>OY720361.1:6329067-11329067 GCA_963082945.1 Cerastis leucographa
TAGAACTGACAGTCGTTGCAGCTAGTCAGTGGTCTGAAAGTCTGACAGCCAGTCTTACCAAGGGGTATAGTATTACCCAGTACTAACTGGGTTGTGGATGTCAGATAGGCAGTCGCTCCATGTAAAATACTGGTATTCAGCTGCCAGCTGAATACAGCTAGACTGGAAGCCGACCCCAGCATAGATGGGAACAGGCTAGGCAGATGATGACATACATTTGGTTCCCAAATAAAACCATGCTTTTTGATACACACTCGTAAAAAGTTGTTTGATGGTTTTGTTTTAATTATATTTTCTAGGCAAAGTCCACAAGCAGGGTCATCGAAAAATCCGACGCAGGAATCGAACTGTGTTCTACCCCAACAGCTACTTATAAGACTGCAATCAGATGGCGATGTTGTTATTAATGATAAGGTATGTTATTAGCATTTTATTTTAAACTACGTAAATTCTGGTGTTGTTTAGTTGCGGTAGTAAGAAACAAAATAGCAGGAGAAAGAAAGAAAATAGTAAAAGAAAATGGTACGGCAATAATCCTACTAATATAAACGCGAAAGTTTGTGTGGACAAATCCAAATGGATTTTTGTTATTCTTTCACGAAAAAACTACTGCATGGATTTGGCACAGGGATACAAAAAAAACTGGCCAAGTGCGAGTCGGACTCGCGCACGAAGGGTTCCGTACCATTATTTATAAAAAAGCGCAAAAAAATCAGCAGCCGAACTTTGTCAACTGTTACACACTGAGTTCGTTAAGTCGTTATTAGTACAACTATGTAAGCACCGATAGCGCTTTCCTCAAAACTGCCGCTCTGCACGAAATGTTTATTATAAATCTTATCACTTGAAAAAATAATACAGTCCTCATACACTTAGGGTAATTTAATTTAATATAATAATAATTAAATTGCGTTTGTTGCCATACGGCCACATCGACATGCTAATTGTTTTTTATCAGAAGCAAGTTCTCTTTATAACTGATAGATGGCGCTGTTTACAAGGTTTTACCCAATTTTACTTTTTGTATGGGTGCCCCTTAAATATTTATTTTATTCTGTTTTTAGTATTTGTTGTTATAGCATCAACAGAGATACATAATCTGTAGAAATTTCAACTGGCTAGCCATCACGGTTCATGAGATACAGCCTGGTGACAGACGGACGGACGGACAGCGAAGTCTCAGTAATAGGGTCCCGTTTGCCTTTTGGGTACGGAACCCTAAAAAGTAGAAAAGCACAAATTATAATTTTAATTTTATTACGATCCCGTGGAACAATTACCGAAAAAAACGCGGCCGAAGCCGGGAGCATATGCTAGTAAATAATTTTCCTTGACACGCGTTCTCGAATCGTTGAAGGTCACCACGAAAACCCTGTATTTCGGGAGAAAAAGTACGCTCGAAAATAAATTGCACGTGAAAATGAAAAATAAAGTGTACGAACTTCTCACGGGATCATTCAACAAAAAGATTTCTGGCAGCGGTGGGATTCGAACCCACGCCTCCGAAGAGACTGGTGCCTTAAACCAGCGCCTTAGACCGCTCGGCCACGCTACCCTGTGCACATGTGATCAAATTTTATAATCTCTTCGTAGTTAGTAGTTTTTATTATTAGATTAAAATAATAAAGAGCGTTTTGCCGCTTGCTATCTGTGTAGTTCTTATCGTGAGAGAAAATAGATATTGAAACTGTTCCTATAATTACCCTCTATTATGCGCTGCATAGATCAGAATAACAGCTGTATTTAATTCGATTATTTAAAAAAAAAAACAGCTAGTACTTGCGGGTATTTAGTAGCAATATGTAGAAGAAGGACAATTACAAGTTTCCACTAATGTATATATTTTTTTTTTTTTATCAATAATTATAAATAGGTTCTTGAAGAAAAATCACATCAATCACAAATTTTTGTTTTCACCTCAAATTAATATCGTCCATTATGCTACCTTTCTATTATTGTTCTGCACATACATTACATTATTTAAATATTGTAAAATTTCTTTAAAAAAACCACATTAAAAAAATAAAACCTCAAATTATCGTTACAAAACAGAAAGTAACTAATTGTGTTTCAAATTATTATAAGGCACAAAAAATAACGAATATGTACACAGTAAAACGCAAAAATAAAACTGTACATTCCAGGTCGAATCCCCAACCGAGCCCCTCACACCGAACAGTAAGGCTGACAAACAGAAGAAAAAGAACGTTACCACACAATCAGAAGAGGAATACACGCTGTCTGCGGCGGTTATATGCGTTGAAGACAACCCTAAGAACTTGGTCGCGTACATACAGACGGCAGTGAAGGATGTGGAGCCGGTTTGGTACCTGTTCAATGATTTGAGGTGAGAACGCTGCATTACTTTAATTTTAATAATTTATGTCCACAGACTATTAATATGAAACCAGTTTCGCTTCATGTCAAAACAACCGGCCAAGTTCGAGTCGGACTCGCGCACCGAGGGTTTTCGCAATTTAATGTTTTCGGAATTTTTCCTTTATATGTGCTATAAAACATTGCTAAATGCCAAATTTCAAGATTCTAGGTCGACTGGAAGTACCCTTTAGGTTTTGATTCCCTTGCGAGTAGTTGCGAGTTTGAAAATGTGCGGCTTAAATTGCTGTTTCTTTTGATTGCCTTGACATAGAAGTTTGATTTTGTTACAGCTTAAAGGTATTATAGACTTGAGTATTTGATATGAATTTCAATTTAATACCTTTACGCGTTCATGAGGAAAGGGTTAGTAAGTTTAAAATTATTTAATAGTTATTTGTGCAACAAGAGAGCAAAGTCATTTTTTGCTGCGAGTGCTTATTTTGAATCCTGAGCATGGCGAGGGATTCAAAGGCACGAGATGCAAAAAACTTTGCTCTCGTGTAACACACATAACTTTTCACTTCAGCAGCGAGAACACTTTAGGAGATAAAAAATAAACAGGAATTGATTGAAATAAATATTTATTTTGAATCATTATTTCATCTCGTGCCTTTGAATCCCTCGCCACGCTCAGGATTCAGCTTTAGAATCACTCGCTACGCTCGTGATTCAATCGTTGAATCCTTCGCTTGCTCAGGATTCAAAATCAGCACTCGCAGCAAAAAACGACTTTGCTCTCTTGTTGCACAAATAACTATTATTATATGATGTAACAAAAAATGTACGGTTTTCGCAATTTTTCGTTTATCTGTGCTATAAGACGTTGCTTCGTGCCTAAAATTTTAAACAATAAGATGTAATTGTGATGACCCTAAGTATATCATATATTTTTTATATGGAAAACGCCCAAAAGGATTCATCTACAAACTTCTTTGAACATACGGTGTTTTTGGGATTTGAGCAATGTAATCCCCTTAAATTGCTGATTATGAACCCAAATAAATCGGAGTTTGGGCAGGAGGATGATTAGATAGTATACTACTCTGATGAAAATGATCATACCAGCAAGTGAATATCGGTATTTGCTGAACACTCGCTATCCAATGAATCAGAAATCATACTGACATAATCATCATGTTCGGCGAATTGTCGGAAAACGATTATATTGGTGGAAGTCGACCCATGTAGTAAATTCTACGTTCCAGAAACAACAAAATACTATTTATATACAAAGCTTTGGGGTTCTTTTTGGGTTTTTTCTGTGCACTAAGAGTGAAAAAGCTTTCTTTTTTGTGTACATACAGGGTGTAACGGAAAGGGTATATACATCCTTAAGAGTGTGCTAGAGACCATCAAACTGAACATGTCTCTCATCAAAAAAAAAATTTTGAGGCAAAAAAATAATCAGCTGCCTATACATTTGGGTCGAATAGGTATTGCAATTTTCTATGGGGCAGCAGATTTTTTTTGCTGAAAAACATGTTTAATGATGAGAAACATGTTCAGTTTGATAGTCTGTAGCACACCCTTAAGTATGTATATACCTTTTCCGTTACACCCTGTATAGTATATACATACTTAACTTTTTTTTTAATAAATATATATTATTATTATTTTACTTAAGGGTGTGGTAGACCATCAAACTGAAAATCTTTCTCCATCAGACAAACATCGTAATAGCAAAAAAAGTATCAGCTGCCCCATTCATTTGGGTCGCTGTATAATGAATAACTATTTACTTCTCAGCATCGTCCCTGTAAGCGCAGACGAAGTGGTACAATTCGGCGCGTGGTGGAAGACGCCTTGCGTTCTGTTCTACACTTCGAGTAGCGCGCGACTGGCGCCCGTAGAGGACGAGCCGAGGTCATAGCCGACGCTTTTGTATGGGCCTTATAGCCATAGGTGAGTCTCATTCACAAAAGATACGTACTCTTTTTGTTTTTGCAAGCAAAAAGAATTATCACTCAACGCCATGAAAACTTTTCATGTATACTTTTCACGAATAATTTTCATGAATACTTTTCATGAATAATTTTCATGAATACTTTTCATGAATAATTTTCATGAATACCTGTTATTTCGCCAGTGATCGTAGCGTAGACATCACAATAGTTAAAAGATAAAAAACCTTATTTATAAAAACGTTGATCCATACATAGTAATACACACTACTTATCAGCTATGTTAGTAACAAACAAAAAAAATATATATATGTATATACTCCACTCACCTGACGCACCTGGGTATATGTACATGTACACGTACGCAATGCGCCATAATGATGCAGAACGGCTTTTCATTAACTATCTTCAGAAAGCTAAAGCAGCCATCGAATAAACATATATTTTACCGATGATTTAGTTGGGGTGCAAGAACACCTGAACTTACATACCATATTAGGTATTCTCCTTGAAAATGCACGGTATTATCTTTTAATAATGTTATGTGCGTGTAATACACCCTCTTAAATACGCTAAAAACAACATCATTGGTAAGTTAGTTCTGCTTTAGTCAAACGATTCCGCCTTTTCTGCGACCTAAAAATCTTGTAAAATTTTGGTGCATTTTCTATTTGTCTTGTTTTTCCTTTACATTTCCAGTGCTATAATTGGTCCATACGTTATGAGCGAGATGTACTACCCAGTACCGGCGCAGACGCACTACAACTACGTTCAATAAAATATAATTAAAATTATTCCATTACGATAAGCTCAAGAAAACGTTCGGCGGCACAAAATTGTGTGAACAAATGTATGAACTGAAATAGAAATTATGATAGTATGTGTAAATTAAATTGGAGCGATTTTAGCTAATAATTGTATCTTCAGGGTAAGAAAGGCGTAGGTACTGTATAAGATTGCAAAAATTACGCATCGAGTTATTAAAATAGGTGATGGAAGTCAAGCCAGTGGTTCGATTCCCGGGTTGAACAAAGTGTTATTGGGTTCAGCAGGTATTTCTCAGTAGCAGCCACGGAGTCTGGATTTGTGCCCAGTTGATGGCAATAGGGGTGATCACATTTTTATTTTCTTTGTCCGTCGGGTAGTTTATTGAAAAGTATTGGATCACGTATTTTTTCTTTTTTCACGTGGTCATAAAATTACGGAGATATATATTGAGTTGAAATGGCGCATGACGTCACATGTAGGTAAGTTTTATACCTACTTGTGACGTAGCCAGCCCCCACTCTCCAACTTTAATGAGTTTTAACTAAGTATTTTTTTGATATTTTTATAAAACAAAAAATACGTGTCTAATATTTTTGTATTACCTGTCTGACGGACAAAATAGAATGTCGTTTTCTTTACCCAGTCCGCACCCCTATTGTCTCGCCCCCTATTACATGAGACTTAAAACATAACCGTCGAAATTTGGGTGTACTATTACAGATACACTTCTGCCTTACCCTTCTTGAGTTACAGGCGTGTTATGTAATTTGGAGGCGTGTTTCGTAATTTTGCGTCATCATCATCATCAGCCAATAATGTTCCCACTGCGCGGACACAGGCCTCCTCTCTAACAGGCCGTGTCGACGGCGCGTACGTGTTCCACGCGCGCCTCAAGGAGATGTCAGCAAACCAGAAGGGGTCCGAAAGGGCCGATGCCTGCCAGGGCTGCGGGTTGTTCGAAAGAGATACCGCGGCCCCGGAACACAAAGGGCGAAGAAGGAACATGGGTGGGTTTTAGTCAGTACAAGTCTGACACTCCCTCCCGCTCCGCCCAGAGCGGGAGAAGTCATATGATGATTTCCCATCCGGAAAAAAAAAAAAAAAAAAAAAAAAGGCCTCCTCTCTATGAGAAGGAGTGGGCTGTAATCCACCACGCGGGCCCAGTGCGGGTTTGTAGATGTCACATGTCTTCGAAGTTTTAGTTCTAGGACATGCCGGTTTCCTCACGATGTTTTCATTCACCGTTTTGATAGCAGCGGTGATGAAATAAATTACTCAAAGTAATGCGCCTGCCTAGGTTTGAACCCACGGCTTACTGCTCGTAAGTCGGGGCTGGCACTGGGCCACCGCTGCTCTCTATTTCTCGTATGTTGCGTAAATTTATCTCACAATTGCGTATATTTATTTAAATTATGTGTTTTTTAAACGGTTTTCGATTGGCTGCTTAATGTGAGCTTTTCGCAAGTCTTACGCCTTTTTTAAACTGAGGATGCGAAATATGTAAATTTATTAAGTTACTATAAAAGAATTTTATATTCATGCAGATTCTACTCAAATGAAAGGCGGCCGTCCTATCTCAAAACTTTAAGGGGATTTTTACATGCTATCTATATTTCAACTCGCAGTTATTATTAATGTGCGACAATATGTGCCTAAATGCTTATTATACGGAAATATGTATTCCTTAATGCCTAAAACTGAGCAATCTACCTCAAAACATATTCCGTTCTATTAAATTGATGTTCTTTGCAAAGTTTTGAGATGCGGACGGGTGTTGCGTGTATTTTTATAAAGTAAATGTGAAGTTTAGTGATAACTGTCTAAGGAGAAGAGATTTCTATTGACTCAAGATTGTTCTAGAATAATCGATAGGTAAATGAATGAAAGTACATACAATCGCCAGCACATCAAGTTACCCGAAACTGTCAAATTTAGCCATCAACCCCTTGAACCTAATTCTTTAAAGATAAGGTTGAAAATCTATTAAAACAAATTGTCAGATTGTTGTAGCTGGTTGTGCTGGCAGTCTGTATGTAACTGAATGTCCCGAATCATTTTATTTTGTTATTTGCTTGTTACTTATTTAATTTTTCCCATTTATTGCTTACCTCTTAAATCACTAGCGTAAACGCGGACTAAATGCCCTTAAAAATAATGACTAAATAAAGTTAGGACAGGAATAAAAATCATGGACGAAGTTTTTTTTAATTTAAAATCTTCTCGTAACTATTCAGTGTTTTTATAAGTATAAAGGGCTAGTATTTTTTTTTCCATTAAATAGTTACTCCTAGTTTTTTTTTAGTTAAATGACCTAGTTATTATAATTTACACAGAAAACATTGTTTTGCATTTGTTCACAATTTGTATGTTTTACTCAATATAAATTGTATAGATGTAAGAATTTATTTATTTTGGTTGTGATATTACGAGTAAATTAGCTAAATACTAAATTCTGTTTCTTCCAATAAATTATAAGTCCCTGGAGCCAAGCAATAGACTTTCAGAATCAAGACGACTCTTGAGCAAACCAATTGATGTAACATATAAAGTCATAAGGGATTCACCATACTCCCTTTATTTATGAGGTCAGTATTAGACGATTTTGTACCATGTGCCTACCAACTTTAAAGTCATTTTAATTAAAATATCTGGCCGTAAATACGATATATAGATTTTTTATGTCATCATTGGCAATGCTCTTGATAGTCTAGATAATATGTACCCTCAAGCTCTGGTCCCGTAATATTACTCCGACCTTAGACAAGTTGATATCGAGTTGTTCGATGAAAGCGACTGACTGAAAAGTTTATTATTCGTTTTAACGGAATGAAATGAGAGATTAGTCATTATGTTATCTTATTAAATTGCAGTTGTGCAGATATAATTATTATGTTGCATGAAATAAATGTTTATACCAATGCATGGTGTGCACAAGCAAGAATTTCACAAGTTGGCTTCTGAGAGCGACAATGTTTATGAAGCATGTACCTACCAGAATGGTTTGGCCATATTTATTTATTTTACAGACCATCAATCTAAAAAAATTACCTCACAAGACTCACATCGTCTCATGGAGTATGCGGTAGGGTGGGGTCACGTGGTGTCACCCAGATGTCTCTCGCCCCTCCTGCAGTAAACTGCAGAAAAGGCTTTAGGGTTATTCCGCAGCCTGCTGAAAAAGCCAACTTGTGCATTACTACTAGTGAACGTCATGTACAAAATAGCTGAGGCTAACAAAGTATTTTTTTACTTACAATAAAATTACAGTTCTGCTTAGAACATACTGCGATTTTTTTCTATTGCGTGTTTTGTGACGGTGCATTGTTTAAAATTAGAGGTTTACGCACAGTAAGGTGGGCCGCATTTCACGGCAGAAATCCTTCATTTTCAAGATTGTTTAATCATTGTGCGTTATTTCGTATATTTTGTATGAATCATCGTTAACTGCACAGGCTACTTAGCTATTTGTGTTAGAAAGCAGTGCGGACCTGATTCAGTTATAATATACGCTTGCGTTAAAATTTAAATACACTAATGTTCGCAGTGCGTTCTCAGCCATATTTTCAATTTTCGCGTTCTTATCCATAGTTTCAATTTTCGAAGTTGTTCCGCTTATACCTACATGGTGGCTGGTTTTAAATAAAACGAAAGTTATATAATTTAAGTTTTTTATTTATTGTCCTTATCATAACAGAGAAACTAAACAATTATTCTTAAAAAAAAATTGTCTCCTAACTGACAATATTTAACTTACACAATGGTTCATTCTGACCCCACTCCAATATAGAAATTTTTCATTGGTAAGATAAAAAAGAATCAGCTGTTTCATACATTTTGACCGTGTACTTATGCAGTTTTTTTTTTGTTTTTGATGGGTTTGCTCTTGACTCTAGTCTAGGTCAGAGATACCAGAGACAAAGTCGACGATGATACAAGCTTACCCAGAAGAAGCCTGTTCACTCTAACTTTGAAGAGATTAGGGTTGTAAGCTTGCTACAAAGATTACAAAGGGGATTGTAAGTTTTGTAGCAAACAGCCGCTTTTTTAACAACTGACGAAAAACTTGGCTGAAGGAAGGGGGGTGTGGTCGGGGGTCAAAATAATATACTTGAATACGTGCTAACCGTTTTAGCGCCTGTATCTCTTCTATCCGTATAACCACGTGACGTGTTTATCCACATCATGATCGCATACCAAGATTATGATACAGATCCTATGCGATGCAGTGCTCATAAGTTTAATCTGCTATGCTATGAGCAATAATAGAACCAGGATCACTACTCAATCAAATCTCAAACTGAAACCCACGGGTCCTCAGTTCAGTCTTATGATGTTCATCAAGTACACGGGTCCTTTCAAACCTTCTTGTCGCTACCTCCTTTATACTATTATACACTGTCGGATAGTACGCTATGGTAGTCTCAAAATGTTCCCTGTCCAGCCTGAACAACTCACAGTTGGTCACAGCCACCACAGACGCGGTCCTGAAGTGGTGTTTCATGACTAAGGCTATTTCGCCGAAGTAATCGCCGTCTTCTAGATGGCAGATCTCCTTGCCTGAATCTGAGTAGATGGCTACTGTACCTCTGTCGATGAAGTAGAGACAGTCGCCTGTGGAATTCAATACTAGATATTTTTTTGTAGACCGAGTTTGGGTTACGGCGGTTATTCTCAAATAAAACTAGCCAAACGCTTGAGATGAAGTGCAGAAGTATGTGCACATTCGGTGCTCTGGTAACTGACTAAAAGCAAAGGCCATAAGACACCTCTCTGATATGGCGCAGGATTGACGGCGGGCTGGCACAGCAATCGAAGGCGAATGTAGCAGATATTTCGCTCCGTGCGGTTGTACGTATAAATTACATTATGGGTGTACCTGACAGGTTTACCTGTGCAGTTACACCGATCAGGTAAGCTTGAGCTTATAAGTGAGAAAACCTGCACAGGTTTGCAACATACGCTCCGGTTTACCAGCACGCATAGCATGACCACTGAAGAAACGAGTTTTGTCTACGGAAGAACCGACATAATGACGGATAGAAATGACAATGTGTCAGTTTGCCGATACTTCCGTCGACATAGCCCGTTTCTACGGCGGTCATGCTTACGCGTTCAGTACAGGCAAACCTTAAGGTATTTAATTAGCCGCGACTCCCTCAAATAATATTTGGAGAATATCATCACACTAACTACAAGAAAATGTAATCACTTACCAACGGTATTGATCTTGAATATGATGTCGCCGGCGATGTAAATGACGAGGCGTAGTTTAATAGCGATTTGCACCAGCAGGGAACTGGGCAACTGCTTCAAAAAGTCTAGTTCCCTCACCAGCTGACGACCAGTGTGCATCAGGATGTCTTCACGCAGTTGACCAGACACACATCCTAGCATGCGAGATTCCTAGACAGGGATCATGGAGGTTATACACTATTTTTATTTGTACAAAGGTACAACATATAAAATAGTGAATGTTAAAATTAAACTTTTATACAAGTGTATCTCAAGTGAAGACCTTTAAATACACTTTTTTACAAGCTTTTATTTAACTTTACTTGTCATTAGTTAGTTTGTGTTGGTTAAATCTTGAAACTGAATTTCAACCCCCCCCCCCCTCAGCCAATTGAGCTGAAATTTTGCACACACCTTGTTTTGGTGACAATACCTACATTTTTATTGCAGCCGACTTCGTTAACAGTGTTTTACACCCGAGGCATAATTACTATACTACTGGATTTTTTTCATTTGCGGGGGACTAATGCAGAATTACCAGTGAAACTTGCCAACATGAGAAGCTACTCGCAACTCCGATCATAATACCTATAATGAATCGTGGACTTCAATTCTGCAAGTGCACTGTGGACTGGACTCTTTTATTTGGTATAATACTTTCAACAGAGCATATCCAACTGACGTAGCAATAAGAGTAAAAAAAAAGTAGGTACCTCAAAGAATTTCGATTGAAATCGAATAGCATAAAACTTCAGGATTTTGCTCTTAAGTCTTGGACGGAAGTTTTTCTGCACCATGTATGTCTCTAGTTGTTTCTTCATCATATAGTACTGGGCACTGGCACATTCTTTACCAAAAACTGCTACTGTATATTTAAGTGCGTAATGGAATACGAGGAGCTGCAAAATAAATGTGGGTAGGATGCTAGTGAGAATTTTGCATTAAGTACCGTCTAGAGTAAAGAGGTCGCAAATAGTACCTACTGCTGAGCATGATGCCGGGCAAAGTTTTTTTTTTCTTGTTTTTGTTGTTTAAACGTTGCCCCGCACTAGGAATTTTTCCTGTATCGTGTATATCTATATCGTGTATTTTATTCTCCTATATCGTACAAACATTTAAACTCACATACACAAACAGCCAGACCCGGAACAACTATCTGTATATAGGCCATACAAATATTTGTTCCGTGCGGTGATCGAACCCGCGACACGCGGTGCTGCAGTCGATCGCTCAACCACTTCGCCAACCGTGCTGTAAAATAAATGTGGGTAGGATGCTAGTGAGAATTTTGCATTAAGTACCTTCTAGAGTATAAAGGTCGCGAATAGTACTGCTGAGCATTGGATCGTGGGTTCGATTCTCAGGCCGGGCTAAGTGTTATTGGGTTGTCCATTATGAATGATCAGTAGCAGCACGGAGTCTGGATTTCTGCTCGGTTGATGGCAATAAGCTGTGTCCGTTTCCGACCGCGCGGCCATGACGTTTTTTTTTTAAAAAAAACTATATCATTATTTTGTAATAATTTGTAAAAGTTGATTCCCAAAACCATAAATTTGTCGAAGTTATGGTTAAAAAGTTATAAAGGTTTGAACGTGGCCGCGCCATTGAAACGCGGAGAACCGCGCGGCCACGGAGATCTTTAAAACTACGCGTTGCAGAGACCTGAAATTCAGGTAAACAACAGATTGAATTTGTAAAAAAATTGTAAAAATATAGAAAAAATACCTAGGTTTATATTTTAGGAGCTGTAAGACTAAAACCCCATGGCCGCGCCATCGAAACGGTGACAAACACATTATCGCCGATATCTCGCTGAAAAAGCATCGCCGACGTCTGAAGTTTTTTGTAGAAGCCAGATTTGAATTTGTCAGAATTTGTAAAAATACAATGAAAAATCCTAGGTTTATATTTTAAGAGCTATAAGACTAAAACCCCATGGCCGCGCCATCGAAACGGTGAAAAACACGTTATCGCCGATATCTCGCTGAAAAAGCATCGCAGAGGTCTAATTTTTTTTGTAAAACCTAGATTTGAATTTGTCAAACAATGTAAAAATACACAAAAAAATCCTAGGTTTATATTTTAGATGCTGTAGTACGGATTCGCGTAGAAATTAGTCCTGATTATCTATCGAAGAAAGTAAGTAATAGTGAGTGTTTTTTTTGTAAACAACACCTATTTATATGTAGAACTACCGATAATAGCCAAAAAAATATTTTTTTTTCAGAATATCAAACCTTTAATACATTTTGAAAGTTTCGATAGGGGGTGACCATGGCTTAGGGTTTACGGAAAAGTCTCAAGTTTTCTTATTTAGTTACCACAGTATTTTCAGCTATCAAGCAATGCCCCTTCATTGCTTGATAGCTGAAAGTACTGTGGTAACTGGACTGGACTGTGGTTCTGAGTACCATAACAAATAACTTTGCACAACATTCGTAATTCTAGTATACACACACACAGTTGTTTGGAGAGCAGGTGCGTTCTATGAAACACTACACAAATATGATGTGAAATAATTATACATGTAACAGAGGGTTGAAAAAACTACGTATATAACTGCGTGGGGTATCAATATCTGGCTCTTAAAAAAATATATACTTTTTGTCTTAAGTCCATGTTAATGATATATTTGTTTCCAAAGTCGTTAACGTTGTGTCTCCTTAAATTCTGAAGTAAGAAAGAGTAGGATTCTGAAAAAAGAAGGTTTGTAGAACGTAAAAGCTTTTTCATCAAACTTCATCAGTAACATTGTTATTCATAAAAATACTTAATTAAAAACAAATTTTGTTTTGCAGTTGAGTTTAAATTTAAACAATCAGCGTTAGTAATATTGTTATTATATTTTATGGTGCTACGGAACCTTGTGTGTGCGAGTACGACTTGCATGTGTGCAAGTCGTAAGTAAGGTTCTTGATAGCTGAAAATACTGTGGTAACTAAATAAGAAAACTCGAGACTTTTCTGTAAACCCTAAGCCATGGTCACCCTATCGAAACTTTCAAAACGTATTAAAGGTTTGATATTCTGAAAAAAAAAATGTTTTTTTGGCTATTATCGGTAGTTCTACATATAAATAGGTGTTGTTTACAAAAAAAACACTCGCTATTACTTACTTACTTCGATAGATAATCAGGACTAATTTCTACGCGAATCCGTACTACAGCATCTAAAATATAAACCTAGGATTTTTTTGTGTATTTTTACATTGTTTGACAAATTCAAATCTAGGTTTTACAAAAAAAATTAGACCTCTGCGATGCTTTTTCAGCGAGATATCGGCGATAATGTGTTTGTCACCGTTTCGATGGCGCGGCCATGGGGTTTTAGTCTTACAGCTCCTAAAATATAAACCTAGGTATTTTTTGTATATTTTTACAAATTTTTTACAAATTCAATCTGTTGTTTACCTGAATTTCAGGTCTCTGCAACGCGTAGTTTTAAAGATCTCCGTGGCCGCGCGGTTCTCCGCGTTTCAATGGCGCGGCCACGTTCAAACCTTTATAACTTTTTAACCATAACTTCGACAAATTTATGGTTTTGGGAATCAACTTTTACAAATTATTACAAAATATTGATATAGTTTTTTTAAAAAAAAAACGTCATGGCCGCGCGGTCGAAACGGACACAATAAGCTCGCCCCTATAACATAGGATTTCAACATAACTGGCCTAATGTGGATGCTATATGGAACACCTGTGTCTTTGCTTCGGGAAAACCAGGCTTGGTCTTATGTCAAGCTACATAAAATATGTTGGGGTAGCAACTAAGTATCAATTTCTAAAAACTTACCTTGGAAAAAATCCAGCTTATAACAAGGAAATTTTCTAAGCACCCCTTTTGTTCTAGAAGGTTCATGTTAGTATTTGTCGTCAGAATAGCAACTGAAACGGTTTAAAACTTTATTGGCATTGTAAACGATAAAGCTCTATCCAACTATTTGATACGAAAACAGACTTTATGATTAACCGGCTAAACTACACATAAGCCTAAACGCAACTGCTATTTAGTATTTGATCTGATTACTATTTCCATAAGTATACCTACTAATAGAAACTGAAGTACCTATTTTTTATTAGGTTTAGGTAACGTTAGAAGGGCTATCGAATCGCGTTACGGGATCTATATCCAAATTGGTTGGTTGGTAAACATTTTTAATTTTTAGGCAACGGGGTTGCGGTTACACTCAAGTTATTTCACACCCATCTTAAGCCGTAACTTATACATGTTGGCGCCGACATTTCGACTCTAAATGAAAACACTGATAATACTAGTTCATAGGAATATTTTTAAACTATCAAATAAATATACCGTCACTAAAATATAAAAAAAAAAAGTATTTTTTCAAACCAACTAAACGGCAAAAAACTGATGAGTTATGTCGTATTGTCGACGCTACCCTGTACAGGTATAACATCATGAGGGTAAATACTATGAATAGAAAAGATTGTTGGAATGTGTAGGCCAACTTACCAGCTCTATCAATCGCGTAAATAACTCGGACTTCTGTAGTTTGGTTCCACAACTTTCCAACGGTTATCCACGAACAGATTCTAGGATTTTTCGGGTGATAACTACCCTCAATTATGTATTCCACAGCAAATTGAAAGTAGATGTTCCAAGATAGGAAGATTATTAAGCAGAAAAGGATGTCCACAATAGTCTTCTCAAAAAACTATGCAAATCAAAATCAAGACTTTCACAAACACATTCAAATTAGGTTCAAAATCAGAAAAAAAATAGTTCCCATAAATGCCCGCCATTTGCCAGTGCCTATTCTTTTTGGCTGGGAAGAAGAGATGTCGGAATAAACTCCCCAACACATCTGTTTTTATGTAGAAAGAACCCATTTTTATACAATAGTATACAATTACATACACAATTAGAATTAACACAGTTGGTATCAACCTATCACATTCAAAACTTGCTTAGTGTTTTCTTATATATGTCTGCCTTCAGTCCGACCGAATGCAGGTTTGAAGGTTTCCAAAACCCACCAACTGGGCAACAGACCCCTTCGCAAGACTGGTTACTTGTATGTGTCAGACTTCGGGCTTCTGACCACCCGTAACGACTGCCATCAGCAATAGCTTAATGCGCTTTTAGAGACAAGGAGGGAAGTAGACTATACTTACATCTTAAAATACCCTCTTATGATATAGAACGTTTCAAGTTCCTTCATGGTACACATAATAGATAGGTATCTACGGTGATCGGAAAACTTGTGACTATGTGAGATGCCGATGCATTCTTCTACCAGCTTATATGAAAAATTATAGTCGAAGCAGTAGAACTATGGAATGTCTTGCCGCAAGGCGCACTCAATCCTTGTCAACTTTTAAAATTATGGTCAAAAAGCACTATCTATCTACCAATACATTCAATAACAATATTACACATGAAATATATACTCACAGAGGCCTTCATGACGGTGAGAATATTGTTTAAATAAACCCTAATAATAGGTATGCGTACTATCTTTATAGCCTCCAGGACCAAACCAAAGGTCATGTGCTGGCTATAAATTTCGGACAGTAAACAAGCAGATGCAAGTAAATCCACAATCAACCAGGTTTTTAAATAGTGCAATGCTATTTTATCCATAGATAAAACAGTAACTTTGGAGGAATACCCCTCAACATATCCGGTGAAGAAGTTAGCGATAACGTTGACCACAATCATGACATCGCAAAAGTACATGAAATCTTCACGAACGTCCTGCAGGGATGAATAAAAAGTTCTCTTAGGCTGAGGCCTCATTAGTGCGTTGCGTCGCGTTGTCGCAACGGATCAACGCATTATATGCTGCACGATAGTACAGCGCATCACCCTCCCCCTCCTTCGTCTTTTGTCTGTTGAACCGTTGAAAAGTCGCGTGCAACTAATGTGGACGCAACGTATAATGTGGCATGTCACTAAAAATATGTCAAACGGCAGTTATAGCAGGTGCCTATTATAATCTGACCTTGAGGCATGGCTAAAATACATTCCATAAGCGCACACGCTTCTTTCATGTACGTCTCGTACTTACATCAATAGGTCATAGCCGTAGGTATTCCCTACGGCTAGGACGAACGTTAATGTTGAAAGCACACAAAATATTGAACACAGCCAGGTTTATGCTAACTATTGGACCCCAATTTTTTAGGGTTGCGTTTGGCCGCAACTTGCCGGATGTGAAGTGATGATGCGGTCTAGGGTGGAGCACGCTTCTTGCCTAGAAGAAACCGATTCACTCGAACTTTGAAGAGATACAGATTACCTATAATGATCAGGGAACAGAGGCGCCGCAGTGAATAGGGGTGAAGACTGGGTAAAGAAAACAAAATTCTATTTTGTCCGTCAGACAGGTAGGTAATACAAAAACATTAGACCCTTTTTTTGTGTTTTATCAAAATATCAAAAAATTACTTAGTTAAAACTCATTAAAGTTGGAGAGTGGGGGCTCACTACGTCACAAGGTATAAAAATTACCTACACGTGACGTCATGCGCCATTTCAACTCAATATATCTCCGAAATTTTATGACCACGTGAAAAAAAAAGAAAACATACGTGTCCAATACTTTTCGATAATCAACCCGACATACAAATAAAAAAAATTGTGACTATCCCCTATTCCACATAAGCATTATAAATGTGGAAGCAAAGCGGTGTGCGGCGCGCGGCCCGCGGAACTTCTACCATATAATGATGACGCTTCGCCCTATCTCTGGTCGTCGTACTCTGGTCTACTATGTCCAGCTGTGGACCGTGATAGGCCGAGTTGATTACATAGGTATGGGTAGGTACTAACTTCGTTGAAATAAGAGTCGCTTGCAGCATAATGGAAAGCAATAACAATCGAACCCACAATCGTCAGAACGACAAATGTAAATTCTATATAGAATCTGAACTTGCTGTAGGGGTGGATGACGAAACGATAGTTCTGGTGATGTCGGTACTTCTCCGCGCACAAAGCTGCGTGTGATCTGGGCAAAAGGAAATACGGCACTATAATTATTACAGGTAAGTAAACAGTAGTAGGTACCTATCTCTAATTTTGCCCACTGCTGGGACATGCACCCGTCTCTTCTCTGTAAAACAAGGGTTGGTGCCTGCGTAAGCCTGGGTTTTAACTCACGTCACGACGGGTTTAAAGTGGATGCCGTTACCTACTAGACCTCCATAATATATTCAAATACCATAGGATGGTTATTAAAATAAGAAATGAGTACGTAAGAGGAAGTCTGCATCGGTGACTCAAAAGTTGTGAAGTGTGGAATGTGATGAGGAGGAATGAAGATAATGTCGTGAGGAAAGTTTTGATTATGAATGCGGATGGGTATAAGAGTAGAGGAAGACCAAAGAAACGTTTAGATGTACCGTGTGAAGGATGATATGGCAAGAAAGGATGTGTCAGGTGATATGACTAGTTATAGACAAATATGCAAGAAGACATGCTACGCCGACCCCAAATGAAAAAAAAATGGGACAAGGCCAGGAGAATATTAATGATAATGATGGTTACTAAATGCATTGTTCCTTCTACATTGCGGTATCTAATTCATCAGTCCTGTAGTGCATGGGCTTTCAAAAGTCCGCTTACGAGATGGCCCTTTGGTACACATTGTACATAATGTTATTTTAGGTACCTACTTGCTGAGACCGCGACTAGTCGCGTCGTAGTAGGCAAACATAAAATCTTTGGGCAATCAGGTACTACATACAGGTTATTCTCCTCTTCTTCATGCAATTCGTGTAACTCACCGTATTCAATCTTACTTTTAAACATAAACATGCCTAATTACCTACTTAAAAGAAAGTTTTTTTTTTTAATGTAAGTAGTAAATACGCCTGTGTTTGGCCGCTACTCGCTTGATGGGAGATGTTGCGGCCTAGAAGAAACTGATTCTCTCAAACTTTGAAGAGATCCAGATTACAATGATCGGGGAACAGGCAAGCCGGCAGTGAATTCCACTGACTGACAGACTGGCGGTTAGAAAAACCTGATAAACATAAAACTACCTGTGCATATTGATAGCTCTTATGTCTCCAGCATGAACGGACATAAAATTAAATATCCATAGTGATATTCCCTTGCTGGTTATCAGTTGTGCTGAAACTTTTTCGGGTGGCAAGTGACAGTCGTGGTCATGGAAATAGTTATGGGATGTTATAAGACTTGCATCTGGCTTTATTTCTGGGTCAGCTTTAGATGTTATCATCTTTTTTTGCACCTTTTTTTGCGCCTTTTGTTGCACGTTTTCTGCCACCTTTTTATCAGGCATGGTCATCTACGTACTTACATAAAATACGTAAAATCTAGAACGAACATACCTAACTGAAGAAATGACAACTAACGCCACAGACTAAACAGAAATAATATGTTAAGAAAATTCATAGAGTAAAACATAGACTACAAAATAGCTTTATGTCTTGTTTTTGGTTTAATCTTCATTCCACGTGAATTTTGTAGTGGTGGCAACAAATGAAAAGAAAATTCATATATAAAAACAGATAAACCAAAATAAAAACATAGAATACAAAATAGCTTTTTGCCTTAGTTATTTTAATTTTAATCTTCATTCTACATGAATGTTGTAGTAGTGGCAACAATCTAGCTATTATGATGAAATAGTAAATAAAACACTTCGATAAAAATACCATTATTTACTTTAACAATATTATGTTATTGACTATGACAATGTCCATGGGATTGTGCTTTTGCTTCTTTTCCAGAAATCTGCACAATACTTAGAACAAAAGGCGGCGCTGAGTAGAACGTCTTCAATTTTATCGATAAGGATGATTTCCCTGAAAAAGACAAAATCAAATACACACACATCTGGCGCGGAAAACAGCTGTCGCGGACAACAGCTAGTGCAGCTAATCTATATATATAAAAGAAAGTCGTGTTAGTTACTTCACTTATAACTCAAGAACGGCTGAACCGATTTAGCTGAAAATTGGCAGGGAGGTAGTTTAGAGCCAGGAGAAGGACATAGGATACGGTAGGGTAGGGTAGGGTAGGTAGGTAGGATAGGGTAGGTAGGTAGGGTAGGGTAGGTAGGTAGGGTAGGGTAGGTAGGTAGGGTAGGGTAGGTAGGTAGGGTAGGGTAGGTTAGGTAGGGTAGGGTAGGTAGGTAGGGTAGGGTAGGTAGGTAGGGTAGGTAGGTAGGTAGGGTAGGTAGGTAGGGTAGGGTAGGTAGGTAGGTAGGGTAGGGTAGGTAGGTAGGGTAGGGTAGGTAGGTAGGGTAGGTAGGTAGGGTAGGGTAGGGTAGGTAGGTAGGGTAGGGTAGGTAGGTAGGGTAGGTAGGTAGTAAGGGTAGGGTAGGGTAGGGTAGAGTAGGTAGGTAGGGTAGGGTAGAGTAGGTAGGTAGGTAGCGTCGGGTAGGGTAGGTAGGATAGGGTAGGTAGGTCGGATAGGGTAGGTGGGTAGTAAAAAGTGCATTGCAACGCATGCTGGGTACAGCTAGTTATAAATAAACCAACTTTGACTACTACTCTGGAGGCAACCATCCACAGCAAACCGTAGTATGGAAACAATTAGGCACACACATTTTGTACAGACCGTAGCAACACCACTCGTTTCTATATAAGTTTAGTAGGATAAAGCTTTCATATATCAACTCAACGACATTGCACATATCAACTCTTAGCACATCACCTTTTGTTTTGTATTTTATTATGTTCCTCTCATTACTTGGAGCTTTTGGAATGTTTTAGTACGTAAATGTAGTACAATTTAATAATGTAATTTTAAGTGTGTGAGCCTGGAGATCTGTCATACAGGTCTCTCGAACCCAGTATAGACTCCAGCTCTCACAAAGGTTTGAATTTGCATGTGACCTAGATACTATGTTTCGAAATTGTACCTTTTTGAGAGAAATAAATTACTATTGTATTGCCGCCCGCTACTTAGGCGAAGCTAGTCGTGTCTACACCGGTTTCGGTCCCATGGTAAAACCCGGTTTGTCCCGGATTATACTATGGGACCGAAACCGTGTCGCTGAGTTCTGCCACTTGGGCCGGTCTTCCGCTGTGTTACCGTTGAAAGTGATGAAATAAAAAACTTACCCAAAACAGAACTCATAAAAGACGTGATCGAACACAGGCTTCTTACAATTTAAATTCTCACATGTTGACACGGGCCCATTACTTAGATCTGACATCAGTACGTTGGGCAGGACATTAAAATATTCTCTTAATATATCAGCTGGCACAAAATACGGCCTAGCAGCTTTCTTGTACATTCCTTCTTTCATAATTGCAGAATTATAATTGTTCCCATTTTCATCAGGATATTTGTCCGCTTCACTATTAATGTTAAAGCCATGGAAATTCTCTTGTAGGTCCACTAAGTTATTATTATGTTCATTATAAATATTCTCTCTAACGTGTTCAGAATAAAAACTGTAAGTTTGTGGATTCACTTTTTTCACTGCGGTGTTAATCATCTGATAGAACTGTCTCTTGCAAATCTCAAAGAGACTTGGTGGGGAGTAGTATTTAAAATCTAAGATAACATTGTACTGTGGAGGACATTCAACTATAACTTCTAATTCTTTGGAGTCTTGGCTCAGTTTTAATTTGCAGTGGTGCCTTCTTTTGTTGGCTGTCTGGCAATTTGCAACTTCTAAACACCTGGAAAAAACAAGTTGATAAATGAGAACAAGTGCTTTGATAATTACGGTACAGTGAATATAATGAAATTCTGACATCTAGTCTTACTAAGTCGTATCGTATTACCCAGTAATAACTGGTTTGTGGAGTTCAGATAGGCAGTCGCTCCAAGTAAATTACTAGTATGCAGCAGCTGTATTCGGTTAGACGGAAAGTCGACCTCAACATACATGACATAGTTAGGATAAGTCTAGGCAGATGATGAGTGAAGATATTTTGTTTAGATAGTTTTCTTCATAATCACAACATAAACACGTGGTTATTACCTATACACAACGACCTCATTTCTAGTTCCAAGAGCATATTATAACACCAAAAGATAACAAGCAGATATCTGTCCTATTTTCTCTCTCCCAATATGATTTGTGAGAGTTACGATGCCTACAAGGAATTATTGGAAACAGTTGTGAAAGACAAGCACCATCGAAACTTACCCAATATTGAGACATCTAGTTTGTTGATCTCTGAACATGTGATACCACAGGGAGTACGGTAAAGTCTTCAAGTTGGAGTTTCTCCAGAATCTAAACTCACAGTGGTGATAGTTGTAGACGGGTCGCTGAGGTAGCCATCTTAATTTGTTATCTGTAAGTAGAATAACAAATCTATACTTATTATTATAAAGCAGAATGTTGAACGCGCTAATCTCAGGAACTGCAGGTCTAAGCGTTGGATAGCCCATTTATCGAGGAAGGCTTTATGCTACATAACATACCAATAGGAGCGGGCATCAATGAAATATGTGGCAAAAACGATGAAAATGTGGGGGTCAGGTAATTGTACGAGTATGTATAATCAAGAGAAAAAATTATGAACTATCGAATTATTACAAAATACAAATAGCAAGGATAGAATCAAAGCATTAGTTAAACTATCATAAGAATATAAAAACCTGGGTGGCATACAGATTCGATTTAATGCAAATAAGTTACTTCCACACTTTCTAATTATAGGGCAGAATAAAATTAATAAGTACTTCGCGTATTCGGCTTCTACACAGTACTGCGAATTGGCGCGATGCGAATTCGCAACGCAGAAAACTGTGACACAAATTGCTGCAACGCGATTTCATGCGGCAAGGCGTCTCTCTTTCCACGATTCGGGTGACCATTCCTCCGAAGACCGTCAACCGTAGGTACTGAACGTATTTTGTAAACTAGGTCGTGTCACGGATCGTAAAAAGAAGCGCAGTTATTGCTAAGGAGATACAGGAAAGAAGATATACATCGCAGGAATGCACGATGCGAATCAATCGCACGTTCTCGATGCGTCATGGGAGCTCGTAGATTTTTACGATGCGACGTCGCTTCGCAGTTTTGTGTAGAAGCCAAAGAGAAGAGCGGGAGTAGATTCGTTAAATAAGCAAGCTAATTTTAGCCTAAGAAGGTTGGTACTTTAAAGACCTCTCTAGGTTTCTTTATGAATCCCGTAGTGGGCTTTAGCCCGGAAATTACATTCAACAAATAAGCCTCGAGCAGGCTTTGGTCTAACATTAGCAACCACCCACACTCTCCACGAGGAAAACCAATTGTTTTTCAAGTCCACTGTTATTTATTTATGACAATTCTACAGACAATTGTTTAAGTCTATTATTGGATTTCTAAATATACCTGGTTAATAAAGTCAAACAACATCTTGGTATGAAAGTAAACATAGATGATATTACATTCTTCGCTATTTGAAAACATGGATGGATACAGTAAATAGACAAACTTCATTTCGTATCCTTACCTTAATTATGAATTTAGGTTCATACATATTTCATTAAACTCAACTTATTCTTATTAGGATTTTATTTAATTTAACTAGATATCTTTTAACTTTGGGCCGGATTTGCCATCCTTATTTTTCACTAGCTGTCCAGCGCAACTTCGTCTGTGTCACATTTTCCCCGTTTTAGCAACATTTTTCATTGCTGCTCCGCTCCTATTTGTCGTCGCATATATAGCCTATAGCCTTCCTCGATAAATGAGCTATATAACACTGAAACAATTTTTCAAATCGGATCTGTAGTTCCTGAGATTAGCGCGTTCAAGCAAACAAACTCTAATTTTATATAATATTCGCTTTATAATATAAGTATACATTTCATTGTCTTATTAAGTCTTTGTCGTTTTCATGTAAACGAGTATTTTTAAAACCAGCTGGGTGGACGGATTCTTTAAATATTCAAAAAAACATACTTTTGAACAAACATACATGCATCTTAGGTAAGTATAACAGTAACTCTGCTTTCATTGGTAAAACAACATAGATTACTGATCACCGTCTTCTTATATCGCGTAATAAGCGTTTACATTTACGTTGATTTTACCAAAACAACAACAATCACCTTCAACTTTCAAGTAACGCACCAACTACTTAACCATTTTAAAAACAAACGCCAAAACACTTTCAAACTCAAACATTCTGAGGTGGTCTTCAGTCTTAAGTCCTACTCCCAACGTACCTACCTACGTAAATGGGTCAACCAAATCAATGAGGAAACTCTAAACTTGATTCATGGCGGATAGTTTGTTATCCGAGGCGCCAAACTACTGTCTTCGTTAACTTTACGAGGGATAGTAAAACGTAACTAGAGCAGAGCGCATTAGTACTGGCCACTGTTTAGCTAGAGATGGCCAGTAAATAGGTTTCAGTGATGTAACTCAAAGGGGACTTAGGAAAACATTTGGCAATGCGGATATTGGTGTGGCGTTAGTTTGAACTGATAAAGTTCGATTTAACGCCAAACCCATATCCGCGAACGAACTTAATTCGGGTCTTAGAAGTATCATGGGTGTAAAAGTACTCTTAACGAAACCGAAGGGCACATTTCCCTTTGTAATGCAATCATTTATATGCTTTAAACCATTCCTGGGAACCTTCTTATTACGGAGATATACAGGGCCTGTATAGCTTTTAAATACATACCAAAAGCATGGAGGGAAGCGAAAGTAATCTTTTTACCAAAACCAGGTATAGATAACTACACCCAAGCCAAATCTTTCAGGCCCCTTTAGTCTAACAACATTCCTCCTGTTAACGTTGGAAATACTATTCTACTGGTAGATGTAAGGGATGGAGAGCTAAAAGATTAAGCGCTACACCCTCAACAGCATGCCTACAGAAAGGGCAGATCAACAGAATCGGCTTTACACGCGGTAGTGAAATAGAGTCGGTTATCACAAACAAAATATCAAGTAAGTGCAGAAGACTTGTTGGTAAAAAATGGGGTCTCAATCCAAAGATCACACTTTGTACACGTCAGTTATCAGACCTTCTCAAACCTACGGATCAGTTGAATGGTGGCCCAGAACACAACTGACCACAGTAAAAACGAAACTCCAGAGGCTACAACACCTAGCGAGCGTAGCAGCTACTGGATGTAGGAAAACCACTCCAATCAGCCGCTTTGGAGTACCTCTTAAACTTGAGGCCTCTAGATCTTAGCATACAGGAAGAGGCAAAATTAAGATCGAATGGATTGTGGAAACTAAATGCAGAGACAAAACACTCAAAAGTTCTGCAAGGAATTCTAAAGGAAATACCACTCCTGGATGCACCCATGGACAGAACTCCATGTCACCACGTCTTCAATCGAAGAAACGATATCCGACTCAAAGCGGAAGCTAAAGATTTTTCTGGCATCGATGAAGTTAGGATATACACAGACAGCTCTAAAACCATATATGGTACTGGAGCTGGCATCTTCTCAAATTACTTAAATATCAAAATATCAACCAATTTAGGCAAACTAAACACAATCTTCCAAGCAGAATGCCTTGGAATCACCAGAGCGGCTCAGGCAGTTGCAGCCAGAGACGCCAGAGATCTTAATATCAAAATTATCTCTGACAGTGCATCAGTGCTCCAAGCGCTACAAAACAATATTTTAACTTCAGCCATCGTGTTGGAATACCAAAACGCACTCCAACACTTTGCAAACACTAACAAAGTAACTCTGCAATCGATAAAAGGGCACAGTAACTCACAGGGTAACGACGCAGCAGAGGAACTGGCTAAAAGGGGAGCGCAGACAACAGTATACGGTCCAGAACCACTGCTGCCCATACCCCAAGCCCAAATAAAATCATGGCTACGTAAGAAAACCGAGGAAACACACCAAATATTAGAATATAGTGTAGTGCAGTTCCGGAAGCATCTTGGGGATGAAAGGATTTAACATTTACACCACTTTTTTTAATTGTAATTAAAATACGTCCACGACCCCGTTACTATTCTATGCATCCATCAGCACGATGTTGTGAGTGTGGTACTGTACATTGAGCCATACCGCAAAACATGATTTTTCAACCTAAAAAAAGTCGTTTCTCAGAAATATTTTTTGGCTAGATTTAATTAGTTTGTAAATAGAATGCATGCCTGGTGGCTTCGTAAAGGTCCGTTTACACCTTGTATTTGTTGTTTAAATTTCGCTGTTATTCAACAAATATCAGTTTTAAACAGTATTATAAATAATAATCCTTGCACAAAAATCCCTCATACAAGTTCCCGTGATTGAAAGTCATCTTGCAGTTGGTCCTTTTAAACCACTGAGCTTCCAATTTGCCTACTGAGATTACTATTTTTGGTACCTAAATTTTAAAAGACAACATTCAACTAATTCTTGCTACAACTAAAGCATAAAAAAGCAACTAAAGATTTCTTTGGTAACACGCTGTTGACGAGTGATACGAGTAAAAGTATAAATAAAACAAAAAAAAGAACAAAGTATAAAAGGATTAACCTTGAAGAGATCTGCCGCATGTTGAAAATTCTTTAAATACGGTCGTTAAACCAGTGTTCTGTGAGATCGTTGGCCTTGAAAAGCTCTGTTATGAAACAGTGCACGTGGCTAGCCACTGATTACCGCAAGCTTTCACTAAACCACCACAAATTAGCCATGCATGTCCACTAACCACTGTTGATTAATAATTCCGTCAATTTTAATGAACATATTCTCATTTTAGCAGTTTGTTATGATCATGATCATGCATAAATAAAAAGGAAAACTCACAACATTTAATTCACCACACGCCACATAAAATTAAAGTAACAAATTAAATTACCACAAACCGATAGGTACCGTAGACGTCTGAGTTCAGAAATCCTTAGCGGCAACTCCGTTAATTCATTCTCATCCAATATCAGGAACTTTAAGCTCCTCGCTTCACCGATCTCTTCAGGAATACGCCTCAATCTATTCCCGCTAACATCGAGGCACTTGAGACATCGCAACTTAGATATCTCTCTCGGTAGTTCGGTTATATCATTACCGCTTACGTACAGGCTCTCTAAATGCTCCAGAACCCCGATGTTAGTTGGCAAACGAGTCAAGAGATTCTCCTTCAAATAAATGTCTGTCACTTCTGCTTCTTCACCTTTCAGCTGGTTTAAAGGAAATTCGGTGAATCCTCTGTAATTCCAGTGAAGAACGGTGGTAGGTTCATCGTAGCAATTCATGTTTACAGTTTCGCACAAAAGTCTATTTACTGTTTTTCCTAGTTCATTATTCACTTCACTGGTACACTATTGTTAAAAATAGTGCACTCAACCAACGTTCTTCGTGTGTTTATGTTAAAACGTATGTTCAGTTAAAAGCTTTGTCCATACGTCTGAAACGTAAAAGTCAGAGCGAGCTCCTCTGATTCCCGACTGAAGAAGACTGCATCCCATGTCGAGCGGACGCACGTGAATTATTTTTAAAACTAAAACAAGGTCTTTGCTATTGGGAAAATTCTGTTAATTTTTTGCTTTGCCGTTATTTTATTGAATTCAGAGGATAGCTAGCAGCATTCTGTACTGACAGCATTCGTAACGTCAATAGTTATTATTATCATTAGAAACACGTTTTATTACTTAACTTTAACAAATATAGCAAATCTATTGGCGTTCGTTCTTACGTAGTGCAAAGGAAATTATAGAACACTGCCAAATACTCCCCCGTAAACCAAAAAAATAAAAAATAAAAACTACCCGCGAAAAAAAATACAAGGATTATAATTATTACGGTATCTTTTCGTATTATCATCACAAAAGCGGCACGGGAAAGCAATGTAAGGTAGGATAGTATTATAGGATAGTAATAAGCTCAGTATTGGACGGAGAGGTTGGCGCCCATCCAACACACACGCACGGTGTTAGGTCGAGGACATTCGACCGTAAACCGTAACACAATCACAAATATTGAGACCACGCCGTTGACGAAACATCGGATGTGTAATAGGTACGTATGTTAGTAACCAGATGGATTATTGCTCGTTTTTATTTGCAGTAATTACTGACTCCCGAATGAATCTATACTATAATATTATAAAGAAACAGTTTGTTTATTGAACGCGCTAATCTTGGGAATTGCTGGTTCGAGTTTAAAAAATGTTTTAGCGTTGGATAGCCCATATATCGAGGAAACATTACGTTACGAACAATAGGAGAGAAGCATCAATGAAAAATGTTGCAAAAACGGGGAAAATGTGATGCAGACGAAGTTTCGCGATGACAGCTAGTGGCTAAATATTTGCAGTTGGAAGTACAAATCTGGGCATTGAACCGAGCGGAACTACGCTAGTGTGCTTTTATTTAGGTATCAACTAGTGTTAGTGAAAACAAGTGTAAAACTATGTACTTGATTGACCTTGACGCCTACAGATAGGATTAAATTCATAAGTCCACGGATGAAGATAGATAATAATATGACTGGATAGTAGAAAGGGACGCCCTTGTCATGGATGAATGTTTGTTACTTAGTCACGCCAGAACGGTTCAACGGATCTGGATGAAATTTGGCACAGAGAAAGATTATAGAGATTATTTTTTCACACGTACACGTCACTTTTACGTTCCCACGCGTTCGCAGTCAACAGCTAATATGATATAAAAGACCATAAAATATGTACTTATCGATCAATTAATTACTTAATTTGGCCTGAAACAAAAAACGTTTTTTTTTAAATCGCCATAATTTAGGAATTTCTCCTGTACTGTGGGCACTGTGGCCGTGTGAGTGCGTTAACAAACATTTAAAGTCTTATACCCAAACAGCCAGA
Organism: Cerastis leucographa; assembly: GCA_963082945.1. NCBI lineage: Eukaryota > Metazoa > Arthropoda > Insecta > Lepidoptera > Noctuidae > Cerastis > Cerastis leucographa. The sequence continues at coordinate 6,357,039 of OY720361.1, forward strand.
CCCGGAACAACTATCTGTAGGCCTTACAATTATACAAAAACCTGGTTACAGCTTTAAAAAAACTGTAACCCAAGAATCGGAATGATTCCAACAATAATCTAAACGGGAACTCCAAACCAAAAAACATCAACTAAACAAAACATTATTAAAAGACTGCTAAAGTCAATAATAAAATGTGTTATAAGTATAACTTATAACATGCCAAAACTGGGGCAAGCATCAAAATATTCGTTCTAGTTCTGCTGCATTCATTAGAACGGCTATTTTTATCATTCTACCCACGGATCTGTTGTTCGACTAATTGGGATATATTAACAAGGAAACCAAGTTTTCTCAGAACAGTGATGTTGAGCTTAAAAAACTGTGCCGAAGAGATATGAGTTTTCTTAAAAGAACGTGGTTGAAGTTTCAATGCATTTAATTTAAAATTTCTGTGGGAAACTTTGTTTTCGCTTGTAGTAAACTGTGATTTTAGCTCTGTCGACATTTGTTTTTAATTCTGTGGTTACTATCATCATCTTCTTGCTCTTGCCCCATGTTACTTGGGGTCGGCGCAACACGTTATTTTCTTCTATTCAACTGTCACGCAATCATTTAAACGTTTTACTTTCATATCATTCTTCACAAAATTCATTCATCGTTTCCGTGGTCTTCCAATCCCTCTCCATTCATCAAAATTTATATTCATCACTCTTTTAGTCACTTGCGATTCGTCCCTCCTCATCACATGTCCATACCAAGACAGTCAAATCCTTTTCAACTTTTCAGTAACTGGCACGACTTTCAAACATCCTCCAATGTACTCATTCCTTACTTTATATTATACTCATACACAACCACCTCAACATTCCCTGTTCGCTAAATGCAGTCTTTTCTCATCCATTTTCTTCACAACCCAGCATTTCGATCATACGTAAAAATTAAAACAATTATATAACCTAGTCCTACAAAAAATAAAATATAGCACCCAGCCTACTATGGCAACGCCACCAGTCTCTTGGGCACATCGATTGACAGCGTTGAGGAGGAGTTTTTTTGATTCTACAAGGTGTTGTTATGCATCCTCGTCAAAATTCAGGAGAATGTCACATAATACTTCAATAATCAATTAAAATTACGGTACCTACCTAACTATTAAAAACGCTGTTTTATTTTTATTGTTTAAGTTTGTCAGTATTTCAGAATAACCCCCTTAACGTGGTTTACGGAATAAGAAATTATCGGACAAACGTTTGAGACTGTTTGTATGTGTGGAAAACGTGGTTATAGAGCGAGAATCAGACGGCTTGCGTTTAAAATACGGGTGGTCAACACTTGCCGATTTTCGTAAATAAGAAAAAAAGTAAAAATTACTTACCCATTTTATTATTGATTCGGGACGAGAATCGTTAGCATAGTTACCTCCTTAAAGGAGGCTGGCGAAAATGGACCCAAAGAATCTAAAAATTAACTAAACTCCGTTCCAGTGTAAATATAAAATAATTATAACTACAGTTTTATGAGATATTTATTTTTAAAATATTGAATTTTTAGGACTCGGGAATCAAAAGTTATAAATATTTTCAATTTACTAAAATTAAGTAATCGTGCAATTACAAAACGCAACTTTTTTCCGATTACGTTCCAATCCAATGACATGTGTTTTTTCTCAAGGGTTTTCTTACTACAAATGGCTCTTTCTCTTAGTTTTTATACATTCTATTATGTCAAAAATTCATAAAAAATAACATGCAAACCTGATATTAAAACGCCAATTAACAATGCAAAAGCATTTAATAAAAATGGAACAATGGCGATTTTATAGTATTTCGTATAAAGGAACGGTATCAATGATGATCGATTGAGTCCCGTCACTACTGTCATTGTCAGATCTGTGATGATCTAGTCCATCGTTATGTTTTTATTTTTGTCTGGGATTTTATGTTTATCATTGCGATTTTGTAGATTCTCGACGACTTGGCCTTTACATCTTGAACTGAAGATAATGCACCCTGTCATAGACTACCTACCGCATTCTTCTCTGGATATTGGACAATGAGTTGTTTTTGATTTGGACTTTGATTTTAACCACAAACATGCGTTGCGTTAATTTCTTCTTCTCTTACGACTTACGCTCTTACAAAGGTGTCGTCTCTTTGATGGAGGTGCTCAGGGCTTTGAAAAAGTTCAGAGATGGGTGTATCCACGTGATGTAAGTATATTTGTAAAAAAACATGTATTTATATCATAAGTTAAGAACTTATTTAAGATATCTATCTGAACAACAAACTGAGATTCGTTTAGCTTTTATATGTGTAAATACATACTGTTGTAATCTTATATTAGGCTCATTCTTACTGTTGCCCTATACTTTATCGGACTAAAACAGTATGCAGTAGTAAGAAAAAGCAGTAGTGTATTTTACTGAGATCTTTCAGTCATCAAAATAGAAGATGGGTGGCTGTCGCATTTTGTCATGAAATATTTATACCTAATATTTATATACCCCTCCACAGGTATCAGAGGTCTTCGACCTCTATATTATCTTTAGACATTTCTGTTTTTCTTTTGTTACTTATGGAACTCTTTATGTTTATTACATTATAGGTGAATTTAATTATTTTAACATAATTAATTAATTCCAGATAACAGGAGACGACTGCCTTTGTCACTCATGCTGGGGGCTGATAAGCTGCGACCCTGAAAATGAAACCCGACAGCAACTTGGCCATCGTAACGTCTGTGTTGCATAAAATAAAAACTATGTAAAAATACCAAAAAATAAGATTTATTACTCATACTTTTTTTATTAAACAAACCCTGCTTTTCAATAGCTGTACATAGCTAGTCAGCTCTGGCTGTTATAATTTATGTAAAACAATATTATCTTGTCTCAGCGTAATAAGAATCGTTTTACTTGACTATAATTCGCTTATAGATCAAAATCGTAACGACATAGTTTTAATAGTGATTGAACTAATTACAGGGTTGGTAATCAGTTTAGTCTCTAGCTGCAGTCTAGCAGTTTTATGATTCATCAATTAGGTACAGGCAATGAAGTAAAAATTCTGGTTTTGGCTTATGACAAGAAGCAAAACACGTAAAGTCAGAACTAAAACTGCGAGGGAAATACAGTAGTTCGAATCTTCCTTTATGAGTCGTCTTATGTATTATTATATTTTGATTAACCTTAATTACGGAGACATTCCACTGTTAAAAACCTTAGTCGTAAGATTTTTAGGTTATCTTGTAAATAGACGTATATCTCTTTTCTCCCAACTTTTCAGTCTTACTTTCCATTTACTTTTCTGATAGTCTTTAGTCGTTTTATAACTATGTATAAGTTGCTATAGTGAACGCTACCTCTAAGAGTGGGTCCCAAAATACATGTAGTCTCGCCCGTGTCCTTTGACGAGGATGCAAAACAACACCTTGTATAGTTAAAATCATCGGCTTTGTTGAACATGGAATGTTCTCTTAAATCTATTCGTATCGTGTTGCTCGCCACTGATCTCGATCTTTAGCCGCTCTCATCTCATCCATTGCCAGCCATATTTTTTTTAACTCAAGAAAGTCATAATATTTCGAAAGATATCTTTTTCACTCCACACAGTTTACTTTAGCTAATGTTGCTTTTAACATATCGTCTAGGAAAACATCAAGATGTTTGCTTATCCTCGATTTTAGGAATTTCAGACAAAACAGTAAGGTTGATGAGCTCGTATCCGTATGCGCTTAGCTCTAGTTCTATGGAATGGTTGGAACTGACCACCCACGTTTGCATACTCATGAAATGCTCCAAATGGGGCTATGCTAGCGATAAAATTACCATCGGTCAGGATCGCAAAGCTTATAATTTGGCATTTTCATCATTCCAGTAAATAAAAACTTTTTTGACTACGTAAATGGCAATTTATTTACGTTTATCTTAGGCTTCATCGTCATCATCGTCCTGAATTTGTCCCATGTTAGGGATCGGGTTTGCTCAACAAGTATTTTTTGAAGTGAAAACTTCTTTAGCGGCGTTGTGCACTTTTATGATGGGTAAAAAATGTGAAACTCGCGTCAGGACACGTGACCGTCAGGTCAGGTCACGAGTCCTGACGTTCACGATTCAATTTGTGATTGAAAATCTATATACATACTTCTAATATTTTGTTTTCTTGTCCTAATGACAAAAGTTAATCAAAACACACAAAAAGTTATAATATGTATGTATTTCAGGAAAAAACTACAACAATTTTTTATTCTTAGGTACATATATTTGATATTGAATTCACAAAAAGTGCTATACAAAAGGTCACATTCGTGTCCACTAATAAATACAATAAAGGTACATACACAAGTATCACACATTCAGTACAAGTAGATCAGACTCTTAAGTAATATAGATGGATCACATCCAATTTAGGAGAATATTTTGAATAGTGAATACAGTATGTAACTGAAATCATTCCATTTAGCAGAAAAACATTCTGGTGACCATGACGTCTTAAAACATTATAGTTTTACTCCTTTTCCAGTGTGGGAAAGAGATAGCGCTAGACATCCTGTATAGCTCCGTCTCTTTCTTACACTGGGATAAGAGTAAAACAATACTGCTTTATGACGTCATGGTAGGCCAGCAGGTCAATCGTTAAGGTCGGCTCTTGGTCTAACGGGATTCTGCTTGTTTGACTTCTGCATAACAGTAACCACGTTGCCATTTAACAGATTTCCATTAGACTTTGCCTTTTCATAGAACAAATATGCTTTCAATTTCATCCTGTATTCATAAATTATTCTTTCTTCATTCACATTTTCTTTAAAAGCTTTATTTAAGCTCGTATAAATTCTGGCTTCAGTTTTTTTTCACACTTTTGTAACTTTTTATAGGATACAGATATGATCCCTTTCATGCCTGCGCAGCGCATTCCAATTTGATATTAGGCGGTACATAATTAATGAAACATTTTATGAACGTGAAAATTAATTTGAATGATAATTAAAATCTTTGAGTACTCTTGAAATTTTAGACCTTCACAACTTAGAGGTAGATTAGATTTATTTCGATGAACAGTATTAATAGCGTCAATAATTAAAATACCCAGAAGAAAAAAAGTTGAAAGGTATAAGAGAGCAGCGGTGGCCCAGTGGTAGCAGCCCCGACTTACGAGCAGTAAGCCGTGGGTTCGAACCCAGGCAGGCGCATTACTTTGTGTAATTTATTTCATCACTCTATCTCTTAGATTTAAGTTAGAAAGGTTTTTTTTTTATAATATGTATAGTGTACTCATTGTTGAAGAGCCAAATGAAATAAACAAATAAATCACCGCTGCTCTCAAAAACCGTGAAGGAAAATATCGTAAGGAAACCGGCATGTCCTAGAACTAAAAACTCGAAGATATGTGACATCTACCAACCCGCACTGGGCCCGCGTGATGGATTACAGCCCACTCCCTCTCATAGAGAGGAGGCCTGTGTCCCAGCAGTGGGAACATTATAGGCAGACGATGAGAGGTATAAAAATGTTTGATATAAAAGTGACACCTATAAATAACTTAATTCTAGAGATTTTTAACGTCCTAGCTTTGGAAATAGTTATTACAAAATAAGGGATAGGTTAAATTAGGAATAAGTCAACATATTATAGAACATCTTAAAATATATGTCAGTAGTTTGAAATCCACATTCACACTATTATTATATCTTTGGAAATTCTGACTAGATAAAAAGTATCAGCTTTTTTATAATAATTTGAATTTCTTATATTTAAAAATTTCGTAGTCAATTTTCATTGTTTTGCCAAAATCCTTAATTTATATAACAATTTTGATTAATCACGATTTACATTTTGGTGCATCAAAGAAAATTAACTTAAATCTAATAATATGTGTAAATCGAATATTTGAGTTATAATTCTAATAAAATACAACTGCAGATAATACTCCAAAATATTTAACTAAGCAACATCAAACTATATTTTATAACTGCAACTACTCATGTCTATATTACAATAACAAATATGTCTATTTCCATCTAGTATTGTCAAATTTGACAAGGCTAGGCAGATGGTGATTGTCAAATTTAATTTAACTATTTTCCTAGCGACAACAATAACAGTCATGAAATAATTTAAATCTGTTACAATGTTGATTAATTTATTAAGTACATAAAAATACTGTAGATAAATTAACAAATTAGGCGAGTAGCTAAAAGAGACTAGATTACAGAAATATTTTGCCAAACATTAGCGCTCTTATTCATAAAAATCTTTTAAATTACGAAACTTCATAAATAGTAGCGTGTCCTTGTCATTTTTATATCAATAGAGCGTGAGAGCAAATAGGTCAATAACACCGTTTAGGTTAAATAATTTTATGAATAAGAGGGCCAACTATACATTGAACATGCAGAAGACTCAATAGGAAATCTATTGTTCCCGGAATCGAATAACTTAGAATCTACGAATGAGCCTGACGCGGCGGCCTCTGGAATCCCCGTCGTCATCACTGTCTATTGATGTCTGTCGGTGTCCTAACATCAGAGCTTGAACCTCAGGGTTGAGAGGAAGGGCTGGGAATGATGAACGACGAACCATCGGCACTGGACGGCCTCCTAAGTAAAAAAGATGTTAATCAGAACTGAGAGCATGCCATCAATGGAAATAAACGCGATTAGTACATTTAAACGGAGTTCAAGATCATCATCATCAGCCTATAATGTTCCCACTGCTGGGACGCAGGCCTCCTCTCCATAAGAGGGAATTGGCTGTAATCCACCACGCGGGCCCAGTGCGGGTTGGTAGATGTCACATGTCTTCGAATTTTTAGTTCTAGGACATGCCAGTTTCCTCACGATGTTTTCCTTCACCGTTTTTGATGACAGCGATGATGAAATAAATTTACGCCTGCCCGGGTTCGAACCCACGGCTTACTGCTCGTAAGCCGGGGCTGCCACCACTGGGCCACTGCTGCTCTCAAGTTCAAGACCGGTCAGTATTAATTCTATTGCTGTAACGATAGTGAAATCTCTTGAACGCGGCTTAGATGTGCTGACTGCATTTAATTTCGTTGGTGAAATTTGACCAAAGTATTAATGGAGTTGTTTGCTCGTGAGCCAATAAGGGAATTGGAGTAAGGTTCACATTTAAAAAAAGTATTACATTGAACCTGTTAAAAGTGTCACACATGACCACATAATGATTCGTTGCTGACTAATGTTAACACCTACAGCTAAGTGCATTTGGTTAAAAACAGGAATTATGGCGATTTTCAAAATGGTAACAATTCTTTAAAGGTAGTTATTTCTTGGGTTGGTAAAGGGAAATAAAAATGGTGCTATCGGATCGTTATAAAGAAATCACACTAGTGTTGATATCAACTGCGCAACACTGCGTATGTAACATATCGACATTGTGGTGTTGATCAGGTCAATTTGTACAGCATCCTGCTTCCTCTGACAAGTGACAATTCCCAGTCTAAATGTCCCAATCCTTGTCTGGGGTTTCGTCATCGATTTGATAAGGGTACTAAAGCTCCGCTTAAAACTATAAATAAATAACCAGAACATCCTGTAACACTAATGAACGAGAATTACATGGGTTTACTGCCAGAATTACGCACTCTAACGTTTCAAGCTAAGACCCTGTAATACTTACAAATTCCTTGTTAAAATTGGCACTGTAAATGTTCAGATAGTTAATTCGCAAATTGATGACACTGTAATTGAAACTGTTGCACAAATACTCCCGCAATTAGACACAATCGATAGAGGGTATTAAACTAACGTATTTAATTAAAAGCAAAGGCAAGCAGATTAACAATATGTAAAGTATGTACCAATTAATATCACGATCAGGGAACACGGGACATATTTGTCAGCTAACAAGTAATTATAAATTGGATGAAAGGGTTTCACAAGTAAACCGTTTTGCTACAGCTTAAAGCCAATTAGGATCCAACTAAATCAGCCACAAACTATGCGGTACTATTGATTGCGAATCCATGGCAGAATTATTATACTGCTACAGATTGTAAAGGAACCTTTGATTAACCATTCGGAACATAATCATGTGTTCAATGGACTGTGAGTTCAATTGATTACATACAAACTTGCCGGCACGGATGTGTATTGACAGATTTGATAATGTAGAGGAGCATAATGGAGATGGTATCGGTCTACGTGCTTACATGCAACGCTATAAAGGATTTATTGAACTGTAAAGTGCTTTGGCTCTTTACGATTCGTGCATCCCATTGAATGTTTGTAGTCCAGGAAAGGCATGAAACAATTTAAGTTCAATCATTGTAATACAAAGAAAAGAACTGTAGCTACAATAAATTCAAACTACTGAGGAGAATTTAATTAATCAAGTCATTAAATATCTAACTACAAGACGTGTGAGAACATCAATTACCTGAAAGTCTTTTTCAGTCGTCAGACAGACCTTGTTATGAAACAGAGAATATAAAACAGTGAAAGAAGAGATAGAAGTTTAGAAATCAATAAAATAATAAACATTTACATTCACTTTTATCAACATTAATGTTTCGATCAATAAAGAGCAGACTTGCAGTGAACTCATAAATTATTTCATCAACATTGCATTAGTACGAGAATAGAAATAGAAATAAAAATAGATCATACCAATGAGCTTCGCTAGGGATTGCCTTTTGACGAATCTCGGATCTCCTGCTGGGGTTTCAGCGATTGACGCCGGTGCCGATCCTTCTTGAGGCTTCCTATGTTGTTCACTCAGATACGAATTCGTAGAATCTCCTCTCTTATTTGCTGACAGATACGGTCTTGTTTGACGACTGTTATTCTTGTTATCCTCTTCATGATTCACAAACGATTCAGCGATCTGGCACAACTGCTGTCCGAACTTGCTCGATTCCCTTCGTAATGTTTTCTTATTAGCAAATTCTGCTAACGATTGTCGCCTTTCTCCATCAGGGTTAAGCTTCCTTCTTTCCCTTTCTTCCTCTTTTACTTTCAGAACATCTAGTATTGCGTTGAGCAGTAGTACCAGGAGAAATACTGTGATGCATACGACAGTGACCTGTGAGTTTTCACGGTTCAAAGGTCTATTTTTGTTCATATTTTGTTTTTTTGTTGGTTCTTTGTTTCGTTTCATCACAGCCGGTTTCACAGTAAACGCTTCTAAAATACTGCATGCGTCTTTTATAAACAGTGGAATGACTTTTGGTTTCACATCAACTTTGAATGCTTCCAGTGGATTTTCTGGAATTGTAGGATTTTCTTCGGGCGTGATCGCAGTGTCGGTGGGTGTCTCAGGTACAGCATTTGCTTCAACATTTTGTTTCATAAACCACATTTGCACACTGTAGATACTGTAAACGATCACGGACAGAATCAAAAGTAGGATTTTACGCTCGTTCATGTTTACATCGGAAAAGCACTGGTTTGTTTTGACATGGAACCGCGCGTGCGTGTGTGTCTATTCGCGTACCGCACGATATTGTAAAACGATGTTCGTAGATTGTAGTAAATGCTTTATGAATTTTCACTTTTGTGGGTTTGTCTTGAATATTTTTAGCGTGTTATTACGGCGCGATGTCCAGCGGCGTCATTTTGTGATTTGTGGTGGGTAGCGCGGAGTGCGCATGTGCGGGCGGCGGCCGGGTCGCCAGGGTCGCAGCGACTCGCTACCGTTCGACGCGCGCCGGCTACACGGCACTACTACACAACTACACATACACGTTAACTTTCGACTATCACTGTATTATCTCTAATGCCTACGCCTTCTGTTTCTTTTCTATCTAGAACTAGCTGTTTTTCCCTTTGGATTTTATCTTGTGTTTATTGATTCTAGCGCACCGCTCTGAATAAAAAGCTTTTCTATCAATATTAGTCTGAGTTGCAAGAGATAACGAATGGAATTCAATAACCTTTATCTGTTACTACTTTGTTGGTTCTGCATTTTATTAATAATGCGATGACGTGTTGCATTAGATTATATATTTATAGGTCGATTCTATCAACGGCTATAGCTCTCGACCCCACTTACATCTCATTGTCCAATTGTCCTAAGAAATTGTTTGTCAAGAACAGATTCACTCGTGTCTGTAGTGCTGTGTGATATACATATACATATTTGGTTGACTCATCCTGTTCCTATAGAAATAGGAACACGTGGAAAAGATGAAATGATAGAAAAATTTTATATAAGTTGAATACAGAATGTGTTATTGTGTGTATCACTATTGTTTATGAAGTTTAAATAAATAAAAAATCCACACACGAAATACCAAGAAAATAATTACCATTGTCTACAGGATTTTTTAGGCAGTTTTTAGTCAATAATAAATGTTTATTGTAAATAGGGATACTATCCGTGCTCTTTGGATGCAGTTCGGTTTCCCGTCTAACCTTTGTCCGGTTTTTTTATTTGTGCGGACTTTTTAACGATAAAAGATTTTATTCAACAATAAAAATAAATGCGTACCCACTAAAACAGGCAAGACTAAAAACTCAAATGTCCGTACTTTCTTAAAACGTAAGTCTATTTGTCTGTCACTTTTAAAATTTTGATAAATGGTGACCCTGAGGGTCAGCTCACACCGAGACGCGACGCGACGCGACGCTGCGAACACTTGTGAGAATTCAGAATACGTTGCGCAACGTATTCTGAATTCTCACAACGAAATGTGTATTTCTTGGTGTAGAAAATAAAGTTGTATTTTGAATCGCTCTTTAAAAGTGTGCGCGCAGCGTCGCGTCGCGTCGCGTCTCGGTGTGAGCTGAGCCTAATTGTGTTTGGACATATATATTTTTTAACTGCACATATTTTATTAATAACTATAAACATTATTTACAAACTAAAAATAGACGCACATAACATAACATCACGCTTGTAATACCCGAAGGGTTAGGCAGGGTACCTACCCACATTTCGCCAGTTTTTAATTGCCATGTAATATGCATGTGCCACATGTGCCATCAACCGGGCACAACTCCAGACTCCGTAGCTGCTACTAATCCAATGAAAATGTTACAAAATTGATTTAAAAAAACCGGCCAAGTGCGAGACTAGCGCACGTTGGTTTCCGTACCATTATTATTCTACTAATATTATAAATGCGAAAGTTTGTGAGGATGGATGGATGTTTGTTACTCTTTCACGCAAAAACTACTGAATGGATTTGGATGAAATTTGGCACATGGGTAGTTTATAACCTGGATTAACACATAAGACACTAGATATTTTTTTCCCGATATTATGTTCCCGTGGGAAAATTATCGAACTCCACGCAAGCGGCGCCGCGGGCATAAGCTAGTTTATTTATATATTTGCTTTTTTTATGGGAGCCCCCTTAAATATTTATTTTATTCTGTTTTTAGTATTTGTTGTTACAGCACAAAAGAAATACATAACCTGTAGAAATTTCAATTGGCTAACTATCACGGTTCATGAGATACAGTCTGGTGACAGACGGATGGACGGACGGACGAACAGCGAAGCCTCAGTAATAGGGTCCCGTTTGACTCTTTGGGTACGGAACCCAAAAAAACTAAAAAAATATGTACTACTATCAAATATGGGATGTTATTGGATAATGTATGTATATGGTATATGGAGGCTCAGGAACTCAATTTGGACGCGAGCGGAGAGTCAATAATTCAACAAGCTCATAGGCACGGTCTTGCTCCCGTGTTCCGTGTTTCTCCTCTAATATCTGCACGGAAGTGGAATTAACCATGCCATACACGACGAGCGTAGTATTTAATGCATCCTTGGATGTTGATGCCTTGGTATATCTATTTCTTAAGATATATTCTGGGAAAACTAATAACAACCGCCCGGGTCGATGTTCAAGTTAAGCCGCGCATCGTATTACCCAGGGGGGTTACTATGACGCTTAAAACATTATTGTTCCATTCCTATTCCAGAGTGGGAAAGAGATGGAGCTAGACGACCTGTATAGCTCCGTCTCTTTTTCACTCTGGAATAAGAATGGAAAAATAATGTTTTAAGACGTCATGGTACGCCACCAGTACTAACTTTGTTGTGGAGGTCAGATAGGCCGTCGCTCCAGGTAAAATACTGCTGTTGTTTTAACGCGATGTGACATTCCAAATTCATTTATTCATTAATAAAGCTTTTGGTATAATATGAGGCCGATTTTCTCAAAAAGAGGTAGTAACTTTGACAATGATAAATTATATTTATTTTGCAAATAGGTTTTTACAAACACTTTTTTTTACAACTAGATAATGGCGTGTTTCTTACCTGACTACTCTGAGATCGTCTTTTGAAGAAAGAACCACACCGATTTGAATGGACCTGTCCAGTCAGTGCAAGTATTTGTCAGTGATCATAATATATAGCTCAACTCATTAACCAAGGAGCTCAATGACACCACGAACTATACCAAAGAAAGTATGTTTGGGTAGGCATAAAGTACTCAGAACTACCAGACAATCGTCAAACTATCTAAGATAAATCGTTTTTTTTTAAAGCTACTCATACAATATCTTGAAAAAGTAAATAATGAATATTTACAAATGTCAAACTGTCAGAAAAATTAAAAAAAATACAAATTGAATTCAATTTCAATTCCAATTGGAGCAGTTAAATCCCAAGCTTTTCTGTCCTCGATATAATCTTAGATAACATAGATTTCCTGGAAAAGTTTCCGTTTTATAAAAGATTTGAATGACTGTTCGAATGCTGCGGTACTGTTTGACAAAAAAAAAACGGGGCCCTAGAACTCAAAGGGCTAAGAAGGAACACGAATGGCTTTTAGTCAGTACAAGTCTGACACTCCCTTCCGCTCCGCCCAGAGCGGGAAAAGTCGTATTTTCCATCCGTAAAAAAAAAGTTCTTGAATGGGGATTAGTGGTTTATTATAAAAGCTTATACTTTGGCATCTAAATGAGCTACCTATTTTCTTGATATTTCAAGATTCTTGATCAAGTCTCAACACTCGTAAACCATTATTTATCTATTTATTTTTTGTACTGATGTAAAAGATACAGCGCACTGATATTCCTAAGACTTGCTGCGACCTGAAAAACGGCTGTTTTTCGGAAGCTACTTACAGGAAACTGCATAGCTAAAAAACGCGAAAATGAGTCTCCCTGGCTGTCAAGTACATTTTTAACACCCAAACTCGCATGTTCCGACTTGCATTGTTTCTTTCTAATTTTGGAAATTGGATGCTGCCAACCTATAAAACACTTACACGTGATTGGAACTCGACCACAGCTGGCATCATCAGCATTTTTGACATGCTTTGTACACTCAGCGACACTTCAAGTCATACATTTCCAGTATTAAATGGTCTCGCTTTGTATAGATTTAAAATACAGCCAGAGACTCGCAAAAACTGGTTTTGTTCAGCTTGATAGTCGCCGTGCGTACCAACCAAATGAAAGATTGATGCGATATTTCAGACCATAACTTCCTAAATAGATAAGTATAATTATAGAAGCACTTAAGTGATGAAACTGCGAGTATTTGAAACGCGCCGATGATTGATAAAAGATAATAAATAGATGCAATGGTGTTTTAAATAAAAATTGGGTTGGATGAGTTATGCAGTTTGTGTTTACATGTGGTTCCGCTTACAATAATCTGATTGTGAATCTTTGTGAACTAAATTATTCAATGTAGACCAAACAGAAGCAGAACTAAATATTCCTAAAAAATTTAAATGTTGTTTACATTAATTTTTTTTAGGAATATTTAGTTCTGGGTTAGGAATATTTAGTGTGTCTAGTGTAGGCTAAAATAGAAGAATCATTTTGATGGATATAATGTGAAACAGAAGGTCCTATGATTAGCGAGTGACGTAGTGTGTAAGTTGCTCGTTAAGAGCTATTACGCTTTACGACATTTCATACAAACTTTCAAGTCCTTTTTTTCCGAAATTACTGAACCGATTTTAATGAAACTTCATACGCTTAAGCAGGATACATAGGTCTAAAAAGTTACATCGTTAAAAAGTGTTTTCGAAAAATAGTGCTACAGCTAAATTCGACCGATTATAATTGTCTATAAAATAAGTTTTTTTTTTTTTTTAAATTTAGTTTTTAGACCTATGTTTTCTGTTTTGTATAGATGGTAAGTAGTAATTCTACAAAATTAGTTATAAACAATTACTCCACTATTCTTTGCAATTTTGGTATTTTTTAGTACTTCAACCTGAGTCTGTGATCCCTCGGGCACGTCATATCCCTGCGACAAACGAATCTTTTTTCTTTCTTTCTCTTTGTAATAGAAACAGGATCGATTGGCGTCAATATTTGTTTGTGTAAAATATACATTTTCTTGCTAACTGTATTTTTTTTTTGAAAATTGTGAATGGTGATCACAATTTGACGGAAAATTATCGATGGTCTTCTGAAATCATCTTCGTGTAGCTGCAACGGTTAATTTACATTATTTCCCCTTATTGCCCCGTTTAAAGTTTCCATCCTGTATAGAATGGCATTGGAACAACAATTTTCTGAACATCCTCTATATAGTATATCTATTTAATGTAATTATTGTACTAACGGGAAAACTATGAATACGTTTTCAAGCAGCCTTTTCATTGCTCGGAACCTGAAACAACACACATTTTAGAGTAAAACTGAAAAAAAGAAGTTTTCTATTAAAAATTGCATTGTTTATTTTTCATTAGCGTTCATATTGTTTGTCTTGGCATCTGTACGCGATTGGTTTGTTATTTCATTGTCTTTGCGCTCTAGGCACTAATAATACCTACGTGCAACGCTTCACTAATTCTAGGTATAATGTTATTGTTCTTTGTTTAAGGGAAATAAAAAAATAAATTGAAATGATGTGCTGAGTCGAAACAAAGCTGTATTGAATTTCATAGTTTATAGATATCATGTGTTCAACTATTGTCATTCATAGGTATTTGTCAAATACATACCATTGATATTTAAAGAGTGCAACACCTCAGCATTTCTGAAAAATATATTTTCGAAATGTCTTTAAAAAAAAAAACAAAAAAAGGAAATTTCTGTTTCTATAGATAATTTATAAACCGTCTAATTTAGCTGTAACACTATTTTTCGAAAATGTTTTTAGTAACTTTTTAGACCTATGTATCCTGCTTATGTATATTAAGTTTCATCAAAATCAGTTCAGTCATTTCAGGTGTCAGTTGAAAATAAGGACTTGAAAATTTGTATGAAATGTCGTTTTTTTTTTTTGTGACTGGCATCTCGCAGTTCAACCTATGAGGTTGTCGTCTGCTTAACCGGACTATCCTGTGGGTGCCTTAACAGTAAGGCCTCCAGCCAGGGCATAAAAACTTACAAACTAAGCGACTGCACGCTAAGGGCACCCCCTGTGGGGTACGAACCTCGGCTTAGGGCGTCGCTGGGGGAGGACTGCATGGGGACAGGCTGGATCTGAATGGTATCATTATTTAGGGGCTGATTTAAAACTACTGGCACAGCATCGCGGGCTGGCTCGAGCGAGGGTCGGGGAGGGCATGGACCGGGACGTCGCGACGGACCTCGACGGCGAGGTCGGAAAGACGGCGGTTTGAGTCGGAACTTTTTAAGAGTGCTAGTCTCTTTGCTACTCTCCTGGAGGAGGGTGATAGCATCATCGTATGAAATGTCGTAAGGCATTAAGGCTCTTAAAGTTTCGTCATCCTTTTGCTTCATCATCTACTTTGTAAGTAAAATCCAATTCTTTCTAAAATAAATTTCCCTCTAATCTTGACAAATACTTGACCACGTATTTTAGCATACCATCTCCACAGCACAGCTGAACTCTAAAATTAATTTTAAAATCCCTTACACAGAATATTGTAAAAGTGCTCGGCAATATCCTTGATAGCATATTTTTTCCAAAACAGTATTCCGATATTGCGCTGCAGTTAAGGCAGGCAGTTACGATCCCGAAAGATTTCCATTTCACGCTTCGTCGCATTCGGTTGCGCATTAAAATATGCAACGGGAGCCTTATTCTGTGTAGTGTGAAGTACGTGGCTGTGATATCATGGCGACACAGAGTTGGACCAAGGATGGACTTTGGCTTAAACTTCCGTTCAATGCTGCAAGGCATTAAATGCAAAGTTCAGTTCAATTTAGATCTTAATTTACGAACTCGGAATGCAGTAGGTACTTGAAAACCAAGTTGTGGATTATCCAACTAGATAGATGCATTAGAATCTATCTAGATTAGTATATGCTTTATGTTTGTATGTATATTATTATGTAAATAGTTCACCACAAAATGTACCTGCAGTATTTTTTCTCCCTCTTTCTCTAATCCATCCAAAGGTTGTCTTGAAAAGATTACTTTTAGCGATAAGACCGCCCATTGTGTCACCTCAAACCACCAAATTTGTATGGTGTACATAAGAAAGAATATTCTATCCATCTACCTATCTAACTTCTACACTGTTGTGTTACATAATCATACACAATTGCTGAAGCCATATGTAAGAAAGAGACAACAGATTCTATACGTAAACACGGGTAGATAAACGACACATACACGTGCTGCCAAGCTTGGAAGCGACAAGTTGCGCTTTAGTACATATTATTGAACGCTGCGATAATCAAATTATGGCCTGTTCTACATTTAGTTTGGGTTCAAATATATATTATGTGTCGCAGTCAAAACTGTTAATTTGTCAAAACTACTTTTGACCGCTAAAAAATATTTTAACAATAACTAACATTTACTTACAAACTCGTTAGGTTATTTTTGTGACCCTTTGAAAAACATCGTGCTGTAGTCATTCCAGGTAATTATAACTGAGGCGGCATATTTTTAATAGAGAAAACATCATTTAACTTAATTCGGATTTTGACTGACACCGTTCAAAACTAGTTCTGTCCGATTAACAGTTTTGACTGTGACATATACTAATGTCATTAATCTTCAGATGCAAAGTACAACTCAGCGTAATACCAAATGCGTGAACATCACTTGAAATTAGCGTGTTAGGTTCCAAAGCACCGCAACTACACCAGTGGCAAATTGCCAGTTGTTTTCCCAACAACCTGCCATTGACATTGGCAACATTTTGTTTCTATTAGCAACCACTTTAAAATTGGCCACGAAACAGCTGGCTAATGGATAGATTAATCAAAAATAATTGCGGAAATAAATTGTTTAAATCTTCGTCATGAATTTTGTCATAAATAACAATTGTGTCGTTGTATCATTACGTAAAGTGTCCGGAAATGTTTTGATAGCAGTTTTAAGATAATGCATTCGTCCGGTCTGATAGACTTTCTACACTATCAGTTTTTTAAACTTATTTGGTCTATGCATGGTACAATGATGTTACACTCACGGATATTAAATGTCTATCAAAAAGACACACGCCAATTTGCCGTGTTCTACCCATTTTATACACCTGTCATAGAACTGTCAATTGAGTTTTGAATTTTCGAATACTATTACATTTGCTATTTCATTTGTCTGACTTTTCACTCAACCGCAAAAGATTTGATCGAAATAAGGTACTTTGGGTGTTTTATCTAGCCTCATCAGCATTCATCACACCTGGACGGAACTCTCTAAATGTAGGCCATTCAAGTCGATTCTGGTTATCTAGCTTATTATTGATTCTGCCTGTCCTTAAAGACACAAATAGTTTCATTGATTTTTTCCCAGAGATCAGATAAGTACCTGCAGATCCAGCAGTTGGTAGCTAAGTGGACAATAGATTGGATGATTGCTAACCCAACGTTGTGCCTGACCTTTCACGACCAATAGTTGTGGTCGTCACATTTAGCTATGTGAGGTTTGAGATATCCGTGTCGATAATGATGGAAAAGGGATGATGATGCAACGTATATCAGCAATGCATGGCCATATATGAGGATTTGGTACAGACCATCATTCTGACGTCTTTTGCTCATGTTCTCCATGAGACCAACATGGACCTCGGAGAACATTATCAGGTATCTCATACATTTGAGTTTTTTATGAGACAGCAGATTAATTTTTCCACGGTTACCATGTTGATCGCAAAATTAAAACCAAAGCCACCATCTTTTAAAATCAAGATCCGTTGTAGTTACGTAAAACATTCCAGAATCTTCTCCTGAAACGGCAACGTTCGCACCTGTCACACTAATGTACGAATTGCGATACACGAAATTACACGGCCATTTTATTATGCACCTTCTACCTTCGACCGACTTATTAGGAAAATTGTGAGCAAATCTAATAGCTGGTGATGGGAAGGTGTAATGGGGACGAATGTTGTGAGGAATCATTTGGAATTGCAATATTTTGGTAACCTGTAAAGGTGGCAGTACATGATATACATAGATACATAGTCGCTGAGACACTCAGAGGCAGAGCAAAAGCGACAGTGAGCCTATGCTGTCGCTTTTGCTCTGCCTCTGGCATAGTGGTATCGCTCGCCTGTTCCACATAACATAACATCACGCCTGTTAGCACCGACGGGTGTGGCATAGGTGTACCTTTTAGGACATCCTCATTTTGCCAGTTAAGTTTAAGTCCCACGTAATAGGGGTCGAGCCTATTGCCGTGAACCGGGCACAAATCCGGACTCTGTGGCTGCTTCTGAGAAATTCATAAAGGAAAAACCTAATGTAACTGTTTGTCCGACCTGGAATTGAACCCAGGGCCGACCACTAGACCAACGAGGTCGTCTTCGGCATTAAGTGCATCGAGGCATCAGTGTTCCTCCCTTGCGATAATCGCTTTGCTTATTTTCGGCGAGACGTCTCCACTTCTCCAGACATAAAGAGAGCTCTCGGTCGAGATTATAAAGCCAATATATTTTTTTTCTCAGCTAGTATAGTGGGGTAATTTGTGGATCTTTGACAGTCGTTATAGCTAGTCAGTGGCCCAAAAGTCTGACAACCAGTCTTACCAAGGGGTACCGTATTACCCAGTACTAACTGGGTTGTGGTGGTCAGAAAAGCAGTCGCTCCATGTAAAATACTAGTATTCAGCTGCATCCGGTTAGACTAGAAGCCATAGACTAGAGGCCTGGGAAAAGGCGTCGCAGATGATGAGAAAATGGGGCTCGACTTTTTGCTATTTATCTTCTCAGAATTCGCCCAACATCACAATCCAGATGAGAGTTCCTGAGGTTTTCGCCTTAATTAAACGTTTGAACTACCAGTAAAGAATTACCTAATTCAAATTACACTTGTAGAATCCTGTTGGTCCCGCATTTGAGCTGATTATGTCACTATACTGGTCAGTATAGCGGTACCTAAGCAAGCCTTCCGTGTAGTCACTGCTTTACTATCAACCGTTTGTTTGTTTTGTTTTTTGTTTCGTGATGATACTAAACCAGCCTGAGAGATATTTCTTGCAGCATGCTAAGTCAAGTCAGAGGCCCATGGGTGGCATAAAAACTCTGAACAGATTAGGCATTAACCATACGAAAATAAAAAGAACTGTTTCCTGCTTTTCATGGTGCCTGACAGTTGATGTTAGTGACAACTACCGCACTACTTGTGACTAACTTGAAAAATTTGGAAAGCATTGGCCAATTTATCATGACAATGACTCAAAATTTGCACCTGATTTTGTAATGGTATTCATTTCCTTTCAAAATTAACCCAGTATCTTGATACTTATCAGCGATCAGAAAGGTGTAACTCACTAATTAGCGTGTTTTCTGAATGGCTAATTAAGATACACACAATTACTTACCCGACACGGGAGCTTTGGGGCAAATGTTTATTTTGGAAAATATTATGTATTTTTTTTAAGACAAAAATAACAAAGATATTTGTTTTTCCGGTACTAAGACTTTTTACCTTCCTAGTAATAAACGCAGAGTAAAGTAATACAAAAAAACGTCTTTAAAAATTTGTAGTTCACTTGAATCTTTATGTTGATAGAGCATAGTAAGAGGAAAAAGAGCTATTTCACCAACGTAATTTATATTGGTGCTACATTGTCACCCACAGTTAACTCAAACAACGCTAGTTCTATCAAAAACTCATGCGTCAAAACTAACCTCATTTGTAAAAAAAAACAATCGATGTAACGATATAACTGTCAACCTCCACTTTCCTCCTCCTCGCTTCTTTGAACGTATCTAAGGTATTACGCAAGTTTACATTCTTGATCGATTGTACTACCAAATTTAAATGTCAGAGGAATACATAATACGCAGGAATCTGCCAGTGGGTGGCAGATGAACTCTGATAGTGTGGCAACTCTAACTTGCTCATCATAATCGATGCATGTACGCATATCTAGGTCGCGGTTATTCTAGCAATAAAATGTAGAATACGATTTTGTATAAAGTGCAAGCGTAAGTGTGATGGGTTTTTAAATAACTTGACTTTTAGAAAAGTATTATTGATTGGGTTAGATAAATATGTGGGAAGTTTATAGGTGTTGCCCTAGAACTGGAGCCTAAAATAATGCAAAACCTACTACCAAGGCTGCTCAAGCTTTTCCATAAATATTTGTGAAATAAATGTTGCTTTGCGACGGTTATCTGTGCTTCCAGCATTGAGTAAAATCTATAAAAAAAATATGCTGGACCAGATGTTGTCTCACTTCAACTCTAATTGGATACTGCATAGTCAGCAGTTTGGTTTCACGAAGGGTAGGTCGACAACGGACGTGGGAGTAAAACTCATCAGTCACATTCTGGAGTCCTGGGAGATGTACCTGGACTCTCAAAAGCGTTCGACTACGTTGAACCAACACACTGATATGTTAATCACACAACTACGGAATTCGTGAACTTTTTGCGGACATACATGTCCGCAAAAACCGAGGGCATTTCAAAATTAGGATCGACTTCCATAATATAAACACACGCAGTAAATACGAAATTATAAAACCCAAATTTAGATTAACAAAAACTATCAACTCATTTCTTATAAACAGTACCTATACGCTTTTATAATAAGTTGCCAAAGTCTGATACAGAACTGACCGATGGAAAGTTTGAAATTACATCAAACGAGTCCTCATTAAAAAAGCATATTACAAAATTAAGGAATACGTTGAAGATAAAGAAGTTTGGCTCTAGGTCCTTCTGCTCATGCGGCTTCCCTGGTAGCTCATAAACGGCAGTAATGTGTGGATGATTCCCGATATTATTTTTTCCAATCTTTTTATTTAGATGTTTTAGAATAGTTTTCATTGCACCGTTCATTCATTGTTCAGAAGGGTTATTGTACATTCGTCACAAAGTTAACTCGCCACATTCAGAATAGAAATAGAAATAGAAATCGTTTATTCGCCAATAATGTAGGTATACAGAATATGATGGTCATTTTGATGAGCGTCCCGATACATTTTGCCTTACGACCTTAATAGTTACAGCACTGATGACATTTGTGTCAATTGTTTAATTTAGTCATTTTATAATATTAAATTTTTATTTAGATTGTTTGTCGTGTGTGGATAATGTAGGCCTCGTAGATTACTAGATGCTATCTTGTTCTACGTTTTGTAGTAAGCAACGACTTATTGTTGGGCCTACGCTGTCCTCCTTTACTTAAGTTCTAACGCTGTAACATACAAATATTTGATTGTAAATCTAAACGATTTTAAAACCATGGAGTTCCTTGCCGGTTCTTCTCCATAGAAAACGACCAACCCGAACTGTGTACCTTTTGTCGACGTTTTATAAGTGCCCATATAGGCTAGTTGAAATAAAATACAAGGTGTTGATTTGCATCCTCGTCAAATTCAAGGAGGTAACTTTGCTAAAGATTCTCATCCCGAACAATAATAAAATAGGTAGGTAATTTTTTTAAATTTACGGAAATTGGTAAGTGTGAACCACCCGTGTTTTAAAACGCGGCCCGTCTAGTTCTTGCCCTATAACCTCGCTTACACACATACAAACAATCTCAAATGTTTAATTGATAATTTCTTATTCCCTAAACCATGTTAAGGGGGTTATTCTGAAATATTGACAAACTTAAACAACCAAATAAATCAGCGTTTATTAATAATTAACTAGGTACCCTAATTTTACTTGATTATTTATGTCTTTTGTGATCACCACCTAAAATTTGACGAGGATGCAAAACAACACCTTGTATATTAACTGTTTTTTTAAAGATTTGCCATCGAACTGGCGAAATGTGTTATACTATAACTCTAACCTAACCTAACCTAACCCATCGTTGATTTAGGGCAATAAAAAGTGAAATAAGTGATCCTCAATTATTATATAAAAGTGGTACCCCGAATTCCGAACCGTTTCCGCATTTCCTTTTGAAACTAAGTCCAACTCTCCAGTTCATCCTCCAGTGCATCAACAACCAATTGGCTCTTATTATGTAAACTGAGCAGTCTATCAGTTTACATAATAAGAGCCAATTGGCAAGCTCCAATGTATCAGCATTTATCGCATTAATGGTTCGCTTTCAATAGGCAATTTCAATTCGCTTTCAAAAGAAGGGCGAGTATTTTCCAAAGCTTTTCGTTCTCGAGCTTAATGAGGCTGAAAGGCTTTGTCGTGAGATACAACATACGAGCTCTTTTAAAACGCAAAAATATGTATTTACGACTTTGTAATTTTACTGTAGAGGCGGCTAATTTGAGGTTTGCCGGTTTCCTTTGTTATTTAACGAAGCGGGCTGTATGTCAAAAGGATGTATCAATCAATTGTATTGTGTTGTCTTGTTTGTGTGGGTATTGTTTTGAGGTTCGATAATGATGTGTAGGTAATTAATTTACGCTGGTTTTGACTGTCTACCGGTGATTGGTAAACAAAATTAACATAATATTGTCAGTTTTTGAAAACAATGATTACGATTTTGGACGATGTAGAAATCTAAAAGCGAACTAGCTTACTATTGCGTATAGTCAGTGTAAAAAGCTCTAATTGACAAACTTAAGCAGCCTTGCTCAGGTCAGTGAACTTTACAAAGTAAAACCCAATATTGTCAAAGCCTTATCATTCCCTAATTCAATCAGGCCTTTTCAATAAAATTTCGATATAAACTCATCGATATCTCGGTTGGCTAATCGGACTCGAAAATTGTTTTGAATAGCCAATCGCCAGTCGGGTGCCCGATAAGGCGCCGGGGTTTTTTTCAACCCCATTTGAATTTGAACGCGTTTCTAATGAGGGGAATTGGGTTTTCACGATATTACTTCACCGGCTCTCAATTTCAGTCTTATTGAATTTTCTACGAATCGTTTTGCCAATGTTATTGAATTCTGTAGCGATTCTGTAGACCATTAAGGTTTTGAATCGGCTTTGCTGTGTTTGTTCAGAGTATTCGAGATAGTATTTTCTGTTAATTGGACATTTACATTTGGTTTTCGTATCTGGCTGTAAATTATATTTTAAATTTAGACTTAAGTACATACATACAGCTGGCCAGAAATTAAACATAATATAACATCACGGCTAATTTAGGTGTACCTAATAGTAGGGACACCCACATTGCCTAAGTTATGTAAAATTCCCATGTAATAGGGGGTGAGCCTATTGCCATCTGCCTAGCCTTTTCCCAATCCTATGTTGGGATCGGCTTCCAGTCTAACCGGATGCAGCTGAATACCAGTATTTTACATGGAGCGAAAGGCTAGATGACCTCCAAAAGACCAGTTAGTTATAACGATACCCCAGAATCCCCCCCTCCCCCTTGAAATCTAGACTCCATAACTGCTACTGAGAAATCCCTGATGAAAAAACCTAGTAACATTTTACAGATAACTTTTTCTTAAACTGTCAAAAACTATAGCACATAATTAAAATTGTCATTGCTAATATTAATACATTGTTAGGTCACATATTTCGCAGAACCAATAAAGAAAAAAAAGAATAATAATATGTGCAGAATTAAGAAAGGATAATTATTATCTTATTTTAGTTAAATGTTATCCTTTTCTAAATAAAGACGCCTTAAACAGGACAAACCAAAAATATATCCCACATAAAAGCGCCATTGCTAATACAAAACCGGAAGGTTCCTTTCATCTCAATGAAAAGTACTCACCAGTCTTCACATTACACGTTACAATGTAAAACGTTACTCCAGAAATGTGACCATCGGCCAAATAATACCGTTGACATCAAAGAAATATGATATCAGTATGCCCCTAACAGCGTTTGATCCTTATTTGTTCACGGTACGCTGCTTTTACGCACAAAATTACCTACAAATGTTGGAAAAGCTCGTTTAACACAGGAACAAAATTGATTAGCTTTTGGGGATAATCCTGATAATATTTCGAGCTAATAAATTGGCTAACATTGTACTAGGTTCTGAAGACCAAAAAAAGATGAAACTGTTTGGGTTTTGGGAGATCATTCAGTCAGGTGGTGACATCTAGGGCAAAATGGATGCGGAAAGTCGTATAATCTTGGGAGTTTTAGACGCTTATATTCAGCAAAGGCATAAAGTGGACAACAGTATAAATTAAAAACTGACCCTAAAAATACATATGTTTTATAAAAATAGTGCGTGGAGTCCCTCCTTCCTCTCTCCTCCCTCCGCGCGGACGAAGTGAAACTTCGTAATACTACACGCATGCGTTCGAGTGCCACTACGCATTCACTCTCGTTATTTTATTGAGCTTCTTAATAATATTTTGTTGTTTTGTTGCTGTATTATTTTTATTACATTATTATTACATACGTTTATCAAGGTTATTCTACTCATGGAAATTGAGCGAAGGCTGGTCACACCGAAGATTCGAATGCATGACTGTTTGCACGCCATCTTGCGTACCTAGTAGAACTACGTAGTCACAAATCTTGTAATACTGCCATCTCTTAGTGAGTTTTAGAAAATATTCCCCCTCCATGGTTGCGTTAAACTTGTTGGAAGTCGCATAAGAAGTTTCACTTCAATAATTATGTACTACTATATTAAAAGGCTGATTGACGATGTAAAATTGGTGGATGCCTAGCTTCACAGCTTGGCTCATGGTCGGAAGGTTGCCTGCTTGTCGGTCTTCTACAGGTTGTACTTCGGTGCCCAAGATTTCTACGACCTCATCCCACCGGCCCCCTTCTACAATCGGACATCTAGCCGAACTACAAGTTACCATCCCTACCTTGTTGCTATTCCACCACTTCGCACTAAGCATTTTCAAACGTCTTTCATAATGCGCACAGGAAAGGAGCGGAACTCTGCTTGTTCTGTATTTACGAACGCTTACAACTCTAATATCTTCAAAGTTAGATTGAACAGGCTCCTTCTGGGTAAGCTCGTAACATCGTCGACTTTGTCTCTGTCATCTCTGACCTAGACTTAGTATCAAGAGCGAACCCATCGTAAATAAAAAAAATAGTATCCGAAAGTATACCCACCTCGAGGCACCAGCAGTATAAAATAAACAAGAATCTTCTATCTTCACACGTTTACATGTGACTTAGATTCAATGCCATTACGCAACCAAAAAGCTCTCAAGCACAGAATATCTAAGTCCATATCATAGGTTAGGAACTATACTTGACACTTGACAGGTTATTTACATTACGAAACCTATTTCTACAAGACGAGGTGGATTCGGATGTAATTTGACTAGATCCTCGCAAAATCTGTTGGCTATAAAAATAATGCTGGTCACGTGCGGAGAAGGTACAACTTACTTTGACTAGACAGATTTTCATTACAGAATATTATTTGCGGCACATTTTGGAGATGGAACAGTTTGGATCGTGAAGGTTTCGTCTGGGCTTCTTGATATCCCTTGGTATTTTTACACGCTTTTTTAACCTCAATTTGGATGTTTGTATTTTTTTTTTTTTTTTTTTTTTTAATGTTTGTTCGCGCATTACTCCGTCGCTTGCCAACCGATTTGGAAAATTCTTTTTTTGTTGGAAAGGGTATACTTCCCAAATGGTCCCATAGTCACCAAGTCGGGATCTGATGATGGAATCTTGGCGAAATCGAGGGAACTCTTCAAATTTTATAGGAAAACGTACAGTGATTTTGGTATTTTCTCCAACAAGTGAAGCATTTGCGTCCAATAAGAACCATTCTACCATCAGATCTGATGATGAATCCAAGAGACAGGCTTCGGAACTTCATAACAAGGCAATGAATCTTAGCTGTGTTTGGGCTTGTTGGAATTGTAACGGTATGCACTTTCCAGGTGTATACACCGATTACGCTGAGATTTATGATCCGATTTGCGTGATTCTTCTTTAGTTTGATGTGGAATAACAGTGCTCCCAGGCTCGCTAAGTACAATAAAAACTGCATAAATATGTGTGTACGAATTTATAACAAATTACCTAGTCATCTAAAAATGTTAAACACGAGATATACTTTTAAAAATAAATTGAATGAGTGGTTAATTAACAACAACTTCTATAGTATAAAACAATTCCTTGAACAAAAATAGCGTTGTTGTAATATAATAAGAATTTTGTAAAGAATTTGTATGTAACTGAATATTTGCATGCTATGTTTAATCTTGGCAAAACATGTCTGCTCTATTCTTGTACTGTAAGACCTTTTTATACCATGTTTTACGCAAATAAAAAAAAAAAAAAAAAAAACCTGCCATTTATTCCCATAAAAAAATAATATAGTATGGCCATATAGTTTTCATTTTATTAAATTTTTTGTTATATGTAAATTTTTCACGTATGTACACCGATTTCTCCGTGATTACTGGACCGATTTAAATGATTTTTCATTCATTTGGTAGAGAAGCTTGCCCGGTGGAGCCATATGAATTGTATTATCTTTGCTTAGGTACTTTTTGAGTCATCCTCTTTATTATGCTTTTTGTCCTTTGTCGTATGTATGGACGATGTGCTGGTGTCTAGTTACAATGTAAAAATTATACTTGACTAGGATTAAAGTGAGATACCACAACTGAAAAGACTAAAATAAAAACTTTTTTACAAAAAAAAAAATAACCGACTTCCATAAAACACTAAAAAGTGGCAAATCATTTTAGTTTCGGAAGTCGGTGGCAAAAAAGTAAATGAAACAAACAAGTCACCGACATCCGAAACTAAAATTATTTGCCACTTTTTAGTGTTTTATGGAAGTCGGTTATTTTTATTATTCCATTTTTGTTGTGTATTTCGGCCGATAGTTTAGTTTCAATATGTCTGGGAAATATATATTTTTGACTAAGTAACTCAAAAACAGAATTGTATTATATATTAATATTGTATTATAAATAAACAGAATACTACAGATGGTATCAAAAATAGAATCGTTTAGAGAAAAAAAACATCGAAACGTGGGTCCACTATTAGGTACACGTCTGCCTAGCCCTTCAAGGTATACAGGCGTGATGTAATGTACCTAATGATAAAAAATATCAGGATGAAAGTGAGTTTTACGAGAAGTTAAATTTTCGTTTTAACTGCTTTTTACCGCTTCGTATTCTTAAAGTAACACCAAGATCTAGAAAAAAAATGATCCGTTAGTCGGTCAATTTTAGATTGAAACTAGCTACTGCCCGCGACTTCGTTCGCGTGGAAATTTTAATGGGAACCTACCCGATATGCACACAAAATTGATACAAATCGGTTCAGTCGTTTCGGAGGGGTTTGGTTACAAACACCGCGACACGAGAATTTTATATATTAGATGAGTTTGATGAGACTAAAACGCTTTAAATTTCATCTGACTGTGAGAAATATTGAATTACAGAAACGGATTATGTAACTGTTATTACATATCTGATAGAGACAATATCTCCATAAATTAATACCAATAAGGACGAGGATATTTTTAAAGGGGTAAAATACTCTAAACTCATCTGAATTTACTTCCCAAAACAGCACCCCTATAGCAACAATCAGTGTCTAATGCTTTAATCTGAACAGCAGTCTGTCACGTAGGCGGCGTCAGACTGAATTTACAATATAAGAGCTTTGTGAGAGTTAATTGTAGGATTCTAACTAATCTGCTTCTCTGACGACGGGTCCCGGCGCTAGAACTACGATTAATTTAATTTTGTTAAGGCGAGAAAGCAGCGGTGTATTCAAGTGGGAAATAATTTTTAAATTTTAAGACACTAGGGTGATGCTAGATCATCATCTGGCTAGCCTTTTCTCTACTATGTCAGGGTCAGCTTCCAGTCTAACCAGATGCAGGTAAATGCCAGATTTAACAAGGAACGAATGCCTTTCAAAAAAAAATTTCTTCCCTATATGAAAATAACAGAAGTTCCGCCTTGTAGTTTGCCAAAGGGCAATGGAACAGAGCATTCTGGGTGTCAAAAGACCAGACAGGCAGACATTTTTATTTTGACCTCATTTCGTTATCAGCGACCCTGAAATTCACGAAAACGACACCCGTGAAGGAAAAACTGAAAGTTTTCCTCGGCGACATCTTGGATTTATATTTTGACCACATTTTCAATGTCAGCGACCCCGAAAACGACATCCATGAAGGGAAACCAGAAAATGGTTCTTGGCGTTATCTTGGAATTTCATCGATCCCGTTTGGGGTTAAATTTCTATAAACGACGAAATACGTTTTCATTTATTTTTGCTCAGAAACTTCACTATTTATTTTCGTTCCTCTTACTTCAAAAATTACGGATTCCACATATAAACTTTTAACCCCTACCTAACCCTCATAGAGATTTACAAAAACGGTGATATACGTGATTATTTATTTCTAACCAGAAGCTTGTATATGAATTGTCATGCTCCTAACTTCAAAATTGATACAATATTATTTATCAAGTATATATAATGTATCAATTTTGAAGATAATGCATAATTCTTGTATCAAGAAATGCACAATAATATTAAATAGTAAATTCTAAAACAATTTAAATTGAGTAATTCAGAATGTTATTTGTTTTGTATAGTTTTCTTGTTGCATGTAATTTCAATACTGCATGACACAGTTAATGAAGGAAATGTTACAAAAGTTTAATATGTTATATGTTTTGGGAAATAAATGGCTTTATTATTTTCTTTATTCATTTTACAAACATACAATTTACATTTTTAAATATTTTTACAAAATTAAATACAAAATGATTTAAAAATATAAAAAATAGTAGCCCACCGGCATCGGGAACAGGGTCCGGGCTACCGGTGGTCAGGGCACTTAAGAGGAACCTCCTAACAATACGTGCCGTGTCCAGAGTAGCTTTCTGAATCAAGCCCTTGATCCAACTGCCAAGCGAAAGACTCCGCAGATGTTGGTCGAAGCTTTTGGCTATTAAAAACACTCCTTCCAAATCTCAGGTCTCTAGGACCAGTGGTTTAGGCTGTGAATTGATATCTCAGTCAGTCAGGACTTTGAATTTTATATATATATAAATTTCAATTTTTTTTTTTGCGCGGGACCCCTAATCTTTTAACCTTTTTTTCTAAAATAAAAGTATCCTGAATTACCCTCTTCTTATAACATCAACTGTCTGCCAGTGTAAGTCCTGTCGAAATCATTCCTTTCGGAGTCCGGCCGTTTCGGAGATTAGCCGGCACAAACGGACAGAGACACGGAAAATAATACAAAATTTATATAATATAATAATATAAATTATACTTGTGAATACTTACCTTATACTTTCATATTATGTATATTCAGTAAAAAGCTGTTATTTTGAAATTACAAACAGACACTTCAATATAATTTATTTGTATAGATGAGCTAACAAAAAGAAGAAGAAAAACATTTTATAAATAATGTAATTCAGAAGATCCATCTTGAAAATTGTAAAGACAGCCATGCCGTTTTAATCTTTATGATGAAAGCAAAAACTCGGGAAATGAAAAGAGATAATTGCAACTACAAACGAAGGGATTCCTTTGTACAATACTTTAATTTACTTAAAGCGTTCACAGAAGGAGTAGTTTAGAGACCTCAATATATTTATTCGGAATCCTTACCGACATTACTTAGACAGAAAATGCGTAGATGAAGATCCCGGCGAAATACGGCACTATTTCTTGTCAGAGTGCCGGATACAAAGAAATATTGTCCTTTTAACCTGATTTAGGAACAAAGATGAGACGTTCCCAACATTCAGGTCACGGGGAACTGTCTTCAGTATTTTTTCGTCTTTTAAACTAGTTAAAAGGGAAATAAACGGATTAGTATTGTTTTTTCCGAATGAACTATGTATATAGATAGTTTGCACATCTGTATTGACATACCGGACACATTCACCGCTTTTGTTGAATAGTAATTAAATTTTATACATTAATAATAATAAAAAAACAGCTGTTACCTACAAAACTGCAATACACTGTCAAAATGTAGGAACAGCTGTTTTTTTTTAAATTACCGATGAAAAAAAAACTATTTGGGTTTTAGGCTCGGTGTCTCTTCCACCCTATATAGTTCGTGAATATTTTATGTATCTTATTTTATTTGGTAAGTACATTGATATACCCACGTATCGGATAGGGTTTTTCATAATATATTGTATAGCTTAAGTCGCTGATCTGCCTTTCATTTAAAGTAGAATACTAGGTGGCATACCATGACGTCTTAAAACATTTTTGTTTTACTCCTCTTCCAGTGTGGGAAAGAGATGGTGCCAGATATCCTGTATAGCTCCGTCTCTTTCCCACACTGGAATAAGAGTAAAACAATACTGCTTTAAGACGTCATGGTAGGCCTGCAGGTATCTGTAAAGTTCTATGTAATTACAGATACCTTTGAGGAAACAGGCATTTATTATGGCCTAGCTACAAAATCTTACGATGCTCCTAATTCTATACCAAAACTACAGGAATTTCAAAAACTAAATTCTCAAAGAGTTCTTTTCAATTTCATCATGATACATCGGTTCCAGTCTCTCGAGACAAAACGTTTCCTTCGCTTTATCTCACAAAATGCAAGTTTGCAAATATTTATTATTTTAATACAAAGTATGATAAATATGTTTAATACCTGGTTCTTACACGGTGTCTTTGTGAATTATTGTTTTTAATAAGACACGCGTTTGCAATTTTTGCTCATAACTTTGCACGATAGAACATCTTCTTTACTTACGTTTTTTGGTATTTGTAGGTCAGTGTTTTTGTGTTCTTGTGTTCATTTAGTTATGGTATCATCCCCAGTGAGGTCTATAGTAATAGTGGGCTGCTCAAACTCCAGTCCGGATACGCTATCCATCAGCTCATTGTACAGGTTATTGGTATTAGAAGTTAATTCGATTTAGAACTGTCATTAACCTATTTGATAGTTGTATGAAATGGCTTTATCAAAAAAAAAAAAAAAAAAACTTAAATATGAATAACCGTGACTGTGAAACCTCAACAAAACACCCTTGAAACACAAAATAAAATTAATCTTTCATACCATTTCTATCTCCCCTAAAAATATGTAAATTATAAATCTCAGACACGAATTGCAGATCCCCTAAAGAACCCATAAAATGGCCAATAACGAAAGAAAAGTAGCGGTGTGCTTAAAGCGGAAACTTTATAAATCATGGCGTACAATTGTCTCGCACGGGGGTACGGGGGGCGTACCCCATTGTTTTCTAAAGGATGTCATCGCCGTTTTCTCGTACAATACGGCGTTTTAAATCAAAATGCTTTTTTCTCTCTTCAGGCATACTTTATTTTAAGAAAGGTCTGCCGTGTTTTGTATCTTCTATTGTCCATGGAGGATATATGTATTTGGAATTATCACGCAAACGTTTGTTTTTTAGATCAATTCCGTATTTAAAATATTTTTATATTATTTTGGGTACAATCTACTGGACACCACCGAAATAAATGAAATAATGTTTGTGGCACGGCATTAACCCTAGATAGATAACTATACTGCGAGTTACATAAAATATAACCATGCGCTTCAAAAGCGAAGATTTTCAAAGGCATCTATTTCAGAAAATATGCTAGGTAGATTTTTAATAACTTCATCGTTTTAAAGGTTTACTATTACAGTTAAAATAAAAATACGATTATATTACAGTCAGTGCTATTACAAGTTATTTATTACTAAATGAGTAGACCTCTAAAAAAAAATTACAAAAATCAACCGTTTTTCTGGTTATGGTTTCTTACTATCTAGTCGTGTTTAATACAATCCAGTCTGAAAATAATAACCATCATCATACTATTTAGTAGGTTTATAGACAATCATGACAAACGTCATTCTTGTGCTCGCCTCTCGAGCGCTTCAACTCTTCATGGCTACTAAAGTATTGTATTTACCGCATAGAAACAGCCGTCTCGAGGTAGAGTACACTCGTCTGAGTTGGTGGAAAAGCATAAGTTGATACATGCACGGAATAAAAAACGATGGCGATATATTGTTTTCGCGTGCGCCTTTGGGGCGTAGGTTATCTTTCTAGGGTTAAAAGTGCGAACTAAAATTAGTTTTTCATTTTAAAACTAGAAAATACGTTCGTTGGTACCTGTATATTACAACTAAACAAAAAAAAAATCACAATGTTTACCAGCAACTACAATTATATCCAAACGCCAAAAAATACTGTACTCTTTTATTTATTACCATCATGATTCTGCCCTGGTTGTAATCAATATTTTTTTCAGTAAATTACATCAGAAAACACGTTACGTTAAAAATAAAGTTATTGAAAAAGCATTTAAGAACTTGGACAAATAATTAGAAAAATGCATCATTTTTATCCAAATTAAGTTGGCTAATTTTGTAAGTACTGCTTAGCTTTTACAAACTTAGAAAGGCAGTTTTATTTTATTTATTTGGCTCACCAACCGTTAATTATACAGACACAAAAGTATGAGATACATCCAATAAAGCTGGAGTAGACTAGTGTACCAATTTCTTATAGGTAAACAAATCATGTTGAGTGCCTAGTCAAAATTAGACGAGTTTTTAATAATAACCTATCCTAAGCGTTCCTAGTGTGTCGTAGCTTATTTACGCTATATTTTTTGGTGAATGACCTGTGCAGCATCTAATCAACTCTTTTTTAATGTTATTTAATGGTACTAAATTAATTACATTGATATTTTCTTGATTCCTATATATATAAAGAAACACGTAAAGAAAAATTAAGCAAAGCTTATTTTAGTTTTTTTTTTTAATTTTAAAAACGTATTTGGCTAGACAAATGAAAAGCGTTTCATTTTAAGACTACATGAAGGAATGCGACAGTATTAATAATAGACTTTGATATAATTAAGGGCCGATGTTTCAATCATTAGATAAATTTTACCTGAAGAGTAACGGTTTGACAGTGTCCGTACAAAAACTATCAAAATTACAAACTTATTCGTCGAATAGAAGTTAACTGGTGGTTGAAGAACCAGCCCTAAAAGATAGAGATTAGTATTCTTACGTACTTTCCCCAAGAAATAGACATAGGTACGTCTAGTTTGTCATACGTCATGTTCGTGAACGAAAGCTGTCAGTTGTGCCTGGTCATCTCTTAGCTGCCACGGCTCATTTCAAACGAATTATTTTGTCTTTTAACTGTCTTTTTTGTTTTTACTATGGACTCTTTTAACATGCACGTCTGGCTACATCGTTCTCACATAATGTACCATCTCAACATGAATGATGTAACCAAGGTTTTTGTAACAAGATTCTGATTTAAAAGATTGTCCATGGAGTTTCTTGCCCATTCTTCTCCATAGAGATCTACGCTTTGGGATAGGCAACTACAGTACTTACACAGTTATTATGTCTTGTGACTGAGACTGTAGCTTCATTTTCATTGTTCTTGGACTATTCAAAAGTGCCTGTAACTGGCCTACTTAAAATTAACAATTATGATTTAATTTGATTCAAGATTCTTTATTTGCATGAAATATGGTACATAATGGTCTTATAAATAAAAAGGTTTCACATATTTCGCCGACTTATTTCAGCATGCAAACTTAAAATTAAATTAAAATACCTAACAAAATGTAGTTGACATTTAGGTATCAAACTTCTAGACGTAGTTACAAAATAAAACATTTTTAGAATTTAATATAGGAACAATAGTTTTCAAAAATGGGAACGTATATGCTACTTAACGATTACAAATGGGTTTATAAGTCAAAAACTCATTTATTGTATAAAACACACTATTGCAGAGCCACTTCTGCAGTTTTTGAAGTAGTTAATAGGCAGTTCTCTGATTTGTTTCGGAATTTTATTGAAGATTTTGACCGACATACTATAGCAATTGTTTTGGAAGAGAGTGCATCTGCATCTTGTTATGGCCAGTTTGGTGGGATCTCTAGAGAGAAACTTTTTATTTTCTGTTACTTTAGTAAATAGGTTTGGGTGCTTTTTAACAAACATGCCTACTTCTAAAATGTATAAACTATTTAGAGTAAGTAAGCCCAGCTTTTTGAATAGAGGTCTACATGAATCGAGCGGTCCAACGCCGCAAATGGCTCTGACACATTTTTTTTGGGTTATAAATACTTTTTTTACGAAGGTAGAGTTACCCCATACAAGCAGACCGTATCTGAGTATTGAGCTAACGTAGCCATGGTACGCAGTCATGGCAGTTTTTAAACTTGATAATTTTCTAAGCCTTCTTAGTGCAAAAATTAATTTGTTTAGACTAGAGCAAATGCGATTTGTATGAGCTTTCCAATTACAGTATCTATCTAAAGTAATGCCTAAGAATTTTGTGTCAAGGACATCTTCGATTTTTACGTTATTATAATGTAATTCTAAAGTTTGTATTTGGGTGTTGTTATAGTTCGAAAATTGTAGAATTTTGGTTTTAGAAACATTAGCTGTTAGATTGTTTTCCTTTATCCAGCTCATTATTGAATCTATGGTGTTATTTAATGAAATCTCGTATTTAACATCTGGTTGGTCTGGTACAATAACTGATATGTCATCTGCAAAGAGGATACATTCATGTGTTGTTACTTTAGGAACGTTATTGATGTATATTAAGAAAAGGAGTGGCCCTAGTACGCTACCCTGGGGGACTCCAAATTTATTTGTTTCAAAAGTTGATCGGAATGGGGTAGACATGAGTTTATCATTTAAGTGGTTAATTTCAAGGCATTGCTTTCTATTGCTTAGGTAGCTTTTAATCCATTCCAGTGCTTTACCACGAATTTCATATCGCTCGCATTTGTTGAGCAAGATTTTATGATCTACAAAATCAAAAGCTTACCTCATATCTCATATCAAAGAATATGGCAGCCACTTTGTTACGTTTATCTATATTTTCTGTAATTTTTTGAATGAGTGAGAATGCAGCTAGTGTTGCAGACTTGTTTTTTTTGTAGCCATTTTGATTGTTTAATATAACGTTAAATTTGTTCAAGAAGTTTATAATCCGAGAGTGCATGATTTTCTCAAAGATTTTTGATAGGATCGGAATTAATGTAATGGGTCTATAATTGTTCATATCAAGTTTGGAGGTTTTCTTATGAAATGGTTTTATTATTGATAATTTTAATTTTTCTGGAAAAGATCCTTGTGTAAACGATAGATTTATCAGATGACTTAAAATTTCCGCAAGCTCTTTACTGCATGTTTTAAGTATCGATGTTGAAATGTAGTCATATCCTACAGCTCGATTGATTTGGGGATCACCATTTAACCTGACTTGAATAATATACTTGATTATTAATAAATAATCTGAATTCATAATGTGTTTTTAATGTCACCACGTGAATAAAAAATATTAGAGCGTGCTATGCCGTTGGATGTGCTAATGAGTTAGGAAGCAATTTTTATTTAAAACTTCTTTTAATTTTACTTTATTAAATCTAATCTGTTTTTATTTTCAGTTCGTCGTAACAAGAAAAAGGATAAATGCATGTATAAAATACTACAAATACTTACAAGTCGACATTACTTTCAGTTTTTTAGAAACCGATTTTTTTTTAGGATCACACGTCGTTCTAGAACGCGGGTCTTTAGTTTTGGAAAGCTTGTGAAAAAACAAAATACTTCCCAAAATTATGTATCACTTGAACTTAAAAAAAATGATTTATGAAACTGTAAAAAGAATTAATTATTTAAAAAAAAAATAACAACAAAAAGTGCCATCCGCTACAAAAATAGACGAATAAACCTTTTTAAAAACTTCTTAGAAAGCTATACTAATTTTTCAATTAAAATGAAATATATTGATAATTATTTCAACTGGTTGTTTCACTCTAGCGTACTGCGGTTCGGATGAAAGTGTACGCTCCAAGGTGACCGAGTGTGTTCTTCGCTAGACTATGTCGGGTCGTGGGTCATGTAAATTAGCCAAGGAATGTTGGAGTCTTTTTGGGTATTTGTATAATGGCAGGTTGCGCTGATAATCTAGACTTTATCAAACTAATTGCAAAATGTGGATTTTGCGATTGCAGTGTCTCGGTTAAAGGTTTAGGTAGGAACATTATCTTCGCTGCATTTTGATGTACTTTTAATGTGTTTTCTTTTTACACGACTGAAGGGTTCTTTCAATTAGTATATAAGTAGAAATTGAGTACTTCCATATGTGCTGTATTGGGGGTAGATTATTCTGAAATAAATTAATACTTTGTCAAGAAACCTTATGGTGGCGTAGACTCCCGGTTTTCTTAAATGTTTATCTATATTGTCGAGGATACAGAGAAATCTGTCAGACATGTTTCGATTTAGTTTATTAATTGAAAACAGTGTGGGATTTCTTTTTAGTCTAATATGTGTATCTGGAGTCTATCGCAAGGAACACGAAAAGATAACGACAAATGGAAAATTAAGATGATGAATAATTGTGTATTTTCGTCTGCCTAGCCTTTTCCCAAACTATCTTGGGGTTGGTTTTCATACCTTACATATATATACATTCTAACCGGATGCAGCTGAGTATCAGTATTTTACATGAAGCGACTGCCTATCTGACCTCCTCAACCCAGTAACTGGGTAATACGATACCCCTTAGTATGACTGGATGTCAGACTTTTGGCTTCTGACTACTCGTAACGACTGTCAAAGATCTATAAATGACAGCCGGGACCAACGGCTTAACATGCTTTCCGAGGCACGGAGGAAACTCGGTACGTAATTATGGTCGCCCATCCACAGACCAACCTCGGCAAGCACGGCTTAACCTTAAAGATCGACCCGTGCGGCTGTTATCATTTAGCCACGAGCTCCTCTAATCAATGATTGTGTACAATACTTTGATTTCTATAATCATAACAGAATGGTGTCAAAGTTACACAAGATTGCAAGGTCCTACTGTCAGCAAGGCTGAGCTAGGTTCAAGATTAAATAGTAACCATTCTGTAGGTACATAAACGTAGTTTAGTTATAAAGGGTGTAAAACACCTCTTAACGAAGCCGAAAGGAACTGGTTCTCCCTGTCATAGCGATCATTTTTTTGTTCTACACCATACCTGGGAACCTTCTAGTTACGGAGATATTAGGGGTCAGTTAAGTATTTAAAAAAAAAAGACAAGTTTTTAATGTAAGATTTTTACTTTAAACACCGCCACGACCCCCGTACTATTCAATCCGTCCATCAGCACAATGTTTTGAGTGCGCTACATTGAGTTCTACCACAAAACCCCCCCCCCAAAAAAAAGTCGTTTCCCAGCAATATTAATACAAATTAATGTATAATTCTTATTCGAACAGAATTAAAAGTATAATTAACACAAATTAATGTATAATTGTTATTCAAACAGAATTAAAAGTTCATATTTTATTAGGTAGCAACCATTTTATAGATGTCTTTTATCTGAATAATAATAAGTCACGTTTAAAAAAAAGTGCCGTCGAATATTAAAACCGGTACTTGTAAAAAAGGTGCTCTCTAAAATGAAGCTTTTCAGACCATTACGGCTCTAGTCCGGTACAAACAGCGTTAATGTACTAAAATGTTTTTATTTTTAATAACTTTTCATTTTGTGTATATTTTAGACCAGAAATGTTGTCATAAAAGCTAGGATGGTACTTGTTTATCCCATTTTGTACCTTAATACAGAATATTTGATTATATTTTAAGCTTTTGTTTTTCTTTTTGCATGTCATCACAAACGAAGAAAAAGATGAAAAGTGTTGCTGGCAAACAACGGCGCGCCTGTATCTGCATATTTTTCTTGATTTTAACCTACCCTCGCCTGCTGGGAGTGAGGTCTTGGGTTCGATTCCCAGGTTTATCAACCTATTATTGGGATTTTTCGGTAACAGCCCGTAGCTGAATTCGTGCCAGGTTGATTGCAATAGGCTATATGGTACTTTTAAAAATAACTGACGAAATGCGGGTGTGCTATCGGTACAGCTCAGCGTTTCAAATCGGAGAAAACAGGTGTGACGTCATTTGTCTATTGTCAGACTTTCGACACCTGCAGCCTCTGATTCAAGTATACGCAGAAGGCATACAGCGCTCTGCGTGTACAATATAATAATGCATTCAGAATGCTTGTGGGGCTGCCGCGGTTTTGTAGCGCTTCGGGTATGTTCGCCGATGCAAGGGTAGATAATTTCTATGCCATTATCCGAAAGCGATGCGCTTCTCTCCGGCATAGAACAGATGTCAGCTCCCACTGCATGTTGAGGGCATTGAGTGACCGGTGGGACTGCCCGATGCTTGGCCGATGGGTGACTAATCCAACCTGCACACCCAGGTTGGATTAGTAGCTGTAAGGGCATCTAGTTTATTTTATTTCTATTGTATTATACTATTGTCCTATTTGTGTTGTACTCGTTGATTGTTTGTGTTACTAATAAAAGTTAAATAAGTCATGTCATTACTAACAATATGGACTTTTAAAGTCTGCAAATAAAAGATAATTAATATTATTAATATGTGGTTGATTTTTTTTGATCAGGTACTCAGTTTCCTAACACGCACGAGTAAACACTATTATATAAAAACAATATCTAATTCCATTCAATAAAGTTCAAAATTGACAAGGCCAGAAATAGATTAAAGTTCATATTTGAACAAACTTCAATCTGACAGCCATAGGCAAACAGACTGGTATTAATCAGACTGATATTATGGTAAACCATTGTTTTATAATACAGAGTGATAAAGAGGGCTTTAGTAACGCTGTCAACAATGACGATAATATCCAGGCCATACGGAGCTTTGTTACGTTAAAATTACGATACGCAGGAGCTTCGGGCTTTACCACAGAGTGGATAGGTTCCAAAGGCTCCATCTAACAAACGAAAACGCTCGCCACATCACAAATCATGAACAGATAAATATAGAAAAATAGAAAATCCTTTATTATCCAAGTAAAAGTAATACATAAGTAGGTACGTACGTTATACACAAGAGATGTTACAAGTGGCTTAAAATATTATTTAATACTAGTTAACCTAGTGTTGTTGCCAGTGAGCCCCAAACTAGATATTTAGTCTTTAAAGATACTTAAGATATTATAGAGGGCAGGTCGAAATGCCAAAGAAACGCTGTGATTCTAACAAGGAGGCATGTAGAAAAATGAGGTTATAACCAAGATGTACATATTACACTTTTACGGGCAGAAACCGGCCTCTCCTCTGTTTGTGAATCAAAACCGGGCAAGTACCAATAGGACTCTTTCAATTCATATGTACTTCTTAAGATTATCTTGGACATCACCGAAAGAAAAAACATCGTAAAGATACCTGGGCTTATAATTAATAGTAACAGTTTCTCAACCTTGACCTTGCCTTGGCGATTCACATCGCCAAGGAGTCTTGAGCAAGCGTGGTGATCAATACTCATCATCATCATCATCATATCAGCCCGGAATCACCCACTGAAGGGTTTAGGCTTACCTTTTTTTTGCCACACTTCCCGGTTCTATGCATCTCTTATTCAGGTGTTTCCCGCGATTTCAATGCTCATACCTTCCCTTATATGAGAAGAAGATTATAAAAAGAACCCTTTATCCTGCGGAATAGAACTAGTATTATGTATGTATGTGTTTGTTTTCGCACGCTCTATGGAACATGGAATTAACCTTCTGCCCGTATCTATTCTGTGGTACCATTTACCCCACTATGTGATTAACGAAACTCTTGGCTCAACTATGACATTATAT
Organism: Cerastis leucographa; assembly: GCA_963082945.1. NCBI lineage: Eukaryota > Metazoa > Arthropoda > Insecta > Lepidoptera > Noctuidae > Cerastis > Cerastis leucographa. Next base: position 6,396,794 of record OY720361.1, read on the forward strand.
TAATAGGCTGTTTAGGCTGTTACATATTTTGTAATGTTTGAGAGGACTTAGCGGTTGAAATTTACTTATAAGAAATACCTAAGTGCGCAACGTTAAGTAAATATAATTAATATTCGGAATACTATTGAGCTGACACTTACAGACTGATTCTTCGTTTCGATAGGTTGGCCTTGACCTATACTCATCACCTGCGATCCTTGGAACTTGATGCAGATAGATTAGAAACTATATTCTTCCGGCATCAAAAGAGTATTTAGCTTGCCACCAAAGCAAAGCAGCTCATCCATATTCCTCGTCCTCATTTCTTCCCCTTTCTGCCAAAGGACATACCATGACATATTCATTAGAACTGTTTGCTACACATCAGCAATAACTACAATGTAAAAATGTATGGAACTCCGATGAAAAATTTCTCTCGTGGAGGAGCTTGTGGCTAAATAATAACAGCCGCACGGGTCGATGTTTAAGGTTAAGCCGCGCTTGCCTAGGTTGTTTCGTGGATGGGTGACCATAATTACATACCAAGTTTCCTCCGTGCCTCTGAAAGCACGTTAAGCCGTTGTTCCCGGCTGTCATTTGTATATCTTTGACAGTCGTTACGAGTAGTCGAAGCTAAAAGTCTGACATCCAGTCTTACTAGGGGTATCGTAACCCAGTTACTGGGTTGTGGAGGTCAGATAGTCAGTCACTTCATGTAAAATACTGGTAAAATTTCATGATTCCATATCTCCAACTATTGTAGTTATGTCACTATAACTACTTTTTTACATTTTAAAAGTTGATAGAAAGGCCGATAAAATGAGACCATGTTATCAATACCTTTGTATTAATGCCTATTAAAATAAATTATTTCGTGTTCAAGACTGATTCAATACCTGTTGATTACTTTTTGAATTATCGCAATTGGACATTCCATTCTAAAGGAATTAAGAGACAATGTGATTGCAGCAATTATCATCACGGGCCCCGCGGCCGGTCAGCTCACTCACATTCCGTGGATCCCGATGACACCGACGGATTTGCCTAAATCTTTTAAAAGGTTACAGTTTCCTGTAAAGATATCGTTTGCCCTTACAACAAATAAATCCCAGGGACAAACTTTGTCGATGGTTGGCATCGACCTAAGGAAAGAGTGCGTTTCTCATGGGCAATATTGTATGTTGCTCTTTCTCGAGTAGGATCTCCTGAAAATCTATATGATTTTGGTTGATGATTTTTGTTGTTGCCACCTACAAATACCACTGCCACCATAGTGTACACAGAAGCTTTAAGGTAAAAATATTACAAAATAAACATAAGTACAAAAAACTTAAAGTTAAAAAGAACCTTAAAATAAAGAAATTGAAAAACTACCAAGAGTAAAAGCATTACACCCCCTAAAAATAAAATACATAAAACAACAAAAAAAATATGTAAAAAATTAAATTAAAAATTTAAAAAACCCCCGACACTAAAAACCTCTAAAAAACCATAAATAGAATAATCCAAGCGTCGTAGCGTCGGGGGACCGCTAAGTATATCGCTTAGTACAAGCACAAAACAAAGCGGACCCCCGACGCTACGACGCTTGGATGTGTGAAATGTGCACCCGTGCGAAGCCGGGACGGGCCGCTAGTTTTTTGATATTTTGATAAAACAAAAAATACATGTCTAATATTTTTGTATTACCTGTCTGACGGATAAAATAGAATGTCGTTTTCTTTAGCCAGTCCGCACCCCTATTGCATAATAATAAATCTACAACTGCTGTTGTAGTAAGTCTACAACCACAGAATAAATACTTACAACGTTGGAGAGGACTGCTTATTTCTGTCCATACTGCATCAACTGAGGCAGTGGTGTTTCTTTTAGTCTTCAAGAATGTAGCTTTCTGATTTATTTTAAAATGAAGGTATTATTCAATTGTATATCTAGATATTTCCAGTGCCAATCGCTCATCGATGATTGGCATTGAACAAGATTGTGTCTGTTATGAAATGTAAAATGATATTTCTCAAGGAATTACGTATTTCTTAATGATTCTATGAAAATATTATGTCTCTTTGTGTATTATTATGTTATTAACCAGAGTTACCAAAATATATATATACAAGGTGTTGTTTTGCAACCTCGTCAATTTTCAGGAGGTGGTCACGAAAGACATAAATAATCAATTAAAATTACGGTACCTAGATAATTATTAATAAACGCTGATGTTTTTGGTTGTTTAAGTTTGTCAGTATTTCAGAATAAAAGAAATTATCGAATAAACGTTTGAGAATGTTTGTACGTGTGTAAGCGAGTTTATAAGGCAAGAAACAGACGGGCCGCGTTTAAAACAAGGGTGGTTCACACTTACCGATTTCCGTAAAAAAGAAAAAAAAGAAAAATTACCTACCGATTTTATTATTGATTCGGGACGAGAATCATTAGCATAGTTACCTCCTTGAATTTGACGAGGATGCAAAACAACACCTTGTATATATCTTCGTAAATATTGAAGTCACCGATAGTTGTAAACCCCGGTTCCAGGAACTAAATATTCTATCCCTACCCTGTCTTTATATATTTGAAGTTTGTAAGTTTGTGTGTAAGTACTAGAGAGGACATACAAACGAAAATTGCCTTAAGACATAAAAATTGACTAAACATACCAACAATGCGTCTTAAAATGCACTCCAATAGTACCTTTGTCAGGGTGCGCCAAAGTTCACCTAAATTTTCAACTCCTATAATTGGAAATCCGAAAATGTTCTTCCTAACATTTTTCATCCTAACAATCACAATTCCTAACTACTCTGTCTCTAATGTTCTAATTCCGAAGCATTAAACTTCATAATGTCAGTAGCAATAATCATCTATTATACTTTTATTTGTTTTCCTATATTTTCTCAACATAACCATCTTTTACACTATTATTCAAAGTCATATATTGTTTGTTTAGATTTATTAATTAAAGCGTCTTCTTTAATTTTATTTAAAGCGGTGTGTAAGTGCAAAGAAATCCATAGGTTAGGTTAGGTTAGAACTGTGACCAACAACGCGTGAGCCGAGCGAGCGAAGCGAGCGGTGCCGCGGCAGCGGCCGGCGAGCGCTACCTCGAAATTGGTCGCGAAATTTTTCTAAATATTTTTTTCATGGTGGGGGCTCTATAAATATCATCTTCTACCCACATATATTATTTATTACACTTGGTAAATGTTTCTTTCTGAGTATGAGTGAAAATATTATGGTAATTATGTTTAGGGATAAAAGCGTTATGATAAAAACAGTAGGAGTTGAAATATATTTACAATAATGATATTATTAATTACAATTTTCGGAAACATGAGTGTTATGAACATCGCCGGTAGCACTACAAATAGTATGAATGAAAGCTTTAGGATGAAAAATTTTAGGAAGAGCGATCATTCGGATGACAAATCATTAGGAAGAACAATTTCGGGTAAAGAACTTTAGGTGAGCCAATATGGACCCCCTTTGTCATGGCCATAAAAATATATAATAACTAATAAGTTACCCAAAATAATAAATCTTTATCAAGAAATTGAAGTTTTTCCTTGTAAGCAAATTTTACTATAGTATAAGCGATTAATCATAATAAGTAACTTCATAACATACGCCTACATACTTATAATGCGCAAAATATTGTTTTTTATTTAAATAAATAAGGAGTACACAATTAAATTACTTAGCATGGATAATAAATAACTATTAAATACGCAATAAATTATAGTAGAAAAAAAAACAAAATGAATTATTAAAAAAAAAAAAAATATTAGCAATGTTAATAATTGATTGAATAAATGTATATAATTTATAAAAGAAGAAATAATTATAATTCTTACATTCTATTCAGTAATATTAAAACAGTATAACTTATTAACTACGTAACTAAAAATATAATATATCACATTAAGCACCCAGTGTTCTTCCTCCTCTCTCCTACTTGATCTTGCTGTGCCCGACAGGGTCCATAATTTTGGCACTTATTTATAATTATTTCCCTTCTATCTATGTATAAACATTATGGTACGCAATAAAGAATTGAGTATCGTATTACCGAGTACTACCTGGATTGTAGAAGTTATATAGGCAGTCGCTCCATCTAAAATACTGGAATTCAGCTGCATCTGTTAAGACAGGGAGCCGATCCCAACATAGTTTGGAAAAGGCTAAACAGATGATGATGTATGAAATTATTATGAATATCATCACTAGATATTCATTTTTCTTTAATATATTCGGACGAAAATAGAGATACCACGTTTTATGTAGTTTTTTTTTTCACTACTCTAAAACACGTTTTTCGTTCGCAAAAGAAAATGTCAAACGTACTAGGAGATAAAACGTTAAAAAAAAAACAAAAGTTGACCTTTCCTATGTGAGCTATTGGTAGGCATGATTTGATAATTCGATGTTCCTGGGAACTTGTATATAAGACACTCAGATTCCATCCCAGCATTAGATTGAACTAGCAGTTCGAATAAGCAACATCAAAATGGTAAGTGTAGACAGCGATAGACTAATAAAACATTTGGTTTCGTGTGCTTAATATCCTAGTGAACAATTAATTCGTGATTTAATAATCGTCAGTAAAAAGTGCTTATTTATTTTTGTGAACTAATCAATTTGTGAAGATTGCAAAAATAAAAGTAATAATACCTCTGAAAAGGAATGAGTTTCATGATGTGTTACTGATGTATAAATAATTATACAAGCTCAATTAAGTTGTGAATCTGATATAATTCTAAATTATATAATTTATTCGTGTGTTAGTGAATCGTTTACTAAATATTGGTGTAATACTGAAATGTCAGATTGCTGATTTGTTACATTATGACATTCATTAGATATTGTTTACTTTTAACTTCTGACATATCCATTTGTAAAGTTGAAATTTATTGATGTTAACAATATTTTCTTGTTTTTGTTGAAAGCTCAATAATTATTACCAGTCACTAAATATCATTATTACTGGAAGTAAGTATAATGAATTTTCACTGCTTTTGGTTAGTATTGAAATTTTTAAACTAAGTTGCTTACAACGTAAAATATAGCTTAACAACACAAAACACAAAAATTTCACTGCATTCCAAAACAAAACATCACCGTTCCACACTGGCCGCCATGACGCATTTTGACAGTCCACAAAGACGCGTTTCTTTATTTTTTTAATAATTTTGTGCAGTTGTTAGGTTGGTATGATGGTTTCATTTGAATCGAACTCTAGTTGGCCCGAGACGTAAATTTTAACAAGCGAATTAGAACCTTACTTCCCGTACGATAAGGGTTTAAAGTTGCTGGTGCGCCGCGTACCGAATTCGGTACGGCGGGGATCAACGGTAAAGCTTGCGCGTACCGAATTCGTTCCACTCCGGCCGGAGAGGTAACCTCTCAAGCCTTTCTGGCTGACAAAAAAAACACCCCGCGGGCCCCCCAGTTACGTCATCGCGCGAGTCAAGTGGCCTGCGCTCACAAAAACGCTTATCGCTCGAGTTCTATTAGCTCTTATCACAACCGGTAAACAGTTTCGGGTTGTTGAAAAACGAGACCATGTATTACAATATAAACAACTGTCTCATAACTACTTGAGAATTATAAACATCGCATAGAAATCAGAGAGCTCGCCGCAAACATACTGTTGTCGTAGTTTGTTTTTTTTTTGGTAAAACTACTGAATCAATTTACACGAAACTTTAGATCTAACATAAGAAATATACAAGTAATCTAATGACAGTGTTTTTGAGGAGTCCTACATAAATTATTCTTGCAAGATTCCAACTCAAACGTCTTATTAGAATCGGCCATTTTCTAACTGCGCAGTTCAATGCATGGAAATACTTGAAATATCAATAAATATGAATAAATATGCCTCGAATGCAAGAAATAATGAATTATCACTATTTTTTCGCTTATTACTAATGTTTCCAAGACCATATTTCATTGTAAAAGAGTCAAATTCATATTTTCAATTTCGACTGACGAACTTCACAACAAAGGAATTTTGGAGAAATTTTTGGAGAAATTTTTGGGTCAAAAACATAATTTTTAGATATTTTGTCCAGCAAATGACTATCTAAAAAGTTACATTATACACTTATAACATACTATACATTTACTTACCAAAGTTTAATGTACTGTTTTGTTTTTAAGGAACTTTCAAGTGCAATCCAATATTTACCAATGTTTTTTTTTATTTTTATACAAGGTTTTGTTTTGGATGCTTGGCAAATTCAAGGAGGTAACTATGCTAACGATAATCGAACAGAATCAATACTAAAATGAGTAGGTTATTTTTATTTTTTGTCTTATTTACAAAATTTGGTAAGTGTGACCCACACGTGTTTTAAACGCGACCCGTCTGATCTTCGCCCTATAACCGCGCTTTCACACATACAATTTGAATTTTGATGTGGATGCAAAACAACACCTTGTATTTTATCTAGTTAGAACATAGGAGAACCTACACTACCTACAACACTAACAACAAGGTATTGTGTATTAAGCAAAAATAAGATAAAATCATAACAAGAAACGCAAAAAAAGCTTCACCACACTTCACCACACACCACTAAAACAAAATCTCAAAAAACAATTTCATTCCACAGAAATCCTTCATCATTGCCTTTTGCCTCATCGCGTGCGCATACGCATCCGATCTGGAGAAAGACGCGCCGATCGTGCTTAATGAATTCGAGCAGTCACTCGGGGGGTACCTGTATAGATACGAGACTGGCAACGGCATCATTGCACAGGCTAATGGCGAGCTCAAGTCCTTCGGAAAGGTGAGCTTACACATTGCTTTGTATACAACTAGTACTTATACTTTATTGTACACCAAAATCCAACCAACCAACCCATCCAACCAACCATTCCAACCAACCAGTCAAATATATATTTTGGTCAAGTACGGCGACACATCAAGCAATACATTTAAAGTATAACATTTATTTATTTATTCCAATTATAGCAACATTACAGACATGTCCAATACGATGCTATCAAAACATACAACTACATAAAAGCAAACTTAACATTATACCCAGTCAAAATATTAATTCCTATATTAATTCAATATGACAACGTTTATAGTTGCACACTTCTTTTGATTATCATTTTGTGCCGTTTGAATAAATCTCGGCAGGTTTTGCCCAAATATATCTTCCGATACTGTTAATATTACGGTTCGCGACATGGGGTAAACTTGAGTAGGTTAGTCCTAGCCGCTGACACTTTGGCGGCGGCGCGCTCTCACGCACCCGACGGCGCGCGCAGCCGTAACGCAGCCAGCACCTCGGGGTAGTGCATCAAGTGCAGCAACCCTAGTAGTACACACGCCACGTACTTGACTAACGCCACGTCTCTTCTTACTGCCAGCCTGGTGTACCCAACCATGCCCAGGACGAATATACTTAGATACATCAGGGGATAAACTCCGTAGGTACTGCATACTGCATAAGGAACAGAAATCTACAAAATGTATTCTGCATTTTTCACGTGAGACTGTAGTTTCATGTGGATTCCAAATGAACTTGTTTCTTGGTGACTTCTGTTCACAAGTGCATTATATAACATGGCCTCGCTTTGTATATACAATAAGAGGTCTGCATAAACTGGTATGTTGCAGCTTGATTGGTCGTCGTGCATATCTATCTTCTTCTAATATTTCAAAATCTCGTGTCACAGTGTTTGTTATCGAAGTCCTCCGAAACGGCTTAACCGATTTTGTATGAAATTGTTAGTGTATATTTGGTTGGTCTTAAAATAGGTCGTTGGCTATTTTTATACCCCAAGGTGATAAGGGTGTTTAATTTCCACGCGCACGAAGTCGCGAGCAGCAGCTAGTAATTGTATAGAAAGAAAGCCATTATTTTAGCTTTTTACTGTGTCTGTACCTATACATTTTGGTTAACATATCTTGCAAGTTCAAACAATTACTTTTCTATCCAACTCCTCCTTAACAGCTTTCATTAGCATCTTTATTTAAACTATGTTTATTTTTTTTCAGGATGAGTCCGCTGTTGTAGTATCTGGCTCCAGTAAGTACATAAACCCTGATGGAGAAGAGGTCGTAATCACCTACACTGCCGACGAGAACGGATACCATGTCTCGGTCAGTATAAAACAGGATCCACCATAACATAACATAACTTCACGCTAATAATTCTTTAGGGTTAGGCAGAGGTCTAGCCTATAAACACAGAGGTTTCGATGGCGCCAACTTTGCACGGAGATTTCGGCTAAAATAAATTATCTGTGTACAAGATTGAAACATTTCTTGATCGAAACTTAGTGAAAATATAACCATGATGACCAATCTCTAACTAATGGGTGATAGAAAATATGGTAAATAATCTAAGAAAAATATACTTGTCTTTCAAATCTGTTTGTTACTCAAATTGTAAGTACAATAATTGATGAGTTTTGCTTCAAGGAATCAACTTTTGACCTTTTTATAATTTCTCTGTAGCTGGTTTGATGGTTTATTTGAATAGATTTGCATACTCCTAGGCACAAAAAAATATTAATGGGACATGTTTTCGATCTTTTTACAATACCTTAAACCTGATTTTGGCTTGACCTTTTATTGGAGATCATTAAATTTAATGTCAGATGTTTTTTGTGTAATATTTTGACCAGATAGCAGATGTAGGTCGAAAGGTCAAGAAGCAGAAAAAAATATAACAGGCTAACAGGTTATTCAACATTGGACTAGAAGCAATTTATTTAGTGATGATTTTTCTATACCTAGTCATTTATATTCAGGATTCTTCCACGTATTTACTTAAATAGCAATCTTAAGAATAAACTTAAAAGCTTGCTCCGACATTGACTTACAAACTCTTCATAGTTATTTTACCTATGGGTTTGTATCACTGTCAAAAACAGTGTGATCTTTATTAATAACACTTGCAACGGGATATTTACAATGTTTTGACTTATTTATCCGTGATGATGGCGTTTGCAACAGCGTGCAGCGCCGAAATATCCGGGAACTCGAAAGAAATAAAAAACATGGTAAATATCCCGTTGCAAGTGTTATTAATAGTGTTAGGGACCATGTCAGTTTAAAAACTTATAGTATGATCTTTATTCTTTCCGCTATAACGTTGATGTTGGATTGCTGCCACAAAAAAGTCTATCAAAATCACATTGCAAAATGCAAGGTTGCTCTGGGTTGTTGCTCTAAGGGATAAAAAAATGTGAAAGGATTATACGTACATAACAGTGACATTACAGGAAAGAGGGGAGTTTGGGTAGCTTAATGTGCTGGTACCTATATTTCTATTGCTAATGTTGTTTTTTTTTGTCAACAGGGTTCCCATCTGCCCACTCCCCCTCCCACTGAGCCCATTCCCGAGTACATCGCGAGGTCCCTCGAGTACATCGCAGCTCATCCCTACACACAGGAGAAAAACTAAATAATTGCAGCGAACTATGATTGAAACCAAACGAAGCCGAACGTATTATGTTACTGAATGAACCAGCAATAAAGCGTAAAATGGCTTTAACAACTTTATATTTTTGTTAATTTTTTGTTTTATAGACAATAAATAATGTAAAAACGTTTACCAAATCTTTTGTTTTTGTTTTATTGCCTTGTTAGGTTGAGAACACACTTATACCTAAATAGATAATTTACTAGCGACCCGCTCCGACTTCGTAAGGGGTTCCGATTTAGTAACGACAGCGTCACCTATCGGTTCCAAAACTGCTTTGACCTGCAAATTGCAAAAAACCTTAAACCTAAACTTAAACCTAACCTTAAACCTAACGCCTACACCTAACGTCTACAGTACTTTCACAAGTTATTATGCCTTGTGACTGGGACTGTAGCTTCGCGTTTTATTTTGTTTTTTTGACTTTCAAAAGTGCCTGTAATGGTCTAATTGAAATAAATGCTTTGACTTTGACTTTTGACTTTGACTTTAACCTTAAACCTAACCTTAAACCTAACCTTAAACCTAACCTTAAACCTAACCTTAAACCTAACCTTAAACCTAACCTTAAACCTAACCTTAAACCTAACCTTAAACCTAACCTTAAACCTAACCTTAAACCTAACCTTAAACCTAACCTTAAACCTAACCTTAAACCTAACCTTAAACCTAACCTTAAACCTAACCTTAAACCTAACCTTAAACCTAACCTTAAACCTAACCTTAAACCTAACCTTAAACCTAACCTTAAACCTAACCTTAAACCTAACCTTAAACCTAACCTTAAACCTAACCTTAAACCTAACCTTAAACCTAACCTTAAACCTAACGTTAACCTAACCTTACCCAGCTACCCCCCTTAATACAAAACTCACAGTGTTGTTAAGACATAATCGTTTTGTACCATTTTATTAAGCAAATTGTTAATCGATTATGTAGAGGTTAGGCTCATTACAATAAATTGTAAATAACAATAATCGATTATTTAAATGTATTCCAAAATTAGTCAACGATACGGTATTGAGATTTAAATATTATGAATATTTCTTAAATATTTTAGTATTTGCTTAATAATAATTATCATTATAGATTTCTAAGTTCTCATCAATTTCCATAATTATCTTTTAAAAAACATAATTATCTTTAATAGCTTATTTATTCTGATTTGATTAAGTATGAATGGTATTTACACTTTCAATACCTCTAAAGAACTGTTTTTTTTTTCATCTTTTGGGAAGAGTAACATCGCTTTACTTTAATTTAGAACCGAAATGTTTATTTAAAAATAGTTTCATGCATGTCTGGACTCAATTATATTTTACATTTTAATGGATGTGACTGCGATCGTAAAATATGTAAAAAATAGTTTCTTTAAACAAATCTCTATTATTATTAGCATGAAAGGTCTTCTCAATTATTATTATGCACTGGAAACATTGTGTAAAGTAAACCCATTGCCAACGCTGTTTAGGTCACTAATAAGATAATACATTACATCACAATGACATCATCATCATTAGCCTATATGATGTCCCAACTGCTGGGTCACAGGCCTCCTCTCTATGAAAGTGAGTGGGCGTGAGCTGTAATCCACCACGCGGGCCAAGTGCGGGTTGGTAGATGTCACATGTCTTCGAATTTTTAGTTCTAAGACATGCCGGTTTACTCACGATGTTTTCCTTCACCGTTGCATTACATCATATCATTAGAGTATTCTACCGGGCCCATATCCGAGAATTTCCCAATAGACAAGAAACACCAACACTTTAATCGATCAGAGGGCCTAGACAATTGGCAGACGTGATTCGTATTTCCACAACGACTTTCGGTGACTTGCATTGACAATGCCATACGTACATTTTTGACTTATCCATCTTCGTTATCATTAAGGATGGTTGTTTAGGAGGGAGAACACATACCGAGGAGGTACTTTATTCGAAGATACACCAATTGCTGCAAAGTATATGATTTGGTGGCGTTTTGAACCGTTGTTTTGACGACTGAGTACAACTGAGTTGAGCAATTGACTTAAGAAGAGTCTTACCCTGGTATCTAAAATCAAGTTAAAGTAATTACTTGAGCTTAAGTAACTTCTTATACATTTTTTATGCAATGGAGAAAAATTTAAACGAAGTAAGAACCGACAAAGGAACAATTCCAACTTTTGCACTTCCAACTTCTATGTTGGTACATAAAAATCGTGTCTAAAATTTACTCAAGTAAACACTTTGACTTGTTTATTAATTTAATTTTAATTAATCATTTATTAACAGATCATACAATCCAATTTGTTAGTAATACATACACACTTAAGTACTAGAGTTAGTAGATAATTATAAATTGACTGAAATTTCTGGTTATACTTATTAACAATGTCAAAATAATTAAAAGTAAAAATGTCAAAATCATAAAAACAATAATGTCAAAATCAACATATACAAGGTGTTGTTTTGCATCCTCCCCAAATTCAAGGAGGTAACTGTGCAAATGATTCTCGTCCCGAATCAATAATGTGGTAGGTATTTTTTTTTCTTATTTACGAAAATCGGTAAGTGTGAACCACCCGTGTTATAAACGCGGCCCCTCTATCCTCGCTCTATAAACGCGCTGTCATACATACAAACAATCTCAAACGTTTATTCGATAATTTCTTATTCCCTAAACCACGATAAGGGGGTTATTCTGAAATACTGACAAACTTATACAAACAAAAAAAACAGCGTTTATTAATAATTCACTAAGTAGATAACGTAATTTTAATTGATCATTTATGTCTTTTGTGACATCCTCTTGAATTTTGACGAGGATGAAAAACAACACCTTGTAGATACGGCTGTTAGAATAGCAATGTTTATCTTAGCCCTTTGGGAATCGAGCTACTAAGTGGGGCAATAGTGTTCGCAGCCACTAGACGAAAGATAGATCACTGATAATACGACAAAATACTATACACCTCACTCACAGTACATACACTACAGAACCTAGGCCTCCTACATTAATGTGTACAACACGTGGCATTCTGCCATTACCGCAGCGCTAGTCGGTCACATAGTTTACCGCGGAGTGGCCACAGCCAGTGACAGCATTAGGTCACAGTCACAGGTGGTTGGGGAGTCCGTCCCCTGCTGTAACAGTCTTACGATATACTAGCTTATGATATACTAGCTTTTGCCCGCGGCATCGCTCGTATTAATTTAGGATTTGACAACTGACTTGGACACGTGGCGCCATTTATTATCATAAGAACGTTGTTGATGTTTTTTCGAGACACACTACGGTACACTATGTCCGTTTCTGTACACCTGACAAGGTATATGCAAAATTTCAGGATGATCGGTTCAGTGGTTTAGGCGTGAAGAGGTAACTAATAAAATAACTTACTTTCGCATTTATAATATTAATTTAAGATACCTACGGACTGCCACTATTTTGTCACTGTAGTCTAATGTTTATAATAAACACACTAAGGGCGAATTCTACCAAATAAACTGAAAGTGATCACACATCTAAACCGAGTTAAAGAGCGGTCAGTGTCATTGTCACGAAATACTGACACGATCTTGAACGCGATTTATATTGCCAACGTCGTTTCGTGGAATTTGCCCTCACTAGTAAACTGCACTTGACGAGTCTCCACATCTCGAGTCTTATTGTGATGAGTCATACAATGTTTAGGGAAGTGTGGAAATGCATTAGTGATTTAGAGGATATATACAAGGTGTTGTTTTGCATCCTCGTCAAAATTCAGGAGGTTGTCACAAAAGACTTAAATAATCAAGTAAAATTACGATACCTAGTTAAATATTAATAAATTCTGATTTTTTTGATGTTTATGTTTGTCTGTATTTCAGAATAAACCCTCTTAACGTGGTTTAGGGAATAAGAAATTATCAAATAAACGTTTGAGATTGTTTGTATGTGTGGAAGCGCGGTTATAGGGCGAGAATCAGACGGCTTGTGTTTAAAACACGGCTGGTTCACACTTACCGATTTCAGTAAATAAAAAATAATAATATTACCTACCCTATTTTATTATTGATTCGGGACGAGAATCATTAGCATAGTTACTTCCTTGAATTTGACGAGGATGCAAAACAACACCTTGTATAATCGAACCTTGTAGGAGGGAAAGGGGAAGCTAGGTAAATGATGAAAATATCCACTTAATCTATACGTAGCGAACGAGTCAGGAAAAGCAAAACCCACCAAAATTAAAACCCGTTTTTTTTGGGTTCCGTACAAAAAACCCGGTTTGTTTTTTGTGTTTCTCTAAATGACATTTTAAAACTACTTGAAAGATCGTCTATATCTTGCCTCTTTTCAATGATTAAATACTACCTTCTGCCCGCAACTTCGTTCGCGTGAATTTTGATGTGTGTTTTCTGAGATACAAAGTAGCCTATGTCCTTCCCCACGGTATAATCTATCACTTTGCCAACTTTCATAACGATCCAATCAGCCGTTTAGTCGTGAAAAGGTAACAAACAAACAGAGTAACTTTCGCATTTATAATATTAGTAAGTATGGATAAATTAACCAATATATAAAAAACCGCAGAATTTTGTAAAGTTTTGTGCTTAAGCTAAGTAGGTACAATATTAATCAACAGAATTCAAAAGATCAACTAAACATAAGTAATTATAAAATCAAAATATTTTATTTTACATAGGCCTACATGGGCACTTATATAACGTCAACAAAAGGTGCACGGTTCGGGTTGGTCGTTTCCTATGGAGAAGAACCGGCAAGAAACTCCATGGTTATATAAGTATAAGTCCCTATCCCGCAATATAAAGTACTAGCTGTCCCGCGCAACTTCGTTTGCGTCACATTTTCCCCGTTTGCGCAACATTTTTCATTGCTGCTCCGCTCCTATTGGTCGTAGCGTAATGATATATAGCCTTTGCCCTTCCCCAGGTTGAAATCTATCTTCTTGCCAAATTTCATTAAGATCCGATCAGCCGTTTAGTCGTGAAAAGGTAACAAACAAACAAACATACAAACAAACAAACAAACAGAGTGACTTTCGCATTTATAATATTAGTATGGAGTATGGATTGTAAAATATAAAACCAATATTTTATAACTCTTAACAATCTGGAACAAAAACTCAAATGTACTCAAATGTAGCGCAACTATTGTCGGACGCTATTGTGAGTATTGAGACTGATAAGATTTCCTAGTTTATGAAATAGAGTTTATTTATAATGTTATGGTTAATTTTGAACCAGATTGTGAAGTGTTATAAAATGCGGGGTGTAGTAATGCTGCCATTCGAAAATAATGAAACACTAGAAATCCGGAAACTTCAAAACAAAAACCGGGGTTTTTTTAGCCATTACAAACATGCCAAAAAACCGGTTTTAGGTGAAAGGGGTTGGCATTGGTAGCGGCCTACAAAAAGCAACTTACAACAAAAAGTACTACATCACACGACGGAAGAACTAACATCAATTTCCAACAAGCCGCAAGCAAAGTTTACATCGACTTAACACTATCTAGGAAACCCGACAACAACAGGTCGGGCAGTTGCCCACCAAACAGGTGGGCAACTGTGCAACATCTGTCTGGTCGGAAGATGCTCCCTTTTCTAAAGGGGATGAAGAACTTTACAACCTGTACCTCATACCCGTAAACACTAGTTAAGTACGAGACTGAGTTATTTAAAAAACCTTCCACTTATAATCTTCCACGCCTTGAAAAACACTTTAAGGCGCTAAAATGCAGCTGTCATATTTTTTAAATATATATTATTAATACTATGTTATTTATAACCACAAAAACTGTGTGGAAACCTTCGAATCTGCTGATGGAACAACCTGTTATTATGGGAAACAACTTAAACTGCATAGTGGTTTGAACTTAGGTAAAGGTGTGTACAGGTTGGGCGTCTTTTGATTGCTTTAAACCTTCTCAACGATTTTCTTATTATAAGCTTTTAGATATAAATAAATAGGTCGATTGGATTAAATTAGGAATCCTAAAAGTTTACATAAAAAAGACACTAATGAATAGTCTAGTTTATGATAATTTGAATTATCGTAAACTCGTTCAGGATAATTCAAATTACAATTTTTTGAAGTGAAACTTTTTATGCGACTTGCAACAAGGTTGCGTTAAACGTTTAACGCTACAGGGGGGGGGGTATGAAAGCTTTGTTGCGTTAAACGTTCAACGCTCCTGCGGAGGGGGAATAGAAAGAGACAGAGTGAATGCGTGGCACTCGAACGCATGCGTGTAGTATTACGAAGTTTCACTTCTTCCGCGCGGAGGGACTCCACGCACTATTTTTTTTTAGGGCCTGTCTGTTATATTAACAGAGGTCGATTAGTTAAACCTGGGACATACTTTCATGAAGTGAAGTACTCATAAATATGAGAAACTTTTACTACGGATTTAGATGTGAAACATAAAAAAAATACGACTGTTGCCCATTTTTAATGTCTATCTTTTTGTTCCGGCTAATCTCCGAAACGGACTAATTTTGACAGGGCTTTTACCGATAGATACCTGATTTTATAAGGAGTAACTTAGGCTACATTCATTTTTGAAAAAGAAATACACGGGTTCCGTGCACAAAACAAACCCTTGAAATTGTTAATAAAATCCGATTAAATAGGGAAGTAATATTTTTTAAATAATTTCACGTGGAGGAATGTCGCGAGCAAAAGCTAGTAAGTATTATTCGTATTCGAATGCTAAATTTGACCTCGTGCGTTATCGCTACGCGTGAGTAAAGACGCGTGACCAGTGACCGTCGGTGACACGTGGCATGCTGGTAGAAATTTATTTCACTTGTTTTTAAGGTTCCGTACCCAAAGGGTCAAACGGGACCCTATTACTGAGACTTCGCTGTCCGTCCATCCGTCTGTCACCAGGCTGTATCTAATGAACCGTGATAGTTAGCCAGTTGAAATTTCTACAGATTATGTATTTCTATTGATGCTTTAACAACAAATACTAAAATCAATAAAATAAATGTTTAAGGGGGGCTCCCACACAAATAAAGTGTCTAGCTCGTTTTTATTATTAATGGTACGCAACCCTTCGTGCGCGAGGCCGACTGGCACCTGGCAGGTTTTATTTTTTCACTTAAGTACTCTTTAAGGAAGGAAGGTAAATTTTAATTCTTTCTTCTTGGAATGTCGCTAAATAAGGAAAGATCATCATCTGCCTAGCCTTTTCCCAAACTATCTTGGGTTCGGCTTCCAGTCTAGCCGGATGCAGCTAAGTACCAGCATTTTACATGAAGCAACTTACTAAAAACAGAATAAAATAGATATTTAAGGCTCCCATACAAAAAAGTGTTTTTTTTTGCTCGTTTTTATAAATAATGGTACGGAAGTCCGACTGCGCGAGTCCGACTCGCACTGGGCCGGTTTTTTTCCGTGTAGCAACAAGCGTATAGTTTGTGATAAGTTTTTGTAAGCCGCCAGTCTACCCATACCTTAGTTCTTAGACAAAAGCAACAACCTAGGCTCTAGGCGCATCATTATGTAATTAATTGAATTAAGTTTATTAGTGATAGATAAATGCCAAGGTATTCCATGCAACAAAACTAATGATATATAGCTATGTTATCTAGATATCTTGTTGAATAGCCTAGCTTAACCTAGATTTTTATGCAAATTAAATATTAATTTGTTGTTTTAGCAGATGTACTAATATCTAAAAAAAAAATTAAGATGGTTTTGGTAACAGATAACTTAATTATAGATTAAGAAAAAAAAATCTTCTTTCCGTCGCATTCATAGATGTCAATTTTAGTTACTGAGTGTTTATTTTTTAAATGTCGTCTCTGGGTGCGGCATTTAACGTCGCGGTTAACGTCTAATCCTTAAATCCCATAGTCTGCGCGTTTTCCATCAAAATATGAGCATAATGCATTTGTGATATTTCTTGATCGAGTATCTGAACTGGATTTTACATTTAACTTTGTGTATTTATAGTCTGAAATTCAGTACTCGATCATGTTCGCAAACATAAGTTTATCCCAGGCTGTGTAATTTGTGTGTGTTCCACGCGCTTTAAGGAGATGTCAGCAAACAGGAAGGGGCCCGAGAGGGCCGATGCCTGCCAGGGCTGCGGGTTGTTCGAAAGAGATACCGCGGCCCTGGAACACAAAGGGCGAAGAAGGAACATGGGTGGGTTTTAGTCAGTACAAGTCTGACACTCCCTCCCGCTCCGCCCAGAGCGGGAGAAGTCATTTGATGATTTCCCATCCGCAAAAAAAAAAAAAAAAGGCTGTGTAATTATTTAACAACTGAGCATATTCTCCTTGTATGGTTCGTGTATCATGTTGTACTTAGTTTGGTATTAATATGATGGTTATTCCATTGCCCCGTTGGTCAATCGCGACGGCTGAGCATGAGGGTTCTAGATTCGAATACCAGGTTTCAAGTTTTTATTGTTTTATTGGAACCTAACTACCATTACAACGATTAACAAACTAATAAATTAAATAACTAAAATAACAATAAACTATAAAAGGGTGGCAAAAAACTCGTCCTCAACGCTGAGAGAGACTGGCAGCATTGCCATGTTGTATGGCAATACTTAGCCTCTGGCCAAAGTAAAAGCCAGCCCTTGGGTCTCGGGAAGCGTAAACTAGGCGTTTTGAAATTTCCTTAAAAAGGTTCTGAGCACTCGGACCACACAGCCGCAGAGTTTCAACCCCAAACGGCTCGAAAATATAGTTACCCCAAAGGTAAAGGTTACTATATTTACGCCGTTTGAGGTTCTCAGCTGCCGCAGCGACAGCACAGCACGATGAGCTTGGAAGAAACGATGGCGCAAGAGTATCGACGCAAGTTGTGTCCAGGTTGGGCCAAATGGTATTTGTTTTTCCATTGAGAATTTGTCAGTACCAGCTCGGAGGTTGGAAGTCGGGGGTATGATATTCCAGTAGCTCAGAAAGCACTTTGGGCCGTTGGTATTACGCCTGATCTCTCTCAAGTCGTGTCTGCTTGCCGTCCCCATCGGACTATGTGTGTCCTGTGTCTGAGTGCGCACACACTTTGTGCATTATAATATAATTTCCCGTTTCAATGACTCATCTCCGCTAAGATTGGCCACCCTGACCGAAAACGGTAAGGTTGAGTAATATTAAACGAATAATTATCAAGTGAATTCTGATTTACTTTGGACACTGCAGATTCTTAATTATGAATTAATTTTATTTGCAAAATTAACCATTCACATTTGTATAATGAGTCCTGTATTTGTACTAGATTAAGTATGTTTGGGTTTGTAAAACAATGCATTTTAATGAGTGATGAAGCAACTCTAATGATGTGTGGAGTGACAGAAATGGATAAATTAAGGAATGAGTATATTAGAGGAAGTTTGAAAATTGCGCAAGTTACAGAGTAATGAAAGGAAGTTTTTAGTCTTGGTATGGACAGGTAACGAGGAGGGATGAAACTCTTGTGACTAAAAGAATGATGGATATGAATGTTGATAGAAGGAGAAGGAGAGGAAAGCCAAAGAAAAGATGGTTAGATTGTGTGAGGAATGAAATGAAAGAAAAAGTAGTAAATAATGCCGTGACGTCGGACAGGGGAGAATGGAATAAGAAAACGTGTTACGTCGAGCCCAAACACAATGGACAGGATGATGCAACTCTACAAAGTCAAAGTCAAAGCATTTATTTCAATTAGACCATTACAGGCACTTTTGAAAGTCAAAAAACAAAATAAAACGCGAAGCTACAGTCCCAGTCACACGGCATAATAACTTGTGAAAGTACTGTAGTTGCCCATTCCGTAGCGTAGATCTCTATGGAGAAGAATGGGCAAGAAACTCCATGGACACTCTTTTAAATCAAAATATGTTACAAAATCTTGGTTACATCATTCCTGTTAAAAATAACAAATATGTGAGAACAATGTAGAAATACGGGCAAGTTAAGAGCGTCCAGAATAAAATATTAAATCATTAATAAAAAAATATAAAGTACTTAATTAAAATAAACCGTGGCAGCTAAGAGATGACCAGTCACAACTGACAGCGCCCGTTCACGAACATGACGCATGTATCAGCCATCATTCAACTCAACCATTTTGAAGGGAACTAAACGACCCGACACACCCGTCACGCTGATGGGCGACATTTAAGTGAGCATGACATTCACTCAACCACCAGGGTAATTTCGCGTCAATGAAAGATGTAGGTACTCATTAAATGGTGGCTTTACAGTACATAGTACTCACACATGTGCTATGCAATTATATAATACTAAGAGATTGAATCTATACAATGCAAATATATTTTTACATTCTTCTGCAGCTTTCACAATAACTTCACTAGATAATTCAGATGATTCCGATTGCCTTTATGGTTGTGGAGCAGGACCAGCATTGAGCCAAGCATTTTTATCATCAATATAATCCCCCAACTTATAATATGCTTGCCTACATAGTGTGCGTTTTATGCAAGATTTAAATTTCGTTTCATTCAGTTGTAGAATGGGGGGAGATATTTTATTGTAACATTTTAAACAGTACCCCATGAAAGATGAGTCTACTTTAGCTAACCTGAAACCTGGCTAAGCTAGTTGGTCCCTGTTTCTAGTAGTACAATATTCCCCACCAATCAATCAATCAAGTATTCATAGCCATATTTAAATATACAAGGTGTTGTTTTGCATCCTCGTCAAAATTCAGTATTTTGTCGCACAAGACATAAATAATCAAATAAAATGACGGTACCTAGTTAATTATTAATAAACGCTGATCTTTTTGGTTGTTTATTTTTGTCAGTTATTCAGAATAACCCCCTTAACGTGGTTTAGGGAATAAAAAAATATCGAATAAACGTTTGAGATCGTTTGTATTTGTGGAAGCGCGGTTATAGGGCGAGAATCAGTAGGCCTGCATTTAAAACACGGGTGATAAGAAAAAGAAAAGACTTTCCTACCCATTTTATTATTGATTCATGACGAGAATCAAATCATAGTTACCTCCTTGAATTTGACGAGATTGCAAAACAACACCTTGTATATTAATACTAGTTTCGCCAAAAAAGGCAATTTTATTGATTCCTTATTGGCATGAGTTATTAAGGTCATCTGAATTTTAAAGAGCAGTTTTTTGCGATTCATTTTTAATGTCATACATAAATTACGTTGTCAATAGCACATACTTATTTATTACCCTGTATGCATAATGATAATTTTTGTTAACTATGTACTAACTTTTAAGGTATTAACATCGACAAAATGATTGTGTAGCGGCATTACAAAACGTACTACGAACGACAACATAGGACAAAAAGTACTACGAACGGCAACATAGGGCAAAAAATACTACGAACGGCAACATAGGGCAAAAAGTACTACACCGCCATCTATGACACAAATGAAGAACTAACGTCAAAATAAAAAATCGCGCAGTTAAAGTTATCCACTACATACATAGAAAAACTCGACAGCAACTGTCGGGCGGTAGAGTAGTCCACCAGACGCAATAGCAGTCTGGTCTGTAGAACCTCCTTTTTCTATGGGGAATGATCAACTTAATACCCTGTTCTTCATACCCCGATAATGAAATGAATGATAATTATATTTATCCTACAAAAAATAACGGTTTTAGGGAAAGTTGTGATAGGTCTGTGGACGCTAAGAATTTTTTCTTAGCGTCTCCAGCACGCTTGTCATGACTACTGTAGAAATAAGTTTTTTCTACCGAAAAACCGACATAATGACAGATAGAAAATGAAATAGTGTCGGTTTGTCGATTCTTCCTTCGACATAGCCCGTTTCTACGGTGGTAATGCTATGCGTGCAGGTCTATCCTAACTTTTCTTACAGTTCAAAGGTAATGTAACTTATTTTTTTTTTTCAAATCAATCAAATCAAAATATTTTTATTTCACACAGGCCCACATGGGCACTTGTAAAACGTCGACGAAATGCTCGGTTCGGGTTGGTCGCCTCCTATAGAGAAGAACCGGCAAGAAACTCCATGGTCACTCTTTTAACATCATTTGGCTTTACAATTTTTCTATGTTACAGCATTGGCACTTAAGTATGAGTGGACATCGTAGGCCCGACAATAAGTCGTTGCTTACTACAAAACGTAGAACAAGATAAAAAGTTACCATATATTAATAATAATAATCTTTTATTTGCAGACTTTAAAGTCCATATTGTTAGTAATGACATGGCTTATATGACTATTATTAGTAACACAAACAATCAACGAGTACAACACAAATAGGACAATAGTATAATACAATACAAATAAAATAAACTAGATGCCCTTACAGCTACTTTCCCGACCTGGGTGTGCAGCCTAACCCATCGGCCAAGCATCGGGCAGTCCCACCGGTCAGTCAATGCCCTCAACATGCTGTGGGAGCTGACATCTGTTCTATGCCGGAGAGATGCGCATCGCTTTCGGATAATGGATTATTGTATTAAAATTGTAGAATCTCTTCCTCTTCTTCTTCTCTTCTAAATAATACAGAGAAATAAAAAAATCTTGACCGGTAATCTATACTTACTAGCTTGCATCCGAGCTAGTAAGTTTTTTGTTACAATGTTACTTGCTATTATTATATTTGTTTCTTTTACAACACAGGAATGAAATATCTGGTATGTACAAGTTTATAGTAAAAAAAAAAAACATACCGTCGAATTGATAACCTTCTGCTTTTAGAAGTCGGTTACAAAGGCACCGTGGTTGCATCAACATTTAAAACAAAATGAAAAGTATTACAAAAATAATTAACTCGGTCGTAAATATGAATGTTACCATTATTTTATAAATATGGATTGAATCTTTGACTTTAATATCCAATTTTATATTTTGTAATTTAAGAAGATTAACAGCTTAGTGGATAATTAAATGTTTTGCATTATGCTCATGATTATTCTGCTTTTTTTTGTTTTAATCGAAAGGAAATAATAATTAATATTATAATGTTATCTTCAAGGAAACATTCGACAAATGAGCTTTTATAATTTATAACTGTGCAAATCTTACAGAGTGTAGGGTTGTCACTCTAAAAAATATTATACAACAAAAAAAAACTATTTAACGACAGGTTTTTATGCTGACTACACGTTTTACTCAAATGTCAAAATGAGTTATTATAGACGAGTTCAAAGAATTTGATAGAAGTGTGATTCGCAAGAGAATTCAACGTCGAAAAACTGACAGCAATAGGGGATCGGACTGGGTAAAGAAAACGACATCGACATTCTATTTTGTCACAGAGTAAAGAAAAAATTACTTAGTCTCTCACTCATTAAAGTTGGAGAGTGGGGGCTTACTACGTCACAAGTAGGTATAAAACTTACCTACATCTGACGTCATGAGCCATTTCAACTCAATATATCTCCGTAATTTTATGACCACGTGAAAAAAGAAAAAATACGTGTCCAATACTTTTCAATAAACTACCCGACGGACAAAGAAAAAAAGAAACGGATTATCCCCTATTGTCTTACATAACCCCTTCGCGAATATTCTATTTATTGTAGCACCAAGATAGGAAAAAACCTTAAAAATGACATCTACATCCTTCGGGAGGACATGAGAGCTTAGATTAAATAAATAAAAGTTTGATTTGTCGTCAACGTACGTTGTTACTTTTTTGGCACTTTTCTAGAGTAGTATTCTACGGTAAAGCCGGCGTTGTCGTATTTATTTCCCTAGAGCCGAGCTGTAATTCAGACGGTTTCATTTAAATGTACAACTGAGTTGATACTCTAGTCAGACTCATGTTGCTGTGGCTTAAAATACAAGGAAATTAAAAAAGGGTGTAAACCGGCCGTTCACAAAGCGGTCAACTACGCATTCTGTACATAAAACTAAGTAACACTGCGCAGAGCTTTTGGCTGGGCAACAACTTTTTGTTTGGTGTGAAAAATCACGCTTTGCTGTAGCGCTTAATGTAACGCGCTTAAAACATTGTGCTGATAGATGCATTGAACAATACAGGGGTCATTTTGTGGTCAGGCAGGCCACAAACTGCCACTAAGACTATTTTCCCCAACCCTAAAAACTTTAGGGGTTTTTAGGGTTGGGGAAACCTAAAAGATGGCTTTGTGCTATCACAAAGCCATCTTTTTAGGGTTCCGTATCCAGAGGGTCAAACGGGACCCTATTACTGAGACTTCGCTGTCCGTCCGTCCTTCTGCCACCAGGCTGTAACCAGTTGAAATTTATACAGACTGCATGTGCTGTTGCTACAACAAAAAATACTAAAAACAAAATAAAATAAATAATTTAGGGGGGCTCCCATAAAAAAAAAGTGTTTTTTTGCTCATTTGTATGAAAAATTGTACGGAACCCTTCGTACGCGAGTCCGACTTGCGCTCGGCCAGTTATTTATTATGCTTACAGGTGTATAAAATAGAGTTTTTTCAGTTTGTTCCCTTTCAAAGTGTGGAGATTATTGCATACCCTCAATATTACCACAATCTTTGTTAGTCAGTGAGCTTAAACCTACTAAATTCTGGGCATTCACAAAAAGCATTTAACTTCGATGCTCGTTATAGCAGATGGTCCCGACTATCATTCGTAAATTTCTTAAAGACGTTACGGGTTCTTCAGAAGCCCAAAAGTCTGATAATAATCAGATTTGGCAGAGGTAATAGTATTACCCAGTAACTGGGTTGTGGACGACACATAGGCAGTTGCTCCAAGTAAAATACTGGTATTCAGCTGGATCTGATTAAACTGGAAGCCAAGTCTGACTTAGTTAGAAAAAGTCTAAGCTAGATGAAATTGGAAATTCCCGGTCCCTTTCAAATAAAACGCAGCAACATTCGTTTCCAACAAAAAAAAAGTAGAAATAAATGTTTTGTTCGTCAATTTGCCGACCGTTCAACCCTAGAGTGATTAACGACATTATATCGGCATTATAAATTCATCATTCGTCGCATGCACGCTACGTATCGTGCCGCCATCGCCGTGTCGGACGAAACGCACCACATATTGATTGCAAACTGCTTTACTAGTTACGAGTATTTTGGGATCTGGTGGATATCCTACTAATATTATAAACGCGAAAGTTTGTAAGAATGTGTTTGTTACTCTTTTACGCAAAAACTACTGAATGGATTTTGATGAAACTTTACAATAATATAGCTTACACATCAGAATAACACATAGGTAGGTAGTGGGCAGGTAGTAGGTAGGTTGTGGGCAGGTGGTAGGCAGGTAGTAGGTAGGTAGTAGGCAGGTAGTAGGTAGGTAGCTGTTGGCAGTAGTAGGCAGTCAGTAGGCAGATAGTATGCAGATAGTAGGCAGATAGCAGGCAGGTAGTAGGCAGATAGTACGCAGGTAGTAGGCAGGTAGTAGGTAGGTAGGTGGTAGGTAGGTAGGTGGTAGGTAGGTAGAAGGTAGGTAGTAGGTAGGTGGTAAGTAAGTAGTGAGTAGGAACAAGTGCATTTCAACGCATGCCGGGATCAGCAAGTACCGCTATATTTTAGTAAAAAATTGCTCTGTGACTAGTTCGTTAGTCTAGTGGTTGACAGTGCGACAGCGTCAGTGTCATCGTTCGATTTCCGGGTCAGGCAGACTTCTTAGTTCAGACTAAGAAATCATCGGGCACAAATCCAGATTTGTGCCCGATGATTTCAATAGGTTTGCCCCCTATTATAAGGGACTTAGACATAACTTGTCTAATGTGGATGTATTATTAGATACACTTTTGCTTTAACCTTTGGGATTATAGGCTTGATGTTAACACAAGTTAAGCCGTTGGTCCTGGCTGTCATTTGTAGATCTTCGACCAAGGAGTATTGTATTACCCAGTACTATCTGAGTTGTGTAGATCAGATAGGCAGTCGCTTCATGTAAAATGCTGGTACTTAGCTGCATCCGGCTAGACTGGAAGCCGACCCCAAGATAGTTTGGGAAAAGGCTAGGCAGATGATGATCTTTCCTTATTTAGCGACATTCCAAGAAGAAAGAATTAAAATTTACCTTCCTTCCTTAAAGAGTACTTAAGTGAAAAAATAAAACCTGCCAGGTGCCAGTCGGCCTCGCGCACGAAGGGTTCTGTACCATTAATAATAAAAACGAGCTAGACACTTTTTTTGTGTGGGAGCCCCCCTTAAACATTTATTTTATTGTTTTTAGTATTTGTTGTTAAAGCATCAATAGAAATACAGAATCTGTATAAATTTCAACTGGCTAACTGTCACGGTTCCTGAGATACATCTTGGTGACAGACGGACGGACGGACAGCGAAGTCTCAGTAATAGGGTCCCGTTTGACCCTTTGGGTACGGAACCCTAAAAAAACAATCAGAACGTTGTGAGTATATCGTTAAAGCAGAACTGGAAGAGCTTGAGGGTCAATATTTCTGGCTAGCTATACATTTCCATTATAACATGGCCTCTCTTCGCATAGATTTCTAATACAATGAGAGATTGCGTTTACTGGTTGGGTACAGCATTATTGGTCACCAACGTGCTACCATTTTCAAAACGTTTCGTATTTCTACACCTATTTTAAACAAACTTGGGTAAGCAATCCGGTATCTTTTTTTTTTTTTTTTTGGGATTGGTAATCATCAAATGATTTCTCCCGCTCTGGGCGGAGCGGGAGGGAGTGTCAGACTTGTACTGACTAAAACCCACCCATGTTCCTTCTTAGCCCTTTGTGTTTCAGGGCCACGGTATCTCTTTCGAACAACCCGCAGCCCTGGCAGGCATCGGCTCCTTGGACCCCTTCCGATTTGCTGACATCTCCTTGAGGCGCGCGTGGAACACAAACGCGCCGTCGGCACGGCCTGTCGTCATAAGATGGACGGACGGTGAGCTAGCCCATTACTCACCGTCCACAGGCCCGCGCCTACGGTGGCCGGGGGCCACAAGCAATCCGGTATCTTACGCACACCCAATGCATTTTTGATTTCTCTATTAGGTATCGATATGGCTGATCAAATTTAACCTTGGTTAGGTAATCTGAAGACTCAGAGGGTCTGAGGTTTTGTGGTATAATGCTGACCATTACTTATCTATGTTTAGAGGTGGTTCTTGGAAGGCTGTGGTAGTAGTTCCAGTCGCCTTTACGAGAACTTTTCGTTTTTCATTTACATAGGCCAGAGTAGTTCTGGAGATATTTCCTATTAAGTTTTTTTCCTAAGTACCTCCTCTATATCAATTACTCTCCTACTTATCATAGATAAACACTTTATTGAATATCATGGGTGGCATGAGAATTTGCTAAAGCCGTAAAAGGAGACGGAAATATCCCATTTAAAATACGCCATGACGAATAGGAAGGAATTAGTTAAAGCCTTAGCGAAGTAGTAGATACTACTACTTTAAAATCATTTACCCGCAAAATTAAAATCGACGCCCCCAAGGAATAAACCTGTATTATACTATTACTGACTTTTTACTGTTATTTCATTTTCGGTATCTATGGGTCGGGATACACCAACGCAATTTTTTTCATTTTTTTTCTGCGGTAATTTACAACGGTTTTCCTTATAACACTTTTGTTCTTTGGAAATTTTCTATTTTTTATTTACTAGAAAAATAACGAAATACATTATTACAAATTAAATTCTATGGCTACATTTCGGTAAAGTAATATTACTGTAAAATATTTCAGCAAAATTTCTGGTTAACGCGATTACAGGTTTATTATCGTAAATTTTGTGGTAGACATTTTCGGTAATGCACTATTACAGTTATCATCCGGGACATAAATTTATACCTACCTATTTAAATTAGACGAAGGTATTACAGAATTAAGAGGTAAGCACACCAATAGACCTCGAAAAATGAGCTCCAGCACAGAATCGAGTGTTGAGAACAATATTTCATTATTTCCTAAAGTAGAGTCTCATTACACAAGAAAAAGCTCAACTCGAGAATATTTGTCACAAGACCTCAATATATCAAAAATGCATCGTTTGTACACTGAGTGGTTTCCACAGCAAAATTATGTTGAAGTTACGATGGCGACAAAACGTCAATATGAAACCATTTTTAACATAAAATTTAACTACTCATTTTTTAAGCCTAAAAAAGATTAATGTTCTACATGTTTTGTATATGAGCAAGCAAGTCCACCAGAGAAAGAGTCTTTAGGAGAAAGCTATAGACGTCATTTAAATAGAAAAGAGAGAATTCGGCAAATTAAAAATGAAGAAAAAATAACAATTGACAAAAACGATAGCACGATTGCTATCTTTGACCTGCAAAAAGTGTTAAGTATTCCACAATCTGCTGTAGGCATTTTCCACTATAAACGCAAGTACCCTGTGTACAATTTTACTATTTTTGACGCCCTACGTATAAGGGTATTGCTACGTGTGGCATTACCGAATCGCAAAACGAGGCTGCATAGAAATTGGGAGTTGTTTGTTGCAATTCTTAAAGAGTGAACAGGAGCGAGGTGTTAACAAGATATATTTTAATTCGGATGGTTGTTACGGCCCAAATAAGAACAGGTTCATTTTTGCCTTATATGCGTATGCAGCAAAATCTTTAAATTTATCTATAACGCACAGATTTTTCGAGACTGGACATAGCCAGAACGAGGGAGACTCGATGCATGCCTGTATTGAAAGGAACATGAGAAATATAGTACATTGTTACCCTAGGGGTGAAAGTAACTTATTTAATCCCTCGAACTATTGGCGCAGGCGAACTATTCGTTCGGGTGCCAATAGTTCGAGGGACTAAATAAGTCTTTAACCCGAGGTAAATACTGCTTTTCATTACGAATACAAGGAAAATAAAAATAAAAACATGAATTAGCCAAAGAAAAATTAGTAAATTTTATTTTACATAAATCAACAACGTTTCCCGCCTATTTTGTTTTTTTTTCTGTGGCCAGCCAGCTATTCAGGCATTATTTTTCATTTTCATCATTGTATTTTCATATTGTATTGCCCAAATCTATGTTATTTTAAAGAATTTTTTTAAACTACATTTTGAAGATTCTATAATCAATACTTAACTTTAAGTTATTTCAATTTTACATCTTGGATGCATAGAATGTTGGAACAGGGTTCAATAAAAACCAAACGACGTGAGCGAAAACCTAAGACAGACGCTTTGATAGAAGATACTGTATTGGCACGTGCTTATCATCAGCCTCTTCCTATAAGCAAGGCGTTGCATACAGATTTACTGTCTTTGTGCAATAGTGGAGCGATTCCACGGTATTACCACGCATTTTATGAATCCTTAACTTCTGTAGAAGAAAATAGTGATGATAGCGATGATAATGATGATGCCAATGATAATACCGATTAGTTTTTAATGTTTTTACTTGGCTACTTTTTTATACTTTTACTGATTTGTCTGATTTTCTTGTTTGATTTGTGTGTGTTTTTGATTTTTGTGATTGACTGATTTGTGATCTCTATGAAAACTTTGTTTCCAATAAACGTTGTAATTTTAATAAATTTTGTGAGGTTTCTTTAATTATTTCCTCGAAGATACCGATGACAAATTTATTTTACATAATCTGTTTTCAATGATTACGATAATATGACTACCAAAAATTTTCTATAAAATACGGGTTACACTACTTTACCCTTTTATGGTTATTAAAAATTTTACCATAATAAGTCGGTAACTGAACATTACAATCTTTCTCTGTAACGAAAAAACACGTTTAATAATCCAGTAAAGCAATATTATGCCTATGATTTTTAAGAAATTTACAAGAATAATTCGGTAAGTAAACATTACAGGAATAATATTGATAAGTTACGATCCTAAGATATAAATACCCTAAAAATTTTATGCAACTATTTTCGGTAATGTGTATTTTGGTGAATAACTAATTCTATGTATATTTAATAGTTACACTTAATACTATAAACTATTCGGGTAAAAATTAGCTTTTCCATAACATAACAATGTTGTCATAATTACGTTTTGTTTAAGAGATATACCCGAAAAACACTAAATCATTTTTCCTGTAAAATTTGATTTTTGCGGTTACCGGTTTATTCCCCGGGGACGTCGAAATTTTCTTACGTTTTTTGCAATTTGCAGGTCACTGTCGCGGGCTAACCTGACGCTTCCACCTTGAGAGCAAAAAAAGAAACAAAAAAAGAGACACCTTAGTTTCCGAAATGACTGAAACGATTTTAATGAAACTTCGTGCGCATAAGCAGGATACACAGATCTAAAAAGTTACTAAAAAAAATTCATTCATTGTCATTTCAGAAAATAAGGACTTCAAAGTTTGTTTGAAAAGCGGTAAGGTATAAACGCTCTTAATGTGGATAGGGCTGTCACGCAGACCATATTCGCGGTGGTAGAAGCGGAAATTGAAAATTAAAGAAGGAAACCCTGTTGCAATGAAAATTTTGAAAGTGGATTTGATAGGAAATATTTTTTCTGCTTCGTGGGTCGAGTGGTCGGAGGCGTGAGTACTGAGCCTGAGGTCTTGGGTTCGATACCCAGGTGGACTAGAGTGTTATTGGGTTTTCTCATCAGGAATTTCTCAGTAGCAGCCTCGGAGTCCGGATTTGTGAGTGGTTGATGGCAATAGGCTCGCCCCTATTTTATGGGACTTAAACATAAATGGCGAAATGTGGGAGTACTAATGGGTACATTTCTCCCACATCCTACGGAGATTCCAGGAGTGATGTTTTGTTATGTTATATTTACAGCTTTGTCTAATTTTAGGTGATATTTAGGTAGTGGATTATAATTTAAACCTTCTTCCCTTGGTCACTTGGTTCAGAACTACTTGGCTGAATTGGTAACATGGAATCAACTCAAATATTCGAGTTAAATCTCCACCGCATGAAGTAGTCATCGCTTAGATCTCCGTAAAATACTTGCGGAGCCAGAGCCGAGGTTTTATAACACACCTAATATCAATTATTATTAACGTATTCTGCACACGTTCAGCGCATCTGATATTCACGAGAATGATATCATCCTCAAAGATGGCTTCTAAGGTGACTTTCCGTAGACAGCCGTGAACTTGACATTACAGCTTTAGTCTTTTAGACTTAATGCTAATGTGTGGGAAAGTCTGTGAGGATGAATGAATGGGTGGATGTATGTTTGTTACTCTTTCATGCAAGAACTACCGAACTGATTTTGATGAAATTTGGCACACAGACTGCCTTGTTGGTGTGTGAGTGCTCGCAATTGTAGTGGATTCAATTCCCAGGTCGTGCAAAGTGTTTTTGGGTTTTTCTATCAGGAATTTCTATCAGTAGCAGCCAAGGTGTCTGGATTTATGCCCGGTTGATGGCAACAGGCTCGCCCCCTATTATATGGGACTTAAACATGCCTGTCAAAATGCGGCTGTTCTTATAGGTACACGTCTGCTCTGATGTTATGTGTTTGACACACAGATAATTTTTAACCAGGATTCATCATCTGCCTAGCCTTTTCCCAAACTATCTTGGGGTCGGCTTCCAGTCTAACCGGATGCGGCTGAGTACCAGTATTTTACATGAAGCGGCTGCCTATCTGACCTCCACAACCCAGTACTCGGTAATACGATACCCCTTGGTAAGACTGGATTTCAGACCTTTGGCTTCTGACTTCTCGAAACGACTGTCAAAGATCTTGAAATGACAACCGGGACCAACGGCTTAACGTGCTCAGATACACATACAGACAGATAAATCTCGGTATGTAATTATGGTCACCCATCCACGCACTAACCTCGGCAAGCACGGCTTAACCTTAAAGATCGACCTGTGTGGCTGTTATTATTTAGCCACAAGCTCCTCCTCCACCAGGATTAACATATTAAATACTTTTTGTCCCGTTCGTACGTTCCCGTGGGACAATTACCGAACACCCGAGCAAAGCCGCGGGCATAAACTAGTTTCCAAATAAAGCCTGTTGGAAGACCAGATTGATATTAAAATCATGAATAAACATGAAATGCAGTTGTCAACGATTCAAGTTTATTATTATGTTTATGACATTCAATATTTTCGGAAAATCGGTTGGAAATCCAAGAGATAATAAAACGATAATAGCTATGTGGCATCTGCCTCCAGTGAGACAAAGATAGGAGCAAATGCTGATTTTAATGCATCAACCACCAGTGGCGATAGATGAGATAAATGGTTCCAACTGCCCCCACGGGGACCGGCCAGTGGGGGCAGACGGGAATAAACCTCTGCTATCATCACGTTTTTACCTTTCATTCTATTTTTTCTCTTCTTTTTACTCTCACGATCCATCCAACTTTTATTTGGTCTTCCTATATCCCTCTCTCGCAACATTCATATTCTTTTCTTTTAGTTAATTTTAGTCTTGTCATATACTTTACAGAACTAACTAATGTAACAACAACTGGAAACCATACTACAACTTTGCGAATGTAGGTAGCTTTTTAGTAAAGTAGAATGGTTTCTACCTCACTTCTAAATATCTGTAGTTTACATAAAGGGACTGTTATCTTGGCTTGACAACCCAATTATTTGAGTATTCTGATATCCAAAGGTAAATTTCGTGTTTCTGATGACCCGTCCGACGTAAATATTAATTTACTCTAATGCTATAAGGAAGAAGGATGCCTTAAGGCGAATCATAAATCGTCTTTAATACGACATATAACCACTATGTTAATAGATTTTAAATACCTACATTAATAAATGTCAACAACACACTTAAAACATCGAGTACTTTTAACTAAAACAGATAATTTCGACGAAATTTATTTGTAAGACTGCTTGGTTGTCTAAAAGAGCCACGAGCTGATAAGATCCTGGGTTTGATTCACTTTTCGGACAAAATGTTATTGTGGGCTTTAATTAGTGTCATGTCAGCCTGAACTTTGAATTTGAACCCGGTTTAATCGCAAAGGAGTTGCCCTTCACTACCTGGGACAAACAACTGTCAAAATATGGGGGAATACTGTAGTTATTACAAAATGAAAAGGCACTTTACTATTCGCCTTCTAAATTTCACAACACGACGAGTGATTACAAGAAGGCTTACTCGTTTGTAAAATGACGAACTGTACAGGGTAAATCAAAATTTTCTATGTGCTGATGTTCAGAATGATGTATTTAATACGTGGTAACCGTTTTATAGTAGAGGCGGCAATGGCCCAGTGATGGCAGACCCGACTTACGAGCAGTAAGTTGTAGATTCGAACCCAGGCAGGCACATTACTTTGTGTAATTTATTTCAACACCGCTACTTTCAAAACGGTGAAGGAAAACATCGTGACAAAACCGGCGGCATGTCCTAGAACTAAAAAATCGAAGACATGTGACATTTACCAACCCACACTGGGCCCGCGTGTTGGATTACTGCCCATTCCTTCTCATAGAGAGGAGGCCTGAGTACCAGCAGTGGGAACATTATAGGCTGATGATAGTGATGAACCGTTATAGTGTCAGTATCCCTTCTAAACTGTACAAATAATATACCGTCAACACGAGCCTTCATTGTCACTGAGATCCACGATAAACAGTTTTGTTGGTTGGGAGCAGAACAGCCATGGACTTTGGACACAATAAACTTTACAGCGGACTAAGTTGAAATTTGCCCTGGCCATTCCACAAACCTGCCTAACCCGTCCAGGAAAACAGACGTGATATTAAATCATTTATAGCTACTAGGAAACTGACACACTATCATAAAATATCGTATTTGAACAATAAAAATTAAAAGGTCACAGATGCATATATTTAAAAATTTTATAATATTGCTCGCTTGCTAGCTATTTTATTGCGTGGGAGTTAGAAAAAGAACGAAAGCGGTCGTGGAATTGCCTCATCTGCATATCTATACTTTTAATATTATAAAGCAGAAGAGTTTGTTTGTTTGTCTGGTTGAACGCGCTAATCTCAGGAACTACTGGTTCGAATTTAAATTTTTATTTTTTTATTTTTTGTTTATTTTTTTAAAAAACGTTGCCCCTCACTAGGAATTTCTCCTGTATAGTAGTTCTGTACAAACACTTAAATTCATATACACAAACAGCCAGACCGTTTAAACCCTTTGAATTATTTTAGTGTTGGATATCCCATTAATCAATGAAGGCATAATACAAGGTGGAGGAAGGTCAAGGTGAGGTGGTGGATACAATGAAGGTGTTATACAAGGTGTTTGTTTTGCATCCTCATCAAATTCAAGGAGGTATCTATGCTAATGATTTTCGTCCCGAATCAATAACAAAATTGGTAGGTAATTTTTTATTTATTTATGAAAATCGGTAATTGTGAGCCACCCGTGTTTTAAACGCGGTTCGTCTGTTCTTCGCCCTATAACCACGCTTTCATACATACAAACAATCTCAAACATTTATTCAATAATTTCTTATTCCCTAAACTACGTTAAAGGGGTTATTCTGAAATAATGACAAACATTAACAACCAAAAAAATCAGCGTTAATTAATAAATAACTAGGTACCACAATTTTAATTGATTATTTATGTCTTTCGTGACATCCTCTTGAATTTTGACAAGGATGCAAAACAACACTTTGTATAACGCAACGGCCAATAGGAGCGGAGCATCAATACAAAATGATGTAAAAACGGAGAAAAGTGACGCAGACGAAGTTGAGTGTGTCAGCTAGTGTCACTATAATCTTAATGTCCACGCTGATCACGTTGAATCAAACTGTTAACCTTGAAAGTTCTAGAGATAAAGAGTAAATAAATTGGTAAAATTTTTGGCAATCATGAGTGACACACCGGACACACGGGACATCGAAGTATGATAGAAGAAGCAGATTATGTTATGTAACATTACGCTTATAATTATTAGGCAGAGGAGTACCGGTCGATCTTCAAGGTTAAGCCGTGCTTGCCGAGGTCGGTCCGTGGATGAGTGACCATAATTAGTTTATTGAGTTTCCTTCGTGCCTCGTAAAGCACGTTAAACCGTTGATCCCGGCTGTCATTTGTAGATCTTTGACAGTCGTTACAAGTAGTCAGAAGCCGAAAGTCTGACATCCAGTCTTACCAAGGGGTATCGTATTACCCAGTTACTGGGTTGTGGAGGTCAAATAGGCAGTCGCTCCATGTAAAATACTGATACTCAGCTGCATCCGGTTAGACTGGAAGCCGACCCCTACAAAGTTTGGGAAAAGGCTAGGCAGATGATGGCACCTACATTTTGCCAGTTATATTGAAGTCCCATGTAATAGGAGGCGAGCCTATTGTCATCAACCGGGCACAAATACAGAGTCCATGGCTGCTGCCGAGAAATTCCTAATGAAAGACGCAATAATACTTTGAATTATAATGATGATGAAAAAAAAAGGCCTATAATGTTTACCGTTACCTACTGGGTCACTGGAATTGACATAGTTACAGATATGAGTTCCTGTATAAAAAGTGTAAACGGAGTCTTCACGGAGCCGTCAACCAATGATTGAGAGCAGTGGTAGAGATATTAATTACACCAAGCAAAGTTCTTACCTGAATCACCTGGGTACTAAACCACAAATGGGTCATTCTCGGGAAACTCATTAAAATCGGAATCGTCTAGAATGAATGGATAGGAACGTATTTAATTTTCAAAATATGGTGTCCACCGAAATCAATATTCTTATCACCGAAATCAAATATATCAAATCATTTATATTTCAGAGACTATTTTTTATATATATATTAACTGCCTAAGGACTACTAAGATCATATGGTCTGTAAGAAATTGCAGGCTAATTTTACAATAAAATATTTTATTTTATCTTGACTTTTGTTACATTTAACACATACAAACTTTTGAGTCCTTTTTTCCCGAAATGACTGAACCGATTTTAATTAAACTTCATACGCATAAACAAGATACATAGGTCTAAAAAGTTACTTAGACCGTTTATAAATTATCCATAGAAACAGAAATTTCCAATTACCTTTTTTTAAGACGTTTCCTAAATGTTTTGTAGTCAAAGTCAAAGCATTTATTTCAATTAGACCATTACAGGCACTTTTAAAAGTAAAAAAAAAAAAAAAATACGCGAAGCTACAGTCCCAGTCACAAGGCATAATAACTTATGAAAATACTGTAGTTGCCCATTCCGTAGCTTAGATCTCTATGGAGAAGAACGGGCAAGAAACTCCATGGACAATGAAAGAGGTAGGTATTCATTAAATGGTGGCTTTACAGTACATAGTACTCACACATGTGCTATGCAATTGTAGTAACTTTTCTATCCTGCTTATACGTATGAAGTTTCATAAAAATCGGTTTCTTAATCTTAATCGGTAAATTATATGTGCCATGATTTAGCTCTGATTTTATATATAAGCCACGGGAAAATAAAAATGTTTCTAATAAACTAATTCTTGTTTTTTACAACGCCAACAAAGAAAGAGTAACAAGCTACGACTTTACAACCTAGCTTCAACGTATTTTCCTATAGAAAACTATAGTTCAAGCATCAACTCGAAAACTCATAGGATGAAAGGGAGAGCAAAACGAGCTCGGGACTTGCGGCACCCCGACTTTGCCAGGTTAGGTTAGAAGGGGATGGTGGGATCTTGTGAGCACCATGTCTCAGATGTATTATGGTACTTTTTTATCGTCTTTAGTGATATTGAAGTGACATTGTTGAAGTATTTTAAAAATCCAGTATTAATAATAGATTGTAGTGTGCAAGAGCGGGCGAAGCGAGCTCGAAGATTTTAAGTGCCCCGCTTTGGAGATGTTAGATTTTCCTTTTATCATTTAAACAGATTGTATTGAAGTGACTTTGTCAAATTATGCAAAAAAGTTTCAGAACAAGTCAGATATCTTAGGCCAAGCAAAGCGAGCTCGGTAGTTGTTAGAACGCCGTCTCGAATTTGTTCGAATATCTTTTCAACGTTGATACAGATTTGTAAGCTACGGAGCTGCAAGCTTGAAAAAGTACAATTTTAACTTTCGAAAAAAAAGAGGAGTTTATCAATAAAATTTTCAAAATTCAGTAGTGGGAAAGTTATATTTTATGAAAAGCAGTTTGGCTGGTTTTACACACATTGTCAGTAATACGATTGCCCCGCGTGTCTTGATGTCTATGTTATATAAAACTTGCCACCAAATTAAATGTAGTTTCTGTTAATTAGGTAGGTTTTTTTCAATTGCTTCAGGCATATAAATCCAAAAAAGCTAAGCAAGGTAGCAACCTGCCACCCCAGGCCATGGCACTTTTGGCCCTAGGGTAAGTACACACGCCCCTCCACTTTGTGTTAAGTGTCTTTAAACCCTTCAGACTGAAATAAGAGCCCCAAAAAGCGGGCTTATCCAAAATATTTAGATATAGTATGAAACTAGAACTTTAGGTGAATTTAAACATTAAACAGAGCCTATAATACCTACCCAAAAAAAAAATGCTACGGTTGTTGTGTTGCTTATATTTAGTGGTTACAGTTAGTTTTTCAGGATATTTCCACCAAAAACACCGAAATCAATGCCACTTAAATCAAAATAATTAGAAAAAATTTAGATATTTTTAAAAGTAACCCGAATGTATAATATTAATCTCTTTTATTAAAATCAAATACATATAAGACAAACTTTTATTATCATGAAAAAATATTAATTCAAATAGTTATGGATAAAATGAATTCACCGAAATCGATTTTAAGGGTAAACCAAGCCACCGAAATCGATTATAAACCTTAATAAAAGAGAGGTATGTAGACGCACAGGCATGTTATCCTTACCACCGATGCGGCGCAACTGATAGTTTTGTACTTTTGTCTTACTCGGAAACCTATTCTCGCAGCCACTATAATACGAGCTATATGAAAGGATCAGTGCGCGCCATATACAGTATGTTAGGTTAAACGAGGGACATATTGAGGGAGGGTATTCAGTATTCGATTCTCGTCCCAAATATGTAAAAAACCTATAACGTATATAGAAGAATTTTTAATGTTTTGTTTAGTGCCTAGATATTTTGGACTGTCCTAAGCCAGGTAAGTTTAAAGTATGAAGGGAAAATGGATTATACCTAAGAGTCATTGACCCGCTCACATGTTCTGCGATAGTATTAAGTCGCTAGCGCAAGGGTGTATACACGTTGCGTGACATTTGCGAAAATTTTGGTATGGTTCTGTCTGTTATTTATCAGTGTTTTTTTTTTGTTTATATTTTTATTAGTATCATGTTAGCATGCACTATTATGGGTTTGAAAATGTCCCTCGTTTAAACTAACATACTGTATATCAATTAGAAACGTCGGACGTGAACACAACCAGTTGTAACTTGTCTACTACGGCCTATTATAGCGTAGAAATATTATAAATTGAGTTAATAACTATCTAGTTGTTTGTGAACACATCCAAAATAACGTATTGGAGAAAAAATGCCGGACGCGCCACCGATGTCAATATTTTCGGGGTTTTTATTTTTTTAACTAACTTACATTTAATTTATTTAATAAACAACACAGGGCCCTCCTAATATTTTTATCATATCTATTATAGAAAAAAATAGCAAGTTGCTTGCTATTTCGTACTAGATTTGGCCCCGGACACGCATTTTTGAGCCGTCTGAGAACGACCCAAAAACCGTTTTTTTTTTTTAAATTTTTATGAACGGTATCTCGCAGTTCAACCTATGAGGTTTGTCGTCTGCTTAACCGGACTATCCTGTGGGTGCCTTGAGAGTAAGGCCTCCAGCCAGGGCATAAAAAACTTACAAACTATACCGTTAATACTGAACTGTTCTTCTCTCTGAATAGTCGAATTCCGTTACGAGCGTTTACACCTTACGACATTTCACACAAACTTTCAAGTCCTGAGTTTCCGATATGACTGAATCGATTTTAATGAAACTTCATACGCATAAGCAGGATACATAGGTCTAAAAAGTTACTAAAAAACATTTTCGAATGTCTTTAAAAAAAAAAGATAATTGGAAATATCTGTTTGTATGGATAATTTAAGGTCGGCCTAATTTACCTGTAACACTTTTTTTTTTTTTTTTCATATTTTTTAGTGCTACGTATCCTGCTTATGCATATGAAGTTTTATTAAAATCGGTTCAGTCATTTCGGCAAATAAGGACTTGAAAATTTGTATGAAATGCCGTAAGGCGTAAACGCTCTTAATTCTGTCACTACTTTATTTACGATTTTAATAAATACCAATAAATACGACAAATTATTGTAAAAAAAACCGCTGAATAATTCACCGTTAAATACAATAATCTAAATTTAATGTAATGTTAACAAAAGCTTCCGTTTCCTTGATTTGACTCCGAGTGTAATTAATAGTTATTTATTGGTATTTAATTTCATGAGAATTTTGTTGTTAAGGTCAGACAGGCAGTCGCTTCATGTAAAATACTGGTACTCAGCTGCATCCGGTTAGAATGGAAGCCAACCCCAAACTGAAGTACCTAGGGCTTGTCCTCGACAGCCGGTGGAACTTCGTGGAGCACTTCTGACGCCTCCTGAACGCCTCCTGCCGGAGGCTCTATGCGGGGGTCGTGCGGTCCATGGCCCTTTACGGGGCCCCGGTGTGGACGCTTTCTTTGAGGCGGCGAGCC
Source organism: Cerastis leucographa (assembly GCA_963082945.1). NCBI lineage: Eukaryota > Metazoa > Arthropoda > Insecta > Lepidoptera > Noctuidae > Cerastis > Cerastis leucographa. The sequence goes on from OY720361.1 coordinate 6,435,625, forward strand.
GCCCATTACCTGAACGCGCCCCAGAAGGTGGTAGCCGTAAGGCTAGTCCGGGGGTACCACACGATCTCCGGCGAGGCGGCGAGCCTCTTGGCCGGATTGCCGCCATGGGATCTGGAGGCGATAGTACTCGCGCGCCTGCACGAATGGTGCGCGGAGGCACTACGCCGGGGGGAAACTCCGCTGCCGCGGCAAATTGTCGCTCAGCGGACAGACCTCCGGTGCGATCTCATGGCGACATGGAGACAGCGACTGTCGCAACCACGTGCAGTGTACGCCACAATAGTGGCGATAAGTGGCTTGAGAGGCGCGACGGCGCCCTCACCTTCCGCCTGACGCAGGTCCTCACCGGACACGGTTGTTTCGGGAGGTTATTGCACCGAATCGGGAGGGAGGAAACGCCCGGGTTTCACCACTGCGAGGATCGGCCTGAGGAAACGGTGGAGTACACCGTGGAGGTCTGCTCCGCTTGGGCTGAGCACCGCCGTGTCCTCGTAGCGGCGATTGGTGGCGGCGACCTCTCGCATCCGGCCCTGGTTCAATCCATGGTCCGGAGCGAGAGGGAATGGAAAGCCGTCGCGTCCTTCTGCGAAGCAGTCATGCTAGCGAAGGAGGTGGTGGAACGTGAGAGGGAGAGAACCTCACGTCCCAGCCGCCGCGGGAGACGCCCCGGGCGTCGGGGGGCAACCAGTGGCCCCCGGCCACCGTAGGCGCGAGCCTGTGGACGGTGAGTAATGGGCTAGCTCACCGTCCGTCCGTCTCATGATGACAGGCCGTGTCGACGGCGCGTTCGTGTTCCACGCGCGCCTCAAGGAGATGTCAGCAAACCGGAAGGGGTCTTAGAGGGCCGATGCCTGCCTGGGTTGCGGGACTGTTCGAAAGAGATACCGTGGCCCTGGAACACAAAGGGCGAAGAAGGAACATGGATGGGTTTTAGTTAGTACAAGTCTGACAGTCCCTCCCGCTCCGCCCAGAGCGGGAGAAGTCATTAGTTGATTTCCCATCGGTAAAAAAAAAAAAAATTGGGAAAAGGCTAGGCAGATAATGAACTTTATTAGAATTTTTACTACTATAATAATCACTTAAATTATTAGGAAGCAGATAACTAGAAATAGATTAAAAAACCCCACCAGAAACATACTGATTTCGATTCCAGAACCTGATATTTTCTTGAATTCATTAAGATAATGGTAACACAATGAGCATAATGACGCCATCGCTTTACCGTCCTCAAAAATAGCAAACATGTAATAATAACATGTCATATAAAGTTTATGGGTGCTATGAGATTGCACCTGGCAACACACTAGACATTCATGAATCACCTAAATGGATGGCCGAGTAAAACTGCACTTAGATTTTCAACATTCAGCTTAGCTCCTAGAGTTGAAATTTCAATAGAGCAATTATATTTAGGCATTCATTAAGTTATCGCTAAGCGTTGGTGAAAACGACGTAAAAAAAACGAGTACCTATGACCTTGAATGACATGCAGAGCGGCTAACGTTCACCTACTCGCGTAGCATAAATTTAAGCAAAAATCACTCGTTTTAATAATATCACATTGGGTACCAATGATTATGCAAATGATTGGTAGAGATGGGGCAGTCCTTACATATTGGTACCAAACAGTTTGTTGCCTAAGCATTATTGGAGGTTCTGTAATGTGGTTTGAACCCATGATTTAAAGTATGATGAGTTCATCGTACCTTCAAACCACAGTATAAATCATGTAACCCTAAAATAAACTACAGAGTTATACTTTTCCAATTTACTGCTACTTACCTTTTCATTATATTAAAGTCTGTTGATGGTGTTGGAGATAGCGGGTGTATCATATCGTCATCTTTAATACTCCAGGCTGCTGCTGAGTAATTGCTACTAGGGAAACCCACTTCAGCATGCTTATTCTGTTAGCTATCGGCGTGTTTGGTTTTCTGTCGGATCACCTCGTTCCGGATGCGATTCCTCAGAGAGACTCCAAGCGTAGCCCGCTCCATAGCTCGCTGAGCGACCTTGAGTTTATGGACATAGCGATATCGCAAAAGATTAAAAAGCAATTAATAGCGATGTTTTTTGGTTTGTTCTTATATGATGTTGCATGAATGTGCAGCAAAAATAAAACGAATTAATTGCATTTGGATAGTAATTAATTACAGATTCAACAAAAATATGATCTATCTATAGGTAATCCTACTGAAAAATATTGAACTCAGATGGACAGTGTGAAAGGGTCGTGGCCATGAAATAAGTAACTACTGACATAAAGGCTGGTACAGACCTTTATGGAGAATAAAAGACGACTTTACTGCGCAACCCCTATGAATTAGCATTAAGGGAGGAAGACGATAATGCTGTTTTCTTCATGAAGCTGAAACTTGTCTATATTCCACCAACACCTTTAAAAAAGACAGGCAAAAAAAAAACAAAAAAAAAACCCGAATGTACATTATTAATTAATTTTAGTCCTTTTTTTCCCACAGAAGCTAATGAGATTCTAGCCAGTTTTATGCATAATTTCCAGATTAATATTTGTTATTGTTTTTTAACAAATAAAAAATATTCAATCCATGATTCATATTGGGGAAAACTATAAAACGATGAAGACGTTTTACTGTAGTATTTCTGTACTCTCTCTCTGACTTTGTTTTTAACATCAGTTAAGGAGTAATTTGATGGTTTTCTGGCATAGTAACAACAATGCATAATGATTCCAAAGATAAGGGGGCGTGGAAAATATGTCGCTTTTGGGTTTATAAAATTTTGATGTTCTGAGCATCAAATGAGGGACACTGAATCTTGAGTGACGTCTGGCTCACAGGTCTCAGCAAAGGCTTCTGCAGAATTCACAGTTCAGGGTTTGGCGTTACTTTAAAAGATAATGTATTTATTTAATTCAAGCATGCGCATAATAAGATTATAATTATAGAGCACCGGTTGATTAATGTTCGGCGTTCGCATATCTTTGGTCTAATAAATATATTATGTATCTTAAAGTGCATCACATTTATAATCTTTGACCAATGGTGGTTCAAAAAAACGAATAAATTCACCTCATTTCTATTCTGGACATTTGGTATATAAAGACGGTTATCTTATACCTCAATCAGATTGAAACCAAAAGTTGACATCCCAATAGCAAAATGGTAAGCATTGTCTTTTATTTGTTAACTATGCTGTGGTAGTTATAAAGAGCAGCAATAAAAGTAGCTTCTTTGTTGTTTTTCTAATTTTAATTCATGTTTATTTTTTTCTGATCTTTTATTTCTATAAAATAACAACCGTGTAGCTATTTTAATTCTGTTTTCTTTAGTTGTCTTATTTTCCATTTTATCTTATTGCAAACGGCATTTTTTTCATTGTTCTTTATACCCACTTTTAATTTAATCTTTTTTAAACTATCCTCGCAGAAATTCCTAGTGGTTCTCGTAGTAGCGGTCGCGTGCGCAAGCGCAGACGTCTCTCACGTCGCCAAGGATGAATCCACCGCGTCTATTGTCAAGAGCGCGTACGACGTTTCCGCCGATGGATCCTACCAGTACTCTTATGAGACCGGCAATGGAATCTCCGCTGAATCACAAGGACTCGTGAAGAACCAGAACTCGGTAAGCTATTTTGAACTATATTAACTAAACAGTAGGTTTAATGTAGTGCGGTTCTTTGTGCCTTTGATTGACATTGTCAGAAGAGCGCTGAAGTTTACATTTGTGTAATTTTCTGCGGAAAAAAACTTGGTTCAAAAATTGCTGGGAAACGACTTCGGTCAAAGAAGTATTTGAAGAAAAGCATAAATATAAAAACATTTTTTTTTATTGTGAAAACTTGGAACGTTTATCCAAAATATCTTAAATATCTTTGTAACTAAAAAGTTCCCAGGTATGGTTCAGAACAAATAACACAATGACGGGGACAATAAGTGCTTTTCGGAAAAACAACGTCAATTTAATAGATACAAAAAACAGTTATTTAATTTAGGCTATAATAAAAGGTGTTCTTTTGCATCCTCGTCAAAATTCAGTATGTTGTGTACAAAAGACATAAATAATTAATATAAATTACGGTACCTAGTCAATTAGTAAAAAAACACTGCTCTTTTTGTCAGTATTTCAGAATAACTCCTTTAACATGTTTTCAACGTGTTATCCCTAAACCGTAAATAAGAAATTATCGAATAAACATTTCAGAATATTTGTATATGGAGCAAGGTTATAAGGTGAGGATCAGAGGGGTCGCGTATACCCCGACCAACGTCCGGACGTTCTCGACATAGCGCTACTCAAGAATGTCAACCTTAAGTTGCATTCCATCGAGACTTTACACGAGCTTAACTCAGACCATCGACCAGTGGTCATGCACTTAGTTCCCCGCTCGGGTCCTTCTGACCTCAGCCAGCCCCTGCCGACCCATGTGATAACCGACTGGAGGAAAGTCAGCGAAAAGCTGAAATCCTGGGGCCCCGTGTGATCGGCGACGTAAATGACAGCAGGTATATTAGGATTGAACGTTAACTTATTGTCTGTTTCTGTATAAAATCTAAATTTAACAAGGAAGGGTTTCATCAATTATCTTTGTAATTTCTTTCGATTACATATGTCATTCATTTTAGACTTTTGCTAGAATCAAGAACCAACTTATTACGACTACAAGGTTGTAGTCGTAATAAGAATGGAATTTTTGACACTCAAATTGATAGGTATCAGTTTGAGTGTCAAAAATTACACTTCATAAAAGATTTTATAGCCATAATCTTGTTATACAACGAAGACTTTTGTCTTTTTGTCTCACCTCTTGGCTTGCCTTATTGTAGGAATACTTTATTTATCTATTAAAAATCAACTTGGGATAACAATTTTAACCACATGAACAAGTTATAGGTCGTAAATACGCCCCCAAACAGACGTTCAGGCAAATCAAGTACCTACTGTATTGATATTATTATCTATATTTTCCAGGAATACCCATCCCAGCAAGTAAACGGCGCTTTCCGGTACATCTCCCCCGAAGGTGAATCCGTCTCGCTGACCTACGTTGCCGACGAGTTCGGATTCCAGCCACAGGCAAGTTGACACATCAGACCAATACAAAAGAACTACTGCCGACCTCCTGCAGTGTGCAGTGGGTCATGAAAAATGTGCGAAAGTGATGTTATTGGATTGTTGTACTGCGGTGTTCCTGCACAACTGTGGGTCTACTCAAGATACAATTGTTTACTATACTTCTTCGTTGCATCGTTATAAATTACTGTCATGACTCCAGTCAGCAAGTAAGTCACCCAGTCAAGAAGGTGCTAGCTTGGTGACTGCCTAGAGAGACATACATTATAAATCGTCTGTCGACATGTGTCAGTGGACTGACGATTAATTATGTTGGTGGGCAGTCAACCGAACAAAAGCTACATGACTTCAGATGATTCTAATATGGTATTTATGGAAATGCTTACGTCAGCCAACTTACTCTCAATCTAGATACTCAGTCTGGCTCTCCAAAACCAGGACTTAAGTAACAGTCAAGTTTTTTATTTCAATAAGGCAATTATAAGGCACTTTGGAAAGAAAAACTTTATTAGTGAATGATTCTGATTTTCCATTCGCAAAGGTAATTTTGTATGAAAAACAATGGCCCAACTCCATAGTTACTCTTGCACAATATTGTGTATGTTAATTTATTATATTAAATAAAATAAAACAGGCAAAACTTGGCAAGCTAACACTGTTATTGCAACTCTTCTAAATATTTTCTTTTTAATTTCACAGGGTAGCCACCTTCCCACACCTCATCCTATCCCTGACGCAATCCTCCGCAGTCTGGAGTTTATATCTCGACCTACGCCGCCGGTACCAGTTGAAGTCCTGAAAGGTGTCCCCAAACCCGCCTACAGTTAAGAAGATCACGTCAACCGACCACGCTTGAACGTAGTACAAACTATACTGCCATTTTATAGTCAATAAAGTATTTTTGTTTTGAGTATTTGTATTTAATTTCTAATTGTATTATCTGCCGTGTCTCAGAAAGCACTAATGCCATTGGTCCTGCGCCGGATCCCTCTTTGATCATGTCAAATTGCCGTCGGGGCCGTCGGACTTCGCGATTGAGGGAAGAGAAGTCTGCGCACTCACATCTGCTGCCGGTGTCAATGGCTAGTAGGACTAAATGTATATAAGTATTCTGCACTTAGATTTCAGTAACGCTCCCCAAAATATTGCTTGGAGAAGACAATTTTTTTTGGGGTCAAAACTCATGTTTTGGGCTGGGACTCAATGTAACGCACTCAAAACATTGTGCTGGATGGATAATGGATGACTTTAATAGTACTGAGTCATGGAGGTATTTAAAGACAAGTTATAACGTTAAAAAAAACTTCTGAAGAAGTTGGAACTTTTACCTTCATATATAACCTCCAATATCTTCGTTACTAGAACAAATAACATCAAAATCAAAATATTTTTATCTCATATAGCCTGTATGGGCACTTAAAAAACGTCGAAAAAAAGGTGCTCGGTTCGGGTTGGTCGTTTCCTATTGAGAAGAACCAGCAAGAAACTCCATGGTTCCTCTTTTAAAATCATTTTGTTGTACAATATTTCTATGTTACAGCGTTAGTACTTAAGTAGATATGGGAAGACATTGTAAGCTCGACAATATTAAGTCGTTGCTTGCTACTAGACATTTATGAATTACCTAAATGGATGGCCGAGTAAAACTGCACTTGGATTTTCAACATTCAGCCTGGCTCCTAGAGTTGAAATTTCAATAGAGCAATTACATTTAGGCATTCAAAAAGTTTATCACTAGCGTTGGTGAAAACGACGTAAATAAAAAAGAGGACCCATGACCTTGAATGACATGCAGAGTGGCTAACGTTCACCTACTTGCGTAGCATAAATTTAAGCAAAAATCACTCGTTTTAATAATATCACATTGGGTACCAATGATTATGCAAATGATTGGTAGAGATGGGGCAGTCCTTACATATTGGTACCAAACAGTTTGTTGCCTAAGCATTATTGGAGGTTCTGTAATGTGGTTTGAACCCAGGATTTATTTTTTAAAACTAATATGAATATAAGTATGGTGAGTTCATCGTACCTTCAAACCACAATATAAATCATGTAACCATAAAATAAACTTCAGAGTTCTACTTTTCCAATTTACTGCTACTTACCTTTTCATTATATTAAAGTCTGTTGATGGATGGTGTTGGATATAGCGGGGGTATCATATCGCCAGCTTTAATACTCCAGGGTGCTACTGAGTAATTGCTACTAGGGAAACCACTTCAGCATGCTTATTCTGTGATCTATCGGCTAGTCTGGTTTTCTGTCGGATCTCCTCGTTCCGGATGCGATCCCTCAGAGAGACTCCAAGCATAGCCCGCTCCATAGCTCGCTGAGCGACCTTGAGTTTATGGACATAGCGATATAGAAAAAGATTAAAAAGCAATTCATAGTGATGTTTTTTGGTTTGTTTTTATATAAGATTTAAAACAATACAGGAATATGCAGCGAAAATAAAACTAATTAATTGCATTTGGATAGTAATTAATTATAGATTAAAAAAAATATGATCTATCTGTAGGTAATCCTACTGAAAAATATTGAACTTAGATGGACAGTGTGTAAAGGGTCGTAGCCAGGAAACAAATAACTACTGAGATAAACGCTGGTACAGACTTTACTGCGTAACCCCTATGAATTATCAATAACGAAGGAAGACGATAATTCTGTTTTCTTCATGAAATTGAAACTTGTCTGTATTCCACCTACACCTTTAAAATAGACAGGCGAAAAAACAAAAACAAAAACATTTTAATCCTTTTTTCCCACAGAAGCTAATGAGATTCTAGCCAGTTTTATGCATAATTTCCCAATTAGTATTTATTATTGTTTTGTTAACAAATAAATAATATTCAATCCACGATTCATATCGGGGAAAACAATGTATTCTGTACTCTCTCTCTCTGACTTTGTTTTTAACATCAGTTAAGGAGTGATTTGATGGTTTTCTGGCATAGTCACAACAATGCGTAATGATTCCAAGAATAAGGGACAAGATGAGAGCCACTTGCGACGCTTAGAAGGGGCGGGCAAAGTATATCGCTTTTGGGTTTATAAAATGTTGATATTCTGAGCGTCAAATGAAGTACACTGGCTCTTGAGTGACGTCTGGCTCACAGGTCCCAGCAAAGGCTTCTTCAGAATTCACAGTTTAGGGTTTGGCGCCACTTTAAAAGATAATGTATTAATTTAATTCAAGCATGCGCATAATAAGATTATATAGAGCACCGGTTCATTAGAATTCAGCGTTCTCACATCTTTGGTCAAATAAACTATATTATGCATCTTAAAGAGCATCTCCGAATAATCTGCATCACATTTATAATCTTTGACCAATAGCGGTTCAAGAAAACGAATAAAACCACCTCATTTCTATTCTGGAGATTTGGTATATAAAGACGGTTCTCTTATACCTCAATCAGATTGAAACCAAAAGTTGACATCCCAATAGCAAAATGGTAAGCATTGTCTTTTATTTGTTAAGTATGCTGAGGTAGTAATAAAGTGCAGCAATAAAAGTAGCTTCCTTGTTGTTTTTCTAATTTTAATTCATGTTTATTTTTTCCTTTACAATCAACCTTTGTGATCTTTTATTTCTATAAAATAACAACCGTGTAGCTATTTTAATTCTGTTTTCTTTTATTGTCTTATTTTCTATTTTATCTTATTGCAAACGACTTTTTTTTTATTCTTCTTCATGCCCACCTAATTGCTAATAATTTTAATTTAATATTTTTTAAACTCTCTTCCAGAAATTCCTAGTGGTTCTCGCAGTAGCGGTCGCGTGCGCAAGCGCAGACGTCTCTCACGTTGTCAAGGAAGAGTACAACGCGCCTATTGTCAAGAGCGCGTACGAGGTTAACCCCGATGGATCCTACCAGTACGCTTATGAGACCGGCAATGGAATCTCCGCTGAATCACAAGGACTCGTGAAGAACCAGAACTCGGTAAGCTATTTTGAACTATATTAACTAAACAGTAGGTTTAGTGTAGTGCGGTTCTTTGTGCCTTTGATTGACATTGTCAGAAGAGCGCTGAGGTTTACATTTGTGTAATTTTCTGCGGAAAAAACTTGGTTCAAAAATTGCTGGGAAACGACTTCGGTCAAAAAAGTATTTAAAGAAAAGTATAAATATAAAAAAAAAATGTTATTCTGAAAATTTGGAACGTTGACCCACAATATCTTCGTAAATAGAAACCCAGATATGGTTTAGAACACACAAATAACACAATGACCAGGACAATAAGTGCTTTTCGAAAAAAGAACGTCAATTTATTAGGTACATAAAACAGTTCATTAATTTAGGCTATAATACAAGGTGTTGTTTTGCATCCTCGTCAAAATTGAGTATGTTGTCACAAAAGAAATAAATAATTAATATAAATTACGGTACCTAGTTAATTATTAAAAAACAATGCTCTTTTTTTGTTCTTTAAATTTGTCAGTATTTCAGAATAACTCCGATGACTCCGAACGTTGTTTATCCCCAAACCGTAAATAAGAAATTATTGAATAATCATTTCAGAATGTTTATATGTGAGTAAGCAAGGTTATAAGGTGAGGATCAGAGGGGTCGCGTATAAAACACGAGTGGTTCGCACTTACCCATTCCGTAAATGAGAAATAAAAATAAAAATTACTTACCTACTAATTTTATTTTTGATTTAGTTTGAGAATCATTAGCATAGTAACTTCCTTGAATTTGACGAGGATGCAAAACATCACCTTGTATAATCAGTTTACAATGTACCGACAACACTGGGACACAGACATCCTCTCAATGAGAGAGAGAGTGGGCTGTAATTCACCACTCGGGCCTGGTGGGGGTTAAGGCTATACCATGTAACTATCTACCCCACATACCTGCAAAATTCCTTTTCCATAGTTGGTTAAAAAGCTATTGACACATTAATTGAGATGCATTTATTTGCAATTCAATTTAATTCGCAATAGTTAAGGACACCAATGCATTATTTATGCATAGCTAAATGGAATCTGCCTAAAGACTAAATTTTTATGTAAAATATTATTCTAAAATGTATTTCTAGAATAGGGGTTAATCCTATTTTTTTTTCTTTGTCCGTCGGGTAGTTTATTGAAAAGTATTGGACACGTATTTTTAATTTTTTCACGTGGTCATAAAATTACGGAGATATATTGAGTTGAAATGGCGCATGACGTCACATGTAGGTAAGTTTTATACCCACTTGTGACGTAGTAAGCCCCAACTCTCCAACTTTAATGAGTTCTAACTACGTAATTTTTTGACATTTTGATAAAACAAAAAATACGTGTCTAATATTTTTGTATTACCTGTCTGACGGACAAAATAGAATGTCGTTTCCTTTACCCAGTCCGATCCCCTATTACAATAGTGCAGTCTGAATATATTGGCTAAATAATAACAGCCAGTCGGTCGTTCTTTATGTTAAGCCTTGCTTGCTAAGGTTGGTCCGTGGATGGGGGACCATTCATTACAAACCGAATTTTCTCCGTGCCTCGGAAAGCACGTTAAGCTGTTGGCCAGCTTTGACAGTCGTTACAGGTAGTCAATGGCCTGAAAGTCTGATAACCAGTCTTACCAAGGGGTATCGTATTACTCAGTAAAAACTGGGTTCCGGAGGTCAGATAAACATTCGCTCCATGTAAAATACTGGTATTCAGCTGCATCTGGTTAGATTGTGAGCCGACCCCAACTTAGTTGGGAAAAGGCTAGTCAGATGAGGAATCAAAAAAAATTTAGGTAATCATTTAGGCGCCATCTACTATTGGCGAAACCAGGCATTATTGTTACAACTGCATGCATTATTAATATTACGCACTCTTGCAGCCTAAAGTTCGCAAAGTCAAAGATCACATCGCAAAAACTTTCGCATCTAAATAATCAATTCAACGGTTTTGATGTCTTGAGCGGAGTTGCAACGTGTCGTTTCTGATGGGTGCCAACTGCCAATGTTTCAAACTACTTACTTAATTTAAGGCGGAATCTAGTAATAAAAAAAAAAAAAACAAAATGATAAAAATAAAATAGAAATACATACATCACATTAATCGTGACTTTTCCAGTTGTAGATTGACATTCACAAAGCATATCCAGTTTCAGTATTTCTTTGAAAAAACAAATTACTACTGTTTGCTTCGATCAATTATTTGTACTAGTACTATAATTGATCGAGGTCTACTTGAGTGTAAAGACTTATGTTTAGTGTTCTGTATGAAGTGGTTTCAAAATGACCAGTAAAAATCAAAACCAGCACATGTTTATTGTCTGCCACAAAAAGCTATTCGTTACATCCACAAACGAATCAAAAAGTAGATTACAACAAAATCATCAACACTAATGTTAATGACGATATCACAGCTTCACATCAAATGAGAAACAATAATTCACAGATATTGCAGAAGTTCAAGGCCTTAAGCTTGCAGGTGAAGGGTTTCTTATAGACCGAGATTTATAAACGTTACTTGACGTGCTCAGACTTGCTCCCATCTCAATCTTGCACTGAGAGTTTTACAGTAGTGCGACAGTGAAGGGAACAGTGCTTAGCCAAAGCACGCACGACAACCAATCAAGCTATACAATACCAGTTTATGGGGATCTGTCATTGTACGGGAATATATACAAAGACAAAAACACTATACAAAGCGGGGGCCATATAATAATAAAAAGGTATAACTTGATGTGTCGCTATGTACATTCCAAGTAACGTTTATAGATCTCGGTCTTAAATTAACCACTGATGCTACCCGTCTAGACAAAATCACCATTTGACGTTGTGTCAAGGCCCAAATATATGTTAACTATATGTTAAATTAATGCAAGGAATACTGAGAATATATTTAAATTATATTGATCGTTAAATAAAAGCTTCGGAGACCTTGTCGCCAACAAATAAATTGATGAAAACTAGTTTTTGTATCACGATCTTAGCACGTGTGATTGTCGTCGACAACAGATACATTAGGATTGAATGTTAACTTATTGTCTATTTCTGTATAAAATCTAAATTTAACAAGGAAGGGTTTCATCAATTATCTTATTAATTTCGTTTCCGCATGGTTTGTTGTTTCGATTATGTAATTCATTTTAGACTTTTGCTAGAATCAAGAATCAACTTATTACGACTACAAGGTTGTAGTCGTAATATGGAATTTTTTACACTCAAATTGATAGGTATCAATTTGAGTGTCAAAAATTTCACTTCATAAAAGATTTTATAAGCATAATCTTGTTATACAACGAAGACATTTGTTTTTCTGCCCTCTTTTGTCTCAACTCTTGGCTTGCGTTATTGTAGGAATACTTTATTTATTTTGTTTATTTATTTAGTAAAAAATACAGTTACAGTTATAGTGACCTATAACTTGTCAATGTGGTCAAAACTGTTGGTACAAGTTGGTTTTTAATAAATTTACTGACGTAGATACGCCCCAATACAGACGTTCAGGCAAATCAAGTACTGTATTGATATTATTTTCTGTATTTTCCAGGATAACCCAACCCAGGAAGTAAACGGCGGTTTCCGGTACACCTCCCCCGAGGGTGAACAAGTCTCGCTCACTTTCGTTGCCAACGAGTTCGGATTCCAGCCACAGGCAAGTTGACACATCAGACCAATACAAAAAAACAACTGCAGACTTCCTGCAGTGTGCAGTGGTTCATGAAAAATGTGTAAAAGTGATGTTATTGGTTTTTTGTACTGCGTTGTTCCCTTATAACTGTGGGCCTGCTCAAGATTCAATTGCTTATACTTCTTCGTAGCATCGTTATATATTACTATCACGACTCCAGTCAGCAAGTCAGTCACCCAGTCAGGAAGGTGCTAGCTTGGTGTCTGCCTAGAGAGACATACATTATAAATCGTCTGTCATCATGTGTCAGTGGACTGATGATTAATTATGTTGATGGGCAGTCAACCGAGCAAAAGCTACATGACTGCATATGATTCTAATATGGTATTTATGGAAATGCTTACGTCAGCCAACTTACTCTCAATCTAGATACTCAGTCTGGCTCTCCAAAACCAGGACTTAAATAACAGTCAAGTTTTTTATTTCAATAAGGCAATTATAAGGCACTTTGGAAAGACAAACTTTATTAGTGAATTGATTCTGATTTTCCATTCGCAAAGGTAATTTTGTATGAAAAACAATGGCCCAACTCCATAGTTACTCTTGCACAATATTGTGTATTTTAATTTATTATATTAAATAGAACAGGCAAAACTTGGCAAGCTAACACTGTTATTGCAACTCTTCTAAATATTTTCTTTTTGATTTTACAGGGTAGCCACCTTCCCTCACCTCCTCCTACCCCTGAGGCAATCCTCCGCAGTCTGGAGTGGATCGCTGCTCACCCCCCACCAGCTGAAGGCCTGAAGGGCGCCAAACCCTCCTACCGTTAGGAAGATCACGTCAACCGACCACGCTTAAACCTAGTACAAACTCTACTGCCATTTTATAGTCAATAAAGTATTTTTGTTTTGAGTATTTGTATTTAATTTCTAACTATTAAGCACATGGATTTCAGTAACGCTGAAATGAAAATAGTACTAAGACATGGCGCTATTTTAAGACAAGTTATAATTTAAAAAAAAACTTGCGAAAAAGTTGGACCTTTAACCTCAACCTCCATATACAGGGTGTAACAGAAAGGGTATATATATCCTTAAGGGTGTGCTACAGACCATCAAACTGAACATATTTCTCATCATAAAACATGTTTTTCAGCAAAAAGAATATCTGCTGCCCCATAGAAAATTACAATACCTATTCGACCCAAATGTATAGGCAGCTGATATTTTTTTTGCTGCAAAAAAAAAATTGTGTTGAGAAACATGTTCAGTTTGATGGTCTGTAGCACACCCTCAAGGATGTATATACCCTTTCCGTTACACCCTGTATAGCCTCCAATATCTTAGTTACTAGAATAAACAACATGAAAATCAAAATATTTTTATTTCACATAGCCTATATGGGCACTTAAAAAACGTCAACAAAAAGGTGCTCGGTTCGAGTTAGTCGATTCCTATGGAGAAGAACCAGCAGGAAACTCCTTAGTTACTCTTTTAAAATCATTTGGTTTTACAACATTTCTGTGTTACAGCGTAAGTACGATAATAAGTCGTTGCTCACTACAAAACGTAGAACAAGATTAAAAGTTTTACCAAGGATCTAGGAATATATAAGGCCTACAATGTCCATACATTGACAAACAATCGGTAAATAAAAAAGTCAACAACAACAAAAAAAAAAGAAAAATTATAAAAAGACTAAATTAAACAAGTGACGCTGAAAGCTGCTGACCGAAAACGCGTTGACGCGTTTGAGATGTGGTGCTGGAGAAAGATGCTGCGTATCCCCTGGACAGAACATCGGACAAATGTCTCCATACTGCGAGAGCTCAAAATTTCCTCACGGCTGTCATCCCAATGCCTGCGCAGAGTCCTGGAATACTTCGGTCACATTGCGAGGAAGGACGACGGTAACCTGGAAAAACTAATGGTGACCGGCAAGGTGGATGGGAAAAGACCTCGTGGACGCAGCCCAATTCGATGGTCTGACCAGATCCGTACCGCCCTTGACTCCACAGTCCACAGCGCCCTTCACACAGCCAGAGACAGAAACAGCTGGAGGAAGATCATCCGCGAGAAGGTGATTCTGAAGGGAGGTCACGACCCTCAGCATTGAGGAATACGACGCAAGGAGGGGAAACAAGTGACACAAATGTTGTCATCCGTGCTGTAACTGTTCTAAACAAAAGGTGTAATAATGATTTAAAAACTATTGTAAAACATCTGATTAAAAAGAATAGAAAAATTGTCACGCCTGTAAACCCCGAAGGATTAGGCAGAGGTGTATTTTATAATACACCAACATTTCACCTATTATGTTTAAGTGCCATATAATAGGGGGCAAGCCTATAGCCATCAACCGGGCACAAATCCAGACTCCGTGATTGCCATTGAAAAATTCCTGATAGAAAAACCTAACAATACCAAACTTATAACATGAAACTCTCCGAAAAACACAATACAACATCGATTCACCGATAGTTATGAAATATTCTTGATATTGATAGCCCAAAGTTGATTATTTATGATGATAAACTTGCCTTTGTGGACATGTAACTATCTCAACTTTGTGGACATGTAACTATCTCCATTTTGTGGACATGTCACTATCTCAACTTTTTGGACATGTAACTATCTCTACTTGGTGGACATGTCACTATCTGAACTTTGTGGACATGTAACTATCTCTACTTTGTGGACATGTCACTATCTCAACTTTGTGGATATGGAACTGTCTCCACTTTGTAGAAATGTAACTATCTCAACTTTGTGGACATGTAACTATCTCAACCTTGTGGACATGTAACTATCTCAACTTTGTGGACTTGTAACTATCTCAAATTTGTGGACATTTATAACTTTTTCAACTTTGTGGACTTGTAACTATCTTAACTTTGTGGACATGTAACTATCTCAACTTTGTGGACATGTAACTAAAACAATTTTTTGGTGTTAAAACTCTGGGGCCGTGGGATCCGAGTGCTCACCAAACGCCTAGTTGACCCAAGGGCTGGGGTTTACCTTGGCCAGAGTCTATGTATGGCCAAACAACGTGGCAACGCCACCAGTCTCTTGGGCACGTTACCGGCTGACAGCGTTGAGGAGGAGTTTTTGACGCTCTTTTATAATTTGTTGTTATTTTAGTTTTAATTATCTATTTATATCTATACTAATAAAGATAGAATTAAAAAAAAAATAGAACAGTTACATATGAGAGTAAAATGTGATACTTTGTGGACATGTAACTCTCCCAACTTTGCACTTTAGCTTTACAAAACGATACGAAAGTACATTTTATCTTCTTTTGTGAAACGTGTTTTGTGTTGACAGAATAATTTATTTTAAGAGCAGCAACTATGATATTGAATTTTGTTTCCTCATTACACTGTAGAATTGGAGTTTTGCTTGCGCGTAAAGAATAACAGCCGCAGGATGCCATTTGTAGATCTTTAGCAGTCGTTACAGGTAGTCCGTGGTCGTCGCGTCAGTGGCCCGAATGTCAGACAACCAGTCTTACCATGAGGTATCGTATTACCTCGTACTAACTGGATTTTGGAGGTGAGATAGGCAGTTGTTCCATGTAAAATACTGGTATTCAGCTGCATCTGGTAAGACTGAGAGCTGACCCCATAAAATTGGGAAAAGGCTAGGTAGATAATGACGGTAGAATTGAAATTGAATTATAAGTAAGAATAATAAACAAAACTTCAACGCTTACGCTATGTTTAAGGCTAGGTAGGTAGGAAAGCTGCCAAAAACCGGGTATTAATCGAGATACCAGTCTACTACACTGAAAAATTCCTGATTGAATCAAATAGAACCCAGGACCTCACGCTCAGAAGTAACCCTTGCGACTATTAGACCAACGAACGAGTTACACGTGTTACGAGGTAACTTTGAAAGTCGACTCAAAGGACATTGCCAGGGTCTGGACCAAATGCTGCCCATCACGCGTAGCATGACCACTGTAGAAACGAATTCTGTCTACGGCAGAATCAACTTAATGACAGATAGACAATGACAATGTGTCAGTTTGTCGATTCTTCCGTCACCATAGCCCGTTCTTACGGCGGTCATGTTATGCGTGCAGGAGTGAATGTAGCTCCAATGTTACCGTAGCATTATTTTACATTAAAAAAAAACTATGGCCCTAAGAAAACTAAATAAAAACGTGGTTGTTAATAATTATTTTTCATTAAATCATGTTTTCCTCTCCAAAATATATAAATCCACATCCAACAGATTCTATAACATTGTCCCGCACTCCCGTGGCACGCCAAACTCAAAAACCTGTTCTATTGTGTGGCTCGCTTGCGCCATGCAATAGGGGATAATCCTATTTTTTTTTCTTTGTCCGTCGGGTAGTTTATTGAAAAGTATTGGACACGTATTTTTTCTTTTTTCACGTGGTCATAAAATTACGGAGATATATTGAGTTGAAATGGCGCATGACGTCACATGTAGGTAAGTTTTATACCCACTTGTGACGTAGTAAGCCCCCACTCTCCAACTTTAATGAGTTCTAACTAAGTAATTTTTTGATATTTTGATAAAACAAAAAATACGTGTCTAATATTTTTGTATTACCTGTCTGACGGACAAAATAGAATGTCGTTTTCTTAACCCAGTCCGATCCCCTATTATTGTAAATCTCTCTTCCTTCATGGCGACACAGTTTACAGAACCGATTCCTCCGTAAAATCATGGGCTTATGTTCCTATTGATAATCTTCATGTAGATGTCAAAATGCCAACCGTCCTTCATGAAATGTCTTTCAAAACCTTTCTTCGACTTTGCCATTAGGTATCGAAACCTTCTGATCCCCCCGAACCTTGCTCGAGCCAGCTCGCGATGCTGAGCCTATAGATGGAAATTAGCCCCTAAATAATGGAATCACTCAGATCCAGCCTGTCTCTTAGCTGCCCTCCTCAGGGACGCCCTATGCCGAGGCCCGTATCCCGCAGGGGGTGCCCATAGCGAGTTGTCGCCTAGTTTGTAAGTTTTAAGCCTATTATAGTCCGGTTAAGCAGAAGCTAACCTTTTTTTATTAATACACTATTACTGTAACGTTCGCTGTAACTAGTTTATTGTACTTTACTTACAAGCATCGATTTTAATTGCGTCACAAATAATGTATGGTTCTGTAATGATCAGTAATGTAATTACTTGTTGATATATGATGTTATTGTTACATAAAAATAACAATTTAAACACTCACAGTTACTTTGAAAAAAAATATTAAGTTCGTTTTCTCAAATAAATAATCACAAAAAAAAAAACACTTTTTTTTCTCTCGTTTCCTCGGACAGATTTTGGAGCGCTTTGGTTTACTGATTAGTGTTGGCCTGAGGAGCAAAATGCACTTTGTGTTAATTCTGGGCAGCAATTGGTCAAACTTCCACACATATATTGGCAATGTCCTTTTACGTAAATAACATTCAAACGGGGCTTACCCAACATGATTCTATAAATACGTACGAGTAAGTTGACGCGCCTGGGTCCTTGAACTATTGTCAAAAGTTACTATGGTTAAAAGTTTTTAAGAATCTGACGTGTCTAGCCAGATTGTCTCTTCAGCTTTGTGGTTCTCAATAAAAAAAATATGTAATATGGTTATTTTTTTGTAAGGACACGCACCTTTATTAGTGCAGAAGAACTCAATTGAAAGGAGAACAGAGGCCTAATTGTGCTTGTTGCAAACAATTTGACTAAAATGCTACAACCGAATAATTGTATTTTTAACCCCCGACCAAAAAAGAGGGGTGTTATAAGTTTGACGTGTATATCTGTGTGTCTGTCTGAGGCATCGTAGCTCTTAAACGGATGAATCGATTTTGATAAAATTGGTTTTGTTTGAAAGGTGTTTTAATCGGGAGTGTTCATAGCTATGTTTACAGAACACTTGCTCAGCCGTTTGAAGGCCACCCGTTTTCTAGATGATGAAGGGATCTCAACTTCTACGGGTCTGGTCGATTCGAAATTTGAAATCTTATCACTTATCACCATGGGCATCGCCAGGAGACGGGAGCTACATCGCCCTCTCTCCTTAAAAGCTCTGGATTTTGGTTTTCGTTAATTAGCGAGAAAAGGCGCAACACCGAGAAAAATGGAAGGAATGGGGGAGGCCAAGAGTGCCCAATGCCCCCATGCCCAAGAGTGGGACAGTAAAGGCAAAGAAAAAAAAACATGAGTTTAAAAAGCATGTAATAAAAATTAAATTAAAAATTTCAAAAATGTACGTATTTTACGTTACGGTAACACCGCGCGCTAGTGCTAGAGCTGGTTTATGAGTAACCACTACTTTCAGTTTCGTCCAACAATACCCGATTTGATTAAAGCACAAGAACCTCAAAACCTCATATTTTGTGTCTTATTTATTTAATGAAGTAATAGCAGTTTATTATTTTATTTTATTTGCGCTTACCTACACGAGGAATGCATTAGAATTAAGTGCACGCAATGTAAATTAAGATTATGTACATAAAGTCTGAGTATTTGTAATTTGGACCCGATATAAGTAAAGTTTATCCAACGATTGGTAATGCATTTCGCACTTTACTTAGTAATTCGTTGAACTTAAGGTTAATACGTGGTACAGAATTTCTGATCATGTAAGGTAAAAAAACGGATTGTGTGGTTTTATGAAACCATTTACTGTGGTTTCATAAAACCACACAATACTTTTTCACAATATAGACATTTAACTAAAAATTTTTGGAATAATATTCCTATCAAACGCGAGGCGTAAACATGACGCGGCCGAGCGTCACGCGAAATGCAACACACAGACGAAAAAGTTTGAGACGATGTAATAAAAGTTTCACTTTAATAAGGAAAGGGTATTAGGAAGAACACATCAACTGTTTTTTTTTTAACAAAATTTAAGCTCACGTGCACAAATATTCAGACCAGGAACAACAATCTGTAGGCCATACAAACATTTGTTCCGTGCGGGGATCGAACCCGCGAAACGCAGCGCAGCCTGCAGTCGACCGCTAACCAACCAAACCAATGCACGACTGCTGGTTCTGTGTTCATTTCCCGGATATTTTGACGTGACAACGTCTTATAAATTGGTTTGCCGGGTGACACTTCAAGAAACTGCGTTACGCTCCGCTCACGTTATGCGCTCACAATGAGAGCGAGTGAGAGGCACGCGTCCCTTCCACTCGGGCATGGTTAGCCCGCCTAAGAGCGAGAGAGACAGACATAAAAAGTGAAAGGCACGCGTCCCTTCCATTATAAATAAATGTTTTAAATTGTTACTATTATTTCATCCTTCTTCCTACTATACGAATGAATATTCACATTAAAATTATTTTACCACTCAAAGTCGTTGTCACGTAAAACTTTCGCCCGTATACCGACTTTACAGGCAACCAATTTTTTTTTTGTACTAATTAAACCGACGAAAAATGATGTGTGGCCTATTTAGATTTTTTTCCCCGTTCAGATTAATGTACTGAAAACATGGCAACCGTTTTAGCGTCGGTATCCCTTCAACTTTCAACGAGCGATCGACTGCTGCGCTGCGTGTCGTGGGTTCGATCGCCGCACGGAACAAATATTTGTATGGCCTACAGATTGTTGTTCCGGGTCTGGCTGTTTGTGTATGTGAGTTTAAATGTATGTAAACGCATCCACGATACAGGAGAAATTCCTAGGGAGGGGGAACGTTTTAAAAAAAAAAAAAAAACATTAGAATACCTCCAACCCGTGGACTAAAGACTACACTAAAGTGCTAGCGATCCCAAGGCTAAATTAGGTACAACGTTAACGTAACTTACAAAGCCGCAACAGCCGCATTGTTACAGAAGAATTCTCAAGTATCGCCTCTGTTTACTTCATATCAAGTAGGGCAGACTATGCCGTGCGGAAGTCGGCTTACCCAGCCTACTTCACCGGCTCGCTGCGGATGCCTACGATTCAACGCGTAAATGTGCTATCAAACAGACTATTGTGTTTATTGTATTTAGTTAACACACATATGGTATTACTTTTGAAAAGTATTACCCATATGGTAACACTTTTCTCTACACTCGCTGAAGTGCCTTCAGAATCTCCTGGTTTTGAAGACTAAAATTTCTTTGGCACAAATGCTTATTCAGCCGATAATAGATTATGCCTACGCCTGCTACCTGGATGCAACTGAGGAGCTATTAAATAAGCTTGAGCGTTTGCTTAATTTATGTATTCGCTTTATTTTTGGTATCCGTAAATATGTAATGTTTCAAGTGGCTTCCAATCCGCCTTCGCAGGAACACTAGGATCCTATAAATAGTAAAATTAATAATATAACAGGGGTTAGGCAGAGGTTTATGTAATTGTATACGGTCCACATTTCGCTCGTTATGTTAAAGTCCCAGAGGGGCGAGCCTATTGTCATTATTTATTACTACATTTTTTTTCGCAATATGATACAATATGACATTACTAGACCATTAATATAATTTACTATTGACATGCATGAAAAAATAAATTATAATTGATTAATTTTGTATTATAAAACGGATATACAGGGTGTAACGGAAAGGGTATATACATAATTAAGGGTATGCTACAGACCATCAAACTGATCATGTTTCTAATCATAAAACTTGTTTTTTGCGCAAAAATTATGTGCTGCCCCATACAAAATTGCAGTACCTATTCGACCCAAATGTATGGGGCAGCTGATATTTTTTCGCTATTAGGATGTATGTCCGATGGAGAAATATGTTCAGTTTGATGGTCTGTAGCACACCCTTTCGTATGTATATACCCTTTCCGTAACACCCTGTATTTGTACACCAATTCCTTTGGACCAATTCCGTAGGACACAGAGCTAGACAAAATATTAACTCAAGACCTTTATAATAATACCTGTGTTCACAAGATTGATTTGATTTGATGAACCGGGGAAAAAATCCAGATTTCGTGGCTGTCACTGAGAAATTCCAATGGGAAAACCCAATAACACTGCCCGACCCGGGATTGGAACTCATGTTCAGCAGTCTCGTTTGTGACCATTGAACCAACGAGCAGTGTTAACATAACAAGAAACATATATTTCTGGATTTGTGTAGAACGATTGAGCCACATTTTTGCGCGTGATCGAGACTCCGTTGCCATTTAACGGCCATGATTTCATGCTGAACTAGTGTCCGTTGGTCAAAATCAAAATCAAGATATTTTTATTACACATAGGCCTACAAGGGCACTTGTAAAACGTCGACAAAAAGGTGCTCGGTTCGGGTTGGTCGTTTCCTATGGAGAAGAACCGACAAGAAACTCCATGGTTACTCTTTTAAAATCATTTGGCTCTACAATGTTTCTATGTTACAGCATTGGCACTTAAGTATGAAAGGACAACGTAGGCCCGACAATAAGTCGTTGCTTACTACAACACGTTGAACAAGATAAAAAGTTACCAAGGATCTAGGAATCTATAAGGCCTACAATGTCCACACATTTACAAACAATCAGTAAATAAGAAAAAGAGTCTATACAAAAAAAAGAAGATAAGTATTGCAAAAAGACTAGATTAAACAAGTGACATAAATGTTGTCATCCGTGCTGTAACTATTCTAAACAAAAGGGTGTAATGATTTAGAAGGTCCTAAAGAAACACCAATAACACTTTGCCCACCCCGAGAATAAAACCCAAGAATTATTGTCTGGAAGTCGCGACCTTACCTTCAAGAATATGCTAAGTTTAAGGTTTGGTGATCCTATTTGGTCGTTATTAATAGACAGGAAGACGGTAAGTACTGCCCATCTCTTTAAATAAATTGTTAGAAATTAAATTATAATGTATCGGCTGAATGTCGAGTTGATTTAATGGTAAAACATATCTTTTAGTGGCTTAAAAGCAGTTAATGATCGTAAAAACATTCCATAAAAATACATAGTTTGAACTTGAAATACATAATACATTTTGTTATAAGTCAGGGTCAAACTTCCGATACATTGACCATTACAAAAACGGTTAATGATCTGTACATTATTGTTGAAGATGTTCATCTGCATTTATTTTTAAGGTTAAATAATACTTGCTATGTTATTATCTCAAGGATTTTTATTGGAAAAAAATACTGACTATGTTTAGTAATGTTTGTGTGAAATTTAATTTATATGTTATTTGTATAATTTTTTTCACATCATGTTTGGGATCATAGAAGAAGAATAGCGGTTCATAGAAAGCACCTACTCGCCACACAACTATGAGCTGCCAATCTTAAGATTTTGGAGTAAAAAGGCTGTGACATTCGAACGGTCAGACAGACAGGCAGTCGGACGGGAAGGGTTTCGTTTTTACCATTTGGCACAAAAAAGTCTTAAAGTATGATAACCTACGTCAAATTAGCAAAGAAGATGAAAAACAAATCTACAAACACTATAAAAAAAGATCAAACCACATCAAACCTGTTTCCACGCAATATTAAAATTTATTGCATTGGTGATACTATTTACTGTTTTTAATAAAAATGTTAATGTTAAAAATGTTTAAAAAATAAATTAAAAAAATTTGATGTTTCATTACCAAGTCTAAGTTTCCTCGTAGCTAATAAATCACAGTCATAAAACAACGCTTATATACCTAGAAGGGCTAACCGTTTGTGTATCATAGATAGAGTATATAATTGCAGGACAATGATGCTGCTTTCCGTTTACGTTTAAGTCCAATATATAACAAGAGGCGGGTCCAATAAGTTTTGGAAAAGGCTAAGCAGATGATGATGATCATAGGAGGTGAGCCTATTGCCACCAATAAAGCACAAATCCATACTCAGTGCTCAGAATTCCTAATAGAAACTCAATAAAACTTTGTTCGACCTAAAATCAAACCCAAGACGCCTTGCTGTTGCAAAGCAATTAAATTAGTATTTTCTAACCCACCAACATGTTTTTAAACTTTTTTAAGCATTTTTCGATAAAATTATAACCACCGCCGCTGTCGCAACACTAGTTCCCCTGACGACATGTAATTGTCGAGGACTGATCGAGCGTTGACAGACACCGTTGCTAAACAAAAGTTCAGCGCCGACTTTCAACATGTTGTGCACCTTTCGCGCGCCAAATGTAGCCGTGGATATGAGGTGCACACAATGCTTTAGCCTATGTCAGTCCCATACTTTATTGACTTTTGGTCTTAAACTCTTACAGAATATCACTTTTTCTTTGCTCCATGTATAGTCTATAACTTAAATAATCACACTGGTATCTCCCGAAGAGATGAGCAGAGTTTTTTTTTAATCTGAATAAATCGAACAATGCCTACAAATCGGCATTTTTAGAAATCAAACTTTCCGTTATGTTCGATTATGATGTAATAATATTATGTATATTGACATAATCTAGAATTGTAGGCATATGCGTCAATATCCATACTAATATAATAAACGCGAAAGTTACTCCATTTTCTGTCTGTTCAGACTTGAACAGCACACAGATATACCAGGGCCTTATTGGCACATCGTAACCAGTCTTACGAATGACAGCTAGAACCAACTGCTTAACGAGCTTTCCGAGATTTTTTTAATCCCGGTTGTCCCCCATGGAGTATTTTCAAAGCTCCATGCGGGCCAATCCATGGGCAGAAACTATATTAGTAACTAATAAAAAAAACAACTTCTTTAATAATGTGACCTATACTTAAAACAGGAAAATACATTAAATTATTCTTAACTAATAAACAGGCGATTCGGATTTTGATGACAAGATTATTTTTGTCTAAGATTTGAGGAAACGTGTTTTCTGTAGTCTTTTGCTTACCAGTGTTTTTCTACGGTAAATCTATAAATCGATTCTCGAAAGAAAAGTGAGAGCATCGAGTATGCCGGTAAATTTTCATATGCCCCTTCTGTGTTACGTTAAGCTGTCGTGGTACCGTCACTTATATAACATCCGAAACTCAACCTGGATACCCAACCATGGTTGGGTTAGACAGAGTTTTCTTATCCCCGTTCCATTACCCAGTTCTGAAAAATACATTTGAAAGGATCATTTGTGATGAGCTGACTTTAGACACTATGTCAAGGCAGACACGCGTGTTGAGCACTGCTTCTATACTACATCACAAAGAAAATCAGGATATTTATGGTTTAGTAAAAGTCTTAGTAAAAGTCTTAAATGTGTAGGAGTATCGGTAGGACTTCATAAGTTACCGAAAATCTTTAATCCTCGGCAGTGGCTGAGCGATTGGGTGCTGCGCTGTGTCACGAGTTCGGTTCCCGCAAGGAACAAATATTTTTATGTCCTACCGATACTCGATCAGGGTCTTGCTGTTTGTGTAAGTATGTGATTTTAAATGTTTATAAACGATCCCACGATTCAGGAGTAATTCCTAGTGTGGGGCAACGTTTGGAATACGAGGCGCTTCGAAGTTTTTTTTTAAACGGTATCTGTCTCATTTTATAAAAAAGGACTTTAAGCAATGGAAAATACCATTGAAACCAGAGTAACACGTTGATCTTGATATTATACTAGTCAAAGAGTGCTTAACTTATCTGTAATGGAATGTTCTTACATCCGCTGTGATCATCGATTACACCTGCTAAGCTTGCTCATAAAACAGCGATCAGCTTCCTTTGTTATGACAAAGAAAGCTGATCGTTTGCTGTCTCTTTTCTCTTCTCAGTTTTAATTTTGCGAATAGACGGCGTAGCCAAACCATCAATTATCAGTCTATAACGTTCCCACTGCTGGGACGCAGCACTTCCTATGAGAGTGAGTGGGCTGTAATCCACAACGCGGGTTGGTAGATGTGTGTGTGACGAGCCGGTTTCTTCACAGTTTTGGGAGCAGTATTTGCAGTATTGTAATGAATTATACAAAGAAATGCGAGACGCTGATGATGATCTCGATTTCTTCTTCTTGCATTATGTCTTTAAATACATACATCCATAAAATCACGCCTTTGTCTCATGGGGTATGCTGAGACAACAGAACGCCACCTACTACGAACCTTTGATACCCATTTTGCAAAGTCCACGTTCATACATGTGGTCATACACGTACACTGGTTGCAAGTACTACGCACCTGAACTTTTAGAAGAACCCCACCAATAGGGGTCAGTCTAGGTCGGGAGGGGAGGGCCGGGAGGGGACGCCCGAGAAGGCTAGGGCATCCCCTCCCGGCGTTGCCACTCACATCTGCCTTGTAAATCGACACATAAAACTAAACCAAAGTCTAGGAAAACATTTGTGGAGTTTTGAACATTTAGAATCAAAAATAACATAGGTACTACTAATTTATATGATTGTAGTAAATGTACTGCTATATACAAGGTGTGAACAAAGCCGTCAACCAAGCCTTCTGTACAACAAACTGACTACCACTACGCAGAAATAGAGAAACAGCTTTGGTAGCAACCCAACATAACGCACTCAAAACAATTGTGCTGGTGGATGCATTGCATACTACAGGGGTCATGCGGTATCTATACAAATAAATAAAATTGAAGTGTCTGTTTATAATATTAAAATAACCGCTTTTTATTACATGCATATGAATGTATATACAGTACTAGACAAAAATTACATTTTTTTAAATTTTTGTCTGTCTGTCTGTTTGTATCGGCTAATCTCTGGACTGGCTGGACCGATTTTTACGGGACTTTCACTGGCAGATAGCTGATGTAATAAGGAGTAACTAAAGCTACTACAAACACATTCCACGGCACAGCTAATTTAAAGTAAAATTATGACATTAAAATCAAAAGTTGTGAAAAAGTTGGAAACTTTGACCTCCAATATCTCCGTACGTAGATGATTCCCAGGTACGGTCCAAAACAAAAAAAAAAAACATCGCACTGGCGTAGAGAACAAGATAATTGCGGGTTTGTTAAGAGCCTATTTACACCTATAATAATCTTCATTCAAATATCCTTGCTATTGATACACTTGTAAATAACTGCTCTGTGTGTGTGTAGGCGCCATTAACCTGAATTCTTAGAGTACATATATTATAAAGTTGAGCATACGTCTTTACATAGTAATTACTCATATCATTATATGTATTTATTCGAATTTACTGTATTGATTCTCTAACGCCTGAGTTTAATTTACTAGTGTAGTAGTTTAAGTGTCTAGGACCATGGGGGTCTGGCCTTTTTTTGCCCAAAGAACCAGCATTGCCAATAATTGCCATCCAACGTGGCATGCTGCCTGCTGAGCTCTTTTGACAGCGATGTGGACGTGCTTTTTTGACGCCCTTCTTTTTCCATTACCCAAACACTTGCATATATTGTATTAAAATTTTAGATCTTTTTGTAGTTTGTAAACAATGTACATAAAAACCTGATTCTAACGCTTCTAATCTAAAATGCTTATAGCTAAGTACAATATAGACCCTGTTAGGGCACAGCAATATACATATTAAAATTAAAATAATATTATTAAATGGTACATTAAAGAGATAATAGTGACATTCTATAACGGAGATCTTTAGCCGATATACGGTAGCTGTCCTAAAGCCGAGATCTATGAACGTTACATAGCACGTACATGTATTGGCAAATTTCGCTACCCCTAACACAGCTGTCTACTTACAATTACAAGATAGAGATGGGAACATGTCTTGACTTAGGTCAAAGCAAATCCTAAATAACTTTTAAAACTAATGAAAAATTCTTAAAGAATTGGCCATAATTACTTTCTAATTTGCAATACATATTTCGTCAGGTTTATCTCACTTACTCACTTAGTTCATTTCGTAAAATACTTACTGTCCCAATATTGACATTATGGTCACGTAAAACTGATCGTAAATAACTAGTTAATCACGATCTAAAATTAATAATAATAATAATCATTTTATTTCAGGCAACTAAGGCCCATACGTAAAATACACCAATAATCATACAACAATAATAAACTAATACATATCTAAAACCTTAAAAACTATGACTGTACACGTTACATCGTCGGCGTCGTGTCTTGCTGCGTGGTGTCGCGTAGCCGTCCTCGGAAACGTCGATATATACGACACCTCTCGGCCAAAAGTCCTCTTTTAGGCAGAACTGTAGATGTTGCGTTGGAACACGTACCACGAACGACTTAAAGTTGATGTTGTGACGCGATTCCAACCTTTCGACCCTCAGAGTCCAGTCGGTTTTCAGTTTCACATACTGCACGACATCCTCAACCGTTGTGAGGTGATGCAGACGCGAAATGTACAGCTGCGTCGTAGGCACAGCAGGGCGCAGCAGCATGTTGGGACCAGTCGGTGCGGTACCACACTGGTTACGAGAACAGGGCTTCCTCTTCTTCCTTTCCACTTTAGTGAAACCCTCCTCGTCAACATGACTCATTCTTGCTAGCTAGCTGCGGTCCGCAGTCAGTGCAGGTTGAGCTCTCTTCTTCAGTTTTTCCCCTCTTTTGATTTGCCGCTTTGGCAGCGACGCATCTGATTTGCCGGTGGTGACAACGGCAGCGTAGGCACGTTTAGGGGTCAACGTACCTACGCGTGACGTTTCCGCAGCCGGTGTTGTGGCGCGGGCGACGGCGGCGGCGGGTGGCGCTTGCTCAGCATTATCGGCAGCTGGTGACGCACTAGTGTTCGCCGATTCGAAACTGCCGACTGGTGCATTTTGCGCCCCTCGACGAGTGTTCACCTTTGAGGCCTCAGTTGACCCAATTACCGAGCCAACGTTGCGCAATAATGCTATTTCCGCACGTAACTCAGTATTGTTCTTTTCTGATACCTCAATTCTGGACTGCATCCTGGTCATCTCTGCTTTCAAGGAAGTGATGTCCTTTAACAGCCGTGTAACGTCGACGTGATCGAATGTGACGGGAGGCAGCTTACTCAGCTCCTTCGCCACGAAATCAGGCACGTCGTCCGGGTCCGTCTTTTTCAACATATCAATGATATCCTGAAGACTCCTCTTTGTTCCATCTCTGCGGCGAGACGGCATCTGGTCCATTTTCCAAGTGACTGGAACAGTAGCAGTTTACCACTGCTGATCTCGTCCTCCTTGAAATTGGACTCTGCTATCTGCAAGATGCTCACTTCGTCCATGTAGTCGATGGCATGCACTAGGAATGCCAGCAATTCGTTCACAATGAGCTTTTTGGAACTCATAGTGTGTACGGGCAGCGGCTATGCCCGCGCAACAGGCGAATAAAATTCGTTCCGTGCACAGTGGAAACACGTCCGTATTCGAGCGCGCATCGCACTGCAAATTAAACTTACTACCATCTTATTAGTCCTGTAGTCGGTAGGTTGTTAATAGTAGGTTCTTTTTTTATTATTATCAATAGGCTCGCGCTTTACCACTATCTCACTTGATGGTAAGCGATGATTGTAGTCGACGGTGAAGCATGCTTGCCTGGAAGAAACCTATTCACTCTTGACTTAAAGACCCCCAGATTGTAGCTATCGGGAAACACAGACTCCGGCAGGGAATTCCACTCCTTAGCGGTACGCATATTTATTTATTTATTTAACACTTCAAGAACGATGTACAGAGGCGGACTTAATGCCAAAGGCATTTTCTACCAGTCAACTTTGGGTGATGCAGAGACAAACAGTGCATAATAAAAGTATTCCCAAAACGCTTAGTGCGTATAGGTGGGATGTCCACCATGTACCGATGGCGCATCGCAGTATGTCTGGTAGTCCGATGATGAAACGGGCTAGCCGGAATTAGGTCATGCGATTCCATCGCACACTCCCCAAAATGTAACCGGTAAAAAACCGATGTGTAGGCAACTCGGCGACGATATTCAAGGATCTGGAGCTTAGATTTGACCAGTGCCTCATTGCCAATGAGCCTCTTGGTCCGCTTTTCAATCGACTCAAGTGCATCAAGCTGATATTTGGCAGATCCGTCCCAGAGATGAAAACAGTACTCCATGCATGATCGAACTTGCGCTTGATACAAGTTCAGCAGCTGTTCTGGCGTGAAGTACCTTCTCACCTTTGCAAGGACCCCCATCTTTTTGTGCCTTTGCTTCAATATAAGAGCCAAAATTGAGGGTTGATGTCAAAGTAACGCCAAGATGCTCAAGATGGTGTTCTATTAATAATCTTCAATTTATGAACCAACCCTAAAAAGGTTTTGGTTAAAATTCGTTCCCTATCAAGTCATTTCTAAATTGTGGAACTTACCACTGGAAACGTCACGAACTAAAGAACTGCTTCAAGAAAATGAAGTAAATAACGAAATAATGGGTACATAAATCAAACTATTTACATACTAACCGGTAGGTGCTTACAACGAACTTGTAGATACTTCCGTAAACATGTAAGAAAATTACAAACTACTCCCTAAAATTTCCGAAAAGAAATGTAATCTCTATTAATTTTGTGTGCCGATAATAGTACTGCTAAGTTAAAAAGAAAATAACTTTTTTCAAGGCCTGTTATACGAGCCCGGGATCACACAGAATCGATACAAATGACACGTTCCAATCCAAGCGAAGATCGATATTGAAATGAAAAAAAAAAAACAAATACGGATATCGTCTGACCACAGAAAAATCATCGAATCGCGTTCACCTTGTAAACTAACAAATCATATTGACTAGAGCTTCTTTGTTGCAAAATAATGCAAATGCCGCAGCTTAGAACCATATACGAAGGAAGAGGGTCGAGTATAAAACCGCGGC
This sequence comes from Cerastis leucographa, assembly GCA_963082945.1. Lineage (NCBI taxonomy): Eukaryota > Metazoa > Arthropoda > Insecta > Lepidoptera > Noctuidae > Cerastis > Cerastis leucographa. The sequence goes on from OY720361.1 coordinate 6,465,846, forward strand.
TCGTTTATTTTATAATCACAGTTACACATCGTCTGTTAACTTTGACACACAAGATGGTGAGTGAATATAAAGTTGCATCATTGGCTGGTATTTGAGAACGGCAGCCATGTGATTAATCACGTGGTGTCCTATTCTTGTTCATCTTAAGTTCACGATTTAGAACAATCGTTTTATAGACGGGTCGTGATTACAACAAATTCGGGAATCCACCCGCTTTTGCAGGGTAAAAAAAATGAGAATGTGAAAAAGTGAAAAAAAGAACGATAAAATTTAATCTAATTCTATAAAAATACTAGCCGCAGAAAAAAAACAACAAAATAAAAAAATAGGCCACGATCCCATACTCATTCTTCTGTCTCTTTTTAGAAATCCTTCGTAGCACTCCTCGCTGTCGTGGCCGTGGTCGCCGCCGATGTTTCGCACTTGCGCAGCTCTGAAGCGGATGCCCATATCATCAAGCAGATCGCCGACGTCTTCCCCGATCAGTACAGTTACGGATATGAAACCAGCAACGGCATCGCCGGTCAGGAATCTGGTATCCTCAAAAACGTTGGCTCTGTAAGTACCTTCAGGTTTTGTTACTTTTTAGTTCAAAGTTTAGTATTTTTTAACCCCCGACCAAAAAGGAGGGGTGTTATAAGTTTGACGTGTGTATCTGTGTATCTGTGTGTCTGTCTGTGGTATCGTAGCTCCTAAATGTATGAACCGATTTTGATAAAATTGGTTTCGTTTGAAAGGTGTTTTAATCGAGAGTGTTCTTAGCTATGTTTCAATAAAATCTGATCAGCCGTTTGAAGGCCATCACCTCTTTTCTAGTTGAAGGGAAATTAGCAATTTCCACAGGTCTGGTGAAATATTGTCACTTGTCACCATGGGCATTGCCAGGAGGGGTGGGTGCAACCCCCCCCCCTCCCCCAGAAAGTTTTTTTTTTAATTTTTGCTGCTTTCGTTAATTGGCGAGATGACACGCAACCGAGAAAAGTGGAAGCAATGGGGGAGGCCTATGCCCAGTATTGGGACAGTCAAGGCTAAGATAAAACAATATAAGTTTAAAAAGCATGAAATAAAAATTAAATTTAAAATTTAAAAAACCCCCGACACAAAAAACTTCCAAAAAACCAAAATTAAAATAATCTAAGCATCTTAGCGTCGGGGGACCGCTAAGTAGACCGCTTAGTACAAGCACATAACAAAGCGGACCCCCGACGCTAAGACGCTTGGATTATTTTATTTTTGGTTTTTTAGAGGTTTTTTGTGTCGGGGGTTTTTTATATTTTTAATTTAATTTTTTTTCTTGTACGAAAGGGCCTCTGGCTGCCATTATTATTAAGTATGGTCTGCATAATTTCCATATCAGTGTCTCAAGGTCCAGTTTTTTGTCAGCATTAAAAAATGACTTAAATTTGATGTTTTTTTAAGCTCAAGCCTAAAAATAACGAAACACGTTTACGTCAAACCAGCAAAGATAAAAAAAATGGAAATTACACCAGTTCCAAGAACAATTAACTGTCCCAAAGAATCAAGGCCATACAGATGACATTTAAATCACATCAAATGATCTTGCGTACAAAATATGTTAATATATTATATCGTCTTGAACCTTGATATTTCGTCTAATGTCAAAATAGTACGCAATAGTGGACACCTACTCAATTATGGTGATCAGCTCATTGGCACGTGATTTTTAATTAAAGCTCAACTTACCATACAATTTTCATCTTAGGTCTTTATTTTAGGTTCTCGAATTGATATTTCCTAATGCTAATTATTTTCTTCTTGTCTTTATCCAGGAAAACGAAGCTATAGCCGTCCAGGGCTCCAGCTCCTACAACGCTCCCGATGGGACACCAATTCAGATCACCTACGAAGCCGACGAACTCGGCTACAGGCCCCAGGTAAATATCAAAGACTTTAAAAAAAAACTTAATAAGTTCGAATTTATCAGTCAGGTTCTTGTAAATTATTATTTTATTTCAATGCTACCATTTGAGATTTCAAAACCAAATACTCTGCTCTCAAATCGAAATTGGCCTAAAAATGACACACATCAAATAACCATTTTTATGCTTCTTGGTTTGAAAAAAAATATTTTGCCAGTAGCGAGACGGGGCGTTTAGATATTATTTGAATGGGAAGATCGTATCATATTAAGCTCTATAAATAGATTTTTCAAATTAACGTAACTCATTCATTCATTCAAACATTTATTTCGATTATCATCTCTATCAATTTATTTTTACGATGAATTCATGATCTAATGGTGTAGTTCCTATTGAGTATACTCGTATCATCAAAAACTTAATATTTACTATGCTCTAGTTCCGCTGTATATCGTTGTTTTTTTTTGTTTAGATCAGATCACAAAAAGTAGATATAGATAAAATTCATTATCATGTACCCCATACAAATCACAGGAATCTCAATTTATAACTTATCAATTAATAGGGTGACACAATAGATTTAAAACGAATTTTGCGATATTTCGAACTAGGAAGTCTATTAATGTTTGTTCCTTGTTGTTATTCACCAAATTGCTCTAACACGATCATGTTCTTTTCCAGGGTGCTCATCTGCCCACTCCCCCCCCTCCCCAACCAATCCCCGATTACATCATCAGGTCTCTCGAGTACATCAGTACTCACGCAGCCAAGGCCGCCTCCAACCAGAGGGTTTAAGTTAATTTAGATCATAACAAATAACTAAGAACCATTTCTAACACTGCCAATCTTTTTACCTCTAGTCGCAATATGTTTGTAAATTTCGTAAAATAAAAAAGGATTTCTTGTTGTACAGTCATTTATTTTGTTTTGTTTTTTCCTTTCGATTAAATAAGTTCCGTTTATTCATTTTCTTAACTTTTCTGGTGATAGAAAGTAGTCTGTTAACTATCAAAAAAGGTTATGCTTTTGGACATCATAATAATGTCCTTCTGATCTCAAGCATGAGTGAGAGCTCTTTCTCAGTTCATTTTAATTGTATACGTCTAACCTTCAACAGTGTCTTAGACAGGTCAGTTAACAGTAACCATTGTTTGAAGCAATTAAAGTTTCAATGCACACTATCACACCTGCTTGTATGTTTACCCCAATTTACAACAACATCAGTTAGTACTATAAATATTTGCCCTATCATTCATCATCATCATCATCATTAGCCTATTATGTTCCCACTGCTGGGACACAGGCCTCCTCTCTATGAGTGGGAGTGGGCTGTAACATTAGTACCAACTAAATATTCGATGGCTTATATCCTCAAATAAGCATCAAAATCCGAAGATATTTTCAAATAGGACTGATACTGATTTTGAACTTCAACAATTCTAGATAAGACACTCTTCCTCAACTTTAACAACAACATGTCCTCGACTTTTAGCTGGGGAGAGAAAGTGGTACAATAGCTCCTCACCGACTTTGTGCAGCACATATAAATGTACTATTTGCCTCGTTGGTCTAGTGGCTGCTCATCATGAGATCCTGGGATAAATTCCCAGTTAGCGCAAATAATGATCATCATCATTCATAATAGGGGATCGGACTGGGTAAAGAAAACGACATTCTATTTTGTCCGTCAGACAGGTAATACAAAAATATTAGACACGTATTTTTTGTTTTATCAAAATATCAAAAAATTACTTAGTTAGAACTCAGTAAAGTTGGAGAGTGGGGGCTTACTACGTCACAAGTGGGTATAAAACTTACCTACATGTGACGTCATGCACCATTTCAACTCAATATATTTCCGTAATTTTATGACCACGTGAAAAAAGAAAAAATACGTGTCCAATACTTTTCAATAAACTACCCGACGGACAAAGAAAAAAAAATAGGATTATCCCCTATTCTCCTAATCCTACGCCGATTTATTTGGAGTCGGCACAATTTATACAGTATGTCTTCTTCTTCCATTCTTCTCTATTACTCGTCTTCTCATCAGTCACTCATATCATTCTTAACACACTCCATCCATCGTTTCTTTGGTCATCTTGTACTCTTGTTATGTAGTTATCAACATAAATTTTCACAACTTTCCTCACGAGGTTTTCCTCATTCCTTTGCATGATATGTCTATACCAACAACCGAGTCACCGGGGCCACTTTCATACTTCATTTTATGTAATAATTTCTATATTTTCTCCATTCACGTTACACCACAAATACCCCATCCTCCAGCAGGAACTGCTGTTTTATAAATATTCCCCATAAGTAACTGTGGATGCACTATTTGCATATCCCTAAAAGGAGCAAATGATAGAATGTCGGTTGAGCATGATAGAATGTCGGTTGAGCATGTTGGGCCGTCCCCAAATAACATGGAACATGATGACAAAGGCAGGAACATGAGGATATTAGGTAACAGCTCTGGGTCACTCCTAGCTAATCAGCTATTACAGAAGTGACATTATGGTAGGAATGTTCCTGATATACGAGTAAAACATTACTTTTCAATAGAAAATAATCTAATCTATACTTACTTATAATAATATACTTATATATAAAGCTGAAGAGTTTGTTTGTTTGCTTGAATGCGCTAATCTCAGGAACTACTGATCCGATTTGAAGAAATCTTCCAGTGTTAGATAGCCCATTTATTGAGGAAGGCTATAGGTTACATATCATCACGCTACAACTAATAGGAGCGGAGCAGCAATGAAAAATGATGCGAAAACGGAGAAAATGTGACGCAGACTAAGTTGTGCGGGACAGCTAGTTATTTATATTCAGGTTAATAGCGCATTTAGACACCATTACATTGTGACCTCGACCTCAAAACGTAAGCCGTCACATGCTTTATCATCATCTGCCTAGTCTTTTACCAACTACGTTCGGGGCGGCTTCCAGTGTAACCAGATGCAGCTGAATACCAGTATTTTACATGTAGCAACTGCCTATCTGACCTCAAAAACCCAGTTAGTACTGGGTAATACGATACCCCTTGGTAAGACTGGTTGTCAGACTTTCGGTTCACTTACTACCTGTAACGACTGTCAAAGATCTAAAAATAACAGTCGAATTACTGATGAATTTATACTGATATACTTGTAAACCATTAACTTTTCATTACAAAATAATTATTTATATTTAGTGCATTTAGACACCATCAAATTGTGACCTCGACCTCAAAACGTAAGGCGTCACATGCCTCATATATGAGTCCAATTTATTTCACTTAGCTACTTCAATGTTATGCATGTTACATACAGCGAAAACTGAACTAAGTCACGCTATATGGTCATCAAGTAAAAGTGAATTCTATAAAATGTCGTTTTTATTTTATTAGTTTTAATCTTCTGCTGAATTAATTGGTTCAGTAAGTTGTTTCTTTGTTGTGGATGTTTTCTTGTTATTATGGATGGATAGTTTTATATTCGTAGATGCCCAAATAGGGTTTTGTTTGACTGTCTGTTTCTTTGTGTGCTACTCTTAAACGGATAACCCAATTTGGATAAATTATACGTTAGGATTGTCTTCGTAGCATGAATGTCAATTAAATAGCATTTTAAAAATAAAAAATGGCAGAATACGTGCGCCATTTTATGGATTATTTTTCCTAATTTTTAAATTGTTAGCCGCATCTGCTTGAAAAAGTAACAAACTGACAAAATACTTTGCATTTTTGTCAGTAAGATAGTATGGGTTATTTTACTTACGGACTAATGATTTTTAGAAGCCACATCAATAATCCGATAAGTGACACAAATTATAAAAAACATCGAATCGCTTGACATGAGATTTGTTAACAGATCAACATGGATAGGCTTTCAGGCATCACGTGTACTCACTCATAAAGGGTGTAAAACACCTCTTAACGAAGCCGAAAGGCACTAGTTCTCCCTGTCATTGCAATCATTTTTTTGTTCTACACCATACCTGGGAACCGGAGATATTGGGGGTCAAAGTTTCAACTTTTTGACAAGTATTTTTTTAAATACAACTTTTTAATGTAAGGTTTTTACTTTAAACACCTCTACGACCCCCGTACTATTCAATCCGTCCATCAGCACAATGTTTTGAGTGCGTTACATTGAGTTCTACCACAAAACATGATTTTACACAGGTCGTTTCCCAGCAATAAATTTTGCGTAAAGTTACTTAGTTTCATGTACAGAATGCTTGGTTGACGGCTTCGCGATGAGGTGATTTACACGGTGTATATTATGTAATAAGCATGTCAGACTAGATATGGACCTGTTGTGCAACTCATGTAGCAAGAGTATGCTTAGAAGGTTCTAGAATATTAGAAGCGGTAATTAAATATTCCACATTTAAGCAATTTGGTGTCATAAAAATCAAGATTAATTCATTAAATAATGATACTGATGGTTTTAGACATTGATGAGTTCAAATACTCATCTGCCAAGCCTTTTCCCAAACTAACTTGGGGTCGGCTTCCAGTCTAACCGGGTGCAGCTGAGTACCAGTATTTTACATGAAGCGACTGCCTATCTGACCTCCACAACCCAGTAAATGGTAATACGATACCCCTTGGTAAGACTGGATGTCAGACTTTTGGCTTCTGACTACTCTTAACGACTGCCAGAGATCTACAAATGACAGCCGGGACCAACGGCTTAACGTGCTTTCCGAGGCACGGAGGAAACTCGGTATGTTATTATGGTCACCCATCCACGGACCAACCTCGGCAAGCACGGCTTAACCTTAAAGATCGACCCGTGCGGCTGTTATTATTAAGCCACGAGCCCCTCAATGTGTCCAAGTACTCAGGAATAATTAATGCTATTTTTATATATATATATAAAATGAAATGAAAATATAATACATGAAATGAATGCCTTAATATTTTTTTGCACTTTTTGAATTCAACTCTAGGCATTGAACAGAGTGCTTTAAATCAAACAGTAAGCTTGCGACACGAGAACATGTTCGGCTTCATCACCGTCGACACCAGCTCCTGGACGCAGATGCTGCTCATCACCGACTACCATGAGAACGGCTAGATGTCACTTAGTGTTAGTTGCGCGTACATTAGTTACACTAGATAACAAGTTATTTTATATTAGGTTTCACTCTATGGATATTTTTGCGTCCGACATAAAATAAATTCAATTTGATTAGTGTAGTTCCCCGCCGTTTTTTTTTTACTCTGTGACTTGCGTTTGGTAATAACTTGCCTGATGTGAAGCGATGATGCGGCTTAGGGTAGAGCACGCTCCGTTCTCAGAATATTAAACATTACTTAATGAATTATCCAATACATCGTTAACTTGCGGTTTTTCGTGTAATGTAAGTGCGGTTTTTCCCAGGATAATTGGGGAAGTACGGTCTACAAGATTATTTGGAGGTCAGGGTAACCGAAGTTGATTCTGAACATTCTTTACTGCTTATATAATTTTAGTGTACTCTCGGTAGTGTTTTATTTTATAGTGATGGGAAGTCCCTCATCTTTTAAAAGTAAACCAATTCGTAGCAGTAAAACAAAGAACAGGATTTGTTAGTAGACATCTAAATAATGAGAGTTCTGATAAATAATAATTTGTTTAACATAAAATCATCCAATTCATTTGGGGTCGGCGCAGCATGTCTTCTTCTTTCATACATCTCTATTACCTACTCGTCATCTCATGAGATACCTCCTTTCTTGCCATATCATCCTTCCCACAGTTCATCTATGGTTTCTTTGGGCAAGTTTTTAAACTGACATGGTCAATAACACTATCAATAACATTTGTAACGGGATGTTTATCATGTTTACTGTTTGTTTCGAGTTCCCTACAGACATGGTAAATATTCCTTTATAAATATTATTAATAGTTTATTTGGTCTTCCTCTTTTCTTATACCATCCACATACATACTCAAAACTTTCTTCACGACTTTTTCCTCGTGAGAAAAGTTATTTAACATAAGATTACACGTTTATATTATCCGCGAAGAGTCAGGTGAGGGGGCAAACGGTACGTTTTGACAGTATTTCCGACAAATAACAGATGCTGTCTTGAAATATACAGCAATTGTTCTGGGTTGTAGTCGACGGACTACTGATTACGTCTCGACACGGGGGTGCGATGAACCGATGACATAGGTAGCAAGCGGGAGGATGCGAGCAGGTAGCGGCACGTCCGTACGCAGCGGCGGTCAGGCCGCGAGTCTACTTGCGGGAATTTATTTGCGCGACTTAAGGCGGAAACACACTTACGTTGTAACAAACGTGCTTGCTCCTCGTGATAAAAGAAGTAAACAGATTTGTACATTTAAAAAGTAATTAGGGGAAAATGAATGTAATAAATGATGATATGAGAAATATAATAAATTAATAAAAAAGTGAAGGGCAGGTTAACCGGGAACGTTTTAAATGTCTCCGCAAATCTCTGAGCGTGATAGTAACTGAAGACAAACATCCAGTTGTAGAAAGCTGGCTTGATCAAGATGAGCTTGACCACGACGAACTTGATGCAGGGCGGCTTGGTAGGGCCCACCAGCAGGCTCGTCAGCTCGCAGAGCAGCTTCCAGCAGACACGTACCGAGCCCCAGTGCCAGGCTCGTCAGTTCAGAGTAGATTCCTCACAGCAGCTAGCAGCAGCCACGACAGCACCAAACGAAGACCGCTTCTTGACACCACTTAGGCTGTGCTCAAAACTCAATAAAGGGTGTAAAACACCTCTTAACGAAGCCGAAAGGCACTGGTTCTCCATGTCATTGCGATCATTTTTTTGTTCTACACCATACCTGGGAACCTTCTAGTTACGGAGATATTAGGGGTTAAAGTTCCAACTTTTTGGCAAGTATTTTTTTAAATACAAGTTTTTAATGCAAGAATTTTACTTTAAACACCTCTAAGATCCCCGTACTATTCAATCCGTCCATCAGCACAATGTTTTGAGTGCGTTACATTGAGTTCTACCACAAAACATGATTTTACACCCCCCAAAAAAAAGTCGTTTCCCAGCAATAATTTTTGCGTAAAGTTACTTAGTTTAATGTACAGAATGCTTGGTTGACGGCTTCGTGATGAGGTGATTTACACGGTGTATATTACTGAGATCTTGACTTCAAACTCTAGACTTAGCTGATTTCTTGACTTCAGGCTAAACGGATTTCTTGTATCCAGACTGAACCAGGGCATCCGTCAGAAATCCCTTTTATACCTGATCTTCCGTTTCTTTCTTCAAATTTCTTTCTCAGATTCAAAACTGCTGCGCTCTAGTAAGACGCAACCTGCCAGTATTCAAAGCAGCCAGTAACAATTGGTCAAAAACCTTGCACATAATATTTTTATAAATATAACTCAGAATTTCTTTACACAGCAAATCTTAAAAATACAACAATTGAACTGACGAATTGATGATAATAATTTTTAGTAATATATAATCTAAATGAAACCTTCATAGAGAGTTTGGTTGGTAACAATTAAAAATAAAAGTAAATGACAGCTGACAAGTTCGATGTAAACAATGTCACAACAAAGAAAACTAAGAAAATATTTATAAAAATGAAACAAATCGTAATATGCTAATGGAAAACCAATAAAAGTATGAATATGGATGATAAGTGTGAGTATAAAGTGTCTGTAGTAGGCAGATACTATAACGTGTCGTGGCGTGTCGTGATGCGCCAGATGCATATCGGTTTCATACATTTTGGCGTGTCGTGTCGCAACGACACGCCATGCAAATATGTCCCTAACCATATTAAATTTATGAAACCGATATGCTTCTGGCGCGTCACGACACGCCACGACACGTAAGTGTGTTTCCGCCTTTATACTTGCGTGCCAGACACCCGCGCGACTGGACACTGACGCGACTCAATGGCTTCATGGGTGTTGTTTTCGTGGTTTTTGAGGTCGTCGATAACAAAATGAGGTAAAGTGAAAACCTGTGAAAACCTAAGATGGCGCCGAGGAAACTTTTCAGATTTTCCTCCATGAGTGTCATTGTCGTGCATTTCAGGGACGCTGAAAATGAAAATTAAGTCAAAATGAAAATTCAAGATGACGCCGAGGAAAACTTTCGGTTTTTGCTTCATGGGTGGGGGTTTCGTGGATTTCGGGTTCGCTGATAACGACAATGAGGTCAAAATAAAAATCCAAGATGGCGGCGATGAAAATTTTCTGTTTTTCTTTACTGGGTGTCGTTTTCTTGGTTTTCCGAGTCGCTGGCAATGAAATTGAAGTCGAAACGAAAGTAAATCCAAGAAGGCCCCGAGATAAATTTGCTGTTTTTCTTTCATGGGTGTCGTTTTTGTGGTTTTCCGGGTCGCTGACAACAAAATGAGAAAATTTTCTTTTTGATTTTCATTTTAACCTCATTTTCTTGGTGCAAATAATGAAATTTTAAATACACAATGTCTCAATATCCTCCCCTAGGCTTAAATTTAAACAACAAATAAACAGCTTTTATTAATAATTTCCTAGGTACCGTAATTAAAATTGATTATTTATGTCTTTTGTGACAACTTCTTGAATTTTGACGAGGATGCAAAACAACACCTTGTATAGATATTACCAGTATTGTAACATTTATTAGCAATTTCATACTAGGCAACTGTTTAAACATTTAGGTAGGACATTCTCTACATGTTACCTGAACCCATCAAATGTCACGAGGTCATCCGTGAGAATTCACTTGTTGGTTCTGACGTCCGGTCAAAGACCTAAGGTTATAACTTACAAGGTAACTCTGTACATGGGCATCACGCATCAGGATTAAGGTGCTAGATAGAAATGTAGATAACTGTGTTCTTTCTAAATAGGGATGATAACTGGGTATAGAAAACGAAATTCTATTTTGTCCGTCAATCAGGCAATACAAAAATTAAAGGTTCCTTTTTCTTGTTTTATCAAGTTAACAAAAAAATACTTAGTTAAAACGCATTAAAGTTGGAGAGTGGGGGCTCACTACGTCACAACTAGGTATAAAATGTACTGAGCCGTGACGTCATGCGCCATTTCAACTCAAAATATCTCCGTAATTTTACGATTACGTGAAAAAAGAAAAAATACGTGTCAAATACTTTTTAATTATCTACCCGATAGACAAATAAAAAAAAATGAGTCACCATCCCTATTGTGCTATCAACATCATTTATAGCTTTTTCTTCCCAACGCTCAACCTCGTCTTTTTTACGCTATTCTTCCTTGATGGGCCAATCAGTTAAGGCTAAATAATAACAGCCACTCGGCTCGATATTTAGGTTAAGCCACGCTTGCCTAGGTTGGTCCGTGGATGGATGACAACCAATTACAAAACCGACTTTCCTCCGTGCCTCGGAAAGCACGTTAAGCCGTTGGTCCCGACTGACATTTATAGATCTTTGACAGTCGTTACAGGTAGTCTGACAACCAGTCTTACCAAGAGGTGTCTTATTACCCGGTACTTAGTAGGTGGTGGAGGTCAGATAGACAGTCGCTCCTTGTAAAATACTGGTACTCAGCTACATCTGATTACACTGGAAGCTGACCCCACCCAGGCAGATGACTTAGAAGTAATTTTTATTGAAATGTCACATCTAGGCTTGTATCGTGGATTATGAATTTATGATCCACCGCACACACGCAAAGTTGGTTACAGCTCACTTTACAGAGAGAAGGTAAATAGCTTGCGCCCCAGCAGTGGAAACAGTATAAGCTTTAAAGCAGTTTTTTTTTTTTGCGGATGGGAATGCATCAAATGAATTCTCCCGCTCTGGGCGGAGCGGAAGGGAGTGTCAGACTTGACTGACTAAAACCCACCCATGTTCCTTCTTAGCCCTTTGTGTTCCAGGGCCGCGGTATCTCTTTCGAACAACCCGCAGCCCTGGCAGGCATCGGCCCTTTCGGACCCCTTCCGGTTTGCTGGCATCTCCTTGACTCAATGCATTCAGAAATAATTTTTGCGTAGGGTTTGATGTACAGAATACTTGGTTCATGGCTTCGTGAAGGAAAAGAAGCAAACAGGGAGACATAACTACCTCACCCAGAATGAATTTTTCAAAGGCGGGATTCACGACCCTAAATAACATGGGACAAGGGCAGGAAGATGAGGATTGGTTAACGATATGGGTTTTTGAAGTGAACACTTCTTTAGCGGCGTTGTGCACTTTTGTGATTGTTAAAATGTTAAACTCGCGTCAGATCGTCAGACCGAAAATTCGTAAGACGAATTGATATTAGGTTATGAAGGAATTTGAACTTTATGACATCTGTCATTGAGTTTGGTTTTCCAGAATTGGAAAATTCGTAAGACGGATTGACATTAGGTTACGAAGGAATTTGAACTTTATGACATCAATTTTTAATGTAATATAAATTGTCATGTTTGTGTACGATAGCGAAATAAATGAATATTGTATTTAACCACTTTAATGATAGTACTTTTATACTGATAATAAAAGCAATACGTAAAAATTATTCCCTAACCATTCCAAAATATTAAAAATGCACAACGTTAACATTCAAGTTTTCACTTCTGGTGGCACTCCCGGAGTGCAACCCGTTTTTTTTAGTTAGACCATATTGTCCCACTCCATTGGCCCAGTAGTGCAAGAAACGCAAGAAACTGGAGACAACCAGAAGTGCAAGAAACTGGAGACAGTTTCTTGCACTTCTCATGGTGGTGTGCTTCTTCTTGCCAATTCGATATGGGTACTTTAAAGCAAGTCGCCCAAGAGCACTACTAACTTTTACAAATGAATTACGTAAAGGAAAACTTATAAAGCTACTCATTTCCTAGGTGAGTGATAACCGCAACGCACGCCGATGCTCAATTGACTAAAGAGCCATGCAATGCTGTGAAAAATTACATAACTTGAGGCGATAATTATGACACAATCAAAGTCAAGTGGCATAAGAAATCAATTCGCACTATGTGGCATCTAGATGCTAATTTTATTGAAATGCGTGATAATCAATACCACATGAGTGTGTCACGCTCATGGATATAATTAAAAAGAAAACAGAACAGCATTTTGAATCCCCCATAGAAATTTAACATCGATTTTTTTTTTAATTATCTGTTCCATACGTCATATTGGCCTTTTTTTAAATTACCCATGTGCGTGCGTCGTGCGTCGATGTCTCTTCTGCCTTGTATGTTACATACTACAGGGGTAGTACATTACCGTAGGATAAATGCCAACATCAACGCGAGTACACCCGCGGGAAAAAGCTGACTGCAATAAGTCCAGAGCCCGCAGGTGTTCTCATTAAAAAAAAAATCCGGCAACGTGTTAGTCATTAGGCAAAAGTAGCCTTACTCAGTCCAAAGCTGCGATAACCATCCATCATGACTGGATCATCATCATCATCAGCCTATATTGTTCCCACTCCTGGGATGCAGGCCTCCTCTCTATGAGAGGGAATGGGCTGTAATCCACCACGCGGGCCCAGTGCGGGTTGGTAGATGTCATTTGTCTTCGAATTTTTAGTTCTAGGACATGCCGGTTTCCTCACGATGTTTTCCTTCACCGTTTTGAGAGCAGCGGTGATGAAATAAATTACACGAAGTAATGCGCCTGCCTGGGTTCGAACCTACGACTTACTGCTCGTAAGTCGGGGCTGCTACCACTGGGCCACCGCTGCTCTCATGACTGGATAACATAATTTATTAAAAAAAACTGAAGAAATTAGACTCATCCTTAACAAAACACAATACGAAAACTACAATCCATCACACCTAACAATCCGCCACGCTTGCACGAGAACCTGCCAAGCACACGCATAATCATAATAAATATCGATACACAAACATAATAAGCGAACAAACACTCCAGATTCATAATAGCTTCACTGAAACCAGAACAAAGGCTGATCCTGACGTGCGCAGGCGACAGCGGGGGGAAGAGGAGGGAGGGCGTGTGAGCAAATATTGTCTCGCAACCAACAGACTTCATTAGCAATGAGTGATGTAATTAAATTCACTGTTCGATGGATAAAGGTACTGTTTTGTGGTGGGTTTAGGATTGGATCTGTGGGAATGTGTGTTAGGAGAATTTTCTGGGTTAGTTTAAATGAAGGATTTCATAAAATGTACCTATAATACTAGCTGCTGCCCGGGACTTCATTCGCTTGGAAATTTTGATGTGTTTTTCAGGAATAAATCTAATATATAAAATGTCGCAGTCAGCAGCTAGTTATATATATAAACCTTCCTCTTCAATCATTCTGTCTGTGTTGGTTAAAAGATCAAAGCGTACCTGCAGACGACTCGATGTGACTTAATTTAAAAAGGGTGTAAAACACCTCTTTTCGATGCCGAAAGGCACTGGTTCTCCCTGTCATTGCAATATTTTTTTTGTTATATACCATACCTGGGAACCTTGTAGTTACGGACGGAGATATTAGGGGTCAAAGTTCCAACTTTTTGACAAGTATTTATTTAAATACAAGTTTTTAATGTAAGAGTTTTACTTTAAACACCTCCACGACCCCCGTACTATTCAATCCATCCATCAGCACAATGTTTTGAGTGCGTTACATTGAGTTCTACCACAAAACATGATTTTACACCCCCCAAAAAAAAGTCGTTTCGCAGCAATAATGTTTGCGTAAAGTTACTTAGTTTCATGTACAGAATGCTTGGTTGATGGCTTCGTGATGAGGTGATTTACACCGTGTATACTATGTAGAGATCATCGATACGGACATGAAGAATTTTCTTTCAAGGGACATGAAATATACTTTAAAGATATGTTATTTAAGGTTTAAATCTGTACGGACAATTGCAGACGCGGCCCCGGCTGGTACCTTTTTTATTTTTTATGAATGGCATCTCGCAGTTCAACCAATGAGGTTGTCGTCTGCTTAACCGGACTATCCTGTGGATGCCTTGAGAGTAAGGCCTCCAGCCAGGGCATAATAACTTACAAACTAAGACGCACGCTAAGGGCACCCCCTGTGGGGTACGAGTCTCGGCTAAGGGCGTCGCTGAGGGAGGACTGTATGGGGACAGGCTGGATCTGGATGGTGTCATTATTTAGAACTACTGGCACAGCATCGCGGGCTGGCTCGAGTGAGGGTCGGGGAGGGCAAGGACCGGGACGTCGCGTCGGACCTCGACGGCGAGGTCGGAAGGACGGTGGTTTACGTCTGAACTTTTTAAGAATACTAGTCTCTTTGCTACATTCCTGGAGGAGGGTAATAGCATCATCAGGGGTGACGAGAGTATGCCTCGGACGGCGTACTGAACTAATGCGCGAGGGTTCGTAACGGGCGGCCGCTGCGATCAGGGGATTACGGTGCTTAATGGCGTTATTTAAGAAACGCTTCGAAAGCCGTTTCATAAACTGGAGGACAGTGGGCATTCTAAGGTCTACGTGTAGACGGTCATTACGGACATAAAAAGGGGCTCCCGTGACTCTAGGTAAGAACCGGTTCTGCAAAGTTTCCATCCTATGGATCTGGTATCTGACTGAACCTTTGGTGGTTAAATATAAAACGGTTGGTGCTCAAATAGGAATACCTTTGGTGCTCAATGTATAGGTGCTCTAAAAATAGGTGGTCAAACGTAATACTCCTACTTAATTTACATTAAATAATTATGCTCATCTTTTGTTTCTTTATAAAAAAAAAGTTGCCGACAGAAGCTATTTAAACATAATCAGTAACAATTTCGTTAATGTCCATTAAAACATGATTAGATAGAAAACTCACAAAACGCCAATTATCACTGAAAAGCTTTTGAACATAAATCTTACTGTTTTATGGTGGGTGTCGAATCTAGAACGTAGCTAAGCCATTATGTAATTATTGAACTTACTTACTAGGAAAATATTTCAGGTGACCTTTAAAATGTTGCGTTGGATAATTTTTTTTACCCTTTCCCCTCACTAGAAATATTTCAGGTCACCTTTGAAATATTGCGTTATAGATTTTTTTTTTTACCCTCTCCCCTCACTAGGAATTTCTCCTGTATCGTATAATGTCAACTAGAGAAATCATCTACTAACTACGTGATACCTCTTCTCGTCCTTAATTAAAACTTCACTACGGTAACTAACCTGTTTCCTGACAAAACCATAGCTAGCAAGCAGGCTATTATTTGCATATAGACAGCGGAAATTGTCCCTGCTGCACTACATCCTACTCACACTACCAAAACTTCCTAGTTCGAACTAGAATCAATAAACACTAACGTATGCATCCCTATAAAACTGTTGACAATACATGAAAACTCATTTAGCCGTCGCAAAACCGACGAGCGTAGAGTGTAATTCAATTAACTACATTTCGAACTGGTACTTGAAAGCGTCCGACTTATCGAACTTGGCGTTTGCACCAAATACTCGTACGTATGAAATGGGAATACACAGAGAAGAGGTGGAGACATATATCTGTACGACTTTAGTGTAGACCGTATTACGACATTTGCGTTTCGGATGACTGCGTTTTTTTTTTTATACACTCAAGCCTGGGGGTCTACTCTCTAAGCACGAAGTCCGTAGTTTCGGCCGAAGATACGGTCGTTTCCTACTCCTTATCACTTACGGACATAAGATTCGTTAGGGGCCCGAACTAAAAATGAATGACGATACGATTGGACAGTTGTTCTTACTCCCGATGCGTTTTCAAAATTCATGGATCTGAAAATATTAGGGAGTAGGGTTCATTTCGAAGTATAAAGCTAGTTACGGACGGACCCGTACTTTCGTTGACGGACTTAAAGAGTAGGCCCCCTGTTGCTAGCTAGATTCATCACTTGGTAATGGTTACGTAATAGCCTATTGTTGTCTATCCCCGAAGACAGCTTTAATAAACGTTCTGTCAAAATTGATGCACCTGGTAGACGAATTTGTGCTTTATGTTATGTTGTTTTACTGTAATGGGCGCCTGCCATTACATACAGTCACCTCACTGTGAATGATGATATTTATGACGATTTATCATTAAACTTTACCTACTGTGGTTTTACCAGGGAATCCTTTGAGGGTTCCTCTACATGTTCTGCCTATATTTACGGTACAGTTCGAGTCTGGATTGAAGAAGACAATCTTGGTGGGGAAAGTCTGGAGAGGAAAATTGCATTAATTTTTCGAGGATCCCCTCGCAACCCCCATCACTCAATTATAAACCATTTGGTTTTCCCAATTGCTTTCGTAAAGGAAATTAAACTTGATTGCAATACATGAAAACGGTAGTAATTTGTTCCAAAATAATGACTTTTATCGTATATTAAAATATGCAGAAATATTAGATTTAATTCTTCTTATAAGTTTTTAAACTGACATGGTCAGTAACACTATTAATAACACTTACAACGGGATATTCACATCGAAACAAATAATACACATGGTAAATATCCCGTTGTAAGTGTTATTAATAGTGTTAATTCTTCTTACTTCCAAAATTATCGGGGTAGATTTTCAAAAACCCTAAAATACGTATTTATTTATTTCTAACCAGAAGTTTTTACATGATTTTGATATGAATTTCATGGTTCTAACTTTAAAAGTGACCGGTTTTCATACAATCGTTCATCCCTTATTAGAAACTAGCACTTCTACCGCGATTTTGTCCGTGATATATGTATTATTGCCTTATAATGGTGAAAGAATTTTTAAAATCGGTCGAGTAGTTTTTGAGTTATATCGTAACAAACAATCAATTCTCTCCTCTTTATAATATTAGTTTAGACAACACACCCTCAAAATTGCATGCCTCTAGGACCAGCGGTTTAGGCTGTACGTTGATATCTCTCAGTCAGTCAGGACTTTGAATTATATAACCACAAGGTGTCGTTTTGCATCGTCGTCAAAATTCAGGAGGTTGTCACAAAATACATAAATACCATAAACTATCATTCATCTTATTCCAATATCCAAGTATCAAACCATAACCTTGCTCAAAACACATCAACAAAACAATTGGAAGTAACGTCGAAGAAAAACAACTTTTATAACAGGATATTAATTTCCTTTCGCGCCGCAGACGGGACGTATGTAAACGAATATTTATTTCCACCCCATCAATATGTTTCCTCTTTTTCTGAAGGAAATGTAAACGTTA
The DNA here is from genome assembly GCA_963082945.1 of Cerastis leucographa. Taxonomy (NCBI): domain Eukaryota; kingdom Metazoa; phylum Arthropoda; class Insecta; order Lepidoptera; family Noctuidae; genus Cerastis; species Cerastis leucographa. The sequence goes on from OY720361.1 coordinate 6,483,782, forward strand.
AAAGGATTACGGATCGTATTTTCTAATATTGGAAGAGAATCTGGTATGGCATGGACATAAATATTTGGTATTTGATGTTTTAAAAGCCGTTGCTTGGGTCAATGAGTCTAGTGATCATTTTGCATGAATAGCTTGAGAATGTTAGTAAGAACGAACATTGAAATAATGCATTTGTAGTCGATAGCAGGACGAGTTCGAGTAGATCGTTATCATACTAGCTCTTGCCTTGGTCGAAATAACTGAAAGACAGCAGTGGTATACATATCTAGCAGTGGCAGTTGTAGTAACCAGTAAAGAAGCACTACAAAATAATGATGTGCAGGTACACCCGTCTCTAGTTTCATGCTTAACCTTCCGAAACTTCTGCTGTAAAGATGCCTCTTCAATTGCACTCTCATCCAGTTGCTAACATCGGAGATCGTCCTGACGAGACCTGCGGAGATCGTTACTCCACCTATCCTGTAATTTATACATAAGTGTTCCTTTTTTGAAAGACCAATTCAAGAAGGTTTTACCATACGCATCCTCTCCGTATCAATATGTAACCTTCAAATTTCGAACTTCTTCCGCACTGCAACTGCAACCCTGTTCTGATACACACGTCGTCCTAAGCCAAATGTCGCAGCATACATCACGATCAAGCAATTTCACAGTTGTCGTGTCGTGTATCTGCATCCTTATTACTGGATACACCTGGGAGCGTAGCTCGCGATACAGATCTCTGACATGGCTCCTACTACTGGTGTAGGTGCAAGTGGGAGTGAGTTTTGAATGAGAAGAAGGGGTTTGCTGGAAGAAAATGCAACTTCAAGTTGAATTCACCTTTGTTTATGAACTCTATTTAATAATGGTGTTTGTTTGGAAATGAAGATGTTTTAATGGTTAAGTGTTTATTTTTGTAGAGAGTATAAAGTTAAGAAGGGTGCTGCTTGCAAAATACTTCTGAGAAAACTGCTTCTACATACATATACATATGTTTGAGGAAGATATGCTGCAAGAAATTTTGATATGGACAGGACTACGATGCTGAAACAATACTAGTAACAGACAACCTTTGGATGGGTGAGATGCCCATCCAAAAGTTGTCTGGAAGATATCTCTATCTGCGATAAGACCGCCTTTGTAACCATAATATTAGCAGTATTTTAAAACCGTTATGTTTCATTATTGGTGTACAACAAAGTTTTATTCTACTCTATACCAGTAAATACAGGTGTATGGAACGGGAAGGCATGATGCATTGATTTCATGTAATTGGAATAAAGGTACAGGATTAACATAATGATTAAACTATTTTGTTCTGACGTTAAAATGCGTGTAAGAGATAAAAAAACAGGGGATAATGGTTTAGTTTTTGATATTTAGTAATGAAATGGCAAAACTAATTTTGATAATGTTTAGATCGTATTTAGGTTGTTATTGCAACATTTATTTGTCAAGTTTCACAACTATAATTTGAATTTAATATCTAACTTTATTAGTCTCTCTGTCACGTCAAAAACCTAATTAAAGTAAATCGTTAATTAAAATTCACATTTCGTAACCTTGTGAAACGTTTTGTATGTAAATGATCGAAAATATGATAATATTTCTATATTTTATTTTATATTAATTCAAATTGTTAATTGCCTTATAATATCAAAACGAATCCTTTTGATATGGGCGTGGTTACGTGTTGTTTTTGTCCATTTAAGGATCCAAGGTTTTTTAGTTCTAACTTTGCCACTTTTAGAGATTTTGAGCACTTGAATCTAGGTTTTCTAAATAGTTTTTATTTAGAAAACTAAACTAAACTTTATCGTGACTAGATATAAACTAAATAGTTTATATCTAGTCACGATAAACCTAATAGGACAAAATTTCTAAGAATATACTTAAAAAAAGGGACACCCGGATGGAACAAAGTTCCTTTAGATTAATTAGTGAAGGAATTGTAATATTTTTTTTTTGTTATAATAATTTTTTTTTTTTATTATTCACAACTATAAAGTAATATAAACTTTATCACAACATCTTAAACAACAACAAACAACATCAACATCTTAGAATCACGCGCACGCAGCACGGCTTACAACTATAGCAAAAAGTGTCGTTACAACTTTTGGTCTTAATTTTTTCCGTCTAGCCCCCTTTCGCAACGCGCGATAGGGAACTTCGTTCCAAAAACAAGTTTAGTGCGGTGTAGAAAAAAGGTAATGTTAGCAAAATTCAAAGTTTGTTTGCAAAAAATCCGTTTTCAGAAATGTAAAATTATCGAATCAAATACCGAAATCTTCCCATGAAAACCTTAGTAGGGCTTCCTAATGCAATGCATGCAGTGATACGAAGCATGTTACACGTGAAATATCTACAAACTAGAATATATTTACGTATATTAAGTTATTTGTTGGCACCGATGAGTCGAGGGAGATAGCTGCATTTAGCGCTAAAACACGGACTTATCTTGACAATAATCTTTAGTGTGTATTACCATGAAAACGACATAAAATGCTACCATATAGGCACGGTATTGGTGCGCAGATTTTATCAGCAAAAAATATCTTTTCAGATTTTAAATGATCCTGAAAAGATCTTCCCGAGTCCTCTTTTAATTTTAGATTTAAGTTTAGTGAAAGCGTATAAGGTTCTTCATTGGGGTGAAAAAATTCTGAAGTGAGGACCACGTGCTAGAAGACGCAGGGTTGGAATTCCTCCCACGAGTTGGACCTAAGAACTGGGGAAGACCGCGTGAATCCACAGGATTCTGTCTTGCATTCAGTTCTTCCTGGTGAAATGGTGATGTTGATGATATAATGCAAGTATATGGCAAGGTCGCTCACAATGGGCCTCATCAAAAGGCTTAAAGTTACCCAAAGGGCAATGGAGAGGGCTATGCTCGGAGTTTCCTTGCGTGATGAAATCAGAAATGAGGACATCCGTAAGAGTAACAAGGTTACCGATGTAGCCCGAAGAATTGAAATATAGAAAACTTAAGTGGCAGTGGGCAGGGCACATTGCTCGCAGAACTCATGGGCGATGGGTCCGAAAAGTTCTGGAATGGCGACCGCGAACCGGAAAACGATGCGTTGGAAGGCCTCCCATTAGGTGGACCGATGACCTGGTGAAGGTTGCGGGGATCCGCTGGATGTGAGTCGCACGGGACCGGTCAATGTGGCCTCCCTCAAGTGTCGCCACAGTGTTTTTCGGCTGAAATGATGAGATGATATGGCGACTGGTACAATTATCCCCTACATCCAGAAGTAGTATGACCCAACGCCAATGCTAATGAAGAGAATTTTTCATAGCATTATTTAAATATAGGCTAACATGCTGTCCAAATGCTTTTAGATTATTAATAAATACTGAGAAACTTGAAATATGCACTTGACCTTTGATTACGTAGGTCTGTGTAGGTAGGTAAATAGGTACCGGTCTGTCATTGATTCGCATAATACGACCTTTAGCTTTAAGGTGTTTGTTGAGAAAGCTCGTTCAATGACGATGTTTTGTATACAATTTGAACTCCTGGTCCCTAAAAGGTCTAAACAAGGAACCACCTTATTGGCGTAGGCTTTTAAAAAAATTATTGCTTGCATTGGGGATAATCAGACGGCACGGTTGGCGCAGTGGTTGAGCGATCGACTGCTGCGCTACGTGTCGCGGGTTCGATCCCCGCACGGAACAAATATTTGTATGGCCTACAGATAGTTGTTCCGGGTCTGGTTGTTTGTGTATGTGAGTTTAAATGTTTGTAAACACACCCATGATACAGGAGAAATTACTAGTGAGGGGCAACGTTAAAAAAAAAACCCTAAAAGTTTGATGGGCAGAAAACTAGTTTCGACCCTTGCAATATTCTTGAGTTTGAACATCCGAACGAAATTCAAACAATCGTCTGATGGGAAGTTGTTATGCAATCAAAATTACACGCTCCTCTTAGTAATCTTACAAAATGTGCCGGCTGCTGATAGGCATTTATAATGATTAATTAATATTTCTTCTTGTTTCTTGTAGACGTTTCTGAAAACGTTAGAGTTGAACTCTGAATAGAAAGGCCTTAAATAAAGGTGTGTTTAACGTGAGTTACTAAATTAATTTTGGTACTTTAGTAGAAGTAATTTTGTACTCGCAGCCTACGTAAAGCTACATTTTAGTAATAGACCCAATTTCAGTAGAAATTATTGCTAACAAGATCGTTTAACTAAACGGATGCGAATACTGTAAAAGTTAGAATGAAAATAACACATTGTTTTAATAGGTATCAACATCAGTATTTCTGAGTTATTTTATTGAAACGTGGATTGACGACATAAGAACTAAAAATTCAATGACATGTGACATCTATCAAACCGCGCAGGGCCAGCGTGTTGTAATCTCTCATTGAGAGTCAGCGTGTGTGACCTGTGTGGCAGAGCTGAGAACATGATTATTGGGTGATTAAGCTTATGAGTGAAAGTGTCTTTAGCACATGCATAGTAGCTTCATCGTATTCAATGGAATGCAATCTTCATTTATAGCCATCCACTGCTGGGTTTAAGGCTATCTTTTTTTGTGCCTTCCTGTGCCAGCGTCGTTCAGGTTCTCTGCCCACCTCTGCGAATGGAATCGAATGGAATTCAATTAATTGAACCAACAAATGATTGCCCTCCAGACATCATGTGAAAGGAGATTGCAGCAAGTGAAGGTATTTCGAAAAAAACTTCAATCTTACAACAAAATTAGCAAAATAAATTTCAATACAAAATGTCAGAAATATCAAAAGTGAATATTAATATACAAAAGTTACGAAGGAGATTGTAATTACACATTTTTGAGGCAGATTGCATTGTCTATGCGAATTTGTTATTAATTGTGTGAAGATATTGCATGTACCCTTTGTGACTGAAAAGGTGATTTTTGATGAAATTCGTTTTGAAACTTATGACCTTGTTCGTTTGGCTAGGTTTCTAAACATAAGTTTAGAAACCTAACACCTCGTTAACACCTCGCGCGATTTACCTAGCTCGTATAAACGAGCTAGGTAAATCGCGCGAGGTGTTAAGATTTTATTAAATTGTAATAAGTTGTCTTTCAATCTTAATCAAATCTAATCTTTATGACATCATCTCATAGAATAGGTGGAGTGAGTACCATTTTATTTGCACATTGATATAATGCGTTGCTGACAGCTTCTTGGTTGTGATTTCAGAATGGCAAAACTATTTATTTATATAACAATTTATGTACACACTTAATACAGAGAAGAAGAAAGGAACAGAAAATAGGTACAAAGGTAATGCTTATTTCTAAAGAAATCTAAATAAAAATCTAATCTAAACTATCTTTCTACTGATTTTTTTTTTTCATAGAACCCAAATATTATTAACTATGTATTAAGGAATAAATTAAGACTACAACTAAGTACCCACATAAATACACACAAGGGTGACAATGGGATACATACACGTCAAAGTATTCCTCCACATCACTGTCATCCGGGAATTACCAAGTGCCCAGAAGACTATCAGCATTGCCACATTGACTGGCAATGCTAATTCTTTGGCCAAAGAAAGAGCCAGCCAGGCGAAGTGTCGACCTGACGGCGAGACCCGAGCGTTTCGACCCCCAACGGCTTAAAACTGTAGCTACCAATAAGGTTACAGTATTTGCCCCGCTTGAGGTTCTCAGCAGCCGTAGCAGTAGTGCCCGCACGGCCCACCCACGCCGTGCTTGCAACGTGAGATGGCGCAAGGATGTTGACACAGTTTGCGTCCCACACCAAAGCCTACCCACCTTTCAAGACACCAACGTCATGCCGTCTAGTCTCTTCTCATCGTCACGTACCAAGCCGGCTTTCTACTTATACCTATAGCGATATATTTCATCCGTGTACTTATTTCAGAGGATCCGAGCTTGTGGCTAAATAATAACAGCCGCACGGGTCGATCTTTAAGGTTAAGCCGTGCTACCCGTGGTTGATCCGTGGATGAGTGACCATAATTACAAACCAAATTTTCTCCGTGTCTCGGAAAGCACGTTAAGCCGTTAGTCCCGGCTGTCATTTGTAAATCTTTGACAGACGCTACGAGTAGTCAGAAGCCAAAAGTCTGACATCCAGTTACCTAGGGGTAGGTATCGTATTACCCAGTCACTGGGTTGTGGAGGTCAGATAAGGCAGTCGCTTCATGTAAAATGCTGGTGGTACTCAGCTGCATCCGGTTAGACTGGAAGCCGACCCCAACATAGTTCGGGAAAAGGCTAGGCAGATGATGATGACTTATTTCAGAAATACTACTTTACCAATTATTAATTAATTACCGGGTAGCTAGTTACACTTGTAATTTTTCCTTTATCAAAATTGATAAAAGAATCTAGGGACAAAAAATATAATTGACATGTTTTTATATACCTTTTGAAACTTAGCCTCATCTAAATACATAGTCGTTTTTCCGAAACTATAAGAAAACAGCAATTTCTAACAAACACTCATAAAAATAAATAAGTCCTTTCAAATTGCCGGCGTCAACCATTGCATGTGTAAGAATCATGGATAGAGGAATATCATGAACTAATCTAACACAATCTTAACATTAGTATCACTAGTTAGATGTTTATCGCTGTCTAAAGGATCGTTTACGACCACGTGCGATGCGGCTTGCTTTATACGACCCGCACGCGTTTTAGGCCCGGACTCCACCAAAGCGAAGACAAAACGAGAGGAGAAGAGATGTTTAGTAATTCGCTACTAGAAATTTCGTTATTTACACTTCTCGGCTTCGCTTAGCTTTAATTTAAAAGGTTGAGCAGAGTCGAGGGGAGATGTCTCATGTTTATCTAAGCCAGCCTCCGCACTCGGTGGCCAAGCAGGTAGCAGCGTACAGCGGTGCCAAGAAGAGACTTAAGCAGCGAGCAGCAGGCAGCGGCGGTCTCTATTTCATGATAGAAATACAGACACATATCTCTGCTCCGATCTAGCCAGTACGCATCTCTTATTTTCTGCGCAATCTCCGACATAAGGCGTGTGTCGTCTGAGTGTGTAACTCGTGGCCAAGAGGTTAGCCAACGAGTAGCTATTCTGAATATTTATTTTTATTGCATGTGGAAATCAGTCTTATAAAAAATATTTAAAACATTTTATTTTTGTAATAGAAAGGTACATATTAGTAGACTTGAGCGAGTAACTTGTGGCCAAGAGGTTAGCCAACGAGTAGCTATTCTGAATATTTATTTTTATTGCATGTGGAAATCAGTCTTATAAAAAATATTTAAAACATTTTATTTTTGTAATAGAAAGGTACATATTAGTAGACTTGAGCGAGTAACTTGTGGCCAAGAGGTTAGCCAACGAGTAGCTATTCTGAATATTTATTTTTTATTGCATGTGTCAATCAGTTTTATAAAAAATATTTAAAACATTTTATTTTGTTATAGTACATATTAGTAGGCTTAAGATAGTTTGATCTTGAGCGGGCGGACAACAGTTAATTCTTAATGGAGCCGAGAGTACAATAATAAATGCTCACCCACACTATCAAATAGCTTGCCCATAAATTCCATGCTTCGCCTTTTGTAATCATTGTCTCGTTGACCTAAATGACGGTTTTCAAAACACTTGCGAGGTCAAAACATAAATTTTATTTATTTATTTATTTAAATAAAAGATGTAAACGAACCCTTGACGAAGCCGTCAACCAAGCATTGTCTACACCAAATAAAGTAACTCTACGCAAAAATTATAGCTACGAAACGAAACTTTTTTTTGGGGGTGCAAAATAACGTTTTACGGTAGAACTCAACGTAACGCATTAAAAGCATTCTGCTGATGGATGCTTTGAATAGTAAGGAGGTTGTAAAGGTATTTAAAGTATAATTATTTAACATTAAAAACGTCTATTAAAATAAAAATTGTGGAAAAGTTGGAACCTAGACCTCCAATATCTCCGTAGCTAGAAGGTTCCCAGGTAGGGTGGGCTAGAACAAAAAAATATCGCAGGGAGAACCAGGACATTCCAGCTTCTTAATGGGTCTATTTACACCCTTTACACTTTTAAATACGGTATTCACAAAAATATCAAAGCGGCTCACGGTTTACTTGTCGTGAGCCTTGCCTTGCGTCGAGGTCTTCAATGGACGATCAAAATATTATGTTCAGAAGAATAAGATTAATCACCTAACTCCAGTTTTTACACAGCCCTGATATTTGGATCTCAGACAGCAAAGCAAAAGCAACCAGAAGCTTTAGAACCTATTGTATAATAATACAATATACCGTCTTAACTTTCGTGGGCGATAAACCTGGTAACAGCAATAAAAGTTAAACAAACAATTACACAAATAACCAGAGCACTTACAAAACCAAAAAACCAATAGTCAAATACCATTAGTTAAAGGGAAAACCCAAAATGCCGGCAATGACAACAGAGCCGGACAATTGATCAAATAAAGTGTCTCTTGATTAAACAAACGAACGGCTATACACTTAAACCCGACCGGGGGGCGAGGGGAAAAAAGTGATAAAGGTCAACCTACACTTATGCCGTTGTCCACACGATCAAGAGTTGAGACGGCGCGTCAAGATGTGGGCGTGGTGAGGGTCATTATGACGCATTTTGTAATTTATAGGTCACTAGTTTTTGCCCGCAGCTTAGCTCGCGTTAATTTGATGACACGGTTGGCGCAGTGGTTTAGCGATCGACTGCTGCGCTGCGTGTCGCGGGTTCAATCCCCGCACTGTACAAATATTTGTATGGCCTACAGATAGTTGTTCCGCGTCTGGCTGTTTGTGTATGTGAGTTTAAATGTTTGTAAACGCACCCACGATACAGAAAAAAATCCGAGGGTGGGGCAATGTTTAAAAAAAATAGAATTTGACAATAACCGGCTCACGCGTGGCGCCATCCGTTATCATAAGAAAGTTATTGTTGTTTTCATCGGCAACAGTAGGTACTTTTTTCGGGATGAAAGGTATATGCCCGTTTCTGTACACCTGAAAACGTATATGCAAAATTTCACGATGATCAGTTTAGTGGTTTAGGCGTGAAGAGGTAACAAACAAACAAACTTACTTTCGCATTTATAATATTAGTTAGGATTATAGAAAAAGGAACGAAGCATATAACTGCCTTCGCCTCGACTCGACATGGAAACTGAATCGTGACGCCACCTCGTCTAACAGGTGAGTGATGCGCCTTATAAGCATAGCACGGACTCAGCATCGCCTTGACTTATTAGTTCTTCTTTATCCAGGAGTCCTCCCAACGTAAACACGTAACAGTATCGGCTCAGCTTGGTGGCATAGCATGTGTGAGTGCGGCTGGATTTTAAGATTACTCAGACTCAAAGCCGGCTACACTCCAATCGCAATAAAGCATTGAAATTTGAGCTTTAAATCGTGTTCCTAACAGAAGAACTTTCAACAGTTAAGAATGCTGTTTATCAGCCGATCCCGAACCTAGGCTGATGCCGTTATGATGCTTATAAGTGTGCCTTGCAATAAGGAGTTTCATACAGCAACGAGCGAGTGAGTTCTGGAGCAGGCAACATGAAAAAAAAATGAATTAGTTTTGTGAACGTGAATAATTGCTAATGTACCTATAACAAGGTGCTTGTGATATCTGAATCAAATTAATTAATTAATTTATAAAAGAAAGAATTTTGAACGGCTTCTTACGACTTACAGCTGTGCGTTAACCTTTAAGAGAATAAAATAAAACCAAGGTCATTGAGGAGGATGAACAGAAAGGGAAAAGGATCTGACAGCTGCTTATAGTCAATGAATTTTGGCATTGATTGAAGGGAACGAGATGGAGAAGTCGTGATTGGCTAGTGACCTCTAAGGGTGCTCTTTATTAATAGTAAAGTTGATAGTGGAACTGGATAAGGAAATATGTCGGGCTCAGTCAACTCTGAAAAAAAAATTTCGTTTTTTTTTCTAGAATTTGACGAGGATGCAAAACAACACCTTGTATAATATAACTCCAAAAGTAGTTACGTCAATCAATCAATCAATATTATTTGCTTATAACATGACACCATGTTGTTTTACAGACATTATAATAGCATACCTGTTTAGCTGATGTCACAGCATACAAGTTCGTGTCCAATTCCTATACCTTCATTTAGGAATTTTATTAATGGAGCTCGTGGCTAAATAATAACAGCCGTTCGGGTAAATCTTCAGATCAAGCCGCGCTTGCCTAGGTTGGTCTGTGGATAGATGACTGCCTATTACATACTGGGTTTCCTCTCAGTTTGTCAGTGGTCCGAGTATGTCAGAGTATGTCTCAAAAGTGGTATGGTATAACTCAGTATTGACTGGAATGTGGATGTCAGATAGGCAGTCGCTCCATGTAAAATACTGGTATTCAACTGTATCCGTTTAGATAAGGCTTTCATGATAATCTAAGTTCTATGTACATTAATTACGTTCGATTTTCATGAATGCCTCTGTAGCGACCTACAAAAAGCAATTTACAACAAAAAGTACTACAGCGCCATCTATGAGAAAACAGAAGTACTAATATGGTCTGAATCGCGCAAGCAAAGTTTACATTGACTTAAGATTATATATAGAGAAACCCGACAACAACTGTCGGGCAGTTACCCACCAGACATAACACCTGTCTGGTCGGAAGGTCCTCCCTTTTCAATGGAGTATTGAGGAATTAAAGAGCTGTCAGTATCAAAATTTCCATAAAATATTCTCTTCTCTTGAACGCCGTTCAGATGTGCTGATTGCGTTCAGTTTTGATTGGCGAAATAATGATATAACAGGAGATAACCGTTAGCACCACTTTTGTTGTATCGATATTCGTTCGATATTCTGAGTCACGCGATGTACTAGTATGTCCACACACTAGCTACTTTGATAAGCCACTAGTTTTACATGTATTGATAATAATCCTACTGATACTGATATTGAATTGTGTCATTTCATTGATTGTTATTGTAATGTTACACGCAAGTTGTGTGGTTTTAGCTATAAAAGCGATAAGCTACTCAATTCCTGTGGGTGTTTGAGGAGAATATTGTCTATACGATGTGTTTTAGAAATATGCTTGAATACAAGTTGGAAGGGATACCAACGCACAAACGGTAAACACTGAAGCCTCCCACATAAAAATTTTCATCGGTAACAAAAAAAAATGCTATTTCATACATTATGAGATATTGCACTTTTGTAGGGAACAGCTGTTTTTTTTTACAGGATTTTTATTAGCTTCACCTTCAAGTATGTTTATTTGTAACCGACTCCTTTGCGATTTTGACCCACTTTAAACGGCCAGATTTTGTTCAGTTCGTTTCGTTCGTTTCTTTGTAGATTTATCGAGGACCGATGACAATACATTAATTTGATGAAATTATTCCATTTTTCAATTTGCAAAATTTTTTTTTTGTTAATTTATATAATTTTCATCTATAAGGCAGAATTGATATTAATTTTAAATTTCAACCATTATTTTTAACCGATTTATCTAATATTTAGGAAATTATCGAATACCAAAGAGATCTTCTAATTCAATAGAGGAAATAATAATTAAAAAAAATAAAAGAACATGCTTTTAAATAGATATTTTACACAAACGTAACTACGTTTAATTTTCGTTCGTTGCGCAAGTTACGTTTCGGAGACAGAGAGTAGACCTCCTGACCCGGCCATTTTAAGGTTAAAATAGGGGTTGCCGCTAACTACGAAAGAATTCTTCTTTCCTTTCGCGTGGTTAGTGCCTAGCCTGGTGTCGGAGTTTTAATGCCTCTGACTTGGCTTTACATGCCGTTGAGAAATATCTCTCACGCATGTTTGGTGTCCTCGCGATATTTTTCTTCACCGAAGTTAGTGATAGAATCTAAGAAATCAGTGGTGTGTGCCTTTTTTTGCCTTGGGTAATCTTCAAATAACACCTCCCGCTCTGGGTGGAGCGGAAGGGAGTATCGGACTAAAACCCATCCATGTTACTTCTTCGTGTTCCAGGGCCACGGTATCTCTTTCGAACAGTCCCGCAGACCTGGCAGGCATTGGCCCCCTCGGACCGCTTCTGATTTGCTGACATCTCCTTGAGGCGTGCGTGGAATACGAACGCGCCGTCGCCACGGCCTGTCGTCATGAGACGGACGGACGGTGAGCTATAGAGGTGTGTGCCTTGGGTTCGAATTCGTGATCTGTGACTTGGCAGTCCGACGGTCATACCACTTGGCTATCACTTCTACTAGAAGTTACGCAACTTCGCTACGCTAAGCTATGAAACTTCTACTACAAAGAAAAGCATTTCATAATAATCAAACAAGAGAATTCACATCCATTAAAATAATGGACCATAAAAATACTTAACGCAAAAGTACCAAAGCGAATTGAAATTCCATGAATTCGCTCTAAGTTAAATAGGCCCATTTAGCATTTCGAAGCAAACTAATTTAATGCATTCCCTTCAGCTTTATATTACAAAACATTTGCGTGTTACCATGTGGCTTATAAAAACACTAGAGAGTCACGCTAGCGAGCCTGATAGCGTATGTTTAGTACACACTATTCTTGCTTAAAAAAAGAACACACGAAAAAATTAACTTGCCTGTAAGCCAACAATTTAACCTGACCTTCCGCACCACTCTTCCCGTTACAATCCACTGACAATTGGGGAGTATTTACACGTTAGACGAAAGGTCTTTTTATGTTGGCTCGCATCCATATTCGTATTGTAGTTTAGCGAATGTCACCATTTATGACAGAAGCCGTTTGGCCCACGATACGCCTTCGTTTCACGTTTATGATATTTTTAGTGTCCCAATATAAGCGATTTGTATTCAATTGTGAGTTGTAGTTTTCACGGAAATTGCATTAATACTTTTAGGGTTCAATCATTAAAATTTGATGTGATGTCAGTCACCTTTTGACCCTGTTTCTTACAACTCTATAACAGGTTGACCAAAGCAAGGGAAACCAGTACAGGTTGAGATTCATAGACGACTCTGCCCTGGAGTGTAAATGTGTTGTTGTTCTACAAAAGATGGGACACGTCGTGGTTACTTGGCTTATCTGCCCTGCTGTTTGCACATTACGGGAGCTGAAGGACAGTACAGTAATGTGCAAAATTCGAGTCGCCTTTTGGGTTCAATCAGTTATATTGCCATCGACTTGTTAAGAAGACGAAGATTACTGTAAAAAAAAAACAAGGCGTGAAGTCCCTCCGCGCGGAAGAAGTGAAACTTCGTAATACTACACGCATGCGTTCGAGTGCCACGCATTCACTCTCATTATTTTATTGAGTTTCAAAATAATATTTTTTGTTGTTTTTTTGTTGTATTATTTTTATTACACAAGTTTATCGAGGTTATTCTCAGCGAAGGCTGGTCACACCGAAGAGTCGAATGCATGGCTGTTTGCACGCCATCTCGCGTACATAGTAGAACTACGTAGTCACAAATCTTCCCATCCATCCATCCATCTCTTAGTGAGTTTTAGAAAATATTCCCCCTCCATGGTAGGGTTTAACTTGTTAGAAGTCGCATAAGAAGTTTCACTTTAAAAAAAAATACACAACTATTCTACCAAATTACTTAAGTCTCAATCACTTTCGATTGCCTCGTTGGTCTAGAGATCGCTGAGTATGAGGTCTTTGGTTCGATACCCGGGTCGGGCAATGCTATTGGGTTTTCCAACAGGAATTTTTCAGTAGCAGTCACGGAGTCTGGATTTATGCCCGGTTGATGGCGAAAGGGTCGCTCCCTATTACATGGGAATTACTATTAGGTAATCCAAGGTATAACAAGCGTGATGTTATGCTCATCATCTGCCTAGCCTTTTCCTAAACTATCTTGGGGTCGGCTTCCAGTCTAACCGGACGCAGCTGAGTACCAGTATTTTACATGAAGCAACTGCCTATCTGACCTCCACAACCTAGCAACTAGGTAATACGATACCCCTTGGTATGACTGGATGTCAGACTTTTTGGCTTCTGACTACTCGTAACGGCTGTCAAAGACAACAAGAAAATCGACCCGGGCGGCTGTTATTATTTAGCCACGAGCTCCTCTCGTGATGTTATGCTATGTTAAGTAATTACTTTAGTCAACCTCATTTTCACGGTCTTAAATATAAAGTCCTAGTTTAATTAGTATTACTCTCAGAGAATGTAATCTTGATAGTCTATCAGCATTAAAGGGAAGGTTTTTTAGAGAATTTAATTAAACTTCAGACAGTTATGCTTGAACATGAACATTTTGTTAAAACTCTTCAGCGAACTTTTGTCATAAGTCACCTACATAATACGCCTCTTCGTGGATGAAACAGCTTACACTTTTATGTAATTAGAAAATCTTTTCTTAATTACGTTTTGCATAATTATTATCAAATTCACAAACGTAAGTTCTTTGAAAACAATAAGCAGAGAGGTGTACCTAATACTCGTACAAAAGGTACTCACTTTTAGGGAGTTATAGGACTTATAAGGGCCTTTTGCCATCAACTGGGCACAGATCCAGACTCCGTAACTACTGCTGAAAAGTCGTGATAGAAAAAGCTAATAAAACTTTGCACAACCTGGGAACCACATTCAGAACCTCATCAACAGTGCAAACGGACTGTCTGACGACCGACATTGAAATACCAGTTGACTTTAATATCTTCAGATATTTCCGCTTTAGATCCGCTATACGATTAGGTACTCGTGAACGGGCGCTGTCAGTTGTGACTGGTCATCTCTTAGCTGCCACGGTTTATTTTAATTACTTTATATTTAATTACTGATTTAATCTTTTACTCTGGACGCTCTTAACTTGCCCGTATTTCTACATTGTTCTCACATATTTGTAATTCTTAACATGAATGATGTAACCAAGATTTTGTAACATATTTTGATTTAAAAGAGTGTCCATAGAGTTTCTTGCTCGTTCTTCTCCATAGAAATCTATGCTACGGAATGGGCAACTACAGTACTTTTTATGAGTTATTATGCCTTGTGACTAGGACTGTAGCTTCGCGTTTTTTTTTACTTTCAAAAGTGCCTGTAATGGTCTAATTGAAATAAATGCTTTGACTTTGACTCCAAAAAAAAAGCACAAAAAATAATTCCGATTAACATGAGTATAAAAAAATACAACAAAAGAGGTCTTAAATACATTCTTCAAACCACAAAAAGTTTTTAATCTTCTCAATAAAAGCCAACTAGACATCGTCATGCGCAAAACAAAACCACCCTAGTACGCATGCGCTATTTCCATGGCGTCGAACAAATGACAGTTTTGACAACAAGCTTGCAGAATCGACTCTGTTTTCAATTATTTTCATCAAAAAAATACAAATATTTGACGAAATTCTTCTCAAAAACTAGTGTTCGAAGTTGTTTTTTTTCTTACGTTCGTTCGTTGTGAAGTGATAAGTTTATTTTGTAGTGTGTTTTGTTAGGTTAGTTGCAGTACCGTGTTTATGTTGAAGGCTGGCATTGTAAATAATAAATTCAAAACTTTAGTGTGGTGATAGTTTAAATCTTGTAAGAACTTGAAAGTTTTTCGAAGTGAATGAAAGGCTGAGGCTGGACGTTCGAGTATACGAAGAATTCGAAGGTAAGTGGAATTTGTTGCGTTTTGTAAACTATGTTGCGTCTTCCTCAATGTAAACATTATGACGCGCGTGGTAAATAATATCTATACATATTACATTTGTAAATTCATAGTTTTATTCCAATATTTTGTAAATCTTATTGAATTTTGTATGTGACCATAACGTTTATAATAATTTGCCTATACAAACTTTACGGTTGATTTTGATCTTTTACACATGGAGATCTTGCTGGTATATAACTACTTTCTTTTTAGGTAGGTGTACCTAGTTTGTTTTTGTAAGGACTTACCTAGTATGTAAAATTGCTCATACCTAAGTAAAGAAGTATGAATTTCATATATTTTTTACATCATTTGTAATCACTTAGGGAATTGGGTCACTACCCGGTTTCGCGAGGGTCATTCAATCATTCTTAAAGGTAGATTACACCATTGTTATATTTGAAAGTGTAGTGCTAACAAGGAGGTGGCGACTCCAATACAAATCTACACACTTTTGCCTTGTTAGTGAGAAGAGAGCGTTATGTAAAATGGTTTGCGGCTATGTTATAACAGCCGCAAGGGCCGATCTTCTAGGGTAAGCATTGCTTGCCGAGGTCGGGTCAGGGATGGGTGGCCATCCATTACATGTCCGAGACCCTTCCGTGTTTCGAAAAGTACGTTAAGCCGTTGGTGGATGGCTGTTCTTCGTAGAACTTTGACAATCGTTAAGAGTTAGGTTCGTGTTGCCCAGTAACTGGGTTCTTGAGGCAGCCACTCCATCAAAAATGCTGCTGGTATTCAGCTGCTTTCAGTTAGACTATATAGCCATCCCCAAAAAGTTGAGCGTAAAATATTATATGAAATTAACTTATTCGACTTTTGACTAGATATAACTAGCTGTCCCGCGCAACTTCGTCTGCGTTACATTTTCCCCGTTTTGGCAACATTTTTCATTGCTGCTCTGCTCCTATTGGTCGTACCGTGATGATACCTACCCTACCCGACGCTACCTACCTACCTACTCTACCCTACCCTACCTACCTACTCTACCCTACCCTACCCTACCCTTACTACCTACCTACCCTACCTACCTACCCTACCCTACCCTACCTACCTACCCTACCCTACCTACCTACCCTACCCTACCTACCTACCCTACCCACCTACCTACCCTACCCTACCTACCTACCCTACCTACCTACCTACCCTACCCTACCTACCTACCCTACCCTACCTACCTACCCTACCTAACCTACCCTACCTACCTACCCTACCCTACCTACCTACCCTACCCTACCTACCTACCCTATCCTACCTACCTACCCTACCCTACCCTACCCTACCGTATCCTATGTCCTTCTCCTGGCTCTAAACTACCTCCCTGCCAATTTTCAGCTAAATCGGTTCAGCCGTTCTTGAGTTATAAGTGAAGTAACTAACACGACTTTCTTTTATATATATAGATGTAAATTGTCCCAGCCAGCTCTATAAGGGTTTGAAAGCGGAGACATTGGAGAGTTTAGGAGAAAAGACAGAAAACGGAGACGAGCGGACCAGTGTCGAGACGTGCAAGATTTAACCAATCACAGGAAAAACGTGAGACGCAATGTGGATTTTGACGAATGTGATTGGTTGATTCCCGCACGTCTCCTCTCCGCTCCACTCGCTTGTATGGAGTCCGGGCTAGCAGTGGACTTTCTTTGGGACGAACACTCCACCAATGCCGCGTTCTGAATAAAAAATAATATTTATTATTTTTGGTGATTTTGGCAACAAGTTTGTCGCTGATTTAGTAGTCTTTTATCTCTGAACGCAATAGTGATGGCAATTATATGATTCACTGCTTTTAATGATTTGATAAGCTAACTTTTGCTTACAATCAACCTACCAAATGAGAAGCGATGATGCGATCGGCAATGTTGACGCTTGGCTACAAGTAACTTACGCTGTGAAGCACGATTTAAATTGGTCAAGGGCAGTGACGAGTAGCGAGTAAGTGCAGTGGCAAGTAGCAAGCACCTAGACAGTGACTGTTTACTTGCTACTATCCGCTCAGTTTATACCACTGTCCTTACTCACTATACTTACCTTAGCTAAACACTTGAACAATGTTAATTGGGCTTTACAACCCGAGATTCAAGACTGAAGATGGCCCTGTGACCAAGGTACAAATCTTTTCTCGAGAAGTTACACAGACTTAACATCACGCCTTTAATCCCCGAAGGGTTAGGCAGAAGTGTAGGTACCTAATAGTGCACATACTTTTCGCCAGTTATGTTTTAATAGGGGGCGAATCCAGATTCGAAGGTGATAACACTTTGCTCGACCCGGGAATGGGACCCAGGTCCTCATGCCTCAGCAGTCGCGGATGGGACGACTTTTGGACTGCCTCGTTGGACACGAGGCAGTCCAAAAGTCCAAATAACACATTTTTTCCCTTAATTCGATAGTCAGTGGAATCTGATACCGTATTCAAAACATTTCCCTTTACTCATGAAATTCTCTTATCCGATATTCCGCAAACGAGCACCGGCTTATATGTGCCCTAATTAGCCCGGTTCATTACATACCGTATTGACGTTCGCGCGGTTTAACCCTCCACTAATTCCGTGGTTGTCGATGCTGAGCTAATATCAGTATGATAACGGTTTTGCCGCCCGTGGATGGTGTAGTACCTATATCATTCATCCAATCATTTTATCATCAGGTAACTAAGGCCCATACATAAAATACACAAAATAAACGTATAAAATAAAAATAAACTAATACATATTATAAAACTTTACAACTATAACTAAACACGTAATGTTGACGGCGCCGTCGTGTTTCGCTGCGTGGTGTCGCGTTACCGTCCTCGGAAACGTCGATAGACGTCAACGAGGTTTGTAGATAGTGGGTTGGAACTCGTACCACGAACGATTTAAAGTTGATGTTGAGGCGCGATTCCCACCTTTCGACCCTCGTGAGTCCAGTTGGTCTTCTCTTTCAACTGCACGACTTCCTAAATCGATGTGGAGTGATGCAGACGTGAAATGTACAGCTGCGTCGTAGGCACAGCAGGGCGCAGCAGCATGTTGGGTCCACTCGATGCGGCACCGCACTGATTACGCGAACAGGGCTTTTTCTTCTTCCTATCTACTTTCGTGAAACCCTCTTCATCAACTTGGCCCGCTCTCGGGTGATCTGCATGTGTGGTTGGGCGAAAAAGGCTATTGCAGGTGCGTTTTTAGCTGTCCAGGTTTACTTTGAAAACTAAAAACGGGCACGGGAGAAAAGAATAATTATTTCAATCAATGTCAAAGCTAAGTACCAGATACCTATGTTTCTACCTTTCTGATATAAGTGTAAACGATATGATTTTTTTCTCTATGATTTAAACTGCCTGCCTCATATTGGTTCAGTGGTCGTAAGTGCGACTGCTGAGCATTAGGTTTTGGGTTTGATTCCGGGGGAGTGTTATTGGGTTTTTCTAAAGGGTGTAAAACACCTCTTAACGAAGCCGAAAGGCACTGGTTTTCCATGTCATTGCGATAATTTTTTTGTTCTACACCATACATACGAACCCTCTAGTTACGGAGATATTAGGGGTCTAAGTTCCAACTTTTTGACAAGTATTTTTTTAAATACAAGTTTTTAACGTAAGATTTTTACTTTAAACACCTCCACGACCCCCGTACTATTCAATCCGTCCATCAGCACAATGTTTCGAGTGCGTTACATTGAGTTCTACCACAAAAAATGATTTTACACCCCCCAAAAAAAAGTCGTTTCCCAGCAATAATTTTTGCGTAAAGTTACTTAGTTTCATGTACAGAATGCTTGGTTGACGGCTTCGTGATGAGGTGTATAAGGAATTTCTCTGTAGCAGACGCGGAGTCTAGATTGGTCCACGGTGGATTGCCATAGGCTCGCCCCTAATTATACTGGACTTATACAGGTTGCAGACTATGAGCTAAGCTAAGTTAGTTTAGCTTAGCTCGTATGTCTGACGCAGTTTTTCATAGTTGTGTGCAAACTAAAGCTATGCTGAGCTAACTAAAACATGCAAGGTCTACTTTTTAAAGGCCCCTTCAAACAGGCGCAACGATACGCGACGCGGCATAGCTATGTAACCGCGTCTCGAAGACTCGCACACTGGCGCGACGCGACGCGGCGCGGTATCGAATCGATTACTCGATCCTAAAGTAACGTATTAAGATAGTGTCAGTGGAGTACCGCTTTCTGAATTAAGCCCTTTATCCATCTGCCTAGCGAGATATTGAATATATTATTACAATTACCTACTTTGGCCTATAAAGTCCATGCTAATATGTTGCATACGACAGCTTAAAATTGGGTTGTCTTATGGGTTTAAATCTTTTTAGGTAATCAATTTTATGCTTATCTCTAACTTTCAAAGTCAAAATAAATCAAATATCTATACAAATTATAAAGTCCATTTTCAAGTTACGTAATTAGTACCTATACACAAAACTAATTTTGAGATTTTCCATCGCTTTTCGATATGTCAGGATTGAGTAAAGCGTGCCGCGACAAGGAACAAAAGATTCGTAAAACATTTTGTATACAGCTGAGGCCGCTTTTCAATACGTTAGGATCGAGTAATCGATTCGATGTCACGCTGCGCCGCGTCGCGCTAGTCTGAAGAAGCCTTTATTTTTATAATTACTTTTAATTACGAACAATTGATTTTCCTTTGAAAGTAACGGAGATTTATATCTTGGACGTGGTTGCTCAATATAACGCCTTTAGCTTCTCGAACGCATCAATAGGTAAGATGAAATTGCTATAAGGAAAGTAACAGGCGTTCATTTGAATAATGGGATCCCTTCCTAAATTTTTTTGAATAGGATCTTATTAAGAGTTATTTTTGCAGTTTTCTATGTTATAGGGGTTCGCGAGGGGGTGGATAAATATTTTTATTCTCGTATTATTATATGGTGATATAAATCGATGGGGCTAAAAATACCATGCTTCTTACTTCCAAAAACTTGAAATCCTGATGTATATTTATGATGGAGGAAATGACGAACTTTTAATTTGCTGTTTAGTTTGTTTTTGCATACTTTGTAATGTATTGATTCTTTCGTTTATGTTTAGTCGATTATTCAAGGAAAGCAATCTCAAAGGATAGGAAACTTTATAGTCATAATAAACGGTCGTGAACTATAATCGATGACCACACGTTTTACCAGTTTCACAAGACAAGCGTCTATTTAATTATTAACAAGACCAAAATATTTCAATCTCATTAAAATCACAAAATCGACATGATAATGCGGGGTTTTTAATTAACAATTTACACCTTAAAAGTATCCCGTGCGGCGTACCAACAAGCCGTTGCCAACCCACCGAGAATTTTCACCGCAGCCGATATTCCCCAGTCTTGTTTACGCCTAACGTTTCTTGCCGCGGGTAATAAATAATACGTCGTTCGGCCTGCTCTAAAGGGTTTTTGCATGCAGGTCGGACGTGTTCGGGCCAATGTTTTGGCCGTCATTAATTACGTTATTATGAATTCTGCTCACAACTCTGTGGGCATAATGCGTTCCACCGTGAAATCGTTCAGGCTTTACTCGAAGGTTCGCATAAAAAGTTGGCAAAATATCCCTCTAGTTTGGCTCCTGTGTTAGTATAATGGGCCTCAAATTATTGTTATGTGTGCGTTTGGTGCCTATCTAAGCGGGGATTCGGCTCTTATGCTGCTTAATAAGGGCTTTTCAGTTTTTGTACTGATGATGCTCAAATTTTCGGGCTTAAGTCTCCGTGAAATGATAAGCGTGTTTTAACTATTCTAGATGAGGCAATTTAATCAAATCTTCAACTTCTGTCCGTACGTCCCTGCTCCTTAGGGTGCCGACCCTAAGGAGCAGGGACGCTTTTTTCTTTCACTCTCCCCTGTCAGCAGTCACGCTATCATATTATTCTCCTTTTTCTTTAATGTTCCTCGTACAATCAATTTTTTTTTGCTTTCTTCATCCTCAATATAATGAAACGAATTGATAAATAAATTGGCTTGTTGAACCTCATCATCTGCCTAGCTTTTTCACCTAACTATCTTGGGGTCAGCTTCCAGTCTAACCGGGTGCAGCTGAGTACCAGTATTTTACATGAAGCGACTGCCTATCTGACCTCCACAACCCAGTAACTGGGTAATACGATACCCCTTGGTAAGACTGTATGTCAGACTTTTGGCTTCTGACTACTCGTAATGACTGTCAAAGATCTACAAATGACAGCCGGGACCAACGGCTTAACGTGCTTTCCGAGGCACGGAGGAAATTAGGTATGTATTGATGGGTACCCATCCTCGGACCAACCTCGGCAAGCACGGCTTAACCTTAAAGATCGACCCGTGAGGCTGTTATGATTTAGCCACAAGCTCCTCACCTCCTGGCTGGCTCTGGCTTGTTGAAACTATAGGTATTTAATTTTGAGCGACACATATAATTACACTATTGAGAGCTGGGATGCCCCCGCATCCGTTTGTAATGATTTTCGTTTTGTGCCTTAATTAATATTGGACCACTTTTGTCTTCCGCTCGTAATGGATGTGTATTTCGTTCAGGAAGTTTTTATTTATGCAATGCGTTATTTATTTTATCTTTTGGTTGTTCGATGATCTGTTTAAAATCATTTTAAAATTCTATAGTCGCATAAATACTGCCTCCGTCTTATTTCCCGTTGCACGCCATATAATGTCACTTACCTACTTCAAATCTATTCAATGCTTTTGTTTTGCTGAAATGTTTAAAATACCATGCCTTTTTTATCTTATGTGACCTGTGCTTGTTTTTGTAGGTATGTACGTTGTGAAAAAATCACGAATATCATGGTAGTGTTGCCCTACTAATTCGCTTGCAACTGTCAGTCGCATCGTCCTTTGCTGTTTTCTGCAGGGAATTTAAAATATACAGGGTGAATTTTTAATGTGGGCGTGGATGGCCAAATCCGAAACTATAAGGAATAGCGAAAAACACTCAAAGTAGTCTCGAGCCCGATTTTGATGAAAACTAAATCTGCATCGTTGGATTTTTGAAACATCAATATTCCTAGCCCGGAATCGAACGAGTTGATTTTGAGAAAAAAAAAACACTGCATTATTATACCATTCGATAGTGTTGCTGCTAAGGATAAAATACTGTGAAGTAAAATATATATGTATGTAAAAAAACCGGCCAAGTGCGAGTCGGACTCGCGCACGAAGGGTTCCGTACCAATATTTATAAAAACCGCCATATTATGATCTGCAAATGAGACTCGTTTTTGGTTCAACTGACGCTTAGCGCCATCTATCGACATTTCTATGGAGTTGTTCGAAATTTTTGAGTCAAATACAATTGATCGACTATTACTCGTAAACTTGTAAAGCCCACTTAAGTGTGATAGTTTTCCTTTAAACTTCGTTAATATAGGTACTACTGCCGTAACACTTGAATTTCTAACTACAAGCGTTTATTTGGTAGAGGGCGGGGGGACACCTGACTCTAACGAAAATTGGTACTTTAAAGCTTGATAAGTCACGAACGGTTTACTTAATGAAAAACGGTCTTCCCAAACCTCTAATATTTTTCAAAGACCTATTTAACGATATCCCACACTATGGGAAGGATGAAAAAAAAATATCATCCCTACTTTAAATGTAGGGTAGGTGCCCTAAATAATTGTTTTTTTTTTTCAAAATTTGATTTTACCATTTTTCTAGCGTCATTAACGTGTATACTCATGCCAAATTACAACCTTCTAGTACCAACAGTTTTTGAGCTAAACCGCGGACAGTCAGACGGACATACCGAAACTGTAAGTTGTTGACTACTGTAAGTGAAACTGTAAGTGTTCCTTGTTGACTACTGAACCACTATTACTAAAATACTATTTATATATTTCATGTTTTAAATGAATGTACTTGATTGATGACACCCGCAGGCGCTGTTATTTTGACAACATTATGTTCTTATTTCAAATTACTATTAACTATCCGCCGTTAAAGAGAAAATTAAAACAAAAAAATGTAAATAGGTAATTGAGATTGGAACTTACAAGTGACTCGGCTTCAATAGTGATTTTGTTCGAGTTTTAGATTACTACTATAATTATGTTTGCATATTTTATCAAAAATTAACTCTTTCCTTTAGTTTGCCGTATGTCAAATTAACCCTGTATACAAACAATTTTATTTAAAAAAGCAATCCGGTGTTGACACGAAAACGTATTATAAAATTCCTACCAATATTATATTAAATTCAAAAAAAGAACACGTCACCGTACAAACGGACCGCATCCAGCAATTTCAGTAAAAAATAACGTTTCCATGGAACCCCTTTATTTGAATGGAAGGTAAAACGGCATTATTTATAGCGCATATGGAAATACGTCGTGTGAAATGGGATCGTAATGTTTGATCGTTTCCCAGATAAAACGCGTACGTTACTGGGATGGCCATTTCTCTCTTTATTTGCTTTTCATTTGCATAGCTGATGAATAAGTAAAGCGGTGTAATAAACTGGACGCTACGTTTCCACGTTTTGGCGATTTGTCTAGCTTGCTAACGAATTTAGTTGATGGAATGCATTTTGTATGTTTTGTTTATCAAAGGATCGCGTTTTGAGTGGTTCGGAGGTGAGATTAGATATTTTATGTTTTGCTTTTAATATTTTCCTGTATAATGTTCTGCAGTGGTCTAGAGCAATAACTGCTGCCTCTAGTCTTGTTATTTTGGGGTGAATACAGTTAACCTGTTTTTAGCTGGGAAAAGGGCTAGGCAGATGATGATGTTTATGTAATAAATTGAAGTTTCTCCGTCATTTTATAGCATTTAAAGGTAGATTTAAGTGTCTAGCAGAAGTAATTCCGTCGACCATATATGCCCTATAGAGAACAGTCATCGTGTAGTGGCATGTTGTAGAACTAAAAATGTGAATATATCATGTGATATCCAAATGGTACTGAACCCACGTGGTTCAGTTTGGTCGGCAATGGGAATATACAAGGTGTTGTTTTGCAACCTCGTCAAATTCAAGGAGGTAACTATTATGCTAATGATTCTCGACCCGAATCAAAAATAAAATGCGTAGGTATTTTTTTTTTTTCGGGTATCGGTAAGTGCCCGTGTTTTAAACACGGCCCATCTGATTCTCGCCCTATAACCGCGCTTCCACACAAACAAACAAACTCAAACGTTTATTCGATAATTTCTTATTCCCTAAACCACGTGAAGGGGGATAATCTGATATATACTGAAAAACTTAAACAAACCAAAAAATCAGCGTTTATTAATAACTAGCTGTCCCGCGCAACTTCGTCTGCGTCACATTTTGCCCGTTTTCGCAACATTTTTCATTGCTGTTCCGCTCCTATTGGTCGTAGTGTAATGATATATAGCCTATGTCCTTGCCCAGGTTGAAATATATCTTCTTGCCAAATTTCATTAAGATCCGATCAGCCGTTTAGTCGTGAAAAGGTAGCAAACAAACATACAAACAAACAGAGTAAAATTCGCATTTACAATATTAGTATGGATTAACTAGGTACCTACTTACCGTAATATAAATTGATTATTTATTTTATTCAATAATATTTATAAATGTAAATTCTTTTACTGCCATTATAATTATTACAATAAAATAAAAATAACAGTATTTACATAAACTAACTAACTAAATATAAACTAAATTAAAAACAACAGGACGTTAAGGCGTCAAAATACTCCTCCACATCGCTGTCATCTGGAAACGTGCCCAGAAGACTGGCGGCATTGCCACGTTGAATGGCAATGCTAATTCTTTGCCCAAAGAAATAGCCAGCCCTCTGGTCTCGTGAAGTGTCAACCAGTCGACGAGATATTTCCTTAAAAAGAGAATGCGCGCTTGGGCCCCATGAGCCAAGCGTTTCGACCCCAAACGGCTCAAAACTGTAACTGCCATTAAGATTACAGTATTTACGCCGTTTGAGGCTCTCAGCAACAGCAGCAGCAGCTGCAGCACAGCCCGCCGTACTTGCAACATGAGATGGCGCAAGGGTATCGACGAAAGTTGCGTCCCACACCAAAGGCCTACCCACCTTCCAAGGCATCAGCGTCATACCATCTGGTCTCTTCCCATCGTCACGTACCAAACCGTTAGGTTCTAAAACCGCTGGTACGCCGGCGGTGACAAGAGCTCGACGAATAATGTCGTTGATGATGGCGTGCCGTGCTATGCGACCTGCGCTCCTGTAGCAGGACAGGCCATGGTGCCCGAGATTGTCGACAACTTCAGGGCGCATCTTGTGTTGCTCACAAGATGCGCCTAAACGAAGGCTTGTAGCGAGCCGAAATGACATATCATCCATCATGGTGCCTATGGTGGATGACGGAAGTGCCTGAAGCCATAAGCCTGACTCCCATTCCCCCACGGCCAGGAGACGGGCACGCTCCGCAGTATTAATTGACGTATTTAACAGATTATTCCGTATAATACTGCAGAGCGGCTCGTCCCAGCGTCTCTGGGAGGACAGGTTGTCAGGCAAATCTGTATTAGGACAAGCCATTTTCCAAGCGTTCAACGCATCGCACAAAAACGGTACCTCAAAATGAACCAGTGAGGAAGATAAGATGTTCCTGGTTAATTTTTCGGCACCGTGGACCGAGGAGAGGAAGGCCGGTAAACTTATACTTGAAATTTTGCGGACGCCAAGACCACCCAGGCGGATGGGAAGCGTGGCTTGCTGCCACGCACGGTCGTCCAGGGCCACATTTCGGATTGAAGAAAGTGTATTCCTAATAATTTGGTCAATTTTTTCTAAAAGTTGAGGGTGTTTCCAAAGATGGGAGGAGCGAAGGTTATAAGTAAATTTAGGTCCAAAGCAACAAAAACGAATAAGAGTGAAAGCCGAATGTATATTAATTTTGAAAAGTCTTTCCGAGACATCATTAAAATTTTGAATTTTTTCCTGAATAAAGGAGGGAAATGACTCATCAAAAATTGGACACCCCAGGAGGTGAAGAGAATCTTTTTCTGTAATTTTGATATTGGGAGCTATAGAATTAAATTTTGAAATGGTACTCAGTCTGTCAGTGGTCTGGGGAAGATAAATTTCACATTTTGACAAGTTCAGCTCTAGACCAATAGAACTAAATTTTTCTTTAAAAAAAGTTAAATCTTCTAGAACTGTGTCCACATCACCTCCCAGAGTTCCATCATCCAAATACCATACGTTGAATTTAGAATTTAACTGTCGAATAATTGGATTTATTGCTAAACTAAAAATGACTGGCCCTAAAGGATCACCCTGTTGACAACCAACGGCTGATTCCAAAAGGTTGTCTTTATAGAGTAGTTTTGAGGGGTTTCTGTAGCATTGATAGAGAAAACTGTAAATTTTGGGGATTTCTTTTTGAACCTCTGCCAACAAGGTGTCCCTGTTTACAGAATTAAATGCATTCTTTATGTCAACCTTAAGGATGACCTCACCTTTACCACTATTAAGATAGGTGGATAAAGCGTGTACCGCAGCCTCACAACCTCCTTTGGACCCGAAGCCCAGCTGAAAGGGCTGAAATTTGCTGGCCAATGTTTCACTGTAGAAGGCGCAGCAAATTTTGGCTGCGATACGACGAAAGGTTGACCCTACGGCAATGGGACGAATGCCACCATCCTTTTTGCGCAGGGCACATAGATTGGCCCCGTACAAAATATCAATGATGGCTTCGTTCACATTACCGCAGAGCATGATATTGATGAGGGCCGTCAGTTCTTTCAAAAGGGACTCACCAGCAGCCCCAGCGCCTGAACAAATTAAGTCCTTAAGATGTTGCGGAGTCAGGCCGTCGAGGCCACCGGCAGATCCACTTCGAAAGGAGCAAACGGCCGCACATACTTGCTGAGCTGTAATTTCGAGAGAGTGAGTTTCCGAATTGGGGGGGTCAGGGAAGGAAAGGTCATCTGCCGGGGCGGGATGTTTGCTTTCCAGAGCTGTAAGAATCTCTGGAGAGAACGGCGCAACCACATCGCTGCTAAAAATGATCCTAGCTGCACCACTTATATCACCCTCACCTAATTTGGATTCTACATGATGCAATAACCCTCTTTGGGGGAGATACGATGTTAATTTAGGGTCGAAACTTTGGGCCGAAATATTACAATTATCTTTGATTTGTGCTGTTAAAGTTTTTTTTTTATTTGCCAAATTTTTTTGCACATGTAGAATTCTAAAGGGGAAGGTGAGTAATTGTTCCCAAGCGCTTTGAGAGTTCTCTTGAACAACAAGGCGGACGCAGCGCGCTAAACTCAAAGCCACTGAAGGTCTCGCACC
Source organism: Cerastis leucographa (assembly GCA_963082945.1). Lineage (NCBI taxonomy): Eukaryota > Metazoa > Arthropoda > Insecta > Lepidoptera > Noctuidae > Cerastis > Cerastis leucographa. Next base: position 6,511,565 of record OY720361.1, read on the forward strand.
GCGAGGAACTCTCTTCAAAACAGGAGTTGAAGTTTTTAATTTTGAAAGATATTTCCAAAAGGGTGGCGTGTGTGAATCAGGTGTAAAGGAAGTGGGTATTACCGGACAGGATGAAGGTACATTGTAAGGTTTATGTTTCTTCCCCAAATGTATCTTCAAACCTCTTTCACCCTTAAAAAAGCGTGCTTGGGAACAGTGTGGACACCTCACTAGGTTATCCAGCGAAGTGGAAGGTTGACTGGCAGTCCTTTCGACGTCACTACAATCGACATTATTTTGCATGAAAAACAAAAAGATAAAAACTTACAGGGGTACTTAAAAACTTATCCTATTATATAATAAAATACAATAATTTTTACAAACAAACACTTCACAAAATAAAATTGACATTAAATAGACTGTCATAAGATGCGCAGTCGCGCTGGCGGCCTAGGGCGCCACAAGCCGCGCCGACCACGCTGGCGTTTTGCGTAACCCTGACAACCGATGCCGTGAGACGGGTGTCGCGTTGCGTGATTGTATCCGATATGCACACAAAATTTCATACAAAACGGTTCAGCCGTTTTTGTAGGAGGAGGAGTAGGAGGAGTTTTGTAACAAACACCGCGACACAACAATTTTATTTATTAAATAAACTTTTGCTACGAGTTGACTCGCGCTGTCAAACCATCAATTTTTTTGCATTTCATATAAAACACTTTTAGGATGCAATATGTAATTTAATACAATTATGTTATGACTGAGATATTTCAAACTATATTTGTCTGTTGAAGGCAGAACTAGTTGGGAAACTCAAAAATAATTAAATAAAACCACCGAAGCAAATTTAGGGATCAGCGCGTTCGCAGTGCGTTCCAGGTTTTTTATTATTTATGTCTTTTGTGACAACCTCCTGAATTTTGACGAGGATGCAAAACAACACCTGGTATAGGCTGATATTATAGCAAAACTTTGTTGATTCGTAACATAAAATTACATCACCTGTAATCCCCGAAGGGTTAGGCAGAGATGTATCTAATAGTACATCCTCATTTCGCCAGTTATTATAATAATAATCATTTTATTTCAGGCAACTAAGGCCCATAGATAAAATACACAAGTAATAAAACAACAATAATAAACTAATACATATATAAAAACTTAATTGAACTATGACTGTTGTACACGAAGTGCCGGCGTCGTGTTGCACTGCGTGGTGTCACGTAGCCTTCCGCGGAATCGCCGATACATGACACCCGTCGGCCAAAACTCCTCCTTGAGGAAGGTCTCGATCTGGTGAGTGGGAACTCGCACCACGAACGAATTGAAATTCGTTTTGTGGCGCGACTCCAACTTCTCGACCCTCAAAATCCAGTTGGTCTTTATTCGTAAATACTCCACGATCTCCTCAACCTTCGTGGTGTGATGTAGACGGGACACATAGAGCTGCGTCGTTGGTAATGCCGGACGCAGCATCATATTGGGTCCTACCGGCGCAGTCCCGCACAGGTTCCGACTAGAAGGCTTCTTCCTCTCCACCTTCACGAAGCCATCCTTGTCACACGTTCCTGACGCTGCCTGTTATGTTTTTTAAGTCCTATCTAATAGGGAGCGAGCCTATTGCCATCAATCGGGCACAAATCCAAACTCTGACTGAGAAATTCCTGATGGAAAAACCCAATTGCACGTTGCCCGGGACCCAAATGCTCAGCAGTCATGTTGGCCACCGAGGCAGTCTGTTGATTCATCTTGCTATTTATTGCTCGACCATGACTAGCCTTTTGAAGGTCCTACATCAGGATGCTATTTGTCTAGCGCTTTACGGTTAAAATGTTCTACACTTTACTAACATTCTTCTCGATATAATAACATTATCTATTAACATAACCTCGAAGGCTCTACGCGATCGGAAAAGCATTATAACCAGTGTTTCCACAAGACTGATCTGAATATTTTTTCGAAGGTCGCGTACTGAAAGCCCACATAATATGAAAATGGATGGAAATGTGATGTGCAAACATTACTTTTGCAAACATTTTGTTGAATGAAATCAGCATAGGCAATAGCCTTGTCTAAGAGTACTTGAACATTATAAGTTAATTCGTTCTTCGATCCTTGCCTTGAATGCTATGTTCATTTTGAACGTTTAATTGTAATGGATTGGTAAAGTAGTAAGAACTCTTTGACATGACAAGCTAGGTAGGTAGCAGACCGTGCGTAGAACATCAACTTATTTACTTACCACGGGTAAGTGGGTTGCTTTAATACATAAGCTCTGACAACATAATCGTTAAGTAAATAATTCAGATAATGTTATTATCTTACACTAGCTGACCCGTGAAATTTCGTCTGCGTTACATTTTCTCCGGTTTTGCAACATTTTTTAAAGATACTCCGCTGCTATTGGTCGTAGCGTCATTATCTGCCTAGCCTTTTCCTAAACTATCTTGGGGTCGCCTTCCAGTCTAACCGGATGCAGCTGAGTACCAGTATTTTACATGCAGCGACTGCCAATCTGACCTCCACAACCCAGAAACTGGGTATTACGATACCCCTTGGTAAGACTGGATGTCAGACTTTTGGCTTCTGACTACTCGTAACGACTGTCAAAGATCTACAAATGACAGCCGGGATCAACGGTTAACGTGCTTTCCGAGACACGGAGGAAACTCGGTATGTAATGGTCATCCATCCACGGACCAACCTCGGCAAGCACGCTTAACCTTAAAGATCGACCCGTGCGGCTGTTGTTATTTAGCCACGAGCTCGTCCACGTGTGAATTAAAATTACCATCAGCTCAAATATAGCTATCCAACTATTTTACGAAGCAACGATGTCAGTAGCACACTAATAAATTAAAGTTCATTTCAGAGCCAAGATAATAAGACCAACTTGGAAGAATCAACTTAAATTATCATTCCAGCGAACCATACCAGGATTCATCACATCTATCTCTTCAAAAAGCACCACAACTCAAAACAAAATACTATCGGACCCACCCATCGCTCAATTCCGCATCTAAATTATTAAAGCTTATGCTCATACCGCAACGCACCCGCCGCAATGATACACGTTCGTCCTTCAGTTGAATAAATAATATTGCCAATCGTATTATTCGCGAATCCAAATAGCATTTGGGTCAGATTCGCGATGTTCAACTAGAATATCGCTTCGATGAAAATGTGGGTCCATTGAAAATGTAGTCCTATTTATGGATGGTCGGTTGAACAGCATTGAATGCATTACAGTCCGTCTGATTGAATGTTTGTTTGATTTAATTTGGTGAATTGGAACTCGTAGTCGGGTTGAGGATGAAATTAAAATACAAGTTGTTGTTTTGCATCCTCGTCAAATTTAAGGAGGTAACTATGCTAATGATTCTCGTCCCGAAACAATAATAAAATGGATAGGTTTTTTTTTTTTTCTTATTTACGGAAATCGGTAAGTGTGAACCACCCGTGTTTTAAACGCAGCCAGTCTGGTTCTCGCTTCGCTAACACACATACAAACTATTTCAAACGTTTATTCGATAATTTATTATTCCATAAACCACGTTAAGGGGGTTATTCTGAAATATTGACAAACTTAAACAACCAAAAAAGTCAGCGTTTATTAATAATTAACTAGGTACCGTAATTTTAATTGATTATTTATGTCTTTTGTGACCACCTCCTGAAATTTGACGAGGATGCAAAACAACACCTTGTATATCGGTCTGTGGACGTGTTAAATATTCTCATGACCATGATATTACAGAAAAGACGACAATGCATAGGTTTGAAAATTTGCAAAGTCATAATCTTATTTCTTTTCTTTAAGCAAGTTAAGCCGTTGGTCCCGGCTGTCATTTGTAGATCTCTAACAGTCGTTACGAGTAGTCAGAAGCCAAAAGTCTGACATCCAATCTTATTAACAAGGAGTATCGTATTACCCAGTTACTGGGTTGTGGAGGTCAGATAGGCAGTCGCTTCATGTAAACTACTGGTACTCAGCTGCATCCGGTTAGACTGGAAGCCGACCCCAAGATAGTTTGGGAAAAGGCTAGGCAGATGAGGCAGATAATGATAATCTTATTGCTCTTGTACAGGGATATGAAGAACAGGGTGTTAATTTCTTTATTCCCGTAGAAAAGAGAGGATCCTCCAACCAGACGGTTGTTATCTCTGGTGGGCTACTGCCCAACAGTTGTTGCCGGGTTTTTCTACAACGTGTTGTTTTGCATCCTCGTCAAAATTCAGGAGATTGTCAGAAAAGACATAAATAATCAATAAAAATTACAGTTCCTAGTTAATTATTTATAAACACTGCTTTTTTTTGTTGATTGAATTTGTCAGTATTTCAGAATAACCCCCGTAACGTTTAGGGAATAAGAAATAATCGAATAAAAGTTTGAGATTTTTTGTATATGTGAAAGCACGGTTATAGGGCTAGGATCGGACGGGCCGCGTTTGAAACACGGGTAGTTCAGACTTACCGATTTCCGTAAATATAAGAAATAATTAAAATAATTACCTACCCATTTTATATTGATCCGGGTCGAGAATCATTAGCGTAGTTACCTCCTTGAATTTGACGAGATTGCAAAACAACAGCCTGTATAGACTCTTATCGCGGATAACTTTAACTGCGCGATTTAGGATTTAGATGTTAGTTATTAATTAGTTTCATAGATGGCGCTGTAGTTTTTTTTTGTTCTATGTTGCTGTATTTTTTTTTATATTGGCACTATACTTGTTCAATGTTACTTGGGGTCGGCGCAACACGGTTTTTTCTTCCATTTTCCCCTGTCAAACACCACGCTATCATTGACTCCTGTCTTTTCTTTTATTCCTCATACAATCCAATTTATGCTTTTGTCTTCCTCACATGCGTTTTATCTCTTCTCTTCACATGTACATATCAAGTCAGCTAATCTATAGAAAAATTATCTCCTTCAATATTAACATCGCAATTAATGTTAAAATTTATATCTACTGACTCTCGACAGTCGTCACTCATCAGCTGTAAAAATAAAGCACTTTATGAAATAATTCAGACATTGTTTTGACGGCAAATATACAATTAATATAGCTTCATGAAACTCATTACCTACTCTTTTAGTCATATGAGTTAACTGTTTTGAATTACTCTGCAAAGTGCATCATATTATTATCATCATCATTATTTCAGCCCCTAATCACCCACCGTTGGAAATAGGCCTTTCCTTTCTTCTGCCATACTTCCCGACTCTGTCCGTCCATCCTCCATCCAAAGTACATATTGCCCTTTGTTTTTGCAATGATGGTTTGTGGAATTCAATATGGGTGCGGACTGGGTAAAGAAAACGACATTCTATTTTGTCCGTCAGACAGGTAATACAAAAATATTAGACACGTATTTTTTGTTTTATCAAAATATCAAAAAAATACTTAGTTAAAACTCATTAAAGTTGGAGAGTCGGGGCTTACTACGTCCCAAGTAGGTATAAAACTTACCTACATGTGACGTCATGCGCCATTTCAACTCAATATATCTCCGTAATTTTATGACCACGTGAAAAAAGAAAAAATACGTGTCCAATACTTTTCAATAAACTACCCGACGGACAAAGAAAAAAAAATGGATTATCCCCTATAAAGAGTTTAACTGTTTAAATTTCGAATATTGGGTTCTAATTGGTCCATGGGTATTTTTGGTGATTTGTATTATAATACTTCGAAAATGGACAATCGCTCGAGTATGTGTCGCGTCGAGGTTGCATGGTGAGGTGGCGCTTGATTGGTTGGCAAATTTAAAATATTTAATCTCGCGACCAATCAGAGCGCAGGGATGGTGACAAGCGTTATGGGTGCGTTCACGCGAGTATACACCCTTAAAAGTTAAAACAATATAAAGCTACATAGCAACACTGAAATTCAACACAACTAATTTGTAATTTAATCTTACTTTTTGTGTTTAGAAACGTGCTACAAAAGTTAGTAAAAGTCGTTCGGTGGCCGCAAAAGAGAGTTTCCACCTTGTGATACTTTACTTTGCCGTAACGCAATGAAAACTTTAACACACCACATTGCGGGCCTGATCTAATTGCAAGCAAACTTACTTCCTCCGCGAGTTTCTGAGTACTTAGTTGTACGAGTAAGAACTGATCGTAAATACCTTAAGCTAATAGATATGAGATTATTATCATACCTTTTCATGCTATAATGGCGATCAAAGCTCGTTTTTTTGTTGATATTCTACAGCAATTAATAAAAAAAAATCACTAAATCGGCTTGCATTTGGCCGCAACTCACATGGAGAAGAATCATGCTCGCTATGTCGGTTTCCCGCTAGGTCGGTCGACCCTGTTGAAACAAATGACATCTGTTTTAAAAAGCTTACGCTTGAACTTGAGGTTGGTCGAGTACTAATAAAATCATATTTATTTTACACAAACTATAAATTTGTTATTTTAACAGAATACTAGGCTTTTCTCCAAATCATTGACTAAAATCGTCTTATTAGTAAATACACTTAAAAAGGACTAGGCCTGCATGAATTCAATAAGATATTTATTCATTTATTTATCAACTGCTGAGGAGCACTTTTGTCTCTCTCTGGCACACTAAGGTTTGTTATAAGAGAATTAACAATTTAGAATTTGAACAGAAAGTACTAAGAGACCAGAATCATGGAGATGTTGGTGCCGCTAAAATCGACGTTTTAGTGAATACCCTAAAAAAGTACTAGGCCTGCGTGAATTCAATGAGGTTCCGTTGAGGAGTTCCGTCATGAGGAGACGATCTTGGCTGCAGGGTAAAGTCATGTATGTTATAAAAAAGTATTGTCATCCAAACTTTACAAGTATGCAAAATTTAAGCCCAATCGATTGGGGATAACTGTTTCAAAAATCAGTTACAAAATTTGACCCTAACAAACAAACAAAACAGGGCCACCTAAATAGAACCGTTTAATAAAAATACACAACACCTTGAATTTATGCTAGCCTAGTAGGTACTTGTTGGTGGGTTATAAACGTATTATTCAAAATAGTACCACCGGATGAGCGGAATTACTTTATGAATTAAAAGCAAAGCCGTATTTCGTTTTTTTATGTGACTGTACTCTGTGACAGCCACGCCGAGGTGAAACAAAAGACAATGCATCAAAACCATGAAAAATCACGAGCCGAAGTCAAAAAGGGAAATTGGCGTACCTAGTGATTCGCCACTTGGCCAGAAGAAACCAACTTACTTGAATTTGAAACCATGAGGAACTATATCATTCAGGGAGCATTACATTGTGTACACGGCCTCCTATCCAAATAAATAACAAATTATCAATTTAATTAAAACATCCCGACTTTAACATTGTTTCAAACAATTTTAACATACCAACATCGTATCCGTCAAACTCACAAAAAAAACTTGTCAAAACAACGAACGCGAACAAACTGCTGCGAATTAATTTAAAGTAACTCACCAAACAAGAACTACGCGAGGACAATGGCGATATAATTAAACGGAAATTAGAAAATGAAATTTCAGCAAAATATAAAGCGCGGTAGTGTCAACAGACGAAATGGATAAAGTTTGTAAAGCGCTTTAATGCAATCATACCGTCGAGTTGCATGTTTACGGAGAATTTAAGTGGTCGACTGTACCCGTGTTCCGGTACCGTCGCGGTCATTATTATATTGTGTGGTGATTTGTTATTTAAGACGGGGCTCGTTGGTACAACCGCAGGGGTCAATCTTTTAGGTTAAGCAACGCCGAAGTCTGTCCGTGGTTGGATGATCATCTATTACATAACCAGATCCTACCGTGCCTTGGATAGCTTTTGAAGCAGTAAAGTTAGTCCCAGCTGTCATTTGTTAGATCTTTGACAATCGGCAGAGCTTCTGCTGCACCCCTCGCATCGGTCGCTCGGGACGCGCATTGTTGGTCACAGTTGAACCAAACCCATTTAGTTGGAGTGCCCAATGATCGTCATTTTGTGTTGTGTCCTAGGAGAAGCCAGTTTGCTTTGATATCCCGTTTGGCTGGTATTTGGCTTTGGACAAACTAGATTGGCCGATCACATAATAATATTATGTGTCCAAGCTCTCACCGCACCATGCCTCTGCCCATATTTAACCGCATGTTCTATGCGGCAGGTACACCGACTATTCGGCTGAAATTGTATTCAGGTGCAACGTGTTAATTCAGCGTTTTAATTACAAGTTCCTAATTGTAGCAGCTCTCATGCATACTGCAGCGTTTGCATGCATACGTTACCGCACGTGTTTTTCATGATGATAAGGTGTCGTTAGAGAATTAAGCAAGGTCTGGCTGTTTGTGTATGTGAGTTTAAATGTTTGCACCCACGATACAGGAGAAAATCTTAATGTGGTGCAACGTAAAAAAAAATGTATGTGCTTATATTATCTTTGTTTTCGGTTAAATATAGCTCCATAATCAAATATTTAGCTCACAGAATAGCCAACCTGAAGCACTGAAAACATAATAGTAAATAGAACCTTAAAACTACATAGGACATCACGATTGGCGCAGTGGTTGAGCGATCGACTGCTGCGCCGCGTATCGCGGGTTCGATCCTCGCACGGAACAAATATTTGTATGGCCTACAGATAGTTGTTCCGGGTCTGGCTGTTTGTGTATGTGAGTTTAAATATTTGTAAACGCACCCACGATACAGGAGAAATTCCTACTGTAGGGCAACGGTTAAAAAAAAAAAAAAGAAATTGTTAGTAACACTTCACTTGTGCAATATGTCACTGTGCGTTCATGTGACTGAAGTGGCAATAGGCCGGGTTTTTTTTTATATTAGCCGTAGAACCGATGGCCTTTGGGGTAGTCGTGTTCGTGAGTGGAGACCGCAAGCCGGCAAACGTGAGGTGGGACGCCGACAGTCTCTGAAGGGTGGCTCGCAGCAGAATGAGAGTTGCCGAGAATCAAGCTGAGTGGCGTGTTATTGTAGAGGCCTATAGCCAGCAGTGGACTGCCGTTGGCTGATATGTTTAAATGATGATGATAAATAAAATATTTAATTAAGACAATTACACTACTTCAATTGTAGACTGCCCCGTTGGTCTAGTGGTCACTATCGCGACTGCTGAGCAAGAGGTCCTGGCTCCTGGGTTCGATTCCCAGCCCGGTTGATGGCACCAGGCTTGCACCCGATTACACGGGACTTCATTATTACTGCCGAAATGTGGGTGTACTATAAGGTATATCCCTGCCTAACCATTCGGGGATTAAAAGGGTGATGTTATGTTCAATTGTAAACCCGATTATCTCAATTAAAACATGTAATTCGCCTGACTTATTTATAATCAAACGATAACCGCAGCACGAAATCGGTGGATTTCAATAAAATAATAAATTGATTCTGCTATAATACTTTTAGGTTTGAAACGCAATGTCCAATATGAAGAGCTAATATGAATTTAAATTGAAATTAAGTTCGTCGAAAGAGCGATTAAAAATTTACAATTTGTCCTGTGCCCGCCGGGTGCACGAGCCCACTGTGCGTTGATAATGACAGCATGAGCCAATAATAATCTCTCACGTCTCCTTTTATAATTGAAATTTAAAGCACATTTTTAAATATTTATTTTCGACACTGCACGCTTTTCTTGTAGGTATGTAAAATTATTTCCTAAAAAGGTGTCCAGATTTAATATAAATGATATAAATTAATAAAAGCTTGTCGCGAGATTAAACACACAGGTATAATATAATCTCTGATGATGATGAATGTTTTTGATCCATCAATTTATTTTAAATTTTTGCGTGTTTCGCATTCTTCTCAGCAAACGGCTTCCAGTCTTAGCTGCGAAGTTAAATAATAGCTTGTAATAAAAAAGCTGTCCTTTATACAAGGTTTTACATTCACGTCAAAATTCAGGATGTTGTTACAAAAGACATAAATAATCAATATAAATTACGTACTTAGTTAATTATAAAAAAAAAAAAACTTCTTAATTAGTTGTTTAAAGTCAGTTTTTCAGAATAACCCCCTAATTGTAGTTTAAGGAATAAGAAATGATCGAATAAACGTTTGAGATTTTTTGTATGGTGTAAGCGAGGTTATGAGGCGAGGATCAGACGGGCCGCGTTAAACACGGGTGGTTCACACTTACCGATTTCCGTAAATAAGATTAAAAAAACGTACCCATTTTATTATTGATTCGGGTCGAGAATCATTAGCAGTGTTATCTCCTTGAATTTGACGAGGATGCAAAACAACACCTTGTAAAACTCTTGTCATGACTGAAACCCTCTTATGTTAATGAGTCCAAAAGCTACAAAGCGTTTATCATCATCATCATCATCATCATCAGCCTGTATTCGTCCACTGCTGGACATATGCCCCTCCCAAGACACGCCACTCTGAGCACGATCCTCGGCCACTCTCATCCAACTCTTGCCAGCCGCCTTGCGAAGATCATCGCTCCACCGAGTCTGAGGACGTCCTACGCTACGTTTACCGATCCGTGGTCTCCACTCAAGAACTCATCTACCCCAACGGTTATCGGTTCTTCGGGTTATATGGCCGGCCCATTGCCACTTCAGCGTGCTAATGCGGTGGGCTATGTCGATAACCTTGGTTCTCTGTCGGATTACCTCGTTACGAACTCGATCTTTCAGAGAAACCCCGAGCATAACCCTTTCCGTAGCACGTTGAGCGACTTTAACGTCAATGCGTTGGTAGGCATCTGCAAAAAATCATCATCTTTCATGCCCACGTTGGAGATGACCCAATGGTTCTCAAAAAAGAAAACCCAAAGGTTTTCTTTTTTGAGAACCATTGTCTCCTGTCAACCAAAATGCTTATCCTTCACACCATGTTATTTTACATCATTCCTCCCACAAAAATAAAAGGAAGAAAGTATATAAAAATAATCTCTTAAAGTTTTCCATCATAAATAATTTATTGTTTATAATATCTACTCTTGGACAGAAGTCGCCGACGCTCAGCAGTAAATATAAAGCACTTGAATTAATTCAGACGTCACTTTTGCATTAATTCGAGATATTATGCATGATGTTTTGACGGCAGATTCCAGTCGTAAAAACGGACAGGAGAATAATTCGCTTAGCTTTATTTTAAGGCGCTCCCTCACTGGAGTTACCGCCTGTCAAACAATCACCACGGCGTGGTGCCGCCATCTTGAAACGGCACGACACCGTGCCGTGCCACGGTGCCATGAACGGTGCACCGCACTGTCTCACCGCGCATTACTTTTGTATACAATTTGCTATCTTGGATAGTAGTTCTTCAAAAGTTGATATAGACATTCTAAAATATTTGTAAATAGTCATCACGGCACTATGGCGCGGCACGGTGTCGTCGTCGCGTTGTGGCGTTTCACGATGGCGGCGCCGCGCCTTGGTGATTTTTCCACGTCCTTATGTAACGAAGCTAAGGTTCGATGAGACAAAAATCATTGGTTGTTAAAAATTGTATTGGATGTGGACTTTAATACTCAGTTCTCCTCACTGACTCGTGTATTGCTCGAATCTGAACATTACATGCAATTGCTCCCGGTGTGGGAGCGCCTTTAAATTCAAATATGCAGCGACACTATCCTTTTCATTGTCGCGATGAGAATATTTGGGTTCCAATTTAACCATTTCAGCTGGAACCTATTTTTGTAGATCTATCACAAACAGTGTACTGATATTAATATTAATACAGAATTTAATCTTTTAATGGAATATTACAAAAATCTTTTTATGATATCATTTCAAATGATTAGGTGTCTTTTCTTCGGACCTAAATAAATCTACAATACTGGTTTAAAATTCTAAATAGGCTTAAAGATTACATTGCTTTTAAATGCATACCTACATTTTGATATTCCAATGAACCTTAAAATTAGGATCCGTTTTCATTTTCCGGTATAACTAGTTACTAAATTAAAATTAAACTAGGTACTAAAAACTGGAAGCATAGACTAGCATATGTCTAATAAAACCATGATTGCTAACAGTATTAGAATCAAAGACAATATTAACGATTGCTATTCAGCCTTCTGGTGAATATTGATTCAGTATATTATTAGTCCGGCTCTCTAGACAGTCAATGTTCGGGAATAGCTCGTGCCGAATGCTACATATTTTATCACCCCGGGATAATAGATCCCGTCAGAAAAATCTGTCCTTTTAAAAAAAAAAAAATTAATGGTGGATAGGCCTCCTCGTTTTAGAAATGTGAATAGTCTGAGAGCAGCGGTGGCCCAGTGGTAGCAGCCCCGACTTACGAGCAGTAAGTCGTAGGTTCGAAGCCAGGCAGGCGCATTACTTTGTATAATTTATTTCATCACCGCTGCTCTCAAAACGGTGAAGGAAAACATCGTGAGGAAACCGGCATGTCCAATTCGAAGACATGTGACATCTACCAACCCGCACTGGGCCCGCGTGGTGGATTACAGCTCATTCCCTCTCATAGAGAGGAGGCCTGCGTCCCAGCAGTGGGAACAATATAGGCTGATGACGATGATGATGATGAATAGTCTAGCATTTTATGAAATTAAACATGCTGTCTGCCTCTTTGGTATAATGGACGCAAGCGCAACTGCTGACCATGAGGTACTGGGTTCGATTCCCGGTTCGGTTCGGTCGAGCAAAATGTTTTTGGATTTTTCCAGCTATTTCTCAATAGCCGCCACGGAGTCAGGATATGTGCCCCGTTGGTGGCGGCATTAGCTCGCTCTCTGTTACATGGGACTAAAACATAACTGGCGAAATGTGGGTGCATTTGCTAGGTACACCAGCAGGTGCATTAGCAGTATTATAAAACCGTTGTTTCATTTTTAGTGTACAATAAAGTTTTATTCTATTCAATTCAATTCTATTCTGCACCTCTTCCTAACCCATCTGGGATTACAAGTCGTGATGTTATATTATTATGTGTAAACATACTGTGTGCCATATGGGATGAACTCTCCTTTTTTTCAAGTGAAAACTTATTTAGCGGCGTTGTACACTTTTGTGATGGGTAAAAAATGTTAAACTCGCGTCAGGACACGTGACCGTCAGGTTACATTAGGTTACGAAGGAATTTAAAGTTTATGACATCTGTCATTGAGTTTGGGTTTCCAAAACTAAGGATAATTATCTTATGCACAAACAAAACCTTCGGTTTCTCCAAAGAGAAAAAACTCGTAAGACGGATTGTAATAGTTCTGAAGTGTTCATTAATGTAATAAAAATTGTCATGTTTGTGAACGATAGAGAAATAAATGAATGTTGTATTACCATATAAATGATAATACTTTTACACTGATAATTAAAGCAATTCGTGCAAATTTATTCCCTAACCATTCCAAAATATCAAAAATGCACAACGTTAATATTCAAGTTTTCACTTCTGCCGGCACTCCCGGAGTGCAACCCGTTATTTTTGTTGATGCCTGTTATAGGGCAAATGAATGAGCTCTCGTAAAACGTCATCGCATCCTTCCAAGATAAATCAAGTTCAACAATACACTGATTTTCACAAAACAATTACGTACTAATTAAAAAGATAGTTAATTGCATTAACAGTTGAAACAAAAAAAGTCTCCGGTACAGCACTAATTATGTCACTATAGCATCACATTATTTGAAACTATTTCCGTATCCTCCCACGCGGAGCTCAGTTAAAATAACAATTGGATTAAAAATTTAAACAGTGCCATTCACGAGTCTCATTTGAATCATGAATTTGTGATTCAAATGAGACTCGTGAATGTAGATTTGAGAGTGATATTTTTAAAGATTCCAATTTCGTATTTCGGAATTGCATTCGTTCTTTTAAAATTGTATGGAGATTTATTTTAAGACGTCTTTTTTATCTAGTACTCAAAAAATTACAAAATTCATCGTTTTCGTAGTCTATTCCCATCTATGGTGGGGTCGGCTCACCATCATACCAGATGCAGTCTTATCAGTATTTTCCTTAGAGCCATTGCCAATCAGAATCTGTTCTCCAAAACCCAGCTAGGTAACAGACACTGTAACAAACTTGCTTATTCCTTGATGAAAGGAGTAAACAGATTTATACATTAAAAAAGTAATTAGGGGAAAATGAATTTAATAAATGATGAAATGAAAAATACAATAAATTAGTACAAAAGTGAAGGGCAGGTTAACCGAGAACGTTTTAAATATCTCCGCAAATCTCTGAGCGTGATAGTAACTGAAGACAAACTTGCAGTCGTAGAAAGCTGGCTTGATTAAGATGAGCTTGACCACGACGAACTTGATGCAGGGCGATTTGGTAGGATCCACCAGCAGACACGTACCGCCCAATGCCAGGCTCGTCAGCTCGAAGAGCAGCTTCCAGCAGACAGGTAATGAGCCCCAGTGCCAGGCTCGTCAGTTCGCAAAGCAGCTTCCAGCAGACAGTTAGCAACAGCCACGGCAGCACTAAACGAAGGCCGCTCTTTGACTCCACCAGGCTGTGCTCAAAACTCAAGATATGACAGATCTTGACTCCAAACTAGACTTAGCTGTTTTCTTGATTTTAGACTATACTGATTTCTCGTGTCCAGACTGAACCGACTCTTAACTCCAGACTAGAACCAGGGCATCCGTCAGAAATCCCTTTTATACCCTGATCTTCCGTTTCTTTTCTTCCAATTTTCTTTTTCAGATTCAAAACTGCTGCGCTCTAGTAAGACGCAACCTGCCAGTATTAAAAACAGCCAGTAACAATGGTCAAAAACCCTGCACATAATATTTTTAGAAATATAACTCAGAATATCTTTACACAGCAAATATTCGCAATTAACTATAAAATACAACAATTTGAACTGACGAATTGATGATAATAATTTTTAGTAATATATAATCTAAATGAAACCTTCATAGAGAGTTTGGTTGGTTACAATTAAAAATAAAAGTAAATGACAGCTGACAAGTTCGATGTAAACAATGTCACAACAAAGAAAACTAAGAAAATATTTATAAAAATGAAACAAATCGTAATATGTTAATGGAAAACCAATAAAAGTATGAATATGGATGATAAGTGTGAGTATAAAGTGTCTGTAGTAGGCAGATACTATATTTCCCCAACGACCCCGAGAAAATTTTTGGCCTAGAACAAAAATTTTGGTAAGGTTAAAGTATTACAGCATTCACAAAACTTTCATAACTCATTCAAACACACCGACATCTTACGAAGTTAGGCCAGGTAGGATTCACATTCAATGATCACTACTCCACCTGATAAATCAATAACAGTAGGCTTATTTTTGGAGTTGTAATCCGCTCGCGTCTAAAACCCATAATAAGATGAAAAATAATAATAAGGGATCCACCCCAATCAACTTTTAGAGTTGAAGATTAGCGAAGGCTTATTTTAAGGAAGTCGCAACCCGCTTCAGTCAACTTTTAGAGTTGAAGATTAGCGAAGGCTTATTTTAAGGAAGTCGCAACCCGCTTCAATCAACTTTTAGAGTTGAAGATTAGCGAAGGCTTATTTTAAGGAAGTCGCAACCCGCTTCAGAGTCAACTTTTAGAGTTGATAAGAAAATAGTTATACCAACTTATAGTACAGTTAGTATAATAGAAGGTTAGATAACTTGTACCTAAAAGCACTTCAAAGAGTTATCTGATAAGAACAGATATAGAAGAAGATTAAAAATAATCTTTTAATGGTTTAAGAACCAATGAATGAACAAAGAAAATAAAAACTTAAGAGTTTAAATAGACCGAATAAAACTCTACAGTTAGAAGAAGGGAAGAGGAAGATGAGTCATGAGTAAGTATAAGATAAAAAAGTTAAAAATAAAGTAGATAAAATTAAAAGGGAGAGAGAGAGTCAAGAGAGTCTGAGTTATTATTAAGAAGGATTCTAAAATAGCCTACTTGAAATATTCAAGAGCGTTGAAGGACTGTCATGTGTTAGTCTATACTTTTGCGCTGAACCAGCGCAGATAATAGTTCGAGCCCACGACACTAAACCTATTTTGATGAGATTTATAGATGATATAGATAAATATATGATTTAGTGTTTAAGAGTATAAGTAGATTAAGTGATGTAATATGATGAAAATATGATGAAAATAGTTACCAAATATAATCTCTTGTGGAAGTTGTTTTAGAATTTAGAGAATATGTTTAAGATCAAGACTTGATTTTGCGTTAGGCGCCAAAATGTAACAAACTTGCTTATTCCTTGATGAAAGGAGTAAACAGATTTATACATTAAAAAAGTAATTAGGGGAAAATGAATTTAATAAATGATGAAATGAAAAATACAATAAATTAGTACAAAAGTGAAGGGCAGGTTAACCGAGAACGTTTTAAATATCTCCGCAAATCTCTGAGCGTGATAGTAACTGAAGACAAACTTGCAGTCGTAGAAAGCTGGCTTGATTAAGATGAGCTTGACCACGACGAACTTGATGCAGGGCGATTTGGTAGGATCCACCAGCAGACACGTACCGCCCAATGCCAGGCTCGTCAGCTCGAAGAGCAGCTTCCAGCAGACAGGTAATGAGCCCCAGTGCCAGGCTCGTCAGTTCGCAAAGCAGCTTCCAGCAGACAGTTAGCAACAGCCACGGCAGCACTAAACGAAGGCCGCTCTTTGACTCCACCAGGCTGTGCTCAAAACTCAAGATATGACAGATCTTGACTCCAAACTAGACTTAGCTGTTTTCTTGATTTTAGACTATACTGATTTCTCGTGTCCAGACTGAACCGACTCTTAACTCCAGACTAGAACCAGGGCATCCGTCAGAAATCCCTTTTATACCCTGATCTTCCGTTTCTTTTCTTCCAATTTTCTTTTTCAGATTCAAAACTGCTGCGCTCTAGTAAGACGCAACCTGCCAGTATTAAAAACAGCCAGTAACAATGGTCAAAAACCCTGCACATAATATTTTTAGAAATATAACTCAGAATATCTTTACACAGCAAATATTCGCAATTAACTATAAAATACAACAATTTGAACTGACGAATTGATGATAATAATTTTTAGTAATATATAATCTAAATGAAACCTTCATAGAGAGTTTGGTTGGTTACAATTAAAAATAAAAGTAAATGACAGCTGACAAGTTCGATGTAAACAATGTCACAACAAAGAAAACTAAGAAAATATTTATAAAAATGAAACAAATCGTAATATGTTAATGGAAAACCAATAAAAGTATGAATATGGATGATAAGTGTGAGTATAAAGTGTCTGTAGTAGGCAGATACTATAACACGTGATATCCTTTGGATTAGATCTAGATTGGTTTTTAAGGCTTCGGGGCCAGGAACTCTAAACTGTAACCGTAATAAGTGTTTTTAACACTGTTTTTTAAAACAGTTATACCACATACATATAACAGAAAAACACTTTTGAATGTAACAGATACAATAATGTTACCGAATCAAACTGAAACCTTTTATATGTGTTAATGAGTGTTAATGAGTGTAACTGAAGTAATCAATTATAGCTTTTGTATGCTGCGTTTACCCGTTACACTTATTAACACTGTTAACACTTTTAAATCTGTTACAGATACCTATGTTACGGTTGAAAACACATTTATAAGTGTTACATATTTGATTCTGTTACCAATTCAACATGTAACACTTATAATTCTGTAACCTTTATGAAGGTGTAATTGAGTCCCTGTTCGGGGCTTTTGTCTAACCGGTACGTCCGGATAGAATAATAATATACTTTATTGTACAACACAATTGAAACACAACTGTTTTACAATATTCAATATAAATGGTTACAATAATGGCAGTCTTTACGCTGATAGCGATATCTTCCAGACAACCTTTGAATGAACTGTACGATTAACGTAACATAGTCACATAGTAGGCTTTAGCTACCTTTCCCGGTGTTTTTTTTTTTAAGTGTTATAGGAAGCTTTTGCTGCCAACAACTTACGGTCCTCGTGTTTTAGGATTATGCCAAGCGAAGGTCTGGAAATTGAACAAACAAATATAAACCCACACTTTCACGTTTGTAAGGACAGGGTTAGCAGTCATGACCGATGTACAGGTGGACAGTATCACATGATACATTATAGGCACAACAGATTCGATTCATCATTCCTGTTTGATATTTGGCACAGACGGGCAAGGGAAATCTGGAAACAAAATCATCGATGTACCTACATTTGTATCGAGGTATCGGAATAATTAGCAGCTTTTACAGGGTAATTGGTAACCGAAATACTAATCTTACAAGTGTTATGGTAAATCACCAATCATCAATTCTAAACATAGAAAATCTAAACATAGAAATGGTGCCATTTTCATAAAGAGTAATCGGTGGGAAACATTGTATGACTCCGATAAAAGGAAATATATGTTTTATTTATTTATTTAAAATTTACGCCACACATACAAGTTATGGTTTGAACATATAAACCAAGTAAAACTACATAAAATCATCAGAAAAGAGCTTACAATAAATGTTTCGGTAGCTATAACGGACATAGAATAAAAATAAACAAAACAGTCTCAATAAGCCATGATAAAAAAAAAAAACATAATGGATCGCTGAATGTGATCCCAATACTGAAAAGCATGTGTAAAGACAACGTCATCAAAAAAAGAGAATAGATAACAAACGAGGTGAAAAAACATGTGACGTAAATCAACCCCCATGTTTACCAAATCAAATTAGCATACTTCGCAGTTCAGCTATTTTTCAATTGTTTACTGTCAGCGATAAAAATATTGCGGAGAAATATTACCTATCAGAAGCTGATTGTTACGGAATAAAAAGCCAACAGAATATTATGACTCTCAATTTGTACAATTTACCCGCGGCCGTCCCAGGAAGTCCTTTGATCCATAATTGCAATAAATTAAGTTTCTTTATCTTTTATAGACAGAGCTTTTTTTCAGTTTCTTCCACTATTTGGTTTTATAATAATGAACTTATTCTATTCTTATTAAATTTATTATTTTTTAAATGTTTTTTTTTTTATTATTTATAAGGAATATTTAAAAATATATTAAATTTGTATATAAATGAATAAAGGGAATAATAACTTATTCAATACAAAAATCCATCCAGCCGTTGGAAGATACGAGGTAAAAGAGTTTACAAACAAAAAGATACGCGCGAAAATTACACACCATGTACTACCAATGTTTTCTGTTCGAAACGACACCAATTTCCAAGAAAGTATTGCGGGTCACGAACATTCATTTGTTTTTACCAAAAAGAAAGGCCTAAGAGAGAACCAAACTTCTATTAGTTAGTATTCAATTAACTTGCTTATAAGGAGTGTATGAATATTTCTCACAGTTTCGATATTAGATGCTCAATTTAAATAAATTGCGTTGTAACTTTGTATGTAACTGTACATAGCTTATCTGTTCTGATGTCTCTGACTTTGTGTAAGCCTTTCCTTTTAGTCATGCCTCGTTAGTTTTGATTATGTATTTACTTAGTCTCATATTTTACTATACATTCAAAGTGATTTTGTAGATATAGTTGACTTTTGATAAAGGATATGTATACTGTACTCTGGTGAAAATGTTTGGTCTTGGTTAAAATAATTTATTTTAATTCATTCGTTGTTGTCATTTTCAGCGTCGCTCATCGTTTCAACATTATTTTCAGTAATTAACCAAAGCCTGCGGCGGTTATGG
Organism: Cerastis leucographa; assembly: GCA_963082945.1. Lineage (NCBI taxonomy): Eukaryota > Metazoa > Arthropoda > Insecta > Lepidoptera > Noctuidae > Cerastis > Cerastis leucographa. Next base: position 6,531,116 of record OY720361.1, read on the forward strand.
TCTGATAATTTCAGTTTAAACATGGTACAGCAACATACTACAAATTATACTTATAACTATGATGACATTTTTCTATCCTCACATAGAATTTTCAACAGCGTTATCATTCTTGATTACTCCATCGTTTTTAAAATTACCTGTAATAATCAAACAATCTTCATTACTAATATCGTTAAGCTTAGCTTTGCCATTAATAAAGCTAACATTAAAAATCGATAACTCCTCGTAGATCTAATTACCCGCGTACACTTCAGCGAAGACACGCCATTGCTCTAGTTACTAGGAGCGTCAAAATGAATTATGGCTTTTCATTAAGCTAAAGTGCTGTCTTAAAGTGTCTAAAAAGATTCCATTATGTTAGGGGAATAGCACCGCCTCGTTTATTAAGCTCGCCAACAGTTTTTTATCTGATTACAGCGCGAACAGATTTGTGTTTTGCAAGATTGTAAATTTGTGAGACGAAAAAACTTTGGACGATTCTATTAAGGCTTTGGAGATAGGTGAGATTAAAAAAAAACCAAGTGCGAGTTGGACTCGCGCACGAAGGGTTCCGTACCATTGTTTATAAAAACGAGCAAAAAAACTCACTATTTTTTTTTTATGGGAGCCCCCTTAAATATTTATTTTATTCTGTTTTTAGTATTTGTTGTTATATGATCAACAGAAATACATAATCTGTAGAAATATCAACTGGCTACCTATCACGGTTCATGAGATACAGCCTGATGACAGACGGACGGACAGACAGCAAAGTCTCAGTAATAGGGTCCCGTTTGACCCATTGGGTACGGAACCCTAAAAACTAACTAAGGTTATTAGATTTTTGAATGGTTTGAATTTTTTTAACGTCCATCTGTCTCCTAGACGTGATTTCATTTTCATATCGGAGCTAAAATAAGTTAAAGATAATTTTAAAATATCCAAAATTCTTTCAGTAAGAGTTTTTTTTGTTTACATTCTGTATGGGTGCTCATCGCATTCGCAATCCACTGCTAGACATCGAAACAGGCCTCTCCCAAGTTGCCATGTCTCCACAAAACCTGTTTCTGTCGTGTTATTGACAAACCACAGGTTAATTTCTAAATCTATCTGTCCTGGTTCGATCATGTCAATTAAGCAGAGTTGAATTACATCGAACCTCATTCTTAATGCCTATTTACCTATCGAGAATCTGCCACATAACCAGTACAAATCAACCTGCTAGCAGTACTAATGGCCGCGTCCGTCGGTCTGCCCTGACCACATCACTTCCGCTGCGGTCTGCCTATGATTTACTGATACTGGCTCCAACTGACGTTGTGTGACTGTCGTTCATGTAGGTCGGTACTACTTTATTTTATTAAAACTTTCTGAATGTTATAGCGTTTGCTTTGTTTAGCTAAGCTACGACTTATTTTAAGGCCTACGCTGTCCCTTCATACTTGACGACACGGTTGGTTGAGCGATTGACTGCTGCGCTGCGTGTCGCGGGTTCGATCCCCGCACGGAACAAATATTTGTATGACCTACAGATAGTTGTTCCGGGTTTGTGTATGTGAATTTAAATGTTTGTAAATGCACCCACGATACAGGAGAAATTCCTAGTGTGGGGCAACGTTTTTTTTTAAAAAAAAAACAGCAACTTCAGTACTGGACTTTGCCATTGGACTTGATTTGGAACTCTCAAATTAGAAATTCTTTTTAAGTTTTGAATGGTCTCCAATCGATTATACTAAGAAATTCAGACCGCTTTGTGTATGAACATCGACTAAGCGTCTTTCAAGTAACCACAGTAATGCCGGCCGAATATTACTACTTTCGACAATATTATTTACGTTCACGTGTAATCCTTAAGTATTAGATACCTAGGCTACTATTAGTTTCTGAAACCTTGGAAGGTAAACTTTGCTCATGCATATTGCAGACTTAATACTTTCCAAGTAGATGTACTACTACTATTACTATTACTTATGGTGTCACCTTGTTTCGCAGACGGAAATTTGACAGAATTTCGTTTCCCAGAAAATGTTTCACATAATATTTAGTCCCCGTATTTTTATTTCGAATATTTTTGTTACGACTACTATTTACTTGAATGAAAAATATTTTACAGAAACACAATTCAAAGAATTTTACAACCACATTTTTTTATTTGACCAACTTATCAAACAGCAGAATTATTTTTCAATGAATATTGTTTGTTCGATGTATGTTTCCATGATATTTTATTTCAACGAAATTATTAACCTTAAATTAAAATATTGTCTTTAAAAGTCAATATGTTTTACTACAAAAGTTAGTGACAGAAACGAATGGCTGTAAAACAGACTCCACGTAGTCTTGTTTGCCCTACCCCTAGAGTGTAATTTAAGCCCGCGTAGGCGCGGAGGGATGAGGCGGCCCGCGAGTTGAGGAGCAGGTGGTTTCTAAAGATCGCCGCCGCGGCTGAGGCTGGCCGGCTTGCCGGCCAGCAAGCCGAAGCTGCGGTGGTGAGCGTTAATACCATCTGCGACGATAAACTTGCGTGGGGCCGCCGGAGTCCCGCAGCGCCGTAGCCGTGACAGAAACCTTGCATGTTGCATGTTACATGCTTGCATGCATGCTGCATGCAACAGGCATGGACACCATTAGTGAGAATAACAAGATTGTTTTCCTGCTTGACAATAATTTACCCGCATCATTTTTGTGAACCCGGTGTTGTACTTTTATAGGAGGATATTATGCATTTTTCAAAGGTTTGAATTTTAGAAACTGTCAGTCGATTAAAATATTATTCTTCTTATTAAGTTTTATGTGAAACAAACAATATGTGGATAAATAATATTTGATTTGTTATTCTATGATATGAATATTCTAACATTAAACTTTATTTGAAACAAAAACCGATGATTTAAATTTATTCAAAGTAAGTATTCTGCGTATTGATTATTCTATGAAATGATAATATGAGAAACAATTTATGTCAAACAAAATTCGGTTAAACAATTAGCGATGAAACAACGCACAACCATTACTTATACTTATGTACTGAGACTAAATGCTTGTCGCGACATGCAACTATTCCCCTAAAAAGCGTTTTATGAGCAAGTAATACGTCATGATAAATAAATACGCTTTTGATAAATACTCTATTAGACTAGAACCTAAACCCAAATTAGCTAGGAAACGGCTTGGCAGATATGATACTGATGTTTGTTTTTGTAAGCTGAACATTTGATTTGATAAGGTACATTAAATAGTAGGTACTACAAAGAGTACACTAAAAGTGCACACAAGTTTACGCAGGATTGTTTGATATACTTGTCTACTTGCAGATTCCTATTAATGTAACTGACTCTAAGGTCCGTATTACACAAATAGATTTAAAAGACTTATGGTACGGGCATTGGGAACATTGTCATACAAAAATATATTGATCCCGAACTTTTTCGAGTTTGACACATAAATGCTACCGGACAAACGGGCGTATGACATTTAGACAGCTCGACTTGTAAACAAGTATTGGTTTACGAGTTTTTTGGTCTTGTTCTGTCTCATCATAATCTAATGAGAGAGAACAAGACTAAAAAAAAAGATCGTTTACGAGTTTTTTGGTCTTGTTCTGTCTCATCATAATCTAATGAGAGAGAACAAGACTAAAAAAAAAAGATCTGTAGGAAACGGAACGTAAGAGTGAGTAAAAGAGATGAATGTATCGGAAGAGAGAATACGACGAAGACGTACTAGGACGTTTTATTTAAAATATACTGATTTACAAGTTACTTTCCATTGTTTTACTCTGAATCCACATTTCCACAAATTTTGGGGGCTCGTCCGGGATTTGTGCGGTCCAGAGTCACAAGAAAGTAAAACTACGAAGGCGACGGGCGTCGTTGTGCATGTGGTGTGCTGCACGTACGGTGTTCGACAAAAATAAGACGGAAGACGAAGACGTTATTTTCTACGACACGGCGGCGGATCTCCTGCCTACCCAGACGAAGACGGCAATGACGGACGACGGTAGCAAAAGAGGTGACGCGGGCTCACAGGCGACAGCCATGTTTGGAAATTTCGAGAGCGGCGTCGCCGCGTCGCTCAATTGGACGGCGAGGATAAATCTTATTCCTCCACCAAATGGGCCCAAGACATTGAGGATAATGCAGAAATTTTTAACTGGACGTCGCAGCAAAAGCTGATAATTGCGCAGCGGTCCCTCATCGGCACGGCGGGGCTGTGGCTCAAATCTGAAAAAGTATTCAAGACGTATGAAGACCTCCGAGCGGCTTTACTGAAGGAATTTCCTGGAGCTGTCAATTCTAAGGAGATGCACGAACTGATGGCAGCGCGTAAAAAACGGCGAGATGAGAGCTACTACCAATACATGCTCACAATGAAAGAGTTGGGTAAGAGAGCAGCACGGCCAAATGTAGGAAACGGAACGTAAGAGTGAGTGAAAGAGATGAATGTATCGGAAGAGAGGGAACGTTTTTAAAAGATGGTGTAAGACGAAGAATACGACGAAGACGTGCTAGGACGTTTTATTTAAAATATACTGATTTACAAGTTACTTTCCATTGTTTTACTCTGAATCCACATTGAAAAGGCGTGTGAAGCCGCGGAAAAAATCTAGCTTTGAAGTATATTTTTCTATTCAAAGAAACTTACCTTATTTCCATTGCAAATAACATTTTCTATTACAGATTCTGATAGATTTTTATAAAATTTCACTAAATTACAAAATCTCTACACCCAATTCCCATTTGTTGGAAATAAAGGAAAAAAAGAGACTTTTCAAATGGTAATAGCGAAACGATTTAAAATGGTAGGTATTGAAGGTGCTTGTTTATCAAACAAATTGCATTATATTAAAATTAGCTTGAAAGCTCTTATGTCTTTATGCACGAATGCGCAACCGTGGTTTTCGTTGCAATGATTTTGTCATAAAAGAAGATAATGAATATTTTTATAACCGAAAGGCACTTTTTTTCCTGTCATTGCGATCCTCACCTCTGTAGTCAACCATCACGACAGTGGTAGTGTCAAAGAATTGGGTCCTTCACCCTCCTCAGTCTTCTCTCATAATTTTATCATCATCATCATCATTTCAGCCGAAAGACGTCCACTGCTGGATATAGGCCTCCCCCAATGTGGTGAACATTGACCGGTCCAGTGCGACTCGCATCCAGCGGATTCCAGCAACCTTCACCAGGTCATCGGTCCACCTAGTCCAAGGCCTTCCAACAAATAACATAGTAATAACATAATTTTATATTGAATATAATATCTCCTTTCTCATTTCATTGACCCCTATACATTTCTAGCCCACCCATATAAAAATTGCATCAAGTTTTAACCTTTCCTCAGTAAATGTTCTGGTACCTACAATACAACCGTGAGAGCTTTCGTAACATCTGGTTCTGAATTTCTAACGTAACGTGCTGTACGTGATAGTTGCATGCAACGTCTTTGTATGTGTAAAGCGAATAAGGGAGGGTCTGGAGATCGGACCGAAGCGTATACCTGTGACTAGGAGCACAGCATTTGGAGAGGTATAGTCGTTTGTTCTTCTAATTTTGTTTCGAAACTTATTAGTAGATGGTTTTTCAATAGCTCAGCCACGTTAGTTTTGGTTGAAGAGTTTACCTTCATTCTTCCAATCCCCCATTCAATCCTCCGTCTGTCAAAGTTCTCTTTGACTTTAAAGAGACACAGTCATTTATTGTGACAATAATTATGTCACAATAATTATGACTGTTTCTCTTTCAAGGATTCTATTGCAATTTTTCTATCACAATCCAAAGGAGCTTGCACGAAATTCCTGATCCGTTGCTTCATCGGGGTCGCTGACAAAGAAATTGTGGTCAAAATAGAAATCCAAGATGGCGCCGAGATTTGATGATTACCCATCCGTGAAAAAAAATATTAAAAAAAAAGATGGCGCTGAGGAAAATTTTCAGATTTTCTGACACCAACGAAAACAACACCCATGAACGAGAAATTGAAAAATATCCTCTGCGCCATCTTGGATTTTCATTTTGACCTGATTCTCGTAATCAGCAACCCCTAAAACCAATAAAACGATACCCATGAAGCCATTAAGTCCCGTAAGTCTATGTCGCGGTATCGTCTATTCGCGCATATGTCCACTCGCGCAAATGTCTTTTCGCGCAAACGGCATTGCGCAAGTGTCTATATTAGAGACACTTGCGCGAAGCCTTTAGACATCGTCGTATAGACTCTATAGCGTAGGTAAATGTCTTTCGTGCCAATGTCCTAATACCAAAAAGCGTTCACTCACCAACTTCAACAACGCAATGAAAATTAGTGGAATGTCAAAATTGCATTTGGAGTGTGAGTGACTGAGCCAGTTACCCCGCAATAATGTTTAGTATGGGAAATCATCATCATCTGCCTAGCCTTTTCCCAAACTATCTTGGGGTTGGCTTCCAGTCTAACCGGACGCAGCTGAGTACCAGTATTTTACATGCAGCGAGTGCCTATCTGACCTCCACAACCCAGTAACTGGGTATAACGATACCCCTTGGTAAGACTGGATGTCAGACTTTTGGCTTATGACTACTCGTAACGACTGTCAAAGATCTACAAATGACAGCCGGGACCAACGGTTAACGTGCTTTCCGAGACACGGAGGAAACTCGGTATGTAATTATGGTCATACATCCACGGACCAACCTCGGCAAGCACGGCTTAACCTTAAAGATCGACCCGTGCGGCTGTTGTTATTTAGCCACGAGCTCCTCCTATATATTATAGGAAAATATGCTAACTGAATTATGTTAATGTTGAACATAAACTTGTTTCCCAATCAGTGAGCTGTTTCATTTCTAACAATGTTAGGTGCTCTAATAGGTATATGAAATTAATACCTAGGCGTAGTGCTTTCATAGAAAACGTAAATAAGGTTCAGTTCGTAGTAAACGTCTCTGTAATTAACTTTGTAAATTGGCTGCTTTTTATTTAGGTAGCTTTATATTCTAGAGAACCGGAAATATGTCGCTAATTACTTATACATAACCTATAAGTACCTACCGGTATAGATTTAAAAGAAAAACAGATCCAGAACCATCTGTATAAAATTATATGATTTGATTTATTTAAAAGACCAAAACCTATTTAACTCTAAGTTTTCAGAAAACCTATTCGAATAAAGATACAGCAAATCATAACACCACCATTACCATTTAAAACTGAGTTTAATTTAGCTTTCAGAATGAGTAGGTACGATTTATTCAGGTTTCCTTTCATCACCGTTTAATACGCACTCACTGCCTTATTTAACCCATTAGCAAATAACGCGCTGAAATTTTATTGCTCGCAATAAAATATCAGGCGCTTACATAATTTCTGTTTCTATAAAAAATATTTCCCCCTTTTTGTGTGATAACAGTCGTAACTTACAATTTTACGAGGCAAGCAAGTAAAATGTAAAAAACGCAGTTCTATGTCCTTGTTTAAGGGGCTCGTAAAATACTTACCTTAACGAGCTTCGAGATAAGAAAGCAATGATAAGGACCCCTCTTTAGAATATAAAACCGGCCAAGTGCGAGACGTACTCACAAGCACTGTTTTTCATAATTTAATGAAAAACAAAGTTAACGCTGCAGTTTTATGAAAAAGTCTCATATCAAAAAAGGAAACATAAAATCTTATTCAAACCAATTTTCGTTGAATGTTTTTTTTTTACTTTCTTAATCTTACATTTTCCAGAATTTTCCTCCTCTTACTTAAAAATTAGAGGGGGGGGGGGCACATTTTACTACTTTGGAAGTGTCTATCTTTCAAACGATGACGACTTTGAGAAAAAATGATTTTAGGTACCTCAATGTTTTTTGTAAAGACCTAACTATAGACGCACGTATAGGTTTGACGATATTTTTTTTAGTTTCATCTCCATGTATGGACAACAAACAAAAATAATTAAAATAAAAGATCAAGTGGTCCCCCCACTTGATCTTTTATTTAAATTATTTTTGTTTAAAAATCTGTGTAGTAAATTGGCTGTGACATGACGAATGTTTAAGGGTTCCGTTTTATGCCATTCGGCTACGAAACCCTAAAAACGCCTATTTAAAATTTTCTCTAACGTTATTGTTGTTTAATGTTTAAACGTATTCTGAAGGTGAAAATTGCTTCAGCGGATTTATGATGCTCGGATCGGATTTATTGTTGTCGAGTTCTTTGTGCCCCTTTTGATAGAGAGAGCTCGGCTTATTAAAGGCGACGTTGCTATGGATTCATAGACGGCCACTATTCATCTTTATTAGATCATGGACATCTTTTTCATTTTCTCTTTCTGTTCGTAATCCTGCCTTTGGCAAAAAACTTGTCATTCGAGTGGACCGAATGTCAATACAGCAAGCAATTAGTGGTATGAATGAAGACCACGCGTGCTTCGGATTAGAGCTACGAATTGGTAATGAACCAATTAGTTGGTCGTTGAATGTCCTTGCTTTGCCCTCATACCTTTAGCGGGAATAACGAAAATTGTTTGCTTTGTTTTGTTGTTCACGGTTTGATTGCATTCGCAACTGCAGGATTTATTGTAGTAGTGTAGGGGAAGTTTTTTCAACAGGTGGGAAAGAAAATACTGTTATTATGAAAAGGACTTATGAGTTGTTGTTCAACGTTTTAGGGTCAGTTTACACCGAGACGCGACGCGACGCGACGATACTTGAAGAGGCCAGTGATTTCTCATAACGAAATGTGTATCTTTTCGTGTAGAAAATAAAGTTATATTTTGAATCGCTCTTTAAAAGTGTGCGCGCAGCGTCACGTCGCGTCGCGTCTCGGTGTGTACTGACCCTTATAGTTTAAATTAATGTTCATACAAGTTGAAATAAGCTAGCTCTATCAACTTGTAATAAAACTACATATAAACGGTGTGCGTGTATGACCAGATGTATGAGCGTGGATGAAACAAATCGAAGGAAGGAAAGTGTGTAAGGATCGTCACAAGTATGTAATTGAAAAGCTATAGTGATACTACCTCGTTTAATGTAAACTTTGAACATGTGTAATTAATTAAACATCAGTTAATTGTATACCCAGTCATTTTCATTGTCACTGCTATGAAAACTCTTCCGTATTTGTCCTCTTTTGCTTCCGCGTTTCTGTTACATTAGTATTATTAAACTTACACGTATGTGGTTATGTAATGAACCTATTGCTTATGTATTGTTTATATTTCCACTAGCTGCTGACCGCGACTTCGGTGGCATAGAAAAATGAGGGAAAAAAATGTTAACCTTCTTCTTGCTTGAATCATTATTTCTATTTATGAAAACCGCATCAAAATCCGTTGCGTAGTTGGAAAGATCTGAGTATTAAAAAACGGGAAGTGACTTTGTTTTAAACTATGTTAAGATGCCTATTTCATACTAACTAGATGCCTTTTTTTACTGTGTTCCACTTGTCTTAATTATTATGTATCTATTGTCATTTTTAATTGAACATTCTCGCTACTCAATTCATGTCATGCATTTCATTAAAGTTCTTAGCAGTAAGGTACGTAATAATAATATTATATCTAGGATTAGTCAGAAATAGATACTCAAGCTTGGCCGATTTATCTGCGTTAATAAATTACTTGTAAAATAAAACCTCAGTGGTCAAAATGAACATTCGATGTTCATTGAAACATTTGAAATAGTATAGTTTCCTTCCAGTCCACTAGAATAGTTTCTATCAGTGAGGTCTCAATCGAAACTCCAGCAGAAATTTCAGTCTATCGGGTCCAAACTTTCTCATAGGTATCTTTCATGAATGGTGCATTTCCACCAAATTTTCGATTCGCATCTCACTTCAAGTTGGATGCATATTGACATAGCTGTTGCCAGCATCTATACGTATTTCCGTATTTATTTTTGGCTGACGTCAGTTGCAACTTTTATCGTACCTAGATATATCTATGGTTTTCCATGTCATCATCGTAAGTATGCTTTTTAGGGTTCCGTAGCCGAATGGCAAAAAACGGAACCCTTATAGATTCGTCATGTCTGTCTGTCTGTCTGTCCGTCCATATGTCACAGCCACTTTATTCCGAAACTATTAGGACTACACAGCTAAAACTTGGTAGGTAGATGTATTCTGTGAACCGCATTATGATTTTTGTACAACATTTAAAAAAATATATAGATAAGGATATCTCCCCATACATGAAAATGAAACTAAAAAAAAAAACTATCAAAACTATAGGTGTGGGGTGTGGTGTCTATAGATAGGTCTTTAAAAATGACATTGAGGTTCCTAAAACCATTTTTTTTCAAAGTCAATCTTTTGAAAGATAGACACTTCTAAAGTAGTAAAAAGTGTGTCCCCCCCCCCTCTAATTTCTAAAGTTAGAGGAGAAAAATTCTGAAAATAATATGGGGATGTAGAACGTAAAAAAAACTTTCAACGAAAATTGGTTTGAATAAGATTTGATATGTAGTTTTTGAGATATGGAACTTTTTCATTAACTTACTATGAAAAACAAATTTAGTTTTGCGGTTGAGTGAAGGTTTACTAATGAATGACCGTTAAAAACATTGTTATTATATTGTTTGGGGCTATGGAACCCTGTGTGCGAGTAAGCCTCGCACTTGGCCCGTTTTGTTTACCCACTACTAGGAAACCTATTCCAGTTTACTCCGTTGTAAGTTAAAGACCATTAGGCACTCTATAGAATCTTAAATCTTTTTGCGTTTATCTAATAAAATGCAACCGTAAAGCAGAAGACGTCTTTGTATTCCTCAATGTACCGTGACGTCTACTCACTGTGACGTTTATGTAAGTTCTTCGAATCTCGATAATACTACCAAGAAATATCTATCAACTGACTTCAATGTTCTACAAGGTACTTCGCTCCAGGGCAGGGTTTCCCAAACTATGGGTCCCCTGCGAATATTGAGCGAATATTGAGTGGGCCCTGCCTATACGACTGACTTGACTGACGACGCAAAAAAATAGTTTCAATCGTAAGCAATTAACGAAATTCTGGCTCTCGGTTGCTGGTAGTCATCCATGCCTGTTTGATGAAGCTATGAAAATCCTCCTCCCCTTTACTACCTCATACTTATGTGAGGCTGGGTTTTCGAATATGGTGAACATTAAAACTAAATACCGAAATAAATTGGACTTATGAAACTCACTGCGATTAAAAGTAACTAAAGTTGAAGTTGATGTCAAAACTGTAATGGCGAAACATAGGAAACAATTTCAATCAATTTCTCTGTGGAACGCGATTCCCCAGGAAATCAGGATGGCTACGAATCGCCTATCTTTTAAAATTAAAGTACGCGAGTATATTCGGAAAAAGCTAGCAGTATCGTCACAACGTTAATATTTTCCCCATAGTTTTTCCTGTTATATTAGTATTTATATTTTGATATACAACGTTGATATGACAGAGGGGCATTAAATTACGCTACGAATACTATACGTGTTTAGTATTAATCCGATACGGTATAAAAACAAAAAGCAACCAAATTGAGATTTTTTTTCTTTCAAACAAACTAAATAGCTTACTAATCAGAGTAAAACGCAACCACCCTTTGTAAATAAATTTCACTGACCTAGCAAAGTGGCAACGTCGCACGCGCGCCGGAGCGCGGCATGTGTTATCTTGTGTCAAGGCGGGCGGCCGGCGGCGGCGGTGGCGCGGGCGGGCGCTTAGGCCTCCGCTCGCGCAGCTTTTATGATAGGTAAGGTTTTGAAGTAGGTACGCACACAACAACAATCACAACAAAAACACTAACACTAATAATAATCCCAAGTTACGTGTCCTGTCACAATAAAAAAGAAATACTGTCTTAAACTTATTTAGTGTCCTATCACAATAACAAAACAAAATTTTCTGCGCGCGAGTTCGTCAAACCAAAAGCGGCGCGGGCGCAGGAGAGCTTCCGTGTTACGTAAACATACGTTCCGAAAGGATAGCTTCGGCGTACTGAGGCGCCCCACTTACCGATCGCAAGGATCTAGAAATTAGAATGCAATAACAACACACTGACCTATTTCCATTTCTTTTACGCACGGGATGTTTTGCAATGACTTGCGTCAGAGCGGCAACAACGCATCGTAGGTAACACTCAGATTTATCGTTTTAAGGTGCATGACCTATGCGTAGACTTAATCAGCTGTTAAAAAAATACATCGTGTTCAAACGAGGTAAAAACTTGAAAAATCATTTGCGAATAAACTACTGCTCCTATTTAATTGATTTTTGGTACAGAGCTTGGAAATGGTACCTAGTATAGGCAGTTTAAAGGAAAGCCCCTCTGTCGTATCAACTTTGTATATTTATAGTATTTTTATATATTTTTATAGTATTTTATGTATCCTTTGTAGTTTGGTTTAGTATTCAATGTATAATATTAGATATACACCTACCACTGTTTGTCTCTGCATCACCCAAAGGTTGACTGGTAGAAAATGCCTATGGCATTAAGTCCGCCTCTGTACTATGTGCTTGAAGTGTTAAATAAATAAATAAATAAATAAATTTCATCCTTCCCATTAAATTTATATAATTAAGTAATAAAAGATTTTATTAAAACAGTTTGTTATTTCAAAAGTCCTTTATTAATATTGCTAACGCTAAAATTTCCTAGAGGGGGGTCCCGAGTTTGTAAACTTAAATCAGATGAGTCGTAGCCCAGTCAACTTTGGGAACCACTGCTCCAGGGGGATTAATATACATGATGTCATAGAGATTGAAACTGGCTTCAATCAAAGGATAATTTGCTGAATGCCTTGTACAATGTTCACTCGAGGATATGTAGTTGTAAATGGTAACATTGAGATCGTATGTGTCGGAACTGATTACTATTATGATTTATGTAGGTATGGTTAGTATAGTATATCTATTTCATTTCTATTACAATTAAACGAAGTTGAATTATAAATTTATAGCTGCATCATCTCTTGATGTCTTCTCCTGCTGTTGAATTGTTGAGAGGAGGTTTAGGGATTATTAAAAAAAACTTCAAGATTCTTATTATAGTAATACTAGCTGATCCGCGCAACTTCGTCTGCGTCACATTTTCCCCGTTTTCGCAACATTTTTCATTGCTGCTCCGCTCCTATGGGTCGTAGCTTGATGATATATAGCTTATGTTACTTCTAATACCTCCAAAAATATGTGTACATAGTTTCATCATGATCGGTTGAGTAGTTTTCGCGTGAAAGCGTAACAATCAAACTTACATTCACATTTTTATAATATTAGTAGGGATTAATTAACAGCCTCTTTGGTCTAGTCTTAGAAAGCGCTCATTCGGGGATCGTATGGTGTATGTTATAGTTATATTATAGTATCTCTAAAGCATGTTGAAAGTATAATAATCATTTATCGAATGCGCTATCTGATAGACTGTTGAGTGTAGTAAGTTCAGTGAAGGGTGAAGTGAAGGGAGATTCGGAAGCATTCACCTTTGTCATTACTATTGTTGAGTAAGATGACCGATACACCAACACTGTGAATAGCCAACCAATTTTGCTTGCCAGCTAATCTCTACACCACTTACTCTTGTACTTAGAATGTTCTTGAAACGTATTGATTTGACTTTATCTTCTTGAACAACAAATGCTTAGTTCCATGGTCAAGTTGTTCCATTGAAACTATTCCACCAAACTCTGGGTTACTTAGCCAAAACAACATAGCTATTGAAGATTCCCAATCTACATCTAATCAAGAACCCATACGGAATAGTTCGACAGTACGTACCTACGTGTTAGTGCAAGCTGGACGAAGTTGGTCGGTATTGTACCATTCAATGGCCAGTTGTGGCCAACTTTAGCGCTGGCTGGTTTCGAAATGTAAAGCCCCGATGCTTCTTATGTCAGATTTAAAAGTGAGGGAAGCGAAATGATTTTGTAAGGGATTTTTATTTTGTATGAAGTGAAACGGTGATTTTATTTAAAGAAAGCGCAATTTGACAAGATTGGGGTGACCTAGAATACTATCATTGGTTTCAGAAACTATGAAAAATTTGTTGTTTCGCACACAACATAGTTTTCAGGCAGTGTTTGTTACTCGATTTTTAGATTTAGTTGCAAATTTTGGTGTGTAAAAATTAGTACATTTTTAAAAATCTTTGATATTTCTTACCAGCCAACCAAGCATAATGAGCATACTTTATTTAGACTAGCTGCTGCTCGCGACTTCGTTCATGTGGAATTTTGATGGGTATGAAAAATGGATATTTTAGCCGATTCTCAGACCTACCCGATATGCACACACAATTTCATACAAATCGGTTCAGCCGTTTCAGAGGAGTTTGGTCACACCGCGACATGAGAATTTTATATATTAGATTTTTTGAAAGAATTTTGATAGCGATTCTTAGTATTAATACTAAATTTTATCACAATATCAATTAAGAAATTATTATGATTGTTATGTGATATGTAATCGTGCAATTATTATCAGTTTATGATATCACTTTTGTATCATATCATTAAGGTGTTTACATATCCGTGTCTTAATCAATAGGTATGTACAGTTAATACCGAACTTGTATTATTAGATATTACTCACACTCTTTCAGTAGAGCAAGTCATGTGAAAAAATCTTATTCATATTTTGTCACTCTCATAAACTTAGCAGCGACATAGTAGTAGTACTATTTTGTGATTATAATAGACCTGTTTCGCAATAGTATGACTTTCAAAAACTATGTTTGTGAAAACGTATAATATTAACCTAAAACATCAAACTAAGTAATATTTAAAACAATTTTCTCCAACAATGTGTTGGAGAAAATCGTTTTTAAATATTACTAGTATAATATATAGTTATTAGTGTTATAAAGTTAGTAGTATATATAGTTATTAGTGTTTTATTTTCATTGCTTGTGACTGTATACAAGGTGTTGTTTTGCATCCTCGTCAAAATTCAGGATGTTGTCACAAAAGATAAAAATGATCAATATAAATTACGCTACCTAGTTAATTATTAAAATACACTGCTTTTTTTTGTTGTTTAACCACAAAAACTACTACACACTACTACAACTTTGTTGGTTTAGCAATACGCTCGACCCCTATAACATTTGATGTATACATGACCAGCGAAATGTGAGTGTACCATTCAGGTACACCTCTACCTAACCCTGCGGGAGTTACAGGCGTGATGTTATGTTATGTTACATCGTGGAATGATTAGACGCTCTACGTGACTAGAAGGCAGACCAATTTTTTTTTACAAAAAAGTGGCCTGCCTTTTAGGCACGTAACCGGTCGTCAGAGGCGTATGTGAAAATTTTGATAAAGTATTCTTGAATTTTTCTTTTCGCATAGTGTAGAATTTGATAGTATATTATTAGTCATGTACCATCTAATTTTACACTATGCGCCACCACCATTAATCTTATTGGGTCGTAAGTCCCTTCAGACATGAACCAATCATCTTCCTGCCCTTGTCCCATTTTATTTGGGGTCGGCGCAACACGTCTCTTTCCTCCATTCTTCTCTATCATTTACTCATTTTTCCTTCATATCATTTTGCACACAATCCATCCATCTTTTCTTTGGTCTTCCTCTCCCTCTCCACCCATCACATTTATATTCATCACTCTTTTAGTCACATATGTTTACCCAAACAGGCTTAAATTTTGCTATCTTCAATATTATGGTCTCGATATTGGGCAAACTGTTTTGCCTACTAGGTATTATGTGCCAAGTTGGAATTTAATGAAGTTATGGAATATCTCGCCTAGTGGTATACGGAGCGAAACATAGACCTCACACGCTCTGGTGCGACTGCAAGCGGATAGCGGTAAGCGGCAGCATGTGGCCGTTCAAGTATTACGTAAGCAGTTTTTTTGCAATTATTAACCCAGCCCTCCCCCTCGTCAGCAAAAGTAAGCAAAGCTCTTAACCATTAACCATGCTTACGTAAACAATGGTACAATTGATTGATTCATGAGCAGCTGTTTTAAGTGACAGACAAGTGAATAGCGCGCGGTAATTCCCGTATTCGTTATTTGTAGGAATCCCCGAAAATGCAATTCGTTTTCAAGCATAGACAATGTGTGGGTTGCCATATGTGTAAAAAAGTAAATAATTACTGGTGACGTAATCACCATCGAGATCCCCCACGTCCCATGTCATCAAATATAAGCAAAGCAAAGACCCCCCCACCCCCTTATAGTGCTTACGTAATACTTGAACGGTCCCCATGCTGTATTAGCGGATAAAATTGCATCCCAGTAATGTTTACATTATTATTACGTGTAAGTATTATTTAGTATTGTTATTGAGTATTGGGTAATGCATCCCAGTAATTTTTACACTGTTATGACGTTTGTGTATTATTAAGTTCTCGGTAATACGATACATCTTGGTAAGATTGGTTTGCAGACTTTTGGGCAAACGGGTTAAGGTGCTTTCTGAGGCACGGAAAAATCTCGGTATGTAAAGGGTTGTCACACATCCACGGACCAATCTAGATAAGCACGGCTTAACCTAAAGATCGTCCCGAGCGGCTGTTATTATTTAGCCACGAGCTCTTCTTAATTTAATTATTTATATAATTTAATTAAAAGTAAAAATTGCGTGAGCTAGGTTTCAACCAGACTTGCAGATTAAAAAAATATTGTCAATTATTGTTGATAACTGAAATTACTTATAACAGTTAATTCCCTTATCTATTCATCAAATTCAAGTTTTCAAATTCATATCAATTTGAAATCTTCACACTGCAATAGAAATTCACCACGTGCTATTAATGTTACAAAAGGGGCCTTCGACTGAGTCATTCATTATTGAACGATTGGCCTATTTACAACGTACCTGATTGATTCCAACTAAGTAAGTGGTACCGAGCTAAGCTTCACATAACATAGCACCTGTAATCCCCGAGGGGTTGGGCAGAGTACAGTACACCAACATTTTGCCAGTTATATTTTTAAGTCCTATATCGAAATCGAAAAATCAAAAGTCATTTATTCAAATTAGGCTGATAATGGGTGTGCCCGCTTACACGTGCATACAGAAGACTAAAAATAAAAAAGAAAAAAAAAACTATCGGTAAAGTTATATAATATCAGTAAGCTAATTTGGAGAAAGAACATAAACATTGTATTGATATAATAGGGGCCAGCCTGTTGTCATCAACCGGGCAAATCCAGACTCTGACTGACTGAAAATTTCCTGATGAAAAAAGCCAGTAACACTGCCCGACCTGGGAATCCACCCCCAGGACCTCATACTGAGCAGTCGCGCTTGTGGCCACTAGACCAGCGAGGCAGTAACCTAGGTAACCTTCACTCGCTCACAAACGGACCGGTCTTGGAAGACCGTAGCGTAACTTTTAATGAATGGACTCGTAAACATAGTGTGTTTCACGTTTACCAAGTTCCGAACTACACGTTTTGCTCCAAATTAATTATAACACCACTGTTGTAAACCTTAGTATTTAACTAGACTTAAGTGTTGAAATAACCATCACGCCCCGTATTGTGGGCACTTTAC
Organism: Cerastis leucographa; assembly: GCA_963082945.1. NCBI lineage: Eukaryota > Metazoa > Arthropoda > Insecta > Lepidoptera > Noctuidae > Cerastis > Cerastis leucographa. Next base: position 6,548,549 of record OY720361.1, read on the forward strand.
AGGTTATTTTCCCAGAATAAAAAATCCAGTAGCAATTTAATAATTCATAATGGTATTTGCATGTCGCTGAAGTTTTTCAATTCCATTCCATATTTTCAGTATGAATAGTTAAAGAGATTTAGAAATACGACACTCGAATGAGTTAGAATTTTCTTGTTTTTTCAATAAAAAATATGGTGTGACAACGTCAATTGAAATACATAATAATATTGTTGATTTATAATGCAAGTTAGCTTTAAAATGTAAAGTGCATTTATTTGCCTTTGTACTCTTATTACTTTAACGCTAATGACTACTAAGTAAACATTATTTAATAATAATTATTTTTTTATTTGAAGAGTTGAATGCAGTTTTCTATTTAATTGAATTATTAGTTCAGGTGAAATGTAATTGCAATAATATTTCATCTGAACTAATAACGTCCTGACGTCCTAACCTGCCTTGTAACCTCTGTGAAGTTAGCATGGCTAATTAACAGGCAAACAAATAAAGTACCGTCTGGATATATTATTGCAATTATATTTCATCTGAACTAATAACGTCCTGACGTCCTAACCTGCCTTGTAACCTCTGTGAAGTTAGCATGGCTAATTAACAGGCAAACAAATAAAGTACTACTTATTGCAATTATCTATAGAAACAGAAATTTCGAATTACCTGTTTTTTAGGGTTCCGTAGCCGAATGGCAAAAAACGGAACCGATAGTCTGTCCGACGATATGGACGTGGAGAGGGAACACAGAGCATTGGCAGTTCAATGTAACATGCTGGCTCGTAGGTTTGCACGTTGTACAAGGGAGGTAAAAATTACACTCTTTACAGGGTATTGCCAATCTATGTACACGAGTGAGCCCTATGGGTCAGCAATACAAAAAGCTCGTACAATGCTCTGTGGGTGCAATATAATAACGCTTTCAGGTTTATGTTGGGACTACCGCGTTTTTGCAGTGCATCGGGGATGTTCGCGGAGTGTGGCGTGCGTGACTGATTTCGGCGGTCTTATGCGGAAAATATGAGTGACAATATATCACCTGTCATCATGCCGTGTTCGTGTATAACATTTTGTAACACGACGCCCAACGTAATGTGACAGTTACTTGATATCTTTAACCTTTAACGGCCATTATGTAGTATGTTACGATTCCATATGAATATTTGATATCGCGACCACAAAATAGAAGCAGAAGGCTTGTTCTCTAGAACTGTAAAGCATCATGATGAATTAAATACAGTCAGCTGCTTTCACAGCCTTTTCTCAACATAGTTGGTAAAAGGCTAGCCCGGTGAGGGTGGTCATTAATAAAATACTGTGCTTTCTTTGTCTTGAACCCTCTACACGTGGACCTTAGAATGCTCACTATACTCCAGTTTATGAAACGGCTTTCGAAGCGTTTCTTCGATAACGCCATTAAACACCGTAATCCCCTGATCACAGCGGCCGCCCGTTACGAACCCTCGCGGATTAGTTCAGTACGCCGTCCGAGGCATACTCTCGTCACCCCCGATAATGCTATAACCCTCCTCTAGGAAAGTAGCAAAGAGACTAGTACTCTTAAAAAGTTTAGACACAAACCGCCGTCTTTCCGACCTCGCCGTCGAGGCCCGTCGCGACGTCCCGGTCTTTGCCCTCCCCGACCCTCGCTGGAGCCAGCCCGCGATGCTGTGCCAGTAGTTTTAAATCAGTCCCAAAATAATGATATCATTCAGATCCCCCCAGTCCCAGTCCCCATGCAGTCCTCCCCCAGCGAAGCCGAGGCTCGTACCCCACACGGGGTGCCCTTAGCGTGTAGTCGCTTAGTTTGTAAGTTTTTATGCCCTGGCTGGAGGCCTTACTCTCAAGGCATCCACAGGATAGTCCGGTTAAGCAGACGACAACCTCATAGGTTGAACTGCGAGATTCCATTCACAAAAAAAAAAAAAAATGTCTTGAACCCGTGGAAAGTACTGTAGATTTAAGATTTTATTCACCACTTTAAGTCTTCTTTACTTTACACCTACATACTTCATTGAGTTTGAAGAAACTTTGAAGCGCCTCGTCTTTGTAGAGAATTGTCCCACAGTACATGTATACAGAATGTATCAGAGAGGTGTGCATTCGAGTATATTTAGACCAAACTTAACTAATCTTCTGTATGCGGGTGCAATGTCGAAATAGCGAAAAAAATTAAGCTGTCATACAACGTTTCAATACTTCGGGGATTTCTTTTTTCTTCCATTCTCTTCTGTCATCCGTCAAGCTATCATTTAGTATTATGAAAATAAATATAAGAGTCATGTAATAATATAATCGACTTTGAAGAAATTGTTGTTTTTTGTCATCAACTGTTATTTACACATATGTATTGGAAAAAAACAGTTTAATTAATATTACTATTGGCGTCATCGCATAAATAAATAAAAAAGAAACGACTTTGAGGATATTTTTTTGTTGTCTTCAACTGTTATTTGCACATACTCGAATGTATTGGAAATAACAGTTAAATTAATATTACTATTGGCGTCATTGGATTATAAATACATAAAATAGAAACGACTTTGATTTTTTTTTTGTTGTCTTCAACTGTTATTTGCACACACTCCTATGTATTGGAAATAACAATTAAGTAAATTAATATTACTATTGGCGTCATCGGATTCGAAAATAAAATAGAAACAAAATAGGTACACATAAAAATGTTGACACATATTATGTAATAGTTTTCCAACTACCTAGTTCTACAAGGTGTTGTTTTGCATCCTCGTCAAATTCAAGGAGGTAACTATGCTAATGATTCTCGTCCCAAATCAATAATAAAATGGGTAGGTAATTTTAATTTTTTTTCTTATTTACGGAAATCCGTAAGTTTGAACCAACCGTGTTTTAAACGCGGCCCGTCTGGTTCTTGCCCAGACGTTCTTGCTTGTTAACCTCGCTTACACACATACAAACAATCTCAAACGTTTAATTGATAATTTCTTATTCCCTAAACCACGTTAAGAGGGGGGCGGGCCTGTGGACGGTGAGCGGGCCTGTGGACGGTGAGTAATCGGCTAGCTCACCGTCCGTTCGTCTTATGACGACAGCGCGTTTGTGTTCCACGCGCGCCTCAAGGAGATGTCAGCAAATCAGAAGCGGTCCGAGAGGGCCGATGCCTGCCAGGACTGCGGGTTGTTCGAAAGAGATACCGCGGCCCTGGAACACAAAGGGCTAAGAAGGAACATGGAACTGGGTTTTAGTCAGTCAAGTCTGACACTCCCTCCCGCTCCGCCTAGAGCGGGAGAAGTCATTTGATGATTTCCCATCCGTAAAAAAAAACGTGTTTATTCTGAAACATTGACAAACTTAAACAACCAAAAATATCAGCGTTTATTAATACTTAACTAGGTATCGTAATTTTTATTGATTATTTATGTCTTTTGTGACCACCTCCTGAAATTTGACGAGGATGCAAAACAACACCTTGTAAAACTTGATTACATCACGCCTGCAATCCCCGAAGGACTAGGCAGAGGTGTACCTAATGGTCCACCCCACATTTCGCCAGTTATGTTTAAGTCCTATGTAAATCCCACAAGCCTATTGCCATCTACTGGCCACAAACCCAGACTCCGTGACTGCTAATGAGATATTCGTTATGGAAAATCTCAATAACAATTTGCACGACCTGCGAATCGAACATCGTGGTCATAATGGCGACTACTGAGCATAAGGTCCTAGAACAACGAAGCAGTCAAATAGAGTATTTCGATAAGTGCACATCTTCCTTTTTATAAGGTACTAGCTGTGCCCGCGACTTCGTCCGCGTGGAATTTACAAAGTAGCCTAAGTTACTCTTTATTACATCAGCCATTTACCAGTGAAAGTCCCGTCAAATCGGCCCAGCCGTTCCAGAGATTAGCCGGAACAAACAGACATGCAAAATGTAATTTTGGTATGTGTACCGTATATCCGCATACGCATGTAGTATATAGCGGTTATTTTAATATAACAAACAGACACTTCAATTTTACTTATTTGTATGTAGTATGTATGTATAGAAGATATTAATATTCCTTCTGAACTTTCTTATTCCGTGTCAAAAGTATATGACAAAGCAGGCTAGCCGCCATTTTGAGAGGTCACTCGGTTAAAGGTTACATTTGCAAGCTATTGGTCCCCCGCGGCCCAGGGTTTTTGTAACAGTGGCTAAATGACATACCTTTGCCCTAAATATTTGTTGGACAATGTTGTCAATGTGTAGAATGGGTCCGAGCACATTTTGGGATGTTTTTTTGCGTGTAAGGTTTGAAAGTTTTCCGTCTAGTAATAATAAATTTCCGTCTAATAAAAATAATTGCTACCTACTGCATGTTAACTTAACTGGAACTGAAATATAAGAATCTAAGTTATTATTTTAAAACTTTATTAAAAATAACGAAAAACTTTTTTTTTGTTTAGCATCAGACAATAAAAAAAATTATAATTAGGTAATAATTCTTCGAAAAAAAACACACACAGCCTTTTTTAATTCCTAAAAAGGTTCGCTTAGTCTTAATAATTTGTCTCCTTTTTTTCAAACATATTTTAACTTTATCTAGTGCACATTGTTCCGAAATTACTATGCAGATTTTCCAATCAAGGTACGTGACAATGTTACCTAACACCTTAGTACCTTGTTACCTCAGCCAAGGCACAAACAGATACTGGACATACACTGAACAGCCTAGATACCAAGACTTAGCTAGACATACACTGGTCTTCAGTTAATTAAATCATTTCGCCTTGCATGTCTCACCGGTGCTTTGGTTTTACCTAGTTTTGTCAGAAATTGCCCGGCTTGGTACTGCTGGGAAATTTCCACTGCCCACGGTTGGGCTTTTCTCTTGCTCGGCTCGCCGGGCTATTACTTGCAGACGCCTGTAAATATTTAATGCTGTGTAATGTAATATGTTGTGTAGTGTAATAACTCGCAACAGACCCCTGTTGCGAGTTATTGTTATCGTAGATATTGTTGGAAGTAAAATGGTCTAGACTTGACGGGGGTGAGAAATCTATTTTCGTTTGATAAAATAGTGTTAAGAGAATCGAACCCCTCCGCGCTTTCCGGTTGTCTTACTTAGATCTTTGACAGTCGTTACAGATAGCTGGAAGCCCGAAAAGTCAGACAACCAGTTTAGCCTAGAGTTAACGAGTTACCGAGGCAGTCCCTTAATGTCTAAAAATAACTACTGTTATTAAGAATATAATAGAACTAGCTGTCCCGCGCAACTTCGTCTGCGTCACATTTTCCCCGTTTTTGCAACATTTTTCATTGCTGCTCCGCTCCTATATATATTGGTCGTAGCGTGATGATATATAGCCTATGTCCTTCTCCAGGTTGAAATCTATCTTTTTGCCAAATTTCATGAAGATCCGATCAGCCGTTTAGTCGTGAAAAGGTAACAAAAAAACAAACAAACAGAGTGACATTCGCATTTATAATATTAGTATGGATGGAATAGAATAAAACTTTATTGTACACGAAAAATAAAACATAACGGTTTTACGATTATTTAGGTGTATCTTTAAAGTCTAGAAGTCAACCCCAAAATAAGGTTAAGAACATTTTAAAGTCTTAAAGCCTGATCAAGTTTACAAGTTTCTAATCAGCCTAGATCTGATTTAGATCTTTTTGTTGACATTAGATTTAGTAAAAGATTAAATTAAATATTAGCTGATACGGTAGCAGTCATTTACTAAGTATCCGAGACCGACATGACGACGTCATCCAGTGTGCAAAAAATAATGTTATCTTATCTTTAATCTTATTTGGCGCTTTTTCTTTTTCTTTTTTTCTTTAAGTTTTTTTTTTTGTTGACTGTCTTTACAATTAGATAGGCGGTGACAGAAGCTTAAGCTGTTTAATAAATATGGTCATCCTGCATCACGCATTGAACACAAGGAATTAAGCATTTTATTCAGGAAAGTTCACGTTGTGGCCTAAAAAAATTATACATAATGCAGAAATCTAACCTGAAGCATAGCTTTAAAGCCATTTGATAAGCTAAGTCGCGTTTTAGGTCGAGGTTTAATTCGAATTTGAGGATCGTTCTGTGATATGGGCCTTATCATCTGCCTCGCCTTGTCCCAAATATCTTGTTGGGGTCGGCTTCCAGTCTAACCGGGTGCAGCTTCAGTACCAGTATTTTACAAGGAGCGACTTCCAGTCTGAGTTCCACAATCCAGTTATTACTGGGTAATAAGAAACCCCTCGATAAGACTGGTTGTCAGACTTTCGTTTCTGTAATACGAACCTAAATCTCAATAAAAACATCCAAAGAAACAAATTGTTTTAAATGATAAATGATGTTTATTTTGCAAATAGGTTTTTACAAACACTTTTACACGTCATTTTTTTTTAACTAGATGGGGCCGGTGTTTCGTACCTGACTACTCTGAGAAGAAACAGCCGAAACAAACTCAGAGGTTCTCTGTTAAGCTGTTGCTCTTTTAAAGTCCAGACATTGCTCAGTTTACATGAGGACTATGCAGATTAGTGTCTGAGATGGTCTTTTGAAGAAAGAACCACACAGATTTGAGTGGACCTGTCCAGTCAGTGCAAGCATTTGTCAGTTATCGTGTAGCTCGACTTATAACTCAAGGAGCTCAACAAAACGACGAACAATACCAAAGAAAGGACATTTGGGTAGGTCGCTTAAAGTACTAAAACTGCCAGACAGCGGTTACAGTTAGAACAGTTTTGTTGCAATTTACCCTTCAATTTGCGGCACTAATTACTCTATTGCGTAAATCTTAAACAAAAACCAGTGTATTGTACACGGGTGTGCAATATCGTGAGATATATAGAAGAGAATTAACTCATTGTACTACTCGTATTTTATACACAAATCATAAAGTTTAGCAAAAATGTGATCAGGAACTGGTTCATGAGACTTCTAATGTATAAAATTCTCGTGTCACAATGTTAGTAACTATACTCCTCCGAAACAGCTGAACCAATTTGTATGAAATTTTGTGTTCATACCCATAAAAAAAAGTCAACGCGAACGAAGTCACGGGAAGCAGCTAGTCTAATATATAAAATTCTCGTGTCGCGGTGTTTGTTACCAAACTCCTCCGAAACGGCTAAACCGATTTATATGAAATTTTGTGTGCATATCGGGTAAATCAAAATGTTTTTATTTCACATAGGCCTACATGGGCACTTGTAAAACGTCAACAAAAAAGGTGCACGGTTCGGGTTGGTCGTTTCCTATGGAGAAGAACCGGCAAGAAACTCCATGGTTACTCTTTTAAAATCATTTATAGATAGGTCTGAGAATCGGCTAACATCCATTTTTCATACCCCTAAAACCCATCAAAATTTCCACGCGAACGAAGTCGCGGACAGCAGCTAGTGTTTTAATACACGCCCGTAGGTGTTAATCGATTAATTAGTTAATTGATTTATATTATTATAACGTCGAGATTAGCAACTGGGGATCTAGACAAGTGTTTTGTATCTCAGATTTGTTTCTAGTATTTCAGATTAAGGTTCAACTAGTCGCGGGCTCGAACTCACTGGTGGCCGAAGCCGAAAAGCACGCTGTCTCACTTGGCATCGTGCCCGACAGAGGTAGTATCAGATAGTATCAGTGATGAGCAGTTAGACGCTAGTCTGCACGCACATCTAGTTCGTACGCACACACACAGCGTTCCCAAACGTAAGGCGCGCGTAAAAAAATACGAAAAGGCCTTTGGAAGATAGTGTTTTATGAAAAAACCACTGCGTGTATCAATTACAAATAAAATGTATAGAATTCTTTGATAATTGTGCTGTGTCGGTACCGACTTTGTTTTGGAAATTTGACACTTATTTTATTACTAATTTACGACCAAAGTTGCGTTAAAATTTGCAATAAGAACGAATCTTTGATAGCTCGTAACTTTTTAATGACTTTTTGTTTTCCTATGCTGTTTCCGTACAGACAACATTAATAATGAGACAATACTATATCATGTTTTATTTTGGATGTGCAGTGTCAAACAGTGCAGTAAAACCCCCCCCCCCCCGTAGTTTCTATGAAAAAAATGTCGAAAAGTGTCACCTTAAGACAACGCGGCAACGGTACGTTTAAGTTTTTACCTTGCCTTGTGTCGTCTAGTGGTTAAGTCAATGCGCTAAGATTAAAAGCAATCTAAAAACCCGCTTCAAATCATTAACAAACTACAGACAGCTCTAATATTAGATACTGTTATGTCTTCTAGTCACGTTCTATTGTATTTTTAAAGAACCGATCACTATCTTATAATGGCAGCCATCATTTGGTGCTAATCTTAATTCTATTCAATTACTTTGAAAGTTTAACATTCCTAATGAAAGGTAAGTGAGTCATGGACGCTATCTGTTTTTGTTAAATATCGATAAGGGGGAGTTTTATGTTTTATTATAGGAATTTCAGAAGCAATGGCGAAGTTTTGTTCAAAATTAAAATAACTTCACGTTATAATTTTTTTTGTTTTTTTTTTTAACTTTGCCCCACACTAGGAATTTCTCCCGTATCGTGGGTGCGTTTACAAATATTTAAAGTCACATACACAAACAGCCAGACCCGGAACAATTATCTGTAGGCCATACAAATATTTGTTCCGTGCGGGGATCGAACCCGCGACACGCAGCGCAGCAGTCGATCGCTCAACCACTGCACCAACCGTGCCGTCAAATCATCATTCCTGAAGGATTAGGCAGGGTGAACCTAATAGTAGGTACACCCACATTTTACCACTTAGGTTTAAGTTTTATGGAAATTGGGTCGAGCCTATTGCCATGAACCGGGCACATATCCAGACTCCGTGGATGTTCTTGATAAATTCCTCATGGAAAAACCCAATAACACTTTGCTCGACCCGGGATTTGAACCCAGAACCTCATGTTCAGCAGTCACGCTTGAGACCACTAGACGAACGAGGCAAAATTTAATGTAAATTAAGACATGTTGAATATTAAATATCATGAGAATAATGACATAGTGGGAACATTTAGGCTGATTATGTCATGTGCACGTTTATACCAAATATTTATATTTTTATTTATTTCTACTTGTCCTAGTGTTCATCAAAAAGATGAACCCTAATCATTACTAAAATCTAGCCTTGTATACAAGGTGTTGTTTTGCATCCTCGTCAAATTCAAGGAGGTAACTATGCTAATGATTCTCGTCCCGAATCAATAATAATATGAGTAGGTAATTTTTCTTTTTTGCGGAAATCGGTAAGTGTGTACCACCCGTGTTTTAAACATAACCCGTCTGATCCTCGTCTTATAACCTCACTTACACACAAACAAAAAATCTCAAACGTTATTTCGATCATTTCTTGTTCCCTAAACCACGTTAAGGGCGTCATTCTGAAATACTGACAAACTTAAACAACCAAAAAAATCAGCGTTTATTAATAATTAACTAGGTACTGTAATTTTAATTGATTATTTGTGTCTTTTGTGACAACCTCCTGAATTTTGACGAGGTTGCAAAACAACACCTTGTATAGACTAATAAGTAATTTAATTAAAACCTAAACTGCTATATTGTCTTTACTAAGAATGTGTCCAATGGCACTTTTCTTATTGTCTCTATTAAGGCGAATACACTTCGTTCTTGTGTTTATTTGGTAACACTTATGCTACATTACATCATTCACTTGCACGAACACTAAACACTAACTCGAACGGTTTTGTTCTTTTTAGTCTTCTCCCTATGTCTGTGTGGTCGAGAAGCTGGATCGCCTCGACGTTCACATGCTGATGCAGGCGCTGTTCGTGAGCTTTTGCAGATGTGCTCGAGAATGAAACGATTTACGAATACTAGCCAAACAAAGGAATGTGTATCAAAGAATAGAAATAACCGACGTCTTGTAATTTCCGCTTACCCTAAAGCCCCAGGCGTTATCAAGTAGGAATTTATACAAAAGAAAATAAGAAACCACCAAAACTAAAAAAGAACCAATTCGGAAGAAGAAGAGAAAGCCATAACATAAACTGTCCCCAAACAGATTAACTGATAAAAATTGACAACTGCACCTCCCAAATTGACCAATAAAAAGAGCCTCAAATATCCTCAGTCCTAATCGTACATTTGAGCCCCTAATATTCCTTTGTTCAAAGGTTAAACGTAAACTGCTATAAGCTACGACCGCCAACGACCTTCCAGAGACGCACCTAAATGACTTTTGGTGCCAATGAGACAATTGGCTCTTGATTTAGAGGGTTACCTTCGATAAGACGTTGGAAACAATAATGAAAAGTTCCAGAGTACAGACTAGTGTCAGATGACAGAGGCTCGTGTATTTTTGTTGAAAATTATATTGTAGAAACCTTTGTTGCCAAGGAAAAGTTTTGCGAAAAACGATAACCAATTTGAGTAAACATTTTACGTTTACTTTAAATTTGCGCGTTTCTATGGTACGAATGTTTGGTCCATGAGGCGCTTTTAATTTTAAAGATAAAATAATTTTAAATTATTGCTACTTTATTGAAAATAACATTTTGTTGAAAGTTAAATTAAACAACAACAAAATAAAGCAAAAACAATTGAATTACGAGCAATCCCCGCCATAACTTTGCTAACCGTGAAATTTTTAATTACTCCTTAACAGAAACAAAGTCCATAAATTGGTGGAGTGCCACTCGAAAAGTTTTCTTTGCGGACACCCTGTAATAAAATTTCACAAGCGACTCGAATTTAATACGATTGTGTTTTGAATAATTTATCTGTATTATTCATTACTCTGGAACCCTTTCCCGCGCCGAATAAGCGCGAACTTCTTCAAAAAGTTTTATTGTTTACACCGTTCTTTGGAAACTCGGCACAATCGTTTGTTTGTCTCGCTCACCCTGTTGGTATATTTGTTCCATCTCTTTCTGACGTGTGATTGCTTAGTCGGAGGCTGCTTCCTTCCTGCCCTTTATTGGATTGATATCGGATTGTTATTTTTTTGTTCTGTTTAGAAAATTGGCGTCGGGCGTTATTTTTTTTTGGGCGGTTTTTCCGGCTGTCGGTCTTCGCGAGGATTGCAATAGTTTTTGTTACTTTTGGTGTTATGATTGAGTATTGTTGTGCTGGTTTCAAAAAAATATTTTCTTTTACTGGATTGTGTTCAAGATACGTCAGAATAAAAAATACACGTAAAATTTGCTGGTTATTCACCTGTATCTACATTTAAAGTAAACTACAAAATTAATTTGCGAAATATTATGTTGAATTTTAAGCAATTACACAAAAACAGTTTTCAAAAGTATTCAATTATAGTTTCTTAGAATCCATGATAAGTTATCTATAAAATGAAATTGTGGAAAGTTATACAATTTTAGATATAATTTATTCGGATCGCTTATCGGTTTGAAGTAGTTCTTACAATTTTTTGTAGCATTTTGTGGCCTACATTACTGAAACATTTCATTTTCGGAAAGTGCCAAAACTTTCAGCATCTTTGTCTAACAGCGCGGTTGACGCAGTGGCTGAGCGATCGACCGCTGCGCTGCGTTTTGCGGGTTTGATTCCCGCACGGAACAATTATTTGTATGGCCTACAGTTGGTTGTTCCGGCTGTTTATATATGTAAGTTTTAATATTTGTAAAAGCACCCACGATACAGGAGAAATCCAAGTATGAGAAAACACACAAAAAAATAAAACTTTACATCTTTTTAGTGCCTTTTCAAATCCTTTTGAACCTTGAAAGCAGTTTCTCCGCAAATATTCACCGTTGCTGCATTCTCTGATATTCTGGGCCATTTCTTTGACACATACGAAAGGTAGGTAGGTAAGGTAGGGTTTGGTGGAGGCAAAACGGAAAAGGCGATAGGTGACAATGCTCATCAGCCGAAAATGTTTTTAATAACTTTTTAGTCCTATCGGGATTATGCGTATAAAGTTTCATTAAAATCGGTTCTGTCATTTCGGAAAATAAGGACTTAAAAGTTTGTATATGTAATGCCGTGAGGCGTAAACGCTCTTAATTAATCAGAATATTTCACAAATGTTTGCCAGCAACGCCCTCTTGTTAATGTCAGTCAAGTGCCAAAAGGACGCCGGCTGTAACACTTTACGTCCATCACCAACATCATTCAAAGCCCGTCTTCACCGACTGCTGGCTATAAGCCTATCCTTGCCTGTGCCAAGCTCCACATTCTCGTGACAGCCTCATCCAGGTAAAGTATCTACCTGTAAAATATCATTCTCTTGACCTTATCCCTCCTATGAAATAATTTAACAACAAATATCAGTTTTAAAGAAACCCATTAAAGTATTATAACTACAACAATTTATTATTAAATGAGGAAACTGAATGGCCGGTAAAAGGATTTAGTACACTCGTTGACAAAACACCCTATACAAAACCAGTTAATGCTGATCTCTCATTGTATGGCAAATCTATACAAAGCGAGGTCATGTTAAACTGGACACGTAGGTATGGCGTAATCTGTCGCCGTGAGTACCATCATAGATTTCGGCACAAAACCTGTAATTTATAATTATGTTTCACTATTGAAAGTAATAAAGTTTTAAGTGGTCTTTATTCGGGAGTACGTATTATTCATTTAATTATTCACAATCGAGGCGTATGAATAATTAAATATTTTAAGGGCTCAAACAGTACATACCAACATAATATATTCCTTTTTCCGTAAACTCTTGTAAATAATAAACGTAGCATATGGCAGTCTCTACTTTATGCTTTACTAGCTGTCCCGCGCAACTTTGTCTGCGTCACATTTTCCACGTTTTCGCAACATTGTTCATTGCTGCTCCGCTCCTATTGGTCGTAGCGTGATGATATATAGCCTATGTCCTTTCCCAGGTTGAAATCTATCTTCTTGCCAAATTTCATTAAGATCCAATCAGCCGTTTAGTCGTGAAAAGGTAACAAACAAACATACAAACAAAATGAAAACAAACAGAATAACTTTCGCATTTATAATATTAGTATGGATTTACGTATTTGTAGGATGAGATCATTTACGGGAATTACCTATAGATTTCGTGGCTAAATATTGATAACCATTCGAACTTCAGAAAACTTCGAAACCTCAAACCTCGCTTGCCTAGTTTGATCCGTGGATGGGTGCCCACCCATTACATACTAGGTGCCTCAGAAAGCATGAGAAGCTGTTGGACCCGACTGTCATTTGTGGATCTTTGACAGTCGTATCAAGTAATGGCCTGAAAGTCGACAACTAGTCTTACCAAGAGGTATCGTATCACCCCGTACTGAGTTGTGGATGTCAGATAGGCAGTCGCTCGCATGTTAAATACTGGCATGCAGCTGGTAAGACCGGTAAGACTTGAAGCTGATTCCAGCATAGTTGGGAAAGGCTAGGCGAATGATGATGACCTATAGATTTTTGATTAGTTATACTGCTTTGAGGAAAGAAGTTGAGGTGAATGGATTTGAACGGCATATTTTTGATACTAAAATTTTCACGTAAAGTTTAGATTACACCGTTGTTGTTGTTGTTTTTTTTTTTGGTAGTTTTTGCATGTGCACAGAATGCTCGTGTGCCAGTTACCACTGGCAAAATTTGGGTTAACATTAGTATCAGTAGGGTGGGTAATATTGTAGGACGTTAAATAGACAGCCCGTGTTAAAATGTTTTAATTTACTAAGTTTGTTTGTAGTTCTACGAGGAAAAATACTTGTCCATTAATGTATACTACATTAACTTGTATTTAGTTTTGAAAAGGTGCTTATTAACTGTGTAGTTGATAATATGCAAACAGGCTTCAAAAGGTACTCAGTAAATGTTCACATTTTTAGCAATGTACACAAAATACCAAAATTATGTAAACTCAATAGTTTCTGAGCCACAGCGCATATAATTTCAGTGGTTTCTAAATGAGCCGATGAGAATAGTGTCTGTTCGTAAACATTTGGTGAACAAACTGCAACAGATAACAAGGTATTTGTACGACGACGACGTCGGTAAAGGAGTGCAGAAGTTTTACTTTGTATTTATTAACGTGATTTTTTTTGTAGGTTGAATTATGGATGGATTATCGTTACTCTTCCACGCAAAATCTGATGAGCAGATTTTAAGAAACTTAACTGTGATCTAGGTTATACAGCAGAATAACACATTGGTTTGTAATTCTTGAAGATTTATTTTAAAAAGTCTGTCCCGCACGGTTAAGTTTCAGTGAGGATCATTAAAGGCCAAAACGCATATACACAATATCCGATGTTATCTCCTCTCACAAACCTCATTAACCCTAATTTAATCCCAGAACAAGCTGGATTCAGTCCAGGAAAATCTTGCTGTAGCCAACCTCACCTAATACATCAAGGACGGGTTTGAAACTAAGAAAGTGACGGAGGCAGTATTTGTAGACTTGTCGGCACCGTACGCCACGGTAAATATATAACGTCAATTATAAAAGTGACCAACCTGACAGAGGATTTCAAGTTCATCCAAATTCTCCGAGAACTGCTCAGTAACCGACGATTTCAGGTGCCCCTCCTTGAAGACAAAAGTAGATGGCGAGCCCAAAAAATTGGACTACCTCAGGGGAGTGTATTGACCCCACTACTATTCAACATCTACACTAACGACCAACCAGTTATCCCAAACACAACCCGCTTTCTGTACGCTAATGGCCTTGCACTAACCTGTCAAGATACCAACTTTGAGGATATTGAAGTCATTCTTTCCACAGCTCTTAGTAACCTAAGCCACTATTATGCTGAAAATGCTTTGAAACCAAACCCCTGAAAAACACAATCATGCGTTTTCCTCCTCCAAAACAGACAAGTGGGTCGTAAAATAAACATCTCTTGGTAGGGGTTATCAATCGCCCACAGTGATCCGGTCACTCACCTATAAAAATAAATGCCAAACTATAAAAATTAAGGTGTTTGCCAGAAATAACTTGCTGCGCCGCCTTACATCTACCAAATGGGGGCTTCTCCTCAAGTTCTGCGAACAACTGGAAAGGCGCTATGCTTTTCCGCTGGTAAATTTGCTTGCCCAATACTATAAACAGTTAGCGGATACAGCTATATATGAGACGTGCCGAATAATTAGTGGATGCCTTAAACCGACCCTAGTACGAATGCTGTATCCACTTACTGGGATTGCACCTCCAAAAGTTTGTACGACCATAGCCAACCGCACCGAGAGGACGAAGCTACAAGCTGAATCGCCACCCAATGCACAGTTACGTCTCAGTGCCCCAGAGACTGAAAATTCGTAAAAGTTTTATTGGGTTCGTTGGCCCAGCTAGTCCAGCTAATAAAAACGCCTGCACAGGTAGATTTGTTCTCTGTGGAGAGCTGTTTAAGCTCCCTGACGGCTTCGTCGAGCCGTCTGAAAGTCTCCCACCTAGGCAAGCTTTGAGGGCAACTTTTCGAGTCTAGAGGTAGGGCAGACAAGACTACGTGAAGTCGGTTTTGCAGCGATTCGTTTCTGTCACTAATTTTTTTAGAACAACGTATTACCTATGGCGCATGATACTTCGATGATCTAAAAATATGTCAAATAATGCATGTAAAAAAAAGACATCGGTCAATAGTTCTCGGTTAAACGAAATTTAAACGAAAAAAAAATGCAAAGTGATCGTGTCCCAGGGATGACGTGAAATGACTTCGCATGTCACGTAACTATGATGTCATCATCATCATCATCGGCCTACAATAGTCCACTGCTGGACAAAGGCCTCTTTAATCGCACGCCACTTAACTCTCGGCAACTCCTATCCAGTTGCCACCCTGCGAAGATCGTCGAGCCTGACGAATATGGCTGGCCTATTGTCACTTCACCTTACTTATTCTGTGAGCTATGTCGACAACTCTGGTTCTCTGTCGGATCACTTCGTTACGGATGCGATCCCTCAGAGAGACTCCAAGCATAGCCATAGCTATGACATATCACGATGCAATGATTTATCATGCATCCGTGCACATGCATCCACGATATGCAACACGACATTGTTATTTACCACGGTGCGTCGTCGTATCGCTAATCGTACGAGTATCCCACTCGCACAGCTCCTTACAGTTGTAGATGAAGATAAGCTTCTGGTGGCCACAGCATGATTGGATGATTCGAATTCACACATATTTTTTTGTGTCAGTATTTTAGCCGGTCCATTTTGCTAACGTGTTTTACAAACGAGTAGATACAAGGCCCATATTTAAGATTAGCCTACTGTATTTTTCTACTTTATGTCATTATTCAGTACTCTCTGTGTTGGCAATCATAATTGAGTTATATTTTGCATAGCTGATGCACACTAGATGGCCTTGCGCCTTTTACAGTTCTTTGACACTTCGCTTCAAAGGGTGCTTATTATCCAGTGTTGCCAGTATTGCAGGCTGGTATCGCATTAAAGTTTATTTCTTGTTTATTTTACTGATCGTAGTAATCGTAACTGTGGATAAAAATAGTTACTGGAAGGAGGAATAATGAAACTGGTTCGGTGACTAGTCTTTACGGAGATAATAAAACGGACTATTCTGGTACGCCTTGAAATGGTTTAAAAAAATGTAATTTAATTTAAAAGCAAACTGTATGAATGAAGTGACTATTTGGTTCGTATGGGTTGGTAAAATGTATACAGTACTAGCTATCCCGCGCAACTTCGTCTGCGTTTTTCCCCGTTTTCGCAACATTTTTCATTACTGCTCCGCTCCTTTTGGTTGTAGCGTGATGATATGTAGCTTAAGTCCTTTCCTAGGTTAAAATCTATCTTCTTGCCAAATTTCATTAAGATCCGATCAGCCGTTTAGTCGTGAAAAGGTAACAAACAAACAGAGTGACTTTCGCATTTATAATATTAGTATGGATACAGCACACTACTAAAACAAACCTTTAAAGTGGTTGAAGAATTAGGTTTAGTAACTAATAATTCAGTAACCAATGAGTAGTTTAGTAGGTCAGTTTATCAGTTAATACTTTACGATGACTCAAAATAGGTGCGCCTTTACATAACATAATATCATGACTGTTTAGTGATAGTTTATGTTAAAGACCCGTACAATTGGGGGCGAACCAATTGCGGTCAACCAGGCACAAATACAGAGTCCTGGCTGCTACAGAGAATTTCCTGATGAAAAAACTTATAATAATACTTTCCTGCCTGGGAATCATACGGGCCTCATGCATAGCAGTAACGCTTGTGAATACTTTACTAACGAGGCATTCCATAGTAACCTTCGGATACAATTAATGAGGTATGAATTATTATTACAATCTACATCTCAAACTTGGATTTCCGAATTTTGAGTCTTATCATCTATATGAACTCAATGAACTGCAGATCGTTTAAATCTGAACTATTACAGCTCAGATTCCGATGCATTGTTGAAATAATATCGTGAACGGATACCGAATATTCTCAATAGTTATCGAGAGATTACATTCACGGGCAAGCATATTATTAGTATTCCTAACACGGTTTTCATTGTTCTGCTTTCGAACTAGAATTCCCTTTAGATATTATGCGGGCAGGCGACAGGACTGCAAATATTGAAATCATATGACCGGTAAAATATTTAAAAGAGTTGCAATACAATTGTTTTTTTTTTTTTATTTCAATTAACTATCCAATACACAATTTTTACCAAAGTGGAGTAAATATTTAATTCGAGATAAGATAAAAGAGTTGGAACAATACCGAATAAATATACCAATACTGAATCGTATAAAATAATGTAATATAGTCTTTTTGCTTCTCACATAATAAAAATGACACGGAAATCTCGCTAGACAAAATCCTTAATTAATACGCCCCTTATCTACCAAAAAAATAACCAGCACTTTCAAGTTAGCTGAATCATCAATCATTGCAAAAATATATACATCATCCTTATGACACTCCAATGAATGAAGCATCAATGAAATCAACGTAGGTATCAATGTTTATGTCAATAACAACTATTGTTTGAAAAGTACAACCGGAAATGCAACACCCAGTTCTAATTGATAATATCCATTCAGTAAACCACACTGAAATTGAAAGAGTTATTACAGTATTACTCACAGCAACTTCACATGATAACATCATCGTCGCATAACATCAAACCGAAGTCGAAAAAAACATGAATGGTCCTAGTAATCACAATGGAAACAAATATATCAATTACGCATTAAATAAAAATAAAGAACTTATTAAATCACATAACAGTTAACAAATCACAACTGTGACTCAAAAAAAGAAAACTCCAGACAGAAATAACGCAATAATAACTGCCTAAACAAATCAACGGTGACAATAAAAGAAAAAAATCGTAGAAAAAAAGGTTGGTCTGTCGACCTAAGTCAATAGAAGAGTAAGTGAGGATAAAAATAATAATGAAAGAGACGATAATGACCCTGCGGACGACCGATAAGTTATCTTGACTGCGGTTGGTGCAGTCGGAAGTGTGTTGTACAGCTTTAGTACTTCTAGTAGCTTTGAGTTCGTATTAACTAAAGATACGTGAGTGTATGTTTGTGTATAGTGACGTATGCTTGTGGTAGATAAAATTGAAGAAGTATACGTAATTATTATCGAGCAGGTCTAAGTACGGGAGTATGATGTGTTAATGTAATGCGTAATTATGGATTACGGAACGTACGGTAATTTCGTTAGGATGTCCGAAATCTGAAAATCGGATCAATTTATAAAACTTTAGGTAAGGCCACATTTAGTTGACAATGAATAAATATTCTTAAGAAATTCATATTTCTTGACTATTAAGTGGCTATGTAAGATGAACGGGATATCATTGCCAATAGACCTAACTAAGTGTATTATGTGACCTAAGTGTATTCACTGGAAAATAATAATAGGTAAAGTAATTATCATTTGTGATTCTACATAAAAATAAGTAAATCATGAGGAATTCCAAACGCTAAATAGATTAAATACTAACCTAACTTAACAATATATTTTATAGAAGGGTCTCGCAATGCAATTAGAAGAGTGTATGCAGCGGTTTGCGTGCTACCATACCCCATGCCTCCTTGGAAGTTTCAATTAGTGCAAGAACCTTACGTCTTTATTTCTGAAAACTTTCTTTATGCGATGGATTAAATTGTTTAGCGTAAGGGCTTGAACACACCGGTGCACGCATAGGATTTTCCGAGCACGCGAGAAATTCACGACTTTTTGCAAATAAAATGAGTGATGTTTCCTCGTGTTTACGACTTGTGCACTAACTTTAACATATTGGAAACGGAATGGATTTGAATGTTGTGTAGTGTACGTGAATAGTGTATTTGAATGTTGTATAGTGTAGTGTAATTAGCGTCGCGATCGGAAAGTGAAAGGAATTCATTGATAAGATTGATATTGTTACAAAATTGAAAGTTATGAATTTTTGAATTATTATTGTAATGGCGAGTACATCTCTCACCTTCGATTTGCCGACGATATAGTGGTCATGGCTGAGACCATGGAGGACCTCAGTACAATGCTCAATGACCTCAGTAGAGTTTCCGAAAGAGTGGGTCTTAAAATGAACATGGACAAAACCAAGGTCATGTTGAATGCCCATGTAACACCCACTCCTATCAAGATCGGAGACTCTACTATCGAAGTTGTAGACGATTATGTCTACCTGGGACAAACGGTCCAGTTGGGTAGGTCTAACTTCGAGAAAGAGGTCAATCGTCGAATCCGACTCGGCTGGGCAGCGTTCGGAAAGCTGCGTGGTATCTTCTCGTCCAACTTACCGCAGTGCCTCAAGACGAAAGTCTATGACCAATGTGTGTTGCCAGTGTTTACATACGGGACCGAAACGTGGTCGCTCACAATGGGCCTCATCAGAAGGCTCAAAGTCACCCAAAGGGCAATGGAGAGAGCTATGCTCGGAGTTTCCTTGCGTGATCAAATCAGAAATGAGGACATCCGCAAGAAAACCAAGGTTACCGACGTAGCCCGAAGAATTGCCAAACTTAAGTGGCAGTGGGCAGGGCACATTGCTCGCAGAACAGATGGCCGATGGGGCCGAAAATTTCTGGAATGGCGACCGCGAACCGGGAGACGATGCGTTGGAAGGCCTCCCACTAGGTGGACCGATGACCTGGTGAAGGTTGCGGGGATCCGCTGGATGCGCGTCGCACGGGACCGGTCAATCTGGCGACACTTGGGGGAGGCCTATGTCCAGCAGTGGACGTCTTTCGGCTGAAATGATGATGATGATGATTGTAACAAAATTGAAAGTTATGAATTTTGAATTATTATTGTAACAAAATTGAAAGTTATGAATTTTGAATTATTGTTACAAAATAGAAAGTTATGAATTTTGAAGTAATTGACGCTTGTTCGCGGGACGAACTGGAGAGGTTCCGTCAAAGCTGAAAGGAAGACGCGCGGGTTCGCGAGAAGTTGAAGGAGTGGAGGGAGTCCTTTGCCCAGGAGTGGGACAAGGCTGGTTAGAAAAAAGGCACTCCTTTGTGAATTTAATCAGTTTGATTTCCAATCCGTGATACTCGTGCGCTTAGTATTTGTTTGCATTAGTCTTTGTTAAATGTTAAATATTTCAAGAGAAATTGATGTTTTACGGAAAATGCTGACTTTTCGAAACGATTCTTTTTGTCGTGTCGATGGTCCTTCAGTGTTAAATCAGCTTCAACCACTTTCTCTGGCCTCTTATTGGTGGCCTCAAACAGGTCTCACAAGGTGCAAATGGGCTTTCGCAAGGAGCATACGGTAGGTCATCATCATCTGCGATGTCATCCAAGTACCTCCATCGGACAACGTAATATTTGCAGAGGCACACCTGGCTTCGGTGTAGGTCTAATGATTTCCAGATGGGCCATGGCAGTTGCTGGCCCGTTGGGAGCTTTTCTGCAATGTAAATGAAGTCAGCAGCAGAAGAAAGTTGGAGAAGCCATAGCATTATTCGTAGCACACTAAGGCTATTGTCATTTTTGTGGGAGATTTCTGTAAACTGTCACTGACCTATTATAAATCTCTCACTTAAGCTATTTCTGGTCATGTGGTGGATGTGTGTGAATGATTTATAATATGCTGTATTATTTTCTGATTCATATGACCCGCTTTGATAGAAATAGTTCCATTTAGCCTGAATATTTAGAAGTGTTGAGAGTAGCAATAGTGTACACTATTGAATGAATAAATTATTTGATTTGAGTGCAATCCAATTAGGTTAACTTTGTTCAGACATTTCAGATATATCAATTTAAATTCAGTCCCAGGTTTTACCCGCAGTTTTGCACATTGGTCGGAAATTATCTCTCTGGAATGTACTATCTAGATAAATAAAAGTATCGTAGCGTAACCAGGTCTTGGTCTATCTGTGTGCCAAATTTGATCAAAATCCTTTCAGGTATTAAGGTGTGAAAAGGTAACAAAGAGAGTGACTTTACTTTCGCATATTAAATAATGGATTACCAAGGAATTTCAGTTGGCTTCTGAATTCAAGAACCTTGTAGAGTTTCAGATATAATATGATTTCTTCGAAAGAAAACGCAGAGCTAATTTACTCAGGGAATGATAGTGAAATCTAAATCAAATAAATAAGCCAAACCGCAAAATGCTGTTATCTATTAAGTTTTCTTTATACCATCGTAAATAGATTTTATTTTCCCTTCGTAATACTTTCACTTTTTTGTTTATTTAGAATAAGAATAGTCTAGGCAAATTACTTGACGGCCCTTTTTCTTAAGAATGGCTTCTGGTAATACAAAGTCAGAACTGTTGAGTAATTATAATTTTATTGAAAAAAGCATTAAAAAATTTAACATTACATTTACAGGTTGTCTTTTTCATCGTCATTACTTCGGCTCAAAGACGCGTCGTCCACTGCTTGACGTAGTACGAGTAGGCCAGTAACTTCATTGCCTTATCCCAAAAATCATCAAACCTTTTTTGGCTTACCGTCTACCGAGTGTCACTAGCTAATTTTCTCCCTGTATACATAATAATTTGATATGAATCTGGATTGTGCATAATTGTGCAGGTCATTATTAAAATTAACATACGCGTGTCAATGAAATTATGTTGTATACGACGTTTTATTAGGAAAACATAAGAAATGTCTAGCATTACTAGCGTACCTCATAAAGCACACATTTTATTACGTCATTTCGCCAACTGAGGGCACATATTATGACATTTCACAATGTCACATGCATAAATGGTGTTTCTTATGGCGCCAACAAAATTGCTTAATTTTGTTGATCGACGACTTCTTTTATGGTAGGCTGCAAACATTATATTGCGATAATGTTAATCAATACATCACTGAAGCATTTTGGCATTTTGCCTTGTGTTCCCAGCAGTCTAGTCTCGTTTCGATAAATCTTAAAACCTATTAGTTTCATTATTTGCTCATCGATCGTAAAAACGCAATAAAAATATTTGAGAAAAATCATAATAATACACACTTAGAAAGTTCAACAAAAAAAGCATAGCAAGTAGTCTTGTAAATATATAAAATTACAATTATAAGAACATTTAAAATTATATTTCTTTATGGTTATATGGAATCTTATAAAATTATAAAATTTTAACCTCAGAGATTTTTCTCAATACACCAAAGATTTTTATCAAACAATTAAACTGTCAATGCGTGTCTACTAAACTTCATTAAACAAGTTAAGTGAAAGTGGTCATCAAAGCATTTAAGAAACTTCTAGGTAAACACCTATAACAATCTCATTCATACCCTTTTAATAGCCAACACGTCTGCCTGTCATCCACTCGCTTGACGTTTGATGCAGGTCTATATTGTTCCGTTAGTCACGAAATAGTAAGCCGGTCTTACTTTCATCATTACGCCACAGCCGGGCGCGTGCTTTGATCGACATGTGCCCTTATAATGTTGGAAATGAAAAGCGTTTATTATTTTTTCATCACACTTGCACGTAAACAGTGTCATAACATACAGGTTAACTTGGCTGTAATGCCCCATATAAAACCCTAGGGCCGTAAGTAATTTTTTTTTAATTTACAGCACAGCATGACAGCACACAAGTCATGCAAGTTCAAGTAAGGAGTTTACACGCAATTGAAACATTGTCTTAAAATGTTATTTAAACAGGAATTTCATTCAATCCCGCTACATGTTATTTAATTACTCAACTAATGTTCTAAAATCTAAATAATCGATAGTTTTTTGTATCAAAACGTCGTTTTTTTTTTTTGTACTCCGTCATGGCTGTATACCTAGGTAAGTATTTGCCTTTAACGTTTCTGAACAAAACATTTG
The DNA here is from genome assembly GCA_963082945.1 of Cerastis leucographa. Classification (NCBI taxonomy): domain Eukaryota; kingdom Metazoa; phylum Arthropoda; class Insecta; order Lepidoptera; family Noctuidae; genus Cerastis; species Cerastis leucographa. Next base: position 6,571,698 of record OY720361.1, read on the forward strand.
TATAATCTGTGGTGTGGGCAAACAGCCCGCCATCCGCAAATCAGTTCACGTATTTCGTAATAATATGTGCTGACTTGTGTATATTCATAATAAATTAACTCGCAAATGTGATGAAAAACATTGTATGTTTCACGGGCGGTTCGGGAATTACGAACCTCGACTCAGAAAGCCCTCAGTCTTCGACTTCGGGCTTCTACTAGAGCCTCGATCGTAATTCCTTACTTACCGCCCTTAATACACAATATACTATTGTTTGGGTTTTTTTACGTCCTACTTCTCATTAATATTTTATAGGTTGGTTAGGTAAAAAAAGTGTTGGTTGTCCAGCGAGGAAATGGGCAGACGAGATTGTTGCAATCGCGAGCAAAACCTGGTTTGGCTCGTACAAAGAGAAGTTTGTCTACACCAAGTAGTGACAAAAAAGAAAGAAAGAAGTATTTATTAGTCACACAGGACAAAATAAGAATGTGAAAATTAACAAAAAAAACTAAATTATATAAAATAACAAAAAGAAAACAAGAAAATAAAAAAGAGAAGGGGTGAAGTCATCTGCGGCTGATGATGTTATATTTCTGAGATTAATCTTACAATTTTAATGGATTCGTAATGTTAACAACTGATAATGCAAATTCTTGAAATTAATTTAACTATCAGTTTCGTTATGCAATATAATCATTTTAAAAAGATAACTAAAATTTTATATTGCGATTCATGTTTGATTATGGTAATGGACTTTCGTGTTCATAGTTTTATATTAACTAGCAAGCTCTGAGAAATAATCGTTATGTCAGTTAAAGTTGAATGGACAAAGATAGCTAGCAAAATGTGGGAGTACTGTGCGATACCTTACGCCCAGGGTGAACCTAATGGAGAAGACGGATGAAAAAAGATTGCTTGCAGCAGAGATGAGAATGTTGAGGTGGATGTGTGAAGTGACTAAAAATTATAAAGCTAGAAATTACCATATAAGAGGACATTTGAAAGTGGCGCCTGTTACAGTAAATATTAAAAGGGATGGCAGGCATGAAACACATGCGACTGATGAATATAAATATTAATGGATCCAAAAGGAGAGGAAGACCAAAGAATAGACAGATGGATTGTGTGAGAAATGATATGAAGGAAAAAGGAGTAAATGATGGCGTGACAGGGGAAGATGGAAGAAAAAAAAAGTGTTTGTGTTTTGTAACAAACAAATAATATGGAACAAGGGCAGGGAGGTGATAATGAGGGTAAACCTAACCCTTCGAGGATTACAAGTCGTGATGTTAGTGTAGAAGAATGTAAAGATACCGCAGTCAATACAAATAAAACGCAATAGCCAGATGGTACAAGCCGGTCCCTGATAAGGGAAGTGTTCACTTGATAACGGGAACGATGCACACGCGAGCCCATTCACAATGAAGGAGACACCTACAGAAGGTTTACTTCGAAATGATGATGAATGATGAAACAAATCACGCACATAAATATAATCAAAATGATGACTATCGGGAAAGTCTACCTGCAGCATTCTCTAGATACAACAAATAGGTATACATGGAAATCCTGATACAAATACTGCTGTGAATTTCCGTGGCCGTTGAGTTATGATTACACATCGGATTATATGCATTTGTATGTTTGCATATGCAATTGCATAAAACGGTTTTTTATAGCGTCATTGCATATTTTACTACTCGATAGTGCTTATTTTAATAGTTAAATGTGTAAGGCGCGTTGCATTATGCTGTTCTATATAAACACCCGATTCTTGAAGGAATAAAAAAAAGTAACCCATATATCAACGGCACGGCTATATCCTGCCTGAGGAGGTTTCTGCACAAACGGCGTCGTTATTTTCAGCCTACAAATTATTTTTAACGTCACGATTGCTCTACAAAAATAGTTGACTGTGTATTTTCACAAGAATTGCAACTGATTATTAATTATAATATATATTTTGTGAGAATATAAACGTAAATTTGATAAATAATATTTTGTGCATATTTCTCTTTTAGTGCATTTACTGGTTATGATTGCATGATCCTGAACATTAAACATATATTTTTTTTTTAAACAAAAAAAAAGTAGTAAGTAAATGAAAAAACCAACTGAAAAAACTGGGAAACAAGCACATTTTAATTAAAATAATATATATTTTGTGAATATAAACGTAAAGGGTATTGTTCATTCTAGGCTTTAACGTGGACAAGTTGTTCAGTTAAAAGTATTTTTATGATTAAATATAATTAAATCTAAAATGAATATTTTTTGTATACTCGTAGTTGGAAAGTAAATCTAAAAACATGTCGTTTAAAAAGTATTTATTCCGATTGAGTTACAAAAGAGTCGCCATCTTTTTGGTTACAGGCTGATTTTGTGTTGCCACATTAATAATAATAGTGAGTTGTCTCTATAAGATAATAATCGATTTCTAAATCCGAGTCAAAAATATGTATTTTCTTGAGAATGTATTATCAAATCAACTGATTTTCAAACGCATCTGTGTTTATTTTCCTTTCAATACTTTAAAAATGAACAAAACACTAATCGTTTTTGACCTGCAAATCATTTTCCATTCGATTTTAATAATAAATCGATTATTGTACAATCGTTTTTTTTTTGGCAACACCTGTCATCTGTCATTAATGACGTACAGTGAAAAATAAACATTACATTCGCTTTGCCTCGAGCAAAGACTCCCTCATTGCGAACTTTTCTGTTTTTGTTATAATGGACTCTGATACAGTTCCAATTGAAGACCCGGGTTTACCTTTGGACACTGTATCTGCTCATGACGATGACCCTGGCGCTATTTTGTTAAATATTGAACCGGCTTGAAATGAAAACCTTGGCATGAACATTGACGCTCCTGTATATCCTATTGCCCATAACGGGAATGACGAACCTATGCGATGTGTCAATTGCGGCATTGATATTATTTATCGCAGAAGTCGCACTCTGGAACCCATTGAAATACTAACAGTAATTCGACATTGGACTGCTCCACAAGTGGTAAGCTAATGTTCTATTATTATTTTTAAAATAATCATTGCTATTATCCATACGAACTGAATAAAAATAAATATGCTTATGTCTTATTTGCTTTCAGCCCAGAGCTTTGTCTGTCATTCTTGCTGGATGTTGGCTATCAACAATGCAGCGGCTCAAGAAAATGAACCAAGCACAAGTAGTGGTCAGCAACGACAATTATGTGTAAATTGTGGATGTTCAATACTACATACTAGATATCATGTTTTGCATACAAATTCCGAAAGAGAAACACACATAAGAAATGTAATTATGGAGTGGATATCACGATGGCAAATACTATTATAGAAATGAAAATATGTGTGAGGAAAAAAAAGATGTCAGTTTGTGTTTCAACCAGTGACTATGAATGAAATTCTTTTAGGTTCATGGATCTGACCGCATCTGCCATCCATGTTGGCAATGTGCTGATAGAGCACCACTTCCTGCTTTAATGTCTGCAAATGTACCAGCATAAGCAGAAACAATAACCTTACCGGATTATACTAGAGCATCTGATACACAGGCTTTTTGTTTTTGTCCCTGTTGTGACTCATCGCAGCGATTGAGTATCCCAACATTGCTAAGGGGGAGAGAGCCAGCAACCTCCTTGAAGGTTTACCTTTAACTGGCAATTGCGCTTTGTTACGAGGAAAAATTCAAAGCGTGTACATAAGCCGAAAAATATATTTATATCATAATTAATAATGATCTGCAAGGCAGAGAAGCAATAACTCAATATTGTTGCAATTGCCTTGTACAGCTAAGAACGGTGGGCTGCTGTGCTCATGTTATGACCATAATATGGTACTTAAGCTGGGCAAGGCACAACAATAGGCAGGCAAAATAATATTAGACTGCCTACCCAGTTTTTAGATAATATTTTATTTATTTGTGATTCGGAATAAAAGTTATTGAAAAAGTATATTATTTTTATTTTTTTCCATTTAAATGACGTCAGGATGAGTTACTACCACATTAAAAGGAAGAGAATATCATTATAGGAAAGCTACAAATCATGTTTTTTGGAAATAAAATACTCATGACTAACTTTTTTTCAGCGACAAGCCTTATCATTACACATGCTAAATATGAACTATTTTTACACTTTCCAGCAATCTTATTACTATAATTCGTTTCTTAGAGGTATAAACTATTAAAAACACCTGTCATAAAATATTATAGTTAATGTCCACGTTAAGCCTAGTTACCCTAACAAAGTGAGCAATTCCCTTTGATAAATAACATTTTGTGCATATTTCTCTTTTAGTGCATTTACTGGTTATGATTGCATGATCCTGAACATTAAACATATATTTTTTTTAAACAAAAAAAAAGTAGTAAGTAAATGAAAAAAACAACTGAAAAAACTGGGAAACAAGCACATTTTAATTTAAATAAAAGTTGAAAGCAGGCGCGACCCATTTGAAGATAAAATTATGTCGGTCGGGTAAAAAATATCCATGTTACTAGAAGTAGCTAAAGTTTATAGTGCAGTTTCTTTGCGATGAAGTTAAAATTACTGGATTGTTAAGACTAGTATTTCTGTACCTTCCCCATCACGGGCAGTAATTGCACGGCAGCCCCAGTACGAGTCCAATGAGATTTTTATTTAGTAGCAACCTAATGAATCCGCACACTGAAACATTTTAATGTTATGTGGTACTTGTTAGCAGCTTAGCTCGAATTATTTACTGAGTTCGGAAATTACAATGTCTTTGAGATTTTCTTACGTGTAGGCTACTCTAATCATCAAGTAGATAAGGGACGATAATGATATTAACAAGAAATTGATAATTAACTTGTGTGAATACTACGTAATAATATATTGCATTTGAGGTCATTATAATATTAGCAATTACTTTGACGTTGGTAACGACTATCGTTGAAATGAAGACTAATGGACTTAATGAGTAATGAACTAATGACACTTGTATTGTAATGTGTAAGGGAATTAGCAATACGTTATTTCATTAAGTCATTCGTTCTGATGTGCCTATTTATCCAATTGTTCTAAAATCATCCGAAGCGTGAAACAGTATAACTCCTATAGCAGGGTTAGGGACCGTGAAATGAGGTTAAAACACTTACTTACCAAAAAACCACCTTTTCAATTATTTAGGTATCGTATCTATGTTATCTAACACATTTGTGTGCACAAAACATTTTCTAAATATATAATCAATGCATATCTATCGATATCTTCCACACTGCGTGGAGATAAGTTAGTGCGGTAACAACATTTAGCCAGCGCGGAGATGTCCTCAGTTTTCCACAGTGAATTTTATCTAACGTGTTGAACGGAAGCCGGCCGATGCGCACATCTCGTTGCCGCATCCCGTTTCACTCGGCCCTCCGCCAATCGCCTCCGACCTCCGACCAAACGGACCTCTACACCTCAATTCTCCCTCAGTCTTACTGTAGGCGGCGCGACGCACGGACGTACGCGACGGTCGCTCGGCATCCGCTCGCGAGCTTTCGAATTTTACCTGTGGATTGTCAGTGGCATGTGTCTGTAAAAAAATACACTGATTATAAACATTGTGGATTTATTCTGGATTAACACAGCCCTGTTTCGAGTTCTGGGAGAATCACAACATATCATATTCAAGGTCGGTGTGTTATGTATGCTTTGCGAATAGTAATACGATTGGATGCATTCGGAATGTCACCCGTCGAGTCTTTATAAGTTGGCATTAAAGGATTGCCGAGGTGAAGGAAATCTTTATAAAGTTCGTATATCGGAGTTCGTTGACGTCTCGGAGTAGACTTGTTTTTATTTTAAATTATTTTTTGTTGTTTGACCGGTGCGTGTGACGAGGTTCGCTCACTCGATCATTCTTCCTTCACTTCGACTATAAATAAAGAACAATCGGATATTGGAGATTTCAATAGCAATGTTTCCGGCTTTGCATGAAGTGAGTAACGTGCAAATTTCCTGTTTATCTTCGAAACAATAGAGTATTTTAGTCTCGATGCCAATCTGAACACCATCGCTGAACGAATCATTAACTTCCTAGGTCTGTTTATATTTTTAACTTCAGTATCTTTAGTAGTTGAATATTCTCATAAATATACTCGCCAAATATTTACTTTAAGAGCTACAAAGGAAGGCGAAACAGAAGTTTTGTACAAAATATTCTCATAATAATGAATCAGAGGCATTTGAACCGTAGTGAGTTCGATTTTAATGTCACGATGATCTCACCAATACCTGCCTATTTGTATATTTTCTATTCGAAGAATTCTTAGCACAAGCACAATCTTATTAATTTATCTTCAGCAAATATGTGCCGACATTAAAATATATGAGTGGCTGATTCATATTTGCAACTGAAATCAAATATTGATAAACCTGATTATGCAAATTTTGTTGTTAGGCAAAACAGAACTATTTCTTCTATTTTGAAACCGCATATTTCATTCATGCGAATATTGTTGAAATCATCAGAAGAAGCTAAAAACACAACGCTCATTTCAAAAGTGATCATGTAAATTACATTACTGATCGTAACAGTTCGCGCCTCGCATTCTCTCGTAATCGAACCCTACTTAAAGCAATTGTAATCATAGTCATTAACTGATTACGGGTAATGATATAGCTTTAACACCAAATGAATCAGTATCCTTCACACGGGAAGTACCTGATTTGATTGGTGCTATAGTGATTACACCTGACAATAAGCAGTTTTAGTGCCTCCTACTGTGTCAAGGATGTTGATAATGCTGACGGTAACCACACAATTATCAAATAATTACGTGACTATCTAAATTCCTTGAATTATGGAGATACTAAAGAAGGAGGAAACGGTAATAGGCGCGCGGTTTGTCATACTGAAAGAGACGAAGTCAATGCCATTTTTGAAATTGCCAATTTTGGGAGACAAAAGATTTCTTAGATAAAGCTTTAAGGGTCAAAATACCAGAGTTTTGGAATTTGAATTTTATTTAGCCAATATTGTGGCTTCAGAAATTGACTAACTGATAACTTATCTATTTTACCTTCCAATTGTGATTTGCATTGCGATATTATGACGCACTTCAAACAACAATTAGAAGTGCTTATCAAGCTGATATGATCCAACTTTATCAGTCTTAAGATACCTGTGGGAAGATATGGCCTAGCTTTATGGCGGAAAACTTAAAGGTCCAACCTGTTTAGTTCTACCTGAAGGACTCCTTAATATGTGTACAATGTTACGAAGTCCTACATTTCTACTCTACATTCATCAACTAGATTACGATTTGTGCTAACGTTTCTATAAATAAGCTACGCCTGCTAATTGCTCCCATAATAACTGTTTATAATTCATTTTGAAGTTATAAACGGCGTTAAATTTAACCCACGGAAAAGAAAAAGCGGAAATTAACTCGACTAAAAAATTTACGGGTGTTAACCGTCGAAAAAATGTTGTGGTTTTTTGGTTTCTTTGGAAGTGATTTAGTACTTTTAAACTATTTAATGTTTTTAAAGTGGATCCGATACGAACTAACGTTGACTTGTTAGCTAGTCCTTTTTTATCCGGTCAACATGCTATTAGGTTCCCAAATGTGTATTTAAAAGCGTATCTAAAATGTAAATGTTTTAATAGATTCTCATTTGTATTTAAAGACTCCGTTCTGCGTAATTGCTGATTTAACTCAACCACAGAGCATTCTAAATGTAATTAAAATTGACCCTTTTAAAGTTGCTATACGCAAATAACCCATGCCAACGAAAATGCCTAGTACAGAAATTCTAAAATATATTACATTATGTGCCAGTCATCAGTTAAAGTCAGCAGAAAATTTCGAACTGTCTGCGGAAGATTGAAAGTGGAATAGTTTCAGGGACTTGGTGAGAACCCCGACGTTTTGCCCCGAAAGCTAATTAGTGAGGTGAGTCCGTCCATCGACAAACTGATTTGTGTCGATCGCTTCCCGACTAACAACGGAAGTTGTAACACTGGGAAGGACTTGCCAAACGACTTGACTGACTTCGAGAAACAAAATATCTTTAAATAGAATGAGCGATGAGCCGTGTTAAACTAACTGGTTGCGCAAACATGTGTGGTTTATTCAAACAATGTTTAGTTAAATATTGTTGACTGAAGTAACATTCGTTAAATCCATCCGTGGACTTATCTACTTTTAGTCCATTGATGAGTTAATTTTAATCCAATATGGTAAGTTATATCTGAAATGAATAAAACCTGCCCTTTGCAAGGTTTAAAAAATCCATGTATAGACCACCACATTAATATAATATAACTTTTCGGCACATACAGAAAAAAAGAGGCCCACGAGCGGGATTACAAAAAAACCTCCGGCAAATATTATATATTGACCCAAAGCCTAAATAAATTTTCAAATAAACGGCTATCGAAAGTTTTAAAGCAAATATCGCCCTATGAATATTCAGTACTTGGCCTATGATAATAAAGTTGATATTTCTATCACGAGTTTTCACAGGGACTGCGGCCGGCTGTTGTTTTAAAACTTTTCCTCCAATAAAACACGCGGTTATTGCTTATATTTTACCTAAACTTTCATAAAATCACAGTGAAACAGTTTTAAGCCCGTAGTAGTAAGCACAGAGCAATACTCGGGAACAATGTGCGGCTTAATTTCAAAGCGCTTTGTTTAAGAGCCAATCAAAATTATGCACGGCGGCTTCTATATTTCTGGAACGTCAACTCAGTAGGTACCCGGTAACGAGTTTTGTTCCCCCACACCGTTTAGGACCAACTGCTGAGGCAATTTTAGCTGTTTCAAGACTCAACTGTGAGATTCTGCTTAAAACAATAGTCGTAAATTCAGCTGGGCCCGTCAAGGTGTTTAATTTATACAAGTCTTTGAACACCCATACGGTATGGACAAAAGAGTCGTTTGTCTACCTTGGAGCGGCCCATTGAAATTATAATCGTACGACGATGTGTTGCTTAGCGTATTAAACTGACTGGTATTAACTCGCGTCGAACCTATTAAACTGTCTACAGCAAACAGAGGAGTTTTAAATAACTAAAGACGAGCGAGCTCGATCTTCTTTATGAATTATTTCAAACGGAACTTCATTCATCTTACAATCAATTAAAAAAACTTTGGTTCTCAACATGAGATTTTTGAAAGATTCTACTTTATCATTTAGACAATAGAATTGATCAAAAGCCAGTTTTACTTCTCCTATAACTGTACAGTCTTCAACAGAAATAGTCTCATGTTCGTTGAATATATTTCTGTATTTCCTTTCCTTACATCCTTTCCTTTGACGATATAACCGACCTAATCTACGCTTTCAGTTATTGTTACACTTACGTTCTAATTTACTCGTTCTTCGTAATATACACAAAACATGTTCTAATGTTTTGAATAATGTGATGTAATACAGTTTTCTCGCGGGCGACAAAGCTGAGCCATAAGTAATTATACGGAGACTAACTTCCGTACTAGTGCACGGTGCAAAATGGGTGCGGGTCGTGGGAATTTTGCTGAATTGACTGACGGATTTACTTTTGTTTTTGATTTTACATAAGGCGTCGAGTGTTTCTTGGGTGGATGTCTTTATTGATATCGAAGAGCATGGCTTTGGCTTCACAGTATTGTTCTTGTTGATTATGATTAAGTTCCTTACGTTCTCGTTGATATTGCAGTTTGAATTTTGTTCAAAGAGTTTTATATTCAACGCTTCTGATTCTTACATGGGAGTTTTTGGTTTCTCTTTGGTTTAAAATCGTTGTGTACGGCTCAGTTTATATCAGATGTAAGAGTACCTAAATCTATTCTAATATTTCAAAGAACTATTTACTCAGATGCTTTTGCATCCTAATTGATTTGCGTTACAGCTTTGATTTAAATTTTCGGTGTATACTATATTAGGTACTTTAGTTTCTTTGCCAACTGTATAGCTGATTTCTGCTGTTGTTTTAATTCTAACTGTATTGAACCTACCATTGGAAGGTGTTAAAAACTAATTTAAAAACAAACCACGCAACTTACTGTACCGCAACTCAATAGCATAGAAATAACTGTGGCGCGAACTGACAAATAGTTTAATACTGCTTTAAAATATTCTCTTACCTTAAACAAAGTGCTATCAATTAAACTTGGGTATTTATTATTTATTCGTTCCGTTCCCACAAACAAACTGTGAAAACGGTTTTGTGGGGCTTAATTTTTAAATAAAAGTTTGTTTTAAAATTGTTTAATAAATAAATATAAATAATAATTACCTGAAGGAAATCATTTTTCAAAGATTACAGAGAAGAAGAGACATGTAATGCGTTTTGCGGTCCTAACAGATAAGTTCTCTAATACTTGCACTCCATTCGCCTGCGGTTTTAGCTAACATCTGTCTACGTCTGCTCCATTTGCTGTAATTATGACGTAATCAAGAGCAAATTGGGTCGAAATTCGCGGAGTCAATGCACGATACTCATGACTTATTAATAGGTTAAACGGGTAATTGTAATTAGCAGTCAGTCAACACTATTTACATAGAACGGCTGCGAAGCGTGTTCATTCAGGTTTAGTTCAATCCACTTCGACTTTGAAGAAATTGTAATTGTTGTCTTCAACTGTTATTAACACATATGTATTGGAAATACCAATTGAATAAATATTACTATTAGCGTCATCGAATTTAGAAAATAAAATAGAAGCGACTTTGAGGAAATTATTGTTGTTGTCTTCAACTGTTATTAACACATATGTATTGGAAATAACAATTGAATAAATATTACTATTAGCGTCATCGAATTTAGAAAATAAAATAGAAGCGACTTTGAAGAAATAGTTGTTGTTGTCTTCAACTATTATTTAATTACACATATGTATTGGAAATAACAGTTGAATAAATATTACTATAGGCGTCATCGAAAAATAAATGTGAAAATAAAATGAACATACATACTTCATTTACATAATTACCTAGCTTTATAACATCACATCACGCCTGTAATAGAAGGGTTAGGCAGAAGTGTACGTATTTATACTCCTATATTTCGCCAATTATGTTTTAAGTCCCATGACATTTGTGGCGAGCTTATTGCCATCAACCAGGCATAAATCCATGCTGCTACTGAGTCTCCTGATGGAAAACCCAATTACTTTTTGCCTGATCCGAGAATCGAACCCAGGACCGTATGCTCAGCAGTCGAGTACTGCTGAGCATGTCCACTAGACCAGGCAACCTAGCTATATTACAGGTTATATTGACTGATTTATAGTTTTGGTAATGTTAATACGTTGTGGACTTTAGATTCACAAAGTTAAGAAAGCGACAGCAAGTCGAGGAGCTGCTCATTTTTCTTGTATTACATTTTATGAAATCAGAAAACTGTACGTGCTTTTATTTTATACCGAAGCTCGTCTCGCAGGAGTAAGCAGATGATGATGAAATGTGTCACGAACTCCAATATAAATTACACTTCACCCCGACCGGTGTGGCACATCCCTTGAGATTTCAAGTTTATCAACACATTACTCAAACTACGTAACTTCACGAAATTAATAGTTGTTGTATGGATACGACTAATAGGCTTATAGGGTTCAAAGTTCAAATATTGTTATTCCTGTTTCTATATCTTCTAAAGTTTCGGCCTGTAGCGAATACATGTTGGGAAGATCTACTATGCTTGAATTCACGAAGTTATTAGTTGTTACATCGATACATTTTGGTTGTTTTCATCTAAGGACATGTTACAAACCATTGTCCAAAACATATTTCAAAGGATCGACTTTTATTGAGTTATCTCTAATACTAAAGTGTTTACAACGATTTTATTCTTAGAATCTACATCTTCATGAGTATCTTATTATTTATTTATTTTGTCTTTGTCGTCCCGCTGCAGGGCATAGGCCTTTTTTTCTCCTTTCCAATCTTCGTTATTTTCAGGTATATACCAATCAAGTCTGTACCTACATATTTATAAGTATCTTATGTCTGAATTTAATTTTCGGATTCTCAGCTAATTATTTGTAATATGAGTGCGTTAAGCATTACGGCAGATATCAGTGCCCTTGATGATTAGATTGTCACCAGTAATCTAACTCATTTACCAATCAGAGCCTAATTAGTGTAACTGATACTGTTAGTATGATGATAAGTGATAACAATTCTCAATGACTGTTATACATACAAAACACCGCGTATGGAATATTACATTTTGATTCTGTCTGCTGCAGTTTTGTAGACATCGTTACCATCAATCTGTATTATTCGACAACCCTGATGTCGTACAGCAGGTTTTATTATTATTAACCATTGTCTTGTCTCGGGTATAGAATTATGTGTTAAATCCATCGTTTCAATTTGTGTACTACAGTTACTCATGCATCTATGTATGTGCATTTATATAATACTAATAATAAAGCTGAAGAGTTTGTTTGCTTGACCACGCTAATCTCAGGAACTACTGGTCCAATTTGAAAAGTTCTTTTAGTGTTGGATAGCTTAAATAAATTAAAAATAAAATTAATTTGAGGTCAAAGTTACTAGGTAAGGTAATTCTTTCAGTGTTAGATAGTGCATTTATCGAAGAAGGCTATAGGCTATACATCACGCTACAACCAATAGAAGTGGAGCAGTAAAAACGGGGAAAATGTGACTCAGACGAAGTTGCGCGGGACAGCTAGTAATGTATATGCATGATTACACACTTATCGCAGTAATATTATTATTGTCTCCATTCACTGAACTAGGGCTCCTTGCACTAAATATGATATCAAAAGGCTATCACTGTCTTACGATCTAGGCGACAGTTAATAGCGAGGCCGAACACATGACGTGGCAAGTGTTGTAACTTGTGCGATAGCACGTGTCTGTGGAGTGAGTGAATACAAACATTCACTGTCAACTTTATATGTGAAATATACATATGTATACTTACAAAAAATATGTAAATTGAAGGAACATACGAACAATAGGTGCATGATTTTGTTTTTGAAGGAAAATAAGAAGGTGATTCGATTTTTTTTTTACATAACGTTTGTCTGCTCGTGGACGTTTGCCAACGGCGATCGTACTACCTCAAGCACATGAGAATTACCGAAGTTCATATATTTTCTGGTTTGACTGTACAGCCTATGTCCTCCCTGAAGCATTAATTAAGTAGCAGAAATTAAGTAGTTTCGGAGATTAAGTCCTGCATCCAAACTTTAAGAAACACGTGTGTGGTAAAACATCGTCCCTCTTTTGATCTTGGATTTGAACTAAGAATAGGAAAGAAGCTAGAGAAACTTGAAGCTTACTTTGATAAAAAATATTCTGTTTGAAAAGGGCAGAACGCACAAAAAAAAAAATAGTGCGTGGAGTCCCTCCGCGCGGAACAAGTGAAACTTCGTAATACTACACGCATGCGTTCGAGTGCCACGCATTAACTCTCGCTATTTTTATTGAGCTTCTAAATAATATTTTGTTGTTTTCTTTGTTGTGGTATTTTTATTACATAAGTTTATCGAGCTTATTCTACTCATGGAAATTGAGCGAAGGCTGGTCACACCGAAGAGTCGAATGCATAACTGTTTGCACGCCATCTTGCGTACCTAGTAGAACTACGTAGTCACAAATCTTGTAATACTGCCATCTCTTAGTGAGTTTTAGAAAATATTCCCCCTCCATGATAGCGTTAAACTTGTTGGAAGTCGCATAAGAAGTTTCACTTCAAAAATTATCATCTGTCTAGCCATCTCCCAACTGTGTTGACTATGTCGGCTTCCAGTCTAACCGGATACAGCTGAATACTACTGCTGGCTGCTTATCTGACCTGCACAACCCAGATACTAAGTGATACTATACCCCTTGGTAACACTGGTCGTCACACTTTCGGGCCAATGAATAGGTACCTGTAACATACTGTCAAAGATAAGACGCCATGAACTCCTCAAAATGCAAATAAAAAATAGGCGTAAATGCGGTGCGTTTTAATATTCATGATATACTTTTCTACTTCACATAATATTCGGATCCGTGATAATTATTTAAAACGTTAGATGTGGGACGCCGTTTACTTACTCATATGATACCAATTTGTTTCATAGGGGCTGTAAGTAGGTAGGTAGGTAAATGTGAATGACGTACGGAGGTCATTTATATCTCATTCTCATCATTTGCAAAATTTCACAATGCTGGATATTTTTGCTACCCAATTAGGGAAAACCAAAAAGAAGAGTTAAGATTATTTGTTAAAAGATTTTGTAACTAAGGATTGAAACACAATATATAAGCACCTTATTTTAAAGTTCTTGCTATAAAATAATTTAAAATATCAAGTTAGTGACATTTTGGAAAAACAACTCATATAATTTAATTGTAACTATTTTAAACTATCGAATAGTTACAACGAATTTTATGTAGTCGTTGCCCAGATAGTGGATAAGCATATACTTTTTATTTAAATGTCCTAGCGATAAAACGTTTCCTGTTACTAACGATAAATGCCGCGTTTTATTATAGTTTGTATTGCTATTGCTTTATTACCCGTTGAATATATTGTAATAAAACAAGAGGGTTAGGGTAAGAGGGAGGGAGAGCAGCGGTGGCCCAGTGGTGGCAGCCCCGACTTACGAAAAGTAAGCCTTAGGTTCAAACCAAGGCAGGCGCATTACTTTGTGTAATTTGTAAATTATTTCATCACCGCTGCCCTCATAACGGTGAAGGAAAACATCGTGAGGAAACCGGCATGTTCTAGAACTAAAAATTCGAAGACATGTGACATCTACCAACCCGCACAGGGCCCGCGTGGTGGATTACAGCCCACTCCCTCTCATACTCGTAGATAGGAGGCCTGCGATGTGTTATAGGTTGATCATGAAAGAGGGTACAGTTAAATTACAAAACGTTATTACAACTAGTACATAACATAAAGTCCTGAAAGGTTAGGCTAAGGAAATGGTTGAATTTCTAGTCCTAGTAAACCCATTCTGACCTTTTAAGTATTAGAAAAATCTCGTCGATATTGAAAGATTAATTATTGTCACTTGACCATGAAATTAAAGTTTCAGGTGAAAAACTTATTTTTGTGATTGAATGTTTTTTTCAGTACGAATTCGAACATACATTGCGAATATAAAATAATTAGAAATAGCATTAAAGATAATAATTATTATGTAGTAGGTATAGTGCTTTCTTGATTCTGAATATGTATGGCTTGACAATAGAAATAAAAATTTTCAGTAGAAAAATAAACATGTTTCTCATCAAGAAGGAATTTTTGAGAATATTTTCATTATGTAAAATTCTCCTTATTAATCTGTCAAACACACAATTTTTATCACAATTATTAAAAATAGATGACCTAACCCCCGTTTCTAAGTAAAAGCAACAATTAGTACCGTATAATAATAATTGCACAATGCATAAAAACTGCGGAAAATTGATTTAATTCATACGTGACGAGATAAAAGGAAAATATCGTAAAACTTGATTTATTTTCCGTAGCGTGCTTACATATGTACTTATGTATTTGAATACTTATTGAGTGTTTTACTACGAATTTTACATTACGATTTACGTAATAATATATTATCATCTGCCCAGCCTTTTCCCAACTATCTTGACTGTGTTGGCTTCCAATCTAACCGGATGCAACAGAATACCAGTATTGTACATGGAGGGACTGCCTGTCTGACCTCCACAACCCAGTCAGTACTGGGTAAAACGATACCCCTTGGTAAAACTGGTTGTCAGACTTTCGGGCGTTTTATTTTAAGATACTTTTATGTGTTGTTAATGGCTTGACTAAGTAATAATTTTATTCGAATAAAATAATATACAGCCTGGAATTAATTTAAAGATCCCACCAGTTTTCGTTTTAGACAAGTAATCGTTCAAAAATATTATATCAGTAGGTATCACTTGACTGCGTCGTAATTGAAGTATGATGCAAATTATTGTATAGTCCACATGATTTTATTATCTTTGGTAAGATCGGGCCGCGGATGGGTGTGACCCTCCTATAAATATCATATCCCATTCCTCTGAAAGTTTGATTGCAATGTTAGTCTTTTTTTTTTTAATTTTACTAGCCACACGTTTCTCTGGAGTTTCCAGTATTGTTTGTCAGCTATATAAAAAGTTTTATAATCGTAACTTTTCAAGTACATTTCATGGAGCAACGCCGCGTTGACTACAATGTGTTGTAAATGCCATTTTACAGTCCCTTTGTTCGTTGAAACTCAATCGCAATCCATACATCCGATTTATATTATTATAACTGCGATAGAAAATTGCCCCTCACACATACTCGATGTGGTTTCACTTATTTTCAGTTTAAAATTACTTTTATGGCACAGTGAAAGTTACTTTGTTGACTGCAAAAATAAAAACGATCAATTTAAACCCACATGAATAAAACATGAACTCTTTTATTTTTACGCAATAAAAGTATTTTATTGTATGACATTTTGTGGTAATAATATCGTTAGGGGAACTGGTCTAAATAGCAAACTATTTATTATCTACGTACCTAATTAGTTTTATTGTTCCTATTATTTTCTCTTTAAAATACTGGTGGAGTACTAAAATCATTAATTGCCGTACGATTCTTTTTATTATGTACCGTCTGATTCTCGCTCTATAACCTCGCTTCCACACATACAAACAATCTCAAACGTTTATTCAATCATTTCTAATTCCCTAAATCACGTTAAGGGGGTTATTCTGAAATACTAACAAACCTAAACAACCAAAAAAATCTGTGTTTATTAATAATTAACTAGGTACCGTAATTTTAATTAATTATATATGTTTTTTGTGACAACCTCCTGAATTTTGACGAGAATGCAAAACAACACCTTGTATAAAGATCAATTATAAAAAAAAAAAACGGATGTAGATTGTAAATATACCTTCAGCTAGAATGATATTAAGTAGAGTATCGGATTTAAGTGATTTTCACCGCAATCTCCATTAGATTGTATTTAAATACTTATCTTGATCAGATCGGACTTCGAGGCAAATAAAGTTTGTGTCGTAGTTGTTATTCCTCTGTTTTTCTCCAACATTTTTATTTTCATACTATTAGTAGCCAACGGTCCGAATCTCCCTATTACTGTTGCCATGGACGCTAATCCTAATAAAGAAATTGAAATTACAGGTGTAATCCGATAATATTCCTTTCACAAGGGTCTTATCTGTAGAACCCTCCATTTTCTGCAAAATTAAAGCAAAACATGATCAACCCATAATGCTCCCACTGTTGGGCCTCCTCTCTATGAGAGGGAGTGGGCTTTAATCCACAACACGGGCCTATTGTGGATTTGTAGATGACACGTGTGTTCGAATTTCGTTTCTAGGACGAGCCAGTTTCCTCACGATGTTTTCCTTCACCGTTTTGTGAGCAGTGGTGTTAAAATAAATTACGATAAGTGCCTGACTGGGTTCGAAACCATGATCTAGATACATACATCAGGATCGTTACAACGGAAAAAAACTGTATTCTTATTTTTTCCACACTGAAAAAAATTAAACCTCTTAAGTTACTTCAGTACACTACACAACAGCTCCATTCAAAGCAACTTTGAACATTCAACTTGTCATAAAACTAGAAAGATGACTGTTAAGTTAGTGAAAGAATTCTTCAAAAGTATTCTTAGTAACTTTACGTAGTTGAAAAGTTGCATATAGTCTTTGTAGGTTGCAACTATTTCTTATCGTGACTTGATATGACTTGGGTACTTGTTTTTTTTTTTTGCTTTATTTTCTTTTCCATTTTTTTTTATTTTTACTTTGTTACTTATTAAAGCTGTACCAAAGTCCTTTATTGAAGGACTCAGTACTGTTTAACATCTTGTCCATCACAATCATTCTCCACCAATCTATTTTGAGTCGGCGCAGGATGTCTTCTTCTTCCATACCTTCCCTAGTAGTCCTCATTTCATGTGTCATTCCGATTGTAGCAGTTTCTTCTTTCGCACAGTACATCCAGCATTTCTTTGGTGGTTTTTTTCTCTTATAGCTCCATATTCATACCACATCAGACACAACTTTCTTCATGACATTTTTCTCATTGACACAGGATTGTTTATTGCGTCCGCACATTCAATCAGTCATCGATACGTAGTAAGATCATAAGCAGGAGCTGAAAATTTTAACTATTCTGTGCAGTTCCATATAATGTTATGTATAATGTTATGTTGGTATGTTAATGATCTCTTGGTCGAGCTCAGTAGCATGCGTGTCGGCTGCCGGGTTGGTGGTGTTAGTATAAACAGCATCAGCTACGCGGACGACATGGTGCTGCTGGGCCCGACTGAGGGATCTATCAGAGAGATGCTGAAGGTCTGCGAGAAATATGCTGCCTTGCACGGCCTTGTGTACAATGTCCGTAAATGTGAATACGTGGTTTTTAAGGCCGCCGGTAAGTGCCCGAATCATGAACCTAGCTTTTCCTAAATGGTGCAAGCATAAATAGAGTCTACCAATTCAAGTACTTGGGGCACATACTTACCGACGACCTTAAAGATGATGTAGACATTGAAAGGGAACGTAGGGCACTAGCGGTCCGAGGTAACATGTTGGCCCGTAGATTCTCGCGGTGTACGGACCAAGTCAAAATCACCTTGTTTAAGGCGTTTTGTCAAGGTCTGTACGCGGGGCGTCTGTGGGTCTGCTACACCAAACGATCGTTAGATGGCTTGCGCGTCCAGTACAATAATATTTTTAGGATGTTGTTGAAACTGCCCCGTTTCTGTAGCGCGTTGGAGATGTTTGCTCAGAACCGAACTGACGGATTCCATGCGGTAATTCGTAAGAAAGTCGCATCACTGATGCATAGAACACGGGGCAGTGACAACAGCATCCTGAAAACAGTAGTAGAGAGCCCTTACTCCCCTTTTCTGAGGCACTATGTGGGGAGAATGGTCAGGTAGCTTATTCCTCGCCTTATTGTTCTCTGCACATCCTACCTCGGTCACCTGCTCTATTTGTTTTGTAATTATTTTTTATCCTTGTTTGTGTAATACTAACACTAGTTATAAGGTATTTTTACTAACAAAATGGACTCATTTGTTGTCTGAATAAATTAAATTATAATATTATTATTATAGCCAATGCTATCCCTAGCCAATATGAAGGTGACTTAAAATCTTCCCATTTTCTTCTAGTAGATAATGATTAAAATAAAGCTATTTGATGTCCATTGGGCAGATGATCATTCATTAAAATTTGTGTTCTCAGAAGACTTATCTTGAAGAGGTATTAACTGAATAAAACTTTAATTTATAAATTTTATCAAAGCAGTTTCTGCGTAAGACGTTTTCAAAGAAATTTCTATAAAAACGCCTGAAGCCAAAAAACTTTATAGGGAGCGTGAATACAGCTTTGAAGTGTATTGAACAATTTTACGATACTAAGACATATTTTTTTTTATGCTGATACAACACAAAAACCTTAGCGGGCTTCCTCGGAATGGCTAATACAAGATAAGCAGGGGTCCCTATTAGTAAAGAATGCTAGTTAGCGTTACGAGGGGGCCGAATGTTGTTGTAAAAAGCCTCGTAAAAGTCGAAGGAAACTTGTAATCATCGGCCGTAATTTTGTATGTGGTTGCGTAAGACTTTGGTTACAAGACGGTTTTCATGAGATTGTATTACTACGTTTATTTTTTTCATATTGATTAGGGGGATTTCAAATTATACTGTCAAAGTGTTTTGGGGCCTTGGATCTTGCATTAATTTGTTCGTAATTTTCTTCATTTAATTAATTACTATTTGAAGGTTTATTTACGTTGTAGAGTTTTAACATAAAGTTTAAAAAGCAAAGTCAGTTAAAACACAAGAAAAACTGTTACGGCAAATTTTTAGCAACAAAGAAAACAGCTGTTGAAGGTACTTCCGATTTTAAAAATAAATACACAAGGACGATGAAAAGTCCAGTTTAAACTATTACTTCTCATTATTTATTTATATCAGAAAACTAAAGCTTACGCGTGTTTCGATGGCCTATATATTTTTTGATGAGTTGTTACTAAACTGAGGTAGAATACACGACAGGTAGGTGTTCTTAAAGAACTAGTTCCCTTACTTCAATAATCACAGGAAAAAATACAAATTAATTAATCATGAAGCATGTGCATGTGCAAAGAAAAAGCGTGAGAAAAATGCTCCTACGTGAGTGGAATGTGCGGAGTTGTATGTCTTGTTTAATTGAAGGTTTTATCACTCAACTAGGCATTACCATACCTGGGTTAATAATATCCCATTATAGATAAAACACGATGAAAGCATTTAAATATTATCATTTAGATCTGGCACAATTATTTGAATTGCTGCACATAGCGTTGTGTCACGTAACACCAGCCCAGCAATTCTAATAAACACAGCTCTTCTAACGCCATAGGATGTCCAAGCATTCATTACTAGACCAAGATTATAATCGAAGCATTAGCCGTCTGAAGAAATGAGTACTTTGCCAAGAGCTGAGCGTCGAACAGGTTTCATAGACCCTATACTATGTTCTACCGTGTCCGTCGTCTATGCACACGCTATTGGTGTTTTCACCTCAGATCGATCGTTTGGGTTACTTCGATCGTGGTCGCGTGGTACCGGTCGCGTAGTAGTGACGCGCTGCGGTGTCACCGGAGGCCATTCGTCGGTCAAGAGTACCTGTTTAACCGCATCAGGTTGTTTGCAATGTTAACGATTTTCGCCTCCAGTTTACTGATAGAGTTTTACCATTTCTTAGATCAGTGATGGCATTGATAAGAAGGGACGATAAGGACCATAAAGGGTGGGCAAAAAAGGAATGAATCGCATGTATGTAAATGTTGATGGCTGGACAAATAGAAGAAAACCAAAACAAATATGAATGTGGGGAGAGAAGAAGACAAAACAGTGTTGCACCGACCCAAAGTGACATGGGACTGCGGCAGGAAAATGATGACGATGACTTTGATAACTATGTGAAAGTTCTCATCCCATCATACACATTCTCTTGATTACAAATTACAATTCTGTGCCAGCAATGTTGAATGTAGTATCTCGCTCGGCCAATACTACTGGTCTGCGGTCATTGAATTGAATGACATCATTATTGCAAAGCAGACAATTGACACAATCATAACACTCGTTCTTTATTAATGTTTAAAGATAAGATGAATGTGTATTACATTCGAGCATTTTTTCGCTCAGTAGGTTGGCGCTATGTTTTTATTACATTGTCTATTACCCGTTGAGGTTGCGCAATTGTATTGTTTTGTGGTGTTATTACAGAATTCGATTATCACAATCTATCCAAGCCTTGTATTGTAAACAATAGATTTGATGGACTTCTTTATTTACCAAAGTTATAGCTAGATTATTTGTTGTCTATTTTTGCGGTATATGGATTTGATTGAATCATTTCAGTATTATTTAATAGTATCCGGTTATTATACTGCTTCAGCAAAACGGTAGAACAGTTAACACTATTTTGTTTACGGATGGCAATAAACCCTAAATACAAAGCTTGAAAATTATTCTCAGCGACGACATTCGAAAACTACGAATAAAATGGCTAGCAACATTTTCTGACAATACAAAATGTCGTACATAAATAAAACTCGAAACATTGTTATAAAACACAAAATGCAATTTCTCAAAGAAAACTACATTTGCAATAATTTCGCGTATTTCAAAACATGTTGTAAAATCATTCGGGCGGCAGTTATCGTGCGGCCAATGTGTTTTGAACAACAATAATGTTCTTATCAAATGTATTGCTAGGTGGATTTTCTATTACATCGTTTTTGTGTAGGGCGTATAAAGCAGTCAATTCATTTTCCCTGCTATTCGACCGTGATTTTTAATACGTGATGATTTCAATTTCCTTGTTGCCAACAGTAAAATTTGGTCCTCTAACTTCATCGTCTAATCTCCGATCTTTTAGTTTTACTATCGCTGCAATTTCTTCAGCGATGTCGGTATCCAATTAAAATGTTTAAGCTTGTAATGCAATTTGTTAGAAAATTTGTGTAAGTACGCTCACAATGTTGCTTCCATTACTCTCTGTTGTAGATCTTTGTGATCATCGTTCTTTACTAGAATCTGATTTCCTGTTGAGTTTAGGTTTTTTTGGTTCGGTATTTTGATTAATGTGGCTGCGGATTTCATACTTTTTGCCATTCGATCTTTTTGGGAACCTGTTTCCTTTGAAATTTTACACCAAAATACTGCGATAGTGCAATTAAACAGTAGAGTTATGATTGCGATTATGTTTTTTTTCCTAAACAGGCGTTTCCATGTAGTAAAAATCTGCTCTTAGCTGCATTAATTGTTTTCATTTTGACCTTGACACTAATTTTAACAAGAAAAGTTAAAGACCTGGAGAGCTGTGAATCAGTTTAGGTTACATCAACTACTGCTCTCATAGCCTGCGTATGATGTAGGAGTTCTAATCCATACCTTTGATTAGTTTTAATAACAAAGATCCCAATAGTTTTTGTCTGATGCACCATTAGTTCTAGACAAAGAGCTACGTATGTGTGTATCTTAGCAGTTATTATTACGTATCTAATGTTCCAAAATTTCATAGTTGTTATAACAATGGCCGCAGATTGGGACTGTTTGTGGGAAACGAATTTATTGTCACGTCATTTACCGGTGTGGTGTTTTGCAAACATTGAGCTGAGTGGTTATAAACATTATAGTACCTGAGAGGAGTAGCTTAGGTTATGAAAATTGGTATGTTAGTTGCAGTTTTGTTTGATGGGACAAAGTAATATCCGCTCGAGTCGAACTTCAGGTAAAGACGCGCTTGCCTAGGTTGGTCTGTGGATGGATGACCGCCTATTACATACCGAGTTTCCTCCATGCCTCTTCAAGCACGTTAAGCCGTTGATCCGTCGTTACAAGTAGACAGTGGTCCGACAACAGAGTCTTACCAAGGGGTATCGTATTACCTAGTACTAACTGGGTTGTGGAGGTCAAATAAGCAGTCGCTCCATGTAAAACACTGGTATTCAGTTGCATCCGGGTAGATTGGAAGCCAACCCCTACTTAGTTGAGAAAAGGCTAGGCAAATGATGAGTTTTGATTGATGATAATCTTTTTGAAAAAGGTAGCCTATCTGCCATACCTTGCTTGTAAGTCACAGCCTCGGTGGTTTTGTCACCTCAAGCGGTACTGCTGACCCCATGGACCCCATAGTCCAGGTCGGGAAATATATGACAATGGCATTTGAAGACGTTCATAGCATTCCAGAGTTGAATAGGGGTGAAGACTGGGTAAAGAAAACAAAGTGTCCGTCAGGTAATTCAAAAATATTAGACACATATTTTTTATTTTATCAAAATATCAAAAAAATACTTAGTTAAAACTCATTAAAGTTGGAGATTGGGGGCTCACTACGTCACAAGTAGATATAAAAATTACCTACACGTGGCGTCATGCGCCACTTCAACACAATATATCTCCGTAATTTTATGACCACGTGAAAAAAGAAAAAAAATACGTGTCCAATACTTTTCAATAATCTACCCGAAAGACAAAAAAAATGTGATCATCCCCTATTGTGCTCGGTTTATGGGAATAGGCTTAAACTCAATAACAATATGGGACTGTAACATAACTGGCGAATCATCGTGGGTATATTGTAAACCTCTGTCTTGTTTAGGGAATACACGCGTCATATTGTATTATTTTAGTTTGCAAGTATGTAGAAATTAGTCACAGTAACGCTTCCCGTGGGGGTCGTAGAGGATTTGGTTAGTATTGTATCAGCTGAATTGGTAGTCACGGCCGATTGGGTACTAAAAACCACTAACGTGCCTGCTAACCCAATGACTACAATAATAGCTGTAACACAGTCCTTGAAAACTATCTAAGAGGAAATAATAAACGATAAGACCGTTCTTCTTCTCCCTCTTTCGTTTCGATGGTACAATTTATTGAATTTCTTGGGCCAAGTAGGTGACTCCGTTAATCTTAGCGTCTGTAGAATTTTTAAGAAGACCGTTAGCTGATCTAAGTTGAACATAAGCAGAACAATTGCAAATGAATGTCGGCCACAGTAACTGCAAAGAATCCTTTCTTGTCTCTCACTATCTTCCAATATAAAACAGACTATAAAGCAAAAGCTGAGATAGCCAAACCGAATAGCCTGTCAAGATTCCATACATCAACTAATACAGTGATTGTTACTAGAAAACAAAGCAATATCCGAGGTGAAGGCAATCGGATCCATATGCTGTCAGCTCCTTTGTGTGATCATATTGTGACGATGAAAATGCGCGGCACTATGGACCAGGCTGGCATGAAACGAGCCACGTAAATTACAAGAGGACGATATTCATAGTCTATCTGTGAGTAAATCTATAGGATTGCAGGTTCCGTTCGTAGCGTATTGGAGGTCTTAACTTCATTCATGGAACACGTTTTCAGTGT
This sequence comes from Cerastis leucographa, assembly GCA_963082945.1. NCBI lineage: Eukaryota > Metazoa > Arthropoda > Insecta > Lepidoptera > Noctuidae > Cerastis > Cerastis leucographa. The sequence continues at coordinate 6,596,046 of OY720361.1, forward strand.
GAACAAAGGTCTTCCAACAACTCTTTGTGCTCGAAATAGACGACTCAATTTAAGGCCTGTTTCACTAGGTCAATTACTGTTTTTTTTTTTCTCTACCTGTATTTTAACAAATTAATGATCGTTTTATTATTATCTAGTTTATAATGTTCTTTGTCATTAAATTAATATTAATGATCTATGTTTTTAATTGCAGGTACTTGTCACTAATTGTCAGCAGGCCTACTAAATGTTCCTCCGTAAGTAAAATTAGAATGATTTGCTTAATGCCAATGTTCGTTTGTATATTAAATTGACGATAAATTTTACAGTTATATTTCCGTTTTAACCAAATTTTACATTGATGATGTTGCTTTCATTTCCTCATGAAAGCAACATCATCAAAGTGTAAGTCCATCTCATCTGGTTTCGTACAAAAATCTTTAAATTGTTGCTTAGCTATCTTGTTCGTTTCTAATCCATTTAAATGTTCCTTCAGGTATAAAACATTTTGGGCACGAACATAAACATAATTAGCATTTGCCTAACTTTCCACAAAATTAGTCAAATTACAGGCCGTTGGTTCACTACTCTCCAGACTAAAAACCTAATTCCCTGGGTTGAGACTTGGTCTAACTACAATTTGCTCACTGGAACAACACCTATTAAAGTGCGGCCCCTTTGTGGTCCCTTTTGTAGTTAATGTCACTTTATTAGTTAGTTATTTTAACAATCAAAACGTTTTATGTGATAAAGACGTGTGTGTCTCTATTCTGTAATTTTTATTTGTAAAAAAAAAACTTATTTTAGATAAACTCATTCGTATCAATACAGTTGATTTGATAGGTTGTCCTTATTTCCTACTGCATTATTTTCTATCTTCACATAACGTTAAACACGTATTTCTGAAGTTCTTATTTAGTTAAATCATAATTGACGGCACGGGCGCAGTGGCTGAGCGATCGACTGCTGCGCTGCGTGTCGCGGGTTTGATCCCTGCATGGAAAAAAAATTTGTAAGGCCTGCAGATAGTTGTTCCGGGTCTGGCTGTTTGTGTGTGTGAGTTTTAATGTTTATAAACGCACCCACGATACAGGACAAATTCCTAGTGTAGGTTAAAACCTTAAATACTGTCAGATTGACTTTTGTACAAGTAAACATTCTAATAAATTCTCCCCTACATTATTATACGGTATCAACATAATTATGCCTATCATGTGTTTGTCTTCACGCATGAATAGAAAAGTTGACTCAACGGAAAGGGTTACTATCGTGTTTATGCTTTATAGACAAAGGGATTGAATTCTCATCACCCAGTACTTAAGGTATATAAGGGAGATTTCTGCAACTCAACATTTTTGTCGCATATTTTCCTATAAAGCCTTTCAGGTTTATTTTCCTCTTCAACGTAGAGGTAAGATAATAGCTACGGCGAATATTTATGTTTTTTAATTATTTATAACCTTAAAATTATATACATCTGCATGGTAACTAATACCTAAAACAGTAAACTATATAGAGTGCTTAAATTTAACAGCCGAACTGTAACAAACGTTTTAGCTACAAATGTTTCCCTGGAGTTTGGCCCGTAGAGACTTGGGACCAATTATTGAGCACGTTACTACCCAACCACGGACCGGGGCCCTGAAATATTGACCTTAAAAGCCCATTAGTGTCCAGTTTGGACCCTCGATAAGCCGAATTTGACTGATTAAGGATATAGAGTTGTGATTTGGGAGCAAATTTTAGACTGCTATGATTTCGTACGGTCGGAGAAGGCAGCTAATTATTGTTGAGTTAAAATTATTGTTAAACGAATAGGGTAGAGAAGATAACTCTCTAGTTAATTAAATAGAATTAGAGGTTCTTACTGATGTAGAGAATATTACAAGTGTCGCAGTTGAAACAAATAAAGCAAAGCGTTAGGTACTACTCGTAAGATTAAAAGATTGAAAAAACTTTATGATCTGTTTAACATTTAAAGATTTAATACAGTTTCTCGTATACCTTTGATTGACATAGGGATTACACAAGATAACAAACAGTGAGAAGAAAATATTGACAGAAGCAATATCATTATTATCTGTTTGTAAAACGAAAATGACATAATGATAACACGAGACGTAATTGCCGAGGACGGATATGACGCGTAAAAATTAGATCACCAAGAATAAGAAAGTGGGAAGGAAAACCGATCCACAGATTATCGGAATTATGGAAAGAAACATGAAAATACAAAACCTAAAATGAAATCATAATTCGTTTTTTTTTATTCGTTTTTGCCTCATTACATTTTCCCTGATCAATGTTGGTTTGATTTCCTCGAAATAGACATATCAATTATCTACATTATTGATTTTGATACCATTTTGTAATCTTTTAGAAGCCGAATAAGTAGACTTCAGTATCGTTTCGGAGTAGTGCTATTATCTATTTATCATACACACAATTTATCAGCAACAAATATCAGTTTTACTGATAAACGGGTAGCGCTAATGTGTTTTGATGATTTCTTGATGAACTTTTTATCTTTATTCAGATCTATATTTATATCGATATATTGAAAAATGTGTTCATTACTTTATTTAGATTTTTTGCTTGTTTAAATATATTTTTTAGTCATTTCCACAATTAGATCGTTCCTTCACCACGCGTGATGTAATATTCGATTACATGAAAAATGCGGTAAATCAAGATTTACTGCATATTTTCAGTTTGTCTAATCTACTGTTCAAGCTTTAAAGAAGCACCACAATACGGCACACTAATTCAAAGAGAAATTGACCTTGATTGTTGATTTTTAGTTTCGAGGTCACATGATACCTATGACTATCAAAAAATTTGTATTAAAGCAATCAACTAAACTTTCGTTTGTCATCGAACCGCTTTCAAATGCTTCGTCCACGAGACCACGAGTAGTTCTAGTCATAGTGTGACCCTGGAGTTCAAATAACACCTCGCAATTATCTTCACTTCTGGATGGGGCTCTGCTATTATAATTCATTGTTTTGAGTTGTCTCGACGCGCCATCTCCATTGTTCCCACACATGTCATGTTGTCAGAGATCGTGTTTGGAAATAATGAGTCACTTCTATTCAATTCACTTCGGAAACTAAATCATTCGTTGTAAATAGCCAACCTCATTTCTTTCATAATTTTCTCTGTTTTATTAATGAACGTAAACTGCTACGTTCCGATTCAGCATTTGATTTTAGTGAAACTTGCTCTTCGTCCAATAATTTTACTTGTGTGAGTGTTTTGAATTTAAATATTGATATTTCTTTATGTGACGGTGAGATTGGTTTTTAATGACTTGCAATCTCGACAAACGATGTTTATATTGTGCCTGTGGAGTTGGTTTTGAAATTAATTAATTCAACAGCTGCAAAACATAAAGTCCCGTCCTTTGACATTATTTCGTCGTCGAGTGCCATCTATAGCTGTGTCATTGTCGCCTTCATTCGTATTCCTTTATGCGTGTCAACTGTTCAACAGTAAGACCCCGAGACTTGACTCATTCTTCAAGACACAATGTCCGTAAGCACATCTTATTGTACCCGTCTGATGTCTACAATTGATAAATGGACACTCTCGCATCCTCCTTCGTTGAGATTGTGAGCCGATGAGATTTACTCTCATTGTTAGCATCGAGTGTCGATTCAATGATAATGGTGTTTGCTGCCCTCACTTTACTTTTTTCAGAGAAAATGAATCCTCATTTATCATGGAAATGAAAGCTTTTGTTGTATTTGATAAAGCGATTGAATAATAATTTATTCATTACTAGCTGCGCCCCGCGGTTTCACCCACGAAGACCGGATAAAAAGTAACCTATGTGTTATCCAGGGTATAAGCTATCAACATACTAAATTTCATCCAAATTCGTTCAGCCATTGAGGCGTGAAGGAGTGACAAACACACACACACTCACAAACTTTCGTCGTTTTATAATATTAGTGTTAAATATTTTCCTGTTTTCTTTGTTATTTTATGAGTGAGATTTGAGATTAAATAAAGTCGAGTAGTCCCTTTCTCTATGAATGTTTTTTTTTACTGAACAAAATATAGATTCATATTTTTTAACCGTGATGACAGTTTGTAAATTACACCATCAATTTACAGGCTCATCGATGAAACCAATCAAGCTATTTATAAGGCCGAAAGTCCATTGAATGTCACCCCATACACCATTGTTTAATTTAATTGTCTCTCGCAACCAACACGAACGAGTTGATATACAAATGTATGACACGCATCACGTTTTAAACGACCATTAAAATGTTTATCATGATATAAAACAACTTTATCAAACAAACGAGATACCTTCAATCAGTGTCGCTATCATAATCCTTATTTCCGTAAAATTAAAGGTAGGTACAATCAAACAAATGTACGATATTAATGTAACGAGTGTTTGCATGAAATGGGACCGTGAAATAAAGCAATTTACCATAAGAGCGTGTGTAGAAATAACAAAAAGAAACGTTGGAACCGTTACGTCGGCTGAATATGTAGAATCTTTGACCGCGGCTTGGTTGGCGTACCGTTAGCATGCGCCTGACCATTCGTATTGTATTGTTCATGTGACGTATGTCCCAGTGGTAAAAGGTAAGCTACCGACGATTTTGATTTAACACTGGAACATTTTTGAATGCTAATTTTGGCTCTATTCTATTACTAATATTTACAATAAGTGTCATTATGTTGTGTTTCTTCAGTTCATAACCTCATTGCGATTGGTTACGGTTTCCGTTTTCAAAAGAGTTTTTTTTTTGAGCTAGCATTGTCTTTGAGTCGCGAATAAGTTTTATTTACCTTACGTTATGCTAAAATTTTTTCAGCATCATTATAAGCATACATATAAATTAAAATAACTTTAAGTTTTAATTCGTTAAGTAAATCAAATTAATGTATGTGATGATTATTTTACCTTGGCCTTTACTCTGTCTAGATTTATGTCGAGTCATAATTGATGCTATATTATATAGACGAATTGCTTATTAGTGATTTGATCTTCTTAGAGTCCCGAATTTGAATGAAAGACATACACAACCTAAACAATTGGCTCTAGAAGCATGAAATGTTGCACAAGCGTAAGAACGTAGCATTTAGTGCTGCTTTCTGAATTTGTTTTACTTCTTTAGGAAGGCAAAAAAATCCAGCTCCTCAATGGAAAAATATGAGATGAAAGTTTATGTGAATTTTTTCATTGGGAAATTCCATGGGCTTGTAGAAATTAACATTAATGATCAGATAGTTAGATTTCAATCGGAATCGTTCCTTGTTTCATAATAAAAAATAATATTGTAGTAATTTGCATCAAAGAAATAAGTTTCGCATTTACCGCTTCTTTAATAAGTAAACAATGCGACTACTCAGGAAATCTGCAGTAATATAGTTTTAAAACAAGAACGAGTAAAAATTTAAAGGTGTGCGTTTATTATGCCGAACACGAAAAGAGCATTGAATGCAGTCTTTTGCATACGTCGAACGTGTTTGCGAGCAGGTTACAAACAAGTCAATACTAGAGTTTTCCGTTACAGATTGATATAAATAAGTTATAGAATTGTCTGTATTTTTACAGGTAAACAGTAAATCAATACTCACAGTAATAAAAACGAATTTCCAGTTTCTTGCGTCTGTTTACATAACAAGTACTGAACAAAAAGTAGGTCACTTGTGAATTCCAAACAAAATTGGGTAGTGATTTGTATAATATAAACGTTTGGATCTTTAGTCGATTCAAAAAAGGTCTCTGAGCAAACATACGCAATCCTAAACTCTTAGATATTCGTAAACACACGACCTTTTTTGTAAAAACTGTACATACTATCATGATAAGTATCTGATCATCTGTATAATTTTTGAATTTCCCATCAGGAATTTTTCAGTAACAGCTAAGGGGTCTGGGTTTGGGCCAGTTAGATGGCAATAGGCGCTTTATTACATGGATCTTAAAAAATAACTGGCAAAATGTGTGTACATAATAATTATGTACCTACACCTCTGCCGGGGTTATTTCGGGGATAACAAGCGTGATTTTATGCTAACTTCTAACTAATTTCTAACTAAAATATCCTGTTTCTCGATACATGCTGAAGTAATAGCTGACTAACCAGGAATAGATTTTATGGGTTTAAACTTCGTTCCTACTATGTAAGTCGTCGAATATTTCGTTTTCGTTTGGCTCGCGCAGTGAAAACACGTCTTAATGCGAGCAAACGCTTCCGCGTCTGCAGAAATATGTGTTTACCTTATTAATAGCTTTATTAGGCCAAGAGCCATAGGAGTGAATAAACTGTGCTTTTTTTATGGATGTTTTGTTTCCAGTTTAACTGATCTCAGTTAAACTAGGTCTGTTAATAAAGATCATGTGACCATTGTTAAAAGATTTATTTAACAGTACTGAATTAACCATTATAAAGTTAACATGCAAAATTTTTGTTCAAACGGTTAGTTGAAATTCTCGTGGCCCATCCACCAAGGCTACAGTAGGCTCACGGTGGTGTGTTTTAGTGGGTGCAAGCCCCAGATAACCATACTTTCTCCCCAGACGGCGTGGTATGCCTTAGGCATTTTTCACCACTTTATAAAAAAAAAGTGTAATGGAAATTCAGTTACAAGATTTGACCAATACATGTATACTAACTACAAAGAACTGACGAACTAACCAACCAACTAACTACCAAGCAAGTTAAATAAAAGCTTGTAAAATACATGACGTCCTGAAGCCAAATAACGCACCAGAGGATGATGATGAGGTGTGAACGGTGATAACGTACATAACTGATATTCCTGGCACAACAACAACAACTATTAAAACAATTATTTTAATCAGTTTATGAGTGCAATAAATATATACAATACCATCCGTTCACCGGCTCTTGCTACTTTCGAACACCATAATGAGCCATTTCCTTTAGCAAACTTAGAAACTAAAGCGGTGCCATTACTCGTCGTTTTCTTAAAAGATCTTGCCATTGTGGAGACTGTTAAGTCTTATTGAAAAGTGGACTAGTTGGTTTTTAAGTGACCAAAAGACCAGTAGTAATAAATTATGTAGGTTGTCTTCTACTATTGTTGTTGTTGCTAACTAGGATTTCTTAGTATCGACTTTTGTCATCAATAGTACCTACAGTACACTGCTGGGACTCTCCAATCGCACCTCTTTCAAGTTGATTCTTCAAAAATTCTCATCCAGGCTGGCTATCGAGCTATGTCCCGAAGACTAAAACTGAGTGGTTTGCGCAAACATCCGGACTACAAACCTCAAACATACAAAATTAAATTATACTAGCTAAATATGCCTGCCGTTTAGCTCACGTTAAGGTCAGACATTATCCCATGGGAACATTTGAAATATAGCCTATGACGCTTGGGGATGATATATCTTTTGATTAGTGACAGAATATTCGAAATCTGATCAGTAGTTTCTGAAGATTACTGCCCTACGTCCAAACTTTACCTGTTTATAATATTAGTTTTAATAAGTAGTATAAGAGTTAGAATGATCGAACTAACTGGCTCTGGGCTTCTGTTACTACAGTAAACAAATGTTTCTGTAAAAATAAATAGGCCTGAAGACAGTCAAGGTCAAGCACGTCTTTTGTAAATTCACATCAGTGTTCTAGAATATTCTGCCACGGTTATAGTACATCATTTTAATAAAGAACCAGCTGAGCAAACACAGAAAGATACATAAATTAAATAGTGCGCAGTTTTCAATGCTCTGTTAGTCGTAATGGTTAATTACTACATTGTAATCATAGTTAACAAAATGTAGACCTCCATTACAGGCAATTTCCCTAATGTTTGCAACGACATTGATTGATATACAATACTAGGTTTTATCGTTTTATGGACTAATGTTTTTTTTTATGTACTACATGGAGTTTTAACTCATGTTTTGTTTGTGTTCGTAATTTATGACGGTTGATTTTATGAACTAGACTTTTATTGTTTTGTTAACGGTGTTTTAATTTGAGTACTGTAATATTTTCACTTAATTAATGAGTCTTTAATTGTTCATTAAAAATAATAATTAATCAAAATGATAATCCAGATAGGAGACAAGCCTAAAAAATTATGAACAGAAATCGTCGAATCACAACATACTATTCGGTACAGTTAGATTCTACAAAAACTTGGGCTCGGCTGGTAAAAATCCGTGTCAATACCCTCAAGGAATACAAAGTTTAAGACATTTTCCCCAAGTATTCGATTGGGAAAGAATATTAGCACGGATCTATATCAATTACTTGTGTGAGACTAGTAACTGCTAAACGAGCTACTTACAAATAACATCACGCCTGTAACCCCCGAAGGCATAAACAGCATAATATTGCCATCAACCGGGCACGAAACTAGGCTCGTGGCTGCAGCTGGGAAATTCCTGATTGAAAAGTCCAATAATACTTAGCCCGACCTGGGAGCAACAGCTAAAACCACCAACCAATCAATGAGGTGTATTGCAAAGCCTACTCCTAATAATCAGCGACACTGTAATATCATTCCTTGTACATTACTAACGTTCTAACTACCTCATCTGTATGCGGTAATTATCTTCACCATATACACTGCAAGATCATGTATCTAAACAAACGCATAAATCAAAGGCAACAATTGATTGCCGATCGAGAGGACACGACTATGTCCATCAAATTGGCTTAACAAGGAAACGGTAGCGAAGCAGTGAATGACATGATTACAAAGCTTATAATATGCAATGCAAACAATGTATTAGGTATACAATTTGTCGATATTGAGAGGATTAAAATAGCTGTCATTACCATTACTTGCTATTAAGAACTAGCTTAGACTTGGGGTCGGCGCAGCATGTCTTCTTCTTCCATACTTCTCTATTACGTCATCTCATCAGATACCTCCTTTCTTGACATAATTATCATCGTTTACACAGTCCATCCATCGTTTCTTTGGACTTCCTCTACTCTATAAGTGGCAAGATGATAGGTAATAATAATCTCATTATCTTCATTATCGGCAGCCTTATTGCAACTTCTGCTTAAATCCAGATTGTAAGCCTCCTTCCTTTCATCTGTGTCATGCTGCCCTGGTCTTGAAAGTCTCATTAAAGTCTGCATTTTTTCGATAGACGATTACTTCCATCGAAAAGGCTTCAACATCGATACGATATTGTTGCAGAAAACAACATCATTACAAAGTTTCATAAGCAATGCAAAAAACATGTCAGTTCTACAATTTCTCATAAACAAGTAAGTGTGCTATGACGTAGTTAGTGGCTAGTGATAATAATACGATTTAACATGATAACACAGTTAAAATCAACATCATTGTCAGCCTTATTCCACACAGTACTGTTGAGTATCATAACAGTCCTTCTCTCTTTTGTACAATGCTTCCCTGGTCTGTGCGAGTTTCATTCCTGTTTTATTTTTGGTGATACGATTGGTTGGTGCAGTGGCCGATTGACTACTGTACTGCGTCTTGCGGATTCGATCCCCGCACGAAACAAATATTTGCATTACCTAAATGTCTGTAAATTCATAGTGCGGGGCAACGTTAAAAAAAAAACATCCGTTCTCGTTGCATTTTCTGTTATAAGAACTTGAACTAAAGTTGTGGCGTGTACAAAATTATCTAACAGTGTAACTGTATATGTAATACCAAATCGTGTGCCTGCAGCGTTTGCCAAGGCCGCTGCCATTGACCGTCGCCTAGTCTTGTTACTCTCATTAATAAACATTTTACATTCATTGTAATATTATCTAGAACCGGTTTACAAAAATGTGCCAGATGATTTCCAAAACTCTACCTTCGAGCTTTTGTGTTTACAAAACCATGTTTATCAAGTGGGTTCTCGTAAATGTAGGACAGTTAATTAATTCCGACGATTAGAGATTTATGGTTTACGTATAAATATGGTAATTGTTGACGATTTCGTGTGGGCTGTTTCGGAATGTTGCTTTAAGCTTCTTTTTCTAAACGGTACCATATTGACATTCGTACTGCGTGTAAGTAAAACGGAAGAGGAGGGAAAATATGCAGAAGTATTTATAAGAAATCACGTTAGTGCGAAAGTTATCAAAGTAGACGTTCACATAAAGCAACATGCATTACAAAAGAAAGCAATATTAAAAAGTAATCGCAACACATGACAGGTAATATTTAACGTTATTATCGGACCTATAAACACGTCGTAAATCCCAGCCGTTCTGATCCTTATCTTAACCCTTTAAGGTTTATTGTCCGTTGAACAATCTCAGATAGGGTCATCGCTGGAGGCTCCGGAATCGTTCCAGACGGCATTCTCGGCTTTATAAATGTCACATTAGTGTTTTATTTTTTCCCTTTCTGTACATCGTTTGTATACAATAATGGAATTAAATGGTGTTTAATTCCTGTTGTTTGCAGTTAATTCTAATACAATTTTATCAAATGATGATGAATTCATAGAATTGTATTAGTATAGTATTTGGTATACCACTGCCTATTTATTCGGGAATTACAAGCGTGTTGACGATGATGAAACTAATTGAAGCCAAAATCTTGTAACCTTAATTAAACCAACTACAATTTGATGACGTACAAATTCTTTACTAAACAGAAACCAAAAAGTCTACAGAACAAGCCGACTAGCTGTTTACTATAGCGGCTAATGAATTAATGAGTTTCTTTTCAAGTTCGCTTCGCACACCGTATTCGGAAACCTGTTAAATATCGTTACCGTTACGTGTATCGTCAACGGAGGCATCTTGTATGATGTACGCTTTATTGGATTAGGCTGCTCGGCCATTGACATAGGCTGTGTTAGGATCCGTTCCGTTATTTCTAACATGTCTATAAAACGACTCAGTATCAACCTTCAGTTTTTCATTATTTTGTACAGTATACATGTTACTTTTATACTCATTTCCTACTTCTAAGGGTAACAATTATCTTCTCTCCTTCTTCAGCAGCAGCGTTCATGTACTAGTCGCAAATGTTTCTGTTTGCAGTATAATACTGATACTGAACTATTACCCAGTGTCATCTTATGGCTAGTCATATAAACCTCTCCCCATGACGTCCAGTTTTTTCGATCCAGGGTTAAGGGGGACTACTGGTCGTTGTTTTTGTCCATCTCGTCCCGAAACATGACAGTTTGTATTTTCTAATAATAAACTCATATTTTCTATGTAAATACGATGTTGAAGGTTAATTTGTGGTCTTTTAATAACTTTTAGTCATTTTTAGTCATTTTTGAAAGTATTATTATAGCACTTTCTAATATTGTTTGAAAAAAATGAAATATCTTTTATAATTGTAATTTTGGTGCCTATGTGACAGTATTATAGAACATGCTGTGAGAATTTTGAAAATTTTACCTCAACGACTGCTTCATGTCAGCTACGTTAATGCCTAAAGTTTCCGACATACCCAAATACTTATAGCTTTCAGATAAGGAAAGAGATCTGAGGTGAATGGAATCAGAGAGTTGGATTCCCTCGGATTCTATAATCTCTCCTCGCTTTACATACATGACTGCACATTTATCCACACCAAATTCCATAGTAACTAAAAGTTTTAGTTACTTTCAGGAGCTTCATCAGTTGCAATTTGTTAGGGGCAAAGAGTTTCAGATCATCCGTGTAAAGAAGGTGAGATATGACCTGACCACCTCTCCTCAACCGGTAGCCTAGACCTGAATCCTCCAGCAATGTGCTAAGAGGATTTAGGGCTACACAGGACCAAATGGACTCACACTATCACCCTGAAATATTCCCCGTTTAATCCTTACAGGCTCATCGTCCTTCTGGATTTATCGACATCCGGGATATAGAAGGACCGTCCTCCATTGCCACTTACACGACTCAAGGAAGTCGCGTAGAGTTGCATGTATCTTGTACAACTCCAGCATCCACATAAGCCATGTATGTGGCACAGAGTCGTAGGCCTTTTTATAATCTATGCAGCATGTCGACAGCTCCTTGTGGGATCGACGAACCTGTTGGCTAATGGCCATGTCGATGAGGAGTAGCTCCTTAGTACCACGGGACCCCTTTCCTACATCCATTTTGATAGGCCGACATAATGGAAATACTATCGTTGTGTTTGTTAACTTTCACTCGTCGACAAACATATGATCGGTCTAGAATTATTGGGTTCCGCAAGACTACCTGATTTATGGACTAGGTGGGTAATACCCGTTGTAAGAAACTCTGACCCAGACTCTAAGCATGATTGGAATTGAGATGACAGGCGAGTGTGTGAACTACTTAGCCATTTGAGTCAAAAATTGTGCAGTCCGTCCGGTCCTAGAGACTTCTAGTTCGGTAACGGTAACAGACAAACTGCTCTGGCAACATCAAATGGTGTTATTGAAACTTCCTCCATTTCTGGGATAGATTCACACACTCGCTCGACATCTCGCGTCCAGTCAGCCTCCGTATGACAGACGGGAACCGACGAGATGCTGCGCCAGAATGAGCTCGTGGCATCATCATCCTGGTAGCACACGTCCGTCATATTTTGCTCGGGTCGCTCCCAAGCTCTGTATACCCACCTCTCATCACTCTGGAACATGCGATTCAGCACGACTCGGGATATGTATTCTTGACGGCTGATTCTAGTCCCCAAGAATCAGCCCGCCTCACAAAGCGCATCATTATAATCAGCATGTCATACGGCGTACAAATATTATTATCAAAATAATATTCGTCGCCTATGATGGCTAGACATTGTATTAATTAATAATTACAACATCTGTACCTAACCTACCTAAGTTCAACAACAAAAAATATTTGCCTTTGTATTTTCTAACCTTGTTACTTTTATTTTCCTAATCAATTTTGATATGTGTCTCTCGGTGGAAAATTGCCATTTTCTATTACCGTATCATGAATATTTACAGCGGTTGTTACCTTCAATTATTCTGTTTCTTCATACCATTGGCAGTGCCATTATGTCGCGAACACGTGTTACTTGAAAAGGTTTTCGTTGACGTAAAGTTGATGGTATTTAAGGCACCGTTATTTCGTGTTTTGTATTGATTGTGAACACCTGCTTTATGTTTTTGTATCATAATAGAACATTTATATCTCATTATTATATCAAATCTAAATTCACTTTTATCGATACCGGTTTCTAATCTAGAATCATTATTGAATGTTTAATATTATATTTACGACACCAACGGTATTTTTATAAAGTCGTCTTTCAAGTTTTGTATGCATCACATCACATGACCTTCAGTTCCCTGTGTTGCCTCCATTTCCATTCCATTCCATAATTTTATTGATGGACGGATGGCTTCATCACTTTATCTCTTTTTAATATATGATTACACTTGCAGATTCAGTTTAGCAATCACATCCAATTTAGAATTCGCAACCACAGCTCTGAATGTTTTGCATTGAAGTTGAATTATGATGAATGCATTCATTGTATGCCATGCACTTATTATTATAACAGCTGTACCTTTTGTTCGGAGGAAATTAACGTATTGCGTAATTTCCATTGTAGTGTTTGTGGGCGCTGATTATAACTGTTTCCGATTCTTAGTTTTTGGATTTGATATTCGATTGCACTGTTATCGTAATGATGCCACTTTTGATCATTGCGATATTCTTTGTGGATGAATAAAATTGTAGCTGCTTGATTGAGCCGATTCTTTTATTTTATTTTTGATTCAGTATTAAATTTTATGCATGTTATTTTCCTCTTTCTTAAAGGGAACATTATAGACTGACTGAATGTAGGTAAATAGCTTTTAACATTTAAATCTACTGTTAAAAAAAAAAATTATATCATCGTCATTCACAAGTGTGTATTCTACAACCTACTACTAAAATACTATATAAATATATCAAAATACTATAAATATATATCAAAATATAAATACTAATATAACAGGAAGAACTATGGGGAAAATATTAACGTTGTGACGATACTGCTAGTTTATTATATGTTATTTCCTATATTTACCATTACTCTTAGACGTAAACACAAATACAAATAAAGCTTTCAGTGTCAGTCATACTGATAAGCATGGAATCAAGCGAGAGTGATTAAACTGATGTCTCACACATTAGTCACAGGCCTACATAAATCAACATCTAACGACATTTTCATGTATGTATCTGTCACTTGTTGGAACGTTTTGTTATAGCGTCGTTTATATTGTATGTTACATGTTAAGGCGGGCCGACACCTGCGCGCGTGCATGAACAGTACCTTACGCGCGTATCTTAGGAACATAGAATATAATCATGCCGAGCAAAATTTTAGTAAGACTGTGGTATATAATATAATTTACCTGCTTGGGTTTTGGACGCCATTGGATAAAAAAACAAACCAATACCTACAATGGTATTGTTTTTCCGGTTCTGTTATCAGTATTACTGGATTCCTAAATGATAAAAATATATTTGGTCTTCAAATTTGAAGATTACAAGGAACTTACATAATAAACATAGGGAAAAAAGGGATTTTTTAAGTATAAAAACATTTTAATTAGATCGCGATAAGCTATTACTTTTTCAATACGTTTCCTCAAAGACTGGCTCTTATGGTACTACAATTAGAATTACTGGATACCTAATTGGTAAAAATATAATTGGTCTTAAAATTTGACGATTACACCGAACCTACATAACAAACACAGGGAAAAACAGGGACTTTTTAGGTATAAAAAACATTTTAATAAGATCGCGATAAGCTATTATTTTTTCAATACATTTCCTCAAAAACTGGCTCGTATGGTACTACGATTAGTTTACACTTGTGGCGTAACGTCACAGAGGTTTTTTTCATTTGTCTGTGAATTCCGCCTCGGCTGTATACAAAGTTTCCCCACTTATATGAAAATGTACTATACATCAATTTTACACCACGATGAATCTAGAAATTAAGAAATAAAAAATTGTGATGAAAATAAATTTATTTGCGTATCTACGCAAAACTTTTTTTTTTTACAAAAAATCTATGCAGTGACGTAATATTGTAAATAGTAAAAGTAAGTTATACCAACTCAAAGCTACAGGTATTAGTATTAATAAAAGTAACTACTTGTACTTTGAAATGGCGTATATCGTCGAATCCCTCTAACCAACTATTGCAAAAACATTCCTAATTAATACGGAGACAAATGAATCTTAAAACCAACTTATCTCATTTTATACAATTTTTATTACACACTGTATAAAAGTAATACACCTTGTGTTTGAAAACGGGTTCATGCTCTCATAATTTTCAGGTTTATAAGACACATTAATTTCTTGGGCCGTATAAAACACTTGGACCTACCTACCTATTTAATGTTTTACGTGACTAAATGAGAAACTACAATAAAGTATTTCACGCGGAGTAATGGAGAAACTTGACTAAGTAATGTTTAAGAGGAGCTAATAACGATTGTACAAACTCGGGCTAAAGAAAATGACGGGTTCTCGTGAATCTATTTTTAGTATCTTCTAGTCGTTGAGTGAACAGTAGGTTGATTGACAGTGATTTACTAAACGGTTGGATGTATAAAGGCATTCTTGCAATTGAATTGTGTTCTAAATAAGATTTTAGTTTCTAGGATACGTTTTGTATGATAACGATCGTATACGGAGTAGGTATGTTGATATTTGCTTGATAGATAATTGTTCTATCTAAGCTTTTTATTTGGAAGTTCGACCCGCACTGTATCTCAAATGCGTATGACTCTTTCGTATCATAATCTGAAGGATTTTGAGAAACATTTGTAATAGTTAGTCAGTATGTTTGAAATATTCGCCCGCTCGACGCTCGAAAAAGACTAGAATTAACGAATTTTTAGTTTTTTAAAATTTAATTTAACTGGTAAAGTGTGTTACGTAACTATCCAGCTGACTTATCCAAAACCTCACGCTTTTCTATCGTGTACTTATTTGGAAACACTATATCAATATGCAAGTAATAGTAAAATTCAGTAATTGATACCTAAATACCAAAGCAATCGATGAATATTTAATTGCATAGGGTTACTTGCACAATATACATCGCCCGAGGACAGAAAACCATGTTTTCATGCAAATACTTGCCTAATTTAATGATTTAAACATATTTTATGTTAATATCATCAAAAACTGACTTAATTATCTTTCTGTTCACTGAATTATTATTACAGACAATTTGATTAGCACTGTTTTTAAGGTATGAATTATCTCATAAAGGCTTAGTTTTTGAGACCTGAACATTTAATAGTTAGAAATTTGTATGATTTTTATCTTTTTTACAAAAAAATGAGGACACTGAACGTAAATTTAATGCTGATTATTTCAGACTATAAACTTTTTTTTGTTACAATTGGGAATATAATTATTTACGTCAAGATCCATATATTCACTTTCATATGCATGAAATTGCTCCCATGTTGGGTTTTCTCCTTCTTTCACTCCCTGTCTTCGACGATGTCACAAAAATCTTCATACAGACATAGAAATACATGAGACAAATAAATTTATAAAACCTTCCTATTAGCTGTCTCCCACTTAGACCAAATTAACCCCTGTAGGTTATGACAATTGTGCCTGAAATAGCTCTAGAGCCTCCGGCTTGGACTGAATTATTTTGTTCCTGTAATTCAGTTGTGCAGTATTTTCTTTCCAAGGAAGAATAATGAGCTGGACTTTATAAATAGTAGGAAATGAGGTGTTTATTTTCATGTTGAAGGTGTGTTTTTATTCTTGTATTGTAATTAACTTTATTAAGAACCTAGTTTTGTTTAATCTAAGAGCTCTCTTATTTGAGAAATATATTGTACCTAATATTTGGTCGGACTGTTTCAAATTGTTGTCGTCTGATATTTTGCGTGAAGTCTTTTAAATAGATGACAATTATGAGAGTATTATTCTTAGAGAATATGAGGACTCCTCGACCGCGTATCGCTCATGCGTAAGATGTCCGTAGGGACGTGGGACGCCCCCAGTTAGGTGGACCTTAAAAAGGTGTCTGGGCCAGATTATGCGGCAGTTTTGTGGCACGGTTTGTGAGAGGCCTACGTCCAGCAGTGGACTGCAACTGTCTGAGTTGACAAGAATTTCTATTTTTATTCTTTTATTTTGTTTATTTCTGCAGATACGTTACTTTTTCATCGCATTTTTTTGCTTAAATCTATGTTATTCGTGTATAGTAATGGCGTGATAATGTTTAGAAAGTTCCCAAAGTGACCGAGTACACATAAATCTCATTCTAATCGAATGGACCTTTCCCCGTCCGTTCGGAAAGTGAATCTCCCCATATCGGTTGCTATCTGTAACCTTCGGCTCTTCTCGTGTCCGTTCGTTTAGTTGTCGTGCGATTATCCGCGCTGATTTACTTGTGCTGTCTCTGTCTGTGTATTGCTCTGTGGGTACAGGTGGAAACAACAATGATAAAACTGTTACTATTTTCTTAGATACTTGTCTGGATAGTAACAGAATAAAATTATTTCAAAATTTATAGGGTCCTCAAGGAATATTTGACAGCCCAAAGTAAAATTATTTAATTAGTCTTATCCGGATGGCTTTTATGAGTAATTAAAATAAGTAACAAATGTTAATAATGTCGGGAAAGTTTTAGCTTTCACTAGTTTATTACCTTCGCTCCCTGCGGAGGATTCAAGTTTCCATGATATTATAGGTACAGCTATAAATAGTACAAATATACCTGTCATTTAGAAAAAAAAAACAAATACTATACCTAGCTAAATATCCAACTAAAAAGAGGTTCTAACTATTTGAACGTAAAGGTCAAAGAGTGAAGGCTTTTTTCGGGAGTCTGGCATTTTTTTAGGTCACGGTTAATAAAAGATAAAAGTTCGTCGTTATTCTGTGGTAATTTTAAGCCTACTGCTTTTTGGCTTCCTAGGCTGCCTTTCTTAGGTCATGGTTCTGCTCTTTATTATTCTGATCCCTTATATTTTAATACCGTGGGTAGTAAAACAATATAGCGCAGACCTGGCTAGGTAATCACAATTTAATTAATACTAGCGACCCGCCGCGGTGTCACTCTTCTCTATTGTCGAATGAAAAATGGGGTTGACAAAAAAAAACCTTTTATACATTCAACTACCTATAAAATTAGTTCCTAGTTAATAAATTAGTAACTATAAAATTATTCGAACTTTTCATAATTCATCTAAATACGATATTCTATCATTTCTACAAGTCCAGAATATCATCTAACACTTTCGTCATCGCGAGTACTTTCCATGACATTAAGCCGGGGACACAATCACGCGGCGGACCGCCTAGCGAAAGCATCGTACACTTTCACCGCTACCTGCGACCTTTGACAGCAAAAGGGGTTCGTCTGGTGCCTACGATCGATCGGCCTCGGAGGCCAACGTGTGAACTGTGTGATCTATGCATTAGCACGTTAATCGAAGAAAATGTAATTTTATAAAGTGGTAGACGGACTTTATACGCGTAAGCGAAAGTCTTTCTGTTCTAGAGTTCTGTGGATAATTTAAGATGTGAGGTCCTAGGTTAGATATTATTCACCAATATCGTGGTGACGTTAGAAGAAAGTGAAATTGCTGGTCAAGAAGATCACGTTTATTTATGGCGTTGGAAGCTATAGAGGTCGTCACGGTAGATAAACTTTGTAAGATAGAAACGCATGTTTTGCTTTAATTAAAAGCTTTTCTTAAATTGTATAGTAAAAGGCAGGTAAAAATGTAACTTAGAGAATACCATGTGTAAGAATTATCATGAAACAATTCAATTAAACGGTAATCATACAAATACGGTGTTCAATTACGCTATCGTACTGAAAGCTGTAAACGGATAATATCTTCACTAAAAGATTGATAACTTGAACCCCTGAATTTTAATGTAGTCAATATGTGACCCTGTAGTCAATATGTGACCCAGTTCAAAAAGAGGTTGGTTTGCTTTTCGATATTTATTTATTAAATCATTGTAATGAATTTATTGAATTTAGGTATACGCTTTTAAAGAGCATAATACCTGAATTCTGAAAGTTTTGGCTTGATTTATAATGCTACTTCGTTAGGTATACAAAACCTACAATAAAGTAACAATACGGAAGGTAACAATCGATTGTACACAAGTTAAAGTAAAAAAATCAATCAACGTTTTTTTATGAACCAGCAATTAATAAAACCTAATTTAAGTTTTATTGACCTGATTCTACAACCTACAAGTTACAAGACTTAGAGCCCCTAGAGGGCCCTATTTCATAAAAAAAGTTTTTATTATAAAACGATTTCGGAAAAACTTTTTGTATCTGTTGACCTGATCTTGATTGTGTCAGTGGGGCCGTGAAGTTGAAATGACACGTTATGTCACAACATATTTGTTAATAGGAACTTTTTTAATGTCAACACATCTTCCATTAGTTCCACAAAAGCTTTTAAGAAATATTTTGAAACATTATTGATGGTAGGTACCTTGTACTATTTCACCTATAGTGATTTAGACAACATTTAACTCATGTTATGTAAAAGAATTCTGTCGTTGCGTGTTAGCTTCAAAGATTGGAGTAACTTTTATTGAAATAAAACTATTATTTACACGCATCAATTTGGTACGGGTGAATTTTAAATGCAGTGTTTTTATGAATGAAGAAACGGGTTATAATAAACTTGAAGAAAGTGTTTCTAATTATATCTGGGAAAATAAAGCTCTGAAAATAAAGAAACAATCGTGAAATTAAAGTTATGAATGACATAAGAAATAGACAATATGGCAATGTTCATATAAATGGAAATAAAAATGTACATTAAGTACTGATATTTTAGTGACGTCCATAAATAATTTCAAAACTATGAATGTGTATCGTGCGTGATCTAAACTCTTTATAGATTTAATCGTGAGCCGCCGGAAACGAACATTGCTAGAACAACAACACTGACTGTAGGTTTCAATTTATTTTCCGTGTATTTCGAAGAATGTCGTGCAAGAAATTGTTTTTGCGAGAATAGCAACACCTTGGGTTCGTTAATTTTCAATTCAATGTTGCCATAAAACAGTAACTTCAACGCCACTTTAATTGGTGCCATTATTTTTCAAATTAACACGGTTGTGTGTTTTGAGGTGGCGTGTAAAGTCTGCAGAAGAATCGATTAATTATCACAGCAAAGTTAACGTGAAATAAAAAAAAAGACATGTTGGCAATAATTAAATCAAAGCCTAGACAGCTGATTAAGGTAATCTTAATCTTATAAATCAACTCATGATTAATAACTAGCCTAGTAAGAAAGACTTCAATAAAATTGCACTGCCAAAATTCATGGTAGGAGGATTCGAATTATAGTATAAATTGCTAGGATTGAATTTCATGGATGTAATCTGAGCTGTAATGTTCCAGTGTTGCACAAGGGCCTCCCTTTGTACCAGGCTTCCCGGTTCAGCGCTTCTTACGGTCATTTCTTAGGTGTCAAGTTTTAGTACAAAAACTAGTTGCGTCTTTATTGCAGCCTTGTAACTGGAACGTTGTTGCAGGGACAAGTGGGTCGATATAATTTGCTTTTGTGTTTACAGCTTGTAATTTATATTATGGAACTACTTTCTTAAGTGATTATAGGAGGAACATTATCTGT
Source organism: Cerastis leucographa (assembly GCA_963082945.1). Lineage (NCBI taxonomy): Eukaryota > Metazoa > Arthropoda > Insecta > Lepidoptera > Noctuidae > Cerastis > Cerastis leucographa. The sequence continues at coordinate 6,616,552 of OY720361.1, forward strand.
ATGCTTGTTTGTCGCCTGTTTGATCGTTCAAATTTTACCCTTTTTATTCATTTTCTTGTTCTTCTTTGTTGACATCTAAGCCATTTTAATCAACCCTACCTACATTTCCACTATTTCGTGTATCTACTTCTAAATCTTCAAAATTTTAATCCTAATATTCTAGTACACCTTTTCGTTCTCCTCCATCAGCACGTGTATTCATGATGTGTCTTTGTTTCAGGTGAGCACTCGCGTAATTACGCACACGACGCACGCGTTACGCGTCCGTCGAGACGTCTCTCGCAGGTAACGTGACACTTTCACTTGGAACTTCCTCTAACTTTATTATACACGCTAAAAGGAAGGGTTACGCTTTTGAGACCTTGTCTCTGTACGTGGGTAGATGTGATTACTGAAATGATTTTGGTAATTGAAGTGCCTATTGAGCTTCTTGAAGAGACGTGCGACAGAAAAGGTCTATCAGAGTTTGGTGTATGTAAGTTTTGTCTTATATTATATTATCATTCTCTGTTTCCCGATCATTATAATCTGGATCTCTTCAAAGTTCAAGTGGATCGGTTTCTAGGTAAGCGTGCTCCACTTTAGGCTTCATCATCGCTTCACATTAGGTAAGTTGCGGCCAAAAGCAAGCCTTTGAAGTGTTAAAATATATGTCTATTTACAAATATTTTATCTATAAAGGTGTAACTAAACAGGTACACTGTTAAAATATAAAGCTGTGATCCTAATTTGTAAATCATTTGCTAATTTATGTGACAGTTAATGTATACCAAAGCTATTTAACACAAAGCTTTATCGCCAAAAAACATTCATATAAATCATCAAATTTAATTGCCAACACGGCATTAAAATCACTGATACAACTGAACAAATAAGCTTTATTACAGTTTGGAAATTTGCACTAGCGTTTAATATTACCTTTAATTATTGCTCAAAAACACACAAATGATAACGTGACGTAACTATAATAGTAGATTTATTTGTGGCATAAATTAAATGCGTCTGTTGTTCACTTGCCAAACAAATTTATAAATTAAAATCGAGCGTAAAGCCAAAAACGGTAGGCGTCATAAATTCTTCGAAAAGCTGTAGGCCCTCGAACACAATACGGGCTTTCAAAATGAAATATTATTTCAATTTCGATGATATCTTACTAAAATTTGCGCTTATAATAATTTTCTGTAGCGTAAGTAATTTTAAACGTGTTGAATTGAGTTTGGAGAAGATTCTGAAGGAGGCAATACTTTTGTTTCTAATATTTGTAAAGTGTGAAGTATGGTAGGCAACGGTCAGGATTGGTTACTGGGTAGAAATTGGTGAAGCGATTTATGAATCTGTATCAGTTCTAAGAGTATTTTTTTACATTACTGTTAGAACTGATACAGATTCTTGATCAGAACTTAATATTTAAAAAAATTGGGATACTTTGAGCTTAATTTCAATGTCAATCGCGCAACTTAATCACTGCGGCTGTCGATATAGTTTTCCATAATTTCTATTAAAATCTCTATTTTCGCATCGCATTAATGTTTTACGAGACAATACATCCCTCATTATCGAATCATCCGCTGATTAGGTCACAATGTCACAACCATTACCGTGAAAATCGTGGTAACATTAAGCGTTATTAATAATTTCATATACGAGTATTGCTACCATGTACCTGATTGCGATATCAACATGTGCAAAATCAATTTATAATTTGTAATCAATGATGTATTAACCGTCGAATCCTGCGACTATATGCTCGTTTTGTACTTATTTTTTCGTTTATTGGGTAGAATATTTTATGATTGTGTGACTTTATTTTTCATTACATAAATATGAATGGTCAGGATCGTTTTGTACTCTCCACGATTGTATAAATAGGAATGTTTAATTAAGTTTTTGCTCTCGACGTGTTTCTAGTTAAAGATAGGATTTCCTGTTTTACTTGATTGCTTTTACCATTATCTTCAATGCTTGTCAAATATAATTCATTATCATTATCATTTATAACTATGTCCTGCTTGGCTACTTGGCCATTACCTTTAAATAAATGCAGTAGCAGGTTCATTTTACCTTCCACAGGCTGTAGTTAATTTTTTTCCTGTATTATCTATTCTCCTCTATTATATCATTATCTAATCCAGCATCCAACGCTTAGTTTGCTGCAGTAGTTGTACGATTAAGTTCTGCTTAAATGCCCGCCGGGTCACACTCGGGTTTAGTTGCCTGTCACCACGAACGCCGTTAATTAAATCCAATGGTAAACGTCCGACTAATTGTGGACCGGCCATAGGCCTCCAGGCATAGCCGTGTCGATGTGTAAAGCCTGTTGGGAAAAGCCGTGCGTAATATTCAGTAAAGGTAGCAAAAAAAATTCTATGACGTTATGCTTTGACGAAAAATATTTTGCACGAATTTTGTATGTTTTTAAAACCGAGCTGCACGTTTGTAGCATAAAATAATATTCATTTTTGTTTTTGGATTATTTGGGCTACTAGAACCACATTGTTTTGTGGTAAAGTAGATAAAACATACAAAATAATATTAGCTATTGTCAGATCATCCTTATTGTGGGGTTACTGAAGTAGTTGTTAGCTATCATTACTTGACACTCCCACACACTCGATGGATCAACGAGTACGTTTCGCAGATAGTTCATGTTCTGTTAAAGAGGTGTGGCTACCTATAAGCGTTTCAAGGGGTTATATGTGGCTTATAAGGTGTGTCTAGAAACTTCCACTTACCGCCACCAGAAAGTAAGACTTAACAACATTTCTGTACGAATTATTAAACTTACGTAGTAAAATAAAAGCTCCAACTAAATCCTTGACGCAAGTTTCTAATGAATCTTGAAAATTAATGACATAGTTTTCACCAACACCTAAGTAGGTAGTTTGAGCAAAACTTTCGAGGTAGTAATTTCACGCGTGTGAATTTCATATAACACGATCGTTTTTCCTTATGAGTCGCAAACTTGTGATATCATCGCAAAGTTTACCAACTTGACGCGAAACCAATCTGCAGTAACGTTGTCTGGAATTTCATAATACTTTGGCGAGAAGATTTTACCAAAACTCTTTCAGGTTTGACCTCAATTTCTGAGACACTAAGCTCATTAGCTGCTATTTTTGATGCACGTAACGCTCTGAAATGAAGTGAAACTGTTTCAATAATATACAGGCTTCTAACTAAAGAAAATTGTGATGAAATATTTTGTAAGAGAGCTTTAAAGAAAAGATGCAACGAATTGTTTTTATGAAAAACATGGTTGTGTTTTGAATAATAACTAGCAATCATTTATATTTCTTCGACGTTCTACATTATAGTAAGTAGAGAAAACTTAGGCACAAACAATGTCAAAATAAAATAAAAATGTTGACACATCAAAGCTACTAAGAAAGCTGATAAAGAAAGTCTTCTTTTTATCACACTTGAGTCCCAAAAGAATAGGCTTGAAGTTGACACACCAAACAATAAAGATAGGCCGATATTCAATAACGTACGCCAAATCACTTAACCCTTTCTTATTGATGGAGAAAACTTCCACATTGCAGTTTCAGAGGCTCTCACAAAAGAAGACTGATTCTCTTAAGCCAGTAAGGCAGCTATAAAATGGAACGCTGAAAGATATACTTGTGAAAGAAATAGGCTTTATTACATATAAACTGCGACTCACCCTGTAACAAGATCTTGTCGTTTTTTTATGATCCTTGAGACGACAGAAGTCGTGAACGAAAGCTTTTTTATTAAAGATTAACATGACCTAAAAGAGTTATGTTTTATAGTTGGCTAATATTTTTTATTTTATGGATATGTAATAAAGTTTAGGAAATTCTTAACCTTCATAAAAAAGAGGCAAGTTATGCGGGTCGCTATTAGTATAATTTTGTTGGGTAAGGTTGTACCAAGACCTGGCTGATAGTTCATTCATATTTTTAGGCATATTTAGATGTAAGTTGGTTTACTCGTTGCTTCAGGGTGTATATTTTACCCCAAGTAGACTTGAGTGTGGTGATTGCATATTTTAATTTGAATACAAAACGGGTTTTAAAGTTCCTTTGCATAAATACTATATTTTGTATGCAGACAGACTAGTCCAAAAATAGTGTTTATCATCTCTTACGATAATATATGCCCTGCGTTCTAAATAATGGTTTGAAGCTGAAAGAGTTAGCGTTCCCCTGGTAGGTCTCTTTTGGGGCCTAAGAACAAACCCTAGATAAGTGTAACAGGATCTTAATGGTAATAACAAAATGTGAACGTCATTCTTCTATAAATAACCGCTGATTGTCCTAGGCCTACTCCACGATATCCGTTTCCAACAACTCAATAACCAGCAAAACTCATCACGTGCCAACACAAAATGCTAAGTCAGTAATGTAATCAGAGTATCTAATACATTAATATCTCATTTAAGTATCAAGATCGTGTGCGATGGTCACGGTAGCCGGTTGAGCAACACTTGATACTTCTCTTGTTCGTTATAGCGCTTATTGTATTCTTGCTACCTTTAGAACTGCTGTTTAGTGGGGGGTCCCGCTGTGCGAGCGGGTTAATTGGAGTAAATAAAATACCAAAAAGATGCCGAAAAAAAAAAAAAAAACTTAACATTCTTGCTGGAAATTGTATCTAGAAACTATGATAGGTATATATTATTCATTTAGAATCGCGAAATAATCGTTGTCGAACGACCTATGTTGAGAATCATAGATTGGAAGACGAACCCAAATCTTTTGAAATTAGAATAAAATGTATCTTCAATTAATAAAATATTTACGCTACACTTAATTCAAATGATAAATTAGTAAAAGTAATGGCACTCATGATTTTAATTTTGTGCTTACTGCCTGTGAAGCAATATCATATGCATAACATGATAATGTTTATGTTAATACGTTACTGTACCGTGTGTGTATGTAAATTGGTAGCTCATTACAGTATCCATACGTTTTAATTTATAAGCCTTTACGAATACTATCTTTAACTGGATGTTTTCATGTAAACAAAAAAGGTCAAACACGTTTTTGTTTACATTCTTGGACATTTGACCTCTTTACATTGAAATGGCTCCTTCTTTCTCTTTGTAAACTTATTTATTGCATGTTTTACTAGCTTCTGCCCGCGACTTCGTCGTGGCAGTACAGTAGTTCTACATCAGAGAATCATTTTTTTAAATCGCATGAATAGTTTCCTTTCTATTACCTCCTAAATCCAAACTTACAAACTTTACCTTATCATCTGCCTAGTCTTTTCCCAAACTATCTTGGGGTCGGCTTCCAGTGTAACCGGATGCAGCTGAGTACCAGTATTTTACATGAAGCGACTGCCTATGTGACCTCCAATACCCAGTAACTGGGTAATACGATACCCCTTGGTAAAACTGGATCTCAGACTTTTTGGCTTCTGACTACTAGTAACGACTATCAAAGATCTAGAAATGATAGTCGGGACCAACGGCTTAATGTGCTTTCCGAGGCACGGACAAAACTCGGTCACCCATCCACGGTCCAACCTCGGCAAGCTGTTATTATTATTATTTAGCCACGAGCTCCTCCACTTACAAACTTAGCCTATTTATAATTAAATTATTACTAATTTATAGTGTAGTCGTAGCAAAACGTCACAATCGATAATTTATTTTTCCATTACAAAATAGCCTCTAATCAAACCGACCATTACGTTTTATAGAAAACTAATTAAAATACAATTTCCCCCTATCATTGATTTCAAATTTATACACATTTGATACGATTTACTGCTCCTAATATAGCCACGGATCGTTTGGTGAAACTAAACCTTAACGAACTTGATGGCGACGGTGGCTCCACAATGTTATCGCCTGTCATCTTCGATTAATGACACTTGCGTGCAAGTTGTTGATTTTTCGTTTATTTTTTTATACCATTAGCTTTTGGACTTGTTAAAAGTTAGATTGATTGGACGCGCATTCAAGTAATTTGTACGTAAAGGCCAGTCGTATTCAAATAGAAGTTATGTTTAACTTTACTGTGGCGTATTAGTTTGTAAATCAAAATCGTCTATTGATTTTAGTGTTATGACTGATGTTATAAAAGTTTCAAGGTTGAAAAAGACCTTGTACGCTCAAGTTGACAGAGACAAAGAACAAAATTGTGGTTAGTGGATGAGCGGACATGACAGGACAACCCAAAGCGTAAATGTCACACGTGGACAAAGAAGAACAATTCGAAGCTAAAATAAAAGTTCTAATACAAAATGATGATAGAGATAGAATCAAATCAAATCTTAAAGCACTGGACAAAACGATTCCAGATTCAGAACTTACTAACGATGAGTTTCATAGCTATAGTTTGATGAAGAATAATTTATTAAACGAACAAAGATAAGCTTCAATTCTAAATTCTGACACAGATATTTCTAATATTTCTAAAGGAAGAGATAAGATTGCGTCAGATCTTAAGCACTAACTTGAAACATTCAAGTTCCAGTCAAAGTAGACATTTAAATAACAACATGGCTATGGTACATGGCTTGCAGGAATTCAATTTGGTATTTCTTATTACAGTTCCGCCTCCACACACAAAATTTGGGTAGGACCTACTTATTGTCAAAGTACTAGGCTTGTGGTATTTTTTTAGTAGTTCTCCTGAATCCTAACTGTACTTTCCATACAAAACGTTTACCAAACGGGAATGAATACACGCACACTCAAAAGTTGACGAAACGAGACTCAATGTATGAAAATCAAAACATTTACGAAACGGCACTTTTGTAATGGTATTTTGTTAAGTTTGCGAAATGGGAAAGAACCAGATAGGACATAGCCGATTATGTGTTATTATTTATGTGTTGCTGTTTTGTTGTTTTGGAGCGCGTGGAAATAAGCCATTGAAAATTATTTCATCTAAATCTCCAATAAACATCAGTATTCTTAAATTGTTTATCACTATGCGTACGAACTATACCTTCCATTACAAACCTAGAGCCACCTACACACAGTACCTGTTTGAGTAATTAAGGACACCTTACAAACGATCCGTTTGGTTGCGCTTGAGTGACTATAACGTCATCGCGCAGAGCTTTGCAAAAATCAAATGCCAGTAGCTACAAGTCACGCACTATGATCAGTCTGATTGACCTGCAAGGCCGTGATGTGTTGTTTTCAATGCCTTCTGCTGGACAATCACTTTCACGTGGAGTCACGATTCGATCAATGTTTTGTTGATTTAGCTGTTATGGATATTTTGGTAATTTTGAAATATGTGGGTAAACAAGACAGTTAAAAATTTTTACTATCATTGTATACTGGATCACCTATCTAGACTTTCCTATTGTGACTAGTTTATGCAATCCATACCTTATATTATAAAGTGGTACTTTTTCGATGCAGCAGGTAATCTTTGATATTACTGATCTGATTTCGAAAATTCTCTCATTAAATTTCAAGCTTCGTTATCCCGAGTGTCAGAGGCTATATTAAAAACGTTTCTGTTGGATGATTTTCGACTATAGCGAGGGTGAAGCCGCAGACAAAAGCTAGTGTTCTTAATAAGCTTTTTAAAGAAAACAGCATAAAGAACGAAGAATGTAATTACGAGTCCAAGGAATGGCATTGCATTAACTTATTTATTGATACTTAAGTTTTGTAAGATGCAATTAAAACAGGTGTAAATATGACTGATGTTAATAAATGAGTTGGCGATATAAATATTATTCGTATTGCTTTGCTCCATTTTGTTTTTGTTCTTGTTCAACGAGGAAAAAAAAACTTAAGGAAGTAAATTAGTCAAATTAAATTTTATTAGAATTCCCTGCGGAAAATACTTTTTGGATTCCGAAATGCCGTTTGGTTTTACGAAATTGTTGGCAGGTTGTAAAATTGCGTTCAGAAAATAGAAACAACCGAATTTGATATTGTTTCTTCTTGTTCGTTCATATTAATTTCGCCTCAAATTGCTTCGCCCAGTGGGAGGAATTGGGAATCTAATTAACTTTCAATCTGAGGCATTAAACTCGAGTTTGTTTTGAAGTGCCGTTTGTCTCTGTGTGTTACTGTGTGTTTTAATTGGGAACATTTTGTGCCTCGATACTGACTGGGGTTTGAATACGATGGAGTAGATAATTAGAAAACAACAAGACAAGGGAAAAGCGTAGCAGAAAATGATTTGTTGAGGGGTTCCGACACGAATTTGTTTGCACTGATTGGTGGATTCTGAAATTTTGCAGGAAAACGATGGAATTTTGTAATTTTAAGCATAATGGTTGTTGTTTAATGTAGGTAGTTTATTTTATAATGTATGAAGGAACGATTATTTGTTTTCATTCTATTCCATTTGATTAATCAATGCAATAAAAGCTAACCCACACCAATTTTAATCGTCTCTGCAAAAATAAAACAATTTTAACGTTACATAAAAATTCACACACTCGCTCTTGAAAACTTCAACAAAAGCTATAAAACCGTTCAAATTAGATTTGTAGCTACCAACGTAACAGTACCTACACACGTGGTGGTACATCGGTCGTATCGTATACACCTACACGATTCAATTAGCAACTGTTGTATAGTCAAAATAACCAATTCAGACCGTGGATGTCTCTGTTTGATTGAGCTGACACACGTATGTTTGCTATACTAGTTTAGAATTCACTTTGTTTAGACAAACGGTGGAGACTGTGGAATAGTGACTAACTAGGAAGCGAGAGCCGAGATCCGTGGCAAAGTTCGATTGCCAAGTTTTGTGGATACTGAGAAGAACTGGGAAGTTAAAAAGAATATCCCGGTGTCGGAATTTAGTTTGTGTACATGGTCGAGTGCAATTTGACAATAAGGTGGAACGAAGTTTATAGTGATCGGATTTTCATTGGACTTTTTTTATTGAGTTCCTCGAGATGTGGAGAAGAAAGTAAAAAAAAATGTTTTTTTTTATATATAAATTCGCCGAATTTAAATTATTACGTATTATATGACGGAAATTTTCATTTTCATTATTAAAATTGAGTGAGAAATAATTATCTATTGATAGCGCAATAAGTTTTTGTGTAGGGACCACTATTATATAAAACCAAATAAAAATATTAAGAAAATATTTTCGAATAATCCACAAACAGCTCATTCATATTTTATTTCGGCTAAAAATTCATAGTGTTAGTAACAATAAAACTTAAAAACCGGCCAAGTGCGTGTCGTACTCACACGCACACAGGGTTCCGTACCACACAACAATAAAATAAAAAATATTTTTAATATTAATAAATTATTTTTATATGTGACAGCAAAACTAAATTTGTTTTTCATAGTATGTTAATGAAAAACAAAGTTACTGCTGCAGTTTGATGTAAAAGTCCTATATCTCAAAAACTAAACATCATATCTTATTCAAACCAATTTTCGTTGATAGTTTTTTTTACGTTCTATAATCCTAAATAATTTGAGAATTTTCATCCTCTTACTTTAGAAATTAGAGGGGGGGGGACACACATTTTACCACTTTGGAAGTGTCTCTCACGCAAACTATTCACTTTAGAAAAAAATGATATTAGAAACCTCAATATCATTTTCAAAGACCTATCCATAGATATCCCACAGGTATGGGTTTGATAAAAAAATAAAAAAAATAAATGAGTTTCTGTTCTAAGTATGGGGAACCCCCAAAATTTATTGTTTTTTTTTCTATTTTTGTGTGGAAATCTTAATGCGGTTCACAGAATACATCTACTTACCAAGTTTCAACAGTATAGTTCTTATAGTTTCGGAATAAAGTGGCTGTGACATACGGACAGACAGACAGACATGACGAAACTATAAGGGTTCCGTTTTTTGCCATTCGGCTACGGAACCCTAAAAATGATGTTAGTATCTGTACATTTTATTTAGGAAAATGGTTTTTCAAATGTATTAACTAGTATCTTTAGGATGACACTGCCATTATGGTCTGCTACTCGTATATAAAACGTTTTCATAAAAATAGCTGATTAAATGAACGTGACTCAGTTGAGTAAAAAAAAAAATACTAAAACTGAAACGACAATAAAAATAGTAAAACACAAAAACTCATAATCGATAAAATTTTAGTTTAGATGCGTAATATAAATTTGCAAGCAGTGAAAGGATTTATGCAATGCTTGTGTAACAGCTACCAGGCGCATATGAACAGTGTAGAGATGAACGTTTACATACTTTTTGCACTTTGCGACGTAACTTTCTAAACAAACATCTTGCAGATGACTTGTTATAGCATAAGGCTAGGTATTTGAGAATGATGGATTAGTTACGAAGTTTGTTCTAATTTTTTGTTTGTGTTTTTGCTTTTGAAAGCACTTTCCTACTGATAATTTATTGAATCTAGCTACTAGTGGGCGTGTTCTTATCGTAGGTACGCTTAGTAACAGGGATTAATGAAATCGTCTATGCTGTTGAAGTTGAAGAAGAAGAAGTCTCATCATCATCACCATCCTACCTTGTCTTATCTCAACTATGTTGGTGTCGGTTTCCTGTCTAATTAGATGCAGCTGAATAGCAGCATTTTACATGAAGCGACTGACTATCTGATCTCCATAAGTTATAAACTGGGTATGATATCCCTTTTTTTTACGGATGGGAAATCATCAAATGGCTCCTCTAGCTCTGGACGGAGTGGAAGGGAGTGTCAGACTTGTACTGACTAAAACCCATCCATGTTCCTTCTTAGCCATTTGTGTTCCAGGGCCACGGTATCTCTTTCGAACAGTCCCACAGTCCTAGCAGGCATCGGCCCTCTCCGGCCCCTTCCAATTTGCTGACATCTCCTTGAGTAGTACTCATGACGACACGGCCTGTCGTCATAAGACGGACGGACGGTGAGCTAGCCCATTACTCACCGTCCAAGGGTATGATACCCCTTCGCAAAACTAGTTGTCAGATTTTCGGGACTTTCTGACTTCCCGTAGGAGTTGAACTCATGAAGTTGAAAGACCGTAAAATAAAAATAGAAAGTAGTATAGTAAAGAAAATAAGTGAGTAAATACTATAATAGTAAAAAACTAGTCTTAATTGATTTGATATCCTCTTTCTCGTTTTAAACAAGCCTGTAAAGTTCTTGCCCGTTGCGCTAAACTTTGTTTTCCTTCCAATCCGCTCTATTTGTTACAGTTATCGTGTAGCTAGAAATTTTAGCTTTTATTTTCTCACCCAGTTGGATTTCATAGAGTGTACTTCGCAAGTTGTTTAGTCTCAGCAAAACTATTGGGATTACAATTTTATAGAAGCGATCTTAAAGTTTTCCGGATAGTTTTGCTGCCTTGGTACCTACTGTTAGTTAGAAATATTTAATCTTGTAACGTAGTGGTAATGGAATTTATTTCGGGATTTAATGTACAACTTTATTAGATACTAGCTGTCCCGCGCAACTTCGTCTGCGTCACATTTTCCCCGTTTTCGCAACATTTTTCATTGCTGCTCCGCTCCTAATGGTCGTAGCGTGAAGATATATAGCCTATGTCCTTCCCCAGGTTGAAATCTATCTTCTTGCCAAATTTCATTAAGATCCGATCAGCCGTTTAGTCGTGAAAAGGTAACAAACAAACATACAAACAAACAAACAAACAGAGTGACTTTCGCATTTATAATATTAGTATGGATGTATAATTATAGTAATTCATACACCACATATACTAATAAATTCTGCTCACATCGATTATATGTAGAAACAATAAAGCAAAAAACAAGCGATCCAGATTTTTATCGCCATTTTTATTGAGTCATTACGAAATGAGCGCTTTAATGACGTTTCTTGGGTGAATCCGCATCGTGGGTAAACTTATTAAGATAGAATCGAGTTCTCACGCTCTGCATATCGCGACATCCTGCTCAAGATAGCTAACTTCGTAAAAACGAGTAAAATCTAATGAACAAAAGTGAATGTGAAGTGAAAATTCCGAATAATATTTGTGAACAATCTCTGTGCAAATCAAATAATTTGAAGCTTTCACATGAACATACATGTGTTAGCTTAAATTCGGTGAGTCACCTTATAATCGATTTTTGAATACCATTATTTAATTTTTTTCCGTTATTAAAATTTGTTTATCAGACACTCACGATTCACCAATTTTTACCGATTCATCTTCACAAAAATGTTATTTTGATTCCGCCAAATATTTCATTACAAAATTGATCAGATCCGTTCATTTGCTTCGGAACAGTCTCTTGTAAAAATACCCTTTCTTTTAATAGAACATGTCCGTGCATTGTGTTTTAGCACGTTTCAGTCACCATTCCGAGCATCTATGCGGCTTAGCAGACTGTATACAGAAATAGGCTCGGCACAACTTCATTTATGTTGCCTTTGTTGTTCTTCGATTGCTCCTCTATTAGATTGGATGAAAGCTTTGAATGAACCATTTACATATTAATAATCCTCTGGTTTTAGAACTGACATGAATCTTTTTTTTTTCTTTAAAATTTTTCGAATTATTTTTGTATGATGAGTTTTCTCCTAACGTCTGTGTTCATGTAAGTAACATGCAGTGTAACGAGCGACCGCGGTGTTGGTGGACGATTTACACCAACTACTTTTGCTGTTACGTTTTTAAGCTATTTAGTAACACTAATTGCAGTGTTTAAGCGCTGTTTTAGTTGTGCATGGAAAATGTTTTACAACCTATTGTATACAAATGTCCTGAATACTGCGTAATATCTATAAAGCGTATACTTACAATAATTGCAGTATTAAAAGCCATATTGTCTATATGAATAGTTTAAATTCGGATATACGTCGCGCTGCTTTCTCAAAGCGTATTTGTAATGATGCCAAAGTCAAAGTTATAATTAATCAATCACAGTCATCTATCTCCACAGTTCAATATCAATCCGTCAGACGAATCATTAAAATTCATAGACACTTGCATGACAAATGTTTTTTTTTGCATCGCTAAAAGGTCATAACTTTCGGATGTCATCTTTAGTCTTTTGCTTTGTGTGTTAAAGGTCAAGTTATTCTGAAAGCTGTGCTAAGAAGTTTGATCTTTTCTCTTATGTCACGACTAAGTTGCAATACTGGTTACTTACAAAATAATGTAATTTCTTTTTCTGAAAAACTCTTGTCCTGTTTCTTGTGTAGTTTCAGTACTATCCTTCTGTTTCAAAGTTTGAAACAAACCTCTGCGATTCTGGTATGTCATGTTTACAGAGCGTCTATCCTATGCATTTTGTATCGACATTATCTATTTTCGTATGTTGCCATGTGATGCTCCGTGCGGAATTTCCGATCGACTGGCTCTGATTGGCTTACATTGAAGACATGCCATATCGATATAAATAATACTATAGCTTTACTGGATATGGAATGTCGCTTTAAAGCCTCCTGATTGTATCATGGTGACCCGGATATGAAGGCGGCGTCATCTGCCGTTTCATGAATCAAAGGAGCCATATGCATTGAAGAATACGCTGTGTGTATGTGATGTGAGTTTACGCAAGAGGATTTTGTTGTGTATGGAATTTCCTTTGTTTTGTGTGTAACTGAATTTGGCAGAACTGTAGAAACTATTGCATTGTGTCTTAGAAGCACAGCTTCGTTTCAAGTAATTTAATATGACTTTGAAATGCTCTTAAATAAAAACGTATCTTTTAATGTGTTCATGCGAGTCGTTACTGTAATTCCGGGCGAATCACGAGTTTGATGCAAAAAATTAAGATACAGGATTAGTAAATTCATTAAGTTTAGCTTTACAAGACTTCCGATTCAAAAAGTTTTACTATTCTTTGGAATGCCGAAAAAAATGAGCATTCCTTTGAATATGAGTTTTTGTCCGTAGCCTCGTCGTTTATTAATTCAATGTCATATATTACTCTTGTGATTTTCAAACGAGTACAAATTATTCTTCCATATCTGCACTGAGAAATCTGAATTATGTCACTACCAATTTGAACTTGACTAACAATTTACGGGATTTGTTCCGCTGCAGTATCGTGCACGTCTTGCTCGAAGTGCATGTAATGAAATATGACCGTCGCATCCGGCCCCAGTGCCTGCACTCCACGGTTTATAGGGATTATAGCTTTGCCTCCCATTACCTTCCCATGAAACTACTACTTCGCTAAACCAGTCTTCAGATTGCAATGCCCACAAATTCATTTGAAGGAAAAATACTCAGCTTAGTACTACTTGTTTATTTTTGCATAGGTCCTGCATATAATTTGCATCCAAGTTGTAGACTTGTTTTCGCTAGGTTTATTTTAAGAACCAAGACGTTATTTTTTTTTATGCTAACTTCAGTTTTATTGTGCTCACCGTCTGTACGGTAAGCCGGTCTTTGTTCAGGTTGTAAAAGTATATGAACTTTACTAACTGGAATTTAAAAATAGATATTTAATTGGATCGTAAAATAACTGTTCTAAAAGTCAAATAAAACTGCAGATCATTTTAAAATTATGAATGAGAATCGACTTGAATGGTTATAAAATTGATAGTGACCCACATCAAACAGCGAAGAGCGCCATTAAAAGATTTAACAAAATCTAGGTCGTATTTAACAAGAATATGATACTAAATGATTATTTAAATGTCAAACATAAATCAAGGCTCTTGAAGACTCATCACGATGTTACCTTATTAGTTTTAAATGTCAGATCAGAAACAGCCAAGGCAGTTTAGCGTGTCAATGTTAATGAAAGATCAATTTCTAATTAAGTTTTTGAAGATGACACATCACGTAATTTGGATCACGATATTTTTAATATTGAATTTAAATGTATAAAGGCTTTTAATGTAAAAGGTACTGCTCGTATATCCGTGATGTGACTTGGTAAAGGGGACTGCGGTGTGGAATAGAAGGGAGGTGGAAGAGGGGAGGTAGTAAAGGTCACTTGCTTGCTTCATCGGTATGGCCCGATGCTACCCGATCATCGTGTACCATAAATGCGACGACCTCTATCGTATTATTAAATTGTTCTGCGTTGCGACAGGCCGTGTTAGTAGCCCCGATACCGGTAGTTGCGGCTATCGATGATCTTTTTTGTTCAGCTCTGTAATTTAATGCGTGTAAATAATGACTGGTTGAACTGGTATCGCTTTGTTGGGAAGGTTGGAAATATGAGACTATTTCAATCCGAAGTTAAAAATAATAAAGAGGTTCTTTTTCATTCAGTCGAGAATTCTCGAGAGCTCTCATTAGTAAGCGGCCGACCAGGTTCCTTCGTTTATGAGGCCATCTAAACGCTCTTCGATAAACGGATTATTTATTTATCCTGAAGTAACATCGCGATCTTGTGGAGGATCACTTTGTTTGAAAAATTATAAACAGGTGCACGATAATCTCGTTGGTCTGCTTGCTGAGTATTAGTTGAGCTCTCAATCCTGGAGTCTTTAATTACGATAGAGGTTACAATCAAATGTTGCAATCACAAACGGTACACGTTTTAAAGAAGATTGCTAACAATGTATGAATAAGCAACCTTTGACCTGACTCGGTCGAAGCTGCGCCGCTCCACTCTCCGTCAAGTACCGTAAGGTTCCCCTATTTGGATTCAACTTTCCTATACCTTCCATTTGAATTCCAATCTTTTTTACAAAGAATTAAGGTGCATTCTTGATGAGCCAACGCTAATGAGGAGTGTTATCACAAATTGTTTTACAAACCGATTAAGTTTATTCCAATGTGCCTATAACTGTTCTGAAGTTGGTTACTTATTGTATTAAATAAATTGCTTTCTCATGGCTCTTTCAAGGTTCAAGCAATTTCGATAAAGTGATTTATTTAGTAGATGCAGCTTAATTTAAATAGTGGAACAAATTTTTGTGTTGCTGTTGAAGTGACCAATGTGAAAAAAAGCGATAGCTTTTAATAGCTTTTCTCTGGGGAAATGTTTATCCATAGGTTTTTTTCGGTATCCTCACGTTTTGCCTTAGTTTGAATTATTTTTAGGCTATGAAAATAGAGGACAAAAAATAACACGATGCGAACGATGACGGACCGTTGATTTTCATAATTGTATTCATGTGTGCCTCGTTACGGTGACATATCGTTTGTTGCCTACCTAAGCGATACCATAATGAGACGAAAAAATATTAATTTCAGTAAAAATATTTTTTTTTTGTTCAGTAACAATACGGACGCTACCTCATTAATTATTAACAAACCAGCAAAGGCATGTAAGACCGAAAATTCTCATAATTATGCCTACAAGTTTTACATAATAAAGAAACAGGCTAAACGTGGGTGTTCATTTATTATGGGCATAATAACTTGCCCACCTTTTATAAGTCTCGGATGACCCACCTTATCTTGCGGGTTTTTGGACTTATCAAGAATGAATAGGCTTTGACGTATAAGCTTATATCCTTAGTCTTTGTTTGTGTGGGATGGACAATGGAGGCTCATTGCGTATTCTGATTGCACGCTCAACGTCTTGTTAATAGCCACGCTTAGTGTGTAAGCTGGGAGCCAATGATTGGCTTAGGAATCGGCTGGTCTTGATAGACATAAACGTTTCATATTGGTTTCTATAAATTTTGTGATAGAGACTAATATTAAGTGTCTAGTATGCCACAATAGATGATTTATTGTTTTGGAAAGGAAGCTATCTTAAAAACTCACCAACATATAAAATGCTGTAGGACAAAGGAGTAAGGAATGTAGTAAATATTATATTGATTATGTAGGTAGGTAATATTCCATGATTAATTCCAATATAATTTTATATACATGTATTTAAACACGAAATACCAGCAAGCCAATGAATTTTATTGTCATTACGAAATCATGTTCTTATGAAAGAAAATTTCAAAATTAGTAAAGATGGGCATAATGTACGCATAATGACCGACATAAAATTTAATACACAAGCATTCTTACTTTCATCCAGTTTTGGTCATAGAGAATAATTAATACAATACCGGTTGTAACGCCACATTAATTTCTTGCAAGTGCACCTTTCACGGCGCCTTGACCATCAGTCTATGCAAAAACTGCGTTAAATCTGTCTATTAACTTAATGGAAAGAGAAACTGATGAAATCTGCATACGAAACGAGGAAACTGTTATTTAACTCAGTTAGGTTGCAATGCATTGCCGCAAAACATTGTAAATCGCAAATTCATGTGAAGATCGTTTACTGTTAATGTTTCGTTGTCTTGAATGCATCAGAATTTAAAACCGATAACCTGTATAGAGAAATAGGATATTGTTTTAATATTTTCTTTCGTCTCTTTTTACTTTACCACTCTAAAAAAACGTACCTTTTTGGGGAGTATGGAGACACATTTTTTTTAACACATCATTTTATTATATTTATATTCATAAAGATTAGTTATTAATTTCAGAAAAAGATCTCAAGCCAGGGTACTTTTAAAAAAAGGGGGCCATTTAAAGGTTACTTAGTTAACTTTCATAAAAAAAAATCAAAATAAACCGTTAACGTTATTAAAGAGTCAATGGAAAACAGAATGAAGTAGACTTTACTAAAGCTTTGGATTAAGCACCGTTCTACGGCATTGGTAATGAGAAAAAGTACAAGTTGTTTACTCTGTTCGAAACGAGATAAAAAAATATATCGATTTTTAATGGACTTGCAATTCTCATTAAAGTTGATGCCTTTAAGAGATTTAGTTTTATGAAGATAAATATTAATTTCATATCCTTGTTATTACAGAACAATATTAAAATTTTACGACTCTTTAAAAACCCGAGTAAAATACAATAAAAATATAAAAATAAAACTTGCTCTTGAATTTATGCCTGTTTTATAACGCTAAGTACCATTTTTCGACACTCAATGTGTCTCATAAAGTAGGTACCAATAAAGATCTTTTTTGCTTGCGTATCACAAGATAATTTAGTAGAATTGCTCTTTTATGTCATTATCAAATCCGTGTTTCGGCTGATTCAGCTTCAGTCCCCTTCGAAGGCGAAACAGCTTTTGTAATTTACTTCTTTTGAGTAAAGAGGATTTTCTTGAGACATGTTCACTTGTTTTGATGAGTTCGTGAACTCGTTGTATGTTGATTGTAAGCTGAATATGAAATATATTTTGATGAATATCAAACATTGCTGTAATAAAGTTTTCAAAACTGCTGAGCATTTTGACAAACGATTATTTCTGTTCACAAAATCGTTCACAGTATCGATACTGCTTTTCATAACACTTGAGCCCAGGAGTTAGGTACTACAAAAGATGATTTAAAAAAAAATGCTTGACTTCTGTTTACGGACCAAAGGAACAAACATTTTATATATCTTTGGAAATAAAACAACAGTACTTAATCTACAAAAGATTTGCAGAAGCAACTGCTTGAAAGCATACAAACCACAAACTTCAGAAGACATTCAAGACCTGAACTACATATAAAATAGAAGTACGTAAAGAAAATTTTATCTCAAATTATATCAAAGGCTTTTTGAGTTGCAGCGCAGTTGGAGATTGCTAGAAAAACCTTTAGGTTGTAGCCCAGTTTGATTGTGTCTTGTGAAATAAAAGAAGATGGTAAAGTCGAGCAGTTTCAAAGTTCAACCGGGGAACGTTATGAAACTTCCCCGAAGTGCACCGACAGAATTCGAATTAATTTAATAAACGGGAACTGTTCATGCTTTAAGGAATCGGAAATCATTTTCGGATGACTTCATCTTTGGGAATTTGGTGTGTAATTTTAAAATGGTTGAGATTTTAGTGTTAAACTTGAGAGCGACACAATAATTGAGTTCTCTTCTTCGTGGCAATGGTAATATTATTTTTAATTGGCTTAATACTTAGTCATTTCGGCAAGAGGTCACTTTGACTGCAGCTTTTGGGGCACAGCACAGAGGACAGGAAAGGAGCTGATTCATATTCAGCGATGCAGTTACATCCTTTAGCCGCTTCGTCGAGGAATGGTTGGTTAAACTAAGTGATATGTAAACTTTATTTTATCAATTACATGGATTATTTAATCACGTCTAGCCCATTATTGAACTGAACAAAAATTTTCGATTAAATATTTTCTTTCAAAGCTTTTTACTTCAAATAATTTTTCCAGTTATCGAATTCTTATTTTCGCAGCTCAAAGATAAGGACTTGAGTGATTCCGCATCTCTCGGGATTTTCAATTTAGAATTGATCGTAGGAAGAATGAGGAAAAGAAGATTGATATTTGGGATTTTTCCCTAGCCCATTCGTATCGGAGGCCGCACAAGTGAGTGATCGCCCGACTTTGGCCCGAGCTAATGATACCCGGGGCTTATCGGCTCGGCTGTCGCGCGTCATTTTTACGGATTCAGCCGGATTTATGTAAATTTGTTTTGTCGGTGACCCACCTTGTTACAGCCGTTGCGAATCGCGCCGATACCGGCAATATTGATACTTTTTGTCAGCTTCCACCGCTTTATTTTTGGTATTTAATAAACACCTTTTTCATAACCACATTTTTTCAATATTCCGTCACAACAGTTATTCCGTTTATATTTCGTAACCTCTTATCCGTCATAGACATACGCGTCTGCATAAGTCCATAACATTTTACCATTACACACCGTTTCAGCACGAAACCCTTATTAATATTCATCGGAGTGGCTGTTACTGGATCGAGTTGCCTCGTACTTGTCAATGTAATTAAGGCGTTCACACACGACATACAATACGCAGGCAGGCTGCTCACGTTATAATTATGAAGATTTGCACTATTCAACACGGGAACGCATTTGACAATGAAGGCTCCATATTCAATGTACGTGCTTCTGATTGGATCAATCAGGCTTGTAGGAGATTCGAGTATTATTAGTCGCCTCGCAACGCTTATGATCACGATCACACCTGACGTAGCTCGTATTACACATAATTACGTGTAATCTTACTACTAGGTATTATAAATGAGAAAGTTTGGATAGATGGATTTGTTTGGTTTGTTACTTAACCACGCCAGAACGGCTGACCAGATCTGGATGAAATTTGGCATAGATATAATATATTTTTGTCAGAAATAGCACATACGCTATACAAATTTCCACGCTTACAAAGTCGTGGGCAACATAATATTATAATATTCGTTGTGGAGAGTTCTCCGACCTTCTCGAATAGCGGTAGATTAGTCATTTTAACCTTTTATCATATTTGTGTATTCAATAGTTTTATTATTTTAATTTGTTTCGGGGAATGCATTGGAATTCGTTAATTGAAGTTTGTTCTAAATGTTTGAAATGCGTGCATGCGTAGGAATAACGAATATTTATCATTAACATTCTTCAATAGGTAATTCGTTATTAATTATACTAATATAATTATGCTGCATCAGCCTTACAAGAACACCGGAAATGTTTTTTAAGCCTTGAATGGTGAAGTATGAAACATTGAATTTATATAATTAATGCTATAAAATACCAAATAAAATAAATAGATAAATATAGAATTGAATGGTGCTATTCAATTCTATATTTATCTATTATATAGGAAGGCTATCTGCAGCCTATTCACTCTTGACGTCACCACTCCATAATTCCAAACATTATCCTCAATCCATTTCCCCGAGGTACTAAGACATCAGATGAGGAGTAAAGCATTGATTCTATCGTGATTGATGTGTGCCAAGCTCAGACGGACTCGGTAATCTGATCCGATTGGGTGTGTGTTACCGAACTGTCGCAATTGCACGTGGCTAATCCAATTGATTGCATTATCATTCATATACCCGATACCAGGATAACATGAGGATATATGTAGTGGTTTGGCGTTTGTAGGTGTTCTGGATAATTAATTCATGATTCCTGATTTAATGCAATTTGCAAAGCATTACGCATGTTTGTTGGACTTTTATTAATAACGTCAAACACGAAAACATTTTCTTGACTGCGTTTATTTATTTTGGCTACATAGCCTTTCTCTACGCTATTTGCTCTTCTCATGGAATATTCTTTTATTTCTTGTGCACTGCAAATTGCGGCTAAAGTGACTAACTAAATCATCACAGGCGAAAACCACACTACCATTTCAGCGCCAAAATGGAAATAATAAAGCGCGTAATTCCCATTCTATGCATGACCTAAGCTGAAAACATGATAACAAAACTGGAACTAGAGCATCCAAGTACTAGGACAGCATATTCTGCAGTCGGTTTTTTTTTTCTATTACAAAACTAGCGTTAAGTTCGCCCGATTGTAATTCGACCAGCGCATTATCGCGACTGGTGGGCGTGAAAGATAAACGCGTCCCGCTACGGTTTGTTAAACAAATCTAGTTTTTTTTTTGTTTGAGCTCTCGCTTAGCGGCCATGGTTTTCTGATTCCGGACGCCTTTTGTTTCCTTTGGAAGAAAGTGAGTTTAAAAGTGTCTTGAATCTGTCTAGGAGGCTTATTTAAATAAGTGATGAACACTTGTGTAACTTGTTTTAAGGAAATGGGATTTCTGTTTTTATTTGTCTTTCTAGTTAGGGTACATAGAACTATAATAGGGTTAAGGTATGTAGAATAGACGATGCGATGTTTTTCTGTGTTTTCATTGACAAATGAAAATTTTGAGTAAAAATATACTGCTGATAATCTAGGCAAGGTATACCGCTAAAAGCTGATTGACTTCTAATCACCACACTATAAAGTTTTGATTTGAATTTAAAATAATCCATCTTGTAATACGCTGTACCTAATAAAGCAACACAAGGTAAACACGATTTCTTTCCTAGCCAAGTTACTAATAAAATTCTATTTTGTTCACAGGTAAACATCGCTTCCGTATTCAGAAAATTGAAAAAAGCAAAGTAAAGTGCTTCTGGGAAGGTAATTCTAGTTAGACATTATAGAATTTGCATACGAACTTTGACATAAGAGTCTTGAGAATTAGATACCAAGCTTGGAAAGTTTCCAGAACGGTCTCTGTACGGATTTGTGGGTACTTTGTACCGTACTTCTCGATTTTGACGAACGATTCGAAACAAATCGATTATTAAATTGTTGCCGCTTGTGGGAACACCGCAGAGCTTTCTCATACACCTGGCTCTTTTAAGTAATTGCTGCTGATGGATACCAAATATTTCAATAATCGATTTACAATATTGAACGTTGTATTTAATATTGATTTCCATTACAAATATTTGCGTTGTTATACCAGCTCTAATTGAGTATTTTGAAAATAATTGGTTAGTAACTTAGTCCACAGAACAGTTCCAATTTTATAGTTTCGCCCTTTGCCGACCTAAATAATTGGAAATGTTAATTCTATCAAATATTCTAAACAATCCTCTAATTTGTGGGTCAAAATCGAATTCTCAACTCAGAAACAGTGAAATGCTATTTGGGTACTCGATTAAATGGGACGTCCAGAATTATTCGAATAGTTGGAGGTATTGTTTTGATTCACACCAACAAATTTGCAACGTTTGAGGCCTAAATCTCCAGCAATTTAAATCGTCGTATCTTACAACACGGTAAGTATGTGAATGTGGGAAGTTAAGTGCTTTTCAACTGGTTGTTTTATGTACTTACAGGCACGATCTACGGATCAAATTGTGTGATGCATAACATGTAAGCAAGGTCCTCTTGGTGCCGTGAGTGTAAACCTTAATACCAAAAAGTTCAGTACGGTCAAAAATGTGTTGTCAAGTTGCATAATAAAGTCTAAATTAGCTTGAAATACGATCAAGTTCAATCAGTTTTTAGAACTTAGTCTGGCCCTGTAGTTTTATTGATTTGTGAAATAGCTCAATCTGGTGCTAATACGGGATTGGTAGTGATGATTTATCGAGGAACAGTTTATGGATCGTTTGACAAGAATCCGATATCCGTCGGCCGCACGTTAAAAGATTTACGAGGCAGCAAGTTTTTAAGTCGTTAATTTTACTGACACGTCGATTATCTTAACAAGTTGTCTTTTTTGAGAACATTTCTCGTCGGGGGGTAGTAAAAAGCCCTTTTTTAAAGGCCATTTGTGTGCAAGCATTCAATCTTAATTTTATTGTAATCAATCTCAACGTGATTGTGATATAAACGACTTGATACAGAAAGATTCTGCTGAAGTTTTTAATATACGTAGTTTTGTTTGTAAAAATATTAATAAAAAACTGGCCAAGTGCGAGTCGGACTCGCGCACGAAGAGTTCCGTCCCATTTATAAAAACGAGCAAAAAAATCAGCAGCAGAGCTTTGTCAACTGTTACACACTGAGTTGGTTAAGTCGTTATTAGTACTACTATGTAAGCACAGATGGCGCTTTCATCAAAACTCTGCACGAAAATAATGTTTATTATAAATCTTATCACTTGAAAAAATAATATAGTCCTAATACACTTAGGGTAATTTCATTTAATGTAATAATAATCAAATGGCGTTTGATGCCATACGGCCACATCGACATGCTAATTATTGTTTTTTATCAGAAGCAAGTTCTCTTTATAACTCCTAGATGGCGCTGTTTACAAGGTTTTACCCAATTTTACTTTTTTGTATGGGTGCACCCTTAAATATTTATTTTATTCTGTTTTTAGTATTTGTTTTTAAAGCATCAGCAGAGATACATAATCTGTAGAAATTTCAACTGACTAGCTATCACGGTTCATAAGATACAGCCCAGTGACAGACGGGCGGACGGACGGACGGTTAGATGGACAGCGAAGTCTCAGTAATAGGGTCCCGTTTGACCCTTTGGGTACGGAACCCTAAAAAGACATTACTGTTGAATTTTCCTTCGTACAATTCGTACTTCGAAAAGCTGAAGGACTCAACAACAAAGCCGTGTGGTATGCTGTGTTGAATCCATTCCACAACAAACAATCTCGACTAAACCAAATGCTTCAACAACGGGATTTTGAAAGCAAATACCGTCTTACCTTTCAGAGGCTCAATAGGATGAAAACAGCATAGGGCACTCTACTAGAGCCATAAGGTCAGCTTAGGGTACTCGGTCACACTAACCCACTGCCCTAGGGTGCCAATAACATCCAACGTATAACGAGACCGTTCTCAAATCCCAGTCACGGAGCATTAACACTTATTTCTAGAAAAGCTTTGCGTGCGACAACCATTTTATTACAAAGGTCTTAAATAATGTCGAAAATAGCCCCTAAGGCACTAGGCGACAGAATTTATCGAAGTATTTTTCGCGTGTTTATACTTAGTTCGATGCTTTTTGTTCGGCGATCGACACGAGGAAAGATTTTTAGCAACGCTTTGTTTAGCCGATTGTTTTGTTTCCAATATGGCTGACTTCAATTATAACTAAGACTAAGGTCTATCGTCTACGGGCTGCGGGTTGTTCGAAAGAGATACCGTGGCCCTGGAACACAAAGGGCGAAGAAGGAACATCCTCCCGCTCCGCCCAGAGCGGGAGAAGTCATTTGATGATTTCCCATCCGTAAAAAAAAAAAAAAAATGGTCTGTCGTCCATAACGCTATTCGAAAGTAGGAATAGCCTCGTTGGTCTTGTCACTAGGTAGGCACTGGGCTCAGTTCCCAGGTGTTATTGGGTTTTTCCATCAAGAATTTCTTAGTTGCAGCCACGGTGTCTGGGTTTAATAGTAAAAGTGAATAAGTATGAAAAAGTTCTTAGGGTAAGTTGTTTGTTATCATAATTATGTAGAATCACGTGTTCGGATATCGGTCACCAATTACCAGTCACCCTATTTAGGTACCACTAGGTTTTGCCCGCGGTTTCGTCCACGAGGTGGGCGGTACTTTCGTACGGAAACAAATCTTTGTCGGGATAAAATGCTATTTCCTTACTCAAGTCTATACATATTCAAAACTTCAACAACCTTCTTTCAGCTGTTAAGGCGTGATAAATTACAAACAGACTAAGTTACTTTCGTATTTTTAATAATTAGTATAGATTAACGTTTTCTATGAGAAACAGTAAGAACGTAGGGCTTGTACACAAAACTGCGAATCGGCGCGATGCGAATTCGCAACGCAGAAGAAACTGTAACTGTTTGTACTGTTTGAGCTCGTAGATTTTTACGATGCGACGTCGCATCGCAGTTTTGTGTACAAGCCCGTAGTCCACTTTGCAACTAGATGCGTGCCACAAACGAAATTAACGTCTCCAGTCTCGACCCACTAAATTTAAATAAGGTCGGTCAGTTTATCGGCAACCTGTTGAATTGTATTTATAGGCTTTCACTTATCTCATGATCTAAGATTATTGCGTTATCCTATCGTAACTTGTTTTCCTTAAAGATTAAGTTTGAGAGGTCTACGGATTACGGATAATCTGCTACAACTGTCCATTAAGAAACGGTTTCGATGTAAGGTGTAAGGGTAATATCAGTAGTATCATATTTTTTTTTATAAAGAACAACCGTGGCTTACTCTAGAATTTTGCTCCAGTATCGTGGGTGCGTTTACAAACATTTAAACTCACATACACAAACAGCCTTAAATACAACATTAATAGTCAACTTCGATTTAGTTTTTCCACGCTAAGGTTACATGTAAATAATACATTATACAAAGAACGAGATTTATTTGATTAGATGAGTTTCAACCTCATTTATTTAATTTAAATCTTAGTTAGGTTTCAATTTACTGTGAAGTGTGGGGTTTGTTATCAAAAATGGTAACCAAGTTGCAAGGTCGACTATACTACTGTAAGAAGGTTTTATTTGCGTGAAAAATAAAGAAATATAACGCTTTTATGCCCTGAGAGGTTGTGTCAAATAGGATAAGTTTGCGAGAATATAAGGATGATTTATGTCCCCATAAGACAATAAGGAACAGGGACATTTGTCACGTTGATTATATCTGAAAACGTCGTCGACATAATATACAGATACATTAGGGACCCAATAAATTGGCCCAGACGCAGCGATCCTGGGGCTGGAGTCCCTCTAGGCGTTTGGCGAACTACCAATACATTGCCAACTGCATATGGCATAATAATGCCATTCGGTAAGGATAACGCTATTTGGCATTATCGATATGTGCCAATTGACCAGCCAAGTGGTACACTTTGTAACCAAGTGCTGTAATGCATAACAATATGGGCTATAAGAAATTAGCTGTTGTGAAACTTAAATCAAATGAAATATCAGTTATTTCAGGCAATTATTAATCCTATGCCATACAGACACATACTCTTAAATACTATGGGCATTACCATAATAACATAGATAAAACATTCAAATTCACAAATACACAAACTATTCACTTGAATTTGTGAACTTTAATATTTCAGCTTTTACAATTTCATGTCTACTCTGGGTTACCCTTGTGCAGAATGACACTTTGAGCTTATTTTGCAGCGCAGAAAAGCCAGCAACGTTGCTCTCGGCGAACATGTCAGTCGCACTACACCACCAGGGCAAGTTCATCATAGCCTAGTAAGCATTTATACTGTACACGAAGAGTGTCATACTCACTCCTCGTATAGCGGTACCAAAGTTTTCTGGTGTATAACGACTGACAGTAGGCTCTGAACAGCGTCACCTTAACTTGATTCGAGCAGCGATAAAAACGTCTAGCTAGCATATTGCTCCTACAAGTGATACTGAGACTCTGTCGTTCCAAATCATCAACATCCGATAAGTTTTCTGTTTCAATATGCCCGAGATATTTAAATTTTGTAACTATTTTTAAATTAAATTCCACCTAACTTAATAGGGAGTATAACATCATTATTAAATATCACAACTTCCGTTATACTTATTAACATTGTATGTCAGGAGGTGTTGAGTTGCGTATCTCTCAAAGATCTCTATTAGTTTTCTAAGGCCGCTGACTGACAGACTGAGCAGCACCACCACCAGCACATTATACTCGCAATTCAGCGGTTTAGAAAATAATTGTTTGTGTTCGACTCCTTTTGTGTGTCGAATGCGGGAAAATGAAGCAATAAGGGTGGAAAATGTTACATTCTTAAAATATCTTAAGGGTAGATTATAGGAACATTTAATAGATAAATTATAGGTACTCTATAATTCAATGAATAATCATCTACATTTCAGTTCATCATAAAGGCCTGAAGATTCGAGGACATTGCATTCCAGAGGAATTGGGTAGAAGTAGATATTAGGTTCATCCATAAACCACCCAGATCACCCATGATTCGAGGGCCCATAGCATAAACACCTGATCGTACTATCAGAACTGGGTATGCTCCATTGTGACTTTACGTCTAAACGCCATTTAGGTACCTACATATTATTTTTCTTGGTGTTTTTTTTCTTGGTGTTTTTTTTCTTTCAGCAGCAGACTTGATTACACCATCATTGTTATAAGCCAAAAGACTTGCTCCTCATGGTCTCTCCCGAGTATCCATTACTTACCGAGAATTTACAGAGGAAACGAAGAAAAGATGGACTGATGCCAACACGCAGTGATCAAGCGTGATCAATGCCCTTTATGTCTCTGTACTGTAATGCGCGTTTACACTATTACTAGGCGTACCTAAATAAGAGCGTGCTGTTCCATTTTCAACTTTCGGCGCTCAATGTGTGTTTAAAATTCTAGAGCGTTAGTGTGTTTGTGAAGACGGGCATATCAGGCATTTATCCTGGGGAAGAACAGACCGATGTTTATTTATATCCATTGAAAAAAGAAACACAACACTGTATTTATGTCTAATTTTAGAAACTTTGTTAAACCACTCATTATTATTACCTGTTATTCAACATAAACATACCTACATAATATTACCAAAACAATAGAATTGTTATGTGAGTGGCAAATGTAGTTGATTTGCATCTAAACGTCTTGCCTTTTGTCATAGCATAGAGAGAAATGTACATAATTTCATATGAATTGAGTGGGTTCTATATTCGCTTAAACTCAACTGGTCAGTTCGTTAACATGTGCCATTTAACGTACATAAAAACTGGTTAAATTCAAGATTTCTAGACGTTTATTCGAAACTAGTTATTTAAAAGGAGGAAAAAATATTTATATGATTACTATTAACATACTTTACTACTCACCTGTATGAAGCACGTCTGTAGATCACTGCAAAAAATATTATTCAGTATGTAAATAAAAATAAGTTTTTTATCTTATGAGCTAAGTAGCTGTCCCGCGCAACTTCGTCTGCTTCTCATTTGCTTCGTTTTCGCAACATTTTTCATTGCTACTTAGCTCCTATTGGTCGTTGCGTGATGATATATAGCCTATAGCATTTCTCGATGAATGGGCTATCTAACACTGAAATAAATGTTTAAATCAGACCAGTAGTTCCTAAGATTAGCGCGTTCAAGTAAACAAACAAACTTTTCAGCTTTATTATTAGTATATTAGATTAGATATTAGATAATAATAGTTCTCAAGAAGGTTTGAAAAAGAACACAGTAGGTAGTAGTAGTACATGAATAATTTCGGGAACAAAATACAATAAAGATATGGAATTCGTACTAGAGGTTTTGAGAGTAATTCCTGCTTGATTTTCATACACGGTGTATAAATAAAAATGAATTGGTACTAAACGTTGAACAGCTCATTAAAATAGGATTGAATACCCAGTTATATTTATTTTATTTACAATAAAATAATAGTTGAAAGACATAAGCCGCAGTCGCATGCTGTTTTACGCTTGTTTAAAGGAAGATTAATATTAATAGCCAATTACCATCGTCCGCGGCGAATACCTCAGTCCATTTACGGGTCTGTAATTACATACTTACTTTATTTATTCCTTGTTAAAGCCCTTCCATATTTTTTTTTACTACAAAAAAAACTTAAAAGTGGCATACAGAACTTGATAAGTTGAAGGGGGACCATTAGGTATGTGATCGGGTCGGGTTGATTCGGCAGCCGGGCGGCAAAATTTTATTATACAAGGTGTTGTTTTGCATCCTCTTCAAATTCAAGGAGTTAACTATGCTAATGATTCTCGACCCGAATCAATAATAAAATGTTTAGGTATTTTTTTTTTTCTTATTTACAGAAATCGGTAATTGAGAACCACCCGTGTTTTAAACGCGGCCCGTCTGATTCTCGCCCTATAACCTCGCTTCCACACATACAAACAATCTCAAACGTTTTTTCAATAATTTCTTATTCTCTAAACCATGTTAATGGGGTTATTCTGAAATACTGACAAACTTAAATTAACAAAAAAAAACATCGTTTATTAATAACTAACTAGGAACCATATTTTATATTGGTTATTCATGTTTTTTTCTGACCACCTCCTAAATTTTGACGAGGTTGCAAAACAACACCTTGTATGTAGATAAACGATTGGGAAAAAGCCGAATAATACAAAGCCGAAGCCAATATATCTGACAGCACGGTGCCGCGGTGGCTGAGCGATTGGCTGCTGCCTTACTTGTTGCGGGTTCAATTCCTGTATGAACCAAATATGTGTATGGCCTACAGGTAGTTGTTCTGTGTCTGGATGTCTGAGTCTTAATGTTTGTAAACGCACTCACAATACAAGAGAAATTCCTAGTGTGGATCAAGGTTTAATAAAACACTGACTCAGCGATTGTAAGGTGGCCAGGAGGGTCCATAATGATCTCATTTTATTTAAAGTTACTAATAAGTCATCATCTCCCTGCTTTTTTTCCATGTTACTTGGTGTTGGCACAACACATTTTTTTTTTCTCCATTCTCCCCTGTCACGTCACGCTACGCCTCCTTCACTCTAATCACTGGTAAGTAAAATAATACTATGATATACTTATAATATAGAGTATATACAATACATATACTCGTTATAAAACGAGTATATTGTAAAATGATGGAGTAATGAGAGTTTGCCAGTTAGCCCGAGTCGATTTTAAACCGAATATTTAAAGTACATAATTATTTACGGAATCGAATGGGCACCCGAGCAACTGCGACTCGATGGCAGACCGACTTCTCGTTTATGACAGCGCATTAAAACCTTTCGATATTTTATGAGTTAGCATCATCGTACCATAAGGAGATAAGCCGACTTAACTTTATAGTCGATTACGAAGATCCGGTATTGCTTCGATGACATGATTAAATTATTATTTGATGGTCTTACAAGAATTATGACTGTTTACCTTTTTATACGTTTTCGAGGGAAATTGAGGAGTCTTTTTATGGATTAGATTAAGTTGATGGTCGTGTTTGAGGAAATGTTATTGATAACAGTGCATTACATGCATCACGTATATTTTGAAGATAATCATTTTTTTTTAGAAATGCGATCGTTTGTTTTCGTTCAGTTTAACTATTAATCTAAATCACATTGCATTCTACAAATTAATTATCAAGAAATTACATAATATGGTAACAGTGCACTCAAGACCAAGGTTTCATTCAGACCTTGGTTTTGAGTACACTGATACCATATAAGGCAATATAAAACTGAATGCATTTATTTTCAAGCGCATATTCGATTTACTCAATGATTTGTTAATTAATGAGTCATCATCATTGTCCTGCCGTTATGTATTTGGGTCGAAGAACGAAGAACGTCATTTTGGCCGAAATTACGGGCGTTTCCTACTCCGTATCATTTACGGAAATAAGATTGTTTTGGAACCCGAACTAAAAATGAATGGCTACATGATTGGACAGTAAGGGCGCTTTCCCACTATGTCGTGACGGTTTATTTATCGTTGGACGACTGTCGTCTCAAGCTGTTCCCATAATATCGACTCACTTGAAATTCGGTCGTCACTGCAAAGAAAAGTCGTGGACGACAATTAATCGTCTCGTCCTATACATGTTTAAAAAAAAATGTGAGTACCTTCATTTAAATACACAAGCCACGACGACGCTTGAAACGATATGATAATCTGTCCTCACGACATAGTGGGAACGCTACTTTCAGACGGACCCTTATATTCGTTGACGGACTAAGGGAGTAGACCCCCAGTAACAAAGCTAATCACCGTTCACAAAAAGAACTCACCAGACGAAATTACCACCACAATAAATCATAGAACCACATACTGACGATCATATTAATAACAACATAGGCTTTCGGAAGCGCGTTACGGAGGCAAGATTCGAAAGTAATTACGCCACAATGACAGATGGTAGAACGAGGCACAATTAAGAGTGATTCACGCGAGTACTATCCCACGCTTCGATATTGTAATGATAGTTGAGTAACGTGCCTCGTTTGTGGTAAATGTGTGATTTGATGATGGCTGATGGCTTTATCCGTACATCGTGAAGCTACTTACTTGCTTGTTATGAATGCCTGATACCTAACCTAATAGTACTTATGTCTAACTATAGTATTGTAATAAATGATTTGTCAGTCAAGTAGGTAACCAATTAATGACAATGGCAATTAGTGTAGGAAGTTATTTGTAGTATTTACTGTTGTTCAAAATAACGCTTCAATATTAAAATAATATTTGAGTAACGTGTTGCTCGTTTGTTGTAAATGTGTGTGTGATTTGATGGAGGTTTATGGTTTTATCCATAGACTGTGAAGCTACTGGCGGGTTATGGGTGGCTAATCCCTGTGAATTATTGTGTTTGGTGTAATAAATAAGTGATTTGTCAGTCAAGCATAGTAACTGTGGCAATGATTCCTACGTTACCTACGCATAAAACATGCGTAGGTAATTACAAAAATATTCAAAAGCGCAAACTAAAACTACGACAAGGGGGTGTAGACTTTATTTAAAATATAGGGTGATTGGTAATTACTGACCGATGCTTAAACATGTGATTGTACTCATGATAACAAACAACTTTCCCAAAGTTTTTTTTTTCTGTTATTCGATTTTATCACAATAACACAACAGCCGTATGAAATTCGCGCGCGAATGCGCCTGTGACCTATCAGCTATTAGCTACGTTACGCTGTAGTCTCATTACTATCGTTCCCTGCCACAGCGAGTAGGCAGAGCACCCGCATGGCTCGCCCTAATTTCATATGGCAATGATGGCATGATCAAAGTGAATGAGTATAAAAAATGTTTCTCAGGAAAATTCTTTGTTATCATGAGTACAATCACGTGTTTAAGTATCGGCCACTAATTACCAATCACCATATATGTAGATTACAGCGTTTAAGAATTTCAAGGTTTCACAATAATTAGAGTTGTAATTGTACAACTGTGTCTACGTCGCTGTCGTCATCAATTTGGTAAAACTAAATATCATTGATCGTCTATAATCCATGAATATCAACTGCATTAACGTTTGTTTCCGTATTCGAATAAACTTTATCATTAAATTGATCAAAATCGAAAAATTATGTAAAAGATACTGGTGCTCACATACTTTTTGCCTTTAAATTAATTTAATCACTATGGTTTTTTAAACATCATACATTTTCATTACACACTTTACATGAAAACTAATCTTGTGTACTCTACGAAGAAGACAGAAAAGGTCATACCTACTGGTATATTGTCAAAAAAATTATTAGCATAGCATTTCTGTGAAACGTATAATCCTACCGATAATCATAGAATGTGCAACCCGCCTCAACAATGCGCATAAGTCTATGTCTATAAGACGATTCTGCGAGTAAATATCAATACGACCTTTTTTGCGATTTAATCAAACA
Source organism: Cerastis leucographa (assembly GCA_963082945.1). Classification (NCBI taxonomy): domain Eukaryota; kingdom Metazoa; phylum Arthropoda; class Insecta; order Lepidoptera; family Noctuidae; genus Cerastis; species Cerastis leucographa. The sequence goes on from OY720361.1 coordinate 6,648,886, forward strand.
TCTAAAAGACACAGCACACAGTCCGTAAAAAGGTAACCATCAATTAAAACTAATTACGATAATCTCATACAATGTGCAACCCGCCTCAACAACACAAATAAAATTGCTAGGTTTAAGACGAGTCTTACGAGTAATATATCAATACGACCTTTTTTGCGAAATGGCCAAACAACTTATAGATACAACACACACTCCGTCTAACGGTAACCATTAATTAAACTGTAATCCTTACGATAATCTCACAGGATGTGCAACCTGATCCAACAATGCACATAAAGTCGATGGCACGTGGTTGCGACCGCGCATCGTGCATACCACAGAGTAAGTAATAAAGTGCAGAAGAACCAATAAGAATGAGAATAAATTTATTAAACCATAGTTACAGTCATTTTCTAAGTCTAACATCATTAAGGATATCGGTAAAAAGTTTTATTTTGACAAAATTAGATAACAGTTGTCCCTAACTAATATTGTTTGATAAGAAACGGACTTTTGTGGTATTATAACAGACAAACCGTGACACATCGGGGCACAGTTCTTAAGTACCTACCTACAGATTTATTATTAAGCTTTGTTTTGATAAATTAATAAATAATAACAAAAGAAAAAGTCTTGATAAAATATTGGAGAATAAAGATAAAGCTATACTGATGTCATTGTAGTGTGTACATTGGCCGGTTTTGACGAGTGGAGTGGAAAAGAGTGTAGGAATCGACCAAACATATTGGTTGAATTTCATTTCTTGTTTCTCTTGTGATTCCTTGAATTTTGCCAGTCTCCGTTTTAGAAAAAAACAGAATTGCTTGCTCAAGCAAGCAATCATATTGGTTGAATTCCATTTCTCGTTTTTTCTGTGATTCCTTGAATTTTGCCAGTTCCCAAAAAGAGACTAGACTCTTTATCAAAAACCAGACTGTGTAAAAAGAGTTTCTCATTTTACCAAAACAGTACCTAAATTTAATTTTGTCAGAATAAAGTTAATTTATGGAGCTATAAAATTGAAATGATTGTGTATACTCACATTGAAATCAACATAGTTGATTCTCTGCATATTCATATTTGTCGTAAATTCTTGCGTTTGCGGCTGCGTGTCGCGACCTCATACGAATGTTGCGCAAGCGTCGATGCAACCGATTGTAATGCACACTTACGTCACTAATTAAATATTTTTTGTGCTATTACACGACTCGCTTGTACGGAATCTTGGAAGATTTTTATTGGAAAGATTGTGTCAAGGTCTTTGTGATAAGAAATTAAGAGGAAGCATTTTCATTGTTGTCATCTTCGTGGTAGGTGTTAAATGTTTCTTTGTTTTGATAAATTTATCAATATTACCAAATACAATAATTATGAAATAGGTTATGCTCTTATTTGCACTAAAATATTAAAAGTTATAATAAATATAAAAATATTGTCAGATTAATCAATACAGTGAAATATTTTTGCTCAGCTCTGCGAGGTTGGCAACTTTCAGATTAAAAGGTTGAGAAGATGTTGTGTTTGAACAATGTCGTTAGATGGAGGTTATTTCTGCATAATGTTTGTTTTCTGAGACCATGCACTCCTAATTCAAATCTCAATGTCAAAATTATCAAATAATTAGCATATTATATAGTATATTAAATATAATAAAATATAATTATTATGCTAACTGTTTGATCATTGCTCACATTAAAATCAAAACAAATAGCTTCTAATTCAAAGCAGAAATGATGACGTACTTACCAACCAAATATTTACAAAGACAACAAAAGCAATGAATAATATTCTCAAAGACAGGCTAATAACGCAGCCCACAATGGGCTCAAACACCTAAGTTTAGAAGCATACATTATGCTCAGGGCAGGTACACACACGCGGTATTGTCGCCTTAATGGAAATGCCGTGCGCAGTGTTTGGTGTTATTGTCCAAGAATTTTGTGGGTCAAGGAGCTTGGACTGTCGACGACCCGTGAGTTGCGTTATGTGGTGAATATTATGTGTATGCAGCTTTAAATATTCAGCGGTTTGATGACTTCTTTTTTGCTTTTGAGAGTTGGTTAGAGGTCAACTTTTGATGTAAGATGACGGGAATAGAATTCAAGTTTGTTGGTTTGTGGTAAATTACCGTTCATATTTTTGGATATTGTTAACAAATCCTCTCCGATTTTTTAATGGAGAAACACTGTCTCCCAAGTCACAGTTGAAAACCTAGTTTGGGAGCGAAGGGACCTATCTGTGGGACATAATATCTGTATGTTGATTGTTGTTTATGAGATGTCTGTAAGAATGTTGTCACTGTAATGAAATAAAGGATTTTATTATTATTTATTCATAATATGTGCCTACATGCTCTTTCTAGGTATATATCTTGGTATTTTCGATGCGTTTAGTAACTCAAACTAAAATAGACAGATAGCTAGACAAATCAGTATTAGTCTTGTTGTATGTTAGGCTGAATATCATCCTACCAGCCTTATGGCTAGAACACCTTTGTGTGGGTTAACACACGCTAATGCACCCTGTGCAAAATCTAGTCCAATAACCACTGTTTTGACTATTCCCAATTGATAGTACGTTTCATGAAAAATGTAAGTGGTACAGCAATGTTCCAACATGTCTAATTTTTAGCAATACAAAGCAGTCGTATTGCTCATTTTAAATACGTGACTTTTGCGTATCAACAATGGATTTTCGCATCTTTATTCCTATTTCAACCCAGCAGTGTAGTTACGGCCTTATCATACCGGTGGGTTGGCAAGAACACGAAGTGGCAATATGAAACAAGTTTGTACATCTTGAAATACGGTTAAAGCGGTAATGTGCGGGGTTCAAAGATTGCTCCACGATGTTATAGTGGTGTCTGTAAACGATAGTAACCGCCTATCGCTTGCTTGCACTATACTTACCCATTTCCCACAGTCGAAATTCTGAATTATGCGCTCATATTTGGTTAGCCTGTAAGTATGGCTTATAAGGCATTTATTACGTTGTTTCCAGCCTACGGCATTTTTATCCAAAAGTGTTAGAACATTTTGCCGTAATTTTAGTTTAAAATGGTTTAGTTTTTTTTATGTTCATTGACAACATAACATAACATCACGCCTGTTATCCCCGAAGCTTTAGGCAGAGGTAACTATACATAATAGTGCATCCACATTTTGCTTGTTATTTTTTTTTTAAGTTCCATGTAATAGGGCTGTACATCATCATCATCATCAGCCTATATTGTTCCCACTGCTGGGATGCAGGCCTCCTCTCTATGAGAGGGAATGGGCTGTAATCCACCACGCGGGCCCAGTGCGGGTTGGTAGATGTCACATGTCTTCGAATTTTTAGTTCTAGGACATGCCGGTTTCCTCACGATGTTTTCCTTCACCGTTTTGAGAGCAGCGGTGATGAAATAAATTACACAAAGTAATGCGCCTGCCTGGGTTCGAACCTACGACTTACTACTCGTAAGTCGGGGCTGCTACCACTGGGCCACCGCTGCTCTCCTACCACTGGGCCACCGCTGCTCTCGGGCCACCGCTGCTCTCGGGCCACCGCTGCTCTCTGTACATTGACAATAAAATTCTAATAACGAATTGAGTAAATTATCTGAATCAGATCAATCATTACCAGATTTCTTCGATCGAGACTTGTGATAAAAATATTCTAAACAGAGAGTTTTTTGACGGGTAGTATAAAAATCCAGACTAATAAAAATTAAGGTTAATTATCAATTTTACGCATTTCTAATTAGATAACAAGTAATGGCGAAATATGGAAAAAGAAGACATGCCGCGCCGACCTCAAATAAATTGAAATTGGAATAATTATAAAATATAATTGGAATAATTATTATTGGAATAAGTGCAGGAGATTGATGATATCAATTCTACGCATCAAAAGAAAACACCCTTATTATGTCTAGTCTTGAGTATGACACTACATACTTTCAATTTTTGAAAATCAGTCTACCCAATCAAAATGATTGCACCTGTAACGCAGCTGAACCGCAGAACTTGAAATTAAACCACCTCAACCTACAGCCAGCATAACTTTACAAAGTAAAACCACAGAGCAACAGGAAACGGAACACAAGTCGAAGTTAATCCAATTTCAATGTACCTTGTAAGTACTAATTCGTGACGCATCAGTATAACTCTCCGTGTGCCAACATCTCATGTTTGGTTACGCTGTTAGTCTGTGTCGTCATCGTGTTACAGCCTACTCGCTGAGTAAAGGTTGACAGACGTGGTGAAATGGGGAACTCAACTTATGGGGGGTTGTTTGAAAGCATGCGAGCCCGACATGTCGGTAGGATTTTTGTAGAAATGTAAGTTAAAATTGTACAGAGTCGTAAACGACTGTCTTTTGTAAAGTTGGTGGCCTACCTGTTTTAATATAGTTAATTTAAGTTCAGTTGAAAACCAGCGTCGGGCACTTTAGTTGTCCGGCATTTTGCTAAACTGGGCCTATTTGGTACGGCCGTGCGTCGCTTAATATTTATTGTTTAGTTTTTTTATTTTATTATTTTTTTCTTTTTTTATATTGTGTGTACTTGTGGTATGTACCAATAAATGTTTTTTTCATTTTTTTTCATTTAATCTTTATAAAACATGCGGAGCACACACATATGCAAGCGCCATATTTAATTTTAAATGTCTTTTACAGTATGATGATATCATACGGCATTAAGCCTGTTTTGTGTGCCATAATGATAAATAAACGATGCTATTGGCCCTGACTGTTTTTATTTTTTATTTTAAATGGTCCTCCGCATGAGCCAATGTTCTTAACTTAAGCACTTTACTATACTGCACTTAACTATACTTTATTATACTAGCCTCTTTATTATGCCAGTGACACTGCTAAAATGTAATATGCTGTCTATACTTAACTACATAGTATCTGAACAAAGTTTTGACACGTTGACGTAACAAACAAAGCGACTGTGCTTAGTGGCAAAGTTTACTCCCGAAGTAATATTTAGATTTGTGTAATAGTTTAAGAGAGTGCAATCTCAAGTATTTACTCATCTATTTGCTCTTATGCTCATGCTAATTACGCTTTTATGCTTAATTTGTTCTTAAGCCATATTGAAAGAATTAAAAAATGCTATAATTTCTAACCGTATTTAAAATTTTGATTCTAATCCTATTTTAGTAAGTTTTGATGATTCTGTCAGTAAAACTTGGTGAATCCTGACGTGCTCCAAATTAGGTTACGGTTAGGTACAATTTTGTAATATCTCCGTTAAATGTTTCACCTATTTCTGTTAATGATATAGGGACAGTTGATATCGCCAAGAGGTTTGTCGACTCTTCACGTAACCAGAGGGCTGGCCTTTTTTTTTGCCCAAAGAATCAGCGTTGCCATCCAACGTGTAAGCGTGTGGCCAGCGCTCTGGGCACTTTTCCTGTTGACAGCGATGTGTACGAATTTTTTGACGTCCCGTAATTTTGATAGATATACATATTTTAGATGTATTTGTAGTTTTTAAATAATTTCAATATGTAATAAAAATTATTTGAATAATATTGGTACAGCTAATTGTAAATAATTATGTCAAATTACTGAATACACATGGAATCATAAATGATTACCTAATCATTCAGTGTCTCATTAGTCATGTCCATATGTGAGTAGTTATTGATTTTAGTTAGCCGGTGTATTGAATATCATACTGTTGATTAATCTACCGCAAACCCGTTTAGCCGATTCAGCCAGTGATTTTAGGTTTGCTGGTGAAATTATACCTTTATGTAACTTTCATGTCGTATTTTGAGACGAAAATTATGCTTTCAGTAGACTGCTTAAAATACATTTACTTTTTTAACGAAATTCATAGAGAGTTTGAAGTGACGCAAGTAAGAGTGGATCGATGAGCTGGTAAAGGTTGCGGATATCTGCTTGATGCGAGTTGCATGGGACCGGTCAATGTGGCGACACTTGGCCTCTGTCCAGCAGAGATACCAGACATCTAACAGCTGAAATGATGATGATGTTGATTGTAAGAGGAAGAATATGGTGGAGGCCTTTGCCTAGCAGCGGGATTAATACAGCAAAGGTAAAAAAAAAGCGGATAAAACTTAATTGCTTTATGATAATGTTTATGAAATGATTAAGCAAGCGATTTCGAAAAAAAACTATTGTAACCATTGCGACACTAGCATTGCCTTCGTTTTACAAAGTTTTCACCGCTTCTGAAGAAGTTCCTTAAAACTTGAGCAATGCACAAGCTGTACGTAACAACAATTAAAGAATTTTTAAATTGCCGCGACATCGATTATATTACGACATATGTGTTTTGCTCAAGTAAGCACGCAACTACCGAAAAATCACTTCAGCCTTGGCCGACACACTCCATGACTTTCTCGGTCAAGGAGAAGATATGATTAGAGCATTCTTATCGCATTGTCTGATGCAAATGATGATTACTTTGAGATAAGATAGAATAGAAGTTTTCAGTCTGCAGGGATATTATGAAATCACCGTGTATAACATCTTGCCAAGATTTGTTTGCATCTGTGAATTTGTTAACGGATTCATGATTGTTGTGTGCTGTGTTTGGTGTAGAATATTTATTTTAAACGGCTGCACTAAAAAGAGTAAGTAATCATTCATTTAAAATACAGATATCTATGGCAAACCAAAGACCAAAAGAAGACGATAACTAAGAAGAAGAAAAAATGTAAAAACAGGTCTTCGTCAGGTCTATCGTGTTACAATAAGCTGAATTCTGCTTAAGCTTATCTCGCTATGTTTCTTGCATATATGAGAATAGATTAATTAGTAATCATCAGATTATGAGATAGTTAAACAGTAAACGGTACTGAAATGTTGACTTTTACATTTTTTGGTAAAATTGCCATAGAACTTTAAATATCATCATCTGCCTAGCCTTTTCCCAATCTATCTTGGGGTCGGCTTCCACAGTCTAACCGGATGCAGCTGAGTACCAGTATTTTACATGAAGCGACTGCCTATCTGAGCTCCTCAACCCAGTAACTGGGTAATACGATACCCCTTGGTAAGACCAAGTAGTCAGAAGCCAAAAAGTCTGACATCCATGTCAGACTTTTTGGCTTCTGACTACTCGTAACGACTGTCAAAGATCTAGAAATGACAGCCGGGACCAACGGCTTAACGTGCTTTCCGATGCACGGAGGAAACTTGGAATGTAACTATGGTCACCCATCCAAGGACCAACCTCGGCAAGCACGGCTTAACCATAAAGATCGACCCGGGCGGCTGTTATTATTTAGCCACGAGCTCCTCTATATCGATATATATCTTTGAGATACTATATATCATCGAGATAGATCTTTAAATAACACAAGTTAATTCATCAGATTAAATCAAATTACAGTGCTCAGCTCCCTGCCTATAACAAAGTTTTTACCAATACATGGTAAGTTTAACAAACAGTAAGTGTCCGAGACGACACAGAGGTTTGCCTTGATGCCGTCAGTGATGTGGGTTAACCGATACGGTGTTGCGATTCGGTAAATTGCATTATTATTACGTACTCATATGACATTGGTTAGTAGCCGGTTGAGTGGTATTATGTAAGTGTTACGGCGTTATTAGTACATTTTACATACGTTTTACAATGTTTATTTTGTTCGATTTGCATGTTAATTGCACAATTAAAATAATAATTTTAAATTTTTTTATAGTGCATGATCGTACTTGTGTGTAGAGTTTTTTTTTTTTTTAATTTTGTAACGCTTGAGTAAGCTTTATGCTTGAGCATACGCAAAAAATATTGCTGAAATTGTGTATAATCATAATCACTTAGAAGTAGTTAAAAATTAAAAATAATAGCTTCCTAAACACATTCAGTTGATTAATATCAACTGAACATTAATTCTTGCCTTATTTATATTTCTTTTAACCGTTGCCGCACACAGGAATTTCTCCTATATACAAATATTTGTTCCTTGTGGGAATCGAACCCGCGATACGCAGCGCAGCAGTCAATCGTACCGTCGTTAATATTAACTGTACTTTAATTCTTGCGTTATTTATGTAATAAAATGAAACTAAAATTAAAATTTATGACGCACTTCTATTTATTAGTTACTGTTTAAACTTTAAACAAGTTTAAAGCCAGTTTAATACCACTCAAGTTATAGTTTCTTTTTTTTAAATTAGCTGAATTTTTAATTAATTTTAAAACCTGTCTAGACTTATGAAATAAATTAAATTATAGGTACACTGTTTTTAATTTCTGACAAGTTTCATAGAACTTAACGCCGAATGAGAACTTTTAATGAATCATCTTTAAAATTGCAAGATTACTTTTGTCAACGCTTGTAATCCCCTAATATTCGTGACGTAACACCCCAATAACAAATTTCTTGATCTGGGAATTGAATCCAGGACCTCATGCCGTCCTAACTGTCGCGCTTGCGACCACAAGACCAACGAGCCAGGGTACATATAAATATAAATTTTAGCTTTAGATAATTTAATTAGCACACCTATTCTAACTAACATTGAATTACCTTCGAACCACAAAACCCAAAAACAATCCTCTAATTATCTCAAAAGCAAGAAAAATCCCACATTAAGAGCGTTCACACCTTACGGCATTTCATACAAACTTTCAAGTCCTCTTTTTCCGAAATGACTGAACCGATTTTAATGAAACTTAATACGCATATTAAGCAGGATACATAGGTCTAGAAAGTTACCAAAAAACATTTCCGAAAAGTCTTTAATTTTTTTAAAGACATTTCGGAATTGTTTTATTTTTAATCGATTATTTATAATCGATCTAATTTAGCTGTAACACAATTTTTCGTAAATGGTTTTAGTAGCTTTATAGACCTATGTATCCTGCTTATGCGTATTTTAAGAGTCATTTCGGAAAATAAACGCTCTTAACAAAGACATAAATCGATTAAGAAGCGAAACCGAATGTCCAACGTGGAAACCGAATGTAGTTAACAAAAATAGGATTAGCAGGAACGGTTGCGTCGTAATATCGGTCGGTCGAGGCCTCTGCACTTCCCTAACTAAATTGTGCCGGGCCGCCGGAAATGTGACGTCACAATTTTGCTACATTTGCCCCGAGGCGTGGTTGGAGTCACTCGTGTGAGGGACACGCTACCTTTGTACAATGCTAATGATGGCAGTATTGTAGATACCGAGGTGTAGGTAACGCTTTGGATGAAGAGTTGGAGGCAAATGTGCTTAACCTAAATGGTAAACATGGTAATGAATGATATTAAAGATTGGAGAAAAGATTGAAGAATGGTGATGAAAGATTTTCATTTGAAATCTGAAGCAGAGTTACATAGTTCTTTCCAAATAGGGGTGCGGACTGGGTAAAGAAAACGACTTTCGATTTTGTCCGTCAGACAAGTAATACAAAAATATTAGACACGTATTTTTTGTTTTATCAAAATATCAAAAAATTACTTAGTTAGAACTCATTAAAGTTGGAGAGTGGGGGCTTACTACGTCACAAGTAGGTATATAACTTACCTACATGTGACGTCATGCGCCATTTCAACTCAATAGATCTCCGTAATTTTATGACCACGTGAAAAAAGAAAAAATACGTGTCCAATACTTTTCAATAAACTACACGACGGACAAAGAAAAAAAAAATGGAATATCCCCTATTGCGTTTATTTGTAAAAAGTATGTGAGTTACTCCGCATGAATAAGTAGCGCATATCTCGGTTCCAGGATCTTCAACCATTTATTTCTACAAATGATATTATCGAATCAGGCTTCCATTTCACAGTCGGTAGAACAACAATGTTCCCGCGTAGTGCTCTTCAAACTGCAATAATAACATTTCATACTAACAAACAAGTTCTTAAAGTTCCCTGACTCAAAGATTTTCTGCATGCTCATTTCATGTTACATTGCTAACGTAAAGTTTTTCGTCCCGGTTCTAAAACTTAAATTGTAAGAAATGCTTTTAAAGAAAACTGTAATGATATTACTCGTACATTTCCCTGTAAAGGTCACACTATTGAATAAAAAACTCATTGTGCATCCGCTGATCGTTAGAAAACTAACAATTTCGTTGATAATTCGATTTATTTTGAGCCAAACTTATCTGTGGTTGATATCACTATATAATAAAGAATCACGAGCGAACAATCCGATATAATGATGACCGTAGAAACCCATGACAAGTCCGAAACAGGCAATAAAATCACTACTTTCTACACTCTGACCCAACCAGATACAGTGTGCATAACAATTTTATCGCGACATGAAACACCGCACGTACGAGTACTATGGATAATAAAACAAAAACACAAACACTAGATGTTGCGTCTGCGTCAGGAATCCAGTTGGATTGCGAATGGGCGGTCGTAAAACGAGTGTCATCTCATCATGGACGTGCGGACCCTACAACTGCTTCAATACCTCCGTATTCCGTTTAGCATAATGGTGCTGGCATTGCTGACTCTATCTAGATACACATGAAGCTGTTTTGGACGAAATTGGACGATATCGAAACATATGTATGGATTTCCATTCGTTGCGTGAAAATATGTGCTATTTTCTGATGAAATGAAAGTGTCTTCTCATGTTTTTTAAATTTCTGTGATTACTGTAGATGTGATTCAATATAACAGATTTGAAATTACGGAGAAAATATAATCTATATATTTAAAAGAAAGTCGTGTTAGTTACTTCACTTATAACTCAAGAACGGCTGAACAGATTTAGCTGAAAATTGGCAGGGAGGTAGTTTAGAGCCAGGAGAAGGACATAGGATACGGTAGGGTAGGGTAGGGTAGGTAGGTAGGATAGGGTAGGTAGGTAGGGTAGGGTAGGTAGGTAGGGTAGGGTAGGTAGGTAGGGTAGGGTAGGTAGGTAGGGTAGGGTAGGTTAGGTAGGGTAGGGTAGGTAGGTAGGGTAGGGTAGGTAGGTAGGGTAGGTAGGTAGGTAGGGTAGGTAGGTAGGTAGGTAGGGTAGGGTAGGTAGGTAGGTAGGGTAGGGTAGGTAGGTAGGGTAGGGTAGGTAGGTAGGGTAGGTAGGTAGGGTAGGGTAGGGTAGGTAGGTAGGGTAGGGTAGGTAGGTAGGGTAGGTAGGTAGTAAGGGTAGGGTAGGGTAGGGTAGAGTAGGTAGGTAGGGTAGGGTAGAGTAGGTAGGTAGGTAGCGTCGGGTAGGGTAGGTAGGATAGGGTAGGTAGGTCGGATAGGGTAGGTGGGTAGTAAAAAGTGCATTGCAACGCATGCTGGGTACAGCTAGTAAAATATATAAAGGTCAGCGGAGGGTATGATTCTAATAGTCGTAACTTTTGTGCCTTACAATGATTCAGTCCGTATTTGGAAATGTCGAGTCTAATGAAAAGTTGAAATGTCAACTTTTAATTTTCATTAACGCACATTTTTTTAGCGTTTCTCACAACAATGAGCATTCAATCACTTAAGATGGATTCCCTTTCTTATGTGAAACCTATAAGAACGTGGGTTGAATCAGTGATCAACTTAATAGTACGTACAAATTCCGCAACATATGCCATCCACCTATCAAAAATCTAATTTGTTTCTTTTTTTGTTCCAGGTAAATTCCAAACTTAAATATTCGCAAATTTTAAAACGGAATCTGCAAACAGCTGTCCAATTTCATCGATACGATCGCTTCACTGGTTTGTTGCTTCTTTTTCATGTATGTTGATCAGGCACCGCCCTATTCTTTTTAACAACTTGCACCTTCATGTTTAGATATTGCTGAATTTGTATACCCAGTTAAATCGATGGAAATTAACGATTTCTTGTAACTATTAAAAGGTATTCATATCATGGGTAAAAAGGTTTAAACCTAACTAGTTTTTATCACCTAATTTTGCTTAAGAAGTTTTGTGATGATCCTATTGTCTACTTCAACTAATCTATCACCAATCAATGAACTCAATAAGGATAATAATATAACTCAATCAATTATTGGACATGGTGACTCCTAAGCTGCACCACAACACGCTGTCCTCTGCCTTTACCATTCAATCTATACTTTGATAGGTAGGCTTATGAAAATCTACTTCTTTAAAATTATCGATTTCAATAATCCCAAACAATACAACAGGTGTAATACAAAAATTGTTTTTGCTCTCGACTTTATTAATTACGTACATTACAATACCATCACCAACGCAATTATCGTCAACAGCGCGTTTATCATACCTTATTACAGGTTGTACAACCATAATATTCATTGCATACAATTTGTTTTCATTCATACTAATTACAGGTGCAATAATTTTCAGTTGATTGACGAAGGAAGTAAAAGCTTAGACTATTTATCATCCCACGGAAGTTGTAACCGTCAAGTTAGTTAATGTGCTTGTTAGCAATACGGTGATTATTTGCACCTTAATTTTTAAAGCGTTATATTCTTTTTTATCTTATTGCCAGAACTAATGCAATTTTTTCACGGGTGAGTTTTTCATTTTGAATTAAAACTGCAATATTCAATTCGACATCTCATACTTTTTAATTTCACAAAAAATCTCTTGTGAATTATCCGTTTTTGTTATAGCTGTACTAAACGCCGCACTCAATATTCTTATTTCGATAGGTTATCGTAGAAAAGGAAAGGGATACAAAATGCGCATGACATAGAAAACTTTCTAAGGGAAATATATTGTGTCAATATCACGCGCCTCCGTGACGTTGCATTCGTTTGCTCTTTCATTCTATTTACACTTTCATTCCACTTACATTTTGTTTACATTGTACTACGAATGTTCTACATAACACTAGTGCGACTTACACTCAAGGCTAAACGAAAACTTGGTTCTGTAATGTAAAGTATAATTTTTATATTTGGGCGTTTTTTGCGGATGTCAGTCGGTATGTTTCGAAAGTGATTTCAATCTTTGTGGTTGATTAATTAATATTACTGATTTCTTATCTGGTTGTGGCGCAAAACGTATGTTTTCGTTGCCTATTTCTGTTGCTATGCAGTGTTTTTGCAAACTTATCATAGAAAAAAATACGATAAAACCATGTGCTTAATTTAAAAAAGAAATTAAAAGTGACATCAAAAAAATAAAAACAGCCTTTAAAACGTAAAAAAACAACCTAAATTTTCCATTAAGCTAACTTTATTCAACACAACATTATTCATGGGAAACCACTGCAATTTAAAGCCTTTGATAGGTCCCGACAAGGTTCTAATAGCTTTAAGTGATTTTAGTCACATTCTATTAAAATGCTTGCTTAGCTAGCTTAATGGATTGGTTTTTAAGTAGTTCTACGAGTGCTACGGCGATGTTAATACAACGGGTGACATGTTAAGTTATTTAAATGTCAACGTCAACTAAACTTACATCACAAAGCTGCGTTCAAAATTCAGTGTTATAATTTTACGTAAAATTCGGGAAGTTAAACCGACGAAAGCAAAGGGTATACCAGCAAGTATTTGAGAAGACAAATTTCAAGGAAATAAGTGGTATCAAGCTAGAACAAGGTCGTGGGAGTAAATAAAACAATTAGTTTCATGCTTCATGAACGGGGTAATTTGTAGGAACTCACGAAGTTTTAGTACAGGTCAAGTAAGAGGAGTACCTATGCAGCTACGCGAGCGTGTGTGGTATAGCGATAATTGCTGGGAGTTTGAAATCGATTGAAGAAACGCTTGTTTTTAAACTTAGTCTGAGCTGCAACATATGGTTTTTAAGTAGATCGATAGAGAGCTTAGGTAAAACATTGTTTCATGAAAACTTGAAAAGTATATAAAAGCCTAAAACTAAATTATATTAAGTTATTATAATATATAATTGTTAAGAAATAATAGATTTAATAATTTTTATTGAATTTTACAAATATTGTTTGTGGTCAATTTTTGGGAGGTAATTAGTCCCTAGGTACCTATTAAACCTCTAAAAAGTTTCAAACACTCCAAGCATCTTAAAAAACTCAAAAACCTGTCTCAATAAAATACCTCTGGCCTAAGTTATACTTTATTTTGAAATTTTCTAGGGACAAGAAATTAAAGAAATCCACCGGTACGTACGCAATATGGCGTTTGCTGGTAAATTTCTGTGTAGAAATTCCCTGCCCTATTTTCGTTTGGCCACAAGTAAGTGCAAAATATACCTCGCTGGCCGGAATATCGTGCCAAGAACCGGTGTTTATGATGTCATTCGTGTTTCCCTTTTTTATTTTTTGCACTTGTATTTTCAAATCTTTTATTAATTTCTTCATTCATAAAATTATGACTTTGTAAACCGACTAGGCGGACCCGTACTACTATGTGAGTGTGGTTTTGTTCGAAATGTGCTCCATTTAGACTGAAGCGTCCATACAACTGCACTTTTGAGACTTTCTATTAACGTGGCTCGCTCGTTACCGAGTGATCTGAAAAGAACCTTCGATTCGATTCGTATAGAAGAAGAGGACTTTGTAAAATTTAGAAGTCTAACGTAATTTCTATAAATCAACTTTGATTGTTAAGTGGTCTTATAGCGAAGATATAAGGAAGGGAAGGAAGGGCTGTCTTAGTTAAGTTTCTAAATAGTTCGGTACCCGTCAATTTTTTGTTCCCGATTGAGCACCAAGCTATTAAAACGGTTGGTGCTCAAATGGGAATACCTTTGGTGCTCAATGTATAGGTGCTCTAAAAATAGGTGCTCAAACTGGAATACTAAAATAGTCTGTTGGTTGGTTGGTTAGATTTTGCCCGCAGCTTCACCCGCGTGGAGTTTGGAGCTTACTTCATCATCTGCCTAGCTTTTTTCCAACTATGTTGGGGTCGGCTTCCAGTCTAACTGGATGCTGAATACCAGTATTATACATGGGGCAAATGGCTATCTGACCTCCACAACCCAGTTCGTACTGGGTAATACGATACCCTTTGGTAAGACTGGATGTCAGACTTTTGGGCCACGGACTACTTTTAACGACTGTCAGAAAATCTACAAATGACAGCCGGGACCAAAGATTTAACGTGCTTTCCGAGGGACGAAAAAAAACTAGGTATGTATACCTTACTAAAGATCGACCCGAGCGGCTGTTATTATTTAGCCACGAACTTGGAGGTTGGAGCATAGTTATAGCCAAAATAAAAAGAATCTTGTGTCTTAGTAGGAGGTCATAGTTTCCATTCACCTAAATCCGTTCAGCCGATAGGATTTAGTTGTAACAAACGCGAAATATACAATTCTCAAACAAACAGAATTCTTTCGCATTCATAGTTTTATTATGGATTGCAAATCTTAATTCCATTTTAATTAATATTATTTAATTATAATATTAATTAATATTTTTTATACATAACTATCATTTTCTTTAATGATGACATTCGAGTTGAAAGAAACAGTCAATTCCATTTGATTGATCAAACATCTATAGCATGATGTAATTTTATCTAGATTATGGAACAATTTAGAATCTAAATTGACGTGGCCACTAAACGAATATCTTTAAAAGCAATCTTATTGATGTTCCCTTAACAAACTTTAATCATAAATTCTATAAAATCTCATTATCCGTGCTTCTGATTTATGTAATGTTTCGCGGCTTAAAGACATCGTTATTCGTTACACGAAAGTAAATATTTCTTTTGCCTATCAAACTTTTGCAAAACTCCGAACACATTCAGGAACATAAAAAATATTAAGCTATTAACTTATTGAAAAGTTTTGGCAAAGGAGAAGCGTATTATGGAAATAGGTAAGTTAGCATAAAACTTATTCGCCCTACATTCTGAAAGGGATATAATTTGCGTTCTCTTGACTAAAATGAAGTTTTGTGAAGATTACCTCGAGCGGGCTCAGTAATTCTGAAGAAACGTCTTAAATTATGACTACATCGCTTCAAGCGCTCGCCTTACCGCTGGCGCTTTCTCGTTTACTGTTCCTGGCAGCTTACAATGCCTACGTCGTCCTCATACTCCCTGAATCTTATTTCTTAGGAAATAAAAACTAAATTGCCCTGTATTTGCCTAAAGTATATCAGACTTCGTATCTTCTGTTTCGTTTAATTTTCGAAGAACAAGACCGGGGATCTTTTTAATTAGATCCAACTTGTCTTATCTGGATTAACGTGCTTCACAACAGTTATTATTACTAGGATTTACTCTGAAATTAATTTGTATTATCAGCATGCAACGTCGATATTGTTGTCTATGGTTTTTTTTCTTAAACATAAAACTCCTCTTCATGTTTGTATTTTAGTTAAGCCTGTTTTGTCAGATTTTAGGTATTACGTTTGCTTTGAGCTTAGAGTCTAGACAAGACCATGGCCTAGTTGTTTATTTAAAAATAATTCTGTAATGTTTTGTAACATTTTGTACCTATTTACCGCCAAACCAGTTGGCGATGTCTTGTTATCCCACAACAAAGGATTTGAACAAAGCGGTTTCTTATAATATTTAACGGTAGCAGACTTTTATTATCCGGATTTTCATACTTCTGCTCTCAGATTAGGTTTATAACGTCGCTTGTACTAAGAAGAGATGGTATCGCCGGCACTTCGCTCAAGAACAAAATCTCGTTGTTCTAAGCCAATGTTACCGCGCTCCGAGTACAATCGTGTCTTCCTGTAACGACCCACTAGAAAGGTATACACAAACTAATTTTAAACAAACTTTGCGAATTTTCGCCGTAAAGTCTGGTCGTGTATTGTCGACGGGAGGTCCTGACTCTTGGTAGATATTCAGACCGCTCGCGAAACTTTGATACATGGCTTGGCTATAAAACGCAGCGCACCCAACCCGCATGTATTGTACACTCGCGGCCACGCTCACGGGAACACCGTTATATGAAGCGATTAAATACAGCCCTCCTGTTTACATGCAAATAAAACTAACCGTTTTGTGCTAAATTGAGTTGCGGTATTTCGCAAACTTAGGTTCATCTACGTTTTATTTCGCAACCTAATTTTTACCGCAGATTTGTGCGCGCTGACTGCAACAAATTTCCTTTTCATATGCCATTATTTTGATTTATGTTTCATGTTATCTCTCACCACAGGTGCACGTTTCGGTGCAAAATAACATAAGTTTAGCTCTAATGACAAAATTTAAATTACCTTCATGATTTACGAGCGACACGGACGTTCGAAACTACGTTACGGCGAACAATGTGGGACGAGTTTACGCAATAACGTCGAATATTTAGATCGTGTGTATTGTAATTTGTCCGTAAGTGTATGGGGTAGCGTATGGTATCGCGTATTGATGTTGGATCGGGATGGTGTGTTATATTTCGCGTGCGAACGGAAGCAACCGTCGTTTATTTCGTGCGTGCGATGTCGACTAGCCTATTGCTATTTTTTACCCCCGAGTGTCGGTAACGCTGTCTAGCACGGGCCAATTGTTTGCCAATGAAGTTTCCGAACTTGAACTTGAATGGATGGTGGCCTGATATTTTAACCACTGCGTGCAATGTGAATCACGTTGAATATTGACTGTGTTTAAATAAGTGTCGACGTAAATTGAATTTTAATCCTTTCAATAGTTTATGTGGACATTCGGAATATTGTTTGGCTTCGAGTTGGATTAGTTTTTGAGATGTTTGAAAAAATAAAAATCAATTTTAACATCAACAACGCTACGTACCGTTGTTGATGATAAAATTGTTTTTATTTAAGTCAATTTCTTAAATTTGCTTTTGG
The DNA here is from genome assembly GCA_963082945.1 of Cerastis leucographa. Lineage (NCBI taxonomy): Eukaryota > Metazoa > Arthropoda > Insecta > Lepidoptera > Noctuidae > Cerastis > Cerastis leucographa. The sequence continues at coordinate 6,666,450 of OY720361.1, forward strand.
TTTCAATCTGTAAATTTGACTGTTTATTTCTTTTGTACAGAAAACCCTTTTATATTCTAAATTGAATAAAATCTCTATCTTAATGTTCATCCAAGCGATCAGAAAACAGATAACCTGAAAGAAAATAAGATTACAACTATCTTGTAAAGAGCTTTTATTGAAGGGCATCAAAGGTAAGGTACATTACGAGATATTAACGTGTAATAGCCGTTGAAGTAATCCTATTGGCAGAGATATCAATTTTAGTAAGGTTTCCCTTTGTAGAGCGTTATCTCGTTCAATGTCCTTGAGAATCAGGGGCGACTTAGCGGTGTACGACCGGTAATCACCATTTCTCCTTATGGGAAATATAAGATAGGAACGGACGTTTTGAAGCCAACGATTGCAATGAGTATAGATTGATAATTTATAAAATTGAAATAGTTCGCTTTAAGATGTAAATATAGACTTTGGAATACCATTACTTTAATTGGATGAAATCCGGTTCTTCTTTCTATAAAATCTGTTTTTTTTTTTTCTTGATAGTAACATTATGAAATGAGGTTGCCGATTCTAAATTATGATAATTTAATACCGATTAATTTGCATACCGATCATTTGATAATACCGGTATTTTTACTAACCCACTTAGTTGATAATAAAAAGGTCCAATGACCCATTATCTAAAAGAAAAGAAAAATCAATCGCAAAATCCGAAGTTTTTCAACTTGGTATCAAAACAACGCCGATCAGCCGTCGCCAGCCACTTCCTTATCGCCACTAATTCCGCGTTTAATCGTTTCCCTGCAATCCGACCTCCGGAGTTAATCGGGTTGGTGCTCTTTTCTTCTCTCACCCATTGATTAAAGGTCCCTCCGTCTCTGGGATATTATGTCAATCAATTGATTTATCTATTTTATCTCTTGTGACGGCTCTGTGGCGTTTCTACGCTGATGAAATGCCAATTTAGATAGAGATTTTGACTCGATGAACGGTCGATTTGAGTAAAATTGAGAAGCCCCTCGTCAAAGCGGACGATTTGCAATTAAGTTTTGGGTGACTTTGAGTGTCAGTGAGGAGTTTTTGTGGGTCAATACGTTTGGTATGAGGTGTATGGAATCTTTTGGATAGAAATTTATTTTTATTGGACAGTTCGTACACGCTGATTTATTGAAGCAGCATCGTTAAAAAATGTAAATATTTGTTTTTCCAAGGCATATGATTACTTTGCATATTTATTTTTGGAAACTTTCCATCATTATCCAAAAATTCACCATCCATTTCACCTGACGAATAATGAGTATTTCCTGATACTTACTCGAGTTTCCAAACTCAGCTGAATTGTTGACAAAGTCGTGAAGAATCTTGGCAGTTAGCAAGTTGTTGCGTATTTCGAAACAGATACTAATTGGCTGTCACCACGTAAATTGCAACGAAATAACTTCAACTTACTCGCTGCTGTGTTTTGCTGTGATCGTTTGTTTTGTTTAGAAGTTCAGTGCTCTGGTGAGGGCCTGTGTGTTTAATAAACTAATTATATACTTAAGTATTGAAACTCAAAAGGTACGTAGGGCTCCTAGCAGTTGGCATTCTGTTGTTTCTGCCAACCCTGCTGGAAAAAAAACGGGAATTGCATTTTTTATAAAATAGAACCCACCATAAATCGGTGTTCATACCAAACCCGGTAAAACGTTCCATGTCATTGATGAAGCAAGATATTGTGCAAAAATAACAGTTGTCTAACGTTCTTAAAATAAAACTCGTTTCAAGTCGTTTCTAGAAATAAAAAACACGTTCTGTTTAAGTAGATTGACAGTTAAAGTGGAATCCTTAGCTACAGGTTGATCAACAAGAGAACAGAAAACAACATATCTAAATGTCACAAAACTAATACGGCAAATGTCAGCCAAAGCTTGTTTTTTCAATTCGCTAAAGTTTTTTCCCGACACGATTTCGTTTACGCAATCCCGGTACAAAGTGCCTGTCAGAAATGTCATCTACTTCGGACCGCGTCGATTTGTTCCCAGTCGTGGTTTATTTTGTTGCAAATTCGGGATGTACGTAAGATTCGGAAGTATCTCGTCAGCATTTTCACTGAAAAAGGGTTGTATGATTGACAGATTTCGTGTTCTAGTTTCTGCTTTCGTCATTTGAGTGTGTGTAGTAGCCGTCCGTAAAGAGTCAATCATTTAATTGAAGGGATGACTTTTTGATGAAGAGTGCTATGAATGAATTTCATTGATGGGTTGAATTTCATGCGGAGTGTGAGAAAATTGCCAGTCAGTGCGCTTGGCAATTGCTGAACGGCGATACGAATTTAGTGCTGCTGACAATAATTGATATTATTTCTTATGATCTCTTTAAGTAAGTTGCTTTTTTACGCGGGGGCTAAGGGCAACGATGATTTTATAATATTACATTGCAGACATGCCTATAAATGTAATGATATGGTTACAAACGGGGTGACTACTGAGGTTACTAGTAGTAAGAAGAATGTAAGAAGAAAACGTTTCTCCGACCCCAAATAACAGGAGAAAAGGGCAAGAGAATGATGATGAGAATGATGTTTTGATAATGATGGTGATTAAATTTCCTACTTAAAACTATTATTGGTTTTCTATCCAGGTTCACTGTGAAGAATTTCAAACTCACCGTCCTCCTGCCAAGATAGCTTTTATTACCCCTAAAGTATCAACCACTTCAACAAAACCATTTCTGAAACCTCTCCATTCACATAAACGTCTTCGCCATTGAAGTCGCAGTGCAGTCATAATATTTCGTCGTGGCCCTGTAAGCGATAGCGCCGACATTCATAGAACGTGGGGCAGACGTAACCGGGCACATTTGCAATAATTTGCATGTCTATGATCTGAAAGTGGTCAGTATTTCTTACAAGTTGCGGTATACCATATGTTCAAAGGCACTAAACTTGTTGAGTGAATTGTCATTTGTATTAGTTTTTTAGTAGAGTGATTATATAAGATACCTATTATCGACACGAAGAAAACGAACAAATGACAATATAAAAAATTAAAAAACCCCCTACGCCAGGTTTTTTGTGACGGGCGTTTTTTACATTTTATTTTAATTTTTATTTCAAGCTTTTTATTTTGTCTTAGCCTTGACAGTCTCAGCCCTGGGTATAGGCCTCCCCCATTCCTTCCACTTTTCTCGGTGTAGCGTGTCTTCTCGCCAATTAAAAAAAAAACAGATAAAGTTATAAATTAAAAAAAAAAACTTTTTGGGGGAGGGGGGGGATGGCAGTGTGCAGCCACCGGCGATGCCAATAGAGAAAGAATTTTGAATCAACAAGACATGTGAAAGTTTTTTATATCCCTCCATCAACTAGAAAACAGGTGATGACCTTCAAACAGCTGAGCAGATTTTCTAGAAACATAGATAAGAACAGTCTCTATTAAAACACCTTTCAAATGAAATCAATTTAAAAAAAATCGGTTCATCCATTTAGGAGCTACGATGCCACAAACAGACACACAGATACACACGGCAAACTTATATCACCCCTCTTTTTTGGTCGGGGGTCACACGGTCTTCATAATATTCTTGATAATAGTCCGCTGACAATAACCTGTCCAGTTTAAATATGAAGGAACTACATAGTCTTCATTTAATATCCAATGCTGAATTTTAATTCTTTACAGATCTTTGTTAAAGCAACCCTTTTTCTTCTGACTGTTTACAATATTAATTATGATGGAAAGCCTGATCATTATCAAAGTCTTTTAGACCTTTATTTAAACTCAAAGAAAAAGGTTTTGCAAGCTTATTTAAAGGCCTATTTCTTGTTACATAAAAGCTTATAGCTCGGTTGAAAGAATTTTACAAAGAAGTTAAGTGCCTGTAAATGTAACTTAGTCAGGCAATCATCGTTAGGCACCCTAAGTTGTAACTTAAGCTGTTTATTGGTTGGATTTCGCTCATAGATGGTACACCTTGACCTGCCTCTAACGATGAGACGAGACTTTATTAGCTTGTTAAAGAGTTTTGAAACAAAGTTTATCGCAATCTGTTGATAAGTCCACTATAAGGTCTATAGGCCCAAAGTCGGGAAGATTGCGGGGAATTCTAAATCTCTATCCTAATATGACATTTCTTATATTTAGGTATATCTATATTATTATATAAGTATGTATGTTGCGAAAAAACACACGAACAACGGGAAAATTTAAAATTCGATTCACAGATGTCCTGATTTAAAACATAAGATACTTTTTATTCTGGTACATGAAGTAATTCTTCTTAGAAAACCTTACCTTACCTGTAATAGATACCCTCCGCGTGACCGTAAGTCCTCCTCCACCCAACGATACAACGTATTTCTCTCCCCACAAAAGCTCACATTTTAACTGTTAATAACCTACACCAAGATACGATAAATTCAAGGAGATCAAGACTAAACCTATCGCGGTGAAATGGAGCGACCTCAGAAAGCTGACTCACGTATATCGTATATACACCGTGGCAGAGAGCATAACATATGTTTGCAGCCTAAGTCTGTGGCCCGTAAATTCATTTAATTTGTCACTCGACATAGCGTGCGGTCAACGGAGCTCCTTTCTTGCAACGCGATAATATAATATCGTGGTAGTAACATTGTTTCTTCTAGCTTCCGCTGTTTGCCATTGTTTTGTTTTCAAATTGTTCGTACGGCGTACTGAGTTCATTATTATCAGCGTCTTGAAAGCTTCGGGATTGTAGTCGGTTTGTTTTCTTGTTATTTGAGGTTTAATTTTCATGTTGTTGTTATTGGTTTTGGTTTTAAGTGGTTCGTTATGCGCTTTGGATTTGAAAGTTAATTGTTAGTGGCTTACAGGTTTTTTGACTCATTAATCTGAATGTCTTTATGATATAACGTTAGTCATCTGTGGTTTACTTAGACCTTTGCAACACAGAATTTGTAATCATGATTATAGCACACAGTATTTTCTTTAAAAATAAACTAGGTACAGAAACACCACTCAGTATTATTTACGCGGTCTGAACTTGAGCACATAATAAATTATGATCGTTTCTGACAAATCTCTAGAGAAAATATGTCTCCAATATTTTTTGTAGTACACCAGTAAAGTAGCTACTCTCGCTTGATAGAAATTCTGTCAAGAACGTCCAAGTTATTTTCCTTTATTACGACGAAGTTGTAGCAAATACAGGACGGAAAGAAATTTTTATTTTTTTATTTTGCTAATAAAGAAAGACTGGAGTTAAGACGCAAACTCAAGGGACAGCGTTGGAACGTGAGTATCTTCCGTAATCGCAATTCACACCGAAGACTCTCGCACACCATTAACCCTGAAAAGAGCGATCGGACGGAAGAGATTAACATCCACCGCAGCGTTTAGACGGTGCTTCTTGAAAATGTAGTGGAGAGAACTGGCAATGGAATTTGCGCTCTTTTGTTTATGTGAAAAATTGCAGCAAATTTTCGCTTGCATAGTAAGAGCATTCGATGGCACGATTGCATTAAAAAGATTAAATGGCATGGGTGCTGCTTGCATCGTTTTTGTTGAGAGCTGTACTCGTAAATAAAGTTATTTTTATTTTAGCAGAATATGCTTTTTTAGAGCGGTAACATGAAAACGCTTTATTCAAGGCATCAAACGACATTTTTACTGATATAATTACGCATGTTGGTGGCGATAATGTTAAAAGTTTGATGAAAATTGCTGTTTTTATAGAACTGAATAACTGTAGGGGTTTTTTTGGATGACAGACATTTTATGGGGTACCTACTAAAGGCGGAAATACACTTACGTGTCGTGGCGTGTCGTGACGCGCCAGAAGCATATGGTTTCATACATCGTTGCGACACGACAAGCCATGCAAATATGTCCTTAACCATATCAAATGTATGAAACCGATTTGCTTCTGGCGCGTCACGACACGCCACGACACGACACGTAAGTATGTTTCCGCCTTAAGTCACTTTACAGCATAACATAATGAAGTATAACATTAAGTTGTGTTTATGTGGGGGGAAAAACTTCTTTCTTTATCGTTATAGCTACGAAAACACGCCAAGTGCGAATATTTTTAGATCCTTTCAAATACCATTTTATTAGTAAGGAGTATCGTTCTTCTAACACCCACGTTCCACCTTTTGTATACAGAGTGCTGTATCAAACGAAGAAAAATAGACGTTCAATAGATTTTCGGTGAGGTCCCTACAGCGTTAAGTACCTCTGAGGTGACTGCGTGGAAAAGATTAACTCTTAGAAGCGTGAGCCTGTGGAATTTATCTCAGAAATAAAATATTATTACAGTACATTTTGCTTTTGTGTGCCAAGCCTGCCGTTTGGTGAGATATAAACAGGAAAATCATTTGAAGTGGACGGCTAATGTTATGGACCCGGATGGTAGGTGCCTAACAAAAAGTTTGAATACACTTCCATGTATTGTGAGTAGTTATGTTGTTTACGTCATCTTTCTACGTGTGAATCATCAAAAGGTTGATGGGATTTGATATTCCTATTCAAAAACTTGTATGTATTCCTTTTCTGCAACCCGTTTTCATTTTACACATCTTTGTATATGCTAAAGAGGGATGTGATGGTGACTTTACTGTTTTCGTTTAAGTTCAATTACCTGTTGAATAACATAACATGAGGCCTCTATTCCCCGAAGGGTTAGGCAGAGGTAAGTATTAGTACACCCACATTTTGCCAGTTATGTTTAAGTGCCATGTGTAATAAGGGGCGAGCCTATAGCCATCAACCGGGCACAAATCCAGACTCCGTAATTGAGAAATTCCTGATGGAAACCCCAATAACACTTTGACCGACATGGGAATCAAACCCAGGACCTCAGCCACTGCGCTTGGGACTACTAGACCCAACGAGGCAGTCGGTCTGTTGAATAACTTAAAGTATACAAGATGTTGTTTTGCATCCTCGTCAAATTCAAGGAGGTTACTATGCTAATGATTGTTTTCCCAAATCAATAATAAAATGGGTAGGTATTTTTTTTTTCTTATTTATGGAAATCGGTAAGTGTGTTTTAAATGCGGCCTGTCTGATTCTCGTCCTATAACCTCGCTTACACACATACAAGCAATCTCAAACGTTTACGACTATTACTTATTGCCTGAACCATGTTAAGGGGGTTATTCTGAAATACTGACAAACTTAAACAACCAAAAAAATCAGCGTTTATTATTAATTAACTAGGTACCGTAATTTTAATTGATTATTTATGTCTTTTGTGACCACCTCCTGAATTTTGACGAGGATGCAAAACAACACCTTGTATATTGAAGATTTTCCTTGTTTGATAATAAACAGTATTCAATCTTCATTTATTTGTTTGCGTATTATTCGTTTGACCTGTCCATCCTACGTAATTATAATTTAATTCAAGTGTTAACGTCGTTAATGCCTTAGTAAAGGTAGAACCTAATTAATTGTCGGACCGGTAGAGATTACTTAAATAATTATAGCTATCAATGTTTATTCGACAAAGGGTGGTTTGGTATATTTTTAATTGGCTATAGTAATTACGTGTGGCTTTTCAAAATGAGAACTTGAAAATACCAGCAAGACTTCGTACAGATTTGGCCACACATCATAATCTTCGCAATTGAGTTCAAAGTAATTAAAAACTAAGCCAGTGTTTGTTTCTTCATAAAACTGCTTTTAATAATTCTTACCTCGTAACGGTTTACCCAAAAACCCATCTTCTGCAGTAATTCCCCCTTTAACTAACTACTTATCTTTAATCACTTGTAGCAGTATTCTTCTCTAAAGCTCTATCACTCGTACAAACCACTGTTTTTGCGGATTCCTCTGAAAATGTTTTAGCAACTTTCGCTGTTTCCACCTTTATTTATGAGTTCTTCAACAAACAGGTGTGTCTTGGCTAAAAACCCGTTTTTTCGTGCCTTATGTAATATAAGATGCAGTATTTTCTTATTTGTTCATTGTTTTTGTTACTCAGCCATTTTTAAAATCACGTTGTTTTTCTTCGCCTTTTCAGTTCTTTGTTGCTTATGTTGTTCTGTATCTTCATTTATTTACAGTTAGTGCTCAAGTTATTGTGGTCTTCTTTCTGTTCATTTTTTTGTTAGTTCGGGGTTTCAATCTTTCTTTGTTTTCAATTTACTATTCTTTTGAATTAAATTATGTTTATGAGTCATCATTTCAGCCTTAAAAAAAAACTTTTTGGGGGAGGGGGGGCGGCAGTGTGCAGCCACCGGCGATGCCAAAAGAGAAAGAATTTTGAATCAACAAGACATGTGGAAGTTGTTTATATCCCTCCATCAACTAGAAAAGAGGTGATGACTTTCAAACAGCTGAGCAGATTTTTTCGAAACATAGATAAGAACAGTCTCTATTAAAGTTTAAGTTGTCTTTCCTTTCAAATGAAATCAATTTTATCAAAATCGGTTCATCCATTTAGGAGCTACGATGCCACAGACAGACACACAGATATACACGGCAAACTTATATCACCCCTCTTTTTTGGTCGGGGGTTAAAAAAAGAAAATATCATAAAGAATTTGGAGTGATTTTATAAATGTAATAATTAAATAACACGGTTTTCATAATATTCTTGATAATAGTCGGCTGACAATAACCTGTCCAGTTTATGAAGGAACTACATAGTCTTCATTTAACATCCAATGCTGAATTTTAATTCTTTACAGATCTTTGTTAAAGCAACCCTTTTTTTTCTGACTGTTTACAATATTAATTATGATGGAAAGCCTGATCATTATCAAAGTCTTTTAGACCTTTATTTAAACTCAAAGAAAAAGGTTTTGTAAGCTTATTTAAAGGCCTATTTCTTGTTACATAAAAGCTTATAGCTCGGTTGAAAGAATTTTACAAAGAAGTTAAGTGCCTGTAAATGTAACTTAGTCAGGCAATCATCGTTAGGCACCCTAAGTTGTAACTTAAGCTGTTTATGGGTTGGATTTCGCTTATAGATGGTACACCTTAACCTGCCTCTTACGATGAGACGAGACTTTATTAGCTTGTTAAAGAGTTTTGAAACAAAGTTTATCGCAATCTGTTGATAAGTCCACTAGAATGTCTATAGGCCCAAAGTCGGAAAGATTGCGGGGAATTCTGAATCTCTATCCTAATATGACATTTCTTATATTTAGGTATATCTATATTATTATATAAGTATGTATGTTGCGAAAAAACACACGAACAACGGGAAAATTCAAAATTCGATTCACAGATGTCCTGATTTAAAACATAAGATACTTTTTATTCTGGTACATGAAGTAATTCTTCTTAGAAAACCTTACCTTACCTGTAATAGATACCCTCCACGTGACCGTAAGTCCTCCTCCACCCAACGATACAACGTATTTCTCTCCCCACAAAAGCTCACATTTTAACTGTTAATAACCTACACCAAGATACGATAAATTCAAGGAGATCAAGACTAAACCTATCGCGGTGAAATGGAGCGACCTCAGAAAGCTGACTCACGTATATCGTATATACACCGTGGCAGAGAGCATAACATATGTTTGCAGCCTAAGTCTGTGGCCCGTAAATTCATTTAATTTGTCACTCGACATAGCGTGCGGTCAACGGAGCTCCGTTCTTGCAACGCGATAATATAATATCGTGGTAGTAACATTGTTTCTTCTAGCTTCCGCTGTTTGCCATTGTTTTGTTTTCAAATTGTTCGTACGGCGTACTGAGTTCATTATTATCAGCGTCTTGAAAGCTTCGGGATTGAAGTCGTTTTGTTTTCTTGTTATTTGAGGTTTAATTTTCATGTTGTTGTTATTGGTTTTGGTTTTAAGTGGTTCGTTATGCGCTTTGGATCTGAAAGTTAATTGTTAGTGGCTTACAGGTTTTTTGACTCATTAATCTGAATGTCTTCATGATATATCGTTAGTCATCTGTGGTTTAGTTAGACCTTTGCAACACAGAATTTGTAATCATGCTTATAGCACATAGTATTTTCTTTAAAAATAAACTAGGTACAGAAACACCACTCAGTATTATTTACGCGGTCTGAACTTGAGCACATAATAAATTATGATCGTTTCTGACAAATCTCTAGAGAAAATATGTCTCCAATATTTTTTGTAGTACACCAGTAAAGTAGCTACTCTCGCTTGATAGAAATTCTGTCAAGAACGTCCAAGTTATTTTCCTTTAGTACGACGAAGTTGTAGCATATACAGGACGGAAAGAAATTTTTATTTTTTTATTTTGCTAATAAAGAAAGACTGGAGTTAAGACGCAAACTCAAGGGACAGCGTTGGAACGTGAGTATCTTCCGTAATCGCAATTCACACCGAAGACTCTCGCACACCATTAACCCTGAAAAGAGCGATCGGACGGAAGAGATTAACATCCACCGCAGCGTTTAGTCGGTGCTTCTTGAAAATGTAGTGGAGAGAACTGGCAATGGAATTTGCGCTCTTTTGTTTAAGTGAAAAATTGCAGCAAATTTTCGCTTGCATAGTAAGAGCATTCGATGGCACGATTGCATTAAAAAGATTAAATGGCATGGGTGCTGCTTGCATCGTTTTTGTTGAGAGCTGTACTCATAAATAAAGTTATTTTTATTTTAGCAGAATATGCTTTTTTAGAGCGGTAACATGAAAACGCTTTATTCAAGGCATTAAACGACATTTTTACTGATATAATTACGCATGTTGGTGGCGATAATGTTAAAAGTTTGATGAAAATTGCTGTTTTTATAGAACTGAATAACTGTAGGGGTTATTTTGGATGACAGACATTTTATGGGGTACCTACTAAAGGCGGAAATACACTTACGTGTCGTGGCGTGTCGTGACGCGCCAGAAGCATATGGTTTCATACATCGTTGCGACACGACACGCCATGCAAATATGTCCTTAACCATATTAAATGTATGAAACCGATTTGCTTCTGGCGCGTCACGACACGCCACGACACGTAAGTATGTTTCCACCTTAAGTCACTTTATAGCATAACATAATGAAGTATAACATTAAGTTGTGTTTATGTGGGGGGAAAAACTTCTTTCTTTATCGTCATAGCTACGAAAACACGCCAAGTGCGAATATTTTTAGATCCTTTCAAATACCATTTTATTAGTAAGGAGTATCGTTCTTCTAACACCCACGTTCCACCTTTTGTATACAGAGTGCTGTATCAAACGAAGAAAAATAGACGTTCAATAGATTTTCGGTGAGGTCCCTACAGCGTTAAGTACCTCTGAGGTGACTGCGTGGAAAAGATTAACTCTTAGAAGCGTGAGCCTGTGGAATTTATCTCAGAAATAAAATATTATTACAGTACATTTTGCTTTTGTGTGCCAAGCCTGCCGTTTGGTAAGATATAAACAGGAAAATCATTTGAAGTGGACGGCTAATGTTATGGACCCGGATGGTAGGTGCCTAACAAAAAGTTTGAATACACTTCCATGTATTGTGAGTAGTTATGTTGTTTACGTCATCTTTCTACGTGTGAATCATCAAAAGGTTGATGGGATTTGTTATTCCTATTCAAAAACTTGTATGTATTTCTTTTCTGCAACCCGTTTTCATTTTGCACATCTTTGTATAATAATTATGACAAAGACGGATGTGATGGTGACTTTACTGTCTTCGTTTAAGTTCAATAACCTGTTGAATAACATAACATCATGCCTGTATTCCCCGAAGGGTTAGGCAGAGGTAAGTATTAGTACACCCACATTTTGCCAGTTATGTTTAAGTGCCATGTGTAATAAGGGGCGAGCCTATAGCCATCAACCGGGCACAAATCCAGACTCCGTAATTGAGAAATTCCTGATGGAAACCCCAATAACACTTTGACCGACATGGGAATCAAACCCAGGACCTCAGCCACTGCGCTTGGGACTACTAGACCCAACGAGGCAGTCGGTCTGTTGAATAACTTAAAGTATACAAGATGTTGTTTTGCATCCTCGTCAAATTCAAGGAGGTTACTATGCTAATGATTGTTTTCCCAAATCAATAATAAAATGGGTAGGTATTTTTTTTTTCTTATTTATGGAAATCGGTAAGTGTGTTTTAAATGCGGCCTGTCTGATTCTCGTCCTATAACCTCGCTTACACACATACAAGCAATCTCAAACGTTTACGACTATTACTTATTGCCTGAACCATGTTAAGGGGGTTATTCTGAAATACTGACAAACTTAAACAACCAAAAAAATCAGCGTTTATTATTAATTAACTAGGTACCGTAATTTTAATTGATTATTTATGTCTTTTGTGACCACCTCCTGAATTTTGACGAGGATGCAAAACAACACCTTGTATATTGAAGATTTTCCTTGTTTGATAATAAACAGTATTCAATCTTCATTTATTTGTTTGCGTATTATTCGTTTGACCTGTCCATCCTACGTAATTATAATTTAATTCAAGTGTTAACGTCGTTAATGCCTTAGTAAAGGTAGAACCTAATTAATTGTCGGACCGGTAGAGATTACTTAAATAATTATAGCTATCAATGTTTATTCGACAAAGGGTGGTTTGGTATATTTTTAATTGGCTATAGTAATTACGTGTGGCTTTTCAAAATGAGAACTTGAAAATACCAGCAAGACTTCGTACAGATTTGGCCACACATCATAATCTTCGCAATTGAGTTCAAAGTAATTAAAAACTAAGCCAGTGTTTGTTTCTTCATAAAACTGCTTTTAATAATTCTTACCTCGTAACGGTTTACCCAAAAACCCATCTTCTGCAGTAATTCCCCCTTTAACTAACTACTTATCTTTAATCACTTGTAGCAGTATTCTTCTCTAAAGCTCTATCACTCGTACAAACCACTGTTTTTGCGGATTCCTCTGAAAATGTTTTAGCAACTTTCGCTGTTTCCACCTTTATTTATGAGTTCTTCAACAAACAGGTGTGTCTTGGCTAAAAACCCGTTTTTTCGTGCCTTATGTAATATAAGATGCAGTATTTTCTTATTTGTTCATTGTTTTTGTTACTCAGCCATTTTTAAAATCACGTTGTTTTTCTTCGCCTTTTCAGTTCTTTGTTGCTTATGTTGTTCTGTATCTTCATTTATTTACAGTTAGTGCTCAAGTTATTGTGGTCTTCTTTCTGTTCATTTTTTTGTTAGTTCGGGGTTTCAATCTTTCTTTGTTTTCAATTTACTATTCTTTTGAATTAAATTATGTTTATGAGTCATCATTTCAGCCGAAAGACGTCGACTGCTGAACATAGGCCTCTCCTAAAGCTCTAAAATCATTTTGTGTCTACATAATACCGACGAATTTAAGTTTATTTTTACTTAGGTCATTTGATTCTCAGTTACATTTTCAAATTTTTCGAATAATTTCAAATAACTTAGGAAATTTAAGGTCCTTACACATTTTGATAACAGCTCTCATTTAATATTGTATTCATGGAGGTGCGTAACACAAAAACACTGATTTTTTTTAATTTCGATGTGGTCAAAATTCATACACACATAATTTTGATATCAATGACACAGATATGTATTATTCAGCGACAAACAGGCTGTTTCTTTGAAAGAAATAAATTCCAGCTCAACGTTGAAATAACGTCATTATGAAGGACTCCAATACCAATGCCATTTGGCGAGTTATTTCTTTGAGGGCTTAGCGCGATTGTGAACCGTTTTGATACAAGACTCGTGCGAGAGGATGACGTCCCAGAATCAAAGGGAGCATCGTCAAAGGATAGTGTCTGTGTGAAAAACTGTTCGACGAGAGTCTGAAATGCTTGTTTTTTCGTGGAAGCTAAAGGTCCCTTCTTTGAAAGAAATACAGGTTGGATTAGACCCTGTGACAACAGCGCCATCTACCGAGCCCAACTAAACGTAAGAACGTTCCACGTGACAACATAAGGACAAAAAAGAAACATCAAATCTAAACCTGTCAAGCCGTTGAGAAGGAGAATTACGAACACACATTCACAGGAATTTTATATTAAAGATCCGTGACACAACATTTTGCTATAAATATAAAAATCGTTACTGTTCAAGAGAGCATTACACAAGCTGAATATCACTAGCCTCCGCACTAGGATTCCCTGTGTTTATGTAGACTTGTCTCCTTAACGTCTTAGATGATAAATAGGTAGTTACGCAAACATACAATAGTCACGCTAGCGAAGAAGGTGGCGGAACGTGAGAGGGAGAGAGCCTCACGTCCCAGCCGCCGCGGGAGACGCCCCGGGCGTCTACTGTGATACCGTGACCCTGCAACACAAAGGGCTAAAAAGGAACATGGATGGGTTTTACTCAGTATAAGTCTGACACTCCATTCCGCTCCGCCCAGAGCGGGAGGGATGTCATTTGATGATTTCCCATACGTAAAAAAATAAATAAAAAAAAGACAAAAATACAATAGTATCGTACAAGTAAAATGCCTTTCTGATATTGATAGAATACCTGGCCTTAAGTAGAAACAACTACTGATATAAACTAATAACGTGAAATTCACGAGGGAAATGAAGAAATAAAACTGCTCTCACCCATTACTGCTGAAGTATTGGCTCACGATTCGAAGCGATAGCTTTCATAAGTTGATCAGTTAGCTAATGGAGATGGTATTACCCCTGACAGAAAGAAATGAGAGCCAAATTAGAAAAGATTGATCTTGATCGTTTTTGTTCTATAGTAGAACATATTGGCTGAATAAGGAATCAAGTGACTTATCGAATTAGGAATTATTATGAGATATCGCGAGATAAACTATACGAAAAAGTTGGTTCTTATGAGCATTAGTTTGATCCAATAAGTTAGGGAGTTCTACATACTTGCAAATTGTGGCCAATATCGCTGAGGCTGCTTCTTCGATTTGTGTTTCATTTATGAAACAATAAAGTTGTTTCAGCATCTTGGGAATTACTTTGCCTAATTTGATTTGCTTGTTTCTTATTCTTTTATTGTTCTTTAATTTTCCGTGGGATTATGTCAATATTTTTTTAAACGTGCTGTACATTTGAATGCAAACGTCATGGGTTAATTAATTACTATTGTTTTGTCCAATGTTTAACGTTTGCTTTTTATTTTTTAAACGTTTTCAATTATCTTGCTAGCCATGTGTTGGAAATTAATACAGTTTTTCATTTGCTCACATTTTATTGTAACAAATGTGCTAGTGTATTACACTATTAGTTCACCAGGAAAGTCCAGTCTTTTCCTGCAACCATGATAAACCTAGTAATAAAAGAAAATGCCACAAGAAGCTCTCCTCTCCTCTAGGTGTAATAGCTAAATGTGCACGGTACAGTCACGAGCATAAATAGACTACACTTACGCAAGATTTTAAGGGTTTTTTGCCAAAACTCTTTATAGGAATTTATTTACAAACATAGTTTTTTCATACTATTTTGAAGTTGGTCTTTTTCATGGTTGTTCACGACCGTTGTACGTGTATTGTTTTTTCTTTGTAATGTTGTATGCACGTCATGTCCCTGCGACACATAAATATTTTTTCTTTTCTATCTTTCTTTTGAGTTTTGTGTAAATGTCAGATATGTATGCTCCCGAGTGTACATAGCTGTAGCATAAGACGGTTGGACCATTTCTTGTTCACTTTCATTAGTGAGTGTTATTGCCTGAAAGCCGTTTTCTGGCCGAATGTAATAGTGCCACGGAATTGATAAAGTTCAGTTGGTAAGGACATTGAAAGTATATGTGTTAGTTTTTGTGGGCCTCGCGAAATTTGGTGGAGCAACTAAGAACTTCGAAATTGAGATATCTTTTTTTTTTTTGTTTCAGGATTGTCGTTCTGGTCTGCGCTGTTGAGCTTATTGGTAAGATAATTTTATGTACTCGTACATAGCATGCTTTACTTTGTTATGGGCTTAATATTTGAAGCCAACAATGTATTCCGAAGTGGTAGTGCATGCCTATTTCATGATATTTCACAAATTATGTTGGTAATGATAACTTAGTAGTAAGACGAACAAACAGATAATTTTGCGGTATGCTTTAATGTTACCGTTGTGTCTTTTAAAATGATATTACTACCCAAACTGCCCTCTCACATTTACATTGGTACAATGTGATTGTTACATTCGGACCCCGTTTTCAGAAGTTCTTTGACTAAAATTTCCTCCTAAATGCTACATCGTTAAAGTGCAGTGCAGTAGAAATTTCATGCAATATTTGCTATTTTAATGAAATTCGCTTGGCTGGCAGCAGACATAAAATAGTGCAGAGCACAGTATTACTTCAGTGAGCTAATGTCGGCTTCACTTGATTTTGTACCGCCAGATTTTATTTCGTATCAAGTTTTTTATTTGAAAATTTTATGTCACGATCGATGAATCCAATAAAAGTTGGAGATTATTTATTTCTTATATTTGAAAAGTTAACTCATAAAAGTTTGCGTCGTTAGGAAGTTTTCCTGTGAAATACTTTAATGCGTCAGGACTATTTAAAATCATTTTATTTCCTGCTATTTCATTTCCGTGACTGGACTGATTATGTATTTCCAACTAGGCTTTTGATAGCACATCCTTAGATATTTGATTTAAAACAATTCTCATTTCTTCCCAGATCGATAAATTATCTTCGAAAACTTTTCCTTTGAAAGCTGGCATTTTTGAATAGCGCACGGATATGTGGACTTTAATTTCCCTCTTCCCAAGTAAGTAGGAGGAACCTCCCTCTCCTTTTCTTCAAGGATTAGCATTTTGTAGGATTTAAGAGTTTGCGTAACGCCTTTCTGCAGCTTCTAGACTCTAAATTTTGTCTTATTGGACTTGAGACACTATCAAGTATTTGAGATTGTACGTACTAACTTTTGTAATAAAATAAAACTAAAATGTAGCTATACTTAGCTACATATTCTTCTGAACAGCTATCCTATTGTGTTCCATTTCGGTGACTAAAAGTCGTTCCGTGTTTCTTCCCCTTTTTTATGTGAGTTTCGTAATCGCTAAGGCAACAATGAAATATATAAGAAACTGTGTTTGTCGGCGAGTGTAACATGTTCGCAAATGATTTATGAGCTAACGCGGTATTTATTCCACTTCATATTGTCGTCTTGTTCCCATGTTTCCAACTTCCCTAGGAAAGTATTCCTTACGCATATTGATATTTTTACGACTACCCCGCATAGCAAGATTTTGATCTATTCGATATGTGGTGTTATTTGTCTGTCAACGAGTTTTTTTATTGCTTCTTGATTACTGTTAGGGACAGATGGACTTTGCATGTGTAGTTGGTATTACTTGAGTAGCAAATATAAAAAGTTGATTGCTCGACATTCATCATGCTCGCATTTCAATCGGGATGCACGGTTAAGCATTTATGTACAGAAGTGTTTAGATGTGGTATGAGAGAGTTTGATTGAAATACTATGTTTAGTTTATGAAGGGTGTATATTGATCAAATGTTTGCTGTTACTTTTTCGATACAACAACGGACATTTCAGTGCTCAAAACTGCCTCGTTTGTAAAGTTTTCGAAAGCGCAGTGGGGGGTACTGAGAAAGAGGTCTTGGTTTTGATTTTGGTCAGGCATAATTCTGATTCGTCTTTCGAACTAATTTCTCAGTAATTCATAATAATTCATAATTCATTTATTTATTGTTTGTAACAGGTAAACAGAAGATCTTACAATTATTAGTATATTGTATCACTGTAACATACCCATGGATTGTACAATATTTATAATAATAAGTCAATATAATTGTTGGCTATTAAACTAAATTGCACTCATAAATGGTTGGTGGTTTTTTCTTTAGTAGTAGCACGGAGTCCATTAATGGTACTAAGCTCACCCGGTGCGCTTAAGTACACCTCTACCTAGTACTTCTGTCATTACGAGCGGGATGATAAGTTATTGCAGTTTAATTATATACTTACCTAGTTTCTAGCCATATAATATCTTAATAAGCTAAATTTTCCTGTAGATAAATAAGATTACGGCAAGATAATTTTAATGGCTCAATACTTTTCATTATAGAGACGTGACTCCTCTGAAATGTATTGTTTCCTATAATACAGCTACGGTCAATGCTTTTCAGAGATAGCAATCAGTGCAATGTTACCTTCACAATCGATGATCATCTTATATTCTATCCCTCTTTTATTTAATATTAGAGACGGAGATGGAATTAGTCTATCTTGTGAACCAGCCCGGACGATGGCTCTCACGACTGTGCCACGAGGTCGTGAACACTCTTTGTCTTATGCTTTATTATTTACTAACATAATACCCTGAGATGCATTGAAAATTATTTTCGCAAAATTAGGTTTGATGTGGGCATTTTATTGGTACATTAGTGACCTTTGTATTTTATTTGTGTTTCACACAAATGGTGATATTTTGACGACATTAGTGGGCAGCGAGTAATCAGTGGTTTTGTGGCTAAACAGGTACTTAATGTACTAAAATTGTGCAAGTATTTGCATCAGGATTTAGTAAATGCAAGTTTATTCACACAACTTAGGGAGTAATAAATAAGGTTTTTTAGAATTAATATTATTCTTTTGGCTATGCCATACAGGGTCCGTAATTATACCTTAGCTTTAAGCCTATTTTAATACCTTAACACATTATGGAATGCAATTAAAGATATGAATGCGTATACTTCAAAAAGCTGCTTATGTAATCAAAATGATATCTACAAGTTCGTTTTTGAGAGGAACATAATCCTTATCTAACTCGAAACCAATAAAGTCAACTTTTCCACTTCAATATAATTTCTGAGAAACTCGGATGAAAAGTTTCCGCGGAAGTTGTGAAAGATCACTTGTCATAAAATAAGTAATTTTTCATCGGCGATTGTACATTTATTTGACACGTGTTTGTTCGGGGTAGTCGTTATTTTTTTTCTTTATTACCTTCAGTTTAAGGCTTTCTGCCTGCCTCACTTTATTATTGATACTGAATGTATGAGTGAAAATGCATCTCAGAATAGTGTTTTAATAAATGTATACCAGTAATCAGCTCCTGGAGTTCCAAAGTTCATCATGTAGGTAATGCTAATCACACGTTTCGTAAAAGGCAAACGATATCATTACTTAAGTTTTCTTAATTAATACCTCCCTACAGATACACAGCTAACTTCACAAAACAACACAGTAAAGATATTACCTTCATTACCTTAATAAAATTATCCACTCGACATAATACACCCTGCTAATAATCAGAACTAATGGCCCATATATGGCACTGCGATGGCTTTTTAATTGAAACTTGGAACATTAAGCAGCCGAAACGAGTAAATGACAATTTACTATACGTTGTCAGGGTACGGTCGTTTCAAGTTACGATATTAGTCCATTTGCTCGGTGAATGAGACCGACTTTGAAGATTCACGTATACATATAGGTACCTATCTAGAGAGGTATACAAGACGTGAAAATGCATTTAACTTGCTCCTATACTGGTATTTGTATAGTTTCGTTGACAGCGTAAATGGATTTATATTATTATGGCCAGTGGCTACCCTGTTTGTGTTGGCTTTCGAAATGGGTAGAATGCAATATTGAAATGTGAAAAAGTTTATTTCTACTGTTTCCTCTTGGAACAATGCTGGGATTAATGGTTAGGGTTTTCCTTTGTTTACATTTGCCGTTTATGACGGGGAATACTTAAGAAAGATCTGGTGGCCTATCATGACGACTTAAAACATTATTGTTTTACTCCTTTTCTACTGTGGGAAAGAGATGGCGCCAGACATTCTGTATAGCTCTGTCTCTTTCCTACATTTGAAAAAGGGTAAAACAATACTGCTTTAAGACGTCATGGTAAGCCAGCTGATTTCCAGTTTGATTCTGTTATTCATCTAGTTAACTAAGACGTTGGGATATTAAGTTTCTTATCCTTAACTTTGTGAGTATTTCAGACGGAATCTGACAATATCAGATACAATAACGAGTTTGTCATTGAATAAACTCCTCGATACTAACAAGAACTTTTTGAAAACGATAAATTATCATTCGTAACAGATGTCATACTTCGAAGTATACAACAACGACCGACGGTTGTTTTGCCAAGTTTCCGAGATAAGAAGCCAGAACAGGTCGGCTGTCTGACGTCACAATCCCCGCGACCAAGTTTGAAAGTTCAAGGGTGTATCCAATAGCCTCCAATAGAAATGGTCGTGTTGTGCCCAATCATAAGTATCGAGTAATATAGCAAATATAACTCAATTGCGACTGCTTTGTTGGTCTGATGGTCAAGTGTGTTTTTTTTTTAAATAAGTTATTAATAGGCTCGCGCTTGACCACTATCTCACTTGATGGTAAGCGATGATGTGTCCGACGGTGAAGCACGCATGCCTAGAAGAAACCTATTCACTCTTCACTATTATTACTTATCTAATGCTGCTGAGCATGAGTTCATGGAAAGCAGTGGTGGCCCAGTGGTGGCAGCCCCGACTTACGAGCAGTAAGCCGTGGGTTCGAACCCAGGCAGGCGCATTACTTTGTGTAATTTATTTCATCACCGCTGCCCTCAAAAACGATGTAGGAAAACATCGTGAGGAAACCGGCATGTCCTAGAACTAAAAATTCGAAGACATGTGACATCTACCAACCCGTACTGGGCCCGCGTGGTGGATTACAGCCCATTCCCTCTCATAGAGAGGAGGCCTGTGTCCCAGCAGTGGGAAAATAATGATGATGATGAGTTCATGGGTTCGTCTCGGGCAATATGTTATCGGGTTTTTCAATCAAGAATTTCTCGCAGCAGGCGCGGTGTCTCGATTTGTGCCCTGTTGAGGTTCGCTCCCTATAACACGGGACTTAAACATAACTGGCGCAATGTAGATGTAAATTAGGTACACCTTCGGGGATAACAGGCGTGAAGTTGCGTAATGTGCTTTACAAATATCGCAGAAAATCGCGATATACCGCGTTATATCGCCGGACGAGTGCGAGGCAAATGTGTGCTATGGCGGTGAAACTGGGCCAATAGTAGTGCTGTTTCCTTTAGCTTCACTTAGAAACAAGTTTTACGTGTATCGTCAGATTATTGGAATCGGATATCGATGATAGAACGTTCAATGCCACGGACTCAACACTGAGCTTCCATTTCATTAAATAACAACAGGTTTATGAAGCTTGCGCTGGCTTTCAGAGTGGAGCGATGACGGGTGTGTTATTCTTCGACATAGCAAAAGCTTTCGACAAAGTCTGGCACAACGGCTTATTATATGTATAAGCTGTACAAACTGGGAGTGCCCGACCGTCTCGTGCTCATACTACAAGACTTTCTGTCGGATCGCAGCTTCCGCTATCGCATCGGGTATGCACTCTGTCTTCCCCTCACCCCATCCGAGCCGGAGTCCCTCAGGGCTCCGCAGTCACTCCTCTTGTCTTTACTTTGTTCAGCAGCAATATAAATAGCCAGCCCGCGATGCTGTGCCAGTAGTTTGAAATCGGCTAAGTAATGATATCATTTAGATCCAGCCTGTCCCCATGCTATCCTGCACGAGCGACGCACTAAGCCGAGGAACGTACCCCACAGGCGGTGCCCTTAGCGTCGCTTATTGTCGCTTATAGTTTGTAAGTTTTTATGCCCTGATGGAGGCCTTACACTCAAGGCTCCCACAGGTTATGCCGGTTAAACAGACGACAACCTCCTAGGTTTAACTGCGAGATGCGATTCACAAAAAAAAAATATTGTACATTGTTTTTTTTTTGTGTTTGTTTGATTCTTGAAGGTCTCTTACTTTACTATGGAATGTAGTTATTCGTTGGTAAGTTTTTAAACATTTTCAGTTTATAGTTGTATTTTTAAAATAAATCTTAAATGATAAAACCAACTTTTAATGAAATAACTTTCGCAAGTTAAGTTAACGAACTAACTGAATAAATTTTCCCTCTTGGCCGAATGGAAAAACTAAAAAGTTAATTACAGTGCTTGCCAAAATAACAGTGCCCTATTTCATTCCCAATTTTAATTTTAAAAAAATATCCCAATACATTGTCTGACAACTTTGTGATTGGAACAATCTGTTACCAAAACCATGATATTTTGAAAATGTGTGCTTCGAATGTGCAAAAGACATTATTCATTTGCAAAATGCAATTTCACAGGATGTCACGATTGTTAGAAAAATGCCTCGCTACATATTCAATACGTTTGCCGCATCGATTCAGTATTACACTTACACTGGTGTTGGCGTGAACATAAATTGCAGTTTGCAATAGAAATTAGTGCTAGCAGATTGGGAGGGTTAGTGGGTTGTAAAGCATTTAAGAGAAAAGTTTTATGGTGTAACTTTTTGACGATGATAATGTAGGCTTCACAAAAATAAACATTTCTGATTTTCCACAACAAACAGTTAAATGCTAAATCAAAGTTTGCGATATATAAATAGATACATTATTGTGTTCTATTATCGAATTTAAATGTCAAACGAACTCGCCTATGATCAAAATATGACAACCCTAATAAGAATGGATTTTTAATAGAACACTATCGGTTTGTCCAATAAATCTCGTTTGGAATCCACGCGGACCGATATCATGTTACCGTTTCGACCGTAGCGACATATGGCTCGCACTCGAAATGCCCCAGAAGCAAGCAATCGACACAAGATACGAGATACGACATAAATTATGGTAAAACGTGGTTGGATGCGAGTTTCAGAATAAGGGTGCGGAGATGTTTATTTTTAATATTTTTGGCTCAATGCAACCTTTGTTTGTGCTTGTAAATGCCAATGTCGATCAATCTAAATGATTTTACATTGAACTTTAGAATTTATGTTTATGCGTTGTTTATAGATCATCATTTCCGAATTGGCTGTGCTGTGTTTGATTACATTATAATATTTTGATGAAAGTTGGTTTACGTTTACAATTTTACGGTTCTTTTTTTGTCGCTGGATGGTACTTTCTGCCACATGTATGTTCAAATAGTCGATGCTTTACCGATATTTTTGGTCGATATTCCGCAATCAAATAAATAATCAAACAAGACATATTGTTTGCATTTGGTCCGTCCATTTATGCGCATTATTGTCCCCGACACAATCTTTTTTGCAAAGCCAGGTGTTAGATAATAATACGCCTCCTGCCGGAGGCTCTACGCGGGAGTCGTGCGGTCCATGGCCCTTTATGGGGCCCCGGTGTGGGCGCGTTCTTTGAGGCGGCGAGCCGCCCATTACTTAAACGCGCCCCAGAAGGTTGTAGCCGTAAGGCTGATCCGGGGGTACCGCACGATCTCCGGCGAGGCGGCGAGCCTCTTGGCCGGATTGCCGCCATGGGATCTGGAGGCGATGGTCCTCGCGCGCCTGCATGAATGGCGCGCGGAGGCACTACGCCGGGGGGAAACTCCGCTGCCGCGGCAAATTGTCGCTCAGCGGACAGACCTCCGGCACGATCTCATGGCGACATGGAGACAGCGACTGTCGCAACCACGTGCAGGGCACGCCACAATAGTGGCGATAAGTCCCCTCTTTGAGGAGTGGCTAGAGAGGCGGCACGGCGCCCTCACCTTCCGCCTGACGCAGGTCCTCACCGGACACGGTTGTTTCGGGAGGTTCCTGCACCGAATCGGGCGGGAGGAAACGCCCGGGTGTTACCATTGCGAGGATCGGCCGGAGGACACGGTGGAGCACACCGTGGAGCTCTGCCCCGCTTGGGCTGAGTACCGCCGTGTCCTCGTAGTGGCGATTGGCGGCGGCGACCTCTCGCGTCCGGCCCTGGTTCAATCCATGGTCCGGAGCGAGAGGGAATGGGATGCCGTCGCCCCCTTCTGCGAAGCAGTCATGCTAGCGAAGGAGGTGGCGGAACGTGAGAGGGAGAGAACCTCACGTCCCAGCCGCCGCGGGAGACGCCCCGGGCGTCGGGGGGCAACCAGTGGCCCCCGGCCACCGTAGGCGCGAGCCTGTGGACGGAGAGTAATGGGCTAGCTCACCGTCCGTCCGTCTCATGACGACAGGCCGTGTCGACGGCGCGTACGTGTTCCACGCGCGCCTCAAGGAGATGTCAGCAAACCAGAAGGGGTCCGAAAGGGCCGATGCCTGCCAGGGCTGCGGGTTGTTCGAAAGAGATACCGCGGCCCCGGAACACAAAGGGCGAAGAAGGAACATGGGTGGGTTTTAGTCAGTACAAGTCTGACACTCCCTACATACGATGAAGAGAAGTCATATGATGATTTCCCATCCGGAAAAAAAAAAAAAAAAAAAAAAAAGGTGTTAGATAATAAGGAACACGATTTGACCTCCGAATTCATTAGATGCGTCTAAAATAATGTCATAGACAGACATTATATTATTTCTACGTGTCTCTTGTCTATTTGATTCTGGTATTTTTATACCTATTCCAGTTATATGTTTTTGTAGATCTACAGTTTAGCGGAAAGGTCAACCGTCTTAGATCTGTTAAGTTATGTATGACTAACGGAATTATATATTAGATACCAATTATAGTAGCTATTTCTAAAATCAATATTTTAAGTACTTACAGAGGCGCAAATCAAGCTACCCGAAACTGTCAAATTTTCCCAATCAACCTGGAACCTAATTCAATAACGACAAAGTTGAAAATCTATTATATAAATTTTATGGGCTGACTGGCGTCTGTACTTACAGCCGTTATCGACACAGTTATTTCGATTGTAAATATTTTGACGTACGTAAAGAGTTATTTTTCTTCTCTAATCGATGTCTCAAATTTTGTCCGACCAGTATGTAGGGACCTGGACAGCTGTGTCCTTTGCGTCAGGCAAGTTGTGGAGGGTGCAATAGATTTTCCCATTGTAGGGCAAAGGCCTCATCCATAGTGGAAAGCTCCTCTCTCCATGGGTTTTCTACAAAATTCAATCTGTGGGGTGTGGCGACTTTAAGGTGGTTGTGCCTTATAGTCGCCACACCCCATTAATGGAAAGCAGTGAAGAATTATAAACACTTTTTACTAAGATGGGGGTCTTTGTAAATAGTGTAGTGAGTGGTGACAATCGTACTATTATATCAAGTGAGGTTTTTGGTCCGTATCGAGAATATCATACCTACGAGTAAATGTAGGTAATTTCATTGTAATGAGCAGGAAATGAAACGCTCGTCAAAGTACCCAATTTTAGTAGATTTCAATTTGCGATTTATGTCAGGACGTGTTTATTTCAATTATAATGTAGGCGTGTGTTAATTTGTATGGAATTATTTGAAGTCGTATGACCTTTAAGGCCATGTTCCTACTTGTTTACAAAGGGCAGTCACCAATGATAAGCATTTTACGTTAATATTGACGACGGAATAACCATATATGGATGACGGTTATATTGTTGACGGCACGGTTGGCGCAGTGGTTGAGCGATCAACTGCTGCGCTGCGTGTCGCGGGTTCGATCCCCGCACGGAACAAATATTTGTATGGCCTACAGATAGTTGTTCCGGGTCTGGCTGTTTGTGTATGTGAGTTTAAATGTTTGTAAACGCACCCACGATACAGGAGAAATTCCTAGTGTGGGGCAACGTTTTTATTAAAAAAAAAAAAAAAATTAAAACTCCTCTTGAACGCGGGTGGTGCTGATAACGTTCAGTTTAATTGGTGAAATTCGGCCCCAGGATACTCGAGGTTGTAACACTTACCAAGAGATTTTTCAAGCAGTTTTATAATGACTTACTTAGCCAATCAATTTTCCATCAACGATTTCAAAAGTCATAGGTACTTCGGTAATTCCAAAACCAAAATCAATTCCAAAACCAAAATCAATTCAGCAAACACGCAACCGGAATAATTACTTAAAAAACCAATCAATCATCAAAGCAATATCGAGTGAAATATCTACAGCATAAAGATAAGAGGCGAAATATAAAACGAGCAATCTCAGAAAGTCTTTCAAAGGACGGAAGTGCTTACTCGACGTCGTAGTATTTTGATTTATTCGAGCCAGACGCCATTGAATATGAAGTTTCAGCCGCTGAGGTGGTCGCACAAATCGCTGATGAAAATTCTAAGAAAAACCTCTCTTTAATCATTCTCTCTCTCTTTGCCATAGTGATCGGGTTTGGAAGAGGATTATTCTTCAGTGTGTTTTGGTAACCTTAGAGTTTTTAAAAGTTTAACTTTCAATAATTCGTTAAACTTTTATGAAGGGGAGAGCAGCGGTGGCCCAGGGGTGACAGCCCCTACTTACTAGGAGTAAGCCGTGGGTTTGAACCCAGGCAGGAGCATTACTTTGTATAATTTATTTCATTACCGCTGCCCTCAAAAACGGTGAAGGAAAACATCGCGAGGAAACCGGCATGTCCTAGAACTAAAAATCCGGAGACATGCGCCATCTACTCCCACTAGCCCACTCCCTCTCATAGAGAGGAGGCCTGTGTCCCAGCATTGGGAACATTATAGGCTGATGATGATGATTATGAAGGTATTTGGTTACGGCTTATTTGTCGTTGAATGTATTTAGTGGAATAAAGTATTTTTAAGGAACTATACCAACGCATTAGTTTGCACTACAAGAACACAGCCTCTGCTCATACAGGGAAAGAAGGATATTTGAAGTAAGACTTGATAAATGCTGAATCAATAACATTTTAGCACAAATTATGTCAAAAAATACTATTTTTTATACTGTAAAGAAAGTTTTATTTCATGGACGTTGATATTAAAAGTTGCTTGGGGCAGACACACAGAGAAGGAGCAGGTTGTTTATTTAACGAAACTGTTGCTAAGCTGATGTTGTAAGAAGAAATATCGATAATGATGACACCTGATCTCTTCCTGGAGAAGGATTTTAATTGGACGGATTTAAGAACGCAAAAATATTGGTGCTTATTTCTTGTAATAATAATGTTATAGAAGAGTATAAATATCTTATAAATAAATCCACATTATTTTTTACGATACAGTATCAATTAGAAGTTTTTAGCCTTCAAGCAAGCAAGTTCCGAAGTCCAACAACAAAAACGAAAACGGAATCTTTCACTGTTGACTGTCCAGTAATTGAATCGCTTTTCAAATTAACAATTTTAGTCACAATATTCAAAAAAATTACAACAACAAAACGTTTTCTTAACATATTTTCTTTTCATCTATTTCATTATCCTTTAAATTTTCGAGAAAAATTAGTTGAAAGGCCACTCATTTCTCAGCTGTGCTCTCGACACCTTATCAAATATCTCTCAAAGCGATAAATGAGTGTTGCCATAGGAGAAATTTCTCATTATGCTAATGATACTGGCTGAGATTTTCCAGCATAAATCATATTATATTAGAGTGCGAGTCAAGTGGCTTATTTTTCTTTTATTCACATTTTTTCTATACAAATGGAGGCTTTTGAGTTGAACTCGTTTTAATATTTTATAGTGGATAATTTTTTATATGTATTGCTAACAACGTCTATGTTCCATCTGATATATAATTAATACCAAATTTTTTAATAGTACAAGAAATAGTAACTTTTAGATAATATGGTGCACACAAAAAATAGCACAGCACTTTAAGTCAAAAAATAAATACAAAACACAAAGTATAATATAAAACAATGAATATTAAAACTTAACGTAACCTAAATAAGGTTCTGCGGTCACGAGCTCACGACCCTTTCACGGAATTGCCTAAACGCCTAATCAAAAGTTGCCAAATCAAATAGCCTTTCCGAATATCCTCGAAAAGTGTCAATCACGATAAAACCAATAGAAAATGGGATTTGTTTTCCATAATGGAACAAAGAGGGTCTTATTAAATGCAATTTAAAGAAAATTTACAGATCTTTGACATTCATTACGGGTAGTCAGAAGTCTGACAACCAGTGTGACCAAGGGTTATTGAGTTGCCCAGTAACTGGGTTTTTGAGGTCTGATGGGCAGTCGCTCCATGTAAAGTTCTGGTATTCTGCTGCACCCGGTTACTGTAGAAGCCAATCCCAACATAGTTGAGACAAGGCTAGGCAGATGATAATCAAAGAAAGTTATACTAGTATTTCGTTACAAATACCTACTTTATTTCCAGACAAGAAAAACAAAACAAAAATACTACGCTCACATTGCGTAACTTGATAAAGTCTAGTACCAAGACTTTCTAGATTTCTAAGTCAGTCTAAAAGTGAAAGACATAGATGGATTAACTATTTACTTTTACTCTTCAGACATAATAATGTTAAGTGAACAAAGTCATTATAGTACATTGTCCATCATTTTCTTTAGAGTTTTAGATGGCCCTTTACCTAAGTTTTAAAATGAGCATCATTTGCTACGTCGTAGACGAAGTACAAGTTTTTTATTTAACGTCTTCTCTAAACCTTTTATCTCACGAAAAATCGGCTACGAATAAATATCGCTAAAATAAAGAATAATTAAATTTCTCTCATTAAAACCAGTCGGATATATTCTTGCCCACTAGCTTATACTTTTCGTGAATTGGAGCGAAAATGAATCTCTCTTTTATTTCAATTTAAAAATGCACCTCAGTACGGACGTGTGTATCGTTTTGACCTAAATATTACGGGATGTTACGACTAACTGGAAGTCGAGGGGAGGGGGGAGAGCACTGAGGGAAATCGACTTCAATTAATAGAGCTGTCGGGGAGCCTCGTATCAGTTTATCGAACTAGCAATATTATTGTATCGGGTTCTATTAAGTGCTCAAAAGGGACGACTACAACAAAGGTTAGGTCATGTCCAACGAGAAACTTCGCGCACTGTTCAGACAGCTCTCGATAGTTATAACACTGTTAGTCCCTTATCAAATTGAGAGGTCTCAATGTCAATAACGATAAAAACGGAAGGTTGAAAGTTGTTACCAAGAAATTCAAAAGGGAAGCTTATTTGACCCACAAAGAACACGTCGTCGAATCTTATTAGGGTTAATATTGTATTCGTAAGAATTTCGTGTGTTCAGACATTGAATTTTTTATTTGGTATTCGTTAGATGTGTCGTCGAAATAATCATTGAGAACTACTTAGTATTCTTGCAGTAATCCAAGCTTTTCTGACACGCTTCCGAGTGTGTAGATGTGGATTATTTCTTATAGGTATAAAATATTAAAATGAAACTAGAAAAACCAACCTTATATCGTGATCAATAGGATACTTTTAAAGGAAAGTTGAAAAGGCGTAGAAAATATTCCATAAAGTTTGCCTTATTTAAAATTCTGTCGGTGCATACCCGTGGCAATACTCATTAATACGCTAAGTGTGAATTCGAAGAGCTTTTAAAAGGCGTTAATGAGGATTTTACTTATCGTTCGGAATTTATAACGCGTTTTTGAACAGTTTTTTAGTAACGAATTTATATGAATAAGTACTAGGTAGATTTTTAATTATTGATCTTCGTATCATTTAAATTGGTAACGGATCGTTTTGCCGGACAAAAAATAAATTTTAGGACCATTAATGACTTTGGAAAATTAGTAGCAAAATAAATTAACACTGAAGCAATGGAACCTAATATTCCGAATACAAGAGATATAAATAAATTAATATTTACGAATGTACTCAATGCTTTAATCAGCGTTAAACGATAATCTTTTTATGAGAGTCACTATTTTTTTTGTTTTTTATTTTGTGAATGGCGTCTCTCTGTTCAACCTATGAGGTTGTCGTCTGCTTAACCGGACTATCCTGTGGATGCCTTGAGAGTAAAGCCTCCAGCCAGGGCATAAAAACTTACAAACTAAGCGACTACACGCTAAGGGCACCCCCTGTGGGGTACGAGCCTCGGCTGGGGGAGGACTGCATGGAGACAGGCTGGATCTAAATTATATCATTATTTAGGGACTGATTTAAAACTACTGGCACAGCATCGCGGGCTGGCTCGAGCGAGGGTCATGGAGGGCAAAGACCAGGACGTCGCCACGGACCTCGACGGCGAGGTCGGAAAGAATGAGAGTCACCAGAAGGCGACTACTTAACTGTTAAATACTGGTTGGTATTCAGCTAGGTCCGGCTAGACTGGAAACCGACCCAAAAATATTTGGCTAGGCGGATGGTAACCAGAAAACTAAATAAATAATAACAAAACTGTAAAAAAACCTCAAAATAACTCGAAGATCTAAACAAAACCTTGCTATAAATGGCAGTGTGCGAGTAGAAATTTAATCAACAATTAATGATCACGTTCAACTTGACCTATTGCTATTCACTGGACATCACACGATAATATGTTTAGTCATTTCGTGTGTGAATCACGATTTTCCTTCACCTTTTAGAAGTGGTTGGCTATAATTAATATGTAGCTGTATTTCTAATTCATGAAACGAGTGAGTTGAATTATGGATTCAAAATCAAAATATTTTATTTCACATAGGTCTATATGGGCACTTGTAAAACGTCAACAAGGTGCTCGGTTCGGGTTGGTCGTTTCCTATGGAGAACAACCGGCAAGAAATTCCATGGATACTCTTTTAAAATCATTTGGTTTTACAATACTTTTATGTTACAGCGTTAGTACTTAAGTATGGGAGGACATCGTAGGCCCAACAATAAGTCGTTGCTTACTACAAAACTTAGAACTGACTGGATAAATTGACTGGATATATAATTTTTGTTGAGCTGTATTATCTGGTAGTTAATTGTGAAGAAGGGAGAATAGTTCTACAAGCCCCAGATGTACAGAAAATACTCGCCTTGTTGATTTCAGAAGTCACACAGGTTCAGACAACAAATCAATATAGCGCAGTTCTCTGGTCTAACATTACAATATAACAGCACAACATAACTGGCGAAATGTGGGTATACTGCTTTACCCTTCTGGGATTATAGGCTTTATGTTTTTTTTTTTTTTAAACTAACACTAACTAACACTAGTAATTTCTCCTGTGTCGTGGGTGCGTTTACAAACATTTAAACTCACGTACACAAACAGCCAGACCCGGAACAATTATCTGTAGGCCATACAAATATTTGTTCCGTGCGGGGATCGAACCCGCGACACGCAGCGCAGCAGTCGATCGCTCAACCACTGCGCCAACCGTGCCGTCAAATTTATGAATTTATAAATATTGATTTATGTTATATTTTTGTTTTGTGAATCAAGAAGGTACCAGACTAAAAATTTCAGAACGTGCCAATTTACTTCAGTAAGTTGGACGCCATTAGATAATACAAAACAAGATGCTTCAACGTTATATGCATTTGCAATTCAGTGTGTGTTGCGAACAACTGCGGTTCCACAGATAAAACGGTTTAGGACAACCATTTTGTTCTGTAAACCTAACGTTTATATTTCACGTTATTTTTTTCTTCCACTATTTAGATCTTCGTTAAAAGAGTTTAAAATAGAATACAATAAATAATACTTTATTGTACACCAAAAAATCCAACATAACGGGTTTACAAAACTGCTAATTTTAAGGTTATAACGGCGATCATATCGCTTATAGCGATATCTTCCAGACAATTTTTGGATGGACATTACGGAATTGAAAATAAAAAGGGGGTAGTCAGTGGTGTACTACACAGTTTTTTTTTTTTTTTTTTTGAGTTTTTTATACTGTTAGCCTTCGTTGCAATGCCTCTTCTTATAACACACAGAATTAACGAGTACCGTATCGATACTTAAAAAAACCGAAACAATACTCATACCTCGTTATCGCTTCACTTACACCTAAGTGACATAACATAACATCACGCTTATATTTACCGAAGGGCTAGGCAGGGGTGTACCTAACAGTAAACCCACATTTCGCCAATTATGTTCAAGTCCCATGCTATAGGAGGCGAGCCTATTGCCATCAACCGGGCACAAAGGCAGTAGTCGCGCTTGCAATCACGGCACGGTTGGCGCAGTGGTTGAGCGATCGACTGCTGCGCTGCGTGTCGCGGGTTCGATATCCGCACGGAACAAATATTTGCATGTCCTACAGATAGTTGTTCCGGGTCTGTGTTCGGTTGTTTGTGTATGTGAGTTTAAATGTTTGTAAACGCACCCACGACACAGGAGAAATTCCTAGTGTGGGGCAACGTTTTTTAAAAAGAAAAAAAAAAAAAAAAAACACTGGACCAACGAAGCAGAACACACGACAATGACCGAAAATATTAGATCTATTTGTTTGTTTCACTAGTCTGAGCTTTAACACTCAAACAAATGGTAAACTTTATTATCGAACTAAACTTAAAATAATTTACATTATTATACAGCAAAAGTACCGTAGAATGAATATTGTATCCATGTAACGGGCTGATTGCTTTTGAGCTAGCGGTTTCACTGATTTCTCGAGGGAACTCTAAAGTTTTCGTAAATTCTTAACTTTTCTCGAAAGCTTTTGAATTCGAGGAGAAGAAATCAGCGCTTTCTGATTTTGCATAGCGATTTTCTTTTATGTGTTTCAATACTAAAATGAAATGTATTCATACGCTAATTCTTGAGTTTTTAGTTGAGCACACGGTTACTGACGAACTCCTGCCTTTTCTGGAAAGGTCCACTTAAGTTTCAAGTTTGAGCATAGTCCTTATTTGATTTGAACAAAATTATGTTTAGACTTCCCCATGAGTTTATTTAGGTGTTATTTCTCAGAGTAATCGGATAGAAATAACCAAACTCATCTCATCTGGGCTTTTACCATTATTTTATGAGGACGTTTTACAAAATTAACTGCATGCATTTATTACTTTTATGATTTACATAAAACTTAAGTGATATTTAGCTAAATCTGAATGCGAGTAAAACAGAATGACACAGAAAGAGGTCTGATATAATTAATCTAAATTTGTCGATGTTATGAACTTCAGTAAAGCCTTAGCAAATAACCGTTTATCCCTTTTCGTGGAAAATAGACTTAGTTCTGCATTTAGAACTTCTGATAACAAACCTAAGGCATTATTCAATCCAGCTTATAGCCGAATTAAATTTAAATATCTAATATTTCTCTTATAATGTCGAACCTTGTGTGTATTAAAATTTTGACTATTATTAGATATAGTTTATTTATCTTAAAAGTAACTTACTTTTATTTGCATTCAGAAAAAAAACAAAGCTACACCAATATCCCGTACAAAAAGTTTTCTGTGTCCTTTTTGCCATTGTGTTTAATTTCATCAAATTCAAACCATTTATTTCGGCCCTTTTGAACGAAAAACTTTAAAACAATCAAATATAATCTGTCCATAATTTCATCGAAATCGATTCAGTCGTTTAAGTGTCAACAAGTATTTTTTTTATTTATTTATTAGGTACACCAACAGAAATACATACAATTTATTACAAAAAACAATAAAATTAAAATAAAAGTGCTGGTATGTACGCCTATTATAGGTATACGCAGCATTCACCAGTACAAAACATACAGACATTATACGAGGGCTTTCAGATTACGAACATGGGTACGAATGTTGTTATTTAACGGTATTAAATAATGTCATTTCACGTTGTACAGGAACTGTCGATTGTCCAATGTTCCTATTAGCATGACCATCATAAACTGGCTGACATGACATGTCGACAAGACACAAAGCGCAAAGAGAGAACGTACTTGTTAAGACCCACACGTTACGTCACATACATATAATAATATATTCTTACCACACTCACAATGTATGCATTTGTCAATATCGGTAGATGTAAGAAAAGGATAACATACGTATGTAAGAATACATATAAGAATAAATTAATATAAATTTTTGCTGTCTCAGATGAAGTAAACGTGTTAAGACACTTATCCAAAGTGATTTTATCGGTTAATAATCAACCTTTTATAAACGTAAAATACATTTTCGCACCGGGAATTTCAATTCAAGAGGCCCCTATCCATCAAATTATAAGGTTTCTGACCAATAAGACAAAAAAAGAAATGTCTCTTCAAAATAATTCAATAACGTGAACACAAATCAAATCGTACACTAATATGAATTGCAAAGCACGTTATGAAAGAATCACAATTAAATTCTCAAAGACGTTTTTGTGTTCGACATGATACCTATCATACCTCAGCAGTCAAGGATGTTGGAACGAGGAAGCTCCCCAAATATGTACCATTCTCATAGCTTTATCAAATAAATGCTGCGAAAACACAAAGAAAAGCAAATCAAAAATGTATTTCGCACTTTGTAAAATTTTTTCAACTTCCCCCCAAGCTATTGCACGAACAACGAATTTTCTCGGTAGACAAACCGAAAATGGGATCGTTCTAATTTCTTCACTAGAATCCTCTAAAGTAAGGATAAAGGTATACAGTAGTAATTAAGCTTTAGACGAGTTAGTACCAAAAGCGGTTAATAAGGAAGTCGGTCAAGGAATACCGAATTCAGGTAGAAATAAAGCTAAATCTGTGCCAAAGTAAATTCTAAAGTTATTTCGTCCGAAACGTGAAACTTTTAATTGATGAATCCTTTAAAAGACGAAGTAAAGTGGGTTACACAAGTATTTACGAACTCATGAAGTGTAGTAGTTATGGTAAGAACCTTGAAATTGTTACTAGAGTAGAACTGAAATAATTCAATTTCAATATTTTAAGTGCTGATTGTTTTAGGTTTAAGTCAAACATTTTATTGCTCTAAGGTGTGCTGAATAAATCATGGAAACGATAAAGGAAAATAAAATAAAAGACGAAACGATATTGCCATAGGTACCAGTGAGTACAAACATCAATAACGTTTTTCCACATTGCAATGGCCTTGCTATAATTGTAATATAAACTGCGGAGGTAAATACAACTGATAATAGCGGTGATTACAATAATCTGTAAAATGCTCTATAAAAACGATCATCATGACATACTGTTCATAATAAATGAGGAATGTTTACAATGTGTAAATATGCCACATTTACCTCTGTGTTAAGTCGAGTATCAAACATTTTTATAATGGTACTAGAGTTTTTAAAGAGAAATCCATTGATAAAGAAACAAAACCTACCTTTTCAAAACCTTATATGCCTTCTTCTCATATAGCAAAACCCAATAAGGAAAAAAGGGAAAGCAAAGAACAACACAAAATCGTCGCCCCACACCTATCTACAGAAAGATATGAACCGCTTTAACGACTTCTCCTAACTCCAGGTGAATCTCAAAAGCCTTTTATTACAGTTTCGCCGACGTGTCTCCGGCGTCGCAAACTTACTCCACTATTCAATGACTGGCGATCAATTAAAAACTAAAGTGTTCGACACCCAGAGTTTGCTCAAAAGTTTCATCCAGAGGTTTATTTAATGAGCGGTTTTCGAGAAGACTCTCAATCTTGTTCTTTACTTCAATTCGCTTGAAGTGTGAATTCGGAATGGTTTACGCAACTTGCATATTTTTGCGTGGGATGGAAGAGTATTAGGTAAGATTTAACTAAGTTACAGGACGGTATTTAAATGTGACTATACGTTAATTGGAAATTTCGGGTAACTAAACCGAATCAAAAACATATTACTGCCGAAAACAATTTAATTTTAAGAACAAATTCTGCCAATCCAAAAACGAACCAGCATAATATTCATCGGTAAACATATTTCAGTCTTAAACCGTTATTAATCCAATGTTAAGTCAATTAGGCGCCGACTCCCTTATTAAGGGGCGGATATAGGCGGATATGTGCGGATATAAGTGCTCGGGGGCGCGTTGGGTCGGAAACTAAAATCGTGGCGCGGTTTGCGCCCCTGGTCTAATGGGCCCCGCCGTAACGAGGGACTGCGAGGACTCTCGAGACCCCGAACGATCTCGGAGCGAACGGCTAGGTACGGCTCTAAAACGAGTTGTGTATGTCGAGGGTTTTATGAGATCGTTCTTTGAGTGTTCTATGATTTTCGGCCGTGCCGACTACCAGGGGTGGACGGTCAGCCACCGTAGTGTTTATAATTTGGATTATGGAGTACGTGTTGCGGCTTTTTGATTACTATACTTGTTTGTGTACTATAATAGTGCTTTTTAACGAGTCTTACTCATTGTAATTTCTTTTTCTAACAGATTTGGATTCCTGCAGCAGCTGCTCAGTAAAGGTAAGCTCATAAGCTGACACCTTCAATTTTGAGTACGGCAAATGAAAATCGTAAAAATTCAAATCATACATTCAATTCAACAGTTGCTCCCATTTCTTTTTTCATTAATTCAGCTATTGTGAATAAAGCCAGATCGGCTACGGATTTAATCAATTGACCCAACGCTCAACTCCATT
Organism: Cerastis leucographa; assembly: GCA_963082945.1. NCBI lineage: Eukaryota > Metazoa > Arthropoda > Insecta > Lepidoptera > Noctuidae > Cerastis > Cerastis leucographa. The sequence goes on from OY720361.1 coordinate 6,702,364, forward strand.
TTGGGAGGGACGGAGTCCGAATCTCAAAGCCCTACAATCATTACTAGGTACATTATTGCCAGTAATAGTGACCCTTCGATTGAGATTGCTGATAAATTTAATGGAACTATCCAATAATGTACCCGAGATTTTCGATTACTAACCCATTTCTGTCACTCGTCATAAGTTATGTATAATTTGATGATTATAATTAAAGGATATTTTAGGTCATAGTTTCTTAACTCTTGTGCCAATCAAACGCTATATTCGGTAAGGTCTTTGTAAAATTCTCTTTCTAAATTCCTAGCACTAAAAGGCATTTCTCATGAATCTAAACAGAAATATTCTGATGTCAGTGATTCATAATGAATTTTGTAATGCCTTATATATTTATATTGCAGAAGTATCTTGTACAATAATACCTAATACGACGATATAACGATTGTCTATTCAGTCTTATAAATAATTAAGTCCTCGTTTATTAAATTAAATGATTGACTTGATATTTCTGCTTCCGCTTCATCAAAAAGGTTACTTATAAATATTTTATGGTCCACATGTTTATCATCTATTTTGTCAATTCTTTTTCTACTGACATTTGGATTGGAGACAAGTAGTTACATTGCCTTCTTTTAAATGTCAGACGAGTGATTCCCTTTTAAAAGTAGCTCTTTGGTTTTTTGCAGCATGCTTGGGTTTCTACTATATTGTTGTACTATTATACTCATTACTTAGTGTGTTGTTAGGCATAAGTATACCACAAATTATGAGCGTTCTAGGTACCAATTCCATCCTTTCGTGTAGGTAAGTGCTATTATTGATGACAACCGATTCTTCTGACGTCAATAGTACTTCATGTCTATCAAGTCCTTATTGGCACAACTCATGAAGTTAAACAAGTAGTAAATCACGTCGTGTCTGATACAAGACAAGGTCATCGACCCCTGCAGGATGCCAGTCCTTATTCTATTACCACCGCACCGACTGTTTGACTATTTTATTACATTGAATATTTGTTTTGTGATTCTGACTTTGATAAAGTAATGTATGCATGTTCTTGTACACGCGCCATCTATCATCATTTAGACGATGAATCTTCTACAATTCAATTCAACACAACAATTCTTGTAAGAATTGATATTAAGCTTAATTTCACAAATGAAACGTCACAGATTTGTTTGATTTTGGCCACTATTGCTACTGTGTGTTCGATTATTCCTGCGAGATTCATGCCATTGTTTTCAAATAATAGCACCAGGTGTATGGAGCAGACGTTTGATGCACATAGTAAAATACTTAAAACTAATATTTGTATTGAAATAACTGTGAATCAAGATGAAATCAAAATCTGATTCTCTGTCATCAAACTGTGTATAATACCGGACCAATCTATGAAATTGCCTCAAGGCCGTTCAACGATTCTGATGATTCCTAATGTGTTACGTGGCCAGATACCGAAGAACTTTCGAGACTATGAAGCTGAATCCAAATGGAAGATCATGATAGAATAGTGACATAAAAGTTGTACATGTTGAAAGCACCGCTACTGCAGACGCGTTTTACTGCTAATCGCCTTGCGAACGATAGCAAGCCGACAGTAGTTACTGCAACGGTTTGTACTGGGACCGTTTGTGGCTAGCTTGCTCTACTGAACTGATTGCTCTGTACATTGCCGTGTGACTTAACCGCGAACGGCTTTTAGTCCAGTGGTACAGTCATGAGCCCTAATATATAATATATTCACGTATTCAATTCAAAAGTTTTTGCGTATAATATTATGTTGAAATGCAACTATGAGATCAGACCTGTATCGTAAAGGTACTGGTTGCACAATACTATGTTCTATTACATGAAATTAAAATCAATGCAGAAAGAGAAAAATCATTTTTGTATGTTCCTAAGTGATGGAAATATTAGTCTATCCATGGCATAATTTGTTGAATATTTTGTTTACAACAAATTCTGTGTAATTTTTATTGCGATTGGGTCCGAGAGCAATGAACACATTTGGTTTAAAAATGTATGACAGCGCAATCATCCTTGATTTCCGGACAGGATCTGATAAAAATGTTATGATAAATAATAAATATTATATTTAACAAAAATATAGCATAGTAGCAAGAACAACTAAAATATTATACAATATTATAAATGTTTAAAATAATATTTAGAGGTACGAGAAACAGATTAATTTGTAAGTTTCTCTTCCTCTATGGAAGTGGGAGAACTCTCTAACACAAGACGCACTCGTCCGATAAAGATTCATCTACCATTGTAAAGACACAACACTTTGTGTCTGGTCAATGGTAGATAAATCTTTATCTAAACATCACAAGAAACATTCTAATCTTAATCCACTTCAAATCATAAACAATGCCAAAAAAAGCAAACGTAAACGGTGCTGATGATCAAATTGTGATTCTTATACTAATTTGTGATTTAAATTTATAAAGCCAATTTGTCAACGGAACGTTTAATCACATCCGCAATGAATATAAAACCGTCAATGGATACGGGCAAGCGATATTTATTGCTTGTTTTTTTTTTACAAAAATCGCCTACAAAATATTATTGTCATTGTGTACCGAGTATTGCTCCCTGGGGTACTATTCTCACTAGTGGCTACATACATACTATTTAAACTTGATACAGACGTCATAGTATCGTGATTTATGTGTGTATATCATTGCTGAGAACCAAAGTTTTAGCTATTCCTCATAAGGATTCAGTACCGTCGTAAATCATAGTAGACTTATTTGTGGTAGCTTCATGGGTGTCGTTTATTTCCACTTTTCAAATATTTCTATTTGTTTATCTGTTACTTAGCCATTGCACGTCCTTACTTGTTTGTATATAAATACCTTATTATGTTTAGATTGAACGATAACTCAAAATAAAGGTGGTGATTTTCAGTAGAAATTATTGTTTTATTTGCATAAGTAAAGATGACTACCATATTATGGTATTTTTTTTTTTAAAGGTTTTACTTAACTTAGAATGTTTGTTTGTATGTTTAGGTCAGAATTTTAAAACACTTATCCCCAACCGATAGAGCTGAAATTTTGCATGCAAGTTTAGTTTGAATGAAAATGCATGGTTAGCTAAGTGACGTCATTATAAAAACAATATACACGCGTAGCATAACCACTGTAGAAACGAGTTTTGTCTATGGAAGAATAGACAAAATGACAGATAGACAATGACAATGTGTCAGTTTGTCGATTTTTTCGTCGACATAACCCGTTTCTATAGTGGTCATACTACGCTGGGGGACTCCCAACGATGGCAAACTAGTTATTTTTTATGCACTCAGATAGGTATCAATAAAAACGGATTTCTGAGAAGAATACAAAAAAACAATACGTCACATCTGTATTTAAAAGCTTGTTTAAAAAAAATGTTTTTTACTGTAAGTTTGTTTTTCCTCAAGAGCTTATTCTAAAAAATCTCACACATGCTTCGTGAATCACGGTTTTATGAATAGTTACAACAAGGATTACTGCATCATACTGTAGAAGCAGCCTTGCATAAAACTAATTTTATTTTATAAAAATACTAAGCAAGTTTTAAAATGTGATGGAATCTGTCTTCTGGGTATAGTTATATAAAGCTCACTCTAAGATTTATTTTTGTTAAAGAGCTGTATTTGTGCTTGGAGATGCTTTTAGAACACGGAAGTGCTATTTAGGATACTTTCCTCATTGTTGTAAGTTTATGAAACAATTGTTAGTACCAGAATGTTACTTCAAAATGCAGATAAGCATGATATTTAGTTGTGACGTTTCCTTATCTGAATCGGTACCGTCGTCGTAAGTAATGTTTGCTTTTGTTTACTTATCTAAGAACTATATTGTGCGTGTTCACTTAAACTAAGCGCCACCTAAAGTCGTAACTATCGTGTTAGACAATGCATCAGAGTAAGAGCTTGAACATGTCAAGTACTGCCGTCTAAACTGTACAAATTTTACATACGGTCAGACAAAATAAATCTGAAACCTAATTATAATCTTCACAGACGGATTTAATTTGGTAATGGGTGAAGATACCAAGAGTTTTTGGTACTCAGTAAATTTTTCACACAAGTCATGCGGTATAATATTATAGGTATCTTGTAATTGCACATGACTCAGCTAATCAAGTTTTAAGTAATTTTTATAAGGTAACCTTCACGCCTGTGATCACAGGTTAGAAAAAGAAATAAGGAAATCGCTTCCATTATGTGCTTTAAGATTTTAAGCAGAGAGCTGCAGCCAATCAGAGATCAAATCTAAAATCAAACACTTACACACATGGGACGATCAATTCTCTGTGTCGAAGGCTGTTATTATATGCATGTTATTATTTTAAATTAGGTTTTGCTCAATGAGTTTTGAAGTAATGTTAACCCTGAGTTTATCTGCCACCCAAGAGATCATATCAAAAGGATGCTTAGAGGACTAAGGAGAACATAAGTTCCCAAGATCATAAGATTGCAGACTTGCGTCTGATCATTTTGTATAGCATTACGTCATGCCTGTCATATCCGAAGGGTTACATGTATGTAATAGGTAGCGAGCCTATGGCATCAACCGGGTACGAATCTCGACTATAATGGTGCTACCGAGAAATGCCTCAGGCATTCTCCTCCGATTCGATATACAGTAGCGGTTGTGATCTCTAGACCAATGAAGAACATCACATCAACCTCACTTAAAACACCCTCTTCCACTGGGTTTCGTTTAAGTTCAGTTTTAATTACATCAAAAGAATACAGCAACATCTTTTTACTCACTTATGATGTCATAATGACATCACACTATACAAAAAGCCTAGTGGATTAATTGAGATCACTTGTTAAGTAATTTATATTTTTTTAAATACATGTGCATAGTCGTGCCACAGTCTACTTAATATTATATTAACTCATCACAGTCAGTTGATCTGAGCGTTTTCGCAGAAAAATTGTGAGAGGTTTGAATAAAAAAGGGTCTGAATGACTTACCGAGGACCAATCATAATTAATACCTATAATACAATTTTTTTTTTTTTGCAATCCTGATGTAGGAGGCGAAAATCGTGAAATCGTGGTTCGTGGTTTTCTCATTACTCGTTGATACTATCTGAATGATTTGTTGGAAGTTCCAAAAGCGATCTTATTGTTTTAGAGCTTTTCTTTTTAAATATCTAGTCTAGCTTAAACTGATAAAGCAATCAATCGCATGTAGCATGCATCCGATTTTCATCATCTATCTCACTGTACTTTTACTAACTGCTGTAACTGTATAACTTATTCGAGTAGTGTGTATGAAGTTTAGAGAAATAAAAGTCATCATCATCAAAGCCTATAATGTTCCCACTGCTGGGACACAGGCCTCCTCTCAATGTGAGGGAGTGGGCTGTAATCCATCACGCGGGCCGAGTGCGGGTTCGTAGATGTCACATTTCTTCGAATATTTCGTTCTAGGACATGCCGATTTCCTCACGATGTTTTCCTTCAGCATTTTTGAGGGCAGCGGTGATGAAAACGCGCCTACCTGTTTTCGAACCCACGGCTTACTGCTCGTAACTCGGGTCTTCCACCACTGGGCAACCGCTGCAAAAGAAAGAAAAGTGAATGATTCGAATTAAGTTGATGGACAGCCCGTTCAATACTAATACGTCAACGCAGCCCTTCGTATTTTACTGCTGGACATATTATTCTCTCACACTCATATTATTGTGCATTGAGCTGAATCGAATGAAAAAAGCATAGCGAGCATGTTTCCAAAAGCTATCCTAATAAATGTATAACCGATGAGCCACTGCAAGTAGTTGTTCTGTGGTTTAGCGAAGCATTGGCCTCGTGTGCCGAGTCTGACGATCCGTGACCTTGGCTGCCGCGATCTGAGTGCGTGCGTCACGAGCGCACCACATCACGACTTCTGTGATGGGTGCTGATTCGAATGGCTCTCAATGGTAGCAGGAAGTCTTTAGTGGAATATTGATCCTATGCTGCTGTTTGTTTATTTTAAAATAATGGTTTAGGACAAGATAAAGAACTGTTTTACCGTGTAGGAAAAGACGGCTGAGTGTTTACTTTTAAAACAAGGATTCTAGAAGTTATGTTCGTGAAACTGTTGTTTTTCTTTTTTTTGTCTTAATGTTTAAGGGAAATATTAACTGTCGGAAGATGGGTATATCTTCACAAAAACACAATGAGCATTTGAGAAAAAAAGTCGTTATTCGCGTAAATGAAACCATTTGTTCAACAAGTTTATTCGTTATTACACACATAAATGCTAGCAAAGTTCTTTACGTATTAAATTGAAAGCGACATACACAGGCATATAATAATTTTAGGTAGTGCATATTCATGTAAAATTCCCACGATACAATACCAATCAGAACTTTAAGCAAATTCATTATTTTTTCCTCCTCAGCATCTCCTTATCTTATTAAATCTCATCAAACGAAACAATCCTCCCAGATCGGTTTAACCAAAAACGCTTACAAAATTACGTTAAGGCTGCGTTGTAATCGAGTTAAAATATCATCTTCCACACCTAGAGCTGTTTATCTTGTGGCTTGGAGGTCGGTATCTCTTCACTGCAGTGTAAAATATTAAACGCAGGATATAATTTTTTGCGGCTGTGACTGTAAATTTTGGTCCCAGTGGCTTATTCGCCACGTTCTATTTTATCCAAGTGACATGTGACCGTTTTCATGAACAGCATATATTACTGACTTTTAATAACAATTTTGGTGTTAGTATGAGATTCTCATAACGTTGATCGTAAATTAAGAGCTTTATTCGATATTTGAAGGAAAAAAATTGTGAGAACGCTTTTTCTTTGCTTATTTTGGTAAATGTCTCATGGGATTTGTGTCAAATGGCTGTGCTCATAACTAACTCGATGCGAGTTTCTTTTGCAATCATCATTTAGTGAGAATTTTGGACATTTGTCACCAGCTAATTAAAAACAGTTTACAACAAATATGGCGTAATCTGTGACTGCTGGTGCGCAAATAGATAATTAAACAAGCAAATAATTAAACTCAAAAATGTACTAACAAGCAAGCTAAACACCTAGTTTAAAATTTTATTACGAGTATGCCATTACGTTGAAACTGTAATAAAGCGAAAAAAAATGTCCTCTAAGCGCGTTCAATTTCCCAGAACACTGAATTTTATTTAAAAGTTTTATACTAGAACGCTATTAGCAACGAAAAACCCGGTATAAAGTGTCCCTGTTAAACGTTTAACTGCGCTATTTAGAGGCAGCCCTGTATCGCTGGTGCAATACAGCTCAATTAAGCTTCTGCCAGCCCTCCTCCGGTGGCAATTCGTTGCGGTAAAGTTGTGGTCACATTAAACCGTCGAACCGCACAGCGTCATTTGCGACAAAGAGTTCTGTACATTGTTGACTGATGTCCATACTCCGTACACATAAGTAGAGTGTGCAATCAGCTTTATTTACACAAGAGTGCTCAGTTGAATTTTAATGAAGTGTTTATTACTTTGTTAGAGACATAACGAGGTAATAAGCATTAGTTGGAAAATTAAAGCGTAGAAAGAAAACACACAATGTAGGTAATCTGCTTACAATGCCGTGTTGGGTGTCGGCACTAATTGAGGCAAATAGGTTACAATGGCGCGCATGGTCGATGAGCTGCACGACTTGATAGTTTTATAATGGGATATTAATTTGTCAAACTTTTTATAATGAATTAATGACGAATATAGTCGCAATCGAGAAATAGAAACATTCCTGCAATCATAATTATGCAGAAATAGTTGTGAATAGGGTCATAGAATTGTGTCAAACGGCAGTTCTTCAATGTATTTTTATACAGGATAGGATTAAATAGTACATATTTAAAGTTCTAAATGTATTTTATATCCCCGACTCTCTACTCGACTGAGACCATTATTCAGGAGCTCAAACGCTACGATGTCGTTTCGAATCAGTTCGGTTCAGAGGCTTGAAGTCTGAAACTTGTAGGACATCCCCAATATAAACTCTAAGTAAAGCTTGGTACACAAATCCATGTATGGTAGGAAGTTGCTCATTATGTCCAAAACAAAATTTGCCTTACGCACAGTTTTTTCAATTACGTTTTTGAAAGTTAGAATTTGTCAAACTTTATTTTAGCATTGATTCCTTCAAACTATGTAATACGAGTGTTTTTTTTTTTTTAAAAAGGAAAGGCGCCGTGTTGGGTATCAAATGAAAGGGCTTAATTTAACCACATTTAAAATATAATTATATAATAATTATACATAGCTAAACACCATTTTGTTTAAATGGTTTGATTTTAAACTTATTGTTTTGAAGGGTGACATTTTTAATGACTTTCATTAACCATTTTTTTTTGTTCAATAAATTTATTTTATTTGATTATTGTGAAGGTGAAGAAAAAAATCTTGTTTTCTTTTCTGCTCTTTGGTTTTAACGATTGTCTGGCAGTTTGAGTACTATAAGCGACCTACACAATGTCATTTCTTTGGTATTGTTCGTCGTGTCGTGGAGCTTCTTGAGTTATAAGTTGAGCTATACAATAACAGACAAATGCTTGCACTGGTTGGACAAGTCCACTCAAACCTGTATGTTCTTTCTTCAAACGACCAACTCAGACACATCTACATAGTCCTCATGTGAGTTGGCCAAGATTATGACTGATCCTTAAAAAAAACTGTGACCTCTGAGTTTGTTTCGGCTGTTTCTTCTCAAAGTAATCAGGTACGAAACACCGACCTCATCTAGTTTTAAAAGAAAGACGTCATGTAAAAGTGTTTTTAACAACCTATTTGCAAAAATAAACATCATTTCAACGATACTCTTCGTTTCATAATTCTCAGCGATATACTTACGTATTCAGGTTTTAGCTATCAAATTTACTTGTTTCTACAAAGCCAATGGACACACTTATTATATCTTATATATAAAACTAGCTGTCCCGCGCAACTTCTTCTGCGTCACATTTTCCCCGTTTTCGCAACATTTTTCATTGCTGCTCCGCTCCTATTGGTCGTAGCGTGATGATATGTCCTACCCCAGGTTAAAATCTATCTTCTTGCCAAATTTCATTAAGATCCGATCAGCCGTTTAGTCGTGAAAGGTAACAAACAAATAGAGTGACTTTCGCATTTATAATATTAGTATGGATTCTCGTGTCACAATGTTGTGTGAAATTTTGTGTGCATATCGGGTAGGTCTGAGAATGGGCCAACATCTGTTTTTCATTCCCAAAAAAAAAAAACACGCAGACGAAGTCGCGGACAGCAGCTAGTATTATTATAAAAGTAAACACAGTTAAATTTCGCTCAGTAACAAAACATAGATAGCTTATTACTGTTAGAAGCACAAATGAAACTGTTATTCGCAGCTGGTGACTTTATAATGAAACTGTTCATATTAGTTATGTTATATTCAGGATTTCAGTACAATTTACAGCACGCGTCTAGGACTTGTTTATCCTTTGATAAAGCAGTGAATTGTCCGGCAAAATTGTGCTGAAAATATTGAAACACGTAACGTAGGTAATATCACGCCTTCAATTCCCGAAGAATTAAGCAGAGTTTTATCTACAAGCTGTTGTTTTGCATCCTCGGCAAAATTCAGGAGGTTGCCAAAAAAGACATAAATAATCAATTTAAATTATCGTACCTAGTTAATTATCAATAAACACTGATTTTTTGGGTTGTTTATGTTTGTCAGTATTTCAGAAAACCCCCTTAACGTGGTTTAGGGAATTATAAATTATTGAATAAACGATTGAGATTGTTTGTATGTGCGGAAGCGAGGTTCTAGGGCGAGAATGAGACGGCCCGCGTTTAAAACACGGGTGGTTCACACTTAACGATTTCCGTAAATAAAAATTCCTACCCATTGTATTATTGATTCGGGATGAGAATCATTAGCATAGTTACCTTCTTGAATTTGACGAGGATGCAAAACAACACCTTGTATACTACACCCACATTTTGCCGGTTAAGGTTCAGTCCCATGTAAAAGGGGGCGAGCCAATTGCCACTAACTTGGCACAACTCCTGCCTGGGATGCTACTATTGCAAATTCTCTATTGCAATTCCTGATGAAAAAACCCAATAACACTCCTCACCCAATAAACAAACACAAAATCGACTGCTCAGCAGTAGCGTAGTAGCTGTATTTGTTTTTATGGTACCTTAAAATTAAAAATAATAAACTAAATAATTATGAAGTTACCATTTCCGGAAAATGCGTATAAAGGAAAATATTTGAATAAACAAAGTAATTATTTAAATTATTTAATCAAAAGTACAAGAACTTATTTGGCGTTTCCACGTGTTCATTACTACATTCTTAGAAAAACATTGAAAAACAAAACCTTATTTATTTGCCAGTTGGTTAATTTCCGTTGAGGAATTTTCCTGGAAAGGTTCTAACAACATTAAAAATAAATAATAGATAAATAAAATTCGTATGTTACCTATAAAAACAAAAACATCAACAACATCATGATAATGTCCGATATTAGGACAAAATGTTTATGTTGTTTTGGAACTTGACCATCCCATATCCCATTTCAAAATAATTATGTGTGTTTGGGCTCGTTATTACGTTACCGCTTCTGACAACTACTCATATGGAAACTACACAAACGGTAAAGTTCAGCATTGATGATACTGTACGTCTACCATGAGTTGTCATAGTTAGATCGCTTGACGTAACTGCAATAGTTCCGTCAATAGAAAATACTATAGTTAGCTTTTTCAATGGTACCATGAGCTGTGTTGGTGCTTACTACCAAATTCTAAGCAAATGAAGCCCAAACTTGCAGTCGCTGTAGTTTAGTTTACTACACGGTGACGTAGGATAGATAACTATAGTGACTCATACTGCGCATTTTAGTACCCAACTATCCGCTAGAGGCGCTGTAAAAGTTTTCTAACATTTTTTTAACTACAGACGCTAGCGAGTATAGATTGTTAAAACTCATGGTAGACGTACTGATAGTTCTTGAATGCAGTTATAGATAAGTTGATCACGTTCAGTTTCAATGGTGAAATTCACTCATCCAAACAAATAAACCATTATCATCTGCCTAGCCTATTCCCAACTATGGTGGGGTCGGCTTCCAGTGTAACCGAATGCAACTGAGTAGGTACCAGTATTTATATGGAGCGACTGAATATCTAACCTCCACAACCCAGTTAGAACTTAGTAATACGGTACCCTTGGTATGAATGGCTGTTAGACTTCGGGCCTGTAACGACTGGTTGAACGTGCTTTCCGAGGCACGGCGGAGGATACTCGTGGACCAACCTAGGAAAGCAAATTTAGTCAATTTAGACCTGAGCTGAACCTTAGAATTATTAATAAACGCTGATTTTTTGGGTTGTTTAAGTTTGTTAGTATATCTAAAAAACCTCCTTAACGTGGTTTAGGGAATAAGAAATTATCGAGTAAACGATTTTTTGTATGTGTAAAAGCGCGGTTATAGGGTGAGGATCAGACCGTCGCCTCCTTCTGCGAAGCAGTCATGCTAGCGAAGGAGGTGGCGGAACGTGAGAGGGAGAGAACCTCACGTCCCAGCCGCCGCGGGAGACGCCCCGGGCGTCGGGGGGCAACCAGTGGCCCCCGGCCACCGTAGGCGCGAGCCTGTGGACGGTGAGTAATGGGCTAGCTCACCGTCCGTCCGTCTCATGACGACAGGCCGTGTCGACGGCGCGTACGTGTTCCACGCGCGCCTCAAGGAGATGTCAGCAAACCGGATGGGGCCCGAGAGGGCCGATGCCTGCCAGGGCTGCGGGTTGTTCGAAAGAGATACCGCGGCCCTGGAACAAAAAGGGCGAAGAAGGAACATGGGTGGGTTTTAGTCAGTACAAGTCTGACACTCCCTCCCGCTCCGCCCAGAGCGGGAGAAGTCATTTGATGATTTCCCATCCCGAAAAAAAAAAAAAAAAAAAAAAAAAAAAAAAGGGTGAGGATCAGACGGGCCGCGTTTAAAACACGGGTGGTTCACAAAAACGATTTCCGTAAATAACAAAAAAAATATCTACCCGTTTTATAGTTGATTCGACTCGAAAATCATTAGCATAGCATAGACGTTAACCTCCTTGAATTTGATGAGGATGCAAAACAACGCCTTGTAATAAACAAATAGACCATATTAACATGTTTTGTTTTACAACTTACAAATGACATCCAAACTTATGGTGGAAAAGCAATTACCACCTCAACTATACCCAATAAGTCCTTGCATTACACAAAACTGGCACGCGGTCCATTTTCGTACTCGCACGCATAATAATGCCAAGGGCGTTCGTTATAACAGCCGACCCGACGCAATATTAGTCGTGGATACTGTTTCAATTAATGAACACAACCGTTACCAGGGACACATTTCCCGTCGAGAGACGACGACTCATTACTCGTGTAAAATAAAATAAAAAAATATAATAATATTTTTTTTTTTGTGTCGTATATACAGTTACCAGTGGAGGTCAGATCGGCAGTCGCTCTATGGAAAATACTGGTATTTAACTGCATCCAGTTAGACTGGACGCCGACCTCAACATACACAAGGTGTAAATCACCTCATCACAAAGCCGTCAACCAAGCATTCTGTACATGAAACTAAGTAACTTTACGCAAAAATACTGCTGGGAAATTACTTTTTTTTGGGGGGTGTATAATCATGTTTTGTGGTAGAACTCAATGTAACGCACTCAAAACATTGTGCTGACGGATTGAACAGTACGGGGGTCGTGGAGGTGTTTAAAGTAAAAATCTTACATTAAAAACTTGTATTAAAAAAATACTTGTCAAAAAGTTGGAACTTTGACCCCTAATATCTCCGTAACTAGAAGGTTTCCAGGTATGGTGTAGAACAAAAAAATGATTGCAATGACAGGGAGAACCAGTGCCTTTCGGCTTCGTTAAAAAAGAGGTGTTTTACACCCTTTATAGGAAAAAGACTAGGCTGATAGATGATAATGTGGTTTTGGTAGATAGATGATATGGCTAGAAAGAGCAGTTGACTTATGAGACGTCAACTAATAGAGAAGCATAAAGGAAGAAGACATGCTGCGCCGACCGGAAAATGATGATGACAAGGTGGTTGGTATATGGACTAATTTAATTGTCTCAGGAATATGCGAGTCATACTCTAGCACTTACATTCCTATTTCTACGTGCGTGGTAGTTACGGTAGTGATGATAGTAATGTATCTGCTTGCAAATTCTTTTTATCCTACTAATATTATTTGACGGCACGGTTGGCGCAGTGGTTGAGCGATCGATCCCCCCACGGAACAAATATTTGTAAGGCTTACAGATAGTTGTTCCGGGTCTGGCTGTTTGTGTGTGTCGGTTTAAATGTTTGTGAACGCACCCACGATACAGGAGAAATTCCTAGTGTGGGGCAAATATAAAAAAATTAAAAATTGAAAGTATAAATGCGAAAGTTTGTGAGTATGGATGGATGGATGGATGTTTGTTACTCTTACTCTTTAACGCTAAAAATACTGAACGGATTTGGATGAAATTTGGAACACAGATAGTTTATAACCTGGATTAACAGTAAAATACTTTTTATCCCGATAGCATGTTCCCGTGGGACAATTATCGAACTCCACGCGGGCGATGCTGCGGGCATAAGCTAGTTGTGTAAATAAAGATATGAATCAATAAAACCCTTAGTGGGATATTTACCATGTTTATTATGCGTTTTGGTAAATATCCCGTTACAAGTTTATTGATCGCGTTATATGACCATGTCAGTTTCAAAACTTATAAAGGTATGAATGTTAATAAGTTTAAACAACATGCCTATACATATTCACAATTAACTTAAATGCTGTCGTGAAAAATTATCGCTGTTGTGTATTGTTTAATTAAAAGTACCTAGCTCCAGGTCTAAGTATTGAGTTGGGAACTGTTATGGTTTCACATGAGAACCACTTTTGTGTTAGCGTAACAAGACATGTTTGTAGAGATAGGTTGTGTTACGCTTAGAATTGTAATAAAATTCTTTTTTTAGGGTTCCGTACCTAAGGGGAACTGAAACTTCGCCGTCACCAGGCTGCATCTCATGAACCGTGATAGTTAGCCAGTTGAAATATCTACAGATTTTGTATTTCTGTTGCCGCAAACAAATATTAACAACAAATATTTATTTAAATATAATATTTAATTTCCCATACAAAAAAGTGAATTTTTGCTTGTTTTGATAAATAATGGTACGGAACCGTTCGTGCGGGAGTCCGACTCGCACTTGGCCGGTTTTTTTCTTTGTCCCGGACTACACTCAATCGAAGACGTGCGGAGATGTGCGAAGCGGAAAGGAGAGGAGATGCTTAAGAGCTAAGGTGTATTTTCCAAAGCTGTGCGGAGATGCTTACTGCCTAGACTGGAGCCGAGAAGTGTGATCAGCAGAGATCGAAATAGGTATAGTATATTTGCCTAAACTTTGAGCTGGTAAGTGACATGTGAACAATAGCTCCGCATAACATCACGGAATGATTTTTAAGTGCTATCCACAAGTTACTTACCTCCTCGAAGTTTAGACAAATATTCTCTACCTGTTCTGATCCCTGGTAATCAGGCTACTGACACCTCGCTTAGCGACCGCCGCACACCGCTGATCGGACGCCTCTCACGTTTTTACTCGCCTTTGCTATACGCTGCTGCTCAGTCCGGAGGCTCTCCTTAACGAATACGAGGCACATCGTCTTCTCTCTATTTAACCGTTTATTTGCTTCAAATTTATGGGATAAGAGTGCAAATAAGGAAATTCTATTGGAAGTTCACAACACATCTCTCCTCTCGTCTCGTCTCTGCTTCGGTGGAGTCCAGATCTTAGAGTCAGCACATATAAACGGCTTTGCGGTCAGTGTTCTACAAGGTGTTGTTTTACATACTCGTCAAAATTCTAGAGGTTGTCACAAAATACATAAAAAAATAATTTAAATTACGATACCTAGTTGATTTTTTTGGTTGTTTAAGGGCCCTCGCTCACGGTGACTTTTTGTAGCGATGCTGTCGCGCGTCTGCATCGATACAGTCGCGATACTGCCCGCTTGTGTAGCGCGTGGCAAACTACTAACCCGCGTTAGTAGCGATGCAGTCGCGCATTTCGTAAACGCGCGTCAGCATCGCTACAAAAAGTCACCGTGAGCGAGGGCACTAAGCTTGTTAGTATATCGGAATAACCCCCTTAACGTGGTTTAGGGAAATAAGAAATTATCGACTACGTTTGAGATTGTTTGTGAGTGTGAAAGCGCGGTTATAGGGCGAGGATTAGACGGACCGCGTTTATAACACGGGTGGCTAGCAATTACTGATTTCCCTTAATAAGAAATAAAATAAAAATTACCTTTACATTTTATTATTGATTCGGATCGATCATTAGCATAGTTACCTCCTTGTATTTTACGAGGATGCAATACAAAACCTTGTTTAATATCCATATAAATAATATATGGATCTATAATATGGATCTAATATTCTGGATATATATATATCTAGAATATTAGTGGTTGTTTCAAAAAAGTGCATATTTGGGATCATAATGTCAAACTGGCCAGTAAAGAAGTAAAAGCAGTGTCCCTGTTATAAAATACTCAGAACATCATTCAATAAATACTTGTTTGAAACCAAAACCCTACATGCGACGAGGTCTTTTCTACTTTGCCTAATCTTGTTAGGGTTCGATAGTTACACCGTTGGCTTTGTATCTGAGAATTTGTTCTAGAAGTAAAACATCTTATGTGACCCCTTTCATACCTTCAAGTATGTAGGATCTCGAATGGTGTGCTGTGGAGTCTAGATTTTTTTCTCTCAGATGACCCAAAGACAGTCAAAGAAATCATCATAAATATCTGTAAAACAATAAGTTTTAATTGAAAAAGTACCACAAAACCTGTAACTTTTCAGATTTTAGCATACAAAAAGCTTTTAAGCAAAAAACCTCGTGGAAACACATAACTGTGATGAGCTGTACTAAAAACTTCAAACATTACCGTGCGAAACGTAATAACAAAAATGTTCTCGTAAATCATTGGACCCAAGAAAACTAGTGCTGGCACAAAAAATATAAGGAACAAAAGCATCTATTAGTTTTTGTTTTGTACATTTTCCCATCTAAATCCTGACGGAGAACAAATAAAATCGCTGAAGAGAAAAGTAATTTACGTGTTGTCGGAGGCAGAGTACGGAGTCACCTTTATAGCGAATGCATTAAACACGTGCGGTTGGGCGGTGCGTGACTTTAGAACGTGCTTTAAATAGGGATGTTCTCGTAATAAAGTATTGCTTTCGTATAAATACGAAACTGCTTCGATTCTCGGTCGTTTTAGTTCTGAACGCGTCGTTAGTTCATCGTTTTCCTTCTATTGTTGTGTGAATCTTGTGGCAATATATTTCTGTATTTATTTTGATGACTTAGTTTGCTTTGCTTAGTTAGCTGTCATCATTTTCTTACCCTCATCCTAATTCATTTTGGGGCGGCGCAGCATCTACTTCTTTTATGCTTCTCTATTACTCGTAAACTCATCAGACGTCTCGTTGCTTGACATATCATCTTTCACACAGTCCATCCATCGTTTCTTTGCCTGCTTTTTAAGAAAAGTAAATGCATAATAACATAAATTTGCTCCAGCTCAGACATTTTCCGGATGTCTTGGATTAACTTTCTTCAATAAAAGATCTTGAAAACCTAAAGGATACAAATTATTGCACTTAAAATTAAAAAAAATATATAGTGAACGAATATGTTGGTTAGATACCAACTTATTCGTTCACAATATCTAAATTTTAGTAAAAACATTGTCTCATTAAAACATACCATAAAAACTTTTTAAATGTCTTTGTCATTTTGAAATAAATGACAAACGGAACAAAACACTATTTTCAACTATGCGATTTTTACAAAACGTTTTAATGGCAGAAAATACAATACAAATTAATAATCCTTCATTAAAATACGGGGTAAATAACCTGACAGAACGTCATTAATTTTCTCTACAAAAGTGAAGTTGTCGGTTACCGTTTGAACTTTTACGAATTCGCACGCATTTCGGTAAACAATGAGAACTTTATTCGCGGTGTAAATTTACAGTACCCGGGTGGGTAAAAGTTGGTAATGATACTCGTTCATACACCGTGTGTGTTTATCTCGTGGGTTATGGTGCTATAAATATGCACGTACTCGAAAATATGGTCTGATTGTGAGTTTTACCGTTACATTTTATGAAAATTCAAAAAACAAAGTGTCTTGGACATTGATCGATTTATACTCGAACGTAAACTTTGGAAGGGAAGATGAAATAATTGATTTTTCTTTATTTATCTATTATACATATAATTATTATTTTATGTATTATACTTTATGTACTATATATTAAACTTAAAAGCTTAAAAGGTATACACCCTGTAGGTTCATCTTATGAAAATGAAGTTGTGACTCCTACCTCTTATAACTCGATAGAACGTGCATAGAAGTTTGCAAGCACGTTGCAAAAAGTGTATATGCTGAAAAAATAAAAGCTTATACATAGGATGCATGGAGCTTTTAATTTTTGTCTAGAACTTTTTGAAGTGAGACAATAGGGGATAATCCTATTTTCTTTTTCTTTGTCCGTCAGGTAGTTTATTGAAAAGTATTGGACACGTATTTTTTCTTTTTTCACGTGGTCATAAAATTACGGAGATATATTGAGTTGAAATGGCGCATGACGTCACATGTAGGTAAGTTTTATACCCACTTGTGACGTAGTAAGCCCCCACTCTCCAACTTTAATGAGTTCTAACTAAGTATTTTTTTGATATTTTGATAAAACAAAAAATACGGGTCTAATATTTTTGTGAATGTATGACGGACCAAATAGAATGTCGTTTTCTTTACCTAGTCCGATCCCCTATTGTGCTTGGCGGTAGAAAATATTTAACATTTAATGTGATATCTAATTCAAAGTTATAACTTTTGCAAGTGACATTATATTGAATTAGTAAGAGCAGAAAGTTAGTAAAAAAAAAGAAACAACTGACAGCGTTCTCACGTAGGGGATAAAGCAATATGAATATTTTAAGGCTAAATGTACGCATATCGTTCTTGTGTTACGTGTGGGGAATATTAGAAGCAGCAGTAAAACGTCAATAGTTTATTGAAATTATCGGCTCGTGATCATTCTGCAAGCCTAAGGAGCAATGATGTTACTGTCTTCAATATGTAGCTTTAATGCAATTTATTTGAAGCAAAAAGGTCGTAAAAAAAGGTTCGTGGCTAAATAAAACCAGCCTCTCGAGTCTAAATAACGGTGTGTTTATCGATAGCTCTTGATTGAAATAGCAATAGCAATGGTTGATAACCATCTCACCAACCATTAACAAAAGAAAAAAACATTTTTAAGGAACCTCGATATCATTTTTCAAGAGCAGAAGACACACACACATCACAGTTACATCTATGGACCCCCCCCACCCCCTATTGTTAATTATTTTACATCATAATTTCGTATAGCGTTTCAAAGAAGGCTCTTCAAATTTAAACTTGTTGGTCAACAGTCTTGGTGTAAAAAATCTGTGACATACAGATAGACAAACAGACGGACAGGACGAATCTAGAGATAAGGGTTCCCGTTTCTGCCACTTGGCAACGAAACCGTAAAAACTACCATCCAAATTCTAGCCATTAAACTAAAACATACAACTATACTATATAGTCTAGATCCCAAATATACAACATAAACACCACAGACTAACTGCACTACACCCGACACTATCGAGTGCTCATAACGTCAAGAAAAGTCTACATTTTAGTGAAACACTGAACCTAATCCACCACGTCTAGATAACGAAAACACACTAGAACCATTGTGAACTATTTGTCCTGATAAAAGCTTCGACTTTGTTTCTTTTATACCTTTGCCTACTCCCTAGAAGTGCCACTTTGTTAAGACGCATGAAGTGTAAAACTTCTAGGTTAATATTTTGTGTGGGCAGGCATTAGTACAGCTGATAAAGTAGTCTTTGTTTCTAATCTCGTTTGCTTAATACGTTTTGTTGGGACTGGTTGGTTTTGGCTGAAATATTTTAAATGAAAATGGCATTTGTAAGGAGCTTGTTACTTTTTAGGCTTGCTGCAACTTTGTTCTAATTAGTAGGTATGCTATTTATCTTTAAAAAGTTTTCTTTAGAGATTTGGCTTTTTTATCCAAAAAACATTGCCACGCCTATAATGCATTTTGAACGGGTTTAGCACTCATTATATTTTCAATGGTCCATTTATTAATCTTTAAAAAGTTGTTTGTTTCATGTAACCACTATGCCATAATTCTTTTTACCAAGAAAACTCTCACGCCTTTACGCTTTTACTTTAGCGTTTTTACTGAAAAATGTTATGAAACTGTCCAAGTCAATGCCCAACCCAGAACCTTCAAAAAAAGGACTTCGAATATAAAGTTATTAAGGCAGAGATAATTACGTTTTGTCGTATAGATGATGTACTTGACAATTTTATTAATGATCATTCAGTAATTAATGTTAGTGGAAAGTAATTACACGTAAATGTCAAAGTATGTTCTTAATGAGCACTTACCGATATTATGTAGCCTGTTATTAATTATGAAAGTTTTTTTTTTTTTTTTTGATGTATCTGCCTACTGTTTATTTTGAAAAGAGGTTTGCACTCATTTCAAATCTTCTTAGTGATTCTGTTTTAGTTTGATTAAAGATTTTTTGAGAAGTTAACCATCTTTTTTTAATTGTTAGCCCTTGTCATGGCTTCTGGCTTCTGCTTGGCAAATGCGTATTTCTATGACTTCCTTTTTTTGTGAGTGAAGGTATAATAACCTACACATTCGAATTCATTATTTTTTGTGGAGTCATAAAAATAGATATGTTCGAAACAGTTAAGAGGGGACTCTAGCCCCGAGGAATTTGTTGAATAGGTTTTTGAAGAAACTATTACCGTCGCGCTGCGCCCAATCTAGCCCCCGTAAAGTGCGAAAGGGACAACTGCAGCTCAGGCTGATTTTACCTACAAAAATCTTGACCAAAAGATGTTTTGTATTCCGCTGTTTTCTTCTTCAAAACTAAACTGATCTAAATAATTCTTATATCAAAATTTAGAAGAAAACTTTATCTATGCTTCTATTATTTTCTTTTTTGTTGAAAACTTATCTAATTTGTCTGATAGTAGTCTGAACATGGCGGTAAAAAGGTTTTTTTTGAAAAAATGAAATGATATTGAAAAAATATCATTGCTCTAGACGCATAATCCACGAAGAAAACAGCGGAATACGTTTTTATGCAGAAAGGCCCACTAGAGTCCCCTCTTAATGGAAAGGTAAAACGGTATTGCTCGAATAAAATCCAATTTTGTGCAGAAATTCACTGTACATGTCGTATGCAGTAATGGAAATAAAAAGGCACTCAATCGCAAACACGGGGCATGATGGTATGTATAGCTTTAAAACCTCGCAAATGTCATTAGCAGGATTCTTAGGGGGTGCGGGGCGTGGGAGGACAAGCGCGGGGGGAAGTCGGTGACCCGTGACCGGGGTTCGTCCACATTGTGTGACGCGCATGCAATCTTACTACCAGCATAGTTTGATGACTTTCTTATATGTTGTCGTTCCGATAGGTAGACCAGGCCCCGTATTCACAAATGCTTCGATTCGATTTCGATTCGGAAAGTCGTATGTCGATCGCTTTCGTTATGCCAAAAAAAAAACGTACCACTTATCGAGTCGATGCGTTTATGAATATGGGGGCAGGTGTTGATTGAGTTGTATGGATACGGTTTAAGAAAACTTGGTTCAATTAAATGTTCGCAGTTTTCTTAATCAGTCTGGATATTGAAAAGAAGAATTTCTCAAGTAAATTAACTGAATAAGTATCATAATCTGTA
The DNA here is from genome assembly GCA_963082945.1 of Cerastis leucographa. Taxonomy (NCBI): domain Eukaryota; kingdom Metazoa; phylum Arthropoda; class Insecta; order Lepidoptera; family Noctuidae; genus Cerastis; species Cerastis leucographa. The sequence goes on from OY720361.1 coordinate 6,723,199, forward strand.
ATTTATGGAGGGTTAAGCAACGGTGCATCCTATAGAATACAAAAATTCTCACGTAATTTGTGGACTGAAGACGGGCTGAATTCAGATTTTAAAAACCCAAGAACTTTTTACTTGACTCAGAAATTTAACTCAGGATCTCTTCAGCACATGCGACCGAAAGCAAAGAGGAGTTTCCACGTATAAATTCAAATCTAAAAGTTGCACCATTTTGCTCATGATATTATTTCCACAGTCACTAGAGTTTAAATCTAGAGAGGTAGGTCTAACGAAAGATTCAGTAAAGTGTAAAAGGAACTCCTAAATTAATTCGGGCAAAAAAAGAAGCCGACAAAAATATTTTCCCCAAAGTTGCTACTGAAAACGTGTCACCATCACTTCTATCAATATTGTTATGGCTGTTATAAAGACACCTTATTTATATCTGTTTCGTTTATTACGAAAAGTTTTTTCGTTAAGTTTTATCGGTCATAATTTTAATTTCTTTTCTCGTAAGGAGGGACCCAGACGACACCAAAGTTTTAATGCCTCGTAAAGATGGAACAAAATGTTGTGTGTGTTACGAAAACTGCACCAAAGTCTATCTCACCGAGTTTGAGCACCATAATAAAAACTTTTCTCTGTTTTGTCTGCATCTCTACTTTAGATAACAGCTCATAATGCCCCATATCATTATTATGAGTTATGGCCGACTCGTTACTGTACCGAATCGTCACCAAATTTTTTTTCACACAAGATGTCCGGATTCGTCATCCTAAGAAAACAAATGGTTTTTTATTTAATATCGATGATCCCGACTCGTCATTAGTATAAATTTCCTCAGTATGAATGAGCGAGAAAACAGTACACAGTCTTAATGACCAAGGTCATTAAGACTGTGTACTGTTCAAATAGAAATATTATGGCAATTTTTAAACACGGTAGAGCGAAATTATTGATTTATTTTAGTAAGTATTGTTACCCCATTGCATTAATTTCCCATTAAAATCAAAACTTATAAAACGCCGACAAAAGGTACACGGTTCGGGCTGGTCTTTTCCAATGGAGAAGAACCGGCAGGAAACTCAATGGTTACTCTTTTGAAATCATTTGATTTTACAATATTTGAATGTTACAGCATTAGTACTTAAGTATGGGAGGACAGCGTAGGCCCGACAATAAGTCGTTGCTAACTACAAAAGGTAGAACAACTGACTTTGAATTGTATAAAAAAAGACGAATGACAAAGAAAAAAAAATTGTACACCAATTTCATTGGTAGGACATGGAGTTCAACTAAAATGTATGAATAAGAACTTTATTTTAATACCTGTGTTCACAAATGAAGATTAGTTGATTTGATAAACAAGATTTAAAAAAAAAATAACTTTGAATTTACAAAGCCTACAATGTTCACACATTCACAAGAAATAGGTAAATGAAAATCTATACAAAAGTTAAAAAAAATATTATAAGAACACTAAATTAAACAAATGACACACATTTTTTTCCCCATTTATTTTCCCCATTCATGAAGCAGCGTTGAATTTTCGAATTTTCAGAAACCAAATTTCGAAAATGACTTTAACTAGGAAAGCGTCAGTCACTCAGTGGGTTCCATCGACTTCGATAAAAAGGAAAATGAATCCTCGGGAGGGATTGCCAAATTAGGCCATTTTATCTTCGTTTCAGTCGAGATCTCTGCCGATTTCTCCTCTGACGTGGGTACATTTTTAATATCTTTCTCTTTCGGGAAGTAATTGGATTATTATCAAGACTGATCTTTATTACGGAGATATCTATTAGTCGTGTTGCTAGCGATCGATTGCGAAAATAATGAGTCAAAGAATATTGGGTTTTTTTCCGATGTATTTTTTAATCTTTTAATTAGGATTTTATGCTTGTTACTGTAAGGTATTCCCATCTAGTTGGCTACGTATTTGTTCTATTAGATACTTTATCGCAATGTTTTCCTAACATGTTGCCTTTTATCCGCTTTAATTTACCTTATGGTCATGCTCTTATTAGTAAGGAAATAGTTTCTATCCAAGGTGACTTTGAATTTCCATAGCATTATAATACATGGCCTGAATAAAGGATTATTATGGCCTGATATACTAATCTGCCTCATTGGTTTAGTTGTCGCAAGCGCGATTGCTGAGCATGAGGTCTTGGGTTTGATTCCCGTTTCGGGCAATGTCTTTTAGGGTTTTTTTTTAATCATTAATTTCTCAGTAGCAGCCCCAGAGTCTGGATTTGTGTTCGGTTGATGGCAATAGGCTCCATTTCCGAAATGTGGGTGCACTATTTCCACCTCTCCATTTACCCCGGATTACAAGGCGTGATATTATGTTTTGGGTTATACTTAAATACCTACTTAATAGTAGTTTGGTTTTCTAAATCTGTAAAAGAGCTCGTTCGTGGTCATTCAACATTCAGATTGCTGAGGGTATTAGTACCAGCAATACATGATAACCATTATAATGCTTTGTGTTTGAGCACATAACAAATGAAACTACACCAATGCTCACTTGCGATCTCAAACTTCAGCCTTCAGTCACCAGCCCCTAAATAATAAGATAACGAAGTTACATTATTATGCTAACTCTGGTATTGTATCCACGGGTAGTTAACTGTTGCTGCTTATTATCAGGTGCGTCTATCAGCAATTTTTTTATTTATTTTTTCCTAAAACATCAATAATCCTCATTTCCGTGCCCATATTATTTTGCTAATCAATGTCTTCTTTCTTAATACTATTTAACCATCATCTCTAAACGGAGTGACTCTTCACCGCTACAGAATTCCATACCAAAACGGCACAATTTATATTCAATTTCCTCAACCCGGTCACAGCGTTTAATGACTGCATTCACAACAAAATTATGAATGAAGTAATGACTTAATTTAGTGGTTGCACATCAGCTCGTGACCGGTAGGAGGAGCCACCGGAGTTGGCTTAGGTCACGGTTGCGCGTACGCAACTTGAGGCCAGTAAAGTGTGCGGTTATAAAAAAGTTTAATGGAATTCTGTTGTCTGTGTTGGAAGTCAATAGTGATTTGATACACAGCTGCTTTGTGAATTCAGAGTTCATAGAAATCGTTTTTTTTTTCAAAGTTAGATCGCAAATTGTTTATTTTTCCTGTTTATTTTTGCTGTTCTTCAACATCAAGCTTTGAGCATTGACCAAATAGCATGCTAATCACCTGTAAAAGATATTTTGTTGCGTTTTAGTGAAAAAAATAATAATAGAATTTTGCACATTTATCAATTATTCTTATTGAATGGTTCTGTTAAAATTGCAAGCCTTAAATTGTTTTGCAATGTGCTTGAATAAAAATTCTATCTGCAAACACTCACTAAAAAAACTTCATCTTCTCCGTATTTCTAGCGCTGATGCAAATTTTAATCATGATAAAATGTTGAAACGTTTATTTTGAAAACCTTACTACATCGATACAAAATTTGTTCAATAACTTTTGCACGCCTGAAGCCTGTATAAGTTGGTCTTCCGCTGACGCTGTGGCTCTAAACACAACTAACTGGCTTGGAAACTCCAGAAAAATAATGTAAACGCTTACTAGAAACACAGCACTATTATATTGTGACATCGCCTTACACTATTTAATTAAAATTGTTCTATGCAATCCCAACAACTGAGCGAAACGTGGACGGGCGCGCTTAACAAATTCCATTTCGCACACGGAATGATAACTTTAATTAATGTATACTTTGTTTCAATTGATAGTTTGAATTGAGTATACGATGTTTTGTTTGACATTCGTTTTAAATGTGTGATTTTATTAAATTCGAGAAGAGCCGGTATTAATCCTCACTGGGCCTAGTGGTAAATAAATAGCCCTCTCCGTCCCACAGAAAGGAAGTATGTGGATCCAGCAGTGGGAATGTTGTAGGACGATAAAAAAAAACATTTAAAAATATTTAAAATAGTAGCCCACCGGTATCGGTAGCAGGGTCCAAGCTACCTAGTCTAACAATACGAGTCGTGTCCAAGAGTACTGCTTCCTGAATCAAGCCCTTGATCCAGCTGCCTAACGAGAGCCTCATCAGGTATTGGTCGAGGCTCTTGGCAACTATGCCATTAGCTGATACGACTATCGGCACAATGATCGCTGAGTCAACATCCTACATGTCGACAACCTCGTTCTGTGATTGTCTCGAGGACTAATATTTGTCCCCAAGAAAGCCCGTCTCACAAAGCGCATCACTCTAGGCCGCGTATTGCACTCCCTGAAGCAGATTAGTTTGCGATGAGTGTTCTGGCCCCACCAATCGCTCAATTCTGTACTGCCATGGCCTACTGGCCAACTTTAGGTTATGTAGCTCTGTCATTAAAAAAATTTACATGAGCTTCACAACATGCCGCTACAGCCGCACAATACCGGATCGAGTAAGCTTCATTGAGGTCTTCGCAGTTATCAAATAGTTTAACAACTGCAAATCCAGAACAGCTACCAGCGCCCTATTTCTGTTATGCATGGTAAGCGTGGTCTATGTTCGGGCGACATTTTGGAATCGCACCCTCAAAAGCACTCCTCATTTCCTAACTGCACTGGGTACTTACATTTTGCCATGTGATTACTCATCTCGTCAGCGCGATCGACTATTCGACTAGACTGTGGTGGAACCACGGCCTGCAACGGAGGGTGAATGACGTGGCTTCTCTGCATTTCAGTTCGCAAGCGATCAAGTACGGTGTCATCCAACATACGATTACCTGATCTGACAATCGTTGTACCGACACGTTGACAGCAGGTTCAATTACCTGAAACAGAGAGAGCATCTGAACACGGTACGCGGTCAGGCTGTTTCCTCCCTCAGTAGCCCCATTGTATGAGCGCATGACGTTTTCGTTGATATTCTTCGTCCATCGCATGCGCTGCACACTTCCGCCAAGAGCTGGGACCCTATCAGAGGCTGGTGGGCCACGAGTTTCTAAGCCGTTTGGTGGCCGGCGTCCTCCCCGTCGACGAGCAGATGGTATCGCCGTGGGTGGGGAGAAGTACTCGTCGCTGTCGCTTGACGCAACTGCCGCGCTGCTGCTGAAGCTGGGTTCCGGCTGCGGTGTGGCGGAGCCAGAACCCAGCTTTTTAATCGGATAATTCCGAGCTCATTGTCAAATATGAACCTTTTAATATGGATGCAGAAATATCGCATTTAGATAATTTAATAAATCGTTAAATCAGAAAATCCTATTGTTAATTAAATGTTGATTCGCTATTGGGAAGCAAAACTAGAAAATGAACATCTAGAATATTATAGCAATACGCAAATATAGGCTGCGTACTAAAACGTAACTACCACAACTGCTACCGAAGCATAATGCGTATTTTTACACTCAAGTTCGTAATACGGATCTGCATTGCGTATGAATACGCCGTATGTAATACGCGGCGTACCCGAACAGTTATGCTTGCTGCAATCAGCTGACCGCTTGCCTCACCCCAAATGTAATGCGGATTACGATCAACTGGCCAATTGTTCGTCCTAAAGTTATTCGCTTATTCTCGGCTCTGAGAAACTTGACTGTGACTAATGAAATAACTTGGCGAAAATAGAAGCTTCATATTATTATAATTATTACTCTTGATGATTTTAAGATTAATTTAAAAGCAATATCATTAAATTGTTTCCAATGTTGACAGTTTGACTATGTTCAGTAAAATAAATAGCTAGTTTTTTTTTTTTCGTGAATTTATGTAAAATACGTTATAGGTACTTTCCTTGATTTAATTTCAGAGTTGTAGAAAGCAATCTCGCTCCCACATATAAATACGTTTCCAATACGGATGAAATAATAATCTCGGTGAATATTTTGAATTTATACCTTATATTCGGTTAAATTGCTATAAGCCCTCGGGAGGAATTCCCTCAAATTTATTACAGCAGACGTCTCAGATGTTCGGATCTTTCGCCATTTAGTGCTATTTACGTTTAAATTTGAGACCGTAAAGATTTTATCTAATTTATTGCCCGTTTCGACATTCCTTTTAGATATATCGAGACCGACGCATCTTTACCTCAAAGCTCTAACTGTTCACGTAATTGTTACAGATACTACACTGGTCCTGATTTGCAAAATCATCGCAGTTTTACAAGGTATGTAAACATTTTAATATGATGCAAAGCTCGTTGGCTTAATTAAAAAGTTCTAGATAGAAGTTGAATAAAATTTGGGTTAAGTGTGTGCAGCAATGAAATTGAGGTCAGATTACCTAAGGAACCATACTCTACACTCATTTCCATTTCTTGACTCCGAGAGGCCAATTGAATTTTTTATTAGGATTCTTTCTAAAATTAATAGGATGAAACAAGAGTGTCGTCTACGTGTCTCTAAAATATTTTTCTTGGCCAATATTTTGTCTTTAAATGATTGTTTTTGAGTTTAGGCTTTAAAGGTTCTCTGAGGACTAGCAGTGGATGTAAGGTAATATTTTTTAAGAAAAGAATACTACTTAAGTATGAAGTATGTTTTCATTTTATTTAGTTTAGGGTATTGGACTTAATTTTTCAATTCATAATTATGTTATTTAATAATTAAACAATTACACTTAGATAGCTGCGATTTATACTTAGATGGCCGAACCAAGGGCAATAGGCCAGTACAATGAAAAAAAAACAAATTGTTTCATGAACTTGTAACTGTTTAAAATATATTGGACCATGACGTAGGCAATAATTCCAAGCAATTTTTAACTCTAAAAGCGACACCGGGTGTTGCCGTTCTGGCCTACAAAATAGCAGTGTGACCACTTGAAAAATGGCACTGGCAGCTAGCCCCGATAATGTACAAAGCAGAACCAATCCATCAGGCGTGTGGCGGAAACTACCACCCACCACCTCATACCACTCCGAGGAAAGGGCTCCATTGTATGTCTTTAGTTCTTCCTAGGGCTGCGAAACTTTCGCAATTTAAGGTTTATTAATGCCGTTCTTTCAAAGAATTATAGGACATTCAACAGTTCTTTGTATACAATTAAAAGTAGATTTGAGTTGGCCAGAGTTAAAACATAAACGCATATTAATCGTGTGGGTTGTACACAACAGAATATCAACTACCCCTTTAGAAAGTAATTTCGAATTTCCAACCCGTGGCATCAATACGAGTTTAATATTTAATTCCATACAATTCAAGTTGCGGGTTATTTACGTGGCACGCTATCGAGTGGGTTGAGGCTGAGGTCGATTTTATATCTGTTTTGTTTTTAACTTTTTTTCATAGATAATTTCTACCTTTTCAACTAACAAAAATCCGTCATGTGGGAAAAACCTTCCATCTTCGACAAGACGTCAACCTAAGCCCGCTTTTTTTTCCAATCAGAGTAACCGAGGTCGAGAACCTCTGAAAATGGCCCTTCCAACACAATTACCTTTTCAGTAGCCACCGGCGAGGATTTGGCGAGAAAAAATCGCGTGCCATAAATACAGTTATACTTAGAGCAGAACATCAATCAAAATTATGTGGATTTTATTTATGTAGCTTGATAGAGTGTGCGTGTTATGATATTGATAAGCAACTATTTTGTTCTCAGGACTCGTGTTGAAGAATATGGACGATAAATCATGCTCAATGAGCGCTTGGAAATGAAACAAAAGACGAGAAAGAAACTCTTCAAACATAAACAATCCGAGGCAAAGTTATAGCCAATAGAGACACCAAAGTCATGTCAAGTTAATTTTCAACACTGCAACTATCATATCGAAGAAGCATATCTTGTGGCAATCGTAAAACACGACGACATATCTCATTATTTATGCTAGTCACCCTTTTGTGATTATAGATAGTGTTAACATTATTGCTCAAATTGTTTAAAGATATTTTATTTGAAACTTCCTAGGTCTTAATGAAATTAAGACAAAAATATTCAAGTTTCTAAAAATGTATTGAGTGAATCAAATAAAGCTAGAACTTCATCCAGTCTGTATCTTGGAATAAGTTGTGAAGAGAAATGAAATACAGCATGTTTTTCCTACGGAGGCGGACGTTGATATTAAAGGCTGTGCTCATACTGACAGCCATTTGGTTTATGGTGGCATTATTGACTACTAATGGCGGTTCAAGGAACGCGATCGTTGCCCCACCGGCTGAGTACGATGAAGCGGAGGCGAAACCCTTGAAAATGGCGAAGCCTACATCTACAAAAAGGAAGAGCGAGACCTACGGCAATAATCTATCTGATGGTAAGTGTTATTTATGCTTTCAAATTGCATGAGCTGGCTTGGTGTAGGTGTTAAATCAAATACCAGATGTTGCGTTCGCTTTACACAATATTGTACTGTGTCACCCACGAAACTAACATGACTCTAACGATAATCTCGCAATAAATAAATCTGAATCTGATGAACACGTAATTGATAGAGAATACATTTTTAACCGACTTCAAAAAAGGAGGAGGTTCTCAATTCGACGGTATGTTTTTTTTTTTGTGTGTATGTTACGCGATTTCTCCGCCAATTGTGGACGGATTTTCAAAATTCTTTTTTTGTTCGAAAGGAGATACTTCTGAAGTGGTCCCATAGTCACCAAGTCAGGATCTGATGATTGGATCCTGGAGAAATCGAGGGCAACCCTCAAATTTTATAGGAAAACTTACAGCGGTTTTGGTATTTTCTACAACAAGTGAAGCATTTGCGTTCAATAAGAATCATTCTATCATCAGATCTGATGATGAATCCTAGAGACAGGCACCGGAACTCAATAATAAGACAATGTATCTTAGCTGTGTTTGGGCTTGTTGGAATTGTAACGGTATGCAATTTCCAGGTGTATGTACAAGTAATAATTAAAAAAAATTAGAAATCTTTTTTTTTTTTTTTTTAACCGACTTCTAACAGGAGAAGGTTATCAATTCGATTAGTTTTTGTTGAATGTACACCGATTACGCTGAGACTTATTACTTTACTAACTTCTTTAGTTTGATGCGGAATAGTTGCTATTTGGTCCCATAAAAAATGTTATATAGTTTGGCCCTGTAGTTTTCATTTTATTTTATTTGTAAATTTATCACGTACACCTATTTCTCCGTGATTACTGGACCGATTTACATGAATCTTCATTCATTTGGTAGAGATTTATTATCTTTGATTTGGTACTTTTTGAGTCATCCCCTTTATTATGCATTTTGTCCTTTGTCGTATGTATGGACGATGTGCTGGTGTCTAGTTACAATGTAAATGATACTAGACAAGAATTTAAGTGAGATACCACAACTGAAAAGGGTATAATAAAAACTTTTTACAAAAAAATATAACCGACTTCCAAAAAAAAACAAAAAAGTGCTAAATAATATTTTACTTTCGGAAGTCGGTGGCAAAAAAAAGTAAGAAACAACAACAAGACAACCGACAAGTCACCGACTGACGAAAGTAAAATATTATTTAGCACTTTTTTGTTTTTTTTTGGAAGTCGGTTATATTTTTTTGTAAAAAGTTTTTTATTAGGTACGTTTCGATAAGGCAATCTTTCTACAGAAATAAAATTTTCGATAGGAAACAGTTCACCTCGGAATTCTTCGTTCTTTTTTATTTACTCCGTTTCAAAAACAGCATCCCGCTTAATTTATAATGGCATCTGCTTATGCTACTGTTTTTAGATTTTCAATCATTATTGCCTTTCTTGTAGCCTAGACTGTCCTTGTATCCAATTTATATTATTTGCACTTAAATTAATATCAACTTTATTTGGATGTAAATTAAGTTTATTTCACAATGATTAGTACATACTATTGAAACTGTCATAAAAATGGTTAAAACTGTAGCACAGACTTTTTCCTAAGATTTTAAAACTGATTCTCCTAAAGACAAGTATTATTTGCGTACAGGTTTGGAAACTAATCCTAGTTGAACCGCGTCTCGCGATGTGATTGTGATGAGGGGGAGACGTAACGGAAAACTTGAATAAAATTTTAATAGGATAGTTCCAAAGAGTATGTGCGCCCTCGTATTGCTGGTTTTATATTTAATTTTAGCAGCATTATTCACATAAATGGAGAACTGCGTACAGATCTACATTGAAATTAAGGAATAGTAATTGAAAAAACGACAAAAAGTCCTTAGAATCATTCCAGTGGAATATGATTCAAAATAAGGAGCTGAATGCACCCTTTCAGTTTGCGGAGGGCTGTTCTTTACACCTTGTTTTAAGGAATTGATTTATCTGATGGACACCTTTAAAAATGCCCACAATTTTCGGATACACGCTGATGCTAGTCATTGTCTAAGTTTGATAGGAACCTGTCAACACTAACTATTTAAACTATACTGTAGTCAGTGCTGGATACAGGCTAGTAACTCCTTGTGACGGAGATTGTAATGCACAATCATTATTAAAATAAAATTATGATGATATCACTAACGACACTTTTGACATTGGATCAAAATGACAACTTCCCATTCATAATGCACAACAAACCAAGCTTTGAAAGAAATAATAACAACATTTATTTTAAAAACCTCCGACCACAAAACTTCTAAAAAAAAAACATTTTCAAAATATTGTCCCTTTGCGTTTCATGTAAGTAGAATGTTTTTAATCCAAGCGTAGTAGCGTCAGAGGACGATGTACATTTCTCCTCTAAGTCAATGACATTGAATTTGTAAAGGACGCAAAGGGATACGGTTTTCTGATAGTCCTCCGCAGGTGAAGCCAACACTATACTTATTTATAAAAATCTATACCTAGCTGTAGCAACGTACGAACATAGTAGGCCAAACAACAACTACTAACGCCATCTATTGATATCGGCTGAAACTAAAACAATCCACGGCAAATACCTATACCCGGACTGTCCACTTTGTAGCACACGTGACTTATTATTTCTGCATGTTAGAGTTTGTTAGTTAGCTTCGTTTAATCAGACATTTTGCATGATAATGTGCGTTTGTCCGTCACAGTACCAACGTGGATCGATTGGATCGGTCGGCTTGCGGGGAAAGAAGGTAATTTTAATGGCCTTTGTTTGTTAGTTAGACTATTACATGGAGTCGTGAGCAAATGGAGTGCTAATAAGCATTATAACAAAGAACCTAAGTCACTGTATTTGTGCACAGACCTTTGTTAGTGGAATAGCTTACAACCCTATAATTAAAAAGGGCTATCTAAGAATACTTGACTCACAGGTTTGAGTGATTAATGTATTTTGTATGATATGCGCCGACGACGTCGCATACAACGAATGTTTGATTTTCGTAAAAGGCGATGTAAGAAGTATTCGTAGGAATTACTCCAATTGTTTAGTTCTCTGTGTTTTTAGAGACCTTTAGATTTAGATCTTTTATAAGTACTTGTAGTGTTTTTCTATGATTAAGGATTGTAGTATGTATTTAATGGAGCGAATAAAACAGATCGTACGCCATAATTGTACTGGTGGCGGACATTTGTAACTAACAGCTGTAATACTAATTTACACTGCCATTACACCTAGTAACCGCAGATGTTTCATAATTAATAAACCATATAAATCAATTTATTCATCAAATCATGATTTGAATTACATTATTATATTAATTAATACATTTGAAAACTAAATTGCGACTCCATTTTCTCAAACATTACTTTCATTTCTATCTTCTGAACTTTATTAACTTAATCTAGTGGGTGAATTATATTGTTATACTAGCTACGACCCGCGGTTTCACCCGCGCAGACCGGGATAAAAAAACCTATGTGTTAATCCAGGGTATAAGCTATCTACATACCAAATTTCATCCAAATCCGTTCAGCCATTGAAGCGTGAAGGAGTGACACACATACACACATACTCAATCACAAACTTTCGCATTTATAATATTAGTGTGATGACTCATATTTGAAATGAACGTTGGTTATGATACTCTACATCCCGTAGGGCTCGGTGTGATAGCTGCGCCGGGTTCAGACAACGCACCCGGTGACCTCGGAAAACCGGTCGTTCTACCCAAGAATATAACCGAGGAAACGAAGCAAGCTGTCTCAGAGGGGTGGAAAAAGAACGCTTTCAACCAATACGTTAGCGACCTGATATCTATTAGGAGAAAGCTGCCGGACCCGAGGGACGACTGGTAAGAAAATGATACTAAATCCGTACGTGTTGTATGAGCTATGACCTCAACACATCTCAAGGGATTAAGGGATTTTCGAAAATCCTTCACGTCCCTCTTTTCTGAATCAAAGCATTGTTTTGTGTTGGATATAGGAAAAAAAAAATATATATACTTTCTGTTACCAAGAATCTTTACGCAAGTCCCATTTTATACCTGTGAAAAATATAACATTTTGTAACTTATTCTTATCGGGCCGAACTCTATTTGTAATAAAATTTCCGACGCTCTGAGAGGAAAAAATAACTCGGTTGGATATAATGAAATGTTTTAAACTTGCAAATACTTTTATAGTGTATCGTTTGGTAGATAATATTTTAACTAATTTTGAAATGGAATTCAAAATTAGTTCAAGATTTCACAAATTGGTGCATGATGTTGGACAAAAAGGCTTTTTAAAGTCCTGGTTAAAATCCACTTTTAAAAAGAATAAGAAAACTAAATTAAAAAAAGAAAGTATTTGTAAAGTTATTTATAAGAGTGAAAGGGTGTAGCCAAAGGTTTGATATGAGAACTTGAACTTCAAAATCTTTGTCATATCGTTGACTGTGTAGCGACGTTGAAATGCAACTTACCACAAAAAGTACTACAGCACCATCTATGACACGACGGAAGAACTAACATCAATTTCCTACATCTCGCAAGCAAAGTTTACATCGACTAAGACTATATAGAGAAACCCGATAACAACTGTCGGGCAATTGCCCGCCAGACATAACACCTTTCTGGTCGGAGGATCCTCCCTTTTCTAAGGAGTATCGATGAACTTCACACCATGTTCCTCATTCCCCTAAAACTGTATTAGGTTAGGTAATGCCATGAAGAATGTTTAAAGTTGTGAACTAGAGTAAATAAACCTAAACAGTTTACTAACAAAATAATTTTTCTACCAGGTGCAAAGTGCCAGGTAGGTATCTAGAGGACTTGCCGCAAACATCCGTTGTGATATGCTTCCACAACGAAGCGTGGTCGGTGCTACTCAGGACAGTACACTCCGTCCTGGACCGGTCACCAGCGCACTTGATCAAGGAGATTATTCTCGTCGATGACTTTTCCGATATGCGTAAGTTGGTATTTGCAAAGAATATTGTTTACTTACTGTTCTGTGCGACATGTTTATTCTGTTCAATAATCCGAACTAAGTTATTCTAAATTAATCCTGCATTAATTTAAAATCTATAGGCTCTAAGATCACAAGGTGCCTAGAGCTTACTTGTTTTCAGATTAAACAAATGTGTGCCATCGAGCAGTGTTAGTATGTACTGTGAACGTGCTTATATCTAGCATTCCATAAAATTTACGTTTTCAAATATTTGTTTCTAAACTACATTATTGACTTCAACAGCTTACGGTGCAAAATAAGAACCTAACTATTAAGTTTTGATATTACACGTGACAGAAACGTTAAATTGGCTGTGTGAAAAACTTTCAGTTGGGGCAATCTAAGCTACGTTCAATGTCTGGCCACTTCGTTAGCCAAATCATAGCAAAGGCAATTAATCATTTTCGTTGGGGTTTATTTAACCAATTCGCTCAAACAGCAACATTTTAACTGTTTCTGGGGATTAGCCCTTTCAATTGTTCTGGCTGTTTACAATGAATTAAAACACCTCCGAGTACCAAATAAAAAAAAGATATATTAAGTAAAATAACATTATTTTCTCCTCACTTTAAAGCGTTTGGCAGAAATTTCCGCCAACGAGAAGAAGGTGGCAGCGTTAATAATATTTTTTAACAAAATAAAAATAAAAATCAGCACTCGCTTTGAAAAAAGTGAGTTAAATTTATGAATCTTTTGCACTTGAAAATTGGCCATCGGCAAAACTTAGAAGGTACTCTGAGCGTTTGCAATCTTCTCAATACACACTAACACTCGATGCCACTCATTATTGGTAAATCAGAACATGAGTAAGGTCTCGCGGTCCTAGGGCCTTTTGATTCTTATGTTTTATCCTGCTATATTAATATTTAAGAAACTAAAACAATAAACGATTTTTGCAGCTCACCTAATGCAGCAGCTAGATGACTACATGTCATCATTACCAAAAGTTAGGATAGTCAGAGCTCCACGACGTGAAGGCCTCATCAGGGCGCGGCTCCTCGGAGCCCGATACGTCACGGCCCCCGTGCTTACCTATCTCGACAGCCATTGCGAGTGCACTGAAGGTAAAATCCTACAATTAGCGTAACACAAATCCTCCGTAACGACCAGTCGTTAACTCTCAGCTATTCATTTCAGGATGGCTCGAACCATTACTCGATAGAATTGCTCGGAGCAAGACTACGGTAGTGTGCCCCGTAATTGACGTCATCGACGACAATACCCTCGAGTATCATTATAGAGACTCATCTTCAGTCAATGTTGGTGGTTTCGACTGGAATCTCCAGTTCAATTGGCACCCTGTTCCTGCGACAGAGCGAGCGAGACACCAACATACTGCGGAGCCTGTCTGGTCTCCTACTATGGCTGGTGGTCTATTTGCTATCGACAAAGACTTCTTCGAAAAATTGGGAACTTACGACAGCGGTTTCGATATTTGGGGCGGTGAAAATCTGGAGCTATCGTTTAAGACTTGGATGTGCGGTGGAACTCTGGAGATAGTTCCGTGCTCGCACGTCGGACACATATTCAGGAAGCGTTCACCGTACAAGTGGCGTACCGGGGTCAATGTACTAAAGAAAAATTCTGTCCGATTAGCTGAGGTGAGAATTTTTGTCACTTAATGCTTATCTTCGTAACATTCAGGTCTCAACGCAATGTCAAAGTCACAATGTTTTTTATGGTTATAGGTATGGTTGGACGATTATGCAAAGTACTACTATCAGCGGGTTGGTAACGATAAGGGTGATTTTGGTGACATCACAGGCCGCAGAGAACTGAGAGAGAAATTAGGTTGCAAGTCCTTTGAGTGGTATTTGAAGAACATTTATCCCGAACTGTTCATTCCTGGAGAATCTGTTGCTCATGGCGAGGTACGTTCTTGTTATTAACTAGAGTTTAATTTCGATCGATAATTCAATCCTACATCAAGTGTGTTTTGAAATTAAAGCATCATCAGTAGGATTATTTTTTTCTTCATAATATTGTTCTGCATAACGACAAGGAGTGCAAATTATTTATTAATAAACATGTTCTTTCAAATTATTACCCGTACAGATCCGAAATGTCGGCTTCAAAAAGATTTGTTTGGACTCTCCAACACGGAAGTCAGATCATCATAAACCAGTCGGACTATACCCGTGTCACCGGCAGGGAGGAAATCAGGTCTTCTGTCAAATTCAATTTGACCGATTGCGGCAGTACCACTTTGCGGGAGTTTTTGTTCAAAATTTTGAATGTTTGTTTCGGTTTCGCTCATTTTTTTAAAATCAATGCACTCTTTTATGCACGTTGGACAGCACGGTTATATTTTTTACTGCACCCATATTCACTTTTTTTGCATTTTTTCCAATGGCCTTCACCGATAGTTTCGATACAACCTAAACAACCAAAGTTTTTGCCTTGCTGTGGCGGTGATTGGTGTGGCGGCCACTGAAAAAATATTGGATCAAGTAAGACTGCCAAATGTCAAAATTCGCAGATGTCACAATCCAAAGGGCAATCAGGTACTCCTAAAGCGACAAAGGAGTGTGAATTTGATTGGAGTTTTTGTTTGTTTTCTGCAATTGTTTTCTGCAAGGGGCGTTAAAGACTTTCCTAATAATTATTTTGTTTTTTGAACTTTTTATGGAATGATTGTGTTGTTGTTCAAAGTATATAACAATTATTTATGTTTTTTCATTTTCATTACCACAAAATTCCAATATCATCATTGGTCATGAGATTTTTTTAAAGTTTTTGTTTCTCAAATAATGTTCAATGGATTGGAATGATGATGTTGGAACAGCACGCTTGCTTTTGGCACTCCTCTTATAACTTATGGATGGCATCAGATCGCGAATCCTGGGTCGGAAATGTGCGTCGACTCAGCAGCGGGCCCCGAAGATATGAAGAAACCCGTCAACGCTTGGCCATGTCACGGAGAATACGGAAATCAGGTTTGTCGAAGGCCGCCAAATTATTCAAATCTACTGCTTTAGCTTTATCTAGTAGTTGGGTGTTGGTGGTCATCGTCTTTTCGGTAAGTGGTTGTCGTAGCAGCTTTGAAAGCAAACCAAAATAACGTAATAATGCTTAGTATAGATACTAATCTGCTTAACGTTTGCGCGTCACGACTTTCATGTTTCATTATGATACGCATGTGATAAGCTATCATTTTCAGTCACTAATTCACTCTAACTTATAATGTGTTACTAATTTTTAGGTTTGTTAGTTACACAATATTACATTCTTTATTCATTTCCTGATGTGATCCAACTGTGTTTGAACTTGAACCTGCATTTACCCTTTATGTCCTTTTAAAGGGTGAAATGGAGTGTAGTAGATTAGAATCCGAATTTTACAATTTGTTTACTCTTCCAATTTTGGTACTGCCGTTCGGTAATTTATAACGTTATTAGCCATTTAACACAGGAATGATCGTAGTTTACAAAATCACAGGTAATGGTTTTTGGGACCTACCATTTTGTTTTTACGCTTGCTCTGTGATTGTGAGAACATCATTTGTGTTCAGTGGCTATTTAGTACATAAGTTTATATACCCTTTACGCCTTTTATAATTTTTAACCCTTGTTTAACTGACCTTGGTTTTATTTTTTACTGATTATAATAATCTCCTGTTTTTAATTTACTGTTTTAGTTTTTTTTTGGTTTTTGCTTATTGAGATATTGAATGCCATATCCTGTAATTTTCAATATTCCATGTGAATTCATAAAATATGTTTAACAAGACAAGGCAATGTTTAGACACTTTGTTTTTTACGATTACTTTAGGCACAGAAAAGTAATCATCCCCTAACGGAGGTTTTTTTTCTACAGTAGGAATTCTATGCTTATGCATTTTATCTTTTTAATCATTGTTAAAAAAGTTTATACTTACTATACCATATACTTAAAAATATTATAATTTATCTAACTCATTAATCAAAAATACATTGTAACATACAACAACAATAAAGGTGGAATAATAGTTGAGAACATAATAAAGGACATGTTTTTAATAAATCTTTCAGTTTTGGATGTACTCGAAAAATGGCGAGATCCGACGTGATGAGACATGTCTGGACTATTCAGGACATGACGTTGTGTTATACCCGTGCCACGGGGCCAAGGGCAATCAGCTGTGGCAGTACAATGATCGCGTAAGTTTCATACCATTCACGCCTATGAATGTCTCCCCGAAACCCATTAAAAAATCGAAAGTCAACATATTGTAGATAACAATATAATAAATTTCAATCTATCAAGCCACAGAATTAAAAGTAATTAAATAAACAACAGCTTTCCTTGAATAATCATTTGTTTATTATTTTAGTTTACAAATGTTTCTTAACAATTTTAATTGAATAAGATTAGTCTGAGACAATTTGTCGTGAGAAATAATTAACTTGGCAAGATTTTGGCGAAATTAATTTACGGAGTTAGGTAACGAGCAAACCTTTACTACCTGCTGCGAAATACAGAAGTTAATACTTCTGTATTTACTGCTGACTTAGTCAGCGAAATTATTGGAGTGTTTACGTATAAATTATGTTCCCTTTACCTTATGAAATACAGGAAGTCGGCAACCGTCAGATTGGACTCAAACCGCGTTTGCGCTTTTGAAAGCCATTTACAGCAGTTTTGAGTTAGGTTTGCAATAGTAAGCTAGTCACACCCTGACCTATTTGTTTGTTAGGAATTGTGTATAGCTTAAAAACTGGAGAACGATAAATAATAGACAATGTTTTTTCACAGACGAAGTTATTGAAGCACGGCTCAAGCGAAAAATGCATGGCGATATCAAGAAACAAAGATAAAATAATCATGGAGACGTGCAATGAGTCAGAGCCGAGACAAACGTGGAACTTGGAGAACTTTAACCCAAACAGGTTAATACCGGAGCTGGCACGTATTGAGTAGCCAGAGGCTTACCTAGAAGTGCTGTTCATATAAACAGCAATGACAATCATAAATATCGTGACTGTGACTTAGTGTTAATTCAAATGGTTCACTTGTTGTCCGATGCAATGAAAGCTTGTAGTTAAAAATGCATAGTGGGACACGCTACGAGTGTTTATCGGTAGGCGATAAGGCTTTGTATACAGGCTGTTGTACATTTTTTATGAACCCCGTTGAACTCGGCCTATCGATGACTGATGTGTTTGATTTTAATTTCGCTTGGATGCCATTTGTTTAGTTCCTACAGATTCTGTGTGAAATGTTGTAGAGACGAGAATTTGTGGACGGTGTAAAATTTTGCGTTATCGTTAAGAAATAACTGAAATATCGATGGTGCTTGCCCATGTTTGTCTTATCGCGAAATACCGTTATTTATTACCTGTAAAATTATTATAGTATTGCTGTTGTTGGAAATCAGCATTTCTTTTTTTTAGTTTTTCTAATGTTCTTTTTCTATGCAAGTGTTATCTAAATAGTATTTAATGCGAAACTTATCTAAAATATACATATCTTTACATAAATACAAAACATTTTATTGATATTTTCAACTAGGTGTATGTTTGTCTTTTTATGAATTTTAAAGTAATTTATGTAAAAATTAATGTTGTAATAGTATTCTTTATCGAGTATTAACTTCTGATTAGAGTTTAGTATACACTTGAACTGTACATATCTTTGATAATTGTATGCTTAAATATATTTATTACGATTACTTAAATTACAAAATGGACGACCTAAGAAATAAGTCAGTGACTGAAATATAGAATGAAAGTCAAAACAAACTATTTTATGGGTGCCTTTACGTCATATTTAACAAACCAATTGTTTAAAATTAGAATTGTGTTTTCATCATCATAATTATTATTTGGCTTTGTTGGCTCAGGAAATAGATGTTAAAAAATATTTAGATTCTTCACATTGTAAAATAATTATGACGTCAAGGCAGCATTTTTTTAAATCCTAGATAAATACCCAAAATGTGTTTTACTGCAACATAATTACATAACGATGACTTTCAGTTCATGTAAATTACATCATTGTGATTTATTTGAAGAAATTCTTCTTTTAGTTAGTCGTATTGACTTACGTCGTAGATTGTAAAAATTTTAGTGAAATTGTAAAATAATAAATGATAGATTTTATTAAAAGTGTGTTATGAAATAAGTAAATATTTTTGTACTCATAAGTTACTGAGCGAATTTATTATTTAGTCACATGTATTTGAGCTGTTTGAAGGTGACTGATATTACCTACGTTTGACATTATTAATAAATTTATAGAAATTTCAATTTAGAAAAATGAGATGACACTGTTTTAAAAATTGTATTAGTAAAAGTACACTGACGTCATTTAATTTTATAAAGTTGGTTTCAGGACTTCTTTATGGAAAAATTCTAAACATTCCTACAGCAAACTAGCATTTTTTTTTCTAATCATATCTTTTTAGAAAATCCTATCAATTGTCTTTTAAAAATTTAAACATTCCTTGTTGTGATCGAATAGCAAAATGGTACTATCCGGTACAGATTAAAAATTAAAGGACATAATTTTAAAAACTTAAATATTTACACATTTTCAAGCCAATTTACACGACGAGATTTTCTTGTGAATTTTCAAAAGGAGATTTTTTGACTCTCTGGTGTAAATTAGCTTTTAGACTATGAGCCAGTATTTTTATTTTATCTTTTTGGTTTGGATTTATATTAAATAGTTCAGACAAGACACGATACTGCCAATTAGTCTTCCTAGGCATTTATTTGTGCTTAATTTTAGTCACTTTCCTCTTTTTATTTCTTCCTTATTCTACTAACATCTTAGAACTATATAAATATTTGACTGAGTATAATTTTTGAATATTACTGATCGTGTATAAAAAATAAAAATAATAACCGATATTTAACGGAAGTCATTTTATTTATAGCTAGTTTTTACGATTTAAATAGAAATGATGAAAATTTAAATAGATCATTATGAATATTGTTTCTTTGGTCAAGTTTGATGCTATCAATGTGTTTATACATCCTATATTTCTTAAAAATATCACTTATTCACTATCACAAGTTATCACAATATATTTTAATTTTCTATAAAATTCCGTGAGCATTGTTAAATGAAACATTTATTTATGACTATTTTAGAATATAATTTCACATTAGGTGGTAATATTTTTGAGGAAGAGAATAGTTTAGTTGAAATTTTATTCCTTGAATTCAATGTAAATAGCTTCTAATCTAAAGTTGAAAAATACCTAAATATGTTGTCATTTTGGTAGTGAGGGGTGTGAAGTTATTTACTGTTATGTTGCAAAAAATACATGTTGTTTACAATTATTCCCACGAAACATTTGCAAGTATTTATTTATTTTAACAAATTTAAAAATCCAATTCGTAAATAGAAACCAGATCGTTGATATTTGCTTATTGAATCTTTATAGGGTTCCAACTGTAAATCAGAAAAAAACAACCAAGTGCGATTGGTACTTGCACACAATGTTCCGTATCACCAAGAATATAATTATAATATTTTGAACGCTCATCAATGGATGGGCGTTCAAAAATAAATTTAGACTCAGCGACAAAATTAAACTGGTTTTTCATAGTATGTTTTCTTAATCAAACCAACGTACTTTGAAAGATTTTTTACGTTCTACAAAACTACATATTGTTACTGTTTTGCCATTCGACAACGGAATCCTAAGCCATTTGGCAACGGAACCCTAAGCCTTTTTTTAACGGAACCCTAAACAATCGTTAAAATATAGCTTGTCAGTTGTCAGTACTAAGCAAAAACTAGAAACACTTAACTTCACACCCTGCACGTATAATAAACCGTGCATTCAGATTTGTATAGTTAATAAATTATTAGAATTATAACTAAATAGAATTGTAATAAGATGTTTAATGTGCCTTATAACTTTACATAATTATTATTGAATGTTGAAATTTCTGTATATAATGCGGTGTCTCCAAATGTATGTAATATACTAGGTATGTACTATAGCGTAACATTTAGATGGCGATTACATAGTATTTGTAAAATAAAGCATTATGTTGGATTTGTATTTTGTCGTTTTATTTATAGAAATTGATAACCTGAAATAAAGTAAGACCGACCTTTACTAATGCAAATGAACCCGATCAGCGCATCCAAACGGTGTTCAAGAGCGAAGAGCGCTAATTCCATAACAATTATGACACTGTACAGTGTTCTCCTGGAAACGGCTCGTATTGTTAGGATGTTCCTATCTCTGGCGCCCTGACCGCGGCTAGTTTGGACCCTGGCCACTGACAGTTTTTGAACCCGGCTTAGATGTGCTGATAGCGTTCAGTTTGATCGGTGAAATCACTGCTTAGTAGGATATTGATTCAGTTTGAAGCTTTAAGGGTTAGCTTATAGCTATTTATGCAACTGTTACGTTATGGACGATCTTTTAATACGAGTGCCATTCTTCGAAATAGGTGGGCACGAGTTAAGACCAATAACGTACAGTTGCATACAAGATTTTATCTACGAAGGAAGGAATAAAACACAGATATAGACAAATAAGTATTTTAAATAGAAACTTTACTACACACTGACTACTGTTGATTTATATGTATGTAGTCTTTATAAAGTATAAGGCAAAGATCTTGTAGCTGTAACAGCCTCATAGTATACGATCACTCTTCATTCGAAACTAAGTAATATTGTAGGTACCTACCTGGTTGTATGTTCAGAATGTCTTTGCTTGTGTTTTAGAATTTATGACGATTCGCATAATGCAACCCGTTGTCGTTATGGGTATCATAATGAAACCGCTGTCAATTTTGTAATTCGAATATAACGAAACCGAAGTAGAGAAAAACTTTTTTTAAGGGTAAAGAAGATCAATGAAAGCGATTGAAGATACATAATTATAAAAGATGTAAATGGATTCTTCACGAAGTCGTCAACCAAGCTTTCTGTACATGCTGCATGCTGGGAATCGACTTTTTTAGGGTGAAAAATCAGATTTAAGACTCTATGTAAGGCACTCAAAATGAGGTCGTGGAGGTATATAGAGTAAAATTATCGCTACTTCCCCACTGCACAACCAGATAACATTAAAACTTGTAGTAAAAAAAAACTTGCGAAAAAGTTGCAGTTTTTATCCCCACTTCGTAACTATTCCCAGTTATCGTCTAGAACAACAAAAACTATTCGCAATGACGGGGAGAACAAGTGCCTTTCGGCTTCATTAGGGGTTCTCCCATTATTATATTATTATGATATTGGAAACTGAACACACAAACATACACTGAAGACAGTAATGACACTCCTTAGGGACCAACTTTATGTTGCTACTACCTATTCTTTTGCCCGATTCACATTGGTCGAGGACAGTGGTGAGTAACGACTACAAGTACAGTGCCGAGTGGCAAACACCTAAAGAGTGACAGTTGACTCACAACTTTCCGATCAGTTTACACCACTGTACTTATCTACTACGCTAAACACGATCATGTAAATTAAGCATTATGACCGGTTTTACTAACTATGGACACGACACCCGAATGTAACGTCTGAACAAAAGCACACTGTTATAATTTGAACACTTCTTCTTCCCAGCTAAAACACTAGGAAGTGGCAAAGGGCGGGCGTTTTGGGGGACTGTCTCTTGTAATTTTGTCGTTCAAAAAGTGCTGATTATTAGCCTAGTTTGAATAAATGACTTTTGATTTTGATTTTTTTTGACTTGGCATAGGACGGAAACATTTAAGGCGACGATGTGAAATTGATGCAATGAAAGCCTAACGGTAAAAACAGCATAATAGTTATGGTCGGGAACTGAATTAGAAAGACACACACTACTTGTGATAAAAATAATGATAGAAGTAACACACATTGACCGCTCATTAAACCGTCAAAAATTTTAATGGAATGTTCAGATTACCAAAAGCTCTTAGCGTAATCTTCTTTATGAGCGCCGGTTAAAGATAAGCTAAGATTAAGTGAAATTGCTTTAATCCTTAACTAGCACTGACGCTGTATTTAATCTTCGTTTGACGTTTACTTAGCTTTTGGTTATGATAACGTTAGCTTTGTACAATCCGTTTCAATACCACGCAAAATATTTTCTATGGTTCCGCAGCCAAGTGGCAAAAACGGATCCCATATAGAGTCTTGCTGTCCGTCTGTCTGCCCGTCTTATGTCACAGCCATTTTAGTCCGAGACTTTTTGCACCACCGATTAAAGGAGAATAGGTGTCAAGTAGGGCTGGTCTAAAGACGAGAGTCTATAATCAGTGCGTCCTACCCGTCATAACGTACAGTGCCGAAACGTGGACACTCACGGTAGGGTTGGTCCACAAATTTAAAGTCGCTCAACGTGCTATGGAAAGGGCTATGCTCGGGGTTTCTCTAAAAGATCAAGTTTGTAACGAGGTGATCCGACAGAGAACTAAGGTTATCGACATAGCCCACCGCATAAGCACGCTGAAGTGGCAATGGGCCGGCCATATAACTCGAAGAACCGATAACCGTTGGAGTAGACGAGTTCTTGAGTGGAGACCACAGATCGGTAAACGTAGCGTAGGACGTCCTCAGACTCGGTGGAGCGATGATCTTCGTAAGGCGGCTGGCAAGAGCTGTGTCCAGCAGTGGACGAATACAGGCTGATGATGATGATGATGAGGGCTGGTCTTCCATACATACAACTAAGGGTTGAAAAAGCTACTTATATTTACCGTGTCTATGGCTATCGAGAGGTTTTGAAAAACGATGTTGAGATTCCTTAAATAATTTCTTTCTAGAGTCAATGATTGATGAGATATTAACTTCTAAAGCCGTTTTCTTCCCTCCTATCCTACGTCTCGCCCCACTGTTGGGCAAATACCTCACTTTTCTCCTTCTAGACCTCTTCTCGACATGTTAATCCATAAACATAATCAGATCGACACGCCACCTACGCCGCGGCGACATCAACGGCGTTGTCCTTCCTCAGGCATCCAATGTGTGACGTTCATTGCCCATCCCTCCGCATCAGCATCTAAGCTACGTGGCCTGCCCACTACGTGGCCTGCCTGGCTCATCTACAGCGAGTTACGGAGAAATCTTGAGCTTAGACTTCTGTTTTTCAGTATGTGACCAACTTTGTGTAGGTTAGGATATGCAGGATGCACGTGTCGACCGGTTTTTCGGCATACCTTCATCTAGTTCCTTTAGGGGGGGTTCCCAGAGGGTCTTTCAAGCATTTTGGCCTCGTTCTTCGACTTCCTTATCTTGCCTGTTTTTAAAAGACACTATTTCGCTCGCGTACTTATACTAGTAGCAAGAAGGTATTTCTTTTTAAAAGAAATATATATAATGTAAAACAAAATTTAAAAAATCTAAAAATTATAAAATCTAA
This sequence comes from Cerastis leucographa, assembly GCA_963082945.1. NCBI lineage: Eukaryota > Metazoa > Arthropoda > Insecta > Lepidoptera > Noctuidae > Cerastis > Cerastis leucographa. The sequence goes on from OY720361.1 coordinate 6,747,681, forward strand.
AGACGTTGAAATGTAAAATTTATGTGTAAATAATAAGTAAAGAAAATGACTATACGAATGGATTAACTGGACATGGCTCGTTTTGTTAGGTTTGTCTCTTTGGAACACCGACCGCCCCGGCAGCTTCGGCCCTGTTCCCGATACCGGTCGGCTACTATTTTTTAAATTTTTAAATAATGGTATACCTAATAAAAAAATACCTATTTTAAAATTTACAAATTGTGTATGAACGATTTATTCCCAAGGAGAATAATGAAACTTTACAGATTGCGATGAAATAAAATCAATTTCATTTCGAGGTTTACAGCTTGCTAAAATTTATGGCAGGACAAGGACCTTGCGTCATTTATGATGATGGAGGTAACATTAAAAACGAACCATTTTGGTTGAGGAACATTTAGATTGAAATTAAGGTATTATTGATTTTAATAACCAGAGTTTGCTGCAATGACAATGATGTAAATCCTTTGGGAATGATTAACTTGATTTTTGTTTTTGTGCTTTTATGTTTTGATATTTAAACGATAATTTTGATTGATGACAAACTAATCTTTTTTTATTTCTTTATTATTTTTGTTGGTTTTCTATTTAATTATTGCTTCTTTGTTTTGTTATGATTTGAAATGTAATTATTATGTAAAATTCGAACACAATGTAAATTGTTTGATGAATAAATATGATGATGATGAATTTTTACAATGATTGTTTTCACAAGATATAATATTTTCAGTTAAATATAATATAAATAAAGTATTGCTAAACGTCCACTAGTAGTTATCACTATAACTAGGTGATGCTGCACTCACTGTATAGAAATCCCAATAGCAATTCAAGTTAGGCACCGATTTAGGCATCACTAAGTGTTAGTGAAAACTGGTATTATTGCATTCAAATGTTTCAAATAAACTTTAATCATAAAAATATCGTACGTTATAGTTATTGATAAGCAACTACTTTGTTCTCGGGACGCGTACTGAAGAATATGGACGATAAGTCATGCTCAGTGAGGACTTGGAAATTAAACAAAAAACAAGAAAGAAACTCTTCAAACACAAACGTACCGAGGCGAACTTATAGCTAAAAGAGACACCTAAGTCCAGTAAGGTTAAATACGAAGACATATCTCATTAATTGTGCTAGTCACTCATTTGTGATTATAGATATAATATTTACATTATTATCTTTTTTTTTTATTCAAAGCAGACTATTTTGTAATTACTTATAATAAAAATAAAAAATAAAACGAAAAATAAATTGAGTAAATCAAATAAAGAAAGTGCGTTCTCTAGTGCGTTATATGCATAAGTTGTGAAGAGAAATGAAATACTGTATATTTTTCCGACGGAGGCGGACGTTGATATTGAAGGCTGTGCTCATACTGACAGTGATTTGGTTTATATTTGCGAAGTTGACTGATAAGAGTGTGTCAAGGGACGCGATCATTGCACCACTGGTTGAGTACGATGTTGGGGTGGCGAATCATTTGAAAAGCTGGACCTTCGGCAATAATCTACCTCACGGTGAGTGCTTTTTATGCTTTAAAAACTCGAGCTTGCTGGTTGTAGGTTTTAAATGAAATAAATGTTTTGATAGGTTTACACGATATTGGCACCCACGATACTAAAATGACTCTAAACATAACATCGCAATAAATAAATCTGAATCTGATGAACACGTAATTGATAGAGTATACATTTTATTATGTACGTTTCGGTACGGCAATCTTTCTGCAGAAATCAAATTGTGGAACGCATTCCTTGAGGTCGAAAAGGAAAGAGTAAATCCCAGAATTCTTCATTATTGTGTATTCATTCCGTTTTGAAAACAGCTTTCTGCTTACATTTTATGGAAACATTGCTGCTGTTTGCATTTACAAACTTTTCCGCCCCATGTAGTCTCTTAAGTCTATTTCAGCCCTTGTTTTCAATTTATTGTAGGTACTAATTTCCACTTTAACAGAGTATTACCCGAAAAGTTTAATTGTTATAAACTTACCCCCACAGTACATCAAAATCACTAAAAACTTCCACATTTTCACACCAAATGGCATTCTTATAGACTTAATAAAAACATTTATACTCTGTAAGTATGTTTACTCCGTAAGTGCACTGTAAACGTCAGCTTAGCTTACGTAACACTAACGTCACTAAAATAATAACTAGGGTGCTTACTCCTGATGAACTTCGAACGGCTAAACGATGTACCCGTCCCTGTCACACACACACATCACTTCCGCCATGTTAGACGTGACAGGTACATCGTTTGTAACTAAGTGCATAAGGAGTAGGCACTCAGTTTGCAAAATGAATTAGAAAGAGATAGCGCTATGACAGCTATACTGTTGTGCGCATGCGCGTTAGACGAGATAGTATGTGTCATTGGATGCGTTCCCCAGGCCTTCTCATTTCGGCCCTCTAAATCGTAATCTAAGTCAGTACTTCACAGAATCAGCTAACGCGGTCAATAAATAATTATTAATAGTTTTTGTTTTCAATCTCTTTTTATTTGACTGTACTTTACATAGACGCGCGAGTTGACGACAAAAAAAGTAGGTAAAATCGAAAAGTGCCAACTCGCGCGCGCTCGCGAGATTCGCGCTCGCCAGTTGACGATTAAGTCATTGCAACTTTATGCCGAATTAAATTGATTTTATAATAATTAGTATTATTGTCAAGATTCAAGATTCTTTATTTGCATGAAATATGGTACATAATGGTCTACGGGTTCTTCAATTCCTAAAACTAAGCGTGCTCAGGAAAACTTTACCTTAATGAGGATGCAGAGGTATGCAATTATTCGATAGTCCTCCGGTTGAGCCAAACTCAAAAATAATTCAAATCATTTGTGAGTTTGGTTTGAGACAGAATCTTACCAGCGTCATCTTTAATACACTTAAAAATGACGCTGGTAAGATTCTGTCTGATTCTGAAGATGAAATTGCATAATTATGGTGTTCATTGTTTTTTTTTTTTTGTGAATGGCATCTCGCAGTTCAACCTATGAGGTTGTCGTCTGCTTAACCGGACTATCCTGTGGGTGCCTTAAGAGTAAGGCCTCCAGCCAGGGCATAAAAACTTACAAACTAAGCGACTGCACGCTAAGGGCACCCCGTCTGTAGGGTACGAACCTCGGCTTAGGGCGTCGCTGGGGGAGGACTGCATGGGGATAGGCTGGATCTGAATGGTATCATTATTTAGGGGCTGATTTAAAACTACTGGCACAGCATCGCAGGCTGGCTCGAGCGAGGGTCGGGGAGGGCAGGAACCGGGACGTCGCAACGGACCTCGACGGCGAGGTCGGAAAGACGGCGGTTTGAGTCGGAACTTTTTAAGAGTGCTAGTCTCTTTGCTACTCTCCTGAAGGAGGGTGATAGCATCATCTGGAGTGACGAGGGTATGCCTAGGAAGGCGTACTGTACTAATGCGCGAGGGTTCGTAACGGGCGGCCGCTGCGATCAGGGGATTACGGTGCTTAATGGCGTTATCGAAGAAACGCTTCGAAAGACGTTTCATAAACTGAAGGACGGTCATTCTAAGGTCTACGTGTAGACGGTCATTACGGACATAAAAAGGGGCTCCCGTGACTCTACGTAAGAACCGGTTCTGCAAAGTTTGCATCCTATGGATGTACTTAGGCTTGGTGTGAGCGTACACGACGCAAGCGTACGTCATAATGGGGCGGATCACCGCGGTATAAAGGCGCAACTTGCACTTGAGTGACAACTTGCTTTTCGCCGAAATCATGAAATGAAGCCTACCCATAGTAAAGGCAGCTCGGTCGCGAGCTGCTTTGATGTGCGCCGCGAAAGACAGGTGGTTGTCAAGTAAGACTCCTAAGTACTTGGCTTGCTTCTCTCAAGGGATAGGCTTACCGTACATAGTGATCGGGCTGAGCGTGTTCATTGATCTAGAGAAAGCGTTTAAAAGGGTACCTTGGGGTGTGTTTTTTGATTTGTAAAATATACCTGGGAAGTATGTAGAGATAATTCGTGCCATGTACAGTCAATCCCGTACATACGTCCAGTCAGCTGCTACCAACATCGACGAGTTCAAGTAGGCTTGCTTTGAAGGGTTGGCTTTGAGTTTTTGCCTCTTCCTGATGATTATGGACTCTTTAACGTCGGATATACATGGAGGAGCACCCTTTTTTTTACTGATGGGAAATCATCAATAATCCCTCCCGTTTTGGGCGGAGCGGAAGGTAGTGTCAGGCTTGTACTGACTAAAACCCACCCATGTTCCTTCCTAGCCCATTTGTGTGTTCAGGGCCACGGTATCTCAACCACGCCACCCTTATGCATACTGTTTGCTGACGACATTGTTCTTGCCGGTGATAATGGATCTGAGATCCAGAGCACATCAAAGAAACGGCAACAGAACCTGGAGAATGTTGGCTTAAAACAGTCCTGGAGTTTAAGCACTAGATGGCGCTTTTCTTTCTGACTGCTTCGACTTTCGGTATCTCGGTTCAATCGTTGAAAGTGATGGCAAAGTAGACCGTAGTGTAAAGCAATTAATTAACACTAGATGGATCAAACGACTCCCGCATTCCCCTTATACTTTAGGGGATGATTTATAAGGTGATGGCTAACCATTGCCTTGTAAATCATCCCATTCTGATCAACACAAGACAGCAGGTCTAAACCTGCTGTCTTGTATTGATCAGAATGTTGAGCCACAAGAGGGTGAATGAAAGGCATGTGGCTGAGATGAGTATGCTAAGAGGGACGTGTGGTGCGCATACACAAATAAATAAAATAAGAAATTAATACATAAGAGGAAGTCTGAAAGTAACACCGCTGACTGAAAAGTTGTGTGGTATGGGGGCATGTGATGAGGAGGAATGAGGAAAATGTCGTGAGGAAAGTTTTAGTTTAGTATAAATGTGGATAGGTATAAGAGTAGAGGAAGACCAAAGAAAAGACGTATCTAATGAGATTAAGAGTAATAGAAAAGTATGGAAGATGAAATCGGGGGGGTTGACCATAAAAATAGTATCAATATTATATGTTTTAAACGATAGGCCTAATGTTTTTCGATTAAATAAACGTTATATCCAATAACGTTATACGGAATAAGTTTTAGAGTATATAAATGTTATATCTAAAGAAATTAAATCAACAAATGGAAAAAATAACTCACGTTTATTATATCTTGTGAACTGAAAATATACCAAATAACTTTATATGAAATGAGACCCACCCGTTTGTTCGTTACAGCACCAACGCAGGTCGATTGGCTTGGACGGCTTGCGGGGGGGATAGAAGGTAATTTTGGCGAAGAAGTTAAAAAAGGTAAATATTGGCATTTGTTTGTTAGCCTTGAGCATGGAGTAGTGATCAAAGCGTTATAACAGAGATACAAAGTCGCTTTATTAAGCTATTTACCTACTACCTGCCTACTACATCATTCCTAATTGAAAAGGTTGTTGATTATAGTATTCTATTTCTCTTAGAGTTCGGTCTGATAACAGCGCCGGGTTTGGACAGCGCACTCGGTGAACTAGGAAAACCGGTCGTTCTACCCAAGATTCTAAACGAGGAAACAAAGCTAGCTGTCGCAATGGGCTGGAAAAACAACGCTTTCAACCAATACGTCAGCGACCTGATATCTGTTAGGAGAAAGCTGCCAGACCCAAGGGATGAATGGTAAGATAACGTTGTCAAATCCGTACAAGATGTTGCATGAGGTACGACTTTAACTCATCTCGAGGGAGTTGGGGATTTTCGTGAATTTTTTCCCTTCCTCTTATTACGTTACATTTTTTCAAATCAAAGCATTGCCTCGTGTTGTGTAAAGAAGAAGAAATATAAAACATACTTTCTGTTACCAGAGTTCTTTAGGTATTTTGTTATCAAGTCTTACCGGGCTCAAAGCTATCTTCTGTCTTCTGTTTACAGGGTGTAAGGGACACCTACGAAAACGCTTACCAAATACTCAGTACATCATTGAGCTGATCATTGATAAAAATTTTCATCAGTTAATTAAAAAAAAAACAGGGGCAGTCATAAAGACTGCCGACAGAAGTGAAAACTCAAAACAATAGAACTACTGTGTTCTTTTTTTTACATTGATCACCCATCCACACACCGAACTTGGCAGCCGTTGCTTAACCTTAATCGCACATCCACATACTGACCTGGGCAACCGTTGCTTAACCTTGATCACCCATCCACAGACGTACCTTGGCTACCGTTGCTTTACCTTGATCACCCATCCACAGACTGACCAATGCTACGGTTGATTTACCTTGATCACCCATCCACACACTGACCAATGCTACAGTTGATTTACCTTGATCACCCATCCACACACTGACCAATGCTACGGTTGCTTTACCTTGATCACCCATCGACGTACTGACCTGAGCAACCGTTGCTTTACCTTGACAAGATTATAACTGACCGATAAAAAAACTTGAATCATTTTTGATCTGACGATCTGACGTGAGTTTAACATTTTTTACCCATTACAAAAGTGCACAACGCCGCTAAAGAAGTTTTCACTTCAAAAAAATCTGCTGTTTCATACATTTTGACTGGTATTACACTTTTGTAGGAAAAAGCTGTAGTTTTATAAGTACATGGTAAGCGTTTTCGCGTCGGTGTCCCAAACAACCCGTATAAAATTCAAAGTCCTGACTGACTGAGATATCAATTCACAGTCGAAACCGCTAGTCACAAAAACATGAAATTTGGAGGGTGTGCTCTTTGTCAAGAGTAAGTATCCACTAAGGAAGGATTTTGCGAAATTCGGTTTTTCGGAAAATAAGTGATGAACAATTCGACGGTCAAGTGACTAGTAATCATATTGGTACCATGATGTGTACCAGGTTGAGTTTTGCCTTTTGAATATAAGAAAATGTGATCTAGAGTTAATCTGAATGGTAACTAATAAAAGGTTTTACTGGTCCAGGTGCAAAGTACCGGGTAGATATCTAGAGGACTTGCCGCAGACCTCCGTGGTGATATGCTTCCACAACGAAGCGTGGTCAGCGCTACTCCGGACAGTACACTCCGTGCTGGACCGGTCACCAGCGCACCTGATCAAGGAGATCATTCTAGTCGATGACTTTTCAGTTATGCGTAAGCAGCAAATATTTTAAAGATAAGATGAAAACAAAGCAATTGTACTTTGTTTTTTTCGTCTTCTAAAAAATAGGAAGGTTAAGTATTCGGCCAGTATCTTTTTTTGTTCATGGTTAATAGTTATAGTTATACGCAGATTTCTCCGTGATAACTGGTCTGATCAAGTGTTTTTTTTTATTTGGTTCTAATATTAATTTTATTAACTTTTCTTCGGTGCGGTACTTTTTTTACTTTTATCCACCATAATGTGCATTTTTATTCTTGGCCTATGAGGATGATGTGCTAACTTAAATAATAACTTCGAGTTACTATGTAAAATTTGATACTTAACCTCTCCAACCTTGCGGCTAAACGGTAAAACACCCAGCCGGCCTCACAATGACGTCATCGAGCGTGTCAAGTGTCCTGCGCTCATAAAAAGCTTATCGCGCGAGTTCTATTAGCTCTTATCTCAAGCGGTAAACAGTTTCGGGTTCTTGATTAACGAGACCATGTATTACAATATAAACAACTGTTTTATAACTACTTGAGAATTATAAACATCGCATAGAAATCAGAGAGCTCGCCGCAAACATACTGTTGTCGTAGTTTGTTTTTTTTTGGTAAAACTACTGAATCAATTTACACCAAACTTTAGATCTAACATAACAAATATACAAGTAATCTAATGACAGTGTTTTTTAGGAGTCCTACATAAATTATTCTTGCAAGATTCCAATTCAAACGTCTTATTAGAATCGGCCATTTTCTAACTGCGCAGTTCAATGCATGAAAATACTTGAAATATCAATAAATATGAATAAATATGCCTCGAATGCATGAAATTATGAATTATCACTATTTTTTCGCTTATTACTAATGTTTCCAAGACCATATTTCATTGTAAAAGAGTCAAATTCATATTTTCAATTTCGACTGACGAACTTCACAACAAAGGAATTTTTGGAGAAATTTTTGGGTCAAAAACATAATTTTTAGATATTTTTTCCAGCAAATGACTATCTAAAAAGTTACATTATACACTTATAACATACTATACATTTACTTACCAAAGTTTAACAACACAAAACACAAAAATTTCACTGCATTCCAAAACAAAACACCACCGTTCCACACTGGCCGCCATGACTCATTTTGACAGTCGACAAAGACGCGTTTCTTTATTTTTTAAATAATTTTGTGCAGTTGTTAGGTTGGTATGTTTGGTTTCATTTTAATCGAACTCTAGTTGGCCAGAGACGTAAATTTTTACAAACGAATTAGACCCTTACTGTACGTACGATAAGGGTTTAAGTTTGCTTGTACGAGGCGTTCCCATATGGGAACCTCGGGGCTCAACCGAATTGTTCGGCGTTCCCATATGGGAACCACGGGGCTGGAGAGGTTAACAACGATTTGCGTGAACTAAAAAGGATAAAAACATAAAACTTTTTTTTTGAAAAAAAAAAAAATACGTGAGTTCCAAAAAAAAACACTAGAAAGTAGAAAACAACTTTACTTTCGGAATTCAGTGGCAAAAAAGTAAATAAAAACAAACAAAAGTCATTGAGATCCGAAAGCAAAGTTTTTTTGCAGTTATTAATAGTAGTCGGTTAAATTTTTGCAAAAAAAGTTTTTAAAGTGAAACTTTTATTACATCGTCTCAAACTTTTTCGTCGGTATGTTGTATGTCGCGTGACGCTCGGCCACGGAGTAGGGAGAAAGTGAAAGGCGCTCTAACGAGCGCCTTTCACATTATCCCTACTCCGCGTTTTATACGTTTTATACCCTGAATGGATGATATTCCAAAAAAATTTAGTTAAATGTCTATAGTGTGAAAAAAAGTTTCACTTTTACCGTGGTTTCATGAAACCACACAATCCTTTTTTATTTTATATCCTTTTTAGTTCACACAAATCGGTGTCAAGTATCAATTTTACATTGTAACTTGAATTTATTAGCACATCATCCACATAGGCCAAGAAAATGCAATATTTTGGTGGATAGCTTAAAAAGTATGGACTTTGATTCTCGACTCTGTTCAATAAACTAAAACAATGAAGTGTGTAAACACTTGCAGCTCACCTAATGCAACAACTAGATGACTACATGTCATCGTTACCAAAAGTTAGGATAATAAGAGCCAACCGACGTGAAGGCCTCATCAGAGCGCGGCTCCTCGGGGCCCGATACGTCACGGCTCCCGTGCTTACCTATCTCGACAGCCATTGCGAGTGCACTGAAGGTAAAATCCTACAATTAGCGTTACACAAATTCTCTGTGACAACCAGTCGTTAACCTCAGCTATTACATTTCAGGATGGCTCGAACCATTACTAGATAGAATTGCTCGTAGCAAGACTACGGTAGTGTGCCCCGTAATTGACGTCATCGACGACCATACCCTCGAGTATCATCACAGTGACTCATCTTTAGTCAATGTTGGTGGTTTCGACTGGAATCTTCAGTTCAGTTGGCACCCTGTTCCGTGGAAGGAGCGAGTGAGACACCAACATACTGCGGAACCTGTCTGGTCTCCTACAATGGCTGGTGGTCTATTTGCTATAGACAAAGACTTTTTTGAAAGACTAGGGACTTACGACAGCGGTTTTGACATTTGGGGCGGTGAAAATTTAGAGCTGTCGTTTAAGACTTGGATGTGCGGTGGAACTCTGGAGATAGTTCCGTGCTCGCACGTCGGACACATATTCAGGAAACGTTCACCGTACAAGTGGGGAAGAGGCGTGAATGTACTAAAGAAAAATTCTGTCCGATTAGCTGAGGTATTAAACATTTTTGTCACGCAATATTTATTTTCGACACTATCAGTTCTAAACGCAAAATGAGGAGTCACATTTTTTTTTATGTTTTAAGGTATGGATGGACGATTATGCGAAGTACTACTATGAGCGTTTTAATAACGATAAGGGCGATTACGGTGACATCACTGGCCGCAGAGAACTGAGAGAGAAATTAGGTTGCAAGTCCTTTGAGTGGTATTTGAAGAACATTTATCCCGAACTGTTCATTCCTGGAGAATCTGTTGCTCATGGCGAGGTACGGTCTAGTTTTTAGTATTTAAATTTCTAAATAACACATTCGTTTATGTTTTTAGATTCAAGCATGATGAATAGGGTTACTGATTGATTCGTAATTGTTCTGCACACCAACAATGAGTGCAAATTATAATTACTGATTAGTAAAAGTAAATTTGAAATAATTATCCGTCCAGATAAGAAATGTCGGCTTCAAAAATATTTGTATGGACTCTCGCACAAGCAAGTCAGATCATAATAAGCCAGTCGGACTAACATTCCCTAGTTACTGGCTGGGAATAAATCTGATCTCCTGTCAAATATAATTTTACCGATTGGGCCACTACCACTTTTGAGAAGTTTTTATTCAAAATTTTTAAAGTTAATTTCGGTTTCGCTCAATTTGTCAAATCAATGCCCATTTTTTTTTTTATGAACTTTAGACAGAATGGTTATATTTTGACTGCACCTTGTATTTACTCGTTCATTTGTTCCTATGGCCATCGTCGATAGTTTCGAAACATGTTAAACAACCACAGTTTCTGCCTTGATGGTGTAACTGTCAGTGAAATCGCATCGGATGAAGCAAAACAACCAATACTGAAAATTCGCAGATGTCACAATACTGGAGGCAATCAGGTATATATACAAGGTGTTGTTTTGCATCCTCGTCAAATTCGGAAATCGGTAAGTGTGAAACACCCTTGTTTTAAACGCGGCGCGGTCTGGTTCTTGCCTTATTACCTCGCATACACACATACAAACTATCTCAAACAACAACGTTTATTCGATAATTTCTTAGTCCCTTAACCACGTTAAGGGGGTTATTCTGAAATACTGACAAACTTAAACAACCAAAAAAATCAGTTGTTACCCTTAATCGGGCCGAACATAAAATCAACTTTTCATGGTTTAAGTGTAAGTTCTTGTATCATGTTAGATAGCAGTGTACATAAAATACAATATAAATTACTGAAACTGAAATAAAAAGATTTTTTACGTGTGGGAAATTATTTCCTTTTGCCCGTTTAAGGATAACCCCAGTGGGAAATTATTTCCCTTTGCCCGATTATGTCTATAAATTTTAATAGACTAGTAACTTACCCTGACTTTACTTTTGAAGTTATGTTCCTCAATCCTCAAATAAATGTGCACAGAGTTGTTTACTTTGAAGTGAGGTGGGGGATCAGTGTGTGAATGAGGAATTCAATAAAAAATAAAAACAATGTGAAAAAAATATTCAGCCAAATGAAATTGTTTGAAACAGTCTTGCGGGCATAATGAAACACATAACCCTCCTTTTTTGGCTTCACCGCAGTCGGGTATAAACAAAATTACATAAAGAAAAATAAAAAAGTCGACAGAAATAAATCCCTACATTTTATATATATTGACGCAATATGGAGTTCAGGAACGGGCAATGGCAACTATTTTCCCACTTGCAAGACAATATTTCAAATTAATAAAATCCACAAAAATATATCATTTTTGCATTGAATTTCATAACAACGTTACACAGAATATAATATATTAGTCAATAACGGATCAAATTTCTACTTATCAGAATCTTTCTAGAAGAAACTTAACAGAATTATGTCTCCACTACTTGAAAAACGCGCAATTTTTTCAAAAGTGACGTTAACCTTTTTCTGCCGTTGACATTTGACATTTGAAAGAGTGGGGTTGTCAATAAAATAAATCAGTAACTAATGAAGAATATATCTGGGTAAAAAATAGTCTGGGGAGTTGCTATTTTAAAATATTCGAGTAATTATGAATCGATTGTCGAGGTGGGAAAATACTTCCCTGTGCCCGATTAAGGGTTAATAATTAACTAGGTACCGTAATTTTAATTGATTATTTATGTCTTTCGTGACCACCTCCTGAAATTTGACGAGGTTGCAAAACAACACCTTGTATAATCTTAAAGAGAGAAAGTAGTTTGAATTTGATGGGACTTTGGTTTCTACAATGGGGGTGATAAAGGCTTTTCTAATACCTATTTTTAACCCCCTACCAAAAAAGAGGAGTGTTATAAGTTTGACGTGTGTATCTGTGTGTCTGTACTGTACTGTGGCATTGTAGCTCCTAAACGGATGAACCGATTTTGATAATTGGTATCTTTTGAAAGGTATTTTAATCAAAAGTGTTCTTAACTATGTTTCGAGAAATCTGCTCAGCCGTTTGAAGCTCATCACCTCTTTTCCAGTTGATGAAGGGAAATAAACAACTTCTACGGGTCTGATCGGTCCGAAATTTGAATTCTTGTCACTTGTCACCATGAGCATCATCAGGGGAGGGGGAGGCTGCACACTACCCCTCCCCCCTAAGGGCTACAGATTTTTTTAAATTTATAACTTTCGTTGTTTTCTTAAATTAGCGAGAAGAGACTCAACGACGACCGAGAAAAGTGGAAGGAGTGGGAGACCTATGTCCAGGAGTGGGACAGTCAAGGCTAAGAAAAAATAATCTAAGTTTAAAAAGCATGAAATAAAAATTAAATAAAAAATTTAAAAAACCCCGGCTGAAAAATCGCTAAGTAGACCGCTCAGCACAAACACTAAATAAAGCGGACCCCCGACGCTACGACGCTTGGATTAATTTTATTTTTTGGCTTTTTAGAGGCTTTTTCAGTCGGGGGTTTTTTAAATTTTTTATGTGTGTGCTTCTCATAGAATGACATTGTCCTTCAAAATATAGAACATCTATATATATTTTTCATCTTCATTAGCACAACATTCCAACAGCATCAACGTCTTTAGATTCTTTTTTTTTTAAAAGTGTAAATGGATTTGAATAATGGCATTGGAGCAGTAACTCTTTTACTAAAAAGTCCCTCAAGGTGCAAGTTATCGGACTTAGTTATGTGCTATCGCGCTCAGTGATAGTCTATTAGATTTCAACTTTATGAACATAAAAATAAGTGTCATCTTTTTAATACTTCTTTCAGTTTTGGATGTACTCTAAGAACGGTGAGATCCGACGTGATGAGACGTGTCTGGATTATGCGGATCGTGAAGACGTTGTGTTGTACCCCTGCCACGGGGTCAAGGGCAACCAGCTGTGGCAGTACAACGATCGTGTAAGTTTCATACCATCTACGCCTATGAAAGTCTCCCTAAAACTATTAAAAACTTGAAAGCCAAGGTATTGTAGATAACTTAACATAAAAAATTAAATATTACAAGACAGAGTTAAAAGTAATTAAACAAAATAATAGCTTTCCGTGAATAATAATTTATTTTATAATTTTAATAAAAATGAGTCATAACAATATGAATTAAATAAGATAATCCCACATTTCATATAACTGGAGCCCTGAGACAGCTAGACGGGTCGCAGCAGACTAAGGAGAAGATAGCGGAACGCCTTGGATGGCTTTCTCGATAATTGGCGAGCAGAGTCGCAAAAGTGGAAAGAAAGGAGATGAAATGGAATGGAGATGGAATGGGGGTGGCTTTTGCTTAGGAGTGGGACAAAGCAGGCTAACAAAAAAAAACCGGCCAAATGCGAGTCGGATACGCACGAAGGGTTCCATACCATTACTTATTAAAAACAAGCAAAAAAATCAAATCTATTTTATATGGGAGCCCCCTTAAATATTTATTTTATTCTGTTTTTAGTATTTGTTGTTATAAAGGCAACAGAAATTCATAATCTGTAGAAATTTTAACTGGCTAACTATCACGGTTCATGAGATACAGCCTGGTGACAGACGGACGGACAGCGAATTCTCAGTAATAGGGTCCCGTTAGACTCTTAAGCCTGGTTTTCACAGGCCCAGTAGCTGGCGGACAGTGAAGGACAGTTACTGTCTGACAGCTACTGGGTCCGTGAAAACAAAGTTGAGCCAGTACTGACCGGTCAGTTGCTGTCGGTCAGCAAATTCAAAATATTTTGTTTCTACTGTTCACTGACCTTCCCCCACTTCCACAAGGACAGCTACTGGTTCGTCACTGGCTCCATACGAACGCAACTAGACAGTCATGACCGGACAGTGCCGAAGGACAGTAGGCGCCTAGATAGTCAGATTTTTTCTAATTTCTAGGTTGAAATCGTTTTTTCTTCGTTTAAAATGGCGGTGGCGCGTTGGAATGATGCAGATAACATAAAATTCCTCAATTTATACAGGGATAGGGGAAATGTTGTGGAATTTCTTCCATAAAGATTATAAAGATCAAATGTTCACCAAGGAGTAATTCCAATACTCGTATATTTTTTCTAATTATATGCACTGATCAGCCATTTTGCTCGCCTCGTGAAAACGCAATGTGTCAGAAGCACCTGGCCAGTACTGTGTACACAGTAGCTGTGTAGTGCTGTCTCTTATGCAGACCTAGTAGTGAGAACACGTCGGGACAGTGACAGTACTGTATAGACAGCAGAATGTACAGTTGCTGACTATTGGGTGGTCAGCTACTGGGCCTGTGAAAACCAGCCTTTAGGGTACGGAACCCAAAAAAATAAAGATAATTCTGAGACAAATTGACATGGGAAATTATCAAGATTTTGACTAAATTCATTTACGGAGTTAGGTAACGAGCAAGCCTTTGGTACTGCCTTGGTAATACAGAAGTATTAAGCCAGCGAAATGATTCCAGTCATTTCGTATAAATTATGCCTTTGTCTCATGAAATACGGGAAGTGGGCAACCTCGGCAGTTTTGAGTTAGTTTTGCAATAGTAAGCCAGTCACAAACTGAGGTTTTTGTTTGTTAGAAATCGTGTGTGGCTTAAAAAGATAAACGAAATTAATGTTTGTTCACAGACAAAGTTACTAAAGCACAACTCAAGCAAAAAATGCATGGCTATATCAAGAAACAAAGATAAAATAGTAATGGAGAAGTGCAATGAGTCAGAGGCGAGGCAAATGTGGAACTTGGAGAACTATAACCCAGAGAGGTTAGCCCCGGAGCTGACAACTTTAGAGTAGCCAAAAGCTTAACTAGAAGTACTGTTGATGTAAATGGCAACATTGATAAATCCTAAACGTCGTGACTGTGAATTTTTCGCAGTGGTTCGATCCTCGCACGGAACAAATATTTGTATGGCCTACAGATAGTTGTTTCGGGTCTGGCTGTTTGTGTGTATTAGTTTAAATGTTTGTAAACGCACCCACGATACAGGAAAAATTCCTAGTGTGAAGCAAGGTGTTTTAAAAAAAAATAAAAAAATGTTTACTAAGTTGTTCGATGCCATAAAAGCTTGTAGTTAAAATATATAGTGGGACTCGCAACGAATGTTTAGTTCAACGGGGTTCATATCAGCTATTAAAAAATGAACAACAGCCTGTATACAAAGCCTTATCGCCTACCGAGGCGATACGGAACCCCGTTCAACTCGGCCTATTGATGACTGATTTGTTTGGTTCCCCTACATATTCTGAGTAAAATGTTGATATGAGAAATTGTCGACGAAAAATAACTGTAATATGGACGGGGCTTGCCTCTATTTGTTTATTTCATCATCTGCCTAGCCTTTTCCCAAACTATCTTGGGGTCGGCTTCCAGTCTAACCGGATGCAGCTGAGTACCAGTATTTTACATGAAGCGACTGCTTATCCGACCTCTACAACCCAGTAACTGGGTAATACGATACCCCTTGGTAAGACGGGATGTCAGACTTTTTGGCTTCTGACTACTCGTAACGACTGTCAAAGATCTACAAATGACAGCCGGGACCAACGGCTTAACGTGCTTTCCGAGGCACGGAGGAAACTCGGTATGTAATTATGGTCACCCATCCACGGACCAACCTCGGCAAGCACGGCTTAACCTTAAAGGTCGACCCAGGCGGCTGTTATTATTTAGCCACGAGCTCCTCTATTTGTTTATTTATTGAATATAAAATTATTTTTGTGTTGGTGTTGTTAGAAAACAACATTTTTTATTTTGAGTTTTTCTAATCAACTTTTTAATTTTCTTTTGTAAGCAAATGTTATCTAAATAGAGTTTAATGGAAATTGTACTCATAAATTACTGAGCGTCTCAATATGTATAATAGCTATTTGACGGTGCGGTACCTACGTTTATCACTTTTAATAAATTCAATGATACACAATTTAGATGAAATTGTTTTTATTTTTATAAAAATATATTATTTATTTATTTCATCATTATCAGCCTATAGCAATCCTCTGCTGGACATAGGCATCTCAAATCACACTTAACTCGTTATCGACAACTCTCATCCAGTTGCTACCAGTCACCCTGCGAAGATCGTCACCGAGCTTGAGGGCGTCCACCAAGCTTGCTTGTTCTTCACCAACGTTTCGGCCTCGTAAGTTATAACAGGTCGGCGCACTCATTGAAGACCTTTAGGCTCTGTGGAATACGCGACGAAAAGACCCGAAGATTTTTTCCCGATTCTGCCCAGCGCTGCGGGATTCTTCCGTAAGCCACCCTTTTGAGCCTAAATGCAGAGTTTGCCCGAGGTAAATATCAACAATAGGTCCTGTAGTGATTTATTTATAATTAAATAAAACGATATAACACCAATTAAAATAATTAACATGGAAATAAGAAACAAAAACAAAGGAAACCATCAAGTTGAAAACATCCAAAAGGTAAAGCTAAAACTAACACTGAACAGGGGAGACTCCTTTATACTTTCTCTGTTTTTTCTTTATACTCTCTCTCTTTAACACCAGGCATACAAGCATTACATAAGAGGGCCATTAATTTTTTTCTTGTATTTGAGTGTTGTTAAGGTTTTTACTAATGTATGTACACAAATTGAAATATTTATTTAGTCGTGGCAAGTCTAAGGTTCCTTACTGCGATTTCTTTATTATTATAGTTAATGTAGTTTGACTTGGCCGTTGAACATTCTTTATACGTTAGTGGGTACAAGTCCCTTAGACTTGGCACGACTTTGTCTGGATTTCATTACTTTTTAGAGATAAACAAACAGCTCCATCGAGACTTGGCTAGTTTTTTACAGAATGTTTTTGGTGGGATAGAAATTACAGTTGGGAAGTGAAAAAATAATAATTATCATGATAATTGTCAATGATTATTTACTATCATTTTGAACCTGGATAGTAATACATTGGTAGCATCAAACTTGACCAAAGCAATTTTTTTTTCAATTACTTATCTACTACCTATGTAATTTATTTTATCATTCCTATTTAAATCGTAAAACCTTGCTATGAACTAAATGACTGCAGATGAATGATCGGAAATGATTTTGTTTTTTCTACACATATTTACATGGTTTTAAGTTCTTCATAATAAGATGATCTGTTCTACACGATGTTAGTACAATACTATGGTGTGAATAGTAAAACGTATAATTCATTATACTTATAAATGTCATAAAGTCACCGAAAGATTCGATTCGAGACTTATGTTTCAAGGCTTCATAACCGGAGAACAAAAATGATGTAAGGTGCTCCATTAAAATCACTCTAGTATTATAAAGGGTAAAGTTTGTGAGTGAGTGTGTGTGTGTGTGTGTGTGTTTGTCAACAGTTTGTGAGTGGGTGTGTGTGTGTTTGTCTCCTTCACGCCTCAATGGCTGAACGGATTTGAATAAAATTTGATAAGTAGATAGTTTATACCCTGGATTGGCACATAGGCTTCTTATCCCAGTCGGCGTGGGAAAACATTTGAATCACACAGGTTCCGTGAAATTTGTGCTTTCCCATGTATTACATTGAGTTTGTCTGCAAGATCCAACGATTATCCAAGATTCTGAATTTAAACATAAGAATATAACAATCGAACGTAAGAATGGTTTCATAAATATTATGTATAGCGCACAAATTTAAAAATAGATGGGTAGTAAAATCAAGTGTTAACATCAAGTGTGACTAAAAAGTGAAGCCGTTATATTATTTTCAACTGTCATGATACGCATTCGAATAGAACGGCTATTTCATACCATTTGTCACCAAACAAAGTAGTCTGGTGGTTTAGCTACTACCCTGTAAACCGTGGTTTGCAAGTTTAACCTCTCGAGCCCGTCTGTTCCGTTTTCGGAACAAAACGATTTTGCTTATCGGCCCGCTGTTCCGTTTTCGGAACGCCTCGTACGAGCAACTTTAAACCCTTATCGTACGTAAAGTAAGGTTCTAATTCGTTTGTAAAAATTTACGTCTCTGGTCAACTAGAGTTCGATTAAAATGAAACCATCATACCAACCTTACAACAGCACAAAATTATTAAAAAAAAAAAGAAACGAGTCTTTGTCGACTGTCAAAATGCGTCATGGCGGCCAGTGTGTTTTGTTTTGGAATGCAGTGAAATTTTTGTGTTTTGTGTTGTTAAACTTTGGTAAGTAGATGTATAGTATGTTATAAGTGTATAATGCAACTTTTTAGATAGTCATTTGCTGGAAAAAATATCTAAAAATTATGTTTTTGATCCAAAAATTCCTCCAAAAATTCCTTTGTTGTGAAGTTCGTCAGTCGAAATTGAAAATATGAATTTGACTCTTTTACAATGAAATATGGTCTTGGAAACATTAGTAATAAGCGAAAAAATAATGATAATTCATTATTTCATGTATTCGAGGCATATCTATTCAAATTTATTGATATTTCAAGTATTTTCATGCATCGAACTGCGCAATTAGAAAATGGCCGATTCTAATAAGACGTTTGAGTTGGAATCTTGCAAGAATAATTTTTGTAGGACACCTAAAAAACACTGTCATTAGATTACTTGTATATTTGTTATGTTAGATCTAAAGTTTCGTGTAAATTGATTCAGTAGTTTTACCAAAAAAAAACAAACTACGACAACAGTATGTTTGCGGCGAGCTCTCTGAATTCTATGCGATGTTTATAATTCTCAAGTAGTTATAAAACAGTTGTTTATATTGTAATACATGGTCTCGTTAATCAAGAACCCGAAACTGTTTACCGCTTGAGATAAGAGCCAATAGAACTCGCGCGATAAGCTTTTTATGAGCGCAGGACACTTGACACCCGCGATGACGTAACTAAGTGGCCCGCGCGATGACGTAAGTCAGGCTAGAGAGGATTGAGAGGGCATAACCTTTAATTATAATATGATAAACTAACAAAAAGGTTATACTTAAACCTTTTATTGTATTTTATAACAGGCATTTTCTGTGATTTTTCGAAAGCGTTCGAACGAACGCTTTCCACCACAACACACTGATCTGTATATGTCACTACTACGGAATTCCCCAAAGTTCAGTCAATTCTCTCGACCTCCATGCACTTTCCTGCGAAATGCTTAACCAGAGACGACATAATAATGTCATCGATACCATTGACTCAAATCAAGTCGATGGTATTGATACACTACAGGTATTTTTCTGCGCAGATCCGGGTCTCTTTCTGCAAATCTCTTTGGGTCAAAGTTCTCCAAGTTCCACATTTGTCTCGTCTCTGACTCATTGCACGTCTCCATGATAATTTTACGTATGTTTCTTGATGTCGCCATACATTTATTGCTTGAGTGTTTTAGTAACTTCGTCTGTGAACAAAATCTAATAAAATCTAGTGCCAAATCTAGTTTTTTCTAATATTTTCCATTAATAATTTGGGGGAAAAACTTTCTGCGCAAATCATTCTCATCATCTTCTTAAACTTCTTGAACTTCTTAAAATATCCATGCCAGTAATTGACACTAAGTTAACCAATTTATTTAACAAAATAATGAAAGCTGAAATTATCCCAGAAGATTAAACGACATTAATGATAGTTTTGTTGCACAAAAAACTTTTTTACAAAAACAAAATAACCGACTTCCATAAAACACAAAAATTATGGAAGTCGGTTATTTTTTTTTTTGTAAAAAAGTTTTTATTTTAGCCTTTTCAGTTGTGGTATCTCACTTTAATCCTAGTCAAGTATATTTTTTACATTGTAACTAGACACCAGCACATCGTCCATACATACGACAAAGGACAAAATTCATAATAAAGAGGATGACTCAAAAAGTACCTAAGCAAAGATAATAAAATTCATATGGCTCCACCGGGCAAGCTTCTCTACCAAATGAATGAAAAATCATCTAAATCGGTCCAGTAATCACGGAGAAATCGGTGTACATACGTGAAAAATTTACATATAACAAAAATTTTAATAAAATGAAAACTATATGGCCATACTATATTAATTTTTTATGGGACCAAATGGCAGGTATTCCACATCAAACTAAAGAAGAATCACGCAAATCGGATCATAAATCTCAGCGTAATCGGTGTATACACCTGGAAAGTTCATACCGTTACAATTCCAACAAGCCCAAACAAGATTCATTGCCTTGTTATGGAGTTCCGAAGCCTGTCTCTTGGATTCATCATCAGATCTGATGGTAGAATGGTTCTTATTGGACGCAAATGCTTCACTTGTTGTAGAAAATACCAAAATCACTGTACGTTTTCCTATAAAATTTGAAGAGTTCCCTCGAATTCGCCAAGATTCCATCATCAGATCCCGACTTGGTGACTATGGGACCATTTGGGAAGTATACCCTTTCCAACAAAAAAAGAATTTTCCAAATCGGTTGGCAAGCGACGGAGTAATGCAAAAAAAAATACAAACATCCGAATTAAGAACCTCCTCCTTTTTTAGAAGTCGGTTAAAAAAGGGAGACAAACGACACAACAAAATAAACGACATAACCATAATAGGCCGATAAGCTTAATGTCTATTATCTATAAGATAATACTATTGTTTAGACTATCTAAGACCCTTGATAAAAACCAGCCGAAGGAGCAAGTTGGATTTTGGAGTAACTTCTCGACAATTGACCATATACACGTCCTAGGCCAGATACTTCAGAAATACAAAGAATACAAAAAAAAATGGGTTTCGTAGACCAAGGAATCAAACGCACTGTTGAAGGGCGTTAAAAAAGTACATACGCATACTAAAAATCATTTATGGGAAAAGAACGGCACACATAAAGTTGGAAAGGTTAGGTGAAGAGTTCCCGATTGAAAGAGGCGTCCGTCAAGGTGACCCTATTTCGCCGAAGATATTCTCAACTGTGTTGGAGTTGATCTTTAGGGCACTGGGTTGGGATTATTTCGGACTTAACGTGAACGGAGACAAGTTGAGTCATTTGAAATTCGCTGATGATTTACATTTCTCCGAATGCCTGATAACTTTAAAAAAAATGCAACAGCAATTATCAGAAGAAAGTGCAAAGAAATTGAAAGAAGAATAGCAAACACTTGAAGAGATTCTGGTCGTTGAGTAAAATGATGAAAAATAAAGAAATGCCTTCGTCGGAGAAACGAAAAGTTTTCAGTGCCCCAACTTAGCCCTTAACTGAACAACAACAAAATAAATTAAATATATGTCAAAATGGAATTGAGATAAGTGTATTGGGAGTAAGGAGAAGGGATAATATACAATTAAAAAAGATTAAAGGAAAGACTAAGTTTGGAAAAGTACAATCACCATGCAGAAAATTGAAATGGCGTTGGACAGGACATAATGTTGAGAGAAAAAAAAAGAGAAATGGACCAGAATGATAACTGTATGGTACTATAGAGAAATACGAAGAAATAGAGGAAGCGAAGACGACTTGAAGAAAGTCGCTGGTCCAGAATGGTTACGTACAGAAAAGGACAGAAACAAGTGGAAATTCATAGAGGAGGCCTTTGTCAAAAGACAAGAGAGGGGAGATAAGCCAAAAGCCGAGAATATGTTTTATTTTAAGTGAGTGTAACGCTAGATGTCGCTAGCAAGCCGTCAAGCCGTCTGTCAAGCCCGCCTAGCCTAGCCGCTACGTCACTTCCACACCACATGAGCCTTGCCCCGCCAAGTCGAGCCAGGGGAGGTGAAGTAGCCGTCGGCCAGCCAAATGTATTATATATTTCAAACGATAGGCCAAATGATTTTCTATTAAATAAACGTTATACCCAATAACGTTATTCGAAATAAGTTTTAGAGTATATAAATGTTAAATGTTAAATTATATCAACAGTTGGTATAACTCACGTTTATTATATCTTGTGAACGTTATTAAAATGAAACTATACCAAATAACTTTATAATTATGATATGAGACGCACCCTTCGTTTATGGCATTTTTATAACAATCTGCCATTGGATGTCAACGTACAAAGTAACTTTATATCCCGATACTTGTGGAGGACAAAATAAAAACATCATAGTGGCAATTTTTACTAAGCAATCATTCAAATTTAGAGAAAATCAACCACAGATTCCTTTTAAGTGAACATACACACATGAACTGTAATTCTGAGCATGCTCTTACTTCGGTAGATTGGGTCGCTTGTCGAAGGTGATGGCAAGGTAGACTAGGACGTAATCAACGCTGGATCAACTCAGGATGGATAAATGGAGAACTTGCAACCCACGGATGCCCCCCAAGTTACAGAGGAAAATATAGAAGTCTGTGATTTGACTTGTCGTTCTAAGGATCGGAATGCTGGGCAGTGAAGAAGACGGATGCAAAAAGTTTGCATGCAGCAGAGATTAGCTAGCAAGGAGGCAGTTTGAAAGTGCCGCTTGTTACGGAAGAAAACATGTGACTGAAAGAGTGATGAATATAAATGTTGAATAATATTTTAATAATATTCTAGCAATATCCGCTCTATCAAAAATGACAAATATAAACTATGTATGTTCAAAAAAAGGCTGTGCTGTCCTCTCAAAAGCTTTGAACGAAAATACACATATGGACCTCTCTCAACATCATAAATCCCTCAAAGTTGCACATACAGAAAGCCGCATAGAGAAAGACTCTCTCAATGATGAACTCTTGAATACTGTCTTGGTCAATCTCTCTCCTGTCAAGAGAAGAACGATTGAACGATCAATTTCGACAAAAATGAAAACTAAATCCTCCAACTGGCTATCTGTCATACCGACTAAGAAAGACCATTTCGATCTATCCCCATTAGAGTTCAGAGACGCACTTGCATTACGTTACCACAGATTACCAGTCTCTATGCCAAAATCATGTGATGGCTGTGGCTGCGATGAATTCAATGTTGATCATGCTCTTTGTTGTAAAAAGGGTGGTCTAATAACACGTCGTCACAATGAAATTAGAGATTTGTTCTGTGACTTATGTCAACATGCATGGGGAAACGTAGTCAAAGAACCCATCATCTCCGAAGGAGACTGCGGACTACGTGGAGACCTTTCTTGCCGTGGCGTTTGGGATGCTCAGAGGGAGGCGTTATTTGATATCCGTGTCGTAGACACTGACGCTCCTTCTTATATTTCACGCACTGTTGCCTCTGTACTAAAATCCGCCGAAGACGAAAAAATTAGAAAATACTCAAACGCTTGTGAATTACGACATGCAACATTCACACCTCTTGTTACATCCGTTGACGGAGTCTTCGCTCCACAAATGTCTACCTTCGTAAAACATCTTGGAGCCGCAATCGCTGACCGTTGGAATAGGTCCTTTAGCGTAGTGATGGGTTGGCTAAGATCAAGAATCATCATCTCAATAATTCGTGCCACCAGCATGTGCATTCGAGGCACAAGACATAAATTTAAACCAATAGCCAAGTTATTCGGCTTTGATGATGGAGCAGCCCTACCTAGACAAGAATGATGTGGACGCGGCGTACGAATAATTTTTATTGCTTATCTTCATTGTATTTATTAGATGAATAAATGAATTATTGATATAAATGTTGATGGACGGAGAGGGAGAGAAAGACCAAAGAAAAGATGGATTGTATGAGAAATGATATGAAGGCAAAAGGACAAGAGAGAGAAGGAGAAGGAGGAAAGGATTGATAGCGTGACGAATGAAAGAGGAGAATGGAAGAAAAACACGTGTTGCGCCGACCCCAAATAACATGGGACAAGGGCAGGAAGATGATGGTGAGTGAACGTATGTAGCATGAAACTTACACGATCGTTGTACAGCCACAGCTGGTTACCCTTTTGCCCGTGGCAGTAGTACAACACAACGTCATGTCCCGAATAGTCCAGACACGCCTCATCGCGTCGGATTTCGCCGATCTTCGTGTAAATCCAATACTGAAAGATTCAGTAAAAACGTTTCTCGTATAATGTTCACGTGATTATTTTTCAACATTAGTCGCCTATTATTACAAAGCATTTTTGTTAAAGTTGAGTTGATGAATTAAATAGCTTTAGGTACATGGAGTCCGATCAGTCTAATGTCAATGGCGTTGGCCAACACGAGGACAAAAAGTAATTATAAAAAGGATTGCGTGGTGTTCTTTAAATATATGTTTTTTAATCGTTTTTTTCTGAATGGTGGATGTCGAAATCTGTCAGTATTAAAAGGATATTTAAACATGTCTTCATCTTCCCATTTTAATCAAATTGATGGTATAATAGTATGTATAAAAAAAATTACTCTCTTGAAGAACCTGTTATACAGGAAGCAAACTGTCCAGTTAAAGTGAAACTTTTATTACTTCGTCTCAAACTTTTTCGTCTGTGTGTTGCATGTCGCGTGACGCTCGGCCTCAGAGCGCCTTCCACTGTATCCCTACTCCGCGTTTTATACGTTTTATACCATTAATGGAATATTATTCCAAAGTTTTTTAGTTAAATGTTAGTGTCAAAAAAAAGTTTCACTTTTACCGTGGTTTCATAAAACCACACAATCCTTTTTAAAGTGAAACTTTTATTGGTTCTCTATTGTGTCACCTAACTTTTTTACCCATAATTTTAAGTGCCATAACTTTTTTTGTCCTAATCATCATTTGTCCGAATGATAATTCACCCGAACCTAAAATCACATAATATCACATGCCATAAAATTGAAATCCCTAAATATAATATCCTAAATCCATTTGTCATAAGTATTACAATCAATAATATACAAAAGACATAAACAAAATTTCTATAAAAGTTATAAGTCCTAAATTCAAATTACATAATGTTTATTTAAAATAATAATATTCTTAGAACATTTTTTTATTTTTTATTATACATAAATAAATATATTATACATTGTACTCAATAAAGCAGTTGATTGCGAACATGTGGTTTTTGTAAAGCAAGCAAGCATGCAGCATGCAAGCAAGCATGCAGCATGCAAGCAAGCATGCAGCATGCAAGCAAGCATGCAGCATGCAAGCAATCATGCAAGCATGCAACATGCAGCAGGCATGGCTTCTGTCACGGCTCCGGCGCTGCGGCGCTCCGGCGATCCCTCGCGAGTTTATCGTCGCAGATGGGTTTAACGCTCACCACCGCAGCCTCGGCTTGCTGGCCGGCTCTGCCGGCCAGCCTCAGCCGCGGCGGCGAGTGTTACAACCACCTGCTCCTCAACTCGCGGGCCGCCTCGCCCCTCCGCGCCTACGCGATTTTAAATAACACTCTAGGGGTAGGGCAGACAAGACTGCGTGAAGTCGGATTTACAGCGATTCGTTACTGTCACTAAAACCTAATTTTTTTATTAGCATGTGTTTTAGGACAAAAAAAAATATAAGAAATGAACATTCGGAATAATACACATTATTTAACACAATACTTAGGACATATGACTTTAGGTCTTGTAAAATTAGGAGATTCAATAATTATAGTACTCGATATTATGACAGAATACTTTTAGAACTAAAGATAATTATGTTAAACAAAATTTCGGGATTTTGAACATTATGGTTACTGAAGTTTATAGCAAACGTGTTATGGATAATGATTTTCGGATAAACAATTTTAGGAGAAGAAAGGGAGTACCACTTTTATTACATCGTCTCAATCTTTTTCGTCTGTGTGTTGCATGTCGCGTGACGCTGACGGTCGGCCGCGGAGTAGGGCTACCCTACTCCGTGCTAAAGTGTGAAAAAAAGTTTCACTTTTACCGTGGTTTCATAAAACCACGCAATCTTTTTTTATTTAAAGTGAAGTGACTATTTTGGCTATACAGGGCGTTCCATGGCTTGCCACACGGGATGAAAGAACTTTAAATATTGGACGTTTTACTGAAAGAAGACTTAATTTTGATTTAAAAAATAACATGAACTGCGTTCAAAGATTTTTAAATACACGCCTGCCTAAACAGGGAATCGAATCCTACAGATGTAACGGTCGAAATTTTTAATAACATACGTGCCCTAAAAGTTTTGACGTTTGAACAAAAAAAAAACAGCTAGACCCTTATAGTACTTTTTATTGTTTTTCAAAGTATTCACCACGCAGTTTAATACACTTTTCCATTCGCTCGAACCAGTTAACTAAAACATTTATTCCACTTCAAAGTAGGGGTGTTCAACTGCTGCGGCGCTTTCGAATCGGCCTCGATTTGAAAGCGACGACTGCTTCTTCCTTACCTTTGACCACGAAGAGTTTTCTTAATTTTAGGAAATGTAAAGAAATCGTCGGCTTGGGTTCGTGTTGGAAGACCCAGATTGTGGATTGTTGTTTGGAATCAGGATAGTAGGCATAGATTCAAGATTCGTCACTACTAATGATGTCATAGACGTGATTTGAATCTCCTTTGATTGAACCTTTGAAGAGTTTTCGTACACCAACTGACGCGGGCCGCCTTATGATAGTCAGAAAGCAAATCGTTGGATCCAACGGGAAACTAGCTTTCTAACACCAAGCGCCTCATGAAAAATCCTCTGAATGGTTGTCCTTAAGATGCCTTATAACGCTTCTATCTCCCGATATGTCACATGATGACCTTAGAGGACTAGTTGTCTTACAGCAGCGATGTTATCTTCAGTGGAGGTGGATTTTGGACGTCCTTCACGAGATTTTGTCACCTAGACTGGTATGTCCACGCTGGAATTCTAAATACCAGCGTTTGACAGTTCGCAGACATGGGGCTTCATTATGGTACACAGATGTCAGCTGTTTGAAACATACGGATGTTATAGAAAATTATTGCACGGACATTTTCCTTAGTGAGATTCATTTTCGTTCATGACCTGACAGATTCAAAACAACGCTCTGACTAAATAATTGCATTAATCCTAATTCCTTCAATTATTTTGATATTCTAAATTCCAACAAACTTGAATATTGAAAAGTTCTTATTTCAAAATTGGCTGCAAATATGTAAACGGCAGAACTTAAAAGACATGCGTGGAAGCATCTTAAATAAAAAGTTTTTTTTTTTTTATTAAAATTTAATTAACGAATATTAATTATACACTTTTTTATGACTTTGCCACGCGCGCTCACCAGTTTTGAATTTTGAACCAAATCCAACTGCCACTCGGTGTGAGCAGATACCGAAACAATTCATTTTCAAAAAAAAGAACTACATTATTTTATTATTAAAAATTTAATTCAGATAAAATCATCTTCCTGCCCTTGACCTATTTTATTTGGGGTAGGCGCAACACGTCTTTTTCCTCCATTCTCCTCTGTCATTCGTCATCTCTCTCTCCCCATCCATCAACTTATCCATCACTTTTTTCGTCACATGCTTTTCATCTCTCCTCATTACATGTCCATACCAAGACAAACGATTTTCTTTATTTTTTTCTGTGACAGGCCCCATTTTTAAAACTTCCTCTAATATACGCATTTCTTACTTTATCCAGCATACAATCATTCATAAGAAGTTCATAATCATAATAGGTATCAGTCAAAAGAAGTCTAATAGTCAAATTCACACTCCATTGTATTTTTAATAGTACCTGATTTTGCCCAATGTCGAAACATCTGCTAATCTGGACTCTTGGTCGTTTTGCTTCATCCTCTTCGTTTTTAATGTTCTTCTCACCATAAAGGCAGTAATTGTAGTTGTTGAAGTTGTTTCGAAACTATCGGTGATGGCCATAGGAAATGCAAAAAATGTAAATATGGGTGCAGCAACAAATAAAACCATGCTGATCAACCTGCATTAAAGAATGCATTGATTTGAAAGGAGAGAGAAACTATTTATCATTCAAAAGAACATCCGACCTCGCTGGCATACCTATGCCGTCCGCCGTTTAGAATAAAACTGGTTTTGGCCGCCAGCGATAAAAGTGTCAATCGATAGAGTAAGCGATTACAAACAAAGAATCTCGTAAGTGATACAGTTTCCGAGATATTAGAGTTCAAAGATGTGAAAAAATTAAGCATTTTTTTGTATTTATTTATCACAGTTCTGCTATCATCCCTGTACCCCCCACCATCCGCCATACTGTTTGACGTTTCATTCGTGTCATTCGCATTTACTCACGCGAATTTCATTTTTTATTAATCACTAGCTGCTGCCCGCGATGTCGTCCGCGGGTTTTTTTTTTTTGGGTATGAAAAATTGATGTTCGCCGATTCTCAGACCTACCCGATATGCACACAAAATTTCATACAAATCGGTTCAGCCGTTTCGGAGGAGTATGTTACTAACATACCCGAGAATACATTACACTTATCATATACATACATTTTTTACACTTATATACATTATATATTACATTATTTACATTACATTATATATTACATATCGCACCTCCGATAAAATAGCGTTACAACTCGAAAAAATCGAATTTTGCGTTAACGATACAGAAATACTTAAAATTTTACTAACTATTTTCTCCAACATGGATACATCTGTAACTCTAAAACGCGCCGCTAGATGGAGTTGTATCACTACTTGACTAAAGCATTTTGACTCCAGAATTATCTCAATTAGTGTTACATTTAGTTTTATGAAAGGTGGACGTGCGTTTGTTGAGACAAGTAGTGTTATAAATGAAAATATATCAGTGTTTCCGACAGGTAAAATCTTGTTGCTTACATCTATTTGTGTAATGAACAGTTACAAGTCGAAATAATACAGTTTATTGTTAAAGAATTGAATTAAACTAGTTCAGTACTTATATAATAAAGCGATATATTTTGTATTGTATCAGTATTTTAGATAGGATTTATTGTAATATAGTGTTACTCTTCACGTTGTAACAGTATTTGACGAAAAATGTGCATGTGTTGTCTGAATATTTCGACTTGTAATCTTGCTTTATAACAAAGTTTAGGTATTAACCATAGTATTAAAGATATTAACCGCCAAAGAGATTTTGTCAGCAGGCATATGGCGCCAATAAAACGAAAATATAGATACACAACTACTCAAAAAGGAAGGCAATTAAATAATGCTTTTTACTTGACCAAAATGGGATGTCAAATCCAAATCTGCAAGACATTCTTCATGAATACAATAGACATCAATAACAGAGTAATACAGACTGTAGTCAAGAAGAGGACATCTGCTGGTTCCGTTGAAGAGGGCAAGAGAGGCAAACATCACAATCATCACAAACTGCCTGATTGTGTTAAAGAATTCATTCGCAAATACATAAATTCAATCCCCCGCATCGAGAGCCACTATTTGCGACAGCAAACTGAAAGAGAGTTATCGAGGGTGGAAAAACCATGGCTGATCTTCATCGTGAGTACGTAGAAGAATGTGAGCGCAATAGTGAACCTCACAGCAATTATGTCATGTATGCCAAAATTTTTAACACAGTTTAGGTTTTTTTGTGCCAAAAAAGGATCGCTGTGAGCTGTGTGTTGCTTATGAAAATGCAGAGGACAAATCACTTCTTCAACAGAAGTATAATCACCACCATAAGGAAAAGCAATTGTCACGACAGGAAAAACAGTGCGACAAAGACCACGCTTCTGAAACAAATATAATAGCGGTTTATGATCTGCAAGCTGTTCTGCCAGTTCGAAAAGGTGACGTATCTGTTTTTTACTATAAAAGTAAATTGAACTGCTTTAACTTTACGGTGTCCGATCTTGCCACAAAAAAACTGAATCTTACTTCTGGCACGAGGGCACAGGAAATCGTGGTTCAGATGAAATTGGAAGTTATAATCTCCAGTTCATAGAAAAAAGATTGTCTGAAATTAGTGCAGATGGTTCTGCCATTAATATATCTTTTTATTCTGACAACTGTGGAGGACAAAATAAAAACAAGTTTATAATGGCTCTATATACGCCTATTGCGTACTCAAATACGATAAGCTGAAATCTATTACACACAAATTTTTAGTGACGGGACATACTCAAAACGAAGGCGACTCGGTTCATTCGGTAATTGAGAAATGCATTAAAAGAAGTTTAAAATCTGGCCCCATTTACGTGCCTTCTCAATATGCATAAATTATAAGAACAGCCAAAAAAACTGGACACCCATACTCGGTGAATGAGTTTTCCTACAATGACTTTATATCCCTAAAGAAGTTACATGCAGAACTACGCTTCGGTACGGGTAACATGAAATTGAAAGACGTCAGAGTCGTAAAATTCATTAAAGAAACACCTTGTGTTCTTTATTACAAGAACTCTTTATGAAGACGAAGGATTTTCGGAATCTACAATTTGGCGAACACACCCTGAGGTTCTGCCTGGACTAAAGCCTGCTTACGTCAGATCAGCTCACAATAAGCGAGAGGAAGAAAACTGATTAAGAGTTTGATTAATAGTAATCATATACCACGGTTCTATGCGCCTTTTTACAACCAATTGTAATTTAATATTGAATTACCTAATACTGATACCTACATTTTTATATAATTATACACCCTAATTTATGAGACGACTGTAACTTAGAATTCTTTATCTGTGATTTTGATTTTTATAGTGATGATTATAGTTCATACGTAGTATTTAAACATTATTCCATTAAGGAGAACAATAAACAAATATTATTAAGGTAAGTTAGTTATTAAGGTAGTCTTTAATTAAGCTGCGCTTAGTAACTAATTTGTGTTGTAAAGTGATTCGTTGAAATTGTGATGGCTAGAATTATTTATATTTTTCTTTATTACAATTTTAGTTTTTTTTTGTTAAAGTTTTTTGTTTCCAAGTCTACAGCTGTATGAATACTTATTAAGTTAAAAAAAAATTAAAGAACTGCTTGATTTTTATTATAATAAGAATTGTTACATTTGTCATATTGAATTTTTGTTAGTAGAAGTTCGAATAGTTATCTAAAATACTGTTACAATTGGGAATTTTCAGGTTGGTTTTCAGGAAAATTTAAAAACAGCTTATGCCATTAAAACATATTTTTTGTAAGCTTTAAAAATATGTATAATTTGTTTTACATAATAATAATAGTGTAAGAATAATGACTGATTACAAATCCGCGAGTTTATTTTCGCTTTTCTGAATATCCAGGTTTTTTGAGTTGTAACCCTATTTTATCGGAGGTGCGAATATTATATACATTGAATATATTACACTTTTACACTACACGAGAAAATATACAGTCAAGATACACATTACCACAAAAATAGGCTAAACCTACCGAGCTCTAAGCTAAAAATGCACTCAACAATTAGTGCCCTTGCCATGTCAATGAAAGTTTATAATAAATTACTCGAAATTATTAAAAATGAGCAAAAATTTAGTTCATTCATAAATAAATTACAACAATTTTTATTATATAAATGCTATTATTTATTTATTATACTATTAATGAATATCTAAATGACAAATTTTAAATTAATATGATTAACAAAATTTCGTATTTTTAATACCTACTAATTAATAAGATTAAAGCCCTCTCCCAGTCTGTGTAGTTGCTGTGCCCTTACAGGGTCCATATTTATGTACCTAGCTTTAAGCCCTTTGTAACATCTTTTTTTACAATATGGAATGCAAAATAAATGAATATGAATACATTTCACGAGAATTTTATATATAAGATTTACCCTACCGATTGACACTTGTTTGATCGCTGGTGGCAAAAAACAGTTTTTTTTTTAATATTTTTATTTATTTATAGTCAATTAAAACGGTATAACACCAATTACAGTAATTGGTGTTATACCGTTTTAACATGGCAACAGAAAAAGGGGAAAAGGGGATAAAGTTGACAACATTCAATAGGTTAAACTAAAACTAACAGGGAACAGTGGACACTATTGCATACTTTTTCTCACACAATACCAGACATAAAAGCATTACTTTATTCCATTCATCCGCAAACACATCACATAAGACACACGGGCGAATTCGCTCTGGCGACAGTTTTGGAGAAAGGTTGGGCAAACAGAATGTGCCGGCCGGCTTTGACGGTGTTTGTATTTGTCGGGCACAAATAGCTGGCAGAGAAGACTATGGAGTTCTGGGTAGTCGATACGTCCCCTTAAGGTCTTGCAGGCTACTGTGAGCTGATCCAAGCCCCTTCTCACCTCCAAAGAGTTAAAGTCCAACATTCCTAACAGATAGTTGGTAGGGTACATGTAGCGAAAGAAGTAGTACAACCTTTGGAAAAAGCTTCTACGGAAGATTTCTGCACGTTTTCGAGCATCAGAGTTAGTTTCGCGGTGTAGGGGTGCCAGACACAGGCACTGGACTCAAGTTTGCTTCGGATCAGAGTGGTGTACTGTAATCTGATAACATTTGGATTGCGGAAGTCACGAGCGTTTCACATAACAAAGCCCAATCGCCTGAAAGATTCCTTCGCTAGGATGGAAATGTGTTCTTTAAAAGTCAGACAGTGGTCAAAAGTCACTCTCATATCCTTGACGTTGGTGACTCAAAAAACTAATTCACCACCCAATGTGTAGTTTTTATAGTTCGGCCGCAACCCTCTTCCGTGTCATGACGTGGCACTTGCTTGCATTAAAACATCTTGTTTACAATGCTCCATTCATGGATATCATCAATATCCTTTTGGAAGAATTCGCAATCGTCGTTCGTTCTGATTTCTGCGACCCGTTTTAGGTCGTCGGTGTATAACAAACAGGCATTTGGGTTAAATTAAAGAATCAAAATGATCATAGATGATCGAATAAAACTTACCAGCAGCAGAGGGTACGTCGCCACAGCCAACAATGTCTTGCCATGGAGCAAAAATAATTAAAGTGCTTAGAAGTACGTAGTCCCCTTTAACAAAGTTCCAATCCCTACTTCGATTAATTTTGTTTGGGTCTAATTTTTCTGTTCCCTTGAGCGTTTTGGTGGTACATGCAAAATCTAACGGAGGGTGATACAAGTCAATTGGTACCATCTCCGTAACTTCAACATGCTCACAGATTACTTCGACGCTCTCCCGAGCCAACACTACGTCTAACTTACTACCACGCATATTCCACACTTTATTCATCTCGGTCAGACTACAGAAGATTAAGAAGTAACTTTAATAATTGTTAACATTTACAGAAACACTTTTTAAGTTAAGATCACCTATTATCATTACAGTTACAGTTGGGTAAGTAATATATGATATAATTACAAAATCTCTAATATTTACCAGAGGGCTGAATCCATAATTTTATTCGATATAATGATCAGATAATATAATAAACTATTGATATAATTTTAAAATAACTAATTTTTATAAGCATAACATACATTTAATATAAAATCGTTTGAAATGCCACTCAAAAGACATAAAACCAATTTAGTGTAATATGATAAAACGCATAATAAAAAACACACGGCAAGCATGCAACATGCAGCAGGCATGGTTTCTGTCACGTCTTCGCGACTTTAAATAACACTCTAGGGGTAGGGCAGATAAGACTACGTAGAGTCGGTTTTGCAGCAATTTGTTTCTGTCACGACGCTCCCGCAGTAGTGAAGTGAGCGCACTTCACTCGTTCGCCTTCACGCGTTAATGGTCACTGTTCTAACCAAACCTAACCCAAATGATTCACCAACATAGAGGGGACCTGGCACTCCGCTCTGCTCCCGCCTTAACCTTCTAACCTAATATACCCCATCCGAGTCCGATTGCTTTGAATCGGGGTGTTAACCATAAAGATGGTATCAATATTATTATATAATATTTTAAAATAATGGCCAAATGATTTTCGATTAAATAAACGTTATATCCAATAACATTATACGACATAAGTTTAAGAGTATATAAATGTTATTTCTAAAGAAATTATATCAACAGTTGGTATAACTCACGTTTATTATATCTTGTGAACGATATTAAAATTGAATTATACCAAATATCTTTATATGATATGAGACTGAAATGAAGATGATGTGAAACGCACCCATTACAGTTTTATTCAAATTGGAGATAATGCTCTTAACCTTGCAAAACCAAGTCATGTAGTCTTCGTCAGTTGCAGAAAATGGAAAAAATGGCAGACGGCATATATGCCAGGTTCCATTCAAAAATGTCGGAGCCCCTTTTGAATAAGAACTCCTGCAAAATGGTTCTGCCGCAGTCGGTCAAATTTAATTTGACAGAAGACTTGATTTCCCCCCTGCCGATGACATGAGTATCGTTCGACTGGCTTATCATCATCTTACTTGCGTGTTGGAGAGTCCAAAAAATATGTTTGAATTTTTTTGGAACTGTACGGGTAATAATTCGAAAACACTTTCTTGAATAAACAATTTCTACTCATTGTTATGCAGAACAATTATTATGAATAAAAAATAATCTTAACGATGATGTCTGAATCTTAAAACACACATGTATTTGCATTGTTGTTTCCAAATTGAACTCATCAAAATAACAAAAACGTACCTCGCCTCGAGCAACGGATTCTCCAGGAATGACCTGTTCGGGATAAATGTTCTTCAAATACCACTCAAAGGACTTGCAACCTAATTTCTTTCTTAGTTCTCTGCGGCCAGTGATGTCACCATAGTCACCCTTATCGTCACCAACACGCTCGTAGAAGTACTTTGCATAATCGTCCAACCATACCTAAAATTATAAAAAGTCGTACTTATAAGGTACTGTAGCACATTCAGGGTTGCGGGACTGTTCGAAAGAGATACCTTGACCCTGTAACACAAAGGGCGAAGAAGGAACATGGATGGGTTTTAGACAGTACAAATCTGACACTCCCTACCGCTCCGCCCAGAGCGGGAGAAGTCATTTGATGATATCCCATCCGTAAAAAAAAAGGGTACTGAAGCACTATACAACACAATAACAATATTTTGAACGCTGATTCAAATATAGTATGTTTGGTTAACTGTTACCGGTATAACTATAAGGGCATATTATAAATACTCATATCTATCGACGAAATACACGTATACAAGGTGTTGTTTTGCATCCTCGTCAAATTCAAGGAGGTAATTCTACTAATGATTCTCGACCCAAATCAACAATAAAATCGGTAGGTTAATTTTTATATTTTTTTTCTTATTTACGGAAATCCGTAAGTGCGAACCAGCCGTATTTAAACGCGGCCCGTCTGTTGCTAGCCGTATTACCACGCATTCACACACACAAAAAACGCTAACAATGCATACACAACGCAAACTCAATGAACATTCGATAATGTCGTAGGTATTCCCTAAAACCAATGCGCAGACGCACTCTCTCACTCACGCGCCTAGCGACGCACTCTCTCGCACACGCGCGTAGCCACGCCCCCCGCGGTCCCGGACCCCGGAACCAACAGTATGTTTAATGTCGCCGACTAGTGCATGCGTTTTGCGAATTCCGCTCCTAGGTACTGCGATGTACATCGTTGAGACGTAGGTATAAACTGCAAGTGCGGTTTGGACTGAATGTGTGGGCTTGGGATAATAGGGGAACAAGTGCTTGGACCCTACTTCATCGACGGGTACCTCAACAGCGCCACATACCTGGAGCAGCTGTTCCACGTTGTTGAGGATATGTTGGAGGACTTCCCCTGGCACTCCATCGCGACCTCTACTACATGCAGGACGGTGCTCCCCCTCATTACGGTCGGCAAGTACGCTGAAAGGTTTGGTGACCACTGGATCGGTCGCGGAGGACCTGTGGCCTGGCCTCCGCGATCTCCGAACCTGACGCCTCTAGACTTTTATTTGTGGGGAGACGTTAACAGTTTAGTGTACACGGAGGAAGTGGCAAGTGTAACAGAATTACGAGTAAAGATCATTTAGTGCTTTCGACACTTTACTCATAAAAACGATTGTGTTAGTGCTACGTGAGCTGAAGGCAAAACCAGCTATGTCGTGCTCGACTGTGCCCCAAGAGTGTGGTGGTGGCAACTTTGAACAATACCTCCGGGTAACTTAGGTACGTAATTTACTTATTTTTTCATACGA
This sequence comes from Cerastis leucographa, assembly GCA_963082945.1. NCBI lineage: Eukaryota > Metazoa > Arthropoda > Insecta > Lepidoptera > Noctuidae > Cerastis > Cerastis leucographa. The sequence goes on from OY720361.1 coordinate 6,783,659, forward strand.
CTATCATTTTCTAAATACGTTGTTAGCTTAATCAATTTTATTCAATAGTGTAAATAAGTTGATTTCAAATTTTTAACTACGCCAATAATACCTAACAGTCGAAAGTATCACCACATACCTACTTTAACTAGCACATCTTTCCATTTCCATCAAACATAAAAAACATTATTAGATACTAACTAAATTATTGACGGACCCTAAGCCCGTTATGTAGGAAGAAAAAATATCAAATCAACCAATTCAATCCACAAATGAAAACAAAATCATTACGAATACTTTAGGCTGAATTTACGTACAATGTACCGAGTGTTAGTGTATGAATTATTATGAGGTACCTAAATCCGCCCGACGCGCGACGACGGGTGCGCTTGTTAGGTATCTAAGCAACATTAGCGCAACATAGCCTCAGTAGTGCGCCTCAGGATCCGGAATAAAGATCCAAGATTGCCAATTTTAGGATTGTCCGTTCAGCAGGATAGCAATAAAGCAAAACTAACATTTTATTAAACATCTGATAACTACCAAACTTCCAGGTCAATGAACTTTTCTTTGGTGCACTTGTATTAGGTACTGTACTGATTTCCGTATTCCAATGATGCTTAAAAATGAGTTAAGTATCAAGCGAAATTTATGACAATAATGTAGGTGATTTTCGAAATAAAATTAGAGCAAAATTATTGCTGCCGGTCGACGCGCGCCGTAGGGTATCGCACGGCCGCACGCGCCTGCGTTTCGTACGTAGGTATGACGTAGTCACTCACACACAGAGCTCCATTGTCGCTGTGTGCGTAGTTGGGTGATTCTGTTTCAAGTGTTTTGAATTGAGGGTTGTAGTCTGAAATACTGTTAAATTTCAACAACAAAAAAAAGCAACGATTATTAATTATAGACCGGTACCGTACTTTAAATTGATTATTTATGTGTTTTATGACAACCTCCTGAAATTTGACGAGGATGCAAAACAACACCTTGTATAAAAGTTCCTAACCCAACACCCCGCGAATGGCAGCCATCTTGTTTTTTTATTTGGCTTATTTACGGTATATTGAATGAAATGCTAGTATCTTTGTATTTAAGTGAACTAGATACGTGCAAATGATATTATTGCACTGAAGTTATCGAATTGTTATATATTTTTTCCTGTAAAATATGCAAAAAGGCCGAAAACAATAAAAAAAGAATTAAAAAAAAAATGAAATATGGTAATAAACCAAAAACAGTTAATTGTGACAAATTTAATCCATTTTAAACAATATGTTATTGATACTGCACTGATAGTTCATGAACGAATGGATCCTTCTAAAACCAATTTGTCATAAAAGTACATATGCCTTAGGAAATAAAGCACCATAAAGGTCATATTTTGTTTTTTTTTTAAAACTTCTTATGTCTTTCGAGACAGTATTCTCAAAATAAATGTATTACACTTGTCCTGCAGATTACAGAAGCGACTTCCTCCTCTCGTTAGCTTTCTAAAATTGTGCCACAATCCCTCTTTTAGTAAGTAATTGACCACAAATCAGCGGTTGTTTCTGACCACGTAGTTTTTTTTACAGAATCTGGGTAGTACAGTATTTGCGATGCACGTCTCCCTCGTTGCAAGTTTTCTTGTTACCACTATGTAAGGTTAAGTGTTTGACTTATTGCGCCAAATTCTGTTCGGTCAGGTAAGGTAAGATCTGCCTCTATCTGGTGTATTTTATCCTAACCTGTCAGACAGTCATGGCATCCATTTTCTTCTGTTCATATCTGACAGTTAAAAAATAAGCATTACGTAACAAAACTTCTCACCTCAGCTATTCGGATAGAGTTTTTCTTTAATACATCGCCGCCTTCCCATTTGTACGGTGAACGTTTTCTGAAAATGTGTCCGACGTGAGAGCACGGAACTATCTCCAGAGTTCCACCGCACATCCAAGTCTTAAACGATAGCTCCAGATTTTCACCGCCCCAAATGTTGAAACTGCTGTCGTAAGTCCCTAGTCTTTCGAAGTAGTCTTTGTCTATAGCAAATAGACCACCCGCCATAGTTGGAGACCACACAGGCTCCGCAGTATGTTGGTGTCTCGCTCGCTCCTTCGACGAAACAGGGTGCCAACTAAATTCGAGATTCCAGTTGAAACCACCAACATTGATTGAAGATGAGTTAGTATGATAAAGCTCGAAAGTACTGTCGTCGATCCCGTCAATTTCGGGGCACACTACCGTAGTCTTGCTACGAGCAATTCTATCTAGTAGTGGTTCGAGCCATCCTAGAATGAAATAGTTGAGCTTAACGAGTGGTGGTCACGGAGGATTTGTATTACGCTAATTGTAGGATTTTACCTTCAGTGCACTCGCAATGGCTGTCGAGATAGGTAATCACGGGGGCCGTGACGTATCGGGCTCCGAGGAGCCGCGCTCTGATGAGGCCCTCACGTCGGGTTGCTCTAACTATCATAACTTTTGGTAACAGTGACATGTAGTAATCTAGCTGCTGCATAAGGTGAGCTGCAAGTACATACGTTATTGTTTAAGTTCATTGAACGGTTATCAAATCCACAAAATGTAAAAGGAATTACTTATACATTTAATTTAAAAATAATAAACTAGACAGACAAAAACAAAACACTCTTTATCACCACGAAAAAATATTTGCTGCTTTTATTCGCAAACTCAGACTTACGCATATTGGAAAAGTCATCGACGAGAATTATTTCCTTTATCAAGTGCGCTGGTGACCGGTCCAGCACGGAATGAACTGTCCTGAGTAACACCGACCACGCTTCGTTGTGGAAGCATATTACCACGGAGGTCTGCGGCAAGTCCTCTAGATACCTACCCGGCACTTTGCACCTTGTGAAGATAACATTTTATTAGTCGATGGACAAAACTTAATCTGCTAGGTACTACACATGGTAAGTATACGATTAACTACTTACATGACCAAATGTAGTTCAATTGCTCATATCATATCCCTGAGTCTCCACCCCCCTCTCGTTAATGATTTTTTTTACAGATTCTTAGGCAGTCGGTTTGTAGCCTTTTCCGAACTATGTTGGGGTCGGCTCCCAGTCTAACCGGATGCAGCTGAATACCAGTATTTTAAATGGAGTGACTGCCTATCTGAGTTATCGTACTAACTGGGTTGTGGTGTGTTAAGGGTATATACATACTTAAGGGTGTGCTACAGACCATCAACCTGAACATGTTTCTCCCTCGGACAAACATCGTAATAGTGAAAAATATATCAGCTGCCCCATACATTTGGGTCGAATAGGTATTGAATGTTGTAGCAGATATTTTTTCGCCTTTAAGATGTTTGTCCGATGGAGAAACATGTTCAGGTTGATGGTCTGTAGCACAACCTTAAGTATGTATATACCCTTTCCGTTACACCCTGTATCTATATATAAAGAATCTGTAAAAAAAATAATTAATGAGAGTGGGGTGGAGACTCAGGGATATGATAAGAGCACTTGGACTAGAGGATTGAACTTTACGGATTTTAGTCAAGACTATAAAATATAAATACCTAACAAAATATCTATCTTGTCTTTTAGAATATACAATAAACTCTGAAAATATCTGAATTGGGAAATAAAAATAAGCTTACATAAAAAAATATCTATTAAACGCCTATTAAAAGTAAAAAACATTTAATAAAATTCTTATCTTTACCACTTTAGTATGATTTTCTTCTTAGCGAAGGCAAATTTTCTAGGAGCCTGACAAAATGGGATTCCAAAAAGTTGAGTTCTTCACAGGTTTAACAGAGACTTGTGCAAATTGTGCAAAGGAGTTTGGTAACACAAAGTATATTTTTTTCTTTATCCAACACAAAGCAATGCGTTGATTCGAAAATGAATTAAAAGGGATGTGAAAAATTCACTGAAATACATAAATACCTCGAGATGTGCTGAGGTAGCTCATGCAAAACTTTGTATGGATTTGGTATAATTTTCTTACCATTCATCCCTTACATCCGGCAGCTTTCTCCTAATAGATATCAGGTCGCTGACGTATTGGTTGAAAGCATTATTTTGCCACCCTATTTCGACAGCTTGCTTTGTTTCTTTGGTTATGTTCTCTGGTAGAACGACCGGTTTTCCTAGTTCACCGAGCGCGTTGTCCAAACCCGGCGCTGCTATCACACCAAATCCTACGGTATGTAGAATATTATAACCAACGTCCTCTTCAAATAGAACTGATTAAATATTGATTGCAAAATAACTCACTTACTAGTTTTTATGATTTTAAAATTATGATTGCTAAGTTAAAAAGTTGACAAATATATAACTGAAACTACGTCATATTTCTCCTTATTACGTATGAGAAAAAAAATGGAATTCAAAATGAGGTTTTTCTGATCTAATTTTATTAGTTTTGAATTTAAACCTTGATTTAGTCTGTTTTTAATTTCCCTATTTTATTTATTTCATAGTTTTACATCACTCTTGTGTAACGGTTCATAGGAGACACCAATTCTCCTTTCGTCTTTATGCTATATATGCTAACAGTCACTGAGTTAAATGGCTGTGTCATACGGACCAACATATATACAGAAGGACTGGGCGAATCTATAAATCTAAAAGCCAAATTGATTTCAACTCATCTCCATAAAATTTAGTGACGTGCTTCCACTTGAACCATTTTTATCAATTTATCAAAAATACTAATATCAATTTTATGTCGGCTTAAAGTCTGTTGAACTACATTTGAAAGTGAAAATATTGTTTAAAACAATGACTTAAATGAAGCTTTAGAGACTATAAGGAAGCAAACATTTGTAAATGCAAACACCAGTACTAATGCTATAATAATTAATTAAGCTGGAAGCTGTTTCCTAAACGGAATAAATAAGAAAGAACGTCAACTGTAGAAAGATTCCCTTATTTTAAAACACACGTGCTATATAACGTATCCTGTTTATCAGATTCAGATTTATTTTTAACGATGTTATCCTTAGAGTCATCTTAGTTTCGTGGGTGACGCAGTTCAATATCGTGTAAAGCTATCAAATCATCTCATTTTTTATTTAACACCTAATCCACGCAAGCGCATGCAATTTCAAAGTACAAATAAGACTTACCGTCTAATTCAATATTATTTCCGTAGGCCCTCTCTCTTGTAGTTAATGTAGGCTTCGCCATTTGCAAAGGCTCCGTCAGTTTGTTACTAGTCAACAACGCTACTATAAACCAAATCACTGTCAGAATGAGCATAGCCTTTAACAACAACGTCCGCCTCCGTAGGAAAAAAATACTGTTTTTCATTTCTTTTCACAACTTATTCTAGGTGCACACTACATAACGTTCTACCTTTATTTTAATCACTCAATATATTTTTCGAAACTTAAAATATAGGATCTAAGATAATTATACAAAATAGCATTGCCAAGGACCTCCTTGGCAATGCTATTGTGTATATCTTAGAACCGCCTTCCTAGGCGGAAGATGTGCAAAAAAGTCTAAAAGAAAAGGAAAGCTTCAAAGAATTGCAGGGAACGGACCTGCAAACAGAAATGACAATTTTAAAGATGAAAAGAAAAAGATTTATAAACATTGGAAGAGAAACGCGAAAGAAATTTCTAGGGGCTTAAGCACAAGAGAAGGTGCATGGCCAACTGAACCGTTCTAAACTCGATAAGGATCTCTACTAGGTAACAAAAGCAAGAGAAAGGAGAACATTTGTAACTGTTTCGTGTTCTGTTTGAGGGCGGTACACTGAAAGCCAACTTCAACAGAGTTAGGAAAAGACTATAGACATAATGACTGAATGATAGAAATAAGGACAATACTGATTTAATAATTGCTCTAAGTTAAAGAATTAGATCAATTTTTAAAATCAATATTATCCTTACTATCCGGTGTTGTAAGAGTGAAACTAGATTCTTCAAAAGCTGTAAAGCTTTTAATGGTGTGGTTTTAGTATTTTCACATAGCATACGAGTATAACATAGGCCAACCTACGTTACTTAGGGTCAGCGCCCGATCACTATGTACGGTACGCAGCTCGCGACCGAGCTGCGTTTGCTATGGGTAGGCTTCATTTCATGATTTCGGCAAAAAGCAAGTTGTCACTCAAGTGCAAGTTGCGCCTTTATACCGCGGTGATCCGCCCCATTATGACGTACGCTTGCGTCGTGTACGCTCACACCAAGCCTAAGTACATCCATAGGATGCAAATTTTACAGAACCGGTTCTTACGTAGAGTCACGGGAGCCCCTTTTTATGTTCGTAATGACCGTCTACACGTAGACCTTAGAATGCCCACCGTCCTTCAGTTTATGAAACGTCTTTCGAAGCGTTTCATCGATAACGCCATTAAACACCGTAATCCCCTGATCGCAGCGGCCGCCCGTTACGAACCCTCGCGCATTAGTACAGTACGCCGTCCTAGGCATACCCTTGTCACTCCAGATGATGCTATCACCCTCCTCCAGGAGAGTAGCAAAGAGACTAGCACTCTTAAAAAGTTCCGACTCAAACCGCCGTCTTTTCGACCTCGCCGTCGAGGTCCGTCGCGACGTCCCGGTCCATGCCCTCCCCGACCCTCGCTCGAGCCAGCCCGCGATGCTGTGCCAGTAGTTTTAAATCAGCCCCTAAATAATGATACCATTCAGATCCAGCATGTCCCCATGCAGTCCTCCCCCAGCGACGCCCTAAGCCGAGGTTCGTACCCCACAGGGGGTGCCCTTAGCGTGCAGTCGCTTAGTTTGTAAGTTTTTATGCCCTGGCTGGAGGCCTTACTCTAAAGGCACCCACAGGATAGTCCGGTTAAGCAGACGACAACCTTATAGGTTGAACTGCAAGATGCCATTAAAAAAAAAAAAAAAAAAATTACTTAGGGTCAGTGCAATATGATTTTTCTTCCATGTTTCTTGTCAAACCACGTGTGTTTGTACCTCTATAACATAAATATTCATACTTTACCATGTTATACGAACATTCTAGAACCACACCATTAAAATCTTTACAGCTTTTGAAGAATCTAGTGTCACTCTTACAACACCTAAGGATATTATTAATTTTAAAAATTGATCTAATTCTTTAAATTAGAGCAATTATTAAATCAGTATTGTTCTTATTTCTATCAAATGTTTCTTAAACAATTAACGTCTACCTCCGACATCATAAAATATCCACGTTCCAACTAACTGGTTTTGTCATTAATCTTGAGCAAGTGGTAAACCTTGAGATGAAATTGATGTAATTTCGTGGCAATCTAAAAAATCTATTACTACAATGTAGTAAATCTTTAGTTACGAGTAAGACACTGCAATATTAGATATGAAAGTATTTTAAAGCGGCAACATGTTACCATACTGTCAGCTTTAACACATTATGACAGAGACATAAATTTTCTTTTTGCACGTTAACGCGCGGTAGCCCTAGATTCATAAACGTTCGTCTCTTAGACCGAACTAAACGTAAAACTGGAAATTGTTACAATGGAAAATAAAGGGTGTAAAACACCTCTTAACGAAGCCGAAAGGCACTGGTTCTCCCTGTCATTGATCAGTTTTTTGTTCCACACCATACCTGGGAACCTTCTAGTTAAGGAGATATTAGGGGTCAAAGTTACAACTTTTTGACAAGTATTTTTTTAAATGCAAGTTTTTAATGTAAGATTTTTACTTTAAACACCTCCACGATCGCCGTACTATTCAATCCGTCCATCAGCCCAGTGTTTTGAGTGCGTTACATTGAGTTCTACCACAAAACATGATTTTACACCCCCCAAAAAAAAGTCATTTCCCAGCAATAATTTTTGTGTAAAGTTACTTAGTTTCATGTACAGAATGCTTGGTTGACGGCTTCGTGATCAGGTGATTTACACCGTGTATACTTTTAATTTTTAAAAGATAGAAAGCAAACCTCTCAAGTAACCTAAGTCATACAACTATAATTGTTGTGGTTCATTGTACCCGCAGTGATAATATTACCTGCAGTAGTTACAGAGCTATGGTAGTCTGAGAGTGTTTATGAATAGTTTAGGTATGGTTGGCAAAAGATTAACATTTTTGCCGTAGTAAGAAGAAAATAATCAAAAAATATTGTATCCTTTTAAAAAGCTGTTTGCATGTGCACGTTATTTTAAATATGAACGTGCACATGCAACCATGCACCCAAACCCATACTCGACACGTGTTTCGTCCCTCCACGTTATTTTTTGTCACAATAATTTTGCCAGTAATGTTTAATTTAATTTAATGGGAACGAGCCAATTATCATCAACCCGACACATCCTAGCACCGGGTTAACTGATAAATCCATAAGAGAAAAACCCAATAATACTGCCTAATCTGGAAATCCAGGCCCTTATGCTCAGGTGACGCTCAGACATTTATTTGCTATAATCAAATCGTTTTGTCAAATTATTGATCCAAAGCATGACTGAAGACATTTGCAAAGCAGACGACAAGAAATTTTCGACTGATAAAGGCCATTTAGCATTCGGCTGCATTGCCAACGCCAAACATGGTAAATATGCCGTTTTAAGTGTGAATGAAAGTAATTGTGACCATGTCAATTTAAAAACGTATTTTGCTTGTAGAAAATCTATAATTTATTATTTTACAATTTCAATTAAACTTTTACAATCTACAACTTAATTCAATACGATTTACTAGAGAAAGGATATCTTTAAATAAACCATAATTTATGTAATTTACGTGAATCAAAAGTCATTTTGTATCTTTCTGCGCAGCTCCGGGGCTAACCTCTCTGGGTTAAAGTTCTCCAAGTTCCACATTTGCCTCGCCTCCAACTTATTGCACGTGTCCATGAGTATTTTATCCTTGCTTTTTGATATCGTCATGCATTTTTTGGTTGAGTTGTGCTTTAATAGCTTCGTCTGAGAACAAGCATATTCAATTTAAGGGGCATTGGCCGGCTTGAAGTACTACTTTTACTCAAGGTCCAATAACCATAAGATATACATAATTAAAAAGAACTTTTCAAGGGGAACCTTTGTTAATAACACGACTTTTGGCAATTCACGATCCGTTTGGAGTTATTGACTTATATAGGTGACTATAGTTGCTGCCATTTAGCATGGAAATAGCATGAAACTTACCCGGTCGTTGTACAGCCACAGCTGGTTACCCTTTTCCCCGTGGCAGTGGTTCGACATAACGTCATGTCCCGAATAGTCCAGACACGTCTCATCACGTCGTATTTCGCCGATCTTCGAGTACATCCAAAACTGAAAGGTTTGGAAAAAAACGTTTCTCTTATAATGTTAACGTGATTATTTCTCAACATTAGTATTTTATTCTATTGTTGCTAAAGTTTAGTTAAACCAATTAAATGGCTTAAGGTTTAATTACAGCACGTATTACAACATTAGTGTCACTTGTTTAATCTAGTTTTTTTTTTAATATTTCCTTTTTTTTTTGTTTTTGTATAGACTCTTTTTCTTATTTACCGATTGTTTGTAAATGTGTGGACATTGTAGGCGTTATAGATTCCTAGATCCTAGGTAACTTTTTATCTTGTTCTACATTTTGTAGTAAGCAACGACTTATTGTCGGGCCTACAATGTCCTCCCATACTTAAATACTAACGCTGTAACCTAGAAATATTGTAAAACTAAATGATTTTAAAAGAGTAACCATGGAGTTTCTTGCCGGTTCTTCACCATAGGAAACGACCAACCCGAACCGAGTACCTTTTTGTCGACGTTTTACGTCGCCCATGTAGGCCTATGTGAATAAAAATATATTTTGATTAGATTTGATTATTAAACTTAATAATTATTAAAAAGGTACAATGCGTAGGCTTATTGTTACAGCAAAAATAAACCTGTGTAACAGGAGGTGTAAAAAATAAACCAAGTGCCATTAAACATTGTCGTATGCTCTAATATAAAACCCTATTTTTTTAATTTTTTTAGTATAGAAAATTGGACATTACCGGATATGGCACCCAATATTCCAATAGGCTGAGCCCAAACAAAACTAAAACTGAAAACGACAGACAAGAAAAAATATAATCAGGAAAAATAAAGCAAAATCAGTTAAACATGAGTTTTAAATTAAATAAGGCATAAAGGATATAATTATAAACTTATGTACAGCATAGTCACAGAACTGTTTCGTATATATTCTTATCTACCACACTTTATTTCACCCTTCAAAAGGTCATAAAGGGTGAATCAGCATTCAAAGAATCAAATACTGTGTTAATAATAAACACGATAAATGTTGCAAGTTAGTGCGAATTGGTGAATAAAAATTGTTGAAAAGTGCGTATCATTAAAAAGCAATGATGCGCTAACTGTTTGCGGATTAGTATCCGTATTATTATGTTACTTTGTTTTGCTTTTAAATCTGCTACGACAACCACTTAACGAAAAGACGATCACCACCTACACCCAGCTACTAGATAATTAAAAAGAAAAAAAGTAAGTTTGAATAATTTGGCAGCTTTTGACGACCCTGAGATCCGTGTTTCTCATGACACGGCTAAGCGTTGACGGGCTTTTTCATGTCTTCGGGACACGTCGACGAGTCGACGTACATTTTCGACAGTATTCACGATTTGATGCCATCCACAATTTATAAAAGCCATTAGTGCATTTCAGTTTATCCGTGATCATGGCGTTTGCAACAGCGCCGAAATATCGGGAACTCGAAACAAATAATACACATGGTAAATATCCCGTTGCAAGTGTTATTAATAGTGTTATTGACCATGTCAGTTTGAAAACTTATATTATAAAAGCCATGCTAGAGGCAAACGTTCTGTTCCAACATTACCTTTGAAATCCGTTAAATATTATTTGAGAAAGAAATACATTGAAAAAATTGAATTCGTCGCAATAATGATGTTGGAACATACTCCAACATTTTCACGTTTTCAGTTTTTTCTACGTACTTCTATTTGTGTTTGAAAAAAAAATGTGGCAAATACTTTGAATAACAACACAATCATTCCGTAAGAACGGGAACTGAAAACAAATAGTAAAAATAGTAAATATCCCGTTTCTAGTGTTATTGATATTAAGTTAGAAGTTCAAAAATCTTAAGTAAAAAAGCCCTTAGCGCCCCCATAGTAGAAACTAAACCCAATCAAACTCACACTCCTGTGTCTCTTTAAGAGTACCTGATTGTCCCAAATTTTATGGCATCTGCGTATTTTGAGCCTTGGTAGTTTTGCTTCATGTGATACGTTTTCACTAATCGTCTCACCATCAAGGCAGTAACTGTGGTTGTTTCGAAACTATCGGATTTGGCCAATGGATGATTGATTTGATGAATGGATTAGGTAAGATGCAAAACAAAGACGAATATGGGTAAAAACTTAACCGTGCTGTCAAATGTGCATAAAAGAGTGCATTGAATTAAAAAAATTGAGCGAAAACGAAACATACATTAAACATTTTGAAAAAAAACTCCTGCAAATTCGTATTGCCGTAATCTGTCAAATTGAATTTGACAGAAAACGTGATTTTTTCCCTGCCTGTACTTATGAGAGGGAGAGGAATTTTTTTACTAGCCTAAATCTTGTCCGACTGCTAGGCAAAAGCCTCCCTTTCTCCTTCCATACCTCTCTATCCTGTACGATTATTGAGGAAAAAATAATCTTCTGATGATGCTAGAATCTCAAATTATGTATCATTATTAGAAATGTAACTCTACTAAATAACAAGAACACACCTTGCCATGAGCAACAGATTCTCCAGGAATGAACTGTTCGGGATAAATGTTCTTCAAATACCACTCAAAGGACTTGCAACCTAATTTCTTTCTTAGTTCTCTGCGGTCAGTGATGTCACCGCAATCACCCTTAACGTCACCAACGCGCTGATAGTAGTACTTTGCATAATCGTCCAACCATACCTGAAACCATAAAAAAAAACACTGTGACTCTGACATTGCGTTTCGACCTGAAAGTTTAAATCAAATCTAATAATTGATAATCTAACCAATTATTAACGCATGATTGCAGAGAACTGCAACCATGGGTAAATAATTGGTACATAAATGTTGTCATAGAAGTAAGTTCTCCATGTTCTGCTGTTACATGGGCATGCAAATCATAATTCATATTAAATTATTCAAATAATAATATATTAAAAAAAATACAATAATATTAAACGTTCATCATCATCCTGCATTTGTGCCAGCAAAGAACCTTCTTAAATGTTTGTTTGTTATGTTATTGTTGTATGGTTTTTCCTTTCATTCTCCTCTGTCAACCGTCACGCTTTCATTTATACATTTAAAAAAAAAACATTAATTCTGCTAGCTCGGTGAACCTGAGTATTCAAGCTACTCACAGGTTTGGACCCATCTAAATCTGGTGGGCCAGATTTGATACTTAATTGTGCTAAGAGCCTGCTGATTGAGGTGTCGTTGAGAGAGGGAATCGTCCATAAGATATGGAAATCGGAACTTATTACACCGATTTCTAAAAAGGGAGATAATTCTACAATAGAAAACTACCACCCCATATCTAAATTATGTATTTTCTTTAAAGTTCTTGAACGAGTAGTACACACGGAAGTTTACTCAGCTATGAAACGCCATTTCGGCGACGAACAACATGGTTTCATCAGAAAACGGTCAACTGCCTCCAACTTATACTATCTAATGAAATTATAACCAATGGGATGGAAGGACGATGTCAGGTCGATGCGATAAACACAGACTACGGCAAATGTTTTGACTGTATAGATCATCGGGTGCTTCTTCAGAAGCTATATTCCGCAGGAATTCACGGTCATCTATTCCGGTGGTTTTTATCATATATAGATAATCGAACGCAGGCTGTAGTTTTCCGTGGGTACGCGTCTGGATGGAAATCTGTACCATCAGGAGTGCCCCAGGGTTCAATCTTAGGACCATTATTGTTCACAATTTTTATTTTTGACATAATAAACTGCTTTAGATTCTCACATATCTTACTATACGCAGATGACATGAAGTTCCTAAAGCCCATACGCACATTATCTGATACTGAGCTACTTCAGTGCGACGTTGACAGATTCGTACAATTAAATGTAGCCAAATGTTTTCACGTAGTATTCCCACGCCAGAAATCTATTATTGGCCCAGGCTATACAAGTATACACTAAATGGTACGTTTTTAAGTAAAGAAACCAGTATCAGGGATCTTAGTGTGGTACACGACAGCAAGCTGTTTTTTGATGATCATGTGGAAACGATTGTCAACAAGGCGTTCAAAGCCTTTTCTTTTTTTTTTTTTTTTTTTTTTCGGATGGGAAATCATCAAATGACTTCTCCCGCTCTGGGCGGAGTGGGAGGGAGTGTCAGACTTGTACTGACTAAAACCCACCCATGTTCCTTCTTCGCCCTTTGTGTTCCAGGGCCGCGGTATCTCTTTCGAACAACCCGCAGCCCTGGCAGGCATCGGCGCTTTCGGACCCCTTCTGGTTTGCTGACATCTCCTTGAGGCGCGCGTGGAACACATACGCGCCGTCGACACGGCCTGTCGTCATGAGACGGACGGACGGTGAGCTAGCCCATTACTCACCGTCCACAGGCTCGCGCCTACGGTGGCCGGGGGCCACTGGTTGCCCCCCGACGCCCGGGGCGTCTCCCGCGGCGGCTGGGACGTGAGGTTCTCTCCCTCTAACGTTCCGCCACCTCCTTCGCTAGCATGACTGCTTCGCAGAAGGAGGCGACGGCATCCCATTCCCTCTCGCTCCGGACCATGGATTGAACCAGGGCCGGACGCGAGAGGTCACCGCCGCCAATCGCCGCTACGAGGACACGGCGGTGCTCAGCCCAAGCGGGGCAGAGCTCCACGGTGTGCTCTACCGTGTCCTCCGGCCGATCCTCGCAATGGTAACACCCGGGCGTTTCCTCCCACCCGATTCGGTGCAGGAACCTCCCGAAACAACCGTGTCCGGTGAGGACCTGCGTCAGGCGGAAGGTGAGGGCGCCGTGCCGCCTCTCTAGCCACTCCTCAAAGAGGGGACTTATCGCCACTATTGTGGCGTGCCCTGCACGTGGTTGCGACAGTCGCTGTCTCCATGTCGCCATGAGATCGTGCCGGAGGTCTGTCCGCTGAGCGACAATTTGCCGCGGCAGCGGAGTTTCTCCCCGGCGTAGTGCCTCCGCGCGCCATTCATGCAGGCGCGCGAGGACCATCGCCTCCAGATCCCATGGCGGCAATCCGGCCAAGAGGCTCGCCGCCTCGCCGGAGATCGTGCGGTACCCCCGGATCAGCCTTACGGCTACAACCTTCTGGGGCGCGTTTAAGTAATGGGCGGCTCGCCGCCTCAAAGAACGCGCCCACACCGCGGCCCCATAAAGGGCCATGGACCGCACGACCGCACGTAGAGCGTTCAAAGCCTTGGGCTTCATTAATAAAGCTTGTTCTGGCTTTCGTTCTCTAAAACCATTAAAGGTTCTTTATTGTTCTCTAGTGCATAGCCACCTTGAGTACGTTTCTCAAGTATGGAATCCTTAGTATGAGATCTACAAATCTCGTATTAAGTCTGTTCAGAGGAAATTTTTACGGTACTTGGACTACAAGGCTGGGCAATTCTCAGTCGACTATGAACACCGTTGTAAGCGATATCCTTTCTTACCGTTGGAAGTAAGACGTAATATCAATGATATTTGTTTTCTATTGAACATCGCAAACGGCTCGGCTGATTGTCCCGAACTACTCAGCAAAATACTTCTTCGCACTAATATGAACAACCTAAGAAATCGGCAGCCACTTCATGTACCATTCGCATCGACAAAGTACAGGCGCAACGCTTTCTGCATACGTAGTGTTATAGCTTTTTAGGGTTACGTAGCCGAATAACAAAAAACGGAACCCTTATAGATTCGTCATGTCAGTCTGTCTGTCCTTCCGTATGTCACAGCCACTTTATTCTGAAACAATTAGGACTACACAGCTGAAACTTGGTAGGTAGATGTATTCTGTGAACCGCTTTATGACTTTTGTACAAAAAAAAAATATAGATAAGGATATCCCCCACCCACATAGATGTGAAACTAGCTGCGTCAGGTTAGACTGGAAGCCGACCCCAAGATAGTTTGGGAAAAGGCTAGGCAGATGATTACATGAATGTGAAACTAAAAAAAAAAATACTAACAAAACCTATACGTGTGGGACCTATAAATAGGTCTTTAAAAATGACATAGAGGTTCCTAAAACCATTTTGTTTTCAAAGTCAATCTTTTGAAAGATAGACACTTCCAAAGTGGTAAAACGTGTGTGTCCCCCCTCTAATTTCTAAAGTAAGAAGAGAAAAATTCTGAAAAAAATATGGGGATGTAGAACGTAAAAAAACTTTCAACAAAAATTGGTTTGAATAAGATTTGATATTTAGTTTTTGAGATATGGGACTTTTTCACCAAACTGCAGCAGTAACTTTGTTTTTCATTAACTTACTATAAAAAAACAAATTTAGTTTTGCGGTTGAGTGGAAGTTTACTAATGAATGACCGTTCAAAATATTGTTATTATATTTGGGGCTATGGAACCCTGTGTGCGAGTAAAACTCGCACTTGGCCCGTTTTATAGTTTACCGTCACATCTAGATATCGATTTATTTTGCACCAGGGCACAGAAAATTAGAAAGAGATGAGAGAGGGCACAGAGAATTAGAAAGATATTAAGCAGGGAATATTTTGGTGACAGCCATAAAGAGCATCTTAAACTGCACTTTTGGTATTGCACGACTTGACATGCTACTTTACGTTACTTATACATGATACTTATGATTGTTATTAGTTTGTAAGCTTTCTTTAAAACTAAATAAATAAAAAATAAACATAAACTGACAAAAATTCTCACCTCCGCTAATCGGACAGCGTTTTTCTTGAGTATATTGCCAGTTACGCCCCTTCCCCACTTGTACGGTGAACGCTTCCTGAATATGTGTCCGACGTGCGAGCACGGAACTATTTCCAGAGTTCCACCGCACATCCAAGTCTTAAACGACAGCTCTAGATTTTCACTGCCCCAAACTTCGAAGCCGCGATCGTAAGTCCCCAATTTTTCAAAGAAGTCTTTGTCGATAGCAAATAGACCACCAGCCATAGTAGGAGACCAGACAGGCTCCGCAGTATGTTGGTGTCTCGCTCGCTCCTTTGGAGGGACAGAGTGCCAATTAAACTGAAGAGTCCAGTCGAAACCACCAACTTTGACTGAAGATGAGTCATTATATCGATACTCGAGGGTATTGTCGTCGATGACGTCAATTACGGGGCACACTACCGTAGTCTTGCTACGAGCAATTCTATCGAGTAATGGTTCGAGCCATCCTGGAATTAAATAGCTGAGGTTATCGAGTGGTCGTCACGGTGGATTTGTGTTACGCTAATTGTAAGATTTACCTTCAGTGCACTCGCAATGACTGTCGAGGTAGGTGATCACGGGGGCCGTGACGTATCGGGCTCCGAGGAGCCGCGCTCTGATTAGGCCCTCACGTCGGGCGGCTCTTACTATCCTCACTTTTGATAACGATGACATATAGTCATCTAGCTGCTGCATAAGGTGAGCTGCAAGTTTATACACGTCATTGTTATAGTTTATTAAATAGTAATTAAAGTCCTAAAAAAATTTAAACGAATTAGGATTTTATTTGGAAATAAAAAACGAGACGTTAAAACAAACCAAGTGCAACCTTTATCACTCCGCAATAAAAAATCTGCTTTCAATCACAAACTCAGACTTACGCATATCGGAAAAGTCATCGACGAGAATTATCTCTTTTATCAAGTGCTCTGGTGACCGCTCCAGCACGGAGTGAACTGTTCTAAGTAGCGCCGACCACGCTTCGTTGTGGAAGCATATCACCACGGATGTTTGTGGCAAGTCCTCTAAATATCTACCCGGTACTTTGCACCTGGTTAAGTAAACATTTCATTAGTCACCATTGAGATTACATAGACACACACATACATACACATTTTCTTAAATTCGAAAGACAAATCTTCACCTCGTATATGGTATTCCTGTAGTCCAAACTTTATACATTAGTGCTTGCGTCAAATCCGGTATTTCTGATTTTTTGCAGAATTGTTTATGATGTTAGCCCAGTGAATAATCCAAAGTTTGAGACCTCGACCGCCGAACGCATCTAAAAACCGCCAACATTTTCACATTTTGGCGATTATAACCTTAAAGGACTGGTTTTTGATAGTACCTTATCTTTTTAAAGTGGCCACAATAGTTGCCGAGATAAACCTAGTTCAAAACTTACTATTTTTTCTTGAACTTTGCAATTTTTTTAATATTTAATTTTAGTCTACTTTAAAAACGCCTGGAGAAGGTACTATCAAAAACTAGTCATAAAAGGTTATAATTACAGAAATTTTAAATTTTAGAATTTGACAAAGTTGCGTCCGGCGCTCGAGGTCACAAGCTTGGATTATTCATTGGGCCAACTTCATAAACAAGTCTGCAAAAAATCAGAACTACTGCATTTGACGCAAACTACCCCGTACATTCAGGCGACAAGGTTATGGGACTACTACAAACTACTAAAGACTACTACAACATGAACAAGTTTTGTAGTTCAAGTGCTCCTCCTGAGTCTCCACCATCCCCTCAATAACGATTTAAACAGATTCTTTCCATAGGTCGAGTTTACTCAAGACTAAAACAAAAAAAAAATACCTACTTTAAACTACTACTACCTCAAAGTCTATTATTGGACATAATAGACTTTGAAAATATTTAGATTGGGATAGTATCTAAATCAAAGAAATAAAATACGATAGTTTTTTTTATCCAACACAAAGCATTGCGTTGATTGGAAAAATGCGATAAGAGGAATGAGAAGAATTCACGAATACCCTTGAAAACCTCGAGATGTGCTGAGGTACCTTACAACACTGCAAAGATTTGGTATAATTTTCTTACCATTCATCCCTTGAGTCCGGCAGCTTTCTTCTAATAGATATCAGGTCACTGACGTATTGGTTGAAAGCGTGTTTTTGCCACCCCTGTGAGACAGCTCGCTTTGTTTCCTCGGTCATTTTTTTGGGTAGAATGACCTGTTTTCCTAGCTCACCGGGTGCTTGGTCCGAACCCGGCGCATCTATCACACCAAATCCTACAGGATGTGTATTATCTACATCTTCATCTAAGAAAACATAATGACGTTAAAAAAAAACTGCATCTTTTTAGTAAAACAGTTGACAGAAACAATTACAATACTAGAAATAGAGACCAATTAGTTCAGCCAGGCTTCGGATTCGTGAAAGTAGAATCATCTTTAATGGGGTACTGTTTGAGATGCTATAATAAAATTCCACACAGTACTCTTGAACTGAATGAGACGAAAGGAAGTTGTTGAAAATGGCATGTGGACCAACATGTGTGTGCAACCTATACAATAATTACATTATTGTTTTTGCTTTTAATCAATTATTACCATCGAACGGACACTTCTGCATCTCGAATACAATTTAAAGAGTGATATCACGACTCCATTCTCAATCTTATCCCGCCGCGCCATTTACTGATTTTTTATAAATCCAGCGTTTGATTTATGGGTTACCAAGGTTACACTTATTACTGGAATCAGATGTATGTAGCGCTAAACCAGCCAAAAGCACTGAGGGAATCAAGTTATGACGAAAGATGTTTACGTTTTCACATTGTTGAAACTTGCTTGATAGTTGTCAGTTAATGAATTGACATATGCGTTTAACGTTTGGGATCGTAGCGTATAAAGGTAAGGAATATTTTTTACTTACTATAAGTTCTTTTTTTTTTTTTTTTTTAATAAATATTAAAATAAATAAAATAAAAATTCGTAGTTCCTGGGAACGTGTGTGTACTGGTAACGCTATGCCTTAGATATTTACCTAGATGGGGGCTCGCCACAATAGTGGCAGTCAGGCCATTTATGGAGGAATGTCTGGAAAGGAGGCATGGCGTCCTCAGCTTCCGGCTGACGCAGGTGCTTACAAGACATGGATGCTTCGGGAAGTACCTGCGTTGCATAGGTAGGGAGCGAACGCCCGCTTGTCATCACTGTGTGGACTGCACCGAGGACAGGGTGCAACAGACGCTGGTGGATTGCTCAGCTTGGACTCAACAGCGCTGTGCCCTCGTAACAGCACTCGGTGTGGGTGATCTTTCTCTCCTGGCTGTGGTTCAATCCATAATCGGAAGTGAAAACGCATGGAAAGCCGTCTCGTCTATTTGCGAGGAGATGATGCATGCAAATTGGAGAGGGAAAGAGAGCATGGCGCTCACTCTACCCGCACCAGAACGGCAGCCGGTCGTCGAAGGCCACGTAACGATCTCCGGCCACCATAAAGAGGGGCCTGCGGGCGGCGAACTTAGGGCTGAGTTGTCGCCCGGCCAGCCAAACATGCAATAAACGCATTATATGGATAGCATTTAATTGTATTGATGGAACTGCAACCATACCATGCAACGATAGTTAAACAATCTTCGACTGTTTATTATACAAATAGTGCAACCTTGTTTGTATGTTCTAATGCTTAGTAGCACTCCATTTGATCACTACACTCCATGCTAAAGTATTAGAAACAAAGGCCATTAAAAATTACCTTCTTTCCACGCAAGCCGATCAAGCCAATTGACCCGCGTTGGTGCTGTAATGGACAAACGCACATTATCACACAAAATGTAAAAAAAGCAAGGCACTAACGAATAAACTCCAACAAGCACATCAATAGAAGAAAAAAAAACCGTTTTACAGATATTATTCTCACAATTATATGATACAATTTTAAGAATGTTTAGGAGTATGAGAAACACCGACTAGACAGGTATTATTATATCTGGTGCCCGACAGTTGTTGTGGGTTTCTCTTTCTATCTCTATCTACTCTTGAGTCGATGTAAACTTTGCTTGCGAGATTCAGACCATATTAGTTCTTCAGTTTTAGCATAAATGGCGCTGTAGTACTTTTTTTATAACTTGCTTTTTGTAGTGTGACAAATGCATGTTTCATCAAATCATAATCTTTAGATGTGAGATTGTGGTTGTTGCAAACAATTAAACTTAAGTGCTTTAAGATAATAAAATGGTATTTCCGATTCAAAAATCGACGTATTTACATACGATCGTGCTGGGGCCTAAGTACTTAAAAAGACTAGAGACTTCATGGTACAAAATATTTCTGAATACAGGAAGCAGCACTGATGCTATAATAATTTAAACGGGAAGCTGATTTTGAAACGGAGTAAATAAGAAAGAACGACGAATTCCGAGGTTTACTCCTTCCTATCCGACTTTAAAGGATGCTATCCACTATTTGTTTCTGTAGAAAGATTGATATCGAAACGTACCCAATAAATTGTATTCTCTATCAATATCGGGTTCATTACATTCAGATGTTATCGTTAGAGTCATGTTAGTCTCGATGATGATAGTGCAATATTGTGTAAAGATATTAAAACATCTAGTATTTGATATAACACCTACACCATGCAAGCGCATGCAATTTCAAAATAAAATCAACACTCACCGTCTGATACATTGCCATAGATCCTGCTGTTCCTTGCCATTTTCAAGGGCTTTGCCTTCGCATCATCGTATTCAACCAGTGGTGATGCAAAGATTGCGTTCCTTGAACCGCCATTGATAATCAACAATGCAACCATAAACCAAATCACTGTCAGTATGGACACAGCCTTTAATATTAACGTCCGCCTCCGTAGAAAAAATAAAGTGTATTTCATTTCTCTTCACAACTAATTCCAAGATGCAGACTGGATAAAACTCAACCTTAATAATATTCACTCACAATATTTTTCGAAACGTGAGTATGTTAGTCTTTTTTTCATTAAAATCTAAGAAGTTTTAAATCAATAAATCTTATTTATTTTTTTTGTTGGATAAACAAACAATTACACACTATAAATGGTTAACAAAGAATTGTACGAGACTACATCAGTGTGCAAGTAACTACGTTATCCACATCTCAACTGACACGATGAGTGACGGTACTGACTTTTTCAAAGTATGCAATAAGGCAGTCAAATTGCACATGCAAGTTACGACCACCACTCTATTAGTAGTGCCCTAAAGCAATACTAAAGAATTTATTTATTTATTTATTTATTTATATTTGGATCGCCAACAGAGGCTACACAATTACATGCACTCTTACATATACATGGACAATACAAGTGTGCGCTTCCAATTATAGGCAACCACATCGTTTACTTAATAACTAGGCAGGTACAAAAAGTTTGATAAGTAAGCAATAATTAAAATTAATCAAAGTACAGTATACGAAAATCATAGAAATTAATGAATGAATTATTATTATAAAAGAATTAATTAATTTTGAATAATATGAAAACAAAAACAATAAGGGTACAAAATAATTAAAAAAAGAAAAAAACATAAAAGAAAAAAACATACAAACTAATAACAAACCAATTCAAATAACATAAAACACTAATCTAAAACAACAACAACAATCAAACAATAACCATAGCCATAGAGATCTCCAAAGACAAAACAAGACAAAAAAGAACAAAAAAAAAATTATGACATGGATACTATTACCTTTACATCTTTTTTGAACTTTGGTAATTTGCATGTAATATCCAAATCATAATGCTTCGATACAACGTTATACTGCCTACAGAGCCTTGGCAAAACTGCGAAATGACCGAGGTTAGTTTTGGATCCTGGCACATAGAAGAGGTTATAATTACATTTACGCGGCAAGCGAGATGGTGCGCCTATATGCAGCTTTTCGAGAAGCTCACTACAGTCCACAGCCCCATTGAACAGTTTGTGAAGAAATGTGAGATCTAGAACTTTTCTTCTATCTACCAATGAGGAGATTTTATAATGCTTCAGTCTTAGGTCGTAGCTCCTGATTTTTTTTGCCAGACGATCTTTATAGCAAAGATGGTACAGAAAACGTCTTTGTACACTTTCCAAGCATTTAGTGTAGATATCATAGTGTGGGTTCCATACAGTGCTATTATATTCAAGCAGTGGGCGAACCAATGTGTTGTATAATTTAAGTCTAGTCGAGGATCTAGAAAACTCTTTGCTATTACGCAGGACAAATCCGAGGGCCTTGAACGCTTTAGAGGTTATGTTTATTATGTGCCTATCGAATTTCAGTTTCTTGTCAAATACAATTCCCAGGTCACGAACTTCATTTACTTCATGCAGTGTTTGCTGAAGCAGTGTGTATTTTTTGGTTTGCACTGTTTTATTACGGGAGAATTGCATATAATGACATTTAGAGACATTGAGCGACATTTTGTTAACTCTACACCAATCTACCATTCTATCGAGATCTGCCTGTAAAAGGGCGGAATCTAAGTTGGTTGTTATTGGTTTCATAATTTTAACGTCGTCTGCAAACAGGTAGAAGCTTGAATGCTTAAAACATGACGTAATGTCGTTAATGAATATATTGAAAAGGATAGGGCCTAAGTGCGATCCTTGTGGGACTCCCGATGTAGCTGGAAAGGTGTCAGACTGGTGACCATTAATTACCACTTTTGAATTTCTGCCAACTAGGTAAGAATGGAACCACTTGAATAATGACCCTCCTATTCCCAATTGGTTCAGTTTTTTCAGTAAGATATTATGGTCAACCTTATCAAATGCCTTACTAAAGTCTGTGTATATTGTGTCTACCGGTATTCTTTTATCAAGGGACTCTGATATGGCTGTGACATAACACATAAGGTTTGTAGAGGTTGACCTTGAATTGATAAAACCATGCTGATGGGAAGTAATATATTGTTTAACATGTGCATTTAGGCGTTTAGTTACTAACTTTTCAAGTATTTTGCCGAATATGTTTAATATAGAGATGGGCCGGTAGTTACATACTTGTTTCTTTTCCCCTGACTTGAAAATAGGAACCACTAAAGCTTCCTTCCACCTCTGGGGAAATCCGCCGTCCGCCATTGACTTGTTAAAAATAATTTTAAGAGGTCTAGTTAGCTCTTTTGCACATCTTTTTATAAATACGGTTGGAATACCGTCACTTCCAGCACCTTTTCGCTCATCCAAGGCTCTTAGGGATTGGAATATTTCCTCAGCTCCAAATTCCAGTTTACAGAATCCGGACGGGACAAGACAGCTATCAACGTGGTTTGACGCGTTAACAGTCGACGAGGTACCGTAGACTTGTGCAAAGTTCTCTGCAAACAAGTTACAGATTTCTCGTCCACTTGATGCTGTCTTGTTCATGTGACACATTACTGCTGGGTAGGTACTCTTATTTTTCTTTTTATTTTTAATAAATGTCCAGAACAGTTTTGGATCCCTTGCAATTGCCTCTTCCATTCTAACTATATAGTTTCTGTAACAGATTTCCATAAGCCTACCACATCTAGCACGCAGTGTCTCAAATGACACGATGTCTAGAGGATTCTTATACTTTTTGATTTTTATGCGTAATTTATTTTTTTCTTTTAATTGATGTATAAGATCTCGAGAATACCACTGTGGATATTTATTGCCCAGTATTTTTTTCATCGGGACGTTTTGTTTGATGATGACGTGCAGTATCTTGTAAAAGCTATCGAGCATTTTGTCAGTTGTGGGGTGGCCTTCTAGTTCTTTTTCCCAGTCTACAGAGTTTAATGCTGTCGTGATGTTATCGTAGTCAGCTTTAAAGAAGTCTGGTTTTAATGTCGGTTTGGCTTGAAGATTGTCAGATTTAAAGTTTAAAGATATAGAGAATTCGAATGATGGGTGCAATGGATCTTCTGAAATCAATTGACAGGTGCAACGGTTAAGGTTATGTAACGTAGTATTACATAGGGCCAGATCCAGTGTTTTAGATTTAGCATTTGGTAGGTAATTAAACTGTTCCAAAGCATTTAGGGAAACAAAATCTAGGAAACATCTAATCACCTCGCTATTGTTACTAGGGTATGGTAGTGCACGACTTGTGTTTTGCTCATCTATTTTCCAGATTATATTACTGAGGTTAAAGTCTCCTAAGATTAGAGTGTGATCATCTTGGTCAAAAGCACCCTGAGCAGAATTTAAAAATACTTGTATGATATCAGAGGTCACAGGCGGTGGTAAGTAAACGCCACAAATACGGAATTTCTGTGATTTTGTGCCACGCGGGGCGGTTTCAATATTGATCCACAGATCCTCACATGAACTCTCCAGGTGTTGCAGCCGACACGACCTCAAATTCCTGGAAACCGCCATCAAGACGCCACCACCATCCCTGCGCGCACTATATCGACTAGAATCGCGATCTCGTCTGTAAATTTCATACCTATCGTCAAATAATTCGGCGTCGTAAACACCACCGTTCAGCCAAGTCTCCGTAAGCACAATTATGTCATAGTCTTGTAAGGACATATTTTGGTAAAACAAATTAAGTTTCGTTTTTAGGCCGCGTACATTCTGATAATAAATCCGAAGTGAACTATCGAATGAAGCTAATTAAACTACAAAAACGTTCAATAGTTTGCTAATATTTAACCTAATTGGTTCCTACGTTAAAGACTTAAGTTGCTCCTGGTTCGTGATGACAATTCGTTCAGATTGTTCATTTTTCTTCATGAATATTCTTCCGTTTCGCACCCAAACAAACTTATACCCAAGTGATTTGCCACGAATACGGCTCGCTGCATGTAATGCCTTGTTATCTGTCGACAAATGTTCCGCCACGTAAATCGGAACTGGGTTCTCAGCAGCGATACCAAGGTGAGTCGTATTCAGCTTATTGTTAGGGTTTTTCTTGTTGTAGTTGATAGTAGCAGCAAAGAATGTATCTCGCAGGCGAGGGTTGTTAAACTTAACAAGAATAGATCTAGGTCGAGCAGTTTGGGTATCCTTTTTTGCGATCCTGGTACAGTGAGCTATGTCGGCTTCCACGACTCCACTATTAGTGATGTTGCCGAGTTGTAACACCGTGGTGAGTAGGTTTTCTGAGCGGTTTTCAGGCACATTCTGAATTTCAAGGTTGGTCGCTCTGAAGTTCTGTTCCATAATGTTAAGGCGTCGACTTATATCGTGGATCGATGTTTGTAACTGTAAGTTATCTTTCTCAAGTGCCTGAATTCTGGAAGACTTTTCTTCTAATGACAATTTCGTTTCTTCATATTTTTCGTTAAAAAAGTCAAGGGAAACACGAAAGCCTGCTATTAATTCACTTATTTGCTTAAACTGGTCAGCTACAACATCTTTAAGCGCGCTGGCGATCTCTTGCTTAATAATTTCTCTGAGGGAACCTTTTGATATTTCTAAGATGGTGTTGTCGTTAATTGGGCTCTCAGTGGGGCTGCTCTGTTTAACGGGTTTATTACGAACAGTTACGTTGGATTCGGTAGGTGAGCTGTGAAGTTGCGGAGCTGTATCATTGTTGGAGCATTCGCCTCGTGCAGCTAGTCGTACTGGTGTATCGGTGTTATTTGTTTTAGGTAGTTTACTCTGACAGTCAGGACATTTCCAAGTAGCTTTTTTTGCTATACCCATTGTTTTAAATTGATGTGCGGGTACGTTAGAACACAGCAAGTCGTACCGTAATTTACAATTACAACATTGCAGGTAATCTTTGGTTTGGATTGCATTCATACAACCCGCACATACGTTAGCCATTTTCGTAAATAATTCGTTCCTTGAAATTTTACCAATTCCAAAAACTATATCAGGGCGCTGGGCTCGAACTCGCTACACTGACGATTGTGAGTAGTTTCTGCCGATGCGTATACGTCTGCGCCACTTGAACGTTGTTATAAGTGTTGAAATTTGCAAGCTTAATGATCGAGTTTTAGATTTCAAATATTAAAGAATCGTTACAAGAATGATTCATCTGTCACACATTCCACAAATTTTTTCACTGTTTACTATTAGATTTAACTTGCTTTTTAACACTTTTTTTACGAAATACTTGCGTTCGAATCGTTATATTGTTATGGTTAAGAAAGATCTTTGGTGTTTTAGCACTTTTTAGCGATAAATTCTTAATATAACTGCACTTGGTCTTATGATTTTTATTTCGAGGTTTTCTCGGATTTACGACACGGAAAGCTTGAATAACACTTTCACTTGATATTTGTCCTGGCACCTTCACGTTGATCACAAATTTAGGTAAAATTTCACAGTATTTATATTTTTAGAGAAATATTTAACACGGAGCTTATCAAACTTAGATGTTCACCTAGTGGCGCCATCTAGCACATCTAAGAATAATTATACAAAGACAGTAGAGAATAATAATTATACAAAGACAGTAGTTACATAGCCGTAAGCCGGTTATAGCTGTAATGTCATTATGCAGTAGCCTATGCCCGCGGCTTCGCACGCGTGGAGTTTATTAACAATATTTATATCTATACTTACAGAAATTTTCGTACAAATATAGTACCTAAAATGCAGCAAAACACCAATTTTGCGCTTGAGTTGAACTTAGTTGCCATGGAATGTAGTGAACGGCACGGGATTGGCTCTCATATGATACTTACCTACTAGAAAATAATAATTTGTCTAGCTTGCACCCGCGGCTTCGCCCGCGTTAGTTCGGCAACTGTCCCACGGGATCGTACTTCCAGGATAAAAAGTATCTTAAGTTTTATTCCAGGTTATCTGCGTGCCTTTCATCCCAAACAGTTTAGTAGTTATTTCTTGAAAGAGTTACAAACATCCATGCATCCATACGTACAATCTGGTTTCTGCAGGGTGGCGAACATTGGCAGATCGTGCTATGTAGTATCAGCCAAGTCACTAAACCGTTATATGTTTGCCTTTTTCTTTGTCTGTGTAGTAAGGTCATTGTCTTTCTTATGATAACAGTAACTAGCCCAGTTGGTTTCGAGAACATCTAATTCGGTTGAGCTAGGCTTTAACCTTTTCGCATTGCACGCCCTCGTGAGTGGTGGCGATGTCTCAGGTGAGCCCGCACTTCGCCAAAGGAGTTGATGCCTGGAGGCTGGCTGCGCTGGATGGGTCGCGAATGTCATGCGTAGCAGTTCTCGTAGCCCATAGGTGACAGTAGGCTTACGGTGGTATTTTTTAAAAGGTGCACAAGCCCCATATAACCAAACCGTTTCCCCGGACGGCGCGGTATGCGTTAGGCATTCCTCATCACTTAATAATAAAAAAAAGGTTTGTAGGTGAAAAATATGGAAAAACTTAAAGTTTTTCCACATTATTTTTTGATGATCTATAACTAGACAATTCAAACTATTTTTCTGTTCAATTTATGTTACAAATAAAAATGTTTTTAATACACATTAAATAAGAAGAAAATAGTTATTTGTGCAACAAGAGAGCAAAGTCGTTTTTTGCTGCGAGTGCTGATTTTGAATCCTAAGCAAGCGAAGGATTCAACGATTGAATCACGAGCGTAGCGAGTGATTCTAAAGCTGAATCCTGAGCGTGGCGAGGGATTCAAAGGCACGAGATGCAAAAAACTTTGCTCTCGTGTAACACACATAACTTTTCACTTCAGCAGCGAGAACACTTTAGGAGATAAAATAATAAACAGGAATTGATTGAAATAACTATTTATTGTGAATCAAAATAATTAAAATTATAGATGATCACCTCGTCTGTGATAAATCTAAAATAAGATACCAACACCGTCTCCGAAAAACTGCTTGCGCCCTTTGTAAGTCTCGTTGAAGACATGGTATGCTTTCAGATATTTCTTGCGAGACTTCTCAGGTAGGAAACTTAATTCTGCATTAATAACTGTCTTGTTGTTTTAACTCTTACGGTGTTACAATACTGTTCTCGTCGCTAGTTTCACTCGTATTTTACGAGTATTTTAATATTTTTAACTTATTCAACTCTTTACGCCAGCCACGAATTTTTTTTCCCGCTCTTTTATTTAAATTAAGGCGTGTTCGGAAATTATAGCACCCATGATATTTTATTATTCAAAATATAGTAACATTATTGAAACAAGAAATAAATATTTACAGGTTAAATATCAGTTTTATTTGCAGTAAATACTTATTTTCGTTTAAATACAACAATAAGTTAAAAATTCAATAAATTACATTAAAAGACATAATTTTTGCAAAATCTCTTTTGTACGAAATTCCGAACGTGTTCGAATTCAAAAACGGAACTTCGAAAGGGCTGGTCTTTGTCTCTCTCTTTTTCTAATGGGCGGGAAAGAGATAGAGTGTGAATGTTTCGAATTGTATGATCAAACCCAAGGCTGAATAAGATATTCGGTACTTTCTGAAAAAAAATATTAAAAAGTTACTTTGTCTCACTCAGTGAGCAAAATCGCATTTTGCTCACTGATTTCAGGCAGCAAAACCTACATGTTTGAGCTACTGAAGTGAAAATATAATTTACGCTGTAAATTGTGTGAAAAGCAATTCGCTTACGTTTCGATTTGGGTAAGTATTTTGAAAATAATAATTAAACGTGTTCCTTGAATGCTGAATACTGTTTTAATCAGAATAACAGCATTTTAAGTTGGAAATAGGGTTGAATCGCAAATGATTTTGATATTACATTTGTACGGACAATTCTGCATGCGCCGTGTTCTTAAGGATTTACCTACTACGTCTACATTGTAATAATAATGACTTTTCAGAATACTTTTATGGACACAACCTTGTAGCCAGAATTATCCATCAGCAACTTGCTTGAACTATAGCCTTGTGGAATCGGAAGTGCCGTACTATAGGTATGTGCCCGACCCAGTTCTTGAAAATGGCAATATCACTCTGTACTGGGATAAATCCATCATCACTGACATGATTATTGTAGCCCGTAAGCCTGATGTAGTGATGGTGGATCGATCAGAGCGGCGCGCAATGATTGTTGACATAGAGGTTCCGCATGACGAGAACCTAATAGAAACCGAGAAATATTAGCAAATCGAGTATCTTGACTTGGCTCGCGAGATTGTTGATATGTGGCATGTGGACTTTGCAATCATTGTGCCGATAGTCGTATCAGCCAATGGTTTAATTATCAAGAGCCTCGACCAATATCTGATCAGGCTCTCGTTAGGCAGCTGGATCACTGGATCAGAAAGCAAACTGGTATTCAGAAAGCGGTACTCTTGGATACGGCTCGTATTGTCAGGAGGTTCCTTTCTCTGAAGCCATGACCTGTGTAGCTTGGACCCAGTTCCAGATACCGGGTGGGCTACAATTTTTATATTTTAAATGTAGTTTTATTATATATATATATATTTTTTAAGTAATATAATAAAAATGTAATGAATTTGTATGAAAATAAATGAAAGAGAATATAATAACTTTTCAGATAGCCACAAAATAAAATCAATTTTAATTTCAAGGTTTACAGCTTGCTCAAGATTTATAGCAGAAACAGTTACTAGGAACGTTCGTTTTTTACGATTTTGGAGATAAATATTCAATTTCTGTTGAATTTTATTCAGAAGTACGAGTATTATTAATTTCATATCATATTTTCTGTTTGTTACAATAGGTTTTCCGCACAGATTATTGCAGGTATAAATAGCCGCACTAGACCATGGTTTGCAACTATTCTTTTGGTGATTTTGACCTTTTTACACGACTGCCCAAAAAAAGAGTGTTGTTTCAGGGTTCATTTAAGTATGTATTTCAATAGATTATATAACTCAGATGCGGATATGCTCAATTTTTTGTACTATTGTTTGTGATATTCAAGTTAACTGACGGTCTATCAGTATACCAGTAGTAGTATTGTACTTGGTCTATAATACGATTAGTATATTCCATTATTACATTCGGTACTGAAGTACGTTGATAAAAGTTCATTACGTTAGGTTTTTAAAAGTTAATTATTTTTGTCAAGCCAATTTACAATGTCCTTACCGTGTGGCATTTATGTGCAGTTCGCATTTTAAAATGTCTGTACATTCAATTAGTGCGGTCCTATCGTCAGCGAATAAGACCATGCTGTGTTCAATGTGGTGAGGTAGGTCATTTATGAATAGCAAGAATAAAAGTGAGCTAAGAACTCTACCTTGAGGTACGCCATGTGTGATAACTCTTTCTTCGGATGTGTATATTTTCTCACGCCTAATGTTATTTGTGCACATTTTAGATGTTTCCGTTTATTGTATAGGGCCACTTAGATATGACTTAATAAGATCAATTATGTTTTGCTCTTATTCCATATTATGTTTTATCTGTATCGAAAGCTTTTGTCATATCTGCAAGGATTTCGCAAATTGTAACTTTTGTTATCAAAATGTATCAGTATAGCAAGCAGTAGATAGCGCTTTAGAAACCTTTGTTTGATCTTAAATTCATTCAACATCACATAAACAAAAACTTATTGCTCGATTTATAAATAATATTTTTGATGACTTAAGAAAAAATGGAAATTAAGGCAATGAGTCTTTGCTTTGCTCTCTTTATCGTGTTTTTCGAAACGCTTCTGTATGATAACTGTCTTTAGACATTTTGGGAGGAGTGCCATTGCGGATTGTTGAAAGTTTCGATTCTCCAACTGTACTTCGTCGAGTATTCATTGCATTAAAAAGTAGGCATAAGATAACATTTGTGTTGGCGCTGCACTAACTGTTGAAATTCCAATCGCATTACTAGTTAAGCACTCATTTAGGTGTCACTTAGTGTTACTGGAATATTGCATTACTTTCATCATAAAAATATCGTACGTCAGGTTATTGATAAGCAACTACTTTGTTCTCAGGACTCTTGCTGAAGAATATGGGTGATAAAACATGCTCAATGAGCACTTCTAAATGAAACAAAAAACTCTTCAAACATAAACAAAACGAGGCGAACTTATAGCCAGTAGAGGCACTAAAGTCATGTGAAATTAATTTTCGACACTGCAACTGTCATATCGAAGCAGCGTATCTTGTAGTAATCGCAAAACACGAAGACATATCCCATTATTAAAATTTATGCTAACCTCCCTTTTGTAATTATGGCTTTAGTGTTAACATTATTGCTCAAATTCTTTGATTAAAAACTTTCTAGATCTTAATGAAGATAGACTAAAATATCCAAGTTTCGAAAAATGTATTGAGTGAATTGAATAAAGGTAGAGAACTTTATTCAGACTGCACCTCGGAATAAGTTATGTAGAGAAATGAAATACAGTATTTTATTCCTACGGAAGCGGACGTTAATATTGAAAGCTGTGATTATACTGACAGTGATTTGTTCTATGGTCGCATTGTTGACTACACCACAACTACTACCGGTTGAAAACGATGTTGCGGAGGTGAAAACTGTGAAGCTTACACCTACAAAAAAGAAAAGCAGGACTTACAGCAGTAATCTTTTTGGCGGTGAGTGTTATTTTATGCTTTTACAGCAGTAATCTTTTTGGCGGTGAGAGTTATTTTATGCTTTAAAATTTCATCTTGCTTGGTGTAGGTGTTAAATTATAAACCAGATGTTTTAATAGCATTACAAGATATTACACTGTGTCACCCACGAATGCCCGGTATACAAGATATAAGGGACACCGACACGAAAACGCTTACCATGTACTCAGTACGTCATTTTGAACCCCCCCTCATAGATTTTTTTCTTCGGTTATTAAAATAAAAAAAACAGCTGTTTCCTAAATATTGAATGCTCGGTCAAAATGTATGCGAAAGCTGTTTTTTTTAAACCGATGAAAAATGTCAATTTTGATACTCCTGTCACTCGCGCATTAAATCGCTTGCGGACTAGGCCTACAGTGTGGCTATAACGCGCCGTTAGGAACGTTTGAAAATTACGAGGGCTAAGTGACTCAAGCCCGCCGCGCATCGCCCCCGCCTTGGCCACTTTAGTGTGGCGTAAAGCGATGGTTTCATATATTTGATAATTCGCGCCCGCCACGCGCCGTCGCCGTCGGGTGCGCCAAAGTTCACCTAAATTTTCAACTCCTATAATTGGAAATCCGAAAATGTTCTTCCTAACATTTTTCATCCTAACAATCACAATTCCTAACTACGCTGTCTCTAATGTTCATAATTCCGAAGCATTCAACTTCATAATGTCAGTAGCAATAAACATCTATTATACTTTTATTTGTTTTCCTATGTTTTCTCAACATAACCGTCTTTTACACTATTATTCAGTCATATCTTTTTTGTTTAGATTTCTTTTTTATTAATTAAAGCGTCTTCTTTTATTTTATTTATAGCGGTGTGTACCTGCAAAGATATCCATAGGTTAGGTTAGGTTAGAACTGTGACCAACTACCTCGAAATTGGTTTCGAAATTTTTCTAAGTATTTTTTTCATAGGAAGAGTGATCATTCGGATTACAAATCATTAGGAAGAACAATTTCGGGTAAAGAACTTTAGGTGAGCCAATATGGACCCGTCGCCGTCGCCACCGCGCTAGGCCTGCAGAGTGGACGCGTACTTGGGATCGTGTCTCCCGATGAAATTGTGTTTTGGTTATGATGTAACGGAATACTATAATGAAAATCTAATAAGATTTTCCTCAAAAGTGCGTAACAATAAATGGCCATTGTATTCCTCTGCTTCACTTCGAGGTGTAGATCTTAGACCCGGATCTAAAATTCTAGTTGATTCTACTGCCAACTAGGAAAACTTGATGTTTATCTATTTTCTCTTTAATAACAGGAAATAAACAAGCTATTTTTAACAGCGTCCAATTTTAAATACCATACACCTCTATGTTGATATACCTATTCATCTGCTTGTAGTACAGTTTATATAATAGTAGTAGTAGCGTCGTTTACTTCGAATGATAATGTGCGTTTGTCCGCAGCACCGACGCTAGTCGATTGGCTTGGCCGTCTTGCGGGGAAAGAAGGTAATTTGAGACGTAGATCTTAAACACAGATCCATGATTCTAGATGACTCTACGAGTACTGCAATCTAGAAAAAAGTTAATAACAGTAAAATGAAGAAGCTACGGATTTTTTTTTTTTGTGAGTGGCATCTCGCAGTTCAACCTATGAGGTTGTCGTCTGCTTAACCGGACTATCCTGTGGGTGCCTTAAGAGTAAGGCCTCCAGCCAGGGCATAAAAACTTACAAACTAAGCGACTGCAAGCTAAGGGCACCCCCTGTGGGGTACGAACCTCGGCTTAGGGCGTCGCTGGATGAGGACTGCATGGAGACAGGCTGGATCTGAATGGTATCATTATTTAGGGGCTGATTTAAAACTACTGGCACAGCATCGCGGGCTGGCTCGAGCGAGGGTCGGGGAGGGCATGGACCGGGACGTCGCGACGGACCTCGACGGCGAGGTCGGAAAGACGGCGGTTTGAGTCGGAACTTTTTAAGAGTGCTAGTCTCTTTGCTACTCTCCTGGAGGAGGGTGATAGCATCATCTGGAGTGCCGAGGGTATGCCTAGGACGGCGTACTGCACTAATGCGCGAGGGTTCGTAACGGGCGGCCGCTGTGATCAGGGGATTACGGTGCTTAATGGCGTTATCGAAGAAACGCTTCGAAAGACGTTTCATAAACTGAAGGACGGTGGGCATTCTAAGGTCTACGTGTAGACGGTCATTACGGACATAAAAGGGGGCTCCCGTGACTCTACGTAAGAACCAGTTCTGCAAAGTTTGCATCCTATGGATGTACTTAGGCTTGGTGTGAGCGTACACGACGCAAGCGTAGGTCATAATGGGGCGGATCACCGCGGTATAAAGGCGCAACTTGCACTTGAGTGACAACTTGCTTTTCGCCGAAATCATGAAATGAAGCCTACCCATAGCAAAGGCAGCTCGGTCGCGAGCTGCTTTGATGTGCGCCGCGAAAGACAGGTGGTTGTCAAGTAAGACTCCTAAGTACTTGGCTTGCTTCTCCCAAGCCATCAAATTCAAGGAGCTAACTATAGCTCCTTGAATTTGACGAGGAAGCGAAACAACTGCCTGTATAGCATAAAGCTGTCATGTTGAAGTATCTATTGATCGGAATTTTAGAGTTTAGCCTGTAGTTAACGTCGTTTATTTTAACATTTTGTATGATAATGTGCGTTTGTCCATCACAGCACCAACGCGGGTCGACTGGCATGGGCGGCTTGCGGGGAATGAAGGTAATTTTAATGGCCTTCGTATGCAAGACTTTAGCATGGAGTAGTGATCAAATGGAGTGCTACTAAGCATTATAGCAGACAAATAAAGTAGCCGTATTTATGCAGAGACCTTTGTTCATGGAAGAGCTTAGAATCCACCAATGATAGAAGGTCTTTCTAGGAATAATGAATTTACACTGAGTGAGGCAAGTATTTTGTATGAAATGCACCGACGATGTCGCTGGCAAACGATTATTGATTCCCGTAGAAGACGACGTAAGAACAGTTTATTTTAACAATTCCTCCATTTGTTCAATACACTGTGTTCTGGACCCTTAAAAGCATCTGATCCTTTTATGTACGTGTATTGTCTTCCCTCGTGTGTGGGTCTGTAGTGTATGATTTATTTTTAAAACAGATTAAATTTTAAACTATAATTGTTTTGCTGGCATATAGTTGTAACCAACAGCTGTAGGTAATACTTTTTACTCTGCTATTATACGTATAAACCTCAGACGGTTCATAATTAATTTCCATATCAATTTATTTAATTTATTTAGCCAGCCACATTAACGATATTTTTCGTCGATACCCTTCAACGTGGCAATGATAGCTGCCAGTCTTCTTATCACGTTCCTGGATGAAAGCAATGCGAAGTGGTACTTGGACACCTAAGAGTCCTATTGTCATCGTGATATATTATTATGAATTCATTTATGTCAGACAGTCCATACATTGTTTAAAACTTAAAATTAAAATCCAATACACAGACAAAATGAAAATTTAAATTTGTAAATTTAAAAAATATTACACATAAAAACAATGAATAAAAAAATTAGAAATACACAATAAAATCCTAAACACATGTCAAATCATACGAGTATATTATTATAGTATGTGTAGGTTCTAAGACCAAAAAATGTTTTAACTTTAGGTTTTTTTATATATATTTCATTAACATTTAATCTAAACTCCTTAAATCACGTAAATAGTACATTTTGATTCAAGTGGGGAAACTTTGTCATTGCGGCCGAAGCGGAATTCACACCCGAGCTTGATATTAAAAAATATTGCAATACAATTCACTTTAATATTCTACATCCCGTAGAGTTCGGTGTGATAGCTGCGCCGGGATTGGACAGCGCACTCGGTGAACTAGGACAACCGGTCGTTCTACCCACGAATCTAACCCAAGAAGCAAAGCAAGCTGTCTTTGAGGGGTGGAAAAACAACGCTTTCAACCAATACGTTAGCGACCTAATATCTGTTAAGAGAAAGCTGCCGGACCCAAGGGATGAATGGTAAAAATTATACCAAATCTTTACAAGACATGCTGTACAACCTCTCGAGCGATTAAGGGATTTCCTTGAATTATTCCCTTCACTCTTATCACATTTTTGCAAATCAACACTGTGCTTTGTGTTGGATAAAGAAGAAAAAAACAATAGGGGATAATCCTATTTTTTTTTCTTTGTCCGTCGGGTAGTTTATTGAAAAGTATTGGACACGTTTTTTTTCTTTTTTCACGTGGTCATAAAATTACGGAGATATATGAGTTGAAATGGCGCATGACGTCACATGTAGGTAAGTTTTATACCTACTTGTGACGTAGTAAGCCCCCACTCTCCAACTTTAATGAGTTCTAACTAAGTAATTTTTTGATATTTTGATAAAACAAAAAATACGTGTCTAATATTTTTGTATTACCTGTCTGACGGACAATATAGAATGTCGTTTTCTTTACCCAGTCCGATCCCCTATTCTCTATAACCAAACTCCTTTGCGAAAGTATCAGTTCGACCTTTGACGGCACGGCTGGCACAGTCATGGTTGAGCGATCGACTGCTGCGCTGCGTGCCGCGGGTTTGATCCTCGCACGGATCAAATACTCTAAAGGTCTACAGATAGTTGTTCCAGATCTGACTGTTTGCGTATGTCGGCTTAAATGTTAGTAAACGCACCCACGATACAAGAGAAATTCTCAGCGTGGAGCAAGGTAATTAAAAAAAAAACCTGTAAAAAAACCTACATTTGTAATCTAGTCTTATCGGGCCCAATTTTATTTCTAATAAAATTTCCATTTACGTCGCTTATGTAAATAATAACTTGGTAACAAGATAAGGATTGTATTTAATGTTTTAACTTTACAGATACTTTTACATTATCGTTTGGGTGATAATATCTTACCTTATTTGATTTCTTGATTTCCTAATATAGATATTTTCAAGGTCTATTATTGGATGGTATGTATTTTGTAGCACTTGAACTAAAAAAACTTGGTCATGTGAGTAAGTAATCGAATACCATGTGTACCAGGGGCCTATTTAATAAACGTGACTATCTGACAATTTTGTCAGATTTGACAAATTATTCGAATTGTCCCGACAAATGCCGTTTAATAAAGATGACAGTAATGTCCAATGCGACAGGTAAATACTGACAAAATATATAATTGCCATTTATGTATCTCTAGGAAACTATTCTCTCATTTAATTGTGAGAGAATAGTTAATAATTAATAGTTTAGTAGAAGAAGAAAATTTGTCATTTTTTCTGACATATTTGTCAAAATACAACATAATTATCGAGGTATGCATCATCTAATATGAGGAAACAACAAAATTAACATAAAACAAAAAAAAATATAACATACGGCTGTTTGTGACTTGAACTTCGTTTTTGTTAGCTATTTAAACTGGACGCCAAATTAACAATTTTAGGCCTTATCTGAATCTTTTTGAAGAAAAGTTTAGTTTTTTTTAAAGCTTGCGACGTCGAACCGAACAGTTCACTACTACTGGTATCCGTCGACGACGTGAACACCATTTTTTAACTTAATCGTACTAATGTTAATGCTGAATTGCCTTGGCATTGGGTGAGGGTGGTGCCTGTCGAAAATTTCTAACAATTCGACAAATATGTGAAAATGTCATGACAATTTAGGGTTTAATAAAGCTATTTTGACAAGTTTTTCCGGACACATTGTCATCAAAAACTGATTATTAAACAGAAATATGTGACATTGTTACGAGAAGTCGACTAAATATTTGTAGATTTTGCATCGTGACAAATACCGTCCTTCAGTTTATAAAACGTCTTTCGAAGCGTTTCTTCGATAACGCCAGTAAGCACCGTAATCCCCTGATCGCAGCGGCCGCCCGTTACGAACCCTCGCGCATTACCTAGGCATACCCGTCGTCAATCCAGATGATGCTATCACCCTCCTCCAGGAGAGTAGCAAAGAGACTAGCACTCTTAAAAAGTTCCGACTCGAACCGCCGTCTTTCCGACCTCGCCGTCGAGGTCCGTCGCGACGTCCCGGTCCATGCCCTCCCCGACCCTCGCTCGAGCCAGCCCGCGATGCTGTGCCAGTAGATTTAAATCAGCCCCTAAATAATGATACCATTCAGATCCAGCCTGTCCCCATGCAGTCCTCCCCCAGCGACGCCCTAAGCCGAGGTTCGTACCCCACAGGGGGTGCCCTTAGCGTACAGTCACTTAGTTTGTAAGTTTTTATGCCCTGGCTAGAGGCCTTACTCTTAAGGCACCCACAGAATAGTCCGGTTAAGCAGACGACAACCTCATGGGTTGAACTGCGAGATGCTATTCACAAAAAAAAAAAAAATCGTGACAAATTTGTCAGTGATATAATATATGTAATTTTCGGATTGTCACCCGTCGCCTGTTACCTATCATTGTCGCGTTTATTAAATAGGCCCCAGGTTATATTTTGCCTGTCAAATATAAAAAAATGTAAGTTAGAGTAACTGTTAATCTGATTAGTAACTAATAAAATGCTTTCTTCACCAGGTGCAAAGTGCCGGGTAGGTATCTTGAGGACTTGCCGCAGACCTCCGTGGTAATATGCTTCCACAACGAAGCGTGGTCGGTGCTACTAAGGACAGTTCACTCCGTGCTGGACCGGTCACCAGAGCACTTGATCAAAGAGATCATTCTCGTCGATGACTTCTCCAATATGCGTAAGTCTGAGTTTGCGAATGAAGGCAGATTTTTTTTTTTCGGGGTGATAAAAATAAACCAAGTGCATCCTGCACTTGGTTTTTTTAAACATCTAGTTTATTATTTTTAAATTAAATCTGTGTTCCTTTTATATTTTAAGATTTTGATTATTTTCTTATTTATAAAAAATCAACACCACACGTTGAAACTGCTGTGGTCAATGACAGACGTGTTTATTGTTATTTAGTTTGCTCAATTGTTTAAGAGCATTAATTTGAGCATTAATGACTCATAACGTGTCTTGAAAATAAGTACTAAAGTGGTGTGAACTTTAGGCCAGCTAGTTTCCTTCAAAAACAGGCAAGACAGAGAAATCGACCGCCACCGAGACGAAAACGCCTAGAAGAGCTACTGGTCCATGAAGTCGCTAATGAAGGGTGACCTACCTTTATCCCTAAAGCGCAAACTCATCCACATGTGCATTCTGACCATCCTAACCTACGGTGCTCAACCTTGGTCCCTGACGAGACGCAAAAGTCCAAACTTAAGGTTTGCCTAAGGCCGATGGAGCGTAGCGTATTGTGTATTAAGATCAGCGACAGAATTCGCAATATCACAACACGCTCTAAAACTGGAATTGCTGATGTGGGCAAAAGACTACTAGGTTGAAGTGGGAATGGGCAGGCCATGTCTGTAGAATGCATCAATAGGCTTGAGTTGTTACGCAGTGGGTGCCAGAAGACGGGAGTTGTCGCCCACGGAGCCCTAGAAAACGCTAGCGAGACGGCGGTTATGAGGGATGGCCGGAGAAAACTCCGTCCGCACAGAGAAAAGAGTGAAAGGCTATGAGGGACGCCTTTGCTCAGCAGTGGGACGATATAGGCTGTTACAAAAAAAACGGGTTGCACTCCGGGAGTGCCGGTAAAAGTGAAAACTTGAATATTTACGTTGTGCATTTTTGATATTTTGGAATGGTTAGGGAAAAATTTTGCACAAATTGCTTTAATTAACAGTATAAAAGTACTATTATTTATGTAGTAAAATACAACATTCATTTATTGCGCTATCGTACACAAACATGACAATGTATATTACATTAAAAATGTAACACTTCAGAACTATTACATTCGGTCTTACAAATTTTACCTTTTTGGAGAAACCGAAGGTTTTGTTTATGCATAAAATAATTATCCAGTTTTGGAAACCCAAACTCAAAGAGATAGATGTCATAAAGTTCAAATTCCTTCGTAACCTAATGTCAATCTGTCTTACGAATTTTCCAGTATTGGAAACCCAAACTCAATGACAGATGTCATAAAGTTCAAAGTTCTCAGCAAACTTACGTGACCTGGTCACGTGTCTTGGCGGTCACGTGTCCTGACGCGAGTTTAACATTTTTTACCCATCACAAAAGTGCACAACGCCGCTATAGAAGTTTTCACTTCAAAAACTATGACGTGTGTATACTTGCAGCCCACCTAATGCAGCAGCTAGATGACTACATGTCATCGTTACTAAGAGTTAGGATAGTCAGAGCCACCCGACGTCAGGGTCTCATCAGGGCGCGTCTCCTCGGAGCCCGATACGTCACGACCCCCGTGATTACCTATCTTGACAGCCATTGCGAGTGCACTGAAGGTAAAATCTTACAATTAGCGTAACACAAATCCTCCGTGACGACCAGTCGTTAACCTCATCTATTTTATTCTAGGATGGCTCGAACCATTACTCGATAGAATTGCTCGTAGCAAGACAACGGTAGTGTGCCCCGTAATTGATGGCATCGACGACAGTACCTTTGCCTATCATCATAGTGATTCATCTTCAGTCAGTGTTGGTGGTTTCAACTGGAATCTCGAGTTCAGTTGGCACCCTGTTCCGTCGAAGGAGCGAGCGAGACACCAACATCCTGCGGAGCCTGTCTGGTCTCCTACTATGGCTGGTGGTCTATTTGCTATAGACAAAGACTTTTTTGAAAGACTAGGGACTTACGACAGCGGGTTTGACATTTGGGGCGGTGAAAATCTAGAGCTGTCGTTTAAGACTTGGATGTGCGGTGGAACTCTGGAGATAGTTCCTTGCTCGCACGTCGGACACATATTCAGGAAGCGTTCACCGTATGAGTGGGGAGCCGGTGATATACTAAAGAAAAACTCTGTTCGGTTAGCTGAGGTGAGAAGTCTTGTCACGTAATGTTTATTTTTGAAATTTTGTGCTCTAAACTTGATGTCAGAGTCACAATGTTTTTTTACGGTTTTAGGTATGGTTGGATGATTATGCAAAGTACTACTATCAGCGCGTTGGAGACGATAAGGGTGATTACGGTGACATCACTGACCGCAGAGAACTTAGAGAGAAATTAGGTTGCAAGTCCTTTGAGTGGTATTTGAAGAACATTTATCCCGAACAGTTCATTCCTGGAGAATCTGTTGCTCATGGCCAGGTACTTTCTTGTTATTTAGTAGAGTTCAATTACTAAATAACATTCTTTTTTTACTTAAATCAAATAGATAAAATATAAAGAAATTAATTTTAATTATAAGAATAAAAAATGAGCACCAAAAAAGTCTTTTCCATCGCTGTAAACCGATAATATGCCCAAGAGACTGAGAGACCTTGTAACACCATACAAGCCTGCCTCAGCCCAACGTAAAAAAAAACAACCCTTGGGTCACGGGAAGGGCCAACTAAACGTTTTTTCTTGAAAAACCTGTGAGCACACTGTGACCGATTGCGGCAGTACCACTTTGCAGGTGTTCTTGTTCAACATTTTGAATGTTTGTTTCGGTTTCTCTCACTTTTCAAATCAATGCACTCTTTAATGTACGTTGAACGGCACGGTTATACTTGTAACTGCACCTATATTCACTTTTGTTTGCATTTGTCCCTATGGCCATCACCGATAGTTTCGAAACAACTTAAACAACCGCAATTACTGCCTTGATGGTGAGACAATCGTTGGACCCGAATCGGATGAAGTAAAACTACCAAGACTTAAAATTCGAAGATGTGACAATAATAACGGCGAGCAGGTAGTATTAAAGATACGAGTACAAAGGAATGTGAATTTGATTGGACTTTGTTTACAATAATGAGGGCGTTAAAGGCTTTCTTGATACCTTTTTAAATTTTTTAACTGCATATGGAATGATTGTGTTATTTAAATTATATTTTCGTGATAAGTGTAATAATAGCGTGTGTTGTGTTTCCATTTTGAGTAGTTTTTGTTAATATTAGACAAGGTATGTAGGTATTTTATTCCGAAACCGTACACCGAAGGCGTAAAGTGCCTACTTACTTATTTTTTTTGGTAATATTTTGTGATCCTATTTGATTACAGTTTCATTTGTATTTT
Organism: Cerastis leucographa; assembly: GCA_963082945.1. Classification (NCBI taxonomy): domain Eukaryota; kingdom Metazoa; phylum Arthropoda; class Insecta; order Lepidoptera; family Noctuidae; genus Cerastis; species Cerastis leucographa. Next base: position 6,824,829 of record OY720361.1, read on the forward strand.
CATGAATAAAGCATTGTGTAGCGAACAATACTACAACGCTAGAATAATCACGAATATGTTTTGTGTGTCTGTTGATCATAATTATACAAACACAGCGCATACACCGCGATCACAGTTAGTTCAGATATTCTATATAGATGTTCTTGTTATATTCTGTTCAGATGTTCTATATATTAGAAAATAGTTTTCGTTTTAAAGTTATTTTTTTTTTTTTTTTTTTTTGAATGGCATCTCGCAGTTCAACCTATGAGGTTGTCGTCTGCTTAACCGGACTATCCTGTGGGTGCCTTTAGAGTAAGGCCTCCAGCCAGGGCATAAAAACTTACAAACTAAGCGACTGCACGCTAAGGGCACCCCCTGTGGGGTACGAACCTCGGCTTAGGGCGTCGCTGGGGGAAGACTGCATGGGGACAGGCTGGATCTGAATGGTATCATTATTTAGGGGCTGATTTAAAACTACTGGCACAGCATCGCGAGCTGACTCGAGCGAGGGTCGGGGAGGGCATGGACCGGGACGTCGCGACGGACCTCGACGGCGAGGTCGGAAAGACGGCGGTTTGAGTCGGAACTTTTTAAGAGTGCTAGTCTCTTTGCTACTCTCCTGGAGGAGGGTGATAGCATCATCTGGAGTGACAAGGGTATGCCTAGGACGGCGTACTGTACTAATGCGCGAGGGTTCGTAACGGGCGGCCGCTGCGATCAGGGGATTACGGTGTTTAATGGCGTTATCGAAGAAACGCTTCGAAAGACGTTTCATAAACTGAAGGACGGTGGGCATTCTAAGGTCTACGTGTAGACGGTCATTGCGGACATAAAAAGGGGCTCCCGTGACTCTACGTAAGAACCGGTTCTGTAAAACTTGCATCCTATGGATGTACTTAGGCTTGGTGTGAGCGTACACGACGCAAGCGTACGTCATAATGGGGCGGATCACCGCGGTATAAAGGCGCAACTTGCACTTGAGTGACAACTTGCTTTTTGCCGAAATCATGAAATGAAGCCTACCCATAGCAAACGCAGCTCGGTCGCGAGCTGCTTTGATGTGCGCCGCGAAAGACAAGTGGTTGTCAAGTATGACTCCTAAGTACTTGGCTTGCTTCTCCCAAGGGATAGGCTTACCGTACATAGTGATCGGGCTGAGCGCGGGTGGCTTAATTTTACGCTGTTTAGAGTAAAGAACTGCCTGGCTCTTGTCGGGGTTCACCTCGATTCTCCATTTCCGGAACCAAGCGCCTAAGACGTTGGCTGAGGTTTGGAGGGTGCTATAGATAGCGTCGTGACTGCGGCCAGTGTAATAAATGGCCGTGTCGTCCGCGAACAGGGCTAACTGAGCCTTCTTGCTCTTGGGGATGTCACTGGTGAACAGAGTAAAGATAAGGGGAGAGACGACGGAGCCCTGAGGGACTCCGGCTCTAATGGGGTGGGGGGAAGACAGTGCCTTCCCGATGCGATAGCGGAAGGTGCGATCCGACAGAAAGTCTCGTAAGATGAGCACGAGACGGTCCGGCACTCCCAGTTTTTACAGCTTATATAATAAGCCGTTGTGCCAGACTTTGTCGAAAGCCTTTGCTATGTCGAAGTACAACACACCCGTCATCGCTCCACGCTGGAAGCCAGCGCTCAAGTGTTCTACGATGCGATGGGCCTGTTGAATGCAGGAGTGTCCGGTCCTGAAGCCGAACTGCTCGTTGGGGATGAGACTCTTAGCCTCGGCGAAGTCTTTGAGTCGCTTATAAATAAGTCTCTCGTAGATTTTGCCGAGTGCGTTCAGGAGACTGATAGGTCTGTAGCTTGAGGGCTCAGACTTGGGTTTGCCTGGCTTGGCGAAACCGATGACAGTGGCCTCTTTCCATATTTGGGGAAAGGCGTTGTTGCTCAGGGCGCCATTGAAGATGGCCGCCATTAACACGACGAGCTGAGCGGGGAGGAGTTTTAACACCCTATTGGTGATTCCGTCGGAGCCGGGTGCTTTCCGCGGTTGAAGCTTATTAATGATGTCTTGCACTTCGTCAGCTGTGACCGAAGGCAGAGGATCATCAGGGTCTTCTACGGGAGGGAGGGCGGCTTTACGTTCGACGAATGCGTTCACCTCATCGAGATGTCGCTTGTCTACTGGTTGAGAGCTGGGGGAGCACTGGGACTCCAGGCTGTCGGCTAGGCATTCGGCCTTCTCAGAGTCGTCGAATGCGACGCTCTTATCGGGTCGGGTGAGGGGAGGCATCGAAGCCTCTTCGGTGGAGCGCAACTTGCGTTGTAGCTGCCAGAAGGCTAGGTGGGTAGGCTCGAGCTCGCTAAGCGTCTTGTCCCATTGATCTGAACGATGCTCACTAGTGCGCTTCTTTACAGCACGCTGTAAATAACGCATGTGAGCTTTGTTCGCGTCGCAGGGAAAGTTGCTGTATGCACGGATGGCCGCGTTCTTCTCGGTTATCAGTTCACGTACGTCAGCGGGTAGAATCCAGCGTTGATCGCTCATTGCTGGAACTTCCCGTGAGCAATCCTTTAGTACGGATTGCACGTGTTCTGTAAACGAGTTGATGGCGGCCGTCGTGTCTGCGACTGAGACAATGTGGTCGGGGATGGCCTCCAGGTGAGGTGACGTGGTGGATTTCAGCTTTTCGCTGACTTTCCTCCAGTCGGTTATCACTTGGGTCGGCGGGGGCTGGCTGGGGTCAGAGGGACCCGAGCGGGGAACTAAGTGCATGAGCACTGGTCGATGGTCTGAGTTAAGCTCATGTAAAGTCTCGATGGAATGCAACTTAAGGTTGACATTCTTGAGTAGCGCTATGTCGAGAACGTCCGGACGTTGGTCGGGGTCGTAGGGATAGTGAGTGTGCTCCATAGGAGCGATGGGATCGAAGTTGAGGGACTCACCCAGGTTATACACGTGACGTCCTCTGGCAGAGGTCGTCGTGCTGTTCCAGGCGGGGTGTTTGGCGTTGAGGTCGCCCGCTATGATAACGGAGTCACTCAAGCCGAAGAGGACGGCAAGGTCTTTGGTGAACAGAGTGTGCTCCTCGGACGTGCCGCCGGGAGGGATGTACGCGGAGGCGATAGTGATCGATTGATGACCGGTCATGCCTAGTCGACAAACTGAAGTCTCGAGCAGAGACTCCATGGGAGGGGGATCTAAGGGGATGCAGTGCAGTTCCTTTCTATAATAGATTAGAGTACCGCCCTTGTGGCAACGTGACCGATCGTTGCGAACTATGCGATAGTTGGCAATTCTCGGATCGCGGTGACTGGGCTTGAGGAAGGTCTCCTGTATGAGGAGGATATCAATTTGATGGTCGCGGAGGAAAGTGGCGATCTCATCACGCTGGCCTTTGATGCCATTGGCATTAAAGTACCCTAATTTAAGGGATCGGGGTTTGGTACACGTTAATCTCGTATTATCCATTGGAATTAAAGATTAATGCCGCTGAAGGCTTCGCCTAACTTGATTAGGGACTTGATGATAATTTTAAGCTTATCACCGTCAGTGTTAGCCTCCCTGAGATCTGCCGCCATGCGGTCTGCTTCGGGGGTGACTAACTTTGCTAACGTTTCTAAAGTTACGTTAGGAGAGGAGACCGCGGCCGCGGGGCCGGGAGGTGCGGGACGAGCGGGCGCCGGTGCGCTCGCTTGGGCCACGGGAGTGGGGACAGGGGCATCGAATAGCCCGGGAATGGGGCTGGACTTTGCTTTGCCGAGTGCCGGGAAGGCTCTCTGGTGGTTCAGCGAGGTCCAGGGAGAGGGCCTCTGAGGGCTGAGTCTCTCCGGCATCTGTGCAGTTGGTAGCCTCACCGATGGGCTTTCTCTCTGCTGGCGGGCGTTTGCACGCTTCGCCAGTTTAGAGGAGGAGCCTTTGGGGGCATTCGGGCAGCCGCGGTAGTTAGCCGGGTGGCCCGACTGGCCGCAGAGCACACAACTCGGTGGCTCCGAGCATAGAGATCTGTCTTTGGGACGGGGGCAGTCGGCCGTGCCGTGGCCGCCTAGACACTTTACGCATCTGTGCGGCGCATGGCAGTTGGCTTGGCTGTGTCCGTACAGCTGGCAGCGGTGGCACTGCCCTACTACGGTTGAGCGGTAAGGCTTCTCTATTGAGATGCCTGTGAGGGAGCATACCGACTTCACTTTGAAGATCGGGTGGTGTCCTTCTACTGGGTCACAGATGACCAGTACCATATCGTACTGGTCTCCGCCTCTCGCCTTATGAAGGCGGTGGACGGCCGAAACTGGGATGTCCTGATTTTGGAGGTCATTGAGGATGTCCTCCGTGGGGATTTCTTTAGGGATCCGCCTGATCACCACGCGGGTGGGCTTCTCCTCTGGAAGGGAGTATGTATGGAAGGCTATGTGCCTTCCGATCAGCTGACGGGTTAGTTCCCTGAAGTCGGTGGTCGTAGGGACTACCACTTTGATACCCTGCTGGGTGCTTTTTGCGCTAGTGTATTGAATGCGGCGCTCAACACACATTTTGGACACGTCTGTCCATTTCCCTTTGTCCTGAATGAACAACGGGGGAGGGGGCTTCAGCTTCTTTGAAGAAGCGGCTGAAGAGTTAGCCTTAGGGCTGGATGGTCTGCTGGTATGAGCAGCGGCGGACTTTGGTGCGGGCACCGGGGAGGTGGGGCGGGAGGCCTCGGGAGAGGGGATGAGAGGGAGCGCGACTAATTTTTTGGCCATGGCGGCCTGAGAGTTTTTGCCCTTTTTCCTCTTGCCCTTTCCGACGACTTGATAGTCGTCTTCAGAGGACGAGGAAGCAGAGCAGGAATCTATAACCGATTCCAAGTCGGAGACTGGCACAGTTGTGTCCATTTTCTCCGAAATGGGAACAATGGACGCAGGTGCGGACTGATCCATTGTTTGCATAACAATGGGTCCGGGGTTAGCCGGAATCGCGGCGGCGACGGCTGGCGGTGAGCCTTTGTCCATGTTCTCAGAAACGGGAACAATGGACGCAGGTGCGGGCTGGACCTTTGTTTGCGAAACAATGGGTTTCACTACAATGGGTCTTGGAGTAGCCTTAATCGCGGCGGCGACGGCTGGCGGTAAGCCTCTGTCGGCAGGCGGCGGTGATAAGGGGCTCTCGAGCGCGTCACTGAAGTCAGTGACGGTATCGGTGGTTTGCTGAATGGCAGCAATTTCTGACCCATATTTTTGTAAATATGGGTCGGTCGTGAAGACGCGCAAGAAAAAGCGCAAAAGCGCTTTTTCTGTGTCGTCGAGGGACGACATTTTATCGGCTAAAAGTTAGCGGACATTTGAGTGAAGCTCAGCGCGCCTAACAACCTAATTCCTTGACCAATTACTTAGGGAATTTACTGTGTATCAGTGACTCACCCGCTTCAACCTTCCCGCAGGCACAGTCCGAGGGTCCTGGCTTGGTAGCAACTCCAACTCCAGTCCAGGGAACTTTGCTTTCAGGAACTTGTTCAAACGGGAAACACTAGCACAGTATATCGGCGGCGCATGCGAACGCGACGGGGCCCAATTTTTCACCTAGACCCTGAAGGGGTTAGGCGGGCGGATTGGGTCACCACCCTATCTCGGTTTCGTTGGCACCGTTAGGTTTCCCACCAAGAACCTCGAAATTGAGGGTTTTTCCCTGATGGGGCAAAGGAAGTTAAATCAGAATAATATCCGAAGCAAATGAGCAAGTGCTGTCTTAATAAAAAGACAGCAATTGTTCGGGGGTGTAGTCGAAAGACAACTGATGACGTCACGACACTGGGAAGCGACGAACCGATGACACACACTGATAGCGAGCGGGAATGCGAGCAGGTAGCGGCACGTCCGTACGCGACGGCGGTCAGGCGGCGAGTGTCGTTTTAAAGTTATATTTCCGATATTTACTTAAGTGTAGACTTTGTTTTGTTGATCGTGTAGTATTGTGCGCTAGTTTTACCATGATGAAAAGAGTTTTATTTCTTCTATATCAGTTGTGATAGTGCAATGCTTTTCTTACGTACCTCTAGTCAGTTCCTAAAACTGACGTTAAAAAAAAAACATTATTCATCTTTAGGTTTTTTAATGTTTAATGAATTTAAACGATTACATTGGAACAGCATGCTTGCTTTTGGTTCTCTATTTTCTATTAAGTACTTATGCATGGCATCAGATCGCAAATCCTGTGTCGAAGATGTGCCTTGACTCGGCAATGGGTCCCCAAAAAATGAAGAAGACAATCAGCGTTTGGCCATGTCATGGAGAATTCAGAAATCAGGTTTGTCGAAAGCTGCCAAATTATTCAAATCTACTGCTTTAGCTTTATCTAGTAGATGGATGTTAGTGGACATAGTCTTTAAGTATGAATGTGTTGGTATGGATACTAATCTACAAAACGTTGGCGCGTCACTGCTTTCATGTTTCATAATGATACGCATGTGTTTTGCTTTCATTTTCATTCAACGAATCGCTCTAACTTGCAACGTTAATCATGTTAAGTTTATTATTCTTCGCTTTGTTGGTAACACGTTATAAGCTTCTTTATTTATTTCCTGTTATGTTCCAACTGTGTTTGGACTTGAACCTACAACATTTTATCCTTTATCTCCTATTCAATGGTGAAACGGAGTATTTTACATTAAGATTACTACCATCTTAATTAAAATACGTTGTTTATCGTATGTTTACTCTAATTTTGGTACTACTAAGTGGTAATTGATAACGTTATTAGCCATTTAACCCAGTAGTGATCGTAGTTTACAAAATCAGAGGGAGTGGTTCTTGCAACGTACGTAGTCTTTATACACTAATCTTGGTTATTAATTTTGTAAAGGGATCCGACATTGAAGAAATAACAGATCAGTTGTTACACAAGTTTATTTTAGCTGTAATGTAAATATCCTAGGCATTGAACCTTTTTAATACTTACTAATTTTAATAAAGTTTCATGATAGATTTGGACGCAATACCTAAAGTTGTTAATTGATAAAACTAAACTTTAATAAGATATAATATCTTATATATATAAAATTTTCGTGTCACAATGTTCGTTCCCGTACTCCTCCGAAACGGCTTGACCGATTCTCATGAAATTTTGTGAACATATCGGGTAGGTCTGAGAATCAGCCAACATCTATTTTTCATAACCAAAAAAAAAAAAAACTAGCTGCTGCCAGCGAACGAAATCGCGGGCTGCATCTAGTTGAACTATAATTATACATAAGTTCAATAAATATATGATGTTTTTGATAAAAAGCGGCCAAGTGCGAGTTGGACTCGAGCACAAAGTGTTCCGTACCATTGTTTATTAAAAATAGCAAAAAAATCACTTGGGTGGCCCTTAAATATTTATTTTATTCTGTGTTTAGTATTTATTGTTACAGCGGCAACAGAAATACATAATCTGTAGAAATTTCAACTGGCTGGCTGACGGACGGACAGCGAGGTCGAGGGTAAAAATTGACTAGTTAACATAATAAGTGACATCTATCTCATAAATCTTTCAGTTTTGGATGTACTCGAAGAACGGCGAGATCCGACGTGATGAGACGTGTCTAGACTATTCGGGACATGGTGTTTTGTTATACCCCTGCCACGGGACCAAAGGTAACCAGCTGTGGCTGTACAACGATCGTGTAAGTTTCATACCATCTACTCCTACGAATATCTCCCCGAAATAGATCTTCATGGTTAAGCCAAGCTTGCAGAGGCTGGCCCGTGGATGGGTGACAATCATAACATATCGAGTTTCCGTCGTGCCTCGGAAAGCACGCTAAGCCGATGATACCGGCTGTCATTTGTAGATGTTTGACAGTCGTTACGAGTAGTCAGAAGCCGGATAGTGTGACATCCAGTCTTACCAAGGGGTCGTGTTATCTAGTGACAGTTGATGTAAAATACTGATACTCAGCTGCATCCGGTTAGACTGGAAGCCAACTCCAACAAAATTTTGGGAAAAGGCCAGGCAGATGATGAGTCTGAGACAAGTTGTCTTGGGAAATAATTAACTTTTGCTCCTGCAAAAGATAATTATTTAATATTATATATTTTTATATATATTAGCTCCTGCTTAGCGAAATTAATTTACGGAGTAAGGTAACGAGCAAGCCTTTAGTAGCCGTTGCTAAATACAAAAGTATTAAGCCAGCGAAATTATTGGAAATAATTTTTGCCTTATGAAATATGGGAAGTCGGCAACCGTCAGATGAGACTCGGATTACTTTAGCGCTTTTGAAAGCCATTTACAGCAGTTTTGGGTTAGGTTTGCAATAGTAAGCTATTCACAAACTGACCCATTTATTTTTTAGAAATTATATGTAGCTTACAAACTGAAAAAACAAAATTTCATTTTAAATGTTTTGTTTACAGACGAAGTTACTAAAGCACGGCCCAAGCGCAAAATGCATGGCGATCTCAAGAAACATGGATAAAATAATCTTGAAGACGTGCAATGAGTCAGAGCCGAGGCAAATGTGGATCTTGGAGAACTATAACCCAGAGTTGTTAATCCCAGAGCTGATACGTGTAGAGTAGCCAAGGCGTAAGCTATACGCCAAGTCGCCACTCGCTTTGGAACAAAAATGCGTATTGAGTGTTTTCCATGCATACAATTAATTGTGCTATTTCATAATTTTTTAAGGCGTATGCGTGCTAATTTTGATATGGAGGGAGTTTTCTACAGTCTACTATATTGTTTGGATAACCTGTGTTTTACGAAAAGAAAATAGATTGTTTTCATTTCACAGTGTTTGATACAGCCACTTAACAATGCTATTGCTATAGATGGCCAGAATACAAAGTTTGTAGAGGCGCTAATTACGACGTGCCTAAAAAAAGTACAAGCTCCTGTCATAGGTACAAGTATTTCTCCATTCAGACTGTTGCCCAGGACAGATCCGTAATTCGATTCTTCTTTCATCTTCTAATAACTGCACGATAGGCATAATTGGCTAGAAATTTCTCGAACCTGGGCGTGTAGGTACTTCATATGCACATGAAGTGTGACAACATCTACGTAGCAATAGACACACACACTTCATTATCCATACATATACAGGGTTATTTGTAAAACGCCGGTAACCTCTCAGGACTATAATACTTATCATCATAATCAACAACTTTTGTTCTATGACTTTAAAAAATTCGCCATATTTTAGTTCATCAGATTTTCATACAAAAATAAAAATATTTAAATTTTAAGTTTCTAAATGCTACATGCACATGAATGTATATACGGTACATATACCAAAATATCATATTTTACAATTTTTGTCTGTGTCTGTCTGTCTGTATGTTTGTTCCGGCTAATCTCTGGAACGGCTGGACCGATTTTGACGAGAATTTCACTGTCAGATAGCTGCATGATATAATAAGGAGCAACTAAGACTTCTATTTAGAAAAAAAATGAATTCCACGCGGACGAAGTCGCGTGCACAGCTAGTTTATTATATTTTTTATGCGTATCTGACCGCGCTTTATTGGTTCAAACATCTTAATATTGCTTGAATGTGTTTGGTTGTGCTGCGATTACCAACGACAGGTAACAGCTGACAGATAACAGCTAGCGGTTGACAGATGACAGCTAGTGGCTGACAGATGAATGTTCGTCGATTACGCGAGGCTGGACGTGCCAACGGGTCATTTGATGGCGGTGTCCGTAAGGATTGAGGAGCCACATCAGATTTTTTAAATCTGATCTCACCATTATTTAGCAGCAATTTAACTGATTTTGCAGCACGAATTCTAGATTTAGCAGCAAAATATATCACTAGTTATATATCATGCAAAAATGGCTCCTCAATCCAAACGTCTGAACTGAGGAGCCACCTGGAACTCGTTAAGTAATAGATGAATATTTTTGAAAATTTTGTATCATTTAGCAGCAATTGTGCATATTATGTGCTAAAAATTTAGCTTCTGTTGCGTTAAAATGAAAGAAAATACAATAGTTTTAGTATGGCTCCTCAATCTACACTCAAGAGGTGAATTTATACTTGATGTGAGCGGTCAATACATATATTGGACATAATAATCATTTAGCAGGTGTTGTGTTTTTTTTTTGCAGTATAGGAATAAAATAGTAAAACAGAGTAAATTTTGTAAATTAACGCATTTTCTTTGGCTCCTCAATCCTGACGTTCTAATTATATATGTTTGACTGTAGCCACCTGAGATCTCAACAGAATCTAAAGCCAGATGTACTAACATTTAGCAGAAATGTCTGCTAAATATATCTGCACACTTCAGCAATGTATATATTTTGGATTTTGGAAAAACAAAACTAAACTATTTTCTTGTAAATTCAGTGTGAAGGGTGACCATATTAGGTGATGATTAAATGAAGACCAAAAATGGTGGATATGAAAAATTTTCGTCATGGCTGTCGTTTTATTAACATTATTTTGTGTAACATTTAGTGTCATGGATTTTCGCAAAGTAATGCCTGACAAGTAATTTGATACACTTTCTTTTAATTGACATTTTATTATAATGGGTGTAAAAAGACCTCTAACGAAGCCGAAAGGCACTTGTTATCCGCGTCATTGCGATATTTTTTTTTGCTCTAGATTATACCTGGGAACTTCTAGTTACCGAGATTTTGGGGGACAAATTTTTAATGTTATAACTTTACTTTTAATTCCTCCACGACCTGTACTATTCAACGCATCTATCAGCACAATGTTTGGAGTAGGTTTCGTGTCGTTTTCGTCTTCCAGCAATAATTTTTGTGTAGGGTTACTTAAATTAGTTCGATGGACAGTGTAACGGAAAGGGTTACCGTGGCAGAGGATGAGTAAATTAAACCATGGTATGTAAAATAAAATAAAAGAACAAAAGGGGTAGGTTTATGATCACAGTCCCTTTCTGCAAGTTCACTTGGGAGTTGCAAGGTATTCTTCTGGCTCAGCCCGGTGTCACGAAGACCGTAGCGTTGTGCCAAGCCCAAGCTGTAGACGTCAAGAGATGGACGATCGATAGATGTTCTCGCCGATCCGTAGTTCCTCGGCGCTGCCACGCAGGTATAAAAGGTGGTGCTCGCGGGTGCTTGAAAGCGCGATGACGTCAGCCAGAATTTTAGATATTGTTGTCAACCGGAACTTTGAACGCTATTGCTAACCGGCACTTTGGACCCTGGAAGATAACGTCTAGCGTGTCACAATATGGTCATTGCGAGATAATACCAGTGCGCTAAAGAAGGTGATGTGTGGTAGTCACAATCAGTACGGAGTTTACAAAATGGTAGTGAAAAGCACGGTATGACTTGCACATTTTGAGTGTCATGGACGTAACAACACGTTATGTCAAAATGCACAGAGCTGTAGGCAACTTTATATCTTACAGAAGTCACTTAATAATGTGGTTATTTGGTTAATGAGCTAAGCAGAAAGATGAATAGGCACACACCATAAGTAGACCTAGCTAGTTAAATACACAAAATATTAAACACGTAATTAGCTGTTCAACACTTACCCAGTATGGGGTTACGAAGATACATAATTTAGTGAGATTTACTGCTAATAAATGATCAAATAAATAAAACTGCCTGCTTTAGGCCCGTTAACTGGTGGAGATGATGCCTGTTATTCTGTTGTATGCAAGCAAGCATGCAACATGCAGCGGGCATGGTTTCTGTCACGGCTCCGGCTTTTTAATTTAAGTTTAATAATTTTGTTGAAATACAATACCATGGAAACTGAGATCGAACAAACACTATTCGTTCAAAAATAATTCTACTATCTGATAATTTTGTTAAATAAATAAAAAATGTGACAATAAAATTCATTGAATTGTCTTTCTTTAAAATATGTTTCATTCAAATAAATGTGTGAAACATTTTCAGGGAAACGAAATTCTATAAAATTTCTATCTGCAAAACAAGGGGACACCGGATTGACTACACAGTAGTAATAATGATTTTTCAGATTACGACGAAATTACATCAATTTCATCTCAAGGTTTACCGCTTGCTCAAGATTTATGAAAAAAATAGTTAGTTGGAACATGTGCATTTTATGATGTCCGAGGTAGATGTAAATTGTTTGGGAAATATTTGATTGAAATGAGGATAATTCTGTATTGCACACAAATTTAAAAAAAATATACACACAAATTGCAGCTTATGTATAACGGCGAGCTTAACCCAAAATTGTGTTTTGGGTTGGGCTAATATTGATTTTAAATGCTTTAATTTTCTACGGTGCTGTAAGAGTGAAACTAGTTTTTGTTTCTTCAAAAGCTGATAACATTGTAATGGTGTGGTTCTAGAATTTTCGTGTAACATGGTAAAGTATGAGTTTTTATTTTATGAAGGTACAAATGTAACGAGTCGGTTGATAAGAAACATGGTTTAGGGGTATGAGGAACAGGGTGGAAAGTTCCTCGATACTCCATAGAAAAGGGAGGATCCTCCGGCCGGACAGGTGTTATGTCTGGCGGGCAACTGCCCGATAGTTGTTATCGGGTTTCTCTATATATACTAAAGTCGATGTAAACTTTACTTGCGACTTGTAGGAAATTGATGTTAGTTCCTCCGTCGCATCATAGATGGCGCGGTAATACTTTTTGTAGTATGTTGCTTTTTGTGGTCGCTACAATGGAACAAAAATCATGTTGCGCCGACCATAAGTAATATAGGTTACTGACCCATGGAACACCAAAGGCCAAATGCAGGAACATGAAGATGATAATAAACTAGATTGTTAATAATCAATTTCATCTCAAGGCTTACTCTTTGCTCAAGATTTATGACAGAACAAGTTGCTATGAACTAAGAGGTAAAAGTGAATTGTTTGAGGAACATTTGATTGAAATGCAGGTAACATTGGCAAACCGTTAGTTTATGTCGTCGATCAGTTTTGTTTTGGGGAGGGATCTTTTCAGACACACACATAGCGTTGGCAGTTGTTGCAGGTCGTCTAACGGCAGTGCGATTCAATAAATAGGCCCTCCAAAACACGTTTTTACCATTCGTGGGATTCATCGGTAGCGAAATTTCATCATAATGCAAGATGATGCCCGAACTCACACAGCACGAGGCTGTTGGAGGTGATAATTACAAAATTGGAGTGGCCAGCACAAAGCCCAGGCACGAATCTCATAGAATATATCTAGGACATGCTTAAAAGACGCGTCAGATCCAGTCCCAACCCTCCGGAGACTATCAGTCAGTTGTAACCTGGCCTGGTGGCTGCCTGGGAATAAATACCCCATGTGGACATTAAAAACATAATCCAGCATGCCTGATCGCATGCAGGCGGTCATCAGGATCAGAGGTGGAAATACACGCTATTAACTTTAAGGACCATATTTTGTAAATGTCATTCAAAAACATTTTGTTGAAACTTAATACCCCTCGGTAAGGCTGGTTATAAGACTTTTGGGCCATTCAGTACTGCCCATTAGCATCAAATACCAATAGAATTCATAGTCACGTGAGCAAATCCGCGGGCACAGCTAGTTGTAACTAAGCAACTGTTTTGTTCTCAGGACTCGTGCTGATGAATATGGACGGTAAATCATGCTCGGTGAACGCTTGGAAATGAAACAAAAAACGAGAAAGAAACGCTTCAAGCACAAATATACGGAAGCGAAGTTATAGCCAAGAGAGACAACAAAGACATGTGAAGTTATTTTTCATCACTGAAACTGTCATATTGAAGAAGCATAATATCTTTTGGCAATCGTAAAGCACGAAGATATTTCTCATTATTTATGGTGGCTGTGCGCTGCCCCTGCGCGTGTCGCCTGTTGGGTACGCCCTAGAGGGGAACATTACTTCCATTTATACGTATGATACAGCTTGGGTTTTCAAAAAAAATTTGACTGGCCGTCTGCCTCCTGGCTATTATGCACATAATACATAATACCCAGTTACTGGGTTGTGGAGTTCAGATAGGCAGTCGCTTCATGTAAAATACTGGTACTCAGCTGCATCCGGTTAGACTGGAAGCCGACCCCAAGATAGTTTGGGAAAAGTCTAGGCAGATGATGATGATATGAACCTACATTTTTAAGTTTAGAAAAATATATTGAGTGACTCAAAAAAGAGTTCGGGCAGTCCGGAGTCCGGCTTTATCCAATCTACATCTGGAATAAGTTGTGAAGAGAAATGAAATACAGTATTTTTTTCCGGCGGTGGACGTTGGTATTGAAGGTTGTGCTCATTTTGACAGTAATTTGGTTTATGTTTTTGTGTTCTAACGAACTGACGAAGCCTTTGATAATCGCGAAGCCTACATTAACTACGTGGAAAAGAAGGACCTACGACAATAATCAATCTGACGGTGAGGGTTATTTGTACTTTGCTATTGCATGCGCTTGCTTGGTGTAGGTGTTGAATCAAAATAATAGATGTTTTGATAGCTTTACACGATATTGCACCGTGTCACTCACGAAATTAACAAGGCTCTAAATCTATAAATAAGTTATCAAAGATGTGCTGATGGCGAAGATTATTGATCGCTTAAGTCTCGCAAACGTGGCTAAACATTAAAAAGTCATTGTCAATTTCAACTTTCTTTTCAAACGTAGTTTCAGTTTCATTTGTCAAATTTCGACCTTAACAATCATGATGACGAGTACATTATTGCTAAAAATATATTATCAATTATATTTCAAAAGGCCATCGTTGGTAATAATATTCTAACTCTCGTAGGGTTCGGTGTGATAGCAGCGCCGGGTCCGGCCAACGCACCCGGTGAACTAGGAAAACCGGTCGTTCTACCCACGAATCTAACTGAGAAAACAAAGAAAGCTATCGCACTGGGGTGGAAAAACTACGCTTTCAACCAATACATTAGCGACCTTGTATCTATTAGGAGAAAGCTGCTGGATATGAGGGATGAATGGTAAGAAAATTATACCAAATCTGCACAAACTGTTAAATGAGCCATGACCTCAGCACATCTCGAGGTCTTTAAGGATGATATGAATTCTTCTCAATTGAATTAGGAAAAAAGAAAGAGAACGATGACGTTGATCATGATGGACGAGTGGTTGCAAGCGCTACTACTGAGGCATGAGGTCCAAGATTCGATTCTCGGGTCGGACAAAGTCTTATTGGGTTATTCCATCAGGAATTTCTCCGTAGTAGCTAGAGAGTCTGGATTTAATTGTAAATGTGGTTGATGACTACAAAAAGCGTCCTTTTTGGCGTTGTTATTCTGGGCCACAGGGGTCTTAAACAAAATTAAATGGCGTCAAAGCGAGGATATGGCTTCAAACCTGGAACATTATGGCTTTATTCAACCTTTTTTTTCTCGAGATTCACTTACGCTCTTTTTCAAATTAAACTAAGCACTAACACACAAACAGCCCGATATGGCGTCAGCCGCAAACACACGATACCTAACTTGAGTCAAGATCTCGGAGATGGTAATTCCAGTACCCTTGAGAGTTTTGTTTTTGTTATGCCAAACAAGTTGCCGGTGCTCCATTTTGAAGAATCGTACTAGTATGGGACGGGCTTTCTGCTGAGACTATCCGAGTCTGTGACAAACATGGATAGTATTCTTGTCCCTGTTTACCAGAGTAATTTTAATTTGGTTTGTCATTATTCTGCTGGGAATACCATGGAACAGCAGGATCTTTCTACGCATGGCGTTTCCCAGCAGCGAGCAGCTCAATTTGATATTTTAATGCGTTTTAAGCTGCTGTTTGATGGACAAATAGCTTCAACTCGGAGAACTCACGTGTGATGGATGCAATGTCAGGTGAAGCTAGTGTGGTGTTAGTGGAAGCGTGCTGCAGTTTTGCTTCATATTCCTGCATTTGGGAACCAAACAACTGTTGGAGGGAGCCAGCCTGGCAGCAACTTTCGGGTCCATATTGATGGTGGTGGAATGACAGGAACGGGTATTTTAGACCTGATAACAAAATAGACAGCAAGTGTGGTGGGGCTTAGTGTTAAATGGTCTTGTTTATTCGACTAAAAAGTAACAAAAACTATTTTTAAATAATTATTCAATGAAGAGCCCACAAAAATGATGTTGTTAACCCACAACGGAGAAAAAACCGCCACAATGTGTACCAAGATTAGTTTTGTCTTTCGAATTTTAGAAAATATGGATTAGAGCTAATCTGAATGGTCAGTAACAAAATATTTACTTCACCAGGTGCAAAGTGCCGGGTAGGAATTTAGAGGACTTGCCACAGACTTCCGTGGTAATATGCTTCTACAACGAAGCATGGTCGGTGCTTCTCAGGACAGTTCACTCCGTGATGGATCGATCACCAGCGCACTTGATAAAGGAGATCATTCTTGTTGATGACTTTTCAAATATGCGTAAGTCTGAATTTGCGAATGACTGCAGAAAAAAAATATATTTTGGTAGTCTAGTTTTAAATTTTAAATTTTCATCAAAATCAATATCATTAATTTCAAGTAGGCCAGTTACACATAGTTCATGTTTCTTTTACATATTAAGGACTTTGATTACTGTTCAATAATCTAAAATAATGACGTGTGTTTATTTGCAGCTCACCTTATGCAGCAGCTAGATTACTACATGTCATCGTTACCAAAAGTTATGATAGTCAGAGCAACCCGACGTGAGGGCCTCATCAGGGCGCGGCTCCTCGGAGCCCGATACGTCACGGCCCCCGTGATTACTTATCTCGACAGCCATTGCGAGTGCACTGAAGGTAAAATCATCCAATTAGCATATAACACAAATCGTCCGTGACGACTACTCGTTAACCTCAGCTATTTTGTTTCAGGATGGCTCGAACCATTATTAGATAGAATTGCTCGTAGCAAAACTACGGTAGTGTGCCCCGTAACTGACGTCATCAACAGACATACCTTCGAGTTTCATTATAATATCTCATCTACTGTCAGAGTTGGTGGTTTTAACTGGTACCTCGAGTTCGTTTGGCACCCTGTTCCACCAAGGGAGAGAGCGAGACACATTCATCCTTCGGAGCCTGTCTGGTCTCCTACTATGGTTGGTGGTCTATTTGCTATAGACAAAGACTTTTTCGAAAGACTAGGGACTTACGACAGCGGTTACGACATTTGGGGCGGTGAAAATCTAGAGCTGTCGTTTAAGACTTGGATGTGCGGTGGAACTCTGGAAATAGTTCCGTGCTCTCACGTCGGACACATATTCAGGCAGAATTCACCATACCAGACGAAATTCACCACCGCTTTAGCAAGTAAAAACCTTGTCCGATTAGCCGAGGTGAGTTTTTTTGTCATGTAAGTAATCGCTCTGGGCCCGCGTGGTGGATTACAGCCCATTCCCTCTCATAGAGAGGAGGCCTGCGTCCCAGCAGAGGGAACAATATAGGCTGATGATGATGATGAGTATTTCCACTTCGGCCCTGATGACCGCATGCACGCGATTAGGCATGCTTTGGATTATGTATATTTTTAAATGGGGTATTTTACAAAGTAAGAGGAGGAAAAATGTGAAATATATATATATATATATATATATGTATGTATCTATTGTTACGTCGTCTGCTTTACGAAAACATACTAGGATTACATTCGATTCTAGAATGTTCTACTAGGGAACTGTCTAGAAGATTTGAGAATAATCCTAGAATATTGCAGTATGGAACTGTCTAAAAGGTTCAAGACAGTTGTAGAAGTTGCTCGAACGATGGGGTCCAAAATGGAACTGTCTAGAAAATCAAGTATAATCCTAGAATATTCCCCTATGGAATTGTCGAGTGTTTAATTGGTAGTGTTTTAATTTATCCCATTCCAAGCTCGCAACACTATGAAAAATAAATTTAGTTTTGTTGTTGATAGTTATTTTACATTTGAATGAGTGATAATAATATTGTTATGATATTGTTTGGTACAACGGAAACCTTTGTGTGCAAGTACGACGCAATTTGCCAGGTTTTTATGGTTTTAGGTATGGTTGGACGATTATGCAAAGTACTTCTATGAGCTTTCTGGTGACGATAAGGGTGATTTTGGTGACATCACAAGCCGCAGAGAACTGAGAGAGAAATTAGGTTGCAAGTCTTTTGAGTGGTATTTGAAGAACATTTATCCTGAACTGTTCATTCCTGGAGAATCTGTTGCTCGTGGCAAGGTACGTCCTTGTTTTCTTATAGAGATCAATTTCGCGGAAGGGCGAGGACCTACCAACGCGCAAATCAGATCATCATAAGCCAGTCGGACTATATTTGTGTCATCAGCAGGGAGGAAATCCAGTCTTATGAAAATTTAATTTTATCGATTGCGGCAGAACCATTTTACAGGAGTTTTTTTTCTTAATTAATGTTTGTTTCGGTTTCGCTCAATTAACTCTTTTATGTACGTTGGACAGTGGTTACATTTTTGCCTGCAACCCATATTCACTTTCTTTTGCATTTGTTCCCATGGCCATCCACCACTCATATAGTTTCGAAACAATGTAAACAACCACAATTACTGCCTTGAAGATAAACGAACAAGAGTCAACATTAGCAGATGTCGTAATGCTATCAATCAAACCAGCAAACAGGTACTATTAAAGAGACAAAGGAGTGTGAATTTTATTGGACTTTGTTTTCTATAATTAGTGCTTAAAGGGCTTTCCTGATACTTACTTTTCATTTTTTTTGTGTATTTTTTTTTTGTTGTTGTTTTCATCATACAACATTGTCATGTCTTTAGACTTTTTCAAAGTTTTTATTTCTCAAACTATATATGGATTTGAGTGATGATGTTGGAGCAGCAAGCATGCTTTTGGCATGCCAACACTATAAGTAACATGTTTATGAGACATCTTTCAGTATTGGATGTACTCGAGAATAGGCGAGATACGACGTTATGAGAAGTGTCTGGACTTTTGGGGAAATGACGTTACATTGAGATTCTGCCACGGGGAGAAGGGTAACCAGCTTTGGCAGTACAACGATCGTGTAAGTTTCATGCAATACGCCTTTTAACTTCCCCTAACAACGTATTAAAACTCTTAATCAAAATATTACATGAACATAGATTGAAATAAGAATGTCAATACTACAAGCCAGCTTTGCTTGAATAATGTTAACTCTAAAATAATTAATATTGCAAGATTTAAGCGAAATTAATATACGGAGTTAAATAACCTCCTGATAAATACAGAAGTGTTAAGATAGCGAAATTATTGGAGTGTTTCCGTATAAATTATGTCCCATTTGCCAAATGAAATATCTCAGCCCGATCACTATGTACGGTAAGCCTATCCCTTGGGAGAAGCAAGCCAAGTACTTAGGAGTCTTACTAGACAACCACCTGTCTTTCGCGGCGCACATCAAAGCAGCTCGCGACAGAGCTGCCTTTGCTATGGGTAGGCTTCATTTCATGATTTCGGCGAAAAGCAAGTTGTCACTTAAGTGCAAGTTGCGCCTTTATACCGCGGTGATCCGCCCCATTATGACGTACGCTTGCGTCGTGTACGCTCACACCAAGCCTAAGTACATCCATAGGATGCAAACTTTGCAGAACCGGTTCTTACGTAGAGTTCTTTTTATGTCCGTAATGACCGTCTACACGTAGACCTTAGAATGCCCACCGTCCTTCAGTTTATGAAACGTCTATCGAAGCGTTTCTTCGATAACGCCATTAAGCACCGTAATCCCCTGATTGCAGCGGCCGCCCGTTACGAACCCTCGCGCATTAGTACAGTGCGCCGTCCTAGGCATACCCTCGTCACTCCAGATGATGCTATCACCCTCCTCCAGGAGAGTAGCAAAGAGACTAGCACTCTTAAAAAGTTCCGACTCAAACCGCCGTCTTTCCGACCTCGCCGTCGAGGTCCGTCGCGACGTCCCGGTCCATGCCCTCCCCGACTCTCGCTCGAGCCAGCCCGCGATGCTGTGCCAGTAGTTTTAAATCAGCCCCTAAATAATGATACCATTTAGATCCAGCCTGTCCCCATACAGTCCTCCCCCAGCGACGCCCTAAGCCGAGGTTCGTACCCCACAGGGGGTGCCCTTAGCGTGCAGTCGCTTAGTTTGTAAGTTTATATGCCCTGGCTGGAGGCCTTACTCTTAAGGCAGCCACAGGATAGTCCGGTTAAGCAGACGACAACCTCATAGGTTGAACTGCGAGATGCCATTCATAAAAAAAAACAAATGAAATACGGGAAGTCGGCAACCGTTAGATGGGACTCAGACTATTTAGCACTTTTGAACTCCGTTTACAGCAGTTTTGAGTAAGGTTTGCAAAGCTAGATAGTAAAGCTAGTCAAAAAATAATATCAAAAATATGACTGGAAAAAATTTTGCTTTGCTCAGAAACTAGTTATTTTCCCCAACATTTTCCCCGGCTTTGCATTCCAGTGCGTACTTTATTTAATTAATTATGATTGATCACAGACGAAGTTACTACAACACTCAATGAGTAATAAATGTATGGCGACATCAAGACACAAAGATAAAATAATCATGGAGACGTGCAATGATTCAGAGGCGAGGCAAATGTGGAACTGGGATAACTTTGACCCAGTGAGATTTGCAGAAAGAGACTCGGAGCTGCGCAGAAAAATACCTGCAGTGTATCAACACTATCGACTAGATTTGAGTCAATGGTATCGATGACATTATGCTGTCGTATCTGGTTAAGCATTGCGCAGGAAAGTGCATGGTGGTCGAGAGAATTGAAACTAGGTGGACTTTATTTTCTTAACTGGTTACCAGCCAGATCCAGAATCTTTCAGTATGCGCCACATACAAGGTGTTGTTTTGCATACTCGTAAAATTTTAGGAGGTGGTCACAAAAGACATAAATAATCAATTAAAATTACGGTATGTAGTTAATTATTAATAAACACTGTTTTTTTTTGGTTGTTTAAGTTTGTCAATATTTCAGAATAACCCCCTTAGCATGGTTTAGGGAATAAGAAATTATCAATTAAACGTTTGAGATTGTTTGTATGTGTGGAAGCAGACGGGCCGCGTTTAAAACACGGGTGGTTCACAATTACCGATTTCCGTAAATAAGAATAAAAATAAAAATTACCTACCCATTTTATTATTGATTCGAGACGAGAATCATTAGCATAGTTACCTCCTTGAATTTGACGAGTATGCAAAACCACACCTTGTATAAGATTAAAGTTGCAAAAGAATAATATTCTTAGAGTAATGTACTGACTTTTCTTAAAGTGTGTCTTAAATATTGATTACATAGTATTTATTATCAGGGTTATGAAGAACAGGGTATACAGTTCTCCATCACCCATAGAAAAGAGAGGATGCTCCGACCAGACTGGTGTTGTGCTGTTGGGCTACTGTCTGACAGTTATTGTAAAGTTTTCCTTTATTAGTCCAGTCAACGTGCGGGACTTCAACTTTTTCGAAAACTTTTAAGATTAAATTACGAATCGAATGATAAAATTGTTATTTTTTGAGTAGGCAAATTAGAATTCATAAAAACTGGCCAAGTGCGAGTCGGACTCGCGCACGAAGGGTTGCGTACCATTATTTATAAAAACGAGCAAAACAATCACTTTTTTGTATGGGTGCCCCCTTAAATATTTATTTTATTCTGTTTTTATTCTGTCACAGTTGTTGTTTATCTAGTATAGTGCACGGACGTACGATCGCGCGCGCGAGCTCTTTCGCGAGAGTTTTCCGCTGACGGATCACAACAACGTCGCGTCGCGGCGTACCTACGTCAATATATCGGGGTCAGTGTCATGACCTAGTTACAAGTGCGGAAATCATGAAGTGTTTACAATAACTTATTG
The DNA here is from genome assembly GCA_963082945.1 of Cerastis leucographa. Taxonomy (NCBI): domain Eukaryota; kingdom Metazoa; phylum Arthropoda; class Insecta; order Lepidoptera; family Noctuidae; genus Cerastis; species Cerastis leucographa. The sequence goes on from OY720361.1 coordinate 6,846,437, forward strand.
TATAGGTGTTAAACTCGCCTTACAACTTAATAATGGCTACAAAAAAGTCTATTACTATTAAAACTGACCTAGAAAGGCAGTTATATGACTGTTATCTCCAAGAGAAAACAGATAGAGAAAACCTGCAAGTCATGGTACGTAAATTGAATGTACAAATTGATGCCCTGCAGGAACAAGTTCAGACACTTCAAGGAGAATTGAACTGCATCAAAGAAGCAAAAGGGACTACAGAACCTGCTCAGACTACAAAAAACGACGTGGAATACTGTACAGACGAGGATGACCTTGCTAAAGAGACTGAGTGGATTAGGGCCAAGAGCAGGAAGAAAAGGAAGCTTAACACCTCCCTCTCTCCAAAACAACAACCCGGAAGCGCCCAACAAGACAATCATCAAAATCATCAAAAAAATGAGAAAGTGACTTCGGTCAAAAAAGTGCCCTTACCACCGCCAATCATAATAGACGGAATCAAGAACTATCAAACGTTCTACGATTCGTTAATTGAAAGCCAACCAGCGGAATCATTTACAGCAAAAATGATGAATGGGGATTGTGTGAAGGTTAACGCCAAATCAGAAGACTCATATAGAGTAATTGCCAGGTTCTTGTCTGAAAAAGACTACCACTGGCATTCATACGAAAACAAGCAGGCTAGACCAATTAGAGTTGTGGTAAAGAAACTACACTCTTCTTGCCAACCAGATCGAATTAAGGAAGATTTAACAACCCAAGGCCTAAAAATAGAAAAGGTAGATAGTAAATTGAGCTGGAAAACCAAAGAACCACTCAACATGTTCGTTTTATCATTTTATAACGATGAAGATGTCAACAAAATCTACGGCATTAAGTACATATTAGGGTGTAAAATTGAAATACATCCACTCAAAAATCCAGCACTCATTCCCCAATGCAAGAGATGCCAAGCTTATGGGCATACACATAAATATTGTCAAAAAGAGCCAAGGTGTGTGAAATGCACTGGCAAGCATCTTACAGCCAATTGTACCAAATCTCCGCAAGAGAAACCAAAATGTATCCACTGCGGCCTACCTCACCCTGCCAATTATAGAGGGTGTGAAGTAGCCAAACAGATGCAAATTATGAAAAATAAAGTTTTAAAAAAGAAACCTACGGTGCCTAATACCCAACAGTTTCCTCCTATAACACACCCTGGTAAACAGGCGCAGAAAGCAAGTGTCCAGTCAACTGCAAAACAACCAGCCATGCAAGTAACCAACATTGGTACTTACGCTCAAGCTGCAAAACAAGGATCTCAACCTCTGAACTTAGAGGATAAGATTAACCAGATCTTGAAGTGCATTACCTCATTTGATAAGAGATTAGAGAAGCTAGAATCCAGCACTAAAACAGCTGTCTTGAATAATCAAAAATGAATAACACACTCAAAATAATGGCGTGGAACTCCAATGGACTCCTCAAACATCAGCATGAGTTGCAGGCGGTCCTAGATACAGAAAATATAGACGTGTGTTTAATCTCCGAAACGCATTTCACAAAGCAATCTTTTATCAAATTTAGAGGATACATGATATATAATTCCCTCCACCCTAGCAACTCTGCCAGGGGGGGTAGTGCGGTTATAATTAAAGAAAACATTAGTCACTACGTGCAGTGTAAATATGAAGAAGAAGACATTCAAGCAGTGGCAGTATCTGTTAAAACTAAGTTTTGCCAAGTGTCCATTGCAGCCATATACTCGCCTCCTAGGCACATGATAAGAAAAGAGCGATACTTACATCTTTTTGAATTATTAGGCCAGCGATTCATCCTAGGCGGCGATTTTAATGCTAAGCATACGCATTGGGGTTCAAGACTTACTACAACTAAAGGAAGACAGCTCTTAAGTGCAGTTAAAGAAACACATTGTGAAGTAATGAGTACAGGCAAACCTACATACTGGCCCACTGACCACCAGAAAATACCGGATCTTATAGATTTTTTCATCTGCAAAAATATATCCACCAATTACATCAGTTTGGAGGAAAGTTTTACTATGAACTCTGACCATTCTCCGATTATACTAATGCTAAGTCAAAAAATCCTATTAAAAGAAAGCCACTTAACCTTGGTTAATAAGTCCACAGATTGGGACAGTTTTGCTCTTGATCTAGATAATATTATCGACCTTAAAACTCCGATAAAATCGCAAGATCAGCTTGACTCAGAAGTAAACAAATTTATTATTAATATTCAACAATGTGCGTGGAGCAATACACCTCAGCTAAAACGCAAATATAAGGGATTTATCTATCCTAAAGAAATTGTGGATTTACTATCAGAGAAAAGAAAACAAAGGAAGTTGTGGCAGCAAACAAGGTGCCCGCGTCATAAAACAACACTAAATAACCTAACTAAACGACTAAAGAGAAAAATTCTACAATTTGAGGATGAATCTCTGAATACCAACCTTCTTCAGCTTACCAATGACAAATCAACGGATTACTCACTTTGGAAAGCAACGAGAAATCTAAAAAGGCAGATTATACAAATACCGCCCATCAGAGATAGCAACGGAAAATGGGCAATAAGCAATGACCAAAAGGCGTTCCGATTTGCTCAACATTTAGAAGAAACCTTTCAACCCAACGAAAGCTCTGTAGAAATACATGAGAGTGTAAATTTATCACAAAACCAAAGAATCAAGCTTGTGACTCCTAAGGAAGTAATGAGAGAAATTCAAAACAACATTAGCTCAAAAAAGTCTCCCGGTTACGACCTCATCACAGGGGAAATTCTAAAACGCCTCCCACGCAAAGCCATAGTAAAGCTGACCAAACTAATAAATGCTTCATTTATCTTAAAATATGTACCTGAGCCATGGAAGGTTGCTGAAGTCATTATGATTGCGAAGCCTGGGAAACCTCCCCACGAAGCATCATCATACAGACCCATTTCTCTGTTACCCGTACTATCAAAGTTATTTGAAAAACTGTTATTAAAACGGATAAAACCAGTAATAGAAGATAAAAACCTAGTTCCAGATCACCAGTTTGGCTTCAGAGAAAAACACTCAACGTTAGACCAGGTACATAGAATAACTAATGTCATTGAAAAAACGCTAGAAAATAAAGAAGTCTGTGCTACCGTGTTCTTAGACGTCGCGCAAGCTTTTGACAAAGTTTGGCATGAGGGTCTCATATTTAAGCTCAGACGCATGCTACCAGAATTTGTAGATATCCTAGAGTCGTATTTAACTAAAAGAATGTTTAGAATACGCCAAGAGGACGCATATTCCGAGCTAAAAACCATAAAAGCTGGGGTGCCTCAAGGAAGTGTGCTTGGCCCAATTTTGTACTTGTTATACACTTGTGACATCCCAGAGCTGGAAAACAGCACCATAGCGACCTTTGCAGATGATACTGCTATTATGGCCACCGGATCAAGCCACAGAGAAGCAGTAGAGAAAGTTCAACTAGCTGTGAACAAAGTTTACGACTGGACACAAAAGTGGAAGATCAATCTGAATGAGTCAAAATCAGTTCACATTAACTTCACAAACAAACACAGTGACTACCACCCACTCTACATAAATGGTATGCAAATACCTTATGCTAATACAGCCAAATACCTTGGCATAACTCTCGACGCCAAGCTGCGTTGGAAAGCCCATATCAAAAAGAAAAAACAGGAACTCGATATTCGTTATAAACGTTTGCATTGGTTACTGGGAAGGAAATCCTGTTTATCAATACATAATAAGCTGATAATATACAAGCATATCCTGATGCCAATTTGGACGTATGGTATCCAACTTTGGGGCTGTACTAAGCCAACCAACGTCAAAATAATTCAACAGTTCCAAAATAAAGTACTCAGGGCTGCTGTAAATGCACCCTGGTACATAAGAAACGATGACCTCCACCGTGACCTCGACATGGAATTCGTCACCACCATCATACAAAAATTTGCTGAAGCCCACGAACACAGACTCCATCGACACGTGAATGTTGAGGCAATCCAGCTGTTAGACAACACAGGCATAGTGCGTAGACTAAAGAGAACTAAACCATTTGAATTAGTGTAGTGTAAGTGAATCAATAATAGTAACAATGTTGTGCTATTTATATAACACATGAACAAAGTGTTTTATCAATTTTACCAGACTCTAAGGAAGTGTTACGAACGTGTGTAAAAGTGCATACCTAATTATGGACACTATTCTTAGCATTAACATAATTTATAACGTAGCATAATAAGTTAGACTTAAATTGTTTATTAGTCTTCTTAGGCTAGATTGCAATTATCTAGTAAGAACTTGGTTCTTACTAATAAGGGAAAAAAAAAAAAAAAAAAATCTGTTTTTAGTATTTGTTATTATAGCATCAACAGAGACACATAATCTGTAGAAATTTCAACTGGCTAGCTATCACGGTGCATGAGATACAACCTGGTGACAGACGGACGGACGGACGGACAGCGAAGTCTCAGTAATAGGGTCCGTTTGACCCTTTGGGTACGGAACCCTAAAAATGGCACAGTCATGTTCACTAGACTATTTAGTATTAATCACTGATGTCTTTGAACGAATGGCGCTGTGGTACTTTTTATACTATGTAGATGTATTACTATGTACTGTCCGATACAGTATTTGTAAAATAAAGCATTATGTTGGAATTCTATTTTATCGCTTTATTTGAAAAGAACCCAATCAACACATCTAGAGTGAAGTGTGTAAATTCCTTATAGATTATGGCTCTGACAGTTTTGAATGCAGTTTAGACGTACTGGATTATAAGTGAAATTGCCTTTTAGTAAGATATCGATTAACTTCGAACCTAAAACCACATCGTTAGACTCTGAACATTAGACACAGGTCAGAAAAAAAATTTTAAGCAACGATTTCGTATCGTCGCTTTAATTTTCGTTGAAGAAAACGATAAAAATAATCATGATTTCTCCTGAGTCAAACAAGAAATCCTTTGATTACAATTTGTTTGTTTTACTGATGTAGATACCGCGAGGCTAGTGTATTTTAGTTATTTTCATAGTATTATGTCATAAGGTATTTTACTATGGGGATGGGCTGCAGACATCAAGTCTTTATTTATTTGGTAGAAAAGAGCATCAGATCCATATATAATCTACGTAAGCTCGATTCTCTGAGAGAACTGTAAAAGTAAATTAACATCATGACGGTATCTTGTCAATACATCTATAAAAAATCATGTACGTTACGAAAAATCAGCATTTATTTAGTAAAAGGGGTGACCGGCACCAATATTATACTAGAAACAGGGACGAACTAGTTCAGCCAGGTTTCAGGTTATCTAAAGTAGACTCATCTTTCATGGGATACTGTTTAAAATGTTAAAATAAAATATGTACCTCCCCCATTCTACAACTGAATATAACAAAATTTAAATTTTGCATAAAACACACACTATGTAGGCAAGCATAATTATTATAAATTGGGGGATTACATTGATGATAAAAATGCTTGGCTCAATGCTGGTTCTGCTCCACAACCAGAAGGGCAATCTGAATCATCTGAATTACGATCTGAAGTTATTGTGAAAGCTGCACGAGATTGTAAAAAAATATTTGCATTGTATAAATTCTATCTCTTAGTATCATATAATTGCATAGCATGTTTGAGTACTATGTACTGTAAAGCCACCATTTTTTGAGTATCTATATCTTTCATTGACGCAAAACCCTGTTGGTTGAGTGATATAAATGTAAAAAATCAGATGTTTGTGTCATGTTTTAACAATCTGGTTACTAAATAGATACATAAGTTTACTAACATAAGCATAAGTTATCTTTTTGTATACTAACCCATAATGGATCTTGCTTATCCGAAGTAAATATTGTTTTTCTTTTTTTATTTAAAGCTGTTACATTTTGCCATACTGTCCGTATGGTAAAATGTAGCAGATTAAAAATAAAAGTGGTTACTCTCACGTCAGTAAGGATTTACATACATTGTAATAACAATAATTGTTTAGATTGCAACAAAATTAAATCAATCTCATCTCAAGGTTTACTGCTTACTCAAGATTTATGACAAAACCAGTTAGTTAGAACGTGGGTATTTTATGATGTCGGAGGTAGTTGTAAATTGGTTGAAAAACAGTAGATTTAAATAAGGAATTTAATTGTTCTAATTTTCCCCGGTGTTGTAAGTGTGGAACCAGATCTTTTTCTTCAAAAGTTAAAAAGATTTTAATGGTGTCGTTCTAGAATTTTCGTATAACTTGGAAGGTAAAGTATGAATACTTATGTTATGAAGGTACTCGCGTCGTCGGTTGAAAGGAAACATGGAACAAATGTCATGTTGCGCCGACCCCAAGTAAAAAAGGCCATTGTGACTTGGGGTTGGCGCTAGATGATTTTTCAGACATAAAGATAATGACTTTGATACAGTAGATTGTTGATAATCAATTTTATCTTAAGATTTACTCCTTGCTCAAGATTTATGACGGAACTGGTAACTAGGAACGCGCCACTTTAACATTAGATTGAAATTCAGGTTTTTTTTTTTAGAATTGTGATTTTGAAATCACACCATAATAAACACAATCCTGTATTACCAAAAAAAGAGCTGTTTTACAGACGATGATGTGCTAATCAAGCTAAAACAATCTGTCAAATTTCTTTAATAGTTTTTCAATCTTATCTTTAAAGAACACGGTTCAAGGTTGATTGCGAAAATTTGACAGTTTCGGGTAGGTTGACCTGCTGGCGTCTGTACATCCTAGAAAAAAATTTGCACCCTACCTGTTTACAAAATTATTTCGTTTTGGGAAAGGCAGAGTAAGCTTTCTGCTAACAGATCACCTAATTTCCTGTCTTCAGACTATCTATTGACGTATTCCTTATGCACCCAACTTCGAAATTTGTAAATTCAGGAACCATCGTCTTTATTCAGTCGTACGGACTTCACGAGGTCATGCAATAAAATATTATAGCGCTGTTACAAGCATAGGAGCTACCAAGACCTATTAGCTAATCTATCTAGCCTTTCCCCAACTGTGTTGGATTTGGCTTGCAGTCTACTGACCTCCACAACCCAGTTAGTACTGACAACAGTACTGACTGGGTTGTGGAGGTCAGATAGGCAGTCGCTCAATGTAAAATGCTGGTATTCAGTTGCACCCGGTTAGAATGGAAGCCGACCCCAACATAGTTGTGAAAAGGCTAGGCAGATGATGATGAGACAGACAGTAAGGAAAAAATCTCTAAAAGTTTAAAATAAAACAAAATTATTATTTTTTGGGTAAAACTCACGACGTAGTAAAGTTTTTCCGTATGGTAATCGAACCCGTGACACGAAGCGCAGCAGTCAATTGCTTACTTGCTTGATTGCTTGTTTGCTACTGCACCAACTGTGCCGTCACATTGCATTTGAGCTGCGTCTTATGCTGGCCCAACTCTGCAAGGACCACAATACACTGTTACGAGCTGGGTATAGGACAAATTAACACACTACCAAATAAACACTAAAAATCTTTAATTAACTTAAAACAGTGAAAACACTTCACAAACACTTAAACTTAATCACAATTACAGAATTTATCACTAATCACTTAGATATCGCACTAGTCGTTCACTTGGATCGCTTCGTTTCGTAGCCAAAATCAGACTAACCCACTTCCGCTAACCCGTCGCCTATTTATACGGCCGACCCATGTTCGAGAAACTTCCACAACTTCCGTGAATGTCTAGGTAGTTCCTTAGGGGAAACCCAGCCTTCGAGAAAGTTCTACAACCTTCTTGAACATTCTAGATAGCTCCATAGTAGAACCAATCCTTCTAGAAAGTTCCAGAAAGGTCCAGAACTTTCTCGAACTTTCTAGACACTTCCAACGTGGAACATTCTAGACTCGACCGTAGTCCTAGAATGTTCTCGGAAAGCAGTCGGCGTAACAATACCCACGGGATTTCGCTTGCCATCGCAGCGAAAATAATAAAACTTACACCCTTCTGCTTCTTCTCTCTCGAATTCTCACCCTTCCACTTAGTCTCCTGTAGTAGTCACCCTTTTTTATGTGTCACCTTTTTATGACATCTGCTAACTCTCTTCCTCTTCCATTCATCGTACCTATATTCCAGCTCAAACACCTCATTCTTACTTAGCTTACTCTCCGAGCTTGCATCTTAAGTCGCAACCGTCAGTTCTGGTGCGACAAACCTTGTCCACTTTCCCCCGTGGCTGGGTTCTGCTCCTGCGCGTCGCCTATAGGGTACACCCTAGTCCTAATATTACTTTCTTTTATCTGTATCATACTGATTGGGTTTAGGCAAAATGTGTATGACCGACCGCATACCGGCAATGAAATTGTGCATTTTTAGATTCTAGATTTTAATGAAAATATGAATAAAAGATTGCAGTTTCGAAAAATATATTGAGTGACTATAATAAAGGTAGAGATTTATCCAGTCTGTACCTTGAATACGATGTGAAGAGAAATGAAATATAGTATATTTTTGCAACGGAGGCGGACGTTGATACTGAAGGCTGCGCTCATTCTGTCAGTGATTTGGTTTATGGTTGCGTTGTTGAAAATGGCGAAGCTTACATTAACTGCAAGAAAGAGCTGGACCTACGGACATAAACTATCTGACGGTGAGTGTTATTTTGTACTTTGTAATTGCATGCGCTTGGTGTAGTTGCTAAATCAAATACTAAATGTTTTACACGATATCTCACTGTCTCATCCACGAAACTAACATGGCTCTAAGAATAACATTGCAAAAAAATATCTGATGAACACGACAACAGATATCGTTTCGATGAGGGAATCTTTCTACAGAGATCAAATTGTGGATTGTGTCTCTTGAGGTCGAATAGGAAAGAGTATACCTCGGAATTCTTAGTTATTTCTTATTTATTCCGTGTCGAAAACTGCTTCCCGCCTAAATGATTATAGCATTACTGTTCCAGTTTGCATTTATAAATGCTTCCATCCTTATTGCCTACTTAAAGCCTAGTTTAAGTAGGCAATAAGGATAGCCTAGCGGTTTCATGGCCGCTCTATAAACTATGTATCAACTATGATAATAGTATACATTTCTGTTATTCATCAAAATAGACATCGATAAGTAATCAAAATTGGCTTTTTTTACGAATAGGAAATCGTCAAATGACCCCTCCCGCTCTGGGCGGAGAGGAAGGAAGTGTCGGACTTAAACTGACTTAAACCCATGTTCCTTCTTAGCCCGATACCGTGGCCCTGTTCAAGGGCCACGGTATCTCTTTCGAACAGTCCCGCAGCCCCGGCTGGCATCGGCCCTCTCGGACCCCTTCCGATATGCTGACATCTCCTTGAGGCGCGCGCGCGCGCGTGGAACACGAAAACATTATCGGCACGGTTTGTCGTCACAGAAACGCGTGTACGGCTAAGGCTCTCTCTCCCTCACACGTTCCGCAAAAATTTATTAATCTGAAAATTTTCGTTAAAAAAAAACTAATAATCGAAATAACTCGAAAACGAAATCACTTAATTTCGGTAGAAAATTCGTTTATTTTAAAATTTATTTTAACCTTACTATGACGTCCTACAAGAAATACGCCGAGTTATCAGTAACCCCGTATAATAAAATCTGAACTAATATGAAAAAACTTCAACAACTTTTTAACTTAACAATCATGATTATCATAATATTATTATCATTAATATTAATTATATTTTTATTTGAAAAGGACGTTAATTATAATATTCTAACACCCGTAGGATTTGGTGTGATAGCAACTCCGGGTCCGGCCAACGCACCCGGTGAATTAGGAAAACCGGTCATCTTACCCAAGAATATAACCGAGGAAACAAAGAAAGCTGTCGCACGGGGGTGGAAAAACAACGCTTTCAACCAATACGTCAGCGACCTGATATCTATTAGGAGAAAGCTGCCGGACCTAAGGGATAAATGGTAAGAAAATGGTACAAAGTGTTGTATGAGCATGTTCATATCTCAGCACATCACGAGGTATTCGAGAATTTTCGCTAATTTTTTGTCATAGCTCTTCAGATCAACGCATTAGTTTGTGTTGGATCTAGTCTTGTCAGAGCCAACTCTATGTGTAATATTTTTTTATTGAAGCAAATAATAATAATAATGTATCGTTTGGTCGACAATATCTCCACTTATTTTAATGACAAAGTCTGACAACCAGTCGTACCAAGGAGTCGTATCGTTTAGTATGGTCAATTCGTATCGTATTTCGCAGTACTGACTGGGTTGTGGAGGTCAGATAGGTAATAGTTCCATAAAAATACTGATATTCAGCTGCATCTGGTTAGACTGGAAGCCGACCCCAACATATTAGGGAAAAAGCTAGGCAGATGATGATGATTTTGATTTCTCATTAAGATATTTTTAAAGTGCTTTACAGATCAAAGAAGGTATTTGGTTATTTTTTAGTATTGTATTAAAACCAGCTTTTGAAAGAATCTATAAATATAATAAATTCGTAAACATCCAAATCGATGTTCCGAATTGGCGCAAACAAGGCACTGCATAAAAACTGTTTTTTTGCACAAATATTTCTTACAGGCTTGTTCAAATGTTAGGCTATATATTATCACGATCTTCGCTTTAAAGGGTGAGCAATATTACATTATACTCACAAATACTCACAATCTTCAATAATTTGACGTTTCAGTCAGAACGGCTATTTAAAACTAATGTTAACGGAGCAAACAGCCTAGTGGTTTCATGGCCGCTCTTTAAACTACGAGTTTGCAAGTTCGAATTCACTATTATTTTCACTTTTTGTGATTTGTTGTAATATTTTTTTGACGCTGTGAGATTCCAATATACAAGGTGTTGTTTTGCATCCTCGTCAAATTCAAGGAGGTAACTATGCTGATGATTCTCATCCCGAATAGATAATAAAATGGGCAGGTTTTTTTTTTTCTTATTTATGAAAATCGGAAAGTGTGAACCACCCGTTTTTTAAACGCGGACCGTCTGATCCTCGCCCTGTAACCGCGGTTTCATACATACAAACAATCTCAAACGTTTATTCGATAATTTCTTATTCCCTAAACAAAGCCAAGGGGGTTATTCTGAAATACTGACAAACTTAAACAACCAAAAAAAATCGGCGTTTATTAATAATTAAGTAGGTACGGTAATTTTAATTGATTATTTATGTCTTTTGTGACATCCTTTTGAATTTTGACGAGGTTGCAAAACAACACTTTGTATTTATTTGTATTGACATCGTTTGCATTACTATTTATACTATTTTTTCTTCAAAAAGTAATAAATAAATATGGAAATATGCTGCGTCGACCCCAAGTCAATGTGAACGGGGGCAAGAGAACGATGATGATGATGATAATAATTTTTCCAAAAAAGTAGTATAGCGAACAGAAGTCTGATAACTTCTCATTCATGTTCTTGCTGTGCTAGAAGTTTTTGTCCTTCTCTATTTGCAAATTATCAATAATCCATACGCAGTTTGGATTAAAAAATGTCATGGAGAGTTCCTGAATTTATTTTGGAATTTCGTTTCTGTCATTTTTAAGCATTTTGAATGTAAGTCGTATGTATGCTATAAAAAAAAGGTTTTTTTTAAAAAAAGTAAGCCTGAATTATGGGAAGACCTGTTGTGGTTTTGTATTTTCTTAACGATGAGTCTGCAAGATGTTAAAGGACTGGTATCGCAAAAGCTTTTATAGTTGTTGGTATAGTGATCTTCTAACCACGCTTCACGCCTCTGCGAGCGATTGGTCCTGGTTTAGATTACTGGGCAGTTCTGGCAGTGTTATTGAGGTTTTCCACAAGGAAATTCTCATTAGCAGCTAAGAAGTCTGGTTTTGTGCCTGTTTGATGGCAATAGACTCGCCCCCTATTTTATGGGACTTAAACATAGCTGGCGAAATGTGGGTGTTAACATTTTGGATTCGATCAAGCTAAACAGTCTAGCTGCACTACAGTAAGATCTCAATAATAGGCATCAGCATAGTCGAGGATTGGGAGTAGGTATAAGGGATTGAGCAAGCGCAGTTTTAGTGGCAGTTAGTAGCAGACCCCGCAGATGCAAACAGTTTGCGGCCCACTTTTTGCAACTGGGGACCCCAGGACAAGTCTTTGTCAATGTAAATTCCCAGGTCTTTCACTAAATCGTTATAAGGAATTGTGGCATCATCATAAAAAAAATGTAGGAAAGCTTCGACCGGTAAATTTTTAACGTGGCTTAGGGCTGTCGACAACAAAGACGTGAGTCTTTAAACCTTTAAACCATAATCCAAACACAGATCTCCACGGAGAAGAATGGGCAAGAAACTCTATGGACACTCTTTTAAACCAAAATGTTACAAAATCTTGGTTACATCATTCATGTTAAGAATTTCAAATATGTGAGAACGATGAAGAAATACGGGCAAGCACCTGCGGTATAAAAGCAGAGGTATTGCAACATGAAAATGACGAACCTTCAATGCAAATACGTTGTTGTCGGCCACACAGGTAACCACGAGATAGAATACGTTAAGAGAGCAGAGTATATCGAGTAAGATATCTGAAAAGGCGGCGTTTAAAGCATTACTGAAGTCTAGGAAAGGACCGCCAGATTCCCATTTTCCATACCTTATCTAATATCGTCCGTAATGTTAATAAGAACTGTGGTAGTGCTATGACCTGGACGAAAACGGGATTGGTAAAAATATAAGAGACTGTTACAAAGGAAAGCACTCGGCTGATTATGGATAAGGCGTTCTAGGGCGTTAGATATGAACGATAATATGGAGATCGGAAGGGATTCATAGAAAGAAACAAGATTACACTTTCTTGGAAGAGAGATAATTTTGGCTTGTTTCCAAGAAGATGGAAAAGCAATACAGGATACGGAATAATTAAGGATATGGCATATGACAGGAAAAATTTCGTCCAGGATAGGAAGTAACTATCATCTTGTGACTGACACAGTCACTACTAACAGCATCTGAAGTAATGAATAGTCTACTCTACTTAACCACAATCAGTAAATTGATTAAAGACGAAAGAAGAGTAATCAAGAGTGGGAAGAGATGAAAGATTATGTAGAATTTTGGCTTTAATAGCTCCATTGAAATAAACTAGAGTTAATCTGAATGGCGACTAATAACTGCTTACTTCACCAGGTGCAAAGTGCCGGGTAGGTATCTAGAGGACTTGCCGCAGACCTCCGTAGTAATATGCTTCCACAACGAAGCGTGGTCGGCGCTACTCAGAACAGTTCACTCCGTGCTGGACCGGTCACCAGCACACCTGATAAAGGAGATCATTCTCGTTGATGACTATTCCGATATGCGTAAGTTTAGGTTTGCAAATGAATGCAGAAAATATTTTATTCGGGGTGATAAAGATTGCTCTTGGTTGTGTTTAGTTCGTCGTGTTTATTATTTTTTAAATTAAATCTGTGTTTTTTACATCTAATGGACTTTGATAACTGTTCAATAAACTGACACAATGAGGTATGTATACTTGCAGCTCACCTTTTGCAGCAGCTAGATTACTACATGTCATCGTTACCAAAAGTTAGAATAATCAGAGCCAAACGACGTGAGGGCCTCATCAGGGCGCGGCTCCTTGGAGGCCGATACGTCACGGCCCCCGTGCTTACCTATCTCGACAGCCATTGCGAGTGCACTGAAGGTAAAATTCTACAATTAGCGTAACACAAAACCTCCGTGACCACCAGTCGTTAACCTCAGATATTTAATTTCAGGATGGCTCGAACCATTACTAGATAGAATTGCTCGTAGCAAGAATACGGTAGTGTGCCCCGTAAGTGATCAGATCGACGACAATACTTTCGAGTATTATTATAGTGAATTATCTTCACTTCATGTTGGTGGTTTCAACTGGTATCTCGAGTTCATTTGGCACCCTGCTCCACCAAGGGAGCGAGCGAGACACCAACATCCTGCAGAGCCTGTCTGGTCTCCTACTATGGCTGGTGGTCTATTTGCTATAGACAAAGACCACTTCGAAAGACTAGGGACTTACGACAGTGGTTTCAATATTTGGGGCAGTGAAAATCTAGAGCTGTCGTTTAAAATTTGGATGTGCGGTGGAACTTTAGAAATGGTTCCGTGCTCGCACGTCGGACATATATATAGGAAACGTTCACCGTATGAATGGAAAGCCCGCGATAGCGATATACTAAAAAGAAACTCTGTCCGATTAGCTGAGGTGAGAATTTATGTCACGTTATACTTATTTTTGAAAATTACTGTTCAAATTATAGAATCGTCCGGTCCTTCTGTCTTTTCGTATGTCACAGCCATTTTACTTAAATTTGAAAAGAAGGTGTCTTATAAGAACCGATATACAAAAACACTCAGCGACCCAGAATACGGCCGGGTAGAGTTGGGTAGTTTTGGTGATGTAAATCTTAAATATTTATATAAATCATAAATGTAAATGTTTTATTCTAAAAACCACTGAGTGAACTTTTTTTAAAATTTTACAAAATCACAACCACAAAACACTTTAGGCTCTAAGTTGATATAAATATTTTTGGATGAAATTTACTAAATAAGAGCCTTATTCAGTAAATTTCATTCATTTTATTTTATTTTATTTTATTAGCACTAAATTAATAGCGGATATTTCCCCTTTTTGTCCTGATGACCACATCCATGCGATCAGGCATGATGTGGGTCATGTTTTTAATATGTAATAAAGTATTTCCTCCCAAAGTAAGAGAAGAAAATTCTAAAAAAAATGTAGGTTTCGTTCAATATTAAAAATGTTTGTTTCGTGTTGAGTATTAATTTACTTATAAATGAGTGTTCAAAATATTATTATTAAATTGTTATATATATTGCTGTGTGCGAGTAGAACTTGCAATTGGCTGATTTTTTATGGTTTTAGGTATGGTTGGATGATTATGCAAAGTACTTCTATGAGCATGCTGGTGACGATAAGGGTGAATACGGTGACATCACTGGCCGCAGAGAATTGAAAAAGAAATTGGGTTGCAAGTCCTTTGAGTGGTATTTGAAGAACATTTATCCCGAACAGTTTATTCCTGGAGACACCGTTGCTCGTGGAAAGGTACGTTTTTGTTAATTAGAAGAGTTTAATTAATAAATAACTTAAATTAGTTTATTAAATTAATTATTACTAATATAAATGAAATGAATAAATACATTAATTGTGTTTTAAGATTCAGGCATCATCAGTAAGATTGGTATTTTCTTCGTAATAATTGTTCTGCATTACAACAATGATTAAAAATTATTTATAAATGCTTATAAATGTTTTTCGGTGTTATTACCCGGACAGATCCAAAAGTTTTTTTTTGGACTCTTTATCACTCAAGTCAGATCATCATATTAAGGCAGTCGGACTTTACCCGTGTCACCGGCTCGGAGGTAATCAAGGCTTCTGTCAGGAGAAGGAGATGTCAGCAAACAGGAAGGGGCCCGAGAGGGCCGATGCCTGCCAGGGCTGCGGGTTGTTCGAAAGAGATACCGCGGCCCTGGAACACAAAGGGCTTAGAAGGAACATGGGTGGGTTTTAGTCAGTCAAGTCTGACACTCCCTCCCGCTCCGCCCAGAGCGGGAGAAGTCATTTGATGATTTCCCATCCGCAAAAAAAAAAAAAAAAGGCTTCTGTCAAATTTTGACGACACGGTTGGCGCAGTGGTTGAGCGATCGACTGCTGCGCTGCGTGTCGCGGGTGCGATCCCCGCACGCTGTTTGTGTATGTGAGTTTAAATGTTTGTAAACGCACCCACGATACAGGAGAAATTCCTAGAGTGGGGCAACGTTAAAAAAAAAACAGTTCGGTCGATTGCGTCACTTTGCAGTTTTTTTTTCCATATTTTAAATGTTTGTTTCTGTTTCGCTTAATGTTACAATTTAAAGCACTTTTTATGCACGTTGGACAATACGGTTTAATTTTTTGCCTGCTTCCATATTAAAATATTATGCATTTGTTCCCATGGCCATGGCATGGTATGATAGATTCGAAACAACATAAACAACCACAGTTACTGCCTTGATGGGGGGAAGATTATTACAAACGAAGAGGATGAAGCAAAACAAACACTGGACGTTGTACAATACATCGTCAGAATCAGCAGTTGTCATCATACTTGTAGGAATCAGGTAATATTAAGAAGACAAAAAAATTACCGTGTTCTTCAATGTCCCTCTCACAGCAGACTTCATTCACCAATCTTTCTTCGTCCAGTCTATTTCTCTGTAAAACGCGAATCCCCGGGAAATTAGGATGTCAACTTTACTAATCGTCTGTCTTTTAAAATTAAAGTTCGCGAGTACATTCGGAAGAAGCTAGCAGTATCGCCACAGCGTTGATAATGACCTTATTGTTTGTCCTTTTATTGTAGAATTTGAACATTGATATAAATTTATAGTATTTTGAAATATGTTTATAGTCGCATTAAGACCCCATTTTTTTCTAACAAGTGTTCTGCACTGTCCAAGAGCTATACAGGCCTTCTTTAGTTTTACGTCGATGTGAATCGCCCAGTTTAATTTGTTATCAAGAATGAAGCCCAAGTAAATGACTTATGTTGATAGGGAGTTTGGTATTGAATAATTTTGGTAGCTGTAGTTCCGGTAACTTCCTTTTGTTGGTGAAAAGGATATGTTCTGTTTTTCAAATTTACTGACAGCTGTTTTTCGTCACACCATTCTTTTACAGCATACAAGCAGAATGCATTTACTTTACATTACACATTTATTTATTATCAGGCTTCTACAAAATAAGTACACTGTTACAATATAATTTGTACATTGTGAATTTAAGTCTAAGCGCACTTACAGAAAGCACTGCATGCACTACATTATGCGCTGATGATTACACAATTGAATAATTATTAAATTAAAAAAACACTTTAAAAGCTAAATTATTACACTGAGTTAACATTAATTAAATAACAAAGATTAAATTACATGAGATTAAAATAAATTAGATTAAATGAAATTAAAATGGATTTATTTATTTTATATCAGGTTAGGTAAATAATTGAAGGACTACTAGAGATCACTAATTGGCAAGGGTTTTTTTTTAAGAGCGTGTATTCGTGCTCTGTGTATGCAGCATACATTCCTGGTAGTGGACAGTATTGCGTCAAGTTAGTGTGTCATCTTAGCATGCAGAAATGTCTCCTGTTAGAATGTCTTGGCAGATTTTGTGGCACATGGAACTACTGAGCAAATCGGGACAGTTCAGAGTGCCCGTAACTAACTTCTTAAGGAAAACCAAATCCAACATCCACATTCTCTGCGTTCTCGTTTACCAGTATTGTTAGGTCATCTGCATAACCAATAGTAGTTTATCCTCTTTTTTTAGCCTTTTTAAAAGGCTATCCACTACTATGTTCCATAAAAGAGGTGATAGGACTCCCCCTTGTAGACATTCTCTGACTACCTTGGCTCTTGTCGTAGTGTTTATCTCTATCTAGACCGCCCTTTTACTTATTAGTTCAGTGATCCAGTTTCTCACATCTGGTTTTACTTTGAATTTTTGAAGGGTGTGGTTTATGCTGTTGTGCATTGCTTTTTCAATAGACCCTTCTATGTCTATGAAGGCCGCAAGTGTTGATATTTTGTTTTGATAGCAGACTCTATTTTCTGCAATGCTTTATCGGTGTTGGTGGTCATCGTCTTTTCGACATGTGGTTATCGTAGTAGCTTTCAAAGAAAATCAAAATTACATAATAATGCATACTACGGATTAACATTTTATACCTATGTATTCTGCTTATGCGTGTTAAGTTTCATTAAAATCGGTTCAGTCATTTCGGAAAATAAGGACTTGAAAGTTTGTATTAAATGTCGTAAGGCGTAAACGCTCTTAAGCTATTAAATTAAGCCATTAAATTGTTTTTTTTTTTTTAATGCATTGTAACATACCATACTAATGTTGCGAAAAAATGACATGAACATTATGAATGACAAATTTAATAAATTTGTCACCCATAATGTTAAATATTTCAGTATTGGATGTACTCGAAGATCGGCGAGATACGACGTGATGAGATGTGTGTGGACTATTCGACACAAGGCGTTATGTTGAACCACTGCCACGGAGCACAAGGTCACCAGCTGTGGCAGTACAACGATCGTGTACGTTTCATGCTATACGTTAGTTAACGACCACTATAAACTCATTAAAAACTCTCAGTCAAAATACACATACGAGTACATAAACATAGAAAAATTACGAATTTCAATATTACAAGGCCGTCTGCAGCTATCAGCCCTCAGGCTCGGTGGAGCGACGATCTTCGCAGGGTGGCTGGTAGCAACTGGATGAGAGTTGCCGAGAATCGGGTTAAGTGGCGAGCGATTGAAGAGGCCTATGTCCAGCAGTGGACTGCGGTAGGCTGATGATGATGATGATGATGATGATGAAGGCAGTCTTCCTTGTTATTACAAAGGTTTTTTTTTGTAATTTAACAAATATAACTTAACAATTTCAATTGAATAAGATTAGCCTGCGACAAGTTGTCGTGAGAATTATATAACTTTGCAAGATTTTGGCTAAATTGATTAACGGTTACTTAGCGTAACGAATACCTGCTGTTAAATACAGAATTATTAAGTTAGCGAAATTATTGGTGTGTTTCTGTATTAATTATGATTCCTTTGTCCAATGGAATACGGGAAGTCGGCAACCATCAGATGAGACTCAGACTACTTTAGCTCTTTTGAAAGCCGAGTTTGGGTTAGGTTTGCAATAGAAAGCTGGTCACAATCTGAAATGAATATTTTTTTCGTACGTACATGTCCTTTGCTTAGAAACTAGTTTTTTTTATCCCCAAACTCCCCTGCTGGCTACTAGAAGCTTTATTAAATTAATAATGATTTGTTCCCAGACGAAGTTACTACATCACACATACAGTATTAAGTGTATGGCGATATCAAAAGACAAAGATAATATAATAATGGAGACGTGCAATGAGTCAGAGCCGAGGCAAATGTGGAACTTGGACAACTTTGACCCAGAGAAATTCGCAGCAAGAGCCCCAGAGCTGCGCAAAAAAATACCAATAGTGCATCAACACTATCGACTAGATTTGAGTCAATGGTATCGATGACATTATTCTGTCGTCTCTGGTTACGCATTGCGCGGGAAAGTGCATGGTGGTCGAGAGAACAGACACTAGGTGGACTTTCTTTTTTTAACAAATGATGCAATTGGATAATAGACATAATTATAATGTCTATGATGAGCAGTTAAAATAATCCAAATCAACTACTGGGTATCAGCAGACACGGATTGATATCGTACGTTGAATCGTGTTGGTGTTCACACGACCTGCTTCTATCATGAGTCATGCTTTGTTATATTTTGATATAAATTGATAATTTAATTAAGTTTGAGTAACGATTTGCTCAATTCATTTTATAAAACTATGTACCAGTAAAATATTTTTGATTATAAAAATATTTTTTTTTAAAGAAATGGCGACGATTATTAATTTTGGTGTTGCCAGTTTTTTAAATTATGGAAACAGTGTGAACTCAATTATGGCTTTGACAGTTTTGAACGCGGTTTAGACGTGCTGGTTTAGAGGTGAAATCATCTTTTCGTAGGATATCGATTCAAAATTCGAAGTTAATCGGGCAATGAAGATTTAATGAAAGCGAGTGTGGATGCATATAATGCCATAGTAATCTGAGCACACCTTAAATACACTAATTAAAATCCAGTGGTATAACTTAATGTTGCTACTACCTCCTAGGACCGGTTTCACTAACACTAGACGCAACACCCAAATGTAACGTCTAAACTAAAGGCTCAGCTCGCCGAGGCATTCGTCTGTAATGTTACAGTTCAGATTCAAACATAACACTTTTTTTTCTCTACACAATAGAATCTTTGATTTGTTTTATTACAGGCAAATCCCATGCTCTGGTGCAGAGCGCGTAAAAGCGCAATGTTTGCACTCTAAACACTTGGTAAAGAACAGAAAAATTAAAGCGACGGTGCGAAAGTCACGTGATGAATGCTTAATATTTTAGGTTTCGCTATTTTAGGGTCAGAAACTAAATAAGAGACACAGACCAAAAGTACTTTGACTGTGTTATGAAAATCGTGATAGGAAGTAACAAACATTGACCGCTCATTATGACGTAAACTTTCAGAAAGTTTAATTGAATGGTCAAGATTAGCAAAAGCTATTAGCGTAATCTTCTTTATGAGATTAACTAAGGAAACCAGCAACGACACTGTATTTAATCTTCATTGACAGACATTTACGTTGCTTTTGGTCATGATTACGTTAGTTTTGTACAATTATTTTAGGTAAACCTTCATTTTGCATTTATTTTACCTCTGTCTGTCAGCACAACAGCTGCCTACAACCTTATTGTATAAATATAAAGATCACTGTGATTTCATCCGTGATGCGAAGTCACAGGTAAAATAAAGCTATGAAAGATCTAAGGACCTAGCATGAGCGTGCGGTGTAAATGGAACGAAAATACATTGATTTTTAAAATTAAATTAAAAGTACTGGATTCACATAATATTATAACATTTTCATAATTTTAATAATTTATTCATATCTATGGATGATACTGACTTTGCTTGTTGCAAACAATTGCTACAGGATAATTGTATTTTCGGTTGAAATTGTCGTATTTAAGTGACATTTACATAGCACTCGTGCTAGGGCCTCTGCACCTACTGTTTGAATGTTAGTCAAAATGAGGCTTTAAAGTGTCTGCATTTTTAACCGACTTCAAAAAAGGAGGAGGTTCTCAATTCGACGGTATGTTTTTTTTTTTGTGTGTATGTTACGCGATTACTCCGCCAATTGTGGACGGATTTTAAAAATTCTTTTTTTGTTCGAAAGGAGATACTTCTGAAGTGGTCCCATAGTCACCAAGTCAGGATCTGATGATTGGATCCTGGAGAAATCGAGGGCAACCCTCAAATTTTATAGGAAAACTTACAGCGATTTTGGTATTTTCTACAACAAGTGAAGCATTTGCGTTCAATAAGAATCATTCTATCATCAGATCTGATGATGAATCCTAGAGACAGGCACCGGAACTCAATAATAAGACAATGTATCTTAGCTGTGTTTGGGCTTGTTGGAATTGTAACGGTATGCAATTTCCAGGTGTATGTACAAGTAATAATTAAAAAAAAATAGAAATCTTTTTTTTTTTTTTTTATTTTAACCGACTTCTAAAAGGAGAAGGTTATCAATTCGATTAGTTTTTGTTGAATGTACACCGATTACGCTGAGACTTATTACTTTACTAACTTCTTTAGTTTGATGCGGAATAGTTGCTATTTGGTCCCATAAAAAATGTTATAAAGTTTGGCCCTGTAGTTTTCATTTTATTTGTAAATTTATCACGTACACCTATTTCTCCGTGATTACTGGACCGATTTACATGAATCTTCATAATTCATTTGGTAGAGAAAGCTTGCCCGGTGGCCCATATGAATTTTATTATCTTTGCTTTGGTACTTTTTGAGTCATCCCCTTTATTATGCATTTTGTCCTTTGTCGTATGTATGGACGATGTGCTGGTGTCTAGTTACAATGTAAAAATGATACTAGACAAGAATTTAAGTGAGATACCACAACTGAAAAGGGTATAATAAAAACTTTTTACAAAAAAATATAACCGACTTCCAAAAAAAAACAAAAAAGTGCAAAATAATATTTTACTTTCGGAAGTCGGTGGCAAAAAAAAGAAAGAAACAACAACAAGACAACCGACAAGTCACCGACTGACGAAAGTAAAATATTATTTTGCACTTTTTTGTTTTTTTTTGGAAGTCGGTTATATTTTTTTGTAAAAAGTTTTTTTACAATTCTGTTACACCATTGTAACGACCTACAAAAAGCAATTGTAACAAAAAGTACTGCAGCGCTATCTATGATAAAACTGAAGAACTAATATGGTCGGAATCTCGCAAGCAAAATTTACATCGACTTAAGAGTATAGAGAAACTCGACCAACTGTCGGGCAGTTGCCCAACAGTCATTACACCCGTCTAGTCGGAGGATCCTCCCTTTTCTAAGGAGTGTCGAGGAACTTTACACTCTGTTCCTCATACACCTAAATTATCATACTATTTTTTTGTGCATTTGCAAAATCAATAGTTTATTTTAACCTACCTATTAGTAATAATACGGGTTTTTACATCGTCGAATCAACCAACCTTGATTTATAAAAATATTTTTTAGAAACCGATTCAAATTGTTCACAATCATGCTCTTTCGTTCCATTCACTGCACTACATATACCATTCACCTGGACTAACAAGCTGCCACTATAAAACCGTCAGTAGCGTAGTAACTACAAGTGTACCATTTTTTAACCACAAAATGTTCCAGACCATTCCGGCTTTGGGCTATGTCCGTTGGCTTACTGCGACGCCCGGTTTTTTACATTTTTACGCCACTCCATCTGTACACAGAGGTTTAGTGTTAGTCCAGTGTTTTGACACCCAACTTGGACAGGATTTTTCACAATTAGGAAGAGACGCGGTTTCATGTATTTGTCTGTGTAACAGAGGATTTCGATAGGATGAATTAAAGTTTTTTAGTTACTATGAAATCTTTTTAAGTTTCGTATAACTATAGGTAGAAAATATGACACTAGTTACTAGTTACGAATGATTATTAAATACAACGGTGAAGAATGCAGAAATAATCCAAAAGCAACACCAACAACATCTTGTATTGACTAGAACTTGAGAAAGTACTATCGAATTTACTGACTGTCGCCGATTTTTCACCCATAAGGGTGATTTCAATCTTTTGCCCCGGAGTTGTTACTCCGGGGCAAAAGATTGGAAACTAAAAACGATTATTCACCGTACTACAACTCTGTGCCCGATCAAGTTCTCTAGAAAGACCATGTCACGCTGTACTGGGATCAGTATAACATAACTGACAGGACTATATTATTGTCGCCAATAAGCATGACACAGTGCTGATAGACCAATCAGCGCGCCGCATAACGATAGTCAATGATACCATCCAGCATGACAAGAACCTCGTGAAGGCTGAGAAAGAGAAACAAATAAAATATCTCGATTTGGCACACGGGGTTGTGTATGTGGAATGTGGACTCGGTCTTAATTCTGCCGATTGTTGTTACGGCCAATGGCCTGATAGCTAAAAGCTTAGACGAACATCTGTCGAGGCTCTCACTTGACAGTTGGATCAAAAGCCTGATTCAGAAGGCAGCTTTGAAAGAAAATACGGACAAAACACCTTCGGTTTTACTACATAGGAATAATGATTTTTCAGATTGCCACGAAATTACATCAATTGCATCTCAAGGCTTTACTGCTCGCTCAAGATTTATGAAAAAACCAGTTAGTTGGAACGTGTGTATAATAAGATGGTGGACGGGAGTGTAAATTGTTTGAGAAACATTTGATTGAAATGAGGATAAATTATGACGAGGGGGAAATATTGATTGTAATTGCTATAATTTTCTACAGTGTTGTAAATGTGAAACTAGAGAGGAGCTCGTGGCTAAATAATAACAGCCGCACGGGTCGATCTTTAAGGTCAAGCTGTGCTCGTCGAGGTCGGTTCGTGGATGGGCCATAATTACATACCGAGTTTCCTCCGTGCCTCGGAAAGCACGTTAAGCCGTTGGTCCCGGCTTTCATTTGTAGATCTTTGCTAGTCGTTACGAGTAGTCAGAAGTCAAAAGTCTGACATCCAGTCTTACCAAAGGGTATCGTATTACCCAGTTACTGGGTTGTGGAGGACAGATTGGCAGTCGCTTCATGTAAAATTAGATTTCCGGTTAGACTGGAAGCCGACCCCAATATAGTTTAGATTCGTTGGTAGTTTAAATTCATTTAGCCCAAAACTCAGCCAAGCGAACCACGCTCACTGATGACAGTTTTCATTGATGCTCCGCTTTTATTGGTTTGAGGGTAATGTTATAAGCCTTTAGGCTTTCTCGATAAATGCTAGGCTATCTAACACTTACAAGATTTTATTATACCAGTAGTTCCTGAGATCGCATTCAACCTAACAAACAATTTCTTCAGCTTTATACAAGGTGGAAGGGACACTGTAACACTGACCTTCCAGCGGCAAATCAAAGTAAATTGTCTTGCTCCGAAAGTTATTTTGTTTTATTTGACGTATATCTGGAGATAGTTCTTCGGGAATTATACAGACACTGACTCGAAAACGGTGACCTCGAGTACGATGACATATTCAGTACGAAATTCTGAACCCCCATGTAGAAATTTTCCATCGATTATCCTAACTTAATATTATAAATGAGAAAGTAAGTTTGTTTGTCACGCTTTCACGCGAAAACTACACAACCGATCCTCATTAAAATTTGTTCACATATTCTTGAGGGTATTAGAAGTAACAAAATAAATAAATAAATTAAAGTTTATTTCAGACTATAGTCCATAGCTTTGCTAGTATTTTATTGTTAGTAAACATAGGCTATATATATCATCGTGCTACGACCAATAGGAGCGGAGCAGCAATGAAAACTGTTGCGAAAACGGGGAAAATGTGACGCAGACGAAGTTGTGCGGGACAGCTAGTTTAAAATAAAACAGCTTTTTCAAACAAAAGTTATCAACACCTACACGGTCAAAATGTATGGAACAGCTGATATTTTTATTTAATTCTACAGTTCTTGTGTGCACGTAAGTACTTAAGTACTCGCACAATTGACGGAGTGGAAAAGTGGCGTCCATTGTTCCTCGATATAGTATAAAACCATATTGGTTTTGTATCTCACTCTCCTCTCTTATTCGTTTCAAGAAATGGTTGAAGTGACAAAGGTCACTTCCCACACACAAAGGACACTTACCCATCAATATTGGTAAGTTCTTTACTAATGTATGGTTGTGGCTGTTTGAAAAGGTTTTAGAACGCGTTTGGCATTTTTTCATTTCCAGAAGGCGTTGTGTTCGAGAATCAAAACTGCCACAACCCGAATTTCGCTTCATGGTTATTTGTGTTTGCCATATAAGGCGTTGTGGTTCTTTTTAAAAAAGCCACAACCCGAATTTCGCTTAGAGTTCGTTTTGAAATTGCCACATCACGATGTGGTTGATTTTTTTTGTGAGCCAAACATATACAATCACTTTTACAGCTATCACTTGCGTCTTACATACCACTTGCCAATTCTGGTGCCACAACCCATGTCCACTGTTCCCATGGTTGGGTGCTGCTTCTGCGCGTTGCCTGTGCGGTACGCCCTAGCCCACACATAACACTACTTCTATTTGTGCGTATTTATTGCTTGGGTTTTGGCAATATTTTTATGACCGACAGCTTACCTCCTTGGGACCTTGGCAATGCTATTGGGCATATCTTTCCTAGATTTTAATGAAAAAACAACTAAAACAATTTTAAGTTTCGACAATATTGAGTGAAATAAAGGTAAAGCTTTATCCTGTCTGTACCTGGAATAAGTTGTGAAAAGAAATGAAATACAGTATTTTTTTCCCATGGAGGCGAAAACTGATATTGAACGCTGTGCTCATTCTGTCAGTGATTTTGGTTATGGTTACGTTGTTGATAACTAAAGGCTGGTCAAGAAACCCTATTTTTGCAACACCGGTTGAATACGATGGTGGGGTGGCGCAGAGCAGGACCTACGGCAATAATCTATCTGGCGGTGGGTGTTATTATTTTGAACTTTAATAATGCATGCGCTTGCCTGGTGTAAATGGTAAATACCAGATGTTTTGATCCACTTTCTAACTTAACAATCATGATTTTAATAAAAACTAGTGAGTGAAGTTATATTGCAATAAATATTTAATAATTTATATTTGAAAAAGGACGTTGGTTATAATATTCTAACTCCCGTAGGGTACGGTATTATAGCAGCGCCGGGTCCGGCCACCGCACCCGGTGAATTAGGAAAACCGGTCGTCTTACCCGAGAATATAACCGAGGAAACAAAGCTAGCTGTCGCACTGGGGTGGAAAATCAACGCTTTCAACCAATACGTCAGCGACCTGATATCTATTAGGAGAAGGCTGCCGGATTCAAGGGACGAATGGTAAGAAAATGTATGAGCTACGACCTCAGCACATCTCGAGATATTCGAGGATTTCGTTACTTCTTCTCATCCCTTTTATGGCATTTTTTGAATCAACGTAAAAATGGACAAAGAAGAAAAATAAATATACTTTGTGTTAAACCTGTGAACAAAACTAAATTTTGCAATCTAGTCTAGTCAGACCACACTCTATGTGAAGCTAAGTGAGGATAACATTATCGAATCTTTTGGTAGATAATTTATCAACTCATTATTTTGATTTACCAAATCAGATATTTTAAAATTGTTTACTCGACAAGGTAGGTATTTTGTTTTTTTTTTATTATAAAGGTTTGAGTAAAATACACCTATTTAAAGAATTTGGATTTATAATCATTATTGAGGGTGGAGTGAGGAGACTCGGGGTTAGACGAGTATAACCCTGAGTCACCACTTGAATCTTAAAAACTTGGTCATGTGAAGTAAGTTTTGTCTCTCGAATTTAAAACAATGTGATCTTAGAGTACAATGAAATGCTTACTTTACCAGGTGCAAAGTGCCGGGTAGGTATTTAGAGGACTTGCCGCAGACCTCCGTGGTAATATGCTTCCACAACGAAGCGTGGTCAGCGCTACTCCGGACAGTTCACTCCGTGCTGGACCGGTCACCAGCGCACTTGATCAAGGAGATCATTCTCGTCGATGACTTATCAGATATGTGTAAGTCTTGGTTTGCGAATTGAAGCAGAAACAATTTTTTTCGGGTTAAAAAGATTGCTCTTTTATAAGATTTTTCTTTTGTTCCAATTAAATGTATGTTGTATTCCTTTTATATATAACGAACTTTGATTACTGTAAACTAAAACAATGAAGTGTGTATCCTTGCATGTATCCTGCATGTCCATAACTGTCTACAACAAATTACCTGATGACTTCAAAACTCTCAGCCTCAGAACATTTAAATGTAAATTATTTAACTTTCTTTTAAACAAATGTTATTACTTGACTGAAGATTTTATGAATGAAAAATTTACCTAAATATTTGACATTATTGCCTATAAATCATATTGTATCTCCTTGACTTCATTGAATTTTGACTTATATAATTAATCTCTTATACAAATATTGTTCATTTATTTAAATTATCTGTAATTCTAATGATCAATAACTCAATTTTAATGTAATGATGAACCACAATTCTACAAACCATATTTGTACGCCGGAAACGGCAGAATATTATGATCGTAATACATACTCACATAACAGCTTTGTACAATATTCTGACAAATAAATGCATTCTATTCTATTCTATTCTTGCAGCTCACCTTAAGCAGCAGCTAGATTACTACATGTCATCGTTACCAAAAGTTAGGATAGTCAGAGCTCCACGACGTGAGGGCCTCATCAGGGCGCGGCTCCTCGGAGCCCGATACGTCACGGCCCCCGTGCTTACCTATCTCGACAGCCATTGCGAGTGCACTGAAGGTAAAATCCTACAATTAGCGTAACACAAAACCTTTGAAGGTTATTTTTTGACGACGAGTCGTAAAACTCAGTTATTTAATTCCAGGATGGCTCCAACCATTACTAGATAGAATTGCTCGTAGTAAGACTACGGTAGTGAGCCCCGTGATTGACGCAATCGACGACAAAACTTTTGAGTATCGTTATGTTGACTTACCTTCAGTCAATGTTGGTGGTTTCAACTGGTATCTCGAGTTTATTTGGTGCGCGGTTTCGTCGAGGGAGCGAGCGAGACACCAACATCCTGCTGAGCCTCTCTGGTCTCCTACTATGCTTGGTGGTCTATTTGCTATAGACAAAGACTTCTTCGAAAAACTAGGGACTTACGACACCGGTTTCGACATTTGGGGCGCTGAAAATCTAGAGCTGTCGTTTAAGACTTGGATGTGTGGTGGAACTCTGGAAATAGTGCCGTGCTCGCACGTTGGACACGTATTCAGGTCGCGTTCACCGTATAAGTGGGGACCCGGCTATATACATAAGAAAAATTCTATCCGATTAGCTGAGGTGAGAATTTTACCGCTGGTTTACAAATCATCATCATCATCAAATCCTTTTCCCAAACTATTTTGGGGACGGCTTCCAGTCGAACCGGATGCAGCTGAGTATCAGTATTTTACATGAGGTGCCTGCCTATCAGACCTGCACAACCCAGTAACTGGGAAATACCATACCCCTTGGTAAGACTGGATGTCAGACATTCGGCTTCTGACTACTCGTAACGACTGTCGAAGATCTACAAATGACAGCCGGGACGGTTTAACGTGCTTTCCGAGGCACGGAGGAAACTCGGTATGTAATTATGGTCACCCATCCACGAACCGACCTTGACAAGCACGGCTTAACCTTGAAGATCGCCCGTAC
Source organism: Cerastis leucographa (assembly GCA_963082945.1). Taxonomy (NCBI): domain Eukaryota; kingdom Metazoa; phylum Arthropoda; class Insecta; order Lepidoptera; family Noctuidae; genus Cerastis; species Cerastis leucographa. The sequence goes on from OY720361.1 coordinate 6,874,776, forward strand.
GGCTGGTTTTATTTAGTCACAAGCTTCTCTACTTGTTTACAAATACAATGAAAAATTATAAAATAAAAATAGGGGTGTCTCTCCATACAAAAAAAATCTACGTATTGTGTCTATCGGTAGCTTATAAAAGTGATATCGAGGTTCATCAAATACTTTTTTTAAGTAACTGTAGGTATGGTTGATGAGAATTTTGCTTCAAAAGTCGTAAAAAATTGAGCCTCACGCCCTCTTATTTCTAAAGAAAAAGAGAAGAAAAATTCTGAAAAAATCTAGGTTTGTACATCGTAAAAAAAGCCTGCAACGAATATTGGTTTAAATAAGATTTGATACTTTGTTTTTGAGATATGGGACTTTTTCTTCAAACTGCAGCAGCAACTTCGGTTTTTATTAAAATAATATGAAAAAAAAAACTAGTTTTGTGGTTGAGTGTAAATCTATATATATAAAAGAAAGTCGTGTTAGTTACTTCACTTATAACTCAAGAACGGCTGAACCGATTTAGCTGAAAATTGGCAGGGAGGTAGTTTAGAGCCAGGAGAAGGACATAGGATACGGTAGGGTAGGGTAGGGTAGGTAGGTAGGATAGGGTAGGTAGGTAGGGTAGGGTAGGTAGGTAGGGTAGGGTAGGTAGGTAGGGTAGGGTAGGTAGGTAGGGTAGGGTAGGTTAGGTAGGGTAGGGTAGGTAGGTAGGGTAGGGTAGGTAGGTAGGGTAGGTAGGTAGGTAGGGTAGGTAGGTAGGGTAGGGTAGGTAGGTAGGTAGGGTAGGGTAGGTAGGTAGGGTAGGGTAGGTAGGTAGGGTAGGTAGGTAGGGTAGGGTAGGGTAGGTAGGTAGGGTAGGGTAGGTAGGTAGGGTAGGTAGGTAGTAAGGGTAGGGTAGGGTAGGGTAGAGTAGGTAGGTAGGGTAGGGTAGAGTAGGTAGGTAGGTAGCGTCGGGTAGGGTAGGTAGGATAGGGTAGGTAGGTCGGATAGGGTAGGTGGGTAGTAAAAAGTGCATTGCAACGCATGCTGGGTACAGCTAGTTTCCTTATAAATGAGCGTTAAATTTATTTTATTATATTGTGTGGGCCCACATTGCTGGCAGAACGGATGGTCGATGGGGCCGAAAAGTTCTGGAGTGGTGCCCGCAAACCAGAAGACGATGCGTTGGAAGTCCTCCCACTAACTGGACCGATGACCTGGTGAAGGTTGCCGGGATCCGCTGGATGCGAGTCGCACGGGACCGGTCAATGTGGCAACACTTGGGGGAGGCCTATATCCGGAAGTGGACGTCTTTCGGCGGAAATGATGTTGATGATGTTAGTGTGTGGTGCTACGGAACACTGTATGTGCGAGTAAGACTCGCAATTGGCAGATTTTTTTTTATGGTTTTAGGTATGGTTGGACGATTATGCAAAGTACTTCTACGAGCGTGTTGGTGACGATAAAGGTGATTACGGTGACATCACTGACCGCAGAGAACTGAGACAGAAATTAGGTTGCAAGTCCTTTGAGTGGTATTTGAAGAACATTTATCCCGAACTGTTCATTCCTGGAGAATCCATTGCTCATGGCAAGGTACGTCCTTGTTATCTTAGAGAGATCAATTTGTAAATAACAATACAAAATCATGTTTGCTTTGTGACGGAAAGTTTTGCAAAGTGGAAAATAAGTAAAACCTCTAAACATGTCAACATAAAATGTATGAAAATTGATGAGAGAAAGGGAGTAGGTTGGTTTATGGTCACTACTTTTCCCTAAAATCCCTTGGGGGTAGTGCAGTACTCAGCTTGGGAGCATTGCAGGCTCAGCCTGGTGTGTCAATGACTCCAACATTGTGTTCGGAAGATGGTTTTTGCCTGGCCCGAAGCGTCACGACGTGGCCACGCGGGTAAAAGCAGCACGGTTTTATGTTTTGCCCGCACACATATTCACTTTCTTTGCATTTGTTTCTATGGTCATCACCGATAGTTTCGAAACAACTTCAACAACCTCAGTTATTGCCTCGAAGAAGCACTACCAAGAATTAAAATTAGCAGATGTCACAAGACAGTCACTCTAAACAGCGGTCAGGTACTCTTAAAGGGAAAGGAGTGTGATTTTGATTGGATTTTGTGTTCTACAATGAGAGCGTTTAAGGCTTTCCTAATGCCTATTTTGATGTTTTAACTACTTATGGAATGGTTGTGTTGTTATTTGAAGTAGAATTTTCTTTTTCTAGTTTTCATTTTCGTTATAAAACAATCTAACATCATTAGTGTAGTCTTTAGATTTTTCAATGATTTTGTTTCTCAAGTAAAATTTAATGGATTAGAATGATCATCATCATTAAGTTTTACCACACTGCTGTTTTAAAATGTTTACAAACATTTTCTAACATTATTACATTTACTAACAAATGTTAGCAATTGTTACATTCTGTTTGGAATTGTTAAATGTTTTAAGTGCTCCTACACTGATGAAAAATGTTTAAAAACATTTATAAAATTTAAAAAATTGGCACGCTTGCAGTTTGGATTTACGTTCCGAGGCATCTACATGAAAATAGAAGAAGATTTAGTCGTCGGATTAGCTTTTATTTTTTGTTTAAAAAAAATATGAAAAAGCTCAATATATGGATGCGCCAAACACTAAAAGCTAGACAAAAGTATAGTGCTAAAGGTTATATCAAGGATTTTGATTTTGACTAACAATTTTGTTCAGAAATGTTTACTAACATTACCTAACATGAAAACATTTTCTAACATTGTGATAGTATGTTTCCTAACAAATGTTTATTAACGTTTGTAAACATTTTTAAACAGCAGTGTGGCAGCACCTTTAGGTCAGTAAAAATAATTTACGGATGGCATAAGATCGCAAATCTTTCCTCCACTTGGCAGCGGTTCCCAAAGACATAAAGAAGGTCATCAACGTTTGGCCGTGTCACGTGGAATACGGAAAACGGGGATATCGAAGGCCGCCAAATTATTCAGACCTACTGCTTTGTCTAGTAATTGGGTGTTGGTAGTCATCGTCTTTTTGGCATGTTGTTATTGTAGCAGTCTTTAAAGCAAAACAAAGTAACATAATATTTCATGGTAAAGATTCGCAAAAAGTTTGCGCGTCACTGCTTCTTATCACTCATTCTTATCAAATTTGATATCGATGCGCATTTTGCTTTTAGTTTCATTCTTCAATTCACTCAAACATTGATCATGTTATTAATTCTTCAGTTTGCTAGTAATAATTGCGGTTCGACGCGTTTACAACTCTATACGAAAACACAATTTGTGCGTCAACATGCCTCTACAACCAGTATTAAAATCTTTATTAATTTCCTGATGTGGTCCAACTGTGTTGTGAATTCACCGTTTATGTCCTTTTGAAGGGTGTTGGTAATGGTGCTAGATTATAATATGAATTTTCGACATGTTAACTCTTCCAATTTTGGTACGGCTGTGCTTTTATGATTATTAGCCATTTAACACGGTGATCGTAGTTTATAAAATAATAATACACACGTTAACTGTACTGGTTTTCGGAACGTAGATTTTTATTTTACGCTTGTAATGTGTTTGTGTCATGATCATTTTGATTTTATCGGCTATTTTGGACATAAGTTTATGTACCTTTTTTTATTTATAACCCATGTTTAACTAACCTTGTTTTATTTTTCCCTTGTTATACTATTTTCTTGTCTTTCATTTCTGTTAGTATTTGGTTGAGGCATGTTGGGTGCAAAAAAACGGTTTATTTGCACCTTCAAGTTAAAAATATGGTTTACAATAAAATAGACCTTAAGTAAACTCGTCTGTTGGGGTTATTGCCAATACCTAAGCCAATACTTAGTATCTCGTGATTTAAGTTATCAGCGACCAACCTCGTTATTATAGCTAATGTTTCAGTGCCTAGTTTGTAGTTTGTGCAATTAGGTACTATACTACTGGATATCCAGCATTCAGAAAGAACTTTAATCAAATAATAATGTTTAAAGAACACACCTTACACCTTACGACATTAGATACAAACTTTAAGTCCTTATTTTCTGAAATGACAGAAACAATTTTAATGAAACTTCATACGCATGAGTAGGATACATAGGTCTAAAAAGTTACTAAAACATTTTCAAAATGTCTTTAAAAAAAAAGATTATTGGAAATTTCTGTTTCTATGGATAATTTGTAATCGGTCTAATTTAGCTGTAACACTATTTTTCGAAAATGTTTTTCAGTTATTTTTAGACCTATGTATTCTAAAATCGGTTCAGTCATTTCGGAAAATAAGGACTTGAAAGTTTGTATGAAATGCCGCAAGGCGTAAACGCTCTTAATATTCATCTCTTTTAAGATTCCGATACTGATAAATAAAGCATACCTTTTATGATTAATTTTTTATCAATAAACATGGCTATGACACACGGAAGGAAACTACCTTAAATATTTTTCATAGGATATTTTTTAATTGACCAGATCCGACCTGATCCTAAATTTTATGGTCTTCCTTTTATTTAAGATGAAATGTTATTTAGGAAAAAAATATCCTTAAGATTTACCTTTACGACCATGAAAAAATCATGTGTTTTGTTTTTTCACATTTGGCGGGTTTGATTTTTGGTTTAGGCAGGCAATTATTTAAAAATCTTTAAACGCAGTTTTTATTACTTTTCAATAAAAATGAAATCTTCTTTCAATAAAACATCCTATATACAAAATTTAAGGTACTTTTCTGTGTTGCTACGTGTGACATAGCCGTGGGACGCCCTGTAAACTAATAAATACTACTACTATAAAAAATACTAATGTCGAGAAATATTAAAAAGTAATATTTTTTTAACTAATCTTCTAGAGTTGGATGTACTCGAAGATCGGCGAGATCCGACGTGATCAGACGTGTCTGGACTATTCAGGAGATAACGTTACGTGGAAAGGCTGCCACGGGGAACAGGGTAACCAGCAGTGGCAGTACAATGATCGTGTAAGTTTCATGCTATACGACTATTATAATTAACGTCCACTAACAATTCTCAGTCAAAATATTGTGTGTTACCGGCAAAACCCGATTTCAGGCCAAACTAGTTAGTCCTAGGCCAAACCGGTTTACTGGCTTATCGTGTCAACATAATATACTAACCCAAACAAAACATCTACAATGCGCCCAACTTGGATGCGGCAACGCTCGTTACGCTCGCTCGGCTCGCGCGTTTATGATCACAGTTCTAACCTAACCTAACCCAGTAGCTCTATATGATCCTGTTATAATGAGCCCTAGTTTGGCCTAGGACAAACTAGTTTAGCCGGAAATCGGGTTTGGCTGGTAAAATATACATAGATTAAAATAGGAATTTTATTAGTGCAAGCCAGCTTTCTTTTAATGATGTTTTTTTTTTAATTATTTTACGAAGGTTTCCTAACAATTTTAATTTAATAACAATTTTTATTTAGACAATTTGACGTGAGAGATAGTTAATTAACTTTGCAAGATTTTGGCGAAATTAATTTACAGAGTTAGGTAACGAGCTAGCTTGTTGTAGCTGCTGTTAAGTACAGAAGTATTAAGTTAGCAGTTATTAAATACGGGAAGTCGGCAACCGTCAGATGGGACTCGGACCAGATTTAGTGCTTTTGAAAGCCGTTTACGGCAGTTTTGAGTAAGGTTTTGCAATAGTAACCTAGTCATAAACTGACATAAATATTTGTTTGTAACATATTGTGCTTTATTCAGAAACTAGAAAAACTATTTTTCCTAACATGATTTGGTCACAGACAAAGTTATTCCATCACCCAAGCTATAAATGTTTGGCGATATCAAGAAACCAAGATAAAATAATCATGGAGACGTGCAATGAGTTAGAGCCGCGGCAAATGTGGAACTTGGAAAACTTTGACCGAGAGAAATTTGCAGCCCTGGAGCTACGCAGAAAAATACCTGTAGTGTATCAAAACTATCGACTAGATTTGAGTCAATGGTATCGATGACATTATTCTGACGTCTCTGGTTCAGCATTGCGCGGGAAAGTGCATGGTGGTCGGTGGTTTTTTTTTAACTTACTCCTCCACACCTCTAGGAATTCAATAAACATATTGAAAATAAACTTCGTTCTACCTTAAAGTCTAATATTGCAGTGGACCATTCACTGATGAATCTTGTTATTGTCAACCTGCTTCTATCATGATGCTATGCTTTGTTTTCGATCTAAATGGACAATATATGTTTAGTTTAAATAACGAATTGCACATTTAATTTTATTAAATTAAAAGCTAAAAAATAAAATATTAAAAAAAAGGTTGAAATCACCGTTTTAGGGAAAACGGAACCCTTATATACTGGTCCTGTCTGTCTGTATGTCTGTCCGTCCGTATTTAACAGAATTTTTACTCCGAGACTTTTGGCACCACATAAAATAAATTACTTTTGTAACTAACCGAACAGTCCGATCAAAATAGTCATATTTTCCATTAACAAAAAATCGGATCGAGCTGGATTTTTGCAGAGACCTTGGGTACACCAGTAGAAATAAAGTGCCAAAAGTCCCCATTGATCCCATGTGTGCTAAACAAGTTGTTCGAGGTCATAGGTTGAAATGTTTGGTTTTTGGATTTTTCCCGAAAACAGTAAGTAACAGTAAGCACAGATTAAAATTGTAGTTCTTAAAATTATCTACAAAACTGGTCTTCTATTTTTTCCTAAAAATCTTATCGATATCGTGACTCTAAAAGCTCTTCGTTAATGAGCTCTTTCACATCAAACACCTAAATGTCGATATGAGTTTTTGTTATTTGATTACTTTTTTTATGTCTAACTTGACCGGGCTTAGCTAGAAGCTAAAGTAAATATGTTTAGATAACTACATACTGGCCACAAAGTAATCAAGACGAAATATAAATAACATTAGAACCTTTGCTAACGGAGGGCACGACCAATTAATGTACAAAAGCGTCACATTTTTAGCAGAACAGCTAGTAGTAATTACCCATCATCTGAACACAACGAAACAACCTTTTGATTACTTAGTCCACTCACTCCCAAACAAAAAGTCATAATGATGAAATGTGCACGCTATTTGTTTCCCCAAGTTTTAATTTTGTTTGAACCGCACGGTGCGCATGTGGATGGAATACGACTAAAGAGCTTTTGGGAAAATTATTGTAATATTAACAGACTCGCCCGGTTGCTTATTGCCAAACTGTATACTGACCCAGACACCCGTAGTCTGTACTGAACTACATCGTGCTCATTAAAATCACAAATAAATTGGAGCAAAGTGCATACAAGCTCAGAGCAATCTGAGAAGGTATGCATTTTGCTCGCAACAAATTGGAGCAAAGTACATACGAGCACAGAGCAATCTGATAATGTATGCATTTTGCTCGCTTGTATGTAAAGCAAACTGTGACACCTCAAAACATTTTATATTCGCTTATAAAGCATAGTCGACGTAGCCCCGCTACGTCGCCTATGCTTTACATACGTGGGGCTCCTATTTCTGTCTGCAGGGTTTACAGTAACCTAACACGAAGGGGAAGTCGGGGTCTTAGTCCGCTCGCTCCGCTCGCTCACTAGACCCTGCCATCCCGTTCGAACCTAACCCGACCGAGTTGGGGTGCCCTAAGTCCAGAGCTCGCTTCGTTTGCTCTTGCATCCAAATTCTCCTGGATGTGTATAATACAGTACTTGGTTTTGTCTGTGCACTTTCTTTGAAAATATCCAGCCAAAAAGCTAGTCCATTTGAGTCAAATTTTTTTACTGAGATAGATTAGGTTTTGGCGAGTAATATGCATAAACAAAAGCTCATCTGTTAGAGTCTGGCTCGTGACTCAAATAGTAGCCTTTGTAAATTCACCGTCTGGACTCGTATGTATTTTGCTTTATTATTTTAAAGCAAAATGTATATTGATTCAGACACTCTCTGAATAGGTATACAGATTGCTCTTCAACTACAAAGGCAAACTGCGATCAACCCCGGTCTGGGTGGACTAACCGCCGCCCGGTTAGTCCACGGTTGCTATTTGTCGGTCAGGGATTATAACTCAGTATATAACCATACTTGTTTTGGGCATACTTGTTAGAGGAGCTCCTGGCTAAATAATAACAGCCGAACAGACCGATTTTTAAAGTTAAGCCGTGCTTGCCGAGGTCGGTCTGTGGATGGGTGACGATAATTACATACCGAGTTTCCTCCGTGTCTCGGAAAGCACTTTAAGCCGTTGGTCCCGTCTGTCATTTGTAGATCATTGACAGTCGCTACGAGTAGTCAGTCCCCAAAAGTGACATCCAGTCTTACCAATGGGTAACGTTACTGGGGTGTGGAGGTCAGATAAGCAGTCGCTCCATGTAAAATACTGGTACTCGGCTGCATCCGGTTCGACTGGAAGCCAACCCCAAGATAGTTTGGGAAAAGGCTAGGCAGATGATGATGATATATGATATGACCATTCTTGTTACATATTTTGTTTAAAATACAACTAGAAACTGACCTGCAAAATACAAAAATCCTAAAAAAAATGTATTTCGCGAGCTAGCGGTGATCGAACCCGCGACACGCAGCGCAGCAGTCGATCGCTCAACCACTGCGCCAACCGTGCCGTCAAATTAATTTATTCAATCAATCATAGCCGCTTAGATGCATCCGGGTGTTGAACACTTTTTAAATTCTTCTTTTCTCAATATACCTATCATTATTTGCATAATTTTCTGAGGTTTAGACCAATTACAAAATTAAATCCATTAAGTGGAGTGGATTGCCCATTGCCCAAAGGCATGCAATTCAAATATTAAGTGATACTTAGTTGGGTACAATTATTGCTAAATTGCAAAAAATGCTTGACGTGGTTTCAGGCATATATTGTAAACAATTTTTTGTATTTCATTCAGCTAGTCTTTACAACTTGTTCTGGGCGTTTGCGTTTTTTGTAAGTCTGCCCAGTCCAGTGTATTTTCAATCATATTTAATTACACAGTTTAGAGTCTTCTTGTTTAAGGAGTAAGCGCCAAGCTAGCTCGCGAAATACATTTTTTTTAGGTTTTTTGTATTTTGCAGGTCAGTTTCTAGTTGTATTTTAAACAAAATATGTAACAAGAATGGTCATATCATATATCATCATCATCTGCCTAGCCTTTTCCCAAACTATCTTGGGGTTGGCTTCCAGTCGAACCGGATGCAGCCGAGTACCAGTATTTTACATGGAGCGACTGCTTATCTGACCTCCACACCCCAGTAACGTTACCCATTGGTAAGACTGGATGTCACTTTTGGGGACTGACTACTCGTAGCGACTGTCAATGATCTACAAATGACAGACGGGACCAACGGCTTAAAGTGCTTTCCGAGACACGGAGGAAACTCGGTATGTAATTATCGTCACCCATCCACAGACCGACCTCGGCAAGCACGGCTTAACTTTAAAAATCGGTCTGTTCGGCTGTTATTATTTAGCCAGGAGCTCCTCTAACAAGTATGCCCAAAACAAGTATGGTTATATACTGAGTTATAATCCCTGACCGACAAATAGCAACCGTGGACTAACCGGGCGGCGGTTAGTCCACCCAGACCGGGGTTGATCGCAGTTTGCCTTTGTAGTTGAAGAGCAATCTGTATACCTATTCAGAGAGTGTCTGAATCAATATACATTTTGCTTTAAAATAATAAAGCAAAATACATACGAGTCCAGACGGTGAATTTACAAAGGCTACTATTTGAGTCACGAGCCAGACTCTAACAGATGAGCTTTTGTTTATGCATATTACTCGCCAAAACCTAATCTATCTCAGTAAAAAAATTTGACTCAAATGGACTAGCTTTTTGGCTGGATATTTTCAAAGAAAGTGCACAGACAAAACCAAGTACTGTATTATACACATCCAGGAGAATTTGGATGCAAGAGCAAACGAAGCGAGCTCTGGACTTAGGGCACCCCAACTCGGTCGGGTTAGGTTCGAACGGGATGGCAGGGTCTAGTGAGCGAGCGGAGCGAGCGGACTAAGACCCCGACTTCCCCTTCGTGTTAGGTTACTGTAAACCCTGCAGACAGAAATAGGAGCCCCACGTATGTAAAGCATAGGCGACGTAGCGGGGCTACGTCGACTATGCTTTATAAGCGAATATAAAATGTTTTGAGGTGTCACAGTTTGCTTTACATACAAGCGAGCAAAATGCATACATTATCAGATTGCTCTGTGCTCGTATGTACTTTGCTCCAATTTGTTGCGAGCAAAATGCATACCTTCTCAGATTGCTCTGAGCTTGTATGCACTTTGCTCCAATTTATTTGTGATTTTAATGAGCACGATGTAGTTCAGTACAGACTACGGGTGTCTGGGTCAGTATACAGTTTGGCAATAAGCAACCGGGCGAGTCTGTTAATATTACAATAATTTTCCCAAAAGCTCTTTAGTCGTATTCCATCCACATGCGCACCGTGCGGTTCAAACAAAATTAAAACTTGGGGAAACAAATAGCGTGCACATTTCATCATTATGACTTTTTGTTTGGGAGTGAGTGGACTAAGTAATCAAAAGGTTGTTTCGTTGTGTTCAGATGATGGGTAATTACTACTAGCTGTTCTGCTAAAAATGTGACGCTTTTGTACATTAATTGGTCGTGCCCTCCGTTAGCAAAGGTTCTAATGTTATTTATATTTCGTCTTGATACTTTGTGGCCAGTATGTAGTTATATAAATGTTAGTAGTTGGTACTTATGTAATGTTGAAGGACAGCGCCGTCAAAGCCGACCGCGGCGATGGTGGTGTGATCACACAGGATAGGGAGGTATGGAAAGAGAAAGCAGGTAAGGCAGGGGGTCATTGCCCAGCAATGGGAGACAATGTATTTTTTTTTATAAACTGCGCCATTATTGGGCTATCAGAAGAAATGTCATAGAAAATTTATGCAATGTCATGCTTAAAGCCAAATTACATAATTGCCAAGTGTGATACGTTACACATGTGCAGACAGGTTCCTGTTCCTGAGAAAAAAAAAATGTTATCTACATAGAGGCCCTAATCGTTCGATTAGGGCCTCTATGTAGATAACATTTTTTTTTCTCTATTGTCTGTATATGTTTAAATGTGTTTTTCTTCTTTCAAAGCCTTCTCCATACATTAAAAAAATATAGTGAATACTTTTTGAGCTCAGCTATTTTCATACGTAGAAAAAAATCTTAAGATTGCTCGCAGTCTCATGAATAAATGATGGCTTCGTTGAGTATCACAAAGTCAAAAGCCAGTAACCCAGGAAGAAAAGAATATCTTATTTTCCCTCATATACAGTCGTGTGCATGATTGTATGGAAGATTTCTTCATAAATGTTGGTATGAAAACGATTCTATGAATTTTAAAACTTCAATTTTTTGTAGCTATTTTGCTGATATTTAAGGTATAAGGTTTTTGGTAGCATTTGAGCATCGTTAGATAAAAGGAGGGTAGTTTGAGGACTAATAACGCGAAATATAAGATAAATGTATGTCTATATTGGTATCAAAAGAACGAACAGAACACGGAAAAATATATTTTTCAAAGCCGACGGTTCGATACTCAAAAACTGCTATGGTATTAGTGATATTTTCAGTTAAAACTAAAATAACTTTTATACGCAGGGGACGTAAGAGTCCGTCAAAATTGGAATCTGAATTAAGCTTGGTTAATTAGTACATATAAAAATTTAAGTAATTCAGATGAAGCTGGTCCAAACCAAGTAGTCTTAACGAATGTTTCTTAGTATTACTAGCAGTTCCCACTGCTGGAACGCAGGGTCCAGCAGTGGAAAATGCTGGACCTTCCTTTTCCTTCACCGTTTTGAGAGCAGAAAAAAATGTAATAAATTACAATTTCATTAAACGCAAGTAATAAACAATCGCACAAATTAAAAATTCATTCACTACCAATTATTTGGAACAAAACGTGAGTTGTTTTCCAAAACGGCAGTTATTATAGGTACTCTAACCAAATTAATTTATAGCCGTTGTTATGACGTCTAAAAACAATCTACACACGCTTTTAAGTTAATGAAAACATTTCCCATGCCGAGTTTATTAGCGCCCGCCGTGGCTTGTCTGGGGAGGTGGTATTAATCATCATTTTTTTTTTGTGTCATATTGTCCTGGTAATTTGGAGATTTTAAAATTCAGGCCAGTTTTAAGTTTGTAATATTACTATTTTCTATGTTAATATCTGTCTGTACAAGATGAGAACAAATAAACATGACAAGGTAGACCCAGTGGTAAGGATAAATAATAAAACAGACATGTTTGGGAGAAATAAAAAGCTTTTAAAAATGAGACCCCTTTACGAAGAACTGAAACTTTTTAGAGGGTGACATTATAGCTGAATAGCACTCGACATTATTATAATGTTTGGCTCTGGTTGATAATTAGCAAATTAAAAGTGCATTAGGTACTCCATGCAAATCTTTTTACAATACCGAGGGCAGAAATTATAGGAAACATTAGTTTACACTACATGGTTACCCACTGAACATGCAGGTAGTGTAATGTAGTATTAAAACCAGCTGTTACCCAGGTAATTATTACTTTGTTCTAAAAGCCTTGTAGTAAAGGCTTAGGGTCAAGGGTCAGGTATACGGATAATCTCACAACTTATCCTTGGGGTCAGGTCCTGCGTATGTCGTCCTGTCCAGAAATTCTATTAGCATACATAGATATAAATTATATTTAAAATTGCTAGCTCTAACTTTACTTATATTCTTTCATTCTTTCTTTAAAAAAAAATGTTGCCCCGCACCAGGAATTTCTCCCGTATTGGGGATGAGATAACAAATATTTAAACTCACATACACAAACAGCCAGACCCAGAACAACTATCTGTAGGCCATACAAATATTTGATCCGTGCGGAGATCGAATCTGCGACACGCAGCGCAGCAGTCGATCGCTCAACCACAGCAACCAACCGTGCCGTCAAAGTTTGTTTTGAAGCAAAAGAGTTGTTTCGAAATCATCATGTATTTTTACATAAAGCGTCTGCCGTTGCTTGGGAAAAGATAGCCCGTGGCATAATTGTCGGACTTTTGGTTTTCTGGCTACCCGTAATGACTGTCAAAGATCTTCAAATGACAGCCAGACAAGCAACGGCTGAATGTGCTTTCTCAAGCATAGAGATATATCAGCCGGCAATGGATCACCTATCACATCCGTTATCTTTGAAGATCGAACAGTCCGGTTCTAATTACCTATCTAGCCGCAAAGCTTCAATAGTTTTGTTAAATGGTTTTGCAATTGTTTTCTCTAAATCAAACAACATTCAGAAAACAAGAGCTGCAACAAATCCACAATAATCTAAACCATATACCGTTATAACGAGAAATCGCGAAATAAATCCCTAAAAAATAGGGTTGGCAAAATAAAAAACAGATTTGTCAAACCGAACGAAATTAAATGTTGAATCGTGAGATACTTTATTCCAAGCACGGTCCAGTGAATAAAGTGGAATCAAGGCGGTACCATTGAAAACTTTTTCAGAGTTGAACTGCTCCGATTATTGCCAGATTCTTACAATCTTGCAAATGTTGGTTGCGTATGTTTTTCTGGGTTTTCGAAAAGATAGATAGTTGCCTATCGTGTTTGATTATAGAAAGTGGGTTACTGACAAAAGTAATTTCTCTTCGGTCTTCATTAAAAGGCGTAGTAACTTTGGAGTAATTGTTCCTGTTATGACCTACAATTATAAGTTTAGTAATGTTTGATGGAAGGCATCAGTATTTAAGTGCACATAAAAGAGCGTATTTCACTTGAACCTGTGACTTCTTTAACCCATTCTAATAAATCAGCCATTGGACGGATGCCGTTTAAATCGATGAAATAGTTTCAATCGATCTATAATTAAGAGAAGACAAATTTAACACTTTTGATTAGGACAGTTTACTATAACGTCACTAGCTTTTGCCCGCGGCTTCACTCGCGTTAATTTAGAATTTGACATATGGTTATGTCAAATTCTAAATTCTCAGGCTTAGACACGTGGCGCCATCTATTATCATTAGAACGTTATTGTTGTTTTCCTCGGGAACAGTCCTCTTTTCGGGATGAAAGGTACACCAACTTACCCAAACTATGACACAAACATTGAGATTCAAAAGAATGTTACTCTCAGCGTAAAACCTTTACTGTTGAATTGACTACATGGTTACGGACGCCTGACGTAAATAGGTGTATAATAGTGGAGAGACGAACATTTTTTATTGTTTTTGTGTAAATTAAGTGTTCGTAAATTCGTTCAATATTTTTGCTTTTCTCAAATAAGGCACCTGTATAATTCGACATTTTTATAAATTGTAGTGTAGCGTTTATATTAAACTATGAATGTTAAGTTTTCAACAAGATGAACGCCTAGTTTCTGGAACGAAAATCATCCAATTGACAAGCGTTTGTAAACCACTGTTATATTGGTTGAATGTATTTATCAACAGCCTATCGTATTATGCAGGGTGGGAGACACGGACTCACTATCAGTTACCTACCACGTATCTTCTGCCGCCACATAGTTTTTTTTATTTATTAATAAAAAAATAAAAAAATATTGTAGGAAACAGCAGGGTTCCGTAACATTATTTATTAAAAACGAGCATAAAAATCACTTTTTGGGATGGGAGCCCCCTTATTTTTTTTCTGTTTTTTAGTATTCGTTGTTATAGCGGCAACAGAAATACATAATCTGTAGAAATTTCAACGGGCTAACTATCACGGTTCATGAGATACAGCCTGGTAACAGACGGATGGACGGACAACGAAGTCTCAGTTATAGGGTCCCGTTTGACCCTTTAGGGTAGGGAACCCTAAAAAAATATCAATGGAATATTTCTAGGGGTATTTAGAATGAACATGAGGTAACCGTTTGTGCGTCTGTGTCTCTTCCAGCCTCTATAACGCCTCGTTGTTTGGTTCCACAAAACGGAGGTTAGCATATAGTTCAATTTTTCTCTTGTGCCACATCTAAATAGTTATAGTTTTCTGGATCAATACGAAAACATAGATATCAACATTTTATACTGAAACTTAATCTTCATATAGTGACAGACGCTCGCTGAATATTTAACTAACCCTCCTCGAAACTCGTAATTTCGGTTCGATTCGAAAACTTTCGGGTTTACCCGCTTTACCAGTATTTTGGTGGTGTTCGAATAGTCATTGAATACAAAAACTTTTTCATTTACGCTCTCGGACGCAGACTGAATAATATATCAACGGTGGGTAGGAGCTTACGGGAATCCTTTTGGATTTTAGGTTTTTTTGTTCAGCTTTTCAAGAGAATTAATGAAAATTTTCGCTGTCTTTTCCGCGAAGTCAGTGTTAATATTTTGTTAGGTTTGGTGATAAAATATATTTTTATTTCAATCGTTTTCTTTTTCATATCTTTAAAGATTTTTATATTAGCCTTATGTTATGTTGGCTTTTAAAATAGATTTTCTTAATACAAGGTAATTCTTGCTACGGTATATATTACTATCATTTACTTAGGCAGATACAGTCCAAACATTGAATCAAGACGACGCATCAGAAGTAGGTAAATAGAACTAACATAAATGTATGTACAAGGCATTATTATTTCGGGAATTCGTTTATACAGAGTGTACATCAAACCTAGAAACCTTTAGCAAAAATGACGACGACTTTGATTTTCGGTGTGCAAAATGACTTGCATGTGCATTAGCAGTGCGTTAATACAACAGTGCAGCAATCATGACGGTATTTGAATTTAAGTCATAACATTTGAAACATACATGATATATTTGTAATAAACGTGGAATAAGTTGGAAATTTGACCTTCAGTATCTCCGTAACCAGATGGTTCCCTGGCATGGTCCTTTATATTAATACTAGCTGTCCCGCGCAACTTCGTTTGCGTCACATTTTCCCCGTTTTCGCAATCAGCCATTTAATCGTGAAAAGGTAACAAACAAACTTACTTTCGCATTTATAATATTAGTTAGGATTAATATGATGGGTAGTCTCGAAGTCTGGATTTGCGCCCAAGTGATGGATTGGCTCTATACCAACATGGGATTTAAACAGAACTCGCAAAATGTGGGTAAGCTATTACCACCTCTGACTCCATGGTAAATTAGGCGATATAACATCAAGTGTGACAGTGAGTTTTACACTTAGTTACAAATATTTATTACCATTAGTTTACAGAAGCAGTTTTAAATCGTAAACACGTCTAAAACTATGTAAATGTTTTTCTAATTTATTTTTTAAACTTCGTCTATCGGTTGGCGTAACATTTGCTGCACATAAAACCGGGAAGTAAGGCAGAAGAAACTAAATAAATGGTATATATTTGCCATAGTGGCCCTAAGGTCTTAAAAACCTCAACCTGTATATGTACGAAACCATAACAACTTATGTACCCAAGTAGATGTTTTCAGTCGCTTCAGATGATGAATAACACATGAGACGACTTCCTTTATTTGACAACTTGAAATACGGGTGAATTTCAAAATAGGGGTAAAGGCAATCATTGCTCAGTCGGTCGGAACTTTTCGAATTATTGGTACACAATCGTTTGGGCAATAAAACGATATAGTTTTAACGAAATAGCCTATTTTGTTGTCTATTGATTCCTTTTTTTGTAGAAGTTTGATTAGTTTGTAGTGTATACTAGAACTTTTCACTCCAGCTAGCTTACTCTACAAACTATGTCGGCAATTCCGTGTATAAATAGCTTTACAGTATATTGATATAACACTTTATTTTACCTAAGTAGGTAGTCTCAATAAACACTTTTAATATTTTCCTCACATTCTTAATTCAAACAAACTGCTATCTCGCTACTATACATGCTGCCACAAAGAGAAGAACGACGAAACAGCATAAAGAGGTTCAATATAAAAAAAAGACATTTCTTCAAGGAGATTACGCTGCACCTGGCCTGGTATCAAAGAGCGCTTGTATGGTTTGAATATCGAATTGCGAATGGCTTTTTTTTCATTTGTTTTTTTTTTTTTAATATTTGTTTCAATGTGTGGGATTTTAACTAGAATAGGACTAGTATAGGATTTTAACTTTTTCACATGAACATTTTTTAATGTTGTTTTGAAATAACTGAAATGTTTAATTCGTAAACAATAGTTTCATCACCTTTTCCATAATAAAAGAATCACGTTTCCCACAAGCTTTCTTGGAGCAATTGATTATGAATTCTTAAATCTCACTTCCATAGCCAACAAAAACTAAACTAAAAGTACTATATAAAACTGAACTTTGAAGCGCCTGCAAAAGGCTTAAAAGTTCTATCTCTAAAGCTCTATTTATAAAGTAAAAGCCTGTTAATATTTAGGCATGTGCCGACGCTCTTTATAGATTCAATAGTAGCTGTTCCAATCTAGTTTTCAAAGCTAGGTCCGTAATTAATGAGCTCCTATTTTTTCTACTTCCAGACGCCCGTCTTGCGTTTGAAGATTATCAGTAGAAACTGTTATTGTAACCTTGTTCTTTTCCCACGATCTGGTAAAAGTCTTCCAAGTAATGTAAGAGATAATTTCGGATTTGAATTTTATAAGATAGTGGCCGTATTACCACTGAGATAAACCCCACTCATCCAAGTCCAGTTGAAATCCAGCGTCAGGCACTAGTTGCCCGGCATTTTGCTGAACCGGGCCTTATTGGCGCAGCCGTGAGACTCACAGTTTTACATTTTTTATTTAGGGTTGTGGAGGTCAGATAGGCAGTCGCTTCATGTAAAATACTGGTAAATGTAAAATACTGGTACTCAGCCGCATCCGGTTAGATTGGAAACAGACCCCTATATAGTTTGGGAAAAGGCTAGGCAGATGATGGATCTTACATCATAAAATATAGTTTTTTTTACTGGGTTTTACCAAATAAATGTATTTTATTTCTTATTTTTTTTTATTAATTGATTTGCCTTGATTAATGCCAGCCCTTACATAATTGAATATTTCAAACAAAGTATGCTCTCCATATAACATCCCTAACATTCAAGAAACAACTTAATTCTGAACTCTAAACTGACACTTCCTCCAAACTTGCGAAAGACATTAGCCATTAATTTATGAAGGTTCTAACGGCAGATTCTGTATAATCAATTTCACCTCAAGATTTACTGCTGGATCAGGATTTATGACAGAACAAATATCCGTAGGAACGTGCGACATTTATGACGTTGAAGTTAAAAGTTAATTGTTTTAGCGAAATTAGGCTGAAATGTGGGTAATATTGATTTTATGATGTAAGATCCATCATCTGGCTAGCTTTTTCCCAAACTATCTTGGGGTTGGCATCCAGTCTAACCGGATGCAGCTGAGTACCTGTATTTTACATCTACATGTGTCGGGTCGTTTAGTTCCCTTCAAAATGGTTGAGTTGAATGATGGCTGATATATGCGTCATGTTCGTGAACGGGCGCTGTCAGTTGTGACTGGTCATCTCTTAACTGCCACGGTTTATTTTAATTACTTAATTTTTAATTACTGATTTAATCTTTTACTCTGGACGCTCTTAACTTGTTCATATTTCGATATCGTTCTCACATATTTGTAATTCTTAACATGAATGATGTAACCAAGATTTTGTAACATATTTTTGATTTAAAAGAGTGTCCATGGAGTTTCTTGCCCATTCTTCTCCATAGAGATCTACGCTTTGGAATGGGTAACTACAGTTCTTTCACAAGTGATTATGTCTTGTGACTGGGACTGTGGCTTCGCGTTTTATTTTGTTTTTTTGTTTTTGGTTTTCAAAAGTGCCTGTAATGGTCTAATTGAAATAAATGCTTTGAGTTTGAGTTTTTGAGTTTGTACCAGTATTTTACATGAAGCGACTGCCTATCTAACCTCCACAACCTAGTAACTGGGTAATACGATCCCCTCGGTAAGACTAGATGACGTCATACTTTTGGCTTCTGACTACTCGTAACGACTGTCAAAGATCTACAAATGACAACCGGGACCAACGGCTTATCGTGCTTTCCGAGCCACGAAGGAAACTCGGTATGTAATTATGGTCACCCATCCACGGACCAACCTCGGCAAGCACGGCTTAACCTTAAAGATCGACCTGTGCGACTGTTATTATTTAGCCACGAGCTTCTCCTCATTGATTTTATGATGTACTCGTAAGATGTGAAAGACAATTAAGCTCAGAAGGTTTAAAAAAACCTGCTCCCCCTACCGCTATTTTATTTCTTCAATAGCATAGAAGATTGTAAAGTAAAAGCTTGGTTTAGTTCTACAAAATTCTAGCAGATCTTTATTAAATTATTATTATTTATCGTTATGTGCAAATATAGCGGGTCGACGTACTTAAAAAAATAATATATAAACGAGTAATGTCATAATTTATCTTCACAATATGATATTAAATATTCAGGAGCGTATTCCAAATAAATATCCTAAGGGTTCTTGAAATTCCTACAGCCAGCATCGTATATTAGGTAGGTACGTTCCTGAGTTCCAAGACTTGAAAAATGTTGATTCCAGTTAACGTGCGTAACGCAGAGTATGTTTGAACGTTTCCAGAATATTTCATTAGTACTTATTTGGAGGAGATCGTGGCTAAATAATAACAGCCGCCCGGGTCGATCTTTAAGGTCAAGCCGTGCTTGCCGAGGTTGGTCCGTGGATGGGTGACCATCATTACATACAGAGTTTCCTCCGTGCCTCGAAAAGCACGTTAAGCCGTTGGTTCCGGCTGTCATTTGTAGATCTTTGACAGTCGTTACGAGTAGTCAGAAGCCAAAAAAAAGTCTGACATCCAGTCTTACCAAGGGGTATCGTATTACCCAGTTACTGGGTTGTGGAGGTCAGATAGGCCGTCGCTTCATGTAAAATACTGGTACTCATGATGACTTATTTGTAAAGAAATGAAATCTTTTACATGAAATACTTCCCAAAAGTAAGTAAGTAACTCCACCGTGCCTCAGAAACCACGTTAAGCCGTTGGTCCCGACTGTCATTTAGATGTTTGACAGTCGTCACAGGTAGTCATCGTGGCCCGAAAGTCTGACAACCGGACTCACCAAAGGGTATCGTATTACCCAGTTCTAAATGGGTTGTGAAGGTCACATAGGCAGTCGCCCCATGTAAAATACTAGTATTTAACTGCATCCGGTTAGACTGGAAGCAAACCCCAACGTAGTTTGGAAAAAGCTTGACAGATGACTGATGTTTAAAAGCTAGATGCCATCATTATATTATTTACTTTTCCCGTATATAACTAATGTAATGGTTTTGAGGAAAAACTGAGAAAATCATGTTAAAAACTTGTTAGTATTATTTTTTCATTTTTGTTGTCGATAATCAGTGTGGTGTCATATCGGGTTTATTTTACACTAGCTGTGCCCGCGACTTCCTCCGCGCGCAGTTTAAGAAGTAACTTAAGTTACTCCTTATTACACCAGCTAACTGCCAGTGAAATTCCCGTCAAAATGGGCCCAGCTGTTCCAGAGATTAGCTGGAACAAACACAGACAGACAGACGGACAGACAAAAATTGTAAAAAAATATATTTTGTTATATGTATTACCATTTATACATTCATATGCAGGCAGTAGAAAGCGGTTATTTTAATACTACAAACAGACACTTCAATTATATTTATTTGTATTTGTATAGATGTATACGTCGCATCATGGGTGGCCGAGATGCGAAGCATCGGGTCTTCTTCACGATCCGACATAGTTTTGGGTAGATGTGGGCACTCGAACGAAAGAACTTTTAAATTACGATAACTTTATTTAAACTAACGGTTCACAAGAAACAGACACGTGCGTTGGTACCGAGCGTCTGCCAAGACTGTTGGAGTTCGACTGTCGCAACACTCCGTCCCAACACTCAGGGTTCACTGCATCCCTTCTACCGACGATCGTGTCCAAGCGGTAGGGCGCGCTTGAGTTTCTAGTGATGATTCTTATTCTTATTCTTATTCTTTATTGCACATAAAATTACAAGTTAGACAAACAAATAATATATAGCTTATGTACAACGGCGAGCTTAACCCAGAATTGGGTTTTCTTACAGCAAACCTTATTTTAAAAGGAAAATTTGCCAAAGAGGATAGAGCTTTGTGCACGAACAATACTATAAAAACTTAAATCAACTTATTTTATAAACTAAACAAGATGATAAGATGATATTATTAATTCCAATATGAATTGTTAGATGGCGCTGTCTGTTGCACCATGGCGCCATCAATCCACGACATATAGATAAATCTAGAAAAATAACACTTATGAAAGGTCACATGCATAGTACTCGCAACCGGAGTGCGTGTATGACTAGATGGATGTATGAATGTGGTGGAGGCAAAAGGAATATGTAATGTAAAACTGAAGCGGCGTTCTGCTGTTTCTGCTTACCTCCATGGGAACGCAGGCATGATTTTATCTATGTAAATCTTTCTTGAGATTGACGAATAGATTCATTCAACAAGTATCTTTGTAACAATGAAACAATCGTGGAAGTTAAATTCAAAAAGTTTCCCTGTTTTAATGTTAGAACCTCTGCGGTGCCAGGAAACGTTTCATATTTTATTGGAAAGATTAGTTTGTTGTACTTAGTACAATATTAATTCATGATAAAAAAAAAAAAAAATTGCGATGGTCGCCGTTTTGATTTAATTATAAGCACACAAATATTTAATAACATTTCGAAAATCAGTACTGGGTACCTACTGCATTGTAGCTAAGTATTGTTACAATATTATGAAATTCAAAAGTCTAGACATGAATTCTATTTAAATCTTTTTGGTACTGACAGTACCACAAAATCCCTTACCTAACTAAATTCACAAAGACAAACACAAAACTCGTGTATTGTGAACTTGTAAACGTGTAATAATTTAATAAAAAAAATTAAAAATAAACTTCTAATACTCTCTTCGCAGCCTCGCAAGATCTAAGAGTCAATCCTCTTGTTAAAAACAGTCCAACAAAACAAAACTCCTTTCTTAACAAAACCCAACTTTTACAAAATCACTGCACCGTTAATAATCTGAGCTGGAACCTCGTTAAGGTATTACACCACCCTTTCCAATACAATACGGCTTTACAAAGTCCTACCCAAGACTTCGGCAAGCCGTAATACCGGCTTACTTACTTTCGACCTGGCTTTCAGTCTAGTTCCGCTTTCTCAGCGCCTTTCAGTTTCTGAGCTTTGCTTACCTTGTCCAACATTTTTATTCACAAAGAAGTGAGGTTTCGACGGGTTGACTTCTTGTTTTAAAAATCTGTGAAAAGATTTGGTATGTTGTTTTAGTGGTGGGTATTTGCTGAAACTCTGAAAGTATTTTTAACCAGTACCCGCTGAGGTAGAAACTTGTATATTTTTAGTAACATTGAAGCGTATTATTCTAGAACTAGAACACAATTTGCTTTAGTGCTGTTTTTATCGATACCTCTATGTGTATGTGTAACCTTTTCTCGACAGTTATCGATGTGTTTAGAATTTATACACGTAGGTACAGCCGTATGTCGGGAGGTACAGCTTTTATATGTTAAAGTCAATGGAAGGGCTACAAAAAAGTTTTCTACCTATTGTCACATCTTATCCATTACTACGACACAAAAAAAAAAAAAAAAACTACTATAATAGCATGTTGGATATACACTAATTTAAAAAAACCGGCCATTTTCTAAATAAATAAAGAAAAGAAAAAAAAAAACCAAGTGCGAGTCGGACTCGTTCACGAAAGGTTCCGTACCATTATTTATAAAAACGAGCAAAAATATCCTATTTTTTTTAATGGGAGCCCCCTTAAATATTTATTTTATTCTGTTTTTAGTATTTGTTGTTATAGCGGCAACAGTAATCAGGAGCCCCCTTAAATATTTATTTTATTCTGTTTTTAGTATTTGTTGTTATAGCGGCAACAGTAATACATAAGATGTAGAAATTTCAACTGGTTAACTATCACGGTTCATGAGATACAGCCTGGTGACAGACGGGCGGACGGACAGCGAAGTCTCAATAATAGGGTCCCATTTGACCCTGATAAAACAACTTGTGCAGATGCAAAACCCACCAAGGCCAACCAATAATATTAACAAGACATTTTTACCTGTTTTATACATCTAATTACAAACTAAAGTTGTCATATTCATATCTTCAAATGGGACGGCAATAAAAGAACCATTTTCAAAGCATCTCTATTCTCATGGACCACGTATCATAGCATCTTACAAAGTTCACCCAAGCCGAGAGTTACTTTGAATTCAGCCATTACTTACTGAAGTTACGTTCGCCGCAAAACTACTTGTCTGGCTGCTTACATTTTTAACTAGACCAACATCACTCGGCTATTTTTATTGCTCTGTTTGTTGTGTAGGAGCCTTGAATTTTTTTGACTAGTATGTTTTGTTTTACAAATTTTTGTATTATACCGTTTTATTAAATTAAATATCCAAGTTAACGGGAGAAGCTCGTGGCTAAATAATAACAGCCGCCCGGGTCGATCTTTAAGGTTAAGCCGTGCTTGCCGAGGTTGGTCCGTGGATGGGTGACCATAATTACATACCGAGTTTCCTCCGTGCCTCAGAAAGCACGTTAAGCCGTTGGTCCCGGCTGTAATTTTAGATCTTTGACAGTCGTTACGAGTAGTCAGAAGCCAAAAAGTCTGACATCCAGTCTTACCAAGGGGTATCGTATTACCTAGTTACTGGGCTGTGGAGGTCAGATAGGCAGTCGCTTCATGTAAAATACTGGTACTCAGCTGCGTCCGGTTAGACTGGAAGCCGAACCCAAGATAGTTTGGGAAAAGGCTAGGCAGATGATGATCCAAGTTAACGGGTCCAGTTGACCGATTCAAAAATGCATAAGGTCAACTGGACCCGCGAGTCCCGCATGTGCGGGATCAGTTAACTAAAGAGCCCCTATGCATTTATGTTCATTAGTCTAAATACTTATTATTTTCAGAACGATAAATCTTAGAAAATCATGCAAAACAAAACAAGACAACACTGACTTTTACTTGTTACGACATCGCGTAGCAAACAAAAGCGTTTCATTTATTAAGTTTGGAAGATTTAATTTTAAAAAAACTCCTTTTAATACATACTCTATCATTCTTCAAGTAAAGCGCAATATACGTAGTCACAGCCATTTTCTCCTATTAGACGTAGTTGAACTGAAATTGCTTTCCTATGAAAATGGTGCTACGAAACGCTACGACGACGCTACGAGCTACGAAAAGGCTACAATGTTACACTACTAAAGACTATGTTTAACCATCATTTCTTCGAAGTCTTCTAATGGGACTTAATCAACTACTATCTTTATTAATTGACTGTAATAGTATGTTAATTTCAATTTAATCTACTTATAACTTCGACTGTCCATAATCATCATTATCTGCCTAGCCTTTTCCCAAATTATCTTGGGGTCGGCTTCCAATGTAACTGAATGCAGCTGAGTATCAGTATTTTACATGAAGCGACTGCCTATCTGACCTCAGCAACCCAGTAACTGGGTAATACGATACCCAGTTGACCCAATTGTTGTATCCAATTGTATTTTCCAGTTACTGGGTGTTAGATGTCAGACTTTTGGCTTCTGACTACTCGTAACGACTGTCAAACATCTACAAATGACAGCTGGGACCAAGGACTTAACGACTGTCTCCAATTATATTAAGTAAAAAATACCAGGTATGGGGACGCTACAGTCGTCATACATTTTTTTACCACAGATGTCCTTGATACTTTCCAATGTGGATTTTTTTTTATCGGGTATGAAATCTGCCATTTTAGATATATTATTAATAAAATGCAATACACGATTTCTACAGGGTCAAAACACATGTAACAGCTGTTTTTATTAAGTTTGTGTCAGGATGACATAAATTATAATATTATAGAAATAAATTATGTAATAAATAGTGTAATTTTCTTCGAAACATATCAATAGATATCGGAAAAATAAAACATTCCATACAATCACCTAACTGCGTGACTAATATTCGGCATTACTATTATTTAAGCTGGCACATAAAACTAGCAAAAAGGTTAGTCTTACAAGTAAAATTAAAAGTCGGGACCAAATTCCTAGAAGTCAACATTTTGGTCACTTTGTATTTGGGACCAAAGTAACTCGTTGTTGTCTGTAACCGTCACTTTGCGACAGTGACGTACGCCGATCGCGTGTCCAACCACGATATATCACTAAAGGGGGGTAAGAAGGAAGGGTGGGGGTTGGAAAAACGTCCTTCTACTTAGGACATTCGACAATGTAGTGAAAACACGCGCTTGGAAGGAACAAAGTTTGCAAAGGGCGTTGGCTATCTAAATTGTATTTAGGTAATAAAATGCACCGGTCCTGTGGACGGTGAGTAATGTGCCAGCTCACCGTCCGTCCGTCACAAACACTTTTATCCTGCCTCCCAAGGATAAAAGTGTTTGTGCATGTATGTTGGCATGTCTAAGCAGATGCAAAGAGAGGATTGCGAAAGAAAGTAAATGCAAAGCAAATTGACTCATCGTCTTCCTGCCCTCGTCCCATGTTACTTGGGGTCAGCGTAACACGTTTTTTTCTTCTTTTCTCGTCTTTCATTCGTCACGCTATCATTTACTCCTTTTCTTTTGCATATCATTCCTCACACAATCCTGGATGGATTGTCGTATCCTTGGTCTTCCTCCAAATTGACTGTACATTTTTAAAACATTATCATCATCATATCGATTTTGGAGTTAGCTCCCAGTCTAACTGGATGAAGCTGAGTACCAGTTTTTGCCTTTTCAAAACTTTTTACTTATTTACACACAATATAACGATCCTTTCCAGGTTTTTCCGATAAGTTAAATTGTTCCAGCAAAGAAACTTACAATCGATCTTGTTTTTAGATATAGTAACATAGACCAATTACGCCTAGGAATTTTCGAGATTGGGACTAACGAACTTCAGTAAAAGGTTTCTAATACATTTATAAACCAGCGAATATTCTAAAGGCCAATTAAAAATCCCACTCCTGGAATAGGTCGATGTTCTAGAATCCGTTTCTCAATATTCCAACTTAGCAAAACCTGAAAGAAATCTTTTAAACAAATTGTAAAGACATCATAACAAAACGCAACAACAATATATTTAACAAAAGTACTCTTCAAGAATACATGTTCATTTTACAACCATCTTTAAAATCAAATAAACATGAGCTCACCGTTGTAAAATAGAGGCATCTATTCTACATGCTACCGCTGCCTAGGAAGGGGTCATAAAAGTTACCTTGTTTACCCCTGAGTGGGGAGTCGTAAAGTTGCACACTTTCAGTTATTCGTTACTCTTGGAAACCGGTTCGGTTTCGAGATCACAAATAATACGTAATAGAATTAGGCTTGCTGTGTATACCTGTTTGGTGTTGTTGAAGTTTCTATCGGTAATGACTGAAAAATTGGGTGGAAGTTCAGTCGACCACACGTCAATTCAGAGCTAAAACTTTGAATATGAGCTGGCCTAGCATTTCGATTCGAGAGTATACACCGACCCCAAATAAATTGGGACAAGGACATGAGAATGATGATGGTTCACAAATCACAAAGTTATGGGGTAAGAAACACAAAAAAAAAAAACAAACAAATTGAGAACCTCCTCTTTTTTTTTGAAGTCGGTTATAAAGACTCGTACATCTATCTGCAATGCGTCTCACACTTACCGATAGCAACCACTTCACTACTCTGTATTCAATTCACTCATTCTTGCTTCCTAAATAATTTAGGAGCCTCTGGGCTCGCAAACTTCTTGGGCCATAAAACCGGTACACAAAAGCAACGTGGCTGAATGATGTATCCATCCATCTTATCATGTTGGAAGCTTTACTCGACGGAGACATGGCCGCGTAAACTGGAGAGCAACGATATCGCGACACGAAGATCGACGAAGCAAGGAGTGTGGTTTTACTTATTATACCTTAACTTTTCGATATTTCAGAATAATTTAAAATTATGCCTGTACTTAGAAATCTTACTGAGCAGTCATGTTGGTGCTACAAAATGTTTCTCATAATTTGTCCTATTTTTTAAAACTATTATTATATTTATATAATTAATAACAATGGCTATAATAATGAGGGTGGGTACTGATCATATAATTCACAAGATGTTAAGTTATCCTAGCTTAGATATTGGAATTTGAAATTTTAATTATAACTTTACTTACCTTAAGGCCTATTTTTGACAAGCATATTTTTAACTTGAAATAAACTATTACCTACATTTTTTTTATTTTTAGGTGGCTATTTCGTTTAAGAAATTACTTGGGAAACGGAGCAGTATCTTTTTTAGAAAAATAGGCAAGTAAAAAATATAGAAAAACGTATTGTGGAAATCATACGTCTTACAAATAGAGAGAGACAAGCGCCCTTTCAAAGTATTGAGGTAGCGTAGTAGATGTATTTTTCTTCTGAGCATGTCGATGCCAATCAATATTGAGTCGGCCTTTAGTCGCGTCTGTCAGTCTTTTGAATAAGCAGATTATACTTTACCTTACAGAAAACCTTGTTTAGCTCTAATGTCACAATCAAATCAAAAATAAATCATTTCGGATCTCCCGGCTACCCTAGTAACTTTGATGAATAGACAAGGAGCCCAACACAATTTCATTTACATCCAAAAGACACAGCCAAGTTTGCCACTTAATAAACATACAAGACTCCAATTTCCTTCCTTACCCATCCTTCCCATATCCAAAGACTTCCTTGATCCTAACTCCCGGTATTGTTTCGCAAAGTAGCGTGTACCGAGCCACGATAAGGCAAACCGAGCCCGTTGGGACTTCGATAAGATTCGTCAATGCGTCGAAGAATCGTCGCACCGCAAAAACGGGGGTAAACTAACGGCTTACATTTTTTTGTTGGAAGGAGCGACTTGGGAAATCATTGACACATTTTATGCCGGTTTGGTTTTTTTTTTTGGGATTATTTAGAGATTGGACAGACAAAAGGAATAAAACAATTCCTTTTTTTGTGTTCACTTCAACACGTATTAAACTTTTTGACTGCAAAAACAAGAATAGAACAGGAACTCGTTCACGACATTCATTTTCTACAGGCTTGTTTAATTTCCTACACAAAACTCGCGTCACCAGCATCACCAAATGTAATAAGGCCAACCAAAGGCTAATGCTTCAAAGAGCCATTCACGAATCCTCACAATCGAATGAATGCCAAAGAACACAGATCAATACGAGTCCGGCGCAGTCAACCCGATTAAACAGTGTAAAAGGCTAAAGCTTTACAAAAAGGCGAAACTGGCTGGCTTAGACAATACGTCGCGTTACCCGCCGGCCTCAGGCACAAAACTTTTTCTCCCCAACCATTCTGTTTTTTTTTTACTCGTTTTGTCAATTCAAAGTTACACAGCAACGTCGGGCAATCCGACTCGCCTAGGGTGTCGGGAAAAGTCACCAACGCTACTTGCTAAAAAGTGGATTTTTTCCATAAAAATTAACGGGTTTGCACACGAATATTACGGTTGCTAAGCAAATATGGGGTATGTACGAATATAGCGGGACTTGAAAGCATTAAAAATAAAAGTATCAAGTCTGTTTTTATTTTTGAGCGCTAATCTGAAAACCCAGCTCTGGCTGTATTAACATTTTCTTCTAGTACCGCATACATACTACGAAATAAACACGGAACAATACTCCCTTGTGTTCGCTCGTATTATTTTTTGTTTTTGTAAAACATAGAAGAGCTCTAATCTCATCAATTCAGCCAGTGACAGTGTTTTTGACAAAAACATAGATGAAATCGTTCTAGATTTTATTTTCTTTGTCGAAACTTAAAATTGGAGAAACGAAACTGTCGTATCTGAAGATACTATTATGACTTAATGATCAATATTGATGGATCTTAATTCTTTGTTATTCGATAAAGATAGTTGGACTAGGTAACTGACATGGAGGAGGCGATGTCTCAGAGTCAAACCACACGGGCGGCGCGGCTGCGGCGCGGCGCCTGAGCGGCGCCGCTGCGGTTTTCTACATACAAAAATGCATTGTAGCCACATGCAGCCGGCGCCGCGCGCTCGCGCGCATCGGAATCGAGACGAGGCGGGGATGGGTGTAAGCAGAGCGGAGCCGGAGCGCCGCCGCTCGCAGTTGTTTGTTTGCGCAGTAATAGGGAAGGATAGCGTAGTATATCGCGTAGCGATGGGCAACCCCTCATTTTGCCGCCGCTGCGGCGCCGCCGCGGCTCCGTAGAACGTTGCGACGCCGCTCTGCCCGTGTGGTCACCAGCGCGGCGAAATGGCTTGCGGTGCGGCGCCGCACCGCCCGTGTGGTCAGGCTCTCACAGGTGAGCCCGGACATCGTCAAAAGAGTCATGCGTAGCAGCTCTCGTGGCCCATCCACTAAGGCTCACGGTGGTGTTTTTTAGTGGGTGGGTCCCCACATAACCAAACCGTCTCCCCGGACGGCGCTGTATGCGTTAGGCATTCTTCACCACTTAATAATAAAAAAAAGGTAACTGACATGGAAAAAAAGACGACAGGAACTCATACATGGTAAAGTAATTTTTCCAACAAAACCCAACCGCAAAATAAGACCTTTCTCTTTAAAACTCCGTAGCTGAGCATATAATAAGGATATTGTAGAGAAGAAAATTCTAAGAAAGAATTATGTAAGACAAGTATTCAAAGCGACAGGCTTCTGTAAGCGCCAACACACGCGGGAAATGAAAACGTCAGTGCAACTTGCATAGAGGGCGCTAGACGTCAAGGAATGGGACGGCTTGCTATGGAGTACAATGTCTGGTTCAACATAAAATGTTAATGTTCCTTTGGATATGTTTTCCCACACTAACATTTAAATAACATTTGAATTGGAGATAGGTACTATGTATATTTGTGATTCTGTTAAAAACTTTGTAAATGAATGTTACTTTGAGGTTTACCGAACCGATTTATATGAACGTAACTAAGTGATGAACGTAACTACGTAACTTAAATGAAATATATGATTTGGCGAATTTCATTCTATTACCTACCGATTCGAACCTAAAAGAGTAACCATGGAGTTTCTTGCCGGTTCTTCTCTATAGGAAACGACCAACCCGAAACGAGCACCTTTTTGTCGACGTTTTACAAGTGCCCTTGTAGGCCTAGGTATGTGAAATAAAAATATTTTGATTGATTTTGCTTGATTCAAAGACAAAAACATTCATTCTAAGGATATGCGTTCGATATAAAATTGGAAGGCAACGTTCTAAGATAAAGATTTAAAAGGTCCCATAGAAATATCGACCTAATAAAATATTTCATAACGTCACGCCTGTAGTCCCCGAAGGGTTAGGCAGTGGTGAACTCGTTAGTACATTTCGCCAGTTATGTTTAAGTCCCATGTAAAAGGGATGAGCATATTTCCATCAACCCGGCTCGAATCCATACTCCGTGGATGCTACTAAGAAATTCCTGACTGAATAGCTCAATAACACTTTGCTTGCCCTGGGCATCGAACCCAAGACATCAGCAGTCGCTAATCTTTGCCTTTTTTTTTTTTTGTGGATGGGAAATCATCAAATGACTTCTCCCGCTCTGGGCGGAGCGGGAGGGAGTGTCAGACTTGTACTGACTAAAACCCACCCATGTTCCTTTTTCGCCCTTTGTGTTCCAGGGCCGCGGTATCTCTTTCGAACAACCCGCAGCCCTGGCAGGCATCGGCCCTTTCGGACCCCTTCCGGTTTGCTGACATCTCCTTAAGGCGCGCGTGGAACACGTACGCGCCGTCGACACGGCCTGTCGTCATGAGACGGACGGACGGTGAGCTAGCCCATTACTCACCGTCCACAGGCTCGCGCCTACGGTGGCCGGGGGCCACAGGTTGCCCCCCGACGCCCGGGGCGTCTCCCGCGGCGGCTGGGACGTGAGGTTCTCTCCCTCTCACGTTCCGCCACCTCCTTCGCTAGCATGACTACTTCGCAGAAGGAGGCGACGGCTTCCCATTCCCTCTCGCTCCGGACCATGGATTGAACCAGGGCCGGACGCGAGAGGTCACCGCCGCCAATCGCCGCTATGAGGACACGGCGGTGCTCAGCCCAAGCGGGGCAGAGCTCCACGGTGTGGTCCACCGTGTCCTCCGGCCGATCCTCGCAGTGGTAACACCCGGGCGTTTCCTCCCGCCCGATTCGGTGCAGGAACCTCCCGAAACAACCGTGTCCGGTGAGGACCTGCGTCAGGCGAAAGGTGAGGGCGCCGTGGCGCCTCTCTAGCCACTCCTCAAAGAGGGGACTTATCGCCACTATTGTGGCGTGCCCTGCACGTGGTTGCGACAGTCGCTGTCTCCATGTCGCCATGAGATCACGCCGGAGGTCTGTCCGCTGAGCGACAATTTGCCGCGGCAGCGGAGTTTCCCCCCGGCGTAGTGTCTCCGCGCGCCATTCGTGCAGGCGCGCAAGGACTATCGCCTCCAGATCCCATGGCGGCAATCCGGCCAAGAGGCTCGCCGCCTCGCCGGAGATCGTACGGTACCCCCGGACCAGCCTTACGGCTACCACCTTCTGGGGCGCGTTCAAGTAATGGGCGGCTCGCCGCCTCAAAGAACGCGCCCACACCGGGGCCCCGTAAAGGGCCATGGACCGCACGACCCCCGCATAGAGCCTCCGGCGCTAATCTTTGCCTGACTTCAGCAATCGCAATTGCGACCACCAGATCAACGAGGCAGTCGAAAAAATATTAAGTATTTTAAATAATAAACATTTTCTGCAAACTTCTACCATCAGACATCTAGACGCACTGCTAGTTACTATCCCTACCTTATTGCGATTCCACCAATTCGCACTAAGCGTTTTTAAACGTCTTTCATAATGTGGAACGCTTACAACCCTAATCTCTTCAAAGTTAGAGTGAACAGGATTCTTCTGGGTAAGCTTCGTCATCGCAATTGTCGACTTTGTCTGTGTCATCTCTGACCTAGATTAGAGTCAAGAGCAAATCCATCGCAAATAAAAAAATATTCTGAAAATAAAACCAGTGTCGGTTATCTTGTAATTTCCTTCGGTTAAAATTGAATCAGTTGAGAGAAATAGAAAGAAATATCATTGGGATGGTCGCATTTGCTGTATACATTCTTTTATGGTTGTTAAAAAAGCAACATTTAATTTTCTAGAAAATTTATTTATGCTCGCGTTTTGTTTGGTAATTGTCACATACTGCCGAAATAAAAAGGATCTTATGTGCTATTCCAGACTATTATCTATTCCTGTGCGAAATTCCATCCAGATGCTTTCAGTAGTTTTAGCGTGAAAGATTCATGCATCCTCACAAACTTTCGCATCATATTACGTATAAGGACGGTTTATTTTCAAAGAAGCCTTTTTTAGCCTTGTGTTACTTACCTATAAAACTACGTATGATATTAACGCGCGTGATATTAGAATTTATATTTTAAAGATGCAAAGTGCATTTTAAAAAGGTATTTGACGCCAACTTTTAAGTCAAAGGTTATATGACTCTTTATCAAACTTTTGATTCAATAGTTCGCACGTGAGATAGTTTCTACAAAATAATTGCGTTATTTTCGAATCACATATTGTTACTAAAAGAGTGATGAATATACATTTTGATGGAGAATTTAAATTTTTGAGAGAGGAGCTCGTGGCTAAGTAATAACAGCCGTCCAGATCGATCCTTAAGGTTAAGCCGTGCTTGCCGAGGTTGGTCCGTGGATGGGTGACCATAATTACATACCGAGTTTCCTCCGTGCCTCGAAAAGCACGTTAAGCCGTTGGTCCTGGTTGTCATTTGTAGATCTTTGACAGTCGTTATGAGTAGTCAGAAGCCAAAAAGTCTGACATCCAGTCTTACCAAGGGGTATCGTATTACCCAGTTAGTTATACATTACGGTTTCGACCCAAAAGCTGTACAATGGTTCCGCAGCTACCTAAGTAATAGGGAACAATTAGTCGACCTGCGTTTGAGTGACGGCACTACTCTTAAATCGGCACCTATCCCCGTAGAGAGGGGAGTCCCGCAGGGTTCTATCCTAGGTCCCATTCTTTTCATTTTGTACTGCGCAGACATAATAAGATGCCTCCAGAGATGCAAGTACCATATATACGCCGACGATGTACAACTGTATATTTCCTTTAGACCAGACGAGTATGACAGCGCCATTAAGCATCTTAACGAAGATCTTCAACGAATCGTCGTTTGGTCTGAGGAGAACTGCCTGTCGCTGAATCCTACTAAAACTAAATATATTGTATTTGGCACAAGACAGCAGCTGGCTCGACTGCCTTTGACTTTTGACTTAGTACTAATGGGAAAACAAATTGAGCGAGTCTATGAAGCGCGAAACTTAGGTCTTGCGATGGATAAAGCCCTTCGCTTTGAGAGCCACATAACAGATTGTGTCAGAAACTGTTTCTATCGCCTGAAAGTTTTATATAAGATGAGACCTTACTTATCCGAAACACTACGGGAACAGCTTGTGGAAACCTTGGTACTATCTAGGTTAAACTACGCCGACACAGTGTATGGCCCGCGTCTACTGGCCCGTACAGATCGGCTCATTCAAAGAGTACAAAACGCTTGCGCTCGATTTTGCTACAACATTCCTCGGCGAAGTCACGTAACACCTTTTTTAAACAAGCATTTTTCACTAAAAATGAAGTCCAGACGCAAACTACACTTGGCGTGCCTCCTGTTCGGTGTTGTTAAATATAAAAAACCGGACTACTTATACAATAAACTAAGTTGGCTAACTAGTAGACGCGAATGTGAGAGAAGGCAATGCTCACAACAACTTTCGACTCAATCTCATCACACAGCAGCTTTCAAAGTTAGCTTTCCGTATGCGGCTTCAAAAGTATGGAATAACCTGCCACCACCGATTAGAATGATCAGAACAATAGACACATTCAAAAGACGATTACGGCAGTATCTGTTGGAATCGCAATGTAAGTTGGATATGGTCGCACAAAATGTCTCAATTATTTGATATATTAACTATGAACCTACCTACCTTTCTCATGCGTCTGTCCCTTTTTGCTATGGTATTAAATCTGATTTTCGTTTTGTTAATCTCGATTTCTATGAATATGTTTTATTTGTTATTATTGTACATACATTTATTATATATTTAAGTACCTATTCATACACTACACCACACTACATAATTATTTACAAAACTGTTTTACGTCCGTCACATCACTATCTGAGGTCCAGCTGAAAATCAGCGTCGGGCACTAGCTGCTCGGCAATTTGCTGAACTGGGCCTTTTTGGCGCAGCCGTGAGACACACAATTATTTTTCTTTTTTTCCCTATTCCGATATATTTTTAAGATTTTACATTGTATTGTGTGTACTTGTGGCATGGGCCAAATAAATATTTTTTCTTTCTTCTTTCTTTCTTTCTTTCTTTCAGTTACTGGGTTGTGGTGGTCAGATAGGCAGTCGCTTCATGTAAAATACTGGTAATCAGCTGCATCCGGTTAGACTGGAAGCCGAACCCAAGATAGTTTGGGAAAAGGCTAGACAGATGA
Source organism: Cerastis leucographa (assembly GCA_963082945.1). Classification (NCBI taxonomy): domain Eukaryota; kingdom Metazoa; phylum Arthropoda; class Insecta; order Lepidoptera; family Noctuidae; genus Cerastis; species Cerastis leucographa. The sequence goes on from OY720361.1 coordinate 6,909,164, forward strand.
TGTAGAGGGAGAGAAAAACCAAGGAAACGATGGATGAGTTGTGTGAGTAATGATATGAAAGAAAAAGTAGCGGCTAAAGATATTTTTTTTTTGGGACAAGCCCGCCACACTATGCTCAAACCACTGTAACTCCTGTAAGCCAGAATCAACAGCGGCGACCACCAGAAAAACGCCTAGACTATGAAGCTTGACGAAGTCCCAGAGAAAGAAGGGGATCGGACTGGGTAAAAAAAACGACATACTATTTTGTCCGTCAGACAGGTATTACCTGTCTAACGGACAAAATAGTATGTCGTTTTTGTATTAATACAAAAATATTAGACACGTATTTTTTGTTTTATCAAAATATCAAAAAAATACTTAGTTAGAACTCATTAAAGTTGGAGAGTGGGGGCTTACTACGTCACAAGTGGGTATAAAACTTACCTACATGTGACGTCATGCGCCATTTCAACTCAATATATCTCCGTAATTTTATGACCACGTGAAAAAAGACAAAAAAAACGTGTCCAATACTTTTCAATAAACTACCCGACGGACAAAGAAAAAAAAAATAGGATTATCCCCTATTTAACTGTCTTGGATTCCGCAACGAGATTAATCAGAAAAGAATAGCGGAGGAGTAGGAAAAAACATAATAAAGATGGTGACTATTTTTTTATTATTTGTCTATCGGGTAGATAATTAAAAAGTATTTGACACGTATATTTTCCTTTTTCACGTAATCGTAAAATTACGGAGATATTTTGAGTTGAAATAGCGCATGACGTCACGGCTCAGTGCATTTTATACCTAGTTGTGACGTAGTGAGAACGTAGTAAACGCATTAAAGTTGGAGAGTGGGGGCACTCTCCAACTTTAATGCGTTTTAACTAAGTATTTTTTGTTAACTTGATAAAATAAAAATACGTATCTAATATTTTTGTATTACCTGATTGACGGACAAAATAGAATTCCGTTTTCTTTACCCACTCATCATCCCTATTATGGTCTATCCGACTGATCTATTCAGAGAACCCATATTTTTTTTTTACATCAAAACGGACAGATTTCGCCACCAAAAATACAACAGCAACAAAATGCGTGACTAGTGAAAAAACAAATTGCAAATGTAATATATATTGTTGTGGACCGACACAATGGCTACAAGAAAATGGCAAGACCCTTGTCGGGATGTAGGTTGCTTACGCCTGGCAAGGTTTTTATTATTGATGTGTCAAGTTGAATTATGTCCGACAGTGTACTACAGGCAAATCGGAGGTAAATGGACGTTTGATGGCTGGACATGAATAGAGAGAAGGATCGGGAATTCGGGAAATTGTTGCGATGTTAAAGGAAAATTATTTCCGGGAATATTATTATTCTTTTTTGGAAGTGTTCGGGGTTCTGGTGAAAAAATGTGGCGTTTGATTTCACCCACATCTCACACAACCAAAAAAAAACCCGGTATCAGTAGTTTAGTCAAATAATCTGCCATTTAGGAAATATATTATGTAATTATATTTCCCAGTTTTAACCGACTTCAAAAAAAGTATGAGGTTCTCAATTCGGTTGTATATTTTGTTTTATTATTTTCGTTTGTTACCCCATCGCTTTGTCAGTTATGCCTGATTTGGATTTTTTTCTTATCTTTGTGAAAGGATGTGCTTTCCAATAGGTCCCATGGAAATTTCATCAAAATCGGCTGAGTAGGTTGATTTTTAAATCTATATAACTACAACAATTTTTTGTTTGACCAAAAATCTTTCGAAAATAACACTAAAAAAGACAAAAGTAACTTTAGTTTCGGAAGTCGGTGGCAAAAAAGTCACCGACTTCCGAAAGTAAAGATTTTTTGAAATGTTGGTTGATGACGTCGGCTTAAGATAGTGTCGAAGATCCGGCGCAATGTAGTTATGTTGAGATTTCAGATAAAGGAATTGGGCACTGAACATCGTCTGAGATATAGTAATTTCAATAGTGATTATATTGTGTTAAACACGCTTTAGTCGACCAAATCACTGTACTTAAGTAAGATTTCATCTAGGTTTTAACCATTCAGAGCATGAACTAGATTTTCTGAATCATTATTGCACGCCACATTCTATTCGTTTCAAGCTTTTGATATATTCAGCCCAGTTATTAGCCTTTACTTAAAAATAAAAGATAAAACAATTCATTCATCATAATATCAGGAGTCATAAACGGTAATTAAAGTTTCAATTTCGTTTAAAACAATATTTAAGTATTGTTTCAGAACACATTATTCACGGATTCAGAAACCAATCGAGTTTAATTTTCCATTTATTGCGAAAATATTTGCGAATCTTTTACATCTCTGCCAGTAATTATGGGTGAATCTGCGAATTTAATTACCGTAAAGTATTCATAAAGGATACTTCACGGTAATTAAAATTTAAAATTTACTGTTATTATGCAAATTAATCATACGAGTGGTTATTAAAACATCAATTTAAAAGCCTTTGATGACGTTTTTCTATTAAAGGTTCATCAGAGCGTAAATACTGACAAACACTCTCTTCGATTTTAATCTATGCTTTATTCGGCATCAGAAATATGCGGCATAAACGGCTGCATCTTTTGATTGCGTTGTTTTAGAAGTTTGATTTTTTCACAGCTCCACGGGTCAGTAGACCTTAGTATTTGATATAAATTCCAGCTAGATACCTCTACGCGTTCCTGAGAAAATGGGTCTTTACAGACGGACGGACAACGAAGTGATCCTATAAGGGTTCCGTTTTTTTTTCTTTCGAGGTACGAAACCCTAAAAACACTGCAAACGTACTGTCACGCTGTGTGGTTACAGCATTTGTCTGATAAAACATATTTCCAAAAAAAATGCTGTTACTTTCAGCAATCCTGTTGTCACTTTGAACACATTGGACCCAGGAAAGATTATCGAAAGTGATAAAAAGTTTTAGAGGCCGGCCTCATTGGCCCAGTGGTCGCAAGCGGAACTACGGAGCATGAGGACATGGGTTCGATTTTCAAGTCGGGCAAAGTGTTATTGGGTTTTTCCATCTGGAATTCCTCAGTAGTAACCACGGAGTCTGGGTTTGTGCCAGGTTGATGGCAATAGGCTTACCCTCTATTCATAACTAGCGAAATATATACGGTGAATAGGTAAACATCTGCCTAACCTTTAGGGGATTGCAGGCGTGATTTATGTTTTGAACTCTTACGCTAGACTAATCTATAACTTGTAAAAAACAAGATTTTATAACGGGAATGTGTTACTACTAAATTGTACAGTTATCGTTTCAGTGTGTGCTACCGTAAAATCTAATCTCACCTTCCACGTTTTGTATAAAAAAGCATTGAAAACTGCAGCGTATTGAAAATTAAATATTCAGCGTTTGATCGCTGCGAATCTGTATTGAAAAATAATAAAAAAATATTGTTGCACTCCACTGAAAATTATTTCATGAAAGGTTGGGTGAAATAAGGTCCAATCGAGGTGTATAAGTCAATTCTGATTTAAATGAATGAAAAACGATATTGGCTATTGATGAAAAACGACGAAACTTTCCTATTTTTATTTTCTTTTTTTAGGAATGACTTAACTGTCTCATTGGTGGAGTGGTCGCAATCGCGACTGCTAAGCATTTGATCCTGGGTTCGATTCCCGAGTCGGACAGTGTTGTTGTGTTTTTCATAAGGAAAGAAAATAAGTTTATTTGCCACACGCCCCAAGTACGGACAATATTAAACAAAAAATAATAAAAAACTTGAGAGGTGTCAAGGGACACCCGGATGGAACGAAGTTCCTTTCACGTACATAATATCAATACATTTTAGATTTAAGTTAGTGTGCGAAAAATAAAATATTTAATTTAAGGAAGATTAATCCTTAATTCGAAGCAATACGTCTTACTTAACTGCACAACCGAATTTGTACTTTGTAGTTCGGTCACTCAAAATAATAATCATATCTATCCTTACTCACATACACACCCCAATTGTACGTAATTTAAGGAAATTTCAACTTTATTTTAAAGAAATAAAGCTTACAATAGCTTACTATAGCAAAAAGTGTCGTGACAACTTTTCGTAAGATTTTTTTCCGTCTAGCCCCCTTTCACAACGCGCGATAAGGAACTTCGTTCCAAAAATATTTAAATCTAAAAGGGAAAATTATTGTGTGCCTCACAGCTGCGCCAAATAGGTTCAGTTCAGCAAAATGCCGGGGCAGCTAAGCTGCCTGACGCTGGTTTTCAACTGGACCTGCAAATGTGACGTGATGGACGTAAAACAGTTTCATATTTTGTGTCAGAGTGTATGTGTATGTGAAGGGGTACTTAAATAAAATAAAATTAGATAAGGAATTTCCCTGTAGCAGTCACGGAGTCTGAATGTGTGCCCAGTTGATGGCTTTCCTATAAACATGGGACTTAAATAACATAACCGGCGAAATGAGGGAGTGCAGTCACGCCTGCCAGGGCTGCGGGTTGTTCGAAAGAGATACCGCGGCCCTGGAACACAAAGGGCTAAGAAGGAACATGGGTGGGTTTAAGTCAGTCAAGTCTGACACTCCCTCCCGCTCCGCCCAGAGCGGGAGAAGTCATTTGATGATTTCCCATCCGCAAAAAAAAAAAAAGGGTGTGCAGTCACAAGCACCAATATGTATACACTTTGCAAAATTTAAAATCGACTTTTGCAAGATTGATTGTAACTTTTGAGATAGGATCTATATCATAAAAATATGAGTTTCAAAATACTATATTCGCAACAACTATGTTTCTAAGTGTTAACATATTGGTGCTCGTGACTGTACTTCTGGGTACACTTCTGCTTAACCCTTCCGAGATTACAAGCGTTATGTTATGTTCTACAAACTCACAGTGTCTCTCTTATGTTAAGCAAAGTCTTTGGCATTATCAGGAAAAAAGCTGGGTCGCCTCTTTCGATTCTCTATCAAACGGCATCAAAATTCAAAGCATCCAAAAATATATGGGGAACTTCAACGACGCTATACCAATCCTTATACAAGGTGTTGTTTTGCATCCTCGTCAAATTTAAGGAGGTAACTATGCTAATGATTCTCGTCCCGAATCAATAATAAAATGGGTAGGTAATTTTTCATTTTTGTCTTTTTTACGGAAATCGGTAAGTGTGAAACATTCTTGTTTTAAACGCGGCCCGTCTGGTTCTTGCCTTATAACCTCGCTTACACACATACAAACTATCTCAAACGTTTATTCTATAATTTCTTAGTCCCTAAACCACGTTAAGGGGGTTATTCTGAAATACTGACAAACTTAAACAACCAAAAAAATCTGCGTTTAATAATAATTAACTAGGTACCGTAATTTTAATTGATTATATATGTCTTTCCTGACCACCTCCTGAAATTTGACGAGGTTGCAAAACAACACCTTGTATTATAATGTCTTTAACGCTATGGTTTTTGGCCAAAATAAAGACTAAATAAATTAAGCTAAGCAACGTAATTTTGTTCCTCTTCGTTCCGCAGTCAGTTTTATATACGATACACAAATATCAAAAAATGTTTTGACAACAGAAATGCTTTAAAAGTGCAACTTCATCCTACAACGCGTTGGGCCATGCCATACATAAATACAATCAACTTTAAGCCCTAGTTATGATAGATATTAGATATAGAAACATATCAGCTTACGGCTGAACGAGCGTTCGTTTTTCATTCAATAGACTCTCTCCAGTGGAAGTAAGTCGATGTATGGGAACTTCTGTGACACGGCTCGCTTTGTTCCAGTTTTGTTTTCATATGTTTCGAACGTGCTTGTACGACTGTGTTTTGTTTTTACTTTTTGATATCTTTTTTTGTACCGATCATACCCACTCATGTTTTGTTACTATTTTTAATAAAACTTGAGCTGAGATCAACATTTTATGTTATTTGAATTTTTTAAAGATTTATATTATTAAATGGCATATTAGGTTCTAAGTTCTCTTCGCATGTAGAAAGCATTTGCACAAAATTATGATTTGAAAATCTTTTTAAAACAATAACAGCCGATATAATTTAATTAGCTACCAAAGTCACCTATATGAAATAGGTTGACCTTTCTCACGCTTTCAAAACTTTATACTAGTCTGAAGCCCGAAAGTCTGCCAACTAACCTATACTGAAAATAGTAGCTTTTCCCAGTAAATAGGTTTTGTAGGTACGGTAGTCGATATATATTCAGGTTAAACAGCTTTTGCCTGGGTTGTTCCTAGGATGGGTGACCACCTATTACATACCGAGTTTCCTTCGTGCTTCGGAAAGCCCGTTAAGCTGTTGCTCCCGGCTGTCAATTGTAGATCTTTGAAAAGCCGTTACAAGTAATCAGTGGCCCGAAAGTCTAATAATTAATCTTACTAAGGGGGGGAAGTATTACTTCGTAATAACTGGGTTGAGAAGTTCAGATAGGCAGTCGCTTCATGTAAAATACTGGTACTCAGCAGCATTCGGTTCGACTGGAAGCCGACCCTAATATAGCTGGGAAAAGGCTAGGCAAATTATGAAATACTACAAGCCAAACCTTTAGTATGATCGCGTATACCTACTCACAATAATCTTCCGCTTACCGAACATAAGTTCATGAAGTAATAATTTATTTTAACACTTCGCGTACCAGACGCGTAAGTTCAAGTTAACGCGAAACCTAGCTTAGTTGAGAACAAGTGGGGAAGTTGAACATAGTTCCCAGTCAGTCACAGATTGTTTCGTAAGTACGAAACTATATCGAGTCATACTGTGGAACATCCAATTCTGAATGTGGTTCAAAATGTTCCCGTTTTATGTCGTCGCAAAAAGCTTTTAAAGTTATGTAAAAAATAAGTCTTTTTTAGCCATCAGAAGCGAAGATACTCAATAATAATAATAATAATTTTTTATTCAATAAAAAAGAATATAACAACGAATAAGAAAGAATAAGACAACGAGATACACAACATAGTGAATAAAACCGTTTTTTTTTAATGTAGGAACAAAATATCAATCAGTAAAACAAATCTAAACCACCACAAATCATAACGAATTCAATTAACAAGTACATACCTAATTGTTTAGAAAAATAGTGAGTAAGTACACAAAATAGAAAGTTATAAATCTTACAGCCTTTTGAGCGATGTTCCCGTCAAGAGCACAGCTGCCAAGCAAATTGGAAGTTGTTACTCAAAAGAGTGAATGCAAGAGTGAAACTTATTAAGTTCTATGGAAAACCATAGAACTTAATATGCTACGTACAGCCACGGACTTTAATTGATAAGCCACTTTTAAACTTTCCAATTTTGCAGTTTTATCTATTCACGAAATTACACGATTAAACCCGAACTCAAACCGCATGCTCGTAAACAAGATGACATATAACTAATTATCGGAAATAGTCTTATCAATAGAGGTTGAAGAAAGACTAATAAGTTGTCAATGAAAAATCCATAAAATGTTGCATACGTTTATCCAATCTATTTCCCCTTATGTCTGAATACCGTGGATTGGTTTTCAGACAGTTGAAATGTCGACGTCAGAGATGATTATTTTGAATTTTGGTGAATCGAATAATTGTCATGAACGTCATCTTGGACGCCACGAGTGCGAGTTTTTCTGATGTCAAAATTACTAATTATAATTTCTCCGTACGCTAAGCGTTACAATGGCTATGCTAAAACAAATCGTCGCTAGGTAACGGTTGCTAGACTTGCAATTGGTCGACTTTGGGTAGTCACTAAGTACTATGCACGAATATAGCCGACTAAACCCGATTAGCATTACGCGGCTAAAATACGAACAAGCAAGTGGCACATCAATTAAAGTCTGTGACTGTACACCCTCATTTCTTTCTAACAGTATAATTCCACTTTTAAAAATTGTTAAAATCTTCTTAAAATTAGGTCTCTGTTTCTCATATGGCATAATCAGCCTACAATGTTCCCACCACTGCGCTGGGACACAGGCTTCCTCTCTGTGAGAAAGATAAGACTGTAATTCACTACGCGGGGCACAGTGCCATTTCATAGATAACACGTGTCTTCGAATTCTTTATCGTTGAAAGTTAAATCATACCTATACCAAAACTTACACCCGTATCTATAGACAAGTCAAAGCAATAACTTGAGAAAGGTCATTTTTTAAGAAACGATTTTTGTTATGTAGTCAAGTAATTGTTTGAAGTTAAAACAGCGTGAAGTTAGAAATCTTAACGCTACTTTCTTTGATGGTTCTTACTTCATTCAAATTCTTGTCTATTACAAAAAAGTAGTTGCATAGGTAATTACTTAAACTGAAGTAATTACTTTCACTTGACTACTACAGATACCAGGGTTAGGTTAATAGGTTACATTTCAGATGGCAGAATTACTGGGACGCAAATACCCAAATTAATTGAGAAAAAATACGTCGAACTCGCTTTTAAGTCATCCACAAAAAAATCAGTAACGTCACATCTGAAAAAGAATAATCAAATATCTGGTAAAAATATATAACATACTTTTACCAGAAAGTGAGCTATGCGAGCGCGAGTAAAATTTGAAATCCCCTAACGGTGTAGTCGCTTTTCGCAAATAAAATTGCCCCGTATCCTTTGGCAGGAAATTAAAACTTGGACTTCGATAGAGTTTCGTCTACGCGTATTCGTGAATGTACGATGTTTCAATCTAGACGGATAGAAAGAGTGTAGATATTGGGTAGACCTTTTAAAGTGGTTATAGGGACGAAATTAGGGTGTTATTTCTAAAGTAAGCAGAACTTCAATTCTTAAATATATATTGCAGTTGTAGAGATTTTGGGGTTCTGTTGCCAAATGGAAATGGAATCCTTATGGTTTTGGTATGTCCATCTGTCAGTCTGTCTGTCCATCCGTATGTCACAGATTTTTTACTCCGAGACTGTTCTACACACAGTTGAAACTTGGAGAGTATGTATCTTCTATGAACCGCTTCACAAATATGATGTAAAAATAAAAATAATAAAAATATAGGGTTGGCCGCGTCCATAAAATGTAACTGAGGGTTTGAAAATAAAACTACAAATATGGTGTGGGGACTTGAAAAATGATACCGAGAGAGAAGAATTTAGAAGAGATTAATTCAATGGTTGATGAGATATTTGCTTCAATGGTTGATGAGATATTGATTTTGGAACAATTCATTCATTTCAGGATGCAATCTTTCATTTTCTCCAATTCAACAGATGGCTTATCTTGAATTATTTTTCAGCGAAACATTAACAACGACGTATTAGTCAAGTTCATATATTGTTCTTCTTGAATAGAAAACACAAGAAAATACTTTGTAACGGATCTTTTTAGCATAATATGTTAATATGATAAGTCATGCAAGTAACAGGGGATAATGTTTCCTTTATAAGATAAGACGGCCTTTGTGGTTATTCTATATAAAACTCATCTTGTTACTTTTTTACCGCGTTTTCAGCCGGATAAACATCGTTTCAATTAACGTGTTTAGAACTTTGAAGAAACTAAAAGTTGGCCCGTCTTATGTGGATGGTCGAGTGCTCAGGTTATATTTATGAAAGGTTTGTTATGAATTTCTTGTAAAAAGTAAAACACTCTCTCGTATTTTGTTTTTGGATATCCATTACTGAAACTTTTGTATAACAGAACATGTACGCATGTAATCTCCGAAGATTAAAACTTATGTTCTACTTGTGTAAAACTTAGAAATTCGCAGTAAAAACAAAAGCAGATCGTGTGTGCGGGGATTTGACACCTTGGCGTACTTGAATTATTTGAGATGATAGTTTATATATGTGGAAGCTTGTAATTAGCAAATGTAATAACATATAAATGTTAATTATAATTGTTATTAACACTAATAACAATTAAATAGTAAGCTTCTTTTTAACTAAATAAATAAATAAAGCTGCTCTACCTGCCTATTAACCGACATAAAAAAAACGGGCCAAGTGCGAGTCTTACTCGCACAAAGGGTTCCATAGCCCCAAACAATATAATGACAATGTTTTAAACGGTCATTCATAAGTAAACCTTCACTCAACCGCAAAACTAAATTTGTTTTTCATAGTAAGTTAATGAAAAACAAAGTTACTGCTGCAGTTTGGTGAAAAAGTCCCATATCTCAAAAACTATATATCAAATCTTATTCAAACCAATTTTCGTTGAAAGTTTTTTTTACGGTCTACATCCCCATATTTTTTTCAGATTTTTTCTCCTGTTACTTTAGAAATTAGAGGAGGGGGGACACTCGTTTTACCACTTTGGAAGTGTCTATCTTTCAAACAATTGACTTTGAAAAAAAATGGTTTCAGGAACCTCAATGTCATTTTTAAAGACCTATCTATAGACACCCCACACGTATAGGTTTGATAGTTTTTTTTTTTTTAGTTTCAATTTCATGTATGGGGGGATATCCTTATCTATATTTTTTTTTAAATTTTGTACAAAAATCATAATGCGGTTCACAGAATACATCTACCTACCAAGTTTCAGCTGTGTAGTCCTAATAGTTTCGGAATAAAGTGGCTGTGATACGGACGGACAGACAGACAGACAGACAGACATGACGAATCTATAAGGGTTCCGTCTTTTGCCATTCGGCTACGGAACCCTAAAAAGGAAGTTATCAATGCAACCCTTAAATATTTATTTTTATTTCCAGAAACCATCCTATAATGACGTAATATTTTTTTTGACTAGTTCTATCACTAGTTTTCTAGGAACTTGTCGCCTTGCCACTGCAAAATTGTTACAATACTAATAAGTAGTGTTTTTTTTTTAAGATCTAGGACATTTGCGCGAGTGAAAATCCAAGATGGCACCGGCGAAAATGGGGGTTTTTCCTTCATGGGTGTCGTTTTCGTAGCTGGGTCACTGATAACGAAAATAAGGTCTAAATAAACATCTAAAATGGTGCCCATAAAAGTTTTCGAATTTTATCTTGGGTGCCATTATAAATCAAAGATAATGATAATCTTCATGGGAGTCATTTTATGATTTTTGGGGTCGATGATAACGAAAATGATGAAAAATTCAATAACTGTCGTTATCGTGATCTTCTATTTTGAAATTGACCTCATATTCGTTTAGAACGCCCTCCATTACCATGGTCGTGACACCCATGACGAAAAATTTAATAGTCTTCGTAGCCACCATCTTTGATTTTGATTTCGATTAATTGTAATTTCGATTAATTGCAAGTATCCTTTCGTGCTAGTGTCTTTCGAGCATGTGTAAAAAAATTAAAATCATGTACAAAAACGAAACCCATCTTTTCTTTTCAATCGGTTAAAACTATTAAATACAGCAGTCTGCATGACATTATATGAGCGCGATAGCATGATTAAGTAGCTAGGTATTTTGATATACTAATAATTTCTACTTTACTTCAATTGTAATGGGTTTTTTAATCATGTTATTATCAAGTCATTGTCAGTCTTTTTTAACGCCTGGTTTACCCAACAAGAGCGAGTTTTATGAACTTCGAAAAAGTACGCAGTAATAAGGCATACAACCATTATTATGTTGCATTGAAAGTTATTGCAATTCGTTGATAACGTTGGTCTTAAAACCTTGTAAACCGGCGCAAATTTTTCGACGGGCTGTCAAGTTTACTAGACCTAGGCCCTTAAGGCAGACGTGTACTTACCTAAATAGTCCACCCACATTTCGCCAGTTATGTTTATTTCCCATGTAATAGGGGGCGAGCCTATTGCCATCAACCGGGCACAAATTCGGACACCGTGGCTGCCACTGAGAAATTCCTGAAGGAAAATCTCATAACAATTTCCCCGACGCGGGAATCGAACCCAAGGCCCTCATGTTCAGCAGTACCGCTTAGGACTACTAGATAACTAGTTTAAGCTTGCCTATACAGGGTCATTCACCAAACCCGAAATCGTGAAAAAAAATCTACTGTTCCCTATTACATATGGGGATTAAATATAATGAGCACCAAAAAATACTTTGAGATCCTAAGCTACGTTACCCAAAAAAAAATACTAAACACCAAAAAAATTGTATTCAAAGACCAAATATAGTAAATGATCACCAAATATAGTAAATGATCACCAAATTTTGTGGCAAGAAGAACTTAGGAAGCAAGTGCGAGCAAAGCGAGCTCGGGATATTGGGCACCCTGACTCGGATAGGTTAGGTTCGAAGGGGATGGCGGGGTCTAGTGAGCGAGCGGAGCGAGCGAACTAAGACCCCGACATCCCCTTCGTGTTAGGTTACTTTAAACCCTGCAGAGAGAAATAGGAGCCCCGCGTAGCGGGGCTCCGTCGACTACGCCTTAGTTCGGAGCTGTGATTTTCAGGTTTTTAATTCTGGTGATCATTTACTATTTTAGGCAGTATAAAAATGTTTTTTAAGGTTATCTTTACTTTATCTGGTGTTATGTTAAACATAAGCCTTATTTATGTACATTATTTACAAACTAAAAATAAATACAAAATAAAAATGAAATATGTACAAGTATCAAAATGTTAAAAATTAAAAATAAAAAAACCCTGCATTTTGACGAGTTATGTGAACATAAAGTACGGAAATAAACAGCAGATTTTTTTTTTGCAATTTCGGGTTTGGTCTCATAGTTAAAAAATATGTTTTATCCGCTTTGTTATGTACTTGTACTAAGCTAAGAACACTCTCGATTAAAACACCTTTCAAACGAAACCAATTTCATCAAAATCGGGTCATCCGTTTAGGAGCTACGATACCACAGACAGACACACAGATACACACGTCAAACTTATAACACCCCTCTTTTTTGGTCGGGGTTAAAAAGTTGTTCATAATAATGAGTAGAATGACCTCTTAAGAGGTTGTTGGTGTTTTATCAATAACCCTGTATATGGTCGGTATTGTTGTTTGTTTTGCTTTTTAAAATAAGTACCTGCCTTAGTTTCTGAAAACCGTTTACAATGGTCAATGTTTACAAGTAAAATGTATGGTACGTGTTCCTTTTGATTAGCCAAAGGGAATACAAAACTATTCAAATTCTGGTGAGAACAATATTTGTATTGCGACGAGATTTGAAAGCAACGATCCATATTCCATTTTTGCCTTTTATTTTCCATTCCACCGCGTTCGAACAGGCAAGTCTAAGTATGATGCAAGTCGAAACCACTCGACTCACATGAGCATTACTGAACAATAGGTACACAATACTAGATCCTCATGTTACCTATGCAATAAAAGTCTCAAAGTGCATTCTTTGAGAGCCAAACTAAAAGTTTCGAACTTAACAATGGATGGTGAAACAATAACGAGTGAAATCTTATGCGATCATTGTCGGTTCTACGGTTCTATGCGATATGTTGCGTTTATTTGTTGCGATTTTTTTTTCTAAAGGAAAGCTTTTTGTTTACTTGGTGTATAATAGTGAACGTTCGACTGCTAAAAAATTACAGATAAATGAAATACTGAAAACATAAATATTCTGTTGTTCTGTTTTGTCAGGATGATATGACAAGACACTTCCTGTGTCTGATGAGATGACGAGAAGTATGGAAGAAGAAGACATGCTGCGCCGACCCTTAATGAATTGAAATAAGGGCAAGAGAATGATGATGATGATTTGTCAGTGAGTTGACTCCAAGAAAACTGCTTATCTATTAAATATGGCCATGCAAAGATAAAATATATGAGGATAAAGATTACATCTATTATTTTAAGGATCATCTCTCAGGCATAGCTGTCTGTTTTTTTTTTTTCGGATTGGAAATCATCAACGACGTCTCCCGCTCTGGACGGAGCGGAAGGGAGTGTCAGACTTGACTGAATAAAACCCATCCATGTTCCTTCTCAGCCTTTTGTGTTCCAGGGCCACGGTATCTCTTTCGAACAGCCCGCAGCCCTGGCAGGAGGCATAGCTTTCTGAAAGATGATATGTAAAAGAATAGACAACCCAAATATCACTAGCCTATAATGTTCCCACTGCTGGGACAAAGGCCTCCTCTGTATGTGAGGGAGTGGGCTGTAATCCACCACAAGGGCCCAATGCGGGTTGGTAGATGTCACATACACATTCTAGGACATGCCGGTTTCCTCACGATGTTTTCCTTCACCGTTTTTGAGGGCAGCGGTGATGAAATAAATTAAACAAAGTAATGCGCCTGCCTGGGTTCGAACCAACGGCTTACTGATCGTAAGTCGGGGCTGCCACCACTGGGCCACCGCGACACTCTACAACCCAATCACCAACATAATTTAAGTTAGGCTAAACCAAATAATTAGAACGTATACTAAATAGACCGTACCGTGACCGTTCCAGGCCCCCTATTCACAAACGCTCGGATTCGATTTCGATTCGATAAGTCGAATATCTATCTTGTTTTGGCATTACGAAAGCGAGCGAGATGGACATACGACTTTCCGGATCGAAATCGAATCCGAGCGTTTGTGAATACGGGGGTAGGTCGAACAGAGTCTTATTTGGTTTACCATCAAGAATTTCTCTGAAGCAAAAAGTCCGATTTGTGTCCGGTTTGTGGCAATAAGCTGGCCCCTTATCACATGGGACTTAAAACAATAATAGACGTATAATTGGATACACCTCTGCCTAACACTTCGTGAATGACAGGCGTGGAGCTATGTCATGTATACAGGGTGTAACGGAAAGCGAATATACATACTTAAGGGTGTACTACAAACCATCAAACTGAACATGTTTCTCTTCATACCTAAAATATGTTTTTCAGTGAAAAAATTATCTGCTGCCCCATACAAAATTGCAAAACCTATTCGACCCAAATGTATAGGGCAGCTGATATTTTTCGCTATTACGATGATCGTCCAATGGAGAAACGTGTTCAGTTTGATCGTCTGTATATCCACACCCTTAAGTATGTAAATACCCTACCGTTACATCCTTATACTAAATAGATTATACTAAATTGATTATCCCGTCACATATTTAGAACCATCCCAATAATCGACGTCCCTTGTTAGCCAGACTTGAATACGAATTTTCAAACCCACTCTCCCCGCTTCTGTCAGTTGACCGCTCAGCCGTCTAACAAAAACCGAAACTACATAAAAATCACGTCACAGCTAGACCAGAAAAAAAGCAAAGTGTAAATAGTATCGTCGCCATCAAAAGTTCAGTGGCTCTTAGCGCCATCGATAGGGGAGTGTAGTCGGGCACTTGAAAGCGCTGTGTACGTATGTACAGTCGGGGACGGAACGGTATATATATGAAGAAAAAATATTAAGTAGGATTTTGAATAGTTCAACAGTAAGTGTATCAAATCTACACGATTTATATTATAATAGTAGAATATGCGTTGAATCAAATGCTGCATAACAAAAGTGTGCACATAAGATTTTCTGGCATATTTTCAACTTTGTAAATAATGCAGTTTAATATTACTTCTAAAATACTCTGTATACACACGTAATTTTTCTGTATCAGTGGTCTGGGAGCATTTTCAGGGTCTATTTTATGTATCTTTCAACGTTCAAAAACTTCTGATTCTCAACCCTAAATATATGAATGACTTTTGATTCAAAAAGTCCCTTATCTAGAAAAAAATACAATAAAACTTCCGCGATCGACTGTACAGGCGACCGTAAACACTAACGTACCTACGTATACCCCTCCACACATGTAAGTACGTACAAAAGCGCTCAATAGTTTAGAACGGACACTATAGGGGCTTATTGGGACATTTGCCGTAGCTTAGGGAGATCCATACTGTTTTATATTTTGCTCCATTAAACGCATACGCACCGTAAAACGACAGGAGTGGTTAGTAAAAAAGTTATGACTTTCAGCATACGTAATGCTTACCTAAACGAGTAAATATTTGTCGTATAATTTAAGTATCGACATAGAGACTACTGACTAGAGGTTATTTCAGGGACCGCATTATAATGGCTGCATAAAGACCCTAACGCAGCGGTGGCCCAGTGGTGGCAGCCCTGACTTACGAGCAGTAAGCCGTGGGTTCGAACCCAAGCAGTCGCATTACTTTGTGAAAATTTCATCACCACTGTCCTCAAAAACGGTGAAGGAAAACATCGTGAGGAAACCGGCATGTCCTAGAACTAAAAACTCGAAGACATGACGTGACATCTACCAACCCGCACTAGGCCCGCGTAGTGGATTACAGCCCTCTCATAGAGAGGAGGCCTGTATCCCAGCAGTGGGAACATTATAGGCTGATGATGATGATGAGGATGATAGACCCTTTCGACGTGTGGTCAAATCGGAGCTAACACTCTATCATGTTTTTTCTTTAATATCTACTAAATAACAAGACGCCTGTAATCCCCGAAGAGTTAGGCAGAGCTGCCCCTAATTAAGTACACCCACATTTCGCCAGTAATATCTAAGACCCATGAGGGGTGAGCCTATTGCCATCCACGGGACACAAATCCAGACTACGTGGCTATTAATGAGAAATTCCTGATCCGCGCTTGCGACCACTATAGACCATGAGGCCGCAGTTCCTACAAGATATTGTTTTGCATTCTCGTCAAAATTCAGGAGGTTGTCACTGTTGTGACATCACTAATTAGTATGTTACCAAGCTCTAGTGATTATCTATGGTACACATCCTTCCGGAGGCCATAACTTGGTCTCAACCCGTCTGCGACACTACGCACTGTCTGTATCTATTAAAACCTGTGTCCTGTGAATATTCAACTAAGTATACCCAACGGTATCTTTCATTCCAACCATCCAACATAATATGGTGTCATAAGTGTTCACCATATCTAACATGGTGTCATAAGTGATCACCATATCTAACAGTCACAAAAGACATAAACCTTATAATATAATAATTTAAATAATTAATAATTTTATTTATTTATAATTTATATAAATTATATAAAATTCTCGTGTCACAACGTTAGCTACCTACCATTTTCCTGAACGAACGAACGGCTGAACCGATTTGTATGAAATTTTGTGTGCTTATCGGGTAGGTCTAAGAATCGGCCAACATCTATTTATCAGCCCGAAAAAAAAAACCCGCGTACTATGTCATGAGCAGCAGCTAGTATTCATATAAATTAATAAACGCTGATTTTTTTGGTTGTTTATGTTTGTAGTATCTGAATAAACCCCTTAACGTGGTAGTAATGATAGTCAAATAAACGTTTGAGATTGTTTGTAGGTGAGAAATAAGTAATAGGTCGTGAATCAGATGGACCACGTTTAAAACACGGGTGGTTCACACTTACTGATTTCCGTAAATAAGAAAAAAAAATTACCTAACTATTTTATTATTGATTCGGGTCGAGAATCATTAGCATAGTTACCTCCTTGAATTTGAAGAGGATGCAAAACAACACCTTGCATAATATCTACATTTATCAAAACAATTTTAATCACAAAATGTTTAACAACAGCTCTTCTTTGGTAACGTCGCTCTTTACTAAACACCAGACAAGATACTGCTCATAAGCAAACCATTTGAAAAGATTAATGGTAAATGAACCGTGTCTGTTCATTAAAGCTAAGCTGAACTGAAAACTGTTTAACTGTTTCTCAGAAAATAATACGGGTAAGTAAATGTACATTATCATCTGCCTAGCTTTTTCCCAACTATGTTGCGGTCGGCTTTCAGTCTAACCGGATGCGACTGCCTGTCTGACCTCCACAATCCATTTAGTACTGGGTAATACGATACTCCTCGGTAAGACTGGTTGTTAGACTTTCGGGTCACTGACTACCTGTAACGACTGTCAAAGACCTACAAAATTGATGGCTCGTCGACGGCCTAACGTGCTTTCCGAGGCACGGAGTAAACTCGGTATGTTATGTGTGGTCCCCCATCCACGGACCAACCTAGGCAAGCCAGGTTTAACCTAAAGATCGTTCTACGTCGGACAACCTACCTCAATGCATAGAGATTCTTTAATTTGTACTTTGACTTGCCGATTCATTGCTCTTTTCAATCCAAATTCTTGCGCAAAAGTGTATAGTGTAAATCGTCTATACTCTATACATATACATACATACCTACACATAATTACACAAATAAATAAAACTAAAGTGTCTGTTTGTAATATTAAAATACACGCCTATGAATGTAAATATAGTACATATAACAAAAAAACATTTTATACAATTTTTGTCTGTCTTTCTGTCTGTCTGTTTGTTCCGGCTAATCTCTGGAACGGCTGGACCGATTTTGACGGGACTTTCACTGGCAGATAGCTAATGTCATAAGGAAACTTAAGCTACTTCTTAAATTCCACGTGGACGAAGTCGCGGGCACAGCTAGTAATTAATATAATACTAGCTCCCATTTACAGTGTTTTAAACCTAGAAGTCATTCTTTTGTTAACACGAAAAAAGTGAGTTGCCCCAATGTGCGACACTGTAATTTGTCATCTGTACTAACGACATCTGCGGTCCTTTTGTCTTCGCTGCCGACGTGTATACGTTTTATAGATTTATCGTTTTGACGTGCCCAAATTCTAATGTATTGGAAATTGATGGATTTGTGCCAAAAAAAATCAAAGGCGTTTGATTTTTGGTGGCATGGGAGCGATAGGTCATAAATAATTCGATGATTAAACTTGTAGGATTTAGATAGATAGCTTTTACAATTTGATTTAGGTGCAGAAAATCGAAACAAAAACATTATAACATAGGTTATTCTAAATATGTTTCTTTTCACTGTACAATTACTTGGATTTTCTGTTATATTGTACATGTCTTTTCAAATAAATAAAATAAAATTGATAAAACATACCAAAAACTGGTGGTTCTCTCTTAACAATCACTTTTCCTCAAAACAACCTGTTAAATAGTACCTACTGAATACAAATTTCAATATCTGAACGCCGCTTACCTTGAAGTCTAGTCGTAAAGCATATTTTTTATTTATCTTTTTTTTTTAATTTATATTATTTTGAAAAATTCTACTATTTATACTTTATACTAATTCTTTCAAAAAGCGCGGTCGCTGAGCATGAGGTCCTAGGTTCGACTCCCAGGTTGGGCAAAGTGTCATTGGGTATTTCCAATCGGGAATTTATCTGTAGCAGCCACGGAGTCTCGTTTTTTGCCCGGTTGATGGCAATAGGCTCGCCCCCTATTACATAGGACTTAAAAAATCTGGCAAAATGTGGGTGTATTAAGTACCTCTGCCTAACTTTTCGTGGATGACAGACGTGATTTTACATTATGCCAATACTGAGATTAGAATGCAAACATTCTGAAAAGTACAGGAATTACCTGTGATGTTATATGCAAAAAACTCTTTACTATCAGTCAAAACCGCCCTGGAAATAGCGTCTAGCAGCCAAATCCCAAGACTACATGTAAAAAGAATACTTAAGTACCTGAATTTCATACATTAAATCAGTAGCAAGAGATACGAAGACGGTAAGGCAGCTGCGATTTATTGATTTTATCGGAGTTTGAGCGCAGGAAACTATAGCAGTATTAAGTTATGCAAGCCAAACAATAGCTTAGCCAGTCTAACTGCATCATATTATGCTAAGAATACACCTCTGGCCCACATTGATTATACTATCTAAAAGGACGATGCTCTGCACTACACAGCTCTAACTATAAATTAAGTAGCTCGAAAATAACCCTCGCACTTCAGGGAACTAACCCGTCAGCTGATCGGAAGGCACATAGCCTTCCATACATACTCCCTTCCAGAGGAGAAGCCCACCCGCGTGGTGATCAGGCGGATCCCGAAGGAAATCCCCACGGAGGACATCCTAAACGACCTCCAAGGCCAGGACATCCCGGTCGCAGCCGTCCACCGCCTTCATAAGGCGAGAGGTGGAGACCAGTACGATATGGTACTGGTCATCTGTGACCCAGTAGAAGGACACCACCCGATCTTCAAAGTGAAGTCGGTATGCTCCCTAACAGGCATCTCAATAGAGAAGCCTTACCGCTCAACCGTAGTAGGGCAGTGCCACCGCTGCCAGCTGTACGGACACAGCCAAGCCAACTGCCATGCGCCGCACAGATGCGTAAAGTGTCTAGGCGACCATGGTACGGCAGACTGCCCCCGTCCCAAAGACAAATCGCTATGCACGGAGCCACCGAGCTGTGTGCTTTGCGGCCAGTCGGGCCACCCGGCTAACTACCGCGGCTGCCCGAAAGCCCCCAAAGGCTCCTCCTCTAAACTGGCGAAGCGTGCAAACGCCCGCCAGCAGAGAGAAAGCCCATCGGTGAGGCTACCAACTGCACAGATGCCGGAGAGACTCAGCCCCCAGAGGCCCTCTCCCTGGACCTCGCTGAACCACCAGAGAGCCTTCCCGGCACTCGGCAAAGCAAAGTCCAGCCCCATTCCCGGGCTATTAGATGCCCCTGTCCCCACTCCCGTGGCCCAAGCGAGCGCACCGGCGCCCGCTCGTCCCGCGCCTCCCGGCCCCGCGGCCGCGGTCTCCTCTCCTAACGTAACCTTAGAAACGTTAGCAAAGTTAGTCACCCCCGAAGCAGACCGCATGGCGGCAGATCTCAGGGAGGCTAACACTGACGGTGATAAGCTTAAAATTATCCTCAAGTCCCTAATCAAGTTAGGCGAAGCCTTCAGCGGCATTAATCTTTAATTTCAATGGATAATACGAGATTAACGTGTACCAAACCCCGATCCCTTAAATTAGGGTACTTTAATGCCAATGGCATTAGAGGCCAGCGTGATGAAATCGCCACCTTCCTCCGTGACCATCAAATTGATATCCTCCTCATACAGGAGACCTTCCTCAAGCCCAGTCACCGCGATCCGAGAATTGCCAACTATCGCATAGTTCGCAACGATCGGTCACGTTGCCACAAGGGCGGTACTCTAATCTATTATAGAAAGGAACTGCACTGCATCCCCTTAGATCCCCCTCCCATGGAGTCTCTGCTCGAGACTTCAGTGTGTCGACTAGGCATGACCGGTCATCAATCGATCACTATCGCCTCCGCGTACATCCCTCCCGGCGGCACGTCCGAGGAGCACACTCTGTTCACCAAAGACCTTGCCGTCCTCTTCGGCTTGAGTGACTCCGTTATCATAGCGGGCGACCTCAACGCCAAACACCCCGCCTGGAACAGCACGACGACCTCTGCCAGAGGACGTCACGTGTATAACCTGGGTGAGTCCCTCAACTTCGATCCCATCGCTCCTATGGAGCACACTCACTATCCCCACGACCCCGACCAACGTCCGGACGTTCTCGACATAGCGCTACTCAAGAATGTCAACCTTAAGTTGCATTCCATCGAGACTTTACATGAGCTTAACTCAGACCATCGACCAGTGCTCATGCACTTAGTTCCCCGCTCAGGTCCTTCTGACCCCAGCCAGCCCCCGCCGACCCAAATGATAACCGACTGGAGGAAAGTCAGCGAAAAGCTGAAATCCACCACGTCGCCTCACCTGGAGGCCATCCCCGACCACATTGTCTCAGTCGCAGACACGACGGCCGCCATCAACTCGTTTACAGAACACGTGCAATCCGTACTAAAGGATTGCTCACGGGAAGTTCCAGCAATGAGCGATCAACGCTGGATTCTACCCGCTGACGTACGTGAACTGATAACCGAGAAGAACGCGGCCATCCGTGCCTACAGCAACTTTCCCTGCGACGCGAACAAAGCTCACATGCGTTATTTACAGCGTGCTGTAAAGAAGCGCACTAGTGAGCATCGTTCAGATCAATGGGACAAGACGCTTAGCGAGCTCGAGCCTACCCACCTAGCCTTCTGGCAGCTCCAACGCAAGTTGCGCTCCACCGAAGAGGCTTCGATGCCTCCCCTCACCCGACCCGATAAGAGCGTCGCATTCGACGACTCTGAGAAGGCCGAATGCCTAGCCGACAGCCTGGAGTCCCAGTGCTCCCCCAGCTCTCAACCAGTAGACAAGCGACATCTCGATGAGGTGAACGCATTCGTCGAACGTAAAGCCGCCCTCCCTCCCGTAGAAGACCCTGATGATCCTCTGCCTTCGGTCACAGCTGACGAAGTGCAAGACATCATTAATAAGCTTCAACCGCGGAAAGCACCCGGCTCCGACGGAATCACCAATAGGGTGTTAAAACTCCTCCCCGCTCAGCTCGTCGTGTTAATGGCGGCCATCTTCAATGGCGCCCTGAGCAACAACGCCTTTCCCCAAATATGGAAAGAGGCCACTGTCATCGGTTTCGCCAAGCCAGGCAAACCCAAGTCTGAGCCCTCAAGCTACAGACCTATCAGTCTCCTGAACGCACTCGGTAAAATCTACGAGAGACTTATTTATAAGCGACTCAAAGACTTCGCCGAGGCTAAGAGTCTCATCCCCAACGAGCAGTTCGGCTTCAGGACCGGACACTCCTGCATTCAACAGGCCCATCGCATCGTAGAACACTTGAGCGCTGGCTTCCAGCGTGGAGCGATGACGGGTGTGTTGTACTTCGACATAGCAAAGGCTTTCGACAAAGTCTGGCACAACGGCTTATTATATAAGCTGTACAAACTGGGAGTGCCGGACCGTCTCGTGCTCATCTTACGAGACTTTCTGTCGGATCGCACCTTCCGCTATCGCATCGGGAAGGCACTGTCTTCCCCCCACCCCATTAGAGCCGGAGTTCCTCAGGGCTCCGTCGTCTCTCCCCTTATCTTTACTCTGTTCACCAGTGACATCCCCAAGAGCAAGAAGGCTCAGTTAGCCCTGTTCGCGGACGACACGGCCATTTATTACACTGGCCGCAGTCACGACGCTATCTATAGCACCCTCCAAACCTCAGCCAACGTCTTAGGCGCTTGGTTCCGGAAATGGAGAATCGAGGTGAACCCCGACAAGAGCCAGGCAGTTCTTTACTCTAAACAGCGTAAAATTAAGCCACCCGCGCTCAGCCCGATCACTATGTACGGTAAGCCTATCCCTTGGGAGAAGCAAGCCAAGTACTTAGGAGTCATACTTGACAACCACTTGTCTTTCGCGGCGCACATCAAAGCAGCTCGCGACCGAGCTGCGTTTGCTATGGGTAGGCTTCATTTCATGATTTCGGCAAAAAGCAAGTTGTCACTCAAGTGCAAGTTGCGCCTTTATACCGCGGTGATCCGCCCCATTATGACGTACGCTTGCGTCGTGTACGCTCACACCAAGCCTAAGTACATCCATAGGATGCAAGTTTTACAGAACCGGTTCTTACGTAGAGTCACGGGAGCCCCTTTTTATGTCCGTAATGACCGTCTACACGTAGACCTTAGAATGCCCACCGTCCTTCAGTTTATGAAACGTCTTTCGAAGCGTTTCTTCGATAACGCCATTAAACACCGTAATCCCCTGATCGCAGCGGCCGCCCGTTACGAACCCTCGCGCATTAGTACAGTACGCCGTCCTAGGCATACCCTTGTCACTCCAGATGATGCTATCACCCTCCTCCAGGAGAGTAGCAAAGAGACTAGCACTCTTAAAAAGTTCCGACTCAAACCGCCGTCTTTCCGACCTCGCCGTCGAGGTCCGTCGCGACGTCCCGGTCCATGCCCTCCCCGACCCTCGCTCGAGCCAGCCCGCGATGCTGTGCCAGTAGTGTTAAATCAGCCCCTAAATAATGATACCATTCAGATCCAGCCTGTCCCCATGCAGTCCTCCCCCAGCGACGCCCTAAGCCGAGGTTCGTACCCCACAGGGGGTGCCCTTAGCGTGCAATCGCTTAGTTTGTAAGTTTTTATGCCCTGGCTGGAGGCCTTACTCTAAAGGCACCCACAGGATAGTCCGGTTAAGCAGACGACAACCTCATAGGTTGAACTGCGAGATGCCATTCAAAAAAAAAAAAAAAAAAAAATAACCCTCGTTCGCCTCATGTGCAAATATTAAAAAAAAAAACCGTCTTGGAACACCTTTCAATCTAACCAAATAATATCGTCCAAATGTCTTGTTTGCTTCATTTTTTTTTACGTGGGTCTTGGGCAAAGACCTAAATGTTCTTAGCGTAATCATAAAACTTTGGGTAAATTAATCGTTTAGCAATTGAATGCGATATTAAATAGTCTGTAAGTATATTAAGTGCGTTTACGCTTCACGACATTTCATACAAACTTTTAAGTCCTTATTTTCCGAAATGGCTGAGCCGATTTTAATGAAACTTCATACGCATAAGCACGTATCCTAATTTTTAAATCCTACATAGGATTAAAAATTACTAAAAACATTTTTGAAAAATAGTGTAACAGCTAACTTAGACCGATTATATATAATACTAGCTGTCCCCGGCATGCGTTGCAATGCACTTATTACCTACCCTATCTACCTACCTACCATACCCTACCGTACCTTCCTGCTTACCCTACCCTACCCTATCCTACCTACCTACCTACCCTACCCTACCCCAACCTACCTTCCTACCTACCCTACCCTACCCTACCCTACCCTACCCTACCTACCTACCCTACCCTACCCAACCCTACCCTACCCTACCCTACCTACCTACCCTACCCAACCCTACACTACCTACTTATCTACCCTACCTACCTACCTACCCTATCATACCTTTCTCACCTTTTAAACCTTCCCTGGACTACGACAAACATTTTAAAACCAAAAAAATCAGCTAAATCGGCCCAGCCGTTCTCGAGTTTTAGCGAGACTAACGAACAGCAATTGATTTTTATTTATATACTAGCTGTACCCAGCATGCGTTGCAATGCACTTTTTACTACCCACCTACCCTATCCGACCTACCTACCCTATCCTACCTACCCTACCCGACGCTACCTACCTACCTACTCTACCCTACCCTACCTACCTACTCTACCCTACCCTACCCTACCCTTACTACCTACCTACCCTACCTACCTACCCTACCCTACCTACCTACCCTACCCTACCCTACCTACCTACCCTACCCTACCTACCTACCCTACCCTACCTACCTACCCTACCCACCTACCTACCCTACCCTACCTACCTACCCTACCTACCTACCTACCCTACCCTACCTACCTACCCTACCCTACCTACCTACCCTACCTAACCTACCCTACCTACCTACCCTACCCTACCTACCTACCCTACCCTACCTACCTACCCTATCCTACCTACCTACCCTACCCTACCCTACCCTACCGTATCCTATGTCCTTCTCCTGGCTCTAAACTACCTCCCTGCCAATTTTCAGCTAAATCGGTTCAGCCGTTCTTGAGTTATAAGTGAAGTAACTAACACGACTTTCTTTTATATATATAGATATAGATAGATAGATAGAAACATTTTTAATTTTCTTATTTATAAAAGGCTTTTCGAAAATGTTTTAGTAACTTTTTAAACCTATGTATCCTGCTTATGCATATAAAGTTTCATTAAAATTGGTTTAGTCATTTTGGAAAATAAAGACTTCAAACTTTGTATGAAATGCCG
The DNA here is from genome assembly GCA_963082945.1 of Cerastis leucographa. Classification (NCBI taxonomy): domain Eukaryota; kingdom Metazoa; phylum Arthropoda; class Insecta; order Lepidoptera; family Noctuidae; genus Cerastis; species Cerastis leucographa. Next base: position 6,934,419 of record OY720361.1, read on the forward strand.
TAAACGCTCTTAAGAGGACAATTTTACTGTCATTCTTTACCAGTTGTACGAAACGGCTATAACACGACAAATTGGTGAAGTGACAATTTTATAAACAATTAATTTTCCTGACTCTGGTCTGCCTCATTGGTATAGTGGTTCTAAGCCTGCTTAGCATGAAGTCCTGGTTTCAATCTCGGGTCGGGCAAAACTCTTATTGGGAATTTCTCAGTATCAGCCGCGGAGTCCTGATTTGTGCCCAGTTGATGGCAATGGGCTCGCTTTCTATTACATCAGACTTAAACATAACTAGGGAAATGACGGTGTACGATTAGGTATACTTCTGCATAATCCGTCGAAGATTGCAAATACGTGAAGTTGTCCTGACCAAAGAATAATAAATTATTTTGAACAAAAATTTTACATTAAAGATCTTTATTCAAAAAGTCTTCAGCATGAAAATCTCTATATTTAAAGTCTCCAATCGCGATAAGAGCTAACTGGCGCGGCGAGGCAGCGTGGGGGCAATACATCACTCTAGGACGGGAGCCGGATAGTACAGTGGCGATCTCTATTGATACAGCCATTAATCATACCTTGTCCGAGGGAAATCTGTGAGTATCTTAGCCAAGTTTGCAGCACTTCAGCCAGTTTTATTGAGCGAATTTGTGTTATGGAAGACTGAGGTTCGGTGTGATATATTTAGCATAATATTTTATTACGGTCCTGAAGATGAATTATGATTGATTATGCTGTGATTATGTTAACAATGATCGTAGCAAATTATAGGTATATAGGTGCTAACTACTAGTATTTTAGAACTTTGCGTTGCGTATTTTGCGTGGAAGTAGAGTTAGTCTGGTGTTTTTTTTTGTTCCAGAAAAGGTTTCTTCCAGGAATAAACAAAAGAGCAAGATAAACTAATCCTAATCCTTTAGATAAGCTGATATTTGTTGTTCTGTTTGTCTCGATTTCAAACTTAAACGACTGAACGGATACTGATGAAATTTAACGTAAAGATAGACCATAACCTAGGTCAGGAGACTTGATATCCCACTAGGATGTTCCCATCGAACATTATGCGACCAATACTCGAACGAAGCCGCGGGCAAAAGTTAGTACTTTTATAATTTATACCTTTAATTATTAAACCATACCTTAACTGAAATGTAAAGATCATCAAAGGAGAGAACTTGAACTTAGACCTAAGACCCTTTGAAGAGCGATCCTTTATTAGATCTCCACTCTGTTTGATGTGTCAAGTATTCATCTTGAAGGCTGAATTGTGGAGTCTATATATGACTAAAACAATACACAACATATTTATATTTAAACTTTAATATGAGCTTTATAAGAGCATCATTTATTGTCATACTAGCTTATGCCCACAGCATCGCCCGCGTTTTGCTCAGTAAATATTCCAAGGGGATCGTGCAACCGGGATTAAAGAATTATATGAACTATATGTGCTATCCCAGACTATTGTCTATCCCTGTGTCAAATTTCATTCAGAACCGTTCAGTAGTGCTTGCGTGAAAGAGTAACAAGCATAAAAAAAAACATCCAGATATCCATACATCCTCACAAACTTTTCAACTTATAATATAAGTAGAATTTTCCGAGTGATCTGCTGTGAATTTTAGGATCAGGTTTCTTAGTAAATATTGGAATCACGCGTGCCCTTGCCAACAGTCCCCTAGACAGTAGTCTTTGTGATTTTATTCATCAAGATTTTTATTGTTTAGTTGCTAGAACTAGGTTAGTACTATAGTAACCAAACACTATACCAGCTCTTGCCACAAAACACTAAAAAGATTTTAATTTATAGCGATTTAAACATTAAACACTACTACTGTGAATTTCAGTGTGCCAATTGTTGTAAAGGCCAATGGCCAAGAGCCTCCACGAACATCTGTAGAAGCTCTCGCTAGGCGGTTGTATCTAGGGCCTGATGCAGTAGACAGTACTCCTCGATACGGCCCGCATTGTGAGAAGGTTCCTGTCTCTGGAGCCCTAACCACTAGTAGGTTTTAACGTGCTGCCGACAACGGCAGCCCACTGTTATTTATATTTTTAAACGTTTTTGTTTTGTAATCGATTTTAAGTTTTTTTTTTTAAATGTACAAAATGAGTTGAATCAATAAATAAAGATATAACAATAATAGAACTTTATGCTAAGCAATAACAATAACAGACCACCTCAAATAATACAGCTGGTCAGCATTAGACATTCAGAAATAAAACTCCACAGTATTCATAGAAGCATTTCCCTCAAATTCATGAATGAAATACTTCATATTGTGACGTTTTAAAAAGATACGTGTCGGTGTGGCATAAACCTCATTTAATATACACCAGAGCCAGCTAAGCGCGGAAGCGGGCTCTGGCGGGCACTTGAAGTACTTTCACGCATTTTAGACCAATTGGTATGCTGACTCAATTCTATGTGGGGTGGTAAAGTGACCGATGAATTGGTGGTGAAGCTGTATTTTTCAAATGTCTAAGTGAGAAAATAAGTCTTGTGTATTTTAAGCATTTTAACCGTTGTTACGTTCATAGTTTAAGTCGAGAATCCCCCTCATCGTCTTCAGCAGCATCCGGTTAAACTGGAAGCCGACCCAAACATAGTTGGTAAAAGGCTGGACAGATGGTGAGAATGCTTTTAATAAAGCGGGGGACCGCTAAGAAGACCGCTTAATACGATCACAGAACAAAGCGGACCCCCGACGCAACGACGCTTTGATTAATTTATTTTAGAGTTTTTTAGAGGTTTTTTGTGTCGAAGGTTATTTTTTTAATTTAATTTTTTATTAGAATGTAATCAGGTAAATGTAACAGAAGAACTTTCAAAAAATCTTTTTGAATGGTAAGTACGGAACTCTAAAAGCATAACCTACAATTCTTCAATATAATAATTTAGTTCAAATGTATTAAAAGCACAATAAGTAGTTAATTTGCAATTTTAGACGAAGTATTATCCAACTCTGTTACTTACTTCCCCGAACTTTAGGTAAATATACTCTACCTATTCCGATCTCTGACTATAATAAACTCGCTCGCGTGCACTGTACTAACAAAAACCAATTTATACAAACAATGTCATACAAATCTGGTTATGAAGCTAGAGACGCTCCGGACGTTACTAAGTTAAAACTTTCCATAAACACGATAATGTTTTGTAACTTCCTCTTTAGTAACGAAATGGATAATATTAAAATGTTTATGTTTGTTAATTGAAATGGGATAGGCAGAGAGTAGTTATAAAAGGAAGAAGAAAGATGATTGATGTTCTTTCTTTCTTTCGTGTGGTTAGTGCTATAAAACCTGGTGTCAGAGTTTTTATGCCGCTAAGGGCGGCCTCTGACTTGGCTTTTCGTGCCTTTGAGAAATATCTTTCAGGCATGCTGGATTCCTCACCATGTTTCCCTTTACCGAAGCAAGTGGTAATTATACAATACGCACATGAATACCTAAAAGCAGAGGTCTTGGATTCGAACTTTTGACCTATGATTTGGTCCGACAAACACACCACTATGCTATCACTGCTTAGTTTGATGTTAAAATTTCGAAGGTGAGGCGCACATCATAAAATTTTAGTCTTTAAGTTTTCTTCCTTAGATAAACATATTTTTCTTTCCTATAAAACTATAGATAATAAAGCATTCCCCCGCGGCTTTGCCTGCGCTATTGTATACGTCCTACAGCACCATACCAAGATAAAAGTGTCTGATGTATTTACCCAGCTGTAACTAGGGCAACGAGGTCTATCTATAAGTAGAAGATCACCCAGCCTTCATAAATTTTGGGTTATTTTCAAAAGTGCCGTATATGCCTGTAAATATTATATGAATTGCAGGCAGGATAGACATTTTGTGGTATTCCCATCTCGGTGAATTGCGGCTTAGTTCTATTTTCAAAAATGCCGGAAAAAAAAATCCCAATCTGGGTTATCTCCTTTTATCCGGACTGATTAAGACAGACAGAGTTACTTTAATATTTTTAGCTATTTGTAGGGATTATGGTAAAAAATAAAGTATTTTCTCGTGCTACGACACATAGCTTGCTAACTGCTAAGGATATAATAATTCTATGAGTGTAAAAACATGGTACATTAGGGTTTTTTAGGTTAAATAGGGTTGTCAACTTACATGTTTCGTCATACAATGACTTGCAAATATTAGAACATGTTAAGTGTAAAATTGTAATCCGAAACACGAATTTGTTAAAATACTAATATTACTTATAACAAGTCTTGTATAACACTTACAATTTAACTGTTTCGTGTCTCTTCAAACTCTTTAAACATGCTTATAATTAAAAAAAGAAATATAAATAATATTATGATTTTGCTTTGTTGCTACGATTTTCAACCAGCCAGCACAGCATGTGGTTAAAAGCATTACAGAATATTCATAATTATGAAAACCGAAATATTTTCAGCTTTAAAAAATAGCTGATATTCCAAATAATAACAGACTTTTGTTTTTCTAACAAGATTTACTTTATGCGAAGAACCTTACATAACAAAATACAATATTTTGTAGGCTTCTGAAGCCACAGAAACCTGGTTTATATCTCGGGCGTAAAGTAATCTGATGATCCTAACATGAAAAGGATACTTTGTATTCTTGGATGTCATCCACACCATGCTAGGGGTTTAGCCTTGTTCGGAGTTTGGTCCTATTCAGCATTTATAACATTCAGATTTTTACATTTTTATAGAATTCATTTTTTTTATTATTATATATGGCATCACCCAGGTCAACCTACGAGGTTGTCGTCTGCTTAACCGGACTATCCTGTGGGTGCTTTGAGAGTAAGGCCTCCAGCCAGGGCATAAAAACTTACAAACTAAGCGAGCACACACGCTAAGGGCCCCCTCTGTGGGGTACGAGCCTCGGCTTAGAGCGTCTTATAGAATTCAAGCTCACTACTACAGTTATAACGATGTAATCAGTTTGTTTCAAAGTAAGTGATTAACAAAAAAAGAAATACATAAATCTTACCCATAACATCACGCCTGTAATCTACGAAGGGTTTGGCAGAAGTATACCTTATGGTACACCCACATTGCGCCAGTTAAGTTTTTATTGCCCAAGTAATAGTGGGCGAGCCTATTGCCATCAACCGTGGACAAATTCAGCCTCCGTGGCTGATACTGAGATTTTTTTAACAGTTAAACCCAATAGCACTTTGCTTTGAACATAGGACCTAATGCTCAGCAGTCGCGCTTAGTACCACAAGACCAACGAGGCAGTCGGCTTCTAGTTTCCAGATATTATACAAAGTGTTGTTTTGCATCCTCGTCAAAATCCAGGAGGTTGTCAGAAAAGACATAAATAATCAATTTAAATTACGGTACCTAGTTAATTATTAAAAAATGCTGATTTTTTGGTTGTTTAAGTTTGTCAGTATTTCAGAATAACCACTTTTTTTGTTTTTGGATCGGAAATCATCAAATGACTCCTTTCGCTCTGGGTAGAGCGGAAGCGAGAGTCAGACTTGTACTGACAAACTCCCTTTACGTGGTTAAGGAAAAAAGAAATTATCAAATAAACATTTGAGATTTTTTGTATGTGTGGAAGCGGGGTTATGGGGCGAAAATCAGACGGGCCGCGTTTAAAACACGGGTGGTTCACACTTAACGATTTCCATAAATAAGAAAATAAATAAAAATTACGTACCCATTTTATTTATTATTGATTCGGGACGAGAATCATTAGCATAGTTACCACCTTGAATTTGACGAGAATGTAAAACAACAGCTTGTATATAATTTATCCTTATACATACACCCTCATATTATGTACTCATCTTTCCACTATGTGGGTCAGAAGTTCATACATTCTAGGATAGTTTACCTATGAACCCTAAGGTCTAAACCACATCAGCTTTACTGTGAGCTCGAAATAACTCAAACTTTGCCAATAAAACAAAGGGTTTTCCGATGAAGTTGTATCCGGAACCCGCTGATTTAACGGGGTCATCCATTGTTCGTATGTATAATGGATATGATAAGTTTGTTTTATGTCCGAAAGGTATTCATTGACCTTGTTTCTCGGTTTGTTACAGTATTCTGTGATTAATCATTCTTCTGAAATAATAAATGATTTTGACATTTTTACTTTTAATTATTTTGACATTGTTAATAAGTATTACCAAAAATTTCAATCAATTTATAATTATCTACTAACTCTAGTACTTAAGTGTGTATGTATTACTAACAAATTGGATTGTATGATCTGATAATAAATGATTATTATTGTTATTATTATAATAAAACAATTATAATAGATTGTATTATTGCTTTTTTTGAAGTATAAACTTCTTTAGCGGCGTTATGCAAGTTTGTGATGGGTAAAAAATGTTAACCTCGAGTCAGATCGTCAGATTGTGAGATCTAAAATTCGTAAGACGGATTGACATTGGGTTACAAAGGAATTTGAACTTTATTACATCTGTCATTGAGTTTGGGTTTCCACTTTTAACTGGATAATTACATTATGCAAAAACAAAACCTTCGGTTTCTTCATAGAGGTAAAGTAAAATTCGTAAGACGAATAAATTGTTATACATAGTTCTGAAGTGTTAAATTTTTAATGTAATATAAATTGACATGTTTGTGTACGATAGCGCAAAAAATAAATATTGTATTTTACCACATACATGATAGTACTTTTATACTGATAATTAAAGCAATTCGTGCAAAATTATTCCCTAACCATTCCAAAATATCAAAAATGCACAACGTTAAGTAATATTCAAGTTTTCATTTCTGAAAAAATAAAGTTGCACGTTGGTACTCCCGGAGTGCAACTTTTTTTAACTTAAGGCTTGTCTTTTTGATTTACTGCCTTTATGGTCTAGTGATGGCCAGCACGACTGCTGAGCATGAAGTCCTGGGTTCGATTCCCGGATTGGGCTAGGGGTTATTTGATTTTTTCTTCGGCAATTTCTCAGTAGCAGGCCATGAAGCCTGGATTTGTGCCCGGTTGATGGCAATAGGCTCGCCCCCTGTTACACGGGACTTAAACATACGAAATGTGGATGTTCTATTAAGTACATCTCTGCCTAACACTTCGGGGAAAACAGGCGTGATGTTATGTTATGCGCGCTTGCCTGGGTTTCAACCCAAAGCCTAGGACTTATAAGTCAGGATCACCACTTATCTTCAGGTCATCCGATAAAGCCAGGAAATTATCACCCCCACCCCCAAATAATAGTTCATACCTTTGACCCTTTTCTTAAACACAATAATTGGCTAAAACCAGCAGCTTGTTTTATGATAAATGACGACCAGTTTGCGAGCTCGTTTATACGGATAATAACGGAGCATGGGTTAAGAACTAGTAGATTAATATCTCATTGTGGGTTGAACCTATTGGTGTATTATATTGTGAATTATGGTGTAGATATTTTAGTATACAAGGTGTTGTTTTGCAACCTCGTCAAATTTCAGGAGGTGGTCACCAAAGACATAAATAATCAATTAAAATTACGGTACCTAGTTAAATATTAATAAACGCTGATTTTTTTGGTTGTTTAAGTTTGACAATATTTCAAAATAATCCCCTTAACGTGGTTTAGGGAGTAAGAAATTATCGAATAAACGTTTGAAATTGTTTGTATGCGTGTAAGCGAGGTTATAGGGCAAGAACCAGACGGGCCGCGTTTAAAACACGAGTGCTTCACACTTACCGATTTCCGTAAAAAAGAAAAAAAAAAAACCTGCCTATTTTATTATTGATTCGGGATGAGAATCATTAGCATAGTTACCTCCTTGAATTCGACGAGGTTGCAAAACAACACCTTGTAGTTTGAAAGGTGTTATAAATTGTGGACGGTAGTGGTCAGGTAGACCGTCGCTCCACATAAAATACTGGTATTCAGCTGTAGACTGGACGCCGACCCCAACATAGTTGAGGAAAGGCTAGGCAGATGATGGTAGTGTTAATAGCATTATTTTACAATTTATGCGAGAAAAGATAAGTTGATAATTTTATAGATGCCTAATACCTACCAAAAAACATGATTGTATAATAATTCCAGTATTCGAAAGCGAAGTTTATTATTATTAGGAACAAAAACTATTCTTACTCATACAATAGTGGAAAGCTTGCTCTTTCATGTTTTCTAAGGACGAAAGTCTTACAGAAATATGCTTCATGTTCCTAATCTGAATTACACAGATACTGTCACAATAATTTGTATATTGCTATAAAAAACACAAACCTCTGAAAACTAAGATCGTCTGCAGCCTGCTGAAATCATTATAAAAAAAAAAAAAAAATAAGTTCTGCAAGTTCCTAACATAGTGCAAGATGAAAGGTCACAAAGAAAAATTGATGGTACGTTTACTCGTACTATTTACTTTTTAAGGGTATGAATAGACCCTTAACGAAGCCGATAGGAACTTCTTCTCCTCGTTATATACTCTATCGATTTTTTTTTTGTTTTCGACCATACCTGGGACCCTTCTACTTACGCTGATATTCGAGGTCAAAGATCCAACTTTTTCACAAGTTCTTTTTTAAATGCTAGGTTATAACTTTACTTTTAATACCTCAATGACCCGCTTACTGATTCATGTATCCATCAGCACAATGCTTTGGGTGCGATACAATGAGTTTTACTGTAAAAGTGATTTTTTACACCAAAAAAAAAGAAGTTGTTTCCAAGCATTAGTTTAGTTTAATGTCCAGAATGCTTGGTTGATAGCTTCATGAAAGGTCCATTTACACCTTATATTTATGGCAAAATCGAAGTCTGCTGTTTTAAATATTGACGGCACGGTTGGCGCAGTGGTTGAGCGATCGACTGCTGCGCTGCGTGTCGCGGGTTCGATCCCCGCACGGAACAAATATTTGTATGGCCTACAGATAGTTGTTTCGGGTCTGGCTGTTTGTGTATGTCAGATTAAATGTTTGTAAACGCACCCACGATACAGGAATAATTCCTAGTGTGGGGCAACGTTTTTTTTTTAAAAAAAAAAAAAAAAAAAAAAAACAGCCAGTTGATAGTTGCGGAACTTATATTCATTTTATTTTAATGACAACTGTGCTCATGCCTAAGTTTTGACTGGCTAGTCAAAACTTCATACCACAATTTTGATACCCAGAGCCATATAATTTACTAGCAGGGGACATTTATGTGCGACCAACATGTGTTCTGAACCATAACATTATAACATCAAGATAAAAAGTTGCAGCAAAACAAATGAAAGCTGACAGGTTGTTAATAAATCCTCCGGGTTGTTTTTGCATTAAAATTAGAGAGAGATTTTTAACTGGTTGAAATACTGAAAGCTGTGTACTAAACTTAATTCATTCAGAATTGTTTCATTATTATCATTGTTTTTGAAACTGAATAAAAAAAAAAGTACCTAAGAGAAGTTTTGAACTGGTTACAAAAGTAGATGGAAAAGACGACATGGATGTTCATACTCGTTGGTCAAATTGATTGAGACGACACAGCAACGGAAGTATGGAAGAAGAAGACATCCTACTCGGACCCTAAATTAATTTGGGTAAGGACAAGAGGATGATAACGAGAATGGCACTCACTTTTACTAATGAATTGAGAAGAGGCTGAAGAGCCGAAGAAACAGTTGTCTGGAAGCAGCTCTTTTGTGAGTCTGTCAAAGCTTATCAAATTCCGCAGCATTGAAGAAAACGAATAAGAAGAAGACAGAGATGAAAATTGAACTTTATGATAACTGTTTTATCTTCTTTACGTAGGTTCATCAGCCACATTTCTAATCATCAGCCTACAACAGCCCACTGCTGGACATAGCCCTCTCCAATCGAACGCCGCTTAACTTGATTTTTGGCAATTCTCATCCAAATGCTACCTGCCACCCTGCAAAGATCGTCGCCCCACCGAGCCTGAGCCGTCCCACCTTACACTTGCCAATTCGCGGTCTCCACTCCCGAAGTCGAAGTCTTCACACCGAATCGTCGAAGTGTTTGCGAAGTCTGGGTGAGTCGCAGAGAGACAGACGTTGTTTTTAAGGCTAAAATGGCCGGCCCATTGCCACTTTAGCTTATTTACTCTGGCGGATCACCGCGTTCCGGATGCGATAGCCTGCTCCATAGCTCGCTGAGCGACCTTGAATTTATGGACCAAAAGTCCCATGAGTCAAAAAAACAAAAAGCTTTTTCGGCCCCGTAAGTCTTAAAATTTGTCTCATTACTCGTCAATGGGAAGATTCTGTTGAGTAAGATGTCATCATTTCTTTCTCGTATGAACCTCGACCAAGTAATGTATGACTATCTTTCTGAAAAACCTTTATTATTTTCACCTTCCTACAGTTTTAGTAATACTTAGAACCTCTCTCTAGAGAATTTCTGATTAAGCCCTCAGAAATTATAAAACCAAGAACAGTAGTAAAAATTAGCGCACATATCCACGTTCAAGTCGACAATCGTCCAGAGTATGCTTGAACAAAACTACCGTCGGCTTGTTTGGAATAAAACACGAGCTCATTTGGTATACAGCTCCGTGAAATAGCGGTAAGGATGCCATATAGAAGAGGAGTTGGTGAAGTGGAATTTTTCAGAAAAAATATGTATCTATTCTCTGAATTAATTCCAGACATAGGATTCTGTTTTAAATTAAACGTTTGCTCTTATATTCGATAATAAAATTAACTGGTCTGGTAAATTTGACAGTAAAACACAATCAATAGTTCTGTCTTCTATATATCCATAATACAACAATACAATACAATATCATTTATTTCAGGCAACTAGGGCCCATAAAACACAATACATATTCAAGTATAATAAAAACTTTTTTACAAAAAAAAAATAACCGACTTCCATAAAACACTAAAAAGTGGCAAATAATTTTAGTTTCGGCAGTCGGTGACTTGTTTGTTTCATTTACTTTTTTGCCACCGACTTCCGAAACTAAAATTATTTGCCACTTTTTAGTGTTTTGTGGAAGTCGGTTATTTTTTTTTTTGTAAAAAAGTTTTTATTTTAGCCTTTTCAGTTGTGGTATCTCACTTTAATCCTAGTCAAGTATATTTTTTACATTTTAACTAGACACCAGCACATCGTCCATACATACGACAAAGGTCAAAATGCATAATAAAGAGGATGACTCAAAAAGTACCTAAGCAAAGAAAATAAAATTCATATGGCTCCACCGGGCAAGCTTTCTCTACCAAATGAATGAAAAATCGTCTAAATCGGTCCAGTAATCACGGAGAAATCGGTGTACATACATGAAAAATTTACATATAAAAAAAAAATGTTAATAAAATGAAAACTATATGGCCAAACTATATTAATTTTTTATGGGACCAAATGGCAGGTATTCCACATTAAACTAAAGAAGTATCACGCAAATCGGATCATAAATCTCAGCGTAATCGGTGTATACACCTGGAAAGAGCATACCGTTACAATTCCAACAAGCCCAAACACAGCTAAGATTCATTGCCTTGTTATGGAGTTCCGAAGCCTGTCTCTTGGATTCATCATCAGATCTGATGGTAGAATGGTTCTTATTGGACGCAAATGCTTCACTTGCTGTAGAAAATACCAAAATCACTGTACGTTTTCCTATAAAATTTGAGGAGTTCCCTCGATTTCACCAAGATTCCATCATCAGATCCCGACTTGGTGACTATGGGACCATTTGGAAAGTATACCCTTTCCAACAAAAAAAGAATTTTCCAAATCGGTTGGCAAGCGACGGAGTAAGGCGCGAACAAACATAAAAAAAAAAAAAAAATACAAACATCTGAATTGAGAACCTCCTCCTTTTTTAGAAGTCGGTTAACAAAACAATAACTATAAACTAATAAATACTTTATACAAAAATAACAACTACTGCACACGAAGTGACGGCGGCGTGTTACGCTGCGAGGTGTCACGTAGCTGTCCGCGGAAACGCCGATACAGCACACCTTTCGGCCAAAACTCTTCTTTGAGAAAGGTCACCAAATGATGATATCTGACCTCTGTGACCTCCAAAGATTCGGCTCGGCGACGGTTCCCGTAGATTGTTCCGTGTATGCATTCAGTCATACAGATGACATAGTGTTCTTACAATTATAATTGATAACGAATTATTACTAGCCCGTAATCGTCCAACCAATGAGAAAAGGCCTCTGGCCTCCTCCCGACTCTTCCTGTCAAGATACAATAGTCATGACTACTCGAAAGAAAAATCCAAGATAAAAGACCCACTCTACAATAAAATTATTTCGGTACAGTTTAAACTATTCAGCATAACTCCCACTTCCCCATTCCATACATTTCTCTACCAGAACGTGTTGACGATGGCAACCCTAGATACACCTGGAACGCTAGTTACACTAGAAACGTTTCTTGCTACGACAGGAGTTTCCTGTCCAAGGATATATTGCAATTTTCACGTTTGCCACACTACTTTACTGTTTTTGGGGGGAATAAAAGATTTGGTTGTTTGGTGGTGATAATATGGTAATGGAAGATTTTCTTCGATTTAAGTGTGGTTTACAATATTTTATTTCACAGGTGAAAAAAATACTGAAACAATATAAGCTTATTCAAAAATCTTTGATAACCTACCTATGAGTACTAAATTTAAAACATAAAAGTACAGAAGACATTTGGTACAGAGCCTGATCACTCCACGGTTCGACTGTGAAGAAACAGAGAGTGCACCTTAGTCTGCGCACTCTCTGGTATGACTACTTTATCTCCTGCGCACACATGTCAGCTAGTTTCCGTTGGCATTGCCCGCCATGACCGAAACTTGGTCGCAAGAATATCATTTGTAACATCTATCTTTATTCTGGATGTTGATACAGGTATCTGCCAAGAATTGTTACGGCAAGTTTTCAAACCCTCTTAAAAAAACCTTCAAATATAAAGAATAGCAGCTCTTCGAAGAATAATATTTCTGGTGCTTTCATGAATTAAATTTTGTTCCATTATTATGCCGTATTTTTTTATTGCTGGACAAGGTTGATGAAAAATGTTTGATGTTTAGTTGCGTTTCCGAATTAATAGCGTAGTCATCATCATCTGCATATTCTTTTCCAACTACGTTGGTGTCAGCTTCCAGTCTAACTGGATGCAGCTGAATACGAGTATTTACTATGAAGTTTAATAGTAGTAGTAGTCAAGCAGAGTTTTGTCACTAAATCACCATATTTCGCATCATATTCCCTAAAGAGGTTAAAAACAAAGATGAAAGTTTGTATCAAAGTTCGTAATTTTTGCCTTAGATGCGAAATGTCATCGGGCACACTGTTTGTCATAAATAAGAAGCTACTATAACTACATCCAATTACATTATAAGAGTTCGGACGTAACCCACGTTAGCGACAATACACAGATGTTATGTGACATTGTCCGTGTGAGTAATATCGCCACAAAGTAACGTAAAGAACAGAAGAACGGTTCTTACAACAAGCGGCAAATTTGCACACAGACAAGCTGTAGGCAGTGTTCTATCGTCTGCCTTACCATTACTCAACTAGTTCCAGTTCAACCGAATGCAGCTGAATACTAGTATTACAGTTTACTGAACTGAACTGTCGGTATAGTGGTTGCACGTGGGTTGGTTTTCCGAGTCGGGCAAAATGATATTGGATTTTCCCATCAAGAATTTCACAGTAGCCGCTACGGAATCTGGATTTGTGCTCAGTTTATTGCATTAGGCTCGCCCCTTATTACATGGGACTGAAACATGACTGACGAAATGTGGGCGTACTATTAGGTACACCTCTGCCTAAATCTTCAGGGATTACAGGTGTGATGTTTTGATTTAATGTAATAGTTGACTTAGAGTGACTGCCACCACCTAGTTACTGATTGTTACTATCGGTAAGTCTGGTTTTCAGACTTTAGCGAACACGCAACCTCCGCGTTTATTTTGTTCAACGAACAGAGAGCGCGTTCCCGTTATCCGAGTGTCATAATTTAAATTTCGATCGAGATAATCGTAGGTACGTAGGCGTCTATGTCTGCAAATGACTGCCTTAGGCGATTCTCACACTACACCGCTCATCCGCGCGGTTTGGTATCGGTAGTGAAGTGGATTTTGTGGCGGTAGCCGTGCGGAGAGGCAGTAAGCTTCGCTTGTCCGCGCGGTTGGGCTGTATACATCTAATAAGGGTTCAACGGATTTTACACAAGCCAATGCAAAGTGAGATCTACTTCATCGCACGTCCACGCGGGCGAGCGGTGTCGCAACGCCATATTTGTATGAAAATGGCCTTCTGTACGAATCTTTTCATTGGTAATATCGCCAAGAGCACGTGGTGTAACGATCGCTCGTTAGCTCACGTCGTTACGATGCACTTTTGTACCAGAAGAGTTTGTAAGCTGTTGACTTGAGAAGTTGTAGGAAAAGTTTTCAGTTTTCTAGTAAATTAATGGTTGAAAAATACTGTTTTAGTGCAGCTGTAAAGTGTGTCTGAAGAACCTTTGGGAAGTTTTTCACTCGTGTTCTTTTTTTCTCAATTTTATGCAATAAATGAAGAAAAAAAAATCATTGAAAATCTTAACTAGTCAACATTATCAATCTCTTGCACTTATTCCAATTTACTTTTTAGTAATCTTTTTTCTTACATTTTATTTCTTTTGCTTTGTTCACAACAGCAGCTCAACAGACAACTTATTTCTAGCCATATCATCCTTCACACAGCACATCCATAGTTTTTTTTCTGGAAATCTTAACATTTTTTTTTTTGTTTCAACATTATCAGTCTCCTGCCATTATCAATTTATTTGGGGTTGGCGCAGCACGTCTTTTTGTTCCATACTTCTCTATTTCTTGTCATCTCATCAGACACCACTGATAATCAGCGTCGGTGCTTTAAATTACTCAAGATTTGACAAATTTTACACGTTAGTTTAAACATAGATTTATTATTATAGCTCTAGTCCTGTGCTTACGAAGTCACCCCCAAGCACACATAGGTACTAATGTCCGAACGTGACGTGAGCTGAATTACAAATTGTGTGCCTAATCGCTTACATCTTCACTTAGCTTATCAAACAAATGATATTTGAGCTTCATTGCTTGAATCTCAGTTAAGCTTATCAAGCCAATTAATCTTTAATTACATGCACCCCAAGTTGACCGCGGTTAATTAGCAATGGGATTTAGAAGACAGGAATTTGTGTCTGAAGTTTAAAATTAAATGTCTATGAGCATTTGCTTAGCCTTCTCCCAACTATGTTGAGGTCGGCTTCCAGTCTGACCGGATGCAGCTGAATACCAGTATTTTAAATGGAGCGACCACTTATCTGCCCTCCACAACCCAGTTAGTACTAGGTAATAAGTAACTAATTAAGACTGGCTGTTAGACTTTCGGGTCACTGACTACCTGTAACGACTGTCGAAGATCTACTTTGACAGCCGAGATTAACACGGTATTTAATGGTTTAAATGTTCGTGTTTGGACGAATGACATCTATGTGAATGAATGATGCGATTGCGAAGCTTTTTATGACTGTAATGCCTTTTCTCAGTAACGATAGATATCATCTTCTTCTTCCTCTTTTTCTTCTTGTCAATGATTCTATTGATTAGAGTCATAGTATCTTCAACAAGTATTCAGCCACCTCGACGGCGTTGGTGGTGGTTTCGGACTGGTCCTTCAAAATGCAGGTGGAATTACACAGAGCATGACACCGGTACTTGGAATGAACAAATAATTAATAAATTTGCTCCTATGCTCAAATTACCTTGACAAACAGTTCCACTTAACAGCTTGATTCATAAACGCTGTTTTAAATTAACTGCGATTAACATCTACTAAATTCTAATTTTATTGATGAACCCCATAGGCTACCAAAGTATCAATATTGATGAATTCAAAATGACAAATAACAGCACACAGTCATCATTGCCTTGTTCTCTGATGTAACATTCACTGATAGTATGCAATTAATTGAATCAGCATTAATGTCCCCGCAGCATTAGAGCCACATAATTGAATACAACTTAATCCATTTATGTGGACTGCACCAATTAATAGCTAATAGCTAAAATTGTACATGTAGTCGCTTACATGTACAATGTACGCGTACCTGGGTAATATATATGACTAGATGGTGTGACAAGGCCGATCATGTATATTGGAATCAATAATTACCGAGATATGGATATGTTTGATGCATGGGGATATTATTGCCTGACAGTGTTCATTTTGAAATATTTACTTGTTTCGTACTGCTGACTGACTATTATATTTATATAAGCAACTATGTGCAACAAATTGTTTTCCTTAGAATTTATTGACCTAAATTATTATTGTTTGTATGGTTTATTAGCGTTTTAAGTACATTAGGTTTATCATTAGGTACATTAGGTTTAGAGGTGTCCGCTATTCAGATCTGCGCAACAAACTTCAGCGAGGATGACATAGCTGCCGCCAAGCTGTTGCTGTTCACTGTGCTGAATAAGCGCGATGAAATGGTGTCCCGCCGCCGTGACGGGACCAAGAGAAGCCTGCAGGATATAATCACGCAGTTCAAGGTGACCGACCCTGACGACGTGCCGACGTTTGTGGCGAAGGACCTAAACAAGCTTCCTCCCGTCACCTTCGACCATGTCGACGTAACGAGCCTTCTGAAGGATATCGTCTCCTTGAAGGCCAGTCTTGTGGATGTGCTAGCGAAATTGGAAGCATCCCAGAACATCGTCACCGATTTGCGCAAGGAAGTTACCGAATTGCGCAACAGTGTGACAGTAAATAGGTCAGCAGTTAATGCACCTTGCGTTGACACGTGCCGCGGAACCGGCCACGATATATCGTCGTCGAATTCCGCGTCAGCAGTTTCAACGCCGGCGCATACGTCGATTGCTGAGTGTGCAGAACATTCCGCCCGCGCGCCTCGCATCCCCGCGGCGGCTCCTACGCGCGGTGCGGCCCGTGCCTTACGAAAGGATTACGCCAGCGTCACCGCTAGCCCCACTGGAGCTTCTAATAATAAGCCTGTGCCTGAAAAGGCGCCGAACATGACTGATAATGATGGTTTCGTGACGGTGCAGAAAAAGAAGCGCCATTCACGAACACCCAAGAACCGCTGTGGCAAGGCTCCTGCGGAGCCCGAAGTGAGCCTGCGTGCCGCTAAGCCGAATACCCCGGTGTACATTTCCCGCTTGCATTACACCACTGAAGCGGAGGACATCGTGGAGTACGTGCGCCAAAAGACGAGGTACACACCGAGGGTGCAGTTACTGGAGTCGCGCCGCAACGTCAACTTCAAGGCGTTCGTGGTGCGAGTACCGAACTTTTATCTGCCCGTCGTGATGCAGGAAGACTTTTGGCCGCAGGACGTGGTGTTCCGTCGCTTCCGCGGACAAGTTCCACTGATCAGTCAGCACAAGTGAAGTGTGAACAAGTGAAGTGCTACTAACATAGTTTTAAGTCATATTCACTAACATGAGATTTGTAACTTCTTTATATATGTTAGTTTATAAGGTATATATCTATGGGCCATTGAAGCCTGAAATAAATGGTATTATTATTATTATTATTATTATTATTATCATAATATATTAACTTTTACTAACCCATTTCATAACTGTAGTATTAAATATTGTTAAGGAAATCTGTTGTCCAAGTAGTAATTATTGCAGATATGTCGCCTGCGTTACAGGTTTAACGTAGTACAGGCTTTGAACTTTGTTATACCTTTATTATTTCTAAGATTTATATTGTATTAGTTGTGTCGATTCTAATTTTTGAATATATATATATATTATTATATCAAATATTAAAATTGCTACATGACATAACATCACGCCTGTTATCCCCAAAGGCAGAGGTGTAGTACTGCTACATTTTGCCAGTTATGTTTACGTCCCATGTGATGTAGCCTATTGCTTCAACATGGCACAAATCCATACTCCTTGGCTGCTTCTGCATAATTTCTGACGGTACAACCCAATAACACTTTGCTCGACCCGGGAATGGAACACAGGACCTCATGCTCAGCGATCGCACTTGCGGCTACTAAACCAACAAATGTGTTCAGTGGTGTTAGACTTTAATCACTACATACCAATGATTTGAGCAACCAAGTTTAAAAAACCCGTATCTTGTTTCAGAAGCTTTGTACTAGTCACATTGCCTAATTGCATTTTGCCTGTGTGTGTATGTATCAAAATTATAAATTAAAAAATGTCCCGCTATAGAATCTTATTCTTTTTGTGACAGTGGACAGACAAAGTCAAAGAGCCTCTTACAATTTCGTCATGCGTAATACCAAAGTAACAACCAAAAAAAAAAACTACAGAACTTTAAAACTGCAGGACACGAGTATGTCGGTAAAGTTAGTTCGCATTATGAGAGGCGGTGCATCTGACGTACAGACTAAAAAATGCAGAGGCTCTTTAGTTGAGTAAACATCGCTTTTGTAGGATAAGATGCGACCATGCGGGAGAATCGCGCACGACTGTGTGAGTTTTTTTAGCTTTTGAGGTTTGGCTTGGTTCTTTTTTTTGTTTTTGGAGTTGTTGGATTGTGTAGGATTCCATAATGGTTGGTGTGTAGTTTGTTTTGGGTTATTGTACATTCGTCACAAAATAAACTCGCAACAGAAAAAATAATGTTTTTTTTTTTTATGAATGGCATCTCGCAGTTCAACCTATGAGGTTGTCGTCTGCTTAACCGGACTATCCTGTGGATGCCTTAAGAGTAAGGCCTCCAGCCAGGGCATAAAAACTTACAAACTAAGCGACTGCACGCTAAGGGCACCCCCTGTGGGGTACGAACCTCGGCTTAGGGCGTCGCTGGGGGTAGGCGCGAGCCTGTGGACGGTGAGCTCACCTTCCGTCCGTCTTATGACGACAGGCCGTGTCGACGGCGCGTACGTGTTCCACGCGCGCCTCAAGGAGATGTCAGCAAACCGGAAGGGGCCCGAGAGGGCCGATGCCTGCCAGGGCTGCGGGTTGTTCGAAAGAGATACCGCGGCCCTGGAACAAAAAGGGCGAAGAAGGAACATGGGTGGGTTTTAGTCAGTACAAGTCTGACACTCACTCCCGCCCAGAGCGGGAGAAGTCATTTGATGATTTCCCATCCGAAAAAAAAAAAAAAAAAAAAAAAGGGCGTCGCTGGGGGAGGACTGCATGGGGACAGGCTGGATCTGAATGGTATCATTATTTAGGGGCTGATTTAAAACTACTGGCACAGCATCGTGGGCTGGCTTGAGCAAGGGTCGGGGAGGGCATGGACTGGGACGTCGCGACGGACCTCGACGGCGAGGTCGGAAAGACGGCGGTTTGAGTCGGAACTTTTTAAGAGTGCTAGTCTCTTTGCTACTCTCCTGGAGGAGGGTGATAGCATCACCTGGAGTGACGAGGGTATGCCTAGGATGGCGTACTGTACTAATGCGCGAGGGTTCGTAACGGGCGGCCGCTGCGATCAGGGGATTACGGTGCTTAATGGCGTCATCGAAGAAACGCTTCGATAGATGTTTCATAAACTGAAGGACGGTGGGCATTCTAAGGTCTACGTGTAGACGGTCATTACGGACATAAAAAGGGGCTCCCGTGACTCTACGTAAGAACCGGTTCTGCAAAGTTTGCATCCTATGGATGTACTTAGGCTTGGTGTGAGCGTACACGACGCAAGCGTACGTCATAATAGGGCGGATCACCGCGGTATAAAGGCGCAACTTGCACTTGAGTGACAACTTGCTTTTCGCCGAAATCATGAAATGAAGCTTACCCATAGCAAAGGCAGCTCGGTCGCGAGCTGCTTTGATGTGCGCCGCGAAAGACAGGTGGTTGTCAAGTAAGACTCCTAAGTACTTGGCTTGCTTCGCCCAAGGGATAGGCTTACCGTACATAGTGATCGGGCTGAGCGCGGGTGGCCTATTTTTACGTTGTTTAGAGAAAAGAACTGCCTGGCTCTTGTCGGAGTTCACCTCGATTCTCCATTTCCGGAACCAAGCGCGTATTAAGACGTTGGCTGAGGTTTGGAGGGTGCTATAGATAGCGTCGTGACTGCGGCGACGACGGAGCCCTGAGGAACTCCGGCTCTAATCGGGTGGGGGAAGACAGTGCCTTCCCGATGCGATAGCGGAAGGTGCAATCCGACAAAAAGTCTCGTAAGATAAGCACGAGACGGTCTGGCACTCCCAGTTTGTACAGCTTATATAATAAGCCGTTGTGCCAGACTTTGTCGAAAGCCTTTGCTATGTCGAAGAACAACACACCCGTCATCGATCCACGCTGGAAGCCAGCGCTCAAGTGCTCTACGATGCGATGGGCCTGTTGAATGCAAGAGTGTCCGGTCCTGAAGCCGAACTGCTCGTTGGGGATGAGACTCTTAGCCTCGGCGAAGTCTTTGAGTCGCTTGTAAATAAGTCGCTCGTAGATTTTGCCGAGTGCGTTCAGGAGACTGATTGGTCTGTAGCTCGAGGGCTCAGACTTGGGTTTGCCTGGCTTGGCGAAACCGATGACAGTGGCCTCTTTCCATATTTGGGGAAAAGCGTTGTTGCTCAGGGCGCCATTGAAGATGGCCGCCATTAACACGACGAGCTGAGCGGGGAGGAGTTTAAACACCCTATTGGTGATTCCGTCGGAGCCGGGTGCTTTCCGCGGTTGAAGCTTATTAATGATGTCTTGCACTTCGTCAGCTGTGACCAGAGGCAGAGGATCATCAGGGTCTTCTACGGCGGGGAAAAAATAATGGGTAAATTTGCCACAACTTTACTTTCATGAAGTAAATTCGTCACATATTAATTTTGATCGTAACTACTGGGTACAAGTTCGGGTTAAAGCATGTGCAGGGGCGCAAGAGAAAAGAGAGATGGATGAAGGTACTACTAGGTTAGTTCTCATTCTTTTTCGTAGGTTATCTTATAGTTAATAATAATAATTCATTTATTAATCAGACACAATGATCCATAATTTTGTTAGTAGTACACACTTAAAAATAATGTTAGTAATCCAAAAATCAGAGTCAATAAATAGACACAACACAATACTATTATTATAAATTTAGAATCAAAATAGTATATAAAAATGTTCCATGTCTAACAAAATGTAAACTGTCAAAACCAGTACTTTTTCTTTAGAAATTAATATTTATCTTTCATTTCAAACGCAAAAAATGAATTACTTTGCTTGCTACCAGTTTAGCAGATTTTGGCAAAAAATATTATGTCTATAATGAGGACTTGTGACGAATTTACACATATTTTTAAGGCATGTGGCGAATTTACTTTGAATATAAATGGAGTTTACAAAAAAAAAACCGTTTGTTTGAAGTCGAAATTCTGGCAGGAAGCCTTTGTTTTGGTTGTTTGTAATTGGATCATTAAAGCAAGTAGACGCGTAAGTTGAAACAAATATCATTCTTCATGTAGGCACCTTCTTTGTAGTTTTTTGTTCTTGATGTTTCTACTTTTGCCCGTGCTACTTGAGTAACTGCTTATTAAGTTACTGTGTTTTCAGCCACGTAGCGTATTTGTTTAAGTTTAATTTTTAATTCAAAACTAACCAAACACCAACAAATTTATCCACAACTGCTCACATCACACAAGACATTCAACCCTAAATTATAACACGCAAACTTTTCGAATCAATTAACTCAAATTCAAAAACATACGACACAAGTCTTTGTGATATAATCGCGGATAAGTCTGTTTCCCTTACATTTTGTGGATTAGCGTTAATGAGTTTTAAATTTATTTTCTTAGAGAGTTCTTCAAACTGAAATCTTAGGGAAACTTTGGTTCTCCTTCAATGACGCTCATTAAGCTCTGTTTATGGTTTAGGAACTTAATTATTTTATACAAAGCTATTTTAATAACAATGTTTGAGTGCAATTGTTTAAGCTTCAAGATTTTATGGAGTTACCCGTACTTAATTATATTTTCGAGAGAAAGACGAAAGTAGTTCAAGCTTCACTATCACTACATAGTATAAAAAAACAAAGTCGCTTTCTCTGTCCCTATGTCCCTATGTATGCTTAAATCTTTCAAACTACGCAACGGATTTCGATGCGGTTTTTTTAATAGATAGAGTGCTTAAAGAAAAAGGTTTGTATGTATAATAACATCCATTGAATAGTGGAGAAATACTGATATTTTTGAGGTTTCTAATGTGATGTCGTAAATAATTACATTTTTTCCGCTTACATTGCAAACGCAGGCTAAACCCTACGAGATTTATCAAAATAATGTACTAAGTATTGTACACATTGAAAAGGCCTACAGAAAACTCCGCGATGGTAGGTATATGTCTATCTCTTATGGATATCCCACAATAACATTTTTTTGTCATTTACTTTTTACGACAAATAATGGCTAATTTTCGAAGCGATTTTAACAAATACAGCATTAATCCTTATCCAATTAAATACCTTAAATACATTGTTGATTTAATATAGATCTATATGGCTCTTTACAGCATATGATTTAAATGAATATTTTCATAGTTATAACAGATTTAAAAATTGCGGGACGTAGCGTTTGCGACGGTACCGGCCGGCCGGGGCGGGATGTTTGTATTGTCTAATGACAAGAAAGCTGTGAACGTTGTATATAAAGACGTTCTGTAATATATTAATTGTTGTAAAAATAAAATAAATAGGTAAAAATGTAGTGCATGAATTTAGATATTCCAAAGATAGCAGGAAATCTTCATGGTAAAGGGAAAGGGGAATTGTTTTACTCCAAATTTAACGCGTGCGGGCCGCGGGCAGTAATGAATAAATCAAAACTAATGGATCGATTTTAATCATTTTTTCAGTGAGTGACATAGGCTATATATTTTATACCCGTGCGAAGCCAGAGCGGGCCGCTATGTTTTTATATACAACGTTCACAGTTTTTCTGTAGTGTATTTAGTATCAGCATTGCACCCGTGCGAAGCCGGGGCGGGTCGCTAGTTCAGTATATTATAGCTATTCAATTGAGGCAGTCTCTCCATGTAAAATACTGGTATTCAGCTGCATCGCGTGAGACCGGAAGCCTACCCCATCATAATTGGGAAAAGGCTATACCTACTAAGTAAATGCAAGCGCTCAGAAAAATGATCATTCTTAGCGCTAAAATTGCTTACTCTTACTTACCCTACATTTACAGAGTATGCCAAATGAAAACCAAAATAAAATATTGAGACTATATCTTTTACCGTTGCCACTCGAAAAAGGGCATTTGTTTTATCGATAACATAACAGTGAATAAAACGCTCTTTTACTCTAGTGAATAAAAAAATTTTGAATTTGGAATAAGCACGAATTATACGTGGGGCGTGGGGGCGGGCATACTTAAAGTTCCTGGATCTGGCCAATTACAATAAAATAATGATAAAACAATTATGGAATTCGAAAATGGAACTCTTTCTTTGTATGTAATGGAGCTTCTTACTTTTTAATTTGCGAGACTTTCATTTGGTTTTTCATTGTGGCGTCCTTTCAACACTGAATTTCGAAAACTGTCTTTCTGTCTGTCGGTCCGGCTGTCTGTGCATTGGTTGATGAGATATTTGCTTCCTAAGTCGTAAAAAATGTTTTAGTATACTACTATTTATTTTCTCGCTGTCAATGGTAAAAAAAATATGGTGAAAAAAAAAAAACATCTCGGTCTTTGTATCCCTCGCTCCGCTCAGGATTGTACTATAGAATTCCTTGCTTCGCTCGGGATTCTCTATTCTAGAATCCTTCGCTGCTCTCGGGATCCAATTAGTCACTCAAATCAAAATCTCTTTTTTTCCACTTGTTGTATAATCCACTATTGCCTGCTAACATTGCATTAACAATATTTTTTTTTCGATCCATCCCAAAAGCCAATAACATAGTTTTAATTACGAGAAACCGACTATGTGTGTCGGTTTTCTCTAAAAAGAGAACTGTAATAACGAGTAGTTCTCATTCGTTGGTATAAAATTAGAAGAAAAAGCTCATGGAAAACAGATAAATTACACAACGTTGATTCCACATTTCAGTAAATTATAGCCCAGTTGAAACATATTAGTTTACCACCTCTTAAACAAATACAGCAAGAATAAACACTGAAATAATAGCAAACACGCGCCATATTGTTTCTGAAACACGAAAAAATGGGGTAAAGAGGAATTCGTTCAGTTCGAAAAAGCTTGCTGTTGGCTTAAAGGCAGTGCAAAGACTATGCACAGTCTATTCAATTTAGATAGTGGCTCAGACGCAGGCGGAAGATGTTATTCGAGAATTTTCATTAACTCTAAAATATTCTGTTCGTTGCTTTTAAGCAAAATTTGTAAGAAAAGGCGAAAATCTTGTTACCTCGGTGCATAATGCCGTCCCGTGTAAAGGATGCTTTAGTGCAGACAAGAATTTATGAAATGCAATTATATTTTTATGAGTCACTAAGTAAGTGAGTTGGGGGATTTTCACGTTCATCTAATTTTTTACGAGGAGTTAAATTTCGTGCTGAATTTAAACTTGAGTGAATTAAACAGGTTTACAGTTTTTTAACTATTAATTTTTTATGCATTATGATTATGACAAGATACATTAGAATAGACTAGGAGTAGAGTAGAGTGTTATATTAATAGGAATAAAGTTTATTAAGGTAAATAAAGCTAAAGGGACCCTTATGCAAACGATCACCTCGAAGGTTGGGAATAGACTGGTTTGCACGCTCTAAATCATTTTTTGATGAATTAATTACATGTCGGATCTTCATTCTCAAATAGTAGGTAAAAATAAACATCAAACATTACTTTCTGACCACCGCTGTCTGAATACATAACAGAATGTTGTGGTTCCACACGCACCGCATGATTTGCAATCGCGCAGTTCCCGCGTGTTTGAACGAGCCTTTAGCTTCATGTGGATTAGCGATTAAAAACGAACTGTGAATTAGCACTGTAATGAAAGTTTGTTGTGAAGTGACGCTTCACATACATGTTAAATCGTTGAATGTGAAAAGTAATGTATTCCAGTGATGACGTCATCAGACCAAACTTCCAAATTAAAAGTAAATTAAACTAGGTAACGAATTTAAAAAGTATTCGCAAATACCAATAAAAAATCTGAGCATTGCAAATTACAAAATAAACCACTCGGGCAGCATTTGACCAAAATTAAAATTTTGATCGAAAAATACACAATAAATTCCAACGAACCTTGTTACCACAGATTAACAATAAATAAAAATAAACGTTAAAGATAAATTTTGTTTTGACCTGATGATTTCATAACACGAAAGATTTTCGAAGCGGGATGCACTGGAATTCAATTTGCTGGTATTAGAAACCCCTGAACTTATCCGCAAAAGTGTTGTCAAGACCTGTACAGAATATAGCCGGGACAACCGAGATGGCTTGAATGACCTGAAACGGAATTCAGGGTTACTTCTTCGTGATTTAATTTTAACGTGGTTGAATCTTAATTAGTTTCCCTGCGGTATGGCAACAAGATCGAAAAATACCATATAGCATGCCGTCAAAAATTGGAATTCCACCGCAGCGCCAAGCCTCAAAAACAGATAGAAAGACCTAAAAATCCCGCGGAAATCCCGGGGTCGAACATCACTATATCCCGGAACAGGGTCACAGAAAATTCACTTTATAAATTTCATCCGGTTCGTCGTAATTATAGAACGAGAATGCCTCCGGATGGATTCTGTATTAAATTCTTCGCGAATGAAAATTAATTCGGCTAATTTCAGCGTTACGGTTTGCTTCCTGATTAGATCTTTGGCGTGTTTTGTAGATAGGCATGTTGTACCTATTATGTACTTACATCTATCTACCTTGAAAGTTTGGTTAGGATAGTTTAAAATAAAATGACAGTTTAAAATACATGTGCCTATATTGGTTCTTAGTTATTGCATGAGTAAATTGGAAAATAATCAGAGAAATATGATCTTTTATTTATTTGTGATTGACTTGCTTTTTTTTTTCTTTTTTGTTATGTCAAATTGATTCATGCTTTAATTAAAATGTCAGAGTCTCACTAATATTCTGAATCACGTGCTTCATATTTTGAGTTTGTGTTTTGTCAAACGCAACATATTTATTTAAAAACAAAAAACTACCAAAAACAAACACCCAAATTAAATCATCACTTTAATTTCTTTCCTCAACCAAAACCAGTAAATTAAATTTAATTACCACAAAATATGAAACAGAAACAACGCAACGCACATAAACTTTAGATTAAAACCGGTACCGAAACCCAAACTTTGAAACTCAAGGCGACAGATTAAGACAGTTCCCATTAAACGTTGGAAAGTTAACGAACAAACAAACTGTCCCCACGTAGCCTTCACGTAGCCGTCTGGTAAAACGTTATAACCGTACAGTCGTGAGCATAAATAATTAAAAGCTACGCAAAATTCAAAGGTGATTTTCATTTGAAATTACGATTTCAACAAAAGGATCTTCATCTGTCATCATTTCCACAACTATGTTAGCTCCTAGTCTAACCGCATGCAGGTGAATAACAGTATTTTACATGGAACTCCTTATCTGACCTCCACTACCCAGTTTGTACTGGGTAATACGATACTAAGGAACAAGAGGTTACTATGACGCCTTATACATTATTGTTGCATTCTTATTCCAGAGTGGGAAAGAGATGGAGCTAGACGACTTGTATAGCTCCGTTTCTTTCTGACACTGGAATAAGAGTTAAACAATACTGCTCTAAGACGTTATGGTAGGCCAGTTGGCCTATTTAATGATATCATGGATTCAAGAACTATGTTCGGAACAACATAAAATTTAAATGAATACATAACTGAAGATCACATCTGTAATCGTTAAAGTTAACACTTTGACGATTACAGATGTGATCCCTAATAGAGGCCTAATAGTACAACTTAGTACTACGTCATTTCGCAATTCTTATGTAATTCAGACTCCGTGGACTGCTTCTGACAAATTCCTGATCTAAAAACCCCATCACACTTTGCCCAACCTAGGAATTGAACCCAGGATCTCATACTTAGTGGTTAACTCCTTCATGAAATATACTAATTTGAGACATGTTTGTGGTTATGAGGCGGTCCAGACTAAGTGATATTCTACTACCGATAACTTAAAGTCCAAAATGAAAATATAATGGAATAGACCTAAGCCGACTAATGAAAAAAGAATCAGCAACTCAATACTTTAGGATTTTTTTCTTCGCTTTCGAATATTGCATAATTGTATTTATGCTAGCGACTGTACACTTTGAATTTCTCAACGCGGTCCGAAAACCAATTATTGTTGGGAACAGTGGTGCCAACCTTTTGTGCAAAGTCTCATTCCTACTTGCTGAGTTTAATAATTCCTGGACGGTAGAATAATTGCAGGTTGGACGTTGAAATACGTGTGGCGAGTTCGCCGAATGTTCGTGGTTCGGACCAAAACTTGTGCTTAGTGGACTAGAGCGTCTGTGCTTTGTATGGATGTGTTGGGTTGCAGTTATTTCTCCTTGTTAATAATGTAAAAGGTACCATGGTAAACAGTTTATAAAACGAATGCCAATGTAACTACAGAAATACCTACATTTGTGCAACGATCTTTCGGCGCTTGGGCCGAAAAAACAATTTTGACGTGACAACGTCTTATAAATTGGTTTGCCGGGTGACACTTCAAGAAACTGCGTTACGCTCCGCTCACGTTATGCGCTCACAATGAGAGCGAGTGAGAGGCACGCGTCCCTTCCACTCGGGCATGGTTAGCCCGCCTAAGAGCGAGAGAGACAGACATAAAAAGTGAAAGGCACGCGCAAATAAATGTTTTAAATTGTTACTATTATTTCATCCTTCTTCCTACTATACCAATGAAAAATAATAATCACATTAAAATTATTTTACCACTCAAAGTCGTTGTCACGTAAAACTTTCGCCCGTATACCGACTTTACAGGCAACCAATTTTTTTTTTTTACAGTACACTTTCACAATTTTATTATGCATCTACAACGCCTCGTCAGTTCCCTTCGATACGATTCTGGTTGCTGCCCTATTCTAGTGTTGAAAATCGTTGTATTCACACAGGTAATAATTTGATTAGTTTAAGAAAGAAACAAAACTTATTTCAATGAAACTAAAGCACTAAAAAAATCTTTTCATAAATACTTTTTGTCCTCATGTTATTTACTCATAAAATGTCAATAGAATAAGCGTTCATAAAAAATAAATAAACTAAAGTTACACACTGCTCCGGTTTTTTCCAACAATATCAGCTTAACGTACCCTTAGGGGTCTAGTGTAGGACCAAATAAGCCGGTCGATAACCTATTAAACGCCTACCAAACCTTTTTGTAACACGGCTTACAACAAATGGGATACTTCAGCGAAAATGTTCCCGATTCTGACAACCGAAAATCCATTTCGCGATATCTGACAGAGGGATAATTTGATATGACGGAGTAGGAACGGCGAAAATAAACAAAAGTAAATAGCCTATGTTATTTTTCCGAAAGAAAATGTAAATATCGGAATTCTTACGCAATTAGGCCGATTGGCTATGTTTGGTTTTCCATTGGGCATTCGTTTATGGTACGTTTCATTTTCCCTGATTTGTTTTTGTTTTGATCAGAAGATAAACATTCTGTGTACTTTGTTTGTTTTAGCATATTATTCTTGCCTAATACAAATTATTCCATAATTGGATACGATTCAGCAAACCTACTTTTAAGCTGTGTTTCCAATTTCTATGTAAATGTGCTGTTTGGTCCTAAGAACGTAGGTATCAAATGTAGCATCTGTATCCGGCTCGGAGCTTTCAAGTTCTACGTCTCTTTTACTCTATGGCAGCGAAGCCCAAAAGGAGGGTCATTTAAGACCTATTGCTTTTGTCTTGAATTCACAACACTTGACGAATTTTATTACAAATTTTCCTCCACTGGGGATGAATTTTCCAAAACCCTTCCTTAGCTTTAACCTTTCCTTAAATCTATAATAATCTTTTGTGCAATAATCATCATCTGCCTAGCCTTTTCCCAAACTATCTTGGGGTCGGCTTCCAGTCTAACCGGATGCAGCTGAGTACCAGTATTTTACATGAAGCGACTGCCTATCTGACCTCCACAACCCAGTAACTGGGTAATACGATACCCTTTTGTAAGACTGAATGTCAGACATTTTGTCTTCTGACTACTCGTAACGACTGTGAAAGATCTACAAATGACAGCCGGGACCAATGGCTTAACGTGCTTTCCTAGGCACGGAGGAAACTCGGTATGTAATTATGGTCACCCATCCACGGACCAACCTCGGCAAGCACGGCTTAACCTTAAAGATCGACCCGGGTGGTTGTTATTATTTAGCCACGAGCTCCTCAATGCTTTTAAAATTTAGAATCAGTAATAAGACTGTGCTTGATGCTGCCAGTGATTTACGATTTCTATAAGGTCGACTCTACTATAAGTTAATTATCATGTAGTAAACCTATCATTCCACGATCAATATCTAAACGCGTTTACCACACGTAAGCCCGAACTTAAACGGTGCTGTTCATTACGCGTATTAAGTTAATCATCCGTTGGTATTCAAGGCACGGCGTAATAGCCCATACCACCCATATTATTATATTTGCGGCATTTTGGCATGCGTTTGATGGTTAAACGTCCGTAGTCTGGTAGGGATTCAAATTATATAGACTTGAGAGGGATTAAGGAGATTCGGAAAGTTTGTTATGTTCATTTATGTCCTATATTTTGAAGGTTGTTCAATGAAATAAGTTTTAATCTTCAAACACATACAAAGGTCATACCATAACATCACGCCTGTAATCCTCGAAGGGGTAGGCAGAGGTGTACTTAATAGTACACCCACATTATGCCAGTTCTGTTTAAGTCCCATATAATAGGGGGTGAGCCTTTTGCTATCAACCGAGCACAAATCCAGACTCCGTGACTGCTACTGATGGAAAACCCAATAACACCCTACCTGGCCTAGAATCGAACCCAGGTCCTCGTGCTCAGCAGGGGCGTTTGCAATCCCTCGACCAACGAGACAGCCAAGTGCTAGCTTAATACAGCACAAAACTTATTAGCAAGCTCATGACACTATGTCAACCTGCTAACCGGCATGTTATAATTAATATACCTAAACATATTAGTCTCACTCAGCATTTGTCAGTACTAAATCTAGTCTCTCATGGCTCGAACGTTAGTCGATCGAGGCACTGAATTTAGTCGTTGGGTAGCTAGTTATATCGCGTCTAATATCTCAGATTTGTCGACGCCCCTATTCTGTAGCGCCTCGAATATATTTCGAGTGGGTTTTAGTTGAGAAGATGTTTTTGAACGTCTTATAATTTTGTATGTCACAACAGCCAGCCCACGCTGTATTTGCCGTGAAAAACAAGCTTTTCTCGTCAAAATGGAGGTGCTTTTAGGAAATTATATATCATTTCTTTTTTTGTTATCGTTACTGAAAGTCAGACAGTATTGACAGTATCGTTGGAAAGTATAACACTACAAGGATCTATTAGAATGTAGTCAAAATCTGAACAAACTACCCACATTTATTTTCCAACTACATGATAACGAACAGCGCCCCTCTGTCAGCTTTAGCACCAGAAGAACCTTGCAGAGTACTCGCACTGTGTTTAAATCTACAAAACAACCAACACTGACAAGACAAATTAGAACAGTCATGAGAATAAAGCGCTGTAACTTAACCAGCGATGCACCACCAAACTCTCAAGCGCTGGATTCTTGCAGCAATTCGTTCCACCATATATTAAGTGAAAAGCGCCGAATAGTGGTGCGACTGCCGTCTCGGGCATGCATTACGTTCTAATCCCTGGATGAGTTCAAGTGTGACACTGAATATTAAACGGGCTTTTCGTAGGTCACCCTGGATTAGATGATCCCCCGAAACTTTGCCAAGAACGGACCAACTTTAATTATGGTTTAATCACGATAGTTCGGACTTGCGTCAGTGTTTTTGAGATATTAAGCGCTATTAGCAGTGATAAGGGTTGTTGATGTGATATTAAAATTAGTAGGTGGTGTAATTTTTAACGGATTGGTCATTATTCAGCGTTATTGCGAGTTCTTTTTTTAAGAGATTTTGGGCAATTTTCAGGGTATTGAAAAAAAAAATTCGTTATCAACCTTTGTTTTCGTGGGCGTTCTTAACCACGCGTTCTCACATAAGTGATTGGTCACATTCATCATGTCATGACACCCTTTTGTTTCGACAACATACAGTCAGGCATCTGTAAGCGCGACCACTCGTTTTTGCCGAACAAACTGACCTCCACTGTAGCCTGTTCGCGCGATGATCTCTTTGACCAGTCATAATGATAAGATTATAGTGCTTCAAGTAATCATAAACATTCATCATAAATCAGCCTTTTCGCAACTATGTTGGGGCCGGCTTCCAGTTTAACCAGATGCAGCTGAATACCAACACTTAACATGGTTTCCGAGGCACGGAGGATATTTTCTAATGTAATAGGTGGTCACCCATCCACAGACCAACTTAGGCAAGCGCGGTTTAACTTGACGACTCTTATTATTTAGCCACGAGTATAGCACGTGTACAAACGGAGATTATTACAGGAAACTTCCCACCAATAATTCCCAAAAACGATAACAACCCAAATCAAAACCTAACCCTCACAATGCCCACCATTCACCTTAAACACACATATGTATTGTTAGAAATAATTCGGCAAAGGAAAATCCTTTTCCTGCAACTTATATCAGAACTATTGTTCACCACAATAGCACCGCTGATTCCGTCAGGCGTTCACTTGATGTAATGCCGTCACTAAACACTGGGGAAGTGGGAAACTTTGCTCTCTAGTTGGAGAATTGGACCCCTTATGCGCATAAAAATACAGAGGGAAAAATTCCCATACTTGTGTGTGTGATATATGAAGAGGAGTGGGTGTGACGTTGAGGGGTTAACTTCAAAGTGAATGAAAAAGATGGTCATGTGTAGCTTGAACCTAATTGTGGTATTATTACACTAGTTCATTTATTTTATAACCTCATTATTATTGATTTTTTTTTGTATTATTTTTAAATGAAATTTACTGTTTGTTTATTTAGAAGTTCACTATGTAGCACGTTTGATTTATTTTTTATTTTTTTATGTACACATTTTGGAAGGAGCTGGTGTCTGTGATACAATGATTTTTATTCATTAGTACAGGCACCAACGATACACTTATGTGTGTTATGCTCATTTTGGATCGCAAAATTTGTATATGTGAACCTAAAAATGTCTTTTTTCTGAAAATAAAATTTATTATTATTATTTATTATTATTATTACTAGTATAACAATCTTTTGGGTATTGAATGTTTTTGTTTTTTTCTGAGACGCACCGTAATGGAAGCCTCTTGATCATTTTTGTCTCGTCATAGGCCAGTACGATTTACAGCAACAGAACATACTCGTAGGTAAACACATGTTCTATTGTAACAGAATGCATATAATGATAACTTAGTTTCTTTGTTAGTTAAGCTAGAAAAGCAATGGAAATACCTTTTGCATAATTCATTCATCAAAAAGTTCAAGTTTAACGCGTGGGTGTTATACTTCTCAGGTACGCAGTCTCACCGACATTTACAGTTTACTATTTTGATGGAAATATTTTTCGCCAACGCAAATTTCAAAACCGAGGAAACTCTAGTTATGACGGCGATCAATTTTGTTTTATCCATAAAAACCATATTGGTTACTGTTGGTATACGGCGCGTATAACAAAGTCATGATGAGGCACTTCATCATCATCAAAACAGCCGCAATCACCCACTGCTGTCTATAGGCGGAGGCCTAAAAAGGGGGGCCTTTTTTCTGCCACACTTCCCGGTTATTTTCGTCGCTTATCCAGGTGTTTCCCGAGGCACTTGCATCATATAATCTACCTAGTGGAAAGGTGCGCGATTCCACTTCTCACCCTGCGATCGTCGCGCGAATATATGATCTTTATTAATTGGCGAACCGGAATTCGTTGTCGCGACGACAAAGGGAAATAAACGTGTCGCAATGACAGTCTATATAATGCATATTATGTAATTTGCGCGGGTAGTCTACGTATGTATGTATGTAGGTCGTACTTTTACATGCTCATCAATCGATTGAGAGGATCGGGTTGATATTTTGGTTAAGCCATGCCTGCCTAGTTTGGTCCGTGGATACCAAGTACCACTCGTTAAATACCGAGTTTCATTCATGTAGATATTTGACAGTCGTTACAGGTAGTCAGTTGCCTAAAAGTCAGACAGCCGGTCTTACCAAGGGGTAGAATAGAATAGAATAAAACTTTATTCTACTCCAAAAATCAAACATAACGGGTTTACAAAACTGCTAATTTTATGGTTACAACTGCGTTCTTATCGCTTATAGCGATATCTTCCAAACAACCTTTGGATGGACATTATGGGTATCGTATTACCCAGCACTAACTGGGTTGTGGAGGTCAGATAGGCAATCCCTCCATGTAAAATATAAAAAATATTGGTATTCAGCGGCATCCGGTTAGACTGGAAGTCGAACCCAACAAAGGCTGATGATGTTAGCAACGAAATCGATTCCCATACATTTTAGATAGAAAGTCTGAAACTAAATATATTCCACGTTTACTTTAAACATATTGCTCACGAATATCAAGTAGGTCAAGCATATTGTGAGGGCCCCGTATTTACATACGAATTATATACCGCCCTTTGACAGCAACTATAGTCCCATTTCATAACATGTTACCACAGAATAAAGTTTAGATGGAATCTCCTGGTGGGCTGTTACATTTTAATAGACATACTATTATTGGAGGCCTTTTTTTATTTTATTGGATGGGAAATCATCAAATGACTTCTCCCGCTCTGGGCGGAGTGGAAGGGAGTGTCAGACTTGTACTGACTAAAACCCATCAATGTTCCTTCTTAGCCCTTTGTGTTCCAGGGCCACGGTATCTCTTTCGAACAGTCCCGCAGCCATGGCAGGCATCGGCCCTCTCTGACCCCTTCCGATTTGCTGACATCTCCTTGAGGCGTGCATGGAACACGAACGCGCCGTCGACACGGCCTGTCGTCATAAAACAGGCGGATGGTGAGCTAGGCCATTACTCACCGGCCTCAGGCCCGCGCCTACGGTGGCCGCCCCCGGCCACCGTAGGCGCGGGCCTGTGGCCGGTAGACGCCCCGGGTGGCAGGGGCGTCTCCCGCGGGGGCTGGGACGTGAGGTTATCTCCCTCTCACTTACCGCCGCCTCCTTCGCTAGCATGACTGCTCCGCAGAAAGAGGCGACGGCTTCCCATTCCCTCTCACTCCAAACCATGGATTGAACCAGGGCCAGACGCGAGAGGTTGCCGCCGTCAATCGCCGTGATTATTGGAGGCCTTATATCACGCTTCTAACCATCTTAGGGTAAGGCAGACGTTTACTTAATAATACAGCCACACTTCTCATGTTATGTTTCAGTCCCATGTAATACAGGGCGAGCCTATTGCCATCAATCGGGCATGAATCCAAACTCCATTGCTGCTGGAAAAAATCCTGATGGAAAAACCCAATAGCACGTTTACCCGAGCCGAGAATCGAACCCAGCCCCTCGTGCTCAGCAGTCGCGTTTGAGATGACTCGACTAACGAAGCTGTCATAAATAAATCAGCCAGTCGTAAACAAAACACAATCCAAACAATGAAAATAATTAAAGTAAAACATAAATAGTAAATTGTATACAGAAATAAAATCAAAATGTAAAAATTAAAAAACATAGAGCGTGGTCTCTTTGGCCTCCTAATCGTCAAAAATTTGTCGCTAAATAAGTGAAAGCTTACCGCAAAGAAGGTCTCTGATCACGTCGGAGGGACACTGGCGGGGCAGGAGTGTGGTTTTAGCCGGTTCGAGTCCGGCACTACCTCGACTATCTCACACCCTGTGATATAGTCGAGGTGTCCGTGGGGATTTCCCACTCCTGCCAAAAAAAAAAACAATATTAGGAGGTCTGATGGTTGCATCTCATAGTGCATAGACAATTTTGTCTACCGTCTACTGCATAGCCACATTAGCCCCCTTTATATCGCCCACTAGACTAACTGCGCATGACATCAACAAATGGCGTTCAGTATCTATTTCAATTAACACGTTAAATGATGCAGCCGGGACTCATAGACATTGGGTACCTGTCTTTATAGATGCGACGTCGCTGTTTTGGTATGCGTACAGATGTCGGGTAATTTAGGGTGTAGAAAATAGTGAGGATATCGTATGGATAAATAATTTGGGGCAAATAGACCTTACATTCTAAGAAGAATATTTGTTAAAATATTCCTTATGTTATTATTGTTGATTATCACCTGTCTTGCGTTTCATAGAAATTATTATTATTTTCCGAAATGACAGAACCGATTTCAATGAAACTTAATAAGAGTTTTATACCTTGCGGCATTTCATACAAACTTTCAAGTCCTTATTTTTCGAAATGATGAAACCGATTTTAATTAAACTTCATACGCTTAAGCAGAATACATAGGTCTAAAAAGTTACTAAAAAAATTATCGAAATGTCTACAAAAAAAAAGTTTCTATAGATAATTAATTATTATCGGTCTAATTTAGCTGTAACACTTTTTAGGAAAATGTTTTTTTGAAACTTTTTAGACCTATGTATTCTGCTTAAGCGTATGAAGTTTAATTAAAATCGGTTTCATCATTTCGAAAAATAAGGACTTGAAAGTTTTTATGAAATGCCGAAAGGTATAAACACTCATAAATATATGGAACAAATAAATCATTAGACAAATTTATTAATTTAATCTACATAGCGTTATTATTGATTTGTGGAGGTCAGATAGACTGTCGCTGCATATAAAATTCATTCGACTGCATCCAGCTCGGCTGATAAACCAAGATAGTTGGAAAAACGCAAGCGGCGTAAACGCGTAAACGGCGTAAACGCTCTGAATGGATTTTCCTTAATTAAAATAAGTGTCGTTAAAAAAAAAAAAAAAACATCCCGAAGAATGTTATAGTCACAGTACAAATCCGCGAACGCACACACTTGCACACGTACGTGTGAGGGTCTTGCTAGCCTAGTAGGTATCGCATATGACCTCCGAAGGTTTAGGCAGAGGTTTACACACTAGTAAACCCACATTTCGCCAGTAATGTATGCAATGGGCAAAACCACTTTAACACTTTGCCCGACTTGGGAATTGAATCCAGGACCTCAAGTTCAGTAGTCGCGCTTGCGACCTTCAAACCAACGAGGCATACTTAGAAAAAAATTATGCTTAAAATATCCTCTTGGGTTTTATTATTCCAATAGGGAAACTTTTATAAGTTTTCAGCCTACACTTTCAGCTGCCAAAACTACGAAAAACAACACGCTAATTTAAAAGGTTCCCCTACGGACTTCAGACTTTCAATCGGTCGATAGTTTAGCTGAATTATTAATGGGATCGAGAATATATTGAAGAGCGAGCACCAAAATGATCGTATTCCCTTGTTATTAAAGAAAATAGAGCATTCCGACTAATAGTTTAGATAGTCTTCGGAGACCCTTAATGACTTTTTAACATGCTGTTGTTTACAAAGCTGCTATAGACTATTAGAAACTCTTCCTCCTGTTGTGTTTATAAGCTTTTATTTAACTTCACGGCAAGTTAGTAAGTATTTGTCAAACCTTGCAACTGAATTTCAAATCAGTTCCCTCCAACCGATTGAGCTGAAACTTTGCGCACACCTTTGGTTCTGATGACAATACATTTTTATGATAGCCCTAACTTGATCCTGCAGCCAGGACCGTCTCCTCACGAAGAAATACCTCGACAGTTAATAGCACGGACACTTACAACTTTTTAAACGTGTTCAATTTTGATAGCTGAACCTAATAAGTCTCTTCTTTTCATTTTAATAAACGTTTATTGTTAGTTTAGATTTTTTTTATGACATGTCAGTTCTATAACTACCCATTCTAATCTTGAATATGCGAAAAAACTCTGTTTAATGACATTTGGCAAACATCAATGATCCTGATCTGGTGGCCACCATGACGTCTTAAAACATAATTGTTTAACCCTTTTTAGTGTGGGAAAGAGATAGCGCTAGACATCCTGTATAGCTCCGTCTCTTTCCCACACTGGAATAAGAGTAAAACAATACTGCAGTCCAGCAGACCTGACCTGGCAGAAGATAGGATACTTTTTAACCCGGTGGTAAGTTGCTGTGGGATTTCTTCCGACCTCCAAACGACTTTTATTCATCAACAAGAATTTTTGTTCCACATGTTTAGTCTCTTCTGCCTGTCACAGCAATCCCAGCCTGCTGCTAAACATATATCTTCACCCATGTTCCACAACATAGTTTTAAACTTTCCACGGTTTAATTTACACCTTCAAAGAATCTTCATAAAGTGTAGTTATAAGTTATAATTAATTTAAACTTCTTTCCGCGACTATCACTGCCTATTAACATAGTTGTTCAGACAAAGTTTCAGGTGGAACTTACTAAGAAGATTATAAACAAGGTTAGTTTTGAATTAAATTAATCGAAGGTGAGTTTAAATGTTAATTTTAGGTAAACGTTAAAACCAATCGTTATTATGACTTGTTTTCTAATTGCTGTTTTGAGCACTGACAAACTTGAGATAGCGGCTATTCTTTTTTTAAATGAAACTTTAGAATTGCAAAAAAAAATATAAATGAAGTAATGAAGAAGGACATTAATAATTAAAATCTGCCTCTTATTTTCAGAAACCATATTCATAATTGGCCGAGCCTTTATTTGTCCAACCATGTAGGAATCGGCTTCTAGTCTAGCTGGATGCAACTTAATTCCAGTATTACATGCCAAGACTTTTTATTTGGTTGAGTTGAATGATGGCTGATCCATTCGTCATGTTCGTGAACGGGCGCTATCAGTTGTGCCTGGTCATCTCTTAGTTGCCACGGCCTATTTCGAACGAATTATTTTATTATTTAATTGTCTTTTTTTTATTTTACTATGGACACTTTTAACGTGCACGTCTTGCTACATCGTTCTCACATAATGTACCATTTCAACATGAATGATGTAACCAAGGTTTTTGTAACAAGATTTTGATTTAAAAGAGTGTCCATGGAGTTTCTTGCCCATTCTTCTCCATAGAGATCTACGCTTTGGTACGGGCAACTACAGTACTTTCACAGCTACATGTTAATAAGTTAGCTGTTACAGTTTAATGGGTATCAATAAGTAGATGTCCTTGAAAATTTACATTCAAATTGTTATAAATAACAAATCAATAATTACTTTGTTGTTAAAATGTTATAACTTGACAAGTTGTTGTAGATTTTGACATTTACGGTATTTACGTGGGATGAGAAACAAGAACTAGAACACTTTCGTATAAATCGTTCACAACATAATAATTATAATAAGTAGTTCATTGTAAGGTGTTTACTTTGTATAAATGGAGCGCCTTTCACTTTATCCCTACTCCGCGTTTTATACGTTTTATACCCTTAATGGAATATTATTACCTTTTCACGGAGCTCGACCTTCCTGTGTTCAAATTCAGAAGTAGCTACTAATCATCGGAAAGAGTGAGATTGGGATTGGGATTGGTTGGGATTGAGTTTATTAATTTCAGACCATGCCGAGCATTTTATATAAACCTTGCCGGGCGCGCAGACGCCGCACGCTATCTTTACACAAAGTGCGGCATAAATCATCTCTAAAACAACATTCAAACTTCATTAATAACACTACAATATCTAAAGAAACATTTAAATTCCGAACACATTTAAGAAACAGAACAAAATCCTCCCGTGACGTCATAATTTAGTACGCATCTGGGTCTGCCAGTAGCTTATATCGTACAATAACTTAGAAAGCAAGTCAAGTGCGAGACAGCCACTGTTTTGTATGATTAATGATGCGGTCGTTAGCTGAGACTGCAAATGGCAACGGAGTGTCGCCCTGTCGTCTTTATTTTGTGCTAAATGCGTTCGTCTTTCTTCTGCGGTGGTGTCAAATCTGGGTGACGTTGAGATAATGATGACGGTATGAATGGTGTGATGCTCGCTTTTGTGCGTTTAGCTTTTGGTTTAGGGATGGTTGCTTGCACAATTTCAGTAAGGATGATCGAGGAAATTATAAGTAAGACTCCAGTTTAGGTTTGATTATTAAGAGGGGACTCTAGTGGGCTCGTTTTGTATTCCGCTGTTTTCTTCTTCAAAACTAAACTGATCTAAATAATTCTTATATCAAAATTTAGAAGAAAAGTATGTCTATGCTTCTATTATTTTCTTTTTTGTTAAAAACGTATTTAATTTGTCTGATAGTCGTCTGAACATAGCGGTAAAAGAGGGGTTATTTTTGGGTTTTTGGATTGTCATAATTCTTTTAGTGATTATGTATTGAAAAAAAAAAGAAATGATAGGGGCATGTATTAATAATACCTAGATTTTTTGGAAAAAAATCATTGCTCTAGACGCATTATCCACGAAGAAAACAGCGGAATACGTTTGTATGGAGAAAGGCCTCCTAGAGTCCCCCCCTTTTTTTTTTTTTTGCGGATGGGAAATCATCAAATGACTTCTCCCGCTCTGGGCGGAGCGGGAGGGAGTGTCAGACTTGTACTGACTAAAACCCACCCATGTTCCTTCTTCGCCCTTTGTGTTCCAGGGCCGCGGTATCTCTTTCGAACAACCCGCAGCCCTGGCAGGCGTCGGCCCTTTCGGACCCCTTCCGGTTTGCTGACATCTCCTTGAGGCGCGCGTGGAACACGTACGCGCCGTCGACACGGCCTGTCGTCATGAGACGGACGGACGGTGAGCTAGCCCATTACTCACCGTCCACAGGCTCGCGCCTACGGTGGCCGGGGGCCACTGGTTGCCCCCCGACGCCCGGGGCGTCTCCCGCGGCGGCTGGGACGTGAGGTTTTCTCCCTCTCACGTTCCGCCACCTCCTTCGCTAGCATGACTGCTTCGCAGAAGGAGGCGACGGCATCCCATTCCCTCTCGCTCCGGACCATGGATTGAACCAGGGCCGGACGCGAGAGGTCGCCGCCGCCAATCGCCACTACGAGGACACGGCGGTGCTCAGCCCAAGCGGGGCAGAGCTCCACGGTGTGCTCCACCGTGTCCTCCGGCCGATCCTCGCAGTGGTAACACCCGGGCGTTTCCTCCCGCCCGATTCGGTGCAGGAACCTCCCGAAACAACCGTGTCCGGTGAGGACCTGCGTCAGGCGAAAGGTGAGGGCGCCGTGGCGCCTCTCTAGCCACTCCTCAAAGAGGGGACTTATCGCCACTATTGTGGCGTGCCCTGCACGTGGTTGCAACAGTCGCTGTCTCCATGTCGCCATGAGATCACGCCGGAGGTCTGTCCGCTGAGCGACAATTTGCCGCGGCAGCAGAGTTTCCCCCCGGCGTAGTGCCTCCGCGCGCCATTCGTGCAGGCGCGTCCTAGAGTCCCCCCTTAAATGAGTTTTGAATCGCTATTGAACTAAAAACTAAGGAAACGATGCGATGGTGGATTGTGTGAGGAAAGAAAAAGGAGTTTATTATAGCGTGACGGTTGACAGAGGAGAAGGGAAGAAAAAAAACCGGCCAAGTGCGAGGAGTTTCATTGCACGAAGGGTTCCATACCATTATTTATTTATTTATGTACACACAAAACACTTAACAGAATGAAACATTAAGATACAAGAGCACAAAGGTACTGTTTATTTCTAAAGAAATTTCTTCCAGCAGACCTGCGAGTGGAAAGATGGATTAGAAATGTAGACACAGTTACACAGACATTATTTATAAAAACGAGTAAAAAATTCACTATTTTGTATGGGAGCCCCCTTAAATATTTATTTTATTCTTTTTTTTAGTATATGTTGTTAAAGCATCAACAGAAATACATAATCTGTAGAAATTTCAAATGGCTACCTATCACGGTTCATGAGATACAGCCTGGTGACAGACAGACGGACGGACAGACAGCGAAGTCGTAGTAATAGGATCCCGTTTGATCCTTTGGGTACGGAACCCTAAAAACGTGTTGTGCCGACCCCAAGTAAAATGGGACAAGAGCAGTAAGATGGTGATGAACTACTGAATTTTTTAGTCAAGCGATGTCTGGGAGTGTCGTACTACCGTCTTTATTTTCTGCTAAATGCGTTCGTCTTTCTTCTGCGCTCAAATCTGGGTCACGTTGGAGTTAATGATATCGGTGTGATTGGTGTGATGTTCGCTTTTGTGCGTTTATCTTTTCGTTTAGGGATAGTTAAGACAGAATGAGCTTTCAAAGTTTTTTGGGGCCGTACGATATGTTATTGAACATTTTAAAAATTACTGGGGTACTAGATTTTTAGTCTAGCGTCGTTTTCAGTTTTAGTTAAATGATTTAAGCTTTATTTGTTTATGATGTAACCGTAATGCCTATTGTTATTTGCATACCTGTGGAGTACATAGTTAGTCTATAAACGTCCATTGCTAAGCCGTGATAACTCTACATGACAAACGATCTCATATGATTCCGTCAGTATACGACCCGATGCAACTGCTGCCTATCATAGATGTGTGTGTCAACTGACCCATATAATTGATAAAAATATCACCACAAGATGGCGCCTTTAGGTCATCTTAGTAAAATTCTTAAAACTTTAAGACGCAAGAATAAAACAATACTGTTAAAAACTCCACGAGACATCCCTAACTAGAGTACCTCAACCCAATTACATTAGACCAGGCCATAATGTCCAATGCCAGCAACTGACAGCCGTACTTTCTACAATTTTTAATGAAAAAGATAATGCCAAGAAGTCGCTTTCTTAGTTAACTCCATTGCACAGAACTTCCTGAAATTTTTACTTTCAATTAAAGAGTGCTAATGGAAAAAACTA
Organism: Cerastis leucographa; assembly: GCA_963082945.1. Lineage (NCBI taxonomy): Eukaryota > Metazoa > Arthropoda > Insecta > Lepidoptera > Noctuidae > Cerastis > Cerastis leucographa. Next base: position 6,976,130 of record OY720361.1, read on the forward strand.
AGGGACAGACACAATGGCGATCATTAGGAGGAAAAAGTTTTCTGAAACGGTACCAAATTTACTCTTGATTCTATTAAACGCGAACTTTGGTTGTAAATCACAAATTTTTTGTAAGGCAATGTCCAGTCTAATGTAGACCTGATGAATTGCAACTTTCGACCTTTTTGTTTTTGGAAAGTAGGAGTAATTTGTTTTGAAACTGCTGATGCGGTAAAAAAAGAGGGTCGTTACATTTTGTTACCTATTGGAGAGGTAGATGAAAATAAGAGTTATGATAAAGAAGTTATTATGCGTGTAAGTATTCGGTTTGTTTAAACATTAAAAATTGAAATAAAGTCATTTTATTTGTAGTTAATTAGGTATTATGATTGAACAATGAACATGTACATATAACCAATCGAAATTCTATAAGACAGGTGAGCAAGGCACTTTACAAGGTGAAATAAATCTAAAGCAACTAGATCTGATATATTGAATTCAGTGACTTTTTTAGTATTTTCTAGCAGTTCGGTTTTTCTTAACACTGGCGAAGCTTCATGTTGGTTAAAGAAACTGAGGAACTCATCGTCTGCCTAGCCTTTTTCCAAACTATCTTTGGTCTTCCAGTCTAACCGGAGTACCAGTAACTGGGTAATACGATACTCTTTGGTAAGACTGGACTGTTGTACTTATATGCACACATTCTCGTGCCCTTACCCTAATTGGTTAGTGGTCGGCGCAGCACATCTTCTTCTTCCATACTTCGTGATCTCATAGCAATTCCTTTTCTAGCCATGTCATATTTCACACAGTCCATACATTATTTCCTTGGTTTTCCCCTGCTCTTTTAGTCAATTTTGCGGTACTTACATTCCACCACAAATTAACATTAGTGAACACTCAATTACCAAAACTACAGTAAGTAAAATAAGATGCCCAATAAAAACAAGTGCCCCCCAAACTAAAGAACAATTAAACTAAGAAAGGGAGTTTCATTTAAAAAAAGAATCGTTACGTCTAATTTCTTTCAGCGATTTGCCTTTTTTTTTCGTTCGGGGGTACCTCGTTAACTTCAGTATTTGCCCACCTTTACCTCAATTTACTTTTACGATGCTCTTGTAAATCTAAAGAGACCAGTATTTTTTGTCGGTGACTCTTGTACTGTTCAACCAATTTAAATTTGCATTTGGTAAACCGATATCGTTGAGACTGAAGCTCTTGTCTCTTTTTCCCTAAGGTTTAAAATCGCTTGTCTTGTTTCTTTCAAGATGTCATTGTGTATTATCGTAGTAATGAGTCTAATGAAGGTTTTTCAAAAGGGTAAGGTTTACCAAGCGGCATTTAATTAAGACAGGACAAGCTCTGTTGGTAAATTTTCTTAGAATACACTCAAGCGTTTGCTTTTTAGTGGACCTTCTTCGTTGACTGAATGATAATTTTGGTGAAATGAATAACATTAAATGCAAGTATTTATCGTTTGATATTGGACTCATTGAAGTAGCCGCATTGGTTGAAAAGATACTGGAAAGATTTGGATGATACACACACCAGGGACGCATGACACAAATGGAGGACGCCTGTAGGTACTATTTAACAAGGCATTTTTATAATAATATTTAACAGCAAGACGCAATTAGTCAAATGTACGAATCTAGACTATATTATTAGTTTTTATAGGCATATCTTGCAGTTATTAGCTAAGTCAGTTTTAACTTTAAATTAGTATTTATATAGATAGATATTGGGGATACCACTTACCAGCTACTACTCACAACTCCAATAAGTTACACCATTTGCCACAAACACACAGACAAAACATTGCCAATTCCAAAAACAAACATAAAAACTCTTGATTAACAACTTCTGTACCTATTTCATTGTTCGAAACTATCAATATTTGCTTTCATTCTGTGGGAAAGAGGAACTTCTTAGTACTTAAATGTTGACTAGCGTAAACAGCGCTTATACCGGTAAACTCGGCTTTATACCGTCATTGTAATGCCCACAGCTGAAACAGACACAATCATACACAATGTTAAAGAAGGCACTGAAGGTATTAGCATTAATCGTTGCCATGTGGATGGTTTCGTGCTTGACGATAGTGAGGGAATATAAAGCACATCGTAATTCCATGATGTATGGTGGTGGAAATTTGTTTGGTGGTAAAGATTTGTCTTATGAAAAAGCTTTGGACAAATTCAGAAGGAGATTTGACAACAGCAGTACGGAATTTCGAGGTGAGTTTGAACATTTTATACAAAGTAATATTAACCGTCTATGTGTTTCATTGTTTCTTAAAGCAAAGATCATATTATGCAGCGATTTTCTATAGTGGTATCCTTTCGTTATTTTTACTTTTTGATCCACGATTTGAATGGTTATAATAGTAGAGGAAGACCAAAGAAACGATGGATGGACTGTGTGAAGGATGATATGGCAAGAAAGGAAGTGTCTCATGACAATGACAAGCAATAGAGAAGTATGGAAGAAGAAGACATGCTGCGCGACCCCAAATAAATTGGGATAAGGGCAAGAGAATGATGATGATGATCCACGATTGTAATGGCAATGATGGTCTATCTGACTGGATTGTTTTAAACTCTATCTAAAAGTAAATAAGATTTTTTAAGGCTTTATCATACGCTAATCACCTTGAGCAGCACACTGACATGAAATTTCAAAGAATACGAAATTTCAATAAACAGACGTTCTATTACCTACATATTTATAGACATACTAGCTGCTGCCCGCGGCTTCGTTCGCTTGGAAATTTTGATGGGTTTTGAAGGTGTATGAAAAATATGTTGGCCGGTTCTCAGACCTACCCGATATGCACACAAAATTTCATACAAATCGGTTCAGCCGTTTCGGTGACGGCTGATCCAATTTGTATGAAATTTCACGAGAATTTTATATATTAGAAGATATTTAAATTTCATATCTTTGAGTATAAGCATAGTTTAGAACATATTTATAATCGCAATATTGCACACTAATAGCCGTTTCAAAAACGTTGAAGTTTTTTTATACACATTGTACAAACAATATAAATTTCTGCTCAGGCCAAAATAATCAACACACATTCTCTTTATGACTGATATTTTTTTTCTCGTTCATAGAATTTGTTGGTTTTTCAGTATTGATTTGAAAATACTGATTTGGAAACTTTTAACCCCTTAAAATATTTCAGCGTGGGAAATACTTCCATATGCATCGCCACAATTGACAGAAGAGGAGAAGGAGCATATTGTCAAGAGTGACGAATATCCACCAGGTAAGATATGAAAGTTTTCTGGATAGTATTTAAATTAAGTTTTTCGGCTTTGCAGTTATGAAGAATTTGAATGGAATTCAGTCTACGTGCTGCCAAAAACTTGCGATTCTATCAATGGCTTGGCGAAAATTATCCCACGCTGTCGTACTATCGGGATACGGCTACGATTAAATATTCTTTGTCTTTACCCCAGGTCATACACCCGTATATATAAACTAGTAATAGTGTTTACTTGACTAAAAGCCATTATGTAAGATTCGATTTTTATTATGTAGTCTAGTAATTGCTTGAAGTTAGGACTGTCAGAAGTTAGAATTGTTAGCTTTGGTTTCTTTGACAGTTTTTACTCTCTTCATGTTCTATGTCTATTGCATTCAACGATTGCATAAGTAATTACTTTAACTTGACTTAGATACTACGGTTAGTTTACCCGTGTGCCTTACTTTGCTTTGTTGTTATTAACAAAAAATATTCACAAGTCTGCTACAATCAGTACATTCACAGTGGACGAGAAAACGGTTCAACCGTAATACAGTTTATACTAGTACGGAGAACATAGTGAATGAGTTCCGTGCTAACGGCTGAAAAGTAGCGATATATTGCCAAACAAACATTCTAACTACTTCTTCTGCTTACTTGAAATTTGCAAGGAATTAATGACTTAACAAAAGTAAAAGCAAGGTTTTTTTTCATTACTGGACAGTACATTTTGGACTTTGATATAATTGCTATCGCTGATAGTGTGACTTTCTGCTTCTCCAATTTATTTACAGTCTTATTGAAACTTAGAATTGATTTCATACAGATAAGTTACAGGAACTTTTGAATAGTCAAAAACGAGAAGACCCAGTGCACAGGCATAATAACTGTGAAAAAAAGGACTAGGACCGTACGTTACAGTTAGTTGTATAAAGGGTGTAAATATACCATTTACGAAGTTGAAACCGAAGGCATTTGTTCTGCCTGTAATTGCGATTTTTTGTTCTGGACCATAAATGTGAACCTTCTAGTTACGGAGATATTAGAGGTCAAAGTTCTAACTACTTCACAAGTTTTTAATGTTATGACTTTACTTTAACGACCTGCAAACCCCCTGTGAACTCCTATTCAACGCATCCATCAGCACAATGTTTTGAATTAGTTAAGTTCTGTCCTACAGTTAAACGTGATGTTGACCCAAAAAAGAACTCGTTTTCCAGCAATATTTTTTGCTTAGTTTGATGAACATAATGCTTGGTTGACGACTTGTGAAGGGTCCGTTTACACCTTGTATCATCATCATCATCATCAGCCTAAAATGTTCCCACTGCAGGGACAGAGGCCTCTTCTCTATGAGAGGGAGTGGGCTGTGCAATCCACCACGCGGGCCCAGTGCGGGTTGGTAGATGTCACATGTCTTCGAATTTTTAGTTCTAGGACATGCCGGTTTCCTCGCGATGTTTTCCTCCACCGTTTTTGAGAGCAGCAGTAATGAAATAAATTACACAAAGTAATGCGCCTGCCTGTCTTCGAACCCACGGCTCACTGCTCGTAAGTCGGGGCTGCCACCACTGGGCCACCGCTGCTCTCACCTTGTATACATAATACATACGTATATTCTTTCAGGTGTTGATGGTACACCTGTCGTCTTAATCCACAATTTGAGGTTTTATATTAGACAGGAGTTACACAAGGGCTGGAAAGATCATGCCTTCAATAGATTTGTCAGTGATTTGATACCAGTTAACAGAACCCTAAAGGATGTAAGAGAGCCATGGTAAGAATATCTAAAGTTTTATAACGTATAATTTTTATATGATACATTGCAAAGCAGTTGGACAAAGTCTTGGTATGAAATCAAAGCCTTGTATGAGCATGCAAACTCAGAGATATAAAAAATGCATGCCATCTCAGAGAAAAAGTCATAATTAACAACATAATATAATGTAATAGTAACAACAGAGGCAGCAGCATTCCGGCAAAGCTACGAATCAATTATGGTAAATGTTCGTATAACCAAGTTCTAGATCTTTCACAAAGAATTCGTCCACCTAAAATTACATAAACCATCATCTGAAAAGCCTTTATTATTCCAACTATGTTTGGGTCGGTTTCCAGTCTAACCAGATATAGCAGAATATCAATTCATTTTATCAGAATAAATTACATGGAGCTTCTGCCCATCTGAACCCAGCAAGTACAAGGTAATACGATATTTCTCGGCAAGCCTGGTTGTTGGTGATACTCAGAGGTGGTAGAAATAAAATAGCGGACTGTAAATATAGGTAGGTGTATTCGATTATAAGAACGCGTGCCTCTGGTCCGTGTCGTATGAGTGCAGTGATAGGTAGGTTTTGTTAGCAGCGGCGGCGACGGCTCTCGGAACCTCGTCCCCCGCTCCCCGCAAGCCGCTGTCGCCCTCCGGTCCTCGCAGTGGCTAACGGTGCTACGTTTTGTCGTCAACACTGGTTGTCAGACTTTCAAGACCTGACTTACTGTAACAACTGTCAACGATCTACAAATTACAGCCGGAACCAACGGTTTAACGAGCTTTTCGAGGCATGGCGTAACCTTGGTATATCATGGATGGTCACCAATTCACGGAACGACCTTGATAAGCACTGCTTAGCCTTGAAGATCGATCCGTGTAGCTGTCATTATTTAGCCACGAACTCCTCCAATAATTACGTCAGTATAGTACTCGATTCTATCACGACAACCATCAGTTTTTTCTTTTAGGTGTAAAAATCAGACGTTTTCAAAAGATTTACCGAAAGTTACGGTAATTATCTGCTTTTATGACGAAGCATGGTCAACTCTCATCAGGACAATAACATCAGTTTTGAACAGAAGCCCTCCAGAACTTTTGGCGCAAATAATATTGGTTGATGATTTTTCGACAATGGGTATGTTCATTCAGATTTCATATTCAAAAAATAAGGTTATCATCATCTGCCTAGCCCTTTCCCATCCATATTAGGGTCAGCTCCCAGTCTAGCCAGATGCAGCGAAATACCGGTTATTTACATGTAGCGACTCCATAACTTAGTACTGGGTTATACCGCTTAGTAAGTCTGGATCAGCCTTTGGAGCAGCTGACTACCTGTAACGACTCTCAAAGATCTATAAATTACAGCCAGGCTTAACGTGTTTTCCGAGTTCTTTCCGAATATACTAATCATACCAAATAAGGTAATCCAAACAAAAAAATCATAGGGAACATCCCGACTTCAGGCTGTAAGCCACCAGATAAACCAGACCCGTTTTGTCGGATGATCCTTCCTTTACAATCGCGGATGAGGAACTTTACACACTGTTCATCATATCCCTTAATGTCTGTTGTCTGAGAGTCTCATTTCATATTTTGGTTTTACAGTAACAAGGTACCACTGCGGTCAGTATCGATTGATCACTTTTTTGTGATACGAGTAGACCTCCACTGTCCGTTTCTGATTGCTATTCCTCTTACATAATTATTTGTCTCATAAGATAAATACATAAAGTACATACAAATAAAATACTTGAAGTTGAAATTATATCACATTATAATTTACTAAATCTTATATCATTTTCAGATCACCTTAAAAAGAAACTAGATGATTTTGTACGCGTAACACCTAAAGTGAAACTGATCCGTGCGCAACGTCGTGAGGGAATTATTAGAGCAAGATTGTTGCCTGTAAAGTATTTGACTACTCCCGTCATTATGTATCTTGACAGTCATTGTGAGTGTACAACAGGTGAGTACAATAATTGTGAATATCTAGCAAGCGACTTCGTTTGCTAGAAGTTCGGATAAAATCAGACATACTCGTACAGAGTCAAGATTACTCTCATAATTTGGTGTGTTTTACTTATTCAACTTTTACTTTTCTTTTGCCATTTTAGTGAGCGTATCTTAGACAAACTTCTACAAGGTGTTGTTTTGCAACCTCGTCAAAATTCAGGAGGTTGTCACAAAAGTCATAAAAAAATCAAATTAAATTACGGTTCCTAGTTAATTATCAAAGAACGCTGCTTTCTTGTTGTTTAAATTTGTCAGTATTTCAGAATAACGTAAACCGTAACCTGAACGTGGTTTAGGGAATAATCAATTATCGAATAAATGTTTGAGATTGTTTGTACGTATGAAAGCGTGGTTATAAGGCGAGGATCAGATAGGCAGCGTTTAAAACACGTGTGGTTCATACTTACCGAATTCCATATCAAAGAAAAAAAATACCTACACATTTTATTGTTGATTCGGGTCAAGAATCATTAGCATACATCAACAAACTAATTGTAGTTTGACACAAAATTTCAGGATGGCTGGAACCGTTATTACAGTGCATCAAAGAAGATCCTACGCGAGTAGTCAGTCCGGTAATCGATAGCATCCACGACAATACCTTCGAGTACATAGCTCAAGAACCTAACGACCTACGAATTGGTGGGTTCAACTGGGACCTTCGCTTCAACTGGATTGGTATTCCTCAAGACGAATATGTAAAACGGACCAATCAGATGGCTCCTTTAAAAACTCCAACGATTGCTGGTGGACTATTCGCCATTCACAGGGATTTTTTCAAAAGAATAGGTTACTATGATGATGGATTCGAAATATGGGGTGCAGAGAATTTGGAACTGTCATTTAAAACTTGGATGTGCGGTGGCACGCTAGAAATTATTCCTTGCTCTCATGTGGGACATCTTTTTAGAAAGAGGATACCTTATGACGAAGTAAATAACACATTGAAGAGAAATTACGCGCGATTGGCAACGGTAAATTGTTATTTTTTTAAGTTTAAAGCTTATTGTTATGACAAGTGTTCATATTGAGCATGAGATCTCAGGTTCAATCCTTTTCAGATCGGGCAAAGAAATAATTAAGTTTTTTTCCGGGATTTCTCAGTAGTAGCTCGGAGTTTGGACGTCAAGAGGTTTTAGCTTGCCGGGTTAGTAGCATTATTAGGATCGGTTCCTATTGCATGGGCCTTTGTACCTGTATATTAACAAATCTTGGCATACCCATTTGATTAAGAACAGGAGACAGGTTACCTATTTTTTGTGAATGAGTGGACATTGTAGGTTTTTTTTTTCTTTTCTTTTACTACCTTCTGTTGTAAGCAACGACTTACTGTCGGGCCTACGCTGTTCTCCCATACTTAAGTACCAACGCTGTAACTTCAAATATTGTAAAACCAAATGATTTTAAAAGAGTAACCATGGAGTGTCTTGCCGGTTCTTCTCCATAGGAAACGACTAACCCGAACCGTGCACCTTTTGTTGACGTTTTATAAGTGCCCATGTAGGCCTATGTAAAATAAAATATTTTCGATTTTGATTTTGGTTATTGTGTATGTTATGGCTTCGTTAACGGCTTCGGGTGATGTACTTGTGACTGCCACTCCAAGAGTTGTCTCGGAGACACAATGGCAAACGCTGACCAATTCTTAAATTTGTTTTCTCTGCTCTCACTGTCACAAGATGCGTGTCTTTTGAAAGTGTAGCTTGTGGTCACAGGGTAAAGCCGGCCATAGGTAAATGCATGCAAACCCGAATTCCAAAGAGGACACAGACGGAACTGCAAGCCTCTTGGTTGTCTCATTTGCAAGCATGGTATCGCCGGAAACACACGACGATAATTAATAATATGGTTGCTCTAGTAAGTTTATTACTTGTTGTAAAAGCTGTAGAACTGAGAGCCGTGCATGCGAACTGACACATACGCAGGCGTATAGCGCTGGCAGACCCATGCGGGAAAAATATCCATTTCGATATTCTCTAGGTTGTATGTACGGGCAAAAATCACTACAGTATTTTCTTACACACGTTCATACATGCCTCGACAGAGTAGAGGCAAAACTGCAAATGCATAACCTTCGGTCTATGGCCGGCTTAAGAAGGCATTAAAACTCCTGTTTTCTTCTAGGTCTGGCTTGACGATTACGCTAAATACTATTTTGAAAGAACAGGAGAGCAGAAAATAGACTTTGGCAATGTGTCGTCAAGGGTAGAGCTTCGCAGGAGCTTGAAATGTAAATCGTTCCAGTGGTATTTAGAAAACATATACCCTCAAATGGAATTACCTGACCAGTTTGTCGCTAGTGGCCAAGTGAGTATTTTTCGTGTGTGATTTAAGAAAACCTGATTTCAATATTTTGGATTATTATCGTACAACTTTGATGATCGTTGAAATGAAATTTAATATCTATTCTCAGTGACTAGCTTTTGCCCGCGGCTTCACCCGTGTGTAGGGCAGATAATATTATCCCATGAGAACTTCCCATGGAAATAAAAGTAATACATATATTTTTAAAAAAATCGTTATGGTATGAAAGAGGAACATACTGATTTTATATTCTTAATCGCCTGTATATTTTTTTTTATTTTTACGTGCGTTTATATTTTTTAAGGAAAAATTTCAATGAAATGACCTCTGATCAATTTGGATATCTAATAATTTCCTTGTGTGAAAGTTATTTTAACAAAATCATTTCATATAAGTATGCTTATATGAAATGATTTACTTATTTTTTGGGAAAACATCTTGAAAAAACATTGTGTGACATCCACCATTCTGCACCGAATGAATTCGTATCCGAGCCCGCTCGCTTTCGTAAAGGGGAGGGCTATTTCCAGAGGGAAAATTATAGCCTACTCGTAATTATGTTTATGCCCCACTTTTATTTTGTAGATTTATAGTGCAAGTAGTCCCGGTATTTGCTTAGATGCACATCCAGCATCTGAAAAGTATCAAGAAGACGTACAACTGCTGACTTGCCATTTTCAAGGCGGGAATCAGGTAAGCATGTATAAAAAATGTTAAAAATAAAATGTCAAATGTAATGGAAATAATAACTAAGTTTTACACAAAATGAAATTTATATTAAACTAGCTGTACCCAGCATGCGTTGCAATGCACTTTTTACTACCCACCTACCCTATCCGACCTACCTACCCTATCCTACCTACCCTACCCGACGCTACCTACCTACCTACTCTACCCTACCCTACCTACCTACTCTACCCTACCCTACCCTACCCTTACTACCTACCTACCCTACCTACCTACCCTACCCTACCTACCTACCCTACCCTACCCTACCTACCTACCCTACCTACCTACCCTACCCTACCTACCTACCCTACCCTACCTACCTACCTACCCTACCCTACCTACCTACCCTACCTACCTACCTACCCTACCTACCTACCCTACCCTACCTACCTACTCTACCCTACCTAACCTACCCTACCCTACCTACCTACCCTACCCTACCTACCTACCCTACCCTACCTACCTACCCTACCCTACCTACCTACCCTATCCTACCTACCTACCCTACCCTACCCTACCGTATCCTATGTCCTTCTCCTGGCTCTAAACTACCTCCCTGCCAATTTTCAGCTAAATCGGTTCAGCCGTTCTTGAGTTATAAGTGAAGTAACTAACACGACTTTCTTTTATATATATAGATGAATACAAACATTTATCGTCAAATAGAATATTAATTGTTTAATGTCCGTAATCAAATTAATTACAATTATCTGAAATTTGAGGGGAAACTAGCGTAACGATGCTAGAACCAACCGCTTCTATGGCATGGAAGATGGTTAGGGGATCAGCACTAGATTCGTCCTATTCGTGGATCAGTGTGTCATCTCTCTTTCTCTCTCTCTCTCTCTCTCTGTGAGTGTGACCTGTGTCCCAGCAGTAGGAATTTTATAGACATGTCTGTTTTTGTTTTTCAGTTCTGGACATACACCAAGGTTGGAGAATTACGCCGTGACTCATTTTGTCTCGACTACATATTCAATTCGATCACATTATTCTTCTGTCGGGGTACGGCTTCACAAGTTTGGTTATATAATCAAAAGGTACGTAATACAGAATCTGTTATTTTTAATACACGCGCAAATTATAATAGCAATTTGGTTTCAATGGACTTGGTCTTGGAAAGCACGTTGAGCCGCTAGTCCCCGTTGTCATCAAGTTATTACTAGTATATTCAGAAGCCCAAACGATTGGCTAATAATGTTACAAGGGTCCTTGTGTTGTCCAGTTATATTGTTATTTGTGGAGATTAAGTACGCAATAGATACTAGTATTTAACTGCATCCGTTTAGACTAGAACGTCACCCAATTAAATGTTTAGTAAAAACAAGTCAGATGATGATGGGAATTATTTTGGCCTGGCATTGCGGCAGTTAGAGTTAAGTCTGACAACAAGTCTTACCAAGGGGTATCGTTTTACCCAGTACTAACTGGGTTTTGGAGGTCAGATAGGCAGTCACTTCATGCATAGTACTGTTTCTGAGCTGCATCCGGTCAGACTGGAAGTCAACCGCATCATATTTGGGATAAGGCTAGAGAGATGATGATTGCGGCAGGTAGAGCAGTGGTGCGTGCCTGTGGACGGTGAGTAATGGGCTAGCTCACCGTCCGTCCGTCACCGGCCGTGTCGACGGCGCGTTCGTGTTCCACGCGCGCCTCAAGGAGATGTCAGCAAATTGGAAGGGGTCCGAGAGGGCCGATGCCTGCTAGGGCTGCGGGACTGTTCGAAAGAGATACCGTGGCCCTGGAACACAAAGGGCTAAGAAGGAACATGAATGGGTTTTAGTCAGTACAAGTCTGAAACTCCCTTGAGCTCCGCCCAGAGGGGGAGGGGTCATTTGATGATTTCCAACCCGTAAAAAAAAACGAAAAAAAAGGTACCACTCCCTCATATACATACATGGTGTAACGGAAAAGGTATATATGTTACGGGCAATTTGATAAGTCCAGGCACTATTAATAATGGCCCGTCTGTATTCATAATGCCCGGCCCAATTGGGCGATGTGATTAAACCAGCATGATTAATCACTTTTCCCGGCCGTTATGAATAATGACCAACCTATCTTGGGCAAAGTAATAAAATAGGTGAACTGTAGTGTTTTCGTTTATTAAATGAAATTAAACTTATAAAATTTTCATGAAATTTTAACAAAAAATAACCTTTTTTTTTTTTTATTAAGTGGTGAAAAATGCCTAACGCATACCGAGCCGTCTGGGGAGACGGTTTGGTTATGTGGGGCTTGCACCCACTAAAAAACACCACCGTGAGCCTACTGTCGCCTTGGTGGATGGGCCACGAGAACTGCTACGCATGACATTCGCGACCCACCCAGCGTAGCCCGCCTCCGGGCACCAACTCCTTTGGCCGGGCTCACCTGAGACATGAATGCGACAGCGATAGACTCCCCGACCTAACGTCCGCTGGCACCTCCTAAGGCGGCATCAAGTCGCCATGGCGCCTCCTCCGCCGCCCTGTCCTCCTGCGACGAATCGCGTCAGCGAGGGCGTCTTCCTCCCTGACGCGCTCCGCCGCTTCCTTCTGCGAGATGACGTCCTCGCAGAAGGATGCTACTGCCTCCCATGCCCTCTTACTATCGACCATGGCTTTGGCCACAGCCGGTAGGGAAAGGTCTGCCCCGATTGCTGCTGCGAGAGCACGGCGCTGCACCACCCAAGCTGGACAATGCTCGAGGGTGTGAAGGGCCGTGTCCTCGCTGCAGCCACACTGGTGACACGCGGGAGTCGCCTCTCGTCTAGCCACTTTGTGCAGGTATTTGCCAAAGCAGCCATGCCCTGACAATACCTGCACTATACGGAAGGTCAACGTCCCGTGTCGCCTCCGTACCCACTGTTCCAGGATCGGCTGGATAGCCCCCACGGTCCAGTGTCCTGCGCTGGGCTTAGCAACAAAAAATAACCTAACCTAACTTAACCTAACCCAATTGCCCGGTTACAAGTAGGGAATTATTCATGCTGCCCGGTCCAAGTGATAAATTCAAGCTATCTCAAACACTGACTTATTACATGGACCACGGGCCGTCGGGCATTATTAATAATGGCCGGTCAATGTGATAAATTAATCACTTTGCCCATCGCTCTTGGGCATTATTAATAATGGCCGGTCCGTATTAATAATGCCCAGTTTATCACGTTGCCCGTAACATATACATACTTAAGGGTGTGCTACAGACCATCAAACTAAACATGTTACTCCATCGGACAAAAATTGTAATAGCGATAAAATTATCTGCTGCCCCATACAAAATTCAATACCTATTCGACCCAAATGTATGGGGCAGCAGAATTTTTTTTCGCTATGCGATGTTTGTCCGATGGAGAAACATGTTCAGTTTGATGGTCTTGAGCACACCCTTTTTTTTTTTTTTTTTTTTTTTCTGGATGGGAAATCATCAAATGACTTCTCCCGCTCTGGGCGGAGCGGGAGGGAGTGTCAGACTTGTACTGACTAAAACCCACCCGTGTTCCTTCTTCGCCCTTTTTGTTCCAGGGCCGCGGTATCTCTTTCGAACAACCCGCAGCCCTGGCAGGCATCGGCCCTCTCGGGCCCCATCCGGTTTGCTGACATCTCCTTGAGGCGCGCGTGGAACACGTACGCGCCGTCGACACGGCCTGTCGTCATAAGACGGACGGACGGTGAGCTAGCCCATTACTCACCGTCCACAGGCTCGCGCCTACGGTGGCCGGGGGCCACTGGTTGCCCCCCGACGCCCGGGGCGTCTCCCGCGGCGGCTGGGACGTGAGGTTCTCTCCCTCTCACGTTCCGCCACCTCCTTCGCTAGCATGACTGCTTCGCAGAAGGAGGCGACGGCTTCCCATTCCCTCTCGCTCCGGACCATGGATTGAACCAGGGCCGGTCGCGAGAGGTCACCGCCGCCAATCGCCGCTACGAGGACACGGCGGTGCTCAGCCCAAGCGGGGCAGAGCTCCACGGTGTGCACCACCGTGTCCTCCGGCCGATCCTCACAATGGTAACACCCGGGCGTTTCCTCCCGCCCAATTCGGTGCAGGAACCTCCCGAAACAACCGTGTCCGGTGAGGACCTGCGTCAGGCGGAAGGTGAGGGCGCCGTGCCGCCTCTCTAGCCACTCCTCAAAGAGGGGACTTATCGCCACTATTGTGGCGTGCCCTGCACGTGGTTGCGATAGTCGCTGTCTCCATGCCACCATGAGATCGCGCCGGAGGTCTGTCCGCTGAGTGACAATTTGCCGCGGCAGCGGAGTTTCCCCCCGGCGTAGTGCCTCCGCGCGCCATTCATGCAGGCGCGCGAGGACCATCGCCTCCAGATCCCATGGTGGCAATCCGGCCAAGAGGCTCGCCGCCTCGCCGGAGATCGTGCGGTACCCCCGGATCAGTCTTACGGCTACCACCCTCTGGGGCGCGTTCAGGTAATGGGCGGCTCGCCGCCTCAAAGAACGCGCCCACACCGGGGCCCCATAAAGGGCCATGGACCGCACGACCCCCGCGTAGAGCCTCCGGCAGGAGGCGTTTGGACCCCCCTTGAGCACACCCTTAAGTATGTATAAACCCTTTCCGTTACACCCTGTAGAGAAGAGACTGTTTCCCAGCACTGTGAACGTTCTAGGCTGATAAAATGACACCATTTTCTTTTTCAGTCACAAGTTATAAGACACATGGCGACCGAACAGTGCTTGAACATTGCCCAGTTCCCTGAAGGCATAAAGCTAATATTAACACCATGCTCGCCGTCATCATCGCAGAAATGGATCATTCAACACTTCAAGTATGAGAGACTTGCCCCACAAATGCAGATAGGATTACAAGAATGGGAAAAATTGACGAAGCTTTAAAGGGTGTAACTTTTTAAACTGGCATGGTCACTAACAGTATGATAGTGGTAGTGACCATATCAGTTACACGTGTTAGTATTAGTAACACTACAATCGGGATGTGTTATGAGTTCCCGATATTTCGGTACTGTTGCAACCGTAGTTTATTATCAAAAAATGAATCTGCTCATTTTAAAAACCAAATCCCGTGCACACGATGACTACATCAGTTTACCGTGCGGACCAATAGTGGTAATAACAAAAAAAAACCGTTTTTGTGCGGACCATGCGAGCTTTTTTTATTTTATTCATATTTTGTTAAAAAAAATCTCAGGCTCTGTTAATGGTCACAGATGTTTGTTTGTTTTGAACAATAGGAATGAAACAAAAATAGGACCGAGAAAGAGAAAGTTTTTAAATGTTTATAGCGGCCGGGCGCTGCAAGCACGAATAGATCTTACGTGGTCAGATTCAAGCTTTGATGACTGTACATATCCTTAAAAACATGTTAAAAATCCCGTTTTAAGTGTGAATGATACCTTTATCGAGATCGTTTGTATTGCTAAGGACAGCGTGTTTATTAAATATTTTTCTAAGAAACTGGAACGAAATTTTGAAGAACAAAACAAATTGTTTGTATGTGTTTTGTTACATTAAAATAAATACTTGCTGCTTTTCCTGCCAAAGAAACCAGTAGCTCTTTGAAATAACCATGGTAAGAGCAAAGGTGGTACCCCAAAACCACAGAGCTCTTTATGTACCTGAAAGAATTTTATTACAGTCCTTTTTACTACGACTAACCTCAACCTCAAATGAGGCCGTTTGAGTACAGTGGCATTATTGTGGTTTGAAGGAAAAAGCACCGTAACGTTAAACAAAGGAGAATTTGCTTTGTTCCGAATGTGAATGCTGGCTGTATTTAGAGTAAAATAAAAAAAATATGGAATTTTGCTAAAAGTTTTTTCACATGCATTCGTTTAATATTAATTTCGGCGTTTTTATTTTTTTGTATTTCTATAAAAATACTTAAAATAAGTATTTCTTATAGAAGTATGAAACGGTACTTTTGTGTTCTTTTGCCTGTAAGATATTTCCTGTATGTGTTTTGTGTGTACATAAATAAATAAGTTAAATAACCTTCTTGTTTTTGTAATAAATTAATCATGTCAATTGAAATCTTGTGGGAAATATGACCTAATTAAAATATTGTACTTTATAATACCAATTTATGTAAAACGTTTCCAAATCCTTAAGCACAAAAAACAGCCAAAGAATAGCCAAGAAACTTGGAAGAATTTATTAAGATTTAAAACTGACTAAGGTACACTAAGCGAACGCATTAATTAAAACTTATTATCTTCTAACAAACACTAATTAATTTTACTTAGTGTCGTGCTCGCTGTTTGTTTTTAATGATAAATACGGCAATTCTATCTGTCTACCTGTCGCTTCTAGCAGTTAAATACAATTATACCCTACTTCCGCACACAATGAGATAATTTATACAGTTTAAGAAATGCACTGTTTGTTGGGATTAAAGATTTAAGAGATTTAATTTAAATAAGGTGCTGAATTTAGGATAAAATAGAAAAAACGAAAAGAAAAACAAAAATCTGCACTTTTTTTAAATAAATAAAATAAACATGGAGATTTTGGCATGTTCATTTTTAAATATTAATCATTTTTTTACCAGTAATTAAAAGGAACTAAAAGAGATTAATTTAGAAAATAAATATAAATGATCAACGTAAGTCCCTACCTAACAGAGCATATAAGAAGTTAGTTCTCCAAAACTACTCGTAAACTATGTACAACTCACTGTCCACTGCGTTCATGATAAAGCGCTTAACTTAAAGCGAAAAAAGCGCTGACAGTTCTTTTAAAACAAAAAATTAAGCTCTGTTCACACGTTTTCTAGACCAACTCCCTAATTCTACAAAAAGACTAGTCCAAACGTGAAATGAAAACACGAAGTTGGTAATTTATAATCTACCTTTTTTGTTAAAGTAGGCGTTATCTACGGATTAACTTAATTGTAGCTATAAAATAAAATATTTCGCCGAAACAAAATTTTCAGGGAAGATTTTTTGTTTTAACCTTAGTGGAGATTATGTCGGATTTTAGTTGTTGTTTTTGGCAAGCCAAAATAAATTACAAGGCCCACAGTTTGGGCAGAATTTTGGAAGAGAAAGTGGTGCGGTCAGCTTCGAACAAGGGTTTGTGTAGTTTTGCTGATTTTTTATTTTTAGTTAAATTTTAATGAGTGTTTTTGTGAAATGTACTTTACCTTTGCCTTTTATGAAGTTGGAGTGTTTAACCATAACTTTTATAAAATAAAGTTATTGTTTTCAATGTCATTATGTAGTAGACACTTTTATATGAGAGCTTAGCTTGGTAAGCGCAAAATAAGAAATTGGTTCTACATCAGACAAAAACTTATAAAACCTATAATTTACACCAACTAACTCAATTTATTGTTTGATGACAATTCGCAACCGATCCGTAATTAGTCAGTGCTAGTAAGATTTTTGTTTTAAGAAAAAACTATCTCGAAATAGCCACGATTTCGGTCCTCCAAATTCCTGACAAATAATGGCCACTAAAGTAAATTAGGGGCAGAAACAGATACCAACTCATGTGGTCAGAGAGGAAGGATTAATTCTCTAAGCAGGGCTCATGGGAGATACTTTAAAATAGGTAGTACTTAAAAGGCAGTATAAAGGACTTAGGGAACTTTGTAATAGTCACTAGTAAAGGCATAATAAGTCTGGCCTAAAGATTTAGGGCAAAGGGTTTTCTTGGTAGGGTTTTTTGGTTCATGAAACTAATTTTTAATTATTTTGTTGATTTTTGTAGTAAACATTTTTTTTTAAAACGTTGCCCCACCCTTAGAATTTCTCCTGTATCGTGGGTGCGTTTACAAACATTTAAACTCACATACACAAACAGCTAGACCCGGAACAACTATCTGTAGGCCATACAAATATTTGTTCCGTGCGGGGATCGAACCCGCGACACGCAGCGCAGCAGTCGATTGCTCAACCTCTGCGCCAACCGTGTCGTCAAACTTCAAACGTCATTAGGATTTCTTATTTATTTTGTCTGGCAGGGGAGAATGGAGTTAGAAAAAGTGTTGCGCCGACCTCAAGTAGAAAAAGACAAGGGCAGGAAGAATGATGAATTAGGATGTTTCTGTTATATTCTTCAAGTTCCTGTCTTTTCATTAGAAAAAATATACACATAATATGCATTTTCAAACCATACTTGATTAAAATAATTCGTTTTACAATATTGATTTTATATTTATTAAATTAGAAAGTCTTTATGTCAGCAATACTTTTAGTTTTACCTTGCGTCCTAACTATAGCGATTAGTCGCGCGAATATGCGATTATTGCGTTCATGCGAGAAGTGTCTCTCAGAACTTTTATTTGTTCGAAAAACCGGAGGCACTCTCTGTCAGCGCAACCGCGCGTTTGGGTTTACTAAACGAATTGATCGCGACCTTCGCTTTGCTTAGGACACAGCCTAATAAGTTGAACCACAACTAACATCGCCTTTTATAAAATGATTACAAAAAATACGAAAGATCCTGATTTATTTCCTATTACTTCGATTCACCTCACTTTTAATTTAACAAATGGCTGTTCTTCAAAGCCGTGGCAGCATAGATTACTGAGCTCGTCGATGCTTCCCATTTAACCTGAGTGATGGGTCCAGCGCTCACTGATATCCGTAGAGTGAATGAGTTCACGGCACGGTGTTCGTCCACTGTGGGGTTTGTTTTGTGGTGTATTATTATGATGGATAATATTAAAGTAGGTGGTAATGTTGACGGCACGGTTGGCGCAATGGTTGAGCGATTGACTGCTATCTCTGTCATACGTCACAGCATCATTTACTTCTTTCTCTTTCTTATAATTCCTCACACAGTCCATCCATCTTTTCATTGGCCTTCCTCTCCCCCTCCATTCATCAACATTCATATCAATCACTCTTCTTGTCACATACGTTTCATTCCGTCACAAATTTTATGAGTAGGTAAGTAATGTTATAGACTTAAATACATTTATAACATTGTTCAAAATTGGTTACAAGTTAGCTACCTGAACACCATATTTTTATTCATTCGACTGTATTGTATCTACATCCCCTAATCAGAAAATGCAGCAATTGTAGCTTTTAAAAATCTTCCGCTTTTAAAGCAATACATTAACTCACTTCCAAGAAATAAACTGCACCTAATCGCCCACAAAAGTAATTCAATTAAACGGAAAACTTTTACAGCTCACATTGAATCCAAAATATATGTCCAGCCACATATATTTGCCTCGCGCTGATTTGCATAATGGGCACATAGGAAGATATACGGCGTTTTCCAGGGGCTTCCCAACATATTGAAGGGAGGGATGAAGAAAAATTGCTTCAGCATCGCGCCCTGAAAACTGGAACCTTTAATTTACATGTTACATATCGCTTCTATTCCAAAGGAATAGAGTTGAGAATTGATTGGCGGGCTTCCGCTTAAATGAAGAGCAAAATGAGGGTTAACAAATATGTTACGGGCTCTCACAATTTATGAACGGACGATTTTCGCGTCTATTGCTATGCTAGGCACCTGGCTTTGTGATATATTGTATTTGTTATTTTATTTTTGTGAATTTACATAAATACGGTATAATTCGTCGTATTAATCCCTGGCAAGAATAAGCCACTTGTTTTTCCGGCAACGATGCCATAAAAGGAAGATTATGTGACACGGATGTATAAAATTGACCTATTTTTAAACCAGACTGCATTTTTTAATTTCCTTTCGCTTGTGCGTCGTCCACATGACCCGAACTCAAATTATAACATTTACAGAATACTTTGAAATTTACTAACACAGTGGATTGTTGTCCGAAATAAAGAACATATTATTTAAAAAAATCGTGTGTAATTGAAATTAAGTTTAATTAAATCGTTAATCGGTCTCAATTGGGTTGGGCTGTTAAGATGGTGATGGTACTGATGCCAAGGTGAGTCTCTTCGTAATTGTGTGAGGTGAATCTCTTCGTAATTTTCTAATACGTGTTATATTATGCTGTTTTGTGAGTATCCAGAAGGGGTCTTTTAAGGTCGTGGTTGTCAGGCGTTATTCCTACTTTTTACTTCACTAGCCCACGAGAACGTTTGAATAATATCATTTAACACTCGGGAATAATGTAGCTTCCAATTATTAAAAGAATTTTTGGATCTGTAGTTCCGGAGATTACCCTATACATACGAACTTTTATCGCTTTAGTAGATTCGTAGGTATGGCCTGTGGACGGTGAGTAATGAGCTAGCTCACCGTCCGTCCGTCTTATGACGACAGGCCGTGTCGACGGTGCGTTCGTGTTCCACGCGCGCCTCAAGGAGATGTCAGCAAATCGGAAGGGGTCCGAGAGGGCCGATGCCTGCCAGGGCTGCGGTACTGTTCGAAAGAGATAACTTGGCCATGCAACACAAAGGGCTAAGAAGGAACATGACACTCCCTTTCACTCCGCTCAGAGCAGGAAGGGTCATGATGATTTCCCATCCGTAAAAAAGGTACCTAAGAACCTACGAAACCTGACTCACATTATGTTAGTAACATACCTAATAATATCTTGGTAGATCGCTTAGTATTCCCCACAGTGGTATACCCAAAAACTTCTAGCAAACTACCAAACATCTATGAATATTCAGCAACAACATATTTTGTTGCACTTAGAGTAACTACAAGATTCACATGAGCTCGTAAATCCATGTCCTGCAAACTTGTAGGTTTATGTGGAGATCTTGAAAGTTTTATTTCTCGAGTTCCTTGTTCATGGTTCTAGAAAAAGATAGAAGTAGTTTTAGTATCTCGACAACTTGTGTGATAATAATGTACTTTAGCTAACACGAAATACTTTTGATGTCTGTGTCGTTTAGCTGTGAAGATAGATTTTGTCGGATTGTCAGGATTTATTTCGCAAGACTTGGTCATGAACAATGTGGGCAGAACATGGGTTTGGTGCAAAGAAACCACATTTGGTGCGATACACTGCGTTTAAATTACACTTTTACACTGGGCACAATGAATCATGTGCAGTTTCGGAACCTCTCAACTTCGTTACGAAAACACTACCTGTCGTTCTCACCGCAAGCTCAAACATCACGACTCTGTAGAAGCACGGCAGACCACACCCAATTCTGTACACTCATCTGAGCATTTACTCAAAAAAATATTCAGCGCAAATATGAACATTATTAAAATGACAACAACCTATACATTTTATATCCTTACTGAAACTTCTCTTACTCTCAACTTAAATGCCATAGCTAATGCATAATAAAGTGAGCATTACGTGTTTTTAATCCACATAAAAGTCATGAAAATAAAACCACATTAACTGCTGGACCGTAAAGAGAGGACATAAAAACGATATGGCCTGTCGACCCCCAAGGGGAAGTGTCAGCGCAATAATACGAGAATATACCTTTATATAATAGACCCCGGCTTAACGCGTTCATAAAAATTATTTTTCGTGAATATTTTATTCGTATTTTTTTGGATAAATGTGGTCTCCGCATGAAAAGACCTGACGGAAAGCGTTTTGTATTTGCGAGGGTAATAAAATTCAAATGTGGTGAATATTTTTAAGAAATAGTTTCTTTCTTGGGCACATTCGTTCCTCCTATAATTATAATATAGTTTAGGTATCAGAGAATTATTCCGTAACTAGATATAAATTTCCTACTACTTTTAGTTACCATTTTATCACAGATAATTATTTTAGAAAGCCAACTTTTTCTCCTTTTTTTTTTGTAGACAAATGTACTTCTTTTGGTTTTCAGAGATTGCATCAGAATATCGTATTTTATTAAACTACTCTAAACTCTATTTTAAGGAAATTAAATTCCTTTCAAAACGCACTAAACCATAGTCTAATAGATTATCTAACATTTGGACGCAAGTACGCGTATGAAATTTCATACCGCGAATATTTTTTTACAATTACTGTGCGAAGTTTGAAGACGACATAGTGGGTTTTTTGACATTATTTTGCGGTGGTAACTCAACGCGGGCGAAGCCGCGGGCATAAGCTAGTTAAGCTATAGTAAGGGCGGCCGCGCCAAGTGTATAGTGTTAGATTTCACGAGAAAAGTTTGACGGTTTTATTTAAATCGAAAGCAAGTGAGCGGATATTCCAACACAAACTTTTCGACAATATTTTACTCTTAAAAATGTGCACATTAAAATAAAATTAAATAAAAAGCAGCTCTTTCCGCAATTTTCATTTAAAACCAGAAAACCATCGGTACGTTATCAAACAGCCCTTATAAAGAATGATTAAATTGCGTTCACATCATTCCCACAATGTTCATGGCCTAATTTCTTTTTTTTTTGTCACGGAAATCTTTTCTTTTTTCATTCGGAAATTATAACGTTAAATTATTGTGTAAGTGGACAGTTTTATTATATTAAATTGAGGACTTTTACGTGAATTTCAAAAGGGAAGAAATAAGCTCTTGCGCTCATCAGCTTAGAAATCTGTAGCTGTAGGTAATAATGACTACCTACATAGGCAGAAAAAAATCAAACAAATTTAAAATGCTCTATGGGCGCCGTAGGAGACCCTTATACGAATCTCTGCCTGTCAACTCTACTGCGATAGTTGTGAACGGGTTTTTAGAAAACAATTTCGGTCTGACCAGCCAATAGCTTCAAGGAAATAGCTTCTCGTTGTTACCGAAATCAGTAAGGAGGACATTACATAATACGAGGATATTATGTAATACGAATCTAGTACACAGTACTGGTTGAATGTTCCTGAAAAACATTGAAAAAAGAAAACTCACAAAACTGATCCCAAATCGCGAAAATAACATTGGCGGTATCGGCGATATTTTGATAAAAATCGAGTTAATAATTGATTTATTTTTCGATTTCGATGCATGTGTTTTTCAGAGATATAAATTGGTAAAATAACGCAACTGAATTATCCTGAAATTCGATGACGGTCGACGGTGTCAATTTGATGGTATCGCCCGAATTTTACAACGTATAATTTACAAATTTGCGATCTTGGAGTAGGTACCTAGAGTATTTATTAAATTGAAGAAGTTACATGAAACTCGATGCCGAAACTTAAATTAGAAAATGATACTGGTAATTTGGATTGTCATAGGATTCGTTGATAACATCTTACAGGTGTTTTTTTTTTTCTCATCATCTGCCTAGCCTTTTCCCAAACTATCTTGGGGTCGGCTTCCAGTCTAACCGGATGCAGCTGAGTACCAGTATTTTACATGAAGCGACTGCCTATCTGACCTCCACAACCCAGTAACTGGGTAATACGATACCCCTTGGTAAGACTGGATGTCAGACTTTTTGGCGTCTGACTACTCGTAACAACTGTCAAAGATCTACAAATGACAACCTGGACCGACGGTTAAACGTGCTTTCCGAGGCACGGAGGAAACTCGGTATGTAATTATGGTCACCCATCCACGGACAAACCTCAGCAAGCATGGCTTAACCTTAAAGATCGAACCGGGCGGCTGTTATTACTTAGCCACTAGCTCCTCTTTTTTCTTATTTTTCTATAGCTTTTAGGAGAAAAAAATAATTTATGATTACCTACAGATAGCCTTGCCAACATAAACATTTCGGCAAGGCTATCTGTGATTTCTGTACAACTTTCATTTTGACTTTGTTGTAGTTAATAAACTTGACTTGGAAATTAAGATTAAAAAGCTGTAATAAACCAAATCTAATTCTAGTAATTATTAAACCACTTCGAAAAAAAAAAGTAACACAAAACCAAAGTCCATTTACCCGAGCCAACTGTACGGAGGGCACTAGAAGACAGTGTATTAACTTGAAACCGAAGTGGAATTGAGTTAGGAATAAAGTTAGGCTTCATTAAAGTTGGATCAGCCGATACATTGCAAGGTGAGAACCGGGAGACTCTCTGATAACGTTGGATTGAGAGCTCTGTGATATCTTTTTAAAAGGATTTCAGCTTTTTGCTATTAGTTGTAGTTAATAGATTTTTTTATGTAGTAAAAGGTAATGCAATTTCTTTGAAGGTGAATGAAAAAACAGTGGTTTAAAACTAAACATTTATCATTACTTGCTGTGAAATGTTTTTAAAGAGATATCCACCTGAAAAAGACAACATTTCGACTCATAAATTTTCTTTAGACCTATTTTATTTATAACGGTAAATAAATTTTCAAAATATTGCTTTTGGGAGTGGCGTTATAACAATCTATGTTGGAAAGAAATTTTAATAAGAATTATGTTATGGAAATCAGGTACGAATCCAATTTTATTTTCTAACACTAGCTAACAAACTAGCTGCGTAGACCGGATTAAAAAGTAAAGCCTATGTGTTAATCCAGGGCATAAGCTATCTACATACCATATTTCATCCAAATCCGTTCAGCCAATGCGGCGTGAAGGAGTGACAAACACTCACTTAAATTTTTTTTTTTTTTTTTGAATGGCATCTCGCAGTTCAACCTATGAGGTTGTCGTCTGCTTAACCGGACTATCCTGTGGGTGCCTTTAGAGTAAGGCCTCCAGCCAGGGCATAAAAACTTACAAACTAAGCGACTGCACGCTAAGGGCACCCCCTGTGGGGTACGAACCTCGGCTTAGGGCGTCGCTGGGGGAAGACTGCATGGGGACAGGCTGGATCTGAATGGTATCATTATTTAGGGGCTGATTTAAAACTACTGGCACAGCATCGCGGGCTGGCTCGAGCGAGGGTCGGGGAGGGCATGGACCGGGACGTCGCGACGGACCTCGACGGCGAGGTCGGAAAGACGGCGGTTTGAGTCGGAACTTTTTAAGAGTGCTAGTCTCTTTGCTACTCTCCTGGAGGAGGGTGATAGCATCATCTGGAGTGACAAGGGTATGCCTAGGACGGCGTACTGTACTAATGCGCGAGGGTTCGTAACGGGCGGCCGCTGCGATCAGGGGATTACGGTGTTTAATGGCGTTATCGAAGAAACGCTTCGAAAGACGTTTCATAAACTGAAGGACGGTGGGCATTCTAAGGTCTACGTGTAGACGGTCATTACGGACATAAAAAGGGGCTCCCGTGACTCTACGTAAGAACCGGTTCTGTAAAACTTGCATCCTATGGATGTATTTAGGCTTGGTGTGAGCGTACACGACGCAAGCGTACGTCATAATGGGGCGGATCACCGCGGTATAAAGGCGCAACTTGCACTTGAGTGACAACTTGCTTTTTGCCGAAATCATGAAATGAAGCCTACCCATAGCAAACGCAGCTCGGTCGCGAGCTGCTTTGATGTGCGCCGCGAAAGACAAGTGGTTGTCAAGTATGACTCCTAAGTACTTGGCTTGCTTCTCCCAAGGGATAGGCTTACCGTACATAGTGATCGGGCTGAGCGCGGGTGGCTTAATTTTACGCTGTTTAGAGAAAAGAACTGCCTGGCTCTTGTCGGGGTTCACCTCGATTCTCCATTTCCGGAACCAAGCGCCTAAGACGTTGGCTGAGGTTTGGAGGGTGCTATAGATAGCGTCGTGACTGCGGCCAGTGTAATAAATGGCCGTGTCGTCCGCGAACAGGGCTAACTGAGCCTTCTTGCTCTTGGGGATGTCACTGGTGAACAGAGTAAAGATAAGGGGAGAGACGACGGAGCCCTGAGGGACTCCGGCTCTAATGGGGTGGGGGGAAGACAGTGCCTTCCCGATGCGATAGCGGAAGGTGCGATCCGACAGAAAGTCTCGTAAGATGAGCACGAGACGGTCTGGCACTCCCAGTTTGTACAGCTTATATAATAAGCCGTTGTGCCAGACTTTGTCGAAAGCCTTTGCTATGTCGAAGTACAACACACCCGTCATCGCTCCACGCTGGAAGCCAGCGCTCAAGTGTTCTACGATGCGATGGGCCTGTTGAATGCAGGAGTGTCCGGTCCTGAAGCCGAACTGCTCGTTGGGGATGAGACTCTTAGCCTCGGCGAAGTCTTTGAGTCGCTTATAAATAAGTCTCTCGTAGATTTTGCCGAGTGCGTTCAGGAGACTGATAGGTCTGTAGCTTGAGGGCTCAGACTTGGGTTTGCCTGGCTTGGCGAAACCGATGACAGTGGCCTCTTTCCATATTTGGGGAAAGGCGTTGTTGCTCAGGGCGCCATTGAAGATGGCCGCCATTAACACGACGAGCTGAGCGGGGAGGAGTTTTAACACCCTATTGGTGATTCCGTCGGAGCCGGGTGCTTTCCGCGGTTGAAGCTTATTAATGATGGCTTGCACTTCGTCAGCTGTGACCGAAGGCACAGGATCATCAGGGTCTTCTACGGGAGGGAGGGCGGCTTTACGTTCGACGAATGCGTTCACCTCATCGAGATGTCGCTTGTCTACTGGTTGAGAGCTGGGGGAGCACTGGGACTCTAGGCTGCCGGCTAGGCATTCGGCCTTCTCAGAGTCGTCGAATGCGACGCTCTTATCGGGTCGGGTGAGGGGAGGCATCGAAGCCTCTTCGGTGGAGCGCAACTTGCGTTGGAGCTGCCAGAAGGCTAGGTGGGTAGGCTCGAGCTCGCTATGTTAAAGTAGTTATAAGTACTGCGGGATCGAGTTAAACCAGATAAAATAATTAAACGAATATTATTGACTTAAGCTGTAAAATATATTTCGTCAAGTGATTTGGTGACATAACTGACAATCAACAGCCTGATGCTATGGTAACCATCTAAGGCTGGTGATAGATATTAAAGGAGTATCTATTCCTAACATCCACCTCTCTTTGTAATGCCAGCCATCTTCTTGAGACTTTCAATTCTAGGCCCATAAAGTGGTTTAGTGAGCATATCAGCAATCTGCCTGGTTGCTGGTACATGGCAGATGGTAATGCTTCCATCTTGAACACATTCTCGTATAAAGAATGATCGTATCCTTATGTGTTTAGTCTTCTGATGGAATTCTGGTGGATTCTTAGCCATCTTAATAGCTGATTCGTTATCAACACATAGGGATGCTGGACATTCACCAATGATTTCTTTCATAATCTTTCGAAGCCAAATAATTTCTCTGGCAGTTTCGCTTGCTGCCACTATTTCTGCCTCGGTGGAAGAAATCGCTACTGTGCTCTGGCGTTTACTATTCCAGGATATTAGACCTCCAGCATACATGCAAAGAATGCCTGAGGTAGACCTTCCAGTTTCAAGGTCACCTCCGTGGTCAGCGTCACTATAACATTCTAAGTTATGACTATTTCCTGGCTTGTAAACGATGCCTTCATCTATAGTCCCTTTCAAGTAACGCATTATCCTCTTGATATTGATGATGTTCTCCTTTGAAGGTTTATCTAAATTTCGAGATACAACACTGACAGCAAAAGCTATGTCAGGCCTCGTGCTCGTCATCAAATAAGCTAGTGATCCAATAGCTTCTCGGTACGGAAAACTCATTGAAACTTCGTTAACATTTTGAGCATTATTTGCTTTTAAAATTGGTGTGGGCACTGGCTTACATTTCTCCATGCCAAACCTTTCCAATATGCGAGTAATGTACGATTTCTGATGCAATAAAATAGAACCATCAGAGTGCCTTTCTATCTCCATTCCAAGAAAATAACTTGCTGGTTTCACTGTTATTTTGAAATGTGCCCTCATTTCTTCTAGGAAGCAGTTAGCTAGTTTCTCGCTTGAGTAAGCAATAAGACCATCATCAACGTACAAGGCCAGAACAATTTTCTCATTCCCATTTTTTCTCACAAACAAACAAGGATCGGACTGGCTTTGCTTGAAACCTGTCTTCACAATATAGTCTGTAATACATCTGTTCCAACAGAGTGGGGCTTGCTTCAAGCCATACAAGCTTTTCTTTAATTTGAACACATACTTCTCTTCAGTATAACCTTCAGGCGGTTTCATGTATATTTCTTCATCTAAAGTGCCATAAAGGAAGGCTGTGGACACATCAAACTGTGCTAATCTCAGCTTTTCTTTAGCAGCAACACTCAGAACAGCTCTTATTGTGCTGCTCCTAGCAACAGGACTAAAAGTTTCATGAAAATCTAGCCCTTTCTTCTGAGAATATCCTTTTATAACCAGTCGAGCCTTATATTTGTCAACAGAGCCATTTGGATTAGTCTTTATTTTGAATATCCATTTACATGGAATGGCTTTCCGACCTTTTGGTAGTTCGACTAGCTCCCACGTTTGGTTTTCTTTCAGCGAGTTCATTTCGCTTTCGATAGCCTTTTTCCATTCTTCTTTAGCCTTACATGACATTGCCTGTTTGAAGGTTTTCGGTTCGAACAAATTTTCAGCTTCTAATGCCATAATATAGTCATTGAACCGTACATGAGGTCTTAGATTTGCTCTATCTCTGAGGATCATCCGACTTCCTTCTCTTTCATGGTCGTCATCAGATAGATCAGGATCATCGGCTTCGTTGCCTTCAGCGAATTCCTCATTTTCTTCTTCAGAGTGAATGGATTCAAACATTGATTCATCGAGATCATCACCTATCTCTTCATCGGCTTCGTGACGTGCCCTTGATGAAGTAGGTTCTTCAATAACTTCAGCTCCGTACTCTGTAATATTCCGCTCTCCAATCTCTCTATTATCGCTGGTTTCAAATTCATTATGTAGACTTGGAAAGTTATGGAATAAGTTTTTCTGGAGTGTTTTCGGCTCTTCTGATTTCACAAATTCTTTAGATTTTCCGAGTAACGGTACCTCTTCGAATATCACGTCTCTGGATCTAATCAATTTTAGTGATTCCATATTCCAGATTCTATAGCCTTCGTCTCCTTCATAACCAATAAGAATCCCTTTTATAGCTTTCCGTTGCAGCTTCTTGCGGTTAGCTTTAGGAATATGGGCATAGCACGTGCAACCTAGAATTCTTAGATGTTTGATCGCTGGCTTCTTTCCGTACCACAGTTCGTGAGGTGACTTGCATGGCACGCTTGATGGCCCTGTGCGATTCAACACGTAGACTGTTGCGTTTACTATCTCTGCCCATAAGCCATCAGGAATCTTCTCATGTGCATGCATGATGGCTCGCGCGGCTTCTACCACCGTCCTATTTTCTCTTTCTACGCAACCTGCTTGCTCCGGGGTGTGAGGCATCGTGAACCTTTGCTTGATGCCGTTTTCAGTTAAGATATTTTTGAATTTTTCGCTGGTGAACTCTCCACCATTATCGCTTAATATTTCTTTGATGACGTGTCCCGCAACTTTAGCTTCTTTTAAGAAAATATCAAGCTTTGAAGCTGCTTCAGACTTTTCTCGAAGAAAATAGATGTGACGATGGCGTGTAAAGTCATCCTTAAACAGGACATAATATCGTAACTTCGAAATTGAGTATGGAAACGGTCCGCAAATATCAGTATGGATTAGTTCTCCAGCTTTAGTGGCTCTAACCCTTGTACCAAAAGATTGCCTGTGAGCCTTTCCATAAACGCATCCTTCGCAAATTTCCGATTGCTTATCCTCTACTTTAAACCCTAGCTCGTTTTCGATGACTTGACTAACATGTCTTTTGTTTTGATGTGCTAGCCTTTCATGATAGACTTGTAATGGATTTGACAGTAGTTGATTGACTTCTTGATTTTTTGGGCGCAACACAGGTAAGCTCTAGCTTAAATAATCCACCTTTAATCACTCTAGTCCCAATTACTTTAATGTCTCCATTTACTTTCACCATACATTGTTTAGGCGTAGACTCAAACGTACTCGTGGATGAGTTATCGTGCACAGAAAGAACTGAAAATAAGTTTCTTTTGATTTTTGGAACGTACCAAACATCCTTCAATAATATGTGTTCTATGCTTCCATTGACCTTGGCTTCAGCTCGAATGTTGCCCATTCCAATGGCTTCAATGGTTTGTCCATTCGCTGCAGTAACTGTATGTGAACTCTTGAAGTGTTCGAAGCTTTCGAAGAAGTCGCCTGAATTCGTAACATGGCTTGTCGCTCCGTTGTCAACGTACCAGTATTTTTTATCTATTGGCATTCCATCATCGCAGGCTAACACTGTCAGGTTTACATTTGAGGTTTTACTGTCATTTGACGGCTTTCGTGGACGTCCATCATTTATCCATTTTTGGCATTTTCGTACAAAGTGTCCAACTTCTCCACAATAATTACATTTAAAAACTTTTTTCTTCTTCTGTGTCTTCACTATTAATACTTCTTCAGTTTTCTCTGTCTCATCTTTAGTACTTAACGCTTTTTCATATGCACTTAGCTGCGAAGTTAAGTTCTCTACTGTCCGATCCTTTTTTGTTATAAGAAGCCAACTTGACTTAAAAGCGAAATAATCTTTCGGTAAAGTTCCAAGTATTTTACAGATTAATAATATCTCGGGCAAACTCGCATCAATTTGGCTGTTCAATTCGTGCCAAATGTTTTTTAACGCAGATATATGCTTTCTTATGTCATGTTCAGGATCCTTTTTATAATCAAAGAATTTTAGACAGAGATCATAACTTTTGTCTTCGCTACTTGCATTGTAGAGGCGTTCTAGCTCGTCCCATACTTCTTTAGCGCTTTTGTACCGCATGACTTGTTCCAGTATCTCATCCGTCATGTTTGACGTCATCAGAGTCAAAACTATACAGTCAATTTTCCGGAATTCTTTTAAATCCGATTCGTATTTTATTTTTGTAGATTCATTTTTAACATCTACAGGTTCAACAGGTCTACAGATCTTCCCTTCCAAAATATCTTCAGCACCGGGAATTGCCCTACATACTGTTTCGATCCTATACTTCCAATGCTTAAAGTTTCTTCCATCAAGGTGCATTATTTGTACCTTTGAGGCCTCTGCAATCGCCTTATCCATGGTGATGTCAGACCTGGTACAGATTCTTGCAAGAATTTTTCAGAACACTTTCCAAGAGGTAAACTTTTACGCATCCACTACTATTTTCTTATTCAAACAATTGAACAATCGTTCAACCACGCTCTGCTACCATGTTAAAGTAGTTATAAGTACTGCGGGATCGAGTTAAACCAGATAAAATAATTAAACGAATATTATTGACTTAAGCTGTAAAATATATTTCGTCAAGTGATTTGGTGACAGAACTGACAATCAACAGCCTGATGCTATGGTAACCATCTAAGGCTGGTGATAGATATTAAAGGAGTATCTATTCCTAACACGCTAAGCGTCTTGTCCCATTGATCTGAACGATGCTCACTAGTGCGCTTCTTTACAGCACGCTGTAAATAACGCAAGTGAGCTTTGTTCGCGTCGCAGGGAAAGTTGCTGTAGGCACGGATGGCCGCGTTCTTCTCGGTTATCAGTTCACGTACGTCAGCGGGTAGAATCCAGCGTTGATCGCTCATTGCTGGAACTTCCCGTGAGCAATCCTTTAGTACGGATTGCACGTGTTCTGTAAACGAGTTGATGGCGGCCGTCGTGTCTGCGACTGAGACAATGTGGTCGGGGATGGCCTCCAGGTGAGGCGACGTGGTGGATTTCAGCTTTTCGCTGACTTTCCTCCAGTCGGTTATCACTTGGGTCGGCAGGGGCTGGCTGGGGTCAGAGGGACCCGAGCGGGGAACTAAGTGCATGAGCACTGGTCGATGGTCTGAGTTAAGCTCATGTAAAGTCTCGATGGAATGCAACTTAAGGTTGACATTCTTGAGTAGCGCTATGTCGAGAACGTCCGGACGTTGGTCGGGGTCGTGGGGATAGTGAGTGTGCTCCATAGGAGCGATGGGATCGAAGTTGAGGGACTCACCCAGGTTATACACGTGACGTCCTCTGGCAGAGGTCGTCGTGCTGTTCCAGGCGGGGTGTTTGGCGTTGAGGTCGCCCGCTATGATAACGGAGTCACTCAAGCCGAAGAGGACGGCAAGGTCTTTGGTGAACAGAGTGTGCTCCTCGGACGTGCCGCCGGGAGGGATGTACGCGGAGGCGATAGTGATCGATTGATGACCGGTCATGCCTAGTCGACAAACTGAAGTCTCGAGCAGAGACTCCATGGGAGGGGGATCTAAGGGGATGCAGTGCAGTTCCTTTCTATAATAGATTAGAGTACCGCCCTTGTGGCAACGTGACCGATCGTTGCGAACTATGCGATAGTTGGCAATTCTCGGATCGCGGTGACTGGGCTTGAGGAAGGTCTCCTGTATGAGGAGGATATCAATTTGATGGTCACGGAGGAAGGTGGCGATTTCATCACGCTGGCCTCTAATGCCATTGGCATTAAAGTACCCTAATTTAAGGGATCGGGGTTTGGTACACGTTAATCTCGTATTATCCATTGAAATTAAAGATAAATGCCGCTGAAGGCTTCGCCTAACTTGATTAGGGACTTGAGGATAATTTTAAGCTTATCACCGTCAGTGTTAGCCTCCCTGAGATCTGCTGCCATGCGGTCTGCTTCGGGGGTGACTAACTTTGCTAACGTTTCTAAAGTTACGTTAGGAGAGGAGACCGCGGCCGCAGGGCCGGGAGGCGCGGGACGAGCGGGCGCCGGTGCGCTCGCTTGGGCCACGGGAGTGGGGACAGGGGCATCTAATAGCCCGGGAATGGGGCTGGACTTTGCTTTGCCGAGTGCCGGGAAGGCTCTCTGGTGGTTTAGCGAGGTCCAGGGAGAGGGCCTCTGAGGGCTGAGTCTCTCCGGCATCTGTGCAGTTGGTAGCCTCACCGATGGGCTTTCTCTCTGCTGGCGGGCGTTTGCACGCTTCGCCAGTTTAGAGGAGGAGCCTTTGGGGGCTTTCGGGCAGCCGCGGTAGTTAGCCGGGTGGCCCGACTGGCCGCAAAGCACACAGCTCGGTGGCTCCGTGCATAGCGATTTGTCTTTGGGACGGGGGCAGTCTGCCGTACCATGGTCGCCTAGACACTTTACGCATCTGTGCGGCGCATGGCAGTTGGCTTGGCTGTGTCCGTACAGCTGGCAGCGGTGGCACTGCCCTACTACGGTTGAGCGGTAAGGCTTCTCTATTGAGATGCCTGTGAGGGAGCATACCGACTTCACTTTGAAGATCGGGTGGTGTCCTTCTACTGGGTCACAGATGACCAGTACCATATCGTACTGGTCTCCACCTCTCGCCTTATGAAGGCGGTGGACGGCTGCGACCGGGATGTCCTGGCCTTGGAGGTCGTTTAGGATGTCCTCCGTGGGGATTTCCTTCGGGATCCGCCTGATCACCACGCGGGTGGGCTTCTCCTCTGGAAGGGAGTATGTATGGAAGGCTATGTGCCTTCCGATCAGCTGACGGGTTAGTTCCCTGAAGTCGGTGGTCGTAGGGACTACCACTTTGATACCCTGCTGGGTGCTTTTTGCGCTAGTGTATTGAATGCGGCGCTCAACACACATTTTGGACACGTCTGTCCATTTCCCTTTGTCCTGAATGAACAACGGGGGAGGGGGCTTCAGCTTCTTTGAAGAAGCGGCTGAAGAGTTAGCCTTAGGGCTGGATGGTCTGCTGGTATGAGCAGCGGCGGACTTTGGTGCGGGGACCGGGGAGGTGGGGCGGGAGGCCTCGGGAGAGGGGATGAGAGGGAGCGCGACTAATTTTTTGGCCATGGTGGCCTGAGAGTTTTTGCCCTTTTTCCTCTTGCCCTTTCCGACGACTTGATAGTCGTCTTCAGAGGACGAGGAAGCAGAGCAGGAATCTATAACCGATTCCGAGTCGGAGACTGGCACAGTTGTGTCCATTTTCTCCGAAATGGGAACAATGGACGCAGGTGCGGACTGATCCATTGTTTGCTTAACAATGGGTCCGGGGTTAGCCGGAATCGCGGCGGCGACGGCTGGCGGTGAGCCTTTGTCCATGTTCTCAGAAACGGGAACAATGGACGCAGGTGCGGACTGGACCTTTGTTTGCGAAACAATGGGTTTCACTACAATGGGTCTTGGAGTTGCCTTAATCGCGGCGGCGACGGCTGGCGGTAAGCCTCTGTCGGCAGGTGGCGGTGACAAGGGGCTCTCGAGCGCGTCAGTGACGGTATCGGTGGTTTGCTGAATGGCAGCAATTTCTGACCCATATTTTTGTAAATATGGGACGGTCGTGAAGACGCGCAAGAAAAAGCGCAAAAGCGCTTTATCTGTGTCGTCAAGGGACGACATTTTATCGGCTAAAAGTTAGCGGACATTTGAGTGAAGCTCAGCGCGCCTAACAACCTAATTTCTTGACGAATTATTTAGGGAATTTACTGAATCAGTGACTCACCCGCTTCAACCTTCCCGCAGGCACAGTCCGAGGGTCCTGGCTTGGTAGCAACTCCAACTCCAGTCCAGGGAACTTTGCTTTCAGGAACTTGTTCAAACGGGAAACACTAGCACAGTATATCGGCGGCGCATGCGAACGCGACGGAGCCCAATTTTTCACCTAGACCCTGAAGGGGTTCGGCGGGCGGGTTGGGTCACCACCCTCTCTCGGTTTCGTTGGCACCGTTAGGTTTCCCACCAAGAACCTCGAAATTGAGGATTTTTCCCTGATGGGGCAAAGGAAGTTAAATCGGAATAATATCCGAAGCAAATGAGCAAGTGCTGTCTTAATAAAAAGACAGCAATTGTTCGGGGGTGTAGTCGAAAGACAACTGATGACGTCACGACACTGGGAAGCGACGAACCGATGACACACACTGATAGCGAGCGGGAATGCGAGCAGGTAGCGGCACGTCCGTACGCGACGGCGGTCAGGCGGCGAGTGAACTCACTTAAAAACATTCACCTTTGTAATATAGGTGTGATGTGATGCAGATTTTACATTTTTCCCAACATTTGTAGCTACCAAAAAAGCTGATTCCGCAAATAAGGTTTGTTCCCGTTATGTCACACAACAAACAAAAAAAAACGAAAACTTGACAAATTGAATCTGTGCTGTTTTTACATAAAAATGTCAATGGAATCAAGGCAACGCATGCCAATCTAATCCTATGCAAACGGGGTGAAGAAAGCGAAAAAGTTGGCTCACCCTCGTGAAATATTCAATCAAACTTTGGTTCTACCTGGTAAAAGTTCGCACTCCTGGATACATGACGACATTGAGCTTCGTAGAGAGGTGAGATCGTAGATATGACATCATCATCTGGCCAGCGTATCCAAACTAAGTTGGGGTCGGCAGCTGAATACCAGTATTTTACATGAAACGACTGCCTATCTCACATCCACACCGCGACCCAGTTAGTACCGGGGAATATGATACTCCTTGGTAAGACTGATTGTCACAATTTCGGGCCACTGCCTATCTGTAACGACTGTCGAAGAACTACAAATGCTAGCCGGGACCAAGGGCTTAACGTGCTTTCCGAGGCACGAAGGAAACTTGGTACGTAATAAGTGGTCACCCATTGAGACACAAACCTAGCCAAGCGCGGCTTAACCTTTAGATTTATCTGAGCAGCTGTTATTATTTGACTCAATCTCGATATCGTGGATATGACAAACGACGATATTGTTTTTGTCATCCCGAACCGTCCCACACCTGGACAAAGGCCTCCTCCCCTCACTGTTGTGCTTCTTGCCAGTTCGTAGGGAACCCAAGTAGTAAAATTCTCCTACAGTAATCGACTTATAAGACTACACGTCTCATAGGAATCCAATAGACGCTTTGACTAAGAACATTGATCTTAAAACAGCATCTTTTTTTTTTACGGATGGGAAATCATCAAATGACTTCTCCCGCTCTGGGCGGAGCGGGAGGGAGTGTCAGACTTGACTGACTAAAACCCACCCATGTTCTTTCTTAGCCCTTTGTGTTCCAGGGCCGCGGTATCTCTTTCGAACAACCCGCAGCCCTGGCAGGCATCGGCCCTCTCGGACCCCTTCCGATCTGCTGACATCTCCTTGAGGCGCGCGTGGAACACAAACGCGCCGTCGCCGGCACGGCCTGTCGTCATAAGACGGACGGACGGTGAGCTAGCCCATTACTCACCGCTTCTCGGACCCCTTCCGATTTGCTGACATCTCCTTGAGGCGCGCGTGGAACACAAACCCGTCTACAGGCCCAGGCATCTTAGAAGTTGATTTGCGCTACAAGCTATCCAAGTGACCCGCAATCTTTTCTTTGCGAGCATATCCATACTAATATTATAAAGCTGAAAAGTTTATTTTTGTTTGTGTGATTGCTTGAACGCGCTAATCTCAGGAACTACAAATCTGATTTCAAAAATTCTTTCTGTTTAAGAAAGCCCATTTATCGAGAAAGGCTTAGCTATAAATATATAGGTGCTCCGCTCAGCCAAGCCTATTGGCTTGGTTGAGCGGAGCAACAGCAATGAAAAATGTTGCTAAAACGGGGAAAATGTGATGCAGACGAAGTTGCGCTGGACAGCTAGTTTAATAATATAATGGCTTGGTGCTATAACTGTTTTCTGGAATAGCATATAAAATTGTTCTTACTACCCCAGTCTACGCAGACAAAGTCGCGGGCAATCTAATCTAATCTCGTTATTATTAAAGGAAAGAAATTAAAATCTTTATTTAATATCGATAATTCCAACATATCCAAAAACAGAAAAGCACTTAAGCTGCTTCGCAACTCCATGTTAAAGTTTTGACATGATACGCACGCAAGTTACGTGCTCCCGAGCAAGATTGGTGTTTGATAAAAGAAAATTTGACGACTTGGGTGTTTCGATGATAACAGGATTACACTGGCTTATAGAAAAGTTTAGGGATTTTACAAGATATAGAAAACTTGTGAAAGAAATGAAAAACAAAACTAAAGCGTCTAGACCACTCCCTCTCATAGAGAAGAGGCCTGTTTTCCAGCAGTGGGAATATTATAGGCTGATGATGAAGCTCTAGACAGATTAAAACTAGGCCAAACCGTTAAGGACAAATCGCGGACACGGATGTCAGAAAATGAGGTGTATGTGTTAGCGTCTGATGTGCGCAGCCGTTCCTTAATCGTGACTTGAGAGCTTTAGCTCTGAAACTTATGAATTAACCAACGAGGCTAAAAAGGTTATTCTATAAAAATCTTATCACTTAATTCGAATTCTTTTTCCGTAAAATAAACTACGCAATATCACTGGCACTTGATAAAATCAGTATTAACCCAAAATGAATGCGGAAAATTCCGAGCGGAAATTTTCGTTCCGCCAAACGACCAATGTTTATTTTGGCACACTCAATTGTCTAATTTTCTGTTTCTTCAACATTTTTTTTGGTAAAAAAGTTATTCTTTAATTCTCAACGCGACCCCGCTTGTCCGTAATTACGCCGGCCTCACTGGCCATTCCGGTAAAAAGAAGTCCACAAAATAAATTACGTAGAAAGATTTTTCTTTTAAATAGACATCGCTAATTACCGTCCTTTTGAGAGGTAAATATCCCGTCATTTACATTTAACGTAGGTACTTATTTTGGTCATCGATGTCGTAATTAAAGTTTATGATTTTTTTTGTAAGGCGACCGAGTGGCTACGGAAAAATTGAATGAGAAAATGTGTTTTTTTTTGCGTTTCACTTTTGTGCCGCTATTATTAGTTGGAATTCCTGCTTTGATTTTTTTTGCCTTTGCTTTGGGACTTTAAAAAAAAAGATAATGCTTTTGTTTCGGTTGTTACAGACAGTAGTAACAACAATAGGTAGGATTTCAGTTCCAATCTGCTATCTTAGATTACTGAGGTTAGACCAATTTGTCAGATTTTAAAACAATCTCATTATTAGAATCTACCATTTGTATGTTTTGTTTCAGTGAAGGCAAACTTAAAAACAAAAAAAAAGAAAGAAATATAGTATCATCATCATCAACAATCCCGGCCTCATGCACTATTGGGTATAGGGCATCTCTTTGTTTGTGCCATTGGAGATTGACTTCTGTGTCATAGTACATAAGTACTGTAAAATTATTTAAAAAATCCATCGATCGCCCTAAATTGATGACAAAGATCACACAGCAAATTCAAAAATTCAATTTCCTTCACAAGTTTATTAATTGAGAAATATTATAAATGGCCCACTTGTATTGTGTTCACGATACACGACCACATCTGTTATCTAACGACGTCCCCTTTGAACCTACTTTATTCAAACTGCCATAAGGCATTTAATCCTTTATTAACTTTATCTGAACTCTTGAAGTTGTGTGAGCCTTTCGATCTTACTTAGATTAGTTAGCTCACTGACCTTTCTGTCATTTTTAGATCTTTGACAGTCGTTACAGGTAGTCAGTTTCCGAAAGTCCTGTGGTATGACCACGGGGTGTCGTATTACCCAGTACAAACTAGGTTGTGGAGGTCAGATATAAAACATTCGGTTGGACTGGAAGCCGAACCAAGTTAAAAAAAAACCGGCCAAGTGCTAGTTGGACTCGCACACAAAGGGTTCCGTAACCATTATTTATAAAAACGAGCAAAAAAAGTCACTTTTTTTGTATGGGAGCCGCCCTTAAATATTTACTTAATTTTGTTTTTAGTATTTGTTGTTATAGCATCAACATAAATACATAATCTGTAGAAATTTCAACTGGCTACCTATCACGGTTCATAAGATACAGCCTGGTGACAGACGGACGTACGGACGGACAGCGAAGTCTCAGTAATAGGGTCCCGTTTGACCCTTTGGGCACGGAACTCTAAAAAGGCTAGGCAGATAATATCAACTTGATTGAGACCTATGAGGTGGCCACAAAGCGCCATGTAGTTACTAAATAATTGCAGATTCTTATCAATCAGCCCATATTAAACAATCTGTTTGGTTAAAACACGGAGTCACTTAGTATTCGGGTTCGCAGAACAAAATGAACGCAACGGTCGCCTGACCGCATGACGTTTACTTTAGTTTACATCTAACCTACAATTTGGTGCTGAACGCTGTCGGGTCAGTCATTGAGTTAGAACTTTTCTATTTATATTTTCACTGATTAATCTTATCCAAACGTGTTGCGCCTACCCCAAATAAAATGGGACAAGGGTGGAAAAATGATGACGAATTTTATCTTAAACTAGCTGTGACCGCGACTTCGTCCGCGTGGAATTTTACAAATAAGTTATTTAGTTTTTTTTTTCGGTTTTGCATTTTTATTATAAAATTTTAAAATTTTCTATATTAAAAGTAGCCTAAGCCACTGAAAGTCCCGCCAAAATCAGTCTAGCCGTTTCAGAGATTAGCCGGAACAAACAGACAGAAAGACAGACAAAAGTTGTAAAAATGTTATTTTGGTATATGTACCGTATATATTTATATACATAATAATATGCATGTAGTAAAAAGCGTTTATTTTAATATTACAAACAGACACTTCAGTTTTATTTATTTGTATAGATGTATAGATAAAAAAAAGAGAGGCGCTTGCCCTGCAGTGGGACACCATGTAGGTTTGTAAAATCTCAACTTTAAAGTTTCCATCACAATTTTTTCCCATAACTTCCAAAACCAACACAAACTACCACGTTCTTTGTACAAGTCGCTTCGTTACCAACTCGCTTCCCAATAAAAACATTGAGGCTCTCCGTCGGTTTCTATTTCAATACAATGTTAGCTTTCGACGGTACTGTACCAAGCTTCATTTCCGAAGGTAATATCTAGACTAGCAGAAGTTGCTTCGACTTTTTAGCAAGCGTTGCGAGGAAAAGTTTCCCTGTTTATTTGGATTGCATCCTGAAACGTATTGCTTTTTTGTTCTTTCTTTTTTTCTGTAGGGATTATCGCTGTGTTGGTGTCGAATGAGTTCGTGTTTTCTGTCTTATAAATTGCTTTTGCTTTGTTGTCTTTGAATTTTTTAGTATGTTGGCGGCGACGTATGTTTAGCAAGATTGTTTTTTCAAATGTGGTTTCGACACATGAAAAAATTTTATCCAGTTAATTCATTTATGGCAGCGTGGTGGATAGATATTGATTGTTGTTAGGAAAACTATAGACATGTAGGTACAGGAACGTGGAAAAAGGCAAATAGACAAGCCTATACGTAGCAATAGGTGAATTCAGGTATAATTCTTATAAAATTGACATCTGCGAGAGCTAGTTTTCAGTGCTACAAAAAGCGTTCAACAATTAACTATAGCCCCAATAAAGATACCAGCACGTACCTCATAGATATTCATATCTGTTAGACTGACGAACAATTTCCAGCTCGCTCGTTGCCCAAAAACTTTTCTATCTACGAAAAATTTAAAAAATGGAAAACAGCAACGTGGCTGTCCCCGGCCATATGTCAACGTGAACGCGCCGTTTTTCAATAGTATCGCAGCAAAGCCGATCTGTTCATTGACAAGATTAATTTATCGTGTAACAACTGGCGCACACGGGCTTGTTTTAAAATGACCGGCTTTTTGGTAAGAGAAGATTTTTTGGTCAAGCTTTTTGAGGTTAGTGTTTGTCTGTTTGGGTAAGTTTTGTGATTGGATGGAGCAAGGAGATATGAATATAAATTCTTGTTTGTTAAAAAAAAATGTTGTAGATTTTTTTGTTTTTTTATTGCTTGAATGACATTGTTAGGAAAATGCTGTTCGTAAACTATGATTACTAAGAGTGACTACGAAAATTGTGTTGAAGACACAAGATGGCATTTATTACGATTACGAATATAGACGCGCGAAAAAACACACAAGTTCCATACAATGTAGTTTTCTGTTAAATATTATTATAAACCTTTATAAATAATTATTAAAAACTCCTAAACTAAAATGGAAAGAAACAGTAGGCAATAAATAATAGATTAAGTCGCCTTGAAATTTCTAAAACTTTTGATATATATATATATAGATTTTGACTGTGAGTTTTGAGCCAATGGTAAGAGACAACCATATACCTACCTAAGTTGGTAATGGTAACCTTTCATTTTCTGGAATAGTGGGTGCAAAATAAATCCCTAAATTGAATTCCTAGTAGGTACTTCTACGACATAACGATGATAAATAATCCTATAACGAGCTTGTATTATCCTACGATACTTCGAAAAGATGGTGAAAGCGAGCGAAACCAGGGATGAAAAGAAAAAAATACGTTTATTTCGCAAAATGGATGGCTTCGTTACCGTGATTTACAATATCTGTTTTGCTTGAAATATATTTTGCCATAGTTCGTGACGCCTGAAATGTCTTTGATCATATTGATGTTTGTAAGTTATGAATATTGTTTAAAGTTTTTCGTTTTAAAAGATTGTTTTATGGTTTTTCGATAAATATGTTTTAAAAGAAACTGATTAGTTTTTCTGCATTCTGTGCGATTTTGAAAAAAAAATGCATTATTTTCTTTCTCAACCTGCGCACGGTGGGAACATATTGCCATATGTTCCACTGCTGTGCTAAAAATATGTTTAAATATACAAGGTGTTGTTTTGCATCCTCGTCAAAATTTAGGAGTTTGTCACAAGAGACATAAATAATAAATTAAAATTACAGTACCTAGTTAAATAAATATAAAAAATTATTCATTTTTTTTTGGTTGGTTAGTTAAGTTTGTCAGTATTTCAGAATATTCCCCTTAACGTGGTTTAGTGAATAAGAAATTATCGAAAAAACGTTATAATATGGAAGCGCGGTTATAGGGCGAGATTCAGACGGGCTGCGTTTAAAACACGTGGTGGTTCACACTAACCAATTTCCGTAAATAAGAAAAAATAATAAAAATTACCTTATATTTAATTATTGATTCGAGACGAGAATTATTACCATAGTTACCTCCTTGAATTTGACGAGGATGCAAAACAACACCTTGTATAAAATAAATAAAATAAAATAAAAATAGCCTTTATTTTCCTATTATTCACATATCTATTGTTTTCACAGAACTTAATTTATTAAGGGGTCATCCATCTCTGGACGAAGGCCTCCTCCATCTGTTTCCATTTATATCGATCTTGGGCCGATCTAGTCCATTCTATCCCTGCCAGTGCAACGATATCGTCTCGCCATCGTTGCAATGGTCTTCCGCGGCGTCTGTTTCCGTTTCGTGGATACCAGTGCAGGACGCGCTCGCTCCATCTGTTGTCTGTGGTTCTCGCGATGTGGCCTGCCCAATTCCACTTTAGTTTTCCGGCCATAAACAAAGCATCAGTTACTTTGGTCTTCGCTCTGATGTCGCTGCTTTTTATGCGGTCGCTTATTTTTAATCCAAGCATGCTTCTCTCTACAGCTCTTTGAAATGACCTTAATTTAGTTTTCATGGCATCTGTTGTAGTCCAAGTTTGACATCCGTATAAAAGAGTTGGTAGTATATTTGAGTCAAATAGTTTTCTTTTGATGTCGTTAGAGAAATT
Source organism: Cerastis leucographa (assembly GCA_963082945.1). Lineage (NCBI taxonomy): Eukaryota > Metazoa > Arthropoda > Insecta > Lepidoptera > Noctuidae > Cerastis > Cerastis leucographa. The sequence continues at coordinate 7,018,132 of OY720361.1, forward strand.
TCCTTTAAATATTTCTTTAAGTGACCAATACTTCTTCCATGCAATAGTTATCCTTCGTTTGATCTCTTTTATAGTCCTATCGGCAAAACATATATTTTGTCCCAGGTATACATAGTTTTCTACGTATTCGACGTGTTGGTTATCAACAATTAGCGGTATTTGTTTTCCGTTGGTCATTGCTTTCGTTTTTTCGTAATTCATTGTCAGTCCACACTTCATACTCTCTGTATTGAGATCTTTGATTAGCTCTAGTAACTCTGCGTGGCTTTCTGAAAGTATGATTATGTCGTCTGCGAATCGCAAGTGTGACAAATATTCACCGTTAATATTGATACCTCTTTTGTCCCATGCTAGTTTTTTAAATATGTGTTCCAGTAGAGCTATGAATAATTTGGGTGATATAGTATCACCTTGTCTCACACCTTTCTCCATATAGAATACGTCACCTTCTTTTTCTAATTTCACTCGAGCATTGCAATCCTTGTAAATTTCTTGTATTATTGTTATGTATTGCTGGTTGATTCCTTGTTGAGCTAGAGCAGTCCAGAGGGACTCATGTTTTAAGGAATCGAAGGCTTTACTGTAATCGATGAATGCCATGTATATTGTTTTTCCGTATTCTATGTATTTTTCCATTGTTTGAGTAAGTGTAAATATATGGTCAGTAGTTGAATAATTCTTTCTGAAGCCCGCTTGTTCTCTAGGTTGGTTTTCATCAATTTGCTTTGATATTCTGTTTAACAGTACTGTTGTAAATGTTTTGTATAGACTTGACAGTAGGCTTATTGGTCTGTAGTTATTGATATTTTTTGGGTCTCCTTTTTTGTAGATAAGAGAGATTTGACATGGTTTCCATGGTTTAGGTATGTGTTGTTGTATCATAACTTGGTTGAAGAGATTTGTAAGAATTGGTACTATTGCCTCATCAAATGCTTTAATAATATCGTTTGTGATATAATCTTCGCCTGGGCTCTTGTTTGTCTTCAATTTATTTATGGCAGTTCTCACTTCTGAGTGTATGAAGGGTGGTATAAGGTCTTTTTCATACGCCAAATCAATGGGTTCGGGGGCAGTTCTTGCATCTTTATTTTTGTAAAGGTCTCTAAAAAATTCTGTAGCTACTTCTAATATTTCCTGTCTTGATGTTACTGATTTATTATGTGTATGTTTTAAATCCATAATCCATTTCTTTGAGTCGTTTAATTTTTTATATGCTCTTTTGCTTGACCCTGTCAACTCCAATTCTGCTCGTAATGTATTTAATCTGTATTGTTTTTGTCTTTTCTTTAGTTTGTTTTTAATTTGTTTGTAGAGGTTTCGTAGTCGTTTTCTTTGTTCAAATGTTCTATTAGGTAGTTTCTTAAGGAGCTCTCGTTCATTAATTGATTTTAATATGTCTTCGGTTAGCAAGAGTGAAGCATTTTTCTTGTTTGAATTTCGGTTTGGCAGTTTTCCAGCACATTTATGTATTGTGGTTACTAGGTTGTTGTATGATTCTTCTAAGTTGTTACTGACTTTTGGTTCTTCCTTTTCTAGGATATTTTTTAGGCATATTTTTTCTATGGGGGTAAAAAGGGTAGTTTTGGGTTTGGTTAGATTTTTCCGACTGGGCTTGGACACTCCATCTAATTTTATTTCACATCTAACTGGCCGGTGATCCGATGGGTATGTAGTATTCAAAACGGTTACATCTTTAACAATTCTCATATTTTTTGCCAGAATAAAATCTATTTCGTTTTTGGTTTTGCCGTTGGGAGACTGCCAGGTCCATTTATTGCTTGGGTGTTTTTTAAATTTTGTATTAGTTATGATGAGCTTATGTTCGCAGCAAAAATCTATTAACTTTTGCCCTCTTTCGTTTCTCGTTCCATACCCATATTTTCCCAAAGTTAAGTCTTCGTGTTTTTGTGGTATACCAATTTTAGCGTTAAAGTCACCAATAATAAAAGTATTTCTGCATGTTTTTTGTAAAGCTTGTCTTAAGTTGTTGTAGAATGATTCTATTTCCTGTAAGTCTGCTTTTTCAGTAGGAGCGTAAGCTTGAATAATTATTAATTGATGGTTGTTAAATTTCATGTCTAATCGTACAACTCTATCTGAGTAGGTAATAAAATTTTGTATATTATTTTTGAAGTGCCTTTTCACCATGAATCCAACACCATTCCTTCCACTTTTTTTTCCCACTAGAGAGTAGTATGTATTCCGTATTTTCTTCTATATTCTGACCAGGTTTTTTAATTTCTGCCAATCCGATTATGTCCCAGTTTATATATTTTAAACTGTGTTCTAACTGTATTAATCTAGTACTGTCTATAAGTGATCGGACGTTGTACGTAAGTATATATAAACTTTGTGTTTTGTTTTTGTTTCTTGCTGTAGACGGAGGGTTTTGGTCTCTTTCTCCCACGGCGACCACCCGTGATGGGAGAGCAGTTTTTATCTTATTTTGTGCTAATTTAAAATCATGTTTGGTGGAGGGGGCCTTTATTTTTCATGCTTCTTTGGTGCGTGTAATATATGCTGTCATTGTGTTCTTATGGGCTTTGTATTTTTTATTTGCCTGATTGTTTCGCCAGGTATCTGAATTTATTAAATAATCAAAATTACATTTCAATATACACCTTGTATATTGAAATGTAATTTTGATTTGGATTTAGACAATCTACAATCTTAAATGATTGTAAGCTTTCAGTAGTTACGTGTGTTTCATTTTAAGAAAGTGTCTTTCAAATTAAAAACTTCTCTGTGTGTATTGAAAAACATTTTTGCTACTGTTCGAAGAAATCACTATTTGCAGTGATTACGTTTAAATAACGCTACTTGAATGTATAAAAAAAAATAAGTAATAAAAAAACTATTGACATATTTTGAACTGAATACTTTGTAAATAAAACCAAACAATATAATAAATAGCACCTTCTTCAATTCTGATAAGGTTGAAATTCAACAAAGAAGAAAGCTAAAAGAAAAGTAATCCTGGCTGTATGAATGCAGAACTTTTCAACCTAAAACAGCCCATGTGCCACTTAAATCTAATACTATATTATGACTTGTATTAATGTCTGATGGTCCAATTTTCTTTGCAAGGGTTGAAAGTAAGAATAAGGCTTACTGCTGTTTGCTGGGTCGTCACGTGCGTCCAGGAGTTTCGTGCTTGACATCAACCATGCTGGACGATAAATCATGGAGCCAAGCTGGGCCCACGTGGACACAAATTGAATTTTTGACCGTCACTACAGCATGGGCAGTCTAGTAGGTGATTTTTAACAAAGTTGTATTCAGACGGTATTCTTTCTGGGCTGGATAGAAAAGAGAAAGGGTAGCTTCTTAATTTTTCATCTGACAAGACCGTTAGATAAATATTAATAGTTTGTAGGAGAAACGAAATTGTCAATGTAAATAAAAAGTTGTACTTCACATATTTATAAAGAACCTTCTTCACTAGACAAGTTTGTGGACAAAGACCAATAACAGAGTCAGAAAAATTACCTAAATGTTAATCACAATGACGAACATCTTAAATTGTTTGTATGTTCAAGTCACAAAAATGTTTGACTGTTGTATTTAATTGCTCTAGCACGGCAACTTGATGTAGAGTATCATTAAGAGAAACCATTAATTTACCTTACTGTACTATACTACAAGTACGAATTTAAAACTGTATAATTATATTCAGGGTTCCCAAATCACTATTCTAATGTAATTGAAATAATTAACAATGAAACCCATCTCACCCTGTAAGCTCGGTCATCAGCCATTGCTAATCTATTGTAAACAATTGGAAGCTGGATTAATATTTCCATTAACTTATGCAAATTAAATTAATTAACTTGTCAATATTGGGTTAATTACAAGAGGTCAACATCAATTTAATTGGCCAAGATTTATTACAGCAAAACTAAAATATTTATGGTATGTCTATGTCTTTCTGAACGGTCTGTGTCGGCTTGTCTGTCTGTCCAGAAAGATATATAAGAACGTACATATGTAAGGAATATTGTGATACAACTTTTATTTATGCAATTTTTTTTAATCAAATAATTGAAATGAAATTAATGAATGATGAAATTGTATGAAACATCTGATGTTTTAAATAAAAGAGGAGAAAAATCCCAACTCTCATATACCTACCAACAAAATTCTTGCTATAAGTTTGTTGTTATACCGCGTATACAGGAATATCTCAACAGAAATGAGAGAACAAAAACATTATATTTTTGCATATTTTTGAGTCAAAATCTGGTATGTAACGTATTTTTGTGAATGTGTATGTTTGGTTCCAGGTTGAAAATAGAATTGACAGTTTCGACCATCTGGTCGAAACGACCAGACTTAGGACTCCCCTTGCTTCACATGGCGTCATCTATCTAGATGACGAAGATGGAGAAGTTCTTTTAAACTAAGCAACTGCTTAAGATTTTTTTTTCCGGTATCATCAGAGGTAAGATTGCAATTATGTTATAGGTACATAACCTAAATAAACAAACCAAACTCAAACATAAACTTTCAACGTAAATCCAGCTCCAAATCGATCCTCATACGATCACCCGACCGATAAAAATGTAGGGTGAAATTAAACAAAAACTTTTCGAACCGATATCCCGTGTCGGAAGTTTAAGTTGGTCAATTGATCCTATCCATACAAATGGCCGAAGCATGCCCTAATTCGGCCATACCCTTTAGTTATATTCATTTTTGTACGGGGGCCTTTGCAAGCCGCGGTAGTTTGTAAATCTCGTGTGTTACGGATATAACAAATTAATAATATTTATTTAATAATATTTAATAATATTTATAATTTAATAATATTTGGATAGGCTACACATTTTGTAAGATATTTTGAAGTGTCTTTTTGTATCGCGGTAGAAAAAAGTATACAAAACATCACACTGTCAGAAAAAGGTAAGAGAGTCTTATAAACCGAGATTAGGTACCATTCATGGACCTGAAGCCCTTGCACGACCGCGCGGTGTAGACGTCATTTTTTGAAAAAAAAATACAATAATCCTATAGCATTTTTTTTTGCAGCTATCACAATCAGTATCAACCATAGATATGAATAAATTCTTAAAATTATGAAAATACAATATGTGATTCGATATTTTTCAATTTTGAAATCGACATAGTTGCGTTACGTTTACGCTAAGGGTTCTGTTTCAGTCGTTGATACAAGTATTGATTGAGAAATTTTCAATCATATTATATTTTTTAGGTTTTTGACTGAACTGTCCCACTACTGCCAGCTAAATGTTCTAAAGAACCCTGCTGGCCTACCATGACGTCTTAAAGCATTATTGTTTTACTCTTAAGCTAGGTTCATATTGCTGTGTCGGGGTGTGTCGGGGCGCGCCAGAACGCAATCGCTTACGTTCATTTACTATGAATAGATTCACATTAGTAGGTTGTGTTGTGTTGTGGCGCGTTCTGTCGCAGTTAAATCGCTCGACACCCGGTCGCGCCAGAGAGGTGGTGGGGGATCTGTCGCGCCATACTAATGTGAATCTATCATTTACGACGCGTTATTGCGAGGGAACAGTTCATGTAATTAGTAATTATCTGTTTTTCGTTCTTTAAAATGTCCGATGAACTTATTGAATTAGTACGGCAATACAAAGTTCTCGATGATACGAAATGTAAAGAATATAAGGATCACGGTGTCAGGGTGTCCTTGGGAGGAAATAGCAAAAACATTATAAATCAGGTAAAACATCGAAGTCACTGTCAGACGATTCCATTTTTACACGTATTCACTCCACAACTCTTAAAACGAGAATGATCTAAATATGCGACATATTGCGCCACGACACAACACATTAGTATGAACACTCCGCGACACAACAGACGGAGCCCCGACACACCCCGACAGAGCAATATGAACCTAGCTTTATTCCAGTGTGGGAAAGAGTCGGAGCTATACAGGATGTCTAGCGCCATCTCTTTCCCACACTGGGAAAAGTGTAAAACAATAATGTTTTAAGACGTCATGGTAGACCACTGTTTCTGTCTTGTGTCTGCTATACCGCCAGTGAGTGCCAGTCAGAATAAAGCCCGTTTAGTTTATCTAGCAAGTAATAATAATATCAGACTGCCTCGTTGGTCGAGTGATCGCAAGCTCGACTGCCGAGCATGTGGTCCTGGGTTCAATTCCCAGGTCGGGCAAAGTATTATTGTGTTATTCTATCCGGTATTTCTCAGTAGTAGTCACGGAGTCCAGATTTATGCCCGGTTGATGGCAATGGGTTTGCACCCTATTACATGGGACATAAAACAAAACTAGCAAAATGTGGGTGTACTATTACGTACCCCTCTGCCAGACTCTTCGGATCCCCGAATATCTAATCCTGTAATCCTACAGGCGTGATGTTATGTAATAAACTCACTCCTGAGATCCCAATACAAAGGTCTATTATATACAGGCAGTTTTAAAACTGCTTTATTAAAAAAGAATATTATGCATATGGGACCAGTTATTTATAATAAAATACCTAACGATATTAAAAATGAAGCCAAGCATTTTTTCAAGAAGAAATTAACTACACTATTAATCGAAAAATGGTATTACGCCGTCAGTGAATTCTTAAATGATATAACCCTATGACATTGCACAAAATTATTTAAATTTATCAATTTTGTTTAATCTATTACATGTACTTACCAATATTATGTAAGTACATACATGACTATTCTTGTTACGATGACTTTGTTTTTTTTTTTTAAGTATTTGATATTAGAACCCGACTACCTAATAATTATTGATTTATATAGATTTGAATTACTCATGATTGTTATAATACATAATATGTTGCATGCCACACGGTAGAATGTACTGGATGTAATTGTTTTATGCCAACAACACCAATATACAACACCATATTTGTTACCTACATTCTTTGCAAATAAATTATCTGAAATAAATGATTATTTTCCAAAACCGAATAGTAGCGTTTATTCCGACTCTACAAAACCCTATACTTGTAACAACAAAGCGAACAAGCAACCCTGTATTTTGTACATTCATAACTCCATCACTTGAGATGATAAACGATGAGATCAACTGATCCTTCCTGCACAAGCAACCAGTATCATTTGTTATAATAAATTGTAACACCGCTCTCCACTGCTGAACCTAATGTATTGTTATTAATGTTATTTTGAGTAACTGTAGTCGGATAAGATGGTAACAGACATGTTAAGGTTACGGCTTAGATAAAAGGGAAAATGTTCTGTGGATTATTTTGTAAGGAATTTTTTTTTGGACTGCTTCGTGGGTCGAGAGGTCTCTAGTGCGACTGCCGAGTATGAGGACTTTGGTTCGATTTCCGAGTCGGGCAAAATGTTATTGGGTTCTTCCATCGGAAATTTCTCGAAGAGTACCTAATAGAAATAAATGTTGAAGAAAGTACAGGAAGACCAAGGAAATGATGGACGGATTGTGTGTGAAATGAAATGAATGAAAAAGGAGCAAAATATGATAGCGTGATAGTTGACAGAGAAGAATGGAAGAAAAATCCTGATTGCGCCGACCCCAAGGTAAGGTAGGCAGCTTGCCGCCTCAAAGAACGCGCCCACACCAGGGCCCTGTAAAGGGCCATGGACCGTACGACCCTCACGTAGATCCTCCGGCAGGGGGCGTTTGGACTCCCAGGTTGGGCAAGAGCCGCTTGAGCGCAGCCCCGGCCCGTTCCAGTTTGGGGGCCAAACGTCGGAAATGCTCCATAAAGTTCCACCGGCTGTCAAGGACGAGCCCTAGGTACTTCAACGTCGATTCGACGCCGATGGGAAGCTCTCCTACCGTCAGACTTGGGCAATACCAACTCGAGACCCAAATGCCGGATTCTCTCCACGACTACGACTACCTGAACGCGCCCCAAAAGGTGGTAGCCATAAGGCTAATCCGGGGGTACCGCAAGATATCCGGCAAGGCGGCGAGCCTCTTGGCCGGATTGCCGCCATGGGATCTGGAGGCGATAGTCCTCGCGCGCCTGCACGAATGGCGTGCGGAGACACTATGCTGGGGGGAAACTCCGCTGCCGCGGCAAATCGCCGCTCAGCGGACAGACCTCCGGTGCGATCTCATGGCAACATGGAGAGAGCGACTGTCGCAACCCCGTGCGGAGCACGCCACAATAGTGGCGACAAGTCCCCCCTTTGAGGAGTGGCTGGAGAGGCGCCACGGCACCCTCACCTTCCGCCTAACGCAGGTCCTCTCCGGACTCAGTTGTTTCGGGAGGTTCCAGCACCGAATCGGGCGGGAGGAAACGCCCGGGTGTCACCACTGCGAGGATCGGCCGGAGGACACAGTGGAGCACACCGTGGAGCTCTACTCCGCCTGGTCTGAGCACCGCCGTGTCCCTATAGTGGCGATTGGCGGCGGCGACCACTTGCGTTCGGCCCTGGTTCAATCCATGGTTTGGAGTGAGAGGGAATGGGAAGCCGCGGTCAGCCTAAGGAGGCGACGACTTTCCATTCCATCCTCTCACTCCGGACCATGAATTCGCTAGCATGACTGCTGACATGCTAGCGAAGGAGGTACCGGAACTTGAGAGGGAGAGACTCACGTCCCAGCCACCATGGGAAACGCCCTGGGCGTCCATTGGCGCGGGCCTGTGGACGGTGAATAATGGCTCACCGTCCATCCGTCTTATGAAAACAGGCCGTGTCCACCGCACGTTCGTGTTCCACGCGCGCCTCAAGGAGATGTCAGCAAATCGGAAGGGGTCCGAGAGGGCCAATGCCTGCCAGGGCTGCGGGACTGTTCGAAAGAGATACTGTGGCCCTGGAACACAAAGGGCTAAGAAGGAACATGGATGGGTTTTAGTCAGTACAAGTCTGACACTCCCTTCCGCTCCGCCCAGAGCGGGGGGAGTCTTTGATGACTTCCCATCCGAAAAAAAAAGCCAGGCAGGCAATGGCAGAAATATGATGATGATGAATCACTAGTAAAAATATTATTTCAAGATAACATCCGTTTTTACATGAGAAGTTATACAAATCGAAGTATTAATTCAGCAAAACATTTTCAAACACTTCAAGACGTATGATCAAACAAGACAGTATAGAGTGGCAACCACGTATTCGAAGGTTCGGCGTTGAAAGCTGGACTAAAGACCTGTGAAGGCAACGAGGCTGCTGGATGCAAGAAGCACAAGATCGGTCAAGGCAAGGACTATGTCTATTTCGATACCTCCCTGGTATAACATGGCCTCGCGTTGCATAGATTTCCTTTACAATGAGAGATCCGCATAAACTGGTTTTGTTTGGTCATCCTGAGTACGTTGTACGTCTTTCGGCTGATGATAATGATAAAACACGACAGCCAGCCGATTTTATCAATTTTCTGCTCGAAAAGATAAATAAATGTATAAACATAATAATATGAGTATTATATTACACAAGATATTATATTACTTCGACGTAATAAAATATAGGGGTTAATAATTTTCTTCGAGGACCCTCTGCGTCAAAGATTGGATTTTGTAACTTCATCTAGAAAATGTATGGTCATATTATAAACGAGAAACCTTTAATATGAAGCAGTTTCTTATATTGAATCTCTTTTTAAAGTGGATGAAGGTTTTAGGTTTTGCTAATAGAAAGGAGTCTATGAGATTTGAAAAAATCGGTGAAGTTTATTTGAATCTATCTGACTAAAGAGGACCTAGACATTGGAAAATGCTTTTTTAAACGTTTCATATTTCATCAACGATTTTTGACAGTGTAGGTGTTCTACTTCACACCTATGGGATTCCCCCTAGGGTAGTTACTACGACACGTGTTGTTCTTAAATAAAAGTCAAGTCGAACACAAGCACGCGGACCGGCCACGGCCAGTGCGCAGTAACTGGCGATCGCCCTTCTAAACCTCACTTTCATACTACAAAACCGCTGACGCATAACATCGTACTTACATTGTCCCTACAACAGGATTAACATACGCTTTTTGGCCGGCTACACTTAAAGAAACGTTAAAAATGTACGGAACATATACGTTCCGTACATTTTTAACGTTTCTTTAATTGTTATCGCTGAAATAATGATAATTTGTCTAGGTCCTCTGAATTTAAGGTCAGACTTGAATTGGATAGCGTTGTATTATGTTTTATCTTTCCTGATATTTATAATTGTAAAGAGGAGCTTGAGAGCGGCTGTTATTATTGTAAATAATAACAGCGCACGGGTCGATTTTAGGGTTGGGCTGCGCTTGCCTAGGTGGCTTCGTAGATGGTTGACCACCCATTACATACCAAGTTTTCGTGCTCGGAGGAACCGAGCTCGAAAATACGTCAAAGCGTTGGCCTAGGCTGTCAATAGTAGATCTTTGATCTTTGATTTGATCGTTTGTCTTGCCAATGAGTTTCGTATTACCCAGTACCTGAATAGGAAGTCGCTCCATGTAAAATACTGGCATCTGGTTATACTGAAAGCCGACCCCAATATAGTTGAAAAATGCAGATGAATATTATTGTAAAGATTTAAGCAGAAGCTCAAAAGTGAAACACAATTTTTGCCTCAATAAGGAATTCTCGCCTACTAAACTCCTCAACAAAATAAAAAGAACAATTAAAGGAGAATTTTCAAATCGCATTAAAATTTTAATATTTTTCCGTGAACACCTTTTCGGGCCTCAAAGACCAAACATTTTAAATTACTTAACCAAATCGGCGTCCTTTATGTAGTTAATCTAAGTTTGTTACGTTTTATTAACTTTTATCATCCCCTTCCGGAATTTTAGATAAGTATCATTCCTGCACAGCGAAAAAAGTGTTTTGTCTGTCTGAATTATACCATCTACTTTTACAGACAATTGAAATGAATGATGTTTTAACGTAAACTATATTTGCTTGGTAAAAAAAAAAACTTAAGGGCCCCATACCATCATTAGTATTTTCCTTTCATCATTAAAATATGCTCCGCTAAAAATATAGTTCCCTTTGTATTCAAATATTTGGAAAATTTCCATGAAACCCTCCATTCTCACTACCCCATAAAGGTCCCGAAAATGCGACCACCAAGGTGCTTGTCAGTCAAAAATTGCTCCCGAGTGAAGTCAGGCCGGGTCAGTATGAGCAGATATAATCAGGATGACACGGGCCAAGTTAAATGGAAAAGTTTTTGTAGGCCTGCTTTATGCATGGCCTTATTGCCCTTTGGGCTAGCTTGACCTTAATAAGCGTTGCCTTTAGAAGTTGTCCGCTCGTAAAAAAGTTGCGAACGTGAGCGGCGGGCGGAGGGTTTAATGGAGGTGAACTTTATTTAAAATATCAACACTGGCTGTGGTGAAGGAACTGGATTTTTCCGGTTCTGCTGATGTACTTTTTAGTTTTTATAACTACGATTTCTTTTCATTCCATTTTAAAATGTGAGGTAGGGTTTTCTTTAGGAATATATTTTTGCGTTTTGTTTATAGCTGGCAGAAGTTTTATGTATCGTACAAGTACGTAGTATTATACAAGGCCAAATCCGAAACTATGAGGAATAGCGAAAAATACTCAAAGAAGTCTCGAGCCCGATTCTGACGAAAACTAAAACTGCATCATTAGACTTTCGAAAAATCTATATAAAGAATATATTCTATCCTAGCTAAGAATCGGATCCATTGATTTTGGATTTAAAAATAAAACACAAACACCATTTCATTATACTTATTACACCATTCGATAGTGATAGCTAATAAGAATACAATTTTGGCAAGAATTGACATAGTACGGTAAAGAAAACTGTTAACTTTTGATAAAAATCCATCACAGTATGGAAACAGGTAGTAGTCATCAAAATAATCACTATTAGCACCAACACACTAGTAAATTCTAATTTTAATTGTTAACGTTTATTTTTTTTCTTTTATTGTGGCCTCTAACAGCGAAGAGTCAAAAATGTCATCCTGTATACTTGTATAGTTCATGCTCTCATTTTACTTATTATTTCAAAATCATCCTCCCTTTAAATATATTTTTAATTATTTCTTTTCAACATACAATTTGTAATTAAAATGGAAGACCCACAAAGGAATCAATTAAAAGCAAATGAAGCCAGTAATAATAAGCCAAACCTATGTACCACACACAGAAATATTTTTCAAACGAACAAGTAATTACAGATTAACAAATAACGTGTTATTTATTTACTTCAGTAAATTGCTAGTCTTTGAAAAGGATTTCACAATTTATTACGGGCCGTTATTCTTTTGTTTTCGATTAAAATAATGTGACAGCGGATCGAATGTATTTATTTATATGTCATCGGAAACTTGTATTATGGAGAAGCCTTTTTTACTTTTAACGGAGGCTTTACACTCAAGGTAGTCCAGTTAAGCAGACGACAACTTCCTAGGTTGAACTGCGAGAGGCCGTTCACGAAAAAAAAACTGTTTAAAACCATGGAGTTTGCTTGACCACTAACCCTAACCAAAGCGACCAGGTGCGCAAAGACGCTATGGCGCGTTTATTTGTTCGGAAAACCGGAAGACAAAAATGCCGCGTTTGGTATCGCCGAACAGAATGAACGCGCTCTCGCATTGATTATGACGCGACCTGTTCCTGGCTTATAGAATATTCTCGTTTCTATACTTAGGCAAGATCACTTATAAACTCCTCAACTATTTTTCCTGAACTAAATTGGGTAGAGAGTTACTAAACAAATTAAAACGTACTAAATAAATTGTTTTTCTCTAAAAATGTACTTTCAAAGCAGCATTTTGTGAACAGTTCAAGGTTGATAAATGTAACTAATACGTTAAAGTCTTACGAACTGCAACCTCTTTGTTATTGCCTAAAACAGTTGTTACAGTTAAAAACATTTATTTTCAGTAAGCGTGGGTTTTTAACAAGTATTGATGATCGAATTTACGATGTTTTTTGTCCCAGAATAGGCCCAATACGTACACGTAGAGATAATGGAATGAAACTCATTTTGTGACGCCCTGCTGCGGGGTGGATGAATAGTAACATTATGATACTGTGAACCAATTTTGTGGCCTATAATCGAAAGGAAATAATTTCGATGAATTTCGTTAATCTTGGATTCGGTGTTAAAATACAAACAAAACACGCAATGTGACATTATTTTAACGCTTAAATAAATTTTCACGAATGAAAGCGAGTACTTAAATGCCTGTGAAAATTATATCTATTCAATATTACAAGCTCAATTCCTTTCACAATATTTAATTTCTCACCACAACCCACTTGGACACGCATAAACCGTCAAAAAGCACGGTTCGATTAATCTTTTCTGTTATTTTTGTGTGGAGCAATACCGGCCTGAAGGCACCATCGTTACTCTTAAAACAAACTTATTGTCATTTTACAATACAATATCCTTTATTTCAGGCAACTAAGGCCCCTAAATCACAATATAAATACAAGTATACAAACAATAACTATAACTAAAGAAAGAAAGAAAAAACGTTTATTGGTACATGCCACAAGTACACACAATATAAAAAAGGAAATAAATAGAAAACAAAAAAAAAACTTAAAACTAAACAATATTGTATGACTCACGGCTGCACCAAATAGGCCCAGTTCAGCAAAATGCTGGACAACTAATGCCCGACGCTGTTTTTCAACTGAACCTTAATGGTGAGTGTACGGATGTCAGTTAGTAACAGTAATTATATAAATATTGTGTACAATATGATAAAATTATGTAGTGTGTCTTATAAAAATAAAATAAGGTATCGGCGGGAACTTCGTGGAGCACTTCCGACGTTTGGCCCCCAAACTGGAACGGGCAGGGGCTGCATTCAAGCGGCTCTTGCCCAACCTAGGGGGTCCAAACGCCTCCTGCCGGAGGCTCTATGCGGGGGTCGTGCGGTCCGTGGCCCTTTACGGGGCCCCGGTGTGGGCGTGTTCTTTGAGGCGGCGAGCCGCCCATTACCTGAACGCGCCCCAGAAGGTGGTAGCCGTAAGGCTGGTCCGGGGGTACCGCACGATCTCCGGCGAGGCGGCGAGCCTCTAGGCCGAATTGCCGCCATGGGATCTGGAGGCCGGATTGCCGCCATGGGATCAGGAGATCCACGTCCCAGTCGCCGCGGGAGACGCCCCGGGCGTCGGGGGGCAACCAGTGGCCCCCAGCCACCCTTTCCCATCCGAAAAAAAAAAGGTATCGGCGGGACAACAACTACATTAGCTATTTAAATACTTTACACAAAAATAACTTAATTACTGTTTCACACGAAGTGACAGCATCGTACGTGTTACGCTGCAAGATGTCACGTTGCTGGCCGCGGAAACGTCGATACAACACGCCTTTCGGCCAAAAGTCATCCTTGAGAAAATCACCAACTGGTGAGTCGGAACCCGCAACACAAACGAGTTGAAATTGGTGTTATGGCACGCCTCCAACTTCTCAACCCTCAAGGTCCAGTTGGTCTTCACCCGTATGTACTCTACGATGTCCTCAGTCTTCTTAGAGTGGTACCTACAAACGGGACCCATACAACTGCGTCGTTGGTACTGCAGGACGTACTAGAATGTTAGATCCTGCCGACGCCGTCCCACACTGGTTTCGATACGTAGGCTCTCTCTTCTTTCGATCCACCTTGATGAAGCCGTCCCCATCGCATGTGTTTTTCGGTGGAACCTGCTGTTCGTGGTCCAACACAGCGCTTTTAGTCACGTACATCACGCCTGTATTCCTCGAAAGGTTGGGCAGAGGTCTGCCTAATAGTACACCACATTTCGCCACAAATCCAGACTCCGTGGCTGCTACTGCGATATTTCTGATGAAAACACAATAATAGTTTGTCCGACTCGGGAATTGAACCCAGAACCTCATACTCAGCAATCGCGTCAGTGGTCGCTTATGACTAGTTATGACTGTTAGAACAATAAGTGTTAATTTATTTATGAGGGGACAAGGCTTTGGCTTAAGAGAACTTAACAATCAGCAACTCATAGCCAAAAATACTGCCATCAAGCTTGATGAAAAATCTTGTAAGGACAGCGAAGACAGAACCACTATTCCTTATTCTAAAATGGAAGTAGTTCCACGCGCTAGAACATCGTAATTCCGCTCACGTTTCGTTCCAAGACTGACCGAAATGGTTTGGTGACAGTGAAAAATCTTGTAGTCTAACCTTTAGAACATTTAACAAATCATTGACTCACCCATTTTTAGACCAGTATTGGGATCAATCAACGCCTTCGCATTGGACGTTATTGGCTTAAAAGGTGAACGGTCATTGAATACAAAGAGATTGAAAATATTTATACAGCGGATATTTTTATCCCAAAATTTGATAGGTACCTAATATTTACGATTTTGACACACGAATGCTTCCTGACAAGCGGGCGTATGACACTAGACAGACCGTTGTGTTACTAAGTAGTAATAGGTTTGAGAAAACATTTACAACATTAACGTACATTAACGTATTAGCAACATTAACGTAGAAAATCGTTGTTTTGAAAAACAACGATTTTCTACGTTTTGACCCGTCTATTGCTCGTAAATATTTTAATGTCTTTTGTTGTATGGAATATTTCTTGGCCTTTCTTTAGTCAGTGATAAAAATGCCCACTAAGGTTTATGAGAGTTTATCATGAGCATATTTTGATGGGCGTAAAATTTTTCTTAACATCGGACAAGATGTTTTTAAAATAACACTGTCTTCATTATATAAATATTGCTTCGTCTTGTCATCATCTGCCAAGTCTTTTCCCATCCTTGTTGGGGTCGGCTCCCAGTCTAACCGCAGAAGCAGCAAATCACGATGACCAATTTGAAAATGTATTTTTTTCTGGAAACATTAATTTGTATCGTATTCATCATTAAATCCCCCAAAACATGGACGGTACAATCAGCGATGTAACCAAGCTGATTAAACAGAAAGACTGGCTCTGTCGACCGCATCGCACCAATTTGCGTTTCACCAACGCTCGGCACAAATGCATCAAATCATCCTTTACGTCAATCGTTTAAAGCCCATTTAGCGCGCAATGGGCGCGAACGAATGACGATTATACAGTTTTATGTATTGATATAAGTGGTGACTAGCTATTGCAATAGCCGTCCTGAATTTTGTTTGCATTTTGCGTTTGGGGTGGAAGCGACCGGGTAGGCCGCGAAATTCAAATTTTACTCAGTTTTTTGCAATTTCAACTTTTACTTTATTTTTTATCTCTATTTTTTCAGTGGCAGTCTGTATCTTGAACAAAATATGATGCGCGGCCGTAATACGTATGAATTATGATCATTTAAATTATAAAAAACAACCCTCGTAATTATGTTCTTTTAATCCTATTAAATCACTATTCATGAAAAAGTCATTTAATGGGGTTGAATGAACTTTGTGGGTTTTATTGATGATTTTTATGATTGTAACTCAGTAAAACTTTCTTTTTTCGGGTCGCGAATCATATTTAGCTGCAAACTGCAAATTATAAAAAAAAAAAAACGCTAGAAAATTTTAATTTCGGGGGCCACCTTGTCACTTCCACCTTAATGGATTCCTGGAATTTTATAACAATAATAATAAACATTTATTTCAGACTACGTCCATATTTTGTTAGTAACAATGTTCTTAAAACTATTGTTAGTAATTAAGCAAAACAATATTTAAATTACAACATGAAGCCGCAACAATATCAATTTGATTTTGTTAAAATATCACCAAATATTTTTGTTTAGGTACTTTGTTATTAATTTACGTAAATTATTCCATTGAAGACTATCTAAGTCATTTTGTGAAATAATTTCCAAACATTCAACATAATGTAAATTGTTTATGAATAAATGAAATGAAATGAAATGAAATTCGATATCACTTCCATGTCACGACACGATTTCTATAAAATAAACCTATATTTCATAATGATAATAAAATATCAATTCTACGATCATAGGATCTTTTCATCGGGTATAAATAACTTTTGAAGGTCATCAAATATCAATAATTTTATACCGAGTGGTTTTTGACATAAATAGACGGCCCTGTGGGTTCTATTTCTATGTTCATATTGAGATACAGTATGTTTAGGCTTATATTTTAGGGATACGTACCGATTACTTATTTACTTGTATATTGGAACTTGTATGAGAGCCCGCTTTTGTATTTTCTTTACGTTTCTGCATTAAAACTTGAAAATAAGTTTATAAAAATAGTTGATGCATCGAAATAAAATAATAAAGTTACATTCATTTCTGAAAGTAGATTATTAAAACACTTTTAGGGAGCTCGCACCCTACACGGCCACGTCTACGGTTTTTGGCCGCGTAGCGCGTGAGGTCTCTTTCACGTCAACCTTTTTTTATTGATAACGTCGTTGCCGAGGGAGGCTTAGACTACGCTGGCGTGACGACTTAGATGCGTTTGTGAAGGATTGGTCGGAGAAAACCGTACAGATAGAAGAGTGGAACGTTATGGAGAAGACCTTTTGCCCAGTAGTGGGACAGCATAGGTTAGAGGAAAAAAAGTCGAAGTTTCTTTTACTGTTTTTAAACTCCAGGTATTGTCTTGGTCACCGTGCGTCGATTTTTAAATTAAAAAACCTGTTTCAAATATTATAATATTTTCAAAATTTTAAGAATAATTTCATATCTATGGATGTTATAGATTGTGCTTGTTGCAAACAATTTAACTGAAATGCTATAGGATAATTGTTTTGTCGAATCAAAAATCGACGTATTTACGTTACGTTTACACAGCATGGTCACGTATCTTTATTACTCCGGGCTTCCCACATTAATTTTCTTCATATAAAAGTAAAATATCTGAGTAAAACATAAAAGCTTGATTGAATCACTTTTAAAGCCATTAAATACGCCCACGAGCTACAGAAACTCCTACTCATGTGACAAAGGGTACCGCCAAGTAAACAAGTGTACGATCACAATTCACGGCACGACTCGACTGTACTACCGGGAAAACAATTTTGTATACGTCTGTACTGACAACGAGATAAGTGAGTGACACTTACACCGTTGTGTAACTTTGTGGAGTATAAAGTTTTATAATGTTACAGCGAATGATACTGAACTAAGTGAGTTAAATAGGTAGAAGTCGCTTTCTGAGTTTGCAAAATCAAGGTCCCAAACCTTGATTTTGCAGTTCAGTATTAAAAGACATTTTTTATTTTTGTGTTTTTTGTGAAGGTTTATATTATATTTTTAAATATTAATAGTCAGCAGGTTACAGTTAGTAACTTATTAAGCTAGTTAGTTAGTATATGTTATAGCTACTTGCAACCAATAATTTTGGAGCAAAAAATATCTTGTCAGTATTTGTTATACGATTATTATTATTCAGTAGACATCATTCATTATTTCTGATTCCTTACATAGTATCTGTTGACCTGGTTCGTTAAAGTAAATATAAGAAATAGCTATGGAAAATACACATATCGAGACCTCCAACCTTTGATCTAATATTTATATAATTCTTCAGTTTCATTATGACTAAATATTCGCTGTGCCACTCGCCGCCTGACCGCCGTCGCGTACGGACGTGCCGCTACCTGCTCGCATTCCCGCTCGCTATCAGTGTGTGTCATCGGTTCGTCGCTTCCCAGTGTCGTGACGTCATCAGTTGTCTTTCGACTACACCCCCGAACAATTGCTGTCTTTTTATTAAGACAGCACTTGCTCATTTGCTTCGGATATTATTCCGATTTAACTTCCTTTGCCCCATCAGGGAAAAATCCTCAATTTCGAGGTTCTTGGTGGGAAACCTAACGGTGCCAACGAAACCGAGAGAGGGTGGTGACCCAACCCGCCCGCCTAACCCCTTCAGGGTCTAGGTGAAAAATTGGGCTCCGTCGCGTTCGCATGCGCCGCCGATATACTGTGTTAGTGTTTCCCGTTTGAACAAGTTCCTGAAAGCAAAGTTCCCTGGACTGGAGTTGGAGTTGCTACCAAGCCAGGACCCTCGGACTGTGCCTGCGGGAAGGTTGAAGCGGGTGAGTCACTGATTCAGTAAATTCCCTAAATAATTGGTCAAGAAATTAGGTTGTTAGGCGCGCTGAGCTTCACTCAAATGTCCGCTAACTTTTAGCCGATAAAATGTCGTCCCTCGACGACACAGAGAAAGCGCTTTTGCGCTTTTTCTTGCGCGTCTTCACGACCGACCCATATTTACAAAAATATGGGTCAGAAATTGCTGCCATTCAGCAAACCACCGATACCGTCACTGACTTCAGTGACGCGCTCGAGAGCCCCTTGTCACCGCCACCTGCCGACAGAGGCTTACCGCCAGCCGTCGCTGCCGCGATTAAGGCAACTCCAAGACCTATTGTAGTGAAACCCATTGTTTCGCAAACAAAGGTCTAGTCCGCACCTGCGTCCATTGTTCCCGTTTCTGAGAACATGGACAAAGGCTCACCGCCAGCCGTCGCCGCCGCGATTCCGGCTAACCCCGGACCCATTGTTAAGCAAACAATGGATCAGTCCGCACCTGCGTCCATTGTTCCCATTTCGGAGAAAATGGACACAACTGTGCCAGTCTCCGACTCGGAATCGGTTATAGATTCCTGCTCTGCTTCCTCGTCCTCTGAAGACGACTATCAAGTCGTCGGAAAAGGCAAAAACTCTCAGGCCACCATGGCCAAAAAATTAGTCGCGCTCCCTCTCATCCCCTCTCCCGAGGCCTCCCGCCCCACCTCCCCGGTCCCCGCACCAAAGTCCGCCGCTGCTCATACCAGCAGACCATCCAGCCCTAAGGCTAACTCTTCAGCCGCTTCTTCAAAGAAGCTGAAGCCCCCTCCCCCGTTGTTCATTCAGGACAAAGGGAAATGGACAGACGTGTCCAAAATGTGTGTTGAGCGCCGCATTCAATACACTAGCGCAAAAAGCACCCAGCAGGGTATCAAAGTGGTAGTCCCTACGACCACCGACTTTAGGGAACTAACCCGTCAGCTGATCGGAAGGCCCATAGCCTTCCATACATACTCCCTTCCAGAGGAGAAGCCCACCCGCGTGGTGATCAGGCGGATCCCGAAGGAAATCCCCACGGAGGACATCCTAAACGACCTCCAAGGCCAGGACATCCCGGTCGCAGCCGTCCACCGCCTTCATAAGGCGAGAGGTGGAGACCAGTACGATATGGTACTGGTCATCTGTGACCCAGTAGAAGGACACCACCCGATCTTCAAAGTGAAGTCGGTATGCTCCCTCACAGGCATCTCAATAGAGAAGCCTTACCGCTCAACCGTAGTAGGGCAGTGCCACCGCTGCCAGCTGTACGGACACAGCCAAGCCAACTGCCATGCGCCGCACAGATGCGTAAAGTGTCTAGGCGACCATGGTACGGCAGACTGCCCCCGTCCCAAAGACAAAGCGCTATGCACGGAGCCACCGGGCTGTGTGCTTTGCGGCCAGTCGGGCCACCCGGCTAACTACCGCGGCTGCCCGAAAGCCCCCAAAGGCTCCTCCTCTAAACTGGCGAAGCGTGCAAACGCCCGCCAGCAGAGAGAAAGCCCATCGGTGAGGCTACCAACTGCACAGATGCCGGAGAGACTCAGCCCTCAGAGGCCCTCTCCCTGGACCTCGCTGAACCACCAGAGAGCCTTCCCGGCACTCGGCAAAGCAAAGTCCAGCCCCATTCCCGGGCTATTAGATGCCCCTGTCCCCACTCCCGTGGCCCAAGCGAGCGCACCGGCGCCCGCTCGTCCCGCGCCTCCCGGCCCCGCGGCCGCGGTCTCCTCTCCTAACGTAACTTTAGAAACGTTAGCAAAGTTAGTCACCCCCGAAGCAGACCGCATGGCGGCAGATCTCAGGGAGGCTAACACTGACGGTGATAAGCTTAAAATTATCCTCAAGTCCCTAATCAAGTTAGGCGAAGCCTTCAGCGGCATTAATCTTTAATTTCAATGGATAATACGAGATTAACGTGTACCAAACCCCGATCCCTTAAATTAGGGTACTTTAATGCCAATGGCATTAGAGGCCAGCGTGATGAAATCGCCACCTTCCTCCGTGACCATCAAATTGATATCCTCCTCATACAGGAGACATTCCTCAAGCCCAGTCACCGCGATCCGAGAATTGCCAACTATCGCATAGTTCGCAACGATCGGTCACGTTGCCACAAGGGCGGTACTCTAATCTATTATAGAAAAGAACTGCACTGCATCCCCTTAGATCCCCCTCCCATGGAGTCTCTGCTCGAGACTTCAGTTTGTCGACTAGGCATGACCGGTCATCAATCGATCACTATCGCCTCCGCGTACATCCCTCCCGGCGGCACGTCCGAGGAGCACACTCTGTTCACCAAAGACCTTGCCGTCCTCTTCGGCTTGAGTGACTCCGTTATCATAGCGGGCGACCTCAACGCCAAACACCCCGCCTGGAACAGCACGACGACCTCTGCCAGAGGACGTCACGTGTATAACCTGGGTGAGTCCCTCAACTTCGATCCCATCGCTCCTATGGAGCACACTCACTATCCCCACGACCCCGACCAACGTCCGGACGTTCTCGACATAGCGCTACTCAAGAATGTCAACCTTAAGTTGCATTCCATCGAGACTTTACATGAGCTTAACTCAGACCATCGACCAGTGCTCATGCACTTAGTTCCCCGCTCGGGTCCCTCTGACCCCAGCCAGCCCCCGCCGACCCAAGTGATAACCGACTGGAGGAAAGTCAGCGAAAAGCTGAAATCCACCACGTCGCCTCACCTGGAGGCCATCCCCGACCACATTGTCTCAGTCGCAGACACGACGGCCGCCATCAACTCGTTTACAGAACACGTGCAATCCGTACTAAAGGATTGCTCACGGGAAGTTCCAGCAATGAGCGATCAACGCTGGATTCTACCCGCTGACGTACGTGAACTGATAACCGAGAAGAACGCGGCCATCCGTGCCTACAGCAACTTTCCCTGCGACGCGAACAAAGCTCACATGCGTTATTTACAGCGTGCTGTAAAGAAGCGCACTAGTGAGCATCGTTCAGATCAATGGGACAAGACGCTTAGCGAGCTCGAGCCTACCCACCTAGCCTTCTGGCAGCTCCAACGCAAGTTGCGCTCCACCGAAGAGGCTTCGATGCCTCCCCTCACCCGACCCGATAAGAACGTCGCATTCGACGACTCTGAGAAGGCCGAATGCCTAGCCGACAGCCTGGAGTCCCAGTGCTCCCCCAGCTCTCAACCAGTAGACAAGCGACATCTCGATGAGGTGAACGCATTCGTCGAACGTAAAGCCGCCCTCCCTCCCGTAGAAGACCCTGATGATCCTCTGCCTTCGGTCACAGCTGACGAAGTGCAAGACATCATTAATAAGCTTCAGCCGCGGAAAGCACCCGGCTCCGACGGAATCACCAATAGGGTGTTAAAACTCCTCCCCGCTCAGCTCGTCGTGTTAATGGCGGCCATCTTCAATGGCGCCCTGAGCAACAACGCCTTTCCCCAAATATGGAAAGAGGCCACTGTCATCGGTTTCGCCAAGCCAGGCAAACCCAAGTCTGAGCCCTCAAGCTACAGATCTATCAGTCTCCTGAACGCACTCGGCAAAATCTACGAGAGACTTATTTATAAGCGACTCAAAGACTTCGCCGAGGCTAAGAGTCTCATCCCCAACGAGCAGTTCGGCTTCAGGACCGGACACTCCTGCATTCAACAGGCCCATCGCATCGTAGAACACTTGAGCGCTGGCTTCCAGCGTGGAGCGATGACGGGTGTGTTGTACTTCGACATAGCAAAGGCTTTCGACAAAGTCTGGCACAACGGCTTATTATATAAGCTGTACAAACTGGGAGTGCCGGACCGTCTCGTGCTCATCTTACGAGACTTTCTGTCGGATCGCACCTTCCGCTATCGCATCGGGAAGGCACTGTCTTCCCCCCACCCCATTAGAGCCGGAGTCCCTCAGGGCTCCGTCGTCTCTCCCCTTATCTTTACTCTGTTCACCAGTGACATCCCCAAGAGCAAGAATGCTCAGTTAGCCCTGTTCGCGAACGACACGGCCATTTATTACACTGGCCGCAGTCACGACGCTATCTATAGCACCCTCCAAACCTCAGCCAACGTCTTAGGCGCTTGGTTCCGGAAATGGAGAATCGAGGTGAACCCCGACAAGAGCCAGGCAGTTCTTTACTCTAAACAGCGTAAAATTAAGCCACCCGCGCTCAGCCCGATCACTATGTACGGTAAGCCTATCCCTTGGGAGAAGCAAGCCAAGTACTTAGGAGTCATACTTGACAACCACTTGTCTTTCGCGGCGCACATCAAAGCAGCTCGCGACCGAGCTGCGTTTGCTATGGGTAGGCTTCATTTCATGATTTCGGCAAAAAGCAAGTTGTCACTCAAGTGCAAGTTGCGCCTTTATACCGCGGTGATCCGCCCCATTATGACGTACGCTTGCGTCGTGTACGCTCACACCAAGCCTAAGTACATCCATAGGATGCAAATTTTACAGAACCGATTCTTACGTAGAGTCACGGGAGCCCCTTTTTATGTCCGTAATGACCGTCTACACGTAGACCTTAGAATGCCCACCGTCCTTCAGTTTATGAAACGCCTTTCGAAGCGTTTCTTCGATAACGCCATTAAACACCGTAATCCCCTGATCGCAGCGGCCGCCCGTTACGAACCCTCGCGCATTAGTACAGTACGCCGTCCTAGGCATACCCTTGTCACTCCAGATGATGCTATCACCCTCCTCCAGGAGAGTAGCAAAGAGACTAGCACTCTTAAAAAGTTCCGACTCAAACCACCGTCTTTCCGACCTCGCCGTCGAGGTCCGTCGCGACGTCCCGGTCCATGCCCTCCCCGACCCTCGCTCGAGCCAGCCCGCGATGCTGTGCCAGTAGTTTTAAATCAGCCCCTAAATAATGATACCATTCAGATCCAGCCTGTCCCCATGCAGTCCTCCCCCAGCGACGCCCTAAGCCGAGGTTCGTACCCCACAGGGGGTGCCCTTAGCGTGCAGTCGCTTAGTTTGTAAGTTTTTATGCCCTGGCTGGAGGCCTTACTCTAAAGGCACCCACAGGATAGTCCGGTTAAGCAGACGACAACCTCATAGGTTGAACTGAGAGATGCCATTCAAAAAAAAAAAAATAATAATAATAATATGACTAAATATAAATCTGTTCATGGACGGTTCAGATCTCAAGTGTTTATGCGGCTTGTTTTTACAGACGACCATCCATCTTGCGCTGCATGCCCTGACAGGTGTCAAGGCATGCAGCGAAGGTGCTTACTAGACAATCCTATGACTGCATCATTCAGCATAGGGAGTTGGCATTGCTGAATGCATGGACCAAATGCCATATTTAATAAAAATTTGCCATCGACACGCAAAGAAGAAAAAAAAAATGAGAATTCAAACATTCGGTTTAGAATGACCGTGTGACAGTATCTTATGTTTTAAATATATCAATTGTGACTTTCGGCTCCACGTGAATTTGTCTCTAAAAAGAAGGCCTTCTTCTGAATAAATGTTTGATTACTTTATCAAAGTGTATTTTTACAAAGGATGGAGTAGACCCCGACGCTGAAAGGGTTACCACGTATTAAGTACCTTCATCATTCTGAACCCCCCCATAGACAATTTTGTCGGTTATTAAAGAAAACACAGTTGTTCTCTTCAAAACTGCAATACCTTTTTATTTTCGGTGGGAAATCATCAAATGACCTCTCCTGCTCTGAGCGGAGCGAAAGGGGGTGCCAGACTTGTACTGAGTAAAACCCATCCATGTTCCTTCTTACCCCTTTGTGTTCCAGGGCCACGGTATCTCTTTCAAACAGTCCCGCAGCTCTGCAATACCTGCATGGTCAAAATGTAAAGAACATTTTTTTTTATCTATTGTATAATTTCTATGTCAGAGAGGGAAAGAGATGGAGCTAGACAACCTGTATAGCTCCGTCTCTTGCCAACTCTGGAACAAGAATGAAACAATAATGTTTTAAGACGTCGTAGTAGGACACCAGAATGGTGTAGTGAAAACGTGGTAACCGTTTTGCCGCCGGTCTCCCTTCGACCCATTATAATAAATCTCATCTCATCTGCCTAGCCTTTTCCCAAACTATCTTGGGGTTGGCTTCCAGTCTAACCGGATGCAGCTGAGTACCAGTATTTTACATGAAGCGACTGCCTATCTGACCTCCACAACCCAGTAACTACCTCCTACCTAGTTCTCCTCTTACCTTCAGGAACGTCAGCAATCAGTTCATGTTGGGGATTCCTCATCACGTTGGTGTGATTTGAAAACTGGTGTTCCTCAAGGCGGTATTCTTTCTCCTCTTCTGTTTTCTATTTTTATTAATCTCTTAACTTCTGAGCTTCTGTGTGCGTATCATCTGTATGCCGATGACTTGCAGTTGTACTGTCAGGGGAGGGTTGATGAAATACCAGATTTGATCGATAGTTTAAATGATGTTTAAAGGACCTGATGGCAATAAAAGCGTGGTCCGATAAATTTGGTGTGGCAGTTAACCCTAATAAATGTCAGGCGATCATCATTGGGAGTTCTCGCAATCTTAGTAAGTTGGATGGTACAAGCTTGCCGCCAGTTCTTTTTGACGACACGGTGGTTCCTTTCTGCACAGATGTAAAGGATTTAGGCTTGCATATTGATAGCTCTATGAAGTGGCATACTCAAGTCGCTCGTGTCAGCCAGAAAGTTACTGGTACGTTGCGGGCTCTGTACCGATTGAAAAACTTTTTACCATCGTCTACGAAAACAATGCTTGTACAGTCCCTAATTTTTCCTATCATCGATTATGGTGATGTGTGCTACTTTGACCTGAATGCAGATCTCCTCGATAAACTTGACCGTCTTCTAAATAACTGCATTCGATTCGTTTTCAACTTGCGTAAATACGATCATGTCTCTGAGCAGCGGTCACTTCTCAAGTGGTTGCCCATACGTCAGCGTAGGGAGCAAAGGGCGCTAACTACCTTGTTTTCTTTTCTTTTTAATCCCACTTCCCCTAGTTACCTTGCTCCCCACTTTCAATACTTGTGTTCCAACCACAACAGGAGTCTGCGCTCTTCGCAAAACCGTGTTCTTCAATGTCCCTCTCACCGCACAGACTTCATTCACCGATCATTCTTCGTCCAGTCTATACTCTGTGGAACGCGCTCCCTAAGGAAATCAGGATGGTAACAAATCGTCTATCTTTTAAAATAAAAGTTCGCGAGCACATTCGGAAGAAGCTAGCATTATCGTCACAACGTTGATATTTTCCTCATTGTTGGTCCTTTTATTTTATAATTTATATATTGATATATATTTATAGTATTTTGTTATAAATTTATAGTATTTTGTTATAAATTTATAGTATTTTGTTATAAATTTATAGTATTTTATATATCTTTTTGGTATTTTATATATCTTTTTAGTATGTCTTATTAATTTCTAATTTTTTTACAGTTAGACACCTACCACTGTTTGTCTCTGCATTACCCAAAGGTTGACTGGTAGAAAAGGCCCATGGCATTAAGTCCGCCTCTGTACATTGTACTTGAAGTGTTAAATAAATAAATAAATAACTAGGTAATACGATACCCCTTGGTAAGACTGGATGTCAGACTTTTTGGTTTCTGACTACTCCTAACGACTGTCAAAGATCTACAAATGACAGCCGGGACCAACGGCTTAACGTGCTTTCCGAGGCACGGAGGAAACTCCTTATGTAATTATGGTCACCCATCCACGGACCAACCTCGGCAAGCACGGCTTAACCTTAAAGATCGACCCGGGCGGCTGTTAGTAATTAGCCACGAGCTCCTTAAACTTTAATGTCTAAAAATATTAATATTTGATACACTTCTGTTGAACATGATGAATAGGTAAAAACCTTGAACATAAACACATTAATACTGGGCAGAAAACTTTGCAAGGTCAACAAAGGAAAACCGTTTTCCTTTCACAATCTTTCGCCAAAACGAGCGATACATCTCTATTTATTTATAGGCGTCTAAAATAAAAAAAGAGAATAAAAATAAATAAAAAAAGTTTTTGTTCACACATCTCACGTAGACAATACTTTCGGTGAGTAACGGCAACAGTCAGAACGAAAGTGGGCCAACTCAAAATTACAACGAATTGCGTTAAATACCTAAAACTACTCCTAATAACACGAGCCATCGTCTAGTGAATCCAAAAGTGGCGATTTCGTGATAGACAATGACAAAAAAAAAACATCACATATTTAATTGAAAACTCCATAAAAAACGGAACCCAATTTTGTTATTTCTTACAAAACGCAAATTTCGGTTTATGTCACTTTTGTTCTCAGGGTGGTATCTGGCTGAAGTTCCACTATCGAGGTTTGGTGATATATGGACGGAAAGTTTATTATAAGAAAAAAATCGTAATATTTTGTTGGGTATTTTTGTATTTTTCTGCATTTATTGAAAGATACTGAAAAACTCACGTTTAGTTAAGTAGATATGATTAACGCCTGCTTTAATACTTATTTAAACGTATAATAGCAATGCTTTTGATTTAAGTAAAGTTGTAAATCATTAAAACAACTTCTGAGATGTTTAAGGGTAGCGTGTTTCCTTGTCAAAAATACAATAATTCAATTTAGCAACACGCAAAAATACTTATTAGCATATTTATATCCCCAAACACCTCTATAATTGAATAGCTAACAGTAACTCAAGTCCCACCGAAAATACGCAAAACTTCGGCGAATCTCGTCAAAACTTCGGCAAACGAATCAAAGTTCCGGCAATTCGTTTAACTTAAAACCGGTGGAAACCGGTAAAAACCAGATTTGTTTGGCAGATTTCTGTGTTAAACAATATTTTTAAAGACGTAATCAGGTTTGTTATGGACGAACAAATCCGGCTTGGATGCGAAAACAAATTGTTTTTAAGAAAAGCCTGTTCAAAAATTTTGTCGGGAAAACTTTTGGACGCTATTCCCGCGTTCTGGTTTTAAATACTTTTGAATATTTTAGGGCTTTAGCAGATGACTTGTAATATTTATAAAAGTAACAATTCTTTTGTTTTAATTAAAAGTCATAGTCTGTAAACACTAATGCTAGTTGTGATAATTGTGAATGGTTTAGCAAAATAATGATAACCCAAAAAGTGTTTTTTTTTTTTAAAGAATTCTTTATAACTATTGTAATTATTTACAAAAAGACAGTGTTATACAAAACGACAACTATAAATAGAACAGTACAAAAACATTTTGTTACAAGGTTGTAAATTTTTAGGATGATCCGCAACATATATATTTTATTACGTATACGATTTTCTTGCAACATGTAGGCCTCATTCACCCATTCGTCTTACGAGTGGGCGTTCGCAAAGGCGTACGCTTATAGAATAAGAAGGAATTCACTGTAATTGGGGTTGCCAGACTGTAAAAGGGTGCGTTTAAATTGAATTGTCGCTACTAAGATGGTTAATTGAAGTTTTTCCGTCAAAGAAAAAGTTCTTGTACATTTAATTGAACTAGACGCATTATACCTCTGCAAAAACCTTCGGGCACGCTTTATATGTATAATGTTATTCCAAAACATGTACACAACTGTCAGAAAAACCACTACAAATCCCACTTTTGATACAGCTAGTACGCAGTACAAGTTATTCTGAAATTAAATATCATAAAAAAAAACAATGATTAATTAAAAAAAATTATGACCCTCTTAGAAATACAAACAAAATAATCGCCACTTCATAGATAAAATCTTAGTAACTAAGATTCCAGGAGAAGACAGACATCGCCGATGTTGGCGATAAGTCCGCGAGGCTGGAGTGACGATCTGAACTCATTTTTAAAGGTTGATCAAAGGTGGCAAATTATAAACAAAATTCATGTGTTCAGTCATTGAGGAGGATTTCTTTGCCCAGCAGTAGGACACGATAGGCTCATGTAAAAAAAAACTACAATTCTAGTATTATGAGGCTATCACCAGCCAAATTAAATAATCCAAAATTTTACAGTATACGCCAATGAACTAATTCTACCCTACCAAAAAAACTTCCTACCCCAAAACGTGGCAACACTAAACACATTTGTCACGTCTATGTTATCTTCTGTCTGTCTGTCACGTGGTTGATAGGGTAATGGCAAGACTGGCGCGGAATTTTAACTAAAACCTTTTGCATTATTGTACGTGGGAATAAAAAAATAGGCCGCTACCTTAATACAGAGTGTTTGGAAGACAGACCGACACAATTCTCTTAGGGGCAGGAATATTCCAGTTTTCACTCACAGAAATTACTTATGTCAATCTTACAGTACGGCTGTTCGATATCAAAACCCAATAAACTGATAAGATAATAAAAGTGTATTACATATTTTATGTTTCTTATTTATTTGTAAATTGGGAAAACATGTACAGTCAGCATCAAAAGTCGGATAACTCTTATAAATATTACACCAATTTTTGTGCTGGTCAGTGTGATCTGATGTTATATTGTTTTGCGAATTTGTGTAACCATTGATGAAAATATTGTTATGTCTTTTACTCCAGTCTGTTAATATGGATCGTTCTAAAACGAAGACGTCTTAAAATTTTGGTTATGTAAAGCGACTTTTGCTGCTGACCGTACGACAAGACACAATATTGCCCATTCTAATCAATTAATTGTTAATTATTTTTTTTGTAATGGCGTTTTCTCGCAGTTCAACCTAGGAGGTTGTCGTTTGCTTAACCGGACTATCCTGTGGATGCTTTGATTTCTCGACTTTCTTTATTTAAGAACCTAATAAAAAAATTGCCACCTCCAGTAATAATAATGTTGTAATGGGCTGTGATAAAACGCAAAGCGTTTGTACTTTTTACTATAAAAAAAAAAAAAAAACATTTGTTAAAACAAATATCTCCAAAAGTTGGAGTCAGTCCTAGTTCCAAACACCCTGTGTAAGAATTTCAATTTTCATGAAGACACGTACAAACGTAAATGTTTATTACAATATAATGAATTATTTATTAGATTTTGTTTCTTTTCATTTCGGTTGATGTATTGTTTTTTGCTAAGGTGGAACTTGCATGTTTATTTTTCAGGTCTATATACATTTTTAACTATATATAACTATAAGAACTATACTGTTGAAACTTGGTAAGTAGATGTATTTTGTGAACCGCATTAAGATTTTTACACAAAAATAGAAAAAAAAACAATAAATTTTGGGGACCATACTTAGAACTGAAACTCAAAAAAAAAAACAAACCCTTACGTGTGGGGTATCTATGGATAGGTCTTCAAAAATGATATTGAGGTTTCTAATATATTTTTTTTCTACAGTGAACAGTTTGCGCGAGAGACACTTCCAAAGTGGTAAAATGTGTCCCCCCCCCCTCTAATTTCTAAAGTAAGAGGATGAAAATTCTGAAAATATTTAGGATAATAGAACGTAAAAAAAACTTTCAACGAAAATTGGTTTGAATAAGTTATGATGTTTAGTTTTTGAGATATAGGACTTTTTCATCAAACTGCAGCAGTAACTTTGTTTTTCATTAACATACTATGAAAAACAAATTAAGTTTTGCTATTACATATAAAAATAATTTAATAATATTAAAAATATTTTTTATTTTATTGTTTGGTGGTACGGAACCCTGTGTGCGTGTGAGTACGACACGCACTTGGCCGGATTTTTTTGTTCTTTGTAACCATGGAGTTTCTTGCCGGTTTTTCTCCATAGGAAACGACCAACCCGAACCGAGCACCTTTTGTTGACGTTTTATAAGTGCCCATGTAGGCCTATGTAAAATAAAATATTTTGATTTTTTGGATTTTGATTTTTGGTACTATGCACCTATGTACATGGCATTTGAAATTTATCCAGTAATGCTTTTTTCCTGTTGTTTAAAATAACTACTTAATTATGTTGGTTTAATAGTATAATACTGTGACTATTAATTTAATACATTGTGCAAAAACTAGTAATGATATCACAATATCACAAAACATTGAAAATAAATAAACAATAGTTAATTCCAATACTTATTTTAAGTAATTTTATCACAACAGTTTGTAAGTTGTCAAGTGGCACCATAAAATGGGATCGGTTTAATATATAATATTAAATTAGTAAGCTTTTAACTGCAGACCGCGTCGTCCGCTCTAGTAGTTGTTAATTTTAACTTTAATTAAAAATAATTTCTCTTCTGTACTGAACAGAGGGGATGTGCGAAATAATGCTTATAGTTTTAAGATATGAAGCTAGCGTGGAGTTAATTAGTCTTAATTAAGAAAATTGCCAAAGCCCTGGCAGAATGGTACCCTTGAAGTGGTAAAAGAAATAGACTGAGGTTGACAGTGCAAAAGATGGGTGGACCAACTTAATGGTCGTCCCATCTTTACGAGTAATTCAAAAAATAATATGATAAAAAACCGGCCAAGTGCGAGTTGGACTCGCGCACGAAGGGTTCCGTACCATTATTTATAAAAACGAACAAAAAATTCACTTTTTTGTGTGGGAGCCCCCTTAAATATTGTTTTAACAGAAATACATAATCTGTAGAAATTTCAACTGGCTACCTATCACGGTTCATGAGATACAGCCTGGTGACAGAC
The DNA here is from genome assembly GCA_963082945.1 of Cerastis leucographa. Lineage (NCBI taxonomy): Eukaryota > Metazoa > Arthropoda > Insecta > Lepidoptera > Noctuidae > Cerastis > Cerastis leucographa. Next base: position 7,049,564 of record OY720361.1, read on the forward strand.
GGACGGACTGACGGACAGCGAAGTCTCAGTAATAGGGGATCCTATTACTGAGACTTCGCTGTCCGTCCGTCATGTTCCTTGTTCATGTTCGTTTGACCCTTTGGGTACGGAACCCTAAAAAAACACTTTTTTTAAATATATTTTTTGTAGCGTCGTTGTGTACTGTCCCACAGTAGGGAAAAGGCCTTCCCGAATTCCTTCCACGGCCCCTTTTCCCGTGCCTCTTTGAACCAGCCCTCGCGGTTTTTTTACGACTAATTAACTTCACATTGCTCACAGTAGGTCTAAACTGAAGAAGAGTTGCAAAGGACAGAAACCAATGGAAATCGTTAGCACGCCTTTACTAAGACGCACACTGCACTCCGAGATATACTGTAACTCAGGACATAAAAAGGACAATAATTCAAAACAGAGGAGTTTTCAGGATAAAAGAGCTATTAAAATTTAATTCTACCTAGTTGATAACCCTTGTAATCGCCAAAGGATAAAGGCAAATGTGTCCCATGTAATAGGGGCGAGCCTATTGCCATCAATTGGGCTCAATTGATTCCGTGGCGGCTACTGAGAGATTTCTAATGGAAAAACCCAATGACGCTTTGTCCTTGGAAATCGAGCCCAGGACTTCATTTAATTGATTTATTGCCTTCTTTTTTTGGAGAAGAATAATTCGAACCCACCCGAGAGCCGCATTAGCTACAATGTATTTTTCACATAGGCTCATACATTCTTATCCATTTACTTTCGTGTTCCCAGTACGTAGTAATTAATGTTTCGCGGTAACAAAGTATCCATTTAAATGTAACTGGTGGTTTTAATTTCACTTGAAATGTTTAAGTATCTTGCGTTTCAGGGACGAATGCTTTAAAGCTCATTAGCGTGTCCTGGTATTTATTGTTTTTAAGTGAGTGTAGGGAATTAAATTGTTGGTTATCGAGTAAATAAAAAAAAACCGGCCAAGTGCGAGTCGGACTCGCGCTCGAAGGGTCCCGTACTATTATTTATAAAAACGAGCAAAAAAACTTTTTTGTATGGGGGCTCCCATACAAAAAAGTTTTTCCCTTAAATATTTATTTTATTCTGTTTTTAGTATGTGTCGTTATAGCATCAACAGTAATACATAATCTGTAGAAATTTCAACTGGCTAACTATCACGGTTCATGAGATACAGCCTGGTGACAGACGGACGGACGGACGGACGGACAGCGAAGTCTCAATAATTGGGTCCACACATAATTTTTTATGTCATTCCGATACATTTTTGTTCTATCATATTTATCGCTGATAGAATGTCACTTAACCTGGGTATTCGGGTCGAAAAAATGATTATACTGGTACTGTTACTGTTAGCCTGCGTTTTTTCACTGCTGGCCTCTCCCCATTACTATCCGTTGTTTCGATCCAGGGCCAATGTGGACCACTGGTCGGTGGTCTTGTCTAGCTCATCCCGACATCTTCTATAAGGTTTTTTAAATATTATTACAAATTATTTACTCTTCGTTACTGGCTGCTAACACTTATAATTTGGATGTGTTCAAATTATACCATCCAAGTAGCAAAAAAAAAACGAACTTCAGCTTATTCTCCAATCAAAATTTAACTAACAAATTTGTAGCTCAAATAGTTTGGTAGCACTTGTAGCTACGTAGATCGCGGTCTGTTCGTAGCAATCGTAGCTTCGTAGATCACGGTCAGTTCGTAGCATTCGTAGCAGCGAAGCGTTGGACTTGATGGCGTAGCGATGGGTGGCAGGGGCATTAGATGTCTTGCAATCAAAGTAATTGGAGGTTTGTAAATATACTACAATGTTCTATGAATCGTTTGGCACTCAAACAAAATTAGCACTGATGATAAATATTTGTGAAATTGAAGAATAAATAAAAATATGTCCGCGTTAATACCGATCTTGGCAACGGCCACGCGTCATAAGATCCTTTTATATTTGCTATTTATTTGATCCACCACTTCTGTCGTTAATTCGAAATAACAAAATTAGTTTTAATTCATTATTACTACTAATAATTCTACTATTTCAAAACTGCATACACTAAGACTTTAAAGCAACTCTAAAAAGTATTAAAACTGCAAAATTAGTCTCAGTGCGGGCAACCTAACGGAAATGATGATCGTGGACAGTGAAATGAGCCCTGAAACGTCAGGGGACGTAAAAGTTTAATAAATCTCGGAATAATGACTCTGTCGGTATTGTAAACAAATAGTCATGGACATGTTTACATTACAAATTGCAGATTGTTTATCTTTCCGCTGTTATTTTGCTTTCGATTTAACATCTCAGTCAAAATCACTTTTTTTATATTTTAACTAACTTCGATAATGCTGTGTCAGAGGCGAACCCGTAAAACCCTTTTTTATGCAAAATAATAAAAATCCTTTAATTTCACGAAATTATGAGTAGGTACAAAAACAGAAGTACTGTTCTCATTGTCTGTATACATAGAATTTGTATTAAAACTTTAACTTCATGTTCATGTTTTTATTTATAATCAGAGAATCATAACTTACGTAAAATTCATTTATCAAATTATGTCTTTATTAAGATTGTTTTAAAAACGGTAAATGATGTTTATTATGCAAATAGGATTTTACAAAACACACACAAGTCTTTTACATCGTCCTCTTTTTTAAAATGAGATGATTCCAATGTCTGACTGACTTCTCTGGGAAGAAACAGCCGAAACAAATTCAAAGTTCTCTGCCTCTTTAAAAGTCCAGACAATGGTCAAGTCACAATTGGACTATGCAGATTGTGTCTGAAATGGACTTTTGAAGGAAGGACCACACAGATATGAATGGAACTGTTCCGCAAGTGCAAACATTTTTCAGTGATCATGTTGATCAAGCAGCGGTGATCGAGCAGCGGTGGCCCAGTGGTGGCAGCCCCAAGTTACGAACAGTAAGCCGTGGGTTCGAACCCAGGCAGGCACCTTACCTTGTGTAATTTATTTCATCGAAGACATGTGACATCTACCAACCCGCACTGGGCCCGCGTGGTGGATTACAGCCCACTCCCTCTCATAGAGAGGACGCCCACACACAGCAGTGGGAACATTATAGGCTGATGATGATGATGTAGATCAAGGAGCTCAAAAAGGATCACTTAAGACTCTTCAAGCATAATTATTACTATAAAATTTCAAGGCGAGTAAATGAATCTATCTACGTAGAAAGAACAGTAGCCACCTTCACACAACTTACAAAGTAATTGTTGTTCATAAAACGAATGACGTCGTAACGGAACCTTTAATGGAACTGAAGAGGAACAGATAATTAGTGAGGAAATACTAAAATGTACCGACTCTAGGTAATTAAGAACGGGAAAAATCTCAACTTTGTGGTAATTGGCGCTACTAATGAGTTTATTTCTTTTTATTTTTTGTGTAGAAATTGCCGTGAAGCAATGAAAAGGATGCGTTGAAATTTTATTGGTTTGGTTGGTAGGTTTTATTGGTTGGTTGGGTTTTATTGGTTGGTTTTTTTCGTGGTTTTCCCGTTTGGAGGTTGAAAATTATACCTTGGTAACGTACTACCGGGATCAAACGTATCCCAACTCGGATCAAAGTTCATCCGTAACCCTCATCCAAATCCGCCATAGCTTTGTGAAAAGATACACAGACAGACAGAGTTGTTTTGGTATTTTAAATATTAGTACAGATGAATAAATTCTACTAATAAGTAAAACGTAAGTTATTTTTGCACCGAATAGTAATTTCTGAACAAATTGATAATGGACACTATAAGAAGGGGTTTTAGTGACTCCGAAACTACATAGTTCCGGAGCCATTGAAGTCACGTCAGTAAAATAATAAGCGTATGAAAATTCTTTCGAATGTTAACAGGCTCATTAATAATACGTACTGATTCCCACCAGTTGGGCTGACGTTTTCCAGTTCTCATCATCATCATCATTAGCCTTTAATGTTCCCACTGCTGGGACACAGGCCTCCTCTCCTATGAGAGGGAGTGGGCTGTATTCCACCACGCTGGCCCAGTGCGGGTTGGTAGATGTCACATGTCTTCGAATTTTTGGTTCTAGGACATGCCGGTTTCCTCACGATGTTTTCCTTCACCGTTTTTAAGAGCAGCGATGAAGAAATAAATTACACAAAGTAATGCGCCTGCCTGGGTTTGAACCCACGGCTTACTGCTCGTATGTCGGGGCTGCCACCACAGGGACACCGCTACTCTCAAAAAAAAAATCTTTCGATTTTTTACAGGCTCATTAATAATACGTACTGATTCCCACCAGTTGGGCCGACGTTTGCCAGTTCTACTAAAGAAAACAAAAAAAAAAACATGACAATAGGACTTCTTTTGGATTCGAGATCACAGCTTCTTAATAAAATACCAGACACCAGATTACCATAGACGAAAGAGAGCTGGCATATCCACAAATAAAGACGTACATTTTCCTTTTGTTAGCAATGTTGAAGGAATACCAAGTCTTCAATTACTAGCTTCAAAGTTACTTCGCAAATTGACATAAATATTAAGCATTATGAAATAAAGTCTTCACATTCCTCCTTTATAAAGTCGGGGCGAGTATACAACTTAGTTTCTTGTTTCTTTGCAAAATAACTTCAGAACTACGTGGAAAATGAAATTCTAACAGCTCAAAGTTATATTTTATAAACAGCAAGAAGTTTTGAATTAAAACAAAAACCAGTTGGGTGGAGATTTTTTAGGACTTCAAATGTACTTTGGAAAATAATTTTATATAGAAATGTGGAATCATATTTGGCAAGAGTTTGTTGAAAGTTTTACTTACGCCTGTTGCTGGGAAAGTTATTATTAAAATGTGAATGTAATGAAAGGGAGAAAATATTCAAAATATTTCTTTTGTTCCGCAGATGAAAATAATAGTAGGTATGTAGCTAGGGCCATATATAGGGTCAAATCTCAATTCGTTAATTTTCCTCCTTGTTTTAGTGCCTCTTCAATTTGAAGGGAAAATATCCGGATTATGTCAATCCGGATATTTTTCCTTTTCGTTTCTGTCTTCAAGACAGTAAATTCGTGGCTCTTTCTCAATCAAATCAATTCCTGGCAGCATCCTGGCGGAAACTAGAAAGATCTTTCTCTAAAACTTGTGTCCTAGAATCCTGAGAGCATATAATACAAGGAGTTGTTTTGCATCTTCGTCAAATTGACAGAGGTAACTATGCTAATGATTCTCGTCCCGAATCAATAATAAATGGGTAGGTAATTTTTATTATTTTTCTTATTTAGGGAAATCGGTAAGTGTGAACCACCCGTGTTTTAAACGCGGCCTGTCTGGTTCTTGCCCTATAACCTTGCTTACTCACATACAAAAAAACTTAAACGTTTATTCGATAATTTCTTATTCCCTAAACCACGTTAAGGGGGTTATTCTGAAATATTGTCAAACTTAAAAAACCAAAAAAATCAGCGGTTATCAATAATTAACTTGGTACCGTAATTTTAATTGATTATTTATGTCTTTTGCGACCACCTCCTGAAATTTGACGAGGATACAAAACAACACCTTGTATATTCTTACTACATTTTGTAAACACCACCTTAATTTTAAACCAAAAACTTTAGAAAATCGCTAACTTTTATTTGGAAGACAGTTATAATAGTTTTAACGACCCCCAAGGCTATCTAAAGGTTTAAATAAACTGACATCAGTGCACAATTGCGAAGCTGAATGGGTCCCGGCAGAAGCATTGTGAAAGATACCGAGGCAGATAAAGCTCATAACTGCGGGAAGCTTTTCAATGCACTCTTGTGATTTCAAATTTCATTATAATAAGGAATTTTAATGGTTATAATAATTTTATGTCTATTTTGTTTGGTATTTGAATGTTTAGAACTTACGTTAGAAACGTCTTTAGAGATATAGAACAGAGTAATAAGAATGAAAGGGGAATGACAATATTGTTGAGAAATGAATAAGGAGGTATGAGTTAAAAGATATAAGTTACCTAAGAAAACTGGGTGGCTTGAAGAGACAAGAATAGATAATCTATACACTATTATGTTAAAGAAAAATACCTTCATTTTTTGAAAAAATATTGCTGTCGTTGGATTCGTGATATATATTTTTTTAATTAAAATTTTTGTGCGTTGTTCCCAGCAACACCATTGTAGATCAAATCAAAAACATTTATTTCAAGTGAATATTATATATACTTATTTCAAAAACATTCATTTGACGACATGGTTGGCGCAGTGGTTGAGCGATCGACTGCTGCGCTACGTGTCGCGGGTTCGATCCCCGCACGGAACAAATATTTGTATGGCCTACAGATAGTTGTTTCGGGTCTGGCAGTTTGTGTATGTGAGTTTAAATGTTTGTGAACGCACCCACGATACAGGAGAGAATCCTAGTGTAGGGCAACATTTAAAAAAAAAACAAAAAACAAAAAAAAAAAACAAGTAAGCCAGTTACAGGCACTTTTGAATAGTCGAACAACAATAAAAATGAAACTACAGTCCCAGTCACAAGACATATTAAATGTGAAAGTACTGTAGTTGCCCATTGCAAAGCGTAGATCCCTATGGAGAAGAATGGGCAAGAAGCTCCATGGAAATCAACAATGGAACGTAGACGTATGTGTGATTGTACCTTTTGGTAGTTAAAATTCATTTGTTTATTAAAATACCTAAATAAATAATAAAAACATAACCACTATCATGAATTCTTTCTTCGTCGATCTTGAGGTTGTTTGTAGCTGGGATTATCATACATACGTCATCATCATCTGAGAAAACTCGGTATGTAATTATGGTCACCAATCTACGGACCAACCTCGGCAAACACGGCTTAACTTTAAAAATCGACCCGTGCGGCTGTTTTTGTTTAGCCACGAGCTCCTTACACATATAAATGAAATAAATACGTACGTATGATGACATAGACCGTGTAAATCACCTCATCACGAAGCCGTCAACCAAGCATTCTGTACATGAAACTAAGGAGCTTTCCGCAAAAATTATTGCTGGGAAACGACTTTTTTTTGGGAGGTGTAAAATCATGTTTTGTGGTAGAACTGAATGTAACGCACTCAAAGCATTGTGCTGATGGACGGATTGAATAGTACGGGGGTCGTGGAGGTGTTTAAAGTAAAAATCTTACATTAAAAACTTGTATTAAAAAAAATACTTTTCAAAAAGTTGGAACTTTGACCCCTAATATCTCCGTAACTAGAAGGTTCCCAGGTATGGTGTAGAACAAAAAAATGATCGCAATGACAGGAAGAACTAGTGTCGTTCGGCTTCGTTAACAGGTGTTTTACACCCTTTATAAATGTGAGGCCAGGTGTGTAGATTTCGTTGTTAAGAAATTTTACATTACATAAACTCACGTCTTTTTCCGATGGGGGTACGCAGAAACCATAGAATGCTAACTGCTACGATCCGTACATATTCCTTTTGCTTCGTCCACGAAGGCATACACGCTCGGCGGTTCCGAGCACATGAACTTACTGATGAACCTCACCAATTATAAGGTCAGCCATGTATGAATGTCTAGCCCTTAAATGCATGAATTTTTATTTTTGAGAAATAAAATTTGTATTTAATCGGGAAATGCGTGTAGTTAATGGGAAAAATACTTAAAAAAAATAATTATAATAAAATATTCTTTTTATTTTCGAAAAAACAAATTGATGTATTTCTACATCATCATGCACAATCGCTCCTTGAGTTCTACAAATCTACTGTCTACAATAGTATAGTATTTCAAACACAAATAATATCTCTAATCACATTATAAAACATGAAAATTCATAAAACAATTATTTTTAGCGTTTAAACACAATGGAACTTTGCATTTGCTACAAGACCACTGTGTGGTACCCTTACAAAGTGGGATTTTACACCTCAATCTATTTGAAAAGATAGGCCAGTGACCAATGCCGTCTTTTCGCACATCTACAGACGGCAAAGGATGAGATGACCCTCTAGGTTTTTTGGTCTGTAAACTTTGCTCTAATGAGCCATTACTAGGACGGCTTCTCTTATACCGTTATGAGATCCCACATTGCAAAGAGCATCAGCCAAATCATTGCGAAACTGACCAAGATTTGGTAGTTGTTTGCTTGGGATGCCCTTTGCAATGAATTTCTTGTCCGGGAGTCTACAATTAGGCAATCTATTCTGTTGTACAGTTCCGACACTGTGGATTCCTTGTTTTGATAAATAGTATACCAGGGGCAAAGATGTGTAAAAATTATCGAAAAACACTATATGATTCCTCATTCTTGGTACCACTCTTACTAAGCGTAAGACGACATTATTGGTGACTCCCAAATCTGGCTCATCTGGTAGTCTATTTCTTGTGTCTTCTTGTCCCGAGTACACTTCGATACGGTATGCGTAGCCCATGAGACTACATAAAACAAATAGCTTGTAGCCCCATTTATGGGGCTTATTGGGCAAGTATTGTTTTAGGAAATGTCCTATTTTGGTTGAACACATTTGTTCGTCTATTGAGAGGCGTTGTTCTACAGGAATAGATGAAAAAGTTTCATTTAGGTGGTCTATTACAGGCCTGATCTTGTGTAACCGATCGTGATTTGGATGATTTCTCGGAAGATGTTCTTCATTGTTATTGAAGTGCAACATGCTTCTTATGACCTCAAAACGATTCACCGGCATAGCGTTCTTTATAAGTTCGTAACCAAATTTTTCGTGCCAACAAGAACGCACACTAGGGAAATGTTGCACCGACATAAATAATAAAATACCAATGAATTTTTTTAATTCGCATACAGTTATCACAAACGAACTTGACGGGTTTGTTTGAATGGCATAGAGATTAGTTTCATCTACAATTTTTTGAAGAAAATCAGGAGTAAAAAAATGATGGAAACATCTATAAGGCGTATCTAGATTGGTTATAATCGGATCTAATGTGCTGGGTTCGTGGGATATTTGAGAGGCATCATAGGTCAAGTAATCTTTTTTCCAGATAAGGCTACGTTTATCAAATAAATTGATTGGGTTCTGTTGACCTTCATCCGGAACAGATGGCTCAGGATTGTCTTCAACAAGAGGTGGGTCACTATCTACACCAAGTTCGTGTTCAGTGGTTTCTTGTTCGCCTATCGTGTCATCTTCTTCCGTCAAATCTCGCATGATATCTCTAGAGCTCGTGTAAAATTGATCCTCGTCATCATTTTCATTCTCTAACCCATCATCAGAAACGTTACCGTCTTCTAAAGCAGCTAAGAGTTGTTCAATATCCTTATTTTGTAGTGACCGAGACATTCTGTAAAAATATAAACGTCAACTGGTAAGAAATTGATGTGAAAAATAATTTAGCTACATTGTAATTATATAATAGTTAAAACAACCAAACATATACTTAAAAATACTAAAAAATATGAACAGTAAATATAAAAATGTTTCACAAAATAACGGTAGGATTAGTAAACAAAATTAGAACCGATTTTGCATATTGATGTATTATTACATCACAAAAAGAGCTACATTTTTCTTGCATAGATTTATCAATATAAACAAAACTGTAAATATAATTTGTTACTCTTACCTTGTTTCTATCCGAAAACAATTTTTCCTGTATGTTTTTGAAACTTTTGTGTAAAATAATCGTAATTTATAACACCCGCCGAAATGAAGTTGTACTCAGCTTACGCGCCAACAATGAAAATTGTCACAGATAAAAAAATAAACTGTCAAACATTTGAGATGGGCTCGTAAACGAAAAAATCGTTTTGATGAAAACAAAATTAAAAAAAAAAACTTACCATAGGCGGCTACATAAAGAGATATGAGGTTTTAAACATCCGATGTAGATCTACATCACTATGCATTTAAGGGCTAGGGCGTTCCCTCCCGGCGTTGCCACTCATCTGCCTTATATACCTTTTGTTAGTCGCCTTTCACTCATTCCGTCCACATGACCAAACCATTCTCTTTTCAATTAATGTTACTGAAAAGTTGAGTCTCTACGTACGTGTCGAGTACTACTACTACTACTCGTACATATTAAATTAAAAACAAATAAATAAAAGCAGACTCAAACTAGTCAAAGAGACGATCTAACGATAACACTTCTCAATTTCCCTCGACACTACAAATTCCGACGCCATCCATCGCCTCGCCTTCACCAGGCTAGTATTCAGTTCCACTTTTGTGCATAAAATTCGAGCGCTCATAAATTCAAAGGCGTCAAGCCCTGTATACGCTTTAGAGCATATTTCCTTAGTAAAGCGCTATATCTTGACTCGGCTCGCGAACATCATGTTGTGAGTGTATGTGTACCGGGTTTTATATGTTTTGCTCGTTATATTTTGATGTTGCGGGAAAGTTTGGGATTATTTTTGGTAAGTTGGGCGTTTTGGGAAAATTACAATCTTGGGTTAGACGACTACAAATTTAAGATTCACGAAGATAATCTTTTAAACAAAGCTACTTTACCAGTCACAACGAAATGACAAGAAAAGGGGTGAATACTAAGATGAAGAAAAATAAAGATGTACAGAGGAAGAAGAACACAGACAGCGTTGCGTCAGCGTTGTTGCAAGCTTAATGAATTTGGTCGGAAACAAGAAGAATAATGAATGAATGCCTAACTTCTGAAGCTACACCAATAACTCGTCGATAAAGTGATTGAAAACAGATCTACAATTAAATTTGCTTTACATTTAAACTAACAAAATAACCATTATAATAATAATTCAACCCAAAATAATTATCCTTTATCCACAATTTACATTTCCGAGCTACAGTGCATCGCACATGTTGTGCAACACACAATAGATGTCGCCCTAGGTCTGAATGTTCCCCATTATCTGGGATATAATTTCTGTGCCCCCGCCCCGCTCGCGGTTTGCTGGCTCTCAGTAATTAAGCCCGGTATGCTCCATGAATGCCTGATTTTATTTTGCTATTTAGGTACTTATATTATTTTGTGTGTAAAAAATTTACTATTGAATTGAATTTGAGATGTGTATGGTTTTAGATTAGAACAAAGTAGTTATGTTTTTAAAACAAAGAGGAGGCTTAGGCAAAGTAGGATTCAAAGAATGACCAAATTATTCATAAAAAAATATTATTTTTTATTTAATATCGTTTAAACAAAATGTATAAACTCCAACGTGAATCCGTGCCAACTTAACTTACAAAGCATCCATTATTTGAAATTTTAATCCGCTTACAACATAGCCAAAAATTCAACGAAATAATTTTCAAAAAAGTATAAGCCTTAAATGAGTCCTTTGTTTGAGTTTACAGCGCTGAATAAAAACACAGTAGGTATTAAATCTGGAGAAAAACTTTCCTCAAGAGCATTAAGGCTATTCGGCTAACAAAAACCTAGACCTTAAACAAAAACCTAATCTAGACTTTCTCTTGAATAATGTCTGGGCCTAATTGAAGCTATAGACGATGTCTATATCGGGACCGACGTAATTAATCTCAGTTTGGCCGGTAATCCATCTTATAGTGGGATTCGATGGAAGGGAGGCGGAACTATTCATCTAATACGACCCCAAATTTATCTCGACGTCAGGTGACTCAGATTACATCTTCGCATTATAACGTAATCTGGCTGGCGCAAATTATCTTTAATTTGGGGAACGTAATGAGCGCGTGATGCAAGGTACTGTATACGTGACGTCAGAGATAAGCGGAGGTGGTTTAGTGAAGGGAACTACAGATAACCGCGTAATGGATGGAAAATTACGGCTAATATTACCCGTGACGGTGGTAAGGACCGACAGTGCGTATTTTGATATTCAGTTGATGGTTACGCTTTAGGTGGAAAAGGATTATGCCTTTTAGGGAAAAGTCATTAAGTACTTGGAACATTTAGGAGCTAAAGTGGTCAAAGTTGGATGAGGTCTGAAATGAAATTATCGGAAAAGAACTGAAGTTACTATTAGGGCTTGCAGTGTAAGTAAGCTTAAGTGGCAATGGGCTGGTCATGATTACAGACGGACTGACAGCCGATTGAGCAATCAAGTCCTAGACAGGAGATCGTTTAGCATAGCATGGGACATTTTCCGGCTAGCTGGACAGTCACAGTGGAGTGCAATAGGCTGATTTGATTGTAACATACAATCATACAAAGAATATAGCTTGCCCTCATTAGGAATTTATCGCTGCTTAATTCTATCACGCAAATAATCTTAATTCCATTTCCCCATTGTACTTAAACAAAACAGCAACGTCTTGTCCAAAGTCATGAATTAATATGGAGACGCGTAATATCTTCAGGCCATTCATTACAGGCGCTTCCGACTGCGTGCCGGTGTATGGGTAGCTTATCAAGTGATTGATTGCGCTGATACTAAGCGCCAGAATCTATGTTATAACGTTAGTTCTAAGTACATATGAAGTTCAAGGTTTTAGTTTAGAAGGTACTTACAGGAAAAGTAACGATTTTGTTGACGGAGTAAACTTTGATGATACTGATACTGATACTGCTAGCCTGCGTCATCCCACTGCTGGGCAAAGGCCTCTCCCCATGACTTCCAATTATCTCGATCCAGGGCCAATGTGGACCACTGGCTGCTGGTCCTGTCCAACTCGTCCCGCCATCTTTTACAAGGTCTACCGCGACGCCTTCTGGCTGTCTCAAGGCTCCAGAAAGTGGTTATTTTGGCCCACAGATCATTGGGCAGACGTAGCCTGTCCAGTCCCACTTCAGCTTAGCGTCTTTTTGAGCAACATCAGTAATTTGTGTTTTGGAGCGCAGTGTCGTATTGCGTACCCGGTCGGTTAGTTTGACGCCTAGAATGCTGCGCTCCATGGCACGTTGGCAGACCTTGAGTTTGGACTTTTGAATATTTGTCAAAGACCAAGACCAACTTTGATGAAGTTTGATGAAGTTAATGATAAAATTAGTAAAGATAAAAAACATGTCAACACGCCTGTCATACCCGAAGACGTAGGCAAAAAAGTATAGACAGACAATTTATTTCCAGAAGGCCCATCTAATAGGTAGGCCTATTGCTGTTATCCAACAAATCTAGACTCTGACCTGCGAATAAGAAAATCGTAAAAAAAACAAATAACGCTTATCCCGACCTGAATATCGATAATGCGAAAATTTATAAGGACAAGGAACATGAGACAATAAAGATATTGAAGTCAATAAAGGTCAAGAAGCAACACAAGTGTACGCAAATAAAACAAATGACAAAGGAAATTGTTCTATAAGTTCTTTGGGATCAGTTTCATCAAAAAAATAAAATACTGTAGCAGTTGGACTGAAGGACGAAACTTAAGCAATGTTCACAAGAATGATGTTTCCTACAAATAACAAAAAATACGTTTCAAATCTAGGGTAAGTTGGAATAGATCTCGCAGAGTGACAATCTAGATGTCCGTTCCTATGTGAGGAAAATCGTAAAAATGAGAAAATGTAACAAGAAAATTTTGCGTAGTGACAGAACTTTATTGATATTTATTACTTTTTTCTTGGAAAACGTTTTCGTGGAGAAAAAACATGACAGTTTTTTATGAAGAGATGGCATCTTTGGCATGTAATGTAATATTTATAGTGACTCTTTGTTTGATTCACATGAATTCACTGGCGAAAATTTTCTCAGACCTTGTTAATACATCCTCAACTGCCTCGTTGGTCTTGTGGTTGCAATCGTGACTGCCAGGAATCGCAGGGTAGGTCCTGGCTCCGATTCCCGAGTCGGGCTAATGTTTATTGGGTTTTTCCAGCAGGAGCAGCCACAGAGTCTGGATTTGTGCTTGGTTGATGGTAAAAGGCTCGTCCCTTATTACATGGAATTTTAACGAGACTGATGAAATGTAGGTGTACTGTTAGATACACCTCTGCCTACAGCTTCGCGGACTACAGGCGTGATGTTTATTTATTAATTGTGTACTGTTAGGTACACCTCTGCCTACAGCTTCGCGGACTACAGGCGTGATGTTTATTTGTTAATTATTATGTTGATTTTTTCGCGAGAGTTAGTTTTTGTCACTAAAATCTCGAACCAAGCACAATATTTAAGTGAATCCTATCGACATCATAAACGCTAAGTAGAATATACACATACGTAGATATAAATGCTAAAAGAATAAGAATATTTTACAAACAAAACTGTCTAGGAACCTCTCTATCTCTGATCTTGAGATATAAAAGGAAGGAATATATTTAATAAATACGGGTCTCGTTTACAACGCAAACAACTCATCAGCCAGTCCAAACAAGGCACGCTTCCCGTTGGGTGTTTTTATGCAGCATTGTGGAACTCTGAATTTTGAGATGTGAGATGGAAGCAGGTGACGTCATTTTGTGATGTAGTCAGAACATTTGGGTTGGAACATCTGGAATACCGTTTTAGAAATTTACAGACATCTGAAAGAGGAAGAAAGGAAATAAGTTTTACCCATGAAAATATTTCTGTGAAATAGCAACGAGAACACGGAGAAAATTCTATAAAAACCAAGCTTAATTTTAGTTTTATTTGACATTTCTTAGCAAGGGGTATAACACCCCATATTTGGGTTACCTATTACTAAAACGGTTGTGGAGGTCTGATTGGCAGTCGCTCCATGTAAAATACTGGTATTTATGGGAAGGGTCTAGGCAAATATAATAATGAAAGGAGGTTGAATCGGTGATACAATAATACCTGTAATCGGACAAATGGTACTTCGTTCCAGAATACGGTTGTGGAAGTCTGATTGGCAGTCGCTCCATGTAAAATACTGGTATTTATGGGAAGGGTCTAGGCAAATATAATAATGAAAGGAGGTTGAATCGGTGATACAATAATACTTCGTTCCAGAATTGTACTGTGTGAAAGATGAAATGGCAAGAATAGGGGTGCCTCCTCAGATGACGAATAATTTTAATAGTATGGAAAAAGACATTTTGTGTGATGAATGATATAAAAAAAAAGGAATAAGTGATGCCGTGACTGATAGAGACAATGACAAAATAAAACGTAATGCGCAGACCCCGCGAAGAATGGGACAAAGGAAAGAAGATGATACTAATGATGATGGAAAAGGACATGTAGTGCCAACCCCAAATCAATTGAGATAACAGGTATCAGCCATCAGCAAGAAACTAAAAAAAGACACCAGAATTTCAAAATTTAACAACGCTCAATCAAATACTCAAACATGAACCGAAATCAATAACGTAACAAAGCCATGTCCTTATCGATTTACATTTAAAAACAAAAAGGCTCTTGAGCAATTAAGCGTGAAATGGGGTCACGTCACATCAACATGAGACATTGAAGCACCGTATCGGAACAAAACGTGATGATACAGAAGGCTCAGTACAGATTGCAATGAATATAGAATCTACACACAACAGCAAATCAATTTATAACTATCTAAAACACTGGAAATGAAATGTTTACCATTACAATTTACGTTTTTTGATAGTGTTTGTGACAATGTCATTTTAAAAACTTAATCAATTTATAACTTTTAGTCATGTGCAATTTTAGTAGTGTACATTAAAATACTAGCTTCTCCCACGGCTTCACCCACAAAATTATCCCACAGGAACGTCCTTACTAATGGCATGAAAGTGTCATAGTATAGGCGTGTATTATGTTTGTTCAATCTGTTCACCAGGTTAGGTTAATACTCCAATTCTGCCACCTTAGCCAGCTCTTTAGTCAACTGATCCCACTCATTTGGAACCCGCGGGATCAATTGAGAGATTCATTATTTTTTATTATTATTCTTTAGTCGATTGATCCCGCTGTCAAAGGTGAAAACAGAATGTCTTCGAATTTCAAAAAGTTTGCACTCGGACCTCACGGCCTCAGAGTTTCAACCCTAAAACGTTTACGCCGCTTGAGGTTCTCTGCAGCCACAGCGCCTGGCCAGCACAGCACGATGACCTTGGAAGATGTGATGGCGAAACACTATCGACACAATTGTTTCGTCCCACACTAAATCCCTACCCATATTCCAAAAAAACAAACACATGCCGTCCGGTTTTTTCCAAGTCATTGGGTTCTTGAACTGCTGAAACTACGACAGTGACAAGAACTCGTCTGATGATGTCGGTTAAGTTCCATTTACCTACCCAGAACTCTTAATATACATTACATACTACCTTAAACTTATGCTAGCCTAGTACCTTTTGCTGGGTTATTTTAATTTATAACTATTTTTTTAAAGAAGTCATTCTTTTGGCTCCAATGATCACTAAGATCGTGGTCGTTATCATATCAAGAAAATTTTTCATCTTGACTATACAAATCACAAAATTAGTAGGGTTGAGTTGACCAATTCAAAAATGCTCTTGGTCGTATGATCCCGCGGGTCCCGCCTGTGCGGGATCAATTGACTAAAGAGCGCTAAGCCCAAAAACATGCAGTCGAATTGTCCTCGCAGCCGGCGATGATGAGGTGAAAGTGGCGAAGTTCTGGGCAAGCAAAATATAAAAATGGTTGGTTGTGTACCAAACCTACTCGTTAGGTTTCTCTTCTGCATAAATCTATCGTGTGAGTTCGGGAACTTCGAGAGAAGGGATTTAATATATCTGCAGCCAAGTTCTCTTATGATAATAGACTTTTGGAGTGCACTCAGTTGGAAATGGTTTTAGAAAATGTTGGCATTGTCTTCAGTATAACTGTTCAAAACTTTGAGTTTGGGATTAAGTATTATTTCTAATCTTTAAAGGCAATTACTTTAATTTAACTTTGAACACTTTCCCGCTTCAATACTTATTTCAACAGGAATACCGCACAAAATGCAATGTGAGGCCTACTTTTGCACTGCCTTAATCATTACAACCATACCATCATTCATAATAAAAATTCTCTCCTCTCAATCCTATAACAAGTTCTTCATCAACTAACTTTTGACTTTTGAAGTAGGTAAGACAACTACAAACATCTCTCTAATATTTATTGTGACATAAATCTAAAAATAGACCAGCTACCGAACAAAACAACCTACGACAAAAATATCCCGAAGAAAACACATTATTTGCCAAGCACGTAACCTACATAAGTCTGCTAGACGTACATACATCAACGTCTCCCGCGTCTCCTTGCTCCATTACACTACTAATCGTATGAGATTCCACGCTGATGCCTCTAATTAATGGCTTACATACAACCGTCCCTTCAAGATGTCTTAAATGGTTCCGAGAATTAAATTCAGCTGCTCCCCATCTTAGGTGAACGTTAATATAACAGCTGAATTAGGTTTTATAGTATGTGCATCAGGATAGTTTTGTGAGGATTTAATTTGTTTTTAGTCATTTTGTTTTAGTGTGTTTGAAATGGCGGATTAAATAAAAGTATTTGATCTCTTAAATTTGTTTTTCTCATACTTCATTACTTAAAATATAAAATATAAATTTAGTAGACAGTTTCAAATTATAATCAATGCTGTTTAACACTATCTATTCAAATAAAATGTCTTTTTCATAACTCAATGTTTAAATATAAAAACAGCGCCATCTTTCGAATTTAATCTGAACTTATAAGGTTGGCATGCTAGTGAAATACCGCCCGCACCTTATCAAGTATCTATTGGGCGGGCGGGTACAACTTTACCTTCGAAGCTGTCTCGTAACTTGGTTCATTCGCAAGTTTCTTTGGAATTAGACAGATGTCACTCATTTGTGCTAAGTAACAAGAACTGGAGAGTAGTATTACAAGGATTAGGTAAGAAACGACCAAATAATAAAATTATAAGTTAGCATTTAATTTGGCTTAAGTCCTTAGGTAGCGAGGCATAGTAAAATCCACCTACAAAGATACTAATTTTGGCTTTCTCTTATTTTGTAACTACAGCAATTACGAAATTAGTACGTGTTAAAAGTCCTTTGTTCAATATGTGTGTAACTGAAGAATTTCCATAGCAAAGAAATAATAACAATAACTTATTTCAATATATTTACATGTCTTCATCGAACGTCATAAAAAGTAACTAAGAACATTGTAAGAAAATGCTACTCAATTCCGTCAGCCAAGAATGTGTTGTATTTATTTATTTAAGGTTCACCCACAGCACATATATGGACATAGATACATTGAATGATATGGTAATATTCTAATCTAAATGCCAATTACGGGCAAACACAACATTGACAAAAACACGCCAGATTATTTATGCACTAGTACAAAGAGACACGATGTAAAAACAATGACATACAATACATCAAATAACATAACAGTAGTAGACCAGTGAATACAGATACAAACGAAGTTAACTTTTTGGACCACTGACTTGATCAGGATTTGGTGGTTGTATGAATTTTCCTTTGACCGTAATGCGTTTGCAGGGTTTAGTCATAATGAAATTGAAAACAAATTAACAAAAGAAAATGTATCGGAAATGCCTGTATTCATTAAGCATAAAAATGTTCTACGACTTACTATGTCTCTCTGATATAGATATATCAGGGAGGTATAAACATGAAGGTCATCATCTGCCTAGCGTTTTCCCAAACTATGATGGGGTCGGCTTCCAGTCTAACCGGATGCAGTTGAGTACCAGTATTTTACATGAAGCGACTGCCTATTTCTGACCTCCACAACCCAGTAAGTGGATAATACGATACCCCATGGTAAGTCTGGATGTCAGATTTTTGGCTTCTGACTACTCGTAACGACTGTCAAAGATCTACAAATGACAGCCGGGACCAACGGCTTAACGTGCATTCCGAGGCACGGAGGAAACTCGGTGTGTAATTTATGGTCACCCATCCACGGACCAACCTCGGCAAGAACGGCTTAACCTTGAAGATCGATCCGTGCGGCTGTGCTTTGCCACTAGCTCCTCAAGGTATAAACATGTAGATATTATGCGTTATGGTATTATACCTACCTACATGGTATTCTCCAGTATCTTAGAAGATAATAGAAATAATAACATTGGGTAATGATCTTAATTCTAGGTGTTAGAATGTTAGTTTCTGTGTAAATACAGCATAATTTTACTTTCCCGGCATTTGAGATTTTGCAATCTAACAATTTGAGCCATTCAATAACAGCACGATGCTTAATTTTCGCAATTGAAATAAAGCTTTTCACTAGCTTCGTTTCATTCATGAAATTTCACCTTCGCCCATTAAGCAACGACCTTCTCTCGGGACAGCGTCATATTGATATCATCCTGGAGCATGCGCACTAGATATAGCGCATGCGTATTATCAGTTCAAAATGTTGTGTATACTGTATACTTTCATGTACCGAAACCTGTCAAGCTGCAATAATAAGTCTGCATTATAGTGAAATGGCTTTCTAAGCGTGTTTTAAATACATTCCGTAGTTAGTTTTTGTTCGGTAGCTTCTTCTTTCTGCAGTGTAGCCTATCTGGACGATGTTCTAGTGTTGTGTGTGTATTTGCTTGGACTAACGAATGCAGTGTAATTGATAAAACATTTACCATTCAGTGTAGATTGACCACACGTTAATAATTCAAAGAACTGTTTCATTGACGATTGTAAGGTGATACATCAACAGGTAGGTTTTGTTTGCTTATAGTTATCTGATGACAAACGTATAGATGTACGGTGTCAGTGGGCGTTACTCCAGACGGAGTGCGTGGGAGAAACATCTGGCTTGTCGTAGACTGAACGACGGTAAATAAATTCATATCTCGAACGATTCGTATACGATGCTTGCGGCAGATAAAAATGTAAATGACTTGGCTTGTCGTAGAGAATCTTTTTCGGTATACGACCAGAGACGTCAAATGATCTTGATGCATATCAATGTGCCTATAATAAGCGTTAAACATTGCAAACCACACCTGTGATAAGTTACTTAACCTAAATTTCTAAGTATTTTTATTGATATCTATGTACGAAATTGGAACACTGTCAGACCAGACAGATAAGTATCAAGACAAACATTATTTTGGTCTTACCGTGATATTTACTATGCATGAACTATTGAATATACATTGGTCAAGCTTATTCAGCCTTTTGTATTCGGCAAATATTGAAAGTTATAAGATTTTTCTCAGATGCATTCACACTAAAAAGTTGGTAGGCAAATCAAGTCTGAGATAGCTGAATAAAAAAATCGCCTATCTTTGTTCCCTTTTCACTACTTACAAATGTACGTAGACGCCAAGACATCAAGTCACCCGAAAGTCTCAAATTTTACCAATCAATTTTGAAACTTATTCTCTAACGATAAAGTTGATTATACCTACTATTAAATAAATTTGACCGATTGTTGTAGCTGTCTGTACCAATAGTTTGCGACAAAATATTCTTATTTACCTATAGAGTACCATAATAATGCAAAACTTTATCAATCACCAAAACATATTAAGAGCGTTTACACCTTTCGGTATTACATACAAACTTTAAAGTCCTTATTTTCCGTAATGACTAAACCGATTTTAATGAAACTTAATACGCATAAGCAGTATACATAAATCTAAAAAGTTACTAAAATACATTTTCGAAAAATAGTGATACAGCTAAATTAGACCGATTATAAATTATAATCAACAGAACAGACAGAAATTTCCAATTATCTTTTTCTTTATGGCATTTGGTTAATGTTTTTTTGTAACTTTTGAGGCCTATGTATCCTGCTTATGCGTATTAAGTTTCATTCAAATCGGTTCTGTCAGTTCTGTAATGTAAACTCTCGTAACCTCCTCTCAAAACCAAACCACACCTTATTAAGGGGTGTGAATTCTCACAAAATCAATATTGGTTATTGGATACGCTGTAAATGCTTTCGGGTCGTTGCTCGTGTCCCATATACCGCACGTTAACGATCCCCTACTGAATTAACTACCGACGTCCGTTGCACCCCGTTCACTTTGTGGCGTGAGTTTATTAAATTAGCTCATGCCCGCGACTCCGCCCGTGTGGAGACCGGTAATTTACTAGTCCAGGGGATCGAATTACTGGGATAAACAGTTTTATATTTGTTAATCCGGGTTATAAATTGTCTTTGAGTATTAACTTTCGCCAGTTATGTTTTTAAGGCTCAGATAATAGGGAGCGAGCCTTTTGTCTTCAACCAAGCATAAATCTAGATCTCGTTGCTGCTACTGATAAATTTCCTGATGAAAAACCTAATAACAATTTCCCCAACCCGGGAATCGAACCCTGGACTTCATGCTCAGCGGTCGCACTTGTCACTACTAGACCAACGAGGTAATCTGGCAACAATAACCCCATAGGAGCCCAAACGCTCATGTTATCTCTGCAAGGCATACGAAACTATCATCAATAAAAACTAAAAGTAATGCAACAGGCATTGTTTTGATTAATCCTTTAGAATATTCGAATGATGGATGGAATTCTGAAACAGGGAATCATATTTAAGATATAAACAAAAATCTATGAAAACACACGTCTTGTTAATAGCATTCAGTGAGTGATGGGACGCATCCATCAATTAACTTTGAAAACAACTGTGTCAGATCATTTGTTAACAAGCACACTTATAAGTATTGAAAACTGATATAACTGGAAAACAAAGTGTTAACATTTATCACAACTTGTTACTGTATTTCAATTTGTTAATTTCGTATAATTGGTTTCAACAAGGTAAAGGCAAAGATCTTAGAGAACCTACTAAATCTATATATCTATCTATCTATATATAAATAAAAATCAATTGCTGTTCGTTAGTCTCGCTAAAACTCGAGAACGGCTGAACCGATTTGGCTGATTTTGGTTTTAAAATGTTTGTCGTAGTCCAGGGAAGGTTTAAAAGGCAAAAGAAAAGTAGGGTAGGGTTTAGAAAGGTAGAGTAGGATAGGGAGGTAGGTAGGGTAGGGTAGGGAAGGGTAGGGTAGGTAGGTAGGGTAGGGTAGGGTAGGTAGTTAGGGTAGGGTAGGGTAGGTAGGTAGGTAGGGTAGGGTAGGTAGGGTAGGGTAGGGTGGTTTGGTAGGGTAGGGTAGGTTGGTAGGGTAGGATAGGGCAGAGTAAAAAGTGCATTGCAACGCATGCTGGGGACAGCTAGTTTAAAATAAAAAACCGGCCAAACAAGTTACTTTGGAACACTATGTGCAAATCGCACACAGTGTTCCAAAGCACCAAACAATATCACCATCATTTCAGCCGAAAGACGTCCACTGCTGAACATAGGCCTCCCCCAAGTGTCGCCACACTGACCGATCCCGTGCGACTCGCATCCAACTGATGCTCGCAACCTTCACCAGCTCCACCTAGTAGGAGGCCTTCCAACGCAATGTCTTCCGGTTCGCTACTCTAGAACTTTTCGGCCCCATCGGCCATCCAATACAAATAGTTTGGTCGGCATTCATTTGTAAATTTACACTCAAAAGCAAACCTCTTTTGTTTTTCATAGTCATCATCATCATAATTAGCCTATAATGTTCCCACTGCTGGGACTCAGGCCTCCTCTTCTATGAGAGGGAGTGGGCTATAATCCACCACGCGGGCCCAGTGCGGGTTGGTAGATGTCACATGTCTTCGAATTTTTGGTTCTAGGACATGCCGGTTTCCTCACGATGTTTTCCTTTACCGTTTTTGAGAGCAGCGATGATGAAATAAATAACACAAAGTAATGCGCCTGCCTGGGTTCGAACCCACGGCTAACTGCTCGTAAGTCGGGCCTGCTACCACTGGGCCACCGCTGCTCTTTTTCATAGTATTTTAATGAAAATCCATGTTACTGCTGCAGATTGATTGAAAAGGCAACTGAAACCAAAAACAGACCTCTGGTAATGTTTACGAACCCGCACTGGGCCCGTTTGGTTGATGGGGCTAACAACATTTTCTCACAAAGAAGAGGCTATTAAACTGGTTGCGTATAAGGAAAAAAAAATCTTCCATCGCAACTAGTTGCCAAGAAAGAATAAAAATTCCTTTTTCACAACTGGTTGCGAAACTCAGTCGCTATGGCGGCCGAAAGGTGAATTATTCGCAGTAAGTGTCTTAAGCTGATACACATACTTTGACCATTTAAGATTTTTATTGAAAGTGATTCTAATAAAATTTATAATAGTCTGATATTGACTTTAAATTAGTTAGGTTAGGTTCGAAACAATCAACATTATTAGCTTATACGACTACTCGTCTACCTACTTAATACATGGTGTAATCAGACCATTTACGAAGCTGTAAACCAAGCATTGTACATCAAACTTAGTAACTCTACGCAAAAACGATTGTAGGGAAATGATTGTAGAGCACCGCCGTGTCCTCGTAGCGGCGATTGGCGGCGGTGACCTCTCGCGTCCGGCCCTGGTTCAATCCATGGTCCGGAGCGAGGGAATGGGAAGCCGTCGCCTCCTTCTGCGAAGCAGTCATGCTAGCGAAGGAGGTGGCGGAACGTGAGAGGGAGAGAACCTCACGTTCCAGCCGCCGCGGGAGACGCCCCGGGCGTCGGGGGGCAACCAGTGGCCCCCGGCCACCGTAGGCGCGAGCCTGTGGACGGTGAGTAATGGGCTAGCTCACCGTCCGTCCGTCTCATGACGACAGGCCGTGTCGACGGCGCGTACGTGTTCCCGGCGCGCCTCAAGGAGATGTCAGCAAACCGGAAGGGGTCCGAAAGGGCCGATGCCTGCCAGGGCTGCGGGTTGTTCGAAAGAGATACGCGCGCGGCCCTCGAACACAAAGGGCTAAGAAGGAACATGGGTGGGTTTTAGTCAGTCAAGTCTGACACTCCCTCCCGCTCCGCCCAGAGCGGGAGAAGTCATTTGATGATTTCCCATCCGCAAAGAAAAAAAAGAAAAAAAAAAGGGAAATGATTGTTTGTAAAAATGATTGTTTGGGGTGTTTTTGGGTAAATACCGTCAAACGGGGTGAATAGGGACGAAACTTTGAAAGGCACGTTATTTAAATATTATTTGTAGCCTAAATATACTCTATTGTTTATTAAATTAAAACCGAAACGATCTCAATAGCTAGTCAAGTTTTTTGGAAGTCTTAAATAAAAGAGTTGAGTTACGTGTGAGTAGAAGCGCATGCTCTCGTGTACTTTCAACTACTCAAGCTATTCACTACATGCGGGACTTAACGCTACTCATTTGCTAGATTGACAAAATGCATGGAAGGTTCCAGAGGGGCCACCCTGAACTGCAACGGTGCGTTTTACGCTCTCACGGTGATTACGCGTCGTGGTTCAGGTTGCATACCTAGCTTTTTAGTGACGAATATATTTGTATTCAACGATGAAATCCCATTCAAAGTTTTGTCCCTATTAACCCCGTGCAATGGTAATCATGTTTTATGGTAGGACTCAATGTAACGCACTCAAAAATTTGTACTGGTAGATGCATTGAATAGTATGGGAGTCCTAGGGGGCATTTAAAGTAACGTTATAACATTAAAAACTTGTTCCTAGAGAAAAAAAAAAAAAACGTTGGAAATTTGACCCCCTATATCTTGAGAAGGTTCTCAGGTAGTTAACTATGGTCTAGAACAAAAAAAATATCGCAATGACGGGGAGGTTAAGTGCCTTTTGGTTTCGTTACGGGTTTTTAACACCCATAACATCAAAGTTGTGTGTACTTTTTTGTTATATTTATATAAGTAGGTACCCATAAATTGACGTGAACTTTTGCCTACCATATTACAGAAACTAAACGCTAATGTATTACAAATATCAAACAACACCCTTCATTAGCAAAAACACAAATTAATATACACGAGTTTACACAGTTTCACCCCAACGAACGAATCTTCATTCTGGGGTATTACATACCTACATATTGATTATGTTCACGTCGATTGATGGTTTGAAACTTTACAGCACACAGCCGGTCGGTTACATTGAACCTAAATAAAACAACGCTCGTAAAAATCCCGCTCGAGTTAGTTCGGGTTTTCCACAATAGAAAACCTACCTGCTGGCCTACCATGAGGTCTTAAAGCAGTATTGTTTTACTGTTATTCTAGTGTGGGAAAGAGACGGAGCTATACAGGATGTCTAGCACCATCTTTTTCCCACACTGGAAACGGAGTAAAACAATAACGTTTCAAGACGTCATGGTACGCCACCGGACAGTTTCAGCATTAATTGATGCCACGATGACACATTTTTTTCTTACATTCTCCCCTGTCATTTGTCACGCTATCATTTACTCTTTTTACCTTTAAAATCATTTGTCTCACAAGACTTCCATCTTTTCTTTGGACTGCCTCTCCCTCTACATCCATCAAAATTTATATTCATCACTATTTTAGTCACAATGTGACTAAAATAGTGATATACATGTCATGTATTCCTCATCACATGTCCAAACCAAGACAAACGATTCCCTTTCATCTTTTATTTAACATTACTTTGTATGAATCGGAAATTGATCCTATCAAACACTCGCAAGCTTTGATAACTAGACTAGACCAATATAAACGTCACTTCTATACAAATATGATGTATCAATCAACTAAATAAACTATTTGTTTGTCATTCATTAACGCAGCAAATATTATATGTATAGTATACACTGTGCGTTTTTAAATGTCAGGATAGACAAAGTTACGTCGGTGAGGCCTGAATCTCACTGATAGAGTTTCACTATAATTAAATCATTTTGCTAGCACAGCGTTGGCCGGGTGCACGTAAGCCTGTATATACACACGTGTATGGAATTTATGTACTATAGACCTGGAGGTTCATTGATCATGTAAAGCCTTGTTTGCAGTACATCGTGTACCGGGACAAAATTGAAAATTCGATGTGAAAAGTGAAGGAACAGATCATAAATGTTTCAAATAAATGTGCGTGGTATAAGTCACAAAGTTGGCTTCAGATCTAGTTTAAAAATCAATTGAAGTAAAAATATGACTGGCCACAACCTGCCTCATTAGTTGTCGTCGTAAGATTTACTGCAGACCATGAGATCCTGGCTTCCACTGCCAGGTCAAGCTAAGCGGTTTCATCGGTTTCTCAGATCCCAGACACTGGATCCTTGCCTGGTTCATGGTAATCGTCTCGCCCTCCTAATAAGTATACGCATAAAGACTGCTCCCCCACGATCCAACTGGACGGCAAAACCAGTTGTGTCGTTTTATATTTTTATAAAAATAAATAATATTTAATGGAGTCCCTTCCGAGCAAGTACTCGATAAGGAGATATTTTAGACAGCGCAAAGAAAAGTGTGATCACAGTAAGTTATAGAGGTAGGTACACATTGACTATTGAAAAACAATGATAGTTAAAAAAAATGAAGGCAATTTTTTTATACAGATCCTGTTTTTTATCTAAGTACTAGACTTGCATATATTCAAGATGGCATTTCAATAATTCGTGTACCTCCATCTGTGATCACTGCAGTTGTGTGCGCTGGTTAGAATACCTCCTAATCGAGTAGTTGGTCGGAAGGGACTCAAAAAATATTATTTAAAATAATAATAATATTAAATATAAAACTACACAACTGGTTGTGCCATGGGGAAGGAACTTGAAATAGCGTTCCCGACCGCACAGCTAGTTGTGCCGTCCAGTTGGTCCGTGGGGAAACAGTCCATTTAAGGAAAATAGACGTATCTGTTTTTATTTTTTTAAACGGATTTCCTCGGAATTCGTAAAATAGACGCATCTTCTAGTAGAGTACAACTCTCTACACCTCTGTCTTCTAACCATAAAGGCGTGATGTTGCGATATGTAAAATAAAAAAAAAAAAAACTTTTTTTTATCAATAAAGTTTTTATTATTTATTATTGTAATAAAATAAAAAAAGGAACAAATAAAATTCCACCCTCATAAAAAGAGTTAAAATCAGCAAACACCTTCAAATTATGGACATATTGTGATAAGGAGCGACGCATCATTGCATTGCATTGTGACTAAAAGAATGATGAATATTATAAATGTAGATGGTTGGAGAGGGAGAGGAAGACCAAGGAATCGATGGATGGATTGTGTGAGGACTGATATGAAACAAAAAGGTGTAAATGATTGCATGGCAGCGGTGAATAAAATAAAAAACGTGTCGCGTCAACCCGTAGAACAGAAAGATGATGATAACAAAATACTCTCTAACTTCCAAACAAAAGCCACCGAGATTACATTTCCAATCAATACACTACCAATATTGAAACCAGCTTTCAAAGAGCTATATGAAAGTGAACTCAGTAGAATCTTTCTTTATAATCAAGCTGAGAAAAGTCAAAGAAATAAACTTCAAAGCAACGAGGTACGACATTCTATTTTCTTTGAGAAAATTTCCGTTGCTCCTACTATGTACTTCCATTGCTAAAAGAACTGCTTCTAACGTGTTTTTTCTTTATTTACTTGGTATTAAAGAAGTTGTTGGCGTCTTTGAACTGTTGATGTCGAAAGAAGTAATCCTTAGAATCTCTAAGTACTGCTAGGCTGATTTCAAGAACTTGCTGACTTATGTGAATATACTATTTTTTTGAGTGTGAGTGAGAATGATCATCATAATATCATAATTTTGGAACGATCGGAAAATAATTGACTGTAAAAGAGTCGAATGCTCAAAGGCACTTGTTCTCTCTGTCATTGCGACCATATTTTTGTTTTAGACCATACCTGGGAATCTTCTAGTTACGGAGTTATTGGAGGTCAAAGTTAAAACTTATTTACAAGTTTAAGAGCGTTTACGCCTTACGACTTTCATACAAAATTTCAAGTCCTTATTTTCCGAAATGACTGAACCGATTTTAATGAAACTTCATACGCCTGCAGGATACATAGGTCTAAAAAGTTACTAAAAAACTTTTTCGATTCTACAGCTAAATTAGACCGATTATAAATTATCTATAGAAATTTCCAATTATCTTTTTTTTAAAGACATTTCGAAAATGTTTTTAGTAACTTTTTAGACCTACGTATCTTGCTTGTGCGTATTAGGTTTCATTAAAATCGGTTCAGTCATTTCGGAAAATACGGACTTCAAAGTTTGTTTGAAATGTCTTAAGGTGTAAACTCTTCAAAGGCTCTTCAAATCATCATAATCGCTTTATCAAATATCTGTCAGGCATGCTAGTTACCTGACGATGTTTTCCTTCACCAAAGCAAGTAATAATTATAAAATACGCACATATGACCCAGGCAGGCGCATTACTATGTGTAATTTCTTCATAACCGCTGCTCTCAAAACGGTGAAAGAAAACATCGTGAGGAAACCGGCATGTCCTAGAACTAAAAATTAGAAGACATGTGACATCTACCAACCCGCACTGCGCTCGCGTGGTGGATTAAAGCCCACTCCCTCTCATTGAGAGGAGGCTTGTGTCTTAGCACTGGGAACATTATAGGATGATGATGATGACGTACATACTCTGAACCCGTCGTGTTTTCGAACTCGAGATCTATGACTTGAAAGTCCGACGGTCACACTTCTAGGCTAACTACATAGCTGTACACGTTTGGTAAGACAGTTAAAAAATACAATTTTAATTGTCTTATCAAACGTGTTCAGGAAAAATATGATGGAACTACATTATAAAAAATCCTTTTCAACTTGGACCACAATCATTTCATTCCGCTTGAAGGCACGCGTCACTTCCATTTCCTATATTCCGTCAGTCGAAGTTCCGACGCCGCGCGAACCGGTCGTTGCTACCGTATCCGTCAGAATATTTTTAATTATTTTTCTGTATCGTCATAGATTTTTAGAACGTCATCAAAATGGACATCACTATCACGAGACATTTTAGTTTAGATGAAGTGAGTATTTTTTTAATAAATTTGAAGTGATTTTGTTTTTAATTTATGCTGTTAAAAAGTTTTAAAAGCTTTTAGATGTATTTATTTGCATTTTGGTATGACTGTTTTAGTCGCATTCAATGTTTTATAAAACTTTTTTGCTTATTGGCAATCATAATTACAAATCTTGTTTTAATGCCTGTTAATGGTATTTTTTTTTAAACTTTGCCCCATACTATGAATTTCTCCTGTATCGTGGGTGCGTTTAAAATTATCAAAACTCGCATACATAAACAGCCAGACTCGGAAACACTATCTGTAGGCCATACAAATATTTGTTCCGTGTGGGTATTGAACCCGCGACACGCAGCGCAGCAGTCGATCGCTCAGCCACTGCGCCAATAAATAGAATAGGGAACTAGTCAAACTCTAATTAAAGTAATTCCGTCAATTGTGGACTCAAGCAGAGGTAGGCAAGTCCTAAACTCAAATTGTTCAATTCTGAAACAAGCATTACGAAATTAGAGACTTTGACTTTCAAAAGTAATTATTTTGGACTTGATCATTATGTCTCCACTTCAAAGGACCTTTTCTCTGCATGCCTATGACTAAGATCAAACACTCGAGTTACTCTTGCAAGACGAAGGACAAGATCCATTCAAGTATTGTTCAAGACTTGTTTCAAATTCATTGAATTGAATTTCGAGATCACTCAAGGATCTTTCAGTTTTATCGAGAACTTTGCTATTTTTAAATTGTAAAAGTTTTAGTTAATTGAATCTTCGAGTTCCTATAACTTTATCAATTTCATAATCATATTTTCATGCTTATGAAAAAATTGCTTTGAACGATTTTAAAGTACGAAACAAACCATGCTTATTTTAAAATATTACATGAATTAAAAATCACGCGACCGCTCCAAAAAAAAAAAACATAATCCTTTGTGAGATGAAATTGGACCTTAGTTAAATAGTAACAAAGTAAGTACTTCAATGATTAACTTTGAATAGGATATACTAAATTTTACACCAAAATTGAATTGAGTAAAAAATAACTAAAAAATTATTAAAAAAAACGTGTAATAAGGGGCGATTCTAAGGGCTGCGGGTTGTTCGAAAGAGATACCGCGGCCCTGGAACACAAAGGGTGAAGAAGGAACATGGGTGGGTTTTAGTCAGTACAAGTGTGACACTCCCTCCCGCTCCGCCCAGAGCGGGAGAAGTCATTTGATGATTTCAATCCGCAAAACTAAGTGGCTGCTAAAAATCCTGAAGGAAAAACACATTATGACTTTGGCCGACCTGGGAGTAGAACCCAGGGCCTCCTGCTCAGCAGTCATTCTTGTGACCGCTACACCAACGAGACAAAATTAAATCAATAACTCCTCCTCAACGTAGTCTACTGGTATTGTGCCCAAGAGGCTGGCGGCGTTGCCACGTTCTAAGGCAATGCTTACCCTCCTGGCTAAGGTATTTGGTGCCTAATTTCTATCAAACATCACGTTCCATTCTTTTGCTTATATTAAATCCACTGCATTAAGTCTTCCATTATTAAAGAAATGATTCTGATTCTATAGAAAATATTTTATCTTGACTTTTTTGTATTCTTCTACTAGTGTCTGTTTGGTTTTTTTCGAAATAAAAATCATGCTTTTGGATTTTGTAAATCACGGAACCTTACTTTTAGAATTGATTTTTCGTCTCTAATTTTCACTTAAATTCGTTATATTATGTTTGGTATGTCTCAGTATATTTACTACAAAAATTTTAATAACTTGTTCATAATATCCAAACTCCATATATTTCAAGTATCGAACTCCACTTAGGCAAACGAGCACAAAAACGCCCATCTTGCGAATCATACGGATAGGTAATGATATACCAAACCCTCTCGTATTTCGCAATTTATCATAACTTGAGTATTATTTATGGCACTTTCTGAACGAGGAACGTGACTTATACGAGATCTGGAACGCTATTTTTACATCACTTCTAAAACATATTGATAACATATACATACGAAAATAACATGGAGGAGCTCGTGGCTAAATAATAACAGCCACCCGGGTCGATCTTTAAGGTTAAGCCGTGCTTGCCGAGGTTGGTCCGTGGATGGGTGACCATAATTACATACCGAGTTTCTTCTGTGCCTCGGAAAGCACGTTAAGCCGTTGGTCCCGGCTGTCATTTGTAGATCTTTGACAGTCGTTACGAGTAGTCAGAAGCCAAAAAGTCTGACATCCAGCCTTACCAAGGGGTATCGTATTACCCAGTTGGGTTGTGGAGGTCAGATAGGCAGTCGCTTCATGTAAAATACTGGTACTCAGCTGCATCCGGTTAGACTGGAAGCCGACCCCAAGATAGTTCGGGAAAAGGCTAGGCAGATGATGATACATACGAAAATAACATCGAGAGGCTCTTGGCTTAATAATATCAGTCGCATGGGCTGATCTTTAAGCTTAAGTAGTGCTTGCCGAGGTCGGCCTGTGGATGGGTGCTCATCTATTACATACATCCAAGTTACCGCCGTGTCTCGGGCAGCACATTAAGGCGTTGATGCCTGTTGTCATTTTTAGATTTTTTTTAGTCATCACGGGTAGTCAGAAAGTCGAATCTCTGACCGTCAGTCTTACCAAAGGGTAGTATCCAGTAACTTTGTTGTGGAGACAAATAATATCTCCAAGACAATCGTTAAAACCGAACGGAAATAACTAACAAAAAAAAAATACCCGTATTTCACGATAATCAAGTAAATTTAATAATAAGTACATTACAAAGTAAATATTCATGTATATATCTTTGGATGGAACATAAACACTCATATAATCCTTAAATCTTTAAAATTATACTGGTTTATTATAACCGCCTGGTACATGACATAAAAATCACAATAAAAAAATTCACTTTGAAATTTTAATCCACGAGTAAGATTTCTTCAGCATTTCTTAGCGAATCCTAATTAATCTGCCGGAAAAGTTAATCTTCTTCCACCTGGTAGTTTTACCTTATCAAAATCTTCGTTTTGAGCTACCGTAATGGGACGGAAATCTTCACTAATTGCTAAAAGTCGTAACTCCTCTTTAAACTCTTTGGAACCTTTTAGTATTAACTCGATTAAAAACATATTATTTTCATTTAAAATCTTCAAAGACTTCTGAAATGAAAGACAGACATATTTGTTATACTAAAAACTGTTTAAGTCTGTTTTTAAAGGTCTGGGAAAAAATGTTTGAACAACATTTTTTTTAACATTGCGTTTTTTAATAGTTTTTATTTTATTACATTTTACAAATTAATAATATTTTTAAAACTAGATAACTAAAATAACAACAAATTATAAAAGGGCGTCAAAAAACTCCTCCTCAACGCTGTCAACTGGTAACGTGCCCAAGAGACTGGCGGCGTTGCCACGTTGTATGGCAATACTTAGCCTCTGGCCAAAGTAAAACCCAGCCCTTGGGTCACGGGAAGTGTCAACTAGGCGTTTAGAAATTTCCTTGAAAAGGCTGTGAGCACTCGGACCCCACGGCCCCAGAGTTTCAACCCCAAACGGCTCGAAAATATAGTTACCACAAAGGTTACTATATTTACGCCGCTTGAGGTTCTCCGCAGCCGCAGCGGCAGCGCCTGTACAGCACGATGAGCTTGGAAGATGTGATGGCGCAAGAGTATCGACGCAAGTTGCGTCCCACACTAAAGCCTACCCATCTTCCAAGGAAACAAAGACATGCCGTCCGGTCTTTTGCCATCGTCGCGTGCCAAGCCATTGGGTTCTAAGATAGCTGGAACGCCGACGGTAACAAGAGCTCGACGGATGATGTCATTTATGTTCGCGTGCCGCGCAAAACGTCCCGCACTTCGGTTGCATGACAGGCCGTGGTGTCCGAGGCTGTTGACAGCTTCACCACAGTGACAGCGATGAGGAGAGCAGCAGGCGGCACCAAGACGTAAAGAAGCAGCGAGGCGGAAGGTCGTGTCGTCGAACAAAGTGCCTATGCTCGACGATGGCAGTGCGAGAAGCCAAAGACCCGACTCCCACTCACCCACAGCCAGCAGTCGCGCACGCTCAGCAGTAGTAGCAGACGTGTTAAGTAAATTGTCCTGAACTATTCTGCAGAGCGGCTCGTCCCACCGTCTCTGGGATAATGGATTGTCGGGTTTTTCAGTATTACGGCAAGCGAGTTTCCAAGCATCGATAGCCTCGGAGAAACACGGCACATCAAAATCAATCAGTGTGGAAGCCAGGATATTCCTGATTAATTTTTCAGTGCCGTAGACCGAGGATATGAATGCAGGTAAACTAATACTAGAAATTTTGCGGAATTTATAATATATAATTTATTATATTTACATTTTTTTTAATTGACTAAAAAATATTTCTTGAAAAAAAATGTTTTACATTTTTTTGTGTCCCATGAATAAAAAAAAACTCACAATAGCCGTTAGTTTACGGTTCGCAAATCTAGTTAGAGAGAAATCAAAGTTCATTCAGCCATTTTGCTTCGTTAGTTTTGCTTTTCAAAGGAAAACTACACACCATCAGCAAAAATAAAATCCAATAAAATAATTCGAAATCCGTATAATAGACCTTAAAATGTAATTTAACTAGCACGCCTTGCTTCCAATTTAAAGTATTTTGGTTGAATAAATTCTCTTCATTTTCTGGATGTTAATTTACTACACATTTTAATAAGTGATTTTGAATATAGTACATGTCGGCAAAACAGTCCCATTTGTTGTTAAATATTTCAGCTAGCTTTATAATGGGGGTGACATTCGACATTCTATTTTGGCCGTCAGACAGGTAATACAAAAATATTAGAAACGTATTTTTTGTTTTATTAAAATATCAAAAAATTACTTAGTTAAAACTCATTAAAGTTGGAGAGTGGGGGCTTACTACGTCACAAGTAGGTATAAAACTTACCTACATGTGACGTCATGCGCCATTTCAACTCAATATATCTCCGTAATTTTATGACCACGTGAAAAAAGAAAAAATACGTGTCCAATACTTTTCAATAAATTACCCGACGGACAAAGAAAAAAAAATTGGATTATCCCCTATTGTGTTATTTGTCGACATGTATGCTGCTTAGCCTTTTACCAAATGTTGGGATCGCTATCCAGTCTAACCGGATGCAGCTTCATATCAATATTAATTTTGGAGCGATTGATCAATCTGACCCCCTACGGAGCACTTTCTTACTGAGTGATACGGTCCCCTCGGTAAAAACTGGTTGTCAGACTACTCGTACTGAAACACAACAACAACTGTCAAATATGTATAATAAAAATGACAGCTGGAACCAACGATATGCTTTCCGAGGCGCACACATTCGTCGATCGACGTCAGCCAGCACTGTTCAACTTCGCAGAGCAACTCGTATGGTTGTCATTTAATTATTTAGCCATTGTATCATATATTTTCTTGATTTTATAGAAGCCCATTCGTAGAATGTGTGGATAATTTCGTGATATGATGTTCTATAAATGCTTCCATAATCTAGATTACGACAAACACCTTTCAAAGCGGATCAATAAAAGATCGATCCAGTCTTAATGATCAGTATTTTTTTTTTTTTCTTATTGGATATCTGCGATCAGTCTTCCGACTATAATCAGATGAGTTTTTGGGTCGGTATCTTGTATAGTGCTTCCTCCAGCGAGGATAGCTACAATCTGTTATGTAGCTTCATTATGTCGTGCCTTTTGAGACGGTTGGAGTAATTTTGTTGCAACAGTTGGACTGCTAGTTCATTTGGATGACGGGACAGTCGCTGTTTGTATTTATCTGCAGTCAATCGAATTTCTTCTTTGATGGTAGGCATTTGTAATTGTTGGTGTATTTCGTTGTTTGTGACAAACCAATAAGCGTTGCTTATTGTTCTAAGTATAAAGAATGACAGTCTTTTTTTAAAACTATCAGATTTACAATACAGATTTTCCAAAGGTACTTTCCTAGTAATGAAACTGAGTGCTTTCTACATTTTTATAACTCAAGACACAAACTGGGTGCTCATTTTTACAAAATATTTATATGTTACCAATATTTTACCAGAGGATTTAGCAACATTATTTCTTCGTGCGTCTTTCACAGAAGATGCGGAGTTAGGTTTGTCCTTGCGTATCTATTCTAGAATTTAAAAAATGATGTTACGTTTTATATTATGATATTGTTAAATTATTAACGTGAGGTGTTTATTTAGGTTTAACTGTAACCAAAGGGTGAAACCGTTAAATGTACGTTAATAATTTAATTCCACCGAACGTTCATCAATAACCAGTTTTTAATTTTCTACAGTCGTCAATGCGAAGCGGGGCGCTAGCGGCAATGGAGGCAGAGCCTGACCTCAGCACCTTCGAGAACAAGTCAGGGCTGGCTGAGGACATGAAGTTCCTCGCCTCGATGCCCGAGCTGTGTGATGTCACGTTCCTGGTTGGGGATACCAGGGAGCCAGTGTGTGCTGTCAAGGCCGTACTAGCTGCAAGGAGCAGGTTTGACTATTATTTAGGTTTTTTTGTATCGCTACGAGTTTCAAAAATACATCTTCTTTGGTTATCAGGACAACGACAAAATTAACAAGCAATTTTTTTTAAATATACTTCACATTATGCGTTCAATACTGAAGCGTACCAAAGTAGGATTATATTCGAAGCATAAGGTTTTTTTATTAAAGAATCTCATATTTTTTTAGTAGTCGTAACTAAGTGGATTCTAATTCAGTAGTAGGGTGTTTAAAAAATATGACGGTTTATTAGACAGCTATTTCGGTCTCCAGTAATTGTACTAAATACTTTGTTGGTTTTACGATGGATGGACTGTATGAAGGATGATAGTTATGGCAAGAACAAAATGTCTGATGAGATGACGAGTAACAGAGAAGTGTGGAAGAAGAAGACATGCTTCGCCGACCCCAAACAAATTAGGATACGAGCAGGAAAATGATGATGAATGATAACTGTGTTGGTCTTGAAGGTAATTAAAACGAAATTAAAGAGTTTTATTTAAAAACTTTGAGCACGTTGTGGGAGTTCAATAGCGAGGTAACGTGGGTGAAAGTTTTGTGAATAGATTTTATTTAGGCCATGCGAAATGACGAAAAGAATTTCGCCTTGAAGAAAATATTGAATAAACGGTTGCTTGAGTTTGGTCATGTTCAGACAATGTGATAAAGAAATAACGGGACTTTATTATAATATTCCTGAAACAAAAAATGAAGAGAATGCTCATAAAGGTTTTGAACAAGAAGTTCCTCACATAGCTGACATTATTGTTAAGTTTTCCTTTGTAACCCATGTTACCCTCTGGACACTTTGCATATCTGACGAAACATTTATGAAGTTTTATAATATAACTAAATAATTTGTTCGGGCAATGAATTGTTTAGTTAGGTAAAAAGCCATTTTAAAATCTACAAATAGTAACTCAGAGTTTGCAGAATAGAGACTTTCAGATAAGCTAATGAATCCAAAAAATAAAGAGGTTTGTAAACAAAACATTTTCCCCTATTCGTTCACTAGTAGAAAGCAGTCTATTGATTAAGTATCTCATATCTAATTTTATGAATCGTGGACAAAGAATAAACATGGCGCGCATTCTAAGGGGTCGTAAGTTGGAAGGAGTACCACAGGGGTACATATTAGGCCCACCGATTTCTATGTAATAATTTCTACATATGATTGCACAAGTGGTGTAAAATATTTTTTGATGTCTGCAGAGTATTCCAAAAGATGCTGTACCAAGCTCCCAGTCCTCAACGGAAGAAGGAACCAGCACCAAGGGAAAACAAACTACGGCTGTTCTTGAAAAGATCTTCGGAACCTCTGCTCAACCTTCAAAACGCCGCTCAGCAGGTAAACGAGATATTACAATATTTTGTGAATACGTGTTGGGCTGCAAGAGAATGTTAAATGTTGAACCCTACCTTATTGGCAACCCTTAACTTGAGATCATCATTGTTAATGGCATTTTCTTAAGCAATGTTAAAAAGTCCTGATTTTTCGTTGTTGAGTTCAATGAGTTGCATATTTTCTCTTGCTCTTTATCTTAAATTGATTAAAGCCAATGTTAACACAAATTGATGCAACTTGTTGTACATTTAAACGAATACTTCTCTCATTGAATGACATGTATTAATGTGAATCGTGAAGTATTTCCAAAACCTTTGAGCTTCTATCTCGTTAACAATACATCCTATTGCAAATAAAACTTCAGTATGCACAAAGAAGCCCTCGAACTGTATTGGTTCATCCTTCCTCCCACATACCTACCCACATTATGAACTACAAAATATTTGCTCTATTCAAAAGCACTCCTCTCATTACTCGAGCCAGACTAACTTCATAGCAAATGCACGAATGCAGAAAACATTTCTCAAAAGATAAATCCTTTGCAAAATCATATTTTGCATTATAAACTTCTATGCGACGGAAAAGTACTCTCAAAGGGGAAAATATTCCTAGAAATTGGAGCAGCATGGAATAATTTTAATGTTAACGTTAAATTTTTACTGTGTTCCCTTCAGAGATCGACTTTCGCGCAGCAATTGGCACCAATACAAGAGGTAAAAACAAAATTAACGGTGTTTTAGGGGCTCACTTTTATCGGTTTGAGTACTTATTTGGTGTTCATATTGTATAAAAATTTTCACTTTACAACACACAATGTAGATAGGATTTATTTTCGTCTGATGAAATTGAAATCTTTTTTAATTAAATTTTATCATACTAGGTTTTTGCGTCACAATTTATTGTTGTGTTGCATGTTAATGTTGACATTTTCTCATTTTCGCCAAGGTGAGTAAATCGATGTTGTCACATTTCCACTTTTACCTCCACCCTTTTTTTATTGATCCAAGTTTAGTGTATACAGCATGTTTGACGTTTTCATTTTTTTATCCAGGAATCAATTTTTCATAATCTTTGGTGTCGTTTTTTAAGTTGTATAAATATTTTTTTATATTCTTCGAAGATTGACAAAAAAATTATTTTATTGAACATTCAACGCGTATTCGATTATGCTAATCACAATCTCTTGTGCCTTTTTAATTGCTTACAGTTCAGTTCATGATTGATTTTATAAGGCACTTATTTTAAGTTGTGAATAAAAGCACTGTAAAAAACATCTTAACTACAAAACGTGTAATACAATTTGTTACAACATTCAAACTGCCATCGTACAGGTTCAGTACCAAATAAAATTTCATTTATAAAAAAAACCTTATGAATCCAATTTATTTAAAACCAATTTTCAATTATTTAAAGTTTTTAAAAAGCAAATTTAGTGACGAAGTTATTTGGTACAGAAGCTCGGCAAGACTCATTTATTTTTTTTATTTTTTTGAGTAACTTGTTTTAATTTTGTGGCAGCCATCATCGCAGCAGCATCAGACATTGATCATTGAAGAGTTCGAACCTGATGTGTTTCGCCAACTGATTGAGTACATTCACACTGGATGCGTGACCCTGCAACCTAGGACATTGCTGGGTAAGTCATCCGACTAATCCTCCTGTCCTTACCCCTATTCCTTTAGGGTAAGTGGAGTCTATTTTCTATCTCGATCAGCCAAACCACACAACTCTTTGAAGTTTCGATTTAAACTGTCGTCAAATATTGGAACAGGGAAATCTGTGATAAAATATTGATCTGTACCTACTCAAAGGGTGGAAAGAAAATAAATTGTTTATCTCTAGAACGAGCGATCGATTCGTTTGTATTTGTCTATCAAAATATTTACTTGATGAAATTTCACAAATCAGTTCGTCTCGAGTACTGCGAAAAGTTTTTAGTTAAATGGAATTTCGATATTAGTATTTGATTGTTTTTGCGGTAAACGAACTTCAATGTTGATGTTACGACAAAATACTTCGAAGCTTGTGCGTGGGAGTAACTCCAGACAGCCCTCAAATTCGTTAGTTTAAATATTTTGGATAATAAAATTAACATGATAATTTAGAAAGTCAAGTTTAGTTTTGTAAATACTGGCTGCTCGAAATTACATTAAGCTTATGTAAATAAAAAATCGAGCGAAGTTCAAAAAAGTATTTAATCCTGACCACTCAACGAGAAAATAAAAACGCGAACTCGATTCAATTTCCGATTTATCGACAATGAGTCGACTGAAGCGTGGTCGAGTGGAATTTATTACGAGTCGGCAAAATCGATACCTGTATTAAAAGCTTCAGCTGAAAAGAAAATCAAGTTTAACGTTGGCGTAAATTGAATTTTTATTAGTTTCCAACGCAGAATACCAAATGTGTGCGGCCATTTTGTTTTAAGACTTTATTGGTATTCTACAGACCGAGTATCGTTTGTTTACCTCACTTTCTATGTAGGCGCATAGTTTAGGTAGATTTTGTTAAAAGGGATCTTACTTTGAAGACGACCCCGAATGATACAAAGGGTCAAATTTTCGCAGCTCCTACAAATATTTGCTTCAAGTAAGGGTGTTTGTGTAGCGTGAAAATGTTGTGTTTACCAGGATTTTAACTACACGTACCAAGATGGTTTTTTCTGTAGAGAAAACCTTTTGATCATTTCCATACATGTTCGAATGAAAGAAAGATAAAAATACAAGTATCCACAAGTAAATTGAAGTTTTGATTGCAACCATCTTACTTTGTCTACTTGTAGTCTTATTTTATAATTATTTTGAAGTTCCATTTCCATTTTAAAATTAAATAAATCAAAGTAAGCTAATCTTTTGAAATGCATTAAGTATATTAGGATTTGCGAAATAAATGCTCGTTGCAGATACTAAGGCAATTATAAAGTTTTATTAGTTAGTTAGGTGGTACCCGGTTATTGGCAAATCATTCCAAGCAGTGGTTTTGCGATAAGCCAACTAAGGAAATCACTAAAGCGTATCATGAATTTCCAGGAATTAATTCTCAATATTCATGAATTTCACACTGACTACCTAACTGAATTGTTTGGTTCGAGAAACAGCCAATTTCCCTCTCGAATAGGCCCGTTCATTATACCATTGAAATCTAAGGCCCAGACATATTCTCATTCAAAACTTTTCATCCCTTGTCAAACTCAATGCAATTTTAATCTCAACCCTTTTGTAAAAAGTGAACGTAAAACATATTATAGGATCCCGAAATTGGTTTTGATTGAATGCTTACACGATACAAAAAGGATGTCAAATGTTGACAGTTTGCAAATAAACTTTCAATTTTGTTTGAGAAACTCTCGGTGAATTCTGTTTCTGATAGAATTTTTCGGTACTTATTTTAATATGTTGAAATCATGACAGATGTACAACGAAATTATAATATCATGAAAGTAAGCTAAAATTCTGTTTAATTTTTAAATTAAACAGAATTTTAGCTTACTTTCATGAATATTATTCTAAATGTTTAAAAACATTTAGAATAATATAAAAAGTCCTGACTGACTGAGATATCAACGCACAGCGTAAACCGCTGGTACTAGAGACCTGAAATTTAGCAGATGTTTTGTTTGAGAAGAGTAGGTATCTAAAAAAAGAGGTTTTTGTAACTCTAACCACAAAGGGGTAAAACAAAGGATGAACGAAAACGTAACTGCCTTACATTACATAAAGATCGGCCGAATACTACCTTCTCTCTTTGAAGTCGGTTAAAACAACAATCCGAACTAGTCTAAAATTAAAGTTAAATATTGGGAACGTTGAGTAAAACCAAAGAAACGATGGATGGAATGTTTAAAGGATGTATTATAGTAATTGTATTTGTAGGTATTTGATGATATGGGTACAAAGAAGATGACTGCTGAGATGACCAGTAAGTAATAGAAAGTATGGTCGAAGAAGACTAGACCCCAGATATACAAGGTGTTGCATCCTCCAGGTCCTGCAGGTGTTTTGCATCCTCGTCAAAATTCAGGAAGTTGTCACACAAGACGTAAACAATAAATTAAAATTACGCTACCTAGTTAATCCATACTTCCATACTAATATTATAAATGCGAAAGTCACTCTGTTTGTTTGTTTGTTACGTTTTCACGACTAAACGGCTGATCGGATCTTAATAAAATTTAGCAAGAAGATAGATTTTAACCTGGGAAAGGACATAGGATATATATCATCACGCTACGATCAATAGGAGCGGAGCAGCAATGAAAAATGTTGCGAAAACGGGGAAAATTTTACGCAGACGAAGTTGCACGGGACAGCTAGTTATTTATAAACGCTGATTTTTTTTCATATGTTTGTTTGTCAGTACTCCAGAATAACCCCCTTTAAGTGGTTTAGGGAATAAGAAATTATCGAATAAACGTTTGAAATTGTTTGTATTTGTGGAAGCGCGGATATAGGGCGAGGATCAGACGGCCGAGTTTAAACCAAGGGTGGTTCACATTTACCGATTTCCGTAAATAAGACAAAAAAAAAATAATTACCTACCCATTTTATTTGTGATTTGGGACGAGAATCATTAGCATAGTTACCTCCTTGAATTTGACGAGGATGCAAAACAACACCTTGTATTAGGATGATGGTAATGACGATGAATGATGATGATTGGGAGTTGCATTTTGCAGTCATTAAATGATACTGTAAATAGTAGCTAGTTCCAGTGACAACAAAATATTCCACAACTTATTAATAACACTTACAACGGGATATTTACCATGCGTATTATTTGTTTCGAGTTCCGATATTTCGGCGCTGTTGCAAACGCCATGATCACGGATAAACTGAAACTACTGCGGGTGGGTGTTTATGTGCAGACAAATCGGTCTACCCTCTTCCTTGTTCGTTTTTTATGCTCCGTACCACTACCACTGTCACTCACAACTCGATTCTTGCAACAGCGCCGAAATATCGGGAACTCGAAACAAATAATACACATGGTAAATATCCTGTTGTAAGTGTTATTTATAGTGTTAGTGACCATGTCAGTTTGAAAACTTATATTCCACAAATTCATAAACATGAATTAATTGTATGCGGTATAAACGATAATGGTTTCGTCGTATGCAATTACGTCAGTTCTGCTTGAAACAAGTGCTTGTTTCCAACCGGTGTGGTGGTGACAGCTTCCTAAAGCTCGTTTAGATTAGGAGAGTTACTCGCCCGTCGAGCGAGAATATCTGTGTGGGTTTTATTGATGATTATCTCTGTCAGTTTTCGCTTTAGTGGAATTAAGTACCATACTTTGGTATGGCATTTATTTCTCTCTCTCTCTCTGTCCTTTAACTTTTCTGGACATTTTAGGAGCAGTGACTTGAAATACAATTTGTTTTTACGAACGTGTCGAAATTTTGAAATACGACTTTTGACATACTGAACTCCTACGTACTAGCGTGCTATAAGCTTCTTTTGACGCCTAATGGCAGGGAGGCGTTTTAAGTACACATTTGTGGTTTGGTATTGCAAAAATATGGCAGAGCTGGTTCAGACTGGTCAAGCGCTTTTAAAGTGCGATAAAGCATATTATTGTGAATAAATTTACGGGTACATTCGGCAACCAATCAAGTATTACAAAACCAGTTCATACGGATCTCTCATTGTACCGGAAATCTATACAAAGCTATTATAGGCCATGTTATACTGGAAATGTACAGATTGATGTGTCACCGTGTGTATCTATAACTTTATTTACAATAAATTTTATCGTTGCCTGTAAGATGAGAATCTGTCTCCGTATAAATGGGACATTAATTTAAGTTCATTTTCTACTACCGCAACCCAGACGTAAATTGTATTAAATAATACCCTTTCCATAAATTCAATTCATTATAAGACTCGTAGCATACCTACGTACCAAACACAATAACTTTATGTACAAACTGTGTTAGGAATTCTATTAGAGATGCATTTACGTATATGGTATGTAAATAAATGGATTAGTTTTGTGGCTAGAGTAAGCAAAATGCGTTAGTGATTTGCTATCTTCTTTTTTTCTATTTTACC
This sequence comes from Cerastis leucographa, assembly GCA_963082945.1. NCBI lineage: Eukaryota > Metazoa > Arthropoda > Insecta > Lepidoptera > Noctuidae > Cerastis > Cerastis leucographa. The sequence goes on from OY720361.1 coordinate 7,091,991, forward strand.
ATACCATTGTAATAATCTTGTAAAACAGTTGTTTCAATTTTGGTCTACAAAAACGTATGTTCTATTCTATGCTAATTTTTTTTTAAATTATAAATTTAAACTTCGACGTCACAATTTACGCGGGAGGTGTCTGTGTTTTACTACGTGTACTTTTTCAGTGATCGTGTTTTACGTAATAAATGATAAATGATGTTTATTTTGCAAATAGGTTTTTACAAACACTTTTACACGTCATTTTTTTTTAAACTAGATGAGGCCGGTGTGTCGTACCTGACTACTCTGAGAAGAATTAGCCGAAACAAACTCAGAGGTTCTCTGTTAACTTGTTGCTCTTTTAAAGTCCAGACATTGCTCAATTTACATGAGGACTATGCAGATTAGTGTCTGAGATGGTCTTTTGAAGAAAGAACCACACAGATTTGAGTGGACCTGTCCAGTCAGTGCAAGCATTTGTCAGTTATCGTGTAGCTCGACTAAATCGACATAATCAATACGTCACCCTTTACTGGACACAGCTATCATTATTCTACTGCTCTTATCATCTTAGTCCTACATCTATCTCAGAAGTCATCCTTCTATCTAGCTAGGTTATCATAATTTGCACAGTCCATAGGTACACGAGAGCAGCGGTGGCCCAGTGGTAGCAGCCCCGACTTACGAGCAGTAAGTCGTAGGTCAAGTCAAAGCATTTATTTCAATTAGACCATTACAGGCACCTTTGAAAGTCGAAAAACAAAACAAAACGCGAAACTACAGTCCCAGTCACAAGGCATAATAACTTATGAAAGTACTGTAGTTGCCCATTCCGTAGCGTAGATCTCTATGGAGAAGAACGGGCAAGAAACTCCAAGGAAACTCTTTTAAATCAAAATATGTTACAAAATCTTGGTTACATCATTCATGTTAAGAATTACAAATATGTGAGAACGATGTAGAAATACGGGCAGGTTAAGAGCGTCCAGAGTATTAAAAGATTAAATCAATAATATAAAAAAATTAAAAAGTACTTAATTAAAATAAACCGTGGCAGCTAAGAGATGACCAGTCACAACTGACAGCGCCCGTTCACGATTTCGAGGTTCGAACCCAGGCAGGCGCATTACTGCATGAAATTTATTTCATCACCGCTGCTCTCAAAACGGTGAAGGAAAACATCGTGAGGAAACCGGCATGTCTTAGAACTAAAAATTCGAAGACATGTGACATCTACCAACCCGCACTGGGCCCGCGTGGTGGATTACAGCCCATTCCCTGTCATTATAGAGGAAACCTCCGTCCCAGCAGTGGGAACAATATAGGCTGATGATGATAGGTTCATTGTTTCCTTGGCCTTCCTACTCTACAGCCATACTCAAAACTTTACTATAAACAGTCTCCTCATTCCTTGGTATTACGTTTTATTTTTATTTGTTAACAAGAACGCAATCACTATTTTCCAGTGTTTTCATAAATGATATTACGCTCTTGCAAGAAACCTTGTCTTGGTTATTTTCTTCGTTACTGTAAATAAAATTGTCCTATTAAGCGGCTCTGGTGCATCGGGCTTGTATAATAGCTACTTTACTTTAGTTATTTTCAAGACAATATTTTCTCTAACATCTAAATATAGATAATAATAATATATAATAGAGGAGCTCGTGGCTAAATAATAACAGCCGCACGGGTCGATCTTTAAGGTTAAGCCGTGCTTGCCGAGGTTGGTCCGTGGATGGGTGACCATAATTACATACCGAGTTTCCTCCGTGCCTCGGAAAGCACGTTAAGCCGTTGGTCCCGGCTGTCATTTGTAGATCTTTGACAGTCGTTACGAGTAGTCAGACGCCAAAAATTCTGATATCCAGTCTTACCAAGGGGTATCGTATTACCTGGTTACTGGGTTGTAGAGGTCAGATAGGCAGTCGCTTCATGTAAAACTGGTACTCGGCTGCATCCGGTTAGACTGGAAGCCGACCCCAAGATAGTTTGGGAAAAGGCTAGGCAGATGATGATTTTCTCTAACATCTTTTAAGTCAGATTTATTTTAATAGGGAAGTTTTTCGTGGAATTCCCTTGGTTTTATGTAAAGTAATCTACACTAATATTATTATGACGTAAGGTTTGTAACTTTTGGATGTAGGACGTAGTTTCCGAAACTCCTCATTTGATTTCTAAAAATGTTTTACATAATAAAAAAGAAAAAAAAAACTTTTTATTTATTTCTTTATTTATGGTAAGCTACACTCAAAAATCAAAATCAAAATATTTTATTTTACATAGGCCTACATGGGCACTTATAAAACGTCCACAAAAGGTTCACGGTTCGGGTTGGTCGTTTCCTATGGAGAAGAACCGGCAAGAAACTCCATGGTTACTCTTTTAAAAATTTTTGTTTTACAATATTTGAAGTTACAGCGTTAGTACTTAAGTATTGGAGGACAGCGTAGGCCCGACAATAAGTCGATTGCTTACTACAGAAGGTAGTAATAGAAAAAAAAAGCATTTAACACTAAATTTAATACCAAGAGCCATAATATAATAATAATATGAGTTATGTTTAGAAGACAAGAAATATTATCTTGTGAAGTAATGAAAAACGTGACGAAATCTTTATTATCCCTCAACTACTGATTATGAATAATCCATCAAAATATGAATATTTAGTAATCGTTGAATTCTCTCATTATATGTCTTTTAATAAAGTGAAGTTGCTTCATATACCTAAAGCCCTATATTAGATTATTACTGCAGTTTCGTGAAAATGTTTAGTTGTATTTTGATGAGATATTTTAAACCTTACGACCACTTACCTATAAGATATGAAATTGCAAAAAGCTCCTATTGACAAATTGTCCAATATTGAGTAATAAAAGGCTAAGGAAAACGTACCAGGAGTTGTTCCTATCGATAATTGAATAAAATTAAATGAATATTACAAAATATAGGGTCTAGAATAAAAGTGGGAGCTAGCGTAGAAATCCACTATGCTTGTGGGCGAAAAATTAATCCTGAAAGGTTATTTCACGAAGATGCATAGCTGCATTCCTCACTGTGTTAATTACTACGAACTACCCTCGCAAATACTCTTTGGAAAGCGTAGGTTGTTTGAAAGCAGTCGATTACGTTTCTGCAATAGATATTATATCGTATCAGCACAAACTAAATATTTTTTCGTATCTTGTGTGTATAGTGTGTATTAGTAATTTATTCGGTTGTGTATCGTAGGTATATAGGTATTGAATGGGTTTCTCCTAGGCAAGCGTGTCCCTAGGACGCATCATCGCTTCACATCAAGCGAGTTGCGGCCAAACGCAAGCCTATATCCATACTTCCATACTAATATTATAAATGCGAATGTCACTCTGTTTGTTCGTATGTTTGTTACCTTTTCACGACTAAACGACTGATCGGATCATAATGAAATTTGGCAAAAAGATAGATATCAACCTGGGAAAGGACATAGGCTATATATTATCACGCTAGGACCAATAGGAGCGGAGCAGCATTGAAAAATGTTGCGAAAACGGGGAAAATTTGACGCAGATGAAGTTGCGCGGGACAGCTAGGAGTATAAGTATAAAAAAAAACAAAGCTCTTAGACATTACAATTACTGTCATTCCGTTATAATTTTATTAGTAGAGTTAGTCTCCATGGCTGGTTACTCAGTGTTAGCTAGAAAAACGTTTAAGTAACATCGCCACTTGTTAAAAACTATGATTAAACATAAATAATATCCAATATACACCATCATAACGTAGCCTCTTATCCTCGTGTAAAATATCCTGATACCCAACACCAAGGCCGTTACCATGGCAACAGACTAAATAACAAGTATCCATACAAAATCACGGAAAGTAATCAGAAACACGATAAGCCATACCTTTATCAGCTATTGTTCTGATATTATCTATTTATTAACTCGGAAAGGTCACTATTTGATAGTGGAATTAATAACCGTATGAATTATTATGTGGAAGGATTAGATATTGATTAATTGGGAGGCTTGGCTTTCAAACACCTTTTGTAGAAAATCAGGGAGATGAAGTGTTGCCTTTGATATACGTGTACATAAGGATGGAACGGATAATGTTGATGATGTATGAAGATGGGTTAGAAGTAGTGCTTTGTCTTCCTATTTTTTAGTCTGACCAGTGTTTAAACTAGGTAAACAATGTCCTTTGACCTTACAGAGACATGGGAACACATTTAAAAAAATAATAAATACATATTATTTAATGGCATTTCGTCTAATAGCCGCTCTATATTACAGTCAATCTTTTTAAGGTTAAAATTTTGAGATACACAGACATAATATATCTTTAGTGCATATTAGGAATGAACAATTCACTTATGATTTTAATTCATTTCGGCGTTGTTCATGGCGATAATAATGGAAATGAGACTACTTTTGTCTTGCAATGCGATCACCAACGTTTTTAAAGTATTTCAACAGGATTCGACAGTCCTTTACATTTTTTTACTTTTCCACCATCGCATCGTCATCGCTTATTTTATGTGCACCACCATCAATAAAAAGCAAAAATATACAAAATGTTGAAAAAAAATGAAACTTCGTAATACTACACGCATGCGTTCGAATGCCACGCCTTCACTCTCGCTCTGTCTCGTTCTATTCCCCCTCCCCAGGAGCGTTGAACGTTTAACGCAACAGTGCTTTCATACCCCCTCCATGGTAGCGTTAACCAATTAGTGTCAGAGTTTTTTTTAACTTCCATATTCCTCTGTCTTGGCATGCTGGTTTCCTCACAATATTTTCCTTCACCGAAGCAAGTAATAATTATACAATACGCATATGAATCCGAAAAAACAGAGGAAATAAAGAGACTCCTTTGATGACTTGTTGTTGGAAATAACACATAACGTCTGACTACGCCGAATGTAATTTACAATACCTAGTAATCTTTTGCCTCGAACTGTGCTTTATTTCCCAAAGGAAGTTGGAGTAGTGAATTTCCGTTTCTCGTCTCGTCTATATTTAGGATTCTCAGGAAATGTCTGCACCCACGCTTTTATTTGTTTGCCTGAAGAAAGGATTGAAGTTTGTTTTGTTTTCCATTTTACAAGGCAATGCTTTTTATACGCCCACGTCTTTAAAGTGTACGAGTAGCAAACCTACTCTGTAACCTAAATCTTTTCCATGTTTAAGAACCAGTAGTCTTTTCTTGACTTGTGTTTGGGGTTTTTTGGATCGGTGCAGTATGTTTTCGCCGTATAATTGCTTAAGAAAAAAATAGAATCTCACGAGCTACCCTAGATGTTAAAACTTAATAAGAGGTTCTTGTTCTCCTACTGCATATTAAATACCTCTTCTAATGAAAAGACGCTGTGAGCATTGATCACGACACTTGCTAAATGCGTGTTGGCGTTTTCTGATCACATGACATCACAAAATTACAATACAAAATAACCTATAGCTATAGTAGTATAAAGTTATTGATCAATATTGACTTATAAAACAAGCTCATTTACGTCGCGACACGTAAATGAGCTTGTTTTATTGCATTCTGTATCTTCTCAGTTCTCTTGCGGCTGTTATTATTTAGCCACGAGCTCCTTCTTCTTCCTCTCCATCTATCAACATTAATATTCATCAGATTCCGTCATTTGTTTTAATATTGTAAATGCGGTGTAACAGGATCAAAAATAAGTTAAATACAAAAACAAGTCTGTTGCTATTAGAAATTAAGGTTTATTTTCTCAAACTATATAAAAAACATTGAAAAATAGCACATCTATTCGTAAACACAATTAACACTGGAGACAAGAAACATAATTATTTTAAAAAAATGTTTCACAAAATTTCGGCCACACACAATTAATAATGTGAATGCACATGCTAGTAGCACGTATGATTAAGACGATGATTCTTGAATTTCTCTCTTAATGTTATTTCAATCAACGCGAATACAATCCAAATCCAATAACAATCTCATTTTTGAAAACGTTGATGAAAAATCGTTGTTGTATTTTGAACAAAATATGAAAATAATAGAACCTGTATTCAAAAGATTCAAATTACTTGGACCATTAGTGAACTCGCTAACTGAAGAAAATATTCCAAGATATTTTGTAATAATTTTCGTCAAAACTCCCCCGATAACTCGTAAACAAGGCTCTTTTGTTTAATTATGGAAGTTTGAAACTTTCGATACTGGATACTTAGAGCTTCTTAGCAGAGAAATGCTTTAAAAATTATAAGATTTTAATCATGTAACATTACGCCTTTATTCTTCAAACAACAAGAGCCGACAACTCTGCATACCCCATGCTGAGTTGTCTAGTACCAATTATTTTTAAGTGCACACATACGATGCCGCCAATTTTTTTTTTATGTTACGAATCTGTTTTCCTATTAAGATCATTAATTTAATTTAAATGAATAAAGGTACGGTCAAAATGATACAAACAAATGGTGGAAGAGGCATCACACCATATTCTGACTGATATTTCTGGACTATCATTCAGTGTGCATAGCTAGTCCAGAAGCTGTTTGTACTGGTTTGACCGCACCTTAGTCCAGTAATCAAACCCACTCTTCAGCAAACGCACTCACTCCGTCACAACCAATGACGTAGTGGTCTATGCGTTTTTATTATTTATAAATAAAAAAAAATATGTATAATATAAAATAGAATCAAGCTTGATTTCCCAGTTAAAGTTAAGATACGCACGACTTATTATGTACTTAAGATTTATTTATGTTAACTACTTGTAATACTAAGTCCGTCGCGACGTCCCGGTCCATGCCCTCCCCGACCCTCGCTCGAGCCAGCCCGCGATGCTGTGCCAGTAGTTTTAAATCAGCCCCTAAATAATGATATCATTCAGATCCAGCCTGTCCCCATGCAGTCCTCCCCCAGCGACGCCCTAAGCCGAGGTTCGTACCCCACAGGGGGTGCCCTTAGCGTGCAGTCGCTTAGTTTGTAAGTTTTTATGCCCTGGCTGGAGGCCTTACTCTTAAGGCACCCACAGGATAGTCCGGTTAAGCAGACGACAACCTCATAGGTTGAACTGCGAGATGCCATTCACAAAAAAAAAATGTAATACTAATTAACTTTACAAGAGCGAATTCATTTCCATTTTGATTGAAGCTGGAAAGTTGTTAATGTATCATTTAGCATTTTAGTCAATGAAAGTAATTATTTATTCATACATAACATCACGCCTAAAACCCCGGAAGGTTTAGGCATTCGTGAACCTTATAGTAGGTTTACCCACATTTCGCCAGTTATGTTTGTGACCCATGTAATAGGGGTCGATCCTATTGCCATCATAGGACAGGTGGTTGTCGAGTAAGACTCCTAAGTACTTGGCTTGCTTCTCTTAGGGGTAGGCTTACCGTGCATAGTGATCGGGCTGAGCGCAGGTGGCTTATTTTTACGCGGTTTAGTGAAAAGAACTGCCTGGCTCTTGTCGGGGAGAACCATCGACGCGACACGCGTTACTTATATAGATTAGTTCCTCGCTCACTCGTGAATGAACGATAAAAATAGAGTCGAGCCTATTGCCATCAACCTGGCGGAAATCCATACTCCGAGGCTGTCTACTCAGACATTCCTCATGGGAAAACCAATAAAACCTGAGTCTTACGAGTATTTATAATTAATCGTTAAAACTATACTTTTAAAACTTAGTCATAGTTTATAACTAAATACAAGCAGTTCAACTTGATTCGTTATTATAAATCTAAAGAGGCAAAGAAAAGGACTTGCGACATCAGAAAAGACGAACATCCTCACAATTTCCCCTGTTTTTTGCTTTTCCCGTTTGCCTTTGTCACACGCAGTCTGCAAAGTTCTTGTTACTTGAGTTTATCTTAGCTTTGCAGTCAGTTATAAACTGCGGACTACCAACGCTGGGACTGTATCATTCATTACCATTATATAATTCATTTGCATCGCGACACTCTGTTGCTTGTAAAGCTCTATGTTGCATGTTCCGAGTTACTTGATAACGTAATTTTCTTATATTATAAGAAAATTACGTTACGTTCGTCTTAAGCCATTGCATACTCAGAAGAGAATTAGCATGTAAGCAAAGATGACTGTAAAATAAGAAAAAGTATTTATTTATTCGGTATACTGCCTGAAAAATATTGGATAATGGTGACACATCGAAAGTACTGTACCTACACAATCGTTACGAACACCCAATCATGGAGTTGAAGACAGTAACTCAGTGAATGAGTGTGATGGACTTTACTCAGCAAAACCGTACGAGCTCAGTTTCCTGTCGACACACAAGCTGTTGTGTAAAAAAACATTTTTGTATTGCTTAAGACTTGCATAGACTTAAAGTCACCAACTAGCCCGCCGATGGCAAAATCGCCAACAAATATTGGCGAGTCAGCGGCTTTGTTGTGTCGAGTCCTTTAAAAACGACGATCGGCAAAGCTAAACCTTTTTCAAAATTCAATATTTCATTCTTACTGCCAGGTACCGTAAATGATTTCCTATGTCACTTCAAAGGATTTGATATCTGAATCTATTAATAGACTATTCCAATATTGAAAGCAGTTCGAGTAAGCTATTATCTATGTAATTATGTTATACGAGTTCACGCCCACTGCATTTGTAGTACATATTGTCTGCTCCTGAAATAGCCGTGTAAATAACACTGCCTACGCAAAATGTAATGACTTGTACGGTTGGCATATTTTATATAAAGTTTATTTTTGAACGTTATTCATTTATAATATTCAAATATTTAGCGGAAAGCAATTATGGTTTTCATTAGGGTATAAATACACACATCAAAAGTGTCTAGGGATCAAGCATTTTTATGCGGATTTCTTGAGATTGAGATGTGGCTTTGTAATAAATTTATGATTTTATAAATTTATATGGATCCTTTTTGGTGCATTTCATAATTTGAATCAGGAACTGTGAATCAAATTCGAGTAAAAGATGAAAATCAGCTGTCAATATTTTCCCTATAAAAACATACAACGCATTGAAGACATTATTAGTGCTACTGTTTCCCTACTACTGATTAAATTCAACGTTATTATGGAGCGGCGACGTCATTTAAGCAGGGAAGAAATGCTCAGAGCCGTGGGAATGATAGAAGCTGGTTCCCGGCAACGTACTGTGGCTTTAGCTCTGAATACAAGTCAGAGTGTTATCAGTCGACTTTGGACACGTTACCGAAGCACTGGTACCGTGGCTGAGCGCCATGGAGGACGGTATCGCTGCACCACACGGAGACAAGACCGATACATTCAAATCTTAACTCGAAGAGCTCCAACAATAACCGCCATGATGTTAGCCCTGAGGCTTCATCACTCTTCAGGGAACTTAATTAGCGACCAAACAGTCAGAAACCGCTTGCATGAAGTGAACCTTCATTCCCGAAGACCGCTACGGGTACCACCTATAGCAATGCACAATCGTAGGATTCGATATCAATGGGCTCTTGAACACAGAAATTGGGCAGAAGAACAATGGCGTTTCGTGTGCTTTTCTGATGAGTCTCGTTTTGGTATGAGACCGGATACAAGACGTATACGACACTGGAGAACCCCTGGACGCCAACAGCGATTAAAATCCTGCCAGGAAGTCCATCCTTATAGTGGTGGAACCATCATGGTATGGGCGGGTATTTGGATCGGCGGAAGAACTGAGTTGATTTGGATCAGAGGCAACCTCAACGCTCAAATTTATGCTGAGACGATTGTATCAGACGTCATCGTTCCTCTACAAGTGCAAATCGGTCCCTTATTTCAGTTAATGCATGATAATGCACGACCGCACACCGCAAGAGTTGTAAGACAGACTCTCGCCGCAGCTAACATCAATGTCCTGCCCTGGCCTGCTCAGTCGCCAGACTTGAACCCGATTGAGCATGCATGGGATATGCTACAGAGAAGAGCTCTGCCGAATATGGAGGGTATCCAGTCGCAAGAAGACCTTTTTTTGTTGTTGCAACGAACATGGGCGGCCATTCCACAGCGTGATTTGGATGAACTCATTTTGAGTATGCCAAACCGATGTTCTTGTGTTGTTAGTGTTCGCGGTAGAAACACGGATTATTAATTGTTTAAGTTACCCAATAAAATTTTAAAGAAAACTGTTATTTCAGTCTTTTTTTCGAACTTTAATGTTAGTGGTTCAAATGTCAAAAATCCCTTTATTAGAAAATGGCAAATTTCTTTATTAATGCAAAGGTGACTTGGTTTATCGTTACTGTGACAAACGAAAACACTTTATTTGATAAATCCTTAAAGAAAATTTTAATTAATATCAATCAGGAGAAAAGTTATTGCAAAAATATATGTTGATCCCTAGACACTTTTGATGTGTGTATTTTTGCCCAGGTTTAGTAATTTGGTCGTAATTTATTGAATTTGAAATGGTTTTTGAAAGCTTTTTGTAATCGTCCAATTAGTCACCGTTCTGTTAAAGTTAAGCTGTCTTCATTCGACATCTTTTCTAGGGTTCCATTGTTATCAAATATTTATGTCTACGGTTTCATGAAGCTGTAAAAATCAAGCTTATTATTCAATGCAATAAAAACACAAGGCTTATATAAAACCAAACTTACAGGGTACTTTCCGTTGACCTAGAATCATAAAATTTGGTAAAAAGCAAGGTTTTACAGCACAAATAAAGGGAAAATCTGAAAAACGTTACTTTGTAGCCATATTATATTAAACATATATGTTTCGATTGCAAATTTACTTCTGCAGTTGGAGAATTTAACGTGACTTATCTCGATGTAAGGGAGAGTATTTAATTTCCTTAACTACAAAAATTTATCCTTTTTTACTTATCTTTTCTTACGGACTTACGAACATGAATCTTTGTGATCTGCTGGCCTACCATGACGTCTTAAAGCAGTTTTGTATAACTCTTATTCCAATGTGGGAAAGAGACGGAGCTATACAGAAAGTCTAGCGCCATCTCTTTCCCACACTAGAAAAGGAGTACAACAATAATTGTTTTAAGACGTCATAGTAAACCCCTGATATCCATGATTGACAACCATCGGCATACAAGTTTGTACATACGCACAGAGGCACGTCAAGTTATCCATTTCAGAATAACATGGTCTCGCTTTTTATATTATATATGCCCGTGCAATGAGAGATCCGCATAAACTGGTTTTCTATACAACCTGTTTTTTTTTATATCTCACAACTCTAGGATATGATTCTCAATCATATCCTAGACTTATATAGGCATATCAAAGAATCAACTGGCATATGAATTATGTTTCAATCATACTTTTTTTTTGTTTTTTCGCATTTTCTTAGCTTTAAATATGAATTATTGGTTTGAATAAAAAGAATTTCTCGGATTTATCAAATTACTACTATTTTACTACACTACTTAGAAGTTTGGCAACCTCGCAAAAGTAAACATTCGTCATACTGGTGACAATTTTTGACCTAAGTAATAATTTGATGATATCTTCGAAACTATGCATTTTTGGACCACCTATTCCAGGAGTTTTAGTATTATTTTTACCTACAGAATATAACCCTAGAGTTTCGGGATATAAAAAAAAACAGGTTGTATATTGATTGGTCACCGTGCGTACGGAACCCTCGGTGCCCGAGTCAGAGTCGCTATTGTCGGTTTTTTTATTCCCTTAAGCAAAGTTAAAAGAGAGGGATCTTTATTCACGGTTCAGTCCCAACGACTACCCACTTACCCAGCTAAAAATAAATCTCCAATATTTACTCGGACGTATAAAGATGCAATGGATGGACAAAAGGCTTATTTGTAAGATAGTTGTATATTGTAAATCAAGAAATAGACTCATACGGTTTTGTTTAACGTTTTTTTGGTGGAAGTAGATTTAGTACGCTATCATATAATTGAAACAGAAATATTGCACCTTTGTACCCAAAAGAGCAGTAGCCTAGTTACGCTAAAAACCAAATGTCTGCAATAATTGTTAGAAATGAGTATTCGTACATCCGTACGAATTCTAATGCGTAGTCTATGTAATCATACCTAAATATATACCATGTTATTATATTTACGTACGACTTACCATTCAATAATACAGGGTGGCACCGACAGTACGATACCTAATGAAAGCACTTCTATTTCTAGTTCGGGGCTATTTCAAAGTTTTAAAATATTAAAACTTTGAATTAACCTCGAAATTGAAAAAAGCAAACAAACAACAAAATAGCATAAAACTAGTAACGAAATACAAAACCATTTTAAAAGAAAGGGTGTAAATAAACCCTTAACGAAGCCAAAGAGTACTTGTTCTCCCCATCATTGCATAGTTTTTTTGGTCTGGAGCATATCTGGGATATTTCTTGTTACGGAGATGTTCCAGGTCAAAGTTCCAACTTTTTCACAGGTTGAAAAAAATACTAGTTCTTAAAAAAAGTCGTTTCCCAGCGATAATTTTTGCGTAAGGTTACTTAATTTGATGTGCAGAATGCTTGGTTGACGACTTTGTGAACAGTCTGTTTACACCTTGTATTGCTTTACTAACCTAAGGTATCATTTGCACTAATTCGAGTCTGGAAATAAAATAAAGAATGAATCTGGCAAAGGTTTTTTGAAGCAGAGCATTGGTAATAATTATGTGTTCAGTGTATACTATCATTGACTTGTCGGTGCTAGCCTATTAATCTACATCATTTAGAAAATGAAATATTATGTCTTGTGACTAAACTACTGAATATATTCGAATGAATTTTTGTGTACTGACTGGGAACGTCTCGAGTTATACGTAGTGTTTATTTTTTTGTCGTATTATCTGCGGCACCCTGTATAAAACAAAATTGATGCCAACATAATAAAGATACTCTACTAAAATGCGACTATTATTTCAACTTCAGGAGTTATGAACGCCGCCGACTACTACGGCTTGGACGAGCTCCGCCGCGCCTGTGCCGGCTTCGTGCAATGCTGCATCACTGTGGACACGGTGTGTGCCCTACTCGCGTCAGCTGAGAGGTACATACAGTACAAGTGCACCAAGTCGCTTGTGCAGAAGGTGGGTTTATTTAAATCGTAGTTTATTATACACAGATACGTCAAAAGGTCGCTACGTTTAAGGCTTTTTACAAACGTTCATTTTATGTTTTTTTTTTAAAGTGTATCGACGCGCACGGCGCGGCTGTGAGTAACGAACAATAAGTAAAATATGTTGTATAATTTTTGTTACATAAATATTACATAACTTTATCGAGGTTATTCTACTCATGGGAATTGAGCAAAGGCTGGTCACACCGAAGAGTCGAATGCGTGACTGTTTGCACGCCATCTTGCGTGCCTAGGAGAACAAATCTTGTAATATTGCCATCTCTTAGTGAGTTTTAGAAAATATTTCCCCTCCATGGTAGCGTTAAACTTGTCGGAAGTCGCATAAGAAGTTTTACTTCAAAAAACTACTTTTAAAAGATTTATGTTCTAGATAACCTCAAAATCAAAAATGCACCAATATTGTTATTGATAGTACCTACCTTTCAAGGTACAGCATCACACCTGTTACAGTGATGCTATACAGGTGTGAACCTGTAATCTATGAAGGTTAAGGCAGAGGTGCACCTAATACTAAACCCACATTTTGCCAGTTATGTTTAAGTCCTATGTCATAGGGGACGGGCCTATCGACATCAATCGGATACAATTGGGGCCTCCGTAGCTGCTACAGAGTCATTTCAGATGGAAAAATCCACGTCTATACTTTACAGTATGTGTATGGGAATCGAATCCAGGACTTCATGCTTTACAGTCTCTTGCAACGTGAGACTCTTAGACCAACGAGGCAGTCCTGACCGATTTTCAAGTATTAACAATCAATGCAGCAATATTTGGATTGATAGTAAAATAGCTTAAACTAGCTGTGCTCGTCCACGTGGAATTCGATTTTTGCTAGTGAAAGTCCTGTCAAAATTGGTCCAGCCATTCCAAAGATTAGCCGGAACAAAAAGACAGACAGAAAGACGGACAGAAAAAAAATGTAATAAATGATATTTTGGTATATGTACCGTATATACATCCATACGCATGTAGTAAAAAGCAGTTATTTTAATAATACAAACAGACACTTCAATTTTATTTATTTGGTATGAATGTATGTATTGTATGTATGTATGCATATGTAATTATATACACCGTGTAAATCACCTCATCACGAAGCCGTCAACAGAGCATTCTGTACATGAAACTAAGTAACTTTACGTAAAAATTATTGCTGGGAAACGATTTTTTTTTGGGGGGTGTAAAATCATTTTTTGTTGCAGAACTCAATGTAACGCACTCAAAACATTGTGCTGATGGACGGATTGAATAGTACGGGGGTCGTGGAGGTGTTTAAAGTAAAAATCTTACATTAAAAACTTGTATTTTAAAAAATACTTGTCTAAAATTTGGAACTTTGACCCCTAATATCTCCGTAACTAGAAGGTTCCCAGGTATGGTGTAGACCAAAAAAGTGATCGCAATGACAGGGAGAACCAGTGCCTTTCGGCTTCGTTAAGAGGTGTTTTACACCCTTTATGTATGGATAATGTATGTACGTACGACGACCAATAGTAAGCTAAACGAAATCAGTATAAGCGGATCTCTTATTCTATGTCAAATCTACATATTATTAATACAAGACAAGGCCATAGTATACTGAAAATGCATAGCTACATGTATCACCGTGTGTAGACGCAACAAACTTTTTTACCCTTTTCAGTTGTGGTATCTCACATAAATCCTAGTCAAGTATCATTTTGACATTGTAACTAGATACCAGCACATCGTCCATACATACGACAAAGGACAAAATACATAAAAAAGAGGATGACTCAAAAAGTAATTAAGCAAAGATAATAAAATTCATATGGGCCCACCGCGCAAGCTTTCTCTACCAAATGAATGAAGAATTGTCTAAATCGGTGCAATAATCACGGAGAAATAGTTGTACATACGTGAAAAAGGTAAAAAAATAAATTAACAAAAACATAAAATAAAAACTAATGGGTCAAACTTTGTTAAATTTTTATGGGACCAAATGGCAAGAATCATAAATCAGCGTAATCGGTGTAATCTCCACCTTTTTGAAGTAGTTTAAAAATTGCGTATTTTCATCATAAAAAACTATTCCTTCTAAAGAAAAACTATTTCAATTGCAGGTTTTGGAGTTTGTGGATGAGCATGGCAATGACGTGTTGAACCTCGGATCTTTCACTCTGCTGCCCCAGCATGTTGTGAGGTTAATACTAGCGCGAGATGAACTCAGGGCTGATGAGTTTACAAAATTTCAGGTAAATAGAACAGTATTTAATTGAACTTTTTAAGACTGAATCAAACCTTATTTATTTTACCTAACGATTAATGTGCACAATGGATTGAAAAGAAGAAAGCGACAGAAGAAAAAGTCCAAAGGTTCCTTAAAGAGAAAAATCCTTAGTTCCAGTTATATGGGAAATGTAATCAGGCTAAAAATGTTGAAAACACTGAAAAAACTGTCAAAAAGTTTCAATTTTTAGATTGAATTTTATTTAAAATCATCCTTTTTAACTGCCGCCAGTTATATGATTATTGCAAATCAATGATTTAAAAAAGTATATTATATTTAAAGAAGTATGTTGGGGTATGGATATAATAATATAAACAAATAATCGATGATAGTATTTCCGTTTATTTTTCTGAAATAAGCCTGTCTAGATTCAATTATACATAGTTAATTACAAGTCATGGTACTAACCACCTAAATTAAATATTTAAATTACCAAAAGAACTAGTTAAAATCGATTACCAATGGTGAAAAACAAAACAACGCGTTAGGTGAGAGCACTCATCTCAGCAAATTACGCTCATAAATTCATAGATTGGGCAGATCTTATCACAAACTTCCTAACCATATTATATCTCGAACATTTCCAGGCTGCCCTGATGTGGAGCAAGAAATACTGCGACACGAACCAGAACATGATCTTGAAGGAAGTCATCGGCAACTTCCTGGAGTACATCCAGTTCCACAAGATCCCTGCTAACGTGCTGATGAGGGAGGTCCACCCCCTCGGCCTGGTACCTTACTCCATCATCATGAACGCGCTGGCGTACCAGGTGCTGTTACGAACTATTTTTCATTATTTGTTCAAGATTGGGCTTATGTATCAGCCTTGGCAGGGAAGAGTTTAGACTTTTCTCTCGTCATTATTTTCTCTGTAGTTTTTCGTGAGACATTCGTGTCGAGAGACTCTTTTTGCTGATCCTTGAAAACTCACATTTCATACTAAACAATCAGGTGGTTTAGATTACTGCTTCTACTACTCTTCATTTCTTACATACGTCACTCACAAATAATTTTGTCCTGTTATTGTACATTGCACATTGTATTTTAATGTATTGTAATCTATATTCTTCTTATCTAAAATGCTATTGCCTTTAGTAGTAGTGCATTGAATAGAGCGCTGAAACCGCTGTTGTTGCAGGCAGACCCGGCCAGCGTAGATCCAGGCAAACTCTCCCCAGCGCGAGTCCGACGCGCTGGCCGCTCCATGTCCGTGCAGTCTTCGCTCGACCCCTACGGATCCAACACCACCCTCTCCTCCACCGGCTCGAGCGATGTTCCGTCGTCAGACTCTCGGCACAACTAACGCGAGGGGAACCTCCCCCGTCCTCCTCCCGAACCCACCCCTGGCCCTTCCTCAGCTCCTGTACAACCCATTCCCGCACCCCCCACGGACAAGGCACCGGAGAAACTCGGACTATTCTCCTCCATCAAGCGTGCTGCTAGTAAGAAGTTCGGTGATCGACGTTCCCCGACGCCGAAAACGAGGGAGCCCCGATCGAAGTCTGATTCTGTCAAGCACGCAGCTCTAACAAGACAGGTCTCTGAAACGGTGGGAGCGTCAGGAGACCCAACGTTTGAGCGATGTAGACCGAGGAAGCGAGACAGTGAAACAGAGTTTCCAGTCCGCAAGTCCACTTCAGAGATATCTGAGAGTTTCCCCTTCGTGAGGCGTGCGCTAGCTGAGATAGAAAACGGACTTAACTATTTTAGGAGGTCTATCGCTTCAGATACAACTGAACCGAGGCCTTCATTATTGAGGACAGAGCCAGTGGTCGTTGTTGCGGCGGCTGAAGATGATGAGGCGCCTATGTCACCACCGCCGATGGGATTGAAGGAACGTCGAGGTTCTCGTGGATCACCGTGTGCTAATCTTCCACCATTGACGTTACCGCCATTAACGCCAGACCCATCGCCTGGGCGGTTGACTCCGAATAGACTTTCTCCACAACGACCACACGAGCCAGCGACGGCTCCAGTGATGGGGAGCCTCCCAGCGCCTCGACGCACGAGGACTCGATCTGAGATGCCACCTGAACCTCCTCCGCGTTCACCTCAGACTCCTCGCCCAGCGTCTGTGTCCCCGAAACACACTTTTGCATTCAAAATAGTACTGAAAAAAGTAGAGAGCACTCCGAATACATCATTTGATAGACCGGACCAATGAGAGTACCTCCTCTAAGCGCGGCCGTTGTTATACGGTGGGGTACTCGAGGTTAATGACGCGCTTTTCTCCGTTTTCTAGAAACAGCTAGCATAGATTAGTTAGCGGCGATGACGAAGACTCGCCAATGAGTATTGTATTAAAATCAATGACGCTTCGGAAACTTCTTCGTATTCTTATGAATTCAGGGGCTGGTCCTCTGGTTGGTACGTATCGACATTGTGTGTCGGACATTTGATAAGATAAAAAAATGAAATTTTTATGGTTCATATACTTGTTGTTAATAAATAATACACGATGAAGATTTATTCGTGAGTGCGTTCGAGTGGTGTATGATAAAGTGTGTAAAACTTCGTGTGAAGAAAAATATTTTGTGCGAAAATATATGGATATTGATAGGTCTTTTTCTATGTTTTTCGATAAATTCCAACCACGATGATGTTCACGAGTCTCCTTTTTTATCATGAATGTGTATATCGTAATCTTCTTAAACTTTTGTCTGTCGAATGGGGAATTCTAATATAACACTTATGCTATGTACTTTTATACGGACACTGACATAATAAATGGACAGTCTAAATGTATTTTCGATGTTATACAAATTGTTTGACGTGAAAGTATTTTTATAATATTGTATATAGATGGAGATGTTTGTTGTTACTTCGATAGCAGTTTTGAAATTATAATCTTCTTATATGTTTTATCATCACATGAATAAACATATCCGAATTATTTAATACATTAATTTCAAATAATACGTTATTATTTATTCTAATTCAGAAAGTAGTATAAGAAACTGCGTGGATATAATTTTTTTTTGCTTGGGTGACCCCAAGCAAAAAATAATCAAGCATTTGTTTATAATAATTAATATAAACATTAATTAACTACGTATTTAAACACATAATAAAGGCACAATAGTTGTTGTGATTTGTGTGAATTCATCATTGTCTGTATGAACCCTTTCCAAATAGACGATAACTTAAAATTCTGGCTTTTCCAAAAAATAAAAAAATAAACTTTTGACTCATGGATCTCTAACATGAGCGTTCTTTTCAGTTTGGTGTTTGGTGTCATGGTAAATTCTTTCTGATTTTTTGCAACGAATAATTTTTTAGTCAATAGGGACAGTATTCGGTAATTTTTAAAAAGCCACAGCCAGAATTATTATAATAATATAAAGATGTGTTGTTGTATTAAAAATACCCGTGAGTTATTTTGTATTTATCAATATAAATGTATAGATAGGTAATTCACAATGTTTTAAACAATTTTAAATCAGTGTTCTGTATTACATGTAAGTAAAATATTCTGTAGCTAGAGTGTCCGACCAAAAGTTGTCCTATCCTAGAAGATGAGGTACTTATATGAATAATCGGATTTCTTAGTTATTTTACTGGAATCTTTATAGTATACCTTATAACATCCAAAGAACACTAGCTTTATCAATGAAATACCGATATTCAACACAGTTTTCTATTTTGTCATTATTATTTCTTAACCTAGTTACTTAGAATTTGATGAAGCTTTTGCCCATCATTGGGATGGGCAAAAGCCTCATCAAAGCCTTTCACTCTTCTCAAGAAAAAAAAATGTGTGCTGCGATACACCAGGTTTTCATCCAGAGCTGTCTCTCATTAGTAATAAGCATTCTGCTTCGATATGACAGGTGGCGTACCATGACGTCATAAAACATAATTGTTTCTTTGTTATTCTAGTGGGAATGAGAAGGGAGCTATACAGGTCGTCTAGCTCTCCCTCTTTCCCACTCTGGAATAAGAATGAAACAATAATGTTTTGAGGCGTCATAGTATCCCTCAGGAGGTTTGTTTATGACGTCTTAAAGCAGTTGTCATTCCAGTGTGAAAAAGAGACGAGTCTTTAGAGAACGCCATTTCTTTCCCACTCTGAAATAAGATTAAAACAATACTGCTTTAATACGTCTTGGGAGGACACTAGTTTTCAAATAGCAAGTACATAGATTGTCAAAATCGAATTCAGTGCACAACTCATGATCAAGTCAAAACCAGTTATTAAATTAAATTTTATTTGGTCGGACACTGCAGCAAGTTATGTTATACCATATCGATGTCGACTGGAATTGTATCAAACTACATAATATTTGTTGTACTAACTATTGTGTTTTTTCTAAATAATATTATTATGTAAATAATGAAACAAGAAAAAGAGAAATCGGTGTTCTTGCTATAATCTTGTGTTTTATTTTCATCTTTCGTAAAGTATCAGAATTAGATCACTTGACTATATTCCCGCAGCTAACCGAGCCTACACTTGTGTGTGTGACACGTGTCAATGTAGTAGTTCGATTCTATTTTTTCTATCAATTTTTCAAACGCTGTACAAGTCGAGTGGAACGAATGTATGGGAGCGGTTGGACGTAGACATGTCCGAAAAAAAAGAGTAAAATTATGCCAAACTAATGATGCCATCTTATTCGATTACTTAATGCCTTCATAACTTGTGGTGATGAATTTCTTCATAACTCCCATATTTCGGGAGTAATTTGAGAAAATGTGAAATTTTACTATGAAAATGAGTGTATCGAGCTCTCTCCCTCCTGATTCCGGGCTTGTTTCAAGTAGCGGTCTCTAATATCATAATGCTAATACTAAGAGCTATATTTAATACTAAGACACATAGTGCGCCAAATGTGCACTTTCTGGGATAAAGAGTGATGTTTATTTTATAACACAATTTTTTTATTTTTTGTTTATTTTGTTGATTAAAACCGTTTTTCTAAAGGTTTACCTTATTACAATAACATTTCTGAGCAGCCAATTAGAGAAGATATAAGCTAATTAGGATATATAATTAGGGACTTAAGGTTTACATATAAAACTGATGCACTAATGATTACTGATAAGAACATTGCTATTATTTAATTACTAAATGGCTCTTAATACACTAATTTAGCATGCATCATTTACTAATTATCACAATAACTAATTACCTTGCAATATTTAACAAAGGATACCTGGGATACCTGGATTTTATATAAATAGGTCACTATTAGTAACTTTAAAATCAGTGTTGATTTACACCTCGTTGTATCCAAGCTAATCTCGCAATGTATTTTCCAAATTTTAATACAAATCTTGATATTCACGTTGCTTTATGCGCACGCGCACATAAAGATTTACGCGACTTTAACTATTTGTTCAGTGTTTTAAAAGATAACAGTTGTGTTCAGTTATGTGAAAGTGCTGAAACAAGTTTAAAAGACTGGTGTCGTCGATTTTGCTACCGCATTTATGCAAAATGGACACAGTCTGGAAGAAGCACAGATAAGTTTCGGAAGAAACATGAGATTTGGCTACAGGCTGCAATTCAATGGCCGGAATTACAGAATGAAAATATGGAACCTTCTACAGAAAATATAAGTGACGTCATCGAGCCCATAATTTCTCCTGCTAAATCTAATGCTTCAACTTGTACACATCCTAGTCCTCGTAAATCTTTTGAGGACCTTAGTAACCGGCAAAAAAGAAGACGCACTGAAGATAGTCTTTCATGCAGCAGTAGCAGCGCTGAAATTATGTTTTCGGCCGAAAGGGCGCTTCAAAAGGCAGGACAAAGCGATACAGCTTATGTTATGAAATACTTGACGGAGAATCCAGAAGAGGCCTCAAAAATCAAAGCCTTCATTGAAGGTAAATCAATTCAGGTACGGGAAATATCCCCTTTGAAGGCATTGGCTCTTTATGTATCGATGAACTTATCGAAATGGCGCTATAACACTCTTCGGGATTTCAACACTCAAGAAGGAGCTCTTCAATACCCGAGTTACTACATGTTGGTTAAAGAAAAAATTAAGTGCTATCCGGCCAAAGAAGATCTCACAGTTACAGAGAGCTCTGCAAAAATCAAATTACAAGCCTTGATGGATTTAACCTCAAGAAGACTTATTAGGTCGTTAGAAACCCCTGTTGATCCCAATCAACAGCTCGTATTGACCAGCAAATGGGGTTTTGACGGATCATCTAGCCAAAGCATTTATCATCAAAGGACGAGTGAAGATGAGCAAATCGATCTTGCTAGTAATTTTATGATTAGTCTTGTACCACTGCGGCTCGTCTCAAAAGGTGTAACAATTTGGGAAAACGAGCGACCATCTTCCACTTCATTTTGCCGGCCAATATTGTTTAAGTTTATAAAGGAAACCAAAGAAAATGTGCAGAGAGAGATGGCTGAAATCGAAGCAGAGATTGAAGCCTTAACTCCATCCACCATCACTGATGGAATTAGTGTCAAACACCAACTGCTGTTGACAATGATTGATGGTAAAATTCATTCCATTATATCCAATACAGCAGCTTCAGTGTGTGACATATGCAAGGCTTGTCCTAAAGAAATGAATAATTTAGAGTTAATCAAAGATAAACACGCAAACGAGGACATGTATAAATATAGCTTAAGCACCCTTCACGCTTGGATTCGCTCAATGGAATGCTTATTACACATTTCCTACAAATTAGACATAAAATCATGGCAAGTAAGGGGTGATATAGCAAAAAGGCAAGTTGATGACAGGAAGAAAAGAGTTCAAGAGGCTGTAAGAAGAGAAACGGGCTTACTTCTCGATGTTGTGAAACAAGGCAGTGGATCCACCAACAATGGCAACTCGGCAAGGAGATTTTTTGAAAACTACACTAAATCTGCTGAACTGACCGGAATAGATGCTATGCTTTTAAGAAAAATCTGTGTGATCTTGCAGTGTATTTCATCAGGAGAGAAGATCAACGTAACTAAATTCCGAGAGTTCTGCTTTGATACTGCTAAGCTTTACGTGGAGTTATACCCATGGTATTATATGCCTTCTTCACTTCATAAAATTTTAATGCATGGGCCAGACATAGTTCAGAACATGTCAATTGTGCCCATTGGTTTTCTATCCGAAGAGGCATCTGAGGCTAGAAATAAAGATTTTAGAAAATATAGAGAGGGGCATTCTCGAAAGCATAGCAGTATCTCATGCAATGAAGATATTATGCACAATCTTTTACTGTCTTCTGATCCACTTGTTACAAGTATCCGTCCAAAAGGAAATAAGTTTGTAAAAAAATCTTCTTTTAAGGAATTTTATGAGCTTACGGATTCTGAGAAAAGTGATATCGAATTTGTTAACATAAATGATTTAGCGGACATCGATTCTGAATTTGAATTAATTGATGATGATGATGATGACGAAGATAATTAAATGATGTTATTGTTTTAAAATGTGTAACTTAGTAAATTAGAGCTTACATCTTAATTATTTATTGTACTTTTAATGAAACTAGGTAATTTATTATCAACTTACTTAAAAGTCATACTCTCATCAGTTCTTGTGAATATTTTTGTTAATATATATTTCTGTATATATATAATATATTTATAGACCTCTTAATAAGTCTGTCTGCGGTTTAAAGTAAATACAAATGGGGAAAAAACGTTTTTTTTTTTTAAATTTTCATTTCCTTTTATCCCAGAAAGTGCACATTTGGCGCACTATGTGTCTTAGTATTAAATATAGCTCTTAGTAATAGCATTATGATATTAGAGACCGCTACTTGAAACAAGCCCGGAATCAGGAGGGAGAGAGCTCGATACACTCATTTTCATAGTAAAATTTCACATTTTCTCAAATTACTCCCGAAATATGGGAGTTATGAAGAAATTCATCACCACAATTTATGAAGGCATTAAGTAATCGAATAAGATGGCATCATTAGTTTGTCATAATTTTACTCTTATTTTTCGGACATGTCTACGTCCAACCGCTCCCATACATTCGTTCCACTGTGCGACGGCTCGAACTCGTTGGCGGGCGTGGCTAATATGCATGCTATTGAGCAAAGTTTACATTTATTTAGTATTCATTTATCTAGTTTTTATAAAGTTATTTATTTATTTAGTGAAATATACGCCGATTTATATCAAAAACGATTGCGTGAAATTTCATAAATTGAGTTTTGGCCATATAGATATTATGGAAAAACTACTGGATGTGTATCTACTCAAAATAAATTATTAGAACTTTTGAATAAATTATGTATCCCTGTACGGTTTCACTTTTTCCATTTTCATACTACATAAGTTATTTATTTACGCCCAAAGATAAGTAAAAAAACTAGTGATGAAATATAAGTTCGACGCTCATAACTTCCAAACCAATACTTTTTTCCAATTCTGCTTCCATACAGGGCTAGATAATGACAAGACCAGTTGAAACAATTTTTAGTTTGGAACCTACACCTTCAAACAGACGAGTAATCACCATACTACGGTTGTATAGAAGAATGACCGACTAGTGTAACCTCAAGTAAGTTTCTTGGAAAAATATGTAGAGTTTGCTCTTTTTGAGCAAATCCTTGAAAGTAGGTAAACTGTGATTGTTAAGTGGTACGGGTACAAGCTACTTAAGGCACTTTACTTCTTCCTTTTTTTCGGTATCTATTCCTACTAATAACTCTGGTACAGATTTTTATTATTAATAATAGCATCCATTTATTCAATGGCAAATAAGAACTATGTTATTCAAGCAATCGTTTTAGCAAATTGTTTCTTCCTAGATGGGTATTATGAAAAGAAAACATCCATCTATCAAGGAAATCCCATAACGTAGGTACTTATAGGGTATTTATTCCCACGCCCATAGTCCTGTTTAGATGAGAAACCGTTTCAGTAACCGGTTGCACCTTATTTTATTTCTGACTTACGATTTGATTGATGGAATATAAAACAGAGCTTTTATGAAACTTCAATCAAAGAAGAGTGAACTCGAAGTTATATCTTTAAAGTCAGCCAAAGCCGCCAAAGGTTTTAACTTTTCCTTTTAGGATCAATCAGCGTTAGATAAGTGAGTCGTTTCTTTGAAGTTATTATATAATAATCATTTAAGAAACAAAGGAGTTTCTAATCATTAAAATTATTGAGGAATAACAAATTGCTTAGCAATATTATATATAATTATTGACGACACGGTTGGCGCAGTGGTTGAGCGATCGACTGCTGCGCCGCGCGTCGCGGGTTCGATCCCCGCACGGAACAAATATTTGTATGGCCTACAGAGAGTTGTTCCGGGTCTGGCTGTTTGTGTATGTGAGTTTAAATGTTTGTAAACGCACCCACGATATAGGAGAAATTCCTAGTGTCGGGCAATGTTTTATAAAAAAAAACCTGTATATTGGTAAAAACAGGCGCAACATCGAGAAAAAGAGGATGAAAGGAAGCCTTCGGCCAGGAGTGCGATCTATGGAGAGGGCTGTTTAAACCCCTTGAGCTTCATCGAGCCATGTGAGTGCTTTCCATCCGGGCAAACGATGCCGAGGCTGACTTGGAAATTTAGTTTATTCCCATCTCATCTTCTTCCCATCTCATCCCCAATGCCGATTCGTGAAACAAATGATATCTGTTTTAAAGTAAAGTATACTTAAAACAAAAGTGAAACGCCTTAAGTTACAAATAAAATTATAATTCTTTTACACCCGCGAGTTCTAACACTCCACTAATTATATGAACTAAAGCCGGACGATACACAAAAACCCAATGTGTTTAAGATGAGTTTGATTATAAATATCTAAAGAAACGATAACTGGGCGATGTACGTACCAAGAATGAATATTTTATGAGCATAATTTATTACGTACTTACAGGTACTTACAGGAAACTATTGCAAATTTAAGGTGGCGTCATTTAGTGACGCATTTGCTGATACCTTCAGTATATCCTTGAGAAATTGTGAGTGAATTGAAGATAGTATTTCAAATATTTAGTTTAACCTATATTTCAATTATGTAGATCACATTGAATGTGTGCAAGCCTAGTACCTACCAAAATGACGATTATAATAGTTATAATTTAAGATTTTGGAATTTTGGAAAATAGCCTTGTTTTTTCTCTGTTATAATAATATTTTTTTAATTTGTGTAAAATAAATATCATTTTATTTGAAAATATAAGCGTCTTACTTTTTGTTTTAAGTATACTTGCTCCAGGCCAAGCGTAAACTTTTTTAAAACAGATGTCATTTGTTTAGCGAATCGACATGGGGGATGAGATGGGACTTAACCGGATTTTTTTAGTAGAGTTCGAATCAGCCAGAGCAAAGACAAACTCCGCAGATCACGGACAACTTCAGCTTCTTCACAAACAATTTCCTACCTTTCATCAGGAGCTACACGTCCTGACACCTGCGCACTTGATGACTTTGGCTTTGCGTGGTTGAATTTTGGTCACTTATTTGTTTTTTTTTTACATCGACTCGGCACTAAAGCAAGGTAAGACAAGGTTGTAATTTCGTGATTTGTTTAGTAAAAGTATTTGAAAAGAGGACAAATCTAAACGAGCGAACAAGCAAGCAAGCCTGATGATCAACTTCCATATAAACTTTTATGCAATATTTGTTACTGCATTATGAACGGGGATGAAGTTTCAAAAATCCTTCCTTTCACTTACTTTCTTTATTATTATACAGTGCCGTGTTATACAGCGCATGGTGGACCCGTCACGATGGTCGACAAACGAGGGGATATCTTAGGAACTCTTGTGTAAAATTACATGCATCTAGACCCAGGTTTAGACCTGTCAGAGAATTTATGAGTTTATTGAGATCTGTGTTTATTTAATAAGTTTTAATTTTTTCCGCTCAAGTTATTAAGAGATCACTTCATAAACAAGGTTATAGGCGTGAATATACAACGAATACCAATAAACTATTGCAAAAGCATAATAAATAAACTCAACATCGCTTAAAAAACAAAATCCGTAGGTTTAGTTTTCACCAACAATAAAGTGTTGAGTATAAAAATGCATACCTAGAGGAGTTTCCAGTTACCGAAAAATATGTACTGTATTTTGTTGCTAATGGACAAGTGTTTTCAAAGCCTGGATTTATAAAGCTCTGTATTTTATTTCCCTTTGTTATTTTAAACCCGCAGACAGTATTTTAACAAAAAAAAAAACGTTGCTTCGTTTTGAAAAGTAGTCCCGGTTACACCGATATTGTGAAATGTTTTTTTTTACATTATATTGAAAAATGTCTCTCAAAAGTGAAAGGTCACTTTTGAAAGACATATATAATATACATTGGTATATATTTTAACAGTCGCATAAATTGAATGAAACTATTTAACTTAAAAATAATACTTACACAAGGTGCTGTTTTGCATCCTCGTCAAAATTCAGGAGGTTGTCAGAAAATATATAAATAATCAATATAAATTATGGTTCCAAGTTAACTATTAATAAGTCAGTATTTCAGAATAACCCCCTTAACGTCGTTTAGGGAATAAAACATGATCGAATAAACGTTTGAGATTGTTTGTATGCGTGAAAGCTCAGTTATAGGGCGAGGATCGGACGGGCCCGCCTTTGAAACACAATTGTTTCGCACTTACCGATTTCCATAAATAAGACAATAAAAAAATACCTACCCATTTTATTATAGATTCGGGCTGAGAATCATTAGCACAGTTACCTCCTTGAATTTGAATAGATTGCAAGAAACAGCAGCTTGTATGTTATATTTTGTATGTAAATAAATGATAAAATTAATAGGTTTCTTGTTATAAAGTAAAATGTTACCTTTAACAGCTTATCTTCCAATAAGAATCTGTGCTATCGTAACAGCTCATTAAATCAGAAAGAGACCACACGTAAAGTTTTTTAGTCTTTTTTAGCCATTTTTATGCAGACTCTTTATTTTTTAGAACACATTTAAAAGTTATTGTACTATGAACGTAAATAAAAACAGAATACCGCATTTCTTAGCACCAAAGTGAGCGTTTTCCAACTTAATTGACGATTAAGCTAAATTAAGACTTATTCTGTTGTTAAAAGGAACTTTTGCTTATAAGGTTACATCATTTTACCATACTAATGTCATCAAATTATCTTTCAGTTTTGGCCTCGAGTTTTAAAACATATTTTCAAGGCAGCTAAATAATAAATATCCTTAACAATTTCTTATAAGGATATTTTTTTCCAACTCGGATAAAACTGTTGTGATCTTTTTTTACAATTTTCTAGCACAGATTCGGAATCCTGAAGGCACGGGGCCGTAGCAGATCATGGAGGGTTAGCGGGATGACTAGGATGTCTTCCTTAGTAATTAGCAAGTAATGGGACTGACGGAAAAAATGGAAAAAGAACTTTGCCCAATAGTACGACAGTACAAACTCAATTAATATGATCACTATTTTTTTTTCTTTGTCTTTCGGGTAGATTATTGAAAAGTATTCGACACGAATTTTTTCTTTTTTCACGTGTTCATAAAATTACGGAGATAATAATATATTGAGTTGAAATGGCGTCATGCGCTATTTCAACTCAATATATCTCCTATCAATATCTCTCCTATCACGTGTAGGTAATTTTTATACCTACTTGTGACGTAGTGAGCCTCCACTCTCCAACTTTAATGAGTTCTAATAAAACAAAAAATACGTGTCTAATGTTTTTATATTACCTGTCTGACGGACAAAACAGAATTTATTTTTCTTTACCCAGTCTTTATCCGTATTAGGTGTGAACTTTTTTAAAAAGCCTTAGAGTTTTTTGTAAAACCTACTCCCGCTAAACCTACTCCTACAGTGAGACAACTGTCTCACTGGACTGTCTCGTTGGTCGAGTGTTTGTAAGTGTAACTGCTGAGTTTCAGGTACTGGGTTCGATTTCCGAGTCGCGCAAATTGCTATTGGGTTTTACATACTTTCATCAGTAGCAGCCACGGAGTCTGGAATTGTGCCCATGTTGAACATTTAATAGGCTCGCCCCCTATTACATGGGACTTAAAACATAACTGTCAAAATGTTGGTGAACTAATTGGTAAACCACAACCCTTTCGGAATTACAGGCGTGATGTTAAATTAACTATACAACTCATCATTCTCTTGCCCTTATCCCAATTTATTTGGGGTCGGCGCAGCATGTCTTCTTCTTCCATACTTCTCTATTACTTGTCATCTCATGAGACACCTCCTTTCTTGCCATATCATTCTTCACACAGTCCATCCATCGTTTCTTTGGTCTGCCTCTACTCCTAAAAACATCCACATTCATACTCAAAACTTTTCTCACGACGTTTTCCTCATTCCTCCGCATCACATGCCCATACCACGACAACCGATTACCACACATCTTTTCAGTCACCGGCGCCACTTTCAAACTGCCCCTTATGTACTCATTTCTTATTTTATCCTTTCGCGTAACACCACACATCCCCCTTAGCATTCTCATCTCAGCTACATGCAAATCCCTTTCATTTATCCCTTTTGTGGCCCAACATTCTGATCCATACAAGACAGCAGGTCTAAGCATTGTTTTATAAATCTTCCCCTTGAGTTTAAGAGGAATGCGGGAGTCGCAGATAGATCCCGTGACCTGCCGCCATTTCATCCATCCAATGTTACCTATATTTAACTATACAAATAAATAAAATTGAAATGTCTGTTTGTAATATTAAAATAACCACATTCTCTTTTTCCTACATGCCTAGGAATGCATATACGGTACACATACCAAAATATATTTTTTTACAATTTTTGTCTGTCTGTCTGTTTGTTCAGGCTAACCTCTGGAACGGGTGGACCGATTTTGAAGAGACTTTCACTAGCAGATAGCTGATGTAACAAGTAAGGAGTAACTTAAGAGGACTTACTTAATCTACTTTTATTTTAGAAAAAATCTAATTCTTTGTAATATTTTATTTAATATATTTTTTTTCTGCATTTCTTTTTTTTATTTGTTTTGTTTAATAGTTATGTTGTTGTATTGTTTAAAATTTTTGTGTAGTGCACCACTGACTACCCGCTCTTTATTTTAATTCTGTTGTCTGGAAGAAATCGCTATAAGCGATAAGACCGCCGTTGTTACCATACAAGGTGTTGTTTTGCATTTTCGTCAAAATTCAGGAGGTTGTCACAAAATACATAAATAATCAATTAAAATTACGGTACCTATTTAATTATTAATAAAAACTGTTTTTTTTGTTTGATTAAGTTTTTTAGTATTTAAGTAAATAAGAAATTATCGAATGAGCATTTGAGATTGTATGTATGTGTGAAAGCGCAGTTATATGGTGAGAATCAGACGGTCTGCGTTTAAATCACGGGTGGTTCACACTTTCTGATTTCCATAAATAAAAAAATAAGTAAAAATAACCTACCCATTTTATTACTGATTCGGGACGAGAATCATTAATATAGTCACCCCCTTGAATTTGACGAGGATGCAAAACAACACCTTGTATAATTAGCAGTTTTGTAAAACCGGTATGTTTAATTTTTGGTGTCCAATAAAGTTTTATTCTATTCACAGCTAGGGTGTAATAAATAGATACAATTCGTATTTGACCTCTTTTCAGCTCTTGCATACCTCTTAGACACACTTCTGCTGAATCCTTCGGCCATTACAGGGCGTGATGTTATGTTTTATATTACTTAGGTACGACCGATTTTAATCACATTTTCTTCCACAAACTACTTATTGATTGAAAAGAGCTATTAAGGCCGATCCCAATAATCCTGTTCCCAGCAAACACGGAACTGTAATAGTTTGGAAAGTACGGAAAAGCTTTTGCTTGTTCCATAAATACAACATTCTAGTTATTTTCTTTGCAAGAGAAGTAGTGTTAAGGAACTTATGACGGCTTGGGAGAAATACGAGTAGCTTTTAGTCGTTTAAGATGTTTTTTTTTAATCTTTTTTATAATATTGTTTTGTTTTTTTTTAGAACGTCGTCTTTAATGCTGCCTCTTTTACCTTTTTTTACGGATGAAAAATCATCAAATGTCCGCTAATTGATTCGTCCGATAATTTTTGACGAATCTACCGGTAGTTTAGCCCAGTATTCCTTAATATCTTTGATTTTATAAAATATTTTAAATAATAATATACGACTTTAAGGAATAGAGGAGAAAAATTATTTAACACTTCAAGCACATAGTACAGAGGCGGACTTAAAGTCATAGGCTTTATCTCCCGTCATCGGTTATGGGAATAAAACTATGGTCTACAACTTTTTTTTTCCTTTACTGTTGTGAAGTCATCAAATGACCCCTCCCGCTAGTCTGGGTGGAACGAAAGGGAGTGTCAGACTTTTACTAGGACTAAAACCCATCCATGTTCCTTCTTAGCCCTTTGTGTTCCATGGCCACGGTATATCTCTTTCAAACAGTCCGGCAGCCCTGGCCATTGCCAGGGCACAAACAGACTGTCAAAGAGGTTAAAGGGAGCATTCTCCCTTTACCCTCTTTGACAGTCTGTTTCTAAAAATCGTTACCTACCGTAGATCCTACTAATATTATAATTGAGAAAATTTGTGAAATTATTGTTATTATTTCACGCAAAAACTATTCAATGGATCTGAATGAAATTTGGCACAAGGATACATAATAGTAGACTAAGATACGTTTTATTCCAATAGTGAGATTCCGTAAGGCAATTACCGAACAAAACGCAGGCGAAGCAATCATAAGCTTGTGCTCTCATTATTATGTTGCTACAAAAATAAGTGCAATAAAATGAAACAAAAATCGCCTCGAGCGATATTTCATTAAAAAAAATACATAGGTACATTTTTAATAACATTCATAGAATCCAATTTAATCAGTGTTGACACAAATTTTTAATTTTACAAAATATTATTTTCTTTCAATTAAGAATCATGTCAATACAACATTGTTTTTGATAATACCTATGTCGATAGAAATATCCTTTCATCCCTTCTTTTATTATATTAAGAGCGTTTATACCTTACCGCTTTTCATACAAACTTTCAAGTCGTTATTTTCCGAAATGACTGAAACGATTTTAATGAAACTTCGTACACATAAGCAGGATACACAGATCTAAAAAGTTACTAAAAAATATTTTTGAAAAATAGTATTACAGTTAAATTAGACCGATTATAAATTTTCTATAGAAACGACAATATTTTTTTGGTAACTTTTTAGATCTATGTATCCTGCTTATGCGTATAAAGTTTCATTTAAATCGGTTCAGTCATTTCGGAAAATAATGACTTGAAAGTTTGTATGTAAAGCGGTAAGGTATAAACGCTCTTAACAACGAAGAGGGCATCACGATTTTTCTTTTACACTTCACTATTCGGCATGATCTTAATTGGCGAGTTATTTTGTTCCTAGCCATACATCCATCTATTTGGTCTGTCTTAGTAATTAAAATCCATACGTTCCTACTTGATATTTGTCTTCTCAATAGCTTCTCACGTTCAGTATCTAATTGCCCATACCAAAAAAAAAACCTGTCAACATATTTTCCGGCACAGTTTACTTCCTTTTCCAAAAATACACTCACCAAAGGCTTTGAAGAAAACCTAATTATTTGCATTTTCTGTACGAGTTCACCAATGTACCTACTCACACGAGTACATTAGTTGGCTTAATTAATTTAAATGAGCAAAACTACACAAAGGTTACTTTGATTAATTTCTGAAAACTGACGCGCTGCAATTCCACGGACATATGAAAATTGGTCAGAACACTTCGTAAATACCGTCGATAATTAAAATACATTTGAGGTTTTGAGTGTAATGCATGATTAATTTGATAGCAAAATATAGGTAGGAAATTGCTGATGTCAAAACCTTTTGAGTAGTGCATAACCGAGTTTGGTTTGTGTTTAAATTTGGTAGCGGTTAATAATGTCACGGTTCAATATTTTTGCAGACATTATTTTGCCAAAAATAAAGGCTCCGGTAGCTTAGATTATAAAGGCATTCTTCATAATTTATATGCGTAGCATTTTCCAAATTTAGTTGGGGTCGACTTAAGTCTAACCGGTTGGAGCTGAATACCAGTATTTTACATAGACATACACACAGTATTGTACTGGGTAATACGATACCCCTTGGTAAGACTGGTTGACAGACTTTTGGGCCACTGACTACCTGTAAAGACTGTCAAAGATCTACAAATGACAGCCAGGACAAACGGCTTAACGTTGTTTTCGACGCACTGAGAAAACTAGGTATGTAATGGTTCTTCACCCATCCACATACCAACGTAGGCAACAAGAAGCTCGATCCAAGTGGCTGTTATTATTAGCCACGAGCTCCTTCGAGATTATTAAGGCATTGGTTTTACAAACATCAATATTATGTTTAATTTTCATTTTGTGTTTCATAGTCGATCCTTCTAGTTTTTCTTTTGTAAATCAAATATACATGGTGTAAATCACCTCATCACGAAGCCGTCAACCAAGCATTCTGTACATGAAACTAAGTAACTTTACGCAAAAAATATTGCTGGGAAACGACTCTTTTTTTGAGGGGTGTAAAATCATGTTTTGTGGTAGAACTCAATGTAACGCACTCAAAACATTGTGCTGGTGGACGGATTGAATAGTACGGGGGTCGTGGAGATATTTAAAGTAAAAATCTTACATTAAAAACTTGTATTTAAAAAAATACTTAATACTTTGTCAAAAAGTTGGAACTTTGACCCTTAATATCTCCGTAACTAGAAGGTTCCCAGGTATGGTGTCGAACAAAAAAATGATCGCAATGACAGGGAGAACCAGTGCCTTTCGGCTTCGTTAAGAGGTGTTTTACACCCTTTATGAGTTTAGTTGTAGAAAACTTTATATAAGGAGTGGTACATTTGCAATTTTGTATTTTTTTTATTTTACCCAAAAGAAAAATAAACGGGTGGTTTACCGCCCCACATGTTTGTCCCTCTGTTCAATGCCACAATGTGCCAATTATTGTTTGCGGTGCTGAACCACACGTGAGGTGAATGTATTTCCTGTAAATAAGTGTCAATTTTCACTGTTGTTTTGTTCACGTTCATAGCTCGGTTTTTGCTTAAAGTATTTGAAATTAGCTGCTACCTTGTGTATGATCAGGTGTAAACATTAAAAGGTAGTAGGTGGCGTTTAGTTGTCCTTTAAAACCGTCATCTATTAAACCGTTTTTTTTTATTTTCACTATTTTCACTTTCTGGATTCTTTGATTATTTTTTGACAGGTTTGATCCTAAAAATAGACGCTAAAATCGTAGGTACTAAATGATTCCACTAAAATAGTACGTAAATAAACCTCTAATACGTTAGTCGATTCTGTCAACTGCTTTTCTTAGCGGACAGGGGAAAAGGTCGGTAAGGGAAAAGGGTTCGAAGGGTCAAGCACATGATGTGTTTGGGTTTCACGAGATGAAAATTTCACAATTTTCCAAAGGGAATTAAATTAATAAAAGCACAAGTTTATCATCATCATCATTCTCTTGCCCTTATACCAATTTGTTTGGGGTCGGCGCAGCATGTCTTCTTCTCTATTACTTTCGTAATGTTTAGTTCCCTTCAAAATGGTTGAGTTGAATGATGGCTGATCCATGCGTCATGTTCGTGAACGGGCGCTGTCAGTTGTGCCTGGTCGTCTCTTAGCTGCCACGGCTCATTTTGAACTAAGGATTTCATATTTTAATTGTTCTTTTCGTTTTTACTATGGACACTTTTTAAGTGCACGTCTTGCTACATCGTTCTCACATAATGTACCATCTCTAAATGAGGTAACCAAGGTTTTGTAACAAGATTCTGATTTAAAAGAGTGTCCATGGAGTTTCTTGCCCATTCTTCTCCACAGAGATCTACGCTTTGGAATGGGCAACTACAGTACTTTCACAGTTATTATGTCTTGTGACTGGGACTGTAGCTTCATTTTTATTGTTTTTCGACTATTCAAAAGTGCCTGTAACTGGCCTACTTGAAATAAATGATTTTGATTTTTGACTTGTCATCACATGAGATACCTTCTTTGTTCCCAAATCAGCCTCGTTATATATATATATACTCGTATATATGCAGGGTGTAACGGAAAGGGTATATATATACTTAAGGGTGTGCTACAGACTATCAAACTGAACATGTTTCTCACCATAAAACATGTTTTTCAGCAAAAAAAATATCTAAAATATTGTGAGAAACATGTTCAGTTTGATGGTCTGTAGCACACCCTTAAGGATGTATATACCCTTTTCGTTACACCCTGTATAATGTTGAAATCTAGGTAGAAAATAATGGACGAATTTTGAGACTTTTACATATTAAACACTTCCTGCCTCTTTGTTTAGTTCCCTTCAAAATGGTTGAGTTGAATGATGGCTGATAACATGCGTCATGTTCGTGAGCTGGCGCTGTCAGTTGTGACTGGTCATCTCTTAGCTGCCACGGTTTATTTTAATTAAGTACTTTTTTTTATTTTTTATTACTGATTTAATCTTTTACTCTGGACGCTCTTAACCTGCCCGTATTTCCGTATTTCTTTTCTACATCGTTCTCACATATTTGTAATTCTTAACATGAATGATGTAACCAAGATTTTGTAACATATTTTGATTTAAAAGAGTGTCCATGGAGTTTCTTGCCCATTCTTCTCCATAGAAATCTACGCTTTGGAATGGGCAACTACAGTACTTTCACAAGTTATTAAATATGTCTTGTGACTGGGACTGTAGCTTCACGTTTTTTTTTGTTTTTTTTTTACTTTCAATAGTGCCTGTAATGGTCTAATTGATATAAATGCTTTAAGTTTGAGTTTGAGTTTTAACCCTTCGGGGATAACAGGCGTAATGTTATATTATAACAGATTTGTTGAATAGAGTGATTTTATGCGAATAAAACATCCATTCCATTCAACATTCATCAGTGCTCAGGAAACCACGACAACTTCAAAACACAAATTAAAATTAAGCCTTTGCAAAATCAAATCAGAAATATGCACAACAATTTTTAGGTCACTTTGTTCGCGAGGCAGGGTTCCGTGAAGTGCCCTTTAAGAGTACTAACGAGGTTTCACACAAATGAAAAACCTCTTGTATTCAACGTCAGAAGAACTCTGTCTCTATTTTAAAAATGAATCGCAAACTCAAAGAGAACTGGAATAGTGAACATGTTTTTCTTTTGTTGTTTTAAATGCAGTGACGTTTCTGGTTAATCTTGTGGCTGGTTAATGATTTTGAATTTTAAAGTGTGTTATTAAGATTTGTTTTGATGTGTTAGGAGGTAGCTTGTGGCTAAATAAGAACAGCCCCTTGGATTAATCTTTAAGTTAAGCTGCGCTAGGTTGGCTAGGTTGGTCAGTCGACCATTCATTAAGAACCGAGCTTCCTCGGTGCCTCGGAAAGCACGTTAAGCCGTTGGTCTCAGCTCTAATTTGTAGATCTTTGAAAATCGTTACGGGGAGTCAGTGGACTGAGAGTCTGTCAACCAGTCGAACCAAAAGGTATCGTATTACCCAGTACTGACTGGATTGTGGACGTCAAATAGGTAGTCGCTCTATTTTAAATACTGATATTCGTGGAAAAGACCAGGGCCTCAAGTCTGCTATTTTTTTAAACATCGTCATTCCAACACGATCCCATTGTCATTTTGCTAAAAGTCCGTAATCTGCTAAATTCATAATGGTCTGTCAAATTCTATGCCATTTCTTTCAATGGAGTGTCAGTGGTTGACCATTGTGAAGTCATAATGGCGCCATTATATTAGTAGATTACCAAACTTGTCAAAATCAACCATTATGAAATCAATGACAGGCCATTCTGACACTATTGTAACAGCAGACTTGAGGCCCAGGCCGATGATTAGGTTTAGGTTTATTTTACTGCGTTGTCTAAGAGTGCCGTAGATCGTGGGTACCTAGGCGGGGACTTCACTTCATGTAATTTAGTTCATCTAGATTTCTCTCTCTCAAAATGGGAAGGAAAACATTTCAAGCCAACTGGCATGGAACCAAAAGTTCTGAGTGACATCCACCAACTCAACCAGTGTAGGCTGATAATTAATACTTACACGAAAAATATACAAAGACGGCACAATAAAAGAGGGTAGCTGATAATAGTTCGAGATGGAATTGATTTCCAAGCTTTCCAGGTTATATCTAAAGATAAAGAATCAGGTCAGTGAGTATGTTGTAACCTATTTACCAGAAATAGGGTGCAACTCAGCGGAGCTTTCCAGAAAATGAAGGCATATTATATTTCAATAAATGGAACGGTGTTAGTGATAGAAATCTTTAATCTACTTTATTTATTTTTAGGGATAACAAGTGTGCAGTTATGTATGCATCTAAAATAAAGGAATGAAATTTTTAGTGCAGACGACCTTAAATTAAATACGATTGGAGGATGGACATTGATGACATTGATGCTATTATTATCAACACATTTTTTTTAAAAGCAAGTTTTTAGAAAACGAGATGGATATAAACAGTAGGTAAAAAAAAAACTGTATAATATGAATAATGAATATAATGTACAGTGAGTATATATTGTATAATGAATATTATACTGTACTTACCAATTATAAGACAGGCAATTAGGTACAGGCTCGCATTTAAGAGTGTTTTCACCGTACGACCTTTCATACAAATTTTTAAGTCTTTATTTTCCGAAAAGATGGAGCCAATTTTAATGAAACTTCATACGCATAAGCAGGATAGATCTTAAAAGCTACTAAAAAACATTTTCGAAAAATGATTTTACAGCCGACCCCAAGCTAGTTTGGGAAAAGGCTAGGCGTTTTACAGCTAAATTAGACCGATTATTATAAATTATCTACACCGTATAAATCACCTCATCACGAAGCCGTCAACCAAGCATTCTGTACATGAAACTAAGTAACTTTACGCAAAAATTAATGCTGGGAAACGACTTTTTTTTGGGGGGTGTAAAATCATGTTTTGTGGTAGAACTCAATGTAACGCACTCAAAACAATGTGCTGATGGACGGATTGAATAGTACGGGGGTCGTGGAGGTGTTTAAAGTAAAAATCTTACATTAAAAACTTGTATTTAAAAAAATACTTGTCAAAAACTTAGAACTTTGACCCCTAATATCTCCGTAACTAGAAGGTTCCCAGGTATGGTGTAGAACAAAAAAGTGATCGCAATGACAGGGAGAACCAGTGCCTTTCGGCTTCGTTAAGAGGTGTTTAACACCCTTTATAGAAACAGAAATTTTCAACAATTTTTTTGTTTAAAACACATTTTGAAAATATTTTTAGTAACTTTTTAGACCTCTGCATCTCGCTTATGGGTATTAAGTTTAATTAAAATCGGTTCAGTCATTTCGGAAAATAAGGACTTAAAAGTTTGTATGAAATGCGTACGGTGTAATCGCTCTTAAGTTTTGTGAAAGCGTTAATTTAATATAATAAATATCCCATAAACATAGTGCAAAATCTTATATATTCAATCAATGCCTAAACTGATTAATCGCAAACGCAATATCACTTTACCAGCATCAACCAATTAAGACCAGCACTATACAAGATGTTGTTTTGCATCCTCGTCAAATTCAAGGAGGTTACTATTCTAATGATTCTCGTCCCGAATCAATAATAAAATGGGTAGGTCATTTTTACTTTTTTCTTATTTACGAAAATCAGTAAATGTGAACCACCCGTGTTTTAAACGTGGGCCGTCTGGATTCTCGCCCTATAACCGCGCTTCCATACAAACAAACAATCTGAAACTTTTGTTTGAAAATTTCTTAGTCCCTAAACCACGCTAAAGGGGTTATTCTGAAATACTGAAAACAACCAAAAAAATCAGCGTTTATTAATAACTAGCTGTCCCGCGCAATTTCGTCTGCGTCACATTTCCCCGTTTTCGCAACATTTTTCATTGCTGCTCCGCTCTTATAGGTCGTAGCGTGATGATATATAGCCTATGTCCTTCCTCAGGTTGCAATCTATGTTCTTGCCAAATTTCATTAAGATCCGATCAGCCGTTTTGTCGTGAAAAGGTAACAAACAAACAAACAAAAAGAGTGACTTTCGCATTTATAATATTAGTATGGATTAACTAGGTCCCGTAATTTTAATTGATTATTTAAGTCTTTTGTGACGAACCTCCTGAATTTTAACGAGGATGCAAAACAACACCTTGTATTCGTAGAAACCATTGCAATCCAATTCAATTATTTATTCTAAAGACGATAAAACGGCTCTAAACGGCTACCAATTTCATTCACAATCCACTCGTTTATAGTGAACTTTATTGGGTCCATATGTGGGGTACTAAAAGTTATGACTCACGCCATTTAATTAGGCCATAATAGATTTTTATGAGGCATTCCCTAGAAACCTTCAGGAGAAATCTGAGTCGACATCGTTAAGAAATAAGTATAA
This sequence comes from Cerastis leucographa, assembly GCA_963082945.1. NCBI lineage: Eukaryota > Metazoa > Arthropoda > Insecta > Lepidoptera > Noctuidae > Cerastis > Cerastis leucographa. Next base: position 7,130,560 of record OY720361.1, read on the forward strand.
GAGTTTTCGTCCTTATTTTATGTGATTCTTAGTTTGTTTATAGGGCTACTCAATACAAATAAAAGTTGAAATAAATTTTGTTTCAGATAACAAATAATGCATAGTCAAAAAAAAGTAGTTTTGGAAAAATATATTTATGTATTAATAATAAGAACATATTCATATTATTATTCATTTTTTATTTATTTATTAAAAAGTATTACAAAAAGTTTACAGTTTGGCGTAGTAGTATTATTTCTCATACAATGGTATAAACACTTACAGTACACACTTATAAGTAAACTATAACTAAAACATTATTCAAAAGTCGCAAGCAATGATAGTTCAAATCAAATGTTTGGTAGCGACCTTCCCGATCTAGGTTTATTTAAACCTAGATCAGATGTTTCGGGCAATTTGCGTTCTAGAAGGTAAAAACTTGGTGTTAACAAATGGCTTAGAGCTAAGAGCCGTTGTATACCCTGTCAGGGCACAGCAAAATTTAGAGTAACGTATTGCTTAAAGTTTAAAAAGAAAAATGTAATACGAACAAGCCAAGAATTTAAAAAAAAACTTGAGAGGTGTCAAGGGACACCCGGATGGAACGAAGTTCCTTTCACGTACATAAAATCAATACATTTTAAAGAAATAAAGCTTACAATAGCTTACTATAGCAAAAAGTGTCGTGACAACTTTTCGTAAGAATTTTTTCCGTCTAGCCCCCTTTCACAACGCGCGATAAGGAACTTCGTTCCAAAAGAAAAAAAAAACACACATGAGAACTAAAGAATAACATTTGCAAAAAACAGCAAAATGTTTCACAGCTATTTACACTTTTCCGACATTTAAAATGCACTCTTTCATTCACCCCAAGAGAATTCAAATAAACAAACTGGAACATTGCATTTTAAAATCTGTTTGTGAAAATTTTCATTTAAGTGAAGCAAACTTCAACCGTTTATTGCATGAAAGATGACTGAAAAATTCATGGGTTTGGTGAACCAAACCCATGAATTTCATTTCATTCAACTTGAATAAGAATAACTGGCAGCGGTGCCCTAAGGATTCAACCACCGTTGGTTTCTTCGCTCGGTTCAAACATCAAAGCATGATGTTAAAAGGCCTATAACAACCTTCCTCAATAACAGCAACTACAGTACTTTCACAAGCTATGTGTGTGCCTTGTGACTGGGACTGTAGCATCGCGTTTGTGCCTGTAATGGTTTAATTGAAATAAATGCTTTGAGTTTGAGTTTAGCGTAGAACAAAATGCTATTAGAACTTTTCAAATCCTTCTAGCAGTTCCAGAGATTAGAGTGTTCAAACAAACAAACTCTTCTACCTTTATCTTAATATTGTATGAGTACGTGACGTTAAGAGCAGCGGTGGCCCAGTGGTGACAGCCCCGACTTACAAGCAGTAAGCCTTGCCGTTTCTGTAATTTATTTCATCACCGCTGCTCTCAAAAACACACAGCTGAAATTCATTTTAACTAAATTTTTTACACTAAAATTACCTGAGTTGTTTTGGAGCAGAATCAGTAAATTATTCGAATAATCTGATGTGCTGGAAGCAAATGGGTCACAAACTCATATCATAACTTAATTATGAAAATAATAGTTCTATCTCTCTACTGTAAAGTTACTAGAAGGTTCCTTGTTTTGGGCTGCGTAAAGAGATACTCATTCTTAGTAATAAAACTACGCACATTTATTTGACGATGACGTGCAATGACATGAAACCCCTGTGTCATAAAAGTTTTTATACCACAGCAACTGTGAATAAACACAACCTTTACTCTTTTACATGTAATGAAACAGCACTTATTTAAAAAGTAAAAAAAGTAAACCTTATTTTCAATAGTGATCAATGTTACTAAATAAAAAGCAAACATCACCGACATTATAGTCGGTGATTTTTGTTTTTTAACAAGGATTTTTCGCAGTTTTGGGGTTTCTAAAAGTCGTTTGTTTGTTTTTTTCATAAGCATGTATTTTTTCCTGGTAGAAAAACGCAGTTTTGCACAAAATTAATAATTTCGTTGGGGTAGCAATTTTTCGAATAAAACAGTAAATGACGTTACGTACACCGAAGAGAACATCAACGAAGAAAAACGGCGTCTTTGTGCAAGTAAATTAAATCCTGCGAGCTGGTGGAAGGACGTCCCTTGCCGTAAATCTGCGGGCGAGCGCGCGGCGGGGAGAACATAGTGGTGAGAGTTCGCGGTTACACTTCGAATTGATTACATTATAGATGGAGTGTTTAAATTGTACTAAACTTGTCTATTGGGTTTGTATAAATAGCACGTCTTTCACGAATGTTAAATACATCAATAAATTAACGTGTTGTGACTTCGGGGTGTTTTGGGTGGTCGACTTGACTTGAAGTGGTGAAAATACTAGCCAATCAACTATAGTTAGTTGACTCAACACACAATACAAAAGAACAAGTTATTTTCTACAGGTTTTAGCGGGAATGCCGGGCTCATACCAGTCGAGGGTGTATGCTTATCGCGGGGTCTTTTAGTACATCGCGGGGGTATGTAACAAAAGTATAACTAACAGTGATAGAAACCGTGGGGTACGAGGCCTATATAGGGTGACTAGTAATTAGTGACTGATATTTTAACACACGATTGTGCTCATGATAACAAACAACATTCCAAAGGAAACATTTTTTATACTTGTCGTAGTTAGGTGATTTTATTCCGTTAGACTCGGTCACCATGTGGGCAGAACATGGGTTTCGTGCTATGAGAACACACACTACACACGGTACACTGCTATTATCGAACTAACAAATTACTTGAAATTACAATCCAACACAGTAACACTAGGCACCGTGAATCGGGATACAGTTTCGGGACGTCTTGACTCCGCCGCGATCAGACACTGACTGTCCTGCCGCGAGCACAAGAAACATCACGACTCTGTAAAAGCGCGCTTAGGTGGGGGTAGATTGGTAAGTAGGTTGCGTGATGACACCTTTGGCACGCTTTCGATTCATTTTCTGTCCGTACTAATGACCGGATCCGACATACTCATTCAATTTTATAACAATAACACAACAGCCCTAGCCGTATGAAATTCATGCGCGCGTGCGCCTGAGACCTATCAGCTGTTAGCCGCGTAATGCCGTTCTGTCTCATTACTATTGTACCGTGCCACAGTGGGTAGGCAGAGCACCCGTTATTGTGATAAAAGAGAATGCGTATAATAAAATTGTTTATTTTTGGGAAAGTTGCTTGTTGTCATGAGTACAATCACGTGTTTAAGTATCGGTCACCAATTACCAGTCGTCCTATATAACGTTGTGGTCTTCCCAGACGGAGAGTATCAATTAGCATTTCATACACAACAAAAAAAGGTAACATAATTATGTACGAATCCGCTAAACGCTCCCTTTCTTCACCATTGTCGCAGTCTTATTGTAATGCAAGAGTGTCTGTTCTTGTCATATCAGAGATTACTCGTCTGTTACACTCAAGGAAAATAGCGTGTTCTGAGCCTTATTGCCCATGAAAACGTGTTTTAATCGTCATTAGAATAAGTAATAAAAATTATGATGTAGCTGACCATTGTATATTTACACCAGCTTTTGGAAATTATAAACATAATATCTATTAAACTAATAGTCGCACAGATTTCGATGGATATCTGTTGGGCTCTCCTTTTGTTTTCCTCTAATAATAGAAAACTAGCTTGAAAGATAGTCTGTTTTTCTGGCAATCAGGTCCTGATGTCGCATTTTTAATCCTCTAATAATTTAGTTTTAATCAAGAATAAATTCTTGTTTCAGAATGGTCGACGTAAGAACCAAAGTACCAAGTTGAATCTTTATTAGAATAAGTCGCAATATCCCGCACAACCGTTCTTTACAAAGGTCATTTAAGAGCAGATTAACTGAGATAACTATGAAAAAGCGACTACTTAATTAACAAAAGAAAATGACTGCAAACAATGTGAGAAAGGTAACAGACAAACTCTGTTTTTATTTAACTAAATTATATTCCCTTCACATTCCCCTTTGTGATGGAAACAAATTCAATTTATTTCTTGATGAAAAGCACACAACCAGCTTGTGAATTTTATTATTTTAATACGTAGGAGTAATGGACGCTTTTGAGAATTAGCTTTTTGACGAGCTTTCAATTTCCATCCTTAGTTCTTGTGGAATAGAGTTTATTTTACAAAAGTGGATTATTGTGAAGATGTGAAGTCATAATATGTCTATCAAACGTGTGTGAAAACAAGGAGTAGGTACTCATAATGAACATAGCAGGTAACCGGAAAAGGGTACCGTTTTTATTAATATTAATGATAAGTGTAAAAGTGATGGGCTCTTTCCCAAATAAAGGTTTATCAGGTAAAACTTGTATTTTGATGATACTAAAATTAAAAAAAAAACTTATTTTTTGGAATTCATGCATAACGAATGCAGAATCTCTAACTTAAAAGCAGGGTTATAAACTTTCAGACCATCCGTCCGTGTCGATGTTTTTAACTCTTAAAAGTAAAAGATTAAAACATCAATCAACTAAAATCACAAGTGTACTCGTAATGCGCAAAAAGTTAAGCAGATCTACAGGGTGTAACGGAAAGGGTATATACATCCTTAAGGGTGTGCTACAGACCATCAAACTGAACATGTTTGTCACCATAAAAAAATTTTTGCAGCAAAAAAAAATATCAGCTGCCTATACATTTGGGTCGAATAGGTTTTGCAATTTTGTATGGGGCAGCAGATATTTTTTTTGCTGCATATTTTTTTTTATTATGAGAAACCTGTTCAGTTTGATGGTATGTAGCATACCCTTAAGGATGTATATACCCTTTCCGTTACACCCTGTATAGTACAACTAAATTTCGCCGGTTATGTTCAAATCTCACGTAAAAGGTTAGAAAAAACAAACAATATTTTGAAGCACACGACATTGACCTCTAAAGACACCAAGGTAAGACGTTGTAAAACTACATCACTAACAACGCTAAACCTTATGACCTTGGCACAATGAAATCCGGTAAATGTTAACAATATAAAGTGACTCTTTTCAGCCTACATTTCTCTTGGCGTTCTGCCAAGGAGGGAGCCGTGAAGGGCCAGCATTCATGCTCGGTATGAATTCTGAAGTCACTCGTTACAGGGGTGTGATTCTGTACTTAAATCAAGTTGAATTATAAAAAAAAATATATATGAATGTTGAGGAGCTCATATTATTATAATTATAACAGCCACTCGGATAAATTTTTACGCTAAGCCGTGCTTGCCTAGTGGCTTGTGTTTTCTTCCGTGCTTCGGAAAGCACGTTAAGCCGTTGGTCACGGCTGTCATTTTTAGATTTTTAAAAGTAACAGGTCGGCAGTGGCCCGAAAATCTGACAACCAGTCTTACAAAGGGGTATCGTATTACCCAGTAAAAACTGGGTTGTGGAGGTCAGATAGGCAGTCGCTCGATGTAAAATACTGGTATTCAGCTACTGCAGCGGTTAGACTGAAAGCCGGCCCCAACATAAATGGGAAAAGCCTAGGCAGATGATGATATTCTCTCTCAAAATAGGGAAGAAAACATTTCGAGGCCATTGGCATGAAACCAAAAGTTTTAAGTGACATCCACCAACTCAACCATTGTGCATATTGTGAGCTGATAATACTTACACTAAAAATTTATAATAATATTTAAAGTTATATTTGGAACAATAAAAGAGGGTAGCTTATAATATTCGAGACGGAATTGATTTTCAGGTTATTTTTAAATATAAAGAATCACGTATTGTTGTAGCTTTTACACTTAAATCTTTTAAACTACGCAACGGGTTGATGCAAAGACGTAAGAACATTTTAATTAGACGGTCCGCCTATACTGCGCTGTTCTATCGAATGACTTGAGAATACTTCCAACTGAGAGGAACGGTCCCCGAGCATTTGTTTCTATGTCAAGGGGTAAGGCATAGCCTTCGCCACTTGTTATAAACGAATAACAGTTAATTACATTGTAATTTATATACTTGAAGGTTTTACAAAATCTTTCAGGGTTTCCTGTTTTTTTTACCACTGTAAATTATCACATAAGAAGGGCATATTCCGATCTGCCCCCACCGGACCGAACAATCTGTCACCAATGGTGGCAGTTGCAGCAACTTTTCTCATCGACCACCATAGGCTGTGGTCTCGTCTGTACGTCTACCATGAGTTTTAACAATCTATAATCGCTAGCGTCTGTAGTTAAAAAAATGTATGAAAACTTTTACAGCGCCTCTAGCGGATAGTTGGGTACTAAAATGCGCAGTATGAGTCACTATAGTTATCTATCTTACGTCACCGTGTAGTAAACTATACTACAGCGACTGCAAGTTTGGGCTTCATTTGCTTAGAATTTGGTAGTAAGCACCAACACAGCTCATGGTACCATTGAAAAAGCTAACTATAGTATTTGCTTATTGACGGAACTATTGCAGTTACGTCAAGCGATCTGACTCTGACAACTCATGGTAGACGTACTGGTTCCGTTGCATTTGCTCCTACCTTTGTCGGTGGGGGCAGATCTGAGCAATACATTAAAACAAGACACATTCGATCTGCCATAGAATGAAGAGGGCCCAGATACAGTACTGACATACCAATTAGTATGCTCATTTTCATCTCACTTAGGTATATAAAAATCTGTTTTAATTAAAATACTGTGACGATTCTGAATGATAAGAGAATAAAACAAAGAATTTGTCCAGCTTTTGTTAAATAATGATCTGTCCTCGAGTATTTTTAAAGAATAATTAAGGACAGTCTTTGTCACTTTTAAATGAAATATGTCCCTGTTGTTTGTGAACTTTGTTTAATACGAGCTTATGCATAAGGACTACGCAAGGTAGTACATCAGCTTTTATACGGAATTCTTACCGAAGCAACCATAACACGAAAAATTTACCAGTTTCCAAAAAAAAACGTATCATAAGAAAGTAACGATTGTGTTTACAAGACGATTTTTTCGGTGAAACGCAAAACGGCATGGAAAATGGTAATAACAGTATGACTCAAACAAAATTATCTAGCCGGCTAAAATGCTGCTCAAACATATTTTTTTTTTTATTAAAAATGACAGATTTACCACTCCTCATTAGATTTTAAAAATTTAAATTGAAAATCAAAAATAACGCACATTGAAATCACGGGTACAACATTTTAGTTCACTGAGGTATTTAGGGTGGATTTCAAATCTAACTGAACATAATCAGCACATGTAGCCCGCGTTCAAAATCTGCTAGTATCAATATTTCATACTAATTATGACAAAGTGCAGAGGACCTATCCCTGCACAGACACGTAACAACAATACAGTCCACAATAACAATGTAGCTCAGCTCCATAGACAGGTACCGACAGACAAGCTACCACAAAGCAGCCGTCTATTGATAAGATCCGATACGAGGCGTGTCTGCTACAGCTTTGATATTGCACTGTATTGACTGGTGTAATGAGAATAACGTTTCAATTCCTGGCCTTAAGCATTTATATTGGCTTCGTATGGCCTTATATACATTATGGTATTTAGTTTTCTATTCCCGTTTGCAGTTATTTAGATTTATATACTATTTTCTTTTTTTGTTACTGCACTAGCCAGAAAAAAAAATGCAAGTAATTTAACACCGTAAAAAAAAACAGTCGAACAGACAGAAAACACTTCACGAAGTGTGTGTTACTTATGTTTAGCGTTATAATTAATTAAACCTGGACTTTTCTCTCACATTTTCATCCCTACTAACTCGCATACCGAGCTTTTCCAGAACAGCAAATAGTCTAGTGATGTATTAATAGATGCTTATCGACCTTTCGATAATCTAGATATCTGTATTTGTCTAACAATAGACTGATTGAACACAGAACACTGGCGAATGAACAATTATATAATCACCAATGACATTAATTGGAAACCTACTCGAAAGTCGTAGAGTTACTGGGTAACGTGCAGCGATTTTCTGGGAAAAGAAAACAATTCAATACGAACATACTTTGATTTAATTATAGAATGACTAATCTTAACTGGTATACATTTATTTGGATCGTGTCCTAAGCCAATTACATTATTAAAGGTTTTAATTGAATACCTGAACAAGTTTAAAGAACTATTTTTTTAATACAATTTTTTCCTTCAGGAAATTAATAATTACATCGATTTGCCGCATTATAGCAATTTTAAACAACTGTCAAAGAATAACAGTTGTGATTTCAACAGATATAATTATTTAAATAGTAGCCAGCATAGAAATATAAAAATATGATATCTATGGTGGCCAGATAGTTTAAAATATAAGCTTTGTCTGTAAAAATAAGGTATAATAATTCTTCTCGATTAATAATTATTCTTAGATTGTCGTAATATAATAAATATGTAAGTAAGTACCCATTTTTAAAAAATAATTTTGATCTGATTATACCTGTTGCTTCTTATTATTTGTGTCTGAATTCTCCAACAACATCAAGTACAAACTCTACCTAATAACAGGAAATATACGTAACCCCGTGCATTTAAGAGCAAATATCTACGAACATCCCTATGTAAATTGAGTGTTGGCTTTATTATAACACGAATGTCGTTCATGATTGGTTATCGACAAACTAATGAAAAAGGTGGCTAATGAAAATGGTAATAAGTACTTACATATCGAAAAAGTATAATGCCCCGGTTCGAATATATTTTATTTACCTACTGCAATATGTAAAAAATTGAAAAAAAATAATTGTAAAACCATGTTCGCATATAAATAATCGACGCGTTATCGTTTTTCTTATTACTTTAGCAAGCAATTAAACAATTTATTTTATTGTAATGTTTAAGTAGCATAAGTTCCCATTTTTGAAAACTATTGTTCCTATTTTCACATTCCTTTATTTTTATTTTTAATTTTATTGATGTTGTATCTGTTCCTTGTTATATATTTTTTTGGAATTTTGTTACTTTATCCTGTATCCTACACACAAGTAGGTATGTTAAATTCTAAAAATGTTTTATTTTGTAACTACGTCTAGATGTTTGATACCTAAATGTCGACTACATTTTGTTAGGTATTTTAATTTAATTTTAAGTTTGCATGCTGAAATAAGTCGGCGAAATATGTGAAACCTTGTTATTTATAAGACCATTATGTTTCATGCAAATAAAGAATCTTGAATATGTTTATCTTTTTAGTCATGCGATATATGGTCAGTTATTTCATCCTACAACTCATATCCCGTATGGTCTAGTGGCTAGGATACCTGGCTTTCACCCAGGAGGCTCGGGTTCGATTCCCGGTACGGGAATATCTTTTCGCGCTTTTTTTGCACTTCTTGAATGACAAGAAGTTTTGCATCTAACACGGGAACTTTTTATACTTAATAGATAAAGGTCGAAAATTATGATCGCCCCCTATTTTAAGGAACTTAAATATAACTGGTGAAATATGGGTAATAAATATTATGCAAATCTCTATCTAACCCTTCGGGCATACAGGCGTGATGTTATGTTATACCTACAAAATAATTATATTTTCTTTATTTAAACATAACTGCCACGGATAACACCACAAAGAAAAAAAAACCAAACGCTCGACCTACAAGAAAATCGTATACGAACAAAAAGGTGTTAGCAAATATAACAATGCAAATACTGTTTAACAAACCGAAATAATACGGTTGTACGAGTACTTGTATGTAACTGATATTTGCGCGAGGTAGCAAAAGTAGGATTATAGTTGTCTCACAGCTGTTATACCTACCTCTGACAGATGCAGTCCAATAACATCCTTATGGCAAAGTGTTTAAAGATCACTGTTATCTTGACATACTTGCACAGTGGATAAGATCACTGTCATGTTGACTGACTTGCACAGTGGATAAGATCACTGTCGTGTTAACTGACTTGCACAGTGGATAAAATCACTGTCATCTTGACAGATTTCTACAGTGGACACAACACAATACCAACCATAAAACAACGGCTATAAAGGTGATTTTGAAAGTGATGTCAAGTTAGAGGTATAAGTGTGAATGGATTGTACGCACGGCTGCCAATTTATGCGGATCTCTCATTTTACGGAAAATCTATACAAAGCGAGGCCATGTTTATGTGTGCTGAGTTTGTGTTTCTGTCAGAATCACAGTGATCCTTATAATGTGGGCATAAGGTTGCTGCTGGTGGAATAGGGATGATGACTGGGTAAAGAAAACGAAATTCTATTTTGTCCGTCAATCAGGTAATACAAAAATATTAGATACGTATTTTTTGTTTTATCATGTTAACAAAAAAATACTTAATTAAAACGCATTAAAGTTGGAGAGTACTGAGCCGTGACGTCATGCGCCATTTCAACTCAAAATATCTCCGTAATTTTAAGAGTATGTGAAAAAAGAAAAAATACGTGTCAAATACTTTTTAATAATCTACCCGATAGACAAATAAAAAAAAAATGAGTCACCATCCCTATTCTGCGTGGTTGGTGCTTGTGATGCTGTAAGAAGTAATATAACATAATGGACTGAACTGTTTACTTGAAAATACGTCTGTGAGAGTGAAGTTTTCTGTCTTTAGAGAAAACTAAAAGGTACTTGATGTTATTTTAAATTTGTAATGTAACTATTGTATGTCCTAACGGCGGGACGTAGCTGATCACAATTTAATTATTTAAGACCTGTATTAAGTACCTACCTATGATCCACAATAAATATATTGATTGATTGATTGACTTAGAAGAAGACTTGATTGCCAATGAATTTTGATTTGAAATTGTTGGCAGCTACTTTGCGGAAAAGGTTTTAATTATTTTTATTACATTTTTAATCCACTCACAAAATAAGCCTACTACGTACTCCAAAAATGAAATCCCTCGTCAAAAGTTTGCTTCTATCATACTGAATCATAAAAGTTTGATCCATGAACCTTTTCCAGAAATTTCCACAAAATTACGAAGTTTCAAGTTATTACGCTGAAATTTTTGAGTAATATTTTGTATCTAACCTTTGTTTTATAAAAGTGTACTTACATGGTTTCTTTTTCTTGTATTAATTTAATTAAATATGAATAGGTATAATACATAAAGGGTGTAAAACACCTCTTAACGAAGCCGAAAAGCATTGGTTCTCCCTGTCATTGCAATCATTTTTTTGTTCTATACCATACCTGGGAACCTTCTAGTTACGGAGATATTAGGGGTCAAAGTTCCAACTTTTTGACAAGTATTTTTTTAAATACAAGTTTTAAATGTAAGATTTTTACTTTAAACACCTCCGCGACCCCCGTACTATTCAATCCGTCCATCAGCACAATGTTTTGAGTGCGTTACATTGAGTTCTACCACAAAACATGATTTTACACCCCCCAAAAAAAAGTCGTTTCCCAGCAATAATTTTTGCGTAAAGTTACTTAGTTTCATGTACAGATTGCTTGGTTGACGGCTTCGTGATGAGGTGATTTACACCTTGTATATCGATTGATTGATTGACTTAGAAGAAGACTTAGAATAATTTTATTGCCAATGAATTTTGATTTGAAATTGTTGGCAGCTACTTTGCGGAAAAGGTTTTAATTATTTTTATTACATTTTAATCCACTCACAAAATAAGCCTACTACGTACTCCAAAAATGAAATCCCTCGTCAAAAGTTTGCTTCTATCATACTGAATCATAAAAGTTCGATCCATGAACCTTTTCCAGAAATTTCCACAAAATTACGAAGATTCAAGTTATTACGCTGAAATTTTTGAATTTTATTTTGTATCTAACCTTTTTTTTTTTTTTTTTTTTTTCGGGATGGGAAATCATCAAATGACTTCTCCCGCTCTGGGCGGAGCGGGAGGGAGTGTCAGACTTGTACTGACTAAAACCCACCCATGTTCCTTCTTCGCCCTTTTTGTTCCAGGGCCGCGGTATCTCTTTCGAACAACCCGCAGCCCTGGCAGGCATCGGCCCTCTCGGGCCCCTTCCGGTTTGCTGACATCTCCTTGAGGCGCGCGTGGAACACGTACGCGCCGTCGACACGGCCTGTCGTCATGAGACGGACGGACGGTGAGCTAGCCCATTACTCACCGTCCACAGGCTCGCTTTGTATCTAACCTTTGTTTAATAAAAGTGTACTTACATGGTTTCTTTTTCTTGTATTAATTTAATTAAATATGAATAGGTATAATACATATTTATAAAGTTGTTATTTTTTTATAACTGCCTGCATAATATTCAAACCCGAATCCTAAGAAAAATGATCATACACATTCTCACGGTGGTCGCGTTATGTCACTCTTTTTTTTCAAACTTGTTGGAACTTTGACCTCTAATATCTCCGTAACTAGAAGGTTATCCGGTAATGTCAAACCAAAAACAGAACAAAAAAAAATATTGCAATGACGGAGAGAACAAGCGCCTATCAGCTTCGTTAAGGGGTTTTAACAACCTTTAGGTAAACAAACCATGCATCTATACAAATAAATAAATTGAAGTGTTTTTTTGTAATATTAAAATAACCGCTTTTTACTACATGAATTTGAATGTTTATTCGGTACATACACCGTGTAAATCACCTCATCACGAAGCCGTCAACCAAGCATTCTGTACATGAAACTAAGTAACTTTACGCAAAAATTATTGCTGGGAAACGACTTTTTTTTGGGGGGTGTAAATTCATGTTTTGTGGCAATGTAACGCACTCAAAACATTGTGCTGATGGACGGATTAAACAGTACGCGGGTCGTGGAGGTGTTTAAAGTAAAAATCTTACATTTAAAACTTGTATTAAAAAAAATACTTGTCAAAAAGTTGGAACTTTGACCCCTAATATCTCCGTAACTAGAAGGTTCCCAGGTATGGTGTAGAACAAAAAAATGATCGCAATGACAGGGAGAACCAGTGCCTTTCGGCTTCGTTAAGAGGTGTTTTACACCCTTTATACACCAAAATAACATTTTTTGCAATTTTTGTCTGTCTGTCTGTTTATTCTGGCTAATCTCTGGAATGGCTGGACCGATTTTGATGGGAATTTCACTGGCAGATAGCCAGTTAAGGAGTACTTAACTACTTATATTTTAGAAAAATCTAATTCCACGCGGACGAAGTCGCGGGCACAGCTAGTTATTTATCAACGTTCTCCTTTTCTACAGTCACCATTCTCTTTGGCATGTAAGCTTTAGAGTACCATGAGTGAGCGCTGTTTCTATAGCCACTGAAGTAATCAGATCGTGCAGACGGAAGCCAACCCACATCATGTGGAGATTGTGGTATGTCTTGATAACAAAGTTGTGTGTTAAGCTTTTGCATTTGTGACTATGTATGTCTCTCTGCATATACTCTAGAATAAAAGGAAATGTTTTCAAGAAAAAATCTTTATCGTTTTTATTTTCATTATTTGGTCACACCACGTCACGCTGAAATTATAATAGGGGAATCAGAAACGAGTTGATTCCATTGCCAAAATTCAATTGAATATATCCAGTACCTAGATTGGTCACAGGATATTTATTTTTAATTTTCGGCATTTTCTGCATAGATGTATCCCATTGATGTTTATGCATTGATGTTTATCTGCTACCTGTGGCTGTTAGAAAATGTTGCCAGTCTTCAAAATTTGGTCTTAAATTTTATTTCCAGATACGTATTAGTGTAAATTATACCTTATTCCTGAAAAGATTATTTATAAATGGTGTTCTTATTCGTTTGCAGTTATATGCTATTTATTTTGTTTTTAAAAAACTATTGTTTTTTTATTCTATGTCAGGAAATATTGAATTGTTTAAAAAAAAATCTTATGAACTAGTATTGCCAGGTTTTTTCATCTATTATCTTCGTCGCGTCGTCTCCACCTCAAATGACATTAGTATCTCGAATACCGTTTGATTTGTATGTCTTTGTTTGTTACGGCTTACCAATTTTGATGATGTTTCAGCTTTGAGTAATTTCTGTTTTTAATGCCTACCCATAAATGGAGCCTTTTTTTTTCCGGATGGGAAATCATCAAATGACTTCTCCCGCTCTGGGCGGAGCGGGAGGGAGTGTCAGACTTGTACTGACTAAAACCCACCCATGTTCCTTCTTCGCCTTTTGTGTTCCAGGGCTGCGGTATCTCTTTCGAACAACCCGCAGCCCTCATAAAAGGAGCCTTGATTGTGAATATTTGCTATGACTATTGTTATTATTTGCTTCCCAAGCCAAGATTTGAAGCATTTCAAATCAAATCCAAAGTTTTTTTTTCAAATTAGGCTGATAATCTTACTTACTAAATTGACTTTCTGAACGTCAACATTATAAGAGACATGTCCCCAAAAACGCCCGCCCTTCGCCACTTCCTAGTGTTTTAGCAGGGTAGAAGTGGCGGAACAAATTCCCCAGCAACACATCTGTCTGTTAGATTAGAAGAACCAGATTCAGTTTCGTCTTTAGTTTTCCAAATTGTTTAAGCACTACACTTAGCGTTGCCAGGCTTCCGGATAAAGCCGGACACAGTCAAGCTTTTTGGTTGCGTGTCCAGCCAAATGAGATGGTCTCCAGCCTGACCGGGTTTGGTAAGGCTTTTTAAATTTGGCCAGTTTTCTTACATTTATCATGTTTTCACATTTGATTAATAATAAAGAAGACTGATTCCTTGAATGTTATTGTTGTTTCATTTGAATTTAACAAGATTTTATGGTAAAGGATCAAAAAACCTTGTATTACTTTTTTTTCATGTCGTGTTGTGAACTGACTAAAAATGTTAGGGGTGTTCGGCTTTTTTACCCAAATGTCAGGCTAAACTAGCTGAACGGTTCGGCTTTTCGATTTCAAGACCCTTGCAACTCTTACTACACTACAACAAACAATCATGATTCGTAATTGGCATCCATTAAAGTGTGTAGGTACGGTCAGCAGCAAAAGTCGCTTTACATAACCAAAATTATAAGACGTCTTAGTTTAAGAACGATCCATATTAACAGACTGGAGTAAAAGACCTAACAATATTTTCATCAATGGTTATTACACAAATTCGCAAAACAATATAACATCAGATCACACTGACCAGCACAAAACTTGGAGTAATATTTATAAGTGTTAACCGACTTTTAATGCTGACTGTACGGTCAGCAGCAAAAGTCGCTTTACATAACCAAAATTAAAAGACGTCTTAGTTTTAGACCGATTCATATTAACAAACTGGAGTAAAAGACATAACAATATTTTCATCAATGGTTACACAGATTCGCAAAACAATATAACATCAGATCACACTGACCAGCACAAAACTTGGTGTAATATTTATAAGTGTTTACCGACTTTTGATGCTGACTGTACTACCAAGTTAACGGTCTGCTACTTTTCACCCGTATGCCCTACGAAATAAGGTTGTAAAGTGGTCGACCGTCAGTGAATTCGGCAGTACATTGAAACTACTAGTATTTCGCCCTGTGTGAGTGCATTCTCTGTTGTAAACAAGGTTGTTAATACAAGTTGGCGTTGCAAGCTAGCTCATTACGCGCTTAGGTCGCTCAAATATGTATTGCGGACAAAGGCATCCACTAGAGGACAAATGTCTCATTATATTTCAGTGGAAGAATGAAAAGAAAAGTATAGTTCTTATTCTTCTTTAGTGTCAGCGCTCTTTTGTGGTGGTCGAAACAAAGCAGTTTATACTTTTTAGCTTCTAAACTATGAACTACTAATACACTGTAACAAAAAATCACGTCTATTTCAATGAGGCTAGGCAATAACATAACGTGTGAAAGTGACCCGATGTACTACATAATTTGTATACCTCAATCGTTTCAAAATATACGATAATCATTGATGAATTTAGGATGGAACCTGTTTGCGGAAAAGCAAGATTAAAGGGTACTTATGTAAAAATAAAAAAATGTTTTTATTTTTGTCTGTCTGTTTGTTTGTTTCGGCTAATCTCCGAAACGGCAGAATCGACTTTGACAGGACTTTTATTGGTAGATTTTATAAGGAGTGACGAGAGTAACTTAAAAATCAAATAGAAAAAAAATGGTAAACACAATCCGTTTTAAACAGGCAAGTATAGACGACGGCACAGTTGGCGCAGTGGCTGAGCGATCGACTGCAGCGCTGCGTGTCGCGGGTTCGATCCCCGCACGGAACATATATTTGTATGGCCTACAGATAGTCGTTCCGGGTCTGGCTGTTTGTGTATGTGAGTTTAAATGTTTGTGAACGCACCCACGACACAGGAAAAATACCTAGTGTAGGGCAAGGTTTTTTGAAAAAAAAACAAAAACAAGTAATATTTATAACAATAATTTCGCGGACGAAGGTCACGGGAAACAGATAGTTAAACAAATAAATAGTCAGAGATCGATCGGTATCAACTAATTATTTAGCCTTGACAGCAACTGGGTATTAATATGATAAATAATTAAGTAACGATGCTACTAATTTAATCCACTGTTTTGTACAATACACGATGACGTACATTAACCTTTCTTTCTCTCATTAAATATTCTTCCTATTGGTTTAGGGTATAATGAGTTTTTGACGTCATTAGGTAAGTGATGATGAGGAAATTTTGTTATTTTTTTGGTTTGTTTTGGGTTCAACCTCTGATACGCAGTAACTTGGTTGTGCAGGTCTGATACCTATAAGACCTGCACAACCCAGTTACTGTACGAGCAAACCCGTATAATATCATATGTATCAATTTTATGCTGACATCGACGCGCAGCGAATGAGTAAAATATACAATTTTAAGTCAACGCTCAGTAGTCACATAATATCACCGTTTGGGTTAACCACAACAGACTCATTCACCGTGAGTCGACCTGCCCCCCTAGCATGACCGTTCTATCTCTATTCTACCAAGAAACGACAAGAAATCTTTTCTATACAACTTGACATTTCTTCTGGCCGAGCATGGCGCGCCCCGTCGACTCGCGTTTCTACGAAGACATAGACAGAAATTCTCTCCATAGCAACGGCGACGTATCACGTGTTGTTTATAACAACGTGTTGTTGTTAACTAAACGTAATAATATTCAGGGAATAATAATAATAATAATAAATAGTCCGCTTCTCAGAATGGATGTAGGAACGGGTCCCGCGGTACTAAGGAGCTGCTCCTCATTGATATGGCCATTAACCAACAGGTTCGGCGTTCCCGAAGGGATCTGTCGACATGTTGGATAGATTATAAGAAGGCCTATGACTCGGTGCCACATACATGGCTCATGAGGGTGCTAGAATTGTATAAAGTTGATGCAACTCTGCGCACCTTCCTGATGTCGTGTATGGGGCAATGGAGGACAGTCCTTCGCTATCCAGGATGTCGACAGATACAGGGGAACAGCGAACCAATAAGGATCGAGCGTGGTATTTTTCAGGGCGATAGTTTGAGTCCGCTTTGGTTCTGCTTAGCCTTGAATCCTCTAAGCACACTGCTGGAGGAGTCAGGTTTGGGCTTTCGATTGAAGAGAGGTGGTCAGGTTATATCTCACCTTCTTTACATGGATGACCTGAAACTCTTTGCCCCCAACAACTTGCAATTGATGGAACTACTGAGGGTAACAGAAACTTTCAGTAGCGCCATCAAGATGGAATTTGGTGTGGACAAATGTGCGGTCATGCATGTAAAGCGAGGGGGGATTGTGGAATCTGCGGGAACCCAGCTCTCAGATTCTATAAATCTTAGATCCCTCTCAGCAACCGAAACCTACAAGTATTTGGGTATGTCGGAAGCGCTGGGCATCAATTCTGTTGACATGAAGCAATCGTTGAAGGAGCGCTTCTTTGGCCGCCTGAGAAAAGTATTTAATAGTCTTTTATCAGGTGGAAATAAGGTGCGTGCCTTCAATGGTTGGGTCATGCCGGTTTTGATGTACTCTTTCGGCGTACTCAAATGGACTCAAACAGAACTAGACGCCCTGGATAGGAAGGTCCGTACATTGTTGACGGCATATCGAATGCATCACCCACGTTCTTCGGTTATGAGACTGTATATCCCGCGGAGTTGTGGAGGTCGAGGCTTTTTAAACGCCAAGACTCTCCACAATCGCGAGATATGCAGTCTTAGGGAATATTTCCTAGAAGCCGACGTGGGGATGCATCGAGACGTGGTCGCGATGGACAAGGGCCTCACCCCGCTCTCCTTGGCTAAAGAGAACTGGCGCAAACCTGCAGTGCTTGACACTAATGACCGCAGGGAAGTATGGCAGAGTAAGGAGCTTCACGGACGCTACTTCAGTGCCCTGCATGGAACTGATGTAGACCATGCAGCGTCCGTAGCCTGGCTACGTTCCGGGGAACTCTTTGGAGAAACCGAAGGTTTTGTTTGTGCAATTATGGATGAAGTTATGATGACGAATAACTACCGGAAATTTATTGTGAAGGATGGCACGGTTGACATTTGTCGGGCATGCCACCGTCCAGGCGAATCGATCCGTCACATTATCTCCGGGTGTTCTCGTCTAGCTAACGGAGAATACTTGCATAGACACAACCTTGTAGCCAGGATTATTCATCAGCAACTTGCTCTGAAATACAGCCTTGTGGAATCGGAAGTGCCGTACTATAGGTATGTGCCCGACCCAGTTCTCGAAAATGGCAATATCACACTGTATTGGGATCAATCCATCATCACTGATAGGACTATTGTAGCCAACAAGCCTGATATAGTGATGGTGGATCGATCAGAGCGGCGCGCAATTATTGTTGACATAACGGTTCCGCATGACGGGAACCTCGTGAAAGCCGAGAAAGATAAGCAAATCAAGTATCTTGACTTGGCTCGCGAGGTTGTCGACATGTGGGATGTTAACTCAGCGATCATTGTGCCGATAGTCGTTTCAGCCAATGGCCTAATTGCCAAGAGCCTCGACCAACATCTAATGAGGCTCTCGTTAGGCAGCTGGATCAAGGGCTTGATTCAGAAAGCGGTACTCCTGGACACGGCTCGTATTGTTAGGAGGTTCCTTTCTCTGTAGCCCTGACCGCCGGTAGCTTGGACCCTGTTCCCGATACCGGTGGGCTACAATTTTTTATATTTTTAAATGTTTTTTTTTTTTTTTATTATTTATAAGAAATATTTAAAAATGTATTAAATTTGTATATATTAATGAATAAAGGGAATAATAATAAAAAAAAGTTGCCAATTGCAGAAGTTTTTTAATTTTTCGTGGGCGGGATAGTGTTGCTGCATCCTGGATCCAGGCCTGGATCTTTTTTGCGAAATTAAACCTAAATATTTTACATAACATTTCAACCTTTTGAACGTAACTCAACGCAACCACGAAACGTATTTCTCGTATTTAGTTTTTAATAAGACTAGTTTGACATTTAATTAATTAATTTATTTATTTAATTCAGGTCCGTGACCCATATAAAACAAAAATAATAAAATATAAACAAAAATAAATAAAAATCCAAACATAAATTATTGAACAGCTTTCAAAGACACACACAGCTTTCAGATTTCAAAGTTACATTAGATAAAATTATTGAATTCAATTAAAAAGTAAAATTAAAAATAAATAAATAGAAATTAATGTCAAATTAAAATAAATGTCAAATTAAAATAAATGTCAAATAAAAATAAATGTCAAGCAATTGAAAACAGTTTATGCGGAATTTTTATTGAACCCAGTCCCGATATACGGGTGCATGTAAGGCCTGCCAGTGCTTCATGAAAGGTCCGTCCAACCTGTTGGCGACAACGGCAAGAAGACTGTTGCTGCTGCCCCGCACTCTACTCGCTATCGAGGTCGCCCTCTTGCGCATGCTGGCATAAAAACAGTCAATGCGGACGTTTGCGAACATTCCCGATGCGCTGCAGAAGCGAGGCAGCCGCAGCAGTGCCCTCAGCGCGTTATTATATTGAACGCGGAGAGCGCTGTAGGATTTCTGCAAATATGACACCCACAGACTACTCGTATAAAAAGATGTGCAGTAGGCTCGAAACAAGGTGATCTTCACATCCTTGGAGCTACGAGCAAACCTCCGGGCGATCATATTCGCTCTCACCGACAGCGCCCTCCTTTCTCGCTCAATATCAGCATCGTCCGTCAGGTCGGACGTCACAATATGGCCTAGATACTTAAAAGTATGTACCCGCTCCAAGGGCACCCCACATAGCCTTACTGGTGGAACCTCCACCGGACACTTAGAACCCGCACTGAAAACCATAAGCTCGCTCTTTCTGATATTATATTTTAGGCCATGTGTGTGAGCATACGTTTCACAGATGCTTATTAGCTCTCTGAGTCCCCCTATTGACGCGCTCAGCAGCACCATATCATCAGCGTAGCTAATGTTGTTAAAGCAGACATCATCAACATAGCATCCAACATGGCGGCTGCTGAGCTCGGCAATAAGACCATCGATATACAGATTGAAGAGCGTAGGTGAGCTCAATCCCCCCTGCCTCACCCCGCACTCCAACCTGTACGAGTCCGACAGAGCTCCCGACCATTTAACATTATTAACCTGGTTCCCGTACCAGTGCTGGAAGATTTTAACAATTTCCGGCGCAACCTGTCTATTGAGCAACTTTTTCCACAGCACTTTATACGAAACCAGGTCAAATGCCCTGGACAGATCGAGGAAGCAGGCATAAACAGGCGTGTTCCTATCCGTGTAATATCTGACAGCATGCTTAAAGCTCAGTATAGCACTATCTGTGGACAGTTTGGGCCTGAACCCAAACTGGTTATCGTGCAAAGTTATTGTATTGTTTAACTGAGCATTAAGGATGCTGTCAAATACCTTCGCGATGATTGTCGCTAATGAGATCGGTCGGTAATTGTTTTTATCAGAAATATCACCTGTTTTATTTTTAACAATTGGTACTACGACCGTCCTCATCAGCTCGTCCGGCAAATACGATTGGCGAAGGCAGAACGTGAACAGCATGGCCAAAACACGTGGCAGGTGGGGACCTGCATGCTGCAGGTGCTCGATGCTGAGTCCGTCATGTCCTGGGGACTTACCCCTGGTCATACACCCTATGGTCTTAGCTATGTCCGCAGCTGAGAACTTAACTCTAGGTTTCAGGACAGAAGTAATGTTTCTACCCCCAAATGTCAAAAGAAGAGAAAATATGGTCGTCCCTCGACGTTGTAGACTTGTGTCGACTGAAGAAAAGAAACATTTCTTTTTTACATTCTTAATATAGCCATGCTTGGGACGATAGAAATATCTGTCAAATTGTCGATTCTTCCGTAGACATAGCCCGTTTCTACGGCGGTCATGCCAGGCAGTTATCAGTTTTAGGTGTTCTTTCAATACACAAATTCTATCAGTCTATCATTTAAATGTATGTACCTACCCTTACCTGGAAACACTGCTAAAATTATAACCCTTCCTTTTAGCTTTGCGGTCGGTTTAAAACATTGATAGAGCTAAAACACAATTTTTAATAATCACACAATTATGTATATGTGTCACAATAGTGGTGCGGACTGGGTAAAGAAAACGAGATTCTATTTTGTCCGTCAGACAGGTAATACAAAAATATTAGACACGTATTTTTTTTTTATCTAAATATCAAAAAATTACTTAGTTAAAACTCATTAAAGTTGGAGTGTGGGGGCTCACTACGTAATAAATAGGTATAAAACTTACCCTACATGTGACGTCATGCGCCATTTCAACTCAATATAATAATATCTCCGTAATTTTAAGACCACGTGAAAAAAGAAAAAATACGTGTCCAATACTTTTCAATAAACTACCTGACGGACAAAGAAAAGAAAAAATGTGATCATCCCCTATTATATATATGCTGACTGACTCGTTAGTCTAGTGGTGTGCAACTGCCGAGCATGAGGTCTTGGGTTCGATTCCCGGGTAGGGTAAAGTGTTTTTGGGTTATTCCATCAGGAATTTCTCATTCGCAGGCAAAAAGTCTGGATTTTTGCCCGGTTAATGGCAATAGGCCCGCCACCCATTACATGGGACTTAAACATGACAGGCGAAATGTGGGTGTACTAGGCACACCTCTGCATAACCCTTCAGGGATTACAGGCGTGATGTTATGAAAATTTGTATAATTAAATGTGGTTCTAATGAGTAGGAAGAAACGCTAAAATCGTCACGGTTAAAACGTACTAGGGTTTCATTTATTTTAAATCATCATCTGTCATTCCAGCCTAACCGGATGCAGCTGAGTACCAGTATTTTACATGAAGCGACTGCCTATCTGACCTCCACAACCCAGTAACTAGGTAATACGATACCCCTTGGTAAGACTGGATATCAGACTTCTGGCTTCTGACTACTCGTAACGACTGTCAAAGATCATTTGACAGCCGGGACCAACAGCTTAACGTGCTTCGTCCGAGGCACGGAGGAAACTCGGTATGTAATTATGGTCACTCATCCACCGACCAACCTCGGCAAGCACGGCTTAACCTTAAAGATCGACCCGTGTGGCTGTTATTATTTAGCCACGAGCTCCTCATTCATTTAATTTGTTTTAAATGTCATGGCTACTTATTTTAACTGCTTTGTCAGTAAAAGTCAAAGTTTGATGCACACGATCATTGATGTTTCCAGTTTGGTTCTTCTTCAATAGCTCATAATGTAAACAGAGTGCATTGTGTCATCCACATTGTCAGACTGGGAACATAAAACAACATGACAGAATGTCGTACATGAATAATTCAAAATACTAGTTTCTAGCCCGTTGCATGACGCACCGTGCATAATACTGTAGTTACATTTGTACGCATGAGAACATTTGTCTACCCTGCAAAGCCTTATCCTTTTGTTGATGTCGGTTTCAAGTATAACCGGATGCCCATAAATCTTTATGGGCATCCGGTTATACTTGAAACTAAAAATAGAAATCTATGAATAAAAAAATAAATGAATTGACGACATGGTTGGTGCAGTGACTGACTGCTGCGCTGTGTAGCGCAGCCGCGCGAGTTCGATCCCCGCACGAAATAAATGACAGGCAGTGGTTCAGGGTCTGGCTTTTTGTGTATGTGAGTTAAAATGTTTGTAAACGCATCCAGGAAACGGTAGAAATTTCCACTGCGGAGCAACATTTTTTTAAAACAAAAGATGACTGCTGGGACTGAGTGACGGCTTAAGGCTTAACGCACTTTCCGAGGCTCGGAAGAATCTTGATTTGTAATGGAGAGGATGGGTGACCATCCACTGCAGCTATTATTATTTTTCCATGAATCGCTGTCGTCTGCCATAGAAATAGCCAACAATAACTTGATCAACATTTCGGACCACTGTGCTAGACTAATTACGGAAGCCATAATAAATAAATTGGAATACTACAACCACCTAAAATGAAAATTTTACCGAAACTATACCAGAAACCCTGTATTTTGTATGCAGGTGCCAATTTCAGCAGCAGCTGAAACTTTATAATTAAGTTGAGGTACGGTTTCATGAACTCGCGTAAATTCAGTTGATGTAAGTTTTCCTTTTTTTTGGAGCCAAGTTGCTTATTTACAATTGTATCAACTGTGCACTAGTTTGCTGATCCGATTGAGTGCCAGTTCTTGTGCAAACATCATTGGCTTACGGGCAATGGTTACGATGCATCTACACGTGTGTAGTTCTTTGAGAATTATAGTTTACAGCAAGCGATGACAAGGATTCACAATACAAATACAAGGAACCAACACAAATTTATTTTAGCCCTTGTAATTTCTTTAAAAATAACTCAGTTGAGTCACTTTCGACTAAAAAACTTATTTGAGAGTTTAATTAAGATATTTACCTACTTATCTAATTTTACAATAAATAAAACGACAAAGTATTTTTTTTTTATTTGATTACATAATATAAAACCACAGAAATTGCATAAAACTAAGACGTTGGCAAGACACGTGGCAGTTGCACGATAGCTACGGGTGATAATGTCAACGATTTTATCAAAATTAAAATAAAAACTCAATTTTGATAAGTATTTAAAGTTGAGAACCGTTCAAATTTTAGCAAAATTCTTTCGCCGTGGCTCCTTCAAAATAATGCCAAAGTAGAGTTTGACATCAAATACTTAATTCAGAAACCCATATTCATGGTTAAGTTAAAGTAATTACTTATGGAATCATTTTTATGTAATAGACAAGAATTTAAAGAAAGTAAGAACCGTAAAAGAAAGCAAAGCTAAGAATTCTAACCTATGACAGTTCTAACTTCAAGCTAATACTAAACTACAGAAAAAAACTCTCTTCTTATATTATGACTTTTAATCAAGTAATATAATTATTTGACTTGTTTACTCTTCACTAATACAACAGGACCTATTCGAAATTTAAATTGAACTCCATCGCTTGTCCATGTCCAGTGGTCCAGTTACGGCCACACGATGCTCTGTATCCAAGGTACGTAGTAGATGACCCGGGTGTAAATCCCAGGACTAGGAGTGATGCCGCACTGACTGCCGTATGACGTCACTCCGGTGATAGTGAAGACGCATTGTAATTTATCAGTATAATCGTTATGGGAGTACTGAAGTGGTCCGCCGCTGTCACCCTGGATGATAAAATAAGTCTGGATTATTTATTGATTGCCTCTTTTGTCTACTGTTCGCAATCGCGACTATAGAACATACTGGGTCATCTCTAATAATGAATACTTGGAGGCCGTAATTTGAGTAAGATCCTCAAGTAAAAGCTGGCACGCGCCCAATTTCTAATTGGAAGTCATTTAGTGTCAATTTTATTGAGCACTAAATAGCTTATGCTCTTCACTTCGTTTGACGCGAGATGAGGTCCCGGGTTCAATCCGGGTCGGGCAAACTGTTATTTAGTTTTTCGTGAGAAATTTCTCAGTAGAAGCCACAGACTCTAGATTTGTGCCTGGTTGATGACAATAGGCTCGCCCCCTATTACATGGGACTTTGAACATAACTGGCGAAATGTGGACTATTAGGTACACCTCTGCCTAACCCTTCGGGGGTTACAGGCATCTGTATTATTTGTTACTGGCTTACCACTAAGTTAGATGTTTGTTGAAAGGGTGTAGTGTGATGTTTTCTACCGAGGGGCGTCAACACGTACACCTCCCTCCCTTGTCGTGCATCGTCGCTCGTCATTTTTACCTCAGGCATCATCTCAGTTAAAAAGTACAGTCTGAGGCAAGCAAATTACAGATAGCCAAGTAGATATACTTGTCTTATTTTTGAGCCTCGCAACTAACCGTAGTTCATCATATTCATTTTGAAGTTGGTGAATGAAGCGCCTTTTACGCGCGCACTTCGTATCCTCAACTGTATGCAGAGGACATAGATATATTCTGTTGTACTCTGGGTGAGTTCATAGTGAGATCTCTCGTTGAAATAAGTTATTGTAATACTGTGGCATAGATGTTGTACACATACCTACTTATTATTGTGTTTGTAGTAGTGGTGTAGTAGCACAAAAAATATTAGTTTGTAAGTTATAGTTGTCTACATTATCGTATTAGGTGATAAACCTGTAAAGATAATTGTATGATGGGATAAATAAATAAAAAAATTTTAGATCGACATCTGATAGATTTTTTTGTTCCAAACAAATTACTCGATGCGGCCCACATCGTTACTGCCTCCGGAGCCCATAACCATTACTACTACTTGAACTATTGTGATAATGACCGTACCTCACACGTGTCTCTTAGCACTTCTTGATCACCGTAGCACATTTGCGTGGTGTGGTTATACCCTTTTTTTAGAAGTCTGTGAGGGCCATAGAACTTCAAACATTCTTCTTCTTTGTATCTCGTGACCGGGACCTGCAAGAATTTGTCTGTTTTATCTAATTTTTTATTTTAACAGTGAGATCGAGAGTCAAGGAAAACGATATAGCCTGAGGAATGCTACTCTCGCGGAACATAGCACGCAAAACGGATGATCAATGAGGGTGAAAGGATCTGGAATCGTGACCTTCGCAATACAAAATAAGCAGGCATGACCTTTTGAAGGTCATGGCAATTTGTGGTATATGATTAGGAGAAGACTGGTCAATGTGGCAAAGCCCGCCAGGTAGCCCGCAAAATCCAATGTTTTTAAGTATTGTTTTTTTTTGTTTTTGTCTTTTTCCATAAGATTCCCCGTCTTATATCTTACAATGGATGACAGGTATGAGTAAGTTAGAGACAGGATCGGTACGCAAGAAAAAAGATAGAGAATGAAAGAAGATTCCTATAAGCAGAGGCATAACGGGAACTCAACTGTTCACTTTTCATAGTTACATGTTAAGATCTAAAAGTTTCCGGCCTACACACGTTATTCAGAGAAACAAAACTATCATGTCACTAAATTACTGAAGTTTTCTCTAGTTAACCACAGTAAAAAAGTAATATTTTTGTCCAATATAGTCTTCCTTTAATTCAATACTTTTTGTTTGGATATTACTCCTTAATTTTAAAGATTTTTGTTGAAGCCAAAAACTTTTGGAGCTCACTGATTAATCCATGTTAATAAAAAATAAAAAAACTCACAGTCTGTAAGGTGTCAGCTAGCTCCCTTTTGTGTCCCAGCGCTCCCCATCCAAGAGCAGAAGAAAAATAATCCCCTGCCTCCCCAGCTGCGTGTAGACATGCAGGTAGCACTTGCCTACTGAAGATGATCCTGAAATGTTCAAAACATGATTTATTCTAAACCCAGGTTGAAATAGTAGTAAGTCAATTAATGAAGAAGTATTCGGCCAACTACGAGACAAACTCGCGTATTAGGGGTGTGGAACGCCATTGGTTTCACAGGAACTTATGCATAGGCTTGTAGCGACTTAGCCAAATTCAGAAAATGATCTTGCAGCGCCATCTATGTCGCAAGTTAAGAACTAAACATCCTGCATCGTTCAAGGTTATCCGTGAGATAAACAGTATATGTAAAATCCTGACAACGATTTGTTCAGTTTTGTTCTGAATCTAGTCCTCCCCTGTGTGCTATTAGCCGAAGCTACACGTCACTTAGTTTTAAGTTTCTATGCCCTCGGCTGAAGAAGATATTACACTCAAGGCACCACAGGATATTCAGGTTAAACTGCGGAAAACCTCCGAAGTTATCCCGCGAGATGCCTTTCACAAAAATAAAACAACCGTCTGGCAGTACCAAGTCCTCCGAATAAAGTTCCCGTCGTCGGAAGATCCTCCCTGTTCGTTGATGTCCTCATACCTCTATATAGTAATCCTTTTCCACGAAAGCTTCTAAACTTACTCAATATCAGTCTGGAGCAGTGCAATGTCGTGGTACTTGGAAGGTGGTTTGTACTCCGGGTGAGGGATCCTCCTCTCCACGTTGTATATCTGCCACAGCTCAGGAGGGTCTGAGCGTTTTAGTATACCTAGTGTTGCGTACTTCACAGGACCTCTGAAAATATCAAAGTTATCCACCTAAATAATTATTATTCTAGTCACAACCTTTTTTCGTTGGAAATTATATCTTTTCAACTATACGGAGATGTTTATGACTTAGTAATAATAGCCGCTTGGATCTATCTGTAGGATAAGCCGCGATTGCCTAGGTTGCATGGTCTGTGGATGGGTGACCCAATAAATACCGAGTTTCTGCCGTGCCATGGAAAGCACGTTAAGACGTTGGTCTCTAGTGGCCCGAAAGTCTCGCAACCAAACCTCTTATCAAGAGGCATCGTATTACACAATATCTATCGTAGTACTAACTGGGTTGTGGAGGACAAAAAGGCAGTCGCTCCATGTCATCATCTGCCTAGCCTTTTCCCAAACTATCTTGGGGTCGGCTTCCAGTCTAACCGGATGCAGCTGAGTACCAGTATTTGCCAATTTGTATCGTAAAAAAAAAAAAAAAAATAGTTGTCCATTTGTAGCGTAAAAAAAAAAAAATAGTTGTCACTACATGTGTCACGTTTAATTTTTCCATTAAAAATATATAACGAATACAAACATTTTTAATATAAAAAAAATATCCAAAGGAAAAGGATTCAGTCGCTCCATGTAAATACTGGTATTCAGTTGCATCCGGTTAGATTGGGAGGACCCCAACATAGTTAGGAAAAGATTAGGCAGATGATGAACGATTCTTTTATAAGTGTTTTAGTTTTTTTTTTATCATCGTTGTACATAGGTGATACAAGAAATACATTGAGCTTATAAGCTAGGTACTCACGATGCGGCACTAGACAAGCAATGACCTGCAGTGAGAATGAATCTTGCACTGATGACAGAGCCTCCGCAGAGCCAGTCAGCTGTTCTAACATCGTCACCATACCCCAGTAAAGCCTGCGAATACAAATATGTTTGTATATATACTTTCTTTGCACATAATATTAAAATGATAGTAGTATTATTTGAACAAAATGTATGAAGTACATCTATCAGCACGCGTTTCTTGAATGTTTTTCCACTTTCGGGCTGCATATCCGATCGTACCTTATCATGTATCACTCAAAAGATGGGTAATATAGGTAATCTTACCCATATTTTGAGTGATACATGATGAGGTATACAGTATGTTAGGTTAAACGAGGGATATATTGAGGGAGGGTATTCAGTATTCGATTCTCGTCCCAAATATGTAAAAAACCTATAACGTATATAGAAGAATTTTTAATGTTTTGTTTAGTGCCTAGATATTTTGGACTGTCCTAAGCCAGGTAAGTTTAAAGTATGAGGGGAAAATGGATTATACCTAAGAGTCATTGACCCGCTCACATGTTCTGCGATAATATTAAGTTGCTAGCGCAAGGGTGTATACACGTTTTTTGTTTATATTTTTATTAGTATCATGTTAGTATGTACTATTATGGGTTTGAATATGTCCCTCGTTTCAACTAACATACTGTATAGTAACTTTTATTGGGTTTTATAATATAACATTTCTTACCATGTGTGGAAATTCATCTCTTTTAGCATCTCTGCCTCCAATTCCACCCTCACTAAAAACTTGCTCCACATTTATTTTTACTTCATGACAGTTTGTGTCGGCTTTGTAAATTCGCGTCATTGTAGCGTTATATTTAAATTTACAGTAGTAATTTAGTCTGTGTATGTAGTCAATGCATTCTGTAATAAATTAAATAAAACATCATCAATCTCCTGCTCTTAAATCCCAATTTATTTGGGGTCGACGCAGCATGTGTCCTTCTTCCATACTTTTCTATTACTGGTCGTGTCAGTCGCCTCCTTTCTTACCATATCATCTTTCACACCAGTCCATCAATCGTTTCTTTGGTCTTAAATAAAATAAAACATTTTGCCAAAATGAATTTGTTTATGTACTGACAATGGCCTAATAACAAATAAGCAACACAAATGGCTCCTATATCTACTAAACTCACACAACTTTAGTAATTTACTTACTGTCTTGAACTTTATTTCCAGTCTTGTGAATAATACCCACATATGGACTTATTACTATTTTCCTGATAACAAAAAACAATAATTAACGTAAAAAAAAGTTGTAACCTTACCACACACCCTTGTTAACAGAAGATCCCAAGGGCAATGCTCGCTGGTCATCATGCATAAAGCATTCGGAACGGGTTTTCGGTCACATAGTGAACCCGGGTTTTCCCGGTTTTACCATGGGACCGAAAACCCGTTCATATGCCCTATTCATGCTCATAAGGCTGATTATAAGACGCAGGTGTCGTACGTTGAGTAGGCTACATTATCCAGTGTAGAAGGTAAATCGACGCACAAACGTCACGTATTCAGTTCATCATTCTGAACAAGAGCCAAATTATTCTAAAAGAGTAACCATGGAGTTTCTTGCCGGTTCTTCTCCATAGGAAACGACCAACCCGAACCGAGCACCTTGTCGACGTTTTACAAGTGCCCATGTAGGCCTATGTGAAATAAAAATATTTTGATTTTGGACATAGAAAGTTTTTCATTTTTTTTTATGTGCTGTTAATTATAAAAGTGCAATACCTACACGGTCAAATGTATGGAACAGCCGATTTTGTTAAATTACCGATGAAATATTTCCCGTTCAGGTGGCGTACCATGACGTCATAAAACATTATTGTTCCATTCTTATTCCAGAGTGAAAAAGAGACGGAGCGATACAGGTCGTCTAGCTCCATCTCTTTCCCACTCTAGAATAGGAATGGAACAATAATGTTGTAAGCGTCATAGTAACCCCCCAGAATGATGTATGTGATAACCGTAAGTGCGTCGGTGTACCTTCCACTGTATTCATAATCAGCCTGTAATATTCCCCCAGCTAGGACACAGACCTCTTCTCAGAAAGAGGATAGCCCAAAATTAGTATCTACAACACCCGTTCGTACCTTGTATCAGTTAAGGTACAGTCTGTGCAGCATAGGATTGGCTCTTTCCCTCGAAATGCACATATCTGTAAATAAAATATCATGAACAAATTGTTACTTCTGTGCATGTGCTTATTGTACAATAGTTTATTATACAGGGTTATTTGTAAAATGCCGACAACCTCTCAGGACTATGTTACTAACATCATAATCAACAACTTTTGTTCTATGACTTTTAAAAATTCGTCATATTTAGTTCATCAAAAATATTGAAATTGAACGCTCTCAATGTTACGACTATGCTCCCCTCGCTATTGTACTATCGCTTTCTTTACTTCGCATAAACTTCGTAACATCTAGAGCGTTCAATTTAAATATTTTTATTTTTGTATGAAAATCTGATGACATAAAATATGAAGATTTATTAAAACTCATAAAACAAAAGTTGTTTTACAAATACAAATCATTTATTTGCATAACACAGGTTTAGAGGATGTTACAAAAAGTTTCTAAGGTACACTTGACTGTATTATAACCATGCGAGGTGTGCTTAAATATTGGGAAAACTATGATTTTAAGATTATTCATGTTCAGTGATTATTAAATTACAACGTCATTCAGAATAGATAGTCAACTTTTTTACACATGATTATGTTGATAATGATGTAAGTAACATAGTCCTGAAAGGTTATCAGTGTTTTATAAATAATCCTGTATAGGTTTTTAAAACTGACATAGTCACTCACTACAAGGTGTTGTTTTGCATCCTCGTCAAAACTCAAGAGGATGTCACAACAGACATAAATTATCAATTAAAATTACGGTAAGTACCTAGTTAATTATTGATACACGCTGATTTTTTTGGTTGTTTAAATTTGTCAGTGTTTCAGAATAACCCCCCTAAAATGGTTTAGGGAATAAGAAATTATCGAATAAACGTTTGAGATTGTTTGCATGTATAAAATCGCGGTTTTAGGGCGAGAATCAGACGGGCCGCGTTTAAAACACGGGTATTTCACACTTACCGATTTTTGTGAATAAGAAATAAAATAAAAAATACATACCCATTTTATTATTGATTCGGGTCGAGAATCATTAGCATAGTTACCTCCTTGAATTTAACGAGGATGCAAAAAAACACCTTGTATAATTAACACTCATCAATCACACATTAAACTTCCTACATCAAATCTTACAAACTTAACCTCTTTATAATATAAGTATAATTAAATAAAATTAGCACCGGTGCATTGTTCCTGTTTGTTTCATCAATATAACTGCTTAAACAATTATATATGCTCACGCACTTTCCGGAGACATTTTTGTTCATGCATGAAGACCCTGTAATAAAATTATAAAACATTGTACTTAAGCGCGAAATACATCCATGAGGTGTCCGACAAGGGCCCGAGACGTGCCCGACTCTGTGTGTTTCACGTTTTATTTGCAAATAAATAGGAGTTATTGTGAACCGAGACAAATCCGACTATTTTTTAAAAGAACAATAATCTTAACTTTTTTTTTTCCTTTTTGTACAACAGTCCGTCACCTACAGATATAAATAAAGTTTAAGAAGTAACATTAGTTCTAAAACTTTCATAAGAAAATATAACTTTCCTACGAAATGGTTTCCAATAATAAAAACGTTCGAATTATATTGCCAATTATTAAGTTTTGTTAGCTACTATGTATATGTGTATTCTAGTTGAAAACACTTAGATACTTGATAATCAAGATAATTAGGTACTATAATAATTTGATAACACACCTTCAGGCAAGTCCAAGACCTTAACTGCCACACAAGAACAACTTAAGAACAAAAACACAAGAAAATAGCGTAACATCATGCTAAAACAAGCGTTCCACATAACCTTTGAGAATTAACTAAATAAATATTAATAACAACTTGTGTTAACGTAAAAAAAGTTGCGTTTGCAAACAGGTTTAAATCGTAATATTCATAGTATGGTATCTAATCATAATTATTTCTGTGTGATCGTATTTTATCACAATATTTCCTTAAGTGACGTATCTTGTACGCACGGATACCAACCAAACTATACAATGTCCAGTTTATGCAGATGTCTCATTGTACGGGAAATCTAAACAATAACAAGGCCCCGCTTTTGTAGTACACGCTGTACGCCGCGTGTTCATAATTATTTAGAAAAACTGCAACAGCAGGAGCCTTCGATGTAAACGTAATGTAAATACTAGTGATTTAAAAAAAAAAATGCTCATGTCACATGTAAGGTACTTAATTTGAAGAATTAAGTCACATGATCTATGGCTGGTAGAAATTGAGTTTGACGCCAAAAACAACAAAACGCTTCTCAGAGTTCGAAACACCGAAATCCGCCGTCAGACGAAGGAAAGTCAACAACGCGCGAGGTCGGGGACAATGCGAGTCGCTTGCCGAATGGTGGCCGTCTTGTTGGTTGACAAGAACGACGCGGAAGCGAAAAGAATAGGAGACGCCTGTACACATCGGTGGACGATTCTGGTGGGACTGATAATTACGATGATGATAATTAACTATGGTATTTTTTATTGAAAAAAGGTTCGGGTTTTCGTTCTTCGGCCTTGGTCCACGACAAGAATCTCGAGTCCTAATTCTACGCGTGCAAAAAGCTAGATTGCATGTTCTTTTTGACTTTCTATGCACTGACGTAAGACCACATACTTAACAGTAATAACAAGTCTGTGTCTTAGATAATTATCAAGGTCATAAGTTGAATGTTTTATTTACACTCTTGACTAACCAACCATATTGGTATATGCTTCTTCTTAATGTCGCTGGCACGACATATTTTTTTTTCTTAGTACTGATTCGGCTTGCCTTTGGCCGCAACTCGCCTTATGTGAAGCGATGATGTGGCCTAGGGTAGTGCACACTTGACTGAGAAACCGATTCACTCGAATTATGAAGAAATTACCAGCCTTAAACTTGGCCACTTCCATGGTTTCGTCGGTGGCAGCGCAGAGGTCGTCCCGACTGCATGTTTTGGGGCTCAGTGGGCACGATACGAGGTCGAGCATATCCTTCAACACTGCTTACACCTACACCCCGCTGCAAATCCGTCTAGGTATCCCCACTTCACGAGGTTGGAGTTACATCTTCCCACTTGGGTCCACAACCGGTTCAGTGATATCCATGTGGAGTTCCCTCTTGTTCTTGTTTCTTGATCCCTGCAGGTTCCAACTTGGAACCCGCTCAATAGTAATAATTATAAACAATAAAATAACCTAAAGTAAAGTATGAACATCGCTGTAATGCTGAAAGTATCTTGGGTACATAGCCAGCGGACAGCGTTGAGGATGTGGTTTGTTTTTTTTTTTCAATGACTGATTTCTTTTTGTGCAACAAATCATGTTCATATGTGTATAAAAATTGTAGAGTATTTATTTATTATTTGACTTTTTAGAAATTTTAAGGCGTTTTTAACCTAAAATCAATGCGATAGTTACAGACACCACCACAAAAGTAAGGTATCATAAACTTTAGGGCAATGTGGCATACGACCACGGCTATCTTCACCTTCTCCATCCACCGTTTTGGATATGGAATAACGAATGAGACAGGTTTTTTTTTCTTAAGAACATACAAAATTATATTCTTTCACAACATGAACATTCAACCTGCATATATATGTTTCGAATACAATAATTATTTTATAAATTGTACCATGCAAACCAACCAAATTCGCTTTCATAAATTACTAGAGGATAACATGTCAAAACATTTTCATTGATACACATAATATATCTGAATCGCAACAAAAAATAAAAAAGGACAGGTCATAAAATCCATCTTGAATTTTTTTACAATTATGTTACGTTCTCGAGCTTTGTAAACTATTTTCGAAAAAGAGATATTCTTTCTATTTTCAATATTAGGATACTTCATAGCAGTACCAACCCGCACTGGGCCCGCGTGGTGGATTACAGCCCTCTCCCTCTCATAGAGAGGAGGCCTGTGTCCCAGCAGTGGGAACATTATAGGCTGATGATGATGATATCAGATGACGAGTACAAATGGACACCAAATCACAATGTTTTTAAAGGCAGGATACAAACGATTATTTCCAATAACAATAAACTGTTCACATCTTTATCATGTTCGTGGCC
Source organism: Cerastis leucographa (assembly GCA_963082945.1). Lineage (NCBI taxonomy): Eukaryota > Metazoa > Arthropoda > Insecta > Lepidoptera > Noctuidae > Cerastis > Cerastis leucographa. The sequence continues at coordinate 7,164,801 of OY720361.1, forward strand.
TTGGGTGGGTGGGTTCCTGACTTTTGAGGCTTTTTAGTATTACAATTTATGGCCAAACAATGCTCTCTATCCAGGGTATGTAGTAGATGACCCTGGTGTAAATCCCGGGACTGTTAGAGATGCCGCATTGCCTGCCATATGATGTCACGCCGACGACTGTTTTGATGCAATATAATTTTTCAGAATATTTATTCCTGAAGTCCTGAAGTGGTCCGCCGCTGTCACCCTGGGTGAAAAAGAACTATATCATCATGTCTGTAGTCCTAGAAGGGTTAAGCACTGGTGTAGCTGTAGTGCACCCATATTTTGGCAGATATGCTTGAGACTCTTGTAATAGAGCCCGATTTTATTGCCATCAACAGGCACTAATTCTGAGTTTAGATTGCTGCTGATTTCCCAATAAAAAATCTGATAAAATGCTTAGCCTCATGCTTAGCAGTACAGCCTGCGAACACGAGACCAAAGAGATAGTCAAAAGCTTTATCATTTATTGAAGTGAAACTTCTTATGCGACTTCCAACAAGTTTAACGTTTTCATGGAGGGGGAATATTTTCTATTACCAAATAAGAGATGGCGCTATTACAAGATTTGTGACTACGTAGTTCTACTAGGTACGCAAGATGGCGTGCAAACAGTCATGCATTCTAATCTTCGGTGTGACCAGCCTTCGCTCAATTTCCATGAGTAGAATAACCTCGATAAACTTATGTTACAAAAAGTGTACAACAATAAAACAATAAAATATTATTTAGAAGCTCAATAAAATAACGAGAGTGAATGCGTGGCACTCGAACGCATGCGTGTAGTATTACGAAGTTTCACTTCTTCCGCGCGGAGGGACTCCACGCACTATTTTTTTTTATATTAATTGCCCGCTTTACCGAGTCTTTGACAGCTGAATTGTACAGTAAGTAGTAAGAAGAGATTTTATACCCATACAAAAGAATCACCGCCGTGTATTTAAGGATTAATGATGTTTATTTTACAAATGTGTTGGTTAAAAAGTTAAAACCAGATGAGGTTGGTGTTTCGTACCAACCTACCCTGAGAAGAACTCAGAGGCCTAGTTCAAGTCATATGAGGACCATGTAGATTTGTGTCTGAGATGGTCTTTTAACCCTAGAAAGATAACCTACGCCCCAAAGGCGCTCGCGAAAACAATATATCGCCATCGTTTTTTATTCCGTGCATGTATCACTTATGCTTTTCAACCAACTCAGAGGTCGGTCTACTTTACCGTGGGATGGCTGGTTCTATGCGGTAAATACAATACTTTAGTAGCCATGAAGAGTTGAAGCGCTCGAGAGGCGAGCACAAGAATGACGTTTGTCATGATTGTCTATAAACCTATTTAGTATGATGATGATTATTATTTTCAGACTGATTGTAATAAAAATAACTAGATAGTAAGAAAAAACTGTTGATTTTTATAATAATTTCGGAGAATTAGTCTCACAACCAGAAAAACTGTTGATTTTTGTTATTTTTTTAGAGGTCTACTCATTTAGTAATAAATAACTTATAATAGCACTGACTGTAATATAATTGTATTTTTATTTTAACTCTAATAGTATGCCTTTAAAACGATGAAGTTATTAAAAGTCTACCTAACTTATTTTCTGAAATAGACGCATTTGAAAATCTTGGTTCATGGTTATCTTTTAAGTAACTCGCAGTATGGTTATCTATCTAGGGTTAAAGATAGTGCCAAACAGATTTGAAGGAACCTGTCCAGTCAGTGCAAGCATTATTCCATCAGGTTCGTCTCTAATACTAGTTCCATTCGAGCCTTGGATCTGCGTCTAAGACATCTCTGTAGATAGATATTTCACTACGATTACTGAAAGCGGTTGGGCACATTCGTTTACTGATCGCAAAGAATTGAAAGACGTTTTTACTACATCAAATGCCTTTCATGTCCCGAAATGAACTTAGTATAAATGTTCTTAAGACTGAAATTTGGTATATACTTTTGATAAAATGACCGTACCTCACACGTATCTCTTAGCACTTCTTTATCACCGTAGCACATTTGCGTTGTGTGGTTATAACCACTCTTCAGATGTCTGTGAGGGGGATACAACTTTGAACAGTCGTCTTTTTCGTATCTGGTAACCTCTATCTGCAAAAAATCATCAATGTACATCATGTATCAGAAATGTATGGTCTGATATTTATGTGTGGTACAGATTATCAAACTGGACAATTTTCTCCGCAGGATACCAATCCTGAAGAATTATTATTATTAATATAACTAGTATTCCGAACCGCGATATCAAACCCTTTATTTATGTGCTTTTTTATCAACTTATTTTGATTTGGCTATGTGCAATATTGTGCAATCTAAGCAGCACAGTATTCAAAACATGCCATATAAGTAATATTATGCCAGATAGATTTATGTAGTCTCTATCCTTATTTTATTTTATTTAATATATCTTGTACGAAAAACATGTATGTACAAACGCATGATGTCATGTTTGCCACTGAGTGAGGTCTGGTGACCTATAATACAGGTTTTTTTCCAATTTTAGGCGCCCGATCTAACAATGTAAATAAAACTGTGAATATCCAAACATCTTAAGTTAATTGCGTCATAACCATTGTGCAAATAAAAATAAATTTATTATTTATTATCATTACCTCGGATAGCTACCCATTTAATGATCTTTGTCTATCTAAAATTAAAATTAAGACCCTTAGGAATACACCTCCAACTATTCTTGAAACACCTGCGACCACGGCCAGAGACAGCCTAGAGCCGACTGGCCTCATGTGGCCCACTATACCATATAAATTTAAAATTGCGTCATAACTATTGTGAGAGCAAATAAATAAATATATTGTTTATTATCATTACATCGGATAGCCTTACCCATTTAATGATCTTTGTCAGTCTAAAATTAAAATTAAGACCCTTAGGAATACACCTCCAACTATTCTTGAAACACCTGCGACCAAGGCCAGAGACAGCCTAGAGCCGACTGGCCTCATGTGGCTCACTGAAACCTAAACTCATAAAACCAGGTAGCAACAGGCACGGAATCAGAACAGTTTACTTTCACTTCATCATCATCATTTGATTCTCCTACCCTTTATCACCAATTCATTTGAGATCGGCGCAGCATGTCTTCTGCTTCCATACTTCTGTTTTCGTCATCACATCAGACACCTCCTTTCTTGCCATATCATCACACAGTCCATTCATCGTTTCTCTGGTCTTCCTCTACGTTTACCGTAGTATCCATCATCATTTAGTTTACTTTGACTTAAAGATAAATCTTTCCTCACTTCTTGTAAAGTATCAGCAAGCTCTCTTCTGTAACCTAGTGATCCCCAACCCGTCGCAAACAATTTTTCTTCTGCCTCACCAATTGCGTGAACACAGGCTGGTAGCACATGCATGCTAAACATGATCCTGAAATATAAATCAAAAAGTTTAGAACCCGGATAGTGATCATCAAACTATAAAAAATTAAAAGGTTAAATTGTCTTTAACAGAAACCTCTAAAAACCAAAAGTAAAATAATCCAAGCATCGATGTGTCGGGGGTCCGCTTTGTTTTTAAGCAACGACCAAACAAGAGGGGTGTTATAAGTTTGACGTGTGTATCCGTGTGTCTGTCTGTGGCATCGTAGCTCCTGAACGAATGGACCGATTTCGATAAAGTTGGTTTAGTTTGAAAGGTGTCTTAATATGATAACATAGGCCCCTAACACGAGCGCGCGGCGGAAGCATAACATTGGTCGATTTTAATCGAAAATACATACACTTATTCTATTAAGTTCATTTGAACACAAATTAACACAATGAAGTATCATTCATAGGTATGAAAAAGGTCTTAAGACAATTAGTAAATATTAGATAAAAGAATGCATATTTTACTTTAAGTTTGTTTCTTTGATCTAGGCCCTCTGAACAGTAAGTTTTCTCCCATGGAACTTCGTTCTACAAGGTGTTGTTTTGCAACCTCGTCAAATTTCTGGAGGTGGTCAGGAAAGACATAAATAATCAATTAAAATTACGGTACCTAGTTAATTATTAATAAACGCTGATTTTTTTGGTTGTTTAAGTTTGTCAGTATTTCAGAATAACCCCCTTAACGTGGTTTAGGGACTAAGAAATTATCGAACAAACGTTTAAGATTGTTTGTATGTGTGTAAGCGAGGTTATAAGGCAAGAACCAGACGGGCCGCGTTAAAAACAAGGGTGGTTCACACTTACCGATTTTAGTAAAAAAGCAAAAAAATAAAAATTACCTACCCATTTTATTATCGATTCGGGACGAGAATCATTAGCATAGTTACCTCCTTGAATTTGACGAGGATGCAAAACAACACCTTGTATTTGTGTCTCTTCTGATTAAAACCTTTCACCGTACCTCAACTTCCAAACTCACTCAGTATCAGTCTCGAGCAGTGCGATATCGTTGTACTTGGAAGGTGGCTTGTACTCCGGGTGAGGGATCCTCCTCTTCACGTTGTATAACTGCCACAGCTCAGGAGGGTCTGAGCGTTTTAGTATACCTAGTGCTACGTACTTCACAGGGCCTCTGAAAATAACGAAAACATCTGAAGGTTTTAAGAAATCTTATTTTTTAACTCTCCAGGTTATTAACTGTGTATTTAAAATACTAGTAAGATAAGATAAAATTTGATTTACCGAAGAAACCGTAACTTTTGTGGTCATTTAAAAATTAACTCTGACAAGTTGTAAAGAAAAAAGAAATTAAGAACATTAAACATTAACAAATGAAAATGAAGAACATTAAGATCAACAAGGAAAGTGGAGACTGCTTAGGCGTCCGTCAATGTAAATTTATGACTTTCTTTCCAATTACTTTCTGAATTCAACGTCTATTGAGGCCACGGACCTCAACATAGCCGGACTTTGGCGGCAGAGTAGGAGGGGTGCGGGGACAGCGGCTCGTCGCACGGCTCACGGCGGAGAGCGGGCCCCGCGCGACGCAGGCAGCTGTGTTCCACCTTTAAGCACGGCTGCGCTCGCGCATTTTAAGTCTCCATATTTTCATAAATATTTACTTTTTATCGCTTTTAATTTCATATTTTATCATTTCATATTACATGTTATACAGTCCACTCGCTTTCATTTGCTTCACCAAGACCTATCGTCGCGATCAACCTTTTATTTATTACACTCAAATCACTACATTATACAGCCGGTCCTTATAGTACTTACAAGGTGGGACTTGACAAGCAGTGGCCTGCCGTGAGAATGAATCTTTCACTTATGACAGAGCCGCCACAGAGCCAGTCAGCTGTTGCTATATTTTCACCGTACCCCAACAAACCCTGGGCGAAAAATAAAAGCAATAAATAAAAAATCAAAAATACTAAATGTTTTGCGCATAGATTTATCTCTTGAATAGGAAATATTATCAAAATGGAAATGAACATGCAAGAATTTTAATGAGTAGGTAGACCAATTAAATGAAGAAACCCAAGCATGAACAGAGTCGTTCATGGAATATTTTTTGACGAATTATAATCTACCGGTAGTTTAGCCCAGTATTCATATAGGAATACTCTTGGAGAAAAATTATTAACAACTTCATGCACAGAGGCGGACTTAATGCCATAGGCATTATCTACCGTATACTGACAAAAACCCATCCATGATCATTGTTAGCCCTTTGTGTTCCAGGGCCACGGAATATCTCTTTCGAACAGTCTCGCAGCCCTGGCAGGCATCGGCCCTCTCGGACCCAGTAAGTTAGCCATTACTCACCGTTCACAGACCAAGGTCTACAACCTTAGTCTGGGAAAACCTATAGAGACATTAAAAAGAAAAACGTTTTATGTGTGACACTCGCAGTGTGTGGTCCGACACGCTCTTGGCCGCTTTATTACCATGTGTGGAAAATCTAGTCTTGAAGCATCGGTACCTCCAACACCACCTCCAGAGATACCCTCTTCTTCCATTTTTACTTCGTTGCAGTTTGTGTTGGGTTGATAAAGTCTTTTCATTCTTGTATAGTGACGGGCTTTACATGAGTAGTCGAGTTTGTGTATGTATTCAATGCATTCTGTAATAAAGAAAAGGAAGGCTTAAGGGAAAAATTTGGTGAACTTTTATTGACCGTAACGGTACAGTTAGGCTCGAAAATATGTATTTATGTTAACGTCAAAACTCTTAATCGGACAAAACCAGTTTTGTACGGTGGCGGTCAAAACCCTTCTTAAGTTAAATGGCGTTTTCTCTATTAAAATATTTTGTTTCAGAAGGCCTCCGTTGTAATTAAATTGAATTACTACTACAACACGATGTTTTCAAAAGGTTTTGACTGTGACATATACAAGAATTTATTAATTTACTTGTCTACGCTCTTTGTTATATAATACATATTTAAATATAATATGTAATAATAAATAATCATTTATTAGGCACATTAAAAATAGCCTTTGTCTTTAAGGTCAAAACAAAAAAAGGCTGCAAGAAACTAAATGAACGCCTGAATTCCAAACTAGGTAAAAACGTGTATCTTGAAAAAACATTTATTCATTTCATTAACATTTTTTTCAATAAGAAGCCACAAAAAAATTACAAAATAGGTGCTTAATTATTATTGTCACATTGATAAAGAATTACGGAAAACAAATTGTGGACGGCCAAATGAATTGTGGTTGATGTTTAAATGTGTTTGAGGCTGACTGTGCATCGCTCCCTAAAAATATAAGTATTATTGTACTATACAGATGATGATATCTGGGCCCCGTGCGCGTAATGCCAGACTGTATATAACCACAGACCCGGGTTGCTCTGTGCTTGCAGTAGTTTGCTTTCATGCATAATGTAATCTTTTTTTAACATTTCCCCACACTAAGTATTTCTCCTGTATCGTGGGTGCATTTACAAACATTTAAACTCACATACACAAACAGCCAGACCCGGAACAACTATCTGTAGGCCATACAAATATTAGTTTCGTGCGGGGATCTAAAACGTGATACGCCGCGCAGCAGCCAATCGCTCAGCCATTGAGCCAATCGAGTCGTCTGTACTTTCACGTGAAATATAAATGTCTAAATATAACTCCTAGCGCCACTTTAACAAACTATAATAATTACACAATTAAATACACTTACTATCCTGAGCTTTCTGTCCAGTCTTGCGAAGAATACCCACATTACTATTTATATAAATGTCCCTGTAAACATGAAAAAAAAAAAGATTTTTATCCCTAATTTTAGTCATTCATCCTGGTCTACCCATCACCCAAAAAATGTCTTGCTACCTTTTCCTTGGTCGCTTCTCTTACCTTGTATCATTGAAGGTACAGTCTGTGCAGCATATGATTGGCTCATTACCTCGAAAGGAACATATCTGCAAATAAAACAGTCATGATACTTATTATTAAATTGCTCATTGTGTCATTTTCATCCTCGGGTAACTTCTACATGTAGGTACGTATTGTATATATACGGTTACATAGTAACTAACGACAGTTTTCATTAGCACTGAGGAACACACTACTGAATAGTATTTGATTTTCAACGGTCGCACTAGCGATTTATGTTGAGCCAAAAAATATAAATTTAAAACAGGCCCCATTTTATTCTTTTGATGTCACATAGTCTAGAAAACTTCCCTTTTTTGTCAGTTAAAAACAGGAATAAGTAATATAATTATGTATTTATTGTCCACGGTAATATACTCACTGGTGCAAAGTCCTTGTCTATAAAATCAAGATAACTGCTCAAACAATTGTATACGTTGACACACTTTCCGGAGACACCATTCCTCGAACATGTAGACCCTGTAAAGTAAACATGTCATCTTAAAAGTGTCAGCCAATCAACTCATCATATCGCAGTCCACAGCTGGGCATGAGCCTCTCCCAAGCTGCACCACAACACCCTGGCTTCCGCTCTCCTCATCACAGCCACGTTTTTTAATATCGTTGGTCCATCTGGCTACCTTTTTGATCAGCCCATTGCCTATTTAGCTTGCTCACTTTGCAAGCTGTGTCGGTGACCCCAGTCTTTTTCCTGATAATTTTATTTCCATAAAAGCACGTGAGGTTAATACCTCTTGACTTTGCACTCTTAATCTAAGGCGTTTGCCACACGACACTCGTCCGTGCGATCGGGCAGTGTACGCACGGCCATAGTCTCTTTTAAGGTCGATACATAATCTTGGGCAACTCACATGAGGACTATGCAGATAAGTCTAAGATGGTCTTTTGAAGAAAGAACTACACAGATTTGGATGGACCTTTCCAGCCAGTGCAAGCATTTGTCTATTATCGTGTAGCTCGAATCATAGCTTAAGGAGCTCAAAGACACGACAAACAATACAAAAGCAAGGACATTTTTGTGATTATAAAGAAAGAAAGAAAAATTATTTATTAGTCTCGTACAAAACACACACACACATCCGTAGACAGAGACAAAAAATAAATAAGCTCGGTTGGCTTAAATCGGGCGTAAACACCAATGACACACCTTCACGCAAATTCAACAGTTCACTTGTAACACTAAAACAGCTTAAAAACAACGTAATTAAATGTCGTAACATCACGGTAAACTAAACAAAGAAGTTTATTAGAAATCCCAAAAATTAAATACATAAAATCACGAGCGTTTCAAATAGTCTTTGAGATACAACTAGATTATATAGTCAGTTACAACTGGTTTTTAACGTTTTTTTGCAGCCATAATATCAAGTTGACTGACTGGGTATTTTTGAAGTTATGTTTATAAAAAAATGTTTGAATATTACATCATTTAAACATTTGTACAACACTGCATCGCACGTTTTAGTTTATGTGGTCGGATAGGTTTGAATTCGACCGGTTTTAAAGCTATCACAGATATACATATACAGACTATATCCTAATCCTAGGATATTAGTATTAATATCCATACTTCCATACTAATATTATAAATGCGAATGTCACTCTGTTTGTATGTTACCTTTTCACGACTAAACGGCTGATCAGATCTTAATGAAATTTGGCAAGAAGATAGATTTCAACCTGGGGAAGGATATAGGCTATATATCATCACGCTAAGACCAATAGGAGCGGAGCAGCAATGGAAAATGTTGCGAAAATGGGGAAAATATGACGCAGACGAAGTTGCGCGGGACAACTAGTAATATTTATTATAAACGCGAAAGTTTGTAAGTATGGATGGATAGATGTTTGTTACTCATTCATGTAAAAACTACTGAATGGATCTGAATGAAATTTGGCACAGGGATAGATAATAGTCTGGAATAGCACATAGGATACTTTTTATCCCGTTAGTGTGATCCCGTGGGACAATTATCGAAAAAACGCGGGCCAAGCCGTGGGCAGAAGCTAGTCACAGATAATTTTAATTTTTTTGAGCAGATTTGTGACAGGAGATCATATCTAGGTGATCGTATCTCATTTAATGTTTTCAAGTTTTTCTGCAAGACAAGTTGGTTGAAATGTACCATATAACTCTGACAGTTATCCGATGAATTAAAAAAAATATTTCACATATTCACTTTGTATACACGATACGGCTTTCGAATGCAATAATTTCGAAAACTGAATGAAAACTGGTGAAACTCGAAAAAAATCTGACAAATCACGCTGCCACGAAGTTGAATCAGCTGACAGAGGATAATAAAAGAAGGCAGAAAAAAAAAGCATTTATTTTCACAGAACTGCATACCAAATAATCTACCTTTACTAAAAGTCTTTAACGATAATAATCATCATCATCAGCCTATATTGTTCCCACTGCTGGGACGCAGGCCTCCTCTCTATGAGAGGGAATGGGTACAGCCCATTCATCCACCACGCGGGCCCAGTGCGGGTTGGTAGATGTCACATGTCTTCGAATTTTTAGTTCTAGGACATGCCGGTTTCCTCACGATGTTTTCCTTCACCGTTTTGAGAGCAGCGGGGATGAAATAAATTCCACAAAGTAATGCGCCTGCCTGGCTTCGAACCTACGACTTACTGCTCGTAAGTCGGGCTGCTACCACTGGGCCACCGCTGCTCACTGGGCCACCGCTGTTCACTGGGCCACCGCTGCTCACTGGGCCACCGCTGCTGCTCACTGGGCCACCGCTGCTCACTGGGCCACCGCTGCTCACTGGGCCACCGCTGCTCTGACTAAGTAACGATAATACCTACACACAACTGATTATGCACACAACTCCATCAACTGGCATTACTTTCTTGTTTATGACTGAAATGTCATAATTAAATTCATTGTACGCCATATTTATTCATCGTATAAAAATTCGACATTTTCGTCGAAGTCCAATAAGACACCACTTGCAAATCTGAAAAATAGATCAGAAAAGATGGCAATTTGTTTTTGTGTGCTTTCGTACAAAAAAGTTGCCAAAAAGTTTTTATGTTAACCTTTTTAGTTCTGGTATGTCAACCCTATTCAAGTATCAATTTTACATTGTAATTAGAAAATATCAGCGCTTTAATCTCATAGAAGAAGAAGAAAAAATGCATATCATAGGGAATAACGCATAAAGTACCGCTCGAGCTACCTTCTACCAAATGAAAAAAGAATGACTTAAATCGGACCAGTAATCAGAAAAATTGGTGAACATACATGGAAAAAAAAGATACTGGTGAATTACATAACCACCTCCTTTTTTAGCAGACTGTTTAAAACTACAGACATTTCTCACTAATGCAACGTCGAAACTGATCGTATCGTTAAAAAGCATGAATGCATGACCGTATCGACAGAGCGGAATAGATTCCAAGATAACCTAACCTAACCTAACGTGTAATATCGTCGAGAAACCTGTGACAAGTCATCATCTGCCTAGCCTTTTCCCAAACTATCTTGGGGTCGGCTTCCAGTCTAACCGGATGCAGCTGAGTACCAGTATTTTACATGAAGCGACTGCCTATCTGACCTCCACAACCCAGTAACTAGGTAATACGATACCCCTTGGTAAGACTGAATGTCAGACTTTTTGCCTTCTGACTACTCGTAACGACTGTCAAAGATCTGCAAATGACAGCCGGGACCTACGGCTTAACGTGCTTTCCGAGGCACGGAGGAAACTCGGTATGTAATTATGGTCACCCATCCACGGACCAACCTCGGCAAGCACGGCTTAACCTTAAAGATCGACCCGGGCGGCTGTTATTATTTTGCCACGAGCTCCTCGCTCACAAGTATTCAATAGAAATACAGACGTAGGCGTAGGGAGACTGGATCTGATATCATGTATGACAGTATTGATAAGTGCATTGTATTGTTCACTGTATTACCTTTTTTTCTCATTTTACAGCATAAACTATCTGACTACGGCAAAGAGGTATTGTATCTTATTGGTTTTAATATTTCGACAAATTAGGTGTCTTGCATTAGTATTTATCCAGAGAGTGAGTTAGCGTAAACTTAAGATTTTTTTTTAGTTTTCATAAAAATAAAAATTGAGCAAACAATCAAGTTTCAACAGTACTTAAATAAACCTATCGATCACCTTTAATGCACTGTAAACAAACAATATCCCCGAAGTTAATTTTACACCAAACTGAATTTCATTAATGAACTCCAGAGCTTCTAAGTCGACCTATTTTCCAGTACTACATTATATCACGTAAATTGCAGGAAGGCTTCTGACGGTAATTTATTTATTTATTTATTTATAGTTAATTAAAACGGAATAACACCAATTACAGTAATTAACATGGAAACATAAAAAAGGTAGTACATAAAGTTGACGACATTCAATAAGTTAAACTAAAACTAACATGTAACAGTGGACACTCTTGCATACTTTTTCTCACAGAACACCAGACATATAAGCATAACTTTATTCCATTCATCCGCAAACACATCACATTCAGGGTTGGTAGTCAGAAGGGCGTTGAGCATCTCGAGAATACGACACACCGGCGAATTCGCTCTGGCGACAGTTTTGGAGAAAGGTTTGGCAAACAGATTGTGCCGGCGGCTCTGACGGTGTCCGATGTATTTGTCGGGCACAAATAGCCGGCAGAGAAGACTATGCAGTTCTGAACAGTCGATACGTCCCCGGAATATATTGCAGGCTACTGTGAGCTGATCCAAGCCCCTTCTCACCTCCAAAGAGTTAAAGCCCAACATTCCTAACAGATAGTTGGTAGGGTACATGTAGGGAAAGAAGTAGTACAACCTTCGGAAAAAGCTTCTCAGGAAGGTTTTCTGCACCTTTTCGAGCATCAGAGTCAGGTTCGCGGTGTAGGGGTGCCAGACACAGGCACTGGACTCTAGTTTGCTTCGGACCAAAGTGGTGTACAGTAACCTGATAACATTTGGATTTCGGAAGTCCCGAGCGTTTCGCATAACAAAGCCCAGTCGCCTGAAAGATTCCTTCGCTAGGATGGAAATGTGTTCTTTAAAAGTCAGACAGCGGTCAAACGTCACTCCTAGATCCTTGACGTTGGTGACTCGAGAGATAACTTCACCACCCAATCTGTAGTTGTAATGGATCGGCCGCAACCCTCTACCGTAAGTCATGACGTGGCACTTGCTTGCATTGAAAAACAGCTTGTTTACAATGCTCCACTCATAGATGGCATCAATATCCTTTTGGAGTAGTTCACAATCGTCATTCGATCTGATTTCAGCGACCAGTTTTAGATCGTCAGCGTATAACAGGCATTTGGCAAACTTAACCCTTGTTATCAAATCATTTATCATGATCAGGAACAGAGGCGGTCCTAACACAGATCCCTGGCTCACTCCCGAGCGAGTGTCGTACGGCTTAGACTCAAAGCAGCCGTGTCTGACAAACTGCTTGCGGTCCCTCAGGTAGTCAGAAAAGAAGCTGAGAAATCCGGACGAGAAACCTATAGTTCCCAGCTTTCTCAAGAGCACATCGTTGTCAACTCTGTCAAATGCTTTTTGGAAATCAAAATATAAAGCGTCGACCTGCATGCCGTTGTCTAAGCTACTGGATATGAAGTCTACGTGAATAAGCAGGTTCGAATTTACGGAGCGGCCCGGACGAAATCCGTGTTGAGCATCGGACAAAAGCCTATTTATGTGTTTATAAAAGTAGGTGTGCAGAATATGCTCCAAAACCTTGGCAATGTTTGGGAGGATAGCAATGGGTCTGTATTCCTCTACCGATGTTTTGTCGGAGGTTTTAGGGATGGGAGTGACTCGCGAAGTTTTCCATTGTTCAGGGTATACACCGGACTGAAGGGCTAAGTTGAAGACATGACACAGAGGGGCTGCCAAGATGTCATGACATCCCTTGAGTATAAAGGCAGGAATGTTGTCTGGGCCAACGGAGCTACAGGGTTTAAGCTTCGCAATTCCCTTTACCACGTCTGGTGGGGTTAATAAGGGGAGGGGGATATTATTTCCCTCACCACACGGATTTGCGTTTCTTGGGTCCAATTTCGGAGTATCGGGCAGAAATACGCTGGCAAAAAATTGAGCAAATGCCTCGGCTGCTTTGACACCCGAACAAGTCTCACCATTAAATATAACATTTGGCTCGAAACCGCCCTTGGATCGCAAGCTAGAAAAATGCTGCCAGAAATGACGCGGATTTTGGCGTATGCTTTTTTCCACGCCACTGCAGTGCAAACTATAGGCATCTGGGTAATAAAGCTATGTTCTTGTATCGTCACTGCGACGCCGACGTCAAGCGATGATACCTTATAAACTTGCAATGGCAAGTTTTGAGCGTTTTTTTTTTTAAATTCTGACTATGCAAATGTTGAATTGACACAATTTATTTTAATCTGAGCATATATCTGGACTGTTCCATGAATCAGGGGATGATTTTTTTTTATTTGTTTAATACATATATGGTCAAGTTCATCCATTCCTGCACTTAGTTTCAGAAAGATTTTTTAGTCTGCGTTTCTTATATTATTATTTGCTGAACACAAGCAAACATAAACGAAAGCCTCTTGGTAGACAGAAACTATTTGTTCAAATTAGATAAAAAATAAAGTTGCAAGGACATAACGTGCATTCAAAATGTAATCTATCTATTATACAAGTTGTTGTTTCGCATCCTCGTCAAAATTCAGGAGGTTGTCACAAAAAACATAAGTAATCAATTTAAATTAAGGTTCCTAGTTAATTATTAATAAACGCTGATTTTTGGTTGTTTAAGTTTGTCTTTATTCCAGAATAACCCCTTTAACGTGGTTTAGGGAATAAGGAATTATCAAATCAACGTTTGAGATTGTTTGTATGTGTGAAAGCTCGGTTATAAGACGAGGATCAGACGCATCACGTTTAAAATATGAGTGTTTCACACTTACTGATTTTCGTAAATAAGAAAAAATAGTAAAATTATCTACCCATTTTATTATTGATTCGGGTCGAGAATCATTAGCATAGTTACCTCCTTGAATTTCACGAGGATGCAAAACAACACCTTGTAGTTCTAAAGACAAAGTCTAGTAGCCTAATTTGAATAAATTACTGATGATTTACCTCATATTAATGCTTGTTGTTAATTTTCTACTTTATTTTAGGGGACAATATAAGTTAATTATATTTATTCACCTAAGCAAACTATGCCTCGTTGTGCATCGCCACAGCAAGACGTCAATCCCGTCCCGCTCTGTATGTCAATCAGCATAGGACTTTGGATACAATTAATGCATAAAATGAAAGCACCTCTCACCTTAGAAATTGCATTTACAAAATCAATTTTCAGGGCTTATGCAGGTTTTTTACCTTATCTTAGATTAGATATGGACAGTTTAAATGCCTACTCATCTTTACACGGCATTGGAAAAGGGATGACAGTGTTATCTTCTAAGAACCTAGCTAAGAATTAAGTCTTTAATTGACAATGGGAGGCCTAATACTAATTATTTAAGGGTCGGCAAAGTGACGTTGATGATTCAAAAGCATGGAACTCATGGAGTTGTCTAAAAATATATCCGGATCTTGGAAACGAGGGATGAAAAAAAACATTTCAAAGTAAACATTATAATAGGGATGATGACTTGGTAAAGAAAACGAAAATCTATTTTGTCCGACAGTCAGGTGACACAAAAATATTTGTCACGTATTTTTGTTTTAAAAATTAGTTAAAACAGTTGGGTGCAAATAATTAATATAAATTACGGTTCCTTGTTAATTATTAATAAACGCTGCTTTTTTTGTTGATTAAATTTGTCAGTATTTCAGAATAACCCCCTTAACGTGGATTAGGGAATAAGAAATGATCGAATAAACGTTTGAGATTGTTTGTACGTGTGAAAACGAGGTTACAGGGCGAGAATCAGCCGGCCCGCGCTTAAAACACGGATGGTTAACACTTACCGATTTCCGTAAATATGAAAAAAAATAAAAATTACCTACCCAATTTATTATTGATTTGGGTCGAGAATCATTAGCATAGTTACCTCCTTGAATTTGACGAGATTGCAAAACAAAAGCTTGTATGTACAAGTATCAAAATTACAGGGCGTCAATATTCGTCGATATCGCTGTCAACAGGAAAAGTGCCCAGAAGGCTGGCCGCAAAAAAAGGTCAGCTCTCGTCACGTGAAGAGACGACTTGGCGATATCCTGAAACACAAGGTGGGCACTCGGACCCCATTTTTAACTTAATAAAAAAAAACATGAAAAAATAAAAAATAAATATTCCTTCTAGCTAATAATAGATTTTCACAACAGTTTGTTTTAAAAACGGGGTCTGAATTTAATTCAGACCCCGTTTGTCCGTTAGTGACACCGATTGGCTTCTGGCGCGTCACGACATGCCATGACACGTAAGTGTGTGTGTTGCTCTCCATACACATGTATGGAGAGTCACTGAAAATTGGTTTAAATAACAAATGTAGTTTTACTGTTGAGTGTAAATTTACATAATTATGATTGAGGGTTTAAAATATTGTTATTATATTGTTTGGTGCTATGGAATGAGTGTATGGATGGAATAAAATGTTGTTATCTTTTAAACTGATTCAGGACCTCATACATTTGAGGAGTCACATTTTATTTTAACTGAAAACTTTTTATTTTCATTTAAAATCTTCTAGGCTGCAATATCAATAAAAGACGTCCCCAGAGACTACTATTCAGATACCAGTTCCACACTACGGTAAAACGTTGAACTTGAACTGGTCCTGGGCAGTAAGGCGTTTCAATATATACAATAAACAATTATTATTATAATATGGTAAGAAAACCACATCAAAATATATTTCAAAACATATTTAGTGTTGAATTCGTAGAAGCCGAGTCGAGTCTCAGCTACAAGATACCGCTCTAATTTAATACAACAACTTGGACCAACTACATACCTCAGATAGTTTCGAAGTGTAGTTATCTGTAGAATAATAATAATTCTGGTCACATACATGTGTAGATTCAGCGTTAAACTAAAGCAAACTTCAGCTGACACAAGTCGGTTAATTGCGGACATTAACAACCGGGTAGGTAGTAGTATCTAGCGGGTAAGCAATCGTAAAATAACATGGTGGGTAATATGCAATGCTAAACTGTTTAGAATTGTTATGTTTGACTAGCTTTTGCCTCCGAACTGATAAATCATACTTGTGTCAAACTTACTTCTTACCGTTCTAAATTAATTCAGCCCAAAATTTGGTTTCATTACCGTCTTGGACTATATCATGTGCCTAGCCACTAGCAACTATGTTGGGGTCGGCCTCTAGTCTAACCGAATTCACCTGAATGCCAGTATTTTACGTGGAGTGTCTGCTTGTCTGACCTCCACAACCCAGTTAATACTGGGTGATGCAAACCCCTTGGTAAGAATGGTTTTCAGACTTTCGAGCCACTGACTACCTGTAACGACTGTCAAGATCTACAATTGTGTTACCTATCATAAGTTCGAAAAACTATTTTCGTTTCATTTTTTTTACTTCATCGAAGTCACGTCTGCCACTGTATCAGTTGACCTACTATGAATCCGATTTTTTTGTTACTCCGATGTTTCATTTGGTTGAAAAAAAAAATACCGAAGTTACATTTAGCCGAAATAACATTTGTTCGAAGTATTATGTTTCCGAACATTCATGATACCTCTGTTTCAAGCAGGGATGCAGCAACCAAGCAGGCATGCAACATGCAAGCAGGCATGCAGCAACTAAGCAGGCATGCAACATGCAAGCAGGCATGCAACATGCTGCAAGCATTGTTTCTGTCACGGCTCCGGCGCTGCGGGGTTTGGGCGGCCCCACGCGAGCTTATCGTCGCAGATGGTTTTAACGCTCACCAGCGCAGCTTCGACTTGCTGGCCGGCCAAGCCAGCCAGCCTCAGCCACGGCGTCGAGTGAGCCTTCAAACCACCTGCACCTACCTCAGCTTGCGGGCCGCCTCACCCCTCCGCACCTGGACCGCACTTGAGCTTAAACTATAACACTGTGGGGGTTCGGTTTTTGCAGTGAATCGTTTCTGTCACTAAATTATTGCACAACATATTTACTTTATATGACACTATTTTAATTTAACATTTAAAATGCTACTAAGTAGGTAACTGGCTATTTATTTGTACAATGACCAAATAATATTTCGTAAAATTTTGTTTCGGTGTTGTGAAAATATGGCAAAAAAATCATTTTGCAAAAGAAAAAGAGGTTTAAAAGAGGCTTCGGCTGAATAAGTTTCGATAAAACATATGACACATAATACATCAATGATCTAAAAATATTTCAAATAACGCATATACCAAAAGAGACGTCAGTTAATAGTTTTCGGTAAAATGAAATTCGAACAAACAGAGTTTGAAAAGTGGTCGGTTCCCATACAATTCACAGTCAGGACCAATGGCTTAACGTGCTGTTCAAGGCATGAAGGAAAATCGGTATGTAATTGGACCAATCTAGGCAAGACATATCTATCTATACATCGTAATACACACACTCTTAATTATATGTAATTATACTCTTCATGCTCTCTAACTTTGACGATACCACGTTTGTTTTCTCACATACTCAGGCAAGAAATTCCAAAGGAAGTTATTTGAGTAACAGATGTGCCAATTTACAAACGCCATGTTATCCCATCGGAAACGTGGCACACACAGCCCCTAAACGATATGCAAAATACCACCATTACTTTTTATTTTGTTGGGTTATTTTTTACATCGAATTTTATGACTGCCACATTAGTCTTGTAGTCGGAAGCACTACTGCTGAGCACTACTTGAGCAGGTGGCGTACCATGACGTCTTAAAACATTATTGTTCCATTCTTATTCCAGAGTGAAAATGAGACGGAGCTATACAGGTCGTCTAGCTCCATCTCTTTCCCACTTTGGAATAGGAATGGAACAATAATGTTTTAAGCGTCATAGTGACCCCCTGGTCATCGGTTCCATTTCCAGTATAGTCAAAGTAGCAGCAACGGATTCCATACTCTCTGACTTTTATTTACATTTTAGGAAAGATTACAGACTAATCAATTATAATAACAAACATATATAACTAAATTGCTAATTGCAAGCTTCCACAGATGAATTTAAAATTGTTACTTCCTAATACTTCTATCAGTTACTTCCTCTATGTTGGTTTATTTTATTTTTATTTTATGATAAACAATAAATGCTTCAAGTGCAGGTAGATGTCTCTTGTACCAATGGCTTTGCTAACAATTTCATTACTGGGCTTGCATTGGTGCAGAATAGGTCAATGCCAGGTTTACAAGAAATTTCGCTAAAACTGCGACTGGCTCTCTGAAAGTATGCATTACGCCTATAATTAGTGTTTGCATATTATTATATGAGACTTAAAACATAACCGGCGAAATTTAGGTGTACTAATAAGTTCACCTCTGCCTTACCCTTCGCGGATTACGGGTGTGATATTACTTATGTTTTTATTTGAAATGTCCAACGTACACGCGGGCACAAGTATCAAATTCAAAGGTCCATATTGTCTGCAAATGACCCAAATACAAGTATAACTGACGGACAAATAAAAGGTAAATACAACAGATATGATGGTTAGGAAACCGGATGACGACTGAAATTCAGCGAACGGACCGCAGATATAGATATACCTAGATAACGCAAGTATCACAATCCGTATAAAAAAACAAAAGCGTGCTATTTTTTGACTATCTAATATGTCGTAAGAAGTAGTATTCACAATAGTCTACGTTTTTGCTCTTTAAATGTCTAGAATTAAGTTCTTGTCTTTTTGTTTTCTCCATGCCTCGGAAAGCACGCTAAGCCGTTGCAGTTGGTCCCGGCTGTCATTTTAAGATCATTGACAATCGTTACAGGTAGTCACTGGCCCGAAAGTCTGGCAACGAGTCTGAAAAAGAGTTTTCGTATTACCCAGTACTAACTGGGTTGTGTTAGATCAGATAAGCAGTCGCTCCATGTACAATATCCGGTTAAACTAGAAGCCGACGACAAAATAGTTCGGAAAAGGCCAGGCAAATGATGACAGTGGCCATAAGAAGCATAAAAAGCTTAAGCCGAGCATGCGAGGTTGTTGCTCTTGCATTATCTAGGCATTTCTATATCTGTGGAACAGACCCTTTTACAAACAATGAGTTTAGGTAGATTTGAAAACGATATCTGAGTTTGTGTAGACTTTATATATTCCATATACCGTATGGCGTTGGTATATTTTGAAAGGACTTCACTTTTATTGAATCTGTTTTAGTGGTTTTCTGGTTTTATCGGGGATTGTAATGTAACTCGGTAAAAAAAAAAAACAAAAAAAAAATTGTTTTGTTAAAGGCCCTCGAATGTGTTTTTATGTTATTTGAGTATGAGTATTATCTAACATTGTGTAAATGGTGTATTGTATTAAGAGGGTTGTTTTAATTATGATGTAAATTAGCATAAAAAGCTAGTACTAACAGACACAAAGACATTTATTCGTTGGATACGGTAGGCACAAAGTTGTTATAATAGCGTCGTTTAGGATATATTTTCCGCTATAAGCGGCATCCTAATATTTAGGTACGGCCAGCAAACTTGATATAAATAAAAACGCCAGTCTTCTGGGCACGTTTCCAGATGACAGCGATGTGGAGGAGTATTTTGACGCCTTAACGTCCTGTTGTTTTTAATTTAGTTTATATTTAGTTAGTTAGTTTATGTAAATACTGTTATTTTTATTTTATTGTAATAATTATTGTGGAGGATGGAAGCCACTAGATCCTAGATTACAACATAAAATAAAAACTTCTAAGATAATATTATATATTTCCCTTTTTATTACGTTTCACATAGTTTATACAATCGTTCTCTTTTATTTTATATTGACAAATCAGTTTAAAAAACGTAATTAAATAAAAAATACATACTGCCAATTACTAAACTATTATAATGAGGTCGGTCCACAACATGGCCCCGAGCGGTGTGAAACACCAATTATCAATTTAATCGGACCAACTTGCGGACCGGCCGACGCAACACACCCCCTTTAGTTGCTACGTTTACTACGCGAACGATATTGTCCCTACCCGGGAACATCTCGGTGACGCGTCCCATAGGCCAACAGTTTCGGGGTAGATTGCCGTCAGCAATTAAAACCACGTCTCCTGTCTTCAATGATTGGTGGGGTGGAACCGTTCTACGCGGCAACAGAAGTGGCAAGTATTCTTTCGTCCAGCGTTGCCAGAAATGGTCTGCAAGACGTTGGGCTTTCCGCCAATCTACACGTCGTGAGAGGTCGGCGTCGCAGAATTCCCGTAGACACAGATCATTAGTGGATGTTCCGATTAGAAAGTTGAAGGGTGTAAGCGCTTGTTCACTTCTTTCATCAACTGGGACATGCGTTAGCGGTCGAGAATTAATAATGCCTTCCACCTCTATCAGCAGCGTATGTAATACTTCTGTTCTTGGTGATCTATCTTTCAGCGTTACTCTTAAGGCTGTCTTGACGCTGCTTACTAGGCGCTCCCAGCAGCCGCCCATGAATGGAGCTGAAGGAGGGATAAATTTCCATTCTATGCCTTTATTTACCGAAAAGTCGTAGAGGTCAGGTAATATATTCGAAGCGCCTACAAATGCCGTTCCATTGTCAGAGTAGATGCAAGTGGGACAGCCGCGTCGGGCTATGAATCGACGTAGGGCCATCAAAGCGGAATCGGAAGATAATGACTCGACGATCTCTATGTGAATAGCTCTCACAGTCAGACAGGTGAATAGAGCAATCCAATTCTTCATTGTCCGACGTCCTGCTGTAACAGTCAAAGGGCCAAAATAATCAACACCAACGAAGGTAAATGGTCTAGTATGATGAGCCATCCTTGCTTCAGGTAAGTCTCCAATTGGTGGTATGAGTGGTCTCGCCTTCATATTCCGACAAAATTGACATTGCTTTGCCACACTTCTCACAGATGGTCTCAAACTGACTATGAAGTAACGTTGGCGCAGTTCGTTCACTACAAGTTCGTTGTTGCCATGGGCAAATTTGATGTGGTACGAGCTGATCAGTAAACGGGTTATCGGGTGTTTCCCATCCAACACAATCGGTTTTGGGTCTATGGCTGTTGAAGCTCCCGTGCGGCCGGATAAACGCAGAAGCCTATCATCTCCTAGTATCAAAGAAATATTCTTAAGCCTACTTTCTTTTGAAACGGGGCGTGCAGCGTCAATCAATTTACATTCACTGTTGAAAGAATCTAATTGTACGCGCATAAAGGCATGGCATTCAGCAGATGAAATAAAACAGACATCTAAAACTGCTAAGCCGCGTAATGGAAATTTAGGATTTTCAGGAGAACGGCGAAAAAATGAAGCGCACTGATGAGCTCGCGCGGTAGCACGAATAAATCGCAACCAGACGCTAAACCGAGTATAATCAGCAACCACAGGTGATGGTGAGTCACCTGACTGAGTTAATGTCAAACCCACCAGATCCCTATTGGATCTATTTTCCTCAGGAGCTGGTGTGTCATTAATAGCTGGTTCACTGGGCCATTCGTTTGATGATTGGAGTAAAAATGATGGCCCGGTAAACCACCGTGAGTTTATCGTAAATTCATCTTTGAATCTGGTGGTCATCTTAATCCGGACTATCCTGTGGTGACCTCAAATGAATTTAAGGCCCCCAGCCAGGGCTTACAAACTAGATAATTAAACTAAATGACCGCTCGCTAAGGGCACCCCCTGTGGGGTTCGGACCTCGGCTTAGGGCGTCATTGATTAGTGGACAGCAAGGGACAGGCTGGGTTGTATTATTATTTAGGGAATTTAAAGCTACTTGCTCAGCGGCGCGGGCTGGCTCGTCGGGCAAGGGTCGGGGAGTAATATTACTGGGACGTCGCGACGGGCCTCGTCGGTGAGGCCGGTATACGGATCGGATTCTGTTTTTGTGTTTTCTAAGGGTGCTGGTTTCCCTATTGCTCTCTTGAAGGAGGGTAATGGGGTCGTCGAGTTCCGTGAGGATATGCCTAGGACGGCGAATCTTCCCTATCTTGGTGGGGACGTATCGGGCGGCCGACACCACTAGTGGGTTGGGGTGTTTCTCGGCAGAGTCAAGTAAACGCTTTGAAAGGCGTTTAATGACCTGCTTGCTGGTGGGGATCTTGAGATCGACATGGAGTCATACATTCCTAACGAACCACGGGACTCCTGTGGCCTTTCGGAGAAACCGGTTCTGGAGGGTCTGCATCCTATGGATTTGGTAAGCCTTAGTTTGACCGAATACAGGGCAAGCGTAGGTCAGGATGGGATGAATTCCAAAATATCAAAAAAGCACAACGTTAATATTCAAGTTTTCACTTATAGACACTGTGTCACTGGCTTGTCTTAGAACCAAAAATTCAAAGATTTGTGATATCTACCAAAACCGGACAGGACAGTGTAGGGGATTATAGCTCATTTCCCTTTTATCTCATCAGTGACTTATTTTGAGCAGCCTTTGCCAAAATCTAGCCTTTACAATTATGTAGACACAAGATGAATTATTTGAGAAAACTCATTTGCATAATCCAATTCTCACTAGAATACTTTAATTATGTAATATGATTAGTGCCTACGATCTAATATGCGTGACTCTGAGATATGGTCTTGGCCTCTTTTTAGTGTGCTTTCAAGTAATTAGCGTGTTCAACTTTAGCCGAAAAACTCCGCGAAAAGCGGACGTAATAAGAACACTATTGACCACATTGTAAGTAATAGATGTAGGTGTTCTAACTTTAAGGTCATCACTTTACGGCTTAGCGTATAGTATGTCATGGCATGATCAGACTTTTTTTGATTTTCACATCACGTTTTACTGAGCTGTACAATAAATGTTTCGCAAACATTGCCTAAACATATTATCAATATCGTTTGAAAAGGTCCATATTTCTAACATTAACCATGAATCCAGTACATTATTTAAGCCTTTTTTTTTTAAGGATGAGAAGTCATCAAATGACCCCCCCCCACTCTGGGCGGAGCGGGAGGGAGTGTCAGACTTGAGTGACTAAAACCCATCCATGTTCCTTCTTAGCCCTTTGTGTTCCAGGGCCACGGTATCTCTTTCGAACAACCCCTCTCTGGCAGGCATCGGTCCTCTCGGACCCCTTCCGATTTGCTGACATCTCCTTGAGGCGCGCGTGGAACACAAACGCGCCTTCGACACGGCCTGTCGTCATAAGACGGACGGACGGTGGGCTAGCCCATTACTCACCGTCCACAGGCCCGCACATTATAATTATATGGCTAAAAAAAAAAAACTTCAATATTTACCATTTTTGTCGATTATTATGAAAAGAATTTTGACCGTCTGTGTTCTGCACTTTCGTTTGATTTTATTTATACGTCTGGGAAATGGTCATGACTTTTGAGTTCATATAAGAATACCGAATACATATTATCGGTAACCAATACTTATGTGACGATCAACTTAGTGGCAAAATCACCACCAATTTCACAGAAAATATATCGACAAGATTCTAAATAGAACTCACTTTTTTTCTTTTTTCTTGTTACTAAAGAATTCTGTACAACCTTATTAATTTATTATGAAAGAAAATGGCTATATTTTCATGGAAATAGCAGTAGTCTAGGACTTAAAATATTCGTATACTCCCCTTTTATATGTATAAGAAGATAATTTAAACACACACGTTCAGAATCAACGAACCTTTGAATCCGAGTTGTTCTTGCTTACAAATAGACTTTATAAACGCGAGCAGACTTAATAGCTCAGCTCGCGATTATAAAGACTGTTTGCTACGTTGGAAATGTATTGTATTGGTAAAGTGTATTAACACTAGGGTAACAGAACGCAAAAGAGATTTCCAACGTGTACTCGTAAGTAAGGACGCGGTTACAATAGTGGAATCAAAAAACTGTGACTTTTCATTATCCGCGAGCTTTTTTTTTCTCTGAAAAGGTTACTCACTTTGCAAAAGGCGTCCCAGTCATCAACATCATCAGCCTAGACTTTTCTCGCAATTATGTTGGGGTTAGCTTCCAGTCTAACCAGATGCAACTACCTAATCACCAGTATTTACTTGCTAATTATGATACCCTAGTACCAGAAATGATAATTTTCAAACGAATGAATCATTTTTCTTAGTGAGGTAGTCCCATTGATTTAACACTCTTTTAACAAACTACTGTATAAGAATGCAAACCCTTTCAATGAGTGAAATTCGAATTTGAGATTCTAAATAATTTTGGATTTCCTTTTTTAATTTTCCTGACTTGCGTAAAAACCCCAAGGTAGATAACCTTTACGTTAGTCAAAATACAATGGCGAAGGGTTAAAAAAAAGTTGAACTGATTAAAAAGTAACCACTTCAGTTACTTTTTAACCGACTTCCAACAAGGAGGAGGTTCTTAATTCGACTATTTGTATTTTTGAAGTGAAAACTTCTTTAGCGGCATTGTGCACTTTTGTGATGGGTAAAAATGTATTATAAATTGTCATGTTTGTGTTCGATAGCGCAATAAATGAATAATAATATTGTATTTTATCACATAAATGATAGTACTTTTATACTGATAATTAAAGGAATTCGTGCAAAATTATTCCCTTACCATTCCAAAATATCATTTTTTTTTTTTGGTATGGCCTCTCGCAGATCAACCTGCTAAGGTTTTAACTGCTTAACCCGGACTATCCTGTGGTGACCTCAAATGAATTTAAGGCCCCCAGCCAGGGCTTACAAACTAGATAATTAAACTAAATGACCGCTCGCTAAGGGCACCCCCTGTGGGGTTCGGACCTCGGCTTAGGGCGTCATTGATTAGTGGACAGCAAGGGACAGGCTGGGTTGTATTATTATTTAGGGAATTTAAAGCTACTTGCTCAGCGGCGCGGGCTGGCTCGTCGGGCAAGGGTCGGGGAGTAATATTACTGGGACGTCGCGACGGGCCTCGTCGGCGAGGCCGGTATACGGATCGGATTCTGTTTTTGTGTTTTCTAAGGGTGCTGGTTTCCCTATTGCTCTCTTGAAGGAGGGTAATGGGGTCGTCGGGTTCCGTGAGGATATGCCTAGGACGGCGAATCTTCCCTATCTTGGTGGGGACGTATCGGGCGGCCGACACCACTAGTGGGTTGGGGTGTTTCTCGGCAGAGTCAAGTAAACGCTTTGAAAGGCGTTTAATGACCTGCTTGCTGGTGGGGATCTTGAGATCGACATGGAGTCATACATTCCTAACGAACCACGGGACTCCTGTGGCCTTTCGGAGAAACCGGTTCTGGAGGGTCTGCATCCTATGGATTTGGTAAGCCTTAGTTTGACCGAATACAGGGCAAGCGTAGGTCAGGATGGGATGAATTCCAAAATATCAAAAAAGCACAACGTTAATATTCAAGTTTTCACTTATAGACACTGTGTCACTGGCTTGTCTTAGAACCAAAAATTCAAAGATTTGTGATATCTACCAAAACCGGACAGGACAGTGTAGGGGATTATAGCTCATTTCCCTTTTATCTCATCAGTGACTTATTTTGAGCAGCCTTTGCCAAAATCTAGCCTTTACAATTATGTAGACACAAGATGAATTATTTGAGAAAACTCATTTGCATAATCCAATTCTCACTAGAATACTTTAATTATGTAATATGATTAGTGCCTACGATCTAATATGCGTGACTCTGAGATATGGTCTTGGCCTCTTTTTAGTGTGCTTTCAAGTAATTAGCGTGTTCAACTTTAGCCGAAAAACTCCGCGAAAAGCGGACGTAATAAGAACACTATTGACCACATTGTAAGTAATAGATGTAGGTGTTCTAACTTTAAGGTCATCACTTTACGGCTTAGCGTATAGTATGTCATGGCATGATCAGACTTTTTTTGATTTTCACATCACGTTTTACTGAGCTGTACAATAAATGTTTCGCAAACATTGCCTAAACATATTATCAATATCGTTTGAAAAGGTCCATATTTCTAACATTAACCATGAATCCAGTACATTATTTAAGCCTTTTTTTTTTAAGGATGAGAAGTCATCAAATGACCCCCCCCCACTCTGGGCGGAGCGGGAGGGAGTGTCAGACTTGAGTGACTAAAACCCATCCATGTTCCTTCTTAGCCCTTTGTGTTCCAGGGCCACGGTATCTCTTTCGAACAACCCCTCTCTGGCAGGCATCGGTCCTCTCGGACCCCTTCCGATTTGCTGACATCTCCTTGAGGCGCGCGTGGAACACAAACGCGCCTTCGACACGGCCTGTCGTCATAAGACGGACGGACGGTGGGCTAGCCCATTACTCACCGTCCACAGGCCCGCACATTATAATTATATGGCTAAAAAAAAAAAACTTCAATATTTACCATTTTTGTCGATTATTATGAAAAGAATTTTGACCGTCTGTGTTCTGCACTTTCGTTTGATTTTATTTATACGTCTGGGAAATGGTCATGACTTTTGAGTTCATATAAGAATACCGAATACATATTATCGGTAACCAATACTTATGTGACGATCAACTTAGTGGCAAAATCACCACCAATTTCACAGAAAATATATCGACAAGATTCTAAATAGAACTCACTTTTTTTCTTTTTTCTTGTTACTAAAGAATTCTGTACAACCTTATTAATTTATTATGAAAGAAAATGGCTATATTTTCATGGAAATAGCAGTAGTCTAGGACTTAAAATATTCGTATACTCCCCTTTTATATGTATAAGAAGATAATTTAAACACACACGTTCAGAATCAACGAACCTTTGAATCCGAGTTGTTCTTGCTTACAAATAGACTTTATAAACGCGAGCAGACTTAATAGCTCAGCTCGCGATTATAAAGACTGTTTGCTACGTTGGAAATGTATTGTATTGGTAAAGTGTATTAACACTAGGGTAACAGAACGCAAAAGAGATTTCCAACGTGTACTCGTAAGTAAGGACGCGGTTACAATAGTGGAATCAAAAAACTGTGACTTTTCATTATCCGCGAGCTTTTTTTTTCTCTGAAAAGGTTACTCACTTTGCAAAAGGCGTCCCAGTCATCAACATCATCAGCCTAGACTTTTCTCGCAATTATGTTGGGGTTAGCTTCCAGTCTAACCAGATGCAACTACCTAATCACCAGTATTTACCTGCTAATTATGATACCCTAGTACCAGAAATGATAATTTTCAAACGAATGAATCATTTTTCTTAGTGAGGTAGTCCCATTGATTTAACACTCTTTTAACAAACTACTGTATAAGAATGCAAACCCTTTCAATGAGTGAAATTCGAATTTGAGATTCCAAATAATTTTGGATTTCCTTTTTTAATTTTCCTGACTTGCGTAAAAACCCCAAGGTAGATAACCTTTACGTTAGTCAAAATACAATGGCGAAGGGTTAAAAAAAAGTTGAACTGATTAAAAAGTAACCACTTCAGTTACTTTTTAACCGACTTCCAACAAGGAGGAGGTTCTTAATTCGACTATTTGTATTTTTGAAGTGAAATCTTCTTTAGCGGCATTGTGCACTTTTGTGATGGGTAAAAATGTATTATAAATTGTCATGTTTGTGTTCGATAGCGCAATAAATGAATAATAATATTGTATTTTACCACATAAATGATAGTACTTTTACACTGATAATTAAAGGAATTCGTGCAAAATTATTCCCTTACCATTCCAAAATATCATTTTTTTTTTTGGTATGGCCTCTCGCAGATCAACCTGCTAAGGTTTTAACTGCTTAATCCGGACTATCCTGTGGTGACCTCAAATGAATTTAAGGCCCCCAGCCAGGGCTTACAAACTAGATAATTAAACTAAATGACCGCTCGCTAAGGGCACCCCCTGTGGGGTTCGGACCTCGGCTTAGGGCGTCATTGATTAGTGGACAGCAAGGGACAGGCTGGGTTGTATTATTATTTAGGGAATTTAAAGCTACTTGCTCAGCGGCGCGGGCTGGCTCGTCGGGCAAGGGTCGGGGAGTAATATTACTGGGACGTCGCGACGGGCCTCGTCGGTGAGGCCGGTATACGGATCGGATTCTGTTTTTGTGTTTTTAAGGGTGCTGGTTTCCCTATTGCTCTCTTGAAGGAGGGTAATGGGGTCGTCGAGTTCCGTGAGGATATGCCTAGGACGGCGAATCTTCCCTATCTTGGTGGGGACGTATCGGGCGGCCGACACCACTAGTGGGTTGGGGTGTTTCTCGGCAGAGTCAAGTAAACGCTTTGAAAGGCGTTTAATGACCTGCTTGCTGGTGGGGATCTTGAGATCGACATGGAGTCATACATTCCTAACGAACCACGGGACTCCTGTGGCCTTTCGGAGAAACCGGTTCTGGAGGGTCTGCATCCTATGGATTTGGTAAGCCTTAGTTTGACCGAATACAGGGCAAGCGTAGGTCAGGATGGGATGAATTCCAAAATATCAAAAAAGCACAACGTTAATATTCAAGTTTTCACTTATAGACACTGTGTCACTGGCTTGTCTTAGAACCAAAAATTCAAAGATTTGTGATATCTACCAAAACCGGACAGGACAGTGTAGGGGATTATAGCTCATTTCCCTTTTATCTCATCAGTGACTTATTTTGAGCAGCCTTTGCCAAAATCTAGCCTTTACAATTATGTAGACACAAGATGAATTATTTGAGAAAACTCATTTGCATAATCCAATTCTCACTAGAATACTTTAATTATGTAATATGATTAGTGCCTACGATCTAATATGCGTGACTCTGAGATATGGTCTTGGCCTCTTTTTAGTGTGCTTTCAAGTAATTAGCGTGTTCAACTTTAGCCGAAAAACTCCGCGAAAAGCGGACGTAATAAGAACACTATTGACCACATTGTAAGTAATAGATGTAGGTGTTCTAACTTTAAGGTCATCACTTTACGGCTTAGCGTATAGTATGTCATGGCATGATCAGACTTTTTTTGATTTTCACATCACGTTTTACTGAGCTGTACAATAAATGTTTCGCAAACATTGCCTAAACATATTATCAATATCGTTTGAAAAGGTCCATATTTCTAACATTAACCATGAATCCAGTACATTATTTAAGCCTTTTTTTTTTAAGGATGAGAAGTCATCAAATGACCCCCCCCCACTCTGGGCGGAGCGGGAGGGAGTGTCAGACTTGAGTGACTAAAACCCATCCATGTTCCTTCTTAGCCCTTTGTGTTCCAGGGCCACGGTATCTCTTTCGAACAACCCCTCTCTGGCAGGCATCGGTCCTCTCGGACCCCTTCCGATTTGCTGACATCTCCTTGAGGCGCGCGTGGAACACAAACGCGCCTTCGACACGGCCTGTCGTCATAAGACGGACGGACGGTGGGCTAGCCCATTACTCACCGTCCACAGGCCCGCACATTATAATTATATGGCTAAAAAAAAAAAACTTCAATATTTACCATTTTTGTCGATTATTATGAAAAGAATTTTGACCGTCTGTGTTCTGAACTTTCGTTTGATTTTATTTATACGTCTGGGAAATGGTCATGACTTTTGAGTTCATATAAGAATACCGAATACATATTATCGGTAACCAATACTTATGTGACGATCAACTTAGTGGCAAAATCACCACCAATTTCACAGAAAATATATCGACAAGATTCTAAATAGAACTCACTTTTTTTCTTTTTTCTTGTTACTAAAGAATTCTGTACAACCTTATTAATTTATTATGAAAGAAAATGGCTATATTTTCATGGAAATAGCAGTAGTCTAGGACTTAAAATATTCGTATACTCCCCTTTTATATGTATAAGAAGATAATTTAAACACACACGTTCAGAATCAACGAACCTTTGAATCCGAGTTGTTCTTGCTTACAAATAGACTTTATAAACGCGAGCAGACTTAATAGCTCAGCTCGCGATTATAAAGACTGTTTGCTACGTTGGAAATGTATTGTATTGGTAAAGTGTATTAACACTAGGGTAACAGAACGCAAAAGAGATTTCCAACGTGTACTCGTAAGTAAGGACGCGGTTACAATAGTGGAATCAAAAAACTGTGACTTTTCATTATCCGCGAGCTTTTTTTTTCTCTGAAAAGGTTACTCACTTTGCAAAAGGCGTCCCAGTCATCAACATCATCAGCCTAGACTTTTCTCGCAATTATGTTGGGGTTAGCTTCCAGTCTAACCAGATGCAACTACCTAATCACCAGTATTTACTTGCTAATTATGATACCCTAGTACCAGAAATGATAATTTTCAAACGAATGAATCATTTTTCTTAGTGAGGTAGTCCCATTGATTTAACACTCTTTTAACAAACTACTGTATAAGAATGCAAACCCTTTCAATGAGTGAAATTCGAATTTGAGATTCTAAATAACTTTGGATTTCCTTTTTTAATTTTCCTGACTTGCGTAAAAACCCCAAGGTAGATAACCTTTACGTTAGTCAAAATACAATGGCGAAGGGTTAAAAAAAAGTTGAACTGATTAAAAAGTAACCACTTCAGTTACTTTTTAACCGACTTCCAACAAGGAGGAGGTTCTTAATTCGACTATTTGTATTTTTGAAGTGAAAACTTCTTTAGCGGCATTGTGCACTTTTGTGATGGGTAAAAATGTATTATAAATTGTCATGTTTGTGTTCGATAGCGCAATAAATGAATAATAATATTGTATTTTATCACATAAATGATAGTACTTTTATACTGATAATTAAAGGAATTCGTGCAAAATTATTCCCTTACCATTCCAAAATATCATTTTTTTTTTTGGTATGGCCTCTCGCAGATCAACCTGCTAAGGTTTTAACTGCTTAACCCGGACTATCCTGTGGTGACCTCAAATGAATTTAAGGCCCCCAGCCAGGGCTTACAAACTAGATAATTAAACTAAATGACCGCTCGCTAAGGGCACCCCCTGTGGGGTTCGGACCTCGGCTTAGGGCGTCATTGATTAGTGGACAGCAAGGGACAGGCTGGGTTGTATTATTATTTAGGGAATTTAAAGCTACTTGCTCAGCGGCGCGGGCTGGCTCGTCGGGCAAGGGTCGGGGAGTAATATTACTGGGACGTCGCGACGGGCCTCGTCGGCGAGGCCGGTATACGGATCGGATTCTGTTTTTGTGTTTTCTAAGGGTGCTGGTTTCCCTATTGCTCTCTTGAAGGAGGGTAATGGGGTCGTCGGGTTCCGTGAGGATATGCCTAGGACGGCGAATCTTCCCTATCTTGGTGGGGACGTATCGGGCGGCCGACACCACTAGTGGGTTGGGGTGTTTCTCGGCAGAGTCAAGTAAACGCTTTGAAAGGCGTTTAATGACGTGCTTGCTGGTGGGGATCTTGAGATCGACATGGAGTCATACATTCCTAACGAACCACGGGACTCCTGTGGCCTTTCGGAGAAACCGGTTCTGGAGGGTCTGCATCCTATGGATTTGGTAAGCCTTAGTTTGACCGAATACAGGGCAAGCGTAGGTCAGGATGGGATGAATTCCAAAATATCAAAAAAGCACAACGTTAATATTCAAGTTTTCACTTATAGACACTGTGTCACTGGCTTGTCTTAGAACCAAAAATTCAAAGATTTGTGATATCTACCAAAACCGGACAGGACAGTGTAGGGGATTATAGCTCATTTCCCTTTTATCTCATCAGTGACTTATTTTGAGCAGCCTTTGCCAAAATCTAGCCTTTACAATTATGTAGACACAAGATGAATTATTTGAGAAAACTCATTTGCATAATCCAATTCTCACTAGAATACTTTAATTATGTAATATGATTAGTGCCTACGATCTAATATGCGTGACTCTGAGATATGGTCTTGGCCTCTTTTTAGTGTGCTTTCAAGTAATTAGCGTGTTCAACTTTAGCCGAAAAACTCCGCGAAAAGCGGACGTAATAAGAACACTATTGACCACATTGTAAGTAATAGATGTAGGTGTTCTAACTTTAAGGTCATCACTTTACGGCTTAGCGTATAGTATGTCATGGCATGATCAGACTTTTTTTGATTTTCACATCACGTTTTACTGAGCTGTACAATAAATGTTTCGCAAACATTGCCTAAACATATTATCAATATCGTTTGAAAAGGTCCATATTTCTAACATTAACCATGAATCCAGTACATTATTTAAGCCTTTTTTTTTTAAGGATGAGAAGTCATCAAATGACCCCCCCCCACTCTGGGCGGAGCGGGAGGGAGTGTCAGACTTGAGTGACTAAAACCCATCCATGTTCCTTCTTAGCCCTTTGTGTTCCAGGGCCACGGTATCTCTTTCGAACAACCCCTCTCTGGCAGGCATCGGTCCTCTCGGACCCCTTCCGATTTGCTGACATCTCCTTGAGGCGCGCGTGGAACACAAACGCGCCTTCGACACGGCCTGTCGTCATAAGACGGACGGACGGTGGGCTAGCCCATTACTCACCGTCCACAGGCCCGCACATTATAATTATATGGCTAAAAAAAAAAAACTTCAATATTTACCATTTTTGTCGATTATTATGAAAAGAATTTTGACCGTCTGTGTTCTGCACTTTCGTTTGATTTTATTTATACGTCTGGGAAATGGTCATGACTTTTGAGTTCATATAAGAATACCGAATACATATTATCGGTAACCAATACTTATGTGACGATCAACTTAGTGGCAAAATCACCACCAATTTCACAGAAAATATATCGACAAGATTCTAAATAGAACTCACTTTTTTTCTTTTTTCTTGTTACTAAAGAATTCTGTACAACCTTATTAATTTATTATGAAAGAAAATGGCTATATTTTCATGGAAATAGCAGTAGTCTAGGACTTAAAATATTCGTATACTCCCCTTTTATATGTATAAGAAGATAATTTAAACACACACGTTCAGAATCAACGAACCTTTGAATCCGAGTTGTTCTTGCTTACAAATAGACTTTATAAACGCGAGCAGACTTAATAGCTCAGCTCGCGATTATAAAGACTGTTTGCTACGTTGGAAATGTATTGTATTGGTAAAGTGTATTAACACTAGGGTAACAGAACGCAAAAGAGATTTCCAACGTGTACTCGTAAGTAAGGACGCGGTTACAATAGTGGAATCAAAAAACTGTGACTTTTCATTATCCGCGAGCTTTTTTTTTCTCTGAAAAGGTTACTCACTTTGCAAAAGGCGTCCCAGTCATCAACATCATCAGCCTAGACTTTTCTCGCAATTATGTTGGGGTTAGCTTCCAGTCTAACCAGATGCAACTACCTAATCACCAGTATTTACCTGCTAATTATGATACCCTAGTACCAGAAATGATAATTTTCAAACGAATGAATCATTTTTCTTAGTGAGGTAGTCCCATTGATTTAACACTCTTTTAACAAACTACTGTATAAGAATGCAAACCCTTTCAATGAGTGAAATTCGAATTTGAGATTCCAAATAATTTTGGATTTCCTTTTTTAATTTTCCTGACTTGCGTAAAAACCCCAAGGTAGATAACCTTTACGTTAGTCAAAATACAGTGGCGAAGGGTTAAAAAAAAGTTGAACTGATTAAAAAGTAACCAATCAGTTACTTTTTAACCGACTTCCAACAAGGAGGAGGTTCTTAATTCGACTGTTTGTATTTTTGAAGTGAAAACTTCTTTAGCGGCAATGCTTTTGTGATGGGTAAAAATGTAATATAAATTGTCATGTTTGTGTTCGATAGCGCAATAAATGAATATATTGTATTTTACCACATAAATGATAGTACTTTTATACTGATAATTAAAGCAATTCGTGCAAAATTATTCCCTTACCATTCCAAAATATCAAAAATGCACAACGTTAATATTCCAGTTTTCACTTCTGCCGGCACTCCCGGAGCTAACCCGTTTTTTTTTGTATGTTCACCGATTTCTCCGCTAATGTGGACCGATTTTCAAAATTCTTTTTTATTCGCTCCTATACTCCTGAGGTGCTCCCATTGACAACATGTCAGAATCTGATCATGGAATCCCAGGAAATTCAAGGGCAACCCTCAAATTTAATAGGCACATTCAATATTTTTCACTAACGCAATTCCGATTTTGTTGTCTGGTAATCATCATCTTATGTTGCTGAGCTGATAATGGAAGATATAAGTCAGGATCTGATAACATGATCCCAGGAAAATGGGCAACCCTCAAATTTAAGGGGCATAGTTTGAAACAGTATACTTCCCATGTGATCCCATGGTCATCAAGTCAGGATCTGATGATGGGGATAGGATACTGGAAAAATTGAGGGAACTCTCCAAATTTTATAGTTACACGTATGTATAGGCTTTATGCTTGGTAATCATTATTTTAATGTTGCTGAGCTGATGATGAAAGGTATAAGTCGGGATCTGTTGCTGGAATCGCATGGAAATCAAGAACAAGAGGAGTTTATGAATTTGCTTGAATGTTTTGTATATATTCAGCGAAATGATTGACAATTGTGAACCAATTTCGAGGTTTTTTTAATTGTGTGAAAGAATAATATTCTGCTTAGGGACCTAAGCGGAATAATATTATTTTTAATTTGGCAAAGATCTGTGCTGATCTTTGGCGATATACATACAATGGAAATCTTTTATAAAAGACGGCAATGAAGAAGAAGTCACCGACTTCTGAAGCTAATAGTTATTTTACACTTTTCGTGTTCTTGAAGTCAGTTTTTTTTTTTTTGCAAAAAACTTTTGTTGAATACCGTGGCTTCAAAACGTGAGGATTGCCGAGACCATGTCTAATAAACGGGTGATTGTTAGCTTGTTTTAATAATATAAACGTAATGAACCTATTTGTAACGGAAAACCTAATATTAAATTTTTTTGAGGTTTTTCTAAAAGCTAGTTTTTTTCATCATTATCACTTTCTTGATTTCAGGAGGAGTGGTGGTAACGGAGCCGACTTACAAGTGAGAGAACTTTGATTTGAACCCGGCAGGCACATTTCTTTGCGAAATTTATTTTATCCCCACTGCTCTCAAAACGGTAAAGGAAAACATCGTGAAGAAACTGACATGTCTTAGAACCAAAAATTCAAAGATTTTGTGACATCTACCAAAACCGGACAGGACAGTGTATTGGATTATAGCTAATTTCCCTTTTATCTCATCAGTGACTTATTTTGAGCTGCCTATGCCAAAATCTAGCCTTTACAATTATGTAGACACAAGATGAATTATTTGAGAAAACTCATTTGCATAATCCAATTCTCACTAGAATACTTTAATTATGTAATAAGATTAGTGCCTACGATCTAATATGCGTGACTCTGAGATATGGTCTTGGCCTCTTTTTAGTGTGCTTTCAAGTAATTAGCGTATTCAACTTTAGCCGAAAAACTCCGCGAAAATCGGACATAATAAGAACACTATTGACCACATTGTAAGTAATAGATGTAGGTGTTCTAACTTTAAGGTCATCACTTTACGGCTTAGCGTATAGTATGTCATGGCATGATCAGACTTTTAATGTTTGTTGAGGTCCCCAGAAAATGCAAGGAAATCAGCAGTTATCCACTATGCGGTTGTAGTGAGATTTAATGGACAGCAGTAGATAGCAACCATTTCACGGTTAAAACTTGCATGAAAAATAATAATTTAATAGAACAGACTGCATAACTAATCCCGTAATGCAGAAGTTGAGGTATGTCAAACTTTATAACTAGCTTTCTGCAGTTGACAAACACGAGGTACCTAATGAATTTAGAACGTGTAACGTTATGATTGTATTTATATCTCTAGGTCTTGATTAGCACAGAATTGAAGGAGAGAAGTAAATTATATGTAGTTTATGCAGAACAATAGGTTTTTGTAATTTACTAACATAGGTATACACCGTGTAAATCACCTCATCACGAAGCCGTCAACCAAGCATTCTGTACATGCAACTAAGTAACTTTACGCAAAAATTATTGCTGGGAAACGACGTTTTATTGGGGAGTGTAAAATCATGTTTTGTGGTAGAACTCAATATAACGCACTCAAAACATTGTGCTGATGGAAGGATTGAATAGTACGGGGGTCGTGGAGGTGTTTAAAGTAAAAATATTACATTAAAAACTTGTATTTAAAAAACTACTTGTCAAAAAGTTGGAACTTTGACCCCTAATATCTCCGTAACTATAAGGTTCCCAGGTATGGTGTAGAACAAAAAAATGATCGCAATGACAGGGAGAACCAGTGCCTTTCGGCTTCGTTAAGAGGTGTTTTACACCCTTTATATTATCATGGTATGAACGATTCCCGTATCTTTATGATCATTGACAGTCAATTTTTTGTCAAAATGGCTGTAATTAACGACTTTTTAATATAACTAAATAACTACGCGATTTAGAACTTTGATGTTAGTTCTTCATTTGTGTCATAGATGGCTCTGTAGTACCTTTTGTAGTGTCGCTACAGCCGTAAGCGTCGTAGCAGGTGGCATTCTGTGGTTCCTGCCTGTATGTATTATTTAAGGAAATCGACGTGGCAGTCAATACTTGTACCGCACCTGGTATTTTATTTAACGTTCACGTTTTGCTGACCTACAAAATATTCCTCATCATCATCCTTGGCATCCTTGTTTCACCCACTGTTGAGTATAAGTCTCCTTAGCTTCGTGTCATTCCTCTCTGGTATACACGAGAACCAAGACGCACTGGCCAGCATGGTGTTTTATGGCTCATACCCTTTCAAGAAGAACTGACACTGATACTGTTAGCCTACGTTATCCCACTGCTGGATCTTTACCTCCTCCCCATGACTTCTAGTTGTTTTGATTCAGGGCCAACTCGTTCCGCTATCTTCTTCTAGAAAAGAACAGCGCAAAAAAATGATTCAACCGCAATGCAGTTTATTTTGTTCAGATTCCAACACTGATAACATCGTTTGCAAGAGCTTCGTGACAAAACTCATAAATCGGTGGTCTCTTATAGTTTCAGACTTATATTACTAAAACGCGTTGTTACGGAACCATTAAGAATAGTTTATAGACCGAACGCTTCCTTATACCGCTGTTAAAATAAATGTTACATATATTTTTTATTAGATAATTTGTTATATTTATACGTGATTGTTATTTGGGAATAATTTAGGTAGATAACGTTTGAGGGGCTGGTCAGTGGCATGTCTGTATGAGGCATATAAGTAACTTATAGCTTTTTCGGAAGTCAGATATGGAAAGTTACAAACGTTCCTATAAAGAAGCGAAAAACGGTGGTGTCGTGGTCGGTCGTGGGTTCAAACCAAGGCAGACACATTATTTTGTATAATTTATGCCATTATCAATTCTATTAAAACGGTGAAAGAAAACATTGGGAGGAACCCGGCATGTCCTAGAACAAAAAGTGTTGATGATCATTAATTTGTTCATGAGGGTGAGAGAAGGAGGAAAGCAAGGAGGGTGTGAAGAACACTATAGGTTGGATATAAATAAAAACCTATAAAACAGGTTGTCACCATTAAAGTCGCTAAAGGTACTCGTACTAAGGCTTCGTTCACGGCATTGGCCGATGCCACCTGCGTTTTGACGCAGTCAACGGCCGCGAGCATATAAACTTTTCTCGATGTGTCGCTCTGCAAGTCGCGCCTCGATAACTAGTGGTAGGTTTCTTGTTGTATTTCTGTCGCAAAACGTGAGTCGCTTGAGCGTGAAGCTCAAGGAATTATGGTTCGACGTACTTTTTCAGTCACATATCATCCTAAACGGCTTTAACTAGTGTATTTTTATATTCTTCTGCTTCTTCGTAACGCTCGCATTTATATTTCGTTAGTCCAGAACTTCGCCATTTAGTAGTAATAGTGTAGAAGTCACTGTGGTTGCATGTTTCTGGGCTAAGAGGGCAGGAGAAAAATAGTTAAGCATTCTCTTGCAGCGTCTTTCCCTCCGTGGTTCACCTGGACGTCTCTAAACTGTCTCAGGAATCAAGTGGGAAGATATAACTCCAACCTCCTATCCTGACCTTTAGCTTTTATATTAAAAATTTACTAACTTTTAATTACGACGAATATTACTTCCTTCTTTTTACATTTTACCTTCATACCTGTATGATATTAGACAAAAATACGTATTAAACTTATAAATGGCTTCTATTCAGTCAAGAAGAAGATCCAGATACCCATACCAAACAATTCAAGAACTAACACGCTTTCCATGTCGCCACCCTCTTGCCAGCCTGATAAATAAACAAAACATAAACGTACAATGTAGGTACTTAACAACTGTCGTTCCGTTCAAGTTGTAGACTGGGTATAAATAGGTCATCGTGTCACAACCTACGCACGTTGCGGTGTATTGTCACTCAAGAACAATGCGACTCGTATATTTTTCTTATGATAGTATACCGAAAGTGATATCAGATTTCACCATAGAGACAATCATAAATATTATACAATATATGATGATTATACAATATATGAAACAATACACCGTGTAAATCACCTCATCACGAAGCCGTCAACCAAGCATTCTGTACATGAAACTAAGTAACTATACGCAAAAATTATTGCTGGGAAACGACCTTTTTTTGGGGGATGTAAAATCAGGTTTTGTGGTAGAACTCAATGTAACGCACACAAAACATTGTGCTGATGGACGGATTGAATAGTACGAGGTTCGTGGAGGTGTTTAAAGTAAAAATCTTACATTAATACTTGTATTTAAAAAAATACTTGTCAAAAAGTTGGAACTTTGACCCCTAATATCTCCGTAACTAAAAGGTTCCCAGGTATGGTGTAAAACAAAAAAATGATCGCAATGACAGGGAGAACCAGTGCCTTTCGGCTTCGTTAAGAGGTGTTTTACACTCTTTATACATAACATCTCAGCTGTATCTACTACACCCACATTTTGCGTGTTAATATTTAAGCCGCATGTAATAGGGGGCGAGCCTATTGCCATAAATCGGGCACAAATCTAGTCTACTGAGAAATTTCAGATGAAAAATCTCAAAAACACATTGCCTGACCCGGGAATTGAACCCAGGACCTCATGCTCGGCAGTTGCGCTTGTGACCACTAGACCAGTCAATCCAATCAAATTGATTCAATAAAATATTATGCAAATACAGGCTGTTGTTTTGCATCCTCGTCAAAATTCAGGAGGTTGTCACAAAAGACATAAATAATTAATTAAAATTACGGTACCTAGTTAATCATTAATAAACGCAGATTTTTTGGTTTGTTTATGTTTGCAAGTATTTCAGAATAACCCCCATAACGTGCTTTAGGGAATAAGAAAGTTTCGAATAAACGTTTGAGATTGTTTGTATGTGTGGAAGCGCCATTATAGGTCGAGAATCGGACGGCCCACGTTTAAACCACGGGTGGTTCACACTTACCGATTTCCGTAAAAAATAAAAATTACGTACCCATTTTATTATTGATTCGGGACGAGAATCGTCAGTATAGTTACCTCCTTGAATTTGACGAGGATGCAAAACAACACCTTGTATGTATTAAGTTTTCATTTCAAGGATTGAAATGAAAACTTAATACATACAAGGTATTAAGTTTTTTAGGAAAAAACGTCAAGCGACGAGTACGACAACAACATCGGCTCCGAATTGATTATTGTTTAAAAATGTTTTTCTCGTATTTATTGTGCTGAAAACTAATGCAATAGTGAAAGTATTTACCAATAACGCAGTGAAAGTGTTTGCAAAGGATTCTATATGTGAAAATCTAAGATACACGTTGAAACAATAATCTGGATATGACTTGTCGAAATCAATGTCAAATCAAGTGTTACTGTGATTGACGCGAAGAGTATTCAATAGTGTAATAGTAAAACATTCTAAATTGCGAAGTTAATTTCTGGAACACTATAAAACCAAGAAAGTGTACTGTGTAGTCACGGTCGTTATTTTTTCATCGGAACAAAGAATTAAACCTTTTTTTAGTCTACCGTCATTTTTAAATAAAAGTGAAAAGTGAATGCGACTTCAAATCCCAGTTCAACTCAGGACTTTTGGCAAGTTATTTTAAAATTATATTATGGATTCATTTGAAAACATAACATTTCGATCGAAACACCGCACCCAATCCATGTCTGATATTTCAAAAACAGCTGACAATGTAGACCATAGCTGTAGTTCCATAAACCTGACGATAGATGGCAGCACCAACAGCCTTCCGAACATATCCATCGACGAAAGTGACTCACAGATACTAGAACTTAGAAATGAGATACAAAAACTTAAGCTCGAACTAACTTCAGCTCATGATGAAATCAATAAACTATCGCTAGAAAATATGGAACTGAAAAAAACAGTTACCAAAATAAACACAAAGCATGAATTAGTCAAAAAAGCGACAAAAAAGTTAACAAGTGAGATTATTACACCTAGCAAAAAGAAATCCTTTATTTCGAAACACAATTATGGTACACCTAAATCGCAAAAAGAACAAGATATCTTTTTGACTCCCACGCCACATATGTCGCATAATTCTTCTAAAATATCACCGGCTGTGCCCTGTAAAACTAAAAGTATTCCAAACCGCACTACATGCAAACTTGAAAAGAGTAAGTTGTGTATCATAAGCAGCAACAATAAAAATACAATGTTGCCAATAGCAGAAAATATGTTTCCCAACTATCAAATATGTCACTATCTCAAACCAAACTGTGGCGTCAAGATTTTAATTCATAACATACATGAAAAACTAACCACCTACACTCACAGAGACTACTGCATCGTGTTCATAGGAGAAGAAGATTTCCAATCAACAAAAAATTACTGCAATCTTATTGTTTCTATAAGAGAAACCTTAAGTACTATACAGCATACCAACATTATTATTTGCCTACCTACCTATAAAAACAGTGAGCACGCGCTTCTGTACAATTGGAGAATAGAAACATTCAATAATTTGTTGTACATGGACAACCAATCACATCAATACGTCATGCTTTTAGACTCCAACTTGGAGTTGACATACGAAATGTTTATTAGCGTCAACGGCAGAATAAGTAACAACGGAATGAGGAACATTTGTCATAATTTGAAGATATTAATTGACGAGAACATAAAATGTACCCTTGACATAACAGATGACATGACTTATAATAGTACACCACAAATTGACACGAGTGACTCAGACCAGTACAACCAAAACAACAATTTTTTTCTTTCATAATAATTTACGGATACTTCATCAAAATATTGCTGGACTCTTGAACAAATCAGATTTACTTACAATCCATCTTCAAGAATTATCAATGGCTCAAAGAAATATAGACGTACTATGCATAACCGAGCACTTCATCATGCATGGACACGAGAATTTGCTAAATATACCAGATTACAAGCTCGCTGCTTGCTATGCAAGACGTGAAAAGAAACGAGGAGGTGCCTGCATTTTAGTAAACAAATCGTTTGAATATATAGAACTCCAAAATATTTCGCGATATTCAATAACAGGAGTAATTGAATGTTGTGCTGTTGAACTCGTTAAACAACAATTGACTATTGTTTGTATTTACAGGCCACCAAAGTTTAATAATTTACATGTTTTTTATGATAATTTAAATGTAATTTTAAAATCGTTATGTGCAAACCCTAACAAAAAAGTTGTGATATGCGGAGACTTCAACATTGACCGGTTAAAGAGAAATAGCATTAGTTTGGACTTCGAATACTTTCTCCTGGGCTACAACCTCAAACTAGAACTTAATCAACCAACTCGTCTGTCTAGCAATAGTTGTATAGATAACATTGCACATAACTCTAAATCTAAATGTAATTGCGACGTGATTGACTTTGCCTTATCTGATCACACGGCACAAATATTTGAAATAAAAGTTAATAATACTTGTA
Source organism: Cerastis leucographa (assembly GCA_963082945.1). NCBI lineage: Eukaryota > Metazoa > Arthropoda > Insecta > Lepidoptera > Noctuidae > Cerastis > Cerastis leucographa. The sequence continues at coordinate 7,206,831 of OY720361.1, forward strand.
GACTAAAATCATGGCGTGTAAAAAAACGAGACCTTTCATTTGACAACTTAAATAAATTCAACAATTACCTAAAATGCCTTTCCTTCTCGGAATTATATGAAACAGAAAATGTTGATGAAGCATATAACATATTTATGGAATATTTCAGCTTGTTTTATAATCTTTGCTTCCCCTACAAGTTTATTACTATAAAATCAAATAAAAAAATAAAATGGGTTTCTAGGGGTGTACGTATTTGTAGTAAGAAGCAACGACATCTTTTGTGGGAACGCAGACGTAGACCTACAATGGAAAACAAAATTATATTTAAAAATTACTCCCAGCGTTTTAGAAAAATTGTTAAGTTAACTCAAAAAGCTCAAAATAATTATTTCATCAAAACGTCACATAACAAGTCAAAGGCATCTTGGCAAGTTATTAATAATAAAATACGTGTTAGTGAGCCCATTTCCCAGATCAAAGTACAAAATTCAATTATAAATGACCCTAAAGAAATTGCAGATGCTTTCAACAATTATTTTATTGACCAAGTTAAAGAGTGTCCTAAAGCATCATTTGAAACAAGTGGTTTAATTGAAAACCCAAGCACAATGTTCATGCTTCCGGTAATCCACCATGATGTACTTCGAGCAATAAAATCATTGAAAAATAAAAACAGCGTAGGATATGATGAAATAGCAACGAAAGTAATTAAGTTTGTTGCCAATAATATAATCAGACATCTTAGCCACATTATTAACTTAGCCATCAGCTCTGGCGTGTTTCCGAGCGGCTTAAAAACAATAATAGTAAAACCACTGCACAAAAAAAATTGCAGAAAAGATATAGCTAACTATCGACCGATAGCTTTGATTCCTGTTTTTTCTAAAGTAATCGAAAAGATTATTCACGAATCTATCAACAAATTTCTGACCAAACATAATATATTATGCAGTGAACAAGCAGGCTTTAGAAAGGATAAAAGCATTAACACAGCCGTGTTTGATTTATTACACGAAATACTGATACATGTAGATGACAAAATACCCATTTGTGCCATTTTTACAGATATGTCAAAGGCTTTTGACTGTGTTAATCATAATATATTATTAAACAAACTTAACAGATACGGTATCAGAGGAAACGTGCTGAATCTCTTAGAATCGTACCTCAGTAATCGCACACAATACACAGAGACATCCCGCATTTGCTTCAAAACAAAATACGAAGAGAAATATCGATCTGAAGGCAAAATAGTAAAGTTCGGTGTACCACAGGGCAGTGTGTTGGGGCCGCCCTTATTTGTGCTGTATATAAATGACCTGCCACGTCAAATACAGCATCCTATGGTTTTATTTGCTGATGACAGTACAGCACTCGTGAAATGTACTGACATTACTCGTTATGCACAAGACATTAATGACACTTTAAAAAATATTATAAGCTGGCTTGATAAAAACAACCTAGTAATAAACTTACAAAAAACTAGTGTAATGCATTTCCACCAACGTACAATTCCACCAAATGTAAACGTACAATATGATGGGGAAGTGATCCAAGCGGTCAAAGTTGCAAGATTTTTGGGGATATTGATAGACGATCAATTAACTTGGAAACCTCAAGCCGAAGAAGTGTGCAGGAAGCTGAGCACTGCGGCATATGTCCTTTGGAATTTGGCAAAAAAAGTTGATTTAAAAACTGTTTTAATAGCTTACCATGGTTTGATCGCCTCGGTCTTGAGATTTGGAATAATTTTTTGGGGTAACTGTAGCCTAAGAGATAAGGTGTTTAGAGCTCAGAAACGCTGTGTAAGAGCGATGTGCGGTCTTAAACCCACAGACAGTTGCAAACCTTTGTTTAAGTCTCTTAAAATTCTTCCCTTTCCATCATTATTTATTATGGAAATGGCAATATTTGTTAAAACAAATGCGACCTTGTTCACCAAGGTCTCGGACACCAGAAAAGGCCCCGTGAGAAGTCAATACAAAAACCTTTTGAATGTCGGTGGCTATAAAACTGCACTATTAAGAAAAAGTGTCATTTGTATGGGTCCAATCATATTTAATAAATTACCGGAAAATATAAAAAGTGATACATTTCAACATTTCAAACACAAACTCAAGGCTTTTCTTCTGGAGAAATGTTATTACTCTATTAATGATTTTCTAACTGAACGATTATAGACTTTGACATTTTGTTAATTTTATATTTTGAACAATGACCATTTTAATTATATCGACTAAAATGACCTTTTCATTGTATCTTAATTGCATTTTGATATTTAAATTGTATTTTGACATTCTAATTCCATTTTGACATTTGAATTGAGTTTTGACATTTTAATAGTATTTTGACATTGTAATAGTATTTTGACATTTGAATTGAATTTTGACATTGGAATTGAATTTTGACATTGAATTGTATACTGAAATTTAAATTGATCGTTGACATTTGAATCGTATTTTATCTATTTGATTTGCTTGCCAACTATGTCTATGTCTTATTAATTGTATAATGACTGAATTGATTTTAATTGCAATGAACTGTTAATTTTATCTGATAATTGTAACAAGTGTTCTTATATTCTAATCATCCACTAAAATTTTTGCATGTCGAATCTTGGGCAGAATGTATATGGCTCAATTTTAATTCTTCACGAACTCATCTGTATACCTGCATTCTAGCAAATAAATTATTTGATTGATTGATTGATTGAAGGATTGGATGCTAATATTGATCTAGGCTTGTAATCTATCGCTATTTCACGCCTTTGCAGTCGCCAAATTAACATCTTCTAAAGATGCTCAGTAGAGGGGTGCAACATTTGTAGCGTATAGGTAAATTCAAATTCAAAATATTTATTTCAGATAATAATCCATATAGTGTTAGTAGTTATAAAACTTACCCTAATGTTAGTACCAATTATGTTGAGTTAAAAACAATAGATTATTAAATGACTAATGAACCATTGATCTGTTCGTTCAATGGTTCATCAGTTCATTTGTCTATGTGGGTCTGAACTCTGACCCACCTTCGTAGGAGGGGAGAGTCCCACCGGTCTGAGAACACATTCAGAATGCCATTGGAGGAGGAGCGCAAGCGCGCCAACATGGACGCGCAACGCTTTCGCATGATCGCTGCGAACCCGTCTACGCACGTCTCCGCGAAAATCCCTGACGCGCTACATCGCCACGGCAGTCCCAAAAGTACCCCGAATGTATTATTATACTGTACGCGCAGGTCGCTGTATGCCCGCAGGGTATACTTGGTCCACAGGCTGCACGTGTAAAACGACTGGCAGAAGGCCTTAAAAAGCGTTATTTTAACCGAGTCAGTACAGCGTGCAAACCTGCTTGCCAGCATGTTGCCACGGACAGCTAGCGACCTGCGCTCCCTGTCCAAATCCAAATTATCTTTTAAGTCCTCAGTGACCCAATGACTCAAATACTTAAACCTCGGTACCCGACCCAGAGAAGTCCCAGAGAGAGAGAGTTCAGGCAGCTGTTTGTAGGTTAAAGTACCCGATTTAAAAACCATCCATTCACTCTTATCGGTATTGTATTTAAGCCCGTGAGCCGCCGCATAACTTTCACAAATTTTAAGAAGCCTTCTCATTGCACCAACAGATGGGCTCAGCAGTACCATGTCATCAGCGTAGCTGATGTTGTTCATGGTAACACCGTCCACGTGACAACCGACTTTGGTACTACTGAGCTCACCTATCAACTTATTTATGTATAGGTTAAACATACGGGGGGAGCTCAGTCCCCCTTGCCTTACCCCATACTCCAGCCCATACATAGCAGAATAAGAGCCTGCCCACTTAACTCTGTTGTTCTGACTACTGTACCAGTATCTGAACACATCAGCTGGGGCAGTAGTGTCGTGAATGAGCTTATGCCAGAGCAAGTCATAAATGACCAGGTCGAAAGCCCTCAATAAATCCAAAAAACTTGCTAGTACAGGAGTCTTTCTGTCTGTATAATATTGGACAGTCTGCTTTAGGCATAAAATTGCACTCTCCGTTGATAAGTTAGGTCTAAAACCAAACTGACTATCTTCAAGAACGATATGTTTAGCTAGAATTTTATCAAGCAGACTATCTAATACCTTAGCAGCAATAGTGGCAAGCGATATCGGCCTATAGTTGGAGATATCGGAGGCGTCACCAGTCTTATTCTTTATTACAGGCACAACGACTGTATTAGTCAGTTCGACAGGTAAGTAACTATGACTTATACATAGGTTAAAAAACATCGCAAGCACTCGCGGTAAGTGTACCCCAGCGTATTTAAGATGTTTGACGCTAAGGCCGTCGTGACCGGGGGACTTTCCCCTCACCTTGTTCTGTATAATACACGCGATTTCCTTCGCGGAGAACCTGACAGGGAGAGCCCCGGGCACGGCCGCCCCCGCGCCGCTATTTGATTTAAAGGTGAGGGATGTATGTCGCATTTTCGCACTTCTTGCTTGTATACATTTTTGCGACTGGGCGATGCATACCGTACTGCATCCTGGCTTGTATACAGTTATGAAGAATGGGGTGTAAAGTTCTTAGAAAAGAAAAAGGAACCAAACATGTGTTGTGTCTAGTGAGCTACTGCCCAGCAGTTGTTGTCGGGTTTTGCTTTGTAGTTTTAAGTCGCAAATAACTATATGCTCGACTTAGGAATTTTATGTGGGTTGAACGACATAGGTCAAGTCTGATATTTGTGAAATCGGTAATTCGTCAAATTTGATATTGGTCAATGCTGTAGTTCATCAAATCGTCTTTTTGTCAATCATACTACAAAACAAGTACAATTGACAAAAAGTACTACAGCGCCATCGCTGTAGTACTTATTATCCTATGTTGCAGTAGTACTTTTTGTAGTGCTTGTACAATTGTGTCTATTTGCCTGTGATATTTTGCGTAGCACAAATTTTAATGACATGTTTTTTATTTTAAACGTTTCAAAGTTGACTGTTTCGACTGATTCCATATATTAATATTGATTAATTGTCATGATAGTGGCCGAGTAAGCTTATAATTCAATGTTTACAGTTAACAGATCCATAATTAATCGTGTCGAGTAACATATAATTACTTATAAAAATAAAGAAACATAAGTAAAGTACTCTCGTATACTATTCCAATCCACACTTCACAAGATCGATACTAATGAAGTATTAACGTGCTAATAAAACCTTCACGGAAATCGACTTAAACGAATATTGCTCAAACAAAAAAATAGGAAACACTAAATGTTTGATTCTAGTGGGTACAGATAGCGACAAAAGTCGATGACCGTTCACGGTCATTGGCTTCTTCATCATGCTAGCTATTTCTCAATTACTTGGTACACACGCCTTGGTAAGACCTGACGTCAGATTTTTTTACTACCCGTATCGACTGTCGAAGCTACGAAGTACAACCGAGACCAACAGCTTAATGTGGTTTACGTGGCATGGAGGTCGGAGAGGTCTAGGCATGTTCTTAATTATTATTATTATTATTAATTCATTTATTTCAGACAAAGTCCATACATTTTACTAGTTAAAAATTAAAATTCAATAAAACACAATCCACAAAAGTAAAAAAAAAAACCCAATCATACACATTATAATTATAATCAATGTCACAATTAAATTAAATATATAAATTAAATTTAAACATTACACATAAACAAACAAATTCAACAACTAAATTAGACATACACAATACAATAATAATCGCATGTCAAATAAAACGAGGAGAGTTAATAACGTTTTCATCATCAAATAAACATTTTTTTTTTTGCTGTAAATAAATAGTGTACCTAATACCGACAACTGACTAGGTAGAGATGCAATTTTACTCAAGTGGCCGGAGGAAACTAGATTGCCATGACACAAAACTGCCAAAAGTGGAGAGACTTAAAGAATCCTACACTCCGTAGCCAAGTTGGAGATGGAAAACGAAGTGTAACACTACTTTTATCGCTAACCATACTCCATAATTGAACTATTTCTGAAACACAGTACCAATACTTTTGCCTCATAAAGTATGGAAGACAACGCTATCGACAGTCCCTCATCAAACAATGTGTTACAATGTCATGCAAATAGGACAAGTCAATATGAGTTTTACAAGCAACGCTGTGTGAAACAATGTAGGGAATGTTGGAAATAGCACGAGTTTTTAGCATTTATGATTTTATGAAGTAGGTACTGGCTTATGCCCGCGGCTTCGCCTGCTTGGAGTAAGGTAATTGACCGACGGGATCGTGTAAAAAAGTCCTAATCCTATGTTTTAATCAAGTTTATAAACTGTCTGTTAAACGTTTGAGCGGTTTTTACGTGAAAGAGTAATAAAAATCTTCACAAACTATTACGTTTATAACTAGCCCGCTGCTTAGCCCGCGTTTTGTTCGGTAATTGTCCCACGGGATCGTACTTTCAGGATAAAAAGTATCCAATCTGCTATTCCAGACTATCTATTCTTGTACCAAATTTCATCAAGGTCCATTCAGTAATTTTTCATCCCTCCATCCGTCCTCACAAACTTTCGCATTTATAATATTAGTAGTAAGAAACTTTTTACCTTATAATATGAGATTACAGCCGAATCGGTAAACATTGACGTAGGTTTTGCAGAAGAGGAGAAGAGTCGACTTCTACCTAGGATTTTTCAAACTTTGTTAGGTTCGGCTTCCAGTCTAACCAGATGCAGCTGAATACCAGTATTTCACACAAAGGAACTGCCTATCTGATCTCCGCAACCCAGTCAATACTAACTGGGTTGTGCAAGGAATATCCTATTATTACCCATAATATATATATAAAAATCATCAAATCCATATACAGAAACAATAAAGGTAAAATTAAGCTTGAAACATTAGGCCCTAGCTTTCCAATAGAACGAGGAGTGAGACAAGGGGACCCGCTGTCTCCAACAATATTCATAGCTGTTCTCGAGTCGATCATTAGCAAGCTAGATTGGAGTAAACAAGGTATATACATAAACGGTGCTTACTTGAGCCACTTGAGATTCGCGGATGACCATCTTCCCAACTACAGAGCATGGTAGAAACCCTGAACGAAGCTAGTGGAAAAGTAGGCCTAGAGATGAATATTACAAAAACTAAGACAATGAAAAACAGCTCTAAAAGACCAATAACAATCAATAACAAACCATTGGAATACGTAGAACATTATGTCTATCTGGGAAAAACCATAAGTTTTCACAGGCAAAATAAAAATACAGAAATAGAGAAAAGAATAAAATTAACATGGAACAAATTTTGGGGTCTCAAGGAAATTTTTAAAGGTGATCTACCACAAGACATTAAAACCAAAGTCATGAATTCAAGCCTCTTGCCATGTTTGACATATGGTTGCCAAACGTGGAAATACACTGCTGAAACAAGAAAAAAGATAATCGTCTGTCAGAGAGGACTCGAAAGAAGTATGCTAAAGATCAGAAAATCAGATAAAATACGTCATACTAAAATAAGAAAAATAACCAAAGCAAAAAACGCTTTAAGCTACGCAAAAAAATTGAAATGGAAGTGGGCAGGACATGTTGCCCGGCTAACTGATCACAGATGGACTAAAAAAGTAACTTTCTGGAAAGGCCCACTAGGCAAAAGAACAAAAGGTAGACCTATTACACGATGGGAAGACGACATTAAAGCGATAGCTGGTGAAAATTGGAGTAAAGTAGCAGAAGACAGAGACAAATGGGCGTCACTGGAGGAGGCCACACCCAACTTGGGGTTCCAAAAGATTAAAAAAAAAAAATATATATATACAGGGTGTAACGGAAAGGGTATATATATCCTTAAGGGTGTGCTACAGACCATCAAACTGAACATGTTTCTCATCATAAAACATGTTATTCAGCAAAAAAAAAATCTGCTGCCCCATAGAAAATTACAATACCTATTCGACTTAAATGTATAGAAAGCTGAAATTTTTTTTTGCTGTAAAAAAATATTTATGTTGAGAAACATGTTCAGTTTGATGGTCTGTAGCACACCCTTAAGGATGTATATACCCTTTCCGTTACACCCTGTATATATATAGAAATTTAGGTACACATACAAATAAGTAAAGGAAAGAGAAATTATACTAACATAGATTAAACTACATGAACTAACACTAAAATAAATTGTAAGAAGCGTAAACTTTAAATACTGGAAATAAAAGGCTTTTTTATTTTATTTTATTTTATACCCATAATAGGATATTCCTTGGTCACACTGGTTGTCAGACTTTCGGCCCACTCTGACTACCTGTAACCTGTCAATGATCTACAAATGACAGCCGGGACAAGCGCGATTTAACCTGAAGATGAAATGAAAAAAACTTGCGTAGTAACCTACTGACTAAATAAAAGTAAAGGCATTCATTTATATAATCCCCAGAAGAAACCCGCACACCCCCCGCACTTCAAGAGAACACCAACCGGTCCGACCATGCCTCGGTCACGGTGCAGGCTGTCCCCCCATCGGAGTCAATAAAGAAGTCGGCAAAGCTGATGCCAGCATAGCTCGGCTCCCGGCCAAGCCGACCACCACTAACACCACCTATAAGAAGACCGAGAGCGCCGACCTGACTGCCGGCGCCAATAGGAAAAAATCACAACGAAAATGCCTTTAAGCACCGTAATCCCCTCGCATTAGTTCCGTATGCCGTCAGAGGCATACCCTCGTCACTCCCGATGATGCTATCACCCTCCTCCAGGAGAGTAGCAAAGAGACTAGCACTCTTAAATAGTTCAGACGCAAAACTCCGTCTTTTCGACCTCGCCATCGAAGTCCGTAGCGGCGTCCCGGTCCTTGCCCTCCCTGACCCTCGCTCAAGCCAGCCCTCGATGCTGTTCCAGTATTTTTAAATCAGCCTCTAAATAATGATATCATTCAGATCCAGCCTCTCCTCATGCTATCCGCCCCCAGCGACGCCCTAAGCCAAGGCTCGTACACCACAGGGGGTGCCTTTAGCGAGTATAGTCGCTTAGTTTGTAAGTAGTTTTATGCCCTGGCTGGAGGCCTTACACTGAAGACACCTACAGGATAGTCCGGTAAGCAGACGACAACCTCCTAGGTTGAACTGCTTGACGCCATTCACAAAATAAAACGTAGTTTGAAGTTTAGAGTAATACCTCTCTTAAAAAAAAAAATTTGATGTCAATGACCTCAATTGATTACTTTTTATTATTCACCAGGGTGTATTATTCATCTTCCTCGCCACAATCATATTTTTACACAAGTTAATACATAGTTTCTTTATAAATCATTCGTTCACAATATTATTCTCAAATAAGTACTATACAAGGTATTTTAAATTGTCTAATAAATAAATATTTCAGTGTGAAAAAGACCATCCATTAAAAATTCAGCATTGTATAAAATTCTGGTCAGATAAAACAGCAGTTTCTCGTGAAAATGGTGTTGCACAACGATATAATAAATGCAGGTGTTGCGAGTTTAAAAAACACCTTTAAAACATGTAAAAGGTAAATTGAATGGGTTGAATTTGCTTTTATTTTTACGAGCTTTTTTATTTGCTATAACTATGTAAGTAGTAAGTACTACATAGTGTTTATTGTAAGTGCTGTTGGTGTTTTATTTTTTGTGGAAAAAGAAACAAAAGTGCCTCGACTAAGTTCATGTTTTGCTAGGGACACCTAAAAAAATATCTACAATTTATCGTGAATAGGTATCTTTTATATATATAATTTTTTTTTTTTTATAATGGTTCAGCATAAGCACCAGATAGTTTTATATATTACTGAAATTATCGTTGTGACAAGAATTAGTGTACCTATACTTTCAATGCAATCAGATAAACAAAGTGGAAGGGAAACCAACACGAAAACGGTTATGACGTATTCAGTACCGTAAAATGGTGTGAATGTGAACACGGGGGTGAATCGAGACGAAACTTCGAAAGGCATTTTTACGTTATTTAATATTAGGTATCCTAAAAATACTCTATTGTTTATTAAATTAAAACAGAAATTATCCCAATGGTTTTTAGTGACGAATTATTTGTATTTGTTACGGCTAAAGGTGGATGTGAACATAAACTTAAGATTAGCCGGCTAAACTTAGGTCTAACTTCGAGGAGGTGTTAATGTTAGTTTCTTCTATCTTTAGCCGGCTAAACTTAAGTGTAACCGCAGGCCCTTGGCAAAAAATGTAGAAGGACACACAAACACCTATAAATGGCGCAAATTTCGTAATAAAAGATAAAACTAGTTCAGTTTCGGGTAGCCTTTTCTTTTTCATATTTCTTTCTATATAATCTAGTCGTTTCTGACACTCGCCGGCCGCTGCCGCGGCACCGCTCGCTTCGCTCGCTCGGCTCGTGCGTAGGAGGTCACAGTACTAACCTAACCTAACCATTTTTGTTTTCATAACTCACCCCGTCTAACTAGTTTGGTTCTCGATAGCCTCGATAGCCTGCTGGTCCATCGAATACATTTTTAGCCGTTTCGTTTCGGTTAATGTGCACATTAGCCGGCTAAAGATGGAATATCACGACACAAACTAACTTCATATCGAATTTTAGCTGCTTCTCGAAGATAAACCTAAGTTTAGCCGGCTAATCTTAAGTTTATGTTCACACCCACCTTTAGCCGTGACATATTCAACGATGAAATCCCATTCAAAGTTTTGTCCTTACTCTCCCTCGCATCCCTATTCACACATTTTACCAGTACATCATTCTGTGGATCACGGAAATTTTTCATTGAAAATTAAAAACAAAAACAGCTGTGCCATACATTTCGACTGTGTAGGTATTGCGATGAATAATTTCTATTGCGGGATTTCTCCCACCTTGTAGTATATTTAGACTATTTTCTAAAACCATCGCTACCTTTTTGGCGAGATCGAAATCAAACGCATTATAGGTCGTCTTTACGGATAATAAAACATATAAATTAAGATTTTTAAAATTTTATTTCATCGTGATAGTAAATAGACGTAAGGATGTAAATAGTAATTGTACAATATCCTTAATAGACTTTTCATAATGTACATTAAAATTATGAGCATTTATAATTGTTACAATCGTGACATTTCAGAGATATGTACAATTTTAATTAGTAAAACTCTATATACGGTATGCATTCTAATATCATGTAAAAGCTACGCTAGTATTTTAGATTACAAAATAATTTTAGTGGTGTAACATCTAAATTCTTATTTTTATGTATAATAAGTACCTATCTTATAATTTTAGAACATCGTCGAATCGAGTAAATTAAAGTAAAATCGGTTAAATTTTGAGTCCTTTTCCAAAATATTTAGAATTTATTTTCCCTTTTTTACATTCTGAAAATGGGATCATATTTCATTTGTAAACGGGCTCAAAAGTAATTCACGAAAGTTATTTTCAGCAAATATGAATATTGTTATACTAAATAAAATAATAGTATACATAAAGGAATACAGAAAAGTTGATAAAAATTGGCACAAGACAACTTCGATCATACACAGATTTGATTGAAAACATCAGAAGAATCCTGTTTTTATATAAACTAGTCAGAATTATAAAAAACAATGTTCTTAATAGGTCTTAAAGTTTAATTTACAGTAAAAATCTATATAGAATCGATTTGCGATACGACACTCTTAAGAATTTATGAAATCGATTCAAAAGATACATCGGCGAGGGGTATTTGAAATATCGAACAAATTAAGGCCATTGGATTTCCAACATTCGAATCAGCACCGAAATTTTAAAATCCTTCAGCACACTTAGGTAGGGTATCTCACGTACTAAGCGGCCACGACTACGACTTTTGGCCGCAGAAGCGACTTTTGTTGAAACCAGGAAGAAAGTGTGGTCGCTCGACCGCGCGTCCGACCAATTTTGTTCAAGATAGCGGCCGGTCATGCAACAAGTCGTGGTTGTAACCGCGTAGTGAATAAGGTCCTTAAATGTTCTTTTAGAAATTTCAAATTTCCACCGTCGACATGTTTCTTTATAAAATTTACTTCCTATGTAATATTTATGCTGGTTTATGAGCTAAGAAATTATTTTTATTCCTAAGATTTTTCGTAATTCTATTATTATGATTTTTTGTGAATTCAAAATATGCTAGATAAATACTCTTAAGATACCCGCTACAGTCATATTGACTAAAGGAAACCAATACAAAATTAAGCTCTGTACATTTACAAGTACTATAATTATTCTACGTTACCTATCAGAAACTCTTATATTTTCGTGTAATTTCTACGATTTTGGGATTAAAATTGACAACTATGTAAATGTAAATACGATTATATTATTTCAACTGTTTTCAGGGAAGGTTTTTTTTTTACAAAATGCAATACTAAGGCCCACTTGCACCAAAATCTACAAAACGGGTTTACCGTTAATCGTATTTAAAACATAATTCTGTCTCCGTAAACTTCAAACTTTTGATAGAAATGGAAGCAGATTTGAATAAAAATAACACTCTTGGTTTGCAAGTTGGTATCAAAGGTATCGAAATAAGAGTAGTTAAAGGAGATGCGATAAGATACATACTTTTTGGGAGGAAAGGATTTAAAATGGCGCCCCTACTTTTATGATAATCGGTTGCAGTAGAGACGCAGTTCAGCTAACAAGAGCAATCTCTGAAGAATTTCATAATTTCGAAACAATTACAACTCAAAAGTTCTAAGATTTGTGCATCACACTACTATTCAAAAATTGATGAAGGATAAAATCTACAAATAGTGGAGGGAATAATATAGTCTTAGCTTTGAAATAGGTATTTATTATTTCAAAATTTTAATTATAGGATTTGGAAAAACTCCGTGATTTGGATATAAGGCCTACTGTGACATATCTGTCCATCTGGTCCCCAAACACCAGTACAGATTCATACATTTAGAAAATAAACAGCTATATAAGTACAATGTAGACTAAGTTTATCGATTCTTTAATTAGTGCCTTCAATATTCCTAATTATTTACAAGAGTTTGAATTAATTATAACAAAATAGGTGTTCGTTTCGAAATTTAATTGACATTTAAAAAATATACATATATAGATGGTAATTCTGGTATAAGTCTGAAAATAAAAATATAGGTACAGATTTGCGGTATACCTATCTCAGATTCAAATTACTTTTAGAAAAAAAAAAAATCGTGGGCGGAGTCGAAGGATTAATAAATACAACAGACTAAATACTTCATATAATATTTTACACACATTTATACTAAGTAAGTATGATACAGAACTCTGCTAAAGTAACTTCCCATCAAACAGAATCCTGTTACCAATACAATCTTACTCTCTAACACACCATGTGCAGGTAATACATTTCATTGGACCAAAGTTCAACCTTCAAATCATTTCATAGATTCTACCGCTACATAATTATACTAGATACATGCAAAATGTTTATATGTATACCTACATGCAATACAAAATTTTATGCAATATAATTTCACTCACAGTGAACTAGCAACTAAATTAAATGAAGAAGTCTAAGACACTGCAGATTAATATTTATACTCCATAATTTAGTTAAGACAATACTTACATCGAGATTGCTTATAATAGTTTTATAGACACTTCCAATAAAGTTAAAAGTGGCACTGTTATATTATTAGTAAAGTTATTGTGCAGTCCTTACACTATCAAGGTGAATTAAAAGTCTAATCGCGATCTCAACACTCAATAGACACGGGAGATTAGTTACAAAAATATCAATGTTAGGATCAATAAAAACACACCACGCTAAGCTATGGTCCCTCAACAAGACACACAAATAGAACTTCAGCGGAAAGTCTTTGAAATTCATTGCGATGCCGAAGAGTCTGAACCATTCATTCAAAAACACACACTATCACAAAAGGAAAAAGTTTATAGTCCAGTGCAGTGCGATGCTAGTCTAGTCATCTGCTTAGGGACTTTGTGCAGGGCTGGGCCATGGTGGCCTAACCTTTTCCAGCACGTATTTCAGCTGGAAACTGGTGTGAAAATGCTACAGATACTCATCTATCTGATCGTAGTCCTCGTCTGGGGGCGAGGGGCCAGATACTGAGAGAATAGGTAGACCGAAGTGTTTGACAGTTTCAACACTGCCACTGAAGCTGTCATCTGATTTGGCTTCTTCATTGATAGTGTCCTCTCTGGGATGTTTGCCCTTGCACAGCCGCTCTGATGAGTCGCTTAATGCTGTTAAGGGTATGTTGTCGGCTGATCTGTAAGTAAATATTTCTGTAAATACAATATGCACCAACAAGCAGGGTAATTTGCTTGCTACCAGTGGTATATTTATACAATAGAACAATAATTATACGAGTAACAAACAAGTCTCTTTCTATAATAAACAAACTTGTGAACACTGACTACTTACCTGGCTTTGCGACAAAGTTTTGACTGAGAGCCATGGCGTCTCAGAAATTCACCAGCATCAAAGCCTGGGAAGCCCCCAGCCGGCTCGGCTGAGACGAAGATCGCCGAATTCACCCGAGGACGGCTACATCGGGCTAATAAACGCTCCTCACACTCCAAGCTCTGAGTGTGCGTATGCGACCACCGCATATGCTGTAATAGAGAAAAATACATTTAGAATTTGTTGAAACTTACCAAATTTCCTTTTCTATGGACAAAATCAACTCTGTGATTGTATTGGTTTCGTGATTGTATTGGTCCAACTCCGTGATCTATAATTTCTATAACTACATATTTTAAAGAAAAAATCAGCAAAACAAAGTGATTTTTTTTTTTAAATTCAGAGAAGTAAGTGCTTAAAGCATTCCAATAGTATAAAATACATAAACCACTGAGAGTGAGAATTCAAAGTGTTGTGAGGGTTTGAGAGTTTGAGTATTCAATTGGAAGTTAAAAAATCAGTATTGCTGTCAATTTTGCAACACAAATTTTGTGTCCCACAAATGTATTTTACGCACATACCAACCCTAAATACATCCATGGGATGCAAATTTTACAGAACCGGTTCTTACGTAGGGTCACGGGAGCCCCGGGATTATGTCCGTAAAGACTGTCTACACGTAGACCTTAGAATGCCCACAGTCCTTCAGTTCATGAAACGTCTTTCGAAGCGTTTCTTCGATAATGCCATTGAGTACCGTAATCCCCTGATCACAGCGGCCGCCCATTACGAACTCTCGCGCATTAGTTCAGTACGCAGTCCGAGGCATACCCATCGTCACTCCCGATGCCGCTATCACCCTCCTCCAGGAGAGTAGCAAAGAGACCAGCACTCTTAAACAATTCAGACGCCAATCGCTGTCTTTCCGACCTCGCCATCGAGGTCCGTCGCAACGTCCCGGTCCTTGCCCTCCACTACTGAGATCCAGCCTTATTCCATGCTGTCCTCCTCCAGCGACGCCCTAAGCCACGGTTCCTACCCCACAAGGGGCGCCTTTAGCGTGTAGTCGTTTAAGTTGTAAGTTTTTTATGCCCTGGCTGTAGGCCTTACACTCAAGGCACCCATAGTATAGTCCGGTTAAGCAGACGACAACTTCCTAGTTTTAACTGCGACATGCCATTCAAAAATAACAGAAAACAGATGTGGAACATTGAAAAAGGATTGTACAAAATATAAAAACAAAGTGCGGTATTGGATTTAGATAACAAGTTTTGAACAAGATCCTTTTACCGGTGTGGTATAAGGGTGAATTTCCCAAATGACTTATTTTTTTGTCTTCGGTGAAATTAGTATTTGAAAAAAGGAATATCGTTCTGAATTATATTTTTTAGTATTTATTAGGTAGTTATTGGGTTGTGGCAAAAATATAATTTGCCTAGGACTATTTACAAAGGTTGAAATAAATTCATAAACCTCAATTTTTTTCAAATCGGTGCTGTCCCTCTACTTTTTTTACAAACAAAAAAGCTTATACACTAATAGAAATAAGTAAGTTAAGTATATAACTTATTCTATGTTATAGAATATTAGTTTTGTTATGAATATACAGCATATTTTATTACATAATTAACGATTATTATTACTGAGAGGCACAAACGTACCTGTCCTGCAAAATGTTCTCATATCGCTGGCCAAAAGTAATTTAAACCTAACTTTACATCGATGAGTACGACAGCGTCCCCACCCCAATTTTATTTTCCTCGTTAGTGTGTGCTAGTGCGCAGTCAGGACGGATTTGTGTCAAATCACTACATATTCTCGCCAATAAGATAAGTACGCCATTTCAGTTGCTCTCGGACAATTATTTTATAATATCGGTGGTTGCATTTTTCTAGTGTCATGAGTAGTTTTATTTTTGTTGTTTGGTTCTAACACAGGTAGTAAGTAAATTAGCTTCATTGACTGTTATTGAATTTATCCTAGATATTATGCATTTTTTCAAATTTTCGAAAAAGTGTGTTATTTCTCACGTCGCTGTTCTCATATCGCTGTAATCGGTGGTCTTTATTACCACCGATGTGATAATTTACACCGAAAAAATCAATCGGTGTCTTATATCTAATATCGGTGTTTTGATTCATGATCAACGCACAGTTTTGTCACATCGGTGAATTACTTTATCATATCGGTAGATCATTTTATCATCTCGGTGATTCGTTTTATCATATCGGTAGATCCCGTGTCATTTTGTTAAGTAAAGTATAATACTATTACAAAGACAATGATAATAAAAATAAACATTTTTTTTTAGTTCATAGTACCTATACTAAATATAAAAAAAAACCCAAAACTTGAGAGGTGTCAAGGGACACCCGGATGGAACGAAGTTCCTTTCACGTACATAATATCAATACATTTTAGATTTAAGTTAGTGTGCGAAAAATAAAATATTTAATTTAAGGAAGATTAATCCTTAATTCGAAGCAATACGTCTTACTTAACTGCACAACCGAATTTGTACTTGGTAGTTCGGTCACTCAAAATAATAATCATATCTATCCTTACTCACATACACACCCCAATTGTACGTAATTTAAGGAAATTTCAACTTTATTTTAAAGAAATAAAGCTTACAATAGCTTACTATAGCAAAAAGTGTCGTGACAACTTTTCGTAAGAATTTTTTCCGTCTAGCCCCCTTTCACAACGCGCGATAAGGAACTTCGTTCCAATAAAAAAGAAAGTAAGTATAATAAAATAGGTACATAATTTAAAAAAAAACAACTGAATTTCTAAGAACTCAGTTCTCTTTGGATGTGATCTACATAAGACCCTCAGTTCAGGTCTTCAGTTCTAAGTCACCCTTGTAAAAATATATAGGTACCTACTAACTATTTCCTTTTTGATGTCCAAAGGTGGATAGATTATCATATCGCTGGATATGTACATCATTTCGGTGGATAAACTTATCATACCGGTGTACAGAAAAAATAATCGGTGCCGGTTTGTCATATCGGTGGAAACCAGAATTCAAACTGAATTTTCTCCTTAGTCTTAAATGATACGTTGATGATATTAAATTTGGGGGTATTTGATATCTTAAAGATTACATTAAACCTGAAAAATATACAAAAAAAATATAAATGAAAAAGTTCACCGATATGATAAAAAAAATGGCATTTGTTGAAATTCACCCATAACTTTACGAGGAAAGTTTAAAGTTCGCCCGCATAATACTTCCCAAGATAAATTCAATCTCTTAGTGCTATTCTCTAAACATCGTCGCTTTGAAACTTGAAAGGAGATGGGGTGTGAATTCGCCATAACTTTACTATATACCGACTTTTTTCTCAATGGTACTCCATAAGCTGATCTTATTGGTGATAGTCTGGTGCACGTGTATGACCATATGCATGAATATGGACGATGGATGTTGAGGAAGGCAATCTGTAGTTTCAAATAAGACGTGGGTTCATTAAAGATACTAAGGTAAAGGTACATGGAAAAAACAAATGACGATCACCTGACCGCCCAAAGTGTTCCCTTTTTTAAAGAGGAGTCTACAGAATTCATTAGGAAACATTTCGTAATTTAATTTAACTGCACAAAAGTAAGCCGAAGTTCAATTTTGAATTAATTGTGTATATTCACTTGAGTGCAGTAAAAAGCGGCTTTCACATGCAGGGCATTTTTGTATCCAGTAATTCAATTGATGAATAAGTATATATCTTATATTGTATATATAATATTATATTATATTGTCTTTTCAGAAATGATTTACAACTTTATCGTAAATAATCATCATCAACTGCGTAGCTGTTTCTCAAATACGGTGGGTTCAGTTTTCAATCTAACCTGATGCAGCTGGTATTTTACATGAAGCTACTGCCCAACTGACTTCCAGAACCCAGTGGGAAATACGCTACCCCATGGTCAGACAGATCGTCAGACTCGGGTCGTATATTTTGTCTTTCTTAATTAAATTGTACAGATGCAGCACATCAATCTACAACAATCTGTCAAATTTCTTCAATAGATTTTCAACTTTATGCTGTTAATATATTAGGATTAAGGTTGACTGTTGGTAGCTTAACCTGCTAACGTCTGAACTTGATTAAATTTAAAATCAAAGCGAAAAACAAGGTTTTGATCACTTCTACTATCTATCCTAACGTTTTTATTACTTTTCAATTCTACGTAAATTGTGTTGTAGTCTAGACTCCATAAATGTTTGGATACGACTGGTTTTATGTCTGTTATCCAAACGCTTACATTCAGTTCAGAAAGTTCAATATCATCCATTCACTTAGCACCATTTTATTGACATACCATCCCTGTTTTATTTATAATGCAAAATAAAATATTTTGTATGCACGTCATGTTCCCGCAACAATTTATTTTTTCATTCTGTACAGGTTGTAACGGAAAGGGTATATACATCCTTAAGGGTGTGCTACAGACCATCAAACTGAACATGTTTCTCAACATAAAACATGTTTTTCGGCAATCAAAATATCTGCTGCCCCATAGAAAATTACAATACCTATTCGACCCAATTGTATAGGCAGCTGATTTTATTTTTTGCTGCAATTTTTTTTTTTATGTTGATAAACATGTTCAGTTTGTTGGTCTGTAACACACCCTTAAGGATGTATATAACCTTTCCGTTACACCCTGTATATTAACATCTAATGACTGTCATCTTCTAGCTTTTTCTCAACTATTTATTAAATATGCAGAAAACGTCTCACAGTTACGAATATTTGCGATTTTATGATGAGCTGGGTCACAATATACCTTTGTTAAGACCTGGTTGGCCATCGACATTTTTACTCCCGTCAAAAGAGTAATAACTGTAAAAGAAAATTGATTTTGTTGAACTCAAAGTTATCACTAATGCAAAAAAACAACCATGACATGGAACTGAGCGCTTTTTTTCGCGTGCAACCAGAACATCATCACAAAAACATGCTATCGATGAAATCGACAAACCCAAGACTCAAAGTGAAAACACACTCCGAATTCAAATAACTCAAACACAAATTTAATTATCCTTAACTGAAAGACATAAGGTTCAATTTTCCATAGCAACATTCTTAAACCTTGAGGCTACTTGTCATTGTAAGACACGCGATTCACGAGTTTCGGTAGGTAAAGTTCTGTCAGATAAATGTGTTTGTCTAAAGAAATGTATGGATTTAAATTCGTGACAAAGAAAGGAAAATCGTTTTGATGTTTTTCAGTTTGAATAGCGAAAAAAACTAACTTTAATCCGACTGCCATTAGTTAGTTTATTTATTAATAAAAAAACATTAATAAAATAATCCAAGCGTCGTAGCGTCGGGGGTCCGCTTTGTTTTGTGCTTGTACTAAGCGATCTACTTAGCGGTCCCCCGACGCTACGACGCTTGGATTATTTTATTAATGTTTTTTAAGAGGTTTTTTGTGTTTTTAAATTTTTAATTTAATTTTTATTTCATGCTTTTTAAACTTATATTATTTTATCTTAGCCTTGACTGTCTTGTTCTCGGTGTTGCGCTTCTTCTCGCTAATTAAAGAAAACAACGAAAGTTATTAGTTAAAAAACCCGAGCTTTTTGGGGGGAGCGGGGGGGGGATGCAGTCCCCCCCGGCGATGTCCATGGCTAAGTAACAAGATTTCAAATTTCGAATCGACCAGACCTGTGGAAGTTGTTTATTTCCCTTCAACTAGAAAAGAGATGATAACCTTCAAACGGCTGAGCAGATTTTTTCGAAACATAGCTAAGAACACTCTCGATTAAAACACCTTTCAAACGAAACCAATTTTATCAAAATCGGTTCATCCGTTTAGGAGCTACGATGCCACAGACAGACACACAGATACACACGTCAAACTTATAACACCCCTCTTTTTTGGTCAGGGGTTAAAAATAGACTAATTCACGATACGTCAAGACGAAACATATTTTTAAAGATCTTATAGATCATTTGAACCCTCCTCTAAATTCCATGAACCTTAATAAAACATAGAATACAAAAAAACGAAAATTCTCAGTTTTCAGTAAATTGTTTAAAAAAAAAGCTTAACAACCCAACCATAACATGTTAACGTGAAAACTTTTCCACTTTCACTATTAAAAAGTAAAAAAAAATCTACATTACCTTACACGTTCTAAACGCTACGGGGTGTTTTAAACTTTTATTATTTGCCTATTACCGTCGCGTGCTGCCTTCGACAATGGAAATATGGGACATGGTTTTGTTTAAATTTTTTATTAAACGCCGTTCACCTGGCATTGGGATAGCCAGTAAACTAACTAGACTCTGTCTGTTAAATCAAACGCAGGTGTCATTTATAATGGATATTTTTTCTATTAAAGTTTTAAATTTTATTTATATTAGTTAACTTATTATTTTTAATATATTATATTTAATGTGATTGAAATTGTAATTTTTATAATTGTCAATTTTATTGATTTTTAATTATTTAACTTATAATATTAGTAGAGGACAGTTTGCATTTTATTTCACATGGAAAATTATTGTGGTATTAAATTTTTATATACTATTTTGATTCTAAATTTATAATAATGGTATTGTGTTGTGTGTATTTATTGTCTCTGATTTTTGAATTACTAACAATATTTTTAAATGTACCTAATAACAAAATTATGGATAATTGTGTCTGATAAATAAATGAATTATTATTATTATTATATAAATTAATTCATCATCATCTGCCCACCCTTTTCCTAACTATGTTGGGGTCGTCTTCTAGTCTAAATGAATGCAGCTGAATATCAGTATTTAAAATGGTTCCTATCTGCCTTCCACAAGAACGTTAGTACTGGGTAGTACGATACCCTTAGTAAGACCCGGTTTTCAGTCTTTCGGGCCAGCTCGATCTTTGCCAATCGTTACATAACGAACGGCAAAGATCTTTAAATGACAGCCCAGACAGACAGGGACAACGGCTTAACGTACTCGTACTTTCCGAGACTCGTAGGTAGCTCGGTATTTAATGAGTGGTTACCCATCCATGGATTAACCCAGGCATGAACGGCTTTACTTGAAGATTGATCCGAGCGGCTGCTGTAAGCTGTTTAGTTTGTTCCAAGTTGAAATACTGGTGTTTTTTTCCAATATGACTGCCGCGACTTGACTTTATTTACATTGCTGGATGGTTGACCTGGGTTTACGGTTTGTTATTTCTGTCCTAAAAAAGTAACCTTTACGCTTTTTAAAAATAAACGTGTGAAGTTTTTTATTAAGTTCTATAAATGTTATCTTTAGATTTATGGCGTGTGTATGCGTGTCTTGTGAATAAGAATGTATGTGTGAATAAAAGCAGGTGTATTTTGAGTTTGAAATTGTGTGTATGGTGTATGGGGTTTATTTTTACCTTTTTTGGTTTCTTCAAAACGTATGATAAATTACGAACTTTTCAAACTTTCAATATAAGCGTATTGTACAAAAAATAAGCTTGCATTTTGTTTTTACTGTGCATTCATAAAATAAAATTCTTTTATAACACATTTGCTCGTAAAGGGTCTCGTATTTCACCAATTTCAATATCGTAATGTGTCTCATTACGTAGTAGTGCGATAATGTAATGTAAAATGCACGGTTTATCAAAATGCTCCGTCTAAATGAACGGTCCTTGTTTAAATCTCGGCAAAAAGTTTTTATGTCAGAAAAGTGGTCAACATTTTATGAATAAAATTAACTTAGGAGATAAAATATAATAAATAAACATTTCATTCTTTAATTTAATTAATTTTGACCATAAATTACAACCATTTATATGTAACAAAACACAAAAATATTAATTTGTTTTATTTAATACTGGCTGTTTTTGTGCCTTTAACTTAAAAAAAATCGCGCATCGCTAATTTCATAATTTGTGAACAAGTAAATATTATTCCGCGCGCTTTCTTTTCGCTGTATTGTTTTTATTTGAAAATTTCGTCCGAGTTTTATTTATTTCCTGGCAAATATGTTATAAAACGTCGTATGACATACGTGCGCTTTGATAATTACAGCCTCTGCTTTCTTGTAGCAATATCGCCTCGGCTGTAATTTTCAACTTACCGCACTTATATCATAATGTACTATTACAGTTACAGTTTGGAAAAGTAAAAAAACACGTCTACGTATTTTCCTAAGGTAATATTGCCCTTCAGCACGCGTAGCATGACCACCGTAAAAATGGATTATGTCGACGGAAGAATTGACAAACTGACACATTGTCACTGTCTATCTGTCATTAAGTCGATTCTTCCGTAAAAAAAACTCGTTTACTACAGTGGTCATGCTACGCTTGCTGGATGTAAACTATATCATTGACATTCTGATAAAATTCAATGAAAAATACTGATGTTTATTTAATACATTGAGACCTACGTAAACGAAACAATACAGACTATTATTACAAAATAGTGCAATATGAATCTGATTAAACTTCACAAATATTGTAAGGGAACTATATTTCTTGTCACCAAAATTTATATTTGTCATCAAAGTTGTATCACCTAATAAATAGATCTATCGCCACGAAATATTTTCGTTCTCAGATAAATAAAAAGTATTTCCAGTTATGAATTATCAAATAAATGTTGATATATGTGTAAAATAAGAGATAAATTACCAATAAAATTTTAGTGCATTAGATGAATATAAACTTCGTTCTTATCTATAATAATAGTTTTATTACATAATGACTTTGTGCTCAGAATGGTAGATCTGTCACCAAATAAATAGATCAGTTCCTTATTTCTATGAAGAAATGCCTAATACGAGACATAGGGCACATCAACTCGGACAGGTTAGGTTCGAAGGGGATGGCGGGGTCTAGTGAGCGAGCGGAGCGAGCGAACTAAGACCCCGACATCCCCTTCGTGTTAGGTTACTTTAAACCCTGCAGAGAGAAATAGGAGCCCCGCGTAGCGGGGCTCCGTCGACTACGCCTTAGTTTGGACCTGTGGTTTAGAGTTTTATGTAAACATTTTTACATTGTTTGATGATTCAATTTTCGTGACACTTCTATTATTTTGAAACCTAATAAAATTACTTGATGATTGATATTATTTCCAAGTAATTCTTAATTAATATTTAGGTAAGCGTTTTGATATTATTTGATGATTCCATTTAGGTGACAGATCTACTATTTTGAGGACAAACCCTATTATTTAAGAAACACAAAACTAATTAAATTGGTGATAGCTTAAATGATACCCATATTGTAATTGTACATTGGAATGACTCATGACTGTATTAAATTGATGGCTTATTTCTAAAGTTGTTTATCGCAATAGCCTTCATTTACTTACATTGGAAATAAACCAAATAGCAACCTAAAATAAAATTGACCACTGTATAAGGGAGTCTTATTTTACCTAGCCTCACGCCTGTTATCCCTAGACGCTTAGGCAGAGTTGTATCTGTAATGCACCCACATCACTCTAGTTTTTTTTAAGTCCCATATAGAGGCGAGCCTATTGCCATCAAACGGGCACTAATCCAGACTGTGGCTGCTACTAACAAATTTCTGATGGAAAAACCAATAACACTCAGCTCAACCTGGGATTCGAACTCAGGATTTCAAGCACAGCCGTCGCGTTTGCAACCTCTAAACCGACGAGGCAATACGCACACACAGTTTACAATTATTACCGTTTATTTTACTAATTGCAATAACGCACACTGCAGCTCAATTATGATAAAAAATCGTGCATTAATATTTAAGACAAAGGGTTTTAGAATCACAAACTAAATTCTAAATGAATTATAAATTTTACAGACTATAAAGGACGTTCTAAACGACTCATTCAAGTTATACTTCCATCAATAAATTATTCAACAAATTGTTGGAAGCCGAGAATTTCAGGGAAATTATGTACTTTTATAAATGTATTAAATAATGTAATTATGTATTCTTTATTAACGTTATTAAGATTTCCCGGTAAATGATTTTACAGCGCACGTATTTTGGCTGCAAACTTTTAGGAGTAATTAAACTAATTAATAGATTTTACGCTTAAGGAAAATGTCGTCATAATAATTATTGATAACGGAATAGCTTTGTCTATAGAGATATTATTATGTAATAATATTAACATCTATACTAATAATAAAAAGCTGAGGAGTTTGTTTGTTTGTTTGCTTGAACTCGCTAATCTCAGGAATCACTCATTCGATTAGAATTTTTTTTTCATTTTTAGATAGTTCATTTATCGAGGAAGGCTATAGGCTATATTACATCACGCTACGACCAATAGGAGCAGAGCAGCAATGAAAAATGTTGCGAAAACGGGGAAATTTGTGAAGCAGACGAAGTTGCGCGGGACAGCTAGTTGTAATATAAAATCCATCTTATATTCCGCGGAGGGTTCCGCAGTGGTTTACCCATAGCGCCTAGGCTTGACGTGCTTTCTAAGGCTCGGAGAAAGCTCGACGCTTAGCGAACTCGAGCCTACCCACTTAGCCTTCTGGCAGCTGCAACGAAAGTTGCGCTCCACAGAAGAGGCTTCTATGCCTCCTCTCACCCGACCCGACAAGAGCGTCGCTTTTGACGACTCTGAAAAGGCAGAATGCCTGGCCGACAGCCTGGAATCCCAGTGCTCCCCTAGTTTGCAGCCAGTAGACAAGCGACACCTGGAGAAGGTGGACGCATTCGTCGAAAGTAAATTCGCCCTCCCCCCTGTTGAAGACCCTGATGATCCTCTGCCTCCCGTCTCAGTCGAGGAAGTGCAAGACATCATTAAAAGGCTTCAGCCTCGGAAAGCACCTGGCTCCGATGGCATCACCAATAAGGTGTTTAAACTCCTCCCTGGTCAGCTCATTATTCTCTTGGTAGCCATCTTCAATGGCGCCTTGAGCAACAATATATTCCCACAAGTCTGGAAAGAGGCCACTGTGATCGGTATTGCCAAACCAGGCAAACCAAAGGCCGAGCCGTCGAGCTACCGGCCTATCAGTCTCCTGAATGCACTCGGCAAAATCTACGAGAGACTTATTTATAAGCGACTCAAGGATTATGCCGAAGCGAAGAGTCTCATTCCCAACGAACAGTTCGGCTTCAGGACCGGACACTCGTGCATCCAACAGGTACACCGAATCGTAGAACACTTGAGCGCCGGCTTCCAGCGTGGTTCTATGACGGGCGTACTTTTCTTCGACATAGCGAAAGCTTTCGACAAAGTCTGGCACAACGGCTTATTATATAAGCTTTACCAAATGGGAGTGCCTGACCATCTCGTGCTCATCTTACGGGACTTTTTGTCGAATCGCACCTTCCGCTATCGCATTGGAGACGCTTTGTCCTCCCCTCACCCTATCCGAGCCGGAGTCCCTCAGGGCTTCGTCGTCTCCCCACTCGCCTTCACACTGTTTACCAGTGACATCCCCAAGAGCAAGAAGGCTCAGTTAGCACTATTTGCCGATGATACGGCCATCTATTACACCGGCACTAGCCAGGACAGCATCGCAAGTTCTCTGCAAACGTCAGCCAACGTCTTAGGCGCTTGGTTCCGTAAGTGGAGAATCGAGGTAAATCCCGATAAGAGCCATGCTGTCCTGTTCGTCAAACCGCGTTTTAACCGTCCCTCCCCCCCCGCCCGATTACCATGTACGGCAAGCCTATCCCCTGGGAGAAACGAGCCAAGTACTTGGGAGTCACTCTCGACCAACACCTGATCTTCGCGTCACATATCAAGGAAGCACGTAACAGTGCTGCCTTTGCTATGGGTAGACTCCACCACATGCTGACGGCAAAGAGTAAGTTGTCACTCAAGTGCAAGTTGCGTCTCTATACCGCAGTGATCCGTCCCATCATGACCTACGCTTGTGTCGTGTATGCACACACTAAGCCTCGTTTTATTCATAGGATGCAGACATTGCAGAACCGTTTCCTACGTAAAATCACGGGCGCTCCCTGGTACGTCCGTAACGACAATCTTCATGTCGATCTTAGAGTCCCGACCATCCTTCAGTTCATGAAACGTCTTTCCAAGCGTTTCTTTGACCAAGCTGTTAGGCATCCCAACCCCTTGATCGCATCGGCCGCCCGGTACGAACCATCGCGTATCAGTAGGATTCGCCGTCCACGGCATACCCTAGTCACTCCTGATGACCCTATTACCCTTTTACAAGAGATCAGTAGGGAAACCAGAACTCTTAAACGTAAACACAGACACAGACCGCCGTCATTCCGGCCTCGCCGTCGAGTCCTGTCGCGACGTCCCTGTTCACTACCCCCCCCCCCCGACCCTTGCTCGAGCCAGCCCGCGATGCTGAGCCTTTAGTTTTAAATCAGCCCCTAAATAATGAAATCACTCAGATCCAGCCTGTCCCTTTGCTGCCCTCCCCAAGCGACACCCTAAGCCGAGGCCCGAACCCCGCAGGGGGTGCCCTTAGCGAGCTGTCGCTAAACTCAGATAATTTTGCTGCCCTAGCTGGAGGCCTAAAAAAACCACCTATTCTAGGAGTTAGTATTATTTTAACCTACAGAATAAAACCCCAGAGTTATGGGATATCAAAAAAACAGGTTGTATTATTTTGGCGCAAGCTCCGCAATTTCCTAAATCTAGATTAAAGTATTAGCCTCCTTCTAATCTAACAAGGTTTATCATACACAAGTCTAAAACAATGTGAAACTCAATTTGCAAAGCCTCCATACAATCCAAAACAGATCTTAATTTACCGGTAATGACTTCATATACAACGCACAGACCGTCTGACTCATTCTAAAATTGATCCAGCGCATTTATTAGTTCATTGTTTGGAAGTTATATAAAATTCAATTAATAACTTTAGAGGGTTCGGTATCAAGCTTATGGTTACAGTTGAAAGATAAAACAGTAGCTTAACTTTTTAGTACCGGCGATATTGGAGGTCCTAGTTCCAACTTTTTCACAACTTTTTTTTTCAAATACTAGTTTTTAGGGTTCCGTAGTCAACAAGGAACCCTTATAGTTTCAGTATGTCCGTCTGTCTGTCCGCGGTTTTGCTCAAAAACTATTGGTACTAGAAAGTTGTAATTCGGCATAAGTGTACACGTTAATGACGCCAAAAAAGTGGTAAAATAAAATTATGAAAAAAACAATTATTTAGGGTACCTCCCCTACATGTAAAGTAGGGGTGATAACTTTTTTTTTCGCTTTTCCTATAGTGTCGTTTTTTGATTAAGTAAACCGTTCGTGACTTATCGAGCTTTAAAGTACCAATTTTCGTTAGAGTCAAGTGGCTCCCCCTCTACCGACTAAACGGTTGTAGTTAGTAAATCACGGCAGTAGTACCTATATATAACGAAGTTTTAAGGAAAACTGTCACACATAAGTGGGCTTTACAAGTTTACGAGTAATATTCGACCAATTGTATTTGACTCGAAAATTTCGAACAACTACATAGAAATATCGATAGATGGCGCTAAGTGTCAGTTGTATCGCGCTATTGTTTCATTCCTAAGTAAGTTTTATAAAAAAAAACAGTTGCTGTCGAATAAAATTGTAATTAGTTATGTCTAAGTAATTAAATATTCACTTCATATCAAGTCTCGTTGATTGTAGGAATTTGCAGATTGAAATAGTTTATTAATTTGCTATTATTATATCAAAATGTACCCATATATTTTGAATAACAATAACCACATAGAAGACGACGCTGTGCGTGGCAAAAAATTAAAACTTTCCGTGCAAAATTGTCGGATCAGGTGAGGATTTGTATAGGATGTCAAATTAGGTAGGTAGGTAGGTAGTCATGTTTGGCTTTTAGTTAGAGCATGATACGAAACTATCAGTCAGCGAATACGACCCGCACTTGGCTGTTATAAAAACTACGGGACCCTACACTGCGCGTGGCCCGACACGCACTTGATCGGTTTTTTATTATGGTTATAACATTACTATAAATACCTCCATGATCCGTTCCCTATTCAATACACTCATCAGCACAATGTTTTGAGTGCGTTACATTGAGTTTAACCATAAAACGTAATTTTTCAACGCCAAAAAAAGTTTTTTTTTTTTTTTGGTTTCCCAGTTATATTAGTATTTTTTTTTTGCGTAGAGCTACTTAGTTTGATGTACGGAATGCTTGGTTTACGGCTTCGTGAAGGGTCCGTTTTTACACCTTGTTTATTAATAGGAATCCGTGGGTGTAGGAAAAGTTATTTGTAAAACTCGTAGATAACGATGTTTTGTAGTTTCTGCCTATCTTTGGTGAAAATAAGTGCAAGTTTTTGTATTTAATGTAGTTTTTATGTACTAGATAGTACATTTATACCCACCGATTGCTTAAGCAATTGGTGGGTCTCAACACACAAAGCACAAGCTTCTGAAAGCACTAACTTATAAGGTCGTATAGCGGCGTGCTTGTGTGAGAGCCTCAATATTATTGTTCGTAGTTGATCTACTATTAACTATACATATACTGTGCCTTCATTGTGTAATGGGAATGGGCAGTAAGGGCTGCAACTGACATGCATGCGAACCGGTGTTATATAATTTGACAGGTGAACATTCTCGAACTGGGATATCCGGTCGTTCGCAAATGGTGAAGTTCAGGTTTATATTGTTTGGGCTAGAAGTTATTTTAATTATGCAATCATAGGGAGGAGTTTAAATAAAAATTTGACAAGCATACAGATAGAAATACACTAAAAACTTTGATTTCATAAGCTTTGGTTAAAGATAAAGATTTAAATGGAGACAAAAGATACCGGAAATAATCTCTTCAAACCAAAAAATCAACAAAACCCAACCATGCGTTCGCTAATGTACACAGCCTTTTAAACAAAGCAACAGACGCTGGAAAAAAGCCAGAAAACCTTGAACGAAAACAAAGGAAGATTACAGCAACTTAACAAAACATTTCTTTTTGATCCATCACTCATTCCGGTCAACACAAAACGGTTTGCAATTTCGCTCCCCATTATGGACTTAGTCGGCTCCAAACTAAATTTACGGACAAATTATTAAGTCGACCGTCCACTGTGGGATTTATACACGGAGAAGCCTGTTACGTTAGCAACGCAGTTCATTTGTTTACCAGCCACGCATCTGTGCGTAGCGTGTCGCAGTTGACGATCCCGCTTACCTTTTCGCCCAAAGGAAAGCTTTATTTCCACCAGCGATTTGTGAGGTTGCGCAGCGGGAAATGTGTGTGAAATTAAACCAAAATATTGCTATAATTATGAGTTTGAGCCGTTTGGGGTTGAAACACGGGGTCCGAGTGCCCACCTAGTGTTTCGGGATATCTCGGATAGTCGGCCTTTTTTTGGCCAAATAATCAGCGTTGCCATCTAATGTCTGGCTGCCAGCTTTCTGGGCACTTTTTCTGTTGTCAGCGACGTGGACGAATTTTTAGACAGTATTTTATTTTTATTTTGATACTGTCTTGATAATATCGCTTCCTCATTACAGCTTGAGCGAAGCTAGCTATGTGACTCACATCCTATGCTGCATATTCTCGCACATCTCTGAATTGAAACACACCCTCAACGCTTATAGCTTGGTCAGGAGCTGCTGTGGAATGGTACCTTTACGTCCGCGAGAATCGAACACAGACCCTTAAAAATTTAACACGGGAAATGAGGCAGGCTTATTACGTTAGTAATATTTCCTTTGTCCGGCAAATGGCGACTGTTAAAGCTCAGTTTAAAGCGGTTGAATGCAATTTAGGACGGTAGGCCGAATTGTAATGGTTATTATAGTTCTGCTTATGTGTTTTTGGATAGTAAAGCGTCTGTTAGTTTTGGGCCTTTGTTTGGTTTCCATTGTCTGTTCTGTTTATATTTGGGTGACCTGGTTTCGAATGGTCGTCCTAATTTTTCCTGGCCTTTTGTCCTTTTTATTGGCAAAGATCCCACAGCCAGAGGTAGATCTTTCTTACTTTCAAAAATAAATAACGTAACTCGATCTCTATTTTGAACTGCGGTCTTTGACGTTTGTTTGTGATTCAACCTCTCGTTCAATTGGTTGATTAGTGGCTGTCAAAGATTGGGATCAAGATTGTGGTAGAGATACATTATTGATTTTGGGACTATAACGCCTCAAGTTATTATCTTTAACTAATTTCTTCTTAGAAGAAACTAAACCAACTGCTAGTTACACTACTAAAGTCTAGTCTTTATTATCTAGCATTTTTCCACTTTCCTAGTGTTCGTTTTTTATTTCTCTCCCATTCTGTTAGATCAGTGTTCCTTTGCGAGCTTGACACAAACCTGGGAGGTTACTTTGACGTCTTAAAATAGTATTGTTTTATTATCACTGCAGTACGTGGAAAAAGACAGAGCTATAGAAGACGTCTGGCACTATCTCTTTCTCACTCTGAAATAAGTTTTAAACAATACTGCTTTGAGACGTTATAGTACGTCACCTAAACGGTGAACCTCTTTCGAAAAGAGGTTAGACGTGACTGTAGAGTAATGTCATTAAAGTTCTAGTAATAGGGAGCTTAACAAAAGCAAGTGGACACAAAAAAACACTTAACAAAACGGGTAAATGTGCAAAATACTGGTTGCGAAATGTTATTGAATATTTCGCAACATTTTAGCTGTTTCAATGCTAGCGTGCTTTATCGGGGCTTTAGTGAACAAACGTGTTGAAACACCTAAAACACTGCAAGTGCGATTGTGAATAATTGGTATAATAACATTATTTGTTCCTTCATGAAACGTAATTTTCTGAGCCAAAGGTAATAAAGGTCAAAGCATAGACAGGTCGAGCAAAGTGACTTTAACACCTTTGACGCTTACCAATATTATTATTATACACTACTATCTTCAAACGAACAACTCCAATGTGACCTCGTGTCAACTCTTACAAGTGACGTGTCACCTAAAATGTGCTGCAAAATATTTGGATTTGGGTCCAAGGGTCATCAAACCTTTGCTGTATAAGTCTCGGTAGCAAATAGGGTCACCACATTTGTTTCGCTGGATGCCTCAGTGGGTCTCTGAATAATTATGTCAGACGGAGTAGCAGCATCTTCCTGTGAAATAACATCATAGTGTGATTGAGAACCCGGTTTTGGTGATATGGAGCTACATTTGGAGGTGACGTCTGATAGACGTATAGAAAATGAATGAAAAGACGTGAACCGGTGCAAGTGTCGACACGTGAGTAGCGTGCTTAGCAGAAATACATGTGAACTCAACGCGACTTTGTAACACACTAGTAAGCGTGCTACGGCTTACTTGGTGGTCGCAACCGGCACATCGGCACTGGCAGTGGGGGCATGCCCGCGATCTAGCGCGGGCAGGGCTCCGCTAGCTACCCTGGTTTTGGTCGTCTGGCACGGCATGCAGCAATGCAAATTGACAGCCGCAGTCGCGGGCGCTCCGCCGCGGGTATTGGAAGCAACGGTCCAGTAGACAGCATACGTCCTGCGCACGACACGATTTAAGCAACACGCACATATAGCAACTATTCTATGCCCGCTACCCTACGTTATAACATCTAGGGGACGTCATACATTCAGAAGTGGGATGGGAATATATTTGACATTAATTATGTAAGTGTTAGAATACAGGGTGGTTTACGCAACCAGACAAAATCATTACCAATACATTATAATTATGTATTCTAACTCTTTCATAACACTTGTCGAATCATTCTAAGTTTCATAGAACAATACAATTGCAATCTACGATGTACTATTTGTTCAGTAACTGATATGTTAGGGATCTGTTTTCACAGAATTGTTTAGTAAGTCATGGATTTAGTCGATTGATTGTGTTCTTGGAATAGATTAGAATAATTAATTGAAATAAAATTAACAGCCAAATACTGACTAATGGCGGCACAACCAATTTATTATTCATACGGTAAAATAAATAGATCAACTGTATTATCCGCATCACGTATTTTTATGTTTACTAAATATCAATATAATAATAAAACAAATATCCGAAGGTAGGTCATCAAAAATGTCAAAAAAAATAGGTTCGTACACCGCCGGTTTACATGTGCACCATTTTAAAAACAGAAATAACTATCGTGGATTTGACAAATGTTTGAGGTATCTGAAAACTTTCTTATTTAAAGTATAATTTATGTAACAGTAGGGTAAAGAATCTGCCCTTATACAAGGTGTTGTTTTGCATCCTCGTCAAATTCAAGGAGCTTACTATGCTAATGATTCTCGTCCCGAATCAATAACAAAATAGGTAGGTAATTTTTATTTTTTCATTTATTTACGGAAATCGGTAAGTGTGAACCACCCGTGTTTTAATCGCGGCCTGTCTGGTTCTTGCCTTATAACCTCGCTTACACACATACAAACAATCTCAAACGTTTATTCGATAATTTCTTAGTCCCTAAACCACGTTAAGGGGGTTATTCTGAAACACTGATAAACTTAAACAACCAAAAAAATGTGCGTTTATTAATAATTAACTAGGTACCGTAATTTTAATTGATTATTTATGTCTTTCGTGACCACCTCCTGAAATTTGACGAGGTTGCAAAACAACACCTTGTATATATATAATAACGGGCTTACTGTTATTTTATGCACCTTTTGCAAAACTCGTTAGCGTCTCTCTAATTTGAAAGAGTTGTTATTATCTTCGGACTCTCTGATTACCTACATAGGTTATTGACAATAAGCCACACCGATTATTTTTTTATACGAAATAATAAAAAAAAATACTAGAAAGGACTGCGTTGGGCGGAACTTGCCTGATGAGAAGCTATGATGCGGCCTAGGGTGAAACACGCTTGCCTAGAGGAACCGATTCGATTTTTAAATAGATCCAGATTATAATGATCGAGAAACAGAGAAGCCGTATATTCTATTTGGAATGTATTTACATTAAGATAAATATTTGTGTTCCGTAGATATATATATAACTTAATAAACACCTTACTTTGCATTTTCAAGCGAAATATTTTTCAACGATAAAGCTCACAATAACTCAAATAGTATCAGCATATCTTCAAGATCCTTCTGACTTTATTTTATTATTATTTATTTATTTATCAAACAATTTTTATACAAACTTTCATTTAAAAACTAAGCCCCACAAAAATGATATTCTTAGCTATCTTATTTATTGCTACTATTTTAATTAATTAATTAACCATTTATCACATTTATTTAGAAATCATTAATTATTTGAGTTAGGAAATTATTATTATTCTGTGTGTTTGTAGTTTAAGATCTGTTGAAGTTTGTTAAATTGTATGATCCTTTGCGATTGAAATAAATGATTCTATTCTATTCTAAAACTGTTTTCACAGTTTGTCTATGGGAACGGAACGATATTTAAAAAATAAAATAAACAAACAATACAATAAACAATGTTAAACTAATATTACTTAACAATCAACAAATCTTAGAAACTACTTATATACCCTCTCCCAGCAATCTGCAAACCACCTTCTTAATAAAAAATAAAAAAGTATGGTTTACAGACTCCTGAGAAAGAATAGTTTAAGCGATTTTGCAAACTGACTTTTAATTTTCTGACTTCTTATATCAGCAGGCAATCGGTTGAGAAGGTATGGTACTCTTTTATCAAGCGTTCGGTCGCCAAAATAATTACTGATTTTAGGTACATCTAACTTGCCTGCTGATATTGACCTAGTAGCATGGTTATGGGTAACAAGCGAGTGGCGCCCCCAGCTGCCATGACTGTTAACTAGAAGTAGGTATTTGACTAGACTCATATCTTCCGCCTGATTGAACATATCGTTCAATAGAGAGAAATAAGTCTCGCTACATATTATTTAATTATTTATCAAGAAAACTTTCAGCTAAGCAAACAGTTAGTAATAGTCTAAACAAAATATGGCCAATTACAAGTTTCCACATGTGGTATTTAAAATATATGAAACAGAAAATTGATAATATATGTATATCCAAACAGTAAAATTACTATTTACGCTATACGCTCAAGATTTCACGAATTCATGAAACTCAACTTATTGTTAAATCTTGGGAATTCCTAGTAGTAAAATTATGGATTTGCCAAAGCAAGATTCACTATAAATTGTGTTTATGGCAACTACAAATCAAGGAAAAAAATATTTCAACATCATATCTGTCTACCTTGTTCCCAACTTATGTACATAAATCTGGGTTGCTTGCAGTCTTAACCAGATACAGTTGAACACAAGTTTATGAAGCCATTGCCTATCTCATCTCACAAGTCAGTTTCTGAGCAAGACGATATGCCTTGGTATGACTGGATGTCATACTTTCTGACTAATTACTCAACGTAATGTCTTTCAATCTAGAGTCGGGCTTAACCCAACAGCTTAACGTGCTTTTTAAAGCGCGGGAGAATCATGGTATCTCTGCGATATAGTCCCTATCTATTTTGGTAAGGGCTTCATGAAACCTTATTATTATTTAGCCTCTATATTAGAGTAAGAGCTAAATCTAGGAGAAAGAAACTGTATTTGGCAATTAAAACCAACATATTATCTATACTTGAATAAACATGTAGACCGTACAAACAGCAGTATCTGTATCAAAATTCTTATTTCAACTTCAACAACATTGTCGTCGTATCAATAAGTAGGCTTTCAGTCGAGTAAGTGAAGGTACTACAAAGGCTAATACACTAAAATCCTATTGTAGTCGGGCGCTTTTGTCACATGTCGCCATCATCTTGGGAGATTTTCTTTAGAATTTCTTTGGAGATCAGGCCTGTCCTTGTGCGCGGTGACTCTTTGAATTTGTTTAATCTTTATAGGCTTAAAATTGTACTGGAACAAGATTTGTGTAGTAGGACTAATACTGAGTTTTATGAAAATATTTTTTTGGTTTTAAAAACTAGGCTTTTAGTTATTCATTGCTTTTTCTTCGTAGATTCTTGATGTAGTTTAAATGTATCATGGTGTGTTTGTCTATACTAATATTTGAAAAGGTAAAATTTTGTATGTAGGGTGTAATCTTCGGAACGACTTATCCGAATCCGAAAATTCTTTCAGTAACGGGAAGCTACGCTACTTCCGAGTATCACAGGCTACATTTAAAACGTTCCTGTGGGTTAATTTTCGTATATAACGGGAGCGAAGCTGCGGGCAAAAAATAGTGTAGCTTTAAAAAATTAAGCAAAAATTATTTACCTGCTATAAACTTCTGTTTATAGCAGGTAAATAATTTTTGCTTAATTTTTAAAGAAAAGAACCTTTCTAGGTTCTTTAATTAAAATCAGAATCAATAAGTATGTGGTGGAAGTCAATCTGATGGTTATGTTTTAATTCATTTTACATTTTCATTTCAATATTACAACCAAAAGCCGTAGGCTTTTTACAAATATTTGTCAGTCATTTAATTGTAAATCTTTAGCTGCATTGGCAGCAATTTTTGTTTTCGCTTCGATTGAAATACTCTTTGATGATGATATAACCGTTTAATTGGCATAAATACGCAGAACTGCAATGATTTGAAATTGAACTCTGAAAGAGGGCATAGCCACGAAGCGCCACAGCGCTGTCTTTGAGGCAAGCGCGTCTCCGTCCGCTGTCGCATTCTGTCACGTTTTTATTGATCTATCTATACTATGTTTTTTTTTTACATCTAAACCACATAATCATAATGTACTGTGACAATAAACATTATTTGTGCACCATACACCGTCCATTCGATTAAATTCGTTACCTATCCCTTTACAACTCCTATTTGTTAGGATTTTACTTAATTGTTTCGTGTTTTTTATTTCCCATCAAATACATCATAATAAATTAATTACACATATTTTGTATGGTTTGGAATATTTAACTATGCCACGATTGCGTAACTTTTTTGTCACAATTCGAAGGATCCAACGGAAGTTTACTATCCATTGCTTCGTGAGTTTAAAAAATTGGTCGGCTCGACATCGCTAGTAAGTAATAACGCAATGAATTATCAAATTGTCAAAACGAACAGCATAGGATTGTCAACGAAATATTAAACCAGCGGGGTACTTACGTACTTACGCAAGTACCCCGCTGGCTTAATATTTCGTCTAATAAGATACAGTCTGTGGAGTACAAATTGACAGATGGACGGACGGTCAGCCCGCGCTAACACGACCCTTCTTCAACCCTTAGTTACGGAATCCTAATTAGGATAGAAATGCATTGTCATTACCTTTTAAGTGATCGTGTAGGGTCCATTCGAAAATAGTCTCTATCAACACAGATAACAGATCAACGTATGAATAATGGAATATAATCATAGATGTAAAAATTGATAAGACTTGATAATGAATGGTTGGCGTGTGTTGAATGCACATGGGCTAGTTATTTATTAAAATTAAAAGTTTGCTTTGCAGTGTTTATTGCTTCTGAAGCCGAAATGTAAATAAAAATGAAATACATTTTGTACTTCATTGTATCGCCGATTGGTTGACACTTTGCGTGGCTCTTGGTTCTTTCTTTGGCCTAAGAATTAGCATTGCTACTCAACGTGGCAATGTTGTCATATCTACTTCTCGACACGTTTCCAGATGACAGCGGCTACGATGTGGAGGAGTACTTAGACGCCTAAGCGTTCTTTTTTTATTTAGTAAATTAATTTAATTTTTAGAATCTAGTCCTTTTTTTGCAAATATTTAGTTTTAATTATGCTATAAGTAGCTTTAATTCATTGTCATGAACAAACATTTATGGAAGCATGTTTGTGTCATTTTATTATAAGAAAACTATGTTGAATTTCTTTCATTTTTCTTTGCGTTTTCATCTCTAGTTGATATTTTTTCTACTTTCCTTTTATTCGAAACAATAATTGTTTATTAAAGAAAAAGAAAACAATAATGATGTAAAATAATATCGCAAATAGTAACAAAACATCAATCAAATAATTCGAAATAAGAATCGCTATAACGAATTCTGAATCAATGGTTTTACATTTATTTTTGTAATTCCACAAACTCATTTTTGTTAATGTCCAATCTTTCCCAATTTTCCATGAAATTCTTTGAACGAAACGATGACTTAATACCGAATCAAATGAATCTTTCGATTTTCAGCTTCAATTTAGATTCAAAGTCTTTGATGAAAAATTGATTCAAAGTCTTTGGTGAAAAGGTCAAAGGGCGCGCCCTTACTTAGTTTTAATGAAAAATTGCCCGTGTCATACTGCTTTGCACTGTAATAAAAAGGCTTAATCAAGCACTAGACAAATTAGGTTAACTAACGAAGGTACTTTAATGATAAATATGAGTAATTGATGTAAGTGGAATTTATGCTGTGAAAGTATTAAGTTGTAAAGGTTATTGTCGTTCACTTACAACACATCACGCCTGTAATCCACAAGGGGAAAGGCTGAGGTGGTGCAGGTTATTTTGAAAAAGACTACGTAATTTTTTTGTCTCGATTTTGTGGTTCTTTTTGTGCATATTGGTGCATTTTAAGGATAGGTATTATTTTATGTAGTAGATAACATTTCAGTCACTCACTAAATTTAAATTAACCCTAGTAGAACCGTGTCGTTTGAACCAATCAAATTAATTAAATTGAAGTGTCTGTTTGTAATTTCAACATAATGGCTTTTTACTTAATGCAAATGAACGTTACACTACTGTTACACTTATACTGTACTCTTATACTTACATCTATTAAGCATTATTTTCATTTTTGTGTGGCTGTTCCGGCTAATCTTTGAAACGGCTGGACCGATTTTGACGGGACTTTTACAGATAGCTGATGTTATAAAGAGTACTTAAATTTAGAAAAAGGATAAGGGTTCAGTGAAAAAAGTTAAAACCCTTAAAATTGTTAACAAAATCCGATTCAAATAGGGAAGTCATATTTTTATAATAATTTCACGCTACTGAATGTCTCGACCAACAGCTAGAATTCCAAAAAATGAACGTTTCTCGTTGAAGGGTTAAAAAGTTGAAGTATGCTACTGCTAAAAACTGGGCAATCTACATTTCGAAGAATTCTACGAATTTTCAAACAATCGCTTTGTCAAACCATTAACAATTTCTTATCACTACGCTGAAACTTCAAACACGTCTTGAATTCTATCAAAGAATGTGAATTCAAATTTTATTCAAAATTAAATGCCTTTAACTCTTTGACTAGACAATTTCAATTTCCTTACCAAATCGTTATAGTGCCTACTTGGGAATTTATTAATGTCAGACGATTTTCATAAAACAAAGTCATTTTAAGAAAACTCTGGTCAAAACGAACAAGAAAGAGGGTAGGCCGATTTGTTTGCTCATAAACACCCACCATATATATATCCATATATATATATAACTTCAGTTTATCTACGATCATGGTGCTTGCAACAGCGCCAAAATATCAGGAATTATAAATAGTAAACATGATAAATATCCTGTTTTCAGTGTGAGTTATAAATTCTGGTTATTTATGAGTGTTTTTTTTTTCCTTTCAAATACACAAAACTCTTTAAAAAGTCACGGAAAATAAATGAAAGACGACTACTTTCAAAAGCAATTATTTCAATGAACGTAAGTCAATGCTACCAATAGGACTAATAAACCGTTGTTCATTTATAAACATAGAACGTTTATGTAATGTACGAAAAGTAATAAAATAAACCATTTCCCGAAAAACACGAACATCATACTAACTAGGACAACGGCGTCTATCTCATACGATTTGAAAAGCCATAACTCTACCCCAATGCATTCAGTTCTATTTCTGTCCGACCATTATCGTAATCTTTCACTGTTTGAAATAAAAGGAGACACTTACGATTAAATGGGGTATTGCAGTTAAATTTGGCTCGGCTTGGATATATTCCAACGTTTGTGTTGAGAAGATATGTTTTATTATACAGGGTAGCAGGCGAAACCGACTCGAATACGGTTACCATTTACGCATCTTTCTAAACAGAAGCATCGGTTATTAAAAAAATAATCGGCTGCTCTTCTATCTGTTATGAGCGATTTGAAAACTCGATCACTGAATCTAGCCTTCTAGAATATCGGCTAACTAAATTATAATTATAATCTATCATTAAGTTAGCTATGCGAGCGAATGAAACATGCATGTTGGAGAAATTGTGTCATAGTTCATT
This sequence comes from Cerastis leucographa, assembly GCA_963082945.1. Lineage (NCBI taxonomy): Eukaryota > Metazoa > Arthropoda > Insecta > Lepidoptera > Noctuidae > Cerastis > Cerastis leucographa. Next base: position 7,246,092 of record OY720361.1, read on the forward strand.
TCTTGTACATGAGTGATTTATGGAACTTTGCTTGAATTAGAACTTTTACTGTAATGAACTTAGATAATTGTAGGTACATGTTTTTTTTAATTTAAAACATATAGATCATTTATTGTAGGCAGTCTTAATACTAATGGCATCGTCTACAAGTCAATCTTTGGGTGATGTAGAAACAAACTGTGGTAGGTGCAATTGAGGTAAATGTATTTTAGGAACTATGTATTTGATATATGTATATATTCATTGCTAGATTTAGGCCTCTCCTAAGCAGTACCGCAATACCTTTCTTCACTGCATTCCACATACATTATTCTATCCTAGTCTCCTTATAAAGTTCGTCAGCCCGTCCGGGCTGAGCATAAAAACAACGATGCAAAAATCTGTGACAGCTAATTCAAATTTTTGATTATTACGCCTTTTTTACACAAAAAGGAAATTGGCACGAAATTAAATGGTAAATCAAACCCAACACAAAATTCAAAAGGGACAACACAAACTCGGAGATATTCAGAAGATGCTAAGACGCTGGTGAGAAGTTAACGAACACGGTTAAAAACAAAGAAAACATTTTCTTTCATAAACAGACCAGTTATCAAAGAACTGAATCATAATAAAGCAACAGAATGTAATTGCATTCACAAGCAAGATGAAAAACCGCGAATAAAGGATGACGACTCCATCTTATTAAGATGTCAGACAATAAATTTAAAAACTGAGCATTATTCACTACGGTGAAACTCTGTTCAAGGATGTTACAGATATGTACGTAGGAGGAAAAACAGCCGCTTAGACCAATTTTCAGATTAAACAACTCTTGGCTTGGTTGGTCTATGGATGGGTGACCCTCAATACATTCCGAGTTTCCTCTGTATTACGTCATACCGTTTGTCCCGACTGCTATTTGTATGTCTTTGACAGTTTGACAGTCGTTACAGGTGGCCCGTGACCAGAGAGTCGTACCGTATTACCCAGTACTAACTGGGTTGTGGAGGTCAGATAGGCAGTCGCTCCATGTAAAATAATGGTATTCAGCTGCTTCTGGTCGGACGGCTTCCAGAGCCGACCCCAACATACTTGAGATAAAGCTAGGTACATGTCTATATTACAATTCAAATCGATTGTGCCGTCCCTAACAAATGTGTTACACCCCTAAAGTGACGTTGCTGTTGAGCAGAAAATTACTTATCTCAACTGCGAGGGACCAAGGGACGATAAAGGAAAGTTGTAAAACGAAAACCACAACAGCAGGTTGCTGGTTAAGCAGAGGGTCGTTGAACTGTACAGTTTGCTGATTTTAAATAAAACTTAATTTTGTTGATGGCAAAATTATGTGTGGATGGCATCAAAGAATTAAGAAAGCAAAGCTTGAATTTTACAATTCTGTAATCGAATCGAAACACCATCATATTCTTTTGTTTCCATCTTTCAAAAGCGTTACATAGCCATTTTAAATCAAACCGAGGACAAATTCGTAATTTACTTGCAATGGCCAACTGGTTGCTGTCAATACCAGTATAAATATTTGGGTGTGGTAAAAACAGGCTGTGCAGCTGTTCTTCATCCTCATAGAAAAGGGAGGACCCTCCTACCAGACAGGTGTTATATCTGGTGGGCTACTGCCCAGCAATTGTTGTCGAGCAAGCTGCGGATGACTTTAATGTGTACTGTACTTGTGATTTAGGATTTTGATGTTAGCCTCTTTTCGGTCATAGATGGCGTTGTTATACTTTTTGTACTGTGTTTTGTGGCGCTACAAACGTGTCCAGCTTGCTAATGATGTATTTTTTTTTATATTGTTCTTACTTTTGTAGTAGGTAACGACTTATTGTCGGGCCTACGCTGTCCTCCCATACTTAATACTACGTAGTAAAAAAAATAATATTGTAAAACCAAATGATTTAAAAAGAGTTACCATGGAGTTTCTAGCCGGTTCTTCTCCATAGGAAACGATCAACCAAAACCGTGCAACTTTTGTCGACGTTTTAAAAGTGCCCATGTAGGCCTATGTAAAATAAAATATTTAGATTTTTTCAATATTGATTTTTCAACCCGACCTCTGAGACACAGTTTCTTTCTCAAATATCTTAAATTAATTTGACAAGGACACACGAATGTCAGTAAATAATTCCTTAAAGCTTTGGACAAACAAACCTAATAACGTCACAGATATTTGTCCCCTATTTCGGAAATACAGTCTCAATCACAAAGCTTGACATATAAAACTCTGTCCCTGAAGCTAGGATTTTGCTACTAAATAATGACGGCACAACTCACGAACGCAGCATTTCGTTAGAATGGACAAAGCTGGTTGCAAGTCGAGCTATATCGAGGTTCAAAGACAAATATGATCAAACGTCAAAGGGTTTTGCATCAACATTATGTTTGTATGTCCGTTCGTTTGTGAGACATTTTACCGGATTAGCTTTGAGTTCTGAATCCTGGGTTGTAGGGTTTTTAATAATAGATCAGCTCCTAGTAGTGACGTAAGACTGCTATAGTCAATACTGCGATTGCTTTAACTGCACTGCTAATTAAGTAATAGTACTAAAGAACGCGAAGGCGTCTTAGGAAAAACTTTTTTGTTTAAAAACTAACTATATTATATTTATTATTATTTTTATTTATTTATTATACTATATTTATAAATGTTTTTTTATTATTTATATTAATGAATAAAGGGAATAACTAACTAATAATACCTGCGTAAAACATTCCCACTGCCACTGCAGGCTACCGTGCAGAATTAGTAAAGTAGTAATAGAGCAGAAGTAGCAGTAGTGGCTTATGCATTCTCTAGAAGGCATGAGTATTGATCACCACACTTGCTCAAAGCGTGATGATTTCAGATGTAGGAATAATGAATTATAATGTATTTTTTTGTCTATTCCACACGACACAAGAAAAAACAAAATTTATTAGTAGCAAAATTTATCTGACAACACAATCAACGTATCACTTCACACACAAAAAGACGAAAGGGAACTGCTGAACTGCCAGAAAATGAAATCTACAAACGCTAACAAATCGCCCTTAAATGAAATGAACGACGATGAATTATTTATTTTTATTAAAATCAGTTCCACCGTAAACATGTCAGCGTATTTATCAAAAGTCTTTAAGTAAAGACCTCATGTGTTGCCGCCCACAGTTATGACGTAATTGTTTATTTTTTTATGTTTTTTACACTGCGCCCCAAGCCGCCTTTTTTTTAGGTCAAATGGTCTTTACGAGTGATTAGGCTGAAAATACTACGTCTAGAATTCAAGCTGAACCGTAACGTGTTTAGTTATTTAAACGAGTGGAAGCTTAGGCTGTGAACAGACTTGTGAAGGCTAACGTTTGAGAATATTCTTTGTTTTCGTTGGTTTGCTTTTTTTGTCATAAAAATGCATAATTTTATTAGGAGAGGACACTCAGTTCGACGGCACGGTTGACGCAGTGGCTAAGCGATTGACTGCTGCGCTGCGGTTTTTGTATGGCCTACAAGTTGTTCCGGGTCTGGCTGTTTGTGTATGTGAGTTCAAATGTTCGTAAACGCACGCATGATACAGGAGAAAAGCAAAGCGCGGGGTAAAATTAAAAAAAAAAAGTTTCTATTATCGCAGGAGTGAATTACACATACCGTGTAGGTACGAACGATGACCAATCAAGCTGTAAAAATCCAGTTTATGCGTATCTATCATTGTATAGATAATCTATACAAAGCGAGGCCATGTTATACTGGAAATGTATAGCTTCATGTGTCGCCGTGTGTACAATGTTTTTATTAATTTATTAAACATTGTTACCAACTCTTCAAGACAGTCTAACGCCGTTTCTTAACCGGAGCAATCGTTACCCGAATACTCAACCGTTCGTCGGTGTTATTTTGTTCGGGGAACCTGAACGCGTGACAGCGTCGACAAAAGTAACAGTTTTCCGAAGAAAAGGGTAACATTATGAAAGTCGATCGCATAATCGCGTGGCCGATCGCTTTGGTTATGACGTGGGGCAAAACAGTTTTTGCGGAGCCTGAACTTCTGAATCATATTACAACGTAAATAGCATAAAATTAGTAGTCATGTAAAGCTAATTCCATGGATATTAAAATCATTTTTCTGTGTTTGATTTCGATTGAAAATTCTCCGGCCTAAAAAAAGTCACCAAGCATTTAGTACTCGTTTCAAAGGAAGTTATGTCAAATAACCAATGAGTATTATAGATTGTAACATTTTAATAGCTATTATATACAGTGATTATTAGAGACCGATACCTAAACACAGTCATGACTGTACTCATGATAACAAACAACTTTCCCTAAGAAACATTTTTTCATACTGATTCACTTTTATCACTACACAGCTGTATGAAATTCTGTCTCATTATTATCGTACCGTGGACAGTGGGTAGAACAACCGCGCGGCTCGCTTCGTAAGCTGCAAATGCAACCAGCAGCCGCTTCATACGGCAGTTGTATTATTGTGATAAAATTGAATGAGTATAATTATAAAAAAAAATCTTAGGGAAAGTTGTTGGTTATCATGGGTAGAATCACGAGTTTAGGTATCGGTCACTAATTACTAGTCACCCTATATAAAAATAAGAAAGTTAAATTTCAGAATACAGCTATTTGTTGTGTTTCTTAGGGAAAGTTGTTGGTTATCATGGGTAGAATCACGAGTTTAGGTATCGGTCACTAATTACCAGTCACCCTGTATAAAACTAAGAAAGTGAAATTTTAAAATAGAGCTGTTTGTTGTGTTTTTTAGGGAAACTTGTTGCTTATAATGGGTAGAATCACGAGTTTAGGTATCGGTCACTAATTACCAGTCACTCTTTATAAAACTAAGAAAGTGAAATTTCAGAATAGAGCTGTTTAATGTGAGATTGAACTACATTTATAGCATACAAATATTGCGGTCTCTATAATGGGGTGGTTAACCAACTAATCACTATGCATTATTCCGACAAGCTTTGACATTTAGTGCGTAGGTAATGCAAAACACATTGGCAGCTGAGTTCAATCTAATAGCACTTTAATTCAAAAGTATGGGTCACACTACTATTCAAAATGCGAAAATTTCTGAGGATAAAAACTATTGAACGGATTTCGATGAAAGGCACACGGATAGCTTATAACTTGGATTAAAACAAAAGATATTTTTTATCTCCGTAGTACGATATTGAGGGAATATTTCCGAATTCCACGCGGGTGAAGCGCGGGAAAAATATTATCGCACTAATGCAGTGCAAATAATAGAACGTCATTGCCTTGATGTATAAATATTTATGTATCTTACTATCATTTAAAATGATAGTAAGATAATAACTTAGATCTAATGCGAAATTGAGCTCTTTGCAAACTGCAGCGAATATCATAAAATTGTCTGTGAAAGCCAGTACTTTCTACCTTACTAATATTATAGTCTTAGTAAAATGAAAACCTTAAGCCAACTACGTTCTTTGTGCACTATGGACGGCTAAGAACCAAGGTTCACTAGCACGGACGGGTAGGTACTCCCTATCATATATACGTAATAGAGGTCTCTTCTGTTGAAATTTATATTCTTAGGTATTGGTCTGAGGACATTGTGATATGAGGATATTCTTGAAAACACGAGGGAGAATGGAATGAAGGAATTTGAAATTTTTTACATGCAATGATTGCATTGATTTTAAAATAGAATTCCTTAAAGTATGGCTGACTGAAAATAACCTTCAGATATAGGAAAACCTAAAAAACACATCCAAACTTTAATTTCCTCCTTATCAATCCATCTAGAAATAATAAGAACAAAAAACAATGATGTAATTAAATAACAAAATGGTCAGGGCAGGTTGTGGAGGTCAGACTGCCGCTTCATTTATTGACGCGAAATTACTCTGGTGGTTGAGTGAATGTCATGCTCACTTAAATGTCACGCTGATGGTGGCGGGTGTGTCGGGTCGTTTAGTTCCCTTCAAAATAGTTGAGTTGAATGATGGCTGATACATGCGTCATGTTCGTGAACGGGCGCTGTCAGTTGTGACTGGTCATCTCTTAGCTGCCACGGTTTATTCTATTTTTTAATTACTGATTTAATGTTTTACTCTGCACGCTCTTAACTTGCCCGTATCTCTACATCGTTCTCACATATTTGTAATTCTTAACATGAATGATGTAACCAAGATTTTGTAACATATTTTGATTTAAAAGAGTGTCCATGGAGTTTCTTGCCCATTCACCTCCATAGAGATCTACGCTTTGGAATGAGCAACTACAGTACTATCACAAGTTATTATGCCTTGTGACTGGGACTGTAGCTTCGCGTTTTATTTTGTTTTTTTTTTGAGTTTGCTTCATGTAAAATACTGGCTGCGGCTGAAACCAGTAAGACTGTTAGCTGACCCCAAAATAGTTGGGAAAGGGCAAGGCAGATGGTGAATGTTGAGCATAACAAAAGAAGCAAAGACTAAGATTTAAAAACACAACACTTCATGAAAACTAACAATTTGCAAAACTAGAATAGGTACTAAGAAAATATTTGCACCGTGCTTTGTAACCGCGTCAAAAGGCCTGCAATTTATGGAAACACACACAAAGGGCTGCGAATCTCCTTGATCTAAATATAAAGAAAACGCAGAATAAATTGACTTAAAGAGGTGTGCTATAGGTACACCTCTTTAAGTACCTCTTGTTTTTATTATCTTATAGTATATTAAAATTCTCGTGTCACAAGATTAGTTATACAGGGTGTTTGGTGCATCGTTTGCCAAATCGAATAGGCCGAAAGGAGAGGTCATTTGCTATCTCTTTACGCCCTATAACTCATTCCTTGCCACACCGGTTTTTTTATAAGAACTTTTTAATTTAATTTTTTTTAAAATCCAAAATTCAACATTTTAGGTCAAATAAAAAAATAAAAAATTTGTTTAAACTTAAAATTTCGATTTAATTTTGATGTGTACTCTTGTATGATTCTCTCAAATTCAAAGTTACTTGCTAGTTACAATTAGTTTATTTTTTAATAGCTCGTAAAGTTTTTGTAAAAGATAATTAAACTTAAAACTCAACTTTAAATAGCTATAAAAAAAAAAACTAAAAGCGATCGGGATCTTCCAATACCTTTGAAAAATTCCCTAGTTTGTCCCCTTTCCAACGGTATGCAATATGCTCAAAAATCTTATTATCTAAGAGATAGGACACTACGCACTAGTGACATAACAGTATCTATCTACTTACTTGAGGCATGTTATTTATGCTAAAACTACTTACTGTAATGTCGAATATCAGCCTAGTGTCTCGATTACACATTTAGTTAAAAATTAAAAGATATTAAACGTTTTTTTGGGCATATTGCATACCGTTGGAAAGGGGACAGACTAGAGAACTTTTTAAAGGTATTCGAAGATACCGATCGCTTTTAGTTTTTTTTTATAGCCATTTAAAGTTGAGTTTTAAGTTCATTTTTCTTTTACAAAAACTATACGAGCTATTAAAAAAGAAAGTAATTGTTTCTAGCAAGTAATTTTGTATTTGATAGAATCATACAACAGTAGAAATCAAAAGTAATTCGAAATATTAAGTTTAAACAAATTTTTATTTTTTTATTTGACCTAAAATGTTGAATTTTGGATTTTAAAAAAATTTAAATTAAAAAGTTCTTATAAAAAAACCGGTGTGGCAAGGAATGAGTTATAGGGCGTAAAGAGATAGCAAATAACCTCTCCTTTCGGCCTATTCGATTTGGCAAACGATGCACCAAACACCCTGTATATTAATTACGATTTGTATGAAATTTTGTGTGCATATCGGGTAGGTCTGAGAATCGGTCAACATCTATTTTTCATAACCAAAAACAAACCCGCGAAGTTAGTCGCGGGCAGCGGATAATATTTATAAATTATAGTACTGAGTATAAGGAACGCAGTATTTTTTTCCGCTTATTTATTGTAACAAAAGGGCCAAGTATATACTATTGAATTTTTGGAATTTCTCAGTAGCAGCCGCAAAGTCTGGATTTGTGCTAGGTTGATGGCAATAGGCTCGCACCCTATTACATGGGACTTAAAAATAACTGGAGAAATCATCATCTGCCTAGGCTTTTCCCAAACTATCTTGGGGTCGGCTTCCAGTCTAACCGGATCAGCTGAGTACCAGTATTTTACATGAAGCGACTGCCTATCTGACCTCCACAACCCATTAACTGGGTAATACGATACCCCTTGGTAAGACTGGATGTCAGACTTTTTGGCTTCTGACTACTCGTAACGACTGTCAAAGATCTACAAATGACAGCGGGGACCAACGGCTTAACGTGCTTTCCGAGGCACGGAGGAAATTCGGTATGTAATTATGGTCACCTATCCACGGACCAACCTCAGCAAGCACGGCTTAACCTTAAAGATCGACCCGTGCGGCTGCCTTTATTCAGCCACAAGCTCATAACATAACTGGAGAAATGTGGGTATACTAATGGGTACACTTCTGCCTAACCCTGCAGGGATTACAGGCGTGATGATGTAAATATGTCTGTATAATTGTGACAAAAAAAAAGTATCGCCTACATTTTCCTACCCCTTGATTTGATTTGACAACGAAGTGCAGGTGGGTACGCCAGGTGGCCTACCACCCAGGTGGCGTACCATGACGTCTTAAAACATTATTGTTTCATTTTCATTCCAGAGTGCAAACGAGACGGAACATTATTGTTTCATTTCAAGAAAACAGATGGCCTGTATTATACAGGTCGTCTAGTTCCATCTCTTTTCTACTCTGGAATAAGAATGAAACAATAATGTTTTAAGACGTCATAGTAATACCCCACGTAGGTACTCTCCTTCGGAAAAATCAAACGTTTTGATCGATCGTCCGCACGGATTTGAAACAATGTCTGAAAATGATAGAGTGTTGCCAGGATATTGGTGTCAATAAATAAAGAATTGACCGAGTTTTCGATTTGACACCATTTTTTTTAATAATTGGTAGTCATGTTATAAAAATCCTACGATTTGATAGTAAATACACGCGAAAGTGACAAGGATCTAACTTGTTCTTTAGTTCTTAAATATTAAACACGATTGTGTTACTAATGAACTACAATTCGTGGAGTAAAACTAATATTATGATGAGAGAAAAGTTCGAGAAAATAACAAGTATTTCTTCCTGGGACCGGTTTTCATCATTTTAATTAAATCTAGCCTCGCTCCATATTTTATTTCAGTATGACGTAACTTGTTGCCGTGATTAAAGTTATACAATTAAGTTTGCAATCTGCTTCAGCTTCCCAATTAAGATTTGCTACGCTTTGACTTATTAATTAAGGAAACTATACTTTGAAGTCTGAGAATAACTACTGCAACGCTAATGGTGACGTCACAGCACCATTATGAGGTTACATTAATTCATTATCACAAAAGTTGGCTATAAGAAAAGGGAAAGCCGTTGAGTAGTTCTTTGTTTTCCAAAAAACATTTCTAGAGGTTGCCTTTATATGCACGATATGGCATGGTTTATGAAAGACGGGACTGGGTTAATGTAAAAGTATTTGATAAGGGGGAAATTAAATAAATTATTTAGAGGTATGAAAAGCTGCGTCGTTTCCACTGAAAACCTCACCTCCGATCTCACTAGTTTTTTTATATATTTTATTAATCATAAGAATGTAATAATATGTAGAAGAAGGCCAATTACAATTCCAGCAATTGTATTGTATGTAAAACACATTTAATTCGAGGTGAGAGCCTGGGGATCCGTTAAACAAGGTAGTAATATTATGGACTCCTATTTCTCAAAAAGACCAAACTTTTTGCAAGCCGCTGACTGTGCGCGCATTACGCAGTTTATCGCTTTTCCATATATGTACGGACAATACTTTGGTATGAACGATGCCAAAGGACATCATGAATTTCGTTAAAAAGTTACTTTTATATTTACTTTAGCTATGTAAACCTTTGTGAAGAGAGAAAATAATGATATTGCACAGTCTTTTGGGCCAATGTAGATCGTATGTGGCGGTGAAGATGCCACTACTACCTTACACGTCACAATTCCCGTTAACAAAAATGCAATGCAAGCAGCAACTTACCGAATACTTGAAAAATAACGTATGAACAGGCTAAACTTCTTCTGTTCATAGCATCCTAATAAATACATTGTAATACAGTATAACATACACACAAACGCACGTGCACCTACACCACAACACACAGCAGCAACTAGACAATACCACACACATCGTCTTACACATCGGACACGTACATCTCCATCTCACACAAATAAGAGGCCCTGCTTGCTAACACTACGCAAAATCTTTTTCTTTTTATGCTATTTTATTTTTGTATCTTTTTTCTTTATCTAATCCATGAGTAAAGAAAATATTTTATTTATTGTTAGAATGAAATTGTACAAGATACAAATAAAATGTACTAGCAATTATTTATGTTTAATATTCGAGGGGTTTGGCGCTGATAGTCGAAATACAGACTCTGCCTAGTTCGACTACAGACTACACCAATAATACTGACCTAAATTAGCCTGTTAAAAGATCTTGTAACTTATGTCTAAGTTTCTTTAAATAAAAAATATATTAAAAAAAATACTTCTTACATCACCGATACGAGAAACGATGTACCAACCACCAAAATAGTACCAACCCCTGACCGGGGTCAAAGGGTCAAGCGGGCACGTCCACCGCTAAATTAATCAGGGCATGAATCACGTGATCTAAGCAAATAAAAGTTAGCCGAGTTAATAGCTGTCTTGAGAGACATCCCCCCGACTACATCCGATGAACAAAATGGCGTCCATAAAATTGTAGCACGCTGTAGGGACTCTTGTGAATGTGTGGAAGAAGTTGTAAAATGAAAAGAGGGTTATTCTTTGAAAGGGTTTGGTCGAGAGTGCTCGGCGTGGGTCTAGATTATTTTTAGGGTTTGAATGTTATGATACGTTTTGAGACTTTTATATATTATTTATTTATTTAAACTTCATGTACAATAGTGGCGGAACTAATGCCATAAGGCATTCTCTACCAGGCAACTTTAAGGCTTAAAAAGGACAACATTCAACATTGTAGTAGGTTACAAAATAATATCCAAAAATAACTACTTGTTTTCGAAAGTTTATATACTTATATTTATATTACATACTACTCTGTCAAGAAAGTACCGCGAAACGATCAATAATACTTACACAAAATTTTAGTTATTCATCCAAAGTTATTTTATAGTTTTCTAAGTGTGCTCCTTCAGAAACGATACACTTACGCCAACGAATAATCCACATAAACAGCACTAACTAACAAAATTAAAAATAGTTGTGCCAATCTAACAACAAAAAAAAAACAAAAATTTGAATTTGAAACAATAAACCAATAACCCATTCCCGATACTTTTTTGACTGAATGTATATGAATACATAAAAGTGGACTAAATCGTTATTTGCTATACTTCTATTTGAGAGCTATTTAGTCTGACTTAAATACTGACTAGGAAAGTATTCTTTTAAAAATTAATTATTTAAAAAAATATGATTTTTATTTGAGAAAACCATAGTTTTACACCGAGTATTTCAGTGTGATTTGTACGGTTTTACTTCGGTGGATAATTATATTATGATTTAAGATCATCTTAGTTCAGGACACGATAATAATCCATTTGTCGCGTTTTTATAGTACTAAAAAAAGCCATGAAGAACCTACTAACCTTTCTGAAACTACGTTAAAACTTTATTTTTATTTTAATCTTTAGTTTATGAAAAAGAAAAAAAAATGTGTATAAAAAATTATTTAAAAATTGAAATTTTAACAAATGTTTCCATAACAGTTTTTGTGACTTATTATTCTGCATATTTTATAAGTCGCTCTACTTAAGCTTTGTATTGGATTCCAGGTACAATTTCGATAAATTAGACTTAATTTTATTAGTACCTGGCACGCGAATTTAACATAAAAAGTTGAGTTTGGACTGTTATTTAAACAATATATAGGCAAATATACCTGAAAAAATCGTTTATTTCTTATTTTGCGTTATTTTTAACCAACTAAGTATCCTAGATATTTCTTTTATAATCTTTGCATTCGGAATCGAAACTTTCCCTTTATTAAACCTGATTACGTTATTTAAAAACGAACCCATTGTGCATTCAATTTGGTTTTTTTTTTAATTCAAGATTTACCATACCAGAGTCATTCATTTTTGCATCAAATATCTATTCAAATTTTATCCCTAGATTCTTTCTTGGCGGTCATATTTAAATGTATAAAATTATTTCATTCGCAGCTTTATGCAGAGCAAAAAGATAATACAACAAAACGTTGATTTTATCTAGTGTTGGTGACACTTTTTAGTATCATTCTTTCTTCCTTACGTTTCAATATTTGCCACTTCAGTTTTTACTCGAACATTCTTGTTCAATCTCAGTTCTCTGTCATAAAATCTCCATTCACGAAATCATGTATATCGCAAAGTATCAATATAAATCAAAAGGTATCGACATTCAACCCTTTTTAACCGACTTCAAAAAAGGAGGAGGTTCTCAATTCGACGGTATGTTTTTTTTTTTGTGTGTATGTTACGCGATTACTCCGCCAATTGTGGACGGATTTTCAAAATTATTTTTTTGTTCGAAAGGAGATACTTCTGAAGTGGTCCCATAGTCACCAAGTCAGGATCTGATGATTGGATCCTGGAGAAATCGAGGGCAACCCTCAAATTTTATAGGAAAACTTACAGCGGTTTTGGTATTTTCTACAACAAGTGAAGCATTTGCGTTCAATAAGAATTATTCTATCATCAGATCTGATGATGAATCCTAGAGACAGGCACCGGAACTCAATAATAAGACAATGTATCTTAGCTGTGTTTGGGCTTGTTGGAATTGTAACGGTATGCAATTTCCAGGTGTATGTACAAGTAATAATTAAAAAAAAATAGAAATCTCTTTAATTTTTTTTATTTTAACCGACTTCTAAAAGGAGAAGGTTATCAATTCGATTAGTTTTTGTTGAATGTACACCGATTACGCTGAGACTTATTACTTTACTAACTTCTTTAGTTTGATGCGGAATAGTTGCTATTTGGTCCCATAAAAAATGTTATATAGTTTGGCCCTGTAGTTTTCATTTTATTTTATGTAAATTTATCACGTACACCTATTTCTCCGTGATTACTGGACCGATTTACATGAATCTTCATTCATTTGGTAGAGAAAGCTTGCCCGGTTCTCCTGCCTAGCCTTTTCCCAAACTATCTTGGGGTCGGCTTAATGGGATGATACTTGGCCCATATGAATATTATCTTTGCTTTGGTACTTTTTGTGTCATCCCCTTTATTATGCATTTTGTCCTTTGTCGTATGTATGGACGATGTGCTGGTGTCTAGTTACAATGTAAAAATGATACTAGACAAGAATTTAAGTGAGATACTGAAAAGGGTATAATAAAAACTTTTTACAAAAAAATATAACCGACTTCCAAAAAAAAACAAAAAAGTGCAAAATAATATTTTACTTTCGGAAGTCGGTGGCAAAAAAAAGAAAGAAACAACAACAAGACAACCGACAAGTCACCGACTGACGAAAGTAAAATATTATTTTGCACTTTTTTGTTTTTTTTTGGAAGTCGGTTATATTTTTTTGTAAAAAGTTTTTATATAAAGATAAAATCGTACTGATATAAATATCAAAATGTGAGTGGCCATCGAACACTTTTATTGCGTTGGTACTTACAAGGCTATTTGAATTCGGAATGAAATTGTTTTTTTCAGGATTCCGTACACAAACTGTATCAACGGGACCCTATGCTCTGCAGTAAGTCTGTGCGTCAGTGTGTCAGTCAGTCAGTCCATCTGTTACAGGGATATATCTTTTGACCCATAATGGTAGAACCTTAAAATTTCACAGATTTGTATAATAAATAACCACAATACTTTTAAAGAAAAAAAAAAATTCGGCGGTTGTTGGTCAATAATATTGTTCAGTGTTACAGAACCCTATGTGTGCGGTTCCGACTCATTCTTCGCTAGATTTTATTTCGATAGTGCGAAAAGCTTCGGCCTTCGAGAAGTATTACTTCATTTGCAAAGGGTCGCAAGTTTTATCGGTTCGAATAGTTCTCCATTTTTAAACTGGAATCTAGGTTCGTGAGAAATGTGACTGGGCTTTTTTCGTTGATTGGAATTTGTGATCCGAATTGCAAAGCCTCATGGACTTGTAGATTGAAGGTTTGCAGAGGAAGGCGTTGGACAATCGAATGAAACGACGAATCAAAGATTTCACAAAAATAATTGTATTATTTTTTTGGACTTACTTATCTCTACGAACTCGTATTAATTAATTAACTTGTTGCTTGTTGCAGAAGCAAATATTATATAGTATTTTTTCTCGGGTAACCACTGAAAACCAGCGCTGTGCTGTGGACCTTCCATAGCACAGAATCATGCTGACTGGACTGGACTGCACCTGCTTGTCGCAGTCACAACGTGCAAGCGGTCAACTTTTTTGTTCCGTCCTGTTGTATTTATAAAATATTTGTTGTGCTTTGTATGATAATTGTTTTTTTTATTTATTATGCACATGATATCCCTACGACGGATAAATGTATTAATCTTTTCTTTCCTTCTTAATAAAAGTCATCAAAAAGCCTTGCCTCCAAGCTCCTTATCTTATTGTCATACAAACCTTCTCAACAATCTCAACTCGACAAAAATTACCAAAAACCTCACAAAATAAAGAGAATGACCCAAACAATTGCTCAGTTAAGCAAATAGAGATGGACAGAAGGCAGTAACTCTTGACAGAAACCGATACCGGGTCCCTTGACCGCTGATCTCGGGGGAGAACCTCTCTACTATTATAAAGCCTATCGGACCGAGATGTAAGTGACGTGAGGTAAATAAAATTAATTTATTATTCCCTTAGGATTGTTGAGCTGTAGTGGGCTGGTGAATTTTAATATTAAAGCCGTGGGTCAGTTTTGCGACACCCATGTCAAAACATCGAGATTTCTATGCTGTGTATAAGTTATAGGTAAGTTAATCTTAACTTTCGAAATGAAGACGGTGTAAATTGCGCCAAAATGTATACTTGACTTTATTTAGAACATCTACCTACTTCATAAAATTATTTTATTTTATTTTTATGTAGGTATAGATTTTCAGTAGATGGATTTACATCGCTGGTGTGCCTTTAAAAAATGATAGATTTTTAAAACGTAGAGCTCAAAAATAATAATTACATTAAAAAACCGGCCAAGTGCGAGTCGGACTCGCGCACGAAGCGTTCCGTACCAATATTTATAAAAACCGCCATATATGATCTGCAAATGAGACTCGTTTTTAGTTCAACTGATGCTTAGCACCATCTATCGACATATCTATGGAGTTGTTTGAAATTTTCGAGTCAAATACAATTGATCGACTATAACTCGTAAACTTGTAAAGCCCACTTAAGTGTGATAGTTTTTCTTTAAACTTCGTTATATAGAGGTACTACTGCCGTGACATTTGGATGGCTAACTACAACCGTTTATTTGTTAGAGGGGGAGGGAAACTTGACTCTAACGAAAATTGGTACTTTAAAGCTTGATAAGTCACGAACGGTTTACTTAATCAAAAAACGGTCTTCCCAAACTACTTATATTTTTCAAAGACCTATTCAACGATATCCCACAATATGGGAAGGACGAAAAAAAAAAATGATCATCCCTACTTTACATGTAGGGAAGGTACCCTAAATAATTGTTTTTTTCAAAATTTTATTTCACCACTTTTCCAGCGTTATTAACGTGTATAATCATGCCAAATTATAACTTTCTAGTACCAACAGTTTTTGAGCTAAAACGCGGAGAGACAGACGGACATACCGAAACTATAAGGGTTCCTTGTTGACCACGGAACCCCAAAAAGCTTTTCGCTTTGTTTCATCCACTTCCAAGTGTACGAAAACCTTTTATCTTTGATAAACACGATGAGGAAAAACGTTGATTGAAAGCTATTTTTAGATTCCAAACCAGACTTGAAACTGGCTATCATCTTGAGACTCAAAGACTGTAAAGAAGGGTCAAAACCCAATAATCGATAGCCGTTTACATTTACGTCCTTTCGATTCCAAGATTGTAAATTAATCTCCAGTTATTAGCTCGTTAAAATAAATTATACCATTTCCAGAATGCTCCACAATTTCAGGAATAAACTGAAAGATTCTCAAAAGTCGATTACATTGCAGAATTCTGTGGAAACTAATGTTTATTTGATATTTATGTTCTAGGAGACATTGAATTATTCAATCAAGGGAGCTAAACCAATTACGATCAATCAGTTTATATAGAGTGACACGCTAATTAGTAGTTTAGTGGCTGACAGTAATGGCGACGAATACTAATGATTTCTCATTAGTTCAGTTATTGAGTGTTTGTTTATAAGATATATTTTAAAATGTTAACAGTGTTTTAAACATGGATATCGTATAATTATCATGTCTAATCATCGTCATCTGCCTAGCCTTTTCCCAAACTAACTTGGTGTCGGCTTCCAGTCTAACCGGATGTAGCTGAGTACCAGTATTTTACATGAAGCGACTGCCTATCTGACCTCCACAAAACAGTAACTGGGTAATACGATACCCCTTCCTAGCCTTTTCCCAAACTAACTTGGGGTCGGCTTCCAGTCTAACCGGATGTAGCTGAGTACCAGTATTTTACATGAAGCGACTGCCTATCTGACCTCCACAACCCAATAACTGGGTAATACGATACCCCTTGGTAAGACTGGATGTCAGACTTTTGGCTTCTGACTACTCGTAACGACTGTCAAAGATCTACAAATGACAGCCGGGACCAACGGCTTAACGTGCTTTCCGAGGCACGGAGGAAACTCGGTATGTTATTATGGTCACCCATCCACGGACCAACCTCGGCAAGCACGGCTTAACCTAAAAGATCGACCCGTGCGGCTGTTATTATTTAGCCACGAGCTCCTCAATTATCATGTCTAATCTTCCATAAAAATAACATCTTATTGCACAAAAAATGTAGGAACCTACCTTAGCTTGTCAATAATTATAATAAAAATAAAAAAAGCGTTTATGCCTTACGAAATTTCATACAAACTTTCAAGTCTTTATTTTCCGTAATGACTGAAACTTTATCAGCATAAGATGATACATAGTCCTAAACAGTTACTTAAAACATTTTCAAAAAATAGTGTTACAGCTAAATAAGACTGATTATAAATTATGTATAGAAATATAAATTTTCAATTATCATTTTTTTTTTCAAAAGACATTTCGATAATGTTTTTTGTGACTTTTTAGACCTATGTATCCTGCTTATTCGCATAAAATTTTCATTAAAATCGGTTCTGTCATTTCGGAAAGTAAGGAAAAAAAGTAAAAGTTGAAAGTTTGCATGAAATGCCGTAAGGCATAAACGCACATAACATTTTATAACCTACATATTTATTGTAGAGAGAAGCATTTTTGAAGTGAAACTTCTAATGCGACTTCCAACAAGTTTAACGCTACCATGGAGGGGGAATATTTTCTAAAACTCACTAAGAGATGGCAGTATTACAAGATTTGTGACTACGTAGTTCTACTAGGTACGCAAGATGGCGTGCAAACAGTCATACATTCGACTCTTCGGTGTGACCAGCCTTCGCTCAATTTCCATGAGTAGAATTACCTCGATAAATTTATGAAATAATTATGTAATAAAAATAATACAACAAGAAAACAACCTCGTATTATTTAGAAGCTCAATTAAATAACGAGAGTGAATGCGGGGCACTCGAACGCATGCGTGTAGTATTACGAAGTTTCACTTCTTCCGCGCGGTGGGACTCCACGCACTGATTTTTTTTCCCTAGGTTCTGGTTGTAAAGATTATAAATAACATAACATCATAACATAACCTGGGAATCAAACCCAGTACCTCATGCTCAGCAGTCGCATTTGCGGCAACAAGACCAACATAGCAGGTAACAACAGGCTACGGAGTTAGTAGTTTCCAGTTTATCAAATACGTACCTCTACGTTTGTACTTACGTATACCTACCCACCTACCTAACAATTTTAACACATACCGTTTGCAATATTGAAAACCAATACAATACGGTCTTTTGAGTCTTACAAATTATGGAATTCAAGGGGTGCAATAACGACGTTTCCACTGAGTTTCACGCTCATAACATATTTATGTTATGAAATAAAATTGTATGGCTCGATACCAAGATCTTCGCTAAGAATGTGCGCTGTACAAAACAATTCAGCAGACTGATGTGCTCAATTAAATCGCGCCATTTCCAAGGATCGGGCATCTCTACCGCTAGTTGCAAGTACAGGCAATTAACCTTTACAGCTTGAGAAGAAAGGTATGCGAGAAACGTGCTTGAGATTTTATAGTTTTACAAGCTGCTGCCCACGACTGCGTTCGCGTGGAAATTTTGATTGGTTTTAGTGGTATGAAAAATAGATGTTGGCCGATTTTCAGACCCTAGGTAGGTCTATTATATGCACACAAAATTTCATACAAATCGGTTCAGCCGTTTCGGAGGAGTATGGTAACTAACATTGTGACACAAGAATTTTATATATAAGACTAGCTGCTGCCCGAGACTTCACTCGCAGAGTTATTTTTTTGGTAGGAAAAATACATGTTGGCCGATTCTCAGACCTACCGGATATGCACACAAAATTTCATAAAATTGATTCAGCCGTTTCGGAGGAGTTTGGTAACAAACATTGCGACACGAGAATTTTATATATTAGATTTACGCCTACATGTTGCAAAAACGGGTGAAAGTTTTGGGTGTACTGCTTGTATTAATTAGCATGACACTATACTGGGTGGAAACGACACCAACGCGAAAACGGTTACCAGGGCCTTAGTCAGACAGCTTCAGTATGTGCTAACCCCTCTACAGTACCGCCGAGTACGCCAGGGGGGTAACTACTACAGGGGGGGTAACCCCCTGGCGGGTTATAAATGTTAAAGGCTTATCCGGGTACAGGGGGTACTGCCCGGATGGACCTCGTATTTCCCCCACACTCGTGGGACCAAAATTGTAAAAAAAAAAAAACCAGCCGGCGACGGCAAAGAGAGGGAGAGAAGGGATGCGGGGTCGGACTCCGACGCCGCGTCCAGTGAGGTGAGTGCGGGAAGCCCAGAGAGCTCCCGCTTCGAGAGGGCCAGGACTGCTGCAGAAACGCAAGCGGTCCAGACCGGAAGGCGACCGCGAGTCGTCTTCCGAGGGGGAGCTTGCCTCGAATCCAAAAATTTCCACCAGCAGGCATGGTGGAAATTTGGTGGCGCCCGTCTGACGGCCGCCACGGAGCTTCTCCGCGAGGAGAACATGAAGCTTCGGGCAGACCTGACCGGTCTGCGAGAGTCTGGCTCCCGCGAGGTGCCTCAGCAGCAGCAGAGCCAGCCCGTGCCGGAGGAGAACCAGGTCCTGCACCTGGTTCGGCAGGAGCTGGCTGCCTTCCGGGCGCGGTTCTCTGTCCTGGAGGGCATTGTACTGCGCCCCCACAGTAAATACAAGATAATGACATCCACTTTCCGCAGTTATGTTATACTCGTAATTATGTCCGTAGAGGGCGAGTCTATTGCTATACACCGTGCAAAAAACTAAATACTTAACTAATTTTGTGCTTTGTGTGTTTTGTGGAAGTCGAACATACGACTAAAAATATCTTCATTGAACAATAATTTAATCAATTCTGGTCTTAATTCTTGCTTTGAAAAAATACAATAGAATACGCTGTTTATTAAAATATACTCATTAATTTGTCATCAACGATTAATTTGAAATGGAATCGGGGATACTTTCAGATCTCAATGACATCGTAATTAACAGAAATTATTCAGAAACATTTTATGTGATCAAAACAGTATACAATAATAATGAACTCATCAAACGTATGTTGATGTCCGTTTATAATGAAAGACGATACATGCAATATGATGGAATGATTGCTTTTTCATTGACCGAAATACTTGGGAAATTAAAAGGAATTAAAAAAAAACGGGTCGCACTCCGGGAGTGCGGGCAGAAGTGAAAACTTGAATATTAACGTTGTGCATTTTTGATATTTTGGAATGGTTAAGGAATAATTTTGCACGAATTGCTTTAAAGATCAGTATAAAAGTATTACTATTTATGTGGTTAAATACAATATCCATTTATTGCGCTATCGTACACAAACATCACAATTTATATTATATTCAAAATTTAACTCTTCAGAACTATTACAATCCGTCTTACGAATTTTACCTCCTTGTAGAAACCGAAGGTTTTGTTTGTGCATAAGATAATTTTCCAGTTTTGGAAACCCAAACGCAATGACAGTTGTCATAGACTTCAAATACCTTCGTAATAATAATAATCTGACGGTCACGTGTCCTGACGTGAGTTTAGCATTTTTTACCCATCACAAAAGTGCACAACGCCGCTAAAGAAGTTTTCACTTCAACAATATTTTTCATCATAGGCACGAGTAATAATTTTGACGTGCTTATAAAATACGTAACATAACGTCACATCACGCCTGTCATCATCATCATCATTTCAGCTGAAAGACGTCCACTGCTCCCCCAAGTGACGCCATATTGACCGGTCCCGTGCGCCTCGCATCCAGCGGTTCTCCGCAACCTTCACCAGGTCATCGGTCCACCTAGTGGGAGGTCTTCCAACGCATCGTGTTCCGGTTCGCGGTCGCCATTCCAGAATTTTTCACGCCTGTCAGGTGTCCCTAATAGTACACCAACTTTTCACCAGTTATGTTTAAGTCCCATGTTATAGGGGGCAGGCCTATTACCATCAATCGGACACAAATCCAGACTCCGTGGCTTTTACTGAAAAATTCCTGATGGATAAACTTAATGACACTTTGCATGAAACGGGAATCGAACCCAGGATCTCAAGCTCAGCAGTCACGATTGCGACCTCCAGACCAACGAGGCAGTCTTATGTTCGTGAAGAGTTTAAATTCAGCAATAGGGGATAATCCATTTTTTTTTCTTTGTCCGTCGGGTAGTTTATTGAAAAGTATTGGATACGTATTTTTTCTTTTTTCACGTGGTCATAATTTTTTGACGTCACATGTAGGTAAGTTTTATACCTACTTGTGACGTAGTAAGCCCCCACTCTCCAAATTTAATAAGTTTTAACTAATTAATTTTTTGATATTTTGATAAAACAAAAAATACGTG
The DNA here is from genome assembly GCA_963082945.1 of Cerastis leucographa. Lineage (NCBI taxonomy): Eukaryota > Metazoa > Arthropoda > Insecta > Lepidoptera > Noctuidae > Cerastis > Cerastis leucographa. The sequence goes on from OY720361.1 coordinate 7,267,259, forward strand.
TCTAATATTTTTGTATTACCTGTCTGACGGACAAAATAAAATGTCGTTTTCTTTACCCAGTCCGCACCCCTATTGTACATCATCAACTTCCTAGCCTTGTCCCGTGTCACTTGGGGGCTGCCTCACACATTATTTTCTTCCATTCTTGCCTGCTAACCCGTCACGCTATGATTTACTCCTTTTTCTTTCATATCTTTCCTCACACATCCTATTCATTGTTTCTTTGATCTGCCTCTTCACTCCGTAAATCATCATAAATTATATACATACATGTAAATTCTGCCGTTGCCTCGAAAAAAGTTATTCCCTAATGAGAATAACTTTTTTCGTGCCGTTTGGATAGTGTATACCTACCAAAAAGCTTTATTCAATTTTTGAAAATCAACCCAGTTTAAAAATTAAAGTTAGTTTCAAGTGAAATTGGATATCGGAATATTCAGTTTAATTGCTATCTAGTAAAGTTATGAATTCTTGGTATTTTACTCCGGGGGACTCTAGGGGACCTTTCTCCATAAAAACGTATTCCGCTGTTTTCTTCGTGGATAATGCGTTTAGAGCAATGATATTTTTCCGAAAAATCTAGGTCTTACTAAAACATTTCCCTATCATTTCCTTTTTTTTTTCAAAACATAATCACTAAAAGAATTATGACAATCCAAAAACCCGAAAATAAGCCCGTTTTTACCGCCATGTTCAGACGACTATCAGACTAATTAGATAAGTTTTAGAGAAAAAAGAAAATAATAGAAGCATAGATATACTTCTCTAAATTTTGATATAAGAATTATTTAGATCAGTTTAGTTTTGAAGAAGAAAACAGCGGAATACAAAACGTCTTTTAGTCAAGATTTTTGTAGGTAAAATCAGCCTCAGCTGCAGTTGTCCCTTTCGAACTTTACGGGGGCTAGGTCTAGCGCAGCGCGACTGCAATAGTTTCTTCAAATACCTATTCTTCAAATTCCTCGGGGCTAGAGTCCCCTCTTAACTTATTTGGAGGATACTAAGAAAAGATCCTACAGCTTTTAAACTAAAATCAGTCTTGGCGTTCGTGTTCTTAACAGAACGTAGGCTCTCGAAACTCTAGTTAAAAAGGTAAAACAAAGGAATGCTCGATAAAATGAGGTTTTTCGTCGAAAATTTTATTAGTAGAAGTTAGTACTTATTAACGACGTTCTTGTAAAACTTGCTAGTGAGCGTTGAATAACTGCTAGAGCAAGATTTTTTTATTCATGTTTTAGTTTTGAACCCAATTTAAGTTTTGAAAGGTGATCAATCGAAATATGAAACAGGGAATAAGCATGTGAATTATAACAAGACTTAGCTTCTTAGGACAAAAAATATCTATACTTATATAACACTGTGCTATATGCAAAAGACGCTGCCAGCCATCTAAGCTAACTCTGTTTTTCTATGTATTCTTAAAACTAAATTAGTGTTTTATCTAAAATAATAACTACCAGGACCTTAACCTAAAACCTTTGGATAAAGCCTCTACAAAAGATCCGTTCTTGGAAAACCCGCAGGTAAATTCTGTGCTACATTTTAGGGCTCTCACCACTAAATGCCATTTGATCCACACACAATACCTTTCTACCTGAACCCCAACAAACAATGTAGCTACTTCAACTAATAATTATATCATGTCCCGAACAACGGTAGCAACTGAACTTCGAGAAAGTTCTAATTGATGCTATCATTGAGTGAGGGGAACTTTGAGGTACATTTAACTTTTTACTCAATTATGGATAGCGTTACATGCGACGAGGGGCCCTAAAATAGATCTTCTTATTTAAAATGTTTATCATCAAGTGCCAAATTGGCTTAACATCTAACAGTGAGTATTGATTGAGTTTAGAAATAAAACATTACATTACAGCACAGCAGCAGCGGTGGCCCAGTGGTGGCAGCCCCGACTTACGAGCAGTAAGCCGTGGGTTCGAACCCAAGCAGGCGCATTACTTTGCGTAATTTATTTCATCATCGCTGCTCTCAAAACAGTGAAGAAAAACATCGTGAGGAAACTGTCCTAGAAGTCAAAATTCAAAGTCATGTGACATCTACCAACCCGCACTGGGCCCACGTGATGGATTATAGCCCACTCCCTCTCAAAGAGAGGAGGCATGTGTTCCAGGAGTTAACATTACAACTATTATTATATATATTTTTTTTCATATTATTTTATTATTATATATTATTATTTTGTTATTATTATTATTATTGGACATTATAGGCTGATAATGATGATGATGATGATGATTAGATCACGCCTAAAATCGTAGAGGTATATAACAAATAGTACACCCACATTACGCAAGTTCTGTTTTAAGTCCCGTGTCATAAAGAGAGAGCCCATTGCCATAAACTGGGCTTTAATCCAGAGACTCTGTGGCTGCTACTGGGAAATTCCTAATAGAAAAAACCTAATCACACTTATCCCAACCCCGGAAATCGAACCCAGGGCCTCATGTTCATGCTCAGTAGTCACGCTTACAACCACTCGACCAACGTTAAGTAGCATAAGTTCCCATTTTTGAAAACTATTGTTCCTATTTTCACATTCCTTTTTTTAAATTTTATTGATGTTCTATCATTCTGTTCCTTGTTTTATTTTATTTTCTAATTTTATTACTTTATCCTGTATCCTACACACCTAGGTATATTACATTCTAAAAATGTTTTGTTTTGTAACTACGTCTATAAGTTTGATACCTAAATGTCGACAAAATTTTGTTGGGTATTTCAATTTAATTTTAAGTTTGCATGCTGAATTATGTCGGTGAAATATGTGAAACCTTTTTATTTATAAGAGCATTATGTACATAATGGTCTGTACCGAAGCAGTCGAGTTAGAAATAAAGATGTCGTTCAAAAGACATCACAACACATCGAAACAAGATATACAAGGTATTGTTTTGCATCCTCGTCAAAATTCAGGATTTGTCACAAAAGACATGAGTAATTTAAATTGATTATTTATGTCTTTTGTCTCCTCTACCTAATTATTAAAGAGCGCTGCTTTTTTGTAGTTAAAATTGGTAAGTATTTCAGAAAAATTCCGTAATTAAAAATTATCAAATGAACGTTTGAGATTGTTTGTATGTGCGAAAGCACGGTTATAAGGTGAGAATCAGACGTGTCGTGTTTAAAACAAGGGTGGTACTCACTTACCGATTTCCGTAAATAAGAAAAATAAAACAAAAATTACCTACCCATTTTATTATTGATACGCGACGAGAATCATTAGCATAGTTTCCTCTTTGAATTTGACGAGGGTGCAAAACAACAACTTGTAGATTAAACAAGTAAAATAAAACTACCTCTTAAACTTGACACCCACGTCTTGCAAAATCAGAGTACTAACAATCTAATCAAACGGCCTATCAACACAGATTTTATGGCTCCCTAATAAAATAGAAACTGCAAATCACATCAGACTGGAGTAATGAAAAAAGACACATCTGCCAAGCTTGTTTTATTTGAAACGAGAAGCTTGGTGCAATATAATGCCGTATAAAACACGTTTTATAACTGAGTTTATCGTATTCCCTAAGGGCTTTTACAGATGGACGCGATTTAGCGTTCAGGACGCTTTATTCGTCTAGATTTTGACTGAGAGTATATCAAAGTAACGAGTTTAGGCCAAAAATTCTGCAGACATAGTGTCTGCTGTGTTTAGTGTTCACCTAGGAAACAAGAGTTTTGCGTTTTCATGTTTTGAGAGTTTTAGCGTATGCCAGCGTTTTCTAGGCCTCCCTAAGCGGTGACACCCGTCTACAAGCACCCACTGCGTGGACGAAATTTAAGTAAAGTTATTAAACAGCACTACGTCATTTTACCATTATAAACATTTTTGTATCTGATAATTTATCTCATCAGTAACACCATTGATCGTAAGTCGCGGTAAAGAAAATCGCTCGTAATCGTCCCTATCTGAACGAGTCCTAAAGTGGTAAAGATGCGACTATGAGCGTGATTGTGAAGACCTATCATGTTTTGCTTACGACCACTAAAAGTACTAAGGCTCACTTCCGTCTCCGCGAAAAGGAATTGTAATAAGAATAATGTTTTATTCGCCATTTTACGTACCGGATGGAAACGACAGATTTTAGTGGCTATTATTGATTCAACGACTTTGTTCCTAACCATTTATTTATGTTGGTCGGATGAACTGACGAATAGCTGTTGGTATCTTGTGATGTATTTGGTTTACTTGTATGTGAATGCTGTGGAATGTAAATAAATTTAAAGTGAACAAAGATCGCTTCGCTCACATTAAACGCTCTGATCTACATGAATTTATTATCCAACCACTTAGCAAAATCTTATAATTTAAGTAAGTACCTCTACTGTAAAAATCAAGGGATACATTTTTTCACGTTTTCTATAGAAGTTTATAAAGATATTGGCGTTCGAGTTCGTAACAGCTTCAAAGAGGTGGAAGCTATAAAGCCAGTTCGACTTCTCTTCCGTCGGCGTCACTCAATAAAACGAATAAGATCGCTTTGAGAAGTTTCTGACGGCGAAGTTAAGTGTTTTGATGTACTATCACGGTCTTGTCAGTATTTATTTTAGAAGTGATCGATTTTTACAATATTATTTTTTTAATCCAGTGATTTAATCGTCACCGAATTCGTTTTACATATTATTATATAATAAACGGCGTATATTATGAATCATATTAAAGTAAAAAAAATAAAAGCAATATTTGATCTTCATTCCTCCCTGCATCGTAAAGCACGTTAAGCCATTGGTTTCGGCTGCCATATTGTATGTCTTTGACAGTCGTTACTGGTAGTCAGTGGCACGAAAGTCTGACAACCAGTCTTTAAAATGGGTATCATATTACCCAGTACTAACTGGGTTGTAGAGGGCAGATAGGCAGTCGCTCCATATAAAATACTGGTATTCAGCTGCATCCAGTTAGACTGGAAGGTGACCCCAAAATAGTTGGGAAAAAGCTAGACAAATGATAACGACACATTTATTTACCTATATGATTTTTTTCTAATTATTATTTTAACTAAAATAACCCCGCATCAAGATTGTTAAAAAGCTGACATTTAATCTTCTGGAGTTTATTTGTTGGTGTTAAAAATTGATTCGTAAAACCAATTATTAACAAAAAATAAAAATTGAAAGAAATGAAAATTGGTTCGTTAAACTAATTTTTAACACCAATACATATACTTCTAACAATTTTCTGAGTTCCTTTAAAATATTACCTGCATAACTAAATTCCTACAACCTTTTATTCTAACTTCATCATTTCGCACTTAAAGCAGACAGAAACTCAAACACATCGGAGCCTGGAGCACGGTGTAGGTAAAGAGCTTTCCTGGAAGCGCGTTTTATCGTTCAGCTTGTAAACTAAGAGCCCGTCTGCATCCGACATTTCATCATGTTATTTGAATAGGGTTGAGAGTATTTTCATTAGGGTGAAGGTGTTCATCACTAAAATGGACCAATGGACTGCGACTGCTGAGCATGAGGTCTTGGGTTTGATTGGTCGCGCAAAGTGTTGAGGTTGTCCATCTGGAATTTCTCAATAGGTAGCAGCTACCGAGCCTTGATTTTGATGAAACATATGTGTTCTACGCTTTACATTTCTTAGTTGTTGTCGTGGAGCATAGAGCACAGATGTGCGTCTATACATAGACAATAGAATCCTGGTAAAAAAAAAGTCATCAAGGTGAGAACACGTTTTTCTTTTTTCTGCTGTTATTCCAAAACCTATATTAGAGTCTCTCCATGTCGAAGCTAGGACCTAAATGTGCATAGTTGACTTGCTATTCGTGAACTGCTTGTTATACAAGAAATACAGGAATAGTTACCTACAAGTTGTTTTAATCTCACCGCATGCCACCCAGCCTGCCTGTAACTGATTGCACCGACACGTTTTTCTCTCCACATTACTCTGTTCAGTTAGTCCGTAATAACAGATTTGTGGATTGATGGCAATAGGCTCGCCCCCTATTACATGGAACTTAAACATAACTGGCGAAAGGTGTGTGTAGTAATAATGGGTAAATCTCCCTAAAATACAGTGTTACACTGAGAAGAGTGAGCCCGTTCATCCTGGATCCACAAATAAAATAATGCAGGAACTTAGGTATTTCTATTTCATAGGGAACAAAATACAATGAAAGTTTTTTTTATCTGTAACGAGAGCTTCAAAGACAGTTCGATCTGTTAGTTGGTTCGGCATAAATAACTTTGTTGGTCAAAAATATAACATTAGATAGCGCAGTCTGATCCCAGAAAAGTGATGCCGAAACGAAGTCAGAGGTCATGGTTTTTGAAGTTCTAACCAACATAATTACTCTTTAATAAATAATTAAGTAGTACAATGTTTCCTAAAAAATAATTCAATCAAATCTCACCCTTATCAGCAAGATCGTGGGGCAGGCAACGGTTAAAAAACAATAAGCGCTATGGTGCTATAAATACAGTTTCAAGCTGCAGGATTGGCTTTGACCTTCAGCAAAGTAATGCTGCATTGCGGTTAGGAATCACGCTATTTCGTTTTGCTGCAAGCCATGTAATTCACTAACCATGGCAGCCAATGATAGAGTTAAGATAGTGAACGTATCTGATTCAAACATCGTATTTTTATTAATTTGTTTGTTTTTTGCAGTGGAGCTTGCTAGTACGAATTTGTATTGGTCTTCCTTTTTTATGATTCAATCTGTCCATTTTCAGACATTCAGCATCTTTTGTGATAAGCAGTTGTTTAGTCATGCTTGGTAAGCGCTCAGTGGTGCATCCACATCAATTTTGGTTTTCTGACAATTCTACTTTGGACGAAACTATGTATTTTTATGTCACTGATCCATACTGTCCCACTTAGGGTATGCGACACCCGCTTTCGGTCCCAAAATAAAACCAAATAAAATAATTTTACTTTGGGACCGAAACTGCCCTAGTCCCGCTGCTGAATAGACCTCATCCAAGTTTTTTTAGGAGTCTTTCCTCGCGCCATCATGACCTCCTAAGGGCTCTTTTCCTGTGTTTCCTCGACGAATGCTAACCTCTAAACTTTCAAGAGTTTTGTTAAAGTTATGATACTTGTAATTATTCACAATTATACAGTTTGTTGTAAAATGATTGGAGGTGAATCTTATAGCACCCTGTAACACAACCTTACCCAACTAAAACTACAAAATATTGTCTTGACTGAATCGTAATTATTCCTAACTATGTATAAATATTATAACTGCGAAAGTAAGTTTGTTTGTTTGTACCTTTTCACTGCTAAACCACTGAACCGATCATCCTGAAATTTTGCATATACGTTGCCAGGTGTAGTGTATTATTATTCCCGAGGACAACAACAATAACGTTCTTATTATAATAGATGGCGCCACGTTTCCGAGCCGGTTATTGTCAAATTCTAAGTTAACGCGAGCGAAGCTGTGGGAAAAAGCTAGTAATACTTCCAAAATATTTTCTTTTCCATTATTTTTTAATAATAGTAAGTACAGCTCTAGTATTACAAAATAAAATACTTTTCAACACACTTGCTCATAAAGTGTCTTTATGGTCACCGCAATTAGGCACAGAATGACACCCATAATCAAACTGTGACTTTTTCATTGCTATAACTCACTAGTGAGTTATAGTTTTTTTTTTTAATTTTATTGGTTGAGGTGCTTTGTTTTTAAAAAAGTTTTTATTAAAAAAAAAAATCGTGTTCAATCTATTGCTTACTCATTTCATGCAACTTCTTATTTAAATAGATAATTTTAACTCGTTCGTGTTTAATAAATAAAACTTTCACTCAAATAATTATAACTTTTGTTTTCTCTGTAATAAAAGAAAACTTTAAATTCCCCATTTTGTACGTGGCAGAATAAGCGCAAACCCTATGCGCGGAAAATAAAAAAAATCCCTTTAGTTTGTGGCTGATCGCAATGCGCGCGCATAGGAAAACTGATTATTTTTTTCCACCATAGCGAATCATTTTTCAAAACTCGTTTTCACTGTTGAAATTATAGTTATTTTTTAATTAAAATGTTTACAAGTAACTAGTACCTAGTAACGAAGAAAATGATTTATGTTGTACACCGCCCGATATTAACTATTAATATAACTAGATATTAATGAGGAGCTCGTGGCTAAATAATAACAGCCGCCCGGGTCGATCTTTAAGGTTAAGCCGTGCTTGCCGAGGTTGGTCCGTGGATGGGTGACCATAATTACATACCGAGTTTCCTCCGTGCCTCGGAAAGCACGTTAAGCCGTTGGTCCCGGCTGTCATTTGTAGATCTTTGACAGTCGTTACGAGTAGTCAGAAGCCAAAAAGTCTGACATCCAGTCTTACCAAGGGGTATCGTATTACCCAGTTACTGGGTTGTGGAGGTCAGATAGGCAGTCGCTTCATGTAAAATACTGGTACTCAGCTGCATCCGGTTAGACTGGAAGCTGACCCCAAGATAGTTTGGGAAAAGGCTACGCAGATGATGACCGCCCGATATTAACCCGATATGTGAAGCCCTTAACGTTATGGAAAGTTTACTACCTGAAAACTCCAAAGAAAAATATCTATTATCTACTAAATAAAATGAGTTTTTATTGTTATTTTATTCACAAGTGTGTTGAAAAACGTCGTAAGATAGACGTGTGTATTGGTGATTACCGTCCTCGGCTCTCTTAAGACCCTCACCTAACGGCTCGGGTCTCAATGGCGCCTCAGCGGTAATCACCAACATTACACACTAGTACCATAATGTACTATTATTTATCACTTAAAAAGGGATGACTATGACCTAACCTATTGACTGTAGAATTCCGAAAATTTGCCTTGACTGAAGCACTATAGTTTTAATAACATAAAGTAGAGATAGCATTAACCTATTCGTCATCGTGATATTTCATATGACTACCAAAATTTCCTTAAACAGTTATTTAGGTAGATACTAATAGTTTAAGGTAGGTCCAGGCTAAGTATAACGTAAAATATAAATATACGGCGGTAAAGTGTCTAATCATAAGTGTATAATCCGACATATATTTTACATCTGAAACTATTTCAATATTTGTGTTTTTTTTTGTGATTTCTTGTCATCAAATGCTCCTTTTTTTCGATTTCGTTTGTTTTTCTTTTGTCTTTATGTTAAATATTCTTATTTCTTTCTAATCTCTGTAAACACCTAGATATATTATGTGCATGCTGTGGTCTCCTGTAATTGAAGGAACACACGTAAAAGAACCGCTTGCATGATTGTGACCTACATTGTATATGTGTATTCTTTGTTAGAGATCCAAATAAATAAATAAATCTGCATTCTCTATAATGTCTGGTATAGGTACTACCGAGGTTATTAAAGTCAAATTACATAGTACCTTGCTTTTATGTTTGTGGGCCACTAGACAATTGTGCCTTGTTGTACCTAAGTTTTCCGATCTACATAAATCTTACATTTTTTAAAGTAACTTAGAAAAAATATTGTAATATCGTAATGATTTTTCGTGCGTTAATTTCGCGATACATATACCCATGAAACTGCATAAATGACTCAAGTTGAGTGTGGGTGAAATTAAGTCCTGTTAACTCGACTAGTACCTAGTAATAGCTTTAAAATCTTAAGTGATGATTTATATCAAAATTTTAGATATAAAACATCGAGAGTAGCTAAATAATTATTTACGAATTTTCTACGAAGAAAATATTTTTCTTTTCATAACATTACAGTACATTGTGAGTACAATAATGTACAAGACCTTGAGAGATGGAGAAATGTGATATTTCTTGAAGTACAATGACGTTGTATCAGATTAATATTTTGTATGTAAGTATATATTTTATTTCATGGTGAATTGTAAGAATGCATGTTCATGTACATTAAGTTGAACCACAAAGTGAATGTATGGTATGTGCATTATTTGAACTTACTTTAATCTGTAGAACAATAAAAGTTTAGTTATTCTTGAAAATAAAAATGGTAAGTACTAAAAACTGGGTGGAAGGGACATCGACGCACAAAGGGACACATGAATTCAGCACATAAATCTCCACGTTACATCGACGAGTGTTGTACCTATACGGGCAAATTGTACGAAACGGTTAATTTGTTAAAGGAAGACGACAAATGTTTATGCTGGGAGATTCAGGAGCTAAATGGTAACGGTTTGTGCGTCGATTTAACTTTCATCCTGTATAATGTAAAAGATTTAATATTTCATGTCTATGGCACCTCTATGAACGTAAATCTGATTTTTGAAGGGCATAAAATTCTGACTTAGATATTTATTCATTCTTAAATATTTTCTTACAGTTACAGTTTTATACCAAACATATATATTCCAGTTGGCAGTTTAATTCCAATTACCAAAACGAAGATACCAAAAGTGGGTTTTAAATGAATTTAAATAAGTATAGTAAGTTCTGTACACTTAAAATGTTATGTACAAAAAAGTAATGATATAAGTTTAGATGAGAGAAGTATTTAGAAAGAGCTAGCTTCAAAATATTTTAAAAAATTACTTTTAAAACTACAAATTCTACAAGAGATTTTACAATCAATTTTGAGAAGACAGCAAATTAGATTGTTTTTGATCTTGAATATTTAAAGAGTTTTGATTCCAAAAAGATTCTCATTATTGATTGCAAAGTCAATAAAATATCTACAAATATACAAAAATGAATTTACATTTACCGAACACGCCGACGGAGCGGAATGAGCCCCACAAGTACCTCCCGCCGCTGCAGCTGCTAATGCACTGCTTCCAGGAACCTGACAAGCGAAAAACCATGTTTATCACTCAGTCCTAAAATCTATTTCAGAGTAACCAGAAAGATTCCAAAACTCTGGTTTTAAAAGTATTTACGAAAATGTTTGTCTTTCATAGCCCTTGAAGTCCTGGATAATCTGGCATAGTTTTCTAATGGCAAAATGTGTAGCAAGTAAAATAATACTTAAATTCAGTTTGTAGTTACAAAAGTCTTTGGCAAAACGATTTAAGTCTAATTGAAATGCATAAGTTTGAAATTCGCCATACCGAATAAGCTAAACATGAAATTAAATGTAGGATCATTCCTATGAACACGAAAGAGGATAGTTTGCTTACTGCAAGCAAAGCTGAATGAAAATGGAGTCTAGAAGTACCTAGCTACTATAGTAATAATTGAATGTTCAACTTTCTCAACAAGGATATAAAGCTTAATAATTACTTATTACATCTTTTAGATGGATGAAAAGGCAAAAACAAAATACTTCAGACTAGAAAGAGAGATATCATAAAAGACAAAAGTTGGGTAATAAGTGAACAATTCACGGCGATTATTTCTAAATACTTTGTCATTGTAACTACTGTAGAGGAATCTAAGCTTACTGGGAACAATAATAAAGTAGCAATTTCGTGGGCTATGAACAAACCATATTGACTTCCTATAGCGACGTTGGTACATGTACAGAAGTACACTGATCCACCTGTAGAAATTATATTTGCTTGTACGATTCTTAAAGAAAAATAAATACAAAAAAGTTCTATATAAAAATGAAAAGCTGCTTGTACAGTCTTATTTATGTAAAAAAGTTATACTAGGTGTTGTTTTGCATCCTCGTCAAAATCAAGGAGGTACTACTTAGGACTTAGACTAAGCTAATGATTCTCTACCCGAATCAATAAAATCGGTCGGTAGTTTTTTTTTTTCTCAATACGGTAATCGGTAAGTGTGAACCAACCGAGTTTTAAACGCGGGCCGCTGATTCTTGCCCTATAATCGCGCTTCCACACATACAAACAATGTCAAACGTTTATTCGATAATTTGTTATTCCTTATACCACGTTATGGCGGTTATTCTGAAATACTGACAACCATAAACAACCAAAAAAATCCGGGTTTATTAATAATTAACTAGATACCGTAATTTTTATTGATTATTTATTTCTGTTGTGACAACCTCCTGAATTTTGACGAGGATGCAAAACAACACCTTGTATAAAAAGTAAAAACACATAACATCTACAGTACTAATAATAAATCAGACAAATGACCCTCCCATTGTATTTAATTACAATCCTTAATGAAATTCATATGGACTAATTTTTAAAGAAATTTAATTATTTACTTCTAGAATGTCTAATAGCGAGCGGTATACAGATAATAAATACAAGGATTCTTTAAAAAAAAACTTTGATCCAACTGAAGTGTATCAATTTCTTTAGATTTTTTTATTAGAGAAGTAATTATTGCCTTCATCACTTATATACAGATCTTCTTACATCAGTACTACAAGTTTTTAATCAGTGTCAACAACATTGATATTAAAAACTCTATAATACTCCGCAACTACATTTGTATCATTGTCATGAATGACTCTTCATTTCCTAACTATTACAATTATTGCATCTGTATCAACAATATGATTATTATTACCTTCAGCTGCTCCTGTTTGTAGTCAGGCTGGTATGGCAGCAGCATCCTGATCTTTCCCCATCTGTTGAAGAACAGTGCTATCGCCCCGATCCATACGATTAGCACCAAAACTACTATGCCGATCTCCACGCCCCGTATCTGTGTTAAACATATTAATTTGTATTTCATTATTTTAATTACCGTGGTCAACTTTTTCTTCTTCATTCAAATGTACAAGATCATATTCATAACAGTAAAAATTACACTCAAAAGGACACAGCAAGAATAATTTAATAAAAAACAAAAATTGGGTCAGAGAAATGGAAGCCTTTTTAGGGAAAATTACGGTATTTAGATTGCGTACATCAATGAAAAGACTCTTGATTCTACTGAACCGGAGATTGGATTTGTCAATTCCTTTAAATATGAATGTTCTTATTTCATCATTTTAATAGAGGTCGGGTTTTAGGTAAAGTGGGAGATCTTTGAAAGAAATTAATCAACGACTTTCCGTCTCTCAAATTTTCTTTAATTACCGGCACTATCTTTCTAATAGTATATTCCATCAAAAAAAATATTTTAAAATTACAGTTTGATTAACTAGAAAGTCGTGCCACCTTAGTAAGGTAAGGCAAAATAGACAAAACAAATGCCAATAATAAAACAAAATTATACACATCCATAAGAATTGCAGAAAAAAACTACGGTGCGACAAACAAATCGTGATCTTCAAATAATAACCAAGGTTTGATTTCTTAAATCAGCTCCTGGCAACACTGTTAAATTCTAATAAAGCGGGCCATCCGCCCAAACATAATAATCTGAATTGCTAAATTTCGTCATGAATACAGTTAGATTCGTCACCATTGTCAAAGTTAACTAAGATAATCAACATTTACTGACCGTTCTTATTAAGCTTAGTTCACACAAGCTGTGTTGGAATATTACTGAGAATAATGTGGCATTACCTTCTCTTGAGAAATCCAAATATTAGGTATTTAGGAATAAAAATTTTATGACGTCAATGTCTTTAGCAATAAATTCGTTTCTAGGTACAGAACGTTAATGATCTATTTAAAGACGATCTTTGTCATTTGACCCCTGAATTAATTAGAGCGTTCTTCGTTCAAGATTTATCGATACTTGACTTTAACTTTATTTACATTTCAGGTAATTGGAAGAGGCAGGTCAAAAAAGTCAAATAAGTCATGTTTAAAACCAAATTAAGTACTATGTTTGATTGAACAATGTAAGTATCTAATTTTCTATGAACTAGAAAGGTTCGAACTCGTTTCACCAAGGTTTTAAATCAGGCTTATGCCGCTAAAGTCACCTACGTGAGTCATCGTACGTTAAACCTAATAATAATTAAAAGCTCATTACTCCAAACAATAGAATCAGTGTATTATAGCAAAGGTGATGTAAACCACACCTGCAAGTAAATTACACCTTTTTAGTTTGTATTTTCACAATACCTAGAAATATCCACGCGCAACCTTAAAATCAGTATAGTCTTACTCGCACAGAGCAAATAAATCTTTTACAACACCATGTAGATAATAATGAAACTAACACAATAATAATCAACGAATTGATTAGGCAGATGATCAAGGATAATACACAACTTAATCATACAAGTACTAACCTAGAAAAATAGAAACAACTAAAGCTACAATTTTGCACCAATAGCTTCAGCTAACTCTCTAGAGAGAGAGTAATCACGTATCTCAATCTCAATCCACGGTCTTTGACGGTCAATGCTTGTGATTCACTCTCTCAAAGACTCAGATTGGAAAAATCGGCCGTGGATTGAATACAAAAATTGGGATCAAACTTGCAATTGAAATACATATTATATTCTTTATTGACTTCGTACATATAAATTGCCATTAATGTCCTATTAAGTGAAGTTTCAAAAATTTTACTTTCATCAGTCCATTCAAAATCTCAGCACATTTTCTAAGCAATCTTACTACAGAACATAACTTTACCGTTGGAAACGTCGGCGAAGGATCGGGCGGCGAGACGGACGATCGGGGTGTAGCCCCAACCAGCCCACCGTCCTGTTGGGGCGAAGTCCTCGGGGGCTCTGCACAAACATGATACCGGCATTAGTTTGATAATAACTATTGTTTTAAAGCTTAAGCTAAAGGTAAACGCACAGTTAGGTAAGCAATGCTCGGAATAAGCATCGTTGACCAGAAACGTTCAAACCAGAGCCGTTAAGGATTATTTTTAGAAACTCCTTGCTGCAACGCACACTAATGCAACAAAATGTTCGACAGCCGATGTCGAACATTTTGTAGTAAGCAGCAGTCATCAGCTTATTGTCAGCCGTCGCCTCACTACGTAGGGTTCGTCTCCAATTTCAATCAGCCGTAAACAGATAGTCAAGTCGGCTGGACATAATCAGGGTGACGACTAGCCGCAAGCACGTCATCCACCCGGCAATGCTGAGCCGATGCGGTTACGTGCTAACGTTTGATGGACACCGGTTGGTTTGCGTTGTGTTAGTGTGAGTTGGCCTTTAGAAGTGTGTTTGGGTACGAAGATAGTGTTAACTGTGTAGATTGGAGTAGTATTCGCTTGGATGAATTCAGAAATGAAATAGATGGCAAAATGAAGTTCGTTTTGGTTTAGAGCTTTGACGGTTGAAAAAACAATTATGTACCTCATTACTCGCGATATGAGGTAAAAACTTATTCGAGCTTCTGATTCAAATATTTTTGGTATCAGGTGGGGACTGGAACCAACAAAACACAAATATCCATTGTAAGCCAAGATCAATCCACCTAAGCGCTCCAAACTGAAATCACCTCGCTTTCTAGCTCTAAAACTATAATCAGACAACTATCTAAACCAACTTATAAAGTGCTAACAAAACTTCAAGTCATCCCAACTGTTTCTTCTTAGGATTAATCAATGAAAATCTCAATAAATTGCCCTGAATTACAGAAAACTTGAACTAATCTCAACTGATTACCACTTGCAATAACAAACTCGAAGTTTGTAATCTTGCATAAAGGTGACTGGACATTCAGGGAGACTAAATCAACTGATTTTTAATAGTAGTATTTATGTATATATTTTTTTTGCTTTGCCTAGGATATTTAGTAAAATAAGTATGTACATTATTCACAGATCTGAAATATTATTTTTTATTCATTAGTATTCATCATTAATACTGTATTTTCTCAGTGCATTAATTAGTGTAAAACATTGTGTTTTTTCATGATTATTATTGGTTAGCTAGCGACCCGCCCCTGCTTCCACGGTTGCAATCTTCACTTGGCAAAAAACTAGGGTTCTGTTTTATATGTAAGTTAAACATAAATGTATTGTATAATATGGTATTAACTAGCTAGACTGTCTCGTTGGTAAAGTGGTCGGAAGTGCGACTACTAACCATGAGGTTCTGGGTGCGATTCCCAGGTTGGGCAAAGTGTTAGGTATTTCCATCAGGAATTCCTCAGTAGTAGCCACAAAATCTGCATTTGTGACCTGCGGGTCTAGCATGACCGCTGTAGAAACGGGCTATGTCTACAGATGAATCGACAATATGACAGATATTTCTATCGTCCTAAGTATGGCGATACTAAGAATGTAGAAAATAAATGTTTCTATTCTTCAGTCGACATAAGTCTACAACGTCGTGCATGACGACCATATTTTCTCTACTTTTGACATTTGGGGGTAGCAACATTTTTTCTGATAAATGTCAAAATAGTCTTCATCACATCGGACCTAGACAAGATTCTTTTTGTAGCTATTATTTATGTTTCCTGAGCTTTCGCGATTTTCAAAAAACATGTCGGGGTCCTACCGTCGCCAATGTTTCACTATTATTTTAATCATTCATCAAAAATAGTTTAATTTGTTTGTAAACAGTCCAACATGTCATCTGAGTCCGCCACAGATTAAAAACTAAATACTCGAACTACGTTTCGTGGTTGCGTTGAGTTACGTTCAATAGGTTGAAATGTTATCTAAAATATTTAGGTTAAATTTCGCGAAAAAGATCCAGGCCTGGATCCAGGATGCAGTAACACCATCCCGCCCGCGAAAAATGAAAAACTCGAAATTCATATTGAAATGAAATGCAATTGACAACTTTTTTTTTTTAACTAAACCTAAAATAAACATGACTAGATACGTCCCCGTTGCAAAGGAAAGAATTTCTATGTCTATGTCTTCGTAGAAACGCGAGTCGACGGGGCGCGCCATGCTCGGGCAGAAGAAATGTCAAGTTGTAATGAAAAGATTTTTGTCGTTTCTTGGTAGAATAGAGATAGAACGGCTATGTTAGCCCCTAGGCCTAGGCTGTTGGTGGCAATTATAGACTCGCCCTCGATACATGGGATTTAAACATTACTGGCGAAATGTGGGTGTAACTACTATTAGTTACACCTCTGCCGAACGCTTCGGGGACTTCAGGCGTGATGTTACGTTTTGTAATATATTAATTAAAAATCTTTGGGGAAAATGGTCTGAATGATAGTGAAAACTGCTCCAAAATCCAATGTGTAGTTTAGAGGATTGAAGCGGTCACGAAAAGCAAGCAATTTTGGTTTTACCGAAATCAAAATATACTTTTTTTAATAATAAATTTACGTTTTTTTATAAGAATGATTATGAAAAGTGTTTAGTTCATTCACAATCTGCAAAAGTACCCTTGTTAATTTTAACAAAAGGGTATAAAACATACTAGATGTGAAAAGTCATTACTTAATACGTTGTTGTAAAAGAAAAATAATACAATGGTTACCGTTCAGAAAATACAATGATATGTAGAGTGTATTCAAACCTTTTCAACGTTTGATTACGTATAGAAATCAAAGTAAATCCCGAAGTATAATATTCTATGTTTTTATTAAAAGCATTGTGCTTTATTTCGGGGGTTCTTTATAAAAATAGTACCTATTCAATAATCCTGCCAGAAAAATATACTTTCACTACGAGCATATTCGTTCGTATCATAATATTAGGAGTATGTTCATTATATTATAATCCCGATATTAGAATACGGGATTTCAGATCCCTTGAAATGGATATCCAATCAATTTCATAATCATACCTCAAATCAACTTATAATTTAGTCTGTTATAATTATTCACGAACTACGTGAAGTTTCTATATCAGCCGTCCTTAACCTTTTCAACCATTCAATAATCTCTAAAATAAACTACACCAATATTGTTTACCTGAAATGGCCATCCTGTCAAAGAAAAACCGATCTCCGTACACACGTTGATACTCAACAGTACTCCAGTAAGACCTAGTAAACTAAATGTCAAATCCAATTTTAGAAATCGGTCAGAGCACTCTCGTGTGTACTTTGTACTTCACGGGAGTATTCTGTTAGCTCGATGCTCGTCGACTAGAAATTAACTTTGGCAAGCTGTGTGAAAACAATCGTAGAAGAAACATGTTTGTTTTTGAGTGTATGTGGGTACATATTTTGGGTATATATTTGATGAAATCTGGGGCAAACAGCTTAGAGGATTTAGAGAACTAAAATGTTTATTATAAAATATTAACAACAATAAAATTGCAATACGCAATAATTGTAGTAAGTATTTTTCTTAACGTCTCGACAGCAGTTTTACATAAATTTTCTGAATATCACACTAGAGTTCATCAATTCCTTTCATGCATGCCGAAAAGTGTGACAGCATTGCCACGTTGAATGTCAATGTTTGCAAATGGATCTGACAAAGGCAAGGGAAAATCTATAGAAAAATCTGATACAAATTGCACCTTAACAACAAACGGGATCAAAGTTTGTAACAGAAAGGAAATCAATATTATTTTATCGAACCCAGAAACAACTTGGAACAGTTTCATAAGTTCCACCGCAACTGAAGTGCTAAAATGTTCCCAAATTGGCGGGAAATGTAAAAACTTCAAACCGCGACGTAATCCGCAAATCGGAATTAAATCGTGAGATTAAAACCGGTCGGAACATTTAAAACGTTTTCAACGTAAACTATCCGATCCTGGGAGCAATTTTGGTATTGAAATTCGATAAGTCTCGATTAAAAATTCGGTAGGCGCAGCTAATTATTTGAGCTGAGTTCGACACAAACAGCTTAATATATTTTTTACTTACCTGTGATTACACGTGATTGGCGATTATGAGGTTAAGAGGAGCTCGTAGCTGAATAATAACAGCCACACGGGTCGATTTTCAAGGTGAAGCAGTGCTTGCCAAGGTCAGTCATCTGTGACCATCTATTACATACCGAGTTTCCTCCGTGCCTTGAAAAGCACGTAAAGCCGTTGGTCCCGGCTGTCATATGTAGATGTTGGGCAGTCGATACAGGTAGTCAACTCTTTCAATGTTGAAGTAAGAAAATAGACAAAACAGTCAAGCTCAAAAAAAATATATAATTTTTTATTTTATTATTTTAAATTTATATATTTTATTTTATTATAATTTTTTATCTTTGTGTAATCGTGTTAAGATAATTATTATCAATATCCATCTCTTAAGAACTCCAACATTATAGAGAAGACACAACTAGTCCTTACCATCCATCAGTATTTTTTAACCAAAAGAGCATCTTTTAATCTATTAATGAAAACTCCCAGAATAATACCCCACATTATATACAGAAACTTGTACAGCGATGCATCCGGAAGATCGGGTAAATGAACCAGTTGGAGTCTTGGAGTCGTGCCAAAACGCACTGAGCAATGAGCAAGTACAAATGGTAAGCGATACAACAAAGAGCAGGCCTTAGACAGATACTAACTGATCTGGTTATTATTGTCGAGAACTAGACGTTTTGCATTAGGAGTTATTACGCGCCAAAATATTCATATCCCTTTCTGTTTGTAATAAACACTTATAAAATCTCGAGGTATTTGCCAAGATAATCAAAAAAATATTATATAGTTATGAAGACAGTATAACCTAAAATAAAATTAAGTGAAATTGGCACTAGATCCCTAATTCTCTGAGGTATAATGGTTGGTGCAAAAATCGGGCGCTGCTACAGTAAAGAGTAATGCCCTGTTTGTTATGACAAGACATTACTCTTTACTGTAGCAGCAAATAGTAGACTTTTTAACTAAACTCCAAAATTTTGTTGGTCACCTACACTGTTTTATTTCGCCCGCGCAAAGACAATCCTCTACAAACCTAAATTAAATTGTATTATCCTTACTAAAAAATAAAATGCGAAAGTAATTCTTTCTGTCCACCTTTGCAAACCTAAACGGGTCCGTGGCTTAGACCCCCAGTGGTTGAGGAAAGTGTGGCCGACGCCCCCGATTCAATTTAATTAATTCAATTTTTGATCAAATGTACTGTCAGGCACAAAAATGTATTTCAATGAAATTGGGCTCAGAGGTGTAGATCAGTACTTGGGTTAAGATAATATAATAGTAGTCCGTTCGCATCGAAAGGATCATTTTCGACCTCCACGCGAGTGAAGCCGTGAGCTTTAAAATTCAGTACTGTATAACAGGCAATCTGAGCACAAATATGTAGTTCGGTAGTATCTTACATTAATTTTGTTAACAATGCTTCAAAGCCAAGTAATAACATCTCAAGTTCCTTGCGTGTTTATCGGGTGGAAACAATATTACGTAACCACATCAAACCCGTATGTTTTGAGGAGTGATATTCTACTCTCACAGTTAAGTCAATAACGGGATGTGTAGCAAGATAAATCTTATCAACTCATGAGAATATTGGTTTCTTGTATTAGTATGTGTAGTAATTCAGTTAAGTGTGAGTACAGAAATTAGAGGATTTTATGGTGCGGCTTACTAGAGAAGAGGCATAATATTAGGCGGGGTGCAGATAAGCGTTCGTTATGTTTTTGTTTATAAACCTTGAATTTCTCCTGAACCATGGGTACTTTTACAGACATTTAAACTCGCATACACAAACAGCCAGACCCGAAAAATTTCCTGATGACCATAAAAAAAAATTTTTGTTCATGTGGGACTCGAACCCGTGACACGCAGCGCAATTACTGTCAATCGCTCAACCACAGCGCCAACAGTGCCTACAGATATAGTTTGTGGTACTTATATAATTGACGTTCAGTTAACTGCACTTCAATTTAGTACGTAACACAGTGATAAAAGGGAACGTTAGGTACGTAATCAAATAATAAGTCTCATGAAAGTAAAATGCAGTAAGGTGGGACGCTTTTTTTTACGGATGGGAAATCATCAAATGTCTTCTCCTGCTCTGGGCGGAGCGGGAGGGAGGGTCAGACTTGTACTGACTAAAACCCATCCATGTTCCTTCTTAGCCCTTTGTGTTTCTGGGCCACGGTTTCTCTTTCGAACGGTCCCGCAGCCCTGGCAGGCATCGGCCCATCGGCCATCGGATCCCTTCCGATTTGCTGGCACCTCCTTGAGGCGCGCGTGGAACACGAACGTGCCGTCGACACGGCCTGTCGTCATAAGACTGACGGACGGTGAGCTAGCCCATTACTCACCGTCCACAGGCCTGGAGTTGGGATGCCCTCAGGCTTGGTAGAGCGACAATCTTCGCAGGGTGGCTGGTTGCAACTGGGTGAGAGTTGCCGACAATCGAGTTAAGTGGCGTGCGGTGAAGGAAGCAGCAAGTGAACTATTGTAGATTGATTAGAATGGGAGAAATGGGTAAAATGTATTCAAACGGGTAGTCCCTTTTCATTCTTCGACTTTAGGTAATTTTACTTTTTCATTTATGTTGTGAAGAACCTGATATTTTTTTTAATAAATCCTGAAAATTTTAAGAAATATCACACTTTATATCCTCACTAATTATAAATGCTAAAGTAAGTTTGTTTGTTACGCTTTCACGCGAAAACTACTCAACCGATCATCATGAAACATTTGTACACATATTCTTGGAGGTATTAGAAGTAACATAGGCTATATATCATCACGCTACGACCAATAGGAACGGAGCAGCAATGAAAAATGTTGCGCCAACGGGGAAAATGTGACGAAGACGAAGTTGCGCGGGACAGCTAGTAAATATTAGACAGGTGAAAGTTTGTGAGTGAATGTGTATGTTTGTATGTTTGTTACTCCTTCACGCATCAATGGCTGAACGGATTTGGATGAAATTTGGTATGTAGATAGCTGGTACCCTGAAATAACACATAGGCTTTTTAACCCGGTCTGCGCGGGTGAAACCGCGGGACGCATCTAGTAAAGATAATAAAACCATTATTATTTACCCTTCCAGACAGTACATATTTTGATTTACACCCGTATTAAAGCTTTTTGTGCTATTAAGACCAAAGTAAGTGTACTCAACATTAATGTCTTATAAATTACTATGTAATTTACTGAAGGATTTCGAAGAAGAGGTTTTATACCTTGTTTATTCAGACGATTAGTTACAAATGCTTTCTTTCTTTGTAAATGCAAAATAAAAAACAATGTTCTGAAGGCTTTTAAAATAATGTAAACAGAGGATTTTATGAAGTATATACGATGTATAAAGATGTCATCTGTGAGTTATTGATATGCACATCTACTTTCTATGTTTACCTGCAAAAGACGCTAAAAGATTAGGAACATAAATTCGAAGGCGATTGAGCTAATCGGCCCACCCCTAACGTCGGTATTATTGGCAAACTAGCAAAGTGTCTTCTTTAAAGGTCTTTTCTTGTGAACACAATTGATTCTTTTTTCCACAATTGATATTTTAAGACACGTTAATTTTACAACTAAATTGAAATTTGTGGGAATCGATATAAATTGCTGAATGAATTTAAGCCTATTGTTTTCATGTACACGCAACTGGATTATAATATATACTGGGTTATAATATTTCATCTGTTATCCCATATTTTGTTCAAAGCATGTTAACGTATGAATAATGATTCTGACATTTATTCAGCGATACTTGGAAGTAGACTCACTCGCTAACTCTCAAACGAATTACGTGGGTTTAGCATGCGCGCGGAGTAAACGTTACGTTGAGCTACGGACGGCAACAAATCAATCTATAAATTTCCAGTATAACATGGCCTCGTTTTGTATAGATTTCCCGTACAATATGAGATGCGCATATACTGGTTTTGTTTAGCTTGATTGGTCGTTGCGCGTACATAATATTCGACCTTTATAATTACTCGTTTCTCACATTTACTTAGTTTGAATGCCATTACAACGGGCGAAACTAATTGAGCTTATGGCAGAAAATTCACTATTACGCTATTGCATAGTTATATTATTTTCAAAATCGTACGAATATACGATAATTTTTGGTTGCGCACTTGTTTTTTTTTTTAGCGTTATCTCACGTTTCAACCTAGGAGGTTGTCGTCTGCTAAACCGGACTATCCTGTGGGTGCCTTGAGTGTAAGGCCTCCAGCCAGGGCATAAAACTACTTACAAACTAAGCTATTACCCGCTAAGGGCACCCCCTGTGGGGTACGAACCTCAGCTTAGGGCGTCGCTGGGGGAGGACAGCATGGGGACAAGCAGGATTTGAATGATATTATTATTTACGGGCTGATTTAAAACTACTAGCATAGCATCGCGGGCTGGCTCGATCGAGGGTCGGGGAGGGCAAGGACCGGTACGTCGCAACGGACCTCGACGGCGAGGTCGGAAATACGGCGATTTGCGTCTAAACTTTTTAAGAGTGCTAGTCTCTTTTCTACTCTCCTAGAGGCAAGTGATAGCATCATCGGGAGTGACGAGGGTATGCCTCGGACGGCGTACGGAACTAATGCGCGAGGGTTCGTAACGGGCGGCCGCTGCGATCATAGGATTACGGTGCGTAGTGGCATTATGGAAGAAACGCTTCGAAAGACGTTTCAGAAACTAAAGGACGGTGGGCATTCTTAGGTCTACGTGTAGACGGTCATTTCGGACATAATAAGGGGGGCTCCCGTGACTCTACGTAAGAACCGGTTCTGCAAGGTTTGCATCCTATGGATGTACTTAGGTTTGGTATGCGCAAGCGTACGTCATAATGGGACGGATCACCGCGGTATAGAAGTGCAATTTGCACTTGAGTGACAACTTGTAATGCCATAGCAAAGGCAGCTCGGCCGCGAGCTGCTTTGATGTGCGCCACTTTGCGCTGCTTTGAAGGACAGGTGGTTGTCGAATAAAATTCCTAAGAACTTGGCTTGCTTCTCCCAAGAGATAGGCTTACCGTACATAGTGATCGGGCTGAGCGCGGGTGGTTATTTTTACGCGGTTTAGTAAAAAAAACTGCCTGGCTCTTGTCGGGGATCAATTGCTTACTTGTCCTATTAAACCTATTATAATATATTCTGTGGTTGCTAGTTCGTGCGTTCGTAGTTCGTGTTAGTGCTAGTTCGTGTGTTCGTCTCAATCGAGTTTCATTCGAATTAGTGCCAATTTGGTACTAGCTTGATTCGATTTAAGACCTCGAATATCTAAGACCAAGCCAGCTCACGGTTGGTATAACAAGCTTAGATACTGATCTAATAGCCAAATTATTATTGATCACTTAAATCTATGCCTTTGATTCTGTTGTGATTGGCTCATAAAAATACTAGTTCGCAAGTAAACGTGTTCGTGTGTTTAAAAATTAAAAGTCTTTACACTTAACTTGTATTTAAAAGTAATAGTTTCTAAATATTTCTTTAAACTATTCTAGGGTAATTGAACTTCTTAGCCGATTCATAGGGCGATCGTTGAACTTTAGGAAAATGTTTTTCCTAGGTATACCCAGCCACCTACCTACATCAATGAATTATTTATATAACGTAGTTTTTTGGCTTTGAAAACCTAGATACCTTTTATTTTTAATTACACCGTATATTTTTTGGCGTTATTATTGGTTTCGAAAATTTATAATGTTATAATTAAACGAAATTAATCATAATCCTTCTTAAAACTAAGGAAGTTTTAAAACCTTAATCGCATCTATCAAATTCAAATAAAGATTTCAATTGAAGGTGAAAACGATTGTCTTGCATTTTTTCAATTTGCATGCAACCCGACACTCACCTGCAAATTGCTAAAAACCTAAGAAATTTAAAATTTCGCGGGGTACCCTGGCGTTAACCCCTTGCATGCCTACACGCACGTTATAACTACCCACTTCTTCATCCATGCCACCTGTGTGACCTTTCTCACGCGACAAAATGAAAACTAAAGCAATTTTAAAGACAACAGCGGACAAAACATGACTAAATTTCCTAATAACACAAAAAAACAAAACTACCCTCCTTTCAAAGGAATCCTCGGGGACCGTACACACGCACGCGGCGCACGCAACTAGTCACTTTATTTACATCAACAACTTTAGTTGTGTACACCCGCATACAGTCACAAGCAATACAATGCGTACACAAAGCGTTTTTTTTTACAGTATTTTACTCCTATATCCTATTGTATTGATTGTAATTTTATCTTGCTACGAAGAGTGTATAACCTACAAGTGTAAAGAGACCCTACACAAAGCCAAACTAATTAACCAGTAGTAGAATTTATGTTTGGGGGGACGAATCACATTTTACGGTAAAACTCAATATGTTGCCCTCAAAACATTGTGCTGATTACTGCTGTAAACCGGTCATGAAGGTATTTAAAGTACAGTTATTAAAAAAAAATACTTGTACTTACTGTAAATACTTGTTGTAGTAGTTGGAACTTTCACGTCCAATATCTCAGTAACTAGGAGTTCCCAGGTATGATCCAGAACAAAAAAAATATCGCAATGACGGGGAAAATAAGCGCCTTTTTTTTCTTGCCCGTTCTTCTCCATAGAGATCTACGCTACGGAATGGGCAACTACAGTACTTTCACAAGTTATTATGCCTTGTGACTGGGACTGTAGCTTCGCGTTTTATTTTGTTTTTGTTGACTTTCAAAAGTGCCTGTAATGGTCTAATTGAAATAAATGCTTTGACTTTGACCTTTCAGCATCGTTAACAATCTATTTACACCTTTTATTTTCGAACTTATCCTATTAAAAAATAAGTGAGTACTCACTTACTACTCTTGAAAGTCAGAATCAATAGTGGTTACCACCAGAAAACCACCGAGGCAATATATCTCGACGATCACCAGGAAATGATTAAACTGCCTTGTATCCCGCATCGAAATTATACAGGAAAAAACAACGATAGACTAAATCGCAAGTAAAAGTTGTTAAATATTTGTGTTCGCAACTGTACACCGGCCATTTTGTTGGTCAAACTGTTCGATTGATCTTCGAATTGTGTCTCTTTTTTTTTGTCATTCGAGGAAAGTTGGGAGAATATATTATTCTTTTCTTTCCTAAGGGTGTAGTTGTGATACTTTTGCCACTACACCACCAATAAAACTAGGCAAATGTTAAGGTGGTGTTGTTAGGTGGAAACTAAATGAAAACAATGATGCGACTTTTCGCTATTTTAAAGATCATTGGAAACTAATCATACAAAGCATCAGTATTATTTTCTGTATTTATTTACCATTATTATGGGCAGCATTCCCATTTGTTCGATACGTGTCCATTAAATCTTCATCTCATTAGCAACATTAAATAGTTTACATACCTAAATCTGCTTTAAAGGCATACCACAAACCCAAAGCACGCACAATGTGAATAAAATCTGGGTTTCAATCAATACTTATTCAATGGAACCCTCCCAAAAATACTCAGATAAAACAAAACCCAGTTTTACTCGAATTACTAGCTAAAAATAACAAAAGGTTCCAATAAATTTCAACGCAACAGGTCACTTATTTACATCGACAATTCTGCCAATGTTGATCTCCGTTTCTCGTTTAACTCGGTCCGTTTTTTCCACTTACCTCTCGGTCCGTTTTTCCGTTTGGCCGTGTCTGTGTAATCTAGCTTTGTGTACGATTGCATTAGGGACGTGCTCTGGTTTGCAGGTCGGGGATTTGCGAGTAAATCTAGTATTTAATAAAATCGTAGGTGCTTTAGTGACGGCTTAAATATGAAGTGTTGTGACGTCGAAACTAGATAGATGTTTTTATGTATGCTTAAAGGACGAAAAACATTAAAGGACATAGATTATTTTGGTTTAAAAGTGTCCATTGTGTTACATGCCCATTCTTCTGTATAGAAACCTACTAAGGAATTTGTATTGACCAATTCCTTGACAATTCAAAAGTGGCTTTTAACTGGTTTTTTTGAAACCTGCTTTTGCATTAATTTCATTTACCTCTTTATACTAGTATTGTAGATGAATTCTGTGAGTTGAGTTTGACAAAAATGGCACAAGCAGCTAGTTTTCATCTATTGATGATTTCAAGATTAGATAATAAGAAAGAGGCCCCAGGTCTTATCCCTTAACAAACGGAAATCACCCATAATTTCATACCATACATGTTTGCCAAACTCCTACCCAAATTATTTAACATTTTCCTAACTTTGACATAACCTCCCTTAATACCGACATTTAAATACCACGGCTCGAGTAATTCCATCAAAAGCCGTTACACAAAAACATTTAGATATTACATCGCCCACAGTTTGAGGTAATTTAACATAATGGAGGAGTCAGTAACCCCTTATTTGTGTGTTTTTGGGACAGTCTCACGCGACTGGATCACGCAACAGGTGCACTTACCTCACTCTGAACATCGTTGATATTAAGAAAAGTGGTTGAAATTAGCTCAATAATTAAATGATTTTTCAAAGAGAAAATGAGACTTGTAATGTTCTTATTTTTCGTCTCAGATAGTGGAAAAACGGTAATAAAGGAAAAGCCAGAATAAGTGATAATAATACAGAAGCCGGAGCATCTAATGGCAAGACTAGATTCAGAAATAATGTTTTTAATAAGAATAAATCTTGCACTGGCTTTCTACGAGGTTTGCTGTAATTTAAATAAGACAGAAAAGAACTGAGGTTTGCTATAAGTTAAATAAGACAAAAAAGAATATAAGATAAACGAATTGGTCTAGCAAACCTTTATAGATTTAAATAAATAATTAGGATCTACCAGCATGTCATCAGATTTTCATCATCTATGAGTGTTTGGGTCGGGTTCCTGTTTTACTGGATCCAGCTGAATATCAGTGTTTTTTATACCTCAGTTACTTGTTAACTCGATACCCTCGGTAAGACTGCTTATCCGACCACCCGTGACAACTGTCATCAAAATCTATACAGGACAGCAATCACCAATTTTATGACTGACATCCATAAAACAATTACGTTCATACTAATATCAGATTACCAACACCTAAGATTTTGTTCCAAAACGCATAAAAAACTCACACGTTAATAAAAAGCAGAAATCATAGATACCTACCTAACCGAGTCCAACCTCATCCTACTAATGCTAATGTTCTGCTTGCATGTTTCAACCACCATATTAATAGTTGACACGCGAAACATCGGACAAGAGGGTGACTACCGAAAGTTCGTTCACACGTTACAAGCACATGTAGGTAAATTTTCATTAAAAAGGTGATGTGCGTGGTGTGTGTACAATCTGTCATGGAGGTTTTATGTGACTAAGTTAGTATCGGAATAATTTTAGATACATAAAAAGTTTAATGACAATGAACTGTAAAGTTTGACATTTACCTCTCCAGCCCCGTGGTTCCCATATGGGAACGCCGAACAATTCGGTTGAACCCCGAGGTTCCCATATGGGAACGCCTCGTACAAGCAAACTTAAACCCTTATCGTACGTACAGTAAGGGTCTAATTCGTTTGTAAAAATTTACGTCTCTGGCCAACTAGAGTTCGATTAAAATGAAACCAATCATACCAACCTAACAACTGCACAAAATTATTAAAAAAATAAAGAAACGCGTCTTTGTCGACTGTCAAAATGAGTCATGGCGGCCAGTGTGGAACGGTGGTGTTTTGTTTTGGAATGCAGTGAAATTTTTGTGTTTTGTGTTGTTAAACTTTGGTAAGTAAATGTATAGTATGTTATAAGTGTATAATGTAACTTTTTAGATAGTCATTTGCTGGAAAAAATATCTAAAAATTATGTTTTTGACCCAAAAATTTCTCCAAAAATTCCTTTGTTGTGAAGTTCGTCAGTCGAAATTGAAAATATGAATTTGACTCTTTTACAATGAAATATGGTCTTGGAAACATTAGTAATAAGCGAAAAAATAGTGATAATTCATAATTTCATGCATTCGAGGCATATTTATTCATATTTATTGATATTTCAAGTATTTTCATGCATTGAACTGCGCAGTTAGAAAATGGCCGATTCTAATAAGATGTTTGAATTGGAATCTTGCAAGAATAATTTATGTAGGACTCCTAAAAAACACTGTCATTAGATTACTTGTATATTTGTTATGTTAGATCTAAAGTTTCGTGTAAATTGATTCAGTAGTTTTACCAAAAAAAAACAAACTACGACAACAGTATGTTTGCGGCGAGCTCTCTGAATTCTATGCGATGTTTATAATTCTCAAGTAGTTATAAAACAGTTGTTTATATTGTAATACATGGTCTCGTTAATCAAGAACCCGAAACTGTTTACCGCTTGAGATAAGAGTTAATAGAACTCGCGCGATAAGCTTTTTATGAGCGCAGGACACTTGACACGCTCGATGACGTCATTGTGAGGCCGGCTGGGTGTTTTACCGTTTAGCCGCAAGGCTGGAGAGGTTAAGAAATGTCAAAGAAGACTTCAAAGATTGAAATTGTTTGTTATTCGTCATAGACAAACTATTTATTTCAATTAGGCCATCTAAAGGCACTTTTGAAGATTAAATTTTAAAATACCACAGTGACCACTCGCAAGGGTAGTTTCATATGGAAAAAAATGGTCAATAATCTCCATAGATATATTTTTTTTAGTAGTCTTAAATAAAAAAATAACGACTTAATGAACGTCACAGACACCGCGATAAATATCGCCGTGGCCTTATACTGTTGTACCCAAGAAGTTCATTATTTCTAACCATAGCGGCGTCGGTCGATACGAAAGATGAACAAAAATCACATAATAATGCAGTCTCGATCTTTTATCAAAATACCACACTAACCGGGGTGCGTCGCTAGTGTATTGTAATTGAAGCAAATTCTGTTAGTAAATAATGAGAGACATACATACGTCGTAGTTAGGTGTGATTTTATTCCATTAGACTCGGTCACCATGTGGGTAGAACATGGGTTTCGTTCTATGAGAACACACACTACACACGGTACACTGTTTTTATCGAACTAACAAATTACTTGAAATTACTATCCAACAAAATAACACTAGGCACCATGAATCGGAGTACAGTTTCGGGACGCCTTTCCTGTTTCCTGCAGCGAGCACAAGAAACATCACGACTCTGTAAAAGCGCGCTTAGGTTGGGGTAGACTGGTATGTAGGTCGCGTGATGACACGTTTGGCGCGCTTTCGATTCATTCTCTGTCCGTACTTATGACCGTATCCGACACATATTAAATTATTCACATACAATGTTTTTTTTTTTTTTTTTTTGTGAATGGCATCTCGCAGTTCAACCTATGAGGTTGTCGTCTGCTTAACCGGACTATCCTGTGGGTACCTTAAGAGTAAGGCCTCCACTCCAGCCAGGGCATAAAAACTTACAAACTAAGCGACTGCATGCTAAGGGCACCCCCTGTGGGGTACGAACCTCGGCTTAGGGCGTCGCTGGGGGAGGACTGCATGGGGACAGGCTGGATCTGAATGGTATCATTATTTAGGGGCTGATTTAAAACTACTGGCACAGCATCGCGGGCTGGCTCGAGCGAGGGTCGGGGAGGGGAGATACAATGTTTGTCGAAACCCATACACTTTATACCTACCCAATGCGACAATTGTAACGTGTTCGAGTTTGAAAAAAGTTCACGTGCTAGATTAAAAACCTTTTGTTCTGTGATCAATTAAAACGTGAGTTTCAATGAATAATAAAGTTTTCAAAATAAAAAAGAAGACAATTTTACAGTAGCTAGTCGAGATTTGACAGATTTAAATCTTAATTACTGGAAGTTTTTAAAAATGCTTTGAAGGAATTTATCGAAATTGTGTAAGTACTTTGATTTCGATCTAAGTAAATTGCACAACTTGCTTTTTACTGGTTTATTCACGATCATTCAGTAATTTAATATCTTCATATATAGAAATTTATTAATTATTTACATGAATCATGTAAAATCTTAATTTAAAATACTTTTTTTTCGTATCTTAACTGAATAAAAATAAAAATGTAATTAGTCTAATCAAATTATGGTTTATAAATATTTAAAAAAAATATATTTAAATAGCAGAGCAGGGCTGATGGGACCCAAAAAGTTCTGGATTGGCGATCACGTACCGTATGGTACAGCGTAGGTAGGCGTTCCGCAAGGTAGAGAGAAGATCTAGTGAAGGTCTTGGGAATCCGATACATGCAAGAATCACAGGACACCTCGTGGGAGGCCTATGCCAACAATGACTTCTTTTGGATGATTGTGATGATGGTGAAACATAGAAATGCACGACCCTGCACTTAAACCCCTGCATAGATGACAAAGTTTTGGTCGAAGCTTACAAAACATCACGCCTGTAATCGCCAAAGGGTATTCAGATGTTTACCTAATAGCACCCACATTTCGCCAGTTATGTTTAAGAGGGCGAGCCTAGTGCCATTAACTAGGCACAAATCCAGACTCAGTGACTGCTACTGAGGAAGTCTTAATGGAAAAATCCAACATCACTTTGCTCGACCTGGGAATCGTACCCAGGACGTCAACCTCAGTAGTCGCGCTTGAGACCACTAGACTAAAGAGGTGGATTAAAACTAGGTCTACACGACGAAATCTACTCGACGAAGAATAAGAAAAAAAGATTACTCCACTTGACAAAATGAGACTTACCCAGCGTGCGGAAGACAATAGGCCTACTCCTGTACTTATGGCCGCCCCAGAGCGCGGCGACGGTTACTTGGTACTGCGTGTCAGCTTCCAAACCGCTCAGGATGACAGCATCCGAGTTGCCAGCCACCTCCAGCACGACTCTGTAACTAATAGACGATGAGTCAATTTCGTTGTATTCTAGTGAAAAGCTGGTATACGGTGAGGCCACACTAAGAGGTTTTGAGAATTAATTTTCTAGGCAAGGTTTGGGTTTGAACTTTTTTCTATGTAAGCTGGCATAGCTATTCTATCGCCATTTTGATTTTTCACCAAAATAGTGATGGGCCCGACTACATCGTTCTGTGGCCTTTCTGATGAAGCATACCATTTTAACGTTAAGTTACTAATAAACAACTGTGATGATTCAACTATTTGTTTGGGTTGGTTATGTTTATCAAGAAAAAAAAAAGCTACTTATATATTTATTTACTTACATTAATTTGTTAGTGAGTAACACTGAAAGCGGTTGCATTAGTAAGACAAAATGTCAAAAGCCAACCAGTGCATATTTCATTTACAGAGATATTGTCCATTAAGGTCCGTTTGCACCAACAAACACAAAACTCATTAAGAAACATTGGTCTGTTTCTGTCCATACTTAGAAGATGACAGAGACGGAATGATGGTGTGACGATGTTTAGCGTTAAATGTAATTAGCGATTGACGGTGCAATCTGACCTGTATATTTACTTGAGTAGGCACATTAAACACAAATAACAAACAATACCATAACAATAATATTGTCCGTATCGTCTTTTGTACATTTATAGAAAGAAACCTCGCTCCAGTATTACCCCGTATCAACATTGGACTGATTGAGGTCAAAGAATTATGTTCAACGCTTCACTGCTAACAAGTTAGACGGACTTTTGTATTACGGAACGCTGAATAAAATAACGACTGAAAGACTTTAGTTCCCGACTTCAATTTAAAAAATAACAAATTGATTTCGAGTATTTTTATTTGCGTAATTATGAAAACAAGTCAATAATATGTTCGGCCCAATAATTCAGCCTAGCGAACTCCACTCATTGGTGAATAACGCTGTCATAGAGTAAGTTGTTTTGAAATATGAATTTCCCCTATTAGGGGATCGGACTGGGTAAAGAAAACGACATTCTATTTTGTCCGTCAGACAGGTAATACAAAAATATTAGACACGTATTTTTTGTTTTATCAAAATATCAAAAAATTACTTAGTTAGAACTCATTAAAGTTGGAGAGTGGGGGCTTACTACGTCACAAGTAGGTATAAAACTTACCTAGTGACGTCATGCGCCATTTCAACTCAATATATCTCCGTATTTTTATGACCACGTGAAAAAAGAAAAAATACGTGTCCAATACTTTTCAATAAACTACCCGACGGACAAAGAAAAAAAAAATAGGATTATCCCCTATTGTCATGTGGCCCCACCGTCAGGAAGAAAGAAGTAAGAAATGAAATTAATGGGACAGAATTAACTACTTCTAATGCAAAGAATAAATTGACTAAAACAGTATTTAGCATATTCTACGTCAATATCTTTACTCTTATCTAAATGTTTTCGCAATAGAGCACCCTGAAAAAAATACGAATAATGTTTTTGTACATATATTGAGTAATGTTATTTTGTCAATTCCGCTTTGTTTATTGTCTATATTGCTCCGTAAATTGAGCTTTTAAGAAAAAGGAGGACGAATTTTCCTAGAAATATTGGTAGTCCTGAATGAGTCGAGAAATTGTTAACAGAGTGATAAATAAATTGACAGTCGTATTGTCTTACATTATTGACATATTCCATCTCTATTAACTGTCAAAGTTAATTTTTTGGCGCATAAAAATCGTACCTCTGTTAAAGTGAAACATCAGCATCTTCAGACATTCGAAATAACTTATGAATCGTTTGTTCGATCTTTCTTTTCTTTATCGTGTGCTTAATAACTGCTAACCCGGTGTCAGATTTTTTGTGCCGCCCATGGGCCTCTGACTTGGCTAAAGCCCAGTCAGAGGCCTTGATGTCGTCGAGAAATATCTCTTAGGCATGCTGGTTTCCTCATGATGTTTTTCTTCACTGAAGCAAGTGATATTATATAGGGTGTAACGGAAAGGGTATATACATCCTTAAGGGTGTGCTACAGACTATCAAACTGAACATGTTTCTCATCATAAAACATGTTTTTCAGCAAAAAAAATATCTGCTGCCCCATAGAAAATTACAATACCTATTCGACCCAAATGTATAGGAAGCTGATACTTTTTTTAGCTGCAAAAATTTTTTTATGTTGAGAAACATGTTCAGTTTGATGGTCTGTAGCACACCCTTAAGGATGTATATACCCTTTCCGTTACACCCTGTATATTACGCACCGAAAAATCAGAGGTATGTGTTTTAGGTTCAAATTCGAGATCAATGATTGTTCGTTCGATGATCGGTTACTTCAATTTTTCTTTAATTTTTAATTGCAACTAAATCCTTATTGACAAAATCCCAATTGAACTACAAGTAATGCACAGACAGTACTATATGCGTAGGCTGGAAACCTTCCTGGTGTTCTTCTACACACCAGGAAGGTTTTACGCAGGTAATATTTATCTTATTCGATAGGGAAAATTTTAATGACCTAAGTTCGATAACCGTATAAATTGTTTTTCAATCAGCCGCTACTAATGGAAGAAAGAAACGAAAATCGTTCTCAACAAAAATCCCATCTTCGTGATAACTATCCATTACTCCTAACACAAGTCCATAATCAATAGTATTGTGAGAAACTCCATCGAAACAAATTAGGGTTACGCGGACAACAAAAGCGAGCGCGTTTTCGCCAGGAAATTTATCGGTAATAAGACTTCCGCCCGCCACCCCTACCTATTCCGTTCGCAATTTGTGGTAGATTCTTTGGTTTTTTGTACTCTATTGTATCATTTTTATTATGACAGCGGAGAATTTCGTATGGTTTTATTGAATGAAAAACGTATTTTTTATGTATTCAGGTTTGAACAGAGAACATTATTTGGTGGGTGTTCTGTTTTTTTTTTTAAATTAATTTGGTAATCAAGCATTACTCGAATACCCGATGTTGACAAGCACGCGTCAACATTAAATGCATGTCAAGTTATATGACTTTTCACCACTCTTTGGACCAATCAGCTTACGCACTTAAAAATTTGTTAGCTAAGGGATGAAATTCTTCCAAGAACCGGGTATGAGAGTTGTAGTAAATCTTTGAATAAATTTGGAATTACATATAGGATGCAATACACAACCTATCATCAACAACTGCCTAGCCTTTTCCCAACTGTGTTGGTGCAACTGCCTATCTGAACTTCACAACCTAGTCAGTGGGTAATACAATACCCCTTGGTAAGACTGGATGTCGACTTTCGACTTCTGTCAACTCATACCAAGTGTCAAAGGTCTTCAAATGACAGGCAATACACAACCTATGCAGTATACAAATGATCGCTTACCGTGTAGTGTGAAAGTGTATTATTCAAAAACAAAGAAAGTAAAATCCATTTGTACGCATGCCAAGTATTTGTCTGCGTTGAATGTTTTCCGCAGGGATTGGCGAGGTTTCAACAAATCCTTTCGTAAATCGTACCTGGAGGTCTACTCTGTTTCTCCGAAACGTAACTTCGGCAACGAACGAAAATTGAACGTAGTATCGTTTGTGACCCTACACTATATAATTTGCGGACGCACACAAGAAATTCGAATTCACAGATAACGAATGTATTGAATGTTATTGTGTGCGTCCGCAAATTATATAGAGTACGGTCCAGCATCTAAAATGAACTTCGTCTGTT
The DNA here is from genome assembly GCA_963082945.1 of Cerastis leucographa. Classification (NCBI taxonomy): domain Eukaryota; kingdom Metazoa; phylum Arthropoda; class Insecta; order Lepidoptera; family Noctuidae; genus Cerastis; species Cerastis leucographa. The sequence continues at coordinate 7,302,200 of OY720361.1, forward strand.
TCGTTGGTTTTTTTTTTTTTGGAAAACGGATAGTCCCTTTGGTCCCATAAAATAGTAATATTTCTAGAGAAAAGATAATGATGGTTTCAAATTTTACGATTTTGTATTAAACAAAGTTGAAGACGCGTGAAATTAAATTACTTTTTTTTTATTATTCTTTTAACAGAATTAATTTGTAATATTCTGTTAATAGGCAATCATGGGAATCGCTGTTAACGGTCATGTGTTAAAAAGGTAGACGACGTCGTTATTTCCTATACCCGACAAAAAATACAAAACCAAGTCAGAACTCTTGAATTGAAATTAAATACGGCTTTTGAAAACTAAAAATACGGATAACAGTTCAAAGACCATCCTAATATGAATAATATAATCAGTTATACCAGTAGTTCTACTTGTTCTTTGAAAACTAAACAGTAGCCATATTATTATAACGATCATTTGAATAATGTAATCGCAGAGACGTGGCGAGGCGCTCATGTCATCTTTCTATTTCAAGAAATAAATGAAAGCTGAACAAACTTACGTGCTAGACACATGCAAAATTGAATGTAAATTTTTTATACCGGGAAACCGTTCGGCTTCGTTTGAATTTCTGCTAACTGTCCCGAATCTTAGTAAGCTTAATTAAGGGCAAAGTCAACGGAAGAATCGACAAACTGAGACATTGTCATTGTCTATCTGTCATTATGTAGATACTTCTGTAGACAAAACTTGTTTCTACAGTGGTCATGCTACGCGTGCTGGTCGTGCCGAATGACAGCCGGAATAGGGGATCGGACTGGGTAAAGAAAACGACATTCTATTTTGTCCGTCAGACAGGTAATACAAAAATATTAGACACGTATTTTTTGTTTTATCAAAATATCAAAAAAATACTTAGTTAGAACTCATTAAAGTTGGAGAGTGGGGGCTTACTACGTCACAAGTAGGTATAAAACTTACCTACATGTGACGTCATGCGCCATTTCAACTCAATATATCTCCGTAATTTTATGACCACGTGAAAAAAGAAAAAATACGTGTCCACTACTTTTCAATAAACTACCCGACGGATAAAGAAAAAAAAATAGGATTATCCCGTTGCGGATCAGCTTTGTGGTGCAACCGAATCAAATCAGCCGACCAGATCAATTGCCAAGTACTTCTAACATACATCGTAAAGTCCAAAAATGTCCAGCCTACACACATTAGATAAATCAGATATACAAAACTATAACGTCATTAAATTACTGAAGTTTTATCTAGCTACCCACACTAAAAAGTAACATTTTTGTTAAATATTTATTTATTACAAATATTCATTTATTTGCATAACACAGGTTTAGAGGATGTTACAAAAGGTTCGTAAGGTACACTGTATTATAGCCATGCGAAGTGTGAAATTATAAAGAAACAAATTAATAATGTCATAGATTAAAGTAATTATATTATCCATCATATTGAATTATTGCACAAATAAATTCTATAATTAAAATATATAATATCTTTAAAATTTATTTTACTTATTTTTTTATTTTTTTTATTTACACCATCTTACAACTATCATTACAGGATAACCCTAAAGCGATATTCTACACAATCACAACATAAAATTTTGTAACTAACTCACTCATTTAGTCTCCCTTTATTTCAATGCATTTTTGTTTGGATATTAGATACTTCATTTTATAGTTGAATCAGCAAACTTGGACCGTACTGATACTTCCTTCCTTTACTCCACGATAAAGCCCGTATCAAAACCCAAAATCCATAAATTCCAAAAGCGAATAATTCTAAACTCTAAAGGTCGTTCACACAAAACTTTTAACGGCAACCCACTGAGGTGTAATAACGCAGGTGATAACTTACTTAGAGTAAATGAATTCATAATCGGCAGTTAAAAGTTTGGTAAACATGTAATCCTGATCTCGTTTGATGAAGTAATGCATGAAGGAGAAGCTGTGGTACGATGAGACGTCAACGTGACACTTGACCTTTTAGGCTGTGTATGAGACACAGTGAGTGACAAGGGCGATAGCGATTAGAATTATTAAGGATAATATTTTTGTGTTCACCAAAAATCTAAAGGTACATCTATGTATGCATTTCTAAAATATTGATCTTAAACCCGTTTAATTGTTTTACTATAATTAAACTACTCGGCCAACAAAATATGTTACATCAAACAAATTCCAAATTAACACCAAGATATAACACTTTTTTATTGTAGTGCGCTGCAAATATTCTATTGTAACAATAACTATTTTATTCTTCCCCGAAAAATACTGATCGTGCACCAAATATTCCTGACTTCTTGGGGCACCCCGACTTGGACAGGTTAGGTTCGAAGGGGATGGCGGGGTCTAGTGAGCGAGCGGAGCGAGCGAACTAAGACCCTGACATCCCCTTCGTGTTAGGTTACTTTAAACCCTATAGACAGAAATAGGAGCCCCGCGTAGCGGGCCTACGTCGTAAAACTAAAAAAATAAATGCTTGTTTTTAAAATTAGGTGTATTACTATTTTTACAAATTTGCAACAGTTGTTAAATAGATGCTCGTTATGACATATTTTAATGAACATATTTTGGTGCACATTCAGTATATTTGGTGGAACACAGGCAAAATTAGGTAAATGAAATGGGAATAAATTGAAGTACTTTTAAATACCATCCAATTATTAATAGTCAATTATTTCATCTTATCGACGATAATAATGGTGGAGTTGTCAAAATAATAATGAAACTAAAAAAAAAAATGTTTTTGGCAATTCTTCTTCTTTGTCGGGCAAAGTGTTATTGGGTATGATGTTCGATCAGGAATTTCTCAGTAGCAGCCACGAATCTGCATTTGTGCCCAGTTGATGGCAATAGGCTCGTACTCTTTATACATCGCACTTAAACATAACTGGCGAATGTGTACTGTTAGGTTCACCTCTGCCTAACCCTTCGGGAATTTCATTCGTGATGTCATTTATATTAATTCAAAATATTTTGATGGAAAAAATTGAATATTAAAAATGTACTTTTTTTGTGTGTATAACAAACATTCGGTATAGCCCATACATAATACAGGTGTATTAGGTTCTAGATTACGTTCATACCAGCCAGCACACCCTAGGGATATTGTTATGTTCATAATACCCACACTTTGCTATGTTCAACTAGAATATACTTGATACTCTGGCTTTCATAATAATATCAGAAAATAGGAGTAGGTAATTTACTCGTAGAGTCCGCAATTTATATAGAGAAGATGTAAAGTTAAAGTTTTTCCAAAGTTAAAGATTTTCCACGATTTTTTTTCTGTAGGAAAACTTGAAAGGTAGTTAGTAAATTAGACGATTGAGGAAAAAACATTAACCCAACGAGACCGAATTTAAATAATGTCAATATTTTATTTATGAGAGCAGCTGTGGCCCAGTGGTGGCAGCCTCGACTTACGAGCAGTAAGCCGTGGGTTCGAAACCAGGTAGGCTCATTCCTGTGTGTAATTTATTTCATCCACACTGCTCTAAAAACGGTGAAAGAAATCGCGAGGAAACCGGCATGTCCTAGAACTAAAAATTCGAAGACATGTGACACCTACCAACTGGCACTGGGCCCGCGTGCTAGATTACAGCCCACTCCCTCTCATAGAGAGGAGGCCTGTGTCCCAGCCATGGGAACATTATATGCTGACGATTATTATTTTATTTAAACCCCAAACGGCTCAAACACAAATCTACGTAAATGATAGCTATTTTTTCAAGAATTTAAGTGTATTGTGGAGAAAAAAACATATTTTTGAGTAAACTCTCTGCATGGTAACCGTTTTTATCTAAATTAAAGCAATTTACTTGTCGATTTCTAAATCAACAAAGTACTTAAGGATATATTTTATAAGCTAAATAATAAATGAGAATCGTGTTCAAGACCAACTTGTGAAGTGAGGTCGAAATCGATCTAGTGTCAAATGCTTGTTAGGAATACCAAACTTTGCCTAAATTGAAGATTCAGGTCGACACTTTCGAGTCTAGCCTTTTTTGGGATGACTGCTCAAATATTGATACACCCACAGCGAACTAGCATTATGAACTGAAAGTTCAATTTTCTGGCTCAGAATTTGTGTGTATATTCGAAGATTAATGCTGACAGCTGCGTCTTTCGAAGTTTCTTTTATTATGAGTTTTGAAGAAGAACGAAAAGAATTTCAATATATAGAGTATTGCTAAAGTATTTTATCGTAGCACCTGAACTGGTTTGTCATCTACATGAATAGCTTTTTGAATCAACACCACTTTTGGAGCAAAGAGTTGGTAAAATAATAAAAGAATGTTGTTTCTTCTAGGCAATTGACTCCACCGTAGCCCGCATCATCGCTTCACAACAGGTGAATTGCGGCCTAACGCAAGCTTAATTAGTGTTTAAAAAATAATAAAATATCTTCTATATATACTTCACACACAAACGAAGTAAAAAATTAACCTCAAAAGACGTTTCATTTAGAACAAATCATAAAATTATTCATCGTCTCAATAAAACTACTTTCAGTATTAAACGCCTTTTACATGACGTGAGCTCACACACATCACTTTGAAGAACCACTTACAAGAAAGAACATAAACATAAAAACGTTCATTACACACCGGAGATGGGATTTTTTTTCTCTAGAGACACACTTTACAACTACTAAGAACTCAGATCATAAACTAAGCCTAAGGGCGTTTGTCCATGGCGAATTTTTGGTACTCAATTGATGCTATAACGCGTGTCGTAAATACGTTTCTTCTTACGTTGCCCAGCCGGCCTCACAATGACGTCATCGAGCGTGTCAAGTGTCCTGCGCTCATAAAAAGCTTATCGCGCGAGTTCTATTAACTCTTATCTCAAGCGGTAAACAGTTTCGGGTTCTTGATTAACGAGACCATGTATTACAATATAAACAACTGTTTTATAACTACTTGAGAATTATAAACATCGCATAGAATTCAGAGAGCTCGCCGCAAACATACTGTTGTCGTAGTTTGTTTTTTTTTGGTAAAACTACTGAATCAATTTACACGAAACTTTAGATCTAACATAACAAATATACAAGTAATCTAATGACAGTGTTTTTTAGGAGTCCTACATAAATTATTCTTGCAAGATTCCAATTCAAACATCTTATTAGAATCGGCCATTTTCTAACTGCGCAGTTCAATGCATGAAAATACTTGAAATATCAATAAATATGAATAAATATGCCTCGAATGCATGAAATTATGAATTATCACTATTTTTTCGCTTATTACTAATGTTTCCAAGACCATATTTCATTGTAAAAGAGTCAAATTCATATTTTCAATTTCGACTGACGAACTTCACAACAAAGGAATTTTTGGAGAAATTTTTGGGTCAAAAACATAATTTTTAGATATTTTTTCCAGCAAATGACTATCTAAAAAGTTACATTATACACTTATAACATACTATACATTTACTTACCAAAGTTTAACAACACAAAACACAAAAATTTCACTGCATTCCAAAACAAAACACCACCGTTCCACACTGGCCGCCATGACTCATTTTGACAGTCGACAAAGACGCGTTTCTTTATTTTTTTAATAATTTTGTGCAGTTGTTAGGTTGGTAAAATATATTAGGTTGGTAAAAAAAAATATCTGCTGCCCCATAGAAAATTACAATACCTATTCGACCCAAATGTATAGGAAGCTGATACTTTTTTTAGCTGCAAAAATTTTTTTATGTTCAAAGACCATCCTAATATGAATAATATAATCAGTTATACCAGTAGTTCTACTTGTTCTTTGAAAACTAAACAGTAGCCATATTATTATAACGATCATTTGAATAATGTAATCGCAGAGACGTGGCGAGGCGCTCATGTCATCTTTCTATTTCAAGAAATAAATGAAAGCTGAACAAACTTACGTGCTAGACACATGCAAAATTGAATGTAAATTTTTTATACCGGGAAACCGTTCGGCTTCGTTTGAATTTCTGCTAACTGTCCCGAATCTTAGTAAGCTTAATTAAGGGCAAAGTCAACGGAAGAATCGACAAACTGAGACATTGTCATTGTCTATCTGTCATTATGTAGATACTTCTGTAGACAAAACTTGTTTCTACAGTGGTCATGCTACGCGTGCTGGTCGTGCCGAATGACAGCCGGAATAGGGGATCGGACTGGGTAAAGAAAACGACATTCTATTTTGTCCGTCAGACAGGTAATACAAAAATATTAGACACGTATTTTTTGTTTTATCAAAATATCAAAAAAATACTTAGTTAGAACTCATTAAAGTTGGAGAGTGGGGGCTTACTACGTCACAAGTAGGTATAAAACTTACCTACATGTGACGTCATGCGCCATTTCAACTCAATATATCTCCGTAATTTTATGACCACGTGAAAAAAGAAAAAATACGTGTCCACTACTTTTCAATAAACTACCCGACGGATTATCCCGTTGCGGATCAGCTTTGTGGTGCAACCGAATCAAATCAGCCGACCAGATCAATTGCCAAGTACTTCTAACATACATCGTAAAGTCCAAAAATGTCCAGCCTACACACATTAGATAAATCAGATATACAAAACTATAACGTCATTAAATTACTGAAGTTTTATCTAGCTACCCACACTAAAAAGTAACATTTTTGTTAAATATTTATTTATTACAAATATTCATTTATTTGCATAACACAGGTTTAGAGGATGTTACAAAAGGTTCGTAAGGTACACTGTATTATAGCCATGCGAAGTGTGAAATTATAAAGAAACAAATTAATAATGTCATAGATTAAAGTAATTATATTATCCATCATATTGAATTATTGCACAAATAAATTCTATAATTAAAATATATAATATCTTTAAAATTTATTTTACTTATTTTTTTATTTTTTTTATTTACACCATCTTACAACTATCATTACAGGATAACCCTAAAGCGATATTCTACACAATCACAACATAAAATTTTGTAACTAACTCACTCATTTAGTCTCCCTTTATTTCAATGCATTTTTGTTTGGATATTAGATACTTCATTTTATAGTTGAATCAGCAAACTTGGACCGTACTGATACTTCCTTCCTTTACTCCACGATAAAGCCCGTATCAAAACCCAAAATCCATAAATTCCAAAAGCGAATAATTCTAAACTCTAAAGGTCGTTCACACAAAACTTTTAACGGCAACCCACTGAGGTGTAATAACGCAGGTGATAACTTACTTAGAGTAAATGAATTCATAATCGGCAGTTAAAAGTTTGGTAAACATGTAATCCTGATCTCGTTTGATGAAGTAATGCATGAAGGAGAAGCTGTGGTACGATGAGACGTCAACGTGACACTTGACCTTTTAGGCTGTGTATGAGACACAGTGAGTGACAAGGGCGATAGCGATTAGAATTATTAAGGATAATATTTTTGTGTTCACCAAAAATCTAAAGGTACATCTATGTATGCATTTCTAAAATATTGATCTTAAACCCGTTTAATTGTTTTACTATAATTAAACTACTCGGCCAACAAAATATGTTACATCAAACAAATTCCAAATTAACACCAAGATATAACACTTTTTTATTGTAGTGCGCTGCAAATATTCTATTGTAACAATAACTATTTTATTCTTCCCCGAAAAATACTGATCGTGCACCAAATATTCCTGACTTCTTGGGGCACCCCGACTTGGACAGGTTAGGTTCGAAGGGGATGGCGGGGTCTAGTGAGCGAGCGGAGCGAGCGAACTAAGACCCTGACATCCCCTTCGTGTTAGGTTACTTTAAACCCTATAGACAGAAATAGGAGCCCCGCGTAGCGGGCCTACGTCGTAAAACTAAAAAAATAAATGCTTGTTTTTAAAATTAGGTGTATTACTATTTTTACAAATTTGCAACAGTTGTTAAATAGATGCTCGTTATGACATATTTTAATGAACATATTTTGGTGCACATTCAGTATATTTGGTGGAACACAGGCAAAATTAGGTAAATGAAATGGGAATAAATTGAAGTACTTTTAAATACCATCCAATTATTAATAGTCAATTATTTCATCTTATCGACGATAATAATGGTGGAGTTGTCAAAATAATAATGAAACTAAAAAAAAAAATGTTTTTGGCAATTCTTCTTCTTTGTCGGGCAAAGTGTTATTGGGTATGATGTTCGATCAGGAATTTCTCAGTAGCAGCCACGAATCTGCATTTGTGCCCAGTTGATGGCAATAGGCTCGTACTCTTTATACATCGCACTTAAACATAACTGGCGAATGTGTACTGTTAGGTTCACCTCTGCCTAACCCTTCGGGAATTTCATTCGTGATGTCATTTATATTAATTCAAAATATTTTGATGGAAAAAATTGAATATTAAAAATGTACTTTTTTTGTGTGTATAACAAACATTCGGTATAGCCCATACATAATACAGGTGTATTAGGTTCTAGATTACGTTCATACCAGCCAGCACACCCTAGGGATATTGTTATGTTCATAATACCCACACTTTGCTATGTTCAACTAGAATATACTTGATACTCTGGCTTTCATAATAATATCAGAAAATAGGAGTAGGTAATTTACTCGTAGAGTCCGCAATTTATATAGAGAAGATGTAAAGTTAAAGTTTTTCCAAAGTTAAAGATTTTCCACGATTTTTTTTCTGTAGGAAAACTTGAAAGGTAGTTAGTAAATTAGACGATTGAGGAAAAAACATTAACCCAACGAGACCGAATTTAAATAATGTCAATATTTTATTTATGAGAGCAGCTGTGGCCCAGTGGTGGCAGCCTCGACTTACGAGCAGTAAGCCGTGGGTTCGAAACCAGGTAGGCTCATTCCTGTGTGTAATTTATTTCATCCACACTGCTCTAAAAACGGTGAAAGAAATCGCGAGGAAACCGGCATGTCCTAGAACTAAAAATTCGAAGACATGTGACACCTACCAACTGGCACTGGGCCCGCGTGCTAGATTACAGCCCACTCCCTCTCATAGAGAGGAGGCCTGTGTCCCAGCCATGGGAACATTATATGCTGACGATTATTATTTTATTTAAACCCCAAACGGCTCAAACACAAATCTACGTAAATGATAGCTATTTTTTCAAGAATTTAAGTGTATTGTGGAGAAAAAAACATATTTTTGAGTAAACTCTCTGCATGGTAACCGTTTTTATCTAAATTAAAGCAATTTACTTGTCGATTTCTAAATCAACAAAGTACTTAAGGATATATTTTATAAGCTAAATAATAAATGAGAATCGTGTTCAAGACCAACTTGTGAAGTGAGGTCGAAATCGATCTAGTGTCAAATGCTTGTTAGGAATACCAAACTTTGCCTAAATTGAAGATTCAGGTCGACACTTTCGAGTCTAGCCTTTTTTGGGATGACTGCTCAAATATTGATACACCCACAGCGAACTAGCATTATGAACTGAAAGTTCAATTTTCTGGCTCAGAATTTGTGTGTATATTCGAAGATTAATGCTGACAGCTGCGTCTTTCGAAGTTTCTTTTATTATGAGTTTTGAAGAAGAACGAAAAGAATTTCAATATATAGAGTATTGCTAAAGTATTTTATCGTAGCACCTGAACTGGTTTGTCATCTACATGAATAGCTTTTTGAATCAACACCACTTTTGGAGCAAAGAGTTGGTAAAATAATAAAAGAATGTTGTTTCTTCTAGGCAATTGACTCCACCGTAGCCCGCATCATCGCTTCACAACAGGTGAATTGCGGCCTAACGCAAGCTTAATTAGTGTTTAAAAAATAATAAAATATCTTCTATATATACTTCACACACAAACGAAGTAAAAAATTAACCTCAAAAGACGTTTCATTTAGAACAAATCATAAAATTATTCATCGTCTCAATAAAACTACTTTCAGTATTAAACGCCTTTTACATGACGTGAGCTCACACACATCACTTTGAAGAACCACTTACAAGAAAGAACATAAACATAAAAACGTTCATTACACACCGGAGATGGGATTTTTTTTCTCTAGAGACACACTTTACAACTACTAAGAACTCAGATCATAAACTAAGCCTAAGGGCGTTTGTCCATGGCGAATTTTTGGTACTCAATTGATGCTATAACGCGTGTCGTAAATACGTTTCTTCTTACGCGCGTTTGAAGCAGTAATAGCCTAGTCGTGTGACCGTTGAACTGCGAAGTAGGTCTAAGGTTCAAACCCAAGACCTCTGATTTTTCGGATTCATGAAGCTTCGGTGAAAGAAAACATTGTGAGGAAACCAGCATGCCATTTTTTATCGTGCATACGTGTGTGAAGAAACACAGTCAGCGATAGCATCGCGACGCATCGCTGTGAGCGAAGGCCCTAAAACTTAATAGATAAGAGGAGAATATCGCCTATAAAAAATATTATCGTCTCATCCGACAATATTTGTAAGAACATCTGCTAACAGAGCTAAGGAATATTTCTCGTAAAATTTAGCTCCACAAGTTGTGACGGATTGCGTCTTCATCGATAAAAGTTTTATCTATGAATTGAATGTAGTGATCATTTTATATGAAGATATGAAATATAATATGAATGATTCCAATACTATTGAAATTTATATCATAATGAAATTCTCAAATGATTCATTCCATTCCGTCGGGTTTGGCTTTATCATCTCTGACCTAGACTAGAGACAAGAGCAAACCCATCGCAAATAAAAAAAAAATCGTTCTGAGATGTTCCTATACAGGGTGTAACGGAAAGGGTATATACATCCTTAAGGGTGTGCTACAGACCATCAAACTGAACAGGTTTCTCATCATAAAAAAATTTTTGCAGCATAAAAAATATCTGCTGTCCCATAGAAAATTGCAATACCTATTCGACCCAAATGTATAGGCAGCTGATATTTGTTTTTGCTGCAATTTTTTTTTTATGATGAGGATCATGTTTAGTTTGATGGTCTGTAGCACACCCTTAAGGATGTATATACCCTTTCCGTTACACCCTGTATAGTCATTTTACCAACTTTGTTGGAGTTAGCTTCCAGTCTAACCGGATGCACCTTATACCATTACCTAATATGGCTAAAATACAATAATAAGTGTAAAAAGACCCGTAATGAAGCATAAAGGCACTTGTTCTCCCCGTCATTGCGACATTTTTTTTGATCTGGTCCATACTGGGAATTTTATACAGCTTTTTAACGTTGTAATTTTACGTTAGATACTCCATGACCCCTGTTTTAGTAAATATTCAATGCATACATCAGCACTTGGTTTAAGTGCTTTACATAATAATAATACCTGAGATAGAGCAGCCACGGTGGCCCAGTGGTGGCAGCCCTGACTTACGCGCAGTAAGTCGTAGGTTCGAACCCAGGCAGGCGCATTATTTTGTGTAATTTATTTCATAAAAGGTGAAGGAAAACATCGTGAGGAAACAGGCATGTCCTAGAACTAAAAAATCGAGACATGTGACATCTACCAACTCGCACTGGGCATGCGTGGTAGATTAAAGCCCACTCCCTCTCATTGAGAGGAGGCCTAAATCCCCTCAGTGGGAATATACAGTATGTTAGGTTCAACGAGGGACATATTGAGGGAGGGTATTCAGTATTCGATTCTCGTCCCAAATATGTAAAAAACCTATAACGTATATAGAAGAATTTTTAATGTTTTGTTTAGTGCCTAGATATTTTGGACTGTCCTAAGCCAGGTAAGTTTAAAGTATGAGGGGAAAATGGATTATACCTAAGAGTCATTGCCCCGCTCACATGTTCTGCGATAGTATTAAGTCGCTAGCGCAAGGGTGTATACACGTTGCGTGTCATTTGCGAAAATTTTGGTATGGTTCTGTCTGTTATTTATCAGTGTTTTTTATTGTTTATATTTTTATTAGTATAATGTTAGCATGTACTATTATGGGTTTGAATATGTCCCTCGTTTAAACTAACATACTGTATATAGGCTGATGATGATGATGAATACCAGAGAGCCAGATGAGTCACAACAACTTGCAATAGGATTAAAATAAAATGAGCTTTACGGTATAGTACAACCACTTTAAAAATACAGTTCGAGATGGCGCTGCTTGTCAAAAAAATAACAATCGAAATAAAAAAACTTGGTACATTTATTTTTAGTTTTGTGTTTTGTCGCCAGCAAAGACAGCTACAGATTTTTAGACTGCCCATAACTGTGTTCCGTCAAAAAGTCATTTTGTTCCAAAATTTTGAAATACACTATAGCTTTCGTGTCGTAAACTTTTCCTTACACATCAACGACTTAGCGTGATGTTATTTCAAGTTCAACAACAATGTCGTGTTCAATACTACTGTACATAATCACGATCACAATCACAGATCGCTCCGTCGACGTTAATTCCATTATGGTATGTTTAATCAATACACGCGCACAGCCCCACGTATCGGCTAACGCATTCTCCTTAGCAACCTCTATAGAAGCTATTGTACTACTCATATCTGCTTCTATTGGAGATTGCATGTCATGATGCTTATTGAAATTATCGTGGAGAACGGTATTGAGTGGAATTATGTTATGCATTATTTTGCAGTTTAAGGATCATTATATCGTACAGTTTTTGTATTAGAGGAGCTCGTGGCTAAATAATAACAGCTGCACGGGCCGATATTTAAAGTTAAGCCGTGCTTGCCGTGGTTGGTCCGTGGATGGGTGACCATAATTACGTACAGAGTTTCCTCCATGCCTCGGAACGGCACGTTAAGCCGTTGGTCCCGGCAGTCATTTGTAGATCGTTGACAGTTGTTACGAGTAGTCAGATGCCAAAAGTCTGACATCCAGTCTTACCAAGGGGTATTACCCAGTTACTGGGTTGTGGAGGTCAGATAGGCAGTCGCTTCACGTAAAATACTGGTACTCAGTTGCATCCGGTTAGACTGGAAGCCGACCCCAAGATAGATTGGGAAAAGGCTAGGTAGATGAAGATTGTATGTTTTGTATTGGCTTAATATAATAACAGCCGCACGGGTCCATCTCCAAAGTTAAGCAGCACTTGCCAAGTCCCGTCCGTGGATGGTTGACCTTCCATAACATACCGAGTTTCCTCCGTGACTTGGAAAGTACGTTAAGCCGTTGGTCCCGGCTGTCATTTGTAGTTCCATGACAGTCGTTACAGGTAGTCAGTTGCCCGATAGTCTGACAAACAGTCTTACCAAGGGGTATCGTATTATCCAGTACTAACTGGGTTGTGGATGTAATATAGGCAGTCGCTCCATGTAAAGAATTTGGTATCCAGCTGCATCCGGCATGACTAGAAGTCGACCCAAACATAGTTGAGAGGCATATGATAGTATTGTAAGTTTTGTAGAAGACTGTTTTGAAATTCCTGCAGGCGTAGTATGACCACCGTAGAAACGGGCTATGTCTACAGAAAAATCGACAAATTGACTCATTGTCACTGTCTAACTCGTTTCTACAGTGGTCATGCTAAGCGTGTGGTCATTGACCGGGTGGCGCTTTCTTAGCGTACGAAATTTGCAAAACGCTAATTATGCATGTTATCCAATGTTTTAAAATAATTTTCGGAAGATAGAAGTTAGTAGTAGTCATTTAGGCTCCATTAATCATAATCTGCCTAGCCTTTTCCCAAACTATGTTGGGGTCGGCTTCCAGTCTAACCGGATGCAGCTGAGTACCAGTATTTTACATGAAGCGACTGCCTATCTGACCTCCACAACCCAGTAACTGGGTAATACCCCCTTGGTAAGACTGGATGTCAGACTTTTTGGCTTCTGACTACTCGTAACGACTGTCAAAGATCTACAAATAACAGCCGGGACCAACGGCTTAACGTGCTTTCCGAGGCACGGAGGAAACTCGGTATGTAATTATGGTCACCCATCCACGGACCAACCTCGGCAAGCATGGCTTAACCTTAAAGATCGAACCGGGCGGCTGTTAATATTTAGCCACGAGCTCCTCCATCAATCATACTTGGTTATTGGAGCATAATTAATTTTAAATATTCAATTACGGTAATGAACATTATTTTTGTAAACATGTTTACGTAATTAATTCGAAGGCCATTTCTTTTAGCAGAAAAGTAATAGCGAAGCCATATTTTATCCAATAACAGCTACAAAGGGAATTTAAAATTGATATCATACAGAAATCCAATTTATTTGCGTAACTTATACAGGATACAGGATGCTCGCTTTGTTCGGCAAATATTTAATGGGTTCCAAGATAAAAATCGATTTTCCGTGCAAAGAATAAAAATGTTTTCTTTTTATGTTATGAAAAATAACATTATTTACCTTAAGAGATCAGATGGCAGCTATTTCATAGTCAAAACACAGAATAGTCTAAATTATTATATTCTGATGGAAAAATTGAATGTAATGTGAAAATGATTATGTTTTCAAATCATAGTAGGTCGTACATACGTCACAATCCTGAATCGCGGTGTCAAGATTCTGCGCGTTTTAACGACCTTCCAGCGGTACATAAAAGTAAATAGTCTTGCCCTTAAAGTTATTGTGTTTTATTTGTCGTATAGGTATCGGGAGATAGTTCAAATCAAATCAAATCAAATCAAAATCATTTATTTCAAGTAAGCCAATTACAGGCACTTTTGAATAGTCAAACAACAATAAAAATGAAGCTACAGTCACAAGACATAATAACTGTGAAAGTACTGTAGTTGCCCATTCCAAAGCGTAGATCTCTATGGAGAAGAATGGACAAGAAACTCCATGGACACTCTTTTAAATCATCTAATCTTGTTACAAAAACCTTGGTTACATCATTCATGTTGAGATGGTACATTATGTGAGAACGATGTAGCAAGACGTGCACATTAAAAGTGTCCATAGTAAAATAAAAAAAAAAACAAAATAATTAGTTCTAAAATGAATTTTTGAAATTGTTCTTCGGGAATTGTCCACACTGAAAATGAATCGAATAGAAACAGCAGAAAGCTACTATAGATACCTACTGGACTGTACATGGTCTGTACATTATAACACAATCTACAAATATTAGGTAGGATTTATTATTTTAACCTTCAACAGATATTGCAGTCAGAACAGAAAGCGAACTCAAAATTACAGCGAATGGCGTTAAATACCTAAAACTACTATTAAAATGGGCTATCGTCTAATGAATCAAAAATTGACGAGATCATGCTAGAAATGGACAAACACAAACATTTTATCACATATTTTATTTAGACACTCCCTTTAACTCGAAACACAGTTTTTTTTTATCAAACAAAACGCAGATTGTGGGTTAGGTCACTTTTTTCTCATGTTACTATTATAATTAAAAAAAAAACTCAGCAGGAAAGCACATACCGTTAAAACCGTGACGAAATCAAACTTTCCCAACCCGTGTATAAACTGAAACCTAAATATTATACTTTCCCAAGTTTATGTTTACTACGAACTTCCCTGTTCCCAGAGTTTTGAGAAGTGCAGTGAAAGGTTACGCTTTTGAGGCTTACATTGAGTGAAATAATATTGTTCGTATGTTTTCTTTTTGAAACACATGGAGGAAGTTTGCGAGTGCTTTGTTGTTTTAAGTTATTTCTCGTTTGAAACAGAAGTTGGATTCAATAACAGTGGAAAATAATGTACTGTTGTTGCTTCATGAGCTATTCAGTCAGTAATTCGACATATCTGTGCATTCATTTGCACAAGAAAAGTAGGTAATACTAAAATATAAAGGGAAGTGAAAGTGTGTATTTCATTTCTCCCATTCCTTCAGTTTATTTTATCCATATAAATAAAAATCATCATGTGGACGGAGTGGATTCAGTAGATTTTGTTTGTTGTGTTTTTAGTTGTCAGTACAATTTTTTTTCTTCAAACAAAATGAAGAAAAAAATATTTTTTTTTCTACATCTGCCCTTCTCATTTACTTCATTAGTAAATTGCGCCCATGCAAAGCCAGGATGGCTCGCTAGTTTTAATAAAAAAGTTCGTCCACGTCGACCTACATTTATAACCATATTAACCATGTCATCCCTTTTTTGTGGCCATAAATTCTATAACAGCCTGTACATAATTGAGTAAGTTTCGCAGCAGAATAGCTCTCACCAATAATTTTGTTATAGACTTCTGAAAGCAATAAATGGGTTACTTATTGATTTATCTGGATATATTATGTAGAAAGGTCTTAGATACTTTGATATTGCGGTTTGTGACAATTGGTTTGGATGAGTGGGCAAGGGTCGGATACGTTATATCTGTGAAATAATTGCTTTTTGTTGCTTATTTGGATTTGGTTGGCCATGTGTTGATCGGCGTAGAAACAGATCTGACAGGTCCAAACAAGTATCCAACTTTAGTAACCACAGTATACTATTTTCTATTATATTGTATAGGCACTGTCTACCATCCAAATTCTTGAATTTTGATGAGTTTTAAATAATGATTGAATTGGTACAGGCTTTAAACCGTCATCCTGATTTAGTCTTTCACTGGGTAATAAGCAGAATTTGGAGTAATTATATTAGACTGGAAGTCTATACTTAATCCCATTTAATAACTTTTTCATGAAATGGGGGATGATCACATTTTTTTTTTGTCCTTCGGGTAGATTATTGAAAAGTATTAGACACGTTTTGTTTTTTTTTTTCACGTGGTCATAAAATTACGGAGATAATATATTGAGTTGAAATGGCGCATGACGTCACATGTAGGTAATTTTTATACCTACTTGTGACGTAGTGAGCCCCCACTTTCCAACTTTAACGAGTGTTAATTAAGTAATTTTTAGATATTTTGATAAAACAAAAAATACGTGTCTAATATTTTTGTATTACCTGTCTGACGGACAACATAGAATGTCGTTTTATTTACCCAGTCTTCACCCCTATTGTCAATGAGATTAAATGAACGTGAAAGGGTTGTATTGATGATTTTAATGATTGTTACTATGTAAAGCCAGATTTGTTACAGCCGCGTTTCATATTTACATCAACATAAAAGCTGTCACTGAACTGTTAATTGCAAAAAAGGAACTACCTTGTCGCTTCTACCTTAAAATTCTTTGAATTTCAATAACATTAGAACCTTTTTTTTTGAAATTGGTAAAGTTTTCTTAAACAAAGGAAAAACTATCCGCTAAAGAGAAACCCTTAACTGTTTAGTTTCACAACGGTGTCAAGATCTGATCCAGCACAGTCAGGGAACCGACCTGTTTTACATTAATTATCATATTCCCTTTTTAGTGGAATGAACTTTCAACTTTCAGCTCTGCACTATCGGCTAGCAACCAATGAATATTTAGCAGTTTGCGGTGTTCCATTTTAATATTGTATATTTTAAACGGATGCTGATTCTAAGAAATTATGAAATCGGATTTTCCTGTTGTGCTTTATTTTGCTTCGCAGTGTTTAACTTAAAAAAAATGCGCTTTGTGTCAATTTTCGAATATCATAAAGCTGAAGAGTTTGTTTGTTTGTGTGTTTGCTTGAACGCGCTAATCTCAGGAAACACTGTTCCGATTTATAAAATTATATTATATTATGTTTAGTGTTAGATAGCCCATTTATCGATGAAGGCTATAAGCTATATATCATCACGCTACAACCAATAGGAGCGGAGCAGCAATGAAAAATCTTGCAAAAACGGGGAAAATGTGCCGCAGACGAAGTTTGCGCCAGACTGCTTGTATTAGAATAAATGGCATTGTTATGTTCTCTATTATGTACTTTATCGATCACTTACGGTTAAACAGATTTCCTGAACTGCTTATTCACCGAGAAACACTTTCTGTCTGATAGTACTTTTGTTTAAGACAATGTTCTTCTTGGGGTTGACAGCTATCGGGACCCTTTATAATGCAAATTGTATACTAAAGTTAGAATATCCAATACCTTTGCACTGCAATTACTTCAGTCCAAGACCACTTCCAATTTAATCTGTCTACGGAAAGCAAACCATAGGCTTTACCCACGTCATCAAAATTAATATGTTCATTAATGTTGTATAAATACGGCTTATATTTGAACAGTCTTAACAAAGCGGTGCCCAAATAGTAATAAGTTACTAAAAACATAATATTTTATCTTTATCCACTATTCCAACATATTTGGTTTAGTGATTATTCAAATTTCGCTATGAAAGCTTTGTGTGTATAGGCCCTACTATTGCTGCTAAAATGTTGTTTTAGATCGGTGCCTTCTCTCTAACAACGAGATTTGATGAGAATAACTAAATTTATAATAATTATTTAGTTATTCTCAGCCTAAAATATCTTTCTGTAAATTTCTGCCAGACAGCGAATGTGACATCATAACATGACGCCTCACCACACTTCGCCAGTTATGTTATAGGGGACGAACCTATTGCCATCAACCGGGCACAACTCCAGGCTGCGTTGCTGCTACTGATAAATTCCTGATGGAAAAACCCAATAGCAATTTGCTCGATCCGGGAATCGACCCCAAAACCTCATGCTAAGCAGTCGCGCTTGCAACCACTCGACCAACGAGGCAGTCCAGTTTAATATAGGTCACCATCTGCCTAGCCTTTTCCCAAACTATCTTGGGGTCGGCTTCCAGACTAACCGGATGCAGCTGAGTACTAGTATTTCACATGAAGCGACTGTCTATCTGACCTCCACACCCCAATAACTGGGTAATACGATACCCCTTGGTAAGACTGGACGTCAGACTTTTGACTTCTGACTACTCGTAACGACTGTCAAAGATCTAAAAATGACAGCTGGGACCAATGGCTTATCGTGCTTTCCGAGGCACGGAGGTAACTCGGTATGTAATTATGGTCACCCATTTACGGACCAACCTCGGCAAGCACGGCTTTACCTAAGAAATCGACCCGTGCAGCCGTTACTATTTAGCCACAAGCTCGTCCAGCTTAATATAGGTACCTAATATTTAAGTAATCACGGCTTACTGAACCATAAGCTACCGTAAGCCGTTATTATTTAGCCACAAGCTCGTCCCGTTTAATATAGGTACCTAATATTTAAGTAATCACGGCTTACTGAACCATAAGCTACCGTAAGCCGTTATTATTTAGCCACAAGCTCGTCCAGTTTAATATAGGTACCTAATAAAGTAATCACGGCTTACTGAACCATAAGCTACCGTAACGTGTTTAACAGTTGAAAACACGGAATAGTTCTAGGAAACAAGCGTCACATGGTATCAGTCTCTAATTGACTGGTATTGGTTTACGAAACTGTGGTATGTCATACCTGGTTTATACTAGAGACTTCGGAGAATTATTGTTCATGTGTTGGTGTGATAATTTAGTTAATTGTTACGTGGTTAAAGTGGATATGGCTAAATTATGACTCGAAATAGTCTCAATATCCAAAAATATCAATAAAATCTGTTGCCACATGTATGAAAGAGCATCACTTGGAAACGGCTCGACTGATTTGACAGTTTTTTTCGGGAGAAGTTTTGTAAGAAAAAAATCCTTTTTTTAATGCTAATAACTCTTTCTCTTTTCATTGCGGGCCGATCGCTCTTTTTTCAACCTTAGCCATACTTTTCTTAAAGTGTTTACAGTCAATTTATTTCCTTTCTGTCTTTCATATACAGTATGTTAGGTTAAACGAGGGACATATTGAGGGAGGGTATTCAGTATTCGATTCTCGTCCCAAATATGTAAAAAACCTATAACTTATATAGAAGAATTTTTAATGTTTTGTTTATTGCCTAGATATTTTGGACTGTCCTAAGCCAGGTAAGTTTAAAGTATGAAGGGAAAATGAATTATACCTAAGACCCGCTCACATGTTCTGCGATAGTATTAAGTCGCTAGTGCGAGGGTGTATACACGTTGCGTGACATTTGCAAAAATTTTGGTATGGTTCTGTCTGTTATTTATCAGTGTTTTTTTTTTTGTTTATTATTATCATGTTAGCATGTACTATTATGGGTTTGAATATGTCCCTCGTTTAAACTAACATACTGTAGATTTTATCTCTAGCGGCAACAACGTTGTCTGCCCATCTTGCCGCCGGAACCTGTCCACTAGCTTTACTAGATAAACTAAATGGTTAAGTTAGCAATATATAATATTAATAATGTTTGGGCATCCAATATCCAATCTCTTGTAAACGGTTATCAAGATAACACGACAATGGAAATCCCTCATTATAGCGCTGGGGGGGTGATGATTTGAAACTGAGATTTTAAAGTGAAAATCATTTTATTTTTTATTTTTGTATCATACACAAAATATCTACTTAACATTATCTAATGATCACATTATATTATGCAAATATAATTTAATTGATTACAGTTGCAATTGATAGATCGAAATAGATCAATCAATTGCTATAACCAACAATTTAAGTAGCAGAATTCATCATCGGATTGTGTCGTCATGTTATGCCCTGCATCCTAATTCAAAGCAATCACCACCCAAGTACGCGATTGTCATTCAGTATTTAAATCTAAAGCTGCGCCCTGTTAGGACCACTGACCACGTGTTCCAAACAACATCAACGCGACGCAATCGAGAGCAGATTGCTTTGGTTACGGCACTGCGTGGTCACAAATGAATTTATGTAGGAATATACCGACGGCTCATCTGTATTTCCCAACGGGACAAACAACCCTATTAGTATAGGACGATACTAATCGAGTTATTGTTAAGTTCCATAAAAAGAGAACACTCACTCTATTTCGGGACCACTGAAAATGTCCTACCCGGAAAAAATATAGGTCACGATACTAACAGGTACGCTAAATGTCACACTACTTGATATAAAGCTAACCCCACGCTCGGTCGACTCCTGCGATTCTGTGACCACTACTCAGACCAATTAAGCAGTCCCATATTATTATTATAAACAGTTAGCTTCTGGCACACAGCGCATACTGTATTAAATTCACAATGCTAAAACAACAATACGTATCCCAGGTGCGTTTAAATATCAAGTATAATTTACACTCACGCCTCAGGCTGAATTCAACGTAGAATCTATTCAAAGACTTGTTTCCAATGGATGTTATTGCTGTTAAGACAAATCTGTTCTTTATTTGAGAGTTAATTAAGTTGATATTAGAATGCCTAGTACGATTGAGAAAAAAAAAGAACTAAATATTTTTGGAAACTAAATTGTGAAGTCAGAATACGTTGAACACTTTGTCAGCAATCAGAGCCAAAATTTTGCTGGGACTTTACAATTTAAATCCCTGTTTCTTGTGCTGAAAATGTTTCTAATGTTGTAAAGCGTAGTAATTAATTTGATAAAGAGGTTGTCTCAGGTCGAGATCGCGTCTGTTTAAATTACGTGGGTGAAATGTTTTGTTCTTAATTTTGTTGTGACAACATGAAGAACGGTACCTAGATACATCTTGTTAGCTGTATAATATGCACAATAACTTACATTTTGGGTGGCGTAGATGATTGTAAAACAGGAATAATAATAAAATAATATGTGCATTATTTTCTAGTAGTTAGTAAAAGATGAAATACAAGGTACAGTCTGCAATACCTCATCCCCTCATTTTCCTGGTCAAGAGGGGTCAAGTAATGCAAAATACTGACTGAGCAACGCAACGGACGTACCTACATCTTCGCTGATACCTTACTGAAACTTTATTAATATTGTTTTTTTATTTTGGTAAATGGCATCTCGCATGTCTTCCAAGGAGGTTCTGTTCTGTTTAACTGTATTCTACTGTGGGTGCCTTGAGTGTAAGGTCAGGGGTAAAAAACTTACAAACTGAGCGAATACACGCTAAGCCGACAGCGCGGGCCCGTCGCACAACCACACGCCCGTGCACACGCCCTCTGCAGAACGAGCTAATGGTTCAAGTCTGCTCTCAAACGTTGTATTAAGTATGTGGCTAAATAATAAGGCTTTAGGTTAAGCCGTGCTTGCCTAGGTTGGTCCGTGGGGCATCTGTGGAACGTATAAGATCTCTAGTACGAGCCTCGGCTTAGGGCATCGCTGGGGGAGGACAGCAAGGGACAGGGCTGGATCGAAACGACGTTAATATTGCCAATTAGTTCAATAACTTAAAGTTACTCTACAATTTTATTATTAATCTTTCTTTCCTCCTCTTTACCGCATATTATTTAGCAGAGAAAAGAATAATTAAGTTAAACGCAAACTATCGGGAAAGGCGAATAAAACTTACGCTTAAAATTATAAACTACTAGCTGTACCCGGCATGCGTTGCAATGCAATTTTTCCGACCTACCCTACCCTACCTACCTACCTACCGAACCCTACCCTACCCTACCCTACCGTATCCTATGTCCGTCTCCTGGTTCTAAGCTACCTCCCCACCAATTTTCAGCCAAATCGGTTCAGCTGTTCTTGAGTTATAAATAGTGTAACTAACACGACTTTCTTTTATATATATAGATTCTTTTATCGCTTCTATTTAAGTGTAGTTTCTAAAAAAAACCCTGCGGTTAACGGCACCCCGTTTAATTATGCAATCGTTAATTACGGTTACCGGTGCTACGTAAGTATATCGAGTGTGAATCCTAAGATATAAATACGCTTGTACGATACCACTACATGCAGAAAGCAATCTAATGAAAATCTCTATTTCTAGGAATACAGATTTTCATTAACTTTGCTTTCAGCACGTTTCGCCGAAAACTTTGTTGATAGAAAACATTGTTCGTAGATATTTCAGTCCATAGGAAGCAATGTTGACAGAGATCTCTGTTCATAGATAGAACTTCTTGCCGTGAACTTTGTTCATAGAAACCATTGTTTCCAGATACCTAGGTTCACAGAAAGCGCCTTTGGAGAATGAACTAATAATATTTATAGTTTGCAATACATATATTTTATTGCTCAGATTCAGACACGCGTTTTGTTCAGAATATTGGCATGAACGCTGGACTACACTTCACTATAACAGCGATTTCGGGAATTTACAGCTGCGTTTTTACGATTTTTTCAGAATGTTACCTTTTTGCATTGCTTTCTTTGGACATATAATTGAAAAATGTACTTATGCAAGTTGTCAATTTATTTATTCTGTCCTGTTGTATTTATAAATATTTGTTATGCTTTGTATATTTATTGTTGACGTAATTTTGCATGTCGTATTTCTGGGTTTTTTTTTTCTTAATTTCTTCTTTCCTTTTATGGCCGTGTTATTTCATCTGGCTTCTTCTATTTAAGCCCTTTTGTTTGAAAGCTCAAACGTAATTATGGTTTACTAGTACATTTCCAGATATTATATTCTAACACAAAATATAATACTTACGTCTTTTCTCTAAAATTCAAGTCTAGTTTGAGAAATGAATTATTATGGTTTCACAAAGCTACTTATGAAAGCAATCTTTGACAAGTCTGGCAATTCATTGGTAGTTTGGTTTTAACTCAACACAAAACCTTCGAATTTTCTACAAAAGTATTACCTTTTTTTCTGAATTCTTAAATGTTTAATAACTTTAATCATAGTAAATGATAAACAAGGGAAACATTACATTAATTAAACAATTTTAATTAAAAATTTGTATATTGAAGTTTTAATTTAGTTTTGAGTTCAGCTTGACTACCATAATAATGAGCATGTTTATTTGTTAAACATCCTCAATTACAATATCCAATAGTATGTCGAATCGTTGTTGTGTAGGTCACGTTCAAATTTCGGCAAAATTATTGAATTCTAATAATTATTAGGTTGTAAACGAGGTATTTAAAATATTAAAGGGATTGGAAAGGCAGATTTAAATGTCTGTGAATTAAATTAATTTGTAAACAAACATTAAAGATATTTTAAATAATGAGCCGTATATACTTTTTTACAATAGCAAAATCATTTTTAAAAATTAAGTAAATAATTTTTGCTTTATAGCAACTTATTTATTTATTTATTTATTTACCTTTGACAACAACTTGCAACTTTAAAGTTGTACAAGCTCAGAACCGAAATGGCACTATTTAGA
Source organism: Cerastis leucographa (assembly GCA_963082945.1). Classification (NCBI taxonomy): domain Eukaryota; kingdom Metazoa; phylum Arthropoda; class Insecta; order Lepidoptera; family Noctuidae; genus Cerastis; species Cerastis leucographa. Next base: position 7,326,035 of record OY720361.1, read on the forward strand.
TTGTCACGCTAAGAAAAATGAAGTAGGTACCATCAATACATTGACACTGAATTTAAAATAGGAGAAGTTAAATGCATTATCAAGATACTACATGACTTTGAACAGGAATTTCCCATCGATATACAACAATGATATACACTATTATAACAATATTAACTAATTTTGGAGAACTATTGTAATATTAACCATAATTTCGTTTACAATTACACTAAAGACTAATTACTATTTCATGGGTCTAAAATATCAAAGACAGTAATTAGTTAGAGTAATTTCTCATCTTGTGTAGAACCACCTAATCTAACTGTCAAGATGATAACAATGTAGTTCGTGAAAACTAAGTAATTATGTTTTGAACATTACATTATACAAGGCTTTTATACAAGTAGGTAATAACTTAGCTTGTTGCTCGTCTAGTTTAAAGTAAGTCGGAGCAAGATGAACCAAGTAAATGATATGGTATTTATTAACTGGTTAAAGCATCACTTATTTTACAATAAAAACGAATAAAATAACCATCATTAAGACTGGAAACGGGATGTTAAACATCTTTAAAATTTGTTATGAGTTCTTGATATTCCGTGATCATGGCGCTTCCTACAGCGCCGAAATATCAGGAATTCAAGATAAATACTGAACATTGTAAAAATCCCGTTTAATGTTAGTTTTAGTAACCAAGTCAGTTTAAAAACTTAATCAAAATATTTTATTTTACATAGGCCTACATGGGCACTTATAAAACGTCAACAAAAGGTGCACGGTTCGGGTTGGTCGTTTCCTATGGAGAAGAACCGGCAAGAAACTCCATGGTTACTCTTTTAACATCATTTGGTTTTACAATATTTGAAGTTACAGCGTTAGTACTTAAGTATGGGAGGACAGCGTAGGCGCGACAATAAGTCGATTGCTTACTACAGAAGGTAGTAATAGAAAAAAAAAATTACAATGCCTACAATGTCCACACATTCACAAAAAATAGGTAAATAAAAAGAATCTAATACAAAAGTAAAAATAAAACAATATAAGAGCACTAAATTAAACGACTGACACAGATGTTATCATCAGTGCTGTAACTCTTCTGAACAATAAACGAATGTAACCTATGTATGTACCTTATAACCGTAAACTATAAAAGGGCGTCAACAAAACTCCATCTTCTTCTTAGCGTGTCGACGGCAAATCGCTAAATATGTTTCAAAATCAAAATATTTTATTTTACATAGGCCATAGGACTTATAAAACGTCAACAAAAGCTGCACGGTTCGGGTTGGTCGTTTCCTTTAGCCCAAAACTCACCCAAGCAAACTCCGCTCGCTGATGCAGTCATAAGATAAGATACTCAAGTGCGCAGGTGACAGGGCATGCAGCGCAAGGGAAGGTGGACCATTGTCTTTGGAGACACGCCGCATACACACTTGAGATCTGAGCCGTACATGAACCCCCATCTATAGAGATGGCCTTTGGTACGGCCGACTTGGGTTCGGAGTCTATTTAGAGATTTCCAAGTCAGCCATCGGCAAAGCATGCCCGGGTGGAAGGCTTTCGGAAGACTCGATGATGTAGTCAGGGGGCTTAAGCAACTCCCGGCAAAGATCACATCTCGCTGTAGAGGCGTTGCTATTAGCTGGACTAGCTGGGCCAACTTCATCTAGTAATAAGAAGATCGTTTGTCACGCTCCTTTTCTACTTTTGGGACAAGCCCACCACACTATATTGAACCACTACAACTTATGAAAGCCAAAATCAACAGTAGTGACCACCAGAAAAGCGATGAACCTCGACGAGTAACAGTGAAATTATTCAGTTGTCTTGGATACCGCAACGAAAATATTCAGAAAAGATCACTAGTGAAGTTAGTGCGTATTTTATGTTTTTATTTCTTAAACGTACATGTATCTTATTAAAAACTGATAAATTCAAACAATAAGGACAGCTGCCCCAAAACAAAACCCAGTAATAACTCCAAACTGAACTTTCTGAGAGAGCTCAAATGTATAAATTGATGTAATTTTAGGAAGTCCCTTTCAGCCCTTAAATGAACATCACATCCACTGACGTAATCATCTTCCTGCTCTTGTCCCATGTAATTTGGGGTCGGCGCATCACGTTTTTTTTCTACCATTCTCCTTTGTCATTCGTCACGCTATCATTTACTCCTTTTTCCTTCATATCATTTCTCACACAATCCATACATCTTTCCTTTGGTCTTCCTTTCACTCTCCATCCACCAAAATTTATATTCATCACTCTTTTAGTCACATGTGTTCCATCCCTCCTCATGACATGTCCATACCAAGACAGACGACTCCCTTTCATCTTTTCTGTAACAGGCGCCACTTTCAAACTTTCTGTTAAATGCTTACTTCTAACTTTATCCATTTTAGGCACTCCAAACATCCATCGAAACATTCTCATCTCTGCTGCATGCAATCTAAATAATGAATTTAAAATAAACTCTAACAAAGCTAATGTAACGTCTCGTTCCTACTAATTGTAAGTGGCATTCTTTTTCCAGTTTTAATTTTTTCAAATACTGGAATAGCTAATTCTAATGAATATGGACAGTCGACCACGAATAGATTTTTTAATTTTTAAACTTAGTTTCTGCACCACTGTATTCAGCAAATTTTTGTTTTTATTTTTAAAAAAAAAAAAAAAAAAAACAAATCTGTCACCGATTGTGACCACTACTCTCTTGTTATCGAATTAAATTATGTGTGGATGTATAGTCGTACAAAGGGTTTGGAAAATGTTTATCTGGCTAATAATATGTGAACTCCTTGAGTCGGCGATATCGTTAGTCTGTGTCTGTAAGGGACGCACAGAACCGGGAAGTGTGGCAGAAAAAGGTGGAGGCCTAATACCCAGCAGTGGGTGATTCCAGGCTGATATGATGATGATGATGAATATGACAGCAGCGCAGGACCGGTCATTGTGACGATCTTTGGTCCCAGGTAAGCCTGGACATAAGTGTCCAGCTATGGACTGTGGACGTCTTCCAGTTAAAATGAAGGTCGAGGTGATGGATATCTGTTATAATTGAAATATGGAAGTGGCTTACGGTATGTTTTCTTTAACAAAGAGGAGGCCTGTGTCTTAGCATATTTTATTAATTTTTAAAAATTAGTTTTTATAAAATGTCACGCATGGCACTGCCTCCGCTCTTGTCAGTCCATAATCTGTGTACTAAAATCGGTTATAATAAATTCTTTAAGTTGTATCAGTTTATATTTTTATTTATTAATTTTATCACGCAACTTTCCTTCACCTTACGTAATTACATTGTATGCTTAGATATACAGTGAACTAAAAGATTTTACAACACACAACATTGTTTCAAAGTAAGCTATATCTTTATACGTTGTGTATATTTGTTTGACTTTACTTTTATCCAAGAATCGTCACGTCTTGTTTCTGTTTGGCCAGTGCCGGATTCCATTCCATATTCATTTGCGTTCTCATGATTAATTTCGGCATTAATTTGGACAACAGCAACAGGTATTCCATGTCCCTGGTTAAACATGCCAACAAGATAAATTGCCTTATTGATAAAGTTGACAGAAATAAATATTGCATGATGAAGCAGCTCATTTACATCCATATCCATTCGTGCTTTATATAATTTATGTTTATTTATTTTTAACTGAGTCCTCTTTATTTTGTTTTGGTTTTCTTTTTTTAATGACTGAAAAAAATACAATTAAATTGTAAAAAACGATATAATATATGTTGAAGACTCCGTGAGTATCAAAAAGTAATAACCATTTTCAGCAGAGACACTATCGCTTCAATAAAGTGTAAGAAAATGAAGAAGCGATGAGAACAATCTTCATTATAGGTAATTTGGCCGGCCCTCTGGGAAAAGCATTAAACAAGTGGTCAAGTTACAAAACAACGTGGAAGACAAGAAAGGTGCCTAAGAAGGTCAAAGAATAAAGACCATGTAAACAAAAACACAAAACACAATATTATTACCGAATACATCACCAGAAGATAAACTATAAGCTCTTTGCTCTTCTCTACAAGCATTTGAGCACATTCCATAACGTTCCCATCTGCAATTCCGGGAGAGATGGCGTCTAAAATAAACTTAGCACAACCATGAGTTATGACAACTCTCGTCTACTAAATTCATGACATAAATAACATAAGGGTGAATGCAGATCTGACGGAAAGAAAGTGCTGGCGCCAGTCCACACAAATAGGTAATAAAACATCTTACACACTGACCTAGCGTACTAACTGACTAGGCCCCGACATGTCGGTCTCGGAATCCAAGACAGTTAAATTGTTTCTCTGGGACTTCTTCGAGCTTCATTGTCTCGGCGCTTTTCAGGTAGTCGTCATTGTTTATGCTAGCTTTCAGGAGTTGCAAAGGTTTGGGAGTAGTGTGGCGGGCTTTTTTTTTTACTTTTTTTTTTTATTATTTTTATGTGACATTTACTGATTTGACATTGATATTTACTTTTTTTTTATTATTATTGTGACATTTATTGAAATTCTTGTTTTTTTTTTTTTAATTCATTTCGTATATTATTATTAATTACTTACATTTAATTATTGTGAATGTGAGGACCATGTAGGTCACTTTTTTTTTATTTTTTTCTCCCACCGCTGTCTGGCAGTTTGAGTACTTTAAGCGACCTACCCAAATGTCCTTTCTTTGGTATTGTTCGTCGTTGCGTTGAGCTCCTTGAGTTATAAGTCGAGCTACACGATAACTGACAAATGCTTGCACTGACTGGACAGGTCCACTCAAATCTGTGTGGTTCTTTCTTTAAAAGACCATCTCAGACACTAATCTGCATAGTCCTCATGTAAATTGAGCAATGTCTGGACTTTAAAAGAGCAACAAGTTAACAGAGAACCTCTGAGTTTGTTTCGGCTGTTTCTTCTCAGAGTAGTCAGGTACGAAACACCGGCCCCATCTAGTTTTAAAAAAAAATGACGTGTAAAAGTGTTTGTAAAAACCTATTTGCAAAATAAACATCATTTATCATTCATTTATCATTTATCATTTGTCCTAAATTATTAAAAAAATACAACAACAATAAAATTCGAACGATGAGCTGAGACTAAAAAGTTTTATGGGTATCGGTATGGAAGAAAAAGACATGCTGTGCCGACTTCAAATATAAAATTGGGATAAGGACGAGATGATGACGACGCAACGTGAACGCTCAACGCATCTTCCGTCGGATGTGCGTCAACCCTAAACTGCTCCGCGATCCAGATTTATCACCCGCCACGGCGAACATTTTTCAAACACATGCCAATTTTTCAAATGTACACGTTTTTTATTTTCATGTAGATTTGTTTGTGTTAAAAACTGATCTTCTAATGTCAATTTTAGATATTTTTTGAGTGATCGATTGATAAAATGAAGGCTAGAGACATTGACATTGTTGATGTTATGTCTGGCTCATTATTTTAAAAGCTTTTGTTGTATGTTTATTGGATAATAGTTTTTGATGATCAGAAGTTGGTTGAAATTAAAAGAATCAGTAAACTATTTCATTTGAAATCATTATTTAGAATCAAGACTAACTTGTTATAATATATCAAAGCAAAATATCAACATTTATGTAATGTTTTAAAAGTGTGTACAAATGATTGCAAAAATAAAATTCACGAAGCGATAGCTCGCGGTACAATCCAATACACAAGCAAACATAAATCACCATTTCATATTCAATTCTTCATGAAGAGCCCAAAAAAAGATATCCTTTATCCCTAGAGGCAGTACTACTCTCTTCATCGTCAAATAAATTCCTGTAGATATTCCGTCACAATACCAAAGAAAACAAAGGTTTTCGCACAAGTGCTTACTGCTAAACGTTTTTTTATCTACAAAAGTATTCGCTTTTCAAACTCGAGAATATTTAAGAAAAAAAAAATAAGTTCAGCCATGTTATCAGTGACACGTAGTTTCCGTTTACGGAATTTATTTATACCTTTTGACTTTCTTTCTTTCTCTTCCAACAGGAAACTTAAAGTGCTGTAAAAATATAATGACATTTTTATCTGAGCTGACATCATTATTACAATGGCTTTGAAAATTATTTTACACGTGTCAGAGATACAAGAAATTGGATTTTGGAATGTTTACGTTGAGATTTTTATCCTAACTTTTATTTTATCGTCTTTGTGGTTTATTTAAATTGTAATTTTAGAAAATAAATGTTATTTTAATTTTTTTAAGGACCGTAATATTTTTAGAAGAAGAAGGCGAATAAAATAAAGAAATATTGTTTATAAATTTAAAAAAAAATGTTACGGTCCTTGGTTTTGGTTTCTTCGCGTTTTATTTTGTTTTTTTTTTTGACATTCAAAAGTGCCTGTAATGGTCTAATTGAAATAAATGCTTTGACTTTGACTTTGTTTAATTCACAAGGTTGACAAATTTATTTTTTACATTGAAAAAACCGTATTCTGGTCGTAGCATTGACAAAAAATCAGGTACATGACTGCTTCGTTGGTCGCTTGCGATACTGCTGAGCTCAAGTCATGGCTTTGATTGCCAATTCAGATAATGAGTTATTGGGCTTTTCCCTCAGGCTTTTCTCAGTTGTAGCCCGGTCTCTGGATTTGGGATCAATTGATGACAAGTAGCCTATCAAAATAGCCTAACAAAATATATGTGTACTTTCTGCCTCTGCCTAATACCTCAAAGGCATGATGTAATGTTATGTTACATTCTTTCTTTTGTCGTAACTTATTCATAGTTTATTTTATCACGCTAACGATTATAATAAGTGGTGTGTGCTAAGGCGTGTGTCAATTATAAATAATGTGTTAGTACATATTGTAGACACGTTGATCGATTTTATTCAGTTGCCCTTACGCCCTTCGTCTGATTGGTGTCGTTAACCTTGACTATTAAAATAACCTACATTAGTTTTTCAGATACCTGTTCCAAAATCCTCCAAAATTTTGATTTTAGCAATCTGCATTTATGAAGCTTCCCAATCAATTATTTAAAAGTACAATCTGACGGCAACAACGTACTTCAGTGGTAAAGCCACCCGAATCAGTGATAAAGATTACATCGATTGACGTTTCAGACATTGACAACTGTCGTCGATTTTATAGACAAATAACCAGTTTCGTCTGTGTTTAGTCACGAGCAATGCAATGCCTAAACTTGGCAAATTGTTTGTGAAATAACGTTTGAGATAAGGCCTATTTTGTAATAGCATGGCATCCAAAATACTATGATTGTATCAACGTAAAACGTTAATCACAACAGAAAGAGAAAATCACTTTAAAAGTTGCTGTGAAGTATCAATGCCCGACGAAATAATTAAAGTTTAATTTTCAGATTCTCTTGAACCTGTAACGTATCAGCGTATCACAAGTTTTATTTTTGCTGTCAAACTTTTAAGTGCTTTAAAAACCTTTGATTTAACCTAACACCGAAATTCGATTGCATTCGTTCTACAATTCGCAGAATCCTCGGAGTACGAGCAAGGAAAAAGTTGATTTAGACTGCAGGATTTCATATCGAAATAATACTAGTTTTCAACACCAAATATTGTTCGGTGGAAATTTGAAGTAGAATAATAAAAGCTTTAAACATTGCCAAAGGTAAGCCTTCAATTGGTACTTTTTTTTTACGGATGCACTCCCCCCGCTCTGGGTGGAGCGGGAGGGAGTGTCAGACTTATACTGACTAAAACCCACCCATGTTCCTTCTTCGCCCTTTGTATCTCTTTCAAACAACCCGCAGCTTCAATTGGTACCTTGCAAAGCATTGTGCAATTTTCCAATTAATTTTATAGTGAAAAAAAAAACCAGTCCTTATTTCATCTTCACTAACAGTCCAGATAAAAATCATCTGCCGCACCCAATTTTTGTCTGTTTGTTCCGGCTAATCTCTGGAACGGCTGCACCGATTTTGATGGGACTTTCACTGGCAGACAGCTGATGTAATAAGGAGTAACTTAGGCTACTTCTATTTTAGTAAAATTCTAATTCCACTCGGACGAAGTCGCGGGCACAGCTAGTATCCAATATATTAATCAGATAGGCAGTCGCTCTATGAAAAATACTGGTATTTAGCTGCATCCGGTTAGACTGGAAGCTGACCCCAACATAATTGGGAAAAGGCTAAGCAGGATGATGATGATGATGATCAACAATAATCAAATACACAACTTAAACTTAATATTATTTATTTTTATTGTACAAATTAATATTATTTTTAAAACTAGATAACTAAAATAACAACACATTATAAAAGGGCGTCAAAAAACTCCTCCTCAACGCTGTCAACTGGTAACGTGCCCAAGAGACTGGCGGCGTTGCCACGTTGTATGGCAATACTTAGCCTCTGGCCAAAGTAAAACCCTGCCCTTGGGTCACGGGAAGTGTCAACTAGGCGTTTAGATATTTCTTTGAAAAGGCTGTGAGCACTTGGACCCCACGGCCCCAGAGTTTCAACCCCAAACGGCTCAAAAATATAGTTACCACAAAGGTTACTATATTTACGCCGCTTGAGGTTCTCCGCAGCCGCAGCGGCAGCGCCTGTACAGCACGATGAGCTTGGAAGATGTGATGGCGCAAGAGTATCCACGCAAGTTGCGTCCCACACTAAAGGCCTACCCATCTTCCAAGGAAACAAAGACTTAAACTTAATGATCTTTTGACACGGTAGGACAAACCTGTTCGATATAGATATATAGGGACCCTTCTACTTACTCATTAAAAACTTCATTACTTTCCGTATATTTTCATAAAATCAACAATCCTCTAAACAATAACATACTCTTACAATTTCTGACAACACACGCAAAAACACATCAGTAATTTTTTACCTATCAAAATGACAAACGTTCTTGCTTTGAAACTATTTTCTTAAATCCATAAACATTAAAACTAGCCAGTATACCTGAGACATCAAAATTCTGTAATAACTAATTCCATAACAAAACTACTTCAAGAAAATAGAAACTAGTGCAAGATATGGATAACTCATTAACCTTTGAGTTTGTTGCGCACGTCCGACCAGTGCCGTTTGCTTAACAAACTAAACCATCTGATTTCTAATTTAATAGAGCGTTGTTACTGAAGCCTGATTTTCCAACTCAGGGTGTAAATGTTTAACATCGAGTGAAGTGGGTGTTTGCACTAGAAACGTTAACAAGGAACCACGTGCTGCTTACTTTATGTACACGCAAATATAGTATTATGTACATAAGTATATGTATACACGTAAGGCCCCGTTTACTGCCTCGGGCAATGCAACTTACAATGCGACTTGGTGTCAAAGGACATAATATATTCCCCCTTCACTTGTTTCTTTCGAGTGAGTGTCGTCGCACCGCATGATGCGTCGCGGTAATACGTGGCATTATTTTTTTGTTAGCCTATTGTGTTTCCCATTGCTAGGCAAACGCCTTTTTTTCCTTTTGAGCCTCTCTATTCTGTGCAATATCTAGCCAGGTTCGCCCTACAAACAAGATCCGATAGTCACACAACCTTCGCCGCGGTCTGGACCGGGGGGGTTACTATGACGTCTTAAAGCAGTACTGTTTTAATCTTATTCCAGTGTGGGAAAGAGACGGAGCTATACAGGACGTTTAGCGCCATCTCTTTCCCACACTGGACGGAGATTTCCCTCAGCTTATTAAAAATAGTAAAAAGGTAAGTAAGCAGATTTTTTCACGGCAATAAATAGTATACTGGTTAGTTTTCTATACACATACCTACTATTAATTTGAATTCTAAAACAAAAGAAAGATGCACAGATAGACAGACAGACAAGAAAGAATACAACAGAGAACACACAAGTCGAGGAATTTCGCAGACTTAGGTAACAATTAAAGCCAACTGAAATGGTATTTTTTAAAGAGTTGAAAGACCGTTGAAATGTAATGGGATTCCTTCATAGCTGCTACATTGAATGTACACAAGGCAAAACATCAAGCTAAGTCCAGTATAACTTGGCCAATATAACTGAATGTTTGTACACAAAGCGAAACATCAAGCTAAGTCCAGTATAACTTGGCCCATATAACTTGGCCGTAAAAACTGGTATTGAACAACTTGATTGGTCGTCGTGCTTACGTAGATGCCAGAACACCGAGTAGCTTTCAATGCCAGTGCTGCTAGAATAATGTAGATAAATCCCTGATAAAGTTTTCTTCACTATGTTAACACCTTCTATTTACAAAGTTAACATGCATTACAAGTTTTTGATAGAATCTCTATACAGAACACATTTTACAACATCTTTTCTTAGGGTACCCCAGTCTGCGAAACCCTCAGTCGCGTGCAATGGCAGATCTTACCTCGCGTCGGAAGGCTTGTATGTGACGTCATATTTCTCCACCAGGTCCGCCGTTGTGGACCAGGAGACCCGCACCGTGGTGGGGTTGAGAAACGTCACGGTAATGTTCTCGGGTACTCCGGGGCCCATTGAGCCTAGAACATTGGAAGGGTTAGTCTTTGACGGGTGTGTATTTACTAGTGCTGAAATCAGAAGCTTTGGTCTTGAGTATTTTTTTAAAAATCTTTTTATCGACAAGTTGCCTAAACTCTTATCCACAAAATAAATCAATAGTGATCAAAAATGAAAATGTTTTGTAGAATAAAGAGTCTGACGTGTAACCGCTATTGGAAAAAAAAATGAGTTATTTTCGAACCGTGCTGCGCTCTATAACTAAAAATAAAATCATAAAGTTACACAAATAGAAACAGCAGGGATGATTCTCATGAGAACTATTAATATGTTAATAGGTCGATTCAAGTTCGGTATATCAGTTTAGTAGGTCAAGTCGAAGGTACCACCTCCCTGAAAGGGACTTTATAGTGATATTAATTATTTGATAGTTATGTAGCTCGTGGTACCAGAATGCCTTGAAAGAACATTTAATACCTATAGTCACTTAAAATCCTTTTTCGATAAACTTAATTCACGAAATTTTAAGACTTACACAGAAAGACTCGATGTGACGCGACGGTGCGACGCGATTCTGGTTGAACAATTTCCATGAAATTTTTGTAGGAATCGCTATACTAGAGTGGCGCCGCGCTGTCGCCTAGCGCCTTTCTGTGGGAGTCTTTGTAGTGTCATTGTGTAAAACATAAAGTAAGACGGATAAAGCTGGGTACTGACCGGCGTTCACTAAGCGCAAAAGCAACGAGAGCGCGAGTGCGACGGCGGCGGGTTGCGCGGGCGGCGCGCGCCGCATGTCGCGCCCACCCCACCGCTCATGCCATACCGCTTCTGCAACAATACAAAGTAGAAATTGTTAATAAAGAAGCTTATGATAACACACCTATAGGTGGGTACATCCACCAACCTTCACTACGATTGCGTGGTGTGTAAAGACTCACTGCCAGACACAAAGAGGGGGCCTGTATCACATCAGTATTAATATTATGAGCTGATTATCCAAGATAGATGGCAAAAGCAACTGGACGCTCATCATATTGTGGCGCTTTGATGATTACGGCATTAATAATACGGCATTGGCTTGTTGTTGTTACGTCACTATAAGTTCTGTATTGTTAGCTGTAAGCCACCCAAACACAATAAAATAAAATAAAATAAAATATTTAAAAAACTGCCAATCTGTTGAAATACTTGAGAAAGTCTAAAACGTTGAGAAGACACATTTTTCTGAAGCCAAATTTCAAATTTCAATCTTTAGCCGTAGGCTTACATAAACTTAATCATGCTTAATAGTAATAGTAATTGGTGGGTACTTATGTGGCTTTCAGTAACTAGGGATTATATACTCAATTCAAATCAACAAAATAAGCAAAACTAATATATCTTATCGTATCTTAATTATAATAATCCACCACAAATAATTAATTACGCTAAATTGTTCATTGTTATCACGGAAAATCATTGCAACTACAAAACTGCCACCCGCTTTCTTGTTCAAATGGCATTAGCTAATTAATTTAACGTTCGAAGCAGTTCTCTAATCCTTACAATTAAACTGGCTTCAACTTGTTGCTGATTGGTTGAGTGATAATTCTCGCCTTTAATCGACTTTGCGCTAATTATTCGATTGCGCTGTCTATTCGCGCGTGTGAACTACGCTTTAGATCTATCGTTTGATTGTTTGAATTTGAATTAATTCGAACAGTTCGAATGTTTGTTTACTTGAGTGTTATAGAATTGCAATTGTTTTTTTTTTTTTTGTAAAACATTGAAATGTTTAGGACTTAGTAGGCATGAGTTGCGATTGCAACCATGTGCTTGTGTAAAAGGAATTTGAGCAGGTAGTTTCTTCTTAGCTCTTTACCCAAGGTAAGTACCTCATGAACAGTAGGCAGTTGTTTATATACATATAATAAGTATCTATGACGCACCGTATTCTTTACTAGATATTGCCCGCCAACATCGTCTGCGTGTAATTATTATAAAATATGACTTTCTTTCGGGTTTGGTTTTGCAGGGAACACTAATCCTTATAACATCAGCTAGCTCGTCCAAAGTCCGGTCATAATCGACCCGCCCATTACGGAGATTAGCCGGAACAGACAGACAGACAGACGGATTGATAGAATTATAGCAAAACTTTTGTTTTGTAAGTGTCGTATATACACCGTGTAAATCACCTCATCACGAAGCCGTCAACCAAGCATTCTGTACATGAAACTAAGTAACTTTACGCAAAAATTATTGCTGGGAAACGACTTTTTTTAGGGGGGTGCAAAATCATGTTTTGTGGTAGAACTCAATGTAACGCACTCAAAACATTGTGCTGTTGGACGGATTCCATAGTACGGGGTTCGTGGAGGTGTGTTAAAAATAAAAGTAAAAATCTTACATTAAAAACTTGTATTTAAAAAAAATACTTGTCAAAAAGTTGCAACTTTGACCCCTAGGTATGGTGTAAAACAAAAAAATGATCGCAATGACAGGGAGAACCAGTGTCTTTCGGCTTCGCTAAGAGGTGTTTTACACCCTTTATTTTCCTATCACATCAATTTTATTTATTTGTATGTAACCTTCAAAATAAAAGCAGGTAAGGCTTTGACCGGTACAACAAACTTAACCACAATGAATCATCACATTCTATGTAATAAATCTTTCCTAACGAGACTTGGTTGAAGTTTGCGTCAAAACAGGTGAAAGGTTATTCTGATTCGCATTGTTTCATGGATTAATAGCTTGTTTAACTAGTGATAAGTCACAGTCAAGTTATTTAGCAAATATATCTGTTTTTTATTATTTTATTAGCTGTGCCAGCGACTTCGTCCGCGTGGACATTAAGAAGTAGTCTTATTTACTCCTTATTACATCAGCCATCTGCTAGTGAAAGTCCTGTCAAAAACGGTCTATCCGTACCAGAGATTAGCCGGAACAAACAGACAGACAGACAAAAATTGTAAAAAATGTTATTTTGGATTATGTACCTTTATACATTCATATTCATGTAGTAAAAAGCGGTTATTTTAATATTACAAACAGTCACTTCAATTTTATTTATTCGTGTAGAAGATTAGCTAGGAAATGCCAGTACCTATCTACCTACCTAACGACACTTATATTATGTAAACATTAGATATTGAGAAATAATCCTGTAGAAATAATCCTGTAGAAATGCAGATTGATATATTGAAAGAATAATTTTAATTGACACAGATACAGCGTCAGCTCATCAATCGATAAAAAGGAAACTTGTATTTCTCTGGCCTAGTTCTCACTATACTATAACTTATGAAAACTTTGACTTATGGCCTTAAAGCCATACCAAGTTTACAAGTGGCAATCGGTGTCAGAGCGTTTCATACACGGTGTAAATCACCTCATCACGAAGCCGTCAACCAAGCATTCTGTACATGAAACTAAGTAACTTTACGCAAAAATTATTGCTGGGAAATGACTTTTTTTTTGGGGGTGTAAAATCATGTTTTGTGGTAGAACTCAATGTAACGCACTCAAAACATTGTGCTGATGGGCGGATTGAATAGTACGGGCGTTGTGGAGGTGTTTAAAGTAAAAATCTTACATGAAAAACTTGTATTTAAAAAAATACTTGTCAAAAAGTTGGAACTTTGACCCCTAATATCTCCGTAACTAGAAGGTTCCCAGGTATGGTGTAGAACAAAAAAATGATCGCAATGACAGGGAGAACCAGTGCCTTTCGGCTTCGTTAAGAGGTGTTTTACACCCTTTATTTCTATTATAAAAACAACATTTGTATAAGATTTAAGGTACAGTTCTTAAACAGGTATGCTGCCGCTGACCGCTGTAACCTAATTACCCAATGAAATCCTTGTTGCAACAACATTAAAGATCACTGTCATTTTGACAGAAGTCAGTGTCTTTGTTTTTTGTCAATGACTTTATCGCCTACGACTTCGAAAAGTAAAGATATTTTATTCTATTTAGTATTTTTTTTTTGGAAGTCGGTTTTTTTTATTTGCAAAATAGTTTTTTGTATTTTACAGACACGATTTTTTTTGTCGTGAATTTTATAACATTATATAACTAGTGGTTATTAGGTCATGAAGAAAAAACACAGAATAAAGAAGCTAACTCATAACCTACCGTGCAGGCTTCCTGTACCACATGAAAAAAAAACACGTAAATCAGTGCTGTAATCACGTAGTAGGTAATCGTTTAACAAAGGTGAAAAAAAGATGCCGGATACAATAACCTTCTCCTGTTTTAGAGGACGGTTAATTATTCTAGAAACACTGTTAATTATGTAAGTCCAATACATTTATAGCTTTGCTATCGTCGCTGCCCCTAATATTATACTCGTAGGTCATCATCATCATCATCAGCCTATAATGTTCCCACTACAGGGACACAGGCCTCCTCTCTATGAGAGGAAGTGGGCTGTACTCCACCACGCAGGCCCAGTACGGGTTGGTAAATGTCACATGTCTTCGAATTTTTAGTTCTAGGACATGCCGGTTTCCTCACGATGTTTTCCTTCACCGTTTTGAGAGCGGTGGTGATGAAATAAATTACACAAAGTAATGGTCCTGCCCGGGTTCGACCCTACGACTTACTGCTCGTAAGTCGGGGCTGCTACCACTGGGCCACCGCTGCTATACACGAGTAGGTAAAAGGTAAGGTCACTTTATCTAAGCCCTTTTTGTTTTTCAATCTAACTAAATATACACTACTACCATATTAGGTAAATGCTCGATTTGCTAGAAAATAATGGCAAGGCCTAACGTCAATTCAGTCTAGTGCCAGACATGTCACTTTGTTTACCGAAGCCGACAGGTCACTAGGTTAGTTTCAAAATAGATGCAAAATTACTTTCTAACTCAAGCTGGAGTAAACACATTTTAGGTAAACTGTCTGTTTTTGCATTTCTTTTTTCTAACTCTATGTCTGTCGAATATTTATATTCGAGTCAGCGATTCGTATTTAAGAGGGGGAGGGACCTAGTACAGACAGCGGCATTAAGTAGTTACCCCCCTGGCATACTCGGCGGGACAGTAAAGGGGTTAGCACATACTGTCGCTGTCTGTACCAAAATCATCATTATTTTCTTGCCCTTATCCCAATCTATTTCGGGTCGGCGCAGAAACTAGTACCAAAATAATGCTTGAAAAACAGCAAACATTATGTTTGTCACCAAAACAGGTGAGATGTGGTTGCACAGACTCCTGTAGATTGAGAATAATTCTGCTTATCTCTTCAGGATTTTCAGACCTGAGTTTATTTATAATGTACTTGACAAACATAGGTACATGTTTGTCAAGTACATAATAACGTAGTACGTACAAAATATTAATTAGTATAATGCAAAAACCATTAACTTATTAAAAATTATGCAAAACAAAATTAACGAAATTTCAACACTAATGATTAATATAATACACCATAAATACACTACGGAATATTACAACAACAGTTACATCTATAATATAGATAACACTTTGAAATCCTAACTAATATTATAATTGCGAAAGTAAGTTTGTTTGTTTGTTACTTTTTCACGCCTAATCAACTGAACCGACCTTCCTGATTTTGCAAATACGTTATCAGGTGTACATAAAAGGACATAGACCTTTCATCCCGAAAAAAAGTACTGTTTCCGAGAAAAGCAACAATAACGTTCTTATGCTAATTGATGGCGCTACTTGTCCGAGCCGATTGTCAAATACTAAAGTAACGCGCGCGAAGCCGCAGGCAAACGCGACTAATTCAATGAAGTGCCCAGGTTTTTACTTACAACATTTTAATTAATTAGGTAAATTTATATTTTATATAAAGCTATAATTTTATAGTTTGACGGTCAAAATTTGTAGTCCTCTAGAGGCCTAAAGGTCATTGGCAAATAAATAACGAATTGTTAATAAAAAAAAACATCGACCATTCCGATTACTCAATGTAAAATTAAGGTCAAGTTTTAGTGCTCGACTTTTACGCCTTTAACACCACCACACTCAGAGACGTCACCTAAAAATAGTCAATCGTTAACCTTTTCCATTTCACATATTTGACGTTTTCCTCGCTGGACTGTCTCGTTAGCGCAAGTGCTCAGCATGAGGTATTGAGTTCGATTCCCAGGTTGGGCAAAAGTGTTATTGGGACATCCATTACGAACTTTTCAGTAGCGCCGGTCGACCGCTGCCTACCCTTCGTTGTTACAGGCGCGATGTCATTTGTATGTATGTTATTTGACATTTTCAAAATTGTCGACACAAGCCAAAATAGAACGTTGAAAAAAAGGGCTGGCTGATGTGAAGAATCTTGGTCCCGAGGCTTATCTTTAGCAGTCAACGTCTTTTAGGTTTTTAAACCGACATGGTCACTAACACCACCAGTAACACTTGAAACAGGATATTTACCATTTTTATTAAACTTTTGCCCGCCACAGTCATGTATAGATGACAGACCAAAATATGCCCAGCTCGCCACGGTCACGACTACATGACAATTTTAAATGATGAATTCGTTGCTTGGCGCAAAGGGCACGTTTTTGTTTCATTGACGTGGCGGTCAAAAGGTTAATTGTATTGAGTTCCTGATATTTCGGCACTATTGCAAGCGCCATGATAACAGAGTTTATCCGTGATCGTGTTAATAATGATAGTTTTTTAGGCTATAATGAAAATAGTGATTCACTCCAATTAAGCAACATACCTTAAAACATGACAAATATAAACTTTCTCTAAACGTCATAATTATTATTTGGCTCAACTTCTAAGCGATCGAGATTAACGATTAATTAATTTAAAGAGTCGATTTTAAGTGCGGCATTTAGACGCCTCGAAAAGAGTTTTAGTTCTAATGTGTTTAGGGTAGGTAGTAAAAAGCTAAAAATACAGCTAAAAGTTTAAGCGTTAGTATTTAGGTAATCGTAAATCCTAACTTAATAGCAATTTCGAATTTCATAGGTAATTGAATGTGGTTCTAGTTCAAAGGAATTTGGTTTTGGTGAAATGGTTTTCAAACCGCATACACATCAAACTATGCGTAATTTATGTTCTGCGGCTGACTATTTGAATTAATTGCCATTTTGATAAATGCCTGTACAAGTATACATTATATTCAAACAGAAAAATAAAAAAAAGTGAGGCTTTGAGAAAGTGAGTAAAAATTGGCGCTTGAGCCGGGTCAAACTTGAGGAAACAAAGTTAACATCTCTAAGGTGCATAAATTATTTTTATTTACATTAATAGAAATTCCTAGTAAAAAAATACAATAACATTTTGCCTTTTTTTTACGGATGGGAAATCATCAAATGACTCCTCCCGCTCTGGGCGGAGCGGAATATAACATAACATTTTGCCTGATTTGGGTCAAGACCGAGGCGGTTACCTAAGAAAATAAATTTCAAAAACTGAGTAAACGTTCAGGTTAAAATTGAAGAAACAATTGTGTAAAAGGTGGCTGAGAAGAGATTGCTAATAATAATATTCATTTATTTTCAGATATACATCCATAAAATTGTTAGTAACACACAAAAGCTTATAGAGAAATAAGGAATGAGTACATAAGTCTAAAAGTGTCGCCGGTGACAGAAAAGTTGTGCAGAAATCGGTATTCGTGGTATTGACATGTAATGCGGAGGAAGGAGTGTAGATGGCTATCAGAGTAGACGAAGACCAAAGAATGAGAGATGGAAGGATGGTATTGGTAGAAAGGAGGTGACTGCTGAGATGACGATTAATAGAGAAGAATGGAAGAAAAAGACATGCTGGGGCGACACCAAATAAATTGGGATAAGGGCAGGCGATTGATGAGACAATCTTGTAAGCTATAAAAATGCAGCTTAGCAATTTCTTTTTATTTTTGAGTATACCTTGCTCTTGTCTCTAGTATAGGTTAGAGATGACAGAGACAAAGTCGACGGTGGTACGAGCTTACTCAGAAGAAGCCTGTTCATTCTAACTTTGAATAGATTAGTGTTGTAAGCGTTCGGAAACACAGACGCAGGCAGAGAGTTCCACTCCTTTGTTGTGCGCACTGACGCAGACGCACAGTCATCAACACATCGATTCAAATGCAAGCTGGTATTTTTCTAACCTCGTTCTCACTATATCACTACAGGCCTACCTACAAGTACCTACATGACAAAATAATCAATCGAATCTATTTGATGACGTCACGAAGGATGTTTACGCATCAGTTTACATAATTTCCTTGCAACATTGAGCTACTACAATTACATAGAGTGCTTGCAAATGACGTCAGAACTCGAAATGTTACAGAAAACTAGGCTTTACAAACTTTGTGAGTTCATATAACATAACACAGTATTAGTTTACCTTACGCTACAGAACTGTGGAAACCCGGACACATAATATTAATATAAACACATATTATTATACATCACAGTATTAATATAACATCCTAGAAGCTGTGGAAACCCAGACATAATAATAATATCAATATAAATCTGAAAGCAGATCTGCATTGTGCAACCGTGGTGATTAATACTCATTCATGACTTCTCTGTATGTGAAAAGGCCTTTACCCTGCGCTATAATAGATTGGTATTAAATATAAGTTTTTAAACTGATTATGGTCACTATCATATCAATAACACTAGAAACGGGATTTTGCCAAGTTTATACAGTATGTTAGTTTAAACGAGGGACATATTCAAACCCATAATAGTACATGCTAACATGATACTAATAAAAGTATAAACAAAAAAAAACACTGATAAATAACAGACAGAACCATACCAAAATTTTCGCAAATGTCACGCAACGTGTATACACCATCAAAATCAAAATCAAAATATTTTTATTTCACATAGGCCTACATGGGCACTTGTAAAACGTCGACAAAAAGGTGCTCGGTTCGGGTTGGTCGTTTCCTATGGAGAAGAACCGGCAAGAAACTCCATGGTTACTCTTTTAAAATAATTTGGCTTTACAATTTTTCTATGTTACAGCAGTGGCACTTAAGTATGAGTGGACATCGTAGGCCCGACAATAAGTCGTTGCTTACTACAAAACGTAGAACAAGATAAAAAGTTACCAAGGATCTAGGAATCTATAAGGCCTACAATGTCCATACATTTACAAACAATCGGTAAATAAGAAAAAGAGTCTATACAAAAAAAAAAAAAAAGATATTGCAAAAAGACTAGATTAAACAAGTGACACAAATGTTGTCATCCGTGCTGTAACTATTCTAAACAAAATGGTGTAATGATTAAGAAACTATTGTAAAACATCTGATTAAAAATAATGGAAAAAAGTAAATAAAAAAATAAAAAAGTAAATAAAAAAAATAAAAAAAAAAAATAAAAATAAGATTGAGAATAGTTAGAGACATCCACACATTTGTGCCGTTTTATGAGCTACCAGGGAAGCCGCATGTGCGTAGGGGCTCAGGCCAAACTTCTCTATCTTCAACGTAGTCCTTAATTTTGTAATATGCTTTTTTAATTAGGACACGTTTGATATAATTTTTAAACTTTCCATCGGTCAGTTCTGTAACTGACTTCGGCAACTTATTATAAAAGCGTATACTGTTTATAAGAAATGACTTGCTAGTTTTTGTTAATCTAAATTTTGGTATTACAATTTCGTGTTTACTGCGCGTGTTTATATTATGGAGGTCGCTTCTAATTTTGAAAAGTCCTCGGTTTTTGCGGACATATAAAATACATTCTAAAATATAGAGTGAAGGCAGAGTCAGTATATCGATTTCTTTAAATTTTTCTCTGAGGGACTCGCGAGGACCCATTTTATAGATGGCGCGGACTGCCCTCTTTTGCAGTATGAAAATTGATTCAACGTCTGCTGCCGATCCCCACAGCAGAATGCCATAGGACATAATACTATGGAAATAAGCGTAGTATACTAACCTAGCTGTGGCTACATCGGTTAACTGCCTTATTTTCCTAACTGCATAGGCAGCTGAGCTTAACCTTCCCGAAAGAGCTCTAATGTGCGCGCCCCACTGCAGTTTTGAATCGATAGTAATTCCCAAGAATACAGTTTCCGCTATGACATCAAGTTTTTTGCCGTCAAGATTTAAATTTAGGTCACGTTGTGGTACATTTGGTAAAGAAAACTTAAGACATTTTGTTTTATTCGTATTCAGTAAAAGATTGTTGGCTGCGAACCATTTTGAGAGAATAGTTAAGCTTTCGTTGACATGTAAGACGTCCGTATCTTTTCTATGAATTTTAAAAATTAGCGAGGTGTCATCAGCAAATAGAATTATATCCGAAAATTTGGCCATCATATAAGGGAGGTCATTAATATAAACAAGAAACAGGAAAGGACCGAGAATTGAACCTTGGGGCACGCCCATCTTGACTATAGACCCGCAGGACGTCGCCCCATTTACATTTACTTTTTGTTGCCTGTTTGATAAATAAGAAAGAACAAGATCAGCAGCTTGTCCACGAATTCCGTAGTGGTGTAATTTACAGATCAGTGTGCTATGGTCGACGCAGTCGAACGCTTTTGAGAGGTCACAGAAGATGCCAATAGCATCCTGGGACTTCTCCCAGGATTCCAAAATGTAACTGATGAGTTTTACTCCCGCGTCCGTTGTCGACCTACCCTTCGTGAAACCAAACTGCTGACCATGCAGTATCCTATTAGAATTGAAGTGTGACAACATCTGGTCCAGCATGATCTGAACAGCAGCACCCTTGCGCTAGCGACTTAATACTATCGCAGAACATGTGAGCGGGTCAATGACTCTTAGGTATAATCAGTTTTCCCTTCATACTTTAAACTTACCTGGCTTAGGACAGTCCAAAATATCTAGGCACTAAACAAAACATTAAAAATTCTTCTATATACGTTATTGGTTTTTACATATTTGGGACGAGAATCGAATACTGAATACCCTCCCTCAATATGTCCCTCGTTTAACCTAACATACTGTATACACCGTGTAAATCACCTTATCACGAAGCCGTCTACTAGGCATTCTGTACATGAAACTAAGTAACTTTACGCCAAAATTATTGCTGGGAAACGACTTTTTTTTGGGGTGTAAAATCAATTTTTGTGGTAGAACTCAATGTAACGCACTCAAAACATTGTGCTGATGGACGGATTGAACAGTACGGGGGTCGTGGAGGTATTTAAAGTAAAAATCTCACATTAAAAACTTGTATTTAAAAATATACTTGTTAAAAAGTTGGAACTTTGACCCCTCATATCTCCGAAACTAGAAGGTTCCGAAGTATGGTGTGGAAGTAAAAAATGATTGCAATGGCAGGGAGAACCAGTGCCTTTCGGCTTCGTTAAGAGTTGTTTTACACCCTTTATATTATTTCATCATGGCGATTGCAAAAGCGCCGAAATATCGGGAACTTAAAAAAAAAAATTAAACATAATAATTATCCCATTTCTAGTGTTATTGATGGTATTATATAGGGTGACTGGTAATAAGTGACCGATACTTAAATACGTGATTGTACTCATGATAACAAACAACTTTCCCAAAGATTTTTTTTTATACTCTTTCACTTTTATCACAAAAACCATATGAAATTCAGGGTGGCGAGGCGTGCGGATGCTCTGCCTACCCACTGTAGCACGGTACGATAGTAATGATACAGAACGACGTCACGCGGCTAACAGCTGATAGATCACAGTCGCGCGTGCGCCTGGGATCGAATTTCAAACGGCTGTTGTGTTATTGTGATATAAAAAAGATTTTCTTTGGAAAAGTTGAGTTAGTTGTCATGAGTACAATCACGTATTTAAGTATCGGTCACCAATTACCAGCTACCCTATATACTTACCTATAAGTGAAGGTAGATTTGCACATAACGCACATTTTGCAGTCATAATTATGTAAGTTCAAGGCAGTGTGTTAGCGGGCGAGTATATTGCCATTAACCGGACTAGTGTTCGGTTGTGTCAGGTTTAGTATCCTGGCTCCAAGACATTCCTGGTCGAAAAATCCAACATCATCGCCCGACCTGACAATCGATCCCAGGAACCTAAGTTTAGCAGTCACGCTTGCCTACAAGACAGTGATAATGTATTCTGTGAGTAAATTGCCAAAGATTTTAGTAAGGAACTTCGAACGATGTCATTTGACTAAATAGCTTGAGGCGTTCTCCATTAAAATTCCATCACTTCAGACAGGTCTCTGTGAAAATGGTCACTGTGTCTCGTTGGTCGTTAAGGGAAGATACAGGTTGGAGTAAAATACGGGCTGAGAAAACTGTAAGAGAATCTTGGCAGCGAAAATAGAGTAATAAGAAAAAAAACTCATCTAAAGGTGCTGCCACGCTGCTGTTTAAAATTTTTTACAAACATTTTCTAACTCACATATATACTAACAAATATTAGGAATTTTTACATTCTGTTAGGAATTATTAAATGTTTTAAGTGCTCCTACACCGATGGAAAATGTTTATAAACATTTATAACATTTGAAAAATCGGCTCGCTCGCAGCTTGGATTTACGTTCCGAGGCGTCCGAAAATGGAAGAAGATTTACTCGTTATCTGGATGCGCCAAACACTAAGAGCTAGACAAAAGTATAGTGCCAAAGATTATATGAAGGATTTTGATTTTGACAAACAATTTTGTTCAGAAATGTTTACTAACATTATCTAACATGAAAACATTTTCTAACATAGTGTGATAGTATGTCTCTTAACAAATGTTTACTAATGGTTGTAAACATTTATAAACAACAGTGTGGCAGCACCTTTAGGGGCAAATTGGCTAACGATGATGTATTGCAAAGTGAATGAGTTCTTGCGTTTAATGTTTACTTACATAACTCCAGTAATCCCTGAACGGAAGGGCAGACTTGTACCTACATTTCGCTAGTTATGTCGAAATCCCATGTACCTAATTAATAGAGGGTGACCCTATTGCCAGCACAAACCCAGACTCCGTGGCAGCTACTGAGAAATATCCAATAACACATTCATTTATGAGAGCAGCTGTGGCCCACTGGGAGAGCAGCGGTGGCCCAATGGGAGAGCAGCGCTGGCCCACTGGGAGAGCAGTGGTGGCCCAATGGGAGAGCAGCGGTGGGCCAGTGGTGGCAGCCCCGACTTACGAGCAGTAAGCCGTGGGTTCAAACCCCGGCAGGCGTATTACCTTGTGAAATTTATTTCATCACCGCTGCCTCAAAAACGGTGAAGGAAAACATTGTGAGGAAACCGGCATGTCTTAGAACTAAAAATTCGAAGACATGTGACATCTACCAAACCGCACTGGGCCCGCGTGGTGGATTTCAGCCCACTCCCTCTCATTGAGAGTATAGACCTGTGCACCAGCAGTGGGAACATTATAGCTGCTGCTGATGATGATGATGACATTCATTTATTTCATATAATTATTATTTCTCACACAATCCATACATTGTGTCCTCGGTATTCCTCTCCCTCTCCATCCATCAACATTTATATTCATCACTCTTTTAGTCACATGCGATTCGTCCCTCGTCACACAATGTCCTTTCCAAGACAATCTGATTCCCTTTCAACTATTCTGTAACTGGCGCAACTTTCAAACTTCATCTATTATACTCATTGCTTACTTTATCCATTCCTGGGACGCCACACATCCACCTCAACATTCTCATCTCCGCTACATGCAAACTTTTTTCATCCATCTTGTTCACAGCCAAGAGTCCAGTGTCCGGAACTGCGTCTACAATTTGTCCATATGGTTTCGATCAAAACTTATAAGCAGTGACAACGTGACATTTGATTATAAAACCTTCTTTAATCAACCTTAGCCTTGGCCAAGTCTTGAAGTACCCCCGTCGCCTTTGGGGGACTTATGGGGTCATTGTCGCTTGATATTAATTTATGCGTTTCATCTAACAACGCAACTACCACCTAAATTACCGGCTGTGGCTAAACACAACCCTCTAACGGGGTAGTCTTGGTTTTAGTACTAACGTTGCTTAGTTTAGTTTAGTGTAGAAATTGTCTGAGAAGATTTTTATGCTAAAGTTAACCGCATTAACCGCTGCTACCCTAAATTATCGGTAATAATGAGGTCGAGATGTGTGATTTACTGTACATTAAACACATTTTTAACACCTTACATTAATAGAACAGGTTTCAAAAAAATGTTATAGGATTTGAGTATTCATATGGATAAAAACCCCTTTTTTTGTTATCAAAAAATAAAAGACATTTTCAGTTACCTAATGGTACCTAATGCGTAACCTAATTATAATATTTCTAGTTTTCTTTAAAATTGAAGGACAAACACCCACTTTTACGAGTATTAAGCTTATAAAACAAAACCTTAATTTTAACATTGGAATATTCTGTTTTAAAAAAAACGTTCTGTCAAACGCACAGTTTTGTATCCGTGACCCAACACGATTAGCGACGCTAGGCCGGACGGGATCGTAAGGGACAATTCGTTTGATAAATCAATAACTATGTACCTATAGTTACTATGCTACCTTAAGTGAGGATCGCTCATAAGTTTTTATTTAATAAAAACTGAATTCGTAATTTATTCAAATACACCGTTTTTTCAAAAATATCGGATTTTTTGGATTCATGTGCGTATTGTATAATCATCAATTGCTTCGGTGAAGGAAAACATAGTGAGGAAACCAGCATGCCAAAGAGATATTTCTCGACGACATGTAAAGCCAAGTCAGAGAACCATGGGCGGCATAAAAACTCTGGGACAATTATGGGATACTTAAAATTATCGGCCAACTTTAAAGCTCCTATCCACCCGCTCAAGACAATATTCGATGACCATGTTACGGTCGGTTTCCAGTCTAACTCGATTATTAGTATTTTATAAGTAGCAAAAGCCACGATACCCCTTGGCAAGACTAATAATTTGAATGAATGAATACAAATCCAATCTAGATGCTTATTGTCCGTTATCCGACTGTCGTGTCTTACTATAATCCTTAATTGCACCTAAACACAACGATGAGCAATGCGTGGCTACAGCCAATTAGATTGACACGTCATTATGTATGCAGTCCTGTACACAATTTCAGGCAAACAGCCAGCATGCGGTCCAGGATTCGTCGTCCAAGTTGGTAAATATGCTGTGAGTTTATATAGAATTTCATTGTTGCAACACGGTTTCCTGCTCTCAGTTGATTGCGTTATTCTCGCTCTCTAATTGCGTGTGTGTAAACAAATCTGTCACATAATTGTAGATGTATCATCACATCTTCAACACATCACATCCATACCCCGTTGGGCAGACGTGACGTTAAGTCCATTTTCCACAAACGCACATTGTGTGCGTGATCTACCACGATTAGCAATGGTCGGGCGAGCGCGATTGTGAGACCTAATTAGCTTGACATATCAATAACTATGCAGATGCATAGTTATTGATATGTAGATCTAGATAGATCGCACTCAGCATATCAGTTTCAACATACAGTATTTCAACTAGGAACGTAACATCATGCCTATGCAAAAACTAATTATAGGCGTAATGCATACTTTCAGAGAGCCAGTCGCAGTTTTAACGAAATTTCTTGTGAACTTGGCATCGACCTATTCTGCACCAATGCAAGCACAGTGAGAAAATTGTTGGCAAAGCCATTTTTTGTACAAGAGACACCTACCTGCATTTGAACCATTTATTATTAATTTTAGCTCAAAATAAAAATTAAATGAAGCAACTTTGAGAAAGTAAGTGATAGTAGTATTAGGATGTAACAATTTTGTATTTATCTGTGGAAGCTTGTAATTAGCAATCAAAATATTTTATTTTGTTATTATGATGTTATTAGTCTGTAAGCTTTCCTAAAATGCTATAAATAAATAATTAAATCAAATAAAAATAATCCCCGAGAGTTAGACAGAGGTGGTTTTTCTTTGAGCCTATTTTGTCTCCAGGGTTTTTCTATCAGGAAAGTCTCAGTAGCAGTCACGGAGTCTAGTTTTGTGCCCGGTTAATGGCAATAGGCTCGCCCCCTATACATGGGACTTAAAAAAAAACATAACTGGTGAAATGTGGGTGTATTACATTATGGTAAGCAGTGGTGTACTATTAGGTACACCACTGCTAACCCTTCGGGGATCGCAGGCGTGATGTTTTTTTTTTTTATATTTATCAAAGAGTTTTTTCGCCCTTTCCAAATTGTCACATATTCGCAATGGCGAAAAAACTCTGTAGGTAAAAATTAAAATACTAAATAGTCTTAAAAATCTAAATACAATTGTATAGTCTGCTCTTCAGGGCGAACTTAACCATATTTATTGTAGGGATTATTTTAATTGATAATGATAACAAACAGTTTACAATAACTCCCACGTTTGATTACACAAAAACCTTGTTGGTTTACTAGTTATACATGTACTGGTGCCTTGGTTTCTCAATACGTAATCACGCAATTGAAACCGCTTGCCTAGCATTCAATGCAATGGAATGAGGTATTGACGGCTTAATTGCTTTATTTGCTGTTTGGTATTGGCTTAGAATCTACGATACAATTTAGTTTATTGAGAATTCTATGCAAAGTCTCTTCTATTTGTAAAATAAACCTTATGTTCATTACTTATAGAGACTTTGGTATCTAGATCTGACATTATGCGTAAGACAGAAAAAGAAATCTCTGACTTTTGATGGATTTTAAAAATGATTACATAAGAATCCGATTAAAATTTGAACAAAAAACGTTGTTCATGTTAAGTAAATAATAAACTAAATAACGTTTAATTAGCCTGAGGTATAAATGATAATTAAAATAACTTAATACCAATATAAATTTCCGAGTTTTTTACTATCCTAATTCACAATCAATCAAAAACATTCAAAAAAAATCAAAAAGAATGACTTGACGCTTAGCACATTCCTCGACGGTGTCTACGGCGTAGCGGTTACGTAAGCTACGCCGTAGCAATAATGCCGTCATTAACGTAGAAGAGGAGGTCTCAAGCCTTTTTGATTTTTACTCTTAATGCTACTTTGTGGGCTTAAATAACAAGTGTTTCTAACTGGAAAGAGTCCGAAATATGTTTATTGTAAACTTTATATGTATAGATATAGTAACAGTAAAAATTGGAACTTAGAACTGCAATCGACCTACTTTCTTTCAAAAACAATTATGGTGCCTGTCAAAATAATTTCAAAACAATGACTCCACTGTTCCCACTCGTCATAGATCGAAATAGTTTCCGCCTAATGAATAAAATTGATCAACGATATCGAATTTCAGTATCCAATCACAATACGTCGTTGTGCTGTCGAACTCCCATAATTAATCACTGGTACCCACAACCGTTTCGGCGTGTCTTATCAACAAGTTTGCCAATCAAAGTTCAGTCATTAGTTGTTTTCCAGCTAGTGACACAGTGTCGCTGACAATGTAATTGAAAGTTTACGACGGGGTTGTGTTATGGGTAAATAGGTACACCGCAATATAAAAAGTGTTGTTTTGTATCCTCGTCAAATTCAACGAGGTAACTATGCTAATGATTCTCGTCCCGAAACAATAATAAAATGGGTAGGTATTTTTTTTTTTTTTACGGAAATTGGTCATTGTGAACCACCCGTGTTTTAAACGCGGCCCGCCTGATTCTCGCCCTATAACCGTGCTTTCATACATACAAACAATCTTAAACGTTTATTCGATCATTTCTTATTCCCTAAACCACGTTAAGGGGGTTATGCTATACTACTGACAAACTTAAAAACCCAAAAAAAACAGCGTTAATAATCATTAACTGGGTACCGTAATTTTAATTGATTATTTAGGTATTTTGTGACTTCCTCTTGAATTTTGACGAGG
The DNA here is from genome assembly GCA_963082945.1 of Cerastis leucographa. Classification (NCBI taxonomy): domain Eukaryota; kingdom Metazoa; phylum Arthropoda; class Insecta; order Lepidoptera; family Noctuidae; genus Cerastis; species Cerastis leucographa. Next base: position 7,354,164 of record OY720361.1, read on the forward strand.
ATGCAAAACAACACCTTGTATATTGTAGGTTTAGTAACAATACCTTAACGTGATAGTAATGCAGTGGCTAACACCCCCCACACTTCCTTCCCCTCCCCTCGCTTGAGCCAGCCTACGATGCCATGCCAGTTGTTTTAAATCAGCTCCTAAATAATTATATCATTCAGAACCAGCCTGGCCCATGCTGTCCTCCCCCAGGGACGCCCTAAGCTGAGGCTCGTACCCCGCAGGGGGTGTCCTTAGCGTGTAGTCGCTTAGTTTGTAAGTTTCTTTACGCCCTGGCTGGAGGCCTTACACTCGGGCACCCACAGGATAGTCCGGTTAAGCAGACGATAACCTCCTAGGTAAAACGGCGAGATGCCATTAAGAAAAAAAAGTGGTTAACACACATTTCACACAGTGTAATTAAAACAACTAAGTCGTTAAAAGTCTAAAATAATAGTTACGTACTTAGTTTTACATCAAAATCCTGTAAAACATCATAGCACTTCTGCTTTATCTTATAAAATAACTTCAAAGATACTTTTTTACCTCGAATGAGGTCCGATACTCAAAAGTTGGTGTTTGCAAATGGCAAGGTCGCGCGTTAGCTAGAAATCTAAAGGAAAATGGGCAGAATGGCGATTTGGTTTTGGTGTCCAAAATATTATAAATATTGTATCTATTGATTTTTTCAATAACTTGTAGGTGCAAGTGGTGCACACTGTACACATGCCTTTTTTTATTTATTTTTTTTGCGGATGGGAAATCATCAAATGACTTCTCCCGCTCTGGGCGGAGCGGGAGGGAGTGTCAGACTTGACTGACTAAAACCCACCCATGTTCCTTCTTAGCCCTTTGTGTTCCAGGGCCGCGGTATCTCTTTCGAACAACCCGCAGCCCTGGCAGGCATCGGCCCTTTCGGACCCCTTCCGGTTTGCTGACATCTCCTTGAGGCGCGCGTGGAACAAGTACGCGCCGTCAACACGGCCTGTCGTCATGAGACGGATGGACGGTGAGCTAGCCCATTACTCACCGTCCACAGGCTCGCGCCTACGGTGGCCGGGGGCCACTGGTTGCCCCCCGACGCCCGGGGCGTCTCCCGCGGCGGCTGGGACGTGAGGTTCTCCCTCTCACGTTCCGCCACCTCCTTCGCTAGCATGACTGCTTCGCAGAAGGAGGCGACGGCTTTCCATTCCCTCTCGCTCCGGACCATGGATTGAACCAGGGCCGGACGCGAGAGGTCACATGCCTAAGTTGATGAGAAAGAAAGAAGATTGAAGTGAAAGTTTCAGTGTTTAGTCCCTCTTATTTTGACCCATCAGTGACAAAAGAATCTCCTGGTGAATGACTATGAAAGCAGTACGAAGTTGTTGTGAAAAGAAATGAAAAAAAAAAACAAAAAAATAAGGACTGTGTAGCTCTGATTTTGGCCACGCGCCAAATGATTCTTGTTCAACTGTAAACACTACAAAAGAAAAAAAAAACAGTACAGCTTCTAACAAAAACTTCATACAGTCTGTTACAACTTAGCTTAACGTCACATAAAACTTCAACATTGTTGGATACTCGATTCTCAAGGGAAATTAGTCAGATGGCACTTAATATTTTTTCCACCCTCAACACTCTAAGCTTTGTTTACCCATTAGAGATACAAGCGTGATGGACGGCCTCCATTGCGTCGCCATATTCCATTTACTGCGACCACGGAGTAGGGAAATTCAGAAAGTTTATTCACTTATAAAAACTTAACACTTATAAACGTCATTTTCAAAGACTATATGAGAGCTGCTGTTGCATAGCCCGACACACTTCTGCTGAAAAGTTTTTTTTCATATTCTGTGTTACCCGTGCAAGTCCAATAGACCATAAAAATCACGTACACATTTTAAAATCTTTTGGTGGTTTCTATTTTATCCCTGATTATTATAATCTGGTTCTTTTCACAGTTCGATTGAATCGATGTTTTCTAGGCGAATATGCTCCACCCTAGGCAGCATTATTTTATACCCCAAAAATTATATAAAAAAACGACTAGTCTTTGACGTCACTCCATCTCTTCGCCAATTCACGGCTCACTCAATCCCACTGGACACGGTCCATTGACTACGACCATAAAACACTTGATTCAGACTTCGAAGTACCATTAACCGTACGTTGTTTTACGAAAACCACCCCTATTGCTACGACAAAAATGTGTTTTCAGCTTAAAAATGATGTAAAGTAAAGTGTGAAAATATGTGGTTAGCTGTATCCATAGAGTGCTACGGACATTGATTTTCTTGTTGTCGGCTCTCGTTGCGAGATTTTAATTAAAGGTGGAGTGGCAGGTACTGAAATTTATAAGAATCTTTGACGCTTTAGAATGGTGACTTTGCGTCAATCTCGGTAGAGTACGGCTGCAATTTTATTGATACTTTTTTGTTACATACCTAGCTCATAGATCCCCAGATTTAAAATTTGTGGTAAAAATATCATTAACATAATAGAAAGCAAGAGTGGTCCAAGGCTAATTTCTTTTGTGTTTTTGGGGTTCCGTACCTCAAGAGGTAGAGGAACTCTTGAAGCATCACTTTTTTTTTTTTTGGCTGTCGAGACCATAATCGCAGGAACGCGTAAAGATATCAAGTTGAATTTATATCTAGTTGAATTTATTAGAATTTATGTCAAATATTCATGTCTATGGTGTCTTTCAGCTGCGATATCAAACGCGACAAAAAGATATGACCGTTTATGTCGAATAAAATAATGACATTTGGCAAGAAGCACTATCTTGCAGCATATGTTAAGGAAAAAACCGGAAAACCGTAAATATTTATTTATTTATTTATTTTCCACCAATTATAGCAACATTACAGTCAAGTCCAATGCGATGCTATAGGTCACAATACAACATACATATATGTGTATACAACGACATAAAAGTAATTAACATTACACCTAGTCTAAATATTATTACCTAATTAATTAAATATGACAACGTTTATAGTTGGACCCCTCTTTCAATTAATATTTGTGCCGCTTGAATAAATTTCGGCAGGTTTTGCCCAAATATATCTTCCGATACCGTTACAATATTAATAATACGTGCGGCTCGCGACATAGGGGTAAACTTGAGTAGGTTAGTCCTAGCCGCTGGCACTTCGAGCAGTGCAGGGCGGCGACGCGCTCCCACGCACCCATCCGGCGCGCACAGCCGCAACGCAGCCAGCACCTCGGGGTGGTGCAGCAACCCTAGCAGTACGCGAGCCACGTACTTGACCAACGCCACGTCTCTTCTTACTGCCAGCCTGGTGTACCCAACCATGCCCAGGACGAACATACTTGGATACATCAGGGGAAAAAAGGGATAAACTCCGTACTGTTTAAGGTACAGAAATCTACAGAATTTATTCTGCATTTTTTCCAACATGAGACTGTATTTTGTTTCATGTGGATTCCAAATGAATGCACTTGTTTCAAGGTGACTTCTAACAAGTGCATTATATAAAACTTTAACCGCTGCAGTATCGGTAAAATCCTTACACTGTCTTATGATAAACCCAAGATTTTTGAAAGCCCTACCGCACACCTCCACTATGTGTTTACGGAACGTCAGCTCCGACACCATCTGCACGCCCAGATCTCGAACATGCGTGACACGCGGTATGACTACGCTGTCCATGTCGTACTGCTGCTGTAAAGGAGCACGCGCGCGAGTATAGCTCATTAGACAACACTTGTCAACGTTAAAATGCAGCTTGTTAGACTTGCTCCACTGTACTACATTGTCGATATCAGACTGGAGCCGATTACAGTCAGCAGTCTCTTTTACACTTATGTACAACTTCAAGTCATCTGCAAACAATAGACACTTCGCCTCTTTCACGACTGTAGGCAGGTCATTAACAAATAAAATAAATTCTAATGGCCCAATATTACTGCCTTGACTCACCCCGGAAAACGTGTAATAAGGACACGATTCATGCCCCGCATACTCGACGTACTGTCGGCGCTCGCCAAGGTAGCTAGCGAAAAACTTAAGTAATTGCGGTGTGAATCCCATCGCAGAGAGTTTACACAAAAGCACATCGTTATCCACGGTATCGAAAGCTTTACGAAAGTCAAAATACGCCACATCCACCTGTCCCCCAGCATCAATGACAGGCGACAGGTAGTTCACAAATGACAGCAAGTTGCCTCCCGTACTGTGACCCGGCCGAAAACCGTGTTGAGCGTCCGAGAGTTGTGAACTCACTTGTGCATAAATACAGTTATGCAACACCGATTCGAATACCTTAGCGAACGCAGACAGCACCGCCACCGGTCGGTATCCACTCACGTCGGTGCCTACTCCCCCCTTCGGGACTGGGATAACGCGAGTGACTTTCCACTCGTCCGGGTAGTGACCCTCCTGCAAACACAAGTTAAAAATGTGCAATAAGGGCGTTTCAAAAACCATGCGACAATCTTTGACAATGTAAGGTGGTATCCCATCTGGACCCACTGAGCGTTTGGGCTTAAGACGCAGAAGCGCCGCGCGCAGGTCTCGCGCGCTGAGCACGTCAACATGCACGCGCGCCGAACCCGCCGCGCCGCCACCCGCGTTCTCCGCGGCGACCGAGTCTAGCGCCGGCCGCTTCTCGCTGTACACCGAATGGAAATATGAGGCAAAATATTCAGCACACTCCTCCTCCTTTAGCAATCGGCCATCGTTAGTCACTTTCGGTTTATTGCGCCGAGATTGCTTAGCCCTAATGAAGTTCCAGAAAGATTTTGGATCTCCTTGTAAGTTCTTCTGAAGCCTATCTTGGTACACTTTATAATTAGAAGCTATCTTTAATTTAATCTTAGTCCGTAAACAAGAAAACATTTCATAAGCCTTCCGGGAACTAGTAGATTTATATAGTTTGTGATAACGCCACTTCTGTTTTATTTCTGTTATTAAATCAGATGTGTACCATACTGGATAGCAAAACCTAGGCCCAAGATTATTCGCTAGACCGTTTTTCTTAGGCACACAACCGTCAACAACCTCATTCACTGTTTTATAAAAAGAATTTAAAGCCGCCTCAGAGTTATCAATACTAAGTAAGGACTCCCAATTTACCAACCTAAAAGAATTATACAAACCTAGAAAATCAGCTTTATTAAAATTCCACCTTGGTCTACTGTGCGACTTAACAAATGTATTCCGAGAAAGCGGAGGGCTACCCTCGGCCTCCCGATGACAAAGCTTCGCGCGAATAACCAGAGGCGGATGTTGTGAATCAACATTAACTAAGGGTTCCTCAGAGAGATGTACCCCTACGTCACTCAACTCAAACGTTGACAAAACTAAGTCTAAGGCACGATTATTAATATTAACAACGTTATTTACCTGCCGAAATCCACAGTATGCAATAAGATACTCCAAACAACTTCGAATTTCTATCGTCGTAGAAGGCATATTAAAATCACCCAACACTAAAACTTTGTCATATTTAACACATACATTCTCTAATACATGAAATAAATGCATATATTCATTAGCATCACATTTTGGCGGAATGTAAACAACGCAACAGAAAAACAAAAAATGATTTTGTCTGTGTACCGTCGCGCACACAATCTCAAATAAGGCGCCGTCCACATTGTCAACAGAAACGCGATTTAAACTAAAACGCGGAGAAGCCGCCAAAAATACTCCTCCTTGTTTACGCCCATCAGTCCGATCACATCGTAATATATTGTATTCCGGTGGGATTAATTCTCCGTCATGAATCCCTTCATTTAGACCAGACTCCGTAATTGCAAAGAGATCATACGTCGATGCCAATAAATTATTATAGAATGTCCTCGTTTTCGTGCGTAATCCTCGAACATTCTGATAATATACTTCGAAAGACTTATAACTATGCTTAATTGGCTTTGGCTGGTTTGCGGGAGTTACGAAACCACACCCATTGGTTAAATCGCGCATTTAATGGCCAACTGTCAACGTTATTTATTTTCTCAAAAAGAGATTCCGGAACTCCAACCATAAATGACGCATAATCTCTTGCAGACTTCGGAACAATTTTCTCTATTTTGACGTCTTCCGATCCACATATTCCCGTCACATGTTCCGCTAAGGCCTTTTCCGTTGTGTCCGGATGTAGTGACCACACATGCAAAAACTTCTTCCTCTGAATCGCTTGGAGCGTAACAATTTGAGTGTTTCCCCCTTTTTGAATAGTATTAGTAATACCCTTTGTTCGCTTTCTTTTGCCACCTACTACTTGCCATTCTTCGGAAGCACCATTATCCTCCAATACTGTTTCAGCGTTTTTCGAAATGTCGCTCGTTTTTTGCAGTATGGACGCAGCCTTATTCTCGGCACGCACGGTCGCTCGGCGCGCACGTTCCGTCATCATTTTGTGGGGTTCATTAACATGAATTGCGACGTTTGTCTCACTCGCACGCTGCGTAGAAGGTATCCCTATTGGTTTCTCCATCTCGCTCTTTGCACTATTCATTGATGCAAAATGACTTTCGAAATTTTCGATTTTTGAAGACAAATCAGCAAGTACCCTCGTCTGTTCCGTGATCACCTGCTGCTGATCTTCAATTTTCTTATTTTGCGTCTCAATCAGTGCTGATTGAGCCACAATCTTTGCTGTCAACGCTGCAACTCTCTTCGTAAGGTCGTTGAACGCAGTTTCCATATTAAATTTGGACATTTTAACCGATTTTCGGAATAAAAACACACGGGGTCTAAGTTCGCGTGTCAAGGACAGTGACCAAAATGTATATATAATATGTATTTTTCTCTTCAGGAAAGGCCTCTTTATAAGCTTAGTAGGTTTGTTAGGTACAAAAAATTCAATATGTGTTCATGCAAAAGAAAGTTTTTAAGCAAGACTGTTATTTTAATAATAATACATATATTATATTGCTGTAAAGTTATTTATGGTATTGAAATAACGTGTTATTATGTATGATAAACTTAGATAATCATGTCGCCACGTTTTTTCAACGGCATAAAGCTCATAATGTGAATAAAGTAATAAAAAAAGGGGACCTCTATGTAATGACGTTTACTGGTGTTTAAAAATGTATCTTCTTAATCATTTCGATTTGCTCAGTGGGATTAAGTCTTATGAACAACTAGTTTAACGCTTGCTCATTAAAGCTCTTTCAAACAGGCGCAAAGCGACACGGCGCGGCATCGTATAGTTTACTTGATCCTTTTTTTTACATACTAGGATTGGAAACAGGAGATATTGATTGGAAATAATCAAATGACTCCTCCCGCTCTGGGGGGCGAAGAAGGATGTGTCAGACTTGTACTGACTAAAACCCATCCATGTTCCTTCTTAGCCCTTTGTGTTCCAGGGCCACGGTATCTATTTCGAACAGTCCCGCAGCCCTGGCAGGCATCGGCCCTCTCGGACCCCTTCCGATTTCCTGACATCTCCTTGAGCCGCGCGTGAAACACGAACGCGCCGTCGACACGGACTGTCGTCATAAGATGGACGGACGGTGAGCTAGCCCACTACTCACCGTCCACAGGCCCGCGCCTACGGTGGCCAGCAGGGGCCACTGGTTGTCCTCCGACGCCCGGGTCGTCTCTCGATGATGAATTAATACATATATGGTCTGGTCAAGCTTAAGAGGGTCTTTTCTGAAGGATGGCAACGTCGCAAATAACTGTCAAATATTTTACTGTTTTTAAAATATTGCCAAGGTTTACAAAAGCATTGATCCATACATTATAATTATTGATATTGTGACATTGGATATTTAATTATATGTTTAGGTGTAATAAAATAGTTTTAGAGTTTTTCCTTATTTTTTGCATTACCCAGCGGAAATTGTCGATAACATAAGTTAAATTAGGGAAATAAAAGTACCTAACGAAATAAAATTGTGATATATTTATTTACCCAGACCCTCTATAGCTCTTTTTAGGGATAAAACCACACAGACCCAGCAAGTATTTTTAAAACCTAACAAACCCGTAAAAAAAGCCGGTTTATGACGTCAGCACAGAATCCGATACTAAAGTAAACCACGTGTAAGGTTACACGCGTCTCCATTTATTTGCACTGTTACTATCAATAAAACGACAAACGACTCTGATTCTTGTTACATTTAGACTAAAATGAATGTTGAGTTGTGGTGTAAAGGGTGGAAATTGGCGTGTGTTTTGTTGTTTGTCGTTCTGTTTTAATATGATGAAGCGTGACAGACCGTGACACCATCATTTCATCTAAGAGTTTAGATAGAGAATCATGGTGGTTTGACGAAAGAGATGTCCTGTATTAATAGATTTTATTAATTCTACTTCATAATTTGGGGATCAAAAACGCATTTGTGTTTAAAAAAAGTAGCTAGCTAGTAAGCTAGTAACTAAGTAGACCGCTTAGCACAAAAACTAAACAAAGCGGACCCCCCACGCTAAGACGCTTGGATTATTTTACTTTTGGTTTTTTAGAAGTTTTTTGTGTCGCGGGTTTTTTAAATTTTTAACTTAATTTTTATTTCTTGCTTTTTAAACTTATATATTGTTTTATCTTAGCCTTGACTGTCCCACTCCTGGGCATAGGTCTCCTCCCATTCCTTCCACTTTTCTCGATGTTGCGCCTCTTCTCGCTAATTAACGAAATCAAGGAAAGATATGATTTAAAAAAAAACTTGAGCTTTTAGGGGGGAGGGGGGGGTGCAGCCTACCTCCCTGGCGATTCCCATGGTGACAAGAATTCAAATTTCCAATCAACTAGATCCGTAGAAATTGTTTATATCCCTTCAACAACTAGAAAAGAGGTGATAAGCTTCAATCGGCTGAGCAGATTTTCTCGAAACATAGTTAAGAACACTCTCGATTAAAATACCTTTCAAATGACATCAATTTTATCAAAATCGGTTCATCCGTTTGCGAGCTACGATGCCACAGACAGACACACAGATACACACGTCAAACTAATAACACCCCTCTTTTTTGGTCGGGGGTTAAAAAGTATACTAAATGCTCCTGCAAATTGTGATCACTGTTTCAGACGCTAGTCATCGTTACGACCAAAAATAATTTTGTATATCGTCTGCGTAGATATATACCTGTCAAGAATTTTTAACCTTCAAATAACAGTTAGATTCCTAGGTCGTGCAAATTAATGAGTTTTTCTATCAGGAATTTTTCAGTAGCAGCCACGGAATCTAGGTTCAAGCCAGGTTGATGGCAATAGGCTCATCCTTTATTACATGGCACTTAAACATAACTGGCGAAATCTTGGTGTACCATAAGTTAGACCTCTGCTCTGTTATGTTATGTATCAGATAGGAAGCGTTGTACTACATAAAACCAAACCATATACTAAATACCAACTTACATATTTCGCTAATTGATAAATCAAATAACAAACATCAGCTCGCTGTTCAATGAGCCCACAGGCAGAATATTCATACCACAAAGTTACATTCGCTAAAATTATTTATCCAATATGCATTCATTTAAATATTGAATATTATATTCATCCGTTTAGCATAAAGGATACCTGCTGTTCGGTACGGAAAGTTTATTTTTCAGGCAAATAATATTGCTCGGTCGGTTTTTGTGTTCGTTCAATACCCGAGTTGGGTGAAATATTATTGGGTTTTTGCATCACTTAAGTCTCAGTACCTAGTAGCCAGAAGTCTTATTTCCTGCTAATGGCTAAAATACAAGGTGTTGTTTTGCAACCTCGTCAAATTTCAGGAGGTGGTCACGAAAGACATAAATAATCAATTAAAATTACGGTACCTAGTTAATTATTAATAAACGCTGATTTTTTTGGTTATTTAAGTTTGTCAGTATTTCAGAATAACCCCCTTAACGTGGTTCAGGAACTAGGAAATTGTCAAATAAACGTTTGAGGTTGTTTGTATGTGTGTAAGCGAGGTTATAAGGCATGAACCAGACGGGCCGCGTTTAAAACACGGGTGGTTCACACTTACCGATTTCCGTAAAAAAAAAAAATTTGCTACCCATTTTATTATTGATTCGGGACGAGAATCATCAGCATAGTTACCCCCTTGAATTTGATGATGCAAAACAACACCTTGTATACTTTCTATCTGTTTAATTAAATTTTTAAGCAGGGTTACGAGATGGCGTCACCAATTGTGACATCTTGCAATCCATCAAACTACAAAGTAACGACGTAATGATCAGTTTCGATGTTGAGTCCCTTTTCACAAATGTACCAGTGGCAGACTGCATGGAAGTGGTTAAGGTTAAATTGCAAGAAAATAACATCCCTGTAGAATACGTGAAATTACTACATCATTGTTTGTCTACCAGTTACTTCATATACCAAGGTCAATATTACCTGCAGATCGATGGTGTAGCTATGGGCAGTCCAGTGGCTCCAGTAGTAGCCAACATTTGGATGGAGCATTTTGAAGAGTTAGCCATCTCCACTGTATCTACACCCATAAAACTGTGGAAAAGGTATGTTGACGACGTCTTTTGTATCATTGAAGGAGATAAACAGGAGGTAGAAGTATGCTTGGCACACCTTAACAGCATACATGGTAGGATAAAATTTACGTTCGAGATGGAAAATGAGAGGACAATTCCATGGATGTTGAATGGACAATTCCATGATGAATTCGATGGAAAATGAGGTGAAAAATAATGACACCCAAAAATCGGCCATAGCTCAACATCTCATCGAATCAGGTTCGAACCACTGGATTGAGTTACATAACCCTCAGGTCATCTCGACAGAACGCCACTATATACCCAGACTGGTAAGAGAAGCGATTGAAATAACTAAATATAAGAACTTCAACCGGGAGGATGGGTTTCAACTGTCGAGATCCTGGAATCCAGTGGTTCAACTGTGTAAAAACCGAAAAAGGGTCGTAAAAAGTTCGCGAGTGGACACAGTGAGTTTCGTGTGTCGGGAACAGAATCGAGTTGTGAGTGACAGTGGTAGTGGTACGGAGCACAAAAAACGAACAAGGAAGAGGGTAGACCGATTTGTCTGCACATAAACACCCACTCGCAGTAACTTCAGTTTATCCGTGATCATGGCGTTTGCAACAGCACCGAAATATCGGGAACTCGAAACAAATAATACACATGGTAAATATCCCGTAGTAAATGTTATTAATAGAATTGTGATAAAATTGAATGAGTATAAAAAAAAAAATGTTTCTTTGGGAAATTATCTGTTATCATGAGTACAATCATGTGTTTTAGTATCGGTCACTAATTACCAGTCACCCTATTTATATCGATAAAATAAAATAAAATATTTATTCCCATAATATAGGTAGATAGCAGCTCTGTCTCCCCGTCTTCAGGGAATGCTAGAGTGAAATTTATCCACCTCAAAGCTTTCGCTTTGACTGTTATTTATTTGATTCGATTTCACTGTTGACTGATTAAAGACATCAATGTAAAGTTTTAGATGAAATCTGAGAATTCGAATTACTCAAGAAATTCTGTTGACATTGTTTTTATGTGTTTTTAGTAAACAATTAATATTGACATACTTTTAATGAATGGGTATGACTAAAATATTAACATGTTTTAGTCAATCTTTTAGTTTTTCTCGTGTTTATTATATAATTACAACCGCACAAGTCGATCTTCAAGGTTAAGCGGGGCTTGTCAAGGCCGGTCCATGGATGGTTGACCATCCAATACATCCCAAGTGCCTCGGAGAGCACGTTAAGCCTTTGGTCCCGGCAATCAAAAATAGATCTTTGAATGACCCAAAAGTCGGACAACCTGTTTTACCAAAGGGTATCGTATTACCCAGTGCTAATTGGGTTGTGGAGGTCAGATAGGCAGTTGCTCCATAGAAAAAGACTGGTATTCATCTGTATACAGTTTTTCTGGCATACGACCCCAGCTTATTTGGGAAAAGGCAAGGCAAGATCTTTTCGTTTTGCTTAAAGTTACAATATTTTGAGGTCTGCATAAATAGAAGAAAAAAAACCTCCCTATATTCATTTATTATTATGGCTTTGCTCTTCACTGTAACAACCTATGCTCGTTTTTATTAATACTAGGCCACACCTTAAGAAACGCCTAAATATCATATCACTGCACAGCAGGCACCCAAGTACATGCCTCATGCCTAAATTGCCTGAGATTACTCGATGAAGCCATACCGAAATGTCTATAAGGCAGTGCCTCAGGCGAATTGAACTGACCCATGATATCTTTCTATCCTCATTTACGGATAGATGTTTACGCCTAAAATATTTTTCGTGTACCTACATTTTATATTATAATTGTTTTTATAGTAGTGATTAAGCAGTGTTGTTTTAGCGAATGTGAGTACCAATACAAACCATGTCTGGTTTAATGGTATAAAACAAACATAACTTTTGTATGAAGATTATAATGATTAAATAATAAAAAATAAAAAAAACACGATGTAGGCACTAGTTCATGCCTAATTTATTTAAGACCTAGGAATCAGTCTAGACTCTAGAGGAACTGTGGAGGCACAGTAGTTTCATAAAACTTACATGACCATCACCTGCCTACCCTTTTCCAACTATGTTGGGATTGGCTTCCAGTCTATCCTGAACCTGATGCAGCTGAAAACCAATTTTACATGAAGCGACTGCCTATCTGACCTTCACAACCCAGTTAGTACGGGGTAATACGATACTCCTTAGTACGATAGGTTGTCAGACTTTCAGGCTACTGACTACCTGTAACGACTGTCAAAGTTTTATAGTATTGTATTTATCTACTTCGTGATCAGTTGATCAATGTAAATAAATAACGCGAAGAAAGCCGTTTCGCTTGGAGACGTAAATACTGAATTAAGCCATAGTCTCCCTGTGTCAAACCTAGGGTTCTAAGTTATGACCTAAGACATAAGTAGGTAATAACATTGTCCGGACGAAGTCATTTTTCACGAAATAATCCCAAGTGATGAATAAAAGTCTGGTGATAAAGTACTGTTTTGTTGAAGAAAAATATTTTCTTTTTTTCGTTTAGGCGTAATATTTTTTTCTTCGCAATAAAAGTGAAAGTCCTTTGTACGGCTTTAAGGGATTTAGAGTTCCTAGTCTTTCGTTAATTTTTAATGTCTATTCGGTTGTCAAGTTTAAGTGGATCGTTGAAGAAAACGTAATCTTCTTAGTTTAACTAACACAAACGTTTCTCTTGACGCAATTCTAACGATTTACGTTGGTATTTCCTCAAGACAAACGTTTGCGATATAGAAAAAAAAATAACAAGTAAAAAGATTAATTACGACAGTATTGAAATATCTAGAATTCTCAAAAAATATACGAATTTAGGTACTTGACACCGTAATAAGAACTACGATTTCTGAAGTACTTCCAAAATTTTTTGTCTCATACGCCACTCTAGCGTTTACAAAATAAATCAAACCAAATTGAATCTTACAACATGAGAAACAACGTCGCAATTATCTTTTCAGCCTGCTCCGTATACGGAACACACTGGAAACTCCAACCAAGTAACACAAAACTCGTCACTCACTCAACCAATTCTAGGCCCCCACTTCACTCAAAGGTGTTCACCATAACTTTGCCATTACTGACGAAAGGTCCTAGCGGTTACATTATATCGCGGATGTACCCTTTGTAACCGCACAAAGCAATTCCGAGTCAGTCCTTTTAATACCACAACAATGCATAACTTACATCTGTTGGTTACAAGGTGGCCTCAGCTATGCTCAGTATATGCTGAAGGGTTCTTGGATTTACTTAGGAAAAAACAAATACTTTTTTTTGGAGCGGTAATACGGGAAAGCCATATGAGAATGACAGAGGAATTATACTTGACAGACCAGCCAAGTTAAAATCTCAAGTTATATCCCACGTCTTAAATAAATTAATAACGTATAACATGACATTTTAATTAAGAACAAAAACATGCTAACACAATAAAAGCACGTATAACTTGCACACGAAGTCATATTCCGCCATGCCACCGAAAAAAGCAAACCCTGTTGAATAATAAACAGGAGACGTTCCCTGAAAATCTATTTTCTACTTTTAGTTCGATAATAAAAATTTTTGCTATTGTCTGCGTGTTTTCATATTATTTTCATATGTTGATAAAAGCTTATCTATGTCCTTATCTATCCCTTATCCGGGCCACGAAACCTATCAGCTAATCAAAACGATTGATTTAGTAACAAAAATTTACATTACATAACTTCATGCTTGTGATCCCTAAAGGGTTAGGCAGAGGGTACCCAAAAGTATCCCAGTGGTGACGTCACCAAACGTTAACGAACAGATTGATAGAGATACAATAGCATTTACAATATTCTTCTTCTTAGCGTATCAATGATAAAAAGTTCAAATGCGTTTAGCCCAAAAGCTCCACTTGCTGAATATGCAGTAAATAGATCAACGATTGCGCAGGGCATGCGCTGCAAGATGGAAGGTGGGCCATTGTTTGTGGGGAAACAATATACAATCTTGAGATCTAAGCCGTCCATGAACGCTCTGGTTCTTCTAACCTAACAGACAGATGTGTTGCTGAGGAGTTTGTTCCGCCACTTCTTCTTCCCAGCTAAAACACTAGGAAGTGGCGAAGGGCGGGCGTTTTGGGGGACTGTCTCTTGTAATTTTGACGTTCAAAAAGTGCTGATTATCAGCCCAGTTTGAATAAATGACTTTTGATTTTGATTTTTTTTGATTTTGCTCGTCTGTATAGATTGTATTTGCTTCAGCCGACTAGGGTTCTAAGTCTGTTTAGAGATTTCCAAGTCGGCCACGGCAACGCGTGCCCAGGTGGAAGGTTTTCTGATGAATCGTTCCAGTTGTTATCACATTTTCTGTGGAGGTGTTAGAATTGGCTGAGCTAGATTGCTAAAGCACCCAAGGATTTTTAAACGACTTTCCTGCCTCTGAAGCACTGAGACCTAGCTGTGCATTGTTATTGACGTTATCAGTTGGCGCAGTGGTTGAGCGATCGACTGCTGCGCTACGTGTCGCGGGTTCGATCCACGCACGGAACAAATATTTGTATGGCCTACAGATAGTTGTTCCGGGTCTGGCTGTTTGTGTATGTGAGTTTAAATGTTTGTAAACGCACCCACGATACAGGAGAAATTCCTAGTGTGGGGCAACGTTTTTTTAAAAAAGAAAAAAAAAAACATAAATTGTATGGCATGAGTCAAGTAACTTTGTCATCTCGATACGGTTGGCTATAATTTTGCAAATTGGAGGCGCTGGACATTTTGTAGACACGAAAAGATTTCGAAAAAAGTTACCAATCAAAACTAGGTAAAATATTATTATAATCATGCAAGCGGAGACATTAACATTATGTTTCTATTATATTAACTTGCAATGTCTTTGTTTACTCTCCTGCGAGTAGAAAAGCTAAACTCAACATAGTGATTAATTACATGAATTAAGACCCCATCACAAGCTTCATAATACTTTCGTACACATAATCTTTAGAAATACGCCAGGAATTAATTTTAAGATTTTCCGCCCCAATGTGATTATGTACGGAGTTGCCTGCAGGATCTACTAGGGATTCATGAAATATTAATATTACCATCTTTAGACGCTCGAAGTTTATAAGAGAATTAGTTCGTAACTTCATATAGGATAAGTTCGGATAAGGTGAACAAAGTCAAGTTGTGTCTGGGAAGTTATTCGTGGTTTATAATTGTCTAGTTTTGTAGGAAAGCTCTCATACAATATGAAACCCTGGTACTATCTTCGGAATTAACAAATACTTGACGGGTTTTTTCGAACGATGTTTTCTAGGTTAAATTGAGCACTATAAGTGATAACAGACTTGTCCTCTTCCGCATTTAATTGCATTGATAAAGTTCATTTTATAACTGCAATAATCCCTCAAAAACTAAACAAAAAAAACAGAAAAGAGTTACCTACTTTAAAAGAATCACACTGATTTCTTCTTGAAAGTCTGTTTTTAAAAACATTATAAAAAAAAAAACAGAACTATAACAGACAGCTAATTAATTCATAGTAAACAAATCTTACTGAGTTACAATGTTTTACCTGGTATTAAAACTTTAATGAATACAAGAGTTTGTCTTACAATTTAATGATTACTGCGTATTTTAAGCCAGCTGGTGAAAGTTCTTTTGGTTAATAAGACATTTTAGGTTTTACAGCTTAATCAAAAACCTAAAGAAATTCTTTAACCTGGAACACAATTTTGAAGCGTAGCGTCAAAGATAAACCGCAGCGACGCAACCTAGGGATCAACATATATTTTTGCAATAACTTTTCTCCTGATTGATATTAATTAAAATTTTCTTTAAGGATTCATCAAATAAAGTGTTTTCGTTTGTCACAGTAACGATAAACCAAGCCACCTTTGCATTAATAAAGAAATTTGCCATTTTCTAATAAAGGGATTTTTGACATTTGAACCACTAACATTAAAGTTCGAAAAAAAGACTGAAATAACAGTTTTCTTTAAAATTTTATTGGGTAACTTAAACAATTAATAATCCGTGTTTCTACCGCGAACACTAACAACACAAGAACATCGGTTTGGTATACTCAAAATGAGTTCATCCAAATCACGCTGTGGAATGGCCGCCCATGTTCGTTGCAACAACAAAAAAAGGTCTTCTTGCGACTGGATACCCTCCATATTCGGCAGAGCTCTTCTCTGTAGCATATCCCATGCATGCTCAATCGGGTTCAAGTCTGGCGACTGAGCAGGCCAGGGCAGGACATTGATGTTAGCTGCGGCGAGAGTCTGTCTTACAACTCTTGCGGTGTGCGGTCGTGCATTATCATGCATTAACTGAAATAAGGGACCGATTTGCACTTGTAGAGGAACGATGACGTCTGATACAATCGTCTCAGCATAAATTTGAGCGTTGAGGTTGCCTCTGATCCAAATCAACTCAGTTCTTCCGCCGATCCAAATACCCGCCCATACTGTTACGAGCTGGGTATAGGACAAATTAACACACTACCAAATAAACACTAAAAGTCTTTAATTAACTTAAAACAGTTTAAAACACTTCACAAACACTTAAACTTAATCACAATTACAGAATTTATCACTAATCACTTAGATATCGCACTAGTCGTTCACTTCGATCGCTTCGTTTCGTAGCCAAAATCAGACTAACTACTTCCGCTAACCCGTCGCCTATTTATACGGCCGACCCATGTTTGAGAAACTTCCACAACTTCCGTGAATGTCTAGGTAGTTCCTTAGGGGAAACCCATCCTTCGAGAAAGTTCTACAACCTTCCCGAACCTTCTAGATGGCTCTATAGTGGAACCAATCCTTCTAGAAGGTTCCAGAAAGGTCCAGAACTTTCTCGAACTTTCTAGACACTTCCATCGTGGAACATTCTAGACTCGACCGTAGTCCTAGAATGTTCTCGTAAAGCAGTCGGCGTAACACTGCCCCCTCCTTAGACATGCTCGTCCCGAGCATCGTTAGTCCCGTAGTATCGCGCTAATCGGTCTACATGTACGATCTTAGGCGCACCTCGTGGACCCTTCTGTATCCGATAGGTGACATCGTTGATCCTGGTCATGACTCGGTATGGTCCATCCCATTTTGCTTGCAATTTCGGAGACTTCCCCTTGCTACGCACTGGGTTATGCAGCCACACCAGTGAATTCTCGTCGAACCCTCTACTGTTTGCCTTCCGGTCATAACGAGTCTTCATCCTCTCAGACATTTGTTGGCCGGATTGTCTGATATGCTCATACACGTCATTCAATTTGTTACGCAAGTCACTTGCATAATCGGTTACACTGCGTGGAGCATCAGGAGCAGTTCCAGTGATTAAATCTGCTGGCAACCGTAATTCCCTTCCAAAGTTCGCGAAGGCTGGTGTCACAGTCGTACTTTCGTGGACTGCACTACGGTAGGACAAAAGAAACGGCTGTATGTGCCTGTCCCAATCCCTTTGCCTGCTTTCCACGACTTTTGCCAAATATCTTTCCAACGTTTGGTTGAAACGTTCCACCATTCCATCAGATTGTGGGTGGTAAGAGGTGGTTCTGGTTTTGTGGGTACCCATCAATCGGCAAGTCTCCTGAAATACTTGTGATTCAAAATTCCTTCCTTGATCACTATGAAT
Source organism: Cerastis leucographa (assembly GCA_963082945.1). Lineage (NCBI taxonomy): Eukaryota > Metazoa > Arthropoda > Insecta > Lepidoptera > Noctuidae > Cerastis > Cerastis leucographa. The sequence continues at coordinate 7,372,178 of OY720361.1, forward strand.
TTCCAAGGGTACTCCAAAACGACAGAAAACTTCCTGAACCAATTTATCTGCGACTGTTGTAGCTTCTTGGTTAGGAATGGCAAACACTTCTGGCCACTTGGTGAAGTAATCCATGACAACCATGAAGTACTTGTTCCCGCTTTCACTTTCCGGAAATGGTCCCGCAACGTCGAGTGCTATCCGTTCCCAGGGGGCTCCAACGTTGTACAGTTTTAATGCACCTCTGCTGCGTGTTTGGGGTCCTTTCACAGCCGCACAAGTGGTACATTTGCGACACCAGTCCTCCACATCCTCTCGACAGTGGATCCAGTAAAACCGCTCTCGGATCTTCAGTAGAGTCCGTTTTACCCCCATATGTCCGCCTGAACATCCATCATGATATAGCCGTAGAACATCCGGTACTTTAGCTTTAGGGACAACCATTTGTAGATGACACCTGTCCCCTCGAGCGTTTTCCCATTTACGACACAAGACTTCATCCTGGATAACCAAGCTGTCCCATTGTGCCCAATAACTCTTTGTGATGGAACTCATCGCTGCCACATCACTCCACTTGGGTTTAGGAGCACCAGCTGTGATCCACTCGAAAATCGGTTTGATGTCCAAGTCATTTTGCTGAGCTTGCTGTAGGGTTTCCTTCCATTCATCGCTGAGATCTGTTCTAAGCATCCTCACGGTTGCTACCTCCTTAGTCTCTTGCCTGGCACAGTGCTTACAATCTTCAGGACAAGGTCTTCTTGACAAGGCGTCTGCGTTACCGTGAGTTCTCCCACTGCGATGTTCAGTTACGAAGTCAAACTCTTGCAGTAGCTCAATCCATCTCGCCACTTGTCCCTCCGGATTTTTGAACTGTAATAGCCACTTCAAGGCAGCATGGTCAGTTCGCAGCTGGAATTTCCGCCCCAGCAAATATTTACTGAAATGCTGCAATGTTTTTACTACGGCAAGCAGCTCCCGTCGAGTAACGCAGTAATTTCTTTCCGGTTTGGATAAAGATTTGCTGAAGTAAGCAATCACAACCTCCTGGTCTCCTTTCCGTTGAGACAGCACGCCCCCAATTCCAGTATTACTTGCATCTGTGTCAACTATGAAGTCATTTTCAGTGTCAGGATATCCCAAAATAGGTGTTTTGCACAGACGTTTCTTCAATTCCTGAAATGCGACGTCGCAGCTCTCGTCCCAACAGAATTGTCGCTTTTCCTCAGTGAGCTTGTGTAAAGGTTTCGCAATGTCGGCAAAATTCTTTACGAACCGTCGATAGTAGGAGCACAAACCCAAAAATGCTCTGACCTGTGTCTTGTCTTTCGGAACTGGCCAGTCCTTGACGGCGACTACTTTTTCCGGGTCTGTTTGAACACCTTCCCCCGAAACTATGTGTCCTAAGAAGTTCACTTGTTTCCGGAAAAACGAGCACTTCTTCGGACTTAACTTGAGATTTGCTGTTTGGATTTTCGACAGCACTCGGTTGAGGTTTTTAAGGTGGTCTTCAAATGTACGGCCCACGATGATTATGTCGTCTAGATAGACAAGACATGCGTCTCCAATCAATCCGGCGAGTACTTGCTCCATCAGCCTTTCAAATGTTGCAGGAGCATTGCACAATCCGAATGGCATAACTTTAAACTGCCATAACCCCTTTCCTGTTGAGAATGCAGTTTTCTCTTTGTCTTTGGGGTCTATTTCTACTTGCCAATAGCCACTTTTCAGATCCAGCGTGGTAAACCACTTCATTCCAGTCAGCGTATCCAGTGTGTCATCGACCCTAGGCAGTGGATAGCTGTCCTTTTTCGTGACATCGTTCAGTCGTCGATAATCCACACAAAAACGCATGCTGCCGTCCTTTTTCTTTACCAGGACTACAGGAGAACACCATGGACTGGATGAAGGCTCTATAACACCGTCCTTCACCATTCCATCAATCATGGTTTCCACTTCTCTTTCCCGTGCAACAGGCAGTCTTCTTGGTCGCTGACGGATGGGTAACTCGTTGCCTGTATTAATCTTGTGCTGAACCAGTCCAGTTCTCCCTATGTCAGCATCATTTGTAGAGAAAATGCCGGCGTACTGAAGTAACATTTTCATAGCCTTGTCCTTTTCTCCTTCAGATAAATCGCAGTTTTCCAAAAGCGTTGACACGTCAAATTTTGCACAAGGAATTTTATTTCCGGTAGGCCGATCTTGTAATTGACGCATCCAAGCTACTTCTTCGCAAGTGCCGATCAAGGTGCCCTTCTTAATCACTTGCTCCTTGTCACTTGGATTCAGTATGCGTACTGCCGCGACGTTGCTGGCTTTTACCAGAGTTCGTGCCATCTTCCATGGAAAGTCATTGTTCATCCTTTCTATCAGAACACTTCGAACTTTGTGACCAGAATACTGAGGTAGACGAATCGGCACGATCGTTTCTGATCTGCTAGGAAGGACAATCTTCTTCAAGCAGTACACCTTCCCTGATGGTGCACCTTCCATGAAGACTTCCTCTAAGCCACATTTCAATACTCCTTGATCAACGTCGATCTCACAACGATGTTTCCGCATGAAGTCCAAACCCAGGATGCAATCGTCCACTATGTCTGCCACGATGACATTGTGACGGTAAATTCTATCACCCAATTTTAACTCCACTTCCTTCTTGCCTCGGACGGTTATTTGCTGACCGGTAGCTGTAAGCAATTGTATACGGTCGTGGTTATTAAAGTAGTCCCCAAGAAGCCGACTTGCTAGGTGAGAGTTGACGACCGTGTGAGAAGCTCCAGTATCTAACGTCAGTTTGCATGGTATTCCGTTGACTTCGCCTTTGATGGTCACGCTGTTCCCGTCATGAGCTTGTGAGATCAAGATCCTCGGGGCTCTTTCAATACCAGCCAGCACCCGCCCCCCAGTCCTGGCATTTACTCGTTTCCCTGCTGTGGCTGGGCAGTCACTTCAGCTACTCTCCCCTGCTGAGATTGATCTTCTCTCGGTGTGCTTCGCTTAGGACAGCTTGACCGAAGATGACCCCTTTCTCCACAGGTGTAACACCTAGGGCTGTACCCTTGCGGACGGTCGCGTACAGGTGACGCCACAACCTCCCTGATGCGGTGTGTTCGGTGGTCCTGCCTCACTGCCTCTACTTCTAAGGCATGGGCCAAGGCGTCTTTCAACGTCTCATGATGCCCAAGTCTCACAGCAGCTCTAACTTCCAAGTCGCGTATTCCGTCGACGAAAGCCTGTACCAGATTCCCATTGATAAGTGCAGGGACAGACTGGTATGCTTTGCGGACCAGCTTTTCAACTTCCAGGGCCCACTGCTGCAGATTCTCGGCACTGCGTTGAACGCGATCCTTCAACTTAGCTCGGAATACGTGCTCCAGGTGCGCATCGCCGTATCTGGACTCTAAAGCCTCCAGCAGCTGCTCGTAGGTCACATCCTTGCCGAGCGCCTCAAGGATGTTTAGGGCCTGGTCTCGGAGGCCCAAGGTGAGCGCGGTCATGGCTTGCGCTTTGGTCCAGCCATTCGCCTTCATAACGGCCTCAAATTGGATTTTATAGGCCGACCACGAAGATGTTCCGTCGAATAGAGGCACTTTAAACCCACGTGCTGAAGGTGCAGAAACCACGGAAACCACAGTCCCATCTCCAGCCTTAAGTTCGTCTAAGGCCTTCTTCACACCAGCAATCTGAACCTCGGCCTACGAGATACGATTCTCATGCTGGTGGACATGTTCCTTCATCACCTTAAGATCTTTGCCAAAGGTTGCGTGAAGATCTTTTATCAGGAGCATCTGTTCTTCCTGGCGACGGATCTGCTCCTCTTTATCTCGCTGTAACTGCTCCTCCAACCGGTGAGCTTGCTCCTCTTGACGGCGAGCCTGCTCTTCTTGACGGCGAGCCTGCTCCTCCTTATCTCGTTGCAACTGATCTTGCAACTGGCGAGCCTGCTCCTCTTGACGGCGAGCCTGCTCCTCTTGACGGCGAGCCTGCTCCTCTTGACGGCGAGCCTGCTCCTCCTTATCTCGTTGCAACTGATCTTGCAACTGGCGAGCCTGCTCCTCTTGACGGCGAGCCTGGTCCTGCAGTAGTGCCATTAAAACAGTCAAGTCTGGCGCCGCAGGTGCTGGAGAAACTCCGGTTGAGCCAGCGACTGGCTCCGACGTAGGCTGGGCACCAGCCGGTGTCTGTGTCGGAGAATCTCCAAACCTCCTTTGGTCCATATCTTGCTGTCGATGACTTCTGGTGCGGACACCGTCTATATCGTCTTTTGGTAGAATTGGCATAATTTATCCTCACTTCTGACACCAATTGTTACGAGCTGGGTATAGGACAAATTAACACACTACCAAATAAACACTAAAAGTCTTTAATTAACTTAAAACAGTTTAAAACACTTCACAAACACTTAAACTTAATCACAATTACAGAATTTAACACTAATCACTTAGATATCGCACTAGTCGTTCACTTCGATCGCTTCGTTTCGTAGCCAAAATCAGACTAACTACTTCCGCTAACCCGTCGCCTATTTATACGGCCGACCCATGTTTGAGAAACTTCCACAACTTCCGTGAATGTCTAGGTAGTTCCTTAGGGGAAACCCATCCTTCGAGAAAGTTCTACAACCTTCCCGAACCTTCTAGATGGCTCTATAGTGGAACCAATCCTTCTAGAAGGTTCCAGAAAGGTCCAGAACTTTCTCGAACTTTCTAGACACTTCCATCGTGGAACATTCTAGACTCGACCGTAGTCCTAGAATGTTCTCGTAAAGCAGTCGGCGTAACAATACCATGATGGTTCCACCACTATAAGGATGGACTTCCTGGCAGGATTTTAATCGCTGTTGGCGTCCAGGGGTTCTCCAGTGTCGTATACGTCTTGTATCCGGTCTCATACCAAAACGAGACTCATCAGAAAAGCACACGAAACGCCATTGTTCTTCTGCCCAATTTCTGTGTTCAAGAGCCCATTGATATCGAATCCTACGATTGTGCATTGCTATAGGTGGTACCCGTAGCGGTCTTCGGGAATGAAGGTTCACTTCATGCAAGCGGTTTCTGACTGTTTGGTCGCTAATTAAGTTCCCTGAAGAGTGATGAAGCCTCACGGCTAACATCATGGCGGTTATTGTTGGAGCTCTTCGAGTTAAGATTTGAATGTATCGGTCTTGTCTCCGTGTGGTGCAGCGATACCGTCCTCCATGGCGCTCAGCCACGGTACCAGTGCTTCGGTAACGTGTCCAAAGTCGACTGATAACACTCTGACTTGTATTCAGAGCTAAAGCCACAGTACGTTGCCGGGAACCAGCTTCTATCATTCCCACGGCTCTGAGCATTTCTTCCCTGCTTAAATGACGTCGCCGCTCCATAATAACGTTGGTTTTAATCAGTAGTAGGGAAACAGTAGCACTAATAATGTCTTCAATGCGTTGTATGTTTTTATAGGGAAAATATCGACAGCTGATTTTCATCTTTTACTCGAATTTGATTCACAGTTCCTGATTCAAATTATGAAATGCACCAAAAAGGATCCATATAAATTTATAAAATCATAAATTTATTACAAAGCCACATCTCAATCTCAAGAAATCCGCATAAAAATGCTTGATCCCTAGACACTTTTGATGTGTGTAGTTACTATGTTACTTTATAAAAACGCTTCCAGTCTAACAGCTGAAAGTCAGTCGTGTCGGTGCCGTTTGCTGTTGCGGTCGCGAGCTGAATATTACCTTAAGATGCACAATACTGTAGTGACTGTAGTAATGCAGAGGAGGGCTGACAGGAGGCATAAAATATTTTTAAGGCCACAGTTTTTAATTGAATTTCAAAACGTGTTTTAGTTACTTCCTTTTTAGGATTCCGTACCCAAAGGGTCAAACCGGACAGAACAGAACCTATTACTGAGACTTAGCTGTTTGTCCGTCTATCTGTCACCAGGCTGTATCTCATGAGCCGTGATAGTTAGCCAGTTGAAATTTCTACAGACTATGTATTTCTGTTGATGCTATAACAACAAATATTAAAAACAGAATAAAATAAATATTCAAGGTTGCCCCCTCACAAAAAAAGTGATTTTTTTGCTCGTTTTTAATCGTACGGAACCCTTCGTGCGCGAGTACGACTCACACTTGACCGGTTTTTTATTTATAGTGTGTATCATGCCTTTGTTTTGATGAACAAAAACTAGTAACCCAACTACAATAAAGTAGTATTCGAGAAGAACAATGCCTTGCACTTCCTACAAATTTAAATTCAGTTTTGTAAGCCACAGTCGTCTATCCTAGACACTACATCCCCGAGTTCTTACAATAGATCGCTCCAGGCTGGCAGAGAGCTTTTCGAAACATCGTATTTCACAAGCCGTTTTAAAGAGAACAAATCATTTACTTTTTAATAGAACATTGGCACAAAAGGCCTTGAAAGGAAGATACCAAAAACTTTGTACAAAAACCATGTTTAAAGTTGAGTAATTACTTTGTTTGGGAAAGACTATTTGGGCTATAATCTTAATTTACATAAAATAACGTAACATAACACAACGCCTTGTAATAGGGGTGAAGACTGGGTAAAGAAAACGACATTCTAATTTGTCCGTCAGACAGGTAATAAAAAAATATTAGACACATATTTTTTATCTTATCAAAATTAAAAAAAAATACTTAGTTAAAACTCATTAAAGTTGGAGAGTGGGGGCTTAATACGTCACAAGTAGGTATAAAAATTACCTACATGTGACGTCATGCGCCATTTCAACTCAATATATCTCCGTAATTATATGACCACGTGAAAAAAGAAAAAAAAAACATGGCCAATACTTTTCAATAATCTACCCGACAGACAAAAAAAAAATGTGATGATCCCTTATTCCCGATGGGTTAGGCAGAGGTGTACCTAACGTCCACCCACATTTCACCGTTGGTCCCGGCTGTCGTTTGTAGATATCTGCCAGTCGTTACAAGTAGTCAGAAGCCAAAAGTCTGATATCCAGTCTTACCAAGGGGTCTCGTATTACCCAGTCACTGGATTGTTAAGGTCAGATAGGCAGTCGATTCATGTAAAATACTGATACTCAGCTGCATCCGGTTAGACTGAAAGCCGACCCCACCAAATTTTGGCAAAAGGCTAGACAAGAAATAAATTACAGAAAGTAATGCGCCTGCCTAGGTTCGAACCCACGGCTTACTCCTCGTAAGTTGGCGCTGCCACCACTGGGCCACCGCTGCTCTCAACGAAGCAGTATCGTAGATTAAATATTTCCCTTTTATAATTTTAAACTATTGAAGCATTTGAAGGTGAAATTGATTTGGTTTAGACGGGATGATTGATATGGGTTCGATGTTAGACTTTTAGATTACCTTCTTGTAGACGCAAAACCAAATGTCTACATTGTGATTGACAATAGAATTACTAGGTCTATTTACACTCAATCGATCAGTCACTTACGTATATACCTGTTGGCTTAGACAAAGTGTCAAAAATGATGGAGAATTCAAAAATGCACGGACAAAAGCTACAGATTAGAAATTCTTATGTCAATCATTCTGAAAATCATTATAGAAATAAGAAACACTTTTAAAGCGGTTACGTCTTATTTAGGCCCTCAGTTATGTATATAGCCCGAAAAAGGGTTTTTCCTAAACTTTTAATGGAGTTTATTTTGAACGAATTTCATCAATGAAACTAAATTCGATCAGTAGGTCTTAACCGATCTGTGAAAGGACATTGCTCATGTTCATATGAGAATTGGTCCAAACGCTGCCCAGGAATGGGAGTACCAGCGCTGCGTACCTGAAACTAATTTATGTCTTTATACAAAATATTTTTAAAATCTATCCTGGGGTTCCCATTTTATTTACCTCTTTATTTTGATGATATTATTTTGTAAACAAGTTTTTCTTTTACATACTGTTAAGGTTTTTACTCCTTTTATGTCCTCAACTAAAGACATTTTGTATAATTGGACAGTTTTAGTAGTTATTCCGTCCGTATTGAAAGTGATAGATAACATAACCAAAAATGAAAAAAAAAATGAAATGGCACGTTTTATTTATTTTAGAAACAGGAATTTTGAAAATCAGTCCTCAATTGGCAGAGAAATCGGTGAATAGAAATAAAAAACAGGACCGCCATCACAAGACTAAGTGACGATAGCAAAATGGTTTTAACAAGTTGCAATACTTGTAGAGACTATGTTTTTTTTAAACGACAAGTTGCCACTATTTAGTATAAAAATGTATATAGCGTCGCATGTCACGATGGCTGTTTCACCTTCTAAATCAAATCTAAAGAGTTCTTGTGAGCTCAACGATCTGGCATCATTAAATATACGTCACAACAATGTTCAGCTAATACGATTACATATACGAAGCAGACACGCTTCAACAAGATGGTACCATGTATAAAACGTGTAACCTACTTAGGGGTGTGCTACAGACCATCAAATGGAACATGTTTCTCCATCGGACAAACATCGTAGTAGCGAAAATAATATCAGCTGCCCCATACATCAATACCTATTCGACCCAAATGTATGGGTTTTTGTTACCCACGTTGTATATACTGATTGACGGAAACGAGGAAGGACGAACGCAATAAAAAAATATTGCTTGTCTTGCTTTACTGGTCCAAGAACGATTGGTTGTTGCGCATAATATAGTGTCTAGTGTTTCTTAGGGAGGGGGGGGGGGGGGCAGGCACCAAGATGCTATCAGATGTCCTGCCCTCTTTTTAGACATTACAATTAAAGAATTGTGGACCGATTTTCAAAATCCTTGTTTCTAAAATAAATTAAACATGTCATTTCAGTTTTTTTTTTTTTGTTATGCTACCTATCACTTTCAATACAGACGGAATAACTACTAAAACTGTCCAATTATACAAAATGTCTTTAGTTGAGGACATAAAAGGAGTAAAAACCTTAACAGTATAAAATGTAAAAAAACACATGTTTACAAAAAATATCATCTTATTAAATAGGTAAATAAAATGGGAACCCCAGGATAGATTTTAAAAATATTTTGGATTTAGACATAGATTAGAGCCAGGTACCCAGCGCGGGTACTCCCATTCCTGGACAGCATTTGGACCACAGTTGGGCAATCTCCTTTTAATCCTATTAATATTATAAATGCAAAAGTTTGTGTTTCTGGGTGTATAGATGTATGAATGTTTGTTACTCTTTCACGCACAAACTACTGCACTGATTTAGATGAAATTTGGCACACAGATAATTTATAACACGGATTAACATATAGTATACATTTTATACCGGTAGTACGGTCACGTGAGACAATAACCGAACTCTACGCGGTTGAAGCCGCGTACATAAGCTAGTAGTGCTTTAATTTCAAGGCTATACCGATACTGACAACTCTTGAAAGCTGTTTAGACGTATTGATCACGTTCAGTTTCATCAGTGAAATCCACTCATTGTGTGTTTGGCGACCTTACCCGGCTTCAATATGTCTATTCAAATGGATGTGTACCTAATTGACTTGTCTGAAGTTGTCTGATGTGATTTCAATTAACCAATAACAGCTCGCATGAGATCTGACAGCAGATTTACAAATCTCTATCAGGCTTTCAGGAACTGACAGTTAGAGCAACTCAGTTAGTAACGTGAGCTGAACAAACACTTTAGTGGGAATTTCATGCCAGCTCTTGTGCTGAAAACTGACATTGTAATTGAGGATGAGATAATCCGTTTTTTGAACCATATTATCTGTTTTTCTGGAATGCTTTTATTCGTACAATTCTTGCTGTAAATATTCAAAGCTGCATTAGTACCATACTTATACAGGGTGATATTTTTTTTTGCTGAAAAACATGTTTTATGATGAGAAAAATGTTCAGTTTGATGGTCTGTAGCACACCCTTAAGGATGTATATACCCTTTCCGTTACACCCTGTATATATTCTGTTAACATAAAAAAAAAAACTCTGTTGTTTTAGTCCCAATTTTCGTTTTGCCTTTTTAGACACAGATCCTATGGACCAGATTATTTCCTATGCTTTTACTGTAAACGTTTTACAGTTGTTAGTATGAATATGAAAAAGATACTAACGTGGAACTACATTAACAACGTAAACCGAAGGGTCAAGATATTCGACAAAAAATGATAAGGATAATTCGTTTTGGATTTTTGCAGAGCGTGATAATTGCTTGCGCTTATTTAGAAAAACACAAGTATGAAATGAAATTTGAAATATGTGAGAGAAAAAACTTTTCGTATAGGTATTCCTTCTAATAGGGTTTATTCAGAAACATGCTAATTCTAATGTAGGGGCGAATGGTTCTGTTGATGATGTTAGTTTTTTTTTAAATCTTATTTTGATATTTGTTTTAATTTTGACATGATATTTGTTCTTCTGCTTATCGAATTTAATTGATGTTTGAATTGCTTATACTGTGCCTGTATTACACATACAAGCAATTCAAATGCAATCTTTACAAAAAAAAGGTTTTTTTTTTTGTTAACATACAAAAAAAAGGGTTTTTTTTTTGTTAACATACAAAAAAAGGGTTTTTTTTGTATGTTAAACAATTCACAGTTGCAGTTAATCAAATAATTGATCAAATGTTATTATAATACTTATTTGTATGCCGTAAAGGGAAACATGACTGTGATCCTGTCTGCAATGTACTTAACATCTTGCATGCTTTTGTGTGTGCATACTCATGTTTCTGACCAATAAATGAACTCTGAACTCTTCACAAAACCAAGAAAAAATAAAGATTTTCTATGATGAAGACGGTGGCGGTGAAAAGTTAAATAACATGGGTTCCTACTGGTACAGATATCGTTTTACCTAGTTACTGGGTTGTGGAGGTCAGATAGGCAGTCGCTCCATGTAAAATACTGTTAATTAGCTGCATCCGGTTAGACTGGAAGCCGAACCCAACATATTTGGGAAAAGGCTAGGCAGATGATGATGACCTACTGCTGAATGACGAAGGCATTACGTTATAAAGGGTAAGTATATATTCAGACATAATTTATACTGAACTGGAATTATCTAGTAACATAGCAATACAACAAGGCCAATGAAAATTCACCAAATAATTCTATACTAACAATAATGTTACACGATACGAAGCCGTCAATAATAAACATGTTCCACAGTTTAACAGGTATAAGTAAGCTCAGTATTTCAAAGCAAATATTATACATAGAATCATTAGTGTCTAACACGAGGTTCACTAATGTTTCACCAAAACTCCTTTTACAAATTTTTAGTTTTCAATCAACGTTTCATACACTAAAAGTAAGGTATATAATAAGTTGTTTATGATTTATATAATAAACAACTTATTCTGCAAATCTTTTATTTTATAAGTACTCAACAAATATTCACTTGGCAAATACTTTTACAGTCACATGATAATTAATGACTTATACATTTCATATTTTGATGCTTTTGCAAAATTACGTTTAACCTAATCATCATTTTATAAAAGATCTTCTAAACGGACAGCACGGTTGGCGCAGAGGTTGAGCGATCGGCTGCTGCGCTACGTGTCGCGGGTTCGATCCCCGCACGTAACAAATATTTGTATGACCTACAGATAGTTGTTCCGGGTCTGGTTGTTTGTGTATGTGAGTGTAAATGTTTGTAAACGCACCCACGATACAGGAGAAATTCGTAGTGTGGGGCAATATTTAAAAAAAAAAAAACAGTTACAAAGTGATTTTGAGGGTAAGTATTGGAATATCTAAAATTAAAAGTTTGACGTACCTTACGGCTGACTTACCTTTAGTTATAATGTCATCAAAGTGCAAAATACCGATGACACGGCGCAGCCGGTTGATTAAATGGCGGAGAAAAACTGTACATTTTGAAAATCAGAAAAACAAGAACGTGCCTAACCTTTTATTGCTCAAGTGTACTTTGGTACAGCCGAGTTCACTGACAGGCTGCAACTTAACACCCTTATGGTATTAGTAATAAGGTTGAAAACTGTACCGTAAAGTGTGTGTAGTATATTATGGGGTTTCTTAATACCCTGAAGCGCGCTTACATCATAATCCGCCGTTAATCCTACTATTTGTTGATGTTACTCTGTTAAGTGGTGAAACCATGCAACGTCGGCACATAGAATTTTAAATCAAAGCTAGTGTTAATCGCGTTAAACGACTGGCCACTGTATTTTTTTTCTATAAGATTGTATTTATTGTTTTCGTTGCCAGTTAGTTGTTTATTAAAGGAAGCTACACAGCCGTTCTCCTCGTCATCAACAACACCGACATCGACATGTTTTTGTTCTAGACCACACCTGGGAACCTTCTAGTTACGAAGATAATGGGGTCAACGTTCCAACTTATTCACAGGTTTTTTTTTTTTAAATCAATTTTTAATATTTGATTTATTTATTTTATGAAAGGTAGCTTCACAGCTGACAGTACATAAACATAAAAAATATTACACTGGACAGTATCCAATTACGAAGTACAAAGAAAAACATTAATGTAGTAAGCAGAAACTCGAATCTTTACTTTAATTACCTCCATGACCTCCGAACTATTTGATGCATCTGTTACCGGCCAAACCCGATTTCAGGCCAAACTAGTTTGTCCTAGGCCAAAATGGTTTAGTGGCTTAACGTGTCAGGATATATTGACCAAACAAAACATTTACAATATGCCTAACTTGGATGTGGCACCGCTCGTTACGCTCGCTCGGCTCGCGCGTTTATGGTCACAGTTCTAACCTAAACTAACCCATTTAGTTGGGTTGCTCTATATGATCCTGTTATGATGAGTCTTAGTTTGGCCTAGGACAAACTAGTTTAGCTGGAAATCGGGTTTGGCTGGTAACACATCCATCAGTACAATGTTTTAAGTGCGTTATATTGAGTTCTGACGTAGAACGTGATTTTTCACCAAAAAAAAAGTCGTTTCCCATTCATTCTTGCGGAGAGTTACTTAATTTGATGTACAGAATGCTTGGTTGACGGCTTCATGGAGAGTCCGTTTATACCTTGAATATTGAGTGACGTCATGTAGTCCGAGGCCATTGCTAACGTAATTGAGGTGGCAGAGTTCTGTACGTCGATTCTGTAAAATTCAGACGACAACTCACATCTCACATCGCTATCCACTGTCACTTCGCGTCAGGTTCAAAATGACCTTGATTTTGTAGCCAAGGGAGCGTCGAAGTGACGGGGGAATCACCTAACAGAATGCCACTTCTTACGTCATCTCATACTTTATCTGTCAAAATCTCCCTGTTAATTTAGTTCAACTCGCTGACACGCTCGTAGTGGTGGCGCTAGTGTAAAATCGATTTATCAACCGGGTTTTTAGAATGCCAATCAAGAAACTCACAGCGGATTCAGATTCGAAGTTCTAAGTGAGGTCTTATAGAATCACACCGCTTGTCGAAGCTCATTTAATTTTAAAGGAATCACCGTTACGACTACGAAGCCAAAGGGTACCTACCTAAAACAAGTTTTCGTTACAACAGATAAATAAAAAACAATAATGATGACAAGATAGATAATAATGATGAGGAGCTCGTGGCTAAATAATAACAACCGCACGGGTCGATCATCGGTGTTAAGCCGTGCTTGCCGAGGTTGGTCCGTGGATGAGTGACTATAATTACATACCGAGTTTCCTCCGTGCCTCGGAAAGCACGTTAAGCCGTTGGTCCCGGCTGCGTATTGCCTAACTGTATACTGACCCAGACACCTGTAATCTGTACTGAACTACATCGTGCTCATTAAGATCACAAATAAATTGGAGCAAAGTGCATACAAGCTCAGAGCAATATGAGAAGGTATGCATTTTGCTCGCAACAAATTGGAGCAAAGTACATACGAGCTCAGAGCAATTTGATAATGTATGCATATGTAAAGCAAACTGTGACACCTCAAAACATTTTATATTCGCTTATAAAGCATAGTCGACGTAGCCCCGCTACGCAGGGCTCCTATTTCTGTCTGCAGGGTTTACAGTAACCTAACACGAAGGGGAAGTCGGGGTCTTAGTTCACTCGCTCCGCTCGCTCGCTAGACCCCGCCATCCCCTTCGAACCTAACCTGACCGAGTTGGGGTGCCCCAAGTCCAGAGCTCGCTTCGCTCGCTCTTGCATCCGAATTCTCCTGGATGTGTATAATACAGTACTAGGTTTTGTCCGTGCTCTTTCTTTGAAAATATCCTGGCAAAAAGCTAGTCCATTTGAGTATTTTTTTTTACTGAGATTGATTAGGTTTTGGCAAGTAATATGCATAAACAAAAGCTCATCTATTAGAGTCTGGCTCGTGACTCAAATAGTATAATAGCCTTTGTAAATTCGCCGTCTGGACTCGTATGTATTTTGCTCTAGTATTTTAAAGCAAAATGTATATTGATTCAGACACTCTCTAAATAGATATACAGTTTGCTCTTCAACTAAAAAGGCAAACTGCGATCAAACTCAGAGCAACCCCAGTCTGGGTCTGTATACAGTTTGGCAATACGCGTCCCGGCTGTGATTTATAGATTTTTGACAGTCGTTACAAGTAGTCAGAAGCCGAAGGGCTGAGATCCAGTCTCACTAAGGGGTTTCGTATTACCCAGTACTGGGTTTTGGAGGTCAGCTGGGCAGTCGCTTCATGTAAAATACCGATACTCAGCTGGAACCCGACCCCAACATAGTTTGAGAAAAGGCTAGGTAGATGATGATGAATGATGACAACACTTTCATCATACATAATATAACATCACGCCTGTAATCCCCGAAGGATTAGGCAGACGCGTAGCTAATAGTACACCCACATTTCGCCAGATATGATTAAATCCTATGTAAGAGGGGGCGAGCCTTTTGCCATCAACCGGGCACAAATCCTGACTCCATGGCTGCTACTGGGAAATTTCTGATGGAAAAACCCAATAACAATTTGTCTTAGCCGGGAATCGAACCCAAGACCTCATGCTCCACGGCAACCATGCGACCAATAGACCAACGAGACAATCTTTCATAACGTTTCTATATTACAGAGAACAACACAACAAACAACACGAAGACACGGTTGGTGCAGTGGCTGAGCGATCGACTGGTGCGCTGCGTGTCGCGGGTTCGACCCCCGCACGGAAAAAATAGAGAGCGGCGGTGGCCCGAGAGCGGCGGTGGCCCAGTGGTGGCAGCCCCGACTTACGAGCAGTAAGCCGTGGGTTCGAACCCAGGCAGGCGCATTACTTTGTGTAATTTATTTCATCATCGCTGCTCTCAAAAACGGTGAAGGAAAACATCGTGAGGAAACCGGCATGTCCTAGAACCAAAAATTCGAAGACATGTGACATCTACCAACCCGCACTGGGCCCGCGTGGTGGATTACAGCCCACCCTCTCATAGGAGAGGAGGCCTGTGTCCCAGCAGTGGGAACATTATAGGCTAATGATGATGATGATGACGGAAAAAAAATTTGTATGGCCTACAGATATTTGTTCTGGGTCTGGCTGTTTGTATATGTTAGTTTAAATGATTGTAAACGCACCCACGATACAGAAGAAATTCCAAGAGTGGGACAACGTTAAAAAAAAAAAACAATAATAATCATAGATGGTTCAGCCAGCTCTGTCATATTTTGCCAGCACCATTTATTTTTCTTATATGGCGCCGAGAAAAGATAAAAACCTATCCATCTTGCATTCTTGGCCCGAAATGACACCCGCTATCATAAAACTGACGACTATTTTCAAATCTTTTACGGATGAGTTATACGATCGTGTCCGAGGACCTTTCCTGATTAGATCTCCCGGAATATCCCGGAAAAATCGTGGAAAGTTACGGATTATAACCTTTGTTATCGGTTGTGGGTTTTTTTCCCTTAGGCGTTGACCGTTTGGCGTTTCTAGTTATTCCCACTGGATCATGTCGGCAGAAAATAACAAGAAATATAGAAATCGTTCCTCAAAACTATTGAAAGTTAGAGTTAACTGTGTCGTCTTAGATACAAATGGACATTAAAGAAAAGAAAGGATGAAGAACGTTTATTTGGCACAGTCCAAAAAAATACGTGAAAAACACTTCAGTACAATAAACGATTATGTATGTCTCCTAGGTAAGTATGCCTTTTAAGAAAGCAATAATTCCCAGAAACATGTTATAAAGTTAAATGAATGAAAGTTTCAAAATGTTTACCAGTCGCTACGAATCTGTCGTTTCAACATAGCCAAGTAATAAAATAATGCATCAATGTGGTTTACATTGGCAATCATGTCTAAGAACCAATTAATGTTAAATCCATCACAAAAAAATATGAATTTGTAGAAAAAACAAAATTATTCTTTATAATAACAAAAAAAAAAACCTATTATTATCACTTTGAACTCTATCACATACGAAAGACCTTCAACACAAACCGTCCTTCATTTATTTAAAAAAAAAAACAATTGAACAGGCGAAGCGAAATAAAGCCTAGTTCAGAATAAAACAGCGCAAATCCAGACACGTTATCATGCAAATCTCTAAGCTTATCGGAGCGCGTTTACGTTTAGCTGAGTGAACAAGTAAAGTACGTTTGTAAGTCCTCTTTAATGAGATTATCAGTACTTTGTCAATGGCGGTCGAGTAGGTACTGAAAATCCAAGCGCAATTAAATGTAAGTGTAGTACAGTCACACCTCGGGTAAATATAGGAGTGATTTTTATGAAAAATTATAATACGAGTGAAACGACAATATCTATAATTATGAATATTTATTTAACGAAGAAATTAAGTCAAAAAGGTAACCAAATCTTAAGGCATTAGGATCTCCTTAAGCGTCATTATAAATATAACCGAAAATATAAGTACAAATGTAACAACCACCAGTAAAAGTCACACGCAGAATTACACCAAAAACTCAACATCTAAGTACGTACAAACAGGGGATGTAGGATACCTAAACCCACCAATATCAAATAAGGCTCTTAGGTTAAGCCGGCTTAGCAATATGATTTTCCGTAATAGGTTTTCATCACTCGCCTCCTAACTGTGCTAGTGTGAATGCAGCATAGTTTTACAAAAGTTTATAAGGTATCTACTATGCTTTTACAGGTAAACGCTTTTGTTAGAACAAATCGGATATAAACATACATCTATACTCGTAAACGGGAGAAGGTTAATAAAATGAGTATAAAACATAAAGCTAGTGTTTTATGGTGAGAATTATGATACGACAGTCGATTTGACGGCACGGTTATTTATTTATTTATTTATTTATCAAACAATTTTTATACAAACTTTCATTTAAAAACTAAGCCTCACAAAACTGTTTTCTGTTTTTTTTTTTTTTGTCGCATTGATTGAGCTATCGACTGCTGAGCTGCATGTCGCGGGTTCGATCCCCGCACGGAACAAATATTTGTAATGCCTACAGACAGTTATTCCGGGTCTGGCTGTTTGTGTATGTCGGTTTAAATGTTTGTAAACGCACCCACGATACAGGAGAAATCCCTAGTGTGAAGCAAAGTTAAAAAAAAACTTTTGGCTTTTACCTTTGTTAGTAAAGTAAGTATTTCCGGAAAATATATTTTATTATTATTGTAAACCAATTTTCACTGTGTCGTGACGACAGACAGTCTCGTTACCACTTTATTGACATGAATAACTGTCGTTCACAGCAGTCATGACCGTTGGACTGCCAAGTCAAAGTCATACCTTTGCCACGCACTGTGCGTATTGTATAATTGTCACTTGCTTCAGTAACGGAAAACATCTTGAGGAATAGAAACCAGCATGCCTGAGGGAAATTTCTCACCGGCATGTAAAGCCAAGTTTTTATACCACCCACGGGCCCTAGACCACACGAAAAAGAAAGAAAACTGTCGTTCACGACAGACAGTAACATCGTGATACTGACAAAAAAAAAATAGTGGATATGATAAAGACTAAATAAAAATAAAAAAATGCGTCCATCTATACGACCTATCTCCTGCCTGGCCAAGTGAACATAATGATGATTTTTATAACTTCGATCTGCCTACAAAAACAACGGGGTACATATTTTTATAAAACTTTTTTATTTCTCATAAAAATGATAGTGGAGATCTATTCGCCAGCTGGTGCATTGCGGCGATAAATAAGTCCATATAAAACCTGTTACCCCATGACCCTACCCTACGGCAAAAGGGAAGGGTCAAATTAATGGCTGCCAAGAAATATCGCCACTCCTATAATACCGCCAAAACAATGGTTTTGCGGGTTTTTTTGTTCATAAAGTTCCAATAAAATTAGAGTTTGTTATGTTGGGTTGGATTTGGTGTTGCAAAATAGCGTTAGATATGAAACAGCGACCTACACACGTCGTTGATCACAACTTTTAACGGACTTCCAAAATGAGGAGGCTATCAATTCGGATGTTTTTTTATGTATTTTCGGTTATGACTGCGTCATAAATAGACGGATTTGCAAAATTCTTATTTTGTTCGAAAGGGGTTTATTCTAAAATGGTCCCATTTAAAATTCATATAGATTTGATTATGAGTTTCGGAGACCGACAACGAAAATCTTCAAAAAGCGACAGCAAATCAACCGCGATTGCTGCTATCGCATAAATATGCATTGTTTACGAAATCTCACATCATAACATCACGCATGTACACTCTAAAGGGTTATACAGTTGTATTCAGTATGTCAGGGTACACCCACATTGCTTTTTAAGTCTGTTCACCGATTTCTCCGCCAATTATGTACCGATTTCCAAAATTTCTTTTCTTTTTATTCGAAAGCATGTACTCTTAGGTGGTCCCATTGTCACAAAGTCAGAATCTGATAATGGGAACCCAGGGCAACCCTCAAATTTATTAGCAGATCAATGTTTTTCATATATTTTCTAACGCAATTCAGATATTTGTGCCTGTTAATCATCATCTCATGTAAGTTGCTGAGCTACCCGACTAACGAGCCCGACTAACGAGCAGTAAGCCGCGGGTTTGAACCGAGGCAGGAACATCACTTTGAGTAATTTATTTCATCACCGCTGCCCTAAAAGATGGTGAAGGAAAACGTCGTGAGGCATGTTCTAGAACTAAAACTTCAAAGACATGTTATATCTAAAAACCCGCATTAGGCCCGCGTGGTACAACCCACTCTCCTCTCATTGAGACGAGGCTTGTGACCCAGCAGTGGGAACATTATAGGCTGATGATTTTCTTTTTTTCTTTTTTTTTCTTTAAAAAAACGTTGCCCCACACTAGGATTTCTCCTGTATCGTGGGTGCGTTTACAAACATTTAAACTGACATACACAAACAGCCAGACCCGGAACAACTATCTATAGGCCATACAAATATTTGATGATCTATTCAGATAATCGTTACCTGTGTGTATTTGTAGTTGGTTGACCTGATCTCAGGATCAGGTCCATCAATGGCACTTAAAGAAAGCACCAGAACTCTAATAAAACCATCAAAGAGAACTTGGCAATATGCCACAAAAACCTTCAGGAAAACTTTTCCCCTCGGCCATTTGTTATCATGATCATACTCAATTTGAGAACATAACGTTTAGTTCTTTTCTCATTTATGTCATTATTGGAGTGTGGATAAAATAAATGATATTGCTATAGACCTGTTGCTTGGATTATGCCGGCTTAGATTTCGTATAAGGAAAGAGGTTCTTGGGTGCAATGCTCTAATATTGTTTGGAGAAAAACTAAAATGTTTGTGTTGCCATCAACCGGACAGAAATCTAGACACTAGCTTTTTTTTTACTGATGGTAAATCATCAACCCCTCCCGTTCTGGGTAGAGCGGAAGGGAGTGTCAGACTTGTACCTACTGACTAAAAGCCATCCATGTTCCTTCTTAGCCCTTTGTGTTCCAGGGACACGGTATTTCATTCGAACAATCCCGCAGTCCTGGCAGGCATCGGTCCTCTCGGACCCCTTCCGATTCGCTAACATCTCAATGAGGCGCGCATGGAACATGAACGCCGTCAACACGACCTGTCGTCATAAGACGGACGGATGGTGAGCTAATCTAGATACTGCCTGTACGTCTACCATGAGTTTTAACAATCTATACTCGCTAGCGTCTGTAGTTAAAAAAAAATATGAAAACTTTTACAGCGCCTCTAGCGGATAGTTGAGTACTAAAATGCGCAGTATGAGTCACATAGTTATCTATCCTACGTCACCGTGTAGTAAACTATACTACATCGACTGTAGTTTGCTTTTTTTGACTGTTTTTGCTTAGAATTTGGTAGTAAGCACCAACACAGCTCATGGTACTATTGAAAAAGCTAACTGTAGTATTTGCGTATTGACGGAACTATTGCAGTTACGTCAAGCGATCTATCTATGACAACTCATGGTAGACGTACTGGGGTGTTATTGAGAAATGTCTGATAGAAACACTCAATAATATGACTTTGATGGACCTGGGAATTGGCCAAGATCATGAGATCTGAGCATGAGCTCAGCAGTAGTTGTTGTGACCTTTAGACCAAGGAGGCAGTCGTGGGAGTCCCTGTATTGTATGGTATTTAGGTACTCATATCTGGCGAAATGTAGGTGTGCTCTAGAGATGACTGTTCGTAGCCTTTTGGGGCTTAGAAGCGTGATGTTATGTTTGTTTCTTTGAAGACGTGCTGGAAAACGTACAGGAGGAGTGTGCCTTATACCGGTAGCACGCATTATACGGAACCATAGATTATTTTAAGGATGTCCAAGTATTCTAAGGATCACCGCCGAGTGGTTTTAGCTGGAAAACCCTCGTGCCCTTGTAGCCTTCTCCGGGAGGAGGATAGATAAAATACCTGTAAAATTTTCTTTGGATTTCAAATCCGAAAATATTACGGTTTCAGCAATTCTGCAGCTGTCCAATAACACTTATTCCAACAAAATGAAGGCCATTAACACAAAAAGAGTTACTAATAGTTTGACAATACCCGACTTAACATAAAATAAATACTAAACAAATTACCTTTCACATCACGGTCACGACTTTCTCCCAACAAAAGGAATAAGCCCGGTACCTAATATTGTGAACAAAAACAGGTCCCCAAAGTAAATTGAAAACGGCAGAAAATAACACCTTACAAAAAAGTTTTGGAAATGTAAGAGCAAAATAGAAGCGTTTAATTTTTGTTTTCCCTTCCCTTTGATAAGCGAGGAGCAACTGGAATAAGAAACTAGTAATGATTAATTAGAGATAGTGTGACATTGTGTTGATAGATGGATTGGAGCGCCGCGCCTTGATTGTTAATATAACGGTACCGCATGACGAGAACCTCATGAAAGCAGAGAAAGATAAGCAATTCAAATATCAAGATCTACAAATGACAGCCGGGACCAACGGCTTATGGCCATGC
The DNA here is from genome assembly GCA_963082945.1 of Cerastis leucographa. Classification (NCBI taxonomy): domain Eukaryota; kingdom Metazoa; phylum Arthropoda; class Insecta; order Lepidoptera; family Noctuidae; genus Cerastis; species Cerastis leucographa. The sequence goes on from OY720361.1 coordinate 7,393,427, forward strand.
TTCTTAAGTCAGAGAGCCCCCTTACAAATAATACGTTCTATGAGTTAGCAATTTAACGATTTGTTACCCGTTTCCCGTAATTTGATATTTTAGGTATAATAAATTGAAAACGGTCCCTTACCACTGAGTATTAATTCCGTATGGGGTTTTGCTTACAAATTATTGTATCCTTCCTGTAAAATATTGAAAGGATTATGCTGATTTTACATTATTAAATTTAAGAGAACCCATTATTAATTTTAAATTAGGGTTGGCTGTTGAATATTTCGAGTAACTAAAGATTAATGTATTTCTTTGTTTATACGGACCATATTTAAAACAAGGAAAAGTAATTTTTGAAAGTCAAGTTTCCTTTTAGAAATGCTTTAAGTAAAGGTTGACTGGTAGAAAATGCCTATGGCATTAAGTCCGCCTCTGTACATTGTACTTGAAGTGTTAAATAAATAAATAAATAAAGTCAATTACTTAGTTTTTTCTAGTGTACGGTCAACCTTTAGTTTAGCTAGAAAATATGTTTTTTTTTATGTTGATTTAGTTCAAAACAATCAGGAATTGTTCTTTTAAGAATAAATAGAATAATTTATGATCACAAACGATGAAAACTTGTTTTACCTCACTGGCCAAAATAATTTAGGTAAATTAATCAATTAATAAGTTAATTGATTACTTTACCTAAATGTTTTTCTTAAATAAACGTATTTTAGTGAAGCTTTTAATACGAGTATATCAGAAGTAGGTACCGAAGTACTTTTCCAAATCAATTTTCCTCTCTTACAGAAATCACTTAATTAAAAGGCCGTAGAATCATTTGGACTTCGCTAAGTAAGTGCGTACCGAAAGCCGAAAAGAAAGTAAGTACTTAATTAATTTCCAATCTGTCGAAGCTTGAAAACTTTGAAATTGGATTTATTTTTTGCACCAAATAATTTAAATACCAATTCCAATCAACGTTTTATGTAATTACTTCTAATTGTTAAAATGTCACCGTTAATCAATTAAAAAATACAATCCCAAAGACAAATATTATTTTAAATGTATTATCACGCTGCGCGCTATATTTCAAAACGGGCATAGATGACGTAGGCAAGAAGGTTGCTGGACTGAAATCGAATTGGGATTGGGTAGGTCACGTTTGTCGCCTACACGATAACCGCTGGGCAAAAGTCTCTACACAATCATGGATGCCAAGAGATGAACAGCATCTCCGAGGCCGGCCCAGAAAGCGTTGAAGAGACGACCCAGATGCATAACGCAAAGGCTGATTCGTAGTGGTGCGAGTAAAGAGTTCGTGGAAGGAATTGGGTGAATTGCCTTTGCTCAGCAGCGGGATAGTATAGGCTAACTAAAAATTTTAATCAATAATTAGCATAGTCGTAATAAGCATATAATGCCCCACAGCTGGAACATAGTCCTCTTTGTAAGAGGGGTTGATATTGGGAAATAAAAAAAACCAGTATATCAATCGAATTGCGAACCTCCTCCTTTTTGAAGTCGGTTAAGAATAGTTCAATCATCTCAATTTTATCTGAAAAATAAATAATTAGTTGAAATACCTAAGAGGCACGAGTAGCACGAGAGAAATAATTTAGGGTTAACAGGGACAGATGATGCTATTTTTGAACGCAGTTGTTAAGCTGCTAAACCATGTCGCATTTTTAGCTATTTTTAGACCATAGTCTAGTTAGCATACTAACTACTCCTGGGAAGTTCTTCTACACATTAAAATCTTACTGTATTTCTCCTTCTATTATGCGTAGGAAGTATTGGACTCGCTGGCGCATATTTTAGCTGGAAAATGTAAATAACTTTGATCGAATTCATATTTGTGATGTCCTTATTTTTTTTAAGTTAGAGCATTTATTGTCATTCATTCTGTTATGCTGAAAGTATTGTTTCTTGTCATAAAATTCAATAAACCGTACCAAAAATACACGTAAAAGCAATTTTAGCAAACAAATAATGGTAAATGTAAATAAACTTCACAGATGAATAATATAAATATTATTTTTTTGTCAAATCATAAGAATTGACGGTAAGTTCTTACAACGTGCTTAGAATTTTCATAGCGGTTTTCGCCCGTTTTGCGTTGGTTTTTACAACTCTGTAATAAATATTTCAAGTCTTTTATCTTGAAGAGTAATAGTCTCCTTATTTAATGGTGACACCAAAAATTTCGAGTTTAATACGACATAGTCCAAAGTAAACAATATATTCATACTATTTTAATTCTTAGTTTGGAGAATGGAAATACGTTTTCTGAAAGTGACACAAAAAAAATTCGTCGCTGAAAACGGAAACTGTTCATTTTTCAACAAAATTCTCTTTTTGACGAATTAAAAACTTTGCATTCCAACATGCCTCGATCCGTTTTGATTTATTAACAACCCCTTGTTCGGACAAATTATTTGTTTTAAACTAAATTTAAATTATTATTTAAAAATCTCGTTTAAATGACTGGGAATTTATATTATGAGGTACATAATGAAGTATGTGTTTACTATTAGGTACATATCTGCCTAACCCTGCGGGGATTACAGGCGGGGTGTTAAGTTATGTAAAAATAAGTATTGGAGATTCAAGATTATATAATATTTTATTTAACTTTTATATTTCTACTAGCTGCTGCCCGCGACTTCGTTCGTTAGGACATTTTGATGTGTTTTAAGGGTATAAAAAATTAGCTAAGAGTTATTCTCAGACCTACCAAATATACACAAAAAAAATCATAAAAATCGGTCAAGCCGTTTCGGAGGAGTTCGATAACAAATACTGTGGCACGAGATTGTTATGTATTAGAAAGAGAAGTTACATATTATAACGTCGAAGAAATCAAAATTCAACAACAATTTAAAGACAATAATTGAAAAGAAGAAAAAGACACGATTCCCAAGATATTCAATTACCTAATACTTTTCAATGAAATCGCATAGTTAAGAGGAATTAAATCTTTTCAGAAACATTTTTCTTAACAAGAAATCTTGGCTTATTACTTTTCGTTCCCATTTTTGCCATTTGCCAATTTATTATTCATGAAACTGCTTCAGCGTTTAGTCAAGCGTGAGGCGAGCACTTCAGGAACCGTTCTTCACTTTATAACGATACTAGCAAAAGCCGGCGACTACGCCCGCGTAGCAGCATTGTTGACACTTTTGCTGCATAACTTCTGAAGTTTAGAATAAGCGTCGAAGTTGCATTTTTATTTCAAGGAAAGGTAGAGGTTTAGTTATCAAAGATTTTGCGAATGAATTTTGAAGAGGATGAAGAAGAGTAATGAGGTTCTTTAAAAATAATACTAAAGTAGGTAAATGTTGATTGCCAAAACATAATTATGGTTCGTGATTTTTACGAGACTGAAAAGGAGACAAGTAGCGTTTCGTATTTTTGCGACCAATTTAAACATAACATCACGCCTGTAATCCTCAAATAAAAAAGGCAGAGGTGTACCTATTTTCATACCCACATTTAGCCAGTTATGTCTAAGTTCCATGTAATAGGGGATGAGCCTATTGCCATCAACCGCGCACAAATTCAGATTCCGTGGCTGCTCGTAAGAAATTTGTGATGGGAAAACCCAATAATACTTTGCTCGACCCGGGAATAGAACTTAGGACCTGATGCTCAGCAGTAGCGCTTAAGACCACTAGACAACGAGTCAGTTTAATTTCAAAACCGATTCATATAAGGTTTTTGGTAACTTAAGTTAAACAAATCTTTTATTTTTACTTTTCTATCATCACTAACGCTGATAGAATAATATTACTATGGCCCAAATAAATTTAAATAAGCATGAGTAAGCCCATACATATTCAACAACTGTCGAAAATTAATAGAAAGCTATAATTTGTTTCACCAATTCCCTTTGGTTGACCTTTCAAATGATTCAAAGAATTTTCTATCAATAATTTGTAGACATTTCCACGTTTTCTTGTCGCAGCACGTTTTATTGGAGACACGTGTCTCCACGTAAGGCAGGTTAGACGGCTTAATAAATAAACGTCGTAAGTGGAAATGCGGAAAGGGTCACGTTGCTAGTATATTGACCTTTTATGTTTTTCAAAATGGCGCCGGTGCGTATACGCGGGCATTGTATGAAAAAGGTGCAATTGGAGTAAAAGAAGTATTTTTTAAGCTGCACGTAATGCTTTCTAGTTTTTGCTTGTGAAGAAAGGCAAGATGTTTACAAAAGGAAAATATATGTAAAAGAAAACTCATTTTCTTTTACCTTTTACAAACGAACCTATTACAATCTCTAGAAAAATATGGAAACTACACGAGTAAACACGACTAAAGAATTCTCGTTTCTTTTATTTATTGAAGTAATTTCATGTAGAAATATGCAGTGCTTTTAAGTATGTAGATTTTTCTACGTCTTGCTATCTTTGCATCCATGTTTGTGCTCGTGTTCGTTTTGTATGCAGTAATCAGCTTATTTGCTTTTTAAATAAATGAAGCGAGCAATCTCAGTGCACGATTTTCATATTTGAAAGATACTGTAGCATAACTTTTATCGTCTATAATTTCAGATCGCTATTTCTCTTCGAGTGTTTTGTAGAAGACTTTATATTTGTGTTTTCTTTCTTTATTTTCTTTTAATAGCTGTGGATTTTTATTTAGGTACTTTAAAAAACGCCAACAGTTTTATTGAATACCGAGACTTACACTTACTTTACATGAAGTTGTAAGTAAGTGTGTTCTACGTTTAAAATGATGACGAATCACTTAATTTTTATCTCACCCATGTATACATTTTTATAACTTTCTCGTTGGACCACAAGCAAACCCCCATAAAATGCTACCCTATCAGTGCTTTATAAAACATGTAAACCAACTCAAACAGGAACAAGCATGGCTCCTTTTCATCTTCGACCCTTCATTTCCCGAATCCGACCCAAAAACTTCGCCCTTTCTTAACTAAAGGGTAGTACAGGCTTTTCAATATCCCCAGTTTGAGCCCAGTGGGCAAATTGAGTTGTTAGCCAGCCCAAGGCGACAATCGGAATACTTATTGCTCAATCAGGACGACCTCCATCGTAATCAGCCGAAATAGCTCGAATTAACCCGTAGTTGAACGACTGCGAAAATTGTTGGGTCGGTCTATGTTCTTAGGTGCAAAGGTGCTATATGTTTGGTTAACCTCGGTGTTTGAGACTGTTTGGATTTGTAGTTCTCTGTTAATGTTAATTAAGGCTGCGACTGTTAAACTAATATGTGCACTGTGAAAATCTAATTTGCAAAGCTTGTCGCAGTCGATTATTATAAATAATCACTTTAGCAAAGGATTGCGATTGGAAGTGATTTATAATTGACGGTTTTGATAGATTAGATGAGAGAATATGATTAGAAAAACCCGATGGCATTCAGTTGGGCCAAAGCTTAAAATGTGTAAGATTGAAAAGCCGAGTGATATCGAATGATTAAAAATATCGATAGTCATTATACCTAAGTTCAAAATGTCCATTAAATACTTCTAAATTCATTATATTTACGTAAAAAATACCTATTAGTTAAAATATCGAACAAACCAAGTGGCCGAAAATAAGGCACAGATAGCTTAGGGCACCCCGACACACGAATAGGTTAGGTTCAAATGGTATGACGGGAGCAGCTAGAGTGAGCGAGCGAAGCGAGCGGACTTAGCCCCCGTCCTGACTTTCATGTTCGGTGCCTTTGAACCCTGAAGACAGAAATTCTTCGTCAAGTCTCTTGTATACCTAATAATTAGATATTGAGATTTTTATGAAGAATTAAGATTTGGCGTTTTTATCGGTCCACGACGACTCAACGACGGAGCCCCTAGCCCCTAGGGCTCTTATATCTGTTTGCAGGGTTTAAAGGAACCTTACATTAATGACATGACGGGAACTAGGTTCGCCTGCTCTGCTCGCTCAATCTAGCTCAGGTCATACCATTCGAAACTAACCTATCCGTGTCGGGGTGCCCTAAGCTCCTTGTGCCCTAAAATTATTATTATGCTTATAAAAGTTATGCCAAACAATATTATGCTTTTATGTAAAGAGGGGGATTCCCAATAAATAAATATCGATATTTAGGACATTCAATGCTCTGTGCTTCAATGTGTAGGACATTCTATACTCTGTACTTCGATATTTAGATCTTTCGATGTAACTTTTGTACATAAATAAATTTAAGAAATATTGGATGTAGGTTATTTAACCATTCGTCAATATACACCATTGATATTTTAACCGTAGGTATATTAATTTTCTAAATTCAAATATGTACCCATTCAGTTAAGTAGTTAGGGTTTTTCAAACAAATCAACGAATTTTTATAACAGTTTGTATGCCTGTGCGAGAAGACTCTTTTAACTGAAAACGCAAATACTTCGGTAACTACAAGACTTACAACTTCAAAACATCTGGAAAACTGTCTCTTTCAAACTATTCTGCAGGAAAAGTACCAGTTATAAAATCCAAAGTTTCTCGTAAGTTTGTCTTTAAGCGTCGTTCTTGAGCGTTCATGCATACAGAAGAGGTCTTGCGAAGGAGCGAAACATCATTTGACTAGTGAAAGAGATGCAAGATGAAAAACATGAGGTCTTAATATTATGTAAGAGTGAGAAAGCTGGAAATTTCGAGAGTCTGTCAACAAGCACGTTCTTGACGTTGATGAGAATTATTATTAGAACGTCGAGCTTGGGTCTTTATAAAGTGTTATATAAAAGGCCGAGAGTCACTTGTCTTCCGTTTTTACGATCATTTGTTTAGGTGCGGACAAACCGAGCGGACCGCAGAGATCGCACTTTGGCAAATAATGAACTGAAATATCTTTCAAAGTCCTGTGTCCGTAGTGTAACTTTTAAAAGGAACTGGACATTACCAAGAAATCTTCTGATTACAAAGTTATCCAAGGTCAAAGTTTTTTTTTTCGATTTTGACGTATACCATTTGAAACAACCTATTTATTATTTGTAAAATTTATATTGTAGCTGTTTATTGTCCCATAATAAATAAAATAAAATAAAATTTTATAACTAAACTCTTAATACTCCCATTCACACGGGACCATAATTATACTCGTGACTTTAAAAAAATATAATTTTCCGAAGTACAATCATTAAAATCATCAATGTATGTACATACTTGTGTAACTTTAATACTACTTTATAACTATTTCATGAAATCATATTATTTGAGATTAATTCGTAAGTTCGGTGTAGATGTATCTGATGATTTATTTTCGGTTTGAAACATATTTTGATCAAAATACCGTACAACGTACCAGCATATAAACAATAAACGTAAGAATATTTGAATTTCACCGTCCCCCTCAAAATGATCTTTTTCAGGACTGAACCAAGCTACGCTGCGATGAAAAACCAAGTACTCTGAACTCCTCAAATGGGAACAGCTCATTCCATACAATGTTTGTCTAAGGATCACTGTCACTCTCAGGTATACCAAATATCTACGTTCTTAAATACATACTTCTGAAAATTGGTTTCAGAATTTATAATGAGCCCACGACTTTTTCCTTTAGCAACGTGAAACCTAGCAATAGATGAGCACTTGGATGAAAGAATGCAATATCAGGACTAGGAAAGAAAGAAAAAAAAAGTAATGGCAGGTTGTCTGTTCATTAGGTACTTGAGAGTTGAATGTTGGCTTCTACAAAGGTGAGGTCACACAGCGAGCGTTTGTGTGTTTTATTATTAGTTTACCTGGCAATCTGCAAGGCAAACTAATTATAGCAATGACCGATGAAACATCGTGTGAGATTTGTAATGCTGAGTTCAACGTACCCACTAACGAAATACTAATTACCTACGCGCAATGAATGCGCGGGGTGCGTGATTGCCCTTTGATGTGTCTTTGTTTTTTTTTATCGTTAGATTCTCAGATTCAGTTATTTGCGAATTTAGGGAGTGCATTTATTCAAAAGATTTCTTCATAAAATGTAATTTTGAATAAGAGAGAGAATTTCTGAGGCTGGTTAATGTCAACGGATTTGCCTATACTAAAAATTAATCCTTAGTTTTTATTATAACACCAAATGTACCTAGAAAAGCTGATGTTAGTATCTAAGCCATTGCCGAGCAGGTAACACGTATCTCAGCAAAATTTGTTCCTAAAAATATATTTTTAATATCTTTTATGAACCGCGCACAAGCATTGGCTTTAATAATGTTTCCCTCCCAGTCCTTATGTCACAGACTCCCTCATTCCACAGAGGTTTCTTCCTCGATTCGCCAAGTTTTTAATTTAATTTCACAGAAGAATGCTTTATGTACAGTCGAGTGCTGACGGAGAGTGAATTACAAAAAATGCTGTACAAATGCACGAGAGCCGGTTGATTTACAGCTGTGTTGAGCATTTCTAATTAATTTTTGTTCACAAGTGAGTGATAAAAATGTTAGTTAAATATTTTTTTTTTTTGTGCTAATTTCCTGATATTGTGCTCGTGGCTAAACGAAAGCAGGAGACGATTGTTTTTGGCTTTACTCACAGGAATTTTTCGAAAGTACTAGCTAGCTAGGAGTCTGGATTGATGGCAATAAGTTCGCCACGTATTTTTTTTATTTTACTTTTTTTTTGTCTGTTTGCACGTGTAAGCGGCACGCCCTTTATGTCTGGAGGCTTTATTTATTCTTGAGTATATTTATTTATTTATTATGAATGGCATCTCGCAGTTCAACCAATGAGGTTGTCGTCTGCTTAACCGGACTATCCTGTGGGTGCCTTAAGAGTAAGGCCTCCAGCCAGGGCATAAAACTTACAAACTAAGCGACTGCACGCTAAGGGCACCCCCTGTGGGGTACGAACCTCGGCTTAGGGCGTCGCTGGGTGAGGACTGCATGGGGACAGGCTGGATCTGAATGGTATCATTATTTAGGGGCTGATTTAAAACTACTGGCACAGCATCGCGGGCTGGCTCGAGCGAGGGTCGGGGAGGGCATGGACCGGGACGTCGCGACGGACCTCGACGGCGAGGTCGGAAAGACGGTGGTTTGAGTCGGAACTTTTTAAGAGTGCTAGTCTCTTTGCTACTCTCCTGGAGGAGGGTGATAGCACCATCTGGAGTGATCTTGAGTATATTTTTTAATATTTTATTTTATATTATAAGTGTGTGCTAGCTGACATGTGACATTAATTTGCTGGAATGGATTTTTTGTTTAGATATAAACTTGAACACGGTTCTTCCAACCTAACAGACAGATGTGTTGCTGGACAGTTTGTTCCGCCACTTCTTCTACCCAGATAAAACACTAGGAAGTGACAAAGTGCGGGCGTTTTAGGGAACTGTCTCTTGTAATTTTGACGTTCAAAAAGTGCTGATTTGTATATCAGCCTAATTTGAATAAATCACTTTTGATTTTGCCCCCTATTACCTATAAATAACGGTGGGCTATTCTTTATAGGTGATAAAGAGCTGTTTCCGCACTTAACCTAACCTAAACCAATATGGGATTTCATCATAACTGATCATATGGGTTGTACCTACGTAGCAATATATGTAAAGTACCTGAACTTCTGTCTTATTCCTCGGGGAATAAGATGTTGTAATTAGTCTAGATTGGATAGGTAATAAAAGTAATTCGTAACTAACTACGCTAATAATTCATAAAGTTTAACTATTGAAGTCCACAGCTTTTTAACGCGGTATATAACGTTTATTACGCTATAACATGCTAAGTTAATAAGGAAATTAATTTCTTTCGAGTGACTACCGATTGTGTACAAAAAATAATAAATTTCATTTGAAAACTTTATGAAAATTATTTTTTTCGCAAACTTAGCATATGACTTTAAACACAGGTGTGTCCTAAAATGAAAATTTTGTTTTAAACTTTTCATACGACAACTGTATAATCAGTTAACGTGAAATAAATCTGACTAAGGTTAGTTATATCGCTTGTTGTTGATTATATCACTGAGAAAAAGTATAAGAACGCTTAATAGCTTCGGATTTATGATGCGCAAAGTTGATTCACCAAATTGTGATGTCTGTGGAGTCATTAAAGATGTGCATCATATCATGACGGAGTGTGCTCGTGTGGAGGTCCAAAGGCGTCAAGCTTTTGTCAATTGTTTGATGTAGGCTTCTATAATAGCATTCTGGCCTCACCATTGTCCGATGAGGCTAGAACACTTTATTATATTATTATTTTAGCTATAAGGTTGCGGATAGGCTAGTTTAGTTTAACTTGGTAATTTAATTGTTTGCAATCATCGGGGTGACATATTTTTTATAGAAAAAACCCTGTAATTAAATAAAGATAAAAAAAATACAAATTTTGAACAAAACATTTAACGGTGCTTTCATATTATAATTTTCACGATGAAAAAGCGACGCAAAATGTTAGATGATGAGTGCTTTTTTTTTGGCTGGTGATTAATTTATTGTGTGTTTGGTTTTTTCTATACGTAAGCGTGCTCTACCCTACGTCGCATCATTGCTTCACATCAGGTGACTTGTAGCCAAACCTTAGCTTATTACGTGTAAAAAATCCATTGTTAGAGAGTGACCTTTATGGCACACCATTCCAATTATATAAACATTATCTTTTCCTACCATTCATTTCAGGGCCCCAAAGCATCTTGCAGACAGAAGCACCAAACATTTCCATTTAAAACTCCATGTTTTGTTCCACTTATTCGGTTTTCAATTAATTTGCCGACCAACAAACCAAAGTTTATTGCAGCATCGAAACCACAAAAGGTTGGTTCAGCTCTTTGTGTATTTACCGATTGGCTATCCTGTAGACTATTCGTTACTGGCCGTCGAACAAAGATTTGTTAACAATAGCTTCGATTTTTTTTTGTTTTCGCTTTCATCCATGGTCCAATGGCTCCGAAATATAGGCAAGGAGACCTGCAGCAAAAAGACCGGACCACTCGTTTTTCCTCCGTGCATAGAAATACGGCTTTTGACTCGTTGCATTTAGGTGTATTGTAGCTCGTTACAAATCGAACATTGCAACAGTAAGTGCAGCAAACCAACCTGCTCGCCGCTTGCTCCACTTGACTTTTTTTTTTCGCGAATCCCTAATGGATTTGGATGAAACTTGGCATATTGATAGTTTATTACCTGGACTAACAATTAAATCCTGATAGTAACATCCCGTAGGAAAAATTATCGAACTCGTATAATATACGTATGAATAAATTAATTTTATAAATGAAATTCTATGAGCTAATAGCGAATGAGGCCAAATTATATCTTAAAAAAACGATTCCTAACTTCACTTTAATCCACTTTTTGATTGTGAAAAACTGACCTTTGTCTAATATTCACTGAATAAATAAAACGTGACGACCAAACAATTGTAGTTTAATAGTTCAAGAGAAACTTTCCATTCCAAGCTATCCGATGAGTCATCGTTAGAAAACTTTTAGTTTCAATGTCAACCCTATCGCTTTAAATAGTTTACTATTCATCATCATCAACAGCCTAAAATGTTCCCACTGCTGGGACACAGGCCTCCTCTCTATGAGAGAGACTGGGCTGTAATCCACCACGCGGGCCCAGTGCGGGTTGGTAGATGTCGCATATTTTCGAATTTTTAGTTCTAGCACATGCCGGTTTCCTCACGATGTTTTCCTTCACCGTTTTTTTGGGCAGCGGTGATGAAATAAATTACACAAAGTAATTCGCCAGCCTACATGGGTTCGTACCCACGGCCTACTGCTCGTAAGTCGGGGCTACCACCACTGGGCCAGGGCCCAAGGCCTGGAAGGTTACTATTATTTAAACTGAACTCCTTCGCTGTTCTAGTGGTTGCAATCGCGAATGCTGAGGTCCTGGATTCGATTCCCGGGATGGCTAAAATGTAATTAGGTTTTTGCATTGCAAATTCAGCCAAGGAGTCTGGATTTCTGCCTGGTTGAATCCTCGCCCTCTATTAATTCGACTTAAACATAACTGGGAAAATTTGTCGTACTATGAATACTATAATAAAAATAATAAATGAATATAATACTAAGATACACCTCTCTGCCCAACCCTTCGGGGGTTACAGGCGTGATCTTATGTTATATTGATCTTGAATCGACTGTTTTCGCTAACCTTAGGCAACACTGTAATAAGTCCTGTAATAAATACTAAACGCACGCTTTTTTCCCTTGTGGGTAGGCAGAAACAACAGAACGTTAACGTTACTAAAAAACATTTTTGAAAACATGGTAAATATCCCGCAGTAAATGTTATTAATAGTATTAGTGACCATGTCAGTTTAAAAACTTATATTTTTGAAAAGTCAAAAAAAAAATCTGTTTCTATAGATAATTTATAATCGGTCTAATTTAGCTGTAACACTATTTTTCGAAAATGTCTTTTTAGACCTATGTATCCTGCTTATGCGTATGAAGTTCCATTAAAATCGGTTCAGTCATTTCGCAAGATAAGGACTTGAAGGTTTGTATAAAATGCGTAAACGCTCTTAAGCATTCATTTTAGATTTCGCCTAGTGTTAGTGAAAATAGTCCGAACTTATAAGTTACGCATTTCATTTCGTGCCACACGCAAATATTTAATAAAACTTCCTTACAGATTTATTTTCAAGGAACTAAAAAGCATAAATGATATATCACCTCGTTTGTTTTTAATTATAAATGTTGTGTCTAGCTAGTTTGTTTAAGTACCTAACAAGTTATCAAGGCGATCAAAAAACCATTTTTGGTAATTAATCATTAATTTAATTCTGATAGCACGAAACACTTTTTAGATATGAAATTTTGTAAGTAAAACGCCCTATTAAATACCTAAGTTAAGTACCTAAACATAAGTAGCAAAATATGGGAGTACCTCCTACGGGGTATACCCATGCAACCTCTTCAAGGATTTCAGGTGTGAACCGTCCAGAAAAACCCGCAATTATCACGATTTTCTAACCTAACCCTGAAATGACCTAACGTAACTTGACTTATTTCGATAAACCAATAGAAATAAAGGACGTGGCTTAATCTTTGCTTACGAACTTACATTCACACTGGTACAATCATCTTTCTCTTGCCCTTATCCTAACTTATTTGGGGTCGGCGCAACATGTCGTCTTCCTCCATACTTCTCTATTACTTGTCATTTCGTGGGACACCTCTTTTCTTGCCATATCATCCTTCACACAGTCCATCCATCGTTTCTTTGGTCTTCCTTTACTCTTATAGCGTAACACGACGCCGTCACTTCGTGTGCAGTAGTTGTTAAGTTATTTTTGTATAAAGTATTTACTAGTTTATAGTTATTGTTTTTTATACTTATATATGTATTGTGTTTTATGGGCCCTAGTTGCCTGAAATAAATTATATTGTATTGTATTGTATAACCATCCACACTCATACTCAAAACTTTTCTCGCGACATTTTCCTCATTCCTCCGCATCACATGCCCATACCACGACTACCGATTACCACACATCTTTTCAGTCACCGGCGCCACTTTCAGACTTCCTCTTATGTACCTACTCGTTTCTTACTTTATCGATTCGCGTAACACCACACATCATTAGCATTCTCATCTCAGCCACATGTAAATGCCTTTCATTCATCCCTTTTGTGGCCCAACATTCTGATCCATACAAGACAGCAGGTCTAACCATCTATATATATAAAAATCAATTGCTGTTCGTTAGTCTCGCCAAAACTCTAGAACGGCTGGGCCGATTTAGCTGATTTTGGTTTTAAAATGTTTGTCGTAGTCTAGGGAAGGTTTAAAAGGAGAAGGGTAGGGTAGGGTAGGTAGGTAGGGTAAGTAGGTAGGTAGGAAGGTAGGGTAGGGTAGGTAGGTAGGGTAGGGTAGGGTAGGTAGGTAGGGTAGGGTAGGTAGGTAGATAGGGTAGGTAAAAAGTGCATTGCAACGCATGCCGGGGACAGCTAGTTATTTTATAAATCACACTGGTACAATCACGACCATAAAACTGGTAGAAAATTCTCATGGCATTAAGTCCTTGTCTGTGCATTTGTATGTATCGTAAAGTAAATAAATACTTACAATAATCGATATCGAGACTTTTTTGAGGTATTGTAGTACCCAGTGCTAACTGGGTTGTGGAGGTCAGATAGGCAGTCGCTCTTTGAAAAATACTGGTATTTAGCTGTAAGTATTCGATTAGACTGGAAGTCGACCCCAAAATAGTTGGGGAAAGGCTAGGCAGATTATGATACTCAAAATTGTTTTTCTCCTGAAGAACTGATAGGGTTTTGTATGGTATAAAAACAGCCTTTTCAAAGTCACACTTTTATGAAATACTCTAAAATAGGTACAGTCAGCATCAAAAGTCGGTTAACACTTATAAATATTACTCAAAGTTTTGTGCTGGTCAGTGTGATCTCATGTTATATTGTTTTGCGAATTTGTGTAACCATTGATGAAAATATTGTTATGTCTTTTACTCCAATCTGTTAATATGGATCGTTCTAAAACTAAGACGTCTTATAATTTTGGTTTTGTAAAGCGAATTTTGCTGCTGACCGTACGTAGATCTTTTCTCAAAGTCACCAACATAATTATTATTTTACGAGTAAAACGCCTTAGAATTTTGCGAAGTCTAAAGTATTAAAGCTCGTGACTGTACACTAAGTTAATAAATATCAAACAGCCACACAAGTACCGATTTCATTATACCAGAATCCATCGACCTACAAAAAGCAACTTATAACAAAAAGTACTACAGCGCCATCTATGAACAAACTGAAGAATTAATATGGTCGAATCTCTCGAGCAAAGTTTACATCGAATTAAGAGTTTATAGGAAAACCGGACAACAACTGTCGAGCAGTTGACCATCAGACATAACACCCGTGTGGTCGGAGGATCCATCAAAGTCAAAGTCAAAGCATTTATTTCAATTAGACCATTACAGGCACTTTTGAAAGTCAAAAAAACAAAATAAAACGTGAAGCTACAGTCCCAGTCACAAGGCATAATAACTTGTGAAAGTACTGTAGTTGCCCATTCCGTAGCGTAGATCTCTATGGAGAAGAATGGGCAAGAAACTCCATGGACACTCTTTTAAATCAAAATATGTTACAAAATCTTGGTTACATCATTCATGTTAAGAATTAAAAATATGTGAGAACAATGTAGAAATACGGGCAAGTTAAGAGCGTCCAGAGTAAAAGATTAAATCAGTAATTAAAAAATAAAGTAATTAAAATAAACCGTGGCAGCTAAGAGATGTCCAGTCACAACTGACAGCGCCCGTTCACGAACATGACGCATGTATCAGCCATCATTCAACTCAACCATTTTGAAGGGAACTAAACGACCCGACATCCTGTTCTTCATACTCCTAAAAGAATAAAACTGAAAACTCAACTTTACCAAGACTAAATACAAACTACCCTTACGGTTATTTTCAATGGAATATTCAAACGGCCCTCACTACAAATAGCAGGCGGAGTGGTCTTAGTTATTTATGTACCCTGCTGTCAAACACTTATGTCCATAAACGATCAAGCAAAAATAATCTGTAATTGCTTGAGTTATAATCTAAAATCGATTGGTGAGTTGGTATGTTTTAAACGAATTTCAGTGCCGTTGTATGACAAGAACAATGTTGTTTGCATGTTTCAGAAGACATTATTGTAGCGCGGCATGCTTAGTATTCGCAGTGAATAGCTTAGGTGATTAACAAGATGTTTTAAAGAAAACATTTAATTATTACAATCCTTCAAGGGTTAGACAGAGTTTTACTACATAACTGGATTCGAAGTGATAATTATAATAATATGTGGAATTTGAACGTGGCTACCATTGTGCCGATTGCGGTAACGGCCAATAGCCTTATGGCCAAGAGCCTCGGCAAACATCTGTCGAAGCTCTCGCTTGGCGGTTGCATCAAGGGCGTGATTCAGAAGGCAGTACTACTTGATAGGGCCCGCATTGTGATGAGGTTCCTTTCTCTAGAGCCCCAACCACCGGTAGCTTGGATACTGCTCCCGATTCGCAACAGCGGCGTTCGGAACAACATAGGGGACCCATATTTGGGTTTTTAATGTTTTTTTTTCATGTTTTTTTTTTAAGAAATACATAAATAACAATACATTCATCTTAGCAGTAGCGTTTGCAACCACTAGACCAAGGAGAAGGTCAATATAGACTTACAATGTGTATAGAAAATGTTTTCTCTTCTCAACTTTATAAAAGGATTTAGTAACACGCCATCGTATATCAATGTCAGTTCAATGTCACATACTTGAATGGGACGCGATGTATGAGACGGGAAAGTGAAGGAAAAAAACTGAAAAGAATCGAGGTTCTTTTAGTCCAAATTGTGGTGAAGCGACTTAGGGTGAATGTTTAATTGTTTTTTTACAAACAATCAAAAACGTAGTACAAATATTGGCAAACCACAACAATAAATAAAAAAAAAAAAGATGCACGGTATTTTTTAGTATCCAAAACTCCTCTCGATACTCGATTCCAAGAAAAAATCATGTCCTCGCGAACGAATGTGCATTTGGGTTTGGTAACTTTTTACAAAGCGTATTCGTGTTCATACTTAATCAGTCTTTAATCAGAAAAATATTCGGAGGAATTATTTTCCTTCACCTATTTGAAAATGATTAGTCTTTAATAAGATTAAAACATACTCGTATTAAAACATATTTTTTAATGTAGTATGGTTGTTTACCTAGATTACGCCTTTATCCCTTTTTTGTAGCCCTTTTTAGATATCCACATAATTAGCACATTAAAAATAAACCTAATTACCTTAATTTTTTAATCTCGCTTAAGTATTTATGAGCAGACTGTGCATGACCTACACTCGGAATAAAGTTTGACCTATTTTTCACCTTCAAGACAATATGTGTTTTACTTATAGAAGAATAAATCGGGTCATAGTAGTTCATTATTACTTATACAAAATACTTTATTTTGAGAAAAATTACTAAAAAATTCCAAGGAAGAAATTAACAATGTGTTTTACTTATAGAAGGAAAAATCGGGTCATAGTAGTTCATTATTACTTATACAAAATACTTTATTTTGAGAAAAATTACAACAAAATTCCAAGGAAGAAATTAACAAAGCTCTTTGAATTTCTTCAAGAAACGGATATTAACCTATAATATCTACAAGTAATGTAAAGTTAATTTTCAGGGAATACAAATAATATATAATTTTATACGAAGTTTAATAGGCTAGACTAAATCTTATTTTTTGTATTAGGACAGATCGCCACTTTTGCACATGAGAGAAAATCGTTATTTTAAGCTAGACTCTAAATATTTTTTTAATGAATAGATACATGCTCTTTAAACCACTATTTAGCCACTCTCGTTTCACAAACGACCATAAATGTCCACATCTATATAATGCGAAGCAGGACAAGCTCTACTTGAAATAGGTGGCTATTTCCGAGCTTTTAGTATCTGGTTCACACGTACACCGTATCCTACTTAAGCCCGCTCTTGATATGTCTAAAACGAGACAATTCAATTTAGTTTTGTGTTCCAAATACAGGGGAGATAGATGGTATAATAAACTGAATTGTATTTTTATTAATAGGTTTTC
Organism: Cerastis leucographa; assembly: GCA_963082945.1. Classification (NCBI taxonomy): domain Eukaryota; kingdom Metazoa; phylum Arthropoda; class Insecta; order Lepidoptera; family Noctuidae; genus Cerastis; species Cerastis leucographa. The sequence continues at coordinate 7,410,902 of OY720361.1, forward strand.
TGAAAGTTTTGAGAAATTTTGTTGTGAATACAAAACATAAATAAAATATGTTTACTGATAACAAATCGCTAGTTAGCACGTCCGAATTTCATTTCATTTACCCTAATATTATAAAATATGAAGCGCCTAACAAAATTCATAACTTCTGTGATGTCAAAAACAGACAATTTAACGGTTAAGTTAATTATTTCCTGTAAGTATCTAACATCACTGAGCAAAACTTTTTATGATTAAACATCATATTTATTAACATGAGTACTAAAAATAGCTCCCAAATGAATTAGCCATTAAAAAAATTACCACGAACCAAAATAAAAAATACACACCTCGAAAATAGATCCAATTACTCAAAGGCCGACGACACAATTTAATCATAAGTTAAAACCACGAAAATAAGGTCACTATCCGTGTGTCACTATTTTCGAACGAATCAATAAACCCGACCTGTCTTGCACTAAATACGGTGTGACTTTTATAAGGTGGCCTAAAAATAATAAAACATTTTGAGGCACTGGTGGAGTGGCCTTGCATCAAAGATGCATAAGCAATGATCACGCGACCTACTAAACGAAGGATACCTACGGACAGGAAAAAAACTATGAATACTTTTCCCAGAACCAAAACAGTCGATAACGCGATGTAATTATCAGACCATTATGTATGAATGTTACAGGATGTATTGATTACGGTTTCATTTGAAACATTTCTTTAGAAGTCGATTTTCTATGGAATGTTTGTTAGCCGTGGATTTTATTTGTAGTGTAGTAATAAAGGTCAGATTTATGAGTTGATTTAGAAGTTGTGGTGGTCGTAAAAAGGCAATTAAATTACCTAGAACATAATATGGCGTCTTATGGGTTTATTGGTGACAAAAAAAAAACGTTATTAGTAAAACTAATAGCTTAGGCATTAATTAACCAAAGAAAGTATGCACATCGCACATACACCTTCGTCAAAAGTTTACATTGTCCTACCTTAGAAAATGTAAGGTTATTATAACTTACCGTAGAATCGTTATGTCGCTTCAAAATCAACAACGTAGAAGTCCACTTGCAAAACAATGGTTACTTCTTATTTAACCGCTCGATAAAGAAGATAATAATGTACCTGAAAATAAAAACAGAAAAACATTAGGAAATGTCACGAAAAATTACACATTTTAGCTCCTGAGAATATCGGTACCTCGTTTAGGTACCACGTACCATTATCAGTTTTATGTATATACAATGATGACATTATACCTGTAAAGCCATCTTTAGAGCAGTGATAATAAATGGTTTTTTATTTGATATTTTTGTAAAAGCTTGCTTGCTAACAAAACACCGAGTCACCTTCTAAACCGAGGTCTTTTTCAAAATTATGCCATATGAACTAGGCCCAAGAGACCTCATAGGTTATGCTAACCGTTGATTACACTAGCCTCACGTGCCACCGGCCCTGATAGTTGCTCTATGCAAATACACGACGACGCATGTCTGATGGTTTGATAGCAGGAAGGTTATGATGTTTAATTACATTGAAATGGTCATGGTATTTGCCATAAATGTGTAACAACGCTGTTATGTTACCTAAAGGGTATAGTTACGGCTAGTAGTATAAAAAAGCCGTGGGGTTAAAAAGTTATGGTATCAGTAAAATGCTTTTTATCTATTTTGCAAAGTAACGGATGATTTAATACCAGTGTTGTGTCAACAGTCTAAAGCGGTTCGTGTTACTAATATCGATAGGTCCAAAAGGTTCCGGCTACATACATGAGATTAATCAGAGATACAAAACTATCATGTCACTAAATGACTATCCCTAGTTAAAACAGTAAAAAAAAAACGAATAATTTTCAATCAAAAATAAAAATATTTTTATTTTACATAGGCCTATATGGGCACTTATAAAACGCCGAAAAAAGGTGCACGGTTCGGGTTGGTCGTTCCCTATGGAGAAGAACCGGCAAGAAACTCCATGGTTACTCTTTTAAAATCATTTGGTTTAACAATATATTTGAATCTTAAAGCGTTATTACTTTAGTGTGGGAGGACAGCGTAGGCCCGACAATAAGTCGTTGCTTACTACAAAAGGTAGAACAAGATAAAAAAATAAAAAAAAAAAAAAACAATATTATAGTCTCCCTTTATTTTAATCCATTTTTATTTGGATTATGATTATTTATTATGAGCCTTACCTGTCCCACTGCAGGGCAAAGGCTTCCTTTCCCTCTTTTTATTTTTCTCTCTCTTTTGCTATTAGGGCCAATCCTTTTGGAAAGAGTCTCTACCAAAAGTTTGGATATTAATCCTAAATTTTTGGACTATGCCATGTGTATGCAACCAAATCCTAAACGGAATTAATTCTTAGTTCCAAAGCACGAAAGGTTCTAATTCAGAAAGGGAACTTGCATTAATTTGTTATGGACGTTTCTAACAAGGCCATACTCGTCGCTGTTCCGAGCTTCCACAGTGTAAACGATATCGATCATTTGATCAAAGTCTATATCTTCGTGACAGCGACTTAAATAATCTCTGAAATAACGATGTAATCTTAACCTTGTCCATTATTGAGACTAAAAGTTTCCAAAAGTAACTCAAGAAGAATGAAGATCGATCTCTTGACATGACAGCGGTTTATTTGTGGGGTTGTGACTCGAGTTGAAGGGAGATTTATTGAAAAAAAATAGGCCCTGTTTTTTATCTATCCATACTATTTTTGAATCCAAACCTTGAAAAATCGCCTTTTTAAGGTAAGGTAACCTGACCAGACACCTGACTGATTGCAAAGTGCAGGCTTTGATAGATACTTCTACCACATTTTTAATAATATAATATACTAGCTGCTGCCCGCGACTTCATTCGCGAGGTTTTTTTTTGCGTATGAAAAATAGATGTTGGCCGATTCTCAGACCTACCCGATATGCACACAAAATTTCATACAAATCGGCTCAGTCGTTTCGGAGGAGTTTGGTAACAAACACCACACGAGAATTTTATAGGAATTGGAAGATAATTAATCAGTACCTTGCTCACTTCACTCAAGGTATCGAAAACCTTTATGAAGACAACACACTTGTATTTGGAATAAACTAAATCATCGAGGTTCATGTTTAGAGAACCACATTAAGTACACTATACTGGTATTGTACAGTACACATACTCAGCTAGTGCATACGAGGTACATTTTCATTCCTACTTACTTAGTTGCATCTAAGCACTTTAAGCCCCTAGTTTACACGTCAGCGCTAAGACCTTTGCCTCAGGTATTACCGAGTTCACTGCAAGTCGACCACTCTTCAACCTTATTTCTTAGGGGAAAAGGGTGAAAGTGGCAGACGTGGTGACGTGGTGATGGTACTTGGTAGTACTACCGTGTTCACTCATGGACTGCCACGTACATAGGTACATTTAAGTTATATATGTCAACTTAGAACTTGCATGGCACTTTATGCTAATAAAATAACTTGAGTTACACGCGTGGCAGTTTATTACAGTATGTCACTTTTTTATTGTGAGGATAGAGAAGTACGCTGAGGGCTTTCAAACCTGATTTCGAAATAAATTTGTTTGTAAAAACTGTCAACTGGTTCACACGGCGACCAACGATACATTTCCAGTATAATATGGCTTTGTTTTGTAAAGACTTCCCGTAAAATAAAATATTTGCATAGACTGGTTTTATACAAGGTTTTGTTTTACATCGTCGTCAAATTCTAGGAGGTAACTATGCTAATAATTCTCGACCTGAATAAATAATAAAATGGGTAGGTAGTTTTTTTTTTTCTTATTTACGCAAATCGGTAAGTGTGAACCACTCGTGTTTTAAATGCGGGTCGTCTGATTCTCGCCCTATAACCGCGCTTTCACAAATACAAACAATCTAAAATGTTTATTCGATAATTTCTTATTCCCTAAACCATGTTAAGGGGGTTAATCTGAAATACTGACAAACAGCTTTTATTAATAATTAACTAGTTACCGTAATTTTAATTGATTATTTATGTATTGTGTGGCAACCTCCTGAATTTTGACGCGGATGCAAAACAACACCTTGTATAGCATAATATTATGATTTAGTCGTCGTGCGTACTTGCCGTCACAAGTCTCGACAGCCGTCTACTCTACAAGACCTAAGTTTTCATGACCCTTATTCTTGTGGTAATCTTTCCAGAAGATAACAATTTTAAACTTTAATTCATCCCCATAGGAGTCAACGGATCAGTATCCATCAAATCGGATAAAAGACGTATCTTATGTTTCGTATAATCAAAAGTTTTCAGAACGCAATCATTCTATTGTTTTTTGACGTGACAACGTCTTATAAATTGGTTTGCCGGGTGACACTTCAAGAAACTGCGTTACGCTCCGCTCACGTTGTGCGCTCACAATGAGAGCGAGTGAGAGGCACGCGTGCCTTTCACTTTTTATGTCTGTCTCTCTCGCTCTTAGGCGGGCTAACCATGCCCGAGTGGAAGGGACGCGTGCCTCTATATATGTATATTTATATATAAATACGTATGTATGTGTAAAGGTAAAAATAAAATTTTGTTAATAAGAAATTCAGTGCGAGATTCTTTGTATAAATTAATGTTTTAAATATAATTCTTTGTATAAATAAATGTTTTAAATTGTTACTATTATATCATCCTTCTTCCTACTATACGAATGAATATTCACATTAAAATTATTTTACCACTGAAAGTCGTTGTCACGTAAAACTTTCGCCCGTATACCGACTTTACAGGCAACCAATTTTTTTTTTTTTTTTTTTTATGACACTACTTAATACAAACAAAATTACAAGATTTTAAAGTCTATTTCGTGTATAAATTTAAACCTGTTCTAAATTATCCGCATGCTATTGTATTATGCCCGAATATATATGTTCTTAAAAATCTGTAACACCCTTTATTTATCACATTTTAGGCAAATGAAGATACAGACTTACTTACCGTAAATGAAGCATCGTAGACTAAAAAATATCGCGTAACAGATCTGGTTGTTAATACCCTCTCTTGTTCTAACAAACATTTTGGTTTGGACAAGATTCCATAACACATTTGAAACTTATATCACCAAAAACCTAGCAAGAAGATCCTAGATCTTAAAACGACCTACTATGCAAAAAACCTCATCAACACCAATGACATTCAATAAATCGCCATCAGAGTCATAAAACTCTTTCATGTTAAAACATAATCGAGTTCAAAGTGTTTGCACATTTTCGATATTACTTAATAATCTCCGTATTTTATGCTGAAAACGTTTCTGAAGCTCACCGAGAAAAGACGGTTGTACAAAAATCTGTTCGCCGAGACTCTCGTTGGAATATTAATCTGAAAAGTGTGTTTATTTCTTTACTTATTTATACAGACATTTATGAAATGTAAAAGTGTTAGTTCTACATAGAAATACGAACATTTTTTGTGGTTTACTTTTAGAATATTAAATGTTTTGGTAACTGTGCAGTAGGTTTTTATTAATGGAAGCAGGAGGGACTGTTTTTTTGCCAGTGCTTTGACTGAAATTATGATTAACTTCTTAACTTCATCGACGGATAGATTAATTCCTAAGTTTAATCAAAGTTACGACATGTTTGGTGCAGTGGCTGAGCGATTTGCTGCACTGCGCGTCGCGGGTTCGATCCCCGCACGGAATATTTATTCGTATGACCTACAGGTAGCTATTCCGAGCCAAGTTGTTTGAGTATGTGATTTCAAATGTTTGTAAACGCACCCACGATACAGAAAAAAATCTTAGTGTGGGACAACGGAAAGAACAAAAAACAAAGTTCAGTTAATATTTGTTACTTACTGATCTTTGTTCCTAGTTTTCCCAAAATTCTCAATACTTGGAAGTTGGTTTAAGTTTCGAGTATTTAATCTGTGCAGATTTGAATAAACTTCAAAGTCCTAATCATGAGATTAGGTACCTAATGCACACTCTAAAAAGCGGAACCTATAGTTAGTGGGTACATCATCATCTGCCTAGCCTTTTCCCAAACTATCTTGGGGTCAGCTTCCAGTCTAACCGGATGCAGCTGAGTACCAGTATTTTACATGTAGCGACTGCCTATCTGACCTGCACAACCCAGTAACTGGGTAATACGATACCCCTTGTTAAGACTGGATGACAGACTTTTGGCTTCTGACTGTTCGTAACGACTGTCAAAGATCTACAAATGACAGCCGGGAGCAACGGCTTAACGTGCTTGCCGAGGCACGGAAACCCAACCTAACATGTAGTTGTACAAAATATATAAAAAGCTTTAATAAAAACTAATTGTAGATAAAGTATCGTAATAAATTATGATAAATTGTTAACGTTTAACAACTGTTCTTGGTTCTAAATGACATAATTTATCAAGCAATTTGTCTATCAGAGTATTTTAGGAAATGATTTTCATAAACCCAAATAGATCTTCTCATAAAATGAATTAATAGCTGTTTGTATATCCAAAATAACATGTTGAAGTTTTTATGTAGGTAGATGATGATTGGATTATACGTAGTTCATTCGCTTGTGCAGTGATTTATTCGAAACATTCTATATTGACATGATTACAATACAGCTTGGCAAGCGTATGGATAAACAAATGAATGCTCTATGTTTATTTTTCTATTGTGTTATAAGTTTAAAGGCTAATGTCCGCCACATCGGAATTACTTATGATATGTGGCACCAGATTTAATTAGAATAGGAAAACAGACGTCCGCGTCGGCGATCCGTCAACGCCTTGTTATATACCGGCCACCTTACTTGACAACCTCACAAGTCAATATGGCTGCCCGCAACAACTTGACGTTCCGCCAGAGAGAATTGTAGACCGCTTCTCTCTCGTCTGTGGTCACAGTTTAGTTTGTAACTTTAATCATATGAAGCCTTTTTGCAAAGGCGCCGACAAGTTGATGATTGTTTGGTGTTAAAAATATCGGTGGTCAAGGTGCAGGAATGTGACGCGAAATAGAAAAAAAATAGGCAAGTGAGTCTGAGCATGAATTTGGATGGCAATAAGAGTAGAGGAAGGTAAAAGAAGTATGGATAGCTAGAAAGGGTGTGACTTATGATAATTATGGTGACGATTTACAGAGAAGTATGGAAACAGAAGACATGGAAAAATAGTTTTCAAATACAGTTTACAGAACTCTTTGTCTAATGAATGATTTTGTAAATAATTCTACAACAAGATCGAAAGTATTGTTGTTCTTTTTTATGCTTTTTATTTTCAGAAAATCCAAGAATGTTACATCTTAGTTTCACCTACTAGCCCTAATTACAGTTTACCCAAAGTTACAATAGGTGCTTAGGTAGGCAGATACCTAAAAGTTGTGACTTTTAAAAGTAGGTTGGTTTTCGTAACGATGTAGCCTACAAAACTTTGGTAATTCTGACCTTCTCTCTTTTTCTTCATTAGTAGCTTATTAGTAGTTTAAACTACTGCTAAAATAAACATTAAGTATGAGAAGAGTTTTCGTAAGAGATAAAAAACTCAGGGGTTAAATTTCTATTGGACTTTTACGTTATTTAATGTAGATTTTAACTTTTAGCTTTTGTATGATAAATATTGTTTTTATATAGAAAAAATACTATTACAATGCTTACCTTAGTGGTTAGCAATCACATTCGTGTCGAAAGCAACATTGTACATAAATATATTCACTTTCAATAAGGTTCACAAAATTGCCGAACAAGATTAGCGATCAACCGTCCAACCTCCGGCACTAAAATATCAAAATTAATTAATTTCCTTGCAAACCGGTAGTAAAAAAAACTACAGACCTTATCGTGAACATTATTAATCAAAGAAAAACGAGTCAAAATGGTAGATGATGTGTGGGTTAATAAATCATAGCTCAACGGTTTCTAAATATAACTCACGGCGATGTTTCATCGATTTCAAAACGTTGGAACATACATAGTTTTGAATGACAGAGTGTTTTACCATAATTTATTATTTACAGTATCGGTTTTCTGTCTTTTCAAAGTTTGTAGGATACAAAATAGGACGCAATACATGATAAATGCAATAATAAAGAATTAAAAATCAAGATTCAAGCTAGGAACATGCCAAGCTTACTATTTTAGTAAGAAAAAAGCATTTATTAGTCTCGCACGGCACAAAAAAAATTGGTAAAAACAAATTATACAAAAAAGTTAACACAGAAAAAATTCAATAAATAAGACAAATTAAACTTGACCTGTACGAGGCTAAATGGCGCAGCATGGTTCAACATTTAAACAAATGTTATTTAGATGCCCCAAATACGTTGGGGTCGGCTTTCAGTCTTACCAGATGCAGCTGAATTCCAGTATTCTATATTAGCGACTGCCTGTCTGACCCCAACAGATATTGGATGATACGCTTTTTTTTTCGGATGGGAAATCATCAAATTATTTACTCCTCCCGCTCTAGGCGGAGCGTAAGGGAGTGTGAGACTTGTACTGACTAAAACCCATTCATGTTCTTTTTTAGCTCTTTGTGTTCCAGGGCCACGGTATCTCTTTCGAACAGTACCGCAGCCCTGGATGATACACCTTGGTCTTGCTTTTGTCAGACTTTCAGACCACTAACTACCTTTAATTTTAGATGAGAACAATAAAGAAAAAAAAAGAACTTGTCCATAATATTGAAGAATTTCAAGTAAAAACTTAGCCAAAATTTCAGCTTACCTACTAAATGATCTGTCTAAAACTAGAGATCAAAGAAAATAACATCGCTTTTTTTTTATCCAGCACAATTTTTCAAGTCCTTCGTTATTTAACAAACTACGCATAATTATGTTTGTACTTGCTTGCTCTAAGTTACTTTCATAAGACTTAAGAACACTCGCAGTTGAGTACCGGACTAATTAACTTTGTAGACAAGCTTTGGGGGAATTAAGCTTGCGTAGCGGTTCGTGTAGCTTTAAGATGGAACTGACAGGGTGGCCCGCGAAATTAAAATTTTCTTACGTTTTTTGCAATTTTCCGGTCAGTGTCAGTTTTTATGTTGCATAAAATATGATACGCGGCCGTAATTAATATGGTTTTACTGAGTTTTAATAATTAAAATCATCAATACAGCTCCTTTAAGTACAATTAACCCTAGAGAATGACTTTTTCATGAAATTGTCATTGTTATTGTTATTGGTGATTTTAATGACTACAATTATTCATCATCATCATCATCATTTCAGCCGAAAGACGTCCACTGCTAGACATAGGCCTCCCCCAAGTGACGCCACATTGACCGGTCCCGTGCGCTTCGCATCCAGCGGATCCCCGCAACCTTCACCAGGTAATCGGTCCACCTATTGGGAGGCCTTCCAACGCTTCGTCTTCTGGTTCGCGGTCGCCATTCCAGAACTTTTCGGCCCCATCGCCCATCCGTTCTGCGAGCAATGTGCCCTGCCCACTGCCACTTAAGTTTAGCAATACTTCGGGCTACATCGGTAACCTTGGTTCTCTTGCGGATGTCCTCATTTCTGATTCGATTACGCAAGGAAACTCCGAGCATAGTCCTCTCCATTGCCCTTTGGGTGACTTTAAGCCTTCTGATGAGGCCCATTGTGAGCGACCACTACAATTATTATTAATAATAATTATATTATTAACTTTTAAGGTGTTATTAATGCCAAATAAAAACAATTTTCTTTCTTCTTTCTTTCAAATATAAATACGTACGTATTACGGCCGCGTATCATATCTTATTCTACATAAAAACTGACACTGACCGGCAAACTGCAAAAACGTAAGATATATTGAATTATGCGGGTCACCTGTCGCTTCCACCTTAAGGTAAAATATCTCATAAAAATATAAAATATTAAGGTAAGTGCACACAAGATCAAAAATAAACAAAAATTGTACTACTTACAATCCTGTCCTATTTGACCCAAAGGTGGACTGGTAGAGAATGCCTTGTGGCATTAAGTCCACCAATGTACCACTCTTGTACATGAAGTTTAAATAAGATAAGATAAAGATTTATTTTCTCACCACAATACATAATTACATTATTAGTTTTCATGAACAATACATGTAAATAAATAAATATCAGTCAAGTCACTGTTAGGTTACCGACCAGTCATGGCAAAAAAAATAACAGTTCCACTATGACGTCTGACATGACATGACGTGATCCAGAAATGACAGAACTTGTAATTTTTCTAAGCATAATTAGACACACATAACATCGCGCTTGTAATCCTCGAAGGTTTAGGCAGCAGTAAGTTATAGTAAACCCACATTTCGACAGTTATGTTTTTAAGCACCATGTAATAGGGACGAGCCTATTCAACCAGGCACATATCCAGACTACGTAGCTCTACTAAGAAAAAATGATGAAATACCCAATAACACTTTGCCCAACCTGAGAGTCGAACCCAGGACCACATGCTCAGCAGTCGGGCTTGCGGTCACTAGACCAACGAGCAAGTCCAACAACACAGTACAGTAGACGTTACAAGTCTTTCAATTTTTAGGGATACGTACCCAAAAAAAAAAAAAAAAAAATCTTGAATGTTAGGGATGTCAGGACGCGCCCGGCGTCAGGTGTACTGGTGGTCGCGAGAGCTGAAGTCCTGTACGCCAGGCATCGCAGGCTCCGCATCCGCCCTACGGATGCGGCAGCCATTGAGGCAGAGCTGTACGAGGGATACAGAGCAGCGAAGACCGCCCTCCAAGAGGCTGTCCAGCGGGCCAGGGACCTGGGCCGCGAGGAGATGCTGGGGACTCTCGACAGAGATCCGTGGCGGCGCCCTTACAAGATGGTGCGCGACAAACTCCGCACCTGGGCCCCCCCGCTGACGCAGAGTCTCCGCCCTCAGCTCGTGGAGGACGTGGTGAGCGCTCTGTTCCCTCTGCGAGGGGAACATCCTCCCCCGCCTATGGCTCCGCCGCTTGCGGTGCCAGATGTGGACCATATCGAGGACGATGACGACATTCCGGAAGTGACCGGGGTAGACCTGAGAGTGGCGGTAGGCAGGCTTAAAGCCAAAAATACCGCCCCGGGACCCGATGGCTTGCCTGGCAAAGCCTGGGTCCTGGCCTCGGAGGCTCTAGGGCCCCGACTGGAAGGGCTCTTAAGCGCATGCTTGGAGAGAGGCCAGTTCCCGCTTCGTTGGAAGACGGGGAAGCTGGTCCTCATCCGGAAGCCGGGGCGCCCTGCGGACTCTCCGTCCGCATACCGGCCCATTGTGTTGCTCGACGAGGTGGGCAAGCTCTTTGAAAGAGTCATTGCGAACCGCCTCGCCGGGCACCTTGTGGGGATGGGGCCGGACCTTGCGGAACACCAATTTGGTTTCCGCAGGGGGCGCTCGACGGTGGACGCCATCATGCGCGTGAGGGCTCTCACGATGGGGGATGCAGTGTCTCGGGGTGGGGTCGTCTTGGCGGTGTCTCTTGACATCGCCAACGCCTTCAACACCATGCCCTGGAGCTGCATAAGGGAGGCACTTCGGTATCATCGGGTGCCGACCTACCTTCGTCGTGTGGTCGGGGACTACCTGACGGATAGGGCCGTCATCTACCCCGGTCGCACCGGAGAATGGAATCGGCGACAGGTGTCGTGCGGTGTTCCACAGGGATCGGTTCTGGGGCCGCCCTTGTGGAACATCGGCTACGACTGGGTGCTGCGCGCTGACCTCCCTAGCGGTGTCAGCGTTGTTTGCGACGCTGACGATACGCTGGTGCTGGCACAGGGGAGGTCGCACGAGGCGGCGGCCGAATTAATGACACGCGGGGTTGCGATAGTCGTGGAGAGAATCCGGCAACTGGGTCTCGAGGTGGCATTGCACAAGTCCGAGGCCATGTGCTTTCATGGGCCTCGGAATGCGCCACCGTCGGGATCCATACTGACGGTAGGAGGGGTTCCCATCGGCGTCGAGTCGACGCTGAAGTACCTAGGGCTTGTCCTCGACAGCCGGTGGAACTTCGTGGAGCATTTCCGACGTTTGGCCCCCAAACTGGAACGGGCAGGGGCTGCATTCAAGCGGCTCTTGCCCAACCTAGGGGGTCCAAACGCCTCCTGCCGGAGGCTCTATGCGGGGGTCGTGCGGTCCATGGCCCTTTACGGGGCCCCGGTGTGGGCGCGTTCTTTGAGGCGGCGAGCCGCCCATTACCTGAACGCGCCCCAGAAGGTGGTAGCCGTAAGGCTGGTCCGGGGGTACCGTACGATCTCCGGCGAGGCGGCGAGCCTCTTGGCCGGATTGCCGCCATGGGATCTGGAGGCGATAGTCCTCGCGCGCCTGCACGAATGGCGCGCGGAGGCACTACGTCGGGGGGAAACTCCGCTGCCGCGGCAAATTGTCGCTCAGCGGACAGACCTCCGGCGTGATCTCATGGCGACATGGAGACAGCGACTGTCGCAACCACGTGCAGGGCACGCCACAATAGTGGCGATAAGTCCCCTCTTTCAGGAGTGGCTAGAGAGGCGGCACGGCGCCCTCACCTTCCGCCTGACGCAGGTCCTCACCGGACACGGTTGTTTCGGGAGGTTCCTGCACCGAATCGGGCGGAAGGAAACGCCCGGGTGTTACCATTGCGAGGATCGGCCGGAGGACACGGTGAGGCACACCGTGGAGCTCTGCCCCGCTTGGGCTGAGCACCGCCGTGTCCTCGTAGCGGCGATTGGCGGCGGCGACCTCTCGCGTCCGGCCCTGGTTCAATCCATGGTCTGGAGCGAGAGGGAATGGGATGCCGTCGCCTCCTTCTGCGAAGCAGTCATGCTAGCGAAGGAGGTGGCGGAACGTGAGAGGGAGAGAACCTCACGTCCCAGCCGCCGTGGGAGACGCCCCGGGCGTCGGGGGGCAACCAGTGGCTCCCGGCCACCGTAGGCGCGAGCCTGTGGACGGTGAGTAATGGGCTAGCTCACCGTCCGTCCGTCTCATGACGACAGGCCGTGTCGACGGCGCGTACGTGTTCCACGCGCGCCTCAAGGAGATGTCAGCAAACAGGAAGGGGCCCGAGAGCGCCGATGCCTGCCAGGGCTGCGGGTTGTTCGAAAGAGATACCGCGGCCCTGGAACACAAAGGGCTTAGAAGGAACATGGGTTGGTTTTAGTCAGTCAAGTCTGACACTCCCTCCCGCTCCGCCCAGAGCGGGAGAAGTGATTAGATGATTTCCCATCCGCAAAAAAAAAAAAAAAAAAAGGGTTACGTACCCAAAGGGTCAAACGTGACCCTATTACTGAGACTTCGCTGTCCGTCCGACGTCCGTCCGTCTGTCACCAGGCTGTAATCTCATGTGATAGTTCGCCAGGTGAAATTTCTTCAGATTATGTATTTCTGTTGCCGCTATAACAACAAATACTAAAAAGAGAAAAAAAATAATATTTAAGGGTTTTTTTTTGCTCGTTTTTATAAATAACTAGCTGTCCCGCGCAACTTCGTCTGCGTTTTTCCCCGTTTTCGCAACATTTTTCATTGCTGCTCCGCTCCTATTGGTCGTAGCGTGATGATAATTATGTAGCCTATGTCCTTCCCCAGGTTAAAATCAATCTTCTTGCCAAATTTCATTAAGATCCGATCAGCCGTTTAGTCGTGAAAAGGTAACAAACAAACAAACATACATACAAACAAACAAACAGAGTGACATTCGCATTTATAATATTAGTATGGATGGTACGGAACCCTTCGTGCGCGAGTCCGACTCGCACTTAGCCGGTTTTTGGTTAAAACATGCTGGTTTCGTCACGAAGTTATCCTTCACCGTTATTGGAGTGATGATAATGAAATAAATAATACAATCTACTTAAAAGTCGTGTCACAGCTCCATACGCAGTTTTCATAGTATTGACGCTAGTTTCATTTTTCGTCATCGAGCCAGACACGTTTGTGGCACGTAGTCGTATCAGGGGGCCTACTTTCTAACTCCGTCAACGAAAGTACGGGTCCGTACGTAACTAGCTTTATACTTTGAAATGAACCCTACTCTCTAATATTTTTAGATTCATGAGTTTTGAAAACACATCGGGAGTAAGGACAACTGTCCAATCGTATTATCATTCATTTTTAGTTCGGGCCTCTAACGAATCTTATATCCGTAAGAGATACGGAGTAGGAAACGACCGTAACATCGGCCAAAAGTACGGATTTCGTGCTTAAAGAGTAGACCCCCTGGTCCCACATGTCCGTCACATAACTGTCGGCGAGTCACAGTGCTCTCAGTGAACGTCACGTCTGTCGTCACCGACACGTTGAAACGTTTATTGTTGCGAACCAACCGCAGTTATTTACATCCCTCACATGGACGTAACTGATCGGATTCATGACGTTAAATTGACTGAGGTATGTATTCTTTAGTTAGAGAGTGATTTCCATATCAACTCGGAATTAGCTTGAGCCGATCACGTATCCCAAAGATTTGTCTTATTTAAATCAGCGTAGGGCCGCGTCCTGTCGCCACGTCGCGTCGGCGTGAACCGAAACAAGGCGAATAACGCTTCATCACTTTTATTGCATGGATATAAAGGAGTCTGCCTACTCAGCCATGACCAGAAACATGACCCGGACTACTATACCCCATAAGAACGTATAAACTACCTCAGAGTGTCATACTCAAAACAACGGGTTTAGAACGGTCCTCATACGCGGTTATAACAGGTTAACACCGGTCATCATATGCGCTTAAACCCTATTTTCTTTGTATTGAAAAGTATGAGACCATATGTATGCAGCGTGCCCTGCACGGAGCGTCAACAAATGCACGCGAGAATACAACGTGTAAACCGAAACTTCACGAAGCCGCCAACCAAGCATTCTGTACATTAAACTAAGTAACCCTACGCAAAAAAAAATACTGGAAAACGATTTTTTGGGTGCAAAATCACTTTTTACGGTATAACTCAATGTAAAGCATTCGAAACATTGTGCTGATAGATGCATTGAATAGTAAGGTGGTCGGGTAGGTATTTAAAGTAAAATTATAACATAAAAAAAATACATTTTCAAAAAAAAGCTTGTAAAAATTTGGAACTTTTGACCTACAATATCTCTGTAATTTAGAAGGTTCCCATGTATGGTACAGAACAAAAAAATATCGCAATGACGACGGGGAGAACAAGGGCTTCGTTAAGAGTCTATTTACACCCTATATTTTGCTGGTGCCGATTCGCTACGTGTATGGCAAACACCAGTTTTGGTCGGTGACGCAACGGTCTAGTGGGAATCTATACTAATATTATAAAGCTGAAGAGTTTGTTTGTTTGCTTGAACGCGCTTATCTCAGGAACTACAGATCCTATTTGAAAAATTCTTTGCGTGTTTGATAGCCCATTTATCGCGCTACGACCAGTAGGAGCGGAGCAGCAATGAAAAATGTTGCTAAAACGGGGAAAAAGTGACGCAGACGAAGTTGCGCGGGACAGATAGTACTTAGTCTTATACTTTTGAATGCAAAGAATATATTTTTGCCTAATTTATAAAGAAAATAAAGAGATAAAGGTCTTTCTGACCAGCTAAACCTGATTACGCGTCGAAGTGAGGTCACTCTTGTGGCTCTATTATCAGTTCATGAACCCTCAGCTTTATATTTTTATGAGAAAGTTTCTGAGAGTTTTAAAAATCTCTGTAAGTATTCGATTAGGCGGGTAATGGAGCTGAAATGAGCAATTAACTTTGATAATCGCTTTCTCTAAGGTTAATGACCTGCTGTTTTTTGTTGTGAAAAGATGGCTTTAGTAAGGCGATTAATCTTTGTTACATTTCATTCGATTAGTCGGACGAAATTGTTTATGTATCCTTCCCCGTATTGATTGAAGAAAAAAACCCAAACGTCTTATTTTTATTAACACTCCGCTACTGAATGTCGAAGTTTGAAATGTCGACGTATGTTAGTTCTAAAGTACAGGATCTCGATGTACGCCAGTTCGAAAGTTCACTGGAGCGAAGTATGCAAGGCCGACGTATCGTTAGTTAGAAAGCATAATTGTTAAAGAGCGAGCGAAGCGAGCTCTGGACTTGGGGCACCCCGACTCGGATAGGTTAGGTTCGAAGGGGATGGCTAAGACCCCGACATCCCCTTCGTGTTAGGTTACTGTAAACCCTGCAGACAGAAATAGGAGCCCCGCGTAGCGGGGCTACGTCGACTATGCTTTTAGGGTTTCTAACTAACGATACGTCGGCCTTGCATACTTCGCTCCAGTGAACTTTCGAACTGGCGTACATCGAGATCCTGTACTTTAGAACTAACATACATCGACATTTCAAACTTCGACATTTAGTAGTGGAGTCTTTTATTAAGAATGCTGACTTTCTGCTTTTGCTTACATATATTATTGACATACACCAGGTTCATTATTATACATTAATTTGGAACAGCTATAGATTGTTCCCATGTATGTGTTTGTTACAAGCCGTATTTCTATTATAAATGAATCTGAGCGAGTTTCACCATTGAAATTAAACGCGTTTAGTACATCAGAATCTAAACTTTCATCAGTGCCATTGTTATGGAAACGATTCTTAAACACGGTTTAGATTTTGCCGTTCAGTGTGTTGGTGCAATGAGCTCTTAAAAAGATTAAGATCGATCGGGGCACTCTAAATTATTACGCAATGCACAAAGTCCTTAATGTTTCGTACATAGGACAACGATCGTTATCTTTGCACGAATTATACATCTACCTACCCATACACCTATCTACATGCTTGAAGACGTGACCCAAAAGATATACGGCTACGTATCTTTCTTCCTCGTTGATATTACTTGGAAACTAGCCAAGCCACAAAAATAAAAAAATATGTGTCAAAGAATGAAAACATACGCCCTTTAAATCAGTTTTATTTTAAGAAAAATGCGGAATGCTGGACAGCTTGTTATTTTAGTATCTGAAAGTTTTATTAGACTATGAGTCCCCGATCATGACCTCATGCAATGCCACTTGCGACAAGCACACGTTTTGCGTGACTTGTTTACTTTGTGTGAGTACTCTCGCGTCTCGCTTAAACTAGTAGGGCGTGGCCAAGTGGCAACATATATGAATTAACACAATTTTTGCTCGGAGCTTGTCACTGAAATTCATGTCGCTCGTCCGTGGGGACCGGAATCCATGCATGAATAAAAAACATTCGGCATTTTCGAACGCAGATCCAATTCCAGACCAAAAAATACGAATTTTTCGGCTTTATTCATTTCTGTGACATGTGACACTGATGAAAAACTGGATTGCTTAACTTCAAAAAGCAAACCACATTCCAAATACGATTCTAAAAACAAATAAATTTGCTTCAAAAACAAATTCTGATTTGTCAATATAATTTGTTTGAAAAAAAAAAACAAAACAACAAATCAAATTTATTTATCAGGTCAAACACAAATTCTGATTCACAAGTGTAATTTGCCCGAAAACCAATCGTTGGTTTCCGTCTGAAACGATGAAGTGGCCAACATAAATACCATCAAGATAGCTATCGTAACTCAAACACGTTTGTTCAAAGTACGAAGGCAAATCGTACAAACGTAGTTGTGCACTAGTGATGCACGATATAATCCGATACTTTACAGTATCGATGAAAACGTATACGATGCAATACTTGAATCGATACAAAAGTATCGGTATCGAATATTGACGGTATCGTACCAGTTTTCCATAAATTGCATGATCGGTCAAGATAAAAGAATACAAAACAAATTTTAATGTACGTTTCGACTTGAGAACCTCCTCCATTTTTTCTTCAGTGAAGCAGGAGGACACAAAGTAAATGAGTAGTTATCTTTTTCTTAAATTTAGTTATTAATAAATACGATACGGCACTTAAATTTGAATATATTCAAGTATCAAGAAACGATATTATTCCACTCGATATTTGGAGAATCAGATTGAAGCCATTCAATACGTTCCTTAGAATCGTATCGTATAGTTGCGATCCGGATCGATCCAATGAATGTATCGAAACAAATGCAAATGTTGTGCATTCAGGTGTGTTGTGCAAATGTTGTCCATGTTTACACTGCTGAATAAATCACAACCATACGATTTAAAACTTAAAGGTCAACTTGCCATTTCATGACCGTCATTTGTAGATAATAGCGATAATGGTGGTGCAGCATTTTATATGCTTCGAATAAAATTCCGTGTTCTCTTTTGTTCTTTTAACAAGGATGGATTCAAATGAGAATTTAAAGACTTGAATGGTAAATGGAACACAGGTCATCGCACATTTATCACAGTTCTTATAAGTACCTAAGCGTCGACTTTATAAGAGCTTTTAGGTAGTCTATTCATGTAGTTCTTCAACTGATACTCATTCATAAACGTGTCAATAAGGCTATGAAATATTGACACTGACATTTCTTGAACGCAGTTTAAGGTCCTTTTACCTACCCAAGAATATTTGAGTAAATAATGGAGATAACATTTACTGCTTGAACACAATATCTAAATTCACCAAGTCGTATGTTGTCACCTGTCTAACCCAAACTAATCTACACGTATCTCTTATTCACGTCACAATGGAGTAATTTAGAACTCAAAACAAAGGATTTTCAGAGCAGTTAATTAATTAATAATCCTTTTGTTAAATATTTAGACATCGTAGTACATGTCCAACTAATAATATTGTTAAGAACAAAATTCAATTCTGAAGACGAGGGAACATTAATATTTAAATTAAAAGTTTACGTAAGCAAGTAATTTAAACAATGTAAGTTACAAATTTTAATACAACACTGAAGTCGTACCAAAGTTAGAAAACCACAAGAATGGTTTTGATAAATATTAAAATTTAAGAAACACGCATAATTAAATTCGAAAATTTTAAAGTTCTAAAGAAGAAAAAGGCAATAAGACAAGAGAACAGTACTATTTAAATTAAGAAAATATTTAAAAAATTAAGCGTAACAAACCCACAATCATATCATGGAATGCCTCTATCTACGTGTAGATTAAAAAACAACCTCAGAGAGGTGATTTTGTCCGACTCGATGCCAAAGAAAACAGTTCTTTTTTTATTAATATTAATAATTATTTATTTACAAAACAGGTTTTATGTTGCAACTCCAATGAGTTCTACAACTAATAGTGCAGTGCAATAGGTTATTTTGGTGGTTCAGCTCGTAGCTAAATTATAACAGCCGCACGGGTCGACCTCTAAGTTCAGCAGTGCTTTCCAAAGTCGGTCCGTAGATGAGTGACCGTCGTATATAATTATGAGTTACCTTCATGTCTCGGAAAGCACGTTCAGCCGTTGGTCCCGGCTGTCATTTGTAGATCTTTGGCAGTCGTTACAAGTATTCAGAAGCTCTGAAAGTCTGACAGCCAGGGTTGTGTAATACTGACATTAAGCTGCATCCGGTGAGACTGGAAACTGTCCTCAGCTTAGTTTGGGAAAAGGCTAGGCAGATGATGAGATTGTATAGATAAATCAGAAACTAACAAGAGGTTAATCAAATAGGTGTCAGACTTAGTTAAAAAAATCTGTAAAATTTTATAAAACAGTCTCCCAGAATAGCTAGTTTTCACCCAGTTTTGGGAGAAAAAATGTTACAACCAACTCCCCAGCAACAAGTATGTCTTGTCTGAAACTTAGGAGAACTTAAGATGTACGACTATAGAGATCTGTCAGCACGCATTGGCATTGTGAATGAGAATAGTAAAGAATACTGACACCATGTGGAATTAATAGGCACGAAGAGATAAATAACAGAAACAACAGTTATATAAACGTTGACAAAATGCTACGATTCCAAGAAAATGTAAACAAACCAGTAAGGAACGGAACGGAAACTGACCGAATTATTAACTGCAGTAAACACGCCATTAATAGAAACAGAATCTGTTAGCACCCAATTCTTTGACGATTGTAAACGTGTTGTGACGTCAGTCAACGTAGCAGTGTGCCGATGTTAAAACAATAATAGATTCCATTCAGAGGCTACTGATGTTACAAATGCACGCATTGTGGACTGATGATTAGAACTAACAAATTATGAAGCTATTGATGAAGTTTCGCCGTTTGGAACTATCAATAAAGCTGCAACAATGATTCACGATACTAACGAACGATACACGCACTCAAAAAATGAGCACAGGATGGTCTACTAGCACATACTAGGAGGTGGAGGGGATTGTGGCAAAATAATTTGATTTATATTTATTTAATTGTGCTATTGATTTTATTCGGATCTTGCGAGTTCAGATAAAGAGAAGCTCAATGCAGCTTGACTGGGACGATCTTAAATCATCGACAGTGGAGGAGAAAGTTGGGATTTTTAATAGGTCGGGATTTTGACGCGCATGCACCATTGAAGGCCGTCCGTGTTAAGCGTCCTCTGACTCCGCTCTAGTCTATTTTCAGGTAAAGTTGCGCTTGCCTAAGTTGGTCTGTGAAATGGTTACCACCCATTACATATCGAGTTTCTTCCGTGCCTGTGAAAGCATGTAAACCGTTGGTCCCGGCTGTCATTTGTAGATCTTTGACAGTCGTTACAGCAATAACTGGGTTGTGGAGGTCAGATAGGCATTCGCTCTATGAAAATACCGATATTCAGCAGCATCCGGTTAGATTGGAAGCTGACTCCAACATAGTTTGGAAAAGGCTTGGCCGATAATGATGGTCTACTAGAAGTAACAGGGCTGTTTACTTCTCTGCACAAGATAATCATAGCCTGTACGAACATTGTGCAAACAATAATATAATAAATAAATAAATCTATACTAATAGAGTTTGTTTGTTTGCTTGAACGCGCCAATCTCATGAACTAATGATCCGATTTAAAAAATATTTCAGTGTTAGATAACCCATTTATCGAGGAAGGCTATAGGCTATATATCATCACGCTACAACCAATAGGAGCGGAGCAGCAATAAAAATGTTGTGAAACCGGGGAAAATGTGACGCAGACGAAGTTGCGCTGGACAACTAGTACTAGATAAACATGCTAAGTATTATTTGTGAGGTAGTTGAATCGTAATAAATACAATAATGATGTGCGCCATTTTCAAAGTAAAACGATGCATGATCTGAATTTACGATTATGATCATTCTCCCTTATCCCAGTTTACAGACGCACCAATAATATAATTTCATAAAGCTCCTTTACAATCTAAAACAAACCTACCATGAAAATACAAACCATTAAATACTGCAAAGTCCTTTCAATTTAAATGGAACTTAATCAACCGGATAATTTAGTGAATTGCATTCATAGGAATTCGCAATACCGTGAAACAGCTATATCGTTTCCCCGCGGCATGCATATTTATGCATTTCAATGTAATGTAATACAGAACTGGGTATTTAATCATGATTATTTTTGATTGCATGTTACCTTACCCACATGTTACTTACCTACATTCATTCTAATAGACTAGTCCACAACGTGTTAATTCTGATAAAGCCTAGTCCTAAAAATATGAGCGATTTCACATTTGATTCGGAATGACACATCTAGAAAAATGTATCGAAGGTATGTATCGTATGTACACGTAAAAATTGCAACGGTTACGAGTATTAACAAATTAAGATGAAACAAAAGATATTATTTAGTTTTTTGTTAATAACTCAAAAACTATTCATTTTTAAGGATTTTGTAAAAACAGATCCTTGAAGAGGAGAAAATTTCCAATAAAATAGTTCTGACCCCCGGAAATTCTATGATTCCGGAATTTTATGATTTCTCTATGATTTATAATTTTAATTCAACGCCGAAAATGGGGCTCCGTCCAGCAGCGTAACGACTTGGGCGCACAACTGCTAAAGTCAGTGTCCACATAAAATATTTTCTTTTTCAGTAACAAATATTAATTTAAAAAAAAAAGTATAAATTTTGGTATCATCCAGGCACTTAAAATAATACATGCCCGTTGGATAAATATAATTAACATTTTTTTTTCCAATTACTGTTATCCTAAAAGACTACATAAAAGTTAAAATAATATTATCTATCATTTTTTGGCTTTGTGGAGCCCTTCTTATACATATACTTAACAAGATCACGCGATAAAAGTTAATAATTTAGTTTATATTTTTTTTATGTTAACAAATAACATATGAAAAATCCCGGGTTCGATACCCAGGTCGTGCAAAATGTTATTGGGTTTTTCCATTGCCAAGTTCTCTATAGCAACCGCGGAGTCTAGATTTGTGTGGCGGTTGATGGTAAAAGGCTCTACCCCTTTTACATGGGACTAAGACCTAACTTGCGAAATAGGTGTCCTATTAGGTACTCCTCGGCCTAGCCGTTCAGAAATACAGCCGTGATGTTACTCTGAAATCCTACTAAACTAATAATAGGTTTTATTTCCTGTCACTCCGAATTTTCTTCCTTCCAAAACTCAAGCGAGCAACAAGAAAATAAGAAAAAAAAAGAATTATCAACAGCCTTGTTTTCAACTGCTAATAATTATTGCAGTGCTTTTCAACGACCGAGTAATTGTTCTATTATGTCTGTTAAGCTTCCATTATGTTTTTTCATTTCTTTTTTTCGTTCACAGATTGTCACAGAGAAAAAAGAAAGAGGTGGCTTTGTAATTGTCTCTGGGTTTTCTTCCCTATCTTTGACTGTTAAATCTGTAATGGTAACTGTTTTGTCGTCGCCTTCAATGGCCTCGTGGTTCTTTAAGTTTTGTTTGAATTTTACAGTTCAAATGTTTTATTGCAGACCACAATTCAAAACTGGAAATGAATTCTGTGAAGCGTTTTATTTGACTTCGGTTTACTTGTTTAGAACCTTTGTGTTGACTGTCATTTGGCACTCTGCTAATATTGTGGTAACAAACATAATATTATATCGATCTATGCAGGTTTTAACGGTCGATCTGACAGTCACTCTATATATATTGTTATATCATTCTCATTACACATGACACGTTTTTTCATACACATTGAACAAACTTTCTTGTTTAATTTCAGACTATAAAATCCGGACATCGGATTATGTGCAAATGCGATCGGATTATGTGCTATTTTTGTAAAAATAGAATGATATCGTTAAGTTGGAAACTTATCTTCATAAGGTAAATATTAAAGAAATTTTTCGCAACGCGAACAAAGTAAAAAAGCGATGCACGATGGTGCAAAATTTTGAAATACTTTTTTGACGTGACAACGTCTTATAAATTGGTTTGCCGGGTGACACTTCAAGAAACTGCGTTACGCTCCGCTCACGTTATGCGCTCACAATGAGAGCGAGTGAGAGGCACGCGTCCCTTCCACTCGGGCATGGTTAGCCCGCCTAAGAGCGAGAGAGACAGACATAAAAAGTGAAAGGCACGCGCAAATAAATGTTTTAAATTTGTTACTATTATTTCATCCTTCTTCCTACTATACGAATGAATATTCACATTAAAATTATTTTACCACTCAAAGTCGTTGTCACGTAAAACTTTCGCCCGTATACCGACTTTACAGGCAACCAATTTTTTGAAAAAGCATGACTTCTTCCATTATTATGTTCTATAAACACATTAATAAGAACACGGAAACAGACACGTGATGTCGCGATGTCGCCTTTATATCCAGTAGTGGTGTACTAGTTCAAGGTCACATTTTATTATTACCCTTGTCATTTACTTTTATGTACTGCACCTGAAACAAGGTTAAGGCAAAGCATTTCTTTTTCTGCAAAAATCTTGCCATAATTTTTATGTTCGAAAAAAAATAAAAATTAATTCTTTTCTGTGTGAAAGTTTTTCTTTATTTAATTTTCTGAAGAGCCAAGCAGTAGAACAGTAAAACAACATCTGTTAAAAATTCAACAAATTAAAATTGCCTCCATAATTTAATTTTATGTTCAGCATAAAATAGGGACCTCAGAAATTGCTCTCCTTTGAACCATTCAAACTTTTTTCAAATTCACGTTAGGAAAAAAGTTAGCAAATTGCTCAGACACATTGAAACGTTACCGTGCATCTGGGTTGAAACACGGTAATAGCTTTCACATGGTTTTAATTGAAACCGGCCGTATTGCCCGCACCGCACCCTAAGGATTAATCGGCTTACCAAACAGAAGTCGTTCAATATGATGAATATTACAATACGACACCGAAAATATCTTCCATATAAGTATGTGAGTAAAACATTATTAAGGATCTTTTTCGTAATGAAAAGGTTTCTTCGATTACCAAAAATAAGCCCCGAATTGTTTCTTAGCCGAAAATAAACAGTGTAACGAAATTGGTTTCGAAAGTATTTGAAACATATTATGTAAAAGTATAAGGAAAATTACTTGAGGAAATACTCATTACACTACATTCACATAGAAATGGTGATCACTCTTCGCTCTGCTTAAATATCTGTCTCAATACCTATTACGTTATTTCATGAACCAATGGGAGCGCAGTAATTGAGTTGAAACTGGTAATTTTTGGAAAACTGAAGATAGGAATCGGAGAATGACTTTTTAGCTTAGTAATAAAATTGCACAGGCCTTTTCACAATATGGGATTCTTTCATCACCATCTCATCAGCGATAAAACCCCTGTTGTACCCTGAATAGTATATACCTAGTTTCATAAAAATATGCATTATTATAATTTTGGTGAACAAAAATTCGTTTAAACCAAAGAAACTTCGGATTGACTGTGCGAAGGATGATATATGGTTAGAAAGGTGACTGCTAATAAGATAACGACGAATAAAGCAATCAAATTTTCCCTCCCCGACTCTCGCTCGAGCCAGCCCGCGATGCTGTGCCAGTAGCTTTAAATCAGCCCCTAAATAATGATACCATTCAGATCCAGCCTGTCCCCATGCAGTCCTCCCCCAGCGACGCCCTAAGCCGAGGTTTGTACCCCACAGGGGGTGCCCTTAGCGTGCAGTCGCTTAGTTTGTAAGTTTTTATGCCCTGACTGGAGGCTTTACTCTTAAGGCACCCACAGGATAGTCCGGTTAAGCAGACGACAACCTCAAAGGTTGAACTGCGAGATGCCATTCATAAAAAAAAAAAGCAAGCAAATTTTATTTAAAGACGACTAAGGTCATAAGCACATTGAGTACATAATTACTTTACCTAAAACTATCTACCACAATTTTTTACCTAGCTCCAAACCACGTGAGGCTGAACGTGTCCCATTTTACTTGGATTCGGCGCAACACGTTTTTTTCTTTCATTCTCTTCTGTTATCCGTCAAGCTATCATTTACTCCTTTTTCTTTCATACCTATCCTTAATATCCTTGATCTTACTCTTCCTCTCCATCCATCAACATTCATATTCATCACTTTTTTAGTCAGATTACAGCTCAAAAAAATGGCAAAAAGAAATAGTATGAATTCAATTTCAACAGCCAAACTTGCACCAAAAGCAATTATCTACGCGCTATGCCATTCGTATGTAGTTTCATTGCATATGGGTCATGCCACGGTAATGGCCGACATGTGGCTCTAATTGAAACCGGCGTGGTTTGCCCCCACCGGGCCTTTTGGGGTTAATCGTACTAGCGAAGAGAACTGTTTGGACGTATGATTTTTGTAAGAGCTTTCTAATTCTTTGTTTTCTGAAACATTTTATTGGTGGCTTGGGATTTGATGGGAATTTCTAGTCGAAAATAGTTGCTAAGTGGTTGAGGTGTTTTCTGGTAGTTTTGGTTTTGAGGATATTAATGCTAGGACTTTAGCATCTGAAAGTAATAAGTTTTCGAGCTTGTCCAGAAAGATTAAATGTAATTTTTGGAATGTATTTTTTTAATGGTTGGTTGATGAGAATTACAATTGTATATTCATTTTTGATCCAACTGGGTGAACAGACAAAACAGACTAATGACAAGGCCTTATTGCTTGGCATATAATTATAATCGGACTAGTATGTTCTCACTGCTAGGAAACAGGCATGTGGGGAATCCACTCTATGAGAGAAAATGGGACCGAGGAGTGATGGTTGCAAAGAAAATGTTGACAGTGATGGTTGATTGGATAGGGAAGAAGTGTGATAATACTAATAAGATAAGGCTGCAATTCTGCAAGTAACGGCTAATGCTCAGGAGTCAATATTAGATACCAGAATCTAATAAGTCAGTCTAGGCAATGTTAATCTGTTGAATATCCGATACCGAAGAGACGATTTTGAAATCAATTTCCAACAAAATTTTAATCTCATACGTAAATATGTAAAGTTAATCGAAAATAAAATACATTAAACTCTTGAGTTTGAATAAAATGGTAAGATTTTCGCCAATATTTTGGACGCGATTCTTTTTACTTTACACAGCTTTAATTCAAGACGTTCTGCAAAATTTTAAAATTGAGAGTATCAGTTTTTGTCTGATATAACGTTGTCAAAAAAAAACTTTTTTTGTTTGGCTGGGTACGGTGTACTTAACAAATGGGCTGATTAGTAAATTTATCTATACTAATATTGTAAAGCTGAAGAGTTTGTTTGCTTGAACGCACTAATCTCAGGAACTTCTGGTCTGATTTGAAAAATTCTTTCAGTGTTAGATCATTATGCTACGACTAAGAGGAGCGGAGCAGCAATGAAAAATGTAGCGAAAACGGGGAAAATGTGACGAAAACGAAGTTGCGCGGGACAGCAATTAGTAACCGATGTTTGTTAAATTCAATTTTAATTCAATTATTAATCATCCTCATTCAGCGGCTGAACCAGTTGCAACAACCAGACAATTCTTTTTAAATTCTTATGAAACCAGTATATATAATAAGTATCAAAGCCAATGTACCCACGAAAATACACAGCATTCATAAATGTCTCATTAAAAACATTACCGCTATAAAGAAAGTTAGTAAGAGTTATAGCTTATTTTGACATGCCTTTGGCAACTAACACTAGTCATTCTCTGAATGATGCATCTTGATGTTTTATAAATAAAATTACTATTTTTGTATTCTATTTATTACATGTATTTGGGATTCATCTGTGTCTTGGATTTTTGGCAGATAGTATTTTAGGAAATTATCTCTATGTAATAAAAAATGTAAAACTCCAACACATTCCAGGAGTTACTTTAAATCAGTCTTCTGATTGTATGTGAATATTTTACAATCAAAACTGTTAATTGGACAAAACCACTTTTGACCGGTGTCAGTCAAAACGCTTATTATGTGAAATGGCGTTTTCTCTATTAGATTTTTTTTGAGACCGCCTCAATTATATTATTACCTAGAATTTCTACAACACGATATTTTTAAAAGAGTCGCAAAAAAAACCTAACAAACGAATGATTTTCTAAGTAATTGTTAGTTATTGTTAAAATAGTTTTAACCGGTCAATAGTAGTTTAGACTAATTAATTGTTTTGATTGTGACAAATACACCAACACTTAACTTGAACATTCAAGCTAATGCAAATAACTAATATGAATACAAATGTCTGTTAATCCAAAAAGCCAAATGTTTTGTTGCAAATTAATTTGTGAGCTGTATATAGCTTAATTTGTTCCATTAGTAAAAGCATGAATAATACAAATACTCTCTCTTCAAATACTATTCTCTAAATACTAAAATCTTTAAATATGAATCTCTAAATCTCTTTAAATACTTTTGCAAATAACTCATTCACGCGCTACGTTGTTCCCATTATTTCAAATCCGTGACGATAAATTGGAATGTCCTGATTTTTTATGTTTTTATGGTCAAACAATTGTTCAAATAGTATTTAATAATCTGCGAAGTTTTCACGCTTTAGAGGATTCCTAAATTGGTCAGCTCGGTATTGACTTCGTCCTAACCAAATTGTATTAAATAAACTGAAGAAAGTGAACACAATTTTAATCTTTAATCTATTTACCGTTGATCCCCGTTGAACCTGGACAAGAATAAACCTTTTTTTTTCATCAAACATCTTTTTATCGTGTCAATGGCATTCTAAATTGAACTGTTCTAGAATTTAGCTAAAAACAGAATAAATAATGACGTCATCTAGATATATATGTCGTCACCTACTTAACTCGAATGCCTGGCCCTAATAAATACGAACGACGATATAATCCTATTTTTCCGAGTCAATTTTACCTGCTAACATAAATGGTTTACATCAATTGACTTTGTTTACTCATCCGAGAACATTATACACATGAGTGAGCCATGGCGTCAGGGCAATACCCCGGGCTTATATCCAAGTTAATTTATCATTTAAAGCAGCTTAACTCGTTATTATTTTAAGAAACATATTAGAGATGAATTTTCCACAGCTGAACAAGAGCTTTCCATAAATAAATAATTGAAGCAAAGCGGTAAAATTTTGAAAATCACCTAAAACATACTCAAAGTCTACGTGTTTATTTCCAACAAAATGAACTCATAACGCCTTTAAGTCTTTTCAAGCGCCATGTTTGTCTATTGAAAACCAATCGATGTCGTGTGATTTGGGCCTTAATTTTGCTGCGCTAACATACTATGCTAAGTTTGGGGTAGTGAATAGGGGTGACTAAAACACACACTGTGACTTAATGGAGCTGTTTAGAAAGTACCCGAAACAGTATTCGCTTCGTATTTTTTAGTAGATGGCTCACAATTTTTAAAAGAGTGGGCTTGCATTGAATACTTTTGTCGTAGACTAAAATATTGTTTTTTTTTCTTGAAGGTTAAGAAAAAGAGTTGGAATAATGTTATACAGGCTACCGTTTTGCATACTCGTCAAATTCAAGTAGGTAACTAGGATAATGATTCTCGACCCGAACCGAAACGGATACGTAATCTTTTTTTTTGTTCTGATTGAAAACCACCCATGTTAAAACGCGGCCCGTCTGATCTGCGCCCTATTACCGCGCTATCACACACACAAACAAACTCAAACTTTTATTCGAACATTTCTTATTCCCTAAACCACAATAAGGGGGTTATTCTAAAATGCTGTCAAATTTAAACAACTAAAAAAAACAGCGTTTATTAATTATTGACCGGTGACCGTAATTTTAATTGATTATTTACGTCATTTGTAACAATCTGCTGAATTTTGACAAGGATGCAAAACTGCCATTTGTAGAGGTTAAAATAAACCTTAGAACAGATTTGAAAGACTTTTACACACCATGCCATGGAATTTGACCGTTTATATTTGATTTACCGTTTATGTTTCTTTATTTATCTAAAGGTTAGGTACCGAAAGCATGATAAATATTTTGGGTTATCTAAGAAATTGTATAAATTTAAATTGTTATTTATCAGTTTGTATGAGAGCAGCGGTTGCCTAGTGGTGGCAGCCCCAACATGCGAGCAGTAAGCCGTGGGTTCGAACCCAGACAGAGGCGCATTACTTTGTGTAATTTATTTCATCACCGCTGCTCTCAAAAACGGTGAACGAAAACATCGTGAGGAAACCAGCATGTCCTAGAACTGAAAATTCGAAGATATGTGACATCTACCAACCCGCACTGGGCCCGCGTGGTGGCCCACTCCCTCTCATAGAGAGGAGGCCTGTATCCCAGCAGTGGGAACATTACAGGCTGATGATGATGATATGACAGTTGATTTTGTATTAATTTTCATAAAATATGCATATGCATTGAATGGAAATTCTTATATTTTATGAATAGCGCTTTAGTCGTATATCCGTCTCAAACCCATAAAGTCTAACATAAAAGCTAAATCTGTTTAAATCGTTTAAGATACGATTCTAATGCATCTTCGGTTTACTTTTCTTTCATAGATTTTGCGGTCATAATGTTTTATTATTCGTAGTTTGGCATGCCATCAAAACAAATAAAAATGTGAATTTAAATTCACTAGACAGGTAGATTGATTTATAAATCTAAGACAAATAAAACTTTCACATATAATGAGACCTTAAATAGTTTCAAAATGTAGGAGGAAATTTAGTGTACAAAATATATTTATTATGACTATGTTTGTTCTAATTTATTTATTTATTTAAACTTCATGTAAAATACTGGTACATAGGCGGACTTAATCATCATCATCATTTCAGCCGAAAGACATCCACTGCTGGACCTAGGCCTCCCCCAAGTGTCACCACTTTGACCAATCCCATGTGACTCGCAACCTGCGGATCCCCGCAACCTTCACCAGGTCATCGGTCCACCTAGTGAGAGTCCTTCCAACGCATCGTCTTCCGGACTCAATGCCTTAAGGCATTCTCTACCAGTCAACCATTAGGTCAAAAAGTACAACATTGTGATAGGGTACAAAATAATTTATAGATTCTAATTCACAAATAGTGAGTTTACGATTAGATTTGTAGTAACAACCTCTTGATCGCCAGTGTAATCATAGAGGGATAGTTAAGACAGCCGAGTTTATTGGTTGGTTTTCTGCAATCAAATATTTATGCGGTCTCTGCTCCCGGCCGTGTTTTTACGGGTAAGCACTGAAAACCAGTTCTGTGCTGTAGGCTTCTCATAGCACAGTATTATGCTGACAAGCAGGTTACAACTCTGCTTGTCGTTGTCATGACGTGTAAGCGGTCCACTTTTAATAATAAATTTACAGTCGCACGGGTCGATGTTTAAGGTTAAGCCGTGCTTGCCGAGGTTGGTCCGTGGATGGGTGACCATAATTACATACCGAGTTTCCTCCGTGCCTCGGAAAGCACGTTAAGCCGTTTTGTACATCTTTGACAGTCGTTACGAGTAGTCAGAAGCTAAAAAGTCTGACAACCAGTCTTACCAAGGGGTTACGTATTACCCAGTTACTGGGTTGTGGATGTGAGGTAGGGAGTCGCTTCATGTAAAATACTGGTACTCAGCTGCATCCGGTTCGACTGGAAGCCGACCCAAAGATAGTTTGGGAAAATGCTATGCAGATGATGTATGTTTATTATTTATATTTTTTGTCATTTTGTATGCACGTCATGACACTGCGACGAATTTTTTTTTTTTTTAACTACTTCATTAAATTAAATAAACCAGACCATCACTTACCTATATGTTTTTTTTTAAATATCTGACTTTATTAGCTTATAAAATTCAAGAACAATTTTAAGGTGTTTTTTTTTTTAAATCTTATACTCATCTACATCTATTTTTGCATTGAAGTGTACTTAGTACCCTAATGGAAATTGGCTTCACTTTGCATTTACTTATTTAAACATCTGTCAAGCAATTTAAAACTGCAAAACTTTTCGATTGAATTTATGTTTTATATGATTTGTTATAGAATTTAAATTCGATTACGTTGAAGTTCAATAACCCGCTTCAGTTGATGCCGTCAGAGACATTTTGGGTTCGGCGTTGTCGAACTAATGTATTCAAATTAGCTTTCACGATAATATGGTTTTGTGAGGTAGAACAGAGCGTTATAGACAAAGCTATGATGACATAGCAAAGCTAATTTGGCTTAGTCATGTTTTGGAATGGAAGTTTATGTGTGTGTTAAACCTGAAATATCAAGCATATTTTAAAGTTGTCTGGAATTTAATGAAACTTGTTTTTAAACATAATTTGGTAAAAGAGATTTTAAATATTTTAAGAGGTATTTTTAGCTAAATAATAACAGCTGCACGGGTCGATCTTTATCAGGTGCTCTCCCCGTTGGGCCTATAAGGGCCTGGACAAAAGTGCGTTACATCTTAAACTTATTTGCCTGTGTACGTCTAGATCTGACATACAATTTGGAGCTAATAGTCTCAGAGTAGGTAGGTAGGCTGAAAAGTTCGTGGCTAAATCATAACAGCCGCTGGGGTCTATCTTTAAGGTTAAGCCGTGGTTGCGGAGGTTGGTCCGTGGATGGGTGACCATAATTGCATACCGAGTTTCCTCCGTGCCTCGGAAAGCACGTTAAGCCGTTGGTCCCGGCTTTCATTTGTAGATCTTTGGCAGTCGTTACGAGTAGTCAGAAGCCGAAAGTCTGACATCCAGTCTTACCAGTTACTGGGTTGTGGAGGTTAGATAGGCAGT
Organism: Cerastis leucographa; assembly: GCA_963082945.1. Taxonomy (NCBI): domain Eukaryota; kingdom Metazoa; phylum Arthropoda; class Insecta; order Lepidoptera; family Noctuidae; genus Cerastis; species Cerastis leucographa. The sequence continues at coordinate 7,442,611 of OY720361.1, forward strand.
CGCTTCAAGTAAAGCACCCGGTTAGACTGGAAGCCGACCCAAACAAAGTTTGGGGAAAGGCTAGGCAGATGATGTCTTTTCAGTTTTTTGGTGGCATTACATTGACTTTTCAGTTTTTTGGTAGCATTAAAGATCCACATATGACAGCCGGGACCAACGGGGTCCCGGCTGTCGTTTGTGGATCTTTGACAGTCGTTACGAGTAGTGAGAAGCCAAAAGTCTGACATCCAGTTTTACCAAGGGGTATCGTATTACTTACCCAGTTTCTGGGTTGTGGAGGACAGCTACTCAACTGCATCTGGTTAGACTGGAAGCTGACCCCAAGATAGTTTGGGAAAAGGCTAGGCAGATGATGATTGATGATGAGAGAAATTTTAAGAAGAAAAATGTCATCGAAAAACTTTGATCACATTTCTCTGTCAAGCCATAAACCAAAATGACATAACTGCCGTTGTTCGTAGTTGCAAATAAACATTTAGCTATCTCAAAATTTCAATACCTAACCGAAATGTATGGAACATGGGGGTTTATCAGAGCTGGTCCCATTCTGTCTGTTGTTCTCTAATACATCCTCAAATAATATGAACACACCTTTCTGCTACAAGCAGCATATCATTATTTAAAAACACATCCATTTCACACGCCTAATCTATTTCAATGGCTGTTACACAATAGCTCAATGCGTAATAGATTTATTTCGGGCTAGCTGTGCCTGCGACTTCGTCCGCGTGGGATTCGATTTTTTCTAAAATAGTAGTAGCCTTGGTTACTCCTTATTACATTAGCTATCTGCCAGTTAAAGTCCCGTCAAAATCGGTCCAGCCGTTCCAGAGATTAGCCGGAACCAACAGACAGACCGACAGACAGACAAAAATTGTAAAAAAAAATATTTTGGAATATGTATACCGTATATACTCGTACATTCATAGACATGTAGACAGTAAAAAATGGTTATTTTAATATTACAAACAGACACTTCAATTTTATTTATTTTTATAGATGTATAGATAAAAATATCCCAGCAACCGGTACGGGTATCAGCCAATTGTAATTGGGCCGCACGGATCTAATCTTGGCCACAACCGGGCAAAAATATACCTATATTCAAATGGCTATATTTTCAATTATTGTTCAGGTAAGCCGCCGAGGTATTATGGGGTTGGATTTAGTTCATTTGCAAGAGGATTCTGGTCGAGGTATGGTTATTGTGGTAAGGAAAAGTTAGTTTTATTGTCATAGACTAAAGATTCTTTCTTTAAGTTTACGTCCCCTTGTGCCTATTGGCCTTGTTTTGTTCTGTCTTCTGCTACTATGAAAGGAACTGGAAATAATGTTTTTCCTACTCCTGATTGATTCCGATGCGGAATCCAAGACAGTTCTTTTTTTTGTTGTTGTTGTTTAGACTCTTTTTTTTTACCGATTTTTTGTGAATGTGTGGACATTGTAGGCTTTATAGATTCCTAGATCCTTGGTAACTTTTTATCTTGTTCTACGTTTTGTAAAGCAACGACTTATTGTCGGGCCTACGACACATATCCTCCCATACTTAAGTACTAACGCTGTAACATAAAAATATTGTAAAACCAAATAATTTTAAAAGAGTAACCATGGAGTTTCTTGCCGGTTCTTCTCCATAGGAAACGACCAACCCGAACCGTGCACCTTTTTTGTTGACGTTTTACAAGTGCCCATGTAAAATAACAATATTTTGATTTTGAGTTAAATTGTTTCTCTGGGACTTCGTCGAGCTTCATCGTGTCGGCGGTTTTGTGGTAGACGCCACTGTTTATTCTGGCTTACAGGAGTCACAGTGGTTTGGGAATAGTGGCAGGCTTGACCCAAAAAAAAAAAATTGTTTGCCACAGATTATTTGCTCAAGTATTTTCAAACTTTCAACTAGTTAAGTCAATGTAACAAAATAGGCCTGTAAAGCCTGAAACAAAAGTACACCCTTCAGGAACCTTCAGGTCTACTTCTAACCCTTTTCTTCTGTTGTTTTCTGTACATGGACTAGTACAGGCGATTCACAGCGCTTTACTATGACGCTTAAAACATTATTGTTCCATTCCTATTCCAGAGTGGGAAAGAGATGTAGCTAGATGACCTGTATAGCTCCGTCTCTTTTTCACTCTAGAATAAGAATGGAATAATAATGTTTTAAGACGTCATGGTACTCCACCAGTTCCTCTTGAATACGGATTACTTTCGTGTACGACTGAAGAATGTTTTACATTGTTTTTCGTTGAACTCAAAAAATGTGGTGAAACATGTATATTTGGAATTGTGTCCGGAATATAATAAGTGACTTCAAGATGACAGTTATAAATGCCTGTAATCGTGTTTTTAATGGAAGTATCCATAAATGTTGCTTGCTACTTTCATTTCTCACAGAATGTGTGGAAAGATAATTCCCATTACAACATGCCACGCACACAAAATGATGTGGAATCCTGGCACAGAAGGTGGAACTCACTATTGAATGGTAAAAAATGGAATTTAAAGATAATCTTAAGAGAATTAATGAAAGAACAGATAATAATAACACAGAAAATTGAAAGAATATTAATGGCCCAATAACCCGGACAGTAATATTGTTTTCCCCCCAAAGAAGAAAAAAAAATGTAGTTTGAAAATAAATTGCAAAAATATCATAGCTGAAAGAGAAGAACAAGAAGTATAAGTATTCTTAAAAACAAAAAATGCCAATCATTGCAGTATTTAACAATGTCTGCATCATAAAGGGTGTAAAACACCTCTTAACGAACGGCACTGGTTCTCCCTGTCATTGCGATCATTTTTTGTTCTACTCCATACCTGAGAACCTTCTAGTTACGGAGATATTAGGGGTCAAAGTTCCAACTTTTTGACATGTATTTTTTTAAATACAAATGTTTAATGTAAGAATTTTACTTTAAACACCTCCACGACTCCCGTACTATTCAATCCGTCCATCAGCACAATGTTTTGAGTGCGTTACATTGAGTTCTAACACAAAACATGATTTTACACCCCCCAAAAAAAGTCTTTTCCCAGCAATAATTTTTGCGTAAAGTTACTTAGTTTCATGTACAGAATGCTTGGTTGACGGCTTCGTGATGAGGTGATTTACACGGTGTATATTATGTTATGACTGAATATTTCACGATATTGTGTTAAACATCGATTTTCTAAAGTTTTTTTTTTTGTGAATGGCATCTCGCAGTTCAACCTATGAGGTTATCGTCTGCTTAACCGGACTATCCTGTGGGTGCCTTAAGAGTAAGGCCTCCAGCCAGGGCATAAAAACTTACAAACTAAGCGACTGCACGCTAAGGGCACCCCAGTGTGGGGTACGACAGGCTGGATCTGAATGGTATCATTATTTATGGGCTGATTTAAAACTACTGGTACAGCATCGCGGGCTGGCTCGAGCGAGGGTCGGGGAGGGAATGGACCGGGACGTCGCGACGGACCTCGACGGCGAGGTCGGAAAGACGGCGGTTTGAGTCGGAACTTTTTCAGAGTGCTAGTCTCTTTGCTTCTCTCCTGTAGGAGGGTGATAGCATCATCTGGAGTGACAAGGGTATGCCTAGGACGGCGTACTGTACTAATGCGCGAGGGTTCGTAACGGTCGGCCGCTGCGATCAGGGGATTACGGTGTTTAATGGCGTTATCGAAGAAACGCTTCGAAAGAAGTTTCATAAACTGAAGGACTGTGGGCATTCTTAGGTCTACGTGTAGACGGTCATTACGGACATAAAAAGAGGCTCCCGTGACTCTACGTAAGAACCGGTTCTGTAAGATTTTAGTAAAGTTTTGATATTTTGAACCATTTTTGTTACAATTTTATAAATGAATGTTATTCACATTCGCTACTCATCTAAAGTGTTGACATTTTGAACCGTTTATATTTTAAGTTAATGTTTTTCTGATTAATTGAAAAATTGAACTGTTGATTATTATGGTGTTGATATTTTTATTGTTGATGTTTTGGTTTTTCGAGTTGAGTATCCCACCCCTGCTGCCGATAGTAAGGATTTCATTACGGTCTTTATCAACTTATAATGACTGTAAATACTGGACAAAAGAATAACCTCTTTTATTACATTTAACGGTTACAAATATCGACTTTGACCCTGACCTTTAACCATTAATTGTAACTGACTGACACACATTGTAACTTGAAGTAAAATGATAATGATTTGACGATGCCGGGTTAGTACACTCTCCATTTAAAATATTATGTAGTGTAGTATCTCGTTTTAAAATTAATCGAAAAATAATTTGTACTTTTCCTTCAGTGACAAAATTGAATTTTGTAAGATTTAATTTCTAAAAGAAAATAATGATATGCTAAGTCGTCACCATTTTTATGAATGTGGCTCTTCGTAAATTAAGTTTTTCGTCTTCAAGCTCTATTTCGAGTTGAATGTGTTCCTAAGATTGTTTTTTAAGAACTCATAAAACATTTCCCTAAAGATTTTATTTATAATAATTTATCCATAAATTATTCCCCGAAATTGAAGTTACTATGATTGTTTACTATTATCTCCACAAATTTTACATGATATTTCTTTTTAAAAATTAAGTCATTTATTTTCTTACTGGTTTAGGATCTCCACCAAATACAAAGCTTCTCCAAAATATACGGAATCAAAACACTAATGCCAAAGTTCAACAAAAAGACGGTAGCTAACAGAAAGTAGTTAAAGTTCAAAGTGGGACAAATTGGGCAGAAACCCAATAAAGAATTCAAAGCAAAGAGTATTGATTGAAACCAAATATTGTTTTATCGAAAATATTCGTCCGAAACTTGCTATTAGGGTAAAACGTTTTCTAGAGCTTTTAGACAAGAATCGATAATTGAATTACCCACGTAATTTGTAACGTCTTACGTAGTATAACCCTGCTGAAATTTGGCCTTTTGGCCTCGTACCGAACCTATTTAGTTTAATAATTCTTCATTTTATTTTTTTCGTATGTTTCCTTTTACATCATTTTGTTTTATTGTTAGTTGAATAATTTTGTTTTGTCCTGTGTCATCATCATCATTCTCTTGCCCTTATCCCAATAGGGATGGTGACTCATTTTTTTTATTTGTCCATCGGGTAGATTATTAAAAAGTATTTGACACGTATTTTTTCTTTTTTCATGTAATCGTAAAATTACGGAGATATATTGAGCTGAAATGGCGCATGACGTCACGGCTCAGTACATTTTATACCTAGTTGTGACGTAGTGAGCCCCCACTCTCCAACTTTAATGCGTTTTAACTAAGTATTTTTTTGTTAACTTGATAAAACAAAAAATACGTATCTAATATTTTTGTATTACCTGATTGACGGACAAAATAGAATTTCGTTTTCTTTACCCAGTCATCATCCCTATTTATTTGGGGTCGGTGCAGCATGTCTTCTTCTTCCATACTTCTCTATTACTTGTCATCTCATGAGACACCTCCTTTCTTGCCATATCATTCTTCACACAGTCCATCTATCGTTTCTTTGGTCTTCCTCTACTCCTATAAACATCCGCATTCATACTCAAAACTTTTCTCACGACGTTTTCCTCATTCCTCCGCATCACATGTCCATACCACGACAACCGATTACCACATATCTTTTCAGTCACCGGCGCCACTTTCAAACTGCCCCTTATATACTCATTTCTTATTTTATCCTTTCGCGTAACACCACACATCCCCCTTAGCATTCTCATCTCAGCCACATGCAAATCCCTTTCATTCATCCCTTTTGTGGCTCAACATTCTGATCCATACAAGACAGCAGGTCTAACCATTGTTTTGTCCTGTGTGAGACAAATATAAATACTTTTTTTTCTTTCTTTCTTTTTGTATAAGAGTATAACGTCAGGATTTTTGTTTTCAGAATTATGTAGAATATGTAAAGTCATAATTTGCCTAGCCTTTTCCCAAACTTTGTTGGGGTCGGCTACCAGTATACTACTCGTAACGAATGCCAAAGATCTACAAATGACAGCCGGGACCAACGGCTTAACGTGCTTTCCAAAGCACGGAGGAACCTCGGTATGTAAAGATGGTCACCCATCCATGGACCAACCTCGGCAAGCACGGCTTAACCTTGAAGATCGACCTGTGCGGCTGTTAGTATTTAGCCACGAAAACTGAATAGTAAATAGCTAGAATACCATTAGTTTTTGTAATTCGTCTATTTATTATTATCGCTATTTAAAATGTTAGTAGAGTTATTCAGAAAAACCAAAATATCCTGAAAGCTAGACTACACACAATAAAGTGTTATTTCTAACAGCAAGCCGCGCGTAACAAATTAATGCCTTAATAATGAAATGTTGGTATAATATGTTTAGTCTGACATTACTTTAGTAGGCCGGCTGTTACGTCAGCTCACACCGATGACGTCATAACCACCATGTAAGCTGGAGAAATAAAAATAAATACATACTTTTAGAACCATGAAGTTACCAGGTCAAGTAATTAAACGATCATTGGTTCAGCGTTTGTTTAGTGGTCGGTACTGGGTGTGATTGTCCAGGCATTAGTGTTATTGTATACTAGTTGTCCCGCGCAACCTGTCTGCGTCACATTTTCCCCGTTTTCGCAACATTTTTCATTGCCGCTCCGCTCCTTATAGCCTATGTCCTTCCTTAGGTTGAAATCTATCTTCTTGCCAAATTTCATTAAGATCTGATCAGCCGTTTAGTTGTGAAAAGGTAACAAACAAACTTACTTTCGCTTTTGTAATATTGGTTAGGATTAGGATTGTACAGTATGACTACTTTAAATGTGCACTTCAAGGTGGCACTGCTTGTCAAGAAAAAATGCATCGACATGTCAAATTTGCTTTATTTATACTAGTTCTGTGTTTTCCCACCGGCATAGATAAGTTGGCTAAAGTGTAAGGTACACCTATGCCCTACCCGCCGGGGGGAGGACAGACTTTATGCCATATTTAGAATCGTAAAGTTACCACGCCAAATAATTAAATAACCATTAAACCAAGCGTTCAAGGTTGTAATAGCGAAGACGTTGAACATCTTAAGGGATTGTTGAGGTACGGTTACGCGATTCGATTAACGGCCCGTTACATAAAACGGCAGTTAATTTGGAACATGACAAGCTTTAGGAGGTGCTTAAAGCCCTAACAGATTAGTATCGATCAAGGTAAACCGTTTAAAAGGAAATTGTTTTAGTGAAATTATAATCTTACGATTGCTTGAGAGAACTTTGGTCTAACACAAAAAAAAAATATTGCAAGGCAGGGAAGAACAGTTGCCTTTTTTTTTTTAAACTAGCTACCAGAAGAAAAAAATATGCAAAAAATAAAGCAAAAATTAACATGGCTATCAGCATCAATCACGGTATAACAAACTTAATAAAATAAAATAAATGAACTTCATTTTTCCGAGAGTTGGGAAGCGTAGGCTTCAATATAGGACGATAAAATGACCTAGTTTTTTATACTTGCTATAAATAAAAAGAGTTATATAGGGGCATCATTGACCTCGTAAGGGAGAATTATATTTTTGCTCGTTATAAAAAAACAGGCGATATCCAATTATGAAACGTTATTGGATACTTACTCAATTTGTCAAAAGCTTTGTTCGTACGAGTCTAAATAAAATGGATAATACGTGCTTAATAAAGTCTTTTCAATGAGCAAAAAAAAGAAATAATGGGAGAATATTGGAACAAAACTGGCAACATTAAATTTGTTTTATATTGATACAAAAAATGCTTCAGTTTGTTTTCAGGCAAGATTTGTTACATTGGCTGTCATTTATAAAATTTTGATAGTCGTTACAAGTAGTCAGTAGCTTGAAAATCTGCAAACCAGTATTACCAAGGGGTCTCGTAGTATTACCCAGTACTGACTGGGTTGAGGAGATAGGCAGTCGTTCCATGTAAAATACTGGTAATCAGCTGCATCCAGTTAAACTGGAAGCCGACCACAACATAGTTAAGAAAGTCAAAAGCAGGTGATGATTTTTATACCCACTGATTAAAAGCTTTACAATCAAATACAGTATATTAGAGGTATGCAGAGAGCAGCGGTGGCCCGGTGGTGGCAGCCCCAACTTACGAGCAGTAAGCCGTGGGTTCGAACCCAAGCAGGCGCGTTACTTTGTGTAATTTATTTCATCACCGCTGCCCTCAAAAACGGTGAAGGAAAACATCGTGAGGAACCCGGCATGTTCTAGAACTAAAAATTCGAAGACGTCATATGACTTCTACCAGCCCACTCCATTGAGAGGAGGCCTGTGTCCCAACAGTGCGAATTCTAGGCTGATAATGATGAAAGGTATTCTTAGATTATCTATCGCGGGAAGTAAAAGAGGTAAGGTGCACCCCGCACCTGGGGAGAAAGAATGGGAAAAAATAAACCTTACCCGATCACCCTTTTAAATAAGTATTTTTGCATATTTTTCCCGCAAATGGGCCTGTTTGCTGGACATTACAGGCTAAGAAAAAAAAGCATATATCTCTAAGATGTGCTTTAAAAGAATTCATTATTCCTCTAATTTTTATCATGTCTACTCCCTTTTGTGAGACAGGTTTTCAGGAAAAAATATATATGTGTCGTAGGGAGGTGATTTTATTTCGTTAGACACGGTCTTCATGTGGGCAGAACATGGGTTTCGTGCTATGAAAACACACACTACAAAATCAAAAGTCATTTATTCAAACTAGGCTGATAATCAGCACCTTTTGAATGTCAACATTACAAGAGACAGTCCCCCAAAACGCCCGCCCTTCGCCACTTCCTAGTGTTTTAGCTGGGAAGAAGAAGTGTCGGAACAAACTCCCCAGCAACACATCTGTCTGTTAGCTTAGAAGAACCAGATTCTATACACAAAGTACACTGCTTTTATCGAAATAAAAAATTACTTGAAATTACAATCCAACACAGTAACACTAGGCACAATGAATCGGGTTACAGTTTCGGGACGTCTTGACTCCGCCGCGATCAGACACTAACTGTCCTCCTCGCCGCGAGCTCGAAACATCACGACTCTGTAGTAAGCGCGCTTGGGTGTGGGTAGACTGGTAAGTAGGTCGCCTTTGGCGCGCTTTCGATTCATGTCCGTACTAATGACTGTCTCCGACATATGTATATCATAGGCTATTTATATTTAAAAAGCAAAAGCAAATAATTACATAACAAATAGGTGTTTTCAAAACCACAAGGTATTTCTCCGGTGATGATGGGTTAATTTCCGAGAAATTAATTTTCTAATGTACAACCTTTGGAAGGCTTCCGAGAGTTACGTCAAGCATGCCTGTGCCTCCAATATTGGTTTAAGCGTTGCTTATGCGATACTTAGATATCGAGTTACTTTAAATTAATTAGTTAAATTGCGCAAAACTGTTAATTATTTATAAGATGTTTTATATTAAAATAATAACTGGTAAGGTGCGTTAGATGTAGGTATTTGAGATTTTGCTACCTCCGTAAAATTATTCAATGCTTAAAATTTGTATGCTTTCACGGCAAAACATAGCGCTCAAATAAGTTAACCTAACACCTTTATGTAGGTAAATACCTACCTATGTTTAACAAATAAAGATTCTGATTCTGGAGACGAAACGATCTTGCCCCCTAACGTTACGGGGGCTGGACGCGTACCGCGAGGGCTGTTTCGAGGAGACACGAGGCCTTTACACAGCAGTGGAACAGTAGGTACTTTGGAGAAACAATGGGAAAAAATAAACCTTACCCGATCACCCTTTTAAATAAGTATTTTTGCATATTTTTCCCGCAAATGGGCCTGTTTGCTGGACATTACAGGCTAAGAAAAAAAAGCATATATCTCTAAGCTGTGCTTTAAAAGAATTCATTATTCCACTAATTTTTATCCTTGCCTTTACACAGCAGTGGAACAGTACCTACAGGCTAAAAAAAAAACCGAGAATTCCTACTGCTATGCGACACCCCCAAATAATTTGGTATAACGAGGGTAATAGCAACCTACAAGATATAGCTGTATCTGCATATTTCGTGGCAATGGAAGTAAACTTAAGATTGTTCGACATTTATTTCTTCCTCTTCAACAAATAACGATGGTTCTTTGAAAGCTTTCAGCCCTTCTGAAGATTATAATTAAAATTATGCTTTTTTCACAATGTTATTGGAGTGTTTCATCTGAAGTAGGTCATACCTAACAAGCTGAGTAGTTGTGTTTAATTATAAAATATACTTGCACTTCATTAAATACTAGACACGCGGCTTCGCACAGTACATCATCATCATCAGCCTGATCATGATGATGACGCTGGGACACAGGCCTCATCGCTATGAGAGGGAGTGGGCTCGCACTGTACAAATCTTTGAAATTCAATCTTTTCTATAATTTGCATGTATTATTCATTTACTCAAAAAAAAAAACAAAAAAAAAAATCTAAGCGTGACGGCGGGAAGCGACTTTGTTTTATATCATTTAATTTTAATACCATTCTAACCGCCAGTCTGTGAATTTCACTTCCAGCTCCTCTGATCCACAATCATTATACTCTAGATATATTCAAGTTGTGAGTGCATCGTATTTCCAGTCAAGCGTGCTCCACTCGCCTCGGCCACATCATCGCTCATCAGGCGGGATGCGGTAAAGCGCAAGCTTATTTAACTTAAAAAAAAAAAAAAACGAAGAAAACTTATTATTAACTTATTTACTTACTAGAATTTTATGTTGTTGTCACTATGGTGAATGCTGCGTATACCTATAATAGGCGTACATACCAGCGCTTCTATTTTAATTTTATTGTTTTCTGTAATAAATAGTATTGCTGTTGGTGTACCTGATAAATATATAAAACTTAGTAACAAACTTGATGGATTGACGAGCACAGTCCCATAGTAATTACAGAAAGGTGTAACTTCTCCAAATGGTCCTTTGTTTTGTCCAAAGATCCAGTCAGAAAATTACATTCCCTTGTTTTTGTTTAGAAATCTCAATTATTTATTAAATCCGTCTTCTAACTAAGCGTTACAATTTTAATGAATCCCGAACTCCAAGAGAGAAAGGCTTATAGCAGTGGATTTTGATTTCAGGAAATTCATTTAGGAGATCAAATTACCCAATTTATTATCTACCTTGCTTTGTATGTTGTACAGTTCTTTATCTGATGTTTTCTCTTACGGCACATTCCTGTTTTTCTCTAAACATACATAAAATGTCTGTTATTTACAGATTTTATGTCGTAGAATCAAGCCAGTAATCTCTAAAGGATTTGGCATAGGTGTACAGTCACATCTAATAATATGTATACACGCAGCAACTTTTAAAAGTGATTTTCTCCTACTGTATTGATTATGGTTTTACGTTCTCACGAAAATGGAATTTTGAAAGCCATGCTATTACGAAATATGTCTTATCTTAACGTAGAAACCGTAATTTCACGAGAAAAGTTTTGCTAAGTGTATACATATTATTGGACGTGACTGTACCGATCGTGCACCCACATTTCACTGTTTTTGTGTAAGAGCCATAGGGTCGAGCCTATTGCTATCATTATTGATGATAGCAGCAATCCATTCCTAAAGACAAAACCCAATAAAACTTTACCCGACCTGGAAAGTAACCGAAAAAATTTAGCGCGACCATTTCACCAAAGATATACGGATGTTATATTACTCGATATTTCATTTGCAACGAGGAGGAGGAGCTTGTGGCTAAATAATAACAGCCACCCGGGTCGATATTTAAGGTTAAGCCGTGCTTGCCGAGGTTGGTCCGTGGATGGGTGGCCATAATTACATACCAAGTTTCCTCCGTGTCTCGGAAAGCACGGTAAGCCGTTGGCCCCGGCAGTCATTTGTAGACCTGTGACAGTCGTTACGAGTAGTCAGAAGCCAAAAGTCTGACATCCAGTCTTACCAAGGAGTATCGTATTACCCAGTCACTGGGTTGTGGAGGTTAGATAAGGTAGTCGATTCATGTAAAATACTAGTACTCAGCTGCATCCGGTTAGACTGGAAGCTGACCCCAAGACAGTTTGGGAAAAGGCTAGGCAAATGATGATGATTTCATTTGCAACAGAACGTTGCGCTAAGTAGGCACATTCCTCTCCTTTATAAAATACATTTTTGTTTTGTACAAAAATACACAGTACAAAACCATTTCATGAACTACATTCAATACCAAAATACCGGAACAAAAATAAACAAAAAACAGTCGCCATATTATGTGTTTATCCAGATGCCAGTACGACCCTTCGAAATTCAAACAAAATATACGCGAACGTTCTAAATCAAGGGATGGATGTTGAGGAAGCATATTTACGGAGTACCCTTGGCGTCGCGTCCGAGCTTCAATGTCAAGAGCCTGAGGGAAAATTTTAACAATGGCCGACGAAAAATAGGTGTGTATATGTATGTGCGGTGAAGCGTATCTTAGGAAATCAGTGGACAGTTCAATGACCTGACATAATTCGCTCGTGTCTGTGGCTTTAAGTTTAGTTTTTGAAGGAAAATATCATAGTTTACTCTCGCTTTTTATTCAATTGTCAAACAACTCAACTTTAACCAAAAAGGAGAAAATAATTAAACAAGTCGGTCAAACAAGGGGGTCATTGTACATTCGTCACAAAGTAAACTCGCCACCGAAAAAGTATGTGTAAATTTGCCACAGCTCTATTTTCATACATATTTAGTTAGAGACGGCGCTGCGTGACTTTTGCCATACTTCCTTATACACATTATATCAACATCTTAGTAGGTATCCCTTTCGAGCCATGATAAATCTTTCCTACAGTTTATCCATCGATTCTTTGGTCTTCCCCTAATCACACAGACACATTCGTGCTCATGTTTACAATATTTACCATGACATTATTTAAGGGACAGTCATCATCATCATCAGCCTACAATGTTCCCACTGCTGAGACATAGGCCTTCTCTCTATGAGAGGGAGTGGGCTGTAATCCACCACGCGGGCCCAGTGCGGGTTGGTAGATGTCGAATTTTTAGTTTCTAGGACATGCCGGTTTCCTCACGATGTTTTCCTTCACCGTTAAGGGACAGTATCTTGTTACAATTAGATTTTTGTAAAATCTTTAAAGAAAACTATTTTCAAGTATACCTCCTGGTACTTACCCCAAACGTGTTACTATGTAATAATTTGTACAAACAAGATTGAATAGATTCATTAATTTAATAGCCATGGCAAGACCTAGTTGTCAATGGAATGATTATACAACATTAATTAACACTGTACAAAATTTTAGAAACATGAGATTCATTAATATATTAGTGACCTAGGACCCCCTCCCCGTCCTCATAAAAAGCACTCACAAAAGTTTCTCCTTAAAAGTAACCTGACATTTATGAAATACACTCCGTTCCAACACAGTATGCATTTAATTATTCAAAATTTAAACAAGCACCAAGCTTCACAATTTTACTCAAACATCGTGTATTCATACACAACCCAAACGTCCCCGTACAATAAAGTTTTTAAAACAAATTAAAATAAAACAGCTGTAATATAAAACAATAATGTGAGAAATTAAATAAATAGGAGGTTGTGGATAAACAAAATATAGTTAAAAATAATGTTTTGTTAGGTTCTGTTTTGAGAGACGAGTTGATGAAAATATTGTTGGCTAACAACAATGCGTTAGTAATTTTAGTCCACGTACACAAGGGCGATTTTTTAAAAAGGTGTTCTTTTACCGAGGCGTTCTTGGCTAAATAATAACTACCGCTCGGATCGAGCGGGGCTGAGCCGCGCTTGCCTAGGTTGGTCCGAAGATTTTAAACCGATAAAGCAGGACGTTAAACCTTTGGTCCGGGCTGTCATTTGTAGGTCTTGTACAGTCGTTACAGGTAGTCAGTGGTCTGAAAGTCAGACAACCAGTCTTATCAATGGGGAATCGTAGTAACCAGTACTAACTGAGATATGGAGGTCAGATAGGCGCTACGCGATACGCTTCATGTAAAATACTGGTATTTAGCTGCATCCGGTTAGAGTGGAAGCCGACCCTTATATACTATTAATAACACGTTGTAAGTGTTATTAATCATGTTAGTGACCATGTCAATTTAAAGACCCTTATATAGTTGGGAAAAGGCTAGGCAGATGATGAAGTTCTTTTACGAGTACCGAGCGTGCTGGAGAAGTGAAACTCTGCGCTTTTAAACGCGCTAGGCATGGAGTAAAAAAGCGAAAAGCGTTTTTACAAGGTTGTTTCACTGTCGTGTTATACGTTGTGCGAACATGCCCTTAGTATCTAAATTCGATGAGCATTTGAATTAGTGCTGCCTGTTAATAGTATTTTAGCAACGAGGGCAATTGACAGAAACGAATGGCCTAGTTTTCATTGGATATTATTTGGTAATATTTCTGCTGAAAAAGTTTATTGAGTTTTTGTATCGAAAATGGGTCAGAGTTTCATTAATGAAGTATGTTTTTATTTGTATATTTTTAATTAGTTTGATGTTTTCCGCTATGCAATTTTTAATATTCTGGTTTGTATAGGTAGGTGGTACGTGTATCTGGTTTACATTATCAAATATTATTCCACTCTTCAACTTTAGAATTATTTAAGTAAAGCAGATAGAGGTGATAACTAAACTAACTACGTTTACGTGTGAATATTTTACTTCCAGATAATGGACAAGCTACTGTCATCTTAAACCCTAATAGGGATAAAAATCAACAATGAACTAACTGCTAACCTCTGAAACTTTAACATTCTACCATACCAATAACAACGGCTTGACATTTATGACCTAGCTACGTAAAGAGATGATTAACGACTTCGCCGACGATGGAGCTGCGGTCATCGCTTTGAGCGCGGTTGGGCACCTTTTGTGCGAATTGTGTGAACTGTGCGAGCTGTATGTGATCAGTAGTGGGGTGTGTGGCGCTTGTCTTTGTCTTTTGTTTATTGAATCGTGAATTACTTTCATGCAGTTCTTGCAGACAGGCAGTGATTAAGGTTTTGTTTTTAATTAGTGGCACTGAATTATCTTTGAATATGTTATACAACAGAGGATTTAAGGGACATCGATGCACATACTATTATCATGAATTTGAACCGAACATTTCGACCCCAGAGTTGACATTTTTCATTGATTTTTAGGGTTCCGTACCTCGAAAGGAAAAAACGGAACCCTTATAGAATCACTTTGTTGTCAGTCCGTCTGTCTGTCTGTCAAGACCGCAAGGAACGCGTAAAGGTATCAAGCTAGAATTTATATCAAATACTCAGGTCTACTTTCCCTTGGAGCTTGAAACTTCTAAACCAACGCAATCAAAAGATACAGCCGTTTATGCCGCAAATTTCCGCAAATTTTCGACACTCGCAAGGGAATTAAAACCTACACGGTACTTCCCGTGAACTCAGAATCTTGAAATTTGGTACGAAGCTACGTCTTATAGCACGGATAAAGGAAAAATTGCGAAAACCGTAAATTTTTAGTTACATTATAAAAATATTTTTAACCATTTTAAACTTACTACCCCTTTCCTCATGAACGCGTAGAGGTATTAAATTGAAATTCATACCAAATACTAAGGTCTATAATACCTTTCAGCTGTAACAAAATCAAATTTCTATGTCAACGCAATCAAAAGAAACAGCAATTTAAGCCGCATATTTTCAAACTCGCAACAACTCGCAAGGGAATCAAAACCTAAAGGGTACTTCCAGTCGGTCTAGAATTTTGAAATTTGGCATGAAGCAATGTTTTATAGCATTTTATTATATAACGGAAAAATTCCGAAAACCTTAAATTTTTAGTTACATCACATATTTTTATTTATATAATTTTGGTTTTTACGGAACCCTCGGTGCGCGAGTCCGACTCGCACTTGGCCGGTTTTTTTTTTGTGTGATTTGTAAATTTAATTGCAAGTTAATTTCATGTTACAGGGTATACGGGCATAAAAGTCGCTTTGGTATTTAAACACTATAAAAAAAAACAATTTCTCTGAACTCTGATGATTTTCTGATATCAACGGCGGCATAGTTTGATTACAAGCAGTAGGCACTGCATATTCAAATGACCACTTGTAGACTTGGTTTTAAGTATGTAATCTGCTCGTATCGTTGGAAACTCATTAAATAAAATCCACACTGAATAGAACTGCCTGTTGAATCAGATGCAATGGGAAATTCAGTCCGACATGAAGTACTTGAAAACAACACTACGCACCTGTGCTTTGAAAATAGGTCACATGAAAAATTCATGTCATCGTGACACAAACAATTATGAAAAAAATCGCTCTCACGCAGTTCAATGTCTTCGTAATTTACTTACACGCAAGCGTACGTACTAAAATGTATCGATTTTACGTGGCTGACCTGTCCCTGAGCGGGCTGATAGTCCAATAGTACTGTATTTAGACGTATAAACAAGTCACCTCGGACGATCAATAGTAATCAGTTAGAAGTCACACGATGCGGACGATGAAGCGAGTTAGTATCGACAATCGAGAAATTTGCGAACATTCAAGTCGTGAATCGTGTTATAATACTGTTGCTGTGATCTTAATGTTTGTCAGACTTTCGGGTCACTGACTACCTGTAACGACTATCAAAGATCTACAAATAACAGCGGGGCCAACGGCTGAACGTGCTGACCAACTTAGATAAGCGCGGTCTAACCTGGAAAATCGACCCATGCGGATGTTATGATCTAGTCACGACCTCTTTCGCGAGATGTATTCATTTATAAATCTAAAATAAACGGTGTATGAAAGCTAGCGCATATTACCTAGAGAATATAGCCGTCTCAGACCGCAACACGTTTTTATACAAAAAATCACCCTTGCATAATTGTGCTATAGTTTATAATTATAAATGTACGAAAATTGTGCCAAAATGAATTTTGCAATGCGGTGCATCCCGCCCAAATCCTCACCAGCCTTGAGAGTAAACTATTTGGTACTATGAAATTAATAAACCATGTTGTCCCAAGATTTCCTTCACGATTTCATTTTTCGATTTTCTTTTAATATAAAAAATAAATTAAAAACAACCTTGACTCAAAAACCTCTTTTTTTTGTTAGCCTACATGGTATACCCCTGCTGAGCAAAGCCCTGCCCTTTCTCCTTCCATACCTCTCTATCCTATGCGATCTCTGGCTATGTTAACATGACCAAAAACCTCAATAAAAATAAAAATAAAAATAAAAAATCGCATAGTAGTGTCGGGGGTCAGCTTTGTTTTGTCCTTGTGTTTTGTAGTCTACTTGGTATTTTTGGCTTTATTTTTATTCCATGATTTTTAAACTTAAATTATTTTTTCTTAGCCTTGGCTGTCCCACTCCTGGGTATAGGCCTTATTCCTTATTCCTTCCACTTTTCTTGGTGTTGCGCCTCTTCTCACTAATTAAAGAAAACAAGGAAAATTATAAATTTAAAAAGTCTTGAGCTTTTAGAGGGAGGGGGCGCTGCTGCCCCCCCTGGCGATACCCATGTGATAAGGTTTCAAATTTCAAATCGACCAGTTCTGTGGAAGTTTTTTATGTCCCTTCATCAACTAGAAAAGAGGTGATGATCTTCAAACGGCTGAGCACATTTTCTCGAAACATCGCTAAGAACACTCTTGATTAAAACACCTTTCAAACAAAATCAATTTTATCAAAATCAGTTCATCCGTTAAAGAGCTACAATGGCATAGACAGACACACAGATACACACGTCAAACTTTTAACACCCCTCTTTTTTGGTCGGAGATTAATTAACAGTCATAGGGTTGCTGTCAGCACGTTTCTCGCAACGTGGTTCTCATTCATGCATGTCACGTTCAGTTTATGAACAACATTTTAAAGGCGGAAACACACTTACGTGTCGTGAACTCGTGACGCGCCAGAAGCAAATCGGTTTCATACATTTAATATGGTTAGGGACATATTTGCATGGCGTGTCGTGTCACAACGATGTATGAAACCGAATGCTTCTGGCGCGTCACGACACGCCACGACATGTAAGTGTGTTTCGGCCTTTATTCTGTTGTTGGTATAACTTTGTTAATTATCAACTTCTACCGACCGATAGGTTTAACATGCAAACTAACTAGACCAGCACAGATTTTCACATGGTAGTGTCAAACAATGTCCAAAGATACTAAGAACCTCCACGACAGGTATCGGTATAAAACTTTTTTCTTCGGAAGTTTATATTTAAGTTCTAAGTAGTAGGTGAATGATAGATGGTTATCTTACTCTGAGAAACGTAACCTGTCCTTACTTAGTAATTTATTCCGAGGAACTACTAAATAATGGACTATTTAGACGTTCTTTGTAAGGTATGTAGTTAGGTGAGGATATAAGTAGATTTTCATGAGAAGTTTTTATGGAAAATAATGTCTTAAGTAAAAGAAGTGAAAAAGTGTAAGCGCAATGTAAACTGGATATGGTCGCACTAAACGTCTCAATTATAAAAATATAACGCATATTTCTAGATACTTTATTTACTTGAACACGTTACCGTATTTATGTCGACAAAATAATATTGCAGAAAAGTGTAAATAGCCGATGTTAAATTTAACTACTACGTCTATTCCATTAGTTTAAAAATTAGATGTAATTTAAAAAGGAAAATCAATTTGTTGAACGAATTGACTACCAAAGTTACATTGTCCGCAATTTAAATTGTCATTCTTTGACAATTCAATTTCTAGGTGTGGTGTAGGAATCAATTTGATTAGGTATATTGTTTATAAAATCCATGAAAACTAAAATCTACTTATGTAGCAAGTTTTAAAATAGTATTGAACCTGCACTAAAACCAAATAGATCTTAACTCAAAGCTGTAATGATAATTAACGATAAAATCATTTCTAGTTTTTGCTAAGTGTATAAATATTAAAGCTCATGACTGTACATAGTTATCTTCTAAGCACTTACTCGTTTATCTTACACAAGTACGTACAAACCACATATGTATAGACAGTCTGATATCCAAACAAACGGTAGATATAGATTATTATTGCTAAGGTAGATTCAATCGACAACCATAATTATTAATTCAGCGAATCGATTCGTTAAATTGTACTTCGTTCTAGTTAGTTTTTTCGGTAACGTACGTGTACGACTTATCGATCGGTAACAGTTTTGACTATCGGAAACGTTGAGGTCGAACACGTGGCCGACGGAAAAAACGTAAATGTTGCTGTTAGTTTTGCTGTTGGAATATGTTTGAATCTTGATTAAAATCAAATAAATGACGTGACGAATTTGGTATGAAGGGATGAAATGAAAAATGTACTTGTAATGACAATAATTATAAATGATCATTGAAACTATATTAAAATAAATAAATAAAATCATTTAATTCAAGTATCACTGACTCATAATAGAAATAATACATTTACACAGTCACATTACATACACAACATTTAAAAACAATTTCATTTACTATGCAGTAGACTTAATCAAATAGATAAAAAGCTGGTGTTTCAAACCTTCGACGGATCTAATCATGAGAATTGCACGCTGTGAAGATTGACATCTCTCAGACCAAAATCATGTGGAGAAATCGCTTAACTCGCTTATGGTAAAAAAACGCCAAATTAAAAATTTCAAACGTTTTTTGCAATTTTCAGGTGATTGTCGGGTCGTATGTTGATTCAAAAATGATTTGCGACCGTAAACAATATGGCTTTACAGAGTTATAATGATTAAATTATCAAAATAACCCTCTGAGTTCCTTGAATTCCAATGAATGAAAAAAAAAAATTACTTTTTTATGAAAAAGTTTAAATTTCCTTCAAAACCCTTCGGTTATTGAAAGTGTGTTTTGTGATTGGGGCTGCTGCTAAACAAGGCAGGGTATTTTGTATAAAGTAAACAAGTGTGGCTAAGGTTTGGGTAGCTGGCATACTGAAACTCAAGACTTCACTCTAGATAAATTCGCACTCTTGTGTTAACACGAAACAGAGTCAACATAAAGAGCACCGACCTACGCTTGGTCTACATTGTACAATACCTATTAGTAAAAGTGTTTTATACCCACCACACCGTCATGTGACATGTCGACTGTCCTAATAGACATAGCGGTCAAAGTTACGTCGGTACTTGGGCAGCAATCGACAAAATTGCGTTACGGACATAAATTGCAGCACTCAAGGACCACTCGGCCATATTTACATGAAGTACTATAAAGTATTCAATTCACTTACTACGCGGAAGTATATTACACTCGAAAGCAATTTATTTATCTTTTAAAAGCGGTATTTATAAAGTTTATTTACGTAGGCAGAAGCTGAAATGCGAACACCAGCGATAAAACGAGTCGACGCATGAAAAGCGGAGAATTATCTCTACTGGACACGAAGCGTATTGTGCAAATAAGTAGGGCTACCGTTCCAAAGGGATTTTATATTTTCGATGTCATGAGTGTTTCATCGCTCTTTGACAAAAATTAACAGTACATCATTATTATTAAACTTGAAATTATCTGTCAGATAAACTAATTAGCTCTGCCGTAACATGCACACATAAGCTGAATACCCCGGTGTACATTTCCCGCTTGCATTACACCACTAAAGCGGGGGACATCGTGGAGTACGTACGCCAAAAGACGAGGTATACACCGAGGGTGCAGTTACTGTAGTCGCGCCGCAAGGTCAACTTCAAAGCTTTCGTGGTGCGAATAATGAATTTTTATGTGCCCATCGTGATGCAGGAAGACTTTTGGCCGCAGGACGTGGTGGTCCGTCGCCTCCGCAGACAAGTTCCAATGGTCAGTCAGCAGAAGTGAAGTGTGAACAAGTGAAGAGATACTAACATAGTTTTAAGTCATAATTATTAACATGAGTTTTGTTAATTCTTTATACAAGGTGTTGTTTTGCAATCTCGTCAAATTCAAGGAGGTAACTATGCTCATGATTCTCGACCCGAATCAATAATAAAATGGGTAGGTCTTTTTTTTTTCATATTTACTGAAATCGGTAAGTGCGTGTGAACCACCCGTGTTTTTAACACGACCCGTCTGATCCTCGCCATATAACCTCGCTTACACACAAAAAAAATCTCAAACGTTTATTCAATAATTTCTTAGTCCCTAAACCACGTTAAGGGGGTTATTCTAAAACACTGACAAATTAAACAATGAAAAAAAAACAGTGTTTTTTAATAATTAACTAGGTATCGTAATTTATATTGATTATTTATGTCTTTTGTGACAACATTCTGAATTTTGACGAGGATGCAAAACAACACCTTGTATATATGTTAGTTTAGTTTATTATAACACCCTTTTTCCCATGGGAGAAGGCTTGTTATTCTCACTTTGTTAAATCACAGATGCAGATGACTATGTGACTAAATAGTCACTTGCTATGTCGAGCGTTACTTGATATCCTATGAAGTAGGACTACCCGTCAATGAAAGCAACATTTTCTGATACAAAGATCTTTCATCACCCAAAACTCTGCAAGACAAAGCTACCAATCATAAACAAAACACAAACAATCTCTCACTCGAATCGAAAATAAGGATACGCAACAACGGAAACATATCATATTCGTAGGTATAAGGAAGGTAACATGTACTATGTTACCTTATTTTGCCAATAACCCGAAAACCAGGGATAGCCAACCCTACCTGCACCGTATATGTAGTCACATATTGACAAATACAACCAATACTCGCATCACAGAACAAGAGGGAAGAGAAAACTTTGCATCTTTATTTTCCTCTCAAATATCTTTATATTTCAGTTGAGCCTTATAGAAATATCAGGAACAATATGGTACTAAAGTATGTTTTTCTTTGTTTGTCTTTTTAGTAAACAAGAACTAACAAATTTAATCGTACCTGCTGAACTAAGTTTTGGATTTTGGAGTAAATTAACACGCTTTGGCGACATATCTGAGAAGTTTTTGGCGTGTTTCCTAATTATAATCCTGTAAGTGTTTATTTCGTACAAAGCAAGTTATAAGATTATAATCATACATAAGTAACCTCAAAATAGTACACGACTGAAAAATTTATAAATTTTACTAAATGACGCAAGTAAGAAAAAAATACACCGTAACATTATATTCCAAATTTACAATCTATTTCTAAAAGCATAAAAGCCAAAATTCCACTATTCACATTTGTAACAACGACCATTTACCATGAAAAACTGAAGGTATTCGAGTATGTAATGAAATGTTAACCCCATGGGGGATAGAAGGCAATGATCCTGAATAACACTTTGGGGACCGGACACGAACTGACTTAAGTGAATGGACATTATACTTGTGCCTGTCATATTAAATGAAATGGGAATAGGTCAGTCCTTTTATCACAACTAGGTACTTCAAAAAAGGTTCTCTTGATGTCCTTATTATGTATAGGATAAGTGCCGTATTCGTCTGAAACTTCCGAAGGGTTTTGAATTAGTAATTTTGTTTGACAGTTTTGGGAATCAGTCTGATGGAAATTATGCAGTGGAACTGAAATTCAGTCACATTTTGGTAATGAAAGGTGAGCCTAACATGGTTAAGCGAATTCTAGACGAAGGTCAGTTTTGATTTGAATAATAAGAGTTTCTCAAAACGGTGAAGGAAATCAGCGCGAGGAAAACGTCCTAGGATCCAAAATTCAAACTCACTCTCATTCCCTGGACTATTTTTCTCATAGGCTGCCTAGTGCCTATGCTATGTTTATACTACTGTTAAGTTTATCCCACAGCCTACCCATAAAGTTTTAGTCACAACTTCTTAAAAGGGGAAAATTAAGTTGGTCCATACATTTTTGTTTAAGGCGATATTTGCCTTTTACTAATTCGCGAGATTTGCCTCACTACCCGCGGTCGGGTGGTGAAACAAATCTCACGTCACATTGGCTTGTATAAAATTTGATGATACCTAACACACGTACACTGCCCGACCGCGCGGAAGAGCGTTGTCGCTTGAGAATCGCCTAAAACTCGCAAAAAATCTCGGGACTCGACTATAACCAACAACATCTAAAATTCCACACACACCATTTCCTTCAAAACGCCCACCAGAACTGTACGCACAATAGATTACCTCCGTACATTCCAAAACTTCACCGTTTCTAAACTAGGAAAGCCTGTTGGCCTAACGATCTCCTAACAAAGGCAACCACGAACACTAGCGAGAGATGTCAAGTATTCCTGGAAGTAGGTTGCGATATGGCAGTTATAAATCGGTCACACGGCCATTGGACCGAGTTGTGGAAGGGTTTTGTTTCTGGTCGTTATTATACAGGATGGATTTGTAGACGTTAGTTTACAATTTTACACTAGTAGTTGAAGTACCTGACTGCTTCGTTGGTCTAGTGGTCGCGTTCGTGACTGCCAAATATGAAGGCTTCGATTCCTGGGCCGTGCGATTATTTCCAAGTTAGGAAATCTTCCTTTGTCGCTAAAGCGCAAAATCATGGACATGTGCATTCTTCCCATTTTGACCTATGGACTTTGACAAATGTTCTAAATTTCAAACTCAAGGTCTGCCAACGTGCCATGGAGCGCAGCATTCTAGGCGTCAAACTAACCGACCGTGTACGCAATACCACACTGCGCTCCAAAACGCAAATTACTGATGTTGCTCAAAAAGCCGCTAAGCTGAAGTTGGACTGGACTGGCCACGTCTGCCGCATGTCCAATGATCTGTGGGCCAAAATAACCACTTTCTGGAGCCCTGACACAGCCAGAAGGCGTCGCGGTAGACCGCGTAAAAGATGGCGGGACGAGTTAGACAAGACCAGCGACCAGTGGTCCACATTGGCCCTGGATCGAGACAATTGGAAGTCATAGGGAGAGGACTTTGCTCAGCAGTGGGATGACACAGGCTAACAGTATCAGTATCTTGGTAATTTCTTGTAGGAACGTCAGAATTTGTAGATAGCTTTATGCAAAATTATTACAATTCAATACTTTAAAAAGAAATTTATTAAACAACACAAGGTAACTTAAGGCAATACACAAAATATTTACATCAGTAACTGTTCCAAAAACATGAACAATGCGGCCTAGTCTTACAGTCTAATTAGTTACGCCAAACTTTAGTCGTTAGGATGCTATTCAGTATTATTTAATCCACATCTCGGAATTCATTTCATGTTTAATTAAAAACAAATCTTTGAGTTGTACTGTACCTCCGTATACTTTATTCTATAAGCTTAAATTTCGTAAAATTCTTTTAATTTACTGACAGGAAACACGAAACCTAAATGATGGGTCTGAAGCATGAAATTATACGCAAGAGTTTCTTATTTAAATTTAAGAAAGGAATTTTTGAAATTAATAAATTATAAACTACTTACTAATAAACACTTAACAAATTCTTCTTCTCGGGATAGAGAGCAGCGGTGGCCCAGTAGTGGCAGCCTCGACTTATGAGCAGTAAGCCGTGGGTTCGAACCCAGGCAGGCGCATTACTTTATGTAATTTATTTCATCACCACTTCCCTCAAAAACGGTGAAGAAAAAACATTGTGAGGAAACCAGCTTGTCCTAGAACTGAAAATTCGAAGACATGTACCAACCCGCATTGGGCCCGCGTGGCGTATTATCGCCCACTCCCTCTCATAGAAAGGAGGCCTGTGTTCCGGCAGTGGAACATTATAGGCTGATGATGAAACCTGGGCGTTTATAAGGGTTTGAAACACTTCATTACAACATGTTCGATACAGAAAACACGAGTTTGATTAAATATTATATTCCTTTTTCTTTCATATTATTTCTCACACTATCCATCCATCAAAAGTACCTACTCTGAGAGTATTATCTCCAAATTGTATGTCAGACCTAGACGTACAAAGCCGAATAAGTTTAAGAAGTAACACACTTTCGTCCAGGCAACTGCCCTTATAGTCCCAGCGGGGAGATACAGAGTTTGCTTACGTAAGTAAGGGTAGGAATACATACACATGCAAGTTGTACGTACAAAATGCCTATCGGCGTGTAGGAAAAATTGCATTATCATGTAATCATGGTCGTGATTCTTTGGATGTATTTTTTAGCTGTCTGGGTCTGCTTTTGCTTTACTTACTTTGTACTTTGTAGACTGGGTTTAAGAAACTGTGTCTGTTGGCGAGGATTCAGCGCTGTCGTAACTTTAAAGTGAGGCTCATTCTTGTGAATCAATTGTTGCGCCTCATTTTAAGTGTCCTATGTATCTGATTTAAGCCAATGGGACCGCTGTCGGAATTAAGCGTGTTGGTGACTTTGCTTTCATAATTTGATGATTCAAAGATGTGTTTGCACATTCCCTTTAATATCTCCTGCAATGTGCGTAGTTGACATTGGGTACCGTAATCGAAATCCGATCAGGATGCTTTTTAACCGACTTCTAAAAAAGGAGGAGGTTCTCAATTCGGATGTTTGTATTTTTTTTTTTTTTTAATGTTTGTTCGGGCATAACTCCGTCGCTTGCCAACCGATTTGAAAAATTCTTCTTTTGTTGGAAAGGGTATACTTTCCAAATGGTCACATAGTCACCAAGTCGGGATCTGATGATGGAATCTTGGCGAAATCGAGGGAACTCTTCAAATTTTATAGGAAAACGTACAGCGATTTTGGTATTTTCTACAACAAATGAAGCATTAGCGTTTAATAAGAACCATTCTACCATCAGATCTGATGATGAATCCAAGAGACAGGCTTCGGAACTCCATAACAAGGCAATGTATCTTAGCCTTGTTTAAAAGTGTTTGCCTTAGGCTTGTTGAAATTGTAACGGTATGCACTTTCCAGGTGTACCACTAATAAGTCAAAAAAATGTTTTTTTTTTCTTTTTTAACCGACTTCCATAAGGAGGAGGTTTTCAATTCGATTAGTATTTTTTTTTATGCATTTTGTCCTTTGTTGTATGTATGGACGATGTGCTGGTGTCTAGTTAAAATGTAAAAAATATACTTGAAAAGGATTAAAGTGAGATACCACAACTGAAAAGGCAAAAATAAAAACTTTTTTACAAAAAAAAAATAACCGACTTCCAAAAAAAACACTAAAAAGTGGCAAATAATTTTAGTTTCGGAAGTCGGTGGCAAAAAGTAAATGAAACAAACAAGTCACCGACTTCCGAAACTAAAATTATTTGCCACTTTTTAGTGTTTTTTTTTGGAAGTCGGTAATTTTTTTTTTGTAAAAAAGTTTTTTATTACTATAACCGTCTACACAATCTCTAAGACGATCGAAAAAGTTTTACCCAAGGAATGGCTTGCTCACTCATAAATATTAATTTTCAATAAACACGGGAAATATTGCAAGAACCCTTGAAACAAGTTTGCTACAGTTTAAGCTAACAATAAATATCTCAATGGGGCAACTTAATACCTTAGCCGTATTTGCGTCTAACTTTGAAACAAGAAGAAATTATTACTTAGACTTACTGTGTCAATGAAAATAAATGTTGGAAGTATTTATGGGAGAAAGAAGGATAAGAAAGAATAATTGAGGAATAAGCAGTAAGTCCCGAAAAATTACTTGTCTTCTGAGAAAGCAATCGATTGAGGCAGGTTTTGAAGATTAAGAAAAAAAAAAAAACCTACCGAAGATGTTATTAAGGAGTGCCAGCATCCAATTTGCTTTCATCAATCTACCTTTGAAGGTGGTGAAGTGGCAGGAAAACACAACCTCGTCAGAAAAATCCATGACACAATTAAATAACACACTTTTCGTTTACTGTGTTATCCACACAATAATTGCTATTTCCACTTAAGAGAATAACAACTTTAATACTAACGTTCGATTTGAAAGGAGTGGATCATTCGGTCTCACGCTTGACCATCGTTCAAAATTGTATTACCTGCGGGATATCCCTAAGCTTTACTAGGTGGAACAAGTCTATTAAGCTCCGAGGCTTCAAAATTATCTAGAATTTCTACCAAAGTTCTGTCCAAATCAAAGTTAAAAATCGTTTATTCAAACTAGGCAGAAAAACCAACACTTTTTGAACCTCAGAAAGTACGCCTAACAAAACGTTTCAATAATAACGATCTCCTTCAGATTTTATCCGATAAGACGCTTAAACAACATTCCCTAATCTCGTTAGAAGGAATAACATTTTCATTATTATTTTCGTACTATCCTATTAACTTCTCTTTTACCAATATCTTTCTGATCAAAATATTTACCTTAATATTTTACTTAAGACCATGCTCGACATTGTATAAGTAGTATATCCAACCATTATAGACTTTATCGTGTATTACATCGTATATTTTGATTTTATTCATCAAAAAACGCTGAAATAGGAATTTTGTTCGTCGATGCATCCATAAAATAAACCCAGTTTCAAGCTTCGCTCGGTCGATGCTGCTATCCCCAAGGCTATCAGTTTTTCCAACTCTACTCTAACTTTGTGATGATGTTTTCCAAAATACAGTCAAGAAAATAAATGCCCACCAAATGTTTTTTTTTTTTTTATATAAAAGAATAATAAAAAATTGACGTGTTATAGCCATT
The DNA here is from genome assembly GCA_963082945.1 of Cerastis leucographa. Classification (NCBI taxonomy): domain Eukaryota; kingdom Metazoa; phylum Arthropoda; class Insecta; order Lepidoptera; family Noctuidae; genus Cerastis; species Cerastis leucographa. The sequence goes on from OY720361.1 coordinate 7,469,965, forward strand.
TTGATTTCAACCTTCTATTTACGAAGTCACACGAGTTTTTTTTTAAACAAGTTTTAAATGTTATTTAGTTTACTTTTCAACGCACTTGCTCATAAAGTGTCTTTATGGTCACCGCAATTAGGCACAGAATGACACCCATAATCAAACTGTGACTTTTTCATTGCTATAACTCACTAGTGAGTTATAGTTTTTTTTTTAATTTTATTGGTTGAGGTGCTTTGTTCTTAAAAAAGATTTTATTAAAAAAAAAGATCGTGTTCAATCTATTGCTTACTCATTTCATGCAACTTCTCATTTAAATATAGATAATTTTAACTCGTTCGTGTTTAATAAATAAAACTTTCACTCAAATATAGCTTTTGTTTTCTCTGTAATAAAAGAAAACTTTAAATTCCCCATTTTGTACGTGGCAGAATAAGCGCAAACCCTATGCACGGAAAATAAAAAAAATCCTCATCCCTTTAGTTTGTGGCTGATCGCAATGCGCGCGCATAGGAAAACTGATTAATTTTTCCCACCATAGCGAATCATTTTTCAAAACTCGTTTTCACTGTTGAAATTATAGTTATTTATTAATTAAAATCTCTACAAGTAACTAGTACCTAGTAACGAAGAAAATGAATTATTATGTACACCGCCCGATATAAACCCGATATGTGAAGCCCTTAACGTTATGGAAAGTTTACTACCTGAAAACTCCAAGGAAAAATATCTATTATCTACTAAATAAAATGAGTTTTTATTGTTATTTTATTCACAAGTGTGTTGAAAAACGTCGTATGATACACGTGTGTATTGGTGATTACCGTCCTCGGCTCTCTTAAGACCCTCACCTTACGGCTCGGGTCTCAATGGCGCCTCAGCGGTAATCACCAACATTACACACTAGTACCATAATGTACTATTAAACACCTTTATCAGCCCTGTACTACAAGGTGTTGTTTTGCATCATCGTCAAATTTCAGGAGGTTGTCACAAAAGACATAAAGAACCAATTAAAATTACGGTACCTAGTTAATTATGAATAAACGCTGATTTTTTTGGTTGTTTATGTTTGTCAGCATTTCAGAATAACCCCCTTGACGTGGTTTAGGGAATAAGAAATATTATCGAATAAATGTTTAAGATTGTTTGTATATGTGGAAGCGCGGTTATAGGGCGAGAAGCAGACGGCCCGCGTTTAAAACACGGGTGGTTCACACTTACCAATTTCCGTAGCAAATAAAAAAAAAAAATTACCTACTCATTTTATTATTGATTCGGGACGAGAATCATTAGCATAGTTACCTCCTTGAATTTGACGAGAATGCAAAACAATTTATGCGCTTAATTTACTGCATTAAATTAAGCGCTACCGTAAACCGTGTTTTGTCACACCAAAAAAAGCCAGCAATAATTTTTGCGCCGTGTTACTTAGTTTGTGTTCAGAATGCATGACGACTTTGTGCTGGGTTTTTTCACACTCTGAATGTTCGTAATATAACTTTTACGAAAAATCGGACTCTGCACAATAAATCTGCCTGTCATTAAGGTAACTGATAGGCTGGCCTGTCTTCAGTATACAACAGAACACATCTGCTCAACTCCTCAGGGGAAAACCGACATGTCAACGCCTTCACGTACCCAAACTTTCCCATCCTTTTTTCCAGAAAACACAACCACATTATTCATGTAAGCATGTAAAAAATTCCTTGAGGATCGCACGATAAGCCGTCGTATCTTGTTGAGACAATAAAAATAACGCCTGAAAGATAAAAGAAAAATATTCTGAATTTTCCAAAACTACAGCGTTGGAATAATTCTGGTATCGCCGCGGGGATACAAAGTGAATTATCTGCCTACACAAGTCCACATCGAGTGTATTATGTGTGACATAATAAGTTAATAAAAATATTTTTAGAAGACAGAAAAGAAATTCTGTTCTTAAGGTTTCGTTCGTTGGGAGAAATTGTAAGACCTTAATGAAGTAGTGATAAAGTGCAACGTACACATTTATCTTTGTTTATAATAAAATAGTAGATTATAAAACAAGTGAGAAAAAAAGGTGATTTAATTCGAGGTAGAGTAGAGTAGAATCTTGAGCGGAGCGAGGGATACAAAGACAGAGACGAAGTTTTTTTTTCATTAGCTGTGTTTTCTACTTTTAACCCTGTACGCTTGAACACAAGTTTTACGACTTTGGAAGAATATATCTCATCAACCATTGCACAGACAGACAGACCAATAAACAGGCAGACATACAGACAGAAGGAAAGACAGACAGACACACAGTTTTCTAAATTCAGTGTTACATTCTTGTAAGCAAGTTTAATTTCTTTTTTGTTTACATAATACGTACTTAGGCCATACTGAAAGTTTCTGGATTTTGCCACAGCGAAAATCATTAAAAATCATTGCTCACAGATTAAATTAAGATTGCAACACAAAATTTTTGAAAGGACGCCACATTGAAGACACAAAATGACAGTCTCGCAAAGGTAATATGCTCCCAAAGACTTCCATTTTTGAATTCCGTAAATGTTTTTTTTTTCATTCTTTTATTGTTAGTCGTCGGATCCAGAAACTTTCAGTATGCCCCACGTATAATTCGTGCTAGACCAAATGCAAAATGTTTTTAGTCACTAAACTCTAGAGTCTAACTAAAAACAGCCCTCTTACTTTCTAGTGACTAGAGAGTAAAAGAGCGTTTTAACGCTCTTTTACTCTCTAGTCACTAGAAAGTTTACTCTCTAGTTCACAGTTATCGATGAAAGAAATGCCCTGTTTGAAGCAGCAACGGTAAATAACCCTTTTTGCTAACCTACCTTACTCGTTTTTTTAGTTACTTATTTAATCTGAATTACTCTTGTCGCTTTTTATATAGTATAGTATATTCTTTAAATGTCTCCTTGGTGGAGTTTTGGTTGGATTTTTTCAGTGGCAGTCACGGAGACGGGATTTGTGCCTGGTTGATGGGAATAGGCTCGCTCCCTATTACATAAAACTCAAAACATAGCTGGCGAAATTTTCAAACTATCATAATAAACTCGACTTCCGTAAATGACAAAATAATATTTAGTATACAAATTGGGAACTAAGCATAATTTTGCTATCTCATCATATTTTTGGAAAAGTTTGTTTTTTTTTTTTCCAAACCCTCCTCCAACTCCTTCCAACACCAACAATGCTCTATGTATTAATGAATCTCCGAAAAACATTATTCAAAACACATAATAGTACAAAGTAAAAAATATACGACAAAGCATCGAAATTCATTCAACATTCTTTTGACACAAACCAAAGCAAAAATACGAACGGAACATTTTATTTTATCTTCATTACATGGTCTGATGTAAATTAGTACTGCGAGGGTAACATGAAACGTGTGATGAAATATTTTACCAATTTATATGGAAGTATTACATTTATATACCGGAGCGGTGTATAAAGCTGAGAATGATTTCACACACCGATACCTCACGCAGTGGCAAACACGCGAGTTTGATTGTACTAGGTCTATAATTGTACTTATAAAGTAACTGACTGGTTGGTTTTGGCTTAAAAATTCACTTCTTATTGGCAATGCGACTGTGAGCTTTAATTAACTCTAGCGAATTCGAAACGTCAGACGCGTACAAGTAAAACTATATCTGCACTTCTCCGAGGCAGCTTAGCGACCGTGATACTCATAACCACACTAATATTGTAAAGGCGAAAGCTTGTGAGTGAGTGTGTGTGTGTTTGTCACTACTTCACGCCTCAATGACTGAACGGATTTGGATGAAATTTGGTATGTAGATAGCTTACACCCTGGATTAACACATATGCCCGGTCTGCGCGGGTGAAACTGCGGGACTCAGCTCGTCTTACTATATTTTCGAAAATTTGTAACGATGAATTGGTTCTCTTAATTTCATTTTGGGTCACCACAGGATAGTCCGGTTGAACAGTCCCGCAACCTTATAGAGTCAAATTGTAAGTGGCCACGTCAAAAAAAGCGATGGATGGGTATATGAATGGATAGATGCCATTCATTACTCTTTAAACCAAAAACTACAAATGAAATCTGGCACACAGATAGTTTATAACCTGGATTAATACATAGGATGTTTTTTGTCTCGGTAACTCGGGACAATTACCGAATTTAACGCGGACAAAGCCGCGGGAGCAAGCTAGTTGACGACACGGTTGGCGCAGTGGCTAAGGGATTGACTGCTGCGCTGAGTGTCGTGGTTTCGATCCCCGCACGGACCAAATATTTGTAAGGCCTACAGATAGTTGTTTCGGGTCTGGCTGTTTGTGGGTGTGAGTTTAAATGTTTGTAAACGCACCCACGATACAGGAAACAATCCTAGTGTGGGGCAAAGTTCAACATCATTATCATTAGCCTATAATGTTCCCACTGCTGGGACACAGGTCTCCTCTCCTATGAGAGGGAGTGGGCTGTAATCCACCACGCGGGCCCAGTGCGGGTTGGTAGATGTCACATGTCTTCGAATTTTTGGTTCTGGACATGCCGGTTTCCTCACGATGTTTTCCTTCACCGTTTTTGAGAGCAGCGATGATGAAATAAATTATACAAAGTAATGCGCCTGCCTGGGTTCGAACCCATGGCTTACTGCTCGTAAGTTGGGGCTGCCACCACTGGGCCACCGCCGCGCCGCTCTCCAAAGAACGGGCAAAGTTATTAAACAAAAAAAAAGTAATCTATTACTCGTCGTCACCACTCGTCGGTCGGTACCACTGATTCATCACATCTCCGACCAGCAAAAAATAATCTTTGGTGAACACGTAGGTATGTGCGAGACGATAGATGGATTCTGTGAGAAATGATATGAATGAAAAAGGAGTAAACAATAGCGTGACGGAGGACTCAGAGGAGTATGGAGGAAAAACAGTGATGCGCCGATCCCAAGTAACATGGAACAAGGGATGATGATGATGATGAAACACATAGGCATGTCTCGATTCGCTGACTTTACCTAAGCTTCAACGAGTATGTATAATATGTAAGGTTTACACAACTTATGTTGTCGACTAGCTATTACCTAGTTTAATTTAATTGATTTGAAATTTTATATATTATTCTCTTTTTAAATTGTAATTTCTCATTTTCATTTAATAATGTATTTCATTTGACATTTATTCTAATTTGAAACTAATTTTAATTTGACAGTTATTGTAATTTGACATTTATTCTAAATTGACATTTATTTTTAATTTTACTATCTACTTTTTAATTAAATTCAATAATGTACTTATCTAATTTAACTTTGAAATGTAGAATATCAAGCCGACCAATAATTTATGTTTGTGTGTGAATAATTTATGTGTTTGGATTTTTATTTATTTTTGTTTTATATGGGTCACGGACCTGAAATAAATTATTATTATTATTACTTTTAACACCAACACATTCAACTAAGTTTACCAAATAAACTCACCGCATAGCATGTGCGAAGCATATTATCTCAATCTTGGTTACCCTCGAGCGTAAGATAGGCGGCGTAAACGAAAAAATAAGCATTTTGCAAACTTAATATTATATCGTTGGTTGAAAGGGCAGAGGAGCTCGTAGTTAATAATAACAGCCACCCGGGTCGATCTTTAAGGTTAAGCCGTGCTTGCCGAGGTTGGTCCGTGGATGGGTGACCATAATTACATACCGAGTTTCCTTCGTGCCTCGGAAAGCACGTTAAGCCGTTGGTCCCGGCTGTCATTTCTGATCTTTGACAGTCGCTACGAGTAGTCAGACACCAAAAAGTCTGACATCCAGTCTTACCAAGAGGTATAGTATTACCCAGTTACTGGGTTAGGCAGTCACTTTATGTAAAATACTGGTACTCATCTGCATCCGGTTAGACTGAAAGCCAACTGAAGCCGCTAGTTTGGGAAAATGCTAGGCAGATGTTGGTTTGAAAGGGCTTTATAAATGCAACGCTGACTATGATTATTATGTTATATGAGGTAAAGGAAATATAGGACACAGAAATGGTGCATTGTTTTTCGCAAATATTATAATGATGAAATTCGCCCGGTCAAAAAGATGGGCAAACGTGAACTTCTATTGATGCGACCGGGCGAATCAATCTGTTTCGTTGAAATTTTAATAGTAAACTCAAGCTCTCGTCTCAATCAGTCATACTGAGATTATTTTTATCTATCATGCTGGATTAGTTTGCTCAGTCACTACTGTATCAGTGTTCTCAGTACGTCTACCATGAGTTTTAACAATCTATACTCGCTAGCGTCTGTAGTTAAAAAAATGTATAAAAACTGTTACAGCGCTTCTAGCGGATAGTTGGGTAATAAAATGCGCAGTATGAGTCACTACAGTTATCTATCCTACGTCACCGTGTAATAAACTATACTACAGCGACTGCAACTTTGGGCTTCATTTGTTTAGAATTTGGTAGCAAGCACCAACACAGCTCATGGTACCATTGAAAAAGCTAACTATAGTATTTGGGTATTGACGGAACTATTGCAGTTACGTCAAGCGATCTAACTATGACAACTCATGGTAGGCGTACAGAACAGTATGGAACTTCACGATTTTCACGTCGCGCGATTTAAGTACGCATAAACGCGTAGTGAGCATAAACCTTCCGATATAAACAGTTGGTTTTTCGGTGTCAAATGTTGTGTATGGATCTCATTTTAATCTGAAAATGGAACGTTTTTTTTCCGGAGTTTAATGGTTTCATGTTTGATTTATGTTGTTCCGAATTTTGTTGTTTCAGCATTTTGGTTATTGGTTTTGAACATTCAGCCGTTGTTACCAATTTATATGGAAATCAATAATATTAGGAACAAGACAAACCTTTTTTCAGTTCAACATGTACCGAAAAAACGCGTGTAATAAAAATGTATTGATCACCAAATAGTGACGTCATCCTTTAGCCTTACAACCTTCAGCTGTCCACCCACTCACTATTACACGAAGATAATTTTAAACAATTATATTAGTGCGTAAGAGTTATTAGACGTAATTAGATTAATATATAGCCCATGTACCAGTATATAAGTTATTTTTTAAAAGCGGCAAGTAAATATTGTAGTGGTCACGCGACTATGTATCACGCGAGAATGTGAAGTATATAATGGAAATTATTTATTTTTATGCGTTTTATTTTAGATAAGGTGTGCCAGCGTGCAACGGAGCGCAGCATTCTAGAGATAACCGACCATGTACGCAACGCTACACTGCGCTAATAGACATAAGTTACAGACGTTCCTAAAAAAAGCCGCTAAGCTAAAGTGGGACTGGGCAGACCACGTCTGCCGCATATCCAATGAGTGTGGGCCAAAATAGCATTTTATGTAGCCCTAACACAGCCAGAAGGCTCCGAATTCTACTCATTATATTCTACTAATTCGATATTTTCAAAACCAAGCCAACTGAATATTTATGAATTTGTCTCAAACGCTCGAAAAATTACTCCTATTACCAATAAAAAGATTTAGAACCTCAATAAACAATTTCATACAATTGACTTTTACGGCTTTGCGAAAAACCCAGAGCCAAGCAGCTACCAGCTACCCTTATACATTTTTATTAATTCCACCATCGTTACAAAACAATGGCATTCATCAAGGAAATGGCGGGAAACGAAACCCCAAAATGAAAATATAGGACTGGAGCTCAAAGGATCAACGCGAGAAATATGAGCGTAACGTTTTCAACAGTTCATCGTAATTCGTGTGGGTAATTTGTATTTTTTTTCGCCGTAATTGGACTCTTAACAAATTGCCCTCTAAATAACTGGAATAGCCGCGGATATGTTAGGGTTTGTGTACATTGGCGGACGAGCGATTATAAACGCACGTTTTTGTTTCGACTTTCTGAGAGCAAACTTGGTCATACCATAATAAACCATTGATCTCAGCTGTCATTGTATTGTATTGTATTTTTATTCTAAAACATGAGTATACATCAAATAATATGTGCAAGGTCTTAAAATAACAGGTAGATCTGCATGTTCTGCCACTTATGGCGTACAATTTTTTTCTTTTTTCTTTTAGATTAAACCATAAAAAAGAAAAGAAAAACTTGAGTCTACACACCAAACTTTGAAGTAAATAAAAAAAAAATAAAAAAAAAATACTAATGCTAATTAAAAAAACAAACAAAGTATTGTTTTTACAGATTTGAGAGTCAAATTGTAAAAATGTCGTAATTATAGGAATCTATTTAATTAATTGCGCTCATTTAAAAATTCTGAAATGGTATAATAGCACTTGGTGATGAGATATTTTTTTAAATGAATTTTAAAAAGAGCAGTTGGCATTTGTCTAATAGGTTTAGGGAATTTATTATAAATGATTGGTGCTAAACAAAACATACTTTTACGCATCAATGCCGTTTATTATAGATCTTTGACAGTCGTTAATTGGTAGTCACTCGAAATTCTTCCCACCAGTCATACCAAGAGTATCTTTTTACCCAGTAAGTTATGGAGGTCAAAAATATGTCATTCAGCTCCATCTGGTTAGACTGGAAGCCGATTCCAATATGGTTGGAGAAAGGCTATGCAGCTGATGATATTAAAACAATAAGCGGAAAATACTTAGACTGGAATGATAGGTTGTAAAGCAATCCAGTAAAACGAAACAATAAAACAAATGCAGCCTGCAGGCTGTATTTGCTGACGAGAAGAACCTGAATTGGGTATTCTGAGAAAAACCACTGGTTTTATAGGCGTGGTAAGCAAACCCAAAAACTCTAAATCGAAACATTTATGCTCGTGATTTGTTCTGGGAAAGATTTTGCAAATACGCAGCTGACGACACGGTTGGCGCAGTGGCTGAGCGATCGACTGCTGCGCTGCGTATCGCGGGTTCGATCCCCGCACGGAACAAATATTTGTATGGCCTACAGATAGTTGTTCTGGGTCTGGCTGTTTGTGTTTGTGAGTTTAAATGTTTGTAAACGCACCCACGATACAGGAGAAATTCCTAGTGTGGGGCAACGTTTTAAAAAAAAAAAAAACAGAAAGCTGCGTTCATGTGAATACAGCTTAACAGCCATCACCGGAATTAAAACGTACAAATGCAAAAATATGTTGTTAGCGGAAATTATTGTGTTCCGTTTGTTTAGCTGTTACAGGTCTATCCGAATAGCTGACATTATGAGGACGTTTTGTAATTTAGATTATGTGGGGGACATTATTGCTTGTTATTAAGGGTTATTTTCTATTGGCTTGTGACTTTAGTACTGGCCACTTGGCCATCACGTGATTGTTTTATGTTTTTCTTTCTATTTTTTGACGTTATGGTTTTTATTGGTTCTGTTCTAAAATGTTTCTAGAATATAGATCAACACGCAATAATAAGCACACCCCGCAATCAGCATTGTATCTCTTTATATTAAAACCCATACTGTCAAGCTATCAACTATAGCAACGTTTCGGTATCGCCTTTGATCGGGATCCTCTAATGACAAATTTGTAGTAAAAAAAAAAAAAATATTTTAAAAACAGGCTTTCAAATGTAGGTGTGACGTTATTTTTTTTGTATTTTTCTCATCGAGCCCTTTTATTCAACACCCATATTATCGGGTTGCATAACAAATAGCTAGTCTTAAATCTTTTGGAGTCCGCCATATTGAATTTAGAATGCTGTCACTTAGCTAACCATGCATTTTCATCTAAAGCGTGTATGTAAAATTTCATTTCAATTCGAAATTCAGTTGCAAGATTTGATCTAAACAAACAAACATACATTCAAACATTGCGAATAAAATAAAAGCTTGTAAAAATGAGGTGACGTGTCCTAATCCTGCAATGCTCATAAGTGTACTATGAGCTTTTTACAACCATAAATGCACGTATGCTATCCAAAATATCCATAGTGAAAAACACTTAGTCATAATATTATGTCACCAACTTCCTTACTTTGGCTATTAGCCTTGAGAAAACTTAAACTCCTAATAGGAGTTAGATAGCCTTGAAAAGCCTTGTTCGGCGTAACTAATAATTTATTATCAGATGTAAAACATAGGCTACTATAATAACTCTCTTTCAGTAGGAACCTATATTATGTTAACAGATACTATTCTTACTGAAAAGTTCTTCATATTTTATAATTACTATTCTTTGGTTGCTTTTGTTTTAATGTTCAAATATCGTTATTTGTCTTTAGAAGAATAGTAGGTATCTGAATTATATATTTTGTAAGTACAAACCTATTTATTTATTTTTTATTATAAACATTACGCTTTAGTGCTTATCTTCGTGAATTTATCTCTTTACAAAGACTTTTTAAAGACAAATCTTATGTCATTCTGAAATTCCTTAATTACAGAAGTGTCTATTTTTCCGACTCGAGCGTAATATGATTAAGCTCAAATTATATGTATTAAAACATGGCTAACCTAATCATAATATGTATGAGGCAGGATCTACAAATAATTTTTGCATATACATAATTATTATACAAGACGTTTTGCAGACATCGCAATCGAAATTCAACTGCCATGACCTGTTTAGTTTAAAACTTCATTCATATAATACAGCAATACTCAAGTTATTAACAATTCAAATGGGACCACGATCGAACAATCAAACTTGAGCAATATGTTTCGAACAACAACCGTGCGACTCGCTTCCAGCACTACCACCACAAACTTTAAATGCATTGGGAATATTTCATTAGTTGACACAATACTCCCCCGGTTCATTAGCACTAGACGAGTTATGCCCGACTCGTCAATTTTTTTTTTCATATAATATTTCTCGATTCGTCATCATAAGAAATCAATTGAATTTTTATTTAAAATCGATGTTCCCGACCTGTCATCAGTATACATTTGCGTGTCAAAAATTTAGTAAGAAAAACATTGCTTGTCTTTTGAATCAATAATTATACAGGGTGTAACGGAAAGGGTATATACATCCTTAAGGGTGTGCTACAGACCATCAAACTGAACATGTTTCTCAACATAAAAAAAAAATTGCAGCAAAAAAAAATATCATCATCATAAATAAGAAGGAGGTAATCTTAAGTATTCTATCAGCTATCATTACTAACTAAACCTAAGCGGTATCAGGCTGTCATTTTTCTGTCAAATTGAATCGACATGGCCAATGATAGCATTTTGAAATCATCCACTGTATTGGAAATTTCGTGATCTTCTATAATGTTTAGACAAACCAATTTCTGCTTGTGCGATGTTTGTTTCGATGCTAGTAATTTTTACAGTTTCAAAAAAATACTTTACATAATACAATAAAACTTAGGGGGGAATCTATCAGGATCTGTTAAAATACCACCTAGTAAGTCTGTAAAATTAAACTATTCAACAAAAAAACGATTATCAAAACGGTTAAAAATAGGGGTCATCAATTTTGGTAGTGTCGTTGTTGGGGATAATGATGTTTACAAAACTATGCTTCTTTCTTACCTACCAACTCATATGTATAAAAATGAATTGTTATAGTTCTTTTGACGATACTTTGGTATCGATGACGAATCGGAACTATGAAAACAAAATTATTTGAAACAGTTTTGAATCGTGAACTTTTGATTTTCGATGACGAGTAGGAACAGTGACGAGTCGGGCATAACTCAACAAAGTGAGTGTTTGACTTTTTAACATAACGGCTCTAAGGACCTGAATCCTCGAATTAAACCTGGATCCAAACCTGAATCCTCGAAATCGAGATAGTTGGGGAGAAAATTGAATAAATAGGTGGTGTTTGTTTGAGAGGAATATCTGGTAAGTTTGGTGCTATTACTTCATGAAGGTCCTGCTAAAAAGTAGCAAATTGGAAGTGATTGGTTGTTGGTATTACAGCCAGCCAATAGCAACAGTCAATAAAAGTTTGATAGTATATTAGCATATTATGTTCATTTTATACCTGCCTTTCAAAAAACCGGGTGCAAATATCGAAACTCGCACAGGTTCTACGTCCCACAAGTTAAATAGGATGCTTTAGCAGGAAATGATCGCAAGAAAGTTGCATGAGAAAACTCTCTTTATTAGGTACTGGTTGAGGGAACGCGATGTTTGTCATAGGAAATGATGGAAGTTTCCATTTAACAGTTCTTAAGAAACTTAATTTTGGAATATTACTTTCAAATATTTACTTGTCAATTGTTCCCTTGAGAGTTTTAAAATTGCTGCCTTCTACCTTTGAATTGGTAGGCGACGTATTAAGAACACTAATTTGGGAACGCTACTTCGCCCGCGTTTATGGCCGAAGTTAACGGGAATGCACTACCAGGATATGATCCTGAGCATAAGATCTAAGAACCTATGTCCTGACCAAGATCATGGTCTTCCTGTGTGCAGAATAACCAAATTCAACCAAATGAAAAGATAATAGACAGGCCGTCAGACTTACATAAGCAGTTATGAAATTAGTCAGTATTAACTTTCCGTTCTATATGATTTACAGAAAACCATGTTGAAATCAGAACACAGTAGGTACCTCAAATTCTTAGCACGCCTGAATAGTCACTAGCTTGGCAACTGGTCACTACGCTACGTGCACTCGGATTTAATTCTCGAGCTTTGCATACGTCAATAGCTTGGTCAGAGGATTTCAGAGTATTCATTCCTCACCAATCTGTTGAAGGCTTACCTCAGAGTTGAAAAAACGATGTTTTCATTACAAACACACAAATACAGCTAGTATTGAATTAAACGTTGAAAAGGATTTCCTAACCAAAAGCTGAACTTGAAATCAAGAAAATCTTACTTATTATTTATTTATTTCGGCTCTTTCTCTGGAAAAGGATTAGCATTGGCATTCAAGTGCCCATGCTGTCAGTCTTCTGCGCACGTTTCCGGCTTAGTAGGAGGTAGGTTAGGAGGAGTACTTAAACGCCTAAGCGTCCTGTTGTTTATTGGATTTATTAAATATAAACTAGTGGTTTTTTTGTAATTATTTTTTTTAGTTATTTTTTTATGTAGCTTGAATAATTATGTTGGTATAAGTAATAATAATGCCCAAAAATATAATAATAAATTCATAGGTAATGTACCTATGAATTTCTTATTATATTTTTGTGTTCTAATTCTGATAAAAGGAACTACAAAGTCCGACCACGACCTATCGGATTTTAACTTTATTTTATCTACAAAGAGTACCAATTCACATATCACTGTGATATCAATCAAGCATAGAAATATAGTGTCTAGTCAACTTCCACAGCATGGGTGAGTACTATGTACTATTATTGACTCTATTGTGCCTTGGTGGTTGCGGGAATGTCATGCTCACTCAAATAAAATAATTCACAAGTTTAGTTTTCTTATCTGGCAGGAATTAAGACGCTTTTAAAGTGAAACTTTTATTACATCGTCTCAAACTTTTTCGTCTGTGTGTTGCATGTCGCGTGACGGTCGGCCGCGGAGTAGGGATAAAGTGTAAGGCGCTCCCAAAAATTTTTAGTTAAATGTCTATAGTGTGAAAAAAAGTTTCACTTTTACCGTGGTTTCATAAAACCCTCCTCCTTGTTTTTCTAAGCTAAGAATAGCCACTATTGGCTCGGGAAAGATTAATTAGATTATCTTCAAGATTTGACAGCAAATTGTTTGATCTGAGACACGAGTTACTGGCTCTCGACGTCGAGGCTTGAATCTAATCAAATTTGTATCGAATTTTGATCCTCAGTTCAAATACGTAACTGTCAAATTAACAGTTCGAATAAGATTCTATTATCGTCGTAATTTAATGATTCAGAGAGCAATAGGTACATTTTTTTACTTGAAATGTGCTTTCCTTCTTTCTTGACACCTCAACAAGTCGAAAATAACTTCACCTGTGATTTTTCATGCACGTAATTTTAATAGTGACATTCATAGCTGATCTTCTTTGTAATGTTATGTTATTTCATGACTTTAATTATTTAGTGAACCTAAATTCCATTGTTATAACTTATTGATATTGTTCTTTATATGTAAATTAGTTTCTTACACCAAAGGAGATGTTCCAGAAATGTATGGAACCTGGGCCAGCACAATGTACACTATATGTAAATATTTCTAGATAATACTGTAACCGTTTTTTATCGTCAATTTTCTTTAATTTCATTTCGTTTCATCGTACAGTCAAATTAACTTGGTCAAAGAGAGCAACACAACATAAAAATTAAACATGGTGGATCAGATCACGAGCAGGCGAAAAATGTCATTTTGACAATAACATTTGATTGACGTGTCCAAACTCAAAGCAAAGAAAGACTCAAAGAGGCACTTCTTGAAACTGTCAAAGTCGTCAAACGTCAAACAACTGTCATGGCTGCCCTAAAAAAGGATTATCGTAGTAAAAAACTGTTTAAATGATAATTATTAAACGACTGTACCCTTCTTAAAATTAATTTGTTAGTATTTTTATGAAATTCCCCTATTTTTTTCCTATTTATCTATCTAGTGTACATAGTGGTGGCCCAAAAACAAACATCTCCTTTAGCAACCAAATTTCACATTTTGTAAACTTAACGGCGGCACATAGATAGTTTATGAATTTTAAATATTTTCTCACCTGCTTTTAACGTTTTTAACTTTTTGTTAAAAACGTTAACTCGTCACGAGATCGCTTTCTAAAACTGGATGGGGGTAAAATTCACCCCTACTTTTCGGTACAACTGACAATCCTTAGGGACGACTTGAACGATACATTCTCGGTATGATCACCATTCATAATTCAAATCTAATCCTACCCTCTTATGCAAAGTTAATTCTTTCAAAATTAGATTTAGAACATCCGACGAAAGTTCTCTCGGAAACGTATCCCGGATTAAGCTACACGAAACAAAATTAATTACTAGAAGGTAGAACGTATAAGCTAATTACGTATGAGGTAGTAAACAATGGTTCCTGTGCAAGATGGCGGAGTATGATGTTGCTAATTGCTTCCTGTTTCGTTTTTATTTTTAGTCCCGATAAAGAGATTAATGTAAAGGAAGAGCTGCTGGCAAAATAACAACAGCAACCCAGATCAATCTTTACTTTAAGCCGCAATTGCCTAGGTTGCTCTGTGAATGGGTGACCACCCATTACATACCGAGTTTCTTCCGTGCCTCGGAAAGCACGTTAAGCCGTTGATCCCGGTTGTCGTTTGTAGATCTTTGACAGTCGTTACAGGCAGTCAGTGGCTCGAAATTCTAGCTGGATGCTAGAATTTCGAGGGTTACCATGGGGTATCTTAATACCCAGAATTAACTGGGTTGTAGAGGTCAGATAGGCAGTCGCTCCATGTATAGTTGGGAAGAGGCTAGGCAAATGATAAAAGAGATTAATGAAAAGAACTAGTATGTTTTGAATATAATTAATGTTCTACACAATTTATGTGTAACTGACATATAAAAGGCAGAATCAAGATACTTTTAGACCGTTCATTAGGGTTAAAAAGTGCACCGATTCCCACCCATTACCTGGTAGTGCAACTTGGCAAATTAAGGAATAATATACCCGTCCGACACAGTACTATATGAGTGCAGTGCTATTCAGAACATGACCCACATACTGGAATGCCCGAATTATCCCTACACTTGCACTTTTAAGGATCTATTTACCGCGACTGACGATGCTGTTAATGTAAACACCCACTGGGTCCACCTGTATAAACAAACGTCACTTTTGGCATTATTAAATCATTTTAATTCAATAAAAAATAACCAGACCTTTTGTGAATCGAACGTTTTGTTTCTCAGGAACAACCAAATAGGAACGGCAATTATATTTACCGTAAAAAATGACAATTACTTGTCGCACCTACGTTTTACTTCCATTTTTAATATCTGCTCGTGCTCACAATCATAATATCCTCTAAAAGCACGAGTAATAACTTTCAAAATGAATTGAAAATTGTGGTAACAACGCGAATAAGCGCTAATAACGGAGGAAAGCGCTTTATTACCATCCTTAACTAAAGCTGTTAGCGCTAAAGCTGCTGAAGCGTATTCAACGCTCAAACGGTTTTCATTGCACTGATATTTCGTAGAGGATAATATTTCGGTCCGATGGCCGGTTTGGGATTCTCGTTATGATGGCTAATCTGATTGGTATTCTCACGTGATTTAGTTTGTCAGGGGTAATTTGAAACGGAGAACATCTCAAAATGCTTCATTCAAAACGTGATTCAAATATCTATACTGACTATCCTATAACATTTCAATAAAAGATAGACATACTAGCTCCACTAATATTATAAAAAACCATAGCATGTCAATTGCAAGTTTCTATTCAAAAAATAAATCTTTCAGCTGTTTTTTTTTTCTAATTTTGCCTATTCTTATAACAAGCTTGCTGATGTTCTTGACTTCGACTGCGTCTACTTTGTCTTTCACTATTTTTCTATGAATATCCAGGATGAAAAGTAGCTTTTTGAAGACTAGCCTGTCCATCTCCATGCTATATGTATATTTGTCAAATCTCACAACGATCTTATCATTTATTTATGCGCAAAAAGACAAATATAATTTGTAACTCGTCGAGCAATAATACTCGTCTTTGTGCCAACCTACCACAATCACGAAATCTGACAGCCGAGTGATCGAGATATCAAACACCCCAGGGGTACCAACATAACAAAAATCACTACCAGACAAAATGCGGTTCCAATAGTAAAAATAAAGACAGACAAAATTCGATTCGGAAACGATAATATAAAAGGTGGATATTATTCCGGATTCCCTGTTACCTCTACCCTTTTGAGCTGTCACATGTCAGGTGCAGTTACGTGCTTTCACGCTTACACGTTTATTTTATAACAAACTAGCTGGTCCCGCGCAACTTCGTCTGCGTCACATTTTCCCCGTTTTCGCAACATTTTTCACTGCTGCTCCGCTCCTATTGGCCGTAGCGTGATGATATATAGCCTATGTCCTTCCCCAGGTTGAAATCTATCTTCTTGCCAAATTTCATTAAGATCCGATAAGCCGTTTAGTCGTGAAAAGGTAACAAACAAACATACAAACAAACAGAGTGACATTCGCATTTATAATATTAGTATGGATATAAGCGGAAAATAACCGTGATTTGTCTCTGAACACCTTGTGTTTTTTACTTTTAAAGTGGATCTAATAATGTAAACAAATCTCGTGTCACAGTGTGTGTTATTGAAATCCTCCGAAACGGCTTGACCTATTATTGTTTTTTTCGTGTTTAAATAAGTCGTAGGCAATTTTTTATACCCCTAGATGATTTCCACGTGAACTAGTATATTTATAGGAATATAAGTTGAAATCAAATTGTAGTTCTTTATATTTACAAAGAGTTCCATTTGTCTGCTTAATGTACTACAAAGGAGTCGTTGTCTATAGGCCTTTTTTTTTTTTTTTTTTTTTTTTTTTTTTTCCGGATGGGAAATCGTCATTTGACTTCTCCCGCTCTGGGCGGAGCGGGAGGGAGTGTCAGACTTGTACTGACTAAAACCCACCCATGTTCCTTCTTCGCCCTTTGTGTTCCAGGGCCGCGGTATCTCTTTCGAACAACCCGAAGCCCTGGCAGGCATCGGCCCTTTCGGACCCCTTCTGGTTTGCTGACATCTCCTTGAGGCGCGCGTGGAACACGTACGCGCCGTCGACACGGCCTGTCGTCATGAGACGGACGGACGGTGAGCTAGCCCATTACTCACCGTCCACAGGCTCGCGCCTACGGTGGCCGGGGGCCACTGGTTGCCCCCCGACGCCCGGGGCGTCTCCCGCGGCGGCTGGGACGTGAGGTTCTCTCCCTCTCACGTTCCGCCACCTTCTTCGCTAGCATGACTGCTTCGCAGAAGGAGGCGACGGCATCCCATTCCCTCTCGCTCCGGACCATGGATTAAACCAGGGCCGGACGCGAGAGGTCGCCGCCGCCAATCGCCGCTACGAGGACACGGCGGTGCTCAGCCCAAGCGGGGCAGAGCTCCACGGTGTGCTCCACCGTGTCCTCCGGCCGATCCTCGCAATGGTAACACCCGGGCGTTTCCTCCCGCCCGATTCGGTGCAGGAACCTCCCGAAACAACCGTGTCCGGTGAGGACCTGCGTCAGGCGGAAGGTGTCTATGGGCCTTATGGCACGTTTTGTGCGGCATAAGCTTCTAACGCTTGCACTTCTTAGCTGATTTGTCCCAAAGTTGCGACCAAAATCCATATTTTTTTGGTTGCGGTTGGGTTGCTGCCTCAAACACGTCTGTCAAAGTCACTGTGATCTTTATTGCCGTTAAGATTAGGTCACTTTTGCTTAAAGTGGTCATAGCCTACCTTATGAAATATCTATTACACGTGGCCTACGTGAAACAAAGCTACTATTTAATATGTCACGTCTCTCATAATCTAGTTGAAACGTTCTCCTTTTGTGGGATTACATGGGGCCTGACTTTCTGGCTTCTAGACGTGCTTTTGAGAATATGGAATAGGACACAAGTAAGTGAGTAGACTGTGTAGATACCTACTGGCTTAAAAGTAAAAAGCAGTATTACAAACACACTGACTGACCAGTTTTGTTTCAGGAAACTGTTGATAACATAACACATCATTATGCCTGTGTAACGAAGATTCTCACCAACATTTCGCCAGTTATTTATAAGCCCCGTGTAATAGGGGACAAGCCTATTGCCATCAACCGGGCACAATTCCAGACTCCGGGCTGTTACTGAGAAACTCATGACGCAAAAACTCAAAAACACTGAAACTCCATTCCCATGTTGTAAAATCTTTTTTTATTGTTTCAAATACATGTATTATGCAGTTATTAGTAGCGTCATTTTAATTTCCCTTTCAAGTAAATATCTATTTATAGGTTACTTACGAAAATTTCGGAAGCCGTGAGCTAACATAAACCTTAAAACAATTCTGAACTCAAAACCTCCAAGTATTACATAAAACACAAAAGAGTGACGCAAGTACCAAACCACCAAAAATATTTTAACAAAGGTTGACTCTATAATAAAAACGAATTACTTACTACGCCGAATAAAATTCAATTAATTTAGCTTCACACTGAACCTATAATTTTCCGAGAACTATTACGCTTCGCTAAAGTTCGATTTCCTAATACACTGTTTCTTTTATCAATAAACTTGTATCAAGAATGTCGTTGAAGAAATTTGTACGTTCCTTGAACGATCAATCATTGGTCGGGTTCAAGATATATAAATGGCCCTAGCAGTAAATATTTTCACGCATCTGAAAAAACCTTACTACTTTGATCGTGGCTGTGCTCCCAAGGCGATTTTAATTTATTTATTTATATAAATTTATTGTGTTTGAGTGGCTTACAGCTAACAATGCAAAATTTATAGTGATGTATCAAACGACAAGCCATTTAATAGCCTCCACAGCTAGAAGTAAACTATTGTTGCACAAACTATTAACACTAAGAATAGTATTTTGTGATTATGAAATTTTTTGCATGTGTTTCTGGGGAACCTACCGTACCGTAAAAGTCACTTGGCAAATTTACTAGTGTTTTTTTTCTTCAAATCCCAAAACCATCTTCATTAAAATTAATTATTTTACTTAATGTGATAAAAAAATATTATAATTTAATGAATTTGGCATTGTTAAGATGTTTTTTCTTTTTTTTTAAATTTGTTAAGCAGTTTTGACTTAAAATTTAGTATACAGACTTTCATAATAATTATTTTATGAAGTTTAACCTAATGTATTTATACTTTTACCAATACAACTTCTTAAACTAACAAAGACTATGAAAATCGATGTACTTAAATATGTAGGTAACAGAAACGGAAATTATTGAAAACTTATAAACAATGTGTATTCATTTATAATCTTTTTTTTTTTTTTTTTTTTTTTTTTTCCCTATTACTACCGTCTGTAGTAAGCAATCGACTTATTGTCGGGCCTACGCTGTCCTCCCATATTTAAGTACTAACGGTGTAACTTCAAATATTGTAAAACCAAATGATTTCAAAAGAGTAACCATGGAGTTTCTTGCCGGTTCTTCTCCATAGGAAACGACCAACCCGAACCGTGCACCTTTTGTTGACGTTTTATAAGTGCCCATGTAGGCCTATGTAAAATAAAATATTTTGATTTGATTTGATTTGAATGCGTTGAAATTAGCAACGTTTGGATATTATTTTGAAAGCAATGAGATTATTTATACCAGCTTTACGAATTTCAAATTTGTTTATGTAAATGAAATAATGTGAAATATGCATTGTTTATAAAGCGAGTATTTTAGGCTGTTAACGACTTTGATTGTAATGGAAATCGGCTTTAGACTGTGAATTTCAGTGTACAGAAATAAATTCAAACGATTTTAAAATCGATTCCCAAGAACGCGAAAATAAAAACAATATATTAAAATATAAAATGGTTTAAGAAAAGAGTACCTGGAATAATATGGGTGAGGCTTTTTTTTTTAGCTGAAGAGGGGAGAGTCGAGAAACTGCTGGGCAGTAGACGAAATCTCTCCCCTCTTCAACTGATATAGCTGAAGGTCTTCTTAAAGAGAACTTTACAAAGACATAATACGAAACTATATGTATTGACACAAATAAAATCGCATTCAAAAGTCTCAATACTAAAAATACTGAAGAACCTTGATGGAGGATTTCCATCAAGGTTCTTGGAAACATTGACTCAACTGCTCCTGTCCTAACAGGCATATTCAAACAATGTTTGGACAGCGGCAAGTTTCCTAACTTGATGAAACATAGTAAAGTGGTACTAATTTTCAAATCTGGTTGGAAAACTGATCCTTCTAATTATAGACCGATATCTGTGCATCCAGCGTTCAGTAAAATTTATGAAAAAATCACGCTGGACCAGATGTTGTCTGACTTTAACTCTAATAGGATACTGCACAGTCAGCAGTTTGGTTTCACAAAGGTCGACAACGGACGCAGGAGTAAAACTCATCAGTCACATTCTTAAATCCTGGGAGAAGTCCCAGGACGCAATTGGCATTTTCTGTGATCTCTCAAAAGCGTTTGACTGCGTCGGCCACAACACACTGATCTGTAAATTACACCACGATGGGATTTGAGGACAACTTATTATCAAACAGGTAGCAAAAAGTAAATGTAAATTGGGCGACGTCCTCCGGGTCTACAGTCAAGATGGGTGTGCCCCAAGGTTGATGTAATTTTATTTTATTTTTGTTGTTGTTGTATAGTCTTTTTCTTCTTATTTACCGACTGTTTGTAAATGTGTGGATATTGTAGGCCTTATAGATCCTTAGTAAATTTTTATCTTGTTCTAAGTTTTGTAGTAAGCAACGATTTATTGTCGGGCCTACGCTGTCTTCCCATACTTAAATACTAACGCTGTTACATTCAAATGTTGTGAAACCAAATAATTTTAAAAGAGTAACTATGGAGTTTCTTGCCGGTTCTTCTCCATAGAAAAAGACCAACCCGAACTTTCCACTGTTGGTCGACGTTTTATAAGTGCCCATGTAGGCCTTTATAAAATAAAATATTTTGATTTGATTTGATTTGAGTGGGACATTAACGATTCAAAAAAAAAAATACTTATAGATTACATCCGTTCAATCATACATTTTTCGATATTTAATGTTCCTGAACTTACTCAGCGTTTTTGAAGAAACTCCCATGTTATAAAATTAAGTTAATAATTCGAAACGAGGAAAAGAGTATTTCGTTACTGTTACATTGCGCTATCGTCCTAGAACCTCAGGCATAACCAGCTCAAACAATTAAAGGTAGACTAGTTCCTGGTGATTGTTCTGTAAATAACCATAACCGACATTAATATGAGTTAATACCAAAATTAAGTAAACCCCTTTTTTTGTTCATTGACTTCATTGTCAGAATAATAATATATTTTTTCGGATTTTTAAGACGATATTTTATGGCGCATTTTGCATGGCACTTGCAACAGCGTCAAAATATCGGGAGCTCACAATAAATTGAAAATCACGAACAGACAGTGGGACAATGTGACAGTGTAAGTTTAGTTTTAAACCGTGAAAGCTTAATGCAGTGTTTTAAAGATTTCAATGTAAGAACATTTTTTTTTCCAGATTTATAACGAACATTTAAATATTTACACTGTTATAATTTTTGATATGTGGATGATAGGTCTCGTATACAGTTTCATAACTGTACATTTACTGTGAGAGTTAAAAAACAGACTAAAAGGGTTCCATTTTTGGCTTCGACTGAACCCAAAACGTGTATTTACAGACATTAAAAATTTAAAACAAAATGGAGAGTGCTGGCCGAATAAATGTACCTATGGGAACGTGACAGCTGTCACAAAATTTGTATTGTTCATTTGTCTCATTATTTCGTCTACCCGTCGCCGTATAAAATGATTGGATAATGATTTGTAAGTTATTATGGCATAGTATGACGAGCTATAATGATTTATTTATTTACTGTAGCCTTGGAGTTTCTAATTAAAGGAGAACTTGGCTATGCTACTCGAAAATTTTTGAAAGCTTAAAGGCGATGAGAGGAAATAATTATAAATATTTTGTAGATGCTCGATAATTCTCATCTGGCTGAAGGAGATTACAATCTTTTGGAAACATTTCAGTTTTTAGACATAGGTACAGGTCGAAAGGTCACGATTCAGATGTTACGAGTAATTTTGTTGAGTTCAAGTTGATAAATTAAGCTTTCATTTCTATAGTTATATTTGGGCACGTCTGTATATTCTTGTTCAATATCAATTGTATTCTGAAAGCTTCTATTAAGCAGGTTGGTTAGAGAATTGCTACGCTGATCTATTATCAAAAGCATATAGATATGTTAACACGTCGCGAGTAGTCGCTATAGGACAGGTGTAAATTTATAGAGACATAATAATATGTAATTTAGAAAAGGAGATATCTCAGCATTAAAGAAATCAACATGAGGATCAGGATCATCAGTAATAAAATTTAGAGAAGTTAATCACCTCCTCAAATAACAGGAAAATCGCTTTTCCCTATAAAAATTACGTTAGCCTGTGAAATATTTTTTTTTTAAAGCTGTGCTTATCCTATACGAATATACGAGTATGTATAAGACAGTTAAATTATGTCGGTATCAAATAGTAATTTAAATTATATTTACGCACTTGTGTCCATATTTTTTTTTCTTCACACACTCCTAATTAAGTGTGGCTGTTTATTTGAATTGGAATCCAAAGACAAGGTAATAAACCTCAAAAAGTAAATAAAAACAAAGCACTTACCTCTCGAAATAATTTTCAGGACGACCGCTCGAACGTCCCTACACGCGTTCACTTCAAAAAACTTATTCAGCACAACCAAACCAAAAAATCTTAACAAAATGTTCACATCTGTGTATATCATCCATTTATTTTACCACATCACTACACGAATGGACGGGAAAAAACTCGAATCGAAATAAGTTTCTGTCTTTTACGCCTTCGTTTTTATTCGGGAATTAAAAATTTACGCCGTGTTCGGGAGACGCGGGAACACTAACGACCGGTGAGGTGGGAGTCGCCGCGTGAACTGAAATAGGTACAACTGACATGCGGGACTGAAACGTTCTAAGGGCGGTTTCAGACATACGATGTACGCTTAGTTGACTTTAAAGTGCAAACATTTCTTTTATTGAATGGAATTGTGATGGATATTGTTTTGTGGTGTGGTAAGGGTTCCGCTCTTTGTATTGTGGTATTTGTAGTATTTTCTTTTATTGAATATGGGGCGGTTTGATAATAAATTGGCGGTGTATTGATCTTTGGAGCTAAAAATGAGTGTAAATATCTAAATATATGGTAGAAGTAATTTTGCCGTAAGTAAACATTTAAAGTGTTTTTAAAGGGCAAGAGTCTATGCATAGAGCTAAATGCGGTGGTCTTTTTTTGTCACCTTCTCTTTAAGATGTAATAGTTTTGTTTATAAATAATTTACAAACTTTAAACAACATTTAATAATTAATTAACCATAGATAGATAACTATACTGAGAGTTACATAAAAGATAACCAGTATGCGCTTCAAAAGCGCAAGATTTTCAAATGCGTCTATTTCAGAAAATAAGTTAGGTGGATTTTTAATTACTTCATCCTTTTAAAGGTTTACTATTAGAGTTAAAATAAATATACGATTATATTACAGTCAGTGCTATTATAAGTTATTTATTACTAAATGAGTAGACCTCTAAAAAAAAATAACAAAAAATCAACAGTCTTTCTGGTTATGAGACTAATTCTCCGAAATTATAATAAAAATCAACAGTTTTTTCTTACTATCTAGTCACTTTTAGTACAATCAGTCTGAAAATAATAATCATCATCACACTAAATAGGTTTATAGACAGTCATGACAAACGTCATTCTTGGTCTCGCCTCTCGAGCGCTTCAACTCTTCATAGCTACTAAAGTATTGTATTACCGCATAGAAACAGCCGTCCCGCGGTAGAGTACACCGACGTCTGAGTTGGTTGAAAAGCATAAGTTGAATCATGCACGGAATAAAAAACAATGGCGATTTATTGTTTTCGCGAGCGCCTTTGGGGCGTAGGTTATCTTTCTAGGGTTAAGGAACTAATATTTACAAAAAAGCGCAAAATACAGACCTAGACTAAATACGTAATATTCAACGACGTCAATAGCACACTTAGGCGTCAACTTACTCCTCCACATCGCTGTCATCCGTGAACGTGCCCAGAAGACTGGCAGCGTTGTCACGTGGAATTACTGATTCTTTGGCCTAAGAAAGACCCAGTCTTCTGGTCACGGGAAGTGTCGACAAGTCGGCGACAGATTTCTTTAAAAAGAAGCCGCGTGCCCCATAACACAAGTCCAAACGGCTCAAAGCTGGAGCTAGCGAAACAGGCGGAACCAAAGAACAGACATAGACAATGTTACTAAACACAAATGTTTGTTTGTCTATTTGGCCGATATGACCACATCAATATTAACTATGCGACGACTCATCCGGACTTGCGGATGATTCGACGCCTTTAATTTTATTAAAAGGGTAACATTTCATCCGCGGATGAAATATTTTGCAGATGAGTAGTCAATTAAGTCAAAAATTTGCATCGATTATGTCAAACTTGGTTAATTTATTTTATTTCGGTGTTTACCTGGCTGCACAGTAAGTTGGTTGAAGTCGAGGTATATTGAGTGCCCCGTAACTCTAGTGGCAAGATAATGGTGAGATAAGTCAAGTTAAGGGAGGTACTAGTTTTGAACCCCAGATCAAACGAAGTGTTCCTAGCTTTTCATCAAATTAATATTTTCAGAGTTCCCCTAAGTTTGAATACAAAGTTGTGAAGTTAACCTTAGGTAGATACTAGGTATATCGATACCCTATCCGTTACATCTGCGTAGCTCGATAAACTTTATTATTTATATTTAAGATCAGTTTTTTTTTTAAGTTCAAGATAACTAGGCATAATAGAGGAGCTCGAGGCACATAACAATAGCGGCTCGGGACGAGTTTCAAGTTAAGCTGCGCTTGCCTAGCTTGGTATGTGGATAGGTGACAACCTATTTCATGATTACATACCGAGTCTTCTCCGTGCCTCGGAAAGCACGTTAAGACCTTGGTCCCGGCTGTTATTTGTAGATCTTTGACAGTCGTAACTGGTAGCCAGTTTCCCGAAAATCTGACTGCCAGTCTTACCAAGGGGTATTGATTGTATTACTCAGTAGTTAGTTGTGGAGGTCAGATAGACCGTTACTCTAAATAAAATACTGGTTTTCAGCAACATCCGGAAAGACTGGAGCCCAATATAGTTGGAAAAACACTAGGTAGATGATGATAACTAGGCATAATAAAAACATCTAACCTAAGTATCTATAAGTAGGTACGTATGAGTGGTACATACCATGTATACTTATGGCGTGTCCATAATAATACGCCCTTCAGGCATTTCCTGTCCAAATTATACTAAGTTCCAAGTAACACAAACATTGAGTGTTGATTTACAAACATCCGTTTATGTGCTTGTTGTTCCGCTAACGTAACGTTGGTTGCGAGAATTTTAGCAGCACAAGGAATGTGGTATATATTAATGACTTGTTTTAACTTCTGCAGATAAGTTCTGATTTAGCTTGCTGCAGAATACTGCAGGTAATCTATGTTATTTTGACAGGTAGTATTGAGTTTTCATTTTTGACTTTTCATCAACAGTATGTTCCGCCACTTCTTCTTCCCAGCTAAAACACTAGGAAGTGGCGAAGGGCGGGCGTTTTGGGGGACTGTCTCTTGTAATTTTGACGTTCAAAAAGTGCTGTTTATCAGCCTAATTTGAATAAATGACTTTTGATTGATTTTTTTGATTTTGAGTATCGCGTATTGGCGAGCGCAGCGTTGAATGCACCTCAGCTAGATAGACCTACGACCACAAAAGAGGTGGCCAAGTCAGACGAAAAGCAGAGAACAGGATGTTGTTACGCTGCTTGGGATAAGCTCATGTCTAGCTGTGGAGTGTTATCTGATGAATTCATTTGATTGTTTACTGTTAGTTTACAAAAGGCTTTTCCAAAAACTACAGCCCACCAACTGCAATCTACGTCATCCCTTCGTAATCCTTTTAACTCATTATCTAATCAAGCTTGCGATATCTAATCAGCATTGTCTATATCCGGGCCGAGGCCAGCCACAAACGCCTCACTGAAACGCGGTCAGCTCCCGCGGTCAATTAATAATTCTACACCACCCATAATTGATTATTTTACATCACAAATAGCCGTGAATTGACCGCACATTGGAAATGCAGATGGATTGCAATGTAGCACAGTTTACTACGGGCTTTATCTACATAACAACTTTTAACGTATATCTATAAAATAAACCAATCACGTTGAGCAAAAAAGAACACATGTCTGAGAGACCATGTTACTTTCAGCTTCCTTAAACGTATTTTTACTACACCTGCTATACTCCCTCATTCACTTGCTCCAAGCTTTTATCTTTTATTTTCAGACCACCTGTATTCACATTTACATAGAATGTATTTATCGCTTTCATTTTAAAAGTTTCATTCATCGCAGGTTTTCGGGCTGTCTTGTAATTCGGTGTCGTGTATTAATTTCTACCTTGTTCTTTATTTCTTTTTTCTTTATAAGTTGCCAGAGTTAATGCTAAATGACGAAAAAGGTTGAAGGCTTTACAGTACCTTCTAGGTTCCCATTAAATAGCCGGATATAGAATGATTCTTATATTTTGAACTCGCAACGATAAAACAAAGTACCTAATGGCGATTATTTCCTCAATCACCTTAGAGGCTTTATGTATGCTAATTACCCAATCGTCTGATATTTAAGAACTCTATAGCCTAGGAAATAGAGTTCGATATCGTGCTTACGAAAATAATGTAAAAGCGGATGACATTCTGATTTTTGCTTCGGATCACTGGTTTAACCCTTTTTCAGCGGTGCGTGTGTGTAGGCGTATTCTGATGTTTGATACTTCGAGAACGGTACTGTTGTGTTTTAATACACTTTATAGACGCGTTTTATTTTATATAACAGATAATTCAGCCTGAAACACAGGTTTAATAAACCTAGATCGGGCAGGTCGTTACCAAACATCTGAATTGAACTATCATTACTAGCAACATTTGCATAAATATTAGTCATAGTTTACTTTTAAGTATTAATTATACCACTGTATGAGAAATAATACTACTGCGCCTAAATGTACACTTTCTGTAATACTTTTTAAAATAAATAATTCTGAAAAATATATTATTAAATTATTATATTCGGAATGACTTACCTTTAAAAATCTGCAATGCAATAAACGTAAAGAATGGTACTAAATATGTACTAAATAGATAGTTTGGAATTGCCGTGTTTGGTATACCGCTGTTAAACCCGCGATGGTTCGTGTTGGTATGTTTATATTTTTCAGAATAAAAAATTGAAATTTTTATACTTTTTTTAACAATTTGAATAGCAGAAGAGTTATTTGTGATAGTTGTAAGGATAATTTCTATCACCATATTAATGTATGTACATTATGTCTCTGCCTAAAAGCTGTTTCGTGTTCTAGTTTAGATGGAATGCAGTATAATTAGGTTCGTGAGATATTTCAGGAGATACACAAACAATGCACCTGCTCTATACACCTACTACAGCTAACTATGGTGGTGCCAGAATTAATTACTACAATATCTGTGACTGTGCGAAGGATGATATCATCATCTGCCTAGCTTTTCCCAAACTATCTTAGGGTCGGCTTCCAGTCTAACCGGATGCAGCTGAGTACCAGTATTTTACATGAAGCGACTGCCTAACTGACCTCCACAACCCAGTGAATGGGTAATACGATACCCCTTGGTAAGACTGGATGGCAGATCCAGCCTGTCCCCATGCAGTCCTCCCCCAGCGACGCCCTAAGCCGAGGTTTCGTAGCCCACAGGGGGTGCCCTTAGCGTGCAGTCGCTTAGTTTGTAAGTTTTTATGCCCTGGCTGGAGGCCTTACTCTAAAGGCACCCACAGGATAGTCCGGTTAAGCAGACGACAACCTCATAGGTTGAACTGCGAGATGCCATTCAAAAAAAAAAAAAAAAGATGTTCACCCATCCACGACCAACCACGGCAAGCACGGCTTAACCTTGAAGATCAACCCATGCGGTTGTTAATATTTAGCCACGAGCTGCTCAAGGGAAGTGCGAAGGATGATATGGCAAGAAGATATTAGATGCCGAATAATGGAGAAGTATGGAAGAAGAAGACAGGCAGCGCTGACCCCAAGTTAATTGGAATAAGGGCAAGAGAATCATGTTGATGGTAAGAATGATGAATACCAACATTAAAGCAGGTTAATTTCTATAGTTTCGTCCACAGGCGTACCTACATCTATTAATAGTATAATAGGATGGTTTGTTGGCCTATTGCCTAACTCCCCCAATTTTCTCTAGAGATTTTCTATCAAATAGAATATTATACAAAACATCTTTAAATTACCATAAGTAAAGTAGAACATGATTTTTATTTTGATCATAGTTAGCATTAAAAAAAACTGGGTAGTCCTTCACAAATACAATGAATCAATGAGCCACTCACCTAGTCACGATAAATAACATTATTCGGGACGGCCAACTGTAAAATGTGCAGAAACAGATCAAAGTAATGAAGAGAAATAAGTTTCCCCAAGTAACAACTCCAACTGAGTTGAGTGGCAAACAAAATTAGTGGAGAAACATTTCATTCTTGACTAAGGGCGACAGAACTTCATTTTATTATTTTTATAAAGCTTCGATAAATAGACTACTTCCTAAAAATAAATTATTTTTAAAAACCCGCCAACGGCGAGTCGGACTCGCGCGCGAAGGGTTCTGTACCGTTATTTATAAAAAAAAAAAAACAAATAAAAATATTTATTGTATTCTGTTTTTAGTATTTGTTGATATAGCGGCAACAAAAATACATAATCTGTAGAAATTTCAACTGGCGAACTATCATGGTTCATGAAATACCTACAGCTTGGTGACAGACGGACGGACGGACGGACAGCGAAGTTTCAGTAATAGGATCCCGTTTGACCCTTTGGGTACGGAACCCAAAAAACTGTGATAACTGTCTTGTCTTGTTGTTCAAGTGTTTGTAGTGGTTGGAGAGTTCGACTTTTGTGCTTGGGATGGCCCATGGGATCTTCCATAACTCAGTCGGACAGTATTGTTAGGGTGTTTCATCTGATTGTACCTACCACAAGAATATCTACCGCAGTAGTAATATGTAGTGAATTATTGTTATATTGCTATGTAGTGATGATGTAGATGAGAATGAATCCATACTTCCATACTAATATTATATATGCGAAAGTCACTCTGTTTGTTTGTATGTTTGTGTTACCTTTTCACGACCAAACGGCTGATCGGATCTTAACGAAATTTGGCAAGAAGATAGATTTCAACCTGGGGAAGGACATAGGCTATATATATCATCACGCTACGACCAATAGGAGCGGAGCAGCATTGAAAAATGTTGCGAAAACGGGGAAAATTAGAATGTTCTCGTAATGCAGATGACGTAACATTGTATAGATGTATGTCACTGCACATCGGGAAACAAATGGCTTCACAGACACGGGCTTCTTGCCTTTATAGTCTAACGTTTGTCTCTTAAGTATCTCTATCATAGTCACTACCTAGTATTCTTTGGTTTTTGTGTACAATAGGGGATCGGACTGGGTAAAGAAAACGACATTCTACTTTGTCCGTCAGACAGGTAATACAAAAATATTAGACACGTATTTGTTGTTTTATAAAAATATCAAAAAATTACTTAGTTAGAACTCATTAAATTTGGAGAGTGGGGGCTTACTACGTCACAAGTAGGTATAAAACTTACCTACATGTGACGTCATGTGCCATTTCAACTCAATATATCTCCGTAATTTAATGACCACGTGAAAAAAGAAAAAATACGTGTCCAATACTTTTCAATAAACTACAAGACGGACAAAGAAAAAAAAATAGGATTATCCCCTATTAAATATTTATTATTATTAAAAAGTATACCGTATTAATATATTCTTAGTTTCGATTAGCGTTCGGTTTATGGCGATATCCTGGCTCCAATGGTCCTTTTTTAGGGTTCCGTAGCCGAATGGCGAAAAACGGAACCCTTATAGATTCGTCATGTCTGTCTGTCTGTCCGTCCGTATGTCACAGCCAAACTTGGTAGGTAGATGTATTCTGAGAACCGCTTTATGATTTTTGTACGAAAAAAAATATAGATAAGGATATCCCCACATATCCCCACATGGATCTGAAACTAAAAAATAAAAAAAACTATCAAACCTATACGTATGGGGTGTCTATAGATAGGTCTTTTAAAAATTACATTAGGTTTCTGAAACCATTTGTTTTCAAAGTCAGTCTTTTGAAAGATATACACTTCCAAAGTGGTAAAACGTATGTCCCCCGCCCTCTAATTTCCAAAGTAAGAGGAGAAAAATTCTGAAAAAAATATGGTGATGTAAAACGTAAGATAAATTTTCAATGAAAATTGGTTTGAATACGATTTGATATTTAGTTTTTGAGTTCTACGATTGGTGATTTTTATGATTATATAATATAACTCTGTAAAGCCATATTAGTTACGGCCGCGAATCATATTTTATTCAACATAAAACCTGACACTGACCGGCAAATTGCAAAAAAAGTAATGACGAAAAAATGAATTTCGCGGGCCAGCATGTCGCATCCTTCTTAAAAAGGCTGACTTTTAATTGCAACTTGTTTCACAGGCTGAAAGTACCTAGTCCTAGGCTAGTCGCTAAGTTATATAGCTACACGATCGATCGATCGCAGGTTAAGCTGCACTTGCCGAGGTCAGCCCATGGATGAGTGACCATCCATTAAATACTGAGACTCCATGGAAGAAAGCAGTTTGTAGACATGACGGGTACTTTGAAGCTCGAAAGTACATACTAGACGGGAAACCGGCCCTTATATTGTTGGAAAAAGTCAAGTGATGTAGGGACGAAAATACCCATGAATATAAACAACTTTTATATGAGGGGGCCCGGGGGCCCAATCTAATTAATGTAGTTTGCACCATAGTAAAAGTAGTTTATAAACCTGCAGGAGCATCCCCTGAAAGATTTATTAATGTTATTAAAATAAGTTTATTAATATAAATAAAAATCGAGACAAAAAAGAAAAAATAAAATCCAGTGACGACACAAAATTACTAGTCCAGAAAATAATATGCCTTGAACAAATGAAATTGCACGTTAGAGGATTGCACAAAACAAAAAACGGAGGCGTTACTTCATAGATAGACCAACCAAAGACTGTCGTCTTTGGACTTCAAAACTTTATTTAAAACTTCATTCTTGAAGTCTTCACTCTTTTTTTTAAACTTCATTCTTGAAGTTACTGCTAGCATAAGAAAGGCCCTAATAAAACAAAACCAAATGTACATTAATTGGTCATCCTGCCCAGTGAGGGACTTCACACTCGTGACCAGGTACTTCAACAGTATGGCCATGCTGTAAAAAATTGTAGGGAGGATACCTACACGTGTGGACATTGTGGAGAACAAGGTCATCAGACTAAAGAGTGTACTAAAAATGTTGAACAATCACAGTGTGCAACATGCTTGAGTTTTAAAAAACTGGCGTTCAAGAATGCTCCTCCATGAAACTAGCTGAGGCAAAATACGTTAATATCATCGATTACTTATGACGTTACGTGAGAGCGCTGACATTATTCAATAAGATATTATTTTATTAATTTCTGTTATAGTTTACTCATAAGTATGTCGACCTTTAATATTGACGCACTTATCATAATTTTAGTTTTTAATATTCACATTACTTATATTAAATGCAATCATTACATTTAATATAAGCGACCAACCTGCACTGGGCTCGCGTGGTGGATTACAGCCCATTCCCTCTCATAGAGAGGAGGCCTGCGTCCCAGCAGTGGGAACAATATAGGCTGATGATGATGATGATGAATCATTACATTTTAGTGACATGACATTTTTCTCTGTAGACACAAAGGAAACTTGACCCCAGCCTGCACCTTTCTTAGAAAGTCAAATGGATGTTAATCTTCAGATGATTTGAATAATCTTGTGTGAGAGACAACTTAAACCCCACTCTCTTAACCCGTCGTCATGTATGCGTTAAGATAAGGAAATAGCTAGTCAGCGTAGGCGTAGGTATAAGAATTGTATACTTTTTATTACTATAAATGATTTGATTACTTTTCTGTTCGACTACTGCGCAAAGGCCTCCGCCATTCCTTACCAACGGGTGCGTTTTTTGGTTAGCGTTATTTGGTATATTTTCATTCCAATAACGTTCACAACGAATAACGTGAGTTATACCAACTGTTGATATAATTTCTTTAGATATAACATTTATATAATCTAAAACTTATTTCGTATAACATTAGTGGATATAACGTTTATTCAATCGAAAATCATTAGGCATATCGTTTAAAATATATAATATTGATACCATCTTTATGGTTAACACCCCGATTCAAAGCAATTCGACTCGGATGGGTTACGTTAGGTTAGATAGGTTAAGGCGGGGGCGGAGCGGAGTGCCAGGTCGCCTCTATGTTGGTGAATCTTTTGGGTTAGGTTTGGTTAGAACAGTGACCATTAACGCGCGCAGGCGAACGAGTGAAGCGAGTGTGCTGCGGGAGCGGCGTGAAAGAAACGAATCGCTGCAAAACCGACTCCAATCGGTTTCGGTAGTCTTGTCTGCCCTACCCCTAGAGTGTAAATCGCGTAGGCGCGGAGGGGCGAGGCGGCTCGCAAGCTGAGAAGCAGGTGGTTTTAACACTGCGGCTGAGGCTGGCCGGCCAAGCCGGCCAGCAAGCTGCAAGTGCGGTGGTGAGCGTAAAACACATCTGCGACGATAAGCTCATCATATGCCTGGCCTTTTCCCAACTTAATTAGGATTGGCTTCCAGCCTAACCGGATACAGCTGAATACCAGTATTTTACATTGAGAAACAGCCTATCTGACCTCAACAACCCAGTTAGCACTCGGTAATACAATACCCCTTAGTAAGACTGGTTGTCTGGCTTTCGGGCCACCTGTAACGATGGCCAAAAAAATAATAAATATTTATTTCAATTACATGATTCTCTAACATACTTGATTTGCAGATCACTTTTTAAGTTATGTGATCTCTCAAACCCAACTAATGTGGGACGTCTCCCAAATTCAACGAATGCGAGTCGTGTCGTACACGCCGTGGACATTCAACCAACAATCGTTCGTTTTACAGCTTGTACACGTTTCAGCCGATCTCCCTTGTTGGTCCGAAGTGTCCAAATGTTCGGGTCGTTTGAACAAAACTTATTTTATGGGTACAATTTTGCTGAAACTTACTACTGGACAAGTTTGCACGACCGATGTCATAAGTTTTTGTTTTTTAAGTTTTTATTGTTACAAGTCTTTTAAAACTAATGTTTGACTAATTTGAAGAGAAAATTAAAGAAACTGAATTCGCAATACGGCAATTGGCATACGGGAGAGGGAGAGAGAGTTTACGAACAAAAGAAACCATCAGAAAGTGCCACTTCTTACAAAATCAAATCATCATATTGATATTGGTATACTAAAGAAGTTGATGTGCTTTAAAAATATTCGACTATTGAGATATTTTGTCAACTGCAACTGATCAGCAGAAAAATCTATTACCAGAAAAAAATCATGTCCAAAAGATTCCACGAACGTTCCCGTCGAAGTAATTTATACTTACTATCATAAAATTTTGCTTATACCTATGTATGTTGGTACCAATCGGAATAGATATACTAAAGCTCCTGAGACAACACCTGTCCGGATCAACCTAGATACCCACCTATAATTAAACTACGTTAAAGTTTTTGCCAACTTCTGACGCATAATAGCATGGTTTATGAACCACATAACACTCAAGCGATTTATCAGCGAGGCATCTATACTTAGGTACTTATATTATGAGCAGTTAATAGTATTATGAGAAAGCTCTAGTATTCTCACAGACAGATTTCCTTCAAGAATAATTATTTCTGCTGCTACCTTTGAGAATATGGTTAAATTTAGGATCTGGTTTCTCAATAACGAAGGTGTGCATACATACTGCTCGCAATTATTTTATAATGAAGGGAATGAAGTGCGGAATAATAATGCCGACAAACGAAGCAGAAATAAAGAGTAGGATGTGTTTGTAAATTGTATGAATTGATGATTTGATTTTCGTCATAGTTGGTTATCAACCGACCGATAGTAATCGATAAAAAGTAAACAAGGGTAGTTGTAATATGATCAGACTTTAGGGACAGCCGGGACCAACGCCTTAACGTGCTTGCCGAGGCACGGAAGTGACTCTGTTTAAACTAGAGATGCCATGAATATTCGGCAACTATTCGGTATTCGGCTATTCGGCCACTTTTTTCGGTATTCGGTATTCGGCCGAATATTGCAAGCTATTCCAAGTACCTACCGAATAGCAAATCATGAAATAAAAGAACGCAATAAACAGTACGTACAGTAACAGTATGATGCACCAACAATCAACAAATAAAGCGTGTTGCGACACGATCGCGACCTGATTATAAATGAAAAAACTACCTGCGCCTACGTACTACTTTAGCGATGCAAGTTTAAACTCGTAAGTGACGGACGAGTTGTGACTTCACTCCCTCGGAAAGTACTAAGTGTTGCAGAATTTTCGGAAGCCGAATATTTTACGCTTCGGCCAAGAGCCTTGCCGAATATTCGGTATTCGGCCAAATATCTATTCGTGGCTTCTCTAGTTTAAACCATATGAATGGTCATCCATCCACGGACTGATCTTGCCAAGAGCGGCTCAACTCAACCCGTATGGCTCTTATCATGCATCAATGCTACTCAAACTACGTAATATAAAAATTTTGCGATCATATTTTTAGCAGCATAAAATATTTACATTGGCTAGTCAATATTGTTTTAGCAAGCTGTCAGTATGTTTGTGATAATAACCGATTTACAACCGACCAACGCATTGTTTATACAGGCAATGCAGACTTCGTAGGTGGTGGTTGACTTCGGATTGATTTATCAGCTACACCATTTCGATGCTTGACTTTCACCGTACGTATTGTGTGGAAAAATATTCTATAAATACTGCTTTTGGATATTTGTGGATCCATAAATCTGTTTTTGGAGCATTATGATGAATGAGTATTGAGTTGACCTGGTGAGTGATTCAAAACAGAACTGTTTTAGACGAGAGCTGTGTCGTGATGAAAAGGTGAGTCAGTCAACAAGTGTGGTAGTCAACTTCATGCAAGTGTGAATTGAGTTGCTCTTTGAATGATTGGAGTTATACGTTTTTTTTTTAATTCGTAGGGCAGACTGAACCTTATGTAAATACTAACTTTTGCCCGCGGGTTCGCTCGCGTAAATTTAGAATTTGACAATAATCGTCTCGGAAACGTGGTGCCATCTATTATGATAAAAACATTATTGTTATTTTCCTCAAGAACAGTACTTTTTTTGGGATGAAAGGTATCCTACCTCCGTTTCTGTACACCTGACAACGTGTTTACAAAATTTCAGGATGATCGGTTCAGTGGTTTAGACGTGAAGAGGTAACAAAGAAACTTACTTTTGCATTTATTATATTAGTTTGAAATAGGTTTTTTTTCCAAATTTACTTCATACTTCATTTATTTGCTGCTGCAGCAACGAAGCTGAAAGGCACTGGTTCTCCCTGTCCTTGCGATCATTTTTTTGTTGTACACCATACCTGGGAACCTTCTAGTTACGGAGATATTAGGGGTCAAAGTTCCAACTTTTTGACAAGTATTTTTTTAAATACAAGTTTTTAATGTAAGATTTTTACTTTAAACACCTCCACGACCCCGGTGCTATTCAATCCGTCCATCAGCACAATGTTTTGAGTGCGTTACATTGAGTTCTACCACAAAACATAATTTTACACCCCCCAAAAAAAGTCGTTTCCCAGCAATAATTTTTGCGTAAAGTTACTTAGTTTCATGTACAGAATGCTTGGTTGACGGCTTCGTGATGAGGTGATTTACACGGTGTATATTATGGTTCTTAAAGTTTGCAAACGTAACTGAAAATGTAAAATACAAGGTGTTGTTTTGCATCCTCGTGAAATTCAAGGAAGTTAATATGCTAATGATTCTCTTCCCAAATCAATAATGAAATGGGTAGGTATTTTTTTTTCCATATTTACGGAAATCGGTAAGTGTGCACCACACGTGTTTTAAACGCGAGCCATCTGATTCTCGCCCTATACCGCGCTTCCACAAATACAAACGATCTCAAACGTTTATTCGATAATTTCTTATTTCCTAATCCATGTTAAGGGGGTTATACTGAAATACTGACAAACATAAACTACCAAAAAAATCAGGGTTTTTTTTAATAATTAACTAGGTACCGTAATTTTAATTGATAATTTATGTCTTTTGTGACAACTTCCTGAATTTTGACGAGGATGCAAAACAACACCTTGTGGGTATTAGTTATTATTTCGCGTCTTTACCGTCTCCTACAATACCTTCTCTTTTAAAGTTTTCATTTAAAACTTTTAGCAGCCGCTTGAAAATATTATTTGAGGCTTATTGAAATATAAACATTTTATTTTAATTTTTTATTACTTACAAACTATGGACTTATAAATAAAATACAAAGATCACAGATCAAGACAACGCAGATTTAATAATAAAATCTATCGTTCAGTGATAATAGGCAGTCATGACTCGATCCGGAAAGGTTTTCACAGCCTCGACTAAAACAAAAGAAAAACAATATGAGTATAAAGTTGGCAAACAAATAAGTTGAAGTACATAAGTTTAAAACATTGCTGAATGAGTGAACTGGATATTGGCCCATCATCATCTGCTTAGCCTTTCCCAAACTATCTCGGGGTCGGCTTCCAGTCTAACCGGATGCAGCTGAGTACCAGTATTTTACATGAAGCGACTGCATATCTGACCTCCACATCCCAGTAACTGAGTAAGACAAAACCCCTTGATAAGACTGGATGTCAGACTTTTTGCTTCTGACTACTGGTAACGACTGTCAAAGATCTACAAATGACAGCCGGGACCAACGGATTAACGTGCTTTCCAAGGCACGGAGGAAACTCGGTATGTAATTATGGTCACCCATCCACGGACCAACCTCGGCAAGCACGGCTTTACCTTAAAGATCGACCCACGCGGCAGTTATTATTTAGCCACGAGCTCCTCATTGCCAACAATATACTGAAGCCACATCAGGACAATCTCAAACCGACATCTCTGTTAGGTTATGTTAAGAATGGAATGGGTAAAACGAAGGTGACTGCTGAGATGACGAGTAATAGATGTATGGAAGAAGAAGACATGCTGCGCCGACCCCAAATAAATTGGGATAAGGGCAGAGAATAATGATGTCATCGGCACAATCTCAGAGTTAACTAGCTTTAATGCTAATTTTAGAAATCATATTACTTTTAACTTCACTTTCAGTATGTAAAAACAATATGAGAAAGCAGCGGTGGCCCAGGAGTGGCAGCCCCGACTTACGAACAGTAAGCCGTGGGTTCGAATCCAGGCAGGCTCTTTACTTTGTGTAACTTATTTATCCTCTCTAGAGAGGAGGCCTATGTACAGCAGTGGGAACATTATAGGCTGATGATGATGATGGAGAAACAAGAATCTTTGCTCGGAACAAAAGGACATACTTTGCTGGACTTTAATATTGAAGTTTTTGTTTGACAAAGAATTTTAACTCCAAACTCGATAACTTTGATTTCAAGACACTACCAGGGTGTACATTAATGCTTATATTTAGGCATTGGTTCCCATTGATACTTTGACTAGCCTCCTATTACATAGGTTACAAACATAGCTGGTGGTTATCATGACGTGTTAAAACATTATTGTTATACTCCTATTTTCAGTGTTGGAAAGAGATGGCGCTAAACATCCTGTATAGCTCCGTCTCGTTCCCTTTCCACTAAAATAACTTTAAGTCGTCATGGTAGGCCAGCTGGACTAACGTCGATGTACGCATGATGACCAATCAAGCAAAAAAAAAACAGTTTATGCAGATCTCTCATTGTACGGCAAATCTGTACGAAGCGAGGCCATGTTAGACTGGAAACATGGCTTGAAGTGTCGCCGTGTTTACTAAAGGCACACCTCTAATTCACTCTTCAGGGACTACAGAAATAATTCTATCTATGGCTTCCCTTAGGTATAATCAACCTCAATTTACAAGTAACTCACTTCAGTTCCAGCGTGGATGGCCAACACCATATCGAACTCGTTGGCTCCTAGCTGGATGCTGGCACGTCCATCGTTGCCGACAGTGATGCGCTTGCCAGTGCAAGTGCTGCCGCTCTTCTGACCAGAGATGATGTCACAGTAGTTACCGGCGGGCAGGCAGGTCTGTAAGTGAATGTGAAAATGTTAGTTCTTGATTCATTGACAGGTATTGTAAAGGGTAGTACGGTAACGTAGTTCCATAGAACTGAATAAAGTTCCCGAAGAAATTGAAATATGTAACATTTTCACCTCTACGATAGTGGAAAATTGATCAGCTGATCACTCAATTAAGTGATCATTGCTTATATGCCGTTGGAAAAAAAACTTGATCAAAAATGGTACCATAAAAAAACATAATATCATAAAAAAACGATTGACATTGAGCACGTGGTTGTATTTGCATCGTTTGACTCAGCGCTGAAAGTTGAAAATGCAAAAGCACGTGCATTCGAATATATCTATAAATATTTATTTCAAAACTAACCTGAAGAGTCTGGTTCAGGTCCCAGTAGTCGTTGTTGAAAGCAATGAAGCCCTGGTTTCCTCTGCAGAAAGCGATCTGGTTGCTGCCATTGTCCCACCAGTTGGACATAGCTGTATTACCGGCGCGGTTTCTGAAGGCAACCATGCTGAAGATTTGACGCCAACGGTGCTCGCAGATCCAGCCGTTACCGCAGGAGTTGTCCTGGGAGAAGAGATAACGAAGAATAAGAAGTGGAAATTGTATTGAGGATGTTTCTAGCTAGAGATACCGCGGCTCTGGAACACAAAGGGCGAAGAAGGAACATGGATGGGTTTTAGTCAGTACAAGTCTGACACTCCCTCCCGCTCCGCCCAGAGCGGGAGAAGTCTTTTGATGATTTCCCATCCGTAAAAAAGAAAAGGATGTTTCTAGCTAGGATTTAAAATTACAATTGAATAGATTCTATGGGATAGGTTTAAAAATCATCTGGCTCCTTAGGTATAGTAGGTCTTGTAAGATGATTGTATTTTTCCTAAATCTTAAATGAATAAAGTTACCATTACTATTTAAAAAAATCTAATTAATACTTACAGAGTTGATAGAAGCAGAGATGATGTTGCCACTGTTGTCCATTGGGGGACCAGCCTCAGTGTTGGTGAAATCGAAACTGCTCATCAGCTGAGGCCAACCGTAGGGATGGGCCAACATGAACGCAATGGCACCCTTGTACTGCTTAGACTGCTTGTAAGTCAGAATAGCTCCACCAGCACCGTGGCCTCTTTGGTTGTCGTGGTTGTCAATGAAGGTAAGAGAATCCCCTGAAGCGAGTAGACCCCAACTAGGTCCAAAGGTGGAGAGCCATCTGAGTTGGTTCCCGCGACTGAAGGCACGGCTAAGTTCCAATCCGTATTTGAACTCTGTGACGGCAGCAAGAGGAGTGTATTCGTCACGGGAGATGGCTTCGCCTCCGAGGTCAATGACTTCCTGGTAGATGTAGGGACGGGCGCCGGAGGGGAAACCATGGGCGGTGTTGAGGTTGTGTAGACGGTCGTAGATGACGCGCAAGTCTCCGGGCCACATATGTTTGGCGGCGTCGATTCTGTAGGAAATTCGTTTTTTTTAGGAATATGGCTTTTTAAATGCATCTTTACCAGTTATCACACAGACGTGCTTATGAGCTTAGATCTTCAGATGCAGGACAGCCTACTGAGAAAACTACTGAAGAAAAACAACTATCAACTGACGAAAGAATTAGATTTGAAATTAATAAAGCCAATATTTTACCTGAAACCAGCGACACCCAGGCCGATGAGATGGTTCATGTAGTTCACGATCATTTGACGCACGTATTCTGTACCCTGGTTCAAGTCTTTAAGACCGGAAAGCTCGCAGTTACGTACCTGATATACAAAGACAGAGTTAAACAATAAGATTTAGAAGTATGTACATAAAATATTGACTCCGGAAGAAGGTGAAAGAACCTGGCAGGATGTTAGGCTATTAAAGAAGGAATGCTTAGAAGAAAAACGTGATTTCCGAAGAGTATATGAAGTGGAGAAAAGAATAGACTAATTTACTCAAATCAACATACCAAAACCTGTAAAAGTATTATTGTTGTCATCAAAACTAAATCTAGTTTCATAAAAGAACAATAAAATAAAATAAGTAAGAATCAAAATGGAATTCCTCAATTGATGGCAAAGGTTTGCCCCATATAACATGGTACTTAAATATAACAGGCATAATGTGGCAAGGGTCTCAGGAGTCCTAGCAGGGGTTTTGAATATAAAACTCACCCTATCAGGGCAGCAGCCATAGTCATTGCCAGAGATTACGCAGTTGGGCCAATTGAAATCATTCCTGCCGTAAGGAACGGAGGGGTAGTGCCAGTTGCCGAAGTTAGCGGTACTGCCTCCAGTACCAGTGTTCTCATTCCATGTGCCTGTCATGTGGTTGATGATCGCGTCAACGTAGATTCTGTAGAAGAAGAGAAGTTTGAATAACGCGTAGCATGAACGCTGTAGATATGAGTTTTGTCTACGGAAGAATCGACAAAATGCCGCATTTTCATTGTCTATCTGTCGTTATGTCAATTCTTCCGTAGTCGTAACTCGTTTCTCAGATTTAAGGTTATAGATGGAATTTATAAGTTAAAGATGCCATATTGTTCAGATTTGTGGATATCGGATATCAAGACAGCAAGATCTTCGTGGCAGTAGTTTCAGATGTGTTTCGATACTCGCTACTATTGTGAAGTTTAGTCAACTTTAAGGCACCCTTGCACCAATATCGAAAAGCCTTTAACGGTAAATATATACCACGGTTTTGTCTTTATCATCTTCATATGATTGGCAGAAACAGAACGATGGATAAATACGTGTACAACAAAGTACTATATGCCAAAGCACTAAAAGTTAATCGCCCTGTCTGCAGAAAGACTCGCCATACTTTCAACGCAAATTCGTCTTCTTACCGTGCCGATGACAATTTAAATTGAGTCAGCCCAAAATTTGGCAACGAGTTTAGCACTTTCAGTAACGTCAATAAGCTCCTGTGATGTGCAATTAAAGAAATTACTATATCTTCATTCATTCTTATTGCTATGCCTATTTGGTGCACACAGCTTAATAATATTTTTTTTACTTTTCATTGTTTGGATTCAAGTTTGTTTTGTTATATTTTGTGTGCACTTGTGGTATGTGCCAAATATACGCATTTTCTTTCTTTTTTTCATCAGGCTCACCTTACTCCAGCAGTGTTACATCTGCGCACCATGTTAGTGAACTGCTGTTCATTACCGGAGCGAGTGACCAGGCGGTACGAGATGGGCTGGTAGCGTTCCCACCATGGCCGGTTAGCCGACCAGATGACCAGGTTCTCATTGGGCGGGGAGATCTGAAAGGAATAGATGCATTGGTTAGTTCTAGATAACTGGATAAATAAAGAACCTTTTGAGACCGCTAATGTCCCAAGAGTCACGAATGCATTCAGCTGTGAATAGTTTTCGAAACGGCTGAGTTAATAAATAAAGGGTAACTTAAGCTACTTTTATTTGGCATGTAATTAAATCGATATCTGTATATTCCCTTTTTTCGGACAAAATATTTCAAAGTTAAACCAAAAATCCTGACTTGCACACTAAATAAATCAAATTAAATATACTGTATATTGGTATTTGTAGAACTATTTTACTGAACGAATAACTATTATCAAAATATTATAATCTAACAAT
Source organism: Cerastis leucographa (assembly GCA_963082945.1). NCBI lineage: Eukaryota > Metazoa > Arthropoda > Insecta > Lepidoptera > Noctuidae > Cerastis > Cerastis leucographa. The sequence goes on from OY720361.1 coordinate 7,512,276, forward strand.
TCCTTAGTTCAACAAACATGAAAACTTTTTTAAGGAAAACCATCACCTAATTTACTTATATTTCCCTAAAAGCATAGTCAACCTAGCCCCGCTATGCGGGGCTCCTATCTCTGTCTGCAGGGTTTTACAGTAACCGAACACGAAGGGGATGTCAGGGTCTTAGTTCGCTCGCTCCGCTCGCTCACTAGACCCCGCCATCCCCTTAGAAGCTAACCTGTCCGAGTCGGGGTGCCCCACGTCTAGAGCTCGCTTCGCTCGCTCTTTAACTTTATTGTGGTGCGCCATTAGATTTCAGTTTTAGAAATTCCGTAGTAAGATTATCAAATTTAGAGTTTAAGTTAGTATTTTTGATAAACAATTCGTATTTTTGTTTTATAAATCACATATCCGATGTACGAACCACATTTTTGGTGTGAATCCGATAAAAAACGGTAATCTCATTTTGTGGATTTTTTTTTGTAGGACATGTTTAGTTAACCAATTAGTTTTTTTGCACAGCATTCATTTTTCTGGTATGCATTCAGTTAATTAGTGGAGTTATCTAGTGTGCTGAAAATTATACAGATGAGCATTTAAAAACATCCCCTTTTATTTTAGATAAGGGATTAATATTCCGTGCATAAAAATTAAATACCCTTGAAATTGTTAACAAAACCAGAGTCAAATAGTGAACTAATATTTTTATAATGATTTCACATGGACGACGGTCACGGGCAACAGTATGCCATGAAGTTGTTTTTTGTCTGCATGAGTGAACGTTTAGTTCTTGTTAAATAAATTGACTATAAATAGTTCAAAGAATTTACTGCGAAAGGATTATAATAAGAGCGTTTATACCTTACCGTTTTTCATACAAACTTTCAAGTCGTTATTTTCCAAAATGACTGAACCAATTTAAATGAAACTTTATACGCATAAGCAGGATATATATCGAAAAATAACGACTTGAAAGTTTGTATGAAAAGCGGTAAGGTATAAACGCTCTTAATAGTTCTTTTTTTTTAAATCTTGCTCTTTTGTTAAATCGTAAAAACCGGAGCAAGGGCTAGTATCAAAAAGATTAGTTGAGCTAATAATTGCAAGGGTAATGGATGTTTCTAGATGCAATGATGCCAATTATTAATTAAGTCCCTTATCGTAATCGTTTCAATTATCCAGTAAGTAGCTAAATTAATATTTTATTGGCATAGCGATAATCTTTAAAATCATGAATACCAAGTGTAACTCATTAAAGATACTAACGACATTATTATCAGTTCAATCAGACCAATCATTAAAAAGTTTAGGTATCATAAATTTTGCAGGTAACTGTTGTTACACAATGAATATTTTCTTTCATATTGATTTATGAATAATCGTAACACAGCTTTTCCATACACTTGACCGTGTAGCCATTGCACTTATGTAGGCAGACAACAAATGCTGATAATAATTGAAATAAAACTACAATTCAGGGGGTCTTGAATGCTGCGGGTTGTTCGAAAGAGATACCGCGGCCCTGGAACACAAAGGGCGAAGAAGGAACATGGGTGGGTTTTAGTCAGTACAAGTCTGACACTCCCTCCCGCTCCGCCCAGAGCGGGAGAAGTCATTTGATGATTTCCCATCCGCAAAAAAAAAAAAAAAAAAAGGGGGTCTTGAATCATGTCATAAATCCTTGGTAAAACCTTGTGTCACGATTTTCTTTTCGCTGTGTATTCTTTTAACTCTAATCTAACGATGGACCGATCTTTATGTAAAATGAAACTATTGTAGGTGTAATTCTGGTACACACAGGCAGCATGTTATGTAATGACTTTCATAAATATATAAATTCCTTACCTGGATACCACCGAATCCTCTGGGTCCAAGGAACCTCTCGCACTCAAGCGCAATGTCATCCCACTTCCATTCAAACAAATGCACCATGGTGGTACGGCCGGAGGCATAGTGTGGGTTCTTGTAGGCCAAGGCCACGGTCAAGGCCGCAAGGCAGAGGATGAGACGGAACATCCTAAAAGAAGAAGAACACAGGTTCGATTAGAAGGACAAGTTAAAACAATGGACGGTGTTTAATGATGACAGTTTGCCGGTGATTTTGGAAGAGATGCTAGAGAAATAACACTGAACAAGAGAACTTATAAATTTGATATACCTAGATTTATACAATATCTACAAAGATTTATTAAATGTAAAAGTCGGATAGAGATAGATCCCTTACAATATTAATTGTTTTGTGGTTTCTAATAGTAGCAACAACATCAATAGAAGTATCTTGCTTACACGTTACTGTTGGCTCTCCATGATATCTGAAAACAGCATTGTTTTTATCTTCCAGAGTGGGAACGAGATTGCGCTAGATGTTCTCTATAGCATCGTCTTTCCCACACAGGAGTGACATTAAGACAATACTGATAATACTGATAAAATAGTGAACCGTAATAATGTAACGATCAATTTGGTCAACCAAAAGGCAGTTAAGAGCGTTTCCGCCTTACATTTCATACAAACTTTCAAGTTCTTATTTTCCGAAATGACTGAACCGATTTTAATGATACTTCCTACTCATAAGCAGGATACATAGACCTAAAAAAATTGCTAAAAAATATTCTCGAAAAAAAGTGTAACAGCTAAATTAGACCGGCTATAAATTATCTATAGAAACAGAAATTTCCAATTATCTTTTTTTTAAAGACATTTCGAAAATATTTTTTAGTAAATTTTTAGACCTATTTATCCTGCTTATGCGTATTGAGTTTCATAATAACCGGTTCAGTCATTTCGGTAAATAAGGACTGGAAAGTTTGTTTGAAATGCCTTAAGGTGTAAACGCTCTTAAGCAGGCAACTGTGGTGGTCTTAATTCCCCAAGACCTGCATGATAGACAAACTATTTCTAACCTTGCCAGCATTAAAGTTATAGAACAGTAGGTACTCATAGTCATAACAATGTTCTTGTTTTCAACAAGTGACTTATTCAAGAAGACAACACGATTTCTTTGTCAAGAGACTACAATACTATTTTGTTCACAATAAGACGTATTCTACTAGATGACTATTATATATAAAATATTATATATATATATATATATATATATATTTATATATTTATTTTTTATATATTTATATATTATATATAAATGACTATTATCAACAGGTTGACATTGTAAACTGTAGGGACCATAGTGATTATGTTCTCCGTCAGTATGTAACATTTACATGACGGTATTATCTTTTCATATTGGCATGACGTTGATGCTACATAACAAAAAATACAATGAGTACGGCGACCAACAAAGCTACACAAAACCAGTTTATGCGGATCTCTCATTGTACGGTAAATCTGTATAAAGCGAGGCCATGTTAAACTGGAAATGTAACTTGTATGTCTTAAATTTGTCAGCCATACATTTGGTTTTTAAGCCGCACACTTTAATTAATTATGAATTTATTACTGAACAATATAAAAATCTTTTTTTTTTCATTTTGACATTATTATGAGAATACCGAATGACATTATTAACTTTAGCTAGCAATTGTTTAAAAAAAAGACCAAAAATATATGACTATTGATAACCAGTTTCTTGATTATCCGAGTTCTTCTTAACACATTTTATGTTTTTGATATTATAAAAAAAACTACACTATTATTTAAACGAAGCGAATCTAAAAACACAACTGTTTTTTAGGTTAGATAGTTCAGTCATGTCACTTTTCGCTTAAAGACACTTTCGTCTAACTTTCAATACACATTCTACCTATAGGACACTTTGCTAACCACTGCCAATGAATCTCTCATTATACAAGCTTCATTTGTTTCCGATAACAAAACGAATAGTGCAACAGTTATACAGAAGTACAAAGTGCAATGTATTAATAGAAATTCTATTCGATCATTAATGTACGCACATTCGAAATAAATCTCCATATGTAATAAGAAAGGCATTGACTCATCGAATCTTGTTTTTATTGTTACCTATTTCTATCATTAAGGAACTAGGCCGTCACTCCATGTATACTCGTAGTGCTGGTATTCAGTCGATTGTACTGCAAGCCGACCCCAAAAAAGTTGGGAAAGGACTAAGCAGATGATCATGAGTAGGGAGCTAGGTATAATGCTGTTCAAACTTTATGACGGCTCGGAAGTTAGCTGCGAGTGACGGTCTGCGCAGGTATAACGGTTCAAAATGTATGGGGGCTTGGAACATCTTACGTAAAGCTGCACAGCTAAGACAGTTTTAGGTATCAATGGGACACAGAGGAGCCATCGTCTTGACTGTCTAACGCACATACCGACACTCGCAGCTAACTTCCGAGCCGCCTAAAGTTTGAACAGCTGGCCTACCATGACGTCTTAAAGCAGTATTGTTTTACTGTTATTCCAGTGTGGGAAAGAGACAGAGCTATACAGGATGTCTAGCACTATCTCTTTCCCACACTGGAAAAGGAGTAAACAATAATGTTTTAAGACGTCATGGTAGTCCACCTGAACTATACTAGGTTATAACTTTATAAGAAACACGAAAGATACAGTTGAAAGTTTTGGAAAAATCACTCACCTTGTATTTCACCGCTTGGTGCACTACCACTGAAGATCAATGTATCTGCGTTGGGCCTCCTACTGCGACAATACTTTATATACCAACAGATAAAAACTCCAATCAAAGATTCGATAAAAAATACCATTATCTTTTTAATTACTATAATCTTCGATAAAAAGGTCCGAAAACAATAATAATCTCGAGATGTTGTGGAACTATAATTCTTTAGGTAATTATCATTAAAGAACATTATATAATTTTGTCGTAGAAAGTTCTAAAATCCATTTTGTGTGATCAATATTGTGATTACATTGAAAAATTCTTAATGGATTAACTGATAAGGGCTGCAATGATAGAGATACGAGTATTTTTTTGTAAATACCTACTCAGAATCATTTTCCTGTTCTTATCCCAATTTATTTGAGTGCGCAGCATGTCCTTTTTTATATTTATAAACAATTTTAAAACAAACTTTTATTTAAAAACTAAGCCCCACAAAACCGTTTTCACAGTTTGTCTGTGGGAACGGAACAATATTTTAAAAATAATGTTAATATACTAAAATTAAAGTTGAAACTAACAATCAATAAATCTTAGAAACTACTTATTTACTCTCTCCCAGCAATCTGCAAACCACTTTCCTAAAAAATATGGTTTACAGACTCCTAGCGATTTTGCAAACTGACTTTTAATTTTCTGACTTCTTATATCAGCAGGCAATCGGTTGAGAAGGTATGGTACTCTTTTATCAAGCGTTCGGTCGCCAAAATAATTACTGATTTTAGGTACATCCAACTTGCCTGCTGATATTGACCTAGTAGCATGGTTATGGGTAACAAGCGAGTGTAATAATAAAGTAATATTTTCTTCCATACTCTTCTATTAGCCGTTATCTCAGTACTGTAGTAAGTACCTGCTTGTCTCGTCCACTGTTTCTTTGATCTTCTTTTGTTCTGTTAGATCGCTTGACGTAACTGCAATAGTTCCGTCAATAAGCAAATACTATAGTTAGCTTTTTCAATGGTACCATGAGCTGTGTTGGTGCTTACTACCAAATTCTAAGCAAATGAAGCCCAAACTTGCAGTCGCTGTAGTTTAGTTTACTACACGGTGACGTAGGATAGATAACTATAGTGACTCATACTGCGCATTTTAGTACCCAACTATCCGCTAGAGGCGCTGTAAAAGTTTTCATACATTTTTTTAACTACAGACGCTAGCGAGTATAGATTGTTAAAACTCATGGTAGACGTACTTATTGCCATCCACATTCATAATCAAAACTGTACTCACGATATTATTGCTGCATTCATTAATTCAAAAATTCGAAAAATAATAAAGTGAATTATTAATTTTTAAATTTAATGGAAGAAAATATTGATGACACGCACAATTATCTATACTTGCTCAAAATTTCTGTTTCTTTACAGCTTTCTTCTGTTCAGCAAAGGCTTCATATAATAACAATGTCAACAAGTTTGGTAGTCAACATTATGCAAGTGTGAATTATTTATTTGTGATTGGAAATCCGCCCCTAAGACGACCCACTGACCGAAATATTAGGTTTTTTTTAATTCGCAGAGCAGACTGAACCTTATGTAAATACTAAATTTTCCACGGATTTGCTCGCGTACATTTTGAATTTTACAGCAATCGTCTAGGACATGTGGCGCCATCTATTATGATAAGCACGTTATTGTTGTTTTCTTCGTGATCAGTACTTTTTCGGGATGCAAGGTACCTTATGACCGCTTCTGTACACCTGACAACGTGTTTTCCGAATTCACTTCATACTCGTATTCATATACAAATTGAAATACAATATTATTTCATTTTAATTTTAGGTTTTTTATTTCTTATAAACTATGGACTTATAAATAAAATACAAAGATCACAGATTAAGACAACGCAGATTTAATAATAAAATCTATCGTTCAGTGATAATAGGCAGTCGTGACTCGATCCGGAAAGATTTTCACAGCCTCGACTGTAACAAAAGAAAAGCAATATGAGTATAAAGTTGGCAAACAAAAAAGTTGAAGTCCATACGTTCAGAACATTGCTGAATGAGTGAACTGGATATTGGCCCATCATCATCTGCCTTAGCCTTTCCCAAAACTGTCTCGGGGTCGGCTTTCAGTCTAACCGGATACAGCTGAGTGAGTACTAGTATTTAACATGAAGCGACTGCATATCTGACCTCCACAACCCAGTAACTGGGTAATACGAAACCCCTTGGTAACACTGGATGTCAGGTTTTCGGCTTCTGACTACTCGTAACGACTGTCAAAGATCTACAAATGACAGCCGGGACTGTGCGAACGTCGTGCTTGCAACGTGCGTGTAACGTGCTTTCCGAGGTACGGAGGAAACTCGGTATGTAATTGAAGTCACCCATCCACGAACCAACCTCGGCAAGCACAGTTTAACCTTACAGATCGACCCACACGGCTGTTATTATTTAGCCACGACCTCCTCATTGCCAACAATAAATTGAAACCACATCAGGACAATCTCAAACCGACATCTCTCAGTTAGGTTGTTGTGTAGGCATTGGCTCCCCTTGATAGACTAGCCTCCTATTTCATGGATTACAAACATAGCTGGTGGCCTACCATGACGTCTTAAAAAATATTGTTTTATTCCTTATCCAGTGTGGGAAAGAGATGGCGTGAGACATCCTGTATAGCTCCGTCTTTTTCCCACACTAAAATAAGAGTAAAACAATACTGCTTTAGGACGTAGGTAGGCCAGCTAGAGTAATGTCGATGTTCGCACAATGACCAATCAGCCAAAAAGAAACAGTTTATGCGGATCTCTCATTGTACAGGAAATCCATACAAAGCGAAGCTATGTTATACTGCAAACATAGCTTGATGTGTCGCCATGTTTACTAAAGACACACCTCTACTTCACTCTTCGGAAACTACATACATTACGCTTTCTACATCTCCCCTTATAATCAACCTCACTTACTTCAGTTCCAGCGTGGATGGCCAACACCATGTCGTACTCGTTGGCTCCTAGCTGAATCCTGGCACGTCCATCGTTGCCGACAGTGATGCGCTTGCCAGTGCAGTTGCTGCCACTCTTCTGACCGGAGATGATGTCACAGTAGTTACCGGCGGGCAGGCAGGTCTGAAAACGGTGAAGGGAAACATCGTGAGGAAACCGGCATGTCCTAGAACCAAAAATTCGAAGACATGTGACATCTACCAACCCGCACTGGGCCCGCGTAGTGGATTACAGCCCACTCCCTCTCATAGGAGAGGAGGCCTGTGTCCCAGCAGTGGGAACATTATAGGCCTTAGGATAATGATGATGAGGCAGGTCTGAAGTGAATGTGAAAATGCTAGTTCTTGATTCATTGACTGTTATTGTAAAGGATGGAGACTATAATCCCGTTCGTTGCGGTGCAAAGATTTAATATGAAGTCCAGTTTGATTCTAACTATGTAACTGAACAACGTTCCCGAATAAATCGAATTATGAAACATTTTCACCTCAAGTGGAAAATCGATCAGCTGATCACTCAGTTAAGAGATCATTGCTTATACGCCGTTTTTTGGAAAAAAAATTCTTGATCAATAAAATGGTACCATATAAAACGATTGATATTGAGCACGTGGTTGTATTTGCATCGTTTGCGCTGAAAGTTGAAAATCCAACAGCACGTGCATTTGAAAATATCATTAGAAGCTCGAACATTCCAGTGGGTATATATTTATTTCAAAACTAACCTGAAGATTCTGGTTCAGGTCCCAGTAGTCGTTGTTGAAAGCAATGAAGCCCTGGTTTCCTCTGCAGAAAGCGATCTGGTTGCTGCCATTGTCCCACCAGTTGGACATAGCTGTATTACCGGCGCGGTTTCTGAAGGCAACCATGCTAGTTATTTGACGCCAACGGTGCTCGCAGATCCAGCCGTTACCGCAGGAGTTGTCCTGGAAAAAAAAAAGAGAGAATGAAGAATAGAAAGTGGAAATTGTATTGAGGATGTTTTTAGCTAGGCCTTAAAATAACAATTGAATACATTCTATGGGATAGATTTAAAAACTATCGATCGTGTAAGACGATTGTATTTTTATTTAAAACTTAAATGAATAAAGTAACCATTTTTATTGTAAAAAGTAAAAGTAATACTTACAGAGTTGATAGAAGCAGAGATGATGTTGCCACTGTTGTCCATTGGGGGACCAGCCTCAGTGTTGGTGAAAGCGTAACTGCTCATCAGCTGAGGCCTACCGTAGGGATGGGCCAACATGAACGCAATGGCACCCTTGTACTGCTTAGCCTGCTTGTAAGTCAAAATAGCTCCACCAGCACCGTGGCCTCTTTGATTGTCGTGGTTGTCAATGAAGGTAAGAGAATCGCCTGAAGCGAGTAGACCCCAGCTAGGTCCGAAGTTGGAGAGCCATCTGAGTTGGTTCCTCCGACTGAAGGCACGGCTAAGTTCCAAGCCGTATCTGAACTCTGTGACGGCAGCAAGAGGAGTGTATTCGTTACGGGAGACGGCTTCGCCTCCGAGGTCAATTACTTCCTGGTAGATATAGGGACGGGCGCCGGAGGGGAAACCATGGGCAGTGTTGAGATTGTGTAGACGGTCGTAGATGACGCGCAAGTCTCTGGGCCACATGTGTTTGGCGGCGTCGATTCTGTAGCAAATTCGGTTTTTAGGAATATGGCTTTTTAAATGCATCTTAAACCAGTATCACACAGACGTGCTTATGAGCTTAGATCTTCAGATGCAGGACAGACAACTAAAGAAAAAACAACTATCGACTAAGACGAAAGAATTAGGTTACAAATTAAATAAACTGATGATGTCAATAAAGTATCTCTATTTAATTAAGTCAATATCGTACCTGAAGCCAGCGACACCCAGGCGGATGAGATGGTTCATGTAGTTCACGATCATTTGACGCACGTATTCTGTACCCTGGTTCAAGTCTTTAAGACCGGAAAGCTCGCAGTTACGTACCTGATATACAAAGACAGAGTTAAACAATAAGATTTAAGTATGTACATAAAATATTGACTCCAGAAGTAGGTGCAGTAAAAAACCTGGCAGAATGTAAGGCAATTGCAGACGGAATGGTTAGAAGAAAAACGACATTTCCAAAGAGTATAGTGAAGTGCAGAAAAGGAGAGACTAATTTACTCAAATCAACATACCATAACCTGTAACGTAATATTGTTGTCATTAGTAAATCAAAACGGAATTCCTCAACTGATAGCAAAGGTTTGACCCATATAACAAATATAACAGGCAAAATGTGGGTTTCCTAGCAAGGGTCAGAGGAGTGAGTCAGGAGAGGGTTATGAATATAAAACTCACCCTATCAGGGCAGCAGCCATAGTCATTGCCAGAGATGACGCAGTGGGGCCAATTGAAATCATTCCTGCCGTAAGGAACGGCGGGGTAGTGCCAGTTGCCGAAGTTAGCGGTACTGCCTCCAGTACCAGTGTTCGCATTCCATGTGCCTGTCATGTGGTTGATGATCGCGTCAACGTAGATTCTGTTTAAGAAGAGAATTTTGAATACCAGGTCGAAAGTTGGAGATTGAATTGGTTAGTTAAGATTTGTGGATAGATTTTCAAAGCAGTAGTTTCAGATGTGTTTTGATACTCGCTACTATTGTGAAGTTTAGTCAACTTTAAGGTACCCACCAATATCAACTAAAAGCCTTTAACGCTTAACATGTACCACGGTTTTGACTCTTTCGTCTTCATATGATTGGCAGAAACGTACGTACGTAAAAATATGTGATTTGTGGTACTATATGAGTATATGCCAAAGCTTTAAAGGTTTATCGCCCGGTCTGCAAAACAATTTAAATTCAGGCAGCCCAAAATTTTGGTGATGAATTGGGCACTTTCAATAAGCTCCTGTGATGTGCAATTAAAGAAATTTCTAAATCTTCATTCATTCTTTATTGCTAGGCCTATTTGGTGACACACCTTAATAATATGACCTTTCGTTGTTTGGATTCAAGTTTGTTTTTTTATATTTTGTGTGCACTTGTGGTATGTGCCAAGTATACGCATTTTCTTTCTTTTTTTTATCAGGCTCACCTTACACCAGCATTGTTACATCTGCGCACCATGTTAGTGAACTGCTGTTCATTACCGGAGCGAGTGACCAGGCGGTACGAGATGGGCTGGTAGCGTTCCCACCATGGCCGGTTAGCCGACCAGATGACTAGGTTCTCATTGGGCGGGGAGATCTAAAAGGAATAGATGCATTAGTTAGTTCTAGATAACTAGATAAATAAAGAACCTTTTGAGACCGATAAAGTCCCAAGAGTTACGAATGCATTCACTATATACGTATGCATATTTGTAAATAGTCTCCGAAACGGCCGAGTTTATAAATAAAGAGTAAGTTAGGCTACTTTTATTTTTGAAAAAGGATTAGGGTTCCGTGCATAACAATGAAATACCCCTGAAATTGTTAAAAAACATCCGAGTCAATTAAGGAACTAATATTTTTATAATGATTTCACACGGACGAATGTCGCGGGCACCAGCTAGCATGAAATAAAATCGTTATTCGTGTCTGCATGTGTGAACGTTCAGTTCTTGTTAAATAAATTGATTGGTACTACTATAGCGACAAAAAATTGTTCAAAGAATTTACTGCGAAAGGATTATAAATATTTCTTTTTTTTTAATCTTGCTCTTTTGTTAAATCGTAAAAACCGGAGCAAGGGCTAGTATCAAATAGATTAGTTGAGGCTAGAAGTATTAAAGCTAATAATTGCAAGAGTAATGGATGTTTCTAGATGCAATTGCTGTTATGTTATGACTTTCATAAATCTATCAATTTCTTACCTGTACACCACCGAATCCTCTGGGTCCAAGGAACCTCTCGCACTCAAGCGCGATGTCATTCCACTTCCATTCAAACAAATGGACCATGGTGGTACGGCCTGAGGCATAGTGTGGGTTCTTGTAGGCCAAAGCCACGGTCAAGGCCGCAAGACAGAGGATGAGACGGAACATCCTGAAAGAAGAAGAACACAGGTTCGATTAGAAGGACACGTTAAAACAATGGACGGGGTTCAATGATGACAGTTTGTCGGTGATTTTGGAAGAGATGCTAGATCTCTAAATAACACTGAACAAGAGAACTTATACATTTGATATACCTGTCTACGAAGATTTATTAAATGTAAAAGTCGGATAGAGATAGATCCCTAATAACATAAATTGTTTTGTGGTTTGTAATAGTAGCAACAACATCAATAGAAGTATCTTGCTTACAAGTTACTGGTGGCTTACCATGAAATCTAAAAAGCAGCATTGTTTTAATCTTTTCCGGAGTGGGAACAAGATGCGGCTAGACGTTCTCTATAGCATCGCCTTTCTGACATTAAAACAATACTGCTCGAAGATGTCATGGTAACCACACCGATACGTAAAATAGTGAACCGAAATAATGCGACGATCAATTTGGTCAACCAAAATGCAGTTAAGCAGGCAACTGTGTGGTCTAAATTCCCCAAGACCTGCATGATAGACAAACTATTTCTAACCTTGTCAACATTAATGTTATAGAACAGTACTCATAACAATGTTCTTGTTTCCAACAAGTAACTTAATCAAGAAGACAACACGATTTCTTTGTCAAGAGACTATAACATTTTTTTGTTCACAATAAGACGTATTCTACTATATGACTACTAGAGATAAAATGACTATTATCGACAGGCTGACATTGTAAACTGTAGGAACCATAGTGATTATATTCTCGGTCAGTATGTAACATTTATATGATGGTATTATCTTTTCATATTGGCATGACGTTGATGCTACATAACAAAAAATACAATGAGTACGGCGACCAACAAAGCTATACAAAACCAGTTTATGCGGATCTCTCATTGTACGGTAAATCTGTACAAAGCGAGGCCATGTTATACTGGAAATGTAACTTGTTTGTCTTCTTACCTGACACTATAGAATATACTTTTCTATTAATTTGTCAGCCATACATTTAGTTTTTAAGCCACTTTGAGATTCCATTTGTTCCGTTTTAGGAACAAAAAAAAATTTCCTATCGGCCCGCTGTTCCATTAACGGAACGCCTCGTACGAGCAAATTTAAACCCTTATCGTACGTAAAGTAAGGATCAAAATTGTCTGTTAAAATTTACCGTACCTTTACTATGGCCAACTAGTAGCGGATTCAAACGAAATCAATAGTAGTACAAAACATCACATGATTAAAAAAAAAAAAAAGAAACGCGTCTTTGTCGACTGTCAAAAGGCTTCATGGCGGCCAGGGCCGCGCCGCCCCTGTGTGCGAAGTGTGCGGCGCACACAGGCGCCAAGGCATTAGGGGCGCCGCCATCGAAATTGTTTTTGTAACACTACATGGAGAGCAGCGGTGGCCCAGTGGTGGCAGCTCCGACTTACGAGCAGTAAGCCGTGGGTTCGAACCCAGGCAGGCGCATTACTTTGTGTAAATTATTTCATCACCGCTGCCCTCAAAAACGGTGAAGGAAAACATCGTGAGGAAACCGGCATGTCCTAGAACTAATAATTCGAAGACATGTGACATCTACCAACCCGCACTGGGCCCGCGTGGTGGATTACAGCCCACTCCCTCTCATAGAGAGGAGGCCTGTGTCCCAGCAGTGGGAACATAATAGGCTAATGATGATGAACACTACATATACAAAATATTCTTTGTAGTGGAGTATCGATAAGTAAATAGGTACAATAGGCGCAACATATGCTTTGTAAATAACAAAACTTATATTGCGCTTATTGTACATGTCTCCCAAGATAATATTTACGTTTGTGGTTTAATTTTACGCTTTTGGTTTTAGTTTACATTATAACTAATGTGATGACGAGCTCAGCGTTAAAATCAAAAGAACCGCCGCGCCGTGAGGTTGTTTGAATGAGTTTATGAACGCAACCCGATGCGATGCGTGCGACGCAAGCGGGGTAGGGTCACGGGGATTCCCCGACTTTAAGGAACGAGAGAGCCAAAACAATTAAACAATCATTCAATCGAAAGTGTGTGCAAGGTGCGCATTGATTTTTATAAGGTGCAGCGCAGACGGTACACTTTTTGTGCGATCGAGTCTGCGGCGCACAAAAAGTCTGCATGGCGCGCAAAAAGTCGGTCGCGGATTTTTCACAGACTCAACGCACACGACGCACATCTTCGATCATTCTGCCGGCAGAGCTGTAGGAACGTAGACGCTATGGAAATTGTGCAGAGATCGCGAAGTATTATTTTGTACATGAAGTACAGAAAAAGAAGAAGAAATAGAGAATTTTGGGTACATCCTATACTTTCGGAAAGATTACTGAAGGGACAGTTCCATACTAAACATTCAATTCTAAAACAACATCCGGTATTTTTTTTTCAAATTTTATACAATGTCTGTTACTATATTTGATGAGTTGCTACTTATTTTTCTTTTAAAATGTCTATCATGATATTCTGCCTTAGAAGTATCATAAATTGCTGGTCTGTTTTGTATTTCTTGAATTAACATAGTTACATCGACCTCTGGCGCCATGATAATAGATCGCGTGCGTTACGTCCACCCCTAGCAAATGCAGATTGCCGACTAAAGTGTGCGCCGTCTGCGTTAGCGCGCGTTGAAGCAAACTTTCAATTTTTTTCACACACTTTTTGTGCGGAGCGGCACGCCGCGGCGCGTTGCGGTCTGCCCGAATTACACGGATTTTTTGTGCGTCGGACTTTTTGCGCGTCGTGTGCGTTACTGCATATAATTGCATAGGTTCTATTTTCACAGACTAAAAAGTGCGTCACGGATAGTCTGTCGTCTGCGCAGGGCCTTATAAAAATAAGTTCCAATACTAAAACAATGTATAGTTTGTGTGTTAATGATTGTTTAACGTGTTTTCACGATGAGTGATAGTACTCGAGATAAAAAAAAATACGTGTGGCACTCGGGGACTGCCGCGGTAAAGCTGTTGCATAGCATTTTTTATCAACTTATGCAATTATAATATTTATGCAATTATAATTCAAGTTTTTTTTCTTTATATTAATTCAAGTTATTGCAAAAATTTCCTTTTACTTTGTCCATTTATTTGAATAAATAAAGAAAATAAAAGCTTAAAGAACAAACATGAACATTAAAAAAGTTGCACAATAAAAAAACACAATCATGCAAAATCAATTTTTTTCATTCGATTTTGAACTTATAAGTCAACTTTTTATGGTTTAAAATCATTTAGAGAAATTTGAAAATTATTAAAGAAATTGCCCACCCCCCGGCACCGGCTCCCGTGTTAGGTTTTTCGTTACGGAATTTCTTGATTCGGTCGCCGCGCTCAAAGCCCGCGATAAAAGCTATGCAATAGCTTAAAAATAAGTTGAAACATGAGGATTCGTGAAAAAAAAAAGAGGCGCTTTATAGGTTTCGCACACAGGCGCTGTGGGGGGTCGGCGCGGCCCTGATGGCGGCCAGTGTGGAACGGTGTTGTTTTGTTTTGGAATGCAGTGAAATTTATGTTTTTTGTGTTGTTAAACTTTGGTAAGTAAATGTATAGTATGTTATAGGTGTATAATGTAACTTTTTAGATAGTCATTTGCTGGAAAAAATATCTAAAAATTAAGTTTTTGACCCAACAAAAATTTCTTTGTTTCAACAAAAATTCCTTTGTTGTGAAGTTCGTCAGTCGAAAATGAAAATATGAATTTGACTCTTTTACAATGAAATATGGTCTTGGAAACATTAGTAATACGCGAAAAAAAATGTGATAATTCATTATTTCATGTATTCGAGGCATATCTATTCATATTTATTGATATTTCAAGTATTTTCATGCATTGAACTGCGCAATTCGAAAATGGCTGATTCTAATTAAAATTTTGAGTTGGAATCTTATAAGAATAATTTATGTAGGACTCCTAAAAAACACTGTTATTAGATTACTTGTATATTTGTTATGTTAGATCTAAAGTTTCGTGTAAATTGATTCAGTAGTTTTACCAAAAAAAAAAACAAACTACGACAACGGAATGTTTGCGGCGAGCTCTCTGATTTCTATACGATGTTTATAATTCTCAAGTAGTTATAAAAGAGTTGTTTATATTGTAATACATGGTCTCGTTCTTCAAGAACCCGAAACTGTTTACCGCTTGAGATAAGACCTAATAGAACTCGAGCGATAAGCATTTTTGTGAGCGCAGGCCACTTGACACGCGCGATGACGTAGCTGAGGGGCCCGCGGGGAGTTTTACCGTTAGGCGCAAGAGTACTGAGAGTTTGAATTTATTACTGAACAATATAAAAATCTTTTTTTTTTCATTTTGAAATTATTATGAGAATTCCGTATGACATTATTAACTTTAGCTAGCAATTGTTTTAGAAAAAGACCAAAAATATATGACTATTGATAACCAGTTTCTTGATTTTACTAATTTTATGTTTCTGATATTATAAACAAAACTACACTATTATATAAACGAGGCAAATCTAAAAACACAACAGGTTTTTAGGTTAAGTAGTTCAGTCATGTCACTTTTCGCATAATAGACACTTTCGTCTAACTTTAAATACACATACTAACTACAGGACACTTTGCTAACCACTGCCAATGAATCTCTCATTATACAAGCTTCATTTGTTTCCGTTAACAAAACGAATAGTGCAACAGTTGTACACAAGTACAAAGTGCAATGTATTAATAGAAATTCTATTCTATTCGATCATTAATGTACGCACATTCGAAATAAATCTCCATATGTAATAAGAAAGGCATTGACTCATCGAATCTTGTTTTTATTGTTACCTATTTCTATCATTAAGGAACTAGGCCGTCACTCCATGTATAGTGCTGGTATTCATTTATTTATTTAAACTTCATGTACAAAAGTGGTACATAGGCGGACTTATACCACAAGGCATTCTCTACCAGTCAACCATAGGTTAAAAAACGAAAACATTGTAATAGGGTACAAAAAAATATTTAAAAATAACTACTAGTTTTCGAAAATACATACCCATACGTAGACACTAATACACATTATACAAAAAACAAATACCAAAATAAAAACGAGAAACCTAATAATAATTACTATGACTAGACTTTAAATGAAGAGCTATTTAGTCTGACTTAAATAGTGGTGGCGAACTTTCTTTTTAAAAGTGAATCTACTTTCGGATTTTTTAATGCTAATGGGTAGCGCGTTCCAGAGTTTTACAGTCGAGATAGCATAAGAATTTGATAAAAAACCGGTGCGGTGAGAAAGAATTTGGAGAAGTAGATTTTTGGAAGCTCGAAGGTTACGACTATGAGAACTGCCCAACACTGTGAAATAAGTTTTCAGATAATCAGGAGCACATGGATCGTTCAATATAGTGAAGAGCATGCAGAGAGATCTGAGGGACCTCCTGAGTCGGATAGGCAGCCATTTAAGCTGAGAACGGAAGGAAGAAACATGATCGTATTTTCGAAGGCCAAAAACAAAGCGAATGCAATTATTGAGTAGTCGATCCAATTTATTTAGAAGTTCTTGGGATAGGTCAGAACAACAAACATCAGCATAGTCAATAATGGAAAGCACAAGTGACTGGACCAAAGTGATTTTCGTGCTAGATGGGAGAAAATGCTTGAATCTATAGAGAGACCGCAGCGAGAATGTGACTTTCTGGCTCACTTGCGCCACGTGTTTACTCCAACTTAAACTGTCGTCAATGTACAGACCTAAGTCTTTAACGTGTGTTGAAAGAGGAATGACGGAGTTTTCGTACATCAGTGGCATAAGTTGGCCAGTGTTCACAACTCTTAAATAGTACGAACTACCAATGAGGATGGCCTGACATTTCCCGACGTTTACAGAAACCCCAAATTTGCCGGACCATTCTGCGATAGTTCGAAGATCCGCATTGAGTGAAGAAATGCAATTGTCAAGGTTCGCAATGTCAGATTGAGCGTATAGTTGCAAGTCATCAGCGTACAGATGGTAAGAACATTTGAGGAAAGCAGTAAGGGAGTTTATAAATAAAGAAAATAAGAGAGGAGAGAGTATACCGCCTTGTGGAACACCAGATACCAGGTCGCACCAATCAGAGAAATCCTGATCAGCACGAACTGCCTGCTGGCGACCACGAAGATATGATGAAAACCCATCTCGTGACAACGAAGACACCCCAATTTGAGACAATATGGCTAGGAGAATGTCGTGGTCAACGGTATTAAAAACATTGGAAAAATCTATTAAAACCAAGACCGTTAACTTCGAATTCTCCAAGCCATCCCTAATGTCTTCTGTAACTTTAAGCAGAGCTGTGGCGGTGCTGTGGCCAGGCCGAAAACCAGATTGGAAACTGGACAAGAAGTGATTCTTAAATACGTAAGAAGATAATTGTTTAAGGGCAACTGCTTCTAGGATCTTGGAAAGGAAAGGGAGAATGGAGATCGGTCGGAAGTGATTGGCTAAACTAGGGTTGGAAATTTTAGGAAGAGGGATAATGTAAGCCTTACGCCACATTGCAGGAAACACACCAGATTCCAGAGACGAATTGATGATGTGAGTAATAATTGGAATTAAGTTCTCAATCATAAAAGATAGCATAGTTCGACTGACCCCATCACAGCCCACAGCCTTAGACTTAATAGATGTAAAATATTTAAGGACCTCGAGGTTAGTCACGGGGGAGAAAGAAAAAGAGTTAGGAGGAAGCATTGGCTTGGAAGATATATCAAGAATAGTATTATTCTTCACGTCATCCGCAAGCAAAGCAGATGCTGAAAAATGTTTGTTGAGATCATTTAAAGGCAGATTAAGAGATACAATACTAGAGGAGGACTTAGATATGCCGAGTGATTTTAGGAACTTCCAAATATCAGCCGGTGAAGAATTGAGGACATTTTCACAAATATATCGGCGTTTAGATGCTCGAACAATCTGGTTGCAACGGTTTCTAGCTAACTTGTACAGGTTCCAGTTCTCCTCGCTGCGGTCCCGCCTATATTTTCTAAAAACCCGGTCACGTCGTCTCATTGCCATTCGAACTCCAAGGGTAATCCAAGGAGCTGGGGGTCGCTTGACACAAACGGCCCTCAGTGTCGCATGCTTGTCAATGAGCTTGAGTACAAATCTATTAAATATTTCCACTTTCTGATCCACTGATGATGATTGTGCAATATGTACCCAGTTAAGTGCTTCTGCATCGGAATTGAGTTTTTCTTTGTCCAATCTTACAAAATTCCGGATATGAACAATAGCAGCCCGCTGCTTAGGGGGTTTAATTTTGTAGGACAAATAAATCAGATCGTGTCTGGATAAACCAGGTGCAGCGACCTGACCATGGTTGGCAACAAGATCCACAGAAGACGTAAGCATGAGATCGAGCAAGGAATCGCTTGAGTCAATCATGTTGAGTCTGATTAAGTTTAAGGAGTGACAAACTCGACGACTCCAGGATCGCACTCAGCCTACGATGGATGGATGGATTCTTCCGATGGTACTGCAAGCCGACCCCAAAATAGTTGGGAAAAGACTAAGCAGATGATCATGAGTAGGGATCTAGGTATAATGCTGTTCAATCTTTATGACGGCTCGAGAGTTAGCTGCGAGTGACGGCCTGCGCAGGTATAACGGTTCAAAATGTATGGGGGCTTGGAACATCTAACGTAAAGCTGCGCAGCTAACACAGTTTTAAATATCAGTGGGGCGCAGACGAGCCAACGTCTTAACTGTTTAATGCACATACCGTCACTCGCAGCTAACTTCCGAGCCGCCTCAAAGTTTGAACAGAACTATAATAGGTTATAACTTTATAAGAAACACGAAAGATGCAGTTGAAAATTCTTGAAAAATCACTCACCTTGTATTTCACCGCTTGATGCACTGCCACTGAAGATCAATGTATCTGCGTTGGGCCTCATACTGCGACAATACTTTATATACCAACAGATAAAAACTCCAATCAAAGATTCGACACAAAATACCAGTATCTTTTTAATAAATATAATCTTCGATATAAAGATCCAAAAACAATAATAATCTCAAGATGTTGTGGAACTATAATTCTTTAGGTAATTATCATTAAATAATCAGGTAAATATAATTTTGTCGTAGAAAGTTCTAAAATCCATTGAGTGTGATCATTATTGTGATTACATTGAATAATCCTTAATGGATTAAATGATAAGGACTGCAATGATAGAGATACGAGTATTTTTTTGTAAATACCTACTCAGAATCATTTTCCTATTCTTATCCAAATTTATTTGGGTGCGCATCATAATATGTCCTCTTCTTCCATACTCTTCTATTAGCCGTTATCTCAGTACTGTAGTACCTGCTTGTCTTGTCATCTTTCACGTTTTTATTGCCATCCACATTCATAAAAAAAAAACTGTACTCACGGCATTATTGCTGCATTAATTAAAAATTCGAAAAATAATAAATATAAAATTGAATTTTTATTTTCTGAATTTTATGGAAGAAAATATTGATGATACGCACTATTCTTTGTACTTGCTCAAATTGTATTAATTTCTTTTTACTTATTAAATGAAGCCTTTGCCCTGATGTCTGGTACTTTATTTTGCAAAACAATGCCTAATCATTTTAGTAAGTTAACAAAAAGTATGGTAAAAATACCGTAGGAAGTTTTAGAAATTTGAAATAAAATTGTTTTATTTTAGTAATATTATATCCTTATTAGCCATTAATACAATAATTGCCAAAGAAGAAAACTTTAAGTATATATTTGAAGCATCTTGTATATCATCATCAACCCCAGGTCATCTTAGCCGACTGAAAAGAGTAACATATTAATAAAAATAATATCAACGACGTTAATGTTTAAGATAGCAACCAAAAACCGATTAGATGACAATGAAATTGTTAGTGAATGACTAATTTGTATCAGAATAATCCATCAATGACATGGTAACTGAATTAGGGGGGTTAATTGATAAAGGACGACGAAAAAAAAAATAGTCGTGTAGTTTGGAAAGTGACGTAGGTCAGAAATGAAAAGATAATTGTGAAACCGGATTCGTCTAGAATTGATTTCTAATTAGAAAGAGAAGCAAGCAAGCAATCAAAATGTAATGCATATTTGCCTAAATTGGTTTTATGTTGTTAGGTATTTGATGACGGACCGCTCAAGCTCTAGTGACTAAGACGGTGAGCGATGAACATACACGTTGATAGGGCAATCCATCCATCTTTGGTCTTCAAAAAAAAGACAACAAAGAGATGATAATTATGAATAAAAAAGGAATTAATGATAACGTTTCAGCTAACAAAGAAGAATGGAAAAAAATACTTTGCACCGAACAGAAACAAAAATGGGACATGAGCAGAAAATTGAAGCTTTTAATGGTCTTCAAAAGATCAGGATAAAATTATATAGAATTCAATTATTCCATTTCTGTACACACATCTGCTCCAGCATGAATGGCAAGATACAGGTCTTCTCCAACTCCAGATACCGTAATTAGTGCTTGACCTGTGTTTGACACAGTCACCGTCTTCTCTGTGCACGCATATCCTTGCCTGAGTCGTAGTTTGAACAGTCTTGCCCAAAGAGGTGGTCTGCAATGTTCCTTTCTCCCATAAAGGCGTGAAAGGCATCTTGCGCGCCACCTCTCTGAGCAAGACTGTTTAAAGTACGACTCATACGTTACGCAAGGCTGGCAAACACCAGGGCGGGGTGCGTTCGAATATAAGGAATTCTTGCGTTACTAAACGTAAAAATTCTCCATGCAACGGCAATAACGACTAACAAATTTTAATTTTTGTTCTAATGTAAATTACTGATAGAGTAAAACTTTATACAGGAAAGAAAAATAGGTATCTACGGAAGAAAAATACTACCACAGAAAGAAGGGTGAATAAAAGGAAACAATTAACTAAATATCTGTGATACTATGATTGAAAAAAAAAATGATCTACATAGCCATAGAACATACAACAGAAAGAATGACAAGCCTTTTTAAATTTGAAGAACTCCACACAGCTCCACACAAAATATCGATCCCAGGTCACTAAAACTTCTTACGCGAAGTATAAAGAGCCGACTGAAAAGAAAAATAACAAATATAACTCGGTCATATAAACTCAGCGAGGTTTTTCCCTCGAGGTAGGCAAAAATGAAAGAACGTTTCCTGCTACGATCCTCACATACGATTTTTTTTCAGAAGAAAAAACGTAAATAAAGTCTTGTAAGTGCCCTTTGTTTCATTCATCCGTTCAAGATTTAAATTCATTCTTCAAGGAATCATTATTCAAGACTTTAATTATTGTTTCGTATCAATCATCTGCACAATGACTTCTGATTTAACATATCACTAGCTGATAAGATAACCTTGAGTACCGCCAGCTAAAAAGTATTAAACATTGATTGATTTGATTCCGCAGGGCGTAGAATTAAGCTGGATCTAGCCGGATTGCGCAATCCAACTTTGCTGGACTGCAATCTCTAATCACGATACATTATCGTCCTGCCCTTATTATTTCTGGTCTTTTTCCTAAAATCAATAACTAAAAACATTCATCTCAGGAGTCACCCCTCTATATCAAATCTAGCAATCATTTCATACAGATACTTTTTACTTTTTCCAACAAGTTCTATACATACCTCTGTACCAACATGTATGGCAAGATACAGATCTTCTCCAGCTCCAGATATCGTAATTAGTGCTTGACCTGTGTTTGACTCACCGTCTTCCCTGTGCACGCATATCCTTGCACCTGTCCTGATCTTACGTCACAATAGGTTCCAGTAGGCAGCCCTGTCTGTAATTTCGATTTTATAAATTGCGTTTCTTGTGTCATGTTTTATCAGCTTCATTCGGTCTTTTTATTTCCCTTTGATAGAAGTCTTGTATCACTTGCCTGTAACGTCATGTTCAACGCAGTTCCTTCTGTATTGAAGGCAATGAAGCCTTTATTTCCCAAACCAAATGCAATTTGGTTGTTGCCATTGTCCCACCAGTTTATAAACAGTAGTATTACTGGCAATATTCAGGGTCCAGTTTTTGATGAGGTTTTTATTTGTTTTATTATTTTTTCACATATAAACAATCATCACAGTTAACAAAACTAATACCTTATTAGTATGTCTTTTAGTACGGACAATGCACTACTGAAAGTGGATGAGAATGTGAACATCGCTGGAACACCGTAACAAAAATGGTCGCATTTAGAAATGAAATCCAAAAGTAATACTACTGGCAATATTCAGGGACCAGTTTTTGATGAGGTTTTTATTTGTTTTATTATTTTTTCACATATAGACAATCATCACAGTTAATAAAACTAATACCTTGCTGATACCAGCAGGCGGCCCTTGGTCAGAATAAGAAAAATAATAACTGCTTGTAATCCGAGCTTGTCCATATGGATGCGCTAGAAGAAATGCTTGAGCTGCCTGTAAAAAAAAACATTATTATTATTTTAAAACATTTATAACCACTAACAGACACGGTTTTTATCATCAAGGAATTTACTCCGGATGGTTTATGTGTTTGATACATTCACATTAAACTTGCACACATTATAAAGAAATCTCCATGTTTAATGAAGTCGTAAAAATTGTGACAACGGGGACCATCACTGGACACTGTTCACTGAATAAACACTTCTACACTCTAGGAATCACTGATACTCCCCTGTGCAGAGCATGCATGAATGCGGAGGAAATGGTGGCGCATGTGCTGCTTGAGTGCACCGGCGTCACCAAGATCCGCGAGGAGACTCTGGGAACACCAAGATCCCTTGCGGATGCCCTGAGAAGACCGGGAAGTGTGATCTGCTTCTGGAGGGAGGTGGGCTGGTTGGAGTAATGGCCACTATGGCTCACGCAAAATGGTCCACTTAAGGGACTAAGTCCGGAAACCTTAACCCCATAAAGAAGAAGATTGTGACAACATGGGTCGGGACATAATCTGCGTGTATGCTATGCCAAAATCCCAACCATTATAATTATAGTTCCAAGTTTCTTGAAAACATGAGTTTATCCAGTTTCAATCTCCGTATTACTTAATTATTCATGATGAAAGACAAATAAATTTACCTGATAGAATGTGGGGTCTTTATATGTCAGTATACCAGATGTTGCACGCTGCGTGTTATGATTGCTAACGAAAACTACAGCGTTCTCACTGGGCATCATATCCAGCCCCGTAGTGCCGTATGAGCTTAGATTTTGCAAAGGTCTTTCACCAGTGAATATTGGCCCTAATTCTGCACCTGCCTGGAAAATTAAATAATAAGCTTCAACAACCTGTAAAATTTCTTTGAATTAGATTCAAGGTTGACTGAGAAAATTGGTCAATTTTGGGACCTACTAAGCTTTGACTGGATCATTCAAATTTTAGTAGGGTCAATATACCAGGATTAAAACTCATGGAACAAAGCGAACTGTAATTTATAAAGTAAAGAATGGAAGAAGCGAAACTGATTTATGAAATGGTTGCTGCATCAATTAACTCCCTCGCTTACGCAATAATATACACCGTGTAAATCACCTCATCACGAAGCCGTCAACCAAGCATTCTGTACATGAAACTAAGTAACTTTACGCAAAAATTATTGCTGGGAAACGACTTTTTTTTGGGGGGTGTAAAATCATGTTTTGTGGTAGAACTCAATGTAACGCACTCAAAACATTGTGCTGATGGACGGATTGAATAGTACGGGGGTCGTGGAGGTGTTTAAAGTAAAAATCTTACATTAAAAACTTGTATTCAAAAAAATACTTGTCAAAAAGTTGGAACTTTGACCCCTAATATCTCCGTAACTAGAAGGTTCCCAGGTATGGTGTAGAACAAAAAATGTATCGCAATGACAGGGAGAACCAGTGCCTTTCGGCTTCGTTAAGAGGTGTTTTACACCCTTTATATGTGTTAATATTATTATAATTACGTATAATAATTAGTTAGATTAGGATATGATGAAGCCGACGTACCTTTGTAAGGTAAAAGCCTCTTAATAAATAAAGATAAAAAAAAGTAAAGAATAACTTATTTGGGATACGCTACGACAAAATTATTTTTTCCAAGTTGAACGCTAGGTCATGCTTCCATCGCTGTTGATGAACTAATTTGTCCATGATTCAGCAACAAACAATATTGCCGAGTCATGAAAATCCTTTCTTGGGTCGTGTTCTACTTTCAGATTTATAACTTAGTGTTACAATTTGGCTTTAAAATTAAAATGTTAAGAAATTATCCTGTGAGGCAGAAATACGTTTTTAAGATGTTAAACGCTTCTTTATTTCTTATGATTCAGCGAAAATCTTAACAATGACTCCCTGTCATTGTTGATTTTGTAGTCGATGTGATATTCCAAAAACAAAGTTCAGGATGGATTTCCCAGTATCAACAAATAAAAGGAAATTAATGAAACAGAGCAGCGGTGGCCCAGTGGTAGCAGCCTCGAATTACGAGCAGTAAGTCGTAGGTTCGAACCCAGGCAGGCGCATTACTTTGTGTAATTTATTTCATCACCGCTGCTCTCAAAACGGTGAAGGAAAACATCGTGAGGAAACCGGCATGTCCTAGAACAAAAAATTCGAAGACATGTGACATCTACCAACCCGCGCTGGGCCCGCGTGGTGGATTATAGCCCATTCCCTCTCATAGAGAGGAGGCCTGCGTCCCAGCAGTGGGAACAATATAGGCTGATGATGATGATAATGAAACAGAGACAGTAGGTACAGTGCCCCGCACCATTACCTGACCCATCTCACAAAGCAAAAAAGAGGCAAATGGGTCAGGTAATGCTGCTCACTGACTTACCTGCCCTAAATGTAAATGTGCCAAAGGACAAAACCGTATATCCAAGTAATACCATTATAATATTGATTTTAAGTTCGGAGCTAATGATAAGTAACTATAACTTACCGTAAATTCTGTTATGTCTCCCATAGCATTATAGTCCTTATAAGTGACAACACCACCCTTTGAAACTTCTTGGTAAATGTAAGGTCTTGAGTTCTTTCGGAATCCGTGATTTGTGTTCAAGTTGTTGAGGTATTTGTAAATTTCATTTAGATCTTCTGGCCACATGTGCTTTGCTGCGTCCACTCTGGATAGATAGTCATAAAATTACAACTTTTCGAAAAGATTGAAGAATTTCTATGAGTATTTCTAAGACGAACGAAGCCGGTACGGTACAGACAGATTGCCAGCCGGACTCTGACATCGGATTACGACCCATAGTATACTGAAGTAGCGTTAGGGTAGGGCGAGGTTGGGCGACCGTCCATGGCGGCAGATTAAAAGGGGCTCCGAACGTAGGGTGTTAAATTTTTCATTATATTTTTTGGTGCTACGGAACCCTGTGTGTCTAAGTAAGACTCGCACTTAGTCGATTTTTTCGTGAGGGTTTGAATTGCAGTACAGAAATCTCGCCCAAGGCGCTGGTAGTGCTAAAACCGGCACTGGAAGTATCTATCAAAGTCCGCACCCAGTCCGGAAAGGTAGTAACAGTTATATAAAGGTCCTACACGCACTGGGCCCGCGTGGTGGATTACAGCCCACTCCCTCTCATAGAGAGGAGGCCTGTGTCCCAGCAGTGCGGACATTATAGGCTGATGATGATGAGAGCCATACACGCTAGGGTAGACAGGTTTAGCTGTACAGGTACACCTGTTAGGTAAGCTTGAGCTTACGAGTGAGAAAACTGCATAGTTATGCAAAATACATGCTGTGGTTTACCTATGCAGGCTAACCTGTCAGGTAAACCCTAGCGTGTACGGCTACCTTCAGAAGAAAACAAATAAACTCGAAGAAAAAATTCATTCAATTTTTTTTTTTTCTCCCACCGCTGTCTGGCAGTTTGAGTACTTTAAGCGACCTACCCAAATGTCCTTTCTTTGGTATTGTTCTTCGTTGCGTTGAGCTCCTTGAGTTATAAGTCGAGCTACAGGATAACTAACAAATGTTTGCACTGACTGGACAGGTCCACTCAAATCTGTGTGGTTCTTTCTTCAAAAGACCATCTCAGACACTGATCTGCATAGTCCTCATGTAAATTGAGCAATGTCTGGACTTTAAAAGAGCAACAAGTTAACAGGAACCTCTGAGTTTGTTTCGGCTGTTTCTTCTCAGAGTAGTCAGGTACGAAACACCGGCCCCATCTAGTTTAAAAAAAAATGACGTGTAAAAGTGTTTGTAAAAACCTATTTGCAAAATAAACATCATTTATCATTTATCATCCTTACCTGAATCCAGCTACACCAAGATCAATAAGTTTATTCAGGTATTCGATAATCTTTTGACGGACATATGGCTTTGTTTGATTTAAGTCTTGTAGTCCACCCAACTGACATACACGAATCTAAATTAACAAAAATTTGCAAAGATTTATAGGAAGGAGTTTAAGTGAGTTCTTGGATAGTATGAGAACCTGATAAGAATTGTGGCAGTAAGTCAGAACCCAATGTATGGTTTTACGCACGACGAACAATCCAACCAGTATAAGCAGATCTCTCCTTGTTTGAGAAATCTATACAAAGCGAGGCCATATTATGCTAGAAATGCACAGCTTGATGTGTAGTGATACAGTGTGTATAGTGATACACGGATCTTTTGGCACTTGAGTGACGTTGCCAAGAGGGACGCTGATGGTTAAAATTTGTAAAATCATCATTATCAGCACCTTACGCTTGCCGATTCAAAGTCTCCACTCAAGAACACGTCATCGGTTCTAAGGCTAAAGGGCTTTTTGTGAATTATTTGTGGAAATTGATTTAAAAACCAAGATGGCGGCGTAAGCACCAATTGTGTCCACGCGCCAAAATATTCATGTACATCTTAATGTTCGTTTTTAACCCCCGACCAAAAAAGAGGGGTGTTATAAGTTTGACGTGTGTATCTGTGTATGTGTGTGTGTGTCTGTGGCATCGGAGCACCCAAACGGATGAACCGATTTTGATAAAATTGGTGTCATTTGAAAGATATTTTAATCGAGAGTGTTCTTAGCTATGTTTCGAGAAAATCTGCTCAGCCGTTTGAAGCTCATCACCTCTTTTCTAGTTGATGAAGGGATTTAAACAACTTCTACGGGTCTAGTTGATTGAAAATTGGATTCTTGTCACTTGTCACCATGGGCATCGCCAGGGGGGTAGGCTGCACACCCCCCATCCCCCCTAAAAGCTCAAGTTTTTTTTAATTCATATCTTTCCTTGTTTTCGTTAATAAGCGAGAAGAGGCGCAACACCAAGAAAAGTGGAAGGAATGGGAGGAGACCTATGCCTAGGAGTGGGACAGTCAAGGCTAAGAAAAAATAATTTAAATTTAAAAACCATGAAATAAAAATTAAATTAAAAATTTAAAAAACCCCCGACAAACAAAACCTTTAAAAAATCAATTTTTTAAAAAATTTGATTTTTTAAAGGTTTTGTTTGTCGGGGGTTTTTTTTAATTTTTAATTTAATTTTTTACAACTATTAAAGGACCACTTAAAAATAAAAATCAAAAAGAAGACAAATTTAATAAAACCAACCTCAGTAGCGTTATCATAATTTTCAACTTGACACACTGGAAAATTGAAATGCTCTTCCGAAAAAGGAACTGTTGGGTAAGTATAGTTCTGGGGGAAGGCAATACTGCCAGCAGTTCCTACTAATGCACTTGTGGTGTCCTGGGGTATCACCATATGGTTGAATACGGATTACGTTTGAGTCTAGAATGATCCAGCATGTCTAGAAGATTCGAGAACCATCCTAGAAAGTTCCACAGTGGAAATGCCTAGAAAGTTCGAGAAAGTTCTGGACCTCTCAAGAACTTTCTAGAAGGATTGGTTCCACTATAGAGCTATCTAGAAAGTTCAAGAAGGTTGTGGAACTTTCTCGAAGGCTGGGTTTCCTTTAAGGAACTGCCTAGACGTTCACGGATGTTGTGGAAGTTTCTCGGCACTCTGGGTCGGGCATATAATAGACGACGGGTTAGCGGGAGGAGGTAGTCTGATTTTGGCTACGAAACGAAGCGATTGAAGTGAACTACTAGTCCGATATCTAAGTGAATAGTGATCATATGTGTTTGATAGCGCTCGTACCAGGGGGTCTACTCTCTGAGCACGAAATCCGTAGTTTCGGCCAAAGTTACGGTCGTTTCCTACTCTGTATCACATACGGACATGAGATTCGTTAGGCGCCCGAACTAAAAATGAATGACAACACGATTGAACAGTTGTCCTTACTCCCGATGTGATTTCAAAACTCATGAATCCGTAAATATTAGGGAGTAGGGTACATTTCGAAGTATAAAGCTAGTAACGGACGGACCCGTATTTTATTTATATTTTAGTTGACGGACTTAGAGAGTAGACCCCCACAGGGTCAAACACCGTTTTCTATGGTTAAAACCAAATTCTCTGATGCCGGCGAAGTCTGTTAAAACACATTGTGGCTAGGTAAGCAAGCTTTGTACAGTGTGTGAGATCGTGGAGTTTGGATTCTTACAATATATTAATATTTTTTTATGTTAGAAGTTCTAAATCCTGAATATAGTAGAAGGCAAGATAACCCACACTATCCCGTGCGGGATACGGCTAATACAGTATGTATCAGAAAAATGTGGCAGTGCAGTGTGGCCATATGTATAGGTATGGTGCAGACCATCACACCCAAACCACTTTGTCAAAGAACCATTCCTGAAGAAAATCAGCTTTTGATGAAGAGAGTAAATTCTCCCAATTGTGAAACATGTGGAACGGTTGAAGATGTTCACCACATACTTGTAGAGACTAGAGTGTACTAAGTACAAGAAGGAAACAGAAACTCTGTTCAGTTCGTTAAAATTAAATAAATAGGTATGATACCGGTCCATATGTTCAGATTTTAGCGCATCCTTCAGCGGAGGTAGCAAATCTCCTTGCTGAGTTATTTTAGTGAATCATAATTTATTTCTTATGTGTAGTTTAGTTTAGAATAGGTTAAGTTATGATGAGGCTGACTTGCCTTTGATAAAAGCCTCCAAAACAGATAATAAAAAAACGGTGTCACCTTGTTTCGCAGACAGAAATTTCACAGAATTTCGTTTCCCAGAAAATGTTTCACATACTATTTAGTCCCTGTATTTTTATTTCGAATATTTTTGTTTCGACTACCATTTACTTGAATGAAACATATTATACAGAAACACAATTCAAAGAATTTTACAATCACATTTTTTTATTTGACAAACTTATCAAACAGCAGAATTATTTTTCAGCGAATATTGTTTGTTCGATGTATGTTTCCATGGTATTTTATTTTAACGAAATTATTAACTAAAAATGTAAATATTGTCTTTAAAAGCCAATATGTTGTACTACAAAAGTTAGTGACAGAAACGAATGGCTGCAAAACAGACCTTACGTAGTCTTGTTTGCCCTACCCCTAGAGTGTAATTTAAGCCCGCGTAGGCGCGGAGGGATGAGGCGGCCCGCGAGTTGAGGAGCAGGTGGTTTCTAAGCTCGCCGCCGCGGCTGAGGCTGGCCGGCTCGCCGGCCAGCAAGCCGAAGCTGCGGTGGTGAGCGTTAATACCATCTGCGACGATAAACTCGCGTGGGGCCGCCGGAGCCCCGCAGCGCCGGAGCCGTGACAGAAACCATGCCTGTTGCATGCTTGCTTGCTTGGATGCTTGCTTGCTACATGCTTGCATGCATGCTGCAAGTTGTATGCTTGCTTGCATGCTGCATGCAACAGGCATGGACACCATTAGGGAGAATTGAATAACAAGATTGTTTTCCTGCTTGACAAGAATTTACCCGCATTATTTTTGTGAACCCGGTGTTGTAATTTTATAGGAGGTTTGAATTTTAGAAACTGTCAGTCGATTAAAATGTTATTCTTCGAAATAAGTTTTATGTGAAACAAACAATATGTGGATAAAGAATATTTGATTTGTTATTCTATGATATGAATATTCTAACATTAAACTTTATTTGAAACAAAAATCGATGATTTAAATTTCTTCAAAGTAAGTATTCTGGGTATTGATTATTCTATGAAATGATAATATGAGAAAAAAATTATGTGAAACGAAATTCGGTTAAACAATTAGCGATGAAACAACGCACAACCTAAAAAAACTTATGTGTATACATATATTTTCGCGATTATGATATTTTTATCAGCTATGCTATCAACATCCCAAAAATCAGTACACTTATTTTCGAGGTTTTAAATGATTCCACTTATGTTATTAAAAAAAATTGTGTAGTACACCACTGACTACCGCCATTTGGTATTTTAATTCTATAATGTCGATCCAAAGGTTGTCTGGAAGATATCGCTATAAGCGATGCTGGGCCTTTTTGGCGCAGCCGTGAGACACACAATATTATTTATTTCTTTCTGTTTAGTTTTAAGTTTTAACTGTTTTTTTTTTGTTGTGTGCGCTTGTGGCATGTGCCAAATAAGTATGTTTTCTTTCTTTCTTTCTTTCTTTTCTTCGATAAGACCATAAAATTAACAGTTTTGTAAACCCGTTATGATTAATGTTTGGTGTACAATAAAGCTTTATTCTATTCTCTTACTTGCACCGCTCCATATTTTTTAGGCCCAAGATACCGCTCACATTGGTCTGCTATGTCCAACCATGTCCATTCAAACATTTGGACGATGACGGAACGGTCGGACCATTGGTTGGTCTTTATGTAGGCCTCGCAGGAAAACGCCGTGCCAAATAATGAGCAGAAAGAAAGCCATACTAGAAGAGGCATTGTCTAAAAAAAAAATCTGATTGGTAGAGATGACAGCTAAGTAGTGAAAAAAAAGACCAATTAGATACACACAGCCACACATCAAGCATTCCACTATAATAACATGGTCTAGCTTTGTATAGATTACCAATACAATGAGAGATCCGTATAAACTTTTTTTGTTTTGACTAGCTTGAATGGTTGCCGTGCTTACCTATTCCCTCAATAAAAAATAAAAAAAACAAAAATAATCAATCCTTTGGATTGAAATTCCAATTAAAATGCCATAGGCGTGTTGTTTATACTGATATTGGTACCTAAATATTAATAATAAAGCAAAATTAATCAAACTAAACACTTGAACATTTACTTACATGATCCCTATCGTGTCAACGCGACTGTTCACCAGGAGGACTTAAACATACATGGGAAAATATAGCACTTTACCTACACGTGAGATGCTCTTTCAAATCAAAACACTTTACATAATAGCAAACAACTTTAACAATAGGAAAATATAGCACTTTACACGTCAGACCTCTCTAGGTAAAGTTGCAGTATAGTGAGAAAAACGATTGGATAATTTATATGCAACATAGTTCTGTTTTAGCCACTGATAATTTAAAATACAAATGATATACCTACGTTAACTATTAGCTACCTGTGAAAACTGGTTTTCTATATAGGCCTGGCTAAATGTCTGCTATTAAGATCTCAGGTTGTTATAGTCAATAGACACTATGCATGCAATCAATCTTTCTTTTTCTTTGCATCAGCGGTAGTTCAAAATTTGTAGGTATCTTTTTGTTGACTGAACATGCACTGAGCCTCATCAATTCATCATAGCCTATAGAGGGACGTCGTTGCATAGATTGTTTCGTCTTTTCTACACACTGTGTCTACATTTCCAATACAACTTTCCTCTCGCAGGTCTGCTAGAAGAAATTTCTTTTGAAATAAGCAGTAGGTACCTTTGTGCTCTCTTATCTTCCTTTTAAGTATTTTGTGTGTACATAAATAAATAATAAAATTATATTTTTGCTTTGATTTGTGAATGATTTCTGACAAAAAGTTAGTACCAACCTACCTACCACCTTCTTATACAATAGGCTTGCGTTAGGAAGCGATGATGCGGCCTAGAGTGGAGCACGTAGGTGACGTAGGGAGGGATAATGCACAATTATTTGTGTAGAAGAAGGATTACTTTTCAATGCCGTATGATTTTAAGTGCGGATTAATATCGGTGGGGTGAGTACTTCAGACTCAGATAAAATGACTCAGTACAAGTGTTAAGGCGTCAGTAATTATCGATATCAACAGGTACCATCACTTGAAGCATACAGTTGAAACTCTCATAAATACCCACCTTAATGAATTGCATGCCTTAAAAATTAATCCACTGATAACTGCAGTCCTAAGTAGTAATTATTAATTATAAGTAGTAATTATTAATTATGTAGAAGGTCAATGCAAAATGACAAGTAATGCGGGATTTATCCTCATTGTAATGGGTGCTTAAGACAATCAAGTCATCCACCGCCTATTCTAGGTACCTACTTAGCATCATGGGGTGACCTGATGGGAAGTTGTTACCGTTGGCTAAGCACACAAAAGGCGTCATAGGTGTATTAGTGTCGTCTATGACACAAAGCTGAAAAAAGCCCGAAAGTTTTGTGTTCCCCAATAACTGATGGGTGGTGGAGGTTAGCTCCATGTCCATACTGGTATTCAGCTGCATCCGGTCAGACTCGAAGCCGATTCTTACATAGGGAGAAGGGGATAGTAAAAAGAGGTAGATAACTTTTAATGCCAAACAAAATAAATGGCAAAACACCGTGAATACCGATGGTCAAGCGAGGTAGCGGAGAAACTTCTGTCAAAGTGGAAATGCCGAGGTGATCTTTGCACTCCACCGGCCACGAAACGTAAAAAATAAGTACCTATCCATTATCCAGAAATTCGAGCAAAGTAATGTATGTAATAATGTAATTTTATTTTATTCTGTTCTAATTGTTATTTACTGTCTACTCTAATAATAATTGTTGTGTATGATACTACCTATATAGGTACTTATGCCTGAAATAAATAATAAATAAATGTTCGGTTCATATCAGTGAGGATCCTATTATAGACTAGGACTATTACACTAGTGCTATTGATAAATCCTCCCTCGTCGCGGCAACTTCCTGTTATGAGAATACCTAGTTCAAGCCGTGATAACACGATTTAAAAGCCAGTACTGTAAGTATCGCTAACCGCCTACACAGTACGTTTGTTTGGTACTATGATGGGTGAAAAAAGACCTATAGCGAAGCTGAAACCTACCTGGTAACCTTCTAATTACGGAGATATTGGAGGTCAGTTTTTTTACCAAGTTTAATAAAACTACAAGTTTTGAATGTTATAACTTATTACATTAAATATCTTCAGGACGCCTGTCCCTGTACTATTCAATGCATCCATTACCATATTGCGATAGATATATCACACCAAAAAAAAAATAGTACCCAGTAATAATTTTTGCGCAGTTAGTTTTATGTACCGAGCGCTTGGTTGACGGCTTCGTGACGGGTGCCTGTATTTAAACCAAAACGCCATTTTAATGATTAATGGACTATAACACCCGCAGTGTAGATAAAATAATTTATCTTCAGATACCTACCGAAGCGGTCAGATGTTGTCAGATAGAAGGTACCTAAATGTTAAGATTAAATCTGAAGATACGCATATTACGATTGTTATCTTAAGTGTAGCCCGAGGATAGAGTTAGACTGTAGGTACGAATGGGTTTTTACATTATACGTAATCAATTATCTTCCATTAGCTTCAGATACAACTGGCTACTGAGGTCTCATTTACCGAGATGCGTTGCGTTTACAGAGAGATGGCGCGTGCAGCGGCCCGCGCTATCACATGCGCAAACATAAACATAATCACAATGTACTATGTTGTTTACGGAGACGCGGGGCGTGAAGTGGCGCGTGCGACGCCGCGGGTTCCGTCGCGGGTATCGCTATGTTTATAACCCCACTTCTCCGTGAACAAAGTATTAAAGAAGCTGGCTGGCCCCCACTCTGCATGCACCGCTGCGTTGAACGCCGCGTGCGTCTCCATAAATGACCCCTAAGGTGACCCCTGTGAGCTTTTTGCGCAGAAAATTGTTTCTCAGATTATGACAGGCTGGTCGGCTGGACTATTTGCATTTAATAAAGAAAAGCAATAATCATTGGTTAAGCGAAAAGTACTCGTACGAATGCATAACTCTGCCTACCCCTGCGGAAATAAGTTGTTGTATTATTTTGTTTTATTTTTATCAGCATGACCTGGTTACATAGCATTGCTCTCTTTAAAAAGTGTTGCAAATCTCTTATATTGTCCCCAACTCTTCAAACCAGCGCTTCTTGTGGCCTACATTGGTTTCAGGTGGTTGGTTGGCTGTACTCGCGACGCCACCAATCTGACAGCACCCACTGCACGATTACTTTGGCATGGCGTTATGTGAGTTTCATTTAGGCTCCGTATACACCGGATACAACGTTGCCCATATTGTTTCAGCAATATGTTAATGTCTTGAGGAAAGCAAAGTTGCTCGTCATATGAATAGTTCCAATATTTCTGGCAACATGCTACTATTCCGTGTTTTTGTAAACAAAAGAACGTCTTCTTAATCATTTTTTTTTCGGATTAAATGACAGGCATCATTTGTCTCTCGACTCGGCTCAGAGGATA
This sequence comes from Cerastis leucographa, assembly GCA_963082945.1. Lineage (NCBI taxonomy): Eukaryota > Metazoa > Arthropoda > Insecta > Lepidoptera > Noctuidae > Cerastis > Cerastis leucographa. The sequence goes on from OY720361.1 coordinate 7,547,175, forward strand.
CCTATATAGTCCGGGGAATTTACGCCGAAAATTAGGCCAACTCTGCATTAATTAAAAACAGCGATTTTTTTCATTGAATGTGTAGGGTATGGACAGGAGAGTATGTTATGCTGTATCCCGCGAAAAGTTCACCTCCGCGTATGTGTTTTTTTTAAGGAAACGTCTAATATGTTGTAACTTGGTGGAAAAAAATATAAACAGGTATGTTTATTTGGAGTATTGTAGAACAGATTGAGTGCTACGAGTAGGTCAGCAAATTAAACATTTTTCGTCCACGGAACAATCAGTTTTTTTTAAAAATCATATAATTTGACTTCGTACTTAAGGCAAAAATATTAACAGGACAAAAATAGTGCTAAAGTGATTGTTATCAACATATCTAACTATTATTATGAAAATTAAACAAATTCTGCTCCGGACTTCACAGAAAATCAAGAAAATCCAAAAATCTTGAATACTACTTACGGCAAAAATGTAACAGGACTGAAATTCATTTAATAATGGGATATATATATCAATCCAAACCTTAATCTCCCAAAATTAAACAGATTAGAGCGTTATTTAATAAAGTAAAAGTAAAAAATAAATTACGATGAACGTGACGTCAGCGCTAAGCAGCGAGCAGCGTACAGCGTGTGCTAGTGTGCGTATCCAAGATAAGCGCTGCGTTCATTGTATGCGTATGACTGTGTTCTTTTTTAAGAGTCGGTGTGTTTTTATAGAAAAATGATGTTTATTTTGCAAGTAGGTTTTATTGTGTTACTCTGTAATTGTAAAAGCATAGGAATAAAAACGGCAAGCCATCAGTCGGTCAGTGGCGACATACCTACTGTTTACAAACATGATCGTCATTAACGTTAAATCTTCATTTAGAAAACCGGCCAAGTGCGAGTCATACTCGCACACACCGAGTTCCGTAGCACCAAACAATATAATAAAAATATTTTTAACGCTAATTAATTTGTAAACATACACTCAACAGTAAAACTAAATTTGTTAAAGTGAAAGTTTTATTACATCGTCTCAAACTTTTTCGTCTGTGTGTTGCATGTCGCGTGACGGTCGGTTTTATGTACTCCGCGTTTTATACCCTTAATGCAATATTATTCCAATTTTTTTTAGATAAATGTCAAAAGTATGAAAAAAAGTTTCACTTTTACCGTGGTTTCATAAAACCACACAATCCTTTTTCTTTTATAGTATGTTAATGATGAACAAACACAGTTACTGCTGCAGTTTTGATAAAAAAGTTCCATATCTCGAAACCTAAATATGATTATTTCAAGAGTGGATTATTTTCAGGGTGGTTGAAAAAATGTAGCACCCACCTCGTTTTCTTTGGCTAAAAATACAGAAATAGTGTTATTTTATAAAGGACGATAACAACACAGTTTCCCAACATGTTAAATGCAGGTGAGGTAATTATATTACTTATTTCACCATTACAGTGCAGATAGCTACTACGTATGTAGTAGCTATCTGCTTAAGGTGGAAGTGGAAGGGTAGCCTGCGAAATTCAAATTGTTCTTTTGCAATTAGAGGGTCAACAAATGGCTTTACAAAGTTATATATATCTATATTATATAAATAAAAATAGAAGTCCTGACTGACTGATTGACTGACTCATCAACGCCAAGCCCAAACCTATGACCCAGGAAAGCTGAAATTTTGCACAGAGGTTTCCTTTATAATGTAGACAAGGAATAAGGAAGGATTCTTCGAAATTCAACCCCTAACGGACTTAAATAGGGGATGAAAGTTTGTATGGAAATTCGTCATTTTTTAAGTTAGAAGGCTGAAATTTCATATACAAGCTTCTGGTTAGAAATAAATAAATACGTATTTTAGAGTTTTTAAGAATTTACCCCCTAAGAGGGTGAGATAGGGGTTCAAAGTTTTTCACAGCTTGAAATTCACTATTTGTGTTTCTCGATTGAATTGACGTGAAACACGTATCTATTTTTTTGAAAATTCCACCCCTCAGACGAAAACAGGGATGGCATTTTTTTGTTATTGTTTTTTGTGTTAGCACGTTTGTGTGGACAAATACGCTAAAAAAAACTTCATTTAAGTACACATTTCTAGGGAATCTGGGTCATTTGTGGGAAGGACACTTGCGGTAACCCATTTACGCGAAAAGATATTTGCGCGCATGGACACTTGCGTGACCGACACTCGAGGACTGGACAATTGCGCGACTCAATGGTTTTACGGGTGTCGTTTTCGTGGTTTTAGCGGGTCGCTGGCAATAAAAAAAAATCGGAGATGGCCCCGAGGAAAATTTCCTGTTTTTCGTGCATGGGTGTCGTTTTCGTGGTTTTTGGGGTTGCTGACCAAATTGACGGCGAGGAAAACATTCGGTTTTTCTTTCACAAGTGTCGTTTTTGTGGACTTCAGGGTCGCCGATAACGAAAATGATGACCTCATTTTCTAGGTGCAAATAATAAAAATTAAAATACGCAATGTCTCAATATCCTCCCCTAGGCTATGGCTGGCATTGATTTAAGTGATAACTGTTTCTCACGTGTGCAGTTTTATGTTGCGTGCTCCGAAGTGAGCTCGGCGAGTATCTTAGTAATTTTAGCCCCAAAAGGAAACACCGCAAACGTCATTTACACAGAAGAGCTAGGATAATTCATTAGTATAAAATAGTTTTCCGGGAGTTAAAAAGATTGGTTTAATCTGAGTATTTTTTAATTTAAAATATTGAAAGTTAAGTAAGTTAGCTCATTTACACCATAACCTATATCGCTAGGTGGATGGATGACCGGGGCATTTGAGCTACACCATCGTCACTCGGAAGACATGTATAAAATAAATTCTGGTTCAACCCATTTAGGTCCCTAACAACACAATAAAAAATTAAAAAAAAAACGCCGTACATACGTACATTTTTCTAACCAGAATGAATTATGTGGCGTCTTACTTCGAAAAGCGCAGATTTTTACACAACTATTAAAATGTGTCCTATACTTACACTTACGCGCGCGCGAAGCCGTGGCCAACAACTATTATCTATAACATTTAAATGACTATTTTCGACATTATTTTGGGGTGGTTAACGCATACGTGCCAACGAAAAATTTTATTTGGCCCGTGATGTTCAAATTTTCTTACGCTTTTTGCAATTTGCACAGCAGTGTCAGGTTTTATATTGATTAAAAACTGATTTAAACGGATCGTAAATACGTCGATTTCAAAATGGAAAATACTTGTATTACGTACAATATTTCATAATTTATTTCGTATATATGGATGACTCTGACGAACAACGTAACGTGAACATCGACATTTACGTTTACACCATGCGCTCGTGCTAGGGAACCAGATATTTACTTGAAAGTATGACAACCGGGAACACATCAAAACATTTGTAAGTCTTAATAGTGTTTTGTTACGTATACGCGATTTTACACCTTATCTCTATTACGGAAAGATCAAATTCCTATGAAAGCGCTGCACCAAATACAAGAATGAAGCTTGCAAACGTATTTTACGTAAACATTTTTTTTATTTTTTTTCAGTATTTGCTTTAAAGTGTTTAATTTTCGTGTAAATTGGTTAGAAATAGCCTTTAGATGAAAGTTAAACAAAATTAAACCCTGTTACATTTTTGCCCCGACCGCTATTGTAAAAAAACTGATATTAATAACTTCCGTGAGTCAAATTTGTTTAATTTTTTTAACGGAGGTTTAATATATTAATATAAGTTATTTTATGTAAAAAAACCGCTGTTTATATTTTTGCCTCAAGTACAATCCAAAAATTACGTAAATGTTTTTTTATCGAAATTTCCGTGGACGAAAATGTTTAATTCTGAAAAAATATATTACTGTCACCAGTTCTTTACCTAAAATAATTAAATTCGTTCTGTTAATAATTTTGCCCACGTTTTTATTCACAAAAACGCGTTTTCGTCTTTTTGACCTTGATCCGGCCTTGGAAAATGTTTAATTTTTTTTTATTATTTGGAGAGCTAAGGTCAAGTACACGATTCAAGAAAAAAATCGCTGTTTATATTTAATGCAAGGTTCAAACCTAAAAGCCCCGTACTAATAGCTAATACTATTTTTCTTTTTTTAGCGTGAAGAAATCCTCATGGATACACTACTTTTGGGGAGAAAGGAGGTGTATGTCCGACTGGTAGGTACCGACTATTTCTTTTACTAGTAGAAGTAGACGGAACAATTCTTAAGAAAAGGTCTTAGTAGAATGACCCAGGAATTGCATACACTGACCAAGTCGTAGTTTGAACAGTCATGCCCAAAGAGGTGGAGCGCAATTTTCCTTTCTCCCATAAAGACGTGAAAGGCATATTGCGCGCCACCTCTTTTGTTCATGACCGGCAAAAACCAGGGCGGGGTGCGTTCGAATGAAAGGAATTCTTGCATTACTAAAGTAAAAATTCTCCATGCAACGACTAATGAATTTTAATTTTTGTTCGGATATAAATTACTGATAGAACAAAACTTTATACAAAAGAAAAATCGGTATCTACGGAAGAAAAATACTACCAATCAAAGGAAGGGTGTATAAAAGGAAACAATTAACTATATTTCAGTGAAACTATAATTGAAAGACAATGATCTAGATGGCGTAGAACATACAACAGAAATAATGACAAGCCTTTTTACATTTGAAGAACTCCACACAGCTCCACACAAAATATCGATTCCAGGTCACTAAAACTTCTTACGCGAAGTATAAAGAGCCGACTGAAAAGAAAAATAACAATATAACATGGTCATATAAACTCAGCGAGGTTTTTCCCTCGGGGGTAAGCAAAAATGAAAGTACGTCTCCTGCTACGATGCTCACATACTTCTTTTGCCACGTCCACGTAGTCCTAGTCTTACACGCACGCGCGCTGGTTGCGAGTACTACGCACCATTTTTTCAGAAGAAAAAATTTGGATGTCCTACTGAGTTGTCCACCTCCGCCGCGTTTACACACACAGCGGTCTTGTGAATATCTTTTATTTCATTCATCCGTTCGACATGAGCAAATAATCGAAGCATACTCTTTTTTTTGTCTCTTCTATTAAATCAATAAATTATTCAAGGCTTAAATTATTGTTTCATACTAATCATCGGCACAATGACTTCTGATTTAACATATCACTAGCTGATAAGATAACCTTGTGTACCGAGTGAATACATGAATTTTTAATTTTCAGATAACATCAACCACTGTGGGGTGTCCTAATTGATCAATCACGATTACGAATTGCAATCCAGCACTGTTTATCATACACCTGGTTTTTGCAGGATTGAATTCAATTTAGCGCAATCCAACTAGATCCCGCATAGGTTGTAATTATTTATCAAATAAAAAAAAACGAACTTTACTTATAAATAAATACTTCTACTTATTGATTCCGCAGGGCGTAGAATTAAGTTGGATCTAGCCGTATTGCGCAATCAAACTTTGCTGGATTGCAATCCCTAATCACAGTACATCATCCGCCTGCCCTTATTATTTCTGGTCTTTTTCCTTAAATCAATCACTAAAAACATTCATGTCAGTGGTCAGTTAGTCACCCCTCTACAAGGTGTTGTTTTGCATCCTCGCCAAAATTCAGGTGGTTGTCAGAAAAGAAATAAATAATCAATATAAATTACGGTTCCAAGTCCATTAAATGTAAAGGTTTACGGCATAAAAAATGATGGAATAAACGTTTAAGAATGTTTCATTTCACATTCATCTCAGTAGTCGCCCCTCTATATCAAATCTAGCCTTCATTTCTTACAGATACTTTTTACCTTTGCCAACAAGTTCTATACATACCTCTGTACCAATATGTATGGCAAGATACAGATCTTCTCCAGCTCCAGATATCATAATTAGTGCTTGACCTGTGTTTGACACAGTCACCGTCTTCCCTGTGCACGCATATCCTTGCAGCTGTCCTGATCTTATGTCACAGTAGGTTCCATTCGGCAGTCCAGTCTGTAATTTTTGGTTTATATAGATCTTTCTCAGATAAATCTACTTGCTACGGCCTAAAGCAGTGCTTGAAGCTGCTGCGCGGTGCGGTAGAATTGTTTGAATGACTGAGCCACAGCATGAAGAAAACCAACTAAACCCTGTTTGTGAAATCAAACGCGGGTATTAGAGTAAACTTTTGGTTTCGATGTTGTTTAGAAAAAACACCTAAAACGTAACCTATTGATTATATGAATTTGGTACTCACAAGTGTCACGTCAGCCCCGCAGCAGCTCGTTTTATAATGCCAAAAAGAGAGAGACATACGACTTGTCGAATCCGAATCAAATCGAAGCGTTTGTGAATACGGGGGCTGAAGCATGCTTACAGTTCGTGTACGCTTTGTATTTGTGTGTGCCAATCCGACTATTTCTTTCTTTTTGAAACACTGTATGTTAGTACTCCTCTAATGTGAACTGTGACTGAGCTGAGCGACATGTCAAGACGCCATCCCATGTCGCGCAGCTAACTCAAGCACCGTCTAAGTTAAGCGGTAAACCTGCAGTTATATCTGTCCCAACATGTCCGTCAGTACTTACCTGTAACGTTTTGTTTATCGCAGTTCCTTCTAAATTGAATGCAATGAATCCTTTGTTCCCCGAACTGAATGCAATTTGGTTGTTACCATTGTCCCACCAGTTTGAAACTGCTGTATTATGGACTTCATTTCTAAATGCGACCATTTTGTGAACGGTGTTCCAGCGATGTTCACATACCCAACCACTGTCAACTGTGCACTGTTCGTCCTATTACATAAAAATATATGACAAAACGATACAATATCAATTCCAGGAACATCGTATTCAAAGAAAAATAATAATTTTGGAGTTACCGTATCAATAGCTGGAGCCGTTATACTTTCATTGGTATCAGAAGGAGGACCTTGTTCATAATTTGTAAAATAAAAACTGCTAGTAATCCGAGCTTGCCCATATGGATGTGCTAGAAGAAATGCTAGAGCTGCCTGTAGAAAAAAAAGTTTGATCTTCAAACACATGTTTGATATTAAGCGGTCTTTTTTTTACGAATGGGAAATCATCAAATGACTTCTCGCGCTCTGGGCGGAGCGGGAGGGAGTGTCAGACTTGTACTGACTAAAACCCATCCATGTTCCTTCTTTGCCCTTTGTGTTCCAGGGCCGCGGTATCTCAACAACCCGCAGCCCTGGCAGGCATCGGCTCTCTTCCGATTTGCTGACATCTCCTTGAGGAGCGCGTGGAACACAAACGCGCCGTCGGCACGGCCTGTCGTCATAAGACGGACGGACGGTGAGCTGGCCCATTACTCACCGTCCACAGGCCCGCATATTAAGCAGTCTGAGCCCAAATTACAATAGCCAAAAATAAGACACAGCCTCACTTCAGCGTTCCTTGTTTACTTAGGGCAATAGACAGTGGTACAGCGAGAACTTAAGCGAGAGTTCGTCAGCTATTTTTATCATGGCCTAAGATTTGCCTGAAGAAAGTCCAAGCAAACCCACATATCAAGAAAGCGCGTTAATAAAGTTTAGTCTCAATCTCAGTCACAAGCTGTCAAAAGTAACTCCAATTTTCATAAATTGAGTGTCCCTGCGATGAGTTTGTAACTAGATTTTGAAAGTTTGAACCACCTTCTGTTTTAAATCTAGAATAATGTTGAGCTTCGCCATAGTTTACAAGGCTTATTAAGTATTTTTGAACTTGGGTAATTTGGAATTTGGGAGAAAAAAACAGAGTAAAGAAGAAGATAAAACAAAGAAGAATTATGATTACCTTATAGATTGTAGTATTTTTATGCGTCAATATACTCTCACTACGTTGTGTATCATGATTGTCAACGAAAACTACGGCGTTTTCACTGGGCATCATATCCTGTCCTGTAGTTCCATATGAGCTTAGATTTTTCAAAGGCTTTTGACCGGAGAAAGCTTGCGCTAATTCTAACCCTGCCTGAAAGATGTTTTTTTATTTTTTATTTTTCATTTCATGAATTACTTCGATTTGATGGCAATCGGTCTTCTCATCACTGCTCTCAATACGAGAGAAGAGACTTAGTAGGAAAACGCACGTTTGTCTACATTCAACCAAATCAAGTTTTGTTTTGCAGTATCCTATTCTATTTTATTGAAGATCCAGGAGGAAGGCACCCAATAAAGATCAAGTAGAAAAACTATACAAGGTGTTGTTTTGCATCCTCGTCAAAATTCAGGAGGTTGTCACACAAGACATAAATAATCAATATAAATTACGGTACTTGGTTAATTATTAATAAACGCAGATTTTTTTGGTTGTTTATGTTTGTCAGTATTTCAGAATAACCCCCTTACGTGGCTTAGGGAATAAGAAATTATTAAATAAACGTTTGCGGTTGTTTGTATTTATGGAAGCGTGGTTATAGGGCGAGAATCAGATGGCCCGCGTTTATAACACGGGTGGTTCATACTTAGGTACCGATTTCCGTAAATAAGAAAAAAAATAAAAATTACCTACCCATTTTTTTGCTGATTCGGGACGAGAATCATGAGTATAGTTACCTCCTTGAATTTGACGAGGATGCTAAACTACACCTTGTAGAAACTATGACCTATTCCCAGTTCATAAGCCCCATACTTATGGACACTTACCGTAAACTCCGTAATGTCTCCTAGAGCATTATATTCCATATAAGTGACCGCACCACCTTTTGCAACTTCTTGGTAAATGTAAGGTCTTGAGTTCTTTCGGAATCCATGATTTGTGTTTAAGTTGTGAAGACTCTTGTAAATTGCATTTAGATCTGCTGGCCACATGTGTTTTGCTGCATCCACTCTGCATTGAAAATAAAAGTAAAGACTTCATACCTGATTTCAGATCAACTGGACGCAAATTAGAATCGTTAGAAGTGCATCGGGAAAAAATGTTAACGGAAATAAGAGGGAGCTTCACCGTCGCACATGCAACGATAGATATGATTTTCAGCATGATTGAACGAGAATGTCTTTATCAAAGGATTTTTTTTTTTTAATCTTCTAAAATTAAAAGCAACAACGAGTCTTACCTGATGCCAGCCACACCAAGATCTATGAGGTTATTCAAGAAATCAATAATCTTCTGTTGAACGTACGGTATTGTTTGATTTAAGTCAATAAGTCCAGACAACTGACAAACTCGAACCTGAATTATAAGAAGTTTGAATGAGCATAATCTATCTATCTATCTATTTATATATATAAAAATCAATTGCTGTTCGTTTGTCTCGCTAAAACTCGAGAACGTCTGGACCGATTCACCTGATTTTGGTTTTGAAATGTTTGTCCAGGGAAGGTTTAAAAGGTGGGAAAGGTAGGGAAGGGGAGGTAGGGTAGGTAGGTAGGAACATAGGTAGGTAGGGTAGGGTAGGTAGGGTAGGTTGCTAGGTAGGGTAAAGTAGGGTAGGGTAGAGTAGGGTAGGGTAAGTAGGATAGGTAGGAAAAAGTGCATTGCAACGCATGCCGGGTACAGCTAGTCAACCTATACATATAATGATACCACTGCTGACACAGACCTTCTTCTTGAGGGAGAGATAGGGAATGATGGTAGTTATCCACGGTGGGTGAGACAACATTCCACGAACTATTGGTTGGAGACCATGCCAACGGTATGCGAGCGGTGATGCTGATGTCATATTGCAATCACACGAAGATCATCATGCATGCTTGCCTTTTTTTTTTTTTTTTGCGGATGGGAAATCATCAAATGACTTGGAGGCTACTAGGAGGGAGTGTCAGACTTGACTGACTAGAACCCACCCATGTTCCTTCTAAGCCCTTTGTGTTCCAGGGCCGCGGTATCTCTTTCGAACAACCCGCAGCCCTGGCAGGCATCGGCCCTCTCGGGCCCCTTCCTGTTTGCTGACATCTCCTTGAGGCGCGCGTGGAACACGTACGCGCCGTCGACACGGCCTGTCGTCATGAGACGGACGGACGGTGAGCTAGCCCATTACTCACCGTCCACAGGCTCGCGCCTACGGTGGCCAGGGGCCACTGGTTGCCCCCCGATGCCCGGGGCGTCTCCCGCGGCGGCTGGGACGTGAGGTTCTCTCCCTCTCACGTTCCGCCACCTCCTTCGCTAGCATGACTGCTTCGCAGAAGGAGGCGACGATGCATGCTTGCCTACGTTGGAAAACACGAGAAAAGAAAGAACAAGTAGATTTTTATAAGTGTAGGTATCTATTGATGCTCGTTACGGTTGCAGTCTTCCACTGACGCTGAGTCATATAGGCAGCTCAATAGACGCATACAGAAGTCCTTGCGGCACGATATACGTATCTTTAATACTAACCGTATTAAAGAGACTATAGAGCGGAACCAGGGCTCCAAAGTGTTTGCAAGAGACCACTCTATTGGGCAAAGCCAGCTGACAAAGCTGAAGAGGGAGGATGGCAGCATAGCGTCAACCAAAGCAGAGGTACTAGGGGAGGTCGAGAGGTTCTATGGACAGTTATACACTTCAGTCGCTAAGCCTGTTGATAGCTCGGCCAAAGACCCAAGAGCCAAGCTGTCCCGACACTATACTGAGGATATCCCGGACATCAGCCTGTACGAGATTAGAATGGCCCTGAAACAGCTCAAGGACAATAAGGCCCCGGGCGCTGATGGAATCACGTCAGAGCTTTTGAAAGCGGGTGGAACACCGGTACTTAAAGTCCTTCAAAAGCTCTTTAATTCCGTCGTGCTTGAGGGAAAAACGCCAAAAGCGTGGACTGGGGGCGAAGTGGTGCTGTTCTTCAAGAAAGGTGATAACACTTTATTGAAGAACTACAGGCCCATTACGCTTCTGAGCCACGTTTATAAGCTGTTTTCGCGGGTCATTACGAATCGTCTCGAACGCAGGTTTGATGACTTCCAGCCTCCCGAACAAGCCGGTTTCCGTAAAGGCTTTAGTACCATACACCACATCCACACGCTTCGTCAAATTATACAGAAGACCGAACAGTATAATTTGCCGCTATGTCTAGCGTTTGTGGACTATGAGAAAGCCTTTGATTCGGTCGAAACATGGGCGGTGCTCGAGTCCCTCCAGCGATGCCGTATTGACTGTCGGTACATCGAAGTGTTAAAGTGCTTGTATAATGACGCCACCATGTCGGTCCGAGTACAGGAGCAGACTTCGAAGGCGATTCCATTGAGAAGAGGCGTGAGACAAGGGGATGTTATCTCCCCCAAACTCTTCACAGCCACAATGGAAGACGCCTTCAAGCTCCTGGAATGGCAAGGACACGGCATCAACATCAATGGCGAATACATCACTCACTTACGGTTTGCCGATGACATCGTAGTCATGGCTAAGTCAATGGAGGAACTCAGTACGATGCTCGAAGACCTCAATCAAGTTTCGCAACGGGTGGGCCTTAAAATGAACATGGATAAGACGAAAGTTATGTCTAACGCCCATGTTGTGCCCACCCCAATATCAGTTGCAGGCTCGGTTCTTGAAGTTGTAGACTCGTACGTCTACCTAGGACAAACAGTCCAACTAGGTAGGTCCAAGTTTGAGAAGGAGGTCAATCGCCGAATCCAACTCGGATGGGCACCGTTCGGGAAACTACGCAACGTCTTCTCGTCAAAAATACCTCAGTGCTTGAAGACAAAGGTCTTCAATCAATGTGTGTTGCCAGTCATGACATACGGAGCAGAAACGTGGTCTCTCACTATGGGCCTAATGGAGAAGCTCGCAGTCGCGCAACGAGCCATGGAGAGGGCTATGCTTGGGATTTCACTACGAGATCGAATCAGAAATGAGGAGGTCCGTAGACGAACGAGAGCAACCGACATAGTCCAGCGGATTGGCAAGTTAAAATGGCAGTGGGCTGGCCACGTAGTGCGCAGGACCGATGGCCGATGGGGCCGGAAGGTCCTGGAGTGGAGACCGCGGACCGGCAAGCGCAGCGTAGGACGTCCACCGGCTAGGTGGACCGACGACCTAGTCAAGGTAGCCGGAAGACGCTGGGCGCAGGCCGCTTCCAACCGGTCCTGTTGGAAATCCATGGGGGAGGCCTATGTCCAGCAGTGGACGTCCTACGGCTGACATGATGATGATGATATGATGAGGTATCTATTGAGCCACCTGAGGCGATCATTTTATAATTGCGACCACGACAAATAAAAGGATGTAGATCAAATAAATATTTTTATAGGACATAAAAATAACTTCAAAGTTAAAACAACCAACCTCAGTAGCGTTATTAAAATCATTCAAATCACACGCAGGGTGATGGAAATGCTGGTCTGTGTACGGAACCCCAGGAAACGAATTATTTTGTGTCGTGGCAGTACTGCCTGCGGTCCCTACACTGACGTCATGGTGTCCCGTCATATGGTTGAATACGACGTCCACGTAAACTCTGTAAAGTAATAAAAATAGGCAGGTATTGTAAGGTTTTATAACTTATAACCAACAACCTTATACCGCTTATAGCATATTCTTAGATAAATAGACCTTAGAGTACTTAATACTAATCATTTCGCCCACTGAGTCAGAAAATATCAAAGTGCAAGTAACATTGCATTAAATAATACGTGACGTTTTGATTTTAAACGTAATGAATCGATATGATGTGCCATTAAGGCGCCCTGCCTAGCAGCAACTGAGACCGATGCAAGATAACAGTAAGTAATTAAGTAGATACTTTTCAATTTGTTGTATAGAAAAGACAAACTAATCAAAATTATGGAACCCTTTTATGTGGACCCCAAATAAAGACATTGTCATATTTAGAACCATATCTGCCTGTTCATGCAATAGTAGTCCCTAGTATTGTAGCATGAACAGGGAGATTCCAATGTTCCAACAGTAGTAGGCGTTGGTTGATTGGAGCTGGAGATTACAGTGTAATCGTCCAACAAAATATAAATGTTACTATTAAACACTGAAAAAGGAGAAATATGTGATTGGGAACTATTCATACCGTAGATAGTTTCAAGTTGGAATTTTTCAAAACGTTTACCTGACACCAACTTTGTTGCACCTGGTAGTCATGTTCAAGAATGCCGCTTCGTCTCCCGACCGAGTGACCAACTTGTATGACATGGGCTGGTAGCGCTCGTACCAAGGTCTTATATTGCCATCCAGGTGTAAAACCAAATTCTCCGATGCCGGTGAAGTCTGTTTATCAAAAAGGTATTTTTATATGGAGTCACAAACATTTCGTTCTCTTATCCCAATATATTGGGACTCGGGACAGCATGTCCACTAATTCCATTCTCTATTACTCGTCAACTCAGTAATCATTTTTTTTTTTGTAGTCATATCCCTCTTACGAACATTCTTCGTTTCTCCAGAGTTTCTGTGCTCCTAGCCATAAACATTTATGCCCATAACTTTCCTCACGTTTTCCTCATTCCTCCCCATCACATGTCCATGACACAACTGATTACCACCATGGAGTAAAACACTACTTCTACAAATAAGGGCAACATTTACCTGCACCGCCCCATATTTCTTAGGCCCAAGAAACCGCTCACATTCGTCTGCAATGTCCAACCATTTCCATTCGAACATTTGGACAATGACGGAACGGTCTGACCATTGATTGGTTTTTATGTACGCCTCGCAGGAAAATGCCGCGCCGAACAATGAACAGAAACAGAGCCACACTAGAAGGGACATTGTCTGAAAAACTATGAGATTATTAGGAAGTACCTAGTTACTTATTCGTTAAGGTTGAGATTACAAGAGATAAAGTAATAGTAAGTGAGGGTACATTTTTATATCATTTAAACTATTAATGGTCATAATCTGCTTACTACAAAATATAATGTTTTGCCAAACAGAGAAAGGTAAACTTAGATTACTTAACTACCTCATCATCATTTCAGCCGAAAGACGTCAACTTCTGGACATAGGCCTCCCCCAAGTGTCGCCACATTGACCAGTCCCGTGCGACTTGCATCCAGCGGATCCCTGCAACCTTCACCAGGTAGGTAATCGGTCCACCTAGTGGGAGGCCTTCCAACGCATCGTCTTCTGGTTCGCGGTCGCCATTCCAGAACTTTTCGGCCCCATCGGCTATCCGTTCTGCGAGCTATGTGCGCTGCCCACTGCCACTTAAGTTTGGCAATTCTTCTGTCTTATTCCTATCTACCTATCACTTATTAATTGTATTTTTCATGTGTGTGTGGTGTGAGGGCCACTTTGTTAAAACTCTTTCAAAATGTTCTTAGGATTTTCATTTAGTCTCCATTCCCAAAGAATAGAATCAGATTTTGTGAAAGTCAATTATTTTATTAAATTCCCTTTGTCCCCGTTAACGGGGACATGGCCTACGGGGACAACGGGAGTACATTCCTGTATATAAACGAGTAACGCACTGTAAATTTGGGCCCTCATTTCTCACATAGAGAATCAAGGGCTATAGTAAGTAATAAGCATAATAAAACAAAAATAATTTGAGAACTAAGGGCCCGAATTTTATCAAAGTCATCACTTTCAAACTAAAAAAGTTGTGAGCTGTTCTTGCTTTCACAAATTTTCACAACTTATTTAGTAAACAGTAGCTGTAAGTTAATGGTTTCATTTTATTTGCGTAATAAACTTGCTTACGTGTATGTGAATTAAGGGCCCATTTTGAACGAAGATATACAAAGTAGGATAGTGTTATGCGATAATATCTTGTATTCACAAATATTCATTGGCCCTTGCTTAGATTTTGGCATAAAGGTTTTGTCTGTAGTCCACAGTCTATACGGTACAGATGGGCCCTCAATATTCTATGAGAGAACTAAGGGCCTAACTTTACAGTCCATAACTCGCTTATTTGGTTTTCACAAAATCTTATTCCAACTTTCACAATTCTTTAGAAATGTTCACTAAATTCTAATCTCAAATCCTCTAAGAAACTGGCCCTTACACCACACGCTCATTGTTTTGCTATTATGCGTTATTTTGCGTGCCAGATTGTGATTGACTTTACCACGCATGAGGAAACAACAAACATAACATTAGACAAATATAACATTAAAATAAATTTTAGATCTAAATTGAAATTTATTGATTCTTCACACTACTAAAACATACAGATGGAGCAGTCAAAAGGTACATTGAATCAAATAAAAATTAATTTATTGAAATATACTGGCAAACAAAACTTTTTTAAGGCCAAAAGTTACCAAAGATAGACCTTAAAACGTAATAACGTCTTATATACATAATTCTGTGCACCATATTAGCACGGTGCCTAGAATTTACATAAAATAGGACAATTTATCAAAGAATCTACAACATTTAGGTACTTACGTATGGTGGACAAAAAGTAGGTACACGTCTGTTTAACCAGAAGGCTTAAACACTACTATATATAATTAATGTTTTAAATCATCAGATACACTTCACATAATAGCAAACACTCTCAACTATTATAATAAACCTGTCCCGCGCCACTTCGTCTGCGTCACATTTTCCCCGTTTTCGCTACAATTGCTGCTCCGCTCCTATTGGTTGTGGGATGATATATAGCCTTTAGCCTTTCTCTATGAATGGGCTATCTAACACTGAAAGAATTTTTCAAATCGGACCGAATTTTTCAAAAGTAGTTCCTGAAATTAGCGCGTTCAAGCAAACAAACTCTTCAGCTTTATTATTAGTATTAGATGTAACACTTTACCTGGCATGAGTAACTGTACTTGTAGGTACAAGTACAGTTAAGAAAAGAGTTGCCTTACAGAAATATAATGTCTGACGTAGTGTGCAGCGTAGTGTAAACAGTTTCGTTGACCGAAGACTTTGGACTACGTGTCAGACAAGAGACGTAGTGTTTCATGGACTGGATTAAGAGACTCGACTGTGTCTGTTCATAACACAACGCAATGTAATAACAAAATGTTTCTTAAATACTAAGTTTAGCCAGTGACTATTCGAAACACCGACAAAATGTGAAGAAAGAACGTCTTGTGTTTTTATCACCCCTTTCGAAAGTGTAATACCTAAGTATAAAAGAATATAATTTAGTTTTAAGAGCGTTTACATCTTACGACACTTCATGCAAACTTTGAAGTCCTTATTTTCCGAAATGACTGAAACGATCGATGATTGATGAAACTTCGTACACATAAGCAGGATACACAGATCTAAAAAGTTACTAAAAAACATTTTCGAAAAAGATTATAAATTTTCTATAGAAACAGAAAATTCCAATTATCTCTTTTTTTAAACACATTATGAAAATATTTTTTAGAAACGTTTTGACCTATGTATCCTGCTTATGCGTATTAAGTTTCATTTAAATCGGTTCAGTCATTTCGGAAAATAACGACTTGAAAGTTTATATGAAAAGCGGTAAGGTATAAACGCTCTTAATTGCTTTTGAAAAAGTTATTTCCCGTTCCAGTGCCCGCTTCAACTTTCAACCCAGTATAAATTATGTATCTATTTTCGACACAAGCCAACTGATACCGTATGCCCTTCTGTTAAATTAAGTTATTGGTCGTTAACGCCAAAGACGTCAGTAAGTATTGTTATCAGTACCAACTCATTATTGAGAAGTGCTACTGTATTTCCCGATCCCTTTTAAGTACTACTAGTATCGCAATTATCAAATGAAATGTTTATTACAAAACATTATTCACTTTTATCTAGAAGGACATTACAGGTCACGAACTTGATAGAATTCAACATACATAATTTCATGTTTTCTACGTACTAATACAGTCCATGCGTCAGTAGTAGGCAACACTTGAATTACGTCATCCGTTTTTACAAGTTTTAAAAAGTTACCCTACATTGGTTTTAATCCAGTTATTTTTAGTGTTAGGTGAAAAACCCTAAAGGAAATTCATCCTGTATTATACGGATTAACCGTATAATACAGGATGAATTTTTCAAGTCGGCGTGGATGGCCAAATCCGAAACTATGAGGATTATCGAAAAACACTATGAGTCTCGAGCCCGATTTTGGTGTAAACTAAAACTGCATCATTGGATTTGGACTGGGGTTTCGAGAATCATATTGTGTTGGATTCATGGTTACAGTTTGCGCGTCAATATCTTTATACACCGTGTATAAGAGTCAAAAGGAGTACAAAAAGAAACTAGTGTTACATTTATATATTTTTATTTAGAAAAACATATAGGTTTCTACTACATTTCATTAAGTCTATTACAATCTTAGCAGCTATGACTGAAATGTTGGACTTGTGACATTGCACGACTCCCTTCAAAGATATACTTATTAGGGTGAGAATTTAGAGAAAACAGCGCGTTTGAACCTTCATTACAGGATGGCAGATAATTAATTTTTGAAGAGAAAACTTCTTTAGCGGCGTTGTGCACTTTTGTGATAGGTAAAAATGTTAAACTCGCGTCAGGCCTAGCGTCAGGATACGTGACCACGGTCACGTAGGTTGCAAAGTAATTTGAACTTTATGACATCTGTCATTGAGTTTGGGTTCCAAAACTGGAAAATTCGTAAGACGGATTGACATTAGTTTACGAAGGAATTTGAACTTTATTACATCTGTCTTTTTGAGATTGGGTTTCCAAAACTGGATAATTATCTTATGCACAAACAAAACCTTCGGTTTCCCCAAAGACGTAAAATTCTTAAAACGGATTGTAATAGTTCTGCAGTGTTAAATTTTTAATGTAATATAAATTGTCATGTTTGTGTACGATAGCGCAATAAATGAATATTGTATATTACCACATAAATGATAGTACTTTTATACTGATAATTAAAGCAATTCGTGCAAAATTATTCCCTGACCATTCCAAAATATCAAAAATGCACAACGTTAATATTCAAGTTTTCACTGCTGCCGGCACTCCCGGAGTGTGTGCTATGCTATGTTTACACACATAAAAAAATAATGCAACCCATTATTTTCTTATGTGTGTAAACATAGCTGAATAAATCTTAAAATCAAAACGTAGTGTGTTTTCTTTTCAGAAAATGAAATTAACATCTTCATTTGTGTTTTGAAATAATGTCAGTCATTGTAATTTAATTTCGAATTAGAAAGGTTTCAAAACGCGTAAGACTACGTACGCACTAACGGGAGATGCTCAGCGCCTCGAGTGGCGAAGTGAAACGAACGTTCAAGAATGTACGCATCCGGCTGCACTGCGCGCTTGGCTCCTTCGCTAGCAAGTAACTTTACATCACGCCTGTTAACCCTAAAGGGTTAGGCAGAGAAGTACCTAATAGTACACCCAAATTTCACTAGTTATGTTTAAGTCTCATGTAATAGAGGGCGAGCCTATTGCCATCAACCGGGCACAAATCTGGCTGCTACTGAGACATTCCTGATGGAAAAACCCTAATAACAATATGCCCGACTCGATAATCCAAACCAGGACCTCATACTGGGCAGTCGCGCTTGCGACCACCAGACCAACGAGCATGTAATCAGATGTTAAGACACTAGGCTCTAGGCGCTAAGCAAGCCACCTGCCAGTGCGTACGTAGCCTGAAAAGAAATAATTTCTCCCCCAAGTCCATGGTCTTTAAAAACTAAACTAAATATATTAAGGTAAGTCTCAGTTATCTTAGTACGTTATTCTTATTACTATTACCAAGCTATAAATATCGCAAAAATATCAATATATCATTATCATGTAAACATTACCAAAATAGTAAGGAAATATTATGCCAAGTCCACAACTTATGCACCCAGCACTATATTTCTTAAAATGTAGAATATAGTAAAGACCAATTCGCGGCAGTCAGGCAGTCATAAAAAGTGCGAGTAGGACGGTAAACGATTTATGAAACAATTAGCTTGCGCACGCTACGACGTCTACATGGACCGAGATAAAAAGTAGCTTTTGTTAATCCAGGCAATAAACTATGTGTGTGCCAAAGTTGCAAAATGCCAATGCAAAAATTGTATCCACATCCAGTCAAGTGTTTTTTTGTGTAATTGAGTAACAAATATCCAAACTTGCAGATTTATAATATTAGTATGATAGTTATGTTTGTGTTGTCTCGCTCTCATGTTTTATGACCGCGGCCGCAGGAAGTTTGACTGTTATAGTATACAAGGTGTGTTTGTGTTTTCTCGTTCTCACGTTTTATGACCGCGCCCGCCGTCAACCAAGCATTCTGTACATCAAAACAAGTAACCAAAAGCATATTTTTTTAATTATTGCTTTTTGGTGAAGTAACTCAATGTAACGCACTCAAAACATTGTGCTGATGGATGCATTGAATAGTAAACGGGCTATGGAGGTATTTCAAGTCAATTTTCAACCTTAAAAACTATGTGGAACTTTGACCTCCATAACTACCAGGTTCCCAGGTATAGTCCACAACAAAAATATTATCGCAATGACGGAGATAAAAAGTGCCGTCGGCTTCATTAGCGGTCTATTTACACCCTTTAGCTATACTAAACTTTAAATAGCTGACTTACCGTCTAATTGCTACAGTGCCTGAGGTAGCTTCAGGCGCTGTAGTAGTAGGCCTATAGTATAAATTGACGAAAAATACATTATCGTTGTGGCATTTACGTACATATACGTTTGGCAAAACAAGCAATTTTACTTACAATCAGCTTGCTTAGAATGTCTTTTTTTTATGTTTATTCGAAAAATAATTATATCTGACACTCATCTATTTTACTCGAAAGTAATCTGAATGTGTGTTATTTAAAATAATTATAGTATAAAGCAACTATATCGTTACTTAAGAATAAGTATTTAGCTTTTTGCCAAATCTACTGTAGATTTGGATCTAAATTAAATAGCGTCTACCAAAATAAAAAGTACTCCAATACATAGACAATTCCTTATAACTACTCGACATACAGAGACAAGTACACACAACTGAAATGTTTCATAAGATAAAACCAAAAAAATATTTTAAACAAAATAATATAGCAAAATATACCTTAATAAAATACATTATACTTAAGTTCTCGAGCAGCAAAATAGAAATAAACTAAACAGCAATGTAAAAAATAATATCCGGTGTTTACTTTATAACAAAGCCCAAATTTATTAGCTTACAACAGCATTCTATAATCACCAATTGTCTGTTTTCGAATAAGTATAGTAGTAAGTTTTTCTTTAGACACAGTGTGGAAGAAGAAAAATGAAAATGAGCCTTAGTTCCTTAAATCTAAGGAACATACTCTTTTCCTTCTCTAAAGGCCGTATTACATTATCAAATTCATAGTAGCCATTTTAGCTGTCAAAGGTAAAAATGGTGCAAAAGCTGGCACGCATAGAATTTGGGGAAAAAATCTCACAAAATAGTTTTAAATGCATTTTTGTGAAGAGGAATTGATTTTTTATTAATTTAGTCAGTCTTTGTATAATATAATAATGGTTGTTTAAAGCCAAATATTAATAGATCACACTTTTACAGTCAGTTCATTTTTTGTTCATCACATATTTGGTTAGTTTTAAACGGTACCGTTTTTTAATCAAGACAGATTATGTAATATAAATTATTATGTATACTAGGTGGAAAATACGCGGACGCACAAACAGTTACCACAGTATAGTGTTTTGTGCTTTAGTTACCTGAAATAAAGGACTATATTGTATTATATTGTATTCGGTATATGATTATGGACGGGGGGAATACATAGTTTTAATCGGTAATAAAAAAAAAACAGCTGTTCTATACATTTAGACTGTGTAGGTACTGTTACACGTTTATAGGAAACAGCAGATTTTATTTTTAAATTACCGAAAAATGTCCATGATGGACTGAAAACGTGGTAACCGAATTTGCGTCCGTTCCACCCTGTATAAACTGGCTTTTTTTTATCTGACTTCTAAAGTCAATTTTTGTGTTAAATAAAGTTTTTTTAAATGTCATTCAAAACAAATCATAGACAAAGTACCATCACTTTTTAAAATTTCAGTAAAATAAAATATACAGGCTGTAAGGGAGACTGACGCAAAACGCTTACCACGTACCCAGTACATCATTGTGAACCCCCCATATAGAATTATTTCATCAGTTTTTTTTTAATCAGCTTTTCCATACATTTTCACCGATTATGTATTGCAATTTTGTAGGTTAAAGCTGTTTTTTTTTTTCTTTAAATCAGCTGTTCCATACATTTTGACCGAGTAGGTATTGCAATTTTGTAGGTTGCAGCTGTTTTTTAATTATTTATTTTTTTCTTTAAATCAGCTGTTCCACACATTTTGACCGAGTAGGTAAATTTTGTAGGTTGCAGCTGTTTTTTTTTTTAAATAACCCAAGAAAATGTTCTATATGGAAGGGTTTAGAATGATGCACTGAGTACGCGGTAAGCGTTTTCGAGTCGCTGTCCCTTACACCCTGTATAATGTAAATAGTCATAAAGATCACTGGATATTCGAATAAAATCATTTTAATGTTTTTTAACATAACATCACGCCTTTAATCCCGAAGGGTTAGGCGGAGGTGTTAATAGTACACCCACATTTCGCCAGTTACGTTTAAGTTCCATGTTATAGGGAGCGAGCCTATTGCATCAACCGGGCATAAATCCAGACTCCGTGGCTGCTACTGCTAAATTCCTGATGGAAAGTCACAATGCCACTTTGCCCGTCCTGAGAATCGAACCCAGGACCTCATGCTCAGCAGTAGCGCTTGCGACCACTTGACCGACGAGGCATGACAATAGTATATTGTGTATTAAGGGCGGTAAGTAAGGAATTACGATCGAGGCTCTAGTAGAAGCCCGAAGTCGAAGACTGAGGGCTTTCTGAGTCGAGGTTCGTAATTCCCGTACCGCCCGTGAAACATACAATGTTTTTCATCACACTTGCGAGTTAATAATTATGAATATACACAAGTCAGCACACATATTATTACGAAATACGTGAACTGATTTGCGGATGGCGGGCTGTTTGCCCACACCACAGATTATACAAATGTTTTGTTCATAAACTATAAAGGCAAAATACTTACCTCGGTATATACAGCCATGACGGAGTGTAAAAAAATAAAAATTTCGACGTTTGGATACAAAAAACTATCGATTATTTAGATTTTAGAACATTAGTTGAGTAGTTAAATAACATGTAGCGAGATTGAATGAAATTCCTGTTTAGATAACATTTTAAGACAATTTTTCAATTGCGTGTAAACTCCTTGCTTGATGAACTTGCATGACCTTTGTGCTGTCAAGCGGTGCTGTAAATTAAAAAAAAATTACTTACCGCCCTAGGGTTTTATATGGGGCATTACAGCCAAGTTCACCTGTATGTTATGACACTGTTTACGTGCAAGTGTGATGAAAATTAAAAAAAAAAAATACTTACCGCCCTAGGGTTTTATATGGGGCATTACAGCCAAGTTAACCTGTATGTTATGACACTGTTTACGTGCAAGTGTGATGAAAAAAAAAAAAACGACGTTTTGATACAAAAAACTATCGATTATGTAGATTTTAGAACATTAGTTGAGTAATTAAATCACATGTAGCGAGATTGAATGAAATTCCTGTTTAAATAACATTTTAAGACAATTTTTCAATTGCGTGTAAACTCCTTGCTTGAACTTGCATGACCTGTGTGCTGTAATGCTGTGCTGTAAATTTAAAAAAAAATTACTTACCGCCCTAGGGTTTTATATGGGGCATTACAGCCAAGTTAACCTGTATGTTATGACACTGTTTACGTGCAAGTGTGATGAAAAAATCTTTACGAACACTAAACGTATACGAAAACAAGTTTTTCTTTTTTTTTTCTTCGATCGGTATAAAAACTAGGAACAACTTCAACCGATAACATTGGTCTATGTTTCAACACGAAGACAACCATCCACCCAGTTTAGTGTTACAAAAGACAAAGTATGGACGCACTGCGAATGCTTTTAATGACCGTTTTGTTTTATGAATGTTTTTCGTTTTAAATACTCTTCTCTTTTGACAAACAATCTTCTACCAATTTAACATAGCACAAATATTTATAAGCAATATATGTAGAAAATACAATAAAATACATGTATAACAAAAATATCTTTTGAATCGGGTAAAGGCTCAGTTATATTAAGCAATAGACTGTGGTATTAGCCTATTGCCTAATATAACGCAGCCTTTAGATGGCACATTTTGGTTATGACAAAAAAACGGACTCATTTTCTCTTCTATTCTCTTAAAAGAACTCATTTTTCAAGTCAGGTAATTTTTACCTGAAGAAATAAGTATTTTTGACATAATATTTTTCTTGCAAAGGTTCTGTATTGAAAATAAAGTAAGTCAAAAATACCCAGTAAGTCTACTACAACATTAGTTCCACAGACCTAACGACACAAGTTATAAGTCAATACTCCATGTAAGTGAGCCAAAAGGACCTGTTTTGCGCTACAACACAGAATTGACACACTGAATTTACAGTTCTAACTATATGAATTTATCCTTAAGATACTTATAAATTAATAACCAGTACTTATATTATATGCTTTCTCAATGTGGAGCTAATTTTTGCTAAGCAACATGAAGTAACTTTTGCAGGTTTTGCTTTAACTTTATGGATGTATTTAGATGTGCCCACACTTGCAAACGTTTCTCCACATAAAAGTAACTTGAGTGTGGATGCACCTTAAGAGGGGACTCTAGTGGGCCTTCCTCCATACAAACGTTTTCCGCTGTTTTCTTCGTGGATAATGCGTCTAGAGCAAAGATTTTTTTACAAAAAATCTAAGCCTTATTAATACATGCCCCTATAATTTCTTTTTTTTTTAAACATAATCACTAAAAGAATTATGACAATCCAAAAAATCGGAAAAGCGCCCGTTTTTACCGCCATGTTCAGACGACTATCAGACAAATTAGATAAGTTTTTAATAAAAAAGAAAATAATAGAAGCATAGATATACTTTTCCTTTAAATTTTAATATAAGAATTATTTAGATCAGTTTAGTTTTAAAGAAGAAAACAGCGGAATACAAAACGTCTTTTGGTCAAGATTTTTGTAGGCAAAATCAGCCTGAGCTGCATTTGTCCCTTTCGCTCTTTACGGGGGCTTGGTCAGGCGCAGCGTGACGGCAATCGTTTATTCAAATACCTATTCTTCAAATTCCTCGGGGCTAGAGTTCCCTCTTAAGGTTTGTAAAATAGGTGTTTAATTTAACTCTTTACTCCAAACTCGGTGCCAGGAACAGTGGGTTCGGTGCGGTGTTCAAGTTAGCCGATTGGAAAGAACGCTTTATGCTTACATGAGGATACTGCTCGCGCCATTCTAATACCTGAAATAAATAGGTAATAGTTTGTAAAATTGTTATGGTTTGAATGCAGAGTGGTTTGAATGCACCTTGTAGTTATTTAGTTTTTATTAAAGAACATGACTTTAAAACCACGTGTCTAATTTGCAATGTCGTTACAAGTAGATTGCGTGAATACATTATCTTGTAAAAAAAAAATACATTAAATAAACCCAAACTCTGTAAATGTTTCTTACTTGTTCTTTTATAATTTTGCGAGTGCTGTGCACTTCTTTAAGTGACGAATTCACTGTACCTAAAACTGTTTGTGATCTATATTTATGTATGTTTTAGTGAGTAAGTAGTTGAAGTGCCATAAAATAAATAAATAAATAAAATGCATAACGAGTTTGTGTCATCAGAACTTAGCTACTTAAACAGACAATTCCAAGCGTGCGTAGTTGCGTTCATTTTAATGGAAACTGATCAGTATAAGTTTTAGAAGTACAAAAAATAAATACCTGAGATTCTTGAATTTGATCGCAGAAACTGACGTCTAGGAGCCTCAGATCTCTGCATTCGGCTAGTATACTGAAAATTTATTAAAATAAATACGCTAGAAAGATGTTTATTGTGCATTTAGTTTTTTTTTTTACTTTAATTTAGACCGGTAAAACTAACAGACAGAGTTATTTTCGCATTTTTAATACGGGGTGGAAAGGACACCGACAGGGCAAGAAAACGATTACAAAAAAAAACCTGCCGATCCATACATTTTGACCGTGTAGGTATTGCAGTGTTGCAGGAAACAGTTTTTTTTTTTAAATTAAGTACCGACGATTAATTTCTATGTGGGGTTCAGAATGATATACTGATTATGTGGTAAGCGTTTTCGCGTCGGTGTCCATTACCCAGCGTATAAAAAAAAAAACACATAGGCCTACACGGGCACTTGTAAAACGTCGAAAAAACGGTGCCTGGTGCGGGTTGGTCGTTTCCTATAGAGAATAACCAGCAAGATACTCCATGGTTTCTCCTTTAAAATCATTTGGTTTTACAATTTTTCTATGTTACAGCGTTAGTACTTAAGTATGGGAGGACATCGTAGGCTCGACAATAAGTCAGTATAGATACAGCAAAATGACTCACGCATCACAAATATCCGGCGTAACAGCCCTGACTCCCAAAAGATCCAATTGCGCCAATTTCGGAGCCCTAGGTAGCAGGGCTCTCAGATCTCGATCACAGACACCGCGTAGGGCTCCAAGGAACAGCTTGCGAAGCTCCCCTCCTGCTAGCCACGCCAGCCACTCGCCGGAACCACCCGCTTGCAGGCTGTCGAATAAATACATGCTTGTGTTTGCTTGTTAGTGATTAAGTTTAGGTCAAGATAAGTAAAACATAAATGAAAACGTCTGCAATTTTTTTTTTAATTTTTCATAGCAAAGTTTTTTTCTTGATTAATAATTGTGCTGTCTCAAAACGCGTCCGATCAGGCCAACCTGGAAATCTGAGTAGCACGCCAAAAGTCTGCTTTGTTTTTTTTTAATAGCCTACATCGTGTCCCGCTGCAGGTTAAAGGCCACCCCTTTCTCTTATTCTGTGCGATATCTGGCCATGTTAGCCCTGCTTTGTATAAAAATACAAAAAAAAAATAACTTACCACCAGCCAACATCCAACTCTTGCAGGTTCTTACAGTTGCCGAGCGCCCTTATGCCGTTCGGAGTCAAGGAGTACGACTTCCAGAAGTCCACAGATATCAGGTTGGGACAGTTACCGCCCAGGGCGACGGCTACTTCATCCATTGAGGATATCATTTTGCAGGATCCTGTAGAAAAATATGTTTATAAGTCTTTAGAATCGAATCTTATTGGATACATGCTAAAGAGAGCTGTTTATGTATTTAGATGGCTGACTAGCAGGTCTACCATACAATAGTTATTCATCAACACAATACCTTGGGTGTAAGAGTAAAGGAAGACCAAAGAAACGATGGATGGCCTGTGTGAAGGATGATATGGCAAGAAAGGAGGTGTCTGATGAGATGACACGTAATGGAGAAGTAGCGCCGACCCCAAATAAATCGGGATAAGATCAGGAGAATGATAAAGATGGTGAATACCACAGGCATCGCAGGTGTGTTGCTATCCCATAGACAATACTATATTCAATGTGTTGTTTTGCATCCTCGTCAAAATTCAGAAGGTTGTCACAAAAGACGTAAATAATCAATTTAAATTACAGTACCTCGTTAATTATTTAAAAAAAACCCTGCTTTTGCTTGTTATTTAATTTTTTCAGTAATTCAGAATAACCCCCTTAACGTGGTTTAGGGAATAAGAAATTATCGAATTAACGTTTGAGATTGTTTATATGTGTGAAAGCGCGGTTATAGGGCGATTATCAGACTGGTTGCGTTTAAAACACGGGTGGTTCACACTAACCGAATTCTTTAAATAAGACAAACAATAAAACATTCCTACCCATATTATTATTGATTCGGGGTCGAGGATCATTAGCATAGTTACCTCCTTGAATCTGACGAGGATGCAAAACAACAGCTTGTATATAATATAGACAAAGTTGAAATGATTACGGACAATCTAATACATACATACGTATGTATAAGTTACTTATTCGTAAGCACTGCTCTTATACATAAGAGGACAAACATCATGAGCATCACGGCACGCGAGAGCGTGCCTTTGATTCTAACTGCAGAGATTCACTTTTACGGTATACATTTTTAGGGATACAAAATATTGAAGAAGTGGCGGAACGAACTGCTCAGTGATACATCTGTCAGTTGGACGTACGACATGACTTACCATCAACATTCTCTTGCCCTTATTCCAATTAATTTGGGGTTGGAGCCAGTGGCGGGCTCCAATGAAACGGGGGCAAAGCCCAACTAGACAAGTGAAACTTCTTATGCGACTTCCAACAAGTTTAACGCTACCATGGAGGGGGAATATTTTCTAAAACTCACTAAGAGATGGCAGTATTACAAGATTTGTGACTATGTAGTTCTACTAGGTACGCAAGATGGCGTGCAAACAGTCATGCATTCGACTCATCGGTGTGACCAGCCTTCGCACAATTTCCATGAGTGGAATAAACTCGATAAACTTATGTAATAATTATGTAATAAAAATAATACAACAAGAAAACAACAAAATATTATTTGGAAGCTCAATAAAAAATAACGAGAGTGAATGCGTGGCACTCGAAAGCATGCGTGTAGTATTACAAAGTTTCACTTCTTCCGCGCGGAGGGACTCCACGCACTATTTTTTCTTATTTGTTGTTTGATTGTTAGGCAAGCCGGGCTTTTAAGCTTGTATGTTAGATCTGCCACTGGTCGGCTCAGCATGTCTTCTTCTTCCACACTTCTCTATTACTTTTAGTCTAATCAGATGCTTCCTTTCTTGCCATATCATCCTTCACACAGCCCATCCATCGTTTCTTTGGTCTTCCTCTACTCTTATGCCCATCTACATTCATACTCAAAACTTTCTTCATGTCATGTTCCTCATTTGTCATGGACCTCAATAAATAAATTAAATGCTCACCGACATTAAGATGACGAAGTGCAGGGTTGGACCTGATGATGGCGACGGCACCTGACGTGGTGATATCAGTTCTATATAAGTCCAGACGTTTGAGCT
This sequence comes from Cerastis leucographa, assembly GCA_963082945.1. Classification (NCBI taxonomy): domain Eukaryota; kingdom Metazoa; phylum Arthropoda; class Insecta; order Lepidoptera; family Noctuidae; genus Cerastis; species Cerastis leucographa. Next base: position 7,574,907 of record OY720361.1, read on the forward strand.
TCTTCAGCGCGGAGAGACATATCCAGTCTGAACATCCGACCACTGATCGGAGGCATAGCTCTGAAAATTCAAGTTTGATGTTTATTATTACCTTGTCCAAGCACGTGATTTACAGTAAATAAAATCTTAGGTATTTCGTAATAGAAGATACTAAGTACGCTCGGCGACCAGTCAAGCTTTATAAAACTAGTATATCTCGGATCTCATTGTATTATAAATAAACTTATACAAAGCGAAGCTATTTTATACTGGAAATGGTGTATAAAATCAAAATTTTTTTTTTAAGTGGACAAAAGGTGCACGGTTCGATTTGATCGTTTCCTATAGAGAAGAACCGGCAAGAAACTCCATGGTTACTCTTTTAAAATCATTTGGTTTTTACAATATTTGAATATTGTAATATTAATATTGTATTACTACTTAAGTATGGGAGGACAGCGTAGGCCCGACAATAAGTCGTTGCCTACTACGAATGGTAGAAAAAAAAAAGTAGTTGTCTTGTGTACTACAACACAAAATGGGTTATGGGCTATTACGGTTGATCAAAAGTCAAAGCATTTATTTCAGGCACACTTAAAAAATGTGCATCCGATTTATCCTTGTATAAGATACAATTTTTTTAAAGAAAATTAATTTATTTTGTATATTACATGTGTACATTATTTACAAACTACAAATAAAAATAAAATATGTACAAGTATCAAAATTAATAAAAAACTCTTATTGAATTTTCAACGTATAACTCGGCGCCGACAGTTGAAATTTAAACAGTGCAATAGTATTTAGGTATTGTTACTAAAACGAGATTTACACTTACAAGCTGAAATGGTCTACTAAGCTAATTGACAGCACGGTTGGCGCAGTAGTTGAGCGATTGACTGCTGAGCTGCGTGTCGCGGGTTCGATCCCCGCACGGAACAAATATTTGTAAGGCCTACAGATAGTTGTTCCGGGTCTGGCTGTTGTATGTTAATTTCAATGTTCGTAAACGCACCCACCATACAGGAGAAATTCCTAATATAGGGCAACGTTTAAAAAAAAAAGTAAGCAGTTGCAACCAGGTCATTTGAACTTCAGAATTTAAGTGCAATCAAGTCTAGAAAATTTAACAAGATCAATCCGAACCCACTTCTACATAACATCACGCCTTTAATCCGCGAAGGGTTAGGCAGAGGTGTACCTAACAGTACAGTCATATTTCCCCAGATATGTCTTAAGTCCCATGTAATAGGGGCTATATTAGCTTACTTGAAATAAATGATTTTGATTTGATTGAGCCTACTGCCATCAACTGGGCAGAAATTCAGACACCGTGGCTGATACTGAGAAATTCGAGATGGAAAAATCCAATAACACTTACTTACTTCTCTCTTGCCTGCAATTTAATTATAAGGCCCTTAGTAACCCACGTACCTTGTAAACAAGTCGAGGTGTCAACGATAGCTCTTAGCACGGAATTGTCAACGAATTTACAGCAATTCATGCGCAGATGTGTTAATTCGGCGCCGCTGTCTTTGAGGAAACTGTGGATGAAACCTTGAGTTGTTATGTGATCGTAATACGTGCAGTGCTCATAATTATATCATGTTCTAAGTAAGGTATAATATAACTTAAATAATCGTGATACAACAAACTATTCATAAAGACATTAAGAGGGTTTGCACCTTATCACATTTCATACAAACTTTCAAGTCCTTGTTTTCCGAAATGACTGAACAGATTTTAGTGAAACTTAATACGCATAAGCGGGATATATAGATGGATGGAATACATACAGAGTTTCCTCCGTGCCTCGGAAAGCACGTTAAGCCGTTGGTCCCGGCTGTCATTTGTAGATCTTTGACAGTCGTTACGAGTAGCCAGAAGCCAAAAGTCTGACATCCAGTCTTACCAAGGCGTTTCGTATTACCCAGTTACTGGGAAGTGGAGGTCAGACAGGCAGTCGCTTCATGTTAAATACTAGTACTCAGCTGCATCCCGTTAGACTGGAAGCCGACCCCGAGATAGTTTGAGAAAAGGCTGGACAGATGATATTAGATTTGGAAGAGACCTACACTCAGCATTAGGTGGCCAAGAGTTGAACAAGAGAGAGAGAGAGAGTAATTATAACAAGGCAATAGTTTACTTACTTCACCACGTAATTAGGTTGTATCATGCGATGACTGCCACACCAAGACAGATCCAGTTTCTGCAGGAACTTGCAGCGCATGGAAAGGGTTATGAGGACCTGGAAATAGGGTAGCAATTTTATATAACGACTAGCTTTCGCCTGTGGCTTCGCTCGTGGGTAATTCGGGAATTATAACACGGTATCGTTCTCTCAGGATAAAAATATTTTATTTCACATAGGCCTACATGGGCACTTATAAAACATCTAGAGACATTTATAAAAAGGTGCACGGTTCCGGGAAATAAAAATTAAATGAAAAATTTAAAAAAAACCCCGACAGAAAAAAACCTTAAAAAAAAACAAAAATAAATTAATCCAAGCGTCGTAGCGTTGGGGTCTGCTTTGTTTTGTGCTAGTGCTAAGCGGTCTACTTAGTGGTCCCCCAACGCTAACGACGACGCTAGGATTATTTATTATTTTTATTAGAGACTAGCTGTACCCAGCATGCGTTGCAATGCACTTTTTACTACCCACCTACCCTATCCGACCTACCTACCCTATCCTACCTACCCTACCCGACGCTACCTACTCTACCCTACCCTACCTACCTACTCTACCCTACCCTACCCTACCCTTACTACCTACCTACCCTACCCTACCTACCTACCCTACCCTACCCTACCTACCTACCCTACCTACCTACCCTACCCTACCTACCTACCCTACCCTACCCTACCTACCTACCCTACCCTACCTACCTACCCTACCTACCTACCTACCCTACCTACCTACCCTACCCTACCTACCTACCCTACCCTACCTAACCTACCCTACCCTACCTACCTACCCTACCCTACCTACCTACCCTACCCTACCTACCTACCCTACCCTACCTACCTACCCTATCCTACCTACCTACCTACCCTACCCTACCGTATCCTATGTCCTTCTCCTGGCTCTAAACTACCTCCCTGCCAATTTTCAGCTAAATCGGTTCAGCCGTTCTTGAGTTATAAGTGAAGTAACTAACACGACTTTCTTTTATATATATAGATGGGTTTGCTCTTGACTCTAGTCTAGGTCAGAAATGACAGTTACTCTTTTAAAATTATTTGGTTTTACAAATATTATCACGTTACAGCATTAACACTTAAGTATGGGGGATCTAGGGGGACTGGGGGATCACTTAAGTATGGGGGAGAGAGCAGCGGTGGCCCAGTGGTGGCAGCCCCGACTTACAAGCAGTAAGTCGTAGGTTCGAACACAGGCAGGCGCATTACTTTGTGTAATTTATTTCATCACCGCTGCTCTCAAAACGGTGAAGGAAAACATTGTGAGGAAACCGGCATGTCCTAGAACTAAAAATTCAAAGACATGTGACATCTACCAACCCGCACTGGGCCCGCGTGGTGGATTAAAGCCTACTCCCTCTCATTGAGAGGAGGCCTGTGTCCCAGCAGTGGGAACATTATAGGCTGATGATGGATGGGGGATCTGTGTGGCAAACTCGTTAGAATTAATCAATTCAGCACGCTTAGCATAACCACTATAGAAACGAGTTTTGTCTACGGAAGAATCGACAATAGTCGATAAAGTGTGAAAAGGTAACAGAAAGAGTAGTACTGAAAGTTCGTGAAATGGAAGAGCATCATTTTTTATGATGATTTTTGCCCTAATACAAACCGCACAGAAACGAATTCCAAAATATTTCGGTCAAAATAGCAACGGGGATAAAAATACTTGATTCCTATTCTAAATTTTAATCATATTCCGACTATCTATAATCTACACAGAAATCTAAATTCATCTTCGGAACACCAAATATAGTAAATACCTAAACAGAATGATACAAATATTATTTATAGAAAAACATGGCGTATTAAAATATTTTAAATTAATAATATAAACAATTAGAACACTAAATAACAAACAAGTTCATAAAGTTTAACGATAAAGACTTGAACGTAAAACGTGACCAATCCACGTGACTTTAAACAATGCCGCCGACTCCCGCATTGTTAGGGCTTGTTTACTATACAGAAATATTATCGGGTTTTTCCAGCAAGACTTTTCTAAGTAATAGCCACAGCCACGGAGTCTGAATTTGTGCCCGGTTGATGGCAATAGCCTCGCCCCCTATTACTTACCGACTTAAACATCACTGGTGGAATGTGGTTGTACTATTAGGTACACCTCTGCTTAGTCCTTAGGGGGTTACAGTTGTAATGTTATGTATGTAGGTTTACTATAGAGAGTAACACTGAAGAAATGGAAGGAATGGGGGAGATGTTTGGCCAGAAGCTTGATCTGGTCCACACCAGGCCAGTTTAATCTAAGAAAAAAACCGGCTAAGTGCGAGTCGGACTCGCGCACGAAGGGTTCCGTACCATTATTTATAAAAACGAGCAAAAAAATCATCATCAATCAATCTTTTATGTAAGCCCCATTAAATATTTATTTTATTCTGTTTTTAGTATTTGTTGTTATAGCATCAACAGAAATACATAATCTGTATAAATTTCAACTGGCTAACTATAACGGTTCATGAGATACAGCCTGGTGAAAGACGGACGGACAGCAAAGTCACAGTAATAGGGTACCGTTTGACACTTTGAGTACGGAACAATAAAAATGAAAAAGAAATGCTAGTCAGAAAACAAAAAAACTATTTCTTAAATTACCTGTGACTGCACACAATGCCAGTATGGCCTGAGGTCAATACTTCTGTAAAGTATGGCGTCTGAAGCAAGCCTGCAGAAATGTCTGTTCACTTGGGCGCAACGGCAGAGCGACTGGATGTCCAAATACTTCATTACGCATAGTATGGCTTCATCCTGAAAGAAAAGACGAATGGACTTTTAAATTACTGGTTTTTTGATTTTATTTATTTATTTAAATAACATGGGAGACTTACAGCTAAAACAAACAGAACAAAGACAGTATAATAGTCTGAAAGCCAATTACAGGTCTCCACTTATAAAATACAGAAAAAAAAGTAAATTCTACGGACATTAACACAAAGTTACTTTAAAATACAGAATAAATGATATGTTGCTCAAAATGCATAACAACCATCATAACAAAATGAAATACCTACATGAAAAAGCTTCGACTTAAGCACTTTCTGCCTGACGACACTATGGAATATATATATTTATGGAAGTTAAACTGCAACGAAATGTCTGTTAGGCCCAGTTACGGTAAACTGACTCCTTGGTCTAGTAGTCCCAAGCATGGCTGGTGAGCATGACGTCCTTGGTTCGATTCGTTTTTCAATCAGGTATTTCTCAGTAGCTAGCCTAGTCTGGATTTTCACCTACTAGGTCGATGGCAATGGTCTCACCCCCTTTTACTTGTGACTTAAGCATAACTGGCGAAACTTGGGTGTAATATTAGGTACAGTCACGAGCACCAATATGCCAGTTTCCTAAGGGGCATTAGGTAGGGCTGCGGGTTGTTCGAAAGAGATACCGCGGCCCTGGAACACAAAGGGCTAAGAAGGAACATGGGTGGGTTTTAGTCAGTCAAGTCTGACACTCCCTCCCGCTCCGGCCAGAGCGGGAGAAGTCATTTGATGAAATCCCACCCGTAAAAAAAAAAAAAAAAAAAAGGGGCATTAGGTAAGTATTGACCAGTAGTGTATGGACCAGTGACATGTTTTTTTTTTCACAGCGGCCACAAAGATAATTGTTGCCACCGTATAGTGGAATATGTGATAATATTAACTCCTTAAAAAATTTCGTCGAAAATTATATCGGAGCTGAAATATCTGATGTTAAAGTTGTGTTGTTCCTACTAACAGTTTGCATACTGTTATGTGATTTATCAAAAATTAACTCTTTTCTATCGTTTGCCGTATGTCATTACTTCCCAGAATTTGATCTTTAGCAGCGACACTATCGAATGGTGTAATTACCAGGATGTTTTTTTTTCCAAAATAAACGGGGGCGATTCCTGGCTAGGAATATTGATTTTTCAAAAATCCAATGAAAATAAAAAAAATCGGCTTGTGACTCATTTGAGTGTTTTTCACTATTCCTCATAGTTTCGGATTTCGCCTTCCACCCACTTGAAAAAATCACTCTGTGTATCTCGAAATAATAGTTCATAATAGAAAATGAATGTCTTACTGTGTTCTTACTAATGAAATATTTTTCATTAGTGGCCGCAGACTTCACATACACTTCTTTTTTTTTTTCCCCAATTACTACCGTCTGTAGTAAGCAATCGACTTATTGTCGGGCCTACGCTGTCCTCCCATATTTAAGTACTAACGCTGTAACTTCAAATATTGTAAAACCAAATGATTTTAAAAGAGTAACCATGGAGTTTCTTGCCGGTTCTTCTCCATAGGAAACGACCAACCCGAACCGTGCACCTTTTGTTGACGTTTTATAAGTGCCCATGTAGGCCTATGTAAAATAAAATATTTTGATTTTGATTTTTGATTTCTTCAACATACAAATCCTGCCACTTTTACACAAAACCCTTTAAAACCGATTTTCGCGAGAAATAACAATAAAATTGTAACTTTAAGATATGATCTATAACATAATTATACACCGTGTAAATCACCTCATCACGAAGCCGTCAACCAAGCATTCTGTACATGAAACTAAGTAACTTTACGCAAAAATTATTGCTGGGAAACGACTTTTTTTTGGGGGGTGTAAAATCATGTTTTGTGGTAGAACTCAATGTAACGCACTCAAAACATTGTGCTGATGGACGCATTAAATAATACGGGGGTCGTGGAGGTGATTAAAAATCTTACATAAAAAACTTGTATTTAAAAAAATACTTGTCAAAAAGTTGGAACTTTGACCCCTAATATCTCCGTAACTAGAAGGTTCCCAGGTATGGTGTAGAACAAAAAAAATATCGCAATGACAGGGAGAACCAGTGCCTTTCGGCTTCGTTAAGAGGTGTTTTACACCCTTTATGAGATAAGATCCAAACTTCTATGTTCGCAAGAACATTAAATTTTTATAATAAACTAGCTGATCCCGGCATGCGTTGCAATGCACTTGTTCCTACCCACTACTTACCTACTTCCTACCTTCCTACCTACCTACTACCTATTTACTACCTACCTACCTACTACCTACCTACCTACCTACCTACCTACCTACCTACCTACCTACCTACCTACCTACCTACCTACCTACCTACCTACTACCTACCTACCTACCTACTACCTACCACCTACCTACCTACCTACCTACCTACCTACTACCTACCTACTACCTACCTACTACCTACCTACTTACTACCTACCTAAGAACCTTCTCCTGACAATAACAAACAAAACAAAAAAAAGAATTATCCAAATCGGTCCAGCCGTTCACGCGTGATGCCGTGACCAAGGAAATAGGGATTCATTTTTATATATATAGATAATTGGTGCTCGTGACTGTACGTACATCTCTGCCTAACCCTTCGGGGCGTTCTTATAAACAATCAAAGATATTTAATGATATGGATCTGTTACTCGTACATTGCTAAACGATTATTTAATGTTTTACTCTATTGACCAAGATCATTTTACAAAAGCCGAAACTTTTAAGTACTTTACTATAGGTAAGATAAGAACTACGGGATATTATGAAAAGTCATAATAAAAAAATAAAAAATATTTTATTTTACATAGGGCTACATGGGCGAAAACGTCGACAAAAGGTGCACGGTTCGGGTTGGACGTTTCCTATGGAGAAGAACCGGCAAGAAACTCCACGGTTACTCTTTTAAAACCATTTGGTTGGCCGTGTTGGCTTCGGCCGGCAAGTATCAGTTATAGAGTAAGAGCCAGCGACGGCCAGACCTTCGTTATTTTATAAAAGCTGAAAAGTTTTTCTGTGAATGTCCCCTATACAGGTAAGAACGACCAGCGACTATAGAGTTTGGGCTGTGGTTACTTGGGCAGATAACAGGCAGTAAAGGTGTATGAAATAGTACCTGAAATTCTTTAAAGTCTAAAGCTCAATTTTTTTATATTTTCTTCAGGATATCTTTAGAAATCTCGTCATCCATTGCCGGACACTTTTGACAGTTGCTACCCCCTGCCAGACACCCCTAAACTCTAATAAATTATAATTATACTTTCGTTATAGTATAAAAGCTAAATTTTATATATGTTACTTGGGGTACCCATAAAAAAATGTTACCTCAATAGCCGGACAGCTTCAATGGTTTTTACATCTTGCCAGACACATTGAAAGTCCGTTGCAGGTGCGAGCGCGAAAGCTTTGTCGATTACTAATTTACTATCTTTTAAGATATCCAATAAAAAAATATATTTTAATAAGTGTTATAGCCATGTTATATAAAGTAAACAATGTTATTTTAAAATCATAAAATACAAAAAAAAAGTATGATTACATGTAAAAAAATATTTAATTGTTTTTAAAAATTTCATCAGTGTTGTCGATATTTTCATTTTCTTTGTAGTAGCAGTAGTTGATCCCCTTCAAACCATTTGGACTGGTATTTGTCATCTTTTAATACACAGCCGTTATTGTCAGGTTTATATGTGGTTGGATTTTGAATTTGAGCATTATTCCAAATGGTACATAATATATTCTGTGCTGTCAGAAGTTCCTGCAATAGCTCGCTTTTGTAAGGTGGTAGATTGCTAGTCAAAATTTCACAACTTCTTTCGGTCAAAACTTCGTTTTCATCTGAGACTGTATACGAGTCGATTAATATTTGTAGACTAGCGGCATAAACATCAATTACATTAGGGGCTTTGTAAACAGTGCATATAAATCTCTGAATAATATTAAAGATGTTTTGTTGATGATCTAAAATTCAATTAATTAGCTGTTGCCGAAGTTCTTGAAAGCTTCCTGGTACTCTGGATATTTTTTTAATGTCTTGTATGGTTTTAATTTTCCTTTTCTGAAGAACGTAGGATTAAAATCACAACCTGTGAAAGCATGAAATCCAGGTAAGTTCTGATAAATTAACAGTTCCTACTCTGTAAGTATTTTGGTTAGGTCCACATATCTTAAATTATTGCCAGTACCCGTAAGCATCCGAACAACCGAATCGCTTTTAAGGTGATGTATGTTACCAAGCATTCATCATCTACTATCTTTGGGTCGGCTTCCAGTGTAACCGGATGCAGCTGAGTACCAGTATTTTACATGAAGCGACTGCCTATCTGACCTCCACAACCCAGTAACTGGGTAATATGATACCCTTTAGTAAGACTGGATGTCAGACTCTTTGGCTTCTGACTACTCGTAACGACTGTCGATGATCTACAAATGACAGCCGGAACCAACGGCTTAACGTGCTTTCCGAGGCACGGAGGAAACTCGGTATGTAATTATGCCACCCATCGACGGGCCAACCTCGGCAAACACGGCTTAACCTTATAGATCGATCCGGGTGGCTGTTATTATTTAGCCACGAGCTCACGTTACGTTAGCGTATGTTACGAAGCATTATAACCGCAATATCGGTATCAGCACTTCTTATTTACTATTTCTGCTGGATAGTTGATGTTACAAGCATGGTATACTATCTTCGTATCTGCTTCCTCCTGTGCTGGGCATGACAAATCTTCATCAACCCTTGAGACAGCTTTGTTGGAATTATCAACAGTGAAAGAATGACATTTTCTGAAATTGATGTATATCGTTTTGTGCCAATAAATGACACCACTTGATCAGTAGCCCAATGTGAAATAAAAAAATCAAATTTGTTCTGGCCCAATAATAGAGTACTCCAATTGCGCGGATTCTAACCGATGGGAATGCTCGTAAACATTGATCGATGGTGTAAAATATTGATCAAAGATCACAACAATTCTCGGTGCTTGAAATTAAGTAACCATTTGCAACAATTATTTTTTTATTTTTCCAAATGTTTTTGGAACATTTTTCATTGTATGCTGATAATGCGCAGTAAAAGATCGCCGTCGACTAAGCGCCCTATCTTACTCGCACCCACTTGAACAGTTGTTACCTCGCGCTCGCACCTACAACGGACTTTCAATGTGTCTGGCAAGATGTAAAAACCATTAAAACTGTCTGGCTATTGAAGTAACATTTTTTTATGGGTCCCCAAGTTACATATATAAAATTTAGCTTTTATACTATAACGAAAGTATAATTATAATTTATTAGAGTTTAGGGGTGTCTGGCAGGGGGTAGCAACTGTCATAAGTGTCCGGCAATGGATGACGAGATTTCTAAAGTTATCCTGAAGAAAATATAAAAAAATTGAGCTTTAGACTTTCACGAATTTCAGGTACTATTTCATACACCTTTACTGCCTGTTATCTGCCCAAGTAACCACAGCCCAAACTCTATAGTCGCTGGTCGTTGTTACCTGTATAGGGAACATTCACAGAAAAACTTTCAGCTTTTATAAAATAACGAAGGTCTGGCCGTCGCCGGCTCTTGGGCTATTAACAAAGGTGTGCTAAATAGCTGCTAAGTTACATCATACTATGAAGCGTGATCTTTTGATATTACATAAGGGCTTGTATGATGATTCACCTCCTCCACATCCAGACATTTTGTGTGGTGGAACGCCAAACCACGCCAAACGCCTTTAAAATATGATAAATTGTTATTGAACTTATAATATCGTTGTTCCAAAGGAAAAGTTTGAGCTTTTATAAAACGTAGGTTTGGCGGTCATGGAATGTCCCTCTACTAGGCATGACCGCTTTCATTACTAACGCCTATTTTCCACGAGACAATAAAAGCAGTGGACTTTTAAAGACCTATGGCAATGCTGTGGCAAAGACAACAGGGCTACACTTCTCGGAGCAAAAGGTAAAAGGGACCAATATATTGAGTAACACAAAACATTGTCTATTATAGTATATTCTAGTTTATTTTTACGTTAATTTTTATATGTGTATTTATTTGTATGTATGTTTATTTTATATAGGTATAAAGTTTGTTTTAAGCTCGAATTCAATTTTTTCCTGTTCTATCTATTCTACACACTGTGTCTACATTTCTAATCCATCTTTCCACTCGCAGGTCTGCTGGAAGAAATTTCTTTAGAAATAAGCAGTACCTTTGTGCTCTTGTATCTTAATGTGTTATCCTGTTAAGTGTTTTGTGTGTACATAAATAAATAAATAAATTTACTTGGATTGATAATCACTCTTTTCAGTTTTAAATCATTTTCATTTCGTTATGCTAATGAATTTTCAAACTATTCATGGTGGAAGGGAGACACAGACACACAAACGGTAACCACGTGTTCACTACATCATATCAAACCCTTCCACAGTAAAAAAAAAACTATAAAAAAAAACTCTTATACCACGGTCTAAATGTATGGAACAGCAGATTTTTTTTAATGATGTTTTGAACACAATGGTAATCGTTTGTGCGTGCGTTCTTCCACCCTGTGCAATACGAAGCAATCTAATTTTGTATTGTCAGAAGCAAAGTGATTGTCACTCCCAATGTGTTACGCAATTAATCCGTGGATTAAGTAACAAGTACTGTAATTAGTACTTATAGATGAAGCCAGACTGTCTAACCATTAGGAACTTGAACTATTACATAACCATGTTACCTCATACCAATGTCCAATAATAGTCACTTCATTGTTTACCTCATGCAAGGGAAACTGTGGAGATTAATTGAACTCCAAGTATTAATTTTAATAGAATATTTTCAGGCAATTTTGAATTTTCAAGGAGTCTCACAGTAAGAAAGTTAATAAGTTATAAAGCTAGTTACCCTACCGAAACGTAGATGTGTAGGACACAGGTCCTATATAGCCTTTTTTTTTTTTTTTTGCTGATGGGAAATCATCAAATGACTTCTCCCGCTCTGGGCGGAGCGGGAGGGAGTGTCAGACTTGACTGACTAAAACCCACCCATGTTCCTTCTTAGCCCTTTGTGTTCCAGGGCCGCGGTATCTCTTTCGAACAACCCGCAGCCCTGGCAAGCATCGGCCCTTTCGGACCCCTTCCGGTTTGCTGACATCTCCTTGAGGCGCGCGTGGAACACGTACGCGCCGTCGACACGGCCTGTCGTCATGAGACGGACGGACGGTGAGCTAGCCCATTACTCACCGTCCACAGGCTCGCGCCTACGGTGGCCGGGGGTCACTGGTTGCCCCCTGGGACGAGAGGTTCTCTCCCTGTCCTATATAGCCTTGTCCGGTCTTCTTCTTGTAGATTAGGTTAGATATTACAAAATCTTGGATACATAATCTAGTCTGTTGTAGTTGTTTTAATGTGATACCAAATATTTATGCAATTCACTCTGCACACCAAAGCATGTCGGCGGGCAGCATGTCAATGGAGCGTTCATTTGACATGCCGGCCGTCGACACGTACGGAATTAGCCGACAAGACCGACTTTGGTGTGTAGAGTCCCCAATGATTTACTCCCTTATTCTTAAAAAAATTATGCCATACATCGATTAACATAATTCTTGATAAACCGGAAAATGATTTCATTAACCTCTACCTATCCTAATATAATAGGCCGGTATCAACATTGTCTCGTTTGGTAATAGATACTTTATTTATAGCTCCTATTGTTTATTGATGACTCAAATGTCTAGGTCAGTTCAATTATTTGTTATTGGCGCTCAGCTAAATACAAGAAGTACTCCAAATATTCCACACATTACAAAAAATTGGCAGTTACGAACTTGGACGTTGTGTTAAATTTAATACGGAACCTCCGGGGTACCTAATTGCGTAACACACTCGCAATCCCAATGCCATTATTACTTGAACAATTGTATGGCATTTACTACCGTTGTCAAGCAAACTTATTCTTACAAAGAATTGAAAATCTATTATGAATTTCCCCATACAAATTGCCTTGCTTAATTAAGAAGTTGTTTTAGTCAATCTCATAGAGTAATCATTTTTGAATAGTCATTTCTTTATTGTACACAAAATATGCGCTTTGGCGTGGAGTCCCGGTCACCAGCCAGATAAACAATACAATACAACCATAGGGAATCCCGATGTGTTGGCAAAGGGGTAAGATTGACGCGACTAGAATTTTGAGGGCAACGCATTGTGGTTAATTCTTAATATTCCTTTACATGATGGAAGTGCATATGCGTCAACCTCATTAAGATTTACCCAGCATTCTTTCTTAACGGAGAAACTATAATGTGTGTAAAAAGACCCATGGGTGTAAAAAGCCCTAGTGCTGATTTTTTTAAATAATTTATACTTGTAATTACGAAGATATTGGAGGTCTAAGTTCTGATTTTAACAAAAACTCACAAACCATTTTTTTTAATACACCTATTTAATCGTTACTTCAAATACCTCCATTACCATTACTATTCGATGCATCCATCAGCACAATGTTTTTGAATGCATTACCTTGAGTCCTACCGTAAGCTGTGATTTTTCACTCCAAAACAAAAAAGTCGTTTTCCAGCAATCATTTTTGCGTAGTTACTTAGTTTGAAGTACAGAATGCTTGATAGACAGTTTCGTGAAGGGCATGTATACACCTTGTATGCCCCATGGACATTTCCATCGAAAAAATTGACGAACATCCATACAAACTTTCATCTCCTATTAAACCGCGTTAAGGGATCAATTTCCAAAAATCTTGCATCTCATGCTGCTTGACACCCAGCGGTTTAGGCTATTCGAGTGTCTGTCAGTTAATGATGGAACTTAAGATTTTTTAAAAGTAGATATTGAGTATACAGGGTGTAACGGAAAGGGTATATACATACTTAAGAGTGTGCTACAGACCAACAAACTGAACATGTTTCTCCATCGGACAACCATCATGATAGCGAAAAAATTATCTGCTGCCCCAAACAAAATTTCAATACCTATTCGACCCAAATGTATGGCCTGTATAAGACATTAAATGTACCTGGAAATATCACTTGATCAAGTTCAATGACGCGGTAGTGTTAAGTAGATTAATATTGCATGCATAATAAAGGAATGCAATAATATTCTGAATGGGTGTCTCTCACGCTAAGTAATAAAAAATATTTTAATTGGCTCAGTTTTTATTCAGTCAGACAAACACGCAATTTATTAAAATGTCTTTTTTTTATATATATGATAACTTTGTAAATTTTAATTTAATTAATTAGCTGACAGACAAATCACAGCCTAAACTACTGGTACTAGAAACACATTTTAGAGAAGAGTTCCTTATATGCGGAAGGGTGAGGAATGAAAATATGTATGGAAGTCAGTAATTTTTGTATTAATTATAATCTTTTACACATGATGAGATGAGATGGGACTCATTTCGATCTGCATTCACAGATTTTGAAAAAGTTTACAGATAGCAAGAAAATGGGCAATTTTCACAGATACTCTTTTTAATGCCTAACGATCCTGTTACTTACATATAAGAATCAAAAAATCATGGGACCAACTGAGGATTCAGAAGTAGAAAAGTTAGAAATCAAAACCATTGCACTTAATTTTTACATACATAATAAAGGGTGTAAAACAACTCTTAACGAAGCCGAAAGACACTGGTTCTCCCTGTCATTGCGATTATTTTTTTGTTCTACACCATACCTGGGAACCTTCCAGTTACGGAGATATTAGGGGTCAAAGTTCCAACTTTTTGACAAGTATTTTTTTAAATACAAATTTTTAATGTAAGATTTTTACTTTAAACACCTCCAAGACCCCGGTAATATTCAATCCATCCACCAGCACAGTGTTTTGTTTGCGTTACATTGAGTTCTACCACAAAACATGATTTTACAACCCCCAAAAAAAGTCGTTTCCCAGCAATAATTTCTGCGTAATGTTACTTAGTTTCATGTACAGAATGCTTGGTTTGACGGCTTCGTGATGAGGTGATTTACACGGTGTATGTAGAAATCTAAATTTCTCAATAAATATGATTTGTCTCTTAAGACTGTTTTGTAGCTACAACGGTTAAGGTAGCTGCCCTTACTGCTTTATTCCGAAATATTAAAATATTTAAACAAAATACTGCATTCGTATCATTCTATGCACACGTTACATTCTCATGCAAGGAACCTGTCTGTCTTAGCGTCTCAGGCCATCTTTTCGTCACGATAGCAAGATAGACAAATCCACTTAAGATAATAAAAAGCCACTTAAGAACTACATTTTTGGCTAGTCTCTAAAATAGCTAGACGGGTTTCCATATACCGTTTAATTTCACTGTTTCGAATCCAACTTGAATAAAATAATTTATAACGGTTTCAGAATCTATTTTAAGAATTAATTTGTTAATAAATTAATTGGTTGAATTAACAAGAACGGCCTTTAACTTCATCGCGTGATTTTATTGTCAACCAATCATCTGATTTTAATCACTATTAAGTGATAATTAAAATAAAATATTGTGAACGATGGTTTACAAATCGGAAAGATACAAACAAACGCAGTTATTTAAATATCTCTCACTAGCTGTCCAGCGCAATTTCGTCTGCTTAACATTTTCCCCGTTTTCGCAACATTTTTCATTGCTGCTCCGCTCCTATTGGTCGCAGCGTGATGATATATAGCCTATAGCCTTCCTCGATAAATGTGCTATCTAACACTGAAATAATTTTTCAAATCGGATCTGTAATTCCTGAGATTAGCGCGTTCAAGCAAGCAAACAAACTCTTCAGCTTTATAATATTATATAATATTAATAATAATTAGTATAGATACATAACATAGCGCCTGTAATTCCCGAAGGGTTAGTCAGAGTTGCATTGCACATAAAGGTGCTGATAGACTTGAGCATTCACTTCTAACAGAACATCGAGCATTCGCCTTTTTTAAATTTGTCGAACTGAACAACCAACTGACCCAACCATAGAGCCAAACATCGCTACGGACATTTTCATGACGTTTCTAGCGAACGCCCTAGTGGATGCTCGTCAAAAAAAAATTGACGAAGATGTCAGCCTCGGCAAAAACATCGATAGAATGCTCGCTAAAACGCTCTCGTTTATTTTTCCGTAATGTAACTTTCGCAAGAATGCTCTTTACAAGAGAATGCTTAAGCTTATCAGCACCTTAATAGTACACCCAAATAAGACCTACAAACGTAGCGTAGCGCTTACGAGCATCACTAGACAAACGAGGCCGTATATAAAAGTAAGTATTGAACAGTTGAGAACAAAATTAAAAAAAAAACCCCTGACACAAATAACCTTGCGTCGGGGGGTCCGCTTTGTTTTGTGTTTGTGCTAAGCGGTCCCCTTGTTGATGCCCATGGTGACAAGGACAAGATTTCAAACTTCGAATCGTCCAGACCTGTGGAAGTTGTTTATATTCCTTCATAAACTAGAAAAGAGGTGATGATCTTCAAACGGATAAGCAGATTTTATCGAAACAAAACGATCAAAACACCTTTCAAACAATACCAATTTTATCAAAATTGGTTCATCCGTTTAGGAGCTACGATGCCACAGACAGACACACAGATGCACACGTAAAACTTATAACACCCCTCTTTTTTGGCGCGGGGTTAAAAACAGGCACACATTGCTCCTGTTTTCCTGTTTCTGGGATACCCCAGAAATAGTAAACGGAGCAGGGGAAACAGAGGACGAGATGAGACTTACAGCGGGCCGTAACTGGAGGAGAGTGGCTCGAGAAAGAAAACAATGCAAACAGCTAGAGGACGCCTTTGCAAAGAGGCATGCAGAATTAGAGATACTTTATTAACGCGCAAAAAACAAAGAAAGTTTCATAAATAAATAAAAATTCAACAGTTAAAACATTAAAAAACTCACAGGTAATCTCTCGAAGTCTCCAAGTGGTGGTCCCGTATCAATTTGATTTTCTTTTCGAGGCGAAGGAATCTGTGGCACCAAGGTCTCGTGAAGGTTTGACGCCATTATCCTGTTCAGTAGTTGACCTGAAAAACGATGATAGATTAGACATTGCAATCTAGGTGACAAATAGCATAACATCACGCCTGTAATCCCAGAAGGGTTAGGCAGAGTGGTACTTAATAGTAACCCACATTTCCGCCAGTTATGTTCTAAATCTTATGTAATAGGGGGCGAGCCTTTTGCCCCATCATCATCTCACATCCAAACTTCGTGGTTCATCTTCAGCCTATAATGTTCCCATTGGTGGGACACAGGCCTCCTCTCTATGAGAGGGTTCACCACGCGGGCACAGTGCTGGTTGGTAGGTTGGAAGAGTCGCGCTTGCGACCACTCGAACAACAAGGCAGTTACAAACGCAGGCAGGCAGTGAAAAATGTGGTTAGAAAAAATTATAAAATACAATAAAATTATCGTAATGCGAATCCAAACGCTCAGCACACCCTGGACACTGGACAGTTGGGTTCGGTAACGCAGTCTAGCTGTACTCAAAACTTGTTTGAGAAAAATAAAACCGGATACCGTTTCGTATTAAATTAATACAATTTCATTGTATTTTAGTTTTAATGTATTTATGACATGACAACTGCGTAGGTATCAACTGTTTTAGTTTATAATGTATTATTTGCATTCGTTCATTACCTTCTTCAATAAAATCTTCTAGATACATAATAGTTATATTATGTAAGTACCTACTGAGCTTCATTACAAGATAACTAGAATAACTCTGACGTCATAGAATTGACTTAAAACGTGACTTCAAGAAATCCTATTAAATTGTAGATAACACAACGCATAAAATACATTCTTACATGCGTACTGCACCTAACAGTTAAAAGCGCATTTTGAACCATGTGTCCTTATAACTAAGAAGAAAATCGAAGAACCAGGGACAGTGGCACGTAATCTTAACCAATTGACAATAATGCGATGTAGTTTCGACGTTTAGGACCTTCGGAATAAAGTTGAAAATCGACAAATCATGTTATGACCCTGACCATGGCTAACAATTTCAGTATTGCGTCTCTTTATAAGCACTTGAGAAATATTGCTTTAGAAACGTGAAACGCGCATTATACCAATAGCCTTATTTTTGCTATTTTCGAAACTAATAAATCTACATAACTGGCGAAATGTGGCATAATCATACGAGGATTACAGGCATGATGTTATATCATGTAATAAATCTAATTAACACAAGAAAAAAGGCCATAAGTTTATCGAACTTATCAACTAATACAAATATTTATTATGTAATCGATTTTAACCCATTTCCCGTAATCGGATTAGGTTGTGTTATTCACAGGAAAAAACAATTTTATGGCACTAGGAATAAGGAACACAGTGAAGGACAAAATCGTGAGGAAACTTAGACCTCATCATCATCTTTCTGCCCTTGTCCCATGTTACTTGGGTTGGCGCAATACGTTTTTCAAGTGAAAACTTCGTAAGACGGATTGTAATAGTTCTGAAGTGTTAATTATTTAGTGTAATATGTATAAATTGTCATATGTGTGTAGGATAGCGCAATAAATGAATATTGTATTTTACCACATAAATGATAATACTTTTATACTGATAATTAAAGCAAGTCGTGCAAAATTATTCCCTAACCATTCCAAAATATCAAAAATGCACAACGTTAATATTCAAGTCTTCACTTCTGCCGGCACTCTCGGAGTGCAATCCGTTTCTTTTTCTTCTATGCTCCCCTCTGTCAACCGTCACACATATCATTCCTCACACAATCCATACATCGTTTCCTTGGTCTTCCTCCCTCTCTTCATCCATCAACATTCATATATATCACTCTTTTGGTCATTTGCAATCTGGCCCTCCTCGTCACATGCCCGACAAGACAGTAGATTACCTTCACTCTTTACTTTATCCTTGTCAAATCGCACATCCACCTCAACATTATCATCTCCGCTACATGCAATCTTTTTTCATCCATCATCTTCACAGCCCAGCATTCCGATCCATAAAGTACGACAGGTCTAATTATGGACTTGTATATTTTCCCCTAGAACTTGAGGTGCATCCGTGGATCGCAAGTTGTTCCAGTGACCTGTCGCCATTTCATTCATCCTGAGTTCATCCGGTGCGTTATCTTTCGGTCTACTTCGCTATCCCCTTGGACAAGCGAACCGATGTACCGGAAATCGGAACAGATCAGTATGGGCGTTCCGACAACAGTTATGGGCACAGGACTGGAGAGACCACCGAAATCACAAAATAAGTATTCTGTCTTTAAACATTCTCAAGTCTTTGCCTCAACACGTCCAATCTGCTCTGGACCTCTAGGACACTTTCGGCAACCAACACATTGTCGTCGGCAAATATGCAGTTTACCGACGACAATGTGTTGGTTGCAGCGAGTGAGAGAGCTGAGAGCAGCGATGGCCCAGTGGTGGCAGCCCCGACTTACGAGCAGTAAGCCGTGGGTTCGAACCCAGGCAGCCGCATTACTTTGTGTAATTTATTTCATCACAGCTGCCCTCAAAAACGGTGAAGGAAAACATCGTGAGGAAACCGGCATGTCCTAGAACTAAAAATTCGAAGACATGTGACATCTACCAACAAGCACTGGGCCCGCGTGGTGGATTACAGCCCACTCCCTCTCATAGAGAGGAGGCCTGTGTCCCAGCAGTGGTAGTGGTGGGTGACGATGTTGCGTAGAAAACATGGTGGATTGCATCATAATACCGATGACAAGAAATAAGTAGTTAGAAGAATTGAACCTGATATCTGATTGCTCGGCGATGCAAAGACTACAACCATTTTTCATCAGTCAAAGTCATCATTATACTCCTAATTGATTTGAGATCGGCGCAGCATTTCTTCGGCTTCCATACTTCTCTATACTCAATACTCTATTGCATTCCATAATGTGTACATGTAACAGTTGGTATGTTAAAACATCGAATCAGTTATGGACCCTGTCGGGACCAGAAGGGGTCCGAAAGGGCCGATGCCTGCCAGGGCTGCGGGTTGTTCGAAAGAGATACCGCGGCCCTGGAACACAAAGGGCGAAGAAGGAACATGGGTGGGTTTTAGTCAGTACAAGTCTGACACTCCCTCCCGCTCCGCCCAGAGCGGGAGAAGTCATATGATGATTTCCCATCCGGAAAAAAAAAAACCCTGTCGGGCACAGCAAAGTTAATTTTCAATAGGAGAGAGGATGAAATAATATAATACTCGTCATCGCAGAAGCCAACATCTTTCTAGCTATGCCATCTATCACACAGATTTTTTTAGTCTTCCCAGGAATTTAATAAAGAATCCCGTAATAAAAGTTTTTCGTTTTTAGTTCAGATTTTTTTGCGGGCAACATTTTCAACGTTACCCTGTATCTATTCATCTACACATTCATACTCAAAACTTTCTTCACGATTTTTTCCTCATCGTACGCCCATTTCATGATAACAGATTTCCACATAACGAGGCCAAAGAAATGTACCATTAAAATACTAAATCGAAAAAAAACTTACCTTTCTCAACAACCGGCTGCGTTTTCTTATAGAACAGAGAAGAATAAGAAAAGTTATTCCTCATATTCTTCACCAAATTCGGTGGTTGCTTGCCACGAAGCAACACGGCGTCCAACTCGGTGTAGTAAGGAAGTAGCTTGTGGTTAAACTCCAGTCTAAGCATTCTGGTAAAAGAAATAGGTTTATCAAGAAAAAGCAGTGGCATAAATAACCCAATGGTGCAGACCAGAGGGTTCAAATTTCTGAGTCAGAAAAGTTGAGAGAACTAAACATAACATAACATAAAATCACGTCTGTAAGCCCCGAAGGGTTCGACAGAGATGTAACTAATAGTACACCCACAATTCGCCGGTTATGATTAAGTCCCATGTATAGGGATGGTGACTCATTTTTTTTTAATTTGTCCATCGGGTAGATTATTAAAAAGTATTTGACACGTATTTTTTCTTTTTTCACGTAATCGTAAAATTACGGAGATATTTTGAGTTGAAATGGCGCATGATGTCACGGCTCAGTACATTTTATACAATTTCGAAAATAGAATTTCGTTTTCTTTACCCAGTCATCATCCCTATTAGGGGGCGAACCTATTGCCATCAACCGTACACGAATCCAGACTCCGTGGCTGCTACTGAGAAATAGGGATGAAGACTGGGTAAAGAATACGAAATTCTATTTTGTCCGTCAGACAGGTAATACAAAAATATTAGACACGTATTTTTTGTTTTATCAAAATATCAAAAAACTAGCTAGCGGCGTCGCCCGCGTGGAGTTCGATAATTGTCCCACGGGAACATACTATCGGGATAAAAAGTATCCTATGTGTTAATCCAGGTTATAAACTACCGGTGTGCAACAAACATCCATCCATCTTCACAAACTTTCGCATTTAAAATATTAGTAGGATTACTTAGTTAAAACTCATTAAAGTTGGAGAGTGGGGGCTCACTGCGTCACAAGTAGGTATAAAAATTACCTACACGTGACGTCATGCGCCATTTCAACTCAATATTAACTCCGTAATTTTATGACCAGGCGAAAAAAGAAAAACGGGCCAAGTGCGAGTCTTACTCGCACACAAAGTCAAAGTATTATTTCAATTAGACCATTACAGGCACTTTTGAAAGTAAAAAAAAAAAAACAAAATAAAACGCGAAGGTACAGTCCCGGTCACAAGGCATAATAACTTATGAAAGTACTGTAGTTGCCCATTCCGTAGTGTAGATCTCAGAAACTCCATGGACACTCTTTTAAATCAAAATATGTTACAAAATCTTGGTTACATCATTCATGTTAAGAATTACAAATATGTGAGAACAATGTAGAAATACGGGCAAGTTAATTAAGAGCGTCCAGAGTAAAAGATTAAATCAGTAATTAAAAATAAAGTAATTAAAATAAACCGTGGCAGCTAAGAGATAACCAGTCACAACTGACAGCGCCCGTTCACGAACATAACATGATGATGTATCAGCCATCATTCAACTCAACCATTTTGAAGGGAACTAAACGACCCGACACACCCGCCACCATCAGCGTGACATTTAAGTGAGCATGACATTCACTCAACCACCAGCGTAATTTCGCGTCAATGAAAGATGAACTGACTCACTCAACTGACTCATTAAATGGTGGCTTTACAGTACATAGTACTCACACATGTGCTATGCAATTATATAATACTAAGAGATTGAATCTATACAATGCAAATATATTTTTACAATCTTCTGCAGCTTTTACAATAACTTCACTTTGTAATTCAGATGATTCCGATTGCCCCTATGGTTGTGGAGCACAGGGTTCCATTGGCCCAAACAATATAATAACAATGTTTTGAACGGTCATTCATTAGTAAACCTTCACTCAATCGCAAAACTAAATTAGTTTTTCATAGTAAGTTAATTAAAAACAAAGTTACTGCTGCAGTTTGGTGAAAAAGTCCCCTATCTCAAAAACTACATATCAAATCTTATTCAAACTAATTTTCGTTGAAAGTTTTTTTTTATGTTCTACATCCCTATATCTTTTTCAGAATTTTTTACACTTTTTACTACTTTGGAAGTGTCTATTTCAAAAGATTGACTTTGAAAAAAAATGGTTTCAGGAACCTCAATGTCATTTTTAAAGACCTATTTAGAGACACCCCACACGTATAGGTTTGATAGTTTTTTTTTTTTTAGTTTAGTTCCATGTATGGGGGGATATCCTTATCTACTTATTTTTTTAAATTTTGTACAAAAATGATAAACCGGTTCACAGAATACATCTACCTACCAAGTGTCAGCTGTGTAGTCCTAATAGTTTCGGAATAAAGTTGCTGTGACATACGGACGGACAGACAGACAGACAGACATTACGAATCTATAAGGGTTCCGTTTTTTGCCATTCGGCTACGGAACCCTAAAAATACGTGTCCAATACTTTTCAATAATCTACCCGAAAGACAAAGAAAAAAAGAATTGAGATCATCCCCTATTCCTGATGGGAAACAACAATAGCATTTTACCGCACAAAGGAACCGAACCCAGGACCCCTTGCTCAGCACTCGCACTTGTGACCACTAGACCAACGTGAAAGAGGACAGTGGAGAGAAGACGGGCAGAAATAGGTGGATCAGACGAGGCGAAGGACGCGATGTGTATTTTGTTATTGATCGACGATTCTTGTACAATAGAAACCAATGTCTTGCTGATGGCTGACTGTTTTTTTTTCTGGTGGTTTTAGTCGGTTTGAGTTCGGCAAACCAATTTACGTAGTTGAAGAAACAGACACAATAAAAGAATCCGTGGGCGTGCGGTGTAAAGTGCACTACACCATCACTGAATATTTTTAAACAGATCAGATCGATTATGTATGTTATCTACAAGATTTATCTCCAGTGATCTACTTAATGATTTGGTAAACAGCTTTCATTTATTTTTTACCAAGTTGTGAACCCAAAACAACATCGTTACCTACGTAATAACAACTCATATAATATGTATTACAAAAACTGATTCTGATTCTGATTCCTAAGTATCGGAAAATGAAAGTTTTCACTCAAGCAAAACCATAAGCATAAAGTTTAACAAACTAAATTCTTCTGGGCTTTCTCTTTCAAAGTGTGTAGTTACTTTTGTTTAAAACAAAAGCACGCAACAGAATCACGTGTTTCCAATACTCGTATTTGGAAAAAAACATAAATGGGGTTTAAATTTTCCAGCTGTTTCTATCAGACTTCAGCGGTATTATTTAATTTTGGTACGTAACTTGACGGGTTATACAAACAAAGAATATCTACACTAAGCACGACAAGGGTCAAAAAAGGGAGTATGATTAACAATGTAGAAGATATCAGATGTGAATAAAAAAAATCTTTATAATAGCTGAAATAAAACCACCATCATTAAACGCCTGATTAGTCCTTCGTCCAATAACTTGAGAGATCTAAGCAGAACATGATGAATGCAAAGTCAACTCACCGTGTTGGCACATTAAGCTGCCGTATCGGTGGGCTGAAGATCCTGGGGGTGTCTCCAACGTACTCTGGCTCCCCTTCCCACAGCAACATCCATGCTGTAGGGCCTAAAGCCCACATGCGGACTAGCGCTCCTGGGTTATAAGTCTCGAAGATCGACACTTCAAGTGGGTAGACTGCTTTCTCGAAGGACACTTCTGCCGAAAGTCATATTGTTTGCAACGTGATCTTGGATAACATGTTTAAAAACTACGTCAATAATAAATAAAGTATATTTCCGTTTTAGATTTAGTAAGAGCATGCATTTTAAGTCAGGGCTTTAAGGAGTTGTAGACTAGGTTACCCGGGCTCGTCAGAAATTATTATAATTATAGCTTTTCGTTATCAACACGGTATCGGCCAAAAGACTGCTCGAAATAGGCCCCTCTCAAGCGAGGCCCCATCGCTTGGTCCCCGAATTCCCACGGACTTCACAAGGTCATTGTGCAAAGTGATCTTATTTATTTTGAATAAACTTTTGCAAGTTTCAGGGTTTCCGATCATCCGCTCAATGTGTAAGGAAATGCTCTGACGTACAGAAACACCGAATCTTGACGATCGGAAGCAGGAGCCCGTAACTGCCCTAAGATCTTAACACAAAACATCGAGTGCATAGAACTTGAACAATACAAGGTGTTGTTTTGCATCCTCGTCAAAATTCAGGAGGTTGTCACAAAAGACGAAAATAATCAATTTAAATTATGGTGCCTAGTTAATTATTAATAAACACTGCTTTTTTGGTGTTCTTGTCAGTATTTCAGAAAAACCCCCTTAACGTGGTTTAGGGAACAACAAATTATCGAATAAACGTTTGCGTTTGTTTGCATGTGTGAAAGCGTGGTTAAAGGGCGAGGATCAGACGGGCCGCGTTTAAAACACGGGTGGTTACAAACTTACCGATTTCCGTAAATAAAAAATTATCTACCTATTTTATTATTGATTCGGGTAGAGATTCATTAGTATAGTTACCTCATTGAGTTTGACGAGGATGCAAAACAAAAGCTTGCATATTGCGATAATCAGACAAAACCACGAACATCACAACACAACCACAATTCACCTCAGTCTGACCTCTGCCTAACCCTCTGTCGAATGCAGGGGTGTGATTTTATGTTAAGAAACGGATGGGAAATCATCAAATGACTGAATCTCATGAGTTTGAGTTAACGACTCATCTTATTTAGGTAAAAAGTTAGAAATAACGGTCGCGAGGAGTGCGTGACCGCCTTTTTTTCGGATGAGAAATCATGAGTCTTTTGCTCCTCCCGCTCTGGGCGGAGCGGGAGGGAGTGTCAGACTTGTACTGACTAAAACCCATCCATGTTCATTCTTAGCCCTTTGTGTTCCAGGGGCACTCTCTTTCGAACAGTCCCGCAGCCCTGGCAGGGAAACAAGGTATCAAATCGCAAGTTGCGCGCATTTGATTACGTTCGATCAAAGAGCGTCACAGTCGGTATGACATTTTTCTTTTGAATGGCAGATAATATGATATAATTAAAAGCGGATGGCAAAATGGCTATTGGCGTAGATAATAATTTAATTAGCATAATGCTAGTAATTGCAAAACTAGCTTAGAATGATTACTAGTTCAATGATATTAGATTATAGACTGTTAGACTAGATCTCCGCCTGCAGAATTGATTTAAAATCTATGTTTCATAATTACGTGTTAAACCCAAAAGACCTAAATAAAAAGACCATTTAGATAAAATAAATACAAGGTGTTGTTTTGCATCCTCGTCAAATTCAAGGGGGTAACTATGCTAATGATTCTCGTCCCGAATCAATAATAAAATGGGTAGGTAATTTTTCTTTTTTTTTCTTTTTTGCGGAAATCGGTAAGTGTGAAACACCCGTGTTTTAAACGCGGCCCGTCTGGTTCTTGCCTTATAACCTCGCTTACACACATACAAACAATCTCAAACGTTTATTCGATAATTTCCTAGTGCTTAAACCACGTTAAGGGGGTAATTCTGAAATACTGACAAACTTAAACAACCAAAAAAATCAGCGTTCATTAATAATTAACTAGGTACCGTAATTTTAATTGATTATTTATGTCGTTCTTGACCACCTCCTGAAATTTGACGAGGTTGCATAACAACACCTTGTATAACATAACATAACGCCTTATCCACGAAGGATTAGGTAGAGCTGTACCTTATTTTAATTGTCCTGTATATCTGTTTAAATGTAACCTATGTTTGTGTCAAATAAATTATTATTATTATTATTTTTCGGAGTTTATAGTAGACCCACATTGTGCTAGTTATGTTTTTAGTCCCATGTAATAAGGGACGAGCCAATTGCCATCAACAGGGCACAAATCCAGACTCCGTGGCTGCTAATGAGAAATGGAAAAACCCAATTACACTTTGCAAGACCCGTGAATCGAACCCAGGGCCTCATGCTCAGCAGTAGTTTGCGACCACTCGAGCAACGAGCCAGTCACAGCATATTAAACACTCTTTAAAGCTTTCACAGTTTTTAACTAAACTTTCATTGACACTTACGGCACAATATCTTCCGTGATTATTATCAATTATTGTGAGCTCCCGATATTTCGACACTATAACTATTGATCTATATTTGGATGCCATATTGGGAGCTCACAATAATTGATAATGACGGAAGATAGGTATCCTGTAAGTGACAGTATAAGCATAGGATCATCATCTGCCTAACGTTTTCCCAAACTATCTTGGGGCGGCTTTCAGTCTAACCGGATACAGCTGAGTACCAGTATTTTACATAAAGCGACTTCTTATCTGACCTCCACAACCGAGTAAACGGGTAATACGATACCCCTTGGTAAGACTGAATGTCAGACTTTTGGCTTCTGACTACTCGTAACGACTGTCCAACCGGGGCCAACGGCTTAACGTGCTTTCCAAGGCACAGAGGAAACTCGGTATGTAATTATGGTCCCCCATCCACGGAATAACCTCGGCAAGCACGGCTTAACTTTAAATATCGACCCGTGCGGCTGATATTATTTGGCCACGATCTCCTCTATAAGCATAGGATATAAGTTATTAAGAAAAATAAAATATTGAACCACCAACCCGCGCCGGGTCCGTATGCTCAATTTCGACCTGCTCCCCTCTCACAGAGAAGAAGATTGTACCTAAGTCTTGTAACTCCAGCAACGGGATAGTTAGAGGTTGAATATTATGCTGTTATTAATAAGCATGGAACTACATACAGTGGGCTGCTGCCACAAATATCAAAATTAAAACCAAGTAAAGTATGTTAGTACTCAAAACAATTTACCAGTTAATAACACTTACCTACAAAATCTTGACTTGTGATTGCACTGGCATTTTGTGGCATGTAGTCTTGCTGTGCTGATGGGGCCTCTTCCCACCAAGTTCCATAGGTTCTCTAAACAAAAACATTTCTTTTAAAAATGGCAACAGCAATACGTTTTTAAACTGACATGTTCTCTAAAATATCAATAATAGTAGAAGTGGGATATTGGATTTGGTAAATATCCCATTTCTGGTGTTGTTGGGTTGGCAACAGATGTTAGAAAATGAGGGTAAGGTCAAGTATAAGGACAAGATGCCTGTCCCAAGAACTGTAATCACTAATAGACCAACAATTTCGTTTGTTCATCATTAGTTGTCGCCCAATTTATATTTTGGGCCGCATTGCAGATTCAGACCTTTGTTTTCTATCATACCATTAAGTGTCAAAATTAAATTGTGTTGTCACTGCCATGTAGTCACGAGCAATAATATGTACACACTTAGCAAAACTAAAAAATTACAGTTTCTAAGTTGAGATAAGACCTATGTATTTCGTAATACCATGGCTTCCGAAATTCCATGTTTAAAAAACATTTAAAAGTTGCTGCATGTATACATATTATTATTGCCTGTTAATGTACTTATTTTATTTTACATTGAAACATGTTTTGAAATAACTTTTTTTTTTACTATAGGTTGCCTGCTACTTTAATTTCCTGGTACAACAATAAATAATTTAAGAATTGTTCCATATTTTTTTTTGAAATGACAAGTATTAAACAAAAAAGAAACAAAAATCATAAAAATGGCCAGTGACAATTATAATTTCAAGGCTTGAAAAGTCATTAAAGGCCTTGGATAATATATTGTTTACTTTTGAAAACACACAAACCTGTCTTCCCTTCACATATGAAACAAAATGGTTAGTTTCAAGTGGTTTATTAATAGAATGCCCTTGATTTTTATTTGCATATGGAAGTTTGCTGTAGTGTCTTTGTCTGATAACTGCTGATAAACAATGACACACCCACTTTCTTATAAAACATACAATTTAAGATTTCAAAATAAAAATACTAGTATGTATAATACTAGTGTGTAAGTATGTCTTTTTCACTGAGCAGAAGCTTGTATGATATCATAAAAAAAAACTGCCCAAGTGCGAATCATTTTAACTCACAAAGGGCAGCACCAAACAATATAATAACAGAATTTGGAACACTCATTCATTAACAGCAAACCAA
Source organism: Cerastis leucographa (assembly GCA_963082945.1). Lineage (NCBI taxonomy): Eukaryota > Metazoa > Arthropoda > Insecta > Lepidoptera > Noctuidae > Cerastis > Cerastis leucographa. The sequence goes on from OY720361.1 coordinate 7,603,301, forward strand.
AATTTGTTCTTCAAAGTATGTTAGTAAAAAACAAAGTTATTGCTGTAGTTTGATGAAAAAGTCCCATATCTCACAAACTCAATACCAAATCTTATTCAAACCAATTTCCGTTGTAAGTTTTTTTTTATGTTCTACAAACCTAGGTCATTTTTCAGAATTTTCCTTGTCTCACTTAAGAAATTAGAGGGGGTGGTACACAATTTTTATGACTTTATAAGAAAATATCTTATCAATCATTGACTTAGGAGTAAAATTTTTAACCCACAGTATGGAGGGCCACCAGGGTCAGGATTCATAGAAAACCCCTACTCTCTAACCTTCATCTGTGTGGCGCAAATGGTCTTGGAGTAAAAATTCTGTGACATACGGACAGACAGACCGAGAGACAGGATGAATTAATACGGGTTCCATTTCCTAAAAAGGGGTTGAAATTTCAATATTTTTTTGATTTTTATTCCATAGCTAGGGGAAGTTTAAAAGTGGCGCTTGTTTCAGAAAAATTGAGAGAAAGCTGTTTGTCTTGGTATGGACATGGCAATAGCATGACGATTATAATATTTACATTAAATTCGAGAATTTCTCAGTAGCAGCCACAGTGACTGGATTTGAGCATGGTTGATGGCAATAGGGTCCCCTATTACATGGGACTTAAAGTGGGTGTACTATTAGGTACACCTCTGCCTAACCCATCTTTTACATAAAATAATTATTAGTTTTTATATTGGCATCCCTTAAAATAATTATTTCTAAAGTATTTCTACAAAATTGATGTCCAGTTATTTATGTGTTACATGCAATAAAATTAATTCTGACCCTAAAAATTACTGCAATAAAATAAGAATATCATTATTGTATTTCAGAAGTCATTCGGAGTCAAATTCCGCGGCAAAACCATGATACTTTTCGAAATTCGAAAACAACATAAAAATATAAGTTTCATTAAAGGAAAACAATCAAAATATAGTAATTTTACCATTACGAAGGCTTGTGGATAGTCGCCGTAATCAGGGAAGTTAGATGGAGGTCCACGAAGATTGAATGCAGTATAGGAAACACTGATTTCACTGCCATACTGAGAACTAAAATCTTCTACATTGTGAACAAATTGCTCCAATATTTGCGGTTCCTTTTCTTCGTCCACATCACTTTCATTTTTGAACCAAAATAAGGAAGATATGACATCAGAACTCTGCATTTTCAAATAATTTAGATATCAGACTCCAGAAATTATTAATGGATAAAATCAGGCAAACAAAGTTAACAAATATGCGCGCTCGAACTCGAATGGATTTATGAAATGAAATGTTTTTTTTGTTGACAGCTGACAAACACAACACAACTGAACACAAACAACAAAGCCACATTCTGCAATTTTTTTTACATAATGTTTGGCTCTAGGGATGAGACGTATTTACGCAACCAGGTTTTGAAACCAGGTCTTTGCTTCCAACCAGGGCGCCCTGGTACGAGTGAGAAAAACTTGCAAGTATTAAAGTTTTAGCAAGGCGCGGCCGCGCGGGCAAGTTAGAAGAAACCAGACTTGAAAGGTACTTGCATAAGAAATTAACCCTTGTCTTCATATAATTAAGGCGCACAATCGTATCTGCGAAAAAAAATACTTTGAAGTTAAAAGCTTTTTTTTTCGCAAATACGATAATGATCCTTATTTGTAAGACGACATGGATTGTTATCCTATGCAAGTATTTTAAACCCTTGAAGTACAGGGCGCAGCGCGGGTGGCTGCGGGAGCAGGGCGCGCGGTGCAGGTGGCTCAAGGCTTGCGCCCGCCGCCGCGGGGTGGTCGCGGTCGGCTAGCGGCATGGGTAGCGCAGCCATTTTGTAGACTTGTTCGCGCCATTTTTCCATACCGATATAGAAATAAGACACATAATAGCGTGAACGAAAGTATAGTATTAACCTCTTAAAGAAGTTATGTCGCGAGTATACCTATTAATACAATTAGAAAAATGATGTAAATAATTAAAACTGTTGTTTTGTATATTTGTTTTTTTAAATAGCGAGGAAATAAAACTCTAAATAAAAATATAGTCGCCAGTCTATAAACATGCATAAGCAGAACGTCTAAATATTATTCTGGCACGGTAGGATAGGAACTAGACCGAACTCTACCAAATACTTTCAAGTATTTTAAAACCTGTTTTTCGACCCGGGTTTTTTTACACACTTGTACTGGAAAGCCCTGGTATTGAATATGGCAAGTATATCTCATGCCTATTGGCTCAGCTAGAAAATCGACTTGAAATAGTTGAAATTCAAGCATTTATGTCATTCATCATGCCAAAGAGTATAGTAATATAATATGCAATATGCGTGTGCACTAAGGTTCGCACCAGAACACAATGGTTATAAACAAGAAGGTGTTTCGAAACTTATTGAGGAGTACTGGATCTATCAGTCACGTCAAAATCACTATTGGAGCGTCAAAGCACGGTCCGAATGGCTAAGAGCGTTAGCATCATCACTTTCTTGACGTTATTACTGTGAGCGCCCTATCAAAAGTCTAATTTGATATTTTATTTTTGTGTTGCGTTTCAAAATTAATTAGTATTTAAATAGAATAAAACATCAAAATATTGCAGAATTGACTTTATTTTTTCACTTTCCATAAACTAATTAGTAATAATTTAAGTTTTAATGTAGCACCATAGACTTAATAGTAACAATTGAGAAAGGTGAGAATAACACTATGAATTGGTGTTATTTTTAGCCTGTGTACTTTTTTTAGTTCATTCATTCATTAGTTCATTCAATTTTCTGTCATGATTGATGCTTGTCAATAAAAATGGCAGCGGGACCAATTGCCGAACGAAATCAAGGTAATTATTGATACAATTACTTATTCGAACCATACCGATAACTCATGATACCTAACGCACTATTTATATAGTAACAACATATCAAATACTTTTTTATTTCTAAGTAAATTACTATGTTTAACATTTGGAGGTTAAGTATCGTTTTGAAGTTTCCGTTTACTATCCGAAATCGCATCTATGTGGCTGTTTTTGATTGTTGTTACTTATTGTCATTCGCTTTCTGTACTTAGTTCTTATTTTACACGAAATTTGTTTCACTTTCAGATGCTACGATTTACGTTGGAGGTTTGGATGACCGAGTCACCGAAAGCTTACTATGGGAGTTGTTTGTACAAGCTGGACCCGTGGGTATGTATTCTAATTGATATAACAGCAGCAGCTCTGGTTTAAATGACTTTCTTTGTATTTACTACTTTTAAGATTAACTTATTATGGTAAGTATTAACCCTGTAACCAAGCATATCTAGGTCAATTTATCTCTGAATAACATGCACAGAACCCAGCACAAATGTAAAATTAAGAATTTCTTATATGAAAACTCATACAACACAAATAACCTGCCTAACTGCTTAAAGATTTCTATTGTGCCTACACCAAGGCTTTTAATATATAATTTTTGATGTTTTTGCTAAATCTTTTATGTTTCATTTCAGTGAATGTCCACATGCCAAAAGATAGAGTAACTCAAACTCATCAAGGATATGGATTTGTTGAGTTTATGGGTGAGGAGGATGCTGATTATGCCATAAAAGTAAGAACTAATGATTTATTGATAAACAGTTTTTGGGCTAATTGGGTGCCTAAACTAATTAACTGTAAAAAATAAAGAAAAAGTATTTATTAGACTTGCACAGGACAAAACAATAAGACAAAATAAATAACAAGAAAACAATTGAAAATACAACATAGAATTGAAAGTACATAATTATTGGTCCTGTATGTGGCAAAGAGGCCGTTATGTTGGCATGGTGCTGTAGCATTCAAAAAAAATGACACTGTGCTGGTATTCTGATAGGCTCCAAGTAATGCCACGATCAGATACAATCAAATTATTAAAATAACAAAGAGTAGAAAAAAAATAAAAAAAAAATGCAAAATAAAAAAAATAGAAGCATCAATATTTCGTTCTTCACAGCTGTTAGGGACATCCTTCTGTACAGCAAATTCTAACATTAGAAAACCAATGTTTAACAACATCCTGAAAATTTTATTAAACTCAAGCAGGTTATTTTATACAAATTCTGTTGTATTTTTTTAAAATTAATCCCAAACACAGTGCCTTTTGGCAATTGTATGGCAGTCCCTAAGTAAGAACCTGTCTCTCTTTCCAGGTGATGAACATGATAAAGCTATATGGTAAACCAGTAAGGGTGAACAAGGCATCAGCTCATCAAAAGAACTTGGACGTCGGAGCTAATGTGTTCATAGGAAATCTGGACCCCGAGGTGGATGAAAAGTTGTTGTATGATACATTCTCTGCATTTGGTGTTATATTGCAGACTCCTAAGGTGATTATCAGAAAGCATGTTGTATTGTATAGTGGGCAGGTTTCCGCAACTTCACGTCTAAAGCCCGTATTTTGCGTATGGACATTATTTGGTCTACAATATCCTTTTTTTACTGTACAAAAAATCAGCTAAAGGTGTACTTACTACTACGATCACAAGACAAAGTCAGAGAAAAAAAGTAAGCAAGCAAATCCTTCCAGTTTTGAGATAAAAGAGCCCTTGTCGTCTTGACAGATTATTGTGTAATTAACACAAGTACATTATCTAATCTCTTTCCCTTTCAATGACACCAAACTACGCGTTATTGTTTCGTTAAATGACAATCCTCCCTCAAATTTTCAATTGCCATGCATTTCAACACTGAAATAATATCTTCCAGGTAATGAGAGACCCCGAGACAGGCAACTCGAAGGCGTTTGCGTTCATAAACTTTGCATCATTTGAGGCATCTGATGCGGCAATAGAAGCTATGAACAACCAGTACCTGTGTAACAGGCCGATATCTGTATCATACGCTTTCAAGAAAGATGTCAAGGGAGAGAGGCACGGGTCTGCTGCTGAAAGGTTTGTATAAATGTTATACTTGGTTTGGCTGATTAGTTGTTGCTTCTTTCTAAATACAACAAGTCAACTTAATTCAATTCAAAGACCATGCCAAGCACAAAACAATGCCATTTTCCTCCTAAAAATTTGCTTACCTACTTCTGTTTTTGAAAAAAAAAAAAAATTCAATAAACCCTACACTTACTCACTGAAACATCAAATATACTCACAGGTTTTGGACTCGGTTTATGACAGGTTATTGTTGATATTTGTCTGGCAGTCAAAACTGCACCGACTTGTTTTGCTAGGCTTGCATCATGAATAAAGTTATCCTGCTTAATCCAAGCTTATAATTGATAGGAGTGTGACTGACTCGGCACTTCTAATCTGTCTGCAAATTTTTGAGTTAGATATTCTTTTTTTCGACAGGTTACTGGCCGCTCAAAACCCGCTATCCCACGCGGACCGTCCTCACCAGCTGTTTGCGGACGCACCGCCAACCATGATGGGTCCCGTTCTAATGGCGCCGCCGCCGCCGCCAGCACCATCCCCCATGCCTCCTCAAGGCCCTCCTATGAACGCGAGACCTCCGCCGCCACTACCGATGTCCGCACCACCACCACCCCCAAGCTCCATGCCACCACCCGGCCCCCCACCGCCGCCTGGACCTCCACCACCACCGCCACCATTCCACCACTTCCCACCACCACCATTTGGACCCCCAGGTTTTGGACCCCCGCCACCGCCAGGCTCAAGACCCCCGCCACCCTGGAGACCCCCGCCCCCATCATTCAGGCCGCAGTTTCCGCCACGAGGACCACCTCCGTTTGGACACCCCCCGTTCCCGCCACACCCGCCTGAGCCAAATTATAATTATTAAGTGTAATTAAATAGTGTAATTTCCAATGACTGTTTTGTATTTCTTCCTTTTTGGAATGGAGAATAAAGTTTATTTTACAATTAATATACTAAAATTACTGTTTCTGATTATCAAAAGTGACCAATTTATGTAAGCTGTTAGATTAACATCTTGACGACCAGTGGCTGAGCTGTTGACTGCCTGCGTGTCGCGGGCTCGATTCTCGCACGGAACAAAAATGTGTATGGCCTACAGGTAGTTGTTCCGGGTCTGCCTGTTTGTGTATGTGAGCTTAAATGATTGTAAACGCACCTACGATACAGGAGGAATACGTAGTGTGGACAGTTTTATGAAAAAAAAAAAAACAGTATAACAACAACAACAAATCATTTATTTCGGATAACAAAGACCCATATCATTCATTCGAGATTATAAAAAACACGAAAATATTAAATAAACTATTGCACACGAAGTGATGGCGTCGTGTTGCGCTGCGTGGTGTCGTGTAGCCTTCTGCGGAATCGCCCATACATGACAGCCTTCGACAAAAACACCTTGAGAAAGGTCTCTATATCTCCAACTTCTCGACCGTCGAGGACCAGCTCGTCTTCACTCGTACATACTCCACGATCTCAACCTTCGTGGCGTGATGCAGCCTGGACACAGCTGCGTCGTTAGTAATGCCGGACGCAGCATCGTATTGGGTCCTGCCAGCGTGGTTCCGCACTGGTTCCGACTAGGAGGCTTCTTCCTCTTCTTTCACTCCACCTTCACGAAGCCATCCCTGTCACACGTGCCTGAAGCTGGGCCTAGCTGTTTCGAACCCTTGCTGGCAGGTAGGTACACAGCAGGTTTTCTCATCCCCTATCTTGGTCTAGGGTTTGTCCCGCTCGCCAGCCCCAGCTTTGCCCCCTCCGGTTTTTTTTTTTTTTAAAACCCAGTTGTTTTCGCCACCGGTTCCATTACCTACCCAGAACTCTTAATATACATACTACCTTAAACTTATGCTAGCCTAGTTCTTTTGCCGGGTTGTTGTAATGTCTTAGTATTTTAACTTTTTATCTTTTTAAAGTTTTATTATTATCGCTATTTGTACCTAATGTTTTAGTAGTAACACGGGTATTTGATAGACATCCTAAAAGAATTATCGTCCCAACACTAGTAGGACCTGCTGGTCCGTAGGTGCCGTAAGTGGAATAAAATCTTAGTAGATAGTAAATTATTCCACCTAAGGCACCTGCGAAAAATACTGATAGGTGCTGTATGATGTGTACCATGGAGTTTCTTGCCGGTTCTTCTTCATAGCAAACGACCAACCCGAACCGTGCACCTTTTGTTGACGTTTTAAGTGCCCATTTGTGCAATACCTATAACCTTAGGTGCCATTCTCTCAGGTGCCATTTAAATGGGTGCCCAATGTGGAATACCTCCAATAAATATTATAATTATAACTCTTTTGCATGTTCAACCTTAAATAGTTCTTTTTTAACCCCCGACCAAAAAAGAGGGGTGTTATTTCTATTCATAGTTCATATTACATTCTTCATTTATATCACACTAGCGGCCCGTCCCGGATTCGCAAGGGTGGTCATTTTTTTTTTAAACATTATGGGATAAATAATGATAATTTAACTTATAAATATGCTAATTAAAACGTACATGACAATTTTTTTCCAAATGTTCAAAATAAATAAAAGGTTTTTTTTTTTGTACCTAGTTTTGCATAATTAATTTTTAGGGGGTGTAATTTTTTTGCTCACGTAATTTTTATTTCTTTATTTAAATTTAATTTTAAGTCTACGTTTTATTTTGTAATAGTTTACCTTAAAGCTTCACTGTACACTATGTTGGCAGTGGTATTTGTAGGTGATAACAAAACATTGATTTTCAGGAGATCCTACTCGAGCAAGAGCACCATGAGAAAAGCACTCTTTCCTTAGGTTGATGCCAACCATCAGGAAAGTTTGTCCCTGGGATTTATTTATTGTAAGGGCAAACGATATCTTTACGGAAAATTGTAACCTTTTATAAGTTATAGGCAAATCCGTCGGTATCATTGGGATCCGCGGAATGTGAGCGAGCTGACCGGCCGCGGGGCCTGTGATGATAGTTGCTACAATCACATTGTCTCTTAATTCCTTTATCAAAAGTCTTGTACCATTTAACATACTGGGAGGGCTTAAATTTATCAATAGCATAATGGAGTACCTACCATGCGAACACCCCTCTCCCACACTTCGGTGCCATCTCTCGCTGCTCGCTGCGCTGCATGGAGCCACAACGACGCGTCAGCGTGTAATTTTTGTTAATATAGATATTTTTAATTTCGTAATATCTTTTGAATGGAATGTCCGATTTCAATAATTCAAAAAGTAATTTACAGGTATTGAAACTGTCTTGAATACGAAATAGTTTATTTGGATAAGAATTAATACTGAGGTATGGATAACATGGTCTGATTTCGAACAGCATTTCTATCAACTTTTAAAATGTAAAAAAGTAGTTATAGTGACCTAACTACAATAGTTGGATATAATTATGGTCTAGTAAAGTTTTTTATAACACATTTGCTCGTAAAGGGTCTCTTATTGCACCAAGTTCAGTATCGTAATGTATCACATTACGCACTAGTGCGGTAATGTAATGTAAAACGCACGGCTTATCAAAATGCTCCGTCTAAAACGAACGGTACTTTTTTAAATCTTAGCAAAGAGTTTTTATGTCAGAAAAGTGGTCAACATTTTATGATAAAATTAACTTGGGAGATAAAATATAATAAATAAACATTTAATTCTTTAATTTAATCAATTTTGACCATAAATTACAACCATTTATCTGTAACAATACACAAAAATATTAATTTACTTTATTAGTAATACTGGCTGTTTCTGTGCCCTTGCCTTAAAAAAAAAGCGCTAATGCGCGCGCTTCGCTAATTTCATAATTTGTGAACAAGTAAAAATTATTCCGCGCGCTTTTTCTTTTCGCTGTTTTGTTTTTATTTGAAAATGTCATCCGAGTTTTATTTATTTCCTCGCAAATATGTTATAAAACGTCGTATGACATACGTGCGCTTTGATAATTACAGCCTCTGCTTTCTTGTTAGCCCTCGCCTACGGCTCGGGCTAGCAATATCGCCTCGGCTGTAATTTTCAACTTACCGCACTTAAATCATAATGTACTATTATAACACATTTGCTCGTAAAGGGTCTCTTATTGCACCAAGTTCAGTATCGTAATGTATCACATTACGCACTAGTGCGGTAATGTAAAGTAAAACGCACGGCTTATCATAATGCTCCGTCTAAAACGAACGGTACTTTTTTAAATCTTAGCAAAGAGTTTTTATGTCAGAAAATTATTCAACATTTTATTAATAAAATTAAGTTGGGAGATAAAATATAATAATTAAACATTAAATTTTTTAATTTAATCAATTTTGACCATAAATTACAACCATTTATCTGTAACAAAACACAAAAATATTAATTTACTTTATTAATACTGGCTGTTTTTGTGCCTTTGCCTTAAAAAAAGCGTAAACATTATTCCGCGCGCTTTCTCTTTACGCTGTATTGTTTTTGTTTGAAAATGTCATCCGAATTTTATTTATTTCCTCGCAAATGTGTTATAAAACGTCGTATGACATACGTGCGCTTTGATAATTACAGCCTCTGCTTTCTTGTAGCCCTCGCCTACGGCTAAGGCGATATTGCTAGCCCGAGGGCTAGCAATATCGCCTCGGCTGTAATTTTCAACTTACCGCACTTATATCATAATGTACTATTTCAACACACTTGCTCATAAAGTGTCTTTATGGTCACCGCAATTAGGCACAGAATGACACCCATAATCAAACTGTGACTTTTTCATGAGTGTTTTTTTTTTAATTTTATTGGTTCATGTGCTTTGTTCTTAAAAAAGTTTTTATTCAAAAAAAAGATCGTGTTCAATCTATTGCTTACTCATTTCATGCAACTTCTTATTTAAATAGATAATTTTTACTCGTTCGTGTTTAATAAATAAAACTTTCACTCAAATATAACTTTTGTTTTCTCTGTAATAAAAGAAAACTTTAAATTCCCCATTTTGTACGTGGCAGAATAAGCGCAAACCCTATGCGCGGAAAAAATCCTCATCCCTTTAGTTTGTGGCTGATTGCAATGCGCGCGCATAGGAAAACTGATTAATTTTTCCCACCATAGCGAATCATTTTTCAAAACTCGTTTTCACTGTTGAAATTATAGTTATTTATTAATTAAAATGTCTACAAGTAACTAGTAACGAAGAAATGATTTATGTTGTACACCGCCCGATATAAACCCGATATGTGAAGCCCTTAACGTTATGGAACGTTTACTACCTGAAAACTCCAAGGAAAAATATCTATTATCCACTAAATAAAATGAGTTTTTATTGTTATTTTTCATCACACTTGCACGTAAACAGTGTCATAACATACAGGTTAACTTGGCTGTAATGCCCCATATAAAACCCTAGGGCGGTAAGTAATTTTTTTTTAATTTGCAGCACAGCATGACAGCACACAGGTCATGCAAGTTCAAGCAAGGAGTTTACACGTAATTGAAAAATTGTCTTAAAATGTTATTTAAACAGGAATTTCATTCAATCTCGCTACATGTTATTTAATTACTCAACTCATGTTCTAAAATCTAAATAATCGATAGTTTTTTGAATCAAAACGTCGTTTTTTTTTTATACTCCGTCATGGCTGTATACCTAGGTAAGTATTTGCCTTTAACGTTTCTGAACAAAACATTTGTATAATCTGTGGGGTGGGCAAACAGCCCGCCATCCGCAAATCAGTTCACGTATTTCGTAATAATATGTGCTGACTTGTCTAAATTCATAATTATTAACTCGCAAGTGTGATGAAAAACATTGTATGTTTCACGGGCGGTACGGGAATAACGAACCTCGACTCAGAAAGCCCTCAGTCTTCGACTTCGGGCTTCTACTAGAGCCTCGATCGTAATTCCTTACTTACCGCCCTTAATACACAATATACTATTATTCACAAGTGTGTTGAAAAACGTCGTATGATACACGTGTGTATTGGTGATTACCGTCCTCGGCTCTCTTAAGACCCTCACCTAACTAACGGCTCGGGTCTCAATGGCGCCTCAGCGGTAATCACCAACATTACACATTAGTACCATAATGTACTATTGTTGATGTTCTATAACCCTTGGTTTGCAACATAGGTTTGTACGTGGCGACGATTGCAGCGTACTCACGTTTAGGGGTCGACGTACCTACACGAGTCACTACCTCGAACGGCCTCGAGTCAGCGACGGCTGCGGCGTAAGTTACAACGTGCAATATCAGCAGCGGATGACGCAGTGGAGCTCGCCGACTCAAAACTGCCGATGCAAGCGTTTCTCGCTCCGCGACATGTCCTCGCGTTGTAGGCATCAGGCGACCTATTTACCTTAACAGAGTTGCGTAACAACTCTACTTCGGCACGTATTTCACCAATGGTCTTATTCGACACCTCCAATGTGGACTGTACCTCGGCCAGGTTTGCCAAGAGAGTTGACACAAATATTGACATAACATCACGCCTGTAATCCCCAAGGGTTAGGCAGGGGTGTACCCAATAGTACACCCACATTTCCCCAGTTATGATAAAGCAAAACAATGGTGGCACATTTTCCCAACTTAATAGGCAATTTAATAGAAAACCCTTTCAAGCAGAAACAAAATTCACACACGTAAACCAAATATCATTTAAAATACACGAATCGAAGACTCAGTGGGCCAGAATGAATACACTGGATAGGTACTAGTACCTACATACTACTATACTACCTACATTATTTATTCCGCTGAACAACTTCATTTGTCGACGGAAATATCGACGAGACGGCAGGATAGGTTCGGTAATAGCGACATTTCTGTAGCCCTGCATACGAGACAAGACTGCGGGACCCATGCATGTGATTCTGACATGTTCTTATTGGATGCCCGGTCCGCACAAACTGGACGCTTGTTGAAACTCGAACGTTTTATAAATGTTATTGCATTTGCATTTTTGTATTGTCTAGCTCTGAAGTCCAGGAAAGGAGCAATTATTTGAAGTTTGCAGATAATGCTGATGCTGTGAAAATTGAATTTATTGATGAAGCGTCATTTTAAAATAGTGGATTCTTATGTCATCCTTATTGGCGACTTAAAGGTAGGTAGGTCTAGGTAACCATTATGGCACTTACCTACGGCATGCTAAGTAGGTACTTGGGTAGATAGTCAGAGTTCATGATTGAAACAATAGGAAGTGTAGGTGCGTCAGTCTCGGTTCAACAATATTTCGATGTCATATATAAAAATGGGTAATAATATATTGATATATAATATATTGATATATAATACATTAATCTATGTATATATAATATTTATATGTAGGTACATAGATTAATAACACACCTACCAACCCATAACATCACCAAAGTGATGACCTATGCTGGCTGCCATCAAATTGCGAGTTAAATCTGGGATTGTGCATCGTTCCGCGCACTGCAATAATGGTCCTCCAACAAAAACACGGAGTAATCAGCAAAGAGAGTGCCGATAAAATTATCATTTATAGAGACGCGTCTTGATCACTGTTTAAACGTTCTGATTATGTATTAAACTCAGCCATTTTTCCAATGGGCGAAGGCAAAAATTACAGAACGTCACATAGGTACTACGATTCTTACATGATGGTTGTACCTAAATAGCCCCTTAACGAAGCAAAGGCACTCGTTCTCCCCGTCATTGCGATCATTTTTCAGCAACAATACCTGTGAACCTTCTAGTATATTGGAGGTCAAAGTTACAACTTTTTCACAAGTTATTTTTTTATAAATACTAGTTTTTAACTTTATAACTGTACTTTAAATACCTCTATGACCCTTTTACTATTCAATGCATCAATCAGCACTAAGTTTTGAGTGCGTTACATTGGTTTTTACCGTAAAACGTGATTTTTCAGCCAAAAAAAAAGTTGTTTCCCAGAAATAATTTTTTGTACGGTTAGGTAGGTACTTAGTTTGACGTACAGAACGCTTGGTTAACGGCTTCGTGAAGGGTCAGTTTACACAGCGTGTTATTTTTATATTTCTAACAAGTTCATACAACTAATCAAAATTCATACACGCAAGTTTGTTGCGAGAAAGTACTTACTACGCATTGCGCTCCTGAACTTTCTAAAGAACATCAGAAATAAGGTCAGTGTGTATTTTTTTAGGATGTCCCCTCCCGGTTGTTTAATAACGACCGACGAGTACTTTAAATCGACCTACCTAGCAACCGTAAGTCGAAATAGTGTCGAAGTATTAGTCGAGCTGTAAAAATGTGTATAGGCTATGTTATACTCCTTGTGCAACGTTCAGAATTCCTTAGTTAGGTATACAAATTTATTAACAGATGCAAAAGTTGTCGATATTATCTGCTTCAACTAACTCAGCTTAACGCAGTCCATTGGCGGACGTAGGTCCTTTCCCGAGCTGCGCAGCAACACCAATTATCCCCTATAAATTATAAACAACCTAAACAACTTAGTGCTAATCTTGGCCTTAATACATAGTAGAAAAGAGAGTTATCTATCCGTTTATGAATTGACGTTGAACTGTTTGGGCTCTCTTGGCACCTTCAAATGTAGTTAATTCGATCCACACATTAGAGCTCCATTTCTTCATACTCCATGGACGCTAGCTAAGGATTAAAAACATCGTTAAGTCCGAAAATGAAACACAAATATTTGCATCATTCGTTACGTGTGTGTTTCAAAAGGATTATCTATAGTTGGAATAATAAGCTTTCCCTGTTGTTTTAGGTTAAACTAAAATGATTAATGTTATAACATTCAGCTAACATTCCTGTGAAAGTTTTGTTTATATTTCTGGATTTAGAAAATATCTACAGGCTCAAAATTTATTGGCAATAACGTCGGTAGTTGTTAGTTAGTTCAATCTATTTTTGTATAAGTTTAAAACAGCTTATCAATAAGGGGTTCTGTTCAGGTACAAAGCCGTAAATAGGTAGGTCGATCCTCGAGGCTAAATAATAACAGCCGCTCGGGTCGATCGTTAAGTTAAGCCGCGCTAGCCTAGGTTGGTCCGAAGATGGGTGACCACCCCTTAATACCGAGTTTCCTCCGTGTCTCGGAAAATAAGTTAAGCTGCTGGTCCCGGCTGTCATTTGTAGATCTTGACAGTCGTTACAGGTAGTCAGTGGCCCGATAGTCTGACAACCAGTCTTACCAAAAGGTATCGTATTACTTAGTGCGAAGTGGGTTTTGGAGGTCAGATAGGCAGTCATTCCATGTATAAATACTGGTATTCTGCTGCATCCGGTGAGACTGGAAGCCGACCACAACATAGTTGGGGAAAGGCTGTGCTGATGATGACTCCTTCAGACACAGGCCAGATCGAACTTGGACCGGCTGAGACCAGCCATCCTAGCAGGAAATAGTGCACTACAATAGTTAGGTATAATATATACCTACCTATTGTAGTGCACAAGTGACTGCATGTGGAGTCACCTAGATACTCTCACTCTAATAGTAATCTGATAGGCCGGAAATCCAAAAAGACGGGAGGGAGATAAGGCGAACAACGGTTTTATGTATTTTAGGATGCTTTTCACACTGTCAACTCCTTACTTCCAGACAGTTCATGAGAAAGTTCTATGAATAAAAATTTTTACTTAATTTTTATTTCATGCTTTTTAAACTTAAATATTTTTTTCTTAGCCTTGACTGTCCCACTCCTGGGCATATGTCTCTCTCCCATTGCTTCCACTTTTCTCGGTGTTGCGCCTCTTCTCGCTAATTAACGAAAACAAGGAAACTAAGTATATAAATAAAAAAAAAACACGATTTTGGGGGTGAGTGTGCACCCACCCCTGGCGATGCCCTTGGTGACAAGTTACCAGATTTCAAATTTCGAATCGATCAGACCCGTAGAAGTTGTTTATATCCCTTCAAATAGAAAAGAAGTGATGACCTTCAAACGGCAGATCAGATTTTCTTGAAACATAGCTAAGAACACTCTCGATTAAAACACCTTTCAAACGAAACCAATTTTATCAAAATCGGTTCATCGTTTAGTAGCTACGATACCACACAGACACACAGATACACACGTCAAACTTATAACACCCCTCTTTTTTGGTCGGGGGTTAAAAACACTTCGCTCGACTTGTAAATCGAACTCAAGCCGCTCAGCAGTCACGCTTCCCACCATGAGATCAACGGGACAGTCAATAGCAAATTCCTAAGTCCTGAATATTGTGATGTTTATACGTATACTGTAAATATACTGGTCCTACATGACCATTTTCTATCAAAAGACATTAATCCCAGTTCGTGCCAGATTTTGACCAACAACCGACCTCCTAAAATCTAAATAACGGGTAGTTTTTTCTTGTTAGCATGACGATTCATCGCGACAGCCTCGCAACTTATCATCTTTAACAACAACCACCAGATTTTCACAATATTCAAGTATAAACAAAAAAATATAAGCAACAAGTATGAAAAAAACTGAGGCAGTCTGTCTGCTCCAATTTATTATTTATTTGTTAACTGCACAATGAACACAATCAAGATACACGTTAGGCTTAAAACTAGTAAATACCGACCTAAATGACCCTGTTAGGGGGTGAGTAGCTAATTTGAACAGATTTCTCAGGGTACCTATAAACAGTTCATGTTAGTTAGCTACTTAAGAGCTTGATAGTAGGGTCAAGAAAAACATCGAGAAGGAACCATTCTGGAAAATACCAACGCACATTCCAGGAAACATGGTGATTATTGAGATAATGCTCATTACTTTTTGTATGAAAATAGGGCTGCTTTGCTCTGAGGCTGATTGTTTAATTAATTGGCACGATAATAGGGCCGTTGGCACTTTCATGATACTTAGTTTTAGTTTATCTACTTGCAGAACCTTCCAATACACCAAGTGTATTCTATTTTCAGTTTCCCCTCAATATAAAGAATATCCCTCTAATATTTTCTGTCTTTATCCATTGCCTGGACAAGTTCGCTCTCAATATCTTCCTACTCTGTAATATATAACAAATACACTTATAGGTTAAAAGATATACGTTGGTACATTTAATATAGAACCGTTTTTCCTTTGTGAATCTCACAATGACGGTATCAGATCGGATCTCATACTCAAATGGAGGATTACTTACAAGTAAGTAACAATTTCGATTCGCATAAAATATTACTTTCAATATTACCGATGAAGTGTATCGGTAGTATGTAAGGATAGGTTCTTAGAAATTCAACCGTGTAAGGAGGTCTGAAGGTAAGAAAGTAGTCAGACTAGAGAGATGGATACAAAGGGGGCTTGGTGACTTGGTATGATTTGTAATAGAAGAGGAACTTCCTAATGGTGTTTTATTTAAGATTGTGCCTGAAAAATCTGTATTAATAACCCAGCTGTGTTCTTTTTTTGGACAAGGCAACCAAACCCAATCTTCACGGAGATGTCCTATTGACAAGGGAGATATTTGGTAAAGCACACATGCATGAATATGAACAAACATAGTTGCACTCTCCCGGACCGTAGTGTGATCAAAGCAGGACTGTTATTTCTGGGGCACTGGGTTTTCATACCGCAACAGTGCCGCTAAACAAATTACACGCTGTTACTAATAACTCCTAACACTTTATCCGAAACCCAGGACCTCAGCTCAGTACTTGCGCTTACAACCACGAGACCTCAGTTACTTAGGTAACATACATACTTTATGTAGCTTAATAGTGTCATCATCAAAGGCTAGGCAGATTATAGGATAGGCCTGGCCTTTACACTTCTGACTATGTTGGGGTCGGCTTCCAGTGTAACCAGATGCAGCAGAATACCAGTTTAGTACTGGGTAATACGATACCCCTTGGCAGGGCCGGATTAACTATATCGGGGCCCCTAGGCAATACAATTTTGAGGGCCCCTTTTAGGCCGTCATCCTTCAATCTTGGCACTTGCAACAGCGTCCAAATATCGGCAGCTAATAGTAATTGAAAGTCACAGAACATAAGTAAGTGACAGTGCAAGTTTAGTTATAAACCTTGAAAGAACACAAATTCTGCAGCATCAGGCAGGAAAATAATAATCTTGAGCCTCTAAAGCCTCCTTCATAACACCTATTGTCATTAAAAATACAAATTTTCCAATAAAAAATTCAGTACATGAAACATTTTCAATTTTATGTGTGCGCGCGGGGCCCCTAACCAGGGCCCCCGGGGCCCCTAGGCAGTTGCCTTCTCTGCCTAATGATTAATCCGGCCCTGCCCCTTAGTAAGACTGGTTGTCAGACTTTCGGACCACAGACTACCAGTAACGACTGTCAAAGATCTTTAAATGACAGCCGGGACCAACGGCTTAAACTCGGTATGTAATGGGTGGTCACCCATCCACAGACCAACCGAGGGAAACGCGGCTTAATTAATGATTGATCCGAACAGCTGCTATCATTTAGCCACGATTCCTCTGTAGCTTAATTGTGTGTTAATATAAAATCCTTCGTCAATCTACAACGAAAACACACCCAATGTTTTTACGTTCTAAGTAATTTAGCAATGTAACACCACAGATAAATATGTGTAGGTTAGCTTGACCGCCGAAAAAAGCGTTTGGTCAGAGATATTTCATTTTTCCAGTCGATTGCTTCAAGTTCATGACACTCTCTCTGTCTCTGCTCAGATATTCTATGGCTTAGTTCGCACTTAGGTGTGAGATCTGAATATGTGCTACTGCAAATTTTGGGTTAAGTTAGGGCTTTGGGCTCCATAAAAGTGATTAGAGGTTATTGTAAGGGAAATCTTAGAGCAGACTGTTTTAAAGTTTAGTTTTGACTTTGAAATGATCTCGTGGCTTAATAACAACAGCTGCACGGGTCGGTCTTCAAGGTTAAGCCGTGCTTGCGAAGGTCGGTCTGTGGATGGGTGACCATCATTACATACCGAGTTTTCTCTGTGCCTTGGAAAGCACGTTAAGCCTTTGGTCCCGGCAGTCATTTCCAGACCTTTGACAGTCGTTAAAGGTAGTCAGTTGGCCCGAAAGTCTGACAACCAGTCTTACCAAGGGGTATCGTATTACCCAGTGCTAACTGGGTTCCTGTGGAGGTCAGATTATAACGTCTTTCAACAGGACATGTACAGCTTTTTCGTAGCTTATGTCAGCCCCATTAATTTTTTAATTTAACCCGACCTGAGAATTGACATGCTCTGGGTACAATTCATAGATCGGGCAAAAGTATTATTGAGTTTTTTCCATCAGGATTTTCTCTATATCAGCCATGGAGTGTTCTGGCCTGGTTGATGGCAATAGGATCGCCCACTATTTCATGGGTCTTAAATATAACTGGCGAAATGTTGATGTACTTTTAACTACACCTCTTTTAACCCTTCGGGAGAATACAGGCGTGGTGATTTATTGTTCGTGTTTATAGGTATAGTTATGGACTCGTAAACAAATCCGGCCAAGAGGAAAGAGAAGATAAAAGTGTAGAATGTTTCAGCCGTGAAGTTATTTAGCCATTTGAGACTCAAATCATTTGTTGAATAACACATTATTATTTCCTTTATTCATTTATTTATCGTCTCATTTTTTTACATTTTTACATATTTTTGTTTTAAATAAAATAACAAAAACAATATTATTTCCTTTATTTATTTTCATACATATTTATTACATTTTTAAATATTTTTACAAAATTATATACAAAAACATTTAAACATATGAAAATAGTAGCCCACCGGTATCGGGAACAGGGTCCAAGCTACCGACGGTCAGGGCTCCAGAGAAAGGAACCTCCTGACGATACGAGCCGTGTCCAGGAGCACCGGTTTTTGAATCAAGCCCTTGATCCAGCTGCCTAGCGAGAGCCTCATCAGATATTGGTCGAGGCTCTTGGCAATTAGGCCATTGGCTGATACGACTATCGGCACAATGATCGCTGAGTCAACATCCCACATGTCAACAACCTCGCGAGCCAAGTCAAGATATATACATTATTATAATTATTATAAGCCTATATTGTCCCACTGCAGGGCAAAGGCCTCCCTTCCCTCCTTCCACTTTTCGCGGTCTAGTGCGATTGTAGGCCAATCCTTAGAGAACGAGTCCAACTCATCCCGCCATCTCCTTCTGGGCACACATAGGTACCTTGTCATTAAACATACAAGTAACATGGTGTTAAAATTCAATTAACAGGAAAAAAAACTGCTAACTCTGACGGTTAAGGCCGTCAGAGTTAGCAGCGGGTCCAAAATTAGGCACAGCTTGTATCTTGGTGATCCAAACACTACATAAAGTTAATAAGACAACTTGACTCCTTTGCATAAAACCTCCTTCTAATAAACATATTCTCAGGCCAAGCACTGCGCCATAACCTTTGAAATCAAACAAAATTCGTGAAACGGCACTAGACTCTTCAGTCATGCGATATTTTCTAAATTTAAATTCCAATTAAAATACCTATTCATCGCTCTTGAGTTTGTTTTGATGAAACTCAAGTCTGGCTGAATAATTCACGTTTTGACGAAGGTAAATAAAATGAAGTTTTTAATAAAACGTCGAGTGTTTATGGTACGCATAAGGACATCGAGTTAGAAGTCTTTGTTGTTAATTGGAAGGTTTTGGAATTCTGTGTAGAAAATAAATAACAGCAAAACGAACCCCAAATTTTGAAGCGTAATCTATCATTATTGCCTAGAAATCTTGTAAAGAAAATGAATGGACTCGTTTAAAACTTAGACAGATACATGCTTTCGGTTCTATCTTAATATTACTGATACTACAATAGAATAGAAGAAAAATTGATTTTAGTATTTAATTCAAATCCTTTACATGTATTATGATTAGATGTTTTGGTGGGAAATCATGTATATTTGAGAAGCTAAATACTCCCTCTGAACTTTCAGTTTTGATGAATGTTTCTGGAGTCTCTTTATAATCTATACATACATACTCGCACATATACATACAACAAATAAATAATATTGAAGTGTCTGTTTTTAATATTAAAATAACCGAAAAAAAAAAACTTTTTACTATGTGCATATTAATGTATATACTGTAAATATACCAAACAATCATTTTTTACAATTTTTGTCTGTCTGTCTGTTTGTTCTGGTTAATCTCTGGAACGGCTGGACCGATTTTGACGGGACTTTCACTGGCAGATAGCTGATGTACTAAGGAGTAACTTAGGCTTTAATTTTCTCCACTAATCTAATTCCACGCGGACGAAGTCGCGGGCACAGCTAGTTTTATAATAAAAAGTATAAAACACACAACATAACACAATATATTTTAAGCTAGGTCTCACCGTAGTCGAATGAAGATACCAATGAGAGACCATAACTCTATCGTTTGGTACTTTATGATCGCTGTACAGTCACGTACGCCGTACGTCAGATATATTTATCTAAGTACATAAAATCATTTACATTTACTGATAATCAAGAAGTAGTTTGTAAATTGGCTATGATCTTTGCAGTTTGAGGACAAAAGAGGTGTGTATTCCACCATTCCTCATTTCTCCACTATCGTGATTTCTTCTCATTTTTATTATGTACCAGCTTTAAATCACGGCTTAAGGAAGATTATCTCTCGGGTCTCCAATGTCCTAAACAAAATAATAGTTTCACTGATTGCAAAATTTCATCGAAACCTTGAAAATAGCAGGCACAGAGTAGCTTTATTAGTCCCTATATTCCTGTTCGTTGTCCCCGTAGTCAAGTTTCGATAAGACAGAATTTAATAAAAAATCTATTTTGAAATTTAAAAAAAATACCAAAGATACGATGCATGAATAGTTGCAAATTGCAATGATAGACAGAAAAATTAGTTTAGCGTGAAATCTGAAAATAAACTGCACAAAATCCTTGTTCAAAGCACCAAACTGAAGAGATCTTTTTGATTTTGCACGTACCTGTACGACAGATATCGAGAATATCGGCGAATGCACACTTCAACTATATCATATTTGGACGTTAAAACTTTTTCATTGGCTTCTGAGATGAGATATTGCTCGCCAGTTTTAGTTCGGGAAATATTTCCAGTAGTTATAGATAGTAGATATTTTATTGGTTTCGATGTTGAGTATAGGTAAGATTCTGTACCTGGTGTTTTTAATTTTATTGAATGCCAGTGGCAGTGGTGGTGTGGTTGACTGCTTCGTCGGTGTAGTGGTCATTTCGTCGATTCCCGGGGCGGGCAAATTGGTATTGGGTTTTTACTTCGGGCATTAATTAATTAATTTCAATCTGGGGGTCTTCAAGTCAAGAGTGAAAAGGTTTCTTCTAGGCAAGCGTGCTTCACCGTCGACCACATCATCGCTTACCATCAGGTGAGATAATGGTCAAGCGCGAGCGTATTGATAATAATAAAAAAAAGGAATTTCTCAATAAGTGCCACGGAGTCTAGCTTTGTGCCCCGTTGATGTCAATAGGCTCGCCACCTATTACATGGGACTTAAACATAACTGGCGAAATATGGGTGTTCCCACTACTTGGTACATCTCTGCCTAACCCTACGGCAATTGTAAACGTGATGTTATGTTGTCGTTAACCAGTGGCAGTGATGAAATATGTATGAGTCAGCGATACACATACAGATTTCTTTTTGTTTTCTAATGCGCCTGTAGACCTCGATATCTTCTGTTTATTATAAAAACTATGAAGATATGATAATTAATTATTATGCTTTTAAAAAGTACTGACATTGCTTTAAGGGAAATTGAATCGTCATCGCTAAAACAAAGTAAAAAAAAATCAGTGCGTGGAATCCCTCCACGCGGAAGAAGTGAAACTTCGTAATACTACACGCATGCATTCGAGTGCCACGCATTCACTCTCGTTATTTTATCGAGCTTCTGAATAATAATTTGTTGTTTTCTTGTTGTATTATTTTTATTAAGTACATAAGTTTATCGAGGTTATTCTACTCATGGAAATTGAGCGAAGGCTGGTCACACCGAAGAGTCGAATGCATGACTGTTTGCACGCCATCTCGCGTACCTAGTAGAACTACGTAGTCACAAATCCTGTAATACTGCCATCTCTTAATGAGTTTGGAAAATATTCCCCCTCCATGGTAGCGTTAAACTTGTTGGAAGTTGCGTAAGAAGTTTCACTTCAAAAAGACTGACTGAATTGTCGAACCCGCAACTCCTTACTAATGTTAAAAACACGAACATAATTCTGTCTGTCTGCTTGTTTCACGTTGAAAACAAAGAACCCAGGGTCTGGAAAAGGCTACCATTTATCCCAGATATTGGGTATTAAAGCACGCAAGAAAAAAATCTATTGACTCCCTAGAGGGCAGCACTAACATTAGCGACGCTTACAATAATATCATAATTTTCTGGAATAGTACTTGCATTCTCTAGCTTGTGGATCTGAAAGAGAGAGAGAGAGAGAGAGAGAGAGCGAGAGAGAGAGAGAGAGAGAGAGAGAGAGAGAGAGAGAGAGTGAGAGACAATAATAAATTATGTAGGTAATTAGCACCGAACTAGGCCTTGAGTTCGTGTCGTGGTTTTTAATTAGGTGCGTAACTTACTATGGTAATAAGTTAACGTCTACGGTAAGTGGGAATAGTTGTTTTACGTTAATTTGTGTTTATTTCTGAATAAAATATGGGTTGTATAGGTATCTTTTGCGTGCGGCTTCGATTGTGTGGAGTCGGATATTATCACACGGGCATTCATCAGCTGCCTAGCTTTTTCCAAAACTATCTTGGGGTCGGCTTCCAGTCTAACCGGATGGAGCTGAGTACCAGTATTTTACATGCAGCGACTGCCTATCTGATTTCCACAACCCAGTTATATAGATAATTAGATAGATAATTTATTTATTAAAAAGTATTACAAAAAGTTTACATTTAGGCACAGTAGTATTTTTCTCATACAATGGTTTAAATAGTACTTATAAGTAAACTATAACTAAAACATATTCAAAAGTCGCAAGTGATGTTAATTCAATTCAGATGTTTGGTAGCGACCAGAACCTGGGTAATACCATACCCTTGGTAAGACTGAATGTCAGACTTTTGGCTTCTGACTACAAGTAACGACTGTCAAAGATCTACAAATGACAGCTGGAAACAACGGCTTAACGTGCTTTCCGAAGCATGGAGGAAACTCGGTATGTAATTATGGTCACCCATCCAAGGACCAACCTCGGCAAGCATCGGCGGCAAGGGAAATTATCAAATGACTTCTCCCGCTCTGGGCGGAGCGGGAGGGAGTGTCAGACTTGACTGACTAAAACCCACCCATGTTCCTTCTAAGCCCTTTGTGTTCCAGGGCCGCGGTATCTCTTTCGAACAACCCGCAGCCCTGGCAGGCATCGGCCCTCTCGGGCCCCTTCCTGTTTGCTGACATCTCCTTGAGGCGCGCGTGGAACACGTACGCGCCGTCGACACGGCCTGTCGTCATGAGACGGACGGACGGTGAGCTAGCCCATTACTCACCGTCCACAAACATGACCACAAAAATGGCTTAACCTTAAAGATCGACCCGTACGGCTGTTATTATTTAGCCATGAGCTCCTCGGATATTATCAAAAGGGAATTATGGGAATAAAAAGCACACGATGTTCCAACTCAAGTCATGGTCTATCCATGTGCCCAATTAGGCCCAAATCTGTTCTGCAACTAAAGCGAAAAAAGGTAACAGACAGACAGACATAGTTACACGCATTAATAAAATTAGTATGATGGATATTCATATAAATTTCTGCCTACGTACGTCGTAACCAAATTGTACATTTCGTAGGCCTCACGCCTACGCTGCTACGAGATCATCGCTCTACGCCTGCTACGGCGTAGCAAACCGCCCATTCGTCAATTAGTGGGTAATTTTCTCATTAAAGTAGTTACGGGTGCTAAATTAGATTTAATATTCTAGTAGGCTGTGGTTCTTGTGATTACATTCAAATAGAAAGGTACTAGACTGTATGTCATGGCATGTCTTCAGGTATATAATTGAAGAATTTTGAATTGGTTTTGTGGGCGACTGAAGTTGTTTTTTTTTGTTGTTTTCCGTTTATAAAGGTCAGACGTTGATTAATCAAAGGAACCCACAAATGTCATCCATATAAGAATGAGCTTCTTTTCGTCTGTTCTTTTAGATAGTTGAAAACCAAATAGTATTCGTAGTTTGGAGTTATAAATGTTAAACGCAAAAGGCTTCTTTTTTTAGGTAAATATTTAATCGTAAATGTACTAACCCAAGAAATAATCTTGAATTTTGTACGGTTTTTCATACCATAACTTATCAGACGTCAACATTAATTACAACGATGGGAAAGTTAGTCCTCAGCACATAATGAGCCTTCTTCGCTAAAACTTAAATACACTTAACAAAGAGACTTCTTTTTGGAGTTACACTGCCATATATTATTCACCTTCCTACGGTCCTTCAGAACAACTAACGCTTCTAAATGATGTGTAATTGACAAGTTATTTTCGGAACACAAAACATCACTTTTAAATTCAATACTAATCAAATAAAGTATAATCATCATCTGCCTAACTTACCAACCCGCACTGGGCCCGCGTGGTGGATTACAGCCCGCTCCCTCTCATAGAGAGGAGGCCTGTGTCCCAGCAGTGGGAACATTATAGGCTAATGATGATGATGATCATCATCTGCCTAACTCTTTCCCAACTATGTTGTCGTCAGCTTCCAGTCTTACCGGATGCAGCTGAACTCCAGTATTTAATAAAATAAAATTTGTGCGAACTTAACTACATTTGTATTAAAATATAACATACTGTCTACGAGTTGGAATGTTTCAAAGTAATGTACAAGCTAGCAAAACTATGTAGAATAAATTTAGTATTCTTTTATTAATTAAGGGATGGCCTTGGTCTATTTTTAACCGACTTCTAAAAGGAGGAGGTTATCAATTCGACGGTTTTTTTTTTTTTTTTGTGTGTTTGTTACGCGATTACTCCGCCAAATGTGGACCGATTTTCAAAATTCTTTTTTTGTTCGAAAGGAGATACTTCTGAAGTGGTCCCATAGTCACTAAATCGGGATCTGATGATGGAATCTTGGCGAAATCGAGGGAACTCTTCAAGTTTCATAGGAAAGACAGCGATTTTGGTATTTTCTACAACAAGTGAAGCATTTGCGTTCAAAAAGAACCATTCTATCATCAGATCTGATGATGAATCCCAAAGACAGGCACCGGAACTCAATAATAAGACAATGTATCTTAGCTGTGTTTGGGCTTGTTGGAATTGTAACGGTATGTACTTTCCAGGTGTAGGTACAAGGTAATGATTAAAAAAAAAATAGAAATATTTTCTTTTTTTAACCGACTTCTAAAAGGAGAAGGTTATCAATTCGATTAGTTTTTGTTGAATGTACACCGATTACGCTGAGATTTATGATCCGATTTGCGTAATTATTCTTTAGTTTGACGCGGAATAGTTGCTATTTGGTCCCATAAAAAAATGTGATATAGTTTGGCCCTGTAGTTTTCATTTTATTAACATTTTTTTTATTTTATATGTAAATTTATCACGTACACCTATTTCTCCGTGATTACTTAACCGATTTACATGAATCTTCATTCATTTGGTAGAGAAAGCTTGCCCGGTGGGCTCATATGAATTTTATTATCTTTGCTTAGGAATATTAACTATAAGACGACTCATCCGAACTTGCGGATGATTCGTCGCCTTACAATTTTAAAAGGGTGACGTTTCATCCGCAGATGAAATATTTTGCGGATGAATTGTCACCTAAGTCGTACTTATACTTTGACTTTTTGAGTCATCCTCTTTATTATGCATTTTGTCCTTTGTCGTATGTATTGACGATGTGCTGGTGTCTAGTTACAAAGTAAAAATGATACAAGACAAGAATTTAAGTGAGATACCACAACTGAAAAGGGTAAAATAAAAACATTTTTCAAAAAATTATAACCGACTTAAAAATGTTTTTATTGTTTTAATTTAAGTTTCTGGGTTAGTAAAAAAAAAAAAATGTTTTGAAGTTATAGAAAAAGTAAGATTATTAGGCACTACTACTTAAATATACGAGTAAGTTAGAAAAAGCATTGGCTTAACATTTTACCAATTGCGCAACTGCTTACCAATAAGAGACAAAACTTTTTTGCAAAACATAACCGACTTCCAAAAAGAAACAATTCGTGTTTTATTCACTATCCAGTGAATAAAACACGAATTCCCAAAACGTATTCTAAATGACAGGAGTTCTTAGATAACAAACATCAACAGAATTGAATCTGCTCCTTTTTGAATTCGGTTAAAAATGACATTTAGTGGCTTAAATGGCTTAATGTATACACATTATCATCAAAATATTTTTTTTACAGGTATTGAAAACAAAAGTCTTTTAAAAAAAAAGTCGCAAGGAAAACAAAAAAACCTTTCATAGCCACAGGATTATGTACTTTCCTACCACAATTCCTGGAACGACAATCAGTACATAGTTACAAGCGAACCAATCACAACTGATCACTAGAACCACTAATAGTTCCAGATAGCGAGTTAGGACCGTATTACGGACATTATTAGCGTTACCATGACAACAATAGGGACCTTCATTTACGAGGCTTCGGCGTCTCATGATTGGAAACCTATGTCCCTGGAGTTGAGTATAAATAGGCTGGAAATGTTTAACCTTTTGTGATTGAAAATCTGTGTGTACAAAAAGGTTTTTATTTTAGCGAAATGTGCTAAAAAAACTACTGTTTGTTTTTTTTTCTAGTGTGCGTTTATGACCACCAATGACCGGGCAAAAGGAATTGGTATGTAAGGATTGTATACACTCTCTGCCTATCCCCATAGGAAGAAGGCGTTTACGTGGGTATGTACTATGTTCCGTTCCAGCATACATGTTGTGTTGGATTCATCCAAACATATTTTTTTTCCATCAAAATTAAGTGTCTATCAAACTTCAACCAAGATTTCAATATCGAGAGTCCAATAAAAGCGCAAAATCTCACTTAGTTCGAGGAATCGATTAAAAAAGTGTTCGTCTTCCTTCACCCATGAACGAAATAGTAGCACTATATTTTTATTTTGTTTCCGTCATGTTTTTCTTGCTTCTCAGTAGGAATCGATATTTTCTAAGAAAACCGTGATTATTTTTTCTAAACCCATCCCACTAATTAGACAAAAACCAAAATAATATAAAAATAAGAATTTGTTTCTTATTTCTTTTACGTCTGTTCCTTATAAAATACGGTACGAATTAAAACATCTTTTTACCTTCACGACTTTCCGTTTGTTTGCGAGGAGAAACTATTACCCGACGGTCCATTAGCTTGTGTTAATTGCACCATTTTTCCTATAAAACGCGTGGATACTTTTCCGTTTAGACGTTATTCAGTGGCGTTTCTAAGAAGAGCTAATGTTTTGCTGGGTTTAAATTACGGTTTATAATAATTTTATGTTAAATATTTTGTTTGTTTGTTGTAATGGGGAAGGCTGGGTTTTAATGAGTTTGGCTCGGGTTTCTGGTGTTTTGTCTATCTGCGAATAGGGTTGGCTACGTCCGGATTTTTCCGGACATATCCGAAAAACGAGGGGCATTCAGATTTGAACGGAATCTCCAAAAACACAAAATTAAAACTGTTAATGATACAATAAAATACTTGTTAATGAAATCCGTATAGAAATTAACAGTATATCCTAATCCTAATCCTTACTTAATTATAAATGAGAAAGTAAGTTTGTTTGTTACTTTTTGTTGCCTAAACCACTGAACCGATAATCCTGAAATTTTCCGTATACGTTCTCAGTTGTACAGAAACCGACATAAACCTTTTATCCCGAAAAAAGTACTGTTCTCGAGGAAAATATCAATTACGTTATTTTTATAATAGATGGCACCACATGTCTTTCGAATCATGACTGATTCAAGCAGAGTACAGCCCGAATTGATTGTCAAAAAGCCGCGGGTTAAAGCTAGTCACCTATAAAAATAGGATACTTATATTTTAATCAATCCATGGAATTAAATTATTGTGCACAACTCAAGAGTATGAAAGGTCCGGATTTTTTCTTCAAAGGTCCGGCATTTTATCCGGAAAACAAAAAGATCTGGGAACCCTATCTGTGGAGTTTACTGACCCTGCAATTTAATGATGATGAACTATTTGGTTTTAGTAGTAGCTCTCAATTTAATTACACACAGGACCTAATTACATATGTGCAGTGGCCCACTAAACAAATTTTAAAACCTATAAGGGTAAACTGCTTATTGATGCAATCCTTCTTCTTAGCGTGTCGATAGCAAACTAAATTGTGTCGGCCCAGAACCGAGACACTACTTTGGCGCCTTCAGTAGCGTCCATCAGTTCATGTAATGGACAAACAACAGGACTCGCAGAACACAATATTAAGTGCCCATTGTTTGTGAAACAGCATCACATTGAAACTCCAGGTCAGAGTCATCAATGAATCTCCAATTGAGCAGGTTCTCCTTTTTGCAGTCAACCAGAGACCAGTGTCTATTTAAAGACTTCTTATTTATACACTGTTATCAGTTCTAGAATCATGTACGGGTATCCATAGTAAATTTTGTGTTTTGACACTCTGTTGCGATGTCTCGTACACTTTTATTGAATTATTTAAACTTCTAGTACAAAAGTGGTAGGCAGACTTAATACCACAAGGCATTATCTACCAGTCAACCTTTGGGTTAAGTAAATTTGCTTTCAGCTTTTTTAATGCCAAAGGGTAGTGCGTTCCAGAGCTTTAATGTTGAGACAGCGTAGGTGTGAATTTGACGTAAAACCAGTGCGGTGTTAAGTTTGTTTGTGTTTGAAGATTTTTGGAGGCTCGAAGGTTACGACTTGCAGAACTAGCCAACTTTCATAAAGCTTTCCAGTTTGTTTTAACAACATACTTCGGTTCATTGACTTCCTGAATTCCTGGTTTGTATAGCCATAAGAGGTATGTACATTTACGGGTCGGATCATAAAAATCAGCACATCTGGCGATCTATATACTACAACAGATCAAATGCCCCATTATATAGTGTTATAATTGAATTACAACAAATAAAACTACACCATAAATAGGAATTGTATTTATTTTACTGCGGAAGCCGTAAACATTAAGATGGGGAATGCGTTTCTGTGGGAATGGGGAAATTGAGGAAAATTGTTGACCAGCGAATAAATCTTAATCTTTTAAACGGAGAAACTAATGTAGTAAATGGGTTCAAGAGGTCAAAGTGAAGGCACGTGGATGAGATAACTTAACACAACCATCATCATCATCACTTCATCTAAAAAACGTCTACAGCTGGACACAGGCCACATTGCCGGTCTTGTGTGACACGGATCTAGCGATCCCCGCAACCTTGACCAGGTGTAACATAACTCAACACCAGTAGGTAATTAAAGAAGGGTTAGGTAGTAGTGTAAATTACCGAGTTTCCTCCGTGCCTCGGAAAGCACGTTAAGCCGTTGGTCCCAGCTGTTATTTGTAGATCTTTGACAGCCTTTACGATTAGTCAGAAGCCAAAAAGTCTGACATCCAGTCTTACCAAGGGGTATCGTATTACCCAGTTACTGGGTTGTGGACGTCAGATAGGCAGTCGCTTCATGTAAAATACTGGTACTCAGCTGCATACTGTTAGACTGGAAGCCGACCCCAAGATAGTTTAGGAAAAGGCTAGGCAGATGATGATAGGTAGTAGTGTAAATTATTACATTTCTTACAATATCAATAAAATTTGCCTAAAAATTTCCTAATTATATGTCTTTGTCCACTCGCAGGACCAGTGTGTGTTCGGAGAAGACACGTCGAACAAATTTTTGGTTCTCGGTCCATTTTTCCACGATGTTGGCAATTTTATAAGCGTAATCAGCCTGTTATATTCCCACTGCTGAGAGTCGGGCCTCTTTTCTATGAGAGGGATGGGTTTGTATCCATTAAGCGGGTCCAGTGCGTGTTTGTGGACATCACACATGTCTTCCTATTCTCGGTCCAAGAACATGCAGGTTTCCTCTCGTATGTATTCTGTCACCGTTTCGAGAGCAGTGGTGATGAAACAAATCAAAGATATCACTGGGTTTAGTGCTAATATCACGACGATATTCGTGACTCGAATAAAATCCAATTACACAGTTCCCTCCACTTCAGACCACCATATACTTACAAAGTTACAGTGAAACTGTCAAATCTAATATTGTAAAGGCGAAAGTAACTCTGTCTGTCTGCTGACACTGTTATTGAATAGATTTCTATGAATGAAGACTATGTTCGTTGGTCTGGTAGTTGCTAGCGTGACTGCTGAGGATGAGGGTTGGGTTCGATTCCCAGGTCGATCAAAGTGTCAGTGGATTTTACCATCAGGAGTTTCTTAGTAGCAGCTACGGAGTCTGGAAAAGGCCCTCTATTTAATGGGACTTAAACATAAATGACTAAACGTGGGTGTACTATAGATACACTTCTACCTAAACCTTCAAGGATTACAGGCGTAATGTTATGTTATGTAGTACGTTCGTGCAATGATTTATAAGATACTAGCTTCTGTCCACGGCTTCGCCCGCGTTTTTTCGGTCCGCGAGATCACACTACCGGGATAAAAAGCATCCTATGTGCTATTACAGATTATTATCTATCACTGTGCCAAATTTAATCCAGATCCATTCAGTAGTTTTTACGTGAAAGAGTAACAAACATCCATCCATCCATCCATACTTACAAACTTTCGCGTTTATAATATTAGTAGGATAGGATAATTTTGCCATTTTCGACCATGAAGCAGGCAAAACCGCAGACAAAAGCTAGTCCCACCATATACTAACAAAGTTAGTACGGAACTGTCAAATATTTCGTAAGTTAGAACCACTTACGTTTCATTTCGTCTTCATGGTGCCATCGAGGAGTGTGGAGGTGCATATATCTAAGTAAATGTTCGGTCATTCTCGGGTCAATCTCCCTTAGGGCATCGCACTCAAAATAACAGTCTTGTTCTCATGTAAGATAAGGGTTGCACTGGGTTGGTTTATGATTTTTTTGGGACTTAGTTTTAAGTCTTTTCTGGGAGATGGTCTCTTGGATGTTGGAGTATTTGCCCAGCAGTGGGATGACACAGGCAAACAGTAACAGTTTTTAAGTGATGTGACGGAACGGTTCAAAGATGAAAAAGACTCATAAATATCATTATTCTGGGCTTTGTTTTACTAAACGACTATTTACTAAAACCAACTTTGTATATAATCTTTATAATTTATGGCCATTTTAACACTCACAGGGAATACTGATTCTGTGAATTCCGTGGAGGTACTATTTATACCATTGAACCTGACTGATTGCGATTAGCGCAACTATGAGTAGGTTCGTAGGACGTTCACGTGTGTGATCATGGCTACGGATTATTGACACTGACAGCTCTTAAACGTGGTTTATACGGGGTGTTGTTTTGCATCCTCGTCAAATTCAAGGAGGTAAATATGCTAATGATTCTCGTCCCGAATCAATAATAAAATGGGTAGGTAATTTTGATTTTTATTTATATTAACGGAAATGAACGAACGAAAGTTTGAACCACCCTTGTTTTAAACGCAGCCCGTCTGTTCCTCGCCCAATAACCGCAATCTCACACATCCAAACAATCTCAAACGTTTATTCGATAATTTCTTATTCCCTAAACCACGTTAAGGGGGTTATTCTAAAATACTGACCAACTTAAACAACCAACAAAATTGTGTTTATTAATAAATATCTAGGTACCGTAATTTTAATGATTATTTATGTCTTTTGTCCCAACCTCCTGAATTTTAACGAGGATGCAAAACAACATCTTGTATGTGCTGAATCGAGTTATTTTCGAAGCGAAATTCGCCCGTAATCTCATCATCTGTCTGCCTTTTCTCAACTATGTTGGTGTCCGTCTAACCGAATGCAGCAGCTGAGTCCCAGTATTTTTTGTTAGCCCGTACTCTACTAAAAAAAACATATTAACTCCCATAGCACTCCCTGCCTTACCTATCTTCCATCGGATACTATCACGTCGCCGTAGTTCACGTCGCGTGATATTGGGCGAAGCGGAATTATGTGCATTCCAACGCAAAGGGCGGCTGCAATAGAACCTCTTTCCGAATTTCCCACTCAAATCGTATTGTACAAAGAATGGGTGACAGTTTGGGGCGGTATAAAGGGAATATTATTGGAAAATCGCTGTGTGAAGGATCGTGATTATATCATGGCCTGTTTGCTACTGCATGTGTGTAGGTGGTATCATAAATCCCTCTGTAAGCCCCGAAGGGTTAGCAGAGGTGTACTTATTAGTACATCAACATTTTGAAAGTTATGTTTAAGTCCCATATAATAGGGAGCTAGTCTATTGCCATCAATCGGGCGCAATGGGAGATTCCTGATGGAAAACTTAATAAAACTTTGTTGGCCCGGATATCGAACCTTGGTTCTCATGCTCCACAGTCGCATTTGCCACCACTCCACAAACGAGGCAGTCCAACACTAACTACATTTAAGTAAAGTTAACTTATTTAAGTAGTAAGTCTGGTTAACAACAAAATATTTTACTGTCTTCCTAATCAGTTCAGCTAGATTTTGTAAATCAAGTTGCTATGGAAACGGCACCGCACAACAGACTTTGCAAAGAACTACTACATAACAATGCCTTCAAGTTCGCCTTCTCCGAATTTGAAGAAAGAAAAAGTATTTATTAGTCTCGCACAAGACAGAGAGAAACAATTTTGTTAGAAAAAAAAAAAACTAAATTACATAAATCAATAAAAATAAAAAAGTAAACACGAGAGTTCGGACGGTGTCGGACGTTAAGAATAGCACCATCCCATATCTTCGCGTGGGTGTCGTAAGAGGCGACTAAGGGACTTGCCAGAGAATGGGCAGCAGCGTTCTCTGTGCTTTTTGCAACAACCGTACTGCGATCGCCAACCCGTCTGCCAAGCGTGGCGATTATGGCAAAAACCCCCCCTAATGAGCGCAATACGAAAATGGCCCCTAGTACCCGGCAGCCCGTCCACCCTCGACTATGGTAGCGGTCAAGGTAATGGCGTGGCAAGGGGTGCGAAGAATCTCCGGAAGAGATCCGGCTGCCTATACCGACGACTTGACCTGGCAACATACAACACGCGAATGA
Organism: Cerastis leucographa; assembly: GCA_963082945.1. NCBI lineage: Eukaryota > Metazoa > Arthropoda > Insecta > Lepidoptera > Noctuidae > Cerastis > Cerastis leucographa. Next base: position 7,636,195 of record OY720361.1, read on the forward strand.
CCAGTGTGTGCTGCCAGTGATTACATACGGGACCGAAACGTGGTCGCTCACAATGGGCCTCATCAGAAGGCTCAAAGTCACCCAAAGGGCAATGGAGAGAGCTATGCTCGGAGTTTCCTTGCGTGATCAAATCAGAAATGAAGACATCCGCAAGAGAACCAAGGTTACCGACGTAGCCCGAAGAATTGCCAAACTTAAGTGGCAGTGGGCAGGGCACATTGCTCGCAGAACAGATGGCCGATGGGGCCGAAAAGTTCTGGAATGGCGACCGCGAACCGGGAGACGATGCGTTGGAAGGCCTCCCACTAGGTGGACCGATGACCTGGTGAAGGTTGCGTGGATCCGCTGGATGCGAGTCGCACGGGACCGGTCAATGTGGTGACACTTGGGGGAGGCCTATGTCCAGCAGTGGACGTCTTTCGGCTGAAATGATGATGATGAAAGACGAGAAAAAAAATAAGACATAATTAAACTGGATTTTACTGATTTTAATATATCGATCAAGCTTGTTAATTTAGCTATACGCTGTACTATGAGGACTTATAGATAGTTTTTGTACTATCACCTTATTACAGGATTACAGGAGTAACATATCAAGCTGAGTTTCGGCCTACAATGTTCCCACTGCCTCCTCTTTACGATAACCCTGAGAGGAAGTGGGCTGTAACCCATAAGGTACCAGTGTGGAATTTCGAAGACATCGACATCCACTGCGATATCGATGTCTTCGAAATTTCAGTTCTGGGATATGCTTGAACCCTCACGATGTGTTCCTTCGTTGTTTTGAGAGCAGTGGTGATAAAACAATTTGCTCGAAGTAAAATTATTGCTAAGGATCGAACCTGCAAAATACAAGTCATGGTCGTTTTCACTGGCCCAAAAAGCTACAATAAATTAAAAGTAACATTAATGATTCCGCCATAATGTGACTAGGTACATTCAAAGTTAAAAAAAACATACAAAAGTTTCACCCACTACAGCATTACGAAACACAAACAGATAAATTAAAATGCAATAATAAACACAGAAGGAATCCATTGCGAACTGTCTGACGCAACAAAGCAAACTATTGCTCCCCGAGGCACTGTGTACTATTACCTCTATTACCTATTCAATTTACTATGAACTCAAACATTGTTTGATTATTATGCCGAACTGGATTTTTTGTAGAACTAATTTAGACAAAACGAAATTCTAATTTACCAAAACCCAAAAAAAAAACGGGTTAGTCACCAACTCGACACGGGGGACAAGCTCTGCAAAGATCTTCATTTTTCATTATAGTGATGTGCTGTTTCATCATTCTTTATCCCAATTTATTTGATATCGGCACAGTATGGTCTTCTTGTTCCATACTTCTCTATTACTCGTCATCTCATCAGACACTTCCTTTATTACTATCACGACGTCATGATATTCTACTACATTTGCTCCGTGGAAATATTAAAAACGAACGAAAACTCTATTCTGGAAAATTCGTAATGATGTGGATTGGTGAATTTTAGCAAAACTAAGACCAATTGTAAATCAAAAGTCATTTATTAAAAACTAGGCCGAAGATCAGCACCGTCTGAACGGCTATTACACAAGTCCCCCAAAACACTCCAGTATCATCCGATTATCTATCAAATCAACACCTCACGTCATTGGTCAATAACGTAACGAAGAATAGCAAGATGGAAATGAAACCAATGGGCATGCTACATTTACGTTGTGTGATATAGCGTGTTGCATGTCGGTTTTTGGCTTTAGGGGTATCCGTTACCGGTAAGGAAGGAAATGGTTATTCGGGAGGTTTCGAAATATCGTGTACACTATCTGAAAAGTAGCCAGTATCTGATGTCTGTATATTGTGGAAGAGAACGTATCGAATAAGCTAAACGACCGTCAGTACTGTACTACCTGGTATACATGAAAAGGCGTTTCGATATTTAGATATTAAATTTTGACAGTTGTTTCTAAAATAAACTACTTATTTTTTGTCAATACGCGCTGGCTGCCAGATTTAGGTAATATCTTTTTTCCTATCACTTTTAAAAATGAAGTTAGTGTTTATCTATAAAATAATAACATCCAGTAACTTAATGAATAACCCGAATGCAATCAGCCAAAAAATACTCAGAACGAAGTTTTTAATATGTTTTAATATATTTTCATGGAAAAGGAAATTAAAAAAATGTCGTTTGCGGCATTTTTTTTTAATTTTCGTCTTCACACCTCAAGGTCTCTCAATAAAAAAAGACCCATGACAATCCGACCACAAAGAACTTCGTTCTACTTTTTTGTCTAATTGCACTCGACTAAATGGCCGTGGAAGCTAAATCCACTGAAATATTTTCCTATGGATTTCAAATTGGATCTGTAAACTTGTAATAAGAATAGATTTTCATTTGTTTTCATACCTAAAAAGTATTAAGTTCCAACTCATGTATGTCGGATCCAGTCATTATTACGGACAGAAATTGAATCGGGAAAGCGTGCCAAAGGCGACCTACTTACCAGTCTACCCACACCTAAGCGCGCTTCTACAGAGTCGTGATGTTTCGAGTTCGCTGCAAGGAGGACAGAGAGAGTGTCTGTCTGATCGCGGCGGAGTCAAGCCGTCCCGGAACTGTACCCCCGATTCATGGTGCCTAGTGTTTATTGTGTTGGATTGTAATTTCAAGTAATTTGTTAGTTCGATAAAAGCAGTGTACAGTGTGTCGTGTGGGTTTTCATAGCACGAAACCCAGGTTCTGCCCACATGATAACCGAGTCTAAAGAAAATAAACCACCTCACTACGACATGTATATAAATAGCAAAGTTACTACTTGTATGATAATTTTCTTTTCAAAATCTCCCAACTCTATTCGTGTTTACCCACCCTCAAGAAAAAAATATATTCTCCAACAAGTAATCAATCTTTCACCATCGAACGTCAAAAAAACCCCATTCATCATTTTCTACTGACCGAACTAACCCGGTCAACGCACCCATTTGGAAAACATCCATACTTGTGAACTGAGAGCAGTTTCCCTGATAACTGTGGACAAATCGGTTTACCTCTACAACTTGGAAAACTGATTTTTATTGAATCGTTTCTAGATAAGAATGGGTGTTTCGAAGTTGAAGGCGCCAGGAACATCGTCTGACGTCAAACTTTGCTCGTCAATATTTTTCAAAAGGATCGCGTTGAGTTGTTCAAGTAGAGTGCGTTTTTTTTCTATCGTGTGTAACTTCTTTTGCTTTTTCCCAATAAGTATAATATAATTATAAAATATATTTCTTAAGGTTATATTAATATTTTATATACACCCCTACATACTATAAAATTGGGGTCAGCTTCCAGTCTATCCGGATGCAGGTGAATACCAGTATTTTACATGGAGCGACTGCCTATCTTACCTCCACAACCCAGTTCGTACTGTGTAACACGATACCTCTTGGTATAAAGACTTGCTGTCAGAATTTCGGGCCACTGACTACTTGGGACGATAGTCAAAGATCTACAGACAGACGGGATCAACGGCTTAACATGCTTTCCGAGGCAAGGAGGAAACTTGATATGTAATGGGTGGTCATCCACGGATCAACCTTGCCAAGCGGGGTTTAACCTGTCGGGCCTACGATGTCCACTCATACTTAAGTGACAATGCTGTAATATAGAAAAATTGTAAAGCCAAATGATTTTAAAAGAGTAACCATGGAGTTTCCTGCCGGTTCTTCTCCATAGGAAACGACCAACCCGAACCGAGCAGCTTTTTGTCGACGTTTTACAAGTGCCCATGTAGGCCTATGTGAAATAAAAATATTTTGATTTTGATTTTAACCTGCAGATCGAACCAAGCGGCTGTTATTATTTAGCCACGAGGTCCTCCTTTAGAGTGTGTAACCATTTAACCAAATTTTGCATCGTGCTTTTTCGAAGGTGATAAGTAACCGCTAACCATAGTGTGGTAGTCAACGATTTCATACAGTTTACATAGAAAAGAGTTGTGTCGTTATGTTCTGTTATTGTGATTGGGTGTCATGGCTAAGGCGGTTGGCGTTAGCTGTCACCTCCGTAAGAGCACTTTAAGAAGGACCTTTGCTTATTTGTTAACGTCATACATATAGCATGACCGCCCCTAAAACGACCCACTGAATCATGAATGAACCTAAAACTTTTGGACGAATTTATCAACGCCCTGTAATTCTTATCCCATTTTGATTCTTGTACATAATTTAATGATTATTTTACATCTATTTGTACTTTGTAAATAATGTACTGTACATACTGAATTCAATGTTTTTAGACAAACTGAATGTGTAGCAAAAGTGATAGGTACGAATTACCCATTTGAACACAATCATTTTCTTAAAAAAACATAGTTCAATATATTATTTTTTATGTTTATTTAAAGAGAGTTAGTTTTTGAGAGCAGCGGTGGCAGCCTCGACTTACGAGCAGTAAGCCGTGGGTTCGAACCCAGGCAGGCGCATTACTTTATGTAATTTATTTCATCACCGCTGCCCTCAAAAACGGTGAAGGCACCGTGAGGAAACCGGCATGTCCTAGAACTAAAAATTCGAAGACATTGTGACATCAAACAAACCGCACTGGGGCCGCGTGGTGGATAAGAGCCCCCTCTCATAGAGAGGAGGCCTGTGTCCTAATAGTGGGAACATTATAGGCCGATGATGACTAAAGAGAAGTAAAGAGGAATACACTCTTTAGATAGTATAGTGAATCGGTACAATCTAGTTCTCATTCAAGTTATAGTTCTATATACGAGTTGTCTGTATTGCGAAAGTTTTGCGAGATTAATAAACATCAAGTTCTAACAAAGTTACACCCCACATACGCGTATGTGGAAAGTTCATATCCAACATACGATTTAATAATGAGTAAATAAATGATTTCTATCGTTTACTAGCTGTCGCCTGCGACTTCATTCGCGTGAAAGTTTTGAAGTGGATGTGTGAGAAATAAAAATAGCCTACGACCTATTCTCCGCCGTTTCGAAGGAGTTTGATAACAAACACTGTGACACGAGATTTTTACATATTAGGTAAGAGTTAATATTCGTTCGGGTACATCCCGTTTGGTAACTTTCCTATTTCGACAACTACACAAAAGACATACAAAACCAGTGAAAAACAGTGCCATTTCGTAACTGTTTTAATCTTCAAACATTGAGTCCCGTTTCGTAACCCATAATTTCAACTGTTTTTTACGGTACAGTCAGCTCCCAAAGTTACAACAAAACTTTTTTATTGATGTTGTTATTTTTGGTCTCTCTCTGGCACACTATGGTTTGTTACGAGAGAACTCAATTTAGAATCTGAACAGAAAGTACTAGCAGAATAATTAAGATGTTGTTGCCGCTAAAATCGTCTTTTTAGAGAATACATTTAAAAAAAAACTAGGCTAACTAACTAAATGAATTCAATGAGTAATTTATTCTAACAGTTCCATCTGCACCCTTATACTTATGATCAAAGTACTATTGGCTTCCATACATTTAAGATGGCTGTTCAAAAATGGGTCCTCAGTAAACATGCATAATGTGCTTGAATATGCAACTTTTGTTTTTTTTTTTTTTTCTGGTTTCGCACGGTTTGTGCATTTAGCCAGTGTGAAGTTATAAACATGCTACTTATGTTTACGTATGGACATGTCACAACAAATTCTAACCTGTCAGAATCGGGGTGCTAAAAAAGTTGGAGCTCGCGTCGCTCGCTCTTGCATCCTACAAGGGCTCAGGGTTCCATAACTCTAAAGTGCCCAGGGTCTCCAATTGGCACTGGATATTACGTGTGGTATTTTTTAGTAGTTCTTCTGAGTCCTAACTGTTTTTGCCTAACAAAAAGGTTACCAAACGGGAATTAATACACGCAAATTCAAAAGGTTACGAAACGAGACTCAATGTATGAAGATCAAAATAGTTACGAAGTGGCACTTTTGTGTTGGAATTTTGTTTAGTTGTCGAAATAGAAAAGTTACCAGATGGGATGTACCCTACGATTTGCCTCAGGTTCGCCAGCCAGCCAGGTACTTCTGACCATGAAGTCCAGGTTTCGATGTCAGGTCGGGCAGTGTCATTGGGTTTTTCTACATGGAATTTTTCATTAGCAGAGTAAGGCTTTCTGCTCGGTTGATGGCAAAAGGCTTGAGTCATACATTTTTAGCGAATTTTGGTATTATTATACGTGACGTAGAGGTATGAATGTAAAAAAAATATAATTGTCATATAGAAGGAGATATGGAAGTAGCTCAAGATAATTTAAAACCGTCGACATTCTGCGCTCTTTGATATCCTGGCTAGCCAGACCAATTTCCGGCATCCCTATTTCTTCTTCCAAGAAAATAAGAACATCTAGTGAGATTAATCTTCAGTCTATGTCCGCAGCACATACACTTACGACTTAATTTAAAGTATTTGTAAAGAAACCGGGGTTTACATAAGTTGTATTTCTGTTTCCGTTTCTGTAATAGAGTACAGTCAAAAGCACCAGTAACGTATCATTATAATTTTTCTGTCCTTATCACAATTTATTTAGGGTCGGCGCAGCACCAAAATTTAAACAATTATCTAAATTCAGAACCGATTTACTTGTGGAATAAAGATAACAACTTTAAATTAAGACCTATTTTATAAAAAAAATGGGTTCTAAAATAATATAATTTGTGAAAACATGAAATAGCAAACAATACAGTGTGAGAAAATCACTTTTAAAAGTTGCTAAAAATGGTGTTAGTCACTGTACCAACTCCGTATCATCTTTTATCTCAAAGAGAGGTTCCTTTTACATCAGTGTGTGTAGTAAATAAAATCTTCGCTTTGACTCGATTTTCTTCGTCGCGATGTGAAAGGAGTTAGTATGAAAGTATTATGATTAAACCTAGTGGATTTAAGTATTTCCGAGTAAGTCGGGCAGTGGGTAAAATAAGTATGCTTGCAGCTTTATGTCAGCTGTTTTTAAAATATCTTGCTATGCTTATAGGATGCAAGTCGATTAAGATGTGCTACGTTTAATTGCAATAGGGGACCGGACTGGGTAAAGAAAACGACATTCTATTTTGTCCGTCAGACAGGTAATACAAAAATATTAGACACGTATTTTTTGTTTTATCAAAATATCAAAAAATTACTTAGTTAAAACTCATTAAAGTTGGAGAGTGGGGGCTTACTACGTCACAAGTAGGTATAAAACTTACCTACATGTGACGTCATGCGCCATTTCAACTCAATATATCTCCGTAATTTTATGACCACGTGAAAAAAGAAAAAATACGTGTCCAATACTTTTCAATAAACTACCCGACGGACATAGAAAAAAAAAATGGATTATCCCCTATTGCAGGTTTGGTTTATTTCATATTTCGAGTACTTACCTCTATATTTCGTATTCGTTGATGAGTTTGTAATGAAGTGGAACTTTGGATACTGAATGTAAACGTCAAATAGTACGTCTATTCGACCTTTAGTTTGATCATAAGAATAAGACCCATGAGATCTAAAGCAGGGTCATTTAGCGTATTAGGAGCGAGTCACCATAACTATTTTCCTATTCACTTATTTATTATGACTGGAACCGCACCCAATAAAACACATTTGGGAAGAGGCTAGGCAGATGTACTAGTGTGTCAAAGGTAATTATTTCGTTTTGCTATAACCTAAGTGAGATATGGGATAATATTTTTCCCGTGACAATTTTGTCTAATAGCCTCTATATACATGGTGTAAATCACCTCATCACGAAGCCGTTAACCAAACATTCTGTACATGAAACTAAGTAACTTTACGCAAAAATTATTGCTGGGAAACGACTTTTTTTTGGGGGGTGTAAAATCAAGTTTTGTGGTAGAACTCAATGTAACGCACTCAAAACATTGTGCTGATGGACGGATTGAATAGTACGGGGGTCGTGGAGGTGTTTAAAGTAAAAATCTTACATTAAAAACTTGTATTTAAAAAAATACTTGTCAAAAAGTTGGAACTTTGACCCCTAATATCTCCGTAACTGAAAAGTTCCCAGGTATGGTGTAGAACAAAAATGATCACAATGACAGGGAGAACCAGTGCCTTTCGGCTTCGTTAAGAGGTGTTTTACACCCTTTAGGTACTGTCTTACATCTCCAATGACACAACATGAAATTCCATCCCAAACTCAGCCGCCTTTCGCAACTACCCAAATCGATCCACAGTGTATACATAATACCATATTTTCCGCGCACTAAAACGAAGGTTTTTTACTATCCATTGACTAGACGGTGGTCCATAGAGAAAGCCACGCGTAATGACTCCAGCTGTCATTAGCTTGCCTCTCGCGGCAGATTGAAAATTTAACGAGCACCAGCCCTGATACAGGGTTGAACGTTGTATCTTAATATCGTTCTTTATGCTGTGTTTGTTTTTTAAATCTGTGTGTGAAAGAAGGTTGGGTGCGGAGGTTTTAATTATGTTCAGTTAGATATTATGTCGAGCATGATATTTCTGGTTTTAACAAAAAAAAAACTATTGCTCTGGTAACGGTGTACAAAAGGACGCTTGAGTCTCAGCTGTGGGAACGGTTTAAAATTGAGAATTAAAAGAAATTTAACGAAGATGCTTAACGTTTAAAAATTGAGAATTAAAAGAAAATTGACGAAGACACTTCGTGCAAAATTTTGCTATCCATTTAAAGTTTGGTAGATGCTTACTTACTGGCTTATTTGGAGGGTCCCTTTGGTTCAATAATCGATGGTTCCGTATCTATAAAATGTATTCTTAATTATAATAATCACTTACCTGTGTTTGGTAACAAATACATATTATAATTAGATGTCAAAATTCCTTGAATCTAAACCTTATTTCTTATTTCTGTGAAAGAAAATCATCATGAGGAAACCAGCTTGTCTGAGAGATATTTCTCGACGGCATGTAAAGGCAAAGTCATGGATGGCATAAAACTCTAACACCATGTTAGGCATTAACCACACGAGAAAAAAAGAAGAAAGTACTATTAATAACACTTACAACGGGATATTTACCATTGTAAGTGTTGTTGTAAGTGTTATTAATAGTGTTGTGACCATGTTAGTTTAAAAACTTAAAAGAAGAAAGTAGTTTCTTAAGCACATTTTCCCAGAAAACTTCACTTACCCAAAAAGCCACTACACTCGATGCATCAAACATTTTGCCACTTCCGATACATCAAAGGGCTTCTTAGTAATAGGATATTTGGAATGAAGCGCTGCATAATTTTTGCAACCAAAGTGTACTTTGTGAAGTGGTCGGTCACAGTAGCACAGAACTCCATTAGGAAGTTTTGGACGTAGGCCAGAGTATTCGTGTTAATCGGAAGACTTTTTGATTTTTCGCAGACTTGGACGTAGGTAGAATTTGTCAGGGTCTCGTTTTTAAGAATAAGTAACAAATCCCTACTAATATAATAAATGTGAATGTAAGTTTGTTTGTTACGCTTTCACGCAAAAACTACTCAACCGATCATCATAAAACTTTGTACATATATTCTTGGAGTTATTAGAAGTAACATAGGCTATATATCATCACGCTACGACCAATAGGAGCGGAGCAGCAATGAAAAATGTTGCGAAACGGGGAAAATGTGACGCAGACGAAGTTGCGCGGGACAGCTAGTAATATAATATAATCAATCAATAATAATCTGGATCTCTTTAAAGTTCGAGTAAATCGGTGTCCTCTAGGCAAGCCTTTACCCACACTAGGCTAGAGATGCGGCCAAACGCAAGCCTATTTTGTATGAAAAGTAACTACTAAGGTGAGTACCTAACTACCTACTTTATTTAATTTATTAATCATTTTCAAACACTACACTACCACCACCGCAAAGCTGTACCTACAAGTACGAGGTTTGATACACACAACTTTTTGTATAATTTTAAAATAGTTTCTTGTTGTACAGTGCCCCGCACCATTACCTGACCCATCTCACAAAGCAAAAAAGAGGCAAATGGGTCAGGTAATGCTGCTCACTGACTGTACCTACTGAGCTGAGAAGGAACTGTTTTGTCATCATCATTAGCCTAGCCCTTTCCCGACTATTTTGGGATCGGCTTCCAGTCTAAAACCAGTACTTTACATGACGCGACAGTCTATGTGACCTCCACAACCCAGTTAGTACTGAGTAATACGATACCCTTTGGTGAGACTGGTTGTTAGACTTTCGGGCCTCTGACTATTTAACGACTATCAAAGATCTTCACTTCGCAGCCGGGACCGACGGCTTCTTGGTATGTAGGTGGTGAACCCATCCACGGATCAACCTAGGTAAGCGTAGCTTAACCTAAAGACCCGAGCGGCTGTTATTATTTAACTGTCTCACGATGATCAATTAGGTATAGATGATAGCTCTTGGGCGTGGTTTTACCTGCGTGGTGGTCGAAATTAAAATTGTCCTGTAGGACAGTAATAAGTATTAGTATAAAAAAGTATTCTCTGAACCCAGGTCATGGTCTATTTGTCAAATGCCATCGAAATCCGTTCAGCCGTAAAAAGATAACAAACAAGAAGACAGACAAAGTTACTTTCTCTTTTATAACTTAAGTGTGATCGTTACTATAACGGCGACTCACTTATAGCAGAAATGCTTAAAATTAATAGAAAATACTTCCTTTCAGCTGCTTTCTTCGCTTTATTTACTTCACACTATGTGAGAGAAATTGCTATACACGTTTATTCACCCACACACTTTCACCTTTTCCTTGTAGCTTTTCAAACCTTGCGAACCAATACCTCGTGTACATAAATCCCACATATAATATTCACCAGAACATTACGTTAGAAAGATATAACTTCCTCATGCAAAAATAAATTCAGTTCACTTACCTTCGTGGGAAAAGCAGTGACCTATAAATACGTACGCAGATCAATAAGTAGTTTCGCAGTTTTGCCGCCATTATTATTTATACCTATTTAGGGATGCACGATACTTGCTTTTGTATCGATATTTAGATCGATTCGGATCGTAATTAAGCGATACGTACTTACTAATGCGGTCTAAGAATCTAGGTAATGTTCTGGAAATTCTTTTGTACGTCTTCTGTGTCTTCATTTTTCATTCATAAATTAAAAAAAAAAAAAAAACAATGTCCATTGGCGGTATAAAACCCCTCCAGGTTAGGCACTAACCACACGAAAAAGACCTATCCAGCAATTTATGAGATTGATAAATTTATATCGATCCAAGCATTGAATCGTGTTCGTTTGTATCGATTCAAAATACCGGAGTATCGCATCGCGTTGTATCGATACTGTAAAGTAACAGATCGGACCATGCATCACTATACCTATTCGACCCTCTGATTTCGTTCGAATTTCAAATTCATTGGTCGGCCCTTACTGGTTGCGGAGACCACGAATTAAAATGTACTGTCCACTTCATCCAACACGAGTGACTGCAAATAATTAGAAAACTCGAAATGCCCTTTGAGTATTAAAAAAAGAAGTCATGATGTCGTTGACGCACTTCACACTCCTTGCTTCGAATGTGTTTTAACCTTTTTTAGAGGCAACTTTACGCATGGAGTTTTTTGAAAAGAAAAATTCGAAACTGCATGAAGTATTTCTGTTAGACGTTTTACTTTTTGCGAGTATATTTCGTAGCTATTTGACTGGAAGAATCTCTTTAGATACGGACTATTTTGCGTGCACGACATTTAGAAATTCTTGCTTTATTTAAATGTCAGAAATAGTGATTCATGAGCTCTTTACATTAAAGTTGGTAATAACTGAGATATTCGAGTATGATTTATGCGTTATGCATTTAAATTTATAGCACTGTCGTTGCTTATTGGATTGGAAGTGTACTAAGTGAACTAGTTTGTGATGCTCTACTTGCCTTCGACATTCTATTTTTATTTTGGCGGCATTTGAACAATGAAGACTTAGGATTGGATATTGATAGAAGGTTTATTGAAGCGTTTTTATTTAACTTATGCCTCAGACAGACAACTGGTCATCTTCAGTATTAAATATTGATGTTAACATCACTCTGTATCTCCGACGGGCGAGGTAGAGGTAGGTGTATTTAAAAGTAGTCCACCTTTGGACAGTATTGTTTAATTCCCTAATTATAAGGGGTGAGCTTATTGCCATCAACCGGGCGAAAAATCAGACGAAATACAAATGCCAAATACGATGGTACATTTATTTTTTGCTTTGTTTTATAACGTTTATCGTGATTTTAGCGAAATACCATCCTTGTATTAATCGGCGATCGCGATAAAACATTGATATGAAGAAGAAAAACATCAACACACTAACTTTCTGTTTACATTCCTTCCCATGTACCTAATGGAGCAATAAAAACTTTGCACTCACAACCATTTGCGAGATCTCAATGAAAATCTATCAAAACATTTTTGATACATTGGATCACGCATAGTTGATAGGAAAACAGTTCCCATACCCATAAAGTTAGGATGAACTATCAGATATTCATCCAAATGGAATCGTTTCACCGTAAAATATTCATTTATTCGCTACAATATTTCATAAAATGCAACAGCAATGCATTATGTTCGAACTCTTGCGCTCTATTCAAACTCGCGTGTGAATTATACATGAGTTGATATTCTCAATCTGTCGCGCGTCGTTACCAGTTAACCTGAGCTTCCCTGCTTGTCTTTTGTTTCGGTGATGTTGAAATTTCCGGGGTGGAGCGAGGTGAAATGAGGAGTCAAGTTATAATGGTTATGTATTACGCTTATGTTTTCGTTCCCGGTGAAAGTTTGACAAATAGCTCGCAGTGCAGTTCCAGTTTCGATAAGCTGATACGATCCTTCGGTGTGTGAGCGTTTTCCCAAGTATCAGTTTCGAGTTTGTCCGTCGGCGGTGATTTATGTTATCGTTTTCTTTTTGTCGCAAATATTTTTGTTTGTGTAAGTAGTTTATATGTGAAACTGCGTGAAATATACGAAGCGGGATTGTATCTGGAAGTTAAGTTGGTCGGGTTGGGAAAACGATTTGTTTGTGGAATATTTTTACTTATGAGGGTTTTTATTTTGAGCTGTTTTATGTTTATATTGAATGTATAAGTAAATAATGCAATAGAATACTTAATTTAACGATTGTTGTTGTTCAGAATTTGTATTCACGAGTATTTTACTTCATACGATGAAATATGAAATAGGTAACGTATTACGGTAAGGAAGTAATACATTTTTACGATGGACGCTAGTGAATTCATGAAAGCTATCACGCTGAGTAAACATTCTGAGATTAGCTCGTACATATTATGTGCTTCGCATTACCCGTACTGTACACGACCCTATACTATTTTGAAAATATCTGTCAAAATACACCCCATCTTAAAAGTGAAAACATCGAGAGGAAACTGGCATGCTTAGTAGGTGTTTCCGCCGCTGAGTTTCGTCCGAACCGGCCCAAATATTTTTGAGTGGTGCTTCGGACTTTACTTTTTCCAAGCAAATTTTGTACAGTCAGAATGAAAAACCTTAGGTAGGGTTATATTAATCAAGTAAAAGTCAGGGAATTGTTGGAAAAAGATAAAGTTTAATATACTATTACAACAATCAACAGTAAGCATGATAAATCACAATATGAATGTCTTGTATATCAATTACCTGGGTTCCCTGGCTATGTCTATGATCCCGAGATCAGATTGTATTGGAAGCTGATTAACTAACTAACTTCAAATATTGTAAAACCAAATGATTTTAAAAGAGTAACCATGGAGTTTCTTGCCGGTTCTTCTCCATAGGAAACGACCAACCCGAACCGTGCACATTTTGTACCCATGTAGGCCTATGTGAAATAAAATATTTTGAGTTTAAGTTTGATCAACAGCAACACAAACTACTAAAAATACCCCAGTTCACCCCAGCTAGTTAGCTTGTATAAAAGCTGAATTCAGGCCAACTCTGGTAGGCGTCCGGTAATGGGTAAACTTTGGGGCACTGCGCTTTGTAGTCTAACATACAACTTAATTATCGCAGGCCCGGATAATTACGTCACAGGCAGATCGAAAAAGGCCAGTTTGGGCTTTAGAATAATTGTTTTAGAGTTCAATGTTGCGTTCAGTGAATGTTTTTATTCATGAATCTTTTGGTTGAACGGTGGGTTGAAATCTATGAAAAAGTTATCAACCTGCCATTAAAGAAAATCATCAACGAAGATCATGAAAATTTATGGCTTGTTTCAGCAAATCTGGAAACTATTTCGGAATGCATTTTCTTTCCTACTAGCATTTCGGAGATTACTCTTGGGAAAGTATTACCGATTTAAAAAGTACACTAGACGAACAGCCAGCTGTTCGTTCATCAAAATCCTTTCAGGGCTTGAGGTTTGAGAAGGTAATAAACAGACATAGTTATTTCCACAGTCATAATATAGAATTTGATGAATGGTCTGTACGGAAAAAGACGTATCTTCTTCTTCCAATTATGGAAAGGATAAGGGAATCATGAATATCAGCGTCAGGTGTATGCCTGACACATGCTGAGCTGGACTCCCATTTGGTGCCGCCTTGAGACGCACACCGCACCTTGTATACTCGTTATTTTATTTGAAGTATGTCATGGTGTTACTAAAACTGTTTCGTAAATATGTTTTTTTTTAATTTATGTTATCTGTGTCATTTAATTGTGCTTCTGTATGTTGCGCTTATGTTTTGTGTGCACTGAATAAATGATTTATCTATCTATCTAAATAAGGGCAGGAGACTATATGATGGCCTTGATACAAGAGAATGACTTCACTTTTATTCTAAAATTCAAGTTTTATGAGAAGTGTAATTCATTTACCGGATAAAAAAATAATAATTCATGCACCAAATATACGACTGTGTACTGTGTAGTGCAAAGAAGTTAAGCCTAAAGTCCACCGTAATTACCTGAAACCAACATGAAAAAGGACAGTTTCAACTGAGGTAGGATATTCAGCGCTTTGCAGTTAGTTTCAAAAACAATGTTTTTGTAGGAAGCTCGGTGATTGTTTTCCAGCGTTACAGGGATATTTTTCAGTAAAAGTTTTCCACATTTTTCGAGCTGCAAACATTAATAGAGATGTGATAGTGGAAAATCAAGTTTGGTGTGTTTAAGTTTTGGTGACGTTGCATTGGAAGGCCTCCCACTAGGTGGGCCGATGGCCTGGTTGCGGGGATCCGCTGGATGAGGCTCGTAGAGGACCGGTCAATGTGGTGATACTGGGTGAGGCCTATGTCAAGCAGTGGACGTCTTGCGGCTGATATGATGATGATGAAGTTTTGGTGAGCATAATATCATTTTTAATTGTAACTTAAATAGTCAACTAACAATGTGTTATCAACTTGTATGTTTACTTACAGATTATTACAGGGACCTGGCTGTTTTATAAGTATTGATTGATCTTATCGAAATATGAAAACAAATGGGCGCTGTTCACATTAAGATCTTTTAAGAGGTCTCCAACCTATGTTAAAAAAAAATCCTAGAGAATCTGCAAATACGGTTTTTGATTTCACATTAAAAAACAAATTACGCAATACACATATGCAGTAAAAACACCAGTATAGACTCTATTCTAGCGTGTTCTTCTACTCAATCCTGGCTTGCATAGATATTCTCGTCAGTTAAAACAAAACTATACAGCCTTGTCCCACAAAAAAAGTCGTCAACCATTTTTACCTTGTCACCCGTATGAATCCAACCCACAAAGACTTTCCGTACCTACTGATACACATCCAGACACTCCATTTCAAGCTCTGTTTGATTTCAATCTGTGCTAGTGATGTGACCCAATTAGTGGTTCGTCGCAAGTGATACTCGACGTGTGAACACTTCACTGTCTGTGGTAGGTACTTTAAGTTGAAACTCAAGCGAACTGGCAGGTGATAGACGGGATGTGTATGGAGTCTGTAACAATAAGATTGGTTTTGAATTTGGAATGGTAGGTAGGTCAAGTACGAACGTGTGGAGTAAATGCAATGTAAATTCAAACGATTTAAAAATTTAGAATACCCGTTTCGCACATACAGTTTAATTACTATTATTAATTATTTACGTCCATCTTTGATCTAATGTCCTTTAAAAATAATCCCAAATGACATAGTAGAATAGTTGATATTTTCGATTAAAAAATAGTTCGAATTAAGTTACGTTTACGTCATGCGTTCATGCTAGGGCTTGGCTCAACGTAAATCACAATGGCTGCATAATGTACCCAGAATTAAGGTGGATTAACTTCTTTTTTATCTTCTCTTAATTTAATACATCAACCAAGAAATCTAAAAAATACAAATAACACAAAGTATACAGCAAACGAAACAATAAATATTACAACAAAGGATTCAACTGTGGCACAGAAATATGATATGCTAGAGAAACAAATTCAAAACCATTTGATCGCAAACAGGAAAGAAAAAACTAACAAATACCAACTTAGCGACCAAACTTTGCAACTGATAAACGAAAGGAGAGAACTGATAAAGAACCAAATAAAAAAAGAAAATTTAAAATTAATAACAGAAATAAGTAAGAAACTGAAAGCAAGTATCAGAAGAGATCGTAAAATTAAAAGACTGCAAACCCTAGAATATCATATACAAAAAACCGGCGGGGTCAAAAAAGCTCTAAAGGAACTACGGGAAGCAGGAAAAGAATGGATACCAAAACTTAAAAAAAAATCAAAGATTACTACACAGAGGAAGAACATCAAAGAACTGGCAACAGACTTCTACCGTTGTCTATACGTAAAACAAACACCAAACGTTGTAAGGAAAAATTATACCGAATCAATACTCGATGCCATTCTGGAACCCGTCCCCTCAATCTTACCCAAAGAAGTAGAAAAAGCAATCAGGAGTCAAAAAGTGGGAAAATCTCCAGGACCAGACAAAATCACAAATGAGCTGCTGCAGGGCTCAATGGAAGAACTGGTACCCGTTCTAACTCAAATATTTAACGAGATTCTGATTAGCGGGGATATCCCAGAGAAATGGGCAAAGTCTCACATCATCTTAATACACAAAAAAGGCGACAAAGAGGACATCGAAAATTACAGACCAATAAGCCTGATGTCGAATGTGTATAAAATATTTGCAAAGGTCATACTGGACAGAATAAGCCCAATGTTGGACGAACAGCAGCCGGTTGAACAGGCAGGCTTTAGAAAAGGGTTTTCGACAATTGATCATATTTACACAGTCAAACAGGTAATGGAAAAGTATAAGGAATATAATAAAATTATATACATTGCCTTTATTGACTACGCAAAAGCTTTCGACAGCTTAAGCCATGAATACATATGGGAAACTCTAAAGCAACAAGGAATACCAGCAGCATACATCAACATTATCCGAACTATTTACTCCAACAGTACGGCTAGAATACAGTTGGAATCTCTAGGAAACGAATTCCACGTAGAAAGAGGGGTGCGGCAAGGTGACCCACTATCTCCGAAATTGTTCTCTGCCGTGTTAGAAAGCATCTTTCGCAACTTGAACTGGGAAAAGTTTGGTCTGAATATAAATGGGTTGAAAATGAACCACCTCAGATTTGCCGACGACTTAGTGTTATTCGAAGAAATCCCAGAAAACTTGCAAATCATGATACAAAGTCTGAGCGAAGAAAGCGAAAAAATTGGTCTGAAAATTAATTACAGTAAGACAAAACTAATGACTAACTCTAAAAAAGTAGGTATAAAAATAAAAGAGGAAGCTTTGGCTTATGTAGAGGACTACATATACCTTGGTCAAGTCATCTCCACAAAAGACCAAACTAGCCAGGAAATTAAAATGAGGATTGCAATTGGTTGGAAAAAATACTGGTCCCTCAAGGAGATCATGAAGTCAAAAGACCTAGGCATGACTTTGAAAAGAAAGACCTTCAACTCATGTATACTCCCATGTCTAACTTACGGGTGTGAGACATGGGCACTCACCAAATCGCTCAGAGAAAAGCTTGCTAAGTGTCAAAGAGCAATGGAAAGAAGCATGTTAGGCTCAACAAGACAGGACAGAATTAGGAATACAGATCTCCGGTCCAAAACAAAACTGACCGATGTTCTAACAAGAATAGACCAACAAAAGTGGAGGTGGACAGGCCACATGATGCGAGACACTAAAGGCAAGTGGAGCAAGGTAGTGACAGAATGGTATCCAAGGGACGGCAAAAGAAATCGGGGAAGGCAGCTTACCCGCTGGGAGGAAGAAATAAAACTGACAGCAGGTCCAAACTGGAGGAGAGTACCTCACGACAGACGTCAATGGAAACTGTTAGAGGAGGCCTATGCCACGAGGCACACCGAAATTCGAGACATCTTGTAATTTTTGTTTTAACCGTTATAGTTAGTGTAATTGTCTGGTTTCGGAATAAAAGGCTTTATTATTATTATTAATTTAATACACGTCCGCCACTGTGGGACGTGTATGAAATCTGAATCAATAAGCAGGATTGTTTTGGTACAGCACCATGTTGAAGAAGTATATTGACCTGACACCTCGGGCATTGCCATGCTCGGGACTTGCTTACTTAAAAATAAGTTGGTTGAAGTTTAACCCTGTAACTGTGTCCCGTTACAGGATTAAACTTCAACCACCTTTTCTTTGCAGGCGGGAAAAGACAGAACTAAAATAAATGTACTAAGTTCGACATATCCATGCAAATTTTTTTGACAAGCTACGCCACCTTGAACTGCAACTTAAATTGGCATTCTTTACCTCTAAACATGAAATTTTCTTTATTGCTCAAACATACCAGAGGGCCGAGATGAGTCGCAATTGCCGCAGTCCCTTTCAAAGAGTTTCTTTTTAACCCCCGCCCAAAAAGAGGGGAGTTATAAGTTTAACGGATGTATCTGTGGATCTGTGTATCTGTGTGTTTGTCTGTGGCATCGTAGCTACTAAAAGGATGAACAGATTTTGATAAAATAGCTTTCGTTGAACGCTGTTTTTCTACAAACAACATTCACTTAGTCGGACATAGCCTAATTTATAAACATAGCATAACATCACGCCTGTAATCCCAGAAGTGTAAGGTAGATGTGTTCCTACTAGTAGGTACACCCACATTACGCCAGTTATGTTTTAAGCCCCATGTAATAAGGGGCGAGCCTATTTTCATCAACCGGGCATAAATCCAGACTGACCCCTGGTATGGAAACCAGGACCTCATACTCGCTTGCGGCTGACAAAATGTCACTTGAAAAACCCTGATTAAGGTTTTCTATGTGACGTTGAAGGTGGTCAAGGTTTATATATTGTCGATACTAATGAGTAATCCTATCGGATTTTTTCACATTTATCAGGCCAACATGTCTCCACGTTCCTACACGTTTGAATCAAAATATAATAGAGGCATGGAGATTTCCTTTTAAACCAACGTCATATGCAAACATGTTGGGCATTTACAATATGCCATCATATTTAACGACGCAAAACATGGACAGTACAAAAAGGCAGCCCGTCAACTTTGCCGAGCCAAGCCGCGGGCTAAAGCTTGTTAGCGGTAAATGTGAATGTAACTCCATGTCTGCATATTTGAGGCGAGGCGATGGGACGGGCATGTAATGTGTATCGTGTTCCTTCCATGTTTAAGTTAGTAAAAGTGCATATAGGTGGGGAACTACAGTTTAGCAGTTCAAAAAACAGGGTGTTAAGTTGTTCATCATTCAAAGGAAAGGGAGGATCTCTGATGGAATGCTGTCCAACGGTTCTAGTCAAGTTTTTCATAAAATGTCTTCGCTTGCGCATAACTTAAATATCGCGACTCAGGATTTTAATTTTAGTCCATCATTGTGATTTATGTCACTAGAGTTATTTTTGTCTACTTTATTAGCTTGCTACAACAATACAGTGCTGATATACTACTTATACAGGGTGTAACGGAAAGGGTATATACATCCTTAAGGGTGTGCTACAGACCATCAAACTGAAGATATTTCTCAACTTCTCAACATAAAAAAAATTTGTAGCAAAAAAAAATATATATAATAAATGATTATTAAGTCGAGTTTATAGGAGTTTGGCTTTGTAGAGCGGCGTTTCCGTCACTTACACCGAAAAAAAGTATTTTTTCTAAAATTTGAGGTGTTTTTTGGTG
The DNA here is from genome assembly GCA_963082945.1 of Cerastis leucographa. Taxonomy (NCBI): domain Eukaryota; kingdom Metazoa; phylum Arthropoda; class Insecta; order Lepidoptera; family Noctuidae; genus Cerastis; species Cerastis leucographa. The sequence goes on from OY720361.1 coordinate 7,656,222, forward strand.
GAAAATGCTAAGGCGGGTGTAGGGTGTTTCGGGAATGGACAGAATAAGAAATAAATTCATAAGAGGAAGTCTGAAAGTGGTGCTGGTGACTGAGAAGTTCTGTGGTAATCGGTTGTCTTGGTATGGCCATGTGATGCAAAGGAGTGAGGAAAGTTTGAAGTATGAATGTGGATGGGTACAAGAGTAGAGGAAGACCAAAGAAACCATGGATATTTCCATTGAGTTAGGCGCAACATTATTGAAATTCTTAAAGCTGACCGTGTTGACTTTTTACTTGGGACTCAAAACATATCTGGCAGATTGTAGAAGTAGGTAGGTATTTAATATTCAAATCTGACCATGTTTTAGGAATTAAATTAAAATTAAACTTCTATTAAAAAAAAATATTTTGACAAGCAATCTTAAACTGCAGAAACCAAGAACTACGAGTAAGCCACTACGCCAATCCTTTTCCAAACACTTAGGTACAAGAATCAAAAGACATAGCAACGTCTAAATACATTATTCATTGCTCCATTATTCTTAGGTAACCCTACATTTCTAGAAGCTTCAGCACTTGATTTGCGGCCTTACATAAACTGTTCTACCTTACCGTAAACTAAACATACTCAAGTAGGTACAGTCGGCTTCAAAATAAAGTGTTTTATTATCTGCGACATTTAGTAACATTCTCATGAAGTCATTATCTTAAAGCGGAGTAAATACCTTTTAAATGTCATTATAATCATCATTTTTCTAGCGTCTTCCCCACTTAAATGGAGTCGGTTTTCAGTCTAACTGGATACAGCTCATCATTTCAGCCGAAATACGTCCACTGCTGGACATAGGCCTCCCCCAAGTATCGCCACATTGACCGGTCCCGTGCGACTCGCATCCAGCGGATCCCCGCAACCTTCACCAGGTCATCGGTCCACCTCGTGGGAGGCCTTCCAACGCATCGTCTTCCGGTTCGCGGTCGCCATTCCAGAACTTTTCGGCCCCATCGCCCATCCGCTCTGAGAGCAATGTGCCCTGCCACTGCCACTTAAGTTTAGCAATTCTTCCGACTACGTCGGTAACCTTGGTTCTCTTGCGGATGTCTTCATTTCTGATTTGATCACGCAAGGAAACTCCTAGCAAAGCCCTCTCCATTGCCCTTTGGGTGACTTTAAGCCTTCTGGTGAGGGCCCTTTGTGAGCGACCACATTTCGATCCCGTAACAATAACAGTATTTTACATGGCACGTGACATGACCTAACTGTCCTCCACAGCAGTAAAACGTTACCCATTGGTAAGACTGGTTGTCAGGGATTTCTAACAACATGTGACGACTGACAAAGATCTACAGCTGTTGCATGCTGCAGACAGCCTGGATAAATGGCTCAACGCGTTTCTAAGGCATGGAGAGGAGAGGTCTCGGTATCTAACCAATCCTCAGTAAGCATTGCTTAAGCTCGAAGATCGACCGAGGCGGCTGTTGCATCATTTTATAGTTCAACAAAATTAGGATGCGTTTTCTTCGAACTTGGCATGAAACACTGTCGTACATCTAGTATAAAGGCTAGACTTGGAAACAATAAGGAGAAATAATAAGTCTAGGGGGGAAATCCCATGACTATGTTAAATTGGTAATGTGGCAGACTGTATTCACCTAAAATATGTAGGTATGTATGTAAATGTTGGTAGTTCCCACCACACGTAATATCAAAGCAAATCTCGAACCATTTATTCCAGGAATAAGCTTTATATTGCCTAACAACTGTTCTTGCAAAGATTTCCCCAAAAAGATGGATTATTTCTGTCTCTAGAACCCGAAAATTCTATCTTTCTAGATTTCTGCCATATATCGTTTTTCCAGGCCATTAATTTTTGTGCCTACGTTAGTGTCTGACAATGACATTGTTGGGTCTTACCTGCCTTTTATATTTAGATAGGTGTTTGCCTAGAATGTCTAGACTTTTTTCACGAAGCCATCTTTTTAGGGCTCCGTACCCAAAGGGTCAAACGGGATCCTAAAAAGATAGAGACTAGATAGATACTCAGACTTCGCTGTTCGTCCGTCCGTTCGTCCGTTCTTCCGTCCGTCCGTCTGTCACCGGGCTTTATCTCATGAACCGTGATCTAGTTAGCCAGTTGAAACTTCTACAGATTATGTATTTCTGTTGCCGCTATAACAACAAATACTTAAAATAGGATAAAATAAATATTTATGGGTCCCATACAAAAAAAATTATCGTTTTGATCGTTTTTTTTTTATAAATAAGTGCGCAGAACCCTTCGTGCGCGAATCCGACTCGCAATTGGCCATTTTTTTTGTAATGCTCTGGTAGAAAAGGTATCTATTATAATGGTATTGGAAATTTTATGAATCCATTGTTGATCCATTGAGGTCCATCAGGTTTTAGGTAACATAATAGTGCTGCCAATAGAATATATCAAGGGCAAGAAAGCAAATCGACTTCGAAACATAATCAAATGAAATCTACTAATATTTTTAATAATAATATTTTTGCGATGGCACAAAAATATTAGTATTAAAAATACTGAGCGGTCGACTGCTGCGCTGCGTGTCGCGGGTTCGATCCCCGCACGGAACAAATATTTGTATCGCCTACAGATAGTTGTTCCGGGTCTGGCTGTTTGTGTATGTGAGTTTAAATGTTTGTAAACGCACCCACGACATAGGAGAAATTCCTAGTGTGGGGCAACGTTTAAAAAAAAAAAAAAAACTACCACTAATTACTATATTTTTTTGCTTTATCATCGTATTGTGGCTCGCTAGTATTACCATGTGAAATACCAATTCAAACCTACATTTGCTAAAAATAAGCATCCTAAATCCTAATCCAACACAAACAAAAAAGAAATTATAGATAAACAAATGAGAATATAATCCCACGCCTCGCAGCTTAGCAGGCACCGACAGAGCTCCGTGACTACACACCCTCCCAAGGAATTAGTTCAACACTTAATATTAATTCTCTGCAGTCTTAACAAAGTCCTTGACAACCCTATTATACATGTAGCTGAAGTAAGTTGTTGTCACTCGCGTCTAGTTCACGAACGAAATTTTAACCCCGTAAGTGCTTTTAAAATAGGAACAAATCCTAAACAAAAGACGGGACATTATATACCAGATATTATCATGTCCTGTCGAGGAGCTCGTGGCTAAATAATAACAGCCGCCCGGGTCGATCTTTAGGGTTAAGCCGTGCTTGCCGAGGTTGGTCCGTGGATGGGTGACCATAATTACATACCGAGTTTCCTCCGTGCCTCGGAAAGCACGTTAAGCCGTTGGTCCCGGCTGTCATTTGTAGATCTTTGGCAGTCGTTAAGAGTAGTCAGAAGCCAAAAGTCTGACATCCAGTCTTACCAAGGGGTATCGTATTACCCAGTTACTGGGTTGTGGAGGTCAGATAGGCAGTCGCTTCACGTAAAATACTGGTACTCAGCTGCATCCGGTTAGACTGGAAGCCAACCCCAATATAGTTTGGGAAAAGGCTAAGCAGATGATGATGATATTATCATGTCCTGCGTGCCCTGAAGATACACACACGCCACAGGAATTGATTGTCGTCGCTAGTTTTCTTTAACACTAAATAGCCCTGCGTTTGGCTGCATCTCACATGATGTGAAGCGATGATGAGACCTAAGGTGGAGCACGCCTGCGGGCCTGTGGACGGTGAGTAATGGGCTAGCTCACCGTCCGTCTCATGACGACTGGCCGTGTCGACGGCGCGTACGTGTTCCACGCGCGCTTCAAGGAGATGTCAGCAAACCGGAAGGGGTCTGAGAGGGCCGATGCCTGCCAGGGTTGCGGAAGTGTTCGAAAGAGATACCGTGGCCCTGGAACATAAAGGGCGAAGAAGGAACATGGATGGGTTTTAGTCAGTACAAGTCTGACACTCCCTCCCGCTCCGCCCAGAGCGGGAGAAGTCATTTGATGATTTCCAATCCGTAAAAAAAAAGGTGGAGCACGCCTGCCTAGTAGAAATCGATTCGAATCGAGTGGATCGGTTTCTTATATTATAATGAATTTTAATATATTATAATGAATAGTGTATAGAGTATATGTAGTAATATTTACACGCTGTGAAAAAGAAGGGCATCCACACATTCTTGGTCTAATGGTCCCAAGTTTTTTTTTTTTAATGTTGCCCTTTACTACTTATCTTTGATTATTCCTATATCGTAGGTGCATTTTAAAAACATTTAACTGACATCACAAACAGCCAGAACCAGGGCTACTATCTCCAGGCTATACAAATATTTGTTCCGTCCGGGGATCCAACCGACGACACGCAGCACAGCAGCCAATCGCTCAATCACTGCGCCATCGAAAAAGAAAAGCCCTATTTTCCGGTTCCTATTAGTTCCTATTACATAAAACCCAACATAACTAGCGATTGCACTTTAAACCGTTTACTTTACTTTACTTTTAAAAGGTTTTATTATGATGTTTACCTTTACATCCTTTAAGGGACATGTCCATCATCTGCCTAGCCTTTTCCCAACTATAAATTGGGGTCGGCTTCCAGTTTTTCCAGATGCTGCATAGCTGAATACCCGTATTTTACAAGATGCGACTGCCTATCTGGCCCAACAACCCAGTTGGTACTGTGTAAGACTGCTTGTCAGACTTTCGGTCCACTGACTACCTGTAACGACAGTCAAAGATGCACAAAATGACAGCCGGGACCAACGGCTTAACGTGCTTTCCGAGGCACGGAGGAAACTCGGTATGTAATAGGTGCTCACCCACCCACACACAAAGCTAGGCAAGCGCGGCTTTGATTGAAGATTGATCCGAGCGGCTGTTATTATTTAGCCACGAGCTCCTCCTTTTAGACATGTCCAATCTGTATTAAATCTGTCTCCCTCTCCAATGGTTTAACTTCTGCAAGTCATGGAACCACCGACTTTGTATGACATAAAGACCGAGATGAGTAATTAAACTATTACCAAGGAAAGCTGGCGACTTGAGCAAGTTAATTTTTAATTAAAGCGCGCCAGAATGTACGAATACTTTCGAGCTCGCGTTAGTGAAATTAATATGAAATATTGTGTTGTTATTCATGCTTCAACGTCTCTCTTTAGCTTTTATAATGTTATGAACTTATATAACTTTACCTGCTACTTAATTTTGTTTATTTTAAATGGGTTCTACTTTATGTGGTAGTGAGGTTATCCCTTACTTCTTCGTTGTTGAAATAATCGACGTTTTTGTAATTGAACGTTGCCACATCAGAAACAATCTCCCGTTTTATTTATTTATTACTTTAAGCGAACATAATGCACAGAGCCTTTTTTTTTTTACGGTTGGGAAATCATCAAATGACTTCTTTCGCTCTAGGCGGGGCGGGAGGGAGTGTCAGACTTGTACTGACTAAAACCGATCCATGTTCCTTCTTAGCCCTTTATGTTCCAGGGCCACGGTATCTCTTTCGAACAACCCGCAGCAATGCACAGAGACTTAATGCCTAGTCATAGCCATTTTCCGAAATAATTGTAATGATTTTGCATATTTATAGTATACTAGCTGCTGCCCGCGACTTCGTTCGCATGGAAATTTTGATGGGTTTTAGGGTATGATGAAAAATAGAAATTGGCCGATTGTCACCTCCCCGACCTATCCGATATGCACACAAAATTTCATACAAATCGGTTCAGCCGTTTCGGAGGAGTTTGGAAACAAACACCGCGACACGATAATTTTATATATTAGATAGGTAGTATTTTATCATGGAAAATCACATAACATCAAGAACATTTCACATAGTCCGACCGTTATAACCTTAATACCCTATTATATCCAAACCGCTCGCTCGATACCAATAAAACTCCTCAAAAACTCATAAACATCGTTCGTATACAATTCCTTCGCCGTATTACCTATAAAATTGTTGGTTATTAAAAGTTTCACCCCTTAATTGCTTATCCTTAACCGAAATCCTTATTACTGTTATGGCTAGGCAAGTCCCTCTAACTCTGCCTAAGGGTTTGTTCACAACACCCCATTGTGATTTAAAGACTTTTTGATGCGGACTTTTTTCTGACTTAACTTTTTTATTTGAGTGTGCTGGCTGTATTTGTTATGACTTAAAAGTATTATACAAGGTGTTGTTTTGCATTCTCGTCAAAATTCAGGAGGTTGTCACAAAAGACATAAATAATCAATTAAAATTACGGAACCTAGATAATTATTAATAAACGCCGATTTTTTTGGTTTTTTAAGTTTGTCAGTATTTCGGAATTACCTCCTTAACGTGGTTTATGGAATGAGAAATGATCGAATATGCGTTTGTGATTTTTTGTTTGTGTGTAAGCGAGGTTATTAGGCGCGATTTAGACGGGCTATGTTTAAAACACGGGTTGTTCACACTTTCCGATTTCCACAAAAAAGAAAAAAAACCTACTTATTTTTATTATTGATTTGGGTCAAGAATCGTTATTATAGTTACCTCCTTGAATTTGACGAGGATTCAAAACAACACCTTGTATACGTTTCGGCAATAATCGTCTACCTTCGGAAATCTCAACATTCGCACGTTTTCGAAAACAGAAGAATACCGAAGAGAATTCATTTTAAATGCGTGAACTGAAAAAAGTGGATGGCCTGAACCTGTGACAAAATAATAGAAGAAAAATTCAAAAAGATATCATTCATTGAACTTACTTCTTCTTTTATGCTAGCAATGCATGGTCTACTCCCTGGTCACTCGCTTCGACGAGACGAAACTTGTCTTGACCATTTCATAATAAAACTCAAACCTGGCAACCAACCTGCAACCATTGCAATAAAATTGTTCACACGACCACTACTGACCATTTCATGGCTAAATAAAAATACTAAATAAAACTAACTTAATAAGACGCTCAAAAAGAAAAACAGTTTTGAGTTCGGAGAAGGGGCTTGAGTGCCTCAAAGCCTGTAACCTATCGTACTTATTAAAACAAGATAACCCTAATAAGCTTACTAATAACTTACTCGAAATACTACAAAATTGTGTCACACTCATTACAATTACTATGAATACTAACACACTGACTTGTGACACACACACCACACACGCGCGATCTGGCCTTTTTATAAGCAGGGCCGTTTGTATAATTTTAAGTTACCCTTTTTGTTTTCAGCCTTGCATGTTTATATTGTCTAAATCGCATCAAAATTAATGATAAGTGCAAGTGCGGAGACTCCTAATACAAGCAATTCCTTACTTAAAAGGAGATCTCCAAAAACATGTATCGTAATGGCCATTGAAATTGAAATAAACTTTTGTTTTTATGTCGATTTTTTTTTCATGTCGTGGAACAAGATTCTAGTCAGCCAGCGAGGTGGTAATCTATCTTAAATGGTGGCAATGTCTCACCGAAAACAAAAAAATGATGGCTGAAGATAGTTGACAAATAAAATTGGGGGAACTGCCTAGTTCTATAATATTTGATGTGAGATCAACATAATAGGTAAAATTATAATATGTTATGATAAATTCACAAATCAATAATCATTGTATTACAAGGGGATGTTTGAAGCAGAGATCAGGCATTATTACAAGCTTTTTTATTAGGTTCACCTGTATGTTTGTTTGTAACCGACTCCTTTTTTTTTTTTTGCGGATGGGAAATCATCAAATGACTTCTCCCGCTCTGGGAGGAGCGAGAGGGAGTGTCAGACTTGACTGACTAAAACCCACCCATGTTCCTTCTAAGCCCTTTGTGTTCCAGGGCCGCGGTATTTGTAACCGACTCCTTTGGGCGCGATTTTGACCCACTTTAAACGGCCAGATTTCGTTCAAACTGTGTAGATTTATCGAGGACCGATGACAATACATTAATTTGAAAAAAAAAAAACAATTATTTGCAAAATAAGATTTTTGACAATTTATATTTTTTTTTAGCTTAACCTCTATGTATGTATGTTTGTTTGTTACTGACTCCTTTGGGCGCGATTTTGACCCACTTTAAACGGCCAGATTTCGTTCAAACTTTGTAGATTTATCGAGGACCGATGACAATACATTAATTTGATAAAGTTATTCCAATTTCAATTTGCAAAATAAGTTTTTTGTTAATTTATATAATGTTCATCTATAGTCGATAAGGAAGGAATTGATGTTAATTTTAAATTTCAACCATTATCTTTAACAGATTTATCTAATATTAGGAAATTTTGAATACCAAAGAGAATTTTTAATTCTACAGAGCAAATAATAGTTATAAAAATCTAAAAAAAAACACGCTCTTAAATAGAGATTTTACTATTAATACAGCCGTACACATGAATAATTTGGAAAATAATTACAGTTACTTATAGTTATTACGGAATTAATAGTAGATTAGAACAAATAATAGTTTAAAATTAAAAAAAAAAAACAAGCTATTATAAATAAACCAAACCAAAAAGTAGAAAATAAATAATAGTTTAAAAAAACACACTTTTTATAGAAAATCGAACTAAAAAATTAAAAATAAATTTTAATAAATTTAAATTAAGAAAAAAGCGTGGTGTGCGTGGTGTCAATAGTTATATAGTACCTAGGGTATTATGTAATTGTATGTTTGTTATGTATGTTACATGTTAATTACAAATAAACGTACCAGCGGTTTGGTACATGACGATGGTAAGTGACCAGACGGTATGACGCTGATGCCTTGGAAGGTGGGTAGGCCTTTGGTGTGGGACGCAACTTGCGTTGATACCCTTGCGCCATCTCATGTTGAAAGCACGACGAGCTGTGCTGCAGCTGCTGCTGCGGTTGCTGAGAGCCTCAAACGGCGTAAATACTGTAACCTAAATGGCAGTTACAGTTTTGAGACGTTTGGGTTCGAAACGCTCGGCTCATGGGGCCCAAGTGCACATTTTCTTTTTAAGGAAATATCTCGTCGACTGATTGACACTTCACGAGACCAGAGCATGACTCTTGCAATTACCAACAAAATATTGATTAGCATTTCAAATGAATGAATATTGAAATGCACCTAGCATTAGTTTATCATGAATTCTCATTTCAATAGAGGGTTCACCCTCTTATTAGAACCTTATCGTAATTAATTGGATGCTAAACACAATTTTAGTTTGTCAATAAAAATATAAATAAACCTTTTAAACCGTTTCCTGGTTTACCTTATTATATACTAATAATTATTTCTAAGAAATAAAATCACTAGCAACAAAAATTACATAGCGATGCAGATGTAACGCCTGGGTTGACGCAAAAACTTTGTCCGATTTGGGAAAAGCAGCCAGAATCATTGCTACCGACAACCTATCTATGCTCAGCAGTAATGCTTGCCATCCTTAGACCAAAAAAACAGTCGAATATAAAAAAATATGTTGAGTGATGTATGCTAAAAAATAGCCAAAAAAAGACCGATTTGTTCAGGTACCCATTGTAAACAGACCCTAAAGGTCACTAAGCCCCATTTACGTTGGTCCCTATTATCCCTTCAGAACATATTGCCGTTATTGGGACGATCTTTAATGGGGAATCACCTCCATAGTGGTAGGACGATAGACATAAGTTATTACTATTAATATTATGACAAGGGTGGGGAAAGAGTCTGTCTTTTTTATTGCGTAATCTGATATATTTCGACTGCAGATATTGATTTGGCCTATTGATTAGGAGCTCGTGGCTAGATAATAACAGCCGCACGGTCGATCTTCAAGGTAAAGCCGCGCTTCCCAAAGTTTGTTTGTGGATGGGTGGGTGGCCATCGATTACATATCGAGTTTCCTCGATGCCTCGGAAAGCATGTTAAGCCATTGGTCCCAGTTGTGATTTGTAGATCTTTAGCAGTCGTTACATGTAGTCAGTGGCGTTCAGCTCAGACTGTCCCTTTCCTAAAATGTTCCTTGGTCTCAAATAGTCCCTTGTCCGAAATGTCCCCTCCCCATTGTGTACAATTCCTAGAATGTCCCTTTCCCGAAACGTCCATTTCCCAAAATGCCCCCTTCTTGAAAAGTCCCTTTCTCACAATGTCCCTTTCGTACGCACAATGTTCCTTACCGTACACAATAAGTTCTCATTCTAGGTACGTAATATCCATATAAATGCAACACACAGTATTCATGTAACCGAAGATTGATCTGAGGATCTGAGATCTGACCGATGAGGAAGATGGATATAGCCAACCAATGTAGTGATTCTAGAATAATAATAATATATTCATTATACTTGACAAATGATTCGACCAGGCTGACACGAACACGTGTCTTGCAGATGCGCGAAGGGAGGGATTGGGGTGGTTTGATACCACAGCTTTCTTAAAGCCAGTCTTAGGACTGTTAGGACCATGTCTATTGATTAGCATGGTAATGGACTTTCGCGCGCTGAAAAGCCGCCTCGAAACGTTCACTAGTTCGCAATGACTGATAGGGACAGTGCTCACTAGGAGCATAACGCTGACGTATTGCCGCTGAAAAGCCACTTAAGTCACTTATGGAAATGTTGCTCTGAGTGCTTCAGGTGCAGATGCGAGGTATCGTGTGAGTCACAACTGACCAATTACATATTACGCTAGCGTACGGGGTTACTTACAAGCAATATTGGTTTGCAATATAAATACTTTGCCCTCTTGAAACTGACCTTAGAAGTAGGATTAAAAAAATTATTTTATCAACCTAGGGTACCTAATTTAAGAACAGTCACACAAGTTAGGCACTAGCCAGACGAAAAAAGAAAGAAAGACTGCATTTGATTGTGATGTTGATACTAAATTAAACATTAAAATTGTTCGTTAAATCTGATTTACGTTTATTGACAGAAAAGTTAATCTAATTAATTCCTTTCTTTGATCTCTGCCCGGGGCTTGGATTTAACGAGAAAATAATTTGCCCAGAAATTAGATTCGCTTTAGTCACGTTGAAATCTGAAACACGGGGATCGTAAATGTTTTGAATAGATAAGTAAACAATTTGTTTGTTTAGTATTGGAATTATTGTCTGAGTAGTAGGTATTTATTTAGTTCGTTGTTAGGAAATGGATTATGTTTTTAAGCCTTATTCAGATTTGTTTGAATTTCTTATCAATCAATTCTCCTGCCCTTATTTCAATTTATTTGCGGTCGGCGCAGCATGTCTTCTTCTTCCATACTTTTCTATTACTCGTCAACTCATCAAACATCTCTTTTTTGCCGTGTCATTCTTCACACAGTCCATCCATCGTTACTTTGGTCTTCCGCTACTCTTACAGCAATATATTATTGTCATGTTATAAACTATGTTTTAAACTTATTATATTGTTTATTTTTAATCTTTATACACAACTTACTAGCCTATAGTATAATTCAAATTTCTTCGAACAATCATACATGCATATTAATACGAGCCATATTTTTTCTTTCATCTACAATAATGTCAGATCCGGTCATCAGTACGGACAGTAAATGAATCAGCAAGCGCGCCAGTGCACAGTGGTGGCATCACGCGACCTACTTACCATTCTATCCACACCTAAGCGCGCTTCTACAGAGTCGTGATGTTTCGAGCTCGCAGCATGGAGGACAATGAGTGTCTGATCGCAGCGGAGTCAAGTCGTCTCGGAACTATACCCGATACCCTGTGCCTAGTATAATTGTGTTGGATTGTAATTTCAAGTAATTTGTTAGTTCGCTAAAAGCAGTTTACCGTGTGTATTGTGTGTTTTCATAGCATGAAACCCATGTTCTGCCAACATGATGACCGAGTCTAACGGAATAAATCCTGAAAATCTGACATAAAGTGTGTAAAACACCTCTTAACAAAGCCGAAAGGCACTGGTTCTCCCTGTCATTGCGATAATTTTTTTGTTCTACACCATACCTGGGAACCTTCTAGTTAGTCGGAGATATTAGGGATCAAAGTTCCAACTTTTTGACAAGTATTTTTTTAAATACAAGTTTTTAACGTAAGATTTTTACTTAAAACACCTCCACGATCCCCGTACTATTCAATCCGTCCATCAGCACAATGTTTTAAGTGCGTAACATTGAGTTCTACCACAAAACATGATTTTACACCCCCCAAAAAAAGTCGTTTCCCAGCAATAATTTTTGCGTAAAGTTACTTAGTTTCATGTACAGAATGCTTGGTTGACGGCTTCGTGTTGAGGTGATTTACACCGTGTATACTAATACTAGCTGACCCGCGCAACTTCGTCTGCGCCACATTTTCCCCGTTTTCGCAACATTTTTCATTGCTGCTTCGCTCCTGTTAGTCGTAGCGTGATGATATATAGCCTATTTCCTTCCTCAGGTTGAAATCTATCTTCTTGCCAAATTTCATTAAGATTCGATCAGCCGTTTTGTCGTGAAAAGGTAACAAACAAACATACAAACAAACGAACAAACAAACAGAGTGACTTTCGCATTTATAATATTAGTATGGAAGTATGGATTATAAAGAGGTATTTGTGATCAGTGGGTCGTCTTAGGTGTTTTTAAGTTTGTATGTAGGGGGTTATCTTCGAAACTTCTGATCCGATTCCATAAACTCTTTCACTAACGGAAAGCTACATTATTCCCGAGTGTCTTAGGTTACATTAAAATGTTCCCGTGGGTTAATTTCAGTACAGAACGGGAGCGAAGCCGCCAGCAAGAGCTAGTTCACAGTAAAAGTTTACATTGGAATAAAGGACGCCAGTAAAGTGAATTTAATTTCCTAAAAAATACTGTCAAATAAAATGTTATGTAAAAAGGTAAGTTTATACTACGCTATAATATTATATTCCAAAGGGTCGACCTTGGCCTTAAAAATGGGTAAGTACCTACACAACGTTCCATATTTCTTTCCTTTATACAGTTAACGTTATAAACACAAGCATTTTGTTTCTTTTACAACTTACATTAATTTTATAATAAAACTTGTGTATGCTTATAAAGATGTATGCTTATTTGCGGTATAAAGTTTCCTTTTTATATACGAAGCTACATAATTTCTGCAGTTATTTTGCTAGAACCTACGTTCAACTAAGTAGGTCTAAACATTTGCATTATTTACATAAAAAAGTTCAAATAAATTTGACCATTGATCGTTTCTTTTATTTTATAAAACACTAGCTTATGCGCACGGCTTTGCTCGTGTTTTGTTCGCTAATTGTCCTAAGGGATCGTACTACCTGGATAAAAAGTATCCGATGTGCTATTCCGGATTATTATATCTATACCTGTGTCAAATTTCATCCAGATCTATTCGTATGGACATAGTAGTTTTTGCGTGAAAAAGTAACAAACATCCATCCATCTTATATAATATTACTAGCTGGACCCCGCGGTTTCACCCGCGTAAACCGGGCTTAGAGGCCTATGTGTTAATCTAGGGTATAAGCTATCTACATACCAAATTTCATCCAAATCTGCTTAGCCATTGAGGCGTGAAGGAGTGACAAACACACACACTCACAAACTTTTGCCTTTATAATATTAGTGTGATTAGTAGGATGATAGTTGTGTGAAAATAAACAATAGAAATTCCCGGTAAAAAATTTTTTTTTTATATATTGGCAACTGGCAGAGCAGTTTATTATTTTCTTAAAACCTATAAGTAAACGTAATCTTGGCATTGTCCTATATTTACCTTTTAAGCTCGCGGAATATAAGAGCAGATCCTTTTGTTGTTGGGGTCAGCTTTAAGCCTAACTGGATGCAGCCAAAAGCCGCCTACCGCCTATCTGACCTCCATAAGCCAGTAAGTACCTGGGTAACACGATACCACTTGGCAAGATTAGCTGTCAGACTTTGGGGACCATGCCTGAGAGTATAACAGCTGTTAATTTTACTTGAAGGCTTTGTTTGCAAAACTAACGAAATAACTCTTATTAATAGCCGAGATAAGTTCGTTATCAATTAATTAAGGCTGCTATCTGTTGGTTGGTCTGCTACATAATTGTTCCCCTGGTCTGCTACTTGGACAGACATTAGTGACAATCCCACTTAAGTTTAATGAACCACTTCATTAATTTTATTCCCCTGTTGCCATGTCACAACCTTTCGTACTGTAAAGTTTTTTGAGAGAAGGTTTACTTTGCTGCGTCTCTCAAAATACTGAAATTAATAACGCCCCTACCAGCGTATATTATTAGAACAGTATTAATTAGAAATTACTGCTGAAAGTAACTTGTAACTTGCTCTTGTAACATTCTAAGAAAAACTTACTTATTTTACTTTTAGTTAAATCAAATAAATCATTTAGGTCTACAGTTCCCCTTTAACTTAAAGGACTTAGTGTTTTTATATGAAAATTTTCTCTGTATGTAAGAATAGTAGATGCTTAGACATTTATATGAACTAAAAGAAACATTTAAAAAATCTTTTTTTTTTTTAAGCAATTTTGTTTCTGCTTCTCCATAAGGTATACTGGTAGAAAATGCCCCAGGGTAATTTAAGTCCGCTTTTGTATAGTTCATACTTGTGCATAAAGTTTAATAATTAAATCTTTTAACTTAGCATCCCCAATTTCCCTGCCGAGAAGAGGTTTTCTATGTTATACTGATCATAGTTCTTTACACGTTTACGTTCCGTGACACAAGTTAAAATTGAAACCACTCATATCAAAGAAAAATAAAAGCGTTAATTTTCTGATTTTCTTTCAATGCAAAGATTACAAAGGGGAGCCCCAATACAAACTTCTGTTGGCGATTAGCGAAAGACTCCTGAACGAGATTAAATTTCTTTATTTTTCACTGCCCCATTCTTTTATTTAGACGACTCTAATTTATTTGACTTGCTATTATATTTGACGGCCAATTTTTTCGTATTTTTTTTAAGAATGTATATAACGTCTTTTGTTTGTTAATAAATGAATAATAAAAGGTAATTTTGAGACTTTATTATCTAAAGAGATCGGAGCTTTTTACCATTATTGTTTATTTTTTCATAATTCTTAAAAACTAATGACTTTTGCTTTTAATGAATAAAATGTACGTGCTGTAATACTTATAAGTACCTCAAGCATGAAAAAAACACCAAGTAAGAATACACTAAAACCCTCGTCTAGACTATTCTGGAACGCTCTAAACTAAGCTCATATTTTATTTTCAGGCTGTTGTTATAATGCCATAAATATTCATACCACCAAAACTAGTGTTTTTCACTTTAAGTTTATAACACACATTTCATACTATACATACAGTTCGCTGCGAAAACAGGAGCTATGTAAATGCATTTTTACTCGAAATGCGATGGAAATATACACTCTATTTTCTATGTAAGCACAAAGCTTAAGAGGGAGTCACCGAAAAGCCACAGGTTTAAACAGGGAACGGTTCAAAAGCAGAGATTATAATAAAATTTAAATATAGTAAGCTGTTTAAACGGACGTGGTCCGAATGATTTATAATTACAGCGGATTTCGTATTGTGCGGTGTTGCTGTGCGTGAATCGAAAGGGCGATAAGTAGCAAATGAAACTTTTTTGCGGTTTTTGGTTACATAAATGAGTGTTTTTTTTTTTAATGGGTCATTTAACAGTTACACATTACAATTAGAGAAGACGATGTTAAAGATAGAGTATAAAAGAAAAGGAATTTAAAAATTAGTGAGCTCATGGAAATGTAACACGTGGAATTGGTTCTCCTACTGTCTCGTATGCATGAGACAATACACTTCAAGAGATGGAATTTTGAGTGATTGGCATAGAGAAAATTGGAATGTTAAATACCTATTATCCATTTATATAAGCTGTCAGCTACATCTAGTAGTATACAAGCCGACCCCAACATAGATGGGAACAGTCTAGGCAGATGACCATAAATATTAGTGGATTTGTTAAAAATGATTATGAAAATTAAATGATAAGTGTTTCATAAAACTACGCACTTACCTACCTTTTACCCGGCAGCCTTCACCGAGTGTATGGACCATGGTTTATCTGCGAAGCTCCCCAGGATTCTGTGCAGTGCGTAATTATTTTTACGGTGCATTTGCCCAGGGGATGAAGTGAAATCTCTGGGAGCTATTTGGGCGTGTAGGGTTTTAATAATGTTGTGTTAATAACCGTCAGATTACCGTTGTTAAAAGAAGGGTTCATACAATAAAGCAAGTAGGTTTTGGCACAAAGTGATTGATTGTTCTTTATTATTAGTATGTAAAGAAGTATTAACCAACTTGATATGGATTGTTTTTCTTTAAGTTGTTTAGCTAGTTAAGTCGCTATCGTTTTGAAGTAAGTTAAAATCTGCACTCAGTTGTCATTTAAATGACATTGACGTTGTCAAACTGATATCACGATAGCTCCGAATGGACGAGCAGTGACACCAACACCATAATATGGTATAATATTATTATAAAGACGTTTTAGTGTTAGAAGTTAGATTTTGAATATTTTTGATACACAGTCGCCCAAATTCCTCTTCTTTATAACAGCTTTCATCTAGCGATTCTCTCGCGATCCAGCGATCTTATACAAACAGCAGACAGTGTCCATATTTTTGTTTCATTTCCGTCATGAAAATTCGTCTATGAAATACACACATCACATGTTTTGAGTAGTCTAGAAGTAAAGGCAAACGTATTTGATATTAACAGCCAATAAGAATATCGATAGGCTTCCAATTCCTACTATCACGTTTGGATAATTTATAACACTACAGGCGGTTCGAATGCCAAAGTTCAATATAGTTGAGATTCCGATGCTGTGCCTAGAAAGGTACAGCTCCACCGTTTATTATTGACTACAATAAAGGGTGTAACGTGAATAAACTCTTGAATTAATCTGAATGTGACTTTAGAGATTACAGTTTCCAATCAAGCAATTGATCAAAATATATCATTGCGAGCAATCTTCTCAGTAATCGACGTGATATTAGATCAATCTATCTTCTATAAAGTTACTCGGCTCCATAAATTCTCGCCTTAATACTTTGACAGACAATTCACACAATTATATAGGTACCTATAAAGGGTGTAAAAGACCACTTAACGAAGCCGAAAGGCACTGGTTCTCCCTATCATTGCGATCATTGTTTTGTTCGACACCATACCTGGGAACCTTCTAGTTACGGAGATATTAGGGGTCAAAGTTCCAACTTTTTGAGAAGTATTTTAATAAATACAAGTTTTTAGTGTAAGATTTTTCGAGACCTTTAAACACCTCTACGACCCCCGTACTATTCAAACCGTCCATCAGCACAATGTTTTGAGTGCGTTACATTGAGTTCTACCACAAAACATGATTTTACACCCCTCAAAAAAAGTCGTTTCCCAGCAATATTTTTTTGTACAGAATGCTTGGTTGATGGCTTCGTGATGAGGTGATTTACACGGTGTACCTATAGTCAATGACAAAGTCTTATCGTCATCATCATCTTCCTGCCCTTGTCCCATTTTATTTGGGGTCGGCGCAATACGTCTCTTTCCTACATTCTCCTCTATCATTCCCATTCGTCATGTTATCTTTTACTCCTTTTTCCTTCATATCATTTTTTACACAATCCATCCATCTTTTCTTTGGTATTCCTCTCCCTCTCTATCCATCCACATTTATATTCATCACTGTTTTAGTCACGTGGTTCATCCCTCCTTATCACACATGACAAAGTTTTATCGTAACCCGTGATTTTTCACCGCAAGAAACAGTTACTAATTTTGATGTACAGAATATTTGGTGACGGTTTTGTTTGAATCCGTTTACATCTTGTATGTTTAAAACGTAATTGCTTACGGTCAGGTTTCTTTTTCTACAAATACCGCCAAATTGAAAGTGCCAATCCGAACACAGGCATCGTTAAGCGCATATAATTTTGCTGAAAACAATCAATACAAACAGCAGCTTTAAACTTTAGAAATAATCCTATTTCAATAATATATTAGCACTAATGCCAGATACAATTACCAATATGAATTTCAATGTTTGAAAACATAATTTGTTAAGGCATTTGATTTTCAAATAGTTGATATCCAGTGCTTGCTCTATTGAATTCAATATCAACTGAAACTCTGCTAATTATAATGAATGAATGTTCTCTGAAATAATAAATGGAATATTGTTTATAATAATATTATCGTATTATGGATGTGGTTTCGGGATATGTTTAGTTTATGGGTAGGTACGCACGACAGCAAATCAAGGTATGCATGCAAAATCAGTTTATGCGGATCCGTCATTGGACGGGAAACTTAGACAAAGCAAAGCCATGTTATATTAAAAAAATGTATGCCTTGATTAGTGTCACCGTGTACCTCCTATGATTAAGATGAGAAAATACAAGCTGTTGTTTTGCATCCTCGTCGTTATAATGCGAGTCAGAAATCAACGTGGTTCGTCATTTTCTACCCATTGTTTTAGTGCACAATTGCACTAGTGAGTGCGCAAACATTGGTGTGCTCAAATAGTAATTGTGTAGTTCGATGGAGCGGCAATCCTGCAGAATGAGACGAAGGACCAAAGACTATACGTACTTTCCGAGGAACAAAGGCGTCATACCACCAACTTCTAAACTTCGGGCTATTACTGAGAAATTCGTAACAGAAAAACCCAATAACATTTCTCCCGACCTTGGAATCAAAACTACACAACCAAGAATTGGAAATTGTGGTTTTCCTACTCTCTTGCTATTTATTCTCTTCTGATTAATTTCGTTGCGGTATCCAAGACAGAGAGACCAGCGGTGCCCCAGTAGTGGTAGCCCCGACTTACGAGCAGTAAGCCGTTCGAACCCAGGCAGGCGCTTTGTGTAATTTATTTCATCATCGCTGTCCTCAAAAACGGTGAAAGAAAACATCGTGAGGAAACCGTTATGTTCTAGCACAAAAAAATCGAAGACATGTGACAGCTACCAACCAGCACTGGGCCCGCGTGGTGGATTACGCTCTTTCCCTTTCATAGAGAGGAGACCTGTGTGCCAGCAGTGGGAACATTGTAGGCTGATGATGATTTCATTATGATCCAAGACAGTTAAATTGTTTCTCTGAGACTTCGACGAGCTTCATAGTCTCGTTGCTTTTCTGGTGATTGCCACTGTTGATTCTGGCTTTCAGGTGGCGTACCATGACGTCTTAAAACATTATTGTTCCATTCTTATTCCAGAGTTTAAAGAGTGAAACAGAGACGGAGCTATACAGGTCGTCTAGCTCCATCTCTTTCCCACTCTGGAATACGAATGGAACAATAATGTTTTAAGCGTCATAGTAACCCCCCAGGAGTTGCAGTGGTTTGGAAATAGTATTGCGGGCTGTCTCAAAGCAGGATCCTATGGACAACAGTCGTGCTTGTGACCAAGAGACTAACGGGGAATTAGATTAACGTAACATTAAATCATATGTTTTTATTGTCTACCTGACTGAACCACAAAACAGCGTATCTACTATCAACCCTAAAGGCTGATGACAACACGCAGAATCTTCCTACTATAATAATATTTCTATTTTGAGGGCCCAACACAATTTTCCGTCGGAAATTTCATTATCCGTAGCTTAATCAAATAGCCCGCGTAATGGCTGGCGAGCTTTTTCCCTCACCATTGCATTTTCATACCCTGCACTACTAACGGTTTATACTACGCACTCACGATACGTAGGGAGGTATGTAGGAACGTAGGTATGTAGTTTAATTATAGTGCGGTCCCGTTTTTGTGGAAATGAATGTTTTTACTTTTATTCGTTTTGTGGAATACATAATTCTTGGTTAATGTAGTGTTCTTCGTGGTTTTGCATGAATTTCAATAGTACATTCATTATGGAAATTTATGACACGAAAAATAAATTTATGTGAAAACTAAAATTATACAAATTATGCATATTTAAATTTCACATTGATCGCGTGGGCAACTTCTGAGCATAAGATCTCATCAGAAATTTATCCGTCTAGCCTAGAGCCCAGATTTGTTCCTGATTGATGGCAATATAGTCACCCCCTAGGCTACTACATGGGACTTAAAACATAGCTGGAGAAATGTAGGTGTTTTATACAAGGCCTTATGCCTATCCCATAATATTTTAACATAAGACAAACAAAAACCGGCCAAGTTCGAGCCAGACTCGCGCACGAATCCTTACCATTATTATTTTATAAAAACGAGCACAAAAGTATTTTTTTTTTGTACGAGAGCCCACTTAAATGTTTTGCGGGAACAAAAATCTGTAGAAATTCCAACTGGCTAACTATTACGGTTCATGACATTCAGCCTGGTGATAGACGGACGGACAGCGAAGTCTCAGTAGGTAATAGGGTCCCGTTTGACCCTTTGAGTACGGAACCCTAAAAGTCAAAAGAAAAATCTTTCAATTTGCATTCAGAATGTCATTGGCCACCACTATCCACTGGAATAGAAATTCGTTGAATAAGTTTTCAATAACACTGGCCGATTAGGTTCTGTAAAGGTCTATCCACAATCTCCATTTGCCAGATTTCAATTTCGACTTAATATCCCATTATTACCTGTATTTGAATTTCGAATATTAAACGAAAGTAGTGATGACATTTATTATTTACTTTATGAGCGAAAATGTGGGTCGTGTGCGGAATTTTCCATAACTTACGTCCAATTATATTTCGCGTTCAATTAGGTAAAGTTGGATTAATATTCCAATATTCCACCTTGGCTATCAATATAAAATTATAATATGCTGGGGTGAAATTATGAAAGCCCAATGAATTGCTCATAAGTAGGGCTTGAAAAGCGATGTGAAAGCGTTGAGAGAAACTAATTAGTACCTTCAATTAATGGGCTCTATCTTGAATAGGTTCTAGGAATTTCTAGCAAAGAGAAACAGTGGTGTCGTAAATTACAACCTCAAAAAATAGACGGTAGAAATCTTCAGAACGTGGATACTATACCTTGCCTTTAGATCACGATTTTTTCCATTATGTGATCTGTTGTTGAGTACCTACTTGTGTAGAAAACCATGCTTTAGGGTTTTACCTAAACCCCAAACAATATCGCAATGGGCAACCAAAAACAAAAACAACTTTTAATATTATCAAGAAACAATCACGCAATTTAGCTGCTTGTAAGCAATATGTACAAGGTGTTGTTTTGCATCCTCGTAAAAATTCAAGAGGTTGTCAGAAAACTAAACAGAAAAAAAAATAACACTTTCGCACCTCCCACAGAGAAAGTTCTATAAACAATTCCATGCATGCCTACAGGTCGTAACAATAGTAAATAATAGGGTAGGGCCACACTGTGGGGCGTCACAACGAACTATTACTAAGCTTAGGTCGGAAAATTGAAAAGTTAACGAGCCTATTCCACGATGCTCGCGTTTCCATCAACCACCTTTGTTTTTAACGCCCGTCGGAACTCAGGCTTATTAACGGGAAATTGCTTGGAGTAACATGAAAGGTGTATGTCGATGACCTAATTTTAGCTTTAAATCTTGTGGGAGTAATGAGTTCGTTAGTACGCCTGGGGGCAACAGAAATATGGGGAAATAATTTGTTCGTCCAAATGTCAGTGCTTTTCTACCTGAACGGTACAATACTACTTAATAAAGTCATAAATTCACTGACAGACAACATAATTATAGCCTGTAAAGATGGGCAAGAGGCATACAAGTTTCTTATATCATCAAGATGAGCACTAAAGGACTTTATGAGTTCGAATTCTAAAGGGGTGGGGAAAATAGGAGGTATGTGTTTTATGGAAGTTCATCATGTTTGCCGATTGAAAATTCTATCAGGCACATGGCTCATAAAATAAGTTCAAATCGTGAAATACCGAAAAGAATTCCTCATAAAATTGATTTGCATTTTCAGTAATATGGCCCGGAATGTATAAATTACTGATTAAGTTGTTAAGTACTCAAAACTCAACATAGACCCAAATTAAACTAATTCATTTCAATTGGCACTTCTGAAATGTCAAAAAATAAACAATATATAGTCAATAAGGTTTTTATCCCACAGTGACAAAAACTAGCTTGAAATACTTCAATAAAAAAATAAGACAAACACGCGACATAGTTCCTTTTTCAAATCTTCCCACAGAGTAAAAAATAAACAGAGTGGAAACACTAAAAACAAGTGAGCGTTGACTAGCAGTAGCTCAACGGTACTTAACCCTTAACGAGGCTACGTGACATTCTCGGAATTAAAACAAACAACTTCGCACAAGTTGAAATTCCTACTTATTCAACAGGACATTAATTATATACTTCCAACGTCTTTTGTGGGGCTCTAAATGTCTTTTCAGTTTCGTATTTTTTTGTGAAAGAATACAATAAGAAAAATATGAATATTTATTTTCGGATGTGCCTTTGTGAATGTTTTATTTTGGCGTTTGTAGGTAGCGGAAACACCTTAATTTTATTCTAAGTTAGATTAAGTACCTTCGGGTTTTTTTCAATTTCTTTTTACTCAGAGTCTCTCTTTGTTGGTTCTTCAGTAATAAAAACTGCATCATTATACTCAACTATTTTTTTTTTACAAAAATACTGTGGCCTTCATATATTACAAAGACCATATTATTTAGCCGGGTTATAAAGAAAATGTTTCTACAGTCACATTAAAACTGGGAAGGCCTTAAAGCTAATGTTTGAGTCCATTATGTCTGCCGAATGGCCTCGTTTGACGGTCTGATCGCAGTTCGGTTAAGCGGATATTAAAATTTCCACGACTTGAATTATACTTTCCAGTGAATTGATATCTTGAGGGGAAAATTGAAATGTTTTCGCGAACGAATTGTTCAAGGATTTTGTGTGAGTAACAATTTTGCGAACACTTCACTCAGATAAATAAGATGATATTACAGATTATTGGGAACATGATTGGGCTATATTTGTTATAAGGTTTATATCGTGGTACTTACGTGAGTAATGAAGCGTTATATATGATTATTGAAGAAAAACTGTTTGTTTTGTCTGCTAGGTTGGTTGAGATATTGAATTGATTTATTGTGGGTATTGTGTTGGATAAAGTACAATTGAATGTCTTTGTTTAGCAGTGGAATATTTTATTGGCTGATTATTACACCTCTGCCTGTCCCTGCGGAGTTTAAAGGCGTGATGACACGAAAAATAATATCATTAACAAAACGGCCGAATTTCGCGTCGTAAAACTGCTTATGCCAGGGCAGCATTTTTAATTATGGTAGCCCAAAATTTCGATGGCTTATATTTAATTGTGAAATGGTGTTTATTAAGTACATAAAATAGTTTAGACAGTGAAAATGACAGGATACCTAGTTTAAAACATGAAGAAAAATATCTCGTATCTCGTATCTCGCTTATATTAAAACACGATAAATGCTACATATTAAAGCTTGAGATTTAACAGTTAAAATTAAAACAAAAAAAGCAAAACTTTGTTGAGTTACCTAAATTCTTGCGTTAGTATATTGAATTTACTTGCTGAAAACATAGAAATAATTAAACAATGGCTTTGACAAGTATGAAAAAACTTATCGCAGTGAGTAAAGGGTTGATAATTGTAAAAGTACTTTATAGGTTTTCTTCCTAGAAATATTGGTTGGGTAACATTTGCTCGCCCCCATTTCGTTTTCAACTCAAATTAAGTTTATAGGACTTCGCTTTCTCAAATAGATATTATTTCTTGGTAGGGAAATAACTTGTTGGTGGAATCACGTTTTTGTATTTCAAAATAAGTCTCCATTTCTTATTGTGTTTTAAAATGAAAAAGAAATATAAGTTGGTACATTCAAATATGAAATGATCCATTTCCTCGTTCTTTATTAATATAACATGACGCCTGTAAGGGTTAGGCCGAGATGTGCCTAATTAATATTAGGTTACCCCACATCCCGCTAGTTACTTTTTTTAGTCCCATATAATAGGGGGCCAGCCTATTGCCATCAACCGGGCACAAAACCTAGGCTCCGTGCCTGCTACTGAGAAATTGCCACATGAAAAAACCCAATATTACTTTACTGGGAATCGAACCCAAGACCTCATGCCCAGCAGTCAAGTTCACGTTCCTTATTGTATTCCAAAATGGAAAAAAATAATCAGTAATGGATGATATTTAAAACCAGCACACATATGTCGGGTTTTTTCATGTTATACGAGAAATCCACTAGAGCAGATAAATAAATAGTACCAAAGTATTAAAAATTATATATCTAAAATTTCAACCAAATAACTAGAGCAGACTAGTCAAATACAGACAGCATAGAATGTCAATAAGTAAAATACCGTTTATTTTACTCGCAGATCTTCATTTAATGAAAATCCATCATAATTTTAAAGCGAAATAACTATCATGTTTTAGCACTGTCTATCGAATTTTGTCTGGCAGCAATGCGAAGGGAATTCTGCCTGAATTTCATCAAGCAATTTTTGGTGCCAGCCTAATTGGATATAGGGATAAATAAATCAATTAAATTGTTCCGCTGACTGAGCCTTCTAATGGCGTTGGAGGTTGGTGCGTAAAAACCAATCCAGGATGACCTACCCCACCCCTTTACCCCATTATAATTATAGGATATGAGCAGTGAAAATATTTTGACTGACAGGGGTCGAGACAAATTGGCACTTACGTTGACAATGATATTATTTTTAAAGTACGATTTTATGCATTACGTGTTTTTTTTTAAATTTTTATTTAAAGAGTTTTGAATAATGACTTCCACTCGATAACCTACGAAACTTTTCATTTAAATTTTTAAACATAAACGTTAAACGTCTTTCGTAATTGTAGGAATACTTATGAATATTAAGAGATACTTAAAAGGTAAAATTAAGGATAATATTCGGATATTAGAACTTTGATTGTTTCAAACTTTATTTTAGATTCGAAAGCCTATAATTATGCTGGCTAACTTGAAATCTCGTATGGACGTCAATTGTTGGTAATTGGGACAAGTATTTTAAATTTCATAAGAGCCATGTATTTAACTATAATAATTGGTCGTTGAAATACTAGGACGAAAATAGAGTTTTAGTATACAAGTTAAAGGTTTACTCAGAACAACTTGTGGCCTTGAACGTGAGCCAGGTTTATGTCGAGTTCATAGTTAAACCTATAAAAATGTTCTATTTTAAGGTTTTGGTCTTTTTTGTTCACGACCTAAGGTAACTTGTTTATTCGTGTGAATACCATTACGTCGCAAGTCGTATGGTGGTGACATGTATGCCATGCCTATATCTATGGTATGCCATCCTTTAAGCAATTCCTTTTTATTTGTTTTGTCCGTAGTCGCTGTAGCAACATGCGCGCTGCTTGAACAAGCGGTTACTGTGCGTTGGCGCTTCAACTTCATACAACATCCTAATTTCGAAACCGAAGATAACCTACCACAAAAACATTTTCCATCCATCTGCCTAGCCTCTTCCCTACTACGTTGGGTCAGCTTCCAGTGTAACTGAATGTACCTGAGTACCAGTATTTTACATGGAGCGACTGCCTTTCCACCTCCACAACCCAGTTAGTACTGGGTAATACGATACCCCTTGGTAAGATCGATAAGACTTTCGGGCCACTGATTACCTGTTACGACTGTCAGAGATCGTGAAGGACGGCCGGGACCAACGGAAAAACGGGCGTTTCCGATGCACGGAGGAAACTCTGTATGTAATAGGTGGTCCTATCCACGGACCAACCTAGGTTAGCACGGCTTAAACTAAACATCCACCTGAGCGGCTGATGTTATTTAGCCACGAATTCCTCCACAAGAACATGGCCCATCAACGATAAATAGTATCAATTTAACAACAATTTAGTCATAACTTTATAAGTAAGGGTTATTCTTGACAATGTGAAGTTAAGCATAAACCCTCATCTAAACTGTATGAAGATACGTGAGCTTTTTGAACGTAATATTAGTAGGCCCTGCTAAACTTGAGTCGATCAAGGGTTGAGAAAAAGGAAGATCAGCGTGCGTAGGTGCGTACAGGACATATTGAAAGAGTTCCTTTCTATAAGTAGATATACCTGGTTAAATAAGACAAGTTTATTAATTTAAAAGCAGTTATTGGTCTTATTGGTGTGTCTACACGAATACACACTTGTGGATTGGTAATACAAAATGGGAAAGTGGCTTGATTTTAATTTTTTTGGTTAGTTAGTCTTTGATTTCTTGGCTGAAATAATACTTCATTAATATTTATTGTGTCTGGGCTTCCGAACGTTTCTTTCACGGGAGCCCACTAAAAACCAGCGCTGCGCTGTGGGCCCCCGTAGCACAGCATCATGCTGAGTAGGTAACCTGCTTCTCGCAGTCACAATGTGCAACTTTTTTGTTCCGTCCTGTTGTATTTATAAATATTTATGTTCTGCGTTCTATGTTTACTTTATTTTTGTCATGACAATTTTTTTTTTTTTCTTTGAGACATTGAGCAAGAAGCTAAGCTGTTGAATATAGTTACTATTGTGGGTATAAAATTATAAAGCACTTACTTTAATATAACACTAGACAGTTGGCAAAAGTACTTTTACAATAAGCGACTTAATTAAACAGGGTTATCTGAATTTGTATTCGAGCTCTAGGCGTCTAGTGCGAGAATTAACAATGACAGTGTGTCTGTCTGCAGTCTGACATTTGTCTGCATGGCAATCAGTTTACACGATTTAATTTGTCAGCAGAAGGCCTAGAGAAGTGGCAATAGCTTTTACAGAATTTCGTATATCGTGTATCTACAATGACTTTCTACCAGATTTTCATAAGCATTATAATAAAAGCTTTTATCTAAGTTGCCTTGTTAGTAATTTATTTGGTTAGTTAGTATGTATTGATGAAATATTACAATTGAATTTTAAATCAACCGATTGAGTTGGAATTTGGCACACCTTTGGTTCTGGTAACTAGTTTTTACTTAATACTAAATTCTTTATTGCATTTCACATGTATTTCATATATGGTATAACTAAGTAGGTAAGGTGAGAGCAGCGGTGGCCCAGTGGTGGCAGCCCCGACTTACGAGCAGTAAGCCGTGGGTTCGAACCCAGGCAGGCGCATTACTTTGTGTAATTTATTTCATCACCGCTGCCCTCAAAAACGGTGAATGAAAACATCGTGAGGAAACCGGCATGTCCTAGAACTAAAAATTCGAAGACATGTGACATCTACCAACCCGCACTGGGCCCGCGTGGTGGATTACAGCCCACTCCCTCTCATAGAGAGGAGGCCTGTGTCCCAGCAGTGGGAACATAATAGGCTAATGATGATGAAGTAGGTAAGGTTATGTTTTGAGGTTATAACTTTTTTTATAAATACCTCCATGACCCGTTTACTATTCAATGCATCCGATGATGCAGCAGGATGTTTTGAGTGCGTTAGATCGAGTGTTACCGTAAAACATAATTTTTCACCCCAAAATCGTTTCCCAGCTATAATTTTTTGCGTAGGGTTAGTTAGTTTAATTAGAGCTTCATAAATGGTCCGTTTTCACCTTGTACAAGGATAGTGAAAACGTTTTGAATGGAGTGTTCAATGTTGATTTTTCTCCGACGGTCATTTTTTTTTTTAAAGACTGCCATTATATTATCTTAGATAAAGTACCTATTATAATATACCAGCCCGTGATACGACCTGTCGTACTGTATGGATCGGAATGCTGGGCAGTGAATAAGACGGATGAAAAAAGATTGCATGCAGCAGAGATAAGAATGTTGAGATGGATGTGTGGAGTGACTAAAATGGATAAAGCGAGAAATGAGTATACAAGGTGTTGTTTTGCATCCTCGTCAAAATTCAAGAGGATGTCACAAAAGACCTAAATAATCTATTAAAATTACGGTACCCAGTTAAATTATTAATGAACGCTGATTTTTTTGGGTTTTTAAGTTTGTCAGTATTTCAGCATAACCCCATTAACGTGGTTTAGGGAATAAGAAATGATCGAATAAACGTTTAAGATTGTTTGTATGTATGAAACAACGGTTATAGGGCGAGAATCAGACGGCCAGCGTTTAAAACACGGGTGGTTCACACTTACCGATTTTCGTAAATAAGAAAAATAATAAAAATGACCTACCCATTTTATTATTGATTCAGGTCGAGAATCATTAGCATAGTTACCTCTTTGAATTTGACGAGGATGCAAAACAATAACTTGTATCAATGGTCAGGCAAAAATAAATCGCTTTCTTTCTACCTTTGGGTACATGCCACATCGGGCTTGTCAAAGCTAAATAGTCTAATAGGTACTTTATCTCATCATCTTCCTGCCCTTGTCCCATTTTATTTGGGGTCGGCGCAACACGTCTCTTTCCTCCATTCTCCTTCGTCATTCGTCATCTCTGTCATCCTCGTCAAATTCAAAGAGGTAACTATGCTAATGATTCTCGACCCGAATCAATAATAAAATGTTGTAAACGCGCCCCATCTGATTCTCGCCTCATAACCTCGCTTACACACATACAAAAAATCTCAAACGTTTATACGATGTTTTTTTTTATTCCCTAAACCACGTTAAGTGGGTTATTCTGAAATACTGACTTTAAACATCTAAAAATAGCAGTGTTTTTTAAATAATTAAATAGGTACGGTAATTTATATTGATTATTTATGTTTTTTGTGACAGCATCCTGAGTTTTGACGAGGATGCAAAACAACACCTTTTACAGAAAATCGTATCCCTCTGACGTGGACAGGCATTGCTTTGTCTATTAATAATCATAACTCATTTACACTCGCTCGCAGCTCAATCCTAACCCGATAATGATAATAAGCGGCATTGTCGGCTGCGAGGCTTAAAACCCTGAACATGTCATGGAGTAGAGCTGCCTGGAGAGTCGTTTATCAGAGGCCGGTCGAGTAGCGGCGCGTAATTAAACCTTACACACTGGTGATAAGGATGAAAAACTTTGCGGTTTTGAGAACGGTTCTTTCAGTTATTATACCCCCGCTCTTGCCTCACACCTTTGATCTTTATGTTTGTAAAAATAAGGTTGTTGTTAGGTTGCTAGCACAGACAAATTATGGTGATCTTTATCTTTATGAGCATAAGGTTGCTGTTGGACTGAAGCTGTCACGGGTAAAATAATTGTGAAAGAACTGTAGTTCGATAACGGTGAGTGGCGTTTGAATCATCACCCGCCAAATCTTTTCTCAAAATTATATTGCATTTTTGGTCACTTATTTTGGATTTAAAAATCTACGACAGGAATTTGAAAGAAAATGGGACTGCAAAGGCACACGTTTTCTTGTAATTCAGTATTTTTTTTTATTTAGGTTGGTTTTAAGATGATGGCAGCACGTCGGTACCTGCTTGTCATACTTTGTGTTTTTTAAAATATTCATTGGAAATTCGATGCTTTTTTTCACTGGGCAAAAGCTATGCAATAGCAGCCCATGGCATGTCTTTTGCAACAACAACTAATTATTTGTTGGTTTTAAATAAAATTTAAAGCCACCTAAAAACATAGAAGTAGCAATGTCGTGAAAGCTGTAATTTTTTTTTTGTTCCGTCGCTAATATTTGTTATGCATTGTATGTCTAATGTTTTTTTTTTATCATTTTGTATGCACGTCATGACACTGCGACAAATCGTTATTTTTTCTTTCTTCCCAAAACGGGTACGTGACTTGGGTACGTGCAGCAGATATATGAATTAAAATCTTTTATTTCGTTTGTCACTAACATAGCTTATAAGTAGTGTGTATTACTAATATCATATGGATCAAGGTCTGAAATAAAGTATTTTTATTTTATTTTTAAAACTTGTGTATAGAGTTCACCAAACTCCAATCCCGTATATCACGCTATTCACAACCAACAAACAACCAGGCGCCCAGACAAGTGAAATGAAATGGATAGGAACGAAGTCGCATGAGATGTCGCTTCGAGTGCGCCCGTTGCCGTCGCCCCGCGATTACTCTCCATACTGCGGCCCGGGTGCCACCAAACCGGAGATGAGCGGAGCGGAGATATGTGCGGGATTCGACCACTCACCCAATATAACATGACATCCTGTAATCACCGAAGGATCAGGCAGCTAGGTGTACCTAACATTACATAACAAGATTCCTGTAATTCCCGGTCAAACCGGGCCTAAAGGTACACCCACATTTCGCCAGTTATGTTTCAAGTCCCACGTAATAGGAGGCGAACCAATTGCAATCAACTGGGCACAAAACCAGGCTTTGTGGCTATTAGTGAGAAAATCCTGATGAAAAACCCAACGACCCTTTGCCCGACCTGGGAATCTAAACAAGACTTCATGCTCTACGGTTGCGCTTGTGACCACTAGATCAAAGAGGCAGGCATCGTCATCTCCCTAGCCTTTTCCCAAACTATCTTTGGGTTGGCTTCCAGTCTAACCGGATGCAGCTGAGTACCAGTATTTTACATGAAGCGACTGCATATCTGCCCTCCACAGCCCAGTAACTGGGTAATACGATACCCCTTAGTAAAACTGGATGTTAGACTTTTGGCTTCTGACTACTCGTAACGACTGTCAAAGATCTACAAATGACAGCCGGGACCAACAGCTTAACGTGCTTTTCGAGGCACGGAGGAAACTCGATATATAATTATGGTCACCCATCCTAGGACCAACCTCGGCAAGCACGGCTTAACCTTAAAGTTAGACCCGTGTGGCTGTTATTATTTAGCCACGATCTCCACAGATCAAAGAGGCAGTCATATTGGATAAAATCTACATTGCATCTTTCGTCTCCTTTGTGATCAGTTGTATCTTGCACATCTCCACAACGCTCCGCTCGCCTCCGCTTAAATAGAAACCGGGCCTACCCGTCCGTGTGTCACTGTCTACGAGTTCATAGCGAGTGATTAGGTATCGAGTTGATGTTGATTCTCCAATTTGTTGATTGCGTTAAAAGTTTTCTTTAGGATTCTCGTTAGTTATAGAAGATCATGATTTGTGGCTTTTTGAGTGGGATTTGGACTTTTGTCCTTTGGGTATAGTGATATCGGGATGAAATCCTCGTTCTATTATTGTTAAAATCGGTAGTAACGTTCAAACTGTGACAAATACAACAGACAATTACAGTAAGAGGTGGCTTTTAATTCATCATCATCATTATCAGCCTATAATGTTCCCACTGCTGGGACACAGGCCTCCTCTCTATGAGAGGGAGAGGGCTTTAATCCACCACGCGGGCCCAGTGCGAGTTGGCTTTTAATTATCTAGTCCATAATGAAACTTTTATTTTACTACTTTTTTGTGGAATGATTCTCTTATCTTTAATTTGATATGTTGGAATCTTATCGGCTGGAACCATAGACTATCCAGCCCTTACATAAAACATACAACTATCTTAGTTCTTAACTGATAATGCTAAAATGTTCACTAAATAATTCAACATTTGTGGTATACCGGTATAACCTTTATTTTCGCGTTCCTAAAACGATTACGCTTAATTACACTTTTCCAATAACAGGATTATTATAATTATCAAATGTTTTGATTAACCAAACTCCCGTGGACAAAGTTTATAATTTAATAAGCCCTATGAACAACAAAATTTTCGTACATAAACTATGTTATATCGGGAAAGGAGGCTTTATTAATTTTTGATACTCTTGTTCTGTACCTACCGTTAATTCAAGAGAGTTTATTTGAATTTCTTGTGAAGTATATTTTTGACAGCTGTCAAACGAACGTACGGCTGTCATTTTACGGCTTTACATTCTTTTCAAGACACGCAGAAAACTCGGTAGGTGTTTACCTATCCACACCCCGACCTTGGTAACAACGAGCTTGTCCTGAAGCTCAACCCGTGCTGTTTTTATTTAGCCACGGGCATCATACATAACCTATCTATGTCACAGTCAAAACTACTTTTGCCTGATTAAAACTATTTTAATAATAACTAGCATTTACTTCGTAGCTCATTAGGTTTTTTTTTTTTGAACCTTTGAAAAACATCGTGTTGTCGTGGGGCATTTATTCTAGTAATTATAAATGAGGCGTTCTTAAACAAATTATTTTTAATAGAGAAAACGTAATTTAACTTAATAAGCGTTTTGACTAACACCGGTTAAAAGAGGTTTTGTCCGATTTTGACTGTAACATATACCGACATAGATATAAAAGTTTATAAATACCTACGTATTTTACATCGTACTAGGCAGGCATTAATAGTGTACGATGTGTGGTTTACATACAAGGCATGTATGACAATTTTCTATTTTCCTAAGTGCCCTGTAGAGAGCTATTTAGCGCCACATATATCCAGTTCAGGCTTACTGAATTGTCTAGACTTTAGTAAGACGTCTGCAGAATGCCCTTAAGACGTTTTCACACAACATTAGAACTAATGTCGTAGATACATTGGATTATTGAATTATTTCATATTGAAGGTTCTGTTGGTAAACATTTAGTTGTATTATAAAGGTAGGATTTTGTAATTGGAGTTGATTATTTTGTGTTTGAAACAATACATAAACTAAATGACAGGTACCCTTTCTAAATGTTGTGTAGCGACCTACAAAAAGCCACTTATAACAAAAATAACTATAGCGCCATCTATGATAAATCTGAAGAAGTAACATGGTCTGAATCTCGCAAGCAAAGTTTATATCGACTTAAGACTATACACCGTGTAAATTACCTTATCACGAAGCCGTCAACCAAACATTCTGTACATGAAACTAAGTAACTTTACGCAAAAAATATTGCTGGGAAACGACTTTTTTTTGAGGGGTGTAAAATCATGTTTTGTGGTAGAACTCAATGTAACGCACTCACAACATTGTGCTGATGGACGGATTGAATAGTACGGGGGTCGTAGAGGTGTTTAAAGTAAAAATCTTACATTAAAAACTTGTACTTATTTAAAAAAAATACTTGTCAGAAAGTTGGAACTTTGACCCCTAATATCTCCGTAACTAGAAGGTTCCCCAGCTGTTGCAGGCACCAGATGTACCTATCTGGTCGGAAGATCCTTCCTTTTCTATAGGGGATGAAGAACTTAACAACCGAACTGGGTGTAAAGTTGAAAAAGTACGAACTAAGAAAAACATTATACATCTTTAAATAGAAGCTTCTTTTTTTTATTTATCTATTTTGTCAAGTACATTTATTTATCACTCTCTTCACTTTATTTACTGTTCAGATCTGAAGTTATATTTTAGCAAAAGTCATTATAGTTGTATTATTAAGATTAATATGTGCATGGCGTTTTCAACTTCAAGTTTTTTTTTTGTTTGCCAAAACTGTCCCACTCTTGGGCAAAGGCTGCCCCCATTCCTTCCACTACTCTCGATGTTGTGCTTCTTTTCGCAAATTTGTGAGGAAGCCATCCAAAGCATCATGCCATCTTCTCCCCAGTCTACCACGTCCCCGTCTAGCTTTCTCAGGGTTCTAGTCTTGCGAAATTCGGGCCAAGGGTCGTTATATAAAAATAAAACAAATGAAATCAGTTCATTTCGTTTCCTTTAGAAATAATGAGCGAACAGGCGTACAATGTATTGTATCGTAGCGTAATATAATGACATTGTGACCATTAAATTAACGTTTCAATTAATTTATTCTTTTAGAAAAATTAAAGTCCACATTTACGCACCGTCATTGTTACTAATTCGTCCATTGTGTTATTTCTTTTCAAGTTGCCCATCTTAGTTTCCAATGTTTCCTCTTTTTATCAATTCGCTGCAGGGCCCTGTCTCTGTCGTTTTATTTCTGGCCGTTTTTTTAGTTAAATTAATTTGTGTGTTCGACTTCTTTTTAGGAAGTACCTAGCTTCTAAATTAAGTTAAGTGCTAACTAAACTATGTTTAGATACAATTAAAGGATCTAAAAACATTATAAATAAAAAAAAAACTTAGAAAATAGAAAGAAACAAAAGAATATGTTTATTTGGCAAATTCCATAAATGTACATCAAGTCCAAATAGCATTTTAGCAAAATCTTAACATTAGCGTCAACTTTTATAATTTATTATGAAAAAATGCAAGCTCCATGCATTATCATCACACCGTGATCACGAATTTGCTTGACAAGCGTGAGAATTTATTAGAGCAATATGCTGCCATGATTATTCATTGTAGCTGTCTAGTTGCCTGTTCAGTAGAGCAGAGGCTACTGCGATAATATCAAAAAGGAGTTTCTGGCAAATCTAAACCTAAACTAAGCCCGCGGCTGGGACGTCTAGCGCTCTCAAAACCAAATAGGATAATTTGAATAACCAGCAACATTCTTACATTCATAACCGCACGCCTTTTTTTTCATGATAGAAATACAAAACGCCACCAGCATCTTTACATATCTACATTTTTTTGCTTCATCCATGTTCACATTGCTCATCTTACAATACGCCACCAATCAGCGACAACGCTAATGTGGTCGAAAATGGGTGATATGAAACATTTATTTTCTTCTTAGTAGCTATGTTCTTTTTCTCTCAAATTGTAGCAAAAGTCATTGTTCCAGTGTTTGAGAAATATTAAAATAACCTTTTTTTATTTTGAGAAAGGGTTGTTCTGAACCGACTAAAAGCATTATCTAGCTAGCAGCAGGGCCCCAAAAGGGGAACCTTTTCGTCCGTTCCCCTCATAACGACCTGACCGCCCAAAAGCCTATTGTCTCAGGGAGTTTCACCCAGAAAATATCCGCTAATTTCGCTCAGTGGTTCCGCGGCGCACTGCAGTATATAGATAAGGATGTGATGCATTAGAGGCGCGTCGTGGCACAAAGTAAACAGTTGCCCGCTATCACTGCTCCGCCCACCACTGCCCGACTGCAGGCGCGGTGGTTATAGGGAGTTACGAGGCTGCAAGTTTTTGGTGTTTTTGAGGGAAATGAAATTGTGTCTCTGTTATTATTCAATCTCAGTTTTGTTTATATTTAACATCTTAAGGGTCATTAAAAAGAACGTTTACTATGAAATCAATCGGTGAAAAAAATCAGCCCGTCTCGAGTTAACTCGTCGTAACAGACGTTTACGCTGAGTATGCGGTCACCGTCAGCATGCGTCGTTTTGCAACTATGCATTTACCGGAAATTAGAGATAGTTATTTTCCTTTGCATTATATTCAGTCTTGCATCAGCCATCAGCTTAATATCCTGTATTCCTATAATTAAATTAATATTGTAATAAATAAATATTTTTTTTAACTAAATTCCCGACCGCCGAAACATAATTGGCGCAGCCGGTAGGATCGCGACGTTCTAAGATCGAATCCAACTCTTCATCTTATGAGCGACGGTTCTCAAATCGTTCTTTCGTGATCTACAAAGAACCTATCGCGCGGTCGGACACCTCTACGGTCATCGGGATAAATCTCCGGAGAATTGGAGGAAGCTGTGTTGGCAGAGACTCGACTCGGCAGGAGATGCAGTGGCTACTTTGGTAAGTGCTCTTGTTGTTTACCAAGTGTCCTTGCTCGATTTCCTGTCTTATTTTAATTGTGTATTTTATGTTAGTAAATGTGTGTCTGTCTTTAAGCTAAAATCGCAGTAGGCAACCACAAAATTATAATAAGTAGCGTTAAGTATCCCACGAGTAAATTCCAAGTGTTTAATTTGACACCTCTATTGTTTTGCGGCAAGCGCCATTAGGCAGGCAAGTTGCAGAAAAACAATGTCGCTCAGGGACTATGATGCTAACTATAAACCTTACAAACTAATCGCAGATTTAATGCCAAGATATGATGGCAATCCTAAATTACTCAATTATTATATTAGGGAAGTAGAAAACTTATTACAGTTAACTTCCGAGGCAGATCGCTCGCACCCAGCATTCATCTGTTTAATTAAAAGTAGACTCAGTGGTCTAGCCATAGACGCAATAGCGTACGAAGGCTACTTAAACTCATGGCTATCAATTAAGAATGCGTTAATTAGGCGCCTTGGCGAACCACGAAACGAAATACAAGTAATGCAGGAGCTAACGCGAGTGCGTAAGTCTAAGACAGAAGACGCTGAGAGCTTCGGCAAACGCCTCCGTGAGCTGCTAGATACTCTATATTCCGTAGGAGAACATGGTAATAAATCATATTACGAAAAGATGGTTATTGAACAGTACATAAACCAGTTAGACTTCCACGTCTCGTTGGGTGTTCGAATCGCCAAACCGGACACCTTCGAAGCAGCCATTATAGCGGCTAGACAAGAAGAAGCTAGGCTTTCATATAATAGAGCTAATTATAATAATAATCCTTCAACGTCACAAGCAAAGCCAAAGGAGTTATCTAAACAACCAGGCAATAATAATCCTATGCGTAATACAGTAAACCCATTTGCACCTGGCTTCATTATTCCCGCACAAAACTTTGTACCTCAACAAAATAATATGACCCCCGAACAGCGTCAACAATGGGTACAATCCGTATTGCCCTGGAAGGCCAAACCAGCATCAGGTAACTCTAGACCAAATGGTTCAAGCAACTTTAGGAACCAACCTAACATTCCAAAACCACCGGTTCTCACGCCAGTATCATCGGACGTTACAATGCGTACGGCAGGTAAGTCAGAAAAACCACAGTTCGCACAGCAGTTGTTCTACATTCCAATGCAGATGGCCACTCAAGATCAACCAGGACCCAGTGACATGGAGCTCTATAACAATATTACAGACGGTAACGGCATAGCGCTCGAGCCGAATGTAACCATGGACGAACAAGAGGTAGGCTGTAACCAGGATTTTACCTTGGACACCAACCGAGACAACCAGACCTAGTTTCAATAAATTTCCAGACTAAGAAATATTTACCGTACATAATACTACCAGAATTTGACGGTAAGTTTCTATTAGACACAGGGGCCAGTCATTCAACTATAGCAACTGACGTAGTTGCAGGCACAATATTTGAGTATTGTGTAGAAACAGAACCCTTTCAAATTAATACGGCACACAGTTCATCAGTTCACGACAAAGTAGTGTACCTTCCCTTACCCCCCGCGTTTAATAGCGATATAACACATAAGTTCCTAATATTCGACTTCGACCCAAAATATAAAGGTCTTATCGGAATTGACCTTCTGCAAAAATTAAAGAGTAACATTGATTTTAATAATAATGTGTTACGTACATCTACAGCGGAAATACCAATACACTTTAGTTCACCACCACAAAAGATAAGTATCGAACCTAGATGCGAAAAGATTGTCAAAGTAAAAACCAACTATTTAGACGGACAATATATTCACGACGATTTAATCTGGTCAGATGGTTTAATGTCCACAGCAGCTATAGTTAACGTTACAAACGGTTCATTTAAGACGTCGGTAATTAATCATAGCGATCAGAAGAAGTGTATCCCGTTAAACCCGTCAATCGAATTAGAGATATTTTACAATGCCAATAAAAATGATAGTCACGATATAAATACCACACAGGCTCAAACAAACATCGACCAGATTTTAAACGAAAACCTTCAGAAAATCCGTACAGATCATATGAACGAAGAAGAAAAGCGCGAAATAACCCGGTTATGTTATCAGTATAGGGATTTGTTCTATGCAGAAGATATACCACTTACTTTTACACACGCTGTTAAACACGAGCTCAGATTAAGCAATAATACACCAGTGTTTGTACGTAGTTACAGACAAGCTCCCAAACAACGCGAAGAAATTCGTAAACAAGTCGATAAGCTCCTTCACCAAGGTATCGTGAGAGAAAGCATATCCCCCTGGTCATGTCCCGTGCATATCGTACCCAAAAAGCCCGATTCCTCAGGAAACGTCAAATGGAGACTTGTAATTGACTACAGACGACTCAACGACCGTATCATTGAAGATAAATACCCCTTACCAAATATACACGACATATTAGATAGATTAGGACGAGCACAATACTTTACAACCCTAGACCTCGCTAGCGGCTATCACCAAGTGGAAATGCACCCTAATGATATTGAAAAAACCGCATTTACCACTGAACGAGGACACTATGAGTTCCTTAGAATGCCCTTTGGGCTCAAGAATGCACCAAGTACGTTTCAAAGACTAATGGATCATATATTAAGAGGCATAGATAATGTTTATACCTACTTAGACGACGTAATAATAATATCTACGTCATTGCAGCAACACATAGAAAAACTAAAACAAGTATTCGATCGATTCAAAACACATAATCTAAAGATCCAGCTAGATAAATCACAGTTCCTACAAAAACAGGTTAACTTCTTAGGACACGAACTAACAGATGAAGGTTTAAAACCAAACAAAGACAAGATAAAAGCCGTACTTAACTTCCCCCTACCCAAGACCCAGAAGGAAATTAAAGCCTTCCTAGGCTTAGTCGGATATTACAGGAAATTTATAAAAGATTTCGCCAAACTTACTAAACCAATGACCCTTTGTCTTAAGAAAAATAGTAAAGTTACACACTCCCCAGATTTCTTAGAAGCTTTCAATAAGTGCAAACAAATTTTAACTAACGCCCCAATACTACAGTATCCGAATTTCGATGAGCCTTTCATCCTCACCACCGATGCTTCAAATGTAGCATTAGGTGCGGTATTATCCCAAGGAATAGTAGGAGCCGACAAACCTGTAGCATTTGCATCCCGAACACTATCAGATACAGAATCGCGTTACTCTACGATAGAAAAGGAGTTACTCGCCATCGTATGGGCAATCAAATACTTCCGACCTTATCTTTACGGTAGAAAGTTTATCATTTACACGGACCACAGGCCTCTTACCTGGCTAATGTCATTAAAAGATCCTAATTCTAAATTAACTAGATGGCGTTTAAAACTCTCGGAATACGACTATAAGGTTGTATACAAGAAAGGTCGCCAAAATACTAACGCAGACGCTCTATCACGTGTTAAGATCTTCCATGGCAGTGTTGACTCTCTAGTTGTTAATTTAGACGATAACGAAGACGATGAGATGATTAACAGAATATTCGAAAACGCACGTAGGGAAGCCGAAAATCAAAGAGATTTAGCACTCAATGAAAATATACAATCACAAAACCCAAGCATTCCCGAATCACATACAGGCACAGATAGCATGAGTATCGTGTCAGCTGAACCCGAACTTGTGTCCACAAGACATACCCAGCCTGACAACGAAAATAAAGGTATTCCCATCATTACTGACGCTATTGATAGGCAGCTGAAACAGTTTCACATTAGGTCAACGCCCGGATCTACGTATAGAGTAGATAACAGATCCACCAACTCAAAGGTAGTAATAAAAGATGTCTTTATCCCAGTAAATAACACAGAGTCCGAGATAATTAGATTCCTTAAAGAACACACCATCGCTGACCGTATATTCCATTGTTACTTTTATAACGAAGAATTATATCATGCCTTCTCTAGAGTTTACACAACAATATTTAATGATAGAGGCCCCAAGCTACTTAAATGCACAACGCGCGTTACCCTAGTAGAAAACAAACCTGAACAACAAGAGTTGATAAAGAAATATCACGAAGGTAAGACTGTTCACCGTGGTATTCAGGAGACGTACAAGCAGTTGCACAGAAACTATCACTGGCCCAACATGCTTCTCACCATTCAAGGATTCATTAATCAATGCGACACCTGTTTGAAATCTAAATATGAGCGCAACCCTCTGAAACCACCTTTTGCTACAACCGATACACCTCGTAAACCGATGGAACATATATTTATGGACCTATACTCAACCGGAGGTGCAACGTTCCTTACAGTCATTGATAACTTCTCTAAGTACGCCCAGGCCGTCCATCTAACAGCATGTAGTAGTGTCCACATAGCCGAAGCATTGCTAAACGTTTTCTCAGTGTTAGGTTTACCGAATCAAATAACCACAGATTCGGATACTAAATTTGACAACGATGTTATTAAAGAAATATGCGCACTACATAACATCCACATACACTTTACGACACCCTATAACCCTAACTCTAATTCCCCTATTGAACGTTTACACTCTACCCTAGCCGAAATAATTAGGATACAAAGAATGACTAACAAAGATGACCCTATACAGCTAATTATGAAGTACTCTATAATAGCGTACAACAACGCTATCCATTCGGCTACAGATTATACACCCCATGAGTTATTATTCGGACACACAGCATCCAGAAACCCACTAGAGTTATACTACCCAAAAGAATTTTACCAAGATTATGTTATTAAGCACCGTGCCAATGCAGAGGCAGTTCAAGAGTGCATCGCTGCACATATGTCCAAAAACAAGGAGCAGGTGATTGCTAAACGTAACCAAGAAGCAGAAGAAATTAAATTCAAGGTAGGTGAAACTGTCTATAAACAGGTAGCAAAGTCAGCACGCAGTGACAAAACGAAGCCAGTCTTCAAAGGACCATACAAGATCATACACCTTCACCCAAATAACGTGGCTGAAATAATAGGTAACCACCCAAATTCTAAGTCCATTAGGGTTCACTTCAAGTTACTACGGAGGCCTCATCTTGTTGCAGGACCTTCATCGCAGGAGCCGTCGTGCTCAACACAACAGCAACCGTAACCATTACCAATGTAGGCAATGATAATGGTATCCTCCTCCTTAAACAAGGTCAACTCTTTAAACAAGAAAACTACTTTAGCCTTGCTTGCGTTTACAACATTAGCAATCTGCACTTTACATCTATCCAATTGATGTCACTATATGCGAGCACCAAAAACGCTGAAAGTACAGCATCTGGAGAGTTACATAAAACATATAGGAATCAAATAGAATACAGCCTTAATACTATAGGTAATAAGATTAAGTTTTTAACACCGCAAGTTAGAAAGCGACGTGGTCTTATAGACGGATTAGGTACTGTCGTTAAGTCTATCACAGGTAATCTCGACCATGAAGATGCAGCTAAGTTTGAAGAAGAAATTTTAAACATTAAGAACAGAGTTAGAAATGTTCAGGATTCACAAAGGAAATCCATAGTATTAGCACAAAATACAATCGGTGAGTTCAGTAAACAGTTAACAAAGTTAAATAATAATCAGAAGCATTTGGCTAGTTTATTACAAAATATTACTAATAATTCCAATAATCTGTCTAACCATTTACATTTCCTAGACATTTACGTACAGATAGATTTTAGTTTACAGATAATATTAGATAGGTTAATGTTATTAGAAGATGCTATGACTTTTGCTCAGATGGGCACCATGCATCCTAGTATTATAAGTCCTCAGAATTTAATAGAAGAGTTAAGGAACTTAGAAAATAGGTTTATGTTTAAACCAGTAGCTAGTATTAGCATTAGTAACATATACAGGATAGAGAAGTCGATTAAAGTTAAAGCTTATAGCACAGAACACTCAGTTACGTTTATTCTCGAAATTCCCTCGATTACCTCAAAAACCTATGACCTTATACATCTCTATTCTATCCCAAATAAAAATAACCTTACTATCATCCCTAAATCCAAATACCTAGCACTTGGTAACGATGAGTACGCTTACCTGGAAGAAGATTGTCAGCCACTGACCGATAACACCCAGCTCTGCAAGCTCCTTGACACCAGAAGAATGGAAGACACAGATGACTGCATACTATCACTCATTCAACATCGCCCAGCAAATTGCACCCACGCTAAGATGAACTTAAGAAGAGGAAAAGTTCAGAAGATCGGAGACAACAACTGGCTACTTGTTCTCAAAGAAGACGAAGTCACCAAAACACAATGCAACACCAAGACAGATTATAAGAAGCTATCTGGAAATCATCTCGTTACACTAACGGAAGACTGCCAGATGAACGTCATGAACAAGACACTGCGGTCTCACACCGACACAGTCGTCATCAACGAGGTCATACCGCTACCGGAGCAGCATCAAGTCTCAGAACATTCAATACAATACGAACTCCAATTAGAAGACATATCATTAGACAGCATCCACGAACTTATCAACAAAGCAGGTGACATCTCCGTGCCAGAAGAAGATAATTGGCCAATCATAGCAGCTACGCCAAGCTGGAACACAATCATCTTATATATCCTACTGGTCGCAGCAGCATCCTGGAAACTGTACCAGTGGAAAACGAAGAACATCCCGGAGGACACCAAGGGCAGCGCGGACGCCGCCAGAAGCAAGAGTTGCTTCTATCCTATGGAGGGAGGAGTTAACTCGTCGTAACAGACGTTTACGCTGAGTATGCGGTCACCGTCAGCATGCGTCGTTTTGCAACTATGCATTTACCGGAAATTAGAGATAGTTATTTTCCTTTGCATTATATTCAGTCTTGCATCAGCCATCAGCTTAATATCCTGTATTCCTATAATTAAATTAATATTGTAATAAATAAATATTTTTTTTAACTAAATTCCCGACCGCCGAAACATAATTCTCGTCATAATTATTGTCGATTTGTGAACACAAATGTAACAGCAGATTTTTTTTAATGTGCCGCTAGAAATTTATTGCCAGGGTTGCAGGGCTATTCGAAAGAGATACCGTGGCCCTGGAACACAAAGGGCGAAGAAGGAACATGGATGGGTTTTAGTCAGTACAGGTCTGACACTCACTCCAGCTCCGCGGAGAAGTCATTTGATTATTTCATCCGTAAAAACAAAAGGCATTAAAATCATCATAAACCAGCTGTTTTTATTTGTGGCGGACATGACAAAAATTTGATCGTTGCTTTTAGGAATTGCCTAATTAGCTTATTGTTGCTAGCAATATTCCCACAAGTTTGAGAAACACAGACACTGATCCCTTTATATATTTTTTTACTCATCATCATTTCAGCCGAAAGACGTCCACTGCTGGACATAGGCCTCCCCCAAGTGTCACCACATTGACCGGTTCCGTGAAATGAAAATTAACTTAAACACAACTTCAAAAACAGTATCGTTTTACTCTCGCGCCTCAGAATAAAGCGTCCATATTTCGTCTACAATCCGTCTAGACTACGTTCCGTTTTGCCAATGATCGCGACGGAATGCGAGCTTTGTTTGAACATTGATTCATTCCATTTTACGCTACGTTCTTTGAGCATGTTTCACTGTTTAATAAGTGGTTTATTTTGTTTTTCAATGAGCACTTGAATATTTTGGGTGAGAGATTTGTGAAAATGAGTTGTTTTGTTTACGGTTGTGTTTTATAATTTTATTTTTGGTACATACCTAATTTTTTTGATACAAAATGAAGAAAAACATTTTTTAATACATCTACTGTAACGTGCAATATATGTACTGTATCGTACAATTCTTAAATAGGTTGCTTAACGCATTTATTGCGATATTGAAAATAATTATCTTTTAATATTTTCTACTAACCACATACTTATGCTCACGAATCGAACAATCGATGAAAAACTAAAATAACATTTTCTTTTTCAAACAACAAATCAGTTTTGGTTTCAGTCCAAGAAATCCTCGAAATACGAAAAAATAAAACGTTATTAAACATCTTTTTTTCTAACCCCTCGTAAAAAAAAAATCCTAACAACACACTTCCACACCACTTAACCCTGCTTGCATGTTCCTATGTTCGTGTAATACGACACTTTAGCCTCAGGCTAACTAGTTTAAGTGAAAGAAGGACTTGCACACCAGCACAAAGTAATCTTTGGCATCGATCATTCACAAAGCGAACGGCGCCGGTGTGACAGTTTACAGTGGCGTAGCTGCTCTTTATGTCACTTTGGTGTACATTCCCTGTTGATGATAAAGGACCATGGAAGTGGTGTGATGACATTTTAGTTTGAAAGTGGAACTTTCAATATTGTTTACATACATACATAAATTTAATTTCACTGCGGGATCCAAGACAGTTAAATTATTTTTCTTCGTCGAGCTTCATTGCCTCGGCGCTTTTCTGGTGGTTCCCACTTTTGATTCTGACTTTCAGGAGTTTTAGTGGTTTGTATAAAAGTGCAGCGGCACTGTCCCATTAAAAAAATACCTACATTAACTCAGACCCTTTTGATATGGGGTAGACAGAAACTAGTAACTAACTAGAACCCAGTTGCTTCGAAGCGGACTCCAAGATAGTTTTGAAAAAGCTAGGCAGATTATGATGGTGATGTGGTTTTTACAAACATTGTACATGAAATCACGCATTTTCCCGTGACGGACGGTAGCTTGGAAATACAGAACGCCACCGCTGCCGCTGCACCATCTAAAATCCTTACATACTAGTTATATTTATGACGAACTCATAACTACAATTTATATAATACAAGGTGTTGTTTTGCATTCTCGTCAAATTCAAGGAGGTTACTATGCTAATGATTCTCGTCCCGAATCAATGAAAAAATAGGTAGGTAATTTTTATTTTTTCATTTATCCCCGTATATATATTATATTATCTATATACAAG
Source organism: Cerastis leucographa (assembly GCA_963082945.1). Classification (NCBI taxonomy): domain Eukaryota; kingdom Metazoa; phylum Arthropoda; class Insecta; order Lepidoptera; family Noctuidae; genus Cerastis; species Cerastis leucographa. The sequence goes on from OY720361.1 coordinate 7,700,224, forward strand.
GTGTTGTTTTGCATCCTCGTCAAATTCAAGGAGGTAACTATGCTACTGATTGTCGTCCCAAATCAATAATAAAAATGGGTTGGTAATTTTTTTTTTTTCTTGTTTACGGAAATCGGTAAGTGTGAACCACCCGTGTTTTAAACGTGGGCCGTCTGGTTCTCGCCCTGTAACCTCGCTTACACACATACAAACAATCTCAAACGTTTATTCGATATTTTTTTATTCCCTAAACCACGTTAAGGGGGTTATTCTGAAATATTGACAAACTTAAACAACCAAAAAAATCTGCGTTTATTAATAATTAACTAGGTACCGTAATTTTAATTGATTATTTATGTCTTTGTGACCACCTCCTGAAATTTGACGAGAATGCAAAACAACACCTTGTATAGTATATATATTATAGTATATTATCACCCGTGTTTTAAACGCGGCCCGTCTGATTCTCGCCCTATAACGGCGCTTACAAACAATCTCAAACGTTTTTTCGATATTTCTTATTCTCCAAACCACGTTAAGGGGGTTATTCTAAAATGTTGACAAACAGAAACAACCAAAAAAATCCGCGTTTATTAATAATAAACTAGGTACTGTAATTTTAATTGATTAGTTATGTCTTTCGTGACAACCTCTCGAATTTTGACGAGGATGCAAAACAACACCTTGCATAACTCACATAAAATTACAATAGCAATTATTTATTTTTTAAATTAATTTGTTGTTTTTATCTTTTTATTTAAGAAAACGTAAGTTTAATTACAAAGGTTTTGTATCATCTCAATACAATATTACTTACAATTAGAAAAACAAGCTTAGCCTTTCATTTTCATTGTTATTTTTAGTTTTGGCAGCATTGTCTAGCTCCAAAAGGTCAATCTCAAAGAAATCCAATTCAACATTTCATCAACAACGCCAATTTAATCAACAAACAAAAGACTGTCTTTTTACTTGCCAACTTTCAATTTAATCAAATAGTTCACATCACAGACATCGTCTGTTTTTACTACGAAATGTTCTAGAATATAATTGACAGATATAAATCGGTGCTGTACGAAATAAAATGCGTGGTAACTATAAACTTATGGAGTTTATTTAAAATATTAAAATACAGTCGAGAGGCACACCGTTACACGTTGAAAAATCAGACAGGAAGGCAGAAAAAAGTATTGCCGCAACACAATTTCATAACGGAACAAAGGCACCATAAACAAAGTGTTGCAAGCTTATTAATTAAATTATAACTATTTCCTTAATACTAAAAATATATTATCTATATGTTTAGACTGTCCTAAACATAATTGGGGCCGGCAGTAACCTACTCTACAGGTAATTGACATAGCCGTTTTACTGACCTTCTATACACTTTGTTGTTCATTTTGATATCGGCCGCTCTTACTACATTGTCTCTACCTGGATATGTTTTTACAATTCGGGCCATCTTATAATTTAATGGAGTAGTGTTCATATCTTTTACAATTACCAAATCACCTTCTTTAAGGTTTGGTTGAGGATATTTCCACTTGGGGCGGCTTTGAAGCTGTGTTAAATAATCATTTGACCATAATTTCCAAAAATCTTGTTTAAGTTTGGTACAAAGATTCCAAAATTTTAAACGATTAACTGAAACATCTGTTAGATCGACTTCAGGATAGCTGGCCAGAGCTGTTCCAATCAGAAAGTGTGCAGGAGTTAAATAATTACAATCATTTGAGTTTGCAGAAAGTAGAGGCCTAGAATTCAAAATTCCTTCGATTTGTACAATGACTGTATTAAGCTCTTCATAGGTTAAACATTGATTCCCTACTACTCTCTTTAGATGGTGTTTTACACTTTTAACACCTGCCTCCCACAATCCTCCAAACTCAGGTGAATAACTGGGTATAAACCTATATTTTATATAATGTTGAGAGCAAAAACCATTAACAGTATCCCTGTGCTTTTTGGAGGACTGTAAGTCATACAATCTTTTCATTTCATTTGAAGCTCCTTTAAAGGTTTTAGCGTTGTCACAATATATATTTGTGGGCATACCACGCCTCGAAATAAAACGCTTGAGACATGCCAAGAAGGCTTCAGTTGTTAAGTCCGATACGAGCTCTACATGTATAGCTTTTATAGCAAAGCAAACGAAAAGCGCGATGTAACATTTCTTAACGATAGGATTTCTAACCCTAGCAACCTTCATATCGAAGGGTCCACAGAAATCAACGCCGACATGCTGAAATGGCCTGGACGCTGTGATTCTTTCTTGCGGGAGGGAACCCATCAACTGCTTAGCAGCCTCAGCTTTTAAACGAAAACACTTGACGCATTTACGCACCACTTTCTTGACCTCTCGAATACCGTTGACTATAGAGTACCTTTGGGATAGAGAGCTCAAAACTAACCTAGGGCCTGCGTGTAAGAGTCGCAAATGTTCTCTTTCTATTATGAGATTAGTTATGTGGGAGTTTTTGGGAAGGATAGCTGGATGCTTTTTATCGAAAGACATCTCCTTGGCATTATGGAGCCTACCTCCTACTCTAATAATACCTATTTTATCAAGGAATGGAAAGAGGCTACCTATTCCTGTTTTTATATTTTTTCCAGCAGAAAGTGACTCTACCTCTCTAGGAAAATGTTGCATCTGCACACAACGCACGATGACTGACATAGAGTCGCGAAGCTCTTGAGGCGATAGATTTCCGTCCGTTATTTTATTTTTATTTTTCAAACAGTTGTTATAGAACCTGTAAATAAATCCTATCACTTTCTGTAATTTATAGACGCTAGAAAATTTTTCAAATAGCTTTGTTGGAAACGATGGCTCTACCTGTGTCAAGTTACACGGTACGTTTAGCTCATCAATCTGTTCAGTGTCTGTGGACAAATCGGACAATACACAATTTCCAAAATTAGTATGTATATGTTTCCTATCTGATAGGTAGGTTGGCCCGTGCCTCCATAGCTCACTTTGCTGCAACTTGTGCGGCAAGACGCCCCTCGACAATAAGTCTGCAGGGTTGTCACAGGTACTAACAAATCCCCACTGAGTCTGATTAGTCAGCTCCACTATTTGCTTGACTCTATTGTTGGCATAAACATTTGACTTTACAAAGCCTGACTTAATCCAAGCTAGCACTATCTGGGAGTCGCTGTATAAAAACGTATCTAGATGGGGATATCTACCCACCAGGACTTTACCAACTCTATGCGCCAGCTGGGCTAAAAGGAGAGCACCATTGAGTTCAAGCTGGGGAATCGTTCTACTTCTATTCAAAGGAGCAACACGGGACTTGGAGCAGAGTAGATCTGTCTGCACTGAACCATCATTTTTTAAAATTCTTAGATAGATACAGCAGCCAAAGGCTTTTATTGATGCATCAGAATACCCTACCAACTCTACAGAAGAAACATCTTTACTGTTGACACACCTATTTATCTTTATTTTGCCCATTAACATTAAATTGTTTAGGAAATTGTTCCAGTATATTAACTGTTCCTTGGGTACTATGGAGTCCCATCCTATTTGCAAAGACCATAGTTCCTGCATGAATATTTTGGCTACCACTATTATTGGGCCTACTAAGCCGAGAGGGTCAAACATCTTCCCTATAAAGCTCAGAATTTTTCTTTTTGTATTTAAATTATGTTCCTCATCAAATTTGGGGCTTGAAAAAGTGAATTTATCTGAAGTTATATCATACATTAAACCTAGAGTCTTTACTAAATGATCCCCACTCATATCTATATGTTCAAATTGTTTTTGCTCATCTGGAATATCATCTAGGACATCAAGTGCGTTTGAGCACCATTTGTGCAGAGAAAAGCTACCTAACTGGAGGAGCTCTACCAATTGGGATTTGAGCTCATGCAGCTGCTCTATATTATCTGACCCACCCAGTATATCATCGACGTAGGTACTCTTGGTCATTGTTTCAGCAGCAAGTGGGTATTTATCCTTATAGCGTTGAGCTAATTCAACTAGGCATCGAGTGGTCAAGAATGTAGAGGCCTTCAGTCCTTAAGTGACAGTCTGAAGCTGTAAGCAGCTGATAGGCTTCTTAGGATCATCTCGCCATAAAATATTTTGAAGACAAGTGTGGTGGCTATTTATCTTCACGTTGCGAAAGGCCTTCTGAATGTCACAAATTATCGTGTAAATGTAGGTCCTGAACAAGATAAGAATATCAAAAAGCTCACTCTGTACCACGGGGCCGTTTAGCATGACGTCGTTGAGGGACACCTGGCTGCGAGACTTCATACTCCCGTCAAACACAACGCGAAATCGGGTTGTCTTACTTGCCTCGTTGATAACAGCATGGTGTGCTAAAAAGTAAACAGGATCTCTATCCATATCGTAATTAGCAACCTCTACCACCTTAGCATGTCCTAGCTCTACATACTGATCTATGAACAATTTATACTGCTCTAGTAATAAAGGATTTGATTTAAACCTTTTTTCTAACATCAGAAATCTTTGGTAGGCAACTGAAAACGAATCGCCAAGCTGCAATTCTTCCAGAGGTGTGATGAGAGGCATATCAACATAGAATCGATTATCTTTCAGGCTCAAAGAACTCTGAAAACTTTCTTCAGCCTTCACAAACTCATCACAACTAGTTTTCATAGGCTCGGGTATTTTTTCACAGAGCCAAAAATTCTCCATTACATTTTCTAATTTTTTATGATCATTTATAGCAAAATTTGATACAATATTACAAGTTACATTATTCACTTTTTCAAGAATATTACCACCAACTACATACCCAAATAGGGTGTTTTGTAATACCGGTCCATTTTGAATTTTAATACAACCATCTAGCAAAACATTGAAATAAACATCCGCACCCAGTAACAAAGAAATCTCAGCTGGGATATTGAACTCATCATCTGAAAGTTTCACAATTTTAGGTAAATTCCACCCGGATACATTTATAAATTGTTGGGGTAATTTTGTTGTTATTGTGTCAACAATGTGACATTTTAAATTTAATTTTACATTATTGTAGCATGGAAGCACACATATATTCACAAGTTTATTGATTTGTGTTTGTTTATTACCTATACCTATAATATTATGGGTTTGATTCATAGCAATCAACCCAAGTTTGTTTACAAGGCTGGTTGTAACAAATGATGCCTGGCTGCCCGTGTCAAGCAATGCTCGGACAGAAACCTTTTCACCATGTTTATTTAATAAATTAACCTTAACAGTGGGAAGCAAAATGTTGTTGGAAACAGGGTTTGACAACAAAGTCACTGCAGGCTCAATAGGAGCAGCTTTTTCTTCATGCAACAAAGTGTTGTGCCCTAATTTACATATTTTACATTTGAAATTAAACTTACATTTCCCGCTGTGTGTCCTTAGACATGTGGTACATAAGTCATGGTTCCGCACAAATAACTGGCGGACCTCTAGTGCTGCCGTTTTGAACTCTGGACAGCTGAAAAGAGCATGGTCACCTTTGTTACAGTGTTTACACATTTTTTTTTCTTGTGAGGCAACATTGGTCACCTTTGATGGGGTAGATTTATAGAACCTACTTGTACTTTCATAGCAAGTACTATTGGGGGGTAAGCTATCCTCTAACGCTATAGCGCGCTTTTCAAGAAAGCTTAAAAAATGTGCCATGGAAGGCAATTTTTCTAGATCCTTATCTAATTGATAAGCCCTATTAGTAATTTGGTCTAATTTTCTTGTTAGAATGGAAATTAGCAACATGTCCCATGTATCAATGGGCTGTCCTAGATTTTTTAATGCATGCAGCTGTTGCTGTACATCTGACACAAAAGACCTAATTGAGGCTGCAGTGCCTTTTTGCATTGTAGGTAAATCTAATAGACCGCTGATATGATTTCCTATTAATCGCGTTTTGTTATCAAAACGTTTCTCCAACAAGCCTAGTGCTTCCTTGTAAGACTGATTGACTAACGGTAAATTGACAATGACTGCCAAAGCATCATCTGTTACATATTTTCTTAAATAGAATAGCTTCTGCACATCAGATAATGATCTGTTATTATCAATAACAGCCATAAATAAATCAAAGAATGGCTTAAATTTAATGAAGTTCTTCCCGTCAAAGGGTGTTATGTCAATGGTTGGCAATTTACATGTAGAAACATTATGACATTCTGAGACCGATGTTTTACCTATCTGTTTTAAAGAAGCATTAATTCTAGCTAGCACAGAATAATATTGTTCTTCTATTGGACCAACCTGTTCACAGTCGTTCTCGTCAATACTTAGTATGTCCAATTGCACCGCTTCATAGCTCTTGAGAGCGGTGATGAGCTTCTCCTTGCGAGCCTCCAGGATATCCACGGTAGCAGACGCAAAACTAATGGGGTCGTTCACAAACGTCTCAATGCGCGTGATAGTAGCCTTGCATTGGCCACGAAGAAGTCGATGTTTACGCAAAGTTTCCTTGGACTCCGCCATGGTGGAACGTATATAGGACGTAACGCTTTATTTATTCTACGACTTACGAACACTCCGCGCACTTTTATATCTAAGCAGCACTTTGTAAATACGAACTTTGTTAACACGGAGCCGGTACGACGATGTTTGTTTACAAAACAAACCGATGACACTGACAGCTGAATGAATGACTCCGGCGCAATGGCCGCCGGGCAGATATGGACCGCGCTCACTTCACTCTTCAATGCTGCCAACACCGACGCTACTGACGTCACGTCTCGCACGAACTTCACCAATCTCAATTTCACAAAATGAAAATGTGGGTGGATTGATAAAAGCCAAACTCGATGTCCAGAAGATTGTAATTCTTACGATTACTCGATGCTATGATGCTGTATCTTGATGATGCTTCGCTGATTTTCGTTCTAGCTTTGCATAGAACGAAGTTGCGGGCCTCGCACTAATCCCGCCAACAACGTCGACTTGTATGGCAAGCCGGCCTCGACGAACACAATTTCTCCACAAAATTTTGCGAAGCTGCTCGGCACTGATTTTAATCACTTCACGAAGGACCACCGCACGCATGTACGAAATAAAATGCGTGGTAACTATAAACTTATGGAGTTTATTTAAAATATTAAAATACAGTCGAGAGGCACACCGTTACACGTTGAAAAATCAGACAGGAAGGCAGAAAAAAGTATTGCCGCAACACAATTTCATAACGGAACAAAGGCACCATAAACAAAGTGTTGCAAGCTTATTAATTAAATTATAACTATTTCCTTAATACTAAAAATATATTATCTATATGTTTAGACTGTCCTAAACAGGTGCCTTTTATTTTTCGGTCTAATTTGTTTTACTTGAAACATTAGGCTCAATTTACATTGCCGCGGAATGGAAACGAAAAGTAATGAAATATTGCAAGGAATAATAAACTTTATATCAGTTGTGTAATGTATAAACTAGATAAGAGCTGCTAACTGCAGGAAATCTCCCGAATGTGCGAGAATTATACGGAAACCGTGCGACTTGTTTTTTGAGTTTCTAGTCTGTACAATTCACAATTAACATAAAATTCAGTATGTTTTGCAATATTCTAATTTATTTTGGCCCGATCGTCAAACCAGACTTACCAAGGGTATGGTATTGCCCAGCACCAACTGGCTTGTGGAGGTCAGATAGAGGGTCACTCATGTAAAATACTGGTATTTTTAGTTTTTTATTATCCGGTAAGACTGGAAGCACACCCCAATATAGTTGGGTAAAGGCTAGGCAGATGCAGATGATGCTGCCTCGTAAGATTTGGTTACGAAAAATCGCTTCCATTCAATCCCGCGGCACTGTAAATTAAGCCTTACTCCTACATTAGACTGAAAATAGAAAGTCGAGTCAAGAATTCAAACATGTTTGTTGAACCGACATGCGACATTCTCAGACGCCTTAATCTGTCCGTTTCTAACGAGGGTAGATTCACACGATACCTGCTTGTCGTGAATTAAGAGGTGCAAACTGAGGAACGAAATACTCTGGGCATAATTATTTGCACAAAACGTCGCCTAATTGCATGCTCTGTTGGCGACACTTTCGAGGCTACGTGACGGGCCCATAAGGGCTGGGGTATAGTGGGTATAGCGGATGAGATTAATGGAGACTTTGTGCCTGTTTATATTTGTGTTATGAGATGGTTTTACCTGCAATAGGATGATGACAATGAATATTATAGACGAGTTAGTGAAATCAAAATAATTTAGCATAATCAGCCAGTACTGCTCCCACTGTTTGGACACATGCCTCTCTCTCTATGGCAGGGAGTGAGCTGTACTGCTTATTCAAACGAATTTTCTTCCAGCAGACCTGCGAGAGGAAGTTGGATTAGAAATGTAGACACATTGTGTAGAAAGGACAAAATAGCAAAGTTTAAATTAGAGCTTAAAACAAAAATATACCTATATAAAACTAACAAAGAAACGAATATATTATGCACATATAAAAAGGTAAATATACATGTTTTATTGGCAATATTTAGATTTTTTATTTCAGTATTTAATTAACATGCAAGACATACAGACATACATATATTTTATTTATTAGTGAAATGATTCGAAAGTACGTTTGGAACCTAGTTATTTTTTTAGAAGTACTTTTCAAGACTTGGAAGCAGTGACTATTACTATAGGGAGGATATTGCCTGAGTGGCACTGCGGCAAAGGTGGCGTTACGATCTGAATATTAATTACAGGCACAGACAGTTATCATCATCAGTTATATCATCAATCCTTTAGGCAAGCTATTGGCCACTTAAATAAAAATAAGTAATTAAAAATAAATACGTACCTGAGTATTGTTTCCAAGAAATCGGTGAAACAGGCGTCATTTGTTTTTTTTTCTTAGGTAAGTATAGCAGTTTTTTTAACCGATTTCATTTAACTTTAGCAGACTTCTTCTATACTTTTCCTTATCATTCCGTGAGAAAATATAAGATGTGACTGTCCATGGAGTTTCTTGTCCATTCTTCTCCATGAGATCTAAGATTTTGGAATGGGCAACTACAATCCATTTATAGTTATTATGCCTGTGGCTGGACTGTAGGTAGCTTATTTTTGACTGAGCAAAAGTGCCTGTCGGGTCTATTTGAAATAAATGCTTCGAGTTAAATTAACTTCATCATCATCAGTCTATATTATTCCTATGCTGGGACGCAGGCCTCCTCTCTATGAGAGGGAGTGGGTAGATGTCACGTATCTTTGAATTTTTAGTTCTAAGACATGTCGGTTTCCTTACGATGATTTCCTTCACTGTTTTTGAGGGCATCGGTGATGAAATAAATTATTCAAAGTAATGCACCTGCCTGGGTTTGAAACCACGGCTTACTGCTCGTCAGTCGGGGCTGCCACTACTGGCCCACTGCTGCTCTCCAAATAAACTTAAGCTGCTCCTTCGAGACGGAGGGCAGTTTTTGGGGATGAGGAAAGCGAGTGTTAGAGCGATCCCATATTCGCTTTTCTCATACCCACACACTCTACCTAACTTTTACGTTCAAGTTTATGGGACGTTATGAAACACCGCTCCGCCGGGACAATGTAGCAAAACAATTTGGCGCGATAGTTTTGACACTTTCATACTTTGTTAACAAGTATAACGTTACCTGTGTCGCGAATTATGTGAGAAGTTTCATGTTTTATAAGGTGTAATTGTTGTAATATTAGATGGAGGATTCTAGTTGTGGAGGAGGCTAAGTTTTTATAGCCTTGATCATTGCTATGATCGCCATGGAACGGTTATTTTTATCCCTGTAGCAATTATGGTATAGACTCTGGAAATACAAGATTTAAGGGTTATTCGACGAGAAAACTGTCGTTATAAATTATTAATGTGGTTTATAATCATGTTCTTTTGCACTCTGTATGTCTTTATAATTAAATCAAAGACCTCGTAAGTGGAAAGTCGGTGAAGGTCTAGAAATATTTAAGTAGATCGATGAGATGATGAACGAGTCTTCGACGTATTTTACATGTAAAAACAGACGATGGGCATTTTTTTTTTTCAAAATTGTATTGAGAGGCTGCTTATTAAAGAAATTAGGGCATAATGTCACATAAATCGTCTTAACATAAACGGGAAAATGTCACCTACGTGTAAAATTGTACCCCTAGGCAGAAAAGTAAACAATTTTTCACACATGCCTCTTAAATTCCCTATAACGCTTTGAAAGATTTATAGCTATAAGACTTGACGCTGTGTCATTGGGCCGAAGAGCAATAAATGTGAGAGCATCGGGGACACCACTTTGTTTAAAAGATTGAAGGTTGAATAGGTTTGTTTACTTTTATGCTAGGCTGTTAATCTTACTTATAGGACATATAGGCTAGACAGCAGTGGACAGATCAATTCAAGATGACCAATGGTGGAAATTCGTAGTGTATTTCGAGCCCAAAAAAGAAAACATTTATAAATGTGTTTTTTTTTTCGTTAATCTTATCGGCCCTTTCATAGGCAACCTTTCCTATTCCTTTTCTCGATGTAATATTTCTTCTCGCCACTAATTGAAAAAGCTATCCAAGAAGAATGTTGAAAAACATAAAGATAATATAATTGTGACGACACGATTGGCGCAGTGGTTGAGCGATCGACTGCAGCGCCGCGTGTCGTGGGTTCGATTTCGATCCCCGCACGGAACAAATATTTGAATGACCTACAGATGTTGTTTCCGGGTCTGGCTGTTTTTGTATGTGAGTTTAAATGTTTGTAAACGTACCCACGATACAATAGAAATTCCTAGTGTGGGGCAAGGTTAAAAATAAAAACATATATTATTGCTAAGTTATTGAATACTTTTAGTTTAGTTGAACTTTATTTTCTCAGATCTGATACTCAACAACATGTGTTTTAATTTATGACTTGCCTGTGTAAGCAGTTTTTAATAAATGTGAAAAAACGTACGTCACTTTTTGTCACATTTCTTAAAACAAAAGGATGAAAGATTATATCTCTGTCCATATAAAATGTGATATTAATACATCAAACTTATTTACGGCCTATACCAAAATAACGTCACTAATATGTTATTTTGTCCACACTTACATCAACAGAAGTCCAGACATCATAAATCTAATAACAAAAAAGCAAATAAACAATAATAAAACCACAAGCTGTACGTATTATTTATTTCGCCCTATACAGGGTGAATTTTTCAAGTGGACGTGGATGACCAAATCCGAAACTATCAGGAATATCAAAAAACACTTAAAGGAGTCTCGATCCCGATTTTGACGAAAACTAAAACTGCGTCATTAGATTATTGAAAAATTAATTCCTAGCTAGGAAATGAGCCCGTAGATGCCACTACTGAGGATCAAATTCTGGAAAGTCTCGTCATCTCAGTTGTTTCTTGCCATATCATCCTTCACACAGTCCATCCATCTATTTGTTCTTCCCCCAATCTTATAGCTATGTATGTACATTCACACTCAAATTTTCTGCACGATATTTTCCTGGTTAAAATTTAAAAAAAGCTTGCGTACAAGTAGTGCACTAGAAGTCAGAAAAGATTTTCATAATAATGCTGTGTCATTCTGGTTGCTGATGATTATACAGTCAAAGTGTTTGTTTCACCACTAAATTCTGAACTATTTCATTCAACTCCAGTTCCACTTAGTTTTAAACTTAGCCTGTATATCTGAGAAATAGGTTTTATTAATATTGTGCTGATACTAGTTATCATTTATTTTAGGGCTTGATCTTACTTCATTAGAAGAAAGTAATATAAACTGCTTGTTTGTTACACAATATGAGTTTTTTTTTTTTGCCGGTCTTAAAATAATACTATATACAGAATTTAAAGGTAATAATACTATACAGAATTTAAAGGTACATACACATATCACCAATAGTACGGAGGAATCAAATCTTAATCATCACAATCAGCCTATGATGTTCCCACTGCTGGAACACAGGTCTCCTCTCTATGAAGGGAGAAAAAATCTTTAAACAAAAAGTTTTCAACCACCAAAAAAGGAAGGTTGTGCCAACTAATCGCTGTCAAGTTAAGATTAAAACGCATTGATAGAAAACCGTTTATCTGCAATAAAACTATTACAACTCCAAATGTTAATCAAAAGTAAAACCAACATATTAAACAACCCTTGAGAGACTCTTCTCCTAATATTAACTTTAGCTTAACAAAAAAAAAACAATCATTTTTCTTTTGCTCAACGTAGAAGCGTGTTGGGACAAATAAAATATAAATAAAGAAAATACAGAGGCCTTATATTCGGGTACAAAATAAAGTCTTGGTCTAAGATACTGGAAAAGATTTAAACCTTCTTAGGTAAGGCCTGGAGCAAACACAAAGGCAATAAAAAGTTAACAAGTAAAATACGAAGTAAATAAAAAAGATCTCCACAAGAAAACGCTAGAAGAATATAAAATTTTCCTCGTATTTTCTTATGAAGCGTTTAATTTTATCAGAAGAAAAAATACAAGATAAAAGTTATCCAGACTGCCTTCGTGGATTGAATCCCGATAAGTTAAGCCTGATTGCGGTGGACTAAGACTTAATTTTAAATTTTTAGAAACAAATCTTTTTGTCACTTAATTTAATTTAAAATCTGCTTGACTGATGCGACACTGTCAAATGTGAATTTCAATAAAAATTTTTGTTTTGCATTAACAATTACTAAATTGAATAACTAAGATAAATATACACGGTGTAAATCACCTCATCACGAAGCCGTCAACCAAGCATTCTGTACATGAAACTAAGTGACTTTACGCAAAAATTATTGCTGGGAAACGACTTTTTTTTGGGGGGTGTAAAATCATGTTTTTTGGTAGAACTCAATGTAACGCACTCAAAACATTGTGCTGATGGACGGATTGAATAGTACGGGGGTCGTGGAGGTGTTTAAAGTAAAAATCTTACATTAAAAACTTGTATTTAAAAAAATACTTGTCAAAAAGTTGGAACTTTGACCCCTAATATCTCCGTAACTAGAAGGTTCCCAGGTATAGTGTAGAACAAAAAAATGATCGCAATGACAGGGAGAACCAGTGCCTTTCGGCTTCGTTAAGAGGTGTTTTACACCCTTTATAATATTATTTATCTTTGTTGTAGTGTCACGAATAAAGGTAGTAGAAATTTAAAAAAGAACTGAATGGCGAATGAACATAAAGCCTAAGAAAGATATAGGGACCTCCTAGTTAGCAAACATTAAAAAAGCAATGGCTTGATGTTAGAAACTAATTAACTATATTTAAAGAAATAACTATCACTTGTGGTGTTAGTAATCAGCACCAGACCTTATCCATCCTTAATGACCGTTGACCGGAAAACCCAAAATACGCTAGAAATGGTTTCGAAGACCCCACAAGATAAAACCTCATTACACTAAATGAGGCATTTACTCCATCTTCTGGGCCATTACAATTGAATGTAACGTGATATCCAATGTAAGTAGGTACATAGGTTTGGGCTAGCTATGTTTACGGGATTATTCGTCTTGTGTAAGTCTTACCGTGAATCGATATTCTCAGTTGTCATGTGACTTTGACATGTGTCACAATCGCAAATGCTGCTGCAATATTGGCGTATATTTTCTATAAGAAGAAAAAGAAAGCAAACAATGATTTTGGATGAGACAAAGTCAAAATTATCGTGATGTTTCTTGAAAACTTCAAGAGTTTAGAATGGATGACATAAACCTAATAACTGTTCGCTCGAAATTTGAATGGTTTCTGAGGCTTTCTAGTGGAGATTTTGAAACTCTATTATGCTTAACAGGACCCATAATATCGAAATCCAACACTAATTGGAGAAATGCAAAGTGAACACTATTTTTACCATACACAATAAATATAATGTGTGTGAATGCAATCTTAAAGTTTCAAGTGATAATTTTTTGTAGACGTTTATCAAAATTATAGCCGTTAAATGTTCCTTCGATCAATATGATTAGCAATAAAAAAAATCTTCATTTTGTAACAGAGGAATGTGTGAATGTGCGAGAGGAATGTTGTGGATGTGTATGTGATGTTTTGTGACCTCCTACGTTCGGTCTATCCCTTCCCATTTTTTAATAGCATCATCATGAAGCCTATAATTTGCCGTATCATAGTCATCCGTTTATTTTTATTTATTTATAAGCATCCAAGTTAACCCTGGTCTCCATATAATTAGATTGGCTGTTTGTTTGTCTGCACAGACCACAGACGCACAACTTTTGTCCCGTTCCGCGTCCCGATCGCAACTTGTTTCTTTCCGTAAACAACGTTACGTCGCACTGTTCCGTTTTGTACTGTCTAACTTTTTTTGTTCTGTTTATTGTTTAAGATTTTGTGGTCATTTGATTTGGGGTTATGAATTTGGTCGCTAAGGCCCGGACTCCGATGAAGCGGACACAAGAGGAGAGGAGAGGAAAGGAGATATGCTGTATGTGAACCACCAATAGACTTTTGTTATTTATACTTCTCTTCTAATGTCACTCGGCAGCAGCGCACAGCGGACACGAGTGGCGTGCGGTGAACGGTATGCGGTGGGCGGCGGTCACTAAACAGGACCAAAGTAGCCTGTTCAAACAATCTCTTCCATTCTGGCCAGTACGCATATCCATACAGTCTTGGTGTATACACCTTAGCTCTTAAGCATATCTTCTCCTCACGTCTGCGCGTTGGTGGAGTCCGGGCCTTAGGATGAGAAATGGTCAGAAAATTTTATGCAATTATTTTCCTTTTAAGTTAGTATAAGGTACTGGTTTTGATCACAAGGTTGGAGATTGTGTTATTGTGTCCTATCAGGAGTGACACAGTTGCAGTCAGGAGTTTGAATTTGTGGGCGGTACATGGCAACACGCTTGCCGCTTATTAAATGAGACTCCATGTGGGTATTCTATATGTAGCATAGGTACAGCTGTGAATAACCCTTTGGAAAAGTACATGAATGATGTTATTTTCAGTAGTTATACTTCGGTGGGGTATGGAGTTATTCATTTACTGGGTTGTGGAAGTCAGATGTCATGAATAATTCTAGTACTCAGATGCATTCGGTTAGACTTTTACGAAAGGCAAGGCGGGTGATAAAAATAGTGCATTTAATTGTCTCTACGATTAGTGATACTTTAGGCTTCTACAAACCAAACGTAGGTCAGTAGCAGCGAGGGTTGATGTTGGTATGCCTACCCCAATGGAAAAAACCGGCCAAGTGCGAGTCGGACTCGCGCACCGAGGGTTCCGTACTTTTAAAACCATAATTATTAAAATATTTTTATTATATGATGTAACTAAAAATTTATGGTTTTCGCAATTTTTCCTTTATCTGTGCTATAAGACGTTGCTTTGTACCAAATTTCAAGATTCTGAGTTCACGGGAAGTACCCTGTAGGTTTTGATTCCCTTGCGAGTGTCGAAAATTTGCGGCATTAACGGATGTATTTTGATTGCGTTGGCTTAGAAGTTTGATTTTCTCACAGCTCCAAGGGACAGTAGACTTGAGTATTCGATATAAATTCCAGCTTGATACCTCCACGCGTTCCTGAGAAAAAGGGTCTTGACAGACAGACAGACGGACGGACAATAAAGTGATCCTATAAGGGTTCCGTTTTTTCGAGGTACGGAACCCTAAACAGGCGTGAGGTTGTGCAGATAAAATCAAAACGATGAAATTTCTTTTTCTGGAGCCAAACCGAGCGTTGAAAATCTAGGCACTCGTCCCTCTTCTCCACCATCTAGCTAAATGCCAAATATCTTTACTCAGAACATAAACAATTCTTGGTCCTAAGAGAAAACTACCTTCTACTACAAAAGCACCAAACTAAACTAACTCCAATACAACTAGTCCCAATATGAGCGGTTCGTCGCGTGGGTCCCGCGATCGTATATAACGGGGAGGACGTCGTAACTCTTTGTGATGGATTAGTGCTTTTCCGGCTTTTCAACGGACCCCCAAATGGACGGACCCTTAGGGGAGAAGCATCTGTTTACCCATTATTCTATGAACAGTTTGGTTAGTGTAAAATGTTTGTTTAATATACTTCATGGTCAGAGGTTTGGGGTATTGCGAAGAAACTTTTTGAGGATTTAATTTAAATTAAATTGATAAAAAATTAGACTTACCGCAAATTGCTATTTGTCTCAACTATGTTAAAAATATGATTATTTAAAACAGAATGACGTGTTATTTTTAGGAAGTGAAGCACAATAAAATGAACGTTAGAATGAAAAAATAACTTAAGTTATTATTATGAAATAAAGTAAGTTAGGTAAGTTTATTGTTAACTACTTGTGCCCGCGACTTCGTCCGCGTGGTATTAGATTTTTTTCTAAAATTGAAGTAGCCTAAGTTACTCCTTATTACATCAGTTATCTGCCAGTGAAAGTCCCGTCAAAATCAGTTCAGCCGTTCCATAGATTAGCCGGAACAAAGAGACAGACAGACAGACAAAAATTGTAAAAAATGATATTTTTGTAATAATGTACCGTATATACATTCATATGCATGTAGTAGTGGTTATTTTAATATTACAAACAGACACTTCAATTTTATTTATTTGTGTGTAGATGTATAGATAATTAAGGGAAAGAGCGAGATAGCCCCAGCACAAGTATTACTGTTTTACCAATTAATTACTGGGGATGTCTCATTTATAATACGTGTTAGTTACACGGATTATAAATGAGACATTTTGGGACATGTTTCTTTTTTTTCAATAAATATCTCTTTTAACTTAATGATCAGATGTGTCGCTATGGAGCTGGCTCCTGGGAAGTGGTCTGATATGTTGACGTTAAAAAATTACAAGCTCCCAGCCTAATTAAATAAAATTACTTGATTTTGATGAAAAACTAAATTGTGTTGAAAACGACTTGTAATAAATTCTTCTTATGTAAAACGTTTTCGGAAAGTTTTTAAGATTTTAAACATGATCTCATAAACAAAACCTAATTTAATTTATTACATCTTCCAAAGCTCAGAAATTTTCAAAAGTACATCCATCTCAAAGTCAAGATATACAAAATGATAGAAGCGCACCCCCACTCCCCTCTGAACTCTTGCAATGAAACTTCCTTCAACGTCTATAAATTAAAGATATTGTTAAAAATTTAATCAGACTCGCAGAAGTTAAAGTTTTAAACGGCGTAAATGAAATTACGTACCGCCTTATCTTCTAGAAAGTTCTTTTGGATGGAATTTAATATAACCTTGGAAGTTGTTATCTGTGCCTCGATGGGGTTAGGTGTGAAATAATTTTATGAGTACATTCGAATCATTCTGGTATCTTGTGTTATGATTTTACTTTTCGGGAGTTTTGAACGCTGGGGTTGAGAATTATATGTGTCTGACATTGTAGGCTTTTGCACTGGGATAGTAATATATGATATTCGAACTAAAGTTGTACCTATTAAATTTGTGTGTTGACTAATGTTATTGTGACTACTGCAGCTACCTTCCATATAAATTCGTAGTAATTTGGCACGAAGAGATTTTTCTAAACTAATATTATAAAGAGGAAAGATTTGATTGTTGGTCTGTTTGATACGATTTAACTCAAAAACTAATCGACCGATTTTAATACGCATTTCATTAGAAAGCTACATCTTTACCGAGTAACATAGGCTATTATAATATTACACAATTTTCGCGGATGAAGTCGCGAGCGAAGTAGTCATAAACATGGCTCAAAAACCAATAGAAAAACAATTCCTCAAAGTTTCGATCAAACCGATACCGACAAGTTGTGATCACGGCATCACGGAGGTCCAAAGTATTTTATTTAATTATGTATCTTTCATGAATGAGTACATAAGATGAAGTCTGAAAGTGGCGCCGGTGACTGAAAATTTGATTGGTAATCGGTTATCGGAGAGCGGCGGTGGCCCAGTGGTGGCAGCCCCGACTTACGAGCAGTAAGCCGTGGGTTCGAACCCAGGCAGGCGCATTACTTTGTGCAATTTATTTCATTATCGCTGCTTTCAAAAACGGTGAAAGAAAAACATCGTGAGGAAATTGGCATGTCCTAGAACCAAAAATTCGAGCACATGTGACATCTACTAACCCGCACTGGGCCCGCGTGGTGGATTACAGCCCACTCCCTCTCATAGGAGAGGAGGCCTGTGTCCCAGCAGTGGGAACATATAGGCTAATGATGATGATGATGAATCGGTTATCACAGTATGGACTTGTGATTCGGAGGAATCAGGAAAATGTAGTGACGAAAATATTGAATATGAATGTGGATGGGTATAAAAGTAGATGAAGACCAAAGAAACGATGGACGGACTGAGTGAAGAATGATATGGCAAGGTAACTACTGAGATGACGAGTAATAGAGAAGTATGGAAGAAATACACATGCTGCGTCGACCCCAAATAAATTGGGATAAGGGCAGGGGAATGATCGAGCCTGTGGACGGTGAGTAATGGGCTAGCTCACCGTCCGACCGTCTTATGACGACAGTCCGTGTCGACGGCGCGTACGTGTTCCACGCGCGCCTCAAGGAGATGTCAGCAAACCGGAAGGGGTCCGAGAGGGCCGATGCCTGCCAGGGCTGCGGGTTGTTCGAAAGAGATACCGCGGCCCTGGAACACAAAGGGCGAAGAAGGAACATGGGTGGGTTTTAGTCAGTACAAGTCTGACACTCCCTCCCGCTCCGCCCAGAGCGGGAGAAGTCATTTGATGATTTCCTATCCGGAAAAAAAAAAAAAAAGGGCAGGGGACTGATGATGATGATGTCATCATCTGCCTCATCTGCGTGCCTTTTCCCAAACTATCTTGGGGTCGGCTTCCAGTCTAACCAAATGCAGCTGAGTACCAGTATTTTACATGAAGCGACTGCCTATCTGATCTCCACAACCCAGTAACTGGGTATACGATACCCCTTGGTAAGACTGGATGTTAGACTTTTGGCTTCTGACTAACATAACGACCGTCAAAGATCTACAAATGACAGCCGGGACCAACGGCTTAACGTGCTCTCTGAAGCACGGAGGAAAGTCGGTATTTAGTTATGGTCAACCTTCCACGGACCAACCTCGGCAAACAAGGCTTAACCTTAAAGATCGACACGTGCAGCTGTTATTATTTAGCCACGAGCTCTTCAATGATGATGATGATACTGTATCATTCAGGATTCAAAGAGAAGAAAGATTCAAGAAAGCTATAATGAACCAAATATAAACAGCTACACGATGAAACAACAGAACCAGTAAACATAAACACGTAATTAAGCCCAAGAACAAGAGGTATTTAAATTCCTCTACTGGCGGAGTCAGACGTTCATATCGTCCACGTAATGTATTTGAGTGTTCCGGCAAGTTACTGTGTCCAGGGTTCCGGACTACATGATTAGAGCTCAGTAGTTACTACCATAGAGTATGAAATTGAACAGAGCTTTCACGACTCATCAGACCTACTAATAATAAAAGTTCTCAGGTCGATGATCCGGTGCCACTCATCATCATCTAACATTTCTTTAACAATGTTGGGGTTGATTTCAGTCTTATTGTACCAACCGATAAGTCACGTATTTAGCTCAGCATTTACCATCAATATCACCACCATCCTCATCGGCCCATAGAGAACCCACTGCTGGATAAAAGCCGACTCAATTGCATAATGCATGTTATAACCTCCATAAAATAATGTTAGCATTTGACTATAGACTGGACTTTAATAGAAGCACGACTGGACAATAGTCTGTCTAAGAAAAGTTATTAAAATCACTTTTGCCATTCGCGGTCTCTAAAGAAGAACACTTCTTCCCCAGCAGTCATCAGTTCAACGGGCAATGACTTTCTTAGAATAGTTACAATACTATGACAATATTTGTGCCATTTGTATATCTTACTGTGCCTCATATTCTGAACAAGTGTCAAAGTAATTCTGACTTAGTTGAACATTTCTTACACAAGTGCAACTGAAGCCACTTTCATTGCACGTGGAGCGGAAGTTTCGCTTCTGTCCATTCTTACTCTATGATCATACTTCCTATAGTTAGCACTAGGAATGTTTTACTCGTTACGTTTGTTTCAATTTATTTGTTGGTGCTTTGGAGCTACTGTTTAATGTGGCGAGGAATTTTTGAGCTTAATTGAGAGCGCTTTGTAGACTTAATGTGTACTTGGTTCTATTTCTGTATATCCTTTATTTATTACACATGTCTTATGTGGGGAAATATTTCGAGGGAATTTTTAATTTCTAGTTACTTTTAGATGCTCCTGTTTCTTTACCGTAACTGGTCTCTTCAGTGTCCGAAGCTTCTTAGTTTTGTTAAAATCCGGTATCTAATTAGACAGGCTGTTATTTTCCATTCTTGTCAAAATTCAGGAAGTCGTCACAAAATGCATAAAAAATCAATATAAATTACGGTATCTAGTTAATTAGTAATAAACGCTGCTTTTTGTTGTTTAAGTTTGCCAGTATGTCAGAATAACCCCCTTAACGTGGTTTAGGGAATAAGAAGTTAACGAATAAACGTTTGAGATTGTTTGCATGTGTGATAGCGTCTTATAGGGCGACGATCACACGTAATAAAAATTACCTACCCATTTTATTATTGATTCCGGTAGAGAATCATTAGCATACTTACCTTCTTGAATTTAACGAGGATGCAAAACAACAGCTTGTATAGCCTATGACTCTCGGGGATAATGTATAAATGTGTGTGCCTTTAGTGAAAGAATTTATTGGAACCGGATCTGTTGTTCTGAAGATTACCCCCACAGCAGAACTTTACCTCTTTCAAATAATTCTGTGGGGACTCATACACACACACACATACACGCATACGCGCACACCACACTACACATATATAAATGTAAGTTAGTGAGAAATATAAACCAGTCATGTGACTCTCGAGCCTTTCATGACTATCCCGGTAGGCAATCCTACATCGAACTAATCAGTATAAAAATTCTTTCGAATGTATTTCTATGCTTACTAGTCAAACATGACTGCAATTATATTAGCATAGCCCTTTGTAACGATTTGTCACGAAATGCTCTGTTTCCGCATGTCACGCTGAGGTCGTCACGCATCCCATCCGATTTTCAGAACTAAGGACTTTTATTGAACACAGTTTCAAAAATCCACGAGCTTTCCTCCGATATAATTTTAGATTTCCGTTGGGAACTAGAAAGTTATTAATTTCACAGATTGTCCTCGTCCAGAAATAAACCATACATATTCAAATAAGAAAGTTTAATTAACTTCTGAAAATTGTATGTTTTTCATATTGTTTAAATTCAATGTTTTGATTGCTTACTAGCTGGATAGAATGGCGCCTCAGGCTAGCCTTTTTCAGCTACCATGATGAAATAGTCAGTAAAACTTCAGTTCCCCATGTGGGTAGGCAGAAAGCACAGAACGCCACTGGCTACGATTCTTATTTTGCTTTTTAGGGTCAGCTCACACCGAGACGCGACACTGCGCGCACACTTTTAAAGAGCGATTCAAACTTTAACTTTAAAAGATACACATTTCGTTGTGAGAATTCAGAATACGATGCGCCACGCAGCGCCGCGTGACGCCTGTATACTTTTCGTGTAGAAAATAAAGTTATATTTTGAATCGGTCTTTAAAAGTGTGCGCGCAGCGTCGCGTCGCGTCTCGGTGTGAGCTGACGCTTACTGATGGGTAATCATCAAATGACTCCTCCTGCTCTGGGCGGAGCGGAAAGGAGTGTCAGACTTGTAGGTACTGACTAAAACCCATCCATGTTCCTTCTTCGCCCTTTGTGTTCCAGGGCCACGGTATCTCTTTCGAACAGTCCCGCAGCCCTGGCAGACCGGCTACGGTCCTTACATACTCTTTTTTCCCTCTCGTGTTTAATTAGATTATCTGATAAATGTGGTGTTTTCAATCACGTATGTTATTCACCAATTATTATTCTCTTATTCTATTCATAAAGCTTTTTCTATTACGAAGTTATATTGTCACCATAAATCCATGTCCACTATAATAGCGAATAAATCATCATAGCTGTTATCAGTAAGTACACTATTAAAAAAATAAGTATTTATCTTCTGGGTAAGCTCGTCCCATCGTCGACTTTGTCTCTGTTATCTCTGACCTAGACTAGAGTCAAGAGCAAACCCATGGCAAAGTAAAATTATAAAAAAAAAAACATATAATATCACAAAGCAAATCACAAAGCGTTTCAAACATTCAAACCTAACTAACACAAATACTTATAAATAAGTGTACTTAAGTCATGTTGTAGAGTTAAAATAAATGGCAGGACCTCACATTATTTGGTAAAACTTATTATAAAATCTTAATGAGTCAACACGAAGTGGAAAACAGCA
This sequence comes from Cerastis leucographa, assembly GCA_963082945.1. Taxonomy (NCBI): domain Eukaryota; kingdom Metazoa; phylum Arthropoda; class Insecta; order Lepidoptera; family Noctuidae; genus Cerastis; species Cerastis leucographa. The sequence goes on from OY720361.1 coordinate 7,722,428, forward strand.
ATCATGGAGGGAAATGAACCGTTCTAATGATGTTGTTTTTGAATCATTGCGTCAATTAAGGGACGGCGAATTATTTTCGTATGCACTTGTACAGACGCAAGCACATTAAACTTTCAAATTTCTCTAATAGATTTTCAACCTTATCGTTAAGGAATACGGTTCAAGGTTGACTGGGAAATTTTAGAGTTTCGGGTAGGTTGACCTGCTGCAGTCTGTACATTATTGTATGGTAAGTAAACATAACAGTAAAGAAGAAGTGTACAGTAAAGTTGCTAGCCATGTTTATGAGTAGGCGAGCCTTTTGGCATCAATAAATCCAAACTCGGGGCTTCTACAGGAGAATTTTCCTGTGTAAAAGAAAAACCCAAAAACACTTAGACCACCTGGAAATTGAGATAGTCGTGTAGTAAATATGATCCTTTTGATTGAGTACAGGATACACAGGGCATATAATATCGTGTATGTTGAAAAAGAAGAAAGGAAATATAGCAACTAATGTAACAAGAGAAGATCGACAAATTAAATAATTACAAATACCATTACGTCTCCCGAAAACCAATCTAAGGACTAGTACAAAGGAACTACTGAAGCCCTAAGCAGGAATGAAAGCGACGTTACTCCACCCAGAGATTTAATATATTCACCCCCTTGCCCCTAGCCTCCACAATACCCTCACGGCAACAATAACTAACATGTGTGAACCCCAAGTGTCAAAGAGTAAGCATGCAAAGTTACCGAATACCGAAGTGATTAATATCGAATCCTCGATATCTTAGATGGTTGATTAAATTCCAGGGAGTTACAACCATTCTGGTAGGGCTGAAACTTCACATCGATTAGAGTCAATAATTTCATTCGAAGTTTGGTACTTGGGACGTAAAGGGACGATTTAATGTCTCACCTCACATAGTTTTCAGCGAACAATATTGATCTTCAAGCTTTATTGGATTAATCAAGTTGGATGGAATAAGTATACAGGGTGTAAGAGACACCGACGCGAAAACGCTTACCACGTGCAGACAGCCTTAGAATGTGCTAACCCCTCTACAGTCCCGCCGAATACGCCAGGGGGGTAACTACTTAATAACACTGACTGTACCTACTCGGTACATCATTCTGAAATTTCTATGTAAATCTGCTATTCCATACATTTTGACCGTGTAGGTATTGCACTTTATAAAAGACCTCGTGTCTAAATAATAACAGCCGCACAGGTCGATCTTTAAGGTTAAGCCGTGCTTGCTAAGGTTGGTCCGTGGATGGGTGACCATAATTACATACCGAGTTTCCTCCGTGCCTCGGAAAGCACGTTAAGCCGTTGCTCCTGGCGGTCATTTGTAGATCTTTGATAGTCGTTACGAGAACTCACAAGCCAAAAGTCTGACATCCAGTCTTACCAAGGGTTATCGTATTACCCAGTTACTGGGTTGTGGAGCCCAGATAGTCAGTCGCTGTATGTAAAATACTAATACTCAGCTGCATCCGGTTAGACTAGAAGCCGACCCCAAGATAGTTTGGGAAAAGGCTAGGCAGATGATGAGGTATTGCAGTTTTGTAGGAAACAGCAGATTTTTTTAAAAATTACCGATGATTAATGTCTATGTGGGGATTCAGAATGATGTATTGTGGGAAATTTCTATGTGGGGAGGGGTTCAGAATATTGTACTGAGTACGTGGTAAGCGTTTTTGCGTCGGTCTCCCTTACACCCTGTATACGTATGTATATAGGTACCTATATAATTGTGTGAATTGTCTGTCAAAGTATTAAGGTTAGAATTTATGGAGCCGAGTAACTTTATAGAAGATAGATTGATCTAATATCACGTCGATTACTGAGAAGATTGCTCGCAATGATATATGTTGATCAATTGCTTGATTGGAAACTGTAATCTCTAAAGTCACATTCAGATTAATTCAAGAGTTTATTCACGTTTAAAACTATTAAAGGCAATAAACACGTTTTCATTTGATTTCATAACATACCATAACATCACGCCTGTAATCCCCGAAAGGGTAAGGCAAAAGTGTACACCTAATATGTTTAAGTCCCATGTAATAGGGGACGAGCCTATTGCCATCAACCGGGCACAAATACAGACAGCTGGGAACCAAGCCGAGTATCTCATGCTCAGCAATAATTGAGCTTGCAACCACAGGGCCAATGAGAGTCAGTTCGTTTGATTTCATCATAGAGATTTCAAATAGGAAAGTGCATACCTATACTTATAAACTAATGCCTTTTTCCTATGGTGTAGGCAGAAACTACAGAACGACAACTCTTTTTTTTACGGATGGGCAATCATCAAATGAGCGGGAGGGGCTCTGGGCGGAGCCCAAGGATGCGTCAGACTTGTACTGACTATAACCCATTCATGTTCTTTCTTAGCCTTTTGTGTTCCAGGGCCACAGTATCTCTTTTGAACAGTCCCGCATTCCTGGCAGGCTTCGCCCCTCTCGGACCCCTTCCGATTTGCTGACTTTCCTTGAGGCGCGCGTGGAACACTAACGCGCCGTCGACACGGCCTGTCGTCATAAGTCTTAGAAGTTCTTTAGCCTCATTCACGTTCATACATCTGGTCAAACACGCACGCATAGGTACAGCTATTTTAAAAGTAGACACAAATTCTAGTTACAAATTCAACATCCAATCTATTTCAAAATGTATTTTTGTCACGTATTCTAAAAGCAAACATGAAACCAAATCTCTGATAATAACACAGAATAGAAAATTCTAACTTCCATTTTATAAATTGACGAATCATTTTTTATTTCGGACAGGTTTTTGACAAAAAACGAGGGAATTGTGATAGCTACAAAAATTAAACAATCACGAACCTTTTTTACAGTTCCCGAAAGAATTGTTGGACAATATTGTTATTATGTACGTCCATTTTTTCTCTGGACTCGAGCCTATCATTCTAAATGGACAAACGAGAAGGTCACATGGCGCGAACGTTGGAACAATTAATAATCACACTGTGTTACATTCGTAGCACCAGCCGGCCTAGCATGACCGCCGTAGAAACGGGCTATGTCTACGGAAGAATCGACAATTTGACAGATATTTCTATCGTCCCAAGCATGGCGATATTAAGAATGTAGAAAAGAAATGTTTCTTTTCTTCAGTCGACACAAGTCTACAACGTCGAGCATGACGACCGTATTTTCTCTTCTTTTGACATTTGGGGGTAGATACATTACTTCTGACAAATGTCAAATGTTATGTAAAATATTTAGATTTAATTTCGCGAAAAAGATCCAGGGCTGGATCCAGGATGCAGCAACACCATCCTGCCCACGAAAAATGAAAAACTCATGCAATTGGCAACTTTTTTTTGTTAACTAAACGTAATAATATTCAGGGAATATAAACATCACGTGATACGTCCCCGTTGCTATGGAAAGAATTTCTGTATAAGTCTTCGTAGAAACGCGAGTCGACAGGGCGCGCCATGCTCGGCCAGAAGAAATGACAAGTTGTATAGAAAAGATTTCTTGTCGTTTCTTGGTAGAATAGAGATAGAACGGTCATGCTAGGGGGGCAGTAACGTACTTTCCGTTCCGTTCATTTTTTTTTGTGAATGGCATCTCACAGTTCAACCAAGGAGGTTGTCGTCTGCTTAACCGGACTATCTTGTGGGTGCCTTCAGTGTAAGGCCTCCAGCCAGGACGTTCTGTTCCAAGTTTAACACCAGTATTTAGAAAGCATTCAAAATGATTACTTACCTTAGTATCTATACTAATAATATTATAAAGAGGTAAAATTTGTTTGTAAGTATGTATGTAGGGGGTAATCTTCGGACCGATCGATTCGATTCCGAATTATTTCACTAACGGGAAGCTACGTTATCCTCGAGTGTGATAGGCTACATTTAAAACGTTACGTGGATTAACTTTCTAAGATAGCGGGAGCGAAGCTGCGAGCTAAAGCTAGTAAGTAATAACTTAAGATACGATTTTTATTCTGTAGCTTAGTAATTGCTCGAAGTTATAACTCATCATCATCTGCCTAGCCTTTTCCCAAACTTTGTTGGGGTCGGCTTCCAGTCTAACCGGATGCAGTTGAGTATCAGTATTTTACTTGTAGTGACTGCCTATCTGACCTCCACTACCCAGTGACTAGGTAATACGATACCCCTTGGTAAGACTGGATGTCGGACTTTCGGCTTCTGACTAGGTACTCGTAACGACTGTCAAATATCTACAAATAACAGCCGGGACCAACGGCTTTACGTGCTTTCCGAGGCACGGAGGAAACTCAGTATGTAATTATGGTCACCCATCTACGAGTAACCTCGGCAAGCACGGCATAACCTTGAAGAACGACCCATGCGGCTGTTAATATTTAGCAAAAAAGTTAGAATTCTTAGCTTTGCTTTCTATGGTTCCTAGTTCGTTTAAATTCTTGTCTATGCAAATATACAAGGTGTTGTTTTGCATCCATATGTGCATATGCATAAAGATAATTGCGTAAGTAATTACTATAACTTGACTATAGATAACAAAGTTAGCTTTGCTTTCTTTGATGGTATTACGATTTAAAAAATCAATTGCATAATAATGTTCGCATAAAGTCAACTCAACTGTGTTTGTAAATATAAGTAATTACTTTAACTTGATATCAATATACAACAACATAATAAATAAGTTTGTCTAAATTATCTTTTGGTATTAAGTATTATTATAATTTCAGCAAGATAAATTAGAAATTAAGGGCCAAGAATATCTCACTTAATTTTTACGCTGAAAATAAATATCCGTAGCTAATTACAATTTCATTGTTACATTTCTAAAGCAAAAGTTTCCCAAGAATAATTAATTAGTTATACTCGAATTTCTAGGGTTCCCTCGGCAAACATTTATTTATTAAATATAATTGACGCAAACGAATCAAATCATGGAAAGTTTAATCATTGGTTCTTGGAAAACTAATATTTGTTTCAACAATTGCGCAATCACAGTTCACGAGTATTCGTTTCTTTTCTCCCTTTTCCCCTCCCTAGTACCTCCCGAAATAATGTCGCCGAAACAATATGGCGCAACAAAATATAAATTCGTCGATACAAAATCAGTTTTCAGATTCATTGTAAATGAATTTAAAAAAACGAATCCATTTTTAAATGTGGCAACAAATGCAGTTGAAATAGAGAAAAAACTTTTGATGAATTGATTTTGAAAAGTTTGCGCGAATGAAACAAATTTGTAGAATGGGTCTGAATCATGGTCAAATCAAACAGTGTATCAAATACACTGTTTTTTCTTTAAAAAATACACCGTGTTGTTTACTTGATACCCGTTTTGTGTTTTTAGTGATATTTTGATAGTGTAGTGGAGTACCACTCAAATCCCTTGTGGGATTTTTTTTAAATACGTGGTTCTAACTTTGATAGGGATTGCAAGCGTTATGTTATCTCAACAATACACAACAGTATCTGTTGGTGTTGCTTTTATATAAATACTTAACAACGTTCCAAACACACATAATACACCTTCAGAATATGATAAAAAACTGCATGAAAAATTAAAACCTCTGTTAAAAAAACAATAATTGTTTTCACAAAAGGAGTACAATCAATACCAATTTACAGGTCTGTGCTTAAAATAAATGGCAGAGAGAAAAAAACAATAATTTCGATAAAATGTTTGCTGAAATAACAGGAAGAGCGTTGAAATGTTTTCTTTCATTTTCTTTATCAGAGCCATTTCAATGATTTTTCCGTTGACTTTCCCCAACCAAATTACTACCTTATAGATAAGAATTCGGACAATAGACTGAGTTTCTTTGTTCCAAAAATACACAACGCAAGTAACGATACATGTAACAAATTGTTAGGGTCCGAAGTCCCTTGGCATCTACTGTGCCTCTCTCAGCACAATCACTGTCCTTCTGATGTTAAAATCCATTGCTGGCTTACAGCAGTCGTGTGACCAGCACAAGATGATACTGCCATACTGAAAGTGCAATGGATGACGTTAATAGCAGAAGTTTCGAGTTTCCTATAGGCATGGTGCACATAGAGTCCAGCTTACAACACAGACAATTTATTTCAAAAGGGGCCCGTTTTTGCCGTTAACCTAATGTGTAAATAAATGTGTGCAATAATTAAACACAAAACAGAATGACGTGAAACTAATTGCCTTAAAACCCTACTCTCATGTTTTGGTAATGAAACTCATTTTGATTTTATATTTAATCGTTTCACTGGGCCGTGATGAAGCGACGTTGAGTTAATTCGTTTTTTAATCGTTTAACACGCTGTTTTTTTTTGTTTCGCTACACCCTGTAGTGAGTACTCATTATAATTATGTGAGACGTTCCATTTTAAGTATGGTTTATGAAAGGATGACTTTTTAAACTTACACTATATATCACTTACAGGATATCTTCCGTGATTATTATTTACCAGGTGTGCTCCGCATGGAATTTAACAAATAAGTTTTATAGTTTTTTTCTTTTTTTTTCTAAAATAGACGTAGCCTCAGTTTCTCCTTATTGCATCAGCTATCTGCCAGTAAAGTCCCGTCAAAATCGGTCCACCCGTTGCAGAGAATAGCCGGAGAAAAGGGAAAAATTGTAAAAAAAATATTTTGGTATATGTACCGTATAATATACATTCATATGCATGTAGTAAAAAGCGGTTATTTTAATATTACAAACAGACCTTTTTATTTTATTTATTTGATTGTAAACTTCCGAAATTTCGATATTTCGAAGCGCCATGATAACCCGTACCTACATAGTGACGGTTTAAGTTTAGTTATAAGCCGTGAAAGCTTAACAGTGTTTGGTAATAGATAGTCATCTTCTGGACATCATGTCATTCCCCTGTTCTTATTCAAATGTTTTGAGGGCGGCGCCATGTCTCATGCAATCATTTACTATCTATCTAATCATATCATCCTTCACACAGGCCATCACTCGTATTTGGTATCATGTATTTTTAATAAAAAAATAGGTCCATCGTTCATCAAAATCATTACTTCTACAAAAAAAGCCATATTTCAAAATGACACTGTACATATAAAACAAATGACACTCTCCTCTTGAAAGATGCTTCGCTACATTTGCTTAATTATTAGGGGGAGATCAGAATATACGACAGTAATCTTTCCTCATCCCTCGCATATCTGTCCCTGCCCTAAAATAAGTTAGTTATCATTATTTGTTGTCAAAATGATATAGGATGATGATCATAGAGTGTATTTTATATATCAGGATTTATTGTGTTTTGCCTGGAAATAATAATTATGTTAATAATACATAATTATTATTTCCAGGCAAAACAGAGAGCATTTCGAAAGAAGAAATGCTCTCTTTAAAAATGAAGCCACTCTAAAATATTCTCTGCGAGTTAGCTGTATTTTTATGAATCTACTGACACAATCACCAAAACATACACGTCAACAAAGTTATCTGTGGAAACTGGAACACACAGAACTAAAATAAATGTACCAATGAAGACTAGCATTTTTATACATTTTTTTCTTGACAAGCAGCGCTGTTGTAGGAACACAGCTTTGAAAGTGACTGCTGCTAGTCTAAACCCTTTTATACGCACGTACAGTATATCACCGGTTAGAAAAAAATACTTCAACGTCATAATTTTGAATCTATGAAAATCTCAGGACAGAATTTATTCTGTCTTGGCTACCGTACATTAGTCTCCGGTGACCACTGAAAACCAGAACTGTGCTGTGCCCCCCCCCACCCCCCCACACAGCTAAGTCGTAATCTGCTTGGCGCAGTCACGACCTGCAAGCTGTCACTTTTTTGTTCCATCATTTTGTATTTCTAAATAATTGTTAAGCGTTGTATGTTTTTTTGGGCATTTTGTATGCACGTCATGTCTTAGCGACAACTAAATATTTTTTCTTTCTTTCTTTTGCACATTTTACCCTAACACCAGCGCACCGTTTCCAAACTAAATGATTGTTTTTATTTCCATACCAAAACGAACATCCCCAATGTAGTGCGTTGTCAAATATTTACGCCCAATGCTCGCATTTGACAAGGGGCAAACAATTTAACGCTATCTCTCCAAGCAGACGTTTTATGTATGTAAAGGCAATAAATATTGAAAATATATGCTGTCATTCAGGGAAGATCATTTATTATATAAGGTAATATTTATGGGAAAAAGTTTGGTAGCTTGGAGAGGAGAGATGTAAACTGAAGTTAAGGTAGAAAATTCAGTCCTGAAATCGAATATTGAAAAGGAAAGGCGAGGAAGTGGATACGTATTGAGGGTCAATTTTCAATCTCTTGAATTTGAAAGTCTCGTTAGTAGTGGCCTCAACCGCTTTCGCTGATCACGAGGTTCTAGATTCAAGGTTTTTTAGTAACATTTCAAAGGCAGAATTTCTTCCCGGATGATGGCTATATGCTCGCCCATTAACATATAACATGGAAAACATAACTCTTTTTCTTCTGCTCATGCAGAGATCACTCACATTTGCCAGTTATGATCTGCCAATGCAGAGCTGTACGCGATATAACGTTATATCAGAAAACTCGTTTTAACAAAAACATATCCATCATGACCTTATACCTTACAAAATAAAACCTAAAGGTCCATATTTTTACATATGTACACAAGTCAAATATACATGTCAAACAGCTTACTTACAAAACACGCAAGTACATAACATGTACTTAACACATTAACCCTTTCAGTGCAACCTCCATTGTAACAAGAATAACCCTGCGAGTACTCGAGAAAAAACATCTCCAGTTCTTACGTTACTCGAAAAAGTAAAACATTCTCGCTTTGGAAGAGTGCTTGACATCCCTTCCTCCCTAATAGAGGATCGTTACTACAAGGTAAGAGTGCAGAAGGGTTCTTCACGCACGGGTCTATAGAAATATTGCGTGCCCTAGTTCTACTTCTTTTCACACTATTGTAAAAACGGCTGGCTAAAGTAGTTTACTAGGTTCAAGCGTTATGCTAACGATGTCAGATCTTGAAATCTTTTTTTTTTATTCGATCTTCGTGGGGTGAGAAATAGGGCAGATGAATAATAGTTGGGTTTATGTTATTTTTTTACTGTAAATGGTTCTATGCGTAAACACTGCACTTTCAGAGGAGCATGGAGGTTTCTTTTTGAAATAATCATAACTTCAATTGTTTTGGAATCATGATCGCAATCTCCAAATATGGCTGAATGTCATTCGAGTATGACATAGGATATCCATAAATGCTGCATTAGTTAAGTAGAAAGTAACCATACATTTTTTTTAAGTTCAACCGGCTTTTAAGTTCGAGCTGCTATTTGAAAAAAATTGGAGCTTACGTTATATTAAATAACGCAAGCTCCAATTTTTTAATTCAAATATATCTTAGCTATCTAAGATATATTTGAATTGCAGCATTGCAACAGTCTACTTAGAAGTGGAACTACTAAAAAGTAGTAGGTAAATACTTCTGCTAAGGGTCAGCTCACACCGAGACGCGACGCGACGCAACGCTGCGCGTACACTTTTAAAGAGCGATTCAAAATATAACTTTACTAGCTTCTGCCCACGGCTTCGCCCGCGTGGAGTTCGGCAATTGCCCACGTATGCGTTAACCCCCCAAAATAATGTCGGAAATAGTCATTTAAATGTTATAGTTAATAGTTGTTGCCCGCGACTTCGCAGTTCTAACTTAAATCAATGCCAGACATAGCTTAGGGGAGGATATTCAGACAATGCGTATTTTAGATTTTATTATTTGCACTTAGAAAATGAGGTCATCATTTTCGTTATCGGCGACCCTGAAGTTTTTTTTAGCGTATTTGTCCATACAAAAGTGCTAACACTACAAAACAAAAATAAAAAAATTGCCACCCCTGTTATCGTCTGAGGGGTGGACTTTCCAAAAACATTGATTCGTGTTTATGAATTCCATCGAGATACACAAATAGTAAATGTCAAGCTGTGCAGACTATATTTGTTTTACTAATGTTTCAACCCCTTTTCTCCCTTTTGGGGTCGAATTTCCAAAAACGGCCAAATACGTGTTCATTTATTTTTGCTCAGAAATTTTAATATTTAATGTCATTCTTCTTACTTCAAAAATGACGGATTCCGCATAAAAACTTTGAACCCCCATCTCGCCCTGTTAGGGGGTAATTTCTCGAAAACGCTATTATACGTATTTATTTATTTCTTACCAGAAGCTTGTATATGAAATTTCACCCTTCTAACTTTAAAAATGTCGATTTTCCATACAAACTTTCATCCCCTATTTAGGTCCCTTAGGGGTTGAATTTCGAAAAATCCTTCCTTATTCATTGTCTACATTATAAAGGGAACCTCTGTGCAAAATTTCAGCTTTCTAGGTTCAAAGGTTTGGGCTGGACGTTCATTAGTCAGTCAATCAGTCATTGCTACTCCACGCCTTTTGGTCGTAGCGTGAAGATATATAGCCTATAGCCTTCCTCGATAAATGGGCTATCTTACACTGAAAGAATTGTTCAAATCGGATCAGTAGTTCCTGAGATTAGCGCGTTCAAGCAAACAAACAAACTCTTCAGCTTCATATTATTAGTATAGATATATAGAATAATAATAATAGATAGATAGGTAATAAGTAGTTGTCCAGCGCAACTTCGTCTGCGTCACATTTTCCCCGTTTTCGCAACATTTTTCATTGCTAATCCGCTCCTATTGGTCGTAGCGTGAAGATATATAACCTATACCCTCCTCGATAAATGGGCTATCTAATAACACTGAAAGAATTTTTCAAATCGGATCAGTAGTTCCTGAGATTAGCGCGTTCAAGCAAACAAACAAATTATTAGTATAGATTTCCTTCACGAAAAGATACACATTTCGTTGTGAGAATTCAGAATACGTTGCGCCATGCAGCGCTGCGCCGCGTGTTGCCTGTAAAGAAATGTGTTGTCTTGTCTTTTCGTGTAGAAAATAAAGTTATATAATGAATCGCACTTTAAAAGTGTGCGCGCAGCGTCGCGTCGCGTCTCGGTGTGAGCTGACTCTAAGTAGTAGTTGTTAGTAAAAAAAAACATCTTTTCTTTTCAACTGCAATGAATGTGCACACGTAGGTGTTCCAAAAAAAATGAAGCAAGCAGTGCCTCTGAACTCGGGAAAGCATATTGCAGTTCCCATTCCCCACCTGTGATATCACATGGCATAATATAAATCAAACATACAATACTGCCGCACGTTGGGTAAATGCGCCAATTGTTCGAAGCATAAATTAACCGGCTTAAGTAACGTTATCGCGCCGAGAACTTCAATGTGTGCAGAACTGCGGCTCTCAATCGGTGCTCCCACCTGGAGTTACGTGTGGAAATTGCAAAGCTCCTCATTAAAGTAGGTGAAGCCGATGCAGTCCAGTTACTGGACGACTGCCCCTAACTTATTTTTAACTTCTACTTTCCTGATAAGGTGCGGAGCTAGAATAAACTTAAAACTTTGATGTCTTAATTCATACCTAATGGTGGATTTTAGAAGTTTCGCTATGGTGAAAAAAATAATGTAACGTACTCACTACCTTGGGTACGTTTCACAATGATTAATTATCTTAGAATCATCATGAAAAATCTGCAGGTCTTAATTACATATAGGTACCTAAGCATTGGCCAAAGTATAGTTCCAAAGCTGAACATTTGGCTCTTGGAAAGTGGGCATTGTCCGTAGTTTTAATAGGATAGTGATCGTAAAACTAAACTTCTAGTACCGATTGACCGGTTCGGTGCAAGCTGGTACTTGCTGCTAGCTCTACTTAGTCTAGCTATTACCAAAACTTGATTAGCAGCGCAGTTGCGTCACAGTTTTAATCATAATCCGTAGGATTTTAAAGAATACTAATAATTACTCCTAAAATTGTCTACACTACACCACTGAGGCAGAAAACATCAAGGAGATAGATTCAAATCAAATCAAATCAAATCAAATAATCTTTATTTGTGAACACAGGTATTAAAATAAAGGTCTTATTCATACATTTTAGTTGAACTCCATGTCCTACCAATGAAATTGGTGTACAAATATAATTTTTTTTCTTTGTAATGTGTCTAGTTTTATACAATTCAAAGTCAGTTTCAAGATAACGAGAATTCAATGTATTATTAATCATTAATGAATCAATTATAAATTATATTCCATGCATGTCAACGATAAATTATATAAAAGGCTAATTTTGTAATGTTGTAAATAATGTCAATTAAATAATCAATTAATTAAAAATAAATAAATTATAATAAAGGGCTAGTAATGTCATATTTTATCATTTAAAAATTCTTCAATAGAGTAGTACGTCTTATCTATTAGAAATGAATGTAAAAATGTAATGTAATGTTCAATAAACGAATCACAACTCTAGCAAGACTAATGCACCGAGAATGAGACAGTCAAGTCAAGAATTAGGTTAATTGCATTCGAGGATCGCATTATGTCACATTACATATCCGAAGGCGTCCAGGCAGCACCGCCATGCATTTTAAATAGTTTTGTGCATAATTTAAGGGACTGTTCAGGTGGGCAACTACTGCAGTGGCAAAATAGTTGCCGTTGTGAATGAAGTTCAAGAAACTGCAGGGACAGTGTTGATGTTACCATTAATGGAAATGGTGTCTTTTACCATTAAAATAAAGTTTGTTTTTGATTGATTGTTGATCTGGTTTTGTTTTTGAAAGTTCCCTCCCACGTTCATTTTTTTTTCTTTCTTTTACTCCATATTAATTTCGTTATAGGTCACTAATGATTAATTCTATTTAAAACATGGAATAGTTTCACATCTGTCGGGCTTCCCGTGACGGCAAACTTTTCTGTAGTGACTCATTCTTTTGAAAAGTTTATAAATTGTAGGTACTACGTGCAAATAGTAAAAAAGTATTTATTTTCATACAATTTTGTAATCGCTTTTAAAATATTTTATTTTTCTACAGCGATTTTCTACAGGATTTACATTAAGAAGCAAAATTTTCTGCAGCATGGTGTACTTGTGAAAATTTTCCATCATCGCAATACGTGATGTAAGGTTTATTTAGGATGTTTTTTGCCACAGTGGCTTGGGTTATAGTTGCAGCACGTCTAAACAGACTCTCAGTGTCGCAAATCCGCGTCACATTCACCGTGCAGATATTTTATTTCACGGAAATTAACTTTAATGAACTTGGCTATGTTTCAATTTGCATTTTCGCAACACCCTTTTTTATTCAGCTTTTCAATTTTAAGCTTTATAAAATGGAGCTAGTGCGGTAAACTGTCGGAGTTTGCTTGGCGGTTTTTGAAAGCAATTTACTAGTTTCAGTGATTTTTAATTGAGTAACATAAAGTTTGTTCATGTTCTTGTCTGGTCAACATCTCATGAGAATTTTTATATATGGCTCAGTATTTTGACGTTGGGATTCTGTTTTATTTATACCTAGGTATTGTTTTGCATTTGTATTTATACAACATGCAATATTTGATAGTATTTTGTTTTCTTTTTCGCTAAGAACGAATAAGAGAGTACTCTGTCAACAATTTTGATAACAGGGCTACAGAGGGTCAGACGTATTTTAATCCTTTGCAGAAAAAAAATATTTTAATCAGACTTTCTTACAAACAGTAACGCCTTAGAAGGAGACCCCTTGGAAACAGAAGACTCTTTCATTTTATAGACCAGTTAGACAGTTGATAAAACTTCGCAAAATACTAAAAGAATACTAAAAGTTGTCATTACACCGTTTTCGACGACTTTGTCAGTGTTATGGGTAATATCTTCTTTTTATCACACGCCTATTCTATTTACTTCGTTTAGATCTGGATTTGTATCGTCAGGTATAAACTGGAATTGATAATATATGTAGAGATATTGGGTTTTTTTACTCAGTAAAAGAATATTTAGAGTCTAGCTTAAAATAACGATTATTTCTCATGTACAAAAGTGGCGATCTGTCCTATAAAACAAAGTAAAATTAGTCTATCCTATTTACATTCATTTAAAATCATAGTTATAATTTGTAATACCTGAAACGGATGACATTAATATTGCTGAATAGTGATATTGAATTAATAACTATTGACATTTTATTTTGACATAAAAGAAAATGTCTCAATTTAATTGTACTGATCTAAATAATATTTATAGCATGCTAATTTAGAATGGAAATTGCAATGCTTGTAAAAGGCTGCTAAGTCTTAAGTAACAATATAAAATAACACCAATATCGTACACTTAGTTCGCAATCAAAATTTGACTTTGACTTTTCCATCATGAATTACTCAGTACCTGACACTGAGTCTGATTTGTGCCCGATTGATGGCAATAAGCTGCGCCCCTATTACATGGAACTTGAACATAACTGGCAAAATGTGGGTGTACTATTAGGAACTCGTATACCTCACCCTTCGGGGTTACAGGCGGGATGTTATGTTCAGTATGTTGAGCATGAGATGAGGATGAGGAGGTATGCATGGAGACGGAGAGGAAGATTAAAGAAAAGATTAATGGATTGTGCAAAGAATAGCATGTAAGAAAAAAATATATATTATAAAGGGTGTAAAACATCTCTTAACGAAGCCGAAGGGCACTGGTTCTCCCTGTCATTGCGATCATTTTTTTGTTCTACACCAAACCTGGGAACCTTCTAGTTACGGAGATATTAGGGGTGAAAGTTCCAACTTTTTGACAAGTATTTTTTAAAATACAAGTTTTTAATGTAAGATTTTTACTTTAACCACCTCCATGACCCCCGTACTATTCAATCCGTGCATCAGCACAATGTTTTAAGTGCGTAACATTGAGTTCTACCACAAAACATGATTTTACACCCCCCCAAAAAAAGTCGTTTCCCAGCAATAATTTATGCGTAAAGTTACTTAGTTTCATGTACAGAATGCTTGGTTGACGGGTTCGTGATGAGGTGATTTAAACGGTGTAGAGTTAAGAATAACAGGAGAGAATGGCAGAAGAAATCGTATTGCGCTGACCACACATAACATTGAACACTGGCAGAACGTGATAATATATCAGTTAGTTAAGTTAGTCATGATGAGATGGTTTTTCATAGTTTATCACATATCCACAATAACATTAATTTAACTATTTTTAACCCCCGACCAAAAAAGAGGGGTGTTATAAGTTTTTAATTAATTGACCAACCATTTATGACATTTATTTAGAGATCAATTAATTATTTGAGTTAGAACATAATAATTTTCTTATACTAAACTAGCTAGGTCCCGCGCAACTTCGTCTGCGTCACATTTTCCCCGTTTTCGCAACATTTTTCATTGCTGCTCCGCTCCTATTGGTCGTAGCGTGATGATATATAGCCTATATTCCCCAGGTTGAAATCTACCTTCTTGCCAAATTTCATTAAGATCCGATCAGCCGTTTAGTCCTGAAAAGGTAACAAACAAACAAACAAACAATCAGAGTGACTTTCGCATTTATAATATTAGTATGGATAGTATGGAAGTATGGATATGGACGTATGGATATGGAAGTGTGGATATGGACGTATGGATATGGACATATGGATATGGAAGTATGGATTATGAAATATTTAATAATAATAATGTATTATTCATCTGTGTGTTCGTATATTAAGATGTGTTACTGTTTGTTAAATTTTATGATCGCTTACGATAGAATTTTGACGGCACGGTTGGCGCAGTGGTTGAGCGATCGACTGCTGCGCTGCGATTCGCGGGTTCGATCCCCGCACGGAACAAATATTTGTATGGCCTACAGATAGTTGTTCCGGGTCTGGCTGTTTGTGTATGTGAGTTTAAATGTTTGTAAACGCACCCACGACACAGGAGAAATTCCTAGTGTGGGGCAAAGTTTTTAGTTTAAAAAAAAAAAAATTAAATCATTCTATTATATTCTTGGGGGTTACTATGACGTCTTAAAGCAGTATTGTTTTATTCTTATTCCAGAGTGGGAAAGAGATGGAGCTAGACGACCTGTATAACTCTGTCTCTTTCCCACTCTGGAATAGGAATAAAACAATACTGCTTTAAGACGCCATGGTACGCCTCCTATTAAATAAGTTTTTATTTTATCCTTTTTAGTTATGGTATCATACACAACATAACAACACGTTGTTGTCAAGTATCAATTTTCATAGGCGAATAAGAATAATTCATATTTTTTTAGGATAACTCATAGAATACCTAAGAAAAATTAATACTATAACAGAGAAATCAGAAAAAATACATAAAAAAAAAACGCTGATGGAATTCTCCTTTTTTAGAAGTCTGATAAAAAGTCAATTCCCATTTTTGGTCACGTTTTAGTATTCTATACCAGGAACAACATAATAATACTACTGCACCTCTCAAACGGAACATAAAACAAGAACTCAACAGCCATTATACAGGCCGTCGGTTTTCCAATGAATAATAATTGATAATAACTATTGGCTCCAATTGTACATTCATGAACAGTGGTGCAGTATAAATTATTTCCTGTCAATGTGACAACCTATTGTTGGCTTACAATAGTCCTATGATAATGAAAGGCTATTAATAATTTTAATTTTCACAAATTTTGTTGGGGACGGTAACAAAGGATTGTAACATAGCTTTTGCCCGTGGCTTCGTTTGTGTGGAGGAAAATTTTTATGAAACGTCTTATTGGGATAAAAATTATTATATTATTATTATTATCTTTATTCATTTATTTATTATTATTAATAAGGTATTCGCACATTGCACTGACTCAACAAACAAACTCACTTCCGCATTTATGATAGTGGTACGAGTATGAACCTGTCAAAAAACGTCACGTCACATAATATAGTACACATATTAAATAATTATACATATTTTAAGTGTAATTTAATAGTCTGGAATATAATGTGCTCGTTATTATTATAATAGGGAGTTTTGTGTTCATTGTTTATTGTAGATTTATTTTTCGAAGAAAAGGTTGGTAATTGAATCTGGGTTGTGTGTTGACGTTTTTACCCGACTGCCGAGGAAGTGTTATGTTTTTCGCGCATATCTTGTTTGTTTTTAAATTCCTTTATCACCTCGTATCTTCCAAACGCATGGATGGATGGTTTTCTATAGGTATGGTATCGTTAAAGTCGTCTTAAAAACCCAAGTGTCATTAGAAAGGTATTTGAAAAAAAAAAGCATAATGGCGGATTTTTGGCGTAAAATAGTAACACGTTAATAAAAAAAATCCAAACCTATCGAGTAGGTTATCACAATAAAGTAGTTTAAAAGAGATGAAGAAAAAGGGGATAAAAAAGATATAATTAAGTGATATGTTCATTATTAATTTAATTAGGAGTAACAAATAGGTTCAAAAAGAGTAACAAATAGGTTCAAAAAAAAATGGGCCATGTTATTTGCTTTGTGTCGGCTCTAGAGACCAAACGCGTGGGCCGAATTTGACGATTCTTTCGTCAATTGATTTGTCTTAGGGTCAATTCATACGTACCACAACCACACCACGTCGCAGCGACAAAATGTGGTCAAGCTGTGGTCACGTGTGAATAGTGTCGCAGCGGCTTTTTGCAGTTGCGTTGTGGTACCGACAAAATGTCGATGTGGTTGCGTTGTCGCTGTCGTTGCGATGTGGTAACCACGTGGTCACGCAGAATGAAAGGGGGGAGCGCAGGCATCAACTAGGCGCGCGCTGTTGATGACGTCATGTCGTGGCGATGTAGCCGCGGTGCCGCGGCCGGTGGTGGCGTTGCCGTCGCGATGTGGTTGCGATGTGATCGTATTACACAAGTGGTCGATAACAACGGCAAAATGTGGTACGTGTGAATTGTAATATTAATTTTCAATTCACGCCCGACCACATGGCGTCGTTGTGGTGTGGTTGTGGCTGTGGTGTGGTTGTGGTACGTGTGAATTGACCCTTAATCTTGCGAGTGTCACTAAGTACATGGCTGTAAACAAAATACACATTATAAAAATGAAAACCTGGAAATAAAAAATGTATCCATAGAAACTAAAAAACCCGGGTGAAAAGCAAATAACAAGGGAATTTAGAAGTATTTTTATTTGTTTTTCAGTCGGGTTTTTTTAGTATCTTCGTTTTTATCGTGTTTTGTCGTGATTATATGAAAAAGTAGGTTTTTTTTTCAAATGAGAAAGGAAAAGTTTGCAGTTACGACGAGCCTAGAAAAATACACCAGGTATCTTTAATTTATATTAAGACCCTCTTTCACAACTCAAGCACTTTTACAAAACTCAAGCAGTTTTATTAAACACGTTAATTTAAACAAAATACAAGACAGTCAACCAAAACAGCAAATAACATTCTGTCACCCCCATTCCAGTATAAAAATTGGCTTTTAAAAACTAATTTAAAAAAAAAAACAAGCCACTTCCACTATGGAATATAATAAAATCTCCATCAGTGCCCAGTACAATTCAGTGTTCGAAAACAAGCGAAAAACTTGTGAATAGAAAGGCCATAGCTATGTGCCAGTAACATAAAAATAACCGGATAAGTGCGAGTCTGACTAGCGCACAGTTTCACGCTGCAGGTTTACGTGAAACTTGTATGTTATTTTTCCTTCACGGAAATCAGATCTTGAAGATTCATGTTCATACTTCATTGTGTGTGTGTGTGTGTTTTTTTTAAACTTTGCCCCGCGCTATGAATATGTCCTGTATCGTAATCGGATAATATTTTTTTTTAATGTCATATAAAATAACTAAAAACTAACAATTTTCGATGTTTTTCCTTTAATTGTGCTGTAAAACCTTGCTTCTCACCAGATTTCATCATTCTAGGTCAACGGAAGGCAACTTGCACGTTTTGATTTACTTGCGAATAAATTGGTTTTGAGTCTTGACAGATAGATAGACAGACGAACATGGAGGTGTTCCGTTTTTCCTTTAGTAAAACGGAACCCTAAAAATACGCAATATGGAAAGTTATTTCATAGTGAGGTTAAAACCAATTCAAACGTTCGAATATTCCATAGACGTGACAGAAAACCAATTTGGAGGCGAAACCGATCTCGGCAAACCTTCTCTATTGTCAGTGGCTGTGACATACAATTTTTGGGTATCGTGAGCAAAAATTTTTTTGTTTGAGAACTTGGGTGACAGTGTGTATGTATTCAAGGTGTAACAGAATAAGTAAGTGTAACGCAATACCTCTTAGGTTTTGATACTCACCATCAAACTGAACGAATATCATAAGAAAAATGAGTCGAAAATAAGATTGGACGTTCCATACAAAATATCCCATTTATAGTACACTAAAATTGTTAAACAGCCCTTTTAAAATGTATGGTTATTATAACTTACAAAAATGACTATAAAACTCTTTTCGTTTTGTATAATAATGTTTGTTCATAAGAGTAAATTGTATTTTGCCTGTAGGTGGATTTAAAAGACTATGGATATTTATTTTAAAGTAAAACTCTCGCAGCAAGCGTGAAAAGTTTATAATTTTCCGGGATGAAAATTAAATTTTCTCCTTGTTCTAGTAACCTCTATTAACCGGCATCAAACTTAGAGCTGTGGTTATTTTATAATAGGGTCACCCAGCAAAGCAAACAAACAGAAAAACTAGAACAGGCATC
This sequence comes from Cerastis leucographa, assembly GCA_963082945.1. Lineage (NCBI taxonomy): Eukaryota > Metazoa > Arthropoda > Insecta > Lepidoptera > Noctuidae > Cerastis > Cerastis leucographa. The sequence continues at coordinate 7,741,928 of OY720361.1, forward strand.
GTTCTGCGTGAAATAAGGTTTCCTTTATTGTTTTGACATTGTTTTCGTCTTGATACAACTGTCACGATGACATTTTTTTTTTTTTTTTAAACATTGTCTTACCCTAGGAATTTCTCCTGTAACGTGGGTGCGTTTACAAACATTTAAACTCACATATACAAACAGCCAGACCCGGAACAACTATCTGTAGGTCATACAAATATTTGTTCCGTGCGGGGATCGAACCCGCGACACGCAGCGCAGCAGTCGTTTGATCAACCACTGCGCCAACATTCACGTTTGTGAGATTAGATTTGTTACTTGCGCTACTAAGAAAAACAAAACAGTAAAACTTTACTCACTGAAATCCCAAGTGAAATGCTAGTGTTAATTAATAAGCTCATGTTATTTCAAAGATAATCAACATTTCACTTATGTCCGGACTTTGGGGAAATTGGGTTTTTCCCAATGTTAAGATTTAGGCGTTCGTGGTGCGAATGCCAACGTGTTATCTGCACCTCGTCTTGGAAGAGGACTTTTGGCTGCAGGGAGTGCTGTTTCGTCGCTTCCACGGGCAAGTGCCACATGAACGCTCAGTGACATAGTGCACAAGTGAAGTGTTACTAACATATGTCATTTTAAGGTTTTAGTTACTAACACACATTGTGTCGGATCGTATGTATGTTAGTCTATAATAAGGTTAGTATCTAAGGGCCAAAGTTGCCGGAAAATGAAATTTAGCAGCCGTAAGTCCAAATTAGTGACCAGTTGATGGTAATTAGCTCGCGCGCTTGTACTTGCGACTTAAACATAACTGCCTTAAAGTGGGTGTACTATACGTACACCTCTGCCTAATCCTTCGGAGAAGAAGCGTGGTCAAAATTATGTCGATGGTATAGTTCTACGAAATACCACAACAAAAAGAAGTTCACGTCATACAGAATTCTCATATGCGCTCCTGTCAATAGCGACCGCTAAACCACATCGCCAACGCTTTCAGCGCTTAACTATTTAGCTAGTTATTAAGCCCGACCTGGCCATCCGCCAAACATTCAAATTGAACTGGAAATTGCCGTGTTAGAACATGTATTTAGATGCTATCCACGCGAATATGGCCCGTGAATAACTTGGAATAATGTCTAACATAAAAAGTTGAAGCCCTAAATCTTCTTAGTGTAGAATTTGGCAAAGAAGCCGCTCAATTTAGTCTTGGCAAAGTATTCGATTAGTCTACACTTTTGTAAATTCTAAAGCGCTTAAAGCGGTGTTACATATTGTAGGATGTTGTTGGTTGTAAAATCTGCTAAACAGGGAGTTAGCAGAAGTGGAGCCAATTCAATAAACAAGTGACTGCTGGATTAGTTCTGAAAGAGGAACATTTTTGTTAACATTTCCTGAAACGAATGAAGAAGGAATGAATTCATACTGATGTTATAAATAAGCTCTGTCTGTCTTCTCATGAGTTAACGACTCATCTTATTTAGGTAAAAAGTTAGAAATAAATGGTCGCGAGGAATGCGTTTTCGGATGGAAAATCATCAAATGACTCCTCCCGCTCTGGGCGGAGCGGAAGGGAGTGTCAGACTTGTACTGACTAAAACCCATCCATGTGAAGTAACATGGATGGGTTTTAGCCCTGTGTGTTCCAGGGCCACGGTATCTCTTTCGAACTGTCTCGAAGCTCCGGCAGGCATCTCCACTCTCGGACCCCTTCCGATTTGCTGACTTTCCTTGAGGCGCGCGTGGAACACGACCGCGCCGTCGACATGGCCTGTCGTCATAAGACGGACGGACGGTGAGCTAGCCCATTACTCACCGTCCACAGGCCCGAGTGCGTGACCCCTAAATCAAATAAATAAATACGAAAAACAGTTCTAAATCTTCAAAGATCCACCCCGTGCACCGCGGTAGTATGTTCCCAGTAATAATTTCCAACTTGCACGTGCCCAAAGTCAAGGGAAAAAGCTAAGTAAAAAAACAGGAATAGTATTAATTTATCACTACAATAACACAATCTGTTAAGAGAATCTGCCATTAGATACAGCGATGGAGAATTATTCTCCTTATTTTGGTGGCGGCAAGATGGTGCTACCAAAGATATTATTTCAAGTACAATAGCGGTTGCTCGAATCCACAACAGAGTCGAAGGAAGCCACAATTTTAATAGCCTAATAGACGGGCTTCCTTTAACGGGTGGAGCACAAAGCAATACCGAAATTTGATTAATGTTCCAACAATACCTGCCATCATGAATAACAGTACAGATTGCTGGGCGATAGATTATTTGGTTGGAAGCTTAAATTGTGATTTGCTTAAAGTTTTTGTTTAACCTGGCAAATGTCAAAAGTCTTATGATAATGCATAAGAAGAATGTGTTCGAAAAGAAAACAAATATTGTTTAATGGTTAAAACAAAAACAAACGACACGACGGCACGGTTGGCGCAGTGGTTGAGCAATCGACTGCTGCGCTGCGTGTCGCGGGATCGGTCCCCGCATGGAACAAATATTTGTTTGGCCAAGGCTGTTTGTGTATGTGAGTTCAAATTTTTGTAAACGCACACACGATACAGGAGAAATTCCCAGTGTGCGGCAACGTTCTTTTTTTAAAAAGCGCTTTAAAAAAAACAGGTACAAGTGGTAAATTAGTTTTGGAGTTTTTTTTTGGTGACTTCCAGAAAAACTTTTTTTTATTGTGATTTTTGAGACATACCTACTATTTGCTTTTTTTTCGGTTCTACGTTCTGGTAGTATAATTTTCGAAAACCAGGCTGGCATAATCTAGTTTTTAGGGTTCTGTACCCAAAGGGTCAAACGGGACCCTATTACTAAGACTTCGCTGTCCGTCCGTCCGTCCCTCTGTCACCAGGCTGTATCTCATGAACCGTGATAGTTGCCAGTTGAAATTTTGTACAAATTATGTATTTCTGTTGCCGCTATATCGAAAATAATATAATAATAAGTGCCTTCATTCAAATTATTTTAACAAATATTAACTAAGCGTTTCTGGATGAGGCTAGCAAGAATGTGGAGCTTGGCACAAGCAAAGAGAGTCCTTTACCCAACCGTGGATGTCGATGACGATCAAACATTTCTATAGACCTTACCAATAGGGATGGTGACTCATTTTTTTTCTTTATCTATCGGGTAGATTATTAAAAAGTATTTGACACGTATTTTTTCTTTTTCCACGTAAACGTAAAATTACGGAGATATTTTGAGTTGAAATGGCGCATGACGTCACGGCTCAGTACATTTTATACCTAGTTGTGACGTAGTGAGCCCGCACTCTCCAACTTTAATGCGTTTTGACTAAGTATTTTATTGTTAACTTGATAAAACAAAAAATACGTATCAAATATTTTTTGTATTACCTGATTGACGAACAAAATAGAATTTCGTTTTCTTTACCAAGTCATCATCCCTATTATTGTGAAATATCAAAAAAACAAATGGTCTTAATATCTGAATAAAAATTTACATCTCGTTAAAATAAAAATGAAACTAAATACTGACTAACAAAAATACAAGAGGATAATCTAGAACATTTTTTTCTAGCACATCATTCCATTCTTATATTTCCCCTCGGCGTTAACGCATGAAATATTATGAAAGGCTCGAGCTGTGAAAGAAATACGCACGGCCTGTGTTCAAATGAACTACTGACCGAGCTTAGTTTAAAAGGACTGGCCGTATTTCATTACACATTGATTTATGTTGGCTTGAGACCTGAAGTCACGATAATGAAAACTGCGTTTTTAGGTAGGTACAGTCAGCTTAATAGATGGTTGTTAAGGCTGGATTGTTTCTAAAGGAGCTTTTATGAAAGCGGCTGCAACTGCAAACCAATGAAGAAAGCCATTCAAAGCTAATTGTAGATGGCGCGACCTTAGCTATGTCCCAATCTAATCAATGAGGTCACGCATCATCATCTGCCTAGTCTTTTCCCTAACTATCTTGGGGTCGGCTTCCAGTCTAACCGGATGCAGCTGAGAACCAGTATTTGACATGAAGCGACTGCCTAACTGACCTCCACAACCCAGTAACTGGGTAATTACGATACCCCTTGGTAAGACTGAATGTCAGACTTTTGGCGACTCGACTCGACTTTTACAAATGTCAGCTGGGACCAACGGCTTAACGCGCTTTCCGAGGCACGGAGGAAAATCGGTATGTAATTATGGTAACCCATCCACGGACCAACCTCGGCAAGCACGGCTTCACCTGAAAGATCGACACGTGCGGCTGTTTTTATTTAGCCACGAGCTCCCCCCCCTCCCCCAATAAGGTGTATTAGACCAATAAGGCAGTCTGCTGCATATCGTAATTGGGCAATCCACCTATGTGACCTTTTCCATAATATGACGGTATTCAAAATCACAAAATATAATGTGCAGTAATTGCTAAATACAGTCAGTTCAATTACAGTTTTATTAAAAGAGTTTTTGTAAACAGGAAGCCAAAACGTAACAGAGTCATTATAAAGCGTATGTTTTTGCTGAAATTAAATGGATCAGCACCATGATAATGTATTTTTGAACAACAGAATTTACCTGGCTTTGCGTGGTCGGCAAGTGAAAAAAATGAGTGTACCGTTTTATTTTATTAACCTATGCAATCGCAGAAATTACATTTTTTTTGTTTGTATCATAACCATTTCCAAAACTGCGCCGAACAAATTTAAAAAATGGATATTTTACGTTATTAATTTAATTATTTACTTTATTCATTTATTATGCTAATTTTTTAAATAGTTAAATATTCCTAATAAAAAATTAAAAAAAAAAAACCGGTAGAAGTGGTAAATATCTTTAGGTTCGGAAGTCAGTGAACAATTTTGTTTGTTTTATTGACTTTTTTTGCCACCGACTTCCAGAAAAACTGATTATCGATTGAGATCTTTGGGACATAATATTTGTCTTTTTTTCTCGGTTTTACGTTCTCGTAGTATAGTATTATTAATTTTATTATTATTCGGTTTTCACAACGCGGATGACTAGGATCTGTCATTGGGAACTTGCGAAGTGACTCCTTCTTTTTTCATATTAATGACACGCATAAACCCGCGTTTTATTTCCTAATATTTAATCCAACTGTATTTTAATGGCTATGAATCATAGATCGTAGACACAGATCGCATTAAAATCATTACACCTACCAACAAAAGTGTTAGTAACAATGAAATTATTGACTTTGTTGTACGCTCTCGGATTCATTTCGGTAATGTAATATTTAAATAGCAATATTTTACAATCCTGATTAAATGAGCCATATTTTGAACAACCAACCATCAAAACAGGAGCGCTTAGGTCCGGTTTCAAAAAATGGGTAGAAGACGTCAAAATAATAGGCTCCGTATAAAATACCGGTATTCGGCTGTACCTGACGGTCCAGAAAAAGTGACATTCCATCGAGTGCCCCAAAATAAATAAATATACAGTTTGACAGTTGACAGTATCACCATACAGCCCGTGAAATAGCTGCAATAACTGCCTGACTGAGATTTTTCTTCTTCCTGTCTTCCCTGTCAGACGTCACAGCATAATTTACTTCTTTCTCTTTCATATCATTCCTCACAGCATCCATCCATGTTTCTTCGGCCATTTTCATACTAGGTATGCCTGACTGGTCACTGTTCCGATTCGTCACCAAATTTTTTTTATACTTTATTTTCATTAGAAAACAAATGAATTTTTATTCAATATCGATGTTCCCGACCCGTAAACTTAAACTATTCATTAAAAAAGCGATCATCTGAAAAAACGGTAAAGAAAATAGGCGTCATAAATTTTGGTAGTGTCATTGTTGGGGATGACGATATTTACTAAACTATCTAATAACTTATGTCTATTTTCTATCTATAACTAGGTTTCTTTCCTACCAATTTATAATAATATGTATAATAAAAATAAGTTGTATAGTTTGTTCTTTTGACGATACCTTTTTTTTTTTTTTTTTGCGGATGGGAAATCATCAAATGACTTCTCCCGCTCTGCTGGGCGGAGCGGGAGGGAGTGTCAGACTTGTACTGACTAAAACCCACCCATGTTCCTTCTTCGCCCTTTGTGTTCCAGGGCCGCGGTATCTCTTTCGAACAACCCGCAGCCCTGGCAGGCATCGGCCCTTTCGGACCCCTTCCGGTTTGCTGACATCTCCTTGAGGCGCGCGTGGAACACGTACGCGCCGTCGACACGGCCTGTCGGCATGAGACGGACGGACCTTGGTATCGATTACGAATCGGAACTATAAAAACAAAATTATTTGAAACAGTTGTGAATCGCGAACTTTTGTTTTTCGATAACGAGTAGGAACAGTGACGAGTCGGGCGTAACTCTATTAAAGTAGGGTAACATGTCGAGAACAATGCTACATTTTCATGAAAAACATTTTATTTTCAGGCTATGCAGATAGTCCCCGAGAGGCATGAGGTCGAGTTTATCAACCACAAATATCTCAACAATCTGTCAATAACGTTTAGGAAGCTCAGCCGTAACAGTCCACATTATGTCAACATGGAAATAGATTCGAAAATCGGAGTGGGTAACAACTTTACGGTACGTTCTCTTTTCTTTGACTTTGGTACTTGCCTGGACCATCTAGTCACAGTAATAACTTTACTGTAATACAATTTTTAAGGCACAAACTGCAGCGACAAAGTTGGCCAATCGCAGAATGCAGTGACTAAGTCAGCAAATAAAGAACTCGACAAGACTGGTTGAAGTTATCTAGAAACCAGTCATATCAGATCGCAGAGGCCTTAAAAGGGTATTTATTTATATTCACAAGCACTTTATTTTACCTGGAAAACGCGATGTACCTACTTCATCATAAGCCTATTAGTGCCAATAGGTAAAGTGGCAGTAAAGGAAAACAGACCTTAGAACCAAAACCTTACAAGCCATGAGTCTTCTACTCCCATCTTACTCGGGACGGTGTCGAGAAGGAAGCGCCGTCAACGAACCAACAAGAAACGCTGTGGCAAGGTTCCTTCGGAACCCAACGTGCCTATTCGTGCCGCGAAGCCGAATACTCCGGTGTACATCTCCCGCCTACACTACACCACTACCGCGGAGGACATCGAGGATTACTTGCGTCAGAAGACCAAGTACGTGGCGAGAGTGCAGTGCTGTTTGAGTCGCACCGCAAATTCAACTTTAAGGCGTTCTTGGTGCGAATTCCAACGTGTTATTTGCACCTCGTCTTGGAAGATGACTTTTGGCTGCAGGTAGCGGTGTTCCGTCGCTTCCGCGGGCAAGTACCACATGAACGCACAGTGACATAGTGCGGATGTGAAGTGTTACTAATATAATATGTCGTTTTAAGGATTTAGTTACTAACACAAAATGTATTTTATCTTAAGTATGTTATCTATGAGGTATATATCTATGGGCCAAAGTTGCCTGAAAATAAATGTATGTTGTTGTTGTTTATATAGTGATACAATATTATGGAACATAAATCGAATACGATCAAATACATTCTTGTCGATGTTTACACCTGTTTGAGGCTGACTGTACATGCGTACCTTCTTGAATAAATTCTTATGGTTTCCCAAATTGCCAATAACTGGTTTGTGAAGCAGGATTTAGTATTGTGATGCGTACTATGATAGTGTGTTATTACACCGTAATGTGGAATTAGTTAAAACGCTACTTTTAGAACGAAATCTTTGGGAGGATTTGAAGCTGTTTTCTTATTCTTCTCTACGCAATACAAAAGTAAGAAATTTACGAAATAAATTAAAAGAAGGAAAATAAAATTTCATTGCTTTTCAAGTAATATTTTAAGCTTTGGAGGTTATAAGTGTTCTTAGGGAATGGGTACTTAGTCTGAGCAGCCTACACCGAATGGCCCGCGGTCAATTCGACAGTAAACAAAAATCTTATACGTTACAAAGGGCCGATGATAAAAATTGTAAACAAATTCAATGTCATAAGCTACATCAAGTACATTCGGGTGCAAAAGTTAAAAGGTGAAATAAAAGACTTAATTTTTTTCTTAAATTTGTATTATCTTCAGTTTAAAAATCTATACATTTAGGAGGGGTACAAGACCATTGCATTTTCGACGCCGATATTGTCTTTTTTTTTTTTTTTTATGAAGGATGTTATTCTCTTTTCAGATAAATATGGCATTATTTGAATTCCTGGGCGGCCATTACATACCAACAGGTGTCGTAGGATCGTACAAGCTGTGTGATTTTCTACACAAGGAGCCCTTTTTCGGTAAAATGTATGCCAAACAGTTCCCTGCAAATTGGACATGTCCGTTCCCTCGTGTAAGTTCCTTGTAGTTGTGTATATTCAACAATTTAATTTAACTAAAAGAAAACATTAAAAACAATTTGTACAAAGCAAAAAAGTTTGTAATTCTAAAAGAAATAGGATTCTCACCATCCAATGAGCATATCTCAAAACAACGTAATGAGTTTGTGTTGATTCAATAACATCTGTTGTATATCTATGTAAAACATATTGATCTAAGTTTTTAAAAGAAGTTTCATAAAGTGACATCAGAAACGTTAAAATTACTTGAACAGGGCAAGAAATTTACAAAAAATATGAAATATTTATTTAATTTTCAGGGCAAATATCACTTCCTGAACTTGACAATTCACCTGGAGAACTTCCCTTACAACATACCCTTCACATACTCGTCAATGATAGTGAGGACTCGGGCCGATGTCCAGGGCATCTTCACCACAACCAACGAAGAAGTCGTTCGGTGGAAGACCTTCGTTAAGATCACGCAGAAAATTAAGGAGACCAAAAAGAATACCAATCTGATACAGAATTACAATTAAGCTTTAGTAGTTAATGATTTTGGAAATTAAATACCTTGTTTTAAATTTATCATGGCTGTTTTAATTGGAATCGGATTAATCGAAATTTTAATTGGACAACCCACGAAATGTACTATAGCATATTTGTTTATCTACTTCATCGTCTTCTGCCTAGCTTTTTCAACTATGTTGGGTCTGCTTCCAGTCTAACTGGTTACAGCTGGATACCAGTATTTTACATGGACCTGCCTATTTGACCTTCACAACAAAGTTAGTATTAGGTAATACGATAACTCTTTGTAAGATTGATTGTCAGACTTGTGGGCCTCTTCGGCCACTACCTATAACGACTGTCAAAGATCTACAAATGACAGCTGGGACCAACGGCTTAAAGTGCTTTCCGAGTCATGGAGGAAATAGCGTATGCAATGGGTGGTCACCCATCCACGGACCAACCTAGGCAAGCACGGCTACTTACCTACTAACTAATCGTAAAAATGTAAATACAATGTAAAGTTTGATTTAGCTAATGGCGGTAGCAAACAAAATAATAGGTACTATTGGATGACACCCGTGCCATTTGGATTTTTATGGCAGATAAAATAAGAGCGAAGAAACGTTCCCAATTATTTTTTTAAGCCTCTGAATAGTATCTGACCCCTCAACCCCCTTTTACAGTTATGATGATTCTGTTGCCGCAGCTTATATAATCATCTGCTTGGCCTTTTTCCAAACTATATTGGGGTCGGCCTCCAGTCTAACCGGATGCAGCTGAGTACTAGTATTTTACATGAAGCGACTGCCTATCTGACCTCCACGACCCAGTAACTGGGTAATACGATACCCCTTGGTAAGACTGGATGTAAGACTTTTGGCTTCTGACTACTCGTAACGACTGTCAAAGATCTACAAATGACAGCCGGGACCAACGGCTTAACGTGCTTTCCGAGGCACGGAGGAAACTTGGTATGTAGTTATGGTCACCCATCCACGGACCAACCTCGGCAAGCACGGCTTAGCCTTAAAGATCGACCCGTGCGGCTGTTATTATTTAGCCACAAGCTCCTCCCGCAGCCGCAGCAGCTTATATTAGAACAAAAAAATTAAATCCAGAAAGCTCTAAAGAAAATGATTATACTTAGTAATTACAGTACAATATTGTCATCAGTTCAGATTCAGAAGAACTTTAATTGCTAATTTGTTTTTTACTTCGCTTTTATTTTGAAAGGAAAAAGTGTTTACCCCCCAGTGTTTTGCCATAAACCTAAGAAGCATTGAGTGTTTCCTATATTTTTTCACTATAGTAAGTTCATGCGGAAGAATAAACGAGAGGAAGACTTTTTTTTTTTTTTTCGTATGACCAAATTTACCAACTTCTCCATAGTTTGCAAAACAACTATGCTATAATCCACTAAGGCTTTCTGAGAGGGAGTGGGTTAGAATCCACTACTGCTAATGGTATGTTGGACGATTAATTTACAGTCATAAAATTGTGTCAGTGTTGGTGACCCCAGATTTATTGTAAAGATATAAACCAACCCATTTCCGGTATTGTTAATCTGTAAAAAATTGCAGTCCTTTTTGTTATCAATAAATTAATATCATTTTATTGAATGGAACCTGTCATCTGCGTGAATGCGGCCGGTATTATTAAATTCTCATTAAAATTGTGTTTTTTTATTTTTATTTTATCTTTTATTTCATTACGCTGTTGTTGAGTGATTTGGAAGGTCCTAAAATGATGAAGTTACTATATTTAAGGTTCCGACCTAAAAGGGAAAACCTTTATATTCTCACTGCTTTGTTTATAATTTTAACTTTTCAATTTATTTCAGTAAGTATTTAAGTTTTATCGTTTTTTATTCTACAAAATTCAATAGCTCAGTTTCACAAGGTGATAAATTCTTTCATTCTTATTTTATAATTAGTGTGGCAGAAATATAAAACGGTAATATGCAACATAATTATGTAGTTTGCGATTGTTATCGTCTTAACCAAATACTATGTTAACTATTATGCATACAAATGAATCTCATTTATGATATCTATATATATATTTAAGAAAAAACAGCTGTGCCATACATAAGTGCCATACACAAACGGTCAAGATGTTTTGAGCAACTGCTTTTTTTTAATAAGAGCCGAAAAAATGTTTGCTAAGGATTCTACTATCATTGACTGATTTCAAGTGAATAAAATATATCTAGATAATGCATTATGTCATTTCAGACTACCGAATTGTTTCCTGAGAGAGTAGAGACAGAATCTGGTGACAGCTGCTTACATAAGCTTCACTTCACATTCAGAAAACGAAGCCGAAACAGTCCGTATTATATAGATTTAGATTTCAACGCAACCTGTGGATACGGTAATAACTTAACGGTAGGTCTTCTTGCCACAACTTAATCACCATCTTCCTTTGTGTGTAATAGACATCATCATTAAAATCTGTCTAGCCTTTTCCTAACTACGTTGAGGCCAGGTTCAGTCTAACATAATAACATCACCTGGTGGCGTACTATGACCTCATAAAACATTATTGTTCCATTCTTATTCCAGAGTGAAAAAGAGACGGAGGTATACAGGTCGTCTAGCTCCATCTCTTTCCCACTCTGGAATAGGAATGGGACAATAATGTTTTAAGCGTCATAGTAACCCCTCTGTAATCCCCGAAGGGTTAGGCAGAGATGTACCTCAGAGTACACCCACATTTCGCCAGTTATGTTTTAAGTCCCATGTATTAGGGGGCAAGCCAATTACCATCAACCGGGCACAAATCCAGACTCCGTGGCTGCTCCTGTGTTCCTGATGGAAAAACCCTATAACTCTTTACACAAACTTGGAAACGTACCCAGGACGTCATCCACAGCACTCTCTCTTGAGACCACTCAACCAACGACCTCTTCAGTCCAACCAAAGGCAATTAAATACCAGTACCAGTTTTTACATGGAGCGACTGCCTACCTGTCTGTCTTCCACAACCTAGTTGCTGGTTAAAACGATACCCCACTCGGCCTCTATTAAATTGGGCTATATGTAAGTAGCGAAATGTAGACATACTGTAAATACACCTCTGCTTATACTTTGGCGGAATACAAGCTTAAGGTTATGTAAAAACTTATATAGGGTGTCTGGTAATTAGTGACTGATACTTAAACACGTGATTATACTCATCATAACAAACAGCTTTCTCAAAGTAACATTTTTTATACTAATTCTCTTTTATCACAATAATACAACAGCCATATGAAATACGCGCGCGCGCCTGTGGCCTATCAGCTTTTGATAAAAGTGAATGAGTATAAATAAAAATATTTCTTTGGGAAAGTTGTTTGTTATCATGAGTATAATCACGTGTTTAAGTATCGGTCACTAATTACCAGTCACCCTTTTACGTTAACCTTACGCTTGTATTCCGCCAAATGATAAACAGAGGTGTATTTACAGTGCGGCGGCGACCTCTCGCGTCCGGCCCTGGTTCAATCCATGGTCCGGAGCGAGAGGGAATGGGAAGCCGTCGCCTCCTTCTGCGAAGCAGTCATGCTAGCGAAGGAAGTAGATGTCACGTTCAGACATGAGAGGGAGAGAACCTCACGTCCCAGCGTCCCGGGAGACGCCCCGGGCGTCGGGGGGCAACCAGTGGCCCCCGGCCACCGTAGGCGCGAGCCTGTGGACGGTGAGTAATGGGCTAGCTCACCGTCCGTCCGTCTTATGACGACAGGCCGTGCCGACGGCGCGTTTGTGTTCCACGCGCGCCTTAAGGAGATATCAGCAAATCGGAAGGGGTCCGAGAGGGCCGATGCCTGCCAGGGCTGCGGGTTGTTCGAAAGAGATACCGTGGCCCTGGAACACAAAGGGCTAAGAAGGAACATGGATGGGTTTTAGTCAGTACAAGTCTGACACTCCCTCCTGCTCCGCCCAGAGCGGGAGAAGTCAATTGATGATTTCCCATCCGTAAAAAACAAAAAAAAGGTGTATTTACAGTATGTCCACATTTCAACACTTACATATATTTGAGCCCAGTCACCCTATATGTATTCAGCTTCTTGAAAAGTTCATGTAGCGGGTCTGGTACAGTCAGCATCAAAAGTCGGTTAACACTTATAAATATTACTCCAAGTTTTGTGCTGGTCAGTGTGATCTGACGTTATATTGTTTTGCGAATTTGTGCAACCATTGATGAAAATATTGTTATGTCTTTTACTCCAGTCTGTTAATATGGATCGTTCTAGAACTAAGACGTCTTATAATTTTGGTTATGTAAAGCGACTTTTGCTGCTGACCGTACCTTTATCAATGATGTACTGTACCTTATTTAAACCAGTCCCTATGGACCTTCAGTTGGCCTAGCATAGTATGGAATTTCAACAGAATAAGAGGCCAGGTTGTCCCGGTTATGTTGCCATTGACAATGACAGCCAACTGTACCTGTAGTAAAATTGATTATAATTGAATGAAGTCTCATGCTGTATACTACAAATCTGCTTGTTTGGGCAAGTACGACATTCAACAAGCATTACATTTAAATATTTCCTTGACGTATTTTTTTTGTTTTTCTTACTTTTCAGATCAAATGGAAGTTGAGTGAATACATAAGCGGTCGCTATGTTTACATACCGGTACAATTCGAGTATAGACTGTGTGACTTTTTGTATAAGGACCAATATCTTGGTCAGATGTACGCAAAGCAACTTCGTGGAAATTGGAGTTGCCCGTTTCCTCCAGTGAGTACAGCCCTTACTAATTACCTAAATTCACCCTGTATAATTATGTGACTACTTATTTTCAATATTTATGCTCTGCGCACAGTAAGAATCTTCGTTCTTCCAATAATCGTCTTCTACGTTGTCCTTCTCACCGCTCTGGTTTTCTCAAGTCGTCTTTCTTTGTCCGGGCTATCTTCCTTTGGAATGCGCTCCCTCTGATCATCAGATTGGCCAATAGTCGGTTCACATTTAAAGTTAAAGCTCGCGAACACTTAACATGGCCATTGAAATATAAAATAATTATGCTTTGCAGTCGGGTTTTTTAGTTTTTATAATATTCTTTTCTTTATTTCAGGGAAGAAGCATCTTCAAAAGCTTAATTACGGACGTCGACAACATTCCTATAATACCGTTTACATATTCGTCATTGATAGTAAGGATCCGAGTTGATCTCATATTCTATATTGGATCACGTAACGACGTGGTAGCAGTTGTCAAAGTATACATGACAGTCAGGCAGAAGATAAAGACGTCCAAGGATAAGAAAAATTGAAGACTGCACAGACGAAGACACATTATAAGTTTTTAAACTGACATGGTCGTTAACACTAAATATATTATATTATAAACACAGTACCTAATAATTAAAAAAATAAATATATTAACACAGTAAATAATTTGTTTTCAGTGTCAATGACACATTTTTTTCCAAATCTATTGATGCTTGGCCAATTTCTGAGGCTAACTTCGGTAGGAATATACGACAAAGCTTTTTAATTTTTTTGATAGTTAAGTCGGTTTTCGTGAATCTGGCCATTCCCAGAAACCCGGCCGTTTCAAAAAGTTTCAAGCATATTTGTTTGTTCTCTTGTACCGAAAGCTGATATAGAAGTCTATATCAGCTTTCCTAGAAAAGGATTTAGTTGCAGTCGTAGTGGAAACTTGTTTTTTATTTTGACCCTCTGTTTTTGTTTGGCTTTGTTTGGGAATACAAAATGCACTTGTTTGCACTGCTTAGTTTATGATACATTCGCATAAGTATTCTCATGACATTTTCGAGAAAACTGTTTAAGTTAGCTATAAATAGTCTTTTTGTACTTCTGCACCCGTGACGAATTAAATAATAGTTAGATTATGCAACAAGTGAATAAAAAGGTAATATAATTCGAGGGACCAAATTGGCTCCCGAGAGCAGTGAACGATCCTAGAGTAGAATTCTGAGCGGAGCGACGGATACAAAGACTGAGTGATTTTTTTTCACGTTTGTTTACTCTACTTTTTACTATTGACTACGAAAAAATTAATAGTAGTATCCTAGAACACAATTTTTACGACTTTGGAAGCAAATATCTCATCAACTAATACAGACAGACAGACCGACCGACAGACACACATTCATGCAGACGGAAAGACAGTTTTTAATTCAGTCTTATATTCTTATCAGCACGTTTTATTTCTTTTATGTTTACATAATTCGTACTTAGGCCATACTGAAAGATTCTGAGTTCTGATAAATAAGCCTCGAGCAACTCTCTTGTTGACTGCCACAGCGAAAATCATTGAAATGTTCACGACTTAAATTCATTTTGATTGTTATAATCTACTTATACAACAAATGAAAAAAATGGGAATTTAATTCCAGGGACTAAATTGGATCCCGAGAGCAGCGAAGGATTCTAGAGTAGAATACCGAGCGAAGCAAGCAATTCTAGACTAGAATCCAGAGCGGAGCGAGGGATACAAAGACCGGGGATACAAAGACCCAGTTTTTTAATGCAAACTTTCAGTATGCCCCCACTTATAATTCGTGCTTGTTCCAAATTCAAAATATTTTTATTCACATTTTCGAACGGCAATGGTAAAAATGATTTATTATTGCAGCCATAGTTTTTGTTTTGAAAAAATTTCGTCTAAATATAAATTCCATTCCACATAATGATCAAATTCAATCAAAATTATTTACCCATCTGATGAAAGCAAAAACGATTCGGTTTAACACTGAATCATTTATGTCTAGTTAATAAAATTAGGCTTACTTTAAGAATAGGTGTTCTTGACGTCACTATAAATCCGTAAAACAATCATTTGGTAAGATAAAAAGAGTTTTCAAAGGTGTCCCACAAGGTTGTTTATTTGGACCTATCTTGTTTCCGAAAAAGGATAATATTGGTTTAATAAATACAAAGGGAGTATGTCAACGCTAAAGTACACAGCTAGGGATTAGAATTGCCCCAACTGGAGCCGTTTAGGATTATTTCTATAAAATTCCATCACCACCTGTTTCCACCCACTGCTGAGTATAGATAGGTCTCTTCCCTTGAGAGTCAATTTTGTCTTGCCTTTATGCTTCTTTCATAATGCATCACAAACCTATAGGTAGGCATCGTTTTGCCTATGCCTATGCCCTGGGCTCGGGATGAGCTACTAAATAGCTGTCACCGTTACACCAAGGTGAAACGGTGACACACAAGGCACGCCACCCACCTGCTTGCGACGAGCCTCGCTGAGGAAGGGTTGTCACACATTCATCCAGCCCTAAGTCAGGTTTCCGTTTGCAGTAATTTTTTTGTAAGCCAATCCGGCTACGTTACTTTTTGTGGAAATCAGGTTGACGTCGATCCGAAGAGGTGAGGTACCTAATTATACCGAAGCCAGGCAGTTTTCATACATGTGCAGTAACTGTAGTCAACGTTGTGAATGGTGTATCACTTACTTTAGGGAGCAATGGAGTATTTCTGATTATTTCTTGAGGAATCTTTTTAGTTTACGATCCCCTGATCAATGACATAAACAAGTTTTTTGACAAAGTCTACTTTTTAAGAATGGATATGAGACGACAATTGTTAACACATTTACGTAGCAGGACTGAAAGACTCTCCATCCCTCTAGTGTCGAAACTCCTATTTGATAGATACATTATTTTACAAAGCTGCATAAATTATGCCTCACCAAGGTGAAAGAGTCGCCGGATCATTGAGGTTGATAGTAATATAAGTAAACGCATCATAAAGTTTGATGTAATGATGATTACTGAATAAATTATAGTACTAATGGATGATTCATGTGTCACCAACAATTTCATTACAGAAAATATAAAACTGTCTCGTCGGTCTAGTGCTCGAATTATAACCGTTACTGTTGAGCATGAGGTTATAGGTTAAATTCCCAAGTCGGGCAGAGTGTTATTGGGTTATTTTTTCAGGAATCTTTGAGTTGAGCCTGGATTTGAGCGCGATTTTGGGGTCGGCTTCCAGTCTAACCGGATGCAGCTGAGTACCAGTAGTAGTTATCTGACCTCCACAACCCAGTAACTGGGTAATACGATACCCCTTGGTAAGACCGGATGTCAGACATTTGGCTTCTGACTACTCGTAACGACTGTCAAAGATCTACAAATGACAGCCGGGACCAACGGCTTAACATACTTTCCGAGGTACGGACGAAACTTGAATGTAAATATGGTCACTCATCTACGGACCGACCTCGGAAAGCACAGCTTAACCTTAAAGATCGACCCGTACGGCTGTTGTTATTTACCCAAGAGCTCCTCTGGGCCTTTAATAGGTATGTAGCGGCCTAAAAACGTAACACACACAACTATCGGACAATAGCCTATCATAAACAACACCCAAATGGTCGAAGGATCCTACCTTTTCAATGGGGGATGAAAAACTCTACACCCTGGTCTTCATACGTCTAAAGTTATAACTAGAGAAATGTACGAAATGCAATAGATACAAACCATGATGTTATAATAAAATAGGAAACTAGAAAAATGTTTTCTATAGATAAAATGTATTGGTGTTCGGTGGAGTAGGCTGAAGACCCCAGATAGGCAGACTGACACTTTAAAAAGTCTGGCTTCCGGCTAGAAAGAGCTAGGAAGCTAATGAGTTTCTAGAAGGGGTCGGAATAGGAACTATGATATTAAAAAGTTTTTTAAGTAGATCTTCATCATATCTGCATCAGCGAAACGACCAGGAGTTGGGGCAAAATACACCAATATTTGCATGTGATCAGAACATAATTTTATTTAAAATGCAAATCAAGATCTGTCATTGTCATCATTGACAGCTCTTAAACACGGTTTTGGATTTGCTGATCGCGTTCATTGTCATTGGCATTTAGCATAAAGGGACTACTCACACTTATTCAGATCCATTCGCGTTTCGCTGAACGATTTTGATCATACTTATACATTTCTGCTTCTATCAGCCGCGTACAACGTCATAAAAATGAGAAAAGCCGCGAGTCGCCGCGTACGGCGCTGAATATGTTGCAAAGACAGTAAGCTACTCCATCTACTAATTTAGTATTGTGCCTTCAACATAGACAGTTCGTTGTGCGACATTGATAATTCTTCCCAAGTATTATTTTTTCCCTGTTGATCGCTATAATGTGACGAACTAATATCGTACAAGCAAGAATATTTTTGCACTAGCAATTTAAGTTTCTCTTCGTTCATCATTTTATTTCGGAAAAATTAAATAATTATAATTACTTTAAAAGACGTACGAACTCTGTCGGCCCTTGCGTGCATAATAATTACGTAATAATAAATAAAATGTAGTATGCAGGAACTATGCAGGTCGCGACTTGTCGACAAGAAATCGAGAACCATCCGTGTACAGCGCGGTTCCGCCGCGTTCGACGCTGAATGCGGCGGAACAGCGCTGAGCGCGGCAGATCAGCCCCCCCATAGACAGGAGGCCGGTGCCCCATCAGTGGAAATATTACTGGCTGATTATGCTTATGCTATTAGTTTGGGAATATCCCATTGAGTCATTTCCTGTTTCATCGGTTTTTGCAGCATTAGTGCCTACTGAACATTAATTTGTTCTAGATTTTTTTTTGATAGGATGTAAAAAATGCACCTGCCTTTTGTTATGGTTTTATAAATGTTTAATAATAGTGAATTCATTTCTGCATTAACTGTCATTAAAATTGATTTCGTATTGCTTTTCATCATCATTTTATGTGTTGCATTGCTTTTCGGTGACTTGACTGGCTCAAAAATGATGAAGTTTTTATTTTTAATGTTTTGCAGTGTCAAATTTATTTCGGTAAGTCTTTTGAAAATTTGGGTGGTAAGAAACATTTTGTGAGAATAGTTTTGACTATGAATGTGATGTGAATAATTATGAGAGTAGGTAAGATCAATTTGGTCAGCCTCTGCTCTGAAAGATGAATGGCTACACAAACTGTGAAACAAATGGTGACGACCAAGGTGATGAATAATAGAGAAGATTGGAAGAAGAAGCTATCCTTACCCAACCCCAACTATAGTGTGGTCGCAAACGTGACTGCTGAGCTGATGAGGGCCTGGGTTCAATTCCCAGATCGAGCAAGGTGTTATTGGGTTTTTCCATCAGAAACTCAGTTGCAGTCAAGAAGTCTATTTTTGTGCACGGTTGCCGGCAATAGGGTCTTCCCTTCATCATCTGCCTAAACTTTTCCCAAACTATCTTGGGGTCGGCTTCCAGTCTAACCGGATGCAGCTGAGTACTAGTATTTTACATGAAGCGACTGCCTATCTGACCTCCACAACCCAGTAACTGGGTAATACGATACCCCTTGGTAAGACTGGATGTCAGACTTTTGGCTTCTGACTACTCGTAACGGCTGTCAAAGATCTACAAATGACGGCCCAGATCTACGGCTTTTCGTGCTTTCCATACCATAATTACATACCGAGTTTCGTTTGAGGAGGAAACTCGTGATTATGGTCACCCATCTACGGACCAACCTCGGCAAGCACGGCCTAACCTTAAAGATCGACCCGTGCGGCTGGTATTATGTAGCCACAAGCTCCTCAGGTCTTCCTTTATTACGTGGAACTAAAACATGACTGGTGAAATGTGAGTGTACTATAAGGTACACCTCTGCCTAACGCTTCGGGGGTGACAGGCGTGATGTTATCTTGCATAACTGATAAACTTAGTCCACAGAAATATATCCTGAGAAGCTGGAGACGGTAATCAAGAGCACTAAACATATCCACAACATCAAGTTCACATTCAGGAGGCATAGTCGTAACAGTCCTTATTACATTGATTTCGATTACATTGCCACCTGCGGATACGGAAATAACATGACGGTATGCTTCATAATATATTTTATCAATTGTAAGACAAGCGTTTCGGAAAACTAAGTGTGAGTCCGTAAACTGAACGTAACTAGGGCTTAAGGCGAGCGCTACGGCGCGGCGCGGCGGAGGCGTGCGATGGCCAGTGACGAGCAAGTAGCGTTATATTATATGAAGAGCCTGCCACACGCGCATTAGGTCGCTTGCGGACTAGGCCTGCAGTGTGGCCATAACGCGCGGAAAGGAACCTTTTAAAACTACGCGCCCTAACTTGCTCAATCGCTCATGCCCGTCGCGCAGCGCCCGACTTAGTCACTTTCACGACGGCCGCGCAGTGTGGCGCGGGTTCGATCCCCGCACGGAATATTTTTTTCTATGGCCTACAGGCAATTGTTTCGTGTTGTTTCGGGTCTGACTGTTCATGTAAGTTTAAATGTTTTTAAGCGCAACCAAGCAACCAAACTTTAAAATTCCTAGTGTGGGGCAAAATAAAAAATGATTTGAAGTCTTCCGCTCCTTTATAGACAATCAATGGATAATGCATCCAGCTAAACTTCCATCGAACTACCCACAAAATTTGGTCAGCTTTTTTATGATAATGCAGACGTAAACACCGTATTGAAGACTGAATTACTTCTAGAGAGGTATTTGATTTCGTAAGAAATCAAGTCCAAGGGCCTCTGTGGCCCTTACCAAAGTGAGAAAAATCATGCAATTCGATTGACTTTCGTCGAACATTATCTTTAGCATATTTTAAATCTACCAAGTTCACTGACGGCCTACCACGTTTCACCCGTATGCCCTAAGTAATAAGGTCGGGAACGTCTCAGTGAAGTCTTTCTTGATTTTATGACTTGTTTTTAGCTCAAATGGCAGTTGAATGAATACATAAGCGGGCGTTATGTACCAGTGCCGGTGCAGTTCGAGTATAAGCTGTGTGACTTTTTGTACAAAGATCCATTCTTCGGTCAGATGTACGCAAAGCAACTGACAGGGAATTGGTCTTGTCCATTTCCTCCCGTAAGTATAAAACAGGTTTTGCATTGTTACTTTTTTGGTATAAATTAATTTATTTTAGGTTCTCCAACACAGTATAAACACTAAAAAATACATTTAGATAATTGACAACATAAAGTATGTGTCTCCTTTGATTAAAAAAACTATCACTGTCATCATTATTGTGGAATATTGATAATTTTACTAATTATACAAGATGTTGTTTTGCATCCTCGTCAAAATTCAGAAAGTTGACACAAATGATAAAAATAATCAATTTAAATTACGGTACCTAGTTAATTATTAAAAAAACGCTGTTTTTTTGTTGTTGTTTAAATTTGTCAGTATATCAGAATAACCCCCTTAGAGGTTTAACGAATACGACATTACCGAATAAACGTTTGAGATTGTTTGTATGTGTGAAAGCGCGGTTATAGGGCGAGAATCACACGGGCCGCGTTTAAAACACGGTTAGGTACTACACTTACCGATAACCGTAAATAAGAAAAAAAATGAAAATTACCCATTTTATTATTGATTCTGGTCGAGAATCATTAGCATAGTTACCTCCTTGAATTTGACAAGGATGCAAAACAACACCTTGTATTTCTTGAAGGCGCTTGGGACATCCGAATATATACCCACAGTTTCTCTAAAGTCAACCCAATTCCTACTGTAGTAAAATTAGTTTTTCTTTTTCTAGGGAAGAAGTCCCTTCAGAAACCTTGTAATGCATGTAGAGAACATGCCTAGGGTACCTTTCACATACTCGTCATTGATAGTAAGGACCCGTGCTGATCTCATCATTTTTATGGACCCACCTTTTGAAGTGGTCGCTATAGTGAAGATATACTTAACAGTGAGACAATCTTTGAAGAAGATCGATATGAATACATGGAACGGAACTGTATTGTATAATCATACTTTTGCTTGAAATTAATGTAACGATGGTTTAGTGTAGCCGTATTTTATTGTTAAAACGGCTGTTACGGTATAATTTAGTTTTTGGGTAAATTGGATTATAAATTATTTATGAAAATATAAAAATAAAATGTAAAAAAATATTTTGGAAATATACATTTTTAGGGTTCCGTACCCAAAGGGTCAAATGGGACCCTATTACTGGGACTTCGCTGTCCGTCCGTCCGTCTGTCACCAGGGTGTATCTAATGAACCGTGATAGTTAGCCAGTTGAAATTTCTACAGATTATGTATTTCTTAGTGGGCAGTATGCTATGACCAATATTCATTCACAGCGTTACTGTTCTTCAGGTGAAAGATTTCAGGAATAAGTGGAAGAACAGTGATATGTGGACAGATTAAAGCTTCGTCTAGATGTAAATTCAACGCAACGGACGTCGTGATGAGTCAAAAATGTAACAAACATGCTTGCTCCTCGTGATGAAAGGAGTAAACAGTTTTGTACATTAAAAAAGTAATTAGGGGAAAATGAATTTAATAAATGATGATATGAAAAATACAATAAATTAATAAAAAAGTGAAGGGCAGGTTAACCGGGAACGTTTTAAATGTCTCCGCAAATCTCTGAGCGTGATAGTAACAAGACAAACATAAAGAATTTTCGATTTTTCTTGTGACAACCCTTCGATGCTGATCGAAATTACGCACACAGATGGTTTTATACGATTGCTATTGTGGTGAATGGGCTAGCCAAATACTATGTCGTGTCCATCGACACGCTAGGAAAAAAAAAAACGAATAACACCACATAATTCAAGAATAACTACCGACTTATTAGGAGAGTAGGTACTATGTCTGGCGCTTTTAATTTTTATTATATTTTTGCTATTAAATTCTATGAAAAGAACAGAAACATTACTTAAACGTCTATAGGTTCTAAACTTATAACCAGTGATGGGAAAAAGTTGATGCCTTTTTTTTTTTTTTTTTTTTGCGGATGGGATATCATCAAATGACTTCTCCCGCTCTGGGCGGAGCGGGAGGGAGTGTCAGACTTGACTGACTAAAACCCACCCATGTTCCTTCTAAGCCCTTTGTGTTCCAGGGCCGCGGTATCTCTTTCGAACAACCCGCAGCCCTGGCAGGCATCGGCCCTCTCGGGCCCCTTCCTGTTTGCTGACATCTCCTTGAGGCGCGCGTGGAACACGTACGCGCCGTCGACACGGCCTGTCGTCATAAGACGGACGGACGGTGAGCTAGCCCATTACTCACCGTCCACAGGCTCGCGCCTACGGTGGCCGGGAGCCACTGGTTGCCCCCCGACGCCCGGGGCGTCTCCCGCGGCGGCTGGGACGTGAGGTTCTCTCCCTCTCACGTTCCGCCACCTCCTTCGCTAGCATGACTGCTTCGCAGAAGGAGGCGACGGCTTCATTCGGAAAGTTGATGCCTAAAGTTTGAAAAAGAACAGAGACAAAGTCGAGACGTCTTACGACAAAATATTTTATCAGGATTAATGTCCGGGTTTCGGAACATTACTTAAGTACTTACAACTAAAATTAATAAAGTAAAACAACTATCGAATTCATTTCATGTTTCTGTTTAAAAAAGGATTATTCACGATATTTATTGTTTTAAAAAAAATCAAGATAATCTCCTTATCTTCGTTTAAATAACAAGATAAAGGTAAAAACAAAACAATTTAATAGCTTTTCTTACCAATTTCATTTTCATTTTGTACAATTAGTTGTAATTGTATTAATTATTGGAACTAAACGTAAACACAAACATATAGGAGGAAGTAAGGAAGTCTCCACTTTTTTTGTCTCTGTTCTTTGAACTTTGTAGATTAGCTCACCTATTTCCGAGCACTGTTTATAAAACAGGATAATAATTATCATACGAAAACATTAAGGTTCCACCGCACAGGATAAACTTATATTCAATATTGCAAACCAGACAAGATACGGCAAGCATCTTACGTTCACAAGCAGTTCATTAGTTTGAATGGTCAGTCAGATTCTGCCAAGTTCCACGGGGCAGTTGGCAGCATCGCAACGAAGCTTCTAGAACAGAAACAAAGAGGCTCTTATTACGACGATAACGTTTGTAAATGCCAACATTGCTTTTGTTAAGTAGCAAAGCCAGACAAGACAATGTCAAACAATATTTTACCTTGCTTTAAGAAGGTTAACTCTCATAAACACATTTAACTTTTAGGAAAAATTTTAGTCATTGTCATTCATGTGAATAATAATAACTAAAATAAAGCATAAAGAAAAAATAAAAGTATAAAGTATTGGGCCACCGCTACTCTCTGTGTGTGCATAAATAGAAATGCTATACATATAAGATGTGTGCATAGAGAGATAATAAGCTAACCTTAATACATTAACTTTTGACCCTATTCACAGTTCATTTTTGCAGTTAAAGCACCACTTAAACAAACTTTTTAATTCATCCTTAATTAAGAAGCGACCTCCAACGCATTAAATGAAAATGATAAGCATCTGTCCGAAAAGCCAGTAATGAAAAGATAGAACTATATATTTTTATGAAGCCGTTGCGAGCACTATCAGGCGTTCCGGTTCAACGGCCCGAGACGATTTGAGTTTATCGTGCTACCGTACCGCGTGACGCGGTTACTTTGTCACACATTTTATACAGCCCTTAAAAATCTTTGTAGTCCATCACTAACTTGAGTGACGATACGGCAGAGACACCTTGGATCTTTAAAAAATAAATGGGCGTTTTAAAATTTTATTCTTCCAACGTTCATCATCTGCCTTTCTTCGTCCAACATTGTGGAAGTTTTTATTTCAAACTAGCTGTTTCGCGCAACTTCGTCTGCGTCACATTTTCCCCGTTTTCGCAACATTTTTCATTGCTGCTCCGCTCCTATTGGTCGTAGCGTGATGATATATAGCCTATGTTACTTCTAATACCTCCAAGAATATGTGTACAAAGTTTCATGATGATCGGTTTAGTAGTTTTCGCGTGAAAGCGTAACAAATAAACTTACATCGACATTTATAATATTAGTAGGGATTGTTTACAGTTCTAGGGTGTCTGATGTAAAAAGTTTATTGCGTCTTTTATTTTGTTGTTGTTAACATTGACACTTGCGAGAAATAATAAACGAAGCAGAAAGACGAATCTCTAATGAAAACGCTTGCATACATGACAACGTTGCAGCCAGTTGCTGTTTGACACACAGAAGCCATCCGTATCGCTATGGCCTATCATTTTGATTCCGCGTTGCTGCTGCTGTTTGTGGTTGCGGTTTTCTTTTAAATTATACGAATATATAAGCTGAATATTTGTCTTTATATTGAGAGAAGTCGTAAAAATGTAAGTAGTAAGTTTCAGTGAATCAGTTTGATTTGATTTTTTCTATCTTTCCGGAGTATAATTTTCACACAATGCTTCACAATGCTGTCCTATTTGACCCAAAGGTTGACTGGTAGAGAATGCCTTGTGGCATTAAGTCCGCCTATGTACCACCAATGTGTGACGGCACGGTTGGCGCAGTGGTTGAGCGATCGACTACTGCGCTGCGTATCGCGGGTTCGATCCCCGCACGGAACAGATATTTTTATGGCCTACAGATAGTTGTTCCGGGTCTGGCTGTTTGTGTATGTGAGTTTAAATGTTTGTAAACGCACCCACGATATAGAAGAAATTCCTAGTGTGCGGCAACATTTAAAAAAAAAAAAAGAATGTACGTGAAGTTTAATTAAATAAACTTCAAAATCCGATACTAGCCAAATTTTATCCCGGAAAAAAGTAAATATACTACCAATAAATAATATTTATAACGCTTAATATATGGAATGTCCGGTCTCAGGGCAAGACTCCAACGAAAAATAACAACTTCATACATTTGAATACGATGAAAAGCCAAACGGTATGCATTATTCATTTGAGCAGAGTCGGGTGCTCGCATACGATAAAATTTATTATAAGTGCACGCAATATTATGACGTGGTCGTGCAAAGATGAATAGTCGCTTGAAGAGTTTTTCCTGTAAACTGTTTTACTGAAAGCTTTGCTTACCTGAATGTTGGATGGAGTAATTTTCCTGAAAACATTGATATAATATATGTACACTACACTTTTTTGTCATACGTACATTCTTTGACGGCACAGTTGGCGTAGTGGTTGAGCAATTGACTGTTAAGTAAGTAAGTAAGTAAGTAAGTATTTTATTTCGCAAATATGGGTACAGTAAATGGTGATAATTTGATAACAGGTAGGTTCAGCCATATTTTACCAACAGGCATGCAAAAGTTATAGTTTGAAGCTAAAACAATAAATGCACTAGAAACACATCAAGAGTTTTAAATCGCTACTTAGCGGATTTTTTCAATAATAAGCATCAAAATTAGCATACAGATTCGAAAAATAAAATCATTAAAGTATAGCTACAAAAAAATAATAAAATCATTACAATTACAGACAAATAATTTAAATAAAACCAGTGAATTACAATACAACCATTAACATCAATTAATAAAATGATAACATCATTACAATTACAGACAAATAATTTAAACAAAAAAACTGTTGCGTTACGAGTCGCGGGTTCTATCCCCGGACGTAACAAATATTTGTATGGCCTACAGATAGTTGTTCAGGGTCTGGCTGTTTGTATATGTGAGTTTAAGTAAATGTTTGTAAACGCACCCACGATACAGGAGAAATTCCTAGTGTGGAGCAAGATTCAATTAAAAAAAAAACTGCTGTTCTTTTTTTTTTTTTGTTTTAATATATTCAGTGACAAAAAAAAATGAGAGGACAATAGGCGAACAATGCACAAATTAAGTAGTAGTACGCCCGGATAGTTTTCTTCAGTTCAATATGAACAGTCACATCAAAAATATGTTCTAGGTATTTTTTTGTCTCTAAATTGCAAAATATAATTAGCTTTACTTCCTATAATTATTCACAACAGGTTTTTCGTGAAGCTATTGGCGACTGGCAACACAATAAATCCTACTAAATCTTCTAAATAAAACTCACGACCAAAATGGTCCCTCAGTAAATTAATATTAAAAAGCTCAAACAGTCATTACTCCATCTTTAGCCCAACAATTCATCATATTCATAACAAAGAAGGCGCGACAAAAATAAATTAGTTAAGCCACAACACAGTGGCACTTCAAACAATTTGTCCCGTCTATCATTTGTCTAGCGATTTGCTTAAACTTCATCTGCTTTGGACAGAAGGGGGAGCAAAAACATCGAGAGAACTTATCCAGTTTGCTCCCCTCAAAAGTCTTCGCCATTTATACTTACACTGCTATCATTAACTCAAATGAGAGCTACGCACACATAAGGCGAAAGTATATAACTTGTTTTTTTCTTTTTATTAATTTGGGTGTTTTATCCACACGGATAAGCCAACCCCAATGTATCTTTAAACAATATATCATACACTACACAACACACTACACTAAATGGATAAATAAAGTATATAACGCGCTACCCATTAGCATTGAAAAAGCCGAAAGTAAATTCACTTTTAAAAAGAAAGTTCGCAACCACTATTTAAATCAGACTATATACATGGTGTAACGGAAAGGGTATATACATCCTTAAGGGTGTGCTACAGACCATCAAACTGAACATGTTTCTCATCGCAAAACATGTTTTTCAGCAAAAAAAATATCTGTTGCCCCATAGAAAATTACAATACCTATTCGACCCAAATGTATAGGCAGCTGATATTTTTTTTTGCTGCAATTTTTTTTTTTTATGTTGAGAAACATGTTCAGTTTGATGGTCTGTAGCACACCCTTTAGGATCTATATACCTTTTCCGTTACAGCCTGTATAGCTCTTAATTTAAAGTCTAGTCATAGTAATTATTATAAGGTTTCTCGTTATTTATTTTGGTATTTGTTATAATATATATTAGTATATTTATTTGTATAAATGTGTTTAGGAGTATGAGGAACAGGGTGGAAAGTTCCTCGATACTCCATAGAAAAGGGAGGATCCTCCGGCCAGACAGGTGTTATGTCTGGCGGGCAACTGCCCGATAGTTATTATCGGGTTTCTCTATAAATACTGATATACTGCAGTCGATGTAAATTTTGCTTGCGACTTGTAGGAAATTGATGTTAGTACCTCCGTCGCATCATAGATGGCGCTGTAGTCTTTTTGTAGTATGTTGCTTTTTGTGGTCGCTACATCACTCCCCCCCGGAGACCGGAGGTCGATAGTAGAATGAGTCATCTTTTTTTTAGTATTTAGCCGTGCCAGTTGGAAGCCTGTTGCCGCATTGTTCACGGTGAGTCGGAACAGTCTGCGGTGGTGAGGCGAACCCCAGTGAGTCGGGGCCGGCGCTGCGTTTGCTCCGGTGTGTCGGACGTGGTACAGCGCCGCGATGTGGCAGACAGCTAGAGAGGTGTCGACCGGGAGGTAGAAGCTCTCGACCGGCCGAAAGTGCAGTATGCTGTGCCATGGTCGCTTGATGAGAGGCTGAGGGTGCTGGCCAGGAATGCGCTTCCGCTGCATGCTGGTGGTCAGGAATACCCAGTTGAAGCTGGCTGGCTGTGAGACTCGCTGCTCGAAAGCTGGAGGAAGTGATGCTGATGTTGATGACGTCACGTTGCTCGAAGGCTGCGCTGACGTCCATTTCGGGGTCACCAGTTTAGGAGTATGAGGAACAGGGTGGAAAGTTCCTCGATACTCCATAGAAAAGGGAGGATCCTCCGGCCAGACAGGTGTTATGTCTGGCGGGCAACTGCCCGATAGTTATTATCGGGTTTCTCTTATATACTGATATACTGCAGTCGATGTAAATTTTGCTTGCGACTTGTAGGAAATTGATGTTAGTACCTCCGTCGCATCATAGATGGCGCTGTAGTCTTTTTGTAGTATGTTGCTTTTTGTGGTCGCTACATGTGTATTAGTGTATGTGTATGTATTTTCGAAAACTAGTTATTTGTAAATATTTTTTCTACCCTATCACAAATAATCACAATGTTGTCGTATTTTACCCAAAGGTTGACTGGTAGAGAATGCCTTGTGGCATTAAGGCCGCCTATATACCACTATTGTAAAAAACTTATCTCTTTAAAATTACGTCACTTTGCGCGTAACCACTCATATTACGTAATCTAGGTGTGTGTCCCACCACTGTTGTTAAGTAGGTATGCAGTGAATCAAGTCTGCATTATCTGCGCACAGCCATTTGGTTGCCGGTGGATGATTGATTACCCTGGTGTCGCTGACTTTGCAACACTTGGTTATTCTTAGCTACGCATCACTAGCAGATGGGGTAACATTCCACAATTTACTCGAGGTTTTGACAAATACAGGGGGCGAGTTATTATTATTATTTTTTGGTAACACGAAACGCTAAAGACCTATCTAATCTCAAATAAGTTATGTACTTAAGGAACAACCTACCTACACGCGTCCATAAAATATAAGAAGTATTCTCTGTATCTAGTCTAGTCTATCACAAGAATCCATTTCCACTGGTTTGGATATCGAAACCGAAACGAGTAGGTACGAGAGTAAGTCATTCCTCGAATCAAAACCAACCTCCATTTATGCCGAGTTCTGCAGTAGGTACGAGTATCTCCTATTTCAAGTATTGGTTTGCTTGGATACACGACGGCAGACGCGTTGGCCTGACGCTGTTGACAATAACGCTGCGTCGCTGCGGTTATAATTCAGAACGCGGCGTCACAACTTTGACGGGAGCGGCATATCTTTTTCTTAGTTTGCGATTAGCTCTCAGCACTCGACCGAAACAACAATCGGGAATGTAGCCAACAACGAAAGCACTTTCAAAGAGACGTCTCTGCAGTCTGTCGTTGCGGTTGGGCTGTGGATGCCGCTGCAGTTTATCGTTGCGGTGGTCTTCGCAAGTGTATCTGACTGTATAGTATTATTGGAAAAGAATAACAACCTAGTGTTATAACAAGTATTACTTCACAGTAATATTATTAAGTAAAGCTTATAATTAAAGCATGCCTTTTAGTTCAAAACAGTAGACAGTGACAAGTGCTGAAAATAATTACCTTTAGAGTACCATCATCAACATCTGTCTAGCTTTTTCCCAAACTATCTTGGGGTTGGCTTCCAGCCTAACCGGATGCAGCTGAGTACATGAAGCGACTGCCTATCTGACCTCCACAACCCAGTAACTGGGTAATACGATACCCTTTGCTAAAACTGGATGTCAGACTTTTGGCTTCTGACTACTCATAACGACTGTCAAAGATCTACAAATGACAGCCAAACAGGACCAACAGTTTAACGTGCTTTACGAGGCACAGAGGAAACTCGGTATGTAATTATGGTCACCTATTCACGGACCAACCTCAGCAAGCACGGCTTAACCTTAAACATCGACCCGTGCGGCTGTTATTATTTAGCCACGAGCTTTAGAGAACTATTTTATCTAAATTGAATTCACGAGGAAGAAATGTCCCATTTATTTTAGCTGTATAAAAGTACCTTATAAGATTGAACAGTAGCTGTGTTAAGTATGATATGATTACATGATGGCATGGAAGGATGAGATACCTCCTGAGTTTTTTTTTTTATTATTTATTTAAGGTTCACCCACAGCACATATATGGACATAGATAGATTGAATCTTATGGTAATATTCTAATATATATGCCAATTACGGGCAAACACAACATTGACAAAAACACACCAGGTTATTTTTGTTTTTTTTTACTACAAAGAGAAACGATGTAAATACAATGACATACAGTACATGAGATGACTAGTAATGGAGAAGTATGGAAAAAGAAAAAATGCTGCGTCGACTACAACCCCTAAATAGGGATAAAGACATAAGTTAATGATGATGTGATTTCACAGAAGCTTTTAGATAATAAAATTATACTTATGATGTAATTTGAACTAATATTCAATAGACTTTAAAATAAGACTTTAAAATCATTCTTCAAATATCTTGAACTATAGTTCAAGATATTTGAAGAATGATTTTAAAGTCTTATTATTAGTTTATTTTAAAGTTTGTGAGATGGTGACCATACTGTATGTATACATACAGTATGGTCACCATCTCACAAACCAAGTAGGCCCAATAGATCATGCAGAGTCACGGTATTGTTTCCAAATTGCAGGTGCAGCCCAATACAAACATACATTGTACACCAAAATAAATTAAATAATTGAATATGTGCATTCATTTGACAAATTAATTAAGCCAAAGCCTTTGAACTCCGTTGGCGTCAAACACACGCTTCCAATTTACTTGGCGATCAAGAGTGGTTCTGATAAATATACTATACTGAAATCGTTTAATATAATATTTTGGTAGAGCTTCGTCGTGATTGAGTTTTGGGAGTAAGAGTAGATGGAGGTTCCGCTATGAAAGCGCCATTGGTTTTCCTATAGCAAGAATTTTAAAACATGCTGAAAGAACTGTCATTTAATGTATTTTGCCGTAAAAGATTAGAAAGAAGGTTCTGTTTTAAGTTTTGTGAAAACTTTACAAAATCTTCGTAGTGAAAGTGGAATTTTAGCCTAAAATAAAAACTTGAAAACCATCTTTATAACTTTTTAAGACGTTACAAAACCCGCAACGAAAAATTGTGGCAATAAAAGTATTTAAACATCGCCTTGTTTTCAAACTAAGCTCTTTCCGGAGTTAAGCAGAACTTTTTATAATGGCCGTATCATTTTATTTAGTTAAGAACCTGAGTTGAGAAATGTTTTATCTACATTCAAGTTGTTTGCCCGGAGGCCTTGCGGCCTGTTATAGTGTGTACAAAAGGGTCGAAATTAAAAAAAAAGACTGTGGCTGTACTGCAATTTCAATTTACGAAATAAATTCGAGTGAAAAATGAATAGACAACACGCGTTCGTGATTTTAATTTAAATACGGTTTACGTTGAAGTTATTATGTTTTGTGGTGGGTGTATTGTTAATTTTACAATATATATGGTTTTGTATTTGTGTTGCAATTAAATAATAATATTCAATATTCATGGTGGAAATAACAACGACAAACGGTTTCCGCGTGTTTAGGACATGATTTCTGGTCGATACATATAGCTGGGAGGGTGATAAAATAATAGAGTTAAACATACGTTTTATTTATATAACCTGTATCTACGTACATATATCTACCACACAGTTTAATATTTTTATACACAGCTACGATAATGACGAGATGAAAAAATATACAAAGACTAACAAAAACTTTTTTTTAAATAAATCTGTTTTAAAAACTCACCGTTCCAAGTCCACAAGCCTATTAAAGCCTTAGTCCTTAGTTGATTTTATTGAACGAGCTCCCATTTATTTAGTGCCGATACGAAATACTAAAAATAAATAGAGTGAAACGAATTGTTTGAAGTTCTTGAATTAAAGTTTTACTGTAGTACTTTCTTTTGGAGAAGTGTGGAGGCGTTGATACACTATTAAGTATTAGGTATTTATGATTATTTATTAATTGGATTGACAGGGATCGGCTGTGGGTATTAATTGCGTTTACACCTTATGGCATTTCAAACAAACTTTCAATTCCTTATTTTCCGAAATTACTGAACCGATTTTAATGAAACTTAATACGCGCAAAAGCAGGATACATAGGTTTTTTTTTACGGATGGGAAATCATCAAATGACTTCTCTCGCTCTAGGCGGGGCGGGAGGGAGTGTCAGACTTGTACTGACTAAAACCCATCCATTTTTTTTTTTTTTTTTTATGAATGGCATCTCGCAGTTCAACCTATGAGGTTGTCGTCTGCTTAACCGGACTATCCTGTGGGTGCCTTTAGAGTAAGGCCTCCAGCCAGGGCATAAAAACTTACAAACTAAGCGACTACACGCTAAGGGCACCCCCTGTGGGGTACGAACCTCGGCTTAGGGCGTCGCTGGGGGAGGACTGCATGGGGACAGGCTGGATCTGAATGGTATCATTATTTAGGGGCTGATTTAAAACTACTGGCACAGCATCGCGGGCTGGCTCGAGCGAGGGTCGGGGAGGGCATGGACCGGGACGTCGCGACGGACCTCGACGGCGAGGTCGGAAAGACGGCGGTTTGAGTCGGAACTTTTTAAGAGTGCTAGTCTCTTTGCTACTCTCCTGGAGGAGGGTGATAGCATCATCTGGAGTGACAAGGGTATGCCTAGGACGGCGTACTGTACTAATGCGCGAGGGTTCGTAACGGGCGGCCGCTGCGATCAGGGGATTACGGTGTTTAATGGCGTTATCGAAGAAACGCTTCGAAAGACGTTTCATAAACTGAAGGACGGTGGGCATTCTAAGGTCTACGTGTAGACAGACGGTCATTACGGACATAAAAAGGGGCTCCCGTGACTCTACGTAAGAACCGGTTCTGTAAAATTTGCATCCTATGGATGTACTTAGGCTTGGTGTGAGCGTACACGACGCAAGCGTACGTCATAATGGGGCGGATCACCGCGGTATAAAGGCGCAACTTACACTTGAGTGACAACTTGCTTTTTGCCGAAATCATGAAATGAAGCCTACCCATAGCAAACGCAGCTCGGTCGCGAGCTGCTTTGATGTGCGCCGCGAAAGACAAGTGGTTGTCAAGTATGACTCCTAAGTACTTGGCTTGCTTCTCCCAAGGGATAGGCTTACCGTACATAGTGATCGGGCTGAGCGCGGGTGGCTTAATTTTACGCTGTTTAGAGAAAAGAACTGCCTGGCTCTTGTCGGGGTTCACCTCGATTCTCCATTTCCGGAACCAAGCGCTTAAGACGTTGGCTGAGGTTTGGAGGGTGCTATAGATAGCGTCGTGACTGCGGCCAGTGTAATAAATGGCCGTGTCGTCCGCGAACAAGGCTAACTGAGCCTTCTTGCTCTTGGGGATGTCACTGGTGAACAGAGTAAAGATAAGGGGAGAGACGACGGAGC
Organism: Cerastis leucographa; assembly: GCA_963082945.1. Lineage (NCBI taxonomy): Eukaryota > Metazoa > Arthropoda > Insecta > Lepidoptera > Noctuidae > Cerastis > Cerastis leucographa. Next base: position 7,775,279 of record OY720361.1, read on the forward strand.
CCTGAGGGACTCCGGCTCTAATGGGGTGGGGGGAAGACAGTGCCTTCCCGATGCGATAGCGGAAGGTGCGATCCGACAGAAAGTCTCGTAAGATGAGCACGAGACGGTCCGGCACTCCCAGTTTGTACAGCTTATATAATAAGCCGTTGTGCCAGACTTTGTCGAAAGCCTTAGCTATGTCGAAGAACAACACACCGGTCATCGCTCCACGCTGGAAGCCAGCGCTCAAGTGCTCTACGATGCGATGGACCTGTTGAATGCAAGAGTGTCCGGTTCTGAAGCCGAACTGCTCGTTGGGGATGAGACTCTTAGCCTCGGCGAAGTCTTTGAGTCGCTTATAAATAAGTCTCTCGTAGATTTTGCCGAGTGCGTTCAGGAGACTGATAGGTCTGTAGCTCGAGGGCTCAGACTTGGGTTTGCCTGGCTTGGCGAAACCGATGACAGTGGCCTCTTTCCATATTTGGGGAAAAGCGTTGTTGCTCAGGGCGCCATTGAAGATGGCCGCCATTAACACGACGAGCTGAGCGGGGAGGAGTTTAAACACCCTATTGGTGATTCCGTCGGAGCCGGGTGCTTTACGCGGTTGAAGCTTATTAATGATGTCTTGCACTTCGTCAGCTGTGACCGGAGGCAGAGGATCATCTGGGTCTTCTACAGGGGAGAGGGCGGCTCTACGTTCGACGAATGCGTTCACCTCATCGAGATGTCGCTTGTCTACTGGTTGAGAGCTGGGGGAGCACTGGGACTCTAGGCTGTCGGCTAGGCATTCGGCCTTCTCAGAGTCGTCGAATGCAACGCTCTTATCGGGTCGGGTGAGGGGAGGCATCGAAGCCTCTTCGGTGGAGCGCAACTTGCGTTGCAGCTGCCAGAAGGCTAGGTGGGTAGGCTCAAGCTCGCTAAGCGTCTTGTCCCATTGATCTGAACGATGCTCACTAGTGCGCTTCTTTACAGCACGCTGTAAATAACGCATGTGAGCTTTGTTCGCGTCGCAGGGAAAGTTGCTGTAGGCACGGATGGCCGCGTTCTTCTCGGTTATCAGTTCACGTACGTCAGCGGGTAGTATCCAGCGTTGATCGCTCAATGCTGGAACTTCTCGTGAGCAATCCTTCAGTACGGATTGCACGTGTTCTGTAAACGAGTTGATGGCGGCCGTCGTGTCTGCGACTGAGACTATGTGGCCGGGGATGGACTCCAGGTGAGACGACGTGGTGGATTTCAGCTTTTCGCTGACTTTCCTCCAGTCGGTTATCACTTGGGTCGGCGGGGGCTGGCTGGGGTCACAGGGACCCGAGCGGGGAACTAAGTGCATGAGCACTGGTCGATGGTCTGAGTTAAGCTCATGTAAAGTCTCGATGGAATGCAACTTAAGGTTGACATTCTTGAGTAGCGCTATGTCGAGAACGTCCGGACGTTGGTCGGGGTCGTGGGGATAGTGAGTGTGCTCCATAGGAGCGATGGGATCGAAGTTGAGGGACTCACCCAGGTTATACACGTGACGTCCTCTGGCAGAGGTCGTCGTGCTGTTCCAGGCGGGGTGTTTGGCGTTGAGGTCGCCCGCTATGATAACGGAGTCACTCAAGCCGAAGAGGACGGCAAGGTCTTTGGTGAACAGAGTGTGCTCCTCGGACGTGCCGCCGGGAGGGATGTACGCGGAGGCGATAGTGATCGGTTGATGACCGGTCATGCCTAGTCGACACACTGAAGTCTCGAGTAGGGACTCCATGGGAGGGGGATCTAAGGGGATGCAGTGCAGTTCTTTTCTATAATAGATTAGAGTACCGCCCTTGTGGCAACGTGACCGATCGTTGCGAACTATGCGATAGTTGGCAATTCTCGGATCGCGGTGACTGGGCTTGAGGAAGGTCTCCTGTATGAGGAGGATATCAATTTGATGGTCACGGAGGAAGGTGGCGATTTCATCACGCTGGCCTCTAATGCCATTGGCATTAAAGTACCCTAATTTAAGGGATCGGGGTTTGGTACACGTTAATCTCGTATTATCCATTGAAATTAAAGATTAATGCCGCTGAAGGCTTCGCCTAACTTGATTAGGGACTTGATGATAATTTTAAGCTTATCACCGTCAGTGTTAGCCTCCCTGAGATCTGCCGCCATGCGGTCTGCTTCGGGGGTGACTAACTTTGCTAACGTTTCTAAAGTTACGTTAGGAGAGGAGACCGCGGCCGCGGGGCCGGGAGGCGCGGGACGAGCGGGCGCCGGTGCGCTCGCTTGGGCCACGGGAGTGGGGACAGGGGCATCTAATAGCCCGGGAATGGGGCTGGACTTTGCTTTGCCGAGTGCCGGGAAAGCTCTCTGGTGGTTCAGCGAGGTCCAGGGAGAGGGCCTCTGAGGGCTGAGTCTCTCCGGCATCTGTGCAGTTGGTAGCCTCACCGATGGGCTTTCTCTCTGTTGGCGGGCGTTTGCACGCTTCGCCAGTTTAGAGGAGGAGCCTTTGGGGGCTTTCGGGCAGCCGCGGTAGTTAGCCGGGTGGCCCGACTGGCCGCAAAGCACACAGCTCGGTGGCTCCGTGCATAGCGATTTGTCTTTGGGACGGGGGCAGTCTGCCGTACCATGGTCGCCTAGACACTTTACGCATCTGTGCGGCGCATGGCAGTTGGCTTGGCTGTGTCCGTACAGCTGGCAGCGGTGGCACTGCCCTACTACGGTTGAGCGGTAAGGCTTCTCTATTGAGATGCCTGTGAGGGAGCATACCGACTTCACTTTGAAGATCGGGTGGTGTCCTTCTACTGGGTCACAAATGACCAGTACCATGTCGTACTGGTCGCCGCCTCTCGCCTTATGAAGGCGGTGGACGGCTGCAACCGGGATGTCCTGGCCTTGGAGGTCATTGAGGATGTCCTCCGTGGATATCTCCTTCGGGATCCGCCTGATCACCACGCGGGTGGGCTTCTCCTCTGGGAGGGAGTAAGTATGGAAGGCTATGTGCCTTCCGATCAGCTGGCGAGTAAGTTCCCTAAAGTCGGTTGTCGTAGGGACCACTACTTTGATTCCCTGCTGTGTGCTTTTTGCGCTTGTATATTGTATGCGGCGCTCAACACACATTTTGGACACATCTGTCCATTTCCCTTTGTCCTGAATGAACAACGGGGGAGGGGGCTTCAGCTTCTTTGAAGAAGCAGCTGAAGGTTTAGCCTTAGGGCTGACTGGCCTACTGGTATGAGCAGCGGCGGACGTAGGTAAGGGGACCGGGGAGGTGGGACGGGAGGCCGCGGGAGAGGGGACAGAAGGGAGCGCGACAATCTTTTTGGCCATGGCGGCCTGGGAATTTTTGCCCTTCTTTCTCTTGCCCTTTCCGACGACTTGATAGTCGTCTTCAGAGGATGAGGAGGCAGAGCACGAGTCTAAAATTGACTCTGAGTCGGAGACAGGCTCAGTTGTGTCCATGTTCTCAGAAACGGGAACAATGGACGCAGGTTCGGACTGATCCTTTGTTTAAGAAACAAAAGGTTTCGAAACAATGGGTCTCGGTTTAGCCGGAATCGCGGCGGCGACGGCTGGCGGTAAGCCTTTGTCCATGTTCTCGGGAACGGGAACAATGGACGCAGGTGCGGGCTGGCCCTTTGTTTGCGAAACAATGGGTTTCACAAGAATGGGTCTCGGGGTAGCCTTAATCGCGGCGGCGACGGCTGGCGGTAAGCCTCTGTCAGCAGGTGGCGGCGACAAAGGGCTCTCGAGCGCGTCACTGAAGTCAGTGACGGCAATACTGGATTGCTGCAAGGCAGCGACATCGGACCCATATTTCTTTAAAAAATCTGGGTCGTTCAGGAAAACGCGTTTGAAAAACGCCAAAAGGAGTTCATCATCCGCGTCAAGGGCCATATTGTCTGCTAAGAGTTAGCGAACATCTGAGTGAAGCTCAGCGCGCCTAATAACCTAATTCCTTAAACAATTATGTAGGGAATTTACTGGGTCCAGCGACTCACCCGCTTCAACCTTCCCGCAGCCACAGTCAGAAGGTCCTGGCTTGGTAGCAACTCCAACTCCAGTCTAGGGAACTTCGCTTTCAGGAACTTGTTGAAACGGGTAACACTAGCACAGTATATCGGCGGCGCATGCGTTCGCGACGGAGTCCAATTTTTCACCTAGACCCTGAAGGGGTTAGGCGGGCAGATTGGGTCACCACCCTCTCTCGATTTCGTTGGCACCGTTAGGTTTCCCACCAAGAACCTCGAAACTGAGGAATTTTCCCTGATGGGGCAAAGGAAGTTAAATCGGAATAATATCCGAAGCAAATGAGCAAGTGCTGTCTTAATAAAAAGACAGCAATTGTTCGGGGGTGTAGTCGAGGGACTACTGATGACGTCACGACACTGGGAAGCGACGAACCGATGACACACACTGATAGCGAGCGGGAATGCGAGCAGGTAGCGGCACGTCCGTACGCGACGGCGGTCAGGCGGCGAGTGAACCCATCCATGTTCCTTCTTCGCCCTTTGTGTTCCAGGGCCACGGTATCTCTTTCGAACAGTCCCGCAACCCTGGCAGGCATCGGCCCTTTCGGACCCCTTCCGGTTTGCTGACATCTCCTTGAGGCGCGCGTGGAACACGTACGCGCCATCGACACGGCCTGTCGTCATGAGACGGATGGACGGTGAGCTAGTCCATTACTCACCGTCCACAGGCCCGCAGAACTATGTATCCTGCTTTTGCGTATTAATTTTCATTAAAATTGGGTCTGTCATTTCGCAAAATAAGGACTGGAAAGTTTGTATGAAATGTCGTAATGCGTAAACGCTCTTAAGGTAAAGAATCTTTAATTCTTGTTTTAAATTAAATTAACAATTACCTCGTTTGTCAACTGATCGCGACGCGACAGCTGAGCATAAGGTTTAGTGGCTAAGCGCTATTGGGTTTTCCTTTAGAAATTTCTCTGTCACGGATTTGGGCCGAGGTAATGGTATTAGGATCGGCCCCTATTACATGGTTCTTAAACACAACAGGCGAAATGTAGGTGATATTAGTTAGGTATAGCTTTGATATACCCTTCAGAATTTGCCGGCGTGATGATCACATATTATCAAAAAAAAAACTCGTTTTGTATACGAATATGAAACCACTTCGAACGACTTTCAGTATGCCTCATACAATCTTGGCAAAACATCAAAAGTTTCAGAATCACGCGCCGCTGCAATATAAAACTCCGCAAGAAATTTCACTAATCCTTCGCAGTAGTTTCGCCGAGCCATATGGGCCCACTTTTAACGAAAACGCAGCCTAATATACACCAGTTGTACTATACGATGGGAATTGAAAAATAAAATTGGCAGTGCCCCAATTTTTCGCTTCAATAAACGCAGTTCACTACAATTGTGTGCAGTACTAGGTAGTACTTTTGTTTCCCTGAAACTTACTCTGAGGAAGTATGCCAATTGAAAATAGTTGTTTGGCTATTTTCTTTACTAAGAGGACAAGAGTCTTTTTCGACCGAGTGTGGCCAATTGAGATTCTTTCTTGGGCTCAATTGTTTCGATTCCTATTTCAGATTTTGTTAATTTGCCAATGTTGCCACGGTTTTGAAACTTGCTTTTGTTACGTTTTGTCTTGCTCTTACAACTTACCTATAATGCCTCCCAGCACGCGTAGCATGACCACTGTAGAAACGAGTTATATTTATGGAACAATCGTCATAGTGACAGATAGACAGTGAAATGTGTGTGTGTGTGAGGAGCTCGTGGCTAAATAATAACAGCCGGACGGGTCGATCTTTAAGGTTAAGCCGTGCTTGCCGAGGTTGGTCCGTGGATGGGTGATCATAATTACGTACCAAGTTTCCTCCGTCCCTCGGAAAGCACGCTAAGCCGTTGGTCCCAGCTGTCATTTGTAGATCTTTGACAGTCGTTACGATTAGTCAGAAGCCAAAAAGTCTCGACATCCAGTCTTACCAAAGGGTATCGTATTGCCCAGTAACTGGGTTGTGGAGGTCAGATAGGCTGTCACTGCATCCGGTTAGACTGGAAGCCAACCCCAAGATAGTTTCGGAAAAGGCAGATGATTAGACAGGACAGTGAAATATGTCAGTTTGTCGATTATTCCGTCAACAAAGCCCGTTTCTACGACAGAATTGCTACGCGTGCAGATACTGCAAAGCCACTGATCGTAAGATAATTAAGTTAAGGTTTACTTAGTTTCAATTGAATACACCTCAACGTCAACGGTCTCAAACCAGTGATATTCTGGAAGTTACTCCAAGTAGTCAGTTAAGTTACGGATAGTTTCCGCAAACACTCAGGTGACCTATATTGATAATGTACCGTAGTCTATAACTTGGGTGGTTTCGGTTTTAGTGCGCTGTATGAACTAGGATGTAATGTTAGTATAATAATTATATCATCACGCCTGTTATCCCCGAAGGGTTGGGCAGAAGGTGTATTAGTATAGGTACCTACATTTCGCCAGTAACGTTTATGAGCGTTTACGCTATACGACATTTCATACAAACTTTCAAGTACTTATTTCCAAAATGAATGACATTTAAACTATGAAAAGTTTGAAAGAAGCTAAATTGGATTCCCAATTAAACATTTTCTGTCGAGCCCTTTATTCTTAATTTGAAGATGGCTTCTAGTCTGACTGGATGCAACTGATTACCTCTAAGTAATTTACATTGATCAACTGCGTATCTGACCTCTACAACTCAGTTACAGGTTCAGGTCTGATTTTTATTTTAATTTTCCGATTCACTACAGCACATGTAATGATAGTGGCTTTAGATAAAAAAGAACTAAAAAGCTACACGTAGGTATTGGTAACTATAAAAACAAGCTGTTTCCCGCGACCTCGTTCATTATTTCTAACGATATTTCCCCAATTTTGTTTTGGCAGAATTTCGGCTGTTCAGCAGATGGCGCATGACCATCTGCTAAAAAAGAAAGGACTTACAACGGCTTTGTCAAATAACTTTAACGGTGTTTTTCAATAACAATAGGTGACAACTAAATTAGTGCATAAATAAAAGTTCACTGTTGGATTTTAAAAACATTAATTTTAAAACACACATCAAAATATTTTATTTTACCTACATTATTGGGATTGGACGATATTTTAATTAAACTGAGTAAGATTTCTTCTGAACTAAGCAATATTTATTAAGTAAAAATACGGAACAATCTTTCTATAAAAATGGTTTTTTACGTAAGTAAGTGTAACAGCGCCACTACGACCAGAAAACGAAACATAAAAATTTGTTTATGAAGACACCTTTCCAATTAGACATTTTAGTTGCATTCACAAAGACATCTTATACATACAGGGTTATTTGTAAAACACCGGCAACCTCTCAGGACTATGTTACTAACATTATAATCAACAACTTTTGTTCTATGACTTTTAAAAATTCGTCATATTTTAGTTCATCAGATTTCCATACAAAAATAAAAAATATTTAAATTAAACGCTCTAAATGTTACGACTATGCTCCCCTCGCTATGGTACTATCGGTTTCTTTTGCTTCGCATAGACTTCGTAACATTTAGAGCGTTTATTTAAATATTTTTATTTTTGTATGAAAATCTGATGAACTAAAATATGACGTAGTCCTGAGAGGTTGCCGGTGTTTTGCAAATAACCCTGTATATTAAACACATGGGCACTTATAAAACATCGAGAAAGGGTTCACGGTTCGGGTTAGTCGTTTCCTATGGGGAAGAACTGACAAGAAACTCCATGTTTACTATCATTGATTACAAACACTAAACGTTTTCCTAATTTCGTTAAAAAAAATAATTACAAAAATTACCATTACGTAACAAACAGCTCAAAACTGATATTTCATAAAAGCTTTATATTAAAGTAATCGCTTCTAATAACGGGTTATTATTTATGGGACGCGGGCTACACAGTAGTCAAATAAGTATTAACATACAGTATGTCAACTTGGAACAAATGTTCGGAATAAGCTCACACACACAAGTAAAGGTAACAGTAACAGGTTACTCGTGAGTTAGTCGGAGCTGTTGCATCGTGACAAATCATCTACCAATCCCTTTCCCATTCATGTTCGGGTCGACTTAGATTCTAATATGGAGCGACTGTCTATCTAACCTGACGCCCTAAGCCGAGGCTCGTACCTCACAGGGAGTGGGGTACGTACCCCCTTAGCGTGTAGTCACTTAGTTTGTAAGTAGTTTTATGCCCTGGCTGGAGGCCTTACTCTCAAGGCACCCACAGCATAGTCCGGTTAAGCAGACGACAACATCCTAAGTTGAACTGCGAGATGCCATTCATAAAAAACACTATCTGACCTCCACAAGGTACTGGGTAATACGATACCCCTTGGTAAGATGGTTATCAGATTTTCGGGCTTCTGACTGTCATTGGTTTTTACTTGGCCAAGAGTTTATGCGATAAGTGGTACAGTTTTATGTGTGTATTGCAAAATAAAAATAAAAGTTTAGTTGACAGCGCTCACGCTCGCGTTTGATTTCACCTAAATTGCGTAGTTAGTTTACTGGTTATTTTATACTATGGCTATAGGAAGTAGCGAACAATTATGGTGTATTAACTATAATTGGTCAATGAATTCTCTGTAATGGACATGGGTAAAGTAAAAAGTTACTGGACACGTACGTAATGATTATTATAGGTATCAATCTATCTTTTCGATTATTGAATGTCGATCTAAATTGAACGACGACAAACTGTATGTAAATTTTTGTTTTTTTTTTTTTTATGCTTGATAAATTTTTATACATATTTATAATTTTGCAGTGATGGATATAGGTTTAAAGAGTGGGTGGTCCGGACAATCAATCAGTTTGTTAGTTTCACTACTAGCTTTTGCCCGCGACTTCGCTCGCCTTATGGTCAAAAATTATCTTCCCCTAAGGGATAAACAGAGGTGTAACCATTGGGACGCGCACATTTCGCCAATTATTTTCAAGTCCTATGTTATTGATGGCAAGCCTATTGCCATCAACTCGAAAATAACATCACTTATGTATTCCCCGTAGGGTTAGGCAGAGGTATACCAATATTGCACCCACATTTTGACAGTTATTTTTAAGTCCCATGTAATAGGAGGCGAGCCTATTGCCATCAATCAGGCGCAAATCCAGGCTCTGTAGCTGCTACTAAGAAATTCCTGAATGAAAACCCGAATAACACTTTGCCCAACCTGGGAATCGAGCCCGGATCATGCTCAGCAGTCACGTTTGCAACCACTCGACCAACAAGGCAATCAGTTTGAATAGGCAATTATACCAAGGCTACCGACGTAGCCCGAAGAATTGCCAAACTTAAGTGGCAGTGGGCAGGGCACATTGCCCGCAGAACGGATGGGCGATGGGGCCGAAAAGTTCTGGAATGGAGACCGCGAACCAGAAGATGAAGCGTTGGAAGGCCTCCCACTAGGTGGACCGATGACCTGGTGAAGGTTGCGGGGATCCGCTGGATGCGAGGTGCACGGGACCGGTCAATGTGGCGTCACTTGGGGGAGGGTTATGTCCAACAGTGGACGTCTTTCGGCTGAAATGATGATGATGATGAGGCAATTGCGTTAATAAAATAGCACTAACAGTGTTTTACCAAATACATGTTTATCTAAACACTTCACGTTCACGTTATTCATAAAAACATTTTAAACTGTAAATCAACAAACAATGTAAACAAAATGCATTCAATATCAAAACGTTTCAAAATTTAGTTTACCATATTGAAAGTGTTGAATGTACACGCATACTGATTCAAGCTTTGTAGAGAAGATACGTTTGTTCGTATTCATAGCAATGTACTGGAAACAGTTTGTACATTTTATGCTAACAAAGGGATCATTGTAGGCTTTTAGAGATAAAAAATATTTCGGAAAACATAGATTTAGTCCATTTTGTTAGCTAGCGCCCAGACACAGCTTCAACTGTTCTTGAAACCAAGACAAAACATCAAGACTTCTTTGAATTTAATTTGAATATTAACGCAAAGGCTTTCCGGAATAAATCCCCTTAATTTTGATTCGTATTTGAGAAGAACGTGTAGAAGTAACTTAAAATGAAGGTATAGTGCGCTCATCATCTGCCTAGCCTTTTCCCAACCTATCTTGGGGTCGGCTTCCAGTCTAGCCGGATGCAGCGGATTACCAGTATTGTACATGAAGCGACTGCCTATTTGACCTCCACAACCCAGTCACTGGGTAATACGATACCCCTTGGTAAGACTGGAGGTCAGACTTTTGGCTTCTGACTACAAGTATCGACTGTCAAAGATCTACAAATGACAGCCGGGCCCAACGGCTTAACGTGCTTTCCGAGGCACGGAGGAAACTCAGTATGTAATTATGGTCACCCATCCACGGACCAACCTCGGCAAACACAGCTTAACCTTAAAGATCGACCCGTGCGGCTGTTATTATTTAGCCACGAGCTCCTAAAAGAAGGTAAAGTGCGCTCGTGACTTAATAATAACAGCCGTTCGAGTCAATCTTCCGGTTAAGCCGCGCTTGCATAGGCTGATCCGTGGATGGGTGACCAGGGACTAGCCATAAAATATTGATTTCCTCCGTGCCTTGAAAAGCACGTTAAGCTGTTGGTTCCGGCTGCCATTTGTAGATCTTAGACAGTCGTTACAGCAAGTCGGTGGCCCGAAAGTCTGACAACCATGTCTTACCAAGGGGTATCGTATTATCTAGTCCTAGCTGGGTTGTAGAGGTCAGATAGGCAGTCGCTCCATGTAAAATACTGGTATTCAGCTTGATCTGGTTAGACCGGAACTCAACCCCAATATAGCTAGGAAAAGAATACGCAGATGATGATATAGGTATAGTTAGTAGATTAGCAAGCTTATTGAAAGGTTCCCGCTGACGGATCGTTGTATTAGTCACGCCGATTGATTCCCATCAAAAGAACTATCGTGATCCGATGTTGTCCCTTGGTTCATAAAATTACGAAGGTAAGGCCATGGGCGCCGGCAGCAGGGTGGAAGGGGGTGCACTTGCACCCCTCTGTTGGGAAAAACTAAGGCGTTCTGGGTTGCTCTTCTTTGTTCATCACCTTGACAATAAATTCAGTGTGCGTCTTTACTCTTTTCCTGTGCACAGCATGCACAAGTCACTTACGTCTCGCGTCTCACATTTACAAGGCCGTGGCTCACAATGACAAGGCTCGCGTGTCACATTGGTATGGGAAGGTTTGAAATCGCGGGCAACTATAGAGAAACAAATCCATCCGAGGCAGAAAGTGTGCTGCCTCTGGCCCACTTATAATGCTGCCTCTGGCGGCACTTTTGTAAAGAAAAGAAGTCTTCAGAGGAAAAAGACTAATTGTCAAGAGGGTAGCAATATTCTTCTTAAGACTAAGCTAAATAGGTAGGCCTCATTCTGTTTTGTCAAGCCTCATTACTTAGTTTTCTTAAATAACAAGTTAACATGTTCTTGCAAAAACTACACCCTCCACATAATTATTAGTGATAGGATGAATTGCAAGACATTCTAATTTCAACAAAAGAATGACTTAATCCAAATTTAAGCGAGACAATAATATCAATAGAGAACACACAATATGCATACAATAACTACACCCTTTTGATGAATGAATCCATAATTACTTTCTATTAGGCAACGCTAAGCCAAAGTCAACAAATAAAAAATGACGATGTCGATGTCGACTGTCATTTCATAAATAGACTATGTTATGAATTATGATGGTCTGAAGAGCTTCAATACATTATTTGTTTTGAAGTTGAAAGAAAAATCGAGACCTCTACATTTTCACAAAGCAGGGGGTCTACTCTCTAAGCACGAAATCCGTAGTTTCGGCCGAAGTTACGGTAGTTTCCTACTCTGTAACACTTACGGATATGAGATTCGTTAGGCACCCGAACTAAAAATGAATGACAATATATATAATGACAGTTGTCCTTACACCCGATGTGTTTTCAAAACTCATTAATTCAAAAATATTAGGAAGTAGTGTTCATTTCGAAGTATAAAACTAGTTACGGCCGGACCCGTATCTTCGTTGACGGATTTAGAGAGTAGCCCCCCAGGTCTGAATTCGCCAAACTGAAATAAATAAACGGTGCGGAGTTGATTATTTCCCAGTCCTAGAAGAAGTTTAAGCTCTACAGTAGTCTAGAAAACTTTTATTCATCGATTAAAAAAATCCTCTGTACGAAAACCAGCGGGGCACATTTTCTTATCGCCAAGTAATCATTACTGCTTTTTTGTAGAGAAGTCTTTGTCCTGCAATTAGACAGTTACATTATTTATGTATTGTAATGTTTTTCAATCAACAACCACAATCAAAAACCATGACAACAAATGCCCTTTCCTTTTCCCCACAAAAAGGGGTCTTTACCCCAACTAGGACAATCACAGACTAGTACTAAGCGACATTAAACCAAAGCCAATTCTGTCGATACGTAATACGTTCGTACAGGATAAGTTTTAGATATCCCATTACGAGGCCCGACATGGAAGGGGCGTGGGTTCCGTAGACTCCGGAGGGTCATTATGACCAATATTCTTTGTATTTAATTTGATGTCGCTTAGGTTGTGTTGAAAGAAATAGTAGTTATTGGATGTTTGAAGGTAGGTGGTGGGTTGGAATTGAATTTATGTACTGTAAGTAATTATGTTCTTTGAAAAGTTTGGATTTTAATTTCATGCTATTTTTTCACGCCGAGTAAAAATTAAAATGGTTTTTAATTGTGACAACTCGTATTTGCATATTTTGTTTTTTTAGAGCATAAATAGAGCGCTGGAATAAAATATAACATTATTTACACTTGCTACAGGTAGTTTAAAAATATAGTTTTTAAAAATCAGTTTTTTTTTTCTTTGTTACTTAGTGTTATCTATCCACGTAGGTATCATTTAACATAAATTAGATTGCAGCATCTATATCTTGTTCATTTTGCAAATGAACAAGCTGTTATCCAAGAATTTGGCATATTCATCGCCGTTTTTAAGTAACTAAAACGGCCTATCCTGGACCTAAACATCTCACCAAACAGTCACATCTACATAATAAATACACAAACACTTACAAAGAACGAAAATAAGAAGTTTTTTTTCCGTTTGTTTCAGAGTAATTTTAGGCAGGAAACTCTAATGTCATAAGTAAGTGACAGACGGACAGACAGACGCGTTTTCTACTCCAACGAAGAGTGCTTTTACTTTCCCCAATTCAATGAATTATTCACTCGTTCGAGTTTTTTCGTCTCTCGCCTAAATTCATATTCGCATTAGGGTGTGTGTTCATTGGTCGAGCAAACATCATTTAAATATTTGATCAACAGGCAAAAAGGGTTATGATCATGACACCGTATGGGGGAAACGTTTGCTAACGTTCACCGTGTAACCTTTTTTTTTAAAAAAAGATAGAGATATATAGAACAAAAAGAGATTGAATGTATTTCGTGCATAATTATGCCCTCAGATATGGAGCATCCGTCGTTCTTTATGTGTCGCCGTACATTAGGCTATACATTTTTAGTATAACATAGCTTTGATTTGTTCACGTTTCCCGTCCACTGAGGGATCCGCATAAACTGGTTTTGTATAGCATAATTGGTCGTCGTGCTTAGAGCGTTCCCTTTTAGGGAATTACCACCAAACTTATTAATGTCATATTGTATACTGTTATCTTTAATTTTTATTTTTATTTTAATGCCTCATTATACTACTTATTACTGCACGTACTGCTAGGTACTAAACTTCTTAGCAATTACGATACTATTTTATTTTATTTAAACTTTTTAGTCTACCTGTGGACAGCACTGTTGTTGAAACTTGTTGAAAGTTCTCATTATGTTCACATACTGTTTGCTATCCCTACGAATATAAATAAAAAAGAACGAGAGATATTGTTAAAGAGAAAGTTTTTTTTGTTTCAGTGACGTGTTTTTTGGGTGTAGAAGATTATGACAATAATTATATTTATAACAGACCTCTATGCCCATGGCTTCGCACGCGTGGAGTTCGGTCACTGTCCCACGGGATTGTACTACCGGGATAAAAAGTATCCTATGTGTTAATCCAGGTTATAAACTACCCGTATACCAAATTTCATCCAAATCCATTCTGTGGTTTTTGCGTGAAAGAGTAACAAACATCCATCCATTCATCCATCCATACTTACAAACTTTCGCGTTTATAATCTTAGTGGGATGGCGAGAGTAACACTTTCTGTAGCACCTGTCATATTACTGTCCGTACTTTCACAAACTTCGTACAAATAATCACTGAAGTATAAACCAGTGTCCGGAGTCCGCTGCAAGTATAGAATTTGTCCTTAACAGTTCAATTGAAGGATTAATAGAGGGGTATTAAAAATGTGTTAGCGTAGCAATCACATACACGGTTACACGTCTCCTTTTTCTGTTTACATTTAAGTTTTTTATTTTATTTTAAAGTGAAACTTTTATTACATCGTCTCAAACTTTTTCGTCTGTGTGTTGCATGTCGCGTGACGGTCGGCCGCGGAGTAAGGATAAAATGAAAGTTCGCAGCAGCTGACCATGTAGTGACGACTATTACTCATTTGTGCCAGTGCTCCACGCTATTTTGTTTGTTTTTGTCAGTGTTTAATGTAAATGTTGTTATTTATTAAAGTGAAACTTTTATTTGCTTTTGGTAAACAACGAGACAGCTAGTGAGTCTAAAAAACTGATCAACGAGGAAATAGCAAAGAATAGTGCTAAATGAATGACGATGAATTAATTTTACGCCGTAAAAAACAGAACGCCGACAGCAATTGATGTTTGTATATAATCTAAATAATTGTTAAGTTTTATGTGAGTCGTACTCTATAAGACACAGAGTTCAATAAAAATATTAGTTGGAGACTTAGTCTACTTTTATTATTTCCCATTATCATTACAATTTTCAAGTATAAAATTAAGATTGATAAAGCGACTTTTATACCCTTAATGGAATATTATTCCAAATTGTTTTAAGTTAAATGTCTATAGTGTGAAAAAAACTTTCATTTTTACCGTGGTTTCATAAAACCACACAATCCTTTTTTCTTTTTTAAGTGAAAACTTCTATAGCCGCGTTGAGCGATTTTCGGTAGGAGAAAAATCTTTGGGTTCGCGTCGACGTATATACGTCACGAGCATGTCGATATTGCGCAATATTGCGCCAGACTAGCCACGCGTTTAAAAATAAAAAAAAAGAACACAGTAATTCCTTTGTTTTGAGTTTTCGCTTCTGCCGGCAGCCTGATTTTTACTTTTTCTTCTGTGCCCTTGTGCCAAATTATTATGTTTTCTTTCTTTCTTGCGCTATTATGACACATACCTTTATAAAAACAGATGCTTCCTACAAATTGATGTTGACAACTTTGAAACTTTTCAAAGACTCAACCAAAACTTCTAGAAAAGACTTTTGAAGAATAGTCGTAAAGCAAAGTTAGCCAAACGAGACAAGTTGGCTTTTAATAACTGAATATATTTACTAAAAGTAATAGAGTCCTCTTTAGTACTTATTTTAATAATTATGGACCTATTAGGAAACTGTCTGGGAACAGTCATTTAGACTTAATTTTAATTACTTAGACAGACTTTAAAATTTGTTCTGAGAACTTTTGACATAATACCTACTACTAAGTCTTGTACAGAAGTTTTTATTTATTTAATACAGTACCTTTTATTTTTTCGAAAGCTGAACGTTATTAGCTTAAAAAATGTATGCGATTTAAAGACAATAATCTGAATGAAAATTTGCCTTTTCAGATTAAAGTTAAGGAATTGTTATTTCAGCTTCGAATCCTTTCATGCAACATTTCTCATCAACTAAGATCTTCATCAGCTAAGAAGCCGATTTTAAAGTTCCCCAGTCTTATTATTGTTGTTACCTAAAAACAGTTGAATACGCAGTTGTTCTCTTTTTAAACAGTCGGCATTTTCTGTTTACGTTCCCATCCTTCAGCAAACAATAAAATGTTTCGAAAACTTTTAATGGCGATCAAACAATCGTTCCGTTTTGTTTTTGCGAGGCGCGGCGTGTGCCTCGAACGGGTTGCGAAAATTTTATTTTTTTCTATAAAACACTCCATTTGCTTAATGCTGCCAGTTGTCGCGTTTTTGAGTACCTTTAATGGAACCATTGTTGACGCCGATGTTATTAGAATGTATCTACAGAACGCCTTGTTTTGTTTCTGTAATTAAAAATTGAAACCTGAAACTGTAATTTTCTTATTCGGGTAAAATTAGAAATTAATTATTAACCGATAGACGGAAAGTTTTTTATGAGTCTGTTCCAAAAACTCTAATTAATGTTTCATTCTCCGCCATCATTCTCACATAAAAAATGTAGCCATTCAAAACTCACTTTTTACTTCATAAAATGATTTCATCACCGTATCTAATAATGTGTACATAAAACAAATTCAAAAGACACGCTTTAATATTAATAGCACTCAGTTTTATAGGCTCATATAAATGTTACGTTCTTTTTACGGCATGTCTCTCTTGATGTCGTCGCACCCTTATTAATTTTTCTTGATCGAATATTAATATCATATTAGGTTTCACCGTGGTTTATGATTTTTCACTGACTTTATTACTGGTTTAGAGATAGTTAGTACAGGGCTCATTCAATTTTCTTGCATTTTGTTGCAATTTGCCGTCAGTGTCAGGTTGTGTGTTGAACAAAATATGATTCGCGACCGTAACATGCATGTATTTACATGATTATAATAATCCATACAGCCTTTGGTCATCATCATCATCAGCCTATAATGTTCTTACTGCTGGGAAACAGGCCTACTCTCTATGAGAGGGAGTGGGCTGTTATCCACTACGCGGGCCCAGTGCGGGTTGGTAGTTGTCACATATCTTCGAATTTTTAGTTCTGGGACATGCCATAGGTTGAACTGCGAGATGCCATTCAAAAAAAAAAAAAAAAAAAAAAAAACTGGGACATGCCGGTTTCCTCATGATGTTTTCCTTCACCGTTTTTGAGACTCTCTTAGTTCATTTGAGATCATTTTTTTTTTATGAGATATTCATTCAATATGACTTGAAGTTGATTTTACCTTCAACCTTTAACGATATCGTAGAACCAACAAGCTTTTGGACGGTCCTAATGCGCGTTAGAAAATCAATAACGTAATTATTAATTATTTGAAAGTTCAACTGAATACGAATATTGGACAAGCCACACGATGTGAATGTCACTGAAAGCAATTTTCAAGTTCCTATAAATTTTATATTAGAAATCCCAAAGCCAGACATTTAGACGGCCATAACAGAGCATTTCGCAAAATCATAAAGCTTCGTCTCTGGATTAATGTTGACAATAAGCATTGAAAGGTACCATTCGACTGAAAACATGGACAAAAAAATCCCGAAGAAAATCCCAATGTAAAGCAAATTACTTTTCTGAATGTACAAAAGAAATTGTAAAGGTACCTCCGTTCTTTTGGGGTGGACAATAAACTGCACGCGCGATTCCAAGGGCCCTTTGGCAAGCAGGAGTAAATTTTATTAAAATGCCACAAAAATATTCTCTGAGCTGGCTGTGACAGTCTGTGGAAATATACCAACCAATGGTATAGATAAACGATGGTAATGAAATTGCTGGGGTAAAAGATTTACCCTTGGTTGGTGAGTCTTCGGTATCTGATTATTGAATTGTAAGTGGCTTTTTATTCTTAAGATGGCGTTTTTCGTTTGTTGAGATTGGTGACCAGAGATTTTTCAAAAAGTGAGATTCTACCAGAGGACCTTTGTTGCACAAGTCAAAAATGTATTGCATTACTCGTATTGATAAACGAGCTTGTGGCTAAATAATATGGTTGATCTTCAGTTTATGTTTCAGGTTGGTCCGTGAATGGGTCCGCCCGTTACATACCGAGTTTCTTCACCTCAGAAAGCACGTTAAGCCGTTGGTCTCGGCTGTCATTTGTAGATTTTTGACAGTCGTTACATGGAGTCAGTTGCCGGCAGTGACAACCAGGCTTAACAATTGGTATCTTATTCGATTGGGTTGTGGTGGCCAGATAGGCAGTCGCTCAATGTAATATACTAGTATTTAGTTGCATCTGTTTAGACTGGCAGACGATCCCAACATTGTTGGGACAAAGCTAGGCAGATAATGATAATTAAGTTACTCAAAAGCTTACGCCAGTCCTGTAAGAATCCGTTGTAGAAATCGGGAACCGATAGTCTCTTGTGTAGGCGTTCTCCACGGTAACCAAAGGAATCAAGGAACCACACATCCAGTCGTGCTAGCGACTATTAAAAGCAATTAAGAGCGACATGACAGGGCCCAACTGGCACCCTTTGACAATATAATCAACAACAAAAAATGTTTCACTGAAGCACGCACTAACGCACCTGTGTATTTCGAGCAAAATTTATATTTACAACGTCACGTTTTTAGGACGAGATTTATGATGCTTTTATCTAGTTTATATTGTAGTTTGAAAGCCTAACGATGTTATAACTTTCTGTGTCGGTCTTTTCGAGCAGATTTAGAGGCGGGTCTATAAGCCTTTATTTGGAACACCGTTTGGAGTATTTTTATAACCTTTTAGCTCGCCGGATAGGTACGTGTCGTAGTATAACAGTCTATATCGTTTCAGACTATGTTGCGAAAATACTCTGAACTTTTCGAATCTAGTTTATTGGTAGCTTAATACCTAATTTATCGTGTGCTCTCACTTTATTGTCATCAAATTACTGAGATAAAGGTAATATTTGTTTATGATTAACGTAGTTACTCAACATTAAAAATAATTTAATTTAACAAACATTACACTTTTACTTTTGCTGCGGTAAGTACTCGTAGTAGAAAAAATATTTTGCGAATCAATTACAGGAACAAAATGAGCTCATTTAAATAAGAACCCAATGCACGCGACTGCAAAAATAAATTAAAGAACATTATTGACAGCTAGATAGACAACTGGCTCTTTAAACTTTTTACCCTGTATTTTGCCGCCCTGAATAATTCATTTAAAAGAGGGTGCGTGAGCAAATTCACCGGAACTTTCTAATGTAACGAGTGGAATAAAACTTCGTCTCTGCCTTTTAATTTCAATGTCATTACAAGCTTGTGCTTTAAATCTTTGTTCTTTTCTCAAATAAGGATGCTAGTTGTTTGCAAATAGTGGGTTTTGTTTCTTTCTTGAATTTATTTTTCCAGAAAATTCTCAATAAGTCAGTATTAAATATTCATCATCGGCTACAATTTTAGACAGCAACTTAGTTACCAACGAGTACCTAAATGATTGACGTTCAATTAAAACTGAACAAAGTTTTCTCCATAATTAATGTGAACTACAACCTCCTTTAACCCCAAACTAGCCGAAGACTCAATTAAAACCCGATACATCAAACTTAGTTTACTGACAAACAAAATACGAAAATCAAAACCGTTTAATAACGACCGGCGACCAATAAGGGACGAAGCCCGAAGGTTTTTGACTAGGTATTCCCGCTGCGTCACTGCACTTCCACTTTTAATAAGTATACAACCCTCCTTTAATATAGAGTGCCCCTAGGGGTCCAGGGTTGAACCCCACGTACAGGGGGGGTCGTAAATTTCTTCGCAGCACTTGTGACTGTGATTTTTCCCGTCCGAGAATTTAATAATTGCATTTCTATTGTTTATTTGGCCGTTTTACGATACTTAATTACGTTGTAATTTGGGGGTTAAAAATGTTGGTTGGTTGGGATGTAATTAATTAGAAGAGGGGTCGTTTTGTAAATAAAAAATGGTCAACTCTGTTGTGTTAATAATTTCTGTTTTATGTTTGTAGACACATTTAATCTGTATGCACTGTTTTTAACTTTAACTAATGCGTACTTTATACTGGATTGGGGTTTTGATGATAGTTTTAATCAAAAGCTCCTGTTGCAGTTAATATTTTGAAAATGTACGTATATTTTGGAAAAAAACATTATTAACACATAAAATCAAGAGCGCTACAACATAAAACTTTTTAAATGGTACTAGTCATCTGAAAAATAAAAATAAATCAATGTTACGAAGTTTGGTATAAAGTTGATTCTTATTTATGTGGAAATAACATCAGGATGAAACACAGACTTGAAGATAATGTAATAGGTACTAACTTACTTAGGTATTACCGTTTAGTCAGTGTTAACAGAATCACTTATACAAAGTGTTGTTTTGCATCCTCGTCAAAATTCAGGAGGTAGTCACAAAAACCATAAATATTCAATTTAAATTACGGTACCCAGTTAATTATTAATCAACGCTGATTTTTTTGGTTGCTTAAGTTTGTTAGTATATTAAAATAACCCCCTTTACGTGGTTTAGGGAATAAAAAATTATCGAATAAACGTTAAGGATTGTTTGTATGTGTGAAAGCGAAGTTATAGGGCGAGGATCAGACGGGCCGCGGTTAAAACACGGGTGGTTCACACTTACCGATTTCCGTAAATAAGAAAAAAAAATACCTACCCGTTTTATTATTGATTCGAGTCGAAAATCATTAGCATAGTTACCTTCTTGAATTTGACGAGTTTGCAAAACAACTTCTTGTATATTGTTGAATAATGTTGTTTCTAGATTTTCAAGGTCCCTGGATCTAATCCAGTCCTAGAACCTATTACTTCGGATTACTATCTGTCACTCCATTAAACGCTCTGTTCATTAAACGTCTCAAAAACTAAAAGCCTATTTCATTCGAAATCAAAACCGCCAGTAACGGTAACATAATCCGATCTGTTTCTAAGCTAAAATAAATTCGGGTCTAGCTTCAGTAAAATATTAAATTCCGTTCCACAGTATACGTCACAATCGTGGACCCTTTGTGGCACGATATTATTGGATTTGGTAACCGCGCCTTATTTTATTATTTGCTCACTTTAAGCGCAAATACACAAAGGAGAATACACAAAATGAAATCGATATTTTTATTCGAAAGCGATTGTGAAGATGGTACGCTTCGAGAATAACTATGACCTTTGATGCTTTTATTGTTTGTCGTACGGATTTGTGCGTAGTTTTGATGGCGGCTAATAAAATAGAGCTTGTCAGCAATATTTTTAAGGTTCTGTGAAGTGGAAAGTTTATGGTCTCTCGTGTGCCAGACGCAGAAGTGGGGTTAGTTTATTCTCTATGGTTTCAGATTCATGAATGATTCATTTCAATAGCCACTTGATTGATGTTGCCAGAAAAAGGGCCGTCACTGTTTAAGAATAGAGAACGCACACAATAAAAAAAAAAACAAGAAATATGGTTTATCCAAGTAACTAACCAATGGTGAATTAAATAAGTATTAGAACTGGTATACACTGTATGGAAATATTTATTTGAAAATTCTTTTACTCTAATAATACCTCACCGTCCACGGACTCCATAAAATAAAGTTTCCCTGCGACAATGTTTTATTAATGCTACTTCCGGGCACCGGAAAATAATGGGAATAGCCAGCTGAACAAAACTAAACTTTAAACTATAATTTATTCACAACAAATAGGCCGTATCTCTTTTTAATAGCTATTTTCTTAAACGCTTTTTAATACAATTATTCGTTAAAAATAAACTTTTTGTTGTAAAATATTCAACGAAATAAATTATGAAACGGCACTGAATAAATAATAATTTAGTTAACTGAATAAAAGATACAGACTTGAGGTCTTGTATTTCTAGTTTTTTATTAGCATGTTAACGAACGAATACCTTGTTGGTCAACTGGTCGCAAGAGCTACTGCTGAGCAAGCTGCTGAGGTCCTGGGTTTGATTGCCAGGTCAGGAAAAATCTGACTGGGTTTTTCAGGTCATTTCTCAGTAGCAGCCACGGAGTCTCGATTTGTGCCCGGTTGATGGCAATAGGCTCGCTCCCCATTACATGGGACTTATACATAACTGGCGAAATGTGGGTGTACTAATGGATCAGTTCTGCCTAACACTTAGGGGATTACAGGCGGGATGTTATGTTATGCTATGTCAACGTTGCTAAAATAATGTCATTTTTAGGCAAACTGTGCTGCTTGTCAATACATTAAGTTGATATTTCGTTTATCGTACGATCGATACTACCAAACGATAGATCCAATCGATCGAAAAAAAAATACCAACGTATTACGTTGGTATAAGGGTGAATTTCAACAAATGCCATTTTTTTTATCATATCGGTGAACTTTTTCATTTATGTTTTTTTTGTATATTTTTCAGGTTTAATGTAATCTTTAAGATATCAAATATCCCCAAATTTAATATCATCAACGTATCACTTAAGACTAAGGAGAAAATTCAGTTTGAATTCTGGTTTCCACCGATATGACAAACCGGCACCGAATTTTTTTTCTGTACACTGGTATGATAAGTTTATCCACCGAAATGATGTACATATCCAGCGATATGATGATCTATCACCCTTGAACATCAAAAAATGAAATAGTTAGTAGGTACATATATATTTTTACAAGGGTGACTTAGAACTGAAGACCTGAACTAAGGGTCTTATGTAAGTAGATCACATCCAAAGAGAACTGAGTTCTTAGAAATTCAGTTGCATTATATTTTTTTTAATGATGTACCTATTTTATTATATATACTTTCTTTTTTATTATATTTACTATAGGTACTAGGAATTAAAAAAAATGATTATTTTTACTATCATTGTCTTTGTAATAGTATTATACTTTACTTAACGAAATGATAAGGGATCTACCGATATGATAAAACGAATCACCGAGATGATAAAATGATCTAGCGATATGATAAAGTAATCCACCGATGTGACAAAACTGTGCGTTGATCATGAATCAAAACACCGATATTAGATGTAAGACACCGATTGGTTTTTTCGGTGTAAATTATCACATCGGTGGTAATAAAGACCACCGATTACAGCGATATGAGAACAGCGACGTGAGAAATAATACACTTTTTCGAAAATTAGAAAAAATTCATAATATCTAGGATAAATTCAATAACAGTCAATGAAGCTAATTTAGTTACAACCTGTGTTAGAACCAAACAACAAAAATAAAACTACTCATTACACTAGAAAAATGCAACCACGGATACTATAAAATAATTGTCCGGGAGCAACTGAAATGGCGTACTTATGTTATTGGCGAGAATATGCAGCGATTTGACACAAATCCGTCCTGACTGCGCACTAGCACACACTAACGAGGAAAATAAAATTGGGGTGGGGACGCTGTCGGACTCGTCGATGTAAAGTTAGGTTTAAATTACTTTTGTCCAGCGATATGAGAACATTTTGCAGGACAGGTACGTTTGTGCCTCTCAGTAATAATAATCGTTAATTATGTATAAAAATATGCTATATAGTAATAACAAAACTAATATTCTATAAAATAGAATAAGTTATATACTTAACTTACTTATTTCTATTAGTGTATAAGCTTTTTTGTTTGTAAAAAAAGTAGAGGGACGGCACCGATTTGAAAAAAATAGGGGTTTATGAATTTATTTCAACCTTTGTAAATAGTCCTAGGCAAATTATATTTTTGCCACAACCCAATAACTACCTATTAAATACTAAAAAATATAATTCAGAACGATATTCCTTTTTTCAAATACTAATTTCACCGAAGACAAAAAAATAAGTCATTTGGGAAATTCACCCATAAACAAAAATATACCGTTCCATCATAATTTCGCTTCTATCAGCAATTACCAATTCATAAACCGCAGGCAACTCGCACAAAAATAAATGTAAACATCAAACATCTGCCAAATCACTGCAAACTTTACCTCCCTCCCACCTCGCCTCCGAAGAAACGCCTCTAATTCAAAGTTTTAATGAGTAAATAACGAGTCGTGATTCAGAGGACTGCTCACTTCACCGCACTACGTCCGAGAGACGTATTTTCATCCATACTAATATTATAAGGCTGAAGAGTTTGTTTGGTTGAACGCGCCTATTTTGGGAACTACTGGTTCGAATTGAAAAACTTTTTAAGTGTTGGATAGCTCATTTTATCGAGGAAGTCTATAGGCTATACTAAATCACGCTACGACTATTAAGAGCGGGGCATCAATGAAATATGTTGCAAAAACGGGGAAAACGTGACGCAGACGAAGTTGCGCGAGTCTTATAATAAAGTTTTTGAAGTAATTATGGATACCATCAATCTGTACGAATCATGTTTTGATCTTGTAAGCCTGTTTGTATTTGGAAGTTAAAAAAAAGATTTGCGGAATTTGTTGGATCAGAATTTGGGCACGTGTTCAATTTTATTCGTTATAAGATCAACAGCCCCGGATCAACCTTTGCGATTTTCATATGTTCTTAAAGTTAAGCTCAAACACAAGTTTTTAATCACACCTTTATTTGCTAAAAACCTTAGAAGTTTAATTTGACCCGCTTCCCGGTGTTTGATTGAGTTGAAATGTAATTTAAATAGAGTAGATGATGAATGAAATAGTTTGAATGACAATGCATAGTTAGCTGGCATTAAGGCGCAAATACACTTACTTGTCGTGGCGTGTCGTGACGCGCCAGAAGCATACGGTTTCATACATCGTTGCGACACGACACGCCATGCAAATATGTCCCTAACCATATTAAATGTATGAAACCAATTTGCTTCTGGCGCGTCACGACACGCCACGACACGTAAGTATGTTTCCACCTTTATTCTAAATCCAAGCTGACGAACTCCCAAAGATGGCGAACTGGTAATTTTTTATACATTCCTATGATACGCGTATTCTATGAAAAGATTTGCTGAGAATACTAAATTTAAATGACGGTACCGTTTTTACGGTCAGCTGTTTTTTTATTATTTTAAATTATTGATCAATATGACGTCCTGAATACGTGGTATTCGTTTGTGCGTCGGTGTCTCTTCTACCCTGTATACAATATGTTAGAATCTAAGCAAACAAAGCACGTCTTTCAGATTATTCCCAGTAGCAAACACTACTGGTCTACTTCTAAATAATACGTGACAAAGTACTGGAGATTACATGAAGTATTTGAGCAAAGACCTCCTGCAGATACGAGCAACTTGGAACAGGCTCTGCATGCGGATTCCGAAACTAGCCAAGTTTCCGCCAAGCTGAAAAATATAGTCTTTTCTTTTGTGTTTATTGTCCAGATTTCACACGGAACTTTAAGATTTTAACTCAAAAACATAACTTTTATGTATTTTTTGTTCTGCTTTTGTACATCTGCCGGCGCGATGCAGCTGAAATATGAACGGCTGTCTTTTGTTATGTAAAATAAGTGTATCTCTTTGTGCATTTACAGATTATAGATAACTATCTTTTGCAAGCGACTTTGCTCGTGTAGTGGACGGAAAAAATCCCAGGAGAACGCACTACCGGGATATGATTGTCTACCAAGGAAAAAGACGCGAAATTTCATCGAAATCTGTTTAAAAGGTTGCAAATAGAGTTTTGCATAAACGTACTGTTTGATTTTAAAAGTTTTAATTTTGACGCATATTTTCAACAACGAGGAATGCTTCCTTACATTATCTACAGTTCAGGAGAAACGTTGTTCTTTACAATTGTATTTAACACAAACAGATTTTTTTCTAATTCGAAATAGCTAGACAAAAACCATCTTCAAAACAACCAAAGAGAGAAAACAGATAGTTTTGTACTAATTGCATCTGCGACCATTCACCCAGTTTCCAACAATATATTTGGGCGTAGATGAGGAGGCAAGTTCGGGTTAATTAATTACTGTTGCGAGCAGAACGTCTCCAAGATGGATGGTGGCGACAACTCAAAACAAAATGTCTGTTCGACCGATGTGAGGCGAACATTAATCACATTGATGACATTTTTTTTTCCGTCACAATTTGAGGGTTGAAGTCGTGGGTGACGGTTACGTTTGATGTTAAGTGCACTTCGGTATCTCTTTTTGGTTTGTGTGAGAAGTATTTCTAGCATTAAATAATTGACTCAAAATGAAACAGACCGATTAGTAATTTTATTTGATGCAGATCTTATTAAGAAAGAGAAACAAATAAAATATCTCGACTTGGCACACGAGATTGTCAGCATGTGGAATTGTCGAAAATTTTCGGAATTTGCGGCATAAACGGCTATATCTTTTGATTGCGTTGGCTTAGAAGTTTGATTTTTCACAGCTCCAAGGGACAGTGAGATTTTGATATAAATTCCAGCTTGATACTTCCACGCGTTCCTGAGAAAAAGGGTCTTGACAGACAGACAGACGGACGGATGAACAACAAAGTGATCCTATAAGGGTTCCGTTTTTTCCTTTTGAGGTACGGAACCCTAAAAAAAGAGTTTGGTAAAACTGTCATAACTTAGGTACCATCCTTAAATAGATATAGTTTCAGAAGGTGGCGGTAATAATAAAAAAAATACAAAGTCACCTAGCTCAGTTTACTACAGTACATATTGTTAGTTTTATATCATAGCACTTAGCCTCGGTGAATTTGGTTTGGCACGTTAACAAATTTTGTAACTGTCGACAGCAAACTCATAAATGTAAATTTCGTATGTTACGGGCGCTTTATGTTCCTAACTTTAAGCTAGTTTATAATAAAACTTATCATCATAAAATAATTAATGAGTTAGTCTACCTGCCTTGCATTATTATGGCAGTTATTGTACTTGTTCAACAGGTTTTGAAACCCAATAAATATTATTTTTTATTTGTTGCAACACTATTGTCTACAGCCTTAAATTCACCCACTGCTATATACAGTCCTATTTTCTTGTATCACCTGTGTGAACTGACCCTAACTTGACGTGTTTTGTGTTCCAATATCGAAAGCCTTATTATTTGTTTATTGTTTGCCCAACAAAGTCGGGGGTGGCTTCCAGTCTAGTCGGATGCTGAATACATGCACGGAACGACTACTTATCTGACCACCACAACTCTTTACAGGATAAGACTATACCCATTGACCAGACAACCTTCTGATGAACCGTATCGACTGTCAAGCATGTTGGAATAGGGAGAGAACCTCACGTCCCAGCCGCCGCGAGAGACGCCCCGGGCGTCGGGGGGCAACCAGTGGCCCCCGGCCACCGTAGGCGCGAGCCTGTGAACGGTGACTAATGGGCTAGCTCACCGTTCCGTCCGTCTCATGACGACAGGCCGTGTCGACGGAGCGTACGTGTTCCACGCGCGCCTCAAGGAGGTGTCAGCAAACCGGAAGGGGTCCGAAAGGGCCGATGCCTGCCAGGGCTGCGGGTTGTTCGAAAGAGATACCGCGGCCCTGGAACACAAAGGACTAAGAAGGAACATGGGTGGGTTTTAGTCAGTCAAGTCTGACACTCCCTCCCGCTCCGCCCAGAGCGGGAGAAGTCATTTGAGAGAAGTGATTGATAATTTCCCATCATCAAAAAAAAAAAAAAGCATGTTGGAATGACATTCAGAAGCAACGATTTAACATGCTTTCCGAAGTACGGAGGAAACTCAGTTTGTAATGGGTGGTCACCCATCCACGAACTGGTCTCGGCAAGCGTAGTTTATCCGGATCGATAAACAAATTCTCACTTAAAACAAATGTAGAGTAACTTAAAGTAGTATGGTGGTTATATTGTAGTGTTCATATTGTAGTACTATAATTTTATTGTTCATGATTTGTAATAAGTAATAATGTCACTCATAACTATAATTATACTTATATTGCTGTGCCCTAACAGGGTCCATAACATTGGTCTTAGCTTTAAGCCTTTTATAACACCTTTAAAACATTGTGGAACGCAATTAAATGAATATGAATATGGTGCAGTATAGCTATCATAAATACAAGGCGTTGTTTTGCATCCTCGTCAAAATTCAAGAGGATGTCACAAAAGACATAAATAATCAATTAAATTTACGGTACCAAGTTAATTATCAATAAATGCTGATTTTTTGGTTGTTTAAGTTTTTCAGTATTTCAGAATAACCCTCTTAACGTGGTTTAGGGAATAAGAAATTATCTAATAAACGTTGAGATTATTTGTATGTATGAAAGCGCGGTTATAGGGCGATGATCAGATGGGCTGCGTTTAAAACACGGGTGGTTCACACTAACCGATTCCCGAACATAAGAAAAAAAAAAAATGCATTCCCCTTTTTTATTATTGATTTGGGACGAGAATCATTAGCATAGTTACCTCCTTGAATTTGGCGAGAATGTAAAATAACACCTTGTATACGTACCCTTTTAATTCCGGCCAAAAAGGGTAATAATGTGTGGTTCCCACCGATTTTAGTAAATAAGAAAAAAAAACCTTATGGCAATAATTTGCGAATGTGAAACAACACCTTGTATGCCAGAAAAGAAAACACACACAACACATCTATCCCTGGATTACAGCATGCAAATTCAAGAATCCAATCCGATTTAAACCAATTAACATCCGATAAATACGGCCCAGTAGAATCTTTAATGCGCATCAAATGATACGTGCACTGCTAAATATTTACAAGGGCACGTTTGCTCGACGCGAGTATGAATACTGCATAATGTGTGATAGGAGGCCCTAGCACGAACGTGCAGTGTATCGTTGAATCGGAAATACTAAAGCCGATGGCCTTTAGCATTTTGGTTCAATCGCTTGTGATAAGTTTGATAAGTATCACCCATGGATACGAATAAATTCTAAAAAAAAGTATTATAATATACTAGCTTAGAAGTTCAGTAATTGTCCTACGGCATAGTACGACCGAGATAAAAAGTAAAATATGAGTCAATCTAAGTTATAAACTACCTGTATACCAAATTCCTTATTAAGGGATAGTACCGGGAAGTATGGCAGAAAAAAGGACAGTGGGTGATTCCGGGCTGATATGATGATGATGCCAAATTCATTCAAATCCGTTCAGCTGACCTACCATAGCGTCTTTATTGTTTTACACCTTTTCCAGTATGGGAAAGAGATGGCGCTAGACGTCCTGTATAGCTCCGTCTCTTTCCCACACTGGAATAAGATTAAAATAATACTGCTCTATGACGTCATGGTAGGCCAGCTTTAGTTGTTGCGTACACACCCATCCTTACAAAACTCGCATTTATAATAGTAGTAAAATAACATTTATTCTTGTAAATAAAATATCATTTTGGTAAAAATATTTGCGAAAAACTTAAAATTAAGTAAACATTTTGTGTGAAAAAAAATGTTTGCGAATGGTAATTAGTTTGCATAAAATCGTTCGTACCGCGCGTTCGTGCTAGTTACAAAGGCTGTACACCCAATTTGAATCAATAGGGGGATACAGCGACACTTTGGCTGCATGCATTATTGAGATGTGTCTGTCTGGTTGTCTATCTGTCTTTTGTATGGATGGTTCTCTTATAGTGATTTGCAGGCAAAGTAGGTACTTAGGACGGCATAATAGTTGGTGAAAGTGGACGATTCTTCAACGAAGAAAAAAAAACATGAAATCGTGCACTCATATTCTAATGTGATCAGTTAGATTTATGTGCGCAATTGCTTTTTTTTAAGATGTTTGACTATTTTAGCCAAAATATTGGACTGATAGCAGAGTTATACAACTAGATCATAACATTTAGAATTATAATTAAAGAAACGTTTATTTATTCGAGATTTCATACAAGAGATAATTCACTCTTACATAATAAAATACAAAACTAAGGTACGACCAAAACCCCTCTAGAGTCAGAAATTAACCGCAGAAAATCATTGGACTTTTAATGAATGGAGAAACTCTTAGAATTCACATTCAAACCAGACTAACTAGACAAAGTTTATAATTATTATATTAAACCTGCCCCAGTTTCTTTAATAACCTAGTAGTTTGCACTCCACAACAGTACGTACTACTAATTAATACTTCTCGCTAGCACAAAGAATCAGCCAACAATTTCATTCCCTCACCGCAGCAAACGAAACAAAAAAGGTAAATAAAAAAGTAGGTTACAGTTATTTTTTACACTTTTTTCAGTCAGTTTAGATATCTGCACGGTTCCACCTCTAATTTCGCTAGTGTTGGGCCATCGATCAGTTAGAGGGACGGCCACCTTTCCGCGAAATACGGGCCGGACCGCACTGTTTACGGTTTTTGCTCCCGCAGTCTTTCAGGTTGAGCGAACACGACACTATTCGCTTGCTGATAGCTGTTTTACATTGAATTAGGGAAGGGACATTATTTAGAGGTATATTTTTTAAACGGTTTCTTGTTTTAGCGCTGTTTGATTGTTGTTTTGATGTTTGTTAATTTATTGACGTGTTTAATCGTGCAAATTGTGAACTAAAATGAGCAATGAAGCTTAAAACTTTGTCGTTAAAGTTTAAATTAATATTAAATCCGAATGAAACAGTTTTAATTTGTGCGTTATGTGCTTTTGAACGATATAAAGCTCTCCACAAAACATTGCGGGCTATCTATTCGTGGAATAGAGCAAAAAGGAAAATGTTAATAGTTGCAGTCGATGGCCGACTAGTGAACCACAGATTGCACTTGCAATACTTTCGAGTGCCCCCTACAGAATTGCACGGATAACTCGTTCAAATGAAAAACAAGCTATACATAGCCAGTTTATGTTGAGCTCTCATTGTACGGGAAATCTATAGAAAGCGAGGCCATGTTATACTGGAAATATATTGCTTGGTATATTGCCGTGTGTACAAACCTAAGACGATTTTTATATCATTATACATTATAAAAAGTTATTAAACAAATTAAAGTACTTTTAAATTAATATTATTTTGAGCTAAGGCTTAGGGCAATATGGATGCTTGATTTTTGATCATTTAATAAGGAAATCTTCGAGGCACTTAAACTTTCATTGAATCTAGGTATAAACCTCACGTCACATTTGATTAGAGGTTTATACCTCGATGATGAAAATGAAAATACTTCAATTAAGTCAACTTTTTTAATAACATTTTTTTTTTTTTTTTTTTTTAAATGCCCCCACACTAGGAATTCCTCCTGTATCGTGGGTGCGTTTACAAACATTTAAACTCGCATACATAAACAGCCAGACCCGGAACAACTATCTGTAGGCCATACAAATATTTGTTCCGTGCGGGGATCGAACCCACGACACGCAGCGCAGCAGTCGATCGCTCAACCACTGCGCCAACCGTGTCGTCAAAATTAAACAAAATTATTTTCGAGTTATTAAAAAAAAATCCCTAAGTTAACTATCATCATGCGATGCATGTGTTCTTGTTCCATACTTGTATGTCGTGGTCCGCCCTTTCTAGCCATATCATCTTCTGTACAGTCCATCCATCGTTTCTTTGGCCTTTGCCCAGTCTAATAAGAGCTGCAGCCTTTGAGATCAATTTATTTTTTTCGGATACCAATTCGGTCGCCATTATCCATTTTCACAGTTCAATGATCGTCGATCACGAATATACATATTGTTTTTATATTTGAATTCCATTACTGTTATGAGATTGTACAGTCACGAGCACCAGAAATTATACACTTACCTATATTCTAAAGAAATTTTCTCGTGTTATAGACACTGCAAGTTTAAATTTCTTTTTTTTTTTATAAAACTTCTTACTTTTCTTTTTAAAACTTGACCCACTCTAATAATTTTCTCCTATATCATTGGTGCATTCACAAACATTTAAACTCACATACACAGACAGCCAGACCCGGAACAACTAATTGTAGGCTTTACAAATATTTGTTCCGTACGGGGATCGAACCCATGACACGCGGCGCAGCAGTCAATCGCTTAGCCAGTGCGCCAACAACAACAAACAAATCAACAGTGCCAGAGTGCCGTCAAAACTTCCTACTATTATAATGTGAAAGTTCGTGAGGATGGATGAATGAATGTTTGTTACTCTTCTACGCAAAAACAACTGAGCAGATTTCGATGAAATGGGCACATAGATAGTTATAACATAGTATCCATTTTATCAATTTTATCCATCTTATCCATTTTACCCATTTTATCAATTTTATGCGATCTTATGGGATAATAACCGAGCTCCACGCGGGGTAAGCCGCGAGCATAAGCTAGTATTCTATTATATGTGTTCAAAACTACTAGTATGTTCTTAATAATATGAAATTGCAATCAATACAGTAGGAAGAAATCTTTGAAAAATTTCTGAGTAAATAGCAACCGGCAATACGTGTATGACCTGATGTATAAACGTGGACGAGTGGAAAAGACTATGTCACGATCATAGCAGGTACCGTCTGTCCGTCTTATGACGACAGGCCGTGTCGACGGTCATTTGTGTTCCACGCGCGCCTCAAAGAGATGTCAGCGAATTGGAAGGAGTCCGAGAGGGCCGATGCCTGCCAGGACTGTAGGACTGTTCGAAAGAAATACCGTGGCCCTGGAAAACAAAGAGCTAAGCAGGAACATGGATGGGTTTTAGTCAGTACAAGTCTGGCACTCCCTTCCGCTCCGTTCAGAGCGGGAGGAGTCATTTGATAATTTCCTAACCGAAAAAAAAAGGATCGTAGCAGATGACGTTCTTGTTTCTGCCTACCTCCATAGGAAAAAGGCGTGAGATTATATTATGTATGTATGTTATCAAATCTGTGCTCGAGACTGTACTTACTGAGTACACGTGGAAGCTCTCAACTGTATTGAATATCGATTCTCGAAAAGAATAAAAAATCTGGAGGTGAAGTTTTGGTAAGGTTTTATTATGTTATTTCTCGCAGTGATTGGAAAGGGTGTTTGTTATTAATAACTCTTACACCCGTTTCCCCTAAAATTAAGTGACACTAAAGTGAATGCCTGAATAAAAGCCCATTCTTGGATTTTGCAAAACTTGGCTCGGCTCAGCTTGGAGAGTTTAAATATCAACAGTGAATTCTTTATTTAGTCACTAGCTGTCGCCCGACCTTCGTTCGCGTGGTTATTATAAAAATAAATTAGCCTAAGTTACTCCTACTATAACATCAGCTATCTGCCAGTAAAAGACCCGTTAAAATCGATATAGGCTTATCGGAGCTTAGCCAGAACAGAGAGACCGAAAATAAAAATTAAAGCTTTTTTGTATAAGTACCGTATATGTACAGTCAGCTCTAACTAAAACTCACCCCGCTCACATACAAGTCAACATTTCTAGGGGGTGAGTTTTAGTTGGAGCTGACTGTACTTTCATACGCATTCAGGAAAAAGCTGTTATTTTCAAATTACAAACACATACTTCAATTTTATTTATTTGTACAAGATTAATTTTGACCTTTTTTTTTGCGAAAAAGATAGGTAAAACGTAGAGGCTTCCTTTTTCGATTTCTTTCTTACCGTTGAACCTGAAAAAAAAACAAATATTAAACGTAATATTCGCCTCCCCAAAACGCTGGTTACCAAAAACAGGCCCCCTAACATAACTAGCAAAGCACTTAAATGTTTATATGGTAATAAAAAATCTATTTCTGGCGACCGTTGCAGTACAATATTGAACAATATAGTTTTATTTGTGCGACGAGACATTTTGACCCGGGTCTCATGCATATTTTAAATGAAATAGCCAAACGGACCGCGATCTTTTTGTGTACTGCTGGAAATCTATTCGATTTAGTGATGTCCATTTGTGGAAATCTATTCGAGTTATACGAACTTGAGTGTGGATCCCGATTTTGATTCGAAGTTATTTTGATCAAACTGTTTTATTCCAATCGTGTTTAGATGGAAAACTTTTAAAATTAATCCCGTTTATTTTAACATCTGTAGGTAAATTTTTGTAACAATTTTTTTTAGGTAGGTAGGAAACGAGATTTTATATGATTTCTATGTCAATGTTTTCTATTTCACCTTTCTTGTTGGCAGAATAAAATATACTCTTCTGTATAAGTTTATTATATTGAATCCGGTGAATAATACCGGTAGAAACTTCGTTATCAATATTTCCTCTAAGTAAACGTCTGCCCTTACAAACTTGATGAAGTATCACCATCCATTGCTGTTCATGGGATATTAGGAACACGGGTTTTAGAGCTTATATTAATTAGTATCTTTGTTATCAGAGGCTTATCTGTTTTGTTCTTAAAATTATAGTACGTGAATGCCTTAATAAAAGTGCACTGCTGAACGTTGTTGGTGTTCTATAAATAGGAATCACCAAAATCATTTTTATGCATTCGAATTATCTTTCAATTGTATTTCGATCATGAATGAGCGTCACATCACTAAATCTAGTTATAATATCGCGTATTCCTGGAATATAAGAATATTTTCAGAAATAGTCTCTTTTATAAACGCTAAAATCTCCATGTTCGATAAATCTGTGCCATATTGTTATGATTCGGAAAATGTTGATTGTAAATAAGTAGGCAACTAAGTAAACTAGTTGCCGTTTGGTCTAGGATAAAATCTTTTGGCAAATCGCGAATTGGACTGACAACTCCTTGCGGATTATACGTTTTTTGGCGTACCTACGTATTGAGTGATCGACACACGTTATTTGAAAAGACTTACTTACCTTTATGTAATTTTGAGAACACTATGTCTATACTACAAATTTATAAAATTAAAGTGTCTGTTTGTAATATTAAAATAACCGCTTTTTACTACATGCGTACATATACCAAAATAACATTTTTTTAAATTTTTGTCTGTCTGACTATCTTTCTGTCTGTCTGTTTGTTCCGGCTAATCTCTGGAACGGCTGGACCAATTTTGACGGGATTTTCACTGGCAGATAGCTGATGTTATTAGGAGTAACTAAGGCTTTTTAAATTCCACGCGGACGAAATCGCGCGCACAGCTAGCTTTTAATATAATTGAGATTTACTTTTTCGTGTGTGCCTGCTCTGGTCAGAGGTCAGAGTATTTATGCCGCCCATGGGCGTCTGACTTGGCTTTACATGCCGTCGAAAAATATCTCTCAAGCATGCTGGTTTGGCTTCCTCACGATCTGTTTGCCGTGACCGAAGCAAGTGATCATGAAATTCAGAGGATTTGGGTTCGAACTTAAGACTCATCAATCCGTCAGTCATACCACTAGGCTATGATTACTGCTAAACTATATGACATTACTAACTATATTAAATTATATTTACTTGAATGATAAATTCTTTTTCTAAGGTGTTGAATTTACGGCGCATTCGTGTTCCACGCGCCTCAAGGAGATGCTAGCAAATCGGAATCAGGTCCAAGAGGGCCGATGCCTTCCAGGACTGCGGGACTGTTCAAAAGAGATACCGGGGCCCTGGAACACAAAGGGCTAAGAAGGAACATGGATGGGTTTTAGTCAGTACAAGTCTGACACTTCTTTCCGCTGCGCCCAGAGCGGGAGGGTTCATTTGATGATATCCCATCCTTAAAAAAAATGTTGAATTTACAAGCCTTATTTTAATTAAGACTGGCAGATGGGTAGGCATGGGTAAAAAATTCATGAATGAAACCTTGCAAAAAAAATTCATGAAGCATGTATGTTTGTCAGGAAATATAAAATGCGCAACTTCGTCTGCGTCAAATTTTCCCCGTTTTCGCAACATTTTTCATTGCTGCTCCGCTCCTATTGGTCGTAGCGTGATGATATATATGTCCTATGTCCTTCTCCAGGTTGAAATCTATCTTCTTGCCAAATTTCATTAAGATCCGATCAGCCGTTTAGTCGTGAAAAGGTAACAAACAAACATACAAACAAACAAACAAACAGAGTGACTTTCGCATTTATAATATTAGTATGGAAGTATGGATTGTTTAAAACAGCACACGAAATTAGTTCTCAAAGTCGCCGTGATCAGACTTGTACTAGATGAGCTCCCTAGATTAGCAAATATAATAAAAGCGGTCTGGCTATGTGTGTGCGTGTTTATAATAAGTTACATAATGTATTAAATATATTAAATTGTATGTTATTCAAAATTAAATTATATAAATGGCTCAATGAAAATAATTTCTTTAGTATTAATTATTTTTTAAAATATAAATTATAATGTTGACCAAACCTAATTTTTTTATTAATAATTACTACTACAACTAATTTTAAGCAAAACATGTATGATCTTATATCACACCTCTGTATACCATGTTTTAAGCAAATAAATGATCTTATCTTATCTTATTAATTTGGATAGTAAACACCCATGAAAAAAAAAGGACAAATAGAACTAGAAATAGAAGGTACAACCTGCGGAACTAAAAAGCCATACAACTTATAAGAAAAATCTTTCACTTAATGCCCTTTCTCATTCCTGTCTAGACATCTCGTAGACTTTAATATGGCGTCTACCGATAGGATGGCAACATTGAGCGCTACCTGACAAACCATAATAATGTGCTATGCCCTTTCGACGTCCCCACTCAGGACCGTAGACTAGGAATTTATTACGTCGCGAAATTCAAAGGCATTTCTAAGGGCATTGCTTTCTGTGATCGTGAAGGCGTTATAAAGTTCTTGTTGGTGTCTTCTGATTTGAAAAGCTGCGTTTGCTTCTGTTTTTTGGCTGCATGGTTTTGTCAGTAAACAGAGTTTAACTGTCTAATAGGATAGGTTATAATATACCAGATAGAGACAGATCTTACCTGATCTGATCAACCAGGATACGGCTCATGTACGGAATTAGGGTTTGCTGGAAGAATAACTGCAGGAATACTCGGTACAAGAAATATAATTTTAAATAGCGATGTTAACTACATGAGCTAAGTACAGCAAGTGAAGTAGAAAAAAGAGATGGCGACATATAACAAGTACATAATATAAACACCTATGCGCTAATTAGTAGCTTGTGTGACAAAAGTAATTTGATGCTATCATTATGTCATCAGGGGCACCAACATGCCCCCGGGCGTTGAAAGCAACGATTTCAACCAGATTTCGAAGTCACTGGCAACGGGCAGATTCTGTTGAATGCCCTCCGGATGACTCCAGTGGACGTCTTAATGTCAGCTACACGAGCGATGCCATCTGTTCCTGGGTGAACGGCCACAATTCGTCCAAGTCTCCACTTCAACGGAGGAAGATTGTCCTCCTTAATTAGGACTAAGGAGTTCAGCTCCAACCCATCCTTGGAGGAACGCCATTTTGTCCGCAGCTGTAATTCCGCCACATACTCCTTGCTCCATCTGCTCCAAAAATGTTGACGGAGTTGTTCTATCCGTTGATAGCGAGACAGATGGTTGACAGAGCGATCTTGGTAGTCAGGTTGCGGCAAGGAAGTAAGGGGTCGCCTAACAAGAAAATGACCTGGCGTAAGCGGAGTAAAATCAGCAGGATCTGAAGACAACGGCGTCAGTGGACGAGAGTTTAAAATGGCTTCAATTTTAGTTAAAACGGTGTATAGCTCTTCAAAAGTCAAATTACAATTTCCCAACACTCTTCGAAGATGGTACTTTGTTGACTTCACCCCCCCTCCCAGATTCCACCGAAGTGGGGGCAATAGGCTGGTATAAAATGGAACCGTATTCCATCTTGAGCTGCAGTTTCACCCAAGGACAAACTATTTGCCTTCAAAAACCTTGAAAGATCGTTGTACGCACCGACAAATGAGGTACCGTTGTCGGAATACATATCAACGGGTTTACCTCTCCGAGCAATAAATCGGTACAAAGCCAGTAAGTAACTATTACTAGTTAAATCGCCAACGAGCTCTAAATGGATGGCCTTGGTTGTAAAACATATAAAAATTGCGACATACACCTTTACTAGCCTGCATCCGCGACCTTTACGACTAGCACACATAACAGGCCCGGCATAATCAACGCCTGTGCTCTCAAAGGGATAACCTGGACGAAGCCGTTCTCGTGGTAAGTTGCCCATTATAGGAGCTACAACCTTACCTTTCATACGGTGACACAGAACACACTTGTGATAACAAGCTTTCGCCAAGTTGCGACCTCCTAGTGGCCAATAAAATTCCCTAATAGAAGCTAGTAGTAATTGTGGGCCAGCGTGCATCAATCTTTTATGCTCGAAATCGAATAATAATTTCGTGAAATGATGTGTGGACTGTAATAAAATAGGGTGCTTTTTACTAAAATCAAAATTAGAATTATCCAGTCGTCCTCCTACCCGCATTATGTTTTTATCGTCCAAATAAACATTGAACTTTAGAATGGCGCTCTTCTTAGGTACGCTCTTTTTATTCAAAAGTAATTTATACTCAGAAAAGGATTCAGACTGACTTTTAATAATAATAACATTGAGTGCATCTTGCAACTCATCTTGTGACAAATGCTTAGTCTTTGGATAATATTTCCTACATGATTTAATAAATCTTAAAATATACGCTACGGACCGTACAAGTCGTGAGTAATTAGAATAACGACTAAAATCTATAAAGGCTTCATTTTTAGAATCGTTAATAACAACATTTAATACTACATTAGGTCGAGTCTCCGGTAACGTCTCGAGTCCCAAACATTTAACCTTAGAAGGCCACTCAGACGGGTCAAGTTTTAAAAAATCTGGTCCAGACCACCACAGGTCCAAACCCTGCAGAACACTAATATCCACACCACGAGATATTAGGTCTGCGGGGTTTTTGTCTGTTGGAACGTGCCTCCAGGTACAGTTACCCGCCTTATCCAAAACTTCAGCAACGCGGTTGCGCACAAAGGGCTGAAGTTTGGTAGGCATCATCTGTAACCATCCCAGGACGATGGTTGAATCAGTCCAACAATAGACCCGACTAACCTGAACGCGAAGTGAGCTCATCACCTTCTCATAAAGACGAGAGCCGACTACCGCACCGCACAACTCCAACCGCGGAATTGTTGTGGGCTTAATGGGAGCCACTCGACTCTTGGCCATTAATAAGCTAACCGAACACTTACCCTCAGTGTTAACACTGCGAACGTAGACGCAAGCACCGTATGCCGACTCAGACGCATCTGAGAAAATATGGAGTTCTAACTCACGATATGAATTGCAAACGACAATTCGTGGAATACGAAAATGAGGTAAAAGTGGCAATGATTCGACTATGGTATCCCAGTGGTTTTTAATCACTTCGGGCAGTGGTTGATCCCATGACAATTTATCTAACCACATTCTTTGTAATAATACCTTCATGGCGACAACAATAGGACACAACAACCCTAAAGGATCGAAAATTCGCGCAATCACGGATAATAAATCACGCTTAGTGTGCCCAGCCGAAGATTGAGTCAGACTTATGGGAAACCCTAACTCATCGGAAGCGACATACCAACCCAGACCAAGTAACTTGTCGGGCTCATTAGATGCTATGTCTAAGTCAAACGAGGCCGGCAAGCTACCTGAGAAAGGCAAGCTGCCTGAGGAAGGCAAGCTGCCTGAGACAGGAACGGCATCAAGTACTAATTGAGGATCATTTGACCTCCATTTTCTCAATGGCATACATGCTGATGCAAGTGCCTTGGTGACTTCAGTGCGGATGAATTTCACTTCGTCTAAGTCATTACCCCCGGTTAGTAAATCGTCAACATAGAAGTCATGTCTAATGATTTCCGATATTTTAGAATTCCTACAGTCGAGTCCTATTTGTTTAATACATCGCGTCGCAAGGAAAGGCGCACTAGCAGTACCGTATGTGACGGTGTTTAATTGATAGGCATTAATAGGCTCACTGATATTGTGACGCCAAACAACCTGTTGCAAATATCTGTCTGACGGGTGAACAACTATTTGCCTATACATCTTTTCCACATCTGCAGATAAGACATACTTGTGGAATCTGAACCGAAGAAGGACAATAGATCGTCCTGTACAGTTGGCCCGACCATCTGTAGGTCATTAAAGGACACTCCCGTCGCAGTAGGACAACTTGCGTTAAAAACAACACGAAGCTTGGTCGTGCTGCTTGACTCGCGTAATATTCCGTGATGCGGAATGAAGTAACCTGACAACAAATTAGGTGTATTAATTTTAGTCATATGACCAAGCGACTCGTATTCTGACATAAACTCATGATACATGTTACCAAATTCAGCCTTAACCTTCAATCTACGCTCTAATGAGTGTAAACAGTGTGTCGCTTTTTTATAAGAATCTCCTAGAACCGAAGGATCTTTCTTAAGGGGGGTCCGAACACAAAACCGACCATCAGACAAGCGCGTCGTATTTTTAACAAAATGATCCTCACATGATTTTTCTTCTGGCATGTATGAATTGGAAGATTTCAAGTTTACTTCTTCTAATAGCCAAAACCTTGTCAGGTTGGTTCCAAGTTTTTCCCAGGTTCTATCACCATCGGAAACTGTTTTAGAAAAATTACATTTTAAATCATTTGAAAGTAATGAAATATAATTTTGAGTAATTGGACCGGAAACTATCCATCCTAAACGGGTTTCATGTAACATTGGTTTTCCGGTACCTAGCTTTAGTCTTTGCGATCCTAACAATTCCCAAAAAACGTCAGCACCGATCAATATATCGACATCAGAGGGTTTATAAAAAGTAGGATCAGCTAAAGTAATATTCGATGGTATGTCGAAATCAGAAATATTTATTTCACGGCACGGCACGTCACTTGTAATAAATGGTAAAACAAAACAATGCAGATCGAATGAAAAACTATCATCTAATGACGTCATCTTGACACGGCATGTTTTACCTACGTGCGACGTAACATTGTTTATGCCAAGTATAGATCTATTTACCTGGCTTGTTATTAAATTTAGTTGTCTACATAACCGGTCCGTTATGAATGACGAAGTACTACCGCTATCAAGCACCGCGCGAACGAGATGCACACAACCAGTATGATCCCGCAGTTTGATCAAGGCGGTCGATAACAACACATCACGCTGCTTATGATTTCGAGAAGATGCAATATGCGCTGATAACGTAACGTTATTTGTTTCTGTGGTAGTAGAAGGCACGGACGATGTAGACAAATTAGTAGACGAATTACCACTTAGTGTATTCGCAACAATAACTTTAGAATCTGTGTGAATTAGTGTGTTATGCCTACGTTTACATATATAACAACCGGTTCTTTTACATTTGTTAGCGTAGTGACCCGAACGAAAACAATTAAAACAAATCTTATAGCTGGGTAGTAATTTGAGACGAGCATCATTGCTTAATGCAAGAAACTGTGGACAATTATTTAAAGTGTGGTCATTATTGCTACATTTAGGACATACTTTAGGAGCTGATTCAGTGCTGGAACTGTGCACAGGCTGATTAGCTACCATCGATTTGATCTTAGGGCCTGATTTACCTCCCGTCTGGGAATAATTGTTTCGAGGTCGTTCTAA
Organism: Cerastis leucographa; assembly: GCA_963082945.1. Lineage (NCBI taxonomy): Eukaryota > Metazoa > Arthropoda > Insecta > Lepidoptera > Noctuidae > Cerastis > Cerastis leucographa. The sequence continues at coordinate 7,816,256 of OY720361.1, forward strand.
GGTCTCGATCAGATCGGCTCGATTACGTAGGAATTGCATGAATACGTCAAACGTAATGGAGCTTTCCTTGTCTATCCTACCTTTGCACTCTTCCCACTCACGATAGGTCCTTTGATCGATCTTTTGAGTAACATGGTGTATCAAAAGTGTGTCCCATTGCTTAACAGGCTCACCTAACGACTCTAATGCTCGTAAGTCCTTATTTAATTGATCAATTAAACTTTTTAGTGCACCAGACGATTCCTTGGAAATCGCCTCAATGTTGTATAACGCAGATACATGATTGTGCACCAGTAATCTTTTATTGTCAAATCGATCAAGTAACAACTTCCATGCCACAGCGTAATTGCTCGACGAAAACTCAATTGATTTGATTACTAGGGCAGCAGTTCCCTCAAGAGAGGCTCGTAAGTAGTGAAACTTGTTTACTTCGTCAATCTCATCGTTACAGTGAATTAAGCTAGTAAAGGTGTCACGAAATTCCAACCAATTGCAATATGAACCGTTAAACTTAGGTAATTGTATTATTGGCAATTTCACTGGCTTGTGTATGCTAACAATTGTACTTTTACAGCTTTGCATCGACTTATTATCTTTATTACTCTCACTGAGAATAGTTTGCGCTCTTGATAACGATTTATAATAAAGAGACTCAAAATCAGAACGCTCGGAATATTGTAATTTTATGTCTTCAACAATGCACTCCAGACGTAACTGTACCTCATCATACTGTTCGTACAACGACTCCATCTTACCCATGCGCAACTGCAACTCTGACACATCACAACTGCTTAATACTTTGTCCTTGAGTGAGTCTAGAAAAGTGACGAAAGCAGTCAAACGACCTTTAAAGCTGCCTCGTTTTTTAATTAAATCCCTTTCCTCGGACATACTGGGAGATGAGTGTGGTCAACCTGAAATTGATACAGGAATACAGTTAGAACTAACAAACAATATGATTTTATACACACCTAACTGTGTTTTATACACTGCCTGAATGCTATTGCAAAACAACACAGAACCTATAAATATGATTAACAAGTACAAGAAGCTAAATACTTATTCAGACTATACAATTTCACTTGTTAAATACCTAAATGTTTTAATGTTGTAAAACTTTTACGCTAACTAGCTAATACATAAACACGACTACGACACTATTCCTTATTGAATACACAAATGATTCTAATTACTTATATAATAAACCATTCAGAATTTTAACAATGACTTGCACTAATATCAAACACTTTTATTTGCATTGTGTCAAGATACCTGCTAACAATTAACAACCACTGCTAAGTAGATAGATAATTATGTGAATTAGTTACAGCTTTATATAAATTAAGTTTAATAAATAATGTAGCAAATAAGCTAACTATACTGCAATGAGTATGATTTTAAACTTAAGTTTTGCTGATAAATGAATACTAATCACAATGTAACAAAGTACCTTATGATAAATCTAACACAATACAACAAGTAGAACAATAAAAATAATACTAACCTTATACGTTTATTTACTAAGAAATACTACCTGAGTGTTGGGTGACGATATTAGTTTTAATACTATACACCGCTAAATAACTTTTTCGAGTTCAGTCCAATTCACCGGCAAATAACCTCCAAGCCACGTTGGAAAATTATAATCCTTGATTCCTTTATCTTCACATATAACCGCTGATCTTCTATAGATTGGGTCATCCGGCTCGTTATGGACCATATACGGAATTAGGGTTTGCTGGAAGAATAACTGCAGGAATACTCGGTACAAGAAATATAATTTTAAATAGCGATGTTAACTACATGAGCTAAGTACAGCAAGTGAAGTAGAAAAAAGAGATGGCGACATATAACAAGTACATAATATAAACACCTATGCGCTAATTAGTAGCTTGTGTGACAAAAGTAATTTGATGCTATCATTATGTCATCAGGGGCACCAACACAAAAGACAAACAGACAAACAGCTAACATCACATAGTAGTAGCAAGAAAATTTACAACAAGGAAGACATGCATCGAAAAAACTGTACTACCCGGTTTTATTAAAATACTACCATGTCCAGAGCAACCGTTGTTTTCTGGTCACTTACTAGAAGAGGGAAACATTACACTGAGGCACTATTTTGGAAAACTAATAAGACATGGAAGTCATTAGTATTATATAGTATCATTAGCTGCCTCGAAAAAAGGGAACTTTACAGAAAATTTCTAAACATGACCTCTATGGCGCTTAAGTTCTAAAGGCAGATGTACTTTTTTGACAAATTTATATTCGAGGGATTTATTCGTTTATGAGTTATCAAGAAAGTATCAGTTAAACATCCTGAACTGCGTAGATTTCTCACAATTAGCAGTTTGTGGTGTAGAGGTTGAAATTCTCCGAAAATCTTTAAAAGTTTCATTTCTCCAATATGACCCAGTGTGGACCTTGAGTTATCGGACTCCAAAATGTTGCGAATTAGGTTTAGTATCACCTATTTCAACAAATGCACCCACTTACCAATCACCCTGTTTATTAAACTAAAACTGGTCAAACAATATTATTAATTTAAAAAAATGCCGAGGTTTTCCAAAATAAGCACACACACAGTAAGTAATGTCTACATTTTTTGAAGTTCCGTGACCTACAGAAAGGAAAAAATGTGAAGACATTTTTTCCGCAACTTTTATTCAAGAAGGAAACTTTTTGCTGCTTCCAAGGTCGAAAACCTGAATTTTTCATTTAGTTTTGAACTTAGAGGCCTCGCTGTTTTTTGTTAAGATTATCTTCTTGGTAAGTACATGCCACTTTTTATCCTGAAACAAGCAGTGTTGTAGAAGAAGTTTTTAAAGTAATTTACGTCAACGATACATAGTAGGCATGGACGCCCTAAAAGGACATAATACATTGACCCCATTGGTGTTCATGTTCTTCAGAAGGTCAGGTACGTAACACTCGCAATTGGCGTGTTTAATGCGCATGTAAAGAACGTGGACGAAACAAAGTATATATGGGCTTGTACTCAGAACTGCGATGCAACGTCGCATCATACAAATCGACGAGCTCAAACAGTACAAACAGTTACAGTTTCTTCTGCGTTGCAAATTCGCATCGCACCGATTTATGTTTTGTTTTCGCAGTTTTGTGTACGATCCCTATGTAACGAGGTTCTTAGGAACTTCTTGGCATTTCGTAGTAGAAACTACCCAAAAACCATGAGTAAGCGCGAGTTTCTGTACTTTTATGTATTTTAAATATGGTGAAAAGGATACAATTAAACCTTACCTAGTAATACAGTACGTGGTTGCCAGTTCCGTGTTTGCCTACTAGAATAGCGGTATGATTTCCTTGTGCCGCTTTATGCTTTACAACAGAAATCAGCATAGAAATAATAATGCTAATAACTCGATCGACTTCTCAAAATTAGCCTTCAATGTTATCTAAATATGGCACTTTAGAAAATAGTTGGGGGGTTATTATTGAAAACGCATTTATTACACGAATGCTGAGGTTTCATCGAGATGCCATTGTTAGTTTTCAATAGGTCTCGTTAAGGTACTGAAATGGCCCTCAACTGAGTAACTGGGCTTATCCCTTTTGTTAGTAAACGAGCCGTTGATCGATCTCACAACAATGGACCAATTTCAATGCTAGTTCGGTGGGCTTATTTCCGAAGTATGTTTGCGTGTTTGGTGCAAGTTAAATGCTCTAGTCCCTCTAGGGTTGCGAAGCATTGTTTGGCGTGTACGCTTGCTGCACTAGATTTTTAATAGTGTTCCAACAAACTTCTGCTGGAATTTAGTAGCGTTTGTCAACATTTCTGACCTAGTGAGCGAAAACATGTATTGTGTAATGACTTACTTAAACAAGTATGAGATATTTTGCAAAGCTTTCCAACATCATAACTTCAATGTATGTAATAGGTGATATCGACCAATCAAGCTACGAAACCAGTTTATGCGGATTTCTCATTGTACAGGAAAATATATACATATAATGCAAGGTCATGTTGAAAATAGCCATACTGAAAATGTATACGGCCCGTACAGTTTTTTGAAAGATTTTCATCATGTTAAATTTATGTCTGAGCTTAAGATACCATTGGTATACTTTGGCCTCATTTTTAGGCTTAAACGATGTTATTGTAGGATAACTTATTTCACTTCAAAAGAAACAATAAATCGGATTAGAACGCAAGTTGTAAAAATCTGCTTTTCTGTACCTTTCTAAATATTCGATTAAATCAATCGCTAATGATAAATGATGTTTATTTTGCAAATAGGTTTTTACCAACACTTTTACACGTCATTTTTTTTTAAACTAGATGGGGCCGGTGTTTCGTACCTGACTACTCTGAGAAGAAACAGCCGAAACAAACTCAGAGGTTCTCTGTTAACTTGTTGCTCTTTTAAAGTCCAGACATTGCTCAATTTACATGAGGACTATGCAGATTATTTATGCTTATGATTCTATTATCCGAACTGTACCTAGACAGATTTATGAAGATCCATGTATTTGCTAAGATTAATGTATTGCGCAGTTTAATCATCTGTCGGTATATTTTCGAGTCTTGAGTTACTCATGACGTCATGAAGATGGTAGTAGATTATGTTTCTTGGGGCTATATTTTGGGGTTGCAGGTTTTGCGGAAATAGCGGCTCAATGCTGGTCCTGTTCCACAACCATAGGGGCAATCTGAATCATCTGAATTACCAAGTGAAGTTATTGTGAAAGCTGCAGAAGATTCTAGAAATATATTTGCATTGTATAGATTCAATCTCTTAGTATTATATAATTGCATAGCACATATGTGAGTACTAACGTACTCACACATGTGCTAGTGGCAATGCTAGCCACCATTTACTGAGTACAAACATCTTTCTTTGACGCGAATTTACCCTGGTGGTTGAGTGAATGTCATGTTCAATTAATTGTCACGCTGATGGGGGCGGGTGTGTCGGGTCATTTAGTTCCTTTCAATATGGTTGAGTTGAATGATGGCTGATACATGCGTCATGTTCGTGAACGGGCGCTGTCAGTTGTGACTGGACATCTCTTAGCTGCCACGGTTTATTTTTAATTACTTTATTTTTGAATTACTGATTTAATATTTTACTCTGGACGCTCTTAACTTGCCCGTATTTCTACATCGTTCTCACATATTTGTAATTCTTAACATGAATGATGTAACCATGTTTTTTGTAACATATTTTGATTTAAAAGAGTCCATGGAGTTTCTTGCCCATTCTTCTCCATAGAGATCTACGCTTTGGAATGGGCAACTACAGTACTTTCACAAATTATTATGCCTTGTGACTGGGACTGTAGCTTCGCGTTTTTGGCTTTCAAAAGTGCCTGTAATGGTCTTATTCAAATAAATGCTTTGAGTTTGAGTTTAGCTGTTGGTGTGTTTAAAGCAATGGTGGGATGGTGGAGTGCTTGTCTTTTTACGATGGTATTTTGAACTTTATTGTATTGTTATTACTTGGTTCCTTGCTTCCTTGGTTGGTTGCGTTAAGGATTATGATCCGCCATGTTGATGCCTTGTCCCGGCTTGGCGCCAGATATTTCAGTTCAATTTCACATTCCTTGGGTTTCTAGAATAGATAGTCATAAGGACTTGAGGATTGCGTTGGTCTACCGGTTTGGTTATCGATCCCTCGGTATTTTTTGGTCTTTTTTATTGGTCTGCCTAGACTATCAGTAGGTAGGTATGTGTGTTTATAAATAAAGAGGTGAAAGTAAAAAAAATAGGGTATATCTCCGTAAATAGAATTAAATAAATAAATAACAATAAAACCCTTTATTTCAATAAAGTTACAACATTGTTGCAGAGATCTTGAGATGAAACATACAGACATTATGTTCCACAGATAGGTCCCCTGGCCCTGGCTCCCAAACGTTTTCACATGTGACTTGGGAGACAGTGTTTCTCTCTCTTATTCTAGAAACTTATATCATACTCATACTATTATACTCATACTTAAATATACAACTTATATTATATACCGGTAATCAACTTATCCAGTATTCATCGAGAACAAGCAGTATAAGGAAGGTCTTCATGGAAAATTCAATATCAAAGGAAAGTATAGCATCACATAATTACGTCCCCTATAATATCCAAACACCGCCTTCTGTCTTACGAACTTCAATCAAATCAATTACACGAAAACCCATAAATAACAGTTCATATAAAAAGCACTTTAGTACAAAAACTACTATAAAACAGCATCATATTATCACAATTATTAGTACTGTTCACAGTTATTAAGTTTAAATTGGTTAACAATTATCCGAATGAAACGCCAATCAAGCCACAGATGGACTGTAATTAAGCGGTAGGCTAGTTAGCATGACAAACGAGTCGGCTCCCGCGCTGTGTTATTATACTTTATAGTGAGGGGACTAGGCCTAGGTGAATAGACTGTAGTCTATTCAGGTTTGAATGAACTTAAGAGCGTCTACACCTTACGGCATTTCATACAAACTTTCAACTCCTTATTTTCCGAAAAAACCGAACCGATTTCAATGAAACTTAATACGCATAAGCAGGATACATAGGTCTAAAAAGTTACTAAAAAACATTTTCAAAATGTCTTTAAAAAATAAAGATAATTGGAAATTTCTGTTTCTATAGATAATTTATGGTTCCCTATCCATTTGCATAAAATTTTAAGACCTAATATAACTTAGCATAATTTTGTTTGGCATAATTTTATTTTCGCATAATATAATTACGCATAACAGCTTACGCATAATTTTATAAGCATAATTTCTTTAACCATAATAATGATTAAGAATAATATTCTAAAGCATAAATTTATTAAGCATTAAGTTCTAAAGCATAACTATTTTATAAGCAAGCATACAGCATGCAAGCAAGCCTACAGCATGCAAACAAGCATGCAGCATGCAAGCAAGCATGCAGCAAACAAGCAAGCATGCAGCATGCAAGCAAGCATACAGCATGCAGCATTCAAGCAAGCATGCAACATGCAGCAGGCAGGGTTTCTGTCACGGCTCCGGCACTGCGGGCCTCCGGCGGCCCCACGCATGCTAATCGTCGCAGACGGCTTTCGCTCATCAGCCCGCGGACCGCCTCGCCCCTACGCGCCTACGCGATTTTAATTACACTCTAGGGGTAGGACAAACAAGACTACGTGGAGTCGGTTTTGCAGCAATTCGGTTCTGTCACTAACTTTTGTTGCACAGCATATTCAATTTTTAAACTAGTTAGTTTAATTTTTAGGCCTACTAACGTTATGCTAATCAAATTTATGCCAAAACAAATTAGTCTTTAAGATGATTATGCCAACATAAAATGTATGCCTAAAAAAATATGCCGAAGTATTATTATGCCAAAACAAATTGTGCCAAAATCGTTATGCCGAAGTGTATTAGGACAAAGAACATTATGCGAAAAGAAGGGATCCCATAATTTATAATCGGTCTAAGTTAGATGTAAAACTATTTTTCGAAAATGTTTATTAGTAACTTTTTCTCTGCTGACTGCTGTACTGACGTCCCACATGTCAACAACTTCGCGAGCCAGATCTAGATACTTGAGTTGCTTATCTTTCTCTGCTTTCACGAGGTTCTCGTCATGTGGATCTGTTATGTCAACAATCATTGCGCGACGCTCCAATCGATCTATCAACACAATTTCAGGCTTATTGGCAACAATAGTCCTGACAGAAATGATAGGTCGATCCGAATACAAGGTGATACTACCACTATCGAGAACTGGGTGGGGTGCATACTAATAATATGACACTTCTGAATCCACAAGGTTGTATTTCAAAGCAAGTTGTTGGTGGATAGTCCTGGCAAAAAGGTTGTGTCTATGCAAGTACTCTCCGTTGATTAATATAATTATTCAATAAATGAAAAATAAAATTAGACCGCATTACAGACTAATTATCTACTAATTGGTGGAAGCGGAAATGGCAAGTGTTAATTACACTGGATCCCAACCGCAACATTGACTAATTAGTACTAATGATGACCACATACTCCATCAAGTGTATGAAATAATAGAAATAAGATAAGTAATGACTTTACAGGGTGTAAAAATATCCATCACAAAGCCGTAAACCAAGCATTCTGAACATCAAAGTACAAACAAAAACTAAAAAGCTAAAAAGTGCTGGGAAACGTGTTTTTTTTATGAAAATGAGGTTTACGGTAGCGCTCAATCAATGTACCGAACTCAATACATTGTGTATTGAATAGTATAGAGGTCAGGGAGGTATTTTAAGCAAAGTTCTAGCTAATAAAACTTGAATTTAACCAAACCGTGTGAATAAGTTGGAACTTATACCTTAAATTAACTTCGGAGCAAGAAGATTACCTGACAAATACCTTAGATTTTCACCTTAGTACCTTAGGTCACCAGATTTTTAGGTCAAGAACAAAAAATATATTGCAATGACGGACGGGAAGAACAAGAGCCTCTCAGCTTTGTTATGGGTGCTTTTTTTAAACCTGTAATATAAAATAGAAGGTACAGACTACTAAAGACTCAAGTGAGGAAGACAAGAATAATTAATTATTCATTTCTATTGTCATCGTGTCCCATCACTAGTCCCTCATATGTGTACTTACCAGTTACCTCCAGCGACCGGTTTTCCGGGATATACGGTCTTAAATACTATTATTTATGAGTAGTTAACGCCTCGTTGGTAACATAGTGAGCATAAGTGGCATGGCTGACATATTTAGGGACCACGGACTATTGAATCATAGTCCAGTGACTTTTACGATAGATTGCTTTCTTGATGGATGTGGGAATAGAAAAATGTGTGGGTAGGTATCCGGTAGCTATTTTGATTTAGCACTATTCAATATTCATTGGTAAACAGGATACTTGAAGATTTATGGTAGGTGATTTTTTATAAACATAAGAACTATACAATGTTGTTTTGCATCCTCGTCAAAATCAAGGAGGTTACTATGCTAATGATTCTCGATCCGAATCTATACGATCTATACAAATAAATAAAATTGAAGTGTCTGTTTGTAATATTAAAATAATGGCTTTTTACTACATGCACATGAATGTGCGGTATACGGTACATATCCCATTTTTTTTTTTTACTATTTTTGTCTGTCTGCCTGTCGGTCTTTCTGTTTGTTCCGGCTATAATCTCTGGAACGGCCGGACCGATTTTGACCGATTTTATTTGTCCATAATGTAGGGAAACAGACATGTTGTTTGTATTCTTTTTAATTTAGTATTATTAGTGCCTGGTTGATGGGAATAGGCTCTTCCCCTATTACTTGGTTTATTAGAATAGAATATAATAAAACTTTATTGTACACCAAAATCAAATCATAGAATACCACTACGTGTTTTTCAATCATTGCACCTTTCGTTCATTGTTCAGAATAGTTACAGCACTGATGATAACATCTGTGTCTATTGTTTGAGTTAGTGTTCTTTTATTGTTTTATTTTTACTTTTGTATAGATTCTTTTTATTTACCTATTTTTTGTGAATGTGTGGACATTGTAGGCTTCGTATTTTTTTTTTTCTATTACTACCGTCTGTAGTAAGCAATCGACTTATTGTCGGGCCTACGCTGTCCTCCAATACTTAAGTACTAACGCTGCTAAACTTCAAATATTGTAAAACCAAATGATTTTAAAAGAGTAACCATGGAGTTTCTTGCCGGTTCTTCTCCATAGGAAACGACCAACCCGAACCGTGCACCTTTTGTTGACGTTTTATAAGTGCCCATGTAGGCCTATGTAAAATAAAATATTTTGATTTTGATTTTGTGTACAACCATTAGGTACACCACTGCCTAACCTTTCGGGATTACAGGAGTGAAGTTATGTGTAATTTAGTATTAATGTCTGTACTAAGAATATAATAAATAATTGTTGTTCCAATGCCCAAGGGGCAGGTAGCAACAGTTTTCTCTTAGCGTAATAAATAAACGCTGTAACTTAATAAATCACCTCCGTACATTTGGAGGTCAAGGTCACGTCCGGAGAGAAAAACCCGTAACGTAACATACTACAGAGAATCATTCATAAATAATATATTTCGTTTAGGTTTGGTGCAGGGAAATATCTTGAGAGCAATAGTAATAAAACCCCTAACATTTCTGTCGTATTTCTTTTTAGTTGTATCTAAATGGCTCGTTGGTCAAATTTAGTGGTCCTAAACGGGACTATTGAGCATCAGGTCTTGGGTTCGATTCGGGGTCAGGCAAAGTGTTATTGGGTTTTCCCTTCAGGAATTTCTCAGTAGCAGCCATGGAGTCTACATTTGTGCCCAGTTGATGGCAATAGGCTCGCCCCCTATTACATGACCTTAAACATAACTGCCGAAATCATCATCTGCCTAGCCTTTTACCAAACTATCTTGGGGTTGGCTTCCAGTATAACGGGATGCAGCTGAGTACCAGTATTTTCATGAAGCGACTGCCTATCTGACCTCCACAACCCAGTATCTTAACTAAAAATTCTTTATGAACACCCAAGTACCACTAAAACGCATACTTAGTTCAAGAAAGTTCAAGAGCTAATGAGTAGCAATTGATGCCTTAAAAAAAAGTTTATTTCATTAATTAAATTTCTTAATCAGTATAGATAAATTCCGATTCTTTCTCCATATCTTCCCACGGCTATACCTGTACCTATAAATCTCCTGTGAAACGCTAATTTGTAAACGGTAGTCAAATTAAAGGCACCCACGCGTCAAGTGAAGACCAGAATTACTAATATTTTTGTTGATCAAAGACTTACGGTCCACAGAAACAGCAATCTAACACGTAAGGTGTTTGATTGCTGTTTCTGTGGACCGTATGTTGTAAGTAGATCATGTGCGTAGGATGGCTCTAATGTAGTTGTTTTATATGTTTATATAAAAAAAAAACTTCCGTTTCTTAAACGCTAATTTCGGCTAGCCAATTACAGTAGCAACTAAATATTTGATAATCGTGTTTATAAGCTGAACATTATCTAAAAATAAATCAGTAAGGTCCGAAACTTTCCGGCTTCAACTATAAAATTAAGAGGGGATATCCAAACAAAAATAAATTGAATTAAAGGGGAGTACTTTTTTACTGTGGGTAACTACAGATATTTCAGTAATTTACTGACATGACAGTTTTGTATCTGTGATATATATAATGTGGATATGTCATATTATGTCATAATAAATATGCCGAATCCAAAATGTAAATTGCCTTGTCACTTTGTAAGATGCCCACAACATTTGATAGACAATTCAATCGCCGTTTAAAAAATGCCACGGCAAATTGAACTATTTAGGTTTTTTAGGTTATCCGGCACGTAAAAAAACGCTAAGGTGTCCATAGAATCTGTTGCTCGGAGGACTCCTGCGGAATATTATTGGTTCTATATTTGCCTAAAAAGCGAAGTTGACGTAGCCCCGCTACTCCTTTTTCTGTCTGAAGGGTTTACAGTAACCTAACACGAAGGGGATGTCGGAGTCTTAGTTAACTCACTCCGCTCGCTCACTAGACCTCGCCATCCCCTTCGAACCTAACCTGTCCGAATCGGGGTGCCCCAAGTCTAGAGCTCGCTACTCTCGCTCTTGCATCCACATTCACCTGGTAGCAAAAGTAACACAACCTGTGTTTTATGATGGTCACCCTGCTATACAAATTGCCTGCGATATATAGACCAGAAACCTTTGGAGCTTATCATTAGTTACTATGTATTTACGATGATGTTGCAGCTTTCTTAGCAACATATTTTTACCTAATTAATAATTGCCAGCTACGCTTAAAGCAATTAATTTTAAAGCGTCTTTTAACTTTATTTTTACTACCAAGTACGAATCCTAACGAATCTATAATTTGAAGTAATCAGGACCATAGAGCCTACCTCATACAACACACATTTTAAACCAAATCACAATCCCAACACGTACACAAAATAAAACAATTACGTCACAGGCTCATAGCCTACAGATACATTCTAATTGAGTCTCAAATAATAGCACCAGAACACGTCCTCGATTAACAACATTAAAGTATGTATCTCGTAATTACAACATTACACGACGTAAGACGACGCTAGTAATTTTATGTAGATTACTCGATCCATTTTGGGTGTATTCGGGGAGTTACAAGTGGAACGACACAGTTATTTTGAACTTGGGTGTATTCTGGGATTTCGGTTTATTATGGAGCTTGATGTTTGGTTCTAGTAGGCATAATTTTATTTAAGCTATTACCCTACCTTAAACAATTGGAAATACGACGTCATCTCCCTAGTCTTTTCCCAATTATGCTTAGTGGTACATGTTGGGTTGGCTTCCAGTCCAATCAGATACAGCTGAATACAAGTATTTTACATGAAGCGACTGCCTATCTGTTCTCCACAACTCAGTTACTGGGTAATACAATACCCGTAGACTAGTAGAAGACTGGTTGTCAGACTTTCGAGCTTCTGACGATACTAAAGACTGTCAAAGATCTACAAATGACAGCCGGGACCAACGGTTTAACTTGCAAATTGTAGATACAATTGAGTGTTTTCCGAGATGCGGAGGGAATGGGGTGTGTAATGATGGTGACCCAGACCTCGACAGACCGACCTTAGTAAGCAAAGCTTAACTTGATTGGTCACAATATTTAGAATGGAAAAATGACTTTGCACTGAAGTATTTGTTGCTATCCAAACACACGTATCTAATTATAATTGGTATAATTCTTCTTCTTAGCATTTCAGGCTCTTTTTCTTAGCATTTCAATAGCAATCTAAATATTATCGGCTCTCTCAAGCAAAGAATTCAATAGCTCAGTCCCTTTTCTTCTAAAAATAAACAAAATTAGTCATTTCAATAGGTAATTAATTAATGACCGACTGACTACCTTTCCAAAGATCGTAGACTGATAAATCACCTCCTACACAAAACTACGTATAAAATATTAATTATTAGCGAAAACAATGGTTCACGTTTGTGGAAATAATCGATTCTCTTTGTTATCTAATAGCGTTGGTTTCAGTTCACTCCATACACAAAATATATCAAAAGGTCTACTCCATACAAAGAGCTTAAATGGAGTCACCACATAATTAGGTATTAAAGCGCCACCGGCGGCGACGGCTTTATTAATCATATTCGGGCGCAAAATTAGCGTCGCTGAGCGTAGTTACCAAACTAAAACGATAGTGGGATTGGCACAAAGCTTGTAGAGCGGATGGCCGATGGAGCCGTGAAGATTCTGGAGTGGCGGACTTGACTTGGAAGGTGTAGCTTTGGGCAACCTCTGACCGATGACCTGGTTAAGGCATCCACTGGATGTGTATGTTCAGCACCTCCTTAACCAGGACTGACTAATGTTACGACGCATGGAGGAGGCCTATTTAAAAGTCGTCGACAATGTCGTCTCGAGCAGAGAGGCATTCGAAGACACTTCTTGTGAGTGCGTAAATTTTTATGTGTAATTAGCAAAAAAACAGGACAAGCAGGACAAGATATAAATACATTACATGATCTCACCGCACCAAAGGGGAGTGCGGCAAGGAGATAACATTTTGCCTAAACTTTTCACTGCTGCTCTAGAAGACGGATAGAACAGAATAGAATTGAATGAAACTTTATTTTACACCAAAAATCAATCATGATGGTTTTACAAAACTGCTAATTTTATGGTTACAACGGCGGTCTTATCACTTACCGCTTATCTTTGACGGATGAAAACACTGAAGTGGGATATAAGTGGTGTAATCATCAATTGTGGCTTACTGGTCACACCCTCGGTTTACGGACGACCTCATGTAGTTCGCCGAATCCCTGAAAGATCTTCAATGTATGCTAAATAATTTTTTGATAATTGCCTGAAAGCTGGCTTAAGAATGAACGTCCAAGACGAAGGCGATGTCAGGCATTCTGGACGACTTTGTCTCAGCTGTTATGGTGGGAAACGAGCGCCTGGAGATGGTTGATCATTATGTTCATCTGAGACTCTGAGACATGTTATATCTTTTAACAAGGAGGTTTCTGGGAGACTGTAGCAGTGGGGTGATTCTGGGGTGATGTGATGATGATATTGTTGGGCAAACTCAGGTCTGCAGTCAAAGCATTTTAACAGGGATAGATGTACGTGCGCCTATTGTCGGTCGTTGTATGTAGCAGAACTTCTGCACTGTCTATGTAATGTTCCATTGCAACCTAGAAGCGGTAATTAAAAGGCTTTTCATATAGTGAGCGTCGACAGTAATACTATTTGAAATCGGATTCTTCCAGCTAAATGAACTTCCTTGAAAATATATTTTATGGAATCAAAATTTTCCTTTGACTACTTTCTTGGGAGGATTTAATGCTTTTAGTTTGTATAATGAGTGAAGGTTTTGATAAGAAGTAGTTGGTGAAATAAAGGGTTGTTCTCTGTTTGTAAATGTTATTAATAAAAGCCCAGTATTTATATAGGGTGACTGGTAATTAGTGACCGATACTTAAACACGTGATTGTACTCATTCCAACAAATATCTTACCCAAGGAAACATTTTTTTCATACTCTTTTACTTTTATAACAATAACGCAATAGCCATATGAAATTCGCGGTTGGGAGCCGTGCGGGTGCTCTACCAGATCGGCGTCACGCGGCTAACAGCTGATAGGTCACAGGCGCATGCGCGCGCGAATTTCACATGGCTGTTGTGCTATTGTGACAAAGTGAATGAGTATAAAAAAAAAATTATGCTTAGCTTAGTTGTTTGTTGGCATGACTATAATCATGTGTTTGAGTATCGGTTTTGAGGCCGAATTTCCCCAAAATAAAATAAAAAAAAACACACACAAAATTGTATAACCCATCTTTCCACCACCGAATTAAATTCACCAATTCAATACGAAACATTTTTTTAAAATTGTCATTTCTACGCACTCTCAACAATAAGGAAGTTCGATACCTAAATTATTGCCCTTTTAACGGTTCTCATCAAGCAAAATGGCCAACTTTCAAAAAACTCATTACAAAATTAATAAAACTTTCCGTTTAATTGGTATCGCGATACGAAACACGGAAGCGATAACAATATTCCGAATTCACACCGATATCTTTGGGTATTAATCTACACTTTTAAGGTAAAAAGTGAATTTGGATTGAGCAGGCTTAAGGCGAAAACTTTAACCGTATCGGACCCGATGATTATGTAAATTGCTGGCATTAGCAAGAATTCAATTTCTGAAAATTATGACTTAATGCTATACAATGGTTTGGTTATCGACCCCTAATGCTATGGTGTAACGTTCTTTATGATTATTATATGGAACACGTAAAGGTTATGAGCTTCTGTTTCAGTGTTGCCAGCTAGTTATTTAGGTATGTTCCAACAGTTGTGTAACGAGAAGAATGAGAAAGTAAAGCAACTTTTAAATATTTCTTATTTCTACGTTGACACATGTCACTTTTTCAAAGTGTCACTTTCATTCATAATCCAGCATTATGTTAGTGCATATTGTTTGCAATTATTCATTTTGTTACGAACATAGTATTTTGGAATTATTATTGTGAATTAAGTCTTATCCCAAAGTTGCAATTATTATTCAAAGAGTTTATATGACAGTGGGTTATCACATAAAGATTTTATCACATGAATAGGGGGCGAGCCCATTGCCATCAACCGGGCACAAATCTAGGCTTCGTGGCCTAGAAAAACATAACTGGCGAAATGTACTTGGTGTACCTACGATTACCCTTAGGTACACCAAGGATGTGTATGATGCTCGGAGTTTCCTTGCGTGATCAAATCAGAAATGAGGACATCCGCAAGAGAACCAAGGTTACCGACGTAGCCCGAAGAATTGCCAAACTTAAGTGGCAGTGGGCAGGGCACATTGCTCGCAGAACAGATGGCCGATGGGGCCGAAAAGTTCTGGAATGGCGACCGCGAACCGGGAGACGATGCGTCGGAAGGCCTCCCACTAGGTGGACCGATGACCTGGTGAAGGTTGCGGGGATCCGCTGGATGCGCGTCGCACGGGACCGGTCAATCTGGCGACACTTGGGGGAGGCCTATGTCCAGCAGTGGACGTCTTTCGGCTGAAATGATGATGATGATGATGATGACACCAAGGATTAGAGGCTGTTATGTCATTTTCATTTTTATTTAGGTAGATAAGATATTGATTCTCGCACCTGTACCCGACTACCGGTGCGCCCGTTTCTAAGAAACATTAACCATAATCTGCTTAACCTTTTCATCTCACAACTATTTATAGATATGTACACGACATGGAGTTTAGTAACTTGATTCATCATCATCTGCCTTGCCTTTTCCCAAATTAACTTGGGGTCGGCTTCCAGTCTAACCGGTTGCAGCTGAGTACCAGTATTTTACATGCAGCGACTGCCTATCTGACCTCCACAACCCAGTAACTAGGTAATACGATACCCCTTGGTAAGACTGGATGTCAGACTTTTGGCTTCTGACTACTCGTAACGACTGTCAAAGATCTACAAATGACAGCCGGGACCAACGGCTTAACGTGCTTTCCGAGGCACGGAGGAAACTCGGTATGTAATTATGGTCACCCATCCACGGACCAACCTCGGCAAGCACGGCTTAACCTTAAAGATCGGTCCGTGCGGCTGTTATTATTTAGCCACGAGCTCCTCCTGTAGTTTAGTAACTTGATTATTTTTCACAATAACAAGGCACGTGTACCTAACCGAATTACTTTTTTCTTGAAAATGGATATAAATATAGACTTTTTCCTAATAAATATAAAGAGTAAGGATATCCACCGTATTAAGATCAATATTGTAAATAACACCTTAATCATGATCATAACTAGATACAATTTTCTTGAGTTTAAGGTGACAAAAAGTCTTCAATTCAGACACCCGATAAACTTGTGAGAAAACTCGAGTAAGTTTTACACGCTTGATGTCTGGTTTCCAGTCATTATTTTTGCCATTGCAATTTTGCTGTTTTACAAAGTCTTATCTAGTATAACTGCAGTTGATGGTAGTTAAGTAGAACAAATATTGCTTCTAAAATACTTGTGTAGTGTTTTGGTTCTTGAATTTGATATTAGAACAAAAACACATATACAGGGTGTAACGGAAAGGGTGTATGTATACTTAAGGGTGTGCTACAAAGGGCTGCGGGTTGTTCGAAAGAGATACCGCGGCCCTGGAACACAAAGAGCGAAGAAGGAACATGGGTGGGTTTTAGTCAGTACAAGTCTGACACTCCCTCCCGCTCCGCCCAGAGCGGGAGAAGTCATTTGATGATTTCCCATCCGCAAAAAAAAAAAATAAAAAAAAAAAAATTGGGTGCTACAAACCATCAAACTGAACATGTTTCTCCATCGGACAAACGTCGTAAATATCATGGTTGTTGTTAACAACTATATCCATCAGACACGACACCCGTCTGCTCGGAAGATCCTCCATTTTATATGGGGGATGAAGAACTTTACTCACTATTCTTCATCCTAACTAATATTATGAATGCGAAAGTAAGTTTGTTACCTTTTCACGACTTTAGCCGTTTACGGCTGATCGGATCTTAATGAAATTTGGCAAGAAGATAGATTTCAACCTGAGGAAGGACATAGGCTATATATCATCACGCTACAACCAATAGGAGCGGAGCAGCAATGAAAAATGTTGCGAAAACGGGGAAAATGTGACGCAGACGAAGTTGCGCGGGACAGCTAGTCTAATATATTAATTTCTCGTTTCGCGGTGTTTGTAACCAAACTCCTCCGAAACGGCTGAACCGATTTGTATGAAATTTTGTGCGCATATCGGGTAGGTCTGAGAATCCATTTATATGCCATCAACTATTTTTCATACCCTTAAAACCCATCAAAATTTCCACGCGAACGAAGTCGCGGGCAGCAGCTAGTACCCCAATAATATTATGCTATAGAATAGTAAAAAAAAAACAATCTACAAACGAGCATAAAATTCAACATAATTACACACATAAATAGAAGCACCTAAGTGTACGGCCTGAGTGTACGCTCTATCCGAGCGTCGGGCGGAGCGGGGAAGAGCGGTCGAAAGCGCGTTCTTTAAGTGGAAGTGGCCTCAGTGCACGCTCAGCGTTTGTGGTGGGCGGTCGTTTGTGTCGATCATGGCGTCTGCGTCGTATGATATTATTGATATGTATTTAGAAGAAAATTTGTGGCTAAAATTTAATTATGAGTCAAGACAAGGTCCTAGTAACATTGTGAAGCAAAGAAAACAATTTGGAGAGTTTTCTACGTTATTTGAAACATTAAGGGTGAATGAAGATTAACTATTCTGTTCTTGTATAAAGAATGCGAAGATAACCATATTTCAGGTTTATTTTGTATTTCTGAAATTATTTCTTCAAACAACATCCTTCAAGAACGCTCGTATCACCGCTGCAAAACAAACTGGTTTGAACTTTGAACTTGCACGCGACGCCCCGCTCGACGCAAACAAGCCCGCTGCTGCCCACGCTGGCTCGGCCGGCACTCAGGACAGCCACTACGGGTAGCACGTGTTTAACATGAACGCTGCACGCCCCTCCCCGCCCGACGCTCGGATAGAGCGTGCACTCAGGCCGTACACTAACACTTAGTATTACGATTACTCAGCAAATGAACCATACAGCAATGGTTGAGGTACTAGCAATCAAACCTCTGCGCGAATACCCCAAGATGATAATAGAAAAGGCACAAAAATATAGCTACTAAGTACTGTGAAAGGTCCAGTTTGCATCGCGATTTTCTGAGACTAGACAACGGGCGGTACTTGAGTTCGGATTAAGATTTAACACTTCAAATGTTACCCGCGGCGCTTGCACAAAACATCTTCAACTACCCGCCTACGATTGTTCTTAAGACATTGCCTTTGTTTAAAATAAACTTTAGCTTGCTTTGTTATTTTATTTGTAAGGTAGGTATTTCATTTCTGTTATTTAATAGAACGGGCTTGACTTAGAGCTTCAAATTGTCGTAATTAATATTTTTCTCTATAATAGGTGTCTCTTTATTGTAATTACTAGTTATTTGACTCAACAAAAACACGAAATCTCATTAATATAAGTCAAACAACATCAAAAAACATGCCATTCAAACATATCGTCATTTTGTATTTACCTTAGTAATAAAAAAAAACGCCCACATTATTCCATGAAAAACTGAACCGTATAATTTAAAAAGTCGTAATCACTGGTATAATTACCTTTTTCAGTACTGAAAATTCTAAATGACTGGTATTACACGTAACGTTTCATCTTGAAAAGGCGAGCAATTTGTGAAAGAACGGTATCACGGAGGCGCTCGAAAATTAAACATTTGACTGATCTGCCCCACAAAGTTTAGGTTCCCGTCACTTCTAAGACTCAAGAGCTTAACCGTTCATTTCATTCAAATCCATTCACTCCGGACCGACCGAACGTGTAATAGAGACATTCTATTCAGAAAATTTGCTCATAAACTACGTTTTGTCGGTTAAGAGCCACTCAGGAATTCTCTTTGTTTACTCTGTGAGTAGCGAACAACTAGGAAACTCAGTACTTTGGTGGGAAATTGATAAGAATAAGATGGTACTGCGGAAATCTTAACTACGGATCGTATTCATGAGCTTGTTATGATATAATATTGCAGTCTCAGGAATTTGCATTTTGGCTGCTTCTGTTGGTATCCATTAAGATCAACTCCAAGTATTTTCGCAGACGAATTTTTAGCTTTTTTGTTGATGTTAAGTATCGCCTCCGTTTCGCCGTTAAGCGGTGAAATATTGTAAAAATATTTGTATTTTCCGCCCTTTCATGGTCACGGCTTGCGTAGGGATGTATTTTTTGGGGTTTCGGCATACTAGTCCCGTATAGTAGAATCAACATTCAGACAATAATTTTATTAAAACCACTTTAAACATAAAAAAAAAGAAACCCCTAATAAATAAAGCTTACATTTGTTATCCCGCGTACTAACCAAATCGATCGGTTGCGACTTTTTACAAGCTTTTATTTTTAGGGATACCAAGAGACGCTTATGTCATCGGCACGATCACTTTGCATGTCGACGCTTGCGTGTTGCGCGACTTTCGCTTCGGTTAGGACGCGGCCTCACTGTTAAAATATGCTAAAGTTCTTGACGATAAAGTTGATAACAAAGCTTAAGATCCCATGTTTATTATTCATTTTCACACCGATTGGCACCGTCTTCATTATAATTCCATTTTACAAGTTAAGTGTGCGAGAGAAAACATTAAAAGTGTTAACTGATTAACATACGCTTAAGAAATTATAGGGATTTATATTCATATACTTATTAAAATACGTAGTTGGGCTTTTGACTTACTAATACAGGTCACACGGTTTGATCAAAAGATAAAATAAGGGAAATTTTTCTCCTGTAACTAACGAACTATGTAAAAAAAAAAATTGACCCACTTGCCGGTTTCCGATTGAACTGAAATTTTACATGTATGTTCCGTTTGGATGACAATGCAAGGTAAGCTAAGTGACGTGATTCTTAATCCAATATGGCGGACTAGTCATTTTTATGCATTTATGGGTACCAAATGAAAGGGTTTTCTGAACAAAATACAAGAAATAAAATGATATCACTTAAAAGAATGGTTTTTCAAACCTAAAATATTTTATTATTTCTTCCCTGTCATGTCAAAAAGAAATGGACCATTCTGAAACTCCATATGTGCATTTTTATACGTACTAACCGCTCGGAGAAGGTCGTGGTTAAATAATAACAGCAGTGCATGTCAATCTGCAGGCAAAAGTACATCAAAGAAAACTTCTTCTTATAGGAAGTACTTTATTTTAAGTAAAAAACCCCAACAACACAAAGCCTGCACATAAAATACATAAACTATCTACAGAACCACATAATGCAGTACCATATTACCCAGAGCTAAAAATCTCCCCTTACAATACCGTAACAAAAAACCTGATCTTCAATTTAAGAGCATCGGATAAGACGGAGGCAATCTCATTTCCCATCGAACTAAGGCGGGCATAAATCACTATATTCAATAGGTTTTAATATAACTTCGCAAATGAGCATGAAAAGTAATGCTCTCTTGTAGCGGGTTGCTTGATTAGATGCGGCTGTCTTGCATTCGAATAGTTTAGTTTTGCATAAGGATTGGAGAAATCTGGTTGCGTTTTTTATGTTATTTTGTTTAGAGTAGCGAAGTTCAGTCAGAGCAGCGGTGGCCCAGTGGTAGCAGCCCCGACTTACGAGCAGTAAGTCGTGGGTTCGAACCCAGGCAGGCGCATTACTTTGTGTAATTTATTTCATCACCGCTGCTCTCAAAACGGTGAAGGAAAACATCGTGAGGAAACCGGCATGTCCTAGAACTAAAAATTCGAAGACATGTGACATCTACCAACCCGCACTGGGCCCGCGTGGTGGATTACAGCTCATTCCCTCTCATAGAGAGGAGGCCTGCGTCCCAGCAGTGGGAACAATATAGACTGATGATGAGCGAAGTTGGTGGATTGGTGGTAAGTACCTAAATTGACAAAGACAAAGTCCAATTTGAGAGCAGCACAGGCTGACGATGGTGATGATGAACTACATATAAAAAATAACGACTTATTCTAAAGCAAATTCAGCAATAGTCGTAGATAAATATTTCACATAGGTACATGAAACATTATTTTTGCTAAAAACAAGAGTACCAAAAAAGTAGGTTTTGGTTTGGTTAATTCTAATGAAATAATAATGAGTAGTACAAATATTCCTCAGTCTATTTAAGCACATGTATTTATTCACAGAACGTTTATCAACGCTGTAGTGTAAAGTTTATAGGGCAAATTAAACCCAATTTATTTTCAGAAAACTCCAATCACACAATAAAACATATTTAGCTGTATAAAGTACAATATACTGTTTCAAGGGCACAAAATATAACAATCCACGTGCCAAACTCATCCGTCTCCACACAATAATACAACTAACAACAATAACAAAATATTTCACATACTTCATGAAAGGGTCCTAGAGCACGCTCCAAATAATTTGAAGAATAATAACATCGGAGCACCAAACACATGTACATCCCGGGATAATAACGAAGCATTTACAAAAGCATATATTCAAACTATAGCTATCTCTTTCAAGCACATTGCTAGATACGAAAGGCATTTTCCAGATAGCCGTATGTCCCATATCGGCGCGGGACAAAATGTGACCGTATTAACAAACTGGATTGTTCTGAACCAAGTTTGGAATCCCGCCGGGAGGAAATTCAATAGAACCCTAATTTTCCAGCCCCTACTGACGCATAATAGGCAACAATGTGGAGTACTTACAATATAGAAACGCATATCGTCACATAACGGTAATGAATTGTTACTGTAGTAACGATTGAGATTGAACAGATATCTATTTTGAAGAAAATAACAATCCATATAATCACGAAGCTGAAATTTATAAAGTTGATGCTAATAATGTTGAAACTGATGCTATAATTAATATTAATAGCCAAATAAGTATCATCATTAGAGATAATGATGTGGTTACAGTGTTTGTGAATGGCTATTAAATTAAATGTATTGTAGTCTTTAAATTGGACTTGTCAGCAATATTTTAAATTAATAAACAGGGTAATAATGCACCTGTGGCTAAAAAATATAAAGATTAATTATTTGTTGTTAAACCCTTACCTTAGAAATTAAGACATATAATACTCTTTTAGAGTAGCTGTATAAAGAAACTTTTCGAACAAAGGAAGAAGTTTAGTGTACAACTCATTTTATCTGACAAAGACGAAGACGAAGAACGAACAATAACGAAGTATAACGATAAGCTCTAGATCACACTTAAGAACCAAAACCATAATTTCAAGCCGGCATCGAACAAGTACCGCACAATATCAACACCAAATAACTCCTAAAGTACACTTTGAGAAGCAAAATTTTGCCCGAAAACACCGCAATAACTACATGTACGGAAGCCGAGACGTGTCTTGCAAAATTTCGAGCGTCACATGTTTGTGACTTGCTTTTTGTGAAGTTTCTTCCCAACACTGGGCTGGGCAAAAAACGTGATATTTTTTTTCCTTTGGCACTTTGGTGTCACGTCCGTACGTCATATTACTTGCTCCAATATTAGCTTGAAATATCGCCGTTTTATATCAGTTCATGAACTATGGCGCAGTCTTGATCTAATTCTTTCGAAATTGGCCGTTATTTTTGAGTTAGGGGCAATTTGAAATTGGAAATCTGGATAAATGGGTTTCCTTTTAACACAAACAAACAAACCTTACAAAAACGTTTAAAGTTTAGTACCAATTTTACCAATGAAACTGAACGCAATCACACATCTTAATCGGGTTCAACAGCAAGTCATAATAGTGTTATGGAATTTTGAAACCGACATACACGCGATTTAGAGTGCCGATCGCCGTTCGTTTTATAAGTGAAATTCACCCTCAATCTTCCAAACAGGCCTTTCAACTTTACTTGGAATATATTTATGTCTCACCTAGTTAATTTAAACCCATTTGTTCCCATCTACATTCATTACAATACATGAACAATACTAACAAACCTTGATTGTCAGTATTCATCTAAGCTGGAACTGCATAGTCAGCCGTACACGGCTTATCTTTGATCTATTTGCGACGATTTTGAACGTGTTGGCTCTACTAAGTCTAGCGTGGCTTATATTCAATATTTCGGAAGACTATTATTTTGTCAAGTTGTTGATTAAATCATTTTTTCTAATGCTATATGTAAAGGACATACAAAGACTTCATCCCTTGTAAGTCTTTGATGACATTTGCGGATGGACCATACTGATAAATTGAAAACGTTTTAGGTACTCATACACAGCTGGCCAAGATTATTCTCCAATCGTAGTTTATGATGTAAAACGTACAGTCAAAGTTACACAAAAAAACCGCAACAAACACGTTTACAAACAACAAAAAAAGAAAATTAAAAAACCTTTGTATTCGGTTGTAAATTTACGAATTATTTCGCTATGTCGGATACGGCCGATGTGTCAACACTACGTGATGGTGATTTCAATCACTCCGCCTCTTCTATTTTTATGTTTCGCTGCTCTCGACCAAATTCATTTTAATCCGCGCAGTGCACTCTACCCAATTGGTCGGCTATGGTGGACCTTATCAAAATCGGGGCCGTGTCCACATATTAATCAACGGGTTTTGTGAAGATTTTTGACCGTATTGAACGCAGCGGGATTCTGCGGGATGATTGTGGAGTGAAATATGGATGTCAAAGCGTTTATTTTTATATCCTTTGCTGTATTTTCCGGAGCGGTCGGGGTGTTTGGGTTGGTTAATACTTTTTCGATGAGTGTGTTAAGGGATTGCTATATATATAGGGTGACTAGTAATTAATCACCGATACTTAAACACGTGATGTTACTCATGATAACAATCAACTTTCGGAAAGAAACATATTTTTTTTACTTATTCTCTTTTAGCACAATAATATAACAGCCGTATGAAATTTGCTCGCGCGCGCCTGTGTCCTATATGAGTATCATGAGTATAATCACGTGTTTAAGTACAAGTCACCTTATAAAATGAATATGAAAGATTTATATTTTAAAGCATACCGCAGGGTTTATCAAACCTGCCAGGGCTGCGGGTTGTTCGAAAGAGATACCGCGGCCCTGGAACACAAAGGGCTAAGAAGGAACATGGGTGGGTTTAGTCAGTCGTTTCCGCAAAAAAAAAAAGTGTTTATTCAAAACAGAAAATAATTCGTTTGATTTCTTTTAACGGACTTCGGGTCAATTTTGACCCATTTAAGGAATGAAGCAAAGTTTTCTCTACAGCTAATTTCTTTTGAGATTTGATGATTCGTGGCTTTTAGCAATATTTTGAGCTTAATATAATAAGTATTTAATTTCATAAAATATCTTAAAAAAAATTAAGATATTTTATGACCTACAACTTTTTGTACTTTCAGGACTAGATTATTTCTATTTGAATATGAAAGATAGTGAGATTGAAATATGTTTGGACAACGTGTCGACGTGTAGGAATCGAGTTCTAAAATCGAAGATCATGTTAAGGAAGCTGATCCATAGGGCAGCGAGTAAAACTGCACTTGTTCCGACCAAAATAGTGACGTCAAAAATGGCCAAATAACTTATTCAAAAAACCCTTTAGAAACACTTGGGAAAACACACCTTAGGGAAAATATTATCAATTTGATGCCCGGATTCACACATTATGCATCCTCTAGAGAATCACAGGAGTAGAAATTTCAAGCTTTGAGTTATTTTGAATTAAACTAATACTGAGGGGTTGACTCATACCTATATGATAAAGAATGGACTGATATTGACAATAGGGGATAATCCAATTTTTTTTTCATTGTCCGTCAGGTAGTTTATTGAAAAGTATTGGACACGTATTTTTTCTTTTTTCACGTGGTCATAAAATTACGGAGATATATCGAGTTGAAATGGCGCATGACGTCACATGTAGGTAAGTTTTATACCTACTTGTGACGTAGTAAGCCCCCACTCTCCAACTTTAATGAGTTTTAACTAAGTATTTTTTTGATAAAACAAATAATACGTGTCTAATATTTTTGTATTACCTGTCTGACGGACAAAATAGAATGTCGTTTTCTTTACCCAGTCCGATCCCCTATTGATTGATTGATTCTGAATTGTTTGCATTCATTGAATTACTTTTGTTGGCTGGTGTATTTCAATCAAATAACGAAAGTTCTGAAAGTTTATGGGATTCTCAAAAAGGAAGACCAATACTCACAACAACCATATCAGTGAAGACTTTTAAGAAAATATCAAGAGTTATATGGTTCGACAACAGGGAAACTCGATGCGAATGGCGTTTTTAGACAAATTAGCTCCGATACGTGAGTTGTAGGATCGGTGTGAAATACCGAAGTTATACAACCCTTCCGAAAATGTGACAGCAGATGCAAAACAGCTGGTAGCATTCAGAAGAAGGTGTCCATTTTGGCAGTAAATGCATTGAGGCCGCAAAGTTTTTTAGAAGTATTAAATAGAAAATAATGGCACAAATTGTAATAAATTCTCATAAATATAGCTTTTCTTTTCATTGAAATGATACAGTTTGTTAAAATACAAACCCTTAGTAATTAATAAATATCACACATAACTTCTGGAAATATAGTACTGGGTCAAATAAGACCTTAAGTCCATTTACGTTATTTACTTTAAAGACCGTATGAAGGTTAAAGAAGTTCATTTAAAACCGTTGTCAAAATTGGTGAACATTAAATTCCTTTCATAAATTCCATTGAAAACACAGGAGTCGTTGCTAGTGGCTTTAATGAATATAACAACGCATTGTAACGAAAACAGCAACATAAAGGTATTTAACATAAAAATATTTCCCGAAAGCCAGCCGAATAACGGAAAGAATGTTAAACTCTCTCCACACAATATTTCAGGCGAAAATTCCTCCAAAAAGGATACTGTAAACAGAATATTTTATAGATCAGATACTCTTGATGACTGGTCAGTATTGACTGATATTCTACAACCCATGATTGATGAACTTACTCACAAATGACGAAACATGACCCTTGCACATTTCGATATTTTTATTTTTGTAAAAGCTATTTATTGAGGGACTTTCGGTAATCTATCACATGCTGTAGGTTTCTTTGCAAGACGAAAATCACGATGATAATAAAGCAATGAACTAATCATATCGATGGAACTATATTTTTTTGAAAAAAAAAAATGTTTTGACTATTGCATCACCAAATAATTATTCAGAATTTCATAACGGTTAGGTCAAATTAAGCAATTTCGAAGGACCCCATAAAGTAAAGATTTTAATATGAGATAAAGATTTATTTTCACCACTATATATAAGTAGGTACATTATTAGGTTTTGTAAACAATCTGCTTCTTAGTCGTTCACTCTTGACAGAGTGGTCGCGGTCATCCACAACTGCGGTTGCTTTTTTTATTAATATCCATAGGCTCGCGCTTGACCACTATCTCACTTGATGGTAACCGATGATGTGGTCGACGGTGAAGCACGCTTGCCTAGAAGAAACCTATTCACTCTTGACTTAAAGACCCCTAGATTGTAGCTATCGGGAATCACAGACTCCGGCAGGGAATTCCACTCCTTAGCGGTACGCATAATAAAAGTATTGCTGTCTTCACGATCCTTTTACACTGGTCTCTAATTGGTGTGCACATTTGCCGCAGAGAACGTGAACAAAACATGATTACAACATACTGTGGAAGTTTGGTGCCTAAGCTAGATGAAAGGCCTGTGTTTCAGGACATCAGATCTCCATCCCTTCAGAAGCATAATTAAACAGAATTATGGACTCTTACACAATTGCAAGGTCGATTAACAGCCGCTTGAGTCGATTTTGAGGTTAAACCGCGTTTGTCTAAGTTGGTCCGTGGATGGGTGACCACACATTCCATACCGAGTTTCCTTCCGTTACCGAGGCTGTCAATTGTAGATCTTTGACAGTCGATAAGAAGTCACTGTCCCAAAAAGTCTGACAACCAGTCTTACCAAGTGGAATCGTATTAACCAGTACTAAATAGGTTGTGGAGGTCAGATAGGCAGTCATCTTTAGCCTATAATGTTCCCACTGCTGGGACACAGGCCTCCTCTCTATGAGAGGGATAGGATATAGGATAGGGATAGGCAGTCGCTCCATGTAAAATACTACGTAGTATCTAAATTCATCCGGTTTGACTGGAAGCCGACTCCAAAATTGGGAAAATGCTTGGCAGATGATGATGACACAAATGCGGCTAGAAACTAAAATAACAACTAAAGCATTTTAATGAAAACTGATCTCAAACAGGTTTCACTAAAATAAAGGTTCCACAAAATCACCGCGTCCATTAATTCCATATCTATTTCCGAGAAGGCCCGAAATTAAACCGAGTGGTCATGAGTCTCACCACTTAAATTGTTTCCGGAGATTTAAATTGACAGATGAACTGACGTCCGATAGACACTGATAGTCAGTTAGAACATTTCTTTAATTTGACTCCGACGTATTGATTGATAGTGATTAGTCTGTTTCAGTATCTACTGCGAATAAAAGAGCCCTAGCATTAAGTTATATGACAGCACAAATGTAATAAAATCTTTTATCATTAATTTTCGACTTCAAAAAAGGAGGAGGTATACAAGGTATTCTGAAAAGGGGTAGGGCGAGGTATGTTTATCTACAGAACACCAATGGTACTAGATGTTTCAATCAGATCCGGCCTGTCCCCATGCTGTCCTCTCCCAGCAACGCCCTAAGCCGAGGCTCTTACCCCACAGGGGGTGCCCTTAGCGTGTAGTCGCTTAGTTTGTAAGTTTATTTAAACCCTGGCTGGAGGCCTTACACTCAAGGTACCCACAGGTTAGGCCGGTTAAGCAGACGACAACCTCCTAGGTTGAACTGCGAGATGCGATTGCCAAAAAAAAAAAACACCAGATGAAGTTCCAATTCCAAATTATAGTAAAACCACGGCCAATACAGTCCCTTTCCCTTGTCAAGGCATCCATCACTCGAAAAAATAATCGAATTCACGAAAACCAAACAAAGATCAAAATATCTTTGACTCCGTAATAACAATACTGCTTGCTTTTGGTTACAATAACAAGGCAATTCATCAAGATAATATTGCTATAAAAGTTTTAAACATAATCCGATATCACGTAATTGATGTTTTTGAAGGTTCAACTTGAAACAATAATGATCAAAAGCCAATGTTTTATACAGTTTCTTGGTCGTTTGTATAATAATATTATTTCTGTTGGTAAGCAAAAGAGATTGAGATTAGCTTTTGAATCGACGGAAAGTTTTCGCGAAGATAACAATGGGTATGATTACAGTGTTACTTAAGTGCATTAAAAGAGCAGATTAGTGAATCAACTGATTTGGAATAAAGAACTGGTAGACGAAAAACATATTTGTGTTTTACGAACAAAAAAAAATACATTACGGATACACAGAGCAACATATCAAGCTAAAAATTTCCAGTAAAACATGATTATTAGGCTTATACTGTTTACTGGATAACTTGATTGGGTGCCGTGCGTACGAATAGGCCTGACAACAAATAATTAATACTAGCGTGTCAGTAGTTAAAAAAACAATACAAACTGAGCTACGTTTCTTATTCTATTTAAATAAAAATCTATAATACGATAGGAAAGCTCAACAGTTTATTCTTTAGACTGTACTAGTAACAAGAAAACATAAAATAAAATTAAGTTCAACCCTAACAACACGCAAATAATCCATAAAATTAGTCTTACCACACAAGCTCGCCTTGCATTAACTAATACTTGAACAAACAATTCACCTCGACGTCTAACATACATTAAAGACACCCCTACAATGCATTATTCTCACTCTCAATTACCTTTTGTTCCACAATTTACAGGACGGTACAGCATCCAGATGTAGACATACATGGTAAGGTCCACAATTTTCCGGCTTCAGCTATTACAAGGTGTTGTTTTGCATCCTCGACAAAATTCAGGAGGTTGTCACAAAAGACATAAATAATTAATATAAATTACGGTTCCTAGTTAATTATTAATGAACGCTGCTTTTTTTGTTGTTTAAGTTTGTCAGTATATCAAAATAAACCACTTTAACGTGATTTAGGGTATAAGAAATTATCGAATAAACGTTTGAGATTGTTTGTATGTATGAAAGCGCGGTTATAGGGCAAGGATCAGACGGGCTGCGTTTAAAACACGGGTGGTTCACACTTACCGATTTCCGTAAACAAGAAAAAAAATAAAAATTTCTACCCATTTTATTATTGATTCTGGACGAGAATCATAAGCATAGTTACCTACCTCCTTGAATTTGACGAGGATGCAAAACTACACCTTGTATAAAATAAGGATTAATCTAATATACTAATAATAAAGCTGAAGAGTTTGTTTGTTTGCTTGAACGCGCTAATCTCAGGAACTACTGATCCGATTTGAAAAATTCTTTCAGTGTTAAATAGCTCATTTGTTGAGGAAGGCTATAGGCTATATATCATCACGCTACAAACAATAGGAGCGGAGCAGCAATGAAAAATGTTGTGAAAACGGGGAAAATGTGACGCAGACGAAGTTGCGTGGGACAGCTAGTATCCAAATAAAAATGCTTGAAACAAAGGAAGACTAAATTGAACAAAATATTACTTTTTTACTGTGAGTAACTAGAGGAAGCTTCAGTTATTTAGTGACATGCATTATATATAGTTTTGTATCTCTGATTAAATCTAATGTGTGTAGGCCGAAAACTTTTGGACTTACGTGATAATAATGTAGGTGCATAGTCTTAAGAAAAGAAGGCTAAATTATAACAGCCGCACAGGTCGATCTTTAAGGTTAAGCCGTGCTTGCCGAGGTTGGTCCGTGGATGGGTGACCATAACTACATACCAAGTTTCCTCCGTGCCTCAGAAAGCACGTTAAGCCGTTGGTCCCGGCTGTCATTTGTAGATCTTTGATAGTCGTTATGAGTAATCAGAAGTCTGACATCCAGTCTTACCAAGGGTTATTACCCAGTTACTGGTTGCGGAGGTCAGATAGGCAGTCGCTTCATGTAAAATACTGGTTACTCAGCTGCATCCGGTTAGACTGGAAGCCGACCCCAAGATAGTTTGGAAAAAGGCTAGACAGATGATGATAGTCTTAAGAAAAGTAACATATAGAGCGTCTTGTGCTCAAAACCCTTGTCGGCAAAAATATTTTTATTCTGTTTATGTGGCCAGTTAATAGCAGTAGGATTGACTCCTATAACCTTCATTGAACGATACTATCAAAATTGAGCTTGTGCCTGCTAGACAATACACCTCAGCTCACCCCTTCACAGAAAACAGTCGTGCTATTATGTAAGTAAGATCTCATGTGAACCAACAAAATTAAATCACACGACTCAGAACAGTTGGATTAAGCGTGCCCATTGTAGCGAAGCGATAAATTTTTCTATTCTGTTCGGCAAAGCTGGAGTATCACAATGTTTTACACCGTCGACCACTTTGTGGGGTTAACTCCTGCTCGCGTATTGTTTGGAGATCGTTCCTTCTTTTTTTTTCAACCCCACAACGTCCGCTGAAAAGGCTTTCGCTTACAATTTAATGCTGTTAAGTCTGTCGGTCCGTGGTTGCAGCAATAAAAATTGCTTGTAGACTATTATTTTGTGGTAAGTAATATGTTTATAGCTCTTTTGTAGGAAGTATAGGGTTAAAGGTTTTCAAAATCATGTGACGTTGCTGAAGTTCTAACACCACGTACGTCAAAAATAGCAACTTTGGCATTATTATTCCTAGGTAACAGTACAAAAGCAATTTTTTGTTTTTGTTCATTTTCAATTCAAATTAGATAGAGACGTTGCTTGTTCGTGATTGGCTGAAATAATGCGCCTTCCAATTCTCTAGCATACGGCATCAACATGTCAAAACCACCAAAAATTGACTTACATGGTGTTAGAACTTCAAACGTCGCTTATTGAAAAGACCGACACTATTTTTCCGCTCACATGCTTCAACATATACGCCCACAGCTCTCCGGCAATAAAGGACCATAGAAACCCAATTCCCATTAACCTATTTGTGTTCCTTTTGAAGCAACATTGCCATGGATATTGGATATTTCATCAATGCAACCACAAACACAAACAAATCAAATATCCCTCTGAATTTCAAACAGCAAATGATACGAGCTAATGAATTAAAAACACTACATCAGAATTTAATAATATAATACCTATATACCAAAGTCAATACAGGTCAGTTGATAGAATAACGACTATTATAACTTGCTCCCTACGATTTGAAAAGTTATTAAAGTTTGGTAATGTCACAGAGGTCTTGGTTAGCTGGTTGGTGATAGCGTGTTGTGAATAAACCATGAGTTGTTTTCAATTTAGCGTAAAAGCGTTCCGTCATAAAGCCGGTCCAGTTTAATAATTAACATTGTATGTTTGTTTCACAAATATATGTAGGCAAGTGGCTTATGGCTACATAATAACATCCGCAAGGGTCGATTTTCAAGGTTAAGAAAAGTTTGCTGGAATCGGTCCGTGGATGGGTCCTCCATTACACTCTGAGTTCCCTCTGTGACTCGGACAAAACCTTAACTGGTTTATACCGGCTGTCATTTTTAGATCTTTGATAGTCTTGTTGGGTTGTCTTCAGCCCGAAAGTCTGACAATCAGTCTTACTATGGGTATCGCAATAACCAGTATATAGCTTGTGGAGGTCAGATAGGCAGCCAGTCCATGTAAAATAGCTCAGCTGCATCCGGTTAGACTCGAAGCTGATCCCAACATAGCTGGGAAAAGGCTAGGCAGATGATGTTCTTGGGGGTTGTTGTAACTTCATTCAATCTAAAGATGCATCGAGCAGACAATACGTAATCCACTTAAGTTCTTTTCGAAATGTACCGCCACGTTTCGGTCGTATTTATGAATTGAAATCAGGGTCCTGACAATTACAGTGAGTGTTTTTAGGGTCAACGCAACTGTAATATCTTCTAGATCGTTTGATACAGAGTAGCATTCAGCTTGCTTGGGTTAGTGACAAATTTAAATTGAGGCAATTCGCTGAATTATACAAGGTGTTGTTTTGCATCCTCGTCAAAATTCAGGAGGTTGTCGCAAAAGACGTAAATAATCAATTTCAATTACGGTGCCTTTAATTATTAATAAACGCTGTTTTTTTATTGTTTAAGTTTGTCAGTATTTCAGAAAAAAAACCCTTAACGTGGTTTAGGGAATGATATATTATATTTTCGAATAAAGGTTTGCGATTGTTTGTATGTGTGAAAGCGTGTTTACCGAACTTCGTAAATAAAATTAAAAAATACCTACCCTTTTTATTATTGATTCGGGTCAAGAATCATTAGCTTAATTATCTCCATGAATTTGACGAGGATGCAAAACAACACCTTGTATAGACACCCGAAATCTACCGATGGTACTAGAAAAGGTCTTTAATGGCAACAATCAAACTTTAAGTTTATGTCCTGTAGGCCCTAAACCCCTATCCCTACACGGAATTGATAAACGTTACTCATGGTTGATTCGTAGCTAGGTTCTGGACGGACCCAAAATAGATTATGAACGACAAGCTCAGAGAAGATACCTTAAAAGATAAGAAGAACAATAAAAATACAAAGATATAACACAAAATATGACGACCATTATCCCCATCTATTGGGTGTAACAATGCCCTTAACGAAGCCGAAAGGCAATGTTTTCCCTGTCATTGCGATCATTTATTTTTTCTAGACCGTACCTGGGAACCGTCTAGTTACGGAGATATTGGGGTTCAAAGTTCAACTTTTTGATGTTGTAACTCTACTTTAAATACTTCCACGACGCTCGTACTAATCAATGCATCCATTATCACAATCAATCCAGTGCTTTACATTGACTCATACCACAAAAGAGTAATTTTTCCTTGAAAAAAGCCCTCTGGACCAACTGGACAGATTCTCACCTGGACAGTTTCGCAGCTGGACATATTAGAAACTGGACAGAGTATAGTCGTTTATGAAAAAAAAATATGAACTATGAAAAATAGGTATTAAATTTAAAAAAAAAGTGTTTATTTAAGGGAAGACTGTAAAACACAAATGCAAACACAATAGAATAAGACCTGTCTTACAAGCTGTTTTAATGATTATTTGTTTTATGGTAAGTAATTTAAAAAAAAAACAACAAAATAAACGAAAAACAAAAACAGAATCATCAATTTGTAACTTCTGGACTATACACGTTCTATCCAGTTGCTAATCTGTCCAGTTGTTCTAAAGGGGAAAAAAGTCCATTCCCAGCATGACTAAATTGTGCTGCCACAACGCTTGACATAATCACAGCCACTTTTCATCAGAATCCTAAAAGCTTGTAACATTCTCAAATAGATCATTACCAAATAGATCTAAATAAATAGAGCATGAATTCTCCCAGAGACCTCACACAAGCGAAAGACGTATTTCTATTCCCCGCACCATTAAGGTGGTAAAAGCGACCAACGGAGCGTTCCACAAAATTTTAAAGCCCGATTTATATGTCGCTCGAAACGTATGGCGACGATTAAATGTAGCAGCAGTAGCGGGCGCGGACAAATGTTAAGTTATCACTTACCACGATTCTGCGACTAAATCTTCATTGGAGGAGAGAGGTTTTCTGTAATGTCTTGATTTTAGTGGAGGAAGAGATTTTCTTAAATGTTTTTGCTTTTTATTTGTGCTGTCTGAAGGTTGTGTATTTTTAAATAAGGGAGTTGGTGTCGTGTTCTCTTTCTCTTATTTTGATCAGTTAGGTTCGATTCGTGGTTTTAATCATCAGCATTATTGTCAGATTCTGCGCAGAATTTAACAAAGGGATGACGAATTAAAAATGCAGGAGCAACCGCACTATAAAGTTAAAAAACAAAAAACGGTAGCAATAATATTGAGACCAAAAATACTAACCACCTTAACGACCAAGACTTTTTACACTTTGCCTTTACTTGGAAACTGTCCATAGTTCGGGGAAGCACTAATAGAAAATTTTAAAGTTCCAACGTTAAAATCGAAGTAGGTTGACAGCAGTGGTCGCACATCCGCTGTCTTTCAAAACTTTAGGGTCGAAAAATGGCTTCTAACAGGAAACGTTACTTTGAAATTGTGGATTTGGGTTTTGGTCGGTAATTTTGGCCAAATGTTTACGTGTAGAGGCGATTGTATTTTTATTCGAATGAAATTAAGTAGGTTTTACTGTTTGAAATTCAATCAATTTTCTACAGAATTTCTTTCATCAAACAGGTGTTTATTTAGTTGATATGCCTCATTAGATGAGGCCTTTTTTTACGGATGGGGAATCCTCAAAATACCCCCCCCTCCCCCTCTGGGCGGAGCGGGAGGGAGTATATGGTATAGATTCTGATGAGGCCTCAATTATCGAAAAAAAAACTTAACTCTTCGAAATACCGTTTTATTGAATCGGTATTAGTGAAAGATTGCTTTATATCCTTAAAACTTTTAGCGTTAGATTGTTAACTCTAAATATTTGTACGAGTTTTTTTGAGTGACATTTGTATTCAGAACAATTTATATAAAAAGAGTAAATGATAGCGTGACGGCTGGGGAAAATGGTGTAGCGCCGACCCCTAGTAACATGGAACAAAAGTCAGAAAGATTTTTATTCATAACTAGCTGTGCCCGCGACTTCGTCCGCGTGGTATTAGATTTTTTCTAAAATAGAAGTAGCGTAAGTAACTCCTTATTACATCAGCTATCTGCCTGTAAAAGTCTCGTCAAAATCGGTGCAGCCGTTCCAGAGATTAGCCGGAACAAACAGACGGACAAGAAGACAAGCAAAAATTGTAAAAAAAATGTTAAATTGGTATATGTACCTATACTTATACATTCATATGCATGCAGTAAATTAAAGCGGTTATTTTAATATTAAAAACAGACACTTCAATTTTATTTATGTGTATTATTTATTTGTAGATACTTTAAAATCCTTTACAAAACAAATACTAACCAAACAAAATGATAACCAAAACCGTGCTACACCTCCCTCAAAAGTGTCAAACCCTGCCTGAAATACTTATCAATTGAACCGAATTAAATATTCCAGAGTACATTAGAGTGCAAAAGCCACGGCCAAGTTGGAAATAGAATGAACGATTTCAGGATCGAACCCAATCGGGGTGAAACTTAGGGTTTAGCAAGTTTGTGCCGATCTCCGAGTTCCGTTGCTAAATGGCAGCCACAATTCGGTCAGAGGTGAGAGTTGCGAGCAATTTATAGCCGGGGCAAGATATATCGAGGAGTTGAAAGTAGCGCAACAGCTACATTACCAACGAGTATATCCGAAATCGGTGCAGTTTCAGAAGTCCAATTTTGCGTTAGTAGAAAAGTCTTGCATGAGTAACAGATTCTAGACCTGAGAAACTCATCATCTGCCTAGCCTTTTCCCAAACTATCTTGGGGTCGGCTTCCAGTCTAACCGGATACAGCTGAGTACCAGTATTTAACATGAATCGACTGCCAATCTGACCTCCACAACCCAGTAGCTGGGTAGTACGATACCCCTTGGTAAGACTGGATGTCAGATTTTTGATTCCGCAACCGTTCTCCTACGACCGGTTCCCAGAAAAATCCAATAAAAGTCGTTAGTAAATATTTGCAGAACAAAAAGGCTTACCACATTAAGGTATAAAACGCAAAGTTGAACAAAAATATTGGAAAGACCCTTCTCAACTGAGATTAAAAGTGTTACCCAAACAGAAGTATGAAATTACACATTAATTTAATTACCTAAAACTCTCGCACAGATTTACTGAGGCGTCGAGGATAAAATTTTAAAATAATTGTTGGTAATACGAGCAAACGTTCTAAAATGGAACTAGAAAAATGTCGCGAAAATAGTGATTTTATTTGTCTTGCCCTTAAAAAAGTCACAAGCGTAGTACACACAACCGGCACGCGTGATTGACCGAAGTAGGATTGATGACGAAGAAAGACTAGAATATACGGATCATGAAACATATCGCCTTTTATTCCTGATCAGCTTTTGCCCACAACTACGGCTTCGCTCGCGTTTTATACGGATATTGTCCCACGGGATCGTACTACCGGAAAAAAAAGCTATACCAGACTTTTAATTTATCCCTATGTCAATTTAATCCATATCCATTCAGTAGTTTTTGCGTGAAAGCTTAACAAACATCTATACATCTAGACTATACATCCATACATCCTCACAAACTATCAAATTATAATATAAGTAGGATTGTTGCTGAAGTCGGGAGTTTACACTAAAATATCACGATACAGTTGACGCAGTGGCTGAGCGTTGTTGGCTGCTGCGCTGCGTGTCGCGGGTTCGATTTACGCACGGAACAGATATTTGTATGCCCTACAGCCCAGGTGTTCTGGGTCTGGCTGTTTGTGTATGTGAGTTTAAATGTTTGTAAACAGTAAACGCACCCTCTATTCAGGAGAAATTCTTAGTGTGGGGGCACCCTTTTCAAAAAGACTTTATTTAATATAAAACTGAGGAGAAATAAAAACTATTTAATGATGACTGTTTTTCGAGAAAGCGCCGGAGAAGTAAAGAAAGTTTTCTTAAACTTTTTTGTAAAAGCGAATGGAAGTGACATATTTTAATGAAGATTTCAGTTGAAATTTTCTTCCAATGGCATGAAAGCCTCATTATACTAAACAGCTTGCATTTGACTTCTCCAACAATAAAATAATATTACCTAAAGTTGCGTTTTACGTCAAAGAGCGAACAAATCAAATAGCCTAATATAGGTTGAAACAACTAACTATCCGTAAGTTTTAAATTAGAATACCTTATCTGTCTGACGAGAGGGTTTGACACATGACATTGTGCCTAGGCACTGTGTCATGTGTGACTCTGTGTCATTAAATAATGGTAATTTTATAGCAAAAATGATGATGGATATGTCAAAAATGAGGGTATTGTATTGGAGAAGCATACGGTAGTACAAAAACAGAGAAAAGAGGAAGGAATGGGAAGAGGTCTTTGCCCAGGAGTGGGAAAGATCAGGCAAAATAAAAAAAATAATAAAAAAATACGATAGTGGCAAGAATATTTTAATCACGCTGAAAACAGAAAAATGTTTTTCATGACCTACAGGTATTTGTTCCGGGTCTGGCTGTTTGTGTATGTGATTTTGATTGTTTGTACACACACCCACGATACAAGAAAAATCCTTAGTGTAGAAAAAAAAGCGAATATCACTGGCTCGTCAGACCTTCCAAAACTAAACTAGGGCAGTGCCAGTTTTAATATGCCATTTATGTATCGAAAAGACTTTCAAACACGGTATGTTGGTAGGTTGGACCTACCTATATTGTTTTTCGAAAGGACGCTTCCTGAAATGTTATTCGTTAACTTTAGCTTGCCGATACAGTCAAAACTATTCAAGTAACAAACACATAAACAGAGACGTATTTCACGTCCCGGATGTCCGTCTCACTCTACGAATGGGCTGCATTCAATGTATGAGAATTTTTAACGTAGCCAGTTGTAAAAAGTAAAACATAAAAAAAAGTTGGAGTGAAATTTAAAGTTGTGCATTTTTGTTGGACGTGCGGTATTGTTTTATTAAGGTTTTGTTTATTTCGCGTATTAAATAGAATTCAGGCTTTAAATTGTTGAACAATAGAGAACAGTGGTAAAAAGGTTTCAGTTATCAACTTTCGATTGAAAACAAATTAAAAGCATATTTTTTCAAAATGACGGTAAGTATGTGTTAAATATTAAAAAAAAAGAACATAACCGTCAATTAACCGTAAAAACCTCAATTTGAAATTTCTGAAGAAATGAGCACATATTCACGAACGTAGGTACTCAGCCATCGAAAGAATCCTAAATAGACACTCACGATTAAAACGAGTCGTTATGAAAACCTGATGTCTTCATCGAGTGCCGACAGCTCGATAGTCAATGAGCATTTATCGATTCTTATTAGATATTCATAAGAACTTCGTGATCGGAATATCCGAATAATTTAAAGGATAATGCAGACGATGGAGTTTTCCGTATCTGTTTTGTTCTCGGAGGACAAAAATTCCCGAAACAGAACCGGCATAAATTTATTTATTTATTTATTTAACACTTCAAGTACAATGTAGGTACATAGTCAACCTTTGGGTGATGCAGAGACAAACAGTGGTAGGTGTCTAACTGCAAAAAAATATAATTTAATAAGACATAAAAAAAAGAAATATAAAATACTATAAATTTATATAAAAATACTATAAATATATATTAATATATAAATTATGAAATAAAAGGACAAACAATGAGGAAAATATCAACGTTGTGACGATACTGCTAGCTTCTTCCGAATGTGCTCGCGAACTTTTATTTTAAAAGATAGACGATTTGTTACCATCCTGATTTCCTGGGGAAGCGCGTTCCACAGAGTAATAGACTGGACGAAGAATGATCGGTGAATGAAGTCTGTGCGGTGAGAGGGACATTGAAGAACACGGTTTTGCGAAGAGCGCAGACTCCTGTGCAAAAATAAAATAAATGTGGGTTCACTTTTAGTCATCCCTTCTTTTTTTATACTAAGTAGGTTTGCGTTTGGCCGCACCTCGCCTGATGTGAAGCGATGATGCGGCCTAAAGTGGAGCACGCTTGCCTAGAAGAAACCGATTCATTCGAACTTTGAAGAGATCGCAATTATAATAATCAGGAAAACGCCCGCAGTGAAATGCACAGACTAGCGGTTCACAAAACAAATGTTAAAACAAAGCGCTTTTTTCTTCAAATAATGGCATTATGTCACGTTTCTTAAATAATGAACAACTATATAATGTATAAATAACGCAACAAGTTAGCAGGCACGCATCCTACACTCAAAAACCGACAAAAGTCGTCTGCATCATCTTCATCTTTCTCCGGCCCTTTTTCCAATTTATTTGGGGTCTTCTTCTTCCGTACTTCTCTATTAGTCTTTATCTCATGAGTCACCCTTTTTCTAGTCATATCATCTTTCACACAGTCCATGCATCGTTTGTTTGTTCTCACCCTACTCTCAAAACCATCCACATTCGTACTCAAAACTTTCCCCACGAGTATTCCTCATTCTTTAAAAAAATTATCATCGTCATCAGCCTAGCCTTTTCCCAAACTATCTTGGGGTCGGCTTCCAGTCTAACCGGATGCAGCTGAGTGCCAGTATTTTACATGAAGCGACCGCCTATCTGACCTCCACAACCCAGTAACTGTGTAATACGATCCCCTTGGTAACACTGGATGTCAGACTTTTGGCTTCTGACTACACGTTACGACTGTCAAAGATCTACGAATGACAGCCGGGACCAACAGCTTAACTTGCTTTCCGAGGCAAGGAGGAAACTCGGTATGTAATTATGGTCACCCATCTACGGACCAACCTCGGCAAGCACGGCTTAACCTTAAAGTTCGACCCGTGCGGTTGTTATTATTTAGCCACGAGCTCCTTTCTTTATATGAATAAGGAATAAAATTGAGGAAAGTTTGATAAGTCGCTCGTCTGTACAGTCCTTAAATGAAGGATGTCTTTCCCTGAAGAAACGTTGCAATCAAGGCGGGGTTATGACATGCTAGAATTAATCTTTTATTATCCTTTCGATTTAACAGCTTTGAAAGAATGACAGCGGGTGGGAAATGTTACTGAGTAACCAACTGCTCGAATTATACCCCACTTTGTTTCCTACCGATTATATTGTGGATAACTGTAGAAGTTTATACACCGATTATTTATTCTGTTTTAAAGAACGTTATAATGTATATTTTGCTGTAACATCAAACTTTATGTCAAAGAACTTTAAGGTTTAAGTTATTTTGTTTAAAATGTAACAGCATAATTAGTAGCAGGTAACAAAAATACGGTAAAGTAAAACATCGTACGAAAAACATGTATGAATGAAAAATATACGAGTCAAATTGAGAACCTCCTCCTCTTTTTTCGTCGGTTAAAAACAGTTTTTAAGACTTCCAAACCTGTCATTCTTTGGACAAAGTGAATTCTCATTTTACTTGAACACATTTTCTTAGTTCTATTTGCTACATTCATTAACAGCTAACCTCATTTACTATAAATATTTCCTCAACATCCATATTCACACCATGTTTTAAGCAATAAAGCTGCGCCTACGGCTATCGTAAATATGACCTTTCTGACCCCAAATATGACCCTTATGACCCGAGGCCCTCACGTCGCTTCTTTATATGCACGAACAGCGATTCGGGAGCTCCCGATCCTTGGTCCCTGGAATCATACGTTCAATTTAATCGCGATAGGTCAGTATCTATTTTCCTTTGAAACAGTATTTTTTTTCTATTTGCAAATGTTTTTTTCCTTGAAGGATCATTTGTAGACTTTGAGAGACTGTCCTATTTTTTTTTTAGAATTTAAGTAGGAATTTGTTTTTTTAGGGTAATTTTGTAACAAAGATGTTTTTTTATTCTTTATCGTGTAGATACTTGGTTTTGATTAAGTTGATTAAGGAACGCTTCTCAGAATTAATTTTGACGGATATTTGGAATCTTTCTTTACCTATTCACTGCTAAGCCAAGTGTATTGACACCTATTGATACTTAAATAAAAATGAGAGCAGCGGTGGCCCAGTGGTGGCAGCCCCGACTTACGAGCAATAAGCCGTGGGTTCGAAGCCAGGCAGGCGCATTACTTTGTGTAATTTATTTCATCACCACTGTCCTCAAAAACTTCGTGAGGAAACCGGCATGTGCTAGAACTAAAAATTCCAAGACATGTGACTTATTATTATACCAACCCGCACTGGGCCCGTGTGGTGGATTACAGCCCACTCCCTCTCATAGAGAGGAGGCCTGTGTCCCAGCAGTGGGAACATTATAGGCTGATGATTATGATGTTGATACTTAAATTGTCGACTGTCTCGTTGGTCTAGTAGACGCAAGATCTACTACTGAGCATGAGGTCCTGGGCCTGATTCCCAGATTGGGTAAAGTGTTATTCGGGTTTTCGTTCAGGAATTTCTCAGTAGTAGCCACTGAGTCTACATTTTTGCCTGGTTGATGGCAATAGGCTCGCCCCCTATTACATGTAACTTAATAACTGTCGGAATTTGGGTGCACTAACAATAAGTATACCTCTGCCTAACCCTTCGAGGATTACAAGAGTGATGATAAGACAATAATCAAATTATATGTCAACCGCGTACAGAAAAAAACACTCCATGAGACTAGTATTACCTTAAGTCGAGATTTTTTCTATGAAACTCCAAACTGCCACGTACATTCATAAATTCAATATAATAATGCACTGAGAATGCTGCTGCGGCTGCCTTGGCGTAGCAGTGCGTCAGGGATGTTTGCAGAAAATAATATTAATAGTTTTGCCGCAATTATTAGGAATAGGTGTGCATCCCTGATGACCCGTGTTCGCGGCAGCACCAACAGTATTCTCAGTGTATTCGCTGATCGGTGGGATTCTCCGATGATGCGGAGGTGGATGCGGCTTCACGCTGAATTTTAATTGTGTATTTTTCATCTGTCTGTAACCTACTAACACTAGAATTTAAGTATAATTGTTACTAATCCTATGGACTCCGGTCTGAAATAAAAAATTCTATTCTATTCTATTCTATAAACACCGTCACACCATCGCCTTAAGTCGGGATCATCTAGTAAATATGAAGCAAATCAATTTATATCCGTTGCTTATAATTGTTCATAGCACAATTATAAGCAAGGAACATTTCGTAAGGAAAAGGAACATTCTGAACACACCTTTCTTAGTATTTAAGCAAACAGTTTACAGCATATAAACCACTATTCTCATTCCAGTAATAATAAAACCAGGACATTGTCGCAGCTATAATTACTCTTGCTACGGTTACATAGTGCCTTCCATAGACAGACATAACCCAGCATAAATACGTAGGCTAACTTGACACAATAATAAGTACCCTCCACTGTGACCATGGAGTGGATAGCCAACGGAGCGCTTATTTGTGAACGCGATCATCAATGAACACTAACTAAATTGCTTTCCTAATAAACAGTTGAACTTCGTTATCGGATAATGGAAAGTGCATTACCCACGAGTGACAATACTTACTCTCTTGGATGCAATGCACATCCAGCTTTAAACACACCGACTGACTTGAATATTTTAAATTTCATTCATACGAGTGAAGAAGGATGCTATGTGGTCTCGATATGTGTAACATAGTAGCCAATAATGACTCAAAGATTGATAAAGAGTGCCTACACATACCTACCGTACACGTACCTACCGTACCTGTTTTTATCATCACTTACACGGACTCACCTAAGTGACATAAGTAGATATGCAATGCGTTTTTGACAAATATAGCCTATTTCTCCATTTCCTCATTACTCCGTGATAGTCACTTGTCACCGACCTACTCAAGTATTCTAGTCCTGTCGGCCGAAGTTTTCCTTCAACTCGTTTTAATATGATACTAAAGTTGGATATAATCCGCACTTTGAGAGTTTATTCCATGATATTGCCGATAAAAAGTGAGAAAATGGCGGCGTAAAATTTTTGTTGGTACTCAAGCAATTTCGGTTATTGTTATACGAGTTTGAGAGGGTTTTGTGGTTATTCATTGTTATAATGAAGAGGTTTTAGCTACTTTTCGTTTTAAGAGACACATATACCTTTTTGGTGTATTTCAACCGTTTAAAACGGAAAACTGTTGCCTACTGGGTTTAACATC
Organism: Cerastis leucographa; assembly: GCA_963082945.1. Lineage (NCBI taxonomy): Eukaryota > Metazoa > Arthropoda > Insecta > Lepidoptera > Noctuidae > Cerastis > Cerastis leucographa. The sequence goes on from OY720361.1 coordinate 7,859,403, forward strand.
AGGTTGATAGCAATAGGCTCACTCCCATGGGACTTACCACAACTGGCAAAATGCGGGTGTACTATTAGTTTCACCTCTGCCTAGCCTTTCGTGGATTACAGGCGTAATGTTATGTGTGGTTAACCATTTATTTATTAATATTGTATTGTATTTAGTACAACCCATTTAGTACACCATGGAAAATAATTAATTATAGTACACTATCTTTCACCAATTTAACAAAAACAAAACTTCAAACTGGAATTACCATTCAGGATGGAAACGAAAATAACCACGTTCGGCAAAAAAACACGAACTCAAACTTCAAAACATAGTTACGTACAAAACCATACAATTTCCAGTGAAGCTATATTCGTTACTTGTTTGCGCTTTTGAAAAGCTTCGAAAAATTGTTAGTATCTACAGTTTTTTCGAGCTAAAATCGGACTCGGCCGGTTTTTGTATTCGTACGTTGTTCACGGTACCCTGAACAATCAAAAGTTGCTTTTCATTTAACTTATCGGGTTCCAAACAATGCGGGTATCGGGAAACGCGGGAACGGTGAAATTGGTTTATACCTTTGTCTTGTTACTTTAAATCTCGTGAAGAATCGGATTTTATTTAGGAGAATGAATATGTACGTTTTTTGTGTGCGTGAGTTATTTATTGCGAGAAGATTAAATCGTTTGGAAGAATTGGAAAAAGAATTGAATTGAATTGGTTTGCAGACTTAACAGTATCTGAATTATAGACAAATATTAGCAGAAGTAATGAAAAACCTAATTACAAGATTATTCTGAAATGTGGTATTAAGTCTAATCCCGGGAGAAATAAAGAAAGCCCTAAAAACTAATTTAACTTTGAATGTAACCCCAAGCAATCCAAAATGGCATCTTTTTAAATCCGTTTAAAAACCTTTTTGTCACGCGTCAAAAACGTCTAGTAAGACACTTACATAGTCAAAATAAACGAAAATTACTTTATATTTTTCTTTTAAGACTATAACTACAGACGTTTTTACAGTTATTTTAAACTGCAAACAACTTATCTATGAAGGCGGGAAAACACAGAACTAAAAATGAATGTACAAAGTTTGACATATAATACAAATTTTCTTGACTAGAATCGCCATCTTACACATTTAAAGTGGTTATAATATTATACCTTTGCCCGCAAAACCAAAGATTAATCTAATGTTGTTCACAGTCATGTAAAATAAGAGGTTTAAAATTGTATGCAGTAGATGGTTATATGCCGTGCATGACCCAGGCAATTTGTAAAGTTGAAAGTGAATAATCGATGTTTCCTCTATTTAGAATGTTTTCTTTCATATTATATCTAAAAAAAGCATTCGCAAAAGTGTTTCCAAAATCTCCTTTCTTAATTAACAATTCACGACGAAATTATTACTGTCGTAAAATTAACTATTAAACGAATAAAGTAACCAGAATCATTTGAATCAAAAATTATTTTAGTTCATAAAACAGTGGTAATTAATTTCTAGGAAGTAATTCTGCCCATCCGGCCGAAGACCCCGCAATTTCCTGACGATTGTACCAAAGTCTTCAGCTGACAATGTCGTTATGAACTTAGATACCGTCGGAAATTAGTCAAAAAGTAATAATCGTAATATTAATTACAATTACTGGAAGGAATATCAAAGAGGGTAATCGGAATTTGTTCTTTGTTCAAGACAAATTGAGGTTCAGAGGAGAGGGAGGAAAATTGACTGTTAAGGAAAGGAAAATCACTCTGGACTTTATTGACAGTTTTTTGCCAGCAAAAGAGAGATTGTTGGTAGTTACATTATGTTTAACTTCAAGCAATTAGTAAACTACTTTTTAAATTAATAAAAAATCGTGTCTACACTAACTCAAGTTAACACTTTGACTTGTTTATTGATACGGGTGTTTGTCTATGGATGAAAAAGCAGCAACTACAAACTACAATTATTTTTAATAAAACGCATATACTATAAATGAAGTATTATTTATTCCCTTAATTACATTATTAAATCACCACAAAAATAAATTATTCAGCAGCATTTTAGTGTCATATCCAAGCCTTTCAGCTCCACCACAAAAACTACACCATTCATACATAATTCGGGCTTCAAAGCAACCCTAAACTGCCAATATGGTCCATCCGCCGAGCAGTCGACTGTCAAAGGGCCTAGCAGGTGAATTGAATCAGGGTCTCTTTGCCCCAAAGGGTACCGACCACTTACAACTTTACCCAGAATAATGGATACGAAACCGCACGTTATGAACTTCCACTTGCTATTGCAAAATGGCGGACGTTTCCATTTACGAATTTCGAATTGAGAATGATTTTAGGTGATCGTTGATTAGAGAATGAGGATTTTGAATAGCTTTGATTGGTTCTGATAATCAGGGTCTTGAGTACAAGCAATGAGGGCATTAAAAGTACGTATTTAAATGTTGGTCCTGTCTAAGCTTTGTAAAAATCCCTCCTCGATAATAGAGTTGGCCAAACCGATACGATGAAGTTGGAGAACGGCTGCGGATATTATCTGGAAGTGTCCGGTGTGAGCCACGTCCGTATTTTGGACCGAAACTTTTAACAATGTATAGAAATAGTTTATAAGCTTTAGACTCAAAAGAAAATTTAGCAATATGTTGCCCCACACTAAGAATTTCTTCGGTATCGTGTCTGCGTTTACACACATTTAAAGTCACATACACAAACAGCCAGACCCGGAACAACGACCGTTGGTCAAACAAATATTTGTTCCATGCGGGGATCGAACCCTCAACACGCAGCGGAGCAGCCAATCGCTCAGCCACTGCGCCAACCTTGCCGTCCTGTACTAAACCTATCTACAATACAAACTCTATATATGGCATTTTCAATACTAGGCTAGTTTACGTTAAATCGGCATCTTGTAAGGCAGTAAACACACAGTACCTAGTTACTATTACTCTGTATTTACACGTTTGCCTGCCTTTGCCAGAATTACGTCTATCAGCCTATTATATACCACTTCGATGGGTCTATTGTAAGTGAAGCATTGGACGCAATTCTCCAGACGTTGGCCCGTATGGACCATGTATACAGGGCGTTATAATAGTGTTTGTGAGACATGAATGTTGGATGTACAGGAGATGATAGACGTTAGAAGGCATTGAGGATGTCTTTGATGTGGTAAGATTACTTCAATGATAGTGTTAAAATATTCTTAACGAAGCCGAAAGCCACTTGTTCGCTATTCCGATATTTTTTTTTTTGTTCTAGGCTATTGGTTCCCAAAGTATGGTATGCGAAAGGTTAAAATTTTATTCGTAGTTTTATTGACAACGTATCAGAGAATATTTTCGAGCTTGCTTCGCTCGCTCTGGCAAGATTATTTTATTTACAAAAATCAAATGAAAAAAATGAAAATGAAAATCGACTGAGTTATTCCTTTTTCTGTACCGATGATTGCTTAAGTAGCTAGCTAGCGTGTGGCTGTGGCTTTAGTCAGATCACTTGATGTTAGGTTTCTAAGTTCATCTGTTCCTATAATTGCTGCCCTTTAGCATGTCAATATCGGTCGCTGCCCTTCCCGTAATATCTCTTTGCGCGAACCAAAACAATGAAAAATTTATAATGTTTTCATTGGTAAAAATGTTGAGGATCACGATAGATGTCAATTCACGGCGTTTAAAGTCTTTATTCCCGTGATTACAATTAAGGATGTCAATAAATGTGGATGGTTTAATGACCGCTATTGCCATGCTAAATGGCAGCAACTATAGCAATCCTTTGAGTACTTTACATCTTTACATCAAGACTGGTTTCGTTTCGAATACTATTTGAAAGTTCAAATTACTTACAAGGAGGTCATGAATAATTGCAATACCGTGCTGATATTTACAACCATAGTTTCGCAATTTCGGCTTGCGATGGACTGCCCTAAACTCACCGCAGACCCTGGCTATCCAATGCAAGCTAACTTTTGTTTTGTATTTACTCTCCCAACCGCAACACATGAACTAATGATGCGAGCTCAATGGAGTGTAAACTGAAACAATAATTAAACTTTCGATTCGACCAAACGGATGAGTGCAAACATACGGTCTGCAACTCATACGGAACTATCCGATATCGTTTAACGTTCTCAAATGCTGGGTTTTGGGATTAAATACAAATCAGCTATACGTTAACGGATGGATTCCTCTTGGAGCTTCGATTCGGATTGGAATAATAAATTGGTATGGTAGCTATTGGTGTTTGTGGGGCGATGTTCTGTTTACTTTAAGAATGAAAGGGACTTGGTAGTTTGAATAAGATTCCTATTACCCGAATATGAATATTGTCATGATGGTTAATCAAATACACTAGAGGACTTGCTATGTAGGGATGTCATCCGCGCGATCCACATGATCAAAAGAGAAGACATGATATAGCAGTGCTCTAAAATTTGTGATGTTTTATATTAAGTATTTGGATACGTGTCACAGGATAAAACTATTATTCCTGGGGACATCAATGTAGATAAAATTATCAGTCATTACTGAATTTATGTTTCTTACCCGCTGGACATAGGCCTCCCCCAAGCGTCACCACGACCCATCGTCTAGTCATCTGCTTCTCGCATCCAGCAGATTCCTGCAGAAGAAAACAATGGCTTGATGAAGACCAGGCCATCGTTGTCTTCTTGTTCTTGTTAAGATTTATTTACAAGAGTGTTGAAAACGTGCTGACATATCAGCATTTCTAATATAAAAATTACACCATTCACCCCCGCAACCATGACCTGACCTTCGCGTGTAGTCACAGGTGCAGCATAGGTAGTAAAATAGCTTTTAAGCGGCAAAACGGAAATGGAATCGCAGTAATATTATATTGTAAGCTACTGTCACGGTCTTTGAATTGTCATGGTCTGAGGAACGTCGTAAGTGGGCCATCTTATGTAATTTTCTGCAATGACAGACATTGACAATACAGAAAAGGAAATGGCGGTGCATTTGATAGTTGCATGTCGATTATTTACAAATATGGGGGACCATTTTGTTGCGGAGTCTTTTTATGTTTGTAGAATAAATAATGTTAGGTACTAGATTTCAATTTGAAGCATAATAATTTGATTTTGATTGCTGTTTGAATATGGGCTCGAGACTCAGCATTAACAGCCGTACAGGTCGATCTTCAAGGCTAAGCAACGCTTGTCAAGGTCAGTCTGTGGATGGACAACCGTTGCAATCTTTGACAGTAGCTGTCATGGTTTGAAAGTCTGACTCCCCGTCTTACCGATGGTTATCATGTTGCCCAGCAATTAGGTTGTGAAGGTCAGATAGGAATTCGCTAAATGTCAAATACCTACTGGTATTCAGTTGCATCTGGTAAGACTGGAAACCGACGCGACGCTAACAAAGTCGTCGAGTCAGGCTGTTGCGATAGTTTTGTTTTGCCTTTCCACAACAGAATCTGTGCCAATGGCTACTACACAACGTAACCAATCAAAACTTACTTTGTTTATTTTGAAGTCGAACACCTATTGGGCCACATACGGTACGGTCACAACGTGTTAGATGAGTGACAACAATGTTTTCAGTTTACAGAGTAGGACAGATAACTCCCAGCCAATAAAATCGAAGCAATCAGTACCCCTACTGAGTTTCGCAATGTTTGTGATAAGAAACAAACGTAGACAAACTGCCATTTTATCAGCGATGACGATGATTCATATATACATAACATCACGCCTGTAATCCCCGAGGGGTTCGGCAAAGGTGTACCTAATAGCACACCCACTTTTCGCCAGTTATGTTTAAGTCCCATGTAATAGGGGGCGAACCTATTGCCATCAAAGAGGACAAATCCGGATTCCGTGGCTGCTACTGAGAAATTCCTGATGGAAAAACCCAATAACACTTTTCCCGACCCGGTAATCAAACCCAGAATCGCAAGGTCAGCAACCGCGATTGCGACTAGACCAACGAAGCAAAGATGATTCAAAAGTCGAAAATGTAATGGAAGTGAAATATACAACATGTAACTTAATTAACGCACATCCTGAAAATAGTTCGTTCAGAATTGTTTACTGAATCCATTTCTATCATTATTAATATAGGTAATTTTTTATCCCAAAAATAATTAAAACTACGGAAATTATTGTCATATTAACCCTGTACAGTCAAAACACATTGAAATGGACGTAGTTTCGTTATGTTGTGTCGAGCGGCGTGGTAACTGCTTGTGCGAATGTGTGCGTTGCGTGCGTAGTAGTATGACCATAACGTTCTCCAAGAATTGGTATAACTAATTTAATAAATAACAATGCATATACATGTTAAATTAAAAATTCAGTGTATTTATTATGATTATAACATAATATTCTAATTGAGGTGTTTGAGGGTATGCGTTAATTACGTTATATGTTGTATGTTACCGAAAATCATATACAGGGTTATTTGTAAAACACCGACAACCTCTTAAGAGGTCATTCTACTCATCATTATGAACAACTTTTACTATGAGACCAAATCCGATATCGTGAAAAAAATAATCTGCTTTTCCCTACATTTTGACGAGTTATGTGAACATAAAGTACGGAACAGCTGATTTTTTTTTCGTGATTTCAGGTTTGGTCTCATAGTAAAAGTTGTTCATAATGATGAGTAGAATGACCTCTTAAGAGGTTGCCGGTGTTTTACAAATAACCGTATAAGTCCTGTTGAAATAATTTATTTATTTATTTTTTAGGACAAGTTACAGCTAAGCAGACATTTAGTAATAGTTTAAACAGAATATGGCCAATTACAAGTTTCCACATGTAATAATTGGAATATATGAAACAGAAAATTGATAAAATTAATAATGATCAAATTAATAATTATGTACTTATATGACACCAAACAGTAAAATTACTATTTACGCTCGAAGAAGCAATCACATAAAATGTTCTTCAATTTATTCAAACTAGTACAGAAAATGTCGATCTCAGCTTCCAGGCAGGTTGTGTTGTACATACGACTCGCTCTTACCATGAACAAGTTCCGTTTGTACGTAGTGGCGACGATTATTATTAGAATTGATGACGTTTTAGGAATAGATGCCGAAGAAATATGAAACTCTTTGAAAGCGATCGTCGTATTGTCAAGAAGTCGGTCAAACAAAAAGTTTAAGCTACAATATCATCGCTAAACTGACCTTTAAAAGAAACGCACACAGATCCTACTAATATTATAAATGCGAAAGTTTGTGAGGATGGATGGATGGATGTTTGTTACTCTTTCACGCAAAAACTACTGAACGGATTTGGATGAAATTTGGCACACGGGTAGATTATAACCTGGATTAACACATAGGATACTTTTTATCCCGATAGTATGTTCCCGTGCTCAACGAGGGCGGCGGCGGCGCCGCGGGCATAAGCTAGTAATATAATAATATTATGTTGATAGACAGCCGCAAGTTAATTTTTAGGGTTCCGTACCCAAAGGGTCAAACGGGACCCTATTACTGAGACTTCGCTGTCCGTCCGTCCGTCCGTCTGTCACCAGGCTTTATCTCATGAACCGTGATAGTTGGCCAGTTGAAAATTCTACAGATTATGTATTTCTGTTGCCGCTATAACAACAAACAAAAAACGGAATAAAATAAATATTTATGGTTTTTTTGGTCGTTTTATAAATAATGGTACGGATCTCTTCGTGCGCGAGACCTGAAAAAAAAAAAAAAATATTTAAGAAAACCGGCAAAGTACGAGTGTACTTTGCCGGTTTTCTTAAATATTTTAGGTATGTGCACTATCGTATTAGGGTCAACGATAGACTACTGTAAATACACGAATAAAATACCTTCAAAAAACACCTTAAAACCTTAAATATCTCCAACACCTTTTCAACGACCTCATCAATCATTTCTATTCTAACCCCCATCAAAACCAAGTCTTCCATACCGTAGTACACTAAGTACATTCAGGACTAAAGCCCCTTTCACATGCTAAGCTCGTCCCGAAGTCATAAGCACACCACGATTCTATAATATTAATATTTTCTGGCGAGTGCGTCATGCATCTCTGGCGGGGAGCACTTCGGGTAATGGAAACTAGCATTATAAATTTCCAGCACTAAGAGCTTGTCAGTGGGAGGACATTGATATTTTTCCTTAGAATCAGTTTTGAGTATCAGATAAAAGATTTTCTAATGGGATCATGTCAGATGGAGAGGAGTTTCGAGTTAGGTACTGTTATATTGGACACTTGACGATGCGCTTTTGTTTTAAGAACTTTTTTATTTTGTTTAAAGTATACGCACATAAAAGGTGCAAAGGTGGACTTAATATTATGCGTAGCTTTCCTTTCCTCTCTCATACGGTTAGATATTTAAAATACCTTTAATTAGGTAGGTTATATTTAGTACCTAAATTCTACTTTTGTCTATAATTACCTTATTTTATTTTACCTAAAACGAAATCAAGGTTATATCAAGCACATTTACTTCGGCAAATATAATTCAAGCAACCTAGAATTTTATTTAGAGGACTCGAAAAATTAGAACAAGGTCTCGTACTCAGCGTTTTGTGACGAAATCGGGAGCCTATTTTCGTTCAGGAATGATAATATTTATTTAGGTACTTAATGAAGTTCTGTTTGATATATCTATTGATAGAAAATAATTATACAGTATACGGTAACATAAAAAAATGCTCGGCATCTGGTGTGGTGTCGCGGACCATGAAACTAAACCACTTTTGTTCATGACTGTTCTATTTTACGAGTTCTTAAGATTCGCAAAAATTGGCTTTCTATAAATAAGATTTGACGCGCTCGGCAGATCAACACGTATGGTAAAATTTAAAAAGAAGTTGAAGTCGTGCGTTTATTAACTTAGACCTACATTAAAATTATAGTAGGTTTCTGTTTTTGCTTATAATTTATTATTAAGAAATTTGGAATAATGGATAGATAGGTACGAGATTTACATACTATTTTCCAACGATATCAGCATGATAATTACAAGCTATTGTTGCACCTGACTAAAATTATTGCAAAACTGGAAACATTAAAAATTAATTAATTATTTAGTTTGAGAACAGCGGTGACCCAGGCAGGCGCATTACTTCGTGTAATTTAATTCATCACCGCTGCCCTCAAAAACGGTGAAAGAAAACATCGTGAGGAAACCGGCATGTCCTATAACAAAAATTTCGGAGATGTGACATCCACCAACCCCCACTGGACGCGCGTGGTGTATTACAGCCCACTCCCTCTCATAGAGAGGAGATCTGTGTCCTCCTTTTTTTTTTTTAACCGACATCTAAAAAAGGAGGAGGTTCTCATTTCGGATGTTTGTATTTTTTTTTTTTTTTTATGTTTGTTCGCGCATTACTCCATCGCTTGCTAACCGATTTGGAAAATTCTTTTTTTGTTGGAAAGGGTATACTTCCCAAATGGTCCCATAGTCCACCAAGTCAGGATCTGATGATGGAATCTTGGCGAAATCGAGGGAACTCTTCAAATTTTATAGGAAAACGTACAGCGATTTTGGTATTTTCTACAACAAGTGAAGCATTTGCGTCCAATAGGAACCATTTTACCATCAGATCTGATGATGAATCCAAGAGACAGGCTTCGGAACACCATAACAAGGCTATGAATCTTAGCTGTGTTGGGGCTTGTTGGAATCGTAACGGTATGCACTTTCCAGGTGTACCAATAATAAGTTAAAAAAAAAACTGTTTTAACCGACTTCTATAAGGAGGAGCTTATCAATTCGATTAGTTTTTTTTTATGTATGTACACCGATTACGCTGAGATTTATGATCCGATTTGCGTGATTCTTCTTTAGTTTGATGTAAAATACTTGCCATTTGGTCCCATAAAAAAATAATATAGTTTGGCCATATAGTTTTCATTTTATTAAAAATTTTGTTATGTGTAAATTTTTCACGTATGTAAGTACACCGATTTTTCCGTGATTACTGGACCGATTTAGATGATTTTTCATTCATTTGGTAGAGAAGCTTGCCCGGTGGAGCCATATGAATTTTATTATCTTTGCTTAGGTACTTTGTGAGTCATCCTCTTTATTATGCATTTTGTCCTTTGTCGTATGTATGGACGATGTTCTGGTGTCTAGTTACAATGTAAAAATTATACTTGACTAGGATTAAAGTGAGATACCACAACTGAAAAGGCTAAAATAAAAACTTTTTTACAAAAAAAAAATAACCGACTTCCATAAAACACTAAAAAGTGGCAAATAATTTTAGCTTCGGAAGTCGGTGGCAAAAAAGTAAATGAAACAAACAAGTCACCGACTGCCGAAGCTAAAATTATTTGCCACTTTTTAGTGTTTTATGGAAGTCGGTTTTTTTTTTTGTAAAAAAGTTTTTTTGTGAGTGGCATCTCGCAGTTCAACCTACGAGGTTGTCGTCTGCTTAACCGGACTATCCTGTGGGTGCCTTAAGAGTAAGGCCTTCAGCCAGGGCATAAAAACTTACAAACTAAGCGACTGCACGCTAAGGGCACCCCCAGTGGGGTATGAACCTCGGCTTAGGGCGTCGCTGGGGGAGGACTGCATGGGGACAGGCTGGATCTGAATGGTATCATTATTTAGGGGCTGATTTAAAACTACTGGCTCAGCATCGCGGGCTGGCTCGAGCGAGGGTCGGGGAGGGCATGGACCGGGACGTCGCGACGGACCTCGACGGCGAAGTCGGAAAGACGGTGGTTTGAGTCGGAACTTTTTAAGAGTGCTAGTCTCTTTGCTACTCTCCTGGAGGAGGGTGATAGCATCATCTGGAGTGACGAATGTATGCCTAGGACGGCGTACTGTACTAATGCGCGAGGGTTCGTAACGGGCGGCCGCTGCGATCAGGGGATTACGGTGTTTAATGGCGTTATCGAAGAAACGCTTCGAAAGACGTTTCATAAACTGAAGGACGGTGGGCATTCTAAGTTCTACGTGTAGACGGTCATTACGGACATAAAAAGGGGCTCCCGTGACTCTACGTAAGAACCGGTTCTGTAAGATTTGCATCCTATGGATGTACTTAGGCTTGGTGTGAGTGTACACGACGCAAGTGTACGTCATAATGGGACGGATCACCGCAGTATAAAGGCGCAACTTGCACTTGAGTGACAACTTGCTTTTTGCTGAAATCATGAAATGAAGATCTGTGTCCCAGCAGTGGGAACATTATAGGCTGATGATGATGGGCTAAAATTTGAATACCATTTCTTTTTAGTAATCTCTCATGTCCCACTTCTGGGCAAAGGCTGACCTCGCCCTACTAATACTAATTAATATAATCGTGGGGCAATAAAAAACTTCACGTAATGTAGAACATTGTATCATCTACCTGAAGAACATCTATTTGGTGCAAAACGACTTTTGTTTTACAAATGTCTAAACTTTCTAAATTATAATGAAGGATGTTGTAGATTGTAGGCTTACCGCATCCATAACTTTTATAAACTTTTTTATTTACCTACGTATGTACCTACAATAATAAAAAACTGCCAACGTTGCCACAATAAAAAACATTGTACCTACCAACTTATCAATATCGAAGTACTGAAGTAAAAAACGGATAGTAGCTGGTAACAACTTTTCAATACGATAAAATAAATCAGAGATTATTGAGCACATCGACAGTCTTGTTCTTCACACTCGATATAACACCAACCATACCGAACTTTGGCCATTCCATATCGGCTAACTTAACGAAATATGTTTTTCTCACAGGAAAACATGTATTATTAAACTTTGAAGCTAGAGAAAGTACGTTAACTTACGGAGTTTTGTATCTATATGTAGTAAAATTCATTTTGTTCATTATTTTACATTGCCTGCTTTTGTTAGAAAAATATGATGACTGGTATTTAAACAGCTAAGGGGTGATTCATTCTTAAATCTGATAGCCTGATAGATTAGATAGATAATGATAGCCTAGTAGTGTGACCGTCGGACTGCCAATACTGCCATAGGTCTTGCGTTCGAACCCAAGTCACGCACCTGATTCTGAAGCATTATGTACATGAAACTAAGTAACTTTACGCAAAAATTATTGCTGGGAAACGACTTTTTTTTGGGGGGTGTAAAATCATGTTTTGTGGTAGAACTCAATGTAACGCACTCAACACATTGTGCTGATGGACGGATTGAATAGTACGGGGGTCGTGGAGGTGTTTAAAGTAAAAATCTTACATTAAAAACTTGTATTTAAAAAAATACTTGTCAAAAAGTTGGAACTTTGACCCGTAATATCTCCGTAACTAGAAGGATACCTGGGAAAGGTATGGTGTAGAACAAAAAAATGATCGCAATGACAGGGAGAACCAGTGCCTTTTGGCTTCGTTAAGAGGTGTTTTACACCCTTTATAAAACTAGTACCTACTGAAAATCACATGATGACAGTTCATGGATCACAAAAATCCAATACCATTACAAAAAAATACATAGGTATTTAAAATTAATCCTACCTGTCACACTGCAATAATTTACTCTGTTCATTAAAGTTTGCGCACACCGCATTGTTGGATCTTTCACATTGTTTATTTTCGTATTAATTTTACCCCAATCCCTATTTGTATTTAAGGGTCCTCATATACTTTTAATCCTTTTGCGGCTTTCCTCATTACCATTAATTGAAGATCAGTGATATCGAAGAAAGGTTTTGCAGCATATTGCAGTAGTAATTAATATTTTATGTGGCACTTTCACTGACCGTATGTGTTAATTATAAATTGTTTGAATTTAATCTCGTTGAGGATTAGATTACTGGCTGTGCTGTGGGGTTAGTTAGGGGCTGGATAGAACTGTCTGAGTATCAATGGTTGTGTGGTAAGAATGGGTAGGTACAGTCAGCATCAAAAGTCGGTTAACACTTATAAATATTACACCAAGTTTTGTGCTGGTCAGTGTGATCTGATGTTATATTGTTTTGCGAATTTGTGTAACCATTGATGAAAATATTGTTATGTCTTTTACTCCAGTCTGTTAATATGGATCGTTCTAAAACTAAGACGTCTTATAATTTTGGTTATGTAAGGCGACTTTTGTTGCTGACCGTACCTACACCTATATAAACGCTGGCCATAATTTCAGTTGTATTTTTTTACAATTTGAAGAAAAAAAAAATATACATATAAAATCGATCATATCTACGACTAGTCAAAGTCACATGATGTTCTTACAGTACCTAATTGACAATACTCAAACTCTTTCGTAGAAATAGAAAACTTATTTAACAATTTCATAAAAGCTTTTTTACACTAGCGAAACGGGAGCTCCTTCACACAAATAAAAAAGTACTTTGGACATCCTTTTACCCTTTTTTGGAAGTGGTTGCCACTAGCCTGAAATAATTACGGCCTAAGGCAACTTTTATTAGAAACAATCCGCAATTAAAAAAAAAAATCGTTCGAAAACGTCAACGTACGTAGGTACGAGTGTACTGCAATAAATTTTTTGACATCGGTCGCTCGGTCAATGACACAAGTTCGCCACTGTAAACGCACCCTAAAAACAGAAAAACATCCAATTTTAATTTTGTAAAGTCACTTTTCTTGTTCATGCAATTTTCTTGTAGTCTGTAAATTGGGTCATTTACCTCTTAAGCAAATAACAAGTGCGAGTACATTTAGCGTGGGTGAGTGTGGACGCAAACATGCTCGTTTTGTTCTACTGACTGCATAATAATACCGTAAAATTCTTTATGGATAGCGGTATTTTATCGAAGCAATATTTTACTGGAAGTGTTTGCTCACTTTCCAGGAAGATTCCCACTTGTGGTTTTCACTTGAATAAGGTATTCCTGTAAATGATAAGGGCTACCTAACTAGGAAGCCGTTAAACGTTACTTGATGATTTTCCCTGATTGAAAGCCAGTTTCCTAAGATGGAATACATATCCAAAATGAAAAAGGAAATAAACTAGGCTTAGATGCAATTACAAGTACTAGTTTAGTTCACCATAACGTCACGCACGGAAATATATTGGCAGACTCTTCACAACAGAACAGTGTAGAAAACTTCAATACATCAGACCACAAAAAAATCCCAGAAGCTGATTTGAACGTAACCTCGTGTAATATTGCCATTCAACAAGAAAATAAACTTAAAAACGTGAAAAAAAATACGGAATGTTTTGAAATAAATAAGAAAAACGTGATCATAATTGCGGATCAGCAGGGCCGCGACATTCAAAAAAATCTTCAAAGACTCATCGGTAAAGATTATCAAGTCAAATGCTTTTGGAAGCCAGGAGCATCCCTAAAGGAAGTTTTAGTAACGGAAACAGCTGAAATAGGTAAACTCAATAAAAACGACTTTGTAATTGTTTTAGGAGGTATAAATGACAAAAATCCGGAACAAACTCAAAATTGTCTTAGTAACTTTTTAAATAATACCAAAAATACGAATGTTATGATCTCTGAAGTTCTATTTAATAGTTGTTTAAACGAAAAAAAGTTGAATTATGAAATTAAATTTATCTGTTCTCGCTACGATCATACAACATACGTGGACATGAATTTCTCGTCTTATGTTCCAAAATATCGCTTTTTATCATTACATAAATCACAAGTAATATTAAAAGAAATCTTAAGCAAGGTATATAAACAAAATTATGACAGATATGTTAGGGAAAAGTTTGAAGCTACCAATATTACTTCTACCTTTGTTGACAAATGCATTCAGACAGAAATTAATGATCTAGAAAACGAAAACTCCCCGAAAAGTAATAGTTTTTTTCGTATTTAAAAACTTGACGATTCTTCACCAAAACATTAACGGTTTAATAACTAAATTAGATGAACTTACTGTACATTTACACTCTTTGGGGGAAAATAATGAGAATAATCCAATTGACATTATATGCATTACTGAACATAACATGACTATTGAAGACACCAAACTACTCAAACTGCCCAACTTCATATTAGGGGATAATTTTTCACGTAGTAATAGAAATGGGGGATCGTGTATATTGTTAAAATCTAGGCATAAATTTAAAATTGTAACAGAAGCCAAAGCCCTTAGTGTCAGTAATATTATTGAATGTAGTGGCATCGAACTTACTGATCACAGAATTATAATATTGTGCGTGTATCGACCACCTAAAAGTAGATTAGACCAAATTGACTTATTCTTTACTAGACTAGCAGAATTACTAATGAAAATATGCTATTCTAACAAAAAAGTTATAGTGTGTGGTGATTTCAACATAGACAGGACAAAAAGTAACAAAGTGTCCCAACAATTTGAACAATTATTAGCGAGTTATAATTTGAAATTAACTATTAATCAACCTACTAGATTAAGCAGCATGACATGCATTGACAACATAGCGCATAACGTAAGAGGTGCCAAATCGACTGTTCTAGAACTTTCTTTGTCAGATCATACAGCACAACTGTTAAGATGCCCCGTAAAGAAAAGCTACAACATTGAATATTGGTATAAATATAAACGAAATTTTTGTGAAGAAAATACTCAAACTTTTATCAAATGCCTTAAGAGTCTTAGTTTTACAGACTGCTACTCAAGTAATGACCCAGAAATAGCTTACAATACTTTTCACGATGTTTTTAAATTATTTTATGATTTGTGTTTTCCAAATATCCGAGTAAAAATACCAATTTCAAAGAGGCCAAGATGGCTAAGCAAGGGAATAAGGCTAGGCTCAAAAAGAAAACGTCAATTGCTTTGGAAGTATAGGCTAACGTCAGATCCGAAAGACAAAAAACTCTATAAAGAATATACGAAAAGACTACGAACTATTATAAAAAAAACCCAAAAATCACAAAACAATTACTACATCAATTCAGCGACTAACAAAGGTAAAGCAATGTGGAAAATAATAAACAATATCAAGACGGAAACACCTAAAGAGGAAATAAACCAAATAAAAGTAGATGACATTATAATTACAAAACCGACAGAAATAGCTCAGGCATTTAACAACTTTTTTATTGACGATGTAAAAACGGCACCTAGGGACAATGATACAGCTCAAAAAACACCGACATACAATAAATCCAATTCAATTTTCATGAAACCAACAAATCCTCTTGATGTAGACCAGATTATAAAACTGCTTAAAAATACTAACAGTACAGGGTACGACAATATCAACACGAAAATAGTAAAAAGTGTATCACATCTCATTGCTCCAGTAATTAGCCACATCATAAATCTGTGCCTTGAACACGGGGTGTTTCCTGCGAAACTAAAATTAACGGTCGTAACTCCCTTTTTTAAAAAAGAAGACAAAGAACAAATGAAATTTTACAGACCAATCGCGTTAATACCAGTCTTTGCAAAAATATTTGAGAGAGTAATTTACAATAACTTATATAGCTACTTTGAAGTTAATGGCATATTCTCAGATGAACAATTTGGGTTTCGTAAAGAGAAATCCACGAGTAGCGCTCTTTTTAACTTTTATAAGAATGTAATGACAGGACTGGATAACAAGCAACAAGTAACTGCTATTTTTATGGACATGTCAAAGGCCTTTGATCACGTCGATCATCAAATTCTCTTAAATAAATTAGAAAAATATGGGGTAAGAGGAAATGCACTAAAACTCATAAAATCATACTTATCAAACAGACTTCAAATAACACAAATAATAAGAGTAAGAAATGATACTAAGTTGGAACAAACTTATAAGTCAGATGCTAGAACGATTCTGTATGGAGTGCCCCAAGGAAGTATTCTTGGACCTCTTTTGTTTATCATCTACATAAACGATCTACCGAAAATTATAAAACAGGAAATGGTACTATTTGCTGATGATATTACAGCTATTTTTACGAACCAAGATAAAGAAAATTATGAAACCAACATAAACAAATCACTCGAAGATATTATAAAATGGTTAAATGTAAACAATCTAAAAATTAACATTGAAAAAACAAATTACATGACTTTCGCAAATAAAAATACTAATTCAAAAAAAAAACTACATATACACTATAAAGGCGAACAGTTAAAAGAGGTAAACAGCACTAAGTTTCTCGGCATTCATATAGACTCAGGACTAAATTGGAAAATACAGGTAGATCATGTTTGCAAAAAATTAAATCAGTTTTCATATGCCCTTTACATGCTAAGAAAAGCTGTCAACGAAAGAGCATTATTAAGTGCTTACCATGCATACGTAGGTTCTACACTAAAATATGGTATTCTTTTCTGGGGCAACTCAACAAACAGGGAAATTGCGTTTAAGGCCCAAAAAAAATGTGTTAGAAGTATAAGTGGGCTTAAACAGACGGATTCATGTAGACCAGAGTTTACAAGATTACACATTTTGACCCTACCCTCACTCTACATTTATGAAACAGCAGTAATGATAAAAAGAGATCTGAAACATTATGACACACTGAGAAGTGCTCGGTATAAAAATGAATTAAGCGGAATTAAGTGTAGGACAGTTAAGTTTAAAACGAGTATATTTGGGATAGGAGTAAAAATTTATAACAAACTTCCAAACGATGTAAAAAATAGTGTAACATTAGAGAGTTTTAAAAAAACACTGAAGGGATTCTTGATAAGTAAAGCCTACTATTCAATCAATGATTTTTTTAATGACAAAAATACTGGTGACCACACAATTAGATAAGCTATCATATGCCACTGACTCAATGAATAATTTAATTTATGTGACATCAATGAATAATTTAACTATGACTTCAATCAATAATTTAATTTGTAGGACATCAGTGAATATTTTAACTATGACATCAATCGATAATTTAATTTGTAGGACATCAGTGAATAATTTAACTTGTATGACATCAATGAATAATTTAATTTGTATGACACCAATGAATAATTTAATCTGAATGAAATCAATTAATAATGGTTGTATGAAATCAGTGTACTATTTAATTTGTTTAAAGCTGACTATTTGAATGAAACTTATATTAATGCATGATAATGGTGGTCGTTGACTTAAGATGAATAATGAATAATGTTAAATAGATAAAAACCAACAATAAATATTGTACACCTCATGGGTATGTTACAGCGAGCTTTATGTAATAACTATAAGAACCTATATATCACCTGTGACAAACAATAAATGAATTTGAATTTGAATTTGAAATGTTCCGATGATTTGATTCCCGAGTCGGGAAGTGCGTGCAAAGTGTTATTGTTGGTTTTTTCTTCAGAAAGTTCTCAGTAGCAGTCACGAAGGCTGGATTTGAACCCGGTTAAAGGCAATAGGCATTTGTTTCGCCCGCTATTACATGGGGCTTGAACATAACTGGCGAAACGTGAGTAGGACACTAACCCTAACGCAGGCATGTTGTCTATTGATACATAAGTATATATAACTCTTAAGTAATAACTTACTCCATTCATTTCATGTGCACAAAACATGTAGAGAGGAAAAGAAAACTAATATTTTATGCCCTTTCTATGATTGATTTCTACTTGATAACTTCTCCCGGCGAAATTCACAAACCGGTTTCCGAGTAAAGTATTCCATATAAACATCTAAAATACTCGTTAAAGAATAATGCCAATGCTTAATAATTGTATGCCTAAGTAAAAGCGCTCTGGTGGATTTTCACCACCGATTGGGCCTAAACTTGAAATTTCAACAGTTCAATAAGATCTTTCTCTATGGTGCCGAAACTTGGTCTCTGCGAGTGCAGGATCGCCGTAAAGTCGACGCATTGGAAATGTTGTGCTGGAGACGCCTCCTAAAGATTTCGTGGACATCGTATCGCACCAATGTTTCCATCCTTAAAGAACTTCATATGGACCGGCTTCCGTCTACTGTGCAACTACGAATATAAAATTTTTTTGGTCACATCACTAGAAATGAAAATTCGATGGAGAGACTGGTGGTTCAGGGCTAGGTGGAAGACAAGAAATCAAGCGATCACCAACTCGATGGACTGACCTGATTAAGAAAGCTACTGAGTCCACTATGGTACACACCGAACATCTCTCCGTGTATCTGGTCTGCGCAACCACGACCAATCTGACAAGAATGTTTCGACTAAGAAGAAGAGAATTGGGGCGAGCCTTTTGCCACAAATCGGGCACAAATCCAGACTCTGTGGCTGCTACTGAGAAATTTCTGATAGAAAAAAAAGAAAAAACCCAATATCACCGACCCGGGAATCGAACTCATCAGGCCCTTGCGACCACTGGACCGAGGCAGTTAATACAGTATGTTAGGTTAAACGAGGGACATATTGAGGGAGGGTATTCAGTATTCGATTCTCGTCCCAAATATGTAAAAAACCTATAACGTATATAGAAGAATTTTTAATGTTTTGTTTAGTGCCTAGATATTTTGGACTGTCCTAAGCCAGGTAAGTTTAAAGTATGAAGGGAAAATGGATTATACCTAAGAGTCATTGACCCGCTCACATGTTCTGCGATAGTATTAAGTCGCTAGCGCAAGGGTGTATACAAGTTGCGTGACATTTGCGAAAATTTTGGTATGGTTCTGTCTGTTACTTATCAGTGTTTTTTTTTTTGTTTATATTTTTATTAGTATCATGTTAGCATGTACTATTATGGGTTTGAATATGTCCCTCGTTTAAACTAACATACTGTATAAGTAAAATGTCATCCAAAAAGTTAAATTAATATCCAGTCTGTGAATGTTGCCCTTAGATACCTATTCCCACAACAAAAGGAGAGATTAGAGATTAAAATCTCTTTCCATTAGCAATTAATCCTTATAAGATGATACTTCCCGACTCAACGTTTTTATAATGCTTTCAATATTATTTTATCTCTTTGGAACTCCATTTCCTTTCTAATTTTATAAATGTGAAAGTGAGTTTGTTTTATTGTTCAAGCATTGATATTTAAGCTGATTCGATTATGCAGTAGCATTTTCAATGTTATCATGTATTTTTCTATTCGTTTCAAAGAAAAACTGTGATGTGGTTGGATGCCTTACTGCTATTTCTATGAACCTCTTTGGCAGATTGAGTTTTATTCTTTTGTTTGATTTTGAACAAGTTACTCCGAATAAATCATCATCAGTTTGTCAATGTGGAGACTTTTACCTACCATAAATTCAGTACTCTATTAAATTTATTTATCATCATCTGCCTAGCCTTTTCTCAAACTAACTTGGGGTCGGCTTCCAGACTAACCGGATGCAGCTGAGTACCAGTATTTTACATGAAGCGACTGCCTATCTGACCTCCACAACCCAGTAACTGGGTAATACGATACCCCTTGGTAAGACTGGATGTCAGACTTTTGGCTTCTGACTACTCGTAACGACTGTCAAAGATCTACAAATGACAGCCGGGACCAACGGCTAAACGTGCTTTCCGAGGCACGGAGGAAACTCGGTATGTTATTATGGTCACCCATCCACGGACCAATCTCGGCAAGCACGGCTTGACCTTAAAGATCGACCCGTGCGGCTGTTATTATTTAGCCACGAGCTCATCAAATATTAAATATAATTAAATATATTATTAATTTATTTATTAATATTTATTAATTAATTTATTTATACTTTATTTTTATTATTATTTTATTGTAAATTTAGTATTCTAGACATCTCACATAGAAATTCTACCCTAGTCATAAGAAAATTATTGTTGTTCCATATAATTTGATCGCGTAGTATTGTATGAAATAGTCTTACCAAGGGGTAAAGGTATAACCCAGCACGTAGCTGGGTTGTGGAGGTCAGATAGGCAGTTGCTCCATGTAAAATACTGGTTACAGCTGCATCTGGTTAGACTGGAAGCCGACGCCCACATAGTTGGGTAAAGGTTAGGCAGATGACGAGTATTGTATGAAACAACTGATTTTACAAACGTATAGATTCTCGTATGTAGGTATGTTCTAGTCCAACTCTGATACTAATATAATACAGAACCACCAAACAGCCCTACCAAACCTAAAGGCGCTCCCTCACCGCGAGCATTCGCCGTGTTATGTCATTACAATAATTACATCAATCGGTCTATCATTACTGACAGGACTATTGTCGCCAATAAGCCTGATATAGTGGTGATAGACCGATCAGCGCGCCGCGTAATAATAGTCTATGTTACAATCCCGCATGATGACAACCTCGTGAAGGCTGAAAAAGAGAAACAAATAAAATATCTCGACTTGGCACGCGAGGTAGTTCACATTTCATATGTTGATATGGAATGTGAACTCGGCTATCATTGTGCCAATTGTCGTTACGGCCAATGGCCTGATGGCTAAAAGCCTCGACAAACATCTATCAAATCTCTCACTTGGCAGTTGGATCAAGAGCCAGATTCAGAAGGCTGTACTCCTCGATACCGTCCGCATTGTGAGGAGGTTCCTGTCTCTGCAGCCCTAAACATCGGTAGCTTGGACCCTGCTCCCGACACTGGCGGAACCTGTTTTAGGGTTCCGTAACCGATGTTCCTAAAACCATTATTTTTCCAAGTCAATCGTTTGAAAGATAGACACTTCCAAAGTGGTAAAACGTGTGTCCCATCCCCTCTAATTTCTAAAGAAAGAGGAGAAAAATTCTGAAAAATTTTGGGATGAAAATTGGTTTGAATAAGATTTGATATTTAGTTTTTGAAATATGGGATTTTGTCACCAAACTGCAGCAGTAACTTTTGTTTTTCATTAACTTACTATGAAAAACAAAAGTGTTGCGGTTGAGCAGAAGTTTACTAATGAATGACCGTTCAAAATATTGTTATTAAATTGTTTGGGGCTATGGAACCCTGTGTGCGAGTAAGACTCGCACTAGGCCCGTTTTTTTTTTTCCATATTCTTTTACAAAATTTTATCTTTACTTATTTTTTTTTTTTATAAGCCCCTCATTTTGTGTCCCACTGCTTGGCAAAGGCCTCCCCTTTCTCCTTCCAAACCTCTATCTTGTGCGATATCTGGCCATGATCGCCCGGCAAACAAAATCAAATCGTCACACCACCTTCGCCTTTACGCCTTTACTTATATTTTTGCAAAAATTCAAATGTTTATTTCTAAGTCCGAGAGGTGATCTGTAACTCAGGATCTTCTTGTTTCAGACACCTTTCTCTATATAAAATTGTACATATATGCCACCAGCGCCTTTAATTTTTGATGTGGAGATAAATAAAGATTTATGATTATGATTATAATCTCTGTGAATCTTGGACGTACAATTGATTAATAATTTTATGGACAATTCAGATTTGAGCATTGCTTCAGTAAGAGAGGAGAACCGAATTTCTGTACAAAATTGAATCTTAGATTGTTACATTACATGCGAATGTTCAGGTGAGGGAGCGCCTTAACAAGGCGCCTTTCAAGTAAGGAGACGAGAGACGATTTATGAAAATCTAGATTACCGCTATTCTCATTACACTGCTATCAGTTTAGCTCTATATCAGAAAGCCTTTATCGACGTAGGCACTTATTTCCCAGCATCTGAGCTCCGAAGAGGGACGGACGGCTGGCTCGAATGATAATAGCCTGATTAAGAAAGGTCACGTCTTTTCAGCCGTGTTTTGTTTTTACTCAGAGCCAAAAAAAATAAAACAAACAAACGGAGGAAGTTCAAGAGTAAATAATTTGAGCTTGTGGACTCAAGCGGTTCGTCTTCAAACTCATACGTGTAAAAACTGTAATATTATGAAATCATTACACTCACTGTATAACATCACGCCTGTAATTACCGAAGGGTTAGGCAGAGGTATACCTAACAATACCCACATTTTGCCAGGTATGTTTAGGTCCCAAGTAATAGGGGCGAGCTTATTGCCATCAACCGGGCATCAGTCCAGACTCCGTGGTTGCTACTGAAAAATTCCCAAATACACTTTTCTCGACCTAGGAATCGAACCCAGGACCTCATGCTCAGGAGTCGGACTAGCAAGCACTAGACCAACGAGGTAGTATGAAAACATTGTATTGTAATAACCTTTTTTTATAACCCTCTGGCCAGCACACTATGTATAAGAAAAAAAAAACTCAATCATTAAAAAGCAATCATCACCAATTGAACACAATAAACACTCTATAGCACATGTAAGGAACCGTGCTTTTTTCTGGTTCAGATCGGGTTACTTGTAATTAGTGCCCGATACTTAAACACGTGATTGTACTCATGATAACAAACAACATTGCCAAAGAAACATTTTTTTTTAATAATGATGAGATGCTGTATGCTGTACTTTTGATCACAATAACACAACAGCCATATGAAATTCGGGGTTGCGTGTAATGCGGGTGGTCGCTCTGCCTACCCAGTGTGGCACGGAACTATAGTAATGAGACAACAGCAGATAGGTCATAGGCGCACGCGCGCGCTAATTTCACACGGCTGTTGTATTATTGTGATAAAAGCACAGCATACAGCATCTCACGTTTCATAAGTACCCACGAAAGAATATTGTGAAACACTTTCGTAAAACATTTTGAAATTGTGTTAACAGAAAATCAAAGTGCGTCTGATATAAATTTCTTCGCTAATATTAAAAAACCTCTAAAAAAACAAAAATAAAATTAATCCAAGCGTCGTAGCGTCGGGGGTCCGCTTTGTTAAGTGGCCTACTAAGCGGTCTACTTAGCGGTCCCCCGGCGCTACGACGCTTGGATTAATTTTATTTTTGTTTTTTTAGAGGTTTTGTCTGTCGGGGGTTTTTTAAATTTTTAATTTAATTTTTATTTCATGCTTTTTAAACTTAAATTATTTTTTCTTAGCTTGACTGTCCCACTCCTGGGCTTAGGTCTCCTCCCATTCCTTCCACTTTTCTTGGTGTTGCGCCTCTTCTCGCTTATTAACGAAAACAAGGAAAGATGAATTTAAAAAAAAAAATACTTGAGCTTTTAGGGGGAAGGGGGGTATGCAGCCTACGCCCCTGGCGATGCCCATGGTTACAAGTGACGAGAATTCAAATTTCCAATCAACTAGACCCGTATAAGTTGTTTAAATCCCTTCATCAACTAGAAAAGAGGTGATGAGCTTCAAACGGCTGAGCAGATTTTCTCGAAACATAGCTAAGAACACTCTCGATTAAAATACCTTTTAAATGACACCAATTTTATCAAAATCGGTTCATCCGTTTGGGAGCTACGATGCCACAGACAGACACACAGATACACAGATACACACGTCAAACTTATAACACCCCTCTTTTTTGGTCGGGGGTTAAAAATTAAAACACTGCAAGAAAATCCGTAAGTGCAAATAGTGAGAATCAAAGAAAAAAAAAATCCGAGACAAGTATTGAGAAAGCTTTTTTTTAACCTATTTTGTTTCAGCATGTATGTACGCTGCCTAAGTTACATGTAACATTTTATGTCAAGATATATTATTGTAATAATATGAATGAGTTTGCCGGAGGCCTCAAGTTGTGAACTTGTTAAACTTTATATTGTAAATAAATATTACAAAAGCTATTCTTGTTGTTATTTAATAATAAATTTCAAATGTTTTATTGCAATTTCTGAAGTATACCTATGTGATCTTTATGCCACATGTACCCACACATAGCCTTTGTTCGAAATTATGAAAATTCTAGCAACTAAACTAATTAGGTACTACTCAAACGAATACTTATCTTGTTAAATAATTTTGCAGATTTTCGAATTGTAATATTAATTATGTCTGTCATACATTTACATCTAAGTTAATTAAGAATTTATCATTATCATTATTTCGTTTTTTTTTTTTTTTTAATTTTTATTTAACAAGTAACAGGACTCAAATTAGGTTAGTAACAATATTTCATAACAACTATGTTAGTAAACTTAACCTACACACTTAACTTACACTGCCTTATAGATATGAGAATCCGTGACACACGCTCAACACCGACGTGGAAAGCTTGCAGCAACGATTCACACACAAACAGTCTAGTCGGCTCGCAATACACTGCAGTATAATGTTGGGGCTGGCCCGCACCCGGCGCACCAGGGAAGCGCATCTTTTTCGCATCATGCTGTAGAAACAATTGACACGAGCATCAGCAAACATCCCTGATGCGCTACAGAAGCGGAACAGCCCCAGCAATACCCGGAACGCATTATTGTATTAAACGCGGAGGTAACAGAGGTAATGACACTGACTGTAAATAAGAACCTCAAATAAAACGAACACTGAAAAAAATGTTAGGTTGGATTTAACAGATTTTGCGTAAATGTAACCAAAGTTTGCGGTTGATTTCGGTCCTATCACGAATTTTGATTGATTTTACCAAACACATTAAGTTGGTGTTGTACCAAATTTATTTGGTAGATTACACCTATACTTTGTACATTTTTTACCAAAGTAATTTAGTAACATTTCTCACCAAAGTACTTTAGTATAATTTTTTACCAAAATGCTTTAGTAAAATTTTTCACCAAAGTACTTTAGTAAAATTTTTTACCAAAGTAATTTAGTAACATTTCTCACCAAAGTACTTTAGTAAAATTTTGTACCAAAGTAATCTAGTAACATTTCTCACCAAAGTACTTTAGTAACATTTTGTACAAAAGTAATCTAGTAAAATTTCTCACCAAAGTAATTTAGTAACATTTCTCACCAAAGTACTTTAGTATAATTATTACCAAAATACTTTAGTAACATTTTTCACCAAAGTACTTTTGTAACCTTTTCATAAAAGTACTTTAGTAAAAAAGTACAATGTTGTTTGCTGCAATCTACCAAAGAGATATTGTATATTTTACCCAACATACTTGTTTTTTTTTAGCAAATTCATTTTATATGTTCTACCGTTACCTTTTTTGGTAAAAATTACCGAAGGAAGTTAAATAGGAAATGCAAAGGTATTTGGTAAAATCTACAACAAAAATTTGGTAGATAGCACGTATTATATGGTAGAATGTATTAAATCAGTTTGATAGAGAAAACTAAACTTAACTCGTAAGTATAATCTATCTTATTTGGTAAACTCTAACAAACAAAATTTAGCAGTATTTACCTAGCACGTTCGGTGTATTATATCAATGTTAGTTTGGTAATAATTACCAGATTAAATTTTAGTTACTACCAAAGGTTGTTTGGTAATATCTACCAGATGTGTAATGTAGTTCTTATCAAGGTTAGCTTAGTATAATATATCAGATGTGTATCGTGCTTTTTATCAGAGATAATTTTGTATTATCTACCGTAAGTGTATCGTAGATTTTATCAAATACAATTAAGTATTTTCTATCATGTTTGTTACGTATTTTTTCCTAACAGTATTTGGTAATATCTACCAGATGTGTAATGCAGTTCTCATCAAAGTTAGTTTGGTATAATCTATCACATGTGTATCGTAGAATTTATCAAATAAAAATTAGTATTATTTATCATGTTTGTTTCGTATTTTTTCCAAACATTTGTTTGGTAATATCTAACAAAGCTGTAGTTATTACCAATCTTTAACTGGTAATATCTACCAATATTTTATCAGTGCTTGTCCGATTGTACCGTTCTTAGTTTAGTAAAACATACCAAATAAATAGTGTAAATTTTACTGGTGTTAGTTTGAGTAATTTACCAAACTAACACTAGTAAAATGTACACGATTTTTTGGTATATATTACCAAACATTGATTTCCAGTATATTAATAGGGTGTGGTATCATTTAAAATTAGAAACTTAGTAGCTAATCTGCAATATTGCTGATATGGTATGAGAGTAAAATCTTATTGCAGTTAAGATTTTCATTTTCAAACCACGTACTACTTTCGAGGCCAACAGTGACCACGAAAGTACGTGTGTACCATGTCAGCAATATTGCAGATTAGCTAGTAAGTTTCTAATTTTCAATGATACCACACCCTAAAAATATAGTAGAAGAAAAACAAGAAATACAAGGTCTGAAAAAAAAAGGTTTAAATACAGTTTGACAAACACTTCAAAAATATACAGGATTATTGGTAATTCAACATATTCCTTTTTAGAGAGTTATACAGTAAAGTTATAGTTATTTGCAGTCATGTAGGCTAGCCAAAAATCAGCAGTTTCTAGAACACGTCGAATTACCAGTAATCTAATTTAATATGAGCTTAATAAAAACGGTGGTTTTCAGAAAAATAAACAGATTTTTGGTACATATCATAAAATTTATTTTGCCAATCATAAATACAATTAAATAATCACTAGATCACTCAGCTTGAAATTATATCCGTATAGAATTCAAAACTTTTCTTATTTTAAAGGACACAAGGCTGCCACGTTTTGGCCAGGATGAACAAAACTACAGAACATCAAATTGTACACAGTAACTAAATACATAGTAGAGGTGTTTCCCTAGTATCTAACAGGCGGAAACTATTGAAAATTTAGGAGATTTAAGAACATTTACGAGTGGCGCTAGTCTCGCGGCTATGCTCTCTTTTTCAATAACCAACCTTCACTTGGATTATCTTCAATCAATTTAATGTAGACAGAAGCAGCTTTAATTGTTTTTAAAAGATTAAGAGCTTTCTCTAAAAATATGGGCCTTTTTTTCAACAGTCGGAGCTCTGATCCTCTAAACTTGGATTCGAATCCAGTTCAATCTGAAAAAAAAAAATGATTATAAATACTTAATAAATATTTTCATATATTGCTCACAAGATTGAAACAAACAAATATACGGGGTCGAGATAATAAAAAGCTTGTAAAAAGGGTCACAACTTACCCACTTATATCCGAAACTCAATTTATAAGAGGGCCAATCGTTCAAGATGTCATGTATGTTTGCATATTTTCGGATTGTAGTTCCTTCAAGCGCAATGTGGATGTTTTCCGCCAATTCTCGATTACTTCGGGCACTGGCTCCTTGTTGTATTTCAGCCAAACTTTTAGCTCTTCATATTCTTCATTAGATACTGGTAAACAATAGATCAAGTTTAGTCTAGCTTCAGCCTAATTAAATATAACTATTAGATCTTGTATAATACCTATATGTTCAAATTTATACCATTTTGATTTTCAACTGCTGCAGCTGTGTCAGCCGGAACATCGTCGGTACTCGTGTGGGCTCTCCTTTTGTTTGTTATTACCCCACTCTTCCGCAGCAAACGTTTGTGATTGTTATATTTATCAGCAAGTTTTCCCCTTGCCGGAATACTTATATTTATCCTCTCCAAACTTTTGGCTCGGAATGTAGTATGTCTCCTATGGAAATCAAAACAAATCAGAAGGAACTTTGCATGAAAATCAAGGAAATCAAAATAACCATTAAATGTATTTGTCTTGAATATCAACTTAACAACGGAATTGGTCGTTTTTAGGGTTCCGTACCCGAAGGGTAAAGCAGGATCCTATTACTAAGACTGCTGTCCGTCTGTTACCAGCCTGTACCTCATGAACTGTGATCGTTAGACAGTTGAACTTTTTTTACCCCCCCTCTATCTCTGAAAACTACTGGGCCTAAAATTTAGACACTTATTGATACCTGCAACTCTTCACTGCTTGTGCTGGCCATGGGACTGGGCGCAGAAAAATCGCTAGAAATGCTTAGAGTTTCATCAGATTATGTCGCCTGTAACAAGCAATTATTCTCAAGTAATTTTTTAACAAAAAAAAAAACCCTTACACCACCATTAACAAAATTATAACGATCGGGGCATCGCGAAGGAATTTTGATGGTCACTATGAACCGTGACACCAAAAAGTTTTGAAAAAAGTAATATGCACACTTACATGAACAATGTTTAGGAGTTTGTTCAGTCCTCGCTTGAATAATATCCTATCCTTTAAACTCGGAATTAATTCTTACAGTTCCGTTTCTTGTATATCGGCAAGCAAGTTCAACGAAATCTGATTTCCTAAAAAAAACAAGAGATGAACATTATATCCAGTTGCCTAGTTTCGGTTGGTCATCGAATATCATCGTAATTAGTAGTTACGGGTTTTTTTACAATTATAGTCGCGGCCATGTAACAATGTAAGTACATGCATAGACTCGAATGAATGAAATGCCAACCAAACCAATCTGTAAAATTTACTAAGTTTGTTTTGTAAATCTATCAAAGTAGAATAGCTAAATATGTAGATACCTATCCACTATTTCTAGCTCAATATCTAGGCATCCTATAAAATAAGGCCCTGCTTTCTTATATTCTCAGTACATGCATAGACTTGAATGAATGAAATGTATGCCAACCAAACCAATTTGTAAAATTTACTAAGTTCGTTTTGTAAATCTATCAAAGTAGAATAGGAAAATAGGTAGATACCTATCCACTACTTCTAGCTCAATATCTAGGCATCCTATATAATAAGGCCCCGCTTTCCTACGTACTCTGACCCATTGGCGGCAAAACCGGAAGTACCAAATAAATGTAGAATTAATTAAAGTCACAGTAAAGTACTCGATCACTTTCTTGCTTTTTGTAGTGATAGCGATTTAAAAAAAAACACGAATTATCGGGCCTTGACAAAAGAGGGGCTTTATCCTTTTCAAGTTGAATTCTCCACTCAATCGTTAAATCACTGCACATTAAGCTATCAATATTTACACATTGAACAACCAAAATTAATTTAATGAACAATACAACTAAGAGGCATGGCGCCGCTGCGCAGTCTTGAAACGGCTAAACAAACCATTAATATCAACATATGTATACAATATCGATTAAAATAGGCACTCACCTTCAAAGTTTGTTATAGTGTCTTCAGATAGTCCCCATTCTGTTAAATATTCGGCGACCCCAACTCAACTTCTTCACTTTCCATTGCTAGCGAAGCGACTAACTAGCCGGCCGGCGAAAAATGAAATGAACGAACGGTGAACGCAGACGCACCGCGGCCGCGCACGCCCACCACGTGACTGCTAGGGCGACGCGAGGGCTAGGGCTGCCAACCGTACTTTATAAAGTGAAAATAATTTGAAAATGGATGACGTTTCGAAACACACGTTTCAAGGGAATCAAAATGATAGAGTACTTCCGTTGACCTAGAACCATGAAATTTGGCAAGTAATTTCGTCACATACTACAAGTACTCAGAAAAATCTGAAAATACATTTGTAATTACATCATACATTTGTATTTACATTTCAGGTGCAAACTTAACCCGGCCAATTAAGATGGGATAAGTGAAAGTTTGTACGGAACCCTCGGTGCGCAAGTCAGATTCACACTTGGCCGGTTTTTTTTCCAAGGAAATTACTTCTCTGAACATACTTAAAGCGGTGTCACGATTACTGTGCATTCCCGCCACTTCAGCATTTACAGAAAGGGTGTTTTCTGTAATTAATGCGAAGTGGCATGACGACAGAAATAAAGCTTCCATCAAGCATATACGCAATTATTTAAATTTGTGCGTACCGCGTACCATGTTTAGATGCCATAAATATATTTAGCAGATACGAAATTGTTATTAGCTGTAAAATAAAACTTATAAAACAAAAGTACATTATTTAACGAATTGTTCATCACATTTGCGAGGAAATAAATTACTACAAAGACTAGAACCGCACCAATCAAAAATTGACGAAATTGACAACTTCACTTCCAGATCAGAATATTTTATCCGTCAAAGAAAAAGGTGGCAACCCTGCGGCAGTGGCCGCAAACAAAAGCGACTGCTCCGCGGGGCAGTGTGGAAGGGAAGGGGGGAGTAGGCGCATAAATTGATGAGTACCTAGGATATGATGGAAATGGAAATAGGTACCTATGTAAAAATTGCGGATGGTTTTGTAAATTCTACGATACTGTTTAGTAATTTTAACATTTTTAACCACAGCGTCCAGCGACAAGTACCTATTTATGTTACTTTTAAACACTCCTTAATGTTTCGTAAAAATATGGTTGTTGGAGAAAATAATAGGTACCTATGACTTTGTGCGGCGTGAAAGGTTCTGGATGGTCGTGTGCTGGATCTGTGTGTCGACTTGGTTTTGCATTGTAGGTAATGACAGGAGTATGTTCATGTGTGAGGTGAAAATTAGCCTGTCATTGTTATACCTGTGATTCAATATGTCCCAGCAGATTTGGTAATTTTCGGAACTGATGTTGAGATGTTGAATGATCCTTTTTGCTTCGCCTTTCAGCTTACTTTTTAATAACTGCATCTTCTGGGCGCTTGGGATGCTTTTGTTGTTATGGACAGCCTCTTGGAATAAGTCCTTGAATGATATCCATTTGTGATAGTTCCCTGAGAAGGTAGGAATATCTATTTTCGGTGTAAAATTTTCCCGATATGAAACGGAATACATCTTGCTATTGACCAACTTTTTGATGTCAACGTACCGTTTTTCGTAGTTGCTATATTCCTGTTCATACTCCTCATCTTCTGAGTACATCTCACTATCAATTTCCCAGTGCAGGGAATCGATGGTTGACCATTTTGCTTGAATGGTTCTGAGCACATCTTTGAATTCCCATTTTCCGGTGAGGCTCTCTATATCCACGCTCCTGATTGCTCGTGATAAAGCCTTGAAGTTACTCTTCTGCTTGCGGAGCATTTCTTCTAATTTACTGGCATTACCTCGAGAGGCAATCTTCTTGAACAATGATGTGGATGGGGTGCCAGTTGGCTTGATATTTGGTTGATCTGGATCAACTGACAACATGTCCGTTTGCTGTTGCTCATCCGCAGCTTCTTGATTGCGAGTATCTGATATACGCATTGATGTAGCGCTAGGCAACTTATCCCCATGATCCGTACTAGTAGGCGGTTTGTAATTTTGAATGATTTCCTGAGCTTCATTGTAGAAAATTCTTGCTTTATCGTACATGTTCTCCGAAAAGTAGGTATAACCACGATCTTCAAACTCACACAATTGAGCATGATTTTCTTGAAAATCCCTCCAGTATGAATCCAGGATTTGCAAACGTTTTTTGATGTTAGCCGGAGTTTTGCGATCCGCAGAATCCTTCTTGAAATTCCGCAGTTGCTGCTCCATGGCTTGAATAATTTGATCTTGATTGGCCAAAATGTTTTCCATGCTGGTGCTCATGATTGTTGTTGTATGATAGATTTTCAGTCGTTGTGTTGCAGTAGACGGATGTTACTCTATCCACCGGTCGTAGTCGCAGGAGCTGTACTTCCGTGCTCACAGTTTAATCACACTGTTATGAACGCGAAATAGTCCCGCATATACGGATGCTCGAAGGACCAAAAAGATGTAGGGTCTTTACACCTTTTAATGATGGTAGTTTGATTAATACGCAAGAGTACGTAATAACAGAATTTAATTGAATGATAATGAGTGCACGCGATTTGAGTGATAATTGTGTACTAAAGTATAGACCGCGCGTAGCGAGTAAAGTGCTGACACAATGATGTCAAATTTGTGCGTGTTTTGCACTGTACAGTACCTACCAAGGTATAATGTCCTATACCTATGGCCTATGGGAATCAATGTCTTTAAATCGTTGCTATACAATCTGAGATAAAATCACTGTCAGTCAGTATAAAAATAGTAATTTTCGGACTTCATAATCTCGTAAACGGTAAGAGATTGTTGAGATTTATTGGAGTTCATTGAAATTCAGGATTCGGTAAATAAAAGACGGTCCTTTATGACTTGCAAAATTGCAAGGATGTAGGTCAAATAAATCTTAAGTTATTGGGGGGTCAAAAGTGGACAGAAATGATTCACAAAACACAGTAACTATGATATTATAATCAACCAAACTAAATTGATGTGATTTGTTTTTTTAAATGTACAATACCTACTCGTCAGTCGTTTAAACCATAAGTCTGATAGTGATTGCAGCGCCACTTTGAATCAGCAGTAGATTTTAGGGTTCCGTCCCTGAAGGGTGTAAAACGGAACCCTAATCATAATTAATAATCTTAATCAATCATTTATTTGCAAGAATACAATTTTACAGTGAGATCTTAATAGTATGGTATGTCGGTAGTAGGTACCTATTCTGCCTGCAAGCAGACGCGCAAATGTTTGTTAGTTTATAATCAATATAGGTTTCATCTGCCTAGCCTTTTTCCTAAACTATCTTGGGGTCGGCTTCCAGTCTAACCGGATGCAGCTGAGTACCAGTATTTTACATGAAGCGACTGCCTATCTGACCTCCACAACCCAGTAACTGGGAAATACGATACCCTTTGGCAAGACTGGATGTCAGACTTTTTTGCTTCTGACTACTCGTAACGACTGTCAAAGATCTACAAATGACAGCCGGGACCAACGGCTTAATGTGCTTTCCGAGGCACGGAGGAAACTCGGTATGTAATTATGGTCTAAAATAATCAATATAGGTATTTTTTTAAATTTATATTCATCAAAATATCAAATACGAGAATCATCATTAAATTCACAATCACATTAAATAAGACAATATTTTTTAACAGTTCTTACATCCTAGCCTACACAGTACACTGTCTATCTGTATGTCCGACCTCTAATGGTTTTTTTCTCTTAAATCGCAATCATTCTTAGCTAGTTGAAATTTTCACATAATATGAACCGTCATGGCGGACAAATCGTTAAATAATAAAAAACCTGACAAGTGCGAGTTAAACTCGCGTGGAGTGGAGAGGGTTCCATCCGTAACTCTGTACGTATGATTATTACTTTGAATACCATAGACATATACATACCATAGACATGTTTTATCTATATAGGTGAAGAACTATTTTCTGTATTTTTTCAAAATTCTAGGCCCAGTCTGTAGTTTCGAAGATAAGGGGACGAATTGTCTAATTTGTAATTGACCCCTTTTTATAAAGTGACCCTACGTCCGTCTTTGGGTCACCGACTTACATATGTGTACCAAATTTCATCCGAATTGGTTCAGTGGTTTCGGAGGAAATTGGCTGTGGCAGATGGACGGACAGGCAGTCTCACGATCCTTTATTGGTTCCATTTTTTACTTTTGAGGTACGGAACTCTAAAAATTTAAATAATTAAAAAAATAAGGGGAGGTGGTCGTCCTCGTCATACAAGAAACGTGTTTTTTTTTATATATTCTAGATAGTCTACTAAAGGGCTTGACTAGTTTTATTTATTCAACAAATAATAAAAACTAGTCAAGCGTTATACTTACTTATTTTTAAATAAATATGTTAAAATTATAAAATGGTGGTACGGAACCCTCGGTGCGCGAGTTTGACTCGCACTTAACCGAATATTTTTTAATCAAATGTGTTTGCTACTCATTACCAACTGTCCCGGTAAATGTAACTATAAATTGCTTTGAAACTAACACAGTAACATTGATAAAATCAACCGAACTATGCGGTTGTGACTTGTTCAGTAAAATGTACAATATTCTTTGATAATTTACACCATGAATTCTTGTAGGGACTATATTTTGACCTCAACCTTTTTAGTTTTGTAGGTTCAACTGCGAGGTCTTGTTATATTTATCATATTATGTTTATGATAAAATCAGCCAAACCAAATTGTTGAGATTTGTTTGGTAAAATGTACAATATTCTTTGTTAATTTACACCATGAACTCTGGTAGGGACTATATTTCGATCACAACCTATGTAGTTTTGTAAGTTCAACCGCGAATTCTTGATATATTTATCATATTTTTATGATATAATCAACCAAACCAAATTGTTGAAAGGACGATGACCATAACCATTTTTGCCCTGACATGCAAAAATTCGATGGCTCTTTGTCTATAGAGAAATCGAAAAATTGTTTGGGCACATTATCGATCCAACCAATACTGCCTCAAAAGAAAAATCTACCTACTACTGCTATGTCTGAGGTAATCTTCCATCTACTATTTGCATTTCACTGCTTAGAAGCATGAATCACCTTTCATTTATCGAAAATGTTTTCTAAGAACACTATTCTAATGGAACCAATTATTCATGAAGACGCCTACAAAAAAAGTAGTGGCAAAAACACTAACGTGTGAGATCTTATTATTGTTAAAGGAGTATTTTTTTGATTAAAAAATACAAGACATATTAAAGACGTAATGAAATAAAAGAAAATAAAGCTCAATCTACGTCAAATGTAATGGCTTGTTTTGACAAGGCACACATCCGTACTAATTTGGTCTTCGTCCTTTGTTTAATAAAATGTACAATATTCTTTGTTAATATAGGTACACCATGAACTCTGGTAGGGACTATATTCCGATCACAACCTATGTAGTTTTGTAAATTCAACCGCGAGGTCTTGTTATATTTATCATATTTTTATGATAGAATCAACCAGACTAAATTGTTGAGATTTGTTTGGTGAAATGTACAATATTCTTTGTTAATTTACACCATGAACTCTGGTAGGGACTATATTCCGATCACAACCTATGTAGTTTTGTAAGTTCAACCGCGAGGTCTTGTTATATTTATCATATTTTTATGATAAAATCAACCAGACTAAATTGTTGAGATTCGCTTGGTAAAATGTACAATACTCTTTGTTAATTTACACCATGAACTCTGGTAGGGACTATATTTTGATCGCAACCTATGTACTTTTGTAATTTCAACCTTGAGGTCTTGTTATATTTATCATATTTTTATGATAGAATCAACCAGACTAAATTGTTGAGACTTGTTTGGTGAAATGTACAAAATTCTTTGTTAATTTACACCATGAACTCTGGTAGGGACTATATTCCGATCACAACCTATGTAGTTTTGTAAATTCAACCGCGAGGTCTTGTTATAGTTATCATATTTTTATGATAGAATCAACCAGACTAAATTGTTGAGATTTGTTTGGTAAAATTTACAAAATTCTTTGTTAATTTACACCATGAACTCTGGTAGGGACTATATTTTGATCGCAACCTATGTACTTTTGTAAGTTCAACCTTGAGGTCTTGTTATATTTCTCATATTTTTATGATAGAATAAACCAGACTAAATTGTTGAGATTTGTTTGGTGAAATGTACAAAATTCTTTGTTAATTTACACCATGAACTCTGGTAGGGACTATAGTCCGATCACAACCTATGTAGTTTTGCAAATTCAACCGCGAGGTCTTGTAATATTTATCATTTTTTTATGGTAAAATCAACCAGACTAAATTGGTGAGATTCGCTTGGTAAAATGTACAATACTCTTTGTTAATTTACACCATGAACTCTAGTAGCGACTATATTTTTATCACAACCTATGTAGTTTTGTAAGTTCAACCTCGAGGTCTTGTTATATTTATCATATTTTTATGATAAAATCAACCAGACTCAATTGTTGAGATTCGTTTGGTAAAATGTGCAATACTCTTTGTTGATTTACATCAAAACTCTGGTACCAACTTCAACCTTTTTAGTTTTGTAAGTTCAATAGCGAGGTTTTGTTTTATTTATCGTAGTTTCCTTGTAATTCAGCCAACCTTTGCTAATTTGGTAAATCCAACAAACCTTTTTTTTCAGTGAACGAAATCGTAAGTCAGAACAGTTAAAATAAATAGCAATACTAGGTCTACGTGGTCAGAATAGATATCCATCAATTTTAATATCAAGTGTCAAGAACTCACCAAACAATCGTTCATATCCTCGGAGGCTACTGAATAGTAAATTCTTATTTAAGTTGCCTCTCTTTAGCACGAAGTACGAGTTGCTTTTAAAAGTTGTGATAAATTCGTCTCAGAGAAAAGTGTCGGATATAATTCATGCCTATTGTGATTGTGACACTCTGTAAAAAGATATTTCGTTGATAAAATTACTTAAAGTAAAATTTTCTTACATGTTTTTTAAATTGCACATACGTAGGTATCCGACTGTATTTTGACCAAAATAATGATTCACGACCGCAACAAATAAATGTTTATAATAGTATTGCCGTTGAGCTAGTGGCTAAATATTAACAGCCGCACGGGTCGATCTTTAAGGTTAAGCCGTGCTTGCTGAGGTTGGTCCGTGGATAGGTGACCATAATTACGTACCGAGTTTTCTCCGTGCCTCGGAAAGCACGTTAAGCCGTTGGCCCGGCTGTCATTTGTAGATCTTTGACAGTCGTTACGAGTAGTCAGAAGCCAAAAGGTCTGACATCCAGTCTTACCAAGGGGTATAGTATTATCCAGTTACTGGGTTGTGGCGGTCAGATAGGTAGTCGCTTCATGTAAAATACTGGTACTCAGCTGCATCCGGTTAGACTAGAAGCCGATCCCAAGCTAGTTTGGGAAAAGGCTAGGCAGATGATGAGTATTATGGCCGTTAAAAATCATCAATACAACTTATCAGTCACGTTTTTGGCCTGAATTAAAAGCGGCAAGTACATAGATAGACATGTCTGTAACTCGAACAAAAACACTAGTTATACCAATGATACGTAGTTTACAATTCAATTATAACAATTTCATCGAATTGGATCCTAACATATTCAAAACAAACATTAATTAATAAACTGCCAATTTACCTGTCTATATATTGAAAGCGGATTAGGATGTTACGTGTACATATAGATATACGTATGCATGTTTATTACGTCACCTATCAAATGTGGCGTATTTTGGCCCAGCGTGTATTAAATTTGATGTAAAATCAAATGCCAATCATAACCGTCCTTACCCGAAATTGTGTTAAGAAAAGGTTACGCTTACTCCGTAAAATTGTGTGGGTCGTTTACAGGGTGGATTTTTGAAATGAGGGGTTAAGTTTTTTGCAACTTGTGTCCGTGCTCCAACCTCTGTTGGTATTGAAGTCTTTAATTGTTAAACTGTAATAATTTGCATCACAATCATGATGATAAAATAAAAGATAGGAAAAGTCGATTTTCTAATTGACTTTACGCAAGACGACCGGGTGCGTCTCATATCATATAAAGTTATTCGGTATATTTTCATTTTAATAACGTTCACAAGATATAATGAACGTGAGATATACCAACTGTTGATATAATTTCTTTAGATATAACATTTATATACTCTAAAACTTATTTCGTATAACGTTATTGGATATAACGTATATTTAATCGAAAATCGTTAGGCCTATCGTTTAAAATATATAATATTGACACCATCTTTATGGTTAACACCCCGATTCAAAGCGATCCGACTTGGATGGGTTATATTAGCTTAGAAGGTTAAGGCGGGTTCGGAGCGGAGTGCCAGGATCCCTCTATGTTGGTGAATCATTTGGATTAGGTCTGGTTAGAACAGTGACCATTATGGCGCTAAGGCAAACGAGTGAAGCGAGTGTGCTGCGGGAGCGGCGTGACAGAAACGAATCGCTGCAAAACCGACTCCACGTAGTCTTGTCTGCCCTACCCCTAGAGTGTAATTTAAAATCGCGTAGGCGCGGAGGGGCGAGGCGAGCGTGAAACACATCTGCGACGACGATAAGCTCGCATGGGACCGCCGGAGCCCCAGAGCGCCGGAGCCGTGGCAGAAACCATGCCTGCTGCATGTTGCATGCTGCATGCTTGCTTTGTGTTTTTTACTAGGCGTTTTATAATATTAGACAAAATAGGTTTTATATCTTTTGAGTGGTATATCAAACGATTTTATATTCAATGTATGTTATGCTTATAAAAATTATATCAATCGTTTATTATACAAACTGTTCATTATATCGAATAAAATTATAGATTCTGTTGTTATATCTTGTGAATGTTAGAGATTTTGTAATTATATCATATATTACTTACCCCAATCAGGCTACACAAAACCAGTTTATTCAAATCTATCGTTCTATAGGAAGTCTAAACAAACCGAGACCATGTTATACTGGGAATGTTTGGTTTGATATCTCTCTGTATGTAATATTGTATCAAAATGTGCATGCAGTTAGCAGTTAGCTTAGCAGTACAAAAAATACTATTAGGTATCACTGCACAAACAACTTAGTCCACACCTCCTTTACAAAACACTAATACAAAAATATAAAAATGAAGCAACCTTTATAGGATAATGCTGACTAGAACCGGCTATCTAATGAGCGCCCAATAGCAAGCAACTCAGATTCAAAACATTACGTGTTACTTACTGATAGATGTTTACGGCTAAAATATTTTTCATGTGCCTACATTTTTACTTATACCTAGGTTCAGTAATAATTCAAAATCAAAATATTTTATTTTATATAGGCCTACATGGGCACTTATAAAACGTCGACAAAAGGTGCAATATTCGGGTTGGTCGTTTACTATGGAGAAGAACCAGCAAGAAACTCCATGGTTACTCTTTTAAAATCATTTGGTTTTGCAAAATTTGAATGTGACAGCGTTAGTATTTAAGTATGGGAGGACAGCGTAGGCACGACTTCGCCGTCGAGGTCCATCGCGACGTCCCGGTCCATGCCCTCCCCGACTCTCACTCGAGCCAGCCCGCGATGCTGTGCCTGTAGTTTTAAATCAGCCCCTAAATAATTATACCATTCAGATCCAGCCTGTCCCCGTCAGCTACGTCCTAAGCCGAGGTTCGAACCCCACAGGGGGTGCCCTTAGCGTGCAGTCGCTTAGTTTGTAAATTGTTATGCCCTGGCTGGAGACCTTACTCTAAAGGCACCCACAGGATAGTCCGGTTAAGCAGACGACAACCTCGTAGGTTGAACTGCGAGATACCATTCACAAAAAAAAAAAAAACGTAGTCCCGACAATAAGTCGCTAAGCTGTGTTGTTTTTGCGAATGTGAGTACCAATACAACCCAAGTCTGGTTTAATGGTACAAAACAAACATAAACTTTGTATTAAGACAAAAAAAATATTCAAAAAATTAAGGAATGACTCCTAATAACGTATTCCGGTAGCACGCAGTATACAGTCCGTATATACACGGTGTAAATCACCTCATCACGAAGCCGTCAACCAAGCATTCTGTACATGAAACTAAGTAACTTTACGCAAAAATTATTACTGGGAAACGACTTTTTTTTTGGGGGTGTAAAATCATGTTTTGTGGTAGAACTCAATGTAACGCACTCAAAACATTGTGCTGATGGACGGATTGAATAGTACGGTGATCGTGGAGGTGTTTAAAGTAAAAATCTTACATTAAAAACTTGTAGTTAAAAAAATTCTTGTCAAAAAGTTGGAACTTTGACCCCTAATATCTCCGTAACTAGAAGGTTCCCAGGTATGGTGTAGAACAAAAAAAATATCGCAATGACAGGGAGAACCAGTGCCTTTCGGCTTCGTTAAGAGGTGTTTTACACCCTTTATACACGCAGCAACTTTTAAAAGTGATTTTCTCCTACTGTATTGATTAAGGTCTTACGTTCTCACGAACATGGAATTTTGGAAGCCATACCTATTACGAAAAAGTCAACTCAACGTAGAAACCGTAATTTCACGAGCAAATCACTTTTCAGTTTTGCTAAGTGTACGTACATATTATTGGACGTGACTGACATATTTTATTATTATTTTATATCTATTTGTAGTTTGTAAATAATGTAAATTTGTAATAAAATAAAAAATAATATCATCTTCCAATATTAAAATAGCACTCAAAAAACAGATATAGGAATATAAGAAAGCCAAGATTTTCTCAAATAGCTATTAGAGGCTGATTTTCTTGAAAGTAGGATTTGAGTATAAAAGCTAGCACTTGTTCACTAAAAAAAAACAAATAATATTTAAAAGTTTTTTTATTATTTTCATACTTTCCTAAATTTTATTAAAAATTAATAATTCTTTAACGAATAGCCTAAGTCCTACTTTAACCCTTCGTCGAACTACCGTAAATAATATTTTAAAATTTAACTTCAATTAAAAAACAATTTTTCAAAAACACAAAAAAAATCATTTAAGCCCATTAATTTGCCATCATATCACCCTTGGGAACCTAAAGTTCACAAGAAACTACGTTAAAATTTATCGCAGAATTTAATTACTAAAAATCTTTTAGCTAATACAGAGACGCACCCTAGCGGTATTTAATTATGACGTGGCATATTCGCGTCACGATATGGCGTTTCATTAGTAAGGTAAACAGTTTTAAACGGAGCAGTGTGGCCGCACCCTAACGATGGCGTAAATAGAACTTCAGTATTTGTTTTGATGACTGCACTTTTTTATATGATTGTTTGTTTTAGGAACAAATATCAGGGTAAGTAGTAATTATTTTAGAGCTGGATAAGAGCTCTAGGAAAGACGTAAAAAATAAATCGAACTATTTATTTCAGCATGCATTCATTAAATAATTTCATTACAATAACGCTCAATCTTTTTGACGTAAGATTATGTGCGCTATTTGGTTTGGGTTTAGATGTTACTCGCTCACAAGTATTACAAACTTTTCAGTGGAAACGCCGAACGTGGAAGAGGCCGCCTTTGCCCAGCAGTGGTAAGTATGGGCTAGACAAAGAGAAAGTCAAAAAAAATATATTTTTAGCACAGATATAAATTCAAGAGAAATGGAATGTTTTTCGAAAATAGTAGGTATGTTTTTATGGCCTTTTGAGTCTATGGCCCGCAAAAACAATCTGTAAATGCGATTATCGATAGACTTTAAAAGAAACAATCTGCTTTTTCCATTTTCAAATGTTTGACAGAAATGGAACGGTGGTTTGAAATACGAGTACGTTTAGATCTAAAAGCATTCATTGTGTGGTTGTGATGCAAGCGGTCCTAAATCTTGTAAAGAATCGAAGGACTAATGAAATGCAAGATGCGATGATACGTTTAGATCTATGACCAACGTTCGATGTGGAGGCTCGAAAATCTATCTACCAACGGGTCTTACCACAGAATATCGGTATTTCAGTAAACGGATTGCAGAGGGCCGATGGCAGTCCGTCTGTGGAAAATACTGTTACGATATTCACCTCAACATATCGTACGCAAGCAAGCAATCAAGTGATATAGCACCAGTTTTGGCAGATCTCTCAATTGTACGGGAATTCTACACAAAGCTGGTCCATGTTGTACTGGAAATTTATTTCTTGATTTGTCGCCATGTGTATCTCGAAGGATACGCTGCGTAGCCTTGCCTGACCACGTTTTGTTTTTCTAATGAGACGTCATTGATTATTTTGTTACAAAACTTGCAATTCCTAACATATTTTTTTTTTTTGTATGGCATCTCGCAGTTCAGCCTCTGAGGCTGGCTTGTGCTTAACAAATCAATCCTGTAGATGCCTTGAATTTAAGGCCTCCAGCCAGGGCAAATATCTTATAGACTAAGCGACAACACGCTAAGTGCACCCCCTGTGGGGTACGGGCCTCGGCCTAGGGCATCGCTGGGGCAATTCCTAATAGGGTATGAAGTGCCTTTTAGTTTAAATTCGAGACGATTGCGCGTATTTGACCATTGTTTACACATTGTGAGAAAATATACAACAGAAAATTTTAAGTCGAATGACGAAAGATAAGGATTTTGATAACCTGTAATTTTCTTACTTGACCGACAAACAATAAAATTTGAAGCAAACTCAACAAGCCAATCAACCCAGCATCGTCCTCACACAACGTGGCCATAATCGCTATCACCTTGAAATTTAACAGCAATCCTGTGTAACATATTTATTGGCAAAACATCCTACGCTCGAATATTAATGAAGACGCCCTCGTCGGCCCGGAGGGGGGGGAGAGGCGGGTCGTACATGTACCTATTGCAAATGATATCAGATAAATCAGAGGGAATCATATACCGTGTGACTGGATAAACCAGGGTCATATCAAACCGTCCCTGCTGTCATTCGTAGATGTTTGATAGTGGCTACAGGCAGTCAGAACTACGGAAGTTTAAACAACCGTTGTGTTACCCAGTTCCTAAGTTGTGGGGGTCAAAAAGGCAGTCACTTCATGTAAAATACTGGTAGCCAGCTGCATCCCGTTTTGCTGGAAGGCAACCCCGACTGAGTAGGGCAAAGTCTAGGCAGATGATGATTACAGAAATTATGTAGGTACTACTATTACACATCATTAAATCACGCCTGTCGGCGCCTCACATACGCGTAGACGACCGTGGGGAGGGCGCAGGGAGCGTGTACCGAACCCGGGCTACCCTAGCGCCACTGCACGCCTTACCACCACTCAGCTCACAGACACGGCCTACTCCGGGCATTTCTTTGTACAGTATTATAAGTATTTTTATTACAGTCCGCTTCTTTCATTTATAAAATCCAACCGAGTCTATTCAACGCCTATAATCACCGAAGAGTAAGGCAGATTAGTACAGCCATATTTCGCCAGTTATGTTATAAACATAACCATATCCTTGTTGTGAAGGTAAACGCGGTATTTTGTGATATCCATTGCTTAACCAATCATCCTGTACAATCGACGCATGTAAGGACCTAATGAAAGAACCCATAGTTGTCTCAATATCGAGTATTTATTAATGTCGTTACATTGTCTCGGTTTCCGTTGAGTGGGCATGAGTTGTTATAATGATGTTCATGTTTAGAGCACGCATAATTGTTGTAGCTATGTCTGGCTATTTGAGTTAAATATAGAACTGCGCTAAAGCCTACATTAGTTACACCATTAAGATAATATAAACCGTAATCTATATATATAAAAGAAAGTCGTGTTAGTTACTTCACTTATAACTCAAGAACGGCTGAACCGATTTAGCTGAAAATTGGCAGGGAGGTAGTTTAGAGCCAGGAGAAGGACATAGGATACGGTAGGGTAGGGTAGGGTAGGTAGGTAGGATAGGGTAGGTAGGTAGGGTAGGGTAGGTAGGTAGGGTAGGGTAGGTAGGTAGGGTAGGGTAGGTAGGTAGGGTAGGGTAGGTTAGGTAGGGTAGGGTAGGTAGGTAGGTAGGGTAGGGTAGGTAGGTAGGGTAGGTAGGTAGGTAGGGTAGGTAGGTAGGGTAGGGTAGGTAGGTAGGTAGGGTAGGGTAGGTAGGTAGGGTAGGGTAGGTAGGTAGGGTAGGTAGGTAGGGTAGGGTAGGGTAGGTAGGTAGGGTAGGGTAGGTAGGTAGGGTAGGTAGGTAGTAAGGGTAGGGTAGGGTAGGGTAGAGTAGGTAGGTAGGGTAGGGTAGAGTAGGTAGGTAGGTAGCGTCGGGTAGGGTAGGTAGGATAGGGTAGGTAGGTCGGATAGGGTAGGTGGGTAGTAAAAAGTGCATTGCAACGCATGCTGGGTACAGCTAGTTTTAACATAATTTTGTGTCCTATTTTGACGTTTAGCCAGTTTAATTCCAGCGTCGCCTCGGGTGAAAATAACGAAAGTTGCTTTAACAATGAAGTATTGAAAATCTCCATTACGACACAGATGACTGATTCCTCGGCGCTAAAGCAGCCTCTGAAGAGTGAGCTGTCAATGGCGCCTACATTGAATACGTAGTCGTTCCTAAAAATTGGAATAATAAATACACATAGTCAACTCACCTACTTATCGAATTTAGTTTCTGCATAAATAACATTCAGCATGACCTCACTGATTTACAAATACACTGAAATACGGATTACAGGCAGCATTAACTTTAATTCATCCTCATTAAATATTGCAGCAAGCCTGAATATTTATTTTGCAATCAAAATTTGAGCTGATTGAGCTAAAATTGAGCTAAAAAATACTGATTTAAAATATATACGTATTTTTTCTGTCTTATTTACTTTTAAATTCACTTTTTATTACACTTTGACAAAATTATAAAAAAAAAACGCACATTTAAACTAAACTGGTCCAGTACGAGGCCAAAAGGCCCACCTAAGCATAGTAAGCCTTCCCTAGGCACAGATGTTTCTCAATTAAGTTCTTGATTCCCGATCAAATACTCAACAATCGATATAACTTCACAGCGTTGACGTGTACCATCATTAGCCATGAGTTATGGCATCAGTCTGCGCTGAACTGACGGCGTATTGTTCAAGGTAAGTGAGGATGACTTATTGGATGCGGGATGACGATCATTGTGGCTTCAGTGTTGTGTTATCGGAGAGAGATGTTCATTTCGTAGTGACGGCAGTGGGTCCACGATTTGTCGGGGGGTGTGGACTGCACAAAGATTTCAGATCACTACTACCAAAAGAAGTAATATAATAGAGAAACAGTAATCTGTCTCTTTGAGCCTAACAGTTTGATACTTTTACCAACGCAAACACGTTGAT
The DNA here is from genome assembly GCA_963082945.1 of Cerastis leucographa. NCBI lineage: Eukaryota > Metazoa > Arthropoda > Insecta > Lepidoptera > Noctuidae > Cerastis > Cerastis leucographa. The sequence goes on from OY720361.1 coordinate 7,904,129, forward strand.
TACTCCGAGACAATGATGTTGTTTGCTTACTCTATCATCTTAGATGGTTATTGGTCAGTGGGTCGATTTTAGGAGCGATCAGTTACTCTGGCAGGTGAACGCGCTAACCTCAGGAACACTGCTCCAATTTGAAAAAATCTTTCAGTATTAGATAGCCAATTTATCGTGGAAGACTATTTATCATGCTACGACCAAGAGGAGCCAAACTGCAATGAAAAATGTTGCGAAAACGGGGAAAATGTGACGCAGACGTTGTAGACGTTGTTGCGTGGGACAGCTAACAAAAAATAAACCACATAAGGGTCCTTAATTCGGCCATCGTCCGCAATAAACTCCTCAGCTAACTAATAAAGAATCGTTGCAGCCATCAATCTGGCGTTTCTTATCATGCTTAATTACATAGAGACGTTACAAGAACGCCGACCGCGCGGTAACAGTCTGTATCACAACAAAACTCCATTAGTGGGTCCCGCCAAACGAATTAATTAATTCAGACGATTCGCCCCTATTTACTATAAGCGACCCAACATGTGCCCCTATTTTGGGATCAGCTATGGTCAATGATTTCTAATGTGATTTGATTAAACTTTGCTTTGGTTTGCAAAGTTTAGTAGTAGATTTTGACAGACAAGGGTTTACCGCTCTAAAAGCGTTTGCATAAAACATAATCATGTTTATTGAACTTTTAGGTAAACCCTAGCCAGTGAGTGTTGTTTTGCTGGCACAACATTATCCTTTGCGTTTCGTCTCTCACTATCATACTGTCACTTCCTCCATGAAAAGGATTGCAGTCTGAAGTCAGAGTCTCGCACGAGCTCGTCTGATGAAAAGTCTTTTCAAATTTAGTTGGCTCGTACCTCCGTTACTCTACGTTATCTTCAGTGGCAGAGCAGAAGTTAACTTGATTGAATGTCTTGAAGAAGGAAAACCCTAAGTCTTCTTCTTCTTATGCCATCTTTACACGCTTGCCGAGGCTTGGCAAACGTCCACAAGCTCCAAACCTTTAGAAACGATTGGATCCCAATTACACGCTTGCGAGTGCGTTAGTGTTTTCCAGACAGACAAGCATGGTGCACGTAGACGCTGAAGTTGTATCGGCTATTGCTTTTCGTTTGACAATTTTTTTTTTTTCATAATCTTTTAATTCGTATTGGCTGTTGTCAGAAAAAAATAGTAGCGTAAAACTAAAAACGTCCGTTTAATGCGAGCTTGTGACTTAAACTTACCACGCGCCAACGTGTAAATACGTCGCAGGCGCTTGCCGCAAGCTTTCTTTGATCTGTGTTCAAAAACCGACACTAGTCCGGATCGGCGACAAGCTCACGCAAGCTCACACAAGCCAAGCCAAACACCCCGTTCACACGCTTGTGTTTGTGGATTTTTGGCAAGCCTCGGCAAGCGTGTAAATGTACCATTAAAGTGCTTCAGTAGCAAACGGGTCTAAACATACTGAATGCAATGGAAACAGAAAACATAGCATAATATCAAGCCCGAATGGTTAGGCAGGGCGTATCTAATAGTACCTACCTACCCCCACATTTCGCCAGTTATGTTTAAGTCCAATATAATAGGGGGTAAGCCATCAACCGGGCATAAATTCAGACACCGTGGTTGCTAAAGGTAAAGTAAGGTTGAAAAATTCCTGATGGAAAAAACCAAATACATTTTGCCTGACCTGGGAATTGAACCCAGGTCTTCATGCTCAGCAGTCAGGCTTGCGGCCACTAGACCAACTAGGTCAAAGTCAAAAATCTTCTAATTTATAACCATTTACAACTTGTAAATTAAGGCGAAAATGTTAATAACTTTTTGCGTGTATCAGAATGGAATGAACTTCATTTTAATGGTTATATTTCGACACAACCCCGCGCCTTCACAAGAATTTCGCTGTTTAAAAGCTGAAAGTAGAAGAATTTAATGCACGCGAATTTTCCATGCAACGTTGATTAAATTACCAGTGAATTTAATATGATAAAAAATTCAGCGGTCACAGACGGACAGTGAACTTTATAATAAATTAAATCAAAGTAAGTACCTCTGCCTGCGTTAAATATTTTGAAATTGTTACACTACACGAAAGAAAAAATATTTATTTATCGCAGGCACATGACGTGCATACAAAATAACAAAAAAAAGCAATAAACATACAACGCAATACGACGCGAGGTACACAAAACGAATGTCATGATGATATACCTAAATAAACAAAATTTTACACCTACATAATACCTTCTCGGCGTATTTAACTGCGGAGTAGAAAAAACAAACTGAGTTCATAAAAACGGAATAAAAACAAAAGATTTGTATCGGCATTGATCGCCAAACAAAAACTCTGAACTTCTATGTGACATGAGGATTAGGAAAGAGGACAAGGCGACAGGAATGTAAATGTGGTGGTGAGGTCGGTAGTTTCTGCTTGCCACCATAGGAAAAAGACGTTTACACATGTATGACCCTTTTTTTTTTCACGCTCTAGGCGGAGCGGAAGGGGGTGTCAGACTTGTACTGACTAAAACCCAACCATGTTCCTTCTTAGCCCTTTGTGTTCCAGGGTCACGGTATCTCGTCCGAACAGTCCCGCAGCCCTGGCAGGCATCGGCCCTCTCGGACCCCTTCCGATTTGCTGTCATCTCCTTGACGCGCGCGTGGAACACGAACGCGCCGTCGACACGGCCTGTCGTCATAAGACGGACGGTCACATGTATGACCCTTAAATATAAATCAAATCAAACATCTCTTCGCATACCCCCTACAATCCATCCCATAAAATCAGTAAGCTAAAATCCTTTCAAAGCGTCAATTAAGACTTTCTAACGGCTTCATAACGCTTTGGCCAGGTACCGTGCTATTGTGTCCTAAGCGGTGCGTCTATTGTCCGGAACACGAGACAATGAGGTTCCGGTGGCGTTAAACATTGGACATGAAATGGCATACAAACAATACCGCTGCAAATTAGCACCGTAGCGCCAAAGGTAGGGAAGAGTTTGTGACTGACTTAGAATGCGGTGGTGAAGTTTTAATGCGTTCAGAAAGCAGTGGGGTACTAGTTATTAAAGACATTTACATTAGGTACGTACAGGCAGTCATTGCTCTGCATAACTTGATCCCTTGTTCATAGTAGAAGTGGGGAAGAAGACTTAGTTCATGGAGTAACATTTATGTCTTAAGTCTGAAATTAATTCTTATGGACCTTCCAACCACCGATACAAGAAGGGAAAATATGATTATCACGCTTGGTAGATCGATTTTGGGATCCATGACAGGAGACAGGAGGAACAGAGCCTATTCATATTGCGATAATCATCACCAGTGAACTCGCCAGTGAGCATAATGATATGTTAACTAATCTGGCTGACTGCCCAAGATTCGTCAAAGTATAAGCCATTTAAATATCACATAGTTATGTTAATTAAAGCATTATCAACCTAATATACAAGTCGTTCAGTCCATTATTTAGCAATAAAGTGTAGTTTTACGGCGTTTTTACGACACAATATCATGCAAATCAAAGCACTTAAGATAGACAAGGTCCACCTTTCCTCGTAAAACTGCACACTGGTGCCGAAATAACACGGAACTGCCAACAAGTAATTTTAGTATACGACTTTGAAAACTATTATTAGTTTTAGTTTAGTACTTTTTGTATAACTTTTGTGGATAGAAAACGATGCTGTTGGGTTTGGGTATTTCTTGGGACTTTTAATGAAATAACTTAAAAGTAACTGTGTAGTATTTGCAATGTTAGTATTGAAGAGGAGGCAGACCATTGTCTTTTAATTACATTAAAATCATACGTTATTTATTATTCAAACTTTATGCACAAGTAAAAACCGTACAAAGGCAGACTTACTGTCTTGAGCATATGCTTATCGCAATCTCGAGCCGTTCCCAATCTTAATGGGACTCTCCTATGCGATATCGAATTTCCCTATTGTGAACTTCGGAAGGGGGACTTGAAGTCGGACCTTTTTTGTAGCTCATTTAATACCAATTTGCAACAGCTATTTATAACAATTCGACGGAATAATACAGGGTGGAAGTTGTATTTATTTACGCGAAAGCGTTTATTTATGTTGAGTCCGTAGGTTTGTATGGGTTTTGTAATGTTTTCTTTACTAATGGTGCGTTAAAAACTTTGAGGGCAACGAAATACTAATGAACACGGTTCCCAAGATACCTAACACATTAAACGAAAATTACCCATGTGATAAAATATTAAGTGCCAGCCACCATATCATGACATCAAATATCCGTGGTGTATAATAATGAAACAAGTCAATTGGAGTCCAAAACAGCCGTCACAAACTTGTCTTATCTTCGGCGATGAGCTCTTGAATGCAGATTACCCAGCGACTCCCTCAAATGAACTGAAATAAGTCGGTGTGTGGAGTGGATCGGGGGCATTCGGGGGCTATCGGAGTTCTCTCATCTCCGGAGTGTCATTAGTTAATGTTGCAGGCAGTTCCTACAGAGATTTAATCTGGCCGCAGTCTGAGATCAGTCGATTCGCCCCTGCTTCCTCACCGAGCGATGTTATCGCACCGTCATTACCGTTCCGTCGGCGATAACACGCCCTCCACGCGGTATATCGCCTCCGAGATTACAACAACTCTATTACTTCCAACTTTTATTGCGGCCGATTCGATGTAAGTCGCTGAAATTCTAAAATTCGGTAGCCGCTCATTAATTGTGACCATTAAACCCATTCCATTACATGGTCAAGCGAGAGCATATCAGTGTATCGCGACCGCAGCCGTGCGTATGGAACGAAACAATTAACACATTCCGTCCACAAATCTGGCGGCAGAAACCGAGCGTGCATTCATTTTAAACGAGGGAGCATGTTTTAAATTACGATTGCTGCATTAAGGCACGAGAGGAAAATATTTGGAAACAAGGAGGCGTGCTGCCTTGGGGTTGGATCCCCTCGGAATAGGAATAGTTTCCGGCCCTGTCGTGGAATTACGACCGGAGCCCGGGTCAACGGAATGAATTTTGATTTTGCTTTTTTATCGAACCAAGGCCGGATTATTGTGCGTCGTGTCCGCACCCTTCGCAAGTTTACTTATGCAACCCTGCCTGCCCACCTGGCCCAGTGCTTGTACAAATTTGAATATTTATAAGCACCCCGTCGACCTCTAGAATTTTTATGACATTGCGAATTTGATACTACGTAAAAAATATTCCGGTAATTCTTTCCTCATTCTTCAATTATTTTTCTTTGGAGTATTATCTTGAGCTTTTTTACCTAATTTGTTTTTCAAAAGTCTTGCAAAAGGAAATTAAATATCAAATACCTATTGCTTTCTTCGTAACTTGTTTGATGTTTGCAAAACACGCGAGCTGAAATTAAAATGTTTGTCTGAGTTATATATATATAACCTCGTTGCGAGCCGTGAAAATTTAAAATAATTATCATATTTTTAACGTCTGTCATTCCTACTTATCACGATTTTTAACATAAAACCGTACGTTTCATTAAAAAAACCAAGATTTGAAGGTGCTGCTGCCTGCACTTTATTCCCAAATTTACATAATAATCAAATATAACAGAATAGTGTAGCAATCAAAATATCTACGACTTGACCAATAAGAGCGTCTCGCGGTCACGTGCCGTTACTATACACCGAATAAGGTTATCGCTGTCTCTTTCCCGCACGACTCTTGACGGGCGTGTGACTGAAGCGCGTGGTTCGCTAGGCCATTGCCCATGCGCAAACGCAAAGCACTCGTAAGTGTATCCGCTAATCTATTATCCGCGAATAACGATTCCGAACTTATTGAAAATTGTGAACGTGTGTACTAAATATCTAAACTGTTTTATCTTATCTGAGACCATTGTTTCCGTTCCCTAAAAACCTCTTCTCATAATAGAATATACTTTATCGTAAACAAACAGAAACACAACTGTTTTATAATCAACAAGAAAGGCGAAAAATTTGCTAAAAACACACTGACACATGTAAAAAGCTTCAATTCTGATGTTTCCACATACAAAATCAGCATAACACGATTACAAACAACAGAAATAAAACAAATCCATCCAGCTCTTTATGACGCGGAAGTATACAATAAAAACACAAACATCGTTGTCCGCATTCGGTAAAGAGTTGGCTCGTAAACAGCCCATAAATGTCTCTAGTATTTCATTTTGGAAAGGGGACCTCTCTATCTCTAACAACAGTAAATTTGCTTGTAAAAATATCACAATGCTCGAAGGTTTATTGTTTTCCCTCCTTTCCTGCCTAATTGTCGGATTTTATGTTCGTTTGTTGAGCTGTAAAAGTAACCTGTGTTTCAGGTTTATTTTACGACGTTCCTACGTATAAGGGATATTCGAATGTCACTTCTGCTTTTGCCTGATACAGTAGTAATGCAATTACCCCAGGCTTGCCGGAACTTCCAAAAACGAACGGGCTCGGAATATCTGCTGACATTTTCGCCTAATACAGCTAACTTGGATGTATATTCACAGATCCTGCTGGTGATTCTATTTCTTGATTTTTCAGAGAGCTACTATTTTGATAAAATTTGTTCGTGATTGTTAGTAAAATACGAAGTTGACAAAACATTTTCACAGATCAATGTAGTCTACCACTTTTTAGACGTATTTAAATCCGTAACCCTTTTTTCTAATTTTACTCCCTACTCCCTAAACGCATACTTTAACTACATCTCCACTCAATTAAATTGTAATATTATTTATTAAAAATATTTTGTAAAAAAAAAACAAATATTCTTCTCGAATGAAAACGACCAATCCGAACTGGACTGTGTGAAAAATGCTAAATTTTATGATCCAAACACTCGAATACTCTCACAAATCAAAACGTACAAATCAGTGACAGATTATTCGTCGCGATGTGGGATCACACAAACCACAGAGGGGATGATCGTAAATTTTCTAACAATAAAACAATATTATGATGTCAACATAAAAATGTTTACGGATACAGCAATAAGGGAGATGAGACGAATTTGTTTAACAAAGAGTTCGTACAATCGGGCATGTATTCTCGAATCACTCGATTTGGTTTGCAAATTCGTATCATTCATTTGCTTGTTTGCAAAGATTTAAACTGGATGGCCCTTGCCATTCTTAGAGCCGGGTATAGATTATTTCCAACGCAACATGCAAAAATTAGTAACATTTGCCTTAAAAGGGGTATGCACGTGGCATGCGCGCAGTTGTTTTTAGTGTATTCGCGAACACATTCATATGTATGGAAAATGTTGTATTGGATATTGTGTTGCAAACAATCTGTACCCTAAAACTGTTTGAACTGTGAGCTGGACAATACCATTGAGACGTCAGTGTCAAAAATAAAACATGTTAATTTTTTGACGCGGTTTGGCGAGAGTATTCATTTAAATCTTCGGTTGTTAGTCCTTCGTTGGACCTTCGTCCTTTGAAGATTTGTTTATTTGTTTAACCTTGCTCTGTCAACAGACCTCTTCAGCAATCGCTTTATTTGCCGCAAATCTTGCCTTTAACTTCTACGAAGTTAACATCGTACAATCCGCACTTGATTATACCAATACTCACCCACAGCACTTTTCCTGAATCTTCATTAAACGCATAGTTAAAGAGCAGGACTTTATTTAAGCGTTACACTATCAACAACCCGCCAACCTTCAAGTAAGCGTTACCTACTTAATTTTTGAGCTCGTTCCCTAGATGTAATGATATATGTGCTAGAACAACACTATATAGGGCAACGTCTTTGAACGCAATCAGATTAACCCCTGTAATGTTGACTTAAACTACTTTAGCGGTATCATAAGCAAACGCCCTTTTTTTTTTTTTTTTTTTTTTTCGGGATGGGAAATCATCAAATGACTTCTCCCGCTCTGGGCGGAGCGGGAGGGAGTGTCAGACTTGTACTGACTAAAACCCACCCATGTTCCTTCTTCGCCCTTTTTGTTCCAGGGCCGCGGTATCTCTTTCGAACAACCCGCAGCCCTGGCAGGCATCGGCCCTCTCGGGCCCCATCCGGTTTGCTGACATCTCCTTGAGGCGCGCGTGGAACACGTACGCGCCGTCGACACGGCCTGTCGTCATGAGACGGACGGACGGTGAGCTAGCCCATTACTCACCGTCCACAGGCTCGCGCCTACGGTGGCCGGGGGCCACTGGTTGCCCCCCGACGCCCGGGGCGTCTCCCGCGGCGGCTGGGACGTGAGGTTCTCTCCCTCTCACGTTCCGCCACCTCCTTCGCTAGCATAACTGCTTCGCAGAAGGAGGCGACGGCATCCCATTCCCTCTCGCTCCGGACCATGGATTGAACCAGGGCCGGACGCGAGAGGTCGCCGCCGCCAATCGCCGCTACGAGGACACGGCGGTGCTCAGCCCAAGCGGGGCAGAACTCCAAGGTGTGCTCCACCGTGTCCTCCGGCCGATCCTCGCAATGGTAACACCCGGGCGTTTCCTCCCGCCCGATTCGGTGCAGGAACCTCCCGAAACAACCGTGTCCGGTGAGGACCTGCGTCAGGCGGAAGGTGAGGGCGCCGTGCCGCCTCTCTAGCCAAAGCAAACGCCCTAAGTATAGCACTAAGATAAACATTACGTAATTCTTAGCTCTCTAACCGCAAAATTATCCTTAGATTCAGCACAATTTCAAACTAAACCGCCAAATTTAGACTCGATAAACCTTCAGCGAATACACTACGAGCATATAATGACTACATCATGCGTAGTACTAGCGTGTTATTTTGGAAATTCAAATTACCGTTGAGTACAAATTGGCTAGGCTTAGCGCAAACAAGTCCATCGATGTACTGTACACAATATTACTGGTTACTGTTTACAGATAGAGTGCTCTGCGGAAATTATTTGCTAGTTATTATTAGGAACTGTTCTGTGAATGAGAATGAGAATGTATGTAATATAAGGCTCATTTTCTCTGATGGCGTAAGCAGATATGGATGTAAACCTCTTTTCACCAGTAGGTAAGTAAGACATCAATTAACGGTAATCGAGACTCCGGAATGTTATTGAGTATCCAATTTAGAGTAATGGTTCAAAGAATTTACATCGAAATAACCATCGAACATTTAAATTCAGTAAACAATTTCATTGAAGTAATCAAACACCAAAGCAATTACCATACTACTTTAATAGCTACGAAAGAAACAAGATTCCTGAAACTCCAAACAATATGCCCCGTAGCTAGTTCAACATTACAGAGTTGTAACAATGTCTCCGAAATAAACTCTAATTTGTAATTTAAACCTAACTTTGTTTCAGTCTCATCACGATTGGGTGGCTTGGTTGCTTGGAGCGGAGCGAGTGAGTGGAGAAGAATAAAATAGAAGCGGAGCGGAGTATGCTGGTTTGTTGAAGCGCGACTACGTGATTTTACTGAACTTTTTGAAGTGAAAACTTCTTTGGGTTCGCATCACCGACATGCCTGTGACGTAATGCGCCAGACTAGCGACGCGTAGTGGCATAAATAATTGGAAAATTCAAAAAAAGAAAACAGTAATACCATTGTTTTGAGTTTCCATTTCTGCCAGCAGTCCTTATGACTGACTCTGTATTTTTTATACCAAATAGGCTGGCGTTTGGCCGCAATTCGCCTGGTGTGAACCGATGATACGGCCTAGGCTGGAGCATGTTTGCCTAGTAGAAATTGATTTACTCGAGCTTTGCAGAGATTCTGAGAAGAAGAAGAATGATCAGGGAACAGAGAAGCCGGCACTTGGCAGCTGGCCGGATCTTTGTTAAATTCTAAGCTTGGCATTTAGAAAGAAAGCAAAATGTTAATTGGCACATTTGCCACAAGTACAAACAATATAAAAAAAAAATAAAAAAAAACTTTAAACTAAACAAGAAATACTTTTAAGTGACGTTCATCAGCACCTGTAATGTATAAACAACAGGCTGTCCTGCTGTTTGAACGTTACAGAAGCTGATGGTATCATAACCGGCCACTGTCCCCTAAACAAACACCTATTTACCGTAGGTGTGACAGACATCCCTCTGTGCAGAGGATGCATGGAGGCGGAAGAAACACCACAGCACGTGCTAATGGAGTGAAAAATCGTGGCATGGTATGACCTCTTCAAATCGCTGGAATCGCACCTTTCTGGGAGGACCTGGGTTGGTTGAAGTAACAAGAGGATTTTCATACGTACAATGGCCCAATAAAGAGGCTAAGTGCGGAAACAGCCCAGCTAACCTAATTACCTAACCTAACCTAGCTATGTCCACTGGAACGGAGCAAGACGAAGACGGGAATTTTGTTACAACTGGTAAATGATTATTAGCTACACAGCTCCGCTCCGCTCCAGTCTACTGTACAGGCAGCCTAATAAATCTAAATGTCTAGCTCGGTTTTGCGGAACAAAGTGGGCATATTGGTTTAATGTCGGAGAGGATGTTGTGGGTTCGCAGTTGTGTTTGATTCCGGATGTGATCATTATTTTTTCAATTTGTTTTAAGTACATGAGTAGGATTGAATTATGAATTTAGCACTAGTTTGACATAGTTGGAACATGAAATTATATTATTGAAAGCTTTTTTTGTCAAAGTCATGAATTAATTTGTTTGTAGTCTTGAAGAGATTCCATCATCGAATTTGAAACAGATATTCGGTAAAAATAATAAGTAAAATAGATTTTGATCGGTACTTATCATCAAATGCTAATTCTTTAAAATATTGAAGTACAATGCCGTTAACTTGCAATAAAGCCTTCAAAACAATAAAGACATAGTTCTGTATAACAGTAGAGAATATAGTACAGTAAAGTATCACAACGAATAAAATTAACCCTACCTACACACATCTATCAAGATAACGTCGTCATGAAGATATTTACGCGCTATCTCGGTTTGATAGAAAGAAAGGGATACTTAACCCCCAGCCACTGCACATTTATCTACGGCAGGGAAGTAAACATCCTGTTACCGCACCGCGCCCCTATTGCGAGTGATGTCGAAATAACCGCCGGGATACACAGGTAGGGATTTGGGTGTCGGTTTGTGGTTCATTTTTATTTATGTACTAGCTATACCCGCGGCTTTTCTCACGTGACTGTGTATTCTGCTGGATTTGTACGCTAATGGGAAGTCATAGTACACACAGCTCCATTAAGTGGTTACCCCCCAAAAGACATGTGCGCTCAAATCCGTGTTGGGCGTAGTTCGTTTTTGTATTCACCAAAAACACTTTATTATAATTAATGTATTGTTTTAGTGAATAAATAAGTTTAAATTAGCAATTTTTTAAGTCTGTTTTTAGTTACAAAAAAAATCTGTAAAACGTTAATATTTTGATTTTAGTGTAAACGTGGCTTTTTGTCATGCATTATATATTTTTTCATATTAGTATTTTTCTAGATTGTTTAAGCAATATTATAGAATTAAAATGAGAACACCCAAATACTCTGAAATATTTTATTCCGAATTTCAAGATCCGAGTGCCAAAAGTCTGAATTTCATAATACCTATGAATTATAATGTCTATTATTAAAAATCGCGAAATTTATTTTACCGAAAATCGTAAATGCGATTTGTTAGTTTTCCTATTTTCATACGTTCGAAGAATCAAATGCTCGAAGGGTTCTCGGTCTGAAAAACTCGAAAGAATCTCGCGTGGGGCCGCCCAAACCCCGCAGCGCCGGAACCGTGACAGAATGTTGCATGCCTGCTTGCTTGCTGCTTGCCTGCTTGCATGCTGCATGCCTGCTTGCAAGCTTGCTTGCATGTTGCATGCCTGCTTGCATGTTGCATGCCTGCTTACATGTTGCATGCCTGCTTACATGTTGCATGCTCGCTTGCAGGCTGCATGCTTGCTTGCAGGCTGCATGCTTGCTTGCAGGCTGCATGCTTGCTTGCAGGCTGCATGCTTGCTTGCATGCTTTTTTATTGCAAGTTTTTTAATTCTACCTCCTCAAGCATAATATTATATTATATAAACATAATATTATACTTCTCTCTGACTAGCAATTATGTGTTTATTTGTCTTGAATCAGAATCAGAATCAGAATCAGAATGCTTTATTTGTAAACATAGGTCAAATTACAAGTATGCGAGATGTTACAGATAGGTAGATCCTCTATGTTTTGCCCTGAGGCGTACAAATGTATTTAACCAAAATTGTCGAGCTTTCCTAATTTTTAAAAAACATTCAATTTTTAATACCATTAAGTGATTCAATTATGTAAACTTTCACATAAGTATTAAGTTTAATATTAACATGCATATTAATACAAAGAAAAAGAAAATACAATCAATTACAATAAATGTCAACTATATTAATTAAGATAAATATCAGGTTAATGTCAAAACAATATTCAAAATAGGTGAGGTGATGTGTAATTTTCTGAAGCAGTACCTAATTATAGAATTGTCGTCCAAATATGCCTGTATTGAGTAATAGCATTTATGTCAACATTAAATATAAGAAAGTACAACAACAAAATAATACAAAAATAAAATATAACTTTAACAAAATATGGAATAATGTCAATTAATTAATAAGCATAAGTATGATGACTTATTGCTTATTATCTGAAGGAGGGATTATAGAATTATCATCCAAGTAGTCCTTAACTGAGTAATAACATTTATTGATTAAGACTTTCATAAGTACACTTTTGAATTTGTGCAGATTTAATGATTTTAATGTCTCAGGTAGCTTGTTAAATATTTTTGTGGCCATACAGAAAGTACTTTTATTCATTAGGGCTGTTCTGCCATGTATTATTTCGAGTTCTAATCTATTTTTGTCACGTAACTTTCTATAGTAGCTTTTGGAAGCTATTTTGTATTGGGAGATGTGTGTTTTGACAAATATATTAGTTTCGTAGATGTATAATGATGGTAGGGTAAGAATGTTTAGGCTTTTAAAAAACGGTTGACAACTGTCGGTGCTATTTAGGCCACATATAGATCTAATACATTTTTTTTGAGCTCTAAATACAAATTCTCTACCGACTGAGTTACCCCAATACATTATCCCATACCTAAGTGTCGATGCAACATAACCGTGATATGCCGTTAGTACCGATTCTAGGCTGACGGTCTTTGATAGTTTGTTTAGTACATATGCGAATTTACAGATTTTTTTACAAATTTCGTTAGTCTGAGATTTCCATGTCAAGTTTTTATCTATTAAGATGCCAAGAAATTTAGTGACAGTAGTTGACTCTATTTGCGTCCCTAAATAATAGATGTCAGGAATCGTACTTGGAACTCTCTGGTGAAAATGCATAATTTTAGTCTTTTCTAAATTAATAATAAGATTATTTCTGTCAAACCATGATATAATTGTACTTAATGTCATATTTATTTCATTTTCATATGTCGTAGGATCGTCGCATTTAACTACTACTGTGCTGTCATCAGCAAATAGTACCATAGGATGGTCAATGTGTCCGGGAAGGTCATTAATGTACAGCAAGAAGAGGGGAGGCCCTATCACGCTGCCCTGTGGTACGCCGTATTTTACTGTCCTACATTTGGACCGATATTTCTTCTCGCAACCATCACTTATGCAAATCTGTGTGATTTCAACATATTGTTTTCTATTTGTCAAATAGGATTCTAACAGTTTAAGTATGTTTCCCCTGATTCCATATTTTTCAAGTTTGCTTAACAAAATTGCGTAATCTACATAATCGAAAGCCTTGGTTAGATCCATATAGATAGCACAAACAGAATTTCTTTTGTCCACATTTGATACAACAGGAAGTAGAAGATCATGTATTGCCATATTAATTGTATTCTGTTTACGAAATCCCTTTTGTTCCTTGACTAGTATATTTGACTTCTCAAGGTACGTATATAGGGATTTATAAATAACTTTCTCGAATATTTTTGAGAAGACAGGTATCAAGGCAATAGGCCTGTAGTTTGCCATAAATTGCCTGTCCTGTTTTTTGTGCAATGGTATAACTATAGAAGTCTTTAGCCCTTCGGGAAAAATTCCATTAGAAATACTCATGTTTATGATGTGGCTGAGATGCGGAGCCACATATTGAGCCACTTCTTTTATAACTTTTGTGCAAATTCCGTCATAACCAACACTATTTGTATTTCTAAGTGATTTTATATGGTAAACTATGTCTTGCGGTATAGTTGGTTCCATAAATAAAGAACTAGAGGTGTTTGAAAGTACAGGGATTGGTATTGCCTTATTTTTAGGTTCAATAACTTGGTCAACATAGAAATTATTAAAAGACTCGGCTATTTCTAATGGGTTTGTTATTTGGTTTGAGTCTATTCGTATTTCTGTTATTGGTTCTTTAGGAAAGAAGGTTTTAGAATTGTTAATAACTGTCCATGCCGCTTTCGATTTATTTTGGGCGGTTTTAATGTAATAATTATTTTGTGATTTTTGTGTCAGTGATATAATTTTTTTTAATCTAGCAGAGTATGTTTTGAATGTGTTTTTGTTTTTTGATGTAGGGTAATTTCTATATTCCCATAGCATTTGCCGTTTCTTCTTACTACATTTCCTTATCCCGTTAGAGATCCATTTTGCTTTTTTGGTAATCGATATTGTTTTCATTTCATACGGAAAACAGAGATTGTAAAAACATTGAAATAGGTCTAGAAAATAACTGTAAGCCTCGTTAACGTCACTGGTACTATAAATGTCTGAAAAGGTGAGACATTTTATGCTGTTTTTAAATTTTTCTATATTTTCTTGACAGTAATTTCGTCTTTTTACTCGCCAGCGCTTTAAAGTACATGTCTTGCTATTCAGGTTTACAAGGCGTTTTTATTTCGGAATTGTATTAATCGGTATTTTAATAATCGGAATTTGTATTTTTGATGTTTGGAATTATCATTAAGTCGGACTTTTTGTTATTCGATCTATTAAAACTCGGTATTTTGAGAATAGTAATTAGAAACGTTAGGAATATTGAAATTTAGGAATTATAAAAATGAGGAGTAATGAAAATTAAATTTGTGTTGGTTCCTCATTCTTTTTTATATTCTTATGTCAGCATTGTAAAGAAGCCAAATAAAAAATGATTCTTTAAAAATTTGATATTCATAACTTTTACCAGCGTAAGTAAAAGTGCACGGTACATACCTACATGAAGACACATTTTCATCGATAGATCATGATCATAGAGAACTTACCAAACCAATTTTTTAATTCGCTTGCATCCTCTCTCCAAAACGTCACATTAAAATGACAAATTCCAGAGATACGTAAGCAAATTCTTTAAAAAAAAATCTAATCTAGGGGACCCTTACAACCCGTCCGCCAAATCCGGGCTTCCGTATAGTTTTTATGTTTCCGCAGGCAGTAATATATCGTTCAAGTGAAGGGATTTTTCATATTTTTATTATTACGAACAACGTAAACGTCTGAATCGAAAGTGGTAAGTCAGAAGGCGAATGTGCTTTATGGTCCCACTGCGATGCTAAGAAGGGGTGATCATTTTAAAAGGACGTTTTATGTGAAGCGATTGTATTATGTGTGAAATGGAGATATAACCGTTAAACAACTTTTGATAGCCAACTTGTGAAATGAAGCTGCTAATACTGCTACGCTAAGTTATAATCACAGGAAATCCAACCCGAACGAATTAAAACAAGAATAATAGGTTGATATCTAAAACATTCTTTGTGTATACTCTAGGTCACATTAAAACTTCAATTATATTTATATGAAGGCGCCTCTACACGGAGGCTCCATATGATTCACGTTTCAAACTAAACTGTGACCACAGACGAAAGAGAAGCGGTCTACAGTTCTCTCTGGCGGAACGTCAAGTCGTTGCGTTGCGAGCAGCCATATTGACTTGGTGTGGTTGTCAAGGAAGGTGCCGCGTAACAAGGCGTTGACGGATCGCTGGCATCTGTTTTCTTAATCTAATTAAATCTGGTGCCACAAACCATATGTGATTCCGATGAAGGGTGAGAGTCTTTAAATATGTAAGTATCTTGATTCTTGCACAACCACTCGCAAAGTATGTGTCAAAAGAAATTGTATTCACAACAATAATTTTATGTAAATTTAATGAAGCTCTGTATTCAATCACGAAAGTCTTCCCCCATACTAGATAATAATATTAATTCTTAACATAACCTTATAGCAACCGTATCTTAACTAATATTATAATCTAAGACATCGTCGCTACGGTATACGGTACACAAGCAGCGTTACGTTAACTTAAACACAGTTTGTACATCGTGGTACGGAAGTAAATACAGTATGTGTGGTTAAATACATTTTGCATCGTATAATATAACAGAATTACCTACTAGTACTATCTTAGTGCAGATAGGTATTTTCTTGAATAATCCAAACTTAGGTACAAGTCTCGTCTTCACTTGTAATATATCTTAAAAGGTTTAGGGCATTTTCGCTTCACATATAAGGGAACTTGGGGATTTTTTTTTATGTGTGGCATCTCACAGTTCAACCTATGAGGTTGTCGTCTGCTTAACCGGACTATCCTGTGGGTACCTTAAGAGTAAGGCCTCCAGCCAGGGCATAAAAACTTACAAACTAAGCGACTACACGCTAAGGGCACCCCCTGTGGGGTACGAGCCTCGGCTTAGGGTGTCGCTGGGGGAGGACTGCATGGGGACAGGCTGGATCTGAATGGTATCATTATTTAGGGGCTGATTTAAAACTACTGGCGCAGCATCGCGGGCTGGCTCGAGCGAGGGTCGGGGAGGGCATGGACCGGGACGTCGCGACGGACCTCGACGGCGACGTCGGAAGGGAAGTTAGGGCCAAACGCAAGCCTATTTATAGTATAAATAAATATATCTACCTACTAGTGGACTACCTCGTTTGTCTATTGGTCGCAAGCGTGAATGCTGAGCATGAGTTCCAGGGTTCGATTCCCAGGTCGGACGAAGTTTTATTGGGTTTTTCCATTCGGAAGTGGCAGCCACGCAGCTTGAATTAGTGAACGGTTGATGGTAATAGGCTTTCAAAACAAAATCAAAGCTTTCAAACCTACTTCAGTATGGGATTTCAATACTACCAAACTAGAAAGAAAGAAAGAAAAACGATTAGGTATTTGGCACAAGCCACACAACACAAAATACAAAAATTAAAAATATACAGAAACTAGCTTATGCCCACGGCTTTGCCCGCGTTTTTTCAGTAATTGTCCCGAGGGATCACACTACCGGTATAAAAAGTATCCTATGTGCTATTCCAGACTTTTATCTATCCGTGTGTCTAAATTTCATCCAGATCCATTCAGTAGTTTTTACGTGAAAGAGTAACAAACATCCATCCATCCATCCATCCATCCATACTAACAAACTTTCGCGTTTATAATATTAGTATTTGTGGGAGACGGCGTAATAATAGACATAAATAGGTTTGTTCATTATATTCATAATCAATATGGCACAGTAATACTTAAACAATAATAAATAACACATTATTATAATTTAAAATAATAACGGTTAACATAATACATCAAAGAAATCAAAAGTCAGCATAAAAACATAATAAAGAAACATACCTGACAGTTCAGAGCACCGTTGTGCCGTGCCCGCTATCGGACAGCTTCTGATCTGTCGAAAGACAGTGCGCCCCTTTTTATAGCACAACTTGCTTACAAAGTGGGGGAAAAAGTAGTCAGTTACAATACTATTATAAACTGGAGGTAGTTCGAAATAATAAATGACATTTTATTCATTTAAAAAACTACTCAATAATTTATCTCTCACACGGCCATACTGACGAGCAGCCAATTTGGCTCGCGAACCAAAACTCAATAAAAACATAATTCCTTTTTAAATCACAGAATGTCAAATCACATGACTAATGGTCAAATCATATTTCATGACTTTATCGTTTAATGGTTTCTAAACTACACGGTCAATTCGCATGACCACACACCAAATCACATGGCATGATTTTATATCCGCCAAATCACATGGCTGTTGTCAAGTCACATGACAACCAGATACATGCCAAATCACATGGCCACTGTCAATTCACATGACAATTAGATACATGCCAAATCACATGGCCACTGTCAATTCACATGACAATTAGATACATGCCAAATCACATGGCCACTGTCAATTCACATGACATTGGTGCGATTGTCAAGCATAACCATGATCGTTGGCCAGACGGTCTGAGATATGCAGGACAATCTTAAAAAGTACATAATCAACATAAAACTTTATCAGGTTTCATTAGGAAGTTTTTTTACTATCTTCGTTACAGACATCAGAAATATCTAGAGAATCAGTCAACTCACATCCCATATCGGGAGTGACGATTCGTAAATTATCATGTGAAACATATAACTCATTGCCAGTCTTATTAACTCTAACTGTATATCTGTCGTTATCGTTAACTTCAGTAATGACGCATGGACCTTTAAATTTACTGTCAAGCTTGTTAATCACTCGCGGATTTTGTTTGACTAATACAATATCACCGACTTTGAAAGGTACAATTTTAGCCTTAGTTTTATCAAAATCGGCTTTTCGAGTTTCAGCAAGCTCGTTCATCCTGATTTTAGACTCTTGACGGCACATATCGAGGTCCATACGTTCAACATCATTTAGCAAAGCTGATATAGCAGGAGGTGACTGATCACAGCCCATCAAAAGTTGGAAAGGAGTATGACCAGTACTTTTACTAAAGGTGCTGTTAATTGCCAATTGTACTTCACCAACAGCATCTTTCCAACTTCTTTTGGATGTATTTTCAACAATCGTAAAACAATTAGTCAGAACCTTCATAACTCGCTCAACCTGACCATTTGCACGACTCACACCACTAGCTATAAAATGCAATTCTATAGACCATTTTTCACAAAAACTTGTAAATTCTTTGCCAGTATAAGAAGCGGCCTGATCACAAATAATACGTTTAGGTGTACCAAAAGTATAAATTAATTCCTTCAAGGCATTTACTGTAGCCATTGCAGTCAAATTAGTAACGGGTTTCATGTAGCAGAATTTTGTAAATGCATCTACAAAAACAACTGCGTATTGTTTAGTAGGTTTACTGCCACTCAATTTACCCGTCGTGTCCATATGTACGGTATGAAATGGAGTAGGGGGCTTATCTATAGGGTGCAAAGTAATCTGTCGTGAACCAGATTGACTTTTATTTATTTTACAAGTCAGACAACTGTCAACATATTTACGAGTACACTTAGACATATTTGGGAACCAAAATTGTTCTCTTATTTTGTCAAGGGTTTTTTCCCAACCGAAGTGTTTAAGAGCATCGTGATAAATTTGTATGATGTGCCATCTATAACTTTTTGGAACATAGAGACGTTTCTTAACTTTATTATTAATGGAAATAATACGATACAACAGTCCATTTTGTATCTCATAACTGGAAGCAATATCGTTGTCGATAGTTTTGTCTTTGATTGATTCAATTATTTGTTTAGTCTCTGAATCATTATTTTGTTCTACCTCTAGCCATTCACTATAATTTTGAATATTATTTATGTTGACAGTTGACGGATTACGGCTTAAATAATCGACATGGGGAATACGCTCTCCTTTTCGATACTCGATACTAAAATCGAATGACTGTAGATAAGCCCACCACCTATGAACCCTTGGAAGCAATTCCTTTTTGTTACGCGAAGCTTTAAGCGAGTTACAATCAGTAATGACTTTAAATGGCCTGCCAAGTAAATAATGACGGAAATGTTTTATGGATCTAACAACTGCCAGAGTTTCCAACTCATAAGAGTGGTAACGGCTTTCAGTCTCAGTGGTGCGCATGCTAAAATACTCTACAACGTTCATCTGATCGTTATGTTTTTGAAAAAGAATTCCTGCTAGACCTGCAGAACTGGCATCAGTGTGAAGTTCAACAGGTTTAGCAGGATCAAATAAAGTGAGTACAGGTTCAGAGGCAAGGTACTGCAGAATCTTATTCCTAGCGGATTCCTGCTCAACAGTCCAGTGCCATCTGACATTATTACGAGTTAGATTATACAAGGGTATCATGATTAGAGAAAAATTAGGAATGAACTTTCGGAAGTAACTTGCCAGTCCACAAAATTGTCTTACTTGCTTTACAGTAGTTGGTATAGGAGCGTTTAAAAGAGCGGAAACTTTACCATGACTTGGTTTAACTTGGCCGTTTGAAACAATTCTTCCTAAGTATTCGATTTCAGTTTTTAAGAACTTACATTTATTTATATTAAGACAAAACCCAGTTTGTTGCAAAGCTTCTAGAACTAATTTTAAACGTTCGATACCTTGATCAGCGGTTTCTGAATAGATTACAACGTCATCTATGTAAATTAAAACAAAGATGTCAATGAACTGCTTAAGAGCTGTGTTGATGGCCCTTTGAAACACAGAAGGTGCATTACAAAGCCCAAATGGCATCCTTAGGTACTCATATTGCCCATCAGGCGTAACAAAGGCAGTTTTTTCTATAGAATTATTTGCAATCGGTATTTGATGAAAACCGGCTGCCATATCCAAAATTGTAAAATATTTAGCACGAGACAATTTACTAATGTGATCATCAATAATTGGAAGTGGAAAGTGATCACGAACGGTGTTCCCATTTAATTCCCTATAGTCGACACACATTCGGTCACTACCATCTTTTTTCCGAACCAGTAATATTGGGCTTGCAAATGGGGAATTGCTATCACGAATTATATTATTGTCCTTCAAATCTTTAATTATATTCTTGACATGTTCACGCTCAGCAGGAGCTAATCGATAGGGTCGTCGCTGAACTATTTTATCCGAATTTTTTAGTCGAATAGTTAACTCACCCGTAGTTACTTGAGAAACTGCGTTGCCAGACGTGAACATTTCAGAATATGATTTTAACAAATCGCTTAACAACACAATTTGTTCTGGAGTTAATTCTGGGTTGATATCTATCCCATCGAAATCAATATCCTTTATAAGGCTATTAATACTGTAAGAGTTACGATAGACTTTAGCTAAATTTCCTGAGAAAGTCACTTGAATACCAGGTATTTCAAATAAATTTTGACCAAGTAATACGTCATACTGAATGTATCTATCCGGGACTAGAACAAAATCTATATCAACGTTCACATTATCAACACAGATCATACAAAGTTTTTTACGCGACGTACAAAAAGCATTGTCACCAACACCTCTCAAAAGAATTGTTTCATAAGTAATTTTACCCCTAATTGAATCGCCAATACTTTCGCGCATTAGAGAGCATTCCGCACCACTATCTATCAAACACGAATAATCACGATTGTCAATTCGAACAGTATGTAATTTTTTGTTGGATAAAACTAGGCTATTTACTTGAGAAGACTTTTCGTCCTTGGTTTTCTTATTTAAGCGGTGAAAACAGTTTTCAATGGAATGACCCTTTTTATTACAAAAAGTACAAAGTGTTACAGGAGGTTTCGAACCCGAATCGAGTGGTTTTGAATTATTAGAAGTGATAGCTGCGGTTACATCTTTACCAGAGCTGCGATTGGTACCTAAACGACAGTCTCTTTGAATATGTCCCATTTTGTGGCATTTATGACACCTTTTGGACGAAGTATCTGGGGTAGAAAGGTTTTTGGAACGCTTGGATGGAATATTGTGGTCAGACTCTTTACCAGGTCTCTTCCGCTTATATGAATTCACGCTTTGAATTAATTGTGGCAAGTTTTTCGGTGTAAGTCGTAGCAAGTCAGAACGAATACGAAAGTCAGACATACCTGAAATAACTGCTTCTACAAGGCGTTGATCAGTCATCTCTACACCAATAACTTTCTTCGCCAACTCCCATTTTCGAGTTGCGTACTCAGAAAGACTAGCGGCTTGTTCGCTGGTGTAGTCCAGAAACAGCGAGAGGTCGTCGTAGTAACGAGTTTCATCTGAAAAAGTTTCGATAAGACCTGCTTTAAGTTCTGGCCAGCTAGTAACAGTTGAATAATTCCGACGCGCCCATTCAGCCGCGCGTCCGCGCAAGTTTTTTCTAGTCAAATTGAGAATTTCTCTATCAGTGAGCTCATACTCAGCTTTAAGATCCTCTACGTTTCGGCACCAGACTTGCACAGTATCGGTCCGATCGTCAGGGTCAAAAGCAGGTACATAGATATGCTCAAGACTGCGCATGCGGGGAATAGGCCGCACATTTGGAGGGTTAAAAGCTTTCGCAGTCGTGTGAATCAATTGTGACATCATTTCTTGCATCATATTTTGCATAACATTGACAGGTACAAAATCTACTGCCCTGGAATCATGACTGCTACTGGCTGCCAATGGACCGCCGCCAGCTGCATCATCATGGGCTGGGGATGCCATCGTCTCGTTGGTTGCAGCTGCATAGCGTGTTGTCTTTTGTCCCAAGATTGGAGATTGGTGTTCCGGTGTAGGCCTTCCGCTAGACCCTCGAGTGGTTTTTGCAGCGCTCTGCAGGACCCTGGTCTCGACCGCCTCAGATTCGTCGTCGTTCATCATTAAACTTTCCTGAAAACAAACATACGTGGGCGTAGTTTTTGTTATCAATCCCACTTCTGATGTGGGAGACGGCGTAATAATAGACATAAATAGGTTTGTTCATTATATTCATAATCAATATGGCACAGTAATACTTAAACAATAATAAATAACACATTATTATAATTTAAAATAATAACGGTTAACATAATACATCAAAGAAATCAAAAGTCAGCATAAAAACATAATAAAGAAACATACCTGACAGTTCAGAGCACCGTTGTGCCGTGCCCGCTATCGGACAGCTTCTGATCTGTCGAAAGACAGTGCGCCCCTTTTTATAGCACAACTTGCTTACAAAGTGGGGGAAAAAGTAGTCAGTTACAATACTATTATAAACTGGAGGTAGTTCGAAATAATAAATGACATTTTATTCATTTAAAAAACTACTCAATAATTTATCTCTCACATATTATAGAAAAAAAAAAAATATAATTGTGTCTCACGGCTGCGCCAAAAAGGCCCAGTTCAGCAAATTGCCGAGCAGCTAGTGCCCGACGCTGATTTTCAGCTGGACTAGTTTTAAACAAATTCAGAACTAATAATTCATTATGTAGGTAACAATAGTCAAAAATCCTAGTTCCGAGTCGTGAAAATAAAACATCCATCCAGGCTTTTTTTACTTTTCCTTTGCATTAATATAATATTTGTTTTACATTAAAAATAACAGCCGCACGGGTCGATCTTCAAGGTTAAGAGGGCTATTATATTTTTTCTTGTATTTAAATGTTGTTAAGGTTTTTACTTTAGGTATGGCCTTACCGTAAAAACACATAAAAAACTCCCTAGTTTTGATGTGTTTTTACGGTTTAGGTAAGGCCACAACATTTAAAAAAAATATGCCCAAGAAACTTTGATTATTCCTCTAGGGAGCCTTCTAAATATATATTTCAATTTGTGTACATACATTAGTAAAAACCTTTAACAACACTCAAATACAAGAAAAATTGTAATAGCCCTCTTAAGCCGTGCTTGTCGAGGTCGGTCTGTGGATGGGTGACCATAATTACATACCGAGTTTCCTCCGTGCCTCGGAAAGCACGTTAAGCCGTTGGTCCCGGCTGTCATTGGTATATCTTTGACAGTTGTTAAAAGTACTAAGAAGCAGAAAATCTGACATCCAGTCTTTCCAAGGGGTTTCGTATTATCCAGTTACTGGGTTGGAGAGGTCAGATAAGCAGTCGCTTCATGTAAAATACTGATTCTCAGCTGCATCCGGTTAGACTGGAAGCCGACCCCAACAAAGTTTCGGAAAAGGTTAAGATGATGATTACTTGTAACGTGTGAGCCTACGGCATTAATACAAGTACTTTCAACCATATTTCCCTTAATAATTTCACCAAAAGTTTCAAAGTACACATCCAATTGTTACTTTTATAAGAAAATAAAATGTCCCACGGCAACCGTCAGTTTTATATCTTCTTCTCTTGTTTGTGACATTTTCCTAGCAAACAGTAAATATTTATAAAAGTAGAAAAACTTTTTTTTATTCCATCAGCTTTTGAGTCTCTGGCCGGAAGTCTGTACGTGACCGGAAATGAATTTCCCGGACGTACTTGATAAATTCAGTAAACGACTCAAGATATTCAATATTCTTAGCTACACTATTGGATTTGTAAATGGCTTTTTAGTAGAAATATTTTTAATGGTTTCAACGGAAACGTTGTACCATGAATTGACTTTAGTACATTGTGTCACAGTCATCATCATCTGCCTAGCCTTTTCCCAACTTTGTTGGGGTCGGCTTCCAGCCTAACCGTATGCAGCTGTAAACACAGCATGGCAATTAACAATCCAATTTAGAGCATAACAGAGAAAACGCCATAAACCTTCTTAAGGGAAAGACTGACACCGGTCAAAAGTCACTCGCCGCCTGACCGCCGTCGCGTACGGACGTGCCGCTACCTGCTTGCATTCCCGCTCGCTATCAGTGTGTGTCATCGGTTCGTTGCTTCCCAGTGTCGTGACGTCATCAGTAGTCCCTCGACTACACCCCCGAACAATTGCTGTCTTTTTATTAAGACAGCACTTGCTCATTTGCTTCGGATATTATTCCGATTTAAATTCCTTTGCCCCATCAGGGAAAAGTCCTCAGTTTCGAGGTTCTTGGTGGGAAACCTAACGGTGCCAACGAAACCGAGAGAGGGTGGTGACCCAATCCGCCCGCCTAACCCCTTCAGGGTCTAGGTGAAAAATTGGACTCCGTCGCGAACACATGTGCCGCCGATATACTGTGCTAGTGTTTCCCGTTTTAACAAGTTCCTGAAAGCAAGTTCCTAAGACTGGGGTTGGAGTTGCTTCCAAGCCAGGACCTTCGGACTGTGGCTGCGGGAAGGTTGAAACGGGTGAGTCGCTGACCCAGTAAATTCCCTACATAATTGTTCAAGGAATTAGGTTGCTAAGTGCGCTGAGCTTCACTCAAATGTCCGCTAACTTTTAGCCGATGAAATGTCGTCCCTCGACGAGACAGAAAAAGCCCTTTTGCGCTTTTTCTTGCGCATCGTTGCGACAGACCCAAATTTTAAAAAATATGGGTCTGAAATTAATGCTATCCGGCAAACCAGTGATAACGTCACTGACTTCAGTGACGCACTTGAAAGCCCTTTGTCTCCGCCACCTGCCGACAGAGGCTTACCACCAGCCGTCGCCGCCGCGATTAAGGCTACCCCAAGACCCATTGTTGTGAAGCCCACTGTTTCACAAACAAAGGCCCAGCCCGCACCTGCGTCCATTGTTCCCGTTTCCGAGAACATGGACAAAGGCTTACCGCCAGCCGTCGCCGCCGCGATTCCGGCTAAACCGAGTCCCATTGTTTCGAAACCTTTTGTTTCGCAAACAAAGGATCAGTCCGAACCTGCGTCCATTGTTCCCGTTTCCGAGAACATGGACACAACTGAGCCAGTCTCCGACTCAGAGTCTATTTTAGACTCGTGTTCTGCCGCCTCGTCCTCTGAAGACGACTATCAAGTCGTCGGAAAGGGCAAGAGGAAGAAGGGCAAAAACTCCCAGGCCGCCATGGCTAAAAAGATCGTCGCGCTCCCTTCTGTCCCCTCTCCCACGGCCTCCCGTTCCACCTCCCCGGTCCCCGTACCAACGTCCGCCGCTGCTCATACCAGCAGGCCAGCCAGCCCTAAGGCTCACCCTTCAGCCGCTTCTTCAAAGAAGCTGAAGCCCCCTCCCCCGCTGTTCATTCAGGACAAAGGGAAATGGACAGACGTGTCCAAAATGTGTGTTGAGCGCCGCATACAATATACAAGCGCAAAAAGCACACAACAGGGCATAAAAGTGGTGGTCCCTACGACCGCTGACTTCAGGGAACTAACCCGTCAGCTGATCGGAAGGCACATAGCCTTCCATACTTACTCCCTTCCAGAGGAGAAGCCCACCCGCGTGGTGATCAGGCGGATCCCGAAGGAGATATCCACGGAGGACATCCTAAATGACCTCCAAGGCCAGGACATCCCGGTCGCAGCCGTCCACCGCCTTCATAAGGCGAGAGGCGGAGCCCAGTACGATATGGTACTGGTCATCTGTGACCCAGTAGAAGGACACCACCCGATCTTCAAAGTGAAGTCGGTATGCTCCCTCACAGGCATCTCAATAGAGAAGCCTTACCGCTCAGCCGTAGTAGGGCAGTGCCACCGCTGCCAGCTGTACGGACACAGCCAAGCCAACTGCCATGCGCCGCACAGATGCGTAAAGTGTCTAGGCGACCATGGTACGGCAGACTGCCCCCGTCCCAAAGACAAATCGCTATGCACGGAGCCACCGAGCTGTGTGCTTTGCGGCCAGTCGGGCCACCCGGCTAACTACCGCGGCTGCCCGAAAGCCCCCAAAGGCTCCTCCTCTAAACTGGCGAAGCGTGCAAACGCCCGCCAGCAGAGAGAAAGCCCATCGGTGAGGCTACCAACTGCACAGATGCCGGAGAGACTCAGCCCTCAGAGGCCCTCTCCCTGGACCTCGCTGAACCACCAGAGAGCCTTCCCGGCACTCGGCAAAGCAAAGTCCAGCCCCATTCCCGGGCTATTAGATGCCCCTGTCCCCACTCCCGTGGCCCAAGCGAGCGCACCGGCGCCCGCTCGTCCCGCGCCTTCCGGCCCCGCGGCCGCGGTCTCCTCTCCTAACGTAACTTTAGAAACGTTAGCAAAGTTAGTCACCCCCGAAGCAGACCGCATGGCGGCAGATCTCAGGGAGGCTAACACTGACGGTGATAAGCTTAAAATTATCCTCAAGTCCCTAATTAAGTTAGGCGAAGCCTTCAGCGGCATTAATCTTTAATTTCAATGGATAATACGAGATTAACGTGTACCAAACCCCGATCCCTTAAATTAGGGTACTTTAATGCCAATGGCATTAGAGGCCAGCGTGATGAAATCGCCACCTTCCTCCGTGACCATCAAATTGATATCCTCCTCATACAGGAGACCTTCCTCAAGCCCAATCACCGCGATCCGAGAATTGCCAACTATCGCATAGTTCGCAACGATCGGTCACGTTGCCACAAGGGCGGTACTCTAATCTATTATAGAAAGGAACTGCACTGCATCCCCTTAGATCCCCCTCCCATGGAGTCTCTGCTCGAGACTTCAGTTTGTCGACTAGGCATGACCGGTCATCAATCGATCACTATCGCCTCCGCGTACATCCCTCCCGGCGGCACGTCCGAGGAGCACACTCTGTTCACCAAAGACCTTGCCGTCCTCTTCGGCTTGAGTGACTCCGTTATCATAGCGGGCGACCTCAACGCCAAACACCCCGCCTGGAACAGCACGACGACCTCTGCCAGAGGACGTCACGTGTATAACCTGGGTGAGTCCCTCAACTTCGATCCCATCGCTCCTATGGAGCACACTCACTATCCCCACGACCCCGACCAACGTCCGGACGTTCTCGACATAGCGCTACTCAAGAATGTCAACCTTAAGTTGCATTCCATCGAGACTTTACATGAGCTTAACTCAGACCATCGACCAGTGCTCATGCACTTAGTTCCCCGCTCGGGTCCCTCTGACCCCAGCCAGCCCCCGCCGACCCAAGTGATAACCGACTGGAGGAAAGTCAGCGAAAAGCTGAAATCCACCACGTCGCCTCACCTGGAGGCCATCCCCGACCACATTGTCTCAGTCGCAGACACGACGGCCGCCATCAACTCGTTTACAGAACACGTGCAATCCGTACTAAAGGATTGCTCACGGGAAGTTCCAGCAATGAGCGATCAACGCTGGATTCTACCCGCTGACGTACGTGAACTGATAACCGAGAAGAACGCGGCCATCCGTGCCTACAGCAACTTTCCCTGCGACGCGAACAAAGCTCACATGCGTTATTTACAGCGTGCTGTAAAGAAGCGCACTAGTGAGCATCGTTCAGATCAATGGGACAAGACGCTTAGCGAGCTCGAGCCTACCCACCTAGCCTTCTGGCAGCTCCAACGCAAGTTGCGCTCCACCGAAGAGGCTTCGATGCCTCCCCTCACCCGACCCGATAAGAGCGTCGCATTCGACGACTCTGAGAAGGCCGAATGCCTAGCCGACAGCCTGGAGTCCCAGTGCTCCCCCAGCTCTCAACCAGTAGACAAGCGACATCTCGATGAGGTGAACGCATTCGTCGAACGTAAAGCCGCCCTCCCTCCCGTAGAAGACCCTGATGATCGTCTGCCTTCGGTCACAGCTGACGAAGTGCAAGACATCATTAATAAGCTTCAACCGCGGAAAGCACCCGGCTCCGACGGAATCACCAATAGGGTGTTAAAACTCCTCCCAGCTCAGCTCGTCGTGTTAATGGCGGCCATCTTCAATGGCGCCCTGAGCAACAACGCCTTTCCCCAAATATGGAAAGAGGCCACTGTCATCGGTTTCGCCAAGCCAGGCAAACCCAAGTCTGAGCCCTCAAGCTACAGACCTATCAGTCTCCTGAACGCACTCGGCAAAATCTACGAGAGACTTATTTATAAGCGACTCAAAGACTTCGCCGAGGCTAAGAGTCTCATCCCCAACGAGCAGTTCGGCTTCAGGACCGGACACTCCTGCATTCAACAGGCCCATCGCATCGTAGAACACTTGAGCGCTGGCTTCCAGCGTGGAGCGATGACGGGTGTGTTGTACTTCGACATAGCAAAGGCTTTCGACAAAGTCTGGCACAACGGCTTATTATATAAGCTGTACAAACTGGGAGTGCCGGACCGTCTCGTGCTCATCTTACGAGACTTTCTGTCGGATCGCACCTTCCGCTATCGCATCGGGAAGGCACTGTCTTCCCCCCACCCCATTAGAGCCGGAGTCCCTCAGGGCTCCGTCGTCTCTCCCCTTATCTTTACTCTGTTCACCAGTGACATCCCCAAGAGCAAGAAGGCTCAGTTAGCCCTGTTCGCGGACGACACGGCCATTTATTACACTGGCCGCAGTCACGACGCTATCTATAGCACCCTCCAAACCTCAGCCAACGTCTTAGGCGCTTGGTTCCGGAAATGGAGAATCGAGGTGAACCCCGATAAGAGCCAGGCAGTTCTTTTCTCTAAACAGCGTAAAATTAAGCCACCCGCGCTCAGCCCGATCACTATGTACGGTAAGCCTATCCCTTGGGAGAAGCAAGCCAAGTACTTAGGAGTCATACTTGACAACCACTTGTCTTTCGCGGCGCACATCAAAGCAGCTCGCGACCGAGCTGCGTTTGCTATGGGTAGGCTTCATTTCATGATTTCGGCAAAAAGCAAGTTGTCACTCAAGTGCAAGTTGCGCCTTTATACCGCGGTGATCCGCCCCATTATGACGTACGCTTGCGTCGTGTACGCTCACACCAAGCCTAAGTACATCCATAGGATGCAAGTTTTACAGAACCGGTTCTTACGTAGAGTCACGGGAGCCCCTTTTTATGTCCGTAATGACCGTCTACACGTAGACCTTAGAATGCCCACCGTCCTTCAGTTTATGAAACGTCTTTCGAAGCGTTTCTTCGATAACGCCATTAAACACCGTAATCCCCTGATCGCAGCGGCCGCCCGTTACGAACCCTCGCGCATTAGTACAGTACGCCGTCCTAGGCATACCCTTGTCACTCCAGATGATGCTATCACCCTCCTCCAGGAGAGTAGCAAAGAGACTAGCACTCTTAAAAAGTTCCGACTCAAACCGCCGTCTTTCCGACCTCGCCGTCGAGGTCCGTCGCGACGTCCCGGTCCATGCCCTCCCCGACCCTCGCTCGAGCCAGCCCGCGATGCTGTGCCAGTAGTTTTAAATCAGCCCCTAAATAATGATACCATTCAGATCCAGCCTGTCCCCATGCAGTCTTCCCCCAGCGACGCCCTAAGCCGAGGTTCGTACCCCACAGGGGGTGCCCTTAGCATGCAGTCGCTTAGTTTGTAAGTTTTTATGCCCTGGCTGGAGGCCTTACTCTAAAGGCACCCACAGGATAGTCCGGTTAAGCAGACGACAACTTCATAGGTTGAACTGCGAGATGCCATTCAAAAAAAAAAAAACCGGTCAAAAGTAGTTTTGTCCGATCAACAGTTTTTACTGTAACATATACATAACATCGCGCCTGTTATCCCCGAAGGGTTAGGCAGTGGTACCTATATTTTTTTATTTCTTGCATTGTATGTTTTGTTGTTTTACTTTATTTTGGACTAGTTGTATCCGGCATGCGTTGCAATGCTTTTTTTCCTACATACCCTACCATTCTCACCTTTTAAACCTTCCCTGGACTACGACAAACATTCTTCAAAACCAAAATCAGCTAAATCGTCCAGCCGTTCTCGAGTTTTAGCGAGACAAACGACCCACAATTGATTTTTATAAATATAGATAGATAGATATTTTGTATGGACGTTATGTCCCTGCGACAAATAAATATATTTTTTCTCTCTTTCTATGCCTAATAGTACTCCCACATTTCGCCGGTTATATTCAAGTCCCCTGTAATAGGAGGCAAGCCTTTATGTATGTATGTTTAAGAGCGTTGACACTTTACGATATTTCATACAAACTATCAAGTCCATATTTTCCGAAATGACAGAACCGATTTTAATGAAACTTCATACGCATAAGCAGAATACACAGGTCTAAATTGTTACTAAAAACATTTTCGAACAAATAGTGTTACAGCGAAATTAGACCGATTATAAATTATCTATAGAAACAGAGCTTTCCAATTATCTTTTTTTTAAAGACATTTCGAAAATGTTTAAATTATTAACTTTTTAGACATATATATCCTGCTAAAATCGGATCAGTCATTTCGGAAAATAAGGACTTGGAAGTTTGTATGAAATGCGTTATGGCGTAAACACTCTTAAACTCGAAGTATTACAAAGATAAGTAAGAACGGAATGAGAAATACTGGTACGGCAGGGAAGGCAATGTGATGTATTTATCACAGCTTTATCTAGACAAAACAATCATCTTCAGTTGAAGTGTAAGTGGGGGTCGTATTTTATTTTTATCTCTATTGCAGTAAGTTTATTGGTGATTTTCGTTTGGTTTTAATGTAAATAAAGCGATTGTACGAACGAGAATTTTATTGAATACAAAATTGATGCTGAAGAAATCCATACTAATATTATACGAATTATACTAATAATATTATAAATGCGAAAGTCACTCTGTTTGTTTGTTACCTTTTCACGACTAAACAGCTGATCGGATCTTAATGAAATTTGGCAAGAAGATAGATTTCAATCTGGGTAAGAACATAGGCTATATATCATCACGCTACCACCAATAGGAGCGGAGCAGCAATGAAAAATGTTGCGAAAACGGGGAAAATGTGACGCAGACGAAGTTGCGCGGGACAGCTAGTAATAGATAGTTTGATTTTAAAACAGGTTAGTAACTAGTAACTGTTTGATGGCAATGCTGATTCTTTTGCCAAATAAAAGGTCAGCTCTCTGGTCACGTTATCAACCGCTTGGTTAGTTGGTAGGGATATCTCCCGGAGGACTAGGTGGGCACTCGGACCCCATGATTCTATTGTTCAACCCTAAACGGCTCAAACACATAAACACCAATTAATATATTGTATTTGCACTGTATTAAGCTTTAAGAGTTTAAAACGTGAAAACCACGGAAGATATCCGAGATCTTCCGTGATTTTCAACCATCGAAAGCTCATAATATTTGAAAATCTAGTTTCTCACGGTCTCAGTTTTTAACCTCATTTACGTAGAAACTGATTTCTCTTGAGAATTTAATTTAATGCGATTAAAGAGTTTGAAAGAAATGTTATAAAACGAAACGTCGTAAGCGTTCTATTTTAGTTTTTATTGACTTACTAAAATAATTTAAAGAATGGGCAGTTCATTTTAAGTATCGTTTTATGCATTAGTAAGTAAGTTAAACGTAACTGGTGAAGTGCAGTCGGTCTCAATTCTTTATTGCGTACCATAATGTAAATACGTAGATGGAAGGGAAATAATTATTTAAGTCACAATAGCAAGATCAAGTAGGAGAGAGGAGGAAGAACACTGGGTGCTTAATGTGATATATTATATTTTTAGTTACCTAGTAATAAGTTGTACTATTTTAATATTACTAAATAGAATGTTAGAATTATAATTTTTGTTTTATAGATTATGTACATTTATTCAATCAATTAGTAACATTGTTAAAACCATAATTATATATTTTTTTAAATTATTCATTGTTGTTTTATGTATCGTTAGTTATGGTCTTATAGTATGCAAATACACTTCTACCCAAACTTTCTGGAATAGGGGATAATCCAATTTTTTTTTTCTTTGTCCGTCGGGTAGTTTATTGAAAAGTATTGGACACGTATTTTTTCATTTTTCACGTGGTCATAAAATTACGGAGATATATTGAGTTGAAATGGCGCATGACGTCACATGTAGGTAAGTTTTATACCTACTTGTGACGTAGTAAGCCCCCACTCTCCAACTTTAATGAGTTTTAACTAAGTATTTTTTTGATATTTTGATAAAACAAAAAATACGTGTCTAATATTTTTGTATTACCTGTCTGACGGACAAAATAGAATGTCGTTTTCTTTACCCAGTCCGATCACCTATTACAGGTTTTTTTGGCTCCCGTACACTAGGAATTTCTCCTGTATCGTAGGTGCGTTTCACAAACATTTAAACTGACATACACAAACAGCCAGAGTCTGGGTGTTTGTGTATGGCTGCCAGACCTAGAGCAACTCCCTGTAGGCCATACAAATATTTGTACAACACTGCGCCAACCGTAGTGATTTAAGATTATTTAAATATAATAAGTAAAGTATGGTAAAAGCGGAAAGAAAAGTTAGAAACTGTAAAAAATAACTAGCATCCAATACCTATCCTCCCAAAATAATGTTAAACCATTACCATTTTAAACCAGGAACTCATAACCCAATTACCTTAAGACCATTCACACTAAACCTCCATTCGATATCATAACATAAAATCCGATATTTCTCGCTAAAATAAATAATGATTATTCGAATCGAACGTTGCCACCGGTAACCGCTTTAACGATACGAGTAACGATAACACCTGCGGTTTCGACGATAACCCGCCGATTCATTTGTATGCCGCTTCGGTATCAAAGTTAGTGGTGTACTAACACTTTACTGAGCCACGTAATTAGCATGGTTCGGGTGTGTTATGTTTGCGAAATGGGAGCTTTATGAAGCTGAGGAGTTCACTAAAAATTGGTGAAGATTTGGGTGACTGTGAGTGTTTGAATTTTGATAAGCTGCTCAAGGAGCACTCGTTCTCAATCGTCAAAAATGTTATAACCCTAAAACAATTTACATAAACTTTGAAAAGTGACGATCCAAAATAGGGTAACTTTGTCATGCTGTAAATCTCATGTTAGGTTATGGTAGTAAATTAACTCAGGTCATCGTCTATCTGTGTAGAAAATTGCATCGAAATCCTTTTAGCCGTTATGGCTTGTAAATGTAAAAGACAGCAAGGTAAATACCTACAGCTACTAACACATTTATAAAATTAGTATATATACACTTAATAATTATACACCAATGCTACTCCACATTGATAACAAATCACCAATCAAACAGCACCAAACTTATAAAACATTGCCACATAAAACATCTCACCAATGCACTTAATAACCCACTGACAGTTGACAGGTGACAGCTGAGAGTGACAGCTCAGCACTGACAGCACAACGTGCTATCAATGAAATTGTATCACAACAGCCGTCCGTTTCAATTGACAGAATCCGGTAGCATGCTCCATGTATTATGCATGGCCTTTTGTTGATTACATTTATTAATTTGTAATTGATATTTTATTTGTTGAAAGTAAATGAAATGTGGTTGACTCTATGGAAAACACAATTTTGATAATATTTTTTTTAACTCAGTTTGTTACCGAACTCTATGTTATTGTATGAGATATAAAACAAACTAAAAACATTTTCTTGCTTGGAAAAGCGACATCCTTTGGTTCAAGGTAATTATAGTGACCTTTGTTGGACAGAAATACTTTCTTCAGCTCTCGAATAAAATCTTTATTTTTTATTTTATTGTTGTGAAAACTTCTTTAGTTGTTCTTTAGTTGTGCACTTTTGTGATGGGTAAAAAATGTTAAACTCGAAAGTTCTTAAGAAGGATTGACATAAGGTTACGGAGGAATTTGAACTTTATGACCTCAGTCATTGAGTTTGGGTTTCCAAAACTGGAAAATTCGTAAGACGGATTGACATTAGGTTACGAAAGAATTTGAACTTTATGACATCTGTCATTGAGTTTGGGTTCCCAAAACTGGATAATTATCTTATGCACAAACAAAACCTTCGGTTTCTCCAAAGAGGTAAAATTCGTAAGACGGATTGTTCTGAAGTGTTAAATTTTTAATGAAATATAAATTGTCATGTTTGTATACGATAACGCAATAAATGAATATTGTGGTTCACAACATAAATGATAGTACTTTTATACTGATAATTAAATCAATTCGTGCAAAATTATTCCCTAATCATTCCAAAATATCAAAAACGTTAATATTCAATTTTTCACTTTTTTAATGGCATCTCGAAGTTCAGCCTCTGGAGCTGGCTTCTGCTTAACCAGACTATCATGTGGATGCCTTGAATTTAAAGCCTCCAGCCAGAGCATACAACTTATAAACTAAGCGACGACACGCTAAGACGTCGCGACGGACCTCGACGGCGAGGCTGGAAAGACGGCGGTCTGCATTTGTGCTTTCGCTTTAAGGTACTGGTTTCCCTTCTGCTTTCCTGTATGGGGGTCAAAGGGGTGACTAGGGTATGCCGTGGTGTGCGAATCCTACTGATACGCGATGGTTCGTATCGGGCGGCCGATGCGATCAGGCGGTTACGATGCCTAACAGCTGAGTCAAAGAAACGCTTGGAAACACGTTTTATGAACTGAAGGATGGTCGGTATTTAGAGATCTACGTAGAGGTTGTCATTACGGATACCAGTGGCGCCCGTGATTTTACGTAGGAAACGGTTCTACAATGTCTGCATCCTATGGGTGAAGCGAGGCTTGGTATGTGCGTACACGACACTCGATTATTAATCCTTTTTATTCAAGTTTGTTTAGAATGAACGTGGTTTTTTTTTTTAAACCATTTACTGTTTTGTGCAGACGCCAGCAAGTCAAGCTACCCGAAACTGTCAATTTTTTCCAATCAACTTTGAACCGAATACTTCAAAGGTAAGGTTGAAAATCTATTAAAGAAATTTGACAGATTGTCGTAGTTTGTTGTGCTGGCGTCTGTACCTTTGTTCGCCAAGGAGTTGATCTGTCAACAAAAAACATGAACCTAGATGCCATTCCAATTCCATCTACACTTCAACCAGCCTATCTGTGCAAGCGGGAGAAGACAGAAATAAAATAAATGTTCCAAGTTTGACATTTTAAAGATTTTTTTGGTGACAAGCAACGCCACCTTTGAACTGCACATTTAAAGTGGTTATACTATATGTCTCGTTTTTTGGTGGTACCTATCTTTTAATTTAAAATTGTTGTACATTATTTACAAACTACAAATAGATATTAAAATAAAATATGTACAAGTATCAAAATTACAGGGCGTCAAAAAATTCGTCGACATCGCTGTCAACAGAAAAAGT
Organism: Cerastis leucographa; assembly: GCA_963082945.1. Classification (NCBI taxonomy): domain Eukaryota; kingdom Metazoa; phylum Arthropoda; class Insecta; order Lepidoptera; family Noctuidae; genus Cerastis; species Cerastis leucographa. The sequence continues at coordinate 7,939,619 of OY720361.1, forward strand.
GCCCAGAAGGCTGGCCGCACTGCCACGTAGGCAATGCTGATTCATTAGCCAAAAAAGGCCCTCTGGTCACGTGAAGAGTCTACTAACCGCTTGGCGATATCCCGAAACAGAAAGTAGGGGGCACTCGGGCCCCATGGCCCAAATTGTCTAATTGTTTATCTTTTGTTTTTTGATCTAAAAGCAGAAAATCGAAGATATCGGTCAAGAAAATTCTTGTAGATATTGGTGACAAGGTCGAAAATCGTAATTCAAACCAACATCCATCGTTACAACACACATGCATCGTTAAGCTCACATGCTACAAACACACCTTTAATAGACAATTTGTAAGTGAGCACACTTCTTGAAGTATAAGTAAGTTACCGGGAACATTCTCGCGTTCTCACTTTCACCGACAATCAACGAGTAACGGGCGTTAACCGAGTTTTGCTAACGAACTCGACTTAACTAGATAGTAACGATGGTAGAACTTCTTAATTAACACAAAACCGACGATTGTTAACGAACATTTTTGTTAACTATGCAGTTTTGTTGGTGTTTTTGTTTGATTAATGTCAGGATTAACCTCGTTTTTTCGGTATTTTTTGGTTGTTTTGCAGCGTTGCGGTAACTCTTTTTAATTGCTCTGGGAACTGGTTTAAATGTTACATTGTAAAACATTTTTTCATTACTATCTAGCCGACCTTTCGTGACTATGTTACACAACCCATTTAGTACTAGATATTACGAAATCTCTTGGTAAGGATGGTTTCATATTTTCGGGTCACTGACTCCCTGGTAGCTTCTGTCAAAGATCGACAAATGACAGCTGGGACCAACGGCTAACGTTGTTTCCAAAGCACGGTGGAAACTAAGTACCTATGGATGGTAACCCATCCACGGACCGACCTTCCAACCGACCGACCAAGATCGACCCGCGGTTGTGGCTGTTATTATTTAGCTACAAGCTCCTCTTCGATACTGTAATTTGCTAATCAATCAAAATTCTAAATGAAAACACTGTTCTACAATTTAAGAGGGTTTACACCTTACGGTATTTCATACAAACTTTCAAGTCTGGATTTTCCGAAATGACTGAGCCGATTTTAATGAAACTTAATATGCTTAAGCAAGATACGTTGGTCTAAAAAGTTACTAAAAAGCATTTGCGAAATGTCTTTAAAAAAAAGAGATAATTTATAATCGGTCTAATTTAGCCGTAACACTATTTTTCCAAAATGTTTTTAGTAACTTTGTAAAAGCTCTTTACTTAGAAAAAAAAACACAAATGAAAAACCAAAGATCAATGTACCCACAGAAATATATTATATCCATGACCTTTTCCCAATAAAATTCATGTAAATAATTCACTGTCATGTAACAAGATTGTAATGCCACACACAACATCAACTCCAATCATAATAAAGTAACAACAAATCATAGCAAACTAACTCACCAGGTAACTAAACAAATAAACAATAACAACCCAATAAAGAAAGAAAGAAAATAAACAAGGAAAACAAAAGAACGTTACTTCTTTTTATAAAGGGGCCAATTACCGGGTTTTATCGTGAAACGGGACCTATCTCGGTGTCTGCCTATCGTACTGATTTGATGAATAATTTTCCAATCGAAGAGACATGAATGGAGGGAACGGTGAAATAAAAATGAAGGACTTAGGCAGGGATGGCAAACCTGTGTCGAATGAAAATACTGGGTTCGAGGACTTCGAGGCTAGACATTGATTGAAGTACGAAGTAAAAATGCATAATTAGGGTACAAATTCATTTTTTTTTTACACGTTGCCCCACACTTGCAATTTTTCCTGTATCGTGGGTGCGTTTACAAACATTTAAACTCACATACACAAACAGCCAGACCCGGAACAACTATCTGTAGGCTATACAAATATTTGTTCCGTGCGGGGATTGAACCCGCGACACGCAGCGCAGCAGTCGATCGCTCAGCCACTGCGCCAACCGTGCGTCAACGTCAATTTATTACTGGAGTGTACAAATCAAAACTGCTTTGTACTAAATGCATGGGATGCAATGCAATGCGTGCATGGTACTAAAATCCCATTCCATCATCATGAACCCATTGACTGTCTCGTTGGTCAAGTGGCTTGTGGTTGCAAGTGCGACTGCCGAGCGCGAGGACCTGGGTTCGATTCTCAGTTTGGGCAAACTTTTATAAGGTTTTTCCTTCAGGAATTTCTCAGTCGCGGCCACGGAATCTGAATTTGTGCCTGGTTGATGGCAATAGGCTCGCCTCTTATTAGATGAGACTTGAACATAATCGGAGAAAAGTGGGAGTACTATTATATAAGGTAGACCTCTGCCTATCCCTTCGGGTATTACAGTCGTGATGTTATGTTAACTAATATCTCCCACTGTAAAGATTTTCATGAATATGTACGTGTATGCCGTGCGACACACAATTTTATATATTTTATTTTTTTGTTTAGGTTTAAGTTCTTTTATTTTTTGTTGTGTGTACTTGTGGCAGGTGCCAAATAAATGTCTTTCTTTCTTTATTTATTTTTGATTTAATGTTAGTCTGATTTGAGATCCGAATAAAAGTTATTACTAGCCCGCAGTTTGCAAAATGGTTCGCCATCCCTGTTATAAGCTTTCGTATGTTTGTAATACTTCCCAACGTTGTCATACTAAGGAAACATTTCAGAATATTTCGTTGTTTTCCTTCGCCTGTTTATGTGAGGACAAACTTCAGACGTTAAAGCAAGAGTAAATTTTGACGAAAATAACTTTTAAGTTATGTTCGGCTGTTACTTGGTTTTTGTGTCGGTTATCGGTAGACTAATTAAGGTTTTTTAGCCAAATAAATGTTTGGATAAGGGTTAAAGAAAATTTCAGAATATTGTTGTGTGTCTTTAAGATAAAAGTTTCTGCAAACTACAATAAGCAAACAATGGAAAGGACCATAAAGTTTTCTCGTGGGTCGCTCATTGTTTTGCCTTTTTTTTACAAAACGTTGTTTGAAAAACAGAATATTTACGTAAAACCTTAAAGTTTAAGTAATCTTTTCAATGAGTATTTAAAGTATGTTTAATTCAACGTTTTTATTTTATTGGTTTAAGTCTGATTAGCTTAAAGCTTTTATGTAAATGTAAACTGTTTACTTTACTTGCGAAAATTACTTTTATGAATATATATTTGCCTTTTAAAACCGCAAAAAATGCAACCTCAATTCAATCAAAAAGAATCCACTCCGTAAAAATTAAAAAGAAAACCAATTTATTAACAGCTTTACACGATTATTTACTTAACAGACACGAACATCGTTATGAAAAAAAAAATGTTTAGCCTAAAAAGAGCTCACTCATTCATCTCTGAAGCGCTTTAAAGCATGATATTAGTGAAAAAAAAAACACTGACCCCGTGGTCGGCCCCCACCTATTCACTGGCATTTTTTTAGCGACAAAAGCATTAAGGCATCTCGCGGAAAATTAATGGCATTCCCCATTAAGGTTAAGTGCCTATTTTGGCCTATGTGACTTGACAGAAAGTTTGGAAGTTCGCAATATGCGTACAATTTTGGTGGACGGCCCGCCAGATAGGGTCTAGTCACGCAATTGTTTCGATTAGGCTGAGGGGCGGTTTTATGATTGTGTACACGCATAAAATAGTCATAAAACGTCTTGTTTGGCGCTAGCTTTTGGTTACAAATTGGGTAAGAATATTATGTTAAATTAATAGATACGCGTAAAAGAGCGGTTCTGTGGTCGGAGTAACTTTGATGATCCGAAATTAAAATACATATTCCTATGAACTACTATTACCAGTGTTTTCATTTAATGTCGTATTGTCGGCGACAACCTGTATAAAGTCGTCAAAATTGGATCACGAATCTTCATAACATCAGTAACAATAAATATAACAGAACTTTTTTTGTTTTAAACTTTGCCCTACACTAGGAATTTCTGCTGTATCGTGGGCATAGCGTTTACAAACATTTAAACTCACATACACACAAACAGCCAGACTGGAACAACTATCTGTAGGCCATACCAAAATTTGTTTCGTGCGGGGATCGCACCTGCGACACGCAGCGCAGCAGTCGATCGCTCAACCACGGCGCCGAAATCTCAAAATATCAAATTCCTAATAATATGTAATACAATACAGATCCTCCAAATCAAACGTCAATAAGTGCGATATAAGCATCGTTCATTGACGTCCAAAATCGATGAGCAAGGAAATCAGTTCTATCTCTACTCATTACTGTATCTTCACGTGTAGGTACTATGTTAAAACGTGTAGGAAAGATTGACTGCGCAACGGAGGTATATGAGCGTGAACTTACACATAATATCGTGGCTTAATTATAGATGAAAGAGAAGCAGATTATTATTAAATTCTACCGGAATCACATGTTGATCTACTGTATGAAGAAATAGCAAGGTCAGTGCACCTAGACCTAAATTAAAATTTGGTGTGCCAGAACGTGTATTCACGACAAAACGATCTTTATCATGTTGTTAGTACCTAACCTAGTGTCTAGAGTTTAAATGCCGCTCATAGGCCTTCCACTTGACTTTACATGACGTCGAGATATATATCTCAGGCAGGCTGGTTTCCTCACGATTTATTCCTTCACTGAAGCAAAGTCATAATTATAATACGCATGTGAGAGGTGCAGAGGTGCGTGAGTTGGGTTCGAACTTAAGACATATGACTTGGCAGTCCCACGGTCACACCACTAGTATCACTGCTTATGACATGCTTTTAGATAACTTTAGTTTAGTTTTTCCAGACTCAAAAAAGGTGACGCAAAAAATCGTGAGGAAATTATCATGTCCTCGAACCAAAAGTTTGAACAAGTGGTTTAAACTTTTGGTTCGGGTACATGATAATTTCCTCTTAGGAGGCTAAATGCTCCAGCAGTGATAGCGTTATACGCTGATAATCAGCCTTAACATGCTGAGATTAGGTATTTTATCCAAATATCTGTCCACTGTAATCACGATTGTACTTGACTGTATTTGTGGGAGTTCCCTACTTACACCATTGTTTTGATGAGCTGCTGGGGTTAGGAGACAAAATAGTTTAAGTCGATTTCGTTCTATATGCCGCCGACAAACTGTTTTGCAGTTTGGCAGACCTTTTGTATGTTGTTGCTATACTGATTTTGAGTAAATAAAAAAAATATATATATAAATCAAAAGTTAAACCAGTTTAATTAAGTAAATTAGACGCGCCTGCGTTATGAAAACTAAAAGCAAAGAAATATTATTTACGCAAATGTTAAATGAAAATCTAGCCTTGCGTTCAAGGTGAATCTTTTAATTAGTAGGTACCAAAAATATATTTATTAAAAATAGGTGTCTAAATAAAATTTTATACTAGATGGAATCTTAGACTACATTTTACCCAGTAAAGAATTTACTTACTTGTAATAAAACTAAGTAAACTCTTCATATTTTCGTTTTACCTATACCTGTATCTCTGCTCCGAAGTTTTCTTCCACAATATTGTATTTTTTTTCTTGGTCCTACTATTTTCCTAGCCTACTTTCCACATGACAATATCGGCCTTGACAGACGTCAAACTATCTTGTGCTACTGAATATTTTAGCAACTAAGCTTCGTGTCGACCTGAAAAAACTTGCGTTGGGAAACTGAAAGTACAAGGTGTTGTTTTGCATTCTCGTCAAATTCAAGGAGGTAACTATGCTAATGATTCTCGTCCCGAATCCATAAAAAATGGAAAGGTAATTTTGTTTTAATTCTTACTTGCGGAAATAGGTACGTGTGAACCACCCTTGTTTTAAATGAGGCCCGTCTGAATCTCGCCCTATAACCGAGCATTCACAAATACAAACAATCTCAAACGTTTATTTGATCATTTCTTATTGGGGTTATTCTGAAATACTGACAAACATACATAAAACTAAAAAAATCAGCGTTTATTAATAATTAACTAGGTACCGTAATTTTAATTGATTATTTATGTCTTGTGTGACAGCCTCCTGAATTTTGACGAGGATGCAAAACAACACCGTAGATAAACAGAAAAGAAAATGTGACATAGGTTCCTTTTTTCAGTCCTAAAATAAATATAAAATCATTTATTTAAAGGTATAGAAGTATTTTTTGGCCCAAAAATACGTCTATATTAAGTGATGATTATCAAAGTGGAGGAAATCATTCCTTCACATTTTTACACACTCAAAAAGTAAATTTATTATGATATATGTCGCCAGCTTTTATATAACTTGATTTATTTTAACTTGAAAGAATTTATTTTTCAATAGGTTTATTTAGAAACTTTCTTATATAAATTATTTTCTAAAACTAAATATTTACATAAACTAACTAACTAAATATAAACTAACTTAAAAACAACAGGACGCTTAGGCGACAAATTACTCCTCCACATCGCTGTCATCCGGAAATGTGCCCAGAAGACTGGCAGCATTGCCACGTTGAATGGGGTAAGTAATATATGATATAATTACAAAATCTCTAATATTTACAAGATATAACAACTGAATCTATAATTTTATTCGATATAATGATCACTTAATATAATAAACGATTGATATAATTTTAAAGTAACTAATTTTTTTAAGCATAACATACATTGAATATAAAATCGTTTGATATACCACTCATAAGACATAAAACCTCTTTAGTCTATATGATAAAACGTCTAGTAAAAAACATAAAGCATGCAGCAAGCAAGCGTGCAGCATGCAAGCAAGCATGCAGCATGCAAGCAAGAATGCAGCATGCAAGCAAGCGTGCAGCAGGCATGGTTTCTGTCACGGCTCCGGCGCTGCAGGACTCCGGCGGTCCCATGCGAGCTTATCGTCGCAGATGTGTTTCACGCTCACCACCACGGCTTCGGCTTGCCGGCCAGCCTCAGCCGCGGCGGCGAGTGTTAAAGCCACCTGCTCCTCAGCTCGCAGGTCGCCTTGCCCTTCCGCGCCTACGCGATTTTAAATTACACTCTAGGGGTAGGACAGACAAGACTACGAGGAGTCGGTTTTGCAGCGATTCGTTTCTGTCACGCCGCTCTCCCGCAGCACGCTCGCTTCACTCGTTCGCCTTCGAGCGTTAACGGTCACTGTTCTAACCAAACCTAGAGGGGACCTGGCACTCGACTCCGCTCCCACCAACCTCTCCAGCCCCGTGGTTCCCATATGGGAACGCCAAACAATTCCGTTGAGCCCCGAGGTTCCCATATGGGAACGCCTCGTACAAGCAAACTTAAACCCTTATCGTACGTACAGTAAGGGTCTAATTCGTTTGTAAAAATTTACGTCTCTGGCCAACTAGAGTTCGATTAAAATGAAACCAAACATACCAACCTAACAACTACACAAAATTATTAAAAAAATAAAGAAACGCGTCTTTGTCGACTGTCAAAATGAGTCCGGTGGTGTTTTGTTTTGGAATGCAGTGAAATTTTTGTGTTTTGTGTTGTTAAACTTTGGTAAGTAAATGTATAGTATGTTATAAGTGTATAATGTAACTTTTTAGATAGTCATTTGCTGGAAAAAATATCTAAAAATTATGTTTTTGACCCAAAAATTTCTCCAAAAATTCCTTTGTTGTGAAGTTCGTCAGTCGAAATTGAAAATATTAATTTGACCCTTTTACAATGAAATATGGTCTTGGAAACATTAGTAATAAGCGAAAAAATAGTGATCATTCATAATTTCATGCATTCGAGGCATATTTATTCATATTTATTGATATTTCAAGTATTTTCATGCATTGAACTGCGCAGTTAGAAAATGGCCGATTCTAATAAGACGTTTGAATTGGAATCTTGCAAGAATAATTTATGTAGGACTCCTAAAAAACACTGTCATTAGATTACTTGTATATTTGTTATGTTAGATCTAAAGTTTCGTGTAAATTGATTCAGTAGTTTTACCAAAAAAAAACAAACTACGACAACAGTATGTTTGCGGCGAGCTCTCTGAATTCTATGCGATGTTTATAATTCTCAAGTAGTTATAAAACAGTTGTTTATATTGTAATACATGGTCTCATTAATCAAGAACCCGAAACTGTTTACCGCTTGAGATAAGAGCTAATAGAACTCGCGCGATAAGCTTTTTATGAGCGCAGGACACTTGACACGCTCGATGACGTCATTGTGAGGCCGGCTGGGTGTTTTACCGTTTAGCCGCAAGGCTGGAGAGGTTAACCTTCTAACCTAATATAACCCATCCGAGTCGGACAGCTTTGAATCGGGGTGATAACCATAAATATCAAGTTGGTATCAATATTACTTATATATTATTTTAAACGATGGGCCTGATGATTTTCGATTAAATAAACGTTATATCCAATAACGTTATACGAAATAAGTTTTAGAGTATTTAAATGTTATATCTAAAGAAATTATGTCAACAGTTGGTAACTAACGTTTATTATATCTTGTGAACGTTATTAAAATGAAAATATATCAAATAACTTTATATGATATGAGACGCACCCTGTTGAATGGCACTGCTAAATCTTTGTCCAAAGCAAGAGCCAGCCCTCTGGTCTCGCGAACTGTAATTTTCAAATGCATTGGATTGTCGTTTTATCTCGTTTTTTTTTTGTCAGTTTCATCAAAAACTTGATATTCAAGTTAATTAAAGTTCGAAATAGCCACAGAAAACACTTTTAGCGAGTGTATAACGTGAGGTCGACACACGGAAGCGCGATTAACGCTTGTGCGACAAAACTGTACTGCGACTCACTATAGATCGAATGCACGCTTGTGCGATAAACTGTAGCTCGACATCACCCTAGTGCGACAAACTGAAGATCGACATCACGGTGGTGCGACGAACGCTTGCGCGACATTTGCTCGACACTACTGAAGTGCGACACTACTCAAGTGCGACACTACTCAAGTGCGACAAACGCTTATGCGACACTATCGCCTAAACAAGGTGTAAAACGATTCTTCACAAGCCGTTGACGAAGCATACAGTACTTGAAGTACCAAGCAGCAACACTTAACTTAGTTTAAATCGATGTAACAATGCTGCGCTACATTCTAACTGATATGCAAAAAACTTTACATTAATCAAATATAAGTTTAAACATGCCAACAAATCATGGATGGGTGACCAATCATTACATACCAAGTTTCCTCCATGTCTCGGATAGCACATTAAGCCGTTGGTCCCGGCTATCATTTGTAGATCTTTAAGAGTTGTTACAAGTAGTCAGTGGCCTAAAAGCCTGAGAACCAGTCTTACTAAGGGGTATTTTATTACCCAAAGCTAACTTTGCTGCGGAGATCAGATAGGCAGTAGCTTGACTGGAAGCGGACTCCAAAACAGTTGAGAACAAGCTAGGCTGATGATGATGAACCATTAGCAAATTTATGTAATATTAATGTAACATTTTATAAATTAAATGTACGCATTATTTTTCCTCAAGATAATCCCAAAATACATATTATAATCTAGAAAGCGCAAAAAGCATCATAATTAAAGCTTTTACTTTTTATAAACAAAATAATCAATCATCAATCGATTGAACGTATTGCCAATCAAGTTCCTTTAATTTATTTCTTAGTACTTCTTACTTCCATGATTATTTTACATTTGACTACTCTGGTCATTCACTGACAAATGACAGACAGGTAATAAGCCAAAAAAATGACCAAGCCCGTGATGCATCTCGTACAATGCAGGGTTCCATAGTCGGAATGAATATTTACGGATTATTCCGAACCTGACCTGTCATGCCCCGCATTAATTTAATCACAGCAAAATTATTTTATACAAGCTTATGCCCACGGCGTCGCCCGCGTGGAGTTCGATAATTGTCCCACCAGAACGGATAGGATACTTTTTATCGGGATAAAAAGTATCCTATGTGTTAATCCCGGTTATGAACTACCCGTGTGCCAAATTTCATCCAAATCCATTCAGTAGTTTTTGCGTGAAAGAGTAACAAACATCCATCTATCCTCGCAAACTTTCGCATTTATAATATTAGTAGGAAGTAGGATAGGATTTCAGTGTGCACGGTGCACAGAATACTCCTTCTCTCTAATTTTCATAGATGTGGTGCCAATTGTCTCCGAATATACCGGCTGTGTGCAATCCTGACTTCAGTTATTGCTACGGCTACGGAACCCTAAAAAGCGACAATAGTTCGTTTTCTTTCATTCTTTTTCCTTTTACTATATTCCTTATAAAAGTCGATTCCTAGATTGCCAAATCTCACAAAATTTTCAGTGAGAACTTGTTATTATGTCCTCTCTCAAATAAGCTGACTTTGATTTAGTTAACGCTAGATTCATGTCGCACCACCGTGATGTCGATCTTCAGTTTGTCGCACTAGGGAGATGTCGTGCTACAGTTTGTCGCACAAGCGTGCATTCGACCTATAGTGAGTCGCAGTACAGTTTTGTCGCACAAGCGTTAATCGCGCTTCCGTGTGTCGACCTCACGTTATACACTCCTTTTAGCTGACTTAAAGCGGTTATTAATCTGGTAACACATTTTTTCAACCCTTACATTATAGTATTCGCTTACTACTAATACTTTATACTCACACTTATCATCCATATTCATACTTTTATTGGTTTTACATTAGCATAATTATTACGAATCGTTTAATTTTTATAAATCTTTTCTTAGTTTTCTTTGTTGTGACATTGTTTACATCGAACTTGACAGCTGTCATTTACTTTTATTTTTAATTGTTACCAGCTAAATTCTCTATGAAGTTTTGTTGTATTTTTAAGATTTGCTGTGTAAAGATATTCTGAGTTAAAAAAAAATAACAGCTGCGTATACATTTGAGTCGAATAGGTTATTGCAATTTTCTATGGGGCAGCATATATTTTTTTTGCTGAAAAACATGTTTTATGAAAACATGTTCAGTTTGATAGTCTGAAGCACATCCTTAAGTTTGTATATACCCTTTCCACCCGTTACACCCTGTATAGGAACAAGCAAGTTTGTTACAACATCTCAAGTGGTATCGTTAAATTAAAAAAAAACACTGCTTTCAAGTCTATTTACATTTAAAAAACCCCAAATATCCCTATAGTTCCTTTTCATAACAACTCAAATCCATTCCACATTATAAATATCATAACTTTAGCTCATACTCATAATTTTTAACTCGAATTAAAAATGCGTTGTTAAAACATGAAATCCGTCAAAAAGGGCGCCATGTTAACTTGAACACAAAACGCTACAGGCAACAGACCATGCTGCGCTTCGCAAATTGGCCCCACAGCACAAGTGTTAACCGCACGATACTAACGAACCGCAACTTTTAATTACCAAACTTAAATCCGACCAGAGACACTCAGAGAACCGCTGTTAAAAATAACCCCCAAGTTTTTCGCTTTTTATTAAGATAATAAAGCTCGGTATTGCAGCTCTCACCGTTGGAAACTTACTCGGTCTTGCAGCCAACATAATTTCAATTAGTTTTTTTTTTCTTGGGTGAAATCTGTGGGTGCTGGTGTAATTTTATGAGGTTTTCTAGGCTTCGCGTACGCGGTAACTTAACATAACATCACGCTTTATAAACCCTGAAGGATTATACAGAGGTGTAATTAATAGTAAATCCACATTTTTCAGTTATGTTTAAGGTCTATTTATTTGAGCCTCAACCTCCTTGCCGGATGAAAGGCCATCAATCGGGCACATCTTCAGATCACAGGACCACTTATTGTTTCGTCATCTGAACACATCAAGATTTCTACATGTGTCTAGATAGTGCAAATTAAATTAAATCACTTTACGTTTTCGTCAACTGGACACACTACATTTTTTACATAAAAAATAGGTACAGTCAATAATCGCCTCGTTCACTCAGCTGGAACGCCGACGGTGAAAAGAGTTCGTCGGATGATGCCGTTTAAGTTCTACTTACCTACCCAGAACTCTTAATAAAGGCTGCAAATAGACCCTCAACGAAGCCCTTGTTCTCCCCGTCATTGCGATATTTTTTTTGTTCTGGACCATACCTGGGTACCTTCTAGTTATTGAGATATTGGACGTCAAAGTTCCAACTTTTAAGCAAGTTTAAAAAAAAAAAATAGTTTTTAATTTTAGAACTGTACTATTCAATGCATCCATCAGCACAATGTTTTGAGTGCGTTACATTGAGTTTTACGGTTAAATGTGAGTTCTCCCCCAAAAAAAAAGTTTAAAAAAACGGGTGCCCAATGGGTACCTCACTATTTGAGGTTTTATGTTTTTAATAGGTATTTTTTATTGATTCTATATAGAAATATTTAAAAATGTAGAAAGTAAGTAAGACTAATGAATAAACGAATACTCAAAAATGGGTTATTTACCAAAATAATCATTCATCAATCAAAGACGTGTGCTGACGATTGTGACACAAAACATTAATCGGCGTGACTGTACTTTGTCAGGAATTCGAGTAAAATGCGAATGTGTGTCCAGTTGGCGAAAACCTAAAAGCGATTTAATTTAAGTTTTACTGTGGCTGCTATTGATGGCAAAAGGCTCGCACCCTGGACACACGTAAAAATCTTGGTGTGTCCAGATGACGAAATGATGAGTGATACCAATTTTGAGTTTCACTAACTGTAGACACGTGTGCCCAGTCTTTCGTGTCGAGTTGGTGACAAACCCATAAATGGAGGAGAAGCACATAAGCGCATTGCTGACCTCTTTAAGGAACATTTTCGAATAAAGTCACCACTGGGTCCCTGCGTTTCCGAGCCTGATGTTGTTGACCATTGTGACCTTGGAACGAGATTCACTGCCAAGGACGTTAAACATGTTGTTAACAGTATGTCAAGAGGCAAGTCTCCGGGTCATGATGGTCTCAGCATCGAGCACCTCAAGTTCGCGGGCCCTCATTTACCAAGAGTGTTAGCAATGTTTTACAACTTTTGTGTGAGTCATGCGTATTTACCTTGCCATATGACTAAAACTATTGTAGTGCCCATTATTAAAAATAAAACGGGTGATATCGCTGATCTAAAGAACTACAGGCCCATTTCTCTGGCCACAGTGATTGCGAAAGTGCTTGACAGCCTGCTAAACAGACAACTTAATAACTTTGTTCAGCTGCACGACAATCAGTTCGGATTTCGATCCGGACTATCTACCGAGAGTGCCATCTTGTGTCTGAAGCGGGCTGTGAGGTACTACTCGGATAGGAAAACTCCAACATATGCTTGCTTCCTCGACCTTTCCAAAGCTTTTGATCTGGTCTCATACGATATCCTCTGGAGGAAGTTAGAGGAAGCTGGAGTTCCTCCAGAGTTGATAAACACTTTTAAATGCTGGTATGGGGGCCAGATCAATCAGGTACGCTGGGCCGGGGCTTTTTCAGAGCCTTATAGGTTGGAGTGTGGGGGGAGGCAGGGGGGGTTGACTTCACCCACACTCTTCAATCTCTACATCAATGGTCTGATTGAGGTGCTCAGCAGAGAGCGCGCCGGCTGTTACATTGACGGAGTATGTGTAAACAACATTAGTTATGCCGATGATATGGCGCTGCTGAGCGCCTCGGTTTGTGGTCTTAGGAGATTGCTGACCATCTGTGAAGAATATGCGCTACTTCATGGATTGGTCTACAACGTCACTAAAAGTGAAGTCATTGTCTTTGGTGTCAGTGGTCGATGTCCGGATCCTATCCTTCCGGTCAATTTGAACAGAATATCGCTTGTGAGGGTACATAAAGTGAAGTACTTGGGACATCTTTTGACCGCTGACCTCAGAGACGATGATGATATTGAAAGAGAAAGGAGGGCGCTGTCGGTGAGAGCTAATATGATCGCTCGCAGGTTTGCGCGTTGTTCTGCCGCTGTAAAAAGAACCTTGTTTCGTGCTTATTGCACCTCATTTTACACGTGCAGCCTGTGGGTAGATTACACTCAAAAATCGTACAGCGCCCTTCGTGTTCAATATAATAATGCGTTCCGGGTATTGATGGGGCTGTTCCGCTTTTGTAGCGCATCAGGGATGTTTGCTGATGCTCGTGTCAATTGTTTCTATACCACGATGCGAAAAAGATGCGCTTCCCTGGTGCGCCGGGTGCGGGCCAGCCCCAACATTATACTGCAGTTTATTGCGAGTAGACTGGACTGTTTGTGTGTGAATCGTTGCTGCAAGCTTTCTACATCGCTGTTGGGCTTGTAGCAAGGATTCTCATATCTATAAGGCAGTGTAGGTTAAGTGTGTTTAAGTGTACTAACATAGTTGTTAAGAAACATTGTTACTAACTTAATTTGAGTCTTGTTACTTGTTGATTAAATATAAATAAATAAATAAAATAAGAGTTTCTTCTGCGCATTTTTTGGCATGACGATGTAGTCAAAACAGTATTCTATTTCAAAAACGTAATATCTATGACATAAGGCCTAAAATATAAAACAAACCTCCATACCACAATCACCAAATACAAATTAAAAACAAAAGACATCAACTCAAACAAAACTCAAAGTATTTAGAAAGCACGAATTTCTCACGAATTTCTGTCTAAAATAGTATAATAATATTTTTAAAACAATATTCCGGTTCACACCACATTTTAGCGAAGTTACGAAGCAAAGCAGTTAGCGGTATACTTCTTCATACCTGAAAGTTTCAGAAACACGCATTAGACTGAAAATACTTTCACCGTATTGGGGTAAGCTGATGCTTTTCATAATGGATTTTCCCAATTTTCTTTGCTTAAATTTTTTAAACGCTGTTTAACACGAAAAGTTTTGTTTGGATTAACGGTTTTTGTGAAATATTATGTATCTTAGTTAGCCAAAATGCTATACAAGGTGTTGTTTTGCATCCTCGTCAAATTCAAGGAGGCAACTATGCTAATGATACTCGTCCCGAATCGATAATAAAATGGGTAGGTATTTTTTTTTTTTTTTTTTTACGGAAATCGGTAAGTGTGAACCACCCGTGTTTTAAACGCAGACCATCTGATCCTCGCCCTATAACCACGCTTTCATACGTACAAACAATCTCAAACGTTTAATCAATAATTTCTTATTACCTAAAATACGATAAGGGGGTTATTCTGAAATACCTACTGACAAACTTAAAAAACCCAAAAAATCTGCGTTTATTAATAATTAATTAGGTACAGTAATTTTAATTGAATATTTATGACTTTTGTAACATCCTCTTGAATTTTGACGAGGATGCAAAACAACACCTTGTATAATTTTCTTTACAAAGTCAAAAGTCATTTATTCAAACTACACTGACACAATACATGTCAGCTAGCACACACCCATAATAAAATAAAATATTAAAAAATATACTCAAGAATAAATAAAGCCTCCAGACATAAAGGGCGTGCCCGATTACACGTCCATACGGACGAATAAAAAAAAAAAAGTAAAAAAAAAAAAAACTATGCCTGAGGTTATATAATATCAGTAAGCTAATTTGGAGAAAGAAAGAATATAAACATTGTCTTGAGTTCAAGCCAGCGATCAACTATGTAGTCGTCGTTACTGGAATAGTTGGCCTTTGAACAAAGGTTAGATTTCACTTCAGCTTTAAACACATTAAATGGTAAATCTAGAAAGGAAGTTAGTAGCTTGTTGTAAAATGTTATTCCAAGCCCTACTAATGAATTATAAACCTTATGAAGCCGATGAAAGGGAGCACGTAGTTTATGCTTATTTCGAGTGTTTATGTTGTGATTATTTTAATTTTTTTTATTTTTCAGTATTATATTTAAATAGTGTTATCAATTTGTTAGCAAATATAATATTCTAATATAAACAATTTTGACATACGAGAATCTCTTGCAATTTTTTAAAAATAATATCTTATTGTTATTGTTAATTTTAATTTTCAATTTCGTTTATTTAATATGTGATGTGAATGATGTGTTTTTTTAATTTTTTAATTTAATTCTCTTAAAGTTTTTCAATATATTTCAATGGTATTATAAATTTGTTAGCTTAGATGTAAATTCAATTATGCATGCTGTGGTCTCCTGTAAGTGAAGGAGTTCACCTACGTGATACTTTTGAAGTGCAGTCTATTTCACATGATCTATGTACATCCTTTGTTGGAGATCCTAAATAAATAAATATCATTGTTTTTACAGTACAAATGGATATTTTGTCTAATATATAAAATGTTAGCTAAAATGAATTGTGAAGCCACCGTGAGAATCCCAATCTCTTTAAAAAAATCTCTCAGAGATACTCGTGCACCCAGCTGGTAAATTGCACTTTAAGCTGAGTTTATAATTTCGTAGTCTTCTTTCTTCTGCTTATGATAAGGATGATAGTTTTTATTGACATATTGTATTGTATATTGCATCTATTATTATATAAGAAATTGTGACTAAATAATTTATACTTGTCTGTGTGCCGTCTTAATTTATTGATATATTATTATTCCCTTTATTCATTTATATACAAATTTAATATATTTTTAAATATTCCTTATAAATAATTTTAAAAAAACATTTAAAAATATAAAAAATTGTAGCCCACCGGTATCGGGAACAGGGTCCAAGCTACCGGCGGTCAGGGCTACAGAGAAAGGAACCTCCTAACAATACGAGCCGTGTCCAGGAGTACCGCTTTCTGAATCAAGCCCTTGATCCAGCTGCCTAACGAGAGCCTCATCAGATGTTGGTCGAGGCTCTTGGCAATTAGGCCATTGGCTGATACGACTATCGGCACAATGATCGCTGAGTCAACATCCCACATGTCGACAACCTCGCGAGCCAATTCAAGATACTTGATTTGCTTATCTTTATCGGCTTTCACGAGGTTTTCGTCATGTGGAACCGTTATGTCAACAATAATCGCGCGCCGCTCTGATCGATTCACCACCACTATATCAGGCTTATTGGCTACAATAGTCCTGTCAGTGATGATGGATTGATCCCAATACAGTGTGATATTGCCATTTTCGAGAACTGGGTCGGGCACATACCTATAGTACGGCACTTCCGATTCCACAAGGCTGTATTTCAGAGCAAGTTGCTGATGGATAATCCTGGCTACAAGGTTGTGTCTATGCAAGTATTCTCCATTAGCTAGACGAGAACACCCGGAGATTATGTGACGGATCGATTCGCCTGGCATGCCCGACATTGTGACATTTACTTACCTTTTATTTTTTTTTAATTTTGTTAATTGACATTTCGATTATCTACTTTATATTTTGTATGCCTTCTGGCGGGACATAGTATGGACCAACATTTATTTATAACATCTGCATATTTTCACGCTATGTTCACAAAATGATTTAATGAATTTGAATTCTTTTTCGTGTGGATAGTCCCTAACCAGAGTGTTTATGCCACCCATGGGCCTGTGACTTGGCTTAACATGCCGTTGAGAAATATCTCTCAGGTATGTTATGTTTCCTCACTACGTTTTTCTTCAATATGAAGCAATGCATTAAGAATTTGCGTGTTGTGATAGAAAGTATCACGCAATATTGTAGTTTCGCAATTCACGGGCAGACCTTCTTTTTAATTCCATGAATAAGAAGGTCTGCTGGAAAATTATGAATAAAATAAAAAGTTCAAAATGTAATGTAGCAAAAGTACGTTAAACTAATCTTCTAATATATAAAATTTTCTTGTCGCGGTGTGTCTTACCAAACTCCTCCGAAACGGCTGAACCGATTTGTATGATATTTTGTGTGTAAATCGGTTAGGTCTGAGAATCGGCCAACATTTATTTTTCATACCCCTAAAAACCATCAAAATAACCACGTGAACGAAGTCGCGGGCAGCAGCTAGTACGATCTTATATAAAAATGAACTCCGTAAATACGACTTACTGAAATTGACAGCCGGAAGCCTACACTAACATATTTTTGATTATGTTTCATAATGGTTTTTCGCATTCGTACGAGTATATCCTACTCAGAAAAAAAGGTTAAACCGGACACCGTTACAACCTACACCAAATACATTTCAGATCAAGTCGTCAATATAATCATAATATAAAGTGTTAACATCTACTGCTAAACATCTGCTTTTAAACATTGCTAAAACATTTGACACCTTTCATGGAATTGGTGTTTTTATATATAACTAGCTGTGCCCGCGACTTCCTCCGCGTAGAATTAGATTTTTCAAAATAGAGCCCTAGTTACTCCTTATTACATCAGCTATTTGCCAGTGAAAGTCCCGTCAGAATGGGTCCAGCTGTTCCAGAGATTAGCCGGAAAAAACAGACATTTTTTTTTTAATGTTATTTTGGTATATGTATCGTACTATATACATACATTCATATGCATGTAGTAAAAAGCGGTTATTTTAATATAGCAAACAGACACTTCAATTTTATTTATTTAAATAGATAACTAGCTTTTGCTCGTGGCTTCGCTCTCCGTTATGTACTGAAATTAACTAATGTATGTTAAGTATAGATGTTTGCTTTTGCCGATTAGGAGGACGCTGCTACATCCAAATCTTTGGATGATGACATGAACAATATGTTGTTTTATTTATTTTTATTCTATTATTTTCTATGGTTGTCTTGTAGAGACTTTTTTAGACTTCAAATCACATCCTCCAATGGTTTCGTTTTTAAAAATAGATTGTTGAAGTTTGTCCAAATATTTTTGTATTGGTTACGAAATCTCGCATAAAGTCCTTAAATTATTCTTATCTCATAAAAATATACTTGTGTCCTATATTAACACATATAATACTACGGTTACAGACGCCAGCACATCAACCTACAACTATCTGTCAAATTTATTTAATAGATTTTCAACTGTATTGTTAAAGAATAAGGTTCAAAGTTGATTGGGAAAATATGACAGTTTCGTTTTACTGGATGTGCCGTCTGCACACAAAGTACATCCACAAGGAAGTGACTGAACCGCGCACAAAATTTGTTTTAAATCCGGACGCAAAATTGAGTCATACCCGTTCCATTTACAAACCCCGGACCCATTTACACCGTAATACATCTTGTTTATAAATATTTCTGCAACCATCCATATGTGCTCGGAAAGTAATATTTCCGTTTGAACCAGCGTCCATAAAATGTTTGTCTTTGTCGGGAAGGGTACGGTGTGACAGATGACAAATGTTGTTTGTTGAAACTGAAATGGTCGAGGGTTCACGGTTTTCACTATATTGTTTACTTTCAATAGGCGACTTTGATTAATAGCAACTATCTGGAGGATGGTTTGTTATCTTCGGACTAAGTTGTCTGTTGTATTGGGTTCTAGAGAAATTGAAACCTCTTAGGGATTAATTCTGTGAATGAAAGTCTGGGTTTGTAAGCTAAGAATAAATTTATTTCAAGTTTTGTTAATAAAGTAGTAATTTCAAGAACCAATAATAATCCGATCGAATGCGCAATACCCTAGTACGGTCTAAGACAGGCAACGCCGATGTTGGTGATAAGTCTACGAGGTTAAATTGGGACTGGGTGGTTTACGTTTCTAGGATGAAGCCGGACAGTTAGGCAAAGGTAGTCACACAGTGGGTGCTTGACGACGGCCGTCGTAACTGAGGCAAGATAGTATAAGAAACGCTGGCTTGACGATCTGAACTCATTCTTAACGGATTGGTCGCAGAAACAAAATGTACTGGGACAGAGTAGGGTGATTTAAAAAAAGCTGACTAGCTTTTTTCAACTAAGTAGAAGTCGATTTTTAGTCTAACTAACTTAAATACTTCTTAACAGAGATTTGTATACACTATATTCTCTAACTACATACTAATAATAAAGAGTTTGTTTGTTTGCTTGAACGCGCTAATCTCAGGAACTACAGGTCCGATTTAAAAAAATCTTTCAGTGTTCGATAGCCCATTTATTGAGAAAGGCTATAAGCTATATATAATTACGCTACGACTAATAGGAGCGAAGCAGCAATGAAAAATGTTGCGAAAACGAGGAAAATGTGACGTAGACGAAGTTGCGAGGGATAGCTAGTTCTCTAATATATCGCCTACAATTCTCCTCGCAACGCAACACAAAACTGCACAGAATCTCCTCACACGCCTACCGTTTCTAATCACCCAAAAGTTCTTAGTCGCGGCAAAAATAAATATTGTTATTGTTCCCTTAAAGAGGTGCGCCTTTCCCGGGGGCGTTCATCAATCATAATTTATTACCCTATTGTTGCTGTGGCCCTGAATAATCGCTCATATCCGATACACCTTCCTAGGGACGTGGTCACACTTGGGAGCAAGACTCTAATAAATTGATGGTTACATGTTTTGTAACTCATTAAGGGTTAATGTTGCTTAATTTTCGGGATATTCGTGTATCTTGTTAGGTAGTAAACTTAATTCTGCATTATATTTTGGTTAATTATGGTAGCGAGATAATGATGCAGAAATATTTGTTTGATATAATTAATCATCTGCTGTGATTTAATACATGAATTCACACTATATCCTGAATAGGTCAGTGCAAGGCAGCCACATTTCCACAGAAATCAAAATCTTTTATTTTACATAGGCTTATATTCCTGGCACTTATAAACGTCGGCAAAAAGTGCACGCTTTGGTTTGGTCGTTTCCTATGGAGAAGAACCGGCAAGAACTCCATGGTGACTCTTTTAAAATCATTTGGTTTTACAAAATTTGAATGTGACAGCGTTAGTACTTATATGGGAGGACAGCGCAGGCCCAACAATAAAAAAAAATGTATATTGAAACAAAAACCGATTGCTTCTTTTATTTATTGAACATTTTCAGGACACATTTAACTTATTGTAAAAAACATTTTTAAAACAAGCTTTTAAATACGTCTACCTACGTGTGACGTCATTTTATTTCGTATTCTTTTCAGGAAACCCTATTAATTGTTACCCATACCAGGGGGATGCAAATATTAGATTTAGAATGACGCCACTTAGTGAACCATGCATCCGAACTTAACGTATATGCAAAATTTCAGCTCAAACGGTTGGGGATCACTGTTTTAAAATTCAGTTGTTCAAGTTTAATAAAAGCTTGTAATAAAACTGGTTTTTCTGTCAAAACATGCGGTTTTCTGACAACCATAAACTAAAAATTCACTTTTTAATTCAACTTTTAAGACATGACATTCCACAAGAACTAGGTCTTACTCAAATTCTAGAACCAAAACCAACTAACATTAACATTTTTAAGCCGGGAACGACACAAATAAGTAAGAGCTCTTAACTTGATTAGCTTAGTTATTGATGAGAGCGTCTGTTGGGTAATTCTCTTAGAAAACTTCATTAGATTTTAGTTCAGTAGATTTAGTTTAACACATTTTTCGATGGCAGACTTTTGTGAAATATTAATTGTATTTACATTATACTTGAAGTTAAAATAAAATTGTTAGATTTTAGAGAATTGTTAAAACAGTGATTGTTGAAATACTTTTTATAGAGCTAAAAAGTTTTGTTAGTGAGATTATTTTAGTAGAACTAATGCTTATTTAGTATAGAAATTGTCTGAATATTAGTAGATAAGTAAAAATGGTTTTCTAATATTTAATGTTGAACAGAAAGCTAATCATTTTAACATTTTCAGGGATTCTATGCAAATAACGACTTAAAGACTTATGTAAGTAAATGATCAACTTTTATTTAAATCTGATAACGTCTGATCAAAGAACTTCTTTTCAGCTTCGAAGAGTTTTTATCTAAAAATACATTATTTTGGTAACTAAGACCCTACAAAAATCTGTTCCAGAACTTTAATAATAACTGAGTAGTCACTTTCTCTCACTCAAAAGGAGCGTTTCTTTGACCGGGTTTCTATAAAGTCAAAGCATTTATTTCAATTAGACCATTACAGGCACTTTTGAAAGTCAAAAAAAAACAATATAAAACGCGAAGCTACAGTCCCAGTCACAAGGCATAATAACTTATGAAAGTACTGTAGTTGCCCATTCCGTAGCGTAGATCTCTATGGAGAAGAACGGGCAAGAAACTCTATGGACACTCTTTTAAATCAAAATATGTTACAAAATCTTGGTAACATCATTCATGTTAAGAATTACAAATGTGTGAGAACAATGTAGAAATGCGGGCAAGTTAAGAGCGTCCAGAGTAAAAGATTAAATCAGTAATTAAAAATAAAGTAATTAAAATAAACCGTGGCAGCTAAGAGATGACCAGTCACAACTGACAGCGCCCGTTCACGAACATGACGCATGTATCAGCCATCATTCAACTCAACCATTTTGTAGGGAACTAAACGACCCGACACACCCGCCACCGTATAGTTGAATTGATGCCATGTTTTCCAATCCACCACATAATCTCAATAAACAATAATGGATCTATTCAAATTTCGAGTAAATCGGTTTCTTCTAGGCAGGCGTGCTGCACCCTAGGCCGCATCATCGCTTCACATCAGAAGAGTTGTGGCCAAAAGCAAACCAATCTAGTATAGAAGTTCCACGCATCAAAACAAGCAACAATATATTGTTTTGTTTCACAAAATACCGCAGCTATCTGATCTGCAAGTCAAGTTCACACCAGACCACAATTTCCCCCAAAAAAGGCAAACACACCTCCACATAAACCACGAATATAGTCATAACCGTCTAGAGCCGTGCCCTACGACCCATATTACCTTCATCACTTCACCCAGATTTACATCCCGCTAGTGTGGCAGTATAACAC
This sequence comes from Cerastis leucographa, assembly GCA_963082945.1. Taxonomy (NCBI): domain Eukaryota; kingdom Metazoa; phylum Arthropoda; class Insecta; order Lepidoptera; family Noctuidae; genus Cerastis; species Cerastis leucographa. The sequence goes on from OY720361.1 coordinate 7,962,149, forward strand.
GATATCATCGGCTCAGTGTGAACGGAGGGCGAACCTCCTTCGTCCCTCCAGTATTGCAACCTAAGGAAATTGCTTTTTTCTTTATACTTGGGTAAGTTGATATTACGTGAATTATGAAAATTGCTCGGCTAAATTGTTGATTTATTGTCTGCCATCTATTGGATTGGGTGCCAAGGAATTGTTTTACGGTTTTCTGGGGGTATTTATGATGATATGTTAAGGGGTTTTTGGGTTTAAGTAACAAGATAGGGATTGGTTAAATGATCGATAATAGTGGTTTTGCTTTTTGGCATAGTGGTTGCTGGCACGGCAGCTGAGTTTTAAGTTCTGTGTTTGATGTTCAGTGAAACCAAAGATTTTATGTTCTGTAACGATTTATGTCCGAAAAGTAATAGACACTAGCTTCCAAAAATCTTATCATCATCATCTGCCTAGCCTTTTCTCAAACTATCTTGGGGTCGGCTTCCAGTCTAACCGAATACAGCTGTGTACCAGTATTTTACATGAAGCGAATGCCTATCTGACCTCCACAACCCAGTAACTGGGTAATACGATACCCCTTGGCAAGACTGGATGTCAGACTTCTGGCTTCTGACTACTCGTAACGACTGTCAAAGATCTACATGTGAGAGCCGGGACCAACGGCTTAACGTGCTTTTCCAGGCACGGAAGATACTCGGTATGTAATTAAGGTCACCCATCCACGGACCAACCTCGGCAAGAACGGCTTAACCTTAAAGGTCGACCGAAAAAAAAGCCCCCAACTTCATACTAAAACTATTTTCTAATGATATTTCTAATCTCCCGAGATTTCCAAACATTAAGTGTGTTACTTCGTATGCAAATTCCCAAATGGCATTAGACATTAGAGTGAGCGACGGGTACATTAGAAACATTAGAGGCGACTGCATACATTCGAAGATTGACGTACAGTCGAACTTGGGAGAATCTAATGTGACTTTCACAAGTAATTCTTGTGAACTTTTAAACTGTATTCTATTATGTATGATATCACGAGAAGAATGTGAGGAGCTAAATAATAATAGCCGCACGGGTCGACCTTTAAAGTTAAGCCGTGTTTGCCGAGGTTGGTCCGTGGATGGGTGACCATAATTTTTTTTTCTTCCACTTTGGCTTTGCACGGTTTGTGCATTCAGCCAATGTCACGTCAGGATGACCATAATTACATACCGAGTTTCCTACGCGCCTCGGAAAGAGCGTTAAGCCGTTGGTCCCGCCTGTCATTTGTAGATCTATCTTTGACAGTCGTTACGAGTAGTCAGAAGCCAAAAGTCTGACATCCAGTCTTACTAAGGGTTTTCGTATTACGCAGTTACTGGGTTGTGGAAGTCAGATTATAGGCAGTCGCTTCATGAAAAAAACTGCTACTCAGCTGCATCCGGCTAGACTGGAAGCCGACCCCAAGATAGTTTGGGAAAAGGCTAGGCAGATGATGAAGGTCAAGAGAAGAAAGTGTGACTACCTTTAATGACACTATTAATTAGCAGCTTACGTTAAGGTTTTTTTTTTTAAATATCTACTTTTATTTTCGCGATGCTCTACCAACGTATGCAACAGAAAACACACGTGCATATTTTGAACAAATCAACCCTTCTTGGGAACTGTCCATTATTAACACTTGGCAATGTCAATAGTACACTATCATCATCCCCTGCCTAGACTTTTGCCAAGTGCGTTGGGTCAGCTACCAGTCTAATCGGACCAAGCTGAAATATCATTATTCTAAAAGAAGTGTCTGCCCGTCTGACACCTAAAACCTAGTAGCTAGGCCCTTTATTAAGTCTAGTTGATATATTTTCAGGCTTCTGTCCACGTACTTTCTAAATACAAATATAGGTACTTCAGAAAGTTATATTCTACACTATATTTCTACGAAGATTTCCTAATATCCATTTAACGCTAAATTCAATATCTTACCGAATGTTCATGAAATCGATATTCTCGCTGAGACAACATGTCCAACGGGATCACCTTGTTATTAATAACCTTTAGATTAGTTCGATGCACAGGCTCCTCACATACATTAGTACTTAATATTAAATTACTGGCAAAGTTCATTCCTATTGCGGCAGCCATCGTAATTCCTTTTTACAGAAATCTAATATATAAAATTCTTGTGTCGCGGTGTTTGTTACCAAACTCCTCCAAAACGGCTGAACCGATTTGTATGTTTTTTTTTGTATATGCACACAAAATTTCATACAAGTCGGTTCAGCCATTTAGCCGGGCAGAACTGAGAATCGGCCAATATCTATTTTTCATACCCCTAAAACCCATCAAAATTTCCACGCGAACGAAGTCGGCAGGCAGCAGCTAGTCAGTAGTCAACTAATCGGTTCAGCCGTTTCGGAGGAATTTGGTAATAAACACCGCGATACGAGAATTTTATATTTAAGACTAGCTGCTGCCCGCGACATCGTACGCGGGGTTATTTTTTTTTTGGGTATGAAAAATGGATGTTGGCTGATTCTCAGACCTACCCGATATGCACACAAAATTTCATACAAATCGGTTCAGCCGGCTTGGAGGAGTATGGTAACTGACATTGTGACACAAGAATTTTATATACAACATGTAATTTAATTAACGCACATCCTGAAAATAGTTTGTTCAGAATCGTTTACTGAATCGATTTCTATCATTTTTAATATAGATAATTTTTTATCCCAAAAATAATTATAACTTCGGAAATTATTGTCATATTAACCCTGTACAGTCAAAACAAATTGAAATGGACGTAGCTTCGTTATGTTGTGTCGACCGGCGCGATAACTGCTTGTGCGAATGTATGCGTTGCGTACGTAGTAGTATGACCATAACGTTCTCCAAGAATTGGTATAACTAATTTAATAAATAACAATGAATATACATGTTAAATTAAAAATTCAGTGTATGTATTATGATTATAATATAATATTCCAATTAGGGTGTTTGAGGGTGTGCGTTAATTACGTTCCATGTTGTATAAGATAATACTATCGTGAAAACTACACGCTTTTCAAAAGGAACAAAAACTTTTAATAGGTTTATTATCTTTTCGGTGTTACTGAAAGATTTTCATTTTATCTAGACCCTCAAGCACAGAAATGTCAGCAAAATTATGTAGGTAATGAAAAAGATTTCAAAAAGATTACGCCAGAAGTGTTTAGACAGTAGTATGCCCTAAATAAAAGTATCTATTTGCAAGGTTTTCTTTTTTCATGATTTTGAAAGAGTAACCATGGAGTTTCGTGCCGGTTTTTCTCTATAGGAATCGACCAATCCGAACCGAGCACCTTTTTGTCGACGTTTTATAAGTGCTCATGTAGGCCGTTGTGAAATAAAAATGGTTTGATTAGATTTGATTTGATTTTCAATGTTGGTTATCAATCAATCAAGGGATGAATGAAAGGCAAATGCATGTCGCTGATATGAGAATGCTAAGGGAGACGTGTGGTGTAATGCGAAAGGTTAAATATAGAATAAGTACATAAGAAGAATTCTGAAAGTGGACTGTGCGAAGGATGATATGGCCAGAAAGGAGTTGACTGCTGAGATGAGTAATAGAGACGTATGGAAGACAAGCTGCACCGACCCCAAATAAATTGGGATAAGCGCAGAAGAGTGATGATTCTCCATTAAAAAAAATGCAGGAACATCACAAAAATAAATAAGATGTTCCAAACAACATTTTGATAGGTTAACCTTACACGATATTTTCTGTAACTACCTAGTTAGCGTCAAGTCCCTACAGGCCACTGAATTTCATACGGCAACATTATCAATAAAACAAAATAAACAAACGTACAGCTTGTTACCGTCCTATCGCATAACGTTTAGTTACGACCTTCTTACGATGCGGCGCTTCGTTAGTGCTAACGTGAAACAAGTGGGAACTGGGATTTAGAAAAGAATGAAAGAAAATACACTTTCCTTCTTCTTTCTAAATTTTGGTCTCTAGAAGTTCTATCTGTATTTTTTATAATTTTTGAGATTTTTGTACTTCTTTGGCGACTTTTCAGTGGATTTTTCGGGTCTTGTTCAATTTTTTTTTCCTGAATTGGCTTTATGGTTGTCGTTTCTAATATGTTCAAAGCCTCGTAAGTCGCGTGGTCACGATTGCTGAGCATGAGGTCCTGGGTTCAATTCCGCGTTAGGAAAAACAGTTTTTCCATCAGGAATTGCTCATTAGCAGCCACGGAGTCTGGATTTGTGCCCGATTGATGGCAATACCCCTATTACATGGAACTGAAACATGACAGGCGTACCTGGCGTACTATTAGGTACGCCTCTGCCTAACCCTTCGGGGATTACAGGCGTGATGTTAAGTTCAATGCAACTTCGGCTTTCAGCCCCTGTACCACCTTGCTGATAGCAGGCGAATAAGTGTACAAAAGAATATAAAAAAAAAACTGTGATGCTCCGACCCTAAGTAACTTCGAACAAGGGCAGAAAGGTGATGAATGAAAGAGATGAAATACTCAGAAATCTTAATTCTTTCTGTGCATTAGAAGTCTAGCCAATAGGGATGAAGACTGGGTAAAGAAAACGAAATTCTATTTTGTCCGTCAGACAGGTAATACAAAAATATTAGACACGTATTTTTGTTTTATCAAAATATCAAAAAATTACTTAGTTAAGACTCATTAAAGTTGGAGAGTCCGCTCACTACGTCACAAGTAGGTATAAAAATTACCTACACGTGACGTCATGCGCAATTTCAACTCAATATATCTCCGTAATTTTATGACCACGTGAAAAACGAAAAAAATACGTGTCCAATACTTTTCAATAATCTACCCGAAAGATAAAGAAAAAAAAAATGTGATCATCCCCTATTATGCAAGCAGCAGTAAGAAAAACAAATTAAACCCAATTCTGTGTTTTTCCACTATTCAAAGAACCCTAAAGCTTATCCGGGATCTATTTAAGACACCTTCCTCGTACTTTTAAATAGTCCTTGAACCTTTGACCTGATTAAAGTCAACCGATTTGTAATCAAGAACTTTTAAATTAGTTTCTTGAGCCAAGTCTTGGAGGCCACTTGGGAGCGTTAACCCCATCTATTCATTTAGTTTCACGTTTCGGTTACAGTTTGTTATTCCTTTGCTTTTGAGATAAACCTTTATCTTTCAAACTTTTTTTATCTTTGGTTTACCTATCTACTTGTTTTTGAGGTAAACCGAGACCTACTTTTTTCAGTTTTCTCATTTCTATCTAGGAGGAACATGTTCAGTTTGATGGTCTGTAGCACACCCTTCAGTATGTATATACCCTTTCCGTTACACCCTGTATAATAGCAGCACAATTGCTACGTGGCTTAAACAGTTAACCAATACCTTCTTTAAAGTTACTAGACTAAAATTAAATAATTCGTATGCCTTAAGGAACTCGTTCTATTCGTTAGTGTGGAACGCAACTTGTGTGTTCCAAGGGCTGGGCTTTACTTTGGCCAGAGGCTAAGTATTGCCATACAACGTGGCAACGCCGCCAGTCTCTTGGGCACGTTACCAGTTGACAGCGTTGAGGAGGAGGTTTTTGACGCCCTTTTATAATTTGTTGTTATTTTAGTTTTAGTTATATAGTTTGAATTTCTTTTACTCGTTCTAATAAATCTATAAATTTAATGAAAACCACCTGTTCATTGTAGTTATTCACTTCACTGCGTGTATAGGTATTTTTTTTTTCTTTACACAAACAGGCATGTTTGGCCGCATCTCGCCTGATGTGAAGCAATGATGCGGCTTAGGGTGGAACACGCTTGCCTAGAAGACACCGATTCACTGGAACTTGGACGAGATCTAGATCAAAGCATAAGCAATGTCGCGTGATCGTTGGATGAGCGCAAAAGTAAAAATTTTCGCCCGTGTACATTCTTCCGAGTAGACAGCAAGTAGCAGCTATGTATCGGACTGTAAATATAACCAGAAAACTATTTTACATTGGTTATATCTTCGTAATAATTCCAAAGAATGTACTAAAATCTCTTGTTAATCCCACTTAAACTTCAACGACCATTTTCAATTTTACCCCTGACCAAAGCGCTTTGTTTTACCACACTTGGTAGTCTGAAATTGTACAATTTCTATGTATATACCTATGTAAGATATATGAACGATAAGCTGGAATATAGAACCAACCAACAAACTCCCCGTTTGCTATATGGCTGGTTCCATATAATGATCGTACGGAACGCGTGGATATACGAGTGGTAAGGGGTTGTTCTTATTGAAAAGTGGACGCGGTCACAAAAGTGGTAATGTGGGAACAAAAATAGATAACCTTTGAAGTTTTCTCAAATTGTCACGATTTGCCAAGCTAATTTCAGCGTGCGGTGAGAGCTAATGCATGTTTTGGAGTTTTAATTTGATAGCAAGTCACATGAAACTTGATTTTGTTAATAGTCAAGTGTCTTCAACAACGTCTGAACTTAGTCACTCGCTGCACGCCTATTTCGTGGTTCGTTCAAAGAAACCTTCTGACAAATCAGGTTTGAGGCTCGGGACACGGATACCTACTTGTATTTAAATAGGATCTTGCTGAAGTATTTAGCAATGTCGCGTGTCCGCAGCCAGACGGGAATGGGTCGGTCTTTTGATTGATCCTCTAAAGTGCATTCAAACCGAGCGGACTGGACTCCGTATCGGGCTGCGGACATCTGAATTTGACAGATAATGTACGTGAAACATGTGAAATATCTGTCAAAGTCGGTCTTTCGACAGTCCGCTGTCCTTACGTCAATAACTTTACTTTGGCAATAAAGTTCATCTCTCAATATCAATACGAAATTGACGTGCCCGCTCCGCTCGTAACTATGCCATTACCCGCAAGTTGTACGTGAACAAGCACTAAGATTGTGCTACAATTAAGTGATTCCACGAAATTCAGAATTGTTGTATTTAGATCCAGTAAGCGGAAATTGGACTGGCATGTATACCCGAGATTTTGACTATTTTGATTGTGGGATAAGATTTCAGGGAAAATTTGAGGTAGTATAGTAGGTTTAGTCCCGTTTTTTCCAAGAATCACGCATTTAGGAAGGTATTTTATGTATTTGAACGTTTCTGCGAAGGTTTTGTTATGTCACGATAAAAGACTTGAGAGGTTGAGATAAATTATTCCAAACAGTTACATATAATTGACAGGAAACCATTTTGAGGCCTCTGAAATTTGGAGCGTGTACTTTTAAACTTTTCATTGATTGTGAAGAATTAGTGGCAGTACCAATATCATGGTGTCTGTTAAATAAAGAATATTATATTATAATATTTCACGGGGACACCATGGTGGTGCAACCATCGTCTTGCTACCAGAAAAATATATCGAGTTAAATGTGGGGTATCTTACCACGCCGGTGTCCATTTTGTTGTGCAACCAACCGTACATTCTTTTGCAGCACGACCTTAGTTGCACCACCCAGGGTGCCCCAGCTCCAGTAAAATATAGCTCCTAATCGTTTGGTCATCACGAATTTCATTACAGACCTACACATCTAATGAAAAAAAAAAACATTAGTGAAACTGTTTCATGAAGTTGTATTTGAAAAAAATAAAGACTGCGAACTTAGTCCTGATTTTATTCGCGTGCCAAAAGATACACTGGACATCATCATCATCAGCCTATAATAAATGCACTACAGTATATACACTGCTGGGACACAGACCTCCTCTATATGAATGGGAGTGGTCTGTAATCCACCACGCGGGTTGGTAGATGTCACATGTATTCGAATTTTTTACTTCTAGGACATACCGGTTTCCTCATGATGTTTTCCTTCACCGTTTTGAGAGCAGGGCTGATGAAATAAAATAAATCCTCAAAGTAATACGCCTGCCTGGGTTCGAACCCACAGGCTTACTGCTCGTAAGTCGGGGCTGACACCACTGGGCCACCGCTGACCTCTACTACTAATTACTATCAACTATTGTACAACTAATAAAATATTATAGTAAAAAAAATGCGCTATGCAAACCCGGTTACATTTGATATCAATATCATGGGAATGCATAAAAAAGACAAGTCCGCCATATTGGATGTTGAAGACGGCCAGCTAATCATGCATTGTCATCCAAACGACACATGTATACAAAACAGCTTAGTCGGAAATCGGAAAGTGTCAGATTTAACTTCTAGGTCTAAGATTTTTTACCTTAGTTAGTAGGTGAAGCTAATAGAAACGTGTTATAAAGCCATCGAGAAATGATTTCCACGACAGCTTTCAGATACGAATTTCAAACTGCATGCGAACTCATTTGCAAATTACAAACGTGACATGACGTATGTAGTATTTACCTGTTACGTACCTAGTTGCTGCAACCTAGTACTATTTGCCCCACTAGCTTGTAATCTACAAATCCAATACAATTATTTTAATACGTGTTCGCTACAGTCTACATCACGAGTCGCTTTGCTTTGTATACTGGTAACTAAGCCCGCGGGTTTCTGTGTATGTTTAAAACCCAACCAACTACATAGGTTAGTAGTTACACTGTAAGTACTAACCTATGAAGTTGGTTGGGATTTAGTTATTTTCGGTGGTAAATGTAATGAAACGGCTGCTAATAAAATTTGCTTCTGTATATTTTCGTGTAGCTATAATTCTGACAGACAATTAGAAAATATTAGGACATTTATCCATCCCACTTTTACCAAAACCACTTCCATTCTCATTACATGCTCTACACCCGCATTTTGCCAGTTATTTTTAGGACCAGGGTAACAGAGGTAATTGACAGTAATCGGATTCAAAATCATACCTTGGATAGCATCTTCTTCAATCGGTCCCTCATTACTGAGGATCGTGGTCACTGGACCCCTTTAAACGGACAATCTGCCTCCATCGACTCCAGTCCAAAGTTGCCATCACCAGCTGCTGAAATTTGCTTGAGGATATAGCCTCTTTTACTTGGTCGGACCATCGTGGTGGCAACCGGCCTCGTGCTCTCTTGCCTTCGGTATTGCCAACACTGACTAGCTTTTCAAGGCTGCTATCTCCCCTTCGCTCTTGGATAGCTAGCTCCTGAGAAATACCGAATGAAAAAGTCAATTAACACTGCCCAACTACACATTGGAGACACCTTCCAAATATAAAGCAATAGAACTGGCTGCTACTACACCAAAGAGGTAACAAGACTTTTTCGAAACACAGTTCTTTGACCTACATATTCCCCCAGTAAAGCTCAAAGACATAATCATCAAATGAGATCCTAGTTACGAACTAAGAAAGCCTTGCAACTGAACTTTCACATGTAGTTCAGACATTTTCATATGAAGTCTAACAAAGTTTTAACTTAGCGCTCATTATATGCCTATTCACAAAGCCGGTATACAAAGTGTTACCAGACTACAATTTCAAATGTTTTTATGTGGGAAATTCATTTCATGTGACTAAAATTAGTTTGTGAGAAACTTTGATTGCATGTTTATTAGTTCGTGTGCGTCTTCTGTAGTCTTATGTGAAGTTGGTCTGTTCCTTGAATAAAGTTGGTTGTTTATTTGGAAGAAGTGCTGTATTGGCATCATCTAACTTTCGTTGATATTAATCGTGTTTGTATTTTTTGTATCTTAGGTTGTCTATGGAAAAACCTTTACAGCCGTTTCAGCCAGCTTTTTTATCCTAGTTGTAGTTCCTACCTAATTTTAATAAGTTTAATGATCACACAGTCCGGTGAACTTTACGGTTTAAGACATTTATTTCTCAAAAAGGATACAATTCAGAAATACAAGATAATCTTAAAACTAAACATAAGACTTAACAAGAAGTACCTACCTTCTCATCAATAAATAAGTTAATTCGTAGACACACAATTTTTACAATGCTGCGGGTACTTTAAGCTCCTAGTGTTATAGTTAAAAATGGGATTAAATATAATGAGCACCAAAAAATACTTTGAGATCCTAAGCTACTTTACCCAAAAAAAAATACTAAACACCAAAAAAATTGTATTCAAAGACCAAATATAGTAAATGATCACCAAATATAGTAAATGATCACCAAATTTTGTGGCACGAAGAACTTAGGAAGCAAGTGCGAGCAAAGCGAGCTCGGGATATTGGGCACCCCGACTCGGACAAGTTAGGTTCGAAGGGGATGGCGGGGTCTAGTGAGCGAGCGGAGCGAGCAAACTAAGACCCCGACATCCCCTTCGTGTTAGGTTACTTTAAACCCTGCAGAGAGAAATAGGAGCCCCGCGTAGCGGGGCTCCATCGACTACGCCTTAGTTCGGAGTTGTGATTTTCAGGTTTTTAATTCTGGTGATCATTTACTATTTCTGGTGATCATTTACTATTTTAGGCAGTACAAAAATGTTTTTTTAAGGTTATATTTACTTTATCTGGTGTTATGTTAAACATAAGCCGTTAAAAATCTATAAAAATGTGTTTCTTGGAGTAGCAAAATTTCGCTTTAATTACCTTTAGTATCAAATTCCTTAGCGAACTAACGTTATATACGTTAGTTCGTTATAACCAAAGGTTAAATCGAACCAACAGTTGGAAGTTCATAGAAGACAGAAAGTCACAGAAGTTTATTGCAGGAATAAACACCGGTTCAAAACTTCTAGAACTTCAATATGCCGAGATCTTTCGAAGTTTGTCAAACAAACATCTACCCACCTAGATCAAACCAAAGCAGTACTACCTACGAGTCTTACATTTTGATTACCTAACCAACCTACACTAGACACCCGACGCCTACGACCAAATAAATAATCAACTCAATTATTTTCCCCAAAACCAAAGATTAATAAGACCGTATAGATGTGAAACTTTCCGATTCGTAGGTCCTTGTCGGCGAATTAATCACTTACACTGATCTCTACGAGTTTATGAAGCTCAAGACGTGCCTTTAATTTTTTTTGAACACCAATGATGTTTTTTTTTTTAATCCATTCAATCGTTGATTGAAAGACAAATAATAATAAAAATAAAATTAGGATTATGGTGTATCATCCGGTGAAATATCTGTAGTATAACGTGTGGCTGCGTTAAAACTTTGATTACGGTGGTCCAGCTAGCACACCAGAAACTGTAGGCATTGAACTGAAACTGGAGCAAAAGTTTCGCTTCTGCACCCTTTTATTCTATGCCAAAGCCCTGTTACGCGCCGAATACGGTCGCACACAGGGGAGTAACGGTAACTTTAGACATAATTATTAACAAGACACTTAAAATTAGGGTAAAACTTAACACAACCCATGTCACAGTACTTGTTGGAGTTAGTTCGTGACGGTTCGGAAAGCCGAGTTTGCTCTGAACTATTGAGTGTTCTGATATGTTTGATACGCAGTTGTCTGTTGTTCTGCTAGAAGTTCTGCCTTGGGGCTCTGAGGCGCGTTGATGTTTGACTAAATAACTTTGAGACTTGGTTTCCTGAGGCAGTTATTTTCGACTTGCTGCCTTGTCCGTATTAACCATACACGGCACCGAAGTCAAAAATAGGAGCCTTGTTAGATAGCAATTTCACAGAACTAGTTAAAATACACGATAAACAAAGGAATCAAAATAGCTATGTTTGTACTATTCAGTTTATAGAAAAATCCCTTTTTCCTTACTAGAGAAACTTAAACCAGGACATAGTCAACTCGCATGCCAAGGATTGTCTAAATCTGTTCAGACGTTAAAACGAAATCTAGTAGATAACAAGCATTTTGACACATTCGAGAGTCTTGCACTAGTGGCACAGATTAAATTGTGTAAAATCTGTGTGACCCGACTGGACCAATCACTCGCCGCCTGACCGCCGCCGCGTACGGACGTGCCGCTACCCGCTCGCTACCTGTGTGTCTACGGTTCGTTGCTCCCAGTGTCGTGACATTATCAGTAGTCCCCCGACCCCAGAACAATTGCTGTCTTTTTCAAGACAGCTTCTGTTCACCTATTTCTTTTTCAGAAATACCGTCAAAACGAACCGTTTGCCCCCTCAGGTCTTGGTGAAAACCTGACGGTGCCAACAAAACCAAAAGGGTGATAACCCAATTCAACCCACCAAACCCCTTCAGGGCAAGGTAATCCATTGGAATCGGGAGCCAGAATCTTGGCCATGGGGGCTACCCTAGTCAAGCCTGGTCTATAAACACTAGTTAAATCTGACTTCGTTCACAGCATTCACCTAGTGTCGGTTGAAAGTGTCTACCTCTTCGCACTAGAGGCCCCTTGTGGGTGTAGGGTCCGGTCACACAATAAGACTGGTGTCAGGTTCTCAAGCTGAGGGTACACGTGTAGGAACAGAGCTCCCTGTCCACACCCAGCAGCAAGGCCACTCACCAGAGAGCTATCCCGTCATTCGGCAAAGCCAAGTTCAACCCCATCCCTGGGTTATTAGATACCCTTGTTCCCATTCCCGCGGCCCAAGCAAGCGCACCCGCGCCCGCTCGCCCCGCGCCTTCCGGCTCAGCGGCCGTGGAATCCTCACCCAATCATTTTTTTAGAGACTTTCGCAGCGTTAGTCACACCTGAAGCAGACCGCATGGCGGCTGATCTCAGAGAAGCTAACAATGGTGGCGACAAGTTAAAAATTATCCTCCTTATTATGTCCGAAATTACCGTCTACACGTAGACCTTAGAATGCCCACCGTCCTTCAGTTTATGAAACGTTTAAATAATAATGTCATTAAGCACTGTAGTCCCCTGATCACAGCGGTCGCCCGTTACGAACCTTCGCGCATTAGTTCCGTACGCCGTCCGAGGCATACCGTCGTCACTGCTCCGATAATGCTCCTCCAGGAGCGTAGCAAAGAGACTGGCACTCTTTAAAAGTTCAGACGCAAACCGCCGTCTTTTCGACCTCGCCGTCGAGGTCCTTCGCGACCTTTCCCTCCCCGACTCTCGCTCGAGCCAGCCCACGATTCTGTGCCAGTAGTTTTAATCAGCCCCTAAGTAATTATATTATGCATGCAGTCCTCCCCCAGCGACACCCTAAGCCGAGGCTCGTACCCCACAGGGGGTGCCCTTAGCGTGTAGTCGCTTAGTTTGGAAGTAGTTTTTATGCCCTGGTTGGAGACCTTACACTCAAGGCACTCACAGGATAGTCCGGTTAAGCAGACGACAACCTCTTGGGTTGAACTGTGATATGCCATTCAAATAAAAAGAAAAACTAGGCTAATAACCCAAACAACACACCTGCAATCCCCGATATCCCCACACCTAGCTAAAGTTATCTCCGCATCACTGCGCACCAAGTCTTGTCAACTTGCAGACAACTTCGCAATGTAAACACTGCTGGAATTCGTGTTATCACTCCAAAGCTAGGAGGTGTGAAATTTCACGCTATGTGGATTTAACTTTGACGGAATAGTTTCAAGTTTTAGAGTTAATTGTCATTGTGGTTGCGGTGGTATTGTGATGTTCAAAGAACTTGGGATATGGACGGAAATTTGTCTGATGTTGATCAAATTAGCTACTGCTAGACGTAAAAATGATTTAATCGTATGAAACAAATAATTAGAACTCAATGCGATGGATATAAAACCTAGTATTGAAAATAAATCTTCATGAGTAACATGAAGATTTATTTTCAACTTATTTTTCTGCGTGCATGCCTTACATAATCTTTGAATTTCTATTGTAAATTAACAGCATTGTTATTGTTGATAATAAGCCTCGTCTAAATAAAAACAACTACAAACAACTTACGGTGAGCGAAAGCATTTGAGAGAACAGACATGTTCTAGTTGTTACTAACTGTTAGAGAGAGGTGTTGTACATTATTGTATACTACTTGATTTTAATTAATAATATAGGTAAGAAATACAAAATTAATCAATTATTTACATTATTTACGAACTAAAAATTAGCTATTTACAATACTAAATTAAATATAAAACAAAAAGAACTCTCTGCCACACAGCCACATTCCGCCAGTTATGTTTTAAGTCCCATGTTATAGGGGCGAGCCTATTGCCATCAATAGGGAACAGATCGAGACTTCGTGGCTGCTATTAAGATTTTCCAGGTGGAAAAACCGCGATTACTTTACCCAACCTGAGAACCTAACCCAAGAACTCGTGCTCAGTAGCCAAAACTAACTTCTTCATAATTCGTTCCCTGTTTGTTTCTATGAAACTCTTCAGCTGAAACTCATCAAGAGCAGTGTATCTTGCTCGATTATAATAAGTTTGATCTTTGATCTTAAATAAGAGGAGTATTTTGTGCTACGCGAAGCTGCTACGCGGTATGAAGCTACGCATACAGACCTTTTGTAGAAGCTTGATTTTCGTAGTAGCTACGCCATTATTATTATGTAAAAGGCATACATTAGCAGATACAAGGTGGTAGTGCTTTATATTACCTTTTTAGTTAACGGGAAATGTATCTTCTTGGCTAACATATTAACTACATATTTACAAAACAGTGACAAAGTAATCACATCTTCTCATCTTACTACTGTTATAAATACGAAAGTTTGCAATGATGGACAGATGAATGATATATATGATATTGTAATTTTAAATAGTTATTTGCTTTAAGTTTTATGTATTCAATTCTCTCTTCTTCTTTTACACACTATGTCTGCATCTCTTTTTTTAAATATCTCCTCTCGCAGGTATGCTGTAAGATATTTCTTTAGAAATAAGCATCACCTTTGTTCCTATTTTCTGTTCCTTTCTTCTTCTCTGTATTAAGTGTGTACATAAATTGTTAAATAAATAAAAAAATAATAAATAAATGATTCTTTTTTTTTTAACACTTTGCCCCACACTAGGATTTTCTCCTGTGTCGTGGGTGCGTTTACAAACATTTAAACTCACATACACAAACAGCCAGACCCGGAACAACTATCTGTAGGCCATACAAATATTTGTTCCGTGCGGGGATCGAACCCGCGACACGCAGCGCAGCAGTCGATCGCTCAACCACTGCAGCTCCAACCGTGCCATCGTGTCGTGTTTGTTACCCAGATAGTTAATAAACCTGGATTAACACATAGGATAATTACCTAACTCCACGCGGGCGAAGCTGCGGGGGCAATCTAGTAACGAGTATAAAGAAAACCGGGAGTTATTTGTAGTACTGGACCCTAGTATGATCAAAGTACCCAAGAAGCCTCTGATTACGGAGATATTAAAGGTCAACGTTCCTTAAATTGTTATTCTATATTTGGTTTTTTGCGCAAACCAGTTTTAAATGTAATAAATTTATAACTTAACTCTAAAAAACGGGATAACTCGTGTACATTAATTAAATTGCGCGCTGCCGTAAACAGCGATTTCACACTTACCTAGTTTAGAGATTGTTTTCCATTAAAAAACATTTTAGCTTATTTTGATATACGGAATATTACGGAACGTGTAAACAACAGCTAAATGATGTCTTTTGTATTTATACATCCTGTCTTTACTAAAATATTACAAGAGTAAAAAGGCAAAACTAAGAAAGTTAGCTACGACATTCGTACATCACTTACGTTTGACGTATATTTTTTATTGCATACACAAAGAACCCGCTTCCATTAACACATTACATAACTCAAATCCAATAACTGCCACTACTGTTGTAAACAACGCAATATGTATCACAAAACGTTACGTTCCTCACAAAGTTGATCTCTCGAAATCTCTCGATATTTCAGCTCTCGACTCAATCAGGAAGAGCTAAGGGCCTCTTAAGGAGATTGTTCAGACTCCCATCGCTTCTTGTTAGCTCCAATCCGTCGCTTATTTTTCATTATTAAAGCTCAAATTAAATTGCATGGATTTTTATTTGAGATTTTTCTACTTTTTATTTGTTTCCTTGTGAGTTTTGTGGAAGGCTTGTTGGTCGTTGTTGTTTGTTTTATGTAGGATGATGGATAAAAGATTATTTTTCTGGATCCATGTATCTATACATTTATGCATTTGCATACGAAAGTATAAACAGTATTTACAAGAAAAAAAAAAACTTTATTTTTTAACTTTATTTTTTATTTTTTTTCTGTCTGTCTATTTGTACCGGCTAATCTCCGAAACGGCTGTAGCGATTTTGAGTGTACTTTTACGGACAGATATTTTTATGTTATAAGAGTAAATCTAAGTTACTATTATAATTAAAAGAATATAAAAATATATTAATAAATTTTATTATTATTATTTATTTATTAGTGTTTGTTTGCATCCTCGTCAAATTCAAGGAGGTAACTAAGCTACTGATCCTCGTCCCAAATCAATAATAAAATGGGCAGGCAATTTTTTTTCTTATTTACGGAAATTGGTATGTGTGGCCCACCAGTGTTTTAAACGCGGCCCGTCTGGTTCTTTCCCTATTACCTCGTTTACATACATACAAACAATCTCAAACGTTTAATTGATATTTTCTTATTCCCTAAACCAGTTTAAGGGGGTTATTCTGAAATCCCGTCCAACTTAAACAACCAAAAATATCTTCGTTTTTTTTAATATAACTAGGTACCGTAATTTTAATTGATTAGTTATGTCTTATGTGACAAGCTCCTGAATTTTGACGAGGATGCAAAACAACAACTTGTATAAGGATTTTGGCCAAAAAAAATAGCCAGAAAATTCATTCAGAGAGAACGAAAGATCGTCATTTTTGCCGATGAAAAATTCTAAAGCATGGCTTGTGGCTTGAATCATTATAATGTTCACCTATGTAGGTAAATTAACACCTGTAATTTCATATTTATTTGTTGTGTTTAAATCATTAACACGTAAAACATCAGTTTTACGTGTTCTTGAGTGGAGACCGCGAATCGGCAAGCGTAAGGTGGGACGCCATCGGGCTAAGTGGAGCAACGGTCTTCACAGGGCGGCTGGTAGCAACTGGATGAGAGTTGCCGACAATCAACCTAAACTGCTGTACTGCTGATGATGATAAACCCAATATTTTTTAAGTCAATCTAAATAATTCTGCCTACTGAATATTATGTGTGAGGCATAAAAACTCTTCGATACATAGGTTTTCGCCACAAACTCGTATGTTATTTCATCTCGACATTTTTTGCCAATATCATTTTATGGGCGAACGACGAGCCCTAAAGAAAAGTGATACATTGTCAAGCTTATTTCCCTAGCGGTATAGGAGATTAATTGGGTTCCGCGGAAAGAATGGAGCGCATTCATTTAATGTCAATAGTAGCTTATCCTACATACATATTCAGGATTTTGTAATTATTTTTGTGGTAGATTGACATGACGTTGTTTGTTATCCAAGGGTCGTATATAGTACAATACTGAATGAATCATTGATTTTTTTCGGTTGGTAAAGTACCTGTCCGCAGGCCTACGTTCACGGCGAAGCAAAAAAAAACCGCCTAAGTGCGAGTCGGACTCGCGCACGATGGGTTCCGTACCATTATTTATAAAAACGAGCAAAAAAAATACTTTTTTATATGAGAGCCCCCCTTAAATATTTATTTTATTTTGTTTTTAGTATTTTTGTTATAGAAGAATTTATTTAGCCTAAGTAGGAGAATTTTGGAACACTCCGTCTGCACCGTAGGAGGATTGAGTGTTCTAAATAAACCTTTATAAAATCCAGATAAATCGTTAAAATCACTTGAATATTTGTGAATGGTTTTCTCAAATGCAACACAAATTTCCCACATAAAAAGGTTAAACATATATCTAGTATATTTTGAGAGACTCAAGTTACAGTATTTTCTCAGGTGAGCAGATTGAGTGTTCTAGTTAATTGACTACGACTTTCTCACCATTGACGTCACAATTTTTTTATCTTCATCATGAAGTGTTCACAATTATTTCTTAAATCCATCCTTGATTTCGTAAATATATCATCAACTTTTAAAAAGGAGCACTCAATCCACACGCACACGTATTTGTATGGGTATTTACCCAATTGCAGCTAGAGGGTTTTTGGTAACCGGGCTAGCATGTCTATAGTAGGTTTCCGAAGCACTTGCAATTGTCGTAGACACTTTTCTTTTTTGGCTCCATAATTATAACATCAGCCAATCCTCTCGATATTTTTATGGGTTTTTCGATGCTAGCCGAGAAATAACACCAGAGATTTCAATCAGAAGGTTACTTCTTTAAATCATTTCTTAGGCTGGAAAACATACATTCGCTAATAAACATGAAAATGTCTAAGAAGGTTCTTAAATTAGACATTTTGGACATGAAAGAAAAAACAGAATGATTAACCTAGGTACCTCCTAGGTTAATTCAAGAAAACACAGAATGATGATAAACAGAATGATTTAACCTAGGAGGTCCTAAGTTACTTAATTTTTTTTTTCTTTCTTACACAAATAATACGTATTTCATCCACCAGCCAGCTCCACTAACTACGTGTTCAAAACAGCAACGTAGTACCTCAACATGTTTTAATTAACAAAGAGGTTGCTAACAAAGTTTTACCCCATACATAAATAGCGCCAGGTTATTATAAACTCAAGCTTGCAACAGATACTTTATTAATTGAGAACAGAGCAAAGGATTTATTAGAACCTTACTTTAATTAGAGGTTCTGTGTGTGAAAGGAGATTTAATTTAATCTATATATATAAAAGAAAGTCGTGTTAGTTACACTATTTATAACTCAAGAACGGCTGAACCGATTTGGCTGAAAATTAGTGGGGAGGTAGCTTAGAACCAGGAGACGGAAATAGGATAGTAGGTACGGTAGGGTAGGGTAGGTAGGTAGGGTAGGTTAGGTAGGTAGTAGGTAGGTAGTAGGTAGGTAGTAGGTAGGTAGTAGGTAGGTAGTAGGTAGGTAGTAAGTAGGTAGTAGGTAGGTAGTAGGTAGGTAGTAGGTAGGTAGTAGGTAGGTAGTAGGTAGGTAGTAGGTAGGTAGTAGGTAGGTAGTAGGTAGGTAGTAGGTAGGTAGTAGGTAGGTAGTAGGTAGTAGGTAGGTAATAGGTAGGTAATAGGTAGGTAGTAGGTAGGTAGTAGGTAGGTAGTAGGTAGGTAGTAGGTAGGCAGTAGGTAGGCAGTAGGTAGGCAGTAGGTAGGCAGTAGGTAGGCAGTAGGTAGGCAGTAGGTAGGCAGTAGGTAGGCAGTAGGTAGGCAGTAGGTAGGCAGTAGGTAGGCAGTAGGTAGGCAGTAGGTAGGCAGTAGGTAGGCAGTAGGTAGGCAGTAGGAAGGCAGTAGGTAGGCAGTAGGTAGGCAGTAGGTAGGCAGTAGGTAGGCAGTAGGTAGGCAGTAGGTAGGCAGTAGGTAGGCAGTAGGTAGGCAGTAGGTAGGCAGTAGGTAGGCAGTAGGTAGGCAGTATGTAGGCAGTAGGTAGGCAGTAGGTAGGCAGTAGGTAGGCAGTAGGTAGGCAGTAGGTAGGCAGTAGGTAGGCAGTAGGTAGGCAGTAGGTAGGCAGTAGGTAGGCAGTAGGTAGGCAGTAGGTAGGCAGTAGGTAGGCAGTAGGTAGGCAGTAGGTAGGCAGTAGGTAGGCAGTAGGTAGGCAGTAGGTAGGCAGTAGGTAGGCAGTAGGTAGGCAGTAGGTAGGCAGTAGGTAGGCAGTAGGTAGGCAGTAGGTAGGCAGTAGGTAGGCAGTAGGTAGGCAGTAGGTAGGCAGTAGGTAGGCAGTAGGTAGGCAGTAGGTAGGCAGTAGGTAGGCAGTAGGTAGGCAGTAGGTAGGCAGTAGGTAGGTAGTAGGTAGGTAGTAGGTAGGTAGTAGGTAGGTAGTAGGTAGGTAGTAGGTAGGTAGTAGGTAGGTAGTAGGTAGGTAGTAGGTAGGTAGTAGGTAGGTAGTAGGTAGGTAGTAGGTAGGTAGTAGGTAGGTAGTAGGTAGGTAGTAGGTAGGTAGTAGGTAGGTAGTAGGTAGGTAGTAGGTAGGTAGTAGGTAGGTAGTAGGTAGGTAGTAGGTAGGTAGTAGGTAGGTAGTAGGTAGGTAGTAGGTA
The DNA here is from genome assembly GCA_963082945.1 of Cerastis leucographa. Taxonomy (NCBI): domain Eukaryota; kingdom Metazoa; phylum Arthropoda; class Insecta; order Lepidoptera; family Noctuidae; genus Cerastis; species Cerastis leucographa. The sequence continues at coordinate 7,981,932 of OY720361.1, forward strand.
GGTAGTAGGTAGGTAGTAGGTAGGTAGTAGGTAGGTAGTAGGTAGTAGGTAGTAGGTAGGTAGTAGGTAGGTAGTAGGTAGGTAGTAGGTAGGTAGTAGGTAGGTAGTAGGTAGGTAGTAGGTAGGTAGTAGGTAGGTAGTAGGTAGGTAGTAGGTAGGTAGTAGGTAGGTAGTAGGTAGGTAGTAGGTAGGTAGTAGGTAGGTAGTAGGTAGGTAGTAGGTAGGTAGTAGGTAGGTAGTAGGTAGGTAGTAGGTAGGTAGTAGGTAGGTAGTAGGTAGGTAGTAGGTAGGTAGTAGGTAGGTAGTAGGTAGGTAGTAGGTAGGTAGTAGGTAGGTAGTAGGTAGGTAGTAGGTAGGTAGTAGGTAGGTAGTAGGTAGGTAGTAGGTAGGTAGTAGGTAGGTAGTAGGTAGGTAGTAGGTAGGTAGTAGGTAGGTAGTAGGTAGGTAGTAGGTAGGTAGTAGGTAGGTAGTAGGTAGGTAGTAGGTAGGTAGTAGGTAGGTAGTAGGTAGGTAGTAGGTAGGTAGTAGGTAGGTAGTAGGTAGGTAGTAGGTAGGTAGTAGGTAGGTAGTAGGTAGGTAGTAGGTAGGTAGTAGGTAGGTAGTAGGTAGGTAGTAGGTAGGTAGTAGGTAGGTAGTAGGTAGGTAGTAGGTAGGTAGTAGGTAGGTAGTAGGTAGGTAGTAGGTAGGTAGTAGGTAGGTAGTAGGTAGGTAGTAGGTAGGTAGTAGGTAGGTAGTAGGTAGTAGGTAGGTAGTAGGTAGGTAGTAGGTAGGTAGTAGGTAGGTAGTAGGTAGGTAGTAGGTAGGTAGTAGGTAGGTAGTAGGTAGGTAGTAGGTAGGTAGTAGGTAGGTAGTAGGTAGGTAGTAGGTAGGTAGTAGGTAGGTAGTAGGTAGGTAGTAGGTAGGTAGTAGGTAGGTAGTAGGTAGGTAGTAGGTAGGTAGTAGGTAGGTAGTAGGTAGGTAGTAGGTAGGTAGTAGGTAGGTAGTAGGTAGGTAGTAGGTAGGTAGTAGGTAGGTAGTAGGTAGGTAGTAGGTAGGTAGTAGGTAGGTAGTAGGTAGGTAGTAGGTAGGTAGTAGGTAGGTAGTAGGTAGGTAGTAGGTAGGTAGTAGGTAGGTAGTAGGTAGGTAGTAGGTAGGTAGTAGGTAGGTAGTAGGTAGGTAGTAGGTAGGTAGTAGGTAGGTAGTAGGTAGGTAGTAGGTAGGTAGTAGGTAGGTAGTAGGTAGGTAGTAGGTAGGTAGTAGGTAGGTAGTAGGTAGGTAGTAGGTAGGTAGTAGGTAGGTAGTAGGTAGGTAGTAGGTAGGTAGTAGGTAGGTAGTAGGTAGGTAGTAGGTAGGTAGTAGGTAGGTAGTAGGTAGGTAGTAGGTAGGTAGTAGGTAGGTAGTAGGTAGGTAGTAGGTAGGTAGTAGGTAGGTAGTAGGTAGGTAGTAGGCAGGTAGTAGGCAGGTAGTAGGCAGGTAGTAGGCAGGTAGTAGGCAGGTAGTAGGCAGGTAGTAGGTAGGTAGTAGGTAGGTAGTAGGTAGGTAGTAGGCAGGTAGTAGGCAGGTAGTAGGCAGGTAGTAGGCAGGTAGTAGGCAGGTAGTAGGCAGGTAGTAGGCAGGTAGTAGGCAGGTAGTAGGCAGGTAGTAGGCAGGTAGTAGGCAGGTAGTAGGCAGGTAGTAGGCAGGTAGTAGGCAGGTAGTAGGCAGGTAGTAGGCAGGTAGTAGGCAGGTAGTAGGTAGGTAGCTAGGTGGGGTAGGTAGATAGGATAGGGTAGGGTAGGTAGGTAGGTGGGGTAGGGTAGGTAGGTAGGGTAGGGTAGGTAAGTAGCAAAAAGTGCATTGCAACGCATGCCGGGTACAGCTAGTAACTAACTAAAGAAAGAAGAAGTGCGACTACTGAGCATGAGGACCTGGGTTCGATTCCTGAGGCGGGCAAATTGTGATATCTCATTTTTTCGATCTCTATCTATATTTTTTCTTAAGTTTACCAATTTCATTATACTTATAGTTGTTATTGTTAATAGATTAATTTAATTTTATAATTTTACTGTCGTAATTAAATTATGCTATGTAAAGTGATGGCCCGAAACACAGGTTTAAATAAACCTAGATCGGGCAGGTACTATTTATACCATTGTATGAGAAAAATACTACTGTGCCTAAATGTAAACTTTTTGTTATACTTTTTAATAAATAACTTATCTTATCTTATATAGGCGAGACTACATGTATTTTGGGACCCACTCTTAGAGGTAGCGTTCACTATAGCAACTTATACATAGTTATAAAACGACTAAAGACTATCAGAAAAGTAAATGGAAAGTAAGACTGAAAAGTTGGGAGAAAAGAGATATACGTCTATTTACAAGATAACCTAAAAATCTTACGACTAAGGTTTTTAACAGTGGAATGTCTCCGTAATTAAGATTAATCAAAATATAATAATACATAAGATAAAGGAAGATTCGAACTACTGTATTTCCCTCGCAGTTTTAGTTCTGACTTTATGTGTTTTGCTTCTTGTCATAAGCCAAAACCAGAATTTTTACTTCATTGCCTGTACCTAATTGATGAATCATAAAACTGCTAGACTGCAGCTAGAGACTAAACTGATTACCAACCCTGTAATTAGTTCAATCACTATTAAAACTATGTCGTTACGATTTTGATCTTTAAGCGAATTATAGTCAAGTAAAACGATTCTTATTACGCTGAGACAAGATAATATTGTTTTACATAAATTATAACAGCCAGAGCTGACTAGCTATGTACAGCTATTGAAAAGCAGGGTTTGTTGAATAAAAAAAGTATGAGTAATAAATCTTATTTTTTGGTATTTTTACATAGTTTTTATTTTATGCAACACAGACGTTACGATGGCCAAGTTGCTGTCGGGTTTCATTTTCAGGGTCGCAGCTTATCAGCCCCCAGCATGAGTGACAAAGGTAGTCGTCTCCTGTTATCTGAAATTAATTAATTATGTTAAAATAAATAAATTCACCTATAATGTAATAAACATAAAGAGTTCCATAAGTAACAAAAGAAAAACAGAAATGTCTAAAGATAATATAGAGGTCGAAGACCTCTGATACCTGTGGAGGGGTTTATAAATATTAGGTATAAATATTTCATGACAAAATGCGACAGCCACCCATCTTCTATTTTGATGACTGAAAGATCTCAGTAAAATACACTACTGCTACCTCGGGCAGACTTTTACTGCATACTGTTTTAGTCCGATAAAGTATAGGGCAACAGTAAGAATGAGCCTAATATAAGATTACAACATTATGTATTTATGCATATAAAAGCTAAACGAATCTCAGTTTGTTGTTCAGATAGATATCTTAAATAAGTTCTTAACTTATGATATAAATACATGTTTTTTTACAAATATACTTACATCACGTGGATACACCCATCTCTGAACTTTTTCAAAGCCCTGAGCACCTCCATCAAAGAGACGACACCTCCGTAAGAGCTTAAGTCGTAAGAGAAGAAGAAATTAACGCAACGCATGTTTGTGGTTAAAATCAAAGTCCAAATCAAAAACAACTCATTGTCCAATATCCAGAGAAGAATGCGGTAGGTAGTCTATGACAGGGTGCATTGTCTTCAGTTCAAGATGTAAAGGCCAAGTCGTCGAGAATCTACAAAATCGCAATGATAAACATAAAATCCCAGACAAAAATACAAACATAACGATGGACTAGATCATCACAGATCTGACAATGACAGTAGTGACGGGACTCAATCGATCATCATTGATACCGTTCCTTTATAAGAAATACTATAAAATCGCCATTGTTCCATTTTAATTAAATGCTTTTGCATTGTTAATTGGCGTTTTAATATCAGGTTTGCATGTTATTTTTTATGAATTTTTGACATAATAGAATGTATAAAAACTAAGAGAAAGAGCCATTTGTAGTAAGAAAACCCTTGCGCAAAAACACATGTCATTGGATTGGAACGTAATCGGAAAAAAGTTGCGTTTTGTAATTGCACGATTACTTAATTTTAGTAAATTGAAAATATTTATAACTTTTGATTCCCGAGTCCTAAAAATTCAAAATTTTAAAAATAAATATCTCATAAAACTGTAGTTATAATTATTTTATATTTACACTGGAACGGAGTTTAGTTAATTTTTAGATTCTTTGGGTCCATTTTCGCCAGCCTTCTTTATCCTTTGGAGTATTATTCGATGAGAAGTTCCTAAACTAGATTAAAAGACCTAGTGGTTAAACAAAAACTTTTCTAGAAAAGAAAAAGAAAAACTTTGTGAGAATCAAAAAATCTTTTGAAAAGTTATAAGTATTTCTGATTAAGTCACTGTAATCTCCTATTGACAACTTTCAGTTTATCTTTGAAATTAACGGGGACCGTGTAAAATAGTTGAATTTAGTATGTACATTATTCACAAACTACGAATAGAAAAAATATATTTACATGTAATAAAATACATATTATACAGACAAGTTCCACGGCACGGTTGGCGCAATGGCTGAGCGATCGACTGCTGCTGACTACTGCGCTGCGTGTCGCGGCACAAAAAATATTTGTATGGCCTACAGATAGTTGTTTCAGGTCTGGCTGTTTGTGTATGTGAGTTTTAACGTTTGTAAACGACTAGTGGGGGGGGCAAAGTTAAAAAAAAAATAGATTATAAAAATAGATAGATTTGTCTCGGTGAGCTTTTCTAGACTCAAAAAAATAGTTGTTCTTTGTGATAAAAAAATAACTATTTTTTTGAAGAATTACAATCACAAGCCAAATTACATGAATTTTATTTTCACACATCATCGGTCAACGACCAACAGATTAAATAAAGATAATAAGAGAATATATCAATGCCAGTCATAAATTAATACATTACATTACTGGTTTCCAAATGTGAATTTAATACACTTTTAATAGCGAGCTCTGTGTATGATTGCTTTTCTGATTGAGACTCCATAAATACTTTTTTTGTTAAATATTATAGCAGGCATGATGATGTACAAATCGTTGTTTAATTAAAAAAAAACCAGTGCGTGGAGTCCCTCCGCGCGGAAGAAGTGAAACTTTGTAATATTACACGCATACGTTCGAGTGCCACGCATTCACTCTCGTTATTTTATTGACCTTCTAAATAATATTTTGTTGTTTTCCTGTTGTATTATTTTTATTACATAAGTTTATCGAGGTTATCCTACTCACGGAAATTGAGCGAAGGCTGGTCACACCGAAGAGTCGAATGCATGACTGTTTGCACGCCATCTTGCGTACCTAGTAGAACTACGTAGTCACAAATCTTGTAATACTGCTACTCCATGGTAGCGTTAAACTTGTTGGAAGTCGCATAAGAAGTTTCACTTCAATAATATACAACACTTCTTTAGGCTCGTAGTCGCAATCGAGACTGTTGAGCATGAGATCCTGGGTACGATACCCTAGTTGGGCAAATTTTTATTGGGTTTTTCTTTTAAGAATTCCTCAGTAGCAGCCACGGATGGATTTGTACCCAGTCGAAGGCAATAGGCTCACCCCTTTTACATGCGACTTAAACATAACTGGAAAAATGTGGGTGTACTATATAATTATTAGTTACAGCTCTGTCTAACCCTTCGGGGATTACAGGTGTGATGTTATGTTATGTTCTTAAACCGAAGAGCATCGAATGAACCGTTCCTCAAAACTTAACTATCGTGAGAGATATGTGTATGGTAGCGACAACAAAAATGTAAATGAAAAAAAAAACTGAATGTCTGCTCAGCTGTAAGTTTTCGTGTCCAGCCCAATGCCCCATACTTGCCATCAGTAGTTAGCTATTATCATTTTTTCCGAATAATGTTGGGGGCCAGCTTCCAATCCAACCGCTGCATCCTATTGGATTCAAAAATCAAAATCAAAATCAAAAGTCATTTATTCAAATTAGGCTGATAAACAGCACTTTTTGAACGTCAAAATTACAAGACCCCAAAACAGGGCGCCCTTCGCCACTTCCTAGTGTTTTAGGTGGGAAGAAGAAGTGGCGGAACAAACTCCCCAGCAACACATTGACAACGGATTGGAAGCTATTACCAGTATTTTACATGGAGCAACTACATTATATTATTTCTCTTCATAATATTAATTCCTCACACAGAGTAGTTAGTTGCGAAATATAATGATAGCATTAAGCAATACACGTAACATCCAATACCAGCCATTATGTGGCTCATCTTCGAAAGCCACCAATTTTTTCTCAATAATATGGTTAAGTTATACCATTTTAAAATGGATATGTCCTACCAATCTTGAAGAAAATGGAACATGCTACTTTTTAACCAACTTTAAAAAAATAGGGGCTTATGTATTCCACCAGCGTCTTTTCTGGCGTGATTGCTGATCCGATTTAAGAATTTCTTTATGATATGCAAATAACTTCTAGATGCCTTTGCCTACAATGTAAAATTGATACTTGACAATGGATTTGTGTCAGATACCGCAACTAAAAAGGGTAAAATAAAAAATTCTATGAAACAAACAAAAGTTATTGAATTCCGAAAGTATGTTTCCACTTTTTATGGTTCCGTACCGAAAAGGTCAAGGACCGTATTACTGAGACTTTGCTGTCCGTCCGTCCGTCTGTGACCAGGCTGTATCTCATGAACCGTGATAGTTAGCCAGTTGAAATTCCTACAGATTATGTATTTCTGTTGCCGCTTTAGAACAAATACTACAAACTGAATAAAATAAATATTTAAGGGGGCACTCATACAAAAAAAATGATTTTTTTTGTTCGCTTTTATAAATAATGTACGGAATCCTTCGTGCGCGAGTCCGACTCGCACTTGGCCGGTTTGTTACTCATTATTTTTGTAAAATTGTCCACCATTTTTACTTACATCCACGATTCCACGTACCCATACAAGCCCATAGCATTACACGCTTCGTCAATTATACACGTGTGCTTGGGTAGGCAAATACTTACCCCAGTCAATCACTGTCAATCATAGTTCAGGATGCTTGACATCTGATATATCGACCCCCTGTTCTTGGTCACGTACGAGGAATACTGTCGCAGGAGTAAAGAAGAAGCGGGAACACAGATTAGGTAGGTACTTTTAAGAATGGTAAAATTATTACTATTCTCAATGCGAAATATTGGATGGGTTCGTTGGTTTCTTTGCACGGTTATATGTAGATATAGTCTAGAATAGCACATTATAAATAATAACAGCCACACGGGTTGATCTTTAAGGTTAAGCCGTGCTTTCCGAGGTTGGTCCGTGGATGGGTGACCATTATTACATACCGAGTTTCCTCCGTGCATTGGAAAGCACGTTAAGCCGTTGGCCTCGGCTGTCATTTGTAGATCTTTGACAGTCGTTACGAGTAGTCAGAAGCCAAAAGACATTCAGTCTTACTAAGGCGAATCGTATTACCCAATTACTGGGTTATGGATGTCAGATAGGCCGTCGCTTCATGTAAAATACTGTTACTCAGCTGCATCCGATCAGTCTGGAAGCCGACCCCAAGATAGTTTGGGAAAAGGCTAGGCAGACAATGATAGTCTAGAATAGCACATAGGCTTCGTGGTAGAACGAACTCGTGGGCAATCAGCCTTCACTAATTTCTCAATAGAAGCTCAGAATCTGGATTGCTAGTCAGTTAATGGCAATAAACTCGTACCCCATTCATCATCAGCCTATAATGAAACCACGGCTGTGCCATAGACTGCTTTTCTGAGAGATGGATTGGGACATAATCCACACGGGCCCAGCATGGGTCGGTGATGTCATGTCTTGTTGGAACCGGGTGGTCCGCCTCAAGTGGACTTGGGTTGACCAGCTATTCTGGCTAGAAGCGGAGATTGCTGATGGAGCAAGACTTTGACCGATGGTGACCAATGACACCAAGGCAAGGTTAAAGCTCATTGGGTCGATGATATCATCAAAATCGCGGGAAACACCTGAATAAAGGCCGCAGAGAAACTGGAAGTGTGGCAAAAAAGGGGCTATACCCAGCAGTGGTGATTCCGGACTAATATATTGACGATTTCTTTGAAGTTTTGGTTGTAGAATAAGTTGGTTTCCTCACAATGTTTTGATTCACCGGCTTGCGAGCAGTTGTAATGAAATAAAGTAAACGAAGTGAAATTATAGACTGGGAAAAATTGAATCATGGGGCTTCTGTCTAAAAATTAAACAAAAAAAAAACTGAAAACAAATGAGCGCTTTATCTATTAAATTCCAATTTTCCACTAGACCAACACAATGCAATAAAACATTTAAACACTGTGTTTTATACCCACATACGAGAATTCATATTTTTTGCAATTAACTCATCTGCCAAGCCTTTTTCCCAAACTATGGGGTCGCCTTCCAGTCTAACCAGGTGCCAGTATTTTATATGAAGTGAGTGTCTATCTAACCTCCACAACACAGTAACTGGGAAATACGATACCCCTAAGTAAGACTGGATGTCATACTTTTGCTTCTGACTACTCATAACGACTGTCAAAGGTCTACAAATGACAGCCGGTGCCGGTGCCGGTGAAGAGGTGCTTCTAATTTATTGGAGCTGCAGTTTTCTTCTTCCATACATCTTTATTGGCTGTAATTACAGTACTTTCCAACTTACTCCATTTTTACTTACTGCTTTCCGAGGCACGGAGGAAACTTGGTATGTAATTATGGAAACCCATCCACGGACCCACCTTGGCCGTGCTTGCTTAAAGATCGACCCGTGCGACTGTTATTAATTAGCCACGAGCTCATCCATTTTTTTTCCAATCACATTTTCAAAATAACTATCTGCTGCACTTATCAGATAAAGAAAATAATTATAAATTGTAGAAAATAATGATTGACCTATGTTTATAAATAACTAAAAACATTCTTTGTTTCGCACGATGTAACAAATTAAGGTGATGAAAAAATAAAGGCAAGAGAAAACGATAGTGATAAAAGATAATGACGACATGATTGGCAAAAGATAACGGATAAGCAAAGGACTGACCCATTTCACAACGATAAGACATTAGAAGCAGTAAACCGTTAAATTCAATCTAAGACCACTCCACGACAGATCCCTTTCCAACGAAGATAAGACAAGACAAGCTGCGCCTAAAAGATATCAACTCAGACTACCAATTAATCCGAAAAATATCACACTACGCACTACGCCAACCAATACATGTCAGATCTTTACGCTTGTCAACTGTCATGGAATAGTCGGAGCGTCAGACGCGTGTACTGTCGGTTAAGAAAGTGGTTTACCACTTTTGAATACATCCTAAACGTATAAAAGTGTTGCTACTTTAAAAATATCTAAATTAGGAACGGTTGGCGTCGATACAGTATACATTAAAGACTAACCCTGGTCAAGTTATAGTAATTACTTGAGTGTAAATAATTACCTACAAAACCAATTTTATGCAATAGACAAGAATTCGAATGAACTAAGAACCGTCAAAGAAAGCAAAGCTTTGAATTCAACAACAAGAAAGCAAAGAATTCTAACTTTTGACAGTTCTAAATTCAAGCAATTTTTTTGTGAGACCACTTTTTAGCCAACTGTACAAGGAAGACTTATGACAACCCTCGTCAAATTGTGGGGCAGTGCATGGCTGCTACACGAAAAACGTTTTACTTCAACCAGCATTTTATTGGTTTCAATTTCACCGTTGCGTTGTCCCATATAATACAGTAACGCTACAGTACGCCGCTACGTTTTTGGCTCGAATACGCGTTTTGGTCGGCTATTAGTGCAGTACGCTGCCGGATTTTCGTATGATGAGTCATGAGTTTATAATACGAGGATTGGGAGGGTTGTTTTGTAGTTTGTTTTTGTATTAAAATGTTTTATAGAATTGTGTTGGCCTAGTGGAAAATTGGAATTTAATAAATAAAGCGTTCATTTGTTTTCAGTTTTAAGTTTTTTTATTTGTAGTTGCTGTCCATACCTGTCTATTATAATGTTGAAATACAGGATACTTCACCTTATTGCAAAACTAAAACACACTATTCAATAAGCCAAGTAATTTTCAAAATGAATTACATAACAAGTACCTAAGTACTAACTTTGCCATAAGTTTGTATGAGAGCGACAAATTAACATCATGTTTCCTAAAACACGCAACACATTACCACCTTTATTCCCTACAGGATACAGGTTAAAATCCCGCGTGATTTCAGGATGAATACCACTATCGTTGGTACATTACCGGGGCAGAGTTGTGACAGCCATGTTTACTCAGTGACAACAGTTAATTTAGTTCAACGTGTTTCGTTCGAAATGTTATTAATTTTATCACAATCCCATTGTCACGTTCATTCGTTATAATTTAATTAACTCCATTGAAATATAAATTATAATTAGCTTTGAGTATGCATTGAAAACAATCGTGTATTTGTAAAGTTATTAATTTTAATACTGGAAGGTTTATAGGTGGATAATGTTTTTAATTAAATAATGGTAATTGGTTAATTATGGCATTGGCTTTTTGAGTTTTTTTAATCATAAGTTGTGACGTTTTAATTGTTGTTGTAACTTACCATATTTTATTCATTTTTTCGTGAAGCTGACGCGAGCATACCCGATTCAAAAAAGGGGGAATGTACGTATTTTTCTACCTTTGCCCATATTCACAGTCAGAAAACCACTAACAGAGAATTTGACTTTTAAAAGTGCTTCTGTACAGATAATTTTTTTATTTATTTATTTAATTTAGACCATAGATTCATTAAGTATTAGTATAATCTTAACCTATTGTAAGTATATAACAAAATTACACTAACTTAAATAAATTGAATTGGCGACATGAACGTATGCCCGCAATGTCTACCTGCCCAGTGCCTGGATTATTGGCCCATCAATTTGGTCATAATAATTAGTCCCAATTTCCTAAAAGTATCTATAGGAATAATATCATTGTTTAGATTTTATCCTTCCCTCCATCAGAGTGCCTAGTCAAGTGCCATCAATATCAAACTTACTTCTAGAACTTTAAAACTTTCAATTTAGAAGCTTTCCACTTTTCGGTCAAATTATCGCCAATTGATTAATTACTATGGATTGTTTACTTTTGCTAATCCCGTGAAAGATACTTGAACCCAAAAACAAAACACTCCATTAACAAACCATCTTACTAAAGAATTACCAATTGCGATCTTCAATAATACGTTTACTATAAATACTTTGAAGGGGCTCTTCACGAAGACTTGCAGAGCGAGGCAGCTAATTAAAATGTCCACGGTATCAGTGTTGTCGCTAAGATAATAATCCAAGCCAATCCACGTTGTAGCTAACTTAAGCTATCACCGGCTCGGAGTAACAAGAATCCACCCTGAACGAGACAGATCTTTTACGTATGACGAAAATAAGCAGTAGATCAAATCCTGTCGTTCTTTTTATCTGATCTTCAGCAATTTCGAAGGTAATCTTAGAACAATATTGAAGAGAAAATTTAAAATACTACCTATGTGGTTAAAACTCTAGGAAGATGCCAATGAAAATCCTTTCGGCATCGGCAAATTATAATCTAATAGTCACATTAAAATAAGCCATCGCTCGCTTCGAGAGTTGCTTTCAATGCCCATGAAGTTTTAGCAACGGCTTGAAAATCAAATAACTGATGGCTGCAGAGGCACCAAACGCAGAGGATCGGAGAGCGGAAACGGAGAGGAGGAGGTTTACCATTTTGAAGTTAGTCCCTAGTTGAGACTGATGATTGGGTTTCCAATCATACATAGTATACTAATAAGTTAGCACTAACTAACTAACTACAAGGAAAAGATAATTCGAGACCAAACTGCATTCAAATCAAAACCCACTACCTACAAGCAAAAGACTCGGTTTTCGGAATTCTGTTCACGTAGAAGCTACATCACCAATAGGGATGGTGACTATTTTTTTTTTATTTGTCTGTCGGGTAGATTATTATAAAGTATTTGACACGTATTTTTTCTTTTTTTACGTAATTGTAAAATTACGGAGATATTTTGAGTTGAAATGGCGCATGACGTCACGGCTCAGTACATTTTATACCTAGTTGTGACGTAGTGAGCCCCTACTCTCCAACTTGAATGCGTTTTAACTAAGTATTCTTTTGTTAACTAGATAAAACAAAAAATACGTATCTAATATTTTTGTATTACCTGATTGACGGACAAAATAGAATTTCGTTTTCGTTACCCAGTCATCATCCCTATTGACCTACTGTCTTACCTACCCTGTGTGCTCGAAGTAAGTCAAACTATACTCACACAGAAGTCTGCCAGAACATGTCACTAAGTTAGCCGTCCTTGTACAACTTTCGACTTGCCTCGCCTTAACTTATGACATCCATTTCAATTGTCAAGTTTTAATTGTTATTGATCAGTGTGTGATGTTTACACGGGGAATATGATGTCTATAAAAAATGACGAGCGGGTGTCTAGTGGTGTCTTTAGTAATTTAGCTATTTTCATTGCGTTGTTCTGGTTATTCGGAAGGAGTAACTTCTGAACTTATGGGGCAATGGATGCTGTTGCTTTTGTATTGAACTCTTTTGGGATAGCAAATATGTAAGATAACTCAATACCTATGGGTATATCTAGTCACATAAATTCTAATGCGTTACCATGATTTTTTACAAAAACGCTATGGATATTTTCTTTTTTAAAAGCTTTCTCTTCTTACTTCTGAACTTACGGGGCATTGGGTACCCCAAGAGGCAAAGTAAAATCTCACAATTGTCCAAGTCCGTCCTTATACAAGGTGTGTATAAATCAAACACTGATAAAAATCACAAAATGATTCTTACTCGTGTACAAGAATTAAAATTTAAATGGATGTCATAAGTTAAGGCTAGGCAAAACTTGAGAATATTTTAATTGAAACTTCCCTGTCTGTTACTGTATTGTAAACTTAATACAAGGTTTTATTTTGCATCCTCGTCAAAATGCAGGAGGTTGTCACAAAAGGCCAAATTAATCAATTTATAAAACGGTACCTATTAATTATTAATAAACGCCGATATTTTTGGTTGTTTAGGTTTGTTAGTATAATTATGCTGATTTACATAATAAAAGGTATTATTTATAAATGATAAATACTACTCTATAAGAAATTTAAAAAAAAATGTTTTATGACAAACAACAATATGACATAATAATTTAGCGCCGATAAACATGTAAAACTTTTGATCATCCAAACAACTATCCGGATCTCATCCTTACAACCCTTACAGTAAATAAGCTACATTTACAACACCCTTTTACACAAACAAAATAACGCAAACAATTGTATTTGTCTAACTCAGGAAGATATTCGACATAATTATATTACAAGCTCGACTTCATTCCTTCGCGAAATTTTCGAGACGCTAATTTAATTCAAAAATGTCCGCATCGAGGTCAGTTTCACAAATAAACAGAAACATCTGAAATGTTGGGTGAAACAATTTCAAGCCACATTTCTCCACCATCTTTATTTCTGTAGATATGTACTACACGCGTTGGTATATAGTTTGGTGCCAATGAACCAATGTTGGCGCCAATTTAAGGATCACGAAGTTCGTCTAGTCGGATGAGTTTTCTTGCATGGAAAACTTTATATTGGAAATATTAAAAAAATACTCTTTGAGCTATATCTAATGAGCAACATTTAATGTACATCGTGGATTTCTAGGGGTTCAGATAGGTTAAAAAACATGCAGCATTTAACTAATACTGGGATTTAATAAAAATGAAGTCATCAGTGTGTGATTCAGCAGTCATTCAACAATAAAATAGTAGATTGTTGCAGGGACCCTGGCGGGTCCCTGCAACAATCTTTTTTCAACAAGCATTTATTCGCTCCTTGTAAAATACTGGTCCACCACTAAGGTCCAAGGTTGGCCAAACAAAGACATACTCCACAATGCTACTCTTGCTGTACAACCTTACTTATTCCACAAATGGAAATGAGAGGCGCAAAACAATGGTGTAGTTTGGGCAAATGAGCGCCAAAGTAAAATTTTGTTGAAGGCACGCACGAGTCCTAAGATAAAGTTGGTTTAAAGTTTGCGTGAAAAGCCGGGCGGTGCATGAATGGCTTTATAATGTAACAAACTTGCTTATTCCTTGATGAAAGGAGTAAACAGATTTATACATTAAAAAAGTAATTAGGGGAAAATGAATTTAATAAATGATGAAATGAAAAATACAATAAATTAGTACAAAAGTGAAGGGCAGGTTAACCGAGAACGTTTTAAATATCTCCGCAAATCTCTGAGCGTGGTAGTAACTGAAGACAAACTTGCAGTCGTAGAAAGCTGGCTTGATTAAGATGAGCTTGACCACGACGAACTTGATGCAGGGCGATTTGGTAGGACCCACCAGCAGACACGTACCGCCCAATGCCAGGCTCGTCAACTCGAAGAGCAGCTTCCAGCAGACAGGTAATGAGCCCCAGTGCCAGGCTCGTCAGTTCGCAAACCAGCTTCCAGCAGACAGTTAGCAACAGCCACGGCAGCACTAAACGAAGGCCGCTCTTTGACTCCACCAGGCTGTGCTCAAAACTCAAGATATGACAGATCTTGACTCCAAACTAGACTTAGCTGTTTTCTTGATTTTAGACTATACTGATTTCTCGTGTCCAGACTGAACCGACTCTTAACTCCAGACTAGAACCAGGGCATCCGTCAGAAATCCCTTTTTTACCCTGATCTTCCGTTTCTTTTCTTCCAATTTTCTTTTTCAGATTCAAAACTGCTGCGCTCTAGTAAGACGCAACCTGCCAGTATTCAAAGCAGCCAGTAGCAATTGGTCAAAAACCTTGCGCATAATATTTTTATAAATATAACTCAGAATATCTTTACACAGCAAATATTCGCAATTAATTATAAAATACAACAATTGAACTAACGAATTGATGATAATAATTTTTAGTAATATATAATCTAAATGAAACCTTCATAGAGAGTTTGGCTGGTAAGAATCAAAAATAAAAGTAAATGACATCTGACAAATTTGAAGTAAACATGTCACAACAAAGGATATAAAGAAAATATTTATAAAAACGAAATGATTGGTAATATGCTAATGTAAAACCAATAAAAGTATGAATATGGATGATAAGTGTGAGTATAGAGTGTCTGTAGTAGGCAGATACTATATTTCCCCAACGACCCCGAGAAAATTTTTGGCCTAGAACAAAAATTTTGGTAAGGTTATAGTATTACAACATTCACAAAACTTTCATAACTCATTCAAACACACCGACATCTTACGAAGTTAGGCCAGGTAGGATTCACATTCAATGATCACTACTCCACCTGATAAATCAATAACAGTAGGCTTATTTTTGGAGTTGTAATCCGCTCGCGTCTAAAACCCATAATAAGATGAAATATAAAGACTTTTAATAAGGGATCCACCCCAATCAACCTTTAGAGTTGAAGATTAGCGAAGGCTTATTTTAAGGAAGTCGCAACCCGCTTCAGTCAACTTTTAGAGTTGAAGATTAGCGAAGGCTTATTTTAAGGAAGTCGCAACCCGCTTCAGTCAACTTTTAGAGTTGAAGATTAGCGAAGGCTTATTTTAAGGAAGTCGCAACCCGCTTCAATCAACCTTTAGAGTTGAAGATTAGCGAAGGCTTATTTAAAGGAAGTCGCAACCCGCTTCAGTCAACTTTTAGAGTTGATAAGAAAATAGTATAATAGAAGGTTAGGTAACTTGTACCTAAAAGCACTTCAAAGAGTTATCTGATAAGATCAGATATAGAAGAAGATTAAAAATAATCTTTTAATGGTTTAAGAACCAATGAAAGAACATAGAAAATAAAAACTATAGAGTTTAAATAGACCGAATAAAACTCTACAGTTAGAAGAAGGGAAGAGGATAGAGATGAGTCATGAGTAAGTATAAGATAAAAAAGTTAAAAATAAAGTGTCTAAAATTAAAAGGGAGAGAGAGAGAGTCAAGACAGTCTGAGTTATTATTAAGAAAGATTCTAAAATAGCCTACTTGAAATATTCAAGAGCGTTGAAGGACTGTCATGTGTGACAGTCTATACTTTTGCGCTGAACCAGCGCCGATAATAGTTCGAGCCCACGACACTAAACCTATTTTGATGAGATTCGTAGATGATATAGATAAATATATGATTTAAGTGCTTAAGAGTATAAGTAGATTAAGAGATGTAATATGATGAAAATATTATGAAAATAGTTTCCAAATATAATCTCTTGTGGAAGTTGTTTTAGAATTTAGAGAATATGTTTAAGATCAAGACTTGATTTTGCGTTAGGCGCCAAAATGTAACAAACTTGCTTATTCCTTGATGAAAGGAGTAAACAGATTTATACATTAAAAAAGTAATTAGGGGAAAATGAATTTAATAAATGATGAAATGAAAAATACAATAAATTAGTACAAAAGTGAAGGGCAGGTTAACCGAGAACGTTTTAAATATCTCCGCAAATCTCTGAGCGTGGTAGTAACTGAAGACAAACTTGCAGTCGTAGAAAGCTGGCTTGATTAAGATGAGCTTGACCACGACGAACTTGATGCAGGGCGATTTGGTAGGACCCACCAGCAGACACGTACCGCCCAATGCCAGGCTCGTCAACTCGAAGAGCAGCTTCCAGCAGACAGGTAATGAGCCCCAGTGCCAGGCTCGTCAGTTCGCAAAGCAGCTTCCAGCAGACAGTTAGCAACAGCCACGGCAGCACTAAACGAAGGCCGCTCTTTGACTCCACCAGGCTGTGCTCAAAACTCAAGATATGACAGATCTTGACTCCAAACTAGACTTAGCTGTTTTCTTGATTTTAGACTATACTGATTTCTCGTGTCCAGACTGAACCGACTCTTAACTCCAGACTAGAACCAGGGCATCCGTCAGAAATCCCTTTTTTACCCTGATCTTCCGTTTCTTTTCTTCCAATTTTCTTTTTCAGATTCAAAACTGCTGCGCTCTAGTAAGACGCAACCTGCCAGTATTCAAAGCAGCCAGTAGCAATTGGTCAAAAACCTTGCGCATAATATTTTTATAAATATAACTCAGAATATCTTTACACAGCAAATATTCGCAATTAATTATAAAATACAACAATTGAACTAACGAATTGATGATAATAATTTTTAGTAATATATAATCTAAATGAAACCTTCATAGAGAGTTTGGCTGGTAAGAATCAAAAATAAAAGTAAATGACATCTGACAAATTTGAAGTAAACATGTCACAACAAAGGATATAAAGAAAATATTTATAAAAACGAAATGATTGGTAATATGCTAATGTAAAACCAATAAAAGTATGAATATGGATGATAAGTGTGAGTATAGAGTGTCTGTAGTAGGCAGATACTATAATAAGGAACATTCATGATGTACGAGTATGTTTGTGTGTGGTATAGTCAACCTCGTTAGTGCTTTATCACCCTGAGATTAAATGTCACTTGCATGTCAGTAGACAACTAGCTGTTGCCGGTTCCTCAACTAAGCTTCAAATTTTGAATTTCGAGTGTATTAGGTGCGAGATACGGCGGCTGACAGGGCGACCAATCAAGTTATGGAAAACCAGTTTCTAAAACTCCCATTGTACGGAAATTCAATACAAAGTTCGGCCATGTTATACTGGAACAGTATGTACATTGAAGGAAACACCTTAATAAAAGACTTTAAGCATGTCAGAAACTGGGTGAAATGCTGTTTGTTTTTGTGATAGTTAGAGACCACCTGCAATCAAAGTCAAAGTCAAAGCATTTATTTCAATTAGACCATTATAGGCACTTTTGAAAGTTAAAAAAATAAAAACGCGAAGCTACAAACAGTCCCAGTCACAAGGCATAATAACTTATGAAAGTACTGTAATTGCCCATTCCGTAGCGTAGATCTCTACGGAGAAGAATGGGCAAGAAACTCCATGTACACTCTTTTAAAATCAAAATATGTTACAAAATCTTGGTTACATCATTCATGTTAAGAATTACAAATATGTGAGAACAATGTAGAAATACGGGCAAGTTAATTAGTACAATTTCAATGTATTCCTACTGTTGTCAAAAGTGGTAAATCAATTTTGGGTTCGAATTAGATGTAGTACGTTAGTGAAAAAATTCATGATAAAGTTAGCGTTAGTCCAGTTCAGATTAAAATGTGTTTATCTGTTTTTGAGATGCATGTGCGGGCAAAGTTGTTGAATGCATTATGGAAAACCGAATACATTTTACTCTATCTTGGTGTGAAAAAATTGTGAGGGGATTTTTGGCGTGGAATATTTTCTTTGGAAATTGATGCTGATGGTAAAATTATTTTTATTTCATTCTATAAAAAATAATTTGACAAAATTCATACACTGATCTTACAGAACTTTTGACTTTACTCACTTAGACTGACTTACTTAGATCAGTGTTCTAATTGTGACTTATGTGATTGGCTAATAATCATTTTTTGTTTAAATGAAATAAATAAGTATTTTTAATGTCATCATCATCTGCCTAGCCTTTTCCCAAGTTTTCTTAGGGTCGGTTTCCAGTCTAAGCGGATGCAGCTGAGTACCAGTATTTTACATGAAGCGACTGTCTATCTGATCTCCACAACCCAGTAACTAGGTACTTCCCGACGACGACGACGTGCTTCCCGAGGCACGGAGGAAACTCGGTATGTAATTATGGTAACCCATTCACGGACCAACCCTGGCAAGCACGGTTTAACCTTAAAGATCGACCCGTGCGGCTGTTACTATTTAGCCACGAGCTAAGCGAGCTTGATTTTCAAAGTATAATTATAACTTTTGAGCGCGATTTTGTAAAGTATTTTTTTTTTGCAATCTAATCTATTCTTTCCAATTACACTTTTTTTTTTTAAATATAATCGCATCTAACATTATTTATTTGTAGACACGTAGGCGCATTTGAAAAAAATACTCCAACTAATATTTCAAAATAAAATGATCAATTCACTATGAAAATTCTCAGACTAAAAGCATTTAGACAACTCATAACAACTATCAACAGTGTCCATTCAATTTCAACTATTTCTATATCTAAATCTATACGTATAGGTAATATAACTTAAAGTTGCTTTACATATCTATCTGTGTATAGTCCATCAAAACAAAACACCAAAATTTCATGCGGTTCTCACCATAACTTAAATAAAAATTATAGTAAAAAACACTCATGAGTGACGTCATTTAATTTTTCATATTTTTTCCATATGTCATGCAATTGCGTAGAAAATAACTAGTCCGCCATCTTTGGGAGTCCGCCATATTGGATTTAGAATGACGTCACATAACTAACCATGCATTGTCATCCAAACTAAACATGTTAGGAAAATTTCAGCTCAATCGGAACCCTGGAAGTGGGTCAAACTTAACTTCTAAAATTTTTACATACTTAGTTACAGGTGAAGCTGTTGAAAGCGTGTCAAAAATATTCTAGTCACTTGGTTAATCGGTCAGGGTAAGGTGGGCAAAAAGGGCTGCTGGAGGCAGTCTGTAGGGAGCGGTTCACACGGTAGGAGACCAGAGGGCCTGGAGACGTGTTTCATGTGGTCGCGATCCTCAGCAGTGAGGGAACGACGAAGAAGAAGAAGAAGGTGGACCCGCAGTTTAGGTGGAGCGACGATCATCGCAGGGTGGCTGGTAGCACTTTAATGAGAGTGGCCGGGACTGATGATGGCTGATGGTGTTGAGGGTTCGTGATGGTTCAGAAGTAGATACACCATTTACAAACCACATTTAACCTACATAAAAACGTATAAGTAGTGATGAAATCTCGTAGTTGGTTGAGTCGTAAAATTCGTGCGAAGTAGGGGCGGATCGCTAGTTCTAAATAAATAAATCCGAGACAGTTTAGAGCGAGCTCAGAGAAAACACTTCTTAAGTCCTTTATTCAGAAGTAAATACTGAACGTTTTCAGCTACTAATGTTTCTTTGGTAGTGGCTGTAGATAAATTGTCCAAGCTGTAAATAAATAGCTACGTTAATGGACTGTTCGATAGCGAAATGAACAACATTTTGGGTAAAAGATAGTTTGTTCAATGAGCTGTTATTAAAGTAGAAATTGCAATATAAACAACATTAAGACCTCGTTGGTCCAGTGGACGCTAGCGCTACTGCTGTGCATGAGGTACAGTCCCGGGTGAGACAGTGTTATTGGGTTTTTCAAATAGGAATGGACCATTTGGTCCTGGTTGATAGCAATAGGCTCGCCCCCTATTACATGGGACTTAAGAGCGTTCAACCCGTTATACATTTCATACAAACACTCGTACGTGATTATGCAATTGTAACACATCGATGTTTGGTTTTTTTGAACTAATAGGTATCTTATGCACTATAATCTAGGTTTCTAAGAAAGCAAAAAATAAAAATTTGGAGACACAATTTCAGTATAAGCCTCCAAAAATCTGCTATTGTGCACAAATTTTACAAGAACTTTGGCCATTCATATTGAACTCATACATTGATAAAAGGAAAGAAAACATCTTGATAGAAACCTGACAGATATAATGACCATTGAAAATGACAAGTAGGGGAGACCGGGTACAAACGTAACACTTTGTACTTTGACACTGGTTTCTAGCTAGTTTTCATATTTTTGATGAAACGAATATTTGCACGTATAAACTTCGATTGTGCTCTACAAATTTGTATCTAAATTTACCTCATTATTTGTTGTTTACTGTGAAATACAGAGTTTAAAAAAAAAGTGACGATTGCTACTTTCGACCCCGAGGTCAGGGCGAAAGTAACACGGAGTGGTCGGAAGTAACTTTTTTTTTTTTGTATGAGACTCTGTTCCCTAGTCTAATCAGACACAATTATGGAACACATTTTTTTTGCATTCAATGCATTCTATCCACTGCTCGTTTCGCCGACTATTCCTAAAAGGCTCTAAACACACAAGACAAAAGCAATCTTGTTCGTCAGATGAATTGCTGCTGTCTTTCTCACTCGCTGTCGCGGCATTCTGTTGGATAAAAAAAAAACTAATCATTAACATAAAACAATAAGTGAATCATACTCATTACATTATGGGGACAAAAGTAACATCTTACTTTTGTCCCCAAACGTACTCGTACCGTACCGTACTCGTAGTGCTATGTTACTTTTGTACAAATAAATTTAAAAAAACAGAGTGGCCTGTTTTTGTTAATTTATGAATTCCTACTTAAAAATGGAACCTGCTATTATAAAATAAATAACAACACTGTGTAAACAATCTAATCATGAATGACTAAATGAATAAATGTCAAAAAACTTACTTTTGGTTCGTAAAATCACGTGGCGTCCTCTAGCACAAAATTTACGGCACGAAGCATGCGCGGCTATTAAATGCAAGTGGGGGAGCATCGCCGGCTATCTCCTGACGGTAGCGGGGCAGCGCTTGGACCATTTGATAAACCTACAGAACGTTTGTTACTTTCGACCCGCCGTTACTTTTGTACCCTGTCTCCCCCACTCATTTCACAAACCTATAAGGCTTATTCAAAAACACGTATTTCCATGTACCAAGTTTTCGAACACTATTTTTCGCTCAATGTTATCGCGTTCTCACTTGCTCGTTAGTCAACAAACATTGCGCTGCATGAAACAACACACTTTGCAACCGTGCTCGCGTTGACGATACACGGAGCGGGAAATAGCCTTCTTAAACTGAAATGTGGGTGTATGATGGTAAGCATATGCCAAATCCTTCTGGAAAATTGAGTACTGATGATGATATTAACATACCCAAAGGGTTAAAATTAATAAATGTTCAAGAGGGATTGTGCGTGTTTGTGTCTCGAGACAAGATATGGCAGTTTAACGGGAACACTACTAGGCTATCACTGCTGATACAGCAGATTAACAGTATGTCTGACTCTTTTCGAAGTAGGACACAAAAAATATCATCACAACTCAAACACAAAGCAATTATTTCAATTAGACCATTACAGGCACTTTTGAAACTCAAAAAACAAAACAAAAAAAACGCGAAGCTACAGTCCCAGTCACAAGGCATAATAACTTGTGAAAGTACTGTAGTTGCCCATTCCAAAGTGTAGACCTCTATGGAGAAGAATGGGCAAGAAAAGCCATGGACACTCTTTTAAATCAAAATATGTTACAAAGTCTTGGTTATAACATTCATGTTAAGAATTACAAATATGTGAGAACGATATAGAAATACGGGCAAGTTATGAGCGTCCAGAGTAAAATATTAAATCAGTAATAAAAAATAAAGTAATTAAAATAAACCGTGGCAGCTAACAGATGACTAGTCACAACTGATAGCCCCTGTTCAAGATCTTGACGCATCATTCAACCATATCGAAGGGAACTAAATGACCCGACACACCCGCCACTATCAGCGTGACATTTAAGTGAGTATAACATTCACTCAACCACCAGGGTAAATTCGCGTCAATGAAAGATGTAGAAACTCAGTAAATTGTGGCTTTACATTACATAGTACTCACACATGTGCTATGCGATTATTGTATAATACTAAGAGATTGAATCTAAACAAAGCAAATATATTTTTACAATCTTCTGCAGCTTTCACAACTATAAGTAGACACACCTTTCAATTTAGTATCAGCTGATTTAATTTACTCAGAGAATAGGCTCAAACAGAATCAGGAAAATCAAACTTTAAAGGCCCACGCAAAAAGAAATGCCACCCACGTACTATCTAGTTAGGATCATTCTGGCCGAGACGGTTCAAAGTAGGCGGTAGTTAAACAAGAACCATTGATACTAAAAAAGTAACAAAATTCACCGCACGCGCTTTCCTCGGAAACATTCCTGATTTTTCTAAGAACCTTTTGCATATTAGGTACAGATGATCTGGTTTAATGCTTATTGGACTTGACATTCTTCAAGGTCAATGTCTGATTAGGTAAGTATTTAAATTGTCTTGGTTTCTTTTTAGGTTTCTTATGAGTTTAATTTTGCTTTTTTTCTTTTTCATTATTCCTATTAGCTACTTTGGGTTAAAAGTATACCGTGCAATGGTCTTGCTTTCTGTCCTTTAGTATCTAGATAACACACGGTATATTTACACTTCAATATAATAAGCTTATTGCCGAGACAGTGTTTAAGGTCTTTTCAAGAAAATCTCTTCCTAACTATTCCTAAAACAGTTTTCTTGCGGTTATGTTCCGGCCTGGCCTATCCAAGAATTCGTTCTATTAGAATTAAACAACCAATCACAAAGCAAGACCCGAAAAACTCCAAACCTTCCACATTCAAAATTCACCAGCCCACTTAACACGTAATCGATCCCTGTAATAAAAATCGAAAGCGATTATCCGACAATTAGTCGAGAGTCGTCAATACGGTACGTAATCCGACTCGTGTACATTCGAGTAGGACGGTGTTATGCCGCTCCACTACACTTGATCCGGCTGCCGATGGCGGCTTACAGGAACTTTTTAAATAGAAACTATGTTTGTTCAATGTGTCGGAGGCATTTTTGAAGGTTACTTTTAATGGAAATTGGGATGAGGTTGGGTTAAAGGGAGTTTTAGTTTCGATTCCTTGGTCGAGCAAAGCATTATTGAGTTATTCCTTCAGGATTTTTTTGTAGCAGACCGCGCGGATTCTGGATTTATGTCTGGTTGGTGGCAATAGATAGGGACGTGGCTAAATAATACCAGCCGCGCGGATCAATCTTCAGGTTGCCTGGTTGGCCTGTGGATGGGTGACCACCGAGATACCGGTGATACCAAGTTTCCTCAGTTTTTTTTTTTTATGAATGGCATCTCGCAGTTTAGCCTATGAGGTTGTCGTCTGCTTAACCGGACTGTCCTGTGGGTGCCTTAAGAGTAAGGCCTCCAGCCAGGGCATAAAAACTTACAAACTAAGCGACTGTACGCTAAGGGCACCCCCTGTGGGGTACGAACCTCGGCTTAGGGCGTCGCTGGGGGAGTACTGCATGGGGACAGGCTGGATCTGAATGGTATCATTATTTAGGGGCTGATTTAAAACTACTGGCACATCATCGCGGGCTGGCTCGAGCGAGAGTCGGGGAGGGCATGGACCGGGACGTCGCGACGGACCTCGACGGCGAGGTCGGAAAGACGGCGGTTTGAGTCGGAACTTTTTAAGAGTGCTAGGCTCTTTGCTACTCTCCTGGAGGAGGGTGATAGCATCATCTGGAGTGAGTTTCCTCAGTGCCTCGGAAAGCACGTTAAGACGTTGGTCGCGGTGAAGGCCCGAAAGTCTGACAGCCAGTCTTACCAAGGGGTATCGTATTGCCCAGTACTGACTGGTTATGGAGGTCAGATAGGCAGTGGCTCCATGGTATAATACTGATATTCACTTGAATCCAGATAAACTGGAAACCCAATCCAACACAGTTGTAAAAAGGCTAGGCAGATGATGTATGGTTAAAGGTAATTTTTGTTGGTCACGTTTGTAAGCGAGTTTGTGTTGACGATTATAATATACAAATATTTGTGAGTTTCATCTCCATTAACATAGATTCTAACCTAACTTTAAAAGGACTCTACGACCTCAAGCCAAAACTTATTTTGAAGCTAATTTCAATAAAGCTCGTCATCGTTAAAGCTAGGCTGAAAGCAAAAAAAAAACGACACAAAAATAGGTGTTATTCTTTACATTTTTCTGAATCGTAAATGTTTTTTATAGTCTATGGAAATAACGACTTGAAAGAGACTGGCTGGTCACTTTGTATGGGCCGTCCTGTAAAGGGTTAGCTGCTTCGAATCTTTCAGTTCGAAATTAGGTTGTTCAATACAGTCAAACACCGAACCCTAAAAACGGTCAAGTACACTCGGCGATAAACATTTCCAGTATAACATGGCCTCGTTTTGTGTAGATTTTCTGTATAATGAGAGATCCGAATAAACTGGTTTTGCATAGCTTGATTGGTTGCCGTGCATAGTATAGTAGGAAGTATCAAAATATGGCTTTCGACCTGGTTTAAGCAATTTTAGTCTGAAATTGGAATAAATCACTAATGGTTCGGGGTTCAAAGTGATTTCACCTCAATTTCATATTCAATGCTTTTACCGAGTGGCCGTCATACGAAATGACGTTATTATTGTCTATCACAAGGTTGATCAGCCCCCGTATCCACAAACGCTCGGATTCGATTTCGATTCGGAAAGTCGTATGTCTACCTCGCTCGCTTTCGTAATGCCACAACAAGATAGACACACGACTTATCGAATCGAAATCGAATCCGATCGTTTGTGAATAGGGGGCCAGAACAGTGACTGTGGTCTATTGACCTAATAATGTGTCGGGGAATATTCGACGAACTACCGTACGGGTGAAACAGAGAGGTTGAAAGTAAGGAAGAAAGAAAGTAGGGTTATTTAATTAGTATTCAGTGCCGGCCATCTCTACAACAAAGTCGCTTCCCAGCGTCTTCTGTACGTTTAGATCTCTTAAAAACTACGAAACGGATTTTGATACAGTTTACATCAATTACAGAATTATTCAAGAGGAAGGTTTATATAAATAATTTATCAATGAAAAACACATAAAAATTACCACGCGAGCGAAGTCACGGGCAGCAGCTAGTTTATTATAAATCTTTTTGAAACTAGTGTGACCTCGGCAAAAAGTGTTTATTAATGAATTTCTTTAAATCCTAAATTTCTTTACTTTGGTTTTAATATTTTAGTTTTAGTTTAGTTTAATTCATTTTTAACATCTTGGATCGCATGGTAAATAACTTGTCGCAATTATAATATTTATTTTTACATATTTTAGGCGATCTATTTGCATGTTTTTTTTTCTACTAATTTTCTTGGCATTATTTGGTTTTGTGTATATTTTGTTCCACGGTATATTTATCCCAGTCAAGCTCTAGACGTGAAGACTTGTAATTGGCTGTCAGATTACCATACTGTTATTTATGACTACTGTATTTAGCCGTAAGTCTTCCAAAGTCTTTAAATAAATAAATAAATAAAAGACTAGCTTTTGCAGCAGCACCAGCAGCTTCACCCGCCAAGAGTTTAAAAATTGTACGGAGGTAGAAAAAAACACTAGGACACTGATCATGTGTATCTCTGGGATCATAGTCATTGTTCAACTTTTCCACCAACTTTTATGGAAATTCGTACAGCCGTTAAAGCATAAAAAGGACTGGTAGAGAGGCTACTTTCGTATATCGTCATCACTCATCAGTCTATAACGTTCCCACTGCTGGGACACAGGCCTACTCTCTATGAGAGGGAATGAACTGTAATTCACTACGCGGGCCCAGTGCGGGTTGGTAGATGTCACATATCTTTGAATTTTTAGTTCTAGGACATAAACATAGGTTTCCTCACGATGTTTTCCTTCACCGTTTTTGAGGGCAGCGGTGATGAAATAAATAACACAAAGTAATGCGCTTGCCTGGTTTCGAACCCACGGCTTACTGCTCGTAAGTCGGGGCTGCCATCACTGGGCCACTGCTGCTCTCTTTCATATCTATACAAATAATATAAAGCTGAAGAGTTCGCTGTTTGTTTGCTTGAACGCGCTTACCTGAGACTCTACTGGTCCGTTTGAAAAAAATCTGTTATTGTTAAATAGCCCATTTATCAAGGAAGGCTATAGGCTATATATCATCACGCTACGACTAATAGGAGCGGAGCAGAAATGGAAAATGTTACGAAAACGGGGAAAATGTGACGCAGACGAAGTTGTGCAGGACAGCTAGCATATAGATAATAATAATATGGACTTAAGAGACGCCACTGAAATCGCGATCAGCGTGGCCACATGCTGGACAAAACAAATTTAAACAACTCCTACCATCGATACGAATGAAGAAGAAGAATAATATTAGTATGGATTTGCAACGAAACTGTTACACGTCAAAAGTAGATAATCCAGATGACCTAGATTCCGCCAAATGAGAGGAATCCAGAGAATTTTTATTTTCAAAACTAATGTATTCTTTGTAAATTTCTAAAGTCGTGAATAAGTAACGTTTGCTTCTCAAAGAGAAAGCCAGAGAGAATTTCTTATGATGAGAAAAATATGTTACTATTTCACTATAAACAGAATGGATAAGAGAACAAGAAATTAAACAGGATTTATTGTTGCAATTTCTGTGTATACATATATATTTTTTGTTTTGTGTGCAATAAAAAGTAATACTTATCTTTTTAGGGTTCCGTACCCAAAACGTCAAACGGGACCCTATTACTGAGACTTCGCTGGCCGTCTGTCACCAGGCTGTATCTCATGAACCGTGATAGTTAGCCAGTTGAAATTTCTACAGATTATGTATTTCTGTTGATGCTATAACTACAAATACTAAAAACAGAAAAAAAAAATATGTATGGGGGCTCCATACAAAAAAAAACACTTTTAAAAACCCTTCGTGCCCGAGTCCAACTCGCACTTCACCGTTTTTTTCTAATTTCAAATAAGTCAGTTTTCGTGCATAATTTAAACGCTTAAATCTTAAAAACGACTTTAAAAAGGTTACTGTGGGCAACTTAGGAGAGGCTTCTGTCCAGCTGTGGACTGTAATAAGCCAAGTTGATTGATTTACTTAAATGGTTGCCAAAACCTTTCAACATGTCCGAACATCGTTTTCTGAATATTAAAACTACGTCTATTTCAGATGGTGTACTAAGCAAACTATACACTAAAACAACATTTTCTACCCTAAAATAATCCGGGAGCTTACCGCCACTTTTCCTTTATAATTTTCATACGCAAATCTGGCGGTGGCCTAAAACCGGCTCAGACGTAAGCTGTAGTGAACACAGAGTAAGAAGCTAATAGAGTAATAATGTTTAGTGTAACCAAGGCTTTGTACTACACATACCTAAAATTAACTGAAAATGTATTGTGGTACTGGTAAATAAGTTGCCAAACTGTATTTAGGGACTTTTTATTATAATATTATTAACATCATCATCAGTGTTAATAATGTTAATAAGACGACCCCAACAAAGCTGGGCTAGGCATCTGCCTAGCCTTTTCCTAACTTTATTGGGGTCGGCTTCCAGTCTTAGCGGATGCAGCTGAATACCAGAATTTTATATGAAGCGACTGCCTACCTGACCTCCACAACCCAGTTAGTACTGGGTAATACGATACTCCTTGGTTAGACTGGTTGTCAGACTTTCGGGGCACTGACTACCTGTAACGACTGTCAAAGATCCACAAATGACAGCCGGGAACAACAGCTTAACGTGCTAATATTATTTACATAATAATATTAATTTACAATCAAAAAATATCATTCATAAACCTAGTTTAACACGGCGGCTTGTGTCTGCGAAATATCTGTGAAAGAAAGACCCTAAATCTTCAAATAAAAAGATGTGTTAGCACTCCATTGCCTCAAAACTCCACGTTGATACCTGAGGCGCTATTCGAAAATGGCATTAGCTCACTTGACATTCGAGTCTCACGTCAAGAGATGTCCCTCGCATTTAGGGAACTTCCTACTTTCCTTTTGTTGCAGTTTTTGTATGAATAGAACTTCCGACATTTGAAAGGAAAGTTGAAGTAATTTCTAGTGTTATTTAAAACTCGCTCAGTGAGATTTTGTCATTATTCTGCTGGTCGAGGAATGCAAAAAGCTGGAATCAGGCGGAATACTTTAAATTCTTGAAGGAAGTTCAGGAATGTCGTAAATTATGTAAAAAAATCATCAATAGTTTTCTTTCCTATGATAGGGCTAGAAAATTAACGCGGTGTTTAAATTCTTAAAAGTTCTGGATAACGTGTAGAAAGTTACATGCCGCAACTACATTTTTCATGTAAATACAACGTGGGTGAAGAAGATTGAAGTTCCTTTTAAATGGTTCGATTCCCAGATCGGGCAGTGTTATTGAGATTTCCCGTAGCAGCCCGATTTTCTCAGCAGTAGCCATGGAGCCTGGATTTGTGCCAGGTTGATGGCAATAGGCTCACCTGCACACACCACCCATATTCCACCCAAATTTGTGGGTGTACTACTTAGTACACCTCTGCCTAACTCTTCAGGCATTTCGGGCGTGATATTATGTAATGTGATTTACAAAACTGTCATAGCTCTCAGTCAATATAAGCTACCTGGTAAGTACTAGTTAGGTACAAACAGCACAGCGAGCTATACAAGGTGTTGTTTTGCATCCTCGTCAAATTCAAGGACGTAACTCTGCTAATGATTCTCGTCCCGAATCGATAATAAAATGGGTAGGTATTTTTTTCCTTATTTACGGAAGTCGGTAAATTTGTACCACCCGTGTTTTAAACGCGGCCCCTCTAGTTCTTGCCCTATAACCTCGCTTACACACATACAAACAATCTCAAACGTTTAATTGATATAATTTCTTGTTCCCTAAACCACGTTAAGGGGGTTATTCTGAAACATTGA
This sequence comes from Cerastis leucographa, assembly GCA_963082945.1. Taxonomy (NCBI): domain Eukaryota; kingdom Metazoa; phylum Arthropoda; class Insecta; order Lepidoptera; family Noctuidae; genus Cerastis; species Cerastis leucographa. The sequence goes on from OY720361.1 coordinate 8,011,187, forward strand.
CAAACTTAAACAACCAAAAAAATCAGCGTTTATTACTAATTAACTAGGTAACGTAATTTTAATTGATTATTTATGTCTTTTGTGACCACTTCCGGAAATTTGACGAGGATGCAAAACAACAACTTGTATATTTGCAGTATAACATGGCCTCGCTCTGTATAGATTTCCAGTACAATGAGAGATCCACATAAACTGTTTTTTTCCGACTTCCAAAAGAAGGAGGGTTATCAATTTGGATGTTTGTATTTTTTTTTTTATGTTCACCGATATCTCCGCCAATTGTGGACCGATTTACAAAATTATTGTTAGAAACAGTACACTACCCATGTGGTCCTATGGTCATCAGGTCAGGATCTGATGATGGAATCCTGGAGAAATCGAGGGAACTCTCCAAATTTTATAGGCACATGTAGGCATTATGCCTGGTCAATCATCTCATGTTGCTCAGCTGATGATGAAATCTCAATTGTGATTTATATATATATATGTATATAAATTCTTATTTGTTTAAATATCTAAGCATTATCTATTTATATTTAGTTATAAGTGTATTTATATTTAGGTAATAGTATAGTAAGTTAGGTAAGGCACAATAACTCATTTTTTCTCTTCCTTCTTTCACACACTATCGTCTACATTTCTTTTTCATCTCTCCTTTCGCAGGTCTGCTGGCAGAAATTTCATATGAAATAAGCAGTACCTTTGTACTCTAATATTTTATGTTTTTTCCTATGTTCTCTATTGTGTGTACATAAATAGTAAAATAAATAAATAAATAAATGAAAGGTATAAGTCAGTGGTCGCGTTTAAATTTGGTGAAGATTTAATGCTGATGTTCGCAGAAATACAATGGAACTCTTTAATCATCGTCATCATCATCATCAGCCTATATTGTTCCCACTGCTGGGACGCAGGCCTCCTCTCTATGAGAGGGAATGGGCTGTAATCCACCACGCGGGCCCAGTGCGGGTTGGTAGATGTCACATGTCTTCGAATTTTTAGTTCTAGGACATGCCGGTTTCCTCACGATGTTTTCCTTCACCGTTTTTGAGAGCAGCGGTGAGGAAATAAAATACACAAAGTAATGCAACACAACAGTCTTCTGAGCGTTGTTGCTAGTAAGACTTAGGGCCGCCTTATAGGGCACTTGTGCGCAGTGCATGTACTGTTGCCGGGTGTCTCCGTGAGGTGGCGTAATTAGGTATTTATTAATTATCGTATGTTTTTAGTCTATTATACTAACATAGGTTAAGAAATACTAACAAATTTATGGGTTCTACCTGAATTAAAAATTAATAAATAAATAAATAAATGCGCCTGCCTGGGTTCGAACCTACGACTTAAACTCTCTAATAATAGACGGCAAATCTGTCGTGATTGCTGCGATCACTTAGATGTTTATTGTTTACACAATACCATAACCTAACATCACGCCTGTATGCTCTGAGGTGGTACGCAGATGTCTACAGTACACCCACATTTCGATAGTTAGGTATGTTAAGTGCCATTCTACTGGAGATAAGCTTATTACGAGTACCATGAAATGTATCGTTAACAATGAAAAATAAATGCATAGCGAATATTTTTATAGGATATTACAACAAAAAATGGGAAAACAAAAAAAAAGTTTGCAAAAAATAAAACCGAAAAATAACTTTAGCTTCAGAAGTTGGTGGCAAAAAAACCTGAATAAATGAAACAAAAGTCACCGAATTCTAAAGCTAAAGTTATTTTTCACATTTTTGTGTTTTTGAAGTCTGTTTTATTTTTTGCAAAAAAATAAACATACTTTGATTGGTAGTCGTTCGTACTCTAGCTGACTTCCTATTTTCATGCTAATCCGAGTATAAAAGGGAAACATTGAAGGCATTAAACCGTTCGTAATTATGCTAAAGGAGTGAAAGTCAATTGAGAGGAAGGGGCTATGGTTCCAAAGGTGAAAATCGTATTTTAATTTATGCACAATTAAGGGCCAGGCTTTTGCTGGAAGTCTGAATAGCGTTTTTTATTTAATTTTGTTTGTTTATTCATTTTTCTAACTTACTGATTACATTTTTAAATATTCCTATATACAAGGTGTTGTTTTGCATTCTCGTCAAATTCAAGGAGGTGACTATGCTACTGATTCTCGTCCCGAATCAATAATAAAATTGGTAGGTAATTTTTTGTTTTTTTTTTCTTATTTACAAAAATCGGTAAGTATGAACCACCCGTGTTTTAAACGCGGCCGGTCTGATTCTCGCCCTATAACCGTGCTTTCATACATACAAACAATCTCAAACGTTTATTAGATCATTTCTTATTCCCTAAACCACGTTAAGGGGTTATGATGAAATACTGACAAACTTAAAAACCCAAAAAAAACAGCGTTTATCAATAATTAACTGGTCACCATAATTTTAATTGATTATTTAGGTCTTTTGTGACATTTTCTTGAATTTTGACGAGAATAGAAAACAACACCTTGTATAAAATCTATAAAAAAAAACAAAAAAAGAAAATACTAGCCCTCCGGTGTTGGGAACAGGGTCCAAGCTACCGGCGGTCAGGGCTCCAAAGAACGGAACCTCATAACAATACGAGCCGTGTCCAAAAATACCGCTTTCTGAATCACGCCCTTGATCCAGCTGCCTAACGAGAGCCTCATCAGATATTGGTCGAGACTCTTGGCAATTAAGCCATTGGCTGATACGACTATCGGCACAATGATTGCAGAGTCCACTCCACATCCCACATGTCGACAACCTCATGAGCCAAGTCCAGATACTTGATTTAGCGCTTTTTATTATTAAAACTCTTTCCTTTTTTTCTTTTTCTCTATTGCTCTCTTACTGTCAAGAAATCGAAAAACATATTAGATAATGTTTGATTTGCCCAACTATGTTTAGGCAGGCTTCCTATTTGACCGAATGCAGCTAAATTCGTATTTTATTTTACTTGGTACGACAAACAATCTGATCTACCATATGATAGGAATACTCTTACAGTCATTAATAATTAAGTGGACGACATTCACGCAAATTTAAAAAAAAAGACTGCGTCGTTGCTCTGCAGAGTACGGGCCATCGACAACTCCTTCCTAAAGACAACATAGCAAGGAGGACGATTCTCATTTTTTTGGGACTATTGTTCGTAGATACATCGCGAACAAGAGTCTAAGTAAATTAGTTGTTACTAAAATAATTTACGGATGTTGCTTGTCCGAAATAAAATATAATTTTATTGATTAATTCTATAAGATCATGTTCAGATACCAAAGTAAATAATATAGGATGCATTTTCCCATTTAAGATTTGAAATTTCCTTTTTAAAGACCATGATAGAAAACATATGCACATTTTGCAAATACTTCACAATTTATTATACTTATGGGTTTTTTTTTAACTCTATCTTCATCCATTTTTTTTTACGGATAGGAAATCATCAAATATGACTTCTCCCGCTCTGGGCAGAGCGGGAGGGAGTGTCAGACTTGTACTGACTAAAACCCATCCATGTTCCTTCTTCGCCCTTTGTGTTCCAGGGCCGTGGTATCTCTTTCGAACAACCCGCAGCCAAACTCTGTCTGCGTCCTAAGTTTATTTAAGGATAGCCTGACAAAACATAATTTGGAACTGTAACAAATCAAATTATTTCAGGCATTAAATTTGGAAACACTAACTACAGTTTAGTAAGTCACCTTTGTGGTTAGTTAATTAGTACATTTAAATCAGTTGTAATAAGTTTCATTACCATATTACTGCACCCTTGGTAAAAGCAATGTATTATCGCGTGTTTGTCTGGGTTGTACCTAGAGGTCAGATAGCTGTCTTTGTGTGTGTAGTGTCTGTACACTCAATGTAAAATAGTAATTCATTTAGATACCTACAGTTAGACTGGAATTGGACTGGACTGGCCTTACCAAGGGGTATCGTATTACCCAGTACTAACTGGGTTGTGGAGGTCAGATAGGTAGCCACTCCATGAAAAATACTGATATTCAGCTGCATCTGACTGAAAGTTTATTTTTTTATTACACTGAAAGTCGACCCCAACAAAATTGGTACCTAAAAGGCTAAGCAGATGATGATGACCTACAATTACACTGGAAGCCGACCCTAACATAGTTGAATATAGCCTAAGCATATGATTTTGATGTGTTGTATCTACGCAGAGTACACAAACTACATTAGAATATCCTTCGCTAAATAAAATATTCAAATAAAAACATAATACCCTAAAAGAAAATAGTTACATCAATCACTTGGGACTGGGACCTCCTACTCCATAAAAAATACGTTTATAACAAACATAAGGTATTTTATCTACCTGAGCATATTTTATTTTTCAAAGTGATCCGTCTATGTCACGCATGTGAGTATTTATTTGTTGAGTAATATAAAATAATACCTAAATTCTGTTCTAAAAATGATTTAGGATATTGTAAACACACCGTGTGCGAAGTAAATACCTATAAGCAATCACTAGCTGTCCAGCGCACCTTCGTCTGCGTCACATTTTCCCCGTTTTAGCAACATTATCATTGCTGCTCCGCTCCTATTGGTCGTAGATTGATGATATATAGCCTAAAGCCTTCCTCGAAAAATGGATTATCTAACAAAGAATTTTTCAAAATGGATCTGAAGTTCCTGAGATTAGCGCGTTCAAGCAAACAAACAAACAAACTCTTCAGTTTTATAATATTAGTATAGATTTTGATTGTTTGTGTCAGTAATGACAAAAGTCGATAAATAAGAAATACAAAACAGCGTTCTAATTAGACTTAATACTAGTATATTGGAAAAAATGTTTTTTGCAAAGAAACCTTTTATCAAAAGATGTAAGGTTTATTTTATGTATTTCTTTACTTAATTTAATACTTACTTTCGTTAATTTTATATTCAAACAACACCAAAAAAAATCTTTTGAGTTATGTATCAAACGATCGATTTATATGGTATTCTCTGCTTACATAAAGTATCAACATATTTTCTCACCATTTTTCAAAAACGAATATTTGAAGTAGTAAGTGGTTTTTTTAAATTAATTGTCCAATGAAAAAAATAAGAAGATGATCTGTTCGGGTTCAAGTATGAAACCAATCAATTTGTAAGTGACCTACAAATTGATATTCATTTGGTTACGTTTCATCATGTAAGTGTTCTGATGCTTGCTCTTTATCTTCATACAATAAATATTATTCTGTTTGAAAAAACATTCATACTACATAAATTAATGTTTTTTCAAACAGTATACTATATTAATATTACTTAATTCAATTCAATTCAAAACATTTATTTCAGATAAAAATCCATAAAGTGTTAGTAGTAATAACACTTACCCTAATGTTAGTATCAAATTATGTTGAGTTAAAAAACAATAAAATAATAACTAGGTAACTAATGACTAATGATGACTTAATCAAACTTCAAATATTTACAATCATAATTATGATTTAGCAGATTTAAAAGTGTCAACGAATAATTTCCCTTACATCATTCCGGTTTCCAGTGACTGCATTATAATCATATGGAGAGTGAAGTGTTTTTCGCAGCTTCCGGCACGGGCGCCCACGCCGGAAATTGACGTCAGCGCCCTCACCCGGAACAACTTCCGGTACATAATCGCGAGCGACACTGGACGCATTCATTTTTATAATGACTTTGTTAAATGGACACGTTCGTGATCGGCGAAAATGAATTAGATTGATGATTTTGCTGTTTGTTTTTTGAACTTGTGGCTAGCTGAAGCTAGATTGATAAGCTAGGGTTTAGATTCGTCAAGGCACACAGATTATTTGCTATAGATCTTAGAACTTAACAAATATGTACGTTAAATGGATACTTTGAATGTGTGCAAGAGCAATTTCGCATTGCAGATCGTCGAGTATCTAGTGATCTACGATCTGAATGGCGAAAAAAAAAGTCAACAGATTGATAACAGTATCAATGCATCAATTGCCCCATCGACTGCATCTCAGTGGTAAGACATTTTGACCTTAAGGTGACACTTTTCGACATATTTTCCCTAGAAACTTTGGGGGGGTTTTACTCCACTGTTTGACACTGCACATCCAAAGTAAAACATGATATGGCATTGTCTCATTATTAATTTTGTCTGTACGGAAACAGAATAGGAAAATAAAAAGCCATTAAAAAGTTACGAGCTATCAAAGATTCGTTTTTATTGCAAATTTTAACTCAACTTTGGTCGTAAATTAGTAATAAAAGAAGTGTCAAATTTCCTAAACTAAGTCGGTACCGACACTGCACAATTATCAAAGAATTCAATACATTTTATTTGTAATTGATACACGCAGTGGTTTTTTCATAAAATACTATCTTCCAAAGGCTTTTCGTATTTTTTTACGCGCGCCTTACGTTTCGGAACGCTGTGTGTGTGCGTACGAACTAGATGTGCGTGCAGACTAGCGTCTAACTGCTCATCACTGATACTATCTGATACTATCTCTGTCGGGCACGATGCCAAGTGAGACAGCGTGCTTTTCGGCCACGGCCACCAGTGAGTTCGAGCCCGCGACTAGTTGAACCTTAAGCTGGCCTGGCGTAATATGGAGTTTAAATAGAATACGCGATCAACTAATACTGGTTTTATTACCAATAATCACAAAACAAAAAAGCCAATAACTTTAATTCTTTAAAAAAATCACAGCTCCGCCCCATAAAGGTTCCCCATATAAGTTTCCAAGAAAATAGTAAAAGTTCGCACTACAATCGAGTTCCATTAGATTAACTGCTAATTACTTGAACTGATGACGTTCGATAGCAATCGTGGACGCGTCGGTATCGCGATCAAGCTTAATGACTAATTTCACAAGCCTATTTGCATGATCACGTAAACGCCTGGAAAATCTGATTTTAGCGTCAATATTGTGATGGACTTTACAGCTGGAGGGGGTTATGTTAGTAGTTTAGTGTGTAGTTATTGGCTTGTGTGGATTAGTGGGAAACTAGGTTACCTAACGTAACTTGTGTTAGGAGAAGCAAACGGATAATCATTCCATGATTCGACTATAACGTTACTACTGTTGAAATACAGGGATTCTCTCTGTGGAAGGGAATGGCCCTCAAAAAGATAGATAGAATATTCTTTACACATATTTCAATCCTACACCATTGAATTAGCAATATTTGATCAACATTTATTTGTAATCACGGTCTCCGCCATTGTTACCATAGAATAAGCAGTATTGTAAAACAGTTTTGTTTAAATTTTGGTGTATAAAGTATATTCTATTATATTCTCTAAAACGGCTCTAACGATTCTGGAGAAAGTTGCTATAAATATATAATAATTTAAATTAAATATTTAAACTTAGAACATCTTATCTCAAATGGTGTTAAAAAGTTGGAACTTTGAGCTTCAATAACTCCGTTACTAGAAAATTCTCGGTATATCTACTAAGCTAGGTATGATACACTACAAAAAAATACAATGACGGGAAGTAAAAATTGAAGTATAAATCTTTCGGCTTCGTTAATGGTGTTTTAACGCCCGTTACATGCGGAAACTTAATTACAGCATAATCATGATTCCAAAACAATGTTTTTTTCCATATCCGAAAACCCTGCTGTTATTTTTATCCACATTAAACGGTTTATGTCGGGATTTAAAAAAAAAACCATACAGTAATCCGGTCGCCATTGGCCATCGATTAAATTATCGTTGATTACATTTGTTGATCCTGGGTGCAATGAAGTTACTGGCTCGTACATGTCGAGCTTAATCCCTTTGGCCTATTTACTGTACGGCACACGATATGGACTGGAAAAAAACTTTTTAGGTTTAAGTAACAGGTTGGAGGAGCTCGTGGCCAAATAATAACAGCTGCCCGGGTCGATCTTTAGGTCATGACGCCTACGTTTTTCTGTGGATGGGTAACTACCCATTAAATACCGAAATAAATCAGCGTCTCGGAAAGCACGTCAACCCGTTGATCGCGACTGTCATTTGTAGATCTTTGACAGTAGTTACAAAAAGTCTGACAGCCAGTCTTACCAAACGGTATCGTATTACACAGTAATAAGTTAATTTTGGAAGTCAGATAGGCAGTCGCTATAGGTAAGATACTGGTTACACTGGAAGCCGACCCCAAGATAGTTGGACCGGTTAAAACAACCTGTCATGGGCCAGAGATTTTATGATACATAGAAATAATGTATGGCAGAAAGTTTCCTTTTTTGTTACGAGTACCCAGACGTCTTGACAAATTATTCAGTGATCTCTACGAGGGATAAACAAAAAAAACACTGCTGTTTGACCGTAAGCTAGCCTGTGTAGGTTGGTAAGTTGGTTATCTTTCAAGCAACCCAAATAATATTTGTGCTGGCCTATAATAAGAAATCAAACCCCGGTAAATGATCTTTTGAATAAAGGCCATAATGCTAAAGCTTTTAGCTTTCAAGCCTTAACTGCTATGTTCAGCTGCTAGATAGCCTTTAAATCATAACATCACGGCTTTAACCTCAGAAGGTCTAAGTAGCTATGTACCTAAAGTACACCCACATAATATCGCCACTCATGCTTAAGTCCCTTGTAATAGGGTAGTAACTAGCCATTTAAAGTACCTTTTACCCGTACCTGCAACAGTACATACAAAAGAAAACTGTCGTCTTCCCACTAATTCATAAGTATCATCATCATCATCATCATCATCATCATCATCGGCCTATAATGTTCCCACTACTGGGACGCAGGCCTCCTCTCTATGAGAGGGAATGGGCTGTAATCCACCACGCGGGCCCAGTGCGGGTTGGTAGATGTCATATCGATACCTTTAGGCTCAAAGGGCGTATCCACCAAAACACAACTTTTCAGGAGAGCCAAAAAACAAAAAAACAAAACAGTTTTCCGATATAACTTTTTTGTGCTTATAGCTATAAAAAAAATACAAAAGACAAAAGTTGTTAGAATTTTGAGATAAAGAAGATCGTATAAAAATATATAATCGAAATCTAACAAATAAAAAAAAAGACTTCGTATACACCCTAAAAAAATATATAAAGCAGTCGGTTACGCCAAAAAAAAAAGCTCCTACGCAAACAGCTAAGGGTGTAATAGCGATTCATACGAAATCAACTAACAATTAATGATGTAAGTTACAATCTCTTTGAATTATAGTATCTAACAAACGATGTAAGCCACAAACCTTTTGTGCAATATGTAGTGTAAGTGACGGTTGTGGTATTTCTCATCAATGATTTCTCATAGGTAATAAAGTTGATTTTTGCCGATCAGGTCAATTTCTTAATAGTTTTAGTACTACACCTACTCATAACAACTGTAGTGCTATGAGAACATAGCATTACAAAATAAAAGAATTAATATTGTATAAATAATGTTTAATCATAGAAATTAAATTAGTGATAATAATAGTCGTCTTAATTACTATCTTGTTAATAACAATATAGGAATAGAAGGAATGTATAACACTTTTTATCACTTATGCATGTAAGAATCTAATATCCATTTAACGTTATTTGAATGTAATATGACAAGTTTCTTCTGTCCTTATTACCTCTCATATTTATAATACTTGAAAAAAAAAACTGTTTCTAATAAACGAAATCAAATGTATTATGTACCGAATTAACGATGTCATAATTGTGAAATAGAAAAAAACGTAAAAAAGTTAACTGAAACGAGAAAGCAACGCATCCCGAACGACAAGGATTTAAACATAAGACATTCTTCCTCTGAATCTTCGTCATCTGTTTCAGGTAATGTGTCGTGCACATCATCAGTAGAACGGAGCTGACGATACTCTTCATGATAGATCTTGGGGATTGTTTCACTGTCACAAAGTCTCTTAAGATCTTTATACTTCTCTACTGATATCGATTCCTTGTTTTTCTGTCCTTTCCTTTACCTTTTCCCTTACCTTTGCTAATTCCTTTCCTTTGTGTCTTCTCAAATAATTGTAACTGTTCCTCTGCCGCACTCTCTTTCATTGAATGTTTTAGTTGAACTTTATCTTGATTCTTCTTTTTGAAAGTAGCCTTTATTAGTTTATTGCTTTGAAGGAAATATTTTTTAACGTGTACCTACGTTAAACCAAACATTTACGCCTTGTAAGGTGTAAATGTTTGGTTAGCCAAATCTATTAAATCTAGGAAATCTGAAAATTCCATGACGGTGACATGGTTGGGTCTTGGCCGGGCTGCTACGAAAAAGGTCGCCCATTGTGACGGACTCCAAACAATTATTCTTTTCACTTCTCTTTCAACCGAGGAGTAAAAAGTTTATCTGTATGACTTCCAGATTTATAGAAGTCTACAAAAAGTGATTGAAGACAGCCAACACTGTTTTACTGTTTACTCTTGCAAAGAGTAAAACTGTACACGGAATATTTTCGTGAATAGTATAACAACATGTTTTCTCCATGGGGAGTGTTCAAAACCTTTTGTAAGCCAGTCAAAAGAAGCAGTAATTGTATTATCCGTAAGTGGCTTAAGGTTCTGGTGTAATTTAAATATTTTATACGTGGCATTCTATTCTTCAAGATGCGCTTTTAATAACTCTGCGTCCTGAGGATTATTCTCTTCCTTATTGTTTTCATATGTTGTGCACAAAACGCACTTATCTTTTTTAGGCGTATGCACGCTCATGTTATACCGTAGAAATAACTGCCTAAATATAGCCTCACTCGCCATTTCATGGCTATTTTTTTTGCAGTCTTTTAAATAAATGCGATAAATATGCGCATTTAGAACGGACTAGTATTATGAACTCGGAAAATAATGGTTATATCAAATATAACCATTATTTTAAAAAACTCTTGAGGCAAATACATTTTATTGCTTCTTTTCCGACTATAATGAGATGGAGTACAGGAAATTGATCTATCCATTTTGTAACGAAATTTTTAGCAGCTTCTGCATATCTAGAGGTGGCATTTGGTTTTCTCATATCTTTTTTGGCCATATTGTCTTCTTGAGCGTTCTTAATTGTATATAGTGAGAATTTTTGGCTGATGTCTAAGGTGGCAAGTAAAAACCTTTGCCAGACGTGTCTGTGATCCTCTAAGTATTCATAAGTGGTATTTCTGCGGCTTTCCGGTGCAATCGTCCTCTTTCTTTTATTGAAATATAACGGCAACATATAACTATCCAGTCACGTCTGCGCTGATTATTCATACTCCAAAAATTATTAAATAAAGAAGTTCGTTGTTCTTCCGTAATTTCATTGCATTTTTTGAACCATTTGCCTTCAGTGTATGGATTTTTTCTTAATAATATTTTTTCTTATTTTTTTTTTCTCTTCTTTAACAGTACCTTTTCTTGTTTCGTGCAACTTTCCTTTTTCTTTTGATGGTGATTTAGGGCCGAACAATAGCATAAAACTTTGAGTGTAGAGAGTTACAAGATGCTTTCGTAAAAAATAAAATATGCGGACGTATCAGTCAAATTGTTAATTGTTCAAATGTATCTGGATGCGTAACCACCGACCACTTTAAAACTTTGGGATGATTCTGGCTTCACAAATATTATAATAGGGCGTATATAGAGCTAAATTGTAAATATTTTACTTTATTTTAGGACGTAACCACCAAACTTGATAAAATCTCTGGTTGTATAAGACAAGTACGAACAAAATTCTAAAATAAATAGGGGCGTAAACACCAAAAGAGACAGGTCACAGGATATACTTCCAAGTTTATAATTTTGTGTAACTGTTACGACGTTTGCGGTTATGAAAATTGAAATATTTTCCATTTACGGCCCAAATTTAAATAAATTCAATGTTTAGCGATCCAAAAATTATGGCTGTATCCACCACTTTTTTTCGAATATCGAAATTTTAAATATACCAATCGAAAGAGGACGAAAACATAAGTATGACTGCATTCAAAGCTCATTTTGGCCATAATGGCGGTTACGCCCTTTGAGCCTAAAGGTATCGATATGTCTTCGAATTTTTGGTTCTAGGACATGCCGGTTTCCTCACGATGTTTTCCTTCACCGTTTTTGAGAGCAGCGTTGATGAAATAAATTACACAAAGTAATGCGCCTGCCTGGATTCGAACCCACGGCTTACTGCTCGTAAGTCGGGGCTGCCACCACTAGGCCACCGCTGCTCTCAGGCCACCGCTGCTCTCAATTCATAAGTATACAGAACAGAAACTACTCCGCTTCCTCAAAGGATATTTCCAAGCGCAACAAACAAACACTGTAAAAAACCCTGTAGAAATTTTGAATGCCGTAAAATTGGCGACAGCTCCATACGGTTTCAAAAAACAATTTTCCCAGCTCCACTTCTTTTTATTCAGTGCAGCTCCATCCAATCAAAATCTAACTGTGTATCGGTACGGACGGGCTTCGAAGTGAAGTAAAAATGAGCAGGATGGATGGCGCGTCACTGGAGATACCCGGGTACTCGGGACGGGCGACGTTTCCCGGGAATTATTGCCGTTATTAAGGAATGTGCGCGCTTGAAAGCTGGCAACATTTGCTTACCTGTTGATGTACTTGTGTTTTTTATGAAGCTGTTTGAATAATGAATTCGATTTTACTCGTACCTAGGCTGAATAGAGATGGGGTAAAAATACCTACCTAATGGTACGTAATATACAAAAAGCTGCACATCTGTGGTAACTGCACGTCTGTGGTTACTGCACGTCTGTGGTTACTGCACGTCTGTGGTAACTGCACGTCTGTGGTAACTGCACGTCTGTGGTAACTGCACGTCTGTGGTTACTGCACGTCTGTGGTAACTGCACGTCTGTGGTTACTGCACGTCTGTGGTAACTGCACGTCTGTGGTAACTGCACGTCTGTGGTTACTGCATGTCTGTTGTAACGGCACGTCTGTGGTTTCTGCATGTCTGTTGTAACTGCACGTCTGTGGTTACTGCATGTCTGTTGTAACGGCACGTCTGTGGTTTCTGCATGTCTGTTGTAACTGCACGTCTGTGGTTACTGAACATCTGTTGTAACTGCACGTCTGTGGTTACTGCACGTCTGTTGTAACTGCACGTCTGTGGTTACTGCACATCTGTTGTAACTGCACGTCTGTGGTAACTGCACGTCTGTGGTTACTGCACGTCTGTTGTAACTGCACGTCAGTGATTACTGCACGTCTGTTGTAACTGCACGTCTGTGGTGACTGCATGTCTGTTGTAACGGCACGTCTGTGTTTACTGCACATCTGTTGTAACTGCACGTCTGTGGTTACTGCACATCTGTTGTAACTGCACGTCTGTGGTTACTGCACGTCTGTTGTAACTGCACGTCTGTGGTTACTGCACGTCTGTTGTAACTGCACGTCTGTGGTTACTGCATGTCTGTTGTAACTGCACGTCTGTGGTTACTGCACATCTGTTGTAACTGCACGTCTGTGGTTACTGCACGTCTGTTGTAACTGCACGTCTGTGGTTACTGCACATCTGTTGTAACTGCACGTCTGTGGTTACTGCACGTCTGTTGTAACTGCACGTCTGTGATTACTGCACGTCTGTTGTAACTGCACGTCTGTGGTGACTGCATGTCTGTTGTAACTGCACGTCTGTGGTAACAAGCTGGCCTCAGTCTAGTCACGTTACCACCGTTGTGCGGTCAACTGTATTTCAAAATTTGGTTTGTGAAGATGTTTTTCTTTTCATGGCCTATACTTTGCCCCACTGCTGGGCAAAGGGTTTCCCTTTCTCCTTCCAAACCTCTCTGTTCTGTGCAATTTCTGGCCACGTTTGTCCCGCGACCATAATCAGATCACCACACCACTTTCGCCACGGTCTACCTCGATGGCTATGTTCACCCTCAGGCGTCCAGTGAGCGATGATCTTTGCACATCTCTCCGGATGCATCTGTGTGACGTGGCCAGCCCTCTCCCACTTTAGCTTGGCTGTTTTAACTCCACAATCAGCTGCTTCAGTTATGGGGCACAGGGAAGATGATAAGTATGAAAACCGTATCTGAAAAGCCTACAGAATTTTTTCTATTGTAAGTACATGTAAGTATACATCTCAAAATGTAGTGGCATTAAGTTCTCAAGCAGTACTTGAAGCTTTAAAGTTGTGACCTTAACACTTATTACAGAGCTTACCGAACCGTCTTGGACGGTAATACCATAATCCCGTCACTAAAACTGCTAGAGGAACACTTTCTTTGAACACTGTGAGGTCTATCTTACAAAATTGAGTAGGCAGTTTCATCTTCAGTAAACTTTGTAGAAATCGGTAATTATATTTACATCATCATCATCTTAGCCTATCCTAGCCTTTTCCCAACTATGTTGGCATCGGGTACATTTTATTTAATTATTTCTTTTTTTAATATTTGTTATTGTATGTATATTTAGGTTAAGGTATCTATGGGTCTTCCTGAAAATAAATGGATTATCATTATATTTCATCATTGAATCAAAATCAATTGTCACTTTTATATAAAAGAAAAAGTATATACATATAGACAATGAACAACGTCTTGTTTTGTTCCCAAGAATTTCGATCAGCGTCTTAAAAGAGTCCCTTTGGATGGCTGTGGCAAGGGCTTGTGCGCTTGTAGAGAATAGGGCGTTTTAAAATACTAAAATATTATGTTTACATCCTTTATCATCATAATTCATTGTCAACTGCTGAACTATCTTGACATAACTGTACAGTCAAACACATGAATTTGGTATGCAGGATGGTTACTTAGGTACTGGCATTTTTTTTAAACAATGTTGATTTTTTTTGAGAAAAAACGTACAACACAACAGATAAATCCAAGCTATTGCACAGTTAAAAGAAAGATATTTACAATTAGGAATGATAAAAATATTAAATAAAATATTTATAATAACGGGAAAAAGATGTATTCGCCGCAAGACAAACATCCACGATATCCGTTTACCCGTCTCGAGGCAAATAAATCAGGCTCCAGTGTCAATGTCAGTAGAGTATTCAGCATTGCCAGGGCGCGAACGAAGGGAGACTTGGAATGAAAACTGTGCGTGCAGACGTCAACATCCAACAGTCTATATCCACACGGTCCCAGTTAGTATTTTTATGATTTTGCACTTGACAGATTGATAAATCATGTTACAACAATACATTTTCATTAACTTTAATTTATGATAAATGCCAGTCATGATAAAGGTCAATATCCGACAAATGAACACGTAAGGCCACAAACATTCCATGTCATTCCTATCATTGAAATCATTGCTCTATTAATATATCAATTGAATTGATTATTAAAATTGATGTCAACTGTAACATCAAAACTAAAGACAGACTAATTGTCATGTATCACATATGAAAATTAGTCTGTCTTTAGTTTTGATGGCTTCTATAGTGATTTATATCAATTGTTAGTTTTCTATTCAGTAATTAAAGCCGAGGTCTTTATAATAAAGTTGAAAGCACAACAATCAAGATAAATAAATGTGAGGATTTTTTATATGATTGAAAATTTGTCGTTGGTCTAGTGTTTTATTCATTTTTTTTTTTAAACATTGCTCCACATTTGGAATTTCTCCTGTATCGTGGGTGCGTTTTTACAAACATTAAAATTCACATACACATACAGCCAGACCCGGAACAATCATCTATAGGCCATACAAATATTTGTTCCGTGCGGGGATCGAACCGATCGAACCGCGTGGCAGTCGATCGCTCAACCACTGCGCCAACCGAGCCGTCAAATTTATTTTATTATTGTTATTATGTAAGTATGTAGTGTGTATTATTCTAGGTCAGGTAAGTATTATTGGGTTTTACTTCAAGTATTTCTCAGTAGCAGGCACGGAATTAAGATTTGTGCACGATCGATAGCAATAGGGTTACCGGGGTATTAAATGAGACTTAAACATAAGTGGTGAAGTGTGGGTGTACTATTAGGGTACAAACAGGGTGATGTTATGTTATAAAATGGTATTATAAGCATCATTGTATGATCCATTGTAGCTCATAAAAAAAAAACGGTGAAGGATAACATGATGAGGAACAGCTATCGTTATAAAACAATTTGAAGACACATGACATCCAACCCACACTGGGTCAATGTAGTGGATTTCAGCTTTCCCCCTTTTAAAGTCACCTCTTTAAAACTATGCGGTAGCTCAGCTACTCAAGGCGTAAAAATATTTAAACGATAACGTTACTGAAAAAGTCAAAAAAGAAAAATTAACAAAATCAATCGAGAAGGTTTAACTGTCGATTGTACTCTTGTTTGTGGAAATCGGACTTAGCAAATTCATTTTGCCTACCCGTTAACTAGATAGGCTTTTATCTAAGCTTATTTCATTAGCTAACGCAGTTTTCCCTGCTAGAAAATGGTTGCAACATTCTTATCCAAGGGTCCATTCCGGCTTTCTGACGAAGTCAATTATTTGCTTACTTTCCCCACTTACCGCAGATTATACAGTGAAGTTAAACTAGTTTTATTTACATTTCCCGACGCTTCCAGACCAGGCCAGGTGTTGAATCTCAACAACTCACTGATTTGAAGTTACCGCGAACTGCCACTATGTTTATTAACTTTTACTTCTATTAAGTTTCTTCGATAGTACTTCAAGTTGTTTGCGAAGTAGTAGCCGTATTGAATTCATCGCCTTTGCAAAAACTTTGTACTTATTTTCTTAAACATTATTTTCATCGCTAACATTTTCATTTGTTGTTTTACTTGTAGTAGCTAGCACGCCAGTCACTTTTGATCTCTTAAAAAGATATTGCCAATTGAAAATATTTATTTTAGAACAAGCAAACATAAATTGATGCAAGTCCATATTATGTTAGTAGGTAGATACTTACAGCTTTGTTAGTAAAATTTAAAATAATTATTATTTTGGACATGCATGAACGACCAATGCCTCGGGATTTGGCTGTCCACTCTGTCCGACACCAAGCTGAGAAGCGTGTTGGTGCTACCTTTTACCCGAGACCGCAGGGAGGCCATTGTTTATTATTTAAAAGGCTTCCCAATTTTCAAAAAAAAAAAAGAACTTACCAGCAAATTACTGTCCCATTGCTGGGCAAAGGAAACAGAGAAGGCACGAGAATTGATCACTACGCTTGCTAAAGACTTCAAATATTTAAAAAAAACATAAAAATGTTTTAAGAACCTAAGTTTCTTCCACAATATAAGATATAGATGAAGCTAAGATAAAGAATGCCTCCTCCACAATATAAGCTACTTCCAAGTACAACTTACAAAGGTAAGTCAACCGAAGGCATTCCCTTCCCCACCGTCGACTTGCCCTGCGATGCTTCGCTGACGCAGATACTTTCCAGGTACCATGACTTACCCATAATCCAATAAAGACCCTTACTTCCTCAGATAAGCACAAACAAACCGACCAAAAGCCCCTATATCAAGTACAAGAAGCTCTCGGATGCAATGTTTCGAAAGCGAATTTCTCGTGTGTTCCGCCGATCACGTTTTATGTAGCGAAGCGAGAGGAATCGATGCGAATGAGGGATGTTAGCGAAATACAGAGATAAGTCACGTTCGCTAAGGCCCCTACTAGTTGATGGATTAACCGTTTACTGCTTTAACTCGATCGTATTAATCATAATTTGGGGAAAGTTTGAAGCGCGGATGGTAATCACGAGCTTCATTTTTCGGGGTGAGATTTATTGTTCGATGTGATGTCAGCGGAAGGAAGAGCCGAGAAGGTAAGGATGGAAATATAACTAAATTAATTTAAAGCTATCTTAAGACTGCTTCGTTGGTTTAGTAGCCACTATTGCGATTGCTGAGCATGAGGTCCTGGGCTCGACTCCCTGGTCGGGCAAATTCTAAACGGATAAAAAAAAACCTATGAAAATTATGTTTGGAAACTACTAATGTATGTTTAACGTAGAGCAAAAAAAACCTGTTCTCTTATCTTTATCCCTTATCTCTTCGTTATTTTCACAACTTTTTATGTCCCACACAACTCTATCAAAATCATGGTAGGGCCATTAATCTTAACGACAGCTGCTTGCTTCCTACGCTAATGTAGTGAACGGGAACAAATCCGTGACGCTGAGCCATCTCGCAGTGGGTCCTCGACTGATTCAAATGATACACATATCAATTTTCAGGTTCAATAACAAGTGAGCTTGGGAGTAGATAATTTTGCAAGCAAGTGTATGGAGACTTCCAACCTGAGAATTCATAAAAGATATCGAAGGCGTTTGTAAGAATCTTGGAATTGGATAATTTTGTTAGCAATTTTATGAAAATTTGGAAGTATTCATTCTTGATGAGATTGATGCAGAAGTAAACCAGAGGAGCTTGTGGCATACAATAATCACAGCCGCACGGTTCGATCTTCGAGGTCAAGCCGTGCTTACAAAGGTCGGGCTGTGGATGGGTGACCATCTATTACCTACTGAGTTTCCTCCGTGCCTCGGAAAATACGTTTAGCCGTTGTCATTTGTCATTTGAAGACATTTAACAGTTGTTACAGTCTTACCAAGGCGCAAGGCGTAGCGTATTACCCAGTACTAGCTACTAGGCACCACTAGCCGATATAGTTGTGAACAGGCTACGCAGGTAGGAGTAAACATAAATCTTTAAGTATCATGTCAAAAATTCTATTTTGGCAGTACCTAATGGCAAATATCGATTATAATTTTTTTAGAACATTCGTAGCCCGTTCACCTAAATCAAATTTTCGATCATTCCCAGGAATAATTGAATCAAACAAACACAGAGAGCCCGTTTTCTTCAAATGGCTGAGCAGATTTTCTCTAAACATATCTAAGAACATTTTCGATTAAAACACCTTTCAAACGCAACTATACTTTTATCAAAATCGGTTCAGCCGTTTAGGAGCTACGATGCCACAAACAGACACACAGATACACACGTCAAACTTATAACACACATCTTTTTTGGGTGGGGGTTGAAAACAGTGATATAAGGAGTCAAGAAGAGGACTTTAAAATAAAACAAAATCAAAGCTTTAAGACTTTTAAAATAAACATAGTCAAGAGTCACAGCTTTGCGTGAACAATTACAACTACTGCAAAAGTTATTTATGGAATTAAACAGGAAAAAGCCACTCCTTATTTATTTAAAAAGCTTGTAAACCAATTGACCTACAACATGCAACCAGTAATTAGGTAATAAAGCATATAATTCTTTCTAACCTTCAGACGTTTCCAGTAAAAAAGTGCCTAGACCACACGGCAAATATCAATAACCTTCGTGTACTAACGTAGGACTATAAAAGCAAAGTGCCAAGCCAATATCGCCTCACGAACACCCTTCACTATTTTTATTCCTTAATCCCCCAAATATGCATGGCCCATATTTCAAGGGTGTGCCACGATGGGCCACGTGCACCTGCAGATAAGAGCCCATCAATCACACATGCCTATAAACAGAGCAACACCATTACCCCTCTACGATAGAAAACCTTTTGGCAGCCGAATTTCTTTGCATGTTTATTATAGGACACTGTAGGAGTAGGTTCGTTTCATGTTTATAGGTATATTGTGTGTGAAATTGGTCTTCTATGTTACAGGCTTGTGTTTTTATGGAGATGAGGGTAGATTGATAAAATTTGAACAGATTTGTGAAACCAATTATTTTTGTTTGATTCAATTATTCCTGAGAATGATCGAAAATTTGATTTAGGTTGAACGGGCTACGCATGTTCTAAAAAAAATTTAATCGATATTTGCCATTAGGTACTACCAAAATAATATTGTTGACATGATACTTTACGATTTATGTTTACTCCTACCTGCGTAGCCTGTTCACAACTATATCGGCTAGTGGTGCCTAGTAGCTAGTACTGGGTAATACGCTACTCCTTGCGCCTTGGTAAGACTGTAACAACTGTTAAATGTCTTCAAATGACAAATGACAACGGCTAAACGTGTTTTCCGAGTCACGGAGGAAACTCGGTAGGTAATAGATGGTCACCCATCCACAGCCCGACCTTTGCAAGCACGGCTTGTCCTCAAAGATCGAACCGTGCGGCTGTGATTATTGTATGCCACAAGCTCCGTTTGCGTTTGAAAGGTGTTTTAATCGAAAATATTCTTAGATATGTTTTGAGAAAATCTGCTCAGCCATTTGAAGAAAACGGGCTCTCTGTGTTTGTTTGATTCAATTATTCCTGAGAATTATCGAAAATTTGATTTAGGTGAACGGCCTACGCATGTTCTAAAAAAATTATAATCGATATTTGCCATTAGGTACCTACTACCAAAATAGTATTTTTGACATGATACTTTAAGATTTATGTTTACTCCTACCTGCGTAGCCTGTTCACAACTATATCGGCTAGTAGTGCCTAGTAGCTAGTACTGGGTAATACGCTACTCCTTGCGCCTTGGTAAGACTGTAACAACTGTTAAATGTCTTCAAATGACAAATGACAACGGCTAAACGTGTTTTCCGAGGCACGGAGGAAACTCGGTAGGTAATAGATGGTCACCCATCCACATCCCGACCTTTGCAAGCACGGTTTGATTTTGAAGATCGTACCGTGCGGCTTACTCCTGCATCAATCTCATTATATTTTTAAGTGAAGTGAATTCACGTCAATATGTTATAGTTGTGCCATTGCTCCTTTCATATAAGAATGAGTTCAACAACACAACAACCCACTTACTCCCAAGTTGGGAAATTCCCTAAACTTCTTATTCCATTTCCCAGCAATTTTAAATTCGTAAAACTTGACTTCAATATCAGAAAGCATAAAGTAGCAACGTAACATCTAAGTACAACGCATATTGCAGGATCTCTGTGTAGTGTACCGAAACTGTCTCTCGCATACCAGGGCCACAGAATAGATAGATACAGAAGGTTAGTACATGGGTACAAAGAGCAAAAACACGCACATAAAGTCATGTAGGTATGTACGTACTCGACTCGTCAAATAATTTCATCGGGACTCGTCGAGCTTCATTCCTAAGACAGGGACATTATTAGGTGTTTACCAATGTTGAATCTAGCCGACAGGAGCTGTATTGTTGGCAATAGTGTCTCGAGTAGGTCCCAAAAAAAGTACGCCGGGAGATCTCAAAAAAATGCCAGTCGCGAGTTTGCTTGCCTTCGTTGTACAATAACATTTGTGTGTCTACATACGAGTATGCGTGCTTTTCGCTCACGATAAGAGACAGACCTTCTGTAACTATTTATTCTGTGCCGCACAGAAATTCTAGTGGCAATATCCTACTAGTGACGTAATATACGGGGAACATATAAATCTAGATATTGTTTGTGTCTGTGATACAAAGGTTGTTACCTACATGTATGTTAAACGTGGTGTCATATTGCTTCGTTTGAAGCTGCTGGGATTTGAAGTTTTGGGTTATGAAAGCTTGACTTCTATGACAGCTGTTTGTGAGATAAAACATCCATGTATAACTACAATGCTATTGCAACACTAATGATACAGTAAAACTCACCCCACTCACTGGCGAGCGGTCTATGTAAAGATTAAAAGCTGGGGTGAGGTAGTGCATCCTTACCTAACCCATTTGTTCCTCCTGCTGAAACTCTCCCTCTTAGATATGAGTTGCCATGGCTGACCTGGAATTCTTGGCATAGACTCCGGACCCAGGTTGGCCGCAGTAAGGAAAACCTCTTCAGGTGGAGATTCATTGATGACTCTGCCCTGGAGTGTGAATTGTGGTACTGTTCCACAAACACACACTTAGTATTGTGTTCTGCGTGTCCTGTTGTTTGTCCATTACAGGAACTGATGGATGCTACTGATGTCGCCAAAGTAGTGTCTCAGTTCTGGGCCGACACAATTTAGAATGCCATCGACACTCTTAGAAGAAAAGACAGTAAACTGGAATCTGATCACCATTGTGTAGTCAAAGAAATATCTATTCGTGGGCAAAGGTCTCCCGCCATTCCATTCTTCCATCCGCCTTAAATACTCGCTTTGATATAAATCTCGTGACCCTGAGGTTCTAAACCTTTAGGAAGTGTATGACGATCCAAAGCCAACTTGCAAGAGTCCAACGAGTTCGAAGACGTTTTTTTTATGTAATGCGACAACAACAGACGGTTTTTATTATTTTATAATTGGCTGGATTTTCAGGGTACTCATATTTTAATCCAGCCAGCAAGCTACAAAATTCATCAACAAAAACCCTCAACGTATTGGTACACTTCAAACTTTACATCGGACGACTTTTCAACAATACCGCTCCACAAATCCAAGTCGATATCGTAATGCGAAAAATAATTCTCAGCAATTCGAAACGGAATCGAGACGAGCGGATAGCGACGATGGATCTATCCGCATTTGCTCGGAATTCCGCAAGATTAACGTCTGGTGGAGGAAGCACAACGATCCCCCCCTTATTGCCCCCCTCCAGAGAAGGATTCCTGAGTCCCTTATTGTGGTCCGTTATTATTACAAATGCCAATTGAGACGACAGATCAAACAATGGACCCTAACTAATTGCGATGCAGAAATAATCCATACAAATAGTAAAGTTGTTCGAAATTGGCCAAGTTTGTTTAGGGGTTGTTTATGATATTTATAGGCGTATTATGCTTGAACTTTGGCCAGATTTATCGATGCTGAAAGCTTATTTGAATTTTAATTATGGGACGTAAATTGGCTCTAGAACGCTACGAAAGTAAGATTTAATGAAAAAAAAAACAATTCTATTTTATATAAAGCTTGTTTATTAACGTCATGTTTTGCAAAATAGACAAATATACACTTTTAAATTGTCATTTCACTTAAAAATTCCGCATCAACATTTAACAATTAATATAATACATAGGTACACACGCATACACGCTAACTTTAACGCACAAAACACATTTAGCATACGTTACATGATGGTGCGTGACTACACTCTACCTTATGAACTGGATTCTTTAAAATAAATCTCGTTACCAACGTTTTTATCGTATAAAATGTAAATTAAGAAGTCAGTTCACTGCGTCTTCTCCTTGTAACGTATATTAAACTTGTTTCAGCTTTTAAGATAAATACACTTTATACAAACTCATAGCTATACATTTATTACACAATTTTATTCATTTACTGTTAATAAAGATTCAATATTTCATAATCGAACGTAACAGATGGTGTATAAACAAATTAAAAAGTACTTAAAGTTACAACACTAATTATTGTCGTGGGTCCTTAAATTTTGATTCAATTTTTATTCCACACGAAAAATTTTGATTGGCTAAAGCAAAGCAAACAAAAGTTAAACATGGTAAGAAGGGCTGAATTTCGTATTCGACATAGGGCAAATCGTTGCGTGCCATAAATATATGGATATTGTAGACTTTATTTTTTTGTAACTTTCATTTATGAAGCTTACAATAAATAGATTTTTAAAAGAGGGAATTTATTGTTAATACAAAAACTTCGATGATTTCTTCAGAGTAGGCCAACTTATACATGTTAGAATATCATTTAAACTCCTACCTATCACAAGAAATGTAATCAAAAAATATTAGAGTCCATCCAAAAGCGCAACAGCGTGATGTTTTTTTAAGAAGATCCGTCAGATAATGACGCGCAACATTTGCTCCCGACCGAGTACGATTTATATCTCTTCCTTCCAACATACCCCAAGCCTTACATTTACTTTTCCTTATCTACACGTAATGGTATTTTAATAACTTTATTACGTATTCCCGTTTCATTATTCATACGACCAGTCTTATCCAGAATATTATAATTTAGTACCGATAACGTTTGCAAGTTAGTTCCAAATCAATAAACAATTATATGGGTAGAAAAGTTCGTTCGATAAATTAATTTCGTCAGAATATACAGCCAAATTCCATTGGTGAGTCGAGTGTGAACATTCCTTAATTTTGCTGATTTCGAAATATTTGTTTTAGGTATTTCTGTTCTATGCTTCGTTGATGTAGAGTAGACCCTCGACTTTTTAGAAATGACATCAACTGATTTCTGTTTTGTTCAGATCGTAAAAAATCTATACAAGTCTATATCGTTTATTCATAAAAGGATAACCATTTCTATCTCGTTTCATATTTAAAAAAAAAACTATATTTAAGTCAAAAGAGTAAATAATAATAATAATTTAATATCAATAAAATCTAAAGTATATTTACGAAACAGTAAAAAAAAAAGAGTAAATAAAAACTATTTTGAGTAATACAAAGGTTTATTTTAGTGTTTTCCTCAATAAAAGACAGGTTTTGAATAGAAACATTTACTAAGAATTATGTTCTTTTTTAAAGTAACTTGACCTGCATAAATATGCAAAGTTCGGGTAATCCCTGAAGGTGACTTCAAAAACTGCGTCTGAGTGATGCCAATGTTGAGTCAAACTAAGATACGTTCTACGCATGCTCAGTCCAGTCTACAACATAATATATCAGTTTCCTGTCCCCATTCATAATAATAGAGCATTTAGAAATAAAATTGTTACCAGTTTTTACAATTACATTGTATAAGGATATTTTTTGTGTTCGTTAATACGTCATAATATAATTTGGCCGGTTATACTAGCTACTGTCAAGGATTCTAAGCTATTTTTCTATAGAAATAGGTTTCGTTTTTGTACTAACCTTCGTTTTAATTTATCATTCTCAGTATTTTCGCAAGGCCAGAAACTGTTAATATTATTTTGCATGTAAAAAGTTGATGTCATTTCTAAAACTTGTTACTCGTTCATGCTAGCCGAACTCAAAAATTTGATACAGAACTATACGTGTTCAAAATTTTCCACCTTAACTATAAATACGAAAATAAATTAAATAACCTATTTGCTTATAACATTCATTAATTACACATTATGACTAGCTCTCGTTAAGGAAATAAAATGCACCACTTTTTTTAGTTCACTATTTTCTATCGTATGGCACTACACATTTTCGTCTATCAAGAATGTAGGTTCCGATGCTGACGTCACATCAGCTAATGCTTAGATAAAATCATTAACTTGGTCGTGTACTTTATAAAAATATTTAATTTTCTTACACTAAGTATTAACAACCATACGTTTAACAAGCGATTAGGCTGGGATTAGGCAGATCTTAGCCACGGCTGCCTTAAATAAACTCAAATAATTAATCAGTATAACAATTGCATAAAAACTAAGCTAAATGATAAAACAAGCCTTGTGTATCGTTGTATTAATTAGACCCAGCCTAAAATAACGGTAACTTAAACTCTTAAATTATCTGTAAACGTGTTCGTAGTCTAACATTAAAGCTAATTATATAGTCAAACAATTCAAGCAAAACAATAAGACGTTAGAACTTTTGCAAAATAAGATTATAAACAAGTTTTAAGGCGCTATCACAGGAATGAAATCATGAATGAAGTTCATACACCTTCCACAGTCGCTCCGCAATGCTTTGAAGATTTTAATGTGAGTGGTTTGAAAGCAAATCCTAATCTCATTTTATGAAAAGCGCAATTTCAATAACAACATATTATAGAAAATTCGAAAATGATGTCAATAGAGTGTAAAGCTGCTACAAAATTAAACATTTCGTTGTGACTAATTCAGTGCCAAAACAACTTTCAAACAACAAGTATTACATAAATATTTACACCTAATTTAAATTCTAATAGACTCAAACGTCCGCGCCGTTCAAACTCATCGGTAGGATACTTAAAATAATAAGCTTGTTTTACATTTACGCGTTCAAATTCTTGAGGAGCACCACTCATCACTAAATCTTCAAAGTCAATAATACTGTTACCATTATCAGTCTCGAGTGTATTACCTTGAATGTTGTCAAGTTGTTCACCAACCGAGTCTCGTTCAATGTCATTCACTTGATCATTGTCATTCACTACACTTCACACATAGTCTCTTCTGCCGCCTCCTATGATGCTATTTCGTTCACTCACCACGGATACTTCTGAGCCGTCTTTTTTCCTTTTGCAGGATGAGAAGAGGTGTGAGGACTGTTGGGAAAATCCTTGGTTTTAGAGAACATCTTTACTTACACGAAAACACAAAAGTTGTGTTGTACTATTGTTTTCTTCATAAATTATCTATCATTAAATCATATTTAAGGTTGATTTTATTACAATGTGTCTCATACAATATACTATCAATTATGGACGCCTTTTGGGCTCGTACCCAAGTTAAAGAAAGAAATAAAAACTTTTTCTTTCTTTCTTTAACTTGAAAGAGAGAAAACTATGTGTTAAATCTGATAAGTTAAACACAATTGCTCATATCAAATCATCTTTATTAAAATTCCAGATCACTTCAAAGAACCATACCTTAACAAGAGAACGGACGGGCTGCTGTAGCACGAAGATAGCGAAGATGACGACCCCCTGCAGAGCGTTGACGAGGTCGAACACCGACCACACGGACATGACGTCAGAGCCCGCGCCCGCCGCCCACGACACCACTTCCAGGACCCAAGACAAGCCCATGATGAAGGACAGGAGACAGCACATACGGAACCTGCCGGTGAATATTGAATACTGAGTTAGACCAAAGGTACTCTGTGGTTCTGACTGTGGAGAATGTTCCAAAACATCACACCCAAGTCAAAACGTCCACTTTCAAATGTCAAACGTCATACCCCAGTATAGACTATTTAGATAAATCAATGATTCGTGATGTTGATTCTGAAGTCAAGCTATCAGTATACCTAAAAGGCTTAAAAAATTTGCAACCGCTTTCAAAGCGCTTCATATAACACCAACGACTTTCAATAGGATTAGCATGACTCATGAAGGTCTTAAATATATTTTTTTTTTCCTTTTCGGTTATAAACCCCCCCCCCCCTCACATGTACCTTCGGGGATCATACCATCAACCCAGGACCACTAGACTAACGAAGCAGTTCCTTATCGGATCATAATTATCATGATTATCAACTCACTCACCGGACGACACAAATGAAACCACCAAAATGATAATTTATTATGTCTATGAATGACACATACCTAATTGTAAGGAATAAAGTGTTGCTTATACAGAGTGGAAAGGACATCGACGTACAAACGGTTCCCACATATTCAGTACAGGATTTCAACATTCATCGGCAATTTAAAAAAAAAAAACAGCTGTTTCAGAGATGCTACTGCTCATCTTTTCGACATAAAAATAATTGAGAATTTATTGTTCTTCATTGGGGAGGACATTTAAAAATCAATCAAAACCATAATCATTATTTAAGTAGGCCAGTTACAGGCACTCTTGAATAGTCAAGAATAATCATAAAAATGAAGCTACAGTCCCAGTCAAAAGACATGACTGTGAAAGTACTGTAGTTGCGCATTCCAAATCGTAGATCTCTATGGAGAAAAATGGGCAAGAAACTCCATGGACACTCTTTTAAATCAAATAGCTTGTTACAAAAACCTTGGTTACATCATTCAAATTCGGATGGTACTATTTTTTTTTAAATTCTATTTCTATTTTTATTTCATTTACTGAACTACTTTAAGTCTTGAATATACCAGTATACCTACTCCGGAATGGATGTCCGAACCCGGCACGATCATGCAAACAGACTGTTTGATAATCAAAAGCATATTAAGGTTACATCATCTGGAAGGTATCTATTAGATCCACTAATTTGCGGCCAAACTGACTGCACCATAACTAGATCCAATCATATTGACTTTACACAGAACTACTCCGTTTGACCTCAGGGTAGTAAGCTGATTGCAGTTAATTAATAGGTTGGTGAATCTTGTGGTGTACATATGTTTCTGCCGGATTAATTAGTCTCTTCTAGTACACAAATACGAGTTAACACAGAAGTCAAACACACTATAATTAACATTACTTGTAAACCGCAAAGAGATTTAAAAGACTTATAGAGAGGACAATGGGAAAATTTTTGGATTAACTCGTAATGGAACTCTCCATTACGAATAATATTATTCTAAAGTCTATTTTTTATAAAGCCTTGCTCTTATCCAGTCAGTTTGAAAGCTATGAGATCTACAATAGAACGAGCGTACTTAGAAGAAGTCTGTAAACTTTTCCTTTGAAGAATACTCACAATTTCTTGTACTTCTTGAGCCTCTGGTTGAAGTTGGTGGGTGGTTCCGCGGGCGGCGAGGACGTGGGCTCGTGCACCGGCAGCGGCTGCCCCAGCACTGTGCCTAGTCTCACCCAGTCGTCTGATGTACTGAAGTCTGAGTGCGTCAGTTCTAATGCTGGTTGACAAAAAAAGGTGGTTTAGACGGAATGTATCAATTACTAGTAGGAAATCAGGATGGCTACGAATCGCCTATCTTTTAAAATTAAAGTACGCGAGTATATTCGGAAAAAAAAACTAGCAGTATCGTCACAACGTTATTATTTTCCCCATAGTTTTTCCTGTTATATTAGTATTTATATTTTGATATAAATTTATAGTATTTTGATATATTTTATGTATGCTTTGTAGTTTGGTTTAGTATACAATGTATAATATTTTATAGATATACACCTACCACTGTTTGTCTCTGCATGACCCAAGGTTGACTGGTAGAAAATGCCTATGGCATTTAGTCCGCCTCTGTACTATGTGCTTGAAGTGTTAAATAAATAAATACTAGTGAGGTAACTGCGTAACACGCAAATATCTTCAATTTTGAGAATTTAAGAACAACTTTGTCCAGCAGACGAATTTAAAAAAATTTCAAGACCATAAACAAGCTGTTACTCAATAGGGTGCAGTTTATCATCTGCAAAGTTTTATCCCAACTTGAAGTTGGCTTTGAATCTAACCTGATATACAAGGTGGGTGGGACATCGTCACTGAAACAGTTACCGCATATTCAATAAATCATTCTGAATCAATGATACAAACAATTATTGTAAGTATTGAATTTGGTGACCAGTATCAGTACCAGACCAGGAAAATAAGTAACTTTACGCAAAAATTATTGCTGGGAAACGACTTTTTTTTGGGGGGTGTAAAATCATGTTTTGTGGTAGAACTCAATGTAACGCACTCAAAACATTGTGCTGATGGACGGATTGAATAGTACGAGGGTCGTGGAGGTATTTAAAGTAAAAATCTTATACTAAAAAGTTGTATTTAAAAAAATACTTGTCAATAAGTTGGAACTTTGACCCCTAATATCTCCGTAACTAGAAGGTTCCCAGGTATGGTGTAGAACAAAAAAAATGATCGCAATGACAGGGAGAACCAGTGCCTTTCGGCTTCGTTAAGAGGTGTTTTACACCCTTTATAGGGTGACTGATAATTAGTGACCGATTCCTAAACAAGTGATTGTACTCATGATAATAAACAAGTTTCCCCAAAGAAACTTGAAAAGAAACTTTTTTTTTTAAATTCAATCGCTTAGGCTGCTTACGTACACCGCAAACGGCACGTTGTGGCCAGCCTGTGGCGCAGGCGCCGCTTACGGAGCGGCGCAAGCCCGCTCCGTAAGCCACACGGGTGCTCTGCCTACCCACTGTTGCACTGTACAAAAGTAATGAGACAGAACGGCGTCACGCGGCTAACAGCTGATAGGCTACAGGCGCGCGAACGAGAATTTCATATGGCTGTTGTGTTATTGTGGCAAAAGTGAACGAAAAAACAAAAGTTTCTTAGGGCAATTTGTTTGTTATCATGAGCACAATCACGTGTTTAGGTATATCAGTCACTAATCCTACTAATATTATAAACGCGAAAGTATGGATGGATGGATGGATGGATGTTTGTTACTCTTTAACGTAAAAACTACTGAATTGATCTGGATGAAATTTGGCACAGGGATAGATAATAGTCTGAAATACCACATAGGATAGTTTTTATCCCGGTAGTGTGATCCCGCGGGACAATTACCGAAAAAACGCGGGCGAAGCCGTGGGCAGAAGCTAGTTACCCTATATAGTAATGCTACTTCTATTTACTAGAATTCTTGATAACTGAAGATCGTATACCGGACCGAAATAAATTCATAAGGATAACGAACTCCAATCTTCTTTGGCAATACAAAAGATGATTAGTCAAAAAGACTGATACTATATAACTGACTAAGCCAAAGAGTGCATGCCAAAACAGAGCATTAAGTCACAAGTCACGATTCTCAGCAATGAGGAATATCAGCGAGGCGGAGGGCAATGACAGATGGCAATTGCCACTATTGCTATAACTCTGACTAGTATTTTTCTAGTTCAGTTTAACAAACTTGATACAATTATTCTTGAGCATGTACTGTTTATGGAAGATATTTTGAAGAATGCTGCTGGAATGATAAACTTAAATACTATGCAATATCATGAAACTATTTGTCTTCGGAAGGTTAGTCAGAGGTGTTTTACAGTACACTTACATTCAGCCAGTAATGTTTAAGGCTAATGTAATAGGGCGCGAGCCTATTGCCATCTTCCGAGTACACCTCCAGATACTGTGCTGGTCTTCAGAAATCATGATAGAATAACCCAAAACACTTTGTGTTTTTGACTTGGGAATCTAACTTAGTTTAACAAGCTTAGCAGTCGCGCTCACGACTCACTACGCTACAGTCCTCCTAGGCATAAACTGAAACATCGTCATCAGCCTAGCCTTTTCCCAAGTATGTTGGGCTCGGATTCCAGTCTAATCGGATACCAGTATTTTACTTCAAGCGGCTACCTATCTGTCTTCCCCAGTTAGTACTAGGTAATACAATACCCTGGTTGTAAGACTTTTGGACCACTGACTACGTGTAACGTCTGTCAAAGATCTACAATTGACAGGCGGGACCAACGGCTTAACGTGCTTTCGTGGCACGGAGGAAACTCGGTATGTAATGGTCACCCATCCACCGACCAACCTGGGCAAGCGCGGCTTAACCTCGAGATCGACCCGAGTGGTATAAACTCAGAAATAATATTATCATCATTCATCATCATCATCAGCCTTTAATGTTCTGACTGCTGGTAAACAGGCCTCCTCTCTATGAGAGGGCGTGGGGTATAATCCACCACGCGGGCCCAGTGCGCGTTGGTATAATATAATAACAATAATATTATAACTCAGAATAAAAGTAAGATTTCAATAAGTTTCTCACAAAATCTGCACAGAAGCTAAAAAGTCAGCCCAAAGCAAGGCATTTTCAAATATTATGAAACTTTCAAGGTTCATTCAATAAAATAAAGATAGTCTTGGATTATGTTCTGTCTACAAAATGATACTACAGCTTATCTCTAAGGACAAAGCATTGCAAAACATTACGATGTCCACATACTGATAGCAGATTATAAAATATTTACTAAAGACTTTCATTGTTCGAAGATTTGATTATCATTTTAATGATCAATAAAAGTTTTACTATAATCTTTTTATGAAAAACTAGCTTATACCCACAGCGTCGCCCGCGTGGATTTCAATAATTGTCCCACGGGAACATACTATCGGGATAAAAAGTATCCTATGTGTTAATCCAGGTTATAAACTACCCGTGTGCCAAATTTCTTCCAAATCCATTCAGTAGTTTTTGCGTGAAAGATTAACAAACATCCATCCATCCATCCTCACAAACTTTCGCATTTATAATATTAGTAGGATAAACAAAGCAAAACTGCTTTGTTTATTATGTTTTAAGACCAAACAGTCTTAAAACTGGGTATTTAGTCTGAACGGCCCAAAACGAATGTAATAAAGCCATTACGTTGACACAATATAACTATGAAATATGATGACAATGAAATTGAAGAATATAAATCAATCAAACCCCCAAATTTAATGGCAAAATGAATTCTGATTGAAAAACTAGGAGCCAAATGTCATCAATACTTGTAATTCGAATTGTTTCTATAAAATTCCAAGCTTTTAATGTACCACCGCATACTCCATATTTCAGTATACATTGACCAGTCATTGTACGAACACACCAAAATAAGATCAGCGGCCTATTGTATAATGCACTTTTAACTACAATAAGAAGAATTTAAAAAAAAAAAAACCTAAACCAAATTGCTTAATATTTTTTGTTAACACGTCTGCAACAACTTAAATATAAAGGCACTCCCTCACCGGGCCATTCGCCTTTAATGTAAAAACCCAAGGTTCGATTTGTTCAAAAAAAGTTAATCTGAACTATTACATTACTGGCGAATTCTCTCGATGAGGGATCTCCGTAATCCAATTATTATTGAATTGAAACTGTAGTTTAAAATCTTAAAAATCTACTTACGGGTGACATCCTTAAGTTTATCATAATGCTTAGCGATGGCTCGTGATGTGAAGAAAAATATACAAAGATTGCTGAACAGGATCAGAGCCACCGGTCCGTAGAAGTATGGCAACGCTGCTTCATCCGCTGTGAAATAAATATACGAGTTAATATGGAAATCATCAGCTTTTTTGCTATTAACTAAAAAATAAACATTGGAAAAGCTTTAGAGTTTTCTTTTTAATATTATTATGTTGTACGTAAATTACAAATAGAATTAAAGCTTAGGTTTTAATTTTTATCTTCGCTTCAATAATAAAGTTATCATTTTATTGTGTGAGTTATATTTGAGAAATATATTACTCTCGGCTCTGTTGTATATTTTGGTTTGATATTGAAAATCATACAATCTTTCAACAAATAACAGTAATCCAATTTCGATAACGAACTAACTCTTAACAAATATACGAAATACTGAATTTCATAAATGAAAATATTTGTTAGAAAGTAAATAATAATATCATCTTCAAACTTATTTAGTTTTGATCTGCAAAAATATCTAGAACCATTTCATTTTGTCTCATAAAATATTGTGAAAAAAATGTAGCTAAAGAATGGAAACATTTTAAAACTTTCGTGAGACATTTATTTCACAATTTAATATTACATTATTTACAACTAGCTGTGCCCTGTGACCTTCTTCCCCGTGAAATTATTATAAAAATATTTTACCTAACGTAATCCTTTTTCTGAAATAAAAGTAGCCTACTGAACTAGTTACTGCTTAGAACATCAGCTATCTGCTAGTAAAAATCCCGCCAAAATCGGTCCAGTCGTTTCAGAGATTAGTCGGCACAAACAGGCAGGACCGACAGACAGACAAAAACAAACTTAACGTAACTTTCTTTTTTGTAAAAATTACAGTTTATAAAAAAAACTGTCTGTTTGAAATTACAAACAGTTTAATTTTATTTATTTGCATTGATGAAGAAGCGGGGAAACGCGGTATTGACCAAAGAAGAAAAACAAAACCTTGGTTTAGAAACATTCGCAACTGAGTGTCGAGTGCTAAAGCTAATCTATCTCGGAATGGGCAAGTTGATGACGAATCTTCCGTAAGTAAGAAACCAATTATTTTATTTTTTATATGTCTTTTTTATTTTATTTTACTATGGACACTTTTATCGTGCACGTCTTGCTACATCGTTCTACATAATGTACCATCTCAATGATGTAACCAAGGTTTTGTAACAAGATTCTGATTTAAAAGAGTGTCCATGGAGTTTCATGCCCATTCTTCTCCATAGAGATCTACGCTTTGGAATGGGCAACTACAGTGCTTTCAGAGTTAATATGTCTTGTGAATGGGACTGTAGCTTCATTTTTATTGTTGTTTGACTATTCAAAAGTGCCAGTAATTGGCTTACTTGAAAAAAATATTTTTATTTTTATTTTTTTTTGACCAAAAGAAAAACAAGCCTTACGACATTACATTTTGTTATGTTACGCATAAGATGTTTTTAGTAACTTTTTAGACCTATGTATCCTGCTTATGCGTATTAAGTTTCATTGAAATCGGTTCAGTCATTCCGGAAAATAAGGATTTGAAAGTTTGTATGAAATGCCTTAAGGTTTTACGCTTTTAAAATAATAAAGAAAAATCATCAATCCAACTTACTCTTAAACCAGCACCCCTTAACTCCGAAGTTAGGCTTCAGATAAGTACTGGGCACAGCAGGCGAGAGGTCCATAGTGATGGTGACTATCAACAGCAGGATCGGGAACAGAACAGCGTATACGCAGTACCACGCGAACCTTCGTCTCATGCTGCGTCTTGTTACTGATGCATTTATGTATCTCCTGTAAGTTGGAACAAGTTATAGACAAAATAACATACAGTTTCAAATTAAATAAATAGTCGAAACATGGTGATAAATTTAAAAATAAAAACTGATTTTCTCAAGTCAATTTATGACGGCACGGTTAGCGATGTTGCTGAGCCATTAGCTGCTGCGCTGCGTGTCGCGGATTCGAACGTAACAAATATTTGGATGGCCTAAAGATAGTTGATCCCGGTCTGGCTGTTTGTGTTAGTGAATTTAAATTTTTGTAAAGGTAACTTCGATACCGGAGAAATGCCTGGTGGGAGGAAATATTTTAAAGAAAAAGAAAACATGTTTCATGTATGTTGGCCCCAAAAAACATTAAGTGCTTTTTTGTTTCATCGTATTTAGCTATACCTAACTAAAAAACTATATCGATACATTGCAATTGTACGGGTATACGGACTTTCGCTACATAATTTAACTTGACTTGATACAATTATTTTTGTCATAAAAAATAATCTAACTGCTTTATAGCCAAGTGCTGACAATAGGGTATTTCTTTAAAAGAAAAGCAACTCAAGCGTAACACGGCAAAATAATATTCGACAAAATTTTATAAAATATAAATTATGCACTCCTCACACGTAAACACTTAACATAATAAGCGCTAAAAGCGACGATGAAAAAGCGACGGGTCATAAATGTAATAACGATACATTTAATAACGTTACATTTAAAAGTACTTACCGAACGTTCAAGAATATATCGAAACACATCACGTTAAGCCAGAAGAAACAGGATACGAATGAAAACTGGATCAAGTACGCTGGAACAAAAAAGATTATAAAGACCTTGAATATAATTATAACATAACATCACGCCTGTAATCCCCGAAGGGTTGGGTAGAAGTGTACTTTATAGTACCTTAGATTTCACCACTTGTGTTTAAATCTCATATGGGACGAGCCTGTTGCTATTGACCGAACAAAAATCCAGACTCCGTGGTTGCTACTGAGAATTTTCCGATGAAACAACCCTATAACACTGTGCCTGTAATGAGAATCAAACCCATGGCAGATCCTCGTGCTGACCTAATTTATTTAGAGTATACTGTTAGTTATGTTAAGAGAATCCTAAGGGCGCACTTAAAAAACTATAGTCTGTTTGGATCTGGAGTGAAGAATTCCAAGTATAATGTCTGAAGCTCCTAAAATTAAATCTGTTAAATTAAACCCTAGAACGCAGAGTAAACTATAAATATTTTACAATTGGTAAATAGTAATTTTAATAAAATTCTCTTTCGTTATTTTTTTTACTTTAAAGATTTAATTTATAACTATTTTAACTTTAACAATTCAGAAATTCGTTCTCATTGCCATGCTCTTAGGATACATCACGTGGATTCTTAAAAGAGCTCTCAAAGACGGAGGTTTTTTTTTATATTTGTAAGAAATCAAAGTGGGCGTTGAAAAAAGCCTTTGATGAAATGTTAAATATCATTTCTCAAGATCACTCTTTAGACGCAAAAAAAACCTTCTTAATAATTGAAACTCTTCTAGATTAATACGTTCCAACTCAAAAGCCTTTTTTTATAAAGCTTTATTAGTTCAATTTAATATTTTATTCGAAAACTTTAATCATCAACATCTTTTTTCTCTTGCCCCAAATTACTTGGGGTCCGGCGTAACACGTTTTTTATTCGATTCTCCCCTGTAGCACTAACGTTATTATTTACTCCCTTTTCTATTATACCAGTTCTCACACAATCAATCCAATCAAACATGATCTACCTAGCCTTTTTCTAAATACCAGTAGTTTAAAAGGTGCGGCTGCATATCTGACCTCCGCAACCTAGTTAGCACTGGGTAGTACAAAATAAACTCTTTAGTGAGACTATTTTTCAGACTTTCGGGCTACTGACTAAAACGACTGTCAAAGATCTACAAATGACAGCCGGGAACGTGTTTTCCGAACCACGGCCACGGAGGAAAACTTCAATAATATACAACATTTCTGTTAAACACCATAGCTTACCCATGATAGTGCAAGCAACTGCAGGAAAGGCATGTCCTGCGAGCTGAGTAGCAGCTAAACAAGTGAAGGCCATCGCCAAACACACTGTGTGGCAAGCAAGCGCCTTCCCATGGGTGTCCCGCAGCTCAGTAATGAACAAGTACACAGAAGCCGTCGCTAACAGGAACGGCACCGATATTAGGAGTCCTGCAAAGGAAATAAGACTTAAGTTTTTGAAGAAGGTAAAATTAAAAAAAAAAAACAAAAAGTAAATAGATACATTTATGGAGTTTCAATACTGAGAGTATGGCAAGTTTACTCAAACATTCCAAACAGGCGGAAAATAATATCATGGCTAAACTTATATCTAATAAGTTAAATAATCTGATTATACTTATCGAATAAACGAATCTTACTTTATAACAGATTGTCTTTAAAGATCACAAGGAATGAAAAGCTCTCGTTCAGAAATTAAATGACGAGATAAAATTAATTAAAATTTAATTCATAATTCTCGTAACCCTTAACCTCGTCTCAAGCCCCAAAACCTTTAATGAAAGCTTTCATATTATCAACTCAGAAATAAGTTGTGTTATAAAAGGCTGTAGAAACTCTTCAAAATCTTTTGGAGACTAGAACAACGATGAAATAGTTAAGTAACTCGGTAACTAGAGTCTTCGTAACAAAGTTAACAATTTGTTCTTGTTGCCAACAACAAAAAGTGGAATTAATTAATGATCAACTCTGTTAGTATTTACTTTGGACGAAAAACATACAGCTGGGAATTCTCCCACAGGAGTCGATATAGTAAATTGGTTATTTCGTGTTTACACAATGAATAAGTTGTAGTATTATTATTTGCTGTTGCTATACACAATTTCATTGATATCAACTATTATCTCGTGATAACGAAATCAGATACTGGCGTCTTCGCTTTTAGGTATCGATAATTCGCATTCAATGCCAAACATATCAAGTTATGCAATTTTGATAATGGACGCGAAAAAAAGAATCTAATTGTATTCGTTTTATTTGAAACGGTTGTTTTATGGTAACGGTAATTCCCCCATATCTGCGCTCTAAGTCTGATATTCTAGTAAATATACAAACAGAAAGATGTCAAATCTCATGCTCACTGACAGTCAGCATGAGAGACAGAATGACGGCACGGTTGGCGCAGTGATTGAGCGATCGACTGCTGCGCTGTGTGTCGCGGGTTCGATCCCCGCACGGAACAAATATTTGTATGGCCTACAGATAGTTGTTCCGGGTCTGGCTGTTTGTGTATGTCAGTTTAAATGTTTGTAAACGCACCCACGATACAGGAGAAATTCCTAGTGTGGGGCAAGGTTTTTTAAAAAAAAAAAAAAAAGTCAAACACTTTTCAACCTTATTACTAGTGAAAAGTCGACCGTCAGTAAACTCGACAGAACCTATGGACGTACTAAACAATAATCACCAGATGGTAGTACAAACCTGTAGCATAAGCGATTAGTGTAGACGACGTCTTAGTATCTTCCAAGGGAGTAGTAAAGCATACAACGGGTAACGTAATCCCAGCTGGAACCGACTCATTCCAGAAGGTTTCCATGCAATAGTCTCTTGTACCCAGCAGTGGCGGTCTCGAGTACGGGACGAAGAGGGAACCGTTTACTAGAAGGTAGAACTCGTCTTCACTGTGGAGCTCTGGCTGTAGTTTGTACCTGAGGACAATGTTATTACATTAACACTTATAATGTTAGACGATAAGACTATGAAGCACAGTAGGAGATTGATTGTTCCCAGGTTCGTACTCATTCACAATCCTACACAGAAGGTGTTGAAGATTGAAGTAATGATCATGGCGACGATGACGATGTGCTTAATGAATGCATCTGCACGTGAGTTATTTTTATGGAATTCATTTTAAACGGACCCCCGTAGTTCAACATAAAATACCGTGTACAAAATCTCCTTAGCATTAAAATAACGAAGCCAACCAAATAAATAAATACATCTTAGCTATGAAAACCACAGAAAACATCTCAAGATCAAATTAATAAAGCACTTTTCTCTAATGAATTAACCTCTACATATCGTTTTAAACGGGACACTCGCAATTTCATGGATGAAGGAATTGCTTATACAATTCCTAATGAGCTTAGAACGAAGAACTCTTTAAAAAAAAAAACTCTAAAAAGATTGAATAAAAGTCCTTCGTAATTGGGTATACCCCAATTAAATATTATTAGTCATTCCTTTCGATATAGGATTGAGATTGCATTGCTTTATCAATGGAAATGGAATTTTATAATCGGATGGCTTATCTTAAGTTTTCGTTTTATTAATAATTGTGATAGCAAAGGTATTTAATGATAAAAGTGAGACAATTTACTGTGGAGACCACTCCACAATTAATTGTCTTTAGTTATATCACTAGATTTGGAATATCTTTCTGATAATTTATCGCTGTAGACATTTAAGGACTGTTTTACTTTCAAAGTGCATTAAAAGAAATGTTGGGTTCCTATTTTGTACCTGGCTTTTTTCTGTTTTATTTTTTCAGCCTTAATCAAGTTCTTGATTATTTCGTATTCATGGCAAGATTTTACGTTAAAATTGATTGACAAACCATGATCATTCAGATATATTCGCGTGGTAGGGTTGTTTATTGCCAAATCACCCAACATAGCTTCTAAATTATAAGTTCCATCAAATTCAAGACTGAAACACAAGTTACATAACGTCACACCTTCTTTTTCCTGAAGGGTTAGGTAGACGTGCAATATAACATTACACCTACGTTTTACAACTTTTGTTTTAATAACATGTGATAGTGGGCGAGTCTATTGAAGTTGAGATTGAATTTGGCAGAATTTCCCCAGCTTAAAACGGAATCCATACTAATATTATAAATGCGAAAGTCACTCTGTTTGTTTGTATGTTTGTTGGTTACCTTTTCACGACTAAACGGCTGATCGGACCTTAATTAAATTTGGCAAGAAGATAGATTTCAACCTGGGGTAGGACATAGGCTATATATCATCACGCTACGACCAATAGGAGCGGAGCAGCAATGAAAAATGTTGCGAAAACGGAAAAAATGAGACGCAGACGAAGTTGCGCGGGACAGCTAGTAATTAAATAAAACTTATATTTACTTTTCATATTTACACGGGTTCCCGACGAGGGTTTCGTACAAATTGGTCTCGAAACCGAAGATGTGGGTCTCGTTGGCCTTGTGGAAGATTGGCTG
Organism: Cerastis leucographa; assembly: GCA_963082945.1. NCBI lineage: Eukaryota > Metazoa > Arthropoda > Insecta > Lepidoptera > Noctuidae > Cerastis > Cerastis leucographa. Next base: position 8,050,225 of record OY720361.1, read on the forward strand.
GAAGGTCAGGGTAGACCGGGAGCAGACTGTCTTGACGATCCCATCTTCGACCGTGACGGTGAGGTTCTGCCCGCTTGGACAGCATTTCGGAACTACGGTTTTTATTGCATTTTCCTGTTGACAAAAGAAAATGTTAATGACTTTGAAAATAAAGAAGGAAAGAATGGTTTCGTCTTAAAGGGTAACCTGTACCCTTCTGCCGAAAAGTATAACGAGTACAAGTATATTTGATACTGAAATAAAATGAGTTTTTTTTTTTTAATTTTATACATATTTTGATTTTCATTATAATTGATGTACACTTCTGTATTACAGCGTTGCTGTTTCACGAACATTATCAAGTAAAAAAGATAATAAGTAGTACCTACAAAGTTAAATTAAAAAGTTTTATTGAAACTGAAACTTAATAATAACACAGCTACCGTAAAACCTTTCGCTACTATGAAATTATCGTAATAGACGAGCCGTTAAAATTTAAGAACGAACCTAGTTACTTATATACATTGATGGGTATGTCAAAGTATAACCATATAAAACAGTTGAGACACATTTAGAACGAGCAATATTACCTAAATTATGTTAAGCAAAGACCCTACTCAAACAAGAGTCCAATTTAATAGTAATTCGTCGAAAGCCCACTTCGAATTTAGTCACTTAATGTTTTTCTAAGACGTGACGTTATATTTTAAATTGGGTCACGCCACAAATACAAGGTAAGGACAAGGTAATTATGGATGTCATTCCAACGATGATAAATGGCAATGTTTTATGCCTGAGTTCCATCAAAATTCAACATGAGTATTTGATCTTTGACGCTCATAAAATAAAAGAAATTCTACTGAGGTTGATGACGTAAGGCGTTCATTTAGAATTGCGTCTTTTGGTACAGCTAATGCTTGCATATTAAATGGTCAGACAAAGCTAAAGTTAGCGGGCTAAAAGAGATTAGAATTTAAAAATACTCCTATAATGCACTGATTCTTAATCATATTTTATTTAAATGTTTTGATGTACCGTAGCCTGCCCAACAATGTTGTATCTGACAAAAAACAATAAAGACCAAGTTATAGCGTGTTTAAACGGTTCCGAATTTCTAGTTACTCAACAACTATCAAATACCATAATGAATTAATTTTGCTCTTCTGAAAAATAGGTTTCCTTCGTGGAAATGTTGAAAGGAATACGGAGCAATAGAACCGTTCCTATATTTGTTACCTTATAGATACATGGAAAAAGTATGAATCTTAACATATAAATTCGGATATTCGTGGGTCATTTTTGTCACACACTGTTTACTCAAAAATTAAAAATATAAATGGTGGTTGGCAATAGGCTCGCCCCTGGGGCCACATGGGACTTAAACATATCTGGCGAAATGTTCATACATCTCTGCCTATTCTTCGGGGATTACAGGCGTGATGGTATGTTATGTTAAAATAGTCAAACTTTCAACCAATAAAAACCGTTGTTGGTAAAAATATGCCTCAATACATTGTACAGATGTCGGGCAAATGCTAAATATACAAGCAATCACCTATTTGTTGAAATAGTAAGAAGCAAAGTCCAGCACTGAGTAGATTACGTAAATGTTGGAATGCTAAATGCCAATTTGTTTATTTAAGAGTAAAATCAATGAACTGAGTCATTAGATAATGGTTTTGCATGTATGGGTGTAGGTGAAACGTACTAATATGTTTCATGTTAATGGGTTAAGAGCGTTTACGGCTTACGACATTTCATACAAACTTTCAAAGTCCTTATTTTCCGAAATTACTGAACCGATTTGAATGAAACTTTGTACGCAATTAGACCAATTGAAAGTTACTATAAAACATTTTCGAAAATTAGTGTTACAGCTAAATTAGACCGATTATAAATTATCTATGGAAACAGAAATTTCGAAAAACATTTCGAAAATGTTTTAGTAACTTTTAAGATCTATACAAGGTGTTGTTTTGCATCCTCGTCAAAATAATCAATTAAAATTACGGTATCCAGTTAATTATTAATAAATGCAGATTTTTTTGGTTGTTTAAGATTATCAATATTTCAGAATAACCCCCTTAACGTGGTTTAGGGAACAAAAAAATATCGATTAAACCTTTGAGATTGTTTGTATGTGTGTAAACGAGGTTATAGGGCGAGAACCAGACAAGCCGCGATTAAAACACGGGTGGTTCACACTTACCGATTTCCGTAAATAAGAAAAAAAATAAAAAATACCTACCCATTTTATTATTGATTCAGGACGAGAATCATTAGCATAGTTACCTCCTTCAATTTGACGAGGATGCAAAACAACACCTTGTATATCTTGCTTGTGCGTACCTACGCATATTAAGTTTCATTAAAATCGGTTCAGTAATTTCGGACAAAAACGGACTTGAAAGTTTGTACGTAATGCCGTAAGGCGTAAACGCTTTTAAACATTTAAAGATTATAAGGTTGAAGTAACAGAAGCAGCCTAAAAGAGCACTTAATTTACTGGTTATACTTTTTATTGACATACTATAAAAAGCAAATAAAGTTTTAACCAGTTTCCTTTTAAACACACTATTTAAATAACAAACAACGTAAAAAAAAAAAAAACTGTTTCCTACGGTAAACACATTTAACATATTTCTCAGAACATATTGATTAATCGACTCCTGCATTTTCTTTTAAGTAAAATTTCGAAGCAGTCAAGCCATTTTCCTCATTAACTTCAAGTTTTCTTGGTTACCTTAGGATAACAGCATCAGTTAGTAGAGCAGCGGTGGCACAGTGGCAGCAGCCCCGAGTTACGACCAGTAAGTCGTAGGTTCGAACCCAGGCAGGCGCATTACTTTGTGTAATTTATTTAACCACCGCTGCTCTCAAAACGGTGAAGGAAAACATTGTGAGGAAACCGAAATGTCCTAGATTAAAACATTTGAAGACATGTGACATCTACCAACCCGCACTGAGCCCGCGTGGTGGATTAAAACCCACTCCCTCTCATTGACAGGAAGCCTGTGTCCCAGAAGTGGGAACATTATAGGCTGATGATGATGATGATGAACAGCATCAGTTTGCAAAATAGAATAGTAACAATAATAACAGAGATTTTACTTCTTTTTTTTTTGGTTGATGCACCACAAAAAAACCACATTTAATGGAGCATTGGAAATGTTGACAAAATGATTTTCCTGTTATTGTTCACACTTTTATCATGCGTGCACGCGTCATCACTGCCTGCACGCGTAGCATGGCCACCGTAGAAACGACTTGTGTCGACGGAAGAATCGACGGACGAATTTCATTGTCTATCTATCATTATGTCGATTCTTCCGTGACAAAACTCTTTTCTACAGTGTTCTTGCTACGCATGCTTGTTGGTCTAGTGGTTCCTAGTGTGACTTCTGAGCAAGAGGTCCAATTCCCGGATTGGGTAAAGTGTTATTGGGATGTTCCATTATCAATGTCTCAGCAGCAGCCCCGGAGTCTTGATTTATGCCTGGTTGATGCCAATAGGCTCGTCTCCTATTACATGGCTTTAACATAATTGGCAAAATGTTGGTGTTCTATTAGGTACCCGTCTGCCTAACCCTTCGGGAATTACAGGCCTGATATTGTGTTTTATCAACACAGCTAACGCTTGCTAGGTGCGTAGGTGGGTGATTGTTAGTTCATTTTGCTGCAGCGCACAAGCCCGGGGTTTTCTTATCCACATTCATCATCTGCCTAGCCTTTTCCCAAACTATCTTGGGGTCGGCTTCCAGTCTAACCGGATGCAGCTGAGTAGCAGTATTTTACATGAAGCGACTGCCTATCTGACCTCCACAACTCAGTAACTGGGTAATACGATACCCTTTGGTATGACTGGATGTCAGACTTATTGGCTTCTGACTACTCGTAACGACTGTCAAAGATCTACAAATGACAGCCGGGACCAACGGCTTAACGTGCTTTCCGAGGCACGGAGGAAACTCGGTATGTAATAATATGGTCACCCACGGACCAATCTCGGCAAACACGGCTTAACCTCAAAGATCGACCCGTGCGGCTGTTATTATTTAGCCACGAGCTCCTTATCTTATCCACATTGTAAACACAAAATAATCTGTATCATTTCGGCTTCAAACAAAGCACACCTACCCACCAAAAATAGGACACAACCGTAACATAAGGTCGTCTACGTGCCACGAAGTACTTTCCGTCGGTACATTACATTTCGTTCAGCTATAATAAGAGTAAGAAGCCGGGTATAGCAGGCGCCACGTCTGTCACGCGTCTTGTTAAGAACGTGCTAGCGACGGTAATGAGACAACCGATGACATCTACTATTCTGAGCTCCTGTGCAATGCAAGGCTGATGGATTTAGAAGGGAAGAATTGAGCTTATAAAGTCATGGAGTGTGTGTCGGCTGTTTGGTAAAATAAGTGTCTTGAACCCGAAAGAGGTGAGTAATGTTTAAGAACTAGTTTTGGAGTTTGTCATCTGGTTTTCAACAAAAAAAAAAACATGAATTTATTAGTAAGTAACAATACACACGTTTTACCACTTTGGAAGTGTCTATCTTTCAAACGATTGACGAAGACCTATCTATAGACACCCTGCACGTATAGGTTTGATGGTTTTTTTTTTAGTTTCTGTTCCGTGTAGGGGGGGGTATCCTTAATCAATATATATATATATATATTTTTTTTGTACAAAAAACGTAAAGCGGTTCACAGAATACATCTACCTACCAAGTTTCAGCTGTGTAGTCCTAATAGTTTCGGAATAAAGTGGCTGTGACATACGGACGGACAGACAGACATGACGAATCTACAAGGGTTCCGTTTTTTTGCCATTCGGCTACGGAACCCTAAAAATGAAAATCACTACAAATAGCTTGAAGGACATAACACAGTATGGAAGAAAAAAACCTGCGTAACATGGAACAAGGGCAGGAAGATCATGATGTTGGTATTCACCACGAATCCACACATTTTTTTTCAGTTTTATACTTTAGTTGGATGCACTAATAAATAGAACACGGTTGCACTTAATCCCTTGCAAAAAGCATCACATTAACTTCACAAGTTGGTCTTTTTTTTAAAATAGTACTCCATTTAACGCACACTTATGCATAAGCACCGTAATAGCATCTTCTCGAATCGGAATTCGCTAATAAAAACGACGGGCAATGCTCTTATGTGTGCCACCCACCCGCAGGGCCTCCAAATAAACTGCTTATTTACTCATCATTTACAAAACTTCTGTCAAAGTGGGTGATCACGGTACCGTGTTTGTGAATCGTATGTGTTTAGGGAAAGTTGTGATTTTTCTTGTAAACAGGCGTAAGTACCAGATTAGGTTGCTTGCACTAACAGTTTGTGTAGATTGGACCTCACGCGGATCGGAGGACCGCCTGAGTACCGTAAGTAGTTGTGTGTCGATACATTATGTGGGTATTTGCTAAATGAAAAAGGTCCAGCTTAGTTTTTGCTTACAGGAAATGTTTCACTTGATTTTGCTTCGAAATATTTCTGTAGCAAGTTAGCGTTGATATCTACTTACACGCTTCGTATGTCATATTTTCTATATAAATCTTAGCCATCTGTTAAAGAAGAAACATAACTACTTAGTGAGCATTTATAAGAAATGATTTTTAAAACTCATCCCTAACTGGGAGAGATTAAGATTAAAGTTTGTATGAAAATATGACCAGAAATTCCGTCAGACACCGTTTTGTAATTTCAAAATTTTACTCGAAGTAACAAAAAGATACCTTACACCCAAAGTAAACCAAGACCAAAAGGCAACATAATTTAGAACTATTATTTAGTAACTACTTCTTGTGGTCCCTTGAGAGTATGTTATTTTAAATGATTATGTTTTAAAATTAATTTCCATAAACTGGCTACCACTCATGGGCGGTTATCATAAAGCTTCAAACATACAACCGTGTTTAGGTCCGACCACATTTCGCTCGATTGTTAAATGCACTGTCAAACAAAACGTCATTTTGATTGGCAGTCTAATAAATACTGTTTGTTTATTTGACTCGCAAAAAAACTTAGAGAAGACTAAAACGTGTTTAATGAATGAACTGTCTGTCCTCCTACCCAATATTTTTGTTCAAGAAGTAGCAAATAAAAATGAAAATATTGTGGTGAAGATACACAATTTGATTATTTGATTATAAACTCTTCCACGACTTGGTAACGCTTTTGATACCAAATAAAAAAAAACTTACCTAAACAAAAATTGCCAACAAAAAAAAAGTTTATTTCAGGAACAAAAGCCTAGAGACCCGTTTAAGTCGGAAACTCGCAGAATTTCTAAATGTTAAAACAATTTGTTTTTTAAGGCTTCTTTATGGAAATATCCTGGGACTGGGAGCCGTGACGACACTGACAACTTCCGCGAAATACTCGCAAAGGAAACCTTAAAAATTCTCATAAGAGTTTTTTTTTCAGAAAATGTTCCGCTTGGAAATCACCAAACGTTTTTGTTTATGTAAGGGTTATATTGCGACTAAAAAGACGTCGCGCTACATTTGAAATTATAAGCCAGTTCATGTATATTCAGCAACCTTGTTTAACGATAAAAATTCTTGGAGAGTGAAAACTCATGCGCAAATAATTACAAGGTAAAGGTATAACTATTCAGATAGTACATACAGTTCACTAAACCAAGTCTTATCCTCTAGTACACATGCAGGAGTTCAGTACGTCTACATTGTATGTTAACCTAGATCCAGGCATACAAAGATTATATACTGCACATTCGCAAAGGTCCTCTGGGAGCATCGAGAATTCGGAACCGTTAGCAAATGTCCGCAAAGTTATTTAGGAGCTATCAAACCATCAAGGATACTAAGGGCGAATTTCACCAATGATACTGACACTACTGACAGCTCTGGAGTGTATTAAAATGCGCTTATGGTGATAATCAGCGCATTTGAATGCACTCCGGTGCTGTCAATGTTATCATGGAGTAATAACACTGACTTGAACGTGGTTTAGCGCCGTGATCGCGGTCACTTTCATTGGTAAAATTGGAGAACTTCTAATGTGAGGTTGGTACATTTTGGCAGAACTACGCTCAAATAAGAAAATGATGTCAACGTTGCACCAAAAATAATCACAGCTCATCATGCATTACCACCCAGCACGCTTATAAAACTAATTTTTGAAACAGAGTACATAAATACTTCACTTGTAATCGCATCAGCAATCTTTTATATTTGCACCTAGTCGGGTATCTACTAAAATATTGTTATTAGGCCTAGGGCAGCTTGCCAACAATTCAGAGAAATACGCAGAAACAATTTCGTGGATTACCTATCCATAAGAATGGACTTTATTTTTTAAACGTTGCCCCACACTAAGAATTTCTCCTGAATCGTGGGTACAAACAAACACAAACTAATCACTGTTTTATACCAGATGAAGCCTTGGACTTCGTCTGTTTGGTATCTTCAACTTCATTTTAGACAGCGCGTACACCAGAATGAGCTGCTCCAACAGATTTGTCAACTTTTACCACAGGAGAATATTGTGTGAATGAGAATGCTTGCGGTATTTGTATTTAAACATAAAACTAAAGTTTTTTTCTGCTAAGTCTTCAGGAGCCCTTCAGTTAAACGCGAGGACTATAATTATCTTCAGTTCTCGCGCGCTAAAGGCAAACAAACGGTCAGCAGCACTTATTCTCGGTGATGTTTGGACTTAAATTATTTTCTCTAATGAAAAAAAAATAGACAGGATTGGACTGTTCATGTTACAAATTACATTGCCTTCGATCCATGTTGATGAACTGTAACAAATTACTAACACCTACAATTTTCTAAGAAATAGTTCTGACGTCACGATTTCTTTCTGTACGCTAGTCGTTCCTAACTATTCAATTCTTAAATAACTGTTCTAGTATTTTTTGGCCGAGTTGACACACATTTCTTGGCACTTATCACAATTTTTTATCGTTTTCGTAAGAGTGGGTAACTCGTCATAGCGATAATATCGGAATCCCGACGTGTTCTGAGAAATGTTATTGAATGTAAATAAATATTTCCTCGGAAGTGCATTTTTTTCCTGCTGATTTGTTGCGAAATCTTATCAACCGGGAGTGATAAGGTTAAGCACATAAGGTGGCGCCAAGATGGGCGTTTTTTGTTATATAAGGATGTACTTATCTTCATTGAGAAATCAAAACTGTTCGATTCGATAATGGATCGGTACAATACGACGTATTAATGTGCGATATCGTTTGGCTATGTGATTCAGGTCATAAAATAAATAAATGTGAAACAATTTTGCCAGAGACCAACAGGAAAACTCAGTAGGCTAAATAAACGCACAGAAGTGTTGATAAAAATAAACCATCTACTCAGTAAATACCAACCTCATTTAACTTAAAAGTGGAGTACATAAAGTTGAAAAGAATATTTTAAATAACTTTCACAGATCATCTGAGCATTACTTGGTTGGTTTAGTAAGTAAGATACAGACATTCAAAAAGACGGAAAACTGACACAACTCCAGCCATAACACTGAAAAAACAGAGTGAAATAATATACACGACTCACAGAAATAATTCTATTTGTAACAGATATTTTTCTTGACAAGAATACGAATTAAATTCATAAAAGTAAAGCTATCAGATACCAGGAGGACATACACGAAGGCAGGTAATAGAAATGAAAATATTTCAACCACGCGAGGCACGTATTCGTTCCGCGTAATAACTAGGACAACGCGAGAAAGTAAGTACGTCTGGAAAACCCCCTACATATTCTATTTGCCTGGTTATGATAATACGTATCGATAATAAGTTGATCAGTATTCGGTGGGATATTGGAAATGTCTTCAACATGTCAGCACGCCTTGGTAAGGTATACACCGTTCGAAAGTATGTAGTAGCTTTATAATAAATTTTACTATTATACCTAAATATACTAAAGGTAGAACGAGTACGGCAAATAAAGTTGTTTTTTTTTATATTTCAGACACTGAACTTTTTTGAATCTTGGTTCAATTTCAGACGACTGACTATCTGGGAACAAGTCAGCTTGTGAAAAGTGTTCGTAACGCCAAGAAATGTCTTAAAATTGATAAACCGTGAAAATTTTGATAAAAAACTTGTACAGTAGGACCAAACTAAAAACATGATTGAATCTAATCAGTTTTATATGTATTTTGTATACAAAAAACTATCCGACGCTACGACAAACCTCTCGATAACCGATCTTACAAACAATAAGTGAAAATAATACGAGTAGTTAAAAAACCTCTAATCATCTTCGATAAAATATTAAAATTGTCATCGTAATTGTTACCATGCCAACCCCAAAAACAACAAAAATGTTTCAGTGTTTTAAAAGAAAAGGCAGAAATGTTTGTAATCTCTCAAAATATGCTAACTATGCTGTTCGCACTTAGGCTTTACGTCGCTTTAAGAGCTTTTCACACCTCATGGTACCGTTGCCAGGATTCCTCTTAACCCAGTAAAGAAAAATGAGACCAGAGACCAAATACGTACGAAAATATCTTTGTGCTATTTCAACTACTATTTATTATTCGTGAGCTGAAGCCAACTCCATTTTTTTTGTATATTTCTGTTGCATTTCATTTTTGTAGTCAATCGTTTAAATTGTGTCATAATTTATTTTTGTTCATGTTCATATTCATATTCATATTCATTTATTAATTGTAAAACATAGGTACATTATAAGTTCTTATTTGTTATACATTGAGGGCGCTATGTTTTGCCTCTAGGGCGTACAAAAATAGCAATACATGCAATATAATTAAAACAAGAAATTAATATAGATACATGGACCACAAATAACCAGTAAAATAAATTAGATCATCTATCGCATTAAGAATTTTCAATCACACTGAACAATGTCGATTAGATAATTAGATAAATTATGTGTAGTATACAAAAAAAAAATGTCCGCAGGTATTACAATAAATGAAAACTGTCAGCACTTTATAAAGAATGTCAAAGAGATTGAATGATGTCATAAATTAAAATTAAATGTCAAATGTCACATCAATAATTGTTAGGTACCAGAAATTTTATAATAGCATGTCATTCAAATATTCGGTGATTGAATAATAGCATTTTTCTATTAATAAATTCTTTAATTTTCTTTTGAAGTTGTGCAAATTCTCATTCTTAATGTTATCAGGAATTTTATTGTATGCATGTTATCCCTTATTTTTGTGAATGCTGGTTGACCAGTAATTGGCGTCTGTGTAAGTCCACAACTGTGAGAACCTATACTTAATTTAGTTCACAAAATTTGTTGATGAACATAAATGAATAAAAAAAAATTACTAAATAACTACTTTTAGATTTTACTGAAGCAAATTGTTTGATATTGACATCCTGTTATAAGGTTAATAGCTCGAACAATTTATCATTATTTAAATCATAAAAACATCTCTATAATTCAATAGGTACGTCACATTTTTGTTTACTACCATAAACAAGCAAGCAAATATTTTCCCCAGCTTTGTCTCCAAGCCATTCTTATCGCAAAGGCGAAGGGTATCACACAGGAATTATTCAGAGGACCATTTCACGTCGCCACCGAGTTGCGGCAGGTAATAGAAAGTAAATATTTTCGCCAGTAGCTGCCCGTCGGCTACAGTGAGAGTGATACACTGCTAAAGCCTGCGGCTTGGCACGGCTTACTGTGAGCAGATTGCTTCTACAAATACTGATGGTCTGCCGCGTTTGGCTAGACTGGAGATTTGGTCCTAAGTTCCTAACACTTTGGAAATGTCTAGGATGATGATGCGGCTGAATGTAGATTAACGAGTGGGATTTCTTTGCTTTTTGGTCTTTTATCGAAAGCTTTCTACCCAAGTCTTGCGAAGTAAAAAAAGGATTAGTGGGTATTTGCCACAGATGATAAGTAAAGGGAAATCTGTTAAACACAGCCTGTAATCTCCAAATGGTTAGGCAGAGGTGTGCCTTATAGTAAACATCCATATTTCGCCAGTTTTAGGTGTCATGATCTAAGGGGGTAAGCCAAATCCAAACTATTCCTGTAGCTGAAATCTGTTACTCAAGCGATCAAGTAGTTAATGATTAAATCGCTAAGTAACTCGCTGGTCTGCCAATTAATCATGACCTCAACCTTAGTAACAATATGAAGAGTCAATATTAATTTGGGCAAGTGTTTGTTTACAGGAAAGGTATGTTGTTTTTGAACTCCAATTATCGTGCCAGTAGATTCGTTAGTAATTAAAATTAGATTAGGAGAAATGGCCCTTCGAGTGTTAAGTAAATAGTGAACGATAAAGTTGGAACCAATTTAGATAAAAGCTAGGATAATAATGGCAATCAATACCTACTTGTTAATAATAGAGAGAAGTAAAGTACTCAGATTTATTGAAAAAGTTTTTAAGGAACCAATTAATATTTGTATTATTGCAGAAATTCACAATTTTTTAATAGAAGAATTTGACCAAATATCAGGAAGGTCCAAAAGTTCCGGCTTCAACTATAATGGATGGGCTAGGCTGCAGAAACAGGTCGGATAAAGTAGCCGTAAGGGCGGGCATCTTGTTTATTTTATTTCTATTGTATTATATTATTGTCCCTATTTGTGTTGTACTCGTTGATTGTATCTGTTACTAATAATAGTTAAATAAGTATATTTCATGTCATAACTAACAATATGGACTTCAAAGTCTGCAAATAAAAGATTATTATTATAAAATTAAGGATAAATATCTAAAAACAAAAATTAAACAAAAGGAGATTATATTGAACGAGATAAGATTTAGAACTTGACAATTTTTTTGAGGTATATAGTTTTGTATCTCTGATTAATTTAATGTACACAAGTCGGAAACTTATGTACTTTACCATGTACATGTTGGCAGGTGCAATGTACAAACAATCATGATAAACGAGACTTCATTTAACAAGACTCAGAAAAATAAAATCAACCAAAAAAAAACGTTAAAGACAGTAATCAGTCCAATTCCACTTATTATCACTCAACTCCCCACAATTGCTAGTTGCCTCGCATATAATAACACCAGCTATCAGACCAATCAAAACAACATCAATTGTGTTTAATCCGGCCTTTCAAAGAGGCATCTTCCTTCTATATTATCAGCTAACATTATCTCCACAACAAAGATATATCAGGACATCTCTGCACCAGACGGCCTTACGGTACTTAACAATATTTATTTCGGCACTAGGGGCAGTATATTTTTTGCAAAGAATGCTCATATTAACTGAATCCTATCTTGTGAGAATGAATGTGGTGCGTGGAGTCTCGAAGCAATCTCTTTAAGTGGCCCTTGCCACAATACAGGCAGGGCACAGTATGTGAAATAGAAGTAACAGATCTGTACGTCTACCATGAGTTGTCATAGTTAGATCGCTTGACGTAACTGCAATAGTTCCGTCAATACGCAAATACTATAGTTAGCTTTTCCAACGGTACCGTGAGCTGTGTTAGTGCTTACTACCAAATTCTAAGCAAATGAAGCCCAAACTTGCAGTCGCTGTAGTATATTTTTCTACACGGTGACGTAGGATAGATAACTATAGTGACTCATACTGCGCATTTTAGTACCAAACTATCCGCTAGAGGCGCTGTAAGAGTTTTCATATATTTTTTTAACTACAGACGCTAGCGAGTATAGGTTGTTAAAACTCATGGTACACGTACTGGTCCTTCGAGACGTGATCGTAATCGTAAACTAGTGACAGAGTTCTCTTCTTTGAATCAATGACAAATAATCGAAGTAAGTGGGCTTTCAATCTGTGTCAAAATCTTTGACATCACTTAGATAATGATTGATACTAAAATGGTTTCTCGTATCAAATATCAGGTTCCTGTCACTGAATTTGAATTCAATTCTATTGATTGCAAAAACCAAAATTTTCATTTACAAAACATTTTATTAAAATATTTCTGTGCCTGCCTTGCTAATAAAACCGATCAACTCCGGAGACCTCCCCAATCGAAAACAATTTTGGCAGTCCATTTTAATCCCTTAGGGAGCATTTCTTGGAAAAATATCTCTATACCCTTGTACCCAAAACTTCTGCTACGTTTCTTTCTACTTGTTCCTGCGTCGACTTTGCCTTATCGGGGTTTATTAGTTATTTATCCTCGCACAGCCCAAGGGCTGTGGACCTTCATGTAACTTGCATTATTTTGTTAGACTTAGACCTGCATGTAATCGCGACCTAATTCTCTAGAAAGAATTCCAAGGTCGGAGCAATTAAGTTTTTGTAGAACAATTTGCTTCAAGTCATGTGAAATGCAATTTTCTTTGTCTTGAGCGCTGCAAAAGAAATTAGGTGAGAGCAAGCTATTTAAACAATTACGAAGCTACATTTTTTTATTTCCTTTTAGTTTCTAGTATTTTCCTACCTTTTAACCACTGAACTCAAAGTTAATATTGCGTCTATTAGTGATTCTTTCATCGTTTTCGTATTCTTATTATTCATACTTAAAAAGACATATTTCCTGACTCTTTAAGATAACATATGGATGTGTGCATGAGTTTTTCTTGAATGAATGTGCAACAAAGAGGTGTTGCTTTCATTCAATCAAACTAACAAACAAACAAACACAGATAATATTAGTATGAAGTGCTTTCATTGCATGATAGTGATAACATTGTAACTATGGAGTTTCTTGCCGGTTCTTCTTCGAAACGACAAACCCGAACCGTGCACCTTTTTTTCTCGATGTTTTATAAATGCCCATGTAGGCTTATGCTAGCAGTAATACCTTGGTTAATAGGGGACCATTACATTTTTTTTTTTTTTTTTTTTGTGAATGGCATCTCGCAGTTCTACCTATGAGGTTGTCGTCTGCTTAAACGGACTATCCTATGGGTGCCTTAAGAGTAAGGCTTCCAGTCAGGGCATAAAAACTTACAAACTAAGCGACTGCACGCTAAGGGCAACCCCTGCGGGGTACGAACCTCGGCTTAGGGCGTCGCTGGGGGAGGACCGCATGGGGACAGGCTGGATCTGAATGGTATCATTATTTAGGGGCTGATTTAAAACTACTGGCACAGCCTCGCGGGCTGGCTCGAGCGAGGGTCGGGGAGGGCATGGACCGGGACGTCGCGACGGACCTCGTCGGCGAGGTCGGAAAGACGGCGGTTTGAGTCGGAACTTTTTAAGAGTGCTAGTCTCTTTGCTACTCTCTTGGAGGAGGGTGATAGCATCATCTGTAGTGACGAGGGTACGCCTAGGACGGCGTACTGTACTAATGCGCGAGGGTTCGTAATGGGCGGCCGCTGCGATCTGATTACGGTGCTTAATGGCGTTATCGAAGAAACGCTTCGAAAGACGTTTCATAAACTGAAGGACGGTGGGCATTCTAAGGTCTACGTGTAGACGGTCATTACGGACATAAAAAGGGGCTCCCGTGACTCTACGTAAGAACCGGTTCTGCAAAGTTTGCATCCTATGGATTTACTTAGGCTTGGTGTGAGCGTACACGACGCAAGCGTACGTCATAATGGGGCGGATCACCGCGGTATAAAGGCGCAACTTGCACTTGAGTGACAACTTGCTTTTCGCTGAAATCATGAAATGAAGCCTGCGCATAGCAAAGGCAGCTCGGTCGCGAGCAGCTTTGATGTGCGCCGCGAAAGACAGGTGGTTGTCAAGTAAGACTCCTAAGTACTTGGCTTGTTTCTCCCAAAGGATAGGCTTAGTTGAAATGGCGCATGACGTCACATGTAGGTAAGTTTTATGCCTACTTATGACGTAGTAAGCCCCCACTCTCCAACTTTAATGAGTTTTAAATAAGTAATTTTTTGGTATTTTGATAAAACAAAAAATATGTGTCTAATATTTTTGTATTACCTGTCTGACGGACAAAATATAATGTCGTTTTCTTTACCCAGTCCGCACCCCTATTATTATTGTTCTGTTCTATTTCTTAGTCCTCATATTTTTACCATGACACAGACCTACTAGCTGGGGAGTAGCCTTGTAAGTGATTAGCATGCCTCAACAAACATTAAATAATTAGATAAAAGGAAGTAATATAATGAATCGCATGTATGAGTAACGTTTCCCCTTACTTCGACACCAGTTAGAAGAAAACTTGTACATGGGACGGATATGAGTCAGTTTACTCAAAGGTAGATAATAGTTTATTATTACGTCCGTAAACTACGTAAGAACTATTTAATCTTTCTACTTGTTTTTGTTTATTTTACACATTCTTACACTATCATCCTCTGACGTACACTAAAAACATGAATTTTTAGTCACCCACTAATTACAGGTACTAACTACCAAACGAGTATTACAAAACCATTTCATGCGGATCTCTCATTGTACGGGAATTCTATAAAAAAACGGGTTAAGTGCGAGTCTTACTCGCACACAGGGTTCCATAGCCCCAAACAATATAATAACAATGTTCTGAACGGTCATTCATTAGTAAACCTTTACTCAACCGCAAAGCTAAATTTGATTTACATAGTAAGTTAACAAAAAACAAAGTTACTGCTGCAGTTTGGTGAAAAAGTCCCATATCTCAAAAACTACATATCAAACCTTATTCAAACCAATTTTCGTTGAAAGTTTTTTTTACGTTCTACATCCCCATATTTTTTTCAGAATTTTCATCCTCTTACTTTAGAAATTAGAGGGGGGGACACACTTTTTACTACTTTGGAAGTGTCTATCTTTCAAAAGATTGCCTTTGAATAAAAATAGTTTTAGGAACCTCAATGTCATTTTTAAAGACCTATCTACAGACACGCCACACGTATAGGTTTGATCGTTTTTTTTTTTTTTTAGTTTTAGTTCCGTGTATGGGAGGATATCCTTATCTAAATATTTTTTTAAATTTTGTACAAAAATCATAATGCGGTTCACAGAATACATCTACCTACCAAGTTTTAGCTGTGTAGTCCTAATAGTTTCGGAATAAATTGGCTGTGATACCGGACGGACAGACAGACAGACAGACATGACGAATCTATAAGGGTTCCGTTTTTTGCCATTCGGCTACGGAACCCTAAAAAGGAGGTTAGTTATACTCGAAATGTATAGCTATGTGTCGCCGTGTGTACAGCCTGGAAAAGTACGATCATTTATCTTAGTTCATGATCTGCCTAGCCTTTTCCCCATCTATGTTGGGATCGCCTTCCATTCTAACCGAACGTCTATCACCATAGAATCATTCACCTTAATTCTAGTCTAAAAAATAGCGATGTTTGGGTTAAACAATGAAGCGCTGTCCCCAAATAAATTAGGACAAGGGCAGAACAATGATGGAAAATACGGTCTTTCCAATGAATTATTCCGTAGGTACCTACACCGTTTAAATCACCTCATCACGAAGCCGTCAACCAAGCATTCTGTACATGAAACTAAGTAACTTTACGCAAAAATTATTGCGGTTTTTTTGGGGGTGTAAAATGTTTTGTGGTAGAACTCAATGCATTACGCACTCAAAACATTGTGCTGATGGACGGATTGAATAGTACGAGGGTCGTGGAGGTGTTTAAAGTAATCTTCCATAAAAATTTGTATTTAAAAAAATACTTGTCAAAAAGTTGGAACTTTGACCCCTAATATCTCCGCAACTAGAAGGTTCCCAGGTATGGTGTAGAACAAAAAATTGATCGCAATGACAGGGAGAACCAGTGCCTTGCGGCTTCGTTAAGAGGTGTTTTACACCCTTTATATGCTGTAGATACATTAGATAATTATAATGCACGTCGCTTATTAATTGAATTCCTGACCCTGCTTATTAATTAACTAATTACCTTTGTAAGCTCTTGTATAATATATTGATATTGCTGAAGCTTAGGGCTTTGTTTTGTAAATAACGTTTGGACAGTTTGAATAGGTATTTATAAAAAGTGGGTAAGTTGGGATGAACTTATGAGAGAATCTCCGAAAGAAGTCTTCCGATTTAAAAAATCGTTGACTTATACAAAGCTACACTATTGACGATTGCCCTACTAAGGTATGGTTTATACAAGGGGTCAATGGACCCTTCAAGAAGCCATTAGCCAAGCATTCTGTACAACATCAAACTAAGTAAACTCTCCGCAAAAATTATTGCTGGTACACGACTCTGTTTGGGGTTTAAAAATCACGTTTTACGGTAGGAATCATTGGGACACTCTCAAAACATTGTTCGGGTGGCTGGATTGAATATTACAGGGATTTTGGAGGTATTTAAAGTAAAGTTTATAACATTGAAACCGTGTATTAAAAAAAGACTTGAAATTACCAAAACCTTCAAGACAAAGTTGTGGGCGTTTCCCGTCTTAGAGTAGTTGATTCAACCATCACTTGCATAATGTTTACCTACAGCATGTACCAACAATCTTCATTTACTAGTCCAACAGTGGGCAGTGGCCATCACTCGCCATCACTAACCATTAGGTACTCACAATCATTCGCAACACATGTAGTCATGTTGTTTGATTCTTGTTTTACGCTACAATGATACCATGTCGAGCGTAAATATCAATAAATGCATGGAATTAAATTACGCATAGGCAGGTACATGAATTATTCATTTGTTGACCGTTCACTTTTCATTCATGTGACTTTTTGTTGTGAATCTGAATTTTCGTTTTGATTTGGAATGTTTTTAACAAAATTATTCGTTAGGTTGTAGGATGTATTTTGTGTGTGAACTTTATAAACGACTCAGTGCCTTTTTAAAAAATGACGGTCTGGGATCTTACACAGACCTATGACATATTCAACATACAGAGTTACAGAATGCCTAGTTTATTTACATACTGCGAGATTCTGGTCCTTCGAACCCGTATACGTGAGATTGTGGCCAGCTAAAGGGAGACACAAATACTCAATCTTTAACATACATTTCGTTGTATCCTGAAATATAAACTCGAGCGATATACCTTTTACTTCTAAAATCAATATTAACTGACAGGAGTACATTTTTAAAGTGACATGGTCACTAACATTATCATCAAAAATAAAAACGGGATATTTACCATGTGTACAAATTTTTTTTATTTTCCCGATGTTTCGGCGCTGTTGCAAGTACCTTGACCTCGGATAGATTCAGTTTTATAGAAAACATGGTAAATATCCCGTTTTTTGTGTTAATGAACAATCAGTATAAATAAAATGTTAAGTACATTACAAAAGTACCTATATTTTATTTAGACTTAGACTAACGATACCATACCTATGACTTTCATAGTACATACCACGTGTCAAATACATTACAATGTTCCCATTGAACAGTTAAAGCCTTCTTGAGTGCCGATAAGGGCAAGGAGTGACCGTCCTTAATGACAAACACTTTGATTGCAACACACTAGGAAGCGATCAACAATCGCATCCTACTCATCCACTTATCAGTACCGACTGCTAGAAATAAAACAAATTAGGCTGTCTGCCTATACAATAAAAGTAATTATCTGCCTAGCCTTTTATTATTATCTTGGGGTCGGCTTCCAGTCTAACCGGATGCAGCTGAGTACCAGTATTTTCATGAAGCGACTGCCTATCTGACCTCCACAACCCAGTAACTGGGTAATACGATACCTCTTGGTAAGACTGGATGTCTGACTTTGGCTTCTGACTACTCGTAATGACTGTCAAAGATCTACAAATTACAGCCGGGACCAAAGGCTTAACGTGCTCTCCGAGGCACGGAGTAATTTCGGTATGTATTTATTTTTGGTCACCCATCCACGGACCAACCTCGACAAACACCGATTAACCTTAGGGCCCTCGCTCACGGCGACTTTTTGTAGCGATGCTGTCGCGCGTTTGCATCGATACAGTCGCGATACTGCTCGCTTCTGTTGCGCGTTGCCATTGCGACTAACACGCGTTAGTAGCGATGCAGTCGCGCATTTCGTAAACGCGCGACAGCATCGCTACAAAAAGTCGCCGTGAGCGAGGGCCTTTAAAGATCGACCTGTGCGGCTGTTATTGTCTAGTCACGAGTTCCTCGACCTATTAAATAGAAGTGTCAGACGCTATAAAGATTAATCTTTCGAAGGTTTTAGGAACTTCACGCCTGTAACCCGCGAAGGTAACAATAATAATCATTAATAGTACACCCACATTTCGCGAGTTACATTTAGGTCCCATATAATACGGGGTAAGCTTATTGTCAACAACCAGGCACGAATCCAGACTCCATGGCTGCTAACAAATTTCTGATGAAAAACCTAATAACACTTTGCCCGAGCTGGGTATCGAACCCAGGACCTCATGCTCAGCAATCAATGGACCAACGAGGCAGTAAAAGAAATCTGGAGGACAAAAACCTGACGCTATACAATCACCTAGATATAAGAACAATTATTATGTGAATCCAACATGACTTCTTATTGCAGTGTACCAAAACGTTCCGTAGAAGAACCTATAAAAAATTGGTTGTCTGTAATAGTACATTGTTACCCTAGGGGTGAAAGTGACTTATTTAGCCCCGAGACGGGGTTTTGCACCCGAACGAAGTGAGGGCGCCAATAGTTCGAGGGACTAAATAAGTCTTTTACCCGAGGTAAACACTGTGCTTTTCATTACGAATACAAGGAAAGTAAAAATAAAAACATGCATTAGCTAAAGAAAAAATGAGTAAATTTTATAAACAAAACTCTACATCTCGAAAAAACAATGAAGATCAGATTGCCGCTTTCCCGCCTATTGTTTTTTTTATTTCCGTGGTCAGCCAGCTATTCAGCCATTATTTTTTGAAATTGTTGAAACTAAATTATAATAAATTTATTTAAAAAATATATATTCTTTAATCAATACTTAACTTTAAGTTATTTCAATTTTACATCATGGCTGCATAGAAAGTTGGAACATGGTTCACTAAAAATTTGAAAATAGAATTAGTTTTTTTTAAATATAATTTGACATCTGTCAGTTGAAAGCGATTCTCACTAGGGCTGAAAAGTATTACTTTCATCCCGCTCCTCAGGCAACTTCAGACCTACTTTCAGGGTATGAGTAATGAAAAGTTGGTTTACGGACGACAGTTTAACGTGACAACGTCATAACAAAACATTGATGCGGCGCAAGCGTACAATGAGCGTAACGGGACAATGAGCGTGACGGGACAATGAGTCATCCTTTTTCGTGCATGCAGCCGGCGTTCATCGATTTACTAGGAGTTGTCACGTCAAAAAAAAACTCTATGAAAATAAGTGCATCGAAAGAATAATCATGTTAGATAATCGCAGCGGTATAACCGGCCTACGTTCGAAGCCCTTATTAAGACCACGGCAACGAAACGTGGGTGGAAGGTGGAACGGCGTGTACTGAAAAATGATACCAAACTAACTTTCTTGTTATTTTGTTAAACAAACTGGAAACATTTTGTCTCATGCTCTGTTTATGTTATCAGGAAGTTGTTCTATTTCCTTGTTATTTTTCTTTGTAGTCGTAACTAAAATTCTAAGCGATAAAGGACCAATTTTTTTGTTTGTTTCTCCAATCTGTTTACTGTATAACTTGTATAAGTACCTACTATTGTTCACCTAACCTGGTTCTGAGTATCAGATAAACCTAGAAACTTGCTTTATCGTTAATTAAGAATCTGGTCCTAACGTTTTCTAATGAGAGAATCCTTCAAGATAGCGTTGCGGGTGAAGAGGGCTTATTGCGGCGCCCGTTGAACACAGCCGACTCTGAAGATAAGTTATCCTTTACGTTCTTATAATTTCCTTATTATTTCAAATAAAATAAGATAGTTTTCAGAGATAATGCCCTTGTTTTTAGGTCAGCGAAGATGTTTTAGCGTTGAGAAACGACCTGATCGGGACGCAAACAAAATAGCGGGGTAATGAACCTAGACGCTTTCTTGATTAACGAAGTAGGAAATTAATTTACTTCATCTTGCTTGATGCAGCGCTGAAAATATGTGCGCTTGAAGTTTGTATTTTTGCTAAAAGCAATTTGGACTGTTTTACTGTAATTAGTTTCTGTAAACTAAATTTCCCAAAAAATCCCAAATCATCTTAAATATCTGTTTAAAAGCAATGCGTACGTAATTTTTCAAACAAAATTCCCCGTCTCTTAGCAGCGTCTAAACGCTCATAAACCGTGTATTTAATAGCGTGTGCTTATCTGTGGACATGACGAGTAAGATATCGATGCACTGCGACTGCGACACGATGCGACGGCGACGCGGCGACGGTAGCAGTTACTGACAGCCGAAGATAAGATACACCCACGCGACACAACCGTTACACACCATTTATAAATCAACTGGCCAACACTATTAATGTACAATTTATTTTAATTCGAAAAATTTGTCCGTAAAATTATTCTGAATACCGTATAACTTAATTCGATTCGATAAAATGTTATCGGTTTTAATTATTTATCGGTTTATAAATTAGTGGTGTAACGTTTTCGTAATTAACGTAAATTAGTTTTCGGTTGAAAGCTTTATGTTTTGAAGCGTGTGAGAGATGGAGAGATGAATGCATTGAATTTGTTAGAATTTGAAGGAATGTATTTGATATAAATCTTTTGGTTGATTCAAAAGCTGATTTAGATAGATTTGGAATTTGAGTAATTGCACAAGATTTAAGTGATTTGGAACTTGTACTTAATCTCCGAGAATTAAAATAGCTTTCTGTTCAATTATATTTATTTTTAAAAGTGCACTTACCTTAGATGTCTTATTTTTATTGGCCAGAATATTTTTATCCAGTTTGAAAGATGTTTCTATTTTCCTTCAGATATGAAGTAAAGTTACAAAATTCTTGTGCCAAATAGTCCTTTAGAAAATAACCTCTGACGGCGAGGCAGAACGACAGACGACATTGCTCCGTTTTTACATTTTTGCGATGGAACTCTAGAATTGAGACGGCGAAATCCTGAAAATGTTTTTACATCCTTTATTATATTAAACTGGCTTATACTTCGCATTTCTCTTTAATCTCGTGGGACCTTAGGTTTTGGTCGGTATACTTACGGACCAATATTTGGCAGACGACTTTGTGGGTCTATTGAATTATTTTTCCACTCCGAAATTTTCGGATACTTTATGTCGACCGATAAATTTTGCCTTAAAATATCCGAATTTTCTCTCGGTAAGTACAGTATTATTACCGATAAAATATAAGAGTTCGATTGCGGATCGTATGGGGACCTTTCAAATTTCAATGGCACTTAAAGGCTTTATTAAAGCATTTATCATTGTACGTAGGTAAATGCGAGGTTGACCTCTACCCTGTAAAGTAGCTATAGTCAGACAATCGTATAAAATAATTGACAGATATCAGGTCCATTGTCTATGAGGATTGAAACGACCCTTTTCTTTAATTGACAGTTGGGTACAACTTGCGTTAATATAGACTCCAGTAGAGAAATCCCACGTTTAAATACTTTGAATAGTTTTCTTACGTAAGGCATTCTATACTAAGTAGGTGGTCCCGAGGTTCATACTTATAATATAATTTTAATTTGTGTTAGTAAATAAAACCTTAAAACTATATGTACATGTTAGTAACACTTCACTTGCGCACTATGTCACTGAATAATACAATAAATATATAAAACGTCAGCAAATGAATGTATGAACGTGGACAAGGATCAAGGAGTATGCTTACATACTCCTTGAGAACGCTAACTGCTATGATCCTTAGGTCATAGCAGTTGGCGTTCTGTATTTGCTTCTGACCCCCATGGAAAAAACGCATGAGTGAGTGAGTTTTTTGTATGTTGGGTAACTATATACCTCCCACACATACGTAAATACTAATCTAACTGCTGGCAAACAGCAAAGGTTTGAGTATAAACCTCATAGCTGTATGCACAAACAGCCGCAGCGCGCAATAGTTGACCTCTATAGGTCATCTGTGCTGTTTGTGCGTACGGCTTAATATGCCGTATCTAGGTCTTACCTCCTTCCTTTGTAATGCTGCTCTATAAGCATCAAGTAATGAGCAGGCTCTTAGTAAATTCTGTATACTCTTGTATCTTTCTTGAGGAAGAAATTGACTTTCATCGGCCAGTATGCCATAGTAAAATTTAACTGAGACAATAGCAATGATAGCATAGTGGTGTGACCATTGTTCTGCCAAGTCTTAGGTCACGAGTTAGAACCCAAGGCACGGACCCAGATGTCCGTTTTTATATTTCGGAATTTATATAGTAATTTTTTGGATTCATGTGTGTATTGTATAATCATCATCATCAGCCTATATTGTTCCCACTGCTGGGACGCAGGCCTCCTCTCTATGAGAGGGAAAGGGCTGTAATCCACCACGCGGGCCCAGTGCGGGTTGGTAGATGTCACATGTCTTCGAATTTTTAGTTCTAGGACATGCCGGTTTCCTCACGATGTTTTCCTTCACCCTTTTGAGAGCAGCGGTGATGAAATAAATTACACAAAGTAATGCGCCTGCCTGGGTTCGAACCTACGACTTACTACTCGTAAGTCGGGGCTGCTACCACTGGGCCACCGCTGCTCTCTAAGTATATATATTGTATAATGATCACCAGCTTTGGTGAAGTAAAATATCGTGAGGAAACCAAACATGCCTGAGAGATATTTCTCGACGGCATTTTAAGTTAAGTCAGAGGTCGAGGGGAATCTTTGACACCAAGAAGAAGAATAACTGAGAAAATTAATTTCACTGGTTGAACTTGTCACAATGCCTAGAATTGATATCATCTATGAATAGCCATACTTGTTAGAACACTGCTAAGTGAAACGCAATATTTATAAGTACTTACTTATATATTTTTTGAACACGAATTGATATAATCCCGCTTCTATTGATTAAAGTTGTGCTCCCAGGCTCATTAGCAAGGCACTTCTAAAAGATGTTTGCATGTTCGTGTTTATATAGAGACCCGAGGGCCATCCCTAACGAATCTTATTTATAAGCTCTTCACGTCACAACCGGGCCCACTACATAAATAAATGGAGACGTCAAGATGTGACCACGGACCTTAAGTATTTTTTCTCAATTAAATAAGGTTCTGACATTTGAGATCTTATTTAGTGATGACATGTGACAAGAGAAATTATTCTTAGTTTTTTTTTTATTGTGCTTATAGTAACCTAGTGTGACCGCCCATACACCTTTAAGTGTAGCGAGTAAAAGTTTACATGCTGTAAGTTTCTACGTAAAGATTAAAATAACAATTTGCCATCAAAGGCAGGAAAGCCACAAAAGTTAAATAATCTTAACTAAACGTGTTCAAATTATCGTTTTATCTAAGTTACGGGCCGTTTGTGGCTGATATCTGTCGAACAAATTCTGAAACTCGGATAAGCTCAGATACTACAAATAGATTTCAAGGCAATATCTAATACATACATGTATTAGGGTCGATAAGAGCTTATTACGATCAGTTGGGTTACGAATACTTTTATCCAAATATAAAATTATTTCCAATAGCTTGTCTTCTGGGCTCAAGTATTTTCGGGGAAAGATATACTTTCGCAAAGGATTGAATTTCTATCTTAGACCTAAAATAAATACATTTTATGAAGTTGAACCATAAAATAAAAGAATTAAGGATCAAAATTATTCAGTCCAGCAAAATGAATTCATAAAATATCGTATTTTATTTCTACTCTAGTTCTCGCATGTAAATAGAAAAACATCGCATAGAAAAGTTTATCTGTATAAAATAATTTAACAAATATTACAAAAATAAAACCCTGGCTTACAACTTCAGAGGCTGGTATTATTTGGCGTACTTACTTAGTTCAATTTAAAAATGCTTTAGATATTTCAATTAAAATGTTCTACATCCTCGTCAAAATTCAGGAGGTTGTCCCAAAAGACATAAATAATCAATTAAAATTACGATACCTAGTTTATTAATAAACGCTGATTTTTTTGGTTGTTGAAGTTTTTCAGTATTTCAGAATAACCCCTTAACATGGTTTAGGGAATAAGAAATTATCGAAAAAACGTTTGAGATTGTTTGTATGTGTGGAAACGCGGTTATAAGGCGAGAATCAGACGGGCCGCGTTTAAAACACGGGTGGTTCACACTTACCGATTTCCGTAAATAAGAAGAAAAAAAAACCTACCCTTTTTATTATTGATTCGGGACGAGAATCATCAGCATAGTTACCTCCTTGAATTTGACAAGGATGCAAAACAACAGCTTGTATAAAAAGGAGAATCAAATGCTAAAAAATAAATAACAATACACATAAACTCATTTCCACAAGATTTCCAATCGGTTTAACTTTAACCTAGCTGAGGGCGCTAAGAGAATTCAATAACGTTTTGATCGCTGCACGGATTGCCCACACACCCCTGCGGCAGAGAAACGGGGATTCTCGGTCTGTTTAAAGCCTAAATGGGAACCACCCACTCGAATTCGAAACTATCCTTTAAGCAAGAGATACATATGCATATGTATCTCTTGCCTATAGGATAGTTTCGAATCAAGCAAACATATTATAGAGCTATCATTTACTTTCTGCGTTTTGCGTAGCAATAAAACCCCGCAATTTGCAAAAAACTACAAATTATCTCCTATAATGCGAGTCTTCTTACTTAGCCGTTGGCCCCGGCTGTCAATTGTAGATCTTTGACAGTCGTTACAGGTAGTCAGTGGCTCGAAACCGTGATAACCAGTCTTACTAAAGGGTATCGTATTACCCAGTGCTAACGGGGTTGTGGTCAGATAGGTAAAAAATATTTTAATTCAGTTGCATCCGATAGGACTGGAAGCCGACCCCAACATGTGTATTTGAGAAAAGGCTAGGCAGATGATGAATGAGAGTTTTCTTACTACTATTAATACTATATTCTTTGGTCTTCCGGCATCTTTTCTGGACCCTTTAGTCGTCAAATATCTATCATCACACTAAATGAAATAAACTTCGACACAGACGAATCGCCCGAGGTTGTAAATGTAGATTAAACATAATTGGTTCACGTCGGGTTGAAATTGAGAAAATATTTATCATGGAAATGAGGAAACAAGGATCCAAGCTTAAGACAAACTAAATCAGCCGTTGTAATAAATTACATCGCCTCGTATAAAAATAAGAAATTTATAAAACGAGGGGTTGCCCTTTTGCAGGCTAATCTGAAAGTCAAGTGTTGCCTTGTAAAAAATAACGTTGCTGCTAAATAGAGGCGTTTTCGCATAATAACGTTAAGAATTATGATTCTATGTTGACCCATTTACCTATTAAAACTTCCTCGGAAAATTAACTCTTGAGTTTAATTTCAGGCGAGCGCTAAATTCCTGTAGCGAGCAATAAAATTATACTTATTATTTGCTACTCAAAAAAATTTCACTGTTTTATAACAGATATAAGCTTAAATTAAAAGTTTTACCTTTATAGTATAATTTTCTCAATGCTTTAGTAGTCTAAAACACTTTGTGTTGCCAGCTATGAAAAATAGCATTAACAAAGCAGAAAACGATGACCATATCGATAAAGTTTGGTACGTGACTGCAAGAGGCAAAGAAAGCGACACTCCAACTTGCAGATGGCGTCAAAGATAATAGAAGGTAAACATTTGCTAAGGTTGCCAACACAACGCACGCGCTTACCATAGGGCTGCCTATAACGTCTTTGTATTTTTGGACGGCTTCTATTTGTCACATTTTACCAAAAAATAATGGATAATTTATCATTATACAATAATATGATAAAAAAAAACTTAAACTTACCATATTCCATTCAAGGTGATTTTTTCTGTTTATCAGCCGTAAAATAAAACGCGGAAGAAACAAAACAAATAATACAAACATTGGATATGGACGCACTTAAATCTTATCAGCTTTACCGTATCTATTGGTAACAGTTATTTATATGACTAGATAAATAAGTATAGTACTAGAAACACGAGCCAATAAGTCACTTTATTAAAGATGACTTGCAATGATAACTTAATAAATAAATAGCCTTTTATTTTATATAACCAACAGGCAAACAGGCAAAATAAGACCAATTTATAATTTAGGTCCTGAGGTTTTAAAAGAAATCCAATCGTTATAAAATAGCGGTCAAAGTAAAAATGACTACTTTTTTTTAAATTAGTGGTAACCCTAGCATTAGGGATGACACTCGGGAACTCGTTCGTTTCATTTCATTTCCCATCTGATGTTTGCACAGTCAACACGTATCTCGTATGTGGGATTCTTTTCAATCCATACAGTCCTCTATGGGAGAAATGCTTTACCGTTCTGATTGAAAGCCCCTAAATGCGGTCTGCCTTTTAA
Organism: Cerastis leucographa; assembly: GCA_963082945.1. Taxonomy (NCBI): domain Eukaryota; kingdom Metazoa; phylum Arthropoda; class Insecta; order Lepidoptera; family Noctuidae; genus Cerastis; species Cerastis leucographa. The sequence continues at coordinate 8,077,375 of OY720361.1, forward strand.
CGGTCGATGTAACAGCGTTGAATTTTAATGAGTCCAATTAAGTAAAGAAGGTTGTAACAGCAATTATCATGAATGTTTTTAAAGAGTTTTTGGTGTTCCAAATAATGCTTTTTTTTTGGTCTCATTAAATAAAGTGGTTGGGTATTAATTTGGCTTTTAAAAATGTAGGATTATTCGTTTTACTTTGTACCTACTCATTATATTCTTGACAGCAAAATGTAATAAAAGCCCAAATAACACCTCCGACTTTTATCACCATTCATATAAACAGAGGGAAAATAAAAACATAATTTCCAGAAGCGATTTCATTAAAACAACTCAACTCAATATTATACTTAAAAAGTAAAAGTGACGCTCAAATTATCGTATTTCAAACAAATTAGCGCCTCACAAAAAGGCCCGCAAACTCCAATAGCATAATTAATTACTTAGACCGAAGGGCGGGAAAAATTTCACGAAAGATTGGAGATTAGAGCGGTTAATCCAATAAATAAGAACAAACTGTAGGAATCCGGGAGGAAGGGATCTCATCAATCAATCATTAAAAAAAATATCAGCCCCGTCTGAATCCCCCTTTACAAAGCCGCGGTGCAATTATCGATTTACAAATTGAATTATTTTTTGGGGATCCTTAGTAATACATATTTATGAGGGCATTACAGAGTCTGAATTTTTTAGGTGATTAATTTATTATTCGTCCCTTGTGGTCTACATTCATCTTGTAGATACCAACGTAACCTAGACGCACCTGGTGCGTACGTGTTATGCTTTGTAAACTCCAAAAGATACATGAATTAAAATATGTATATTGATTGTAAGAAATGTTATTAATACGGGTGTGTGGGTATATTTTGTTTATGCACATTTATTTGTGCTTCAATGAAAGAGACTGGCCTCCGAAGACAGATAACTCTAGTGTGAAACCTGAAACGATACAGTCATTTTTTTGTCACAGTCAATCAAGATTTTTGCCCGTTTTCACTTACAGCGCCTAAATGAATACTTAATCGCGCTATTGCATATCCAACCTTCAAGTATGAGTCGAGCGTTTAAAATTCAACAGCGAGCTTTCAAATAGCTATTAACCTAAGGGACGCCTATACTATTAGTGAAAACGGGCACAAATCCCTAATACCTCTCATATCTGGCGTTAAGGCCCGTCTGCTCTGACCTACGCAACTTCTTATCGTCGCACAGGTAGATGTTACCATTCATCTGATAATCCTTCAGGTGCCCACGCTCAGAGATGGACGTCTAGGTTCCTACCTCGATCTGGGTTGGAGATTTCATTCATGACGGGACAAGGGATTTAGCCTCCCTACAGGTTTCTTGTGAGTCTGGGTATTAGTCTTTGAATGCTTTGATCGATGGTTTTTGAAGCCAATTTGGGTTAAGTGGTCTCGATTTTAATTATCATTGATAGTGATTGGCAAGTTTTACCAGAATTTCAATTACTTTCATTGTTGACATGTGCACATCACTTTTTTTGTAAATTGATATAGTTACACTGACACAGACTGCTGCAGACAGCCGTGAGAAGCGGAAAATATGGAGGTAGACCTTTGCCCAGAAGTGGGATACCGTCGGTCCGTCGGAATCACAGTGTGTTGTGGACCTCTTTGTCTCTCAGTTCGTCACTGACAATCGCTGCAGAAGCTTCTGTACGTATTACGTAAGCGTAAAGATTATACCCAAAATACATAGAGTCCAGTAGCTTTATACATCAGTGATTGCGTCAAATCCGGTAGCGTGATTTTTTGTAGACTTGTTTTTAATGTTGGCCCAATGAATAATCTTAGTTTGTGACCTCGAGCACCGAACACAACTGTGTCAAAAATCGAGAAAACTGCGAAATTTTCGCAGTTGGAAAACTTGTATTATACATTGGGCATCACAAACAAGTCTGCAAAAAATCAGAACTACCGGATTTTACGCAAATTACCCCGTTATTTCAGGCGACAAGGTTACTGGACTAATGGTTTTTAAGTTAGTAACTCTCTATTCGATTGAATTATAAAACGTTATATTTTAATATAATTTTATTTTACAAAAATGACTCTTCGGACACCGCAAATCTGGTCCTTCGAGTCTTTCCTTATTCCTTAATATTATATTCTCATTATCTACAAGGAAAAGGCAGTAGAAACACCGAACACACTGTCCTATGCCTTCACTAATAAGGTTAACGCTCAAACTGCTATCAGAAAGTACTTCAGACATATAATATTACAGCTCTGAGTACAGCTCTTTCACATATTTATTACCTCCGCTCTGTCATCGCTGTCAAAACCACTATAATCTCTTTGCTTGTAGAAATAAAGTTGCTCTGAGGTTGTTATGACTGACACGTCTGTCCAAATTGTACTGATCTTTATTTTCGTGCCAATAAAGTTGCTGTTGGATTGCAGCTGTCAGAGGTAACATAATGTGAACGGAATGTAGATAAAATCGAAGATAATGCAATTGTCTGGATATCCTCGCGATATTGAACAGAATGGATAAGTGACAACACTTCAGACTACAAACGTGGGTAGATTGTCTTTGTTGTTATTTAATAAGGTTATATAATAGGTTGTGAAGTCGTTATTTTAATGTTATGAAAGCTTTAAACAAAGGGGTTAGCAAGGGTAACTGAAACTTATATATAATAGGATAATTATTATTATTATGTACAGTTCTACACGGATGGCGCTTGAATGAGGCTGACAAGGGGGGCCCGGGCTGTTGGAAAAAAAGTGAAATTGTCGTGTAAAATGTATTGAAAAAACAAAACTGAGGCGTCAGTTCCAAAATGGGGCTTGTAAAGGAATAAACTTACAAACAAATGACGAAGACAATTTAAATGAAATGTCCTATTACTCTTTCGCCAAAACTTACAAACAATATTTTTAAACGAAATTTTTGCACGTTGTAATATTTCTCTATCTAGCTAAAATTAGGCCGCCCCGCCCCACTATGATCTTGTTCGCTGTAAAATGCGAGTAACTATCTATACCTTTCAGGCGAATGGGCAGGAGTATTAACTTCTAGAACTGCAAAATATAATATCATATATAAAATTAACACATTATGTTACCAGTAGTTATATTAAATATAATATCATATATATATATGATATCATAGCGATATGAAATGAAATATCTATAGATGGTACTCGAAACTAACATATCAGTTGGTAGATCTCATTTCTCCGTTAGGGTTGTGCCTCATCTAGAATCGCATTTTTCTATGATCTAGCCTATCCTATGCCTTCATTTGCTAGAGAAACAGAGCGGGAGTGCTATGGCACGCGACAGCATCAGCACTCGGCAGCACGATCTGTTTTTGTGCGACGGAAAGAGCAACTCTTAGTTAAAGACGGGCAAAATAAATAACTGGTTGTGTTTAAAACAATAATATTGTTTTAATTAACCTGAGAGAACCTTCGAAGAAAAGGAATAGGAGAGTATCGAATTTCTACAAACAAAAAGATAGATTAAATCAATGAAGAATGCCATACCGTTCAAAAATTAACACATTATGTTACCAGTAGTTATTAATAAATGGTAAACATTGTGTTAGGAACACACACCCAACGCCGTGTGTGGCACCAAAGGTACCCTAATAAGACAACCTTTTGACACAAACTGTTGAACATCAATACAAAATTTATCGTACAAACTCTGAACTCCGCATTAAAAACCCATAAGACTTCACTTTTAACCCACATTTTTATTTCCATTCAGGTGCAGTGAATTCATATTTAAATCAGACATCATTTATTCAGTTTAGGGCCTTATGAACGTCAAATAAGCCGTTGGCATTGTGCTTCGGTACATATTTTATTGTTGTTTAGTAGCATTGGTGCATTGTCAAAATGTTGTATACGCCTCCAATGGGTTTGTTGTTCATGAATGGAACTACTGTGACAATGTTTGGATGATTGTTGGTACTTTGTAAGTAGTCCTACCAGTTTTAGTATGACGGTTTCTAAGTAACTGTGAACATAATTGATATTGAATAGGGCCGCGCAGACGATGGAATTATTGCTTGTAATGTACTGTGCCGGAGGCTTGTAGGCTGATCTAAAAAATTGTTTTGTGTTTCTTGATTTATTTACTCCTTAAGGTAAGCGGAACTAAATCTTCCTGAAGATTCATGACTTTGTTAAATACCGTTTCAAACTTGTTAAAACATTTTATCAGTTTGGGTTCCAGCCTTCCAGGGTACCTAAGTCAAACGGGAGTCCGTTTGACTTAGGTACCCTGGAAGGCCGGAAAAAATATACTATAATGTTCATGTCAATCAGTAAACAGGAAGCTTGTACATTTTTAACCATTGACCGACCCTGATGTTTGGATGAAAATCGATCGTACGAGAGAGCTTAGCCTTGGGCGAAAGGAAACGCGATATTGGGATATTGCGAATTCACTCCCAAGCGTGTAATGGTCGGGATTTCAAACGTATACACACAATTTATGGAATTTGTCTTTTGGAAATACCATTACTAGTATTTAAACTAAGGAAATATCAAATAAAACTCGACTAACTATAGTAAGACTGAACAAACTCAAAGGCCAATTTCTACGAATTACTTGACAATTCCTAGCACTAATATTGAAGTAGACAAAACAATAACAAAACTAATGAATTCATAAAGGTTGGGGCCAAAGTTTGTGATACAGACCACCAACAGTTGGTAATCAAATAATTCGGTAAGAAGTGGGTACGGGAGCCAGTTAGGCGAACACTGCAAACAGATAATACCATGTTTGCCGAGGCGAGCAAATACGAGGCGTTCAAACTAACAGCTCGAACATTAAGCAATTTGTTCTGGAACTTATGAGGTGACGACATTTTGAATAAGGATTTTGTTACTGAACTTATTTTGTTCCGCCTTATGAAGTGAAGAAACTTCGTGGAAAATGATTAAGGGCTGAAGTTATTGGAGCTCGCAGTTAATCGCTTCAGTGTTCGTGAATTTTATCTAGTAACTTATCTAGTACGAGCTTATGAAAGTATCGGCTCGAATTGAATTAGCCTGCGATATTAGATAGAGGTGACGGGTATCAAACAAAAGTAAATGACTTGGCGATTGTTTTGCAGGTAAATAATCATTGTCTGAAGAAAAGGTCTTAGCATGGTATACTACTACTTATAAGTGATATACCTGTGATATCAAGGTTCAAGAATTGATTGCGTCATTCAATATCATTCGTACAAAAAATGAAGCCATTGAAGACTCTCTACTTATATTAACGAATAGGTTAGTAATTAAAGATCAAATTACTTTGAAATTACTCAATTAATTACTACTACGAAAACTCCGGAAATACTGTCGTTTTGTCGTGTGGAAATATCTGTCGTTTTACATCCTCGTCAAATTCAAGGAGGTAACTATGCTAATGATTCTCGACCCGAATCAATAATAAAATGGGAACTTTTTATTTTTTATTTACGGAATCCCGATTTTCGTATATAAGAAAAAGTGTGAACCACCCGTGTTTTAAACGTAGCCCGTCTGATTTTCGCCTTATAACCGCGCTTTCACACACACAATCAAACTCAAACGTTTATTCAATCATTTCTTATTCCCTAAACCACGTTAAGGGTGTTATTCTGAAATCCTGTCAAATTTAAACAAAAAAAAACAGCTTTTATTAATAATTAACCAGATACCGTAATTAATATGAATTATTTATGTATTTTGTGACAACCTCCTGAAATTTGACGAGGATGCAAAACTGCAGTTTGTTTGTTAACAGTTAATAAAACTCGTACATTTTTGTCCGATAAAAGTCTAGTATTGGAATAAGAGGTGTTTTCAGTGACTTCACTACAAAGATTCTGGAAGGTGGCCAAACTTTTTACGAAACTTTTGATTTCGAAGAAACCAACTTCTGTCAGTTCTGGTACTACAGATGAAAAGGATATAACAAATTACTAATCTGTCTGTTACGTTTTCTCGCGAAAACGGCTGAACAAATTAGGAGGGTCATAGTATATTTATTTATTTAAACTTCACGTACATAGGTGGTACATAGGCGGACTTAATGCCACAAGGCATTCTCTACCAGTCAACCTTTGGGTCAAATAGGACAGCATTGTGGTAGAGTACAAAAAAAAAATATAAGAAAAATACCATATAGCTAACATAAACTGATATACATAAATAGGTACATACTAATACATATATATACTGTTCAAATAAACTAATATATATTATGATACATACAAATAATCTCTAATACAAGAAACCAGTACCAGTAACCAGTATACGGATAGACCGACTACTTATGATATCCTTACAACTTCCAATAGCCAGTATGTCATACGAGTTTTGAGTATGGGTGAATGGGTTAATACATTATTTGCCCAGAAAGCATTTAATTGCATTAAAATAATAAAAAAAAAAAAAACATACAATAAGCATGCTTTCATAATAAAACTCGCAAAGAAGAAAGGTTAATAAAACCCACAAAGAGAAACCAAAAACCTTATAAAACTTAAAAAGGTTCCACAAGAAACAGGAGTTAGAGTTTAGAGCGTGTTACGATGTTTTGGCGTTAGTTGTAAGAACAAACAAACAAGTCGTTCCATTAGCACTAATTGTGTTAGCTAGCGTGCCCCGTGAACGAACATGGAGTGAGGAAGCTACTGCGATACGGTGGACGAACATGCAAGGATTAAATATGCTTATGCTTATGCACAGTGTTCACGGCATAGGGCTCTTGTAAATAATTTGAAAGCTTGTGAAAAAAGAGTCATAATCTTCAACTAGTCTTATGAAAGATTGGTGAAGGAATATTGACATTATCATAGTTACATAAATTAAGTATTCAAATGAGGCCAAAATTCTGAGGATGAGTATCTAGGCATCTTGACAACATCTAAGCGTAGGGTTCTTATAATAACTATCATAACATCAGGCCTGTAATCCTTAGTTTAGGCAGAGGTGTACCTACAATTACAGCCCCATTGAGCCAGACATGTAATGAGGGCGAGCCTGATGTCATCGACCGGGCACAAATTCAGACTCCGTCAATAACTGTCTGTTTAAATTAATACCAAGATTTAAAAACGGAACAGAAAAAAGTAACATATCAAACTAGTTTATATGATCGGGGACGGGTACACTTCCCTTCCTCCAATACATCATTGTATACTGCCGAGAAATATCTTTAGTGGCTGCTAATATTCGCGCAGTGGCTTCTAATTCTCAACTCTGGCAATGGTTGCGAATAGAACACTCAGTAAGGCAGAAGGTGAGTGGCACTTATTTTATTGGTATTACCAAATAAAAACAATAATTAGGTGGCTTAGGGTGTTACCACACCAATACATAGATCGATCGTCGATCGATGCCATCAATGATGATGATGATGCCATTCTACCATGGCAACAATCGACGATCGATCGATTGGTGTGGCAGCACCCTTAGTTTGGTGACGTAGGTATATTTTATTATATTCTTACTGGTGGCAACGCCGCCAATCTCTTGAGCACATTAACAGTTGAGGACTTTTTTGAATCCCTTTTATGTTTGTTGTTCGTTTATTTAAATGTTTTTAATTAATAATGTAAACATATAGTTAGTTTACTCTACGTAAAAGTCACTACGAAGAAATACAGTATAAACTACATACAATATTGTAATGTAAACTTAATCACAGTAAAATAATCAAATGTCATGTATAAACCAAGCTGAGAACCAGCACTAAACGCAAAACGGCCACCCTTTCGCCAAAGAAAACACTAGACGTTTAAAATATAACGCCTCACAAACGCTGTTGTCATCCAGTAAGTGCTTCTTCGAAACCTAAATTCATAAAGACATTTTGACATTAGCTTTGACTAAAAGTTCTCAAACAATCTTCAAGGAAAATCCTAAAAATACCAACATTATATAAAGGACCATTTATCAAATTCGCTAAAGTAATGTCCTTTTCTTATCTTGGCGCTCGGTTTTTCTCTGGGACTTGAGATAACTACGAAGCTTTATGAAAATTATAGGAATGTCACCACTATCCGGATGAAATGCCCTTATTCTTGAACTTTTACAAGCACTGCGAAGTTTTATCTTGAAATTCCTGGCGACGACGATTGTGGCAGTCTAGAAGATTTCGCAAGAATGTTTCAAACTAAAATGAGACACAGCTCCACTTTAACTTAATTTAAGAAAACGTGTAAAGCTTTACTTACTACGATAACGCAAAGTTGCTATTACAATCAAAACGATGCAAATGCAAAATAAGTCTAAACAAACATCTTGGAAAAGTATCTAACTTCACATAACATTGAACTGATTTCCGTTGTGCTACGTACAGTAACAGTTAACAGAATGTTTGAAACCGTACTTTCGTAATCTTATCAAGTGATTGCAAAACAATAAAAGATATCTATCTTTCTCAGTATTGTTTCCACGACTGTACAAATCTTATCTTTTACGTAATTGCCTCAAGTTTGTTCCAACAATTCTGTCATCATTACGTCTTTATGATTGAGCGACAAAAACGATTGGTATTTTAAGAGTAAGCCCAAATGGGAATAAAAATAAATTCATTTTATTACTTAATAAACCGCTGTAAATTTTATCATAACAATAAGTACGCATTTGTTTCACGAGGGCGATTTAAATCTGTTTTTATTGTCGGTATAATGGACGGATTGGGAATCTCGTTTTATTAAAAGGTTTCGCGATTTAATGTACAGTCGGCTGCACGCAGTGGTAGCACTTTGACTTCGAACTAGTCTAGCTGTAAACAGGTTTTCATAGAATAAGATTTTTTAATGTATCTAATAATATTGCTACTCAATTTTAATATATTATAATATGTCTTAGTATAAACCCAAATGTTTGCATGTCACAGTATTATGACTTTATGACTAATAAGTGTTCTGGATCTATATTTATTTCAGTTATGACCGAAATTGTACAAACACTTATCGCAAATAAGCTGATTTGATTTGATGAAGCTTATTACTGACGTGCGACCAACCGTTCAATTAAAATCCTACTTCACATAATATTAGGCCTATTACGCGAATTGTGCTCTACAAAAACATAGTAGTCAATTTATTTGTATTACCAAATCTATTCTTTATATAATAAATTCTTTTCTATTAGCCTGCGTCATTTTTCTTTCTTGAAACACGAACTATAATATGTTAGCTGTCCGTTTTCATTCAATTTTTCTTTTCAATGTTGGCATGATTAATTGCATACTCGTATAATGAATCAAAATAGTTGCCAATAGGTAAGATAAGTAGGTATGAGATACCGTTATTAGTCACCAAGGATTTTTTGCACGTACTGAATTACCGATAGTGGTTAAAGAAAACCCAAGTTCAAATAAGAAATAAAGGTAATAATAATCTTCACGTCATGTGATACATAATCATAATCATCATCAGCCTATAATGTTCCCACTGCTGGGACACAGGCCTCCTCTCAATGAGAGGGAGTGGGCTGTAATCCACCACGCGGACCCAGTTCGGGTTGGTAGATGTCACATGTTTTTGAATTTTTAGTTCTAGGATATGCCGGTTTCCTCACGATGTTTTCCTTCACCGTTTTTGAGGGCAGTGGTGATGAAATAATTACACAAAGTAATGCGCCTGCCTGGGTTCACCACTGGGCCACCGCTGCTCTCATACGTGATACGTAATACTGTAAACTAATTAGTCACACATTAGACATATTACTGTGTTGTTACGCATTTACATATTTAACATCTTGCAGCCCATTATATTATCGAAATATAAAAGTTACAAATACAAACATAGAAAAGTATTTAGGAAACGCTTGACAGCTGCCATCACTTGTCATTCACCTGTCACTTCGGAAGCAAATGGTCAGTACGTGGGACGCACCTAATATACTTTTTTTCTGTCGACCAATACTTTTGTCGCAAGGAGCAGGCCTTAACTTTTGTATTTGGAATCCAATTGGCTTAACGAAAATAACGGGTCTGAAAATACAACCAATTATTTTTTGTTTGTATTTGGGACTCTAGTGTATAATTTTATCTCTTAAAATTTCAAGTTAGACCTACATTTCTGGACGAGAGGAATGTAGGGTCCCTAAATGATACCTAGCTTTTTGTTTCCATACTACATTTATTTACAGACGACTGCGTTAATTTAGGATCCCTCACGAATTAAGATACTTGACAAAAAGGGTCTTTACCTAGACCCACACTAAATGGGTTTTACATTCAAAGTTGCTATGAATAAACAGTTTCGTTTCATATTCCACGTAAACACCTACCAAAATAACAAGCCAAAATAACTCATGATAATACCAAACATTATTTACCAATTAACCACATAATAACTACTTGGTAATTGGTCTCTGAAGACCATTCGTTGAACACACAAATTACGGAACTCCTACTATTTTTTTAACGTTACGGAATACTTTCAAACTAGGTTTCCGTATCCACCTGGCCTATTTTTATGACCTCATCAACCTAATGATTTAACCTTTCAATGTATTTGAAATTTCCTCGTGATTTTCCTAATGGACCTCACGCCCTACATTATTTTTTATGCCGCCATAATGAATTAATATTATATGAGCACGAGTCTGATAAAGATAAAAGAAACTTATAGTAAAATTTCGTTAAAATTTTATTTGATTATAAGATGTTGGTGGGCTAATTACGTTTTACTGTAAAAATAAATTAATAACCTTGAAGACAGTAGATAATTAATGTTGGAGGAATTAGGGCGAATAGGGGACATTGACTCAAAAGTTGGACTTATAGTTTATGGTAGAAAACCCAGTTTTGGCAAATAAATGGCCACAGACTTCTAAATACGTAAGAAGTAAGAACACACGCAAATTGTATAAATTAGGCATGATACGTTTCACCTTGACGTGGCTAACACCAGTCACCTAATCTATTCGCTGAAATCAAAAAATGTTTCGAAACGCCTAGCTCGCCGACCACTTACGACTTAGGCCATCAAATTTGACCCTGCCAATGAATCAGGTGTCACAGAATTGAGGCACTAGCACAATTGCACGGTAACAAGGTAACAATAGAGTAATTTTACAATTGAACATAGAATATTTTATGAAGTTATTTTAATCTATGCGTGATAGGGATACGGTCTGTATATCTTTAAATAGACTCCGGACCCAGATTAGCCACAGCAAGAAAAATCGGCTCAGAGATCACTCTTTCTTCGAATGTAAATATGGTGCTGTTTCACAAACAATTGGACATTTCGAACCGTGTCCTGTTGTCTGTTAATTCCGGTTTGATGACGCCAAACTCTTGACTCAGTTCTGGGCCGACACGAAGAAGAAAGTGAAACTAATTTCGCGTATTTTTGTATGTTCGATTCAAAAATCGACGTATTTACGTTGAGTTTTAACCGCTCGTTCGTGCTAGGACCTCGGCACCTCTGAGTCAGTTGTACTATTACTCTTAACTAACAGGTTATAACTGTAATCCTTCTCCAAGAAACGGTGACATTGATGAATCTTCTTCATCTCCTGTTTGTCGGGATATAAAATTATTTTCTCAGAACGCGGATGATTATAATCCTTTCAAATGCAATGATACAATGCTTGGACATATTATTCTGTTAACGATTGATGAATTCGCAATTCGGTTTCATAATATTCTCGGAAGGCGTTTAGGATGCATTTGAATTTTGAAGTTACGTCATATCGTGATAAGGTGTGTTTTTGTTGAATGAATTAGAAATTAGAGCCTGTTTCGATTGTTTTGGTTTTTTCCTGTTAGAAAGCTGTTAGGTTTACCTTGATCTACTATCTAAACATCGTTTATATGTAGGTGTTCGATTAAGGTTAGGTACATTCAAATTTTACAAATGGAGTAGTTAATTTAAATATTTACACTAAGCGTACGTTAATTTTGGTTCGAGTTTAAAAAAAGTGTTTCCTCTTAGGGTACGATTTTTTTTTTTTTACTGATGTATCGACCAGTTCCGGTCAGACCCAACCGTGAGACTAACGACTACCGTCCTAATGTTAACATACCTACTTATATAAACAAAGTGTAAGGTATCCACTTAAACCCAGCATAATTTATTAATTTGTATGTTTCCCCTAATTACATGCTACTAATATTGAATTTAAAACACGTAAGATTTATAGCATACTTCGATGGAAGCTTAACTCCAAAATAAACATAATTAAGACTAATAGACTGAATACAAGATGGCCGTGCGATAAGGTACCCGTTTTTTACTACGGAAACCGAAACCAAGGGCTATTAACTAATTTATTAGCTGCACCTGTTCGTGTCAATAACCAGGGAGACACTATAAAATTACTTTAGACTTAAAAAAAAAAAGTGACGATGTGGAAAACGCTGTGTTCGTCATTCGCCTAATTAGGGTGTGTTGTGCGCTAATGTAAAACCCAAAAAAAAAACAATAATGAGGATGAAACAAATCCAATTATTATAATTTCGATACGTTTAAAATCAAATTACATACTTGCATTGCACAGAATGAAAGGAATTAAGTACTTAATTTAATCGTCACTAGAACGACATTGAAGTTAATGTTGCCAAACATCACGTAACAAATGTCACGCAGTTGACAAATCTAATACTGGTAACATGGATAAAACTGTTGTGCATTTTGCGAAATTCAAATGTAATAAGGTGTTTGTTACGTATTTAGGTTTATTATTGTTTGCTTTGCCAAACCTGCGATAAAATACTAGGTACCTACATTAACTAAGTTAAAGAAATCCAAAACTCATGGATAACGTCCAGGAGCTGTTTTTCTTGAATCTATTGATTTGTGTTAAAAAAAAAATCACTTCAGTGATTATAAATAAAAACAATAATACGTTGGAAAATAAACTACGGAGTAAAACTTTTTGATTATTATTTTTGAAAATAAAAGTGCGTGTTCTATCTGTTCGTACAGAACGCACCTATTTACAGGGAACGTACTATCAAAGGTGCGTCGGCGCTCGACGGACGAGCCAATTTATCAGCCACAGTTCCACGAACAACTATTCGAAATTCGAACTACATTTGTTCACAGAACCAACCACAGTGAAACGACCCACGTCGTCGGTACATTACCGTAACACACGCTAACAAATGACTATGATTTTTTTCAAACGTCAGGGCTCCACGTAAAATGGACGTTAGATAATAGGTGGGTATGTTCGGAAAGTAATGACGTAATAGTCCAGTTTAAGTTACATGTTGAGTTTTTTTATAAAGAATCTTAATGAACGAATTTAAATTGCCTCCGTGGTAATCTTTTTCTAAATTGATGTAGCAACTAAGTGTTAAGTTTTAACGTCACCAATCACCATTATAAGATAGTTACTTTTATAAATTGGTTCGGTTACTTTCCTACAAATTATCCAAATTCTAATGCCATTAGTAACAAATCGCCTCGTCTGCATTAACTTCTAAGGCATTTTGTCGGAAAACCCGTGTCTTTCTTACCGAGTCGAGTCGAAAGACGACCTGTATCGGCTCGTCTTCATAAAAATGAAGCAAGCTCTATACGGCAGGCATCAATTCTAATTAAATTGAATTGAAGTAACTACTTACGTTTAACAAAACTTTTTGCAGAAGTGCAGCAATATTCCTTTTGCAATTTTTAGAAAAGAATATCAAAGAATTTTCAAGCATAGGTACATTAGGTACGTAGTTACCATAATAAAAAAAAAATTAGCTTGCATGCCTATCGCCCTGACTCCTTTGTGTGAAGTACCTACGTAGGTATGCGTCACGGAGGCCTGATTAAGCCCTTAACCCTAACGTGATTGACGTAATTTGAGCAAGCATTTGACGTCAAATTATCATTATCTACCGAGAGACAATTCTGTGCGTAATTCGGTACAGTTTTCCTGTAGAGGAGTGTGGTTACGCAGGTTTTTTTTTGTCTTCACTGGTAAACAATGGAGAAGTAAATAGGTACTTTTAGTGCGGTATTTAACTTTCAAGCTTGTATAAAGTTTCTTAAACTGAAGTAATTCTCAAATAACCGGACCACCATCAATAGGGATCACATTTTTTTTTCTTTTTCCGTCGGGTAGTTTATTGAAAAGTGTTGGACACGTATTTTTTCTTTTTTCACGTAGTCATAAAATTACGGAGATATATTGAGTTGAAATGGCGCATGACGTCACATGTAGGTAAGTTTTATACTTACTTGTGACGTAGTGAGCCCCCACTCTCCAACTTTAATGAGTTTTAACTAAGTAATTTATTGATATTTTGATAAAACAAAAAATACGTGTCTAATATTTTTGTATTACCTGTCTGACGGACAAAATAGAATGTTGTTTTCTTTACCCAGTCCGCACCCCTATTGTACAAACATAACTACTAAATTAACTACTAAAAAAATATTACATAACATAACATTACGCCTGTAATCCCCAAAGGGCAGAGGCAGAGGTGTACCTAGGGGGCGAGCCTATTGCCCTCAAATGGGTACAAAGCCAGGCTCCGTGGCTGCTACTAAAAAATTATGGGAAATAAAAAAATATATATATGGTTATAGAATTAAGTAGACCCAAATCACAAAGAGAACCAACTGATTGAAATTTTAATCGACTAATCCTCGTGAAATACATACCTATTCCTAAACTACCTATTTACCTAAAATAAACTTACATAGTTTATGCTTGCATCTTCTCTTCATCAAAGAAACTACTTTTTCAAATAGATGAAAGAATACCGTACCTGGAACAATAAAAATCAAAATTACTTATAACATCCAAATTATCACAATTACCTACTTAGAGCTCATAACATAAAATAACACATTCCGTACAAACAGAGCGAGTTTTTAGAAATGTGTGTTTTTTTTTTTTTGATAAAAGAACATTTACCAACTAACTTAAATGTCCGAGTCCCGACTCATACATTTCGTTTTGTACTAAGTCTGGGTCAAGAACAACCGCAAGTTCACTAACCGGGAATTTCTAATGAATCTTTCGTGAATCACACAAAAACCACATAAATTTATAAAAGTAAAATCAATTTATATTTTATACACAAAGCCAATTCGTATAATATTACTATACCACAATATAAAATTGATAGAAAAACAATAAAATTAAACTCCTTTAGAAAAAGAATGCAAATCAGTTTACATTGAGTTCATAACATTTAAGTTTACGGAATTCTTTTTTCAAATTCAAAATTATTGGCAAAAGAACTTTAATGTTATTTTTTAATTAAAAATTTGATACGAGTTAAACATTCAGCCAGCACCTGATTTAAATAAAAAATCAAAAACACCAAAACTGGGATATTACCACAATAAAAACAAACTGGTTTCGAAATCAAGTCATTGTCCTTGTGTATTATTACTATATTTTATATTGAATTATTCTATAATAATATCATCGCAATACCTACTTCTTGAAAAGAACTCGTTTATTATTGCAACAAAACCGACCATGATTGGTGAATCATTTTGTACAGCGTCCGCAAAAGGGTCAAACATTGACTGTGATTTTTATTTATGTGTTGGTAGTATGGATCCATAAGTTAGTCAAAATAGACACACAACATGTGTGAAATATAAATATTTCTTCTCATTGAGATATTACTGAAAAACGAAGAGACAATAACGGTTAACTAATTAATGTATATAATAACAACGCGACTAAAGTCATTTTATTAATTTACAATAGCTATTTCCACGAATTACTAAGATCGGATCAGCCAAAAACTCCGGATTAGGTTAAACTTTTACAATATACGATATCCCCTTATATTACTCAAACAATTTGTCATTATAATTTCCCAAGAATTGCAGTTACACAATCGTAAAGTACAACTGTTAAACGTTCTTTGTAAACAAGCATCGAACGAGCGAAGCACATAATACCATTAATTCGGCCTAATTAGTGGAAACCATATATTACATTGCAAACGGATGATTAAACCGCATTAGCTAATCCTGCTTTTACACTCTATTTCTCGGAAAATTATGGTAAAACCACAAAATATCTCCTTTACGGCTTTAAAACCTCATTTTGCTTATTCATTTCGCTTTTTGATAGCATCTATATTTTTTTATTGGCTTCAAGGTCGTAAAAATATTATTGTGTGTGGGTTAAGGCTCTAGCTATAGTATATGATAATAATGGCGGCCTTCAGTTGAATAATTACACAAGCTTTATATTGACATTATTGTACTTTTAATAATATGAAAGGTCGTAATTCAAAAGTGTTATGTTCAGTGTTTGCAAAGGTGAACTTGTGTACATCCTATTTGCAGTAGATTGTATAATATATTCAGATTATATCAAAGTCTTATCAACTCAATGCTCGTTTTAGATAGATCCTTTACTAAATACACACATCAAAAGTGTCTAGGGATCAAGCATTTTTATGCGGATTTCTTGAGATTGAGATGTGGCTTTGTAATAAATTTATGATTTTATAAATTTATATGGATCCTTTTTGGTGCATTTCATAATTTGAATCAGGAACTGTGAATCAAATTCGAGTAAAAGATGAAAATCAGCTGTCAATATTTTCCCTATAAAAACATACAACGCATTGAAGACATTATTAGTGCTACTGTTTCCCTACTACTGATTAAAACCAACGTTATTATGGAGCGGCGACGTCATTTAAGCAGGGAAGAAATGCTCAGAGCCGTGGGAATGATAGAAGCTGGTTCCCGGCAACGTACTGTGGCTTTAGCTCTGAATACAAGTCATAGTGTTATCAGTCGACTTTGGACACGTTACCGAAGCACTGGTACCGTGGCTGAGCGCCATGGAGGACGGTATCGCTGCACCACACGGAGACAAGACCGATACATTCAAATCTTAACTCGAAGAGCTCCAACAATAACCGCCGTGATGTTAGCCGTGAGGCTTCATCACTCTTCAGGGAACTTAATTAGCGACCAAACAGTCAGAAGCCGCTTGCATGAAGTGAACCTTCATTCCCGAAGACCGCTACGGGTACCACCTATAGCAATGCACAATCGTAGGATTCGATATCAATGGGCTCTTGAACACAGAAATTGGGCAGAAGAACAATGGCGTTTCGTGTGCTTTTCTGATGAGTCTCGTTTTGGTATGAGACCGGATACAAGACGTATACGACACTGGAGAACCCCTGGACGCCAACAGCGATTAAAATCCTGCCAGGAAGTCCATCCTTATAGTGGTGGAACCATCATGGTATGGGCGGGTATTTGGATCGGCGGAAGAACTGAGTTGATTTGGATCAGAGGCAACCTCAACGCTCAAATTTATGCTGAGACGATTGTATCAGACGTCATCGTTCCTCTACAAGTGCAAATCGGTCCCTTATTTCAGTTAATGCATGATAATGCACGACCGCACACCGCAAGAGTTGTAAGACAGACTCTCGCCGCAGCTAACATCAATGTCCTGCCCTGGCCTGCTCAGTCGCCAGACTTGAACCCGATTGAGCATGCATGGGATATGCTACAGAGAAGAGCTCTGCCGAATATGGAGGGTATCCAGTCGCAAGAAGACCTTTTTTTGTTGTTGCAACGAACATGGGCGGCCATTCCACAGCGTGATTTGGATGAACTTATTTTGAGTATGCCAAACCGATGTTCTTGTGTTGTTAGTGTTCGCGGTAGAAACACGGATTATTAATTGTTTAAGTTACCCAATAAAATTTTAAAGAAAACTGTTATTTCAGTCTTTTTTTCGAACTTTAATGTTAGTGGTTCAAATGTCAAAAATCCCTTTATTAGAAAATGGCAAATTTCTTTATTAATGCAAAGGTGACTTGGTTTATCGTTACTGTGACAAACGAAAACACTTTATTTGATGAATCCTTAAAGAAAATTTTAATTAATATCAATCAGGAGAAAAGTTATTGCAAAAATATATGTTGATCCCTAGACACTTTTGATGTGTGTAGTTGAATGACTACTCGGAAAAAATCGGACCCACACACACATCGGCCCACAATATTGTTGTTACCTGCTGTACGATCAAAATTATATTCGGACCGACCTTGAATGGAGCCGCACTACCTTGCTACCGTTGATGTATTGAGTCAACACTTTTTTAATGTAAATCTGCATGACGTGACGCAACTACCACTAAGTTTGACAAGTAACACGTCATAGAAGAGAACGTGAAAAGTCAGACCTATTATATCTGCGTATAAAAGGTGATTGATTCATAAAAAATTAAATTAAAAATTTAAAAAAACCCCGACTGAAAAACCTCTAAAAAACCAAAAATAAAATTAATCCAAGCGTCGTGGGTCCGCTTTGTTTAGTCTTTGTGCTGAGCGGTCTACTTAGACTGTTTTTTTAGAGGTTTTTCAGTCAGGGGTTTTTAAATTAAATTTTTATTTAATGCTTTTTAAACTTAAATTATTTTTTCTTAGCCTGGACTGTCCCACTCCTGGGCATAGGTCTCCTCCCATTCCTTCCACTTTTCTCGGTGTTGCGTCTCTTCTCGCTAATTAACGAAAACAAAGAAAGTTATAAATTAAAAAACATCTCTAGCTCTTAGGGGGGAGGGGAGGTGAGCAGCCTCCCCCCCTGGCGATGCCCACGGTTACAAGAATTCAAATTTCGAATCGATCAGACCGACCCGTGAAAGTTGTTTATATCCCTTCATCAACTAGAAAAGAGGTGATGAGCTTCAAACGGCTGAGCAGATTTTCTCGAAACATAGCTAAGAACACTCTCGATTAAAATAACTTTCAAACGACACCAATTTTATCAAAATCGGTTCATCCGTTTAGGAGCTACGATGCCACAGACAGACACATAGATACACAGATACACAGACACACAGATAAACAGATACACAGATACACACGTCAAACTTATAACACCCCTCTTTTTTGGTCGGGGGTTAAAAACGACCATACAGAACTTATTTAAATATAGAAAAGTCTACATTCATAATTTCGAATCTTAACATAGACATGTGTTTGTAGGTTTGGTAGACACTTTTTGTTCCTAATACTTTAAAAATCTTAAATGTATTAGAAACAAAAAGTAAATATAATAATGTAAATATGGTTGTAATTATTATTTGTAATCCTTTTAACAAAGGGCGACCACGCACGAGTAAACTACTTATCAATTACTCTTTCAATGTGTACAAGCGATTCCGAACTGTCCGTGCGTAAGTTTGTAATAAACCGACGAAAGTCTGCGTTTGATTTTATGAAAATACAATACTTTTGTTTCACTTCTATCAACCTACGTAGGGTATAATTATTCAGACTACAATAAATAAATAAAAAACTACAATATATGAAAACAAAGCATTACTTTCATTTTGTAGTTTGTTTTGCCAAAGTACCTACGTTGGAAAAAAAATACCCACAGCAAAGTTGTCTCGACTCTAGTCTGGCCATAAATAAAAATATGTATATTCAGAAAAAAAAAGAAGCGCTAAGTCATTATAAAACGTCACATTAATAGTAAAGAACTCCCGCTGTGAGACCGCCATGCGCCAGTAAGTCACGGCTAAGATACAGTTACTCTGTGCTACTAGATACTAAAGCTTTATATAAAAAAATATCTAGACTACAGTAGGTACGTAGTTTGTTTATAATTGTGGCGCCGTTTCGAGAAAAAGCGAAAACTAAAAGTTCAATTAGTACAATTTCTGTTGTAAGACTGCCTCGTTGGTCTGGTGGTCACACGCGCGACAGATTAACTACAATTCCTAGGTCGGACTAAATTTTATTGAGTTTTTTCAAGAGATGTTTCTCAATAACACCAAGGGGTTCTGGATTTGTGGACGGTTTATGGCAATATACTTGCCGCCTATTACATGGGATTTAAACATAATTACTGACGAACTGTGGGTGTATTAATAGGTTCACCACTGTCGAGCCCTTTGGGAATTACAGGCGTGATGTTATGTTGTGCGATTTTTGACCAATGGCAACTTAAGGTTTAATCAAAATTTTTAATGTACTTTTTACACCAGAATCCCGCATGGCCGCAGTAAGTTGAACGTGTCTATTGTAACGTATGATAAATAAATCGTACAAAAACGGTGACTACTTCGTCCAAAAAACATAAAAAGCCTACTACAAAAGTTTGTATAAAAAAAAACAAAATCGAATCACTCTATGGCCATGAAAAAACAAGCGCCCTTGAACTGGCGGTGTTCCAAATTAAATATCGCAAGTTTGTATAGAACTGTTAAATGCGAAGTTCCGTGTTTATAAGTTTAATAATAGACCTTGTGTGTTCCACTCTACAAAAGGCTTATAAATACACATGAGTACCTTTGTACACCATACATTTGATTCTACGTGGCTTTCCGTTTCCGGAAACATTAATTAATTGTTTAGCTTTTACTCCTCCAAATGCTTTCTTGTTAGAAGTTGTTAACGTAATGAATCAGTCATAATACCCATACAGGTTTTTCCTATAGCCAATTAGTATTGGCGACAAAATCCCCCTGGCTAGGACATTATACAGTCATCAACAAACAACGAGGTGTCATAACTTTAATCCTCCACATTGATCAATTACGGTAACTTATGAACACCTGTGAACTTTAAATCTTTCATTTTGAAGCCGCATATGGGCTCAAGCTGTTTTCATAATAATATCTAACTTGGAAATATATTGAGGCGCCCCTTACTTAACTCATAACTTATTTAATATGTAAGATTGGATCGTAGAAAACAAAGCCGCTGGATTGGAAATGGGCACTTTTAGGCGCAAAGTAATTGTGCATCACAACAGGCTCTGAGGCTGACGGAGCGAGTTACCTACGATACTTTTTAGCAGACACTGAGATTGTCCAAAGCCTTAAAAGACCGCTTTTCCACTGATCAATTCACAACAGTATGATCAATTCTCATATTTATTACTTACCAACACGAGAAGGAAACAAAGTCATATAATGAATTAGCAGAAATGCGTCAGAGATACAGCATTAAAGTGCATTCTAATAAAGAAATCTCACATATTTTTATCAAAATTCTTATAAAGTATGTAACGTTTGGATCCTCTGAGCAAATTGAATCGCCTTAGCACTATTTACGAAGTCATTTATTCGGACCTTACGACAAGTAATCCTAGTTTGTGTCGGTAGAGGGATTTTCGTATTTCCATAAGCAGTATTTTTTCCGTTCGCACCGGATTCTGATATATCTACCTCGTTTTCCTCCGAAATTGTGACGGCTCTTCCAATGATACAAAATGTAGCTGTATTTTTCAAACCCATATCGTGGAATTAAACGAAAACATAGTACAAATCTGTTTTAACCTTGTTCTACCTTTTCCTGATTAAGGTTCAATTTTCTACAAATATATATATGGTTGATATGTCGGCACTCGTAAGCCTAACGCAACATGGATATTCAATATAATCATTCAATCATGGATGTAACAAGGTGTAGCATACATAACCATTTAATTATACGTACGTACCTAATTAATTAGTAGTTTTGCTTTAAACTTTAAAAGAACTCCGCACAACAATGTTAAGGATCAACCCTTCTCAGACAAAATTCTCATTGTGCTAATGCTATGCTCTAAAGTTGTTCGTAACGTTACATCGTTATAAGGGTGAAATATTCCTTATAATTTATTTTCCAGTCAATCGCAAGAAAATATAGCCTCAAAACTGGTACAACCGTACGAATGCATTTACTTTATATACTTCATAGTTACATACGATACTCTTGAGAAATGTTGCCACAGTATGGGACTCTGATATCTGCACCAAGATTCTTAATAAATCAAATGCAGTGAGAGTTATCGGGCGTCCGCATCGATACATAGTATGAATTTATTGCACCAACTTGCTTTACTGTTCGAGTAAAAGAAAACTGGTAAATTAAGAGTTATTCCAATGGTCCTTGAGTATTTATGTAGCTGGAAATAAATTGCTCAAAGGCATCTTTATGGAGAAGAAAAAACGTAAATACGAATTGCTGTTTAATCAAAAATAACGAAGTTATCCCTGAAACAGGTTAGCAAAAAAGGCAAATTCCTTCATAAAATTTTACGGTTTGGACTTTTGGAGGAATGATCAATTTGAAATAAGAACTCAAAAGAAAGAATGGTGATTTAAATTTTTGATTATGCAAGCAGGCTTATTAGAAATTGGAATATGACTGTATGTTATCGCTTTTTTACTTAGATAAGTATAATGGATCTATAAGTACTAGGTTTTTAGAAATGAGTCAATGGTGTTGTCATATTTAACGTTAAAAAAACTTTACCTAGCCAGTTAAGAAAACCCCTTGGAATCTTCATCAATTTATACAATAAATAGTGTAAATACATAGGAATGATCTGGTTTGACGTCATCATGGTTGTGTCGCGGTTGTTCGCACAAAATGTGGAGCGGGCGCGACGCACTCCTTCAAATGACGAGGGTCGTCATAGCTTTCATTCCGTGCCGCCGCGGTACGAGCGTGGTAGGGTTGCCATGACCTTTAATAATGACGTTGCGAATGAAATGTTACGGGGAAATTGCCTGTTGTGGGTATAATGATGACGGGTGACCGCGTGATTACCTATTTGCTACGAATCTACTGTCAATTTATTTGATAATTTTAATTAAATTGTAGTAAGTAATATATATTGAAAAAGCACATATTATATTTTTGGACTGTGCAGAAGTTTCGACAGATTTATAGCCAATTCAATAGGTTATTTAACTAAAAAATCCCGGAAAAATCGTAAACACCCTCAAACCGATTTATACCATATTCCAAAAACAATTGAATCATTTCGGTAATAGGCATCTACACTATTGGATCTTTGGAAGCAAATCAATAAAACATCAAAATTGGGATTTCCCCATCACCCAACCATAAGAAATCGTGTCATACAAACACCGAACTCAAACGGAACGCGAACAAAATGGAACATTTCATGCATGAACAGTTCCTCTCAACCCTAGAGCGCCGGGTGGTCTTTGGTTACATAATCGTCACCGCTGTGGGCCATTGGGACTCTTAACTTCAACTTGACACGGCCTATTTCTGGGGAATTTGACATCTTTGCCACTTCCAACTGTGCCTCTGTGTAGAGCCTCTGACAAAACAGCCGTTTGGAGTGTATAAGTTTGCTAAGATTATTTTTAGAGTAGGTTTACTAACTTCTAGTGCTTACTTGTCACCAGTTCTTCCCTCTTATAGGCAAGTCAATACAGTGTAGTACATTATTTTATTCTTAAATATTTTTTATCAGTAAGTTATCTCCTATGCTCAGTATGTTGTGAGTATATAAAATTAATGAAGACAAGTTTTTACTATTAATTTTGACTTCGGATTCTTAATCTGATATGCAAAAACTTCCAAATTTTATTATTTTTGCTTAATTCTAACTGCATTCAAATTCAGTTCAACGTGTTATATTTATAATGTCGATAAATAAATAAACTTATAAACTTGGGTTCAAATCCTACATAACTTAGAAATAACCGATAAACTTTATCCACTTAAGTTATCTAATAACAAATTCTTAACTGTGTTATGATTAAGTCATAGACACAAAGTTTGTATGTTATGATAAGTAATAACTGCTAGAACAATGAATTGACTAAATAATAAATATCTTAAAACTACGATTTATAATAATAAATATTTTACCTAACTAAAAACGGTCAATATTTCTTAAATTCTTGTCTATTGTATAATATTTTTTTGCATCAGTAAGTACTTAAACTCAAGTAATTACTTTAGCTTGATTATAGATACGGGTTTAAGACTAATGAAAACGTTTTATATTTTTAAATCAGAAACATAACAACACGAATAAACGCATCAAACCACAAATACCTTAACACCATCTTAATTTGGGCCGAATCTGTATGTTAGTCCCTTCGTCCCATGAGCCTTGTCTAAAAGCCTTTATTCCGTTTCCAATGTCACCGCTTCATAATTTATGGGACAAAGGCTTAGTGCTTGTTTATGGTATGAGTTATTGTCATATATGGAATGCATTATGTAGGCAATACTGCGTGCCAGTGTTTGTCTGATGTTGGTATTGATAGAATTTGGAGAGCTCAATGCATTTGATTGAAGCTGTACTAATGCTTTTGTTACGCGTTTTGGCAAATGAAGTAGTTTATTATTCCAGTAATAGTGTTTTGTGTGATTAGCTCGAAAGTTAATCTCATTTAGTTAATTACAATTCTGTAAATGAAGAATTTATAAATGATTTGAATGATAAGATCCGCCAATGTAAATAAGATTTTTATCTCCGTTTAAACGGAATTTATTTTATTAATTCCGAATCAGGATCAAGATTAGATTAAATGTGCATTGCATACGTCTATAACTAAAACCTTTTCTAATAAAAACACAATCAAGCCACATATTATGTACCTAGTTCAGACCACATCTAAGAATTAGATTTCAAACAAAAAAAAGAAAATAAGAAAACGCGTCTGATTTTTCCACAACACCATGGAGCTTTTTTGATCCTTCATAAATAAACGGGTCACGGAGTTTAAAAGGGTGTTTACTGACACTTCCTTATACCTTTGCCACATCAAACGATAAAATAAACAAAATAAGACTTTATGATTATATAAAACATACTGACACGGTGGCCTATATTGTAATCTTTTATAATTTATTTCATATTTACCCTTGACTCAGCTGATTGCAACCTACTTTCCTGTTATTTTTTCCCATGAGACTACTTAAATATCCGCAGTTGCAGGGTCAAGCTTAACCTTTTCACAAGCAAGTTGAGATCGGTTTTCAATCTTTAATGAGATGCTCCGGGATATCTATATTTTTCTCGGAACGACAGCTTAGAACTGAAAACCAATGCTTTGAATATCAATATCGTGGTATTTTATTGGGGTAGTAGGTACCAGCAATATTTATTAATTCATATGTTTTGACTACTTAAGTGTAACCAAGTAAAAATGTATTAGGCATGTTTTTTTTTTGTATGGCAACATTAAGTTACCCTAACCCTACACAACCAACGTAGAAAACATAGTACCTATTTAAAACTAAGTTTGAGTTTGGGAGAAAAACTATTATTAACAACTATAAAATACTATCACACTTCTGCTTAAACGATGAGTGACTCTGATAACAACACCATTACTTAGTTATTGCAGGTTACTTGCGAGAATTCTCGAGTTAAACAAGAAATGCGTAATAAAACGGATTCGATTACGAGTATCGGTAGCGTGTCGAGAATGTCAACCGATTACGGTTTTCTTTTTATCGTGTAACGAGCTATTGAAGGGTTACATATATTTTCTTAGAACGGTCTGAAGAAATGATGAGTTGTTTTAGTAATCGGCTCTGAAGAAATATGCGTCATGCTAATCTAGAAGGTATTCACCCTCTATGCGAATTAATCTGTACTATTTATTGCCATATTAATCAAGGTCTAAAAGGCAGTTGCTCCATGAACATACCTTCTAGTAATCAGCTGCATCTGATAAGACTGGAAGCCGACCTCAACTTTGTTGTTTAAGGCGAGACAGTAGATGATAAGACAATGTTAATAAAGTTTCAAAAAGTATTTATTTTCGAAAACGGTCTTATTTGTTTAAACTCAAGAGTTTGAACAGACTTGAAGTAGGCACATTCCATAAAATCCTGGCTCAACCAAATGGCGATGATGCAAAGAGTCTGTTTAGGTTCATGACCCAGATATGTGAAATACGTATTTAGGGTACGATGGGACTGACATACGCATTGCGATTATAAATGTCCATAAATAAAAAAGAAAAAAAAACGGTCTTGTAGACCAGTATCTGCTTAGATATTAGAAATGTCTATAAAACCGTAACCACGTGATTGGCGATTGTTATTTCTGCTTATAGCAACACGATTTGCCACTCTAGTGTGAATGTAGGCACTGTATGGTTTTATAGAAACTTGTTCTGTGTCTTTATGGGATTGTTGACACAAGAGGTTTTCCACTTTCTCAATAATTAACGTATACAACATTAACTTAACAACCCCACAATGTTGCACTAAATATTTATAGAAATTACTACTCTAAACAGAGTAAGAAAACTACCAATAGTTACCATATTAAGTTATTTCTCACGCAACATAATTTTAACAACAATTTATTACAACAATATTCCAGACATAAATCTTGTATCAATAGGCAATGATTTGTAAGCAAAGTAATCCGCCACAATAGGACCCTTATTACAAATCAGGTACACATTCATAAAGCAGGTTCCACAACATCTGATTAATCCGAGATAACGCGTAGTTACACACACACCTAACACGTTCAATTTCCAATAATTTCTAGATGATATTACCCTGATATTATTATCTAGTATTATCGCCTAGGAGAAATGATATCGAGTACAACGCCCACGCACTGGCGAGTCTTGCGACAGAGCAACTTTATCAATATAAATCCTCAGCGACTGTCATGTTTGTAATTAAAACGCCGGAACTTCTATCACAAGACTAAAGTAAATGTTATTTTTAGAATGTCAAGAAAGTGAAAATTTAACGTCATCGTAATTTTAATCAGGCATTTTGGTAAATATTTATTGTACTCGAGTGTGATTCATTGTTTTCACAGATCTTTCCGCATTGAACTTAACATTATTTTATCGTACTAGATAATGTTGTAGTGATAAAGAAAAATGTGTAAAAGTAGATTCATATTAGTTTTTATAATCATCTACTCGTCATCTTCATCTGATTTATAAATTAGCTAAGAGATCAAAACTTAACTAGAGAAATTCGTTGACATAGTATAAAGGAACAACTAATTAGACAAAACTAGCTGTCCCCGGCATGGTTTGCAATGCACTTTTTACCTATCCTATCTACCTACCTACCCTACCCTGCCTACCTACCTACCTACCCTACCCTACCTACCTACCCACCTACCCTACCCTAAACCTTCCCTGGACTATACGACAAACATTTTAAAACCAAAATCAGCTAAATCGGCCCAGCCGTTCTTGAGTTATAAAATTACAACGAAAAGTGGCATTGATTTTTATATACCTACATAGAAGATTAACAGTATGAGCTGTCACAGGTAAACTATGTTCACGGTCGATAACTTTTCTGTAAATCAGGGTAAACAGAAAAAATCATTCAAAACAGTATGAAAAAATTAAAACTAAGTACAAAATGCAATGGCACTAGCCAATGGCATTAGCCAACTTATGAGTTAGAATTAGGACTGACTCTACCAAACTAGGTAATAACCTATGGAACCAAAAGCTATCTCAAAGTAGAATTGCTGTGTTCATGTAGCTAAATAAACGAAGTAGACCATAAGACCAAAACGGCTGTAAAGAATCGCAGAGATGCAACATTAACCGCAGTCACCAGTCACTCCCTGACTTGCACGTAAACCGTTTCCCCGTAGCCAGCGAGCATTTCAAGTACACTATAAAACGTTAACAAAACCGCAATCAGCCATGTTACGAGTGAAAAGGAAGAATCCACTACTCGGCTCTTATTTGTTTTCATCCTTAATTACATCACACAATTAATGGTACGTCATTTGCAATGGCCAAGTGGAAGCTCAGCTTTTATTATAAAAAAGTTAATTTCCTTAATTTGGCCTCTTCCCTTTCTTTGGCCTTATTCTTTAGATTCACATAATGAGAAAAGTCCTGCTTATTCACGTTTAGGCATTCTCTTTTACTTAAATATTTTCTTAAGCCGAATTCGGAGTAAAAAATCTTTGTTATTTTGACGGTTAACAGTTTTTTGGAGGTTCGTTAGCTCATAGGAATACATTAAATAAATGGGAGAGACTTTTTATGTCTAACTAGAATTTGAGTGTTTTAATTGGGTAATTTAAATACAGATTAGTGTGATTAGACCGAACCTAAGTGCTTTAGTTGCGTCCATTAGACGACATTAATTTAGGATTACAGTATCTTGAGCACGGCCGGTGTCTTTTCAATGTGCCTGAAATTCGAACTCACGCCAAGTTATCATGAATTATGTATGAATATATATCTTGAATTTAACTAAAATCAAATAGTCTTAGTTCAGAATTTATAAGATTAGGCCCGAAAACTCAATTCTTTGCTTTCTTATCTAAGCCCACCCTAACACACATGATTGATACACTTTCGCTTAAACCAACGCATAATATACTATTAATATGTTAATCATATTGTTACTTCACCCCTCCTTATTCCATATAGTACATTACTTAATACGGGCATTATTAATAATCATGAAATATTCATAAAACATAAGCATGTGTGTCGTGGAACAGTTTTCTTGATTGTAGCTATGAGATTCGCGACCGTAGACCCTTCGTGTCATGCCCTGTAGCTGTAATTTACATGACAGGTGTAGAAATATTTGTATTATGAAAATAGGGCACGTTTATTTTTTATACGAAGAAAAAGGGGCTCGTTTATTTATTAATCGATTCGTGAAGTTTAGGTATTGTAAGTCACGTATTTTTTAACTATTGGAGAACTCATTACCTATGCTATTTAAGCTTAGGTTATGAATCATAAATGAATAACAAAAAACGCCTTCATCCTCTCTCCTATTCAAAATTAACTTTGCTGTGCCCGACAGGGTCCATAATTGATTCAATGTTTTAACATACCAACTGTTACATGTTCACATTATGGAATGCAATAAAGTATTGAATATCTATAACTTCCCCATGGCTGGTATTCAGATCTCATCTCTGCCAGAGACCGTGTTAGTGGGTGGATGACTGGATGTCAATGTCAATCTTTTGGTTCTAGGAAATGCCAGTTTCCTCACGATATTTTCCGTTGGAACTTACTTACTCGAAAGTTAAAGGCTCTATGACCAATATTACTCTATTATAGATTCCTTATTTTATTGGTTTAATTAAATTGCTCTAATATCCCTCATGTATCTATATAAAAGTTCCTAATATGTTTTTAAATCCCATGTAAAAGGGGTCTATCTTTAAAGTACTTAAATATCAAATCTCACTCTCATAGCTAAGCTTAATCCCCTTCATGTTATGAACTATAAGGTAGGTACAGATGAAATCATATTTCCTAATACCTGGAAAACATTCCTTTGATCCCGTCACGAAGCAAAGATTTTCCCAGAATATTTCACGTGTATTCCAACCTCATGATAACTTATCGTGACAGCGTGTCTGTACTAAATAGAGTAATCAAGAACCCAGGCAATCTTCGTAAGCTAAGCGTCATAAAAAGCGTCGTATCATAAATATCCCATCAGCTTTGCTTCATAATGTGCGAGCCGAAACACAGCAATCATTTGTGAGGCAAATTACGAGGGTTCTAACCGTCTAATGTTGTTAAGATTACGAACACCCTTCGTGTGTGGTTAGACACATATTTTTCTTTTAGGTTGGCATTTTTGTAACTGTAGATTTTTTTGTTTGGGCAGAGCCGTCCCTCCACCCTTTCCATTTCTCGCAAACCAAGCCATTATCCCTTTGTTTATTAAAACTTAGATTGTAGTCTAGAATTTGCCAAAACTTTAGGTCAACAGCTGGTTACTTATAGATACCACACGACTAGTACCAATCAGTAGAGTTTAATGTACCGACAAACCAAGTAGGTACCTACTTCGGTACAAAAATCAGTCTTCTCAAAAAAAGCTTTTTCTTAGAAAGAGTCACCCAGAAAATACGTAATTACTAGACAGAGCCAATTACGAACAAATAGTCAATAAATTATTCGCCTACCTACACTTCAGTTGAACTTTCAAAGGCAACTAAGTAGGACACAAAAATACATATCGCTAGGGCTGACTAAAAAGAAAGAAAGAAATTCTTTGCACCAGATTTCCTGATATAACAAAAGTGTGAATAAGTATTTTTGAAACGCATTCCTTAAAGTGGTTAACTTATTTAACCCCTCTAGTACGATTGTTCGAACGTTATACTTATGGGAAATTCTAATGGGCACACGTCTTTTATTTACATGATTAGTATTATAAAATTTATTTGTTGATTCCCGAGTGTAAAATACTGTTTGTTTTATGCATACTCATGTATCTTCTGTTGTTGTTAGGACAAGTGATTATTGAGGAAAATTAAAATAAATATCATGACTGAACAACAGCTTGCTATGCATAATAACAATATTTGTATAGTACCTAAAGAATAATTATTTAAATAATCAAAGAAAACATTTTAATCGTTTCGTTTCACGTTTTGCATTTTGACTAGCCATTATTTTGGTTTCAGGATAATAGCTAATAAATATCTAATTACGTAAACGACCTTTACTACATAAACAACGTTTATCGAATCTATTTTATTCATAGTTAGTTTCTGGGTCGTAAACAATTATGGTTATGTATTACTAAATGATACCTGTTACCAAAAGTCCCACTGAAAAAATATAATGCCTACACTTATTTCATTTCATATAAAAATATGTATCTCTTTCCTATCCATTTTATTCCAAAACTCTTTATCAAAACTCCGCAGTAAATAAAAGCCCGATAAATCTTTATAGATACTTCTTTTTAACCCCCTACCAAAAAAGAGGGAAGGTATAAGTTTGACGTGTGTATCTGTGTCTCTGTCTGTGGCATCGTAGCTCATAAACAGATGAACCGATTTTGATAAAATTGGTTTCATTTGAAAGCTGTTGAGACTGCTCTTAGCTATGTTTCGAGAAAATTTCCTCAGCCGTTCAGATCATCACCTGTTTTCTAGTTGATGAAGTGAAATAAACAACTTCCACAGGTCTGGTCGATTCGAAATTTGAAATCTTGTCACTTGTCACCCTGGGCATCGCCGAGCTTTTACAAAAACATCCCACACAACACACACTGGTATAAGGTCAAAGTTGACATTTAAAAAACAGCGACCGAAATTCGAAATTAGAACAAACAAAATGTCGTCGAAATCAATTTCCCGCTCAATATGTGCCGCCAACATTATCACGATACAATGTTAGCAACCTCGCTATCTAGCGTAGTCCATTGAGTTCAGAAACTAATCGAGTCGGCCTGTCCAATGATCCAGCCATGTCCAACACACAATAAGGCCAGGTTATCCCCTGGGATTGCGGATGCCTGTCGAAACAATACAGGAATTCTGGCCAGTTTCCTGTGCCCGACTCTGACGGTTCGACGTTCTAAGTTTTCAAAGGCCCTTTGGAAGATGGGACTAGCTTTGCCGGTTTTGATAAAAGTATTTAGAATAGATAAATATTTATACAGGAAGAATTTTTAGTCACCGTCCAAATTTTTTCTAGGCATTATGTATCATACACTAACTCCATTTTTGAAAAAAAAACGTTACGTAAAATTTTCATATTAAATCATTTTCTCGAAATAATTATCCGCTCACTAAGTTAAACGTTAAAATACTACACTTGCCGCGCAAACATTCAATGAAAAATGCAGCGCGCACCCCGCTTGCCCCTCGCCCCGCTACACCTGCGCGACACATAATTATCTATCGTCATCCCAAGTCGGCATCAACTTTTTATAGATAACTTTGTGATGTGATATCTCAATATTTTTGTATTGAGTGATACTAAAAGAAAAAACACGTATTCAATGGTTTTCGCCAAAGATTAATATAACAAAATTTGGATGGTGACTAAAAATTCTTCCTGTATATACAGGGTGTAACGGAAAGGGTATATACTTAAGGGTGTGCTACAGACTATCAAACTGAACACGTTTCTCATCATAAAACATGTTTTTCAGCACAAAAAAAAATCTGCTGCCCCATAGAAAATTGCAATACCTATTCGACCCAAATGTATAGGCAGCTGATATTTTTTTTTGCTGCAAATTTTTTTTATGGTGAGAAACATGTTCAGTTTGATGGTCTGTTGCACACCCTTAAGGATGTATATACCCTTTCCGTTACACCCTGTAGATCATTTATTGAGATTCCTAATGCCGTGTGAATGTGTTTATAAAGTAGGTTTAATTTTTTCTTTGTCATTCTTTTAAACATTATTTGAGTGTAGTCGTCCTTTCAATTCGACCTTAAAAGAATACCTATTGTTTGTGTTGCTCGTGTAAACACTGACTCGTGTTCAGTAAATTTGTGAGTTCACTTGAATCATCTATTCACGATCAAGCGAATGATTTATCATTTATTTCATGACTGTTAATATTTTAGAAAGATGGCATAAAATATGCAAATCTGCGGTAAAGCCCTGGGGTTTAACTGTCGGCATTTCCCAACAACAGATTACAATTACGTCGATGGTTTGACCAATGGCCGATAAAATCCTGTTGATTTGCAATGACGTCATCAGTTAGTCGAACGTCCTTCCGAAGACCATCCATCATCACGTTCCAAATGACACCATGATGTCATTATTTTCATGAATACAACAATGTTACATCCTATTCGATATGCTCAGGTGCACACGTGAAACGTTACATCATGGAACGAAAAGGTTTCGTGAGACGAACACATAATATTAATAATCTGATTAAATTCCGTTTCAGTACGGAATACCTGTGTACTATGTAGATTACCGTCATCGATATTATTTAAAGCATTTGTCACTATTACAATATTGGAACGCATTTTGACAGGGGTTTACTGATTTAGATCATGAAAAACCCGAGGTTTTTATCAGACAAAACTCGACAAAAAACAGTAGTTTTGAAATGAAAAACATCAACGTTCTCAGTATCACTGAATATTTTAGAGCATGAGAATTAACAATAATAACCAGTAATGTGAAACCAAAACTACTGAAGAATTTATCTAGAATCTAGATAAATCCTTCAGTAGTTTTCTTTCAGTTAGTTTAGCGTTATTTCTTTCTTCGTTTTTATCTCATCATCTAGATTCTAGATTAAAAGATTTCCAAGCTATCTAATACGAGTCTAATCATCAATTGCTTGCACGGTCACGTAGTTATGTCGATCATGCATCAGAACTATTAAGGAATAATGTATGCCTTGGCAACTATCAATCAGTTTTATCTGATTAGGAACGTAGACGCTTAGGGGAATCCCCATAACGTGCATGAGGAACCCTGATATGAAATTACACCTTCTTGCAATTTGACTCCATAACGGAGGCATTAGAACTCGCGATATGAAATAGGACCTTCTTACAATTTGAAGAAAACCTTTACATATTCACTTATTCAGGTTTTTGCGTGTTGCATTTTATTGGTGCAATTTAATTATGTTGCTTTTATAAACACGTAACAGTTTTCAAGAATAACAGGCAAGCAAGAATGAACACAGCGTTAAAATTCAATGTTTTTTTTTTTATATTGTCGTGGTAATGTTGTGGAGAAATAGGTATTTACAAATTCATGAACCAATAAGTTTCCCTTTACAAACTTTCAAAGATCTAAATTGAAAGCCAAAACACACATCTCCGAAATAAAATACGTAAACTAGTGAACAGGTATCCGTCTAAATAGGGTCTCTGACACTCACTTTGGTACGTTTTTCTGAGGAAATAAAAAGGAATTTTCAATAGTGACCGAACTCAGTGGAAATAGATGGCGGGATCGCGAGAACCAATAAAGAAACTGGAAGAATTCTATTCAACGCATTCCGAGCTCTCGAATGTTCCTGTCTCCTTGTTACACGATGCATATTCAACCACTCTGGTTACGTGCTGGAATTGTAGAATTTGTTTTCTTAGCTTAGTGTTTGTGATGGTAAGTTATGTTGTAACATGTTTTACTAGGTCGTTGATACTAGGGTCTATTTTTCTCGAAAAACCTCAGATTTTTGGCTGCGAATTGAGATAGATTGTTGATGATCAAATATCATGTTAATCTCTGAATAGAAAACAGTTTAAAAAAAGTTATATCATTGGTCCTAAATGCTAGACCGCTAGCTAGCGGTAACACAATCAGCGATTTCAGACCTCTGGACGTTACAATAAACCAAAGCGTTTTCGGTCGTTTTTTTTAAAAGCTTTTATTTTTAATGTATCAAAAGCATTTAAACTATTGCAATACAATTGAATAATAATATGTTAATTACAACAAACAACCTTGACGATAATTACTAAAAAGATTCACAGTTCTCATCAAACTTAAGTCGGATTCAAGTTCCGTAGTAATTATGCTATGACCACTCAGTGTAAGTACAGGTAAGTAGGTACGTATGTCGAATTATGTAGTGACGTAAGCATCGCATGCAACATTTGTCAATGTCATCATAACGATTATTATCATGTCATTAGAAAATATAGTAAAGAGCGAGTTGGAAATACCAAATGTCACGTATTACGGTATTAACCATGCGTAACGGCTTGTAGGAAGGAATCGGAATCTTCGATAAAGTATCAATAATCGATAGTCTAAAGATTCGGTTAGTACGGTGAGGAGAGATTCCGGACACGGCTCTGGATACTGTGTCTGGGGGTCTACTCTCTAAGCACGAAATCCGTAGTTTCGGCCGAAGTTACGGTAGTTTCCTACTCCGTATCACTTACGGGCATGAGATTCGTTAGGCGCCCGAACTAAGAATGAATGACAACACGATTGGTCAGTTTTCCTTACTTCCGATGAGTTTTCAAAACTCATGAATTCGAAAATATTAAGGAGTAGGGTACATTTCGAAGTATAAAGCTAGCTACGGACGGACCCGTATTTTCGTAGACGGACTTGGAGAGTAGACCCCCTGGTGACAGTTCGAAATATCCGTAACAGTTTGACCTTGTACCATAGCTTCCATGAAAATGGCGATGAAAGCAAAACTAACCTTATACAGACTATCTAATTATTCAATTGATCATTCGCTAAATGGACTTCGAAATTGACAATCTTCAAAGAAATGAATAAAGAAGACCTTAAAAGTAACCCGGAATACCTACAGCTAAAAACAAAAACACATCAACATACCAGAATCTTTCAAAAATACGCTCGATTCAAACCCAAGCAAACAGAAGTTAACCCAGCTAACTCAAAAGGGTAATGCGAAACTTTCCTCCCGAATCACTTAACAACAAATCATATTGACAATGTGATATTGAGGCAGACGTGGGAGCCTATACGGGCTATTACCGAATAAAATTTCATAGAAAGCTCTGCAAACAAGCCTGATGGAGCGGCCCATTAGACTTCATGCATAAATTGTTAGTACAGTGACAACAAACGACACGTCACTGACGTCATCTCCGTTTTATGTCGCATTGTTTTTGGATCTCAATTTTCGTTTTGTATTTTCCCCTTTTTTGCTTTATACAATATATAAAAAAAATATACATTTGAACGGACTACGGAATGTTTTGTGTGGATGGCTCGTTGTAAAGAAGTTGATAAATTTGATTCGTTTTGAAAATTGTATCTGTGTTCCATTTTGTAAAAACATTATCTCCAACAATTCACTTTTTTTTTTTAAATGTAAATAGGCTCGCGCTTGACCACTATCTTTCCTGATGGTAAGCGATGATGTGGGCATGTGTGGCATCTTTGGGTATGGACTATGGACTACAAATTGCAGAAACCTTCAAAGTTTATACTAAATAACTAGGTAGACCTTAAGAACATAAAATCATTTTCTACTCACATTATTTTCTTTCAATCGGAAACAAAAACTTTTCCTTTGCCAAAAAAATCCTTTCAATCTCTCATAAACTGAAACCTTATATGCCAATCAGTATATCAACTGTTTAACACCACATAGCTACCGAAATAGATCGTAAAACTGTATAAAGGTCGCCTATAAATCCCGAGGCTCGATTACGTAACTCGATCGAAAACACCGGCGCGGCGCCTTTAACGCTTATCGATAGAAATCAAGGAGTCGAAAGTTTGCAGAGATCGAGACAAAAAGATTAGGATTTACATAAAATTAGGCTGTGTTATTGAAACTTAACTTGGTAGACAGTGTTTTTGATATCGTTTAGATTAGAAGGCACTTGTTTATTGATTTTTTGCATGAATTATTACTTTCTAATCTTATTCAACACACCCTAATAGGATTTGAATATTTTGGGCTACAGCTAAGGAGCTCAGCTTTTGGGAGGAGCTCGTGGCTAAATAATAACAGCCGCATGGGTCGATCTTTAAGTTTAAGCCGTGCTTGCCGAGGTTGGTTCGTGGATGGGTGATTATGGTTGCATACCGAGTTTCTTCCGTGCTTCGGAAAGCACGTATTTCGGAAACGTGACTATTTAGAAGATGTTCTCCTATGGTATGATCACTTTAAGTTTGCAGTTCGAGATGGAGCTGCTTATCAAGGAAAAATGCATGGAAATCTCAATCCTGGTACATTTATTTTAGTTCTGTGTTTTTCCCGCCTACAGAGATAAATTGTTTGAAGTGTACGATACGTGCTTGCATTGATGACAGCTATTTATGCCTGGCTATAATTTAGAAAATTAATAAAATAGTGGACGATAGGCGTGACCCCATTCCCAAATTCTATTTGTACAAACACCTAAATTAAAAATAAAATATAAAGAAATCCTCTAAAAATTGTAACACCTAACTGCAGAAACAATATCAATCAAGCTTTGATTGAAACAGAGTCCAGTATGATGGTTGAAAGCCCATAAATTCAGCCTACAAGGGCCGACAGTTAGCTCAGTTAACGATTACTGTCTCTATGATACTTGTGCCTCATCTGACTTACAATTTATAAGAAACGGTAAATGAGACGGTTTTCCTACATTCCTTAGATGGGAATTTTCCATATTTCTTGAAGCTTCAGGTGTTGAATCGTAATTCTCCGGTTTATTACTATTGCTAGGTAAGTCTTTCTTTATACGGTCTCACATTCTATAATTTAAAAACAATTGGTAGGTGACCTGGCTAGGCGAGGAGATGACCAATGGAGCATAGCTTTGAACGGATGATGGCCAACGTTAGGCCAAAGAGACTAGGACCATTCAAAGTCATGTTAGGTTGATGATAGCTTCTCAGTCGCGATTCCGAATCCAATAATCCTACAAAATGCGAAAGTTTGGAGGATGGATGAATGCTTGTTACTCTTTCACGCAAAAACTACTGAACGGATTTGAATGAAATTTGGCACTCGGATAGTTTATAACCTGAATTAGCACATAGGATATATTTTTTATCCCCGTAGTACAATCCCGTGGGACAATTTCCGATCTCCACGAGTATGAAGCCGCGGGCATAGGCATAGTAAATCAATATTTGAAAGAAGTTGCGTCACCGTGTTCCTATTATTTGAAACAATAGTGAATATAAACGACAGTATTTTAATCTACATCAGCTCACAACCTTACGTAAGGGACAATGATAAATTAATTTCATATTACGTACTTTTTTTTTTGTTTTATGAATTGCCTACATTTATTTAACAAGTTATGATGGGACTTGTTATGTTTTGTAACTGGTTCTTGTGTTCTTAATTCAACCATTATTATTATTATATATTCAACTTTTTTTTTGTAGCGTGCCTGAGTAACCATATACTTTTGCAACTAATGCTCTTTGTTGTAAAGCTATTGCAATTCATTGTAAGATTAATCGTCAGAAATTGACCAAAAAAATTGTTGCCCTGCCGTTGCAAAACAGTATCAAACACCTTGTCTTATTAAACCAAGTGCAAAAACCGACTAAAGAATGCAAAACCGGATTTAAGAACAGCTGCACTTCCTCATTA
This sequence comes from Cerastis leucographa, assembly GCA_963082945.1. Taxonomy (NCBI): domain Eukaryota; kingdom Metazoa; phylum Arthropoda; class Insecta; order Lepidoptera; family Noctuidae; genus Cerastis; species Cerastis leucographa. The sequence continues at coordinate 8,114,817 of OY720361.1, forward strand.
TTAGATGACAAAATAAAAAAGTGTTAATAGATTACGATATCTCGAAATCATCTGTTTGCAAACCACAAAATAATTCAAGGTAAGAACCGCACCGCCCAAAAAACAGGTAATCGATCTTGATAATATCATACTTACTCAAACCAGAAAACATAATATTTGTCTAAGTTTTTCTGAACGCCAGTACAACAAACACTGTCTGTCAATGACCAGCCAGTCATACATAACTCGTGGCGAGCAAACAGAGGTAAGGACAGGTAAGAACACAAGTTTGACAAATTGTCCGCTTAACGCATTGTTTGGTAACAAAACTATGAGGACTAACGTACAGTGCTTTCACAGTTATTCACTGCTACATTAAAACAGCAACCTTATTCTCACGAGACTAAAGATCACAACAATTTTGTCAGAATTGTCAGTTATTGCAATGTAATAACAACCTTATAGATACAAGCATAAATATCATTAAGTTTTTGACAGCGATGCAGGGGTGTAGGTAAAATAACTACGAAACGACTTTACATTGTTCTATTTGGACGTAGAATTGATCACCATGATTTAAGATGCCATGGCTGCGCACTTGGAGGTCCGGCAATTAAGTCCCTTTACGATAGAGATGTAATGGATGGGACCCAACTATGAATACGGTTGTGTTTATTAATTCTATTGTTTACAGTTACTGTTTACATGCTAATAAAACGTGTTTTTTGTCCGTGACTTCTTGATGTCTAGCGAGTACTTGAACGGAACATTTATAGAGAACGTTACGTCTGGCAGTACAAAAATCAATTTTAGAATACCAGGTCATAGAGAATTATTTGCACCAACAACTTTTTTGTGAGGTAATTTAAATAGTGTATTATAATATCATTATTCGTCGATACAGTTGTTAACTCTTTTAATTGATTTAAAAAACCTTTTACGGGTTAGAGTTCATGATCCGTTAGTTAATACCTTCACTAAGACACTTAAACAAAGTCAGTTCTGACTTTCTAGGGGTATTACGACTGCGACTTTGATATAAGATCTATTTCATAATAATATGGCTTCCAAAACACTGTCTTCGTTACACTTAAATGTCAACATAAAATATCAATCAATGCGGTTGATGTTAAGGCCCTTTGCCTTTGCCCAGCTATTGGCCAGAACAGGCTGACATAAAAAAGAAGAAAATTACTTTTAAAAGTTGCTAGGGGTGACTGTACTCTAAAACATACTTAACTACTTCACCGCTTAACAATTTCAGAAAACATTATACATTTTCTTGAATGTTCTACTAAGAATATGGAGCATACTCTCGCATGGCCAGTTCGATTCGACCACTATGATTTAAGATCGTTAGCAAGTCTCCGTGGAGGTCTAGTATCTAATGCAGTTTCACAAAGTATAGGCCCAAATATATTGTACACGTATCTAAGTACTGATATTAGTTTAAGGGTTTATTGTATCTAAATATCATTTATCTGCGTTGTTGCTATTCTAGTTATCGTAAGCATGACTTATGCTTGTCTGCAAGTGGCAGTTGCGTCGGTTCCGAAGTGTTTCGTATTATTACGACTACTTTGAAGAGGATTGTCATTTTTTGGCTTAATTCAATAGCTAGTAGAGATGAATTTCCACAGATATAGATAGATATAGATAACACAAGACCACCTACTTCGCGTGGCCAGCTTAAGCATTTTTTGCTTAAGCTGGGCGTGAATACTGTCGCTGCAAGCTAATTTGTTTAAAACCACAACGTTGCAACTCAAAAACTTAATTCTAGACATTTAAAGAACAAAAAGGTAGTCTATTTTAAATAACTAGTTTGTAACTAAATAGTGATGTCGTCATAGTAGGTAGGCAAAAAATGCCACGCTTGGTTTTCATACGGATCATGATAAATTTTTGATAATTCCTCATATTCTATGGACCTAACTGGTAAAGTTAACCCCAGTGCTCTGCTTATGCGTTCGGGGAATAAGCGTAGTTGTATTACCATTTTTCTAGTATTACGAGTTACAAATCACTAGAAATATGTTTCAATTCAGTGGTGCATTTATTATTCTTGAGAAAAATAATACTTATTCGGCTAATAAAATGGATTGGTCTAGACTTCGTATTAGTTTATTAGTGCGTGTATACTGGGGTAAGCTCATTAGTTACAAATATATTTCTGTTGTGGACAATTGAATTTGGTCACTACTTTTACTTATGAAGATCATAAAAAGAAATGCTTGTGAGCAGCTGATTATGTTAATCATTTAATAAAATATTTCTGAAATTAAATAAAGCCATTAAATTCAATGTTCCTGTTAATGTAGTCATATTTTGAACACAATTTTCTTAACTTGTAACAGTTCCTATGATTAACGAAGCATGTTTGTGTACAAGCCCCTATTAATCACGTGCAATGGAGCCCTTACAAAGGCATCGTTAAAAAACATATTTCATACAAGACTTTTCATTAGCATTATCAATTATTGAAATAGAGTCAGCATCCACCAACTAAATATTATGAATTTGCATAGGAAATGTTTAAGTTTGCCGCATTTGATTCAATACTGACTCTTAAAGGTGTTGAGATAAAGTTCGATTTGTTGGTGACAATAAATTCCTGGAACGTTAAGATGGGATATCATTCGCCCACGCGGCGTACGAACTCACAAGAACTTAATTAGTGGCTTCTCAACGAGTCCCTGAATGTTATTTATTGCCTGACTGACAATTCTGATTGTGCACTATAATGTTAAGATATAAACCTCCATGGTTGATAACTATTTCAAAAAAAGAAGATGAACGCGCCGCCGTCCAAATGAAGAGAAATAATTACAAAAAGGTCATATATCACTTCTAGTAACGTATTACCGTGGAAAGTAAATTTATTGTTATATCGGATGAAAATTTACTGGATTAGAATAGAGATAAATCTTGTAATGAGTAAACTGATATTGTATAATTAGATGGTAAGTTTGTGAAGCAATCTGGGATGACGCTAATTTATAGATTTGAAGTTCTACGGTCGGAGACAGTTTATCTTGAAGTTAAATTATAATTCAAGTTTAAATTACTCGCATACTATAACTTCTCAAAATCTTGGAGATATTTATGTTTGTATTTAAATGTAAGTTTAGTAAGAGCTAGTATTATATATAGTAGCTGGGCCACCCAGCTCTGCTCGGCTGAAAAAAGGGAAAACATTCCAGATATGAGACCTAGCTAGATCGATTTTCGCCCCCGTAAACACCTATACTACTACAACTTTCATCGAAAGCGTTAGAGCCGTTTTCGAGAACGTGATTACAAATATAAATAATTATTATTATATAGGTATATTCAAATACTGCTCATTGAATAGTATGGGATACTAATTTTAAGTTATTAGGTTTGTAAGTGGTTACACCTGCTTAAGACCTAGAACTTCACAAGTTCCTACCAGACGGACGTCGTTACCAGAAGTTATACAAATTTTCGGACGTGTTGTGGGTTTTTGGTGCCTCGGGCTACTCTATTAATATTCCTGGTTACCTATACCTAGCAATTTTATTTGTAATTCGATGGCGCAATTGCAATCTGATTAGTTTAGTTCATCAACGTCCATTGCATTTTACACTGCCTATTTAGTAAGACAATCCGATTGAAGCTAAATTTAAAATTGGAAAAAAAAAAATGTTATCTCTTCATAAACCATGACATAATAATTATACCAGACCTTTAAATTACGGTACATACGTTTGTGAGAGACTGGTGTCTGCATTAGCAATTTGTGTATAACATATGTAACAGATAACATACACTCGCAAGCTTTGTTTAGAGTGTAAAAAAATTAAAACCTTTTTGTCAGTAACGGAATAATGGTGGTCTTTGTAGCATCATGCAAATCATTCCTTTTATTTGTTTTTATCAAAGTCTCATGTATACAAAATATATGTCAATTAATACAAAGTTAGCCTTAGCCTTTAAGTTGTGACCTTAGCATTGAAATACTACCTTATTTTGTAATCGATGAAAATTGCAGTACTTTTAAGGGTTATCTTTTTGAAACCAAATTCCCATAATTTAACTGTTAGAAACGCTTCGTCGTTAATGACAAGAGTGACGAACAATAAACCGCGAAAGTTTACAAAGGTGTTATAAATAAAGTCATTAAAATTAATTAAATTACCCGGAACTACGAGAACTTACAGAAACAATGCATCATCAATATTGAAATATAGCTTGTAAACTTACTAAAGTAAAATGTAAAATCCAATAACACAATATTAAGCCTTAACCAGACACACCAGGTAGTTATGAGTAGCGTGTTGCGGAAACGGTTGGGATTGAAATGTCGGGACTTCTGACATTTCAACGATATGGGGTGTACTTGGTAACATGGAAGAAAGTACCTTTCATATGTTCATGGCGTGTCTTTATCTGTCGGAATATTACAAGGCTGTTTATGGATATTTAATGTTTTTCAACTATACTTAGATACATCGCTTCGGTAGGTATGTGCTGCTCTACATTTTTATAAGAATCAAATCAATATTTATTTCTGGAATCCTGGAAGGTGACCTTTTCCTTAACTATGTTAGTATCTAGCTTCTATTCAAATCGAATGCAGCACAATTATAATATTTTATACACTGCATAACTGACTTTCACAACCCTTACTGAGTTGGTAAGACTGGTCGTCAGACTTTCAGGCCTGCGAAAGCGACGGCTGTCAAAGCTATTATAAAAAACGGCTGGGACCATCAAATAAAAAACAAACGCAGCAAAGTATGAACTCTTGCATTAATAAGACATGATAACGCCATAATTCTAGAACCAGTTTTGATATTTTATAGCTCAACATAGGCACCTACTTATACAGGGTGTAACGGAAAGGGTATATACATCCTTAAGGGTGTGCTACAGACCATCAAACTGAACATGTTTCTGAACATAAAAAAAAATTTGCAGCAAAAAAAAATATCTGCTGCCTATACATTTGGGTCGAATAGGTATCGTAATTTACTATGGGGCAGCAAATATTTTTTTTGTTGAAAAACATGTTTTATGATGAGAAACATGTTCAGTTTGATGGTCTGTAGCACACCCTTAAGGATGTATATACCCTTTCCGTTACACCCTGTATATTAAATTATGAGAATTAAAATTAATCATGCCGTTGCTTAACGCTTTAAACCCTGAAGTTTAAAACCCCATTAAAATGCAAATACAGAAGTTATAAGAAGTGGCGCTATCAAACGCTGGCAGGTGAACTATAATAAAAAGTGGCCAAGAGCGAGTCCAACTTCACACCGAAGAGTACGTAACCCTTCGGTCACCTTCTAAAAGAAATGCGTTTCTTGTATGGAGGACCACCAGTAATTTTTGACACCCTGTTGACCCTGTTGTTATAGCGGTCATTGGAATAAAAACTGTGCGTTTTTACTTCTTCGTCTTCGTGGATCATGTGCCAATATTCTCTTGTTTCAATGTAAAAAAGTCAACTAAGTGCCTGACATGCATTCCTCAGCTAAAAAGAAAATAGAGCTCGACAATAAAAAGTCCAATTTATTTAACATGATCTGTGTACATCCTTTGTTGGAGATCCTAAAAAATATAACTTATACTTGATCAGGATTTATGTCACATGTGAAATTCCACAACTAAAAGGATAAAATAATAACTTTTTTTCCAAAAAAAATAAAATACTTCTACTGGTAAAAAATATTTTTCCAATAACTTACAACCAAGATGGCACTAGTGGGAGAAGTCAAGATAATGATCGAAATAATATCTAAACTGGCTCCTGTAGGATCATTCCCACATCCTGCTCGATCCGTATCTTTATAACTAATGAGTGTTATTTACTAACCCTCGTACGCTAATTCCGAGCTAATAATTAGGGTTGCCAGTGCTAAAAATACCAAGCAAGACAAAATTGTAAAAACATTATTGAAAAAAAACAGATGAGCATGAGGTTCTTGGTTCGATTCTAAGGTCGGGCAAAATGTGATTGGGGTTGTTCCTTCAAAAATTTGTCAATAGCATAGCAGCCACGGAGTCTGGATTTGTGAGTCGGTGGCAATAGGTTCGCCCCTATTACACGGGCCTTAAAACTAGTTTTACCGTTGGGGAATCTTCAAATGTCCCCGCCTTCAAGTGTCCGACTTGTACTAACTAAAACCCATCCATGTTCCTTCTTAGCCATTTGTGTTCCAGGGCTACGGTATCTCTTTCGAACAGTCCCGCAGCCCTGGCAGGCATCGGTCCTCTCGGACCCCTACCGATTCGCTTACATCTCTTTGAGGCGCGCGTGGAACACGAACGCGCCGTCGACGACGAGGGGATTACAGGCTTGATTATATAAAATAATACCTATCTTTGTTTTAATCTTCGAATGGTGGATATCATGTATAGAACTGTGTATTGCAGACGAATCGACGACGGTGTAATCGATATTTATTTTAGAACCTCATAACTTCAACTGTGTGGGACGCAAACAATGCAACACGAACTACGATGACGACGGTTCATTACAGAGGTAGAAATACCATAATATCTAACTAGTAAGTACAGTCCTTTTACAGATATTTTCTTCTTATTATTTAGTTCTGACAGCTAGTTAAATAATAACAGCCGCTTGGGTCATTCTCCAGGTTAAGTCGCGCGTGCCTAGGTTGATCCGTGGATGGGTCGCTACATATTACATACCGAGTTTCCTCGGTTGGTGCTGGCTGTCATTTGTAGATCTTTGACAGTCGTTCCAGGTGGTAAAGTGGCCCGAAAGTCTGACAACCAGTCTTACCAAAGTTATACAGTATTAACTGGGTTGTGGAAGTCAGAGAGGCAGACGCTCGATATAAAATACTGGTTTTCAGCTCCGGTTAGACAGGCAGCCGACCCTAACATAGTTTGGAAAAGGTACGGCAGATGATGAGCTTTTTTGACAGACTTTATCAAAAACCCTAATGCTATAAGCATAAGAACACTTTTGTTTTGACAGCGATGCAAAGGGGGTAGGTGGGTACCTCAACTTCATAGGGCTTGTCAAACTAAGTATAAGCCGGTACTAAAACGTTATCAACTTCAAACACTACCTGATTATAATCGTGCGCAACTGACATTCAAATAAGGAAGCCAGTGACAGGAGTGAGTACATGCTCATAACCTGCCAGTGTTTATGAATAAGTAAACATGACTAAGTTGACAGTTTCATACATAGTATCTTCTATCTTATGCCTCGTGTTAGAAGAGGTTTTAGTAGCGTGACACCTTTTATAGCACCTTCATTGGTTATGTTTAAAGGCAAGGAAACTTGGCAAACATTGGTATTTACTTATTTTGTTGAAAACACTTTCTTATGCCCCTATTACTTTGTAACTTTCCACTTACCTGCCTTCTGCTTATTAATGAGAATTTTATTTATCATAGAAAATTATATGATAACTCTACAGCAAATAGGTACCTAAGTATTATTTTATGTGTTTATAATTCCATAAAAAAAGAAAGAAAGAAAATATTTTAATTTGGCACAACCATAAGTTTTCTGTTGTTATCCTCAACCGTTTTACTCTTGCCCAAGAGTAAAACTATAAGGCCACAGGTAACTATACAAACTAAAACTAAACCTAAAAAAAAACGAATGTATTCTGTACCTTACGGCTGCGCCAAAAAGGCACTGTTCAGCAAAATACCAGACAACTAGTGCCTGACATGCATCCCTCAGATAAAAAGAAAATACTACAAAAACTCGACACTAATAAATCTAAATCAAATGTAGTAGGTATCCAGTATCCTTTTGGCAACCCTATTTAAAGTTCAATATTACCCACAAGCTAAACGCATTATTTCTATAGCAGGTTCCCGGTGTAAGTTTCACCTGTTTTAATAACTTGATCATTTTGCTATGTTTTAATAAACACTTTGGTAAGTCTACGTTTGATGTTAACTTGTACCGTAAATTGAGTATATTTCTAAACGTCTCAGAATACGATTTTAGGAATTAATTTAGGTTGTTCCTGTATGGGTCTCAAAACTATCTATCTCATTTGTATTTTATTTCCTTAAATTTAATTTATTTTTAAAACGAACTTTTTGACCCAACCCTCATCAAATAAAAGTACCTACTAAGCCGTAAAAAAAACATAAGTGCAACTAAACCCTATAAAATACGGTATTCCATTTAAATTCATATTACAGAAATGCGTAGGAGCCAGGCATTGTTTAAACCATGTTAACATGACCAGGACTCCCACATAGTCCGCTGATAGAGACATTAAAGTGGACATAGACATTTAATGCATTTGTATAAGCACACTTGCATAAAAGTACAATTGAGCGTAGCTCTGCCATAAAGAACCAATCCACAATCTCTTATTAATTCAGTTAAATAAGTAAAACATCATCAACATTGCTTTCCTGCCCTTTTCCCAATTTATTTGTTTTCTTCTTCAATATTTCTCTATTACTCGTCATCTCATCAAACACATCCTTTCTTGTCATATCATGCTTAATACATTTTAAATGTGGTGATTGCTATTCAGTAAAATCAGTCTCATATTCACCCAAATCTATGCTTAGATTAGATTTAAAATTAATCAACGTTTACTAGGTACCCAAAATCGAATTGCAATAACTTCGTAAAATGGGAGAAATTTTGATGTGGGTTAGTACATTTTCACAGAACTAACTAAAATATATCTACTCACATCCCAAAGTGTAGGCAAATAGTATCCTTAGTTAGACACTGTCCTTTATGTAGATACTTATATTTTATATTTGAATATAAGGGTCAAGAGTTTATCCACTATTTGTTAGCTGAGGACTGTGAGTCATATTTTTATCGGTAGGTTTAAAAGAATGAAGTAGCTTGTTAGTTGCTCGCTATAATTAATTCTATAATACCTACAATGAAACTGAGAGACTTCTCTTATTTTACATGTGTAGTCCTACCAACTGACTTTGTAACTTCGGAGTTCTAAGTTCTAACTTCCGTCTAATTAAAACTTAGCTACTTCAAGTACTATTAATACCTCGCTGCACACTACACTCGCATCCCATCTTCAATCTTTCCAAGACACATTACCTGCTTTACAGCGTACATGTTACAGCCAATCACTTAGGGTTTCTTCATACATAAATCTCGTGGAACTTGCCTTAATACACGACATAGCACGAGAATATTAGCTGCCTTCAACGTAATCCCCCAACGTGCACTCGACAGACACATCAGAAACTCGAATCGAGCTTTGAAATTATGTATGTATCTACATATCTATGCCTTATTGCTTTTATCTATGTTTTTGATGATAGGTACATATGTATCCCCCTGTTGATAAGCAGGTAGATGGATATATATGCAATATTGAAGATGAAAAGGTAAGAAAAATATTACATTATCGTAACTGAATGGCATGACAGAATTCAGAGTTCTTTTTATCCTTTTTAGCGGAAAGTATGAGATGTTTTTGCTTTTGGTTGATACAGGAAATTACATAAAGCTTACTTGAACACTGATTTCGGAATAGGATATTTGATCGAAAACGGCTTTAGGCATCTTTTCGTGTGACCGAATCTACGAAACCGGATATTTTGAATTGATATGAAATTGTTTGCCTAATCATCGCTACAGGAATATTAATTTATCATTTAACTAAAACTTCATCAGACCAGAAGCGCATATTGCTTGAGAGAGGCTTATCTAATATAAAGCGGTCCTCCTAGCTTAGTGTACAGTACACAGTAACACAAAGCTATGAGATTAGTCTACCTATGACACTAACAGTATCACATGTGAGAACGGAAGAATGATTAACCGTAACCATAAAGATTCTACATCAAGTTCTTAAATTAAATGATTCACCTACTGAAACACAAGCCACAGCTTAAGAAGCAAAACAATTCAAACAAAAAAAATATAGTTCTCTCTCTCTCTCGCTGCACTGCACTAAAAGTCTAATGGTGGACGAAAGTCTGTGTGGGAGTGCCTCGTATCCGTTGATGGACAATCCCATCAGAGACATCGCTTTTCTTTCTAACAATTTGTCCCAATTGTTTACTTATAAGGCTTCATAAAAACGATTACAATGATACACCTAGATACTCCTCACAAACACTCGACCCTAACAGCAAAATATCGTAAGAGAAAACATAACTTCCTTTTGTTCGAGCTTTCGTAGCGGAACATATCGGATAAAAGATAAATTAAGTGATAAATGTCATCGTCCTGATTTATGATACAGGCAATAAGCATCACTAATTCTGATAAAGCTATACCTTGTCGAGGCATGTTATTGGTTACATATGTACCATCGTTTATGTGGGTATTATGTCGTTTAGTTAGTGTACCTACATACCTACGTAGCCACCCTAGTAGGTATAGCAAACCAGTCCGTAAGAGGCTAACAACCAATTCAAGGCATATAGTACTTACTTAATCGATCTCCAAATAATTCTCATTTTAATTTCATAAATATTATTACCGACATGCTAATTTAATAATTGAGCGTCTTGTGTCCTACATAGATACCACTTTAGTGTCAAAGAATATTATATGTATAGGCTACTAGCTGTCCCGCGCAACTTCGTCTGCGTCACATTTTCCCCGTTTCCGCAACATTTTTCATTGCTGCTCCGCTCCTTTTGGTCATAGCGTAATGATATATAGCCTATGTCCTTCCCCAGGTTGAAATCTATCTTCTTGCCAAATTTCATTAAGATCCGATCAGCCGTTTAGTCGTGAAAAGCTAACTAACAAACAAACAAACAAACAAACAGAGTGACATTCGCATTTATAATATTAGTATGGATTTAAACCTAACTGTGACCGACCTGGATGTTGCGCTCAAACGGTTCGCGTGTGGCTTGTCAAAGTTCTAACTTAAAACAGTTGATCCTGGGATCTTCTTTTCGTTGTCAAACAGAGACTCGATTATTTAAAATAGTTACCATATTTTTTTTATTTATTCTTTTGGTAAGCCTGATCTTTCCCACTCCTGAGCAAAGGCCTCCCCCCATTCCTTCCACTTTTCTCTGTTTCACCATAATAAGAAAACTAAAAAAAATAAAGAATAATTATACTTAATTAAATAATAATATTTGAATTCCTTAATAATTAAGGATTACTTTCCTTGTGGCTATTTTATAAGGAAAGCATCCGCAAAACTTTTCTACTTTGTCAGTACAAAGCAGAAAAGCTTTGCGGATGATGAAATTATCCTCATGGAGTCATGGTCCACGGATATATCGAAGGTTGCTCGCAGAGTCACTCAAGAAAGAAAGGATGCGTCACAATGACTTCATGGATTTTAACATCAGAAATATACAAAGGAAAAAACTTAAATGTCAAGGATTGGGTTTTTACACGGTTAAGCAGTATCTTACTGATTGCAAATAAACCCCCAAGTAGGTAGGTAGGTATTAAATTAGTCCCTTTGTACATTTAAGTCAAAGGGAAGAAAGAAAAAAAAAATAGGAACAACTGACATTTTCCTCAAGACCCGTTGCCGTTCATTTAAAATATGACTTCTAGGATATTATCACTGTTTTCCCCGTAAGTTAAAATCACTTTTCAAGTAGGTAAATTACCATTATCCTTCGGTTTCACTTCTAAACGACTGATCCCCGTAAAGCCGTTGAGTGCAAAATGTGGTCAGACCTCGGAACCTTTCAATCAGTGCTCGTTTATCTACTAATCTATCGATCAACGTCCGAATAGCTGGCAACCACTAATTGATAATAATAAAAAGTAGGAAGCTGTAAGATGGAGCTGATTGGTTTAGAAATAAACACTGTAACAAAAAGGAGCCCATCAGTTGTGTAGGTAATCTTTACAGCAAATACGCGTTTGGGTGGGGTTGTTTGGGCAAACTTGATTGTTCTACACAAAGTTAGTAACCAGAATGTAGCACTTAACACAAATATATGACACCACTCTAGGGATCATAATTCATAACAGACTATAACATTGAATTACCCTAAACTGCCACTAAAACTAGCGAGGATTAAACATGGCCTAACCAGTCTGCTTGGTGTAGCCTACCAAGCAGAACGCGTTTGAATGAATTTCACAAAATTACTGAGTAATTGCATTTTTATGTCACAACAAATTAATGCTGTGCGTGTAGTTTAGGTTGCTGGCTTACGAGCTGTTTTTCATAATAACGTAATAATGCCGCAACTTAAGTTAGGTTTTTACGAGGTTACCTAGCGTTATACCTAACCACTGTTTACAGAGAATGACAAACAAACAACTTATGCACAATGTATGCCGCTATATATCAAGAACCTACCGTATTAACATAAATTCCTTTATATTTTACCTACTGAACCCAGTTTAAGTAAAGATTATTACGCGAAATACAAACAGAAAGTTTTCCCTTCCCATTTTCCTAAAGCTTGTGAAACATTTACGATATTGTTCTTAGTCAAAAAACATGTTTGTGTAGTCACAGGTGCTTTGTGGGTGTACTACGCTATGCGGAAGTTAAGCCATCGATTTTCGCTAAAATACTCGCCTCATCGCTCTTAACGATAGGGGGAGCGAAACAGATAATTATTTTGGTTGACGACTGACAATATTTCAAAGGCAGATGCTTGATTCACTAAGGAATTACATCTTCCCTTTTTATAATGCCGTCACAAAGGGGAACTTCATTATTATTACTTTTTGTTACGGTTTTCTTACGGCTGTCTATGTTTCATAAAGATTTTTATAGGAATAATAAATTTAAGGAGGATAATTAACTTTTAAGCGTGGCCTATGGGTCGTTATGTTGAGAACGGACAACGGTTAAGAAGTGGAAACAAATCCTAAATGAACACGCGGAAATTACTTGGGATTTAAATCGTCTAATGAAGGAAGTTTTTTAACGTTTATTTTATGGTTTCTGCTTAAATAATTCGCATACTTTCGTAAGTCGGATACGGTAACATAAAGTCTTTTAGTACATCGTGTACGTTATGCGAAGAAATTACTCTCCCTGAGTATTAAATTCGTATTCTAGTGTAATGAAGTCGGAGGGTGAGTTTACAGCTCGGCACAATTATATGTGGGGTCTAAATGTGTCCGTGAGGTGCAATGCGGTATACTTAATTACACACCTATCCCTACTTGATAAATTAATTAATGTTTGAATCATCATTCAACATTAATTTATACGTTATGATAACGTTGTGTTAGTTAGCTACTACATTATGTAGATACCTTGTGTTCTCAGAATCTCAGTTACATAGAAAGTTATATAAGACAGATTTCCCGTTGCCAAAAGGTATGGTAGGTCGGTTTTCTTAACCTATGTAAATAGTTAGTATTTATTCATTGAATACCTAAATGAAGTTATTATGTACTACTGCGCCCCGCGGTTACACCCGCGCAGAACGGAATAAAAAGCCCATGTGTTAATCCAGGCTATAAGCTATACACGGTGTAAAACACCTCATCACGAAGCCGTCAACCAAGCATTTTGTACATGAAACTAAGTAACTTTACGCAAAAATTATTGCTGGGAAACGATTTTTTTTTTTGGGGGTGTAAAATCATGTTTTGTTGTGGAACTCAATGTAACGCACTCAAAACATTGTGCTGATGGACGGATTGAATAGTACGGGGGGGTGGAGGTGTATAAAGTAAAAATCTTACATTAAAAACTTGTATTTAAAAAAATACTTGTCAAAAAGTTGGAACTTTGACCCCTAATATCTCCGTAACTAGAAGGTTCCCAGGCATGGTGTAGAACAAAAAAATGATCGCAATGACAGGGAGAACCAGTGCCTTTCGGCTTCGTTAAGAGGTGTTTTACACCCTTTATACATACCAAATTTTATCTAAATCCGTTCAGCTATTGAGGCGTTAAGGAGTGACAAACATACACACACGCTCACTGACGATCTTTCGCTTTTATAATATTAGTGTGATGGTTATGGAATGTTATTCGCGCTTCAGATAACTCAATAAGATTATAATTTTGTAACTATTCTAAACTAATCAACAATTCAGTATTCATTACAGTTAGTAGGACATAGAATTATTGGTGTTTCTGTAATGGCTGTGTCAAGATGATCACATCTTATTTTTTAGGAGTTCTCAATTCGAATGTTTGTATTTTTTTTTTATGTGTGTTCTCGCGTAACTCCATCGCTTGAAAACCGATTTGAAAAATTCTTTTTTTGTTGGAAAGGGTATTTAGTTAGTAAAATTGTTATTTCTATGGATTCTGCCTGTCCGCATGGGAAAAAGGCGTAAGTTTCGTATAAAATAAAAAAAGGTATAAATTGTAGCGTACTCAAATTGATTGCATTACACACATTAGGAACTCAAGTGGTAGCACTGGTAGTTTATAAAGCTTTCTTATTTTTCTTAATAATAATTAAACTTGCGTTTGGCTGCAACACGCCTTATGTGAAGCGATGCGGCGGCCAAGGGTGGAGCACGGTTTCCTAGAAGAAACCGATTCTCCCGAACTTTGAAGTAATCCAGATTATAGGTAATGATCGGGAAACATAAGAGAAGCCAGCAGTGAATTCCGCAGACAGGCGGTTCGCACAATAAACGTGGAAGAATATAATCTTTTGGTACTTAAAAGATATACAGCTAAGTACCGAAATAACGACAAAGACCAGACAAACATACCAACTCATAAACATATGACTCATTTAATGAAACGAACATTTTCGATCACGCTCATAACTCAGGTGCTGATTGATATTCGCGTCACTCGAATAGATAGACGGCAGACGAGTCAATCAGACTCTATTAGCGGCATCGATAGTGGACATGTGGACACTGTCGAGTGGGAAATTATTGATTTGTGCTTAATTTCCGGTTGATCGCCGCCGGTCGGCTGCGGGCAGCAGGCGTGTACGTGGTCGCCCCTGTAACTTAGCACAGGTGAACGATAAACTCGCACGAAACGAGATAACGCCCCATCCGATTCGAAACGTTATCGATACATCTACGTAATCGATTTAAATTGAAATTCTTGCACTGTAAATACAACTCTAACGTAATTTGTTTAGTCATGACAATGAATATTTTAGTACGGGAAGGGGCCACTATGGTCCTATAAAAATTAAATCAAGTGACCCGTAACAATGTTTTAAGTGAGTTTTAAGCGGACACACTCAAATGAGTCGTTTATGCTAAAACAGGAAGGGAGTGAATAAATGTGAAAGAGTAATAGTGCGGGGTGGCCAACCCATGTCGGTCGCATGACCCTCGCTGAGTTTCGCGAAAGGTTAACAATCCAAAGGTCGAACATTAAAACCCAGTCATGTATGCCTAATTTAGTTCTCCGGGGAAACATTTACGGGCCTACATTTAAATGTAGCTGTTGTATGTAGTACATTCAAGTTTTACAGTTTACTAAGCATACACTCGTAACTGTCTAGAATTGGCTTGTTAAGTATCTCCCAAGTTTAACACACCCGGCTTTTCCGTGTAAAGTTATTTTATTTGAAAGTGCAGTTTGTTTTTCATTGAGAATCAAAGAAACGACCGCCGCTAATAACTTAACTTGTGCGTAAATAACCAAGTTTTTTTTAACTGGACATCCAATTAGGCATGTGTAATTGGTTACCCAAGTACCTAAATACTGCAGGTATATATAGTAACAGAATACAGGTCATTCGTAACAGTACTGACTACAAAAATGTTTAAAGTAATCAAGATATTATATCAGTAAATACAACACAGCAGGTACGCGAACGTAAACATCGCCGAAAACAAACAGATAATCCGCAAAATATATCTTACTGATAAGGTACTGTGTCAGCCAATCTCCCCTTGAAAATTATTTTTCGCTCGCGTTCTCGCAACGTGATACGATCTACATACAGCCGGCGAGAAAATATTTTAAAAACAATGAAGGGCATTCACTTTTATCAACGCATCGTCGCCCGAGGGGTTATCCTGAAAAGGAGCGGTGAATAGAAATCCCTACGGCAACGCCGGCAGCCTATCAGTACTGTGAATGGCTATTAACCACCTCGGGGCGACGATAACGATGAAAGGCGCGTTACATTAATGTATACGGTGTTTGCTCTCACTCATTACCTCGTCCTCAGGCTGGCGCAGCAGCATGGGGGGGCCCACGTCCCGCGGCGCATTCACTGGGGAACTGGCACTGTCACTCACTGCACTAGCATTCACCACCGGCCCGCTATTGTCAGCCTCGATAACTTCCCACGGCACATCGTCGTTGTACACGGCCACGTTCAGCACCTGGTCGCCGGCGTGGAACCTCCACGGCAGGTCGGCGCCGGTGTGCCGGGGGCGGCGCCGCTTGTGCCGCACCTTGTGCCTCGTGAACCTGCCGAACCCTCCGCCACGGCCTTCCTCCAGCATAGCGTCGTACAGAGAGTCCAAGTTTACTTTCAACTTTTGGCGCCTGGTGGTGCGCGAGGCTGCCGTGGTGGCCGGAGCCGGCGTGGTGATGGGATCCCTACTGAGACCCTCCGCGTCCCACAATTGTATTCTGAGGATGTTGTCGTGGGAGGGTATGTGGGCGCGCGCGTACGAGAGCGCGATCACCGCGAGTACGAGAGCGAGCGCGCGCGCGGACCCGTCCATGTCTGTCGGCGGCCGCGAGCCTACTGAAGCGAGTGCTCGGCGCCGCGATTTTCCCGCGCTTTCCCGATAACGCTACGAGCTACAGTACAGTGAGTAGTACGAGCACGCATTCGACATCAACGCCGCGCCTCCCTCGCCGCGCTACATATCGGACTCTTTATCGCGATGTGATTAATTTGATAAGCGCAAACATTACACCTATCGTGTCGCGCCCTGACAGCGATTACGACACGCAATTACCAAAGAAACGAGTAAATAAAACAAATTTTTCAACTAAATAAATTCTATTCCCATAATTTAACACAACTGTTGTGACAACTACAAATTAATCATTTTGTACTACAATCTTAATAGCTTTAAATGCAGCTAATCACGATACATTTATACGGAAAGTTGGGTAACTAACTGATAAGGATAACATAACAATCACGTGATAAAGAATTTCATAAATACTCTACTATTATTACGGAACAATTCAACTGCGACTAAGAGATATACATATAACTAGTAGGTATATACATATACAATAACCGTGTTACATTGTTCAAATTAAAAGAAACCTTTACCTCTTTACAACCATAACAATGGTAGTAGGTGCGCTACACGCATGCTACAACTTCCAAGCGATTAAAAAGTGCAATCTCATTCATGAAAATGATATCGTCTGTCAGGACAACGAAAATGGCAATTTTCTTCAACAAAATAACAAATAAGTTTGCACAGCTACGAAAACTCGTAGCACGCGTAGCTAACTGTAGACTAAGCGTTACGAATCCAGAAAATTCTCGGCAATTAATGCTCGGCAGTTAATCACTAAGCGAAGATTATAGCATTTTCAGCGCCATGCTTAGCGCTGAAAGTGCAAATTTCAATGCTGCATTAATATTAAAGCATTCATTTAGTTATCGCTTTCGGTTAGTGAAAACGGACATAAGCTTTACGAATGCAGAAAATGTCAACAAATTACTTGCAATTTTATTATTCCATTGGTTACATTCATTCAAGCGAGTTGAATACAGTCATTGATAATTTGCTACGCGTATAACCAATTTGGTTTCGCCGTGGTTGAATAAAATATTATGCTACTGCTTTAAGTCGGAAATTGTCATTGTTCTACTATTTAGGCACTTACAACTTGACAGGATATGAATAGTCTAAATACGTAAATTTTCGGTGTTTTAAACTTTATTTGGTAGCAAGGTTGACAGAATTGCAATATATAAATGATGAGTCATGGAAAAACTCAATGTCAAAATGGGAATCTAAAAAAAAGACACTTTTAACCCGTCAGAAGGCGCGCCTCAGTTATAGTTACACGGAGAGGCGCGCGCGAGCAAATTACTCACACTACTTTAAATGCTTATATTTCTACTTTTATACGTATTTATTGGCTTATAATGGAATTATATAAATAAGACAAGGTTTAAAAAGTAAGAAAATGAATATTTTAATTAAAAAACTTCGTTCCAACTACGAAACATAAATGCAACTTCAAAAGCAAATTTGTGCTTGACGTCGATCATCCATTTTACAAGATGTTCTGGGTAAAAACAAAAAATATTATTATTCAAATATTACTGCAGTGTTTACATAATAATTAACCAATATAATATAAATAAATAAAATAATATATTCTAGAAAATCCAATAATGCTTTTTTTATATGATGGGCGCGTGATGAGCAAATTGCCGCACGATGCTACGCGGCCCCCACAAACACTTCGCTGCGCGGTCGCAACCGAACTGACCGGTATGAGAGTTGCGTCAGTAGGGAGGGGATGAATAGTTAGGAAGCTACCTAGGCGCTTGAGACGTTAGGCATCAGTATCACAAAAAGTTTTAGCTTTTAATTTTTGTGTGAGCAAATTGCTCATAGCGCGCCTTCTCACGGGTTAAACATTAATGGTTTGTTACTATAGATGTCTCCTACACAACATTGTATTCCGAAATGCAGTAATTTTAAATGTGAATTTATTTACTATTTTTTGGTCACTATTCATCACTAATTAATAAGGATGTTTTTTTTTTTTATATAAGGTAAATTATTTTGCTAGTATATATTGTTAATTGGCGAAGGGCGGACGTTTTGGGGGACTGTCTCTTGTAAACGTTGATGTTCAAAAAGTGCTGATTATAAGCCTAATTTGAATTTACGAAAGTTTAACCTACTATTTGTTACATAGAACAAATATATTTTGTCGGTTAATGACGTGTCACAGTGGTCAAACAATTGAGAAGAAGATACATCAGCGTTTATGTAACAAGTTTTTCGGCAGTGTAGGATACCACCATTTTCGGAAGGCAATAAGGGTTTTAAGCGAGAATAGCCCGCGAAACGCTTATACACTATACATATTGAATGTGAGTGAGTCGAGTATAACCTCAGCGTTTCCCGTCCCGATTTCAGTTTCCGCTACAGCTCGCAACCAAAAATATAACCTTTACGGCCTTTACGTAACGTAATATCACGCCTGTGTTATATGTTGCGGAGTGGGTAGACTGTTGTTGTCATCAAACTCGATCCAATTATGAATTTAACCGACTTCTATAAAAAGGAGTTTATGTTGCCGGTGGCAAAAAAGTGATTCAAACATACAAGTCACCGATATTCGAAAGGTTTTTTTTTTTGTTATTTCTCATTTTTTTTTATTTTAGTTTGTTGTTTGTTTAGGTCATTTATTTTTGTATTCCTGCAATATTCTTTTTATTATATACCCGACAATTTGAAGAACTCAAAGAATGAGACGTCATATCCCTAACTTAAACAAATTCCCGGCAAAAGCAGTAACAATTATAGATACATAAAATGTTTCTACATGTCGATGCCTTAGAGTGAAAACCTCGTGTAGTGTAAAAGGAGTAACTTTTCAGGAGGAAGAAAAAATGGGTGCTGTAAACTTTTTTACGGCGACTTTTATGTGTTTTTATTAATTAATATGGAAATTTACACCCGCTTTTATATCCAGAACTGCATTGCTGCTATATGCATTTCGGACAATCTTATAGTTTCGGTACTATAAGATCGTTCGAAATGCATTACACTTACGAGGTTTTCACTCTAAGGCATCGATTTGTTATTTTCTATGTTTTGTATATTGACTTAAATCCTAAACAATAAGTACCGGGTTCAAAATTAATCGTACAATGGCAAGTAAAAAGTAACACCCTAAACTTAAAAATGTTAGTAAATTGAAAACTAATAATCTCTGTATTATTTTATGAACCAGATCAAGCACTCAAAATGTTTATTAAACGTATTTTAAATGAAGTAGTTACATTTAAAAACAAAGTTATTTTGACCGTTCTCGCTAACGCTGGGCAGCGACGATCAATCAGCGACGATTAAAACGGCAGAATTATTTATTAGAATCTGTCAATCGCAGTAGTTAGGTTCTATGAAATCGCGATAGACAAAAAATATATACGCAACTATAGCTTATGAATAGTACAATCGGTTACACAAAACTTATTGAATACCCACATACAACAATGCGATGATTATATTAGAAGCTTTAAGAATTCCAAACAGTACCTGGCCATAAATATAAATATGTATTTATTTACTTACACATTTTATTTACTTATATAAATAATCTATGTTATAAATATATAATTATATTCTTAAACATACAAACATTTTTACTTCATATAGTTTACAGTTCAAAAGGTACAAAAAAGGTTAGTAGTTGTGATAAAAATCGGTGGTTTTTAAACAAGTTTATACAAGGTTTTGTTTTGCAAAATTCTCGTCAAATTCAAGGGGGTAACTATGCTAATGATTCTCGTCCCGAATCAATAATAAAATCAGCAGGTAATTTTTATATTTTTTTTATTTACGAAAATCGGTAAGTGTGAACCACCCGTATTTTAAACGCGGCCCGTCTGATCCTTGCCCTATAACCAAGCTTTAATACATACAAATAATCTCAAACGTTTATTCGATAATTTCTTATGCCCTAAACCACGTTAAGTGGTTTATTCTGAAATACTGACAAACTTAAACACCCAAAAAAATCTGCGTTTATTAATAATCAACTAGGTACCGTAATTTTAATTGATTATTTATGTATTTTGTGACATCCTCTTGAATTTTGACGAAAATGCGAAACAACACCTTGTTTATTTTGGCTAAATGAATAGGTACTAGATTACATTTTTTTTTTATTATTATATTTAAATTTCTGTGCCCAAATAAATAAAGAATAATAATATATTTTTATACTAACTGTAAGAAAAGTAGTTCATGTTACATTTTATTTACATTTCAGAACTCACTTCTCAAAAGGCTTGTACCCAAAATAAAGGTAGTCGTTGAGCAGGCTAAAGCGTAAAAAAATAGGGACGGGGGTCTACTTAATTTACTCGAAAAAAATAATGGCAATATTTTATAAATCACAACACTTAAATATCGTTTATTGTCATTATAGACTGAGCTTGCACTGAGCCCTTATTTAATACTATGGAACTTTAAAAAGTGTAGTACTTTGTTCTAAGGGTGGTTCAGCAGAATCTATGGTGATAATGACTGCCAAACTTTAACTATAAGTAAATAAACGATAAATGATATCCATAGTAAATTTGGCGCAGCCGTGAGACACACATTATTACCTTTTATTTCTGTTTAGATTTAAGATTTTTTATTGTATTTTGTGTGTGTTGTGTGCACTTGTGGCATGTGCCCAATAAATATGTTTTC
Source organism: Cerastis leucographa (assembly GCA_963082945.1). Taxonomy (NCBI): domain Eukaryota; kingdom Metazoa; phylum Arthropoda; class Insecta; order Lepidoptera; family Noctuidae; genus Cerastis; species Cerastis leucographa. The sequence goes on from OY720361.1 coordinate 8,136,031, forward strand.
TTCCATTCTTAGACGTTTGTGAACTGCAAAAGCTTAAAAGCAACTACTTTTTAAATAACATCACAACTAATTTCAATATAAAGCTTTACATCAGGAATGTTATCCGACGAAAATAAGACAGGTCATGGATTGGTATAAGTATAAACATTATTTTCAAAATGCCGATAATACTGCCGAATATTGTGACTTAAGTGCCCAAATACCTTAATTTTAATCATTCCCCAACTGCAAATTAATATTTATTATGTTATTTTATTATGATAATATACAACGTTTAACCAGTGAACACTCTTACAATGCTATAAAATTACAAATTGTACTAATATAATCACTCAACAAAAAGCTCTTATTTACATACTATCACGGATTATAATTCTTCAGCAAAATGTCACATTTCGGATATCACACGAATATTATTTTCGTAATGTGACAAGCTGCTCAGCTATCAATTTCCACGACTATACATTAAATATCAATTCCTGATACGTGTTAATTAAGTTATATTTTATTATTGGTCGCATAACGCCGATTTACACACCACAGATTCATAAATATGTTTCAACTACATAAATATTAGGTCAATAGCCTATATTTAATCGTTACCTATAAATATCTTTATAACCTCTTCCATCCAGTAATGTATGAATCGACCTTTTTGGTTAAAAGCTGTGTATTGAACTACAATGAAATGCAATAGTTAATATTTTGAACAACAATCATGGCATTGCTAACGAAAGTGCTACATATGATTGATTACATTAAAGAGAGCAAAGGCACCGATGTTCTCACGATAGGACCTACAGTATAAACACCTTTTATAAACGCCGATTATTTTTGGACTTTGTCACATTCAACTCTCTGCTAGTCAACAGTGTCAAATTTGAAGTCGTCATTCGTCTCGTATTATATGACAAGGTTTCTAAGTGGTGTCAAGGCTTACAAAAACCGACAGTGCGTCGGCGACTAGACGCAATATATTTATTAAACATATACCAAAACATAGGTTAATGAGATAAATATTTTGCCCTATATTTTATTTAATCCAAAATAAAGCCCAACATTATTATCATCTCTAACAAGTGTCAGATTTATCAGTCGGTATACTTGGTCGTATAGATTTTACCGAGAATATTTATAACAAACATTTTTTGGGTTACAATTTTAACATCTAAGAAACTACTCATTTATATAATGTCGCATGTAGGCCTATAATTTCATGACAATACTATTTTGTGACGAACTACGTACAGTCGCGGTGAAAAGTGTTTTCCCAAAGTCCATAACAACTTGACCGTTGAACGTACATTACACTTAAAGCTAAAAGAACACCGACAACACCGAATTAAACACCATTATTGTTCTTCCTCACGTTTGCCGGTGAGCCGGGCAGGTAGGTCTTTAGTCAGTCAATGCTGAGATCGTTGGAGAAGTGTCGCGAGAGCTTCGCCACGTCCAGACCGGTGAAGTCCGTGAAGATATCGGACGTAGCAGTGGAAGGTTTAGAAGACCTGCCCGGTGACGAACTACTGGATGCTTGCTCGCTAGGATCAATAACGACTAGGCTGTCCTCTTTGCTACTTACCTCGAACGGTTCTGATATGCCTGTGAAAGAAAATGTGGGTTTAGTGTTTAAGATAAGGTTTGTTTTTAAATGACAGTTCGTGATGAGTGCATTAAGTTACTTGGTAAGTAATCGCTAAATTGTGATATGAACAAAGTATTTTCAAACATAATCAATATATTAATGTGGTTTTGATTTGTTACAGAAATGATAAGCTTATTTCTAAAAATAGGCCACTTTAAATAATCTGCTTGGCAGTTTTCTGAGTCAATCAGATATTTCTTCACTTTCATTTCCTTTAAAAGCCTGATGTGTCTAATTTGCCACCCTGGAGGCGTAACACTGATGTGGGAAAGAGACAAAGCGATACACGACATAGCTCCATCCCTTACCGCCACTGAGGTAAGATAAATAAATGCAGTTAACTCACCCAAAACACTTCTGACGTCGTTATTCGGCTGGCTGAAGTAGATAAACCTGTAAAAACCAGGATGCCTCACTCCGCTGCCCACCGGGAAGCTCAGGGTGATGGTGCGGGGCTGACCGTCAGAGGCCGAAGCCCCGCCGGGTAGACTGACCTTTGCCAAATACTCGTAGGCTATGTAATCGTCTAGGTTGTGGAAATTGGCCTGGAAGGAAGAATAGAATTGTTAAAACAGGTTTGAACATTTAATATGGGACGAAATATTTGCATGTCCTACAGATATTTATGTCTTAGTACTTTTAGTTACCAACCCGCACTGGGCCCACGTGGTGGATTACAGCCCACTCCCTCTCATATGAGAGGAGGCCTGTGTCCCAGCAGTGGGAACATTATAGGCTAATGATGATGATGACCTTTAGTTTCTACTTTCTTAGCTAAGCATTATTCCTGTCATTTTCGTACAAGTGCTAAACTACAAGTGCAAGATGAAGTGAAGAATATAGGCTAAACTTGAGCACGTGCTAAGTAACGTTTATAAATCTGGAATTGGTTTGTTACGTTATTTCAGATTTGATTCTAAAAGAAAAGTTCTTCTTTCTAATTAGTACATTCACCCCTGGACGGATGCCAATGATTTCAATTACCGTCGGCATATCCAAAATCATTTCCTCACTAAATGCTTATTTTTATGCTTCAGGCATTTTATTGAATACCCAGTTTTACAAGTTGTATTCATTAGCGTTTTTTTTTTAAAGTTCTAATAATAACAAAAAAAAAAAAAAACTGGTACAGTTTGTTATAAGTTATAAGGTTTGATACTTACATCGTATATGCCAATCCAGTCGTTGGCGTTGACTTCGATGTCGGGTGTGAGCGTGCACTGTGTCCTAAAGTCAGCGTCACCGATGTACCAGACACGGCTGATCGGCGCGAATTCCACCGTCTTCTCCGTGTAGTTGGAAAACGTCTGTAGAAGAAAATCATTCCGTTATTGGCTATCGAAAAAAGGTCTCTGTTACTAACAGGCTTATGGACCAAAATGGGCCCACAGACGCTAGCAGGTCAAGCTACCCGAATCTGACAAATTTTCCCAATCGACCTTGAACCGTATTCTTTAACGATAAGGTTGAAAATCCATTAAATATATTTAACAGATTGTTGTGGCTTGATGTGCTGGCGTCAGCACAAAGTTTAAATGGGTTACTAAAACTTAGTATAACGAAGTTTCTTGAAGGTTCTCGATTGGATTTATTGAAGAATATTTTACAAATGCTATGAAAACAAACTATTAGGTTGTTACTTCAAAACGCAATAACATAAATCTAGAAGTATTAACCATGAGAAAATAGTTTTATTATCCTATTTTAAATTATTAGAATACCGGTTAGCATACTGGTGCAATAACAAGGCCAAAGGAAAGCTAGGTAATGCTAAATAATCATGCAACCATTGAATACTTATGAAATGTGTGTTTAGGAATGTAATCTTTATGCATTCTTATACCGAACAGCGTGCGTTGCATCCACAATACAGATTGAGGGGTAAATATTCGATAACTATGGATAAAGATAAAGGCGCCTTGAGTTTATTATAATCAATATTGTTATAAAATTAAGGTGAAAACGTCAAGCAAGGCCGCGGAATTCCAATATTCTTATGTTTTATTAAATTTGCAAGTCGGTGTCGTGTGGTTGATTAAAATATGATTTTCGACCGATACAAATGTGGCTTTACAGAGTAATAATCATTGACATTATCAATACAATCCTCTAAGATCATTTAATCCTATTGAATGACTTTTTTATAAAATAGTTTTAAATAAAATAAAATAATTCATATAATATAAAATAATTCATTGGGATTAAATGAACTTAGAGAATTATATTGATGATTTTAATAATTATAATTCTGTAATTACGTGTCATATTTTATTTAAATTTTAAATAATATTTCGTTTAACATACAGTCTTACATTGTCCTGCAAATTGCAAAAAAATGAATTTCGTGGCCTACTCTGGCGCTTCCACCTAAAGGTTGTTTACACCACATCCTGTAAAATCAAAACTACAAAAAAAAAACGAGCAAGCTTGTACTTACCGGTGGCGGCTCTACCATGGCATCAACAGCATCACAAACATCCAGCTGCGCATCGTGCCCGTCAGACGTAGAATCAGTGACTACCTCAGATCCCTCCTCCGACTGGCAGACGAATGATGGGACGATCATAGACCTCATTCGGATGCCAGATTGCAACATAACAGGCTCGGCCGTTATTGAGTGTACGAAGCCCTTGCGAACCTAGCATGCAAGCGTGCAAAATTAAGAGTTATTTTAAGCTAGCACAAGGGTGATTTTGGCTTGCGTATGCCATGCCATATGATGAAAAGACATTAATGCGCTAACTGTTACCATCAGTACATGAGCCATAAGCGTTGAAATTCTTCGTACTTTACAAATAAAACCTGCTGTTCCAAACATTGATATTGTACTTTCGTATAAAATAGGTAAATAATATTAAAACGAAGAAATTGCCTAAACTTGGCGGTCTTTGTAAAACCATGTGATACATTCTAGGTAACTGTTGGCACCTCAATGTCCCTTACACCGTGAATAAAATGAGCTATCGAGCAAGTGAAGCAATTACTCGAAATTAGCTAGTAGTTAGTAATGCTATCGGGTTTATACTAGTAATTCGCTATCGAGTTTATACTAGAGTGTATACTAAGGTGAGAGAACTTAGAAAAATCACACACTGAGAACAGGATATTTACAATGTTTACTATTTGTTTTGTGTTTACTACAAAACGGTTATAATGTTTTGTACCCTCATGTTAGCGTATGTTTAAATATTTCTACCACTTCTCAAACATCAGATGTTTTCAAAAGGAAAAACACCTGCTAGTGCATTATACCAAAAATACACAACAAAAATTACCATAGACATGTGAAATAAATTAGAAGAGCTACCGTGCCATACAAATCTCAGAGCAACAAACTACCGTATTTGTGATCGTAATTTTATATTGTTACGTGCATCAAAAAAGGTGGTAATTGAATTTGAATACGTCGAATTTTCCGCCTGCATAGTAACCACCAAGTCAGGTTTAAGAAAAGTAAACATTTGTCTTTGGTACTATTCAATATGTGTATGTTTGTTTGTATTATAATGGACTTCTCTATTATTAGAAGATAGATATTTCTAATTTAAAATTTCAACTTTGTGGCAGTGTTTTTAAGTTGATTTTAGAAATACTAGTACTATTAAAAGGTCATTTGTTTTTTTTTTTTGGTAGTTGTAGCGCAAATAGAACTTTATGTTTGGTTTTATTTTTTTCCAAAAACATTGTTGACAACATTTTTGTTAGCTCAATTGCCCAACGACCATTGAAATGCGGCCAGAGCCGACTTCATGCAGCAGACAAAGAGCCAGGTCACATTTGTAGTGACTTTATTGAGGTTAAACCATGGTTACTTTTTAAAACGCTTCGCAAACTATAAATTATTGTTTCAATGTAATGAAAACATTAGCAAAAAGTGCTAATACTAATAATGCTAATACTGTTTGTCAAATATAAATACAACAGCAAGTAAATTTACCAAGTCGGAAAGTTAATGTATTGCAAGGCTGAAAAATCAGGTGGCGCCAACTCAACTACACATCTAGTGAACAAAGTCAAAGGATGTCATCGTTAAGAATCACATTTCACCACAGATAACTTTTATTGTAACCATAGAAAACTTTTATTTAGAACTTTTAATGTAATATTTTTGGTATAGTACAATGTTTCCTTCTAGCTAGAGGAATAAATGGCAGTAAGGTTTATTAGGTAATTACAATGTTCGGTAAATAATTAACGTAGGTTAGGTGGTAGAAACGTCATAACCACTCAAATTGATGACGGAACTGTTAGTAGGTCATTTGCATTACATTTCTTTTTTTTTTTGCTTCAAATATTTTGTGAACTATTTTGAAAATCTAAAATAGAACCATCTAATCCAATTTGTATGGTGGTAATGTTTAAACCTACTATCACGTTCATGAGAGGATTTCCCTCCTAGTTTCGTAGTCAAAGAAGCCAAGGTCAATAAACGATGATTTCTTAATGCATATAGGTACAGTGTTTTACTGAGACTGTATACGGAAATCTGAATCATATCTTATGAGATTTGGTAAACTATCTCATGAACACAATTTTTAAATAAACTTAATTCATGGTTTTTATGTGAAAACGATTACTAAGATTTAAGATACTTCCTCATTTATATGGACCTTGAAAACATTTTTACCAAAAGATTAAGTAAGTCAATTAATTATTTTTCATGAAAAAAGAAGCCTAAGACTGTTCCCCCGTTTCTCTAACGGATTTACCCATACTGTCTCAGTTAATCAACTCTGAAGACGTGCACAGAGTCACAGTACGTTTATTCATGAGCTCATCTATATGACTCCGACTTCTTGACTAGCCGAGAAATCCCCAATAACAGTTACCTGGTGGCGTACCATGACGTCTTAAAACATTATTGTTCCATTCTCATTCCAGAGTGAAAAAGAGACGGAGCTATACAGGTCATCTAGCTCCATTACTTTCCCACTCTGGAATAGGAATGGAACAATGTTTTAAGCGTCATAGTACCCCCCCAGGTACAGTTCTAACTACTAACAAGTGCATCAACCTACAAGTCATGCGATACTGAATGACCCACTGACCTTTATATTCATCATGGCGACCACGGGCTTGTGGTCACTGACAGTGTAGTGTGGCATGTGGTTATATGACACCACCTCCGCTTTTAATGTGACATTCTCATAGTTGTTCGCGTTCACTTTGTACAGGATTCTGTCGGTCCATGAAGGTTTTCGCCTGGGAAAGAGTTATTTTGGTTATTGATCCAGTATAATAATATGATATTTAATATGATCTGGCAGAGAGTGTGACAACTATACTACAGGGTTCATTGTGTTACACAGTATCTGGGTTTTGCAGGACAGATAGGCAGTCTCTAAACGCAATATACTGGTACTCACCAGCATCTGTTAATACAGGAAGTCGGCACGATACTAGTTGGGATAATTCTAGAGAGACCATGATAGGTCTGGTTGGTGTGTGGCCTACACAGTAAAGAGATGTCTTTAGGAGAAGTGAGAGAAAGAGAGTGAATGATACTTGGAGGACTGTACATCTCTTCAGTGAGGTTATGAGTTCTAGTCAATACCCGTTTTGGCTATATTCACCTTCGCCGTTTTTGCAGCAATATCTTCATGGAACAAAGCCTAACTAGGTTCAAATTCAAAGCCAGGACCTGAGACGTAGGTCGGGTCCGCTAAAAATGAGTTACATAGTTTAGTTGCTCATTCCTATCTTATCATTTAGCTTTGATTATGATTATTGCGCGCAATCATGCGAACTATTTTTGCGCGCAATCATGCGAACATAAGTATAAACAATAGAGCTGACCTAGAGCGTGTTAATTTCTGTTTTAATTACAATTTTGTAGTAGATTATTTTGCTAGCAAATTCTAAAGATTGAAATAAATAAATAAAAATGATACTTGCATAAAATTTATGTTGATTACGTTATTTTGTCTTTTTATGAAATTATTTGTCATTTGACAGTTAGTGGAATTTCCATAAAACAAATTAGAGAAATGAAGTTTAATTTATTATAATAATAATTACTGATTTGTATATACCTACGTGTATAGCTGTATACAGATACTGTTAATGTTAGCTACATCATCTCACTATCCCCTCCACTCCACTGTCACCCCTGGTCAAAGGCCGGTCCCCATGACTTCCAGTTCTTTCGACCCAGGGCTAATACGGGCCCACTTATCTTTGGTTCAGCTCGTGTCGCCATCTTCTACGAGGTCTGCCGCGTCGCCTTTTGGCTACGCCACATAGTGGTTATTTTGGCTCACAGCTCATTGGCCACGACTACAGTACGCTGCAGATGTGGCCAGTACGGCTTAGCGATTTTTTGAGCAACATCAATAATCTGTGCTTAGGAACGCAGCGTGGTATTGCGTACGTAGTCGGTCAGCTTAACACCTAGAATACTGCGTTCCATTGCACGTTGGCAAACCATGGGTGCGGTACATATGAATGTTTGTCAAAGATCGAGCCAGGGATCTATGGGTGAAATGAGAAGAATGGGTCGAATGATTATTCCCTTGAGTGAAAAAGGTATGACATGATAGGTATCATTGTTTCATTTTTTTTTTTGGTGGAAGCACCACTAACAAAAGAGTCTTGGTAAAAATGGGGTTAAGTCCAACAAATTTCAATTTTGTTTGACTTACACCGAGACTTCATAGAAAACTGCCCACCTTTGCAAACCTTTGCAAAGTATTGAATAATAGTTAAAAGAATGAAGTTACCCACCGTGAACCGATAACAGCTATAGATAACCTAGTTTTGCAAATTATCTTTGATCAATCCATGAGTAATGATAATGACTAACGATGTAATGCGATGCGATGTACTAATATTTAAAGCACCACACTTATTTTACCTCCGACATCAGAATCACTGTCAAAATGAATATGATCTTTATTTTCGTTACGATAAGTTTGCTGTTGGGTTGCTGCAGCAATTTCACATAAGATCAAAATTTATTGGCCAGTTCTATATTTCGTTCAGTATTTGAACGATTCATCTACTTGAATTTCGAACACTCAAGACAACTTGATTTCATCATCTGCCTAGACATCCAGTCTAACCTCTCTTAATACTTACTTAAGATCATACTCATCCCCTCCAATCAAGAACTTGTAAGTCGGCGGGAACCGTATATCATGCTCCGTGAACTCTGAGAATGCTTCGCCGGAATCCATGACAGCTATCAGCTGATCGTGGGTGAGGAGCGAGGCGTATTTGTCCTTCTCTATCTTCTGTAGGGTGGCCACGATTTCTTCGGAAGTAGGACTGCTGCCCGCTGGATGGTCTGTGCGGAAGTTCAGGTCGCCTATCCAGATAACGTAGCTGAAATGGAGTGAGAAAGTTTATGTATAGTTCAGGTGTAGTTCAGTGTATAGTCGTTTCACAGTTATTATGCCTTGTGGCTTGATTGTAAGTAAAATACCCGTAACCCTATTAGAAATAAATGGTAAGTTTGAATAATGCCAATTTATTGTGTATTTGATTTATAATATTGTTGAGAGCAGCGGTGGCCCAGTGGTGGCAGCCCCGTCTTACGAGCAGTAAGCCATGGGTTCAAACCCAGGCAGGCGCATTACTTTGTGTAATTTATTTCACCACCGCTGCCCTCAAAAACGGTGAAGGAAAACATCGTGAGGAAACCGGCATGTCCTAGAACTAAAATTCGAAGACATGTGACATCTACCAACCCGCACCATCAACCACCACGCGGGATTACAGCCCACTCCCTCTCATCGAAAGGGATCCTGTAATGTTCCCACTGCTGGGAGTGGGAACATTACAGGCTGATGATGATGATAGTGTATTTTAACTGCCCCGTTGGTCCAGTGGTCGCAGTCGCAACTGCTGAGCATAAAGTCGTGGGTTCGATTCCCGGTCGAGGCTAGTTGTCATTGAGTTTTTCCATCAGGAAGATCACAGTAGCAGCCACGGTGTCTGGATTTATGCTCTGTTGATGCTAATATGCTCTCCCCTAGTCAAAGTCAAAGTCAAAGCATTTATTTCAATTAGAAATTTTCAGGCACTATTGAAAGTCAACAAAAAAAAAACAATATAAAACGCGAAGCTACAGTCCCAGTCACAAGGCATAATAACTTGTGAAAGTACTGTAGTTGCCATTCCGTAGCGTAGATCTCTATGGAGAAGAACGTGAACTGTAGTTACGTGGGACTTAAAAATAACAGGCGAAACATGGATGTACTATAATTAGGTCCACTTCTGCCTAACCCTATGCATGATGTTTGGTTATAGTGATGTTAAGAGCGCTGTTAGATGATTCAACTTTCGTGTTCATAGGTGTCGGTAACAACTACTGCATGTCGAAGATTTTGATTGATGATTGATTCCCTCTCTCCGCTCAGGAGTTAACGCAAGAATCCTTCGTTTTGCTCGGGATTCAATACAGCGCCCGCTACATAACACACTACTTTATCCCCTTGGTGCATAATCTACTATTATTACTAGCTGTCACACCCAAGTTCAGACGCGTAGAGTTTAAAAAAAAATGTTTTATTATTCGCCTTTCTCCTTTTTTTAATTAAAAATAAAAGTAGCCCACTAACATCACCTAGTAAAAGTCCCGACAAAATTGGTCCGGAGATTAACCGGAACTAACGGACCGACAGACAAAAGTTGAATTTTTTTTGTTTTTTTTTTAATTACTGTACCTACATACTTTCATGTGCGCATGCAGTAAAAAGCGTGTTATTGTGAAATTACGAACAGACATTTTATTTATCTCTCAAGTACACCTATTCGGTGTAATCAAAGCAAAATGGTTGAGTTTTCGTAGAAAGTCTATGAATAGTGCTGATGCCACCATACCACTGACTGATAAGTCGTGATAACGTTACTATAAGGAAAATACGAACATTCTTTCCTCGAATAGGGAAAGGTTTCATTGATAATTTTAAATCTGAAATTGGATTTTCCTGATTACACATTTTCAGGTTTTACCATAACTGTTATCTTTACAAATAAATAAAATTTAAGTGTCTGTTTTTATTTTCAAAATAACTGGTTTTTACTGAATTCATATGAAAATACTATATAAGGACGGTACTCATTACAGCAAAAAAATTTTTTTTTAGGTTTTTGTCTGTGTTTGTTCCGGCTAATTTCCGAAACGGGTGGACCGATTTTGACGGGACTTTCACTGGCAGATATCTGATGTTATAAGGAGCAACGCTTCTTTTATTTTAGAAAAAGGATTAGGGTTTGGCAAAAAAAAAAATAACCAAATCCTTTTCAAATAGGGAAGTAATATTTTTTTAAATATCACGCGGGCAAAGGTCGCGTGGGACACCTAGTCTGTATCATATTTTTTTGTACTTACATCTGATAAAACGCGCGTGATGTTTTGGTTGTTTATTATTACCTATAATATGTTAGAAATCATAGATATTTTATCAATAAAAGATACCATATCGGAAGATCAGACGATAAATTAGTAAGCGTATTAAAGATTGACTAGGACGATTATAAATTGTGCTACTGTGTCGACTTTAAATGACTTGTGTGATGTTATTATCTTATACACCGTGTAAATCACCTCATCACGAAGCCGTCAACCAAGCATTCTGTACATGAAACTAAGCAACTTTACGCAAAAATTATTGTTGGGAAAAGACTTTTTTTTTGGGGGTGTAAATTCATGTCTTGTGGTAGAACTCAATGTAACACACTCAAAACATTGTGCTGATAGTACGGGGGTCGTGGAGGTGTTTAAAGGAAAAATCTTACATTAAAAACTTGTATTAAAACTTGTTTTTTTTTCCCATGTGGGTAGGCTTAACATATAACGTATTTTGTGGCTTCCTTATTTAATATTTATTTAAAAATAGTTAATAGTTGTTTTTCTTTACTTTAATGTGTTAAATAATTAATAAACCCACCTTCGCTCTGAACTTTCCTCTCACTTTATCTCTACAACAACCACAACACTGAAACTTGACAACTTATAAATGGACAACAAACTTGTGCACAGTTTGGAGGAAATGGAGAAGCTGTTTAGCTCTCGCATGCGTGAGTATGAAGATAAGCTGCAGAGAGTTACAGCTGGAAGTATCCCTGCACACTCTGATCTAGCAACACTTTCACAAGACTTCTCAGAGTTCAAGTCCTTTGTGTGCCAAACATTTCTTCATTTCAAGACACAGATTGAACACCTTTCTTTGAGTTTGGACAAGCATGAAACTGCTATGCGAAGAAAGATCCTGCTGTTCCATGGTATTCCTGAGAAGCCCAATGAAAAATTGAACGACTCTATTCTCCATGTCGTCTCAAAGCAGCTTAAGTTAGACGACTTCAAATCAGATTCCCTAGAAGTTTGCCACAGGCTAGGAGCTTCTCTAGGTAAAACTAGACCGGTGCTGGTCCGGTTCAGTGCCATGGAATATCGTCGGTCAGTTTGGGACTGTAAAACTTCACTCAAGGGCAGCGGCATCACCATTTCCGAGTTCCTGACCAAAACACGACACGAGGTATTTATGGCTGCCCGCAAGCACTTTAGCATTAATAATTGCTGGTCTGCAGAGGGAAAAATCCTTGTCTTGACACCTGACAAGTCACGCCAGACGATTTCATCTATGGGTGAGCTTGATACTTTAATCGCGCTTTATCCCGCTGTCACCCGTGCTAACACTCCTGGCGACCCCGTGCCTGCCGCTTCGGCCTCGCCAGCAACAGCATCTACATCGCCTGTAACCGCAACCCCCAGAGGGAAGCTCGTGAGGAAAGCTCGTCGCTAAGTTTGCTACCATATTTTATTTTGTTTGTTACACCTACACCGCTTATTGTCAGTACATTCATGTTTATATCTTTGTTGTTCTACCCTTAGTTTTTATGCTACTTTTTCCTCACTTTACTTTCCCTAGCCGGTAGACGTATTTGTAAATTTGACATTTGTTGTAATGTTGTGACGTCTGTCAAATCATCAAAGTCAGTTTAATTTTTTGTAAGTTGCGTTCCGTTTCACCTCTTTTTGTTTTCCTTTTTATTGTTTACAATTTGCGGCTGTTATTCTAGATATTTTTTTCCTTTTCTCTTAATTTTTCTGTTTACCATTTGGAACTGATTTCCTTTACATTATTACGCTATACCAGCCATGATGAGTGTTGTTAAAGTCTCTATCAGCTGCAGCGCCTCGGTGATTTTATTAGTTATGTGTATTTGACTATTGTTGTTCTAAGCAAAACAAAAATAGTTAAGTTTACTTTAGTAATTAAGTTAAGTACTATTTAAACCATACATACCTATATATATTTATTAGTATTTTTATTTATTATTTATGCAAACTATGAGCAATGTCGATCTTGATGATGATTTTTTCTCCTGTTCTTCCTCTTCTAGCAGTTTCCTCAGTGCGGCTAGTGGTTCTTCCTCCCCTCTGACTCTCAGTGATCAGATTTCCTCTTTGATTACCCACCTCCCAAATAATCTTAACATAGCCCACATTAATGCCCAGAGTGTTCCTGGTCACTACTCCGATCTTCTGGCTTCCTTTAACTGTGCTCAGATAGATGCTTTACTGATCTCCGAGTCCTTCCTTAAACCCTCTCTTTTATCAGTACACTTTGCTCTTCCTGGTTATGTCCTTATTCGTAATGATAGAACCGGGAAGGGTGGTGGTGGTGTAGCCATTTACTTGCGCGCTGATATTCCGTATAGGGTTGTTAGTGCATCGCCATCTACGTATTCGGGATCAGCGGAGCATCTATTTCTTGAAATTTCACTACGCCGCGTTAAAATGCTTCTGGGGGTTGTGTATAGTCCTAACCTCAGCATCGACTACTTTGACTCTTTTGACTCGCTTTTAAACGATTTCTGCCCAGCTTACGACCACGTAGTATTGATGGGTGATTTTAATACATGCCTTCTTAAAAATGACAATCGTACTCAGAAACTTCAATCTATCCTTTCTTCCTTTAATCTCAGTATTCTGCCTCTTTCTGCTACTCATCATTTCCCAAATTGTACCCCTTCTCTTCTGGACCTGATAATTGTTTCTAATTCTAATAATGTTTCTATCCACGGACAGCTTACTGCTTGTTTTTCCTACCACGATCTCATATTTTTATCTTATAAGTTACGACCTCCTAAGCGCAAGCCGCAATTTATTCTCCTCCGGAACTACAAGGGCATAGATTTGGAGGCATTACTGCATGATGCTGGTAGCATCGACTGGACGGACATCTTGGAGAGTACGTGTATCAACGAAATGGTTCGTATTTTTAATAACAAAATACTGAGTTTATATGATTGCCATGCCCCTATACGTAGAGTGAAGGTTAAATATGTTCCGGCTCCCTGGCTTACTCCTGCCATTAAAGATGCGATGGCTAGTAGAGATAGAGCCAAAAGAAGGTTAAAACGTTGTCCTTCCGAGCGCAATCTAACTGCGTACAAATTGTTGCGTAACAGCTGCAGTCGTATGTGTAGAGATGCTAAGAGACGCTACTTCCACAATTCTCTCGACAACCGCAATTCTTCTGAAGTCTGGAAGTTTTTAAAATCTGTCGGCATTGGCAAGTCTCCAGTTGTTTCTGGTAGCGACACTGACGTGTGTGCTCTTAACAATCATTTCTCACGCCCCCCTGTTACGTTGGATCCACACGTCAGGTCAATTACTTTAAATAGACTTTCCTCTTTGCCTTTGCCGCATTGTGAACCCTTTGGTTTAAGACCTGTAAGAGAGAGTGAGGTCAAAAAATCAATTTCCGCCATCTCCTCCTCTACTGTTGGTAATGACAACCTTTGCTTAAGAATGATTTCACCTATCCTTCCCGCATTACTTCCCGTTTTAACTCACATTTTTAACTACTCCTTATTTTCTTCTACTGTACCTGAGGCCTGGAAACAAGCCCATATCATCCCCTTACCCAAAATTTCCGATCCTGTCTCTCCGACCGATTTCAGACCCATTTCCATCCTTCCATATCTCTCTAAAGTTCTTGAGCACATTGTCCATCAGCAACTCACTGCCTACCTTTCGAAGAATGACCTGCTTAGTCCTTTTCAATCTGGTTTTCGTCCTGGTCATAGCACTGTGACGGCTCTCTTAAAAGTTACTGATGATATTCGCTGGGCTATGGACCACAAGTCTCTTACGTTACTTGTTCTTCTAGACTTTAGCAGTGCCTTTAACTCTGTTGATTTCGACATCCTTCTTGGGATCCTCAATTCTCTCAATTTCTCCTCTTCCACTATTAGTTGGTTTGACTCCTATCTTAAAGGCCGCTCGCAGCGTGTTCGTCTTGATGAGTCTTGTTCTGATTGGTGCCCTCTTAGCGCGGGTGTTCCTCAGGGTGGCGTTCTCTCTCCTCTTATCTTCTCTATTTTTATTAACTCGGTCACCAGAGTTATTTCTTCCTTTTTCCATCTGTATGCCGACGACTTGCAGCTTTACAATCATTTCTTAAGGGAAGATGCGGAAGCCGCTGTGTCTGCGATGAACAAGGACCTGGATTTGATTAGCGAGTGGTCGCGGTCCTTTGGACTGCAAATCAATCCTAAGAAATCTCGGGCCCTGATCATCGGGGGCAGGTATATGCGGAATAGGCTCGATGTTGCGTCGCTGTCTCCACTCAGGCTGAATGGAGTTCAGATTGACTACGCAACCAAGGCTAAAAACCTGGGGGTGACTATGGACTCCTACTTATCATGGACTTCCCATGTTTCAGAAGTTAGTCGCAAAGTGCATTACACGTTCCACTCATTAAAATGCCTCCAAAGCTTCTTGCCATTGAAAACCAAAATCTCCCTTGCGCAAACCCTCATTCAGCCCATCATTGATTATGCTGATGCCTGTTTTTTGGATGCCACCGAGGAGCTTTTAAATAAACTTGAGCGCTTGCAAAATATCTGTATTCGTTTTGTTTTTAACCTTAAGAAGTACGACCATGTTTCCAATTTTCGCAACATACTCAAGTGGCTCCCTATTCGACTTCGCAGGAACTCTCGGATATTGTGTTTGCTATTTAACATCCTGCATAACCCTAAAACGCCATCCTATTTGCGGGAACGCTTTTCCTACTCTCGTCCTTCAGATGCACCTTGCAGGTCGCATCTTAGGAAACTCCTTAAATCCCCTCCCCATTCTACCGACTTCTACTCCTACTCCTTTACTGTACACGCTGTGCGGTTGTGGAACTCACTGCCGCCTGACATAAGGGACTGCCAAACTATTGCAGTTTTCAAGAGAAGAGTGAAAGAACATTATCTTTCCATTCCGTCATAGTTGCATAGGTATTTATATTATTGTATTTATTTTAATTGTATTTATATAATAGTTATATATTTTGTTTTTGTATGTAAAAGTAAGTTAGTATATTTTTATATTGTATTTTATATTTGAAATAGTTATTTGCTTTATGTTTTATGTTTTCCATTTTCTCTTCTTCTTTTACACACTTTGTCTACATCTCTTTTTTTATTATCTCCTTTCGCAGGTATGCTGGAAGAGATTTCTTTAGAAATAAGCATTACCTTTGTACCTATTTTCTTTTCCTTTCTTCTTTTCTGTATTTAGTGTGTACATAAATTGTTAAATAAAATAAATAAATAAAAATAAATAAAAAAAATACTTGTCAAAAAGTTGGAACTTTGACCCCTAATATCTCCGTAACTAGAAGGTTAAATGATAAATGAATGATAAATGATAAATGATGTTTATTTTGCAAATAGGTTTTTACAAACACTTTTACACTTCATTTTTTTTTTTAAACTAGATGGGGCCGGTGTTTCGTACCTGACTACTCTGAGAAGAAACAGCCGAAACAAACTCAGAGGTTCTCTGTTAACTTGTTGCTCTTTTAAAGTCCAGACATTGCTCAATTTACATGAGGACTATGCAGATTAGTGTCTGAGATGGTCTTTTAAAGAAAGAACCACACAGATTTGAGTGGACCTGTCCAGTCAGTGCAAGCATTTGTCAGTTATCGTGTAGCTCGACTTAAACTCAGGGAGCTCAACGCAACGACGAACAATACCAAAGAAAGGACATTTGGGTAGGTCGCTTAAAGTACTCAAACTGCCAGACAGCGGTGGGAGAAAAAAAAAATGCGACCTACATGGTCCTCACATTCACAATAATTAAATGTAAGTAATTAATAATAATATACGAAATGAATTTAAAAAAAAAAAACAAGAATTTCAATAAATGTCACAATAATAATAAAAAAAAAGTAAATATCAATGTCAAATCAGTAAATGTCACATAAAAATAATAAAAAAATAAAGTAAAAAAATAATAATAATAAAATACTGAAATAAGTATTCATGTCACATCGGTAAATGTCATCTAAAATAATAATAATAAAAAAAAAATGTAAAAAAATTAGGTAAAAATAAAATAAAAATGTCACAGTGTATAAAATAAGGAATTAACAATAAACAAGCGAAGTCCGGAATTTCGACATTCACAGAGCAAATTTCATTGGAGCAGTTTAATCCCAAGCCTTTTATTTGGTTCCCAGGTATGATGTAGAACAAAAAAATGATCGCAAGAACAGGGAGAACCAGTGCCTTTCGGCTTCGTTAAGAGGTGTTTTACACCCTTTATATGATATTTAATTAAGAATATCATCATCAGCCTGTACTCGTCCGCTGCCGGACACAGGCCTCTCCCATGACACGCCACTGAGCACGATCCTCGGCCACTCTCATCCAGCTCTTGCCAGCCGCCTTGCGAAGATCATCGCTCCACCTAGTCTGAGGACGTCCTACGCTACGTTTACCGATCCGTGGTCTCCACTCAAGAACTCGTCTACCCTAATCAAGAATATAAGCAGCAATAAAAAAACAGTGATAGCCTAGTCCTGTGACCGTTGGACGGCTAAGTCATAGGTCTGTAGCTCTAACTCCAGACACATATCATCTGCCTAGCCTTTTCCCAAACTATCTTAGGGTCGGCTTCCAGCCTAATCGGATGCACCTGAGTACCAGTATTTTACATGAAGCGACTGCCTATATGACCTCCACAACCGAGTAACTGGGTAATACGATACCCCTTAGTAATACTAGATGTCAGACTGTTGGCTTCTGACTACTCGTAACGACTGTCAAAGATCTCGAACACTAGACACGCGCCTCTGATTTTTCGGATTCATGTTCGTATTAAATCAGTTGCTTAGTTGAACTAAAACATCGTGGGGATACCAGCCTGCATGACTGAGAGATATTTTTCGACGGCATGTAAAGCCAAGTCAGAGGCTCAAGGGCGGCAGAAAAACGCTGACACCAAGTTAGGCACTAATGACACACGATAAAGAAGAATCAAGATTTAACATTTTCAAAGCATCATTGCAGATTGTAGATTTATTTTCTCACGTTGAGATAATTTTCTCGGTTATTTATACACCGTGTAAATCACCTCATCACGAAGCAGTCAACCAAGCATTCTGTACATGAAACTAAGTAACTTTACGCAAAAATTATTGCTGGGAAACGACTTTTTTTTGGGGGGTGTAAAATAATGTTTTGTGGTAGAACTCAATGTAACGCCCTCAAAACATTGTGCTGGTGGACGGATTGAATAGTACGGGGGTCGTGGAGGTGTTTAAAAATCTTACATTAAAAACTTGTATTTAAAAAAATACTTGTCAAAAAGTTGGAACTTTGACCCCTAATGTTCCCAGGTATGGTGTAGAACAAAAAAAATATCTCAAGGACAGGGAGAACCAGTGGCTTTCGGCTTCGTTAAGAGGTGTTTTACACCTTTATGAAAGCACCTAGAATATCCTCAAAAGAGTTGTTCAAAAATAGGAACTCAAAATATTTATACTTTAATGAAACCAATCACAGGCACTTTTGAATTGTCAAAGTATCAGTCAGTAAAACCAATAAGAGGAAGCTACAGCCCAGATTCTAAGGCTGAGCTCAGTAGAGCGAATTTGGACTTATCTCAAGCCTAGCTCAGCCGCGCTTCACTCACAAATAAACCTTACTGCGCAAACTACTTAGATCAAGCGTATCATACAAATAAGAACATTATGTCTATGTAAATAATGTTCAATTTTGGATATAGACAAGTTTGCTCACTATTATAAACGGAAAAAAAACGTAAGACGCACAATTAATACCTACGTAAGCAGATAATGTGAATAACCTTAAGTACATGACATCACATCATTCATAGGAAAGGCTAATTAATGGGTATGACGACAATGTGAGGACTTTTTTTAATGGCTTCGGGTCTTTTTTTGTAAAACTGATTTATGTAAATTTATTTACCTAATACAACATGTTATAGACGCGCTTCACGTTTTGATTGAAAATAGAGAGTGACACAATGCTTCAAACGATACCTCACTTGTCAAATTATGATAAGTAGTTCATAAGTTATGAGGGAACAGATGTACATACATATATACACCGAGCCAAATTTGATCAGAGTAAAAAAGACTGGGGAATATATGGGAATAAAGGCAGCAGACCCAACTCCGGAGCAAATTCTTAGTATTTTGTTATATACGAGTCCGACATAAGGGTGAAATCACATCTGCAATCGATAAGCGCTTTCTAGCTTCTCTATCTCATTCTGTCACGTAAAGGCGTCATTTAGTGGAGCAAAAAGTCTGGTCGGAAGGATCTGCAGTCATTCGACTCCGAAGCACTTTAACGTGCAATTCGACTTCTCAGTTTAGTGAGTAACGAAAAAAGATGCAAGAAAACGCTGATCCGTGCATGCATATGTGATTCTATAATTTTTATACTAAATAGGCTAATAGGCGTTTGGCTACAACTCGTCTGATGTGAAGCGATGATGCGGCCTAGGGTGTGGACCACGCTTGCTAGAAGAAACTAATTCACGCGAACTTTGAAGAGATCCAGATTATAATGTTCAGCGAACAGGCCGACACCGAAATCCACATGCTAAAAATCCACAAGTGTAAAAATAAAATACAATACTTACTCATGATACAGTATGTTGGTAGTCTCACTAACATGGTACGTTTGTTGTTTTATGATCGAGTTGTAATCATTGATTCGGTCGGCCAACAGATGTTCATGGGCAGTCAGATGCGAGTTCACTAGGCACACCGAACAGCCATATATGTTGAATCTTATGCTGACAGCTCCTTTGTTACCCTGAAACAACAATGTTTAGTAAATTACTATTGTACTATTTTTGAATAGTCATATATGAAGAAGTAATAATATATGAAGATATTATCTGAGCCTTATAAAGATGTATACCGATCGTGTATATAGACGCAGACGTGCTGGGCAAAGCGGTTCGAAACTGTCAACTTCCGACTGTCTCAATGTATTTTGACGAGAACGAAGGCCACCTTCACGATATCAATAACAAGTCATTAAAAAAATCTTAAAGAAAATCATTTAAATATTATAAAAATATAATTTCTTATACTTTTAAGATTATTCTAAAGTAGCTTTTGCTGGCGCCTTCGCTCCGTTATGTACGGAAATTAACCCACGGGAACGTTTTAAATGTAGCCTCTATAGTCTACCACTCGATCGGTCGGTTATCAGTATCAGTACCATAAACGAGTCACATAGATATTTTAAAATACTTTCCTTCGTATCGGTGCGAACATCGGCTTTGGTTAGAAAAGTCTGTTTGGCATGCCCTATTAAAAAATATACGCAGTAAAAATATGAGAAAGTTGAGTGGCTGAGTATCGCCCATAGTGAAGGCTATTTTAATGCATGAATTTCATGCCTCATTAGGTCACGTGCCGTTTCACGATCAAGCTGGAAACTGGTAGGTAATAAGAGATCATGTTAGCTCAACTGAGTTACAAATTAAACTCTTCTACGGTCTGCAATTGCAAGCTTAGAACATAACCAGCTTTTCACACCCAAATTATGCGAATAAGCTTGTTTAGATTTACAAAAAGGCAGTCTTTTTGCTCCGAAATTAGCTCCGATAAACGTGATACGATATCTATTACCTCGATGACTTGATGTCACCCTGATAGGCGACGTATGACTCAATCAGAACCGAAAATTAAAAAAAAAAATGTGTTTTGCTACCGATATCTAGTACAAAACTAACATCCTGTTGTCTGTACTCAAATCGATTTGATACTTGCCCAATAAAATAGCCACATGGCACAATCGATATCGGTCTGCTAATGCTCTTAAAAGAAGTCTAGCCCTACTTATAAGATATAGGCTGTTTCCCGTGACGTCGTCCGTGATCTTGGATGATAAGTAGCCTATACCATTCTCCAAGTCCCAGGCTACCTATCCGCCTAATTACACCTTAAAGTTACGAAGATATTGGAGGTCAAAGTTTCAACTTTTTCAGTTGTTTAAAAAAAACTAGTTTTTACGTTTAGAATTTTACTTTAAATACCTTTATGACCTGTTTACCTACTAGTTATTGCATGTTTTGAGTGCGTAACATTGAGTTTTATCGTAAAACGTGATTTTTCACCCCAAAAAGAAAGTCGTTTTACTGCAATAATTTTTGCGTCTGGTTACTTAGTTTGATGTACAGAATGCTTGGTTGCTGGCTTCGTGAAGCTTCTGTGTACACCTTGTATAGATTAGTTTAAATCCAGGTGGGTTAAAGAAAGGACTTCGATGGTATTAAGTACTTAATCAAATTCACTACCAACCTAGGCCTCATCATCGCTTCACGTCAGGCGAGATGCGGCCAAACGCAAGCCTATTTTGTATTTTTTTAAAGCAGCTAGTAACCGCGTCACCAACTGT
Organism: Cerastis leucographa; assembly: GCA_963082945.1. Taxonomy (NCBI): domain Eukaryota; kingdom Metazoa; phylum Arthropoda; class Insecta; order Lepidoptera; family Noctuidae; genus Cerastis; species Cerastis leucographa. The sequence continues at coordinate 8,157,359 of OY720361.1, forward strand.
ATACAGGGTGTAACGGAAAGGGTATATACATACTTAAGGGTGTGCTACAGACCGTCCAATTGAACATGTTTCTCCATCAGACAAACATCGTAATAGCGAAAAAAATACCTGCTGCCCCATACAAAATTTAATACCTATTCGACCCAAATTTATGGGGCAAACAAATCAACCTTGACGTCATACGTTGTAGATCATATATATATCTACAACGTATGACGTCACGGTTGATTTATTTAATAGAGTAAACTGTTGCCAACAATAATTGCACTTAGTTAGAAGCGACAGGTCAAACAACAAAACACTTCACTGTAGGTCACATAAACCTACAATTAGACGCTAGTCTACAAATAATTCAAGCTTTAGAGTAACAGACTGATGTTGAGCAATTTGTAGTAACCACTTTTCAAAACTGGGTTTTTATACTGTGGCGGATAACATGTAGCTTGGTCTTTAATATTTTCTTATGTGTAATTTTTACACAATTTTGTTTTATTGTTAATTTAATCATCTTGGTTTTTCCTCTTCGAGACAAATAAATACTGTCTCTTTCTTTCTGTATAGTGCTTTTCAAGAAAAGTAGGTCACCTATAGTTTACCATGTCCATTACCATTCATGGTATTCGTCCTAGGAACAGATAGACTATTAACTAGATCTATACATATGCAGTGTTAGATTACGAGCAACCTACGTTGTTCTAGTTTTTTCTTATGACATGAATCTAGACGACACAAAGTCATGGTCACATCAGAGCAATGCATTGTGGGGGAAAATGTCCGTTTCCCAGTCTCATCAACGGGAGATTCCGTATATAAAAATGTACCTACTACTTATGATGAGATGCCTTCCTTATGACGGAGTTTAACCACCTTGCGGGTTTTTTAATTTTACAGAGAGAGATTTATCATGCTATGCCGTGTGCCCGATTGGATTTCAGCAGCGGCCAGAATTACGAACTTACATGCGAACTTTCATTCCTTAACTCACTTGAATTAAACAATTTTCAAAAATAAAAAAATCCTTTCTCAGCCCTCACCATCGCAATATAGGTAATAAGTTCATACACACGATTTCAATGCTTCTAGATACACTATCCAGTGGTTTATTGATACTGTGCGTTGTCTAATGTTTACAGAGACTTACGAGCGTATGGATTACTATCCTGTAGTCGAACGTATAACAGCAAATAAAATATTTAAGCTACCAGTAGGTAGCTTAAATATTTTATTTGCTTGTAAGTAGGTCTAATGTGTGACTGAACTTCAGACGTAGGTATTTTTCAAGGGCGCGATAACGATTTGTGCATACAAAATTTTCCAGTCAAAGCGTTATCGATTTTAACAAATTAATACTCAAGTTGGTAGGCATGTAGAATCAAGGCGTTAGGTGCGCAAATAAAGAAAATCGATAGTCAACTGTTATTAAGGCATTCACGCGATAACTTATCGTGATTCATTTCGAACGATAATAAGTATAAATCTCAAAGAATTTTGTAATAGTATAGAGCAATTAAATAACCTTAATCTTTTGCGCGCGTTTTGGTATTAAGCACTCACGCAATAACAGACCAGAAAAAGTATAACATGATAGACACCCATTATTAAAATATAATAAAACCAGTTAAAACTGGTTATTAAGAGCAGTTAGGGCAAAAAAGACGTAAAACGTCAAGAGGATTGAGAACTGGATGGGAGCATTTTGCGAGATATTTTTAAAACAATTATTGTCTTTAGATCTCGCTCGCTTAGGGTTAGTTCATAGCCATAGCATTCGTAGTGTATCCTCAAATAAGTAATAATATATTTTTGATGGTATCTCCCAGCCCTATGGGACTGGCTTCTGCTTAGCCGGACTATCCAACCAGGGGCATGCTTTGATAGATGCTCAATTTCGCTTAAATATTTATAAATGCGCTCCCTCGAAAGCCTGTAATGCAACAATCGAAGATTCGATATCGTGCAGACACAAGAGAAGCTGAAATGTTAGACTACAGGCGAAAGATGAACTAGTCAGGCATGTTCCAGGTTCAAAATTGCCTGGTTGAATGTTTCGTACGCCTTGATTTAACGTTCAAAATAGCCACAGCATAGCCCCAGGAGTTACAAACGCCCCGTTTCGCTAAGTTTTGTTTTAGTTCATACATAATTTTGAGCACAAAAACATGTTGTACTAATTATCACTCATAATAATTACTATTAAGTAAGTACTTCTAACTTTAACACGGCAATTATAGAATTAGTTACGAAAAAATACTTCTTTACTATTTTTTACAAAAATGTTCGTTTCAGCCGAGTTTGCTCTAGTATGTTATAATTACATAAACGTGAAGTGTGTAAGAAATGAGATGGAATACAATGTTGTTTTCAATTTTATTGTTTTACTGATGATGGTGAGAACTGCAATTTGTTCCATACTAAATGCAGTTTTAATTATTTTACAAATTACCTAATCTACAAGTGCTCTCATTGTAGATGCCTCAGAATGAGAGGCCTAATGCGCGGCGACGGCAGACAGCTAGGTAATTTTTTTCTTTACGTCATGCAATTAGTACTCGTACTTTGAATATGAGCAGATGTGTTGCAGTGGCGAAGGGTCAAACTTTTGTAAGGGGAAGCCGACGAAAAAAATTAGATCATTAATTTCGTTTTTAAAGTGAAACTTTTATTACATCGTCTCAAACTTTTTCGTCTGTGTGTTGCATGTCGCGTGACGATCGGCCGCGGAGTAGGTACGGATAAAATGAAAGGCGCTCGTCAGAGCGCCTTTCACTTCATCCCTACTCCGCGGTCTACTCCGCGCTGAAAAAAAGTTTCACTTTTACCGTGGTTTCATAAAACCACACAATCCTTTTATTCGTCAACGCATTTTTTAAATTTCATTTTGATTGTCAGCGACCCCGAAAACCACGAAAATGTCACCCATGATGTATACACAAAAATTTTCGAAGGACCCAAATTGATCTTTTTTTCATAACTTGTTCTTTATGTATTGTAACGATTAAACGCACAGGAACTATAGAAAATATGTTTATTCATAAAAGTGAACGCGTATAAATACAATGTTTCATGTCTATGCTATTAACCGTTGAGGAGTTCCCTCATGAGAAGAGGACCCTGGCGGTAGGATGAATTCATGATACAAATCGTCATTATCCATCAAATATGAACACGTATGCAAAGTTTCGTGTCTGTGCTATTAAACGTTGAGAAGTTCCTTCGTGCAAAGACTATCCTGGCTGCAGGATAAGTTCATGATACAAAACATGATCATCCATCAAATATGAACTCGTATGCAAATCAAATCATTTATTTGCAATGAATGTAGGTTACATTAAAAATACAGGTGGAATTGGAAGGAGTGAGCCATGTACATTCTGCCTGAAAGTAGGCACGCAAAAATTATAAAAATTGTTAAGATTCTAAAAATACAGATTCTAGAAATACAAATTCAGATGTCACAGTTAGAATTATTATATATTATTACAATTATACATAATACACTAGTTAATATTGAAACATGATAAATTAAAATGTTACTAAAGAATAAAATTAAAAATTTATGTAATTATGTTAGGTAATGTCCAGGATAATATTCATTATATTTATTATACACATTGCTGATTAAAAAGTTGTGTCCATTAAAAAATCATTAATCGAATAATAACATTTTTCTGTTAGGAAGGCCACAACTTTCTTTTTAAAGTTTTTAATTGTATCATTTTTTATTATATCTGGCAATTTATTGTATATAGTAGGACCCATACAAATAACACTTTTCCTCATTAATGCAGTGTTACAGGACTCGGTTTGTAATAAATTTTTATATTGATTTCTGACAGGTCGTTTTCGAGTTTCTGTCATATTGGGAAAAAGGTTTTTATTGGTCTTTACAAACATGGCCATTTCCAGAATATACAATGATGGAAATGTGAGCAATTTTAGGGACTTAAACTTTGGTTCGCAACTGTCTGTGGTCTTCAAACCACACATCGCTCTAATGCAACGTTTTTGCGCCTTGAATATGTACTCCCTTGAGCTGCAATTGCCCCAGAAAATAATACCGAATCTTAGAACTGATGCAACCAGACCATGATAAGCTACTAATGTTGTTTGAATGTCAACTTTCCTGGACAACTTTGAGAGGACATATGCCGCTGTATTCAACCTTTTGTAAATTTCCTCTGCTTGTGGTTGCCAATTAAGTTGTCGGTCAATGTAAATTCCTAAAAATTTTGCTACTTTAACTTGGTCAATTTTTTGTTTATTGTAGTGAACCGATACTTCTTTTAAAATTGTGCGTTGATGGAAGTGCAGTATGTTAGTTTTTTGTAAGTTTATCACCAAGTTGTTTCTGTCAAGCCAATGTACGATATCTTCCAGCGTCTTATTTATGTCTTGTTCATAGCTATCTGGATGTTTACATTTTACTACCGCGGTGCTGTCATCGGCAAATAGCACCATTGGATTATCAACCTGTCGTGGCAACTCGTTTATATAAGTTAAGAAAAGGGGTGGCCCAAGGACGCTGCCCTGTGGCACACCATATTTTATTGTTCGTCCTTCGGATCGGTATTTTCTTTCACTCTTCGTCTTAGGGCAAATTCTAGTTATTTCGGTGTACTGTTTACGATCACTAAGGTATGATTTAATAAGTTTGAGTACATTTCCCCTTATTCCATAAGCTTCTAACTTGTTTAGTAGAATGTCGTGGTCGACGCAATCAAAAGCTTTTGACATATCTGTGAAAATTGCGCAAACAGGTACTTTGTTATCAACGTTTTTTATGATGATATTAAATAGATCGAAAATTGCTGTATTAATGCTTTTGTTCTTCCGAAAACCTTTTTGTTCATTACACAAAATGTCATATTTAGATAAGAAATTGTTAAGTAATTCGTAGATTAACTTCTCTACTACTTTGGACAGTACCGGAATTAAGGCTACTGGTCTGTAATTAGCTATTTCTTCTCTTTTATTTTTCTTATAAGGTGGTTTAACTATAACAGTTTTTAAGGCATCAGGGAACACCCCAGAATTAATACTGAGATTAATAATATGGCCTAGATGTACAGCTATATTGTTGGCTACAAATTTAACAACTTTCGTTGCTATACCATCATACCCAACGCTGTTTTTGTTTTTTAAAGATTTAATTGCTCTAATCACATCTTGGGGTAAAACTGGGGCCATAAACATTGAGTTTGGATTTTTCTGAATATTACTAGTTTCGTATGACACTTGGGGTGACTGTTGAATTTGGTCAATGAAGTAGTTATTAAAGATATTAGCAATTTTTTTAGGATCTGTTATTGTTGTATTATTCAGTCTAATTTGGGAAATTGGGTCGTAAGAGTGTGTTTTGTTATGTATGACTTGCCAAGATGCTTTCGACTTATTATCTGAAGTTCGTATGAAATAGTTATTTTGTGATTTTTGAGTTAATTTTATAATTTTTCGAAATTTATTTGAGTAGTCTTTAAATTTATTTTCATTAGTTGGCCTAAGTCTGTATCGCCATAGTAGGTGACGTTGCTTTTTACTGCACACACGTATTCCTCGAGAGACCCATTTAACTTTTTTGTATGGTTGTATAGTAACAAATTTATAGGGAAAGCAAAGGTCATACAGTAAACGGAAATCTTCCAAGAAAATATCATATGCCACATTTACATTCTCCGTATTGTATATTTCGGAGAACGAGATGCAGCTAAGATGATTATTAAATTTAACGAGGTTTTCTAACGATAAATCTCGTTTCCTGATTCGCCAAGATTTTAATCTACATGTTTTATTTACTTTAATTTGCAGAGTTTGTGCCGTATGATCTGAAAGAGCTAATTCGATGACTTCACATTTACATTTTTGACGAGAATTGTGAGCAAAGTTATCAATGCAGCTATTACTGCACAATCTAGTTGGTTGCCTTAGTTCCAGCTTAAGATTGCAGCCCAAAAGAAAATATTCAAAGTCTAGGGACATTCTATTCCTTTTTAAGGTATCAATGTTGAAGTCCCCGCACAGAACAACCGTTTTATTCGAGTTAATACAATAAGTTTTCATAACAATTTCAAGTTTTTCGTAGAACATATTTAGATTGTTAGTTTTCGGTGGCCTGTATATACAAATAATGACTAATTTTTGCCGGACTAGTTCGATTCCACAGCATTCAAAAGTGTTTGTTATTGAATGGCGTGAGATCTCTGTTAGTTCCTTATACTCTAGGCCTATTTTAACTAGAACGCAAGATCCTCCGCGCTTCTTTTCTCGCCTTGCATAACACGCAGCTAGTTTATAATTTGGAATATTTAATGCCTTTTCAGAGCCCCGCATAATGAAGTGTTCAGTTATGCAGACCACATCTATGTCTTTTTGTTCCTTAGATAGCTCCTGAAGATGAACTGTGAGCAGGTCAACCTTATTTAAAAGACCAGCAATGTTTTGATGCAAGATATTTATGCTGTTATAGGCGAAAAAAACAATTGGTCGACTCATTTGTCTCATTAATACGAGTATTACTAGGTGGGTTAGATCGATTAACATTAGAATTTGTGTAGTTATCAGAAATTTCATCTCTTAAAAGTCTTAAATTAGACGTATTTACTGCCTCTATGTCTAGGATGAAGTCTTGCAAGTCCGAGATAATCTGCATAAAGCCTTTGTTATTTAGGTGCCCATGTCGCTGATTATAAGTATCCCATGTGTATGGAAGATTTAAATTTGAGTCCAAGGTGAACGCGTAGTTGTATGTCTCAACATTCATATAAATTAAATTATTAAAAGTATCTACTCGACTGTTAAACATAATATTGGTATTGTCCATGTACTTAAATGTTGGCAGACATATTACAAAGTTAGTATGATTAAGAGTTATTAAAGTATCACGAATATAGGTTACAACTTCTATATAATTATGGGTTTTCCTGAAGTCCTCTTCGCCAATAAAAATAATGCAATAATCGGAAAGAGTGAAGTTTTGAACTTTTCGTTCGATATTGTTTAACAAGTATTTTATTCCACAGTTAGGAGTACGATAGTGACATATATTATAGTTCTTTAAGTGAGTTCTCTCACTCATTGTATATATTCTGTTCGTTCTTTCACTGCTCAGAACACATATGTTACCTTTTACAGGTGGGGGCGAAGAATGTGGTGTATTTGCGTCACTATTATTCAGTGGTGCGACGACGTCTTGAGAATTTCCAGAATCAATATCTTCTTGCTTTGCGCTGTGTGTAATTTTTATACCTTCTGATGTCAGCTTCTGTGTTGTTTTTGTACGAACAGGTGCTCTGTTCTTCGGTGTTTGGGCTTTGGTCTTAAGGGGACTACACGCTATTACTTTGTACATTTTATTTTTTTCCATTAAATCAGCATTTGTTTTCTTTAAGTTACTATTCTCTAATGATAATAATTCTATCTCCTTGTGTGCGCTTTGTAGTTGAGTTCTAAGCTCTTCTAACTCTTTTTTAAAGATGTTTATTTGGTTTTCATCTTCATCTTCAGACATACCTGGTAAGGAATTAGATGTACAATCCAACGTTTGCGAGATTATATCATTCGTATCTGGTTCTGACCGCGTACGTGTTCTTCGGAAAGTGATATTTTCTAAGAAGTTCATGTTGTAAATTCAAAAATAGATTAACAAAAAAAATTATGTACAAAGAGTGTCACTTTCTGGGTTCCGAATCCCTATGTTCGTTCGAAGTCCTCAAAAAAGTAATGACTTTCCACCAAATACTAAACTATTTTATTGCACTGGTATCACCGTTGTTAGCTTAGCGCCGCTGGTGGCAAGTAGCGGTATTATCTTGGTTAGTCTACTCGCCGCTTGATGACACAACGGCGCTAGTTGTCGAACATTGATCACAGTTCAAAGGTCAATTTTAAAAGATTTTTTCTTAACGGTGTTTATATTATTGTATTTCTTAATTATTTCACTATTTTTATGATAAAACTGCACTTATGTTCACTATTTGATGTTAATCAGAGTAAGGTTGTGGTTAATTGTTATTATTATGACTGGTTTACTGTTTGTGAAGCATTTTAAACTGGAACATAATCTGGACTTAAGTTACACTTAGACACTTGTCATTGATAGTCACAAATAATATCACTTGCAGATTGTAGTTATTGCACTGAGTTCCACTACGTTTTGGTCAATTATGAAGGTTTATACATAAATTATAAATTTTTAAATACGTGGGACATTTATGTAAACAGTAGCCGGTGTTGCCATCCTTGCCAAAGTTTTGTGTCTGTGCTATTAAACGTTGAGGAGTTCCCTCGTGAAAAGACGATCCTGGCTGGAGGATAAGATCATGATAGAATTCATGTTTATCCATCAAATATGAACTCGTATGCAAAGTTTCGTGTCTGTGCTATTAAACGTTGAGAAGTTCCTTCGTGCAAAGACTATCCTGGCTGCAGGATAAGTTCATGATACAAAACATGATCATCCATCAAATATGAACTCGTATGCAAAGTTTTGTGTCTGTGCTATTAAACGTTGAGGAGTTCCCTCGTGAAAAGACGATCCTGGCTGGAGGATAAGATCATGATAGAATTTGTGTTTATCCATCAAATATGAATGTGCATACAAATTTTCGTGTCCGTGCTATTTACCGTTGAGAAGTTCCCTCGTGAGAAGACAATCCTGGCTGCAGGATGAGATCATGATATAATTCATGTGTATCCATCAAATATAAACTCGTATGCAAAGTTTCGTGTCTGTGCTATTAAACGTTGAGGAGTTCCTTCGTGAGAAGACGATCCTGGCTGCAGGATGAGATCATGATAGAATTCGTGTTTATCTATCAAATATGAACGTGCATACAAATTGTCGTGTCCGTGCTATTTACCGTTGAGGAGTTCCCTCGTGAGAAGACAATCCTGGCTGCAGGATGAGATCATGATAGAATTCATGTTTATCCATCAAATATGAACTTGTATACAAATTTTCGTGTCTGTGCTATTAAACGTTGAGGAGTTCCCTCGTGAGGAGACGATCCTGGCTGCAGGATTAAGTTATGTCTGTCATAAAAATGTATTGTTCTTAGAACCAAAGGTGTGCGCTAAATTTCAGCTCAATCGGGCATCGGGAAGTGGTTCTAATTTAGCTTCCTATACATACAAACATTGAAAGTTCCCTGTCGTAACTCGAAAATCTTCGGCTTACCTAGTCCTTACAAAACGCTGCTGATAGCTGCAAAGTCACGTGTCCGCGTTCATACGAATTTAGTTCTGAATTCTGACACCCGAGCGTCGGCTTACTGGCGCCACATGTTGCTTTCTTTGTTGAAATGAAAAATGCTGGCATTTATGTAATGTTTTCAATCCTATCATGTATTTAATGTCTGTACTGTGATGTGATAACCTCAGATGTGTACATAATTTACTACAGTAGACACTACGTATAGTGCCTTGTTCCCAAAGGGAAGCCGGCAGGAATCGGCTTCTTAGGAGCCTTCGGGCCTGATGTGTTGCCAGATATATGTATTGATCAGCATCTTTGTTCAGCATAATTTAATGTACCTACTGTTATGAAAACTTCGCCGATTTCATAGCTACAAAATTTGTGTTATGTAAAATAAGCATTATTTATTTAGTAAAGATAGACATACATATTGCAAAACTGCTAAAGCTAGCTGGCACTTTATTTATTATTAACTAACTGTCCCGCGCAACTTCGTCTGCATCTCATTTTGCCCATTTTCGCAACATTTTTCATTGCTGCTCTGCTCCTGTTGGTCGTAGCGTGATTATATATAGCCTATAGCTTTCCTCGATAAATGTACCTATCACTGAAAGAATTTTTCAAATCGGATCAGGTTCCTGAGATTAGCGCGTTCAAGCAAACAAACTCTTCAGCTTTATAATCCATACTAATATTATAAATGCGAATGTCACTCTGTTTGTTTGTTTGTATGTTTGTTTGTTTGTTACCTTTTCACGACTAAACGGCTGATCGGATCTTAATGAAATTTGGCAAGAAGATAGATTTCAACCTTGGGAAGGACATAGGCTATATATCATCACGCTACAACTAATAGGAGCAGCAATAAAAAATGTTGCGAAAACGGGGAAAATGTGACGCAGACGAAGTTGCGCGGGACAGCTAGTATTAGTATAGATTAAACTGTTGTCGCCGCGACAGTCACGACGTTTGCAAATGTCAGTTGTTTAATCTATACAGTACCAATATTTAAGACGTCAATTTGATATTATATTAATATGCACCAATCCATATTTAAATACTAGCTGATCCCATTGTTCCTACCCACTACTTACCTACCTACCTGCTACCTACCTACCTGCTACCTACTTCTTTACATACTACCTACCTAAAAACTTCTAAAAAGTATTAGAAAAAGTAAAAAAAAAATGAATGAAATCTGTTAAGTAGGTAGTGCTCAAGTTATGGCGTGACCAAAGGAAATAGTTATTCATTTTTACATATTGTAGATTTGAACGAGTAGGTAGTGGAAGGGGCAGTAAATAGCTCAAACTATACTGCATGTAATGTATCAGAACAGTATGGTAATTTTAAAGGATGTGGTATACAGTCTATCATCCATACCACATCTTAAAATATGACCACAGAACCACTTCCTCCATGGGACATCATTGTTATCGCAAAAAACAATCAGCTGTATTGAAATTTTATATGTGACAGCCAAGTATTTTAATTACCAAAATTAGTAGCATTAAGATTCATTATTAAGCACAATAAGTCGAAATTGTAAAGATTTCCGGCATCTAGATTTATTTATATATATGTGTGTGTAGTCTGTTGCAGGCATGCATAATAGCATCTGAACCTGAGTACGGTGACATAAAATGTATCATCACCCATCATCCGCATCCCAGCTTCATTCACTGCTGGGTATATATATACTCTTTGCACATACCAATCTCCACGATAAACTCACATAGCATCCGAAGAAAAATGATAACTTATGAAAGTATTTTTGTCTCACTTACCCACATGCCTCCAAGTCCCGTCTTAGTGTACTGTGCCTCAATATCCCTCAAATGTGTGACATGTTTCATCTGACTGTACACTAACAACAGTATACCCTGCAACCTGGTGCTCTTGGCAATGATGAACCCTTGCCGGCAAAGTATTTTGTTGAATGATTGTGTCCATGAATCAGTGAACAGAGAGTCCATTACCATATTCTGTGGCTGGGATTTGACTTCTTGTAGCCTGTAATAAAGTGTATTTTTGTTTAGAAATTGGTCTTAAAGTAATGCTGAAATTGTACAAATAATTTGTATAGTACACAAATGCACCATTACTTTCTTAATTCTGGGTTAAGCTTGCCTTTTAGAAGCTGTTATATTGAATCATTAAGTAATGTTACATACATTACTTATTGATTCAATATGACAGCTTCTAGAATTATGACATAACTATTGCTTTTAAAAGAAATATTGTAATTCAAATTTAGGTGTCCTTGAATATATTATTAAAATATAAAGACAAAGTTCAAACGTCTGTTTGACAAAAGGTTGCTGATAGTTACTCAATCATGTCACAAAATAAATCTGTGGACAAAATGATCATGGGTAATAAGAAAAATACCGATCAATGTAAGGAAAATAATCACTTTTTGTAGTCATATAACATTTACAGGCTATTATATTAGTAACAGGACATTCATATTAAATAAGCATGTTTACATGTTTGACCTTTGATACCTCTGTTGCAAAAAACCCATTTTATCTTTTAAAAAACAGTTATATTTATTAAATGACTAGGAGGAAATTTTACACAAACATTGTTTATTTTGTTTTTAAAGACTGGTTTACTTAGTGTGTTGACATAGCTTTTTATAACATGTCAGATATATATTATTTCCTGGTGTTAACCGCACATACTGACCATGTCACATTATCTTCCCACAATTTTTTAAATTAAACATGCAATTTTAGAATTATCAGAAAGTCATGGCAGTAAAAGTCAGTTAAGTATATGAAAATTACCTGGCAACAAGATATTGAGTATTCAACAATTTTAAATATATAGTAGTTAAGCAATCATAAAAATAAAAACAAGTTACATATTGTCATAAATTCAACAGACAACAAATTCATTCAATGAATTCATACATATCACATTGACCTAGAAAATAAGTAGGATACAGCAAACATTATGCAAGTAATCATGAACTACATAACTACTTACCCAATCACGAAAAAGTCTGGCAATGGCTTATTCTTATTAAACTGTGATGGAAAGTCCAATAAGGCATTTAGATCTTGCCCTGGATTCTTGGTTGCCACATTCCAGGTAACAAAATAAAATCTGTAAGTTTCATAACAATGATTTAATTAATTAGTGCAACCATGAAGAAGTCAAGTATAACAAACGGTTAAACGTAACCTTGACTCCTTCTGACGCAGGTAACTAAATCTGCGTATTGGCAATTTTACTCACTTGAGAGTATCCATTTTCGTCCAGCTACACTATATCCTGCTGAAATCTTAGTATCTATCAACTAACGCCAATAGATAAAAATGTACTTCAGGTATAGATAAGATATGAACCGAACAAATTTTTATTTTTTATGAAAATATATACTTATCACGTCAAACTTTAATTACATTACACCATGGTTATACTTTCAATGAGCGTTATTAACTGATTGATTTCTAAGCACATAATCTTGCGCTATCGTTAATTAAAGCAATAGATAAATAATGAATTGATTATTATTTTATTTCACTATCACAAAACAGCTCCCACCGAGCGCAAATAAATGACTGTCAGTGTCAGTCAATTCAAATGTCAATACAGTCAACCCTCCATTCCATCGTTCCAACAAAAATGACAGATGCTTTGTCCCTGCCAGCAAACAAAATAATTAAATAAGGGAAAAAGGCCCATATTTTTCTTTCACAAAGGCTTTTTTTTGTTTTAGTTAGCCCGTATTGTCCCACTTCTGTTTGTTTATAAACGTTCCTAGCAAGTTGTGATAACTTGTGATTGCCCATGCTATGCCATAATTTCCACATATTTGATTGAATTTGTGATGATGTCACGTAAGGTCATGGCAAAATACATTTTCAAAGCGTCTCAGCTTTCAAAAGATTTTAAAGTTATTTTGCCTCGCAAATTATATCAGAGAGGCTTTACCCAAGAGTAATACAAACAATCTCAGTCTCAAAAGCCTCAAACTCAAAATCCAAGAGTAAAAAAATAATTTACGGCAGCTCGGCGGGAAAAGCCGCTGTCAAAAAAGTATCTGTCAGAAAGTGTTAGAGCATTATTCGTTGTGATCTGGTAAATACTTATAAATATTAATAAACACTTATAATTATTAGTTTCTTTTGGTTACTTCCTGCAGCTGAAAGTTACTATTGCATCTTTATAAACCGATTATCTGAACAACCTTTACCATGAGCACTCAAGAGCTCCAGGTAAGTGTGAATTTGTACTTTCTTAAACGGACCCCTTGTGCTCGTTGCCTGTTCACGTATTTTGATCGATTTATATAAGTTTAAGTACTAATTCTCTTGTATGCGTTGTAGGAGACAACGAGGGTAACGAGAAGATCTCTCAAAACACTTCAACACACTGCTTCAGATAGAGAAAATTTAGTGGGTAGACCATCAAAAAGTTTGAAGCACCAATTAAGCCAAGAGTCTCCCCCTGCTGCGTGAGTAGTAATGTGATAGTGTTCAGTGATTGTCATCTGCCTCATCATATGCCTAGCCTTTTATTGGGGTTGGCTTCCAGTCTTACCGGATGCAGAAGAATACCAGTATTTTACATGGAACGACTGCCTATCTGCCCTCCACAACTCAGTTAGGGTTGTGAAAAATACAATTAAAAACTTGTTGTAAAAAAAGTTCCTAAATTTAGTTGTTTTGATTTTAGTGATGTTGAGGTTAAACGCAAGAACTTGTCCACCAAAGAAACACAAGCAAACTTAGATACGAAAATTACTGTTGATGACCTGACCAATCCTGAGGGACCATCAGAAAAGTATTGGGAACTTCTAGCTGGGAAGCGTCAGTAAGTACTTACATTCAATGTTTTTATTAGTTCACATATTACTGTCAATCATGTTATGTATGCTTCCCTGTCATTAAAGAACTTCAAAAACAATTAGCAGCACCAACCTTGGTGATCATGATTAACTGCTGCAGTGACCTGCCTTGGGCTTTTTTCTTTCAATACAGCCCAGTATCTTATCCCTAGGCAAAGCACTGGCAAGATTGTGGAACATGATTAAATAAGCCGTTTGTGACAGTGATTTCCACCTATCATCAACAGGTGTCTGCAACAACTCCATCATCCTGCAATTACCAATCAATCAAACATGTACTGTGTGTTGCTTGTGTAATTATAATACATGCAAGTCTCTCCAGAAGCATTCCTTTGGTTTTTGTTTATGACTGGTTATGTTTTTTTTTCATTTTCAGAGTTGCGTTACAAGATGCCCTGGATGAGAATGAAAAGCTCCGTAAAATCATTGAAGACCTGAAGGAAGAGAATGCTTTGTTCAAACAGATGTTGGATGAGGCTAACAGTTTTGTTGAAGTGATCAAGGCAAGTTTATTTTTATGACAAGATTAAAAAGAAACACTATCTTTGCTGGTCAAACATACAAATTTTAAAGTCATCACACAACCACAGATACATTATATTCTTAGCAAAAATGATGCTTCATCCTGCTTGCACCATCTAATTTAAAACCTTTTTATGTTTTGTAGGAGGAACTAGCAAACAGCAGCAACAATGACACTGGAATCGATGTCAATGATGTCAGTACTGCAGATGAAACTACTGATGATGTTGAGAGCAAGACTGCCAACCGAGACTAGATCATATGCCCATAGCAACATGATTCAGTCATGGAAACTTAATATAGGCATAATCTTTTTTAGTATTATGTGAGGTAACACCTCATACCAAATGTTTTTCTTGTACCTCTTACTGATAAAATGGTTAAATTGGTGTGTCAATGTGACTTTTACTGTGTAAATCATGTTTTTAAGCATTACATTTGATTTAATAAGAAACTGCACAACATACTCAGTAGTTTTCTAATTTTACACAGTAAATTTTACATTGTCCTAAGTTTTTTGCAAATGTGTTCCATAAAGAAAAAACAATATAAGAGCAAATAAGCTACCTCTAATATTTATATAATAGTAATATATATATATGACTTATTTTCTTCATTAAATGCACTGTTTAGCTTATTAATTTCTATTTTTGGGCAGGCTACTCTATTACGAAAGGAATACCTCATGTTTTGTCATTATTTTTGTAATGTAACTTTTCTTTAAGCATATTTCTTATTAATTATTACACTTTTTTTATAACTTGGATGTTTTTCAATAATATATTTTGAAACTAAAATTTAAAGGATCATCTTAGCACTAAGATTTGCATTGCCTTAGTAATATAGTATTCTTTTTATTAGTATGGTCTTATAATGTACCTATAAGGAGAATTTTAAAATTAAAGCTATTAATTTCTATAAAAGTATTGTTTAATTGATGCAATTGTTATCAGGTACAGAGTCACACAGTATTCAATACAAAAAGGTATCCAAAAATAAAATGTTTAAAAGTTCTGTATATGGCAAGTGTAGATAGTTGCAATAAAGGTAATACACATAAATGCTTACAGTCAAGACAAGATCTCACGTCTTCTTCATGTTCAAGAAAGCTTTGAATTGGTCATCGAAATTGGTTTCATATGTCCATGGCATCAAATCAGGATACATTGTGATACTCCTAAATAAGTCAACATTAGCATTTTGTGGCAACACACTCCTTACTCTCTTGTTTAGGCAGCCTGATGCATGAATATAGTTATTAACTATAAGGTTATAAATAAAATTGACATATTTATGGTCTAAGTTGTCAGACGTATTTGGAACAGTAGGATTATGTGATTTTATTTGCTCTATGTAGCCAGTTGTTATAATTGGTATGATGATATCAGCCTGAAAAAAAATACAGGAAAATTAGTATCAAACTAAATACTTTCACATTACAACATGGCCAATTAACACTTTCCCTGCTTAGTTCAAATAATACATTTTTATTTTGATGCACATGTCATAGAGCTTTGTACAACGACTCGGGAGGCGGGTAGTGGGCTTTGAGGCACACAAATGAATTATTGTTCAACCCATATGCAGGATGCTTGGCACGAAAAGTGTCAACTAGCGTTATCATACATACCTTTTCAAAATATTCTCTTATAAACTTTTCAGGATTTTGATACAACTCTTCTTTTCTATTGTTCAAAGTGATGACCTGAACATCAGGTACATCTAACCAGTTTTGGACATACTCTTGTATGTTTAAAGCAGTTGGAAAACCATCTTGTGAATAAGTTAAGAAGAAAATGGGACTATCATTTACAATAGGTTCATTCGTAGTGGCAGCTTTTCTCAATTGTTTTGGTTTTTTCGGGTCCTTATTTTCGATAACAACTTTCTTACTCAAAGGTGCTGGTAAACGATTAGGCAGCTTGATAGTAACTATCTCTCTCTTGACTGTGTCTCCAGAGCTTTTGCTTTGATAACCACTATCATCTTTGTTAAAGTACTGTGCTATTTCACAAAGCGGTTTTTCTATTGACTTCAATATGTCATAGCGTTCCAGTTTTGTTAAAGCATCCAGTATTTTGTCAATTGTGGCATTGTCATTCTGTCTGAATACTTCCAATACCACATCAACAGGATCTTCGTTCACAGAGTGCATTATGTACTGAGAAGAAACCAACACCTGTCATTAGTTGTCAATTAAAAATGTTCAAAAATATTATTTTATACTTGAAATATGTTAATTTCAGCTATATGTTGTTAGTGTATTGTTTTTTGACTGATAAGTTATCACTGCTTAGGATGATAATAAGATTAACTGCATTATTATTCTTAATCTTACTATTACTATTTTCTCTCTCTAGGCATAAAAATACCACATGACTTAATTCAAAAAAACACCATGAAGTAAGAATACTTACATCCAAATCATCTTGTGACAGCCCCAAAGAGTAACCAAGCTCCCGCCATCCATTACGAGTACCGCCCACCTTCTTCAGTAAAGTGACCCATAGCTGATAACACGCTTTACCCATCGCAGAAGTTGCATGTCGATAATACAGCAGATTTGTGTGGAGACAGCAAACTTTTTTGCTTAATGATTGCAATTCTGTTATCTCCTTGGCCCTTTCCTTCAGTACCATTTGTTCAAGATCCAATGTATCAACACTAATCGTGTCAGCATCCCCATACTCGCTTTGGACTTCCCTGTATTACAAATGTTAATTAATATCTTTGAATTACGCTGATTTAAATAATTAAAATTAATAATTGTCTTGTAATACTTGAATCGTAACTTACATCTTTTTTTATAGTTGACTTGTAACTTCGTGATTAAAACAATAGAACACACATTCACACAACCGTGAAGAAAGACTGGCAGGTAAAAGAAGACAAGACATAAGGAAAAAGTTGCACAAAAATATTTTCATCTCTTGACTTCACAGTTTTGACAGATATACGGATGTGCTTGACAGCTGATTTCCAGTCCGATGTATTCTCCTGCCGAAAATAATTGCCAGTATAAAAAAAAAAACATAATTACCTCTTGTGTTTGAATTGATTAAAATATCATCATCTTTCTGCCCTTATCCCAATTTATTTATTTAATCCATACATGTTAAAACTTCAAAATTCTGTACTACTTATTTGGAAGTTGCCATGTCATTTATTTTTTCATTTTTCATGCCGTCATTTGATGTTTTCTTGCAACATAGTGTTTTGGCGGGATTTATAAAAAGTTTCTACAATTAACTATTTTATTTGGTGTAATTAAGAGTAAATAATGAATACTACGCTGTGAGTAACATTGATTTATTCTTGACAGAACTATTACTACTCAGCAATAGATAGGTTCACCATTTTTTTGAGATTCTTCTTACTAGAAATGTAACCCTACACAAAAGTGTCAATTTCTTAACTTGCTTTTTCTTTGCAGTCTGACTGACAAGCGCAAAATGCATAATTATTTTATTTTAATTTTAGTACAAGCTTCACAGATGTTCTGGTCGATGAAGTATGCAATTCCCAACCTCTGTCTTTGTCGTCATCTATTGAGAGTGGACCGTCAACTGTTAACAATCCTTGTAATGAAGATTCAAGAGTTATAGAACGTCCACCTAAAGGAACTGGACAGCGTGGACAGTTTCGAAGTACGGAGGAAATCGGTAAGTAGTTTTATAAAACAAAGATTTGGTAGATTATTGATTTTGAATTTTATTTCTTTGGGAATCACTTAGTGTTTTTAATGGATTTATGATATTTTGCTTAGTACCTTCTTATAAAAGGTAGATAATAATACTACTTACCTAAGTATTTAGTATGACAGAGATCAAAAAAACGCCAAGGATTTTTTGCAGATTCAAAGTACCAAGACGTGTTTTCGTATCCATATTTCAATCAAGTTCAGTCAGCTGTCATTGAAGATGCGGTATACTCAGGTCAGTTACTACTATAACATAACATCACGGATGTAATCCCCGAATGGTTAGTTACTATTACCTATACCTGGCAGTTTTCGTAGTTCATTGTTTTGTCTTTAGTCACCCCGATTGGCTCCGAGCTGAATGACAGTAGCAACAAAACCAATATAATGTGGTCTCTATATCTATTGAAACTGTAGATACTACGCTGGGCTAGCTCATGATCAAGGTGCTACGTGTTCAGGGTCTCCGTCTTGAGCCATTTGGAGGCCCTTGTTGGTACATTTACTGTAAAAAAGTCCCCTTTTTTAACCACCGACAAAAAAAGAGGGGTGTTATAAGTTTGACGTGTGCATCTGTGTATCTGTGTGTGTGTGTGTATCTGTGTGTCTGTCTGTGGCATCGTAGCTCCTAAACGGATAAACCGATTTGGATAAAATTGGTTTCGTTTGAAAGGTGTTTCAATCGAGAGTGTTCTTAGCTATGTTTCGAGAAAATCTGCCCAGCCGTTTGAAGGTGAACACCACTTTTCTAGTTGAAGGGAAATAAACAACTTTCCCAGTTCTGGTCGATTCAAAATTTGAAATCATGTTCCTTGTAGTGACAAGGAACATGGGCATCGCTGGGGGGGGGGCTGCACCACCCCCCCCCAAAGCTCGGGTTTGGGGGGGGGGCTGCACCCTCCCCCCCCCCAAAAGCTCGGGTTTTTTTTTTAAATTTATAACTTTTCTTGTTTTCGTTAAGTTTAAAAAGCATGAAATAAAAATTAAATAAAAAATTTAAAAAACCCCCGACCCGAAAAACCTCTAAAAAACCTAAAACAAAATAATCCAAGCGTCTTAGCGTCGGGGGACCGCTAAATAGACCGCTTAGTACAAGCACAAAACAAAGCGGACCCCCGACGCTAAGACGCTTGGATTATTTTATTTTAGGTTTTTCGGGTTGGGGGTTTTTTAAATTTTCAATTTAATTTTTAATGTCTCTTAATTCCAGATAAATCTATAGTTGTATGTGCGCCTACGGGTTCGGGAAAGACGGTTGTATTTGAAATGGCTATAGTTCAGCTATTGATGGAGTTAGAGGACAAACAGTATTCGGATGACTTCAAAATTATTTACAGTAAGTACCTTTTAATCTCCAGAGCCTTAAATTACTATTTGATAGAGGGAGGGGGGGGGGGTTGTATTTTTGTTTTTGTTAGCTACTCATGTGTCCCACTGTTGGGCAAAAGCCTCCTTTTTCTCCAGAGCTCTTTATCTTGTGCGATATCTGGCCATGTTCGCCCCAGTAATAAGGGGGTTCGTATAGGACATTTAAATTACTGATAGAATGTGGGTACGTACTGTTTCTATATCTATACTATGTATGTATACCTCTACCCATCGCCATTATTATGATATCGGCGTGCTGCACGCTTAGCATTACCACTGTAGAAACGAGTTTTGTCTACCGAAAAATCGACATAATGACAGCTAGACAATGACTAACTGTTGTTTTGTCAATTCTTCTGTAGACAAAACTCGTTTCTACAGTGGTCATGCTACGCGTGCTGGTACTCGGACAGGATAAAGGTGGGTTGCGCCTGCATTAGTTGGACAATAGATAAATTAAAGTCACAATTTCCCCTGAGCTACCCTCATAGGTAGAAACTATAGAACCTTTGTATGCTGGAAGAGATTTCTTTAGGAATAAGCATTGCCTTTGTACCTATTTTCTTTTCCTTTCTTCTTTTCTGTAAGTGTGTACATAAATTGTTAAATAAATAAATAAACCTTTCATCCACCTCTTTCGCTTAGTCCACGGTCAAACACGCACACCACCGTTACTTAGTTATTATTTAATTTACCTTTAAATATTAATTAGAGCAGAACGTCATGTAATAAAAGTTTTTAATACCATCTACAGGAAATATTAATATGTATTAAACGCTTCATATAACCTATAAAAAGGCTGTGAGTGGTAAATCTTTTACATTGTATACAAGGTGTTGTTTTGCGTCCTCGTCAAATTCCAGGAGGTAACTATGCTAATGATTCTCGACCCGAATGAATAAAAAAAATGGGAAGGATTTTTTTTTCTTATGTACGGATATCGTTAAGTGTGAACCACCCGTGTTTTGAACGCGGCCTATCTGATCCTCGCCCTATAACCGCACTTCAACACATACAAACAATCGCAAACGTTTATTCGATAATATCTTATTCCCTAAACCACGTTAAGGGGGTTATTCCGATATACTGGCAAACTAGAACAACCAGAAATATCAGCGTTTATTAATAATTAACTAGGTACCATAATTTAAATAGATAATTTATGTCTTTTGTGACAACCTCCTGAATTTTGACGAGGATGCAAAACAACACCTTGTATGATAAATAGACCTTGTGCAAATTAGTATTTTTCACATGTTTTGTGATTTAAGTACAAACATAGACCTTATCTCATGACCATGAGCATGAGGTCCTGGGCTAGATGCCCGGTTAAGTGTTATTGGGTTCCTCCATAAGTAATTTCTCAGTAGCAGCCACAGTCTGGATGCCAGTCTACCCGGATTATGGCAATAAACTCGCCCCCTATTCATTATCATCATCATCAGCCTATAATGTTCCCACTGCTGGGACACAGGCCTCCTGTCTATGAGAGGGAGTGGGCTGTAATCCGCCACGCGGGCCCAGTGCGGGTTGGTATATGTCACATGTCTTCGAATGTTTAGTTCTAGGACATGCCGGTTTCCTCACGATGTTTTCCTTCACCGTTTTTGAGAGCAGCGGTTAAGAAATCAATTACACAAAGTAATGCGCCTGCCTGGGTTCAAACCCACGGCTTACTGCTCGTAAGTTGGGGCTGCCACCACTAGGCTACTGCTGTTCTCTATTATACATGAGACTTAAACATAACTTAAGAAATATGGGTGTACTATTAGGTACACTTCTGCCTAAGCCTTCGGGGATTATAGGTGTCTGTCAAAGTCTGGTGTCCCCAATATCATTTTTTTTATGTATGGCATCTCGCAGTTCAACCTATGAGGTTGTCGTCTGCTTAACCGGACGTCCCCAATCTCAGTTTGATCGCACCTTTACATGAGATTTAGTACATAACTGCCAAACCTAAACCTACCTTGCAATACCATTGTTATGTTGTACGAAAAAGTTCTAACTTGTAGTGGCTCCAGTAAAAGCGTTATGCACGGAAAGGTTGACGGAATGGTATCCAAAATTCACAAAAATGGGCTTGCTGTGTATCGAAGTTACAGGAGACACTGATGTTGACTTCACGCAGTTGAAGCCGTACAAGTAAGTTAAATAATGTAGTCAAAAAATAACGATGACGAAATTATAGTAACTTTACGAGAATGTGAACCCCTCGATCTACGGGTTCCTAAAGCCCTAGGACTTTAAACTTGAACCGAATAAAACAACAAACCACTTTCAACACACAAGCCCCAAGACCGGGGTATCTTCGAGGATTTCCCCAAAAAAGAAAAAAAGTAAAATGCTTATAGATACACAAATTACAAATACTTGCCTGTTGCTCCTTGGTTCTGTTGCTTATTGGCACCAAAATCGCCGGAACCTATTTTTGGCATCTCCATGGCAATCAACTTTAATATAATGCCGTATTCATAATAAACCAGTAATACCAGTAACATCTAACATGGTATCTGCACTTCTGTAGATATCTTTTACATCGGAACGTACGATGTTGCTTGGCGTAAATAAATAGGCACCATCGAGATGACCTAAAATTCTAGTTATAGAACTTCCCCAAAACTTCTTTTAAGCAAGGAGCTCTTACTAAATCCTTCCCCAGAATAATAATAACAACCCCTGAAAAATGGGACATGTTGACTCGTCGATGGCGCGACCACCGTGGTCTCGTGGAAGTCATCAAGTTGTTCCTAATCGACGAGGTGCACATACTGAATGATGAGACTAGAGGACCCGTACTTGAAGCCGTTGTGAGCAGGATGAAGACTATTGAAGTAAGATCTTATTACTTAATAATAACAATTACAATGCAATGGGACATGTTGCCTTGTCGATGGTGCGACCACCGTGGTCTGGTGGATGTCATCAAGTTGTTCCTGGTCGACGAGGTGCACATACTGAACGACGGGACTACAGGACCTGTTCTTGAAGCCGTTGTTTACAGGAAGAAGATTATTAAACTAAGACCTTATTACCTTATAATAGCGATTACAGAAAAATGGGACACGTTGACTCGTGGATGGTGCGAAAAAAAGTAAGTCACACGGCGATGATAGACTGCTAATAACCTGTTCATAACTTTTTGGTTTCGGTCCATCACGGCGCAACGGGTCGATTATCATTATTCTTACTTTTCTATCACCACGACTTCCATTGTGGAAACGGGGTCTATGAATTTGCTGATTGTTTTTTAAATGAAAACGTTGTGCGATTTTTAGTAGGGGAAAAATCTTTGGGTTTGCATCACCTCGACATGCTCGTTACGTATTGCGCTAGACTAGCGACGCGTTGTATAGCAGTCTGATATTTTGTATTCAGCTTGTGCAGCCCATCATATGTTTGATTAATTAATAAACAGTAAAAAATATACATAATTATTGCTCGAAATGCCAATAGATGTTATGCCCATGCCAATTTCAATCCAATTGATGCCAGTTTCAGTCGGTAGTATAGTCAAAACACCGACTTTAAACGGCCTATGATCTGTACGTACCTTTGTGGCCATGGAATCGGCAAACGGAAGCTACGCAAAACGCAATTGACACTGAATTAAAAATCTAACCTGCTTTTCTCAGAATTCAGCCCAATCAGTCCACCGCATAGAACAACTGCAGAAAGAAATTCAAGGGCAAACAGTATCCAACAAATCGGCTCCAAGGATCAGGTTCGTCGCAGTTTCAGCTACCGTCAGCAATCCTGAAGACGTGGCCAACTGGCTCGGTACTAGCGACAAACCAGCTGTGTTTTATAAGTAAGTGTAGTGGTAGAAGCTTTCAGAGTTTTGTTATCAGATACTTTTTTGTACTAGTCTTCATTAATCTGCCGCCGTAAGCAAAAATTGCGGAAGTAATTTTAAGAAAAATAAGCCCTAAACAAAAAAGGTGATTCTAGTAAAGCAAATCTTTCACCATTATGTTTTCTCAGCTGCGCTCCTTTGTCTTACAATGGCAGTATTGCTAAAGTAAAGAATCATCATAGAGAGATGAATGAGACTGCACGAATCACGGCACAGAGAATGAAAAGTGCACTTTAGTGGTTTGCTATTGAGTTCTTTCTGTCTAGCATTTTGCTAACTATATTGTGGTCGGCTTCCAGTCTAACCGGATGCAGCCGAAGTATTTTACATACAAAGACTGTGGACAGTCTTCTATCTTACCTCCATAACCCAGTTAGTACTACGTTACCCTTTGGTAAGACTGGTTGTCAGACTTTCGGGCTACTGACTACCTGTAACACACATAAACATCGCTGATAGAAATTTGCCTTCCTTTTGCGCTATGCTAAGATCGTTTTATTAGCAACATGAGATTTTTTGTTGCAACTACCAAATGTGCTACTATCTTCGTAACCCTAACCTGTGTTTATGTAGGTTTGGTGATGAATGTCGCCCCGTGAAACTGAAGCGCATTGTGGAAGGGTATCCATGTGCTGAAGGCACCAGCATATTTAAGTTCGATATCATACTCAACTACAAGCTGTGGCCAATCATTCAGAAGTATCATTCCGGAAAACCGACACTGGTAAGGTTACATAAATAAATGAATAATGTGTAACAAGACACCTTTAACGAAGCCAAAAGTGAGTTGTTTTTCCGTCATTGCGAACATTTTCTTTTTTGTTTTAGACTTATACCTAGTTACGGAGATATTTGTTGTCAAATTTCAACCGAAATAAAAGTAATCCAATGTGTTAATCCAGGTTATAAAATATGTGTGCCCATTTCCATTCAAATCCATTGAGTGCTTTTTGTGTGAAAGAGTCACAAACATCCACCCATCCCTCCTTCCATCTATCCTCTATTCCTCAACAAACGTTCGCATTTTATAATAGAAGTAAGATAAGACATATCAATTACAACACTTTTGCATTACCAAACACAGTCAAAAACCTTTCTGGATGTAGGAACAAATTGTGACATCAACGATGGCCACACTTCAAAACATAATGACCCGCCTAATTATTCAACATTACACAAAGCTCATTTATTTAATTCTGCAGAACATTTTGCCATAATTAGTTCAGTACATTTCTCCCTACTTAGATATTCTGCAACACCCGTAAGAGTGTTGTATTGACGGCGGAGACTCTGTCTCGGGAGCTGACAATTAGTTTCAATGCGGAACAAAAGGTGAAGCTAACTGCCTTAGCTTCTTCTATTAAGAATAAGAAATTGCAGGTAAATTGATTAAGGATTTCAATTTCGTTTTACGTTGACTACATAATTGTTAAGTGCACTGCTGTATTGGGTTATGCGAACTGCGACGTATAAATATTCAGATGTTCGTAGACGTTTAGTAGGATGGATATGGTACTATTATTGGTCACTGCCGATAGATTAAGGCTTTGATATATCATCCCTTTTTAGTAAACGCGGAATAAAGAGAGGCGTGCTACCCAAAGAGAGGGGTTGAACTTGAACACTAGTTCAAGTTGACCTGATTCGGCAGCGTCCAAAATTCAACTCACAGCGACGAGCGAGTATTCGACAGCCGGGGGCAAAATATGCATTTAATTTGAACGATTTGTGTGTAAATCGCTCAAATGAAATGCATCCCATTATAACCAGCAGAACCATCAGATAAACGATCCATTTTTCAAGAACTAAGTTAGACATAACTTTACTCCGCGTTTATTATTAAGCTTTTATGGATTGAGACTACAAAATGTAGAAAAATAACTCTTTTTGTCCGGTTAGCTAGTTTATACACTCCACGTAGGATTGAGCTTTTTTTGAATCCTCGAAATATGTTTCCTTATCTACTAAATACCTATTTTCCCCTATTTCTGAAGGCTTTAGTAATGAGTGGAGTAGGATGTCATCACGCCGGGTTGTTGTATGAAGAGAGACAGAACATAGAATTTGCCTTCAGGAACAGAGACTTACCGATATTGATAACAACCACAACCTTGGGTAAGTGTTCATTTCTGTTTTGTTGATTTCGTTGATGTCTTTTGTTCACAAAAAACGGTAATAATGTTAAAAAAAAACATGTTTTCAAATTAAAACGAACACAGACACTATACCTAAAACAGTTTCGTCTTAGGATTCATTATTCTATACAAGCCTATTTTCGCATGTAAGCGATCAGATTTTTACAATGATCACATCAGCTGCCCCAACTATATGAGGGTTCGATTTCAGGCTTTCATGCAGCAGAACACTATTATTTTAAACGAAGCGAGAGAGCAACTGGCTAGATAACCTAAAGTTTAGGTGTGATGTAACATTGACATCATCCGTCGAGCTATTGTTACCGTCGGCGTTCCAGTTATCTTAGAACCCAATGGCTTGGCACGCGACGATGGCAAAAGACCGGACGGCATGTCTTTGTTTCCTTGGAAGATGGGTAGGCCTTTAGTGTGGGACGCAACTTGCGTCGATACTCTTGCGCCATCACATCTTCCAAGCTCATCGTGCTGTACAGGCGCTGCCGCTGCGGCTGCGGAGAACCTCAAGCGGCGTAAATATAGTAACCTTTGTGGTAACTATATTTTTGAGCCGTTTGGCGTTGAAACTCTGGGGCTGTGGGGTCCGAGTGCTCACAGCCTTTTCAAGGAAATATCTATACGCCTAGTTGACACTTCCCGTGACCCAAGGGCTGGGTTTTACTTTGGCCAGAGGCTAAGTATTGCCATACAACGTGGCAACGCCGCCAGTCTCTTGGGCACGTTACCAGTTGACAGCGTTGAGGAGGAGTTTTTTGACGCCCTTTTATAATTTGTTGTTATTTTAGTCATCTAGTTTTAAAAATAAGTGATGTAATGAGTATAAATAATCAGCATCTTAAATCCAAAGATTTGGACTGTTTCAGCAATGGGCGTCAATTTGCCCGCCCATCTAGTGATTGTCAAAAATACGCAGCAATACGTCAATGGTGCTTATCAGGTAACTACTATATGCCTGCCATTTCTAAATGTATTTTCTTCAAGTGTGTTCCATGTTATTTTGGGCAAAACCTGTCTGAAATTAGGCAGCCATATGTTCACTTCAAAATGCAAGAAGGTAAACAGAACAGCTATGATAGTAGTAGCTACTTATGCCCAAGGATCATAGCCTAGGCTTTTTCCAATTATGCTTGGGTCGGCTTCCTGTCTTTCCGGATGCAGCTGCATACCAGTATTTTACATGGAGTGACTGGCTATCTAACCTCCTTAACCCATTTAGTACTGGAATCTATCTAGGATCTATAGGTATGCTTACTATAATTTTAATCGGCGATAAAGGCCCTGGACATAAGCTGGAGACTAATGTTTCTTGTCGCTATTAACAAAAAACGTCTTGAGATCAAAAGAATAAGAGTCCTTTTTTTAGTCGGATATACTTATTAGGTCAATTAGGCACAGTTAGTCTAAGCAGCCCTCTTTGGCCTATTCCTGGGTATCACTTGAATCCATCTCTTAAGTTCTAGGTCTCCCATATAACGTAACTGATACTGTTAGGCTGCGTCATCACACTGCCGAGCCTCTCCCAGTGACTTCCTGTAGTTTCGATCTAGAACCAATGTGGACCACTTGGTCGCTTGTCTTGTCCAGCTCGTCCGGCATCCTCTACTACGAGGTCAGGGCTCCAGAAAGTGGTTATTTGGTTTCCCCATTATAACGTGTTTCTTGTATTTACAGGAGTACAGCATAAGCACAGTACTGCAGATGGTGGGGCGCGCGGGTAGACCACAGTTCGACACTGAAGCCACCGCGGTCATCATGACGCGTCTCGTCGACAAGGTCTGTCTATTTTAGTATTACGTGCTGTATACAACCTGTTTTTTTTGATATCCCATAACTCTAGGATATGATTGAGACCATATCAAAGAATCAACTGGTATATGAATTATGTTTCAATCATACTTTTTTTTTATTTGTTGTATAAGGAACTTGATTCCGTTGATATGAAAGTAGTACCTTACCTTATCCTTATCCTTATCTTAGAGGGGAGAAAACCAAGTTCAATTTCCTTCAGAACTTCTACCGTAGGTTATAGAAAGGGAAAGGCTTGAAAGTAAGTCAGGAGGGCTACTAAATAGTAGTCTTTCATCCCGACTTAGTATATTAGTTCAGTATCTCTGTAGAATGGCTACTATCTAGCAATTAGAACCTAAATACCATTATGTCGTGAGCTCCACAAGTCCACAACCTAAGTCATAAAGATACAATCACAGGATATATCGAATGCATACCCTGTGATTTGCCAGTCCCTGACTAGTGTTGATCATGACGTCTTAAGGTAACGCACCAGTACGTACCTGGATAGCATCCATACCTAGTTAGTAGATTACATAGGGCTGGCATATGTTAAAGTAGGCAATACTTCCTACAAAAGAGCATCTATACAGGATGGCGATTCACTTACCTGGATCCTTCAAGGAGATAAGTGTACCCGACAAATTAATAAAATATGCAGCTTTTCATACATGCATATAAACAGTCTGTCTACAGTTGTATTTATAGCATTCGTTTTTTCTTCCACGTATCTGTTGTACATATTTCTTAGTAGACTCAACTCCTTGAAGGATCCAAGTTACTACCAGTAAAACGCCCTGTACCTATATGTGCACTGTTTATGAAAGTCATTACCGCATAGTTGATCTGCTAATTATAGCACCTAGAATCGGTTACACACATCCTTAAGTAATATTGAAAACTAGGACCTTTGTGGTGTACTCTGAAACCGCGGTCATCTTGTCACGCGTCGCCGACAAGGCCAGACTATTATTATAATATCATGTATAATGTTATACAATACTTCAGAGCTAAGCCACTAAGCATCCTTGTTAAAAAATTGTTGCTCATATTCAGTGGAATTCAGATTATTCAGATTGTATTCTTACATAATGTTTTACGATGATTTCTTGTTGAGATCTCGAACGAAATTTTAAAATTATTTTGTAGAATTTTGTTAACGTAGAGTTAACAAAAAACTTCTTAATTCCTCAATAGCTACTGGTCCCAGATTGTGGCTAGTGAGTGTGGCTACCTAGATAAGATTACTTTCTAATGAGGATAACTGGTTAAAGAATAACGGTCTGATAATGTTGACTATTCATTTTGTGAGAATGAGTAGGAAAGACAATAAAACAGCAGTAAATATTTCAATACAAAAATATTTATCAAAATTATTATTTATATCAAAATCTACATGCAATTAAGTACTAATCGATACACATACAAAATTATAATCTACGTTACAATTTCATTACGTTAAATGTCGAACATGGCCTATATTAAAATCGTTCTAATTGATCACAGTATCGGTAACTCGATATTTGCAGTACACCAATTATCGCAGAGATCGCTGACTGTACATAACCTTAATGGCGAATGAGTTTTGACTATACCTAGATTAATTATAGAGTACACTTAGAAAAAAAATACAAAACATGAAGAGTTATTTCGTTGAAAAAAGTTACAGGAGTTTTCCTTCAGTAACCAATATTTTTCTCCGAGATGTTCCAAAATAATTCTTCTTCCATAAATATTACTAATTTATAGTTAAATTCGTAGCTATTAAAGATCCCTGATAGATCAAGATAATCACACATAAAATCTAATGAAAACCAAAGTAACTTTCATCTGTGTTTCGACTTCTGAATTTCATGTTTTTCAAAATGCAAAATATTTGTACGGGAACAACAAAAATAGTAAATTTTGGCCTTTTACCGAATTCATAAAGGGTAAAATCTACTGTGAAACCAAACAAAAGCAACGAAATTAAAAAAAGGTGGCATGAAATTCAAAAATCAAAGGGTTAGTATTTGAACTATTAGTCAATTCATCGTGAAACCAGTCTTGTGCGGATCAATGTAGGGTTTACTTTCCTTTGCCGAAGGGGCTAGCGTTGTCTTCGAAGGTAATTTTGGGGACGAAGCCACTTTCTCCCTCGACGCTGTACTCGACAGTCATGAGGCGACCATCGGGGAGAAGCACGCGGTATCCTCCAATGACCTTGCCTTGAGCGTCTCCTGATTCGTTGGCGCCGAAGTAGAGAGCTTTCTCTTGGTCCTCCACGTCGTATTTGTATTCATACTGTGGATGAAAAGGGGTGTTAGTAAATTAAATCAAGGTGTGTGTGAAGTGACTCCTCGTTAGTCTAATCTTCACAAGCGCTATTGCATGAGGTGCTGGGACAAAATGTTATGGGGTTTTTCTATCAGAAATTTCTTAGTAACAGCCTAGTAGTTTGGGTGTGTGCCCCCTGAATGACAATAGGCTCGCGGCCTCTGACAGGGGACTTAAACATGGCAATATGTTGAGGTGTAGGTACCAAATAGGTACTATTAGGTTCATAACCCTTCGGGGATTCCAAGCGTGATGTTATGTGTTCGTGAAGTGTCTCGTGTTCTTTATATCATTATTATATCGCCACGTGTCGTAGGAAAGCGATCGACCAGTTTACTAAGTTCAAAATTCGGAAGCAAATGTCTCCTAAAAATAAACATGTAGCTTTCTCCTGAAGTAGACAATCGCAACCAACAAAATTACTAAAGCGCATCAGTGGAAGAGGATTTAATTTAAATAATTGGCAAAGTTTTGGGAAATTTTAATTATTCAAAGAATTTGCTTGGAATCATGTTTTGATGTAATAGATAAACCCATGGATTTCTTCAAAACTTTGGTAGAAAAAAAGTCTGAAAACTGCTTAACGAACCAACAATCTAACATAGCGAAATTGTTCTACATTACCTCATTATAATTAACGAGCATATCCCACAAATATATTTAATCATGCAATAGACTGCTTTTCAACAAAGTAGGTTTCTCAAAATCATCATTCTTTCATTTGTCCAAATGCAGTATGCAATTCACCATTCCTGTCATCCCTTTATCGGAGAGAGGTACAAGCGTGATGGACACCTTTTTTAATCACGAATGATCACCATTTCTGCACTTAATAGGTTTTATTAAGCTCAGGCTGTCACGCATGTGGAAATCGATTTACGGCATCTTCGATAAATTAAATAATACCTAGAAGATTTTGCAATATTCCGTGGCAATAATATTAAATAATGCCTAACAGCTAATACTTTTCGTATCACTAATTGGTATAATAACAGCGTCCTTCATCATATTGATGTTACCGTGCCAAACTATTATTTATGCGAAAAATATGACGTTAAGCCATTTAATATTTATATTTTCTTTACCTAAACATTTTGCAATCATACACTTACATGGTATATTTCACAATAGAACGGCATAACGACTCCCTTTAAACGATGGTTACAAAATAAGTTACTTTAATACTTATTTATGCTAAATCAAATTTCACCATATGCATCTATGACCGAGCATGACATCGCATAAGTTGTTTTGCAAGCTTCATTCTTATGCAAAGACAAAGTGCTTGAAATGTGAAATAATTAAAATTAGTAGTAGACACAATTACGTTTATAAAATTAACGTATTATGAGAATAAAATTAAAATTTTTGAGTGTACGTTTGCATTATTCTTTGGTACATACAAAATTACGAATACATGCACGTGATTCAAATAGGTTTTTATTGTGTAGTGTTTGCAATTAATCGAGATAAGCCGTATAACGCTCACAAAGACGGTTAAACGCAATTGCGTCCAATTAGTAGAGTTTGCGTTGCAAATGTTCACATCGTTAACATAATCGTTGGCAAGATGCGTCCGATAGTGCACAGACGTGCTAGAGTATACTTCAGTGCAGGTGAACAATACTATATCGATGGGATAGAGGCAAAGTATATAAATATGGTTGGGTGAGCATGTTATACCTTAATAGCGGTACTTAAGACCGAGGACGCGTTAACATTAAGTTAACTGTTTTGATGTGCGCGCTACTACCTAACAATTTGAAGACGAAACGATTATTATCTAGTTGATATAGCGATTACATGGGCTAAAGTTGAAGCGAAAATACTGCTTTACCGAGACATGAGTAGATACAGGTATAATGACTTAATGTTCAGTTACAAACAATCGTAGATAAAACTAAACACAGGAAACTCCAAAAAAAACAACATAAAATGGAACGATTAAAAACAGTTTCACGCATACATCAAACAGAAAAAAACGAACGTTGGTAATCATTATTTCGATCTTCACGTTATCATTACATTTGGAGTCCTTGGGAATGTTATTATTAGACTAAGCTTTGTAAAAAACAATGTTTTTTTTTTAAATCGAAATACAATTGAGTAATGTTTGTCATGCAAGCTTATATAATCAGCATCTAATGTTCCACTACTGGGAAACAGGCCTTTGAAAGATGGAATGGGCCGTAATTCATCATAGCGGGGGAGGGGGGGGGCAGTGCGGGATTGTGGATGGCAAACGTCTTCCAATTTTATTTAATGTGAGTGACTGAAAAAATGATCGGATAACTCTTCACCCCAAGATTGGTCGAAATGGTTACTGTTGGATTTCATGAAATTTTCTTTTACATTACAATATCATTTTAACTTTGTGTACGCCTATTAATAGAGACGATTACGAAATGTTTTAAGAACATGTATAAATATGTTAACGACATCTTGTTCTCGAAGTAGAGCTCAAACATTAAAGTGTTAAGAGCCATATAAGCCAATTAATTAAAGGGTCCTCAATAAATCCCAGGTAGCCTACCATGACGTCTTAAAACATTGTTTTACGCCATTTCCAGTGTGAGAAAGTGATGGCGCTAGACATCCTGTATAGCTCCGTCTCTTTCCTACACTGGAATAAGAGAAAAACAATACTGCTTTAAGACGTCATGGTAAGCCAGCTGTTTGGCAATTTCAAGAACATAGTCAATCATAGAACCTACCACATAGTATTTTATCTATACAAATAGCAAGTAGACTTGTAGCAGATAGCCACTCATTTAGTGTGTGAGTCGAAGTCAAAGATCACAAGAGTTCAGAATGCCACCTGCCATCGCAAACTCATTTAGTATGTCTTTATTAGCTACTTAAAAAGTCTTTATCTTTATTAGCTTCTTAAAAACTCCTAAGAATTAAAAAAAAATACTTGTTTAAAAAATACAATTAGCCTTTTTCTGTTCTAAAAAGATGGTATCCAAAGTTGGGCAAAATAAAATAAGCTCACCAAAAGCGCGTTAGATTGACGATA
Source organism: Cerastis leucographa (assembly GCA_963082945.1). NCBI lineage: Eukaryota > Metazoa > Arthropoda > Insecta > Lepidoptera > Noctuidae > Cerastis > Cerastis leucographa. The sequence continues at coordinate 8,190,129 of OY720361.1, forward strand.
TCGTCAACGTTGTAAAAAAAATGGATGAAGGACGTGCCGCACCAAAGGCAGACGAAAGGGGAGGCCCAGCATTAGGTGATTCCTGGCTGAAGTGATGATGATTGATAATGGATCAGTCTTAGTAGCAAGCAATCGCAAATAGTGCGTTTTCATTTTAATGAAATCTGGCAACTGCTGACACGCAAATTCCAAACAAACGATGCTAAATGAATCGATCGCATTATTCTTTGTAATAAAGACTATTTATGATTATTCAGCGTTTACAAAGCATACTTAATAATGCCAATGCCTGTTTATCTTACAATAAGCTTTTGACAAGGATTGTTTTAGAAGAGTTATTGCCTCGGTATTGCGTTAATAAGCGCGATAAAATGATCATTTTCCCTTCAACAATGCATGCAAATCCATTAAAACCCATTAAATTATGTAAACCTACGTGCCCTTCTGATTTATGTTGCATAGTCCCTTCATAAGCATTAGAATCTGCATTAAGAGATTTCTTTAAAGGCCATTCATCTTAGCTACTGTTCAAGATGTTATACGAATACTTCAAAATGCTTCAATCAAGTTTAAAAAGCTTGCTAAGGTTTTTCAGTAATTTGAGTAACCAACGAATAATTTTCAAATGCAGTATGCAATTTATGATCAAAATAGATTATGGTTATTGAGTCTGTTGCAAAATTACTTTGTCACTATTGAAATCCTCAAAATATTTTGCCAAAATTATTATGCTTAACCATACGAAACATTGTCACTTCAGTCTCTACACCTAATTATGCATTACCGAATACCAGCATTGAGGCATCCTTCACGTTATTTAGAGTTTATTGTTAGCTCGAACATGTCGTAATTCAACATCTACCTGACTAAAACTTGCCATCGTCGTAATGCCGTAGGTCAAAGGTATTCACGTTTTGTTTAAATTATTGCCAACGTACGAGCATCCTTGCAGTTTCTCGCTTATATGTTAAGGTAGACAACTTTTAGTTGAATAAAAACAACTATTATAGTATATAATAATGTGGATTTAATTATTTAATGACACATTTTAACTAAGCGTAAAATGACGGATTGGTGCGTCGATGTTAAATGTTTTCACGCATCATACCGTACAGGTTTTGGAACTAATTGCATTGCTTAATGGTTTTAACCTTGATTGCACTGATGTTTATGGATATTAAAAATTTTGTGTTTAACCTTTGCCTCTGGGATATGGTCTGCAGTGGCCTGTATGGAAAGCAGTTAACCGATTGCCCACCCATATTCCCAAAATCGTCTTTACAGCGCTCTACTGGCCGCTGTAAACACAATTTTGCAACATGGAGAATTCAAGTTCCTTCCGACAATCGGTGTGGTGCGGTGGCCCCAACCAGACGATGTCCCACATGCTAGAGTGTCCGAAATATCCCAACACCTGCACTTTAGAGGATCTAAAAGACGCCGCGATTAATGTGGCCACATACTGGGCCGAAGAAATTTAAACAAGTCGTACAATCGACACGAAAGAAGATATGTTTAACCACACATGCAGTTGTCCGGTATTGCAACTTGAGAAATACCACAACGTTAAGTAGGTATGTCGGTCATGAACAAGGGTTAAAGTGACAGTACTCTTGCAAAATAATAGTCTTCATTAATTCGTCACAAGAAAAAAAAAAAGTAGTTAATAGCTGCCAATAACATTTTCGTCGAGCTTTTGCATGATGAAGTAAAATAAGCGCATTATTGTTGTATTAATAACGGCATCTCAATGTGCAGCATCCAACAACACAATATTCTCAGAATCAACTAGGACATCAATCCTATAAATAGCATTAAAATGTGAAGATGTTCTCTCATTGTCATTTTAAAGGGCATGCGACCTTACGGGGTAACATATTCGTTCAAAAACAATTAAAGATGCATTCCTATAATATCTCGAGTTGTGGGGTAATTCAAGATCGTAACATCTGTAATTTGCTCTCCATACGGACAAGTATTTGTTTGTGTATTCCTTGTACGTATCGACGATTGTAAAGAATTTATCTCATAACAGGTGTCATCGGCAAAGCGCCATTGAAATACTTAGTTCAAATTCGATGAATGTTAAACATTCCCGATTATATGCTACAAGGAATATTTTAATTCAGCATGTGTTAGTTTAATTACCTATGATAAACAAACAGTTGGGAGTTTCACCAAATTAATTAATTTTGGAAAAAAATATAACCATAACCGCATTTCCTGTCTTTAACCTACTAACACTAGAATTCAAGTATAATTGTTACTAAACCTATGGACTCCGGTCTGAAATAAAAAAAAAAATTTTTTTTTTTCCATTTTCTATTCTATAACCATGTTGCCCATAACCTGATAATATCTAAAAAGTTTTGGAAACAAAAGCAGGTGATAATTTTATCATCATACATACCCACAATGAACGGGCATGTTAGCTTTATTTATGGGCTGAGGTATAGTAAGCTTGTATCTTCGTCTATGAAGGCTGTTTCTACTTTGTTTGTCGTAATTGTATGTTAGCTACTTAACTTAAAGTACTTGACATTTAACATAATCGTGCAAAGTTTTTATGATGTTGCTGTTAAACTGAATGAAGCAACGCATAAGGATATCTATTAATTACAGAAGCCTACCATTGCCGAGTCAATTATACCTATTTTAAAAGGCTGTATGTTGAATAAAACATACATTAACTTTAGAGAAAAGCGGGCTGAAAAAAAGAACTAGTTTTTTTTTTTTTTTGCGTGACAGACTTATAACGCTAAATTAAATTGTAAATACATTGCGTACATTTTCTATGGGCGCCATTGATCGTACGATAGATTTCTGGAACCTTTACCTTCGAGCTAGACTAGCGGTTATTTACGAACACAGTTCTTTCCAAAATAATTTTTATAGGACAACTTACTGGCATAGGCGGGTACTCTTGCTCTTGAGGCGCGGGCGCAGATGTAGCTTGCCTCACGCTGACGCACACCACCACGAGCGCACATACTAACCACTTTGTTGACGACATCTGCGAGAAAACAATCCTTATTTATTACTAGGAAAGGCCAAAGTTTAATAATTTTGAATTCCGGAGTGATCCGTCAGCGAATTATGGCCCTCGCCTTCGGGTTTATAAGTGCCTCTATGGGGTTCTTGTATGGAAATTACAATGACCGCTAATAAGCGCTTTCGTGTTTAGTATAAACTGCTATAACGAAACAAAAAATAATGAACTTTCTTTAGCAACATTTTAAGGTATGTATTAATCGATAATCTGAAAATATTTGATTAGCTCTATACGGTTTAAGACAAGTGTCGTATATCCTTTACCAACTAAAATTAACATGATTTTAGCATTTAGCTCACTGGTTTTATTTTAAAGACTATTATTATAGCAATAAAGCACAATTTATCGGTCTGAGATCAGGCTAGAATTGTGCTAAGGAGATCGTCATTTTTTATCGGCAAAACAAAATAAACTTTAATGTAACTTTGGCTAACGCTAATGCCTACATAAATCAGCGTTAGTGCCTAGGACCGGTTTTTTTGTTGTTTCCTCTTATCGTTTGGTTTATCATAGCGAAACCACATACATTTTTAGATCTTACGATCCTAGTTGACTTTGCCAATTTGACTTGAAGTCTAGACCATAATCAGAGCTTAATGAAACTTTGATATAAAAAAAAACCTTTATATAAAGGAAATTCGAAAATTTGAAAGCTTTATATCCAATTTGAAACACTAGTTTTTACGACAAATATTTTTTTGATACTCAGCTATCCTTCGAGTTTTTTCGGTACCTAGCTATCTTTAACTAACTATATATCTTATTATTAAATATTTCAAGTTGTCAAATAAAATCCTCATTGCTAACTTGTAACAGTTGAGCATCTTTGAAACCAAAACTCTAACAAATAATCTTGCGTATAATTGCCGCGTCGCAAATTAATTAATTTACTAGGCGTACGATAATTGCCGTTATATACCACAGTCGTGTAAAGAGTATTATTTTAATATAATAATAACTCATTTTAATTCTTCGGACGATGTTCATTTTCATGTGGATTCACCATTTCCGTGGATTCTTCAATCGAAACAATAAGTAATTAAATAAGCTAATGTGGGTAAAGAATGTCAACGTTACATCTTTAGTACATAAATCTATCGTTGTTTATTTGAAGAAGCAATTATTAGGTAGCCTAAGCACTAGTTTGGCAAGGACATTATAATTATTGTGTTAATCACACATACTTGAAGCATAAAGATACCTTAGTTGTTGCTTTGCCCAATAATTACATGGCCAAATTTTCAGTAGCACGTCTTGAGAAAATCCAAAATTTTGAGCCTGCAGAATATCTGTTCGAAAATGTTTCTTTCGTTGTCCCTTCAGTTAGCGCTACTGTTCTTTCGACAAGCGTAGAAACATAACCCATGGGTAACATAGGGTGTTGTGTATTTTCTGAACTAGTGACCGGTTCAAACTCCGGTTTCCTGGGACTTTCCTCTTATTTAAAAAAGTCTTGCCTCACCGGAATAAAAACGTGTAATTTGAAACATTAAATCGATGGTATAGCTATAGAATAAACACCTCGTTATCGACACAGCTATGGAGTGACAATTACTGTGTTTATCTTCAGCTTTATGTTTTTGTAACACGCACGCTTTGTGGCCTTTCCCACACGCCCGGGAACAAAGTAAATGCCTAGGTACAAAGCTCCTTGTTTTTCTTCTTCCATTCGTCCACGAACCCATGTGACCGCTCACGACCAAGAGGGCTAGATACTTTGTCGATTGTACTATGCTAGATAATGTCCAGTACCTATAGTATACATATAGTGCATGCCAAGTTTCTCCATACATGTCATTCTTGAGTCTTTCGGGGTGTAGGACGACATCGGCCGTGATGCCCTCAAGGCCTGGCTTCCCAGCTGAATAAAGCTGAACTCTGAACTGTTCTATGATACCGACATAAATTACGAATTGATCGGCCATCTATACGTACGTCAAAGCCAGCTGCAAGATAGTCAAAGAGGATATGGTTCGACAGTTTTTTTTTTTAATTAATAATTATTGGCAATATGCTATTGATATCCTTCGGGGTTTTATAACACCAAAGCAATAAGACATATAGCCGTTGTTTTTTATTGTATCAAATAACGACTTAATTATGGTAAGTGTCCTTTAGATTTGCCCCAACAGATTTTAGTTTTGTTTGTTTTCGAGTGACAAAAAAGAAGAATGTAGAAAACCATTACCATAAATAAAGAGGCTATTATATTGTTAGGTGTTTATTTTTGTCTAGATTATGTTTCAAAGGATACAGAAGTTATCTTTTATTTGGACATAATTTATCCACAAATCACTTAATTCTTTTTCTAAATCTTTACCATAATAAGTAGGTAGTGCTGATTGCTGTCAAGTTGAATTGAAGAAATTGAAGTCAAGAAACAAGAAATCATAGAACAATTTCACTTCATCATTTTAATAAATCCATAATTAGGCATTGACAAAAAGGCTAATTATCATAAACAATACCTGATAGGGTTGGCGGCAATCTGCATAAAACATTGGCTGGTATGCCAATAATTGAGATTTGTCTGACCTCGCGTGATCGATTCCTGTGGGGAATTGCTTTGTCTTGTCGCGTCGCAATCTCTTGCGGACGTGTGATTGCGCACTTATTCGGCACTTTTTGTTCGTGAAAAGCCAAGGAAAATACGCGACTTTGAACATTTTGTTTGCCGAGATAATGTATTGTGTGAATGTTTGAAATATTTTGTTGCCTATGGGAAAGATCGATTTGTAGCAGTGTTTGGAAAGTTACAAAAATGGCTAACCATAATTTAGTACCGAAGCGTTCAGTCACTGGAAACAGATGAATTTGTTTTGAGATCCAGACTGATTTCTTAACCATTGCACTCTGTAATAGCATGAGATAATTTATTCAGGTCGTTGTGCATGTGTTTTATTAATTAATATTCTTCTACAGATTATAATATACCTAATAATTAAGTGTACCTAATAATTAAGTGTACCTAATAATTAAGTGTACCTAATAATTAACCTATAATCTTGGCTCAATAACTAACACAATACGGTACAGCTGATTATATCTCTTGTTACTTATCAGCCTATCTTTCACATGACAATTGAACTAAGATTTTTATTTCACGACCTTTAAGTCGTGAAATCTCATACACATAAAAATTCCATTTACGTTTTGTTCCGAAAATTCTGAGCATTCTTTCTCATAGTCAGACTCGGTAACTGTATTTGGCAGTCCTTGCTCTCAATAGACAATAAGTATTAGTAAAAAAATCCCATGGAACAGAATGTTGTTATCACATATGTAATCGGTCGATGGCGACAAACAAAATGACATTCTCACTGTTTCTAGGTTTACGATGACAAGTTAATGAAGTGCGCGTGCGACCCGATCGTTTACGTCGTTTCACGCGTAATTTTGGTTTACCATCTGCCGAAGTATACAGTGTAATTTGCTGAACAAGTTGTATAATTTCAGATAACCACACACATGACCTACGAATGTATTATTATGTGTCAATGTGCCATCATCATATACAATCGGATGGCTCCCAAAATAGCGAAAAAAAATGTCTTCTGCTTCCGCATAATTACCATGAACCTAGCCTACTGACATTAGGTAGGAGTCACGATGTTCAGTAATGAGATAACGACTGAAGATGTGGATTCCGTAACTTATGAATCTGTTGAACTTTAAATACCTCAATACCTGTGCTATTTAGGCAAATAAATGAAGAATCTATCGTAAGTTAGGGGACATATACAAGGTGTTGTTTTGAATCAAAATTTAGGAGGTTGTCACAAAAGACATACATTATCAATTTAAATTACGGTACCCAGTTAATTATTAATAAACACTGTTTTTTTTATTGTTTTTTGTCAGTATATTAGAATCCCTTAACGTGGACGTGCTCGCTTTTTTATTCCCTTAACATGGTTTAGGAAATAAGAAATTATCCAATAAACAGACAGGATCAGACTTACCGTGTTTAAAACACGAGTGGTTCACACTTACCGATCTCCGTAAATAAGAAAAGAAAATAAAAATTACCTACCCATATTATTATTGATTCGGGTCGAGAATCATTGGCATAGTTACCTCCCTGAATTTGACGAGGATGCAAAAGAACACCTTGTATACAACTCGACATAAAGGGTGTAAAACACCTCTTAACGAAGCCGAAAGGCACTGGTTCTCCCTGTCATTGCGATAATTTTTTTGTTCTACTTTATACCTGGGAACCTTCTAGTTACGGAGATATTAGGGGTCAAAGTTCCAACTTTTTTTTATTTTTTTTCAAATACAAGTTTTAAATGTAAGATTTTTACTTTAAACACCTCCACGACCCCCGTACTATTCAATCCGTTCATCAGCACAATGTTTTGAGTGTCGTTACATTGAGTTCTACCACAAAACATAATTTTACACCCCCCAAAAAAAAGTCGTCTCCCAGCAATATTTTTTGCGTAAAGTTACTTAGTTTCATGTACAGAATGCTTGGTTGACGGCTTCGTGATGAGGTGATTTACACGGTGTATACAATATCGACATATTATACAGCTGTCTTATCCTCCTGGACTAATAATTACACCAAATGTTTTTTTAGCACATATACTCTTATTTTCATAGTCTTTAGATCAATAAATCTATTAATCCTTTGTAATCCATCAGCTTTCTACAAGTTTTTTTACGATGAACCCACTTTATGCTCCAGTACTACCGTGGGAATTGCTACTGTATCAGGGCCTTCCAGCCTCTTAGCTAGGACGAAATGGCAAAGGTGACGACATTGCATTTTCGCAGTTGCTTGCTCAGTTACCAATGGTAATGGTATGCAATAAATCAATATTGTAATGCTTAGATTCACACGTTTTTCATAGCTGAACAATCGATTTTATGTCAGTACGCAACTAATAACGTTCTAAGATAATCGAAACTAATTATGACTTTATAAGTGACTAAGAATGGATGGATTAAGAAGTTATCTCAAGGGTTCAGTGGGTTAATAATATAGATCGTAGTATTTTTTCACAACGACACCACAGCGAGTTGAGTACAGTTGACGAGCCGATAAAAATAAACATGTTAAATAAATGAATTATACATTATAAGGAATTAATGTAACATTATAATATGGTATGTAAGTAGTTGCCACTGACGAATTTGGAAAAAAATTACATGTTACAATTGATGACACAATTTTCAAAAATGGTCCTTATTCACATGTTAGGAACCTATGGCTGAACAATACTTGACCCAAATCAAATCAGGTCAAATCGAGTACTTAAAACCTCTAATACGTGGGTATATTATCTTTGATCGTATTGCAACCATTTTAAGTCAGATCTGAAAATATCTGAATCTTAGTAATCATAATTAGGGCTAATGAGGGTCTCATTGCCATATCTTTGGTAAGTATCATCTAACCAATCCTGTGATATTTGGAGAAAACTACAGTAAGTGAAAATGACTGCCACTTGTAAATTCGTAATTTGAATATATTACGTTGTGCTATTATTAAGAATTAAAGTACCATTCCGGTCAAAGACTATTAAACAATCAAATCATAAGCATTTCGACAAAAATAATCCCGTTTAAAAAAGCACGCTTAACTCGACTTATAAACGGATAGGTCCTCCATTTTGGTGCAAGTGTAAGACTACCATCAGACACCTCAGATACAAACTCACCTTAAGAGGAACGTACACACAAATAGCACGACACTGTACACAACTTGTAACAATCGGTACCGGTGACAATGATCGTTGTTTAGCGTGCAAAGCTGACTGGTGGCGCGCCCCGGCCTCGTCCGCGTCTTATATACGCACCCCACGGCTCCCCGAACGCAGCGAAGATGCCGCAATGACGCCCTATCGTGATGGATGTCCCTCCGAACATACGGATCTCGCCTCTGATAGTACGTCGATAACCGTGACTAAATATCACCGTTTCCACCGACGTATCCATCGGTTCACACACGATGACATGGCTCGTACATTGCTGGCTTAACTAGCCCGAAGAACACACACCCAGCTCTTGCATGCATCAATAAGCTGAACTTCATCGCGTGATCAAACTTTACTAAACGTTAAGTTTTCGTAACTCATGTGTTTCTGCCTTTTGTTGGCATTGTACCGGTAATTATTTCATAATGTGATGACTTTTTGTCTGCCTTCTCGGTTATAAACCAATTAAAATACCAAATTAAGTGACCGTGAACCTTTATTTTAATTATATTGAAGCTCTATTGCGTTTATTTTAGTACTCGTTAGTCCTTAATTTCGTAATAAGAGTTGCTAGGCCCAAGACTTCGAATTCTCCGAGATGATGAGCAATTGCTGCTTAATTTAAGTAATGCATAATTATCTTATTATGTGGTTTATGGAAACGTTAGCTTAGTGAGTGTGTTGTTAAATGCAAATAGAATCCTGTTAATTTTCTATTTATATTGCACCAAGGTAGTCCTCATTATACCTTGCTCAAGAAAACCCAAAAAGTTATTCAAATAATAAAATTGATATTAAAAATTATAATAAAAGTAGGTATCTTAACGTATGTAGGCAAATCAGCTATGTATTACTCGTGAGTTCGTGACAGTCAACATTTATTTTCATTTCATTAAAATTTTACGCTACTGTGAAAAAATGCACAACCCAGAAGCAATCTCTACATATATTGATTTTATCTCACTTTTAACAAGGAAGCTTAATGTGATGTAACATCATACTTCAAAATCTTCGTACCTATCACAAGGCGTGTCGTGATACCGTTCATAACGCTATGTAGGTGCAAAAATAATGGGAATACAGCTTACTGTCGTTTACAATACGTGTGCATTATGCCTAAAGTACAATATAGTTCGTTATAGTAAGTAGGGCAAAGCTTCTTCCTTGTAGTTATCCTTGCTGCATCAAGCGGTGAAAGCGACTATCTGTCAAACGTTCATGACGAGGAAGTGGATCATATGTGCAAGCCTTTATGTTCTTTCGCAGTTTCGCACGCTCTTCAAATATCGGTGGAACTTTGTAAGATATTCAAGTATTTCAGCTTATTTAAGAAAATAAAGTCGGTATCCGTGTATGCAAAAATAGTTACGGTTATAAAGTTGACTAATAATATTACCTCATTATTTTAAATATTTTTTTTTGTTAAAATAATATTTTCTTCTTACGGAATATGTACGTAACTTTGTTTTATTGGGATTTTAATTTGCGATGGTACCTAATATTATTGTCCCAAGATTGATGCATTTCATTCGCAGTGTTAGGTATAAAGAAGACATAATTATCATTATGGCTTAATTTATTCATGTAACATGTTACTTGGGACAATCGTCGCGATACGCGACTCGCGGTACTTCTGATAGGTGTATTGGCTAAAGTTTATGATATTTTATTTATTTCATAAATGGTTACCTTTGCTCTGCAAAATAGGATACTGTTAATACCTTGAAACTTGTAGATAATGAGATTATGAATATAAATAATGAAGATTGTGAAACAGCCTAAATATTTTTAAATAACGTGCGAAAGTGATTATCACAATAGGTGTTTAGTTCACCTACTTACATGACCACACACGAAGTGCAAGGCCGAGGCAATAATAATATTTAAAATATTCTGACACACCAGTTAGAATGCTTAGCAGCTATTTTAAACAGTGGTGTAGTGAACTTGCATTTGAGGATGAGTTAGGTCGGGTAAGGTTAAAAAGGCGCTGCAAGTTACAAAAGTTGCTCAAACATAAAAAAAAACACGATTGTCTTTTGCATGAATTGTCTGTATTTAAATTGTGAATCTAAACAACTACAATCTTTAATATACATGGTACTATCTAGAATAATAATGTTAATAATACCTAATACACAACTATTTTTAAATGTTTATTTACAATGAATAAAGGAATTAATAATATCCTATATATAATATCTTCTTGTAATATGAAAATGACCTAGTTGAAATGACCCTTAAAATGTTAACCAAAAACGCGAACGGTAGAACCTTTTGTGGTGGAGTATTTGTGGTGTTATTGTATTGATACTGCTTATTTTGAACTTTCAATGTTTCCGCTCATACACCCCTACGTGTGCCACAATATAAGAAGAAGGTAATGTCAAAATGTCATAGTTTGTGCCTCGCAGTTTTGCGTCACTACAACATGCGCGTGCGACGCTTGTGCCGTGATAAAAAATTACCCAAACATCACACAGGACAGGACCCCTGTGAAACTGCAAAATGTTATGTCACTGTAATTTGTTACCTTTAAAGGAAGACTTTACTGAGCATCGCGCTGAACTGACACGAGCACAAAGTGTGGCAAAAAAATATTGGGCATATGAAAGTACCTACTAAAGTATATTATACCTACTGTTCTTCATAAAATGTAAATGTTAGTTTTTATAACGCAGAATTTTTCTAGCCTCTAAACTTCCATCTATTGCAACGGGACGGAAACCCCTTTCTTTAGAAATCTTTTGATCAGATGTTTGCTTTAAACAAACACATTTCTTGGGATCAAGTGATATTTTTTTTTCTTTAAATTCTTGGATCGTACGTATTATAAGAGCGTTCTCTTGTTCCAGTAATAATTTTTCGCGGAGCAAAGCTCTTTTTGATAGTTCTGCTTTAGATATCCTGTGCCATAGTCTTGTCAAACCACTTGTTGTTGATAAAGCGTTTAAAACTAGTGAATCATCCGATTGTTGTTTACGAATATTCATTTTCGATGCGGTTGGGGAATGAGGCAAATATGAACCAAAGGGTAGAACTTTTTCTCGCTGTGTTTCAAATTTTCGGCAAAGTGCTGCCATACGCAGGATTTTATCAATTTTTTTTTGTGCCGATTCCAACCACTCGACAGTGTCATCTGTAACTCTCACCAATAGTGCTAACTGTTTTACATCTGTGGAGATACCACTGGACATCTGTATTTTCAACCTGTAACAAGCATCCCTGTGCCTGTTACGACGTTCTCGAAAAACAGCCTGTTTTGTACCAGATTCGTAAGCTGCCAGTTCCAAACGTAGTTTTCTAAGCATGCCGTCACTATTAGCGATTTTCTTGCTTTGAGAGTCTATTATGTCAGCCATCATATTTTCTTTTCGCCGTAATTTACGCACTGCTTTTTGATTTTCAGCAGTACCGGTGACGTAAGCTCTAAGTACGGCCTTATACTCATCCCACATTACATTGTAAGTGTTCTCAAGAAACGATCGTAAAATTTCACGGATATTGGAGTACGTAGTGCGATCTTCGTCAGCTTTTACCATGTTTTCACCCCTTGTAGTCCACGCTAAAGTATCCGCTGTTGTATGGGCATGATACAATAGAATTTGTAAATGAGTTTCGGCTGCAGTATGATCCGTCATGATGTTGGTTGTCTCATCATCAGCTCTTTTTAACAGTGCAGCCGTTCGGGTATCATTATCTAGTGACAAGTCTTCCAACTCTGTTAAAAATTTGTTAATCATTCTATCTATAGTATCACAAAAACTGGCAACGGTTCGTTGGAATTGGTCATCAGCCACATTGGTGAGTTTCATCGTAAATTCAATTAAATGATCTTTTTTATCATAAGTCCTTTCGAAGACATGCCACAGCACTTCAATATCCTGCTTGAAGACAGGTTCCTTTATCTTAAGCATCATCGCGCGCCAACTCTTGTCTAGTTCCGCTCGCCTCAGACCTTGGGCAGTAATCTCTCGTATCAGTTCCTCACGTTTAGTTTGTTTGAGTTTTTCCATTTCCAGTCGTAACTTTTCTAGCTTTTTTGCCTCTTTTTTGGCTTTTTTCTGTTCTTTTGTTAGAGCCATTTTTAATAAATTTTATATCCTTGTAAATAATTAAAATCTTTAGAAAATATAGATTACACCTCAACTGTCAATAATATTGATTGATTTGCTATTTGTCACGTAAGTGAAAAAACAATTTAAAACATTTTCGGACAGTCTGTTTGTTTTAAAAAGGCTTTAACAATCCAGGCAGACGAACTTTGTTGAACTGTGTCACACAACCATTGCGTATCATCATTTTCGGGTCCATTTCGTCATCAGTAAATAGAACAATATATATAGTAGGATGTACATACTTGCAATTTTTAACTCTAACGCATTTGTATAATATAAACGAGTACAACTTCTACACTTACATAACTATAACATTCTTCTAACAGCCCCGTTACCAGGCGTTGGTGGGTGGATGTGAGCCGTTGCAAAGCTTTCTGCACAAACGTTTGGCAGAGAACCTGAACAGTGAAGCTGCCTTAGGTACAGTTGGCGACGTGGCTCAATGTGTACAGTGGCTACGTTCTACGTTCCTGTACGTACGTGCGGCTCGAGATCCGAAAAGGTACGTGAATTGACATCGGTTTATAAAAAAACAGGTTAAAAGAGTCACCACTCCAGAACTATTTGACCCCATGACCCATTTGTTCTGCGGGCAATGTGCTTTTTGTAGTGTGCCAACATTAAGTGGGTGGGTGGGACAGACATTGCATAGGTCGCAGGAATCCGTTTTTTGCGGGCAGGACGCACAGGAACGGTTGTTGGGGAGACGCTAAATTAACCAATGTCCTGTATTTATTTCGGGTAGACGCAACATTTATTTATTTATCTACTTACACGCACGACGGCTGTCAATTTTGTAGATCTTCGATAGTCGTTACAGTGACAACCAGTCTTACCAAGGGGTTTCGTATCGTATTATCCAGCTAACTGCATTGTGGAGGTTAGATAGGCAGTCGCTCCATGTAAAATACTGGTATTCTGTTTCATCCGGTTAGACTAGATGCTGACCCTAACATTGGGTTAAGGCGAGACAGATGATGGTGATTTCAGTTGCATGCAATTGCTGAAAGGTATCATTTTCAGCGTTCATCCGTTTTGTGGCCATATACATAACTTACAGTTAATGTATGTATATTTATCAAGTGTAAATTACTAAAATACATCTAGCAAGAATTAAATCGTTATTTTACTTTGTTTTTTAACAGATACCTAGGATTGTCACAAAATTCACCCCAGGAACTTATCGCCAAGAAAATTGAGGGTAAGTTTCCGATTATATTATCGGTAGTAGTAGGCTTTCAAGGATGTTTCAAGGTGATGTTTTAAAAAACTTAAGGTCAGTGCTGCACGGGTGTATAAGAATAAGTTTTTTTTTTTAAGTATTGCAAAAAGTAGTTCTTACATTTAGGCGCAGTAGTATTATTTCTCATACAATGGTATAATTAGTAGGTACCTATATGTAAACTATGACTAAAATATATTCAACAGTTGCAAGTAATGATAGTTCAATTCTTATGTTTGATAGCGACGTGCCCGATCTAGGTTTATTTAGACCTGTGTTTCAGGCCATCACTTTTCATAGCACAATTTAATTAGGACAGTAAAGTTATAAAATAAAATAAAATAAATCTATTAACAACTTTAAGTATAATCAAATTGGTTGTAAAGACACGATATACAAGGTGTTGTTTAGGCTCTTGAAGGATATTTTGTAGTGTAAATAAATAAATATACAAATAAATGTTAGAATAGACTAACACAATGCTAAATAAATCTGTTTTATTGAAGTGAAACTTCTTATGCGACTTCCAACACGTTTAACGCTACCATGGAGGGGGAATATTTTCTATAACTCTCTAAGAGATGGCAGTATTACAAGATTTGTGACTACGTAGTTATCCTAGGTACGCAAGATGATGTTCAAACCGTCATGCATTCGACTCTTCGGTGTGACCAGCCTTCGCTCAATTTCCATGAGTAGAATAACCTCGATAAACTTATGTAATAAAAGTAATACAACAAGAAAACAACAAAATATTATTTAGAAGCTCAATAAAATAACGAGAGTGAATGCGTGGCACTCGAACGCATGCGTGTAGTATTACGAAGTTTCACTTCTTCCGCGCGGAGGGCCTCCACGCACTATTTTTAAATTATAGTCAGCTGAGAAACATATATCTGTTTGCGCACTCTAGTACACAGTATAATGTACAATGACTTAATTGGAAGGACGCTGTTGTTACAGGGTGTAAACGGACCCTTCACGAAGCCGTCAACCAAGCATTCTATACGCAACGAAAATACTAACTCTTTTTTGGGGTAAAAAATCACGTTCTACGGTAGAATTCAAAGTAATGTGCTTTAAACATTGTGCTGATCGATGCACTTAATAGTACTGGGGATTGGAGGTATTTATAGCGAAATCTAGTTACATAAAAGACTAGAGTTAAAAAAAAAAACTTGTAATAACGTTGGAACTTAGACCCTTAACCTCTATCTAAGTAGAAGTTTCCCAGGTAAGGTCTGAAACAAAAAAAATAGTGCATGGAGTCCCTCCGCGCGGAAGAAGTGAAACTTCGTAATAGTAGCTACACGCATGCTTTCGAGTGCACCGCATTCACTCTCGTTATTTTATTGAGCTTCTAAATAATGTTTTGTTTTCTTGTTGTATTATTTTTATTACATGAGTTTATCGAGGTTATTCTACTCATGGAAATTGAGCAAAGGCTGGTCACACCGAAGAGTCGAATGCATGACTGTTTTGAACTTGCGTATACTTAGTAGAACTACGTAGTCACAAATCTTGTAATACTGCCATCTCTTAGTGAGTTTTAGAAAATATTCCCCCTCCATGCTAGCGTTAAACTTGTTCCAACAAGTCGCATAAGAAGTTTCACTTCAAAAAAAATATCGCAATGACGGCAACAAGTGCCTTTCAGCTTAATAAAGGGCATCACACACAGAAAGCGGGCGCGGATCGTATGCGGGTCGGGTAGTGCGCTACAGCCACGCGGCTGCACGCACATGTCGATGTCGCCCGCTTCCACAAACAGAGCGGGCCCGGCGCGTCTCCCGCGCTTCACCCGAGCCGTGCCCGACCAGCGCACGACCCGGGCCCATCCCGCGCACGCCCTCTGTGTGATGTCGTCTATATAAAGTACATGAAATACAAATGCCTGACAACCGCGCCCGTAGCGCGCCGTTAGTTCCAATTTCGCCGCCACGCGCTAAAGGAACCATGCAGCACTGTCCTAAAGTTTTTCATTCATAGTTGTTGCGAAATTAATACGCTACTGATGCAACAAGACGCAAGACTTTTGTGTTTAACATCAACTGTTGATAAATGACGCCTTTATTTTCAGCGCTACAGGATAATCGCGCTATTTATCTCTATTGTATTACCTTTTGGATGTTATCTGTGCATTTGTAATAAAATTGCTTTAATTAAAATTAATTACTCGACCCATTAACCGCTTACAGTTATTGATGTTTTTCTACTTTAAAAGATCTATTACATGAAATAAACCCACTTATTATGTTTTGAAGATTTAATTGATGAAATTAATTAAAGTTAAAATAACCGATGAACTCTCAGGTTAACGAGTACTGACGTAGTCAGTTAAAGCAAGTTCCAAATCATTAGTTTTGTCGGAAGAACCCATCAAAGGAAAATAGATATAATTGTTACGATAACAATATTTTATTGCACAAAAAACACAGGCCATTCAAATTATAATAAAATTTGAAGGTCTGGTCCATTAAAGTAATTTATTCTAGAAAAAAAACCTTTTAAAGTAATTATAATTACGACTACGCATTTAAAATATGTCGTCTTCACATAATAATCCACAACAAATATAATTAGCTCGCGTAATTTTATAGATGAACTAATGAAATATGTATCATAGCCTATCTATCTGCATTATGATCTACAATTTTAATATATTCATAACTGCTTATACAATAAGTGGCAAGAATTTGGCACCATCATTGCTGTGTAAATGCTACATTTTTTTTAAGTTGTTTCTTCTTATATCTAGTTGCACTAACAATATGGTGCATTATACAACGACGTCACTTCCTAGATGAAATCAAACCTCCATTAGTCATAAAACAACATAACATCACGCCCCGAAGGGTTAGGCAAAAGTTTACCTAATAGCACACCCCCATTACGCCAGTTATTTAAGTCCCATGTAATAGGGGCGAGCCTATTGCCATCAACCGGGCAAACCCAGCCTCCGTTGGCTGCTACTTAGAAATTTCTGACGGTATAATCCTTAAACAAATTGCCCGACCGGGGAATTGAACCCAGAACCTCATGCTCAGTAGTCGCGATTGGAACAACTAGAGCAACTAGGCAGTCATCTATTGGTCCATATTATTAATCTTTGAAGTCATGTTCAGCCTTAACCTCATCATTATCAGCCTTTAATGTTCCCTCTGCTGGGACGCAGGCCTCCTCTCTATGAGAGGGAATGGGCTGTAATCCACCACGCCGGCCCAGTTCGGTTTGGTAGATGTCATAATGTCTTCGATTTTTTTGTTCTAAGGCATGCCGGTTTCCTTACGATGTTTTCCTTCTCCGTTTTTGAGAGCAGCGGTGATGAAATAAATTACACAAAGTAATGCGCATACCTGGGTTCGAACCCACGGCTTAGGTACTTCTTGTAAGTCGGGGCTGCCCCCACTGGGCCACCGCTGCTCTTAACCTGTTTCATCATTTCAGCTCGAAATCACGTACGTTATGTTTCTTCTGCTGCACTACTCTGTTCCGTGCAGTGTATTCCTCATCCGACTGTACCAGTTTACTATTGGGTATAGACCTGTGCAATATTGCTTCTACTAGCCACCTTGTTAGGATCTTTGTTCATCCTAGCCTGATTGCGTCCTACCTAAAATAACAATCAAAAATATATTATCATCTTTTGATTAATTGAGTGATTAACTTTTCGTGTCTCTAATTAGGATTACCATGGCAAACAAGCGTTTCAAAAGATTTGGTTTTCTCATCACCACATCTAATCACTATGTTGTAACCTGTTAGCTTCACTGAACCATTTGTGTGCTATATCGGTGTACCTACTCACTCTTTTTATTTAATCTATAAATTCCTGACCACTTTTTTCTGAAATAAAACCTACCGTGGTAGAAATGGATTCCTTATATCCTTTGGTAAAACCCGAACGAAATGGTTCTTCGTCTTTGTTAAGTACCTGTCTGAGCATGTTAGCTCATTCATAAAGCTGCACCGAAGGTATTTTGCTACATCTTGACATGTATGGGAACAGGTATAGCATATAAATAACCAATGTATCGGTAGATTTCCACATCATCATCGATTCGCATCAAATCAATTACTTAATTGCTTAGCGATCTTGGCCTCCAGCAATAAAGAGAATCGGTTGACGAAATCATTCACTACACGTTATACCCTGAAGTACCTATCTACTCTTAACTTAATTATGCTTCTTGTATGGGCAAACAAAGTACCACAGAATATTGTGTAGTAGATTTAAAGCCTTTCTTACCTTCAATCTTGAATCATCTTTCTTATAATCTATCATCGCGTTAGTAAACGTAGCGTGTCATTCAAGTTCGCTCTCCCCGGTCGCGTGTTTACAAAGGCTATACCATTAGAGTGAAAGTGCAAACTGAACTGGCTTAGCTTTTGTTTGACAAAAACTTGCCAAAACCCTAATCCATTCTAGTACAGAAATTGATCGAAATCGCGTAGACTTTGTTAGACAAATTCCTTCTAACATTGCAGCAACAAATGCTATTCAATTTGATACCGATATTTACCAATCGTTAGCTTCAATAATAGGCGGATAATTACGTGGAAATTGTTATTATTTTGGTAAAAATCTAGAATTCTTTGGCAGGCAGAGGGGGGGTGAGGGGGGGGTGTACCCCTTTTCCCCTGGGACCACTCCCATTAAAAGGTAATGCCCCGCGTTCTTGAGAAAAACTAATTATTGTTACCTAACCTCAAAACATTTTATAGTCGCTTATAAAGCATAGTCGATGTAGCCCCGCTACGCGGGGCTCCTATTTCTGTCTGCAGGGTTTACAGTGACCTAACACGAAGGGGAAGTCGGGGTCTTAGTTCGCTCGCTCCGCTCGCTCACTAGACCCCGCCATCCCCTTCGAACCTAACCTGTCCGAGTCGGGGTGCCCCAAGTCCAGAGCTCGCTTCGCTCGCTCTTGCAGCCAAATTCTCCTGGATGCATAAGATACAATACTAGGTTTTGTCCGTGCATTTTCTTTGAAAATATCCAGGCCAAAAGCTAATCTATTTGAGTCAATTTTTTTACTGAGATAGATTAGGTTTTGGCGAATAATGTGCACAAACAAAAGCTCATCTATTAGAGTCTGGGTCGTGACTCAAATAGTATAGCCTTTGTAAATTCGCTCCCCGGTCCTGCGCGGCCTCGCTTGAGTTCCGGATCTTGATTGATGGATGGCGTTGCCGACATGCGCTAATCCTTCGCATTTGTCGATGCTCGCGATCCTCTTATCCTTGGTGCAAGTGAAGGGATAATGCGTGTCAATTCACTTTTGAGATAAACCATGGGATTTTATTGTCAATGCATGGTACAAGAATCACAGCTGCATGTAACTAAAATCAATCAGTGAATTTGAATTGATTGTGTTTAGAGGGCAAAGTTACTTCGATAAAATTTGTTTCACAAAAAGATGAACTCAGCAATATTCTAGGTACAGTTATGCCCTTTAAACATAAAGCTATTTCTGATGTCGTCGAACACACTTAATGTGTGTATGTTTGTGCTAAATCGTAGTAAACGCTTGTAAATATCACGTCATTGGAAAGGCAATTATGTTTATTCATCTTCACTTTAGTTATAATAATTGCTGATGTAACCCTTGTTTGTATCTTCTCCATCTGCGTTTACATTCTTCAATGATGTCCTTATCTGGAAAAGTTGAAAGGCGAATGATGCATCTCCGCACCATATACAAATCTGCTCACCTATGAATAAGTGCGTTTGTTGTATGCGACATTTAATTACTTTATGTCGTACTCGTGACTAATAATAATACTTGGCAATTGAACTTATGCATGAAAATCCCGTCATATACCTACAAATATTTTAATCGTAGAACCTAATCATTCTTGAACTCAACGATTTACCCATGTTTGAACTCTTCCAAATCAATGCACGACGCATTCTTTACCAGTATTTATAACCTATGCCTTTTAAATACAATGTTATCAGCACACTAGATCGAAATCATGTGATATTTGCACATCCTCCTTGTTTACAGAGCTGTGTGTAAAAGCGATGAACGGCTTAGCATCTGCAGGTCTCATCACGATGGACGAAGCTAGTTGTATTGCATCAACTGAAGCTGGACGACTTATGTCCATATTTTATTTGGATTTAGAAACTATGAAGCAGATAATGAAGGTAAAGTTTATTTTATTCTACATTTTTAGCTTCATGGGTAACTAAAGGATCATAATATCCACTATGTGCTTATTATATGTATAAGGGACCTCAACAAAACTGGTTGGACCAAACTTTCTTCCTAGTCGGAGCTTTTGGGGCCAATAGTGCGCGAAGCTTTGTCTTAGCCGACAGCTTCGCAACCACATTTGTGTTTTGACTCCCCTGTTTTAAGTCCCTGCTCCCCGTTGTATCTGTAGCGATGGCAAGAGAAGCTTCAGCCAACAAGCCACGTTTAGAAACATCGATTACCCAGCGCGTAGATAGGCTTTTGTTCAGATTATATTTGCAATAGACATGGCTTTAGGCTAGACGGGATGGCAAGGCTTTACGATAGCTACTGTACGACCAAATTAGAACTGAAGTTCCAAGACTATCATCTCTCTCAATAAACCTAACCAGAGTTAATTAGGGTCTAATCATCTCTACACATATCGTAAAGATCTCCCGAATGAAAAAATGTTAGATGTATAGCGATGCCCATAGGCGACGGGGGCCCTTTAACAACCTACACACTATTACCGAGTTTAAACCCTACGAGCTACCACATAGCCATGTATACATAACGCACTACCATTTAGTGCTGCGGACTAAATAATGATGTCTTTCTTTCGGGAGTCACCGATTTTGTATCTTTCTTTTTTATTTTTTAGATTAAAAGGTCATTTTGTGTCTGCATGTGGTTATTTCATTAAAAAGTCATTTAATGGGATTAAATAAACTGAGGCGCCGATGGCCATTGACCAACATGTAAAGATTAAAATGTGTCATCCTTCATGTCATCTTTGTTAAAATGGTTCCAATCAAAGCATTATTTAAGCTTTGCTGTATCGATGGCAGTTTTATCTAGTTAAAGAAAAACATAAAGATGCATGATGACTCATTATAAGTAGGTACCTACACCTGCGTAGTACCTTCAGTAAAGTTCAGTACGGTACTGCAAGTGTCATCATGTGTATGTTTAATTATTAACCTTTTTGCAAAGGTCGAAATGAGCTCTTGAGCTTAATTGAAGAATAATGAAGTATCTAGGTACTGATGAGGTGTCCATCTTTTTGCTTAAAGGCTAACTGAGCTTAGGGTTTACTAACAAAGCAAAAAACGCAGCATTGGAAAAGTCAAGTTCGTTAATTACGATCATACCATATGTAGCAGAATTTGTAATTTATTATGGAATAATATTACCTGCTATAATTATGGACATTGAAGTGGATTGCTTGATTGATTCAGATGAAATCATCGTCACCATATCGACCGATTGATGTCTACAAAAGAAGATAGGATATCGGTCATATGATATGTCCAAGATGACCAAGTATTTCGCCGGCGTTTACGGCCCAGCCACGCATCCTACACTACACTTCATGCACACACAATTGCAATCAACTAGTTAGTGACTTTTCGACTAGTCGAGTGCCATTAGACGTGGACAAAGGTGGAACGAAGTTTTAGTGGTCGAATTTTCAAGGGACTTTCTTATTAAGTTCCTAGAGGTGTGGAGGAAGAAGTTAAAAAAAAAAACGCCGGAACTCTAGGATAAAAAAAGGTCGCTTGAACATTTGACCTCTATTAACTTCGTTCCAACTTTTGAGTATTTTTTTGACTAATTACACTCTGGTATACTGTCTGTCTGCTAATCATATTTCTGTAGACGGATCTTTTGTTTCCATAATTTACCTTGGCCAGAGGCTAAGCATTGCCATACAACGGGGCAAGGCCGTCAGTCTTTTGGGGACATTACCGGTTGACAGCGTTGAGGAGTTTTTTGACGCATATTTTTAGTATATTGTTAAGTTAGCTAGATTATTAGTTAGCTTTAGATTATTTGTAATTTATAAATGTATACAGAGTGGAAGGGACACCGGCGTAGAAACGGTTACCACGTATTCAGTACATTCTGAGCCTTTTCCTTACATAGAAAATTTTCATAGGTTAATAAAAAATCCGGCCAAGTGCGAGTCGGAGTTGCGCACGAAGGGTTCCGTACCATTATTTATAAAAAAAAAGCAAAAAAAGACGCTTTTTTGTTTGGGGCTCCCAAACAAAAAAGCGTCTTTTTTTGCCTTAAAATATTTATTTAATTCTGTTTTTAGTATAGCGGGAAAAGAAATACATAATCTGTAGAAATTTCAACTGGCTAACTATCACGGTTCATGAGATACAGCCTGTGACAGACGGACGGACAGCGAACTCTCAGTAATAGGGTCCCGTTTGACCCTTTGGGTACGGAACCCTAAAAACAGCTGTTTCCTACGAAAGTGCAACGCATACACACGGTGACACGGTCACAATGTACGGAAAAGCTGATTTCTAATTTTTATTTGAATAATTGATATTATGTTATCTTAGAATGATATTCTGACCTACGTGGTAACCGTTTTCGCGTCGGTGTCCTTTCCAGCGTGTATTATAATATTATACGCAATGTTAATATTACCCATCATTGAAAACTATCCCTCCCTCTCTTTCATCATCAGATAGAAGGCACGGAATCTCTAGAACGTCTACTGGTACTAATATGCGAAAGCCACGAGCTAGCCGACATGCACCTGCGAGTGGACGAACGAAGATGTTTGAACCTGCTCAATAGGAACAATGCTGGGGCCACCATAAGGTTCCCTATGAAAGGCAAGATTAGTACTAGACAGATGAAATTAAATTGGTGAGTCGGTTTTTTTAGTTATTTTCTATTTCTCCGATGCGCTTAGCGCTCTCTGATATGTGAGTAGAAGTATGAGTAACAGGGTGGTAAGTTCTTGATGGGGATCAAGAAGTTAACACTAGGGGGTTTCGTTCATGGTCCCATCAAGATAGGGGTATTGAAAAGGGAGGTTTCTCCAACCAGACATATGTTGGAGGCTACAGCCCAAGGATTGTTATCGGTTTGTTCTTACAGTTAACTGTGTTTGTAGCTTCTAGCGAGGTACAATGGGGTTTTCTCTCATAAACTGTCAGTAAAAACAACAACAAAAACAGTTAACTAAAAAATTTAAAAAAAAAACTTGAATTATTTAAATTAAAAATCGCAGTCGGGGAACTTACAAAGAAATGTAGTGTTATCCTCTGTGGCCGGACCACAGTTTAGTACTCAGATTCTATAGTTCGAAATAATACCTACCGAAAGTCTACTTTCATCGGAATATATATATATATTTTTAGTACCTCATGAGATATCTTTTTAACTAACAATTTATGTGGTCCGGCCGCCAGGCAGTGTTCTCTGGCCGCGCCACCTCAAATTAAATAGAGTATAATGAACTATAAATAAATCAATATCCCGAAAAAAACTACCTAAAGAGTACCTTGCATACGACAAATATGGTCGAGTAAACCACTTTAGTTAAGGAGTTATTAGTCGTAGGGTGTGGTCCGGCTGGAAGGTATACTCTGCAGCAAGTCAATTTTGCTATATTTAATATTAACTATCCATAAATCAATTTATATAGTAGTACCTTTTCTCTACTCTTCGTTGATACTTTTTTTTTTGATACTTTTTGAACAATTATAAATACAAGGTATTGTAAAAGACAGAAAAGTGTTTTATGTAACAAACTAAAGTCAATAGATTGAATTTAAGCATTTAACCCTTTAAACAAGAAAAGGCCCGTTTTTATTGCTTATATTTGATTATGAAGTTTTTCGTATACTTATTGTTTATTTTAAACCAAAATCTTCACAAACTTCGTCAAATTAACTACCTATTCTTAGGTAGATAGGTAAACAAAAACCAAAAAGTGTACCTTTTTCAAAATCATTGTTGGTAATAAAAATAAAAGTTTATAGATGAAGTGCAGGTCTTTTTATAAAGTACACGTACAGTAAAGTACTTATTATGCAGTTTTCGTTGGCAAAAAGAAATACAGGGTGAAATTGAACAGATGCGACAAATTTAAATATACAATAATACGTGTTGTCAACAAAATTTAGAACATATCAAATGTAAAATTAAAAAAGAATCTAACAGTGTTACGAAAAACGTTAAAATAATTAAAGTATCAAAGAATTTCGTGTACTACCGTTTTCGCGTAGTGGGCACGATTTAGGTATACATTCTCGCTATGAATGAATCGCGCCGCCCCCGTCCGCCCGGCCGCCCGCGCATCTCTTTCCCGCGCGCACGATTAATAAAAATTTTGTAAACCTTTCCCTTCATACTTTTGTCGGCTGAGGACGATCAAAAATACAATAAAAGTAAATAGTAAAACAATGTTTTAATAAGAGGTATAACCTGAATAATGTTTGTTACAACAACAAATCAATTATTGTATTTTTGGCGTATTTAAAAAGTTGGAATCACAGTATTTACAATAATTAGTAAGTATTTACACTAAATCAAATCAGTACACTTACGTGTATTTTAATAATTGTTCAAAATGTCCACCTCAGTTTTGTAAACACAATTGAGCACGGCGCCGCAAATTGTCCTTAGGTTTTATTAATTAAAGTTTGTGATTTTACAGTTTCGAATGCACTCCTGATTTTTTGTTTTTTAGCTCGTCTGTCCAGCATGTTTTGAGTGATTCTTAGAATTCTTCCCAATGAAGGTGGGAAATTAGGATATTTTAGCCGAAATCTTCGCTGCGTTTCACGTAGATTTCTTACGGTGTTGTACCACACAACAATATCAAGATACTGTGCGTTTGTTAACGGTTCACAACTATTTCGTCTCGTCCTAGGCATTGTTATGACAAACACAAGACAAAAATACAAATTATTCGCAATACGTAAAGTGGGATTTGCGGGATGCGCGCGCGACCGTGACCTACAAACGTTTTAGGACGACTAATGAACTAAGGAAGGGTGGCGGGCGGGGCGGTCGCCGGGAAGGGATGTCGGCGCTGGCGCTCATGCGAGGTTTGGCAACGTCGCGCGATACTTACACTAGAAAATAGGCAAAATTAGGTAAATGACCGCTATGAACGGCAACGGGATTATTGTGCACTGCGATGAGTAGGACGAGATTTTTTGATACTTTAATTTTTCTTATTTATTTTGCATATTAATTTATTTTGCTGGAGTACCGATAATTCGTACTTAAATAAAGATAATAACATCAATGGACCATTTTAAAGCGATAATCACGTAATTTTTTTTAACGTTTTAGATTGTAGAAAAAACTGTTTATAATTACTATGTTACTGTAACTGAAGCTCCCATTTCTTTTTGTCGCATTTATTCAAAGTCAGCCTGTATAGCATTTTTCGTTATATTAGCTGAAAGTAATCCTCCCTAGCCGCGCCACATACTTTAAAGATTAATTAATCGAAATGAATAGTTTCTTGAGAAAAAAGTATCAACGAAGAGTAGAGAAAAGGTACTACTATATAAATTGATTTATGGATAGTTAATATTAAATATAGCAAAATTGACTTGCTGCAGAGTATACCTTCCAGCCGGACCACACCCTACGACTAATAACTCCTTAACTAAAGTGGTTTACTCGACCATATTTGTCGTATGCAAGGTACTCTTTAGGTAGTTTTTTTCGGGATATTGATTTATTTATAGTTCATTATACTCTATTTAATTTGAGGTGGCGCGGCCAGAGAACACTGCCTGGCGGCCGGACCACATAAATTGTTAGTTAAAAAGATATCTCTTGAGGTACTAAAAATATATATATATTCCGATGAAAGTAGACTTTCGGTAGGTATTATTTCGAACTATAGAATCTGAGTACTAAACTGTGGTCCGGCCACAGAGGATCACACAGAAATTTTAATGTACCACGGAACTGTCCCCCACCTACGATTAAAATGTATGTTTTCAGTTTTTAATTCAACTTCTTTTTAATTTTTTTGTTTATCTTTGGACATGGCAGCTGCGTTTTTTTTTTTATTTTTTTATTATAATTAAGTATTTGTTTTTATTTCATCCCATTTACTGATAAAATGTTCACGACCAATATGCCAAGAAAAAGCCTTAGTTTTCAGGAAAACAATAAGTTATTCGCTTTTTTTATGAATTGTGTTATTATTGACTTTTGAGTTGATTTGATCACGCAGTAAAATCTTTCTATACAAACTTCAACCCAGAACTTTCTTTTTTAACCCCTTTAAGGGGTATTTTTGAAAAACGTATAGTGGCAAATATTATTATTTCATTAAATTAGTATTCTTGCGGTCTTGCCATGTTTCAAGTAAATTGGAGCATGCATTTAGATTTTTCATACAATCTTTAAAACCCTGTAGCTGCCGTCGTGCATGGATTTGGGGGTAGTAACCTGGCCAGGTTTATTCCTTTCCTAACAAGGAATCTAAAGGGTGTAAACACCTCTTAACGAAGCCGAAAGGCACTGGTTCTCTCTGTCATTGCGATCATTTTTTTGTTCTACACCATACCTGGGAAACTTCTAGTTACGGAAATATTAGGGATCAAAGTTCCAACTTTTTGACAAGTATTTTTTTAAATACAAGTTTTTAATGTAAGATTTTTACTTAAAACACCTCCACGACCCCCGTACTATTCAATCGGTCCATCAGCACAATGTTTGAGTGCGTTACATTGTGTTCTACCACAAAACATGATTTTACACCCCCCAAAAAAAAGTCGTTTCCCAGCAATAATTTTTGCGTAAAGTTACTTAGTTTCATGTACAGAATGCTTGGTTGACGGCTTCGTGATGAGGTGATTTACACGGTGTATATGTATGTAGTTTGTTTGTTTCGATTACTGGTTTTTAGATGCCATCTCGTTTGTTGAGTAGTACTATTAGTGAACGAATAGGTATTAAAAACTACTGTTATATATTTTTGTAATCTTCTCAACAAGTTCTAGACGATGATTATACAAGGTGTTGTTTTGCAACCTCGTCAAATTTCAGGAGGTGGTCACGAAAGACAGAAATAATCAATTAAAATTACGGTACCTAGTTAATTATTAATAAACGATGATTTTTTTGGTTGTTTAAGTTTGTCAGTATTTCAGAATAACCCCCTTAACGTGGTTTAGGGACTAAGAAATTATCGAATAAACGTTTGAGTTAGTTTGTATGTGTGTAAGCGAGGTTATAAGGCAAGAACCAGACGGGCCGCGTTTTAAACACGGGTGGTTCAAACTTACAGATTTCCGTAAAAAAGAAAAATTCGGGACGAGAATCATTAGCATAGTTTCCTCCTTGAATTTAACGAGGATGCAAAACAGCAACTTGTATATGGCCACAAAACGGATGAGCACCGAAAATGATGCGTTTCAGCAATTGCAGGCAACTGAAATCACCATCATCTGTCTCGCCTTAACCCAATGTTAGGGTCAGCTTCTAGTCTAACCGGATGAAACAGAATACCAGTATTACATTAAATTCGGTTTGGGCGTTTAGAAGTTATGGTGGAATAAAGAAACTCACAAACATACATCCGTATATGGGCAGAACGTTATGTAAAAATAGCCCGGGGTATGGATTTGTTGACCCATGGGTCTTAAATAACTTCTGGTGGAATGTGGGTAGGTACAGGTACTTAGGTACTATTCTCAGATCTGGTAGGTACTCATATGACGAATACAGGAGTGCCGCTATTTTTGGTCAAGAAGTTTGCCGGCTATTATAGGTAGGTTACAGCAGACATTTGTCATAAATATTATATCATCCTGTACGCCCCCTAGGCATCGTTTATAGTAAAGCTGTCTACACACCGCACCCGCCGGCCCGCCGCGCCGGCACGAACCCGGCGGGCAACATCGTTAAAATCAGGCCGCAACGCGCGGCGTCTTGCCCGCCGCGCCGGGTTCGTGCTGCGGTGTGTAGACAGCTTTAGGTATTCAACGGTCTTTACTCACTTGTGTCGTTTAGTTGACAAGGACATCTATTAAAATATTTCATAATATTGAAGTTTCTGCCATTTGATTTATACCTACCTATAAAAATACTTGATGATGAAGGAAAATAATGAGCTTTACAATAATAGGTTTTATTTGTTTACAGCGTTATTCAAGCTGTGCTCGGATGCCTTTCAATACCCGATCCGTCTCTCAATCAAGAGGCCATGAAAATTATGAGGATTGCTGACAGGGTTTGCAAATGTTAGTTTTTTTTTAAATATCATTTGGCATAACTGTATACTGTAGAACTTACCTATGTAAAGTCAACAGGACTTTCCTGTTTATCTAAAATCAATTTAAAACTTGTTCGATTATATTATTTTATCATTTAAGTAGATTAATTAATTATATCATGCCCATATAAATGAAGCGGCTCTGAATATCTGATCTTGCAGGTCTGGTCACATACGTAACCCGCCCAGATCTTATATCCCAGCAGCCACAGTTCTTCACAGCGGTCCTGAACTCGATACTCCTAGCGAAATGCGTAGCGGCTCATCTTTGGGAGAACTCAACATTTGTGAGCAAGCAGCTCAAGGGTATAGGACCTACATTCAGTACGTTGCTAGCTTCAGCTGGCAAAGTCAAATTCATGTTGTTAGAGGAAAGTCATCCGAGAGACTTGGAAAGGGTGAGTGAATATTGAATAGTTCTAATCTTCGCCCGAATAATGCTTGGAATTAAATTAAGTGTAGAAGCAAATACAATAATGTAGGTACTGTTTTTTCTTACACATCAAAAATTCAAAATAATATTGAGCCATCATAAAATAATGAGTATGACACAGAAGAGCTTAAATAAGATCTTGATGGTTCCTACGATAAAAGGCCGCGACTTACCCAAAGCGATCGTCCGGAGAAAATGCGACCTTCAAGTTAATTTTGTTTGCGAACCCATACGCGGGTTCGCGCTGTCATAATTATGTTATTCCAAACAAATGACGAAAAAACGCAAAACAAAGTCAAAGTCAAGTCAAAGTCAAAGCATTTATTTCAATTAGACCATTACAGGCACTTTTGAAAGTCAACAAAACAAAATAAAACGCGAAGCTACAGTCCCAGTCACAAGGCATAATAACTTGTGAAAGTACTGTAGTTGCCCATTCCGTAGCGTAGATCTCTATGGAGAAGAACGGGCAAGAAACTCCATGGACACTCTTTTAAATCAAAATATGTTACAAAATCTTGGTTACATCATTCATGTTAAGAATTAAAAATATGTGAGAACAATGTAGAAATACGGGCAAGTTAAGAGCGTCCAGAGTAAAAGATTAAATCAGTAATTAAAAAAATAAAGTAATTAAAATAAACCGGGCAGCTAAGAGATGACCAGTCACAACTGACAGCGCCCGTTCACGAACATGACGCATGTAACAAAATGACATAAACGCGACTATCGTATTCTAGCTAATGATCTCTTTAGTTAGGACGCGTAGTATGAGCACACGCTTTTTTCCATTTCCATAGATAATGAACAAAGGACCCCCAGCCGGCAACGTACTCCGCAAACAAGTAAGTCTGTTACCAAAGTACCAGCTGACGATGATACCAGTAGACGAGAAGACGGTGACGGTACAACTTGTACTTCTGAACCAGTCACACTTGGCTGAGAATATGGAGAACCTGACGGCCGGAGACAGCCATAAGAGTTATATTATTGTGGGAGATTCCAACAATAATCAACTGTTGTTGGTGGTTTTCAAGTAAGCTGTTTTATTATTATTCTCATAAACATTCCCAAGCTGTTTTATTATTATTCTCATAAACATTCCCTAAGCAAATATAATCATCTCCTTAGACTTTTTCCTACAATGCTGGCTGGTTACATAGTATAGTATCTTACATGGAGCGCCTGCTGCTCTGCCCTCCACAACCCTTTAACTGTGAAACACGATACCCCTTAATTCCATAACATTTCGCGATGTTGCTTCAAATTCATTCTCCTCATTCAATTCAGATTATTGTTAAATCTATGGTCATGCTTTGTTTCAGAGACAGGGATTTAATTAGTGTGTTTGATGGCACTATAAGACACGAAGTACGACGTAAGCATAATTTCGAACACAAAATATTTGCTCACTGTGTCAGTTCTACTTTCGGTATGTTTATGTTACTAAAGTTATAACAATATAATATTTACTTGCCCAGTAGGCTAGTGCAATTAGACAAAAAGCTGTAATGAAGTTTATAGGTAGTGGTTGGATTTTCATGGAACTTTTTTTGTTGAGTTTCTAGGGGGAGGATATTTTGTATCTTCCATCTTAGCACATCTGGGCGCTCAATAAAAAAAGGTCTCATGAAAATCCCACCACTATCGTTCCAGCTTTTGATTTTTTGTCTAATTGAACTCAGCTAAACCACTATTATGTCCCAAGATTAATATTTTTTCCACGTTTCTATTCCAGTGGGTATTGACGTACAGTCAGAATATTTGTTCAATGATTTAGAACCATTCCTAAGAGGACCAGCAACATGCACACCGATGCAAACAAATGGAATACCAACAAAAAAAACTGCAGAAAGGCAAACCTGCATAACGGACACATTTAAAGAACGCAAAAGGAAGATCAACCCAGATACTATAGAAAAGTCGAAAGAAAAGAAGAGACGGGAGAATGCTATAATTGAAAATTTTAAATACCTCAAACAATCATTTGAAACTGCTTCTAGAAATATAAGCCAAAGCTTGCATCAACAAAGTAGACAAAATGAAGGCCTTCTTAACAAAAACGCCGATGCATGCTGTAATAATACAATGAGCAATGCACCAAAAACTGTAGTTACTATCTCAACATTGGAAAAAAAAAATACTTTATCAGACCAAAATACATGTTATGAAGAAATGGATAGCGATGATTTTATAGATGAACAAAAGATTGACAGCATACTAAACGAAATTGAAAACGAAATGGGTAAAAGCAAAATCAGCTCAAACCATGCCAAAACCAATATCAATCCATATATTCGTGAAAAAACGCTCAATGTTCAAAATTCTGTCTCCACTAAATTGACAGGTCTTAAAAATATGTCTAATGAAAACTCAACTACAAAGTCCAGTAGTTACAAAACGTCAAGTGCACCAAGAAAGCTGAGACCCAAAACTCCAAAATCAAACTACACTTTCATTGAATTATTAGAACAGAAATTAAGTTTGAGCGATGTTGAAGAAAAAGCTGAAGTAGCACAAAAAAATAATGGATTTTCAGACACTATCAAAAATCAAATACAAAAGTACTTGACGAAAACACATACAAATACTTCTGTACCGAACAGAAGTATAAAAATGTTGTTAGATAAACATGAAGATGTATTGCAAACTGCTGATAAAAAGGCTCAAGAAATAACACCAATCAGTCAGGATTCTGAAATATTAAATAGTCCAAGGCATTCTCCCCGATATGAAATAAAAGAAATATTAGGTGGTAAAAATGTTACACGACAAAATAGTAACGAACAACCAACAAAAGCCAAAGAAAACTCGATCTTCAATCAAGATTCTAAGAATTGCGATAACATGACGAATATTCACATTAGTACACAACATTGTTATTTTAACGAAGTCGACACAAGTCATTGCTATATCGATAATAGTATGAAAACTGTAACAGATTCACACACTATAATCTTAGATGATGATGATTCTAGAAAATATAGTGTCAATGAAGTAAAAGAAGATTATTCAGACGACACATTAATCGTAAACTTTGATGAAACTAGCGAAATTTTAAGAAATCAGGATAACGTTAAAAGAAACGTGGATTGGAATAAAGCCAATGAAAATGATTTAAATGACATAATATGTGTAGAAGACTATAATTTTAATAAAGAAAACAACGAATACTGTAATAATGTAGTAACCTTGGAACACGATGTAATAATGATTAGTCCTACAGAAGTTACTGACCAATATTCAGATAAGAATAACATGGACATAAACGATCAGCGTTCGGTTATGCATAAAAAAAACATAATTACAAAAAATATTGTTGCCGAAGGAAACAAAAATAATCCAAGTTATGTTGTACTTGACAACAAAGAACTTCAAAACCTTTCCGAATCTACTAATATAGAAGCTCCAGTAAAGAACCTTTGCACGGACTTAGTTCTAAAAAATTGGACTCCATTAGTTGCAAATGATAGAGTATCGCACAGTAAAACCTTGGCAAAAGAAAATATTGGTTGTAATATTACCGATTTCTCTAGAGTAGTAGGTATTACAGTACCGAAAAATAAAAATCAACTTGTCAAAAATAACAGAGCACCGCATCGAGAAACCATGGCCACAGAAGTTATCGATCGTAATCTTTTAAATTTCAGTCAGGTAGATTGTCAAACAAAAAACCCTTGCTCAGACAAAGCTCTGAAGAATAGATATCAGCTTATCGAAAGCGATAAAGGATATCATACCAAAGCTTTGACAATAGAATATATTAGTCCAAAACATAACAAACCTGCAAAAACCCCTTGCTCAGATATAGTTCTGAAAAATATAAATCAGAAAGTCGAAAATTACAGATCATCGCTTGATAAAACGTTGGTGATAGAAGATTTCGGTTCTAACATGTACCAGTCTTCTAAAACAGATACTCTTGCAAATAACTATTGCACAGATATAATTCTGAAAAATAGAAATCAACTAGTTGAAAATAAAACAGCATCGCATGACAAACCCTTGGCGATAGAAAATATCGGTTATCACCATTACGAAACCCCTAAGGTACATGCTCCTCCAAAAAATCATAGCTCAGAAATAGCTCTGAAAAGTAGGAATGAAATCGTGAAAAATAACAGAGCATCGCATGATGAAACCCTGGAATTAGAGGATAGTATTTGCCATCCATCTGAGTTAAATGACTTGTATCCTTCGTATGATTTAATGAATAATAGTCAGAATAAGTTAAGTCATTCTTCAAAGAATTCAGAAGATAATAAACAAAAAGCAGATAACGTGAAAAGATACACTTATTCAACTAGCAAAATTGATGTTTGTACTAAACACACCCCAGAATATTGTGTGCAAGTTATCAAAAAAGTAAAAATGGATCTAGACATTACAGCAATAGTCTCCCGTAAACAAAATTCTGCTCAGAATTATAAAACAGATTGCGAAGAAACTTCATCAAATAACAAAAGAATGAAAATTGTTGAACTAACGAAACATGACAATCATTTTCAGTGTACTACTGCAAACGCTGATAAAATGACAGCCACAGTAAATAGCGAACATAAAAATACATCAAAAATAAACTTACCATCAGCTACATTGTCCAGACCAGAATTTCCAACGGTTATGGATGTCGTTAAGCTGCCAAATTATACAAAAGGTGGGGAAGAATCTGAAAGCAATAATTCAAAAATTATACATAAAAGTGAAGGGCCAAAAATACATGATACAATGATCCATTTTAATAAGATGATTTCAAACAATGATGCTGGCAAGATAAAAATATCTGAAATGAAACACGAGGAATTAGAAGAACAACATAATAATAGTGATGACTATGGAGACACAAGTGAAAAGTTAGGAGAATCAGAAACTAGAAATAGTCCAGCTAAAGGAGAGAATGACATAAGAAATATATTACATAAATACAGTAAAATATTAGCGTAAGTATATTTCATAAATGTGTTAGTTTATTTTCTTCAGCCTGTAGCTCTTAGCTACATAAATGATTCCCTATTTCGTTTGTTTCAGGAAAAATTCAGTCAAAACTGTAGTTCCGAGTTTTTCTAGTTTAAATAGAAGTTTTAGTACGTCCACAAAAAAATCTCAAAAACCTTTCAAGATAACCGACATAAATAAACTACATGCCACTTTACCAGAAACTATAGTAAATAATAAACCTGAAGTCGAAAAAGAAATCCTACAATTTCCAAAAGTAAATCGCTATGTTGAAGCGAAAAAGAAACGCGAAGTTTTAAATTCAAGGCAGTACACAGAATGTACTGAAATGAGACCTATCGAAGAAATTCCTGACTGTGAATCTATCACAGAATTGGATTTAGAGCCGATCCATTTACCAGCCAATGATGACTTGGAGCCGCCAAACGATTATAAAATTGATCAATCAATGTTTGATCCAAAAACTCTTTTACAAAGCGTGGCTGATGATGATGATAGTGATGAGATAGTTCCACCGCCTCCAGAGTTTTGTGACGGCGTACCGTACTCGCCTAGCTATGACAATGGTGAAGCTTCTATGGCTGATGGTACAATAAGATCGCCTGAGCATCATATCTTTACGGACGAAGATATGGAATACAATGAGAGTATATTTGATGACTGCTCTGCTACAAATCTAACTCCGACTATGGAAATTGAAACCTGGAATTTATCTCAAGAAGAAAGTTGGAGACCTCGAAATGCAATAAATTTTATTCCTGCTCAGTCGTCTACAGTGATGCGCAGAATTATTAATGATGACAATTCTTCGCAAAATACAATTTTGTCGAGACGAGGAAAGCTTGGAGAATTTAGATTCAGTCAAAAGAGTAAATTAAAAATTAGAAAATAAATGCATCGTTGTAATTGAATAGATTAGACAAGGCAAATAAAGTTACTTATGAATTGTATTTACCGTTTGATTATTTCATCCCTTTGGGTTCTGTTACACTGAAACAGCGTGCTGCCGAGCGCATATCTTCGATGCTGCCGCGTGCGATAGCACTCCCGCTGACGCTTCGAGGTGGTGGTCGGTGCGGCATTCAAAGAAAGGTCGAGACCGCGCGACGATTCGCGCGTCAACGCGAACCGCCCACACGAAGAACCAGGATTTGGTATAAGTATTTTAAGGTCGGTACATATCTGGAAGAAAGTCACTGACTCTGGCAGGGCCACCATCAGGGATTTTAATTTTGAAACTAAAATCCCCTGTCGCTAATTAGTCGAAATTTGTCGGTAACTGGTTCAAAAGATATAAGGTTTTATAGGTGGCCGATCTGGAGAGTCTCCCCAGCAGGGCCACATTTTATATCTCTAAAACTAGGGCACCTAGCGAAGATGTGTTTTCTCCCATATTTTGTCGCCAACTAGTCGCAATTTGTCGCCAAGTTACAGATTTAGTCGGTGTGTAATTAAAAAGATATTAAAGAATTCAATTTCCCCATACAGTGGTACAAGCGAGTACAAAATAATTTATGTAGTTTCTAGACAGTATCTATGACGTCTTATGGAGGAATGTTTGGTCCGAATTAAATAAATATAAACATATTCTATAATTTCAACCCACCATTAGGAAAGCTGTATTCATTACCTATAAACAAATCTACAATAAATATATGTAATTATTTATCTAACACAATGTGCACTTGCCACTTAGTCGCTGGCAGATCGCTGCGCTCCGTTTCATTTATGGTAAGTAAGAAGGAGATAGATGCGCGTGTACATACGAGCTGCTTAGAACGAGTTGCCCGTCACGTAAGTTAAAGTCAGCCAGTTCTAACCTAAATTAAGATAAAATAAAAACTCAACCCGTCCATACCCACAACACTCACAACCACCTCAAAATACACACAAACACAACACACATTAAACGAACTTTTTGGAAATTCAATTTATAAAATAAAAGATTACAATTGACAATACGTTTTCAACGTACATTTTACTAAAGGTACGGTATTTTTTTATTATTCTGACGTTGGAGCTTAACATTGTAAACTGGTAAAACAGTTGCATGCGACTGTACATCTTGACACCAAATAGACCAAGAGCCAGGTTTAATGTTTTTTAAAGAAGTTTAAGGGTCAGTGCACACCGAGACGCGACGATACTTGAAGAGGCCAGTGATTTTGCGCTGCGTCGCTCTACGCCGCGAGGCGTCGCGCTGCGTGGCGCAACGTATTCTGAATTCTCACAACGAAATGTGTATCTTTTCGTGTAGAAAATAAAGTTATATTTTGAATCGCTCTTTAAAAGTGTGCGCGCAGCGTCACCGGTCGCGTCTCGGTGTGAACTGACACTATGTCGACAAATTATTATGGGAGAAACAGATTTGCGCTAGGTGCCCACTTTTTGAAATATAATTGTGGCCCTGCTGGGGAGTCTCTCCAGATCGGCCACCTATGAACCCTTATATCTTTTGAACCAGTGACCGACAAATTTCGACTAATATTATAACAATTTTCAATGCAGCCAGTAAATTGCGAAGTTTTCCGTTTTGTCTGAATAGGGTGTCCGTATCAACCACGCGGCCAACACATAAAATTTGATGAAACTTTGCCAGGGAATTAGTGCTAATTTGTTACTTTACACACCTCTTTTCGTGAATTTGTTCTAAAAAAAACTAAGACGCTATGACAAAGAATAGTTGGCCGCTAGAACCGCCACTTGCCGTAGTCATCGCCCGTGATTACACAGAAACTATATAATGCAGATAGACGAATAATGCATCAAAAGAAAGGTCTTAATTTGTTCCATGAGTAGGTTCAATAATTTCTTAACCCTTTACCGCATGGATTTTTTATTTATCTATTTGTTCCAAATTTGGGACAATATGCATTAGCGCTTTTATTTTTGTTAGTTCCAAATTCGGTACATCATGCATTAGGGACAGAAAAAAAATTAAAAAAAATGCTTCTTTATTAAACATAAGAGTACTAAAGTTGCAAAACTTCAAACTTTTTTTCGACATATTTGATGAAGAAGGCTTATCTTCCTCTACCATTTCACATTCTTGTTCATCATTTGACAGGGCATCATCACTACAGTCCTCGTCACTTTCTGGGATGTACACTCATTCTAACTGTGGGTGGGACTCCATAATCATCATCATCTGATATACTTTCGTCGTCACTGCTATCTGGGATGATGTTTAAATGTCGAGCCCGAGTAACCATATTATCTGTAAAAAATGTTCAGCTATACTGCATGCTGTTCCAAAAACTATAAATCACCAAGCTGCATGAAGTTCCATATTTGGAAAATAATTATGTGCGTCAGTGCATGAAGTTCCAAATTCGGAACACCACTTCAATTGATTATAAGCTGATACTTGTGTAAATACTTACGTGTTTTGCCATAAACACGCTGGGGATCCATTTTTCTCCAATATTAGGAACAAATTTCTGGCAAAAACTCTTTAAAACACCAAGAAAAACTTATTTCACTAACTGCAAACTCAAATTCAGTCCAAACGGCCGTGGCGACTGTTTTACCGACCAGTGGCTGTCATTATGCAGTCCTATACTAGCGACATCTCTATGTTATGTGGTAAGACACACTGTAAACAAGGTTATTAGTACAAAACTTTCGGCAACGATAGCGACACTAGTTCTCTAAAGTGAATTATTGTGAGTGTTCCAAATTTGTCACAGTATGCGGTAAAGGGTTAAGAGTCTAGCGGCCAACTATTCTTTGTCATAGCGTCTTATTTCAAGTCGAACCATTATTTTTGGAACAAATTCTCGAAATGAGGTGTAAAGTAACAAATTAGCACTAATTCCTGGCAGTTTCATCAAATTTTATGAGTTGGCCGCGTGGTTGAAACGGACACTGAATTGGCCCTTGGAGAATTTAGATTCAGTCAAAAGAGTAAATTAAAAATTAGAAAATAAATGCATCGTTGTAATTGAATAGATTAGACAAGGCAAATGAAGTTACTTATGAATTGTATTTACCGTTTGATTATTTCATCCCTTTGGGTTCTGTTACACTGAAACAGCGTGCTGCCGAGCGCATATCTTCGATGCTGCCGCGTGCGATAGCACTCCCGCTGACGCTTCGAGGTGGTGGTCGGTGCGGCATTCAAAGAAAGGTCGAGACCGCGCGACGATTCGCGCGTCAACGCGAACCGCCCACACGAAGAACCAGGATTTGGTATAAGTATTTTAAGGTCGGTACATATCTGGAAGAAAGTCACTGACTCTGGCAGGGCCACCATCAGGGATTTTAATTTTGAAACTAAAATCCCCTGTCGCTAATTAGTCGAAATTTGTCGGTAACTGGTTCAAAAGATATAAGGTTTTATAGGTGGCCGATCTGGAGAGTCTCCCCAGCAGGGCCACATTTTATATCTCTAAAACTAGGGCACCTAGCGAAGATGTGTTTTCTCCCATATTTTGTCGCCAACTAGTCGCAATTTGTCGCCAAGTTACAGATTTAGTCGGTGTGTAATTAAAAAGATATTAAAGAATTCAATTTCCCCATACAGTGGTACAAGCGAGTACAAAATAATTTATGTAGTTTCTAGACAGTATCTATGACGTCTTATGGAGGAATGTTTGGTCCGAATTAAATAAATATAAACATATTCTATAATTTCAACCCACCATTAGGAAAGCTGTATTCATTACCTATAAACAAATCTACAATAAATATATGTAATTATTTATCTAACACAATGTGCACTTGCCACTTAGTCGCTGGCAGATCGCTGCGCTCCGTTTCATTTATGGTAAGTAAGAAGGAGATAGATGCGCGTGTACATACGAGCTGCTTAGAACGAGTTGCCCGTCACGTAAGTTAAAGTCAGCCAGTTCTAACCTAAATTAAGATAAAATAAAAACTCAACCCGTCCATACCCACAACACTCACAACCACCTCAAAATACACACAAACACAACACACATTAAACGAACTTTTTGGAAATTCAATTTATAAAATAAAAGATTACAATTGACAATACGTTTTCAACGTACATTTTACTAAAGGTACGGTATTTTTTTATTATTCTGACGTTGGAGCTTAACATTGTAAACTGGTAAAACAGTTGCATGCGACTGTACATCTTGACACCAAATAGACCAAGAGCCAGGTTTAATGTTTTTTAAAGAAGTTTAAGGGTCAGTGCACACCGAGACGCGACGATACTTGAAGAGGCCAGTGATTTTGCGCTGCGTCGCTCTACGCCGCGAGGCGTCGCGCTGCGTGGCGCAACGTATTCTGAATTCTCACAACGAAATGTGTATCTTTTCGTGTAGAAAATAAAGTTATATTTTGAATCGCTCTTTAAAAGTGTGCGCGCAGCGTCACCGGTCGCGTCTCGGTGTGAACTGACACTATGTCGACAAATTATTATGGGAGAAACAGATTTGCGCTAGGTGCCCACTTTTTGAAATATAATTGTGGCCCTGCTGGGGAGTCTCTCCAGATCGGCCACCTATGAACCCTTATATCTTTTGAACCAGTGACCGACAAATTTCGACTAATATTATAACAATTTTCAATGCAGCCAGTAAATTGCGAAGTTTTCCGTTTTGTCTGAATAGGGTGTCCGTATCAACCACGCGGCCAACACATAAAATTTGATGAAACTTTGCCAGGGAATTAGTGCTAATTTGTTACTTTACACACCTCTTTTCGTGAATTTGTTCTAAAAAAAACTAAGACGCTATGACAAAGAATAGTTGGCCGCTAGAACCGCCACTTGCCGTAGTCATCGCCCGTGATTACACAGAAACTATATAATGCAGATAGACGAATAATGCATCAAAAGAAAGGTCTTAATTTGTTCCATGAGTAGGTTCAATAATTTCTTAACCCTTTACCGCATGGATTTTTTATTTATCTATTTGTTCCAAATTTGGGACAATATGCATTAGCGCTTTTATTTTTGTTAGTTCCAAATTCGGTACATCATGCATTAGGGACAGAAAAAAAATTAAAAAAAATGCTTCTTTATTAAACATAAGAGTACTAAAGTTGCAAAACTTCAAACTTTTTTTCGACATATTTGATGAAGAAGGCTTATCTTCCTCTACCATTTCACATTCTTGTTCATCATTTGACAGGGCATCATCACTACAGTCCTCGTCACTTTCTGGGATGTACACTCATTCTAACTGTGGGTGGGACTCCATAATCATCATCATCTGATATACTTTCGTCGTCACTGCTATCTGGGATGATGTTTAAATGTCGAGCCCGAGTAACCATATTATCTGTAAAAAATGTTCAGCTATACTGCATGCTGTTCCAAAAACTATAAATCACCAAGCTGCATGAAGTTCCATATTTGGAAAATAATTATGTGCGTCAGTGCATGAAGTTCCAAATTCGGAACACCACTTCAATTGATTATAAGCTGATACTTGTGTAAATACTTACGTGTTTTGCCATAAACACGCTGGGGATCCATTTTTCTCCAATATTAGGAACAAATTTCTGGCAAAAACTCTTTAAAACACCAAGAAAAACTTATTTCACTAACTGCAAACTCAAATTCAGTCCAAACGGCCGTGGCGACTGTTTTACCGACCAGTGGCTGTCATTATGCAGTCCTATACTAGCGACATCTCTATGTTATGTGGTAAGACACACTGTAAACAAGGTTATTAGTACAAAACTTTCGGCAACGATAGCGACACTAGTTCTCTAAAGTGAATTATTGTGAGTGTTCCAAATTTGTCACAGTATGCGGTAAAGGGTTAAGAGTCTAGCGGCCAACTATTCTTTGTCATAGCGTCTTATTTCAAGTCGAACCATTATTTTTGGAACAAATTCTCGAAATGAGGTGTAAAGTAACAAATTAGCACTAATTCCTGGCAGTTTCATCAAATTTTATGAGTTGGCCGCGTGGTTGAAACGGACACTGAATTGGCCCTTACGGTACTTGCAAGAATTTCCCGTCCGGGGCACGCTTCAACTTTCCGCCCCGTATAGAAAGGTAATGGGGGAATTTAATGAAAAGATTAATTATCATAAGCAACATCAAATTTATTTAAATTAGCGCAGAAACAATTCATAGCAAAAATTAAAGTTAGTCTATTACACGTTTAAAAAAAAAACGGTTTCACATAAATAGGTGAGAAGTGTGATAATGTCCACAAAGTTGACAATAATCTACAATTTATTATGACTATTTTATATCTTGAGAATAATCACAAGAACAAATGTAAAACCAAGACTCACTAAACACAAAAATAATACATTCAACTTCAATGCCACGACGCTCGGACATTGTAATTTTATTTAGTTGGTCTTGGTTGAACGGAACTCCAATCCTTTACTCGAGTAGTCTTTTCTAACTTGAACAGTGCGATGTTTTACAAGGGCAGGTTGAACTCACACCATTCAATTTAAAAGAAACTTGGTGCGTGCAGGTTCCTCGTCATTGCCTGGCAAGTCAAAGCAAAGCATCGACGACGACACTGTACAGTTAGAAATTGTTACAACCTCTATACTTTGCATTAAAATAATGCCCATTTTCACAGGCAAGGGATCCTAACTTCGCAACCACTAATTCCAGTGATAAATTCACTCTAGCACGTAGTTCTCAGCTTCCCTGCAAAGTTAACCATCTTGTATTCAAAAGAAAACCTAGACTCACTGGTTCAAATTCAAATAAAAACACTCTGCAATCCTGCCTCACATGATTCATCCACAAATTCCAACCCTTGCGTTAGAAACGCAGTTACATTTCCAAGTTCAAGCTGACCGCAATGTTGGAGCTTGTTACAAAGCAAAGGTCGGGCAGTTCGTCAACAAGACATTACTAGCTGAGAATAATTTTTCCGTTTAATGCTCAGCATGTTAGATAGCTGCTTAACACACGACACTTAACTAATTTTATTATATAAATAAGTATATATCTGGTTTAACAAAATGAAAAATATGACTGGCTATGCCATGATTATAATATACATTAAAAGCTAAGACTTCAACTTTTGTTTGATAAGTATACATTTTTATTAATATGAATGCAAAAATCATGCCTAAATAATGCTGAATATTAAACTGGAAATATCCACACGTATTTTTTTTTTAACTTTATATATTTTATATTTTTTTTTGTACTTTTTTTATATTTTTTAAGTAATTTCCACGCTGGGAAAATTACACTAATTCTATGCAAAGTATAGCTTGTATTTGTTATGTAACCACTCCATACTTTGTTTCATTTAAATTTACGGGCTATGCCATTTACCCTCGCACGTTGGCAGTAATAGTACAAGTGAAAAGTCACTTGCCAATGTTAGATTAAGTAAAAAAACAAACAGTATTTGATTTCATGCACTGAAAAGATGACCAAGTGCAAATTGAAACTAACAGGAAAAAAATCACAAGTAAGATACTGCAAACATGCCAGTTATAAAGCATAGCCCGAAGTGCTGTTGGCACACAGGCATTATGCCATATTCAAATGGGAAGTGGTGATAAAGAGCAAGTACAGGCTCAAAACCTAGCGACATCAATCACCAGCTCAAGTGCCATGGGTTCACCACTACAAGGTTATTTGTTAAAACAACTCATTTAAATAATATGTGAACTGTGGAGTGCCCCGCAAGTGGTGCTGATGTCGCGAGATAGTGAAGCCATTCACTTTTTTGTCATTATCTTGAGGTACTCAAGGGCGTTCTGAGCTGCGGATGACTGGGCATCCTTGCTGGTGAGTCCAGATCCATAGCAAACGGCCACTGGCAGGGTTGACAGCTGCACAAGGCATTGGCAACGACCAGTCATTGACTTCTCCTCAATATCCACATAGGTTACTTCAAATGACTGCTCAGATGCAATCTCTTGCAAGAATTGCACGAAATTGAAGTCCTTGTTGTTAAGTGGGGTAACCTGTTGTGAGGAAACATATATATTAGTATCTTAATAATTGCAGAAATCCCAAAAACTTAATAAATTAAAACATACAAATAATTTCGTTCTTCCAAAATACAATATCCATTTCATACACCTTAATTTCAATTTAACTATTACAAAGATAGCCATGCATAATATTTCAAAATATATCATACCTGCAACTTGGCCAGGTTAGGGCCGACAGACTGTTTAAGATGTTTGTGGAACTGCGACACCTTGTGGCTGTGACTTGTAGTCAGAGTGGAGATTTTACTATCTTTCAAGTCGGCATAACGGGCCGCGACTCCGCCCTAGAAAATAACACGACACATTAGATCAAACAGAAAATTTTAACGCGAGTGACCCCTCCTGTCCATTCATGCCTGCAGAACCTGACTGAAAGATAGTAAACACCTGGCCAAGTGCAAACCTCTCAGGGAATGATAGAAAAGAGCCACCCATACGGCTGGTAGATGCTAGTTTAGGGATCTGTTAAGAATCATCACTATCAATAATATAAAATGGGCATTACAAGTTTAGTTTAAGTAAACAACAATTCAACTGTTACTATTGGGATTAATTAGTTTGTGAAACAAATTAATCCCAATAGTAACAGTTGAATAATTATTGGGAACAATACTTAACAGTAAAATGTTGGAATTAACATGATACCAAAAAGTTAATTAACATTGCATGAGAAGAAACTATTATTATTGCATAGGTCAGTTGTTGAACTTTTCAAAATAAAAGAAAGAATTGTATTCAAAATACCTCTTCCTCAGGCTGGAATGATTCTGGAGGGTTGTCCTGCAGAGCTTGCCACATCTTGTAGGCAGCCTGGCGCTTCGCAAGCTTCTTAGACTTGCCAGTACCCACTTCACGGCGTTTCAGCAGAGTGCACACAATGGTAAATTGGCGCTCGTGAGGCAACCCTTGAGAGAAAAAATTATTGGCTGTTTGAGTGTTATTTTGCATTTTCAATACAAAGGAAGACTATGCTATCTGCTATGAGTAAACTTACGCCTGTTCACATTGTCATCATTTTCAGCATGATAAGAGGGTGGTGGCCAGAAGCGAGACATGCAAAGCTCTTGCAGCCATCCAACAGGATTGCCCATCAATTTATCTTCAAATGAAGATACCACAGCTCCACTGTAAACAAATAATTAAATTATAAATAATTCAAATCTTATATATATTGAGTAGAAAAATAAAATGTATGATTTAAATTAAAAGTTGAACTTACGTCTCAGGAACATTTCCATTAGTAGATTGGTCAGCAGGAGCTGCCCCGGTCAGTTTATCAAGCAAAGCTTTAGCTGCAGAATGCTTAGCTTCCTTCTTGGAGCGTCCAGTACCCATAGCTGTAATTACATCTGTTATTACATTGTCGTGAATGTAAACACAGTTAATTACACACTAGTAAGTACTTACCAACGAGATCAGCCACTGTCACTCGGTAGCGGAAGGTTGGCTCATGTATCATGCCCTCAATCTGAACCAGCTCATACTTGGGCACAGTTCCACGACGTGCCAGTAGTTCTTGAAGCACAGACACAGGAGTTTTCAATGGAAGAGACTCCATTTCCTGAAACAATTTAATCATTAACATAAATTTTAAGTTACGAACTCCGAACCGTTTCGGCACCAGGCAGACATACTATTATATCCGCTCGACAGAAATGACTGCCCAAATAAATCCTATTTTAGTTACTTTTCATCCAACAGTTGACATCCACAGGCAAAGTATATTGCTGTTTTTTTTTTATTGGTTCTAAATTCTGATTCTGATTACAATTCAACCATCTCATGCTTGCAGAGAATGCAAAACATAATACTGCGAACAACAAGCAACGTAACATGGTATATCATAAACCAGGAAATTCATAAACATCTGAATATGCCCACAATAAAGGACGAAATCCAAAACGTCACCTTAAAATACCAGGAGAAGCTAGTGAAACACCCCAATACATTGGCAAACCAGCTTATGATATGTAGCTAGTGTAGCTACATAAAGCGCCTCAAGCAAAAGGACATCATATAGAACAAATAATCAAGGATAGACAATGAGGAGACGCCCTCACTGGGGGATGCAATCTAACCAACATAACGCACTCACCAAGTTTGCTAATAGTGCCAAGCACTGATTGCAGATATAAAAAAAAATCTCATTGATAATTTATAGAGGACGGACTTCAATATTTCAGAAATTTGGCAATTTCAACGAGTTTGGTAAATATGGTGGGTAGCGTAGC
The DNA here is from genome assembly GCA_963082945.1 of Cerastis leucographa. Classification (NCBI taxonomy): domain Eukaryota; kingdom Metazoa; phylum Arthropoda; class Insecta; order Lepidoptera; family Noctuidae; genus Cerastis; species Cerastis leucographa. Next base: position 8,234,997 of record OY720361.1, read on the forward strand.
TGTCCTCTCCTTTTGTGCGCTTGATGTTCTTTATAAAATTAAATCTTATTGGCCAAGAATTTACTTATCAGTAAATCTTGTAGCAATATTGCTATGAGTCAGATTTGAACACACCAAAATGTAGGTACCTTGGTTTTATACATAAAAGGTGCTTACCCTCTTGGCAGCTTCATCAAGAGGCAATCGTTCCAAGTTGTTGGGAGGCTTCGGCCTGTTCTGAAAGCGGCGGCGCGGGCCGTGCGGGGCGTGCTCGCCGTCCGGGCCGGCTCCATGCACCGCCATCCCGTGCACCACGCCGGGGATGCCACCCGGCACCACTCCCGGGTGAGGATGCACTACGTTTCCGTCCATCTAAGTAAACAACAATAATCGTCAATCTCCTATAAAAAACAACCACAGCAAAGCAAACATTACAGATCAATTAACTGACAAGTTACGAAAAGTTCCTTGTCAGATTACAACATGTGGCGTGATTGATGCCTGATTAAACCGAGGTACAGAACGAGACATAGCTAATACTAATAAAAACGTACCTGATGCCTTACAACATACATCGTAAACTACCACAAGATCGTATTGTTCCACACTCCCACAAAAACGAACTGAATCACTACACAAAAAAACAGATTCAAATTTATTGAACTTAAATATTAAATAAAAACAGGAATTAAACTTGAACTAAGTCTAGATGCACTAGATCGATAGATTTTTCAGGAGCATGCGAACTTGAGGTGTGATTCGGTTCTGTGACATGGCGGCCGCCAGCCATTACAGTAACTCAAAATGGCTACACTACACCGCATGCCGGCATCCGGCGCCTACACTTTCATAACAAATTCAGTGTTATTGATCAATTGAGACTACTATTTACATTTTACATGATTTTATGATATATTTCCGGATGAAATTAAATAAACGAGTTTTACCGTGATGTTTCCCGAAGGTATATAAACTTACCATTTTTGCAATTTCCTTTTCTGAAGTAATTTGCTGGGGAAACAACACTGAAAAGATTTAGATAAACGATTAACTATTTGTGTATAGTTGAACGGTATTACATTTATCGGAAAATTTATACTAACCACGGAAAGTTGAGCTAGCTAGCTGCTTCAACAAGAAATTGAATTGAATTTGATTTACCGGTTGTCAGAGTGAAAATTAAAAACTCCCACGACCATGACCCAACAGCGCAACAAATAAAACGAGGTGTTAGTACAGACGGGAATATGTTTGTTGTAAGACACAGACGAAGGTTTTTGATTTCACATAAATCTAATCATTGTGAATGATTGAACAATCATGTTCAATATTTTTTTCACATTGATTGATTTGAAATTCTTTATTGTACTTGCTGATTTGTATTAATAACAAAAGTAAAATAATATTCTCTAACTATTTTTGCTACTCCAAAGATATTAAATACGTATTAGTACACAAAAAGATGATCATGAAATAAATAAAATAATGTTTTCATGAGTTACTAACAGGCATTTTCACTAAAAAGCTATTCAGCTACCAAAACCAAGTTCAGTCCTTTCTTTATTAACATAATGTACGTTTCAATTATAAGAAAAGCAACAAGTGGGAAAAGAAATCAGCTGATATAATGGCTATTACAGTATTAATTTAATTATGAAGATTTGTGGGTACGGAAACTCGTTCAAATTAGATAAAAAAGCACTCTCTTGTTGTTTATTGTTTGGAAATTTGCGTATAATCTGTGTATTCCGTAAGAACCGGTGCCAAAGTGTAGATCTTTCAATGGTAGAGAAGTCTCCCACATATCATGGATTTATATTACGTCTGGCAACTCTAACAAATTTAGAATATGGATGGAATACAACAAATTTATTTTGTTCACTGGTAACATAGGTATTAAAAATATACTAGCGCCATTGTTGGTGTCAAACCACATTTTAACTACGATACTATTTCCGGTCTGCAGTGCATTATTGATTTTATTCAAGGGGAAGCGAAATACTTTGCAAAAAGAAGAGCAATTAATTATGTCGCGGCCCGTTCTGTAACTGATCCACTTCTAACGACGTTGCGAATTCAAACCCAGCAAATACCAATAATAAGACACCCCTGACTTATGGTGGAGGGTAACATGGTGAGGAAACTTTCGACTGTTTGGACTTCAGTCTGAAATTGCCAGCCCACATTGCCGCAAGCAAGCCATGACCCAAGCTGTCTAAATCATGGATCATGCAAAAACCTAAATAAAAATGATAAAGGGCGTAAAGGTAGCCCGCGAAATTCAAATTTTCTTACGTTTTTTGCAATTTGCCAGTCAGGGTCAGCTTTCATTTTTAACAAAATATATTTCGCGGCAGTAAAATGTACCTATGTATTTACATAATTGTAGTTTTAGGAGTATGGGGAACAGGGTGTAAAGTTCCTCGATACTCCATAGAAAAGGGAGGATCCTCCGACCAGACAGGTGTTATGTCTGGTGGGCAACTGCCCGATAGTTGTTATCGGGTTTTTCTATATATACTGAAGTTGATGTAAACTTTGCTTGCGACTTGTAGGAAATTTGATGTTAGTTCCTCCGTCGTGTCATAGATGGCGCTGTAGTACTTTTTGTAGTATGTTGCTTTTTGTGGTCGCTACATCACTCCCCCCCGGAGACCGGAGGTCGATAGTTGAATGAGTCTACTCTTTTTAGTATTTAGCCGTGCCAGTTGAAAGCTCGTTGCCGCATTGTTCGCGGTGAGTCGGAACAGTCTGCGGTGGTGATGCGAACCCCAGTGAGTCGGGGCCGGCGCTGCGTTTGCTCCGGTGTGTCGGACGTGGTACAGCGCCGCGATGTGGCAGACAGCTAGAGAGGTGTCGACCGGGAGGTAGAAGCTCTCGACCGGCCGAAAGTGCAGTATGCTGTGCCATGGTCGCTTGATGCGAGGCTGAGGGTGCTGACCAGGAATGCGCTTCCGCTGCATGCTGGTGGTCAGGAATACCCATTTGAAGCTGGCTGGCTGTGAGACTCGCTGCTCGAAAGCTGGAGGAAGTGATGATGATGATGACGTCACGTTGCTCGAAGGCTGCGCTGACGTCCATTTCGGGGTCACCAGTTTAGGAGTATGGGGAACAGGGTGTAAAGTTCCTCGATACTCCATAGAAAAGGGAGGATCCACCGACCAGACAGGTGTTATGTCTGGTGGGCAACTGCCCGATAGTTGTTATCGGGTTTTTCTATATATACTGAAGTTGATGTAAACTTTGCTTGCGACTTGTAGGAAATTTGATGTTAGTTCCTCCGTCGTGTCATAGATGGCGCTGTAGTACTTTTTGTAGTATGTTGCTTTTTGTGGTCGCTACATAGTCATTAAAATCCTCAATACAACTCCACTAAGTTATTTTAATCCCATTGAATGTCTTTCATGAAATAGTCATTCATTGGGAATAACGTTACATAGCAGGTTGTTTTGATGATTTTAATGATTATATTTATGTCCCTTCCACCCTGCCTGTATAATGATATACTATATTAAATTAAAATCCTAACTATTATTATAAATGCGAAAGAAAGTTTGTTTGTGACGCTTTCACGCGAAAACTACTCAACCGATCATCATGAAACTTTGTACACATATTCTTGGAGGTATTAGAAGTAACATAGGCACAGGGTGTTTGGTGCATCGTTTGCCAAATCGAATAGGCCGAAAGGAGAGGTCATTTGCTATCTCTTCACGCCCTATAACTCATTCCTTGCCTCACCGGTTTTTTTATAACAACTTTTTAATTTAAATTTTGAAAATTCCAAAATTCAGCATTTTAGGTCAAATAAAAGAATAAAAAAATAGCAAAACTATTTTCTTAGGAAGATTTAGTCCAACACATTGATGTGGCTTTCGTGACTATCAAAGCAGAAATACGTTTACGCACAACTACAGTCGAGATAAGACGAAGATGCCGCGCGTGCATTCGCATTAGTGGCGGACAACTCGAATAAGATTTGCGATTACTGAATTAAAGTTTTTTTTTTTAAATTTCAAATTCTTAAAAAGTTGGTTCCTCTTGAAGAAAGAGATAAGACACTACTCACTAGTGACATAACAGTATCTATCTACTTACTTGAGGCATGTTATTTATGCTTAAACTACTATTACTGTAATTTCGAATATCAGCCTAGTATCTCGATTACACATTTAGTTAAAAATGAAAAGGTTTAAACGTTTTCTTGGGCATATTGCATACCGTTGGAAAGGAGACAGACTAGAAAACTTTTTACAAGAATAATTCGAAGATCCCGATCGCTTTTAGTTTTTTTTTATAGCCATTTAAAGTTGAGTTTTAAGTTTATTTTTCTTTTACAAAAACTTTACGAGCTATTAAAAAATAAAGTAATTGTTCCTAACAAGTAATTTTGAATTTGATAGAATCATACAACAGTACCTAGACTTCTAAATTAAATCGAAATTTCGAGTTTAAACAATTTTTTTATTTGCCCTAAAATGTTGAATTTTGGAATTTTTCAAAATTTAAATTAAAAAGTTGTTATAAAAAAACCGGTGTGGCAAGGAATGAGTTAAATGGCGTGAAGAGATAGCAAATGACCTCTCCTTTCGGCCTATTCGATTTGGCAAACGATGCACTAAACACCCTGTAATCATCACGCTACGACCAATAGGAGCGGAGAAGCAATGAAAAATGTTGCGAAAACGGGGAAAATGTGACGCAGACGAAGTTACGCGGGACAGCTAGTATTTTATAAATTGACCAGACGAGCTTGGCATTGCCACAGAATACATAATAGTACATAGTACAAGATTGTATAGAATGACTAAGCATTATAAAAAAAAAAAGAATTATTTATGCTTTGCCGGTAACATACTGTACTGTACATGAGACATCCGCCTGAAATGGCCTGAATATTCCCACGCTCGCTACTTCAACATAAATGTACATTAACATACTTAAATCTACTGTCTTTCACCCATAAGTAGAGTGCATCCTGGAACGTCCTGTCCAAAACTGACAGGTTCTTGACAGGTGAAAAATTAGTTTCTGACGGCGAAAGGGCACAGACAATAACAATAAAAGATGGGAATTAGGAATATATTTTATTACTAAACACTAGTTTTAGGAGGACATTACACAATTATTACATACAGAATTAAAAAAATATTGTTATATATATACGTAGGTACACACGGGCACAACAAGCTTTAAGTTTCCAGTATAATGAGAGATCCGAATAAACTGGTTTTGTGTAGTTTGATTGGTTGCCGTCAGTAGGTACGTAAGTACACGTATAGTAAAATAATTGGCGGTATAACGTATTTTTTTATTTGCGATGGGTTTGCTCTTGACTCTATTCTAAGTCAGAGATGACAGAGACAAAGTCGACGATGGTACGAGCTTACCCAGAAGAAGCCTGTAAGCGTTCGGAAACACAGACGCAGGCAGAGATTTGAGTTTATTAGTTTCTTGAAAGTCAAACTTGGAACTGTGAACTGTGTGGAACTTGGATCGAGTACCTAAGTAGGTACCGAGTTAAATGCCTGTTTTCACTAACATAGAGAAACACCTAAATCGATGCCATTTTTTTTTGTTTTGTTGTAATTTCATCGCTCGTCAATGTCTAGGGCCATAAGCCATTTATGTAGGTAGGCGCTTAGTGTTAGTACAATTAGTGGCATTAATAAGGTAGGTGTTTAACCATGTGCCTACCTAGGTACGAAACTCTGTTACTTAAACATTTTTAAAATTATGTAATTTGTGTGCAGTTAGCTTCATTTCTTGTCGAACTGCACCAAAATTGTTAAATACATGGCCGACGATGCGATTATCTGTAAAAAAAACGCAAGGTAAGTCATTTGAATTTTATTTCATAAGAAAAAAAAAAATTGTTCGTTCGGCCATCAAGCCATTTCATTTGATACCTAAAACATGGGAATGCATAAAAAATATCTTTGAGGGTTCGTCATATTGGATTAAGAATGATGTATCTTAGCTAACCTTGCATTGTCATCCACACTAAACATGAGTGCAAAATTTCAGCTCAATTGGAAACCGGAAAGTGGGTCAAATTTAACTTCTCAGATTTTTACATAGTTATAGAAGCTAAAGGCGTGTTACAGGGGGCCTACCAAAAACTTCTAAAGCAGTTTTGTTTTATTCATACTTCAAAGTGGAGAAAAGATGGAACACGTCCAGTAGTGGTATTACGGGCCCAGGCCTGTAAAACTCGGGGTGACAATGAATCTCTGCGAAAAAAAAATCCTCTACGTCTAGGTGCTGTCATGCTGTGATAAAGTAATAAAATTATACCTCTTTTTTATTTACGGATTGGAAAAAAAATAACCCCTTCTGCTCTGGGCGGAGCAGAAGGGAGTGTTAGACATGTACTGACTAAAATCCATCCATGTTCCTTTTTAGCCCTTTGTGTTCCAGGGCCACAGTTTCTTTTTCGAACAGTCCCGCAGCCCTGGCAGGCATCGGCCCTCTCGGACCCCTTCCGATTTCCTGACATCTTCTTGAGGCGCGCGTGGAACACGAACGCGCCGTCGACACGGCCTGTCATCATAAGACGGACGGATGGTGTAACCCTTTACCATCCACAGGCCCGCACCTACGGTGACCGGAGGCCACTGGGTGGCCCGGGGCGTCTCCCGCGCCAGCTGGGACGTGAGGCTCCTCTCCCTCTTACGTTCCGCCACCTCCTTCGCTAGCATGACTGCTTCGCAGTAGGAGGCGACGGCTTCCCATTCCTTCTCGCTCCGCACCATAGATTGAAGCAGGGCCGGACGCGAGAGGTCACCGTTGCCAATCGCCGCTACGAGGACACGGCGGTTCTCATACACACCTTAGACAGCAGAGCGGCATCCAGTGTTATCAACCCATATGCAGTGATTTCGTCACCTTGGTACATAATCATCGATGAAAAATGTTGTATCTGGAAAATAACCAACACAGAATATTCTTATCGCGGAAATGTGTAAGATCAGAGTGATTATTATAACAGTTCTTAGAATAAATTATACCTCTAATAGTAATCGTATATCGTGTTTTTCCGTCGGTATACTGTGCAGTGCTTGGCCTATTTTCATCACCTTAAATATAAGAAAACTTATTTTTGCATCAAAATTGTAAATACCATATTCACACTGACCTATAAGTTATGTACTTTACCTCTCGTTTCAACAAATTCCCTGTTCGGGCAATAATGTAAATTTTAATGATCTGATAAATAATCCAAATAGAACAGTTAACTACAGGGTGTATGGTGAAGTCTCTCTCGACAACCAGACCGTGGTATATGATGTGAGCCTCGCTAACCATGGCGTGGAAACACTGTAGCGTTGTGATCAACAAGGGCGCTTGAAATGCTTTGTTAATATCTCTCTTTGCTTCAAAAGCCTTTTCGTACAAAGATTCCACATATTGTAGTGTCACTACTTTGCTTTCAACCTTTTCAAAATAATCCATTACAGCATTTTTTTCTTTTGATAGAATAGCTATGTGTTGTCTTATATTCTTCAGTAGAACCATAAGCATCAATATGAGCGCGTAGTAGAAAGTTAACACAGTAAACTGCATCATTTGTGGTAGCAAGAACGACATGGACACTAAAATCATCTTCCAGAAAGAATCATCCCTGGAGAAGTTCACAGCTATTTGCAGTAACAGCGCTGTCAGAAGAAAAACCATTATCATATTCATTTGCAAACGAAACTGTTTCACTGTTTTCTCCATATTTAGAGGTTCAGTGTTGTTTGCTAATTTATTTATTATTTTCACGTACGTACAGCGGTTTTTAAATGCACAGAAGTATGCAGCGAGGCAGAAAATAATGTATATAACAAGTTCCACAATATAATTCATTTGTGTCAGTAGTTCCCTGGTCATGACTGTGTCACCGATGGAGTCGTAAACATACTGTACATGCAACACTAAGAAAGATAGCAGAAGAAAGAAGTAAGAAATTGCACATAGGGAATTAATGTATATTGATTTCTTGATGATCGTCAAACCACGTTTGTTATTGTTGAATTTAACGCTATAGGGAAACAGACCAAACATTGACAACACGATGTAGAGAGGTTTGAAGATACGGCGGATGTTTAGATTCTCGTTGCTTTGATAAAAATATTTCTTTACGTTCGAAAACATTGTTTTTATAAGTAGTGGGTCATATGAAGTTACGCGGGAAACTAACGCCTAGTTCAGAAATGAATAAGCGCATCGCCAACGAGTTATTGTAAAACACAATTACTATACAAAGCGAGGCGATAGCATCTTTGCACATTATTTATTCAGAGGGTGTATGTATATGTGTGCCCAACGTAGTATTAAATATCTATTAACGTTTCAAAAAAAATTCGCCGATTGTGTAATATCAGATAATCTCAGATCTGTTATGTACAACTAAACATAGTGTCACAGTTACACATATGTATAATAAGCCGTCTAGCTAACAATTACATGTAAAATGTATGCTTGCTATATTATTATTTTGAATATAGTGTAGGGTTCCTCGAATACAAGGTAGGTAGATACTAGATAGCTTATACATATTTAGATGTTAGTTTCGTCCCGATTCACCCCCGTGTCCCTATTCACCCCATTTTAAGGTACCATAAACTGCATTGATTTTCAGTTCTTCTATAATATGCGAAACTGATCATCATCTGCCTAGCCTTTTCCAAACTATGTTGGGGTCGGCTTCCAGTCCAACCGGATCCAGCTGAAAGAGCGACTGCCTATCTAACCTCCATAACCCAGTTACTACTGGGTACTACGAAACCCCTTGATAAGATTGGTGGTCAGAGTTTCGGGCCACTGACTACCAGTAACGACTGTCAAATATCAAGGTACGAGTACAAATGACGCCCGGGACCAACGGCTGCACGTGCTTTCCGAGGCGCGGAGGTATCTCGTTTTGTAATGGTGTGTCACCCATGCACGGACCAACATAGGCAAGCGCGGTCTTTTTTTTACGGCTCTAGTAGAGCCTCCGGCAGGAGGCTTTTGGACCCCCCAGGTTGGGCAAGACCCGCTTGAACGCAACCCCGGCCCGTTTCAGTTTGGGGGCCAAAAGTAGGAAATGCTCCACGAAGTTCCACCGGCGGTCGAGGACGAGCCCTAGATACTTCAATGTCGACTCGACGCCGATGGGAACCCCTCCTACCGTCAGTAGGGATCCCGACGGTGGTGCATTCCGAGGCCCATGAAAGCACATGGCCTCGGACTTGTGCAATGCCACCTTGAGACCCAGTAGCTTTCCACGACTATCGCAACCCCGCGTGTCAAAAAGTTAGAAATCAAAAAATCTCGACAAATGAAAAACATCCTATAAGTCTACGTTACCACTGAAAAGTTTGAAATGGGGGAAGGGCCTGCGTGTGGGTCTACGAATGGACAAATACCTGTGAGCGAGTAACACCTAAACCCAAACCGATAGCGCACATAATCTTATCTCAAAAATATTGAGCGTTATTCTAATGTAATAAACTAATGAATGCATGCTGAAATAAATAGATTGAAATTAATTTTTTTTTTAATGATTTCGGCCGCCGCGCGCCGCCTCGTGCGACTTCTTTTGAGGCAAGCGCGGCCTATCGTAAAGATCGCCCGAGTGGCTGTTATTAATTAGCCACGAGCCACTCCACATAAGAGAAAAGTTTTTAGTTTTTATGAATTCGAATGGTCTTAATCTACGTTTTACATCTTTGAGAAGACAATTAGAGAGTAAAGATGAGTAAAATTACCAACTCGTGTCATAGTCAGAATCATTTTGTAAGATTATTTTTCGTGCACATCATAGACCATGAAACCACTGTCAACATCACAGTCAAAATTCTTCTGTCAACAGACAAGAAAAAAGAAAAATCATACTTCAAAATCATACATTTTTAATCATGTAAAATTTGAAAATATTATAAATTCAAAAGTCTGAAAAAATATGGTTATTTGGAGATCAGTTTTACAAGGGTGCCGTGTGGGTAGACGGCATGTGATAGACGGAAGATACAGTGCGTACGGTTGTTATGAATTGTATGGAAGAAATGTCAGGCGGGGGTACAGTACCTGCCCCTGTCCCACCGGGACCAAAGTCACCATCTGCGGGGCCGCTGGCTGCACCGGTATGGACCTAACCACCTTCCAAACTTCATTTACTTGGATTCGACAAGAAATTGTTGATAACGTAGGGACTTTTTTGTACGCGTGACCTGATAAATATCTTCATGTAGGTAGATAAACTAAAGAGGTACCTCATCATCATCTGCCATAGCCTTTTCCCAAACTAACTTGGGGTCGGCTTCCAATCTAACCGGATGCAGCTGAGTACCTTCTATTTTACATGAAGCGACTGCCTAATGTCCTTTACAACCCATTAACTGGGTAATACGATACCCCTTGGTAAGACTGGATGTCATAATTTTGGCTTCTGACTCCTCGTTACGACAGTCAAAGATCTACAAATGACAGCCGGGACCAACGGCTTAACGTGCTTTCCGAGGCACGGAAGAAACTCGATATGTAATTATGTTCACCCATCCACGGACCAACCTCGGCAAGCACGGCTTAACCTTAAAGATCAACCTATGCGGCTATTGTTATTTACCCACGAGCTCCTCTAAAGAGGTACCTATGAAGGCGTAATTAAAAACACCAATGCCACTGATCGGGTCCAAAACCATTCTTACCTTTTCTTGAAATCGGTTGTGTGGTTTATTCTAGTTAAGCTTGTACGAACATAGTGTCACGTTATTTTTAACACGCTATATGGAAAGAAGATTAAGTGGGTAGGCAGGTAGGTCATCATGATCAATCTCCTGCCCTTATCTATCTTATGGATTGGAGCAGCATGTCTTCTTCTTCCATACTTTTCTATTCCTTGTCATCTCGTCAGACATGTCTCTTCTTGCCAGATCATCCTTCACACAGTCCATCCATCGTTTCTTTGATTTGGTTGTAGGCAGACAGATGTTGAATAACTAATGTTTTCTGCAGGCCAGCCGCTAGCCCTGTTGCTGAAGCAGTGTCCATTGCTGGATGAGCTAGCTCTGTACGACCAGTGCGCTACTTGTGGCTACGGCATGGAACTCAGTCACGTCGACACCAAGTGCAAAATAACCTCGTTCTCCGGAAAACACATGCTGTGCGATGCACTTAGAGTATGATACCAAAAAAAAAAATTATTTTTATCCTTAATGAGAAGAGAGAAGCGTGAAATTTTTGCTTAAAAGTGTTTAACATAATGAAAGTGAGCACTATGGATGGGTTAAAAAGGGGATGGAAGTTTGTAGGGCTAAGTTCGGATTTTTTATCGATTTGAAATCCCATCGAGCATATTCCTATTAATAATTATATTTATTAATGACCATTTAAACTAAAACTAATCAACTGCTAGATACGTCACTGATAGCTCTCACACTTCAGTAATTGTATTTAGACACGACATTGGACATGGTAGGGACAAGGTTGATATAATAATAGTTAGGTTGCACTCACTGTTAATGAAAACAGGAATACGTTATAATAAAGGTAGGAATAAGATATACGTTTATTCGTACGTAACTTGCAAGCGCGATTACATTGTCGCCTAATTTTTTTCCGTAACACGTTTCGGTCTCGCGTAGGCGATTACGTGCGTAGCAGCTACGCTTCGTAGCATCGCCCGGGTGACATTCGTGGTACGTGCGTAGACACACCAAACTGCTTAAATTAAAAAGGACTTTTATGATATGTCTACCTTATAGTGGTCATTTACCCCTTACTTTTAGTTATCAAACCAGCCAGTATAACAAAAAATAAAAAAAGGAATAAGAAAAAAAAGTTTTGAAATCGCTTTTTGTCAACTGCAGACTAAATAATTGAATTGCATCCTAACGTTAGAAAAGATGTATGATCGTGGACGATGCAAAATGAGTATGTGTGGATCGTAGCTGTTGGCGGTCTGTAATTTTTGCATATCCCAAGGGTAAAACAACAAGAGTTTATGTATGTATTATAAAGAGACCGATGGAGACATATTCATAAAATAAATCATGAAATATATCTCTTAATAAAAATAGATATCGGTGTGCTACGGCCGTAACAAAGCTATTAAGTAAACGAGTTGTCGCTTTCATGTTTTGTTGGCTATGGCTATGTGAGTGTACTATAGGTACTCTGCCAAACCCTTCGGGGAAAACAGGTTTATGTTTGTTGGTTATTTCAGGGCGCCAAAGTAGTCGTCATCGTGGCGCGGAACACGCTCGACACGTTTGAGTACAGTGCGCCCATCGTCACTGAAATAGCCTTGCAGATTTGTAACACATGCCCGAGTGTAAGTAAATATATGTATTCTTTTTTTTCCCATAGAATACAACAATATAAATCGTTCATTTCTTAATTATATCAATCACACTTCCTTACAAATATATTACATTAAAGTGCAACATTGTTTTTTTGGTGCTTGTAGTGCACTGTTAGGGGGGTGCAGTCTCAGTGCTGTCAATAGTTGTAGAATACTGTGGTACTCGGAATTGTATTAGGTATTCAAAACAAGATGACGGCGAGGTTAGTTCCGTATATGTCTAAGCGCCTACAGAGCAATATAGCACCATACCTAGAATTGTTTTATCCCTACTAAGTGGACCTCCAACCTTCGGTAACAGTAAGAAAGTATCATCTTTGATACTTTCTTACTGATACCGAACTGTTACTGTATATTTTTAGAACTCTTGTTCTAAAATTGATATTCATAATTTTCTGTATCAGGCATTCACGTTGGTGGCAACTGAGCCCGTGATGAGCATGGTCCCTCTGCTCGGTGAGATACGACGGCTCCGCGGCGCGTACAACCCTCGCGCGCTTATGGGGTGCGTGGAGCTGAACTGTGTGCGAGCCAATACAGTGCTGGCTAACTTTCTCAACGTTCGTTTCATTTGATTAAATAAATATTTTTTCAAAGGCCCTAGTGGCAAGGTGGACAACGGCATTTTGCGAAAAAGTACCAGGCTTGCATGCAGGATCCAGCACCGCGACATTTCGCGCCTAAGCAGTCGTCGAGTCAATATCTCCTGAGGATACCTCGTGGAGTGGCGAAACACGTGTCGAGTATAAGTTTGGATGCTAATATTGCTTTTCCTGTATGTGCATATTTTTTGCTGGCGGGACGTCGGTGCTGTATCGTACATCAAAGCCTGGTTCTTTTTCGCGGAATTAACACTAAATATTTTGCATAACATAAAATGTCATTGATTTCCGCAAAGTAACGCCTGACTCCATAGCACGTCGTAAATAAGAAGAATTAATATGAATAAAGTAATAATAACTGTCTCGTCATGAAGGTTCCTCCCGAAGCTGTCAGTGTGCCGGTCATAGGTGGCGGCACTCCTAATACCATGGTGCCTGTGTTATCTGCTGCTGTGCATCCCTGCACCATGACTCAAGAACAGGTCTGTATTTTTTTAAGGCACTAGGCCGCCGCACTATTCCCAAACCAACTGCAACTCCTGAATGCCAGAATCAACAGTGACGACCACCAGAAAAGCGCCGACGAAGTCCTGGGTTCAATTCCCAGGTATATTAGATTTTTCCGTCAAGAATTTCTGAGTAGCAGCTACGGAGACTGTTTTGTACCCGGTTGACGGTAATAGGCTGGCCCCCTTTTACATGGGACTTAAACATAACAGCCGAATTTATTGTGCGTGTACTATTAAGTACGCTTTTACCCCTTCAGGGATTATAAGCGTGATGTTAATACATAACATTACGGCTTTGCGGCAATCCCTGTAAGGGTGCGAAGCGAAGGGTGGGTGGGCAGCGTGATGGTATGTTCTGCAAAATATCTACGTGATAAATAATGACAGGTGGAATGCGTGACATCAAGCATCATGAGTGGTAACGAGGCAGTTTGCGCGGCAAAAGGCTGTCAGACGGCAACCGCCTGCTTAGCCGGCGCGTACGCCATAGCACGCAACACCATCAACGTGCTAAAGGGGTTCTCGGGGAAGAAGACCACTCAGTGCGCGTACGTCGACAGTCTTGGCACCTGCGCGCCTGACTGCCAGTACTTTGCTAATGAGGTGAGTTAATAAATCTTCAATAGATTTTTGGATAATTGTACTCTCAAACCTGTTTTTTGCCAAATTTCTGTGTGCATATAACACACTTCAGCAGAACACTGACACCTACGTCGCAGGATCTCCTAGTTTGTGAGTCAGGGTTTACTGGATCTATGGATCTTTTATGAACTGAAATTCATGCGACCTAGTATTTCAGTAATGTTAAAGGTTTTGTATAAATAAATATTTTTATTTTTTACGGCTGCTTGTTCTGATCAATTTAACATACAACCTTAAATAAGCATGTATTATGACGAAAACTCCTCAACGGTTAATAGCACAGACACGAAACTTTTTATACGCGTTCAATGTTGATACAACCCTAATTTCATTCTCTTCATTTTATTATTGCTTGTTTTTTTTAAAGTAAAATTTATTTTATCCTGTTTCTCCAGGTCGTACTCGGTCCATCGGGAATAGAGAAGAACTTAGGCGTACCGGAGCTGACCAAGTTTGAGCACTGTCTTCTGTATACTTCAATGCCTATCATCAGGAACGAGATAGCCCGAGCTATATGGTTGGTAAGTAACAACACAACGAGAAGTCGTTCGTTTCTTTACTTCGTGGACGATAACCAAAGCGGTGGGTTTTGAAAATAAACGCTTTTTTTTTAGTTTTCAAAAAAACATGGAACATGTTTTAAACTCAAACTCAAAGCATTTATTTTAATAAGGCATTATAGGCACTTCGAATATTAAACAAAAAAAAGCGAAGCTACAGCCCCAGTCACAAGGCATAATAACTTGTGAAAGTACTGTTGTTGCGCATTCCAAAGCGTAGATCGCTATAGAGAAGAATGGGCAAAATTGTTAAAAGATGCATTGCCATTCCTAAGACAAAACCGAAATAATATGATTAAAAAAAAAAAAAAACGAAATTATCTTGTATATAGTGCAGCCGCACTCGTCAAAATTCAGGAGGTTGCCACACGAAACATAAATTATAATCAATCAAAATTACGGCTCTTAGTTAATTATTAATAAACGCTGATTTTTTTGGTTGTTTATGTTTGTCAGTATTTCAGAATAACCCCCTTAACGTGGTCTAGGGAATAAGAAATTATCGAATAAATGTTAGAGATTGTTTGTATTTGTAGAAGCGTGGTTATAGGGCGAGAATCAGATGGCCTGTGTTTAAAACAAGAGTGGTTCACACTTACCGATTTCCGTAAATAAGAAAAATAATAAAAATTTCCTACCCATTTTATAATTGATTCGGGACGAAAATCATTATCATCATTGTGACATGGTATACAAGGTGTTGTTTTGCATCCTCGTCAAATTCAAGGAGGTAACTATGCTACTGATTCTCGTCCCGAATCAATAATAAAATGGGTTGGAAATTTTTATATTTTTTCGTTTTTACGGAAATTGGTAAGTGTGAACCACCCGTGTTTTAAACGCGGACCGTCTGATTTTCGTCCTATAACCTCGCTTACACACATACAAACAATCTCAAACGTTTATTCGATAATTTCTTATTCCCTAAACCACGTTAAGGGGGTTATTCTGTAATATTGACAAACTTAAGCAACCAAAAAAATCAGCGTTTTAAATTAATTAACTAGGTACCGTATTTTTTATTGATTATTTATGTCTTTTGTGACCACCTCCTGAAATTTGACGAGAATACAAAACAACACCTTGTATTTATTTTTCACTAGCTGTCCCCGGCATGCGTTGCAATGCACTTTTTACCTACCCTACCTACCTACCTCCCTACCCTACCTACCTACTTCCCTACCCTACCTACTTACCTACCCTACCCTACCTACCTACCCTACATACTCTACCTACCATACCCTACCCTACCTACCTACCTACCCAACCTACCTACCCTACCTACCTACCCTACCTACCTACCCTACCTACCTACCTACCCTACATATTACCTACCCTACCCAACCCTACCCTACCTACCTTTCTACCCTACCCAACCCTATTCTACCTACCTATCTACCTACCCTACCCTACTTTTCTGACCTTGTAAACCTTCCCTGGACTACGACAAATATTTTAAAACCAAAATCAGAAGATCGGTTCAGCCGTTCTCGAGTTTTAGCGAGACTAACGAACATCAATTGATTTTTATTTATATACTCGTAGATTATATGGTATGTATATTGTACCTTATACTATACCATGTGTTATTGCAGGTATACACGATGTGCCAGCAGTGTTGCTGCCCGACGTGCTGCTGGCACCCCAACACTTGCTACACGCCCCCCATCTGCCCCTGCGTGCCCCCCACCTGCTGGACGTGCGGCAGTCCCGACGCCTGCAGGGACGAGTATCTCGCGTCGGTCAGTATTATTATTATCAGTGCTTTACGCCCCCATTTGCCCCTGCGTGCCCCCCACGTGCTGGACGTGCGGCTGTCCTGACGCTTGCAGGGACGAGTATCTCGCGTCGGTCAGTATTATTATTATCAGTGCTTTACGCCCCCATTTGCCCCTGCGTGCCCCCCACCTGCTGGACGTGCGGCTGTCCTGACGCTTGCAGGGACGAGTATCTCGCGTCGGTCAGTATTATTATTATCAGGGCTTTACGTCCCCCATTTGCCCCTGAGTGCCCCCCACCTGCTGGACGTGCGGCTGTCCTGACACCTGCAGGGACAAGTATCTCGCGTCGGTCAGTATTATTATTATCAGTGCTTCACGCCCGCTATCTGCCCCTGCGTACCACCCACCTGCTGGACGTGCGGCTGTCCCGACGCCTGCAGGGGCAAGTATCTCGCGTCGGTCAGTATTATTATTATCAGTGCTTCACGCCCGCCATCTGCCCCTGCGTACCCCCCACCTGCTGGACGTGCGGCTGTCCTGACGCTTGCAGGGACGAGTATCTCGCGTCGGTCAGTACTAAATAAATATAAATAAATCTTAGTATATGACTCGTTCTGGAGGCCAAGTGTACTTTTTTTATTAATTGGTCGGTATGACAACTTTCCAACTTTGAAGGAAAATATCGTGAGAAAACTACATAAAAATATACGATAAAGAAGAAAGATGAAAACTTTACCAAAACATTACCATTGTCAGTGTGTCAAAAGTTCATAATCTCCTAATTAACTAGCTCCTAATTTCAATTGAGAGTTTATCAAACCAGTCAAAATTTTCTTGAGTTCATGTAAATCAAAATGATTAAAAAAAAACTTATAGAGCGGACATTGGAAATAAACTCTTACAATGTTCGACACAGTCCGATTTGTTAGTCAGTATAAAAAGACACATCATTGATTAGGTTTTTTTTCTCTCGTCCCGCCTATCGCTCGTAAATATTTGAATGACTTTGGTTTAACTTTGTAAGTAATTTTTCACTTGTTTTCCACAGATATGTCGTGAGATGACGTGCACATGCGGTAGCACCGAGCTGTGCTGGCGTCCCCGCGAGAAAGACTACGACGCAGCCCGGGCAGCTAACATCACCCATCAGATCCCGACGTACATCCCCTCGTGTAACGCCCAGATCCCGAGGAGCGTCCGCATCACACAGGAACTCCTGAGAAAGGGCCAACAGGTCTCCGACAGCAAAAAGTTTACCTGCTAAAGCATTTGGAACCCGAGAGATCAACTGATACTGTCTGTCAACTTAATGACTTGACCATCAAAATACAGTTTTGTTTTGCATCGATGATGGAACGATCTTCTTCTTACCTAAAGACTATCTGTTGTGAAGAAATAATATAGATGGCGTGCCAGCTTAGTACACAGGGTAACACATCAAGTTATTCATTTCGAGTATAACATGACCTCGCTTTGTATGGATTTCTAATACAGTGAGATATACTGGTTCGAAGATGGTTTTGAATATCTTAATTGGCCGCCGTACGTACACCGTACTCTCGTGAGGGTCATGAGAACGTCGCATCATGATATCGCAAACGTACTTAAGGCATGTTTTCCTGTGCCAAAATAATTTGTAGAACAACACCTTCACTCGTACATGTTTATTCGCGGTGTTTTCCATAACCAGTGTTCTTGGTAGGAAGAGTGGAATTCAAAATGTACACTCATCTTTTACAAGTACGAGAACCCGATTAGTCTCAAATCTTGTCTAATAAGAAGTGAAGTTTCACGAAGCACACCTATTTAGGTGGGCAAATTGCGAGTTTTTTGTTCATATGATTTGTGAACCTTTGTACCGTATAATATGGCGAATTTTTTTTTGAGTCGAGAGTTACGAAAATACAGTAATATTCTTACAGTTGTACATTTGGTATGTTTAGGTCTATGTAACGAGTCAATATTTTATAAAATCTTTAACAAATAAAAAATGTATTTACACGAAATTCTTTTATTTAAAACTTCCAAATACTTCAACAAAAATAAAAATAAAAAATTTTTTTTTGGTGGACAATAATTCTATATGTGCAACGTATGTTTTATCCTTCCACGCCAGTTGTCTAATCTTTCTTTCAGAGTTCCCAAAAAGTTGACGCAATTAGTGCAATTACCCTCGTCAATCTGAAAATTCAACACTAATTTCAAAATTGGAACAACTAGTGACACAATAGTAACTCTGCCTTGCCTTTGTATAGAATATTAAAAAAAAAACAACACTGCCGTCGGTCACTTCCTGCTGTCAGAAATTACTGCCAGACGCTTTAAAGCTCGGAAAAAATAACGTGAATCAACTTCCAGTGTTAATTTTTATATATGTGATACTAGGGAATTTATTTCAATACCCTTTGTGAGCAGGCAGACTGCATTGTTTTTTTTTAAATCCATACAAAAACGATAGGCGTAAGTTCACAGTGCATACTAATACTACTCGATCTCACACATTTTGTTACTCAGAAAATAAGTAAGGTCTGGGCCCTCGGAATCTAGAACAACTTTTGGCCAATCCACAAACAATCTCCGCTACTCCTCACTTTCAGTATTAATTTAGTAAAACATGTTTCAATTTTGGGTGGCCTATTACATAACTTGCCTGTAATCCCCAAAAGATTAGGCACAGGTGTCCCTAATAGTACACCCACATATCACCAGTTATGCTCAGAAGTCGCGTTTGCAACCACTTTACCAACGAGACAGTCTGACCTATCTGTATAAAGGGTGTAAAACACCTCTTAACGAAGCCGAAAGGCACTGGTTCTCCCTGTCATTTTGATCATTTTTTTGTTCTATACCATCCCTGGGAACCTTCTAGTTACGGAGTTATTAGGGGTCAAAGTTCCAACTTTTTGACAAGTATTTTTTTAAATACAAGTTTTTAATGTAAGATTTTTACTTTAAACACCTCCACGACCCCCGTACTATTCAATCCGTCCATCAGCACAATGTTTTGAGTGCGTTACATTGAGTTCTACCACAAAACATAATTTTACACCCCCCAAAAAAAAGTCGTTTCCCAGCAATAATTTTTGCGTAAAGTTACTTAGTTTCATGTACAGAATGCTTGGTTGACGGCTTCGTGATGAGGTGATTTACACCGTGTATAAGGTATATTTCCTACCTGTATATAAGGCAAAATATAATTACCTTAATTGCTATTTTATTCTCTTTTCGTGGAAAAACAACACGATCTGCTCTGTTCCTCATTTCAAAATCGCTTGTATTGTTGCCCAAGCATCTCTGAAAATATAATTTATTTATTAGATTTAATTGTAAACAACTTCATTATACTAGCATTGATGCAGCCTGGTCCCGACAATAACCATCTGGCACCATGCAGCACTGCGATACACCCTGGAAGAAGGCCCAGCCTGAGGATGGAATCATGATCTTATTGCGGCGATCTGTGCCGTTGCCTTCTATTGCGACCGCTGTCCCCAGTGTTCTTGTGGGGACAGCGGAAATCGATACAAGTAATTCAAAATTTTTCTCGCTGTCCCCCCACCAGTGGGTCCACTAAACTAGGAATCTCGTACAACCAAATCTACCGTATATATCGTACATATATTTCGATTATCAGCAGCGTGTCACGCAGCGTGCAATAAAGGTAAATTAACTTCATTAATTCACTTCTTCATGATTCTGGTCTCCTGGTAGTCTGTGAGACTATTATCCCCCTTATTATTCTTTTTTAGGATTCCGTACCCAAAGGGTCAAACGGGACCACCATATTAGAGAATGGGATACGGTTGCAGAAAGAAAATACTTATTTGTAGTGCAACAGAAAAATATAATAATTTTTACGACTTTTTATTACTACGGTTGCTAGGACACGTTAAGCAGTAGACAAGATGTAGTTAATATTAAACTTATAGGTTTGCAACCTCTTACACTATTACTGAGTCTTCGCTGTCCGTCCGTCTGTCCGTCTGCCACCAGGCTGTATCACATGAACCGTGATAGTTAGCCAGTTGAAATTTCTACAGATTATGTATTTTTGTTGCCGCTATAACAACAAAAACTAAAAACAGAATAGGGGCTCCCATACAAAAAGGCGATTTTGCTCGTTTTTATAAATAATGGTACGGAACCCTTCGTGCGCGAGTCCGACTCTCACTTGGCCGGTTTTTTCATTCAATTCTATTTCCTAATTCTTCTTGTTGTTCCTACCACCGTTGGGGCGGAGTAGTGGGGACAACGAAACGACCATTTTGCGATTTCCTGTTTTCCCCACTGGTAGGGATATCGCAGTGGGATAACGGGAATACACCACATATGCGGGCCGAAACCTGGCCGGTGGAGCTAGACGAACTGCGAAAGTACTCCAGCACCACGGTCAAAAGTAGTCGAAGAAGTACGTATAGCTTTAGTCAGTAATAGACAAGGCCCCTTCGCCCATTTAGCAGAGGACATCCACGAAGATTTCCACACGAAAACAAAAAATACAATACCTGCGATGCGGCCAATAAAAACTTGTATTTGTATAGAAAGGCAGTGTCTTGCGAGTCCGACCTACGTTTTATATACATTTAACCCACTTCAGATTGCTTGCATGGAAATGGTTATATAAAAGAGAAGTACTTAAATACCTTGGACACGGTTATGCTAATGCCTCCAGATTTAGTTTGTTTGATACTCTCATTTAAAGATTTCTGAAATAAAAGATTGCATACAGTACATTTTATGAGTACCTAGTATTGAGCAAAATACTAAAGTGCCCGTCTAGTAAATTAATTTGGGTTTTTAAAGTTTCTTGATGTTACTTTACTGTATTGTTTTTGTTGGTGAGAGCATTTTTTACACTTGTTACGCGCATCACTATTAAGGAAAGCGCTGACACAAAGGCACGCGACACGACGCGTGCGCATCATCGACCCAGTTGCTACGAGTGGAAACTGCTGACACAGAACACGAGGCCCGAAAACACCGTTTGATTTTAAATTAATTGTAATTTCTTTTATTAAAATAAATTAGTTTGTAATATTTTTTTTTAAATTCACTATAGCCCTATTTCCACGATTCAAATTTTTACCTGCGGTATATGAAGACAATTAAAGCGAAAAATTACTTGTATCGTTGAAACACTGTTTAAAATGCAACGATCTGACAATGCATTTTATTATTTCATTTAACTTATGTTACAGTCCTGTCCTGTAGAGTATTGGCCTTTCATTTTCGATGAAGTTAAAGACTTGAGAGGATTTTATTCCATCCTTCTTTGCTTGATCCTAAACTAACCTTGGGTAGGTAGATGGTAATTCCGGAGGGCTCTCCGTGCGGAAGAGTCTTTCTAAAGCAAGGCCCTACCGAAGCTTTCCGATCCAGCATCCAAGAGACACTTCGAGAATTAAAATCCTGCAATATGAAAAAATTTAATAAAAGTTAGTATTTTAATAGTACATTATGGTACTAGTGTGTAATGTTGGTGATTACCGCTGAGGCGCCATTGAGACCCGAGCCGTTAGGTGAGGGTCTTAAGAGAGCCGAGGACGGTAATCACCAATACACACGTGTATCATACGACGTTTTCCAACACACTTGTGAATAAAATGACAATAAATACTCATTATATTTAGTAGATGATAGATATTTTTCCTTGGAGTTTTCAGGTAGTAAACTTTCCATAACGTTCAGTGCTTCACATATCGGGTTTATATCGGGCGGTGTACAACATAAATCATTTTCTTCGTAACTAGTACCTACTTGTAGACATTTTAATTATTAAATAACTTTAATTTCAACAGTGAAAACGAGTTGAGAAAAATTATTCGCTATGGTGGGAAAAATTAATCAGTTTTCCTATGCGCGCGCATTGCGATCAGCCACAAACTAAAGGGATGACGATTTTTTTTATTTTCCGCGCATAGGGTTTGCGCTTATTCTGCCACGTACAAAATGGGAAATTTAAAGTTTTCTTTTATTACAGAGAAAACAAAAGTTATATTTGAGTGAAAGTTTTATTTATTAAACACCTACGAGTTAAAATTATCTATTTAAATAAGAAGTTGCATGAAATGAGCAAGGAATAGGAACATTAATTTATTTGATCTATTGAACACGATCTTTTTTTTGAATAAAAACTTTTTTTAAAACAACGCACCTCAACCAATAAAATTAAAAAAAAAAAACTATAACTCACAGTGAGTTATAGCAATGAAAAAGTCACAGTTTGATTATGGGTGTCATTCTGTGCCTAATTGCGGTGACCATAAAGCCACTTTATGAGCAAGTGTGTTGAAAAAAACCATTACTTGTTACTACTTCGCGAATGCATGAAACGAAGTTTTGTCCGCGGCTTACTGGCGTAAATATTATATCTGATTTGATGCCACTTTCTAATAGTAGCCCATTTTGAAGCGTCCAGTCTAAATATTGTTGACATAATTTTTGAGTTTCGAAGAATACCTTCGACACCCAAACTTTTAAACTTCACCTCTTTAAGTGAGAAAACTATACAGGGTGTAACAGAAAGGGTATATACATCCTTAAGGGTGTGCTACAGACCATCAAACTGAACATGTTTCTCATCATAAAAAATGTTTTTCAGCAAAAAAAATATCTGCTGCCCCATAGAAAATTATAATACCTATTCGACCCAAATGTATAGGCAGCAGAATTTTTTTTTTACTGCAAAATTTTTTTTATGTTGGGAAACATGTTCAGTTTGATGGTCTGTAGCACACCCTTAAGGATGTATATACCCTTTCCGTTACACCCTGTAGTGGTAAAGGGCAAACCTGTAATTGTACTTTATCCAGATAAGTCGATTGTGACCAGGCTATTTCCTTTTTTGTTAGCTGCTTGGTGCTAGTGATCTGTAACGCATAAACTCATTAATTATCAAGTACATACAGCATGGTTTAAACGCTTGAGTTTTGTAATTTAAATTCTCAGGCGGGCGTCGGCGAACATTTTTTGTAAACCGAAAACAATGACTATAGCCACGTGCCAATAGAAGCATGTAGCATTATACTTACAGACTATTGTACCATGGTCGGTGCCCGTCGGCCATCTGTCATGCCGAGGCTGAATGGATCCAATTTATTTAACTACTAGCTGTCCCGCGCACCTTCGTCTGCGTCACATTTTCCCCGTTTTCAAAACATTTTTCATTGCTGCTCCGCTCCTATTGGTCGTAGCGTGATGATATATAACCTAATTAGCCGATGTCCTTCCTCAGGTTGAAATCTATCTTCTCGCCTTTCATTAAGATCCGATCAGCCGTTTAGTCGTGAAAAGCTAACAAACAAACTTACTTTCGCATATAGTATTAGTTAGGATTCCAGAAATGGAAGTAGTTACATTACGCCATTAGATATAGCCAGAGCAGTTCGTCCGTTACTGAAATGGAACTCTCCGGGCCGGATGGACTGCACAATTTTTGGTTGGAATAGCCGAGTAGTTAACACAATTCCAGTCATCCTTTGAGTCTGGGTCGTTACCGCTACCTAAACAACTGGTGTACCTGCACCATAAGCGAGGAAGTCTCGCGGAACTAGGTTTGCCATCCATCCGCGTTTCCCCGAATTTGTCCTGGTTTAGAGGGCGACCGGAGACCGTCGGGGTGGGGTTTATCACGTCCGGTTAAAGCCCCGGTCACCTTTAGTGCCAGGGGAATCTAGGTCCAGTGCGCCGTAACTATGCGTGTGCAAGGCGTGTGGCATGTTTTGCCCCGAAAATAAGCGATTTCATGTTATACTTTTTATGATATTCATTCTTCATTACAACATTTTTGTCAAAATTCAGGTCCTATTTTCATCTACCGGAATGCAAAAATGTTTTTTAAGTTTCGTTTGCTCTTGCATTATACTCGTATGTTATCTTACGCTATTCTTGACAAACTTTCCTAATTTTGAACGTGGATAAATAACTATAAAGGGTGTAAAACACCTCTTAACGAAGCCGCAAGGCACTTGTTCTCCCTGTCATTGCGATCATTTTTTTGTTCTACACCATACCTGGGAACCTTCTAGTTACGGAGATATTAGGGGTCAAAGTTCCAACTTTTTGACAAGTATTTTTTTAAATACAAGTTTTTAATGTAAGATTTTTACTTTAAACACCTCCACGACCCCCGTACTATTCAACCCGTACATCACCACAATGTTTTGAGTGCGTTACATTGAGTTCTACCACAAAACATGATTTTACACCCCCAAAAAAAAATTCGTTTCCCAGCAATAATTTTTGCGTAAAGGTACTTAGTTTCATGTACAGAATGCTTGGTTGACGGCTTCGTGATGAGGTGATTTACACCGTGTATGCATATGTCTGTCAAGGTCAAAGGAAAGCAAAAATAAATTAAAACAAACTTAGTTAAAAGTTCATCCGTAACGATTAACTGTATCCAATATTCCAAGCCAACTTTGGTCCTGCAAAATTGCCGATGACCACACGCCTCGCGTCGCGATCTTTTTTTTTACGAATGGAAATCATCACATGTCCCATCCCTCCCGCTCGGGGCGTAGCGGAAGGGAGTGTCGGACTTGTATTCCATGTTCCTGCTTAGCCCTTTGTATTCCAGGGCCACGGTTTTTCTTTCGAACAGCCCCGCAGCCCTGGCAGGCCTCGGCCCTCTCGCACCCCTTCCAGTTTGCTGACATCTACTTAAGGCGCGCGTGGAACACGAACGAGCCGTCGACACGGCCTGTCGTCATATGATGGACGGACGGTGAGCCAGCCCATCACTCACCGTCCACAGGCCCGCGCCTGCGGTAGCCGGGGGCCACTAGATGGCTCCCGACACCCGAGGCGGATTCAGAATGATGTACTGAGTACGTGGTAAGCGTTTTCGCGTCGGTGTCCCTTACACCCCGTATGTGTCTAACGTCCTCGCTGGCAATATTACTTTCCCACTTAACACTACTCGGTCCCAAACATTTTGTTCATCAGAAAATAAGTAAGGCCTGGCGGCCCTGGGGTCTTGGACCAGCAACTGTATCGGTTCAGTATCGCCAAGTGGACGGCGCATATGCGGTCTGGAACGGAGACCTGCTCATGGTGGGCCGAATTGCAAACGGCTGGATGGAAGGTGTACGACGTAACTGATTGCTGGTGGCCGGTTCGCCGCAAAAGGAACAACGCCTTGTCGATAACTTAGTGTTGTTTACCAGCTGATTCTAAGCCAAGGCGACGACGCCGTTACAAAGCTTATGAGTGTGGGTTGCAGTAGTCAGTTCTATAGAAATAATACCGAACGGCTCGAGTTGACACGTTACTGGACTATTTTACACGCTTTTATTAGCTTCACCTGTAACTATGTTAAAAAAATCTTAGAAGTTAAACGACCTGACCATGGAGAGCGTTTTTTGTAACAGCATTAAATCGGGGTCTTTCTCAGACTGCTCAAATATGCGTGTCTGGGGAGAAATATAGTACGAAATGGATGACTAGCAGCTTGATATTGTTTTTCTATAAAAGGTAGGTACGATCAAAATACTAGGAGAGACCTGTGTTATTTTTAAATAAATTAAATTTAAGTTAGTTAAAAAATTAAAACCTTGAAAATATTGAACTCTGTACCGCGTCCGGCCCCGTATTGCGGCGAAAATTATTTTTCTCCAATAAATGGCGCTAGTTTGGATGTGTTCACAAACAACTAGATAGTTATTTACTCAATTTATAATATTTCTACGTCATAATAGGCCGTAGTAGACAAGTTACAACTGGTTGTCTTCACGTCCGACGTTTACAGTTGATATCAGTGGCACGCACTGATACTTTCATATATACTTTATTCTACTGACTGCGTAAATAGTTGGTCGAGTTCCAGTAATACAAAATGTCAGTTGCGCCGCATCAGTGGATCTATATTACTATACTCTTTGATCGGTGGTAAGGATACCACGTCTGTGCGTTTACGTACCACTTTTTTATTAAGGTTCCGTAGACGAACGGCAAAAAACGGAACCCTTATAGATTCGTCATGTCTGTCTGTCCGTCCGTATGTCACAGCCACTTTATTCCTAAACTATTAGGACTACACAGCTGAAACTTGGTAGGTAGATGTATTCTGTGAACCGTTTTACGATTTTTGAACAAAAATAAATATAGATTTAGGATACTCCTCCATACACGGAACTGAAACTAAAAAAAAAAAACCATCAAACCTATACGTGCGGGGTGTCTATAGATAGGTCTTTAAAAATGACATTGAGGTTCCTAAAACCATTTATTTTTCAAAGTCAATGGTTTGAAAGATAGACTCTTCCAAAGTGGTAAAACGTGTGTCCCCTCCCCCCTCTAATTTCTAAAGTAAGAGGAGAAAAATTCTGAAAAAAATATTGGGATGTAGAACGTAAAAAAAATTTCAACGAAAATTGGTTTGAATAAGATTTGATATTTCGTTTTTGAGATATGGGACTTTTTAACTAAAATGCAGCAGTAACTTTGTTTTTCATTAACTTACTATGAAAAACAAATTGAATTTTGCGGTTGAGTGGAAATTTACAAATGAATGACCGTTCAAAATATTGTTATTATATTGTTTGGGGCTATGGAACCCTGTGTGCGAGTAAGAATCGCACTTGGCCCGTTTTAAGGTTTGTAATCGATTTTGGTGAATTCATTTTATCCACAACTATTTGAATTAATATTTTTTGATGATAATAAAAGCATGTCTTATATGTATTCGATTTCAATGAAACATTCAGTGCTTGCTGAAATCAGCATGCAACATGCAACAGGCATGGAAACTATAAATGAGAATAACAAGATTATTTTCCTGCTTGACAAAAAAATTACTTGAATTATTTTTGTGAACGCAGTGATGTAATTTTATAGGATGCAGTTTTCAAAGGTATGAATTTAAGAAACTGTCATTCGACAAAGTGTTATTCTTATTAGTATTATTAATTATTATTATTTATTCTTATTATTTCTTATTTATTATCCTCGGTAATAAGTGTTATATTAAATAAACAATATAAGGATAAAGAATTATTTTATGATATGAACTAACATTAAACTTTATTTGAAACAAAAATCAATGATTTAAATTTCTTCGAAGTAAATATTCTGCGTATTGATTAATCTACGAAATGATATTAAGAGAAAAAAAAAATGTGATACGGAATTGAATAAAACTATTAGCTGTAAAACAACGTAAAACCGTAAATCACATAAGTAAAGAAAATTATTGATCTTTACTTGAAGCTTTCTTTGAAATATTTCGAGACAAATTAGTTTATTAGAAATATTCTTATTTTCCCGTAGCCTACATTTATATAATCAGAGGTAGGGTTCCATAGCCAAATAAAAATGTTGTGGCTAGACTGATAATGTAGCCTTAATAAATGGGAGGTAAGTCATAATAAAATAAAATGTTTTATTGTAAAATTAACCTGGAATTTCTTATACAAGGTGTTGTTTTGCATCCTCGTGAAATTCAAGGAGGAAACTATGCTAATGATGCTCGACCCGAATCAATAATAAAATGGTTTGGTATTTTTTAATTTTTTTTTTATGGAAATCGATGTGTAAGTGTGAACCACTCGTGTTTTAAACGAGTTTATTCGATAATTTTACGTCGAGGACACACGTGCAAAACAACATCTTGTATAATAAAAAAATAGTCTTTGAAATATAAATTACTAGCTGTACCCAGCATGCGTTGCAATGCACTTTTTACTACCCACCTACCCTATCCGACCTACCTACCCTATCCTACCTACCCTACCCGACGCTACCTACCTACCTACTCTACCCTACCCTACCTACCTACTCTACCCTACCCTACCCTACCCTTACTACCTACCTACCCTACCTACCTACCCTACCCTACCTACCTACCCTACCCTACCCTACCTACCTACCCTACCCTACCTACCTACCCTACCCTACCTACCTACCCTACCCACCTACCTACCCTACCCTACCTACCTACCCTACCTACCTACCTACCCTACCCTACCTACCTACCCTACCCTACCTACCTACCCTACCTAACCTACCCTACCTACCTACTCTACCCTACCCTACCCTACCCTTACTACCTACCTACCCTACCTACCTACCCTACCCTACCTACCTACCCTACCCTACCTACCTACCCTACCCTACCCTACCTACCTACCCTACCCTACCTACCTACCCTACCCTACCTACCTACCCTACCCACCTACCTACCCTACCCTACCTACCTACCCTACCTACCTACCTACCCTACCCTACCTACCTACCCTACCCTACCTACCTACCCTACCTACCCTACCTAACCTACCCTACCTACCTACCCTACCCTACCTACCTACCCTACCCTACCTACCTACCCTATCCTACCTACCTACCCTACCCTACCCTACCCTACCGTATCCTATGTCCTTCTCCTGGCTCTAAACTACCTCCCTGCCAATTTTCAGCTAAATCGGTTCAGCCGTTCTTGAGTTATAAGTGAAGTAACTAACACGACTTTCTTTTATATATATAGATTTGATATACATATTTGATTTCGGTGAGAAGACTATAGATTTCGGTGTTAGCGTTCTGTGCTAGTGCTAGCCTCAGTGTTGTGGGTTTTCTAGTATTAATACCACAGAACATATTATATACCCTAGCGGGATTAATACTGAACGAATAGATAGCATAGAAAGCGATCGTCGCTTCCGTTGATCGCTAATTTAGTTAATAAGTGAAAAAATTACTTACAATTTCATTAATTATTTCACTCGCTACTTTTCTTTGCAGTGGCACAGTATCTTCAGCCTCTGGATTGTCAGGTACACATTCTTGAATACGGTTTTCAGAGTCCTAAAACACCTCAGGCATTCAGGAACTCGACATGAATATCTAAATACCTACACAAGTATCGTTTTTTAAGGTTGCTTATGTAAAACTTTGGTAAAATATAAACCGGTTTTGGTAATTTAAACTTTAATTTGCATTATTCGCACAAAGTTTTATAAATACAAGCTATTTAACTACATATGTATATCATTCTTAGGGCGGATTCAAAGACACTTTATAAGTAGGGAAGTCAAGTTTGGTCGAATCCCCCCTAACAGTCCTTTCACTGTCGATTAACCTTTGACTGGAGCAACCTAACAGCAGTCTTATTTTAACGAGAATAAACATCACTCTTATTATAACAGACTTATCAATGACATTATGATAGCAACCTTAATAAAAGGAGATTAAATGTCACTATGATTTTGATAGCGTTTCAAAGTCAAAAGCAAATAAATGTGAAAGAACTGTAGCAGTATTTGTGTTTGGACTTTATGGCTTAAATCAACAAGAGGAATATTAGTATCATAATACTAAAACATAATAAAACAATCACTTGAACAACAGGTAGGTATAAAAAATGTTTTTCTAAATGTCACACAAACACTAAATTGCTTTGGACATACTAAAATCTGTAGACCAATGGGTCCAGACCCTCAATAGTAAAAAATATCATCATTATTAGTAATTTTATATACACAACACAGGCTCGTAATGTTTACATGCTGTAGTAAACTTTCCTTTCAGTCAGCCGGCCACTTTTGAGCGCCGCCTTCCATGGACCCATGGACACCTCAGTAGCACATTACGGGACACTTAAGATCTATAGCTGCTAAAATCACACTTATAAGATCGACTAAACATTTATCGCTTAACCGCTAAATGAATTACTAAGATTGAAGGCGACGCTCGAAAATGGCCAGCTGATATAACATCAGTGTTCAAGAACACATCACGACCAGGAAACATCGCAGATCGCGTGTGGTATGATGCGAGTGTGGTGGCAGGGCTAAATCCCGCCGGGGAAGTCGCCGGTGCGCGGAGAAGAGACGTCGTGCTCGGAGGGCCGGTTGTAGGAAACGCCGCAACAGAACAGCTGGCGCACCACGCGCGATACTCGCGAACTGCGCGACGCGCGCGACTCACTGCGCGGCAGCCCGCCCGCCTCCTCATCCGACTACAACAAGCAACACGTTACCGAGAAACTCGCAGCACCGCAGGCGCAATCGTAACTATGCTCAACGCATAAAAAGCTCAATTCTTTATTGCGTACCATAATAATAAGCTCATTTTACCAAGCATCATCTAACCTTTTCATCATGATGTAAGGTACAGCCCTCCGTAAACTGGCAAAGTGCATTCAGCTCCTTATTTTGAATCATATTTCACCGGAATTTTTCTCAGGAAAGTTTCAGGGTTCATTTACGGACATATTAAACCGCCCCTCGTATTGCTAGTTTTTTGTTTTAGCTGTATTATATACACAAACGGATTGCTGCGTACAGATAATGTAATTTTACATTGAAATAAAGGAATAGTAACTAAAAAAACCGGACAAGTGCGAGTCGGACTCACCCATCGAGGGTTCCGTACACATTCATTTCTGTTATGCGAGTTTATTTCTTTTTTTATTTATTTATTTCTAGGTCAACGAAAAGTACCTAAACATTTAGATTCTCTTGAGAGTGTCGAAATATACTGGCATAAAGGGTCGAATCTTTTTTTTTAAGTTTACTTAGAAGTTTGATTTATTCACAGCTTGAAGGGACTGCAGATCTACAATTCTACATTATATGGTTTTAATTTCACGAGTTCCCGAGAGACATACAATAAAATCATCCCATAAAGGATCCGTTTTTTCCTTTTGAAGTACGGTACCCTAAAAACGTTAAAAAAATAATGATTCATGAGGATAATTCCGGTGGAATATGATTCAAAATAAGGAGCTGATATCAGCTGAATGCACCCTGTCAGTTTGTGGAGGGATGTCCCGTACGGTTTGTTTCGAGCTCTTTATGTCCGATGGGTATTTTTGGTGGGTATTTTTTGGCTTTTCGAAGTTTCAAACGTTATACACTTATCAGTAATTTTGTGCGAGGTAAGAACGGCGATGTGGCGTGCAGGCTGCCGCATGTCGAG
Organism: Cerastis leucographa; assembly: GCA_963082945.1. Taxonomy (NCBI): domain Eukaryota; kingdom Metazoa; phylum Arthropoda; class Insecta; order Lepidoptera; family Noctuidae; genus Cerastis; species Cerastis leucographa. Next base: position 8,266,257 of record OY720361.1, read on the forward strand.
GGTACCATAACTACTGCAATACTTTGTTTGAACGTACCGGACCGTCCGCCATTATGCAACTACAAACCACCCAATGGAATGTTGGCGTATTGCATTATTATAACAGTATCGTCATTCTTTTTTGACATCCACACAATGCAATTATAAATAAAATGAGCAGATAGTTTAATACAGAGAATAATATTATTCGTACCCATTCTCTATGCGGCGATTCGGCGGTCCGCAATTCGGTGATTTCTTCCGTTATGCTGTCATCTTGTTCAATCAGGTCCTTGGTCCCACTGATATCTGCCGTAGGATCAACTGTTGCTGGTATGGGTTGCGTAGCAGACGGAACGATGTCAGCTCTCTGAAATATTTTCACAACACTGTACATAAAACCAGCACCAGCGTGATTCACAACGTTTAAGCATCGCGTGAAATCAGGCACCATCACAGGAACGAATCCGTTATCACACGACAGTAGCGTGATAGAAAGGTATTGTGACAAAACAAAGCGAACTGATTCATTGACCCCACCTGTATCTCCAGTTCTATAGTCCCCATGGATATTGCCTCGGGTGACGACGCTCGTTTCACAGATATTTTCGAGGAAGCATGCTTCGCCTTTTCGGCAGTCATCGCTAAAATTGTCAATTTAAAGTTTTTAGGAATAAAAAAAAGAAGAGTTAAATATCAAAATGTTTGCACTATTAGCTTTTATTTTCTCTTATTCTTATCTGAGTAACTTTAAATCAAAGAATTCATGTTGTGATGCTAAAATTCACTATAAACTTCGTTTCACTAATGGCAAACGGTCGTTTGTTTATTAATTTAGTCTCACCGCATTTGCTTTCCTTTTGTTCTTTAACGGCAGCATTCTCAGGTGATTCTTCAGCTACAGCTGCCAAGTTATATGTTTGTAAGTAAACTAATATACAAAAAAATATTATTTCGCGCGGTCTAACCAAGTTGGGGTCACTTCTCAGTATAGTATAGATCACTGTGATTTTGATATATTTTGCAGTGTAAGCAACCCAACAGAACCTTATAGTAGCGAGAGTAAAGTTCACTATGATTTTATGAATGTGGGCAGTTTTTTATGCAGTCTGTGATGAAATAGCTGCGAAAGTTCTACTTGCATTAATACTTATTACTTTGTATTATTGTGTTATCATAAAATGTCTGATATTATTACAGTGAAACGTAATGTAAAAGTAAAACGACATACAAGGGACAGCGGGTGCTCGAGAGCGTTTGTGATGCAATTCGACTGGACCATCATCCTGCAAGTCAGTGGGGCGGAATGGCTTGTGCCTACTCGATGCTGACTTATCCACCATCACCACGGATGATCCTGCGGCTGATGGTGCATTGCTTTTTGTTTCTTTATCCGTCATGCTTCAAGATCACAGTAGTTCATACACCCATACGTTACATGTACCCTAAATCCTTGCTAATTTGTTACCAAGAAATTGGCTAAAACCACACAAGGGTAAAACGTCACGCTTAGTAAATTTTGACAAATAACTTACTTGTTTTTCTGTTTCCATTTTTGAAATAGTCTATATGAAAAAGTAGTGGAGTGTCTATTGCGAGCATATTCCGAGTGATCGAACCGACCGAACTACCGCCGAAACGAAATCGTTCCCGAGTCACGGCACTCACGGCGCATCGCGCATTCGGTAGTCACACTAGTCACGTCGGCTTTTTTCGGCCGGGAATATGTGCGCGCGCGCTGGCTCTCTGGACTTATTCCTTGACTGAGACATGTCGATTGTCAGTTTAGTGCGCCACGGATATAATCCTCCGCGATCCGAGATTCGTCGCCACTCAGAACTAAGACCTTTCCTTAGGTCGGGTCGGATTCAATGACTTCAATATTGTTGATTTGGTTCAAAACACTTTTTGCAAGTTCTTTAATGTGAATTCAATGATAGCGTTTTATCGGTACAACATCTCTGCCTAGCCTTTTCCCAACTTTGGGGTCAGTTTTTTCATGGGCCACTGCCTATCTGACCTCTACAACCCAGCACTGGGTAATAAGATACCCCTTGGTAAGACTGATTGTTAGACTTTTGAGCCATTGACTACCGATAACGACTATTTATTATACCTTTTCGGTACAACATATTATTGAATTTATCCGTAATAAAATTACTTACACAAGTTCATACTTTTTCCTTTGCGGCTTTTGACCTAACGGGGCAAAAGGATACGTATGTAAACATTGCAGCAAGTAGGTGTTGCGATGTTAACATACTCTTTTGATCCGTTTAAGTTTCCGCATTAATTCAAGTATCTGTTAATTATCAGTGTATGTTCTTTAAGCGAACATAATTTATGGTATTACATGATGCGATTGCTAATCTGACTCGGAATTTATCTTTTAATTTTCCCACATTTGACCTTTCCTTCATCTAACGGTCGAATCCCGTGTAGGACTCAAGATCGTCCCATCTGAATTGCGTTCAAAAATATGCAACCAAACAATAATATTTAGCATACAAACTTCAAAGCAACATTTCCATAAATATACTAAGATGAAGATGAAAGAAGAAGAAAAATCCAGTCAAAGCACCTGTCAGAATAATGTAAAATTTTCTTTTAAATGTAAAATAAATTATTGTTTTTGCCTCATATCATTATAGTTCAGGCCGGTTGATTTTAGAACTATGCATGCGAAGAGGAAAATAAAATGTGATGGAAAATAAACAGTCTCCATCCAAGAAGAAGTTATTGTCCATCCAAGAAGAGAAATTGATACGTGAGGTTGATTACGACTATCTTGCAGGAGGCTCGGGCCACCTGCCTCAAAAACAACTTCTTCTGGGTAAAACTTCCTTTGTAACAAAGATATATTTACTTAGGTACGTGTTTTGATAAATGTTACTACAATTTCCAGATTTAGAAATACTTCAGAAGAGTCCAACGCACCGTCCGGCTTCACAAAGAGTACTCGTGTCCATCAAACCGAGAGCGCCAGCCATCAAAACTATTTACATAGCAGAAAAAAACCGTTTCAAGGCTAAAAAGGTAGCTAATATTTTCTCTTTTCTATTATGTCACGGGATATGTTTAAATGTTTTGAATAATAACTTACTTTCCAGGGTTCAGATAAGTCGGGTTCACGTCTTGGTATAGGAGACCATTCTTCTTTTACCACCCGTAAGTAAATATTTGGACATTTTTGTTTCGGATCGGTATTGTTTATTAATTGAGTTCTTCCGCTATTGCAGATTTCAGTGAAGATGATAATATAAATGTGATAAATTCAATCGGTTGTGGTACAGAACAGCCTTATACGAAAAGTGAAACAGAAACAGATAAAGCCTCCTCGGTCACTATTCAGGTAGAGAGCTCAGCAGTACTTTCGAAATGTTCCCACGCTAACATCAGGCCTCAGAAGGTGAATGTGTATAATACAAAACAAAGGTCTGCGGAAAAATGCTATGTTTATACGCAACCACAACTAAATATGAACCTTCCTAAAATTGAAGCCAAAACAGATAAAAAGACTTTAAATTCCAATAAAGTCGATATTGCCACATTAATTGTCACAAAAACATCTTCTGAAGATATTGTACCAACTACTGGTGCCACAATTACCGAATTGAACAAAAGAATAGATCATTTGGAGCGTAAAATTTTAAGACAGGAAATGGTTTTCCGTTCAATAGCTCCTAATATCCCTCTGTGTTCATCAGATGAAGAGCCTAAAGGTATCATAATGGGAACTACATCTGGAAACGGGAGGCCTGGGTGTAGCTACGTCCAACAATATAGCCATGTGCCGGAAACATCAGCGTTCCAGCGGTACGCGCAGCAAGCGGCGCCACTTTCTCCGAGCAAAGCTACCACTTTAGAAAAAGAACATAATTCTGAACAATATGGTCGAGATTTCACAGCATACGACGGCATCACTGCTCGAGGGCGGCGACAATGTGCATCCGTGCCCTGCAAACGTGAAGATATCCCAAAAATTGCAGCCGAAAGAGTCCATAAGATTCGACATAAACTCAATCCAGTGCGAGATTATCGGCTGATGGATACAGTCCATTATTTAGCGCAAGGTGAATTTGCTCCGCGCGATGATGGCATCAAATTGACACCTTCACGAGAGGCTGTACTTAGCGATATTATCTGGGAAGACGTTTGTCGGACACATTGGCCTAACGCTCGGCTCGGCCGACGAATGGCTCACTCGGAGAGATGTAGCACAAGATGTGAGCTGCAGCGACTGATCGACAGCTTACTGCGGGAGCGCGTCGCGCACGTGGAACGTCGCCGGCGCCGTCACTATAGAATAGTTAAACTGAACCATCGACATGAAAGCTGTAGACCCATGGGCAAGACTGGGGATATTATCGTGGCGAGTCATAAAAATAGACAGGGCGAGGAGGTGGCGATAAGCGACCACAACGCTGCGAGTATGATGATCGCCGACCGACGATGGGATGAATCGAGTTCGCGCAGAACTCCGAGAAGTCACGACCGCTTGGGATTGGAGACGCGACAAAAACGTCATTCTTTGGATCGTAGATTAGGATGCGAAGATTGTGCTCCAGGCCCAAGTTACGCAACTAGATCCTCAACGAGGAGAGACCCAACTTGTTGCTACCAGACATCCAGCCCGATGAGGGCGGATAGACGCGTTCCAATTCCGAAGAAGCGTCGCAATGGAAGCCATGAGCTAACTAGCGGCAGTAGTTCTACATGCAAGCCAAGGCGTCCTCGGCTGGTCGTCAAAAAAATAGCATCGCATCGCAAGTGCGCTAGAGAGGAGCCTAACCTCGAACATTATATCTTACTGCCAACCCTAGTTGTCCGCACACCATCTAATATGAAACGTCAGAAGAAATTCAATGAATTGTATCATCGCATTCTTAACATCCAATTAAACAAAGGTAGGTCTTCCTTGTACTTCTTTTTACGGAAAACAATTCCTAGTGAACGAAATGTCGTATTTTTTACAATTGAATGCTTTTATGGTTTAGTTTGGCTTCAGTTTCCAACAGTATTGTGAAATATTGATGTAATTTTTCAGCTCAAAACAGCACCGCTCCTGAACCCGCTCACCCAAGCACGTCAAAGGGCCCTCCTAATACGAAGGACGTTGGATTGAACATTAATATCACATTGTCCAACCATTAGGTACCTGTATAATTAAATGAAAATAAAAAATATAAATGTGAATCTCCCGAAGATAATTATTAATATTTCATATAATTTTCTGTTATATGCAATATTAATCTTTTTAAATACAGTATACCCTTGGATGCAAGCATTTTTCTTTAGCAACATCTTCATCAACCATCTTTGTTTTCTATGAGTCCTTATTTATCTTCTTACCTTCTATAGGATATACCTTCTACAGGAACTATTTCAAAATAATAGTTTAGTTCTTCAGAACTCACAAATATTTTTGAAAAATTATATTTTTCTGCAATCCTCACTTCTGCGAAGCAACTCACTGTATTCAATATTGCATAGCATGGTGCAAGGCCATGCTCCGGAACCGTTGCACGTGGCGTTGTTTACCTACATAATGATAGTCTTGGTTGCATTTATATTTGTATGACTGGCCGGTCAGCGGTCAAGACTTACCTACAACCTTCTTTTAATATCAAAATTTGTCTATATCGTCTATAGCGGTAGTACTGTGGGCTGTGGGTAATGCTGTGGAATCAGGCAGAATAAGTTTATTTTTTTTAAATCCTGAGCCCCTAGGGGGTGGGCAGCCAAGCACCTAGACCTGTGCGTCTGTTATTATTTTTTTGTAAGTGCAGTTCTCCCTGTACAATGGTGTGCCTGAACGGGAACAAACCCAATAACAAAGCCACAAACCCTACCTTCTAATTTTCTAAAAATGCGTCACACACACACAATTATAATCCTTCGTGATTATAATTAGATGAAGAAAGGGTAGCGTGGTGTGATCATTAATATCTATGTCAGCTGCCTTTGTGTTATCGCATTATATATATTTTTTCGCTGAATCACATACAACAGTGATGTAAAGTTTCTACCGTATGAAGCTTCAGAATTGATTGGAGAGTCTAGAGATATCTTATATGAAGATGTATAAATAAGAATGCACAAATGGGACCTCACGTTCATTATTGAGTTTGACTGGTAACAAGTCATCAAGCCTGTAAAATTCCAGAATGGTTAGGCTCAGGTGTAGGTGTCTCTACACCTCAAATTAACCCTTTAGCGAAATGTGGGTATGCTTTAGCCTGTATTCCCGTTGTCCCCGTAATCTGTGTCTCCGTCACGGGGACATCAGCACGTCATATGATTCCTTACCGGTGTCCCCGTTATGTACATATGAGCAACGGGTCAACGGACAGTTAAGATGTCACGTATCGTTGTCCACTTTAAATTATTGTAATCTTTTTAAACGTGGGTTATTTAGCGCGGCAAGCCTGAGATAGTTGGGCGTGGAGTTGGGGTCCTAAACTTTAGAAACAAACCTTTAGAACATGACTAGCGAAACGTTAAATGCTTGAGAATCCAAAGCATTTCTAATTTCGCTAAGCATGTTCGAGTCCCTAATAGTAAGACTATTACTAACATCCGTTCACAAATCCAGACCAGGTATGGGTCGGCCGACTTCGTACTTAGCAATAGCTTTTGCGACCAGTGAAACAAATAAGGAAATTGTCAATAAATAATTCACAGGAGAACAGATATACATCGACGTGAAAGCTCATAACGACAGCACACTGCTTGCAATATTTCTCAGCATTAAATTCTCTACCTACTACGTCCTTCAGTAGCAACTTGCGCTGTCGGGTGTACGCATTGTTGCATCGCTAAACACTACCGATACCGTTGATGTGAACCGATGAGTCCGTCCAGTTGATAGTACACCTGCTATCACTTCTGTTCTATACCGACTTCAGTTTATAGTAAACTTAAGATAATTTAAAGTATTTATAATTTGTGAGTGATCGTTCAGCAATGACGTCGGAGCTTTGGATACAGTGGTAGTGTCTATTCTTAGGGTGAAACCTATAGTTGAAAATTGCTAGGTCAATAACCTGTAAAATAGAAAAGTAGGTACAAAATTGCCTGTATTTTGGGTTATTAGTTGAATTATTTACCAAAATTGTTTTCAAGTAAAGTTCGAGTAATTTACGTAACATTCTCTAAAATTCATAAGAAAAGAATTCTGAAAGCAGTTAGTCCCGTATTTTCTGAAACAAATACAGTTTTCTGAAAGTAATTTTCGATACTAGAGCTAGCCAAACGATGTTAGTCGGACACCTATAAATATTTTATTGGAAACGTTTTCCATAGCCCACAGTGGCTTCGTATCGATTGAAGGTTATATTTATAAGTATAGAGTAAAGTAGGTACCTACAGACCGTGACATTTTGATATGAATAACTTCGTCATAAATAAGACAATAATATATACTTTTGCGTCCTCGAAAAGTTCTTATATAGGTAATTGACAAATTAAATGCCTACTTTTTTCTATACCTACCGAGGGTTTGTAGAAAACCATCTTAACTCAACTTGTTAGACAAATATTTAAATATTTGAATGGGCATAGACAAACTTGGCTGTTTTTAAAAGCTCAGCTCTAGCTTTTGCTGAAGAACCTCAGCCGTCATCATTAGGTCCACGGGGATAGAAATAACATAATAAAAATACCCTAGATTTGCTTTCAACTAATACAAGCTTAGTCACCCATACATAGTATGAACGAAATTAGATCGAAAGACACTTGAATTAATTGATTAAACAATTTTAAGATTAATTAATTTTAGCTTCCAACTGGTTCCTCCATTTATCAGTTCACCTACCTATTTGTATTTAACCTTAGCTGAACAAATGTCGGTCCTCGTTAAATTCCGTAATTATCAAACACGAACTACGTACCCGTAACAATTACAGACATTTCTAATTGTCTAATTACAGTTGTTATAGCGGGTTATAGATTGATTGACAATCAGTGATATGAAACGCAGTAGTTTTGGATGAGATTGTGACGTGTCATGCTCCTTACCATGGAGGGCGTGAAGAAATGGCTGATAGAGCGAAATGCAAAGAAGAACGGGATGTATGTTCATTATAGTCCGCCTAAACGTGAGTATACTTCGGGTATTTTTTTTTTAAGTGGAACTTCTTATGCGACTTCCAACAAGGTTGCGTTAAACGTTTAACGCTACTATGGAGGGGGAATAGAAAGAGACAGGGCGAGAGTGAATGCGTGGCAATCGAACGCATGCGTGTAGTATTACGAAGTTTCACTTCTTCCGCGCGGAGGGACTCCACGCACTATTTTTTTCGCCTGTATTTTATGCCAAATTCACAAACTCGATCTAGGTAAATGTATAGTGCTGCATATTTCTTTTAGCGTCTTAATGATATTGAAAAGATTACGCTGTTACTAAACATCAGTGAAATTTTCTGTGAACCTTATTTTGAAAAACAAGATGGCGGCATTAGTTCCAATTATTGCCACACGCCAAACGAACCGTGCAGCAATATAGTTGTATTTAAAAATTGAGGTAAATAACATGCTGAAGACAAAGACTTACTTAGGTAGATTTGTAAGGTTTAAATAACCCGATTTCGTAAGTCATTGTCTACGTACCTACTTAACAACCATTGCCTCCAGTGGCCTCTATCATTGCTTTTATAAACGGGTATTTGACTTGTCTTACTAAAGACCTAAGTTTACTTCTAATAGGTATGCTGTTGGAATATTAAGTGACTATCCATCATGATAGTTTGTTTAAACCCAGTTAGTGACGGTTTTAAACTACCATTACCTATAAAAAAGAACTAGTTTCAATAGAAAATCGATATTTATACAACACAGCCCCACGAAAACATTGTGTACATGAAATAAACAGTTCGTCTGAAACATGTCTGGAAAAACGGGAGCTTGCGTGCTAGCCAGGAAAACTATCCGCCTACAGCCGCTCCATAAAACGAATGTAAACACAAACTGCCATATAAAGCTGAAAGCTTTTTCCTATGTAATTTGTCTGTCTAACATTGTTTAAGAAGGTAGAGAAAATCTATTACTTCTGAATAAAACGGATTTGCGAGGTTTTAATTATATATGGCGCAATCGTGGAATTATTAAGTGTTATTTTGGCGCACTGCAATCATGCATGTCATTTGAAAGCCGAACACGAAAACCTTTTTGAACTACATTCTGGCAGCTTTAGAAAAAAAAAGTTATAAAACAATTTAAAGATAACGTAAATGGCGGGAATGTCAAATAAAATCCTTACTTGACTTTATTTGACGTACAGTAAAAAAAAAAGATTTAACCTAATCACTAAATATTGTGTGATTACCATAATATTTTGTGTGCAAGCTTGAAGTCTGCACAAGCGGGCGGCTGAATAAAATAATTCCTCGAAACCATGTCAAGTCTAGTAGGTCAAAGCACAAAAATGTGAGTAATATAGACTAAATAGCATAATTATAAATAATACTGTTTATAATTTACTTCAACAAGTGCTGGTTACGACGTGGGTGCGATTCGACCTTAGCGTGATGTCGTGAGTCCGACGTTTTTGCAGAAAATGTCAGAAGTATTGCAGTCCCACAACATACCGCGTGACCAGCTAGACTACGTAGGTACATTATAAGAGGAGGACATAATTTGTGGGCATTTTTCAACAAATGCCAAAATTAAAGCGTTCCGTCACAAGGAGCCTTCGCCTCTAATCCAAGATTCGAATTTGTACAGAAACTTGTGATTGTTACAAATTGTATCGTTACAGTGTGCAACCTGTTTACAGGTTGAGCTGTTCCTCTCCAGAAGCATTTTTCTGTAATGTAACAGTTCAAATTCATTTGTTTTCGTACAAAATCTAATCTTGGATTGTTCATTTAACAACAAACACTATTGATACAATCCATACTTCCATACTTCCATACTAATATTATAAATGCGAAAGTCACTCTGTTTGTTTGTTTGTTTGTTTGTTACCTTTTCACGACTAAATGGCTGATTGGATCTTAATGAAATTTGGCAAGAAGATAGATTTCAACCTGGGGAAGGACATAGGCTATATATCATCACGCTACGACCAATACGAGCGGAGCAGCAATGAAAAATGTTGCGAAAACGGGGAAAAGGTGACGCAAACGAAGTTGCGCGGGACAGCTAGTAATATTATAAATGCGAAAGTCACTCTGTTTGTTTGTTTGTATGTTTGTTTGTTACCTTTTCACGACTAAATGGCTGATTGGATCTTAATGAAATTTGGCAAGAAGATAGATTTCAACCTGGGGAAGGACATAGGCTATATATCATCACGCTACGACCAATACGAGCGGAGCAGCAATGAAAAATGTTGCGAAAACGGGGAAAAGGTGACGCAAACGAAGTTGCGCGGGACAGCTAGTAATATTATAAATGCGAAAGTCACTCTGTTTGTTTGTTTGTTTGTATGTTTGTTTGTTACCTTTTCACGACTTAACGGCTGATCGGATCTTAATGAAATTTGGCAAGAAGATAGATTTCAACCTGGGAAAGGACATAGGCTATATATCATCACGCTACAACCAATAGGAGAGGAGCAGGAATGAAAATGTTGCTAAAACGGGCAAAATGTAACGCAGACGAAGTTGCGCGGGACAGCTAGTTTAATATAAACTGGTATCGAAAACAGGACACTGACAAATATTTCAGTAAAGTATCAATTCCCGGTAAAATTCATAGATACCAGATTTTGATAAATTAATCCGTGTCTCTGGTATGACCGAACTCCTAGTTTTTCGACGATACAATGTTGCAGTAACTTCAAGTAGGTTACCATCTGAACAATGGCTGCAACAAAAGTATTTAGTCCCTATATAACGAGCGTTATAATCTAACCAACTTTTTGAACTAAAACAAAAACAATGAAATCCACTTAAATAGTAACACAAGAACACAAATTAGTAGGAAAAAATGTAGTAACGGCTATTTCAAGTTAAAACGAGCAATTCTGTAAACAAAATCAAAACTGAGAATTACAAGGTTTCAGTAAAACAGTAACTAAACAATGGTAAAGTTATATATTATCCCAACAATTAAAATGACACAAATCACATCGATCAAAGACTTCGACTAAATCAAACTGAAAAAATGTAAAGTTTATATATACTATTTGAAGCAGACATAAAAGTTGGGTCAACAGGCAGCAGGCACGGATCAATGTGATTGCCATTGCAGTAATAATAAAAAAACCCCAATACATTGCATTATAAATAGTAGACTCTCTAATTGCTAAACATACCAAGCGTCAATGTATAACAAATTAGCAGTCTAAACAAGTTAAGCCTAGCTACGTGAATATTGATGGAGTTCGATCACCCCAGGCTGTTCATAAAATAACGATCCATTAAATGGTGTCAACACACACGTCACACCAACTAACATATTAGTATGGGGATAGCTTGGCTTTGCATCTATGACATTTTAAGGGTTAGGAAAAATGTAAGCATTAAGTTAGTAGTTAAACTAAATACATTTAGTATGTAACATATAATGTTTACGCAATTTAAATCGAAAAGCTGTGAAAAAGAAGCAAAGTAAATCTGTTTAATACCTTTTTTTTAAGGAATAGATTTATCTTTTGAGACGTGATTGTAGGTTTTAATTGCATTTATTTTTTATTTATTTGGCATAAAGAATGACAAGCTTTTTTGGCGTCACAATCAAATAATTATTAACAATATCTGAAAATTACAATTTGTGGTTATTATCGGTTATAACGAAATTTTTTTTTTGTCTAAACACACAAGCTACATCACTTACTTAGAATGTAGCGTCGTCCCCTTTTAAAGTTAAGCAAAATATACACTTGATTTTTACACCCCAAAGCACTTTTGAATCGCGACATAATTAAAAACACTTTATCTTAATTAACCTAGTTTCATGCAAACACTGAATTATGCTAGCATGAACTTGTCACATATTATTATTATAATGAAACTGTTTGACGTGCTAAAGAACAACAGCCAAACTGAATATTAAAAATAACGAACACGAATAAGGGCAAAGGCATGCTAGAAATTACCAAAATATAGATAAACTGTTTTTTTTCTGTAACTCTGCAGAAGTCACTGTTTATAGCCCTTGTGTCTAGCCCTTGTTTTTACACGTAGGGTGTGTTTACGCCCTAAGAATGTAAGGTCAGCAGATATGTCGCGATAAGTCGCCTACAACAGGCTGTTAGCGCATAAATCCTGTAATCTACCACCAGAAATAGCCAAGCCTTCAAACAGGATGTTTCTTATGCAGTCACGTAATAATCAAAGTATAAATAAAACAGTTTATTAATCATCATTATTTCTATATGACCTTAGCATAATATCACGCTTGTATTCCTCGACTGTATAGGCAGAGAAACTAAGAGAATTAGGAATACACCTTTTTGGACACCCACATTCTATAAATTACATGTATTAAGGGACATGCTTTACGCCATTCATTCATCAATCATTCACTTGTTTCTAAGTATAGTTTGAATAAAAGAAACGAAGGAATAGGGAGTAACGTAGTTATTCATAGTTTCATTCAATCTCGGGCGTCGTAAAAAGCTCGGAATGGATACTTAAATCGAGCGCGGGTTGGGTCAGACAGGACAATAAAATTCGTAACAATTTTAGACTTTTAACTAGGACTGCAGGGCATCGTATATTTTGATTTTTTGAAGGCTTAAATAGTAAGTGGTTAGTACTTGCCAAGTGCGTCATTTGTACCCAAAACTCTTTAACTCCTTTTCCATTTAAGTTGGTCGTCTTACAGTCAAACTGAATGCACTTGGTTAACAGTTTTTATATAAAGGGACCTATTTGATCTCCACAAGTCCACAACCCATGCAGTTTCTAATTATGACAGGTTGCAGGTTTGTAGAACTTTAGCCTCCTAACTACAAAATAATACCACATCACTACACATCATCATATTCCTGGCCTTGTCTCATGTTATTTGGAGTCGGCGCAATACGTCTTTTTCTTCCATTCTCACCGGTTTTTCGTCACCCTATCATTTACTCCTTTTGCCCACATATAATTTTTTACACAGTCCATCAATCTTTTCTTTGGTCTTCCTCATCTCTCCGCACTACACATCACTACAAAATAATATCACGTCCCCAGCACCCTTCAGCATTGTCTAAATATAAAAAAATAACAGAAAACAACAGGCTGATAAGAAGAGCACTCTGTATAAAGTCAATCAGTAAATCACTAGTCGCAATATCGCAGAAGACGATCGCTTGAACTGCGCCGACAATACTTTCAGTTTCAGTGAGCTTCTGCTACCGCCCACTTTACTTCTATCTTGCTTAATTAAAATATTGTGAATTTCTAGAATTATCAAAAGTTGATTTTTTTAATAAATAAATAACCTAATCCAGGTAAGTCAGGAAGAAGTTTAAATAAACGTGATATAAAAGGAAAAGGTTCTATAGATGTGTTCAAAATAATGTTGCAACAAGTTACTGGCAAAATTATAAAGGGTGTAAAATACCTTCGGGAACCTTCGAGTTACGGAGATATTAGGGGTCAAAGTTCCAACTTTTTGACAAGTATTTTTTTAAATATAAGTTTTTAATGTATGATTTTTACTTTAAACACCTCCACGACCCCCGTACTATTCAATCCGTTCATCAGCACAATGTTTTGAGTGCGTTACATTGAGTTCTAACACAAAACATGATTTTACACCCCCCAAACAAAAGTCGTTTCCCAGCAATATTTTTTGCGTAAACTCGTAAAAAACGTACTTAGTTTCATGTACAGAATGCTTGATTGACGGTTTCGTGATGAGGTGATTTACACTGTGTATGCGAGCTTATTGATGTTAAACAATGTTCCCCATTTTAAAATTGCCACTGAATATATACGATAACGACATGTCTATTGTTGTAGAAAAAACGCATTTTGTTTAAATCAGCATTGATATTAAATGCATCCTACATAGTACATATTTTTCCAGAAACCTAGTACTTTATTTTTGAAAACCATAAATCATTCCATTAACACACGATATCATAATACGATGGACATAATCAGCTTTAGCATCTGAAGTGAACATGTTTAACCTTCATAACACTTCCTTCTTTAGTGGTGGGCGTGGTATCAGCAGCTCAGCTTCGCCAGTGGGCGCGAGGCGGCGCGGAGAGCAGGCTGGAGCGAGCAGTCCTGGCCGGCCAAGGTCGGCGCCTCCTGGCCGAGGCCGAAGGTCTCTCGCTGTCCAACCACCTGTCAAAGTTGGTCACCAAATGTGATGCACTGCATGCGGCTGTGGAAAAAGGCTCGCTGCTTGAGCTCCAGGTATTACTGGTAATATGCCCATGGATTACAGAGTGATACTGATACTGTTAGCCTGCGTCATCTCACTGCTGGGCCCCATGACTTGTAGTTGTTTCGATCCAGAGCCAATGTGGACGACTTTTTGCTGGTCTTGTTAAACTCGTCCCGCCATCTTCGTCGAGGTCTGCCGCGCCGTGAGGATTACAGAGTGACGTAATGCCTCAATATTTTTGCAAATGGCGGTAACTAGCTGAGTTCCATAAATATATCTAGGGATGAGTACTGGATATTGACGGCAAAACATTTCTTTGCCCGACCCACGATCCGAACCCTCAAGTTCTGCAGTTGGCTTGCGCTCACTACACCAACGTGGCAGTTTTTAGATGGCATTGCGAATTATTCTATTAAACTTATTGTTTTGGAAGTTACAATGAAACTTACACTTTGGAGAATGACTAGCAAAACATTGAATAGTTACATAAATATTAACATTCAATTATTAAATTCGACTACTTCCGCGGTACCCCGCTTAAATATTTTATGAACAGGCTGAAATACAAGCGCTACACAAACAACGTCGCGCGGAGCTTCATGACATGTAGTCTCTCTGTAAATATGTAAGTCAGTTACAGAACTAACCTATGAAAAGTTTAAAAATTATGACGTGTCCTTATAAAAAAAAGTATATTACAAAATTAAGGTCTACGTTGAAGCAAAAGAAGTTTGGCTGTAGTTCCTTCTGCTCATGCGGCTTCCCTGGTAGCTCATAAACGACACAAATGTGTGATGTCTCTAACTATTCTCAATTTTAATTTTTTCCTTTTTTTTTTATTCAGATGTTTTACAATAGTTTTCAAATCATTGCATGATGACAACATTTGTGTCAATTGTTTAATTTAGTATTCTTATAATGTTTTATTTTTACTTTTGTATAGATTCTTTTTATTTACCTATTTTTTGTGAATGTGTGGACATTGTAGGCTTTGTTAATTCGTATTTTTTTTGTTTTTCTTATTCTACATTTTGTAGTAAGCAACGACTTATTGTCGGCCCTACGCTATCCTCCCATGCTTAAATACTACGCTGTAACATTCAAATATTGTAAAGCCAAATGATTTTTCTTCCAACTACGCAGTAATGGTATCATTAATCACTACAAAACCGATCACAAAGGACGTCTTTTTTGCTTAGAACCAAAACAGTGCAGAAATGTTGTCATTACTGCACTGTTTTCATTACTGCACTGTTTTTTATGTTTTATCTATCTTCTATATATTATATAAAAATGAATCGGACGGATATCGCAATTTTATTTTTTTGTTGTGTTTGTTATTGTCAGGAGAAGGTTCTTAGGTAGGTAGTGGGTGGTTTAGTAGGCAGGTCGTAGGCAGTTCGAAGGCAGATCGTATGCAGTTCGTAGGCAGGTGGTGGTAGCTCGTAGGCAGGCGGCAGGCAGGTGTTAGGCAGGAGGTAGGCAGGTGGTAGTCAGGTGGTAGGCAGATGGTGGGCAGGTGTTAATCAGGTGAAATGCAGGTGGTAGGCAGGTTGTAGGCAGGTCATAGGCAGTAAGTAGGCAGATCGTAGGCAGGTGGTAGGCAGTTGGTTGTAGGTCATAGGTAGGTCGTAAGCAGGCGGTAGGCAGGTTGTAGGCAGGTTATAGGCAGGACGTAGGCAATTGGTAGGCAGTTGATAGGCAGGTGGTAGGCATTTGGTAGGCAGGTGGTAGGCAGGTGGATGACAGGTCGTAGGCAGGACGTAGGCAGGTCGTAGGCAGGTGGTGTTAGGTTGTAGGCAGGTGGTAGGCAGGTTGTGCTAGGTCGTAGGCAGGCGGGAGGCAAGTGGTAGGCAGGCGGTGGTAGGTCGTAGGCAGGTGATAGGCAGGTGTTAGGCAGGGTGTGGTAGTACGTAGGCAGGCGGTAGGCAATTGGAAGGCAGGTGGTAGGCAGGTGGAAGGCAGGTCGTAGGCAAGTCGTAGGCAGGTGGTGGTAGATAGGTAGTTAGTATATTTTGTCACGGTATGACGGTAGTTGAAAGAAAAGTAGATTACGCAACTCGCTAAAGTGAGTTATTAATGCACTCGTGTTAATTTAGTACACACTTAACATAACACTCGTGCATTAATAACTCACTTTGCGCTCGATGCAACAATCTACTATTAAAAGAGTAACCATGGAGGTTCTTGCCGGTTCTTATCCATAGGAAATGCCATCCCTAACCATGCACCTTTTGTCGTCGTTTTATAAGTAGGCCTAGGTCAAATGAAATGTTTCGATTTTGAACATGTACTAGACTTGGTACACAAAATGATAGAACAGCATTGGCTAGAAAACTAAACAAAACTTTTGTTTGTAAACCCACCGTTTCCCTAACACAGCGATGAACCATATTGAATGAACTTATCTACAAAATGTGAAAGTTCTAAATCGGGATTTTGACATTACAATGATAGAGAAACAAACATTAAGATTCTTATAGGTAATGCTAACAACCTGGTGTAAACTTTTTATTTATTTATTTGGGACTGATCTACTTTTTCGCGCGATAACTTAGTATAAAACTACCTGAAAATATGAAGGAAGATCTAATGTTTCCTTCTAAGCCAATTGACAAAACATAACACCTAAAACAATAATTAATTATTAACACGAACTTGCAACTACGATCTCGTAGCAATTTGCTACGCCGTAGCGCTACGAACCGTAGCACGATAACTAACATTGTTTACGAGGCTTTAACTCCTTGAATGTTTAACTCAGGAGTTGCTGGAAAGTGACTACAACCGGCGTAAATACGTGATGTGTCGGGACGAAGCTGGCGTGGGGCTGCTGCATAAAGCCGTCTTCTACGACTACATGGACATTGCTGAGTATCTTGTTAGGAATTACCCGCAGATGGTGCATCAGAAGGATTCTGTGAGTTAATGTTTTGTTACCTATATAGTTTATAGACTTATCATGTCAATGTTTTTTAAGCTAATGTAATAAATACGTTTTTTTAAATACGTTTTCTACTATAGGAATGTCTCCTGTATCCTCAAACAGCCAGACCCAAAACAACCACCACTAGTAATTAGGTATAACTTTAGTCTAACATCGTGTCACTACAATGTTAGAACTACTCGCGAAGTTTGCTTGTAAAAGCCTACATATAACATCCATTTACAGACTCCAGTTGGGTTAATACATAAAGTGAATTATCTGTTAGTAGATGACACCATTTAGATGTGAAATATCTAATGATCTTCTCTTAATCAGTTATTATTATATTATGTCAGCCTTTAATAGTCATAAAGATAAAACCAGCATATTCATTCTTAGTTTCTTACTCAGTCTTGGCTGGCCATTTTGGATGTTTACAAGTCAAAATTTCCATACAATGTTTTTCCTCACTACTATACAACGTGTAACAAAAACGGTATATACATACTTCGGGGTGTGTTACACACCATCAAACTGAATATGTTTCTACATTCATCGGACAAACATCGTAATAGCAAAAAAAATATCAGCTGCCCCATACATTTGGGGCAAATACGTATTTAAATATTATTATTATTTATTTATTTATTTATTTGCTTGTAACTGAGAATTTGTACATTTTGCAATAAATAAATAAATAAATAAATAAATAAAATAAATTTTAGTATTTGTAGGTGTCACAGTGTCGTGAACATGATAAAATTAAATTATTACTTGCTGGATTGGAACCCATAATTTCTAGCAGCAATTCCCTAAACCTTTGAACCAACACAACATATACCAAACGCAGTCACAGGCCAGCCATATTTCAAAACGATATAATTCGAGCTATGCCCATTGCCCTTACGACCACACAAAGGTCGCAACACTCTTTAGCACTCATCAGTGAGCAGCGATTCTGCTGGTCAAGCAAACGCAAACATAGACCAAACTTCTCAAAAACAATAAACATTGCTTGCTATCTATGTCGTTACGATAGCAGGAAGGTCGCACTCCCTACACAACCCATCAGTATACTCTGCTACCATCAGGTCATTAATTAAGGATCAGTCAAGCAAACCTCCTCAAAAGCGTATGGTGCCGACGCCAGCACATCAACCTACAAGAATGTGTCAAATTTCTTTAATAGATTTTCAACTTTATCGTTAAAGAATTAGGTTCAAGGTTGATTGGGAAGACAGTTTTGGGTAGCTTGATGTGCTGGTTTACTTTGCTTGCTACCCATGTCCTAACGTTGACAGGAAGGTCGCACCCCCCTTCACTACTCGTCAGTGTCCCGCGACTCTGCCTCGCTGTCCGCGCTTCTGGAGGGTGCGGGCGCGGCGCGAGGGGCGAGGGACGCGGCAGGCCGTACGCCGGCACATTACCGCGGACAGGCGCGAGAGCTGCTCGCGCTACCCGACGTCATGGCGCGCGATAATAAGAGCACACCAGGTTAGTGGAACTTATTTTTTTTTGGTCGATTTGGATATAACAGGAATAATTGTATACCCAGTTTTCTTTTGTACAAATATATTGGTTAACATAACTGTTATATAAAAGAAAATTAAAGTTTTTACCAAAAAGTTTCAGAGTCGTTGTTTTAAGTGCGAAGTTAGATTGTTAATTAATTTATTTAATATTGAATTCCATTGGAAGGAGAAGAATCCTTCCAATGCAATGTCATTATTTTGAAAAAAGAAAAAACTTCACTAAACTTATCTGAAAGTGCTGAAAGTTAGAACGTAAACGGCAAAGTTTGTACGGTGCACTTGCGCCAGTAGTTATTTATTTATTATAACGAAATACAGTGTTTTCCAAATTGTATCAATAGTTGAAAACCACTTACAAACAGAATATTAATTTGATCATTTATTAAAACAAGTCTCTTGATTTGGCATTTTTATGAATTAATTTATTCCGCTGCCGATGGCATGAGAAATAAGTTGTATACTTGTATAGGTTCTAATTCAAAACGTACTCATTGCTATGTTAGGTTTAATAACTGCGCCTGCCGGACTGTACGATAGAAATACCGTGACCCTGGGACACAAAGGGCTAAGAAGGAACATGGATGGGTTTTAGTCAGTACAAGTCTGACACTCCCTTCCGCTCCGCCCAGAGCGGGCGGGGGGGGGGGGGGGTAATTTGATGATTAACCATCCGTAAAAAAAGGTTAGATCAGCCCTCTCACCACATAATCCGTTGTGTAATCAAGATTGAAAAATGGCAAATTATTGTTTTTGATATTTAGGACAATAGTCGAAGTGAGGTTTCATACAGCAAAAGACCGAACAGTATAACAGCGAACACAAATCATCATTATCTGCCTATCCCGGGGTCAGCTTCCAGTCTAACCGGACCCAGCTGATATTACAGTATTTTTCATAAAACAACTTAATTGACCTCCACAACCCAGTTACTGCGCGAAACGAGTACCATCGGTCAGACTTTCTGGCTTTTGGCTAACCGTAACGAAAGAACATTATCACACTATCTGCTGAAATTTAATTTCGTGCTCTAAGCCGAATTTTAAAACAAAACCGAAATCGTTCCCGCAACCAACCGAACACACATAGCCGTCTAAACTTCTTTAAAGTTTCCAAGTCATTGTAAAAAAAAAACAATGTATTCCACTGTTTGTGCACGAAATCGGGGAGGCTATCAACTACCATTGAACGACCAGTTTAAAGTCACGAGTACCTAGCCCCAGCGGTGGGTAATCACCCAATTTGTCGCATACATTATATTAAATTGTATTGTATGAACAATATGCATGTTTATAAGCTATGCGCTTTACCTTTAAATGCAGTAATGCGGACGAATGTAGCCTACCAAACAGTACTTGTATGTGGATATTTTAAATAAGATTTAAAAAGTATTTATGGCTTTGATCGTCTTCAGCCACTTCCATTCTGTTAATTATATATATACAAGGTGTTGTTTTGCAACCTCGTCAAATTCAATGATTCTCGTCCCAAATCAATAAGAAAATGGGTAGGTAATTTTTATTTTTTTTCTTATTGACGGAAATCGGTAAGTGTGAACCATCCGTGTTTTAAACGCAGGCCGTCTGATTCTCGCCCTATAACCGCGCTTCCACAAATACTAACAATCTGAAACGTTTATTCGATAATTTCTTATTCTCTAAAGCACGTTAAGGGGGTTATTCTAAAATACTGACAAAAACAAACAACCAAAAAAATCTGCGTTTATTAATAATAAACTAGGTACTGTAATTTTAATTGATTATTAATGTCTTGTGTGACAACCTCCTGAATTTTGACGAGGATGCAAAACAACACCTTGTATACTACATTTAAAAAAGTTACATACTTCAAACATAAATACCCATTTTTATTTGAATTCAGTATGTACATTCTTTACAACATCAATCTTTGCTAACAGCTATGATGAAACGCAACAAAACTATAGTAGGAATAAGAAAAGCGTAAAGCTTCAAGTTTTTTTCAAAAAACGTAACGAGCAAGTCTTTCAGTTGCACAATAGTTGACAATTACAAATTGCGCAACTTGACACGCCACTAATGAGAAAGCTGTACTTTCTTCTCGGCTCATATAAATGGTTCATTTGAATACCGATAATAAATGAATTCCTTCGAATTCATCGATGTTTTTGCTAAAGGTGAAATATGATTCGCGTCCGTAATACGCATGTATTTCTAGAAAACTCAGTAAAGCCATATTTTTACGGTCGGTAATCATATTTTAATCAACATACAAGGGCTGAGTTTTACTTTGGGCAGAGGCTAAGTATTGCCATACAACGTGGCAACGCCGCCAGTCTCTTGGGCACGTTACCAGTTGACAGCGTTGAGGAGGAGATTTTTGACACCCTTTTATAATTTGTTGTTATTTTCGTTTTAGTTATAATTAATATTTAAATCTTTTATCCAAGATGGCATGGAGTGACAAAGCCCCACTCATTTTACATATAACGTAGCACTGACTTGCAAGTTGCAAAAAACATACGAAACATTGAATTTTGCGTGCTACCCTGGGGCTTCTAACTTAACGTCAACACTGAAATCTAATTCCACTCTCCCAATTGATAAAGATAATTGAACAAAAGTTCATCAAGATCCGTATCTTCATAAAACCCTACCAGCGTCATATTGGTAAACAAAAGTTAATAAAAACACAGAAAACTATATCAAAAGATACAAATCGACACACACCAAAATAACAAACGACGTGTATGGCCATTACATTCTATAAACAGACAAAAACCTTACAAACAATGTTCTTCCTCATACCGCAAAACAGACAGATAGTATCATATTGATTACATATGAAAGCATGGCCGACTATAAGTGACATCGTGCACTGTTTGAAACCACTAATTATCGGAACTCGCCGTACTAAAATACACTACTGTACTGTACACTGGCCAGTAAAAAGAAAAAAAAAACAACTCACTATCGCACATTTCAAATTGGAATATATGGGAGCTAATGGTGGAATTTCGATAGCATGCATGGTAATGATTTAGAGCCCCGTCACACCTAGAAAGTTTTCACAACGTAAAGTTTTCAGGCAGGAAAACTTTAGAGAGGAATTTAAATGCATATAAGATTTCGTTGCCAGTAAAAGTTGGTTTTTGTACACAAACACCCTTGAGAATTTTGAAGAGATTTACCTGGACAAGATAAACTACTAAATCAAGCTATTAGTTTATTCTGAGTTAATACTCAGAGTAAAAATTCAGTGTTTGAACCCGATATCAATAACGCTTTTCACCTCAATATGTTTGAAAATATCGTTCGACCACCGTTTCGCCGTGTACGAGTACCTATCACATTCCAAAAAGCATTTAAATTGCAGACTAATAAGTCTATTTTATATTTGCATATAAAATACCTACAAGTTATTAGTTGGTAGCCATTTCGTGTCGCAATGCCCTCCACATAGATAAGTATTTTAACGTAGAAAAAGTGTCGGACGTACCAGACATGTTTATGTTAGTCAAATTTAAGACCCAACAATTTATGGTCTTGAAAACTGCATTAATTTATTTTTTTGGTGCATAAGAAACATTTAAGGTTTAGGTGCCCAACTGCATAAAAGAGTAGTTGGTTGATATTAATCACTTACCTCGCAGGAATCTGTATAAACACTGACATTCCTATTGACCTAAAGTAACTTACAATGCAATGATTGTGATAAACAATAATTGTGATAGCGTGGCATGTTTTAAGGAGTGCTGCTTTTCTGACGCGCGTTTAATTTCCGCATGGAACGAAAAGAAAGTCATTATTACATCCACCTTCCTCTAGCGAGAGCCTCCTATCATGATTCTGGGCGTAAGGCGAAAGCAAAAGCGTTGTGGCGCGGCTTGGGAAAGCTTATGTCTATTAATAGACTATGCTAGGCTGAGTAGTGTGATTCCTAGACTAGAGTAGCATTATTATCAAAGACAAACCATACTATAGATGAGTGTATCTTTAATTTAAGCCTCGTCCTCCATTAATGTTGATAGCTTCCAAGAAAGCAGCCACGTTCAAGAATCTTTCTTTATTTGCATCAAATATGGTACATTATGGTCTTATAAATAAAAAGGGTTTTACATATTTTACTGACTTATTTCAGAATGCAAACTTAAAATTAAATTAAACTACCTAAAAATATGTAGTCGTAATTTAGGTTTCAATTTTTTAGGCCTAGTTACAAATTGTACAAAACATTAAATTTTATTAATTCTTTTAGAATTTTAAATAGGTATATGTGTGTAGGATAAAGGATAAAGTAATAAAATTAGAAAAAAAATATAACAAGGAACAGATATAACATCAATAATCGTTTATTACTATGTATATCAACACAGACGATTTCGTTACTAATAAAGCTGTAGTACCCTGTGTTCGTGACAAAACATCAGCATTATGGTAACCAAGTCGTATCGTTCTAAGTAGGTCTCTTGTCGCATTCATAATGTGTCAATCTAAGAGTTCTAGATCTGTTTATCGAGTACTTGAATCCGTCTGAATTAATTATCAATTCATTGATGGGAATAATGTAAATTCTTTTGATTGGTTGATCGTGATAGTCTTATTAATAAACTTCAAACTAAAAAGGCATTTTCCTTCAATCTGAAAGTATCAGAATTGTTACCAACTTTCCATATGAACGGACATTCAAAAAATGGTAGATAGTTTTCCTGGTAGCCTCCACATTTAAAGCTATTTATGGCTGTTTGTTTACCCCAAAGAACTATTTCACCTTTCCATTACAGCTCGTATTATAATAATTATCACAACAGACACATCAATAACGGTTGCATGGTGCCTCTGTCACGACATTGTCTGTCAGCGGCTTGTCCATTCCGATATTACAGGCATACATTAATTTCATTAAAGTGTAGAAGGCTCGGCTTTCAGGCTGGGTGTTGCGTGGTCATGAATATTTATTTTTATGGAAGCCTTTCAACTCTAAAGCCACAACACACCCTTTTATTATATTTTTATTTATAACTCCCGAAAACGATTGGTCATTCTTGACTGTAACTTATCCGCGAAGGCCATCGATCCGTTACATGGTTTAGTAATAGGTAAATGCAGTGACGTAAAAGTTATTTTTACTTGAAGGGTGTTTAGAGGGTCTGCAATTAAGTTGGCAAAATAAGTCATTAACGTGTCTACAATAATATAAACCAAAAAAAGAAAATTATAAGTACCTACACTTTATTTTTTCGAAAGTGGCTTGTAAAATGGATTGTCTTGCCGAAACTAAAACGTTTCTTAGTTTTCTTAAACTTATAATTTATACAATTCCAAATTACGGTAAACCTGATGATTTTACAGATCGACAACCTTGCATATTGTTAACAGCTGGGTACGGGATAAATTAAAACAATACGAAAAATATCTTTATTAACACAAAATACTCATAACTCAATCACAAGTTCACGACTGGTCATTATTCACTTATACTTATAGTTCACTTCGATTCGCTTCTTTGTTTAGCCAAAATCAGACTGACTGCTTTCGCAGACACGACGGCTAATCGGCTATTTATATGCCGACTGATCCTTCGAGAAAGTTCCACAACTTTCCAGAAACTTCTTCACAGTCTGGCCATAGTGGAACATTCTAGATTATTAATCGAACGTAATCTGTAATGTTCTCGTAAAGCAACCGACAAAACAATAATTTATTTATGTAAAATTTCCGTCCCGAATGTTAAAAAACAATTCTGCTTCAATTAATTAATGAGAAAATTGGTTCAAATCGTTAACAACACCGAAAATTACTGAAGGACCCATTCATAACACTATAACAGTAATTTAAATTAACTTAACATCGCGCCCGAATAGCTAACACTTGAAACTTAAAGAATTTGGTAATGAAGTGTATCACGCGTACAATCTAGTTTGTTTTCGGACTGTTTTGTTGGTTCCCATTATGTTAATCTCGGCTAGCGTGTAGTGGCACGCAAACTTGTTGCTTTCGCCAATTTCGTACCTTCATATTATTTGTTCGTAATAAAATCCGACACCTTTTTATGGCTGTTGTATGTCAAAGAGTGACTTTTTAGAGGTATAAAGTTTGGGCGTTTGAAAAATATTGCTGACATGAAAGTTTTCCTGCTTTTCTCAGCAGGAACTGTAGATACTACTACAGCTCGTGTCTTGGCAAGATCTTCAGCGTATCTTCATCTTCAAGTCATCTGACTTGAAGATGAAGATACTCTGAAGATCTTACTATATTACTTAACTTACTAGGAAATCTGACTGAAAACAATCTCAAAAATCATTAAGATTTAATAATAATAATCCAAAACATCATAACATCACACCTGAAATCCCTGAAGGGTTAGGCAGAAGTGTACCTAATAGTACAACCACATTTCATCAGTTATGTTTAAGTCTCATGTAATAGGGGTCAAGCCTATTACCATAAACTGGGCACAAATATAGACTCCGTGGCCGCTACTGAGGAATTCCTGATGGAAAAACCCAATAACAATTTGCCCGACCGAGAGAGCAGCGGTGGCCCAGTGGTGGCAGCCCCGACTTACGAGCAGTAAGCCGTGGGTTCGAACCCAGGCAGGCGCATTACTTTGTGTAATTTATTTCATCACCGCTGCCCTCAAAAACGGTGAAGGAAAACATCGTGAGGAAACCGGCATGTCCTAGAACTAAAAATTCGAAGACATGTGACATCTACCAACCCGCACTGGGCCCGCGTGGTGGATTACAGCCCACTCCCTCTCATAGAGAGGAGGCCTGTGTCCCAACAGTGGGAACATAATAGGCTAATGATGATGAATTTGCCCGACGCAGGAATTGAACCCAGGACTTGATGCTCAGCAGTCGCGCGGCCACTAGACCAACGAGGCAGTCAACATTATAACATCAGTCAAAATTAAATCTTCGACACTTTTTAAGACCCGAACGAAAAGGTCAAAATGTCAAAAACGTTCCTTTTATACGCGATTCAGTGTTACGTTTCACATTTAGAATTACGAAATACCTAACCCTACTTAAGCTGAAAATAACATACCTAAAACTTGAAAAGGGTTGAAAAAGCTTTTATCGACCCTTTTCAGGTATCAAACCTGAAAAGGGGTAGGTACCAACTCCTTTAAAAATATATCGTGCCTAATTTTCACTAAAAATTCTGGAGCATGTGAGTAAATCTACTAACTGTATTAAGGTAACTTCACAGTTAACCATTATTATCTACTACCTAAAAGTTATAAGCATAAAGGTTTGTTTATAACCAAAAATCCAACTACATTGAAAACTATTCAAAAGAATACTTTGTTCTCAATTATTGTCCTACATTGAAAGGAAGGGGGCGAAGGGCACAGCAGGTGTATGTGATCGATCGATAGCCAACTCATTAAACATTAAAACCTATCTGTCTGACTTCCAGTCTACCTGAATAATACAACGAATGTCCTTGACACTTCAGGTCGACATGAGTGTAGCCATCAATATTTACTTAGAAATTTTGACTTAAGTTGGACGGAAGTTTTAATGTTTTATGCATTGTTTTTTTTTTACTTTACATATTTGTTAAGCGTTAAGTGTACTAGAAGTATTATTTATGTAGAGAACGTTTGTAAATTATGTTTTTAGATATTACATTCATTAGATTCTTGTATCTTTGCTAAAGTTCCGCCACTTCATTTTCCCAGCAAAAACACTAGGAAGTAGCGAAGGGCGGGTGTTTTGGGCGACTGTATTATGTAATTGCTATTAAAAAAAAAGCTGATCTTCAGCCAAGTTTAAAATAATCACTTTTGATTTTGATTGCTAGACCTTTGCTTTAGTTTGGTTGAAACTCTTAAGGTAGCAAAACAGGCTAAGTAATTACTATACTGGTGTATCAGGTCTTAGTATGATGCTGAAAACTGTACTAGAGGCATAGCGCTAAGCCAGTTACTATAATTTGGCTCGCTTTGCGATTTATTTTTGATACAATTTTCTATGAGATGATTTATAATCTGAACACCTTATGAAAATTTGAATGACTGATTACGCAGTCATGAAACTTCATAAATTAAGTTGACAAGCTATATAGATAAAAAAATATATATCAGACAAATTCAGAAAAGCTCCTTACTTACTAGAAAACTTTCCAATTGACATATTTTAAAATTGTTTTCAAAAGCGCAAGTCATTGGTTAAGTTCAAAAAATCAATAAGTTAGGTCGTATTGCTAAGTAACACACACAATACTAATGTAAAGAACATTAGTTAATACATACACATAGGTACATACGTATATTCCATGCCACCGCTATTGATTTTATTGAAACAGAAATACCTACTCTACTTTTACGCGAGCATAGAAGAATAATACATTACGATTAATTAATATAACTTCATTCGAGTCGTTCTAAGCGTTGTTTTAATCGGACCTCTTTATAGGAAACTAGAATGTTTCATAGGTACCTCATTTATTTAATCGAACTCAATAGACATTCGATTCGATTGATTCTGCCCTGATTGGCACGCACAAGTTAAAAACGGTCTGTAGAACTTTATTATTTCCCCAAATAGCTTGTTGTTTCGTTGAGCACTGTTATTTAGTGATAATAATGTTTTAGGGACTCAACATTTTTGATCTGTTTGAAGCATCGAAGTAAATATTATGGTCAAAGATAGGGTTTTCAAGTTCCAAGTACAGCAATTAAATATAAGCTAATTGAAAGTGACTGTTAATGCTCTTGGAATTGACAATTCCCTATAATGACTTCCACCTAAGCCTCGAATGCAGAAGTGAAGTCGACATCCTCGGTAAAAGTTCTCCAATGCCGATTTTTTTCATGAAAACTAAAATAACTCATAACATCACGCCTGACATCCCCGAAGGGTTAGGCAGAGGTGGCCTAATATTACACCAACATTTCGCCAGTTCTGTTTAAGTCCCATGCAATAGGAGGCGTACCTATTGCTATTAACTGGCTATTAATCCAGACTCCGTGGCTGCTACTAAGAAATTCCTGATGGAAAAACCCAGTATCACATTGTTCGCCCCGGGAATCAAACCCAGAACCTCATGCTCGGCAGACGCGGTTGTGACCACTAGCGAGACTAACCAGGCAGTCATAGTCAACTAAAATAGCGAAGTTGTAACGAAATACCCTATCAGCTGCAGTAAAACTTTATGGACCTACGGACCCACGCATTACCTGCGTGAACCGACATCCAATCACCGTTAATGAATTCCCCCTATCCACATAAAAGAAATATCTTCTACCATTCTTTCTTCAATGGTCGGTTCACCTTGAACTTATCCATCGATTGCAATTCCAAGTAGAAGCAGTGGCACATATTGGAGGTTCCTTTTGAACTAACGTGTCGGTAAAGCGATACGACGCCTTATCTTGCATGTTACTACGACGGAACGACGTGCTGAAGCGGGTTGTTGGCATAGCACATGCTTGAATAATGTAGCACGTATATATTACTGTGAGTGACGTAATGACTGGACTTAGTATAGTGAAACGGTTTGCCTGAAATGTGTTTGGTTTTCGTTAGTTTTTATTTTATAACTAGCTTCGAAACTTTGATTGGTTTTAGGGGTATGAAAAATAGATGTTGGCCGATTATCAAACCTACCCGATATGCACACAAAAATTTCTTACAAGTCGATTCAGCCGTTTCGAAGGAGTTTGGTAACAAACACCGCGACACGAGAATTTTATTTACTAGATAGACATATACGATCTTGACAGTGATTAGTTATAATAGGGATTCTTAATTCTTATAGTATAAAATATCTAACGATGTTTGTTCACTTATTAGCAAATTAAAAATGGTCTTGGACCTTGTTTAAATTGACAGTACCTTAAAGCCAATCACATCATCAAAAATCATAAGTTTGACGCCATGGTTCTTAGTGTTCGTACAGGTAATAATTTCAAATGAAGAAAGTCCAACTAACAAAATAAGTTCTGCCCTAACCGTCTATGCATAACGTCCTTATTCAAAACTTCAGCTGTGGAGTTTCAGAATTGATCCCCTTAGATGTCATCTGAAACTATACTATAGACAAATACCGTACTTATAGTTTCACCATCTGCCCTGCTTTTTCCTAACTCCATTGGGGTCGGCTTCTAGTCTAGCAGGAAGCAGCTGATTACCAGTATTAATAATATGAGAAGTTTGTTTGTTTTTTGGTTATTTAATCGCTAAGTTCTCATCAGGTCTGGTGATAAAACGCCACAACATCCGGATATGGTGCCACGACTGCGACATGGCGCGTTTGCAGCGCGTGGTGTGGGAGGGGCACGGCTCCCGTCTGCTCAGCGAAGTCTCCAACCAGCCCGTGGTCAAGAAGTTCTTGGAGGCCGTGCCTTATATCATGGTAAGATAATGTTAGCGTTGACCTACAATCGAACTAGTTTTTATCGTGAATAGAAGTCGTATTATCAATCAATTGCAACATTTTGTGAATGAAAAACAAAATGTGATCATGCCAAAAATAATTCTGTTTCTTAGTATCTTGGGCAAGTAAAATTATATTGGCAATTACTGGAAAAAAAAAACAAGTTTATTCCACAAAGTTAGATATATTATATAAGATTAATCTATTCAGGAACCACAGGATAAGTTCCTGTGGATTAATCCTTCCATCGATGTTGTTCAAGGAGTAGGTTGCATCAACCTCATAATATTTTATGTACCTACTAATAACAACAGACCATATTCACGCGTCCACATTTTTTTTCCGATTCTCTTTAATTTATGTAGCGTTAGAGATTCATTTATTACAGTAGGCACATTTTAGTTGAAGACTAATAAGCCATAAGGCACTATATTGAACCATATCGTTTTTGTTTTTCCAGAACACCATAAGAGACATCCACACCGCCGTAGTACAGAATGATCTGGAAGGTCTGATGAAACACGCCGGGGACCCCGTGCCTCCCCAAGCTCTGTCCAGCAGGGATGGGAATAACATGACAGTCATGCATAAGGTATAGCCAATTAGCCAGTTATTGTCGACCTTCAAAATGTTAGCATTGCCAGTAGGTAAACATTGCTCAAGCTGTCTTTTTTCTCACCTGTCGATGAAGATTAAAATAATATTGATTTCTCTATGAACTTGGAAATAATTCGATTTCGATATGCAGCAAGAAATGTGCCTTCGCGTTACTCTTAAATTCTAATCGAATGCTGATAATATTTCTCGATTTCCATACCCGGAAGAGAAAGAGATAAATTCAATTATTACTATTACACGTCCAACTGAAGTCTTTATGAATCCAATCCAATGCTATGAATAGTATATGTATTAACCTTTAATCAAAAAAATATTCAGGCTGCAGGTTTAGGTCACGGCGGCATCCTCAAGTATATCGCTGAAAGGTATCCGCAAGGTATTAATGACGTTGATAACGACGGTCGTACTCCACTGCACTACGCCGCCTCCATGAGAGATGACCAGCACACGTACAACACACTTGTTGGCCTCGGAGCTGACGAAAGTTTTGTTGACAACGTAAGTATTAATCGCATACGATCTCTACAACTAGAAGGTTTTCATAAGTTTCGTTCCTTGACACTACATGCCAAACCATGCAAATCCATGAGCTAGTAATCATTTGTATTGAAACATAGTTACCTACTTCATTGTCACTATTATGACTAATTTATTTATATACTACTTATTCAATATTTTCTGGTTTTAGAAAAATAAAACACCAGCTTATTACATAAATAGGCCCCAGGAAATAGATAAAAGTATGTTCAAAACACTACCCGATGCACCCAGAACACCGTCAAGTGCTTACCCAACTTCTTGGGATTGGAAGTTGCTAGACACTGAGGTCATAAGCGAATTAAACAAAAAATCTAGGAGGAGGAATCATAAGGCATCTAACGAAAATATTTCGTCAAAAGATACAAACACGATGACGGCGTCTGAAAGTACAGATAATCGTATTGGTGGGATGAAGGGCAGTAGCACGCATGAACTCATTAACAATTTGCCTGAATTAGATGATGCAAAACAAACTAAAGATGATATTGAGACTCATATTGCAAATGTAGAAAGTAACAAGGTGAGCAGTGCATGGCACGTTATCATGGAATGTTGTTATAGTTAAGTTGCGTTGCTTTGTATGAACATCTGCATGAATTTTTATTTTATGAATTTTAGGAATCAGAAGAAGTGGAAGAAAATCATGAACATGAACAACAAGAAGAAAATGAAACTAACGCAGAAGAAGCTGCCGAAGAACACGAAGAAAAGGCTGATGATGCTGAAGAAGCAGTGGAACATGTTGAAGAAACAAAATTAGACGAAGAAACACCAGAGGATAGTCCTAAAGAAACAACTGATCATGCTGAAGAAGCAGTTGAAAGTAACAAGGAAGGTGCTAAACAAAACGAGGAACCTGCTGAACATAATGCGGAAGCTATTGAGCATAATGAAGAAGCTACTGAACATAATGAGGAAGCTACTGAACATAGCGAGGAAACTGCTGAAAATGTTGAAGAAAGTGCAGTGGATACGCATCACGAAGCAGACAATGATGAAAATGATGAAAATTATCGCAAGGAAGAAAATGAAGAGAAGGCTGAAACTAAAGTAGAAAAAGACGATGACCATACTCATGAGCAAGAAGCTGAAGATGAACATTCGGAACAAACGACTGAGGAGAAACATAACGAACCCCCTCAGGAGAGTCATGACGAGGAAGCAAAAGAAGAACACGAAGAAATTAAATCACATGACGATCATCACAAAAATGAGAACCATACCGGGGAAACTGGGGAACATCAGTCCCATCATAGTGAAGAGAAGGAAACAAAAGAAAACGAAACTTATTATGACAATGATAGTATCGAAGGTGCAGAGGATGATCGTGCTACGTCAAACGAAGGTAATGCTAAACATGTGGACCGCAGTGAAGACGATGATGACGTACAAGTGCAAGGAGAAACACAGTCTGAATATAGTGATTCGAATCTTAAGAGCACAGCAGAACTGTCTGACAGGGGAAGTGCCAAGAGAGGTAAAGCCGAAATCTCTTCTGGCACTATACTCGAAACAATCAAAATCTAATCCTCGTAATTTTAATCAATTATAAGAGGGTCCCTGACAAGTTCAATATTTTTGATTATTTTGCTAATTAAGGACACGTGACCACCGGCCGAAGTACACAGGAAAGTCTTATAGAAGGTGTTGTGAATGGTGAAGCCGAGATGGATTCACAGGATGCAAGTATGACGCGAAGGGAAGGATCAGTGCACGGAGAAGTTCTCGTAGTTGTAAGTATATCTGTAACTTGTACCATCAAGTAAGACAATCGACCGAATAAAGAAGGTAATAAGTAAATTGATTAGTTGATTGTGGTGTTCTTTAGTCTAGAAGCATCATTGTATTGTAGCACTGTGTACTCTCACAGACACCTCGTAACACCACTGTCATGAATTGATTTGCCAGCTTCTTAGATCTTTGTACTTTCTATCAAGTAAACTATTAGTCAGCGATTGTAGTTCTAACTCTAAGAGCGCAAACACATACTTATATTATCTTGACGATTAATATCTTACTTACAATTTTGCAGGACAACGAAATAGACCCAGAAGTAACAGATTTGATAAGTAATGCAAACATGGAAATGTTGGCTACATTAGTTTTAAATGGCGAAGGATCGAGGCTTATAGGAAGGATTTCGAGAAATTCTGAACTACAAGCTTTTCTGGATAATGTACCAACTTACATGGTAACTTATAGTTTCACAAATATTATTAAAGAATTGTAAGTAACAAAAGCATTCATTTACAATATGTTTTTAGCAAAAAATAAACAAAGTGCACGAGGCAGCAAGAGAGGGCAATATAAGAGATCTTCAGGCGGCGCTAGACAGACGAAAGTTCGCAATAGCTCGAGATCCAATATCACCAAATGGTGCAACTCCGTTACATGTCGCGACCATATTCGGGAAAACTAACATCATCAAATATTTGGGTGGAAGGTTTGCCAAATCAATGATCAAATATTTGATAGAACTGTTAAAATAGAATAAAGTTAGATATTAACTACTTAAAATATTTTTATAGGTTCCCTGAAACTCTATCAGCAGTAGACTTTGAAGGAAGGACGGCATTACATTATGCGGCAGTGCTCCCAGACAATGGACATTACTATAACCTGCTTCAACAACTTGGTGCCAACTCGAAAGATTTAGACGATGTAAGAGAAACTGAAGATTAATGATTACATTGATTTGATATTTATACATTTACGGAGATTCATTAAAGCAATTGAAATAAAACCTGTGAAACGTAAAATGAGAATTATGGTTTGTTATAGAATGGGAAGTCTGCTGAAGAGTATCAACATCATCCAAACTTACTACCTTTTGATCAACTGTTATCAGAATATGGTATAAGTGAAGAAGCAGCTAAAAATATGTTCTCCGATAAAGGTATGTAACATCAGCGACCCGAGTAGCTTCTACAGCTAAAAAAAGCGCACTGTATATGAAGAATTTCACTATTACTTGTATTAATATTTAAATGTTGTCCGCATGTTTTAACTTGAGTATGTCTAGTGCCTGAGGATCAAGTGTCATCTCGCCGAGTTTTGGATACGCCTGAAGCTTTGGATACTTTGGAACGATGCTATCATCTCTTAGCGTCTTCGAAACCACCTCGAACACCATTATCCGCCTCTTCTAATACTGCTACGCCTCCGCTCGTACTTGCACGATTCTTAAAAAGAACAGTCTTTGATGTTATAAAATACAGAGTCACTAAATTAGATCATGACCTTTTCGACGTCATCTGGCCTGCTGTGAAAAAGCTCCCGGATAGCAGAAATATTATCCAAACTATCGAGGAAGACTTTCCTGGTGGAATCACAGCCCCGGACTACTACGTATATGATGTATTCAATGAGTTTTTATATCCGCTTGTAAAAGATCTTCACAATATGAACGTGAATTCTGATTTACCAACACACCCCAGATCAGATTTTATAACCACTTCGTCTGCAAAACTATATTCGGAACCTCTTGTAGAATTAAATATTGATCCAAATGATGAATTTGTGCTTTCTGGGGTAGTGGAATGTTCACGTAATTTAGAAGGATTTGAATTACCTTTAAACCTAAAAGTAGGAAAGTTGGAAACAATAGAAAGAATTGTTACAACACTATTGATGAAGGAAGATTTCTCGAAATTCACCGAACTTTCTAATTCCGACTCTAACCATAAGGGTGGAACTTATTACACCTTAAATGAAGTTTTGGAAAAGCCGTCAGAGATTTGTGCAGCGTTAGCATCAAGTGGTCTTCTGATAGCTCTTTGCGATAGAGATGAAATCGATGACTGTGCGAGATTGCATGGAAAGCACTGGCCTTACGGTCGTGGAGTATTCGTCACTGACGATAGAAGCATTGCTGTATGGATTAATGTCCACGACCACATTCGCGTACTTGTATCTACATCACCTGAATCTCCTGGAGAAATTGGCCTAGCATTCAGTAAAGTATCTTATATCATGAGTTATCTTCACGAGAAGCTCGATTTTACTTGGGATGCAAAGCTGGGATATTTATCTGCCAGACCAACATACTTAGGAGCTGGCGTGCGTTTCAGTCTCATTGTTAACTTCCCGGGTCTATCAAAGGACACCGACAACATGAAATATCTTTGTACCATGAGAGGTCTGCAGTACCGTGAAACTTTAAGTGCTGACATTGCCAGAATCAGCAACTATCAGTGTTTAAGTGTAACGGAAATACACTGTTTTAACGATTTTGTGAACGCAGCTTCAAACTTACTTCACATGGAAAAAGATTTAGCAATGCAAAACTCAGCACATATTGCAACGATGCTATCGAACATTTTTCGTAAGAAAAGAAGTAGTCTTACTGGTCACGAAACCCCAGAGAAGAAGGAAAAATTCTAGATGCTAAAATAACTATAGATCCAATTAAACTTTTATTCACCTTCACACAACCGTTCACGTTTCACAAATAATTTTATCGAATGTTGGAAAGATTATAGGTACTGAAAGCGTGCCTTTGTAAGGTTACAGCTGAGCAACATCTAGATATCTAAAAAGTTTTAGGTCAGTAATAAATTTCGTTGATGTCTTAGTGATGTGGCGTGTTCGTGTGAGTCTTACACCAAGTGAAGTCATTGCAAACGTTCACGCTTGCACGTCAAATAGTTACAACAAAATGCTTTCTTTAACTGCACGCGCACCATTAACCATTATCTTTCCAACATTAGATACAGTGTGATGTCGAAAATGTGTTGTCCTGTCTTTAGATGGTGTGTGCTTTTTAGAAAGTAAGTATTGTTAATATAAAACAAAATTTCTAACTGTACGTATTCATTCACATTCTATTAATAACTCAATCTGTCGATATTCTTTTAAAACATAATAACGTTACTCAGCGTTTACGTTTAACGTTCGATCGATAACAATAGGCCATATCAATTATGACTGGCTATGCTAATAGCGCCTTTCTGTCCAGTTCCCACTACTGGCACGGACTATAATCATCTACCACCCACTGCCCCCACCATGTGTTCACGTTCGCGTAAAAACCCACGTGTTTGATATATTCTTGCACCCTCCCCCTTCCACGCAAACATATCGAAGGCCGTCACTGAATAATTGATCGGTTTCAGGCACAAGCCACGCCGACAACGGTCATATGGACATTCCCATCTTTCGGACCGAAGAGGGCAGATATCTTGCTAAGTGTAAGCTCCTATTAAAGTTTTAAAATACTTTTGACAACGATAAAATGGAATTTGTGAGGGACACTAAGAAGGTTGATTTGAACGATGTGTTCACAGCTCTCGGCGATCCTTTGATCAAAGGTCTGACCGAAGTGGCTAATATAAAGCCTAAGGATCCGGTTGCGTTCCTGGCCAGTTTTCTTCACAACTTTCCTGAGCAAGAGAAATCAAATTTAGGTACGCAGGTGAGCATAACTTCCACTCATTTCTTTTTCAAAGTAACTTTTGTTTCAGATTTTTTTGATTGTTCATGTATTATCAGACGGATTAGTATGAAACAGTTCGGTAATATTTTTGCTGTCATACCTATTTGAAAATGTGGTCATGTCAGATGATTGGAATCAAAATAAACAAACCCATGAGGCTAACATTTTTAATTGTCAGACTTGTACGGGCTAAGAAGGAACATGGATGGGTTTACTTGTACTGACTAAAACCCATTCATGTTTCATCGCGTGTCATTTGATGATTTCCCAACAGTAAAAAAAAAGAGGCTAATATTTTGGTCGTTGGCTCTCGTACTAACATGTTCGTTCGCAGATCAAGTAAATGTGTAATAATAATAATCAGTACAAGCAAATGTGCTGCATAAATGTTCACGCACAATTTTGAAACCGGTATCTATCAATGTTATTCATTATCAGTCGATTTTTCGCACACATTTATGATTCCGTAATGAAAACTCGCCACTCGTTACTGTTCGATTTCTGTTCCATTATTTTCGACTGTGCCCAACTGCTCTTTTGTTCTCAAGGTCGCAAACGCAAATGTTAAGCGTGGGATCCCAGGTTCAAATTCCCTGATAAGGCGAGGTGTCATTGAGATTCTTCATTGGGAATTTCTCAGTATATTATAAGACAGTATTATTTTACAAACAATCAAAGCCATTCATTAAAATATTTCCAACCCTAGGAAAGCGAAGTGCTAGTTACTCGAGAAGCAGCCGAAGTAGAGAACGATAACGCCCCGCGGCTCACAGCCGAACCAGTATTGTCAACCGTGCCCCTCGATAGGAACCGGACGGCCACCAAGCAACGGCCCATTGACATCGTCACCGTGGACCCCCAGCCAGTTACTAGCCCTGATGCACCTGAGTCTGCCTTCAGTAGCGCCAATAGAGTGAGTTAATTAAGTGTTTTTTTTTTGTTTTTATGCTTTTGGTAAGCCAAAAGCATAAAAACAACAAAAAAAAAACACTATCCTGAATGCCGCCTTGATCCTAAGTTCGAAGTTGAGTTATTCTGCAAGTGACTTTGATTGTTGCGATACAAACAAAGTCAATGGGTACTCTTGATTTAGATTTCTTAAGAGGAGACCATTTTCAAAATATTTTCGGGATGTTGGAACTTTCAGACATTGGATCTTGCATTTAATTGTAAGTTTTTGACTAGTGCCTCCATCCTTTAAATATATAAAACTAGGCAGATGATGATGATGTGACATCTAACTTACCCGCCCTGGTTTAACGTCATAAAGAAGATAGAGAGAAGTGCAACCATTATAGGTTGATTGAATCAAAGTTCTCACAACACATTTTTTTTCTGTATCAGGACGAGCACGGGCAGTCGATGCTGCACTTCGCAGCCGCTCGCACACACACACGTAATGCGCTGTTCCAGCTGCTGCAGGAGTCAGACATCAGCCTCGGTTACAGGGACGAGCTGTACCGCACCGCCCGCGACGTGTCCATACAAGCCAATGTGCCAGAGAACACTGTGGAGATTGACAAGTGGATGCTACATATGGCTGCCAGAGGTAAGGATTCCATTATGATGACGAAATTGCAAACTTATAAAAAATACAATATTTTAAGGTGTGTTTTGATAATAAGTTTAAGAGGCACCCGTGGTCAGATAATAACAGCCGCACGGGTCGATCTTCAAGGTTCAGCAGCGCTTGCCTGGGTCGGTCTGTAGATTGGTGGCCATCTATGGCCTAGTTTTATACCCAGTTTCCTCCGTGCCACGGAAAGCACGTTAAGCCGTTGGTCCCGGCTGTCATTTATAGATCTTTGACAATCGGAACAGGTAGTCAGTGGTGACAACCAGTTTTACCAACTGAGGACAGGCAGTCGCTCCATGTAAAATCCTGGTATTCAGCTGCATCCGGTTTTAGACTGGAGACCGACGCAAACAGGGAAAAGGCTAGGCAGATGATGATGTTTGTTAATAACCATAGATATAGATATAATTATAAACAGCTGTTATTTCAAGGTTATTTCCATTTAAAACAGACAAAATCCAAGTGGAGCAGTACTAAATCGAGGTCAAGACGAACATAATTAAGTATTTGAAAACTAATCTTATATTGTACTTTATATTTATAAGTGGAAACTTGTACCTGGCCTTAATTTTAAAAACTGTATCCCTTCTTTGTTACTAACTGTAAGTTAATAATTAATTTTCTTTCTAAACAAATTTCTTCTGGTCATCAGGAAACACGGATAAGATAATGGAACTACTAATGGAAGGCTACGACCACATTCTGGATGTAGTTGATGAAGAGGGAGTGTCCATAACGGAGGTGATAGCTCAGCGAGGTGACAGCGACATGAACAACTTGCTCGCTTCTATACCTGCGTTTGAGGTAACAAATGACTTGGCTCTTTTATTTTGCATATTAGTTTCAAAGGAGCAATTTGTATTATTCATAATTTGGTTATACAACCTAACGTATTAGGCAATAATAACATTACTGCTACGCTGGACATGTGGCTACCCAGCAGCGTACAGTAGCGTAGCGTCTACGCCGTAGACTACTCCTCAACTACGCTGTAGCGGCTACGTTGCTACGCTGAAGCAGATGGCCCTGTTTCTACGCCGTAGCAGGTAACAGCTACGTCGTAACGCTACGAACTGCGAGCTACGCTGTAAGTCCACAACGAAACGCTCTTTTTACACGCTACGCCAACCGGCTACGCAATACCGCTACGAGCTACGCCGTAACGGTACGCTACTACATGAAAACTAAAACGCATCAGGAGTCTCGCGAGTCTCTCCACGGCGCGGTGCGGCGCGGGGACCTGGCGGCGGTGCAGAGCGCGCTGGCGGGCGAGGGCGCGCGCACGCTGGCGCGCTGTCACAACGCGTTCGGTCGCACCGCGCTACACGTGGCCGTGCTGGCTCAGCATGAGGACGTGGTGGCCTACCTCGCGCACAACTATCCCGAGCTACTGCGCCTCGGAGATAACGTGAGTTGGTTCAATGACCTGGCACTGCAGTCACAAGCACCACTATGTATGTACACTGAAGACCAACCACGAACACTAATATGTAAAAACCTGTCACACTTCAAAAGCGATTTTCTCTTTGAGATAAGATTTATTTCATAATAGTATGGGTCCTAAACCCATGATTGGCGTCCGATAAAACACGTGCGGTTGCGGTGCACGCTCGCGTATTTCTAGTGAAGAGTTGTATGAGCAGCGTTAAAAAAATGCTGGTGCGTGCAGCGGGTTTTTTAAGGATATTTTGATAGAGGGCAATCCCAGGTCCTTCAGCTCCTTGCACGCGGGCGAGTTGCAAGCGGACGCCAGAAAGGGTATCCACACTTACTAAAGCAACGACTTTTGTTAGTGAGTAAAACGAATAACAAAAAGTTAAAGCAAAAACGAGTATTCGTTTCTAATTTGCGATGAAGAACTGTTACAACTATGGTAGTGCTTTTCTATTTTGTATAACCATGGTTCAACATAAAAGATTAAAAAGTTACAAAACGCTACTTTATGTTGTAAAACATTGTTTGGTTTTGGTTTCGGTTTTCTACTATGTGTAGTTAATTTCTCCATGTGTATGTAACCTAGCTACCTTCATCACACCGTCTCAGTAATAATCCTTTGACAAAACTTTATCTAAAAAATAGAAGAGAATTTCAGAATTTTGCTTGCAAAAACTGTGTTACTGACTCCTATTAAGTGGGTGATAGACGTGCGAACTTTAAGTACGCGGTTTTTAAGATCGCGAACTTACTCGGCGCGACGTCGGTGACACACGAGAAGCTGGCTCACACTGTATTACCAAGTCATCGACGGAAGAAGCTTTGTGTTATTTAGGAATTGTATCTTATAACGTTTTAAAAACAAGTAAAAAAAGAAAAAAAAAACGAAAAGTTTGGATAAAAAACTATACTTTTGTCTTTGTATTCGTTGCTATTAATTTTCCAAAGACAAGGATTATTACGGAATCCTTCTAATAAACTCTGTTAGTAGATCATGAGAATATGTACGGAAATCTTTCATTTTAAAATTTTTACAACACAGATGATTAGCTAAACCAACAAAAAATACGTAGAAAAATGGCGGCTCGCGGCTCGCAGTGCTGCCACACGTACGAGCCAAGACGAGCTACGAATAAGATTTCAAACCGGTTGGATCGCCGGCGAACTTGCGCGGCAATTTTTAAGTACGCGTGCTTTAGGTGACACACACGCGAAAAAGGTCGACGAGCCACAAGTCCGCGTACTTACTCGCACGTCTATCACCCACTAAAGTTATTCTTAGACAACTTTTCCGTTTTGCAACAGTTGGAGCGCACACCACTACACTACGCGATGGGCGTGGAGAAGATCGAGTCTCTGAGCAGAGTGCTGATCCGGGCCGGCTCGAAGCGCGTTCTCAAAGACCTGAAGGGGCGACAACCCACCTACTACTTCATGAACAAGTCCGAAATACTGCGCCTCAAGGAGGAAGAGGAAGTTTACTGAACACTTTAGCATACATTAGAATAGGCGTCAAATATGGCTGTGGCTTGTAGGGGAAACTTTGTAAAGGGGGTTAGCGTAGGAACTAGGACCTAGAAACTCGTCGCTTCTTATTAAAGCACCTTTCGCAACTCGCAAACTTTTAGTTTCAAATAATAGTATGTAGTTTAATCTTAGAAATATAGGAAAATTATCGAGTGCCGAATAGTAGATATTTGTCAATTTTCTATGATATGTATTTACGTATATATACTTGATGGGACCTTATTATACTTTGGTAATAATTATAATAATTAAAAAACTACACATCGAAAAACCTTGCTTTATTTAGTGACTTGATTACTACAATAAGCCTAACAAAAGTAAAAACCCGTCTACAACAAAATGTTATTATAAAAATCGAAAATTTATTAGTACATCCTTTAAAAAAGGAATTATTTTGTAAACGATGTACAAGGTGTAAATCCATCACGATGCCGTCAACCAAGCACTCCGTACATAAAACTAAATCTACGCAAATATTATTGCTGGGAAAAAAAATACTTTACCCTGTAACATTGAACTGATGGATGCATTGAATAGTACAGTTATCATGGAGGTATTTAAGATAAAGTTACAGTAAAATGATATACTTTATTGTATACACAAAATAAAACAATAAAATTAAAAATATGTATTTAAAACAAAGGATGTGACGGTTGGAACTTCGACCGGATTTTTTAGGGTATTTTTACATCCATTACATATGGGTTATGAAACATAATTTAAATTTTGACGCGCACCCAAAGAAAATAAGGGCTCTTGTTCAAGACCGGTTTCTGTCAGGTGACGCCGAACCGGTCGAAGAACCGATGAAAACCGGTCATGAACGAACAGTGCTGTAACTATTACAATAATCAGTTAATTTTATTAGACACCTACAATAATTAATTATATCTTCTTCAACTAGGTGTTCATGTGGGGGATTGCCAAGGAATAGGATTTATATACATATCCGAGACGGAACCTCGCATACCTGCAAACATGAAAAAGCATTATATAATAGAATAAACCTAATGCAAAAAATGCAAAGTTTCCAATAGTATTGCACGGCTGCGGCGTATTTGGAAAATATGTAGATATTCTACACCAAATTGGCATTTTTTGTCATTGCAAAACTCCTAGGTACTGAGTAGGATCACATTACTAATAAATAGGGATGATGACTGGGTAAAGAAAACGAAATTCTATTTTGTCCGTCGATCAGGTAATACAAAAATATTAGATACGTATTTTTTGTTTTATCAAGTTGGCAAAAAAATACTTAGTTAAAACGCATTAAAGTTGGAGAGTGGGGGCTCACTACGTCACAACTAGGTATAAAATGTACTGAGCCGTGACGTCATGCGCGAATTCAACTCAAAATATCTCCGTAATTTTACGATTACGTGAAAAAAGAAAAAATACGTGTCGAATACTTTTTAATAATCCACCCGAAAGACAAATAAAAAAAAATGAGTCACCATCCCTATTGCACTCCAGCCAGCAAGAAGATGACTTTCAACTTTATTGTCTGACTGACTGATATTCAGCTGCATACGATTAGACTGAAAACAGATTTGGGAAAAAGCTAGGCAGATGATGACTTCTTACTAAGTTCGCCCTGGTTGAGCGGCACAGGCAGGGGCTTCTTCTTGCTGATGCGCAGCCAGTCTCTGTACGCCCGCTCACCATTGGAACGCCTGCGTTCCTCATCAATGGCCGCGCGTGCTCTGTTACGTTCTTCACGCGTTTTCATCGCTGCAACACATTTATTTTCATATTGAGTATAACAACTTAATAAAGCATTCGTTTCAGGGCATTTATTAATAAAAAGCTTTTTTATTGATAAGTGATTTGTAACGGTGAAGGAAAACATCGTGAGGAAACCGGCATGTCCTAGAACTAAAAATTCGAAGACATGTGACATCTACCA
Organism: Cerastis leucographa; assembly: GCA_963082945.1. Lineage (NCBI taxonomy): Eukaryota > Metazoa > Arthropoda > Insecta > Lepidoptera > Noctuidae > Cerastis > Cerastis leucographa. The sequence continues at coordinate 8,308,376 of OY720361.1, forward strand.
ACCTGCACTGGGCCCGCGTGGTGGATTACAGCCCATTCCCTCTCATAGAGAGGAGGCCTGCATCTCAGCAGTGGGAACAATATAGGCTGATGATGATGATGATGATGAATGTAGTTTTCAGTTTTTAACCGACTTCTAAAAAAGGAGGAGGCTCTCAATTCGGATGCTTATTTTTTTTTTTTTATGTTTTGTCGCGTATACCTCCGTCGCTTGCGATATGGAAAATTCTTTTTTTGTTGGAAAGGGTATACTTTCCAGATAGTTCCATAGTCACCAAGTTGAGATCTGATGGTGGAATCTTGGTGAAATCGAGGGAACTCTTCAAATTTTATAGGTAAACGTACAGCGATTTTGGTATTTTCTACAACAAGTGAAGCATTTGCGTTCAATAAGAACCATTCTACTATCAGATCTGATGATGAATACAAGAGACAGGCACCGGAACTCCATAATAAGACATTGTATCTTAGCTGTGTTTGGGCTTGTTTGAATTGTATCGGTGTGCACTTTCCAGGTGTACCATTAATAATAAAAAAAAAAAAATTTTTAACCGACTTATATTAGGAGGAGGTTATCGGTTCGATTACTATTTTTTTTATGTATGTACACCGATTACGCTGAGATTTATGATCCGATTTGCGTGATTCTTCTTTGGTTTGATGCAAAATAGTTGCCAATTGGTCCCATAAAATTTTAATATAGTTTGGCCATGTAGTTTTCATTATATATATTTTTTTTATTTGTATTTTGTATGTACATTTTTCACGTATGACGTATGTACACCTATTTCTCCGTGATTACTGGACCGATTTAGATGATTACTCATTCATTTGGTAGAGAAAGCTTGCCCGGTGGGCCCATATGAATTTTATTATATTTGCTTAGGTACTTTTTGAGTCATCCTCTTTATTATGCATTTTTTCCTTTGTCATATGTATAGACGATTTGCTGGTGTCTAGTTACAATGTAAAAATGATACTTGACTAGGATTTAAACGATAACGAGATAACGCAACTGAAAAGGCTAAAATAAAAACTTTTTTACAAAAAAAAATAACCGACTTCCAAAATTATTTTCCACTTTTAAGTGTTTTTTTTGGAAGTCGGTTTTTTTTTTAAAGGTTTTTATTTACCTTATTTTATATTTTTAGTTCGAAGTTTGTTCTGTCTCGTTCTGTATTGGTAGGTATTTTGTGCCTACCTTTTTCTTTAGTTGTGTTTTTTGTTACTGTAGCTGCATTTAACTACGGAAACATTTAAATGGCCTTCAAATTCGTATTGTTTGGGAACGTTGTTTCTATTAGCTGGAAGTTTCCCGAACACCATAAACTAAAATAAACTATGAGGATTAACAGATTTGTCGGTATTGGAAAACCTGTATCTTTTTACTGTTTTTATGATTGTATCCCCTCTCTTTGACCGCTACCAATCCGTTTCGACTAATTCTGATTCGGGAACCTGTATCTTTATGCAAACGCCCTAAGATTGCTGTCTAAAAATATTGCTTGAGTCAGGGATGAAATCTGTGAGAAAAAAGTTTAGGTACAACATTACCTTTCATTTCCATCTCCTTCCTATGTATCCAGTCCGCTAGTTTCTCTTCCTTGGCTCTCTCACGATTGTTTCGATCTCTCTCGATTTGTTCCTTATTTCGATACTGTCGCACGATCTCGTCGGCTCGCTGTCGCTCCGTCTCGATTCTTTTTCGCTCCAGCCACTGACGGAACGACTCCTCGCGTTGCTGCTGCGATATTGAAGGACCCAAGCTGCCAGACCGTCTCATGCCGTCAACCTTCATCTTCTCAAGACGAGCTTTATCGCGTTTCTAAGACCATAAAAGTGAATGCGTTTGTTGGAATATTTTGGATAGGTACTAGAGCTAATGCCTCCTTTCATTAAAAGTGCCTTACACTACTCTGCGGGTTGACTTCAGCTCCTCGTAAGCCCTCTAAAAGTTCGGGACCCTGGCATCCCAAAAATATCAAAGGCGTAAAAATACTTATTGCTTTTAAATGAATGTTTAATTTTTCAAATTAAGAAAATTAACAAACTTGCGTTTGTCTAGTACCTACCTACCTAAGTTTTTGTTAAACTGCTGTAGGTAGGTACTTAGATTGCAGAGCAAACTGAATAGTGCATTAAGGGAGTTGGAAAACGGTCTAAGTAGTTTTCCTTTTAGTTTCTAGTATAATTACAGGTCACTTGTAAAAAGAAAGACCACTCATAAGATGTTACTATTTTCTGTTAACGTTAAGATATATTAAAATACTAGCTTCTGCCCGCGGCTTCGCCCGCGTGGAGTTTGGCAATTGCCCACGTATGCGTTAACTCCCGCAAAATAATGTCGAAAATAGTCATTTAAATGTCATAGATAATTAAATATAGTTGTTGCCCGCTTCGCTCGCGCGTAAGTGTAGGATAAATAGTTGTGTAAAAGTCTGCGATTTTCGAAGTAAGAAGCCAGAGAATTCAATCTGGTAAACAGGCAAAAAGTATATGATGGCGTTTTTTTTTTTAATTTTGTATTTTTAGTGACATAAATGGGTTGAACCAGAATTTATTTTATACATGTCTTCCGAGTTACGGTGCCGTAACTCAAATGCCCCGGTCAGTAATGGTGTAAATGAGCTAACTTCATTCAAAAATACTCAGATTAAACCAATCTATTTAACTCGCGGAAAACTATATTAATAATATCCTAGCACCTCTTTGTAAATGACGTTTGCGGTGTTTCCTTTTGGGGTTAAAACTACTAAGTTACTTGCAGAGCTCACTCCAGAGCACGTAAAATAAAACTGTACATGTGAAAAACAGTTCTCACTTAAAGCCAGCCATAGCCTAGGGGAGGATATTGAGACATTGCGTATTTTAAATGTTATTATTGAAAATGAAGTCATCATTATGTTATTATTTAGCGACCCGGAAAACCACGAAAACGACACCCAAGACGGAAAAACAGAAAAGTTTCCTCGGCCCATCTTAGATTTTAATTTTGACCCCACTTTCGTTATCGGCGACCCTGAAGTCCACAAAAACAAAACACGTGCAAGAAAAAAAAGAAAGTTTTCCTCGGCATCATTTTGGTAAGCGATCCCGAAAACCACGAAAACGACACTCATGAACGAAAAACAGGAAATTTTCCTCGGCGTCATCTTGGATTTTCATTTTCATTGCCATTGAGTCGCGCAAGTGTCCAATCGCGCGAGTGTCTGTCACGCAAGTGTCCATGCGCGCAAATATCTTTTTGCGTAAATGGGTCTGTCCTTCGCACAAATGGCCCAGATTTCCTAGAAGTGTGTACTTATACGAAGTTTTTTTACCGTATTTGTCCATACAAACGTGCTAACACTACAAAACGAAAATAAAAAAATTGCCAACCCCGTTATCGTCTGAGGGATGGAATTTCCAAAAACATTGTGATACGTACTTATCAATTCAATCGAGAAACACAAATAGTGAATTTCAAGCTGTGCAGACCATTTTTGTTTTACTAATGTTTCAACCCCTTTTCTCCCTTTTGGGGTTGAATTTCTAAATTAAAAGAATATTATTAAAAGAAAATTAAAGAGGAGCTCGTGGCTAAATAATAACAGCCGCCCGGGTCGATCTTTAAGGTTAAGCCGTGCTTGCCGAGGTTGGTCCGTGGATGGGTGACCATCATTACATACCGAGTTTCCTCCGTGCCTCGGAAAGCACGTTAAGCTGTTGGTCCCGGCTGTCATTTGTAGATCTTTGACAGTCGTTACGAGTAGTCAGAAGCCAAAAAAAAGTCTGACATCCAGTCTTACCAAGGGGTATTGTATTACCCAGTTACTGGGTTGTGGAGGTCAGATAGGCAGTCGCTTCATGTAAAATACTGGTACTCAGCTACATCCGGTTAGACTGGAAGCCGACTCCAAGAGAGTTTGGGAAAAGGCTAGGCAGATGATGGGGTTGAATTTCTAAAACCGACGAAATACGTGTTCATTTATTATTGCTCAGAAACTTCAATATATGTCATTCTTCTTACTTCAAAAATGATGGATTCCGCATAAAAACTTTGAACCCCTTTCTCACCCTCTTAGGGGGTAAATTCTCAAAAACGCTAAAATACGTAATTATTTCTTTCGAACCAGAAGCTTGTATATGAAATTTCAGCCTTCTAACTTTAAAAATGTCGATTTTCCATACAAACTTTCATCCCCTATTTAAGTCCCTTAGGGGTTGAATTTCGAAAAATCCTTGCTTATTCTTTGTTTACATTATAAAGGGAACCTCTGCAAAATCTCAGCTTTCTAGGTCCAAGGGTTTGGGCTGGGCGTTGATGAGTCAGTCAATCAGTCAGTCGGTCAGGACTTCTCTTTTTATTTATATAGATATATAATAATAATAATAGATAGATAGAAAATAAGTAGCTGTCCAGCGCAACTTCGTCTGCGTCACATTTTCCCCGTTTTCGCAACATTTTTCATTGCTACTCCGCTCCTATTGGTCGTAGCGTGAAGATATATAGCCTATAGCCTTCCTCGATAAATGGGCTATCAAACACTGAAAAAAAATTTCAAATCGGATCGGCAGCCCAAGTAAGCGCAACCTAATCTCAGACTACTACTTAGATCTTAATTCAGTAAGTACCTCTTGGTCTTTCCGTGCTACCCATTGCCTAAAGGCTTCTTGCTTCTTACTTTCATTCCGCTCTCGTTCCTCCTTAGCTGTAGTAGTGGTAGACACGGATGCCACTGATAACCTAAATGTGTCGGGTCCATCTTCACGATATGTAGTACCAAACCGTGGTGTGTCTTCATGATTGTCTGACTTCTCCAGCTTCCCTGGACCTGTCAGCCGACATGACTTTCTCTTCACACTACCTGACGAAACACTCGACTCTCGACCACTTAACATTGGTGTGGAGTTACTCCTATAGCTACTGTGAGGATGCGGAGTGACATCCGAGACGCAAGAGTCCGCCTGCAGAGATGTCACAGAGTGCGATGACTCCACGGGTTCGATATAAATAGCCGGATTAATGTAACGTGTTTTGCTTTTTCTCGACGCATCGGATTCCGAATCACTATAATATTGTATATTTTCGCCTGCTCCATCAAAAATATGATTAGAATTTCTTAATTTCAATTCATAAAACGCAGAGTTACGGGCGCTGTCGCCAAAATTCCCTTTGTCGATGTCCCTCGCCATTGCCTCAAAATAATTCCTTTAACAATAATTATTAACCATAACTAAACAAATCCAAGTAGACGAAGTGAAATACTAGACAACAGACTCAAGAAAATATAAAATTAACTGTCAGAGTGTATTAGAAATAGTCTGTCAAGATGGCTTACATAACTGAAACAGTTCGTTCTGAAAACGAAATTTATGACTTTAGTTAGTGACCAGTACTGATTCTGTGACATGTAACATAAAGGATTTATTCACTTTCTTGAAAATCCGCTAGGTTCTATTCATTGTATTAGGTAGATCCCTACGAGCATTGTTAGAGATACTTGGGGAGATGAGGTGCGCTCACACATAGCACACCACTCGCCGCACGCCGCCGCTCACAGCACACTGCTCACCGCACGCCGCTCATGTCTCTTCTCGTCGCCGCTGCCGCTGCCGCGCTGGCCTAAAAAATTAGAGACATCTCTCCTGTGTGCTCAACCGTTTCCACTAAAGCTAAGCGGAGACGAGAAGTTTAGTGTACCTAAATAATAAAATTCTATTGATGGTTTAAAACACATCTCTCTTCTCGTCTCTTGTCCGCATCTGTGGATTCTGGCCCCTTCATAAATAAATAAGGTAGAAATAAGGTAAGTGTTTAACAACTTTTATAGCTGACTGTAGAAAATGAACTTCGGAAGTTAAAATAAATCATGGCATGTAAGTAATCAATCAATAAAACTGTTGTGTTCTGATAGTTCTGCCTTTACGAAAAATAATAAATAGGCTGTGTTAGTAATTCTTTTATTGATTATCTTTAAATGTTCAACCAGAAAATGATAGGGAAAATACAAACTGCATTTATACACATTCATAGAAATGTATTCATTATAGACATAGGGTACATATTTAAATTAAATATTGACTGTTAGCCAATCATTATCACTTTTGGATAGAATTAAACCTGAAATATACGAATTTATCAACAGAAATTTTAGTTTCCACTATATAGAAATGAAAACCACTGAGGCTTAATGAAGGTATTATTAAGTAACATAATATTTTAGCTTAACTAAAACCTATTTATGAATAGTTTTGGAACAACTGTCTATATAATCATATTGTAGTTTCATAGCAAGTTCGTATTTTTAAATACTATGGGGATGAACATTTAATGTAAAAAACAGGGTTTTTGGAACCACAATTTTGCCGATGACACCATAAAAACAAATCTCACAATCAAGCATGTAACCACTACAATATTATGTCACACAGAAATATTTTACGGCACAGCACTCAGTCTCACATTGTAATAAGAGTCTTCAGCCTCTCGCCTTGCTATAAAACCACAACATGATGTACTCACTTAGTTTTTAATCACTAGACAAAAGCAAATAATAATACAGTAATGCCAACATCAAACGCTACACTCTAACTCAAGTGAACTATTACCTCAGATGACTTCGTTTTTGTATGACTTCATTCTTCACTTTTAATTCGATTGAAACGCAGAAATTAACAGAAAGTGAAGTGTCTGTTGTGTAAAACTCAAATAAATCTAAAAAATACGTGAGAACTAATACAAAATTTTTCAAAGTCATATTAAAAAACAAGATAATACTCTTGTCCGTGTAGAAATAATATTTACATAAATGCTGCATAGTGAATAAAAATTAAGGTTTAAAAGTCAGTATCAGTTTACTCTTAAATCCACAATGTATTCTTACAATTGTTTGTGACTAAAGAGCTACTACTCGAGATTGAAATAATGCCTAGTATAGAGACTCCGCGTTCGATGAACGGGGCTTTTTGATCTTCTCCAAGTTCTTGATTACGATGTCATGGAGTGAGCAGTAGCGGTTACGTATCTCGCACATCACCAGCCATAACGACAGGTATTCCTTCTCGTCCAATTCCTGACAAAGAAACAGTTAAATTAATATTATTCCTACTAATATTATATAAGCGAAAGTTTGTGAGGATGAATGGATGTTTGTTAATCTTTTACGCAAAAACTATCTGGATGAAATTCGGCATAGATAGTAAGATCCCGTAGGAGAATTACCGAACAAAACGCGGGCGAAGGCGTGGGCACAAGCTAGTTATACATATTTCGTTATTTACTATCTGCTCTAAGACCGCCGTTGTATCCATGGAATTAGCAATGTTTTCACATTGCTGTGAATAATTTTTTGGTATGCAATGAAGAATATTTATCTAATTCCATTTAGTTACACATCACTTGATTCTGCTGTTGATTAACTGATATTAGAATAAAAACGCAAATATCCAGTTTGCGTTTGTTTCAGCCATGTGTTTGTGTCATTTGCAACAGAAGACAAAATCTTTCCTGTTGACAACTAAGGAAAATTTACGTCAAAACAAAACAGTTTGCTTTTTCCTGTCTTTTAGACTTATAGAAAGAATGTATGACCAATTTTCTATGAAAGCAAAAAGCAAATTTAATGTATAACTTGATATTTTAGGTGCCTAGTGGTGGATATCCACCAACCCACACTGGGCCCGCGTGGTGGATTAAAGCCCACTCCCTCTCATTGAGAGGACGCCTGTGTCCCAGCAGTGGGAACATTATAGGCTGATGATGATGAATGGTGGAAGGTTCTAGAAACAAAGCATTTTCTTGCCTATAGTTTCTATTACAATTAGATAAAAAGAAACTGGGCAGAGTAAAATACTGACTTGGACTGCTCTCCTGTAGTCATCAATGTGTGGGTACTTGGCGACTTTAGACACAATCTTCGCTCGCGAGATGAAGTATCGTGAGATTTGGTCAAAGAACGCGGCAGCCTCCGACTCCACGGACTGAATCTCAGCGAGTGTATCCTCCTGTATCGATACACCGAAGTTGTTGCCGTCCTCGATTTTAGGAATCATGAATGATATCCACATTTTCAGCTGGAACAATTGTTAGCAATACTAAGTTATCGGGTCGACATTTATTATACAGAAACCCTTATAGAGCCTGCAAAACATCTGTGGACTATAATGTCGAATTCGTAACTGTTGGTTTTGTCGGTCTGTGTAGATTGGCGCCAGCTGACTTCTTACTCCCAAAAATCCATCGGTGGCCAGTTGCAACGAAACCGAAGGAAAGGCCAATTGTCACGACTTATCCTAGATGGGCGACGAAAGCATCACGAGGCAAGGCAACGCAAAATTACACAATGTGACGCAATTAAATGTAAGTCACCTAAATTCGAATGATAATTGATGTGTCATTGGGGCTATCGTTTCAAATAAGGCACTCTGGGCAAGTAAGTGCCCATGGCCCCACGATCCTAGGAAGTAAAAATTTCTTATACCAGGCGGGAAACTTTTCGAGCTCTCTTTTTTCATTCTCGCATCCTACATTCATAGGATTCTCTAGCTATTCAACATATGTCAATATTTACTGAAAAGTTAGAGAACTTTCCCATTATTCCGAAATACAGCCTGATTTATTGCTACGAATGTTTGCAAATTGTACTTCCAGACTCCGCCATCTACGTACCAATCGCGGTAGTCATATTCAAACATCCCCAGTTCTTGTCACAGCTGGTCATATTTGTGAGACTCCCTAATGTGACGTTACATATTTTACATGTTCATATTATTCGATTTCATTTTAATCGAATTTCATTTTGGTTTTGCAATAGATGTTTGGTCTATTTCGGTTTTGAAGAGTTGAATAACAATTTTTAAGTTCAAATTTCCTGTTTTAATACTTAGATATAGGAGATGTTGAAATGTGACGTCACGAAATTTAGTACTCTCTCCCCTTGTCAGACAATGTCACCCCTTCCCCCCCATCCCTTAACATGTGCCGAAATTTATAGATGGCCCCTAAAACCAATTTCATGGATTTCAAAAATTCATTCGTCGCTCATCTAGGATACAGGGTCAGTCTCCATCACACTGCACAGTAGTAAACAAATGAAGTGATAATTTGCATATTTCTCCCTAGAATAAAACTCACCCAATTTGTGAGGTGCGCAGGGAAAGAAACATCATGTCATTGGACGGTTGCAGCGTCGCGTCATACGGCGTAGTTTCAATTGGCGACTGTCGCGGCGACATACGCAGTGTTTGTGCAGATGTCGATAGCGATTGAGTTCCATTAGGCTTAATAGCATATAATCAGAAAGATCTATACAGTTTTCCAAATACATGTAGGCATGTTGTTAATAGTGAAATAGAAATTGCTTGTAACTCCAAATATAAATAAAATACCTAATGGTTTTCTCAAGTTGACTATAGTTGAAGGATTGTGTTACTGTATTTGAATAGAGACCACTTCCAAATAACAACAAAGATTTCCACTGTAATTCCACTGACAGTAACATTTCTTTCCCAAAATCTTACTTTGCTTTGTCTTAGCTAATATTGAATTTATATCTATTATAAAGTGCTTATCTACTCCTGAATGTTGATGATTTATAGAAACAGGCAATTCAAGTTCGGCAGCAATTTTAATCAAGACAATAATCCATATCACAGGTTTCATCTGGTGCAACTTGGAAGCGGCCCGTGCCCAACACTATACTTAACTAGGCTGAGCTGATTGATAATGGAAGCTTCCCATAGGAATAAATCCTCTTGCATGAGTCCTTGATCAAGTCTTAGCTAGTATGATACTGTAAATTGATGAATTCTTCATGATATTCATAACTTTTTAACATTAACGTAACTTACCAAATTGGAATCTTCAACCAGTTCCCTAATGTGTGGCTTTACAAGATTGATGAGGTCACTGAGTGGTTTGTTGCATGGCACGGTGCCATTGGGCAACGCATACACTCTAGTGCCCTCAGATGTGTTGCTTGACACATCAGATGAGTCCATCCGCTGACGCTTGGCATTTGGCTCAATAACTTCTGCTGCAGGGGGTGGCACTGGAATGTTTAAGTCCTGAAATGGCGACACACTGTGTTCAGTCACATACTACCTAAGTGCTGTAAGTACAATGACCAAGAAACAAAATGGCCTCATCTCTACATTGAAAAATGAAATAACATTTTGAAGATAACATAGCACATTTAAAAGTGATTTATATTATTATGATTCAAACGATCCATACCTGATGTACATCAGCTAATTGCCGGTTCTGGAAATTTGGTGTTTCTAGTAGTTCATTTAATTTCACTATCTTCTCTGGAAATCCTTTTATTATTAGATGCTCGGCCTTCTGCTTGAGGGAATCCTTGTAATCCTGTACCTGTAACAGGTACACGTGCCCGATTTACATGAGCCACCTAACAACAGCCATTATCCGTTGTTACGCTAAGATCCCCCACGGCCGCGCAATATGTTGAGGTTATGTGCTCTTAAAACATAAAACCTACCGCTCCCATTGTAATAATTACTCGTTCCGGTGCTTTTCCAACAGTGAGTGAGAGTAATTTTCAGAGTAGGATTTCACCACGAAACAATATTATTCACCAGCACTAACTTTTTAACAGACAGACTGTGAGGTCACACACACACTAATCAAAGTACGACTCGTGTCAAACAAAGCGATGTCTCATTAAAATGAATATTAGATTTACCTTTTTCGCTACGTCTGTCATTGTGATAATATTATTTTTATTGGGATTTTAACTATGTTCTAACCCTTTTTACACTTGTTATACAAAATACAGTATTTAATCCACACAACTTTTTACGCTAACAACTCGTGTGAGTGAATGAAATGAATTTCGTTTGTTAGTTCCGTCCGACGCATTCATTCGAAGTTTTCAAGAACATAATATGTTACTAAACTAAAAAAATACAAACACTTTATTACCGATTTCTTTAGAATAGGGTTTTCCTTCAAATCTAAATCCATTATTTTGGAAATATTTACTTTATTTTTTACACGTTATGGCGGTGTGACATAACCAACTTTTTAATTTTTATACAAAAATGGCATTTCTTCTATTTTCCCAAATATCAAAAAGTCCATAGCCATAGCCTCTCCACTTTGCTCTCCACCCTCCGCTCTGTACATGAACTCTATGACGTTCAGAGGCTGGACAAGTAAGCGAATCGGAACCATTGATCGGAACAGTGAACACTGAGAATAAAGAGCAAAATCGATTTAATTTTGCATTCATTTGACAGCTACGTTGTCACTACACTTGTCAACGAACAATCAAAATCAACGTCAACTTTTGGGATTCGGCCACGGTGTTTGTAGATAGCACGTGTGTTTAGAATTTTTTGCTGTTTTTAAAAAAGTTTTTCGATATTTTAGTGACTTGTCAGTGTGTATTTGTGTTGTTTTTGTGTTCGTAACCAGGTTTGTACTGTGATTGTTTAGCTTTAAGTCTCTTTTTATCCTTTTCTCCCAAAATGGATAAAAATAAACCTCCTGATCCGGATCCTCCCGATATTCGTTCCACCTCTTATGATCAGAGCCCACTCAACCCACTATCGCAATTCGCGGATGTTGTTTGCAGTGCTACAGCGATGGATGTTTCACAAATATTGCAACCACATCAAAACTCACGCAAGCGCCATGTTGACGAGGAAGTCTCGTCCCCATCCCTCCCAAACAAGCAACAAAGAAGCCAAATTGGGCGTACTAAGTATTCGGTCATGGATAAGGCTCCTTATATTGTCCACGTCTCACGCATTGAGTCTCAACCAAATGCTGGCACCTCCCTTCACCCTGTAAACTTCGGAAAGTTCCTTATGAACAACAACATTGCGAACATTGTTCGCGGTGGTGTCAACAGAGTCGGCAGAAACCGTGTTTCAGTGGAGTTTGCTTCCCCTCAGGACGCTAACTCTTTCATAATCAACAGTCTGTTGTCCAAATACAGTTATACCGCATCAATCCCTTCATTCAATATCACAAGGATGGGTGTTGTTACCGGGGTTCCCTCGGAACTTACGGAAGAAGAAGCCATGACTTATTTGTCTGTGCCCTTAGGTTGTGGTCAAATATTGAAAGTCCGACGCATTAACCGAAAATTACAAAAAGACGGGGTTAATGAGTGGAAGCCCACTGAAACATGTGTTCTGACCTTTGATGGACAAGTACTACCTTCTAGGATATTCTGCTGTTACACATCCCTCCCTGTTAAACAGTACATATACCCAACAATCCAATGTCGCAAGTGTTGCAGATTTGGACATGTAGCAAACCTTTGTAGGTCTAAACCACGCTGTAATAAGTGTGGCCACGACCACCCAGGCGATGGTTGCAATATTTCTGTTGCCGAGGCCTTCTGTGTGCTTTGTTCGGGTAATCACTTTGCTGATAGCCAGTCATGCCCTGAGCATGGCAGGCAGAAGGCTATTAAGACCGTCATGGCTGAGAAAACTATCCCCTATGCTGAGGCTTGTAAAATTATCCCAACAGTTTCCAGAAATTATGCGAATAGCGTCAAAACACCCAGTTCACAGTCCTATCGTAAAACTGTAACACTTAAACCCAAAACACATGCCCCCCTTTCCCCATCATATGATAGAAATGCTCATCAGCAGATAATTAGTTCTCCCCAACCCTCACAGCTCAATGGCTGTGCTCTCAATTCCAATCATGTCTCAGACAATACTGGTTCTATTATTGAACTTCTAATAAAACTTTTACCTACACTTATTTCTTCTTCTTCCAATTCCCAAACACCGTCCAACGTTGCCGATCAACTTATTTCCCTTCTTTTATCAATAAAAAATGGCGTCCCGCCTAGTATTCCTTCAGTGGAACGTGAGGAGCGTGTGGCATAAAAAGCACGACCTCATATTCCTATTAAATAAATACAAGCCTCTGGCTTGTTCCATAGCTGAGACTTGGCTCACCCCAAGTCTTAGCTTCCGCATGCCACACTTCAACATTCTCAGATGCGACAGATCTGACGGCTATGGAGGTTCGGCTCTCCTTGTCAATAATCGGGTCCCTCTTCTGCCCCTCCCTTTGCCTTCACTCACAGGAGATATGAGTATTGTGGCAGGAACGGTAGAAGGCATTACAGTGTTTTCAATATACATTGCTCACCCTCGGCCTGAATTTTTGAATATTTTAAAAAACACTTTTTTAACTATACAAGGACCAATTTTGGTCATGGGTGATTTTAACTGCCATCATTACAGATGGGGATCCGAACGCTGTGATGCCTTTGGTGTGGCCCTGGTTGAGATTTTGGATGATCTGGACCTCTGTATCCTAAATAATGGTTGCACGACCCGCAGATCCCCTCCTGGACAACAAAAGAGTTGTGTGGATCTAACATTTTGTTCCGTTGAGGTGGCAGCTTCAACCCATTGGGAATGTACGTCCTTGTCGCATGGCAGTGACCACTACCCTATTGTAATATCTTTAGCTAATAAGACTTATTTAGAGAAAAGTTCTCCTCCACTTCTGAAATATAACTTGTCCAAACCAGATTGGTCAAAATTTGTATCATTATTGGAGGATAAAATTGATGTTCTACCAAATTTAAATTCAAGTTTATTTGATCCTCCTGGTCACCACCATGCCAAGAGCTGCTATGAGGGCTTTGTTTCTGCCATAACATCCAGTGCTGATTCCTGCTTTCCCTTGAAAAACAGTGCCCGTAATAAAATCCCTTCACCCCCGTGGTGGGATTCAGAGTGCACTTCGGCAATCAGGGACAGGAACGAGGCCGAGGAGAATTACAATGCAGATATGAACACTGAAAATCTGTTAGCATACTGTCAGATTAATGCCAGAACCAAACGTCACCTTCGCAAAAAGAAACGTGCGGGTTGGGTTAAGTTTTGCACCTCTTTGTCCCCCTCTACACCTGCGTCGGCAGTTTGGAAAAGCATCAATAGGTATAGGCGTGGGTGCTCCCCAGCAGTTTCCGCTCCAATTACTAGGGAAACAGCTGAACTCTTTTTTGATAAAATTGCTCCACCATACGTCCCGCTTTATTCTGAATGTGTCAACATGTCCCTGCAAAATGTATCAGAGGATCCGCTTGATGCTCCATTTACTTTGGAGGAACTGAATATGGTGCTCAATTATGTCCGGGACTCAGCACCTGGTATTGATGGTGTGCCATATTCTTTTATAACCCATTGTGGTGACAAGGCTAAAACCTATTTTTTAAATATTTTAAATTTTTCTTTTATTCATGGTTGTGTCCCAGATCAATGGAAATCACAAATAATTATCCCACTAGTGAAACCAGGCAAACATGCAGATGATCCGAATGGTCTTAGGCCAATTGCTTTGTCTTCAGTCTTAGCAAAATTATTGGAGCACCTTTTAAAAAACCGTCTCGAGTGGATTGTTGAGTCGAGAGACTTACTGCCGAATTACCAATTTGGTTTTCGGAAAGGACTTGGTACTATGGACAGTGTTGGTACTCTAGTTGCGGATATACGTTTAGCTTTTTCAAAAAATGAATCCGTCGTAGCTACCTTCCTGGACATTTCTTCTGCATATGACAATGTACTTCTTCCAGTACTCAGGCAAAAACTGCAACAGCTGAGTCTACCGGCTAAGATGATACGATGTATATGCGAGCTACTGTTGTCCCGCTCATTGGTCCTGAGAGTTCAGGGAGAGGAGTTCGACAAGAGGCAGATATGGAGGGGACTCCCACAGGGCTCTCCCCTCAGTCCCATACTGTACAACCTATATACGGCTGATATTGGGTCCTGCCTAAACAATAATTGTCAGATCCTACAGTATGCCGACGACATTGCACTGTATGTGACAGATTCGTCTATAGTTGATGCCGCGTCATCTTTGTGCCTCTCTCTGGATTCTCTGAATCAGTGGCTTTTAGACCATGGCCTGTCGCTATCTGCGCCAAAAAGTTCGGCAGTAATCTTCTCTCGCAAAAGACGCACTCCTCATGTTGCAATTGACATTTTAGGCCAAAATATTCCAATAGTTAATAAAGTAAAATTTTTAGGAGTCATTTTGGATTCAAAATTAACTGGTAAACATCACATAAATTTCCTCATTCAAAGATGTGAAAAAACAATTTCAATTTTAAAAGTTCTTGCTGGCGTTTGGTGGGGTGCTCACCCCTACACCATGAAATTGGTCTACAATGCCTTAGTTCGCAGTGTTTTGGACTATGGAACGTATCTCTTGACCCCGTGCAACAAAGGTGCCTTGGTTGGGCTGGATAAGGTTCAGTCTAAATGCCTTCGAATCATCTCTGGTTGTATGAAGTCCTCCCCCATTAACGCATTGCAGGTCGAGTGTGCTGAACCTCCTCTGGCCCTAAGACGGGAATACCTGGCCTCCCGGTTTTTGTCTAGGCTTATATGTAGAACTTCGCATCCCCTTATAGAAAAATTGTATGAGTTAGATGCCATATGCGGAAATTCCAACTACTGGAGAAATAAAGAAATACCCCTAATTGTGAAATCTTTTCGACAAATTCTAAATTTAATATGCCCGATTGTTCAGTTCCCCCGATTGCCCCTTTTTAATTTTGAGTATGAAGTTCTAAGTTATATCCCAAAAATTGTCTTCAACATCGGTATATCTAAAAAATCCCCCTCAGCAAACTTGACATTCAATGCGGTGGTGGGTGAGCGATTTAATGGTTTCCAATTATTTTTTACGGATGCTGCCAAAATAGCAGACTTGAACCACATTGGAGCTGCGGTTTATTACCAAAGCTCTAGAATAATTTTGCAGTTTAAGTGTCCTAAGGAGTCTTCTGTATTCACTGGTGAGTGTGTGGCTATCTTGGAAGCTTGTCTTTTTATAGAGTCACACCATAACATACACAAAGCCGTAATCTTCACAGACTCTCTTAGTTGCTTGCAAGCCTTAACACAAAACCCTTTTAAAAGCAAACTGCACAGCTCTCTGGTTTTAAGGGTTAAGGCGTCTTTATTGTCCTGTGCTGTCAGTCAAAAAGAGGTTCAGCTAGTTTGGATACCTAGTCATTGTGGCATTAAGGGCAATGAGTGCGTGGACGCTTTGGCCAAAGATGCTTGCTCATCGACAGTAGCTAATCTCTCCCACAATTGTCTTCAGGGGTATGACTTATTGAACCTTCCACGAACTAAACTCCATTCGTCGTGGCAAGAACAATGGGACAACACTGGAAGGAAAAAAGGCAGGTTTTATTACGCTGTACAATCAACTATAAAGTCAAAACCTTGGTTCTATGGCTACAAGAAAGTCTCCAAACCTATTTTATCCGTCCTATGTCGTATTCGTCTAGGTTTTTGTTGTACTCCGGTTTTCTTGCATAAAATCCGGATACGGGACTCCTCTCTCTGCGAGTGCGGGTTGGAAGAGGGCACTCTGGATCACATCTTCTTCGAATGCTCAAACAATATCCCTCCTTTAGATCTGTATAGCCGTCTTCCCAAATTTAAAATCCCTCTTCCGACTAATTTCCCCTCCCTGCTAACTTATTCTTCCCCTGAACTGCTTGTGGCGCTGATGACCTTCATCCGCCACAATAACATTAAATTATAAATCTGATTGTGTGGGTGTGGTAAGTGTTATTTCTATGTTCTAACAATTAATTTATAATATCTATTTATTTCTATTTTTTTGTTTGTTTCAGTCCTGTACTAACCCGACAAGATCCACGTCGTATCAAAAAATAAAATTTTTACCTTAATCTCAGATCAGTGATCAGTTTTAATTCTTAATCTTTTTTTTTTTTTTTTTTTTTGCCAAGCACACTTGTTTTTCTCTTTCACTCGACATTGGCAGAATAGTCGACATCGGCTTCAATTGCCATAAAATAAAAATAGAATAGAATAGAACGTCAACTTTTACATTATAAACAAACACACGCGGTGTGTGATTGCGATATAAGTTCATTTTTTAAGCTTAATTACAGAACCATAATTTTACTTTTACTTACATGAAACAAGACTTAATTGCTGACACGAAACATGACTACTTTTAGATTTAACTTTTCTGGTGAAGATGATAGTAATAATCAACTAGAAGGTGAACCAATTACATTTTTAATCATGTTGTTATTCTAAGATAAAATGGTCGGTTTAAAACATTTTATTCCTTTAATTCTACAGAAAAAAAAGAAGCTTTTCTATGGCTGGACAGTGAAAAAGTTGTACCAGAGAAACAAATACATAATTTAGATGATGTAGCTAGTCGAGCTAAAATGTTCGCCTGTGGCGATGTAGAGATTGGGCATGTCGTGGTTAGTGAGGCAATGGCGAGTATGCAAGACGGTGGATTGAAGAATATAATTGAACTAGCTGAAAATGAACATAGTGATCTTGTTGCTGGGAAATATGAAGGCAAGTATGCATGTTATAGCTGTAGCACCTCTAGACTGATGCCAATAATAGTCACACACACAGCACACTACAAGTTAAGCTTGGATTTTAATTAAATCATCATCATTCCCCTGCTCCTCCATACTTCTCTATTACTTTTCATCTCAGCAGTTGCTGGTTTTGTGACCTTTTCGAACTTTATTAATTAAAGTTCGAAAAGGTCACAAAACCAGCAACTAATATTAATTTTATTTAATTATGGCATATTTTCAGGTGGACTAAAAATCTGGGAGTGCACTTACGATTTAATAAAATATCTTGAAGAAAATCAAGCAGGAATCAGATTTGATCATGGCAATGTCTTGGATTTAGGATGTGGAGCTGGAATTTTAGGAATTTATGCATTTTTGAATCATTCAAATATTACTTTTCAAGATTATGTAAGTGAAATCTACCCATGCCTCATTCATCTTACTACTATTTTTTTTTCTTCTCATTTATCTGCAATCAGCTGTCTAGCTATAATCAGATGTGGTATTCGTTTGTTTTTTTTTTTTTGTTATGTTCCAGTAAACAATCACATTATATGGTTCTGTACTAAAAATTAATTGAAGTCTCACTGTATCTGGTCCAATTTAGGATTTGCCATCTCTTTAGGCGGATTATATCCCCTTGTCTGTTCAGGAGGTTCTTGGCTAAGACATTGCTGTGTTTGCTCAGTCTCTGTTTATAATTTTTGCATTTTTCACATAGTTCTTCTTTCACTGTTGGTATATTTAAGTGCTTGTGTATTTCTGTGTTTCTGACAAATCAGGTTGCAATTGAGATAGTTCTTAAGGCTAAATTTTGGAACCTTTGCAAAATTTCGATGTTGGAGTGGCTAGCCGATCCCCATAGTTCTATTCCATAAGTCCAGATTGGTTTAACTACAGCTTTGTAAACTAGTATTTTGTTACTAATGAATAGTTTCGATTGTCTTCCTAAGAGCCAGGATAAGCTTTTCATTTCAATGGAAGCTGCCTTTTTCTTGGCCTTAATATGGTTGGCCCAGGTAAGCCTTCTGTCTAAATGTAGCCCCAGGTATTTTACTGTGTTGCTGTTTGGCAGTGGTTAGCTTTCCATATACACTGGGGCACAATCGCCCTTCCGAAGAGTGAAGGTCACTTGAACTGACTTTGTTAAGCTAGGTTGAATTCTCCATTTTTTCAGCCATACATCAATTTTATTCAACTGGACTAGTAATTTTTGAGACGCTTGAGTAGGATGTTGGTCACTCGCAAGGCACGCAGTGTCGTCTGCATAGGTCGCAGTTATCACGTCATCAGAATTAGGCAAGTCTGCAGTAAAGATAGAGTAGAGTACGGGCCCGAGCACAGAGCCTTGTGGTACTGAAGCCTTCATTTCGTACAGGTCGGACAGTTCTTCCTCATAGAGATGAGTCCGATATCATGTCACATGTAAAAATCATCGATATTTCAAAATCATTTCATCATGCAATGACAAAGACAAAATCATCAATGCTTTTAAATCATTATGGCGCTGCGGTGTGAATTGCGACTTTGCGATGCTGCGCGATCGGCGATACAGAAGTCACATATTCCGATAAAATGACAATGACCGGGACTGGCGCATGGCGCAAGGAACGGCAATAATGCTTGCACTTGCGTAGTTTACGTTTGTGTGCGAAATGTGCTGCCTTAAAATACCCTTCCATGCCAAGTTGAATTACGCGGCTAAGTGACAAACTCGACCCATGCCTACATAAATAACTAATGATAATTTCACTAAGCCGTTCCGCGATCATTTCAGTATCTACTCACAATTGAAGTGACGAGATCTAATACTCAAATAAAAATCATTGATGATTTTGTCATTGTTCCCGTCACCGATATTTTTTTGTCATTGTCATGCAGTCATCGATACAGAAAAATCATCACTCAGCCCATTACTACTTCCTCATACTTAACTTGAAATTTTCTTTGGTCTAAGTAAGCTGACAGATGATGTCATCTGTCAGCTGTCAACACGCGTAGACACGCTGTCGAATAATTCGTGATTTTGTGCGTTAAACATCAAGTATAATGCTCGGAAAACATTTAAAAGTGAACTTTATAGTGTAAAAACTGTGTAAAACTGTTTGTGAACTATAATAATTAGTGATTCAAACAAAAAACAGAGAACAAAAAACGAAAAAGTCACTCTACTTTTCAAAGACTTTTTCATCCACCCTCAAACTTTTGATATTTTTATTTCAACTTCAAAATGTCATTTGATGTTTGGAATTAGTGTTGCCATAAAAATAATTTAAATCTCCACCAAAATGAGTTCAAATAAAAACCTCACACAACAAATATTCCATCCCGGATTATTTAATAGATCAAGGTCGTCATCTTTGTCTGAAATTGGCAATGACAAACAAAAGAGCTACAGTTGCAATCCTGTTAACGAATTGAAACCAGATAATATAAATGAAATTCCTAACACCACTGCAACTGCTTGCCTACCCAGTACAAGCAAAGAGATAGCAAGTACGCCATGTAATCCATCAGTTCCATGGCAAAGAGTACCTGTACAAAAACATAAGAGAAACCGATCACCTGATGACACAGGAACAAGTAAATACTCTGCAAAAAGAATACAGACAAGAGAACAAGAACTGAGTAAACGTCGAGGAATAAACACAGATAACACACAGGAAGCTGCAATACCTGAATTAAACACAAGCAACAGTTTCTCGTTGTTAAATGTAGATGAACCAACCCAGGCCCCCTCTGTGCCTAATGAAACCAGAAAACCTTCAAAACCTCCGCCCATAATGCTCTACGGTATTGATGACCTAGGGAAATTAACAGAGTTTCTCGAAGAAGTGGCTAAAAAGACCGATTACACATACAAAACGGTAAATAAAAACCAGTTAATTATTTCCACAAGCACTGTTGAAATATATAAACAACTATTAGAACACATTAGAGCTAAAGGACTCATAGGTCACACTTTTACCCAAAAGGATGAAAAGTGCATGAGAATTGTGATTAAACACCTACACTTCAGCACTCCCAAAGATGCCATAATCCAAGCGATAGAAGAAACTGGCAATAAAGTCAAAGGTGAAATAGTTACAGCACGTGCCAATGCGACTAAGGAACCATTAAATACATTCTTTGTGAACCTATACCCTCACGAAAACAACCGAAAGGTTAAAGAGATCAAATACATTTATCATCAAAAAATCACAATAGAAGATCCAAAAAGGAAAAACACAGTGGTCCAATGCATGCGATGTCAGCAATATGGGCATACAAAAAACAATTGTATGCGACCTTACCGATGTGTAAAGTGTGCTGGTGAACACAAAACGACTGCTTGCACCATGGACAGGAACACCCCTGCAGTTTGTACTCTTTGCTCTGGAAGCCACCCCGCTAGTTATAAAGGATGTCAAGTCTACAAAGAAATTGCAGCAAGAAAATGGGGAAACAGACAAAAACAACCACAAAGTAAAGTCGCATCTGAAAAACAAGACCCTGTACCTAAACCAGATCATATACAACCCAAGGCATATCAAAACACCGATGGTTACCCCAAATTATACAGCGAAGCTGTCATAAGAGCTGATACCGCGAAGACACAGAGATACAGCGAAGCTGTGATAAGAGATAGCACTCAAAAGAACAATTTTAACAGTGACCACAAAGAGTCACAGAGAACCATTTCCAATAAACCGGAAAAAGAAAACAATCCTATAGAACAAAACTATAGTTTTATTGACCTCATAATTAAACAGACTGAAAGGATAGACCAACTGATATCCCAGATGAGTACTATGATGAACCTGATTATAACACTCATAAGTAAACAACAACCATGACCTCATTACGTATAGCCATCTGGAACATAAATGGCCTAGCGCCAAACAAGACAGAACTAGAGGTGCTTTTAAAAATAAATAAGGTGGACATTGCCTTAATTTCAGAAACGCACCTCAATGATCGCAAACTATTTAACATGAATAACTATTGTGTATACTGTACCAACCACCCAGACAACACCTCTCATGGTGGGGCAGCTGTTATCATAAAAAATAACATTAAACACCATTTACATAGTGAGTTTAAAGAAAATTGGTTACAAGGAACTACAATCACCATAGATGAGAGTATTGGTCCCCTTAACATAAGTGCTGTATACTGTCCACCAAACAAGAAGGTCAAGAACTACATGTTTGACAGATATTTTAACACGTTGGGCAATAGGTATATCAGTGGTGGAGATTGGAATTGCAAACATACTTGCTGGGGGTCCAGACTCATCACAACCAGAGGACGCGAGCTAAAAAAGAGCGTCGAAACTCAACGGCAAAGTCTGCTGTCGACTGGCGAACCAACCTACTGGCCTACAGATACCAACAGAACACCTGACCTTCTAGACTTTTTCATTGTCAAGGGACTGTCAAATATCAATTCTAGTGTGGAGTCGTCATTCGATACACTATCTGACCACTCTCCAGTTATTGCCACATTTAGTGTTGCAGCTATCAAGAGAGAACCAAAACTAACCTTGTTCAATCGGAAA
This sequence comes from Cerastis leucographa, assembly GCA_963082945.1. Lineage (NCBI taxonomy): Eukaryota > Metazoa > Arthropoda > Insecta > Lepidoptera > Noctuidae > Cerastis > Cerastis leucographa. Next base: position 8,330,275 of record OY720361.1, read on the forward strand.
ACTGACTGGGACTCATTTGCGGATTACCTTGAAGAAGAAGTTAATCTAAAAGTAAAACTTAAAACTGAAGAAGATATAGATTCTGCCACATTCTACATAACCAATCTAATACAAATAGCAGCATGGCGCGCTACCCCAACACTGGATCCTTTAGTCTGCAAAAATAACATACCCTTACAGATTAAGCATAAACTGGAGGCCAAACGAAGATTGCGAAGGCAGCTTCATTTAAGTAAATCGGAAGAGGACAGAAGGGATTTCAATAAAGCTGCAAGAGAACTGAAGGAGCTCATTCATGATAACGAAAATACCAGGTTCCAAGAAAAACTCTCAACATTGTCAGCTCGAAAACAGGACAACTATTCATTGTGGAAGATAACCAAAAACTTTAAAAGGCCAAAACATTTTGTACCCCCGCTTAGGCAACCTAATGGATCTTGGGCCAGAAAAGCAAGCGACAAGGCGGAGCTTTTTGCACAACACCTTTCTGCGGTTTTCACTCCCAATGACTCTACGATGACTGATTTTGAAGAGGAAGTCGACAATTATCTGAACAGTGATCAACAACTATCACCTTTACTCAAACTGGTCACACCGAGAGAACTGATACGAACAATAAAAAATCTCGAGAACAATAAAAGTCCTGGTTACGATCTCATCACAGGTGAAATACTCAAGCATCTACCTAGAAAAATTATTGTCTTTCTAACAATGCTGTTCAATGCTGTCTTCCGGCTACTATACTACCCAAAAATGTGGAAGATATCACAAATATGTATGATAGCGAAGCCAGGAAAACCACCAACCGAACCAAGCTCATACAGACCCATAAGCCTCCTTCCAATCATATCAAAGGTTTTTGAGAAAATATTTCTACGAAGATTAAAACCAGTCCTTGACGAGAATGGGATAATACCAGACCACCAATTTGGGTTCCGTGAAAAGCACGCAACTGTAGAGCAAGTGCATAGAGTGGTCCACAAAATCAGACAGTCGTTGGAAAATAAAGAATACTGTTCTGCAGTGTTCCTGGATATCCAACAGGCATTCGATAGGGTATGGCACAAGGGACTTTTATATAAGTTGAAATCTCTTCTACCTAACTCTTTTTACAGGATATTAAAATCTTACTTAGACCAAAGAAAATTTCAAGTTAAGTATGAGGAAGAACTGTCTGACCTGTACGAAATGAAGGCCTCAGTACCACAAGGCTCTGTGCTCGGGCCCGTACTCTACTCTATCTTTACTGCAGACTTGCCTAATTCTGATGATGTGATAACTGCGACCTATGCAGACGACACTGCGTGCCTTGCGAGTGACCAAGATCCTACTCAAGCGTCTCAAAAATTACAAGTCCAGTTGAATAAAATTGATGTATGGCTGAAAAAATGGAGAATTCAACCTAGCTTAACAAAGTCAGTTCAAGTGACCATCACTCTTCGGAAAGGCGATTGTGCCCCAGTGTACATGGAAAGCAAACCACTGCCAAACAGCAACACAGTAAAATACCTAGGGCTACATTTAGACAGAAGGCTTACCTGGGCCAACCATATTAAGGCCAAGAAAAAGGCAGCTTCCATTGAAATGAAAAGCTTATCCTGGCTCTTAGGAAGACAATCGAAACTATCCATTAGTAACAAAATACTGGTTTACAAAGCTGTAGTTAAACCCATCTGGACTTACGGAATAGAACTATGGGGATCGGCTAGCCACTCCAACATCGAAATTTTGCAAAGGTTCCAAAATTTAGCCTTAAGAACTATCTCAATTGCAACCTGATTTGTCAGAAACACAGAAATACACAAGCACTTAAATATACCAACAGTGAAAGAAGAACTATGTGAAAAATGCAAAAATTATAAACAGAGACTGAGCAAACACAGCAATGTCTTAGCCAAGAACCTCCTGAACAGACAAGGGGATATAATCCGCCTAAAGAGATGGCAAATCCTAAATTGGACCAGATACAGTGAGACTTCAATTAATTTTTAGTACAGAACCATATAATGTGATTGTTTACTGGAACATAACAAAAAAAAAAAAACAAACGAATACCACATCTGATTATAGCTAGACAGCTGATCGCAGATAAATGAGAAGAAAAAAAAAAAAAAAAAAAAAAAAAGGTCTAAGTAAGATTTTAATATCCTGTAAAAAGAGTTAGGTAGAAGAGATTTCAACTTATATAAAAGTCCCTTGTGCCATACCCTATCGAATGCCTGTTGGATATCCAGGAACACTGCAGAACAGTATTCTTCATTTTCCAACGAATGTCTGATTTTGTGGACCACTCTATGCACATGCTCTACAGTTGCGTGCTTTTCACGGAACCCAAATTGGTGGTCTGGTATTATCCCATTCTCGTCAAGGACTGGTTAAAATCAGTCCTTCCAAAACCAGAAAAAAACCAAATCTTTGTAGAAATATTTTCTCAAAAACCTTTGATATGATTGGAAGGAGGCTTATGGGTCTGTATGAGCTTGGTTCGGTTGGTGGTTTTCCTGGCTTTGCTATCATACATATTTGTGATACTACTATTATAAATGTAATAGTTTGGATGGATGGATGGATGTTTGTTACTCAATAACACCAGGGTGGATCTGAATGAAATTTAGCTCAGAGATAGATTATAGTGTGGTTTATCACATAGGCTATCTTTTTTTCTCCCACATCAAAATTTCCATGCGAGTGAAGTCGCAGACAACAGCTACTTATTTTTTTTTTAAACTTCTCTCCTAGAGTAATTGAAATTTCATTTCAGAATAAGGAAGTTTTGGAACATTTCACAATACCCAATGTTATATTAAACATTGAAGAAGAAGATAAAAGAGAAAAAGAAATACAAAGGTGCAAGTTTTATTCAGGAGACTGGGATTCATTTAACAAAAAGCTACCTAAAAGTGAAGTCTATGATATTATTCTAACATCTGAAACTATCTACAATGAAAGTAACTATGACAAACTTATATCCTTGTTTGTGGATAGACTGAGCAAAGACGGAGCAGCTTATGTAGCAGCAAAAACATATTACTTTGGTGTAGGAGGTGGAGTACGTCAATTTGAACAAAAACTACAGACACATGGTAAACTATCCAGCAAAGTTTGCTGGAAGAGCACAGGTGGTATTCAAAGGGAAATATTAAAAATCACACATAAACCATAGCAACCTTTAATAATGAATTGTACTACTCGTAAAATATTTGCAATAAAATTGTGATCACTTACAACATACTGGAAGATTTTCTCTTACAATAACTTATTTATTCACTTTTTATGGAGACAGTCTTTCATAGACCCACCCTTCTTCTCCTTCATGCAAGAGCTTTCCATCAGGTATCTCTCCTTCCTTGGGCTTCCTGAACTTGATTCTATCATGCAGCCGGTCTCTTTGTCCTTGCCAGAACTCAACAGCTCTAGGACGAATTATGTATCCTCCCCTGATAACATTAAGTACATTGTATAAAAAAAGAAATCAGCTATATATGTCATAAAAACCAAACAATAAAATTGTTATAATTACATTTTAAATTAATTAAATGTTATGTTATGTGTTACTTTAACAGCTCAATTTCTAAATGAGGCGTTTTGATTTTACTATAATCTGTACTAATATTTTATAGAGGTAAAATTTGTTTGTATGTTTGGTACGGGGTAATATTTGGAACTACTGATGTGATTGTGAAAATTCTTTCACTAACAAGAAGCTAGATTATCCTAGAGTATATTAAAAACATTCTTGTGAATTAATTTCCATACATAATGGTGGAAATTGGTGATCAATAGCTAGTTTAGCTAAAAGTGGAATTATTGCATCACATTAATGGAAGGCTGTAGATAGAGTTAGAGTTACAACTTCACATAAATTATAGTATGTATGGATGATGAGCCAACTTCACATAAATTAGGACTATGATGAAATAATGTCCATAGCTATTCTTAGAAAATATAATTACCAAAAGCTGGGTTTTGGCACTTCTTTTCCAGGTATCATGTACTCTGCTTCTAAGACGGACTCTCTCTCACACAAAACGTCTCTTGATGCAATGGGAGTGCTCTGAAAGCTTGTACATGCTGCTATTTGACTGGGCACCGGCCTTGAGTGGAAATACTTGGTTGATTCAACCTCATCCAGTTTTTCCACATGCCCTTCAATCCTAACAGATCGGTTTAGAATTTCCCAGTAGAAGGTTGCGGCTACATTTGGATTGGCTTCCTGGATTGAGAAAAATGCTCTATATTTAAAACTACTACTAACTTTGCTGCCAAGTTAAAATAATCCATTATTACTTGTATGTTAAGCCATCTAACGCTACATATAGCAACGACTCGGGAGGCGGATTGTGGGCACACAATTTATTGTTCAACCCATAATATGCTGGGTGCTTAGCACCGAAAGTGTTAATATTTATTGCTTAGAACAGATAACAATTTTGTGACAAGACTCCTAAAGGAATAATAGACTTTAGAGTGCTGTATAGTTAATTAAAAGTAATTAGTTTGTGGAAACTATATAAAAAAACAAAATGGAACACTAACGCTAGCCATATGCCAATAGAACCATGAAGCAATCTAGTGCTCCACATATTCTCCATAGACTTATTTTTTTAAAATTAATTTAATACAAACCAATTCACTAGCTTTCCTGCTTCCATAATTGGTAAAGAATTTGAAGCCATCTTTTCCGTATCCTTTGCACAAAACAAATCTTGCTGATGGAAACCCGTCTCTGTAAAACACAAATTATATACTGTTAGAATATTAATGTTGTGTCGCCTGATAACAATAGTGTAAAAATAGAAAAGATAATAATATTATGATGTTGAGTTATTAGATAAAGACGCAATATCTACTTTGAGACAGTGGCCAAGCACATAGCATTAGGTTCTAGAATCTCCTTTCTTGAACAAGCTTCTTCAAACCATGCCTTAAATTGCCCAAAAGGCTCTTTGGACACCAAATGTTTCTCCAAAAAGGTTTCGTCTTTGTCCTTATATTTTATTCTCATGCCTGCAAACAAAATAATTATTGTTAATTAAATGTGCGCATCATCTCCATAATTATTGAGCTTGGTATTTCGTATTTCGTTTAACGAAACGTGAAACCCATACTCATGTCATTTTTATGAACTTACCTCCAATATCGATACTCATGTTTCTTAAATTGATTAGTCCAAATTTACAACTAGAATACGTTAGTTTAAGTATGCCTTTTGGACCCATACAACTATTTTAAATATTTATTGACTATCGTGGTACGTTTAATCGATTTAAATGGACCGGCACTCAACGATCTATTTACAGATTGTTCACAAAACAGCCTTCTCAGTGTTAAGGAACAGAATTATACTGTTGAGTTGATCTTGTCATAAAAAGATAACAAATGTTGATAAGTAATATTGTGAGCAGCGTGCAATTACGCAAGGAAATTCAAATTACTATACTATTTCACACGAACCGCAAACACAAGCACAACAACGATAACAGCTGATGAGCTGACCTGACATTGACATATTTCTGTAACATCATAACATGACACCACAAAAATTGATATTGACCATAGAGGAGCTCTAAAGTTTTTTTTTTCTGGCTACGCACGGTTTGTGCATTTAGCCAGTGTCAAGTTACATTAGGGAGACAAAGTTAGGGAAAATTCAAAAATGACGCGTCCGTCAAGCTGAACATTTCCCGCGCTTTTTTTTTCTATTTGTTTATTATTTGGTTCTCTACCAAATCTTTACATCTAACAGCTCTAAAGTTGACATAGCTAGTTACTTTTAGTCCAAGATCCCAGCCCCTGTATTCACAAACGCCGGATTCGATTTCGACTCGGAAAGCCGTATGTCTATCTCGCTCGCTTTCGTGATGCCAAAACAAGATAGACATACGACTTATCGAATCGAATCCGAGCGTTTGTGAATACGGGGACAAGACCCCCAGACGTGATTATTTTTTCAGAAACCAAAAGTATGGGATTTACTAGAGTAAGTGTATGTACTTTAAGTTTATGCGTACCCCAGCTTGGGCCGGCAGCCAATTAACCTGTTAATTATCCGATGCTAAGGGTAAGTAAAAATAGTATTAACATTTCTTAGTTTCAGTGCTGAGATTTACGTATGTTTTAGAGAATATAGGTAATAATTAATACTGCCAGACACTTTCCTTGGGTGGTAACTTTTACCAGACGCTTTAAAGCTCTAAAAAAGTAATGTAACTCTACTTATAATCTTTGTCATGATTTTTATATACATGATATTCAGGAAACTATTTGAATACTTTTTGTGAGCAGCCAGACAAATTGGATGGCCCAAACATCCCCCCATATGCACAATAAGTATCGCTATGACTAATGAGCCCGAGGTCATTATTCGTTCGCTTGACGTGAGAGAGATATTTATACGCATCAATTTCTATTCTAGACTCATCGTCTACTATATTACCCCCTCTGGATGACATGTGTGAGCGCCTTAGCGTTTAGTATTCAGGAAAGCCGCGTATCAAATTTTATTTACCATAAAAACTGATACTTACTGCAAAAAACGTAAGAAAATTTTAATTTCGCGGGCCACCCCGTCGTCGCTTCCACCTTAACACTTGAAACTCAATCGGAAAGGCTGAAACTTTCGCTTTTGGGTGAGGAATTTAAGGTTTCAGTAGTTTTAAGTTGGATATTGATAAAGAAAGCTACAAATTCTTGAGCTACTTCGATTTTAAAACTTATCTGAAATCATAATTATATTTTCTATTAGTTTGACTATTGATAATTTTCCAAACCGTCTTTAATTTACCATCGGCAGACTTAATCTTGTTGCTAATGAATAAAAAAAAGGCTTTAGCTACCTTGCAAGGTGCAAGTGTTTTCTCTACTGTCTACTTTACTGATGGTGAGAATATCAGTTATTTAATCGACTAATTTATATGCTTAACAAAAGGGAATATTCTTCCTTTCTCAGTGATCTATTGTCCCTCCGTATTCCTTTTCCTACTTCAGTTCTTACTTTATTTTGTACAAATAGTTTACCTGTATATAAATGTATAGCTTCATTCATTACCATTAATAATATTAGATTGTAATTTAAAAATATATTTTCATCAATTTATTGTATCTCATCATTCATTAGTAATATCTAGTTAGTTATAATCCTATTGATCCTTTATCCCAAATTCCGTTGTAAATATTATTATTGATAAATTCCAGTTTCCCTAACTTTGTCTTCATAATATAACTTGACACTGGCTAAATGCACAAACCGTGCGAAGCCAGAAAAAAAAAAAAAAAAAAAAAAAAAAAAAAGGGAATATCGTGTACGAGTACGTCAATACGTCATCTCATCAACACAACCCTATTTACCCTATTGCCAAAACTTGTGTTGGTGTGTTGGAGTTTGCTGAAGAATTTACGATAAAATCTTGAATTTATTTTATATTCAGAATATTTACAATTTTTATTCAAAAGGTCAGTCATGGAGTCTGAAGTAATAAAGGAAAAGATTCACACCGAACCAATGCTGAATGACCCGCGGTATATAACCATATTGAGCGGCGTAGTTCTTCTTTTTACTCTGGGTAAGTGGATTAAAATTATGATACTTTAGCGAAACACCTTATTTTCCATAGATATGTGCCTACCGTCATAATTCCTTAAATTCAGTGGGTATTTTTTCCGTACTTACCAGAATGTATGCCAACATTGCATTGGAACCAATGGAACACGTGAAAGGAACAAAGGCAGTTTTTCTGAAAGTTTTTATGTACTTTGACTCAGTCTATGCCTACTGTTTCCAGTCTCATTAAAATAAATGCGTCAATCTGATTAAATATTTTTGTTGTTTTTTTCAGTGTTCTGGTGGTGTTTCTCAAGAAGGCGCACGCTTCGTAAGTCGGTGTTGTTGATGGGTCTCTCAGACTCTGGCAAAACTCTTTTGTTTGTGAGACTTATATACTCTCAATACAGACAGACATTTACGTCTATGCAGGAGAATGTTGAAGAGTATCTTACATCCAATGTGAGTTTAAAACTACATCAGTATAGTTTCGTAAAGCACATAAAGAAACAAGTTATGTTTTTACTTTAAAGATACAGGTCACAGTAGCTAACTTCTTATTCACAAACTACTTCTACCTGGTCAATGACCTACAATGAGTCTTGGTTTCTGAAATGAAAATTTTCCACTTGACTGATTACAGACACTCACTTTCAATAGATAAATACTCATTGTGTTGCCAACAGCAAGTTTATCTACTTGTAAACTTCCTCAGTAATCATACATTACAATGATTTTTTGTTTTTATTTAATTATAAATACAAATTTATATTTGAATATAGAAAATAAAAAAAGCATTAAAAAAATTGTAGCCACCCATGATCAGGGGCTAAGCTATCAATGCTCCTCATTGAATTTATTTTTATCATTTTCAGAATACCTTCAAGTTAGTGGACTTGCCTGGCCAGGAGAGACTGAGAAACAAATACTTTGATCAGTACAAGAATAGCGCTAAAGCTATTGTGTTTGTCATTGACTCTGTTACCATTCAGAAGGAGATCAGAGATGTGGCTGAGTAAGTATTATTAGTAATAAACTTTACTAATACTAGTGGACCATCTAAACATACCACAACTGACACCTTGTCCCCACGATGGTAGTTTGAAACTACAGATCACCTACGGGATCAATTTCATGGGTTTTATTTTTCTGCACAGAATCCTAACATTTTTTCTAAAATATTTTACCCACTAGTTATTACCCCTTATTACACCAGCCATTTAATCTGCCATCTAAAAGTCCTGTCAAAATCGGACAAACAGACAAAAATGTTTTTTATAAGTACCCTTCATATGCATTCAGTATAAACTGTTATTTTGATATTACAAACAAACAGACACTTCAATTTTATTTATTTGTATGTACGGATGAATTAAATGCAAATTTATTTTACCTACCGAATAGTTAAATGCTGCAATAATCTGCACCCACAAAAATATGAAGTGTAGCCAAGCAATGCGACTCACTGTAGGTACATATAAAAGTGTCTAATCTGAACGACACTTTGGTATAAATTAGCAACTTGAATGTTATTTTACTATATATATCAGTGTATCGTAAAATAACTTCCGTTAGCATTGTTCTTTATGCTTTACAATAGAACAATTTTCACAAAGCAAGCACAGCTGTGTGGAAAGTTATGATACTTAAATGGCTTGCTAAAAGTAAAATAACATAAAATTATGCCTCCTAATCGAAAATAATGTGATCTGTTTGTAGTAGAGGTTTTGTAATAATAATCTGATTAGTACTTTCACAGTTATTATGCCATGTGGTTGGGACTGTAGCTTCTTTTGACGGCACGGTTGGCGCAGTGGCTAAGCAATTGACTGCTGCGGTGCATGTCGCGGGTTCGATCCCCGCAAGGAACAAATATTAGTAAGGCCTACAGATGGGTCCATTGTTCCGGGTCTGGCTGTTTGAGTATGTGAGTTTAAATGTTTGTAAACGCACCCACGATACAGGAGAAATTCCTAGTGTGGGGCAACTTTTTTTGGGCAAAAAAATTAATAAATAAAATTTAGTTGTTGTCTTGTCTTCAACAGTTCGGCATGTAACTGGCCTAATTGAAATAAATGCTTTGTTTTTGAAGTTGTGGGTTTAAACCCAGGCAATTACTTTGTGTTATATTATGGTATCCTCCAACCTGCACTTTCATATTAAGAAGGCTTGTGTCTTAGCAGTGGGAGCATCAACCTCATATTTTCATGATTTTATGTCTATTTCAGACACTTATACACAGTACTATTAGACCCAGTTGTGCAGAGCTACAAGATTCCCCTGCTGATTCTATGCAACAAACAAGACCAAGATTTGGCCAAGGGCAGCCAAGTCATCAAGAGTCTGCTGGAAAAGGAGATGTAAGTACTAAAAATATCCTTTTATCTATGGACAATTTGCTATAGTTGTAACAAACATTATGGACATTGACACAAGGCTTAAATTACATTGATTGTGGTGTGTTTAAACAACTGTGAAATGGAACAACAATACACTGATAGATAACCACTTGGGTTCAAATGAAAGTTATCAACAAAACTTTGTTTTATACATTTGCTATTTGTAAACATTGTGATAACAGATATTTTGCTGCTGTTATTTTGAAGTGTAGGCTCTGGAAAGTAGAGCCGGTTTTGGGAAATAGAGCCCAGTCTGTTTTGAATTTAAACTTCTTTGTTGAGGTGAAATATAAAGCACTTTATAATTACCAGCTAATTCATACCCACACCTGCATACTACTACAGTATTACCCAGTACTAACTGGTTTGTGAAGGTCAGAGAGTCTGTCAGCTCCTTGTAAAATTCTGGTATTCAGCTTCATCCAGTAAGACTGGCAGCCAACCCCAATAAGGGAAAAGGCTAGGCAGATGATGATCTGAACTTTCATACAGAACTGATACAAAGTTTTGTACATAGGTAAACCCTGACCGAAATAGTGTAGAACTAGGATATTTTTTATCCCGATACTAGATTTGATAAACAATACGCGAGCGAATCTTAGCCAAAAGCTATTTCCAAACAAATTTGATTTAAAATGTAATCAACCAAAATTTTGTTGTTTCCAGGAACCTAGTCCGCCTCACAAAATCCAGTCAGCTGCAATCGGTAGACCCATCCCAGGGCAACAACGCGACCTACCTAGGCAAGACGGGCAAAGATTTCGAGTTTTCCCATCTCAGTAACCGCTTGGACATAGCTGAGAGCTCAGCTAACACTGGGGATGATGATACGCCTGCGGACATCAAGACTCTGCAAGACTGGATCTCAAAGCTTTAGTACTTACTACATCGTTCTTTTTGAGGCTTCATATTTTTTTTCTTTTACTCTGAAGTGCTTTTCGCGATAGCTAAGAACAAAAGTGGTCAAAATTGTATTGGAGTGAGTGATTTGGTCTGTCAAAGTACATATTTGTTTAGGTTGAGACGATTGTTCCATTCTTTTAAGTATTTTTTTTTATATTTTGTCTCATTTACTTGTTGAGTGTTTAACTTTGTGATTTTAGATGTACTGAGAGATATTAGAAGGCATTTGTTGTAAAGGATGTTTAAAATGTCCGATATTGAATAATATGTATGCAGGGATATCCTTGTAAGGGATCTCAAAGAATTTTGCATTGGATGATGTAAGTATGTATTTTACTATTGTCAAGGATTTTTATAAATAAAGCTTGACTGATTTTTCAAAGTTTTGTTCTTACTGACTCGACTTTTCTTCCAATTTTTTCGTTTCAAACACAAAATTATCCTGAATTTATTAATTTTGATCTTATATCATGAAATTCAGTTTCTACTGATAACAAAGTGAGTTTTTTATCCATGAGCATGTTTATAACTCCAAAAAGTTTAAACTCACACTATCACTTACGAGATATCTTCCGTGATTATGGATTGCTTTGAGTTCCCGATATTTCGACGCTGTTGCAAGCGCCATGATCGCGAGATGACTGGAGAATGCGGGTGGATGGAAAATAAATACTATTATAAAGGGTGTAAAACACCTCTTAACGAAGCCGAAAGGTACTGGTTCTCCCTGTCATTGCGATAATTTTTTTGTTCTACACCATACCTGGGAACCCTTCTAGTTACGGAGATATTAGGGGTCAAAGTTCCAACTTTTTGACAAGTATTTTTTAAAATACAAGTTTTTAATGTAAGATTTTTACTTTAAACACCTCCACGACCCCCGTACTATTCAATCCGTCCATCAGCACAATGTTTTGAGTGCGTTACATTGAGTTCTACATTACATTTTACACCCCCCAAAAAAAAGTCGTTTCCCAGCAATAATTTTTGCGTAAAGTTACTTAGTTTTATATACAGAATGCTTGGTTGACGGCTTCGTGATGAGGTGATTTACACCGTGTATTATAAAGAGCGAAAGGGACATCTGCAGCTCAGGCTGATTTTCCTACAAAAATCTTGACCAAAAGACGTTTTGTATTCCGCTGTTTTCTTCTTCAAAACTAAACTGATCTAAATAATTCTTATATCAAAATTTAGAGGAAAAGTAGTTCTTTTTTGTTAAAAACTTATCTAATTTGTCTGATAGTCGTCTGAACATGGCGGTAAAAACGGGCTTTTTTTTCGGATTTTTGGATTGTCATAATTCTTTAAGTGATTATGTTTTGAAAAAAAGGAAAATGATAGGGGGCATGTATTAATAAGACCTTGATTTTTTGAAAAAAAAAACATTGCTCTAGACGCATTAACCGCGAAGAAAACAGCGGAATACGTTTGTGTGGAGAAAGGCCCACTAGAGTCCCTTCTTAAACTTGTTGGTAGTCGCATAAGAAGTTTCACTTCAAAAAGAAAAAACGAGAAATAAGGTAGACTGATTTGTCCGCTGCTAATTATTTATTTTCGTCATCCCGCGATCATGGCGCTTGCAAAGAAAATCATGGCGCTAGCGTCGAAATATCGGGAACTCAAAACAATCCATAATCACGGAAGATATCCTGTAAGTGATAGTGTAAGTTTAAAACAGTGTTCCAAAAAGTTTGTCAAAGGGTTTGGAATATTTTTGTAGGATTCCTGCCTTATTTCCGGAATTTTATTTCATTTTAAAAATAGTATCCACGCGTAAAGCCTGTTTTAATCATTAGCTAGCATCAGTACAGACAACTTTTGTTCTAAAAATATGACTTTAAACGATTTTACTTCAAAAAAATCACGTTTCCAAAATATAAAGGCTTCGCGAATATTGTAACCTGAATAGTATACCTGTAATGTAACAGTTCAGATTCACTTATTTCTGAACCAAATCGCATCTTAGATTGTTACAGAGCTATCAAAATTGTACTTACGGCGAAGATTGTGACATAGATTGCTTTTTGCGTGGCTCCTGTTTTGATAGTAAAATAAATGGCGGAAGTTAGGTATGCTAAACAATTCAACCCCCTTTCGCATGCTTCCAAGATGCACCAGCTCACAAAAGGTGACAATGACACCATCGTCTATTTGCCTGCCCCTAAAGCACCATTAATCATTTATCGGACAGGCCTTCGCGAGCACTTAAGGTGGAATAGCAAAGAAATAAATAGCAATAGATTAGGTATAGTCCAACTTAAGGAACACGGCAAGTTTCATCAAAATCGGTTCTGTAGTTTTAGAGTTAAGCGTGTATCACTCACTGGGGAAACAGGTAGTTGGCTTAACAGAGGAATGCTAAATTAAAAAAAAACCCTTAATGTGATACTTCTGCACATAGACACAAAGTTGAGATTATAACTGACGAGTCTTTAAAATTAGGGACAGTATCACATTATGGGTAGGTAATAGCATCTATTCACATGTTCATTATATTGTTTAGGTATTATAGTCTGGGGGCCGAGACAAAATCCATTTCATTTTCCCCTAATCTTTCCAAGCTATTTTGCTCCTCCAGCCCTGTATATTACTCTAAACTGATTCACATTTTTTTTCCATTCATAACCGCGCAGGTGTTAATGCAAACCTAACCCTTCCTATTTCGAACTTGTGCAGAATATCGATTTCGAATTCGATTAATGAATTCAACATGACTCGACTAAAATTCAAGATCAAAGCCAATATTATTGATTATCATAATTGTTATTTTTGCATATTCATGACTTTAAAAATGATACCTATTGGCAGGAATCGATAGCTTTGTTCTTGTAATAATGCCATAGTGAAAAAAGGGTTACATTTTTTAATAGTTTTTTTTGCAAGTAATATAAAATTCATTAATGGGCCTTTTTTTGTAGTCGATTATGAGTTGTGCATATTCATGAGTTTATAATAAATTAGTAGTATTGAATGGTTTGGCACTTATTATGAGCACGTGCGTATTTGATATGCATCGACGGTTTACATCACGCTAACACAAAGTTGTAGGGTTAGCAGACTGTTGAGTACGAGGCTAGCTCTCAAACACAGGTTTGTATAGAACATTTTGTTATTTATTTAGATTCTTCGGTTAATCACTTTTCCATCATTTTATTTTCTCCTCACGGATAATAATTGCATATGGGAAATTAGCAGTGGCACCGTTCATCTAGTGGTCGTGAGTTCATTCAGCTTAGCATATGGTCTTGGGTTCAATTGCCACGTTCGACCTTACTTGGAACCTTAACAAGCTGGTGGAATTTTGGTGTAAGTAGGTACTAACCTACTACTAAGAGCCGCTTTCAACCCTTTTGTGGAATACCGGTGTATTGTTATCATAGGTTCGTTAACATGCGATAATATTATCGTAACAGTAAGAAATCCAAGTGTAGGTACTTATTTGTGTTGATATTACAATACAAAACTTTTTTTCTTTGCGACCAAGTTAACTCTTAAAACTCGTCCGAAGATGATTGCGGTGCATTACTCAAGCACGGCAATGGCTCAACGATGTTGTCTCATTAATGACAACACAAACACTTTCCAACTAAGGATCAGTTCACACCGTGACGCGACGCGACGCGACGATACTTGAAGAGGCCAGTGATTCGCGCTGCGTCGCTCTACGCCGCGAGGCGCCGCGCGCCGCAGCGCGGTGCAGCGCTGCATGGCGCAACGTATTCTGATTTCTACTGAAATCTACCTCACGAGGCCGCTCGACGCAGCGCGACGGCGCGCTGCGTCGCTCTACGCCGCGAGGAGTCGCGCGGCGCAGCGCTGCGTGGCGCAACGTATTCTGAATTCTCACAACGAAATGTGTATCTTTTCGTGTAGAAAATAAAGTTATACAGGGTGTTTGGAAGGGAGCTGTACATACGCCTAGGGTAGAAACTAGGGATAGTCTGCTACCTACCCCCGCCCATTATATTGACCTTGGCCTCAAGGTTTTTTTTTAATTTTTTTTTTTTTTTTATTTGACTTTTTTGTGATTTTTTGACTAAAACTACCTGTAGCTCAAAATCTATCCATGGGACCGGTCGGCTAATGGTCTTGTTTTAATCGTTAGAGTCTTAGGGTCCTGCAAAAAATTATTTTACACCAGAAAATTGTGGAGAAGAAAAGTTATGGGGCCTGAAGTACCATAGTAAGGTAAAGAAATAATTTTAAGGGCAACTTTCTATGGGGTTTAAAAAAAACTAACAGGGTTGGAGTTCTTCTGATTTTTTTAAAACATCCTCAGTCCATGCCCTTTCTAACGATATGCTAAAAGTGTATTTATCACTTTTAGTTTTAAAGTTATTAATTAATTTCCGCAACTAGGGCACTTTTACCACCACGAGTCGACATTTGTAAGACAAATGTAATTTCCAGAATTTAAACCAGTTTGGCCTACAGTTGGCAAATTTGTTGTCTCACTCTTACACGAGAGCAACATGTAAGAGACAAAACACGTCATGTCATGTCTCTTTCGCTCTTGGGTCGACGGGGCCGGGCAGGTAACTCGTTGGGGTCTTTGTTAGTCAGTCGAGATTTACCCATCTTAGCTAACTTACGTACTTGCCGTTACGACGCTCCACTGTTTTCGTTAATTTTGTTGAGTTTGTTATTACTTCGTTTTTGTTAAGTTTTGTTATTTGTTACCTTGTTGTTGGCAAAATGGCTGGATTTACCAGTGAAGAGTACACCGACATGCTGGTGGTGTATGGAATGGCTGATTGCAATGGGCGCGAGGCACGGAGGATTTATCAAGAACGGTATCCTAACCGGCGAGTGCCTAACCACCAAACGTTTGGCTCAACTTATCGGCGTCTGCGAGAAACCGGAAATTTAAATTTCCGGGAACCAGCCGTGAACAGATTTCAACCAAATTTGGCTGCGGAAGAACGCATATTGGCTGAATTTGAGGAAGATCCGACCAGAAGCGTAAGAACCGTAGCCCGGACGCTTGGTTTAAGCGTGTGGAAAGTCTGGTCGGTTCTTCGTGAAAATGGACGTCATCCTTTCCACTACACCCCTGTTCAAGGTAATTTTTTACATAAAGTTTTTGTTTTTAGCTCTTATGTGTTTGTAACTAGCATGTGAATTTCATAGGCAATTTTTAAATTAACATGAGCATGTGTGTGAGAGAGATAGAAATGGAAAGACAGAGATAGCAATCAATGTTACATAGCTACTAATTCATAAGGAAACCGCTAACGTTGATATTTTTATTGTTTTAGGCTTAGAGGATAACGACTATGCAAGAAGGGTGGAGTTTTGCCGCGAAAACTGCTTTCCTAATTCTTGGATTGGTCGGGGTGGGCCAATTCCCTGGCCCCCAAGGTCGCCTGACCTTACCCCACTCGACTTCTACGTCTGGGGAAGGGCGAAAGAGTTGGTGTACGCAGAAGAAGTACCAACAAGGGAGGTTCTAATTAACAGGATCCACGCCGCATTCGATACAATGCGCGAGGAACTGCTGCTTAGAACGGTGACCGTGGAGATGAGGAAGAGGTGCCGAGCATGTTTACAGGTCAATGGTCATCAATTTGAACAAAATTTGTAATTAATTAAAATTAGTAATTAATTAAAATTTGTAATTTAATGACATTAGTCATTACCAAATTTTTTGTTTCATTTGCCATCCTTTTACGATCGAACACATTTAATTTTCATTAGTTGAAATTTTTGCTTGAAGTGCCCTAGTTGCGGAAATTAATTAATAACTTTAAAACTAAAAGTGATAATTACACTTTTAGCATATCGTTAGAAAGGGCATGGACTGAGGATGTTTTAAAAAAATCAGAAGAACTCCAACCCTGTTAGTTTTTTTTTAAACCCCATAGAAAGTTGCCCTTAAAATTATTTCTTTACCTTACTACGGTACTTCAGGCCCCATAACTTTTCTTCTCCACAATTTTCTGGTGTAAAATAATTTTTTGCAGGACCCTAAGACTCTAACGATTAAAACAAGACCATTAGCCGACCGGTCCCATGGATAGATTTTGAGCTACATGTAGTTTTAGTCAAAAAATCATAAAAAAGTCAAATAAAAAATAATAATAAATTAAAAAAAAACCTTGAGGCCAAGGTCAATATAATGGGCGGGGGTAGGTAGCAGACTATCCCTAGTTTCTACCCTAGGCGTATGTACAGCTCCCTTCCAAACACCCTGTATTTTGAATCGCTCTTTAAAAGTGTGCGCGCAGCGTCACGTCGCGTCGCATCTCGGTGTGAACTGACCCTAAGTGAAAAAGTCGAAATATTGATCAAAGAAATGTGCGTCGGCGAGACGACGTCGTTAAAGACACTGGTTGGCAGTGGCCTGTCATAGCGCGTTCCTACCTTTTATAATGGACGCCATTTCTCAAATGAATGATAATTTTACCTCGGGCTCAGTACAGTGAGTGTCCAGTAAAGGAGGAGTCTTTTTAACCCCATGAAGAACTAGATGAGGATCATTAAGCGAATTTAACGACTACGCATAGCGGCCAGTCAAGATCTACAAAACCAGTTTATGTGGAACTGTCATTGTACGGGAAATATATACAAAGCGAGGCCATGTTATACTGGAAATTTATAACCTGATGAGTCGCCATCGCCATATTTACCTACCTTGGTAAGAGATTAGTGTATTGCTTTTGATTATCTAAAGGACACGGAAGGCGGGTAGGTACGTAGCTATGTTTCTTATAAGTAAATAAATAATTAGGCATTTACCAGAGTAAAAAATAAATGAATTGTTCGATATAACCGATTGAAAAGCTCTCTTTAGTTTGCTTCGGGTAGGTACGTGTACAACCCAGACCCTTTAAAATATTTTCATTCTTAAATAAGTTAATTTTAAGCAGGTGGGTACCTACCTACCTAATTCTTATCCCTCGTGAATCGTCAAGCCAAATTTCAATCTCTTACCTACATATTTTCATCTTCGCTAGATATAATGTTCTATCGTTCGACGCATGCGCCTATAGTTGAAGCGACTCTCGAAAGCTCTACTACCTATGTTACCAGTTTTCTCCGTCACTTTTCATCAAATCACCCTTTTGTGTTCATTCTGAGTATTCCGACTCAAAAAGACATAGGTAATGTAAAAATCACGCTAATCCTTATAAAAGGGTTTAAGCCATTGGTTTAAGCTAAACCCTTTTGTAGAGATTGGCAGAATTTTTATTTCAACTTTTCACCCGTCCAAAATCTAGATAAATAAATCGAACATATTCATGTCATTGTCATTATCTCTTCTCAATACAGCGTGCGATAAATTACCGCTGAATTAATGTTATGCCATCATTACTAGGTAATTGCTGGTGCATATTCACTTTCCGAAAAAATAAGTACTGGGTGCTGTTAAATTAAATTATGATTGCACTCATCAAGCAAGATGAAGACGCTTAAAAGCTGTTCTTATTTTGGTATTAATAATCTGCGTCCAGCGTTGGTGTAAATCGTTAAATTTTGCATGAAAATACTGTTTTGTTAACTGTAAATACTTAGGCTGAAATTGATGGGTGATTCCTTATCAAAATTTTCTTCTGATGATGTGTTCTTTAAGTATCGTGCGTTTAATAAAAGGTGGTGTTAAATAATAATGCCCTTCGCTGTAGTATACTTTATTATTTGTAGATAGGTGTAATTTTTACATACTCGACGCCTATGCAGTTTTAAAATACTTATGAGGGTATCTATATCTTCTAAGTACCTACTACTAATCAGAAGTTCTTACCTAAAAGTAGGTAATTTCCATGGGTCTTGCTTGAAGTATATTATTTTGATGGCATAAGTGGTAAGAGAGCTGTCTCAAAAAATTATAACCAGTTGACATGGCTAGTTCTATATTTCTCGTAACACTATTTGCATTCCAAGAAGAAGCTTTAAAACCCAATTATTCATATGTTCCCACGGTAAAAGGCTTGCGAGTAAGCCTCCCACGGTCATCGCCAGCCTGCCCACTTGTCCTACCTTTCTTCAATATCCTACAAATCACGGCCACAATACATGTGGGGCTCTATACAATGTGTCATATCTCATTGTTCGGGTTGAAGACTTCATTTTAAAGTTTTTCAGCGCGTTTTCTGCGGTTCAGCATGCTTGAGGACTATATTGTATGCTGTCTAGTTTTTTTTTTATAAATGAAACAAATAAAAACTCTTCACAGTCGCAATTTAAATGGATGTTTGTTCCAGCGTAATTCGATTGTGTGTTCTAAAACTGCGAGTCATTTCTTTTCCTTGGCTTCCGTTTACCAATTGATGCTTTGCTGTAACAAGAACCAGTAGGCAGCATGCAGAGGAGCTGTATAAGTTATTTGAACATACTTACCTAAAAAATTTAATTAGTCTAAAGAATAGTAAAATCTGCAATAAGAAGTTTAGAAGTTCTAAAAGCAAATAATGGTTTGTCTATTAGCGGCGTTTGCTATCAAATTATAAACGACCCATTATTGAAAGGATTTCATACAGATCACCGTGTTTTGCGTTCTTTTTTTGTGGGAATCTCGAGTAACCATAGCGTGCCATAATGCCATAGCCAACCGAGTGAAAGGATCAATCAATGAACGTTTTTTGCTGGCTTGCGGCTGCACTCAAATACTCAATGGAGTTAGGTTAAGGGGAAGTCTGTCAAGTCACGTTAACATAAAAAGTATTATATTTTATGGTAAAGGTACCTACCTACCTATTGATAGCTATCTAATGAATCGATGTGGAGTAGGTATGTATGTACTGGCTTGCTTGATAAGATTTCATCTGCGTAGCCTTTTCCCAAACTATCCTAAGGTCCGCTTTCAGTCTAACCGAATGCAGCTGAGTACCAGTATATTACATGAAGTGACTGCCTATCTGACCTCCACAACCTAGTAACTGGGTAAGTAATTCGATACCCCTTGGTAAGACTGAATGTCCGACTTTTGGCTTCTGACTACTTGTAACGACTGTCAAAGATCTACAAATGTCAGCCGGGACCAACGGCTAAACGTGCTTTCCGAGGCACGGACGAAACTCGGTATGTAATTATGGTCACCCATCCGCGGACCAGCCTCGGCAAGCACGGCTTAACCGTAAAGATCGGCGTGCGGCTGTTATTATCTAGCCACGATCTCGTCGTTGCTTGGTAAGATTTGCGGTGGTTTAATTAGTTATAAACATATTGTTCGAAATCCAGCAAGTTTCAAGGACAACTACCTATTGTTTGAAATGGTTTATTGATATCCCATTCAGCGCATGGTTCTGGTATTCTGCTGGATTATTGGATGTTGCAGTTTGCAATACATCTGACCTTCTCAAGACATAACTTGAATCGTATTCTTCGTCATAACGATCTGTCTTCGCCTTAACGTGGGATAGCGTGGGAGAAATGCGATCGTCAGCAAGTGCACCGGTCCATGGGAATCAAACTGCGACTCACTTTACTTACAACACTTTCCTTGCCCTTTTGGGTTTTGCTGTATTTGCGACATTTTCTCAAGATCCTTTTAATTGTAAAGGGACAGGACAAACCATCAAATACGTGTGAAAAAAGTTTATAATTCATATTACATATAGGGTAACTGGTATTCAGTAAACGATACTTAACAGGTATTATACTCATGATAACAAACAATTTTCGAAAAAAACATTTTTGTCATCGTTAACTCGTTACTGCTCGTAGACAGTGCTGTAGCGTAGGTATAATAGGTAGGTACTATTCTGAATTCGAATACTTTACCAACAAATATTAGATCAGTAAGAAAAAAAATCAGGCAACACAGGCAGTGTTAACCAACATGACCTACTTTAAAGACAAAAACTTCAACGTGCGAATAATAAGACAACAGTACCAATATCCTGCATGGAGCGGTATTAAATCTTCGTGAGCGACTTAAAAAAGCCTCAATAATATTATATGACATCGACAATCGATTTCGGCGACGATCGACGGTTTCCTGCCGTCATAATTCGACACAATGCCTCATTTGGACATTCAATAAAACTGAGAAATTCGCATCCGAAGCAGGAGCATAAAAATAAAATGATATTATGAAAATTGCGGCAGAAATTGTGGCGAGAATTTTTGGACCGATATCTTTGGAGTATAAAACTAACTTGCAGATTTAGGGCGAATTTACCCATGAAACTGAACGCGAAACTGACTTGCAGATTTAGGGCGAATTTACCCATGAAACTGAACGCGATGATCGTCTAAATGTCGTTTAGGAGCCGTCGATGTCAATATTTCGTCACAATGATGACAAAGACAGTGGTTAAGATACGTGTTGATCACGGTCAGTTTCCATGTTGAAATTGGCCTTTAGATAGAATTAATTAAATTATCTTTTAAATTTGGAACTTTTTCTTGCATACCTACCTAAGTAGTGGAGTCAGGAAAGAAAATGTAGGTTAAGGAAAGGTAGTCGATTCGTCCGAACGTGTTTTTCATACCAACATGGGTAAGTTGTTAAGGACAGATTAAACACGAATTACATTACGAGTTTAGTAGCGTCTTAACCTTTATCAGTTAATCTTAATCGACAGTTAATTATGTTGATCCGGCAAACTCTGCTAATGGTTATGGTCTCAATATGTATTTATGTAAAGCAATAACGATATTTCATTGCATTCTATTGCCACCGGCTTCTACAACACGGGTATGTATCTACGTGTATTTATTGATACATGTAGGTTTTGATCAAGTCAATATATTAAGGAGGATGCGCAGGTAGCCTGCGAAAATTTGTAGGTCAGCTTCAGGTTGTATGTTCATTTAAATATGATTCAAGATTACAGCCTGACAAAGACTTGAAAAATACAAAAATCGTCGAAAAATTTGAATTTCACGAGCTAACCTTGCGCTTCCACCTGGGGTAACAAAATGTATTAAAATTAAAAAGATTATGGAAAGTAAACCAGAATCGCATTTGTTTTAAAACTTTAATTTTCATGCTGTCTCACTTTTCATATTCCCCGTACGAAGGGTATTATAATAGAAGCCATAAAGTTTCCGGCTATGACTTCAATTGAAAGTTCATTTCAACGTTTTCTGTTTGATTGTTATCTCATTAATTATTCGCATTGGTTCGGGTGTTGGTCGTCGGTACGCTGTCACGGGCTCCGTAGCGAATGGCTAATTATTTTAATCAAGGATTAATCGAATTCTTTGTTGGGGAGATAAAGGAGATTGTGTGCCGTCGACACATGTCATGTATATTAATATGCGCACTAAACCGTTAAAAGATCGCGCTCGCACGGAACAAACGCGCCGCGCCGTGTGTGGTCCGCTGCTGAGCCCTAATGGAAATCAACGCAAATTTCAATATTTATCAACAAATGTGAACGCATTGCGCCACTGAGATATGCATTTATGCAAACTACTTATATTGAGTTCATAATGGAGTAACTTTTCAGTTACCTACGTGCTTCTAACTGACTTTTAGCTTTAAACGCATTGTTTATTGGACTCGGTCGTGCCGTAGCGTGTGTTATTTCTAGGTCTTATAAACATTGTTACCCGCTAGTTAGCATTAACTTATCTTTAGTCTTGTAGAATTGTAGAGTATTCTGTCTGGTTTCTGTATTGTAGGTACTAATTATTCATTCAACCTAAAACGTAGCTCCTTTTTTGACATCATTTCAAGATTAAATTACCATCAGCATACTTCAAAATCTATTAATACTTCAGATCGTTACGTAGTTAGTAACAAAATTGAATTTATACTCACTTTGTGCTATTTGAAAATAAACTCTTTCATTCTGAGTTAATGAATTAAATAATATACTACTGTTTCAAAAGAGTCCGCAGGATTTAAAAGCTTGTTGTTCGTCTCATAATGACTGACTGGTGGAGTGGAAGCGACTGCGATTCGCGACTGCAGCCGATAGTCGCACTCGTTAAGGGTGTACAATTAACCGATTACTGTGAAATAAGCGTGGCGGGCCGCGGATGCCCGACAACCCGACCTCTGGACTCTGGAGCATGTTCAGGGTTGTCTCGAAAATATCAAGTGAAGAGTAAGCAAAAAGGAAAGTTAATTTTTGACTAGACATTTCAGCTCGTCTGAATGATTCGAAAGACATTTTTGATAATACACCAAAAGTTTTACCGAATATGCAGATTTTAAACAAAACTCAGAGAGCGGCGGTAGCCCAGTTGTGGCAGCCCCGACTTACGAGCAGTAAGCCGTGTTCGAACCCAGGCAGGCGCGCATTACTTTGTGTAATTTATTTCATCATCACTGCTCTCAATAACGGTGCAAGGGAAACATCGTGAGGCATCCGGCATGTTCAAGAACCAAAAATTCGAAGACCTGTGACATCTACCAACCCGCACTGGGCCCGCGTGGCGGATGAAAACTTACAATCTACTTATTCTACGTATGTTTGATATTTTCTGAGATAAAAATAACAATAAGTAAGTACATACTTAAGACTTTCCTTAACCGTGACCGAACAAACGTTTGAAGATTACAAGTCTCAGCTTTACCTGATACACATTTTGCCTTGATAGATATTTTTCTTTCTGCAAGTATTAATGCTTTGCTTATTAATCTGTTTGCGTAGAAATTTATATTGGGTGTATGTTTTGATAAAATGAAAGTCTTCGTTATTTTTCATTATTTATTTATTTAGGTATCTCATTGCTCTAGCGCTTTAATTAATTCTTTAAAATAGTGTCGATAAAACCACCGGTGCCAGTTGATGGCAATAGGCATCGCCCCCTATTAACTACATGATACAGACGCCCGTATATTAAGCTACAACAATGTCAAATTTCTTTAATAGACTTTAGTGTTAAAGAATTAGGCTCAAGGTTGATTGGGAAAATTAGACAGTTTCAGGTAGTTCGATGTGCTGCCATCTGTACTAATGATAAGTACGGCGGAATGGCAAAGTGTGTGTGTAGTGTAACAAACTTGCTTATTCCTTGATGAAAGGAGTAAACAGTTTTGTACATTAAAAAAGTAATTAGGGGAAAATGAATTTAATAAATGATGATATGAAAAATACAATAAATTAATAAAAAAGTGAAGGGCAGGTTAACCGGGAATGATTTGAATGTCACCGCAAATCTCTGAGCGTGATAGTATCTGAAGACAAACATCCACTTGTAGAATGCTGGCTTGATCAAGATGAGCTTGACCACGACGAACTTGATGCAGGGCGGCTTGGCAGGACCCACCAGCAGACACGTACCGCCCCAGTGCCAGGCTCGTCAGCTCGCAGAGCAGCTTCCAGCAGACACGTACCGAGCCCCAGTGCCAGGCTCGTCAGTTAGCAGAGCAGCTTCCTCACAGCAGCTAGCAGCAGCCACGGCAGCACCAAACGAAGACCGCTCCTTGACTCCACCAGGCTGTGCTCAAAACTCAAGATAATGACAGATCTTGACTCCAAACTGTAAACTTAGCTGTTTTCTTGATTTCAGACTATACTGATTTCTCGTCTCCAGACTGAACCGACTCTTAACTCCAGACTAGAACCAGGGCATCTGTCAGAAATCCCTTTTATACCCTGATCTTCCGTTTCTTTTCTTCAAATCTCTTTTTCAGATTCAAAACTGCTGCGCTCTAGTAATACGCAACCTGCCAGTATTCAAAGCAGCCAGTAACAATTGGTCAAAAACCCTGCACGTAATATTTTTATAAATATAACTCAGAATATCTTTACACAGCAAATATTCGCAATTAACTATAAAATACAACAATTGAACTAACGAATTGATGATAATAATTTTTAGTAATATATAATCTAAATGAAACCTTCATAGAGAGTTTGGCTGGTAAGAATCAAAAATAAAAGTAAATGACATCTGACAAAGAAGTAAACATGTCACAACAAAGGATATAAGAAAATATTTATAAAAACGAAATGATTGATAATATGCTAATGTAAAACCAATAAAAGTATGAATATGGATGATAAATGTGAGTATAAAGTATCTGTAGTAAGCAGATACTATAGTAGGCACTATTATTATGTGCTTACACCTCTGCTCTAGCCTTTGGGGATTAGCGGCGTGATGTTATATGTATGAATGTGTCGGTAAGGCGATTATCACACTGCCACGCATCACGCTGCATGTTGCGTGTCAACGCACTGAATGATCGCGTGTGGATGCATTTTCTGTGTGTTGGACTGTGCGTGTTTTCTATACAAACGGAGATACTTACAAGTAACGTTAAAACGTGTGTAAACGTGTGTTAATCGCCTAAAACAAATGAATAAATATTTCGGTTGCGGGGCAATCCTGCCTGTCCCTCCCTACGAGTGTCAAGTGCCAACCTTGCGCACGAGTCGCTTGCCTTGCCTTTGTCGGCGCAGTGTCTTGTTGACATTTTGTGGGGCAAATCTTCATTCCGCGGCCCCTTTGATCCCAACCACTGTATTATTTAATTTTGATGTACGCCTCATACGTTTTATAAATAATGTAATTGGACTATCCTTGACATGGCGTGCTTTTTTCCAAGTGAATCTTACTGGAAAAGGACTTGAATTGACGTTGAGGTAATTTTCTGATATTTAGAGCTTTTTGTGTCCTAGGTAGGAGGGCTTCTGCGCTATCTCATTCTTTTTAAGTTTGCCAAATAAATTCATGGGTAAGGATTACGTGGGTATAGTAAAAACTTAAAAACCTCCTTAGCAGGAAACCTCACCTCTAGAAAAGAAGACAAAACATACCCTAAAAGCCTATGTAGTCAGTGACCAAACCGGATCTACATCAAAAACATTTTATTAATGGGGATGAAACATAAAACTAAAGGCGATAGCAATGTAGATGGTTCCAAGCATCGTCTTTGATTGAAAATCTGGTAATGTCATTTTAAATTTCAAAACAGCGTGGCCTCGTTGGTCAGATTGAGACCTAGCTTTTGTCGCGCCATCTACAAATAGCTTTTAACGGTCTTCCCCATTGCAAGAAAGTTGTCTTTGGGGAAAGCTTGGCTTGTTGTAATTTTAATTCATTACTACGTACATAACGATGGTACTACGTAGATAGACGTTATTTACCTTTAGCTGTTAAACTTAATAATGTAATTTACTCGCATTTAAATATTTTTATAAAATATTATAAATATTTTTGAAATTGATTCCTTATTTATCAACATTGCAGACTCATAGAATTTTTGTTTTTGCTTGTTCATAGACCATCCAGATTTGTTCCTTTTTCTACAATATTCAAGATCGTACTGGCCGTCAAGACATACACAAGCTTTATAAAAATAAAAGTCCAAACCCAATCGATTCTTTTTTCGAAAAGTGTATTTAATGTCTAAACTACTTTAACGCTCATGTGTTCCTAGGAACAGTTAAAATTTTAACAAAAACGTTTTGGTTATGAAATAAGGTTGTACTTACAAGAAATGAGTGGAAATCCTTGATGCACCCTTTAGGTTCCGCCTACATTCGAGCCTGACCTTAAGGCTATCAGCTCATTGGCTTAAAAGTATGTACATACACAAGTGTAACATAACTGAAGAAGTACCTACGTGATAGTTTTTCAGCATCAGCAATTACGAGCTCGGTATGTCTCGAAGTCAATGCAGAATTATAATGACACAATTCTGTTTCCTTTTTCATTATAGGATGTATAAATGAATGGCAATTGCCGATCATGATCGATTGTAAGACTTGTTGATGAGTCGGTTTTTGCTTCATTTGCAGCGCGATGTATTATAATAAAGTAAAAAAAAATTGATTGTGGTGGCCATCGAGGTACGTGCTCCTTAAAATACATGGCATGAATGGTGTCTTAGTTTTTATGTTATAGGCATGTACCGTGTGGGTATCTATTAATTCATAAACGACGATCTATTGGAACCGATAATAATTCGTAGAACAATCAGCGTAGTGTAGCCCGTCGTAGGCCTCACATAGGCAATCAGCACTTTTGTCAACTGCCATAACTTCTGCGTAATCTACTAATATTTAATTATATTAAGCAGCTCTAGCTCTTATTGAACCAGTAAACATGGAAACAGAAATATCTTTAAAATTCTTTGAACAAGTCAGGTTCACAAAACGCCTTCAAAGAACCATCGTCGTTGCAAAAATAACAAATTTGATTTTTATTAATTGAACTGCCAAGCAGAGCAATCATGTGGCAGCGAAAAACAACGGGCCATACATCTGCTCCATTTATTAATACCACTGACAATAAAACATTTGAAACACGTTCTTGCGAATCAATACTCGGCTCTGCGATATGAATTATTTATATATTTTATTGTCGCTTTATCGCCTGCATCGTGCACCCTCTGGCCGGCGGATGCCGCGTCTTGCTTGAAATAATAATCAGAACATAATTTTATTTTTGACAAATAACTGGTCAGCGTCTGTGTAGTCAGGTTTTTGTGTGGCGAGCGCGGCGCGGCGGTCGGCGAGGCCCGATGCCGCGGATTCCGGGTCCCTCGCTTTATTGCCTGAATAAATATAAGAAGATGCTGTCGGTATTCCGATCTCGTGTAATTGTCCCCGATGAATGCGTCGCAAGAAAGTGCCTTGTACAAAGGCCGTATACATGTACCTACTTACTGTGCGCACCTAGTTCAGTCCTACCTGTTTCTTTGCATGACGGTTGGTTGGTCCATTTACTTTTATTAGAGTGTACGCTCGTAATGTAAAATTAATAAATTATTCTACTGAATAAAAAGAATTACTGACCTCCCGAGTTCTCATTCCAGTCGATGTTTAAATATATCATATTACAATATGAACATGGCCAGTAAAGATTTCAATAAATTGGCTTTACAAAAAGTGCCTTTTATATCAATCTTTCAATTTTCGTTCGATTCGAAACTCTAGACTCTAGCTTTATATGAAAAGTAGGCTCTTGCAGTTATTATTTGAAGTTATATAATGTAATTTCGGTGTTACTTTCTCCTACCGTTGAATTTGCCTCTTTCTTCCACTGTCCTGAATTCCCGATTACAATCGCACAATCATAACCGATACCCCTTCATACGCCGAACCATTTCCTGCATGATCGGAACCTATAAAACACGTTACAAATCAATCAGCTAACAAACGATGCTAAAAAGGCTATTGTAATAAAGTTATGTAGCCGAACGCAACGGGACGTGCTTCGGACAGATATTAATCGTAGTTGCGTCTGGATACGCGTCAAGCTCGTTACAACTTACAATATAGAAAGTAACGCCCGCCGCGGGTATTTCTCGCTTGACAATATATAAATCATTGTCATATCAGACCAGAGGCGCTGCAGCTATGGTCGGCTCATTTGGCCAGTCTAAATGATGCCTTCAGCTTTGGCTGAATGATGAATTATGTAGTCGATTTGTAGTTTGAAGCTGTTTCATTAGCTGTGTGGTGGTCTATGGATGCTTTGAGATCTAGTTTATGGTTTGCTGCTGTGCATGTTTCTTTGTTCATTATTTAAATGTAATTTAGCTCTGGAGTACGCTTTCTTCGTTGTAATAACTTAGGGTAGTCCGAAGTCCGAAAGTCGGACAACCAATCTTAAGAAAAGGTATTGTATCACCCAGTGACTGGGTTGTGGAGATCAAATAGGCTTCCGCTCCATGTAAAATATTGATTTTCATCTGCAAATGGCTACATTGGAAGCCGACCTACCTATAGTTGAAATTATGATGAGTTAAGAGCTTTTGCGCCTTACGATATTTCATACAAACTTTCAAGTCCTTATTTTCCGAAATGACAGAACCGATTTTAATGAAACTTAATACGTCATAAAAGATAAACTGTTATCCACCAACTCGAATTATGATCAAGGATTTAAGTTTTTCGATAGATTTTTAATCACAAAGCTTAACGTTTTCAAACCAGATGCGTGTTGTATCTGGTTCTTGCCATAGATCTTTCCACAGAAAACTTTACTTCTCATTACGTAATACGAAAGTACACAAGAAGAAATAAGAAAGTACAGCAAGTCAATTGGAAATTTGATCAGGTCCAGATCGATCTGGCTGACTTAATGAGTCGTGGTTGTCAATCGACTGTCCCTTACTCCCTCCCGCCCGGGCATCGTATGCAAAACGAGCCTCGATAAACGAGATACTTTCGTACTCCAGACTTTTTTACTAAACCTTTTTGTTGCTCTAATTTGGACTTAATTAAATAGAAATAAAGGAGCGCAGCGTGTGCTCACTGACTTTTAATGCATTTCGATATTTAAATTAGTTTCGACGTTGTTGCGTGGACATTGATAACATGGTGACTGTGTTTGTTCTGTTTATTTTTAGATGGCTCGTGATATCTTAAAACATGTTAAAATCATGCAGCATAAAAAGAAATGGCGTATTCTCTGCCTAATTGATTAGTAAGCATTGACAGCAAATGTCGTTGGAAAACTGAAAATCTACATAAAAAAATTAAGTAAAATATGTAGTTGTAATATATTTAATTCAACAGAAACTTAAAGAGCAAAAAAAATGTTTTTAAACCTAAAAAATTGGTTGTCTGTAAAGTCGGTTTACTGACGATAGTTGAACGTGACAACGCTATAGGGACGCGTGCCTCTCACTCGCTCTCATTGTGAGCGCATAACGTGAGCGGAGCGTAACGCAGTTTCTTGAAGTGTCACCCGGCAAACCAATTTATAAGACGTTGTCACGTCAAAAAGGATTATAATAAAAACGTAATATGACTTTTATGTTCCACGTAGCAACTAAAAAACGGTGGTCAAAGATTTATCGGATGCTCTTAACCTTTTTTTTGTGCGAACATTTTGTTTATACGGAAAATGGTTGCAATCGGTGTTTTTATCAAAACTTGCCTTTTAACAAATGCGGGGGACAGATTGCGGTATGCCCGATGGTCGCGCAATGGCTGCAAGGTATTTTAATTAATGCCACACCAGGGGAACATAAATATCCAGTACATTTTGCTGATTAAGGTTTTCTTGGCGTCACCATTTTTTGGTCAGTTTCGTGATTCTTTACAATGAGGTTTATTAATAGGTGGACCGTTTTTTCCATTGATTATGAAAAAAAAAATGTGGAGCAGGTATCTGAAGGAACAAATATTTTGCTTGAAAAGTTAGGTGTACTTAAAACCAATTTTAATGTTGCAGAATATTATAGAGTTTATAAGACATGCAAGGTTTAAAGTATTTAACCCATTTTACTAGCGTTATACAAATTTACAGCAACGCAGTAATGCCTATTCAATTAAAATCTAAATAAATTTTATGCACCATACATGGAAATTAAGTGCAGAATGTATATTGAATAATCCAGTGATTCCTCTCTAAGCCGACTGTCATTAAAATCTGGGTTCGTAACGGTAATTTCCAGTATTTTATATCATGCAAAAATCCTTCAATCGAAAAACGAAATCACAAAAAAGAAAAAAGTGAAAACACCAGGAAACCAGACGGCCATTGTTTTTTTTTCAAATTCAAATTCAAATTCAAATATTTTTATTTGTAGAACATAGGTAATAAAAGTACAGATGTCAATATTAATTATATGAGCGCTATGTCTTGCCGTTAACGGCATACAAATATTTTAATTATAATTTGTTATTAAAATTTTATGTAAAATAGTAAAATCATTCAAAATTAACTAGATAATAAGACTCAATTAAAACAATCCAATAAAAATAAAAGATGCACAGGTACCTAGTCATTTGTTTTACATTAATTAAAATAAGGATATATTTAAGAAAATAACAAAAAATTCAAGCCAAATTAAATAATACAATTAAATTATCAGAATAAGCAGATGTCACATAATTATACAGATAAGTATTACGTTTTGATTTCAATAATTTAATACATAAATAAGTTTTAATTATTGTCAGCGTAATGTGTGCTAATAAAATCTTCACGTATTGTACCGCTACCGAAATCTGGTTGTCGATGTCGCAGGAAGCGTGCGCGTGCTCGCGACAGCGACGTTCCTCCACGTGCATTATTCAATACAATATTATCAATAAATTAATGCTCACATTCGGACGCCACCACACATACTAATGGCGACACGCGGCGAGTCGCTTTTTGCGTCGCCGTCGAACCATTCAGCTCCATTGATACGGAGCACGCAAAAACTGGTCGTTGATCATGTACTATCACCAAATTGCGTATCTGACCACGGTAAGGACTATCGTTACTTGCAGCGTCCGGCCGCTATAGAAGCGCTTATTAACGCTCAGCTACCAATAGCATCGCAGCATCTATTTTTTGCCGAGTCCCTTGGTGTCGTAAATGAAAAAAAAAACTGTGGTCAAACATCTGGGATCATTAACAGAGCCTGAGATTGTGTTTAAAACAATACATGTTTAAAAAACGGTCGTGTATTTTTCGGTCGGGTCTTTTTTGTTTTACCGCTATTGGTCCGCAAAGTATTTGTGTGGACCAATAGTAATAAGGGTGTTAAACAGATGTCATCGTGTGCACGGGATTTTGTTTGAAAAGTGTCCATATTCTCACTTTCCCGATGGTACGTGAAACTAACTAACTTTGCCACTTTTTGTTTTCGTTTGGACAAGGACGTGATCCGTTTTTGTTTTGGTAAAGCGACGTGAATATTTAATGGGGAGGGTATAGTCAGGTACCTTCACAATTGCTCGTTGGTATTTGAGGTCTGAGAGCAGTTATTTTTAGGCACCGACTTCTAGGGTTTCTTTTTATTTGTTGATCTTGCTTGAGTGTAGATAGTCAGACACAGATAGATCTACGCTTTTCGATTTCGATACATAACTAGCCTGTTTCTTGTTTTTACATGTTTTAAGTGTTTGATCACATTTTTATGTGGTAGTTTGCGTAGGCAAAATAAGCATTTAGCAATTACGGTTTATACCTCGAGAGTAGCACCAGAATATTTTAACACCAAAAAAAAAAAAACTTTGACCCAATCAACATTCAACATCATATTGTAAATATCACCTCCTTCATTTATGTGAGTTATAAATAATTGAATATTTATGCTGATTGCAAGTTTACGAACGCAACTGTTTTATCGTGTATACCTAATTAGTATTTTATGTGTATTGTGGAGAAGGCGTATGTTGCCAAAATTGCTGCGTGTAATAAAATGTGGTAACGGCGATGCAGTGATGGTCATAAGTTATTAAATGCCGAATATAATAACAGTCTCTAACATGTAATATTAAATCCATTTAGAGCCAGTTGAATGCACGGGTGTGAGTACGTGGTCGTTAACTCAAAGACTTACTTAATTGTTATGTATTTTCAATTAAAAGATTTATACAACAACGTTTCAATTTCTAAGGTGCAGATTTATAATCTGGTGGCGCTTTATATATATATATATTTTTTTTTTAAACGTTTGCCCCACAGTAGGAATTTCTCCTGTATCGTGGGTGCGTTCACAAACATTTAAACTCACATACACAAACAGCCAGACCCGAAACAACTATCTGTAGGCCATACAAATATTTGTTCCGTTCGGGGATCGAACCCGCGACACGTAACGCAGCAATCGAACGCTCAACCACTGCGCCAACCGTGTCGTCGAATATGAGATTACATAAGCCATAAAACATGAGATCTAGTAGTTACCTACTTAATACTTATTCTTTAGATGCAGTGCAGACTATGCTAACTGCCTCAAAAATAAAATGTTCCAAATTACTAGAATATTGCGCGTCACTATAGGCATGTTCAATTGCACAAAGTCGTAAACACAGTGCTTACTGAATTCAATTTACAATGCAAAGTTTTGAAAGGAGTCTCAGAGCCCGCAGTTTAGTCTAGCTCTTACTTAAACCATTATTGCCATTGCAAGAATAATCTGGAAAGATTAATTCTGAATAACAAATAGTCGGATGTTGTGGCACGGTTTTGATTTCACATAGTTTACATATTAATGTCGTCTATGAAAAGATCGTGTTGCCTACATCCGGATCCCAAGATCCCCGGGATTCCCGAGAATGCGACATGTCAGAGCAAAAGTGTCAGAAATGTGGCGTGTGCCCTATGATAATGGCGCACGCAAACATCTAAATTACAAAAGGGGTGAGATGACTATGTCATCTAATGCAAAAAAGTTAAGCCCCTTTGAAAAACAGTTCGGTTCAACACGCAAAAATAAACTATTCCGTTCCCATCTTCCTACAAAATTCTTTGCATACAACGCCTGACGCATGCTTATCTTAAACGTTTCCTTCAGTCTCATTAAACACGTACTGACAGCGATGATATTCGGCAGGTCTGCTCAGGGCCTTCGGGCAACTTCGGGCGTCTCATTAACCCACGTTATTATTCCGCGGCCATCTTGTCGCGCGTCAATTTGCGCTTCGCGTGTGACGATGCCGCGCACGCGCCGGGCACAGCTGTTGCTGTGTAACTGTGCTTAAGATTTTCTGAATTTGATTTCGGTTGTACTGATTTTTAAAGGCTTAAGGCCTGGAGGCTTTCACGACATACTGGGTTGGTTAAAAAAAGTTGATTAAAAGAGGACATGACATGTGATGTAGGTTGTGATTTAAAATGCATCATTTAAAATAATAATATTGGTAAAATTGCATCTTAACGGAAGTTGGTAAAAATTACATTCTACACAACAACATTAAGAAAAGAAAAAGAAAAGTTTCACCAAAAAGTGCCGCTCCGCCTGCGCCCGTGGCACGTAGTAAAGACATCAACGAGAGTGATCATCAAAAAGGAGTAACTATAAAAGACTTACATTTCTTTGATAGAAACATACTTACAATACTTATTAATATTATTATTTTCCAAATAAGTACCAAATTTTAATTAGATTTGCTCTTACATCTGAAAAATCGAAAGAACTGTAATCTTCTAAAATATTCCCAATCTCATAATTATAACTTTTATTAGTAGAGCTTTAAAATATATTACAACAAAGCTCAAAACATGGAATCACTCGAGTGCAACAGGCTGCAACATTGTCCTCTGCGGAACTGACGCGCGTCTGGAGGGCTACTCTCTTTCTCCGAAACGTAACTTCGGCAACGAACGAAAATTAAACGTAGTTACGTTTGTCACCCTACTCTATATAATTTGCGGACGCACACAATAACATTCAATACATTCGTTGTCTGTGAATTCGAACTTCTTGTATGCGTCCGCAAATTATATAGAGTAGGGTCTCAAGCGTAACTACGTTTAATTTTCGTTCGTTGCCGAAGTTACGTTTCGGAGAAAGAGAGTAGCCCTCCTGATCCAAGGCTGTGTCCGTGCTTAGAATAAAAACGTGTCTAACGAGCGCACTGACCTTACAGACGACGTTTAATTGATGAATTCCACAGAATAACGGCTTTGTATCTAATTGAATAAGTTGAATTATTTCAATAAGAAAGGGCAGGCGGCGGCGCCGCGGCAAATTGTGCCTACCCGTGCCGTTTTCCTTTTGTAGTGGTTGCCGTGCCGACGCCCATTGGTCCATTTTAATGAGCTCCGATCAATGGGCGTAATTATTTCTTGTATCATTCTTTGTCCGACGCGAGCGCGCTGCCATCCTGTAAGGCTTGCCCGCCTTACATACGCACTTGTGCGAGTTTTTGCAACGGTTTTTGGTGAATATCCATATAGAGAGGCCGAAACAGGGCCTCCGGCGATATCGACGGCGGTGGCGGCGACTTATCGACAGCTACATATCGGTGCCAGATATATCACGGTGCAGCAATCAGTCACAGTTAATCACCGTTAAGATAGATCATATTTTTGAGGTGATTTGTCGATGACGAGCTTGATGGCTGATAAAAAAAAAGTCGTTAGCATAACTTACTTGTAATTTCGTTTACTAAATCAATGAAGCCATCTCAAAAAATTAAAAAAAGTAACATGTTCAGGACATCAGTCCTTAGAATGCATATTTTTCATGCAGAATTTCCATTAAAAGTGACCGCCTTTGCGCCGATAGCGAATCGACAAGCACCTTGTGCGCGTCGCAGATAAGTTAGCGAGTTCCAATTATCGAGTAGTGCGGTGCGTATGGAGAGGAGACTGCGCACTGATGTCGAACAATGCATAACAGAATAATGACAATGTACGGACGAACAGCAGTAGGACTAGAGACTTTGAAACAAACCTCGATTTTTGGAAATGTGTTTTCCAATACTGCCTCGTTGATTTGGTCCTGGATTAGATTCCGGGGTCGTGGAAAATTTAATTGGGTTTTTGCATCTGGAATTTCTCAGTAGCAAACACGGAGTCTTGATTTGTGCCCGATTAATGGCGATAGGCTCGCCCTGTATTACATGGACTTAAAACATAACTGGCGAAATGTGGGTTTACTAATAAATAGGTACACCTTGGCCTTTTCCCTTTTACGGATGGAAAATCATCAAATGACCCCTCCCGCTCTGGGCGGAGCGGGAGGCAGTGTAAGACTTGTACTGACTAAAACCCATCCATGTTCCTTCTTCGCCCTTTGTGTTCCAGGGCCACGGTATCTCTTTCGAACAGTCCCGCAGCCCTGGCAGGCATCGGCCCTCTCGGACCCCTTCCGATTTGCTGACATCTCCTTGAGGCGCGCGTGGAACATGAACGCGCTGTCGACACGGCCCGTCGTCTGCTATCTGTCTGGTGAGCTAGGACACCTTGGCCTAACCTTCCGGGTATACAGGCGTCATGGTTTGTATGTATGTTTTCCAATAATGTGGAAAGAACACGTGAGGCAAGTACTGCTCCGTCGTGTAGATATAGTTTCATAGTGTTATATCATAGATTTTCTGCACTACTCACATTTATTTAGCCATTACTCAAAGCAATTGGATTGGGAAGTCTTCGCAAAAAATCGAAAAGTTTTAAGTAGACAAAGCGAATATTCGATGTGCAATACTTTTTAGTTTTCCAATGTAAACTTCTGTAATATATCTGTACATTGCAAACGCCTTGTTGCAGTTGCCGTAAACGTACCTTGAGGTACTTACCTACTGTTTTCATGTCACTTTAATGAGACGTGCGTACATAAGTAACTGATGTAAAAACTTTACATACAGTGTAGGTTCCACTCTTATTTATTGAAACGTAACCTCTTTAATTTACTGGCTTTTAAAACGGATGAAGGTTCAAATAAAATACTGTGTTCTATTTATAAAATGTTGTTGTTTTTTTTAATCTGGATGTGTCACTTGACAGTTCTTTGGCTTTTTTCAGCAGGAATATTCTATAGGGATGTGAAAATCAGCTCACATACCCAATGTATATTTACATATTATATGTATGCATTCTCAAATGAGGGGTTTTTTTTTAAGAAAATGCATATTTTTGCAAATATTTCGTTATCTTTAATTTTAACAAAATTAATTTTAAAAATATATTTGCATTGTATAGATTCAATCTCTTAGTATTATATAATTTCATAGCACATGTGTGAGTACCCTGTAAAGCCACTATTTAATGAGTACCTAAATCTTTCATTGACGCGAACTTACCCTGGTGGTTGAGTGAATGTCATGCTCACTTAAATGTCATGCTGATGGTGGCGGGTGTGTCGGGTCGTTTAGTTCCCTTCAAAATGGTTGAGTTGAATGATGGCTGATACATGCGTCATGTTTGTGAACGGGCGCTGTCAGTTGTGACTGGTCATCTCTTAGCTGCCACGGTTTATTTTAATTACTTTATTTTTTAATTACTGATTTAATCTTTTACTCTGGACGCTCTTAACTTGCCCGTATTTCTACATTGTTCTCACATATTTGTAATTCTTAACATGAATGATGTAACCAAGATTTTGTAACATATTTTGATTTAAAAGAGTGTCCATGGAGTTTCTTGCCCGTTCTTCTCCATAGAGATCTACGCTACGGAATGGGCAACTACAGTACTTTCACAAGTTATTATGCCTTGTGACTGGGACTGTAGCTTCGCGTTTTATTTTGTTTTGTTGACTTTCAAAAGTGCCTGTAATGGTCTAATTGAAATAAATGCTTTGACTTTGACTTTGACTTTGACTTTAACTAAAAAATGCGTAAATCTGCCAGAGGTGATATCCGCAAATGAAACACATTCAAAAAGTGCCTATTGTTGAAATAAGTGATGTGGAACGATAGTTTTCAAATTATAAAAAATAGATTTAAATAATAGAAGGCTCAATCGTACTACTACTCATTTGGAATATAGTACTTGATTATGTAAAGTTTTCAAAAAATAAAAAATATCTCGTCGAAAATGAAGTAAATTTAAAAAAAAACATTTTGTGGTATATATTTGTGTAGAGTAGTATTTATTTCAATTTTACCTTGCATATTCTGGCATTTCCGCACATTTCGAGTATTTATGATGCACTATCTGTTGTGTTAGTGACAAACTTTTATTTATGATGCATATTTCGACGGTTTTAAGTGGCATATAATCCGGTCGTAGAGACCGGATTATATGCCACTTAAAAATAATGATTGTTGTCTTTGAGAATTTATTTTGTTATTGTTAGTATAGGCAGGTTTTTGATAAGTTGTGTCTTTATCTATATTTTATCACTGCAAAAATGTGTAGCACACGTCCGATTTTCACATCAAGTGAAGGACTTCCAATGGTCCTTTACAATTACCCAAAAAAGTTATTTTTAAACATTAATTTATTTTTGCAAGTTGTTATTAATGAATCAATCAAATAAAATATTAAAAAAACCATTTGTTCCATTCGTCCACATCTCAAACAAGTCATTAAACCGTTTTATAATTAAAAACGCACATAAAATGTGTGAAAGTGTGATGAGTGCACTAAAAGCTCGAATAACTTATAATTGTTCGTGCGTTTGCTGTTTTATTACTTCGTATTGTCTGATCCGTTCGAGTCAATGATCGGATGCTGCATTGAAGGAGGAAAAAAAAGGGAAAATATTTCGTGTTTTTTTTACGTTTTACGGGAAATACGGTCCTTTAGGGCAATTTTCATGAAAAATATCATGTATTTTAATCTTAAAATAAGAAAACATTTCTAAAAAGTGATCAACAGTTTGTCAAAATCATGGTCCTTCCAGAAAATGCATGTTGAATTTTCATCTTATCAAAATAATTTTCATGGTCTTATTCTTTTTAAATAAACCGCCAAAATTTACTTTTCTAAAAAATGGCTTTCTGGGGCTGCCATACGTCCCAGTAAACCGGGACATGACCCGGTTTGCAACGTTGAATCCCGGTAAACAGTTAAAGACGCAATAGAAAACGCTGTTGTTCTAGCTAATTAGCCCCAGACTGGCACTGTTAACCCCCAAAATACAAATCCTGGCTACGCCCCTACTCGATACTAAAATTGACTTATGTTTGCGCCAAAAAACTAGCGATTAAAAACCTCTTTTCTAAACTTGACCTTATAGTATCTGCTTACTACAGATACTTTATACTCACACTTAATCATCCATATTCATATTTTTATTTCATTTTTATAAATATTTTCTAATCCTTTGTTGTGACATGTTTACTTCAAATTTGTCAGATGTCATTTACTTTTATTTGTGATTGTTACCAGCCAAACTCTCTATGAAGGTTTCACTTAGATTAATATAAATTACTAAAAATTATTATCATCAATTCGTCAGTTCAAATTGTTGTATTTTATAGTTAATTGCGAATATTTGCTGTGTAAAGATATTCTGAGTTATATTTCTAAAAATATTATGTGCAGGGTTTTTGACCATTGTTACTGGCTGTTTTTAATACTGGCAGGTTGCGTCTTACTAGAGCGCAGCAGTTTTGAATCTAAAAAAATGATTGGAAGAAAAGAAACGGAAGATCAGGGTATAAAAGGGATTTCTGACAGATGCCCTGGTTCTAGTCTGGAGTTAAGAGTCGGTTCAGTCTGGACACGAGAAATCAGTATAGTCTAAAATCAAGAAAACAGCTAAGTCTAGTTTGGAGTCAAGATCTGTCATATCTTGAGTTTTGAGCACAGCCTGGTGGAGTCAAAGAGCGGCCTTCGTTTAGTGCTGCCGTGGCTGTTGCTAACTGTCTGCTGGAAGCTGCTTTGCGAACTGACGAGCCTGGCACTGGGGCTCATTACCTGTCTGCTGGAAGCTGCTCTTCGAGCTGACGAGCCTGGCATTGGGCGGTACGTGTCTGCTGGTGGGTCCTACCAAATCGCCCTGCATCAAGTTCGTCGTGGTCAAGCTCATCTTAATCAAGCCAGCTTTCTACGACTGCAAGTTTGTCTTCAGTTACTATCACGCTCAGAGATTTGCGGAGATATTTAAAACGTTCTCGGTTAACCTGCCCTTCACTTTTGTACTAATTTATTGTATTTTTCATTTCATCATTTATTAAATTCATTTTCCCCTAATTACTTTTTTAATGTATAAATCTGTTTACTCCTTTCATCAAGGAATAAGCAAGTTTGTTACATTTTGGCGCCTAACGCAAAATCAAGTCTTGATCTTAAACATATTCCCTAAATTCTAAAACAACTTCCACAAGAGATTATATTTGGTAACTATTTTCATCATATTTTCATCATATTACATCACTAAATCTCTACTTATACTCTTAAACACTTAATTCATATATTTATCTATATCTTCTATGAATCTCATCAAAAAAGGTTTAGTGTCGTGGGCTCGAACTATTATTGGCGCTGTTTGCGTCCTTCTTAATAATAACTCAGACTCTCTTGACTCTCTCTCTCCCTTTTAATTTTATCTACTTTATTTTTAACTTTTTTATCTTATACTTACTCATGACTCATCTTCCTCTTCCCTTCTTCTAACTGTAGAGTTTTATTCGGTCTATTTAAACTCTTAAGTTTTTATTTTCTTTGTTCATTCATTGGTTCTTAAACCATTAAAATATTATTTTTAATCTTCTTCTATATCTGTTCTTATCAGATAACTCTTTGAAGTGCTTTTAGGTACAAGTTATCTAACCTTCTATTATACTAACTGTACTATAAGTTGGTATAACTATTTTCTTATCAACTCTAAAAGTTGACTCTGAAGCGGGTTGCGACTTCCTTAAAATAAGCCTTCGCTAATCTTCAACTCTAAAAGTTGATTGAAGCGGGTTGCGACTTCCTTAAAATAAGCCTTCGCTAATCTTCAACTCTAAAAGTTGACTGAAGCGGGTTGCGACTTCCTTAAAATAAGCCTTCGCTAATCTTCAACTCTAAAAGTTGATTGGGGTGGATCCCTTATTATTATTTTTCATCTTATTATGGGTTTTAGACGCGAGCGGATTACAACTCCAAAAATAAGCCTACTGTTATTGATTTATCAGGTGGAGTAGTGATCATTGAATGTGAATCCTACCTGGCCTAACTTCGTAAGATGTCGGTATGTTTGAATGAGTTATGAAAGTTTTGTGAATGCTGTAATACTTTAACCTTACCAAAATTTTTGTTCTAGGCCAAAAATTTTCTCGGGGTCGTTGGGGAAATATAGTATCTGCTTACTACAGATACTTTATACTCACACTTAATCATCCATATTCATATTTTTATTTCATTTTTATAAATATTTTCTAATCCTTTGTTGTGACATGTTTACTTCAAATTTGTCAGATGTCATTTACTTTTATTTGTGATTGTTACCAGCCAAACTCTCTATGAAGGTTTCACTTAGATTAATATAAATTACTAAAAATTATTATCATCAATTCGTCAGTTCAAATTGTTGTATTTTATAGTTAATTGCGAATATTTGCTGTGTAAAGATATTCTGAGTTATATTTCTAAAAATATTATGTGCAGGGTTTTTGACCATTGTTACTGGCTGTTTTTAATACTGGCAGGTTGCGTCTTACTAGAGCGCAGCAGTTTTGAATCTAAAAAAATGATTGGAAGAAAAGAAACGGAAGATCAGGGTATAAAAGGGATTTCTGACAGATGCCCTGGTTCTAGTCTGGAGTTAAGAGTCGGTTCAGTCTGGACACGAGAAATCAGTATAGTCTAAAATCAAGAAAACAGCTAAGTCTAGTTTGGAGTCAAGATCTGTCATATCTTGAGTTTTGAGCACAGCCTGGTGGAGTCAAAGAGCGGCCTTCGTTTAGTGCTGCCGTGGCTGTTGCTAACTGTCTGCTGGAAGCTGCTTTGCGAACTGACGAGCCTGGCACTGGGGCTCATTACCTGTCTGCTGGAAGCTGCTCTTCGAGCTGACGAGCCTGGCATTGGGCGGTACGTGTCTGCTGGTGGGTCCTACCAAATCGCCCTGCATCAAGTTCGTCGTGGTCAAGCTCATCTTAATCAAGCCAGCTTTCTACGACTGCAAGTTTGTCTTCAGTTACTATCACGCTCAGAGATTTGCGGAGATATTTAAAACGTTCTCGGTTAACCTGCCCTTCACTTTTGTACTAATTTATTGTATTTTTCATTTCATCATTTATTAAATTCATTTTCCCCTAATTACTTTTTTAATGTATAAATCTGTTTACTCCTTTCATCAAGGAATAAGCAAGTTTGTTACAACCTTTACATAAACCCTCTTCATAAACCTAAAAGCCCTCGAAAAATGTACCTACATATTGTGTCCACAACATCATCCATGGGTTCCCTCTTCTTTAAAAATGTCCCGGTCAACATTTCAGCATTTATAGCATCCCTACGGTTAGTGGGAACTTTGTAACAACATTACCAATTAATCATATGTTTCCTGATAGGTGACCTATCGCATCCGAGCTCGATTGTTCTTTATTTCCTGTAATGCTATACAATTGCGATGACCTTACATTTAATGTTGAATTCGCATCTCCATAATTGGATTGTTTCGTGCAGAGAAGCATTTTTGTTTTTGCCAAGTATTATTTTTATTGCTTTCTTTCCGAAAAAAAAAACTTTTTGATGGACTATCTTCTATAAAAAACTAAACATTCTTGCATAATGTTTTATTGTCATGGATTTCAGCAAAATAACCCCTGATTCCACAACTTTTAGCTTATACAAAAAAAAAAAGATATTAAAGTAATCGAATCGGGGGCGACGACCATAGGTGCCTCGACCACTGGGGGCCTAAGCCACGGACCCTCTTGTTCAACTCGTTTTCGTCCACCTTAGAATACACATTACCATTTTATGCTGTTATAGATATTTACTAACATATCTAACAGCATAAAATGTAAATTTGTAAAAAGATTTTCATTAGTTCTTCATCTTTGTCCATCCTCATCCTCATTGATACCGAAGAAATCCGTCAGTCGACCACATAGAAATTCGCCATCATTATTGTCCAGTTCTCGGCCTTTACTATCATTTATAAAATCTCCAATAAAGAGCATCGGCTCTCTCCTCTAAAATTTAAAAACATGCTTCTCTAAATGCCACCAATTACGGCACTTCTTTGCATCGTAAATCCCTTAGTGAGTGTAATCGGCACCTCGAACCACTCATTACCTTTAATTTCTTAATCGGGGTTTTAATTGAAATGTTAAGCTACTTCGATAACGACGCACACGTTAATGTCCGCGCCCGATTAAACTTAGTTTTATCTTTTTGACAGCTGGTAGCTTAATGAGTGTAATGACACATTACGCGTTTTGCAAAAGGCTTTAGTGTTGACCACTTAGCGAGTCTGCTTATCGGCGGTGGATATTATTTCTTGTAATTATGCTGTGATCGTTAATGACTGGACTGGATGAGCTTGCGAATCATAATTGCTATAGTGGGTCCTTTTTACTTATGTTTTATTTACAAGTAAGTCCACTTGGATTTTTTGCTTTTACAGTACTAAGGCGATGCACAAACATTTTAAAACAAGACTGACTTGTAATGACATTGTAATCTTAAAACTAGTACCTACTTCATTTCTTTTTTAGCACATATAATACAATGAAAAGCAATTATTAACATTATAATGCGTTAATTTCAGTTGTTATTATTAGTGATCGATTAATCACCGGGGTCATACTTAATTAGCGTTGTTTGTCCTGCGCGGGCGCAGACGTCTCAATACATCGCGCTTGTTATAATCACAAGTTGACAAGCCATCAATCTACTTATTCTCTGGTTAGACTACAATGTGCTGAGGTAATTATAATAAGAATATTGCTTCCAAGAACAAATTGAGGTTTGTACCTACTTGGGTATATTTTTTAATGTTAACGTGGCTTTTGTATGTGACACATACAAAATGTGTCAGTTACATTATTAAGATAAGCGGCTATTAAAAAAAAATCTATAGACCTACTTTTGACCCCTTTGAGCACAGAGATAAAGTCAACGATGGAACGAACTAACCCAAAAATAACCGACTTCCAAAATAACTTTAGTTTCGGGAGTCGGTGACTTTTATTTGTTTCATTGTGTTTTTGCCACCGACTTCTGAAAGTTTCGTTAATTTCAACTTTTTAGTGTTTTTTTTGGAAGTCGGTTATTTTTATTGTAAAAAAGTATTAATTTTACGCTTTTTTGTTGTGATATCGCAAATACATCCTAGTCAAGTACCAATTTCACACTGACACCAGCACATCGTCCATACGAGTACCAACATACGAAATAGAAAAAAAGGAATAATAAAGAGTATACTAAAAAATTACCTTAGCAAAGTTAATAAAATGCATATAGGACCACCGCGCAATTTTCTTCACCAAAAGAAAAAAAAATCACCTAAATCGGACCAGTAATCACGGAGAAATAGGTATACCTGAAAAAAAAAACATAATCACCTATTATTTAAGAAGTCGGTTAGAAAGCGTGCTCTCGCGACTTCAATACATTGGGGTCATATATGAACTCAGGAGCACCGACGCAAGCAGGGAATTCCACTCCTTGGCTGTGCACATAATAAAAGATGGGGCAAATCGATTTGTGCGAATGCGCGAAATATCGACAATGTACTGGTGACCTGCAGTATGTTTGGATTTCCGATGGGATAAAGGAGATGGTGGATTGACTAATCAATCAATTTACATACAAGTAGATTCTGATTGATGGGAATAAGCCTGATCTACAAATGCCAGCTGGGACCAACAGCCTAACATTCTTTCCGAGGCATGGAAAAAACTCGGTATGTAATGATGGTCACCCATCCACGGACCAATCTAGGCAAGTCTGGTTTAATCTGAAGAACGATCAGAGCGGCTGTTATTATTTACCCACGAGCACCACCTTATGTGAAAAAGACCATAAAAAATATCAGCACCAACAGATACTCCACTGATTTATCGATATAATCAGTGCATAACAGGCCATACCTTCGTCCTGACGAAACTTTACTTGAGATTATGGCTGTGGTTCCACTGAGGCGGAGCGGAGCAGAGCGGAGACGAGCTGTGCCGCGATTCACCAATCACATGGCTTATAGTGAAGTGAAGAAGAGATGTGGATTTCAAGCCATGTGATTGGTGAATCGCGGCACAGCTCGTCTCCGCTCTGCT
Organism: Cerastis leucographa; assembly: GCA_963082945.1. Taxonomy (NCBI): domain Eukaryota; kingdom Metazoa; phylum Arthropoda; class Insecta; order Lepidoptera; family Noctuidae; genus Cerastis; species Cerastis leucographa. The sequence continues at coordinate 8,374,311 of OY720361.1, forward strand.
TAAAGTGCTGGCTTATAGTGAAGTGAAGAAGAGATGTGGATTTCAAGCCATGTGATTGGTGAATCGCGGCACAGCTCGTCTCCGCTCTGCTCCGCTCCGCCTCAGTGGAACCGCAGCCTAAAGCTCTACCCACGCTTCGGAAGATTAAAACATCCTAGCATTACCGCGCAGAGATAAATTCAACCTCTTTTATTGATCGCCGTGTTGGATGCTGCCGACGTTTGAAATAAGAGTCGAGTCGAGTCGTTTCGATCGATTTACGGTCGATACATACTTACCTACCTTATGGTTCGCGAAGTTTTCTTTTTATTTCGTGGTAAGATACAGAAATAGGTTAACGTGTGAAAAAAACCGCTTGTTTACGACAATAAAGACATATCTCCAAAAATAAGAAATACGGGACAGCGTTTTTTAAGCTAGATTAAAAATATTTACATTATATTGCCAATATTTGTTTGCATAGAAACCTTCAATGGGCCTCATCAGAAGGCTCAAAGTCACCCAAAGGGCAATGGAGAGGGCTATGCTCGGAGTTTCCTTGCGTGATCGAATCAGAAATGAGGACATCCGCAAGAGAACCAAGGTTACCGACGTAGCCGGAAAAATTGCCAAACTTAAGTGGCAGTGGGCAGGGCACATTACTCGCAGAACGGATGGGCGATGGGGCCGAAAAGTTTTGGAATGGCGACCGCGAACCGGAAGACGAAGCGTTTGAAGGCCTCCCACTAGGTGGACCGATGACCTGGTGAAGGTTGCGGGGATCCGCTGGATGTGAGGCGCACGGAACTGGCCAATGTGGCGTCACTTGGGGGAGGCCTATGTCCAGCAGTGGACATCTTTCGGCTGAAATGATGATGATGATGATAGAAACCTTTTATCAAAAGATGAACGAAACCTTTTATCAAAAGATGAACGAAACCTTTTATCAAAAGATGAACGAAACCTTTTATCAAAAGATGAAAGGTTTATTTTACGTATTTCGTTACTTAATTTAGTACTTACTTTAGAGGAGGAGCTCGTGGCTAGATAATAACAGCCGCACGTCGATCTTGAATTTAAGCCGAGGTTGCCGAGGTTGGTCCGTGGATGGGTAACCATAATTACATACAGAGATTCCTCCGTGCCTCGGAAAGCACGTTAAGCCGTTGGTCCCGGTTGTCATTTGTCGAACTTTGACAGTCGTTACGAGTAGTCAGAAGTTAAAAAGTCTGACATCCAGTCTTACCAAGGGGTATCGTATAACCCAGTTACTGGGTTGTGGAGGTCAGGTAGGCAGTCGCTTCATGTAAAGTACTGGTACTCAACTGCATTCGGTTAGACTGGAATCCGACCCCTAGAAAGTTTGGGAAAAGGCTAGGCAGATGATGATATCTTATATTCAACTACACAGAACAACGAAAAATCAAAAACTGCGTTATGTCATCTCTGTCGCAAATGAGCTGTATGTGTCTTGTACTTTCCTTGTATATTGGATGTGATTGGACGCATCATCTTAAGACTTACGAGATGATTGCTCTCTTTTTTTTTTGCTGAGGTTTCTGAATTTAGGCAGGATGTTTATCAGCGATGGGCAAATATGAGGCATCCTTCATGATATTATTAAAATAGATAGACGTATAGACAAAAATATATAGACGTATACGTTCGTTCTAGGAAACTGAAATTGACTGTAATACAACTAATTTAGGTTGTGGAACACCGTCGTGTGCTGTTTTTGATGCAGATTCCTAAATGATGTAATAATATCACGGAATCTGGATTTGTGCCCGGTTGATGGCAATAGGCTCGCCCCTTATTACACGGAACTTAAACATATAACTGTAGAAATGTGTTCTAGTTTTCCTTCAGCGATATCAGAGATTTCTAAGATAATCTAAAAAAGTAAAAATTAGTTGAAAAACTCACATTGATACTTGTCCGGTTTTGAAGGTATAAACTCGCGCATGAGAAGCGAGGCTTCAACCACTAGGCTATCATTATTTATAGGAAGTAGTTACTGAAACGTGTGAAGCGATACAGAAAATTAAGTTGTATTAACATAACGGAGAACAACTTTACGAACACACTCATCCGTAAGCAAATCTTATTTGTTTCCCAAACAATAGGATTTGGTTATAAAACGTAATAGCGTTCGGCTACGGTCGGTCGACTTCGGCGGTGTTCGGTTAAGTCCGGACGCGCGGCCATTCTTTTGTTCTACCGCTAATTGAATCGATGCCACTGGTAGATTGTGTGGCGTTTGCGGTCGGCGGCACCGTAGGGTTATAGTTAATTGATTCTAAGTTTTATTAACTTAAAAGTTACAATTACAATCAGAGCTTTTCTCTAGAAGAAGGCTGAAACTTACAAGAACAGCCACCACAAACTTGCCGATGAAACTAACAGATAAAGAAGATTGAAGTATTATCTGGATCTGTTGGAACAAGGATAACAGGAGCTATGTTCATAGCTCCTGTTATCCTTGTTCCAACGTTGTTCTGTTTTCGTCTGAAATTATGTAGGTTCAAGATCTTCCTACTTAAAATCTAATGTCATCTAAGTATAGATACATACAAGTCACGTACACAGAAGTAGAACAAACACAACACAGATAGATGATCACTATTACAGACAAAACAATGAGACTTACCTCCTACTCTACTCATGTTATTTACGGCCTATTATGTCAAACACTTCAAATATAACATAAATATCTTCCTCAATTAACCTAATGCGAGTAACAGAAACATCTATAAAGTCTGTGGTATTTAGCCTATTTACGCAAAAAATGGCAGACTAATGTTTAACCTTCGTTTAATTGTGAAACCGAGCGTTCCCGTAACGAATCGTTACAGCTACCGGACAATGGACAAATCGAATCTGTCACGGGCGCCCGCGCATCGTGGCTTACTGACCACCTCTATTACACGCCGCCCGCGCCGGACAAGTCCGTACCTTCGAGAGATTCTGTAGTAAAAAAAAAACTTTGTGTGGCCACTGTTCCGAATGGCCAGTATTACCAAACTCAGGTTCTACTTGATATTAATTCAAGGAGATAGCGTTGAATCTTCAGTCAGGTAGGAAACTTCATTAGAACTTACCTTTTTCAACTTTAATCTTCATTTTCAAAAAATCCAGTTCCCAAGAGGCTGTACCTAATCTGCAAAGAAACAAAAACTATTAGGTAACACAATTTCAGACAGACGTATTTTGGGTTACTTATTCGACATCACACCTCACTATTTCCTATTCAAATGACATCAAACACCATTAGCGGTTTCTATTTTTGTCACGACGCAAATCTAACGTTCAAATAAACTATTTCATAAGTACTCCTTTGATTATTATTAGCGGTGATGAAAGCGTGCAAGATGATACTCCCTTTCTTCTCCTAAAATTGTTTGTCCGAAAATCATTATCCATAACACGTTTGCTATAAACTTCAGTAACCATAATGTTCAAAATCCCGAAATTTTGTTTTACATCATTATCTTTAGTTCTAAAAGTATTCTGCCATAATATCGAGAACTATAATAATTGAATCTTCTTATTTTACATGACTTAAAGTCATATGTCCTAAGTATTGTTTTAAATAATGTGTATTATTCCGAATGTTCATTTATAATATATTTTTAGTTCTAAAACATTTGCTCAAAATTAGGTTCTAGTGACAGAAGCGAATCGCTGTAAATCCGACTCCACGCAGTCTTGCCTGCTCTACCCCTAGAGTGTAATTTAAAATCGCGTAGGCGCGGAGTGGCGAGGCGGCCCGCGAGTTTAGGAGCAGGTGGTTGTAACACTCGCCGCCGCGGCTGAGGTTGGCCGGCGAAGTAAGTTAGCCGGCCAGCAAGCCGAAGCTGCGGTGGTGAGCGTTAAACCCATCTGCGACGATAAACTTGCGTGGGACCGCCGGAGCCTCGCAGCGCCGGAGCCGTGACAGAAAACATGCCTGCTGCATGTTGCATGCTTGCATGCTGCATGCTTGCTTGCATGCTGCATGCTTGCTTGCATGCTGCATGCCTGCTGTATGCTTGCTTGCATCCTACATGCTTGTTTGCATGCTGCATGCTGCATGCTTACAAAAACCACATGTTTACAATCAACTGCTTTATTGAGTACATGTATATTAGAGAAGTTCATAGCAAAAGCGTTGTTATACAAATTTGTTCTAAGAATATTATTATTTTAAATAAACATTATGTAATTTGAATTTAGGACTTATAACTTTTATTGAAAACGGTTTTATGTATTTTGTATATTATTGATTGTAGTATTTATGACAAACGGATTTAGGACATATTTTATTTAGGGAATTCAATTTTATGGCATGTGATATTATGTGATATTAAGTTCGGGTAAGTTATCATTCGGACAAATGATGATTAGGACAAAAACCGTTATGGCACTTTAAATTATGGATAAAAAAGTTAGGTGACCCAATAGAGAACCGTGCAAGATACATTTATGGTAATCGAATCCAGAAAATAATACATACAGCTCTCGTTTCTTCACATTAAACAAGATTGAAGAATTAAATTATCAAGGGAAATGTGTTGGATCGCGGTGTGGCGTCGCACGTCGTTGACAAGAATTAAACCGAGCTAAATAAGGGACGATTAACTGCCGTGTACCTTGTGAGTTGTAAGTTACTGTCTCATCTAATTGAAAGTGAAAGAAATTAGCATAAACAGGGCTACATATTTCGAGTTCCATTGCTCGATAATCCATTACCGAGGAAAGCAAATGTTCATTCTGTGTTTCTGTTCGCTTTGTGCTGCCGTTGCCGCTAGTGTACCGTGAGATCATTAAGTTTAATAACATAATTTCAAATAGTAATTACTTCAATAATTAACAGTTTGTACGTCTGTACAGCTCAATTGACATAGCTCTTAATTTGCGTGAAGGCGCAACGCATTGATTAAGCAATCTATTCTATACTTAATTCGAAATTACATTTTATTGTGTAGTCGGCGTAACATATGTATAAGGTACGATAAAATTGCATTGTGTGAGGTGTTCGTTTAGTAGTTTATTTGTGTGGAAACAATAGGGCGCCATAAGACTTTCGGGATAGGTTAGTTTTTTATTAAAATTGCCTCGATTTGATATGCGTTTCCTGCTATGTGGAATATTTAATAATAATTGATATACATAGGTTAGAACTGTCACCATCTGCTACAAGCGAGACTAGCGAGAGCAGCGCGCGGTCCCGCGGCAGTGAGTGCTAGTAGCGTTTATATTTTTATCTACTTCGGTTTCGTTATATTCGAATTACGAAATTGACAGCGGTTTCATTATGATACCCATAACGACACAAGTTGCATTATGCGAATCGTCATAAATTATTCTAAAACACAAGCAAAGACATTCTGAACATACAGCCTCGTACCTATTATATTACTTCGAAATCGAGAAAATGTAAATTTAATGATGTTTTTAAAAATGGAACAAGTTTAGAACAAAAGTATCGTACTTATACTATTTGGCTGTTGCGGCTACAAGATCTTTGCCTTATACTTATTAAAGACTAAATAAAAAAGAAGTGGACGCGGGAAAAAAAATCTGAGTGAAATTTTATTCCAAACTTTATTAAAAATGTCTTCAACATCAAGTGATATGGAAAATACTCCACCAGATATAACAAATAGAGCAGTTGGGGCTTCAAATAATTTACTACCAGAAATCAAGACATGTATATGAGAAATGTTATGAAGACAATAGTCAGTGTGTAGTTAAGTTTCTATTAAAAATACTTTTTTGTCTATATCTGTGTTTCATTCCTTCCTTCGTAGATAAAATCTTGTATGCAACTGTAAGTTATTGGTATTTTAATAACTCGTGCCCACCTATTTCGGTACGCGCTGTAACGCGCTACGCTTGTACCGAAAAATGGCACTCGTATTAAAAGACCGTCCATAACGTAACAGTTGCATAAATAGCTATAAGCATATCGTTCTTTGTTTATACAGGTTGTTTGGCGCATGGACCGACACAATTTTTCCAGGGAAATGGGAGGACATTAGCTGGGTTCTACCCTTACGCCCTATGTATCAAATTCTTTTTTTATTAAAAAAAATACCCAATGTTTCCTTTATTTCGAAATAACTTTTATAACACGTATCATATATATTTGCTCGTAAAGGGTCTCTTATTTCACCAATTTCAGTATCGTAATGTATCTCATTACGCACTAGTGCGGTAATGTAATGTAAAACGCACGGTTTATCAAAATGCTCCGTCTAAAACGAACGGTACTTTTTTTAATCTTAGCAAAGAGTTTTTATGTCAGCAAAGTGGTCAGCATTTTGTGAATAAAATTAAATTGGGAGATAAAATATAATAAATAAACATTTAATTCTTTAATTTAATCAATTTTGATAATAATTACAACCATTTATCTGTAACAAAACACAAAAATATTAATTTACTTTATTAGTAATACTGGCTGTTTTCGTGCCTTTGCCTTAAAAAAAGCCCTGATGCGCGTAAAGATTATTCCGCGCGTTTTTCTTTTCGCTGTATTGTTTTTTATTTGAAAATGTCGCCCGAGTTTTATTGATTTACTCGCAAATATGTTATAAAACGTCGTATGACATACGTGCGCTTTGATAATTACAGTCTCTGCTTTCTTGTAGCCCTCGCCTACGGCTCGGGTTCGCTGGCTAATTTGTTAAATTAGTAAGACGCAGCTCGGTGAAGCGATGGTTCGATCCCGGGTGGCCACATTGAGTTCTTTTTTTTGAAAGTATTCTTTAGATTATTCGAAACGAATTCAATGTTGTAGCAGTGTAACATTTTAAAACTTGAGGGGTTATTACATCAGGGCACGCCACAATAGTGGCGATAAGTCCCCTCTTTGAGGAGTGGCTAGAGAGGCGGCACGGCGCCCTCACCTTCCGCCTGACGCAGGTCCTCACCGGACACGGTTGTTTCGGGAGGTTCCTGCACCGAATCGGGCGGGAGGAAACGCCCGGGTGTTACCATTGCGAGGATCGGCCGGAGGACACGGTGGAGCACACCGTGGAGCTCTGCCCCGCTTGGGCTGAGCACCGCCGTGTCCTCGTAGCGGCGATTGGCGGCGGTGACCTCTCGCGTCCGGCCCTGGTTCAATCCATGGTCCGGAGCGAGAGGGAATGGGAAGCCGTCGCCTCCTTCTGCGAAGCAGTCATGCTAGCGAAGGAGGTGGCGGAACGTGAGAGGGAGAGAACCTCACGTCCCAGCCGCCGCGGGAGCCGCCCCGGGCGTCGGGGGGCAACCAGTGGCCCCCGGCCACCGTAGGCGCGAGCCTGTGGACGGTGAGTAATGGGCTAGCTCACCGTCCGTCCGTCTCATGACGACAGGCCGTGTCGACGGCGCGTACGTGTTCCACGCGCGCCTCAAGGAGATGTCAGCAAACAGGGGGGGGGAGATACCGCGGCCCTGGAACACAAAGGGCTTAGAAGGAACATGGGTGGGTTTTAGTCAGTCAAGTCTGACACTCCCTCCCGCTCCACCCAGAGCGGGAGAAGTCATTTGATGATTTCCCATCCGCAAAAAAAAAAAAAAAAAAAGGGAGATTACATAGTGACACTGACTGCACGAAGCAACGTTTTATAGCACAGATAAAGGAAAAGTTGCGAAATCCGTAAATTTTTAGTTACACAATTTAATGCAAATATTTTTATATATATATTTTTTTGCTACTTAGGTTTGTACGGAATCCTCAGTGCGCGAGTCCGACTCGCACTTATCTTTTTTACTTTATTACCGATCAAAAATTTCGATGGGCTTAGTTAGAATGATGTACTGAGTACGTGGTAACCGTTTTCGCGTCGGTGTCTCGTCCACCCTGATTACAAAAAGGGTGGAAGTACCAATAGTACATTGTTACCCTAGGGGTGAAAGTAATGGGCTGCGGGTTGTTCGAAAGAGATACCGCGGCCCTGGAACACAAAGGGCTAAGAAGGAACATGGGTGGGTGGGTTGTAGTCAGTCAAGTCTGACACTCCCTCCCGCTCCGCCCAGAGCGGGAGAAGTCATTTGATGATTTCCCATCCATAAAAAAAAAGGGGTGAAAGTTATTTAGTCCCGCGACGGGTTCGTTCGGGCGCCAATAGTTCGAGGGATTAAATAAGTCTTTAACCCGAGGTAAACACTGTGCTTCTCATTACGAATAGTACAAGGAAAGTAAAAATAAAAACATGAATTAGCTAAAGATAAAATGAGTAAAACCGTTTGCCGCTTTCCCGCCTGTTTTGTTTTTTTTTTTTCTGTGGCCAGCCAGCTATTCAGACTTTATTTTTTATTTTCATCATTGAAAAAATGGTAAATATTTTGCCCAAATCAATTTTGTTAAAAAAAAAAAACTGTTGAAACTAAATTATAATAAAGAGTTTTAAAAATATACAGGGTGTAACGGAAAGGGTATATACATCCTTAAGGGTGTGCTACAGACCATCAAACTGAACATGTTTCTCATCATAAAAAAATTTTTGCAGAAAAAAAAATATCTGCTTCCCCATAGAAAATTGCAATACCTATTCGACCCAAATGTATAGGCAGCTGATATATTTTTTTGCTGCAATTTACACCCTGTATATTCTTTAATCAATACTTAACTCAAGTTATTTCAATTTTAAATTGTGGCGGCATAGAAAGTTGGAACATGGTTCAATAAAAATGTGAAAATAGAAGTAGTTTTTTTTCATAATTTGACATCTGTCAGTTGAAAGCGATTCTCCCTAGGGATGAAAAGTATTACTTTCAACCCGCTCTTCAGGCAACTTCAGATCACACATTTTTGACAACTGAAACAACTTTATTCAGATCTGTTCATTATTTCCAAGAGTGTGTTGTGTGTGTTTTTACTTGCGTTCAAGCTTTCAATATGAGTTTAACATTAAATTGGAACATGAGTAACGGACTTTTCAAAACCTGATTCCAAACTTAAAACATTTTATGGCTGGCATCATCCCTAACTCATTCGCGGTACCGGCGCAGGAGTATAATGTTTTGTGTTCTCGAAAAAGTCCCTTTTCTTCGAATTTTCAAAGATACAAAAAAAGCTAAGTAAAATCTACACCTAAGTACACAGTGCACTAATATTATTATAGGAGGTAAAGATTAAAGAGATAATCTTCGTTTAGATTCCGAAAATTCTTTCACGCATTGCCTGAAGGGAAAGCTTATTAACCCTATGTCATATAGACAATTTTCAAAAAGTTCATGATAGGATGCAGGATAATATGCGACCCTAAAGCGAGCGAAGACGCGAACCAAAGCTAGAGCAAAATAATGTACCTGCAAATACTTGTAACAACATAGTTCTCGCAAAATTCGAATCTTTATAAAATCTAGACATCCATATATGGTAGCGTTAGTTACGACTTTTCGAGACCACCGAGGTTCGTTCGTCCGTCCAAGAGTTGTTTACGAGATTTACGAGTCAATGTGTCACCAGTTCCACGTACACAACGGACAGTAAGCGTCAACAAACCACTTGTAGCCAGTAACTTGCTTGCTTTCTTTGTTTCCAACGCCCTTAGGTTTTATTGGGAGCTTTTCCATGTTGTTCGATGTTTAAATTCGCTTGTGATGTTTAAATGGATCGCGTTAGCGCAGTTTTAGCAGACCATAAACACGAAATATTACACGATTACTTTTTTTTTAATTGGCATCGGAGATTTATAATTCGCCAGCTTTGTTATTTCGAGCTTTTTTAATCTTCAGAAACAGTCAATACGACTGACTGGGACTCCACGGCCAGTAACAATCAATAATCGAAAAATAATATCTTGAATTCACTTCCTATAAAGAAAAACGAAATTAAAATGGCTCACGCGTCCAATAAATTGAGACAAACTATAATTAAAAACACATGCATATGCCTATTTTTAGCAACTCGAACTTGAAGGTATGTGCGAAGTAATTCATATAAAAGTAATGTGAAAAATATAAACTGATTTATGTTTAACTATCTTTGGCGTAGATATTAAGTTCTGTTGATTAAAATCGACACCTGAAACGCAGCATTCAATTAGCAAGATAGAAATCAAAGATGAAATTTGCGTGAATTAGAGTGGGGCTCAATCGAGAATCGAGATTGTATCAAGTGAAGAGAATGTCGTGGAGGATAATCGTTCTGCAGCTGTAACCGGTATAACACTAGCGTCCTTAGAGGTGGATATTTTAGCCATTCCAAATTATACTTAAATTACAATATTTGAGAATGAACAGCCTCATTTCACATATTTTACGAATGATTGAAAACATCGTTTTACGTTTATCGAAGCGAATCGGTCAGATGTTTATTTCAGTCGTTTCCAAATAAGGAAGTGAAATTATAACGGATCAAATAATTACGTGCTAATTAACTTAAGCGACCATCGTTTGGGGATATAAAATATTTTGGCTGGTTTAAACTGGTGGTGTCAAGCTTTTTGGCTCAATGCTGACGTGGAACTAATTAAAGCTTTCGCGACGGAGGCTTTGATAAATTACGTCACTCAACGTAGATATGCAAAGTTGCTGGCAGAGTGACAGCCAGTACTTCCAAAGCTTTTATTATAACGAACACATCCCTTTTTTACATAGTGTTGGAAGCCTTCCAGCTAATACATTAGAGCTCTGTTCATAAACTCCAGTTAACTATCTGCTAATTAAACGGACCATTACGTAGCACGCGTTCTTTAATTTTACACGCTGTATCGTAAAGCCTTCCATAATAATCGCTTACGAGATTTATCGATACAAAGATTAATTATAAATTATAGTAAATTTTTAAATGTTAGACGAAAATAACTTATTATATCCGATGTCGGGTAGTGCTAGGTACTTGACTTGCCATCTTTCTTTTTGTTAAATAAAAGTCCCCATAAAAGTTCTCTTTAATAAAAGTTTTACTAAACGGGGAATTGAAGAAGACGATTACTCCTTAAATGGTAAGTATCCTTGCAGTTATATTGTCAAAACTACTTATATTGTCAAGTTGAATACAGCTTTACGTAAAAACAAGTAAAAAGTGGAATAAACTGGGATATTCAGTCGAAAAGAATTTATTTATTGCCGCGAATGGAAGACTAGTGATGGCGATAGGATGGTCTAGTAATGCTGTTTTCAATTGCACCTGTAATGCATACTTCTATACTTTTATATTATAAATGCGTAGCTCTGTTTGTTACCTTTTCACGGCTGATTGGATCGTAATAGGAAGGAGATAGATTATATCCTAGGAACGAAAAGGCTAGCTTTTTTTTACCCGCCCATCCACAAAATTTCCACGCGAACGAAGTCGCGGGCAACAGCTAGTATCGTAAGTATCACTAACTTTTCTGTTGCTTTAGTGGATAACTAAACTACACCTATCATCAAATTTATCATTATTTGGTTTATTAGCAAAGGGTTTTTCTTTACTGATTAGGTACAAAATTCTGTTGTAAACTTTCTTTCATGTCTAAAGGTCAACTCACACCGAGACGCGACGCTGCGCGCACGTAACGTATTCTGAATTCTCACAACGAAATGTGTATCTTTTCGTGTAGAAAATAAAGTTATATTTTGAATCGCTCTTTTAAAGTGTGCGCGCAGCGTCGCCTCGCGTCGCGTCTCGGTGTGAGCTGACTCTTAAAATGATGCTAGTTTGTTTGGTAGGTACTAGGTACTTAACTTAACATAACAACACGCCTGTAATCCCCGAAGGGCAGACGTGTAACTAATAGTACAATCAAATTTTGCCAGTTATGTTTAAGTCCCATGTGTCCTATTACCAAAAATAAAAAATTGACTTGACTTTGACCATCAATCAACCGAACATAAATCCAGAGTGGATGGCTACTACTGAGAAATTCCTGATGGAAAAACTCAATAATACTTTGCCCGACCTTCGTCGAACCTAGGTCCTCATGCTCTGCATCCTTGCTTACGACCTAGACGAGGCATTAGTTACTTTAACACCCATAATTATACACGTGGAGGAGCTCGTGGCTAAATAATAACAGCCGCCCGGGTCGATCTTTAAGGTCAAGCCGTGCTTGCTGAGGTTGGTCCGTGGATGGGTGACCATCATTATATACCGAGTTTCCTCCGTGCCTCGGAAAGCACGTTAAGCCGTTGGTCCCGGCTGTCATTTGTAGATCTTTGACAGTCGTTACGAGTAGTCAGAAGCCAAAAAAAGTCTGACATCCAGTCTTACCAAGGGGTATCGTATTACCCAGTTACTGGGTTGAGGAGGTCAGATAGGCAGTCGCTTCATGTAAAATACTGGTACTCAGCTGCATCCGGTAAGACTGGAAGCCGACCCCAAGAGAGTTTGGGAAAAGGCTAGGCAGATGATGAATTATACACGTGGTATACATTACTTTTTGCTCTTGTAGGGAATGAAATAAACGAACGTATTTGCGAGCCCATTAACCAGAAATATGAAAAGCAATAAACCCGAGCAAGGTCCCGATCGATTAGACACGCTCAGGGGCAAAGGTGTGAATCGACATTTAATAAAATAATTTATATGACGCTGATGCGTTTTTAATGGCCGCCAGACGAACGGACGCGTTTTTGTAACTTACATAACGACTAAACAGTTAGTGTTAATGGAGGAACAAGCAGTTACTGCTCATTGAAATACCATGTTTCAAGGTAAAACCTTGATATCTGTAAATTATTGTAGAAACTTATTAGTATCAGTTAGCTACATCCGCGCTACGGCAAGAGACGAAATCGCATATGGTATCATCAGAAAAAGTTTTGAAAAGCTCGAAGAAAAAAAGAATGCCTCATTATGGGCAAATAATACCAAAACTACGTTCCTATTTAGACAACCTGCTACGAGCGCGCGTAGCACCCGCGTAGCACATTTATAGCTCAACCATCGGATTGTAATTACTTTAAAAAGATATCATATTCGAAAGATATACACACTTTAGCGTGATATAAACGATATGCCTGCGTCGCCTTCCCCTCCCGGTAGGTACGTTACGTTACTCTTATTGCAAGCCTCAAGCACCCGATGCACGCACATCGATAGCGCGGCGTCGCGCGTCGTATCGAGAGACAATCAATTAACTCGCCTCCACAATTCGATTATTGATTTTGTAATTAAATCGCGTCGGTGGGCGTGTCGCGAACCAACTCGCTCGCATGAATTATCTTTATGGCAGATTTTTAGTGATGTTTGTTGACTTTTTCAATTAAGACATTACGAAAGTAAATCTTAAAGGTTATCGTGCAAGCCATCTTTTAAAATATTGCCCGTAACATTAATCTCCCGGTGCGCTGACGTCGAAGCATACCATTATATTGTACGAGATATCTCGCCGTATTATACATTGCTTGACAGTGGAGCTGAATGGAAATAATTATGGCGTTACGGTGACCAACAAAAAGGGACCGCGCTAACGTAATTATTTACCGAGAGATTGCTTTATAGCCGCATATGCAAACATTTTAACTCAGAGCACAGACTACAATCGCGCCAAGAGAGAAACGTACGAGCACAAAAACTCCGGTACTTAATCATGTCTTTCTTAATCGATTTTTGAAAATGCCCACTCGATTCTTATTTTTCACCTCTCAAAACCGGACGTATTAAATAATCTCGATGCTCAATGAGACTAAATTGCACACAGTTTAATCTTGCTTGTATTATAGTTAAGCATTACAGATGAGCTTTAAAAGCAATTAAGCATTAATTAAGAATCGGTTTTATAGTCGGTTCAACTGCGAGTTTTAAAGATCTAGCACATAAACTTATTTCTGAGAATCTTTCGGTTTAAAAGTCAGTTTACAATAAGTAATACATTGTGAAGTTTGAGAACTAATGGAGGTATGCATACGTGCAACAAACGAGACGCCGAAAAAAGTCGGAGTATCACAATAGATGAGAGAAGACAGAAATAATTGGGAGCTCCTCTATGTGACGAGGCAGGCGGCAGGCGCGGCTCATCAGTATGCGCGGAGCGGAGCCATGGCCGCCACATGCCACCGCGCCGAGCCATTCATCCTCGCCGCACAATCCAAAACAAATTGCCTTAACCAGAGGCTACTCTTTGTGAAAATGGAACGCGGCGATCCTTTTTCGGTAAAAAACCGACGTGTCGCGCGTTTTTTTAAATCGGCTATATGAGTAATTGAGGACAAGTCCCAAGGGAAATGACGCGCCCGCCGCCTCAGTGTCCCGGCTACACGCCACGCCGTGAGATACGCTGATACTCTGGTGTTTATACCCATTTAAAAGTCAATCATTGTCGCGAAAATAGCTCGTTTGAAAAGTTGCATTTGCATACCCATTTATAGGATAACCACGACTTCAGCCACTTAACTTGTCGTTATATGGGAATCCTTAGTCCGGAACAAACGACGATTGTCCAGTCCACTAGTAAGTGAATAAGTAAACGACTGCTATACAATACGGTAGTTGTCAAGTAGAGAAAGCTATCGTCTGTAACTGAATGTAAGGAGCGACGCGTGCATAGCTCGAGTAGCACGTACGAGGCATAATTACTTACGAAATTGGAGGTATAAAAGGGCAAATTGAATTACTATACATTTTAAATAAACGCTGTGGGAGCAGCTCGTGGTGCGGCCGGGGGCTGCGCCGGCGCACGCTCCGCAGCGGCGCGCGGCGGCCAGTGTGCCATCAATTAAATTTTAATTTTCGATCGCCAACGAATGAGTCGGCAGTGCCGTAATTGGTCCGGCCGTCCCGATGATTACTTTATTGGTCACACGCATACCCCGATATCACGTGAAGCATTTCGTTACCAATTTATTTCTATTCGCCTTGATCCTTTATTGCATTCGGATGTAAAAAGAAAAAGAACTAAGTCAGCGTTGAGTCTGCCTGTGGTCGACAACGTAGGCGTAGCGGTTCCGAGACAAGAGCTGAATTTAAATAACTTGTTTCGGCTCCCAACCGCCTTTGACATAACCCTTAAATTAGAAGGGATGCAGTATTTCTTTCCTCCTCCAATAGTTTGTATAGTTTATCTCTTTCTTAAGCGGCTTCATCATTTTAGACGCGGTCGAGGCGGCATCCTTGTAATAATCTCCCAAAATAACGGGGGCGCAGGTAGCTGGTTTTTGCAGGTCCCTCTCGCCTAATCTGAAGCGGCGGTTGTTTTTTGTTTGTATTGTGACCCCTTACGCACGAGCGTTCCACGTGACTTGACAAATAGATCGTGTAAAGAAGAGCTGTTTGAGTTGGTCCAACATGTGAACATGCAGTGCGAATCGCGAAAGAAGAGCTAGAATAGGGTCATATGTGTGAAGAGCCTCGGGGTACACTGCATACGAAGTCACGAAGCGAAGTGCATAATTATGCGGAAAATCGTATCACAAATCAAACTTCATTAAATATACACTAAAACTAAATTTCTAATTTTCGATACTGTAAAATAAGGTACAGCACAGTATTTCGTATGGGCTATTACTCTGTATGAATTTAATAGTTTACTTCAACATAGCATCCGATATGCAAGGAATGGCTGCTTCCTCACGCTAGATATATCTTCCTGGATAATATTTTATGTTCTAACCGACAGGATCCTAGCTGTCACATTCCTAACGCTAGCACTAACTTACAGTCACGTTCTTTGCAATGTTTGATCGTGTGTGTGTTTCAGATTCTTTTCAAGATTTCATAGACGCTGGTAGGTAACAAAAAACAAACAAAAACAAGTTTTCTTTTCACAATTAAAAACATAATTTTAATGAAAACCTGCTGTGCGCACAATAGTATTTCGCATATGCAAAAATGACGAACTTTCATATTTGACCCTTTAAGGGGTGTATTTTCCTTCCTACATTCGTTGAATAAGGAACTTTGTGTTTTGTCGGTCAGTGAACTTTGAATATTTATCAAGTGGAACATAATATTAGCTGTTAAGTCATGGTCAGAACGGAGAAAAATTACGTTTAATAATTTAATAAGAAAAATAAACCATTGAAAACACAACTTATGGAACACTAACGAACACAACTCAGAGAAATAGAGATGGACACAGCATTTTATTAGCAGGTGAAAATGAATTTATTGTGAGTGCAACTGATAATTCAGTATAAAGAATTAGTTCGGGGCACGACACGCATCGTGTCGGATCGTGGTGAATTAAAGGCTGGAGCACACTTGTAGCTTCAATATTTAATTACCTTGTTATAATTTCCTGGCATCGCTCCATAGAAATACTGCCAAGAGATCATTCGATTAGACTGGAAGCCGATTCTAACGTAGTTTTGGCTGGCAAACATAAGACTCTTAGGCCCGATTTCACCAAAGTAGAATAAGTTTTATTCCAAAGATAAAGCTATTACTTACTCTCAGATAACCATGTTTTCATTTTACCGATTACTATTTGATTACGTTTATCTAAAGCAGCAGCATATAATTTATTATTAAAATTGAACATCAATTGGACTCTTGAATGTCTATTCTTTCCGAACCCATCTGAAGCCTTGCCGCCGAAGATACGACATTAGTGGCCTTAATTTTAAGTTGAAAGAAACTAACTTTGTGTTGTCTGCTGTAAACATATTTGAAGCGAAGATAATATTAGCCGGATGTAATCTGCAGATGCTTGACAAGATCAACTGTGGTACTGGATAGATAATTATTAGAGATACCTTTAATTAGTCATCCTTTCAACTTTCCTGATGGAGATTTAGCACACTTTTTATAGAAACCTTCAAGATATCGACTCATATTCGTTCCGTAGAGCTTCGTTCTGCAGCATACTTCGAAAATCGACCAATAAACTGCTAAAGGTCGTTAGTGACGATGTCGATTGGAACAGTCCGATCCGCAGGTATTGGCTCGAGCTCCACCGGAGTGCCAACCTTTAAAGTCTGTATTGCTGTTAATAAATTAAAATGTCGTTGTTTACTTTAATTTTAATGTACTGTATTTTAATTAACTGAAAAGACTTATTTTATAATTATGAAAATAACATTTCAGCGTTATTGATACATGAGTAGAAAACAAAGGTTCTCATTCCCATTCTTCATTAGCATGAGGTGTGGTCCAGGCCTAACTATTCGTTTCGTACAATGCAGATGAAGACGCGGCGAACGTGCGCCGACTCCAGAGTTCCTGACCACTCGTTCGTGCCAACATATTGTTCTTTACATCTCACGACACGGCACGATATATACACGGATACCTTGTTTATATGCCGGCTCTTTGACGTAAATGTTGCTTACTTGATATTGATAGTAATAAAGTTAAGCCCGACTCAGTGTGATATTGGTAAGTTACGGGTTTGGATTGGACGTCATCTGTTTATGTGTTGGTCCGTCGGAGATGTGTATTATGAAGTCTACGCGAGGATAGACTTACGTGTCGAATTAAGAATGTACTTTATTGAGATAGTGGATACGGTTTCAGTGAAAATTTAGGGGTATTGTAATTAATCTTTAGGGGTTTGTAGGTGGCTACAAATCATAAAAAATCGAAATGTTGCATACAAACTACGAAAAAAAAAAAACTTGAGTACTATTCATTGATTATCTGATCGAGTTCATCAATTGCATAGCCTTTTCCCAACTATGTTCGTGTCGGCTTCCAGTCTAACCGGATGTGGCTGAATACTAGTGTTTTACACGGAGCGACTACCTATCTGACCTCCACATTACTCCTCAACCAAGTTAGAACTGGATACTACGATACCTCTTGGTAAGATTGGTTGCCCGACTTTCGGGCCATTGACTACCTTTAACGATTGTCAACATACAACTTGGGTTTTGCGACGCTTATCTTCTGCATACCCTTTTCCCAATGCTGGAGTCGGCTTCCAGTCTAACCGGATACAGCTGAATAACAGTATTTTACATGGAGCGACTGCCTATCTGACAGTGGTCAAAATTTCGGTCGCCCATCCAAACAAAGAAAGCGCGGCTTAACAGAACGATCGACTCGAGAGGCTGTTTTATATTAGCCACGAGCTCCTCTAAAAGGAACACGCGACACTATATCTAAGAAGTCTTCTACACTATGTATTCTATAGTCAAGTTGAAGGCGAAGCTTATAAAGTAAACAGATTGCATCTGTGCTCTGTCGTACGTAAGTACGTGCCTCGGCTACACACGAGCCGCTCCATAGGCGTGTCGTCTATGAAATCACTAAGCCGAATGGTAAATCTCTTGATATCGAGATCAAAAAAATCGAATCCTTTTTTTGGGAAATAGATACCGGTATCCTTTTTTAAGACGATAGAGGTGCTTTATGTTTGTTATTGGGATAAAGATGCATAATACTTATGTATTCGATTCGGTTTCTGACAGTCATTTTAAATATGTTGTTATCAAGGAGCTTAAACATGGTTCATTTATTTGCGGTCTGTTAAATTCGTCCTCTGAATGTTAGTTCGACGCAAATCTAGGTAAATGTATAAAACTAACGGAACTAAAGCTACTGTCTTATTTTTATTAAATACAATTAATTATACTCGCAAAATATTTTTCGACAGAGCTCCCCTGTTAATGTTACTGAAACGCCAAAAGTTTTTTATACCAGTACTTACGAGCAACACTCTGACCATTTATGTAACAAATAAAAATCGTCTTACAAAGGCAGCAACAGCGTTGTATTTATTTTCCTTTAAAAATACTTGCCTGAAGGAAGAAACCCCTTACAATTTCACTCGGCAGCCCTACCTCAATAAGATGCGCAAGAGCACTTTAACGTGCCTTCGCCGATAAGTGCATGATGACCATACAGAAACATAGAGCTGAAAAACTTATCAAAGTGGGGAAACAACGCTACAAATTAAGAAATACGGTGAAATCATTGATATTATTATTTAAAAAGTGAGCTTATAGGTCTGGCAAAATGTTAAGCTTCAGAATTAATTTATCGGACTGATAACACGACCTTTTAAATCCAGCAAAGTTCAATGAAAATCAGCACCAGATGAAATCTAACTCGTTATTATTACGAAAAAAACGTAGCGCAGGAAGTAGGAACCGGCGCGCACCTTCGGGAAAATAAGTGCGTGAGGACCCTGAATAACATAGAGCTGAAAAAAAGCGTAGGGAGATAGCTCTACAAATTCATAAATAGCGACTGTTGTGACATCACTAATTAGTATGTTACTAAGCGTCAAGCTCTAGTGATTATCTATGGTACACATCCTTCCGGAGGCCATAACTTGGTCTCAACCCGTCTGCGACACTACGCACTGTCTAGTGTCTGTCTTAATACAAAATGTAACCTGTGTCCTGTGATAATTAAATCAGGTATACCCAACGGTATCTTTCATTCCAACCATCCAACATAACATGGTGTCATAAGTGATCACCATACCTAACAAATAATAAGAAATTCAGAGTATTAATCAGAAGGCTGAAAGAGATCCAGCACAAAAACACTTAACTGCAGAATTACACAGACTAGTCGCAGAAGCTTCTAAAAAATAGCTATATATGATATCTATATGTATAAAAAATAAATCTCCTAGCACAAAGTAGCCAGCCCTAGCTGAATGAGATGTACAGAATCACGTAGCGTAGGCACCGGCGCGCGCGCACCCTCGTGAAGATAAGTGCGCAATGGCGAAGAATTACATAGAGCCGAAAAAAAAACAGTGGAAAACCACTCTACAAATTAATAAAAAGGGACAACAAATTCGGAATATTTAGAAGCCTAAAATAGAACCGGCACAGAATCAGAATTAAACAGACTAGTCATTCCAGAAGCTTCTAAAAATGTCACTAATAAATCGCCTAGCACAAAACAACCAGCCCTAGCTGAATGAGATGCGCACAATCACGTAGTGTAGGCACCGGCGCGCGCGCACCTTCGAGAAGATAAGTGCGCGATGGCCATGGATTACCGCAGCCCAACCAGTACACCGGCTCCGTAGACCGCTTCGGCCCACTTTGAACCGTTTTGTTTCTCTATTCGTGTTTATTCATCACTTAGTTTTTGTTGCCGCTGGCCTTATCAAAGTTGCTACTTAGATATGCTGTAGAATAATTGCTTTTGTAATGTCGGTGTCGTTTTTGTGGGGAGTAAGGAATGAATCGCGTTAGAGGAATCGTTTTACTGCGCGGGTGTCATTATTGTTTTTGTTGATTTGGTTTTCTAGTCTAGCTAGCAGATGCTATTTAGATAAAGAGGAAGGTTGATTAACGTATTTAACTTCTGGCTGCAAATATTTACCGCTGGAAGTGCGATAGCATCCTTAACTTCTTACGGAAAAGTCTACAATATCCATTAGAGAGACAATTTGGTATCGGAACATTTGTGAACCTAAAATATATTTGACACAAACATGATTTGCTGTCAGCACTTGTTCCATCTTTCATTTCCATAAACACTTCAGCTACATTTTAGGCTGCCATCAGCCTTAACGATGATGTGCTCAGAAAATGTTTGTGCTTATTGTGTAATGCGAGGCAAAAAGCTCGGGGCGCAGTGCCGTGTACCTATTAGCAGTAATACACACTCGAGGCTCGTGGGAAACTACGTAACATTCTTTTTCGGACTCCGCACAATCATGCTCGCTTTGTAAAATAACCTTCGCGAGATACATACTGCTGTACCTAGCTCTGCTTGCGTAGCATCCGGATTTTTACGGACAATTATGCCCTTCTCGGTATGTTTTCTCATACAGAGAACTCTTAATCATTGATCAACATGATCACAATGCTTACGCTAGAATGCTGATACGGAAGTACAAATAGGAAAATTATAAGCAGAATCACTACTAGCATGGTGACGATCACTATTTATTAGTCTTGTAAGACTGTCACGAACTACTTCTTCTTTACGTGCCGATGGACTTCAATAATATCGGACAAGTATTTAGCCACCTGAACAGTGTACACCTCTATCGTTGGTTTCGTTTTATTCCTTGAATGTGCAGGTGGTGTTGCAGGATGGGCAAGAAAGGAGGCGGCGCATTCTCTGTAGAGGGGCCCCAAACTGGCATTGTATTTGGGAGTGGTCGAGGATACCCAATTTGGCCAGATTATTTCTGCAAACGGTTAAGAGATATCCAGATTGGCCGCTATAGGTCCTGTCCAGGAAGAAGATGTTCTGCTGGATTGATGAATTTAAGAACTGCTGTTTGTCTTGTTGGTAGATACACAATAACATAACACCGCCACAGTTCTTTTCGTTACTTATAAGCCATAATATTACTGTAAATTCGAACACACAGACTTACTTACTTTGTGATTCATATAGATCCTATACCTACTTCATAAACCTATGTCTGTAGCTACCTACGCCTCATTACAAAAGTACACGTCCGGAACATGTAGGTATATTGTATACCTGATACTCATGATAGCGGATGATTACAAGATACATCATCTGTACACTATAAATCTTTTAAAGGAAATTTATACACGATATAATTCAATATGACTGATGCATGTGTTGATTTCCTAGTAGCATTGAGTACAAAGGAATTAATTTTATTTATTGAATGGTCATTTTAATCATCGATATATTTTTACTTGTCGGTTTATCTGAAATCAGACGCTTCAGTTTCTGTCTTTTTTGCTTTTTATTTTCAGCATATTTCTCTCGAAGTAGGTGAAACGTCTGAACTCAAAAATAACGTCGAAGAGTGGGCGTTTTGAGCGACTGTGACGTTCAATAAATGCTTATTATCAGCATAATCTGAATTCTTGATTTGATTTAATTTGAAGATAAATGAATTGGCATTAGGTAGGTATACATGATATACTTCTACTCTACTCTAAGTTCACTTAAACATCTCGATGACATGATAATATGTAGTCTGACCTATGTAGCTATGTTCAGCTTCATTTTGATAGTCTAGCTATCGAAAATAATAGATACTCCGCACAAAATCCTTAGATAAAATCACTGCCAATCCAATGCAATTTAAGAATGTTTGCCAACCATTCAATCTTCGGTTCTACAAATTAATGGTTACCGGTGAGTGTTCAATACTTCGGTGTTAGGAGGCGGTTACCCACACAGATGAGGCGTAAGGAAAGGCAGCTTCGGTGTGGCACGACTTGGCGGGCGGCAGCAGGGTGGCGGACGGGGGGGCGAGGCGCGGGTCAGAGAGGCCGTGAGAAGTTGCGCGTGCGTCGGGTTCCCAGGCACGCGCCGAGAAGCGCGCGCGACCAGCGCACGCCTGTGCCGCCAGTCACTATACACTAGTGAGATGAAACATTTGATTGGGTTGCTTGTAATTTCGGGTGGTTAGTGTTGATTAAGTAGGCACCTAATGTAAGTTGAAATTCTTGAAACTTTATTGAGTTTGAGGTTAAAGTGGAAATTTAGAAATGTATGGATTTTTCCACATGTAGATACTCGTATCAAAGTAGAAAATTCTGTAAAAAAAAAACAATCCCCAGTGGTGAGGATTTGTCGGTGGGGATTTCGGGAATATTAAAAAAAAATGTGTTACAAAAATAGTTTTTTTTTTTACAATTACATTTAGTACCTACTCGTAGACGACTACTACTCGTACTAGGTACTACTAGTATTATAAATCCGAAAGTTTGTCAGGATGGAAGGATGTATGTTTGTTAAAACGACAGAATGGATTTGGATGAAATTTGGCACAAGGGTAGTTGATGAGTTGGATTAACACATAGGATACATTTTTACCCAGTAGTACGATCCCGTAGGATAATTACCGAGCTACACGCGTACGAAGCCGAGGCCATGGACTAGTCTTTTCATAAAAATCATTAAAGTTCTCCCGTATAAAAAAAAGAAAAACCTCTTTCGAACCACAATATTGTAGAGGTGTACACTATCTCAGTTGGGAGTCGGTCACCGGGGTCGCCGCGGTCGCCTCTCCGCCCTCTCGTGGGAACAGCACTAGAGGTGAGACGCGACGCGCATAGCCTGCGAGCCTAGCGTGGCATCCACCTTGTTACTTACATCGCAGCAAGATACCACTGGAAATTGTAATGTTGAAGATAGGGACAGTTTGTTTTTTAATAGACGGGCACATGAAGGCGGTTATAAATAGGTTCTATCAGTAATAGAATAACTCAGGAATAAAATTGTATAATATTAAAAGGGTTGTGCAGGTCCGATACTACTATCCGGTATACTGGTTTACAATATAACTACTATACAATGCATCTGGTAAGATTAGAGAAGACCCCGACATTTTGAGAACAGACTAGCAGATGATGGATGCGAGAACCACAGGACTGGTCTCTTTTTTTTTCCGATTTCGGATGGGAAATCATCAAATGACTTCTCCCGCTCTGGGCGGAGCGGGAGGGAGTGTCAGACTTGTACTGACTAAAACCCACCCATGTTCCTTCTTCGCCCTTTGTGTTCCAGGGCCGCGGTATCTCTTTCGAACAACCCGCAGCCCTGGCAGGCATCGGCCCTCTCGGGCCCCTTCCTGTTTGCTGACATCTCCTTGAGGCGCCCGTGGAACACGAACGCGCCGTCGACACGGCCTGTCGTCATAAGACGGACGGACGGTGAGCTAGCCCATTACTCACCGTCCACAGGACTGGTCTCTGTAGCGACGGTTGGTGACGTCCATGTCCACCAATGGATATTGTTAAGCTGAAATGGTGTAGATAATATTCTCATCTTTAGTGATAAGTCACTGAATTTTCATTTCATAATTGGGGAGCTGCTGATTTTCGAATCGGTATAAAACTTCATTAGCAATTTCACACAATATCTGTGATCGAAAAGGCAGCTTGGGGTACCGCCCCCAAGCTAGAGTATTCCACAGAACACAAACGTTACGCTAGTTACAATTTTAAGTCTCATGTAGTAAAGGGTAATGCCGTCAACCACACACAAATTCTAGACATCGACGGATCCAGACTACAAGCTGCTACGCCTGCTACTGAGAAATTCATGGAAAAATACGAGGAATAATTCTCCTCAAAACAAAACAAACGAAATGTAGGTACTATTAGGTACACCTCTGGTTTCTGCCTAACCCTGCAGGGATTACAGGCGTGACGATATACAAGGTGTTGCATCTTCGTCAAAATTCAAGAGGTTGTCACAAAAGACATAAATAATCAATTTAAATTACGGTACCTAGTTAATTATTAATTTAATAAAAGCTATTTTTTTTGTTGAAGTCGGTCAGTTTCTATGAGAATAACCCCCTTAACGTGGTTTAGGGAATAAGAAATTATCGAATAAACGTTTGAGATTGTTGGTATGTGTGAAAACGTGGTTATAGGGCGAGGATCAGATAAGCCGCGTTAAAAATAAAGGTGGCTCACACGTACCGATTTTCAAAAAAAAATTACCTACCCATTTCATTATTGATTCGGGTCGAGAATCATAAGCATAGTTACCTCCTTGAATTTGACGAGGATGCAAAACAATAGCGTGTATTTAATCTAAGTATCTCGTTTCATATCTCATCAGCATCCCAGCAACTGCCATCGCATCGCAGATATTTCTCCACTCAGTCATGCAGTCACGTCGGTGGCGATGGCGGCGACGGGCGTCATTTCTAATTTATGCACGGTCGTGCGCAGTTCGCCTACCGATCGGCGCACGCGCATCTTTGGGAGGGCTGTTACACATACATGTAGAAAAAACATGGCTGCTACATTTTTATCTGACTGCTTTATAGTCGTATTTGGTTGTGTTAGTGTGTTACTTCTCCTTTTTGTTGTTCTTTTTTTGCGAGTTCGGTTAGAAGGGTTTATGGTAATTTTGTGATGGACACGTTTCTGGATTTCAATACCTGGTTATAGCGAGTCTTAGCTATAGATGTAAAAATATATTTAAAAAACATATCTTTTTATTATTGCTCGTCCCATATAGCTCGATTAATGAAATTCTACAGCTTCTTGGGTGGATAGTTTTACAAAATTTTACAAAATATTGCCCATACGTCACTTTTAAAATAGCGGGGGCATTGCGTTACATCGGTGCTTAGACTAAATTATCCCAGATAAGATTGATTATAAAAATCCTGATAATGGACCAAGATTACAACTCCCCGAGATATTTTTATCTTTTTTGGGGACGCCCGATCGTGATTAGTTTCGACCCAAATATCTGCGGAGCATCCCTGAGTCGTGACGCGCTGACGCGACCGAGAATTAGATCCTGCCGCCTTTAGATCGCCAATTAACTTTGACCTCCAGAAAGCTGACTATAACACATTGTTGTGGTTCTTTTTGTGATGGATTGTGAGCACAAAGATGATCGCACGTGTGGCGATGCGTGAGGACTCTTCAGTCACGGCGCACGCTCCAACATTCTGTGCTATAGTTACTTACACATCAAACCTGACGCCTGCGCACTGATTGATGTGTTTGTCGTAAGAAATGTTTGCGTTCAGCGTGAAAGGGTGCTTTATTCGCACAATGAGTCCTTATAAAGGAGATAGCGAAAGTACCATAAGTAGTGGTTTATTCTTGTCATTTTGACGCGGGTCTAAACACGGGTTTGGTTATGGATGGTAATACTTTGGTTTATAATAATTATGTGCAATCGCAAGATGTACAGTCACTTCTAATAATATGTGTACACGCAGCAACTTTTAAAAGTGATTATCTCCTACTGTATTGATTAAGAGGGGACTCTAGTAGGCCTTTCTCCATACAAACGTATTCCACTGTTTTCTCCGTGGATAATGCAACTAGAGCAATGATTTTTTTTCCAAAAAATCTAGTTCTTATTAATACATGCCGCTATCTTTTTAAAAAAAAAAAAACAGAATCACTAAACGAATTATGACAATCCAAAAACCCCAAAAAAAGCCCGGTTTTACCGCTATGTTTAGACGACTAATAGACAAATTAGATAAGTTTTTAACAAAAAAAATATGATATATATAAAGGGTGTAAAACACCTCTTAACGAAGCCGAAAGGCACTGGTTCTTCCTGTCATTGCGATCATTTTTTTGTTCTACACCATACCTGGGAACCTTCTAGTTACGGAGATATTAGGGGTCAAAGTTCCAACTTTTTGACAAGTATTTTTTTTAATGTAAGATTTTTACTTTAAACATCTCCACGACCCCCGTACTATTCAATCGGTCCATCAGCACAATGTTTTGAGTGCGTTACATTGAGTTCTACCACATAACATGATTTTACACCCCCAAAAAAAAGTCGTTTCCCAGCAATAATTTTTGCGTAAAGTTACTTAGTTTCATGTACAGAATGCTTGGTTGACGGCTTCGTGATGAGGTGATTTACACCGTGTATATGATATGAAATTATGCTAGAAGCATAGATATACTTTTCATCTAAATTTTGATATAAGAATTATTTAGATCAGTTTAGTTATGAAGAAGAAAACAGCGGAATACAAAACGTCTTATAGTCAAGATTTTTGTTGGTAAAATCAGCCTGAGCTGCAGTTGTCCCTTTCGCACTTTACGGGGGCTTGGTCGGGCGCAGCGCGAGTTTCTTCAAATACCTATTCTTCAAATTCCTCGGGGCTAGAGTCCCCTCTTAAGGTTTTACGTTTTCACAAACATGAATTTTAGAAGCCGTACTATTACGAAATAGCTCTTATCTCAACGTAGAAACCGTAATTTCACGAGCAAATCACTTTTCAGTTTTACTAAGTGTATAAATATTATTAGACGTGACTGTACTAAAATCATAAAGAATTTGAAGAGAACAATCGAAAACACTCCTTTATACAAACTATTGCTTAATGCAAAAGGTCGAGAATCGGAAAGCAAACCCCCAAGCAGATGTTACAGCGAAAATTTCAAAATTCAAAGTATACCCTATCATCAACAAAGATATGAAATTAGCCGAAGGTAGCATTCTTGGTCTCCTATAGCTTCGGGTTCAATTTGAGGCGCAGACTGTGGAATTAAGCTCGGCTCGTGATGATTCGCAGCTAATTCCAGTAGCCGCTGGGTTTGTGCCACGATTAGAGTGTTGCCATGTCGAAAAATCTCCCAGAAGGCCTGACTATATCAATAAACTATACCATTTAATATCTCTGCTGTTTATTTGTTATTAATTATATTTTTTTCAGCTGAACTTAAGAACTGAATAAAATAAACTGTGTGAGATATTGTGGTATCGATTGCATTCAACTTTCTTCCAATTTAATATTTGGTAATTTTATGTATGTTAAAAAAAACTGGCCAAGTGCGAGTCGGACTCGCGCATGAAGGGTTCCATACCACTATTTATAAAAACGAGCGAGAGAGTATTTTGTATGGGAGCCCACTTGTTTTTCTTTTTTTCTGTTTTTAGTATTTGTTGTTATAGCGGCAACCGAAATACGTAATCTGTAGAAATTTCAACTGACTAACTTTCACGGTTTATGAGATACAGCCTGGTGACAGACGAACGGACGGACAGCGAGGTCTCAGTAATAGGGTCCCGGTTTACCCTTTGGGTACGGAAGCCTAATAAACGAAGGGAAAACGTAATGTTATTCAGTATAAAAATTAAAAAGAGGAAAAGAATAATAAGAAAAATCGAAAAAAAAGCGGTATGTCAGAATTTGATCTCTTATGGAATCGTCCTATTTTATGGATATAAACTATATCAGAAATATAAGCAATAATCATAATTTAAACAAACGTATAGAATAGAAAGAACAATAGTGATGATCATGATTCACCAAATATCTGGATCACAAAAAGAGGTTCTGTTCAGCAGGATTACAAACTTTGCACCTACAAATAACGACGTTAAATTATTGAGCAGTAGCAGTGACTGTGCATGCGTGTTTTAGAATTATATCCATCGAGATGTAATAACCGCATGACCGTTACTTGTTATATTGAATGACTCTGCTTTACCTTTTGCTTACATTCTTGCTATTTATTTTGCGAATAGGAACGCAGGATGATAGTGTTTAGCATTCCCTTAGAATTTGTTTAGAAGTTGATCTGCAATGCCATAATGAACAGCCCAGATTTTTTTTATATCTAGCTTGATTTAAAAGTCTGGCCTTATAATATCTGTCTGTTCTTCGTCGTCTTAAAACGTATCAACATTCTGATTAACTGGTCGATTGTTACACTTCTATTTCTTGAGAATCCAATACTACCTAATTGCTTTAATTATAATTTCAACTCAAGCAATTACAGGCAGTTTGTCAATTTCAGTGTCAAAATCAAATCAATCCACTGCACTAAAGGAGTGGCAAGAAGTGATATAGACTCGAGTTCGTGAGGTATTCTAACCCCAGGCTCTTGTATCGAATGCAGAAATTATCAGTACCACACTTTTGCCGGTTCAGTAGATTGCACCCTATTTTGTCCAAATCAAGATTCCGTCAGCTCTACCCCTCTTACCCAGATATTGTGAAATCCACAATTCGCACTTCCTTCTTTAACAGATTTCCTTTCGGTTTCGTCACATAACGACTCGATGCATATAATTTGCTAAACAGTGGAAGCTGTGGAAGTTGCCCAAGCGGGCAATGCAGGGAGGCGTAACTAATAGTTGATACCAAGGCACTAAGGTAGCCGGTCAATCACAGTAGTTGTCAAACACTTTCGATAAACGCCGAGGATACTGGATGCGGTGTGAGGAAACTCTAAACTAAATATATACCGTTATTTGATACTGATATTTTGAAGTCAAGACAATTCACCACACAACACTGAAAATAATAATTTGGAAATAAAAATAAAATTAATAATCACTGGTTGGTTGACTTCCACGTAGTCAGGGAATTTGATTGATGGGCAAACTGATTTATACCTAAATTGTCAGGTACTTCGTGAGCCGTATGGATTAGCTATAACACGGCCAATAAAAGTAGTTTATGTATGTGTTTAGTGGTATGTGGCTCTTTTCAAGCGCTTTTAAATGCTCTTGCTGCGTATCATGCTTTACAGTGCACTATATCAATCTGTTCATCATCAAGTGCAAGACTGTACAATAGGGGATAATCCTATTTTTTTTTCTTTGTCCGTCGGGTAGTTTATTGAAAAGTATTGGACACGTATTTTTTCTTTTTTCACGTGATCATAAAATTACGGAGATATATTGAGTTGAAATGGCGCATGACGTCACATGTAGGTAAGTTTTATACCCACTTGTGACGTAGTAAGCCCCCACTCTCCAACTTTAATAAGTTCTAACTAAGTAATTTTTTGATATTTTGATAAACCAAAAAATACGTGTCTAATATTTTTGTATTACCTGTCTGACGGACAAAATAGAATGTCGTTTTCTTTACCCAGTCCGATCCCCTATTATTGTTCTACATGCAAATCACAATTCAGTCGACACCAGAATTTATCCCAATCATTCTTTTATTCCAGATGTACCTATTGATATGTATTCAGCAGGTGTATCGCTTCTCGCAGTTGACATTTCATAGCCTATAACAACACGTGTAGACAACGCTCCTCTCTTGTTAGAGGTGGTCGAATTTGCAACTTAAAATGGTAAGACGATTATTGTACAGCACGCGTAGCATGACCACTGTAGAAACGAGTTTTGTCTACGAAAGACTCGACATAATGACACATAGACAATGACAATGTGTCAGTTTGTCTTTTCTTCCGTCGACATAAACCGTTTCTACAGCAGTCATGCTATGCATGCTGTACGAATAAATAAATTAATTACATACATATACACGCGTCTAGAACAAAGACTCAAATAGATACTCACCGGCGGCATCAGTGGCTAGACCACCCAGATGCAACTGACAGTAAATGCCAACTGCCAATTAATATCACTTACCAATGTTACTAAACATTATTTTGAAATACTACGATTGCACACCCTATCTTAACATTTTAACGGACCAAGTTATATACTCACTTATTACTGATGCCACGTAAAATGTTCAAGTGAGAGGGTAATCAGAATTATCAAGGATGCCAGATATTAATTTTAAGATACTATTCAAGGCATAAAATGTACTACTTAATATCCATTTCTCGGTTTAAAAGGCTATAATTTGTCCATTTTAAAATTATTGGTTTCGACTTTAACGTGGTCAATTAATTGGCCAGGATATTTTGAATTGGTTTAATTTTATGTATTACATGTACCTAAATAATAAAACTACTAAATTTGCACAAAAATGGCTACAGTGAAAAGACTAATAGTTTGCTGATGGATTCATTTTTCGTCGAAGTAAAATGAAAACTTCACTGGTCTTTTTCCAACTCCCAAAAAGATGGGAAACTCTTGGCTTTCGTGCATTTTTTTAATAAGTGCACCGAAAACTGACACCGGTTAACATTTTATAAAACACTTCATCCAAGGAACATTAAATTACCTATTTGAAACAACGCAATGTTAAACAAAACTAAAACAATAAGAAGCCCAAACGATAACTTCTAGTACTTATCTAATAAAGACGAACCATTGTTGGGTGTTAGTGAAAATTATTCCTTTCAATATTTACGCTGAGGTCCGGAGTCTAGACTAACATAGCAAGTTCCAGCAGAGCTTACAAAATCAACGCAATACCAACGATTAATAGATCTCAATTTCACCAATTAAAGGTAATTTTGATACTTCTAGTGAATCAAAATATCAAAATTACTCTTCACCTAACATTAAAGCAAGAGAAAATATCACGATATCTTCATGTAACAATTATTACGAAGCCTTCGCAGTCGTTTCCTTATTACAGCCAAGTACCTCTCGTAAAGATAAAGCTGTTCTTTTAGTCCAGTCTTCCAGTCTTGGCTATCGTCATCTACCTAGCCTTTTCTTAACTATATTGGGATTCGCTATCGACCTAACAAAATGCACTTAAACATCAGTGTTTTAAATTGGGCAATAGTCTATTCGAAAGTCTGACAACCAGTCTTACCAAGGGGTATCGTATAACCCAGTACTGACTGGGTTGTAGAGGTCAGATCGCAGCCGCTCCATGTAAAATACTGGTATTCAGCTGCATTCGGTGCGACTGGAAGCCGACCCCAATATGGTTGGGAATAGGCTAGGCAGATGATGATGAATAATTGTCTCCTCAACCCCATTATTGAGTAACGCGGTAGCCCCTTCACAAGAACTTCAGTATTCAGGCAGTGATGCCATGTATTCAATCAAGGAAGCCAGTGCTGTCATTGCTTTTAGGGATAAACCTTTTGACAATCAACAAAGTTGACCTTTATTACCGAAAATATTGGTCTTTCCATCCGGGACCTCAAACCCAAAAGACCAATATATCTGTCCAACCTTTACGCAGAAAAAAACAGCAGATTTATAACAGTACCCATAATAACAGGTTATTGGTGCTTAAAGCGATTCTGTGGATGATGGTTATCTGTTCGAATGTCTCAATTACTGCGTCTTTGAGAGGACAGTACAGACAACTGCACACAGTTTATGAGCGGACAAGTTCCGCATGTCACTTGTAAGTAATAGCAGTCAACGATATCATCGGGCGATATCTTCGAGGAAATAAAGGACAATTTAATAAATATATTGTGGAGGTAGTTGTAACATTATTGAGCTGTTTAAAAAAAAAAAACTAGCTCTGTGGGTTAAATAAAGAGAAATTAACAGGCCTCTGCCCTTCTGCCAAAAGATTTCCACAAGGTTGATGATGATTAAAAATCGCTATCATCATCATCTGCCTAGCCTTTTCCCAACTGTTTTGAGGTCAGTTTCCAGTCTTACCGGATGATGTTAGTATTAAACGGAAACAATCTTGTTTTTTTTTGACAATATTAATTGAACTTCATAAATTAGTTAAAATAAAGTGCACGCAAGGCAAATACTCCTTCATAAAAATATACCAACTAAAAATACAAATAGAAACTATATTTATATCACAGTAAAAGTCCCTCTCTTTTTCTGAATCCTTCGCTAAGACTTTTTACAAAACCCCCAGTAAAGCGACGTTTAAAGAATGGCGGCCTATTAAATACATTGTACTTATAACTTACACGTAGTAACATTGTAAAAAATAACGCCATTACACTCGTTGTACCAGCACGAACAATACATGATATATGTAACTTCCCTTGGGGTAACACAGTATCGATGAAAAAACGGTTTAAAAAACTGTGCTTCGTTTCTCGGACCTGTTATTCTATAATTCGTGGAGGCCTCAGGCCCGTAATAACAGTAATAAGACATGCCATGGCCACCATAAGTCACATCGGCTCGCTGTAAAACTGGAGCCCTCATTACGAAAAGAACTTAGTAACTGCACACGAAATATTTTTTTAATTTCCTTCAGAGATGTCAAACGTGGCTCTCAGAAAGATAACAAATTGTGGACTATTAAAAGAAAATTGTGCAAAAACTGGTGTTAAAAAATGCAGTATTTAAGTTATGTTGAGCTTATTACAGGATGAGAAAAATGGATTAGATTGCACATTTTACTAAAACAACTCCGTAAGCATGCTTAATTCCTTACTAATGGAAGCAACTCGTATTTGTTATGACAATAACGACATTGTCATAGCAAATACGAGTTTTTGCGCTATTCTCATTAAACACCTGTCAAAATATCAAAGACTTACGAGCTGAGAGGACGTACATAATGATGAAAGTAACAGCTTCATTATCGCGATATACGAGTGTCTTGTAAGTATTTAATAGGTTCCCAGTCGCCCTCGGATCGGACCGGCCTCATTGTGTGGTAAAAATAAAACATACTTATGACACAGTGGCGCAGTGAGAGCCGTCACGTTTCTCCTCATCCTCCTCCGCTCTCCCACAGTACTAGTCACGAACTTATACTTCACTTAATTAACGTAAATAAGACAGTTTTGCGAATGAAAAAACAAACGGGGCCGAGAGGTCGACGTTTCTGAAACCGGATTCGCGGATTTAACCGAAGCACGGTCGGCGAAGTCTTAGGCCACACTTTATGTCACTTTTTTATTTTTAATGAGAGTTTTTATAGTGACACTAATAATCGTCGTGGAAATTAAATTAACCATACCGTAATTATTAGACAGCCGGCAAAGTGGCCGTAAATGCCCCAACCCCCAGTCCACTGGAAAAAAGAACTGTTGAAACATACATTAATTGTTATTTCTTACGATTCATATTTTATTCGAAATGATATATTAAGATTATAGTAGCGGTCTTTTACGGATGTTTTATCACCTTGTTATTTTGGGATATGAGAAGGGACTTGCCATGCGTCTTGTTTGCTGACGATATTTCACTTATTACTTCATGCCGTAACAATGATGGCTTGAGCGAGGACCTAACCACTACATTAAATAAAACCATATCCTGGATGAATAACCATAACCTCGAAATCAACTTCTCTAAAACTAAAATAATGTCCTTCCACCCCCGACAAAAAACTCCACTAGTAATAAACTTCAGCTACAACGGCACCACAATAGAAGTCGTTCAAGAATTTACTCTACTTGGCCTTTCCATAGATACAAACATAAATTGGAAATCTCACATTAAAAAAATTAGATCTAAGTTGTCCAAATTTGCATACGCCCTTCGTGAAGTCAAAAAGACTACCAACCTTAAAACCGCACTTGTTACCTATTATGCCTATGCATATGCGTGGCTCAGTTACGGCGTGATATTGTGGGGAAACAGCACAGACGCACCGACACTTTTCACACTACAAAAAAGACTAATAAGAATATTAGTAAATATAGAAGACACCGACAGCTGTAAACCTTATTTTCAAGAACATAAAATATTAACCCTCCCCTGCCTATACATACTAGAAATTTGCAAATTTGTCCGAAAGTACCCACACTTTTACACTACACGAGAAAATATACAGTCAAGATACACATTACGTCACAAAAATAGGCTAAACCTACCGAGCTCTAAGCTAAAAATGCACTCAACAAGTGCCCTAGCCATGTCAATGAAAATTTATAATAAATTACCCGAAATTATTAAAAATGAGCAAAAATTTAATTCATTCATAAATAAATTACAACATTTTTTATTATATAAATGCTATTATACTATGAATATTATATATTATCATTAATATGAATACCTAAATGACAAATTTTAAATTAATATGACTAACAAAATTTCGTTTTTTTTTTTTATTTATCTTCTATTTTTTTTTTTTTAATTTATTGTTACATTTGTATACCTACTAATTAATAAGATTAAAGCCCTCTCCCAGTCTCCTACTTTGCTGTGCCCTTACAGGGTCCATATTTATGTACCTAGCTTTAAGCCCTTTGTAACATCTTTTTCACAATATGGAATGCAAAATAAATGAATATGAATATGACTTACGATTTTTGTATTAATAGCCTTCTCGCGTATAAGGTTTGTTTTTAATAAAACAGTAATTACTCCAACTTCGTCAAATATTGAAACAAATGGCCCTAAAGGCGAAATAGGTTTTGAATTCTGTCGATCAGCATTTTTTTCCAGATTTTGCAACATTTTACATTGTTGTTCCACTCCTCTGTGTCGCACCGTGATGTTATATAGCTTATGGCCTTCCTCGAAGGCCATAGGCTATTTATTTAACACTAAAAGATTTTCTAGAATTCGAACCAGTAGTAGTAGGTCCTGAGTTTAGTGCATTCAACCAAACAAACAAACAATCAAACAAACTCTTCAGCTGTATAATATTTTATGTATAGATATAATTAAAGTGGCAACCCAAATTCGTAAATTATTGAAAGATATGCCCAGAAAGGTGAAATATATTTTAAATTATATCGATCAGTCTATGACAATATTAAAAAATAAATTAAGTGTAGGTAGACTGCTTGATCCCCAAATCTGGCAGTACTTATACACCGTTATAACCCCCTGCATGCCACATCAAGGTATAATATATATAAAACGCAAGTCAGTGCAGTTGAGAGCACCCGAAATTATGAACGCTCTGTACCGTGAATGGCATCTCGAGACAGCGATGAAAGACAACCGCCTGGTTGCTATATTTAAAATGCTTTGCTTGCAATTTATTATTGTGAGTGCAACAACATAATTGTGGCCAGTAATGCACCTTTTGAAATGTTACTAGGTAAAGCTTTTCATATCGGATTAAATAAACGCAAACTCTTAAAAGCCTTGATAGTTGGTACTATCAAGATACATTATCGTATCGCGTATGTAGCTGATATGTAAGGACTGTCTATCTGACCTCCACAACCCAGTAACTGGGTGATACTTATATTATAATACTTATATATATTTTTTTTTTACGGATGCGAAATCATCAAATGACTTCTCCCGCTCTGGGCGGAGCACGAGGGAGTGTCAGACTTGACTGACTAAAACCAACCCATGTTCCTTCTTCGCCCTTTGTGTTCCATGGCCACGGTATCTCTTTCGAACAACCCGCAGCTCTGGCGCCTCATCGGCCCTCTCGGACCCCTTCCGATTTGCTGACATCTCCTTGAGGCGCGCGTGGAACACAGACGCGCCGTCGGCACGGCCTGTCGTCATAAGACGGACGGACGGTGAGCTGGCCCATTACTCACCGTCCACAGGCCCGCACCTACGGTGGCCGGGGGCCACTGCCCCCCGACTCCCGCGGCGGCTGGGACGTGAGGTTCTCTCCCTCTCACGTTCCGCCACCTCCTTCGCTAGCATGACTGCTTCGCAGAAGGAGGCGACGGCTTCCCATTCCCTCTCGCTCCGGACCATGGATTGAACCAGGGCCGGACGCGAGAGGTCGCCGCCGCCAATCGCCGCTACGAGGAAACGGCGGTGCTCAGCCCAAGCGGGGCAGAGCTCCACGGTGTGCTCCACCGTGTCCTCCGGCCGATCCTCGCAATGGTAACACCCGGGCGTTTCCTCCCGCCCGATTCGGTGCAGGAACCTCCCGAAACAACCGTGTCCGGTGAGGACCTGCGTCAGGCGGAAGGTGAGGGCGCCGTGGCGCCTCTCTAGCCACTCCTCAAAGAGGGGACTTATCGCCACTATTGTGGCGTGCCCTGCACGTGGTTGCGACAGTCCTGTCTACGATACCCCTCGATAAGACTGGATGTCAGTCTTCTGGCTTCTGACTACTCGTAACGACCGCAAAGATCTACAAATGACAGCCGGGATCAACAGCTTAACGTGCTTTCCGAGGCACGGAGGAAACTCGGTATACAAGGTGTTGTTTTGCATCCTCGTCAAATTCAAGGAGGTAACTATGCTAATGATTCTCGACCCGAAACAATAATAAAATGGGCAGGTAATTTTTATTTTTTTTTCTTATTTACGGAATTCGGTAAGTGTGAACCACCCGTGTTTTAAACGCGGGCCGCCTGATTCTCGCCCTATAACCTCACTTCCACACATATAAACAATCTCAAACGTTTATTTAATCATTTCTAATTCCCTAAACCACGTTAAGGGGATTATTCTGAAATACTGACAAACGTAAACATCCAAAAAAAGGGTTTATAAATAATTAACTAGATACCGTAATTTTAATTGATTATTTATGTCTTTTGTGACAACCTCCTAAATTTCGACGAGGTTGCAAAACAACACCTTGTATAATTATGTATACATAGTATATCCACGGACGAACCTATCGACCCGTGCGGCTTATATTATTTAGCCATGAGCTCGAGCTCATGGTCACTACAGAATTACAGATCATTGTGAACTTATTAAAAATAAAAACAGCGGTCAAAATGTTTGGAACAGTTTTTTTTTTACTTACCTATGAATAGTTTCTATGTGATGTACAGAATTATGTACTGGATACGCGGTAATTATCCGTTTTAGCGTCTATGTCCCTTCCACCTTGTATTTCGATGTAATAAATCAAAATCAATAGTGAGCAATAAGGCAACATGAAAATATGCCTTTTAGGCAAAAAAGCTGAAAATAATCAACAAAGGAAAAAATATTTTCTTCCAACTACGCAGTAATGGTATCATTAATCACTACAAAACTGATCACAAAGGATATCTTTTTTGCTTAGAACCAAAACAGTGCAGAAATGTTGTCATTACTGCACAGTTTTCATTACTGCACTGTTTTTTATGTTTTTATCTATATATATAAAAATGAGTCCCTATTTCCCTTGCTCGCATCACGCGTGAACGGCTGGACGGATGTCGCAATTTTTTTTTTTTATTGTGTTTGTTATTGTCAGGAGAAGGTTTTTAGGCAGGTAGTGGGTGGGTAGTAGGCAGGTCGTAGGCAGATCGTAAGCAAGTCGTAGGCAGGTCGTAGACAGGTCTTAGGCAGGTGGTAGGCAGGCGGTGGTAGGTCGTAGGCAGTTGTCACGCAGATTTTAGGCAGGTGGTAGGCAGGTGTTAAGCAGGTCAAATGCAGGTGGTAGGCAGGTTGTAGGCAGGTCGCAGGCAGGTTGTGGGCAGGTCGTAGGCAGTTCGTAGGCAGGTGGTAGGCAGGTGGTTGTAGGTGTTAGGCATGGTGTGGTAGGTTGTAGGCAGGCGGTAGGCAATTGGTAGGCAGGTGGTGGTTGTAGGTAGTATATTTTGTCACGGTATGACGGTAGTTGAAAGAAAAGTAGATTACGCACCTCGCTAAAGTGAGTTATTAATGCACTCGTGTTAATTTAGTGCCCTCGCATGCGCTCGGGCACCAACATAACACTCGTGCATTAATAACTCACTTTGCGCTCGATGCAACAATCTACTATTCTTATCATTTATTTCAAAACCAAAATTGTTTAATCAGAAAAATATATTAAAAATACCATCACGTATTTTTTCAGCTGTAATAATAAATGGGAAATTACAAGTCAATCGCAATTTCGCGAAGCCTTGGTAGCGTATTTTCAATTCATATTTTTATTGCTCTGCCGTGTTTACAAAACGGAATTGCATGAAGGGTGTTGCCCATCTAAGGTATGATTACTATAACTTAAATCAAATAAGTGATTATTTAATCAATAATATAGACATATAAACTCAAATAAAATGTTCAAAAGTTTAAAGAGTCTTGATAAACAACCTTTTATTATAATTCACAATTAAAGAGTTTATTAGTAATATGCTTAGTAAAATTACACGATAGAATAATTACTGCCCCGTTCGAAAAACGAACAGATTTTCGGACGTATTTTCAAGGAATAGCTGCATACTTAGGTGAAATAATTTGGACTTCGTAAGCATGACATGAAGCCTGTGATCACTGAATGGTTAGAAAGAGGTTTAGGTGTATCTATAGCGTGTATCCAGTTTCGTTTGTGGGCGACCCTTTTG
Organism: Cerastis leucographa; assembly: GCA_963082945.1. Classification (NCBI taxonomy): domain Eukaryota; kingdom Metazoa; phylum Arthropoda; class Insecta; order Lepidoptera; family Noctuidae; genus Cerastis; species Cerastis leucographa. Next base: position 8,412,249 of record OY720361.1, read on the forward strand.
CCATCAACCGGGTACAAATCCAAACTGAGAAACTCCCATGAGAAGGGAAAACTCACTAAAACTTTACCCGACCTGGCGATCGAACCCAGGCTCTCTCTATGCTTAGCGCTTACCGAGACCACTAGACTGAAAAAAGAGCAGTGAACATTGTAAAGCTTCTTATAAATAACGCTGTCGTCAAGTATCGGAACAAAATATTAATACTATTCTCGAATTCCGCTAGCATAAAAAAAGAATGATTATCATCCGATCTTTGTGTAGTTTCTTTCACTTCGCTGCCTTTACATACAATAAGTATGGTTCAAACTTTAAATCGTTAATACTATCGGTACGTCGTCGGTACGTAACGCTGGGTCGTAAGTAGTGTGCGGTATTGCGCGAGAGCAGACCGGTCCGATCTGCGCGTACGCACCTGCCTCGGGCACACGCCACTAGGGCGCGCTGCACACTGGCGGGAATGGGTTCAGTTTGGAATATTGAGTAATTATGTTATGCAGGAATAATTAAAATATAATACAATTTATTGTACACCAAAATTGAACTGCCATGTTTTACAATATTGCGTAGTTCAATTTTGGCAACTTTTCTGCTGGCTAACGAAAGACAGTTCAGACCTGTCTATTTATTATATAGATCAGATAATGAATTTTCATGAATTGAAAATTCCGGTAAAGCTCAACGCAGCGATATGAAATCATGATCGAAACTAATGAAAACTACTGAAGTAACCCTATTCAACTTAGAAAAATGGATCGGACTCGCCCCTTTATTTTTGACTCCAAAACTGAAAGTTAACCGTCCAGCCTTCGTAACAGCTTTAAACACGGTTTTATCCAGAATTTAAACAGGCGAAATAGGCGTTCAACGTTTACCAATCCAATTTACCCCTAGTAAATTATCTAATTGGCTAATAGCAGTGATGCATTTTAAAAAGAAACTGTGTCCATCATCTGAAAAGGTTGCATTTAAAAATCGTTATTATCAGCTTAGTACAAAACTTTCCAAAACCGTTTTTCACCTCGTCCGTCTCGTAAGTCACTTCACACATTATCATTAAGTTCCCTACTCCTATAATTTCAATTTTTGAAGCATCATAAAAACGTGCAATTACGCCAGAACTTCGCGGGCTCACTCCCTCATTACTGGATCGGGTACGCTCTGTGGACGCTCCCTTCCCTGTCCTCGACTACGCTCAAGATAAGCTGGGACGTGCGCATTTTATTTATTTTAACATTTTTAAGTCGGCGTGGGTGTTTATTTCTTATTGGCAGCGGAGCGCACGCGGCGAGTAAGTCACGACGCTGCGCCCGCCACCTTGAGGGCTAAATAGCACCTACGCGCGCAACTGAGACCCAGGCTACACACCGTTTATTGAATGCACACTTAAATAGATCCTTGCTGCACTAAAGATACCTATATCTGTGTCATCGGTTCTGTTTTGTGTTAGCGGTCGAAGTGGATGGCTATGGCTTGGATTATCTTCATTGAGATCCGGTGGATATACGGCCAGGATTGTTTTGTTGAAGAAAGTAGAATAGTTTAAAGTTAGACCAAGATTATTTTTGCTTCTGGAAGCTGAGAAAGTGTTTTATCTCACCCTCTCATGGTCAATTTCGCTGATTTAATGTGAAGAATTTATTCTAATGTAATTGGGCTGCCGGGCGTGCTGTTTTACTCATAAAATTATCAATATCGTATCAATTTTGGTGTACAATAAAGTATATTCTATCCAAGTATCAGATTTACAAATTTACGCTTTACTCACTTGAATTTGAAAAGTCAGCACCTAACTTTTCATACTTCAATGTTTCTACTTGCAAGATTTATGACAGATGAATAAAAATAATGAGATACTTATAAAAAAAAAGTGGTGATGAGCGACCGGAATCATTTTTTATCCGTAACCCATAAGGATAAATATTTACATTGTAACTTGATCTATCTATAACTTGCGACCTCTGCGAGACGTAAATAGCACCGGTATATACAGGGTGTAACGGAAAGGGTATATACATACTTAAGGGTGTGCTACAGACTATCAAACTGAACATGTTTCTCATCATAAAACATGTTTTTCAGCAAAAAAAATATCTGCTGCCCCATAGAAAATTGCAATACCTATTCGACACAAATGTATGGGCAGCTGATATATTTTTTTTGCTGAAAAACATGTTTTATGATGAGAAACATGTTCAGTTTGATGGTCTGTAGCACACCCTTAAGGATGTATATACCCTTTCCGTTACACACTGTATATATATACAGGGTGAAATTGAACAGATGCGACAAATTTAAATATACAATAATACGTGTTGTCAACAAAATTTAGAACATATCAAATGTAAAATTAAAAAAGAATCTAACAGTGTTACGAAAAACGTTAAAATAATCAAAGTATCAAAGAATTTCGCGTACTACCGTTTTCGCGCGATACTTACACTAGAAAATAGGCAAAATTAGGTAAATGACCGCTATGAACGGCAACGGGATTATTGTGCACTGCGATGAGTAGGACAAGATTTTTTGATACTTTAATTTTTCTTATTTATTTTGCATATTAATTTATTTTGCTGGAGTACCGATAATTCGTTCTTAAATAAAGATAATAACATCAATGGACCATTTTAAAGCGATAATCACGTAATTTTTTTTAACGATTTAGATTGTAGAAAAAACAGTTTATAATTACTATGTTACTGTATCTGAAGCTCCCATTTCTTTTTGTCGCATTTATTCAAAGTCAGCCTGTATATATATATTTAATCTTTTTTGAAAACATTATTTGCTTCGGAGTAAGCCGAACGATCACGAATATGCGAATTCCTCGGGACAGGAAAGGATTACATTTTTGGTATTCATTCGATTGACAATAAGATATCTTAGGAATGGCGATTTTTAGACAAAAAGTATAAGATCATTATTGTATATCAAGCAATAGCTTGCCATCTGCTGCATCGGACTCCGGTAGCTTGTCTCAACTGACGTCTGAGATAAAACTACTACGCGGTGACGTCGGCGACCTCAAAAATCACCTCAAAACTCTCACAGAACACTTAACATTGTGTAACCAGCGCCTTGAAGTGTCAGAAGCTAGCTTGGCCTGCGCAGAAGCTAAGATTCAAGCGCTTGAGGAACGAGTACGTGAAATCCCTTATTTGAAGTCTTCTATACAACAACTCACCGAGCAAGTACAGTCACAAGCACAGGCCAACCTGAGAAACCAAGTCGAAATACTAGGCGTACACGAAACTGCCAACGAAAACCCCGTACACATAGTTCTTACAGCTGCAGTAAAAATCGGCATTAACCTCGAAGACACCGATCTTGAATACGTCACTAGAGCTGGGCCACGCTTCAACGACAACACCGAGAACAACACTAGTGCCCCCGTAGAGAAACATCCCCGCCCCTTGGTAGTTAAGTTTCTGCGTCGCAGCAAACGGAACGAATTTCTACGTGCGGGGAAATCTAGACGAAATCTCTCTGGTGAAGACCTAGACATTCCTGGAGCCCGCAGGCCTATATACTTCAACGAGCGCCTGACAAAAGAAAACCGGCAGTTATTTCGAGCTGCAAAGCCGCGTGCCAAGGAATGCGGTTACAAGTACTGCTGGGTCAAGAACGGAACAATCAATATACGCAAACAAGAAGGGAGACCCGCCATCGCCATCAAGAACCAGCATGACTTATCGCGCCACTGCCCCATCTCACCTGAACAAGTATTTTAATCAGCCACTTTCCACAAACTCATGCGGTATTTTTTTATGTAAGCAATTGTTACGTTTTTCTTTTAATTTTATATTTTTCTTAAATGTCTATTGTTTGTTAATTATGCAATATTCAGCCAAATATACACAAGGGCTTGTTAAAAAGCACCTGTATTGTTTTCATATTTTAATATTCTCTAAAAATTCTCATTGCTTGATTATGATGCCTAAATTGCCCGAATACACAAAAAAACAGGCACTTAGGCACAAAAATGACTACTTTTTATATTTAATTGTTACTAAACACATTTGCTGTTTGACCAATACGCAACGTTTGCTCGAATATTTACTTGGGATAGTACCCAAATTTTGTCTTTCTTTACTTTTTATACTTTTTAAATATTTTTGTTTTTTGTGTTTTATGCTATGTTTGTTTACACACCCACAAAGGCACCCACTAACAAACACACATCTCACCACTCTCACTACACAACCCGCAACAACGCACACATCCCCTTTAAAGCACACACACAACTACACACTACACAAACTGTCTTACGAAAGCATCCTCCACACAAACACAATTATACCTCCTGCAACAACAGATATTCTATTTAAAATCTCCATATTGAGTCTTCGTTTAAATTTCCATAGTACAATAATTAACCATGGCTTTACTTAGTGTTTCGGAAGACCTAGACGATTCCTTTAACATAGAATGTCGTTCAGTAGAATCGCTTGAAAATTGCAGGAGTATCCTTAAAGCTTCCGTAGACAATATCAAGGTGTTGACATATAATATCAGAAGCTATCAAAAAAACTTTGACGACTTTGCTATTGCTCTAAATCGGTTAGACTCAGATATCGACTTTATTGTACTCACTGAATGTTGGCTGTCTGACGGTACTATTTTAGAAGACATACATGGTTATAGCGCTCACAGAACAACAAATCAGGTAAACAAAAATGGTGGTATTGTAGTCTATACAAGAACAGGCCAGAGTACCAGTATTACTACTATGGAATCCAAACTTTGTGACGCCGATAGTATTTTAGTAAAAATTAACAATAATTTTAGTCTCTTAGCCATCTACAGGTCGCCTTCTTTTACAAACGCAGAGAATTTCCTCAACTCCCTTGACTCCACCCTTTTTGAACTCAAAGACCAACAAACACTCATTGTAGCCGGCGACATCAACCTCAACATTATCGACCTAAGCAATAGCCAGGTAGGCAACTACGCGTGTCTCATGGCCTCACATGGTTTATCCCCCGCCATTACACTACCAACTAGACAAGGATCCTGTATCGACCACATATTCATAAAATCACGTACAATACCTCTTGGTCTCGTATGTAGCCTATCTATTACTGATCATGACCTTGCCTTATGTAGTCTACCGATTAAACCGGATAAGGCCAAAAACTTGAAACGATGGCGAATCAAAACTGACTGGACAGCCGTAGCTAATGAAATTAACAAAACAAACTGGGATTCTGTTACCGACGCAAACTGTGTGAATACTGCACTAAATTACTTCAATGACACGGTTTCACGAGCCACTAAGAACCACACTCAGAATGTTAAAATAAGTCGCAGAATGGTTAACATTCAACCTTGGGTCACTCCTGGTTTATTAAGGTGCATGCGGCATCGTGACAAACTTCATCTAGACTGCAAAGCCAACCCCGACGACCACACAAAACAATTAATTTACACCAGATACAGGAACTCTGTTTACACGCTTCTCCGCAATCTTAGAACATTACACAACAGAAAAGAAATCGAAAGTAACCAGAACAATCCCAAAAAACTATGGACAGCAATAAAAGACATTTGTAAGACCAAAAAATGCAACACTCAAAATATATCAACGAATTTAATCGCATCTAGTACATCTCCAACAACATCTCTAGACAACTGCAATCAGCATTTCGTCTCTGTAGGGGGAAAACATGCTGACAAAATCCTCGACAAACTAGCAACCACTCACCAATCACTAATAGATTCACACATAACACCGAGCTTTAACTCACAATCATTCTACTTGCACCCAACAGACGAAGAAGAAGTCTCCAACATAATACGCAACCTAAAAATAGATAGCGCACCGGGGCCAGATCAGGTAACAGTTCCACTACTCATAAACTGTAGAGAAAGCCTAATTAAACCACTTACGCACATATTTAATCTGAGCATTGGAACAGGTGTCTTTCCCGATGCCTGGAAAGTTGCTGCAGTGTCTCCTATCTACAAAAGTGGTCCAAAAGACTTGCCAGAAAACTACAGGCCTATTGCTTTGCTAAGTATAGTCTCTAAAATTCTAGAGAAAATTGTCAATAAGCGATTGGTTAACTTTTTGGACAAAAATAAAATAATCTCGAACAGGCAATTCGGATTTCGACGAGGAAAGTCCACTGAAGACGCGGTGTCACTATTGACTAATCAAGTTTCACACCACATAGAAAATGGAAAATGCTGTGTCGGTGTTTTTCTTGATTTGGCAAAAGCATTCGACACCGTGTCTCCCGGGCTTCTTCTGAATAAGTTAGAGGCTACGGGAATAAGGGGTACACCTCTAGAATGGTTCCGTAGCTACTTAACCTCGCGGTACCAATACTCGAAAATAGGCAGCCTTCAAAGTAGCTTGCTACCTATCACGTTTGGTGTTCCGCAGGGCAGTACCCTTGGCCCAACGCTTTTCACGCTGTACATAAACGAAGTAGTAAGCCTCCCAATCAGAAACGCTGACGTGATTTGCTATGCCGACGACACTGCCATCATCTTTCACGGCCCGAATTGGGAACGGGTGTATCGTTTGGCGGAACAGGGTCTCTCTCAGATAGCATACTCCCTAGACACTAATTTATTGACATTAAATGACAGTAAAAGTAAATATATTGCTTTTTCTAAAACCAGTGCCTCCAGCCCATCCCCAACTATGTCCATAAAAATACACACCTGCTCCCAAGAACACAACAACGGTTCCCACCAAACATGCCCATGCAAAGTCCTTGAACGTACCGGCACAATAAAATATCTTGGAATAACAATAGATAACAACCTAACTTTCAAATCCCACATTTATGCCCTATCCTCCAGAGTGCGAAAACTGATTCATGTAATGAAAAAACTCCGAGACTGCACGCCTATTGATGTACTGCGAACAGTTTACTATGCACTCTGCCAGTCAATCATGCAGTACTGCATCTGTATTTGGGGACGGGCCTGTAAAACTACATTTATAACATTAGAGAGAGCACAACGGGCACTGATCAAGGTTGCACTAAAAAAACCTTTCAGGTTCCCCACCGACCTTATTTACCAGGAGTTTGAAGTTCTTAGGGTACGACAAATGTTCATACTTCAAGCAACGCTTAAGTATCACGCAACCGTAAGAAAACTCCCAGAATACAATAACTTACTAAACAAACGGGTGTTCAGAGTACCTATACCAAATACAAAATCGGAACTAGCTAGACGCTGTACAAACTATTCCCATCCTAACACCTACAATAAAGTAAGTAAAATTTGCGACTTACGAGACTCCTCAACGACCACCTGTAAAAAAATATTAAGATCAGCCCTCCTTAAATTGTCATACGACGACACTGAAGCCTTGATATAACATATAACAGCCACACACACTCACACTCACACACATCCACACACGCACACTCACAAGAACATAAACACACACACACACTCTCACTCACCATAACACAAGCCCAATATATGCAAACATTGTTTATATTTTAATTTTATTACTTAATGTTCATATTGCGTTCAGAGCACATTATAAAATCACTCAAACGTCCTTACTTCATAATGCTAATGTTTTATTAGAAACTGTTGTATTTAAATGCTTTAATTTGTATAATTTCGCACTCCTGAGCCACAAGACACAAGCGATGCTTAGTTTGTGGCTCACCGATTTGTATGCCACAACTGTTATGTTTCTTTTATGAACAATAAACTTATTATATTATTATTATTATATAATTAAATGATCTACAATTTTGTCTGTGTTGTAGTTATAATTTTGATTAAACTTACCGTTTTCGAGAAAAACTAATAAAAAGCAAATTTTGACCTTTGACTTCGAATAACTTTTTTAGCACACATGGGATCGATGGGGTCTCATGCTTGATCCGAGATTTTGTTAAGTAATAGAAAGTCTATTTTGACCAAAAAGAATATTTTTTTAAAACATTTTCTTTTAATTTTCCGAATAAAAAATCTATCCAATTATAGGTCAAACAAAATAAAAGCGAAACTAATGTTGTGCAGTATTCGCAAGCTCTTTTATAGTCCTAGCACGGTGAGCTGTGCTGGGGCGGTTGCTGCTGGTGCTGAAAACCTCAAAAGGCGCAAATGCAATAAACTCATTGGTTTGCTCTTTCTTTGAGCTAGGGCAATGGGGTCTGAGTGCTCGCCTCGTCTTTCGGGATGTCGCCAAGCTTTGATTCGACTCTTCCCCTAAACAGAGCGCTGGCCTATTTTTTAATCAAAGAATCAGCTTTGCCATCAAAAATAGTGCGAAGTTAATATAATAATATTAAAAAGAGGAGAAGAAAATCACTTCTCTTCTTTATTATTATTTTTAAGTTTAGTTTTAGATAACTATTTATTCAAGGTTTCTTATCTTATAACTTTACTAAAGGGGTACAGCTGCACTGGTGATTGTCTTCTCAACAACATTTTCGCACACTTCTAGACTTTAGAAATAGACACCACAGCACTTCGCACGTACATTACAGCGACGTATAATTACCACATCCAACCACAGGCTGACTCGTGACATGTCCGTCCTCCGCGCACGAGCACCAAGCGAAAATTATTAAGGTCAATATTGTACCTACAGTCTACAGTACCGAGGAACTTATAAGGTGAAGCCCTGTATTATGTTCAATAATAGAACTTATATCTTGCTGTTCAAAAAATGTGATCATACATTTCCTTGTTTACCATCGACATACATTACACAGACATAGAGATTATACATAACAGACTCGTCCAATACGATGCTATAAGTCACAAAATACAACAACATAAAATAAAGTAAAAAACTTACCTCATATTTCTTTACAAAAAAGTTGATTTTATGGGGCAGTACTAACTTGCAATAAGTTAAATATTTAGGTAATCTTTTCTTAGTGCTTTTTAAAAGTTAGAAAGGCTTTCGACCGTTCTAAAAAAGTAACGTGAAAGTTCGTTACCAGTTCCAATGCGCCGTAGCTTTATCAGCTTTTATCTAGTGATAAGCGTATCAATATTGAATCTAAAACCAACGCTGTGACTGTTTTACTTCACATGAGACACCGAGCCGAGTCGGCTACATGTTAAGCTTTCGTAATGAGATGTCTTTAATTACCGGGCAACACATTAAACGCAAAGCTTTTTGTGCCCAGCCATTACCTCTAATGTCCATTCCAACAATTATGTGGTAACATAATGCACCCTTTGAAGTAGTAAATAGAAGCTAGTTACTAGATAGTTGGCAGACCATCATCATCTGCGTAGCGTTTTCCCAACTTTGACGATACGATTGGCGCAGTGGTTGAACGATCGACTGCAGCGCCGTGCGTCACGAGTTCGATCCCCGCACGGAAAAATATGGCCTACAGATAGTTGTTCCGGGTCTGGATGATTGTGTATGTAAGTTTAAATGTTTGTAAACGCACCCACGATACAGGAGAAATTCCTAGTGTGGAGCAACGTTTAAAAAAAAAAAAGTAAAGAAAAGAAAACTATGTTGGGGTCGGCTTCCAGTTTAACCGGATTCAGCAAAATACCAGTATTTTACATGAACGACTGCCTATCTGACCCCCACAACCCACTTAGTATTAGGTAATACGATAACATTTGGTAAGACTGGTTGCCAGACTCAAGCCACTGACTACCTGTAACGATAGATAGTTGATTAAGCCCAAAAGCTAGAGATTTTTCAAAGCATGAAGTTATAGATTTGTCATTTAAGTTATGTTTAAAAGTCGCTACGAATAGGCCTACGGTAGCTACGCCCCGCGTAGCAGCTTTCTCGTAGTTCATTTTCGGACTATGTGTCCGAAAATGAACTACAAGAAAGCTGCTACGTACCAGATAAAATGACGAGTACCAACAAAATGGAGGAGGAGGAGCTTGTGGTTAAATAATAACAGCGGACACATAGTCCGAAAATGAACTACGAGAAAGCTGCTACGTTCCAGATAAAATGACGAGTACCAACAAAATGGAGGGGGAGGAGCTTGTGGTTAAATAATAAGAGCGGACACATAGTCCGAAAATGAACTACGAGAAAGCTGCTACGTACCAGATAAAATGACGAGTACCAACAAAATGGAGGAGGAGGAGCTTGTGGCTAAATAAAAACAGCCGCTCGGGTCAATCTCAAGGTCAAGCGGCGCTTGCCGAGGTTGGTCTGTGAATGGGTGACCACCCATTACATACCGAGTTTCCTCAGTACCACGGAAAGCATGTTAAGCCGTTACAGGTTGCCAGTGGCCTCTAAGTCTGACAACTAGTCTTACAAAGGGGTATCGTATTACCCATGCAGTAGGTACTAAAACGGGGTTGTGTAGGTCCGATAGGCAGTCGCTCCATGTAAAAAATTAAATTAAAAATTTAAAAAAACCCCGACAGAAAAAACCTCTACAAAACCCAAAAAAACCATTAATCCAAGCGTCGTAGCGTCGGGGGTCCGCTTTGTTCAGTGTTAGTACTAAGCGGTCTACTTAGCGGTCCCCCGACGCTACGACGTTTGGATTAATTTTATTTTTGGGTTTTACAGTCGGCGGTTTTTAAATTTTTTATCTTTATTTCATGCTGTTTAATTTTCTTTTTTTGCCTTAACCGTACCACTCCTGGGCATAGGTCTCCTCCCATTCCTTCCACATTTCTCGGTGTTGCGGCTCTTCTCGCTCATTTACGAAAACAAGGAAACTAATAAATTAAAAAAAAAAATAAGCTCTTAGGGGGGAGGGGGGGTATACAGCCTACGCCCCTTGCGATGCCCATGGTGACAAGTGACAAAAATTCAAATTTCGAATCAACCGGACCGGTAGAAGTTGTTTATATCCCTTCATCAACTAGAAAAGACATGATGAGCTTCAAACGGCTGACCAGATTTTCTCAAAACATATAGCTAAGAACACTCTCGATTAAATTACCTTTCAAACGACACCAATTTCATCAAAATCCGTTAATCCGTTTAGGAGCTACGATGCCACAGACAGACACACAGATACACACGTCAAACTTATAACACGCCCTCTTTTTTGGTCGAGGTTTAAAAATACTGGTTCGCATCTACTGCACCCGGTTAGACTGGAAGCCGACCCGAATATAGGTCATAATCAATATAGGTATATGTAGGTCATCATCAATATAGGTATATGTAGGTCATCATCTGCCTAGCCTTTTCCCAAGAAAAGGCTAGGCAGATGATGACCTACAATGTAATAAGGTATCGATTTACATAAAGCAGATGATCCAGATACACAATTTAAAATTATTCTATCCAATTGCTATAAATTACCCTTTATCCTTATACAATGTGTTGTTTTGCAATCTCGTCAAATTCAAGGAGGTAACCTATGATAATGATTCTCGACCTGAATAAATAATAAAAGGGGTAGGTCATTGTTTTTTTTTATATTTATTTTCTGAATTCGGTAAGTGTCCACCCGTGTTTTAAACGTGGACCGTCTGATCCTCGCCCTAAAACCTACACATACAAACAATCGCAAACGCTTATTCCATAATTTCTTATTCCCTAAACCACGTTAAGGGGGTTTTCCTATACTGACAAGCTTAAAAAACAAAAAAGCAGCGTTATTATTAATTAACTAGGTACCGTAATTTGAATTGATTATTCATGTCTTTTGTTACAACCTCCTGAATTTTGACGAGGACGCAAAACAACACCTTTTGTACATTGTTTTTTTCTGCCACAGCAAACCTTATACCACACTATATTTAGATCTTTATGAAGCTATAAACTAAACTATAAAAAACTAAGATCTCGGATTTAATAGAGCCACCGGCCTTGATAATTTGACATTTAATGCGTTGTCACTATTTTTATAACAATTATATGTTTTTTACGATCAGATATTTGCTTATGTACTGGCGTTACAAAGTATTTAAGTGCTTGCACAGCGCGTTTAATTGTCCATTATGATCGCGATCCGCGATTACCATGGGTGTAAAAAATGTTATGTACATACGAACGATGACCAATCAACCTGTATTTGAAAAACCAGAAGCGGATCTCTCATTGTACGGGAAATGTATACAAAGCTAGGTCACGTTCTAGTGGAAATTATATGTCGCTGTGTGTACCTAATGCGCGGCGGGCTGACAACTACGCTCATGTATGATGCATAATTACGGGCGTTTTCTGGAAAAAAAATATATTGGTGCGTTCAAATTAAACGCTAGTTTGGTGGTCTTCAAGAGCATTGGCGCGGAGGTAACGGCCCCGACTTAAGACTACTTACTTAGACTTACAAAATGTATGTCGTGGATTCGAACCCAAGCAGGCACATGATATCATCATCATGGTAGCCTACATGATCCCACTGCTGAGCAAAGGCCTCTCCACATGACTTCCAGTTCTTTCGATCCAGAGCTAATACGGTCGTTGGTTTTGGCAGCGCATTATTTAGAGTAATTTATTTTATCACCACTGTTCTGAAAACGGGAAAGGTAACCCGACTGCGCCGCATGGTGGATTACAGTCCACTCCCTCTCATAGAGGGGGTTGAGTCCCAGCACCACTGCATAATCAGCATATAATGTACCCACGTAGGTACATTATAGGCTGATTATGCTAAGTGATCCGATTGGCTGTTGATAATTCATTCACCAATCACTTGATATGCGTTTAATTTTAACACGTCTATATTTTTTTTACTGATCCATATTATGCAAACAACCGTTTTAGCTTGTTTACATAGCGCGCATAATTAAACCTATCCTTAATATTACCTATGACTTAAACTGTTCTAAATATTATCTAAATTTGCAGCAAATTCCCGATAAAATAGAAAAGAAAGCTCAATGTATTATCATTAAAATTTTGCAAAAGCAAACGATTACATCGGTTCCGCTTAAAAACAAACTCATGTAAGACAATTAAAATGCGACAAAATTACTCTCAAGTACCAAAAAGTAAACCTTTGTTTTTTCACGAACCGCACCCGCTCTCGAAGGCAGTGTTGCCAGCTCGATAAAATTCCCGTCTCGTTTATTTTAAGTCTCGCATTAACAACGCAGGTAATTAAGCATCGAAATGTCGCCGCAGTGAGGCGTCGTTCTAAATAATCGTCGCTCAACAATTTGCCTCATTATCTTCACGGTTTAAATCATAAAATACCACACTGACTTGTTAGCAAGATGACGTTGATGTGGAATGAAGGACTTGCTTTTAATAATTGTCTAGAAATAGGTTAGGACAGCCCAAACAAAATGACCCATCCCACCTGAATTACCTAATTCTCAGGCAACTTTCAATTAAATATCTATTTACAATAGTTTTTTTTAATTACTCAGCTCAATTAACTAGATTCTTAGTTCTTGTCCTTAACTTGATTCAAACCCAGGACATGCTCAACATAGCTCGCAACTTCTCAGAAAAAAAAAACAACCATAGAGAACTAATTGCAGGACTTGAAAAAAAAAGTAAACCGCGTAGAAATTACCAAACAATGCCAGTGTATCTAATTAAAGCTGGGTGTAAGCCTTCGACTAGTGATCCTTGGTATTCTACGGTTTGTAAACGTCTGTTGCGCGCGCCGCGATGCGAACAAAAACCGAATTGCGCTAAATTCAATTGGTTAATCAATTCAATTAATTTGAAGGGATAGCTACCGACCGATCGACGGAGCACTGTAATTGGAACGATTAATGTACGCCTCGAATGAGCCATTCTTTCTTTATATCGAGATCGGACATATTGAAGGCATGTTCGGAATGAATCGGACTGAAAACTAACTACCTACGCTTTGTTGGGGGCTGATAACATCTACAGAGAGGATTATATTCGTTTAATTAATAGAAGTATTGTTGCATATTTCTAAATAATTTAAGTTCTGTAATGTTTTTTTTCTTTGTGCATAATTTTTTTATACTCCATAGAGTAATTACCACTGCATTGTCCAGGCCACCACATTGGCCCAATCATTTCTGTTGTTGTATCGATTAGCATTCAATTTGTTACCTATTGCGATTCAACATCAGTAAAACATTCATTTTATTAATGTTGAATTAAAATTGACGTCGTATCGTAAGCATAGGGATTACGACGTAACATAATATGAGTACTTAGTTATTAACACACAGCTCCATTAAGTACCTACTTACCCTTCCGTCCTCCGCAACCGGAGTGTTTAGGGGTAAGCACATACTGAAGCTGTCTGTACTTACTTAATCTACGTTATTGATGTTTAATACTGTGATTGTTATTTTATTTTAACATCACGCCTGTAATCCCTGAAGGGATAGGCAGTGCTGTGAATGCAGAGTTTCGAATTGATGTTTAGCTATAGTTATGAAACCAGCTTCCATCATAGGGACCTCATACCACACCACACGTCTTAAATATAGTCTAGAATACCTACTCGATCGTGACAAAAATTAATTGACTACTTAAAAGACTGCTTCGCCAATAACTTACACAAATCAACATGTAAACTAAAAGAATGACAGTTTAATACATGACATGTCCGTTGCTGGTTGTCAAAGTGACACGACCACGTGCGTCTGCGCAGCCCGCAGCGAAAAAACGAGGGCAGCCCACACACCACCCACGGGTGTGTGGGCTGCCCTCGTTTTTTCGCATTTTTTTTTGTTTTCTAACGACACGTGATGGCCATATAAACAGCCTTAGGCAGACCACCGACATGTAAGACTGAGACATTTTGGGTGGCGCGGAAGTATTTGTATTAAAAACAAATAAGATGGTCTAATCAGATTTATTATGGTGTGGAGATGATTGACTGATATTTTAAATATCCGCCTAATTTATTTGACCCAGTTTTGTGTGTAATGTGTTTGAATCTTAAATTGAGACTGCATTCTATTTCTGCTAGATATTTTAATTTTCTCAATAAAGATAATTATCTGAGATTATACGAATTAGCAACACAAAATTGCAGCTATTTCCTTGGCCATTATTTAAGTAAATTACAAACAAACTCGACTAATAAGTAACCGACAGAAATTACTGAGTTCCTAACTCTCCGCAGTCTAAATTATGTAAATGTAACGAATAAATGAGAACTCATTACCATACATATCTTCAGGAGCATATCTGGTGCTTTCGTACATTCATGTTCGTGGGTTCGTTCTCATATTTACAGAAATTACAACTTCGATGAATCCTCCGAGTTGGTACACCAGACCGGAGGTGCTCAATTTTGGGTTCTGTTCAAATTGCCATTATTAAAAGCCCACCAATCGGCCCACCCAGATAGCTCAAAACTGTATTTAAGACAATTGCTTTATTAAAAAGTGAAAAAGTACAAAAAATGTTTATTAAAACAAAGATGTCTAAACTCGTGATTATATTCAGGAGAGATGCACCTGCGGTCCTCAGGGAGGACAATCAACTGGCTACCAATATCTAATTACGTGTAATATTGGAGAAAAGTGACTTTTAATGTTGGCCCTTTATTTAAAGTAAATCCTTTATGTATTTCGGACAAGGAGCACTTTAATTATGAAATTGTTTAGTGACTTTAAAGGTTGTAGAGACAAATTAATATGTGATTAATTAAGCATAGTTGCATTGCAGATTTTGAAAACAATGTAAAATATTCACTTTTAAACGCAATTCTTTTTGAATTTTAGCGATGACTCAACCGATCAAATCTTAATTAATGAACTTATACAAGAAAGGAATCCAACCTCCTTCAACATCCCATCAAATCCTAATCGCCTTAAAACTTAAAATAAAATATGGACCTATATGTTACTGTTATGAGCTCGTGCTTGGTACCTACCTTCGACCACCGGATCAGAAATGTCTTCAAACTTGTTTCAAATTATTTTCGGTCGACTTCAACACAATCTTAAGTCTTGATGTGACATGGATTTCGCGTATCCTTTTATAATCTTGCTTGTAAAAAAATAAACAGCAATCTCGACAAATACCCGCCTAAATGCTACAGATATTTCTAACCCGGTGGCCCTAAGTTTGATCAAAATTCGACCAGCAACTCTGCGACTGCGACCACCTAGTTTTCGTACTACAAAGTTTTATAAAAAAAAAGCATTATCTGGACCACCGTTGACTTAGGTAGCAAAAAGGCTCTAATGTTGAACTAATCCTTGTTGAACCTTATGCGATTCTAACTTCTTATTTTATGTAGTTCTTCTGTTGCGAAATAAGTTACAGTTTTCAGTTATTTAACGATTTAGTGCGAAAGTTATATAACACTTATATATCACAGCAGTAAAGAGTAAAGACAAGGCAATTGAGCTTTCCAAATTAGCTATCGAAAAATTTCAGGAATAACTTCACGTTAACTAGTGATTTTCTAACGTTTACACTGACTCCAATCATAGTTGCATTAAGTCCTCTAATTACTACACTATTTCAATCAACAGCAGTGCAGTGTGTAGAAAACATAATAATCAGTTGTAATACGGCAATTTGCATGCGGCCGCCATTGCGCCTGCTCATTAGGTCGTGTCACGCGTCATATCTCTGATTAATTGGCCTCAGACGCTTGATGCGAATACAAAGAGAGTTAAAAAAACAATGACAAGCAAGCAACGACCTTTCGGTAACGAGAAGCCGTCAGTCAGGCGCGCCGAGCGCCGGGCCAGCATACACTTGACAACTTCGATTTATATGCAACTCGATGCCTACACTCGTTTCCACTTGAAGGATAGGCAACCGATACCTATCGACATTATCGCCGAATATTTTTCGAAACATTATCATAAAATATCGTTCGTATCTACGTAGTCTTTTTTCAATCCGAATTTATACCTCGTGCTCATTAAACGAGTAATCGAGGCTGTTCAATTAATATATTCGGAATCGAGTGGTATTGAGAGAAAATTACACGGGTATCCACATTATGATAAGCAAGACAGTAGTTAGCATCCGCGCCCGCGCGGTCCGCTCGACTTGGGTGGCTCGGCAGATGTTGCTCTGATTGATTTAAAAATCACATTTCAATTACTATCATCGTTAGCTGATATTATGGACATTACACGTAAATACATCATCTTATGAATTTTAATGAGCTATGTAATTAACATGATCGGATGAGCCGAGTGCCCGTCTCCGCCGTCTCTTCAATTCTGAGTAGGACATATTTACTGAATGCGGTATCGTGTTACCACTTTCTAAATTAATAATAACTTGCTTGGCTGGCGACAACGCACGGTTGATTCCAGTTTATTTATTTTTGCGTAATATTTGACGATTGGTTATAAAATTGATGAGACTCGTTTCGCGTCAGTTTTAATGGAAATTAATCAAGTGTTTGTGTAATAGGTGTCACGGCGCGACAACTGGCGAGTCACATAGCATGTGTTGTCAAGTGGTGTGTAAACTTTACGAGAGCTTATCTCATCTCATACTGTTGTTGTACCTGCGCTAATCTATTGATACTAATTAACATAACCTCACATTGGTTTACAAATCAAATTATGTAAGTAAATTCTAAAACCCGTGAAAAACTTTTCGTAGACATCATAGGCAAAGTTTTAGAAGTAAATGCCTCAATTGATATACTAGCAATAGGTACCAGAGCTTTGTTTATTTTTTTTAATGTTACAGCACTATGTTGAGAGGGCCTTTTGGCCTCGTACAGGGCAAGTTTAGTTAGTATTTTTTTTAATTATTTTGTTATGTATGTTTGTATTTTGTTATGGTTAAGGTAACTTTTATGATTTTTTTATTGTTATTTTAACTGTGCGTTAATACCAACTTATATCTACATCGTGATGTTGAATGGATTTTTTGGCAAAAGGTCCCTTAAACCCTTTCACCAAAAATAAACCTTGCCACCGTATTTGTAGACATGAAGATTGCATAAATAATTAGTGTAGCCAGCGATTGTGGCAAATTACAGCCGCAGGTGCAATAATTCTCCAATACCCGCCATTAGTGTCAGGACAGCGCAAACAAACGCTTATAATTGAATGTTTGACGAATTAGCCCGACCACCGGGGGAGAGCTACGTGGTGGTTCCAACGCTTTATATGGGGGATTGTTTGACTTTCGATTTTGCAATTATGTAGGAGGACTGACTAAAGAAAAGCTCATCAATCTTAGAATTTTAATAAACTCTGAAAATATCTTCAAAAGTCCACTTAAATGTTTTAGAGGTTCCGCCGTTCCCCTGGCTTCGTTAGTCTAGTAATAGCAAACTGAGCTTGAGGCACTGGGTTCTATTCCATGGCACACAACAGCATGCAAGTGAAGTGTTACTAACATAATTTTAGGTTTCTTATACTATCACAATTGTTATAGTATGTATAATTAGGTTAAGGTATTTATCTATGTGTCGCTGTAACCTGAAAATAAATGGATTATTATTATGTCCTTTATTCATCTTTCCTCTCATTTTTTTTTATATTTTTACATATTCCTATGATATTATTCCCTCAGGAATAATGCCATCAGGAATTTCACAGAAACAGCACGGAATCGAATCTGGATTATTGCAAAAAAGTTTGGCCGTATTAATTTATTACATGTGACTTAAACATAACTGGTCAATGTGGTTTGTAGGTACCATAAGAACACCTCTACTTACCCTTTATTTGTTTTTTTACGGATGGGAAACCATCAAATGACCCCCCTCCTGCTCTGGGCGGAGCGGAATGGAGTGTCAGACTGAGACTTGTATACTGACTAAAACCCATCCATGTTCCTTCTTAGCCCTTTGTGTTCCAGGGCCACGGTATCTCTTTCGAACAGTCCCGCAGCCCTGGCTGGCATCGGCCCTCTCGGACCCCTTCCGAAGCTCTACCTTACCTTTGCGAGTTTTTTTTTTTACTTTACACAGAATAAAACCTACAGACGGATAAGAGGGCTCTCTATGTCTGTCATATAGATCCTTTAGACCTACGGTCTACTTACAATTTAGAAACTCCTTATGAGTGGGGTAAAGGTGATCATCAAAGTCATCAAGGCCATGAAGTCGGTTGGTTCTTCTGCTATTCAGCACAGATACCCTCTGAGCCGCCCACACCACATAATATGATTTACGACCATAACAAATAAAATTTGGCAGAGTTATAATCATTAAAATCAGCAATGCAACCCTCTAAGTCCATTTCATCTCATTCAATGACTAATTCATGAAAACGTCATTCAATGTGTTCAATTCAAAAGTGTTGAAAGTGTGTCATTCAAAGTGAACTCTAAGTTCACTTTTAATCCCAGTGCTCCAAGAGCAGAGCAAGAGCTCCAAGCTCAAAGCTGGTTTTAGTCCTAAGCCTCCGGTTACACACACATCTACTAGGTTTTATCAGGAATTCGCAAGAGCACGTGACAGCACAATATAATGCCTACTCCGATAGAACAGTGAGACAAGCATGGAAACAAAATGACAGATGACAGATGCTTATTCACAAATGGGCGCTGGTATATCATTATCTGCACCCTAGCCTTTTCCCAAGTGTGTTGGAGTCGATTTCATTCTTACTGGATAACTAAGTACCAGTATGTGATATGAAGAGACTACCTACCTAACTGACTTAGTCGGACTTTTTGTCTGACTTTTGGAGTTCTGTAACGAATGTCAAAGATCTACAAATTGCAACCTAGAAGGCCAAAGTAGGCATGATGTCTCTGTACGTAGTGGACATAATTACTGCGTGTTTGAAAACTTTTTGTCACTTTGTATTTTGCTACAACATTGCGATTTTTTCAGGGTTGATTTAATTGTTATTTACCTAAAAAACTCGAAATCGAGGGTAAGGTGTTTTTCGTAGGAAATAAGTCGTGTTTAGGAATAGATTGCAAAACTCTGTTGTGTTTTACTTGGTTGCTCTTTCAATTTCTGATTAAATAAAACGGCTTGGTATATTCATACTTTTATTTCTAGATTAATGGCATATTTCTTTTAGGTACATCTTCTTAAATTAACTACACTTAATCTTAAATAATATCACGTTATTCTCTTAATAATTTACATTGAGACGGCAAATTGTTATAGGTAATTTTTTTACAATTAAAATAAACTAAGTATTTGTTCATACAACATTCGAATAATATTATAATAAGATGCAAACATAAATACACATCATTTTGACATTACTTAGGCATGTAGAACTAAAAGGCTTAATATTTCCTCACTCGTACAAATAAACCTATAACTAAAATGTATGTTAAATTAATATAAACTGTCTCCGTTCGGTAACTGTAAAGGAAGACCATAATGACTACTGGTTTATTCCGGTAACAAAACTAAATGAATATTGAGCATAATTATCAACCGATAATTAAACGTTGCAATCAACTATACATGTTTAACATTAAACTGATACTCATACTCCTATATAATGGAAGACTATACGATTTTGCTGTATAAGGCACACAGAATTCTATCGTCGATTTCAATCAAATATCCACTCCGAAGTAATCAATATTAGTATAAACTCGTATAATACAAAAGCTTTAAGCAAACTTATTGTAAAATGAAGAACATTAATTAATGGCACTAGTTATTTACTTAAAAACTATTTAATGAATATAACGTAGGTAAACTACGTCTCTACGTAAATGATACATGAAATACTGCCTCAGATGTCATCCGCGAATATACACGATAATATTCTATGTCTTAAAATTAAAATAAACCTTTCGTTAAACAGAAAGGAATCATACAAACTCTCATCAAAATTATCTGTATAAAATCTATCACACATTCCAAACTGACCGACCAAGTAACTCAAGTTAAAGTAGCTTTCAATGCTGAAAGTGTTTATTCTGTTCAGAGCTAACACTAGGAACTATATTCTGTCGACGTAGACATACTATGTACAGCTAAAATATATCACAGAGTTATGAAAGGAATGGAGGGTGCGTCACCAAGGTCTCCAGGGTTTTTCTTCCGGGGGCTGTTTTCTTGTGACGAGGGCAAGGGGGGCGGAGTCCTCGTTGGGAGGGGGAGGCGTCCCCCATCCTGAGCTGGCGGGGGAATAGCAGCGGGTTTCCGAGGAGGTAGAGGATGAAGCGTCCCTTGGTGAAAGTGGCACCAGGGTGGGTAGTGCTCCTAAGGTGCTCGCGTTGACACCAGCCGGTAGAACTAGCGCGATGTCACCGTTGGACAACCTCGTTGGTACTAGGCGGACGCCAGAGCCGGGACCAGCTGAAATAATAGACACCACTTAGAAAATATATCATGAAATCAATTATAAGATTGTAGTTTTGCGTTTTACTAGTTTTTATGGTAGATTTTTTTTTTTTGGTTTCTTTCAAATAACTTTCAAGGTAAGTATAGAAATATGAATGGTGCTATCGAGCAAAAGTCAAAACGTCGTTTAAAACTCACCCGAGATGAAAATAGTAGAATGTTGGCCTTGAGGAGCATCCTCAACGTCCGAGGGTGGCGTGGGTGCTCCGGCGGGCCTAGCCCCAGGCGCGTTGACACACCCTTCCAGGTGCCTGACCAGCCTCCTTCTCAACGTTGGCTCAATGCCCTGGAACTTCGACACCTCCGTGACGCAGTGCCTGTATCCGGCACGGAACCGGTCGGGAGAACCGGCGCCTTCAGACCGAAGTCCCTCTAAATGCTTCACTGTCATCTCTAGGATGTCAGCTTTCTCTAGTTTCGAATGTCTCGCCGGCTGCAACAAGGATGAAAGAATTGGTTAGAACAATAGAATAGAGAAGTAGGTATACATTGGCAAGATGGAGGTTCCATAGAGATTATTAAATTTAAGCAGGGGCAAAATGCACAAATGCATAATTGTTATGCTTAAATATTTAACATTAATATTGTTTAAGAAAATATTAAATGTCTAGACTAGACGGCAAATCCTCAAAGTCTGAGCATAAATATTGAAAGAGACACAGTACCTATACTACCTATATAATATAAAGACAGAGGAGTGGAAATATAAATGTTCACTTACGTCTTTCTTCATAGCATCCAATATCAACGCCTTCAGTTCATTGAGGCAGTTGTTGATGCGAGCCCGTCGCCTCTTCTCCATAATAGGCTTGTTGCTCTGTAACAACAATACAAACAGCTTGTTATTATTGTCTAGGTTTGTGTATGTACCTACATAGTCAAGTTCCGAACAGTTGATAATAAGCAGGTATCCTTGTGACTTGCGTCAACGCGCCGCATTTGCATCCATTAGCAACACGTGTAACAACTAATGTTAAACGCAAGGTTAAGGCTAAAGTCTAGCGCACACACACGCAGATTTACCTACACATAAATATTCGCTAAGGAACTTAACACTAGCATGGAGGCTAGCATATTTGATAATATTATTCTCACGGGACGCATGATCACTTGATCAGTTTCCAAGCGGACTTTATGTAACACAATGCTAAAACATATAATCAGTCACACAAGTTCGTGGTACATGCATTGTAGTATTATTTACGCCTTGTATAAACAACATTGTTATCGCTTTATCGCCGGGTGACACCAAGTAAGGCGCGTGACAAAAAGAGCCATTAATCTCTGGTTACTCGCCGCTGACGGCGCGTGCGACTGCCTCAAGGTGAAGGTCGTCCCTGTCGTGATTGGCGGCGCGCGCGCCGTGACGTTGAATCACGCGTGGAGGGACCACGTGACGGGTAAACGAACGTTACTAATGTGCCACACACCGGCGTCGCCATCTCTTTGTTAACATCATCATGATAACTGCGTGTTTCGTCTCTAATCAACAAATGGGGCGACGATTCTGTATCGGTCCTTGGCGCGGATCCAAAGCGAAAGTCCAAATAATTTTTATATGAAAATTCTCGGAATTGGCACTATGTCTGAGAAATAGTAAGCGGCTCGGCTATCATATTTGAGAATTTATCTAGTTTCGTTAACACTCTGAACACTTCGGGCGAGTACACAAACGTCGCGTCGTCGTTACGTGTTCGAAATTAGCTCTCGCAAACACCGTCTGACCGATACGCCAATGTCAGACGGGTGAACCGCTTACATTTTCACACAAATAGAAAACTATAGAGCATGATAGCGGCGGCGCTGTGCGAGCGGGAAACTCGACGCCTTCAGCACGACACATCGCTTCCGGAGGCGAGGATAAAGGGCCCTCATATTTAATGGCATGAACTTGCATGTAAATAATTGCCGGCATTTTCTATTACAGTAAAACTGTTTTGACTTTACACGATCGGCATTTGTTTTTCCTAATGTTCGAGACAATAATAATTATGTACTTACGCTAAAAATATTTTAATCAGCCTTGCATTGAAACTGACCCATTTTTTTACCGACTATGATGGAGCCCAAGTGCAGATTTATGTTTTTATCATCCTGTCGATACAGTATCAAGGTATTTAACGCATCAAAAGATTAAATTCAGTACCAAATTCCGCTTCGACTGTAAGAAACTTTTTCGTAACAGTCGCCACCAATTTTAGTTCTCAAATTTTCTCCTTCGAAACTGTGTGCTCAAATACTGCCCGTAGCAGCTTTATGTTCGCTACAACGTACAGCGTGCAGCGTAAGTACAGAGGTGTGCAAATTGACACGCGACGTTCACGTGGGTCGCCATCAGTTAGTGTTCAATGACGTGACATACAGATTGATAGGAGTACATTGCCTAGGTTGATCTGTTATCGAGAGTGGTTTAGTACTACAGAGTTATTGTCAATGGAAATATTTTTAATTAAATAAATAAATTTGTAGACGACTGAATGTCACAATGCATTTAGTTTTTCTAAGCTTGTGAATAATTTATTAAGTACAGAATCTATATTGATTTCAATCAAATAAACACCAACATAATGCGTTACCCTCCGACGCAACATCGTAAATGTTTTAAAATATAATAAATATGAAATATTTTATTCGTACTAAAACTTTAACGCATATTAAAATCATGAAAGAGAACTCATAGTGTAACAACCTCGTCTAGTTTTCCTCAGATCGTAAAGACGCGCGAAGTCGGGAGGCGGCACGTGGCAAGCGAGCGGCGCGCGGCGCGGGGGAGGTGTGGGCGCCCTGCGGCGTCGCGGCGCCCCGATATAGCGAACACTCACACAGATGCAGCTACAGCGAGTACACAAGCACTAAGCACCCACACCTCCCCAATTTACCGTCGCGTCGCATTCGAATTACAAACGCGCCATTTCAATTATCACGTGTATTTCTGAATATATTAACTGCTAACAAAATTGCTGTCAGGCGAGTCAAAAAAAACATGACTTTTGTTACACGTTTACATTATTACAATCGCCTTTACATGATACCAATAATGAGCTGCTTGTTTGAATGTAACGATTATTAACAGTGTGACATTCATATTTTTTCTGTATATTAGGAAGTTAAAAGGAAAACCTGGCATTTTTTTACATGCCTGTAATCCTCGAATAAAGAGGCTGAGGAGCACCTATTACTACCTCTGTATTAGCATTTCGCCAATTATGTTTAAAGTCCTACGTAACAGGGCGCGAGCCTATTGCCATCAAGCAGGCACAAATCCAGGCTCCTTGGCTGCTTCTGAGAAATTCGGAAAACACTGCCCGAACTGAGAATCGAACCCACGATCTTATGCTCAGCAGGTTTCCTTTTCTTACCAGTAGACGAACGAGGCCGTCAAATTTACATTTACAAGTAGGTGCTATGATCAAAGTTTGGTGGCGACAAGTCAATGAGCTGATGACCCAAAACAAAAACAGTTATCTGACGGGGCGGCACGCTATCTGTCACGCACCCATGCCTGCCCCACGTAAGTGTTGACCCGATAACGTCAGCTGATAGTTTCGGATAACAGGTGCTAGATAAGGAGCTCGCTTCGAACCGCTGACGCTAATTGATAGCCATGTGAGCCACGAAGATATAGAGTGTATGTGAGCTCTGCGCGTCTAGTATTATAAATTAATAATGTGTGAGAAAGCAGCGCAACCTTTTAGGTACTAACCGCCAGCTAGAACCACACAGCTTATAAGTTATAACACTGGTCACTTCGATATTCGAAGACAACTTTAGCTATGCTTTTGAGAGGTGACAATTTATTAAATACCCAGTTTCCTTCGTGCTTCAGCAAGCAACGTTAAGCTGATGGTCCCGGCTGTCATTTGTAGATCTTTGACAGTCGTTTCAATGGCCCGAAAGTCTGACAACCAGGGTTGTGGAGGAGATAGGCCTGGCCAGATATTCAGCCGCATCCGGTTAGACTGAAAGCCGATTCCAACATAGTTAAGAAAAGGCTAAGCAGATGATTCTACGTCTCTATTCATAATCATTAATAAAGCATTCTACGTCTCTTTTTATTAATAATCGTTATCACACATTGACCAGTGGAACTTCTGCCACATGCTGTGGCCACACTATCATTTACGTAACATTTGGCCCGCGCCAGCGCCATGCGGAATGAATTTAGTCGCGGCGTCGCGTTGCGTTGCGGGGCGCCGCCCGGCGCGCGTGCCAGGGTTATCTTCTGTCTGCGACCGACTGAGACGCAGTGACTGCGTTCCGGTATTCGTGACGTGCGATTTTTTTTGTTGTATTTGTATCTACTTTGATATGCTGGCTTCTTCCTGGCGTTAATCATTCATGACTCGAGTAATTACGATTTTATACTGGTCTGGTTCGGTTATCCCAAGATTAAAGTTGAAATAAGTATGCTTTTTCTTATTTAATCAGGCTCACAGTTGAGTCGAATTAGATACCTAATTCGTTGAATGGTTGTTTAAGCAATTGTCAGTTCTAATAGCATTCAACTAAAAAGCACCATCTTCAAACCATCAATTCATATTATCTCTCGTCACAAAACCCCAGCGACATTCCCAATTGATATGAACGCATAACGAATGCGGCAAGAGACGTGATCAAGTCGTCAATATCTGTTTACTACGAGCAGCGAGTCATGCCGTGCACCCTGGTTACACAGCGTGCCATGTCATTAACGCTCTTGTGGATAGGGATCGTAAACATTTTAGTTTTCTAATTGAAGGAAAGGAAGGAAACCGAAGAATGTTTCGCACAATGCTGCGTTTCGCACAAAGTTCACAACATTGTTTATTTTTCATTTGTGAGCAATTTGTATTGTCTTCCACATTTCTTAAAACTAAAACAACGAAAAACATTATCTTTATCAGTGCTTAAATTCTGCACCTAAGACCCCTGTATATCATGCAGGGCATCCCATCTTTCCCAATCTAGCCACAGCTCAGCCTGCCCGCAGGTTGAGTGCTACAGACAGTTATTTTGCTCTGTCTGGCATTCGGCCAGTGGTCATCACACATTCGTATCGCCTAAATCCGCACGGTTGACAGCTCGGTGCTTATGCATACGATAAATAGCGATGCGACGCCATGCCGATGCCCGCCGCCGACGACCTTCTAAAAGATAAGTCGTTTAATCTGCGCATTATATTATATATCTGCCTGTATTGTCTTGCCGGCAATGCTTTGTTCATGAACAGAGATATTTGATGAGGTAACATTTTCTGATTCATTTCAGTGCGACTTGCGCAATAACAGTGATCTATACAAGTTTATTAAGTACTAGCTGTCCCGCGCAACTTCGTCTGCGTCACATTTTCTCCGTTTTCGCTACATTTTTCATTGCTGCTCACCTCCTATTGGTCGTAGCGTAATGATATATAGCCTATGTCCTTTCCCAGGTTGAAATCTATCTTCTTGCCAAATTTCATTAAGATCCGATCAGCCGTTTAGTCGTGAAAAGGTAACAAACAAACAAACAAACTAACAGAGTGACATTCGCATTTATAATATTAGTATGGATATCGCCTGTTTGTTTCGACCCGTTTTATCAGCGTTTTATAGTCAACTTACAATAAGGAAGTAGGAATTAAAAATCGTATTACATCGACTTTACTTAATGTTCTGACATCATTTGCGCCGCCTCTACCATTAGTCCTAATGATGGCTGTAAGGATTAATTGCTGTTATCAAACAGGGTTATGTAGTGCTTAATTAAAATGCATTCATCAAACGGTGGATTCGCGGAATCCTCGAAATATCGGAGTGCGGAATGCTTTGAGAGAGAAAATGGAATAAATTGAAAAAGGTCAACTACGGTTTTATACCGCATGACTGCGCAAATATGCATGGCTATTAATATTAGCGGATCAGGATTTTAATTGCACTTAGGTGCCTGAGTGTTGGATCGTCAACGGTGATTTATCGTAAGTATGGTAATAGACAAGAAGCATTACATTTTTTCAATCTGATTGTTTTGTTAGTTTAGAGATACCTAGGCCATCCACACAGACAGGACATACCCTTCATCTCGTCTATAATATGCAACAATACCTTGACACATTGAAATCAAAACTGCAGCATACATGCATCCCAAACCAAGAGGAAGATCATTGCAGAAAGTAGGCCATCAAGGTTTTTAATGACCCTGTAGTTCCTTTGAACTCCGAAACCGCTCTTGACGCCTGTACTGACTTCACCTTCTGTGCCAGTCATCCAGTTGGCACTTGGCACGGCTTGCCAGTGGGCAGCGGGCGACCGCTGGCATGCACTTGGCAGCCACGCGCCGGCGGCGGCGACGCGTGCCAATGCGTGGGAGCGTGCGCCGAACTTCCGCCACGCTATAATAGCTCGCCAGACGTCTGGATGTGCCAGTAGTTAGTTGCTTTTTTGTTTTGAGCGGCGCGACGTGTTATGATATACGGTTAGAGATAGGTTTGAGTCTACATTCGATTTATCAAGTAAGAAGCCGAGGAAGGTTGTTATATTTCACAAAATTACCACACCAGTGATAATACTGTTATTTTTTGTAACAACCGCAAGCAAGGCGACTGCCTTGCACTGCAGCGATTCAAAACATTCTTCTCCATTTAAGGCGTGCAACAAGCCCACGACTTGAGTACGATACAATCGAGAAGCCTTATCTAGCGCTTTAGGTCGCTGTAGGCGGTATCTGTCGGCGGCGTGGACACGTGGGCGTAAGGCCGGTCACACGCGACGCGCCGACGGCTTATCTCACGGCAGCCATGATGTTTATCATCACATGATGGATTGCCGGCCGCCTAATAGCTTCCTCCAGTCACAGACGCGTGTAATTACGCGTCAGCATCCATCTACTGTCTGTTACTTGTCTTGTAGCGTGATTAATATGGGGAGTACTGCGGTGATCGATCGGATAGGTGACGGACGAGACTCTTTCCAATTGTGCGTATCCAATTATCTGGCATCTGCTGACTGTAGGGACAAGTCGTGTTTTTAAATGGTCAGGCTCTTTGTACTTGTAACCTCTTTGGCGTTTATCGTACGAGTCATAGGTACAGTTGAGAACTCCAGAACCAGACCCTCACTATCAGAATAGTTTTACACATTAAAAACATAGACGTCTATGAATTACGAAACTTAACTTTCAGATATACATGTCTAGTCCACTTCTGGATGCGACAGTCATAAAAAGTCAACGTTGACAGGTCTGGGGCAGCATCTCATTCATTATGCTATCCTATGACGCATTCTAGCGTCCTGGTGTAGGCGACAAGCACGGAGGGGGCACGGTGTGGTGGAGAGGGGCACGTTCCCACGACAATTAGCCCACACGGCGCGTCACCCACGCTCCACCCACACCTCGACTGACTCACGCAGCTACTGTCTGGACGGCTCTGAGGGCTGACTCCGACTAATACTACGATTTATGGATTTTGGCAACGGATTTTAGAACATGTTTGCGTGTTTTACATTGGTGATTGGGACATATAGACTTCTAGTGGAATGGTCATCGCGATGGATGGACACTGAGACACTCAGATGGAAGTGAATATCCATTTGTACAGCATTAGCTCAGCATATTTTGTCCATTAAAAATAATAGGTTATAAAATGAAAGGGTGAATATTAAAGTCATGGTAAAAAAGAAAATAATAAACAAGAAATGGAAGAGCCAATCGCGAAACAAGTGAAAGCGCTCATCCGTCTTGCCTTTTAATATGGCAGACACACTTGGCGCGTGTTTCAGGAAGGTTTTCATGCATCATGTGCTACGCATACAAACAAAGACTAAGGAAGTGCCGAATTCTCAAGACAAACAGCTTTCACCTAGTAATAATTGATTCGTAAAATACTTAAAATTACTATGAATTCTGTGTGGCAATACGTCTGTCGAAATTAAGCGTAAAGGAGAGCATAGAAGGACATCAAAAGGTGTAAATGTTGGTTTTAAATATTTTTAATATTAATCAAACCCAAATACATCGTGTTTTTTTCATAGAGAACAAGGCCACATGGAATTGACCAACGAAGCGCTACCCTTTGGCTTGCATTGTTCACTATCTAAGCGCTAAACATCAAGCATTCACACCACCAGCTTTCCGATAAATAAACGTCACTACGACTAGACCCCGCCAAAGCCAGCAGGTGATAACCCTAGCCTGCCACTAAGTCGGCTCGAGTGGTTCGCAAGATAAGAGGGATGCGATGTGGGTGGCGCTTGAGTGTTGCATTATTTGGTGTTAAAGCGCTCGCGTAGGATTCACTGGGAGAGTCGAAGCCGACGCCATCGCCACGATGCGTGGGAAAATCTTTGAGGCGTTTAAAGGTTAATTAAAACTGGCAACATTGCAGCCCACTGTTGTAGAGGAATACTTCCTTTATTTTGGTGGTATCCTTGGTATATTTATTGAGAATAGATTAAGCCTGTATTATCTACTACTTGTTGAAATTATAATATGAAATTGACTAATTAGGCTTGATGTAGAATTACTCGCATTTATGAATGATTAGCGAGAATAAGACAGTTTAGAAAATGAGCCTAAGCTTGACTATTTAATTTCGATCTAAGGCATAAAGTTTCGTTCTAGCAACGTGCAAAGTTTAAAATGACTAGCTTCAAATTATGTTTTACACTATTAGTATCCTTACAAGTTGTTAGTTACATAATCATCTCCACATCACCATCAATATCAAGTACAGTGCATTTTTTGCGATCTTGGATGTTTTAAACAGCTGATCGAAATCAATGAAAACTAGACATGCGAAATGTAGCTCACTGAAACGAAAAGAGAGATACAGCTCTTTTGATCAATCTCACCGAATAACTCTTTTAACTTTTGCGCTCAATTGATTAACTTGCGAGCTACAGATCAAATTGAGCCGCGCTACTTTACGCAAGTCAAACGAGACAACTAGCTCAGTGGCTCTATAAAATCTTTGAAGTTCTTTAGTTCATTTAACTTAGTTGCGAGCTATAGATACAATTAGATTCATTGGGTTGTTTTGTTCTTATTACAAATAAATAAAATTACCTATGAAAGCCTAGGACTGTCAATCTAGAATTCTAGATGAATAAATATTTAAAAAAGCTAATTAATTGACAGTATAACTATAAAGTCAATGAGCCGTTGAGCTAAATGAACTAGTGAGCTATTCCGTGAATGACTGAGCGACTGAGAGCCAGATTGTAATTAAAGAACTAGTTCAATTTTATCTCTCATTGGCGAGTGTGTCCCATGTCTAATAAAAACCAAACTAGATTAAAACATTTTTCCATAAACAAAGATTACAAAGCGGACATTGGGTAGCATGAAAGTGTTTGAATGTTAATACATACAAAAAAAATATGCTACCTGACAAGCGGACACTAAATAGACCGACTTATTACAAAGTAGTAACAAGTAATAGATTACGATTTTCTTTGTCTAGTCCCGTCAACCGCTCGTAAATATATATTTGAATAGCGTTAGGGCCGACCGTTTCAAAGTCGAACACCTATGTATCTATAACACATTAGTAATTTTATATCATCTCATAAGCATTTATTTAGCGTTAAGCGTCACGGGTTTTCTTGAAAATGTTTCGTATGACAAATGCAACGAGATTGTCGCCATCTCGGCTCATATTTATTTACACGAACTGTTTCAAACATAGGCTTCAGATAATTACTGTCATGTTAATACATCGGAGTACTGCAATCTAAATTAAATAAAAGTTCTAATGCGTAAATGAGAATGAGGTACTGCTATTAAACAATAAGTGCCTGCCTATAATCGTCGCTTCCTCTAAGTGTGGCCACATAGATTCTGTGAGGTTACATGACTATTGTAATATTGATTACCTACATAGACATCATCTGCCTAGCCTTTTCCCAAACTATCTTAGGGTCGGCTTCCAGTCTATCCGGATGCAGCTGAGTACCAGTATTTTACATGAAGTAACTGCCTATCTGAACTCCACAAGCGAGTCACTGGGTAATACTATTCTATTTCTATATAGATAATTTAAAATCGGTCTAATTTAGCTGTCACACTAATTTTTCGAAAATGATTGCTTTTTAGACCTATGTATCCTGCTTATGTATATGAAGTTTCATTAAAATTGGTTTAGTCATTTCAGAAAATGAGGACTTGAAAGATTGAATGAAATATCGTGAGGCGTAAACGCTCTTAAGAGCGTTTACGCCTTGCGACATTTCATACAAACTTTCAAGTCGTTATTTCCCGAAATGACTGAACTGATTTTGATGAAACTTCGGACACATAAGCAGCATACACAGATCTAAAAAGTTACTAAAAAACATTTTCGAAAAATAGTGTTACAGTTAAATTAGACCAAATTTAAATTTTCTATAGAAACAGAAAATTCCAATTATCTCTTGTTTTAAAACACATTTTGAAAATATTTTTTAGTAACTTTTTAGACCTATGTATCCTGCTTATGCGTATAAAGTTTCATTTAAATCGGTTCAGTCATTTCGGAAAAAAACTACTTGAAAGTTTGTATGAAAAGCGGTAAGGAATAAACGCTCTTAAAATGTCGATGAAGCGGCGGCGGCGGCGGTTGTGAGAGTCTGATTTCTACAAAACACAGAAATCGTTAACCTGTGTCAAAATTACTTGATTTTGTTTCGGCTAAGGGGTCATATAAGAAGAACACGGGGCAGTGACAACAGCATCCTGAAAACAGTAGTAGAGAGCCCTTACTCCCCTTTTCTGAGGCACTATGTGGGGAGAATGGTCAGGTAGCTTATTCCTCGCCTTATCGTTCTCTGCACATCCTGCCTCGGTCACCTGCTCTTTTTGTTTTGTTTTTTTTTTTTTTTTTTTATCCTTGTTTGTGTAATACTAACTCTAGTTATAAGGTATTTTTACTAATAAAAATGGACTCAATTGTTGTCTGAATAAAATAAATTATTATTATGTTATTATATACCTAGATTTAGATTTTTTTTGGTAAAAATAATTTTAGAATATTATTTTTTAGAAATACCATAACATCATGCCTGTACTCCTCAAAGAGTTAGGCAGAGGTGTCCCTAATAGTACAGTCCCGCATTCGGCTTGTTACGTTTAAGCCGCACGTAATATAGGGGCGAGTCTATTGCCATCAACCAAGCACAAATCCAGCAGCATTAATAGCAGTACTGCTTAGTATTTATATAAATAAGTAATACTAGTTGCTGCCCGCGACTTCGTTCGCGTGGAAATTTTGATGTATTTTTCATAAAATATAAATATGGATAAATTATACATATATACCTTTCTTTTGAATCACTTCAGTAATGTATTGTTGAAAACCGCGTCGAATTAGGTCGCGTGTTTTATAGTAAGGTTATGTTCAAGTTCTACATCTACATAAATGTATAGTAAAAGATATGGCTAAGGTAAATAAGTACATAGTAATTTGCACGTCTCGAGCACAGAATCGTGACACCACTGGCAGTTTGCGTCGCCTCGCTAAAATGCGAGCGTGATGCACCATCCCTGCCCACCTCCTTAGCGGTTTATATCATAAGCTAACTATAACCACACGACACGATCTCATTGCTACAGAGATTTACTCCATAGAGGTAAATACACCATTACAACGTAAAAAAATTAAACACACTAATATTTTTAATAACAAAGCGGCCATAATTGATAAATCATTTCAAAGATCATTTGAAATGCGGTAGTCAAACAATATAGGCCTACGAATGCCTACGAAGTCCGTATTCCGTACTGACCGTACTACGCGCGCCGTAGACTTCAGGCTTTAATATAGACCAACTTGAAAACGTTACGTAAAGTCTATCAGTATACCATTTATTCAAAGTTGTGATGGCTTTTAACATTATAAAGAACTGACAGAAAAAAAAAATGTATTAATAAAATAATATAAGGAATAAAATATTAATATTTAAGCGCGTTGATGTCTTTTTTTAATAACATTGTTTACGTTTAGTCAACCATATAAATTAATCTCAATCAATAATTATCATGCATTAATGATTACTTCTATTTAATTTAATAAAAATGTCATTGTTCATTAAAAAAAAAAACTAAAACTAAAAAACAAAACTATAAACATACCCTTCTATTATCACCGCTCTTCTTCTGTTCAACCTGCGTCGCTGAAGGGCTCATATTCACCACTACTGGGTTTGCAGCGGCCTGCTGAGGGCTACCGGCAATACCCGTCACCATAGTTACTAATTAACACTTCACTAAAAAAACATCCAGTACGTAAGAGCGTGTTTAGAATCACAGCATAATTGTATAACGGAGCGTGTAGTGCGTGCGCTCGGTGTTGCGGTCGGCGCGCGACTGAACGCGGGCCGCGCGTCGCGCCGCTTCGCCGGTCGGCCGGCCGGGCCGGGCACGCGCTCCCTGACGCGGCGCGGGCGCGGCGCGAGGCGTCTCGCGTGCCTCCGCGTTATTACAGCGAGCTCCATTATCGTACGTCACGTTTTGTTTCTTTTTTGTGGCATATGTTAATGATGTCATCACTCTTTTTCGATTGTTTATGTTAGGAGTTAGAACTAACTCGCTAACATTATAATAACAACCATTGTTGTTGTGTGTGGCTTCGCTTTAAAAAGGCTTCAACTACACCTTGCTTGGCCTTCAGTTCAGCATTACTTTGTTGCCTGAGAATCCTGGGGCGAGTAGGATTTGTTAACTATTGACGGCTATAGTTAACGTTAGTTAACGACGGCAACGACCGGCATGTATTTAAATCTAAAATAAGGTCTGAACTCCAAGAAACGTATCTGAATTTCAATACAATCCTTCATTATCTGTCACCCTTGGGTCACGTTATCACACAATGGAGCCGCGCACTTATTATTCAAACACAGCCGACTCTGACATCACTCGCGACGCCGCCCGCGCCGCTCTCCTCTAATGTATTGACACTGAGCATAAATTTGTTCGCGTCTACCGTCCGACTTCAAAGTTGCCGCCCGGCGGTGATACAGCCTCTGTTTTGCATATGCAAAGGTTTGGGCTGCTTCGGCTTGGCTCGGGTTAGCTCGGCCTCCGGCCCACCCGCTAGCATTGTCCTACATGCTTGAGATGTTTATTTAAATGATCTATTGTGTCACTGAACGCAGCTAATTAGACTTAAGAAATGTCAACTACATGGTGGTGTAAAGACGGGTAAAAGTAAGCGGTTAGTAACAAATACACTCTACACGACTAATTAGTTGATAAGTGTAGATGTAGATGTTGGTGTGTGTTCATAGACATAAACGCTAGTACCAGATAGATATGGGTAGCCTTGGTCTGTAAAGCGTTTTTATTTTTTCGCGTTTGAAAGTACTTTTCAGACGCTATAAAGACATGTGCGTTTGCGCATAGTTATATGCTACAGCAGATGAGATATACCTTGGCGGTTCTCCTCTATAGAAAACGACCAACCCAAACCGTACACTTTTTCTCTACGTTTTTTAAGTGCTCATGTAGGCCTATGTGAAATAAAATAAATTTATGAATTCCTAATTCTTGTCATTGTCTAAGTACATACAATCTGTATATGTAAAGGTCACCAATGGTAGTATATAAGTGTAGAGATCTATTTAGATTATGAAACCACTCATGAAAGTTGGCTGTTGGATCCCCGTCATTCGCAATCTAGGCGTGTCAGACCACATTCACGCAAGATCCAGTTTCGGTCTACCTGAAAACTTTATGCGAGAAAAAGTAAATAACATGCGCGTTTTGCTCGATTTGGGATCTTCTCAGAACCGGTACTATATGTACATATCTGAAGTAGTGCTTATTACCATTAGATTCACTCATTAAAATATTTGAAACGCTTCCTTGTATATTTCTAGAAAAGCTGATGGATTAGAAACGACTTGTTTTGTAGAGTTGACATTCCAGAGTTTTTATTCCAACTCCTAAGTATTTAGTGGGACTAGTTAGAATCTAGCGTTAGTACTATTATTAATCCAGTAGTGCGGGTGAGGTTCAATCAACTTTCAAGATGACTGCACCCTCTTTTAAGTGTTTAGGTATTTAACTAATGAAAGCAACAATTGGAAAATATCTAGAATATAAGTTCATGCGGAGTCCAGGGGACAAGGATGAAAAAACGGTACCGTTCAATGTTTATATCAGATTTCTGAGAAAATAACTGTGACTGTTAAATTATAACGTTGCGGTATTTTCGGAAGGAAGAAAAACAACAAACTGTTACAATTAACGGTCAACATATTTTTATAACAACAGCGTTGTTTTACTGCAACTGCCGCGCCGCCATAAAACCTTTTTAGACAAAAGTCCTGCTCTATTTTACTATTTTTTATGAGTCGAAAAACAGAGCATTCTTTTGAATTGGTTTATTGTGAAGGTTTGCTGTTACCATTTTTTCTTTGTTTGCTCCAATTTTTTATCGGATATCGCTAATACCGTTACACAAAACAGTTTTGTTTTCAATACTCATTTTGTAAACATTACCTCAGTCCGTCCGTCTCGTCCGTAATGTTTGATTTTTTAAGAAGTTAACTTTAAATGCAGGCCTTCTAATACCAGCCGACAGCATTTAAAAGTTACAACGCAATCTCGACCCAGTTTCCGAGTATGTATGTTCAAACGCAAATTTCGGGATTCCAAACCAAAACCGATACCTGAGAGGATTTTCATGTTACCTTATAAGGTAATTAAATAAATTAAGGTTTTCCTTTAGCAGTAAAGTATTTACGTGTTTCTTAAGTTTTAAAAATAAATCGAAATTACTTTACATTTAAATTGCAAGATCCAGTTCTCCACTCAGTGGCGCAGTGTTTGTCTGTCGCGCATCGAGGTGCGGGTTCTATTCCTGTGCATAGCTACGAAATCAAACTTACGTCATACATGTAGCCCTGCCCGTCTACTGTTTACGTAAGTGATTCGTGTATTTTCCATCACCCACGCTAGAATTCCTCCATGTGCCTATGAGTGTAACGTCTATTAGCACTTTGATTAGCGGTAACACACAAAACAAGCCCACTAACGACTCCCACTAATCAAACTCTCCGTCGTAAACAGGCCTTTATATCAAAACATCTCTTTTCATAAAAATCATAAAACTCATTTAGTACGGTGCGACTTTACACACAATACTGAGCGACGTTACAACTTTCTGATGTAAATAGACCTATCTCGGTGACATTTTCGAGCCCATACCGTGCAGAACAAAGCTCGGTACGGGCTCATTATGAGCATCGTCTTTCGCCGTCGCGCTTATTATGTCAGACGACACGTTATTAGCTGCGTTCGTCGGATAACCAACCTTCGTATACTTACACCGTTTATTTGTTCGTTTACTCGGCTCCCGCTGTTCGAAGAAGGTCCGCAATGACCAAAAACAAACCCTTTTGTCGCTGACAACGCAAGTTTTATTGCTACCGAAACCAAAACCGCTTTTTGGAACCGCTCTATAATTACTTTTCTGTTGAAAATCTCGTTTCGTACGCTTTAATTTACCGCCGGAGCGAATCGAGCGATGCGTTTGTTTGTTTTGTGACTAGCGAATGGGCCCTGCTTTCTCCGGTGCATATAAATCAACTATCAAGTACATATATACATTCATTTTACAATGGGATATATTCATTTTACATACAATTTTACAATTTAATGCGCATCGTCAGAAAATTATAGTGACGTCGCTACTTATTATTCGTTTTAATGAAACTTAATGAACAGCCACTAAATAACTGTTCATGATTTTTTCAGATACAATTTTTTTTCTATCTTATTAAAAAGTTAAGTGTAGAGAATTTTCAGCTCCATTTAACGTCAGATCGAAGATTCTTAAGTGTACCTAATAGCCCTCTGGGGAAGAGCACTACAAGGTACTACAAACTTTACGTGTGTGTGGTTGTACTTCACGGCACACACCCCGAAAAACTAGTTGCTGAGATACCTCATCCCAGGTTTCTGGGCAACGGGCTCCACCTTCTAGTAAAGAGTGAAGTAGAGAGTCCGTTTCGGCGGGCCTCGCCGGTCACTCATCCAACGTAGCGAGCGAAAGCTTGCTGACATAACTTACCCGAATTTAATATCACATAATATCACATGCCATAAAATTGAAATCCCTAAATATAAAATGTCCTAAATCCGTTTGTCATAAATACTACAATCAATAATACAAGGTGTTGTTTTGCATCCTCGTCAAATTCAAGGAGGTAACTATGCTAAAGATTCTCGTCCCGAATCAATAATAAAATGGGTAGGTAATTTTTATTTTACGGTAAGTATGAACCACCCGTGTTTTAAACGCGGCCCGTCTGATTCTCGCCCTATAACCGCGCCTCCACACATACAAACAATCTTAAACGTTTTTTTCAATAGTTTCTTATTCTCTAAAACATGTTAAGGGGGTTATTCTGAAATACTGACAAACTTAAACAACCAAGAAAATCAGCGTTTATTAATAATTAACTAGGAACCGTAATTTATATTTATTATTTATATATTTTCTGACAACCTCCTGAATTTTGACGAGGTTGCAAAACAACATCTTGTATACAAATGATATAAAACCGTTTTAAATAAAAGTTATAAGTCCTAAATTCAAATTACATAATGTTTATTTATAATAATAATATTCTTAGAACCAATTTGAATAACAACGCTTTTGCTATGAACTTCTCTATTATACATGTACTCAATAAAGCAGTTGATTGTGAACATGTGGTTTTTGTAAGCATGCAGCATGCAAGCAAGCATGGAGCAAGCAAAAAAGCATGCAACATGCAACAGGCACGGTTTCTGTCACTGCTCCGGCGCTGCGAGGCTCCGGCGGTCCCACGCAAGTTTATCGTCGCAGATGGGTTTAACGCTCACCACCGCAGCTTCGGCTTGCTGGCCGGCAAAGCCTCAGCGGCGGCGGCGAGTGTTACAACCACCTGCTCCTCAACTTGCGGACCGCCTCGCCCCTCCGCGCCTACGCGATTTTAAATAACACTCTAGGGGTAGAACAGACAAGACTGCGTGGAGTCGGATTTACAGCGATTCGTTTCTGTCACCAACACCTAAATTTGAGCAAATGTTTTAGAACTAAAAAAAATATTATAATTGAACATTCGGAATAATACGCATTATTTAACACAATACTTAGGACATATGACTTTAGGTCATGTAAAATTAGGAAATTCAATTATTATAGTACTCAATATTATGACAGAATACTTTTAGAACTAAAGATAATTATGTTAAACAAAATTTCGGGATTTTGAACATTATGGTTACTGAAGTTTATAGCAAACGTGTTATGGATAATGATTTTCGGACAAACAATTTTAGGAGAAGAAAGGGAGTACCATTTATTCATGTTGTCGCTAAATAGTTTCTGCTACGTCACGGTATTGCACAACACAAAAAATGAGGACGCACGAGTTAAGTATCTTACTAAATTAATATTGATTTGTGGGCGCTCAAAATCTGTGCGTGTTGAACAGTGCCGATGACGCAATGGCTGCATTATCATCGTGTCTGCAGAATGATTGTTTTATGGAGATTAAAATTAAATACAATGCTGTATGGTAAAACAAACGGTTACTCGTACACCGTATTCAGTACCTCATTCTGAACTCCATCAACACATAGACATTTTTCACATAACATCAAGCCAATACTAAGCATAATACCTGAAGGGTTAGGCAGAGATGTACCTAAAAGTACACCCACATTTCGCCAGTTCTGTTTAACCCCCATGTAGTAGCTATTAGGGGCCGGGCACAAACCCAGACTCTGTGGCTACTACTCGGGAATTTCTGATGAAATGACTCAATACCACTTTGCCTGATCCGGAATCGAATCCAAGACCTTATGCTAAGCAGTCGTGGTTGCGACCACTAGACCAACGAGTCAGTCATTTTTCATCGGTATCTATCTACACCGTGTAAATCACCTCATCACGAAGCCGTCAACCAAGCATTCTATACATGAAACTAAGTAACTTTACGCAAAAATTATTGCTGGGAAACGACTTTTTTTTGCGGGGTGTAAAATCATGTTTTGTAGTAGAACTCAATGTAACGCACTCAAAACATTGTGCTGATGGACGGATTGAATAGTACGGGGGTCGTGGAGGTGTTTAAAGTAAAAATCTTACATTAAAAACTTGTATTTTTAAAAACTTTGACCCCTACTATCTCCGTAACTAGAAGGTTCCTGTAGAACAAAAAAAATGATCGCAATGACAGACAGGGAGAACCAGTGCCTTTCGGCTTCGTTAAGAGGTGTTTTACACCCTTTATAGCATATTTTAATTATGGAAATATTGAATCGTCTATTGTTTTGCCGTAGGTGACAGGTGCATCTTACACGTGTAGTATGCTTAGGTAACACACTCACGTGGATTATGTGCGGCAACAAAGTTCTACCTGGCATTTAGCAGAGATTTGCTGAAAATACCAACATGTTCTCCCAAATCGAGTCTCGACATTTGAATTAGAAAGGAAGATATATACTTAAGTAGGTAGGTATCTAAGTATGTTAGTGAAGAAATCATGCAATTTGAATATGTAGACCCTAGTATTCTTAAGAAAAAAAATAGTGCGTGGAGTCCCTCCGCGCGTAAGAAGTGAAACTTCGTAATACTACACGCATGTGTTCAAGTGCCACGCATTCACTCTCGTTATTTTATTGAGCTTCTAAATAATATTTTGTTGTTTTCTTGTTGTATTATTTTTATTACATAAGTTTAGCGAAGTTATTCTACTCATGGAAATTGAGCGAAGGCTGGTCACACCGAAGAGTCGAATAAATGACTGTTTGCACGCCATCTTGCGTACCTAGTAGAACTACGTAGTCACAAATCTTGTAATACTGCCATCTCTTAGCGAGTTTTAGAAAATATTCCCCCTCCATGGTAGCGTTAAATTCTTGGAAGTCGCATAAGAAGTAACACTTAAAAAAAAAACAGAGGCAGTCACTAAGATCAATAAGGACTGCCGGCAGTAGTGAAAACTCAAAGCAATGGAATTACTGTGTTCTTTTTTTGAATATTTAAACGCGTCGCTAGTCTGGCGCTATACGTCGCGAGCATGTTGGTCACGCAAACCTAAAGATTTTTCCCCTATACTATCAAAAATCGCTGAACGCGGCGAAAGAAGTTTTCACTTCAAAAAATCTTGTTAACAAGACCTATGTTAATCTTGAAAATACCAATACCCAGATTTATTTATTTATTTATTTATTTATTTATTAAAGGTCTACCAACAATTGTTCACACTGGATACAGCGACATAATACATTCTTAAAATTAAATTACAGTGCAACAATTACTTATAGGTAAACACCACATGCACAGAACAGTAAATTCGGAAGATAAGCTAACTTAGTCTTAGTAAGTACTAAGCGCCAATATTCAATAAAATTAAATTAAACTTGAAATAGTAAAATAACAGAATAATGACAAAATTGATTGAAAATGAAATTAAATAAAAATATAATTTATGAAAATGAACACATTATGTAGTAAAAGCTAAATTAAAATTAGATTACAGTAAATTGATAAAATTGATGCTTTAGAGAGATCGACATAAAATTAAAATTCATTAAATAAAATTGATGCTAAAAGATCGACATAAAGTTAAAATCCAATGATTAAAATTGAAAACTTGGTAAATTTACTTAAAATTAAAATTCATTGAATAAAATTGATAGTTAAACATATAAATAACAAACAAAAATAAAAAGAGACATATACGCATATATAAAATTATAGAATTAAAATTATAAAATCAAGAACAATGGTAAAATTGACACAATGGAATATTAATAATAATTGACTGTGATTAGGGGTTGCTTGGTAAACGTGTAAGGATGGCTTTAAGTTTAGCAAGAGAGTCAAAGTGGAGATCAATAACATCACTGTAGCCATTAACTGCCTTACACATTCTTGCAACAGGCGAATTGGATCCCAAAACCGTTCTTCTAAATGGCGTACAAAGAGGTGTGATTGCACTACGCGGGATTCTAGAGGGTGCACGAAAACTGAAAAGGGAAAGTAAACTAGGACAATCTATTCTATGTTTAAAAATTTTGTAAGCAAACATTGCATCCACAAAGTGTCTACGTCTGTCTAGTGAGATCATGTTAAAATGCTTCAGTCTTTTACTATAGGAACGTACTTTTTTGGCAATTCCATTGGAAAATGCGAGATGCCATGCGAAGCGTTTCTGGACTCGTTCAAGTCGCAGTGAATGTGTGGCGTAGTGAGGGCGCCAAACCACACTGTTATATTCTAGGATGCTACGAATGAGACTATTATACAGCAGTATTTTGGTTCTGTTGTGACGAAAGGTTTTACAATTTCTTAAGACGAACCCTAACATTTTCGAAGCTCTTTTTATAATACTATCGAGGTGTGGTGTGAAAGTTAACTTCTTGTCAAACAGTACACCGAGGTCCTTTATTGTTTCAACTTCCTTAATTTCGACTCCGGCTATGTGGTAACTACCGCGTATTGGGATGTTCCTTCTAGTAAATTTAACATGGTAACATTTTTTGGGATTCAGTTCCATTTTGTTACTGTTGCACCATTGACCTAGACGATTGAGGTCACCCTGAAGTTGTAAAGGATCATCTTCAGACTTAATAATTCTCAAAAACTTTAAGTCATCAGCGTATATAAAAAAATCAGAAAACAGAAAACAACGTGGAATATCGTTTATAAAATAAATAAATAAAATTGGCCCTAAATGCGAGCCCTGAGGAACACCAGAAGACACGCATTGCAGAGCTGACTGATAACCGTTAACGACAACAAAGAAAGATCTGTCCGTTAAATACGAACCTAGCCAATCCAAAAAGGATCCAGAAATGCCGTAGGCGCGCAACTTGGTCATTAAAATTTTGTGAGATACTTTGTCAAACGCTTTGCTGAAATCCGTATAGATTACGTCAGCTTGATGGCCTGCATCAATAGCCTTAATAAGGAGTTCTGTAAAAGGGACTAGGTTTGTACTAGTAGAACGGTTCCTAACAAATCCGTGCTGATGGTCGCTTAGAAATATCTTCAAATGATCCTGAATATAGGGGCATATCAGTGACTCGAAAACTTTGGCAAACGAGGATAATACGGAGATAGGCCTGTAATTGGTTACAACGCCTTTGTCATCCGATTTGTGAACCGGCACCACTTTTGCGATTTTCCACTTTGAAGGAAATATACCAGTCGTCAATGATTTGTTATAAATCAACACAAGCGGGTAAACCAATTGAGATGAACATGCAATAATGAATACTGGAGGTATTCCATCTGGCCCAGCCCCTTTTTTCGGATCCAAGCTATTCAGTTTTTTGTGGAGAGATTCACAAGAAATAACGGGGGCAGTTAGACCCAAACTATTATTTTCTAAAAATTGCATGAATTCGGAATTATAATCAGCACCACTACTATCATCCGGGCTGTAAACTGACGAGAAATAGCCTGCAAAAAGGTCACATACTTTTGACCCGTCCGAAGTAGTGGTAGTTCCATCTGTCATGGTTAAGGGGTAAGCACTTGAACCTCCTCGTTTAGCTTTTAGATAAGTCCAGAGTAGCTTAGGGTTAGATGCCAATTCGTCTTCTAGGTGTTTTGCGTAATCCTTGTAACAAGTAGATGCGAGATTTTCACAACGTTTACTAATTAGTTTGAGCTCTATTGCATCCATTGGGTTCTTATACTTCTTAAAACGTATTCGAATCTTATTTTTTTCATTCAACATTTTAATCAGTTTACGACTAAACCATGACGGGTATTTTCGACTTTTTGGTTTACGTAATGGCAAAAGTTGTTGTATCGCAGCGCCAAGAGTATCGTAGAATACCTCCAGCATCTCATTAACATCACTCTGATCACCGAATAATGCATTCCAGTCCAATTCTTTTAAGAAATTACGAATAGCATGATAATCCGCCCTATGGAAGTCAGGAGTTGTTTTTTCTATGTTGTAGGGGAGACTTGCTACCCTGTCAAATGAAATAACAATGTCTAGAGGGGGATGTTGTTGATCCACGTTACTTAAAGGATACATGCATTCATTTACAGAACATAGTGGTATTGTTGAGAGCACAAGATCCAATACACGACCAGCGGCATTCGTAATTAAGTTACATTGTTTCAACATGTTAACAGAAGTAAAATCTATCAAAAGTTCATTAATATTGTTTCGTCCAACGCTATTTCCGGAGTCACCCACGCATTTCCAATCGATGCCACTTAAGTTAAAATCACCCACGAGACAAACGTCACAGTCAGTTATTTTTTCAAAGACTGCATTACAAGAATCCACAAAATGCTCCAAAGTGCAGCGACGCACTGGCGGGGGTAAGTATACTGCGCAGAGAGCTATTCGACTGACTGTTCGTGTCCATGGTAGTTCTACAGAGACCCAGAGATCTTCGGAATTACTTTCCCAGTCTTTTACGCGTTTGGACTTGATGTTCTTCTTAATAGCTATCAGAACTCCTCCACCCTCTTTTTTCCCGCAAGCTAGACTACTTTCTCTGTCCCTTCTATAGACTACGTACCTGTCGTCGAACAGTTCGTTGCTCAGAACAGAACTATTAAGCCAAGTCTCTGACAATATAATTACATCAAAGTCGTTACAACATAGATTCCTATAAAAAACATGGGTCAGATAGACAGTCAGACTGCAGATATAAGTAGGTACGAAAAACGAGCTAAGCGAATATCAAACTTCATCACTTCTATACAGGGTGTAAGTGTACCACATACTCAGTAATTCATTCTGAACCACACAAACATTTTTCGCCGGTAATTTATTATTTAAAAAAAAACCGGCGAAGTGCGAGTCGGACTCGCGCACGAAGGGTTCCGTAACATTATTTATAAAAACGAGCAAAAAAAATCTTATTTTTGTATGGGCGTGGGCGCCCTTCCCTTAAATAATTATTTTATTGTTTTTAGTATTTGTTGTTATAGCATCAACAGAAATACATAATCCGTAGAAATTTCAACGTGCTACCTATCCACGGTTCATGAGATACAGCCTGTTGACAGACGGACGGACGGCGACCGGACGGACGGACGGACGATACACGACGGAACATCTGATTTTTAAAATTATCGATGAAATATTTCTACGACCCCCACGTAGAAACTTTTCACCGTACGATGAAAAGTACCTACCTACCTATATCTGCAGTCTGACTGTCTGGTCAGATTTAGGACTGGTTTAGAACAATGTACCTACTGAGTATGTGGTAAGCATTTTCCCGTCGATGTCTCTTACACCTCGTATACCCCGACCGAAGAGTTGGGCAGAGTTGTGCCTAATAGTAGATCCACATTTTGCCAGTTACGTTTGAGCCTCTTGTGATAAGGTGCAAGTCTATTGCCATCAACTGGGCACAGTCCAGACACCCTGGCTGCTACTGAGACACTCCTGATGGAAAAACCAATAACACTTTGCCCGACCTGATAATGGAACCCAGGACCTCATGCTTAATAACCGCGCTTGCAACCACAAGACCAATGAGGAAGAAAGGAAAGGCAGATAGGGAAAGATCTTGGTAATAATTAAATAAAAATATATAAGTAAAAAAATGCTGGAGGAATACACGACCTCTTCTTTTTTAGAAGTCGGTTATAAAG
This sequence comes from Cerastis leucographa, assembly GCA_963082945.1. Classification (NCBI taxonomy): domain Eukaryota; kingdom Metazoa; phylum Arthropoda; class Insecta; order Lepidoptera; family Noctuidae; genus Cerastis; species Cerastis leucographa. The sequence goes on from OY720361.1 coordinate 8,456,913, forward strand.
TACCTAATGCGTATCTATAAAGCTGAAGAGTTTGTTTGTTTGTTTGCTTGAACGCGCTAATCTCAGGAACTACAGATCCGATTCTTCTAGTGTTAGATAGCCCATTTATCGAGGAAAGCTATAGGCTATATATCATCACGCTACGACCAATAGGAGCGGAGCAGCAATGAAAAGAGTTGCTAAATCGGGGCAAATGTGAAGCAGACGAAGTTGCGCTGGACAGCTAGTCTATTGATAGAGCTATAACTATGGCACGCGCGGTCATCAAAGCGCGGCGTCCTTTACAAACATTAAAGACATAGGTGTCGATACGACAAAAACTATAAAAGCCGAAACAGACACTTCCTACAAGCAGATCATAACATCACCGTTATACCATCACCCCTAACCAAAGCGTCCCAAAGACGCAACAATTGTTTGCAGCTTCACAACAAAAAGTATAATTAAACAGGCCACCTCCATAAACACATTGGTCGTTAAGAAGCTTTGTTCCTTGTATTCGTGTTACCCGCCTTTGGCGGCTCGTAAAGTTTTTCTTAAACTTTATCGCAGATCGACCGTCGACGTCCTTTCGCCCATTCGCACGCCGAAATTGACGGGTTGAAGCGAAATCGACAAAAGAACAATATACCGAAATGTTGGCAAACACGCGCTTAACAATAATACTTTGTTAACCGTTAATTGCAAGGGTTTGCCAATAACCTCGGCTTTGTTCGCAACTCTTTTATTTACAGAAAGTTTACGACGTCGCCGAAGAATATTATTTTAAGGACCCGTTTTTTAACTGTTATTTTCGGCAATTACTTTAGGACAATGTGGTGAAAAAATTACCAAAATAAAGTGCATAGTTTTTTTTTTCGACTAACACCTTCCCAGGGACCTATAATTTCACAAAACAAAAGCAACGTTGTTTAAATTCTAAGTTTGCGGCCCGCACGATGGGTACAATCACGCGCAGAACAGAATGTGGCACCTGCAGTTTCCGTAGCAATCATTCGAAAATTGACGACTGTCATAATTATACGTGAACCACACCTCGTTACGAGATAAACGCTCGCATCCCGAACGAAGCCTCACTTCGGGGCGTAAGCAAATATTAGTATTGACGCCCGGTCCCTTGGCTCTGTAATTACGTGCGATGGGCCACGGGCGGACGCAGCACTGACTGATAGTGTCGAGATTACTCGTGAATTTCGCCTACACCCCAACACACTACCACAAAACCCTCAAACACCAAGATCCAAAAACCATTTCACTAACCATTGCTGTATCCTCAATCAAATAACATAAAGCATCCGACCAAAATGTGCAATGGAATAAAAATAATGATGATCTTCACTTTCTCTCTCGCGGTGGACTCTGCCCGCAAGTTATAATTTACTCGCTTTTTTTGTAAGCAATTAGGAGATCCACAAAAAACTAACGCTACACACGACATGGTTTCGATTCTGAATTTTAAATTTACTTTTCATAATTTCATGCAAATTTTCAATATAGGGAAGGAGTAAAAATAAACGTTATGATTTTTTGTAAAATTTATTGGCCGTCGCTAAAAAAATAGGTACCTACGTCATATACATTATAATTTTTATTTACATTTACTTTGTATTTATTATAAGTTTAACAATCACAGCAAATAAACTCAACGTGCCTTTTAACATTTTTGTTTGCAATTAAGGTGATTTTTAATAAGAAAATTAACATAACTGGGTATTAGAATGTAATAGTGAGACATGCTAGAGATTCTAAAAAATAAAATAATTTTAAGCTTACTTTAATACATTTAATTAGGAATAAAAACGGTTGTTATTATAATATTTAAAGGTAGGTATTTAATATAAAATAAAATATAACATCATAATAAGGTATTTCTGTATGATTACATATTTGTAAGGTAATACTGCTTACAGTTGAACTCTTTGAAACTTAAATTAATTGAGTAAATAAATTTAAATAATCATAAGCACGTTGTGTTTGGAATGATTATCGTGTTGTGGAAACTGTCTTATATTTGGGTGATTTACGGAAAAGTAGCAGCCACCGACCGCAAGTGGCGACCACCGGCCACAATTGGCTGTCGCGCGCTTCAACTACTTTTGTAGCTGTGTCTAGCTTCTCGTGGCGGCGTTTAGTGGTTGTGGCCGGTGGCCCGTGTGCGGCGACACTTAGGGCACCCCGCGAGATTCGTACACGCTTTTTGTTATCAGCAAGTTTGTGTCAGATTGTATTCTGATTAAAATATGATTCGCGACCGCAACAAATATGGCTTAACAGAATTTATTATAATCATTAAAATGATACATAATAATCCCTTTTCGTTCATTTACTCCCTTTGAATGACTGTTTCAAGAAATGGTAATTGAATGGGATTAAATGAACTCAGAGGGTTGTATTGATGATTATACTTTTGTAACTACATACGTATTACGGTCGCGAAACATACAAGGTGTTGTTTTGTATCCTCGTCAATTTCAAGGAGGTAACTATGCTAATGATTCTTGTCCCGAATCAATAATAAAATGGGGAGGTAGTTTTTCAATTTGTTTTTAATCGGTAAGTGTGAATAACCCGTGTTTTAAACGCGGCCCGTCCGATCCTCGCCCTATAACTGCGTTTTCACACATACAAACAATCTCAAACGTTTATTCGATAATTTCTTATTCCCTAAACGACGTAGAGGGGGTTATTCTGAAATACCGACAAACTTAAACAACCAAAAAATTCAGCGTTTATTAATAGTTAACTAGGTATCGTAAATTTCATTGATTATATAATCAATCAATGAAATTTACGATACCTAGTTAATTAGTTATGTGTTTTGTGACATCCTCTTGAATTTTGACGAGGATGCAAAACAACATCTTGTATTTAACATACGGCCTGACATTGACCGGCAAATTGTAAAAAGGTAAAAAAAGAATTTTCCGGCCTACCCTGGCGCTATCACCTACACGTCGGGTAATCCGCTTTGGCCGATAACGTGTCATCACATTTAGTTCATTCCAACATCCGCCAGCGTGGTCACTCCCTAAGTCTGAATAACAAAAGGATTTTTATTTTTTTTGCAATATTTTTAACTAAACAAATATAGTTTTACTTAGCGTCTGAATTGTATCAGGGAATTTATATTTAAACAAAATACAGCGAGGCGTATTTTACAAAAGTGAAGACAGAAAAAACCGTCTTTGGCACGCGCTGCAGCGAAATTAATAAAAATCCATCGAACATAAAATTAAGTGTTAATAATATTGTGCAAATTAATGATTGAATGTTTTGTTTGGTGATACTAATGAGCCGGAAGTTTTTTATTCATATACAAAACTCATTTAACGTTAAGTTCTCAGTATCGCTAGAGATGAGTGAAATCTTATATTATACTACTTTTGCGCTCGATTGTACTTTCACATGATTATTACTGGGGTCTTTGTTTCACTTTACCTTGTGGAAAAAGCTGATGAGTATTTATTTTTTAGCAGCGGATATTAAAAATTCTGAATATATTATGTTAATAACACCAAAGAAGATAGTTTATAGAGATTGTAGCTAACTACACTATCCATATTATTTTTTAGTTATAATTGTCATATAAATATGCTGCTATTGCTATGATGTCAAACATCATAAAATTACCAATAGAAATATTTAGCTATAAAACCCGTTGTTCGGTGTCATTCGTTAATGAGAGCATGAATATATATACAGGGTGTAACGGAAAGGGTATATACATACTTAAGGGTGTGCTACAGACGATCAAACTGAACATGTTTCTCCATCGGACAAACATCGTAATAGCGAAAAAAATATCGGCTGCCCCATACATTTGGGTTAAATATGTGTTGCAGTTTTGTATGGGGCAGCAGATGTCTGTTTGATGGTCTGTACCACATACTTTTTTTTTTTTTTTATTGCGGATGGGTAATCTTCAAATGACTTCTCCCGCTCTGGGCGGAGCGGGAGGGAGTGTCAGACTTGTACTGACTAAAACCCACCCATGTTCCTTCTTCGCCCTTTGTGTTCCAGGGCCGCGGTATCTCTTTCGAACAACCCGCAGCCCTGGCAGGCATCGGCCCTTTCGGACCCCTTCTGGTTTGCTGACATCTCCTTGAGGCGCGCGTGGAACACGTACGCGCCGTCGACACGGCCTGTCGTCATGAGACGGACGGACGGTGAGCTAGCCCATTACTCACCGTCCACAGGCTCGTGCCTACGGTGGCCGGGGGCCACTGGTTGCCCCCCGACGCCCGGGGCGTCTCCCGCGGCGGGTCTGTACCACATCCTTAAGTATGTATATACCCTTTCCGTTACACCCTGTGTAATAACTTAATTAAAATTAAACAATTAAGTGTTGTTGTTTTTGTGGCTGACATTTTGAACTTTGTTCTAACAGCCATGTTTTTATAAATAAAAAGGCTAATTATTCGCTACAGCGTCCATTCATGATACGATAAGCATGAAACTTTAATTATTTTTTTCTAATGTTTTTTTTTATAATGAAAGGTGTAAGTAAGCCAAATTTTTTTTTAGGTCTTGAGCAAAATATATCGTATTGATTAACATGTTTCTGCTTATAATCTTCCCATCCTCTTTCAACCCTTAAATTGACATAGTAAGTATGAAATAGAAATTTATTATATTTTATTGAAAATGCATCTTGAAAATAACTTTATTTATCCTAACCTTCTTTTGAAACTCATCTTCTTTTTAAATAATTTAATATTTTTTGGCTTTTCTAATACGTTATAACACCATTATAAGAACATTAAAATTATTATTTTACCTTACCCGAAAAATGCTTTGGCCGGTTGCATCGGACAGTTTCGAATATTTTATTTGAAAGCACCATAGTTTAAAAATTGATTGATTTGGGATTATTGTAAGATTATTTATCTTCCCTTAATTACAGGAATCGTGATCATTTTACTAATAAAACAGACTGTTTTAGCCAATAATTCTAGACAATTCGTCAGAAAATATCTCATAATTTTAACACAGGGATTGACATAAATCATTTTTAGGGTTCTATGTCTCAAAAGTAAAAAACCAAAACCCTTTTAAGATCACTTTTTATAGCAATATTGGTCTCCCAACATTCGTATTATCACAGGTTCGGGACTTATTTTTCTAAATAATAAAAGTAAATCCGTGATATACACATTAAAATTATAAACTTATTATAAACCTTACAACAAGTTTCAATCGTTACCGTATCTTAGTTTATTGTCGCTTTAAAATGATAATTTCCATTTCAACATCATAATTATATACCATTTTTGGGATCTTTCGGTAAAATAACTAAGTCTCCATTTCATAAAACCTGAATGAAGCCTTTAGCTATTGTGATTGGTTGACTGAAATAGCAAGAGCCAATCAAATCACATGACAAGTGAATAGGCTTTTAGAAAGTTGAGAAACATGTTTTCCAAAAGGTATTTTGATTTATAAACGCATTATTAATTACTCTTATTTTTATTTGAGTACATAGCTACTGATTAATATCTATTATCCACAAACAATACAAACGTGAATCCATGCTACGATCTTGACGAATAAGTTTGTGACCGAAACGTTCATTGTTTATGCCTTTTTCTTCATTTGTGAGCTTGTCTATGATTCGGGGAAGAGTATGCTTTCGACTGGCGCCGGCGCCGTCATGTCGTCGTCATCGGAACGTGACCAGTCCTGGAATAAATGTAATTGATTAGTAATCATTTATTTACTTTTCGTTCTGACTGCTAGGAACTCAGGCGTTCTCATCTGATAGTGAGAACCCTGTGGGATGGGGTTATCTACCACACAAGCGCGGTGTGGTCTCGCGTGACAGACATGCCGATTTCCTCGGAACACTACAAAATTTACGCCGCTATGGCATCCTGAATGTATCATACATCATTAACTTTGACAACTGTTTCTGTTATTTTTGTGTGGCGGTGTTGACGTAGGTACATAATTTATGTTGTTTTTGAGGAATGGCAGTAATGCAGTAGTGTAGTAACAATGCAGTCCTCAAAAACTAGAAGGAGACGTTTTTCTGCTTCTGGGATTTTCTCAAAATTTTATTAAATGTCAAAACTTATGCCTTCCTAACACATGGCATGCTTGTGTCCTCAAGAAATAAATAATTAAAAAATAATTACTTGTTCCTCAGTGCTGGCGAAGAATAAGTAGAAGAGATTGGCGCCAAGATCGATGGCTGCAGCCAAGTAGAAAACCTCGCGCCATTGGCCAAGAGTTTGCTAAAAAAAAGAAAATTTAAAATTATTTTTTCGTTACATTTGACGTTGGATCTTCATAATAATTATAATATGTATAATACTTGGTCGAAGGAATATCGTCACACAAATTGATACCATGAGTTCAACACAAGATTCTTAACACCCACCCCAGGAAACTTACCGTGGGTTTTTAAAAAAAAACAGCTTTTTCATTAAAAATTGTGAAATACCGTGTATTTTATAAATAAATAAATTAAACGAAAAATTGGTTATAGGCGATGTAATTACCTGTTCAGCCTTAATAATGTGTCCCACAACGTACGGCGCCATGAAGCCACAGATGTTGCTAGCGGCATTCGTTATCCCGTACATAGTGCCCGCGAACTGTGGCGAAAGATCGATGTGGTTCATTTGATTACCTGCAACATTGTTCAACACATTATAGGACAAATAATAACAATTAAAATTTTAGGTAAAAAAAAACTTGCATAATAAAAATTATCCGTTGCAAAATAATTTGTTGTTATTCTGCAAAAAAGATCATAGTTTGCATGTAGTGAGCAACATCAACATCTTCTGAAACAGCTCCGTAAGCGGCGAAACACGTATCGAGTATAGGTTTGGGTTGCATACCTATTGCATGTTCATGTTTTTTAAATAATCACTCTGTATATACAGTATGTTAGGTTAAACGAGGGACATATTGAGGGAGGGTATTCAGTATTCGATTCTCGTCCCAAATATGTAAAAAACCTATAACGTATATAAAAGAATTTTTGATGTTTTGTTTGTTGCCTAGATATTTTGGACTGTCCTAAGCCAGGTAAGTTTAAAGTATTAAGGGAAAATGTATTATACCTAAGAGTCATTGACCCGCTCACATGTTCTGCGATAGTATTAAGTCGCTAGCGCAAGGGTGTATACACGTTGCGTGACATTTGCGAAAATTTTGGTATGGTTCTGTCTGTTTTATCAGTGTTTTTTTTTTGTTTATATTTTTATTAGTATCATGTTAGCATGTACTATTAAGGGTTTGAATATGTCCCTCGTTTAAACTAACATACTGTATAGCATGCAGTTTTTTAGGTAGAGTAATTTGCTAATCATGTCCTTGCCGTTTTCCCTAATAAGCTTATACTAACTTCCGCAACTACTTCCGTGACGTCAGTTAACCGTGGCAGTAGGCCGGAAAATTTAGCTGTGGTGATATCAAGGTCTAGCGGAACTAGTTGAACTAACCTCTCTTAGCTTTACTTCGGAAGTTTAAAATACTAGCTGACCCACGCAACTTCGTCTGCGTCACCTTTTCCCCGTTTTTGCAACATCTTTCATTTATGCTACGCTCCTATTGGTCTTAACGTGATAGTATATAGCCTATAACCTTCCTCGATAAATGGGCTATCCAACATACAAAATATTTTTCAATTCGAACCAGTATTTCTCGAGATTAGCGCCTTCAACCAAACAAGCAAACTATTCAGCTTTGTAATATTACAAGTAAGTATAGCTTTATTTCGTTCATCAAAAAACAGATGCTGTTAAAGTAAACTATGGCTGCAGGTTTTAAAAAGTTCCGTTTAAAGGTTTCCCTATTTATCAAAGTTGCTATTTATTTAATAACTCTCTCTATTTTTGAGGCCTATCACACGTAATAAGCTTACGAGTAGTTAATGTAAAGATTTTGGTTAACGCTAATCAAATTTAAATGTATACTAAGCATAAGTTTTGGCCGTATATATAGGGCTGATTTTACTGGTTAATTTAGAATGTTGGATCATAGTTTGTCAACCCAGAATTGTAAAGACATTGGGATGGCTCATTTTGACATAACTAAGTTTGTACAATATAAAATACATATACCCACCAGCATAAGCTGCTCCGCCGAAGGTCGAGGCGATACAAAGCAGCAGAACCACGGCAATCCTGTCGCAGCCAGCCCACGCGATGCCCAGCAGACCGAATGCAGGAATGAATGCCGCTGTAGAACAAATATTGCACCATTATTATCACACCCATCGTCTACAGCTGGCTACAGCCAGCTGTAGACGATGGCTGGCTGGTTTTGCCAGCCCAATCCAGTAATCGGAATCGAACCCAGGACCTCATGGTCAGCAGCCGTGCTCGCGAGCATTAGACCAACGAAGCAGTATCAAAAATCAATATCTTTTGTAACAATGACATCATTTAGGTACTTAAGAGGGGACTCTAGTGTGCCTTTCTCTATACAAACGTATTCCGCTGTTTTCTTCGTGGATAATGCGTCAAGAGCAATGATTTTTTTTTCCAAAAAATCTAGGTTTTATTAATACATGCCCCTATCATTTCCTTTTTTTCAAAACATAATCATTAAAGTAATAATGACAATCCAAAAACCCGAAAAAAAAACCGCCATATTCAGACAACTATCAGACAAATCAGATAAGTTTTTAACAAAAAAGAAAATAATAGAAGCATAGATATACTTTTCCTCTAAATGTTGATATAAGTATTATTTGGATCAGTTTAGATTTCAAGAAGAAAACAGCGGAATACAAAACGTATTTTGGTCACGATTTTTGTAGGTAAAATAAATGTAAGAAAAATTTGAATTTCGCGGGTCACCCTGCCGCTTCAACCTTAATACTTAATTGTTATGATTATTATTTATAAGTGCTTCGGAATGTGTTATCTGTCGGGCGCGTTAGATAACCTATATTCTAAATGTACTTGATCTAACCAACCACGTTGCGTCATAAATGGGTACTGTACTTGCATAAATTCTACGTAATAAATCTTAATTAATTTACGCTTGTGTTTCGCAAACGTGACGCTTTAGGAGACATTGTTTCTTTTTTTAAAATAGGTGTTAATCGTGGTTGTAATATAGAAATAAACAATGGCCGAAGTAAGGCAGGTCAGGCTTCGTACAAAAATATTTCAACCCCTTGCATGTTTCAAGTCACAGCACAAACTAAAAGGATGAGACAAAAAAACATTCAAGAGTCCTATGTGATGTTTTGATATGATTAAAACGCATTTCTTGCATCGAGATTCCGCGGGCTAATAGACGTTTGAAAGACATTTTTTTATTCCAAATGTAGCTAGTAAAATAAAATTCTGACGAGACAAAATAATAAACATGAATCTCTTTATGAGTGATATTCTTTTCATGTTGATAGATCTTGTAACATTTTTAGTATATCGAGTTGAAAAACATGATTTCACAACTCTTAAGCCCTTAAACAAAGGATATAAGGTGCGTCATTAAGTAGGTACAAGTTATGACGAGATCTCTGCGTGAAAAGCTCGGCAAAATTAGTCAATTAACCAAGAATAGTTACCAAGGCTTTATTTTCCTTAAGCATTATCTCACTGCATAATACATCTACGTAATTAATTTATGGGCGTCATAATGAATGTGAAGTTTATAGGATTAATTGTCTTTGATAGTAAAGTAATTCATTCCAAGTCTTATTTAATTCTCAATTCTCCATATTTCCCATGTGTGGCACTGATTAATGACTCAAGGATTTAATGGTAGAAATTGACTTAGGTACCTAAGTCCGGGTCTGTACGTTTTAGGAGCATGAAATATCTTCTAATATCATCATCATCCCGCCCTTATCCCAATAGGGGTGCGGACTGGGTAAAGAAAACGACATTCTATTTTGTCCGTCAGACAGGTAATACAAAAATACTAGACACGTATTTTTTGTTTTATCAAAATATCAAAAACTTACTTAGTTAAAAACTCATTAAAGTTGGAGAGTGGGGGCTTACTACGTCACAAGTAGGTATAAAACTTAACTACATGTGACGTCATGAGCCATTTCAACTCAATATATCTCCGTAATTACATGACCACGTGAAAAAAGAAAAAATATGTGTCTTTTCAATAAACTACACGACGGACAAAGAAAAAAGAAATTTGAATATCCCCTATTTATTTGGGGGTCGGCGCCGCATGTCTTCTTCTTTACTTCTTCTTTTTCTTCATACTTCTCTACAAGGTGTTGTTTTGCATTCTGGTCAAAATTCAGGAGGTTGTCACAGAAGAAATTAACACTCAATTAAAATTACGGTACCCAGTTTATTATTAATAAACACAGATTTTTTTGGATGTTTAAGTTTGTCAGTATTTCAGAATAACCCTCTTAATGTAACTTTTGAGATTGTTTGTATGTGTGGAAGCGCGGTTATACGGCGAGAATCAGACGGGCCGCATTTAAATCACGGGTGGTTCACAATTTCCGATTTCCGTAAATAAGAAAAAAAAAATGATTGACCTATTTTATTATTGATTCGGGACGAGAATTATTAGCATAGTCACCTCCTTGAATTTGACGAGGATGCAAAAGAACACCTTGTATTAATAGTAATGTCAGTAGTCATTTACCTCTTTTCTAGCCATATATCATCCTTCACTCTGTCCATCCATCGTCTCTTTCCTCTCTTATACCCAAGTAAAGTATCTTCTAAATTAATCTTTAAAAACTATTAATACATTGTTAACCCAATCCATTAAAAATGTAAGTTGTTTGACAACTGAAAGCTTTAATGGACAAGTTTTGAAGCACAAAAAATATTCACAATAGTTCCTTTCCTTTATTATAAAGAAAGTGAGCACTTGGAAGGGGTTTTTGGATAAATTCCACCCCTAAAGAGGTTAAATATGGCATGAAAGTATGTACACACGGTTTGATAATAAATATGCAGAGTACTTACAGACTGTATTCCACAGCTTCATACTGTTTAGCCTAGATATCCATCCCTTCGCTAGCGTCCAGTCGGCGAATATACACAGCAATATGCCGCCGATCCATGCTGTTAAGTACGGAAGAGCACTCAGTCTTGAATTCTGGAAATAAAATATGCATTTAAGTTACTGCTGCTGCTGATGTGCTGACCTGAAAGTTTCTTTAATGCTATATGGGATTAGGCTTGCTTTTTGTTTAGCCACGATGAAAAGGTTTTATCTATACTAATATTAAGAAGAAAGAGGTAGTTTATATGTATGTATGTTTTATTGGTGGAGGGTAAACTTGGGAACTACTGATTCAATTCCGAAAATTATTTCATTTTTAGAATGCTACATTATCCTCGAGTGTGGCTATATTTACGACGACGTCCCATGGGATAATTTCCGACTACAACGCGAGCGAAGCGCGGGCAAAAGCTATATCATAAATAAAATTGTATAGGTACGCTTCTTGTGGCACTAGGCTCGCCTCCATTCAGATGAGTCTTCCATACTAATGTTACTAAAGCAAATGTAGCTCTGTTTGTTTCTTTATCACGACAACGGCTGATCGTATCATAATGAAATTTGGCTAGGAGATAGATTACATCCTGGGGAATACATACATGGACATAGGCTATCTTTACTTTTTTTCACATATCTAAATCAAAATTTCCACGGTAACAATTCGCAGGCGACACCAGTTTACTATAAAGATAAATTTTGCCGTACCTTCAGGCTTGATTAAATCTATGAAAATATCACCAGCAAAATACAAATTTTACTTACCGATACAATATCAAAATGCAGTATATTGTTCATATAGGAGGGTAGTTCGGTGAACTGCGTGTAGAACACCCATGCCTGGCCACACTGGGCGATAAGGATGGCCCACAGTGGGACGCAGGTTAAGAACTTCAGCCACGGTATGGACGACGACGGCTTGTCTTCTTGCTAAAAAAAAAAGAAAACATACAATTAAAATTTGATTTCCCTAGGTACTTTTTTTTTTACGGATGGTAAATCATCAAATGACTCCTCCCGCTCTGGGTGGAGCGGAAGGGAGTGTCAGACTTGTACTGACTAAAACCCATCCATGTTCCTTCTTAGCCCTTTGTGTTCCAAGGCCGCGGTATCTCTTTCGAACAACCCGCAGCCCTGGCAGGCATCGGCCCTCTCGGACCCCTTCCGATTTGCTGACAACTCCTTGAGGCGCGCGTGGAACACAAACGCGCCGTCGCCGTCGGCACGGCCAGTCGTCATAAGACGGACGGACGGTGAGCTAGCCCATTACTCACCGTCCACAGGCCCGCTTTCCCTAGGTACTTTGGTCACTTATATACTTTGGACTGCCTCGTTGGTCTAGTGGTCACAAGGGCAACTGCTGAGCATGAGGTTCTGGGTTCGATTCCCGAGTCGGGCAGAGTGTTATTGGGTTTTTCCCTTAAGAATTTCTCAGTAGCAGTCACGAGGTCTAGATTTGTTGCCCATTGATGGCAATAGGCTTGCCCCCTATTACATGGGACTAAAAATTAGGTACCTACACGTCTGCCCCACCCTTCGGAAATTACAGGCGTGATGTTATGATTGAAAATTTCTGTAAGTGTAAGTTTTTTAATTTTATGTGGTGCCTCTACAATAACAGTACCTACCTTTATTTATCTACCCCTTTTCATTCAGAGAATACTGTGTCATTATTCCGAAAACATGCAGTATTTTGCAGGCAAAACATTATAAATTATGTCCAAACTTGTGATATAAGCGAACATCGAGCGAGCATCAAAACATCTGTGAGGTCGACCGGTGAGTCATGTTTGTCCCACATTATTGCACAGTACATTTGATAAATGTCCGTAAACTGTAGTACGTAGGTATACATTCGTAATCCGTAGTCTGTATGTATTAAATAATTTTATTTATTGACCAATTATTACGTTTATTTGTCATATCCTTTAAATAATTTATTAATTCTCCAATTAATAACCGATTTATGATTCACCTTATATGAAAACAAAGTCTTCAGTCAATAGGCTTTTTTTGTACACTACATTAATTCTTGATGTTTATCTATACCGATAACTCATCCTTGAACTCATTTTATTTTGAATGTTTAAATTTTTGAAGTGTTTTGATTTTTGAGCTAAATAATCGGGAAACGACGGTTAATCAGTCTAAATTGTTTGTTTGTAGGTAGTTGGTCTAAATAACTTCTACTACACTTTATATAGAGGTAAAGTTAGTTGGTGAAATAGGAGGTAATCTCCGAAGCCACACATTCCATTTCAAAAATTGTTTCGACAATGGAAAGTTATACTATCAACGAGTGCAGGATACATTTATATTTCTTCAATGCAGAGGTAGTCGCGGCTAGAAGATTGTTGATTTAATGTGTGCAGTGTGCCAACCCCCAATAATATTAATTAAAAAAGGGGTAAATGGATGAGGATTCTCACCTGAGGGCCTATGCTCCATGAGATATATTCGATCTCCTTCGGACAAATCCTGGGGTGTTTCTGGGGCGTATCAAAGACAAATAATAGCCAGAATATGAACCATACAACGCCAATGCCCCCAAATATGTAGAAGCATAGAGGCCATCCACCACCAAACTCAAGGGTGCATAGCCATCCAGATATAGGCAAGGTTATCACTGTGCCTATGTTTGAACCTGAAAGTATGTTTAGATATATTACTGGTAAGCTCTTACCTGCATTGTTTAATGGTTAGTCAAGTGTAAAATATCAACTGACTGACCCAATCCTAACTATAAGATAATAATCCATATTAATATTATAAATGCGAAAGTCACTCTGTTTGTTTTTTTGTTTCTTACCTTTTCACGACTAAGCGGCTGATCGGATCTTAATGAAATTTGGCAAGAAGATAGATTTCAACCTAGGGAAGGACATAGGCTATATATCATCACGCTACGACCAATAGGAGCGGAGCAGCAATGAATTTTTTTTCGAAAACGGGGAAAATGTGACGCAGACGAATTTGCGCGGGACAGCTAGTATCATATAAGTTTAAGGTTAATTTATTAAGGCTGTTGACAAGATTTTATGGAAAGTCATGCTTTGTGTATTATTTGTTGCCGAATCCCAGGGTCTAACATAGCCAACTAGCCCACACAAATGGCTGATTTTTAAGAAATCTCGATTGCAGTAATATGTGGCCTTATCCATAAGAATCACAAACGTATCGTTGTTAATTGTTTAGTTCAATAATACAATGATATTTATAAAATCATGAAAACAAATATGATGACTTAACTTGATAGTTTCGCTTATTACTAATGTATGTTCAAGAGTGTCCATGCTCTAATACATAAATAGAGTAAAATCAACATGAATACTACTGCTTTCAAATATTAAAAATAAAAATTCTTAGTATACATACCAGCATACACATAAGCTGCAAACTTGGATCTCTCTAGTGGTGGGATCCATCTGGCTAGCATGGCATGCATCGCTGGGTAAGTAACCCCTTCCGCCAAGCCAGCCAATGCTCGCACAGCAATGAAGAATCTTATATCTGTATATGCCGCAATTGGACTAAGAAGTGTGAATACTGCTGTGAAAAATATTCCTAAACCATAGACAAGTTTCCCTCCATACATTTCTGCTATTCGCCCTCCAGGGATCTAAAAAATACAAACTAATATAAAACTTACTTAAACTATAACAGTATTTGATAATGAACATAAAAATGAAGTCATAATTATTGGCTTTTATGTCTATTAAATGGGCAGCTTTTCCTACTAACATTTGTGAGAATTGATACTGCATAAACATGTGTTTACTTTTTCACGCAATAACTGTGTTATCTAAACAAATAAATAAATTTGAAATGCCTGTATGTAATTTCAAAATAACAGCTTTTTACGTAAGTCGTAATGCATATAAAAACAATATACAGTGCTTATAGTTATATAATTTGTCTGTCTGTGTGTTCCGGCTAATCATCGAAACAGCTGGACCTATTTTGACGCTAATTTACTGGCAGATAGCTGATTTTATAAGGAGTAGCTTCGGCTACTTTTGCTTTAGAAAAAGAGCTAGGGTTCTATGAAAAAAAAAAACGGGAAGGGAACGGGTAAAATAGGGATGTTATATTTTTATGATAAATACACGCGGACTAAGGGCGCGGGCAACCGCTAGTATTACATATTATATACAAATACAGTACATACTGTTACAGATACTTCACATTTAATCTGGAACTTGAAATAAATAACTGTTATCACCACACTTTTGTTTTTTTCAATGACTCTCACAAAGGAGAATTATTCATAGGCACCTAATTAATTAAATACCTACATTAATCAAGGTTTTCCTTTACCTGTGTTAATACATATCCATAGAAAAATGATCCTAAAACTATACTTTGTTGTTCTACCGTCCAGTTGAAGTCTCCTGGCCTCTGAAACAAAAGAAAATTTAGGTCTAAATTCCATTAAAGAACTCTGAAGATTTATGGGTCATTGAGCCAAACATTACATTTAAACAAAAGTTTTGCAGGAACTTTATTTTTAATTTTATTTTGGCAGGCTTAGATTTGTCTGCTGTGTGACATTTTGTCAACTATTGTCTCTGCTTTAAAAAAAATTGTTGTTTTTTTTTTGTGTTACTTTGTCTTCATAAGGAGATAATTTTATAACTTGTGTACTCGGTGAATTGTTAATAGTCTTTTTCTATTACAATACATGCTAAAGGCGCTTGCAAAACATTTAACACATGTTTACAATAACACTCTTTTAGTGCCTAGTTAGTGCATGACAACTTACAGGGCATAATATTATGTTAATTCTTGCATTTGTTGTTTGAGAATGAGTTTGAAAAACTATTAAATATCGTCAAAGGGGGCGAATCGGGACAAAACTTTGCAAGGGTATACAACATTGACTACGTTATGTAACTAAAAAAATAGTTTTTTTTATTATTGAATAAAAATAGGGATTTTAAGACTATCATTACCATTTAATTAATGTGAAAATACCTCTAAAAGTTATAATGTGTGCCAGTACCAGTACCAGTGTGCGGGTGTTATTATTTAGCGACTATCTCCTCTTATAACCACTAATGTATCACTCATGATAATAAAATTACATTGATGATTCAGCACTTAAACCTTTATTATTAATCTATCCTTTATTATAAGTCAACTGCAGCAGAACCCAAAAGTAAGGTAAGCAATAAAGTAAAGTTTTCTTAATTATATTTAATATTCCAAACAAGGAATAAATTTTGCTTATGTACTATTGTTGGTTCATACAACAATTTGTCAGATTAAAATAGATCAGGTACCTCACCTGTGGCACAGTACTGTTGCTAACAGGACTTGCTGGACAGACATCAACATCTGTAGAAGAGTTTGTTGGTGTTGGTGTAGTTGCATTGACCATAGCCACTATAGCCACGGACAGGTTTACTCTCATGGCATAAACACTGGCAAAGCCCAGAAAGCCCATAATGCCAAGAACAGTCCGACATTTGATCCATCCTGTTGTTTCTTCCACTGAAAAGTTTTTGGATTATAACATAACAGTGACTTATTACAGTTATTACAGTAGGTATAATTATCATAGCTAAGATATTTATTATTCCTTTACGAATACAGCATTATTCTACTGCAGCAAATGGATACTTGATCTCATACCAAATAACAATCATTCATTATCTCATCATATAATCATGCTAGCTACACTAAGCTTTATAATTGGGTATGTCTATTTAACCAATAAACTATAGGAGTATTTTTAGTCGGTATAGTTTCTATCTGCGCGTGTGCATTTAAACGAGCTTTGTTTTGAATGACCTTTATTTAGGTCTGCTCCCGCGTCTATTGTTTTCAGTTAGTCGAAACAACGAGAGAAACATACCATATTCCTCCTCCACCAAGTTCCGACGGCTGCTCGTAACATCATGCTCTATATCCGAGTTTATTATCGGACTTTCTTCTGCTGACGATGACATTTTAGTGTTCAAATTACAATAATAACACCATTCCGCACTAAATTGTTACTAAAGTTAAACCTTCGTCATTGAACTCGATATCAACAAACACAATAGAATAAGTAGGCAAGTTGCAATCAAAAACTGTAGCACTGCACTCCAAGTATGAGTCACGATAGACTTTTTTGTTAGAGAAATATTTAATTTGTTCGTAAACAAAGAACAGCTCCGCTTCCTGACTGACTGACAGATCACAGCAGAAGTGACAAGAATGACAGGCACAGAGGCACACAAATGCAAAGGGGGTGTTTCTGTCAGCTGCGTTCCATTTTCCTTAACCGCAAGACTTTCATTATCATGACTGAGAGCACTTATCAACTTCTTGCTACATACCTAACAAGAAATAATAACTAAATTAATAACTTAAAAGAAATGAAACGCTCAAACATAGTACCTTTTTTGACGAGTGCGTATAAAATACAAAATATTAAGTCAATATAGTCGATTGATGCAAATGCATGACAGCCTAAAATACTTTTATTAGAACCTGGAATGTGGTTTTGCGTCATGAATATTCATCATGACGTTCGGAAACAGCTTTAGGGTAAAGCAGCAGATACACTGCGGGCTTTCTTAGAACTTACAAGATTTTTAAATATTTTGCAAATGAATAAACTGTTTTATTACTCTTGCGCTATGTAAGTATATCTAGTTAGCTTTAAACCAAAGAGTATAGTAATATAGATGGCTTTAAACACTTAACAGAGTATACTATAACTTAGCAACTAGTAATAGTCGCATAATAAGCAGATTTTGGGACAAAAGGTACGTCGGAGCGTGGATTTTGTAGGGTAAATTATAAAATATGTTTAATTATAAAATATGTTTTATACCAAAATATTTATAAACCAAATAACATTTAATATAAACAATTAAAATTATTGCCCATTCTTCTCCAGTAAGTACATTTAAATGACTGCGACCTAATAACCTACTAACTAAAAAACTTTCTACTTCGTACACATTTTCGAATACAGACAGTACGCGCGTAAGGTAGCTGCCTCACGTAGCTAAAACATTCATTTATATAATTAATTGACATTTTCAACTAGATAAAGTACATAAAAATTCCCATTCAAGCTACGATTTTCTTATTCACCCTATCAAACACCATTACATGCTACAAATATAAATTAGAATAAAGGCCATAAGCTCTTGCACAGTGTAGGCATAAGTAGGCCCATGATGACTGTTGATATGAGGTTAACACTGTGGTTGTCCAGAATATTCCTTCCACTGATATGTTTAAGTGTTACACTGGAGTGAGAGACAATTTTTCCATCTTTGTCCAAGCCTGAAAAAGGTAATAACCATGATCAATTTATTCAACATTAAAAATTAAGGAAAATAATAAATAAAATTATTTTATAATATTCATTTCACCTGAGTATTGCAAGGTTGCTCCCATCACAGAATCTATGAGACTGCCGAGAAATCCTCCGAGAGCCCCAAAGAAAATTATAGGCCACTGGGGAGGGGCATATGTCCATAAAGATTTTTCAGAGAAATAGTAAAGAGTAATATATTGTGATATTCCAATAGCAAGACCTCCTACTGTACTGAACAATGTTCCCATCACACTGACCCCTCCATTTGTTCCCTTTGGCACTTTTTCAAAAGTAGTGATGAGGTATGGATCTGAGTTGGAAAATACAGTTCCCAGTTCTGATGCCCAAGTGTCGCCATTACAGCAAGCAAATACACCTGAAAAGAAGAAGATATTTTGTTTATAGTATGTATATTTCCTAATCATAGTACACCTAATAGTTCATCCACTTTTCACCATATTGTTTTAGTGTTGTGTAATAAGGGATGAACTTATTACTTTAAATTGGGCATAATTCCAAACTTCATGGCCACTGAGAAATTCCTAATGGAAAAACCAATTAGGTGTTAAGACCTTGTTAGTCATATTATATTTAGAATAGTTTTATATCTATATATATAAAAGAAAGTCGTGTTAGTTACTTCACTTATAACTCAAGAACGGCTGAACCGATTTAGCTGAAAATTGGCAGGGAGGTAGTTTAGAGCCAGGAGAAGGACATAGGATACGGTAGGGTAGGGTAGGGTAGGTAGGTAGGATAGGGTAGGTAGGTAGGGTAGGGTAGGTAGGTAGGGTAGGGTAGGTAGGTAGGGTAGGGTAGGTAGGTAGGGTAGGGTAGGTTAGGTAGGGTAGGGTAGGTAGGGTAGGGTAGGTAGGTAGCGTAGGTAGGTAGGTAGGGTAGGTAGGTAGGGTAGGGTAGGTAGGTAGGTAGGGTAGGGTAGGTAGGTAGGGTAGGTAGGTAGGGTAGGGTAGGGTAGGTAGGTAGGGTAGGGTAGGTAGGTAGGGTAGGTAGGTAGTAAGGGTAGGGTAGGGTAGGGTAGAGTAGGTAGGTAGGGTAGGGTAGAGTAGGTAGGTAGGTAGCGTCGGGTAGGGTAGGTAGGATAGGGTAGGTAGGTCGGATAGGGTAGGTGGGTAGTAAAAAGTGCATTGCAACGCATGCTGGGTACAGCTAGTTTATAATAAAACAGTTTGCAGCTTGCAGGTTGCAAGTATACCATTAAACAGGTTGCTTACCAAGAATTCCTATAGAGAGCCAGGAAGCCCTATAATCTCCAACAAAGTCTATGGGCCTCTCAGATGCTCCAACATCCAATAAATACAAGAGAGCTAGTTGCGCAGCCATACCCCCATTGCAGAGCACTTGGATCCAATTCCTTTGTCCACCTGAAATGAGAACAAAATTTTACATTACTACATAAAATACTCACTACCTTTTAAAATTATGAATATGAAATAGTAGTTCCAAAAAAAGTTGTACTGATGCTAAAGAAATCCTTGAAGTTTGGATGCTTTAAACCTTAACATCATAAAAGAATCAAAAGTTACACAAACCTTCTTTAAAATCTTCTTCAATCTTTCTCTTTATGTGAGACCGGACTTTTGTAGCTCTCGATGATGATAAAAAGAATGTGATCAGGCAGGCAAGGAAGGAATAATTGCTCAGCGTTAGAACAAAAGCTAACGCACAGCCAAGTATGGCTCCATTTAGAGTTATACTTTTTTTCCTGTAGCCATGCACAGCTATTATAAGTGGTATAAGACATGATGCCAGCCATCTCCCTGGAGATATCACTACTGGTTCTGTAAAACAACATATTGTACATCTAGAATAAAATCTTTACAGTGCAGGTAAATATTTTACATGAAGAATACTTGTGTTTTGTCTATAACAAATTGTTACGTATAACTAAGATTATATATTAATCACAAGGCGCATTAAGTTCAGTTCAAAGATCGCAGACAAAGATAAGTAAATTAAATAAATACACTACCGTCAAATCCTTCGTTCTTTGATAGGAACTTTGAATAAACCAAGTTGATACTCCACATTGACATCGATAGGGGTATCGCCAGGGCACACAAAAGAACAGTTAATAAATGTTCATCCTTTAAAAGTTTATTGTCTATATTTATAGCCATTTTTAATCTTTTCCGATCTTTCTCGCGAACAAATTTTTAATAAAAATTCTATAAAATGACAGAAAGTACGGGAATGCTGCACAATATATTTTACATCCTATTTATTTTTATTAAAAAGTGTGCTTCAAAATGGAAAATTTAAACGAACATTTAAAATATTGGAGAAAGTTATGCCCGCCCGGCCCGGTGTTAATTTTGACAGTAACCTATTTATTTTGTTTGATTGATCAACGTCAAACAAACTTTTTTTTTTTTTTTTTTTTTTTTATTGGCAAGTCGCTATTTGCGCAATGCCACATACAAAAACGGGGAAACTTGGTAGAAAATATAATTTAATTTAGGATACGGAATTTGGATGGATATTGGACAGGATTATTAGGAACGATAAAAATAAAATAACTATTATATACGTATATTATTAAGAGTGATAAATGAAGATAAATACATGTATATTTTGAAATCATTAGTTGCAAGTAAAACAGAGACAGACGTAGGAAAAGGAATTTTATAGCAAAGTAGACATGTAATTAAAGGATCATGATTAAGAAGAGGACAGGAAAAGAAAATGTGGTTTAAATCACCCACCTCACCACATTCGCACAGGTCGCTAGAAACGATCTGCAATCGTGCAAGGTGGACTCGGGAACAGTTATGACCCAATCTCATGCGAATAAGGCAACTGGTAGCAGCCTTACCGAAGTTAAATTTCGAATACCATGGTTTTTTGGGAATATATGTCTGAATACGTGAATAATAATTTCCTTTGGTAACGCTGCTATCCGCCCACAACTTGCTCCAAGCTTCCCAAAGAAAGATGGTAGGCAGATTCGCCAAGTCGTGGCTAAAGTTGATATAGGGACACAAATCACCGCAGTCTACAGCCTCATTAGCCAGGTGATCGGCTTTAACATTTCCCGTGATATTACTATGGCCAGGTATCCAAGCGAAAGAAATTTGAAGACCCAATTTTACGCATTTGTACAAAAGGCTTCTAATGAACAGAACTATAGGAAATATTGGCTTACATTTAAAAGGATTTCTTTTAATGGCTTGCAATGCGCTTAAAGCGTCGGTAAATATTATTGTTTTTCCCAATTTCATTATGTAAATATATTCTAAGGCTTTGAACAGACCATAACATTCGCCAGTAAATACTGATGACTCAGGAGGAAGTTTAATTTTTTGCACTATATTGTATTGTGAGTGAAAGACTCCAACTCCAACATTTCCTAAAGAAGAGTGTTTGGAGGCGTCTGTATAAATATGATGCCAATTCTCCCAGTGCAAGTCTTTGGAAAAGTTAAACAACTCTTTTACAAAATCATCGTGTTTATTAATACCTAAATTAAAGATAACATCCGGAGTGAGCACCAATGATTCATAAGAATGATTAAAGAGTGGATATGTAAGTGACTGGTAAATTGGGGCTTGCAAAGCTATAAACTTTTTATAGCTTACAACAAGACAGGGCAGAGATTTGTGAGACCAATAATTAGAAGAATCAGTTTCATCTAAAAGAGACTGAAGTTTTGCACGTAAAGGGTGGTTGGAAAATTGTAATGAACGGAATAGAAATTTGTCAGAAAGATACTGACGTCGAAGAGAAAGAGGAGGATCTACAGTTTCAACCTGTAGGGCATTTATTGGGCTTGATTTCATAGCTCCCGTCACTATTCGTAATGCTTTGGACTGGATACTATCCAGTTTCTTTAATGCGGCCAAATTACAAGGTTCTAATAAAAATGTTCCATAATCAAGCACACTTCTAACTATTGCATTATAGATTAATTTTAATGAAAAGGGATGGGCACCCCACCAAACCCCTGATAAACATCTTAATATATTCAATCTCTGTTCACACCTTGCCGATATATACTCACAGTGTGGAATCCCAGATAGTTTACTATCCAAAATCACACCTAAAAATTTTACCGAAGATTTTACAGGAATGGGAGCATCATCATAATATACAGTAACAGGAGGAGGAAAGCGCATTCTAGAAAAAAGCACAACTGTACTTTTGGAGGTAGATAGCTCAAGACCATTGCTATCCATCCATTGTTTTAAAAGGCTAAGGGCCGATGTCATTGTAATGCAAGCCGTTGCAATAGAGCTATGGGGGCAATATAAAAGAAGATCATCGGCGTATTGAAGCACTTTTACTTGATTGTTTAAAGAAGATTCAAGATCATAAGTATAGATGTCATATAATAAAGGACTAAGAGGTGATCCTTGAGGGAGGCCTTTCCACACGAGTCTAGATTCACATGTAGAATCCTCGAGTGTAAGATTTATACACCTCTCAGATAAAATATTTAAAATGAAGTTTATGAGTAAAATAGGAACATCTAGCTGCTGGAGTTTATATTTTAATGTAGATATTTCCACATTATCATAAGCCGAAGTTATATCTAGAAAAGCAGAAACTACGGAATTATTCGAAGAAAATGCTAACCTTATATCAGTAACAAAGATACTCAAACTATCTAAAGTACTTTTACCTCGCCTAAAACCAAATTGACTGTCGCTAAGTAGTTTTTTGTTTTCTAAATGCCATTCTAACCTATTTTTAACTAGATGTTCTGTGATTTTTAACATTACTGAAGACAAAGCTATGGGTCGGTAGGACGTGCTGCTAGATGGATTTTTGTTAGGTTTGAGTATCGGTAAAATGTCTTGGGATTTCCAGGCATTGGGAATATTTCCAGTTAACATAATTTTATTTATTAGTTCCAAGAGGTACAAAAGAGATAGATCACTCATGTTTGACAAAAAAGAATAAGGAATTCCATCCGAACCTGGTGCAGAGTCCTTCATATGACATACAACACCTTTAAGCTCTTCGAGGGTAAATGGATTATTTAATTCACAAAGAGAATCTACCATTGAACGGGGAATGGAATAGGTAGTAAAATTTTCTGGGACATAGGCAGGAGCCAATTTATTTAAAAATTTATTTACTAACTGAGATGGAAGAAATGCGCTCGATCGTTCAGTGAATGCTGATCTGAACCTTCTGATATTGCACCAAACAACAGATGGTTGAACATCTGGAGAAATAGAGAAGCAAAATGACCTCCAACCTTCAAATTTCTTTTTTTTTAATAGTTTTTTAGTTTCTGAAATAACTACGCTCAATATGTTGAAATTTTCTTCGGTAGAATTTTCAAGGTAATCTAGTTCACACTGCTTCCTTTTTAATATTGCATCTGTGCAATCTTTGTCCCACCATGGTGGAGAAGGAATTTTATTTTGTAGCGATTTAATTGGAAAAAGTTTATCGGCTGTTTGTATCATGGCTTTGGATAAAGCTTCGGTACAAGACTGTTCATTACCATACTTAATTTCAGGAAGAACAGAAACTATTTCATCTAAGTGTTCCCTAAAAGTATGCCAGTTAACGTCCGCCAGTTTGTACTTCAACCGCGGAGGGCGATTGGAGTAAGGTTTTTGACCGAAAGGAAATGATAAGACTATAGGGAAATGATCGCTACCATAAGAGGAAAGCATAACTTCCCAACTCAAACGCGAAGCTAATTTATCCGTGCATAATGACAGGTCAGGTGCACTAGTGTGAGAATACTACCTCACAGGTGTTGATTATTTGAATCAAAGCAATAACACTAATTAAACTTTTATTTAAATAAGGAACTTAATTATGAAAAACAATAGGACACGAAATAAAAGGTAAACAATGATTCAGCGAGGAAGCGCAAGCAAGCCAAGCAAAAATGAAGTGAGTCATACAATGCTAGTCCGCGGTTTAAATACTAAAAATCATATATACATTAAGGTCTATTTTTGCTAATTACTTTTAGACGCTCAATATCTGGCCAATCATGACCGCGCTTAACGTAAACAAACGAGTCGTACGATGTGACGTAGTAGTGGCGTGATTTCTTGCCGAGGTCTCGCCGCTCATTAGCGGCAGCGGATGATGTAGCGGTTTTGGTCGCGCCATCGCCAGCCGGTTCCTCTCCACGAGTCTCCACCACGTACAGTGGTGGTGCGATGCTGACGTCACCGCTAGGCAGGCGGCGCCCGCAGTTCCGGCCGCCAACGTCAGATGGCGCTCGCTCCACGAAGTTGCCAACACGGCCATTCTGCAAGGCGCATGCCCCAGGCGCCCCACGATGCTAGGTAAAACACTGAAAGAAAACCAACATGAGAACCATATTTAAAATCTACAAGTATGAACCACAAGCCATAATACGCTTTTAACCATCAGCAAATGCCTGTTTCGTTACTGCTAGGTCACCCGTACTTAAAGGGACTATGCCACACTTAAGTGTCCTGGTTTTCCTAGAGCTTACCACTTGAAATCACTTGCATTTAAAGAGCTTTGCGCTACACTTAAATGTACCAAGTTGTTTTCCAAGCTTTATTCGCATTTGCTGGTGTTTATATTCGCGCGAGAATTATGGTACAAGTGCTTTATCTAGTATCGCGAGTAAAATATAAGCAATACTAAATGTGAGCCTATGAACTCATTTCATTTTCTTTACAGAACACAATAAAGCAGTGTATTTATTAATCATTTACTGCAGTCAGGAAAGTGCAATGAGAAAAATATAATGTCAGGAAAGTGTAATATATACCTTTAAAACTATGACTTGCCAACACGGACCTTATAGTTTATTCCAATTTCCAGTCATCTATTTGTATCCAATACTTCATATTTTCAGCAGCTGCCACGCCATTGTACGGTTTACTGCTCCTTTCAGAACCCCTTAGGTCTGTTACCTTATATCTGTCTTTACCCAGAACCTTTTTTACTCGAAACGGTCCTTTGAAGGTGGGTAAGAGTTTTCTGCTTCGACCATCATTACTCAGGCTTTGTATCCTGATCAATACCAAATCTCCTTCTTCGTAAATCTTAGCTTTTGACCGAGTTTTATCAAACCTTTCTTTTTGTGATATTGCACTGGCTTTAATATTTTTATCTACCTTTGCACGCAACTCCGTTACGTCCACTAGCGATTCATCATCAATCTCTGGCTCTACATTGTCTTGATCAACGCGCAAACGATATCCTAATAAAACCTCACTAGGAACAGCATTAATAGTTTTATGGATTGTGCTGTTTAAACCTTGCTGTATTATTTTAACATATTGATCCCACCTATCTTCAGTCGTATCTGCCCCGATAGTTTTTAATGATTCTAGTATTGTTTTATTAAATCTCTCTACCTGTCCATTTGAGCGAGGCATGCCCGTTGCCACAATATGCGCGCGGATATTTTTGCTCTTACAGTATTCTTTATACATGTTGGAAGTAAAACATGACCCTGAATCGGCAATAATTCGTTTTGGATTCCCGAAAATTTTTGTTATATTATCTAATTCGTTTATAAGATCGGATGTTTTTGTAGACTTTACTGCGCAGATAAACACAAACTTGGTGAATGCATCTACTAAAACTAGTAGGTATTTATTGCCATTTCGGGTTTCGACGAACGGACCCAAGTGGTCCGCGTGCAAAGTGTGAAATGGCTGCGCGTATTTTGGCAATGGGTATAACTCTCCTTCCTTAGCACCACTCTTATTTTTATAATAAATACAATTCAAACAGTTTTTTATGTATTTTTTTATTATGTGACGCATACGAGGAAACCAATATTTATGCCCTATTCTCTCAAACGTTTTATCGACAGAAAAATGGCCCAAATCATCATGGTTGTGTCTTATTATTTGCCATATACAATTCTTTGGTACGACCCATCGTCGCCCTTGGGCTGTTCTTCTGTACACTTTTGCACCTAACAGTTCATATGTATCAAACATGTTTTTATTTTCGTCGATATCACCAGATTCTAAAGCGGTTTTAATTTTTACAATATCTGGGTCTTGCATTTGTACGGATAGCAACCAGTCCCCTTCGGTTATTGACAATATTATTTCCCTTTCCGACCTCTCACCTGAGGGAACGGGATTTCGACTCAAGGCGTCCACATGTTGCATACGTGTACCTTCTCTATGCTTTATTTCGTACATGAACTCTTGAGTCGAAAGAACCCATCGTGCGATCCGAGGAATAATATTCTTTTTAGTCAACGCATACCTGACTGCGTTACAATCTGTGATAACGGTGAAAGGTGAACCAATTAAGTAAAGACGAAATTTTTGGAGTGAACTCACGATCGCTAGGAGTTCCAGCTCAAAGGAATGGTATTTCTTTTCGTCTTCAGTTGTCTGACGGCTATAGTAATATACAGGTTTTTCACCCTCATCAGTAATTTGAACAAGAATACCCGCAACGCCATCTCGACTAGCGTCCGTATACAAAATGGTTTCTTTATTAGGATCATAAATTGATAATACACTATCTGATGTTAGTTTTGCTTTTAAAAATTGAAACGCTTGATCATGCACAGAACTCCAAGACCAATAAGCATCCTTTTTTAATAATTTAGTTAGAGGGGCAGAAATCATAGCGCAGTTTTTAATAAATTTTCGAAAATAATTAATTAGTCCTAGAAACTGTCGTAACTGATGGACAGTTTTCGGTACAGGAAATTTCTTAACGGCTTCCACTTTGCTTTCATTGGGCATTACACGATCTTGTTTTATTCTGTATCCGAGAAACTCTATTTCAGTTTTAAGGAAATGACATTTTTTTAAATTCAAAGTTAAACCATTATTTTTAAATATTTGTAAAATGTTTTCCAATAGCTTTAAATTTTCCTCAATAGTTTGTGTCATTAGATAAACGTCATCTAAATATATAATGACGTTCTCGAACCTTAAGTTACCTAATACTTTATTCATCATTTGTTGAAAACAAGATGGTGCATTAGCCAAACCGAATGGGAGCCGTAGAAATTCGTAATGACCATCTTCGGTAATAAATGCCGTTTTCTCTATAGACTGTGAGCTCATAATAATTTGGTAGTACCCACTCTTTAGATCAAGACTTGTAAAATATTTATAACCGTGTAGTCTATCAATAAGATCCTCTATTCGGGGCATTGGGTACTTGTCCTTTACTGTAATTTTATTCAATGCGCGGTAATCAATGCAGAGTCTTTTCTCGCCATTTTTTTTGTTCACAAGCAGAGCGGGACTCGCGTAAGGGGATTTACTTTCTTGAATTATTTTATAATCTAGTAATTCCTGCACCATTTCTCGAATAATCTTTCTATCTGCATGAGAGGCTCGAAAAGGTCTGCACTGCACCGGTCGTGAGTCTGTCAGTGTAATGACCATCTCGTGGTTATTCACTTTCCCTAACTCTTTTATGTCTGACGCAATACACTGTCTAAAGTGTCTAAACAAATGAATCAATTCACTTAAGTGAGTGTCAGTATCGATCTGAGTCTCATGTATAATGTCACAAAATTCACTAAGTGATTGCGCATAGTCAAACTTGAATGAATTACCTACACGTGAATATATCAAATCATTTCGCTCCGTTATGTTACGGCCAATAAGTATATCACAACCTACTAAGTCATCAATAACGTATAAGTTCACACCAGTCAAAGACACGCAGTCAATTTTTAAATCTAAAGTGACTTTTTGAGTGACCGGTTTAGAATTATGCCTAGAAAACCCTTGTAATAAAACTGGTGAGGGTAGTTCACTAGTTTGAAGCGAATATTTTGCCACCACCGATTCGGAAATTAGGGAACAACTGCTCCCCGTATCAATAAATGCTTCGTGGACAAAATGATCAATGTTAATCGTTTTTACAAATTTATTTCGCGGATCGGAGGTATGGATGAATTTGGTTTCCTCAGTTTCTGGTTTAATTAATACTGTACTCTTCTTACTACGGCACACAGCCTCAACATGGCCCTTCTTTTTACAAAAATTACATTTAATGAGATCACACTGATTCCTTTTATGATTTCCACCGCAAGTGAAACATTTAATAGGTTTCGGAATATGTGTTGAACCGGTTTGATGAATTTCATGCGCACTACGAGAATTGGCATTATTATTTGAAGAAGTAACGTTTGTGGACGACTGGCTAGAATTATTCGTTTGATCCACTATTTTATGTTGGTTTTCACGTGTACTACCCGCACTGGTTTGTTTTTTGCTTTTGTAGGTACGACCATGAAGGTAACTAGCTAAATCATGGCAAGATTTAAAATTACTCGCCTCAATGGATGCTCCTATATTGCTATCGCCTATGCTCCCGACAATTATAGATATAATATCTTGCTCCGTAAAGTTTAAAGATAATCGATCAATTTTACACTTAATATCAAAATAAAATTCGTATAGTGATTGATTTTCTACTGGTTTTTTATTGATAATTTCTTTTAATAACTCAGACATATTACGACGTGTTTGAAAACTATTAGCCAGACGCCGATTCCAATTACTCCATTTCCATGTAGGCCACTGACTATCAGTACGCAACAGCGAGTCATACCAGATTTTGCCAGAACCTTTCAATTTATTAAGAGCTTGATAACGTATCGTTTCATCGGTCCAATCAAACGTTGTTGCATAGGATTGTATAATATTAAGCCACGCATTTATATCATCATTTAAGGGGTCAAACTCCGGTATTATATTGTGTAAGGTACTCACAGCTTTGGTATTTTCATGATGCGATACCTTTGACTTCCTTCTGGGTGGTGGTGACGGCGTTCTGGAGCTTGTATTCGTTGTGCTACTGCTACTTGACGACGTTCGTGCTCGCTTGCGATAGCGCCTGCGTTTGCCCATGACGCGTAGGTGCCACTTCTGATGTGAGAATACTACCTCACAGGTGTTGATTATTTGAATCAAAGCAATAACACTAATTAAACTTTTATTTAAATAAGGAACTTAATTATGAAAAACAATAGGACACGAAATAAAAGGTAA
This sequence comes from Cerastis leucographa, assembly GCA_963082945.1. Lineage (NCBI taxonomy): Eukaryota > Metazoa > Arthropoda > Insecta > Lepidoptera > Noctuidae > Cerastis > Cerastis leucographa. The sequence goes on from OY720361.1 coordinate 8,486,145, forward strand.
ACAATGATTCAGCGAGGAAGCGCAAGCAAGCCAAGCAAAAATGAAGTGAGTCATACAATGCTAGTCCGCGGTTTAAATACTAAAAATCATATATACATTAAGGTCTATTTTTGCTAATTACTTTTAGACGCTCAATATCTGGCCAATCATGACCGCGCTTAACGTAAACAAACGAGTCGTACGATGTGACGTAGTAGTGGCGTGATTTCTTGCCGAGGTCTCGCCGCTCATTAGCGGCAGCGGATGATGTAGCGGTTTTGGTCGCGCCATCGCCAGCCGGTTCCTCTCCACGAGTCTCCACCACGTACAGTGGTGGTGCGATGCTGACGTCACCGCTAGGCAGGCGGCGCCCGCAGTTCCGGCCGCCAACGTCAGATGGCGCTCGCTCCACGAAGTTGCCAACACTAGCTCCTTCATTTGGAGAAGTGCGTCTAGTTGGGGACCCAGTGTTTAATATACAAAGATTGAGGTTATCTACAATATCTAATAAAGTGCTACCATAGTTATTTGTTGACGAACTACCCCAGACTGCATGCTGGGAGTTAAAATCTCCTAAAACTATAAATGGCTTAGGAAGAATAGAAAAAATATTTACAATTTCATTAAAAATTACAGCAGATGGACGGGGAATATATACAGAAACAAAACAAATGTTATCTACAACAGCTGCAATAACAGAAAAATCAGTATTATGAGGTGGGATTGTGAAAAGTGAAAATGAATGATGATGTTTAATGAGTAAAGCGACGCCGCCATACCCATCAGAGCGGTCTTCTCTAAGACAAGCATAACCAGGGATCTTAAACAAAGACCCTGGTTTAAGCCATGTCTCTTGAAGAGCAAAAACAAAAGGTTTATATTTATTTACAAGATATATTATATCAGATTTTTTACTAATTGCGCTTCGGCAATTCCATTGGAATACCTTGGCTTTGTTGTCCATTATTAATATTTGATTCATTAACTGCGTTCAATACAGTGGCAGCGATGGTCGGTGAAAGATGTTGACTTTGAGTTAGTGATTTTATTAAAGCAATGATTAATTCATTTATAGATACAGTCGACAGGTCATCTCTAGGGATGAGAGCACAGCCATCTTTTGGTTGAGGCATGCCCTTGACAAGGTCCCGATGGAATTGCTGATCATAACCTTTAGAAAAGTGAGGTGGGGAGCGAGGTTTAATAAAAACTGTTTTTTTATATGAGGAAGTTTTATTTTGTTTGGAAGGAGAGTAATCTTGAGGAACAGAAGCATTTACATGGCTTGAAATTGAGGGTGAGGATAGTAAGGCATCAGCATATGATATTTTTGAAATAGTAGGATAAAGCTTTGAAGCTTCAGCATAAGAGATGCAAGATTTGGCCATTGATTCCTTAATATTCTTCTGCCTGTCATACTCTAAACATTTTTTACTTGTAGCCTCATGAAATCCTTTGCACAGACAACAAGATAAATTGTCCTCGGAGACGGTGCAACCATCCCCAGAGTGACCTTGTCCACACTTGAAACATCTAGGTTTAGATCTACATTGATTTTTCATATGGCCATATCTGCAACAATTGTAGCACTGAATTGTTGGGTAAATATATAGGTCCACAGAAAGTGCTGTATAGCACATGTACACGCGCTTGGGAAGAATTTGTCCATCAAAAGTTAAAATTACTGTTTCAGTGTTTTTAAACTCAGGCTTATCCTCTACAAAAATTTTCCTTCTTATACGCCTTAACTTCAATATTTTCCCACAACCAATTGGGACGGAGATGTTGTCTAAGATTTCATCATCTGCCCACTCCATGGGTACGCCTCTGACGACACCCATGCGAGTGACGGAAAATGAAGGAATAAAGGCTTTGTATTTTTCTTTTTCCAAAAACTTACTATTAATAAAGGAGTTGGCATCTTGATAATTGGAAAAAGATATAACAAGTCTGTTACGTCCTATTTTTTTAAGACTACCATTCACGATGTTAGTAAAAGAATTCCTTTTTAAAAATCGCCCAAAAGAAATCGGATTTAGATACGTATTTTCATTAGAAGCAGTTTGCTCTCTTTGAATATGGACTAAAAACGGAGCCGCGTCCGAGGAATTGTATGTATCTCTAGTAACAGTAGTAACTGGTTGATGCGGTGACCCGTTCACCCCATCAACTCCAGCCCCCAATGTAGAAGTAAGTGGAAGATCCTTGGTTTCAGTCTCCATTACCACATTTTCCATCTCGCCACAATCACAATTATTATGGCGTTTCCCGCCACTTTTTCGTCTTTTTTTATTGCAATGTTTGCAAATTGTTGGCCGAGCAGAGACCCTTTTACGCTTAGAATTACTAACTAAACTTAACGAACCATCAGTATCAACACTGGTATCGTTATTAGATATTGTGACATAGTGACCTATTTCTGAAGATGGTGTTCCTCCGGGGTCGTCCGGAGGATCCATGGCTAAAAACTATAAATACAAATAAAAACACTTACCAAATATAAAAACAACACTAAAACTAACTATAGTACTAAATAATAAGATAAAATATATACAAAAACTTAATCCAATCCAATACTAAATTAATTTAAAAAAACAGTCGAAAAAACCACGTCCGCCAAATTTGAGGTTTCCCGCGCTTTTCCCCTCAAACAAACTTCAACAACCTTTACAAAATAAAAAATAGTGATGAGATGTAAAATAAAATGTTATTATGGTAATACCACAACCTTGACGTTGAAGCCCTGAATATTTATAAATATTTTTGACATATCACCTTTGAATCTATCTTCATTACATTTGACCTTGAGTTTGATTATAAAATATTAATAGTTACAAAAACAAAACAGACGAGCTCTCTTTTTGAATAATTCCAACAAGGGACTCTGCTCTTACGAGTTTGTAAAATCAAAGTTGATTATACCAACTTCAATCATGATTTAATTAAAACAAGTAAGCTGACCAATGTTCTGCCCTTTAATTTGAACCTTGATTTAAACCGTCAGCTCAATTTAGTCGTAAATAAAGGAAAACGGTCACAATGTAAGAAAGCGATGATATCAGATATCACACGATAGCCCCATTATTATGGCAGACGAAGCATTTAAATGCGGCTGTAAAAATATACCCGTAATCATAAAATGGAAATAAGGCTATCATTGTCTCGACACCTGTTGTTACCTTCTGAACTACATGTTAGCTCACCAGCCATCATCTGACCTTAGTGTGACGGGTGGGAATCGAACCGCCTGTATTTGTGTATATGTATATACATGCATCAAGCGAAGATCTTATTTTGAGATGAAACTATTGACTTCCATAGCGTGGCAGTCTTGTTCACCCACTCCATGAAAGTTTATGTAAGCTAGCGGATTGAGTGAAATTGTGAGCACGATCACCTAGTGACATTTTTCTAAGCTCTAAGTTCGATAAATATCAAAATTTATGACCGATGTTTAAAAAATCTTTAAGGTACGGATAAAAATATTTCAAAAATTCTGTCAACAAATTCAAATAGTAGAGTCACAGTAATTTAATCGACTAAACAGACTGATTAAGTAATATCTTTGAGCAAGGTTGCAATCGCATCACTACTTGTCAGTGTTATGTCAAATTGAAGAAGTGGATGAAGACTTTTTGTGTTCTATGTGGATTGAAATGAATTAAAATATTTGTGTAAACCTTTCGTGATTAAAAAAACCTTCAGTGATACAAAGTTTTAGTAATTATGAAGCCACTAATAGACTTCGATGAGTGTCTCAGAGATTCTCCTAAGTTTAGGTACTGTAAAGATCGTAAACAATGAAAGTTATTCTTTAAAAAGTGAAATTTTGTACGTGTTGTGCGTGATAATTGTTGTATAAGCCATCCTGTTTGTTATTGTAGGGAGCAGCTCGAAACTGAGGAAGCCAGTATCGACTCATTGGAGCAAAAACTTGATAAAGTTCTAAAAGCATGCTCTGTAATGATAGACTCTGGCAAAATCTACATGAGTCATAGAGGGTGAGGATTGTACTCTTTTCTTTTTTGTTTGTATAGTTTTTCTCACACGACGCGGTACTTCCGTAATCATAGATCAATATATCGTTAGCATTAAAATTACTCACTGGCATACTGCCTACATGATTGTTCTTCAGAACAATGTGTTCTAGTTTTGTGAAGTAAAAAGTCATTGTTAAAATACCTTGATTTATTATGTAGATAGGATCGTGTTTTGAGTACACTTATTTTTTATCAGATTAAAAGGCAGTGTGGTTGTATTTCCTTAGTATTATCATCAAAAGTAAAAGTAGTGATAATTACCAATACACTGTAATCTCAAATTGCATAAAATTACTAAAATCCATGAAGATACTACTAGAGCACTGAAACTATCATATCTTTATTATCTTTTTAATAATAAAATGAAGAGTCATTTAAAAAATTATCAGGTCCCTTATCAAATTTTTATTATAATTGCTAAAGTTAAGGTTTTGGAACTAAACACTAGTTACTATAGCAATAATTTTGCTAGAACAATAGGTAGGTATTTCAAAATAATCAGTTATTGTTTTGAAATAATTATCATAACAACAAGGTTGTTCTAAGTACACTGCAATGTTCAGGAATTTAATTGCATTACTGTACTGGTTATTAAGATATTTTTTTATTACTAAGTTGAAGGAAGTACCCTGTCAGTAGTTGTATAATACATTGCCCTGATTAAATCATCTATACTGAACATGAATCTCTAGCAAATTTTTTAATAGTATATTAAACATGGTAAATATCCTGTTAAAAGTTATTTATAGTGTTAGTGACCATGTCAGTTTGAAAACTTATATTTTTGATAGAGAACACAGGAGGAATTTTATGAGAAACAAGCAATGTGTTTGGTTGGATTTCCCAGTAATTATAAACTTCCTTACAAACTTTCATTTTCAATTAAACCCATAAATAAAGGGATGATATACATACATAGGGTGAATTATTCATTTTCAATTGTCTATCACTCCATGGTGGATGGCAAAATCCGAAACAAAGAGGAATACCGAAAAATACTCAAAGAAGACTGTTGCATGATTTAAACCGTAGTTTTAGTTTTCATCAAAATCATTCATCATTTCATTGGATTTTTAAAAAATCAATGTAGGCAGCCAAGAATCAAACCCGTTGATTTTGGGGGGAAAAAACAGACAATGTATATTTACCAAATATGTTTGAAAAATAACACCATAAACAAAGCTCTATTGTTATTGTGTTTTTAGCACATTCACAAATGCACTATGGGACCTAACGGGAAGCTTTGCCGAGGATCCACCAGTAATGGCAACCCTCAACAGAATGATACACTCTTTGCAAGAGATGAACAAATTCCACTCCATCCTGCTTGACCAAGTCTCACGAACTGTTCTCAAGAATCTCACTGCTTTCATTAAAGTGTAAGTATTTTTGTTTATTTTGCACTAAACAATATCTATCTATCCTGTCCTGGATTTAATGAACAAAAGAAGTAACACGCAACAAGCAGGCTTGATGATCAACACTTTTCCCACTTCATGTATGTTGGGGTCGGCTTCCAGTGGAACCGGATGTTGCTGAATATCAGTATTTTACATGTAGTGACTGCCTCTCTGACCTCCACAACTCAGTTAGTACTGGGTAATACTATCCCCTCAGTAAGACTGGTTGTCTGTCTTTCAAGCGGCTGACTACCTGTAATGACTGTCAAAATGCTTTCCGAGGCACTTAAAAAATTCTGTACGTAATGGATGGGCACACATCAGCAGACCTAGGCAAGCGGGGCTTTATCTTGGCCACCACACACCTTGTGGCTGTTATCATTTAGCCACAAGCTCAGCTCCTCCATAGTCTATCTATATCTATCTCCATAGTCCTTTTGTGAAAAGAATATAAGCTAGGGTAGGTTAGCCGGGCTGTTTCCGCACTTAGCCTCTTTATTGGGCCATTGTACGTATGAAAAATCCTCTGGTTACTCCAACCATCCCAGGTCCTCCCAGAAAGCTAGCAGTCTTTTCAGGGTGCTGCAGGCCTCCGGGAGCGATGCCGGCGATTGAAGAGTCCGTGCCCGTTGATCTGCCACAAGAGAGAATATAAGCTAGTTATCATATTCTTTAGTACAAGTTATTATTTCCTTATGTTTGTAAAACGGCTTGGCAACAAGTGATACTTGGCTGATGTTGTGAAACAACACAGTTTATTTTATTGTTGACTATCTTAATCATAAAAACGATTCACAAAACTAATTTGATCCTATCATATAAAAAAAACACTCACAATGTCCACTTTATCATTAACTAGCTGTCCCGCGCAACTTCGTCTGCGTCACATTTTCCCCGTTTTCGCAACATTTTTCATTGCTGCTCCGCTCCTATTGGTCGAAGCGTGATGATAATATATAGCCTATGTCCGTCCCCAGGTTGAAATCTATCTTCTTGCCAAATTTCATTAAGATCTGATCAGCCGTATAGTCGTGAAAAGGTAACAAACAAACAAACAAACATACAAACAAACAGAGTGACTTTCGCATTTATAATATTAGTATGGATAAGTTAATGTCACTGTCATTTCTAATGTGTATATTTTTCATGACATTTCATGCCCAATATTTATCTTGATGTAACTGTTTTAAATACAGAGTAATAAAAAATCAAACATTTTCAATGCAACTGTAGTACTGCATAAGGACAGTTTTTGCTAATCAATGAAACATTTTTTTTGATTTAATTAAATTGTAATAAAAATTAACCAATTCTTCCTGGTTGACTCCTATTTTAGTAACTAAGTATAGCAAAATAAACAGTTTTATTTTTAGTTTTAATGGCTTTGAGCCGAGATGCATCATAATATTTACCTTTTAGTTCATTGATTTATGCCAGTTACTCGGCTGAAGTATTAAATTTGATGGTAGTCGTAAACTTATTTCAGGAATATTGTTTTTTTCCGTCACTTGTGAAGATGTGATATTGTGACCCCAAGTAACATCGACCACAGGACAAGGGCAAGAAGAGAAGATGTTGATGGTTTTTTTGTCACTGTAGAATATATTTGACTAGCTTATGGCCACGGCTTCGCCAGCGTTTTGTTCGGTAATTGTCCCACGGGATCGTACTATCGTGATAAAAAGTAACCTATTAACTATTCCAGACTAACATCTATCCTTTTGCCAAATTTCATCCAGATTCATCCAAGAGTTTTTGCGTGAAAGAGTAACAAACATCGACCCATCCTTTCAAACATTCGCATTCATAATTAGTGCTCTGTTTTACTGTACAGAAGTTCATAGCTTACAGAAGCTCCACCATTCGTATGTTTCCGTTTACAGAAATGGAAACATACGAATGGTGGAGGAAAGCGATTTGATGGCGATACACCTCTTGCTTTTCAATGAATATTTACAGGAAAATGACAAAATATCAATAAAGTCCCCAACATTTTACAAAGCTGACTCATAAAGTTAATTGATAGCAAATTAACAATTCCGACACCCCACTTCCTCTATGACTACATATTATAATCATTCTCAATTTATCACATTGAATAGCTTTTGTTTTGTTCCAGGGATATCAAAGGTGTCAAAGAAAGTAAAAATCACTTTGAAAAAATCTCAAATGATCTGGATACAGCTTTAAATAGAAATTCACAGGTATGCTATTAGTAATGAATATTATGGAATTATGTATATTGCAATACTAGTCAATCAATCTTGAACAAACAGGATAAATAAATTCGTTGGTCCAATATGTTTTCCTCAACTTTGATAAGTTAATTCAGTTGCATAACTTATTTTTTTTAATCTTTTAATATGGATTCTGAAAAAAATCTGCCATTAGCTTCAGAGATAATCACATTAATGGACGTCATCATCCATTTACAGGACTTGGAATAGGTATAATTTTTGATTTAGGGCACGCACTCTTACTGACGCGAAATCGGCTTGAGCCTTATATGCAATAAAAGCAAAAAGGTTTCTCCTCGATTGGTCCGGATACCGCGACTAGACACCGAGCCGTACAAAATACGACATTAATGTGGTGATACTTAATCGGTTCAAGCCTATGGGAGCTTACATGAAGATACAAGTATTAAGTTATTTTAACTATTTTTATGTTCTATTTTACCCGTACCAATCGGTATCCGGTCCGTTCCGACTTCTCCGTACGTCTTTATGAAATCACCTTCTGCAGCTATAAGTGTGCTACCCTTAGTCTGGCGAAAGGCTAATGTACTTAAATCCTGAACATTTGTGACTAGGTGTCTCGGCACAAATGTGTGGAAGTAGAGGAGGTGATGAATCTCTTACTGGCGACTCGCTCGTGCTTCCGTCACACTGCCCTCGACCATGTACAGAAGATCACCATGCTGCAGGCCAGGAAGCGACATGAGATACTGGCCACGGTGAGTTTTATATTTTTACTTATTAAGCAGTTTTGTCTACTTTTGCATTTTCTTCTAGCCTTTTCTGTCCCTCGCTCACTCTTTCCATTTTTCACGAACTAGCGCGTATGCTGTTTAAAAAAAAAATGTAATAGGTGCGTGTTTGGCAAAATAACTGTAATTTAATTTAATCGGTCCACACATATTGTTTAGTTTACAGTAAAATTTCAAGCTATGTTTCAATAGAATCAGCCATTCTGAACAGAAAACATAAAAATCTCATAATATACATACTTCTACTGATGTTATTTCATAAAAAAGGTTGGAGCCGCTCCTGTAAAAACCCAACAACTGAAATCTTAACACACACCAAGCCTTTCTCCGTAATTTATATGTGTAGTTTTAGGGACGTAATAATTGCAAACTTCTATATTTTAAATATATGGCAGTATAAAAAAAAACCTGCCAAGTGCGAGTCGGACTCACGCACGAAGGGTTCCGTACCATTATTTATAAAAACGTGAAAAAAAATCACTTTTTTGTATGGGAGCTGGGAGCCCCTGAAATATTTATTTTATTCTGTTTTTAGTATTTGTTGTTATAGCAGCAACAGAAATACATAATCTGTAGACGGTTCATGAGATACATTCTGGTGACAGACGGACAGCGAAGTGTCAGTCGGAACCCTAAAAAGATGCAAGCAATGTCCGTGAGATCGCAAGTTCAACGCAATGTGTTTCACATCGGACATTTTGTATGATTTGCTTATAGACGGCAATATTTTCTGTATTATTTATACCACCCTACCTACATAGGTTTCCAAACGCCACAATACGTGATAAATCACGAAAATTAACTGTTATCAGTGTAACAAAACACTGCATTTGACGAGGCGAACGGACTGGCACGCGGTCATTGTTTTATTTGTTTCTCTTTTTGGGTTCCGTATCAAAAGGGTACATACGGGTGCTTGAACCGTAATACGGAGAACCTTGAAATATTGACGGAGTGTGTATCACCATGGCCACTATAACAGCAAATAATAAAACAAAACAGACACAGACAGCGTCAGTATGTGCTACAACATTGAATTCGTTTCGAATAATCTAAAGACTTTCAAAAAGTACTCAATGTTTCGACTCGGATTCGAACCATCGCTTCACCGAGCTGCGTCTTACGAAAACCGGCGGTTAACCAATTAGCGATCGTTTATGGCTTTCGCCAGGGGGAATTCGTTGTAGAATACCTTCAGTACCGCGGTGTGTTGCGTCTGTCTTACCACAGAGTTGAAGTGTTTTAAGGCATTTTCCCTACCCTAGTAAGGGCGGAGTGGATTCTGGACAGACTGGTTGATAGCTGTCTATCATTGATTTTGTAAGGTGATTTACTCGGTCGTCAAGAAAGTGTAAATGTTGAAACTATTTAAAAATATATTTTATACTGTGATACGGAACCCTGGCCGGTTTATATCAAGCTCTGGTACAGTATTCTCCATGATAAATGATGTTTATTTTATCTCAATACTGTTATCAAAAAATTAAGTTTAAAAATAAAACTTTTTTTATTGACTTGATATTACGCTTCCAATGAACAAGGAAAGGAATATTGTAACGTTCGTGATAAAAGATAATAATGTTCAGGTTTATAGCTGCCGTAAAAATATGTAGTATCATCGATTGAGAAGCCTTGCGGATATTGGAACTATGTAGAAAAAGCTAGGAATAACAGTCGATGAAAAAATATGTATAAAAAGCCTAACAAAAGCCGGACAAGCCGGACACCGTTTATTTTGGCCGGACACGCAATCAAAAAGCCTACCTTTGTCCGGCTTTATCCGGACGCCTGGCAACGCTAGATGCGATTGATAGATCACATCATCACAGCAGCAAAGACTTTTGTATTCGTTCTTGTTCGAGAAACCGGTCGTTTAGCGTATATGAGAGTTGAATCTCTGCTGCAATACACCCCAGTGTCGGTCAGCTTATTCAATTTGATCCGTCATATCGTATCAAGTGATTTCAATGAGTTCTTTTCGGTCAACCAACTTAAACAAACCAATCATAACATTCAAATTTTATTCGAATACAATTGTTTTTAATAAATTATACCAGACTGGCTGACGGATGTGTCGAGCAATTGAGTTATATAAAACGCAGTAGAAACTATAATTATAATCATATTTATAGTACAACGCAACGCGAAACATGTTGGTTCCGGTTCAGTTGCTTACCTACATGGAGACTAGCTGCGTTTGTAGAGTGCATAAACAAAAATTTACTACATCACATCACGCCTGAAATCCCTGAAGGGTTCGGCAGGGGTGAACCTATAGCAGGTACTCCTACTTTTTACCAGTTATGTTAAGCACCCATGTTATGGGAGCCCATTGCCACAAACCGGGCATAAATCCAGACGTGCTGGCTGCTACTAAAAAAGTCCTGCTGGCTTACCATGACGTCATAAAGCAGTATTGTTTTACTCTTATATCAGTGTGGGAGAGAGACGGAGCTATACAGGATGTCTGGCGCCATCTCTTTCCCACACTGGAAAAGGAGTATAACAATAATGTTTTAAGACGTCATAGTAGGCCACCGGATCGAATAATTCAATAATGCTTTGCCCGACCTGGGAATCGAACCGAGTTAGCATTGGCGGCCACTGGAGGAACGGGGTGGAGAGTAAAAGGAGAGAGCCAATAGTGAAGATTGCAAAGTTATCATCCGGATACATGAGAATACCAATGATGATTGTACAGTGCAATGAATATAAAAATCACAGGCATCGCTTCCATCATGTCACGAAATCAACACCGTGCCGATTTTCCTCATTCTCAAATCATAATTGAAATACAAATCATAACTTGAGTATAAACTAGTCCCTCAATGTGTAAAATATTAAATAACGGCAAAAAATTGTAAACAAACCGATTTATTTAATGTGCTACTTTTGGCAGCGTCATGCTATGACTAGTTAAGTCCTAAAGTCCACAAAATGTTGTATTGTCTTAAAACGTCCCTTATTGTAAAGGAGATAGAGTTGTATCAGCCGCGAAGCCGAACACTCCGGGGTACATCTCCCGCCTGTATTACACCACTACGGCGGAGGACATCGTGGAGTACGTGCGTCAGCAGCTCAAGTACGTGGCGAGAGTGTAGCTGCTGGAGTCGCGCCGCAACGTCAACTTTAAAGGCGGAAACATACTTACGTGTCGTGGCGTGTCGTGACGCGCCAGAAGCAAATTGGTTTCATACATTTAATATGGTTAGGGACATATTTGCACGGCGTGTCGTGTCGCAACAATGTATGAAACTGAATGCTTCTGGCGCGTCACGACACGCCACGACACGTAAGTGTGCTTCCGCCTTAAGGCGTTTGTGGTGCGAATACCAACGTCCTATCTGCACCTTGCCTTGGGAGAGGACTTTTGGCCGCAGGGAGTGGTGTTCCGACGCTTCCACGGGCAAGTGCCACATGAACGCACAGTGTCATAGTGCAGTGAAGTGCTACTAACATAGTTTTTAAGTTTCCATTTACTAACACGAGTTGTATTTTACGATGTATATATTAGTCTGTAAGGTATTTATCTATGGGCCAAAGTTGTTTGAGAATAAATGAATGTTATGTTATGTTAAACCATTCAGTCCATTGCAAGACATCCTTCCCCAAAGGCCGTTACCGCAATATAGACAAACTCACCAACTAGCATAACAAATAACACTACTTATTTACCATACCGGTCAGTGTCAAATAACAATAGGAAGACAATAATCACGCTCCACTCCGGGACAATAGGTTAATAACCGTAAGTAGCGAGTTTTGCGCGGCTATTCATAGCAGCTGCCCCCAATGCCTAATTCTGCTACAACCGTCACGGTCGACCGGCCTGATGTACCCTCCTTAGAATGTACGCGTGAACCCGGCATTTAAGGTGCACCTACTTTCACTGTCACTTGTTTCCGTGATTCTAGCATCGAAGTTGTGATTGGATTTTGCTTATAACGGTATTACGTTTTGTATCTAGATTATGTATTCCGGTCTCTAGTGTAGAGTCCGCAAAACATATTCCCTACCGAAAACACTGTATTCGAATCCTATACATATTACGATAATACTAATTCTACAGCAGACGCTGAAGACGAATTCGCAGACGCGAAGTTCGTCTTAAGCAGAAGCTGGCCAAAAATATAGCAAAAACGCTCATTATCTTCAAAATCAATCAAATCCTGAAACAACTGTGAACGGCTTGGATTCAGAATCCGGGAATAGGAATATCTATGAGTAGACTAAACCAACAAAGGCTTGAAGATCTGAACTCACGAACTCCATTGACCTTTCCCTCAACATCAGTCACCAGCTGAGCGCTTCAGTTCATTGTACCTTAATTGAGACAAGCTAGGGGTCGCTCGCTATTCAAGAATGTGGAATTATTTATGACACGTTGCTCAGACCGTCCCAGATTTCACCTAGACCACTTGGTAATACGTCGATAGCAGGTTTCTAACTCGTTTTGACTAATAGCCAATGCGTGTCACAAGATTTCCTATTACTGGCTCGCGATGTAAATAATGCCTGCATTAAATATACGATCAAGGACAAACCAATGAGGTGTAGAGTCTAGCGTCTGTGGGCCACAAAACAATACTTCGTTTTTTTTTTAATGCTCTGGCAACGTACAGATAGACTATGAAACGTACATCTAACAACATTCCCAAGGCAATATTCTTACTAGGTACAGACCAGACGCCAGCAGGTCAAGGTACCCGAAACTGTCAATATTATTATTTTTTTAAACTACCACTCCTATCGGGGATGTTCAAGTTTGTATGGAAGAATGTCAAATAAAGGAATTGAACGATTTTTCAAAAATCCTAGCCCTGTCTTCGTCGGTGTAAATAGGTACAATTTTCATGAAAAATTTCTTTCCTTCAATTTACAAACCTAGCTAAAATTCTAATGTGGGTAAATAATAAAGATCGTAATGGTTAATTTTCCAAAAGTTTAAGTTCAATAATAATCAACCTAACGTTAACGATTATTTGGATACAATCTGACGCCTATTGACACGTAATAAGTCAATATTTAATGATTGTCGTTGTACATATAATTATGTGGAGCTTTACGTTCAAATATCTCGGTAACGTGACACTTTGGGGTACAATGTTACTAGACATTTTTGTTCGTCTATGTGTCCTCTACCACCGATACATACGACTTTCATCGTGCGCCGCGATTTCGAAGAAAAAGCACAATGGCTGTGGGTCGAAATGCCAGCATCCATACAAAAAAGTTTGAACCCCTTGCATGAATGAATCATTTCTTGTGAACATAAAACGTTGACAATCGGGTCTTCTGCGCGAAAACACATCTCCCCCGTCTGAAGGCCGAAGCCGCACTGTCAATTTGTGCATCGCATCGGGATCCATGCAAGGGCCGGGGGTAGGGTGGCCCGAGCTGTAACTGGTTAAAAAGCTAGAAGTACCAGAGGAAAGGTTTTTACGGTGAGATAATATAGAATTTATAATTCTATATTAGTGAGATAATATACAGGGTGTAACGGAAAGGGTATATACATCCTTAAGGGTGTGCTACAGACCATCAAACTGAACATGTTTCTCATCATAAAACATGTATTTCAGCAAAAAAAATATCTGCTGCCCCATAGAAAATTACAATACCTATTCGACCCAAATGTATAGGCAGCAGATATTTTTTTTTGCTGCAAAAAAATGTTTATGTTGCGAAACATGTTCAGTTTGATGGTCTGTAGCACACCCTTAAGGATGTATATACCCTTTCCGTTACACCCTGTAGAATTCATAAATTCTATATTATATCACCGTAAAAAAACAAAACAGCAACAAGCATACATGATTCTTTAAACATACTTAGACCATACTGCAAAATGTATCCGTTTATATTTTTTAATAACTTTTAATTAATAATTTTTATTTTAGAGGTAACTTTGATGAATTTCCTATAGAGAATTTGTTATGGAATTGTGTTTTCTAAACTTATACTGCTTAGAACTAGTCCTCAACTTTGCTATAATATTAAAAACGAAGTGAATGCTTCAGTAATATTAAAACGAGAGCCGTTCGAATTTCACAATTTGGGGTTAGTCTGGCCCTTAACGATAAGGTTGAAAATCTATTGAAGAAAGGCAGATTGTTGTAGCTTGATGTTCTGGCGTCTCGTCTGTACAATCGTATAATTTGTGGGAACTGAGAAGCTGCTCGCAGCTGTGCATGTACGTTGTTTATCACGCATATTAATTTAAAAAAAAAAACATGAGTCATACGTTTTGTTTACATCACATAACGTGATGCTATTGTATAAGGTCGCGTTTTAGAAAATGTAATTGCGACGTCCAATTTCATATTAATTCGTTATGCAATCTTTGCGCATTGTTTTGTGAAGGAAGCCGGCGTAACCCCATATTTATTTAATTGAATGTTATGTTGAGAATTTTAATTGAATAATGTTTATGTAGCAAGAAATCAAAAGTCTTAAGATAAAGAAGATAACACATAGATAATTGGCAGGAAGTGATACATTGCTAAATGAATGCCCTAATAAGGTGTTGTTTGAAAAAAAAATATTTATCAAGCTAACTTCCTTGATAAAGATAGCGCGTATCTTTTGCTAGTTATTCATTAGCACTATTGACAGTTATCATTTTGAAGCAGTCTGTCTTGCAACGCACCTCTAGTTTGCAAGTCTGACTGGCTGCACGACTAATCTGGCGATGGCGTCTTCGAACGACAGTTATGTATCGTGTTGCTAAAGGTGGAAGTGTTTTTTGTTGTTTTAAAATAACAGTGTTCATAGTCTAATAGTTCTGTGACCAATTAGTGAATAGCTTTGTCAAGTGGAATTGGAATTTTGGAACCTGTCACCTGCCAGGTAGAATTTTTTTAATCTTGTTGGTTTGGTGGCTAATAATAAATATTCAGTCACAAATAGAGATTTGATTAGTGAAAAAATATGTCAAGGACGTATTATTTTTTTGGGTCACCAAATTAAAATAATATTTGCGGACGTGCGTATTTTGTTTTATTGTACTTAATACTGGGCCAGTAGCGAGCGTCCGTCGTACGCACTTGACCATAAATCTTTATAAGCCGGTTATAGCTCAAGTGCGCAGCAAATTGAATTAGATCCTATCAAGTAAAAATAGCCTTACCTACCTACCTACGTGCATATGAGCACTCGGAAAGCACTTAATTAGGGCGTTAACAGATACTAAAATAATACCTTTATCTTTAATAACTGTGTAAATGAACGATATAGATAATTAGCATAACATTTTGACTCACACTTCTAAGAAGGTAATACGCTGAGTTCACTCGGTGACTCATTGGACAAATCGCGTGAAAACGTTGTAAAGGAAACTAACAATCCAACTTGAAATAAATAGTGCTTGTGTGTATAAGGTTTCTGTTAGTATTAGATGTCAAAACTTTTCCCCAATGATGTATATTGTGGTTGCTATTTAAAGTATGGGATTAAATATAATGAGCACCAAAAAATACTTTGAGATCCTAAGCTACGTTACCCAAAAAAAAATACTAAACACCAAAAAAATTGTATTCAAAGACCAAATATAGTAAATGATCACCAAATTTTGTGGCAAGAAGAACTTAGGAAGCAAGTGCGAGCAAAGCGAGCTCGGGATATTGGGCACCCCGACTCGGACAGGTTAGGTTCGAAGGGGATGGCGGGGTCTAAGACCCCGACATCCCCTTCGTGTTAGGTTACTTTAAACCCTGCAGAGAGAAATAGGAGCCCCGCGTAGCGGGGCTCCGTCGACTACGCCTTAGTTCGGAGCTGTGATTTTCAGGTTTTTAATTCTGGTGATCATTTACTATTTTAGGCAGTATAAAAATGTTTTTTAAGGTTATATTTACTTTATCTGGTGTTATGTTAAACATAAGCCTTAAAGTATGAAGATAATGATTGTAAGTTCAATTTAAACACCCATATACAAGTGACAATCTATGTAAAGTATGTCGAGGTTCATATTGTAGGGGTTGGCGCCCATGATGATAATTTACACGTCGCATGTGTGAATGTCAACGCACCCCGCGATTTAGGGTTAAGGATACCCTTATTTATCTGAAACATGGGCCATAAATGTTTTATTTGCATCGTAAACATAAAACAGCTGCTTTATGTGTATCTAATAAAAAAAACTCGTTACACTTCTAACAGGAAAATAATTTTATCTGCTAGTTATGCTCTATATTTATCATGTTCAGATAATTTTCACCAAAGCACGTTAAGCCGATGGTCCCGGCTGCCATTTGTAGACCTTTAAGAGTCGTTGCAGATGGAACAGGTAGTCAGTGGCCTGAAAGTCTGACAACCATTATTACTAAGGGGATCGTCTTAACCAATATTGACTGGGTTGTGGAGGTCAGATAGGAGATCGCTCTAAGTAAAATACTGGTATTGAGCTGCATCCGGTTTGACTGGAAAAGTATAGGCAGATGGTGACGATTTCGCCCTGCCTGACTAGTGTCTAATCATTGAAATCAGAGTTAAGGCTTGTCGAGATAGAGCTTGATTCGGATGATCATAGGGTCTTATCTTTTATCAGAAGAGTGCGACCTAAAACCTGGGCAAATAATCAAATAATAAGATTGTTCTTAAATAAATAATGAAAACAATAGGTACTAGTTTTATCCGGTAACCTGCAGGTCGGAATAAACCATTTTATGACTTGTGAATCAACCATTACATAACGTATCTTCGGGGGCGTAGAGTTCATTTGTTTGACGTCATTCTGTTGTTTTATAACGTAGCTGCGTAGCCATGGTCTTTATTTTTAGCATAATCCTATTATATAAATGGCACACTGCTTTTCCCTTTTCTTATAATCAAAGACCTGCCGTAGTCCTCTGTGATTTGTCTCATGTAGACCACTTACTAATAAATTAATATGAAGTCATATTCGATCCCATTGCTCCAAGAAAGTCCCCTAAAGGTTTTGTACGAAAACGAACAATATTGTGGTAAATGTTTCTTAAGGTCTACTGTTGACGATTGGCGAGAATGGAATAGAGCTAACGACTAAAAACTTATTTTTGAAAAAAAAAAAAAAAACATTCTATAACTTATTTCAAATACCTCCATGGCTCATGTGCTGCTCAAAGCCATCCATGCACAATGTTTTGAGTGCGTCGCATCGAGTCGTACTACCGTAAAACGTAATGTAATTCAATAATTTTTGCGTAGAGTGACATAATTTGATGCACAGAATGCTTGCTTGCGTTCCGTTTACACCTTGAATAGTGTCTGGAAAAATGCTTGAATCAATAAAGGCTTCTTCTAATATTTGTGGTAATAGCAGTTCTTCTATTACTTACAAAATAAACAGGACGCATTGGTACCGGTATATTTCAATGCCATAACTCTATTACGACTGTATGATATAACAATCGTAATGTCTATTGAACATGCAACTGCCGGTTCCCGAAAATATTATCGACAAGACTTTCGTATGTCGGTATCACCAACTGTTAATCAACTTCACTACTTACTTTACTTTTTATAAAATAAACTGAAGTACTGGCGTATTTGCAGTTACTTTCATGAACATACGAAAGATTGTTTTGTAATGCTTGGTATTTGTGAGCTATGAGAAAGATAATCTCGTCAAGCTCATAGTTTTGCCGATAGATCTGTACGAAACTTATGTTGCGAATTAATTAATTTGCTAATTAAATTAACCTCGCAGTGTAGCCTGCGTTTAAGATTACTTTCACGATAGTATGACGGTAAAAGTAAATATGTATGTATACTATACCAGTGATCAATTTAAAAAAAAAAATATGTACGAGATTATATTCAAGATAAAATATCGTCATATCGGAGTACAGGACACGGAGAAGAAAGCTCACTCGCCAATTTCATAACGTTGCGATCGTGACTTTCACCGAAGTGTTGTATAAATAAAAACTAAAGCAACAGATCACGACTCACCGCATTAAAGTAAACTTTCTATGGTTTTTAAGTAAATAAAAACCTTTTACACTATATATGTACAATCGACGTATTCACGGTTATACACTTTGAACCATTTTATGGGATTTATTCATTGAAATATAATCCACATAGATACAAGAGAATTTAAGATAAAATAATTAAGTACAAATAAAAAGAAGAAGCAAAAACCTAAAGGGAAAACTGCCTATAAGGCTGGCTGTATTACCTTACCACGTTGTATGGAAATGCTGACACTTTGACCCAAAAATAAACCAACCCTCTGTTCACGCGAAGATTCGAACAACCTCTTAGCGATATCCTGAATGACTCGATGAGCCCGTTCCCTATGGCCAACGTGTTTAACCCTAAATTGCTCAAACAAATAGCACCCCAACACCTCATTACTAAGGACATATTTAGGGTGAAAAGGGGTTAACCGCAAACGGCGGTACGGCAAGGTGTGCCACTGTGGCCAATGTTAGTGCTAAAATAGAGCAAAAAGGTATTATAATTCAACACTGTACCTACTACACTGATGTATTTATTCCCTTAGCGTGCAAAATTGTGTTTTTATCATGTTACTAATACCTCTTATAATGATATTTTCACGATCAGGACTTTTATGGAACGGTCACGTTTACTTTGGAAAAAAATGACGAAAAACAATAAATCAGAAATCTTTTGCACAAAGTTAACTTTTACTTAGTTTCTCTGAGGATTGACTAACCAACCGTCTTATTCACAAAATTGATAAAAGCTTAAATTGCAAGATAAACACGTTTTAGTTCGCAATCTGAACCCACATTTAGCTGATAATGAACGATTTGAATTTGGTTTGTTGAGTAAATATTGACTGCGTTAAAATTAACGCTCGATTGTAATTTTACTAACTGATTATTATAGTACGCCCTAATCAGAGTAATCAAACAAATAGACTGGTCTTCAGGATCAAACCTCATCATAAATTAGTGTCAATAGCCACGAGCATCCAAGAACGATTAATGTTTTGGAACCCTTCTCTCCTGGTGTCTGAAATGATTATTGAATTTTAATTTTGATTTGACTGAACGTGTTTGATAGCCAAGGGAGCGACGAATGTTTCGAAGTTTAAGTTCTGCCATTCGTAGAGGCTCTTTTGATTTCATATCTATGAAATATTAATTATTATTAATGTTTTATTTTATATTTTGATCCTGCTATCTAGGCGGGATCTATGAAATCACAGTTACTAACAGTTCTTACTTTCATTCCTCATGTACTGAGTAGTTGAGTACAGTCAAGAGAAATGTATACAGGCAGAAACATTATATAGTGAGTTAATGTATTTATTAAAGTTTAACGTTTACACGAACAACCTTATTGCTATTCCACCAATTCGCACTAAGCGTTTTCAAACGTCTTCAACAATGCGCACAGCAAAGGAGTGGAACTCTCTGCCTGCATCTGTGTTTCCATAAACTTACAACCCTAATACGTTCAAAGTTAGAGTGAACAGGCTTCTTCTGGGTAAGCTTGTACCATCGTCGACTTTATCTCTGTAATCTCTGACCTAGACTAGAGTCAAAAAAACAGTATTTTGGAAGGCAAACTATTATGAAATCGGTCATATTTCAAAGTAGAAACCGTTATTTTACGAGAAAATCGCCTTTGAATTTTGCTAAGTGCATACATTTCGTGGCTCATGAGTGTACTGCCAACACTTCATGTGGCTGATGACTTATTGTGTAAACCGTTTCTATTACAGTTCCTGTCGTACTTGCAAGCGTGCAACACCTATTATCATCAGGGTGCCGACTTGTCAGAGGATTTGGAGCCCTTCCTCAAGACAATCGCTGAAGATGTGAGTCAAGATAGATAATTATGATATCACGTAGGTCCAAAAGTTTCCGGCCACGCATTGGATTAATCAGAGATATATACTGAAGTTTTCTCAAGTACCCCACAGTTAATAAGGAACATTTTTGTTTTACGTGGTCTCCCTTTATTTCAATCTATCGTTGTTTGTATATTCATCCTTACTTTTATAGTTGAATCCGGAATCTTTTGGCCTTACCATGTGTGTAGATATAATACACTTTATTGTAGGCCAAAATTTATACTCAGCTATTTTATAATATCAAGCTACCTACACAGAGTAACAGAAACGGTATAAACATACTTAACGGTGTGCTATAGACCATCAAACTGAACATGTTTCTTCATCGGACAAACGAAAAAAATATCAGCTGCCCCATACATTTGGGTCGAATAGGTATTGAAATTTTGTATGGGGCAGCGAATAATTTTTTCGTGTAGGAATAATTGATGTTTGGAAAAGGGACCAATAGAATGTCCGTTATGATACAAAAATGTTGGACTAGTGTGCTCTTAAAAAGAAGGATTTGATTTTAGACCATATGATTCGTTTCTTTTCAACTTACTTTTGTGGATCACTAATACTAAGGTCCATACTTTGTGCCTACAATCAACTATAATACAATATCTATAGAATACTTACAGCGACCCGCCCCTACTTCGAACGGCGCCACCTACCGGGTCAAAAACGATCCTATCTTTCAATCTGGGACCAACCATATACATTCACAACTTTTCATTGAAATCGTTTTGGTGGTTTCGGAGATAAGCGTGTATGTACACGTAATTTTTATAATTAAGATTTGTCAATCTATTATAGTGAACAGTCGTCGTCGTGAACAGTCTTCAGTAAATACCATACTAACTGCACCACACCCCACTAATTAACTTTATTCCTCGTTAACGACGTACATAAATTGACAACATAACAACGTCAATTGACCGTGATACACAAAGTGTTACAACAGCACGTCACGTTGCAAGAAATATTCAATCATACGAGTATTCACGACTAATGATCACATTTTCAGATTGCAGCTATGCGTAACGACACAAAAATTCTCGACAAAGAGATGGAGAACCGCCATACGATTGTAAATAGCAAAGATACGGTGCTGCCGAGTTGTAAGTCGAGCCAAGCTGAAGGCGACTGTAAAGATGGGTTGTTGAGTACTCCGTGCCTTAAAAACATGCCTCGGATGCAAGGGTATCTGTTCAAAAGGACTTCGAATGCCTTCAAGACGTGGAACAGGAGATGGTTCTATTTATACGACAATCGTCTCGTGTATAGGTGAGTTCTCGATTTTGTATTCCAAAGTCTTAACATTTTCAATTAGACAGAGGCAGTTATGAATTTCAAAATTCACAAGGAAATATAATTAATTCTAGTTTCTGTTGCTCGGTCGCAAAGGTCGTTTCGTATGGAGAAAAACGGGTAAGAAAGCCCATTGTTACCCTTTTAAAATGTTTTTTTGTATACACCAATTATGAAATTATATCAGCATTTGCCCGCGGCTTCCCTCGCGTAAATTTATAATTTGACACCTGTCAACGTATATGCAAAATTTCAGAATGATCGGTTTAGTGATTTAGGCGTGAAGAGGTGACACACAAACAAACTTAATTTCGCATTTACAATATTAGTGGTCCAACTGCTCTGTCCAACTAGTTGGACCATGGGTCTTAACTAGGGGCGGTAGTCCAACTTTAAAAATAGTTGGACCACAGCACCTTTTGAGAGTTCCATGGTCCAATTAATTTAAAAAATAACTTGTTTACTCTGAAAACCTCAACTGTATCTTTATGCGTGTATGGTACCTACTGGTTTACGGCTATACTGAACCTCTTTGCAGTAGAATAACAAAATTAAAGTTGGGTGACTAATTTTCAAACTTTATTTTTACAATGCTTACAACATTCAACGAAATTTATCTAAAGCATGACCTACAGTAATCACCTGAAATCAGTTGTTGCTGATGTTTTCGTATATAATCATCATTCTCAACATGTCCTCCAATAGGTACAAAGTATGTAAGATATCGCGGTTTTCGATCAGAGGTTTGTTATGTAGGCCAGTGACGTCATGCGTAGTTAATCGGTCTACGTCTTTATCTATTATTTATTTGTTCGATTAGATTCGATAGATACGATTGGGCAAAACCATTTACTCAATTAATTTTGTTTTTCCGCAAATACTGTGACGGATTAATATGGACATCTTGAATTTAAGTTACGTGTCCATGATGTAATTTCCGACCGGTCATTTATTTTAATGAATACATTATAAAAATGTATGTTTGTGTGTTACTAGTAAATTAATTAAGGAAATTATCATGTTTAGTTGTCATTTTCAATCACGACGTCGCCGTCGCTTTCGAGCGTTTAGGAAGTTAGTTGAAACCTCCTGTTATCTAATAGAATCGTACCTACTGAGAAAGTTATGTTTTGTAACTCACTCGTAATGCAATTAACTTCGACTTGAGACTTTACCAAGTTCAGAATTCATCAAACTGACAAGATGCCCTATACAATGGTATCGGTTGGCTTGGTATGGGTATGTATTGAGGAAAATTTTGTAGGGAAGATAGCTCGTGGCTAAATAATAACAGCAGCACGGGTCGATCTTCAAGGTTAAGCCGTACTTGCCGAGGTCGGTCCGTGGATGGGTGACCATAATTACAGACCGAGTTTCCTCCGTGCCTCGGAAAGCACGTTAAGCCGTTGGTCCCGGCTGTCATTTGTAGATTTTTTACAGTCGTTACAAGTAGTCAGAAGCCGAAAGTCTGACATTCAGTCTTACCAAGGGGTATTACCCAGTTACTGGGTTGTGGAGGTCAGATAGGCAGTCGCTTCATGTTAAATACAGATACTCAGCTGCATCCGGTTAGACTGGAAGCCGACCCCAAGTAAGTTTGGGAAAAGGCTAGGCAAATTATGAGTTTTGAGGATGAATATGGATGGCTGTAAGAGTAGAGGGAGACCAAAGAAACGATAGATGGACTGTGTGAAGGATGATATGGCAAGAAAGGAGGTGTCTGATGAGATGACGAGTAATAGAGAAGTATGGAAGAAGACATGCTGCGCCGACTCCAAATAAATTGGATGAAGAAGTCCTAGACAAGTGGCTATCGGTTTTCTAAGCGTTAAATATTTCTTACTAGCTGTCCCGCGCAACTTCGTCTGCGTCACATTTTCCCCGTTTTCACAAAAAAATTCATTGCTGCTCCGCTCCTATTGGTCGTAGCGTGATGATATATAGCCTATAGCCTTCCTCAATAATGGGCTATCTGATACTGAAAGATTTTTTTTTAATCGGATCAGTAGTTCCTGCGATCAGCGCGTTAAAGCAAACAAACAAACTCTTCAGCTTTATTATTACTACTATTCGATAAATAAAGACAGAACAGTATTTTGATAGAAATGTAATTGATTGACTGACTGATTGTATGTCACTTTACCTAGGCCTTCAGAGTCAGAACTGTATAAAAATCATCTGTATTAATGCGATTGACCAGCCTTTTAATTTTTTAGGAAAAGGACAGGTGAACTAAACGTCACTGTAATGGAGGAAGACTTGAGACTGTGTACCGTGAAGCCAGTGCTTGATGGCGAGAGGCGGTACTGCTTCGAAGTACTGTCACCGTCAAAGTAAGTGTAGTATAATTTTATACAAGGTGTTGTTTTGCATCCTCGTCAAATTCAAGGAGGTAACTATGGTAATGATTCTCGACCCGAATCAATAATAAAATAGTAGGTTTGTTTTTCTTTTCTTATTGACGGAAATCGGTAAGTGTTAACCACCCGTGTAACCAGCCACGGAGTCTGCATTTGTGCCCGTTTGATTGCAATAGGCTCGCCCCCTATTACATGGGACTGAAATATAACTGGAGAAATGTAGGTTTACCGTTAGGTACACCTCTGTCTAACCCTTCGGGAATTACAGGCGTGATGTTATGTTATTTTATTTTAAACATCAAATGCAAATTTACACTTTGTCATTGTTTATTGATTCAAAACTTGATACTTGTCTCCGATTCTGAATCCAATTTAATTATAACAAATTATTTTTGTCCACAGGAGTCACATGCTCCAAGCGGACTCGGAAGAGATGCTCAGCTGTTGGATCTCGGCGCTTCAAAACGGCATCCGTTCCGCCATCCAGCAGGGTCAGAGTCGGGAGAACCCTGACTCTCAGCTCATACTGGTGCCAGATGACAGGCCCTCGGAGAACAGACACAGCATCGCAAATGTCAGGGGCATGCGGAAGATCAGGTATATTTTAGCAAATCGACTGTAGTGTTGAGTTGGCCAAGCAAATCTGCCAAGAAGTTGATTTATATGGGTAGTCTTATCTTGTGATTTTCATCATGTGAATCAAACAAGCAAAATTCACACATAAGTAGCGGATGCGATCCCAATCGTATTTAAGACCAGTAACGCGACCATTAACGGCAGATTTACTGATCTAACGATCTGTTTGCCAACCTGTCTTTTTAATATTTCCAGGATATGGGAGCAACTCCTGAGCATTCCGGGCAACAACTATTGCTGTGACTGTGGCAGCCCGAACCCTCGCTGGGCTAGCATCAATCTTGGCATCACACTCTGCATAGGTATGTACTAAATGGCAACTTGGATCATAATATCCTTTTATGTGGATGTATGTTTGCATGTGCGTGTGTTTGTGGGCTAGGTTTGAACCAAAGAGGAGAGTCGGAAGTCGACTAGTTACTTTGGTCGAAATACTCAGCGTCTGTTCTGTGTTTACTTGATGGGATCTTGCACGTTTCCTGTCCGCTCCGGCCGTCTCCACTTTGGCTGCGACAAAGCGTAATTTTATTAAATTGAAACTTTTATTACATCGTCTCAATCTTTTTCGTCTGTGTGTTGCATGTCGCGTGACGCTCGGCCGCGTGTCTCCGCGTGAAGTGTCTGTTTGTAATATTAAAATACCCGTTTTTTACTTCATGCATATGAATGTATATACGGTACATATACCAAAATAACATTTTTAAAATTTTTGTCTGTCGGTCTGTTTGTTCCAGCTAATCTCTGGAAAGGCTGGACTGATTTTGACGGGACTTTCACAGGCAGATAGCTAATGAAATAAGGATAAACTTAGGCTACTTCTATTTTAGAAAAATTCTAAAATTATTATAAACAACTAATGTTGCAATGTCCAAGTACGAAAATGAAAAACTAAATAACTTTTTTGTTAAAGTCTACGCGGAAGAAGTCGCGGGCACAGCTAGTTAACATAATGAACACAAACCATAATTTTAAGAAACAGATTATAAGAATAAACTATAAATCTATAACTATACATAAACAGCACATTGTTTTTTTCCAGACCCTTTTAATACAATTTTTATATTAAATATTGATGTAAATATATTATTATATAACTTATGTATATGTGTGTCCGTCTGTTATAGAATGTTCTGGCATACATCGCTCGCTAGGCGTTCACGTTAGTAAAGTAAGGTCTCTAACCTTGGATGACTGGGAACCTGAAATAATAAAGGTATTAATTTAAATGAATTTACAGACTATTTTGTGTCTAATGTAATAATGTCGTGATGGCTCAGTTCTTATTAAGGCCTCGCCTTTTATGCCAGAAGTTGTGGGGTTGAAATCCGGGCAAGTGCAAGTGTCAATGTGACTTTAAAGACATATTGTATGTATGTATAGTCACGGACTTTAATTGATGGGCCACTTTTAAACTTTCCAATTTTGCAGTTTTATACATTCAAGAAATTACACGATTAACCCCGAACTCAAACCGCACGCTCGTGAACATATTACTAATAATCGGAAATAGTCTTATCAATAGAGGTTGAAGAAAGACAAATAAGTTGTCAATGAAAAAACCATAAAAAATGGTACATACGTTTATCCAAACTGTTTCTTACTGACCTCTTTTGAATTAGAGCTCATTAAATACTATTTATTTCTCTTTAACTTGGATTGATATTCAGACAGTTGAAATGTCGACGTAAGAGACGATTATTTAGAATTTTGGTGTATCGAATAGTTGTCATGAACGTCATCTTGGACGCCACGCGTTCGGATAAAATCGTGGGTGCGAGTTTTTCCGATGTCAAAATTACTAATCATAATTTTCTCCGTATGCTAAGCGTTACTATGGCTACGCTAAAACAAATCGTCGCTAGGTAACGGTTGCTAGATTTGCAATTGGTTGATTTTGGGTAGCCACTTTGTACTATGCACGAATATAGCCGATTAAACCCGATTTGCATTACGCGGCTGAAATAAGAACAGTGGCAAGTGGCTCATCAATTAAAGTCCGTGACTGTACATAAACATGATTGTCTTAAGTTTTTCTTTGACATCACTGACGTTGAAAGGAGTCGTGTGAAAACCTGGATTTTTACTTATTATAATTCTACAATTGCCAAGAGCAAGCGTGATGAACAAAGCGCTCATGCTTTCTCCGTATGAAAACAGGCCATTGCCCTGTAGTTTAACAGTAACATGCTGGTATTTTCTAACTTGTATAGCAGCCACTTAATTCAATAAAAATTATGACATTTTGTTATTTTTCTTTTCAATTTCCAGGTTATGGCAGAACTGGGCAACAAAATAGTGAATTTAATCTATGAAGCCAACGCTGAAGGAACCACCATCCCGAGGGCTACCCCGGACTGTGAAACGTAAGATTCTGTTTAAAAACTTTCCTAAAATATCGTTTGTTTCATCGAGAAAACTTCAAGCATCCCAGTTGGCATGCAACTGGGATGCTTGAAGTTTTGAAAGCAAAAATTCTGCAAGCCAAAAACAAATTGAGGAAGGTATATTTCACTTCAGAGCCACTCCACAGTAAGAACCTTATTAAAATAAAAATAAAGATCACTATAGTTTTGCCGGAAGCAGAATTATGAAAGGACGGTAGTTAACCATATTACGACTACAGACAAATAATAACTATTTTCCCAACAGAAACGTACGTGAGACGTGGATCCGCTCTAAGTACGTGTCACTGCTGTGGGTGAAGGATCTCGTGGGCAGCAGCGGCGCGCTCACTACTACCGACAGTCCGCTGCGCGCCGGCCGACGGTGGTCCGTGCGCAGAGCCAGGCGCAGGTAACTACGTGCTCGTGTTACATAGATACACTCTAAGTACGTGTCACTGCTGTGGGTGAAGGATCTCGTGGGCAGCAGCGGCGCGCTCACTACTACCGACAGTCCGCTGCGCGCCGGCCGACGGTGGTCCGTGCGCAGAGCCAGGCGCAGGTAACTACGTGCTCGTGTTACATAGATACACTCTAAGTACGTGTCACTGCTGTGGGTGAAGGATCTCGTGGGCAGCAGCGGCGCGCTCACTACTACCGACAGTCCGCTGCGCGCCGGCCGACGGTGGTCCGTGCGCAGAGCCAGGCGCAGGTAACTACGTGCTCGTGTTACATAGATACACTCTAAGTACGTGTCACTGCTGTGGGTGAAGGATCTCGTGGGCAGCAGCGGCGCGCTCACTACTACCGACAGTCCGCTGCGCGCCGGCCGACGGTGGTCCGTGCGCAGAGCCAGGCGCAGGTAACTACGTGCTCGTGTTACATAGATACACTCTAAGTACGTGTCACTGCTGTGGGTGAAGGATCTCGTGGGCAGCAGCGGCGCGCTCACTACTACCGACAGTCCGCTGCGCGCCGGCCGACGGTGGTCCGTGCGCAGAGCCAGGCGCAGGTAACTACGTGCTCGTGTTACATAGATACACTCTAAGTACGTGTCACTGCTGTGGGTGAAGGATCTCGTGGGCAGCAGCGGCGCGCTCACTACTACCGACAGTCCGCTGCGCGCCGGCCGACGGTGGTTCGTGCGCAGAGCCAGGCGCAGGTAACTACGTGCTCGTGTTACATAGATACACTCTAAGTACGTGTCACTGCTGTGGGTGAAGGATCTCGTGGGCAGCAGCGGCGCGCTCACTACTACCGACAGTCCGCTGCGCGCCGGCCGACGGTGGTCCGTGCGCAGAGCCAGGCGCAGGTAACTACGTGCTCGTGTTACATAGATACACTCTAAGTACGTGTCACTGCTGTGGGTGAAGGATCTCGTGGGCAGCAGCGGCGCGCTCACTACTACCGACAGTCCGCTGCGCGCCGGCCGACGGTGGTCCGTGCGCAGAGCCAGGCGCAGGTAACTACGTGCTCGTGTTACATAGATACACTCTAAGTACGTGTCACTGCTGTGGGTGAAGGATCTCGTGGGCAGCAGCGGCGCGCTCACTACTACCGACAGTCCGCTGCGCGCCGGCCGACGGTGGTCCGTGCGCAGAGCCAGGCGCAGGTAACTACGTGCTCGTGTTACATAGATACACTCTAAGTACGTGTCACTGCTGTGGGTGAAGGATCTCGTGGGCAGCAGCGGCGCGCTCACTACTACGACCACAGACAGTAGATGTATAAAGGAATTAAACTAATATTAATTTCCCTTTCAGGGTCCGAGCGCCGCCATCGGTGCCAGAAACCATCGTTGACGAGAAAAGTGATGCCAACAGTAATACTAGCGGTAAATATCGAAAGAGCTAAAACATTTTTGCATTATACTCTGTCAGTAATTCATTATTCAAGGTGTAAACAGACCTTCACGAAGCCTTGAATCAAGCATTCTGTACTTGAAACTAATTAACCCTATGCAAAAATGATTGCTGGTAAACGACGACTTTTTTGTTGTTGTTGAAAAATCTCGAAAAAACTCAATGTAACGCACTCAAAACATTGTGCTGATGGATGCATTGAATAGTAAACGGTTCATGGAGGTATTTTAAGTATTTTAAGTTTGCAACTATTGCAACCTCCAAAACAAGTATTTAAAAAGGGCTTATGTTTAACATAACACCAGATAAAGTAAATATAACCTTAAAAAACATTTTTATACTGCCTAAAATAGTAAATGATCACCAGAATTAAAAACCTGAAAATCACAGCTCCGAACTAAGGCGTAGTCGACGGAGCCCCGCTACGCGGGGCTCCTATTTCTCTCTGCAGGGTTTAAAGTAACCTAACACGAAGAGGATGTCGGGATGACCCCGCCATCCCCTTCGAACCTAACCTGTCCGAGTCGGGGTGCCCAATATCCCGAGCTCGCTTTGCTCGCACTTGCTTCCTAAGTTCTTCTTGCCACAAAATTTGGTGATCATTTACTATATTTGGTGATCATTTACTATATTTGGTCTTTGAATACAATTTTTTTGGTGTTTAGTATTTTTTTTTTTTGGTAACATAGCTTAGGATCTCAAAGTATTTTTTGGTGCTCATTATATTTAATCCCTTTAAAAAGTTGTGAAAAGTTGAAACTTTGACTTCCAATATCTCCGTAACTAGATGGTTCCCAGGTATAGTCCAGAACAAAAAAAAAACGCAATGTCGGAGAGAATATATGTGCCTTTCGGGTTCGTTAAGAGTCTAATAAACACAAAAAAAATACATGATGCTTAAAGGATGTATGTAGGGTACATACACCCTTTATGCATCATCTATTTTTTTTTTGTGTCAATTGACTACCCCGTTGGTGTAGTAGTGGCAAACGCTATACTGCTGGGCATGTGGTCCGGGGTTCGATTACCAGGCCGTGCAAAGTGTTATTGGGTTTTTCTATCAAGAATTTCTCAGTAGCTGCCCAGGATTTAAACATATTTGGAGAAATAGGGTTTCACTATAAGTACATAATGTAAACCCCTGCCTAGCCTAACCCTTCGGGTACCCCCGAAGGGTTAGGTTAGGTTAGGTTGCATACTTGCATGATGTTGTGTTTATATCAATTTTTTAGTTTTCCATACCACTAATGCGGATTTATTATTTGAATCAGTACTCTTTGGATATTTGCATACAAAATTATATTGTTTTAGTGTCAGAAAGTTCAATCAAATCGGAGGGCAGTCCTGTGCTACTGATCGGCACTGAGTTGGCCAGTGACCGCGGCGTTGATCTCAGCCTCCCTTCCGACCACGACTCGACGGAGGGAGAGGACAGCGATGAATTAGGTTAGTTTTATCTTATCACTAGCTAACCCGCGCAACTCCGTCTGCGTCACTTTTCCCCCGTTTTAGCAACATTTTTCATTGATGCTCCGCTCCTGTTGGCTGTAGCGTGATGTTATATAGACTTTCTCGATAAATTGGCTATCTAACACTAAAAGATTTTTTCAATTCAAACCAGTAGTTTCCGAGATTAGCCCGTTCAACCAAACAAACCAACAAACTCTTCCGCTTTATAATATTATTATAGATTATGTAGAAGGTAACACGGCGGCCCACGATTAATAAAACTAATACTGGCACGTTTGAATTTTCAAAGTATCGCTCAGTCAAAAAACAAAAAAAATGAAGCAGTCGCGACTACAGCAACCGAACAGCGACCTTATTGTAATACAAATAAAGATAACTGTGATTTTCAAAGAAATTCAAAATCATTTCAAAGCTTAGATCTCTATGGAGAATAACGTGCAAGAAACTCCTTGGACTCTCACTCAATCAAATCAGTCTTTCAATGTTTACAAATACAAAGTAAGCCTCTCTTCACCTTCTACGTCCAATCTGTCCCAGTCTTTTTTAAAGGGCCAATGGGCACTAATCGAAGAGTCATATTTAGCTTTCATTATTTCTCACAAAAAAATCTTGTTAGTTGTTGCTCACTGGGGAAGTGCGCTAACCTCAGGGTCAGAGACTGGTGAATTTAGAATCCTACAAATATTATAAATGCAAAAGTTTGTGAGGATGGATGGATGAATGGATGGATTTAGCCCAGGGATAGACAGATGATGGTCTGGAATATAAGGGTTTTGTTCATAATATCGACAGTCACTACATCGACGGTCGCTGTATCGAAAATGTTCCAAGGGTTAATGAATCGACAGTACCCCAAAACCTAACAGACAGATGTATTGCTGAGGAGTTTGTTCCGCCACTTCTTCTTCCCAGCTAAAACACTAGGAAGTGGCGAAGGGCGGGCGTTTTGGGGGACTGTCTCTTGTAATTTTGAGGTTCAAAAATTATTATCAGCCAAATATGAATAAATGACTTAAGATTCTGATGGTCGAGCCCGAGCCAGATTTAAATAAAAAACATAAGCTTTTTTAAACTTTTTGATTTGCTTGTTTTTTATGTAACCCACATAAAATGGTTGAAAAATCATAAATTCGTATATATTCAATACCCTTAGTTATTATAACAATAACTTTCAAAATAACTATAAAATTGCTAACAAAGGTTATGTTTTAATTAAATCTGGCTCGGCTCGGGCAGTCGATGTAGCGTACTGTCGATACATCGTACATACTATCGATGTAGCGTACCATCGATTTGGGGTACTGTTGATTCATTAACCGGTCGATGGAACGTTTTGATACAGCGACCGTCGATGTAGTAAATGTCGATATTATGAAAAGACCCCTGGAATAGCATAGATACTTTTTATTCTGGTAGTAAGATCCCGTGGGACAGTACCGAACAAAACGCAGGCAAAGCCGTATACATAAGCTAGTCTGTGATGATTATAATATATTAGGTTGGGATTAACTCATTCAACTTTGAGGACACAAATAGACACAAAAAAACTTATTTACTATAAATGATATTCTTATTATTGTCGTAATGTCGACGCCAACCTGTATACAACGACGACAATAAGATGCGATTTAAATACGATTTTTATTCTGTAGTTTTGTAACTGCTTGACGTTGAACTGACAAAAGTTAAAATTCTTAGCTTTGCTTTCTTTGACGGTTCTTACTCCGTTAAAATTCTTGTCTATGCATAAAACGGTAATAAGTAATAACCAAAGGATGTTAATGACAGAAAGGGAAAAAATGCAAGAAATCTTGATCTGCGCGTGTTATTAATATTAATTTTTACTCTGAATTGTCCTTAATGGTTACATAATGATGTGTCCTCCAGCGGCAGAAGACATGTCCCGCCTATCCCCTGACGCCGTGCTTCTACTGGCGGCGCGAGCACACAACGTGGCCGTCATGCGCGGCGCACTAGCTGCCGGGGCCGACGTGTGCGCGTGTCTGAGAGACAACCGCACCCCGCTACACGCCGCCGTGCTCAGTGTGAGTACAGTACGATAAGTTATAGTGCTGCAGCTGGCACAACGTGACGTCATGCGCGGTGCACTAGCTGCCGGGGCCGACGTGTGCGCGTGTCTGAGAGACAACCGCACCCCGCTACACGCCGCCGTGCTCAGTGTGAGTACAGTACGATAAGTTATAGTGCTGCAGCTGGCACAACGTGACGTCATGCGCGGTGCACTAGCTGCCGGGGCCGACGTGTGCGCGTGTCTGAGAGACAACCGCACCCCGCTACACGCCGCCGTGCTCAGTGTGAGTACAGTACGATAAGTTATAGTGCTGCAGCTGGCACAACGTGACGTCATGCGCGGTGCACTAGCTGCCGGGGCCGACGTGTGCGCGTGTCTGAGAGACAACCGCACCCCGCTACACGCCGCCGTGCTCAGTGTGAGTACAGTACGATAAGTTATAGTGCTGCAGCTGGCACAACGTGACGTCATGCGCGGTGCACTAGCTGCCGGGGCCGACGTGTGCGCGTGTCTGAGAGACAACCGCACCCCGCTACACGCCGCCGTGCTCAGTGTGAGTACAGTACGATAAGTTATAGTGCTGCAGCTGGCACAACGTGACGTCATGCGCGGTGCACTAGCTGCCGGGGCCGACGTGTGCGCGTGTCTGAGAGACAACCGCACCCCGCTACACGCCGCCGTGCTCAGTGTGAGTACAGTACGATAAGTTATAGTGCTGCAGCTGGCACAACGTGACGTCATGCGCGGTGCACTAGCTGCCGGGGCCGACGTGTGCGCGTGTCTGAGAGACAACCGCACCCCGCTACACGCCGCCGTGCTCAGTGTGAGTACAGTACGATAAGTTATAGTGCTGCAGCTGGCACAACGTGACGTCATGCGCGGCGCACTAGCTAATACCCACCTTTGGGGCTCAGGGTGACGATCACATCCCTTGGTTGTACTCCACGTTGCTAGCTCACCGAGCACGCCACAATTTATATTTGTTTTGTGGTTTGTGCGGCCGTGCAGATGCCTCCATGCCTATATGATTATACGTAAGACGGTGCGGCTACGGCGTCATTTTAACAAGCACGAGGCAATTGTCTCACCGTCAGCGATTAGAAAGAATCGCGTAAAGCTAGCTCCTAGAATATAATAGTCCTTTATTTGCACAGAAAGTAGGTACAAGTTCAGATGTTAAATTTATAATGATGCTTTTACTAACTACTTTAACTAAGGCATGCAATCAGTTTTAGCTATAAAGACTCCTTTAATATAATATTCTTAACCCATTCAATCAAATCAATATAATATCAATGACACCTGTAACGGGATAATGAAGAAGTCAGGAATACAGAGTTATCATAATATCAATTTAAATTATTGGTCAGAAATTCGTCAACTGAGTAATAACATTTAGTAATTAATAGATCTGTCAATATCTTTATAAAAAGTGGAAATGTCTCATTTTCAATTACATCGGGTATTTTGTTAAATATGATCAGGACCCATACATATAATACTTTTCTTTAATAGGGCTGAAACGAGTTGTTTATTGTCCTGTTTGTTTGACCGAGACCGACGCGACGGTTTAACATAAATGTGCATGTGCAAAACTGTATCGCAGCTCATACAATACTTGATATTCCAGGGTTCCGTGATGGCATGCTCATTCTTACTGCTGAACGGCAGCAAGTTGAACATGCAGGACGACGAAGGAAAGACACCGCTGCACCTCGCCACCGAAGCCGGACACACTGGACAGGTACTTTTTTGGACACCCTTTTTTTATACATCGCGTAAACTTCGCATGCGTGGTAGGCTTTGATCTCTAAATATAATGACAGCACACTGCAGACTGTAGTGTATGTAGATATCAATATATCTCACTACAAACCGATTACAGTATTGTTACGTTGCCTCGGGCGCGCACGTCGCTCGGTTGTTAATACCGGTCCGTGTAGTGGGGGGCAGTCGTTGTCGGACTGTCGGCCTGTGCGGTGGTGCGTTGGCGAGTCAACTATTAGTGTAACTATCAGTGGATAAATGTGCATATTTTACAACAGCAATAGGTCGCTCCCTATTATCATCATGAGCCTACAACAGTCCACTGCTGGACATAAGCACGCCACTTATCTCGATTTCCGGCATTTCTCATCCAATTGCTACCTGCCACCCTGTGAAGATCGTCGCTCCACCGAACCTGAGGGTGTCCCACTTTACGCTAGCCGACTCGCGATCTCAACTCAAGAACACAACCCCTACGGTCATCGGTTGTACGACTAATAACGGTGACAGTCGAGAACATAAACTGCTTCAAAGTCGCTTTAAAAAAAAAAAAAAAGCCTTTTTATTTCCTATAAACCTTAAGAATCATTTACACCCTACATATTCTTATTCTAAAGTTAGTAAGTGACTCTAATGTTAGTATTTTTTATTTATTGTTATAGGAACCCCTTGATAGGGTATAGGCCTCCTCCAATTTCTTTCATTTCTCCCTGTCCTGCGCTGATCTAGACCAGTTTTTCCCCGCTATAGATATGATGTCGTCCACCCATCGTTTTTGTGGTCTGCCTACTTTTCTCTTTCCTTGAGGACCAGTCCATTCTGTACACTTGAGAGTCCACCTCTGGTCGGTGTATCTTGCTACATGGCCGGCCCAGTTCCATTTTAGTTTTAGTGCCTGATGTAGCGCATCTGTGAGTTTTGTCTTTTTTCTTATTTCTTGACTTCTTATTTTGTAAATTTTCCTTAGGTTTAATATACTTCTTTCCATTGCTCGTTGACAAGTATTTATTTTGTTACGGATCTTGTTTGTAAAGGTCCAAGTTGGGGAGCCATAGGTCAAGCAAGGAAGAATGCAGGTGTCCATTACAGTCTTTTTCATATCTAGGTCG
This sequence comes from Cerastis leucographa, assembly GCA_963082945.1. NCBI lineage: Eukaryota > Metazoa > Arthropoda > Insecta > Lepidoptera > Noctuidae > Cerastis > Cerastis leucographa. Next base: position 8,521,272 of record OY720361.1, read on the forward strand.
TAGTTACCTTTCAGTATTTCCTTGTGCGCCCAGTATTTGTTCCAGCTGCATGTGATTCTTCTGTTGACCTCGTCTTCATTAAAGTCGCTTTATAAAGAGCTAATTTAAAAAAGCAAAATATTTCGATAGGACTACATGGGACAACAAAAGGTGCACGGTTCGGGTTGGTCGTTTCCTATGGAGAAGAACCGGCAAGAAACTCCATGGTTCTCTCTCCTCCTTTGAAAATAATTTGGTTTTACAATATTTGAATGTTACAGCGTTAGTACTTAGGTATGGGAGGACAGCGTAGGCCCGACAATAAGTCGTTGCTTAGAAAAGGATAAAGCAAAGACAAAAAAAAACGTTGCTTACGTTCGTAGAATGGGGAATGTCTGTCAAAGCTAGTTGTAGAGCTCGTGTCCATAGCTGTCAGTCCCCATTTGACCAGAGATGTCAAGTTACGAGTATTTCCAAGCCCGTTTCTAGTGATAGTGACTATTTCAGTTTAATAGATTGTCAATAAATGACGATGTTTCAAACTTATCTACGCTATTGCTAGAACCATTCGTTTCACAGAAACCTTTCCCATTGGGTCGCGTTAAAAGTAGATTTGAATATAAAATGATATCTGTTCCAGGTTTGTCTGCTACTCAAGTACCGCGCCGACCAGTCGATAGTAGACAAGGAAGGTCAGATGCCGCTTGACATCGCCGTCAACAACGCTAACGCGGATATTGTAACTCTGTAAGTGAAAACTAACTTACTTTTTAACAACTAATATAATGAAAAAAAAAAAACCGGCCAATTGCGAGTCGGACTCGCGCACGAATGGTTCCGTACCATTATTTATAAGAACGAGCATAAAAAAAAAACACTTTTTTGTATGGGAGATTCTGTTTTTAGTATATTTTGTTATAGCGGCAACAGAAATACATAATCTGTAGAAATTTCAACTGGCTAACTATCACGGTTCATGAGATACAGCCTGGTGACAGACGGACAGGGAAGTCTCAGTAATAGGGTCCCGTTTGATCCTTTGGGTACGGAACCTTAAAAAAGAACAGCTGTCCAAGCTACAACATTAATTTTCTTCAGGACTCTAAGGTTCCCAGGTATGGTGTAGAACAAAAAAATGATCGCAATGACAGGGAGAACCAGTGCCTTTCGGCTTCGTTAAGAGGGGTTTTACACCCTTTATGTATACACGCAGCAACTTTTAAAAGTGATTTTCTCCTACTGTATTGATTAAGGTTTTACGTTTTCACGAACATGGAATTTTGGAAGCCATACTATTACGAAATAGGTCTTATCTCAACGTAGAAACCGTAATTTCACGATCAAATCACTTCTCAGTTTTGGTTTGTTTTAGACGTGACTGTACACCTCTGCCGATCTCTTCGGGAATTATAGGAATATGTATGTTTATGACTTTATAAAAGAGACCAGAACAAGAAAAAACAGCGAACAAGATTCGCTGAAAACAAGCAGTTCACTTAGATAATGATTTTTCACACCACCTGCTCGATAATGTCAAATTATATGTCATGCAAACCTAACCTAAAGTAAGTCATTAAAGACCTGAGGTCTAGCAGGGCAATAATATTGTACTGAATTTCATTATGACCCGCTGGTCAATAATGTGATTTGAATTTGGAACATAAATCGCATACGAATATTCACGCATTCACCATTATTATCTGCACAAAAAAATTAATTCGAAATCGAACTGGCCACCACGAGATAGAATATAATTAAAAGAAAAATAGAACACAAATCAACAAAGAGGCGCGAATACTGGAAATTGCTTTGCTTTGTTCATTGTTATACAACAAATTACTTAAAATATTGCAAATTCTCACAAAAATGTTGAGTGACGATAGTGATTTGACTCCGGAATACTTGATTCTAGTACTACTGCTTTTATTCTCTCGTAGATGGTGTGAAAAGTAGAGTATTCACCTCGGGGATAAAGGTGCCTTCGTCTTGGGCGACCTTGATTCCCACGCTGCACTCAGGATTCTTATCTTAACTCCCTCGCTTTGCTCGGGAGTTAACTCTAAACTCCCTCGCTCCGCTCGGGAGTTAACGCTAAAATCCTTCATTTTGCTCGGGATTCAATACGGCGCCCGTTACATAAGACACTACTTTATCCCCTTGGTGCATAATCTACTATTATTTATCCGTGGTGCTAGGCAACTGGGCTTATTGGTTGTAAACGTCCCTTTCTGCTGATATAGACGGAAGTGGAAATCATGTTTTTCCTACTCCTCCGCTATTCTTTTCTGATTAATTTCGTTGGATCCCTCCAAGGCAGTAAATTTTTTTTTTTTTGCCTCTTCGCCCAGCTTCATTGTCTCGGCGCTTTTCTGGTGGTCGCCACTGTTGATCCTGGCTTTCAGGAGTTACAGTGGTTTGAGAATAGTGTAGCGAGCTTGTCCCAAATAAAAAAGGACATGAAATAAACAGATCACGGATCAGTTTATCCGTGATCATGGCATTTGCAACAGCGCCAAAATATTGGGAACTCAAAACAAATAATAAACATAGTATATTTCCTATTACAAGTGTTATTGATAGTGTTAGTGACCATGTCAGTTTAAAAAGTTATTGACGACAGGCCGTGTCGACGGCGCGTTCGTGTTCCACGCGCGCCTCAAGGAGATGTCAGCAAATCGGAAGGGGTCCGAGAGGGCCGATGCCTGCCAGGGCTGCGGGTTGTTCGAAAGAGATACCGTGGCCTTGGAACACAAAGGGCTAAGAAGGAACATGGATGGGTTTTAGTCAGTACTAGTCTGACACTCCCTTCCGCTCAGCCCAGAGCAGGAGGGGTTAATTGATGGTTTCCCACACGTAAAAAAAAAAAAAAAAGTTATTATTATTTTGTGTGCAGATTAAGGCTGACCAAGTTGAACGAGGAGATGCGTGCAAGCGAGATGTCGTCGAACGACGACACGTACAACGAAGTGTTCCGCGACTACACGCAGCTCGCGCACTCGCATCCCGAGCGACTCGTGCGCGCCAAACATAACAACAACGAAGGTATTATTTATTATACAAGGTGTAAGGTACACCGACGCGAAAACGCTTATAAAAACTCAGTACATCATTCTGAACCCCCACATACACCGTGTAAATCACCTCATCACGAAGCCGCCAACCAAGCATTCTGTACATGAAACTAAGTAACTTTACGCAAAAATTATTGCTGGGAAACGACTTTTTTTTGGGGGGTGTTCAATCATGTTTTGTGGTAGAACTCAATGTAACTCACTCAAAACATTGTGCTGACGGACGGATTGAATAGTACCGACGGGGGTCGTGGAGGTATTTTAAGTAAAAATCTTACATTAAAAACTTGTATTTAAAAAAATACTTGTCAAAAAGTTGGAACTTTGACCCCTAATATCTCCGTAACTAGAAGGTTCCCAGGTATGGTGGAGAACAAAAAAATGATTGCAAAGGGAGAACCAGTGCCTTTCGGCTTCGTTAAGAGGTGTTTTACACCCTTTATAAATTTTTCACCGTAATTTTTTTTTAAATCAGATTTTCCATGCGTTTTGACCGTGTAGGTATTGCATTTTTGTAGGCAACAGCAGTTTTTTTTTAAATTACCCTTGTAAAATTTCTATCTGGGGGGGTTCAGAATGATGTACTGAGAACGTGGTGGGTGTTTTTGGTTGCCCTTACACCCCGTATTATTATTATAGTATAGCTAGCCCACATCATCCCACTGCTGGGCAAAAGCCTCCCTCTATTCCTTCCAACGGTCACGATTCTGTTCTACTTCTTTCCAATTCTCAAAGAAGACATCCAGTTCGTACCGCCACTTCATTCGTGGTCTGAAAAGATATTACTACTCCGATCTCCGCTTATTACACACACGCACTTACACATATTACTACGTTGCTGCATGGTTGTGTTCCCTCGTGGTCATACTCGGAACTAACGCAGCCATCTTTTTTTTCAATACAATTTCTACAGACGAACACTGTTTTAAGCTTTCAAGGATAATAACTAAACTTACACTATCACTTATTATTTCCGTTATGTTTACCGAAAATATCCTGTACGGAAATCACGGAAGATATCTCGTAAGTGATAGTGTAAGTTCCACAGACAAGTTTACAAATGTTACTCAAAATCGTCGCCCAATTTTGGGCTGACTCAATTTGAATAATTGTCCTCGACGACACGCTAAGAAGAAACAGCACCATCCTGACAATGCATTTAAACCAAAAGAAAAAAAAAATATGAGACATTTGAATGTATTTGGTTTTCATTAGGTTTCAGTAGGCACTGATTTGTTGTTAGCCATGACACAAAACCCCCAAACGTGGAGAGATTTGGAAGATACCTACACTCGCCATTGGGTGGCCTAAGTTGAAGAAGAAGACGAAGAAGTTTTGTTTGGGACAGCCGATTATTTTTTTTGGCGAAGATAGAGAAAGTTGTCCCGTTCGATGGTATAGACCATCAATCTAAACAAGTTTCTCCGCACCTTTAAATATGACCACACCTATCTGATACGCACTCACCAGCGTAGCCTTTTCCCAATATATGTTCGGTTGTAGTCGGCTTCCAGTCTTACCGGATGCAGATCAATACCAGTATTTAACATGGAGCTACTGCCCATCTCACCTACATAATCCAATTAGTACTGGGTAATACGATACCCCTATGGTAAGACTGGTTGTCAGACTTTCGGACCACTCACTACCAGTAACGAGACTATTTCTGATACGCACTGTATACTTTATTATATTACTTGTGTAGGTGAACAGCCGAGTGAATGACGCAGCGAGTCGGGCGGTCGGCGACGATGGCTGTGGTAGCGACCGCATCACAACGGTCTTCACTACGGTCAGCCACGCCCGCGGTCACGGGCCCACAAGTTTGTGTTAAATGACGTCACACATGGGAAGACAACTAAATACATGTTTCCGATCGCTTACAACCCTAATCTCTTCAAAGTTAGAGTGAACAGGCTTCTTCTGGGTAAGCTCGTACCATCGTCGACTTTGTCTATGTCATCTCTGACTTAGACTAGAGTCAAGAGCAAAGCCTTACAGTAAAAGAAGTTTCCTCAGAAATGGTAGGTGGATGAAACTCATTACTATAATGTTCGCCACTAAGATATTTTAACACGTTGCAGCTAAGCCTAAGTGGTATTTCGTTTTTCTTTTTTATATAATTTATAGCACCCTAAAGTTGGTATTCATCGTAGCTTTACTTAAACTTCTGCGACGTCCCTACTGTTCTGACACATCGAGTTTAAAAAGTTCGGCTTTGTAGAGCGTCATCTTGACATTTATGTAGCCCGTGAAACATGTGCATATTACTTACACAAAATAATGCAAGTAGCAGCCATACCATTGAAACATTCACCAATCAGAAGTTGTAATGGCTCAAGGGCAGGCCAACGTAAATTCATACGTAGCTACTGTTAACAAGATACAGATTCCAATGTTCCATACCGCGAAGAGAAATACCTCTTGATGCCTTCGATCTCTAAACATAGGAATTTGTGTCGTGTTACCACTAGTTACGTATGAATTTTCGGTGCACGCTGGCATTTATCGGCATATGTATGACGCGCGAAAGTCTCATCCTAATGCTGGTATATTCAGTACCATACTTTACTATCGTGACTAAGCCTAGCTTCTGTTACTTCGTTGTCTTCCCTATGTAATGTGACAGTAAACAATCGCCTACTATATAACGAAATAGTAATCACTGTGCTAAGTACACTAAAAGGCTGTAAGGACTTGTTCAAGTTGACGAACGTGTTACGAATCTTTTTTTTTTATATACTTACGTTATTTCCTGTATTTTTACATTGATATTGAGAAAATTATAGTGATATTAGCGTTGCTCTTTTCTAATAAATGTTGTTCCAAATCTCGGATAGTTTAATTTCGACTTAATATTACTGGCCATTGGCATTTAAAACGATATTGAATAAAATATAAAGCGTAATAAATAATATTGAATTATAATAAAGTGCTTACTTGGCCAGGGGTCGACATAATGATCTCTGTTACATTTTTATACGAGGCTTAAAAAAAAACAATCTAAAATATAAACTTTTTGCTGCCAAACACACATATTCAATTATTTAAATATACATCGTAGGATAATTGTTAATTATATATGAATTGAAAACAATTATTTAGTGATTGTGCCTGAAGTCCAATTTGTCAGAGAAAATAATAATAATACTGGCTGTATAGATCGTATAAGAAAACAAAAAGAAAGAGTATTGCTATCTTTTACCTAAAAGCAGGACTAAATAGAACTTAAACTAACTTAATTCACTGAAACTTGTATGGAAGTTCCATACAAATATGAGCTTTAAATTAGGTTGAACTAGGATTTTGCGCTACCTAATTTAAAAGGTCTATGTGTTGCTCTGTCTCTGTCTTATGTCGTGTTTAAGAAAAAGATAGCAATAATTCAGCATCACTGCAGAATCAGGACCACTGTGTGAATTTGTAGCTTTGCTACATAATCTACATACGAACACTTGAATCAAGCGCTTCAAGCGATTTCTCCCATTCATGTTGACAAAACATTCAGCTGAGAGGTGTATATAATAATCGAAATTATTGTAATAATAAATGTTATCGATGCATAGCGTAGAAAGTCGGGGGTGGCGAGTGACATGTAAGCTTTAAATGTTAACCTTTTAAGTATGTGTTACTTTATTATAGATACAAAGAAATGTATCGAGAAAAATAATAACACTCTGAAAGAGCAAGGGCGGTTTCAGATTAAGCTCGTTTTTGGAAGCGCGTGTACGGGCCTTTTGTTTCACGAGTGACCAGTACGAGCGTTGACGCGATTATAAGCTCGTAAAAGCGTGATCCGCTAAAGACGTTTCCGCGCACACCCGGTCACCACATTATCCAACGCGAACACGTATAAATGCGTTCGATATTTGAAGCTCGTAATGTGGCGTGCGTGTACGCGCGTAAGCCGGTACTAGCTTACAAGCGTCACAAAATACGCTAGTCTGAAACCTAAGCTACTCTTATAATTACAATGGTTTTTAAAAAGCAACACATTTTTTTAATGATTCTGATAAATCAGATTTCAGTCAACCAACCATTCAGGGAATGTAGTCTGACAGTATTTGTTGATCTTGCTACCTTAATATATCTCGTAGAATGAAATAAAAATAATAATAAATTTCTGGATATCCTCCTGCCTCTGCGCAAAAGCATCAAATATGTGGAAGGCCATAATTCAAAGGGTGGTGTGATTTTCTTTAGTGAACCAAAGATTTTAGTATTGGTTTTATATTGTAAGAGTAATATTTAGTTGAAAATTATGAGGTTTGTATAACTTTCTGGCCTATACACCCAAAGGTTATAATCTATGAATTAAAGTGCGATTAATCACATTCCTGTATTCAAAAATTAACAAGCCATTCCAAAAATGTTGGCATTTAAATGTTTATTTCTTTAAGAATTCGGCTCAGATATGAATCTCAATCGAAACTTATTATTGCTAGCTATTATGGTTTTTAATATGTTTTTTTTTTTTTTATTAAATGTAATTTAGTGTGCCTATCTAATAAAATATCACTTGCCAAATTATTGCAATATTCTCAACTTGCCTTTGTAATATTGCTTTTGCAATTAAATACAGCGATTTTTTATAAACTTTACCAGTATTTTTTTTTTGTAAACAGTATAAACTAATTGTATTAAAATGTTCTGTCGTACTATATTATAATATCCTTGTAAAGGGACAAAAGGGTTGGAATATTTTTGTATAAAGCCAGGCCAGCCTAACGCCATTTTATTTTCAAAAGAAACGTGACGGTTTAGAAGATTTTGGCTAATACAAACCTTGTATACCAGCTATTAATTCATACAAGTTTAAATAGTAGACGCTATTTTGAAAAAAAAATGGTAGAAGTTATAGGCTGGCCACTTAATTGAAACCCGCTCCCTCACCATCTACATATTTTTAAACATTTAATGTTCTATAGTTAGCTCAGAGCATTAGTTTGTCATAACAAGAGTTAGTAAAAACTTATATACACGCGATATTATAATATCCTCCTCTTATACATAGCTTTATGCGTTATTCCCGTATTACTATTGCGATGAATTTACCGATATACTTTAAGTCTTCTACCTATTATAATGTTAATGCTTGTTAGATGTTACTCCTATTAAGATTTTTTTCGAAGTTTAAGTCTATGTCTAATAATACTATATTATCTATTTAACTATTCGTATATCGGATACCAGTTCTATAGGTGGTGTATGTCATACGAATTTGAAATTGGAACGAATTTAATCTTCTACACGTTGAAACTATTGTCTGTAGTTTTGATTCCGAAGTGTTCAAAATCGACTAATACGAGTCGGAATCCTGAATAATGTAACCAAATTAAAGTGCCATCGCGAAGGCACTTTGTCGATTAAAGGTTAGCGCACACGTTTAAGCATTGCACCTTCGACGTCACATCGGCTGATGTGGTCGGTGACTACCAGGTGTTCTATGCAAATGTTTTTACATCTGATAAAACTGTTGGCTTTCCTGTTAATAAATAAACAAACTGCGCTTAATCGGATCGGGTCGGCACCTCAGAGGTAACCCTTCGGCCGGAGGTTTGCAACGGCTGTATGAAAGTGGCAACGACCCGACGTTAGCTCGTAACCAGCCGACCCCGATCCGAGGAAATGCGATTACGGTGCTTATACGTGTGCGTTGACCTTAAAAAAGCCGTGGCTGTCGCGAACTTTAAATTAGTTATGAAGAATAACTAGACGCCCTTCACAATTATTTTACCTCTAGCTTTACATCGCTGACAAAATCACAGTAAATCTTTATTGTAGTTACAATAAATATACGAGAGAGCCATAAGCAACTTTAATGTAACAGTACTGTAAAGCTTGATTTTCTTTCATTTAATAGTTTACAAAAACCCTAATCACAGTAATCACTACACGACAACCGGTTTCTTTTCGAATAATTCCTGATGATTTAGTCAAGTGCGCGGCAAACCAGCTTTGTTATTGTAAGAAAACGAATTGTTCCACGTAAGAATACTCTTGTTACACTGTTAATGTATCGTCTATTATTATAGTTGTATTTGAATAAAATATTTGACAAGAGAACGAATTTTATTCATGTGTTGTCCTCTCCCTTTTGTGATTCTTGTGTGATATTTTGAAAGAGGCTAATGTTTAATCGTGGTTATCTGTGTTTTATTTATAAATGCGTTCATATCGATAGCTTTTTTACATGTCGCAACAGACAGTACCTTCTAAAATGCATACAGCACATGCTCTGCTTTTTAGGGTTCCATACCCAAAGGGTCAAACGGGACCCTATTACTGAGACTTCGCTGTCCGTCCGTCCGTCTGTCACCAGGCTGAATATCATGAACCGTAATAGGTAGCCAGTCCATCTATATTACTATACTCTTTGTAGCCAGTTAACATTTCTACAGATTATGTATTTCCGTTGATGCTATAACAACAAATACTAAAAACAGAATAAAGTAAATATTTAAGGGGGGCTCACCCATACAAAAAAGTGATTTTATTGCTTGTTTTTTTAAATAATGCTACGGGACCCGTTTTTTGCTTTGTCTTGCCTTGGTTAATACTAGAAATAAAAATACTCAGTAATGCACAAAAGAAGTTTTAATATAATAAATATTTAATTAAGTATTTAATACCAAATACATAGAAAAAAAACGAAAGAACCATTTTTCATTGGTACACATTGGTTGTTACACATTTTGCCAAAGTTTATATTACCGAAGTGTGACATTGTACATAATATAATGCGAATTGATATAGAACGAATCAATATTATCAATAAATTCATTATAATTTAGAAACTACTCAATTGTAGCTTGGGATGTTAATACATTGTGATGGTTATTAGATATTATTATTAATTTTATTTAACTATTGCCATTTGATAATATAAGGCATTACATTTTTAAAACCAATGAAAAATTAATTGAAGAATCAAAACAAAAAACAATAGAAATGTAATTATCTGAAACCACTTTTTAAGATGTTCTTTACAAAGCAGGACCTGCCTGCTTTTGTACTGTGATTCCTTAGAACTATTGTTCTTTTAAATTTCACTCTTATACTTAAAGAAGTAGAAAAATGAACGAACATAGTCAACAAAAAAATATAGTGTTCTTGTTAGAAAATACCAGTAGCAATATTTTAAACAGAAAACCATATTCCCCAATGATGGTTTCAGACATAAACTGCAATCAAGGTCATGGATTAGGATCCAAAAATATCTAGGACACTTGAAGAAGATTTCAATCGCCGGGTGGTTTAGTTAAGACCGAAGTTGGACCAAAGAGAGGAGTAGGAAAGAGGTTGGTTAGCCGGTGAAGCGACGGGCGAGGCCGAGGGCGCGGACGTGCCGGCTTGCGAGCGCGACGCGCCCTGGTTGAACAGTAGCGACGTCGACGGCGGCGCGCGGCGGCGGGAAGCCAGCCCACCGGTACCTGTTGATAACACAACATTAAAATATGTGGCAATTCATCTTTACGCGCTGAGTAAGGACCAGTACAATAGAGGAAGCAAAAGTAAGGATAAAGTAACATTTAGATGAAAGTTTCAATAAACTATCTTGTTTTGAAACAGGCCATTGGCCAACCTGATGCAAGTTGCTGTTCCCGCTAATACAACTGCACTATCATCTGTAGAAGAAGCTCAATTAGCATTAGACATGAAACCATATGTTACCTTGTTCGCCGCCCTCCGGGCAGTACTTGATAGTGTGGGCCCTGTCTCCGGTGGCGCCACACCGGGGACAGCGGAAAGCGCGCAAAACTGGGCACAGCACTTTACCACGCCAGTCCTTCAGAGCGTGCGAAGAGTAGCACTCTTCGTTCTCTCCATTGTTCTTGCAGAATGCACATTCCTGCAGAAATAATATATATGTTATTTCAGTCAGGCAATCACGGCGGAACGTAGGTATATGTACTGTCAACAATACTATTACATTATTCACTAGTATTTCATATTAACTAACATTTAAAATATAAGAGTCCTACTCTTATATTTTAAATGTTACCCTAGTCTTATGTGTAAATGTTTGTTCGTTCGTACCAATATGGGTATGCCAATAGTAACTATACATGCATTTAAGAAAAATGTAAGTACTCGAAACGACAATAAATCTTGTGGCATTAAGTCCGCCTATGTACCGCGATTATACAATTTGTACATGCAGTTTAAATGAATAAATAAGTATAAAACTATTAATTAAACTGGTGCTATTAACAGGAGTGAACCTTCCAAAAACCGGGTGTTGTATGTTGTTAAACAAAGATTAGCTTACGTTCGGTAAAGCACGTCGCATGCGCCGGTCGCTGCGGGCTTTAGCGACTTCTTGCAGGAACTCGTACAGCAGACTGGGACGAATGGAGCGCAGCACGGATAGCTGCTCCCGAGTCAACATTGACACGTAGTTGTTTGCTGATGATAGACCTGAAATTTTGTCCTTTACTTAATAACATACACAAAAAGAACATTAGGTACTTTTTGTATTGATTAAAAAGTGCTCGGAGATGTGATTTTCTTTCTGAAAATCAATAGACACGGATATTTTACATTCCAGGGTTAATAACAAGCATTTTGTGGGAACTAAGTCTTATCAATACATTATACGCTTAAAAAATCCACGCCATACTAAAGCGAAAAAGTAACATCAAAACAGAAAATACATACTTTTGACGAGAAAGTCGAAGGTGTCCATCATTTCGTTATTTCTCGAGTTTTGCATATTATTATTCGTATTATCAGGCCATATGTTGGACGATCCAGATTCTGAACGACTGCTATAGCCTGCAATAAAACATTTTATGGTGACCTCATGGATACAAAATATTTACATTATTTTGCAAAGGGTATCAATTTACCTGTAAAATAGTTGTTGACGCTAGCATCGTCATTGAACATGTCAGATCCATTCATGCGCATATTTGTTAACAAATCCTCCATGTCGGCGACAGAGGGTGCTGCAGAAAACACATAATACATCAATAAACATTTGGGCACACAATTTAGCAGCTAGCACCTAACACCTGGCATTTATTTCAGCATGCCGCAATGCAATGTCCGAGATACGCTGCACATGACGCGTGGCAATAAGCGAACTACTTCTCTGCTCTTCTTGCTGTGACCCTTCCGACGCGGACGATTTAAAGATGAAGAAGGGAATCCTATATCTAACCCACACTACGAAAACATACCTACTGCCACTAAATAATGGCGATGTCTCAGTTAAACTATGAAAACAGCACGGACGTGCGGTGAGATTGAAAGGTACACTTTTGTCATATAATCGTATGAGTAGGTACCTGAATCAGCAACTTTGGGTTCCTGTTGTGCCAGCAAGTTCATCAACTCATTGCCTCCGAGACCATGCATCATTGGAGTCATGGACGACATTACTCCTTCCGGGGTGCCTACGTTCCTTGTATCCGGAAACGGGAAGCTATCCTGAGAATACATAGAAGGATATGGCATCGATGGTACACGACTTAACGATTCGTTGATATACCTACAGTTTAAATCACATGTTTAAATAAAAAACTTCCTTAGTTATTACGAGTTTGGGCTCATTGAGCTACCTACCTCTTTATAAAACATTGATTTTGAAGCGCGACGGCATCACATTTGATTTATTCAAGTAACAGGTATGTAAAAATAAAATAACATACGATTCGATCACGTATGGTTATGGCAGGTAGGCACTCAATTAATTATCCAATTTTACATCTTGATTCCATCGTTCAATCGGCTAATTATTTTGAGAAAGTGTGGGTAAGTGGGCACTAAGTAATATTAGCGGAAGCCTCTTGAATACTTACCGTCGTTGATGTAGGATTGGGATCACCAGCAAGTGTAAAAATAGGTTTTTGATCTTCCATACTGAAACTCACCGATGCAGATTCCATTTCAAAAATAAATCTATTAAAATTCAAAAGAAAACTTCACAAAACTAAATCAGATGATTAAACTTTGCACGTCGTAAGCCGTCGGCGATGGAAAGGACTCAATGTATCGTCGCTGCACCATTTATACTAATTACCTTTCTTACATACGTACAAACATAAATACTCATAGCCAGGAAACTTGTTTTGAAGCTGGTTAACAATCTACCCTCATATAAAAAAAAAACTGAATATTATCAAATATTCCCCTAAAACTAGAAAGATACAAATATATCTAAATATATAATCATAATGTCACTGATGTTTATACATACTCTTATGCTGTATATGTTTTGATTCATCAATAATCAGAAATATTATCTAGAAGGAGGGTAGTTGTTTATAAATTCTTATCTTGTTCGATCTTTGTTTTGTAGCACCGTGGTGGTATTTCGATATTTTAGTTTGTTATTCTATTCAGACATTTTATGATAAGCCAATCAGTGCGCAAAAACAAACATGCTTAGTTCTATATATTTTGTAGAACAATGCTCTGTTTTGAATCTAGAATGTTCATTGGAGCGGAGTAGATAATTAAGCCAAAAACTTTAACTTTTTGCGTCGGAGGTAAAAGAACTAATAAAAGCTTTTAAAATAAAGAAGGAAGGAGGTTGTACTGCTGAGCAGTCTATATAACTTTATTCAAGCTTAGGTAGACCCTCGAATCCATGACCGATGACGCACCCAAGGGTAGACGAAATGGTGATACGAACAAAGTACCTAGATTTGTGTCCCAGTCCTACGGAAAGCTTTGAGGGTGCGATCCCGATAGCTGCACCAAGGTGTGTCCAATATCAGCGTGAGAGGGGCGCATCAAAATGCTAGTTGGTCGTAAATTGCGTAGACAGCAAGTACCCCGCCATCTTAGAAAACTCATCTCCAGAGCAAATTAGAATATGTAAAACGGAAATAGTACCTAAAGACACAACAAAACAAATGTTATCTACAGTTGCAAATACAATTAGAAAAATGATAGATTCTCTTTACTTTATAGTACTTAAGTTTGTATGAGCTGATGGCCAAAATTACCACTTTCTGGAGCCCTGACGTAGTCAGAAGGCGTCGCGACAGACGTCGTAGAAGATAGCAAGACGAGCTAGACAAAACCAGCGACATTGGTGGCGTGGTCCACATTGGCCCTGGATCGAAACAACTGGAAGTCATGGGGAGGGGCCTTTGCCCAGTGGGATGACGCAGGCTAACAGTATCAGTATATGAATACCGAAGTCAAACATGAATGTTAAATTGACAATCACCTACCAACAAATCAAATTTATATGAAAAATTTAAGTTGAGGGTCAACGTAAAATATTTCGAGCCCGCATCATAAAGCCAGCCATACACGCTACGGTCTACCGGAGAGGTCCACCTGTGCAGGTATGCCTGCGCAGGTAGACCGGAATGTGTGTGGGAATAGACCTGTGCAGTTTTTTTGAACCTGCGCAGGTGACCGGAGCAAAATCGAAAATCAATTCTTTTGAGTAACACCGTACGGTGTACCTATGCGTGTGTGCGTGTACTCCGGTCGCCTGTGCAGGTCGCGTCAGTTGTTTTCTAGTGTTTCTTTCGGACGTGCCACGTAACAACAAAGATTACCATAATCGAGACAAAAAAAACCGGCCAAGTGCGGGTCGGACTCGCGCACCGAGGGTTCCGTACAAACAATTAGGTACTGAAAAAAAAAAATACTGAAGAGAATAAATAAAAATATGTGATGTAACTAAAAAATTAAGGTTCTCGGAATTTTTTCTTTATATGTGCTATAAAACATTGCTTCATGCCAAATTTCAAGATTCTAGGTCGACTGGAAGTACCTTTTAGGTTTTGGTTCCCTTGCAAGTAGTTGCGAGTTAGAAATTATGCGGCTTAAATTGCTGTTTCTTTTGATTTCGTGGACATAGAAGTTTGATTTTGTAACAGCTTAAAGGTTTTATAGACCTGAGTATTTGATATGAATTTCAATTAAATACCTCAAGGCGTTCATGAGGAAAGGGGTAGGAAGTTTAAAATTATTAAAAATATTTTTATTATATGATGTAACTACAAATTTACGGTTTTCGCAACTTTTCCTTTATCTGTGCTATAAGACGTTGCTTCGTACCAAATTTCAAGATCCTGAGTTCACGGGAAGTACCCCGTAGGTTTTGATTCCCTTGCGAGTGTCGAAAATTTGCGAAAATTTGTGGCATAAACGGCTGTATCTTTTGATTACGTTGGCTTAGAAGATTTTTTCACAGCTCAAAGGGACAGTAGACTTGAGTATTTGATATAAATTCCAGCTTGATACCTCCACGCGTTCCTGAGAAAAAGGGTCTTGACAGACAGACAGACGGACAACAAAGTGATCCTATAAGGGTTCCGTTTTTTCCTTTCGAGGTACAGAACCCTAAAAGGAAGCTGCTTATACAAGGTGTTGTTTTGCAACCTCGTCAAATTCAAGGAGGTTACTATACGAATGATTCTCGTCCCGAATCAATAACAAAATGGGTATGTTATTTTTATTTTTTTTCTTATTTACGGAAATCGGTAAGTGTGAACCACCCGTTTTTTAAACGCGGGACGTCTGATTCTTTATGTCTTGTCTGACAACCTCCTGAATTCTGACGAGGATGCAAAACAACACCTTGTAGATTACTCATAGAAAAATTGAGAGAAATTGAGAAATTTCACTGTTTTTGTATCTTTTATCTTCAAAATTAAAGCAAGGCCTAGCAATGTCAGCGCGTCATCGTCATCATTCGATGCCATTGCAAAAAGAACAGAAGACCGCTTCGGTACACCGGAACGTCCCCATACACGCTACCACTGTTCGGTTGACCTGCGCAGGCACACCTGCGTCACCTCTCCGGTAGACCGTAGCGTGTATGGCTGGCTTTAGGAAGAACTGCGTAAACAACACAGTAATAAAATATGAGTCAGGGAGCAGCTCAGAGCACATACTATTTGGTAAACAAAATAACACGTTACAAAGTACGCAATTATTATTATACCAAATTAAAAGATTATCCAAATACTAAGCTTTGATTTTAGATAAATCTTTTAGAACGAATAATAAAAGCCACTTCGGGAAAGTTAGCGCGAACGAGTATAACTCCGAGTATAATCCAGGCAAAACGATGCGTGTTGAATTATACATACATAACATCACGACTGTAATCCCCGATGAGTTAGGCAGAGGTGTACCTGATAGTATACCCACATTACGCCTCATATTTTTTAAGTTCTATGTAATGGGGGACGAGCCTATTGCCATCAACTGGGCACATATCCAGACTCCGAGACATTTTTGTAATGTTTTTAATCCTATGTTGTATTCATTAATGTGACGTCATACCCACAAATGTGTATGGAATATACAATTTGACTAGAGTAGACACTACGAAGAGTAGTTGTTCCCGAAGCCTGCAGGAATCCGGGTTCTTAGGTGTCTCCGGGCCTGTGCATTAGTCTTTCAAGCGCCGAAAAATCAACCATGGTTGCTTTCACGAATGTTTTGTTACTTGTTAGTGAGGCAAACTACAAAAGGAAACAGAATCAGGATACTAAGTAGGTACCTACTTAAAGAAGTGGGATACGGGATCAGGATTAATTTAATAAAAGCCGGAACACCATTTTGACCATTTATTTTGGCAAAATTAGATTTCACAAGGTAAATACTAATACAACTTTATTTAATCATGTCCTAATTTCATCAACGTGAACTATTGGCGTTATAAAAAACTAAGTTTTATCACATAAATTTACAATTACAAATTATAAAATAATAAAAATAGGAACTTTAAAAATGACGTGCTTTTTGATCTCCATCGGGAAGTTAAGAATGACTTATTATAATAAAACAAGATTAACTACAACTAGTAAGTACTTTTAGTGTTATATAAAGTAAATTAAATTATTAGCTGAACAAGTGAGAATCCGGGAAGCTTTAAAGCCGTCTGAATCAACTTGTCGATATTTAAACACTACAAAAGACACAACTACCTAATACAAATTAAAATATAAATGAATTGAGGCGGACTCAACAGTTTGCGTTATTTTAGGTTATTTATATGGATAATAGTATTATTTTAAAGTAAGTACTAGGTTACATATAAGAAGCGAAATATTGTACTTTCATTCACTGTTAGAAAGGGCTTTGAATTTGGCCTATATAACTTTCGCCATTTTAATTTATAGAAATACAAACCAGCTTTGTACTTATGAGAGAAAATCGCTAAGATCAAAGTGTCAACGCATGCTTTAGAAGATTTTGTACATTACAATACTCGTTTGTTTTAATGCCAGATATTGATTGATACAGGTTTTACTACAGGTTTCACAGTTGTACTGATAATGCCATCAGTGACAAGATTCTAACTTTGAAAGCTTTTATCGCGGAAACGAGACGCTTTAGAAGACTTTGTCACACAGAAACCTGGCTTGAATTGATATTAGCTATTGATAATACAGGTTTTATGTATGGCCGCTATTTTTAATATAAAAAATACAGGTGAAGCTAATAAAAAGCTTGTAAAAATAGCAGAAGTTAGGCAGGCCACGCTGCATACAAAAATCTTACAACCCCTTTGGAACGGCACGTTTGCTCTGTCGATAACACAAAAAAATACACACAACCAGCCAATTACGTTCAATATTTCGTCAGTAGCAAAGTATTCAAAACAGTTTGGTACAATTAAATTAACTTAAATTATTTATTCAACGTTGATTTTTATGTGTGAAATTGATAGAAATACAAATATTGAGATATTTGTAAGTCGTTTAATCGTACAGTGGTCACATAACAGATCTGCGAGCGCTCACGAACGAACTCCACAAGTAGGCAAGGTTTGTCATTGCTCTCGCGGCGGGATGCAGACCCAGCCGAAGGCGAAGCAACACTGCAGTGACGACATTTTTCTCTATAGGTGCTACACACCAGGATCCGTTGGTTTCTACTTCAGTAACCAATTATTTGCAAATAAATCAGAAAGGAAACCGAGAATTGGCAAGCTAAATACGTGTTGCAGTTAACTGACTGCTGGAGATTTGACTGACGGAGTCTAAAAAAGTTTTGGGAAACTGTAGGAAGTCAAGTATTTGTGTCGCAAGGAGCCGTTGATTGTTCGTGAGCGGTGAACCACGTGGTGTGATGGAGCGGTGGGCACGGAGACTAAGATAGGTCGGCGTGAGGGTGGCGCCGCTAGGGGGCGCGTTAGCTGTCGCTCTCGTCCGTCTCCTCGCCGTCACTCGGCGGCCTCGGCGCCCGGCAGCGGTACACAAAAGCACTCACTGACGTATCATCCTCGTATTTGCCACAAATCGTTCCAACGGCACAATCGCAACTGAAAACAAAACAACTAGTTTTACTTCTCTTCGCTAGGAATAACAATTTAGTATCCAGCCGAATTTGTCCCGCTCTTGCTCTTGGGATATCTTAAAATTGTGTGAACTGTGAAGGTTAAATAATTAGAGATCAAGATATTGTTGTTCTATACCATATCAAATAAATACCAAATCGTCAAATAATATTTGATCGACGACTGTAATTTAATTTTCTGGATCGTCAAACGTTCATTTAAGTAATTAATCGAATGTTTAATAAAATTATCACTAGTATGTACATCGTAGTTATAGTTACACTCAACAGCCCAACCAGTGTTCAATATGTCGAATATTTGTTTTAATGTATCAACCTGCAGATGTTCTTCAACGCATATCATTGTATTGTCCCCCGACTAACCGGGTCGGGCTGCAGTGTTGTTGGCGTTTTCCATTAGGGATTCCTCAGTACCTACCTAGTAGCACGATAAGTTGGCCGTGTGATACCCCCTTACCTCGAAAAGCACGTAAAAAAGTAGTTTGACCCGCGCCTGAACAGTTCCTTGTCATGCCGTATTGCTTACCCATCTGACTATGACAGCGGGTTGTGTTTGCGCACACACTTGTGCAATATAATATCTCCTGCCAGCCTGCCACGGTGGTCATCTCCGTTGATATTGACCGATATGGGGTCGGGACTTCAGCCCCCGTATTCACAAACGCTTGGATACGATTTCGATTCGGAAAGTCGTATACCTCTCTCGCTCGCTTTCTTAATGCCAAAACAAGATAGATATACGACTTATCGAATCGAAATCGAATCCGAGCGTTTTTTAATAGGGGACCAGGACCAAATTATTACAAAGGATAGGAAGCGATCCGTTGAATAAGAACATTCGATATTTTTAACACACTTTAAATTAATGATTCAATGAGCGTTCGATTTATTGACTTATTTCGATATGGTATAAGTACACCCAAGTTGTATGCCCCAATAAGCCAAGCGGGTGCTCAGTACAAAATGAAGAATATAATGGAACCGCCTGCCTCCTAAGCCCTTTAAGTGTAAGCCAGTTGACCATTCAAGTGTGATAGTTGTGGGGGTGCGGGGGCCGAACTATAAATAGGTGGATCTGCAATGTGTGCATACTCACTATCGGTTGGTGATGTTTAAAGTTATTTCTTTCGAGTGGGGAGTGTAGACAGACCAGGCACAGGGTGTCTGTTGGTCGCACACCTCTTTGTGTTCCTCTTTATGTTCTTCTTCCTCCTCCGTATTTACGGCTCGCTGGAACGATAAATACATTATGATTAGGGTAGACCGGGGACAATTAAAACAGGTCATGATTGCAACAACTTCAATTTCCCGAAAACCATGATACCTACATGGGTGACGCGCCGTTCGTTGCTTCGTCGGCCATGTTCGGTTTTGTGTTTAGTACGCCTCGAGCGAGCGAGCGACGCAGTCGTGCCCAGGACGCCTCGACGAATTTCGCGCCAAAAAGTAAGTATTCACGATTTTTTTATTTTTGTTATTAACCTATTTAAATCTTGTTGTTTGACAGATTTTTTTATTTAGGAGTATATTTTATGTATAAAAGAGTGTTTTTATTACTGTAAATTAATATTAAAGTCAATACAAAACAAAATATTAAGAATTGAAGTAGAAGGTGTGAGATGGGTACGTTTGAAACAACTTGTCTGTGGACGTTTGAAACGTTTCAAACGTCCCCGCATATTCCGCGTTTTTACTCGATTGCGCAAAAGAAGGTTGTGTTTTCTATGGTGTAAATAATTAATAGAACATAAAAAGGCACTAAAACGGATTAAAAAAAAAAAGTTTTCTATAAGAGCTTTCTAATCTAATTTGCTGTCAATAAAGGATACACGATGAAAAAATAACAATTTAAACACTTATAACTCACAATCGCTATTATAAAATTGCATCTTATAGGCTACCCAATAACTCCGACGACCCTATAATTGAGCCTGCGACATTAAGTATAATTGATTTTATTTTCATTCATCTTTTCTAGAAATGCCCAGAAAACGAAAACACGTTACAGACTGCAAGAAACGCAACAAAAAGGAAATCTACTGTTTACACGGATACTCCGGAGAAAGAAAATATCAGAATGCAAACCGAAGAGAGGGACAGAAAAAGAAATGCCAGCAAGATAAAGACAAACATGAATATGGAAGAAAAGAAAAAGAAGACGAACAAAACTACTAAGAGTATAAAGAAAACATCAAAAAGAATTCCGAAGACTTCTAGCTCAGAAGATGAAGATACTGACATAGAGATTCCACAGCAGCCTGAGTCTGATGATGAATATGATGTCACAGAAGATCTTCAATTTGATTCATCAAGTTATGAATCGTCTGCATCAGAAAACGATGAAGAACCTCCATATCTTCAGATAGAAGATTGGGTGATAGTCAATATATTATCCATGAAAAATCTGGTACACCGATACGTAGGGCAGATTAAATCAATAACAGAACACGTATATATTGTAAGATTCGCTAAAAAGATTCATAATTACAAATTTAAGTGGCCCGTAAACGACGACATATCTGAAATTACTCGGCTCCAAGTGGTAAAGAAAATTGACCGATCTACTATTAAATCTAATAGTAGGCGTGTAATTGTTCTTGAATTTAAAAAATCTTTGCGAATGTTCAATATTGAGTAAATCAATGTTGAAGTTTCGCAAAGTTTTTTTTTTAACTTTGTAAATCTTTTTTCTTTAAGCCGCAAATTGGCATTAGTTGATCTGAGTTGAGACTGATTCTCCCTAGTAACTATTATTTATACTAGAAGATAGCTTTTTTCATATATTATGTACCCATTTGTATTTTTAGAAGCGTTTACTTCTTTTAATTTCCTAGTCCTTAATGGATATTAGTTTCTACTAAACACAAACCTATGTTTGACTAGTTTAAGGGTATAAATTCCTAAAAAAATATTTTAAGTTTTAAATGCCAAATATTAGCTAAGTTGATTGATCTTCTCTGAAATTAAATTTCACAATAGGAGTCAATAAGCGATTGTGATGATTGAAACATTGTCATGATTGAAACATTGTTATGATTGAAACATTGTTATGATTGAAACAAGCGGTTTTGTATGAAACTGAATTACCTTTTTTTTCTCCCCCATGTAGGTGCTACTTCACCATTATAGCATGTTAAGTCTTTTAATAATGTGAAATAGTATTCATTAGCACAAATTAGAGCACTTAAATTATACAAATAAGAGTTATTTTGATTTGTTTATGTTGAAGATGTTTTTTCATGTATAATTTTCGAAACTTTTAATGTTAAGTTGACAGACTTGTCATGATCTCAATAAATAATTAAGTGGTAAGTTAAATTTGATAAGACTGAATAAAAACCTTCATTCGTTCCTAAAATATTTTCAGTGTTTCAAATATCCCTACATACTGTTTCAACCGTCCTTGGGGTGGGGTCAATAGAACCACTGTGCCTGGTCTTCTTTAATAGGTGATTGTAGGTTAACTATTCGAAATAGAGATAAAAATTATGTTTAGTTTAGGAGCTAGATAACGACCCTTTTCACGATATAAATACGAGGTATGTGGGTACTATAGATAATTCACTGCACACGGTTTAAGTGAAATTGTTTCAATTGTCCCCGGTCTACCCTACATAACATAACATCACGCCTGTAATCCCCGAAGGGATAGGCAGAGATGTATCTAAGGGTACACCCACATTTCGCCAGTTACGTTTTAAGGTCCATGAAATAGGCGCGAGCATATTGCCCTCAACCGGGCACAAATCCAGACTCCGTGGCTGCTACTGAGAAATTCCTGATGGAAAAACCCAATAAAACTTTTTCCGAACCAGGAATCGACTCGGTCAGCAGTCGGGCAACATTATTAATAACTGTTATAATAAGTGAAACTATTGTAAGACTGCTTGCAGTGAAGCACTTGCGTATCACTACTCACACCACTGAGGCTTCATTTTTATTAGTATAAACTCTAAAGTTTAGACCTACACATATCCTTTAAGACCCGCGGCTTCGCCAGCGTCGAGTTAGCCTATGTACTCAGGTGGTGCCAATTATTACACAGCTGATAAGGCGAGCAAAGGTTGCAGACAGGCAAAGTTAGATACTTTCGCATTTAAAATATTAAAAGTAAAAGGTAGGCTGACACAGTAAAAGAAATAGATATAAAATACTGCAGCTACACGCAAAACATGAAAACTCAAATACACAACTAACACAATTTGGACACTTTAAAACAAAAACTAAGCGCAGCATCGAGACTAAAAAGATACATGAAATGCACGAATCGCAGAAGTCCAAATCACAAAATTTATCATAAGAATGTTTTATAGGAACCTTACAGTTAATTAAAAAAAGCAAAACTAACCATGCCTAGAGACACCTACATCCGAATCACTTCGAGAATTTTGAGTTAACATTTGGGAAAATCCAGTACACCATAGTAACCAGGCAGACTACCTAGAAAATCCAGAAATCGAATTTGAATTATATAATAATAAATTCAAATTACTACTATACTAACAATACATTTTTATATATAGATACATTTTTAGACGTCGCCTGGCACTGAAAACATCTACAACTAATTGTATAAGAAATTCTCAAGCATGCAACCTTTCTTACATAACCATTTAAATACATTCATTCAATGTGGATTATTTCCTCAGCACATAATACACGCAGTTACTTAAATGATGCTACTAAAGACACGAATGAGACCATAAACCCAGCGAATTACCAGCCAAACTCTTGTCTACAAACCTTGTACAAAATCCTAACAGCCTGCGTTAGCAAAAATATTTAAAAGCATTTAACTAAACATTCTAGCCGAAACAACAGGCTTGTCGGCAGAATAGTCAAGGAAGAAACAACTTACCGCTGACGGCAGTACTATGCACAGCACTATGAAAATCGGAAAGGGTAGGCACACAATCTTTTATAGAATTTCAAAAGGCTTTTGATCCAGTTCTGCACAGCTGATTGCTACGCGTATTAAATCATTATAAAATTCTCAATCAATTGTTACACATAAACAATTTCTAAAAACTTCAATGCAGAATACGACTGTTCATAAAATCAATTCCTCCTCAACTGTAGCTACTGGACCAATTCCTATAAGACGTAGATTTTTTCAAAGAGTTGCTCTAAGTCCGCTGTGGTTTTGCATGGCACTCAATCCACTCCCACACTTGTTAGACAAAACAGACGCGGGATTCACGCTGTAACGCAATAACTCGCAATATAGGTACGCTAATACACCTTAATTGGATGACATAAAGTTATATGCAGCTAATGCAGCTAACGAAGAAGTGCGTTATAAACTAGCTGATGCCGCACAAAAATTTTCAGACGATATGTGTATGTGTTCGGAATAGTCCATTATAAAAAGAAAAATACAAAGAAATAGTTATAATAGGTACACGTTTATCAAGAGAATTGATCGAGCTAATGGATGAACAGAGTAGGTACCTACAGCTATATACAAATAATTAGGTTTCTTTCAACCACCCTAGACAAACACAAGAAAAGATGTCAAAACAAGTAAGGCACAAAAAAATCTTCTCACCTCGTCAATCTTATCTTAAAAAGCAACCTCAATTCAAGATACACAATTAAAATCATCAACACCCTTGCAATACCTATTATCACATACTCTTTTGGAATTATACGATGGTCAAAGACTGATATAAAAAAACTACAGCGGACTACTACTGGTACTACCACCAAACACAGAGCCGACCATCCGAAATCATGCATACAACGACTTACACTACCACGACAAGGAGGGATTAATAGACATACACAATTTACACAACAAACAGATATCATTCTATCAAAATGTACTTTTAAAACAACTCAAAAAACTCACTACTACACAAGCAAGTAACGGCTCAGGCAGTTATGAAACTAAAACTCCTAAACCTATAAAACCGAAACATAAATGACAACGTAGAATGGATTGAGTCGTCTATCCAAATCGAGCGAGTTAGCTTTGGATGTTAGGAATAGATACTCCTTTAATATCTATCATCAGCCTCAGTTTGTTACCATAGCATCAGACTGTTGATTGTCAATTATGTCACTAACTTGACGAAATATATTTTACAGTTTAAGTCAATAATATTCGTTTAATTATTTTATCTGGTTTAACTCGATCCCACAATACTTATAACTACTTTAACAATGCGCTATTATTACGCGTCTTCTCTTCTAAAAACTTTAAATACGAGAGGATATAAAAAAGCAATAAACATCTCGAATGATGCAGTCTGCAAGATGATTCTGTTTTGATTGATGTTTGTCATAAATATTAACAGATAGATAGTACGCGCGACAAGGAAAAAGTAAATAGTTCTCTATCGGACACTTCTCATTTTTTATCTGGCCAAGTAATTGATAACATTGTCTCAAAGGGCAATTAAGTTATCAAATAGGTACCTAGACGTACGTCAACGTGCATTGTGGCGGGCGTGATGTGGCCAGTCTCGTGGGTCATCGCAACTGTCTAGTGTCTGATGTAGCCTCGTAACATGATTTCACAAAGAAATGCGTCCATCTCGCAAGGTTTCGATAACATCGTCTTTGTTCTATGGACAGTTGCTCTTACGATTTGATGACGAGATGTAGTTCATGGATCGATAACATTTATAGAGAAGGCTTTTCATTTTTTGGTCGGACCTATCCATCTTTTTCTCAGTTTCAGCTCAAGTTAACTATGTATGTGGTAACGTTGACTTATAATATTATGTGTGTATACAAGTGTTGTTTTGCATCCTCGTCAAAATTCAAGAGGTTGTCACAAGTCACAACGGACATAAATAATCAATTTAAATTACGGTACCTAGTTAATTATTTATAAACGCAGATTTTTTCTGGTTGTTTAAGTTATTCAGTATTTCATAATAACTCCCTTAACGTGGTTTAGGAAATAAGAAATTATCGAATAAACGTTTGAGATTGTTTGTATGTGTGGAAGGTTATAGGACGAGAATCAGATGGGCCACGTTTAAAACACGGGTGGTTAACACTTACCGCCGATACTTACCAGTAATTACGAAAAAAAAATGCCCTACTTATTTTATTATTGATTCGAAACGATAATCATTAGCATAGTTACCTCCTTGAATTTGATTAAGATGCAAAACAACACCTTGTGTATGTGTAACTAGAAATTACTTAACGTATTTCCGAGTAGTTAATATGTGACATATGGATCAATGTCCGGCTTGACACGCGCCCGCGACCATCGTAACCATGAATGAACCGAATGCCCGATGAATTACTAATGAGACCGACGCGTGGATCTACGCATTCTACGCTAGCTAGCACGTAAACAGGAAGCTACGCGGTTGGATTTGTAGTCTTATTCATGTGTTTATTTGTAAACAATTGTACACGTAGCGTCCGTACCAGGTATGTAAAAAAATCAAAGATAATTGGGGGAGTTATATTTCTTTTGTTCTACTATCTTCACTTTTATAGGTGAAAGGGATGCTCTTCGTTGGCAGTAACGTTACCTACACCTGCAGGGCAATATCATTGCCTGCAGGGTATATATTTGTATAATTTAGGATTTCTCTAGGCAGTATACATTACTTATAATTAAATAATTCCTTCAAACTATTTTGTGGTTATTTCATTCTGGTCCTATTCATCAAAACATAAGCAAATAATTACTAATACAAATGTTGTGTTATTCTCATTGATTATTACTTATGCAATAGTAAACAAATTTAAGAAATATGTTTATATGACGATATGACGTCATTTATTAGAAAATCACGTCAACAACGCAATTATGCGTACCTAAATGTTGCGAAATCTAGCGCAACTAATGATAACGTTTAGGAATTGTTTAGCACTGTTTAATTCCCGAACTACATGAAAATATATAGTAAAAACCTAAACTACGATAAATCCTTAGATTTTCCAGTAAACCCTAACATTTACCAACTAATGGGAATAGTCCAAAATATTCTGTGCTCATCGTTCATTTCAAACTTCTACCACAACACACTCTGTAAATGTTAGATTGTACCTCAGAGACTCGGTAAATATGTTAAAGACTTCCTTTTATAGTGAAGTGAGAATTTAGGAAGGATTTTGAATATTAAGCCTTTAAAAAGGGTTAAGCAGGCGATGATAGTCCACGTCCAAGTGCAGATCTTCTACCTTTGTGGTCACAGTGGACATGCCCACAACCCTAATTGAGGTCGATAGTCGGATGCTATATGGCAAGGCCAAACAAAGTTACAATCATAACTTAATCTATGCCTAGTTTGCCCTATTACTAAAATTTTCTTACGCGACTCGCGCGGTCAGCGTGGCTATCGCGGAGGTTTTTTTTTCTTCAGATAAAACTTTGATCGTGGGCCTCAATGGCACAAGAAACCTTATCTAGCTAGTGCCAAAGAGTGAACATTTTTCTTGAAAAAAGCAGGTTAGCACGTTACTAAAAAGATTGAGTACTTTTAATAAAATCTGATTTGCTCTCAAGTTGTAATAGTACATTGTTACCCTAGGGGTGAAAGCAACTTATTTAGTCTCGAGATGGGGTTTGGCGCCCGAAAGAAGTGAGGGCGCCAATAGTACGAGGGTCTAAATAAGTCTTTAACCCGAGGTAAACACTGTGCTTTTCATTACGAATACAAGGAAAGTAAAAATAAAAACATGAATTAGCTAAAGAAAAATTTAGTAAATTTTATTTGACATAAATCAACAACTTTTCCCGCCTATTTTGTTTTTTTTTTTGTGGCCAGCCAGCTATTCAGCCATTATTTTTCATTTACTTACATCATTGAAAAAATGGTAAATATTTTGCCCAAATCTATGTTATTTTAAAGAAATTGTTTAAACTAAATTATAATAAAATTATTAAAAAAATATAGATTCTTTAATCAATACTTAACTTTAACTTATTTCAATTTTACATCGTGGCTGCATAGAAAGTTGGAACATAGTTCAATAAAAATGTGAAAATAGAACTAGTTTTTTTATAATTTGGCATCTGTCAGTTGAAAGTGATTCACCCTAGGGAAGAAAAGTATTACTTTCAACCCGCTCCTCAGGCAACTTCAGACCTACTTTCAGAGTATGAGTAATGAAAAAGATACAAACACACTGTTGTAATTTTCATGATCAAACAGGCTTTGGCATTGTACAGGTTTTTAACTAGTTAATGTTCGCCTCATGGTTTTTCTTGCGAACACTATAGATACAAGTAGGTAGTGGCTTTATTTACCCTTAGTCCAAGAGTACCATGGCCCGGGGCGGCAGTGAAGCGGCTTGTGACGCCTGCCTAAACCTTCTTGATTGAAAGCACCACTTATTTATTTTCTAGCCTGCCACCTCATATTGAAGTAGCTTCCCTAATCTTTATTAATGGTCAAAAGAAATAATTTAATTTTAACCTAACCTATCGAAGGTTAGGTTAAAATTAAATTAAATAAAAATAAATTAATAAAAAATATAAAGCCTCTGCTTCTCGCATCCTACAGTTTCTTAATTGTTCAGGAAGGAGTTGAAGATTTTTTTAAACGTGACCTGGCCAACTTTCACGATTTTATTTTATTTTCTGAATAGCGACTCCGCATGAAACCTTTTGATAGCTTATTCTCGGAAACGTAATGCTTAAGTAAGAAGATTTTGTCTCATATAAATGTGTTTGTACTGATTTACAGAGGTGTAATGCGTTAGCCGTATTTTACATGCGAAAGTCTTAAAAATCGGAGGAGAGCTGCTAAAATTTTCGAGAAATTTTCTAAAGTTTGCTGTTTGTTCTCCTTTATGACAATCTAGCATATCCGAGGCGGGTATATCCAGTTCGCTCTTGCATATTATTAGTTTCTTCTTGTAAAATTCGTTATACACTACTAGGTACCGGTAGCGAAGATGTTTGGAGTGTCTTAATTACGAAGTTTCACTTCTTCCGCGCAGAGGGACTCCACGCACTGTTTTCTTTTTTTGTCTCAGTGGCACTTGGCTGGTTTTAGGATGGCCATGACTAACCTTTTTTGAAGGCTCGGATCCAGATCCAAGCCTGAGCCAGTCAGCAAGCTGGTTCTTACCGGGCCTAGGGAGCAGCGAGCTTATATTCAAGTATCGCTTCTCGTAGAGGCCATTCTTTTAGTATTTATGTTATTTGTGGTTATATTGTAGCAGCCGTGAGTCTGCACTTATGCCCGGTTGATGGCATAAGAGTTGAGAGCAGCGGTGGCCAAGTGGTAGCAGCCCCGACTTACGAGCAGTAAGTCGTAGGTTCGAACCCAGGCAGGCGCATTACTTTGTGTAATTTATTTCATCACTGCTGCTCTCAAAACGGTGAAGGAAAACATCGTGAGGAAACCGGCATGTCCTAGAACTAAAAATTCGAAGACATGTGACATCTACCAACCCGCACTGGGCCCGCGTGGTGGATTACGGCCCATTCCCTCTCATAGAGAGGAGGCCTGCATCCCAGCAGTGGGAACAATATAGGCTGATGATGATGATGATGATGATGGCATAAGACTTGCTCCCTATCGTTTTGGGAGACGACTCTTGGCCACATAAACGCACAGTGACATAGTGCACAAGTGAAGTGCTACTAACATGTTTTAACACAAATAGTATTTTTACGATATAAAGGGTGTAAAACACCTCTTAACGAAGCCGAAAGGCACTGGTACTCCCTGTCATTGCGATAATTTTTTTGTTCTACACCATACCTGGGAACCTTCTAGTTACTGAGATATTAGGGGTCAAAGTTCCAACTTTTTGACAAGTATTTTTTTTTAACTACAAGTTTTTAATGTAAGATTTTTACTTTAAACACCTCCACGACCCCCGTACTATTCAATCCGTCCATCAGCACAATGTTTTGAGTGCGTTACATTGAGTTCTACTACAAAACATGATTATAAACCCCCCAAAAAAAAGTCGTTTACCAGCACTATTTTTTGCGTAAAGTTACTTAGTTTCATGTACAGAATGCTTGTTTGACGGCTTCGTGATGAGGTGATTTACACCGTGTATACATACTTATACCAGGTGATTTTTTGCATCCTCGTCAAATTTAAGGAGGAACTATGCTAATTCTAACCGCGCTTCCACACATACAAACAATCTAAAACGTTTATTCGATAATTTCTTATTCCCTAAACCACGTTAAGGGGGTTATTATGAAATACTGGCTAACTTAAACAACCAGAAAAAATCAGCGTTTATAAATAATTAACTAGGTACCGTAATTTTAATTGATTATTTATGTATTTTGTGACAACCTCCTGAATTTTGACGAGGATGCAATACAACATCTTGTATACATTTATTAGTCTGCACGCCCAGTTGCCTGAAAATAAATAAATGTTGTGACTGGCGAAATGTAACTTAACTGTTACCTCTGCCTACCCTACGAAGATTACAGGCGTGATATTATATGATGTTTGTCTTTTTATGGCACGTTGTTACAACTTGGATATCTGCCTACCTTCGTGTGTCATATTGATCTCATCTTTATCGACATAACCAGTGAACCGAACAACAGTCGCAGTCGGTGCAAACAAGATTTCGTTATCATTAAGTAAATGAATAGTACGCCTTAGTAAATCGTATACATAAGTTGTAGTAGTTGTTTACATTGTGCGTGTAATTGTTGAGGAAAATGCGCAATTCCATATACCTATTTAAATCTAAGAAATCGTAATCTTGCAAAACATTAGTAAATAAGACATCGTGCAAATCATCAGTAAATAAAAAAAAACATCACGCCTGTAATCACCGAAGGGTTAGTCAGAGGTGTACCTAACAGCACACCCACATTTCACCAGTTATGTTTAAGTCCCATGTAATAGAGGGCGAGCCTATTGCCATCAACCGGGCACAAATTCAGACGCCGTGGCTGCTACTGAAAAATTCCTGATGGAGAAACCCATTACCCGAGCTGGGAATCAAACCCACATGCTCAGCAGTCGCGGTTGCGGCCACTAGACCTACGAGAGTAAATAGTTCTTATTTAATTTCAAGTGGTCCACATTGACCCTGGATCGTAACAACTGGAGGTCATGGGAGAGGCCTTTGCCCAACTGTGGGATGACGCAGGCTCACAGTATCCAGTATCTAATTTCTTAAATTACTTTATTTATTCATAGTACATTATGAATATTATGATATACTTATGTGCGGTAAGTTGAAAAATACAGCCGAGGGGATATTGCTAGCCCGAGCCGTAGGCGAGGGCTACAAGAAAGCAGAGGCTGTAATTATCAAAGCGCACCTAGGTCATAAGACGTTTTATAACATATTTGCGAGGAAATTAATAAAACTCGGACGACATTTTCCAATAAAAACAATACAGCGAAAAGAAAAAGCGCGCGGAATAATTTTTACTTGTTCACAAATTATGAAATTAGCGATGCAGCGCATCAGCGCTTTTTTTTAAGGCAAAGGCACAAAAACAGCCAGTATTACTAATAAAATAAATAATATTTTTTTGTTTTGTAACGGATAAATGGTTGTATTTTATGGTCAAAATTGATTAAATTAAGGAATTAAATGTTTATTTATTATATATTATCTCCCAAGTTAATTTTATTCATAAAATGTTGACCACTTTTCTGACATAAAAACTGTTTGCTAAGATTAAAAAAAGTAGGTACTGTTTGTTTTAGACGGAGCATTTTGATAAACCGTGCGTTTTACATTACATTACCGCACTAGTGCGTAATGAGATACATTACGATACTGAAATTGGTGAAATAAGAGACCCTTTACGAGTAAATGTGTTATAAAATAATACATGATGCAACTATTTCTCAAAGAGTGTGACTCATTCTGCAGTGGAACATTATAGGTTAATTGATTATGCTCATGCATGAAGGTATTGCACTTTTTTTTATGAAAAAGCCATTATTTAATCGACTAAAAATTCTGTTTTGGTCTAGTTTTCTAGAGACGTTTGCCAAGTTTTTTCAGGATGTGCCCTTCCCGACTTTTCATATATACCTTCAGTGCTTAAACACTAACACTGGTATTCTTAGTCATGAACTGAACTTAAGTCGGACTAACCATGCTTACATTCCACCCTATTTGTTTATAAATAAATTGACATATAAACGCCTACTTTACATCTGTCAAATTTGAAGTACCGGAAAACCATTAATTATATACATCTTTAAATTGATTAAAGAGAGATATGACATCTTTAACATTGATTGAAGCAGGATGCACCTATGGGTTTAACAAAGATAGGTAGCTGGAGGAGGTACCTTATTCGAAGATCCGCCAATTGCGCCCAAGAAATTCTAGGAATACGATTTGGTGCGTGTTTTCTACTGTTGTCATGAATGTCATGGCAATACAGTTCGACTAATTCCAGAAATGGATTTGGTTTGGCTTAATCGTGTAAATTAAACTGTAAGACTAAAAACATAAGAATATCTCAGACTCTCCTTAATAACAGTCAATCAATCAATTAATCAAAATATTTTGCTTTACATAGGCCTACATGGGCACTTATAAAACGTCGACAAAAGGTGGACAGTTCGGGTTGGTCGTTTCCTATTGAGAAGAACCGAAACTCCACTGGTTACTCTTTTTCAATCATTTGGTTTTACAATATTTGAAGTTACAGCGTTAGTACTTACGTATGGGAGGACAGCGTAGGCCCGACAATAAGTCGTTGCTTACTACAAAAGGTAGAACAGGATATTACAACGAATTTACAAAGCCTACAATATCCACACATTAACAAGAAAATTGGTAAATGAAAAAGAATCTATAATACCAAAGTAAAAATAAAACATTATAAGAACACTAAATTAAACAATTGACACAAATGTGAACGGTGCAATGATTTGAAAACTACTGTAAAACATCTGAATAAAAAGGATGAAAAAATAATATTGGGAATAGTTAGAGACATCCACATTACACTTGTGTAATGTAGATGTGTTTGTGTCGTTTTTATGAGCTACCAGGGAAGCCGCATGAGCAGAAGGAACTAGAGCCAAACTTCTTTATCTTAAACGTAGTCCTTAATTTTGTAAATGCTTTTTTAATAAGGACACGTTTGATGCAAGTCTAAACTTTCTATCGGTCAGTTCTGTAACTGACTTTGGTAACTTATCATAAAAGCGTATACTGTTAAATAAGAAATGACTTGCTAGTTTTTGTTAATTATTTGGCTATTACAATTTCGTGTTTACTGCGTGTGTTTATATTATGGAAGTCACTTCTAATTTTGAAAAGCCCTCGTTTTTTGCGGGCATATAAAATACATTCTAAGAAATAAAGTGATGAATGAGTCCATGTAAAATAGCTAAAAATAAATAGTAAAAACATGTTTACTGCATCGAGCTTTGTGATTATATGCTGTGTCTATTTTACGTTGCTTAAAAAAAAGATGACGTTTAAACTACCGATAACAGTGAACCACAACCAACACAATCAAGAGTCAATGAGATAACAGATTCAGATCGACTAATACTGAATTCTAGTACCTACGACGTAGATACGTAACGTCACGCCTGTTAGTCCCGAAGGGTTAAGCAGAGGTGTATCCAATACTACACCCATATTTTGCAATGAAGTCCCATGTAATAGGCGGCGAGCCCCCTACCTACCAACGAGGCTACGACGTATTTATTTTAAATCTCGCACTCTTCGATCAATACTATTATTGATCGAAGCTCACACTTATGTATTTTACAGCTTAAAAAAACTTATAACACCCCTCTTTTTTGGTCGGGGGTTACAAATGTAAACCCAGGAGATATTCTCATATTTTATTTACCTACAATGATTATTTAAATACTTTTAATTATATTTATTAAACAGCATTATAGTTTGTATTTTTGACAAAATATGTAAGTGACGTGTTATTAGATCAGTCACCTTCACAACATTTCTTTATGAAGTAAGTTTTGTTTAGCGCAGTAATATCCCTTATTTAATCAGTTAATCACGATTTTCCATGCAATTTTCCCGATAAAATTTACATTGGAAGTTGTGAAATTCATTTGAAATTCAAGCCACATTTTAATTGTAACTGAATTTCATTAAACATTCAAATAAATGTTGTCCTAACTGGTTATGGCAACAATATTACCTAAAAACACTTCTTTCTAATAAAGTCAGAAAACTGTTTACCTAGTGTCTATCTAGAAACTGCATCACCGAACTTGGCAATCCTAGAAGCTAAGAGCACACGTTATCCATAAAAGCTGGTTATTAAAAAGCCACTCACCCTATCTCTAGGCACCATGGCGATGGTGAAAGCACACATCGCGAGGATCACCAGCAGTTTTCGCTTCATGGTCACAAACGACGGAGTCGCTACTCGACAGGAAGTCTTGTATTTGCAAAAAAAGTTTAGCGCGCGCGGTGACGGAGCGTGCAAGAGTGGCGACGGCGGGCAGGCGCGCCGATATAAGTACCTACCTCGGTTCCTCCGCTGGCACTGAGTGCGGGCCTCTTGCCCGACGGACGCCACAGCTAAACATTTTCCTAACAAAATCACCACTACTGTACTACGAAACGAACATTTATCTACATTATTGTTCGTAATTTAGCTGACATGAATGAACGAGCCTATAGGTGATAGCGATAAACCAAAGACACGCGTCACGCAATAAATATTGTGTTGTTGTTGTAGTGATTCACGGCCGAGTTCAAACATTAATACTTTTTAACAGCTCTGGACTGCAGATAACTAATTAGCTACGATTACGTAGTATGAACATAGATTTAGAATCTACCTAGATACAATTTTATATCTAGCTAACCAGCAAGGGGGAACACCCAAATACTCCGAAATATTTTATTCCGAATTTCAATGATCCGAGTGCCAAAAATCCGAATTTCATAATACCTTAGAAGAATTATAATGTTCATTAAAAATCATTTTTTTAGATTTTCATATGTTCGAAGAATCAAATGCTCGAAGGGTTCTCGGTCCGAAAAACGAAATTCCGATTTTCAATACTTCGAATGAACTAAAAGTCAACATGTTGTGCTACAAAATTTAGTGACAGAAATGAATCGCTGCAAAACCGACTTCACGCAGTCTTGTCTGCCCTACCCCTAGAGTGTAATTTAAGCCCGCGTAGGCGCGGAGGAGTGGAGCGGCCCGCGAGCTGAGGAGCAGTTGGTTTGAAGGCCCGCCGCCGCGGCTGAGGCTGGCCGGTATTTCCGGCCAGCAAGCCGAAGCTGCGGTGGTGAGCGTTACAACCATCTGCAACGAAAAGCTCGCGTGGGGCCACCCAAACCCCGCAGCGCCGGTGACCTGGCAGAAATAATGCTTGCTGCATGTCGCATGCCTGCTTGCTTGCTGCTTGCCTGCTTGCATGCTGCATGCCTGCTTGCTTGCATGTTGCATGCTTGCTTGCAGGCTGCATGCCCAGAGCGGGAGAAGTCATTTGATGATTTCCCATCCGCAAAAAAAAAAAAAGGGTAGTGCAGACAAGACTGCGTGAAGTCGGTTTTGCAGCGATTCATTTCTGTCACTAAATTTTGTATCACAACATGTTAACTTTTAGTTTATTCGAAGTATTGAAAATCGGAATGTCGTTTTTCGGACCGAGAACGTATGAAAATCGGAAAACTAACAAATCGCATTTACGACTTTCGGTAAAATAAATTTCGTGATTTTTAATAATAGACATAATTCTTAGGTATTATGAAATTCGGACTTTTGGCACTCGGATCATTGAAATTCGGAATAAAATATTTCGGAGTATTTGGGTCTTCCCCTATCCTACACCTATCGATGCAGCAAGAACTCACCCAAGTCTCATGCGAGAAGAGCATAGCCCTCCTTATCTATCGACTAGCTGTCCCGCGCAACTTCGTCTGCTTCACATTTTCCCCGTTTTCGCAACATTTTTCATTGCTGCTCCGCTCTTTTTTGTCCTAGAGTGATGATATTAAGCTTCTACCCTTCGATAAATGGGCTATCTAACACTCAAATAATTTTACAAACCGGATCAGTACTTCCTGAGATTAGAGCGTTCAAGCAAGCTAACAAACAATCTCTTTGGCTTTATAATATTAATATACTTAGTATAGATTGTCCTATTGTAACAAACGTGCTTGCTCCTCGTGATAAAAGAAGTAAACAGATTTGTACATTAAAAAAGGTTATTAGGAGAAAATGAATTTAATAAAATTAAATGATGATATGAAAAATACAATAAATTAATAAAAAAGTGAAGGGCAGGTTAACCGGGAATGATTTGAATGTCTCCGCAAATCTCTGAGCGTGATAGTAACTGAAGACAAACATCCAGTTGTAGAAAACTGGCTTGATCAAGATGAGCTTGACCACGACGAACTTGATGCAGGGCGGCTTGGCAGGACCCACCAGCAGACACGTACCGAGCCCCAGTGCCAGGCTCGTCAGTTCAGAGTAGCTTCCAGCAGACACGTACCGAGCCCCAGTGTCAGGCTCGTCAATTCGCGGAGTAGCTTCCTCACAGCAGCTAGCAGCAGTCACGATAGCACCAAACGAAGACCGCTTCTTGACTCTACCAGGCTGTGCTCAAAACTCAAGATATGACAGGTCTTGACTCCAAACTGTAGACTTAGCTGTTTTCTTGATTTCAGACTATACTGATTTCTTGTCTCCAGACTGAACCAGGGCATCCGTCAGAAATCCCTTTTATACCCTGATCCTCCGTTTCTTTCTTCAAATTTCTTTCTCAGATTCAAAACTGCTGCGCTCTAGTAAGACGCAACCTGCCAGTATTCAAAGCAGCCAGTAACAATTGGTCAAAAACCTTCCGCATAATATTTTTATAAATATAACTCAGAATTTCTTTACACAGCAAATCTTAAAAATACAACAATTGAACTAACGAATTGATGATAATAATTTTTAGTAATATATAATCTAAATGAAACCTTCATAGAGAGTTTGGCTGGTAAGAATCAAAAATAAAAGTAAATGACAACTGACAAGTTATGTCACAACAAAGAATACTAAGAAAATATTTATAAAAACTAAACGATTCGTAAAATGCTAATGTAAAACCAATAAAAGTATGAATATGGATGATAAGTGTGAGTATAGAGTGTCTGTAGTAGGCAGATACTATACTATATAAACATGGTCGCGAGGAAATTGCAATAGGTCTCTCAGCCTGTAGTGTTGCTCTGTCTGTGTTTTTCTTCTGTAACCTTCTCCTAAACGTGGGGACTGGGGACGCTTACAAAAGTACCGATTGCGTCAACATATCTTCTCAGTAAAACGATCGTTTCTTTCGGGTATGCAGCCTAGTCAGCCAGACCCATCCCTTCGGATCATATATAATTAAGCAGTTTCTAAAAACTGTTGGAACGACAATGAGTTTTCCAAGCAATTTCACACGGCCGCATTCCTAATCAAGTAATCACAGTAGAGCAACCACTTGAGTGACTTCAGCTGCAGTGGTATCCATTTTAAAGGCCCTTGCTAAAGTTATTTACGTGCGATTTGACCCGGATCGGCCGTTTTATACCCTTCTAGGATGGTGCCACTAACTACTCCAGCATAGCTATTTAAACACAATTGAATCGTTTCCGAACTCGATCTTGACTTCTTGTCGGTAGGGGATGGATGCAATTGAAAAATGGTTTGCTGTAAGAAAACCCAATTCTGGGTTATGCTCGCCGTTGTACATAAGTTTTTATATTGCAATCTGTATATTAATTTTTGAAGTGAAACTTCTTATGCGACTTCCAACAAGTTTAACGTTCTAATGGAGGGAGAATATTTTCTATTACCTACTAAGAGATGGCGCTATTACAAGATTTGTGACTACGTAGTTCTACTAGGTACGCAAGATGGCGTGCAGACAGTCATGCATTCGACTCTTCGGTGTGACCAGCCTTCGCTCAATTTCCATGAGTAGAATAACCTCGATAAACTTATGTAATAAAAAGTGTACAACAATAAAACAATAAAATATTATTTAGAAGCTCAATAAAATAACGGAAGTGAATGCGTGACACTTGAACGCATGCGTGTAGTATTACGAAGTTTCTCTTCCTCCGCGCGGAGGGACTCCACGCACAATTTTTTTAACTTTGTGTGCAATAAATAATAAGAATGGATGTCTTTATGTCCAATCACAGTCGATATGAACTGTCTAAATTGTTCGGCTATGTATATTAGCTTTTAGAAGACTTTTTCGATAACATAGTCTATCAATTC
Source organism: Cerastis leucographa (assembly GCA_963082945.1). Lineage (NCBI taxonomy): Eukaryota > Metazoa > Arthropoda > Insecta > Lepidoptera > Noctuidae > Cerastis > Cerastis leucographa. The sequence continues at coordinate 8,558,757 of OY720361.1, forward strand.
GATATAATTATAATTTCATTTATTTATTAAAGTGACAAGGACTCATCATTCAATACATAAAAATACACAAAAATTCAATAATATCAAATAATACACGACACACAATTAAACATACACAATACAAACTAAAATAAGAAATCAACATTACACCTAACTGTCACAATTTATTACACAGCCGACGACTGCAGGTGACGTGCAAGTCACTGCAGCGTCGTATGTATGGACAGTCAATGGAGGTTGCGAATAGCTAAGCTCATCACGGTTGTTTTGACGGCTCATGCTCTGAAGAATTGTATTGTTTACTAGCTGTTGCCAGCTACCTTCGTTCGCGTGAAATTATTAGTATCAGCCGTATCGATGATCGGGTATTTAGTCTGAACGGCCCAAAACAAATGGACCACGGGCCATTCGACTAATAAAATTTGTCTACGTTCGAAAGGCCCGGTAATATAAAAAAGCACATCAAGTACATTCGAGTGCAAAAATTAAAATAAAAGATTTAATTTTTTTCTTAGATTTTTGTTTTTGATAAAATTGTCTCTAGTTCACAGTGTTCTTTGCGGAGTTAAGTTGCCAGTGAGGCATATACTATGACACATCATCATCATCATTTTCTTGCCCTTGTCTCAATTTGTTTGGGATCGGGGCACCGTGTCTTCTTCCATTATTCTCTATTACTTTTCATCTCATCAGATTGAACTCCTGCCAGCCTGGTACATATATAATATACACACATATGTATGTTCCCCAAAATGTACCAGGCTGGCATGAGTTCAAGGTGGTATGTATTTTTAATAATTCTGGGTAGCTACGGTTTTCTACGGCCCCACGCTTATCTGCCCAGTCTTCCAGTACTGTAGTTCGTAATTTCCAGGTTTTTGCTAAAGCTTCAGGTCCTTTTTTTTCGCCAGTCCTCTGACGTAACAGATACGGTATGGGAATAGTGTGGCGGGCTTGTCCTATAAAATATATATATATATAAAAGTTTTGAAACTGACATGGTCACTAACACTATCAATAACACTTATAACGGGATATTTACCATGTTTATTATTTGTTTCCCGTTGTTTGAGTTCCCGATATTTCAGCGCTGTTGCAAACGCCATGATCATGGAACAACTGAAGTTATTGTGGATGGGTGTTTATGAGCAGACAAATCGGTCTAACCTCTTCGTGTATTCGTGTTCGTTTTGCGCTCCGTACCACTACCACTGTCACTCACAACTCGATTCTATTCCCGACATACGAAACTCACCGTGTCCACTCTCGTACTTTTTACGGTAACTTTCCGATTTTTACACAGTTGAACCACTGGAGTCCAGGCTTTTGACAGTTGAAACCCATCCTCCCGGTTGAAGTTCGTAAATTTAGTCATTTCAATAGCTTCTCTTACTAATCTGGGTATAGAGTGGCGTTCATAATAAACATGGTAAATATCCCGTTACAAATGATTGATAAAAAAAATACCTGAAATCCTGCCAAACAGTAACGAAGATGTATTCTGTTTATTTAGATAAGTTTGAGTCAATATTTAAATAGTTCAGATTCATAAACTATCCGGCTATCACAATGTATGGCGACTGTCCCTTTACATTAATTTTGAAATCATTCTATCACTGGTCCTTTCGAAAGTAGACAATTTTTGATTACGGTCGTTTGGCACGCGGTCCATTCGTTTTGGGCCGTTCAGATTAAATATCCGATGATCGGGGCCCCCGAGCAACAAGGCCCCCCTACGTGTATAGGAAAAAACCACACAATCTTTTCACAAGCTCAAATTGTTATTGAGAGGTTAATGATATTTTTAACCGACTTCAAAAAAAGGAGGTTATCAATTCAACTTGTATGTATATAATATTGTCAGAATTGTACAGTTTTTGTATATGTTAGTCTTATACCAGCTTCTAAACATGTGTGCCAAATTTTCTTAATAGTATGCTTATTTGTATGTTTGCCGTCCTCGGGTTTAAAGTGCCCCCAAAAACAAATGATACAGGGCCCAATTAGCATTATGCTTCCATATGTGATATATCAAAATTATATCAATACAGGTGTTAATTACTAGAGATCTCATCATGAAAGAATATGAACTGTGACATATTTTTTAGTTTTGAGTAGTGTAATCAGGGGGTTTACTGTCGAAGCACGAAATCCGTAGTTCCGGCCGAAGATACTGTCGTTTCCTACTCCGTATTACTTACGGGCATAAGATTCGTTAGGGGCCCGAACTAAAAATGAATGACAACACGATTGGACAGTTGTCCTTACTCCCGATGTATTTCAAAACTCATGAATCTGAAAATATTTGGGAATAGGGTTCATTGACGGACATTTACGGACGGACGCGTATTTTCGTTGAGGGACTTAGAGAGTAGACCCCTGATGTAGGTTTCCTCCCGTTTTCAGTAACACCAATTAATACCTAATAACGCACTGTTAGAGAAGAGCCCAACATTGCAATAATCCTTAGGCGTATAAGTGTTTACTAAAGTTATTAATAATGGGGTCAAAGTATCCGAAGCACAACTTCTTTTTAAGAACTCGATAAAAAATAAAATACCGATGGTAAAAAAACTGTCGAACTGGAGGGGTACCTACCGCTTGCTCCTTATACCATGACGACAAATATGTTTACTGTTGCATCATTCTAAACACAGAATGCTAATACAAGGTGTTGTTTTGCATCCTCGTCAAAATTCAGGGGTTGTCACAAAAGACATAAATAATCTATTTAAATTACGGTACCTAGTTAATTATTAATAAACACATTTTTTTTGTTGTTTAAATTTGTCAGTATTTCAGAATAACCTTTTAACATGGTTTAGGGAATAATAAATTATCGAATTTAATAAGCGCTATAGATTGTTTGTATGTGTGAAAGCGAGGTTATTTATTTATTTATTTTAACATTTTGGGAAAGCTTACAGACTAATAACATTATAATAACAAAAATACATAAGTAACTAAATTGCTAATTACAAGCTTCCACAGATAAATACAAAATTGTTAATTCCTAATACATACTATCACTTACTTCCTCAAAGTTGCTTCATTTTATTTTTATTTTGACCAAAAAATAATAATAAATGGTTCAAATGCAGGTAGGTGTCTCTTGTACAAAAAATGGCTTTGCTAACGTTATAAGGCGAGGACCAGACAGTCCGCGTTTAAAACATGGGTGATTCACACTTACCGATTTCCGTAAATAAGAAAAAAAAATACCTCCCATTTTATTATCAATTTGGGAGGCAAATCATGAGCATAGTTACCTCCTTGAATTTGACGAGGATGAAAAACAACAGTCAAATGTAAACAACAAAAAAAAAGCAACGTTTATTAATAATGAACTAGGTACCGTTATTCAAATTATTTATTATGAAAATAGCAACTGCAACAATGCACGTTAACTATGTACAAGGCTTGTACATAGTTAACGTGCATTGTTGCCTTTACATACCTACCTAGTTAACGTGACTACCTAACTTTTTTTTTTTGCGGATTGGAAATCATCAAATGACAGGGAGTGTCAGACTTGACTGACTAAAACCCACCCATGTTCCTTCTTAGCCCTTTGTGTTCCAGGGCCGCGGTATCTCTTTCGAACAACCCGCAGCCCTGGCAGGCATCGGCCCTCTCGGACCCCTTCCGCCTTTCGGACCCCTTCCGACGTGACTAGTACCTAACGGTCTAATGGTCACAACCGCTATTGTAAAGGAAAAGATCCCGAGTTTAATTCCCGGGTCGGGAATTAAACTAGGGATTTCAAACAGATTTTAGACTTTTTGAAGACACACTGGTTTAAAAAAAAAAATAGAGCGTGGAGTCCCTCCGCGCGGAAGAAGAGACACTTCGTAATACTACACGCATGCGTTCGAGTGCCACGCATACACTCTCGTTATTTTATTGAGCTTCTTCAAGGCGTAACCAGAATTTTGGTTCGAGGCGGTTTTTACCCTGAATAAAAAAATCGGGGTGACGGGGTGTAACCGGCGGTCATAAGAAATAAAAAAAACTAAGATATTGATTTATACTTTACAAACCTATTTGATTAAATGTGACTTAATGGGACTTTTCTAGAGCGATTTAAACCGACTCTGGATTGACGATCACGAGTGCAAGTAAAAGCATCTTCAGCGCCACGAGAAGTAGAACTGCTCGAAATGTTTGCACTCCATGCAGGATATGATGGGTTTCTGTTCCCCAATTCATACAAGGGGTAACTTTGGCAACTTAAACAAAAAAGCCTATCAATTGAGAAATTAAGGAATCAAGGCCGAGCTCAAAAATGTTAGCATTCTATTCAAACAGAAATTGGACTAATGTTGGTACAGAATGCAGAAAAATAATCAGATTTAAGAGAATGCCAGCTCGGTATTTGCATAAAAGAAAATTTTTGGCTTTGTTTATATTTCACATCATCTAACAATACGCTACACTCATGTCGCTCATGCAACTCATGCGTGAAAAAGGAAGAATTCTATGAAAGCGATAAGATAATGAAACTACGTTACGTTTCGGATCACGCTATTCCGTTATCAACTGATGATTCACTTGTGTTGTCAAACGTACAACTTCGTGGCGGCTCTTTTGTTTGGGAGGCCCCGGACCTATGACCTGATGGAAATATACAATTACGGGCTGTGGAACTTTTATGAGGAAAACATCATGTCCATTCATGACCCGATTGGGGCTCGAAGATTCGAGAACCGCGAATAATAAATATTTGGTCTCGGCAGTTGATGTTGTCACTACGTAAGTACTTGTTTTGATCCGTCCTAGGTAAACCACAAAACTTTTTATTATAAATAATTATACTATACTAGCTGTCCCGCGCAACTTCGTCTGCGTCACACTTTCCCCGTTTTCGCAACATTTTTCATTGCTGCCCCGCTCCTATTGGTCGTAGCGTGATGATATATAGCCTATGTTACTTCTAATACCTCCAAGAATATGTCTACAAAGTTTCATGATGATCGGTTGAGTAGTTTTCGCGTGAAAGCGTAACAAACAAAGTTACATTCACATTTATAATATTAGGTAGGCATTGGCTTGCTTTTGGCCGCAACTCGCCTGACGTGAAAAGATGATGCGGCCTATAGTGGAGCACGTTTGCCTAGAAGAAACCGATTCCCTTGAACTTTGAAGAGGTCCAGATTATAATGATCAGGGAACAGAGAAGCCGGCAGTTAACTCAACAGACTTGAAAACTTGTCATAAATATGTGTGTAGAGTTCCCGTTACTAACGCAGTTAGAGCCTTCCTAAATAGTTAAACAATCAGGAGGAAAGGAATAATATAAAATATAAAATAAGTCACGGAATTCTACAAGGGTATGCCCGGGCTTAGAACCAACCCTTGCGAAACCCTACTACGCGGTTTCGTTTAAATATAGCCACTCGCATAACACTCGGAAACAATGTAGCTTCCCATTAGAGAAATATTTTTTGGAATCGGATCAGCAATTCCGAAAATTACGTAACACATCCAAACTAACTAAAGTTGTAAGTTAGTATGTTTGGATGTAGAGGCTAAAGCTACGAGTAGTATTTGTACAGATTCATTAACAGCAGATCAAAAACTTGATGACAAACCAGCTGTATCCAAAGAAACCAACACTGTAAAAATGTATTTATTTATTTGGCTTTTCAACAATGATAAAGTACACTTTTACATTATAATTCAAATGTAGGTTTGGAACAGCAGATGTTTTTTAATTGCAGATGCACAATTTCAAAATGAATACTTGATAAGCTTTTATGCGTCCCTTCCACGTTCCACCCTTCCATAATGATGTAGGCGTGATATATTTTTATAACTTATACTATGATATCATAATCTGCCTAGCCTTTTCTCAAACTATCTTGGGGTCGGTTTCCAGTCTAACCGGATGCAGCTGAGTACCAGTATTTTACATGAAGCGACTGCCTATCTAACCTCCACAACCCAGTAACTGGGTAATACGATACCCCTTGGTAACACTGAATGTCATACTTTTGGCTGCTGACTACTTGCAACGACTGTCAAAGATCTACAAATGACAGCCGGGACCAACGGCTTAACGTGCTTTCCGAGGCACGGAGGAAACTCGGTATGTAATTATGGTCACCTATGGACGGACCAACCTTGGCAAGCACGGCTTAACCTTAAAAATCGACCCGTGCGGCTGTTATTATTTAGCCACGAGCTCCTCTTAACTTATACTATGATATCTGAAACAAAAATCGAGGACATGTCAATTTTTCCAATTAAACTCACCTAAAGTAATTCCGTCGACCAATCACAGTAGTTGACAACATGTGTTTCGACAATTTGTTAGCAATTGTTTGTGTTGTTCTTCATTTCAGAAACCGACAACAAACTTTAAAATTTTCCCATATGACCATCTCAATTGATCTGATCAATTGTCTTGATCACCCTGTACAGATCTACAAAGATTTACAAGTTTTATGTCAAGTTTCTGTGAACAATACCTACTTGATACGAACGGCAGATTTCCAGCCGAGTAATAGGTCAATTACAGAAGAAGAAAGGCTCACATAATAAGTATGTTTGACATAAATGCATTCCAAATGTACCAATTCCAAATACCAATTGTTTTCGGTCATGGTGACCAATTTGAGAAGAGCTAGCCATGGAAACTGAGTTTAACCCCGCGCAGGCCATTCTGTACGAGCCATATATTATTATATGGCTCCTACAGAAGCAGCTTGTTAAAAACTTTTCAACATTAGCAGTGGTAGTAGTAGTAGAAGGGGTGCATAAAAGGAGCCTCCCGAGCGACCTTAATCTAAATCGTACTGCGATTCTAAACGTCCGGTGCACCCTAGACAGCTAGCACTCGGTAAAGCGCAGAGTCTAGCTGACTAATCGTTACTCCACGATGATACCTCCAAACGGCTCTCCGAAGAGCCACGACCAGCTCACGAAATCGGCTTTAATCATCACATCAATAAACATTGAAGGCTTATCAGAAAATAAATCACAGCTGTTATCTGAACTATGCGAGAAAACAAAGTATGACATCCTATGTGTCCAAGAAACGCATTGCTGGAATGACGCTAGTAGTGGATATACATACCCCACGCACAATATAGCAGCCATTTTTGTTAATCCCGAACTAACTGTCTTATCAGCAACCTGGAGTAATGAATTTCATAGAAATCCTCACAGTACATGTAGGCACTTGCTCGATCACATCGGTCTACAAGGCCCCTAACCAGCGTTTTGAATTCCACAAAGCACCACACTTTGACAGTCGCCATACCAAAATAGTCGTAGGTGATTTCAATAGCCACTGCTCATCCTGGGGGTACCCCGAAACCAATACTGATAGAAACTTAGTCGAGGAATAGGCTGATGCCTCCAAACTATCCCTCGTTCATGATGGCAAACAGCCTACATCCCTCAACAGTCGGCGCTGAAAACGTGGTACAACCCAGGTGTAATCTTTGTCAGCAATAATATCAATGTTTTATGCTCAAAACTTGTTTGCCAACCAATATCAAAAAACAGGCCAATTACGTGTGAGGTAAGAGCAGCAATTAAACCACGACAGGTTCCTTTTAAGCCACGTTTTAACTTATTGAAGTCTAACTGGGAGAAGAAGTTCACAGCAGACGTAGATGCCAAACTACGTGACATGGAACCTACACCTTCCAATTACGATCAGTTCGTTGAAACTATCTGGACTGTGTCGCGTCAATGCATACCCACAGGCTGCCGCGCATCGTACATACCCGGCCTAACTCCAGAGTACTTCAACCTCCTTGAAATCTACGAAGACCTGTATAAAAATGTGCCATTCTCCGAGGATACGCTTTCTGCTGGAAAAAAGTTGATGGCCAAGGTCGGAAAAAACCGAAAAAAAATAATCGATAACCACTGTTAACAGCACCAACATGACCCACAACAGTAAGAAAGCTTAGTCTACAATACATAAACTGGGGACCCACCGGAACCTACCAAGTAAGGTTTTGTCACAGTCAATCAAATAGCTCAAAAACTGCTACTTAACGGCAATCGGCAACGTTGTTTCTAGCAATTTTTAATGAATGCATGGCTACCGCACATATTGCCAAACTATGGAAAAAGACCAAAATCGTTGCTCTGCCGAAACCAGGTAAACCCTCGGACGATACCAAAAGCTACCGGCCTATTTCGAGAATACGACGATAATAAAGCCACTGGTGTCGTATTTGTTCATCTTTCAGCAGCTTACGACACCATAAACATCAAAAGACTACTAGGCAAAGTGATCACTTTAACCAAAGACCCGGGCTTTGTGCGCATACGCATACATAGTGAATTCCTGCACAACAGCCGTTTCCAGGTTTACTTTCAATCTGGTAAGAGTAGCTAGAGACGGCAAAAGAACGGTCTTCCTCAAGACAGTGTGTTAGCACCAATGGTTTTTTAACATCTACACTAACGAGCAACCCAACACCCAACACACTGAACGGTTCCTGTACGCGGATGACATGGCCCTAGCGACACAATCACGGACTTTCGAAGATGTAGAGCATAAATTGACAGGTCGTGTGCATTCCACTTCCGCAATAGAAACATAAATCGGACACTCAACATCTCGTGGCGAGGAAGTAAGGTAGAACACTGCTGAAACCCAAAGTATCTAGGTGTCACGCTGGACTGGGCCTTAACGTATAAGTCGCACTGTCATAGAACGAAACAAAAAGTCGGGACCCGAAATAACTTGTTACGCCGTCTAATTGCAACTAGCTGGGAAGTGGCACCCGATGTACTTCGAACAACCGGCATATCTCTGTTTTTCTGCTGGCGAATTTGCGTGCCCAGTGTGGCACCGATCCGTAGATACTGCTATAAACGAGACTTGTAGAGATGAGTCCGATATCATGTCACATGTAAAAATCATCGATATTTTAAAATCATTTCATCATGCAATGACAAAGATAAAATCATCAATGATTTTAAATCATTACTAGAATGAACGCGAACTTCGGTGATTCGGATCGGGCGGTCCCAGGCCGTCTCGGGCGCTATGGTGTGAATTGCAACATTGCGAGGCTGCGCGATCGGCGATACTGAAGTCACAGATCTCACATATTTCGATAAAATGACCGGGTCGGGGCGCAAGGAACGGCAACAATGATTTCACTTGCATTATTTACGTTTGCGTGCCAAATGCCCTGCCATGAATATCACAAACTAAGAAAAAAATTATTACGCGACTAACTGACGAACTCGACCTATGCCTTTCACTAAGCCGTTCCGCGATCATTTTTCAGTATCTCACTTACACGTACTTCTTACTCACAATTAAAGTGACGACATCTAATACTCAAATAAAAATCATTGATGATTTTGTCATCGTTCCCGTCATCGATATTTTTTTGTCATTGTCATACAGAAAAATCATCACTCAGCCCATCTCTACAGACTTGTCGAATAATATCGGGATGCCTAAAACCGACTCCTCTCAATAAGCTCTATTCGCTAGCAGGTATTCCACCACCGGCTGTACGAAGGGATAGCATGCGCGCTGAAAAAAAAGAACGAAGAATCCGATTCCCGGGATCCCCTCTACGACCACACAACTACCCCGGGTAGACTTAAAAGCCGCAAAAGTTTTTTGCGATCCAAGACAGGCCACCCAAAGAACGAAGCAAGCTGTGATGCAAGAAAGATGCCAACCACCTCACAACTTCGTGAAGCCGCAAGAACACCTGGCTCCCGATAGTGATCTGCAGTGGCCTATCTGGAAATCTTTAAATCTATTGCGTACCCAAGTAAGCCGCTGCAAACATAATCTGGCAAAATGGGGTATTATTAATTCCTCCAACACCTAGTGCGAGTGCGGCGCTCCGGATCAAACTATGCCCCATCTGCTGAAGTGTCCCACGTGTCCGTTTACCTGAATTCTCGATGACCTAAATAACGCCTCTAACGCTGCAGTAAACATGGCTACCTACTGGGCCCAAGCCATTTAGTAAAGAAGAATCATCGATACAATAAGAAGAAGTACACGGATAGAAATAGTAGATTATGCACCAAGGGGATAAAGTAGTGTCTTATGTAGCGGGCGCCGTATTGAATCCCGAGCAAAACGAAGGAGTCTAGTGTTAACTCCCGAGCGGAGCGAGGGAGTTTAGAGTTAACTCCCGAGCAAAGCGAGGGAGTTCAGATAAGAATCCTGAGTGCAGCGTGGGAATCAAGGTCGCCCAAGACGAAGGCACCTTTATCCCCAAGGTGAATACTCTACTTTTCACACCATCTACGAGACAATAAAAGCAGTAGTACTAGAATCAAGTAATCCAGAGTCAAATCACCATCGTCACTCGACATTTTTGTGAGAATTTGCAATATTTTAAGTAATTTGTTGGTATAACAATGAACAAAGCAAAGCAATTTTCAGTATTCGCGCCTCTTTTTAATTTGTGTTCTATTTTTCTTTTAATTATATTCTATCTCGTGGTGGCCAGTTCGATTTTCGAACAATTAAATTTTTAGTGCAGATCATAATGGTGAATGCCTGACGCGACATTGGCTGAATGCACAAACCGTTCGAAGCCAAAGTGGAAGAAAAAAAAATGGTGAATGCGTGAATATTCGTATGCGTTTTATGTTCCAAATTCAAATCACATTATTGACCAGCGGGTCATAATGAAATTCAGTACAATATTATTGCCCGCCCTGCTAGACCTCAGGTCATAAATGATATACTTTAGGTTAGGTTTGCATGACATATAATTTGACATTGTCGAGCAGGTGGTGTGAAATAGTACATTATGGTACTAGTGTGTAATGTTGGTGATTACCGCTGAGGCGCCATTGAGACCTGAGCCGTTAGGTGAGGGTCTTAAGAGAGCCGAGGACGGTAATCACCAATACACACGTGTATCATACGACGTTTTTCAACACACTTGTCAATAAAATAACAATAAAAACTCATTTGATTTAGTAAATAATAGATATTTTTCCTTGGAGTTTTCAGGTAGTAAACTTTCCATAACGTTAAGGGCTTGACATATCGGGTTTATATCGGGTGGTGTACAACATAAATCATTTTCTTCGTAACTAATTGTACCTAGTTGTGGACATTTTAATTAATAAATAACTATAATTTCAACAGTGAAAACGAGTTTTGAAAAATGATTCGCTATTCTATCGCGGTGGGAAAAATTAATCAGTTTTCCTATGCGCGCGCATTGCGATCAGCCACAAACTAAAGGTATGAGGTTTGCTTTTTTATTTTCCGCGCATAGGGTTTGCGCTTATTCTGCCACGTACAAAATGGGAAATTTAAAGTTTTCTTTTATAACAGAGAAAACAAAAGTTATATTTGAGTGAAAGTTTTATTTATACACGAACGAGTTTAAATTATTTATTTAAATAAGAAGTTGCATGAAATGAGCAAGCAATAGATTGAACACGATCTTTTTTTTGAATAAAAACTTTTTTAAGAACAAAGCACCTCAACCAATAAAATTAAAAAAAAAAAACAATAACTCACTAGTGAGTTATAGCAATGAAAAAGTCACAGTTTGATTATGGGTGTCATTCTGTGCCTAATTGCGGTGACCATAATAGTACATTATGATATAAGCGCGGTAAGTTGAAAATTACAGCCGAGGCGATATTGCTAGCCCGAGCCGTAGGCGAGGGCTACAAGAAAGCAGAGGTTGTAATTATCAAAGCGCACGTATGTCATTCGACGTTTTATAACACACTAGCTGTACCCAGCATGCGTTGCAATGCACTTTTTACTACCCACCTACCCTATCCGACCTACCTACCCTATCCTACCTACCCTACCCAACGCTACCTACCTACCTACTCTACCCTACCCTACCTACCTACTCTACCCTACCCTACCCTACCCTCACTACCTACCTACCCTACCTACCTACCCTACCCTACCTACCTACCCTACCCTACCCTACCTACCTACCCTACCCTACCTACCTACCCTACCCTACCTACCTACCCTACCCACCTACCTACCCTACCCTACCTACCTACCCTACCTACCTACCTACCCTACCCTACCTACCTACCCTACCCTACCTACCTACCCTACCTACCTACCCTACCTAACCTACCCTACCTACCTACCCTACCCTACCTACCTACCCTACCCTACCTACCTACCCTATCCTACCTACCTACCCTACCCTACCCTACCCTACCGTATCCTATGTCCTTCTCCTGGCTCTAAACTACCTCCCTGCCAATTTTCAGCTAAATCGGTTCAGCCGTTCTTGAGTTATAAGTGAAGTAACTAACACGACTTTCTTTTATATAATATAGATTTGCGAGGAAATAAATAAAATTCGGATGACATTTTCAAACAAAAACAATACAGCGTAAAGAGAAAGCGCGCGGAATAATTTTTACGTTTTTTTTTAAGGCAAATGCACAAAACAGCCAGTATTACTAATAAAGTAAATTTATATTTTTGTGTTTTGTTACAGATAAATGGTTGTAATTTATGGTCAAAATTGAATAAATTAAAGAATTAAATGTTTATTTATTATATTTTATCTCCAAAGTTAATTTTATTCATGAAATGTTGTCCACTTTTCTGACATAAAAACTCTTTGCTAAGATTTAAAAAAGTACCGTTCGTTTTAGAAGGAGCATTTTGATAAGCCGTGCGTTTTACTTTACATTACCGCACTAGTGCGTAATGAGATACATTACGATACTGAACTTGGTGCAATAAGAGACCCTTTACGAGCAAATGTGTTATAAAGAAACTTTATGAGGAAGTGTGTTGAACAAAAAAATAACGTCATCATCTGCCTAGCCTTTTCCCAAACTTTGTCGGGGTGCCGACCCCGGACAACCGGATGCAGCTGAATACCAGTATTTTACATGGAGCGACTGCCTATCAGACCTCTACAACCCAGTTAGTACTGGGTAACACGATACCCTTTGGTAAGACTGGTTGTCAGACTTTCGGGCCACTGACTACCTGTCACGACTATCAAAGATTTACAAATGAACGCCGGAACCAACTGCTTAGTAACGTAAGTACTTTCCGAGAGCTGAGGAAATCATCCACGTGTGGTCACCCATCCACGGACCGACCTAGGCAAGTGCGGCTTAACCTAAAGATTGATCCCGAGCGACTGTTATTATTTAGTCACGAGCTCCTCGAGAGAACCTATAATAACTCGAAAGAAAAATGGAAAACATAGCCTTCAGGTATTCAACGTTGAAACACGTGTGGAGGAATAGTGACCTCAGTATTAGAGTGTCAGCAGACTCAAGGAGCGATAAGAATTCCTGAAATCCCTAATTCCTTGAAAATATATAAGGGAAAAAAGAAACGACAGATATTTCCACGAAAAATAAATAGGCAGCTTAGTTTCCTTTGATTGTAAGTAACTATTTACAGAGAAACTACTGAGACCTGAGGAATCTTTATTAATTCTGAATAGGTTTCGTCGTTAGGGGAACCTAAGTAGGTACCTATCCATATTTACTGTGAAATAAAATATCCAATCAATAATCTGGCTAGACAAAATGTTACTTAGTATCTAAACATTGGATTACTTATGTGGTTGAGTGGTACGCACGACGACCAATCAAGATATAGAAAACCGCAGTTTATATTATACGGATCTCTCATTGTACGGAAAATCTATGCAAAGCAAGGCCATCTTATACTGTAACTTAGACTTTCGTAGACGAAAAGAAAATAACTAGAGCCTCAACGTAAGTAAACTTTTTGTCAGTACTTTTCAAATTTCGAAATGGCCTTTTTTTTCATAGACTCCGCCTTACGTATAGAATGGAACCTACCCGGGCCTAACTAAGACACAAGGGAAAATCAAGATCGTAGGTTAATTAGGTTATGTCAGTGTCAAGTTATATGATAAAAAATGAGGACGCTGCATGAGCCGGAACTTCGCAAAGCAGTGACGTCATTGGGGTATTAAATCAGCAGAAAAGAATTGACCTTAACACCGCCACACATTAACCAATAGAAATCTTGTTACCCACATAACGTCAATTTGGTGTAAATCTATTGGTCAATGTTTAGAGGCGTCCTCTAGTTCCACTGAATTGACATGACGTGAATTTTTGAAATGAAATGATGAAATTACGTTTATATATTTATGAAAATAGGTTTTTTTAAACACTTTTACACGTCGTCTTTTTTTTTAAACTGGATGAGGCCGGTGTTTCGTACCTGCCTACTCTGTATTGTCCGGGTAACTACGGCTACCCGTTGCTTACGTCACCGGCACACGGAGAATTTTGCCGCGCAAGCACCCCCGTGCCTCGTAAACAGCTACACAAAAATAAAAAATACGTGTGTATAGCTGAAACTATACAGAATTTTTATATGTTAAAACTAACTGCAACAACTAGATATAAGTACTTGGAAAAAAAATGTAAACTTGAGAATGTGTTTAATATCAGTAAAATATTTGTTCTTACTAAGTTTTTAATTACCAATAATTTTGTAGTTTGTGTGTCAATAAAACCTATTTATAATGAAACTAGACTATAATACTTTTTTTGATACCCATATGTCCTTACTTGGAATGTTCTGAGTAGCACAATGAACCAAAACAATCAACCCTTTCCCTCATTGATTCGATGCCGGGCGGCGGCCTGCGAATGTGTGCGTGAGAATATTTAACTCCTAAAATATTGCAAAATTTCGTTGTATTTTACTGTTTTATTGTGTGTAAATACTAATAATGATCCGATGGCCGATGGCCGATGGGGCCGGAAGGTCCTGGAGTGGAGACCGCGGACCGGCAAGCGCAGCGTAGGACGTCCACCGGCTAGGTGGACCGACGACCTAGTCAAGGTAGCCGGAAGACGCTGGGCGCAGGCCGCTTCCAACCGGTCCTGTTGGAAATCCATGGGGGAGGCCTATGTCCAGCAGTGGACGTCCTACGGCTGATATGATGATGATGATGACTAATAATGAATTAATTTCCATATTACGAGCATAAATTAACAATTGTTTGTAAACGCACCCACGATACAGGAGAAATTCCTAGTGTGGGGCAAGTGGGCAACGTATTTAAAAAAATAAAAAACTCCTTACAATGTTCCAATTCAAATCCATTTATTTCGTGAACACATGGTACATTAGTAGATGTTATAATAATGCATACAATTTCTAAGTTTTTTTTAAACATTTTAAAACTTCTAAATTAGGTATAATCACAATAAGCGTAAATCATGTCAAATTAAGATAAAATTGATAAGATGACAAGTTAAAGTAACCACAAAATACAAATAAAAATAACAGTAATGTCAAAATCTAAATTAACAAAATTAGTAGTAGTATGTCACATAAAGATTTCATTTAAATATTCGTCTACAGAATGCAGGGAAACCGCTGCACATGCCATATTTCTGTAAAAAAAAAAACAGAAAAGTGACAGCCTCGTTGGTCTTGTGGTAAATATGACGTTTCCCTGGTCAGTGTTATTTGAATTTCTCAGTAGCAGCCGACATGGCAATGGGCTCGCCACCTTTTACCCCGGGACTCATGGGGGAAGCGCCAGGGTAATTCAAATTTTCATTTGGATGACTATATCATGAAAAAGTCATTCAATGGGATTAAATGAACTAAGATAATTTTGATGGTAATAATTAGCCTGTAAGCCATATTTGTTACGGTCGTGAATCATATTTTACTCAACATTCAACCTCACATTGACCTAAAAATTATAATTTTGCGCCCCCTTAGCGCATTCTCCTTAATCATACCTGGCGAAAGGGTGTGTATGTGCAAATAGGTACCTACACTTCTAGTGGCATTCGGAAAGTCGCGCGTAAGACCTGGTTGAGAGTCACGCTGAACAGGGAACAAAGGGGGGATGAGGCCTGTGGATGAAACAAGGCTGATAATAATGATAGGCACACGTCTGTCAAGCATACCTGAAATTACAGGCGTGATCTGCTATGTTCATGTTATAAATAGAAACTTTTAATAAAGTAATTTAGAAATGATTACTGACCTACCCACCCTACCATTCGAGTGACGTTTGTTTGTTGATTATGTCGATAGGTACTCTGAGATAAGGTACGAGTAGGTACCATCTAGTAGATACATGGGTTATGATTATGAAGGTCAGATATGCAGTCGTTCCATGTAAAATACTGGTAATTGGTATTAATCTGCGTCCGGTTAGAAGCCGACCCCAATCTACCTAACTGTGAAAATTCTAGGCAGATGAGCTGAGAAATAAGGCACGTATACGGGCTTTGATCGTCAACGACCATGGAAAATATCACACCCTGTGATAGTCTATTACAAGAATAACTCATGCATTAACGTGCTAGTTATGTAATCGAGTGCAATGGAGTGCACACCCTACTGTTGCTGGCATTAGCGGCATGAATAAACCTATAAATAGATTTAAAACGTCGAGACAAGTTGATTATAGATGCAGAATAATTTTAAGGCGGGCAACACAACCAGCACAACCTTGACAGCTTTTTCGGAAACGAGACTCTTGAAAAGATTTTCCCTGCCAGCTAATATTTATACGGATTTCATGCGTGGCTAATAAAATCAATGTGTATTGATCAGTAATTAGATTTTCGAAATCTTGCACAAATAAAAAACTTAATTAATTTATCTATAGGAATATCTGTCTCGATAATATGTAGGATTTCGATGAATGAAAACTACAACATTTGGAGAAATAAAGACACGGATGCTTTATTTTTTAATCTAAATTTCATGTTGCATGAATAATTTTTTAGAACATAAAATGTTGTCAGATCTGATTGACAATATTTTATTTTCTAAAAAATTATTCTGCGCGCAAACAAAAAAATACAACCCCCCGTCTGAAGGCCGAAGCCGCACTGTCAGTCAAGAGTGACAAGTTGTGCTTCGGGGTCCTGGGGGCAGGGCGGTCCAAGCGGTGTCTGGGGAAAGGTTTTTACGATGAACACAATGGGTAAAAAAAAAAAACAAAGAATTTGCCTCCTGACTTATACATAGATCGACTATCCTGCAAAGTTTCATGACCTAATTTAAAGTTTTTAATTCAATAATATCCATTTATAATTTATTTTTCAAACCACCTGCTCGACAATGTCAAATTATATGTCATGCAAACTGCACCTAAAGTAACTCATTTACGACCCGAGGTCTAGCAGGGCAATAATATTGTACTTAATTTCATTATGACCCGCTGGTCAATAATGTGATTTGAATTTGGAACATAAATCGCATACTCGTATTTAAGATACCTAGGTACATACTAATTCCATTCATTCTGTATGATCTGATCTGCACTAAAAAATGAAATTGTTCGAAAATCGAACTAGCCACCACGAATATAATCTATATATATAAAAGAAAGTCGTGTTAGTTACTTCACTTATAACTCAAGAACGGCTGAACCGATTTAGCTGAAAATTGGCAGGGAGGTAGTTTAGAACCAGGAGACGGACATAGGATACGGTAGGGTAGGGTAGGTAGGTAGGGTAGGTAGGTAGGGTAGGGTAGGGTAGGTAGGTAGGGTAGGGTAGGTAGGTAGGGTAGGGTAGGGTAGGTAGGTAGGGTAGGGTAGGTAGGTAGGGTAGGGTAGGTAGGTAGGGTAGGGTAGGTAGGTAGGGTAGGTAGGTAGGGTAGGGTAGGTAGGTAGGGTAAGGTAGGTAGGTAGGAAGGGTAGGGTAGGTAGGTAGGGTAGGGTAGGTAGGTAGGGTAGGGTAGGTAGGTAGGGTAGGGTAGGGTAGGTAGGTAGGGTAGGGTAGGTAGGTAGGGTAGGGTAGGTAGTAAGGGTAGGGTAGGGTAGGGTAGAGTAGGTAGGTAGGTAGGGTAGGGTAGGTAGGATAGGGTAGGTAGGTCGGATAGGGTAGGTGGGTAGTAAAAAGTGCATTGCAACGCATGCTGGGTACAGCTAGTAGAATATAATTAAAAGAAAAATAGAACATAAAATAAAAAGAGGCGCGATTACTGAAAATTGCTTTGCTTTGTTCATTGTTATACAACAAATTACTTAAAATATTGCAAATCTCACAAAAATGTCGAGTGACGATAGTGATTTGACTCCGGAGTACTTGATTCTTGTACTACTTCTTTTATTGTCTCGTAGATGGTGTGAAAAGTAGAGTATTCACCTCGGAGTTATAGGTGCCTTCGTCTTGGGCGACCTTGATTCCCACGCTGCACTCAGGATTCTTGTCTTAACTCCCTCGCTTTGCCCGGAAGTTAACTCTAAACTCCCTCACTCCGCTCGGGAGTTAACGCTAGAATCCTTCGTTTTGCTCGGGATTCAATACGGCGCCCGCTACATAAGACACTGCTTTATCCCCTTGGTGCATTCTACTATTAGAGCTAACTTTGAGGTATTTGTCTTTTGAGATTTTATTATGAAATTAATAATAAGTTTATTATAATAAGTTTATTTATTTCCAATAATTAATAAATAAAATAATATTTATAACAAGTTGAACAGAATTTTAGCAATAAATGTGAGCAACTGCGCCCGAGCTGGGCTGAGCCTGTATTTCAATTGTGTTTTCAAAACCGATACTACTAGGAGTAATCCTCAACTTTGCTATCTATTAATCACAAAGTGAATGCTCCAGTTTATGGAAACCTAGAACTTTCACAATTTGGGGTTATTCTGGCCCTGAACTCGCGTCTCGTGGTTTATTTCGTGTCGCCTCGTCTTGCGGGGGCTGGGGTAAGCGATGAATGCCAACGGCGCGGGCGCTCGGGTATCGTGACCTTGATGCTTAGCTTTGAACAATTCAATCACGCAGCTTGCAAGCGATATTTTTAAATAGTGGGCAGTGTAACTTTCACCGGTTTAGCGCGGTGACTCACAATTTGAAGATGGCAGGCGATCAGACAGGCAGACGGCTATAAATCACCAGCAGCTTTACAGTGTTATTGTTGTTCGGTCACAACTCGTAATGTTTGCTTTTTGTGGAGTCGTAAAATTCGGATTTGTTTGGGTGCGATTTTGAAAGACTGCGGTGGAGATTGGCTCGGGATCTGGCAGTCATCCAGGCCCTACTAACTTTCGGCGGTGACACAGTAAACGCCAAGCGGTGAGAGCAGTGCGTGCGTGTCCATCGATGTTTGCACCGCACGCAAGATCTTTTATTTCTCATTGACTCAGAAATGTATAGCTAACATACAAGAGAACTCGTAACCTGTGTAAAATTTCAACTTTTAACCTATAGCTGAAGCCAGTAACGGCGAGACGCGGTGGCACCGTGCTCTCGCGCACGTGAACTACGTCTGTGTGCGTATTAATTAATGTCCTGTTTGAATAAGTCTAATTAAATATTATTAGTAAACATAGAAAGGGAGAGAAATGCGTTGTTAGTATTATAACAGTTAATCGGACAAGAACGAAATAATTTCTGCATCTCTAATTTGTTAACGTGACTTTAATCCATACTTTAGTTATTAGTTCAGTAGGTACCTTGGCGACCGAGGTCTGTTCGGCTGAACGATTTTTCCGAGAAATGAGACCTAAATATATCGATTTTGTGCCCCCGTAAACCGCTATACTGCAACGTCTTTGAGAACGTGATTAAAAAATTAATATAATATGTATAAAAATTATGGTGGCAGTTTGTATCACATTTTTTACGACCCTAACTATGGTATAAATTTTATTGTTCAAACCCTAATATAACTCAAACGAAATGACAATTAGTCAGAATGTAGACTTGTCTTTACGATTTTTAATTGGATGCAATAAAGTGCAAGTAATCGTGTATCGGACGAACCGAAATATGTAGAGCAAGTGTAAAATATGTAATATGTTTTTTTCAGAATTTTGATCCGTGCTATCTACGAATAAAAAACAAAACAAAACGACGTAAATCTGGGTCGGTCCGCCTTAAGCTTATTTTCTAAGAATGGGTTCAACCGCTGCCAGCGCTAAAACTAGACATGTCAAACTTTGTTGACATACCCAGATTAATCCTTTTCTTTCGTTTTGTATGGCCCCGGGCCGCCGACCGCAAAAGGAAGAAACGGGTAACTTACAGGATCACTAGTTTGTCGTTCGTGTGTCCTTTTCAACACTCTATTTCACCGGATAGAGATCTATCTTAATTTCATGGATGGACACAGAGGTATCAATCAATCTATCCAGAATTAGAAAACCCTGGGTATCAAGTTAATATTAATAACAAATACCAAGGCCGTCCAAGGGACCACAGCCTTGGACGGGTGAACATCTACGCTTCTGAGTGAACGCAATAAAGATACAATGATGGCACATGTTTTGATGATTCAGTACAGGTAAAATGAAAAATCACGAAAATGTTAGTTAGTCCTTCCATTTCAGATCTAAATATTAGTTCTTGCGTTTAAAAACTTACATTTGCAGGTCACCGACTATGATGTTGCAAAGCTGCAACGAGTCCCACTCACACTTGTCCGGTTCCTATTCAGCAGTTTCATAAATAAAGGGGGTGCTATTTTAAAGACTGTCTCGAGGACGCAAAACAACAGGAGACCGAGTAGATATTTTAAGACTTACATTCACTTAATTATGTTTGGTATCGTTATGAATTTAATAAAAGCAAGAACGTAGATATTATTATCTTCCTAGGAACTAGTTAGACATTTCTTTGAATAAAGTGGGCAGCTATATCGATCTAAGGTTTTCTTAGGGTTTCATTTGGTTCTGCACTTAGGTGACCATCTTCAGATTTTTATCCTGTTAATAGCACCTAAATCGTAAATCCATTGCTCTCTGTCTCTGCATCACCTCTGTACGCTGTGCTTAGACTGTTAAATAAATAAATATTGTTTAAAAAAAAAATTGGCAGATATATATTTTTGCCGTGTAGAACGATACTTAAGTATTTCGAGTGTTCTGCGAATTACCGCACAGCAACGGCCAGTAAAGGCACTGGAATGTGCGAGTGAAACCTACTCTGAGTTATGGACTTTTGGCTATAAACGTCCAAACAACAATACGGCAGTGCTTTGCTGTGCGCTGGCTCCTTAGGGTCAGTTCAAACCGAGACGCGACGCGACGTGACGCTGCGCGCACACTTTTAAAAAGCGTTTCAAAATGTTACTTTATTTCTACACGAAAAGATACACATTTCGTTGTGAGAATTCAGGATACGTTGCGCGGCGCAGCGCTGCGCCGCGCGACGCCTCGCGGCGTAGAGCGACGTCGCGCTGCGTCGAGCGGCCTCGTGAGGTAGATTTCAGTAGAAATCAATCAGAATACGTTGCGCCATGCAGCGCTGCGCCGCGCGGCGCCTCGCGGCGTAGAGCGACGCAGCGCGAAATCACTGGCCTCTTCAAGTATCGTCGCGTCGCGTCGCGTCTCGGTGTGTACTGACCCTTACCGTCAAACTTCGTGATTTGCCTCGCATTTGTGAATTGCCAATAAAATGGAACTGAGGTAGGAAACTAATAAACATCGCTGTTTTTAAAACATTTCGAACCCGCTTTTGTCCCATCAAGTGAGGTTTCTATACAAGGCTAGGCTCCTATTCTCGGACGGTGCATTTCGAATTCTCGTTTCAAGCAAATTACGATGTCTGGCGGTATTGAATCGAAATTCATAAATGCTTAGTTTTATTGAGGAGAAGGTAAAAGTCTATTATTATATCTAGGTGTAGCAGGACATAAGATAGCTACGAATATCTAACAAATTGATTTTTTGTCGTTGCCTATAATATTAAAATATTTATAAGAAGCATTTTGCTGATAGTAGTGAGACAAGCTAACAGATTGTGCAATAATGACGCAATCTGAATTACATATTGTGGAAGAAACTTTCCGACTATTATGTGACAAGAATCTAGAGTAGGTACGGAAAACACCCTTGAAAACTAGAGACGATAGTATTTTCATGAACCAAAACAATTTTTTTTACTGACGAAATATCTTCACGTGATTTCAAATTACGTCTCACGGGTGTCTGTCCGTAGATTCTGTCTGGCAAACACATCACAGTCGACCCAGAAACACTTGGCTTGGCAGTACGGTGTCACGTAGGACGGGGTTCAATGCTCTATCAAAAGAAGATCAACAGTTTTGGATCGTATAATTACCGCTTACATAATAAGTTATTTAGGTGTCTGGACTCCGACATGCGTCTGGCCTCAGACGCAAACGTTCACTGCGCAATAAATATCATTGTTTTTCCCCGAAAGTTTTAAGGAAAATTGTTTCAAAAACTTTGTTTCGTCTAAAAGAGATAAAGATACAACTGATACTTGACTTGTTTTTTCCAGCTGTAAACTACTACTACTTTGATACTGGTCATACAGTAGCTACTTATTGGATATGGTCTGTGCACCAGTCACTGTGCATGTCAGCCTAGGGCTTTTTAATTAAACTCCGGCCCGGATATGTTATGATTTCGTATATCCATTTATACAAGGAGTAGCTAACTTTGTCGATTTATGAATACAGAAATTCATTGAGAAAATTCAGGATTGAAGAGCGAGCGTAGTGAGCTCGGAAATTTTAGCATCCACCTATATTGATAGGTTTTCTATATTTTGTAGCTTAGGTAGCATATAAAAAAAAACGTAGGATACCACAGCGAGCGAAGCGAGCTCGAACATTCTCGCAATCCACCTAGACTAGGTTGGATTTTCTGTTGAACATTAATTATACGAAAATATTGTAAGTAGGTACTTTATCAACTAATGCATTTTTAATAAGTTAAGGACTAAGAGAATGCAAACTGCATTGTCCTTTACATATTTGCCGCCAATTATGAATTAAGAACTTTTCAATATTCAAATTTCTTGGAATTTAGAATATCAAAACAATTGAAGGAATTAGGATTAATGCCATAGTTTAGTCACAGCGTTGTTTTGAATCTGACAGGTCATGTATGAAAATGAATATCAATAAGGAAAATGTCCGTAACTTCCGAAAAGGCCTAACACGGCTTCAGTGTTTCGAAGTGCTAACATCTATGTTCCATGATGAAGCCCTATGTCTGCGGACTGTCGAACGCTGGTATTTAGAATTCCAGCGTGCACATACCAGTCTTAATGACAAATCTCGTAAAGGTGGTTAGAACTCCGCCTTCACCGAAGATAACATCGTGAGACAACTAATCCTCGAAGATCATCATGTAACATATCGGGAGATAGAGGCGTCATTGGGGATCTCAAAGACAACCATTCAGAAGATTTTGCAAGAGGCGCTTCGTGCAAGAAAGCTATTTTCCCGTTGGATCCTACATTTGCATTCTGACGATCATAAGGCGGCCCGCGTCAGTTGGTGTAAGAAAACTCTTCAAAGGTAGAAGAGTCAAATCACGTCTACGACATCAACAGTGGTGACGAATCTTGGATCTATGCCTACGACCCTGATTCCAACAACAATCCACAATCTAGGTCTTCCAAGACGAGCCCAAGCCAGTAAAGTTGTTCGCTTTCGAAGCGCTTCAAAGAAGATGGTGGCTACGTTCGTGGCGAAAAACGGTCATGTTGCGATGATTGTACTTGAAAATCGTATACGGTTATTGCAGAGTGGTATATGATAAGAATAATATAATCGTCATAAGTTTAAAAATTACTGTTTAATTTAAGACATTGACAAACAACAACAATGACAAAGTCACTGATGTCTATGATATGAAGATAATATAAAAAGAGTTTGTAACAGTATACTTGTGGTTTGTTTACCATAAGTCATCGCCGAACTTTGGAAATATCACCCTCCCGTGACTTGCCCGTGCTACTACCTGTAGAAACACCATGACAACGCAAGCTCACACAACGCTCGACAAACGATTGCAGGATAACTTAGAAATTCTTGACCTTCCTCCATACAGTCCTGAACTAAGCGCTAACGATTTCTTTACATTTTCTAAATAAATAAGAAAAGTCTTCGTGGTCAAAGGTTCCAGTCCGGTGAAGATGCAGTCGACGCTTTCAAATCAGCCATATTGATCACCCCTACTTTGGAGTGGAACAAATGTTTCAATAACTGGCTCGAGCGAATGGAAAAGTGTATCAAACTACGTGGTGGATACTTTGAAAAACAATAAAAAGTACTATAAGGTTCTAGTTGTTTTTTTTTTGTTCAAACGACAAAACTTAAAAGGCACGCAAAGTATTACGTCGTTTATTAGGTAGGTTTCTCTATAAATGTAAAAGCACTCACTTGCACCGCCCTATCGACACCCATGATTACGATGCATGCTCATTGAAGCCAACTCAATAAGTGGTGCGAGTTATCAGAGGGTGTTTAAACCCCCACTCCCCCACCTACGGTCCTCACTACAGTTACCTATATGAAGTGATTTACTGTACCGTGCACCGTGGGTTACCTACATCCACTGTATAAATAGTGTGTTAAATAGTGTATTGCTATAAATATTCGGAGCTATGGTCGACCGGTTCACATGTCTGTAAAACGATCGCAGACTGCAGGGCGGCGGCCGGCGACCGCAACCGCATTAGTGATACTAATATACATAGGCACCTATTATTTCTACCTAACCAGACCACTGCAAGCTGAGCTAGACATAAAATAGCATCGTATCATATACTAGCGACCTGCCCCTGCTTCGCACGGCGGCTCCTATCATGTCCAAAACTGGAAAACCGTCGTTGGTTGGTTCCATATATCTTTCAAGATGGAACCAACTTATACATATGCATTCACAAAATTTCATTGAAATCGTTAATCGGTTGGGTGGTTTCGGATATTATAGCGTGCAACAACATAGTGGCACGTGATTTTATATATATTCAACATCACGCCTGTAATCCCGGAAGGATTAGGCAGAGATGTTCCTAATAGAATACCCGCATTTCGCCAGTTACGTTTAAGTCCCATTAACAGCGAGCCGATTGCCATAAACCGGGCACAAAGCCAGCCTCCAAGGCTGCTACTGAAAAATTCGTGTTGGAAAAACCCAATAACAATTTGCCCGACCCGGGAATCCAACCCAGGACCGCATGCTCAGCTTTCGCGTTTGCGACCACGAGACTAACGAGGCCGGTTCCTCGTTCCTTGGATAATACAAAGTAGATTAACGAATCGATTAATTTTCAGCACTTTACGACAAAGTGATGTTAGGTTAGGTTAGATAGAACTTATGGGCGCGGCGGGCGCGCTGTCAACGCTGCTTCACAATTTGGGGGGCCCGAGCTCCGCCTGTAGGCGGCTGTACGTGGGGATCGTGCGATCCATGGCCCTTTACGGGGCCCCAGTATGGGCGACGGACCTGACGGCCCGCACTATCGCAGTTCTGCGCAAACCGCAGAGAGCGATGGCCGTCAGGGTCATACGGGGATATCGCACGATCTCCTACGAGGCGGCTTGTGTACTGGCCGGATCCCCGCCGTGGGACCTGGAAGCGAAAACCCTCGCGACGCTACATCAGTGGCGCGAAGACGCCAAGGATCGGGGCGAAAGGCTGGTGCAGCGACAGATCACGCTGCAGCGGTCTCAGCTCCGACAGGTCATGGTGGCGGAATGGCGGAGGAGGCTTGACCATCCCTCCGCCGGCCTTGACACAATCGAGGCGATCCGGCCAGTACTCGACGACTGGCTCGGGAGGAAGCACGGCTCCCTGACGTTTCGGGCGACGCAGGTGCTCTCGGGGCACGGTTGCTTCGGGAAGTACCTGTGTCGCATAAGCAGGGAGCCGGACGCTCGGTGCCATCACTGCGTCCAGTGTCCGGAGGATACGGCGCGGCATACGCTGGCAGAATGTCCCGCATGGGACGAGCCGCGCCGTGCCCTCATCACAGAGGTAGGAGCAGACCTGTCGCTGTCGACCATTGCTCGCGCGATGGTCGATGGCACAGAGTGCTGGGACGCGGTGGTGTCCTTCTGCGAAACCGTCATGTCGCAGAAGGAAGCTGCGGAGAGGGAGAGGGAGATCTCAAGTTCCTTCCCATCCCGCAGCAGACGCACCGGGCGTCGGCAGATCCGTCGCCCCCCATCATAATGGACCCGAGACGGCGGCGCGTAGTGTTCCACGCGCGCCTCTCACACACGTAACGGGGGGAGTACACCTCACTCCCCCCAGGGACGAGGCCGGCACTAGTCCGGGGCAGCGGAAGTCACATTCGTTCCCGCTGCCCCCAGACGCAAGTGTGCGAGGGAACACCGGGGTGGTTTTTAGTCAGTTGGAGCCTGACAGACCCTTCCGCCCTCCCCAGGCGGAGGACGTCCGTTTCCGGATTTTCCACCTCGCAACAAAAAAATAAAAAATAAAGGTTAAATAGAACTTAGGTTAACTAAAGGTTAAACATTATTGCATTCTGTGCCCTCAGTGTAACCTATCTATTCGTTTTAAAATGGTGGCTGTCCCTTCACTCTCGCCGAGACGCTCCGAGGCAGGACGAGTGCGAGAGTCTTTAAGTAGCGCTCGTGTACGAGTAGCCTCGGTGTTTGCTTGCTCTCCGTTCCGTGTCTCTTCTGTATTTTCCGAGGCGTCTCGGGAGAGACATAGAGAGAGCTCCCAGCCGTGAGAGTACCTACAGCCAACATTCAATATTTCACATTTTGTGTTACATCGTGAAAAGTAACTAGGTGCCCATATATTTAGAGGTTTCTTATCTATCGACTAAACTCGAAGTAATGACACAAATAAAAATTTATCTAATCGTTCATAAAACTACATAATGCTTCTGTGCCCCGTAGTTTCACCTGCCGTTTCCCTTTTTGCTCGGCTCCTAAGGATTGCAGCGTGATGTTAACATCATGGTGGTGCTGTAGTGCTTCGAATATCATGAACCGCGTTGAACGAATGAGTCCATACCACAGATATAATATCTGTGGTGCATACATACTGGAGGACGTCACCTACGACATCACCTACTTAGTTAGATAGCCATTTGATATACATACATATAAAATGTATTTTATGCGATCTTAAGCATTGTCTGTATGAAGCTTATGATGACTCAAGGTCAGATACGTTCAAGAAGACTGTTGGTAACAGCATGTACTGAGCAAAGCTGCTTAAGATATCTTGGAGACGCGTTGAATGTGGTCTGGTATCGCGATCCTCAGCATTGAGGGAACGCCCAAAATACTGAACCCACTCTGGGCAATAGAAGGCTCGCACGACCCTCTTAATGTAAAATAAATATTTCTTTTAATATTTTAAAATGCATAAGAAAAATATTGTGGCGCACTGTCTAGCCTAAACTGGCGTAGATTACCTTGATTGTTTTTGTACCATTTTGACCTACTGTAAAATCGTGAATTTTACATAAGACAGGCAGACTTCAGATGAAAATAATCTAAGACAGTCGGTATATTTTTAAACATATTTTGACACGGAACACCCCACTCCTATACGTTTGACACGGAACACCCCACTCCTATACGGTACCCACCTATCAAAAGACATTTATAATGATCATTATGTCTGGACAATACATTAAATTATCTAGGTACCTAGTGGCTACAAAAGGGCACTCTTGTAGACAAACCTTCCCATTGTCTCTAATAATAAGTATTGCAGAAGTTTGTAATTTTTATCAGCCTGCATTCAAACTACGTTATTATCAATGGAAACTTAAACTTTGATACGTTATTTAAAATGAACGCAAATCAGAGTAAGTATGTGATGAACTGCGCATTACGAAACTCATTAAAATTTGAAATCTACAACTCCGACAAAGTTTACTACGCAGTAGCGTACCACGCGTTCCACGGAGATACGCGACCTGCGCCGGCGCAGCTGCCGTCATGACGTCAACTATTTAGGGCTCTCTGACCTATCACCCTTCCATTCACAGATCTATGACACTAATCGACTAATAACCCTTGAGCAATGGCTCTTATCAAAATTGATAGAAAACAATTACTCATGAGCTGATATCACGTAGGCCCTAGAACTACTAAGTATGTAGGTAGGTAGGTACTTATGTTATGATTATGATAAACATGTAAGTACAAACGTAATTTATGAACATATACTTGGTCAATCACTTGCAAGTATCACTAATATTTACAGCAGTTATCTGGGATTTTTTAGGAATGAAAAATGTGAGTACCTACTGTAGTGTATGTAGATATCAATATATCTCACTACAAACCGATTACAGTATTGTAACGTTGCCTCGGGCGCGCACGTCGCTCGGTTATTAATACCGGTCCGTGTAGTGGGGGGCAGTCGTTGTCGGACTGTCGGCCTGTGCGGTGGTGCGTTGGCGAGTCAACTATTAGTGTAACTATCAGTGGATAAATGTGCATATTTTACATTGGCGACGAGGATAAAACCGTAAGTTTTATATTCTTATAAAAAAAAAAAAAAAAAATACACTACTACAGGGAGATAACTAATCATATTTTGGAAAGAAATATTCAAATTACTATTACACTTCAAAAATCTAATTATGAATACACCGTGTAAATCACCTCATCACGTAGCCGTCAACCAAACATTCTGTACATGAAACTAAGTAACTTTACGCAAGAAAATATTGCTGGGACGAAACGACTTTATTTTTGGGGGTTGTAAAATCATGTTTTGTGGTAGAACTCAATGTAACGCACTCAAAACATTGTGCTGATGGACGGATTGAATAGTATGGGGTCGTGGAGATGTTTAAAGTAAAAATATTACATTTAAAACTTGTATTTAAAGAAAAATACCTGTCAAAAAGTTGGAACTTTGACCCCTAATATCTCCGTAACTAGAAGGTTCCCAGGTATGGTGTAGAACAAAAAAATGATCGCAATGACAGGGAGAACCAGTGCCTTTCGGCGTGGTGAAGAGGTGTTTTACACCCTTTATAATACGTTAGAATCTGTCATTGGATATATTAATTGTTAATAAATAATTTTTGTAAATGCTAAAACAAAAAGTGGTTAGTTAATATATTGTTTTGCAACTAATTAAATGCTATCTTGGGTGTTAAGGAAAAAACATACTGATTAAATTATTTAACATAACATTACGCCTGTGTTCCCCAAGGGGGTAGGCAGAGATGTGTGATACAACCACGTTTCACCAATAACGTTGAGCATGCCTGTTGCCACTAACCAGACGCCAACTCGGACTCAGGTCTATTATTGGGAGGTTCCTAATGGAGAAACTCAGTGACACTGCCCGACCTGGGAGTCGAACCAAGGACCCCATGTTTAATTATTTGATTTATACTACAGGATTAGTTCTAAAATAATAAATCGAATAGCAGTAGAATATCTCTACTGGTCATTAAATTGACAAGTCATCAAAGAACGTCGGTAATAGCAGTAGTATATTCCTACTGGTCATTAAATTGAAAAGTCATCAAAGAACGACGGTAATAGCAGTAGAATATTTCTACTGGTCATTAAATTGAAAAGTCATCAAATAACGACGGTAATAGCAGTAGAATATTTCTACTGGTCATTAAATTGAAAAGTCATCAAAGAACGACAGTAACAGCAGTAAAATATTCCTACTGGTCATTAAATTGACAAGTCATCAGAAAATGACGGTTATAGCAGTAGAATATATATACATACTGGTCATTAAATTGATAAGTCAAAAAATTTGGTCAGCAGGTAGTGGTACTATTGATGTACATACTGGTCATTAAATTGACAAATATTTTAACGGTGCAGCAGGAACGAGATGGGAACGCTGGAAGCGGGTACTGTTGATCTACCTGGAAGTTGCTGAAATAGAGAGTAGTGCGAAGAAACGCGCTTCGCTTTGTTGGACTAGAATTGCAGGAAATATTCTATAATATACCAGATGCCAATGTTTCACCAGCAGATGAAGTGGACGTCTTTGCAGTGGCTATAACCAAACTCGACGCATACTTTCTACCTAAACAAAGAAAGATAATATATGAACGTCACCTTTTTCGTTTGATAAAACAAGAAGCAAATGAAAAGTTTGAAAAAATCCTAGTACGGCTTAGACAACAAGCAGAAAAATGTCAGTTTAAGGGCAAAGACGATCATATAATCGATCAAATTACAGAAAAGTGTTCTAAAGAGCTTAGAAAGAGAATTCTACAAACAGGAAGCACAATAACACTGACAAATATAATTGTTGAAGCAAATACTCTTGGAGCTGTAAGTCGATAAATAGAAGAATTCGGAGGAAGCAGCACATCAACTGAGAACATAAACAGAGTGGAGAGAATAAAAGAAAATATGAGGGAAACAACAACAAACAAAACCTGGGACAATATGAAATAAAATAAGGTACAGGTTCGTAACCAAACAAACAGCTGCAACAAGACTTTTTATGGTTACGCAAGTAAGAACCCCCTCAACCTAAAGGGACCATTTGACGCAAAAATAAAAATCGCAGATAGATCAGAAAATGCAACGGTTTACGTCATCGCTGATAGAACTAGAGATCTGCTTGAGAAAGAAACTGCCATGGCTATGGGTGTTCTTAAAATCGAATTAGAAATCGACCAAAAGGAAATAAAGAGTTTCCTAAATTCAAGGATCTTTTAGTGGAGGTACCAATCGATGAGAATGAAATTGGTTGTACTTACAACCAATTTCTCAACCATTAAGAAGAATCCCCATACCAATGGAAGAAAAAGTTGAAATCAAAATAAAAGAACTGTTGGAGAAAGAATTATTGAGGAAGTTCAAGGATCCTCAAGATGGGTATCACCAATAGTGCCGGTTTTGAAAAATACTGGAGAAGTCCGCATTTGCGTAGATATGAGGTGGGCCAATAGAGCAATTTTACGTGAAAATCTGGACAAGCTACTACCAAAAATAAAAAGTGCAAAGTAATTTGCAAAAACTGGACATCAAAGATGCTTTTCACCAGATTGAATTACATCCCGATTCTCGGCACATTACAACATTTATTACAAGTAAAGGTCTATTCAGATACAAAAGACTAATGTTTGGAATATCCTGTGCC
This sequence comes from Cerastis leucographa, assembly GCA_963082945.1. NCBI lineage: Eukaryota > Metazoa > Arthropoda > Insecta > Lepidoptera > Noctuidae > Cerastis > Cerastis leucographa. Next base: position 8,589,545 of record OY720361.1, read on the forward strand.
CCGGAAATTTTTCAAAAAACCCTGGAACGAATGTTATTGGGATGTAATGGCACTATTAATTTTATGGGAAGGATTTGGAAGAACATGATCGAAGATTAGAAACAGTAATGAAAACTTTAGAAGAAAATAATGTAGTACTGAGAAAAGACAAGTGCATATTCAGGGAAGAAAAGGTTCAATTTTTAGGACACGAATTATCACACAGAGGTGTAAAACCATTAGATAAGTATGTGACAACTATTCAATAATTTCGTCCACCTATGAATATAGGTGAGCTTTCAGAACTTCTTGGGATTAATCAATTATGTTGGAAAATGGATTCCAAATTTGGCAACAACTACTGAACCATTGAAAGAACTGCTTAGGAAGAAATAGACCAAAACCACAGAATTAAAAAATCTTTGTGGCAGTAAACAGGAATTTGCACGAATTAAAATTGACCCTGTCTAATATTCCTACTCCAGGATACTATGACGTCAAAGATCTGACTATAGTAATAGCAGATGCTAGTCAAGTAGGACTAGGAGGAGTATTAGTTCAAATGAATGATCATGGACTTCGCATTGTAGCGTATGGTCACCGGACACTAACAGACTGTGAAAGGCGATATTACCAGATAGAAAAAGAAGCCTTAGCTTTGGTCGGGGCGGTGGAACATTTTTATGTTTTTCTGTTTGGAAAAGAGTTTGAATTAGTGACCGACCATAAACCACTCGAGGTTATATTCGGTCCTAAATCAAAACCATGTGCAAGGATAGAAAGGTGGATACGCTACGCCTTCAAGCATATACATTTAAAGTAATATACAGGCCTGACAAAGAAAATGTAGCAGATAGTTTATCAAGATTGTGCAAATTAAATAAAACGTCACAAGACAAGTCGGAAAACTATATACACCAAGTTGTTGAAGGAAACAGGCCAATAGCAGTATCACTGGAAGAAATTATGGAAGCATCAAAGCAAGACACGGAAATATTAAAAACAAGGGAAGGCCTTTATAACAACAAATGGGATGAAGAGGTAAAAAATTACAAAATCTTACAAAACGAATTATGCTTTTACGAATGAGTTTTATTGAGAGGCACTAGAATTGTTATTCCGAAAAAAAAATTGCGCAGTCACGTTCTGCTACTTACGAAGGGCACCCAATAGTCCTAATGAACGCGAGACTAAGAACCAAAGTTTAGTGGCCTAGATACCAGGAAACTGAGAACTTGGTCAAATGCTGCAAAGGCTGTACATTGGTCTCTGCTCCAAATCCTCCAAACCCATTGAAGCGACGGGCATTACCACGTTAACCTTGGGTAAATACTTGTATCGTTACCAAGTATCGATTACATATTAGTAATCGTCGATTATTTCAGTGGATACAAGGAGGTAAAGATTTGTCGTAAAATTACCAGTGCTGACATAATAAAATGTCTATAAGAGATTTTTTGCAGACTTGGTAACCAGATGGCAGACAGTTCTACAGAGAGGAGATCTGTACTGAAAGGAATATAGTTTCGCATAATACGGTACCATACTGGCCTCAACAGAACGGAGAAGTCGAACGTCAGAACCGAGATATTACAAAGAAAAAAAAAATTGTCAAGTCGAGCGAAAAAACTGGCAAGAAGCTTTGTTAAAGTATGTATTTGGCTATGTGTAACGGTACCCCGTATAGTGTTACAGGTAAAACTCCTACAGATCATTTTTCAAACGGCAATACCGTGGCAATATACCTATGGCAGGAGACATTACACATACACTTAAACCAGAAGATTCAGATGTTAGATACAGAGATCAAGAGAAGAAAGAAACTGGGAAAGAATATACAGTTAAGAAAAGAAGAGCGCGTGAATGTGAACTAGTGCCTGGGGATAAAGTTGACGTCAAGAATATGGTCAAAGATAAACTAAGCCTAAATTATGTCCCAACTTCTCATACTGTAGAAAAGAGTAAAGGTGGACACTTGTGTTCGAAACGATATAACTGGGAAGGTATCACGAAGAAATGTAGTTCATTTGAAGAAAGTTGAAGGGAAGTTATAAGTGACCAAAATAAAGAAATTAACATAGGAGAAGATGTAAATGAATCAGAAAATGGAATAGAAGAAGAACCCCAAAGGAAACATTAAATTAAAACATATTATGATTTACTAAATATTTATTGTGCTGTGATTTGGTTAAGCTAGAGATATATTCTGGTTTCATAAAAACTAGTTAAAACAAAGAAGGGATGTAGTGTATGTAGATATCAATATATCTCACTACAAACCGATTACAGTATTGTAACGTTGCCTCGGGCGCGCACGTCGCTCGGTTATTAATACCGGTCCGTGTAGTGGGGGGCAGTCGTTGTCGGACTGTCGGCCTGTGCGGTGGTGCGTTGGCGAGTCAACTATTAGTGTAACTATCAGTGGATAAATGTGCATATTTTACACCTACAAAGGCAGGTAATTTTGAAAACAAAACCAACTAAAGTGAATGATGGTCGTCCTCCTCTTCTAATCTACCCTATCCGGGTCGAAAGTTATGTCATATCAAACGATTATTTTATCGACAATCAATAATCACAGGATTCACAGGTGTTCAGGTTCTAACCATACTATTGTACTTTCTATGATTCTATGCAACTCTGCCGACATTTTCGGGAAGAGCGTGATGATAAGTTGTGTCTTTTCTAACCTGGCAATACTAAAGTAGTCTGGGATGCGTTCAAATTGTGCTAGCTGAGGTCTGACGACAAAAATTACATCTTTGGGCTCATTTTGTTGTCGGAGGGTGCTTTTATTCGCATAAAGCACCAAGCGTGGATTAACTACTGTGACATTAGTTCCGATTATGACAACGCGCCAACAGAACCATGCCGCACCATAGAGAAATTCTAATGACATTATCTATGGATATTCAAATTTGGCCATGCGTTATAAGATATTTGCAAAACTATAAACGAGAACAATGCGATCGACCATTTAGATGAACGCTTCACGCGTATCGACAAAAGCAGGAATACATTTATATTTAGATAATAACGAAACATAAAATATTAATAAAATATGCATATGAGTGTGCAAGTGTCGTCCAGTCGGCAAGAGGTTGTTATAATCTCCATTTAGATAATTGAACGCACTCCTTTATGTCAATGACATATAAAATGTCAGTGTCACTTCATCTGTCAGTGTCAAACATTAGAAGCGTTAACACTGTTACCAGCACGTTACCAGCGTTTGCTTTGGTATTTGCTTTGCGCAATCTTTGATTGTAAAGTTATTATTATGAGCTTAAAAGCTTAACAAAACTAGATGTATTAGTTTTGTACACGAGCAAAGAACGACAATTTAAGACCGACAGTATTGTAGAACGTGACTTGGAGAATGTCGTTGGAAACCGTGCCAAAAGACCTCAGAGGCCTTCGAGCTTGTTTAGTATGCTCTCTGATAAAGGTATTTGTTATACTGTCGTTACTCCGTCCCTAAAACCGTGCATATCCATAATCCACGTATGTATTTCTTTGCTTAACATTTAACTTCGTTTGATATTGACAAATCACCTTCCAGACATTCGATCAGTTTGAGTACGATGGTTGCGACAACTGCGATGAATTTCTCCGCATGAAGAACAATAAAGACAATGTTTACGACTGCACTAGTAATAACTTTGATGGGTAAGGCCAACAAGGGTAAGGGCAACTTTGATGCTTGTAACTCTTTTATTTACAGTAAAACTATGATAGCATTACCATGCTTTGACCTGTATTTAGTTATGAAAAAAAAACTGCTAAGCTTTTTTCTATCTTCTTACCGAAGTCCGATGTTCCTTGGAGTAGTTGCACCATGTTTTTTCCTCCATTATCCTGTCATTTGAAAGCTGCCCTAATTAAAATCCTGATTTCTCATTTTTCAGAATGATTGCTGTTATGAGCCCTGAAGATAGTTGGGTATGCAAGTGGCAACGCATAAGTGAGTGTTGAACTTATTGACAAAGTTCTTATGGTCATAAGTAAATTTATGTGCATAGCCTCTAACCATTTTTAGATACCTACATCACTAGGTGCTAGCCATAATGCCATTGCACTTACTTCCTAAACTAAAAGTTTTCTGGTTGAAAACTTCTTTTACACTTATCAACAAAATCTTGTTTTCAGATAGATTTACTAAAGGAGTGTATGCAATATCAGTATCCGGTAGATTACCAGCTGGTGTAATAAGAGAAATGAAGAGCCGAGGCTATGTATACAGACCCAGAGACACAAGCCAGAGATAATCCAGACAGCATTTAATTTTATTTCAGAAAATTAAAATAATAATTTTGCTTCTCAGATTTATGTCTATGATTTTATGGCATTGGTTGAGTCCCTAGTCCAATAGTTGGAATAGATAACTATTTAATAAGCATATAAGCCTACTCAAACATATTTGCCTAAGTTTCTTAATGTTCTTTATTTTAGATTCTTCTCAACAAGATCTAAAACTATTAATTCACCCTAATATACAACAAAATTACCTTAAATAAAAACATTATCTACATTTATACTAATGAAATGCAAGGCTAAGAGATGCCTTCTTATCCTTACAACAAATTGCAAAATACTTTGAGCTCTAAGTAATAACAACATTTAGATTATTTCATTAAACATGCACAACAATAAGACTTTGTTTAAAACAGTACACGGACATAAATATGACATTAGAGTAGCTCTGTTATGCCAAATTTTCTAAAATTCTTTGTGCCATATTTAAGTCTTGGTACTATACACTACATTGACAACATTCTGCTTAGCAATATTAGATTTAATTTTGTATTCAACTGGCATGTGTTGTTTCTTCCAAGACGGCATCTTGTGGCATGTTGCAAGTTGCAATGAACACATAATAATGATCTGTCAACTACTGCCTGATGGTGGGGCTTTAAACTCGCCATCTGTACCCAGGACATCCTTATCAATTTCTTTGAAATCTATGTTCTGCTGCTTCATAGCATTCTGAAAGAACAAGTTATGTCTAATGATTAAAGCTGAATTGTGATCATAAAATTGATTTGATTAATGAAAGCATTAAAAGTTGACTTGTAGGTAGTTATTAGGCTATCCCTGTAATTGTATGCCACAGCAGCAAATCTTCAAATAGATGAAATATTTGCATGACAAAATAAACAACCAAATATCGGCTTTGTTTCAATTATTATAGATCACATTTGAATAATTTAGTGACATTGCCCAAGATTTCAAATAATTTACATCATGATTTTTATTTAACATAACTCATAATGTATATATGTATGAAAAATAAAAACTAAGCATTTGATTTAAAACTCCGGTAATTATATCTCATATTACATATCACTCTTATCAAACTGATAGCAACACATGTTGGCACACCTCTTATTTGACGTTTTAATTGCAATATTTTGAAGACGAAGATATTACTATACTAATCATAACAGGGGGTCAAAAAATACCCATCATGGTCTTACCTTTACACAATCCTGATAAACTTTGAAGATTCCGGCACAGACAGAATCATCGTGGTCGCCTTTTAGAAATCTTTCAGAAAACCAACTATTGAAGCAGTCGTCATATTTTTTCTTTAGCTCCGTACATTCTTCTCCAATGCTGTTCATGATGTTGATACAAACACAGAGCGAATGGCTTTTAATTCAATGAATTTGATTATAAATATTGAACCCAATTATTTTACTGACTTAGAAGTGACAGGATTCAAGTGTCAAACTCAAAATGTTATCACATGACAGCACTAAGCATGGTTTGACAATGACATACCATACATGATTGCATTGAACTGTGATCGAACTTATCATGTTTAGTACTTGCATGATTGTCATGAAGTAAAACGAACTATTTACAGAAGACCCATTACTTCGGTTGAATCGACCATTTTGTGCCTCTAGGGTCAGTTCATACAGAACGGAAAAATCCTCGCGCACTTTACTAGCCGACGAAAAATAGGACCATATAACCATAGCGCCAGGATAACCCGCGAATTTTAAAATTTCTCACGTTTCATCATTTGAAACGTGAGAAATTTTAAAAAATGTTGGTAGAAGGGAGAATCCAGCCCTCGTTCAATTACGATCCGGAAAGTCGTATATCTCGCTCGCTTTCGTAATGCCAAAACAAGATAGACATACGACTTTTCGAATCCGAGGGTTTGTGAATAGGGGGCCAGGTGCCAACTCTAGAGCTTATTTCTCTATGACAATCGATGGATTTCAATCATCCCTACCTACTGCATAGACATATAAATTATATGGACTTGAAATGTTTGACTATAGAAAAAACAGTTATACAAATACGAGGCATATCGACGCCAAAATCAGAAAAATACTGCTATCTCTTTTTAACTTTCATAACTTTGCGTAAGTGAAAAAGGATAATAGTGTTTTTGACAGTTACTATAATGGCAACCCTACATTTCTAAGTCATTGAAATACCTATTTGCGGCCGGGTCGCCATTTTATCCGCTCGCTGTTTGATACCTAAGTTGGGTACGTCAACTGTCAAATGCTCTTTAGCTGTGGTTAAAATTTGTGAATTCAAGATGATAAACAATGGATTCTGCATTTATTGAAGAGTTTCAACAGTAAAGCATTCATATTTTCCCTTTTGCCTCTATTTTCAACAGTTTTACTACATTAAATCATTTTCTTGTTATTGAAGGGATAGAGTAGTGCATTCAGACATTTTTATATTTATCGATAATGCAATTTTATGGTTCTTTATTGGTTTTATGTTTTACTTTTAAGGCTATAAACAATTGGTGTGGAAAATATAAAAATTACATCAAAAACAATAATTATTTGTTCTCTTCACTTTGAAGAATCGTCTTTCAACTGAACACTCAATAAAGTAACATTGCGTGACGATGCTTTACCTTCACGAACCTTATTGGTACGTACGTTTGATACGGTCGCAAATCATATTTTTATCAAGATACTACCTGACACTGACCTGCAAATTGCAAAAAAACGTAAGAAAATTAAGATAACAGTATAAAGAAACCGTGGGGACAGCAAGTGAAGCAAAAAGGTCGATTAAAAAATTATTCGATGTAAGTAGGTATTTAACCCGTGCGCGATAAGTTGAGACCTGACTCCCCCCGCCCGCTTCCCCCGCACTTCCCGATGGCGCCCGTATTGTACCGTGGCGGTACAAACACGCCCCTGTTACGTCACCGCACTCAGGTCTCAACTTATCGCGCACGGGTAGTACAAGTCGTGCCATTAAAGTTGAGACTTGACGCACCACATGGTTTTAGCGGTATCTTGATAGATACCGCTGAGGTGATCCTCATGGATACCCGCGAAAAAGCGGCGGGAGGCGTGGTCAAGTCTCAACTTTAATGGCACGACTTGTACTTACTGCTTTTCATTTCTTGTAATAGCTAAAAGAATAAATTCCAAGAGCATAAAATTAAAAAACCGACTTTAAAAAAGGAGGAGGTTCTCAACGGGCCGGCAACTAGATAAACTTGTTGCTTAAATTATACAATGGAGTGAAATCAGTTAAAAAACAGCATAATATATCTGTCCTCCAAGTTTCAACCTGTCTTAATAGGAAACATCAAAATAAGTTCTACGGTTTAACCGTGAAAGAAGGACGAAACTTCTCAAACAACAACAAATGAAAGGTATATTATTATGTTAGAAAACTTGGGGTATTTTCACCCGTAGATATTGTACCGTAACATTATGAAAACATTCTCACAATCTTTTATCGATGTTATTATATAGAAATATCGATAAGGGCTGCCCTATTAGCCGCCATTTTATCAGCTCACTAAAGTGTAGGTATGCACGTTTTTCTTGTAGGTATGCCAAGTCCATATGATTTATATGTCTATGACCTACTGTCATATCAAACAAACGTGCACAGAGTACTTTTATCAAAGAGCATAGACTTATATATATATGGTGCCAGTGCCAGTGCTGTGATGTTTTCTGATAACCTCAAAAATTGGCTTTAGAGATAAAAACAGTATTTATTTGCATTTTTATTTAAATAATACGATCATGGGTGATATACTTAAAGATAGTCGGTTCACAAAATATCTTAACGATCCAAGATATCGACAAATTCCTAAACATGAGAGGAAAGTTAAGATAGACAAACGATTTCAGTCTATGTTCAATGACGAAAAGTTTAAAGTCAAATACACAGTGGATAAACGTGGGCGGCCTATTAATGAAACTTCAACGGAGAATTTGAGAAAGTATTACGAGGTAGATGAGTCTGAAGGAAGTAGCTCCGATGAAGATGATGAGAAGCCGCCTATGGTTGATAAAAGTGATGGTTCTGGTGACGAATTTGTGCCGGGCCGCTTCGTAAAACGACCACCAAGCGATGATGGCAAAGATGATAACGATAAGGAACCAGTCTTTCTTAATGATAAGTTAATTGGTGGAAAGTTACAGAAAAAAGTTAAGACTAGGTTGTTAGATTTGGATGTTGATTATGCCCGTGGAGAAGGTAAATTGCTTTTGTTGTTTTTGTACTGTTTAAAATATTTAATTCTAAAAAACCCCAATAATACCTCACCAAAAAGTAATAAACCCATTATTACTTTTTGGTTGCTGTTACCTTACTTAATTGTATTTAAATTATGTTAACTAAATCAACAAACTGTTTAATTATAATATCCATTATACTTATTATTTTCCAGGAGTCATCCAAACTGATAGCTCCTCGGATGAAGAGAGCAGTGAGGCGGAAGGTGACAGTGACCTGGAACACGAGTGGGGAGAACTTGATGCTGATGCAGGAACTACCGACGAATCTACTAAGAGGTATGTAGCTCTTATTTAATGCTAGCTTCCACCTGAGACCTAGCCAATGTACAAATTGTTTAAACATTAAATATATTACATGGCACTCGGAAATAGTGTAGCTTTCTAACAGTGGAAGAATATTACAAGTGAGAGTAGAATTAATTGATGAGTAGTTTCTGAGATCACTCTTTATAACATCAGATATTTATTTAACCAATTTTATACTTTCAGAATTGCCATATGCAACATGGACTGGGACAACATAAAGGCAACAGACCTAATGGTTTTACTGAACTCATTTGTACCAGCCGGTGGTGTCATCAAGAAAATCACTGTAAGTTACAGTATGAAATGGTTGTCATTCACTAATTAACTTTTATTGTCATTGATGTATACTGCTTTGATGCAAAATTAATCATTTAAACAAAGAATTCTCATTAAGTCTTGACAGGACTTGAACTCACCTGCGAGTTGAAATTGGCATATTTCCTTGTGTATAATGGATACTTAGATTACTGATTATTTTGCAAGAAAAAGGAGGTTGAACGTAAAACCAAATGTTTTCAGATATATCCATCTGAGTATGGTTTGGAAAGAATGAAGGAGGAGGAAGTAAGGGGACCTATTGAACTAACAGAAGATAAATTAGAAGATTTAACAGAAAATGGAGGCAATGAGGAAGGTTTGTTTTGATAAAATTCCTCTATTTTGCGCGTGGTTTATTTGCAACACCAGTAATAGATTTCAGGGAGATCTAGAACAAAATAAAAGTAGGTCCAAAAACAGAACCTGGAGCAACATGTAAACACAGCCCACATTTCCTAGGTACTTATTGTTCTTAATGGAAATAAGACACCAACTACAATTTCTATAACAAGACAAGGACTCATTCTAAATCAATTAGTAGATGGTATAAATTGTATTTTTATATTTTATGCAACTATTCTAAATCATTGTTTGATTTGTGATTTATCCATATCCATACTAATATTATAAATGCGAAAGTCACTGTTTGTTTGTTACCTTTTCACGACTAAACGGTTGATCGGATCTTAATGAAATTTGGCAAGAAGATAGATTTAAACCTGGGGAAGGACATAGGCTATATATCATGAAGCTACGACCAATAGGAGCAGAGAAATATGTTGCGAAAACGGGGAAAATGTGATGCAGACGAAGTTGCGCGGGACAGCTAGTAATACATAAAACTAACTAGTAAAATATTTAAACTTGCTCTGGTACCTCCTACCTGTTTGCTACTATTTAGATAGAAAAAAAAAAGTGTCAAATGCCTTAGACAAGTTTTTAATACCCACTTGATACATCAAATTATATAAATTTTTTTAATGTGTCTAGGCGCAGTAGTGGCCCAGTAGTACAATAGTAATGGCTTGTAGGTTGCAGCTTCGCACCTAAGCAAGCGCAATTTCTTTATGTAATATATTTAATCAGCACTGTTCTCAAATCAGTGAAGCAAAGGATTGTGAGGAAACCGGCATGTCCTAGAACCAAAAAATTTGAAGACATGATATCTACCAACCTGCACTGGGCCCGCATAATAGTCGCTCTCACTCATAAAGAGGGTAGATGCGTCCCAGCAGTTGAAATATTATAGGCTGATTTTGCATACAAAATACTATTACTAAACTCTCATTAGCTCTTCATAGCTCGTTCATACACTGTTTTTTTTTTCCGGTAGGTTCTACTTACCATATGGAAAAACTACGCCGATATCAACTAAATAGATTGAAGTATTTCTATGCAGTGGTAGAATGTGACTCGGTGTCCACAGCTGACAAGCTTTATAGCGAATGTGATGGCATGGAGTACGAAAGTAGCGCTACTCGGCTTGATATGAGATTTATTCCTGATGACGTTACTTTTGATCAGGTAAGGATTACTTTAATAAAATTGTAAAATATGAATTTCCTATAAATAGTATAGGCTAACCTGTTGCCTTGAAGCTTTGTATCCACTAGGCAACATTTGGCGCGCGATATGTTGTTTAACATGTTGAAAGAACTTTGGTTTAGCAACTTTGTCTGTCTAAGTGTCTACTAAATGATCAGTCGTCGACAAAATGTCGCCAGAGGAACTAGAATTGATTTCAGCGTTGGTAGTTATAATTTTATCGAAAATGCATCTAACAGTTAAAAACCACGTTGGTGGGTTAGTAAATTCTACTGATTTAATTGAAGATGTCGCCACGAGCTGTCAAACATTGTTTGTTCTAAGCGTACCCCCTACCTGTGCTCCACTGCATGTTACACAGAAACAAACAAGCGGCGCGTCATATTGCGCGCCAGCTAGCTAGCACTAGAACATGTTGAGCGTTACGTGTTGCGCGTCATTTGTTGCCTAGTGGATACGATGCTTGAGAGTCATGGGAGCTCATCAAATTCGTATTCATTTAGATTTTTACCAATTACCAATCCTTTTCAACTTTAAGCATAAAACTGAATGCACTGGCTAATCAATTTTTTTTTTTTCAAATCAGGAGCCCCGAGAGGAATGCACAAAACTCCCCGACTTGACGAGGTACAAACCTCGATTGTTTACAACGACGGCGTTGCAGCAAGCTAAGGTTGAGCTCACATGGGATGCCACAAACCCAAACCGAACAGAAACTATTAAAGGTGCTCTTGATGGCAAAATTGATGATCTGGATCTTAAAGAATACTTAGCTTCCAGTAGTGAAAGTGACGGTATGGTTTTACTAATATACAATATGTTAAAATAAACCTTGTCCAATCCGTGGGGGTATTATTAGGTCTCAATATAAGCCTCGATTTATGTAATTGGGTTGGGGTAGCACCTTAAGCTTACTGACCTAACCTAAAATCTTAGATAAATTCACACAATGTAATCAAGTGTATCGTCGTGACCACACATTTTTTTATGTATTATGGCTACACTACCTGTCAGTGTAGCGACAGCAGGAAAGCTCTTTCTTTACGTTGCGCAGAATTAAATCGTGGCTAAGATCTTCAATGGTTGAAGATCGCCTAACCGGGCTGGCACTTCTCCACGTTCATAAAAACGTACCCATTGACGTAAATGACGTCATAACACGTTTCGGGAGAAGAAGTAAAAGAAAAATTGATTTTGTTATTTAAATACTTATATGTATTTTGTCTGTTTCTATTTTTTTTTGTTGGAAACCCTAGTCGTACAACCTCTTCACTTTTGCGGAGTTTTGCGTCATACCCCTCGACATACCTCTAGCTGTTATGACAAGCCACTCCTCGAAGAGGGGACTTATTGCCACTATTGTGGCGTGCCGTGCACGTGGTTGCTACAGTCGCTGTCTCGATGTCGCCATGAGATCGCGCCGGAGGTCTGTCCGCTGAGCAACAATTTGCCGCGGCAGCGGAGTTTCCCCCCGGCGTAGTGCCTCCGCGCGCCATTCGTGCAGGCGCGCGAGGACTATCGCCTCCAGATCCCATGGTGGCAATCCGGCCAAGAGGCTCGCCGCCTCGCCGGAGATAGTGCGGTACCCCCGGACCTTCTGGGGTGCGTTCAGGTAATGGGCGGCTCACCGCCTCAAAGAACGCGCCCACACCGGGGCCCCGTAAAGGGCCATGCACCGCACGACCCCCGCGTAGAGCCTTCGGCAGGAGGCGTTTGGATCCCCAAGTTGGGCAAGAGCCGCTTGAACGCAGCCCCTGCCCGTTCCAGTTTGGGGGCCAAACGTCGGAAGTGCTCCACGAAGTTCCACCGGCTGTCGAGGACAAGCCCTAGGTACTTCAGCGTCGACTCGACGCCGATGGCAACTCCTACGGAATGCGCCACCGCCAACTGACTACCGTCAGTATGGATCCCGACGGTGGCGCATTCCGAGGCCCATGAAAGCACATGGCCTCGGACTTGTGCAATGCCACCTCGAGACCCAATTGCCGGACTCTCTCCACGACTATCGCAACCCCGCGTGGCATTAGTTCGGCCGCCGCCTCGTGCGACCTCCCTTGTGCCAGCACCAGCGTGTCGTCAGTGTAGCAAACTACGCTGACACCGCTAGGGAGGTCGGCGGCTCGGCGCGCAGCACCCAGTCGTAGCCGATGTTCCACAAGGGTGGCCTCAGAACCGATCCCTGTAGAACACCGCACAACATCTCTCGCCGGTTCCACTCACCGTTGCGACCGGGGTAGATGACGGCCCTGTCCGTCAGGTAGTCCCCGACCACACGACGAAGGTAGGTCGGCACCCGGTGATACCGGAGTGCCTCCCTAATGCAGGTCCAGGGCATGGTGTTGAAGGCGTTGGCGATGTCAAGAGACACCGCCACGACGACCCCACCCCGGGACACCGCATCCCCCGTCGTGAGAGCCCTCACGCGCATGATGGCGTCCACCGTCGAGCGCCCTCTGCGGAAACCAAACTGGTGTTCCGCAAGATCCGGCCCCATCCCCACAATGCGAGGCCGTTAGCAATGACTCTTTCAAAGAGCTTGCCCACCTCGTCGAGCAACACAATGGGCCGGTATGTGGACGGAGAGTCCGCAGGGCGCCCCGGCTTTCGGATGAGGACCAGTTTTTCCGTCTTCCAATGAAGCGGGAACTGGCCTCTCCAAGCATGCGCTTAAGAGCCCTTCCAGTCGGGGCCCGAGAGCCTCAGAGGCCAGGACCCAGGCTTTGCCAGGCAAGTACAGTACTTACGTACATTAATAAAATACCTTCTTTTTACTTGTATCCATTGTTTTCAAAATTAAATTATAAGTTCTTGACTTGACCACGACTATGTGACCCCCTCCTGGGGCCAAAGCTAGATCCGCCCTTGTACCTAGACACGTTAACATGTTAAAATACTACACAACAGCGAACCAAAAACTCGGAAGCAATAAAAACTGTCATCATTTTAAAATGATAAATGCTGACGTCGTGACTTTAAAATTTATTATCTAGTTAACTTTCATGAATATTTCATTTTCTTTATTTTATTTGGTTATGTGATTGTGATACCTAAATGCCCCTTTCGGATCGGACAGGTTTTTTTAACTTATTGTATAAGTATGCACTAGGTATTTTGTAAATACTGAAGGAATTAAATGTAATTGATGACTTTTTGTAGAGGATGGTCAAACTGAAGACATTGAAGCCAAGTCAGACAATGATGATGAAGATCCTATACTAAAATATAAGAAATTGCTTGAAGATATCGAGAAAAAAGACGACAAGAAGAGCAATAAACACATGGAAATGGAAATAAGTTGGGGAATAGGAATCAAAGACAAAGCTGAGGAGTTAGTGAAAAAGAAAATAAATGCAGGTATGACAATGTGACAAATTACAAACACATGTCTTATTTTGTGATAAAGCAATAAAACTAATAAACTCATTACCACTTAATTTACAGAAACTAAAGAGTTAACACCATTCGAAAAGTTGATACAGAAACGTAAGGAAAAGAAGAAACAAAAGAAATTAAAAATCAAAGAGGAAAAGGAGAAAAATGAAGATCATGAATCTGATTCAGCAGATGGCAGTATGTCAGACGTGCCTTCTGACATTGATATGAATGACCCATACTTTGCTGAAGAGTTCAATAAACCAGAATTCAAAAAATCGAAAACTGGTAACAAAAATAAAGAACATAAGAAGCAAAATAATGACAATGACATAGATTCAGATAACGAAAAGAAGAAAGCTGAATTAGAGTTACTTTTAGATGACGACGATGGCAAAGCACACTTTAGTCTAAAGAAAATTCAAGAGTCAGAGACTAACAAAAAGTCTAGAAGGAAAATGAAATTAAAAGCTAAAATGAATGAACAGAAACAATCCCTGCCTGATTTTGAAATAGATGTGAATGATGATCGGTTTTCGGCATTGTATAACTCACATCTTTACAATATTGATCCAAGTGATCCTAATTTTAAGAAGACAAAGAATATGGATAAGCTTATTCAAGAGAAGTTGAAGCGCAGACCAACAGACCCGCCACCCGAGGCTCAAAAGCCTAAGAAATCTAAAGAAGATGTAGAATTAAGTATTTTAGTGAAAAACGTCAAAAGGAAAACTAAAGATGCATTGAGAAAATAAAAGAATTTCATCTCATAAATATATTTTATTATTTAATACGTTCGTCATAATAATAGTAAACAAAAAAACAGTAACATTAGTCATGATTGTATCGAAACAGTGAAGAGAAACAAAGGTGCATTATCATTACTTAAACATTACTCATCATCTGCATAGCCTTTTTGTCTAATTATGTTAGTGTTGGCTACCAGTCCAACCGGACTCCCCTGAATACCAGTACTTTACATGGCGCGACTGACTATCTGACTTCCACAACCCAGTTAGTACTGGGTAATACAATATCCGTGGGTATGACTGGTGGTCAGACTTTTATGGGTCACTGACTACCTGTAACAACTGTCGAAGATCTGCAAATGACAGCAGTGACAAACACAGAGAAAACTCTGTAATGAATGATGACATCCACGGACCGACCTAGGCAAGCCCAGCTTATACCTTTGAAGATCGGCCCGTGTAGCTGTTATTATTTAGCACAGCACAAGCTCCTTCCTTATTTCATTACATTAAACATTATTATGTATGTAGTACAAAAAGGTCATTTTAAATAAACATAATTATGTTTTAACACTTACAACCACCAGCCTATGTTGCTAAACTGGCTGCTAAAGCGGTCTTAATTTGTCTGCCCAATGCGGCGCCCAGCGGCGGGGGCACGGCATTGCCGACCTGTAAACAAACAAGCATGTCTTGTAGATCCGATTGCGGCTATGTTTTCTGGCAAATAAGAAATGTTTGAGGAAATCTACCCTTACTAATAGTAATTTACACTTATTTACTAGAAAAATAACACATGTATGTTACCTGTCGGTGTTTATCTTGTACTGAGCCAGCGAATATGTAGGTGTCAGGGAAGCCTTGCGACCTCGCGCACTCACGTACTGACACGACGCGGTTCTGTTCGGGGTGGAGCACTCGGCCTTGCTTGCCCATCGGCTCAGGGTCCGTCACCGTTGTACTGAAGTAGCCGTCCCAGCAGACTCGGCCTGAACATTGAATACAAAAGGTTAATTTTCCATTATGCCTACATGTACATACATACGTCATATTTCGACGAAGTCTTATCCTGCCCACTCTCCTCGACGATAACGCAATATTGAGCTATTGCAGTTCGTGACATAAGCTTCGCCAGCCTTGTCCCCACAATTAGCTCTGCGAAAATGTTAGTTTTATCTGACTGTAAGGCTGAGATATCCCTGTCTGTCTCTCTCTTCTTCATCCTTTGGCCATCCAATGCTGAGTGTAGGACGGACAGACGGAGGGTGTTTCGGTTACCTATAAGTCATGGCTATCTCGCTTGTCCAAGGGGATGGCGAAGAGGACCGAGACGTAAATCACCGGTTCAACTCAGGATGGATGAAATGGTGACAGGTTAAATCAAATTCATATTGTTACTGGAACAACGTGCGACCCACCGATGATAAAGGTGACAATATACAAATTATATTTTGGGATTGGAATGCTGGGCTGTGAAGATGGATGAAAATAGATTGCACGTAGCGAAGATGACAATGTTGAGGTGGATGTGTGGAGTGCCAAAAATAGATAAAGTAATTAGAGGAGTATATTAGAGGAAGTTTGAAAGTAGCTCTAGTTACAGAAAAGTTGAAAGGGAAGCGGTATGGACAAGTGAAGAGAAGAGACGTATCGCATGTGGCTAAAAGAGTGATGAATATAAATATTGATGGATGGAGAGGGAGAGGAAGACCAAGGATACGATGGATGGATTGTGTGAGGAATGATATGAAAGAAAAAGATGTAAATGATATCGTGATGGTTGACAAAGAAGAATGGAAGAAGAAAATGTGTTGTGCCGACCCCAGGTAACATAGGACAAGAGCACGAAACTGATGACGATGTGTCATGGCTATCCAGGATGACATCCATAGAGTAGCTAAGTACAGTGCAGTTCAGTGAACGTGATCAAGCTTTCGTACGAATATGAAAATAAACCTTATACCATTATGGTACTACTATCGCTAATGCACTTAGCTAGAATCAAGTTAAAGTTCGCTTAGATTTCTGCCATTTACACGGCTTTGTAATGTACTGTTTTATGTAGTTTTTGGGTTTACAAGGCAAAATTAACTACAAATGCGGTTACATATATATTAAATGTTCGTTTGTGTCGTGTAAAATATAATAAACTGTAAAAAGAACGTAGTCTAAAGAGTTAAGAGGGCTATTGCTAATTTTTCTTGCTATAGCAAAACCGTAAAAACACATCAAAACTAGGGAGTTTTTATGTGTTTCTACGGTTTAGGTAAGGCCACAAAATTAAAAAAAAAATATGCCCAATAAAGTTTGATTATCCCTCTAGGGAGCCTTCTAAATAAATATTTCAATTTGTGTACATTTATTAGTAAAAACCTTAACAACACTCAAATACAAGAAAAATAGTAATAGCCCTCTTAATATGTGGTGCGTGACATTACCATAGAGTCCCGCCCAGTTGTTGTGTCGGTTGCCGGTGTGCGGCAGGCACCACGGGATGAGCGTGTGCTCCTGCTTGTCGGCCGGCGAGCAGGCGCCGCCCGCCGCGCACGCGCACACGCCGCGCAGTGCGCCGCGCGCAGAGCGCCCGCTGCGCTTGTCGTCGTATCGGTACTGCAGGACCTGCCGAGCGCCGACGAGACCACTCAGGGTGTACACATTGCAATGTTTATACCGACACTATACAAACACTAGACTGTGCCCGCGGCTCCGCACGGATTTCGGTCACTGTCCCACGGGATTGTACTACCGTGTTAATCCAGGTTATAATCTACCCGTGTGCCAAATTTCATCCAAATCCATTCAGTAGTTTTTGCGTGAAAGAGTAACAAATATCCATCCATACTTACAAGCTTTCGCGTTTATAATATTAGTAGGATTATGACACAACATAACATACCTTGCATTTGGTTCCATCTGACAGTGCCACCGATATGTTAGGTAAGTCCCTCCAATCGGAACCAGGCGTAGTGGGGACTCTGCATATCCTAGCTTGAATTAATGGCGCCATGTTTTTACATATATGGTCCCGTAGTTTGGCATTCTCGTCCTTGCTTCTCACTAATCGTTGGAAATGACTTTCTGGCATGGATCCATATTCGATTTCTATTTTATTAGCGCCATTGCATATCCCTGGCAGGTCACTCATAGCATCTCGGATGGAGCATGTTCTTCTAGGGGCGGACTCATCCCAGTGAATGTTAGTAACGAATCGTCTGCCATCTATAGTGGTAGTCAAAGAACATGCACGCCTGCTAAACACGTGTGTGGGTTCCGGATATAACGGTAACTTGTACCCAGGTGCAGCTGCCAGAATAATAAGCCTTCTTCTTGTCTGCGGTACTCCATAGTTGCCAGCCTGGAGAATCCCAAATGTGCACTGATAGCCCATGTCAAGTAATGCTCTTAGTGTTAGTTTTAAAACCATACCTTTTTTGAATGCCACAAAATTTCTTACGTTTTCGAGTATAAAATATTTCGGCCGGTAATAATCACAGTAAGATAAGTATGAAGCTACAAGAGAGTTTTTGAAGTTGGAATACTCTCTCGAATTGAATCTGTTCATACCGGAGAAGCCCTGGCATGGCGGCCCACCGACTAACAGTTCTACTTCGCCCTGCATTGGGAGGCGTAATCCACTAACACTGTGAGTGGCCCCGGACATCGCTTCATTAAGTAACGCATTACAGTCTTCATTGAAAACGATGCAGTTTTTATTGTTGAGAGCGTATGCATGTGCAGCAGCTTCAACATTCTCTATTGCCCACTTACATTCGGCCACGCCAGCCTGGTGCAAGCCTTCAGACAGTCCACCACAACCAGCAAATACATCCAGAGTCCTTAAAGGTTGTACCGCAGTATGTTGCTGTTTATTTTCACTAGTTTCCACAGGTTTGCTAGACTTTCCTTTACCTTTACCCTTGTCTTTGCCTCTTTCAGTGCGTCCAACACTAATAGCATGGTGTGGGACATCTATTATTTGACCAGAAGATTTGTCGAAAGCCATTCTAAAGTAAAACCTAGTTGGGTCTCCCTCCAGCCACTGGGCCACGGAATATTGTTGTGGAATATTTTGCTCATAAATTAAATGACATGCTCCTACAACTGCAGAAAAAGGCACATCACAAATTTCATCACTCCAGTAAACTACATTAACGTCTTCATGCTGCGGAAATCTACTAGTTGTATTTTCCGGTCTATAAAGAATATTGAGTTTTAAATAAATATCCTGGGGAATGATCAAAGGTCCTTCACCTATGGCAGTTACAGCAGCAATGTAACCAATACAGAATGGTTCCCCAGTATCGACATTCGATCCACGCAAATTATTGTCACTCTTCCTGTAATATTCAGGATAAATGTCTTCATCGACTTTCTCAAGTTTGGGTTTGAGATTGTTTGCATTAGTCAGAGAATTCTTCAACTTAAATGTTCCTGGCTTGAGGAAGACGCCACAACCTTTCTTGTAATCGTGATCTTGCCACCTTACTAATGACCATTCTGTTCTATTGGATTCAGTTATAAAACTGGACTTTTCTATCAATTTTCCAGTTACTTTAGGTATGTTTTTAGCATCCCGTTTAGTTTTCCTCTCACAAGAAGGGCAAAATCTGTGTTGCCTCAGTGGATTAGGACAAACTGGATCTACAGGTAAATCTTCGAAACGGGCCGTGAATCTTTCATAGTATTTATTGTAAAAATAGGTTTTGCCATCATCATCAAAATGCTTGTCGTCAACTTCCTTGCCACCCAGTTTGAACCAATCAGCTGGGATTTCACCCTTTTCAACACAAGCTTTCCTTAATATTGAAGAAAGTGGAGCACCATGGCAACATCTGTCACCTAAAAATACTTCCCTGGGGTCACTAACCTCACCCAGAACAGTGTCAGAGGCTCTTATGAATACTTCTGCGTGAAAGAAACCGGCTTTAGAGTTAATAGTTTCTCGCCACATGAATACAACTCTAGCAACCAAAGCAGGAATATTGGATTGAGAAGTTTCAACCATTACAAAGTCACCATTGCAAAGTTCAGAGCCATCAATTTCGACTTTTTCATAATACACTTTGGTGGCGTCGGCTTTCTTGGGCTCACCAATCCATTTAATATTTCTGTTATTTGAGCCAGTCAACTTGACCGGCACAGCATCCTCTATTTTGTCGCGTTGCTTCTTCTCGGCCATCTGTTGGTACTCTTCTTCATCATCTGGTTCGGAATCTTCAGCTTGCTCGACTGCCATGTTGGGACATAATCTTCTTACACAAGCTTTTTTGGTACGCCCATGTCCTCCAAACTTAGCCATTGCACGGCAAGCATTACATTCTCCACAGTCCGGCAGTTGACAAGCTTCACATACTCCACATCTTTTCCTTCTCAAAACCAACTCATGATTTGTCTTATCCAACTGATTTGTGAAAAAGCTCTCAAATGTTTTCCTTACAAGGGGAGTAGTGGTAGCCTTAGTCCAAGCTTTTTTGTCAACCTTTTTATATTCTATTTTAGTGCGGAATTTACGCTTGCCGAATTTGATACCCATTAATTTAATTAACTCTCTCATGCATGGTAATGTAATTAGTGGTTCATCATCCTCATCAGCTTCTAAGCTCACTACCTGATCACATACAAACTGAGCATGCTTGTGAAGCAATTCTTCAGTCATTTTGGCATCATTCAGTTCTGGAATAGTCGACTCTCTGATTACTTCTAACAAGTCTTCATATGTGGGCTGGAGATAATGATACTCTTCTAAATACTCTACAACAACTTTGCTTAACCATATCTTTTCATAGAGATTGTTCATAAGAGGTGTGTATTGTTCACTTGGTTTTAATAGATTATATTCTCCAAATTCTGTTGATAAGGTGATACAGTTTCTATCACCACCATCAAAGCCATGTATAAACCTGAAGCAGAAGATGCTAATGTAGTTTTTTGAAAGAAAACTGAAAAAAAAAAATCTAATACAAAGAGAGAAAATACACTCACCATTCAATAATAGGACCTACATCTTTCACAGGCACAGATTCCTCATCAATTTCAGCTGAATCAGAACATATGGACTTCAAATACCCTGACATGTAAATACGCACATCATTTTCAACTAAACCTCCATCAATAGGGCAAAGATGTCCCTGTTCATCAAATATCGAGAAACTGGTTATATTGGTCTGTGGGCGTTCCATTATATCCCCATCATCACCTGAAAAACATTTAGAACCATTTTAGAAACCACAATTACACACCAAATTATTGTCTCACAATTCTTCTACTTTGTCATTCCCTCACTGTTGAGGATTGTGATATTTTGATGTGATATGTCTTACAATTATTATATAAGTATTTTTAAAGTAAATTAATTGGCCTATGTACCCACCTGATGCTAGAACAAGTTTCTCATTAGTCAATGCTATATACTCCTCAACAGCATTCTGCGGGTGTCCTTGATAGTATATTATATCAGAATTGTTCAAAAACTGGCCGCAGATGTTACATTTTTCCATGTCAGGAATGGCTTTTTGGTAGTTTACTTCATCATTATTATTTTCAGTTTTACCATTTACTTTCGGTTCTTCTGTTGGACCATTTTGTTCTTGTTTTTGGGTGCTGACATCAATTTTGTCATCAATTTCAGTTACATCCTGTTTAATAGTCCCTACTTCATCTTCTTCATTCTGTTTAATAGTGTCTTTTGAATTGTTCATTTCTATGTCCTTCGAAATATTTGCCTTTGTATTATTCACTTCAACAACATTCATGTCAATTCCTTCTACATTGTTCACCTCAACATCATTATTTCCATTATCTGTGTCAATTCTCAAGTTTTCACTACTGTTATCCCTGGTTATGCTATCCATACTATTTTCTTTAGATTCATCATCCTCATATTTAAGCTTTTTCTAAAAAAATGCAGTAAAATCAAAACTGTAGCAAACATTAGTTTTTAAATAAAATGGCAGTAAACTGAAATTCTATTGATGGTACTTACTATTAATTTTATGCTTTTCATTTATGAATATTTCATCTTCATACTATGTATTTATGTTAGACTACCCAAACCACACCAGCTACACCCAATGATGGATTATTATACAAATGTTCAACCAATATTTCACCCACTTAAGAGGTTGAATTTAGAAAATTCTTATCTTCACACATGTGGCACAAGCCTGGCCAGGGTGTAAAAATAGCCTTAACAAAGCGTAAAGGCACTAATCTCCCTGTCATGGGCATTGCAATCATATTTTTGTCTAGTCCATACCTGGGATCTGTTTAGTTACGATATTGGGGTTCAAAATATTTAAACTTACCGGGTGTATAATTTCATTTCCTTCAGGACTTCTGTTCCTTTTAGAGGCGAACATGCTGGTAATGGTCAACTGATTGCCATTACGTGGCGACTTATTTCCATTGCGTGGTGACCTTCTCTTGGAATGTCTGAAATTTAAATAAAACATATAATGTATACACATTCACATAAGTATGTATGTAGAAGTTTATCTTTTAAACTTTTTCTTCTCTTCTCAGTCCATTGACCATATGACCAGATCTGTTGTCATATTGAGTGACTATTTCTTAAGTACTAAATGCAGTTGTGATGCAGAAGCTGTTAGCACCTAAGGGTAAGCGCTATCCGCCGGTACCCCGACCCTTGAGAGTGTCAGGAAGGGTCAGGGTTGCGTAGCAGCACGGTTCGGGGAGATCGTCGTAGCGGGAGTCTACTTCTCCCCGAGCCGAACTCTCGCCGAGTTCCACAACTCCCTCATGGAGTTGAGTGTCGTCATCCGAAGCTATTCCCTCCCCGTGCTTGTGCTCGGGGACTTCAATGCCAAAAACTTGGCTTGGGGTTCCTCCTAAATCGGGGTTCTGTCCCCACGTGTGTGCGGATGCGGGGCGAGTCGGTGGTGGACATCTCGTTCGCTAGCCCCGCTCTGTCACCGCGTGTCGTTGACTGGCGCGTTATGGAGGGAGTGGAGACCTATTCCGACCACCGGTACATCCGGTTCGATGTCTCCGCCCAGGACTCAAGCGCGCCGGTCTCACAGGCCCCGAGTGGTGCGCGTTGGGCGCTGAAGCAGCTGGACCGGGAGCTCCTCCTGGAAGCCTCGATAGTGCAGGCCTAGGTGACATCACCGAACAGGCCTGCCGACGTAAACAACGAGGCAGGGTGGTTCCAGGAGGCCATGTCCGACATCTGTGAAGTGGCAATGCCCCGAGTTCGGCCAGGAAGCGCCCGGCGTCAGGTGTACTGGTGGTCGCGAGAGCTGACGTCTCTGCGCGAGGCGTGCGTCGCCGCGCGGCACCCGTACGCCAGGCATCGCAGGCTCCGCACCCGCCCTCCGGATTCGGCAGCCATTGAAGCGGAGCTGTACGAGGGATACAGAGCAGCGAAGACCGCCCTCCAAGAGGCTGTTCAGCGGGCCAAAGACCTGGCCACGAGGAGATGCTGGAGACTCTCGACAGAGATCCGTGGGGGCGCCCTTACAAGATGGTGCGGGACAAACACCGCACCTGGGGCCCCCCGCTGACGCAGAGTCTCCGCCCTCAGCTCGTGGAGGACGTGGTGAGCGCTCTGTTCCTTCTGCGAGGGGAACATCCTCCCCCGCCTATGGCTCCGCCGCTTGCGGTGCCAGAAGTGGACCACATCGAGGACGATGACGACATTCCGGAAGTGACCGGGGTAGACCTGAGAGTGGCGGTAGGCAGGCTTAAAGCCAAAAATACCGCCCCGGGACCCGATGGCTTGCCTGGCAAAGCCTGGGTCCTGGCCTCGGAGGCTCTCGGGCCCCGACTGGAAGGGCTCTTAAGAGCATGCTTGGAGAGAGGCCAGTTCCCGCTTCGTTGGAAGACGGGGAAGCTGGTCCTCATCCGGAAGCCGGGGCGCCCGGGGCGCCCTGCGGACTTTCCGTCCGCATACCGGCCCATTGTGTTGCTCGACGAGGTGGGCAAGCTCTTTGAAAGAGTCATTGCTAACAGCCTCGCCGGGCACCTTGTGGGGATGGGGCCGGATCTTGCGGATCACCAGTTTGGTTTCCGCAGGGGGCGCTCGACGGTGGACGCCATCATGCGCGTGAGGGCCTCACGACGGGGGATGCGGTGTCCCGGGGTGGGGTCGTCGTGGCGGTGTCTCTTGACATCGCCACGCTGGTGCTGGCACAGGGGAGGTCGCACGAGGCGGCGGCCGAATTAATGACACGCGGGGTTGCGATAGTCGTGGAGAGAATCCGGCAGCTGGGTCTCGAGGTGGCATTGCACAAGTCCGAGGCCATGTGCTTTCATGGGCCTCGGAATGCGCCACCGTCGGGATCCATACTGACGGTAGGAGGGGTTCCCATCGGCGTCGAGTCGACGCTAAAGTACCTAGGGCTTGTCCTCGACAGCCGGTGGAACTTCGTTGAGCACTTCCGACGTTTGGCCCCAAAACTGGAACGGGCAGGAGCTGCATTCAAGCGGCTCTTGCCCAACCTGGGGGGTCCAAACGCCTCCTGCCGGAGGCTCTATGCGGGGGTCGTGCGGTCCATGGCCCTTTATGGGGCCCCGGTGTGGGCGCGTTCTTTGAGGCGGCGAGCCGCCCATTACCTGAACGCGCCCCAGAAGGTTGTAGCTGTAAGGCTGATCCGGGGGTACCGCACGATCTCCGGCGAGGCGGCGAGCCTCTTGGCCGGATTGCCGCCATGGGATCTGGAGGCGATGGTCCTCGCGCGCCTGCATGAATGGCGCGCGGAGGCACTACGCCGGGGGGAAACTCCGCTGCCGCGGCAAATTGTCGCTCAGCGGACAGACCTCCAGCACGATCTCATGGCGACATGGAGACAGCGACTGTCGCAACCACGTGCAGGGCACGCCAAACAGTGGCGATAAGTCCCCTCTTTGAGGAGTGGCTAGAGGCAGCACGGCGCCCTCACCTTCCGCCTGACGCAGGTCCTCACACGGTTGTTTCGGAAGGTTCCTGCACCGAATCGGGCGGGAGGAAACGCCCGGGTGTTACCATTGCGAGGATCGGCCGGAGGACACGGTGGTGTCACACACAAAAAAAAAGGGTAAGCCCTATACAGTGTGAGTCTTTATAATGTGCACATATTGAAATGAGGGATTCTATGCTTAATTTTAACGACGCTTGCTGCGTCACCTGCAAAAGCAGACACTGTTACCCCCGATTCTGTAGTAAGTCTGCTGTTTATATGGTACACAGAACAGGGCCCAGAATAGAGCCTGGAGGTTACTCCGGCAACTATATCATGGATGCTCAATGTGCTATCGCTCTCTTGTACTTGGATTAGTAAATTTTCGGGTTTTTAGTACACCATCTCATAGTTTTCCAAAATAATTTCATCTGAGCTACCATTTTGGAAAAAGAGCGTTTTGTAAAACAAGAAAAAAAATAAAAAGCTCATAACTCGGAAACGGTGCGTCGGAGGGCCGTGCTTCTCAGAATCTAAATAGTTTCCATGGACTAGAGGGTAATAAGGTTTTGCAAGAAAAACTGACGAAATCTGTTGGTTTTTTTTCTTCCGAAAATTTGTCTGTTTTTGCCCCTAACTATACTGAAGCTGAAAGATCGATAGACACTTAAAATATTTTTTATTTTTTTTCTTTTATCTCAATATTTCTCGGATTTTTTTACACCATCTCATAGTTTTCTACGAGAGCAACAGCTTCTTTCAAGAAAATATTTTCATCTGAGCTACCATTTTGGAAATATAGATAGTTTTTTAAAAATAAAATAAAATTCGGAGGCCTATAATTCGGAAACGGTGCGTCTTGGGTCCATACTTCTCAGAACCTAAATGGTTTTTATGGTCAAGGTTAACCAGAAACTGCCATTTTTTTTTTTCAAATTTTCGAGTTTTTTTTTTTTTGGGAAATCCACTGCCACAAAAAATTATTTTAGGAATTTTTTTTTTTTATTTCTTTACTGCTCATAGTGCCCCTAAGCATATACTCCAACTCCTACAAATCCACCCCTAAGACGACCCACTGACCGCTTCTTCTTCTCCAAGGAAGTCCTGACGGCCTGGCACACTCGATAAATCTGGTCTATTGTTGCATTTTCGTGAGTACATTAAATTAAATACCTTTTATGATCCATGATTATTGGCTTACTGTCTTCTCACTAATTGCAATCAGAAGCCTTTCAAAATGTGGTCAGTTTTTCAAGATTGCAATTTAATTATTATGCCAACAGGTCTTAAGACAGGTCCTTTTCAAATTCAAGTATAAAAATTAAAAAAAGGAGAAGTTTCTGGCCAAATACCATTTATTTAAACCAGGCGAAGTTTTAATACCACAATTTTAATTAATTTAGTAGATAGATACTGCTTTAATTTACAGCCCTCATTATTTAATTGATTTGGATCAAATAAAAAAGTTACACATAGTCACAATTATAGAATGTCTACAGTTAAAATTTGTTTAAATATTTTATTTCATCAAAATCTCATTAAATCAATCTGGATCAAGCAAGTATTGTTCTATGCAAAAGTACTATTGAGTTTGTAATACATATTTAGATACGGATCTGTGGTGTGGATGTAATGTTATTTGGGTACTTACATCTGAGAAGGTGATTTTGGTTTGCCAACAGACGAAACGCTTGCTTCAGCATCCTTTTGTAAGTTCTTCAAAACACTACGACTTTGTACAGGCATGTTTTAGCACGAGCTTTTCCCATATGACAGAACTTGCAGTTATTTTATATTAATCAATAATTTATTGTTTTTGTAACAAATTAAAGTAAATAATAATGAAAAACAACATTGAACACACACCAGTAATTGGGATTCGCCGCAGTCGGGAAAAACGGCGCCAAACCGTTGACAGTTTGACAATTGACATCACGATCACAGATAACTATATTGACAGCGTAGACAGATAATTCGAATTCTCTGTCTACGTCGCTAACAGCGAGTCAGTGGTTTTTAATTTTCATTCTGAACGGTTCTGTTAAATTTCAGACCGTTGAACTGTCAATAACAACAATAGGTTGAAAAAAGGCGGGAAACGTTGAACGGGATAGGCGCGCTTTTTTGTAAATTTTCGAAAAAAATAATTTTATAGTGTACAGGAAAGTAGTTTTTATGTAATATATCTATAATTAGTTTAGTTAGTGATTATCTGTATATATATTGGTAAGTTTCTTTTAGTTTTATTTATTAATTAGATGTAAGATGAATCGCCCTCCGGATCCGGGCGGTACAAATTTTGAACCTGGACCCGATCCAGAATCATTAAAATGTCCTCCTCCAGCTTATTTCGTCACTGTATCAACAAACGAATCTAATATGGATACTGACGCTTCTGGCACCACAGAAAATAGGCCAACAAAACGCGTCCGAAGGCGGACATGTAAAGACTGTAATAAACGGAAAAAGAAATATAATAACAATAAAGATCCCAACGCAACTGTTAATTGTTGTGACTGTTCAGAAAACGACATTATACAAGAAAATTCGGCAAAAAAAATTAAATCTACATTATCTAACACTTCACCAGTTCTTTCCACTACCGTAGACAAACCGATTCAAGCATTTAATTGTAATGATAATAATATTACTATTTCTTCGCAACCCTCTCCTATTGGACGTACAACATACGAATCTACAGACAATAGCCCCTATATTGTACACGTACAGAAACAGACATCAAGTCCTAATGACGATTATACTCTTCACCCCATCACATTCGGAAAGTTTTTAAAACAAAATAACTTCGCTAGTATTATTAATGGTAGCCTAAAACGCATCGGGCGCAACAGAATGACCTTGTCTTTTGCTAAGCATTCAGATGCAAATAATTTCTTAACACACCAGAGCTTGATTGCACATAACTTCAAAGCATACATTCCAACTTTCAATATAACACGGATGGGCCTCGTTAGAGGTATCCCTGTCGAATGGTCTCCAGAGGAAATTATCGATAACATTAATCTTCCAATAGGATGTGGCAAAATACTTAAAATTAGAAGACTTAACTTTAGGGTAGTGGTTGATGGAGCTCCTTCTTGGAGACCATCCCAATCAGTAGTGGTTACGTTTGACGGACAAATTCTGCCAAAACGAATATTTATGTGTTACAATGCACTTCCAGTTGAACAATATGTGTACCCAACAATACAATGTTTTAATTGCTGCAAATTCGGACATACGAAAACACAATGCAGATCAAAACCACGTTGCTATAAATGTGGGGATGCCCATGTTGGTAGTACATGTACTGTAGAGGAGGAAAGTACAACATGCTTTCTTTGTTCAGGGCAACATTTTGCAACAAACAGATCCTGTCCGGAACATTCTAGGCAGGTGGCTATTAAACAATCAATGGCTGATTGTTGCATTTCTTTTATTGAGGCTGTTAAATTACATCCACCAGTATCCAAATCATATGCAGATGTTTTAAATACAAAACCCATAGTTAATACTGACAACAATATACTGAGACCTACAACTGTAAATAACAATTTAAATAAATCATATAAGAAGACAGTATTCCTGAAACCTCGGTCACCTAAAAACACATATAAATCATCTGAATATGACCGAGTTGCCCATAGGCAGCTCATAAAAGAATATGCAATGCCTTCACCAGCTAATGGTTGTGCATTGAGGTCACCAGATGTAGAAAATACTGATAACTCTTCAAATGTACTAAACTTTATTTCTAGTATTATTAAATCTCTTTCTCAGTCTCAACTTATCAAACCAGAACACGCTGCCATAATTCTTGATGCCCTTGTTAAATCTAACATCCAAAATAATGGATCAAACTCCAATCCACAAAATAATTCAGTGGAATTGTCGGAGTATACGCAGTAAAAAATCAGAACTTGTATACTTACTCAATAAATTCCATCCTAGTTTAATTGCTTTAGGAGAGACCTGGCTCAAGCCAGACTCCACCTTCAAAGTTACCGGATTCACCTGTCTCCGCGATGACAGGCCAGATGGTTATGGTGGCTCTGCCCTTCTTATAAGTAATACATTATTATATACTCCTATTTCATTTTCATCTAATGCTAATTTTTCTGCAGTGGCCGCCATTGTAAATAATATTTGCTTTGTATCTATATATATTCCTCATCCTTCTTCTGATATTTATGATAGTATTTGTAATTTATTGAAAGGCCTTCCTAAGCCTCTTCTAGTGTTAGGTGACTTCAATGCACAGCATTCTTCATGGGGAAGTTCTTATTCTAACTGCCATGGTAATAAACTAGTAGACATCTTATATAAACTCAATCTTTGTGTCATAAACACCTCTATGCCTACTCGACGTACAAACCCTTCTGAAGGTTTAAGTGCTCCTGATCTAAGTATCTGTACACCAAGTCTAGCTAGTACAATGCACTGGACAACATTAACATCCACACATGACAGTGATCACTTCCCCATATTAATAACCTTCCTAAACACTTCTAAAGTCAGAAAAAGCTTCCATAGCCATTCTACAAGGAAACATAAGGTTTCTAAACAAAGTGATTGGCATAAGTTTAGTGAACATATAGAGAACAACTTAGATACACTCCCAAATTTGTTAATTGCAGACGAAAGCAGTTCTTGTAGTGCATTTATAAGATTATTATTAGAATCAGCTAACTCCGTTTTTCCTATAAAAAATGTTTGTCAAAACATACCTTCGCCACCCTGGTGGGACAGTGAGTGTACTAGGGCCGTTAAAGCAAGGAAACAAGCGGAAATAAAATACAATGAGGAAATGACAGACGATAATTTCAAATCTTTAATGGATATTATAAAATCCACCAAAAAACTTTTAAAACAAAAACGATTCACAGGCTGGAGAAATGTTTGCACTACAATTTCACCTTCCACTCCTCCAACGAAAGTTTGGGCTTTCATTAAAAGATTTAAGAACGCTATGTCGCCTATTAACTTCACAACACTTCCACCAGTTCTCATTTCAGAATATCTTGACCAAATTGCTCCTCCTTATGTACCCGAACAAGAATTATTCTGTTCACGTCCAATCACCGATAATAATTCAAGCTTAACCGACTGCTTTTCCTTAAAAGAATTAAAGGGGGTACTGTCTTCACTTCCCGATTCAGCTCCAGGCGAAGACGGCATATTGTATAGTTTTTTAAGCAATTTAGGAGATAATGCTTTACAATATTATTTACATTTAATTAATAAAATCTTCTTATCAGGTAACATTCCTCAGCACTGGAAAGTGCAGTCAGTGTTACCAATTTTAAAACCGTGTAAGTCCCCATCCGAAGTAAATTCGTTCCGTCCTATCGCTCTATCAAATGTTACTGCGAAAGTGGCTGAACATTTAATAAAAAATAGATTAGAATATTATATAGAAAATAAAAACCTGCTGTGTGAATCTCAATGTGGATTTAGAAAAGGAAAGAGCACATTAGATAATATTAGTATTTTTATAACTGATATAAGACTAGCATTTTTACATAATGAGTCCGTAGTCGCTTCTTTTCTAGACATTAAATCTGCTTATGATAATGTTCTTTTACCAGTTTTAAAAGACAAATTGATTAAGTTAAACGTTCCATCTGTTCTAATTAATTTTGTTATTAATATGTTGACGGGAAGACAATTAAAACTAAACTCAAGTTATCGAACCCTATACAAGGGTCTGCCACAGGGTTCCCCCCTCAGTCCATTATTATATAATATATACACACACGATATGGAAAAATCTTTACCCAAAACAATCTCTATATTACAATATGCGGATGATTTGGTCATATATAGTTGCGATAAATCAATACAAACTGCTTGCCTTAAAGTAACAGATGCGCTTACACATTTAAAAAACTGGATGGATAAGAATGGTCTTGACTTGTCTATTAATAAAAGTGCGACAGTTCTATTTACTAAAAAGAGATTACCACCGCCAGTTCATGTCAGATACAACAATGAGACCTTACCTACTAAAACTAATATAAAATTTCTAGGAGTCATACTGGACTCTAAACTTAGCGGATCTCCACACATCGACTACATAAGTGCGAAATGTGAACGTACTCTCAACATTTTACGATGCCTTTCAGGTGTTTGGTGGGGTGCACATCCATATTCCATGAAATTAATATATAATGCTTTAATCAGAAGTGTCCTTGATTATGGTTTGTTCTTGTTGGAACCTTGTAACATAACAGCAGTCAGCAAATTAGATATCATCCAATCAAAAGCCTTAAGAATTGTGTCAGGCGCTATGAAATCAAGTCCCGTTAACGCTCTTCAAGTGGAATGTAGCGAACCCCCGTTGATATTAAGACGGCAGTATTTAGCAGACAGATTTTTTTATAGAATTTTGCAGTTTTCCAACCATCCTTTAGTGCCTAAAATGTATAAACTCCATGAACTTTTACCTGAAAACCAAAATAATGTACCATGTTTAGAGATAAGTTTACAGCGGTTTCTCAGGATCAATGCTCCAACTTACCGGTCTCCAAAGCTACCTATTTATTGTTGTGAATATGACGCATTGGTTACACCTTTCCAAATATATGATAACATTGGCATATCTAAAGATACCATAGATGCTCAAAAAGAACTTAATTTCCTTATTCACGAAAAATGGTCAAATTGGCATCAAGTATACTGCGATGCATCTAAGCTGTCAAGTGACGGATGTGTTGGCGTAGGAGTATATCATAGTCAGTACAAGATTGTCCAGAAAATTAAACTGCCACCTGAGTCATCTGTTTTTACAGGAGAATGCCTCGGTATTTTAAAATCTATAGAATACGTGATGCTTATGAAGTTAACAAAAACAGTAATATTTACAGATTCCAAAAGTGCTTTACAAACTCTTCAAAGATTTCCATTTAAGTCACAAACATATTTTCCATTAATATTTGATATCAAGACTAAACTGCGTCAATGTTTGATGAAAGGTTATTCTGTTGATCTCGTTTGGGTACCAGGTCACTCCAATATAAAAGGTAATCTTAAGGCTGACGAACTAGCCAAGGATGCGGTAGGGTGTGGTGATGTCGTTCCTTACATTAATTTCACACAGGATTTAGCTTCTTTGCCGGCAGCTTATCTCCAAGTCTCTTGGGATAAATTGTGGGCAGAAACTGCTCGATATAAAGGAAAACATTACTTTAATATTCAGCCCAAAATATCAAAAAAACCTTGGTTTAGATTAATATCTTTCGATAAAAAGAACACCTCTATTTTAATTCGCTTAAGGTTAGGTCATGTGTGTAGTCCCGTTCACCTTGCAAGACTAGGCATTGAGACGAGTCCTGCCTGTGGATGCGGATTTGAAATTGGGGATATTAATCACATATTTCTGAGCTGTCCTCTTTATGATAATACAGATTTGTATAATACATTGCAGTCTTTACAGATCCCTTTCCCCACTAACATGTCGTGCATACTGTCATCGTTACATAAAGGAATATATAAAGCTTTATTTAGTTTTTTAACTGTAAATAATATTAAATTGTAAATATTTGGTTTTAAAAATTATTTAATTTTAGTATTAGTAATAGTTTTTCTTAGTTTCATATTTAAAATATTTTATTGTTGTCTTTCTGTTATCCTTTAGATTCCTATTTTCCGTATACCTACTTTCCTGATCCTATTATTTTTTCCCAAATTCCACTTCCGACTAACCTTCTATAATATAATATTCGTTTTTAAATATTTCCCGTTTCCCGTTTTACCTAATTCCTTGGCAACACTAAAATGCCAAACCATCAATTAATGTCATACTCCGAAAAACTGAAGACTAAACTATAGAACATGAGCAATGGCAAAATACGCTGACGCGTGATGCCACACTGAAGAAAAAAAAAAAAAAAAAAACAATAGGTAACTAAATATTTCACTAACTAAACAAATAAATGTAAAATAATAATAATGTATGGATCAACGACAGCAAATAGTTGTTTATATGAAATTTCTTGAGATTGATATTGATTTGTTTTTCTAAATAATTGAATAACTATCTATACAATTTAACTACACACAAGTGTGCGTGGAGTCCCTCCGCGCGGAAGAAGTGAAACTTCGTAATATTACGCGCATGCGTTCGAGTGCCACGCATTCACTCTCGTTATTTTATTGAGCTTCTAAATAATATTTTGTTGTTTTCTTGTTGTATTACTTTTAATTACATAAGTTTATCGAGGTTATTCTACTCATGGAAATTAAGCGAAGGCTGGTCACACCGAAGAGTCGAATGCAAGACTGTTTGCACGCCACCTTGCGTACCTAGTAGAACTACGTAGTCACAAATCTTGTAAAACTGCCATCTCTTAGTGAGCTTTAGAAATGGTAGCGTTAAACTTGTTGGAAGATGCATAAAAAGTTTCACTTCAACAAAGAAGTTGTATCTTTTGATGGAGCGCTCACAGTGATAACCTGAGAATAATAAGTAAAGCATAGAAGTAGCGGTAGAAAAGGGACTCTGTGGCTATCTTTCTTCCCGCTCGGTCTTATGGCACAAAAGAGGATGTGGGAATGAGATAAATGATTTTCTCTTTGTCTTAGTTTTTGTAGGTTGTTACCACATGAATTGTCAGTTGGTTCTATTTCGTTCTACTTACCCGGCCAAACTTAAAAGTATGTTGCTTGCATGTCTGACAGTTCGTTTATTGAACTACTAGCTTATGCCCGCGGCGCCGCCCGCGTGGAGTTCGATAATTGTCCCACGGAAACATACTATCGAGATAAATAATAATGCGCCGCGAACGGCGCACAGCGAATGCCTCGCAATGTGTGTAGGTACCTTTAAATTCGTGGTGAGGCATGTGCGAGGGCGAGCCAACGTATGCCTATGCCGGCAAATTAGGCTTGTTGAAAATATATCGATACATCGATATTATTTTTTCAATATATCGATATTTTTGAGCGATATTTTTCGATATATCGATATAAAATTCCAAGTATCGAAAAGGTATAAAAATCGATATATTTTTTTCAGACCAAGAAACATTTATGAATTTTAATATTAAAAAATCCTAAAAAGTATTCCTCAACAAATTATATTTTATGATTGATTAAATTATGATTTTATTCTTATAATTTTGACATGTATAATTTTACTTGTATAATTTTGATATTTATTATTTTTATATCCGATTGAAATGATTAACTAAAACAATACAAATTTAATTTTCAAAACATTTGCACGCCATAGTATGTGGCAAACATGTCTGAGCCGTTTTTTATTATTTTATGTTACCTTGCATGCACTTTTATTATTGTATGTAAACACATGTTTAGGCAAATAAATATATCTTATCTTATCTTATGTATTTTTTGTTTTTGGTCGACTCGATTTGCAGTTTTATAATTTGGTTTTTATGTTGGCAACTCTGTTTGTCAAATTCAACTTCAAATGACTTCAATTGCCTGTCTGGCGTCAGTATCGTATTATTTTTAGATAAATATTGGTTTGATTAATAAATCATTAAAATGATGTTTTGATTTTTTTAATGTAAGATGATTAAAGTAGATTAGGCCAAATAAATTAATTTTTAGAGCACGAATATTCTCTGTCAAACCATACTGATATATCGATATTTTTTAATAAAAATATCAATATCGATGTTTTCAAAAAAATATCGATAAGTATCGATATATATATATCGATACTTTTTTTACATTTCCGACATCCCTGCGGCAAATGCTTCAAGATCAAGGTGCCTCAGCGCGAGCATTACATTAAGGCGGAAACATACTTACGTGTCGTGGCGTGTCGTGACGCACCAGAAGCAAATCGGTTTCCGCCTTTAGTTGTGGACGTAGTCGCGCATGCTCGTTCGAGCTGAGCGCCGCGTACGATATCCACGCATGTCTCGACTGAGAAAATGTAACTGCGTTTGCCCGGGCCAGACAGCGCGCCAACAGCTCGGGCCGATCCAACCTACACAGCAGCAGTCAAGATGGCACCTTTGCATCGCGTGCGCGTATTTGTTGCTGCTTTTATAATATTATTAATGCAATTATTGAAAAAAAAAAAGAAATGAAAAAATACGTCGTCGTCGTTGGTGGGTTAAAAAGTTCTTTCGCCTGCGTTACGAATATGGAAATAAGCTTTTCAATGATCTCTCATTTGAATAAAATAACTCGTATTTTATGCACATAGCTAAAGAAGATTTTAAATTTCCTATTTAATGCTGTCGCGAAAGATGAAATCGCGATGTTCCAAACTTATAAATGTAAATATTTAATTACACATCACTAATAAGATAGCAACACTAAATCAGTATGAGCAACCTGACGACGCAAACTGAAGCCATTCCTTTTGCCGCCTTTTGCCTTCACATAGTTTGGCTAGCAACTAACTTAAATTAAGTAAATTCAGTGCAAGAAGAGTATATGGAGATTCTTGTCATCCGTGAGGCGCGCCACCTCGAAAGCTAAGTACCTAGATATTAACTTTCTGTTTATGTACGGTTTAGAGATTTGATATGTTCATTAATGTTCTATGAAATTATGTTTACCAGTTTGAATAACTTATACCTAATTAAAACACCTGAAGTGATGGTCGTGTCTTAAGCCGCGGTCCTAGTTTAATAAGATGTTTCATAATCACGGCTTAAGGTGTAACTACGACCCTCACGCGCAATAAGTCTGGCCGGACACGCGCGCTGGGTTTGTGAGAAAGTCCAAGGGCCAACTTCTCTTGCAAACCTTATAACATAATCCCCACAGGCCCTAGTAAGAATCGACGGGCGCTAGCGTCGACGGACGCTATAAATGTTGAGGGGGACATTCCAGACGTGAAGGCTGCGAGCCGTATCAGTCTGGAATGTGTGCTTCTGCAAATGAGGTTAATCCGGAATTTGATTAGCACAAAGGTGTTCGTTCCAGATGCGGAGGCTATATGCTAAATATGAGCCGAAACAGTCTGGAACACTTGATATAACGGAGGAAGTGAAACTCCAGAATCCGTTTGACACGGAGGTGTCCTAAATGATAAAACGATGAAATATAACCTGCTTGTGAGAAAGCAGAGACGATTAATATATTAATCATAAACAGATAGGTAATAGGTACCAACCCAGAGATTCATGGGTACATAATTTTACAGGTGTCTTAGCCTGACCTGAGGAAATGGAAAAACTGATGGTCGACCTGATGATAACCACTTCGGTGCCTTTGAGGACCGAAGCATAAGAGACTGGATTGAGAGACGCTCCGTATCGGTGTGTGATCCGTATCTGTGAGTATCTCAAACGTTTCGTGGGGGCGTGGGTTTCTCTTCACATCAAAGCGAAGCAGTAAAATCCTATAATATTAAAATAAAATAAGTCACATGGTAGTCTAGAACATAACTAGAATATAACATGGGAAAGAAGAGAAATACACGCCGTCGCGACATGGTGGAGATGCTGGGATCTGAAAAACATTCCAAAAAGTATCCCAAGGTATAAAAACAATCCAGACTCTTATCTTGGTAAATTGTAAACATTGAGTATAAATCAGGTTGTCAGCGACCTCTATATAATCTGATTGGAACTAATTATTTTTAATTTTATTTATTGAACAATAAGCAGATGTCCATAAAATTCACCTAAAGGCGCCAAAATTCGAATGTTACGTTAATGATGAGTAAACGTTCATTTATCTAAGTATAATGAGATAAATGGCAGGATGATATGAAAGATTATCGAAGTTACTGCAAATTGAATAAGTATATAACATGTGTACGTGTAATGTGCAATGTTATGAGCTAGTTAAATATTCAACTTTGAATTTGGCGCGAATACGATATGAGTGTCGTATTGGCAAATTCGAAAAATGATTTACGCTTTCCTTAACCGGAAGTAAGAAATAATAGGCGTTATGAAAGCTCAAATGAATGTAATATTATCCTACTTTTAACGAGTTAAAACTTGTAAATCTATTATACAAGTCAAGTAAAATTCAAAATAAAATGACTGAATGACATAATAATCACTTTTACACTAAACGGTTGACAAGATTCCGATATTCACGAATTATGAAATTCGAACGGAATAGAAAATAAAATACGCTGCGTTCGAAATGGCGAACAAACCGCGGCGATTCAGGTGTTCATAGTCATACTGAACGTTCTGTGTACTGAACTTCGAAAAGTGAAACTTAGTTCGTTGAATTCTTTTACAAGAATAAAACCACAAAAAGGGAAAAGTGATTTTGTTAGAAACCTGTTACGAATTGTATATTTAGTAAACGTGATTCGATCAACTATGAAAGATGCTCATAATCTAAATACGAAGTTCACAACTTGTTTTGGTTGAAATAACCCCAGCAGAAGTTATACCTGTAGCGACCACAAAAAGCAACATACTACAAAAAGTCTACAGCGCCATCTATGATACGACGGAGGAACTAACATCAATTTCCTACAAGTCACAAGCAAAATTTACATCGACTTCAGTATATATACAGAAACCCGATAACAACTATCGGGCAGTTGCCCGCCAGACATAACACCTGTCTGGCCGGAGGATCCTCCCTTTTCTAAAGGGTATGACGAACTTTACACCCTGTTCCTCATACCCCTAAATACCTACCTATAAAGTGCAGGAAAGGAAGCATATCATAACCTAGGAGTGATTAAGAAGATCATCAGGTAAAATATTTTATGATTTACAAGCTATAAAACCACTTTTAAGTCTCCGACTGGGGAGCAAAGTCGACACGATAGTTCAACAATTGACAACAGCCACTGTGGTCGTCGTTCACAAATGAAGGGGTCACTAAATAGATGACCCAGGCTAATATTTAGTACCACGGAGTCACGTCACTATGTGCCCACTCGTTATTTAAAATGTACATAACCACCAGGTGTTAAAATTTACCTAGAGATAGTATTACTAGGTATGAGTTTGCATAAAACTGTTTATTTATGCCTAATACTCTCCAAACAGATGGACAAATGAAGGCAGATGTGCGTTGCTGATACTGCATATCTAACATCTTATGTGTAGATCACTACTATTAAAACAAAAGTACATCAACATTCACTGTAAGTTCATCTTACTTTGAAAACTGAGCATAAAAATTGATATATTCCTATAAAAACTAAAATAAAATATTAATAAATCATGCTGGCGGAGGAAATTGGGTTGTATAGTTTAACTTGTGTCTGAACTTCTGTAATGTTATACATGTCGTCCCTAACTGACTGCATCGTTTCATGTAGCTACTAAAGTGTACTATGTTGATGTATGTGAAACTATGTACTGAGTACTAAGTTGACATATGTGCAGCCAGGTACTAAGTTGGTGCAGGTAAAACCTAACATCATTTGTGGATGCATACACAAACGGTGTTGGTACCTCACTTGTTTATTAATAAGTAATGAAATAACATAAAATTCTTTAGTAATTTTTTATTAGGAGTCAAGAGGGAATAATTGTATGACATAGAAATTATTTAAATAAAATTCATACTAATGAAACAAACCAGTTTTACCCGTCAGTCAGTAAGGATAATATCTTGTAATGTTAGAAATATATCTGAATAAATACTGATTTAATACTAAAACCTCTTAAGTACAAAAGAATTTTCCTTGCACACATAGTTCAATGGTTCAGTTTATCATGCTGAATGTAGTATCCTATATACACATAGTAGAATATTCCTTGCTTTTAACTTGGAATTTTTTTTGTTATACAGGGTGTATATAAAATTTTCCTGTTTTATACAGGGTGTTAATAAAATATTATTCCATTATATGCCAGGTGTTAAGAAAACTCTTTATTCTTACAAAATATTGGAAAAACTATTGGTCATACAGGGTGTTACCAAATTTTAATTGGAATTTTTTTTTCTAATACTACGTAACTTAGAAATCTAACGATACGGGATGTAAATCCTTAACGTATGAAGTACAGCTACGCGGTGAGGAGGTACTTACAGAAATGAATATCAAACTGGAAAGGATAAAAGAAAACTCTGCACCAACTGTATTACCGGGTAGGAATACTGCACTAATGGGGAAATTACCCAAGTTAAGTTTGCCAGAATTTTCCGGAGACATTCTGGAATGGCGTCAATTTTGGGACCAATTCTGCTCCAACGTAGGAAATAGAGACCTATCAGAGGTAGACAAACGTTTATACCTTAAAGGTTCTTTAAAAGGCGAAGCAAAAAAGGTCATCGATGGGCTCGAGACCACTAATAAGAATTATGAAATAGCTGTTTCTATACTGAAAAATAGATATGGTAAAGAAAATCACATCATAGACGCGCACTACGCTGCGTTATACAAAGTGCCGAAAGCCTCCAAAGGCAATATAACAGAAGCAAGAAACACATTTGGTCAAATAGAAAGACATTTAAGAATCCTAAAATCGCTGAATCAAGACGTTGATCACGATCATCTCAGATTTATGATACTAGAAAAGATGCCCTCAGACATAGTGTATGAACTAAAAATAAAAGCAAAAACCGAGTCAATAGAAGAAATCCGTCAACATTTGGAAACCATAATAGCCGCTAGGGAAGATGCAAATAGGATCACTTCCGAAAATCTAGAAGAGTATTCCACTCGGACGTTACATACAAGTTCATACAACAGGAAGGAAAAATTCATAAAACAGAAAAATTACAAGAACTTTGAGAAACATAACCCAATTCAAACCCACTAAAGAAATAGTAAAGAAGAGAAGTTCAATGAGAAAAAACCATTCCATAGGAACATTAACTATAATAGCCAGTCCATAAAAAGAAAACCTCAAGAACAGGGAGGTAACAGGGACATGTCGATGAGAAAGAAAAGGAGGCTTCAATGTATTTTTTGCCAAGGAGCGCACTTCAATGATCAATGCGATGTTGTTAAAACTGTGAGAGAGAGGAAAGACAAATTAATCGATCACTGTTTTGTTTGCCTAAAGAAAGGTCATCAAAAAAGAAATTGTAAAAGCTCAATTCATTGTGCATACTGTAACAAAATTAACCACCATAACAGAGCACTTTGTTATAAGAATTGCATTAATAAAACCGAGGATGTCAAGACGTTACACGTCAACTCTATAAGCTCCACCGTATTACAAACAGCAATAGTTAAGGCTCTACGTAAAGACGATGATTCTGATGGAACGGTCTGTCGAGTACTGTTGGACTCGGGTAGTCAACGTACTTACATAACGCGAGAAGTAGCTTCAAAATTGAACCTTCCTATCGAAGAGGAAAGCACCTTATCAGTTTTCACGTTTGGATCGAAAACTCCCCAAGTAATAGAAAGCCCCGTAGTCAGGTTACAGATACGTACAAGGACAAATTATACTTTACAAATAGAAGCAAACGTTGTTCCTCATATTTCACATGGAGTTCCTTTCCCTGGTATTGACATAGGTAAATACAAAGATGATCTGATTTTGGCTGACGACGGCTCATTGTCACCCACAATAGACATATTGATCGGCAATGACTTCTACTTTTCATTCATCCTTGAAGACAGAATTCAACTGGAAAGTAACTTATTCTTGATTAACTCTAAATTCGGTTATTTACTGACTGGAAAAAACTAATACAAAAACCACGGACACATTGTCAGTATTAACTTACTTTCAAGGAGTAGAAAACAAATTGACACCACCGGATCTCCCGTTATACAATGAAAACCTCAAATGCTTATGGGAACTAGAATCCATTGGAATATGCGATTCGCCAAAATTGACTAGAGACGAACAAGTAATCAACCAATTCAATGATACCATAAAACTAGTAAAGGATAGATACACTGTTAGTTGGCCATGGATAGATTACCCACCTAATTTAGAAATTAATTACGGTTTAGCCAAAGGCAGACTAGTCAACTTACTCAAACGATTAGATTCCGATTCACTAACAGCGTACGATAATACATTGAAAGAACAACTAGCAAAAGAAATAATTGAAAATGTACCAGACGATGAAAGGAGAATCGAAGATATGGATCATCCTATACACTACCTGCCGCACCACGGTGTTATTCATCCAGGCAAGCCAACTCGCATAGTCTACGACGCCTCGGCAAAGACCAAACATAGCAAAAGTTTAAATGAATGTTTACATTGCGGTCCACTTATGCTAGAAGACTTAACCGGAATGTTGTTAAGGTTTAGGTCACATCAGATAGGAATAACAGCAGACGTAGAAAAGGCTTTTCTACAGATAGCATTACACGAAAAGGACAAAGACGTAACTCGATTCTTATGGTTGAAAGACATAAAAAGGGCGGCCACGGAAGATAACATTCTGCACTTACGATTCTGTCGGGTACCGTTTGGAGTGATATCGAGTCCATTTCTTCTAAATGCTACTTTGAAACATCATCTACTGCGTTCCAATGAGGAAAGTCTAAAAAGCATAGTAAATGACATCTACGTCGATAACCTTGTCACAGGAGCAGAATCTGTACAAGAAGCAACAGCAATGTACGAGTCGTGCAAGATCACATTTGAAGAGATTTCAATAAATCTTCGAGAATGGAGTTCGAATTCCAAACAATTCTCCGAGAACATTTCTTCATCAGATGTCTGCAGAGATGTAGAAGTTAAAGTATTAGGTCTGAATTGGAACACAGACGAAGATACGATCAGATTGAGACCAAGAAAGACTAAAGAGGCCACCACCAAGAGAGAAATACTTAAAAACATAGCATCAGTTTACGATCCATGTGGATATGCCGCACCAGATTTATTACCAGCAAAACTTTTATTACAAAATCTGTGGATACATAAATTCAAATGGGATACCCCATTACCAGAAGAATTGACCAATGAGTGGCAAATCATTAGAGAACAGTTAGAAGAAACCAAAAACATTATTTTACCAAGGAAATATTTCGAACAAAATGGTGGTGACAATATCCAACTGCACGTTTTCACAGATGCATCAACCAAAGCATATGCTGCAGTTGTATACATTTCTAATGAAAAAGAATTGAATTTTGTAATAGAAAAATCACGGTTAGTACCCATCAAGGATCAAGACAATTTAAAAATCCCAAGACTTGAACTATTAGGTGTTTTAATAGGTAGTCGGTTGCTGAAGTACGTAACCAAGTTCCTAAAATTTGAATTTAGAGAAAATATTATATGGACAGATAGTCAAATAGTGATTGATTGGTATTACAGCAACAAACTACTACCACCATTCGTTGCAAGGAGGATAGAAGAAATAAAGGGAAATACACCAGCTACAATAAGATATGTTCCAACAGGATTAAATCCAGCAGACGTGGCTACTAGACCCACAAGTTCTAAGGAAGACAAGCAGATATGGTTATCCGGACCAAATTTTCTACTGGGAGACTCCAGAACTTGGCCGAAAGGTTGTAGAACCGAAATTTCTTTACTTAACGAAACTGAAGTCACTGTAAATCCCACATGTTCTTCTGCTGAACAAGACTTTTCTTTTCCTGTTGGGGAGGATCTCACGAGTGGAGAAAAGGTCTTAAAAGAGCAGGAACCCAGAAATCAATTAGATGAGGAATCAGGAAACAACTCCACAGATAACTGTGAGGACAATACACTATCACAAACACATAGGATTAAAAGGATTCAAAAGGAACATTTCCCTGAGGAAGTAGAGGGTAAACACTAGTTTACAACGAAACTTAGGCGTATTCACCGACATAGACGGTATCCTACGTTGCAAAGGAAGATTACAAAACGCTGATTGGTCTTATGACAAAAGATATCCAATATTAATTCCAAAGGATTGTGATTTCACTAACACAATGATCCTAGAAACACATAAGAAAAACTATCATGTAGGAGTCAACCACACTTTAAGTTTGATCAGATTATCGTACTGGATTCCTCAAGGAAGAAGCCAAGAAAAGAAAATATTAGGAAAATGCACAAATTGTGTCAAACATGGAGGAGGTCCATTCAAATTACCAACCACTCCAGCGCTTCCTAAGGAAAGAGTAAACTATAGTTCACCTTTTACGTATACCGGAATAGATTATTTGGGTCCTCTTCAAGTAAAGACAAATAATAAATTAGAAAAAAGATGGATATGTCTGTATACATGTCTAGCAGTACGGGCTATACACTTGGAAGTAGTTAAGGATCTTACGGCTGAGGAATGTCTCTTAGCACTAAGAAGATTTATATCTTGCAGAGGAATACCAACACGAATAGTTTCAGATAACGCACTACAATTTAAATTAACTGCAGAAATACTGTCAAGTAACTATTGCATCACTAATAAAATAGAATGGAAATTCATACCACAGTTAGCACCGTGGCATGGAGGATTCTATGAACGACTTGTTGGACTAGTTAAACACTGTCTCAAGAGAACTCTGACGAAAAGTTTACTATCAGATAATCAACTAAGTACAATCATAAAAGAAATAGAATCAGTATTAAACACACGCCCACTGACGTGTGTAGGTTTTGAACTAGAAGATATTCTCAAACCTTCAGATTTTCTAACCTTGAGTAAATGCATCGAGACCTTCAGATGCAGAATTTCCACAAGAAGGCACAGTAACAAAACAGAATCTAGTGGAAGGTTGGAAACGTGGACAGAACATGCTGAAAGAGTTTAAAAGAATGTTCATCGATCAGTATCTACCAAGTCTAAGGGAGAGATATCGACACTCTCCCAAAGAACCAAGGATAACAAAATTAAAAATTCCAAAACTGGGAGATATCGTCCAGATTAAAGGAGATATGAAGTGAGAGATGTGAGAGACGCGTCCATGAAAGCTCGAGAAAAGATACGAGAGTGGACGCGAGACTTGATGGAACACATATAGCTTCTGTCGCCGTCGGGAGTGTCGCGAAAGATGAAATCGCGATGTTCCAAACTTATAAATGTAAATATTTAATTACACAACACTAATAAGATAGCAACACTAAATCAGTATGAGCAACCTGACGACGCAAACTGAAGCCATTCCTTTTGCCGCCTTTTGCCTTCACATAGTTTGGCTAGCAACTAACTTAAATTAAGTAAATTCAGTGCAAGAAGAGTATATGGAGATTCTTGTCATCCGTGAGGCGCGCCACCTCGAAAGCTAAGTACCTAGATATTAACTTTCTGTTTATGTACGGTTTAGAGATTTGATATGTTCATTAATGTTCCATGAAATTATGTTTACCAGTTTGAATAACTTATACCTAATTAAAACACCTGAAGTGATGGTCGTGTCTTAAGCCGCGGTCCTAGTTTAATAAGATGTTTCATAATCACGGCTTAAGGTGTAACTACGACCCTCACGCGCAATAAGTCTGGCCGGACACGCGCGCTGGGTTTGTGAGAAAGTCCAAGGGCCAACTTCTCTTGCAAACCTTATAACATAATCCCCACAGGCCCAAGTAAGCGTCGACGGGCGCTAGCGTCGACGGACGCTATAAATGTTGAGGGGGACATTCCAGACGTGAAGGCTGCGAGCCGTATCAGTCTGGAATGTGTGCTTCTGCAAATGAGGTTAATCCGGAATTTGATTAGCACAAAGGTGTTCGTTCCAGATGCGGAGGCTATATGCTAAATATGAGCCGAAACAGTCTGGAACACTTGATATAACGGAGGAAGTGAAACTCCAGAATCCGTTTGACACGGAGGTGTCCTAAATGATAAAACGATGAAATATAACCTGCTTGTGAGAAAGCAGAGACGATTAATATATTAATCATAAACAGATAGGTAATAGGTACCAACCCAGAG
This sequence comes from Cerastis leucographa, assembly GCA_963082945.1. NCBI lineage: Eukaryota > Metazoa > Arthropoda > Insecta > Lepidoptera > Noctuidae > Cerastis > Cerastis leucographa. Next base: position 8,633,942 of record OY720361.1, read on the forward strand.
ATTCATGGGTACATAATTTTACAGGTGTCTTAGCCTGACCTGAGGAAATGGAAAAACTGATGGTCGACCTGATGATAACCACTTCGGTGCCTTTGAGGACCGAAGCATAAGAGACTGGATTGAGAGACGCTCCGTATCGGTGTGTGATCCGTATCTGTGAGTATCTCAAACGTTTCGTGGGGGCGTGGGTTTCTCTTCACATCAAAGCGAAGCAGTAAAATCCTATAATATTAAAATAAAATAAGTCACATGGTAGTCTAGAACATAACTAGAATATAACATGGGAAAGAAGAGAAATACACGCCGTCGCGACAAATGCTGTGGACCCAATAGTGAAAAAAATGGATACGTTTACTTCATTCGAAATTAGACGCCATATGTCTTCTCTTTTGTTTTTATTATAATAATAACAATCTTTTGGATCCCATAATAATCGATGACTTTCATATAATGAAACTGATTTTCGTAAAATTTATTTTTCGTCCATATTGCGCAAAAGTCACAGCGAGGCGGACACAACCGTCCAAACGCAACGCACTGCTCGCCAGGGGGAGGACACTGCCATACATGACATAGGCGTCCAATTTTACACAAAGATACTAGCACCATCTCTCACCAAATCCGCATAAACTTGAGATTTAGTACATTAAAATGACATAGATGGTGCTTACGCCAATTATCGCCAGTGTGATTAAATACCTTTTTGATTTGAATGAAAATTGAGTTAAAAATAATGAATTTAAAGTCTAAACAAGATTAAACCATTTATTTATTTTAAAAGAATTTTGTAATTGCGAATATTTTTTTTTTAGGTTTTGCAACAATATCATACAGATTGTTTACAAAATGGCGACTATCGGCGTGTGCGCATGCTTGTAGATCTCTCCCATTTTGTGTAATTTATGTGGTTTCTCGGTTCTATCTTCTTTTACACTCAACTCGACCGCACTTTCTGGTGCTTTAGATGCAGAAAGTGCGGTTGAGTAGAGTGTAAAAAAAGAAACCCATAGAAAACCTATTCAATAACAAAGATATAGATATAAGTATATGTACGCACCTATAGCTATTGGGATTAGTTCAACGGATTTAGTATCAGGTGGCGACACCGTTCAATGTAGGTGTCAAAAATTCGCTTGAGTGGGCTCTCTATTCCATCTATATTACTATACTCTTTGCTGCTCGCACTCGCAAATTCACAATGAGCCGGTACGCGCTCGCGGCACACGCTCGCCGCGCACGCGCGGCTCGCACGCGCGCATTTGTGCGTAGCACATGCCTCGCAACAAACATGAAGACACAAACGAACATTTGCTTCGCACGCGATGGCTCGACCCGAGCATAATAATATGTTGGTATAATTTTTCAACACGCACGCCTCAAGCTGAGGCATTCGTTGTGCGCCGTTCGTGGCGCATGCCTCGCAAAGTTTGTATCCACCTTTAGCTGCCACGGCTCATTTCGAACTTATTATTTCATCTTTTCATCATTAGCCTATCATGTTCCCACTGCTGGGACACAGGCCTCCTCTCCTATGAGAGGGAGTGGGCTGTAATCCACCACGCGGGCCCAGTGCGGGTTGGTAGATGTCACATGTCTTCGAATTTTAGGTTCTAGGACATGCCGGTTTCCTCACGATGTTTTCCTTCACCGATTTTGAGAGCAGCGATGGTGAAATAAATTACACAAAGTAATGCGCCTGCCTGGGTTCGAACCCACGGCTTACTGCTCGTAAGTCGGGGCTGCCACCACTGGGCCACCGCCCGCGCCGCGCCGCTCTCATTTCATCTTTTAATTGTTCTTTTTGTTTTTACTATGGACACTTTTACGTGCACGTCATGCTACATCGTTCTCACAATAATGTACCATCTCTAAATGAATGATGTAACCAAGGTTTTGTAACAAGATTCTGATTTAAAAGAGTGTCCATGGAGTTTCTTGCCTTGATTCTTGATTTGATTTAGGCTTGTATGAATGAGAGTAGGTACCGTCTGTAATGGAATTATCTAAAATCCAAATAGATATGAGAAAGTATTTTGAAGCAATAGTTGCTAAAAGCGTTCGCAAAAGTGAATGCCTCCCCACTTTGTTTTCAGTAAACTCATCAGTCACTATAGCCTAATACATTCGGGGTAAGCCGGGGCCGATTTAATTTTTGAAAACGTAAAGAGTACTGTTCTTACATAATAGTGTCGTTCCATTTTGAACGCACCTCAAAAAGACCATGTTGGAAATTCCAACTTGGAATTTATGTATTCTCTCTTATACATGTGTTTAGTATATATAATTTATAAATTTTAGGTAGGTACAGTTATAATTTTTGGCACGTCATTGTAAATTGTATCAACGTTGAAATTTAGTACGTCTCATCACATTTTGAATAAAGGTGGTCACAACCTACGAATTTTCGAAATGTGTTCGGTATACTTGTTCTTCTCTAACATCATAGCGGCTCCATAAGTCAAAATGAAGCAATTATATGAGTTCAGTTGCTATTTTAGCGTTCCTTCTATGGCCCTTGCCTGGTCCACTGTCATTCATCATAGGTTCGTCCACGCGGTCCACTGCCAGTTTTTTATTTTATTAAATTTTATAAAATATGATTGTGATTATTTTATTTTATTGAATTAATATAATTATTTTATGTTTTCGATTAATTAATTATTACTAACACTAGTTTGTATGCTTGCCATTGTACTAACAAATATGGATGTAATCTTCTACGGATGAATCTGAAATAAATGATTTATTATTATTATTTCCTTTATTTATTCTCTTACATAGGTATTAATTACATTTTTACAAAACCGTAAGTAATAAAAAAAAATAGTGCGTGGCGTCCCTCCGCGCGGAAGAAGTAAAACTTCTTTATTTTATTGAGCTTCTAAATAATATTTTGTGTTTGTACCTAGTAGAAAGCTACGTAGTCACAAATCTTGTAATACTGCCATCTCTTAGTGAGTTTAAGAAATGGTAGCGTACAAAAAAAGTAAAAAAGTATAAAAGTACTTGTTGGAAGTCGCTTATGAAGTATAACTTCAAAAAAAAAAATTATAATAAAAAAAGGTTTGTGTGGTTTTATGAAACCACGGTAAAAGTGAAACTTTTTTTCACACTTTAGCGTGGAGTAGGGAAACTCTGCGGCCGACCGTCAGCGTCACGCGACATGCAACACACAGACGAAAAAGATGGAGACGATGTAATAAAAGTTTCACTTTAAAATAGTAGCCCACCGGTATCGGGAACAGGGTCCAAGCTACCCTGTAGCTATATTAAATTATTATTTTCTAATATCTACACTGACTGTCAACCTGTCTACGATCATCTGACACGACTGACACTGTCAAATGTCAAGTCAAGTTATGTCAGTTCTTTTCTCTCTCGACGGATTTCGATATGTTGTTGTATTTTTTGTAGGCATGAGATAATTTTAGAGCTCATTACCAAAGAAAACGTTGTTACTATCACCATTCATTGGTTGCCTGAACTATTACGGTACTTGCGGTTAATTACGAAGTACAGTAAAATGATATTTTACCCTATAATAAGACAACATGTTTTAACCAAATCCAAGTTTCTGAGATCGAGTTCGACTGTACTTGTGCCGGATATTGATATAGATTATTATTGTAATGCTGGAAATTCATTAGAAATTAACAATAATATTAAAATAAGAAAAGGTGTGGGTGATGTGGATCGTGTTATGAATATGTACAAAATACTTAAAACAACTCCAGTAGCAGATGCTTCATATCAAACTATACGGGAAGGGTTGTTCAAAGAACTCAGTTTTTTGCCTAATAAAACACATCCTTCTGTAGTAAAAAATATCGACCCACAAGTTGTAAGAGAAATAAATCAGAAAAGAGATTTCCAAGCACATGCACCTTTAGAATTCAGTGAAATAACGAGACGACTTAATTTAGTGAGAACAGATAAATTAGGACACACATGTGGTCACAAGAGTTATTACTTCTTGGGAGAACTTGCGGAGCTAGAAGAAGCATTGATTAAATACACTGTGAGCAGACTCCTTCAAGAAAAGTTTCAGCTGGTTTCAGTACCAGATATATTGCCTAGCCAAGTATTGGAGAGTTGTGGTATGACAGTTAACAGTGATCGCACACAGGTAACTTTTGCTTAGAAAGTTTAAATGTCTTTTTAACTATGTGAATGTATATAACAAATATTCTTGCTTTAGGGTCAGCTCACACCAAGACGCGACGCGACGCTGCGCGCACACTTTTAAAGAGCGATTCAAAATATAACTTTATTTTCTACATGAAAAGATACACATTTCGTTGTGAGAATTCAGAATATGTTGCGCAACGTATTCTGAATTCTCAAGGTGCGCACAGCGTCGCGTCTCGGTGTGAGCTGACTCTTAATTATAAAAATAACAAAATAGTATTTTATTACAATTTCTAGATATATTCCTTGGACCCAGTACACCATGGTCCAGATTTATATCTGTCGGGTACAGCAGAAATGTCTCTAGCAGGGTTGTTAATGAATACACTCCACAAAGAAGAAGACTTGCCGATAAAATTGGCCGCAGTGAGCAGATGCTTTAGGGCCGAAACTTCTAATGTCATTGAAGAAAGAGGAATATACAGGTAATAAGCTGCAGATAAGTTTTTACAAGTCAGATTTCAGATAGCTACAATGTTATTTATTAAGTCATGTAGTTTAATTTACTAATTCGTTTTTAATCTTTCTGTGTTAATCTACAGAGTACATCAATTTACCAAAGTAGAAATGTTTGCAGTTACTGCTCCAAGTCAGTCAGAGAGCATGCTTGAATATTTGAGAACAATGCAGGAAGAATTGTTTTCACCCTTAGGATTTAATATGAAAATACTGGACATGCCACCACATGAACTAGGTGCTCCCGCTTATAGGTATGTATCTCACATGCATTCTTGTAAAATTTCTATGAAAACCATAAACAAATGATCATTGATGACATCTATAGCCACTATCACTAATATTGCCATAATTTTAAAATGATTATTCTATCAGAAAAATAACGACACTAAAGAAAGATAAGCAAATCAAGTATCTTGACTTGGCTCATGAGGTTGTTGACATGTGGGATGTGGACTCAGAGATCATGGTGCTAATAGTCCCATCAGCCAATGGCCTAATTGCCAAGAGCCTCAACCAATATCTGATGAGGCTCTCGTTAGGCAGCTGGATCAAGGGTTTGATTCAGAAAGCGGTACTCCTGGACACGGCTCTTATTGTTAGGAAGTTCCTTTCTCTGGAGCCCTGACCGCCAGTTGCTTGGACCCTGTTCCTCATACCAGTGGGCTACTATTTTTGTATTTTTAAATATATTTTTTATATTATTTTATACAGAAATAAATGTAAATAATATGTACAGTCACGGACTTTAATTGATGAGCCACTTGCCATTGCTCGTATTTTAGCCGTGTAATGCAAATCGGGATTAGTCGGTTTTATTCGTACAGAGTGACTACCCAAAGTCAACCAATAGGGATGGTGACTCATTTTTTTTTCTTTGTCTATCGGGTAGATTATTAAAATGTATTTGACACGTATTTTTTCTTTTTTCACGTAATCGTAAAATTACGGAGATATTTTGAGTTGAAATGGCGCATGACGTCACGGCTAAGTAGATTTTATACCTAGTTGTGACGTATTGAGCCCCCACTCTCCAACTTTAATGCGTTTTAACCAAGTAGTTTTTTGTTAACTTGATAAAACAAAAAATACGTATCTAGTATTTTTGTATTACCTGATTGACGGACAAAATAGAATTTCGTTTTCTTTACCCAGTCATCATCCCTATTGCAGGTCTAGCAACCGTTACCTAGCTACAATTTGTTTTGTCAAAGTAAAAGTAACGCCTAGCATACGGAGAAATTATGATTGGTAATTTTGACATCGGAAAAACTCGAACCCACTATTTTATCCGAACGCGTGGCGTTCAAGATGACGTTCATGACAATTATTCGATACACCATAATTCAAAATAATCTCTGAAATTGATATTTCAACTGTCTGAAAACCAAGCCAAGGTTTTCAAAAATAAAGAGTTTTTAGTGAGCTCTAATACAAAGGAGGTCGGTAAGAAATATATTGCATAAACGTATGTAACATTTTATGGATTTTTCATTGGCAAATTATTAGTAATTCTTCAACCTCTATTGATAAGACTATTTTCGATTATTAGTAACTAGCTGTCCCGCGCAACTTCGTCTGCGTCAAATTTTCCCCGTTTTCGCAACATTTTTCATTTATGCTCCGCTCCTTTTGGTCGTAGCGTGATGATATATAGCCTTTGTCCTTCCCAAGGTTGAAATCTATCTTCTTGCCAAATTTCATTAAGATCCGATCAGCCGTTTAGTCGTGAAAAGGTAACAAACAAACAAACAGTGACATTCGCATTTATAATATTAGTATGGATTAGTATGGATATGTCATCTTGTTTACGAGCATGCGGTTTGAGTTCGGGTTTAATCTTTTAATTTCGTGAATGTATAAAACTGCAAAATTAGAAAGTTTCAAAGTGGCTTATCAATTAAAGTCCGTGACTGTACATAGATGAATATACGAAATAATAATAAAATTTCAATTATACTTCTATGTTACAGGAAGTATGATATAGAAGCATGGATGCCAGGTCGTAATACTTATGGCGAAATATCAAGCTGTAGTAACTGCACAGATTATCAATCAAGAAGACTGCACATCAAATATGTTCACAATGGTGAAACAAGCCATGCTCATACATTGAATGGCACGGCATGCGCTGTACCAAGAATATTGATAGCTTTACTAGAGACACATCAAGATCCTAAAGGGAAAATTAACATACCTGAAGTACTACAACCCTACATGAACGGAAAAAAGTATATTGCTAAAAATAATTTGGTCCCGGAACTAAAACTATTGAAAATAAAGAGATAAGATGTTGCATTTGATTGTTTATTTATTGTGTAATGGATACAATATTTTCTGCTGCTTTAAATTATAATGTACTTATCCTAAGGTGCACACAACACAACATTATCAAGTATTGACAAGTCTGACTACAATGCATTTTCCCTTAAGCATGTAATAATGTCAATATCCATCTTTAAAAATACTTACACATTACTGGCACACCATAAATATTGAACGTCACAATTAGTTACCTTTGCTGACAGATTTCTGTACAATATTATTAGCTGAATGCATCATTCAACACTTTTGGTGCTAAACACCCAGCATTTGGGTCAAATAATAATCCCCGATCTCCTGAGTTGTTATACATAGCTATAGATTTTGGCATACAAGTAAAAAAGGGTTATTTGGCAGTAAATTGGGCAGTGAAAGTGTTAAACAATATTGAAGGCTATTATCATTATATCTGATTGATTGATGACTGATCTGTGAATTAAAGGTAATGTACAGCAAACTAGATCATCCAAATAACATCTTCAAGTTTGTAGTTACCTTGAAAGTTGATAAAACCTGTGTTACGTTTAATTGTATTATTTTATTCCCTTTTGCTTTTTGGAAAGCTTTTTCATTTTAGATTTTAATAAGTTGATATCAACTGATGTATCTGATGGGTCATTAGGAGCAGTTGCCTTCTCTTCAGGAGGCATGAAGTCTTTCTGTCGCTGCTCATGCTTGGCACGTTTAACTTGTGCTTGCTTTTCTTCTTTCTCATGTCTATTCTTAGCCTTCTTTTGTTCATCTTTAAGGAAGTATTCTCCGGTAGCAAGTTCACGGTCAATTTTACTTTCTTGTTGTGGTGGTGGGAATGGTGTGTAAGGTTTCTTTTCAACTTTCTTTTTAGGTTGTTTCCTTGGGACATTTTTACTTTTAAATGTTGGTAAAAATCTTTCCCAACTCTCATTTTTTAGTTTTGAGTCCTTCATAAGTTCTCTCTTGATCATTAAACTTTTGATGTTGTACATTGGATGAATATTTTTCATGGTATCTTCAACAATTCGCCTCACTTGTACCAGACCTTTGTATGGTCCTACAGCTGAAACTGTGTTTCCTTGAACTAAAACATAACACTCAGTTAATAGTTCTATGGATTTGAGAGTTACCCCATTAGGACCAATCAAACGCTGCCGTCTCTTCAAAAGTGTCTCTTTTTTTCGAACAAATGAATTTATCTTAACAATGTCACAACCTATCTCATCCTCTAGGACTCGCACAGCTTGTTCAAACGGGACACTTCGTGACAACAGTTTCATCAAGTCTCTGGCTTTAATTATGATGTAAGGATCCCATGTTTTTCTTGTAGTTTTCACGGTTATACTGCCTTCGATGAGGTCGAGTTCTGCGACAATGTAGTGTTCTTTCAGTACCTTTTGCACAAGAGGCCAGCATTCCCTTAAATACTGCTCTCTGTACTTTGGAAACAGTGTTGCAAACTTGCTTTCTTCTAAAAGACCATGTGGATTATCTTCGGGAGTAAATTTTGGTATTTTCATAGCCCAAGCATTATCTACAGGGCCTGTGGCCTGATCGTTTTCATCAGTATCCTGGCTTTGCATTGTTATCAGATTCCAAAATTAATAACCATCACAGTATAATAGAATAAATGGTCTATTCGTATTCAATTATTCATTCAAGAATTCATACATGCGGGTTGGTTAGGCGTTTGACATTGACAGTTAATCTAAGTTAAGTTGACGGTGACAGTGACTGACACATAGGTTGAGGTTGACCAAATTTTTTTATTGCCATACATATTAATCACGAGTAAACAGTGATTTGATTTGTAAAGGGAGCAGCCCTTGAAATGGGTGATGGTAAGAGCCTGACCACACGGGTGGTGCGGCGCCGCACCGCAAGCCATTTCGCCGCCCTGGCGACCACACAGAGCGGCGGCGCCGCAGCGGCGGCAAAATAAGGGGTTGCCCATCGCTACGCGATATACTACGCTATCCTTCCCTATTACTGCGCAAACAAACAACTGCGAGCGGCGCCGCTCCAGCTCCGCTCTGCTTACACCCATCCCCGCCTTGTCTCGATTCCGATGCGCGCGCGGCGCGGCGCCGGAGCACACCGCACGGCGTCATGTGGCTACAATGCATTTTTGTATGTAGAAAACCACAGCGGCCCCATGCCGCAGCCGCGCCGCCCGTGTGGTTTGACTCTAAATCATGTATACAGAAGGTAACAAGGGACGCAAAATTAAAGGTGACATGTCTTGCGACAACAATGGTCTGATGATTTCTTATTAGGCGCCTCTACTGGCGAAGTGGCGAAACATACGTAGAAGCATTCGGTTTCATACATCGTTGCGACACGACACGCCATGCAAGCAAATATGTCCCTAACCATATTAAATGTATGAAACTGATTTGCTTCTGGCGCGTCAAGACACGCCACGACACGTTAGTATGTTTCCGCCTTTATAAACAAGGATGTTTTAAAGATTTCCAAATTTGTATGGATGTATAATACCAGTTGGAACTTACATTTAAAACTAAATTCCAGTATGTTGTACATACCTGTGTTATGCTACCGCGTCTAGCTGTACTTTTCTTTCACAGTTGTCATATTTTGTCACAGTTGTTTTTTGTAGTCATCTTCATTTTTATCAGTTTTATTATGAGGTATGGCTAGGCTAATGTCTTGCTGTTAGAGTTAGTAATTGTGAAAAAAACGGGCCAAGTGCGAGTCTTACTAGCACACAGGGTTCCATAGCCCCAAACAATATAATATAGAAATTTTACCTTCAAATAAAATTTGTATTATGTTTCCTAAGACGTCCGAAGTCCATTATGAGAGAGTGCACGCTTCGTTCCGTGAACAGCTGCTAGATGTTCTTACTTTCCGCCTCGTAATCGCGCCACTAGCGACCCCCAACGTCAAATCTGTGAACTACTTTCAAAACCGCATACAAGCCGCCATGATGAAGTCTTAGGTCATTGTTCGGCGCATAATGATGCAAAGGTAGGTAGTATGCACCAGGAAGACCTTACCTGGACTAAGGACGTCTTAGGAAACATAATACAAATTTTATTTGAAGGTAAAATTTCTATATTATGTGTTCCGTTTGACGTCCGAAGTCCATTATGAGAGTAGTGTTTGTTATCTCCTGGTGGATTGTATGAATGAAAAGCAACAATTTGAAGTATAAACTAATATTATTTTTAATCAGCATTTTATAGGTAGCTACATATACATGGTTTTAAACATGAAACAAAATCTAGCCCTTTAAGCATTGGCAGTATAATAAGTACAAAACTTGCAAACCATGCAAATCTTCAAGAGTAATTTAAACCTGAATCACATGACTTGAAAACATTGGTTAACTTAGAATCAATTGGGCACTTGAAATAATCTTGATAACGAATGCACCGAGGACATTTCATTACTAGACCTGATTTCTTTACGATAAAATTTTCTGAAAGTTGATTCATGCCTCCAGTTTGCCTTAGATAATATGTCATTTATAGGATAATTTTCTAGCCAATTTAATGAGGAGACAGCCGATCTAAAAGTACCTGGAGAGGCTTGTATTCCAGCATCAGAGAGAACACGTTTTACCCAACCCCCGATTATAGTTGGTGTGGCTGCTCTAACGGGATCTCTAGTAGTTATAAACAAATTTGTTAATGAACCACGTCTTTCATTTGTTAAAAGTTTTAACGTGCGGAGCCAAAATAATGGATTTGAATTTTGATCTTGGGATGCCAACAAAACCCAACTTGATTGCTGGAAAGACGCGCTATCTGTCTTTGACCCGAACACTGGTTGTAAAGTTATGGAATTTTAATAATAGACGACTTCTTATGGGTTTATTTAATTTTTATTGCACTTACAATATTCTTACTAGATTAGATTGCTACATTTTTACGACAGCAGAGACAAGACACACAGAACATTATGTCATAGATAAGTAAGGGCGGGCTGCCAACTTGCCACAGACTATAAAGTATTTTTATTTCTAACATGGAATCCCCATTATCTACAAAATGATCTGAATCAATATGCAAGAGGGAAAGGTCGTGTACACGACGTCCCGAACATAATAATAAAATAGTCGCCGTTCGCTTAGACACCTCATACAAACTACTAATGTAAGGAGTACTATCTTTTAAGCGTAGACAGAGAATAATTAATACCCTGGCGTCCCACGTGGGTCCCTTAGGTGGCAACGGATTTGCAATTGAAATTGCTTTCAAAATGTGCTTAACAATGTGACTAGAAGAAATTTTAATATTTGAAGTCGTTTCACAAACAGATGCAATAACGGACTTGTGCACAAGAATAGTTCTGTAAGCTAACTTTTGATTAAGGTTTAGATGTGCTAGATATTTTGCAACATCCACCGGACTTGGTGTACGAAAATTTACATTATTTTGACTACACCACCAAGACCACTTACCCCAAATAGGTGTGTAAGTTTTTACGGTTGAAGTTCGCCAGCAAGATAAAAGAAGATCTTTCTCTTGTGGAGACCAATCTCTTGTCATGGTGTCCCAGCCGAAATGAGCCAGGCTTCCAACTGCAGATCGTTGACATGAGCTGGTGGTAGGCCGGTCACCGTGTCCACCAAGGTCTTCTTCAGGTCTCTGATCTTCAGGGGCCGTGCCAATGTTCGATTCTTCAGGTCTGGTCGCCAAAAGGGTTTCTTCCACTTGGGTGCTACTATGATGTACCGACCTGATGACGAGTTGAGATGGTGAAGAACTCGTGGAAGCAGCGCTGGCGGTGGGAAAACCCATGCGAGGTCATATCGCCAGTATCTGCTGAACGCGTCGTGATAGCAGGCGTTGGAGTCAGGAATCTAGAGAAACGTAATTTATCACGACGTGTGCGGTTTGAGACGCGAACAAGTCTATGTCCGGTTTTCCCCAAGACCGAAATATCTTTGAAGTTGCTGCCACCTGAAGGTGCCACTCGCTGCCGTCGCGATTTCGCGACAGGTGGTCGGCTTCGGTGTTGTACACCCCTGGTAGGTGGTGAGGGATCAGTACAACATTGAGGTCGTCCGTCAGAGTCAGCAATTCCCGCGTCAACTCCATCAATCGGTGTGATTTTGTGCCGCCTTCTTTCTGAATGTACGACACCACCGTTTTGTTGTCGGTCTGTAAAATGATCCTGGAGTCCCGGAGGGCTCTGGATTCCTTCGACAACACAGCAATTACAGCATACATTTCTTTGAGATTGCAATGCCATTTTTTCTGGTGGGGTTGCCATGTACCTTTTGCCTTGTTGTTGTTGACCAGGGCACCCCACATAATGTCGGAAGCGTCCGTGATGACAAAATTTGTGGGTTGTATATCTGTGTGAATGGCCGTCTTTACGACTACATTCTCCATCCACCACTCGAGTTCTTGGCGAATGTCTTGTGTCAGTTGTACTGCTTCGAGAGGATTTTGACGCAGTACTTTTATCTGACATTGCAGCGCACGGCAACGCATCCTTCCCCGGTGGGTGATGAAGGACGCAAAGTTGAGAAGCCCTAAGAGGCGTTGCGCCTGCTTTAGGGTCCAACTGCCCGCTGCGAGTCTGGTCGAGAGGTTCTGTTGAATTTTTCTTACCTTCTCTGGTGGTAGGGACTTGCGGTTTGTTTGGGTGTCCCAATTGATGCCGAGATATTCGATCGACCTCGTTGGCCTGGTGATCAATTTCTCGTGATTCACACACCACCCCAGACTGGACAAGAAGCGTACAGCTATGTTTAGATGCGTGCTGAGTACTTCCTTGTTCTGATGAACTAACAAATAGTCGTCTAGATACACGACGAGGCGCAGACCTTTTGTGCGAAGGTATTCTGCAGTCCAGTTTGTTATAGTCGCAAACATTCTGGGAGCAGCAGCCAGGCCAAATGGTAGACATGTCATCTGCAGAAGTTGACCACCGTAGCTTATGCGCAAAAAGCGCCTGTGTTCTGTGCGTATAGGAAGGTGATAATAGGCCTGGCTGAGGTCCAGCTTGACCATCCAGTCACCTTGTTGCAGAAACGAAGGCATTTGTTGATGGTGAAAAAGATGGAAATGTTTTGGCTCCATGTATAAATTTAGTGCTTTAAAGTTGAATATCACTCGATTTTTTCCATTGCTCTTTGTGATCATAAAAAGAGGACAAATGAACGACGGGGTTAAAGGAGCAGGCTCTAACACTCGTTCTTGAACCATCTTCCGAATTTCTAATGTCATTTTTCCGAAACAGGGGTTTGATATTTTGACAGGTTGTCCAAAGTTGGTAGAATTAAGGGCGGTGCTAGATTGAAGGGGATACGAGCTCCCGAAATCATTTTTAAAATAGTCTTTGGAGGGTCGAAACGACTCCAAATTTCTATATAATGCTGAAGACAACCGCCCCAAAAACTCGGTATTAAATAGTCATTTATGCTTTTGTCCTGCTCGCATCCCGTTTTTATCTTTTCGCCCCCCCTTCTTTTTTGATGAGAAATCGTAATTTCGTTTGTTGTCTTTTTTCTCATTTCACTTTGGTTTGTTTTGTCGCGAACGAAAAGTATTTTCTTGAAAAGACGTTGACGGCTCTAAAGATATCGGACGACTAGTTCCCACACTATTATTCTGTTTTTCTAATTTTTCTACACCTCCAATCTTTTGTAGGTAGTTCGATAAATTTTGAGGATTGAATATATATTCGATTGAGGGTGGAATTTTTTCTATGTCGTCGCGTATGTATTCGCTCTTAACATTTTTTAATAACGATCGGCGCCGCGTTTCTATAACTTCAGCTCGTTTACCGCAAATAATTTGGAGAATGTCATGTGATACCGTTTTATACGATGACTCAGCACCAAACAACTCTTTTAGTTTATCAAAGAGGGTAGTTGGAGATAATTGAGCGTTAGAATTAGCAGACCAATCAATAAGTTTTTGTAACGCCGCGTTCACATTCTCATTTTGAGTTAAAAATGCATTAGATAACGCCGCAAAACTGCGTTCCATCTGAAACCATCTTAATGGTGCAAATGGATCTTCAAAACGCCGCAATTCTTCGTTCACTTTCAATTCAACAAAACTGGGGAAAGCTACATATTTTTTCTGTACTTCTGTGTAACGTACAGCATTCCAATCAGGGGTGTCAAACCTCTGCATTTCTGCTATTTTCGTTACACGTTCTGGATTTGCTTTAGGTACACTAGGTTCTTTAACGGAAACGTCTAGATTTGCAAAAGCTGCGGCGGACGTAAGAAATTTTCTTGTAAATTGCGGGTAGAAACAGTCGATGTTGAAGGCAAGGCGGTGCCAATATAATTTTGCTTTGTGCTAATGGAGCACTATTTGCCATGATACAATTTGTTAAAACATTATTGACATGACTCACCAACTGTTGCGATAGTAGAACAAACCTGCGATCCAGTTCGGAATCTTGTGAGAGGGAGCGCCCGCGTGCCTGACGGGGTCGTTTTTGCGGCGCTGGATCACCTACATCGCTCTCCGATGACACCGTATCACCTCCTTTCGATGACGACGAAGAACTCGAACTTCGTGTCCTTTTCCTCGAAGTTTCCTCTGGCGCGAAAGTTTCACCGCCCATTTTGTTTAAAAATAAACACAGCTCACGCGACGGAAAATTATTTAAATACTATTATAAAGAACTTTCTACTTTAATCTCAAAAATTCTAAAATAAAATAAAAAGAAATATCGCTAATTCGATATAACTGACAATCTAACAAAGCTGCGCACTTCGGAAAACGACGCAACAATGACCTAAGACTTCATCATGGCGGCTTGTATGCGGTTTTGAAAGTAGTTCACAGATTTGACGTTGGGGGTCGCTAGTGGCGCGATTACGAGGCGGAAAGTAAGAACATCTAGCAGCTGTTCACGGAACGAAGCGTGCACTCTCTCATAATGGACTTCGGACGTCAAACGGAACACATAATAACAATGTTTTGTACGGTCATTCATTAGTAAACCTTCACTCAACCGCAAAACTAAATTTGTTTTTCATAGTAAGTTAATGAAAAACAAAGTTACTGCTGCAGTTTGGTGAAAAAGTCCCATATCTCAAAAACTACATATCAAATCTTATTCAAACCAATTTTCGTTGAAAGTTTTTTTTACTTTCTATATCCCCATATTTTTTTCAGAATTTTCATCCTCTTACTTTAGAAATTAGAGGGGGGGACACACTTTTTACTACTTTGGAAGTGTCTATCTTTCAAAAGATTGACTTTGAATAAAAATGGTTTTAGGAACTTCAATGTCATTTTTAAAGACCTATCTACAGACACCCCACACGTATAGGTTTGATCGTTTTTTTTTTTTTAGTTTTAGTTCCATGTATGGGAGGATATCCTTATCTATATATATTTTTTTAAATTTTGTACAAAAATCATAATGCGGTTCACAGAATACATCTACCTACCAAGTTTCAGCTGTGTGGTCCTAATAGTTTCGGAATAAAGTGGCTGTGATACGGACGGACAGACAGACAGACAGACAGACATGACGAATCTATAAGGGTTCCGTTTTTTGCCATTCGGCTACGGAACCCTAAAAAGAAGCTTATGGCAAAAAAGTTAGCTCCAGGATCTTTTGTCGCTTGTATGACATTGACAATAGGATTTTGTTGGTTTGGTGAATCTTTTCATGAAATTGTATTTGTTAAATAAGATTGGCTCGTCTTTTGATTTAAGCTAAGTGCCAAAAGATCCTACAAACACGTAACATTTGCCCTTTTGATGGCCAAAAAACAAAAATAAATTGTGAACTCCGTGCTGTAAACCTAGCAACATTATTATCTCTATGGCCTATGTCGGGGGTTAACCGATACTTGGCGATCGATGAGTGCAGTATGTGCTATTTATAGAATAGTGATGTGACTGACGAACACGAAATGTTTCAATTTTCGCATTTGTTGTTTCTAACTCCAAACTTTAATTCGTTTTCTGTTTGTAATTAAAACCCCAAGTAGCATGGGACAAGGTCAGAAAGATGATGATTTTGTAATCGGTTACAAAGTTACATTTGACAGTATAATACATAAATATAATCAAATAAACACCCACGCAGATTTTAAGTTTGTTTGTAAAATAAAAATTAATTATTTTCACTGTAGTATTGACATGACGTTTCCCCATTTCTGGGATCCATCTATATTACTATACTCTTTGGCTGGGATCGAAATAACTATTTCGCATTCACCATGTGACTTCCCTAGTGAAACGCCGACGTCGACGAATAGTGACTCGCAAGGGGCATAGATAGCTAGATTTCCATTGTGCTGTGGGTTCAGTCAGTGGGTTGTGTGCGGTGCAGTCGTCCAAGTTACCTGCTAGCATCCTTGAGCAGACGGTTCAGACCTTTGGACCTTTATCGAGAACGTGAAGTTTCAAGTAAGGGATTTTATAATTTATTTTGTTTGTACTAGTTGGTGGTTCTATGCGCGTCAAGTGGTTACTCGTATTGAGCATAGTAATTCGAATAATTTATTGCGTTTCGACCAGCAGGCCATTTACAACGCGAATGTGGGGAAGACAAGGTAGTACGTATATTACGGGTAGTAACAGCCGGGTATATCAAAGGCATCCATCTTCATCGTCATTCAAGACGATCTCTTACGCCTGAAACTAATTTCCAGCAAAAAATATTAAATAGTTAAGTGGCAGATTATGCTTGATGCTTCTCACCGATTATTATTATGTTTAATAAATACTTGAATATTAAAGATGTCGTTAGTAAATGAGTGCAACATAATAATAATCGGTGAGGTGTCATATAAGTGGGTAAACATTAATCAATGTTATATTTATAGATGTGGGTCATTTCATGTAGCTTAGTGTAAATGGAATTTAGTTGTACCGGTGTCTAGTAGTTCTATTTCGATCACTATATCCTGACTTCCCGATGACTGTTACCCAAAATATCTCACGTTTGTACTCAATAATGTGATCTATTCCTAAATGTTCACACTTCTAGTCATCTTTATGGTTATTGGAAATATATTACTAGCACTTTAGAACCTTATATTATGCCAGAGCCTGCAGAACAGCATCACATTCATTAGCCATTATCTTTCATTATAAAAACAAAGAACCCTTTGTCCTTTGAAACTTCTAGTAGGTCAATCTACATCTTTTTTTCGCTCCGGATGTTTGGTCGTGTTGTGCACATATATAACTTGATTCCTGGTGAGTAAATCGTTTAAGAGGCGGACATAATGAGTTTTCAGATGTTGGTATAGTTATTACATACAAATAAAAATGTTATGGTGTGTATGTAAAATGGTAGAAGTTTATCACAAACCTTTTCTTACTTATTTTTCGCTGGTGCAAGTGTAGTGATTATGAAAACAAACATTTGAGCCTCTATTAGCGTTGTTATTGTTTTTTTTTTTTGTTAGGTTATTATATTATGATGTTCAAGTGTTTCCGCTAACTCGCTTTTGAAAAGGGAAGCGCGTGTTTTATCTTATCTAGTAATACAATGTTAAAATCGCATACTTTGCAAACGCTTAATGAAAATAATAACTAAATAGTAGGTAAGTAATATAAGAAGTGGTGGGACTACGTCGATGTAGCCTTTAGGGTTTAGGGGCTTCAGGCACATCAGTAGTATATTCCACGTTGACAGCGCCTAGATTTATGTCGTACCAGTAAAGGCGATTTTTGCAAATGTTCATGAGTAGGTATTTGATTTTACCCTAAGCGCATCAGGAACCGTAAAAATAAAGAAAGAGAAAAGAAATTATGGAAATATATTTCGTATTTCAGATAAAATACTAAGATGGACGACGACGGTCCCGAACCAGGTAAGCAATTTATCGATGTTGAACATTGAACTATATTACTAGCGTATAGAACAGACACGCCGAACCAAAGGCTTGCTTCATTTTGGTAAGAGTTAGAACTAAAGTTCGCTGCAGCGCTAAAACAATAGTTATGTCATCTAACCAAACTATTAAAACATGCAGCGCTAGATCGCATGGAGGGAATAGCTTTCTCGCGACCAAAACGTCATAAGCGCCAGGGATTTACTACGAATAGAGAAGACAACGCGTTGCATGATTTTGCGCCACGCTTTGCAGTAAGCTGTACTGCAACGTCTGCAACTATCCAGTGAGTATCCAACGCCCGCAGAGACATAAAATGTCGTGTTTGGCTCGCATCAATAACAACATCAAAATGCCTGGTTGTATACTTAAAGACTGCCGTAAACACTCCAGAACATAAAAAAAGTGATGGTTTAAAATTTAATCGGTTAGTAGACATTTAAACGTTTAAAACTCTGATTTAAAGTTTTTCGCGATGTAACTCACGAACTCACGAGAATCGGGTTTCCGGGCGCCGCCATTTTGCAATACAACATACGACTTGCAGTTACAGTCAGCTCACACCGAGACGCTACGCGACGCGACACTGCGCGCACACTTTCAAAATACAACTTTATTTTCTACACGAAAAGGTACACATTTCTTTACAGGCGTCACGCGGCGCAGCGCTGCATGGCGCAACGTATTCTGTATTCTCACAACGAAATGTGTATCTTTTCGTGAAGGAAATAATGTTGAATTTTGAATCGCTCTTTAAAAGTGTACACGCAGCGTCGCGTCTCGGTGTGAGCTGACCCTTACACTTCGTTGAACTAAACGCGTAAGCGCCATGTTTCTGGCGTTTATGACGTTTTGGTCGCGAGAAAACTATTCCCTCTATGCGATTTAGCGCTGCATGTTTTAATAGTTTGGTTAGATGACATAACTATTGTTTTAGCGCTGCAGCGAACTTTAGTTCTAACTCTTAAGTACCAAAAAGAAGCAAACCTTTGGTTCGGCGTGTCTGTTCTATACGCTAGTAATATAGTTCAATGATATTAAATTCTTATATTTAGGTATTTTTGTATCGAATAATTCAATGATTATAATCAACATTATCGTTTTACTGCAATAAAATAAGGGTAGACAGCTTAATGATGTGACAATGTTTCAATGACCAACAAATTACACGATTAGAATAAGGATGAAGACTGGGTAAAGAAAACGAAATTCAATTTTGTCCGTCAGACAGGTAATACAAAGATATTAGACACGTATTTTTTGTTTTAACAAAATATCAAAAAAAATATACTTATTTTAACTCAATATATATCTCCGTAATTTTATGACCACGCGAAAAAAGAAAAAATACGTGTCCAATACTTTTCAATAATCTACCCAACAAACAAAGAAAAAAAATAGTGATCACTCTTATTCTTCCTATCACTTCCGCTACAAACATGAGGATTGTTAAGGATACAGCTCACAAATAAAGTCACGAGCACCAATATGTTAACACTTAGCAACTTTAAAAAAAGATTATTTCAAACTGTTCTGATTAAAATGTCATGTTGTTACGACCATAGCAAGTATATTGGAACTCATATTATTATTAAATAGATTACAATGTTACAATAATTGTTATTTCTCGCTTAGGAAAGTGTACCTGTACCTTTACATATTGGAACTCGTGACTGTACTATAATATGGCTCCATTCTAGCAACTAAATCGTTTGCAAGCTCAGCGATGTATGCCCGCCGGATGATGTTTTGATTGTTTCTTAGGTTTTTATAATAACCATTTTTATTATTCAATTTTTGCCCGCGGAATCTCCCACGTTGAAGTACATAAGGTCTGAAATTATCCCACGGGAACAAACGAAACGTCGAAATCCATACAGAGTTACTACTAATACGTACCTACATGATAGGTGTAAACAAGCATTCTGTACATCAACATATACTCTATGCAATAATTATTGTTGGGAAACGACTTTTTCTATTGGAGTGTAAAACTCGGTTTACGGTAGGACTCAATGTTACCGCACTCAAAACATTTATGCAGCAGATGGATGCATTGAATAGTACCTACAGCGGGTGGGGGGGGGGGCTGTTCTGGAGGTATTTAAAGTAAAGTTATCATTAAAACTTGTATTTCATTTTTTCTTGTGGAAAACTTGGAACTTTGGCCGTATCACCGCAACAAGAAGATATCCTAGGTATGGTCCAGAAAATAAAAATATCACAACGACGTAGATAACAAGTGCCTCTCGGCTTCGTTAAGAATCTTTTTACACCCACTAAAAGGGTCACGATTACGACATAACATGCGGAGAAACAGTGAATCCTGCAGGCAAACAAAGAGTGCAGTTCCGGAAGCATCAAAGAAACTTGCCCGCAGCATCACTAGACTGAAACGGGATAAAATTAGCAGAATTATTGTATTATAACCGGCCACTGTCCCCTGAACAAACACCTATTTACAATAGGTGTGACGGATAGCCCTCTGTGCAGAGGATGCATGGAGGCGGAAGAAACACCACAGCACGTGCTCATGGAGTGCAGCAGCGTGGCAGATCAACGGGCACGGACTCTCCAATCGCCGGCATCGCTTCCGGAGACCTGCAGCAGCCTGAAAAGGCTGTTAGCTTTCTGGGAGGATGGCCCAGTAAAGAGGCTAAGTGCGGAAACAGCCCCGCTAACCTAACCTAACCTACGCCATAACATTTGTTATCGTGTGAATACAATGTATTTAAGAACGGGTCCATTGTAGTATATGTAAGAATTTGTAGCCTGTTTTTTGTACCTGGATTGTGAACTCGTTTGATCGTTTCGCAAGCAATAAAAAAATAATAAAAGCAAAATTAAAATTAAATGCATCGATTGTTCGGTTTCTTGCTGTTGCAGTTACGGAGATATATGGAGGTCAAAGTTCCAACTTGTTCACAAGTTCAAAAGAAAAAAACATTTATTTAAGGTTATAACTAAAGTTATAATACCTCCATGACCCCCGTTCAATGCATTCATCAGAACAATGTTTTCTGTGTGTTACATTGAATCTAACCGTAAAACGTGATTTTTCACCCAAAAAAAAGAGTCTTTTTACAGCAATCATTTTTGCGTTGAGTCATCGAGTGACTTAAAGGCCTACCACACGCACAAGCTTCACCACAGTTTGCCTGCGCAAGCCGGTTTGTATACGGAACACCGTGACATTTTTACCAACCGCACGCACGGTGTTCCGTGTACAAACCGGCTTGCGCAGGCAAAACTGTGGTGAAGCTTGTGCGTGTGGTAGGCCCATTAGTTTAGTATGCTTTGATGGCGGCTTCGTGAAGGATCCGTTTCCACCTTGTGTGTAGGTTAATGGTTATTCTTGTTGCTTTTTTTTTTTCAGGACCTTCCTGGAGGAACAGAAATGCAAATCGAATGAGAATCAACAATGATAATACTCGACGATATACTGATGACAATCGTGTAAGTAATCGCGGCCGATTCACACCTTCAAACATGCAAAGACAAACCGGGTTAAATCGGCAGCATTTTAATGGACAACACGTGCCTATGAGGCAAAATAGCCAAAATCGACAACATTTTAACGCAGAACACAGACCGATGAGGCAAAATAGCCAAAATCGACAACATTTTAATGAAGAAAACCGACCGATGAGGCATAATAGCCAAAATCGACAACATTTTAATGAAGGAAACAGACTGATGAGATACGATAGTGGTATGTATCTACATTTTCATTTGCTCACATTAATACTTATTAAAATGTTCCATGATCATCAGCATCTAGAGTTCTAGACCTATCCTTTTCCCACATATGTTGGGGTCAGTCGTCTAGCCTAATCAAATGCAGCTGAATTTTATTCTGGATGTAATTGAGTTATTATTACTTTAATTTTTTTTTAGATCCAGCTATGCAACAAAATTCTGATACACGCTATCAAAATAACGAACCATTTCGGGGACGGTTTGGTGTAAGAGGAGGCAGAGGAAGCAACATGAGGTCAGGCCGTGACAATGACAGAATAAGATTCATTGGATTTAAAACCCTAGAGGAAATAGCACAAGCAGAAGAAAAAGAAGTGCTTCAGAAAGTGAATGAAAAACGAGATGGGTTTATGAATGTTGTAAATTCACCAAACACCGACAAACTCGATTACTATGTGTTACTTATACAAATATTATCGAAAATTACTCAATCGCCTTTCGTGGAACAGAAATTGAAATTGATTTTAGATGTTTGCAATTCTGACTTTATTAATCACTTGCGAAATTATTTAATGGATCTGCCTTATAACGACAACAAGTCTAAAAATTGTTGCTATTGGAAAGACCAAAGTGGATTTTGGAAAAACTTTATAACAGTTTGTGGAGATATAGTTGATACATCTCCATCTATAGCTCTTAAGAGATGTAGAGCACTTATAGAAAGCATAACGAAGACGTGTCTGGATTGTTTGAGCGAACGACATGGATTCGTTTTGTCTGAAGAGGATGCCTTGAAATTAACTGAAATACGTCAGAAGATGTCATCATATGGCGATAAATATCAGGTACGCAAGTTCACCTTTAATAACTATGGTTAAAAGCCGAAAAAAAATCCCATTGTGCGTTGACTGGTCGCATCTTAAGCCGTATACAGACATTGCGAGGCATGCGCCACGAGCAAGGCACAGCGAATGCCTCGCAAGGTGTGTACCTTTGTATTCGTGGCGAAGCATGTGCTACGCACATGCGAGGGCTAGCCAACGTTAAACGTATGGCCGGGTAATTCGTTATGCCTCGCAGTCTGTATCCACCTTTATAAGGCATTTTTTAACATGAACAATCCTTACCAGAATAACTTAAGTTGGCTGAGTACGCTTATCTGATCTTTCTCTTTATATTTCATATCAGCCTGAAGAGAAACGAATGAGAGTGGAGGTTCAGGATCTGCAAATGCAACAACCTCCAGAAAACTTTCGTGAGCTCAGTGTGGTGCCAACTAAAGATGACTTGTTGGGATCCACGCCGTTCCTTCGACCTAACATTGTCGAGGGGGGCTACACTGACGTGGAGCACTATTTAGACGTGCAGTTTCGCTTGCTCCGCGAAGACTGCTTTGGACCATTCAGGGATGGCTTAAGTGAGTATAAATACGTATTTATTCATATTGATACTCCCACTGATTAATATTAAGACTGCCTCGTTGCTCTAGTGGTCGTAAAAGCTACTGCTGAGTAAGAGGAATTTCTCAGTACCAGCCTGGATTTGTGCCCAGTTGGTGGAAATAGGCCATCTATCCATTTCGCCAGCTATGTTTAATGTCCATGGGACTTAAAACATAACTGGCGAAATGTGGGTGTACTTCTGGAATTACAGGCTCTATGTTATGACTATGTAAAAAAAAACCGGTCAAGTGCGTGTCGTGCCACGCGCAGTGTAGGGTCCCGTAGTTTTTATAACAGCCAAGTGCGGGTCGTATTCGCTGACTGATAGTTTCGTACCATGCTCTAACTAAAAGCCAAACATGGACTTCCTATACAAATCCTCACCTGATCCGACAATTTTGCACGGAAATTTTTAATTTTTTGGCGCGCACAGCTTCGTTTTCTACGTGTTTATTGTTATTCAAAGTATATGGGTAGATTTTGATATAATAATAGCAAATTAATAAACTATTTCAATCTGCAAATTCCTACACTCAACGAGACTTGATATGAAGTGAATAATTTAATTACTTAGACAGAAAACAGTTGCTGTTGAATAAAATTGTACTAACAGCAACTGTTTTTTTTTATAAAAAATATTTAGGAATGAAACAATAGCGCGATATATATAACTGACGCTTAGCGCCATCTATCTATCAGAAATGTCGATATTTCTATGGAATTGTTCGAAATTTTCGAGTCAAATACAATTGGTCGACTATTTATGTATGTTCCTTTAAACATTCTTCATTTTCCTTTAAACTTCGTTATATATAGGTACTACTGCCGTGACATTTGAATTTCTAACTACAACCGTTTAGTCGGAGGGGGGACACTTGACTCTAACGAAAATGGGTACTTTAAAGCTTGATAAGTCACGAACGGTAATCAAAAAGCGGTCTTCCCAAACCCCTAATAATTTAAAAACACCTATTCAACGATATCCCACACTCAACGGAAGGACGAAAAAAAAAATTATCATCACCACTTTACATGTAGGGGAGGTACCCTAAATAATAGTTTTTTTTTTCAAAATTTTATTTTACTACTTTTTCGGCGTCATTAACGTGTATACTTATGCCGAATTAAACTTTCTAGTACCAATAGTTTTTGAGCTAAACCGCGGACAGACAGACAGACAGACGGACATACCGAAACTATAAGGGTTCCTTGTTGACTACGGAACCATAAAAACTAGCCTAAGCCCGCGGCTTCGCACGCGTTGAGTTCGGTCACTGTCCCACGGGATTGTACTATCGGTATAAAAATTAATATCCTATGTGTTAATCCAGGTTATAAACTACCCCTGTGCCAAATTTCATCCAAATCCGTTCAGGAGTTTTCGCATGAAAGAGTAACAAACATCCATCCATTCATCCTTACAAACTTTCGCGTTTATAATATTGTTACGTCGCCTGCTTTACGAGAACATTCTAGGATTACGTTCTAGTCTAGAATGATCCAGTTTTTCTAGAAGATTCGAGAACAATCCTAGAATGTTCCACGATGGAAATGTCTAGAAAGTTCGAGAAAGTTCTGGACCTGTCTAGAACGAAGTGGAACCTGTGTTGAGAGTTTTCACTTAAACAATTATTTTTTTCAGATCAATTTTTGGGTGATCCTAATAAAAAGAAATACGATCACGTTCGGTAAGTTTGTACTTTTTGGTCGTGGTAAAAAATTAGGATATTGTAAAAATAATGTCTAAAATTCAGTATCGTTTTTCAGGATATTCCATAATGTCAAATTTATCTGTCCGTATGTCGACAATATGAAAATCGGAGCCATCGCTCAAATCGATATGAAAAGCAGCAAGAACTTCCATAAAATTAATTGGGCACACAACAAGAGATTCATTTTTGGTTCTTTAGTGTTATTCACGAAAGACCATTGTACTACATTTATGGCCGCTACGATTCTACACCGCGATGTGAATCTACTAGCGACTGGCAAGGTGGGTAATACAATGGCAGTAGTTACATACTAGGTACTGTAGGCCGCTATCAGTGCTATCAACACCAATGTCAGCTTGCTTCTTTTCTTATTGAAGTTTCCTACTTCGCTAGGCCAGCTCTAGGTAAAAGTGTTTACATCTATCTTTTTTTTTTAAAAAGATAAAGAAAAGATAGAAATAAGCTGCTTTATTGTTAACCGTGTTGCTACAGTTTGCAGTAACGTGTGCAGCTATTACATTTAGCTGTGTTTCCGTATTCTAAGAAAAATGGAAGCCGCATGTACACAACTGTACATGCGGCTTCCATTTTATAATTTCTTGTTTGTGCACTTGTGATAATTCTCGAATATCTTATTTAAAATGGCAGCTACGAAATTAGTTAGCCTTAGCAGAATGATTATGTGGATCTTACCCCATCATCTGCCTAGCCTTTTCCTAACTATGTTCGGTTTGGCATCCAGGCCAACCAGACAAGATCGAAGAGAGTAAAATTAAAAGTTTAAATATGACTGAAATGTCGTATGCTAAGCCACCTATTTTTCTGTGCTTGATTGATTGCCTCGTAAAGTCGTAAATTATTACTTAGGCATTTGATGTATTTTTACAGGTACCAGTTTCAGTCATTGACACTGATTTGGATAATAGTATTTATAATGATGATACTTATACTATGATAGAAAGCGAAGTATATTTTGAACCTTATTATCATGTTTTAAAAGCTCTACAAGATCCTTCTTTTCCGCAACATTTGGCTATGCAGCAATATATCGTCAAAGTTGATGTGAGTATTTAGATCTAAGTATTTGTGTGGTTAATTAATACTTTTGACCGATTTAATAAAATTCATCGAATAAGTTCGATCTGCTCTATAGGTCTAATCTAATCTTAAAATATAAAAAAATATGCCTGCCACACTACCTTCACTTTGCTTTTTCAGGCTGCCTCGACACATCCAGCTTATATATCTGCTAATACAGAGTTCGTTATTTCTAAAGATAAGAAATTGAAAGAAGTTGTTGACGAAGACATTTTGGATATGATAGATTTTGACAGGATAGATTTAGACATTGACGAATTTGAATGTTTGAATCCGAATGCATTTAGACATTTGTGTGAACACGATCTAAGATTCAAAGTTTTACAACCTGAGACATGGCCAACAGCTGAAGAGTTTAAATTTAACGATAGTCAGTATGAAGCGTATCGCTTGGCGCTCACTCACGAGTTTGCCGTTATACAGGGACCACCTGGCACGGGAAAAACTTTCATCGGCATACAAGTGGCAAAAGCATTGTTACAGAATGTTGAATCAGAAGGACACTGCCTCATGCTGATTATATGTTATACAAATCATGCTTTAGATCAATTTCTTGAAGCAATATCACGCATCACTCGATCGATAGTGCGCATCGGGGGGCAATCACGTAACAAAGCTATGGAACAGTTTAACTTGACAACCTTACGCCGTCAAGCTCTTACGCCCTCTCTTAGGTCGATCAACAGTTTTTTCATCGACCAAAAACATCAGTTGAGATATTTAATACAAGATTTTCAGCTAGCTCTGAAGACACTTGACATTTTAAATAACGGAGTTCTTCATTATCACTTCCTTAAGGGCGAAGGTGGCGCGGACATTCCAGATTTACAACATTTGCTCGTTTACTATAAAAATAAGGGAATTAATGTAGCTGATCCTTTGGAATATTGGTTGTTTGAAGCTGTGCTGGGCTATGGTTCAGAATACGAAAGAGATATTGATGATTGTCTTTTGGAGTATGATAATTTGGTAAACAACGAAGAAGACTTTGATGACAGGAGAGCAGAAATGATTTTGGATGACGAAAAAACATCCCACGATCAGAAAATTCTGGATGCTTTAGTAGGAGATAAAGCATCGTTTTCATTATCTGCGGCTAAGGCTGAAATCAGAAGGATAATAGAGTTTTATAAAGAAAATAAAGATTTTCACGAGAGATATCAGATGGAAAGAGTAATACTGGAACTTGATTCTCGGATAAATTTATTCAATGTAAGTTTTACCCGCTTTTTAAATATTTTCAGTTAATATATAATATTTTTAGTTAATTCTGCTACATTATTATCTACATACCTATTGTGTCGTGTGTATCACAGGTAGAAAATACCCAAATATTTTATTTTCGTTAGTCTGAAATTTCCTACTCATGGGCAAAGGCCTCCCCCATTCCTTCTCTTTTTTTCACTATTTTGTGGCGCTTCTCGCCAATTTACGAGAAAGCCATGCATCCAAGGCATCCCGCGAGAGGGCAGATGCTTGCCGGGCTGCGGGACTGTTCGAAAGAGATACCGTGGCCCTGGAACATAAAGGGCTAAGAAGGAACATGGATCGGTTTCAGTCAGTACAAGTCTGACACTCCCTTCCGCTCCGCCCAGAGCGGGAGGGGTCATTTGATGATATCCCATCCGCAATAAAAAAAAGGCGTGCCGCCATCTTCTCCTCGGTGTGCCGCGACCCCGCGGCATATAATATAAGTACCTATATATTATTACATTACATATATATTTACGGACTTGTAAAATTATTTTTGTGCATGCTTTTAATTAATAAATAATGTTGTATTGTATTGTGTAGTGGGCTGGTTTCCGCAACTCCACGTCTAAGGCGCGTATGTTGCGTGCGGGTGGGAACATTACTCCAACCAACCCAGTTCCCCGAGAAAGGCCAGCAGCTCCTTGCTGACGATCTCGCGGAGAGTACCTGGGTATAAATAATGTTACCTTTGGCATGTTTTAGGATATGGCGAATTATCGAAACCGTGCTGAAGTACACCTACGCATAGATCCTAATACAGATTTTTCGACAATAACAGTGCAAAATCGATGGTGTTTGTATTTTATGTGGATACGGAACCAAATTAATAAAGCAAAAGCAGACATTGCAAATTTGCAGGTACCTCTTTAATTTTATTAATTTAGGCAAAACAAAACGGTAGGGATACCTTATTTGTGACAATTTTTCTTAGTTACCTACCTACATTAAATTTGTTTTAAATATGCAAGCACTTTAAAACAAAGCAACTAAATTACCTAATAGAAAATAACGCATGTTCTTTGAGTCCACTACAATTCAATTTTATTTTTTGTTGACGGCATCTCGCAGGTCAACCTAGGAGGTTATCGGCTGCTTAAAAGGTCAGGTAGGTAGGTAACAAATCCAGTCTGGGCAAAAAACTTAACCGAGGGGTTAAGTTTTTTTTTGTTTTGTTTTTGAGGTTAGCTCGGCATACGGGCGTCGTTGGAGGAGACAGCAAGGGATAGGCTGGACCTGATCAAAACCAATTAAATTTACCGTGTCCTTTTAAACCAGGCTTCAGTAGCGCCGTCTGTCGCAGCTTATGACGAAGCTAGAATGATGATGGACTTGCAACTGCTGAGAAATAGGCGCGTCAAAGTCGTAGGGATGACTACAAGTGGAGCTGCGAGGATGCGGAAGCTACTGCAGGCTATCGCACCAAAAATTCGTAAGCTATTCTTTCCGATCACTGTTCACTTCATCAAAAACATTTGTTTGGTTGAAAGAGATGGAGCTGTTTTTCATAACGGTTGTAAATAGACCCTCGAAGCCGAAAAGCACTGGTTCTCCCTGTTATTGCGATATAATTTTTCATGTTGGACCAGAACTGAAACTAGTTATGGAGATATTTAAGGTAAAAAAATCAATATTTTAGATTAAAAATACAGGTTTTTAATGTTTTAACTTTGCTTTAAATACCTCCATGACCCATACCTGCTATTAATTGCATCCATCAGTACAATTTTTAAGTGCATTGTACACGAGTGGTTTGCACCTTGTATATCGGTAATTTATAAAAAACTTCTTGGATTAACTATGCACGTTGAACCCAAACAGATCAAGCTATGGCCGTTCGATGAAATATGAAAGATCCATAATAATTGTTTGTTTTTACAGTGATAGTGGAAGAGGCCGCGGAAGTTCTGGAACAGCACATAATAACCTCTCTAACAAAAGATTGCCAACATTTTATTCTGATTGGTAAGTAAGTACCTACCTAACCTCACTAGAAAAAGTTTGGAAAACAAATACATTGCCTGCCAACCTACTCATAATAGTAGTTGTATTAATACTTGAAATTATGAGGATATAATTGTCTCTGATTATTGTACACACAAAATATGTAATTTATATAAGAACTTACATTACTTGTACCAAGTATAATGAAAACGAAATACCTATTTACAAAAAAAGAACACTAAAATACATAAAAGAAACCAACTAAATACAAGTATGTAGTTATAAAGGATAAAAGCAATAGGACGTTTAGGCGTCGAAGTAGGTAGGTACTACGACGCCTAAGCGTCCTATATTAAGTAGGCAGGTACTTAAATAGGTACTCCTCGACATCGCTGTCAAGCAAACTTACTGTAATCTACTCATACTAATATTTTAAGAGGAAAATTTATTTGGTCGGAACTACTGATCCGATTTCAAAAATTCTTTCACCAACGGGTGGCTACATTATTCCCGAGTGTGATAGGATACATTTAAAACGTTCCCGTGGCTTAATTTCTGCACATAACAGGAGCGAAGCCACGACCAAAAGCTAGTCATGTAAAGTTACAGCGTGACACAATCAACATAACTTACAGGAGATCATCAGCAACTACGGCCTTCGGCGTCCCACATAAAGTTAGCTAGAAAATACAACATAGAAGTGTCACTGTTCGAGCGTATGATCACGAACGGCATCCACAGCCGCCGGCTAAACGTGCAGCACCGCATGCGGCCAGAGATCGCCGCGCTCATCTCGCCACACATATACCCCGACCTGGAGAACCACCCGTCTGTTGAAACTTTTAAAAATGTGCCTGGGATTGAAAAAAACCTGTACTTCTTTACACATGAGTACAGAGAAGAGGTACGGCTAAAGCATCGTGCTTTTCACTAATAAGCTCCCAAAAAGATACACCGATGTACTTACTTATAGACTGTACAAGATTTCGCAAGTTTTAGTTAAGAGCGTTTACGCCTTACGACATTTTTCGAAAACGTTTTTTAGTAACTTTTAAGACCTATGTATCCTGCTTATGCGTATGAAGTTTCATTAAAATCGGTTCAGTAATTTCGGAAAATAAGGACTTGAAAGTTTGTATGAAATGTCGTAAACGCTCTTATGCGTGCTTATTGTTTCAACTGAATTATATCATATGGGTACAATTATTAGTGTTCTACTGAAACACACGGATTAAACCAAACCAGTTTGTGGGGATCTCTCATTGTATTGTAAATCTATAAATAGCGAGGCCATGTTATTGATGTATCGCCGTGTGTATTTATACCTAGTTTGTTTATTTATACCTCAATTCGAAATTAAGAAAACAAGTAAACTTATGAACCTAATATATTTTTCAGAGACAACATGATAATAACAGCAAAGCAAATCACAAAGAAGCGGACATGGCCCTCGCTTTGGCAAATTATCTGATGCAGCAAGGGTACACTGCTGATGACATAACTATTCTTGCCGGATATTCAGGCCAAATGTTTTACATGAGAAAAGTACGTAAAGTGTGAAATCAAAGAGCCTAACTGCACTAATTTTTAAATTATAATCTTAACTGATTACTGATATCCAGTTCATTAAAATAAGTGTTGCTCTTGGGTGTTGTCAGAGCAGACACCTTCTAACACATATCTTTACTGAACCATAATTTCAGTCCCAATAATCTATTATATTTTATGTTTGATAGGAACGCAAAAATTATGCTAGTCTATCGCATGTGAAAATCACAGTAGTCGACAATTATCAAGGAGAAGAATCTAAAATTATCATTTTGTCACTTGTGAGGAATAATGAAGAAAATAAAATTGGATTTCTTGGGACCGACAACAGGGTTTGCGTTGCTCTGTCTCGAGCAAAAGAAGGTTTGTGTTGTGTATTTATTAAGAAAAAATACTGGCTTTTAAAACTATCGTTATTCGTCATCTGGATCGAGGTGGCGCACGAAAAGAGTACCTGAATGAAGGATATGGGGTGGTCCTGCCCAGCAGTAGGACAGCCAAAAAAATTCCCAATACAATTATATTATTTTAATTTCATAGTCTTGTTTCGGTCATGAGGAAAGTTTTAAGTATGAATATGGATGGGTATAAGAATAGAGGTAGACCAAATAAATGATGGATATACTGTGTGAAGGATGATATGGCAAGAAAGGAGGTGTCTGATGAGATGACAAGTAATAGAGAAGTATTGAAGAAGAAGACGTGTGCAGCACCGACCGCAAATAAATTGGGATAAGGGCAGGAGAATGATGAGTCTTGTTTCGGTGTTACCGGTTTTGGAAAGAAATCGAATTGTCTTGCGCTTCAATCAATCACTCTTTGGATTGAAACGCAAGCCAAGTCTGTTTGTTGTAGCTCCAATAAATAATACACCTACTAAAGTAAGAATCTGTCAGAAACCGGCGTCCCGGTCGCGTAAAGCCAATCCCTGTATATGAGCCAACACTGGATGTTGCTGAATAGTACCTACACAGACATTGTCCTGCACAATTTTGAAAACAACCGTACAAATTTGTTTCCACTCAGCACCTTAATTGATTGGTTTTTACCGCACAGAGTTGGCCCTCATATGTTTGCAACAGATAAAAGAACAATTATGTTCGCTCTCAACACTTTTCTATAGCTACGCGCGATACCGCAACATGATTGTCCCTTAAAGAAAGTATGACGTCTAGGAATAAACCTGTGCCAAATATGGAGCGAGTTAGAGCGAGACAAGTGTATTGCATCATAGTTTACATTCGTTTGTTATTATTTCGGTCAGTTGAACTATGACATTGACCTCGGCACTTGTTATTTAATTACTTCATGATAAACCATCTTATATTAATAATTTAGGTGTATGAGGAACAGGGTGTAAAGTTCCTCAATACTCCATTGAAAAGGGAGGATCCTCCGGCCAGACAGGTGTTATGTCTGGCGGGCAACTGCCCGATAGTTGTTATCGGGTTTCTCTATATATACTGAAGTCGATGTAAACTTTGCTTGCGACTTGTAGGAATTGATGTTAGTTACTAAGTCGTATCATAGATGGCGCTGTAGATTTTTTTTTTGTAGTATGTTGCTTTTTGTGGTCGCTACAATAATATTAATTTACTTATATTTCCCTAAAAGCATAGTCGACGTAGCCCCGCTACGCGGGGCTCCTATTTCTGTCTGCAGGGTTTACAGTAACCTAGCACGAAGGGGATGTCGGGGTCTTAGTTCGCTCGCTCCGTTCGCTCACTAGACCCCGCCACCCCCGAACCTAACCTGTCCGAGTCGGGGTGCCCCAAGTCCAGAGCTCGCTTCACTCGCTCTTTAACAATTTATTTTTACAAAAAATTGCTAACTATTATTTTATCGAACCGCTCATTCCATGATTTTTACCGCTCATTCAGTTATTGGACTGCTCAATTATTTTTAGAATTGACATTGAATGATAAAATAAGCGACTAATTGATTTTTTATTACTGTCCATGTTTTACGGTCGCAATAATTAATCAACCGCCATTAAATTAAATAACTGCTCAATATGTTTTCCAACTGATCATACTAACATCTCGAATATTTAAACAACAGCTTAAAAAAATAGTTCCTAAATATGTATATCAGAAAGGAAATAATGTAAAGGGCTGAAACTCTTTAAATTTTATGATGTACCTATGAGTTAATTCGTAACGGCTTTGTCCAGTAGAAAATTCACAATATCCTCAATAACGGGGACACATAATATTGCGACTCAACGCCTAGAGCGCTGGTTCATACACAGATATTGGCTTCACGCGTCCCGGTCTACAGCCGAACTGATACTTCTCAGTAGGTAGGTAGGTACCAATCAGAACTAAACTTTTCTTGAGAGCGCGATGTTCATCTGTTTTTGTTATAATTTACAGGATTTTATATTTTTGGCAATATCAACATGTTAAAAACAGCAAAATCAGAATTATGGAGCAAAATAGCAACTACATTAGAAAATAACGGCTCCTTGGGAAGAACTCTGGTTCTGAAATGTCAAAATCATCCTGACCAAGTAACAACGGTAGGTACCACCAAAATAAGGTAATACTAGTAATTTTGTCGCTTATAGTCTGATTTATAGGTATCCGACGCAAATTAGGTTTACCCGGAAAGAAATCTAATATGGTCCCAATTTATCCAAATTGGTTCAGCTTTTTTAATGTACAAACTAATAATCATCGAAACTTTTTCAGTGGCCTTCAAAAGTTAGTTAAAAAATTTCACTTCACATTTTTCTTCACATTATCATCTTAAATCATAGTTTCTATTGTTTGTATTTGTACAGTACAGTTTGGCTTTGTTATACAAATATGTATGATGACGGATTTCCTGTACTGAAATACAATTTTTTGTCTAAAAACCGGTTTTAAATAGCCAAGAAGATGAATTCAGCCTTCCAAAAATGTTAAAATATTTGATCTCACCTAAAAAAAAAGCAGGGACTTCAATTTCTTAAATTGCTATTAGACAACTAATTAACGAGGCGACTTATGCTAGAAAAAAAACTGACTCGTAAACCATAGGAGTAGCAGATTTTTTTTTGTATCTCCTATTTTAAGACTGTCAAAAATGATATTTCAGTATCCAAAATGCAATAATACTGACGGTTAATTTTTATTCCATATAATCTTACAAACACACAATTAAAACATTTTAATTAACTAGCCCGCCTCTGCATCGTTCGGGTGCAATCTACCAACCTGATTTAACGAGATGTGTAATAACGGTTTATAAAGCCGAACTTCTTAATGTAGTTGTGCCATAAAAACGTTCCTATGTGTACAACTAACCATAGCAATGTTTTTTTTTCTTATGAACATATTTTTTTAACCGGCTACTGTTAGTAGCACAGTGAACCTATGATATACCCACTACTGGGACACACAGGCAGGCCTCTTTCTATGAGAGGCCACCACGCAGGCGCTAGTTGGTAGATGCCACATCTCATCGAATGTTTTGTTCTAATCATACCAGTTTCCTCACGATATTTTCCTTCACCGTTTTGAGAGCAGTGGTGATGATATAAATGACACAAAGTAATGCGCCTGCCTGGGTCCGTACCCACGACCTTCAACTCGTAGGTCGAGGACGTTACAACGAGGCCACCACTGCTCCTGTAAGAAGATACACTCGTTATTAGATACGTAATTTCGTTGCAGATTTCGACTCCAGAAGATTTCAACAAGCTGCCACCAGAAGGCGGATGCTTTGAGAAATGCAATTTCCAGTATCACTGTGGCCATAAGTGTCAACTTTACTGCCACGGATACGACCGCCAGCATATTAAAACGAAGTGTAATATGAAATGCGAAAGGTACTATAGTTCGGTTCAAACTTGATGACGGCTCGGAAGTTAGCTGCGAGTGACGGTCTGCGCATTATATAGTCAAGTCGATGCGTCCTCTGGGCCACGCAGAGTCGCAGACCCTCATTCGCAGCTTTCGAGCCGCCTGGAAGAACATACTCTGCCAAAAAAACAAGCTTACCTAAACTGGGCCTATAATATTAATATTGTATTATTTTATTTTAGAGTTTTATGTGAACACGGACATGTTTGTCCCTTGAAATGCCAGGTAGAATGTGAACCGTGCAAGGTACCCGTTTTGAAGACTCTTCCATGCGGACACGAAATGAACATATACTGTCATCGTGATCCCGAAGACCCGAAGAATAAATGTCTTACCAGAGTAGATGTTACATTACCAGACTGTGAACACAAGGTAGGTGCTTGTTTATTCAGGGCTTGTCCACATCACCACGGCACGCGACACAGCGCGTCACGTCTCCATGACGTGCTAATTTACGTTGCCGTGCCGTATAAATGTGCGTCATGATGCCGCAACAGAAGCGGTACGTGGCAACACTGGCAACGATGTGTTCGCTCAGTTGATGTTTCATTTGTTGAATTATAAGTAATCATGCTGGCTGTATTATGGAACTTTATGTTTCTTGATTTAATTTCCGTGACACCGCACCGTTTTATGTCTCGTCGTCGTGGCGTGGTAATGTGGACAAGCCCGCAATAAGCACGTCACGGCATCACATCCGATCTAGATAGGTATCTCTACAGAAGCTTATGCACTTCTTATTATCTTTTTGCGTCGGAATTCGATCACGATTTACTATTTCCTAAAATATCAATTAATTTATTTACCTGCAGGCACAGAAAGATTGTTACGAGGATATAAAGAAGGTGAGATGTTTGGTGCCTTGTGTGTACCGTTTGGAAGAGTGTGGCCACGTCTGTGGTCTAAAATGTCACGTAAAAAAAGATCCGGACCATGAGGAAGTAAGTTGTTTGTCTTTTGTTTCCATTCTTGTTGTACCCATTCTATTACTACCGCCTGTGAATATCTATACATCTAATATAAGTAATGTCTAAAAGTGATGACATCTAAATCATTTTATTCCAGTACATATGCAAAAAACCTTGCGCACGTGCGAAAGCAGGTTGTACGGCCGAATTGATAGGAGATCGAGGGGATCATCAGTGTCGGAGCCCTTGCAACGAGAAATGCGATGACTGTAACGTCCAGGTACGTTTCTAGCTCATAAAATATTGCCTTCATATACTTATGTTAAATCATTACGAGACTGAGTAAATAGAGACGGCCCTTAGATGTAGCGGCGCATATTGCGGAAGGCAACTATAGAAAATTTCGCCACTCGCCAATCACTTTCCCTAGTGGTATGGTACAACCACACCACTAGGGAAAGTGATTGGCGAGTCAATTTGTTGCTCCCCATTTTCATGCCGTTACCTTAAGGTTATACAAATTGTTCCCTATGACTATCTAAATACTTTATTTTTCTTGAACGGGGCGGCCATAACCAACTGGGTATTTATTTATTTCCAAAATGCTTAATATACACCGTGTAAATCACCTCATCACGAAGCCGTCAACCAAGCATTCTGTACATGAAACTAAGTAACTTTACGCAAAAATTATTGCTGGGAAACGACTTTTTTTTGGGGGGTGTTAAATCATGTTTTGTAGAACTCAATGTAACGCAATCAAAACATTGTGCTGATGGACGGATTGAATAGTACGGGGGTCGAGGAGGTGTTTAAAGTAAAAATCTTACGTAAAAAACTTGTATTTAAAAAAATACTTTTCAAAAAGTTGGAACTTTGACCCCTAATATCTCCGTAACTAGAAGGTTCCCAGGTATGGTGTAGAACAAAAAAATGATCGCAATGACAGGGAGAACCAGTGCCATTCGGCTTCGTTAAGAGGTGTTTTACACCCTATATATAATAACAGTTGATTTTTACACACAACGCAAACCTCTCAGGGTTTATCTGTGTGTGCGAGCCGTTCATTGATAAACATAATTTAGCAGACATTGATGTTTCTTCAACAACAACAAATCAAAACGCTTCCTTAGGCAAGGCAGGCCGTTGTATAAAGAAGCGCTTCGATTTATACTTATAGCTTTTCGAACTCGTGTTATACAACGTTTGTAAGTCTTCTGGAAGTTTATTATTATAGTAAGGTATTAAATATTCTGCAACCCTCATTCCGTACACATTGTTGGCTTTTGGTAGAATGTATTAATTTTTAAACGTAATAGATCTTAGAAAGTCGGGTCTTGTTTTTTCGGTTAGCAGCTCGGGCCTATTGACTTCAGCAAGGGTGAAAAATTCAACTTTATTGAACACATTCATAACATTACAGTATTTAAACAGGTCGTTGTCGTTGTTTTTAAATTTATTTTTTATATGTTTAGGTATAATGACTTTTAATATTCTTAATTGTAATTTATAAATATCTAGTAAGTATGTATGGTAAGTTCTCCCATAGCTGCTGAGACCGTAGTTGATAACCGAGTCTGCCAAGGCCATGTATAACATTCTTAGCGTTTTATAAGACAATTTATACTTAAGAATGCTAAGTTTATCTATAATAGACCTCAGCTTGTTGCAAACGTATTCTTTGTATGGACCCCAACAGAATCGGCTATCAACCATTAGACCGATATACATGTGTTTGTCAACTGAAACCAGAAAATACCAGAAATTACCAACATCTGGGGTCGAGTTTTTGTGGAGAGTTCCCCACAAAAACCCTACGATAATATTTTTTTTGGAATTCTTAATACCTAGGTAAGAAGTTCATATGAGTTTTTTGTCTCATTTGCCTAGATATACGATTTACGGTTAGAGGTACGGCTCGTGTGATTCTGTGGTGTGGGTTATATTGTATTTCGGGAGAGTAGTAAACTAATTATCTTTTTAGAAAATAATAATTATGCTGTGCGCAGAACGACGTGATGAAATATGTATGTTACTTATATAGTTATATTCAAAAATATTTTAATGAGTATTTTTAATGTTTAGGTAAAGAAAAAAAGATCAAATTGCAAGCACTCTGAGATCGTAGCATGCTCAAAGTCCGCTGACGAGAATCCATGTAATAAGAAATGCGCACGTACAATGGAATGCGGACATTTTTGTAAGAAGAAGTGTTGCGACCCATGCGGAGATTGCACACAAATGGTATGTTACCTTACTTATTTTGTACCCGTTTGTATTTATTCCTCAGAAAAACCTTATCGGAGTCGAAAAACAGCTCTTTCACGTAATTTCATTACCTTCTTGTTTATGTAAAAAGACTTTGAGGTACAAAAACTCGTAGCGCCAACTGAGCAGAGAAAAACTTTTTTTTCTGTTCTGTGATAGCGCCCAATGTCAGAGCTCCGCTTTCTCTCGCTACGTTATGTGCGGTGCTCTACGCCGTAGCTCCCAGTCGTAGCGTAGCGTCAATGAGATCAGTGATCCCCTCTGCAGTATCAGGTGACGAGTTGAGCGATTTAGTAGTCGATACGGCAATATCCGCAAATAGGGGGGGTGGCTACATGAGTGTCTGAATTTTAAAATATTATCACCAATAACAAGGCTGTAATCCCCAGCAGCTTCTATAGATTGAATGCTTTTCTTTAGGTTTAGCTGATTTTTCAACATTTTCATATTTTTTCAGGTCGACAAAGTAATACCTGAGTGTCTCCATACAATGAAAGTACAGTGTAAGCAAAGTGTGAGTCATGAGCTTTGCAATCAGAAATGTAAACGGATGCTTTCATGTGGTCATCCGTGCATGGCCCGATGCGGAGCTGTGTGTGACCGTACGAAGTGCACCAAGCCTTCGTCTGCCGAGGTCTTGTCTCCTTGCGGCCACAAAGTCAAGCTCCCGTGTAACTTTTCAGCTTTATTCGCTAAAGGTAAAATTTTGTGAAGGTGTTCACGATTGTACGAGAGCAATATATTGGTTTAAGTACTTACATCAATTTCCAGATAAACGGAATATTTAGCAAATAATTTCAGTTTCTTGAAAAGACTACCTATTCAAGAAACTGAAATTATCCTTGGGAACTAAAACGGCAAGCGGGAAAATTTCCCAGAATGTATCCAAATAGACTCCGATCAAGAAAAGCATTTGTAATTATTGTGAGAATAAAAGTTGAAAGCTCAAAATCCCAATAACATTGGAAATCCATTTGGAAAAACTCAGTAACTGCTGGAAATTCAGTTTTTTCCCTAAATGATGGCAATAGGCTCAGCCCATATTATCTACATGGGACTTAAATACGACTCACGAATTGAGGGTGTACCTACAGTCCGACATGGCTCTTTAATATGAGCGTATCTACGTGAATATTACGGTATCCCTATTAGTTCGAATCTCTAGTTCGCCGTTTTCATACCACTTCCACCACTCACATATATATATATATATATATTTTAAATGTTGCCCCATTCTTAGATTTTCTCCTGTATCGTGGGTGCGTTTACAAACATTTAACGGAACAGCCATCTGAAGGCCATTTCAATATTTGTTCCATGCAAGAATCGAGCCCACCACACGCAGCGCAGAAGTCGTTCGCTCAACCACGGCGCCAACCGTGCCGTTTAATTTATCCGTGCATGTCGGACTGTTTTATACTCCTCTGCTGCCTAACAGCCTAACCCTTCAGGAAATGTGATGATAAGTAAGTTAGTAAAGCTGCACCATACGAAAAATACTCGTACCCAACCCACTGTACGCGGAGCATGAGGTCCTGGGTTAGATACCTAGCTCGAGCAGAGTTATTGGATTTTTCCATGAGGGATTTCTCAGTAGTAGCCACAGAGCCTGGAATTGAGCTCGGTTGGCGGCGATAAGTTCGCCCCGTATTACAGGGACTTAAACACGGCTTGCGAAATATGGGTATTGCTTATGAGACACCCCTGCTCAATCGTTTGGGGATTACAGGCGTGATGTTATGATACGTTTATGTACAGGTGAGGTAAAGGAAGAGCAGCTGGCGCAGTACTGCGACAGCGCGTGCGGCAAGCAGCTGGCGTGCGGGCACGTGTGCGCGGGCACGTGCTCGCGCTGCCTGCAGGGCCGGCTGCACCAGCCCTGCACGCAGACTTGCAACCAGGACAATATCTGCGGACACCAGTAAGTCTGGCGACACTTCTACGAACTGAAGCTCGGCTTGCCACCGCCTTTTAAACTTTTTTAAATAATCAACGTAATAATTAGGCTGTATTTTGACGAAAGCAAAAATCGGTTAGATTAGGTATCTGCTAGGCCTGGGTCAGCGACATATAACGCTGCGCCGGTCTCAGCTCTAACAGTCATGGTGGCGGAATGGCGGGGGAGGCTTGAGCTCCCTAGCCTCGACATCATCGAGGCGATCCGGCCAGTACTCGACGACTGCCTCGGGAGGAAGCGCGGCTCCCTGACGATTCGGGAGACACAGATGCTCTCGGGGCATGGCTGCTCCGAGAAGTACCTGTGTCGCATAAGCAGGGAGCCTGACGCTTTGTGCCATCACTGCGTCCACTGTCTGGAGGACACTGCGCAGCATATGCTGGCCTAGTGTGCTGCGTGGGAACACCGGGGTGCTTTTAGTCAGTGCGAGTCAGACGGACCCTTCCCCTATCCCCAGGGCGGAGGACATCAATTGAGGCTTTCCACATCGAGAAAAAAAGTTTCTGCTAGGCGTGCGAGGTAATTTCAACCGCCCCCATTCCCTCTGACAGAATGGATACGGTATCATTTTGATATAGAAAGTTCTCACTCTTGTACACCTCTGCCGATCGCTTCGGGAATTGCGGTCGCAGTCGTGATGCTGAATTTTAATACTAGTGAGTTGTATTTTATACTTAAGTACGATGTTTTGAATATTTCTTCAGATGCCAGGAGCCATGCAATCAAATCTGCCCACCGTGCAAGATGCCCTGCGAAGTGAAATGCCAGCACTCGCACTGCAAGAGGTTGTGTGGCGAACCATGCAAGCCATGTCAGGTGAATAAAAGTTGATAGTCTTAGTAAACTTTGACTTCAGGTATCGTTACCGCACAGAGAGAAGAGTGGATGGCTATGGGGGAGGCCTTTGCCGAGCAGTGGGGCAATATAAAACAATTAAAAACGGGCCAAGGGTTCCATAGCCACAAACAATAAATAAAAGTATTTTTAACGGTCATTCATTAGTAAACTTCCACTCAACCGCAAAACTAAATTTGTTTTCCATAGTAAGTTAATGAAAAACAAAGTTACTGCTGCAGTTTGGTGAAAAGTCAAAATTTCACCAAATATCAAATCATATTCAAACCAATTTTCGTTGAAAGTTTTTTTTACGTTCTACATCCCAATATTTTTTCAGAATTTTTCTCCTCTTACTTTAGAATTTAGAGGGGCCCGACACACGTTTTACCACTTTCTTTCAAGTGTCTGTCAAATTCAAATTCAAAAATTCAAATTCATATACTTTTATTTTTAGAACATAGATAATAAAGGTACAGATGTCAATATTAATTATATGAACGCTATGTCTTGCCGTTAACGGCATACAAATATTTTATTTAACTTAGTCTTTCAAACGATTGACTTTAAAAAAAAATGGTTTTAAGTTCCTCATGTGTCAGATGTCATTTTTAAAGACCTATCTATAGACACCCCGCACGTATAGGTTCGACGAGTTTTTCTTTTTTAGTTTCAGTTCTGTGTCCCCACACAGAACTGAAACTAAAAAAGAAAAACTCGTAGGGGTTTTTTATTTTTGTACAAAAATCGTAAAGCGGTTCACAGAATACATCTACCTACCAAATTTCAGCTGTGTAGTCCTAATAGTTTCGGAATAAAGTGGCTGTGCCATACGGACGGACAGACAGACAGACATGACGAATCTATAAGGGTTCCGTTTTTTGCCATTCGGCTACGGAACCCTAAAAACCGGCCAAGTGCGAGGGGACTCGCGCACGAAGGGTTCCGTACCATTATTTATAAAAAAACGACCTTTTTTGTATGGGAGCCCCCTCTTAAATATTGATTTTAATCTGTTTTTAGTATTTGTTGTTATAGCAGCAACAGAAATACGTAATCTGTAGAAATTTGAACTGGCTAACTATCACGGTTCATGAGATACAGCCTGGTGTCAGACTAACAGCGAAGTCTTGGTCCCGTTTGACCCTTTAGGTACGGAATCCTAAAAATAGTAGGGTGATCTTTCACGTTCTTCGAGTGTTTTACCATAGCAATGATTACAGGAAAAGTGCAGTCGTGAGTGCCCACACGGGTCGTGTTCGCGGCGCTGCGGAGAGCCGTGCTCGCGCGCGCCGTGCGACTCGCGCTGCCGGCGCCGCCTGGCCTGCGGACACATGTGCCGCGGCCTGTGCGGCGAGCCCTGCCCCGACATCTGCCAGCTGTGCCGCCCCGACGACTTCCCCACCGACTTCCTCGGCGACGAGTACACCGAACAAGACAAGTGAGATACCAACCTTACATTTGTTACAATTACGTTAAGCGGTGTCAATCTCAAGTAGAGGGCGGTGGGTAAAAACCCGAGGGGAATTCCTAGATTTTTAGCCGGGTATTTATGAGGGAAAAACCCAATGGACGGTAATTTTATACATCATCATCCTAAAATCTCTTGGAGTCGGCTTCCAGTCTAACCGGACGCAGCTGAGTAAGAGTATTTTTCATGAAGCGACTGCCTATCTGACCTCCACAATTACCTAATAGGGAAATATGATACCCCTTGGTAAGACTAGATCTCAGACTTTTGGCTTCTGACTAGTCGTAATGACTGTCAAATATCTACAAATGACAGCCGGGAGCAACGGCATAACGTGCTTTCTAAGACACTGAGGAAAGTCGGTGTGTAATAATGGTCTCTCATCCCCGGACCAACCCCGGCAAGCATGGCTTAACCTTAAAAAGCGACCCGTGCGGCTGATATAAAAGCTATCTTTGCTACTCTGTCTGTAGTCAATCTGTTTCTTTTGTGTCTAATTTATTACTTCGTACCTACGATTTGAAACTTACTCGTATAAAAATGTTTGCTTTATCACTTTATTCACGGAGTTTATGTGCTACAGGTTCAAAGAAAACACATAAACACACTTTATTTAAGTTGAAATGACGTGACCCACTTCGTACTAAAATATCCATATTTTAAATTTGCTTGTGTAAGTTCATACATAAAATGTGGTACATGCTCTTACTAATAGTAATAAAGTTTATGTTTACATATTAAAAAGCTAAAAAAAAAAAAAACAATATTTTTGTTTTTACCCTCGATTTTACCCACGTTTTTACCCGGTATAATCACATCACTAATCTCAAGTAACGGTTGAATCAAAATTACGTACCTAACTACTTCTGGCTGACTCAATGGCCTTCGAAGATTCCGCAGCTTTTAGCGTAATATTGTTCGTTTAAAAAAATTGCGTGTTACGTCGTTGTACCGCAGGACTTACTTCTGGGTCGTTACAGCTTGTATTTAGAACAATAGGTGGATACATTATGTGTATCCACCTACATTTTCATTTAATCTTTTCGTTGTTTCAGGTTTATTGTACTTCAAGATTGTGGTCATGTTTTGGAAGTCGATAACATGGACACCTTAATGCTGGGAGATCAGGAAAATATAAAAATACGCACATGTCCTTTTTGTCGCAAAGCGATTATTAATACCAACAGATACAAAGACACTGTGAATAGAATGTTCAAGGAAGATATCAACCCTATTAAACTTCGAGTTTACGGAACTAAAGCACAGATAAAAAGGAAAATGACAGAACTACAAGGGAAAGTGGACAATTTTTATGATAAATTTAGTCAAAATATGGAAGGTTTGTTTCAAACATTATAATTATTTATACATATGACTATTTGTGCTAACGTTTGCTCCCTTCTGAAGTTGTATTAGCTTATTAGACCTAGTGACCCGAACCGGGACAGTCAGGGTGCTTCAAGCTCCCCCTAGTTAGGTGAAAACTTTAGGATAAGTAAAACTGCTACTCTGTGCCTTGCTTACTGCTAACACGACTATCAAACCATGGTCACAGTTTGTAATACTGTCAGATGTCGCTATGTTAATGTAACAGGTTATATGCAACTAATTTTGTGTCGTTTCTTTTCAGATATTAAAGAAATGAATGCTACATTTTTCAGTTTCATTAAACTTATACAAACACAAAAAGAAAAAGTGTCGCTCTTACAAGTGGAAATGGAATGCGTATACTTAAATATATTTGAAATGATCGCAGAATGCTGGCAAAAATATAGAAAACAGAAACCACAAATAACTACGTTACAGGATGAATTGCAGAAGCATATCAAAACACTACTCAATGTGTTGACAATTAAGCCAAAATCCAAGATCCCTATCAAAATAAGCGAACAACAGCAAAACGATGTCGGTAAAGAGATAAAACGCTTGAACGCTATGGTACAACTTTCTACGCTACTTTATCTCGCTCTAAGTATGAAAGAAGAAACTAAAGTTACACAGCAAGTTGAAGCTACCAAAGCGGTCGTGTTCTCGTTGTCGGTATTTAATGAAGACAAGGCTTTCGAGTCTCTTAAGCAGTTGCAAGAAGTGATCAAAACAAGCGGTGTTATCACTAGATATGAGCGCGAATTAATTGTTAAAGCTATTGGTTTGAAAGCTGGCCACTGGTATAAATGTCCGAATGGTCATTTCTATTGCATTGGTGAGTGTGGCGGAGCAAATGGCTTCGGTATATGTCCGGAGTGTGGTGCCACCATAGGCGGCGCTAACCATACGCTCACTGCAGGAAACCGACATGCTCCAGAAATGGACGGATCTCGTTTTTCAGCATGGTCGGAACAGGGTAACATGGCTAATTTTGATCTCGACAATATTTTATAGATATACTAACTTGCAAACCAAAGTAGGTAGATATTTGTTTGTTTGTAGGTGCATACTGGCACTGTAACTTAGTACAGTTTAATTTTTTAGCTACATTTTCAAAATTTTACCTTTGTTTTTTTTTTGCAGAATAGCATTTTAACG
This sequence comes from Cerastis leucographa, assembly GCA_963082945.1. Lineage (NCBI taxonomy): Eukaryota > Metazoa > Arthropoda > Insecta > Lepidoptera > Noctuidae > Cerastis > Cerastis leucographa. The sequence continues at coordinate 8,678,191 of OY720361.1, forward strand.
TAATGTTTTATCCAAATTAATTAAAATATACTTATATCTCCTATAAAAGAGTTTAGAAGAGGCTTTCAATCAGGTGTCGCTTAGTGTACGTGAAATCGTACATAAACAAAGTTAATTCTCTGTATATAGTCCGGTCAAAATATCTATTTTGCCCGGACTATTTACTTTAACTTTTTTTCAATTAACAAAAACTCTGATCAAGCTGAATTTTGGTAGAGACCTTGAGTACACCAGTAGAAACAAAGTGTCAATCGATAATTGCGATATCTTAGGAATGGTGATTCTTAGGAAAAAAAACGTTGAGAACATTTTTGTAGACCATTTTATGATCTACAATTTTGTTTGTGCCATATTTTTGATAAAATTTACTGTTAGAAATACAAAAAACCGAAAAAGTTGAGTTTTGACCTCCAATAACTTTTTTAGCACACATGGGATCGATGGAATTGGGTTCTACCGATGGAACAGGTAGAACAAGTGGGAAATAGTGACACTCACTAGTTGTACTATTTTGTAATATAGTATATCGTAGTACTAATGAGAACAAAAACTCCCATTAGTTCTACCGTGGAACTGTTCATAGAACAAGTGCGAATAGAGAATACCTACCAATAGTTCTACTATTTTGTTGTAAGTACCTAATATCGTAGTACTAGTGAGAAAAAAAAACCCATTAGTGCTACCGTAGAACTGTTCAGTAGAACTAGTGGGAACAAACGACTTGGCTGGCACTTTTTTTCTACAGGTGCACCCAAGGTTTCTATCAAAATTCTGCTTGATCCGGGATTTTGTTATTTGATCATTATTTTATGTCTAATTTGACCGGGCTAATAGATAGTAAAGTGAAATGTACTGGCAAAATCGTCTCATTTACTTTATTTCTAAGGTTAGCTTCATCACATTATTTAGAAAGTATAAATAGTAATAAGACTTAGAATAAGTAAGACTCATTCTCTGATTATAAAATAATCGTATCGACTACCGCGAAAAAACCAATCAAAGTGGTCTATTATAATTTGAAGAATTCAGAATATGAGGTTAATTAAATAGCATTCTGGGGGGTTACTATGACGTCTTAAAGCAGTTATTCTAGTGTGAGAAAGAGACGGAGCTATAGAGGACGTATCGCGCCATCTCTTTCCCACTCTGGAATAAGATTAAAGCAGTACTGCTTTAAGACGCATGACGTCTTAACAATTTTTTTTAAACCTTTACTTAGAAAAATAAGTTTGACTACTAAGAATAAAAAAAAAGTGTAGGTACTTTAGTGGCGTAGCGCAGTAGGGGCGAGAGGGGGGGGGTCAGCTTCGCATGGCACTTAAAGGGGGAAAAATTTCACAATAAATAAGATTAATATCTGTAAAAATTCTAACCATTTTATTTCATATTTTCATGTAATAAAATATATTTCCCCTTTTTATCTTTATCGTTTTACTAAACTTTATTCATCTACTTACTTTCTTTACTGAAGTTTTCTTTTATTTCTAATAATTAAGTATTTTTATAATTTTTGATAAAAATGTGAATAGTATCGATTTCCAATCGAAATAAGAGCGATACTGTCATTATAGATCTAATATGATATCGATTTGTGTTATTTCCCTAAACTAGAGACTTTAAATGTAATACCGCCATCTTCGGAATTAGGGTCCATTGTTTATGACGTCACTACCCGAGAAGCGGTCGAAGTAGCGCCGCCCGCGCCTTGTAGGTTTTCCCATTTTATTTTTTTTACTTGGAATCTAAAAGCGATTACATAAATATGTATAATCGAATCTCGATACCTACCTAATATTACCTTCACGGAACGGACATTGTAAATGACTTTAAATTGTAACCTGTACAATTTACAATAATCATGATTGTTCTTGCTGAAAAGTTCTTTAAAAGTAATGCATATTTTATTCTTTTATTAATTGAAATACCTTAATAAGGGGCTGCTGACATCCACGCACGCTACGCCACTGAGTTACATGAAATCTTTGTATCGAATACTTGTCAATTTAGTTTAGATGAAATGATTCCAGAAATTGTTTTATAATTCAATGTTAATGCTAATGTTATGCTATATTGCGGCTTATTTTACAATAAAGTGGTTTTAAAAGTGAATGATTTTTGATTTTTTATAGGCACGTGACATGTGTGACCATCTTTACATCATCAATTTTGTGGCCAGGTCCAGGGATATGGGAGTCACCACACTTATCAACGAAGAATCGGAATCGGAACCAATGACGTATAGTCCCATGTCACATTTAGGGTTGAACCACATCTATCAGCAGAACCATCATTTACGAGAGCGAGAAAAAGAGCGTTTTCTATCGCACCTGGCAGCATCGGCGATGCTATAGTACTTGCACTGTTTCTCGCTGTAGCAATTGACGTAGTGACAGAAAATGGTAGAGCAGGGAAAAATGCAATTCCGTGCTGCTAGATGAGGTTCAATCCTAAAGCTTTCTGACCTTTGTCCCTCGCTCAGGTGAAATGAGTACTCATGAAAGATTAGTTAAGCGTTTATTTAAGCGTTAGGCCAGACGACGCTCTCGATCCAGTCTAGGTAGCGACTGACGCGCGTGTAGACGCCAGGTACAGGCGAGCCGCAGCCGCGCCCGAACGACGTCACGCCCATCAGCCGACTGAGCCCCTCCGGCGTCGCGCTCTGCAGCGGACCGCCCGAGTCACCCTGGAACCGACCACACCACTTTATACTACACAACTGTGGGCGCCTGGGGGTCTAAAATGGCCGCTTTGCAGAATCAACAATCAACATGCACATTTACCTCTCGTTACACACTAATTATTGAATGTATTTTTTTTCTTGTGCATCCATAGGAAAAAAAGTGCCGCTGGGATGACGTAGTTCCAGCGGAAACAGTTTTTGTTGAATAGCTCCCTAAGGTTATGCACAAATTTGTACTTACCATCCTACACAATTACATCATACACTAATTATCTGCTAAACTGAAATGAAGAATTTCGATATTTTTCCGCTGCCACTACGCACACTTTTCAGAGTTAGTCCCACAGTAACACTTGGTGATATACTATGTTTAATTTTATGAGTACTTCACTCCTTTAACCGCTTGGTCCCTTCCGTTCCGTTTTCAGAACAAAACGATTTTTACAAATTTATGGTTTTGGGAATCAACTTTTACAAATTATTACAAAATCATGGCATAGTTTTTTTTAAAAAAAAAACGTCTTGGCCGCTCGGTCGAAATGGACACTCATCTGCTTAGTCTTTTCCCACTATGTTGGTCGTTAGTCTAACCGGAGTAAAGGTCTCCGGTCGACCGCGCGGCCAAGACGTTTTTTTTTTTTTTTAAAAACTATGCCATGATTGTATAATTACCTGGCAGGTGTCCCGGATGCCTTCGGGATCGCCAGCACACATCTGGTCGGGCGAGATCCCCGAAGGAAGCTTGCGCCAGTTGGTGTAGGACTCACTGCACTTCTCGCGACTAACTGTTGTCACGTTCGCTTTCAAAAGCAAATTGCTTCTTGTGTCCCCTGTAATTTTTATAAGCTTTTATTTAACTTGCCGTGTTATTATAGGCTTTTATTCAACTTGCCGTGTTAGTTTGTTTGTTAGTTAGTATGTACTGTTCAAATCTTGCAACAAATTGTAAGATTTGATTGTATTGAAGTGACATTTTTAGTTTGTTATGAAGTAAGCAGCGAAACTTTGTTTTAAAACGTTTCTCCACACTAGGAAGTTTTCCTACATCGTGGGTGCGTTTAGAAAAATTTAAACTCGCATACACAGCTGGTTGTTTGTGTATGTTGGTTTAATTTTTTTGACCTGGAACAACTACCTGTAGGCCATTCAAATATTTCTTTTGTGCGGGAATCAAACCCGCCACACGCAACGCAGCCAATCGCTCAGCCACTGATCCAATGGTGCCGTAACAAAAGTTAAACTTAACTTATACCTAAAAACCAGTAAGTGGGCCATATATTTTGAAAAACGGGAAGATATTCGATACAAGCACAGATTAGGGTCAGTTCACACCGAGACGCGACGCGACGTGACGCTGCGCGCACACTTTTAAAGAGCGATTCAAAATATAACTTTATTTTCTTTCTACACGAAAAGATACACATTTCGTTGTGAGAATTCAGAATACGTTGCGCCACACAGCGCTGCGCCGCGCGGCGCCTCGCGGCGTAGAGCGACGCATCGTGAAATCACTGGCCAGTATCGTCGCGTCGCGTCGCGTCTCGGTGTGAACTGACCTTTAACCTACACATCGACCCGAGCGGCAGGTATTATTTAGCCACGAGCTCCTACCCTTTCGGATGATATATAAAAGATATTATGTACATTTCGCTTGCACCTCGGAGGGTTCGGAAGTCACACATTTCGCAAGTTATATTTAAGTTCCATGTAAAAAAAATACGTACTGGTATTACTAGTTTTGCCCCATCCGGTAATCGTGAGTGGTACCGTGGGATCAGCGTCGCTAGTCTCCAAACAAACTGCATTCAAGTTACTTGAGAAGTGTAAAGGTGTCTCCAATCTAAAACAAAAATGTTTTATCAAATGAGGGTGGAAGGGAGACCTCGTACTCAGTACATCATTTTAAACCCTGCACATCGAATTTTTTTATCGGTAATTGGAAAAAAAAGGTATATTAAGAGGGGACTCTAGCGGGCCTTTCTCCATACAAACGTATTCCGCTGTTTTCTTCGTGGATAATGCGTCTAGAGCAATGATTTTTTTCCAAAAAATCTAGGTCTTATTATGAATACATGCCCCTATAATTTCCTTTTTTTTCAAAACAATCACTAAAAGAATTATGACAATCCAAAAACCCGAAAAAAAACCCGCTTTTACCGCCATGTTCAGACGACTATAAGACAAATTACATAAGTTTTTGACAAAAAAGAAAATAATAGAAGCATAGATATACTTTTTCTCTAAATTTCGATATAAGAAGTATTTAGATCACTTTAGTTTTGAAGAAGAAAACAAGATTTTTGTATGTAAAATTAGCTGAGCTGCAGTTGTCCCTTTCGCACTTTACGGGGGCTTGGCTGGGCGCAGCGCGACAGCAATAGTTTCTTCAAATACCTATTCTTCAAATTCCTTGGGGCTAGAGCCTCCTCTTAACCGTTTTTGCATTGGTGTCCTTTCCACCCTACATTTTCAATTTGTTTCTTGGGACTCCATCCTTTCTGTCATTCGGACACGCAAAAGTGTTTAGAGTGTGTGTGTATGTGTGAAACACATAAAAGTGTTTACGATGCGATGCTTGCGGGCGAACATTTCATTTCAATTTTTTTTTACCGTGACTCCTAAACTAAACGCGGAACGAGGGGTGAAAGCTTGGGAAAAAATGTCGCGTTCTTCATCACTGTTAACGAGTGTGTTAACATCGAGCAGCAACGTCCGGTGTTGTCATCATTATAATGTAAAAAACCAATATATGACATACATTATTAAGCAAATGTTATCTTAGTATGTATGGTATGCAAAATACGAGAAGTATTTTGCATACCATAGTAAAGGAATGTTAGGTGTTAAAACGAAGTATATTATGATTTTATTATTTAATTAACAAATAATATAGTATACATTTTCTGCTTTGGTTTTATTTAATTTATTAAATATAGCTCTAAGACTGAGGAGGTACAGTCAGGTCACATAGGCAGTCGCCTTGTGTAAAATAATGGTATTCAGCCGACCCCTAAATAGTCGGAAAAAGCACAGGCACACGATGACGGAGGAGGAAATAGCGTTTTTATGTTACTTGTTTTTTAGGTCTGGATCTATTAGCCGACTAGCAACGTCCGTGGCGTGTCATGTACAGCTGAGTCGCTCGCATTGCCTGTTTTCATACGAGTATAAAGCACTTGCTCGCACCCGCTGCCATCGTGCAGTCATAGAAAGAAATTCCATATGTTAAATGTTTTTTCTTGATTTAAGTTAAATGATTGACTACCGAAGGAAGACTTGATTCCTAGATTATTAAACAAACTGTAAAGCTGATAACTATTTTGTTTTTAACCATAAATATTATAATTTATTTTCAATCACTCGAGGAGAATATGCAAATATGGCTGGACCGACTGAACCGACTGAACCCTTATCTATGTTCTAAAACAAAAATAGCTTACGTTACTCATTTTAACATCAGCTTTCCGATAAAAGTACCGTCACAATCGGTCCAGCCGTTTCGGAGATTAGCCGGAACAAACAGACAGTCCCATTAAAATAGATGGACAAATTTTAACACAGCGTCTACCCAAACAAAAAACACTGGTTAAAGTGATTTTATTTTGACTTCATAATGAATGTGTTTATTTTAGTATTAGGCGAATTATTATTTCTGGTCAAAATGTGTTTTTTTTTTGTCTTTTCCCAGAAAACATTTTTGCACCGTGTTACTTAGTTTGATGTGGAGAATGCTTTGTTGACGGCTTCGTCTAAAATATAAATGAATAGAGAATATTTTTTTCTTTTAACGAGTAATACCACCAGTAATACGACCTTAATGCTGAATTTTATTAGCTATATTTTTGGAAAAAAAGACAATCCCCATTCCTTTTGAAAACTTAAAACATTCGTCGGACTTTAGAGTTTCTATTGCCAAATCGGTCCGGTAAGTTCGACTGTATCTTAAATCCTACCAGTGAGGATTTAAGACACTGTTTCCGGACAGGAATTTGTGAAAGTCCGGAACCCGATCGGTCGGTTTGAACGCTCGAACTCCTCCTCAACGCTGTCAACTGGTATGTGCAAGAGACTGGCGGTATTCCAACGTTTTATGACAACGCTTAGCCTCTGGCCAAGGTAAAATCGAGCCTTTGGGTCACGGGAAGCGTCAACTTGGCCTTTAGAAACGTTTACAAGATTTCCTTAACGTAGGAATAGGTAGGTATGCGACAGTGATCGATAGCTAAAGTATACACCGAGGCATGGTGACTCAAAAGAAAAAAAAAAGTATTTATTAAGCTCGCAGAAGACAGAAAAAAATAGTGTCCGTTTCGACCGCGCGGCAATGACGTTTTTTTTAAAAAAAAACTATATCAATATTTTGTAATAATTTGTAAAAGTTGATTCCCAAAACCATAAATTTGTCAAAGTTATGGTTAAAAAGTTATAAAGGTTTGAACGTGGCCGCGCCATTGAAACGCGGAGAACCGCGCGGCCACGGAGATCTTTAAAACTACGCGTTGCAGAGACCTGAAATTCAGGTAAACAACAGATTGAATTTGTAAAAAATTTGTAAAAATATAGAAAAAATACCTAGGTTTATATTTTAGGAGCTGTAAGACTAAAACCCCATGGCCGCGCCATCGAAACGGTGACAAACACATTATCGCCGATATCTCGCTGAAAAAGCATCGCCGACGTCTGAAGTTTTTTGTAGAAGCCAGATTTGAATTTGTCAGAATTTGTAAAAATACAATGAAAAATCCTAGGTTTATATTTTAGGAGCTATAAGACTAAAACCCCATGGCCGCGCCATCGAAACGGTGAAAAACACGTTATCGCCAATATCTCGCTGAAAAAGCATCGCAGAGGTCTAATTCTTTTTGGAAAACCTAGATTTGAATTTGTCAAACAATGTAAAAATACACAAAAAAATCCTAGGTTTATATTTTAGATGCTGTAGTACGGATTCGCGTAGAAATTAGTCCTGATTATCTATCGAAGAAAGTAAGTAATAGCGAGTGTTTTTTTTGTAAACAACACCTATTTATATGTAGAAATACCGATAATAGCCAAAAAAACATTTTTTTTTTTCAGAATATCAAACCTTTAACACGTTTTGAAAGTTTCGATAGGGTGACCATGGCTTAGGGTTTACAGAAAAGTCTCGAGTTTTCTTATCTAGTTACCACAGTATTTTCAGCTATCAAGCAATGGAGGGGCATTGCTTGATAGCTGAAAATACTGTGGTTCTGAGTACCATAACAAATAACTTTGCACAACATTCGTAATTCCAGTACACACACACACAGTTGTTTGGAGAGCAGGTGCGTTCTATGAACCACTACACAAATATGATGTGAAATAATTATACATGTAACAGAGGGTTGAAAAAACTACGTATAAAACTGCGTGGGGTTATCGATCTCTGGCTCTTAAAAAAATATATACTTTTTTTCTTAAGTCCATGTTAATGAGATATTTGTTTCCAAAGTCGTTAACGTTGTGTGACTCCTTAAATGCTGAAGTAAGAGTAGGATTCTGAAAAAAAAAAGGTTTGTAGAACGTAAAAGCTTTTTCATCAAACTTCATCAGTAACATTGTTATTCATAAAAATACTTAATGAAAAACAAATTTTGTTTTGCAGTTGAGTTTAAATTTAAACAATCAGCGTTAAAAATATTGTTATTATATTTTATGGTGCTACGGAACCTTGTGTGTGCGAGTACGACTCGCACTGGTTCGTCTATTTAAAATTGCCTGTAACTGGCCTACTTGAAATACCTAAATGATTTTGATTTGACCGATTATTCTTTGAAACACCCACTTACGCGGCGCATGATAAGAGTTATCCTTGTGTAACTTGATGTAACTGTGAATCGTAAACATAGCACCTAAATAAAAAAAGTCATTGTTTTGAATCCTTCCTAAGGATTTGAAATTAAAAAAATATGTTATGCCAGAAATAACCCCAGTAATTAACTCATGTATCCCAACATCAATATATCCTGACAAACACCAAAAAATAAAATAAAAGATGTTGTGTTAAAAATGTAATTAATAATATTAGTGTACATAAGTTCTTTTGGATCTGAAAGATACTTAAAAAAATCGTCATTGTCTTTGGGCGATTTAGAATCCTTGAGATATAATATCTAATACAATAAAATATAATAAATTTTCTGTAAACCCTAAGCCATGGTCACCCTATCGAAACTTTCAAAACGTATTAAAGGTTTGATATTCTGAAAAAAAAATGTTTTTTTGGCTATTCTCGGTATTTCTACATATAAATAGGTGTTGTTTACAAAAAAAACACTCGCTATTACTTACTTTCTTCGATAGATAATCAGGACTAATTTCTACGCGAATCCGTACTACAGCATCTAAAATATAAACCTAGGATTTTTTTGTGTATTTTTACATTGTTTGACAAATTCAAATCTAGGTTTTACAAAAAAAATTAGACCTCTGCGATGCTTTTTCAGCGAGATATTGGCGATAACGTGTTTTTCACCGTTTCGATGGCGCGGCCATGGGGTTTTAGTCTTATAGCTCCTAAAATATAAACCTAGGATTTTTCATTGTATTTTTACAAATTCTGACAAATTCAAATCTGGCTTCTACAAAAAACTTCAGACGTCGGCGATGCTTTTTCAGCGAGATATCGGCGATAATGTGTTTGTCACCGTTTCGATGGCGCGGCCATGGGGTTTTAGTCTTACAGCTCCTAAAATATAAACCTAGGTATTTTTTCTATATTTTTACAAATTTTCTACAAATTCAATCTGTTGTTTACCTGAATTTCAGGTCTCTGCAACGCGTAGTTTTAAAGATCTCCGTGGCCGCGCGGTTCTCCGCGTTTCAATGGCGCGGCCACGTTCAAACCTTTATAACTTTTTAACCATAACTTTGACAAATGTATGGTTTTGAGAATCAACTTTTACAAATTATTACAAAATATTGATATAGTTTTTTAAAAAAAAAAACGTCTTGGCCGCGCGGTCGAAACGGACACAAAAAATATGGTTAAAATTAACAAAAAAAAAATACATTTTATGTAAAACCATGAGAAAAGTAAAAAAGTAAAAAGTAAAGCATGAGAAAAAATAAAAATAGGACATATTAAACAAGTCCTGCACGAGGCCAAAAGGTGCCTATCTGAGCATAGTGTTGTAAAGAAGATCCCAGTTACCTTAACAAAACCAAATCATGGTATTTCTCCTTCCTGGTATATCTAGGGTTGGTTATGATCTGCGCTATTCTGACGTCAGTGTCCGGGTTGAACTCCTTGCCGCCAATCTCTACAACTCCACCGCGGATTACGGACGGTTGTATCCTAAAATTTAATATAAACAAAATTAACAGGATTCTGGAGACGTCCACGCCACGTCCAATTACAATTTGACTTTTAAAGCCTAGCAATAAAGGAGGTTTTCGTAGTTGGCCGCATCTCACGTTATACATATTATGAGTTTAGAAATCATCTAACTGTCACATGACAAATGAACTACATGAAAATTTTAGTCCATAAAAACTTGAGTATCTTATTCTATATTGCACACCAAGTTACAAAGAAATATACATGCAGATTCATCATCTGCCTAGCCTTTTCCCAAACTATCTTGGGGTCGGCTTCCATAAGTTACATACGTTTACATAAGTTTTTATATTGCAATATACATGCAGATTGCAATATAAAAACTTATGTACAACAGCGAGCTTAACCCAGAATTGGGTTTTCTTACAGCAAACCATTTTTTGATTGCGTATCGTTATTATTTTGTATTTTTTTCCCTTAACCTATTGACCCAATGGTGGGCAAAGGTGGGGGGCCTTTGCCCAGCATAGCTTTGCATTGCTTTCTTCTCTAGTTCATAAATGAACAGGTTTTAATTTTATTTGGGCCTATCACCTTAAAAAAAAAATATTCAAGTTTTATTTTAAATCTATTGTAACACACAGAACACTATATTTATTGAGCCTTTTTAAAATGTCTCTATAGACTACAAAGTTAGTTACCGATCTAAGGTGTCCACACAATGTGCAGCGCTTAGGACGTAGGTCGGCGACACCACCGACCCGCCACAGTCAAACTCGTATCCATCACCTCGATCATATCCCAGGGCAACCTAAAATATAATAAAAATAATTATTTTTATTAAAATTCTTGGATTTTTTCCCTGTAGAGTGGGTGCGTTTACAACCATTTAAACTCAGATACACAAACAGCTAGACCCGGAACAACTACCTGTGGGCCATACAAGTACATATTTGTTACTTTCGGGAACCGAAACCACGACACACAGCGCAGCAACCAATCGCTTAGTCATTAGAGGGGCTTGTGGTTAAATAATAACAGCCGGTCGTGTCGATCGGCACTGTTAAGTACCACTTGTCAAGGTCGATCCGAGGATGGGATCCATTACACACCCAGACACCTCATTCGTTTGTCCGGTTGTCGTTTGTAGATAGCCTATGATCGACAGTCGTTACAGGTTCACTTACCACCAGTCTTGCCAAGGGGTATCGAGATATACAGGCCTGAATTCTTCAAGTGGGCGTGGATGGCTAAACCCGAAACTATGAGGAATAGCGAAAAATGTTCAAAAGAGTCCCGCACGTGATCTAGATGAAAACTTGCATCATAGGAATTTTGATAATTCAATATTCTTAGCCAGGAATCGAACCCCGAGAATTTGTAAAAAGAAACACACTGTAATATTATAACACCATTCGTCTAAAGATCACATTCTAGGAAAGGAAATCCATTATTCATTAATGATTATCGATCATCATCTGCCTATAAGCGTTTTCCCAAACTATCTTGTTGTCGGCTTCCAGTCTAACCGGATGCAGCTGTATACCAGTATTTTACATGAAGCGACTGCCTGTCTGACCAAGCACAACCTGCACAACCAAGAAACTGGGTAATACACATACCTTTTGGTAAGACTGGATCTGAGACTTTTGGCTTCTGACTAGTCGTAACGACTGTCAAACATCTACAACTGATAGACGGGACTAACAACGGCTTTCCGAGGCACGGAGGAAACTCGTTATGTAATTATGGTCATCCATCCACGGACCAACCTCGGCAAGCAGGGCTTAGCCTTAAAGATCGACCCGTGCGGCTGATATTATTTAGCCACGAGCTTTTCGGCGTTTATTATCCAAATAAAATAAATGTTCTAGCTATTTGTGGTGTCGGTCCACTTCGTGAATCTTGCAGGCCTTTATTTAAAAGACTTAAGCTATTAACCTTGACGTATTTGTTTGAGTTATCGGTACTTGTAAGGAAGCGTAGTGAATTATTTAGATTCAAAGGTGACAGTCACTAAGAAGACGCCGAGAGATCCAAAAAGTTAAGAACAAGACGCTTAGAAAAAAGTTAAATCAATCATACTATTTTAATATTCGTGTCACTGTCCACCAGTGGTGGACAAGCAAGTGGTGGACATCGGGAATCAACGATATTTAAAAAAAGAAGTAGTAGGTAGTTAGTAAGAAAAGGTTGATCTTACCGAAAGATTACTAAACCATTTGAAAGGCTGATAATACAGAAAAAGAGGCAAATCGAAATAAGGCGATGTAAAGTCCTCATTAAACAAAAAAATAAATGGTAGTTTGAACGCGATTTTGCATTTTTTTATTTATTTTTCATTGCGCATTATGCATTTACACTGCGAACGAGTATTCATAAACAATAATAGCAGCCAGTTCGGAATGACTCGCACAGGTCATCATACCATGAACTCTGACATATAGATAGTAAAAGATTAATAACTGACAAGTGTGAGAAGCAACATTATCATTCGCCGACTCCAATTCTCTTAGTTTGTTGTGCCGTAGTACCTACTTATAGCTGTTTTTACAATAAATAATTTTCATATTTCTGTATGATATTGATTATGTTTAGGTATAAGAATCCAGCGGCCCTCATTCATTTCAAAGTTTCTCTGAATCCAAAGGTCAAAATGAGTTAATGTAATATACCTATCTACGTTTTTAATATAAGTCTTTTCTTATTTATTCAGGCACTTTAGTTCGAAAAGTAAACTCGTGGAGCTGATCGTGGTACTTACAGCTATATTGAAATAAAAGATAAAATAGAAATCTTGAGTGCAATCATATTTCAACCTTAATACATCTAGTTAAGATTCAATAAAGTTCATAGGGTATTTAGTCTCTGCATTGCAGTAGTTGGGTGGAATCATGGAGTGAATTATTATACTATAATATGATTTCTGGCTACAAAACTAAGATCTTTTAACACTAACGTCCCGGAGGGCTCGTTATTGTGCGCCGCGACTTATGAATCTCAGAAATCCTATTAGTGCCTTGAGTTTTTTTTATACCACGATATACATATATATGGCTTCTAGATTAAACAGAATGCACTGATGAAGGATAAACAAAGCGAGGAATTTAACAAAATAACAGAAATACCTATGCCATAGGTCACTTTGACGATTAAATGTTCAATTAATTGTCATTAGCATGATGCCACAATTAATTACAAATAAATGAACGAGACTTACGTCATTGGAAATTAGTTCATAAAACCAATTTGTCATATTAAAAAAAACCGAATGCTATTAGCAGTGTTTATGCATGCATACCTATTATTCTCAAATGTTAGTTCTTTTCAATAACACACAATATTTGTTGTGTGGAAACTGGATTTTCATCACTATCAAACAAAGATATTGTTACTAGAAACAGGTTTTTTTTTTAAAAAGGATTTCTATGCAGAGAACAATAATAACTAAATTGATGAGATATAATTACAAAAATCATCAATGATATAAGGAAAAAAAATATCCCTTACCATATGTGGAAATTCCCCAAGTGAGACTGTTTCACCACCCAAAATATTTAAATTCAAAGGAGGTATACTTGATGCTATAATTTTCTGACATTCTGAAATATTACAGTGTATTAGCAAAGGTCACGCCAGCAGCATACACAGTAACCACTGGGCAAGAGTCTCCACACAATGGGTTCATCAAGATAGCAGGCGCCGTCGGCCGGCCCACAAGGAAGTGGCGCGGTGACTCATATCTTGAGGGCTGGTACGAAGCGGCGCAAGAAATGAGTATTTACTTGAAAAGACTACTTGGGGAGGCCCTTGCCGTGAAGTGGGAAAGAGAAAGCTAATTAGCAAAGAACATTTGCAAATGTATTCACAACATGGTGCATATACAGCTTGTTACAAATATTTACAAGTAATATCCAAGCTACCATGTCTAATGTCCTTATCAAAATAAATGTTGTATTTTCAGGCACATTTGATTCATTAATTCGTTTTTCTGAAAGCTGAAAGCCTATCTCAGCTGTATATGCCAGCTGGCAGAGAGTGAAGTATTCTACAGGTATTTTAAAACAAAAATGGCTCACCTCTCTCAGCAATTCTGTCTACTCTCATCTTATTGTCGACACCTCCTAAAATAGTGTAATTGTTCAATAAACAATATTGTTATGTAAAATGTCAACAATAAAATACTAATACAATCTTACCAAATTTATTAGTGGCATGTGGGCAACATACCACTTCTTCTGCTCCTTCAAAACCACACCTTTCAAATTGATGAAATTTCTTCTTTCTAATTTCTCTGAAATTATAAAAATACAAAAATTATTTGAATGGGATTTAAAAAAACAATATTATGAAATGTATTTATATTTAAATAAAAATTAACATTATAATTGTATTAAAAAAAAGCAAGGTATAGTAAGATTATGTATCATAATTTATATCACTAGCTGACCCATGCAACTTTGTCTGTTTCACATAAGCCAAGTGTGAGTTTTCCCCATTTTTCATTGACCCCCCGCTCCTATTGGTTGTAATGTGATGTGATAAAGCCTATAGTCTTCCCGGATAAATAGGCTATCCAACAATAAAAGAACCTTTAAATTCAAAACAGTAGTTCCTGAGATTAGTGTGTACAAACAAACTCTTCAGCTTTATAATATTGATAGATTTGCCATGTATTAATGTTTATGTCAAGTAGTTAGCACAATTAATTTCTGATGCACTTACATGAGAGCTGCTTCACACCTGGATACTCTGGCACAAGTACCTTCCAAAGTTGGGTCATTTGTCATACAGCTGTCCCCAACTAAAACATTTCAAACATCAATAATAATTGGTACCTACCATGAAACCAATTGACACTTCATTAAAATTATAATTGAACACATTTCCAATTCAGCTTAGTAATTTCAAGTAAGTACAATAATTTACTGTTGTTCTTAATGCAAATTAAACTTTTACATAGCAAAGTACATGCTTACTGTACTTTAAAAAATAAATTAGATAATACATTGGATAATGATTATTAAGAGTAAAAAAGAATTAAAATAGCATAAATAATTACGGTACTAAGCCATGCAATGATTGAGCAATGTAAATTAGGATTATCATTAGAAAAGAAGTCCACTGCTAGACAAAGTCCTCCCCGAAGCATCGCTAACACTACAAGTCAGAAAAAAATAAATGTTCTCTCGCACTTTGGCTGACTGTGGTCGCAAATGAAACTAGTAAAAAACTAACAATTTACGTAAAACGTTTGCACTAAACTTACCATCTTCTGAGATCACAAAATGTAATAAAACTATATTTAAAACAATCAATAATTTCAACCACATCCTGATAATTTTAATATTACACCAAAATTTACTTTTCCTTAAAACTGGCACAAGCAGTCTTCTTCAAAACCGGTTTATTATTTTCAAATAAAACTTTTCCTTAAACGATAAACAGTCAAAAAACAATGTATAATGGAGACACTACACTAATATGCAGTGCTCAATAGTAAATATAACACTTAGCACTAAATTTAGAAAATCTTATTGGAAATAAATGCATTTAGTATTTTTAAATAAAACCGGTCAAACCTAAAGTTAGTACAATGCAACAGCTAAGTACACAATGTACCTATAGCCACCAAAAACCAGTTAACTGACATTGACAGTTTTGACATTGACAGAAACAAAAAAAAGAACCAACGTTAAACATACGGTATGGCTTCAATATGGAATTAGTAAGTACTCCAATGAGATCGCTGCTTCCTGCGGTCATACAACGCACGTAGAGTAGGGCTATGTACATAGCCCTGTAGGTAGATGGTGAAGAGCGAATAGCCGGACAAAATTCTCGCCCACTATTTGCTTCAGGTGAGGTAAACACATACAGCATACTACGGAAATTTGACAGTAGCACCCACAGACTTGCATCCTTTTGCTACAAAGACACAAACAAAGACAAAACCACCACACAATAAAGAAACACCAATGTGAGTACATTGTACATCACATTGACCAATTAAATGCGTATCCATAGAATTGTCCTACGAGCCCACGACAACAAGCAATAGTGCTGGTGAAGTGACACAAGCACAACCTTTAAGTAATATTTCATTTGTCATCCATGAATGAATGAATAAATTACCAAAGTTAAGCAAATCATTTTATTAAAGTTAAAGTGAAACTTTTGTTACATCGTCTCAAACTTTTTCGTCTGTGTGTTGCGTGTCGCGTGACGCTCGGCCGCGGAGTAGTATCCTAATCCGCGTTTTGTACGTGTTATGCTTACACACTTACTTTTTTTTTGTTGTTTACACACGTACGCATGAAAACTGCATAACCTAACCATTAAGTAACTGTTATCTGAACTGATAAACATCATGCTTCCACTTCTTATACGTGAAATTTTACGTGTTGCTGATTAAAATAAAATGCCAAATAGTACACTCACATTTTCCCATGTAATCCAGGGCGAGCTTATTGCCATTAACCGGGCACAAATCCAGACTCCTTGGCTGCTACTGAGAAATTCCTGATGGAAAACCCAATAACAATTTGCCCGACCCGGGAATCGAACCCAGCACCTCATGCTCACCAGTCGCACTTGCGACCAATAGACCAACGAGACGAAGGAGGACAGTTTTTCAAGTCAAATTGAAATGAAAAACAGATTAAAAAAAAACAAGTTGTAAACCAGTCATAAATCGAAAAGTTTCAAGCATAGAGGTTTTTATGCAGGGGAATACCGCACTACCTGCTAGCCCCTGTAGAGCGTATGACCTACTAACGTACCACGAAATTACGCCATCGTTTTTGAAGTGAAACTTCTTATGCGACTTCCAACAAGTTTAACGCTACTATTTCTAAAACTCACTAAGAGATGGCAGAATTACAAGATTTGTGACTACGTAGGTTCTACTAGGTATGCAAGATGGCGTGCAAACAGTCATGCATTCGACTCTTTGGTGTGACCAGCCTTCGCTCAATTTCCATGAGTAGAATAACCTCGATAAACTTATGTAATAATTATGAAAAAAAAAAAAAAACAACAAGAAAACAACAAAATATTATTTAGACGTGGCACTCGAACGCATGCAGGTAGTATTACGAAGTTTCACTTCTTCTGCGCGGAGGGACTCGACGCACTATTTTTTTTATACTAAATTACATTATAAATAAAAATGTATAAATTATATAATTATATTTATAGGCTTGCGCTTGGCCGTAACTGGCCAATGTTAGTGTATGTTTAGTTCTTACATGTACGCACGGAGACCAATCAAGCTATGCAAAACCTGTAAGTGAATCCCTCATTGTACAGGATATTTTTCCAAAGCGAGGCCATGTTATACTGGAAATGTATTGCTTGATGTGTCGCTGTGTGTAAACTAGGTTTGTTTTATTTGAACACCATGGTTTGTTTTATTTGAAGTGGCAGATAATTTTTTACACAATTGACCATTCTTTAAGAGCACTTATTGTTTGCGACATAAAACGATATACATTAGAGTCGGTGGGCGAATGAACTAGTTTTATATAACGTGTATGGTCTTATGGCCAATGTACTTTGGCAGCAGGGTAAGTCCAGCAATGCCAACTCTAGAGCTATTTACTTTATGATAGAATAAGTCACTCATGTATCGAACTGTCATAAAAAAAAATCGCCTAATGGCACAAAAGACCTTGTTCTACACCTAAAAAAATTAATACGCTTGGAACTACGCTTGGAACACTGTTTTGGTTCTTCTGTATAAATAGAGCGACTAGTGGTAACACTGCTGTGCTGTTGAGTGTTGATTGATAGTCGGTAATCCAAGTACAGTTGAGCTGTACACAAAGTCGGAACTAAAACAATTATTTATCTTGTGCTTATAACTGAAGAACTTGTTATTTTGGTTGTGATGTGATCGTGTTAAACAACTATTACAATACGAAAATATCCGCGACAGCATGTTTTTTCGTTTATATTTACGGTTTCACTATGTTCGTAAGGTTATTGGATTGTAATGATACCAACAAGGACGTAGCTTGGCAAGTAGCAGTATCGTTCGCGGGAAAATGACATCTTCGGGCGAAGCAAATACACATCTGGGAATGCACTCGGCGATGGCGAGCCAGATAGGCCTAGGTGGCCCACCGACGGAGTTTGGTTTATCGGTGGGTGTGCCAGCGCCGACGATGGGCTATGAGATTCAGGCTACCCACAGCGGTGATTCTTCCTCTGATTCGCACTCACCAGGTATTGCCACAGCTAAAGCCAGTGATCGAGAATCACGTATTATAGCTGAAAAGCAACGTCGGAGCCAATACAACTCCCAGATTAGTCTAATAATGTCTTTGTTGTCCGATATAGTGCACTCGCAACGCAAAGTTGATAAGACGAGTGTGCTGAGGCTCGCCGCCAATAAGCTCCGCAACGAGCATGTGTTTGGTGATACAATCAAATGCGGCCATATAGAGACATGGTCGTCTTCATTCTTAAAGTTTTTCGACCTATTCGGTGGTATTATGTTCGGCGTCACATGCCGCGGCCGGCTGTTTATCGTATCACCTAACGTTCAAGAAAAGTTGGGATACTGTCACATAGATCTGTTGGGACAAGACATGTATAACTATGTTCATCCAGATGATAAAGAAACTCTTCGCCAACACATTTACCCTCAAGAATTGCAAACAAGTTGTGACAGTAGACTCTTTGAACACCATCATAATTTCCATATCCGCATTATGAGAGCAGGCGCTCGCTCAGATCCTGCCAGATATGAGCGTTGTCGCATTGATGGCATTCTGAGGCGCTCTGACAAAGCAACATCTAATGGTGTTCAAGATGAGCAGATTATTAGACGACAAAGAGTGAGAACCAATAGAACATTTTCATCTAGTGGGAATGATGTAGTTTTCATTGGTATGATCCATGTGCTTTCCAGTGCTATGCCAGCTCGGATTCTGCCCCCGACAGCCTATTCAGAATACTGGACTAGACATTTGATTGACGGTCGCATAGTGCAGTGTGACCAGAGTATATCATTAGCAATAGGTTACATGACAGAAGAAGTAACTGGGACATCAGCCTTTGTATTTATGCACAAAGAAGATGTCCGCTGGGTCATTTGTGTGCTACGGCAAATGTATGATGAGAGCAGAGAGTTTGGCGAGTCTTACTATAGGCTGATGTCACGATCTGGACACTTCATTTACATGAGAACACGAGGTTTCCTTGAAATTGACAGAGCAACCAAAAAAGTTCAAAGTTTTGTATGTGTCAATAGTGTTATTGGTGAAGATTATGGATGTAGAATGATGGAGGAAATGAAGCGAAAGTATTCAGTGATCATTGATGTGGAAAAACAACAAACTGAAGCTCCTGCCAGCGATGACGCCCCAGTTGAGCATCCCAAACGTTTAGAACGCATTGTAATGCATCTAGTAGAGCCATCAGTTAATGAAAACATTGATGAGTTGCAACTGGTGCCACCTTCTAAAGAAAATATAATTTCTGCAATTCAAAATAGTGAAAAGGTGGTTCAAGAAACAGGGGTGAGATTTGACTCGAGAAAGAGAAGAAAGGTGGAGTGTGATGACAATAGTGACTACTTGAAGCGACACAGTGGACTGCAAGATGTTAATGTTGATCTGTAAATGGTGAATAAGCTTTGTGATGTCAGTTCCTAAGATTGTTAGTTAAGTTTCCAAAATGGTTAAGATTACGTAAGTAGACGGTATATTTGACCAAATGTTTCAAAATTAAACATTGATAGTGTAGTTCTAATAGTTAGTGGACATTGATGCAGTGGACTAAGTATGGGTAAGTCCCACTGTGTGGGCAGACTTCATTGACTAAGCCAATGTTCGCACGGGTGCTTATAAACGCGACCTTTTTCTTTACATGCTATGGATTCTAGGGCTATACGCCAGGAGTGAAAATACACTTATTGACTTATTGGGGATATTTTTCATGGTTATCTGTTGGAATGTCGACTTAAAAAAGCGCCAGTGCGAACATGGCTTTATAATAATTGTATAAAATCTTGAAAGACTGTGCCGCCTCTCTTGGCAATTTGGGAAAATTTCATTCAAATAAGTAACACTGAAGGATTAAGTTAATGCAGTGTAGGTATTTTATTTAACAGTAAATCAAGTGATATTATGGTCTTGGTTTATAATTGGCCAAGAAATTCAGGTCCATTTCAATTTATTACTAAACCCTTGTGATGCAGACATATTTGGTCTCAGCCAGGTCTTGTGTAAATAAATAAAGCATTATAAATGAAATAATTAGAATTTTACTGCTTCTTCTGATTTTTCCTGTACTTAATAAGGATAACCTAATTAATTTGCTATAAGGTACTAATTCGAATCTTTTTCATCAAATGGTGAAAAAATATAGTACAGAATTCCTTCCATATAAAAATAATAAGAAATGAAATTTGGTGCTGGATTACGAATAATTCCCAAGAACAAGCGAAACATGCATAGCTCAGAAAGGTTCGATCCAGATATATTTACACACAGTAATTTTCTTTAAGAACTCAAGAACTCACGGTACCTAATTAAGAAATACAGAAGCAAAAATCGTCAATAACTTTAAAATATGGTGGACGATTACAGACTTTACCAATTTAACCATAGTCCCAAAACCTAGAAATATTAGAGTCAATAAAATATCCTTGGAGGGACCATGTTGGGATAAAACTCAATAATTGTTTCTTTATATTAAACTGTGTACCTCAGCGACTGAGTTCTGTTCGGGTGAAAGTAGAGAAATTGGATTTTTCCAGATATGAATTCTAGCTAGATCGATTTTCTTGAGCCGTTTTACAGAACGTGATTATGAGTATTTAGGGTGACTGGTAATTAGTGCCCGATACCTAAACACTTGATTCTACACATGATAACAAACAACTTTCCCTAAGAAACTTTTTTTAATACTCATTCACTTTTATCACAATAACAAAACAGCCGTATGAAGCGGCTGCTGGCTGCAGCTTACGGAGCGGGCTTACGAGCCGCGCGGGTGCTCTGCCTACCCACTGTTGCACGGTAAGATAGTAATGAGACAGAACGGCGTCACGCGGCTAACAGCTGATAGCCCACACGCGCGCGCGAATTTCATACGGCTGTTGTGTTATTTTGATAAAAGTGAATGAGTATTAAAAAAAAAAAATTTAGAGAAAGTTGTGTGTTATCATGACTACAAACATGTGCTCAAGTATCGGTCGGTAATTACCAGTCACGCTACAAATATTGGTAATTCATTAGTATTTAAAAAGCAACTCTAGTTCGGTCTTGAATACATGGTGGTAGCTGGGTAGCCCAGTGTAACAGCCCCGAATTACGAGCAGGTCGTGGTTTCGACCCTAGACAAACGTGCAATTTTATTCGTTACCACTGCTCTCAAAACGTTAAAAACACATGGTGAGGAAACGAGCGTGTCCTAGAACCAAAAAAACGAAGACGCGAGAACTGGGAACGCGTTTTGGTATACGGCCCTGTCCTCTTACGAAGATGAGGCATATGTCCTAACAATGGGATCGTTATAGGCTGATTTGCTGCTTTTATAAAACTACCGCAACTAATTCAATTTAAAAAACTCCGCCTTATAAGCATGTTATAAATTCTTGCAATGTTAGGTAAACATCTATTGTTAATGGTGGTGACAGGCTCCGATGTGTCTACAATGGTCTATAAATCATCACGTTTGCCATGAATGCAGCTAGTTTAATCTCTTCATTTTCAAACAAACGCTAGAGAAATTTTTCAAAGTATCAGTACACTCAAATTATATAAAAGTATGTATTTGGATTTTGCGTGTGACCGGTATTTGAAAGCAAATATTTATCTTCAAATCATGACTCTTGAATTACCCTTGTACGGTAGAAGAGCCAAGCCAGCACGATTTCACTATTACTAAAAGGCGATGTCAGGCCATCAAACCAAAGAATAGTGCAGGAGTTAGATTATATCTTTATCATAGTTTTAGAACGCGTCAATTTGTGTCTTTGCAATTAGAATAACATATCTTTGTAGCATTGTGGCAGTCAATATACCTGACGAGTGACGTTTTAGCTAGATAAAAACACAATGTTACTTACCACGAAAGGTCATAGCGTTTACATCTTCCATTGATGAACTGCCCTGGCTATTAAGACCAGTAGCTATTATAGTCAAACCGTCGGAACGGTAAAACAGACGTGAGGAGTTGCGAACAGTCTCAAAGATCAAAAAATTCAAAAAACTTGCTAA
Source organism: Cerastis leucographa (assembly GCA_963082945.1). Lineage (NCBI taxonomy): Eukaryota > Metazoa > Arthropoda > Insecta > Lepidoptera > Noctuidae > Cerastis > Cerastis leucographa. The sequence goes on from OY720361.1 coordinate 8,700,404, forward strand.
CCTCATAATATCGACATTGAGTCTAATTCCAGTCGTTCCATGTAAAAAATATTGAGTATACGTATCGATTTTAATATTTTCGAACTTGTTAAGCCGCTTTTGTTCTTTTCAATAGCCGGTTCCTATGATCATAAATAGTCTGTAGCATAGAAAAAAATATTGACGGAAGCCAAGTAATCGGGTAGGTCAGGGCAGTCTTGTAATAGTTGGCTACGAATTATTTTAGTTATCATGGGAATAGTCGAGGAATCGATTGTTATCTTCTCTACCAGCCAATTCCGCGTTTGATTAGAGGTATTATCATCGTATGTAATTGATCAATACAACAATGATTGTTGTAACTAACTGCAGTACGGTCAATAAAAGCGAATAAAACTGCAAAACATTCTGAATTGAAAGTTCGTGATTTTCGTTCATTGAATTCAGCAGACTAGATGTCTTGCCTACAGTAGTCACAAACGAAGTATGTTACTACTGTATTTTTGCACCCGACTTGTGCAATGTTCAGGATCGATCGATGCGTATTATGAATCAAGGGCAACTTACGGACGTCTTCATCGACTTTGCTTTCGGTTAAGGTCTCCTCTCTCATACCGCCTTGAATTAATACCTCATGCCTCACTGTAGTCAAAATAAATGTTTAAGGCAGATGATTTAACTGTAGTTTACGCTCGTTTCTGAATAAAAATATGTTAATCGGGGCAGATTGATCATTGAAAAAATAATAAAATTGAATAGTGTCTAAATTACAAAAATATCTGGATAGTACCTGACGCGAGTACGTTTTTATTCTTCTCCAATGCAAAGCGCTTCAAGCAAGCGAATCTGTTAATATAGCTTGCATGACAATTTAAAAAAAAATGCACACTTAAGCCATATCTATATATGTATAAAGGGTGTAAAACTCCTCTTAACGAAGCCGAAAGGCACTGGTTCTCCCTGTCATTGCGATCATTTTTTTGTTCTACACCATACCTGGGAACCTTCTAGTTACGGAGATATTAGGGGTCAAACTTCCAACTTTTTGACAAGTATTTTTTTAAATACAAGTTTTTAATGTAATATTTTTACTTTAAACACCTCCACGATCCCCTTGCTATTCAATCCGTCCATCGGCACAATGTTTTGAGTGTTTTACATGGAGTTCTACCACAAAACATGATTTTACTACCCCCAAAAAAAAGTCGATTCCCAGCAATAATTTTTGCGTAAAGTTACTTAGTTTCATGTACAGAATGTTTGGTTGACGGCTTCGTGATGAGGTGATTTACACCGTGTATATATATATATGCATATGCATAAATGAGTATGGCGCACAAACGACAGAAAGGTGGCGTTAGCTCGTACTGGATCCCACCCCATTACTAGTTTCCGATGTTGGCTTCACTTCGCCGTTGATTACTATTTTCTACATTAGATTCGTTTCATCGAGTAAAACTTGCCAGACTTTCTGAAATAAATATGCCATTCAAATATTTAGACAAAAAGTAATCACATCCTTGTATTCATAAATTATCATAATAATTTCACTTACTACATTAACGTGTGCCAAAACGTAATGAGTAATCCTAACCTTACTAATAAATTGCCAATGAATTATTATTTAAATACTAAGGGGTTATTGTGTTAACGTTCTTTTGTTTGATGTTGTTACATGGGAAAAACATTCAGTATAGTTGACAATTATTGCATGATATCTTCGAGCATCGAGCTAAGCCATGCTTGCCGAGGTTCCGAGGACCATAATGAGTTTCGTCCGCGCTTCGGAAAGCACGTTAATCCGTTGGTCCCGGCTGTCATTTGTAGATCTTTGACAGTCATTTCAAGTAGTCAGAAGTCAAAAAGTCCGACATCCAGTCTTACGAAGGGGTATCGTATTAACCAGTTACTGGGTTGTGCAGGTCAGGTAGGCAGTCGCTTCATTTAAAATACTGGTACTCAGCTGCATCCGGTTAGACTGGAAGCCGACCCCAAGATAATAAACGCTAGGCAGATCATGATCATCGGAAGTTGACCAAATCGTTCATTTAAATAATATTCGTTAATTTCGTCGTTGGCGATCTTTTGATGCAAAAATATCGGCCACACTTGTGCATAGAAGTTAAATCTTAGAGGAGCTTAGTATGATATAAAATCAATTTTACACAAAACAAAATATAACGATGCTATAACATATTAACTGAAAACCGTGACTGATTATGAGATGGCATCAAAAAAGTATAAGTAGTTAAATTAGTACTGACACTGAACTGAGATGGACACAGTTGGGGTATGACAAATGCGTAAAGCAGCTTCACTATTTATATTTAAAGCTTACAAAGAGACTGGTAAAAACGTATCAAATATAAAACATTCAGTCACTCATAGTTATTAATATACTATCAAAGCCAGTAGCATTTGCAATGCCCTTGCTACGAGAAAGATTTAACAGTTTAATTTGTGTTTCGTTTAGCGTCTACTTCTAATCCCGAATGAGTGCTCATTTGACATTGATTCTTACGACCAATTTTTTATACATATAACAATGATTAAGTTCATGCAGCTGAACCTCAGGTACTTTTAATGTAATGATCAAAATTCTATTGACAAAATCGTTTAAACCCGGTTAAATCAATTAATTAATTTGGCGCTAAATATCTAAGTGATCTGTGTTTCGAGTGATTAGTGATTATGTATTATAGGTAGGTAACTAGAAATTGATTCCCTGGTATTAATCATTAAAGCAAAATTGGTAATCCGACGGTAGTATAAAATATTTAATATTTTTTATTAACTTCAAAGTTTGGTGTGTAGACTCAAGTTTTTCTATTCTTTTTTATGGTTTAATCTAAAACGCCATAAGTGGCAGAACATGCAGATCTACCTGTTATTTTAAGACCTTGCACATATTGTTTGATGTATACTCATGTTTTACAATAAAAAATACAATACAATATAATTTCTGCTCAACGTGCGTTTTTCCCGAATAAACAAAGTGTACGACATAGACTAATGGAAACAGATATCGTGTCAGGGTAAGATATTATAAGAAAAGTCCATCAGTATAACACATCGACAATACTTGTCAGTAGGATACATGTTACGGCTCAAGCAGGGTACACTGTTTACATAATAAATTGTGAAGGAATTTATAAATGGTGGGATTGTGGGCGATGAAGCGTAGACCAAACTGACCAAGTTGTTGAATGTTTAAATAGGTAGATAGGTACGCTCTTACAAAATTGGCCTATGATGGATGATAGGTAACTGGGATTAAATTTACGTTTCCTAAATTTAATAGATTTTTTGCTAATGATGTTATTTTACAAACTGAAATAACTTTACGTGAAGTAACGCTTGTAGTGGACGCAGCTGCGTAAACTTAAGTGTTCAGTACACTTGAAGGCTATAGAACGATGTGCAGAATAATCAAATTTCGTACTTGTAATCTTCTATTCACAGGCCAATTGTAATAGATTCTTAACCTTACTTTTAATATTTTAAGACAAACCCAAGATGGGCGTTTTGATGGCGGGTTTTGGATTAGGTAACTCAACCGGACACCAAAAAAAAATTTGAACTTCACGTCAGCTACCTTCGTACCTTAGTAATAAACATCGGCCGAGATTTTATTCCTAAAATGCATACATTTGCAGACTAGGAGTGGGACATACTTTATTTCTATGAATAAACACGAGCTTGATAAGTGATCCTTTGATTAGCTACCATTCAGCAATAATGGTTCATACCAACTTCAAGTTGGTGCATCGAGTAGGTAATCTATTACATTAAATTAACAGCGAACACCTAGGCTTGCTTCTTAGATGTTTTCATACCTAAGCAAACTGTTGTTGTCATCGAATAAACATGTAGTGATCTAAATGTCTGTTGTATCGATGTTTGAATATTTTTATAATATCGTACCCGATTCATGAATTTTGAATGAGATACTTCTAGTTATAATTCAATCAATTGTACAGTTCGATTTTTCGTAACTACATAATTACATTGATAATATTATGCTTAGAAATAAGCATATTCCATAGGTTTAACACTATTGTAGTGCAAGATAAGTAATTTTATGTATACGTAAACAGGTTTAGCTACTTTCGGCTATATAACATATGTTAAATGAATCACTAGGTACGATTGAGGTCTATAAAATTGCTAGTTAGAATTAAAAATAAAGGTTTTATAATAAAAATGTATGTTTTTCATTTCTATACAATTTGTAGATAGGTAGGTACATAATTATTATTGGAAGTAATAAATGTTTCTTAATTGATGTTAACCCCCCCCCTGCTGTTACATCAAATCATAAGTTGGCAAGCTAAATATGGTGGATAATAATACATAACAAGTTAAGCATTTACATTACATAGAAGAATTGCAACACGGTTTTAAAGTGTTCTGTGTACAATGTAGGCATAACATGTCCGTCAGGGACCGTTCAAAAAGGAGCAAAAGTCGATTGATTGAATGATTTATCGTAGTAAACAAGTCCGAAGGCCAAGTAGTTTGTGCTAAAATCGGACCTAAATTGAATTTAATACAATTACATAACATTTTAATATGAAACGGGGAACCAATATTGTTATATTTCAACTGAAAATAATAATAACCTAGCCAACATGCTAAACCCTAATATTTTTCTTACAGTACCTACGATTTTCAGAACCTTAACTTTTTGTTCATAGTGGTATTAAATATCATCTCCTTTTTACAGGCTTTTTATGCTACTTAGTTCATAGGATGCATATGAATGTTAATCTACATGATTTGCTATTAATAAAATGCACTCCGATCTCATCGATGGGTGCATTTCAAAATTGTAAGTCTGACTTTTTACAAGTAATGTAACAGAGTGAAGTAGAATTTAAATTAACGGTGTAATGAATTTATAATAATAGCTATGGCCTCTAACTTATATATCGTCTATGTATATATACATGTATTTTTTTATAAACTAGATTCTTTTTTTTCAAATTATTTATAAAATTACTTAATATGTATGTACCAGGTTTTAGGGAATAAAATTATACATGATTAAGATACGTTTTAAAATAAAATGAATCCCTTGCTGTGACTGTGACACAACAAAATTCCTGTTGTGTGTGTTAATTAATTCAAGGGCAAATCTTTGTTGATAAACTAATTAGGTACGTTATATAATGGTGTATAATTATAATAATCATAATGTAATTTATGAATATTATAGTCAAATTATGTTCTGCGTTATGTAAATATTTATTGACTAATATGATAAAGGAATGTACAAAAAAGAACATTTAAGCTGGATATTAAATCACAACGGCGACAAAGCTATAAAAAAAACAGTTAATGCGGATCTCTCATTGTACGGGATTATCTATACAAAGCGAGGCCATGATATACTGGAATTGTATTGCTTGTGGTGCTGACGTGTATTTCTTCCAACCGATGACTGACTTACTTGATATCCGATTTTTGCAGCATGCAGAAAATTATTGTTTTTCCCACAAGTTATCTTTTTATAATGTATACAATAGTCCTTATATAACAATTAAATAGTTCCTTATATTATTTAATTGCAGTATACTTCGCGTTTCTACACAAACGTATTATTTAAAACAGCAGCTATAGATGAGATAAAGTACTTATTCAATGGTGTCAATTCTGTTGTGCGCAAGCTGAACTTAGTTAAGCTATTTAACTTTTTGTGTCATAAAAAACAAGAAAAGGACGGACATTGTATTAAAAGATATACACACATACATGCTTACTATTTTAGTTGAACCAAATCTTCCATTCTACACAACTAAGCAAAGACAGTCAATTCTCTAATTTTACTTTAATTTGTTAACAAGGAATCGTTGCCAGTGGGGAAAATTTAAACTATTTTATTGAATACAGGCAAAAATGCTTTTATGCCGAATATATTTGGAAAATTCTAGTCAAGCAATTTATAGAAAATAAAAAACAAAAGTAAAATCAATTAAAATCTTTGTTAAAAGAACTGTTTCCAGTTTGTCTGTTATCATCACAAAATGTTATCATGATGACGCACTAAAGTAATTACACTTATTAAGGACGCTGTTACATTTTCGACAAACTTAAATTTAGGTATCTAAAGTCGCACACAGCAACATCACCCGTACGCACATTTTGAGCGCTCGATTTTATACATCACTTAAATAATCTTGGTCCTTGATTATATTTTTTTAATTTTATTGAATTTGTTTCCGGAAGGTTACTTGGGACTTTGAAAATGCATTTGCTGTTACTTAGTACCGTCGTCGTAATAAGTAGGTTAGTATTTTCAACTGACTTCAAAATAAGAAGTTTCTCTATTCGCTCCAAATATGAATCCGCGATTTTCTCAAAAACTACTAATCCGATATTACTGGAGTTTTCATTATTAAATGCATGTTTTCCGGGAAGGTTTTATTGTAAAATATATTAGAGTCAGAGACCTTCGAAGATAGAGAATGGAACTCTTCAATAACAAGCATTTTGCAACTACATGCACATCTAAAATATTATTACATACAATTTTACTAGCATTAGTAAAATAAATCTCGACTCCCGAATGATCTACTATCAGACTATGGTGTAGGTTCAGCATTTTTGATAAAGTTTAAAACACACGGAGTAGTAAAAATCTATAATAGATTTAATAAAGGCTACAAAAATACACCGACAGTAGTTATTTGCAACCTTAGCTTTTATGCATTATTTTTTACACTCAATGCGTTTTTTGCGTGTGTGTCAACTATGGTCCCTTAGGTCCATAGACCTTGGGTATCGAGGGTCAACCAGTTCTGGAAGAAACAGTTATTGTAGAATTTTATTAAATTTCCTTCCATATTTTACTTCTAGAATTGGTCGTCTCTTTTCACAAATTCTTATTTCAGTTTTCCGTCTTTTGACCGCCTGTTCACACTGCGAACACACACATGTCTTGACCAGTTACTTGAAACTGGCCTTGTACTTGGTAGTACCATTTACTTTTTTTATTGACGATGAAAGCTTCAGATCTGTACACCCAAAAGCAAATATTCTTTTGTTTTATCGCTTCTTCAGGATCTAACTTTAAAGTATACGCAGATGATGGACACTTTACTTAATGCCAAGTTCGCATTTGCCATCTGGAGTAGCATCCAGAAATGAAAATTCATCATCAATATAACCCACGTTTTTGCTTATTTAAATTTGATGCGTTTTTTAATTCTTGCAGCGCGGTGTGCTCGTTCTGCCTGTTTGTCTGCCATGTTTAATCGACGGGACATTGCTGAGATTGTTGCCATAAATGAACAATGTTGTGATTATGACGAATGATTAGATACTAGAATTACTCGATAATAGTAAAGTTATTAAGAATTAGTATGATTTTTAAGGTATAACTGCATAAAAGTTAATCTGTGTGTGATTAAAAGGAATAAACAAAGGGAATTATTCTGACTGAAATTAACTTTAAAGTTATTAAGATTAAATTTTATGTTTAACCAACTTTGATTTTTACTAATAATGCATTTGTTTAATACGTTTCCCCAGAAATTAACTCAATTTAAATTCTTCAAAAAAGGCTTACCCTTCTAAAAAAAAAACAACGTAAATTCATTTTTTATTAAAAGTCTCGCAGGACTTTGATTGTTGGCTGTCTCGTGTCCCGGGACTTTGAAATTTTCGGGAATTCTCAAACCCTAAACTGTTAGCTTGTAAGGAAAGCCTATACGCCAAATCGGTTAGTTTTTGTATTTTTTTTTTTAAATTGTTAAAATTGCAAAAACTATTTTTGGAAATTTTCGTCGGTGCCATCTTGGATTTTGGTTTTGACCCCATAGTCGTTATTAGCTACCCTAAAAACCATGAAAATGACACCAATGACAAAAAGATGTTAAAATTTCGTCAGCGCCATCTTGGATGTTGGTTTTGACCCCATATTCGTTGTTAGCTAGCCCAAAAACCATGAAAATGACACCCATGACGAAAAGATGTTAATTTTTCGTCGGCGCCATCTTGGATGTTGATTTTGACCCCATATTCGTTATTAGCTACCCCAAAAACCATGAAAATGACACCCATGACGAAAAGATGTTAAATTTTCGTCGGCACCATCTTTAATTTTAGTTTTCATCCTATGTCCGTTATTTGCGACCTCAAAAACTATGAAAATGACAGCTATGACGAAAAATTCACAAAATTTTATCGGCGCCATCTTGGATTTTGCTTTTGACCATCACACCGAGAATCATCATACACACATACACACCGGTCAAAATTATAACAATCCTCCCGCCCATCCACTTTCGAACCTCACCACAGACAGCTTGACTTTACCCATTTAAATCCTAACCTTACTAATAGCTTCTTAAAACCACCCATCCATTTTTCAACCTTGTCAACAACTGCTTAACCCCACCCATCCCAAAGCTCTTACCCAACATAATTTCTAAATCACATTCTAATAATAAAAGTATGAAACTTGTACTTAATTTTATTTCTGTTCGAAAAAGTATCAACTCTTTACAATCACGATAGACGACGACGACGGACTCACACGCATGCACACTACAATCTTTTCTATTACTTTTATCGTATTTATTTTTTGCAAGAGAGCGATACATCCGTCCTTCCGCGAGCGCTTCTGAGCGCGGAATGATGAACCGCGAGTGCAAAATGTATGAAGAAATCGACAAGTGTTTTTATTTTAGCTAATAATTGAAAAACATATTGATTTTGATACAAAAAAAATAGCTACACGTATAAAGGACTATATAAACCGCAATTAATTATAATTTTGAAGATAAAATCACCTGTATTTTTACCTAAAATGGTACCTGTTCGGACCCTACTTTTTTGAATTTCTGCGATTATTGTGATGGGAAAAACGTATTTGTGAGAAAATTTTGTATAACGTCATACAATTTTTTTGATTCCAATCTGGAGATGAATATATTATCTATAAATTAAGACCATGATATCTTCACATTTTTTATTGCATGTACATTAAAATGGTACCTGAAAAGCACTGTTATTTGCAGAAAAATGTAAAAGCGTCCTTAATCTTATGTTCTCATAGAGCCGCTGGTGGATATTGTTATTTCGCATAGATTATTTGTAAACGAATTATGTAGGTGGTTAAGGTTAAAATGCATGGCTAAAAGGGCTATGACATTCAAGATAGAAAGAACTTTTGGAAATTTTGAATGAGGTCAAGTGTATCTAAAACGAATTATTCAGAACGTAAGTTTGTTTAGGTGTTAAGCGGAAGATATTGGCTGTGCTATGATCTGAGGAATGCATCCTAAATATTGGATTTATAACTTTAAATACTTATTTTGATATGATAATTTGTACCTACACTGATTATCTCTTGTAAATAAACGCGCTTTTATTGTAAGTATTTAAATTTAGTGGCAAACGATATTACCACTTGTGTATGTTATTTCGAACAAAATTCTTGTACTGGGGTGCGTCTTACAATATATAATAATAAGATAATCTTTTCTTGTTTTGTGTAAGAATGAATTAATGTTACATTGATATTACTTGATGTAATAAAAATATTAAAATAAAAATGTGTTTTTATTACGATTTATCGAATCATTAAGAGCGCGCTTACATATTTTAAGCGTTTGACCAAAAATACGTACTTTTTCAAGTTCTCGATATTTGTTATTTAAAGATAATGGCATAATATTTCAATGAAAACTCATAAATCTAACTTTGATTTAGTTTGTAGATTGATTAGAATTTTGTTATATACGTAAATATTTCGAGAAATAGCAATTTCCCGACACCCATTTTCAAGCAATCGTAAAACATCAGGGTTTTCCCTGCTATTTGTGTTAAACTGGCAGCACGAAAAGATCTGAAAAAAAATATATATTTACAGGTCATATAGTCTTCAAGTTCGTAGATTGATTAGAATTGAGATAAAAATTGAATCCACGCAAAAAAAAACGATATTCAAAAGCAATACTGATCTAAAATGTATGCATTTTAAATATTGTTTAAACATAAGGTAATGACAAAATTAACAAAAAGAAAGTTCACCATACTGTAATATAAGACTTTACCTTTCCTCTAAATATTTTTATTTTTACTTTTTACCTTCACATTTATTTATAACAATATTCTAAAATAATGCCTTATTAGTTGATGTACGACGCGCGTACTGTCAGGTCTGTCAGTGTCGCCTGAGGGCTTGTGGAGAACGGACCTGTGTCGCTCGCGCTCCCGCGCGCCTTAGTGTGCGTGAGGTAATTTTGACAGAAAACCCAGGGGTCGTCAGCAGTTTAAATGTTAGTATTCTTTGTACTTATGATTCATTGTAGTCATGTTTTATGATTGAAAGATACGCTTTGTTCAATCTAATTATAAAGATTAATCGTCAATAAATTACGGGTAACAGAAATCTTTCTTTTAGAAATAATGGGTCGTAAGAGTAATACATACGGTTCCTACCCAAAGAAGAAGAGGAAAGCTAGTAAAAAAGAATACCTACAAAAGGCGAGAGCAGTTCTACGGTAAATGTAAAAAATACCTAGTTGATCTGAGTAGTGTATGCGGTCATTACTTAAGTTATATTTTATGTTTACAGCGGATTAAAGGACCCTGTTATTAATCAGCACATTGATGGATTATCATCATCACTTGCTCAAAATGTTGATACAAGGTAAAGTTACCTCTGTCCTGGAGGGCATTGTACTGCGCCCCTCCCTGGTGGCAAACAAGGCGACCGCGGGCCCGGGGGCGGGCTCGGGCCCGAATGCGACCCCGGGCCCGAGGGTGGTCCCGGGCCCGAAGGCAGTCTCATATGCGGCTGCTACGGCTGCCAATTCTGGGCCGGGGCAGTCTGGCCAGCGTTCTGGCAGGACTAGGCCGGGCCCCGGAATGTCGGCTCCGCCAAAACCGGCAGCGGCCCAGAAAATGGGCAAGGTGGCTCCTCAGGTGGTGGCGGTGCCTGCGCCAGCAGCAAGCCGGCCGCAGCCACCGCTACCACCACCCACGCCTGCCGCGGCCGAAACCGAGTGGCAGGTGGTCGGGGAAAGGAGGAAGGGGTGAAAGGAGGCCAAAAAGGCCCGCAACGAGGAGCGAAGGTGGCAGCACAAGGCGCAAAGCGTCGCGGCTAGACTCCGCGCCCCGAAGACCGAACTGTAGTGATCACGTTACAGCCGGAAGCGGAAAAGAGCGGCGTGTCCTACCGTGACATGCTCTCGAAGGCGAAAGCGACGGTGGATCTCGCAGAGCTCGGGATCACCGGGGGCTTCCTGCTTAAAGTCACCGCGATAGGGGCTCGAGCGCTGGAGATCCCCGGTGTAAATAGTGGCCCGTCCGCTGCCGCTCTGGCTGAAAAGCTAAGAGCGTCCTTAGATGCGGACGAGGCCCGAGTGTCCAGGCCCGTCAGATGCGCAGATCTGCGCATGCTGGGCCTGGACGACTCTGTGACTCAAGAGGAGGCGTTCGCCGCCGTCACCAGGACCGGTGGGTGCCCTGCTGAGCAGGTCAGGGCAGGCACCCTACGTTCGGACCACTCGGGCATGCGAACCATTATGGTAAGCTGCCCTGTGACGGCGGCGAAACCAATCGTGGAGGCTGGAAGGCTTCTGGTGGGCTGGGTGTCAGCGCAGGTGAAGCTGCTGGAACCCCGACCTCTGAGGTGTTATTATTAAGGTGTTATATTAAAATTATTATTAATTTTTATTATTTTTTATTTGTTATTATTATTAGATAACAATGATCTTTATTGATAAAGATCATTGTTATCTTGGAGCTTCGCCTGACGGCCTTTTTGGTGAAGACGGCCTCATAGAAATAAAGTGCCCCTTGACTTGTTATGGAATGGACTCTGACACTGCATTTCGGATGGGAAATCATCAAATGACTTCTCCCGCTCTGGGCGGGAGGGAGTGCCAGACTTGACCGACTAAAACCCACCCATGTTCCTTGTTAGCCCTTTGTGTTCCAGGGCCGCGGTATCTCTTTCGAACAACCCGCAGCCCTGGCAGGCATTGGCCCTCTCGGACCCCTTCCAATTTGCTGACATCTCCTTGAGGCGCGCGTGGAAAACAAACGCGCCGTCGGCACGGCCTGTCGTGATAAGACGGACGGACGGTGAACTGGTCCATTATTCACCGTCCACAGGCTCGCGCCTACGGTGGCCGGGGGCCACTGGTTGCCCCCCGACGCCCGGGGCGTCTCCCGCGGTGGCTGGGACGTGAGGTTCTCTCCCTCTCACGTTCCGCCACCTCCTTCGCTAGCATGACTGCTTCGCAGAAGGAGGCGACGGCTTCCCATTCCCTCTCGCTCCGGACCATGGATTGAACCAGGGCCGGACGCGAGAGGTCGCCGCCGCCAATCGCCGCTACGAGGACACGGTGGTGCTCATCCCAAGCGGGGCAGAGCTCCACGGTGTGCTCCACCGTGTCCTCCGGCCGATCCTCGCAATGGTAACACCCGGGCGTTTCCTCCCGCCCGATTCGGTGCAGGAACCTCCCGAAACAACCGTGTCCGGTGAGGACCTGCGTCAGGCGGAAGGTGAGGGCGCCGTGGCGCCTCTCTAGCCACTCCTCAAAGAGGGGACTTATCGCCACTATTGCGGCGTGCCCTGCACGTGGTTGCGATAGTTGCTGTCTCCATGCCGCCATGAGATCGCGCCGGAGGTCTGTCCGCTAAGCGACAATTTGCCTTGGCAGCGGAGTTTCCCCCCAGCGTAGTGCCTCCGCGCGCCATTCATGCAGGCGCGCGAGCACTATCGCCTCCAGATCCCATGGCGGAAATCCGGCCAAGAGGCTCGCCGCCTCGCCGGAGATCGTGCGGAACCCCAGGACCAGCCTTACGGCTACCACCTTCTGGGGCGCGTTCAGGTAATGGGCAGCTCGCCGCCTCAAAGAACGCGCCCACACCGGGGCCCCGTAAAGGGCCATAGACCGCACGACCCCCGCATAGAGCCTCCGGCAGGAGGCGTTTGGACCCACCAGGTTGGGCAAGAGCCGCTTGAATGCAGCCCCTGCCCTTTCCAGTTTTGGGGCCAAACGGCGGAAGTGCTCAACGAACTTCCACCGGCTGTCGAGGACAAGCCCTAGGCACTTTAGCGTCGACTCGACGCCGATGGGAACTCCTCCTACCGTCAGTAATGTCAGTATGGATCCCGACGGTGGCGCTTTCCGAGGCCCATGAAAGCACATGGCCTCAGACTTGTGCAATGCCACCTCGAGACCCAGTTGCCGGATTCTCGCCACGACTATCGCAACCCCGCGTGTCATAAGTTCGGCCGCCGCCTCGTGCGACCTCCCCTGTGCCAGCACCAGCGTGTCGTCAGCGTAGCAAACTACGCTGACACCGCTAGGGAGGTCAGCGCGCAGCACCCAGTCGTAGCCGATGTTCCACAAGGGTGGCCCCAGAACCGATCCCTGTGTAACACCGCACGACATCTCTCGCCGGTTCCACTCTCCGTTGCGACCGGGGTAGATGACGGCCCTGTCCGTCAGGTAGTCCCCGACCACGCGACGAAGGTAGGTCAGCACCCGGTGATACCGGAGTGCCTCCCTAATGCAGGTCCAGGGCATGATGTTGAAGGCGACCCCACCCCGGGACACCGCATCCCCCGTCGTGAGAGCCCTCACGCGCATGGTGGCGTCCACCGTCGAGCGCCCCCTGCGGAAACCAAACTGGTGATCCGCAAGATCCGGCCCCATCCCCACAAGGTGCCCGGCGAGGCGGTTAGCAATGACTCTTTCAAAGAGCTTGCCCACCTCGTCGAGCAACACAATGGGCCGGTATGCGGACGGAGAGTCCGCAGGGCGCCCCGGCTTCCGGATGAAGACCAGCTTCCCCGTCTTCCAACGAAGCGGGAACTGGCCTCTCTCCAAGCATGCGCTTAAGAGACCTTCCAGTCGGGGCCCGAGAGCCTCCGAGGCCAGGACCCAGGCTTTGCCAGGCAAGCCATCGGGTCCCGGGGCGGTAATTTTGGCTTTAAGCCTGCCTACCGCCACTCTCAGGTCTACCCCGGTCACTTCCGGAATATCGTCATCGTCCTAGATGTGGTCCAGTTCTGGCACCGCAAGCGGCGGAGCCATAGGCGGGGGAGGCTGTTCCCCTCGCAGAGGGAACAGAGCGCTCACCACGTCCTCTACGAGCTGAGGGACTCTGCGTCAGCGGGGGGCCCAGGTGCGGAGTTTTGTCCCACACCATCTTGTAAGGGCGCCCCCACGGATCTCTGTCGAGAGTCTCCAGAATTTCCTCGCGGCCCAGGTCTTTGGCCCGCTGGACAACCTCTTGGAGGGCGGTCTTCGATGCTCTGTATCCCTCGTACAGCTCCGCTTCAATGGCTGCCGCATCCGGAGGGCGGATGCGGAGCCTGCGATGCCTGGCGTACGGGTGCCGCGCGGCGACGCACGCCTCGCGCAGAGACGTCAGCTCTCGCGACCACCAGTACACCTGACGCCGGGCGCTTCCTGGCCGAATTTTGGGCATTGCCACGTCGCAGATGTCGGACATGGCCTCCTGGAACCACCCTGCCTCGTTGTTGACGTCGGCGGGCCTGTTTATTACTATGTTACGTTTTTATAAAATACTATCATTTCGCCCGTGATTTCGTCCGCGAAAATTGTGATATAATATAGCCTTGTTACTCGGTAAAGATGTAGCTTTTTAGTGGTGAACAAATATTTTCTCTTCATAATATAATATTAGTATAGAATAGCAGCACCCCGTGGTTTCACCCGCATAAATAATGATCTCATGGGAATATCGGGATAAAAAGTATCCTAAGTCCTTTTCCAGGATTAGAATTTGTATAAAATTTGGCACGTAGGTATACTCATGGTATCATGATTATACCTACGTGCTCATATCAACATTTATCCAAATCTGTCTCGTTGTTTTAGTGTAAAAGCATAACAAACAAACGAACTCACCGTCGCATTTATAATATAAGTTAGGATAGCTCTTATACTATTTGTATTTCTTTATCATAATAATAAGTTCCATATCTTGTATTTTTTTCTCAATTAAATTATAAGTAAACCGCAGTGAACCGTGTTACGCACCCCTGCCTCTGCACGTGTGTGTATCAAGAAGCGTGCACCACGCACACAGGCGCACTCAACGTCAGTCGTCGTTGTTTTTTGAGTTAAGAATTTTGCGAGAACGCTCTTAAATCCTCCTTGACAAAAATTGACTGACTTTTGCAGAAGTGCTGTCTGTTAGTTACTAAAAAACTTATCCTTAAAGCTCTTTAACTAGACTCGAATGCTGAAATACTTCATTTCGATACAAGTCGAGAAACTTAGTCACTTGCGCCGAGGCAGAACTTACCGAGTGGCGTGGCGAGTGTAATGTTGCCGAGAAATGCATAGACAATTGCCCATGTATATCAAACGTAAAGGCATGACACTTCTTTGCTGATATTAAAAGAAAAAAAAAAACAATCACCACCGGAAAACCGAAATTCAACCACGTTGGGCTTAGTTTATAGTTATCTGTGGAAATAAAACAAGTACCTAAATAAATGATTTAAAAAATCACGAGAGTGAAATACACTGCATTCAGAATTAATATCATCGTCAACGCATTAATATCAGAACCTAATATTAATGCGTTACCTATGAGCTAGTTTTCGAGGAAGTGCCTTTTTATTAGCTTATTCAGTCCCACTGCTGGGCAAAATTCCCCATATTCCTTTTCCAATCTCCCGGTGTTTTGCGTTCTCTGTCAGTCAGGAAAGCCTGCATCAGTGACGAGGGTTTTCTTCAGGCACACATTTTGTGACGACTCTGGCTCACCTGGCCTCTGACCCACTCTGGAAATGTAACCCGCCCATTCCCTTTTTACCCTCGCAGACTTATCGTCAACATCAGTGAAGCCAAAAAAAGAACGCAATTTTTCTTTCATTCCTCTTTACTTTTTTACAACTTGTATTAAACTCGTCATTCAACGAAGGTACAGTTATAGACGCCGAGTTACAATCCCTGAGTTGTTAAAATTCCCAGCAAGGCAGGTTCTTCTTAAAAAACAAAATATCCTTAGCTGCGCTGGGTTTTCAGATCCTGTATCGATTAGAAATTGCATCTCTGTCGCACTTATGGGTTGCGACGCAGCTGGCGGATGCGTAGCCACCCCAGTCAGACGGAATTGTCTGTCCATGAACCGAGTTCGGTCTGGGGACTCGTCGGTCAGTGACACTACAATTCTTAATGTTTTGATTTTAAAGTTGAGGAAGGCACCAGCCTTCCTTCCGGTGGCTAATTTCCTCGAAGTAAATTGAATAAAATCATATCCAATGTCTGACAATTGAACATTGGCTGCTATTATAATAGTCAATCTAAAATTTGGTGTTTTTAATTTCACTAAACAAGCTACCTAACCGTTGCCAATATCCTGGATGCCTCTTGAGACAGTTAAAGATGCAACCACGTCCACAGCATAATGCAGGATCTTTCCGATTGGTGGAAACGAGTCCTTAACAGCGTTTACACCTTACGACGTTTCATACAAATTTTCAAGTCCTTATTTTCCGAAATAACTGAACCGATTTTGATGAAACTTCATACGCATTAGAACGATACACAGGTCTAAAAAGTTTACTTAAAACCGGCCAAGTGCGAGTCAGACTCGCGCATGAAGGGTTCCGTACCATTATTTATAAAAACGAGCAAAAAAACACTTTTTTGTATGTGAGCCCCTTTACATAATTATTTTATTCTATTTTTAGTATTTGTTGTTATAGCGGCAACAGAAATACATAATCTGTAGAAATTTCATCTGGCTAACTATCACGGTTCATGAGATACAGCCTGGTGACAGACGGACGGACAGCGAAGTCTCAGTATTAGGGTTTTCGAAAAATAGTGTTACAGCTAAATAAGACCTATCTATTGATACTTACTAAATTTTCAAATATCTTTTTTTTTTACATTTTGAAAATGTTTTTTAGTAATAGACCTATGTATCCTGCTTATGCGTACCAAATTTCATTAAAATCGGTTCAGTCATTTCGGATAATAAGGACTTGAAAGTTTGTATGAAATACGGTAAGGTGTAAACGCTCAAGTTCTAAACCCATTTTGTAGCTAACTTTTGCAAATTGTAATAGCCTAACTCTACTTATAATATTTTTATAGTTCTACGCCATAATTTGAGCAAAAATCTTTAAAAGCCAGCTAGCACGGCATGAATCGTAACCGGCGTCGTTACGTCACTGCGATTTAGGCCAAGCGCGGAATGTTTCGGCGAAACGGCACGGTCAGGGCCCGCTTGTCCCTGACCACGGTCAACGGCATCGTTTGAAGGTGCCCTCCGAAACGGAATATGTTCGCACACAATGCCAGCATCGTAACGAAGTAGGTATGTACATAATGTCCGTATACTTTTTTTACTCGCTGCTACAACAGTGAGCATATTTTATAGGTAGGTACTGAACATTTAAAACTGGTTAGTCATACTCATTACATCGTCTATAACACTTACATTTCCATTGTCGGTGTGGCTTTCTTACGTAATGCACCTGACGGTATTCTTGAATAAATAGTACGTTCTATATGCTACACAATAATTATAATTCAAATTGCTATGCTGATTCTTTATCAATGCGTCGTGTGCATTGCAGATAAGCATGTGCAGTTATATTGTGTAGGCAACTGTATGAGTAGGTATGTTGTAAGCATATAATATACAGAAGTACGTAGATAAGAGGGAGTGACGGGTGCGCGCCTGTGTGGGTGCCGGCGGCGGGCGGCGAGGTTTATCTTGTCATTAGGCGTTAAAGGTGACATTGCTCGGTCGTCGACCCAAAAACCGCTTTTCTTTTATTCCTATTTGGGTTTCGTGATCATCTAACTTTTTATGCATAGCTCTCAAAGTATTCCCAGATTCTATCGTGTCTTGGAATTTCGCCAACAAGCGAGTCAGACTTCAACGTGCAATACAAAAGTTCATCTATACGTAGCTACTTAATGTAGGTAGATACAGATGTTGACCGTAACAACGTAGTACGTTGTACGTTATATAGTACGTTGAACGTACTAGGTATACAAGTAGACAGACACCTATGTATAATTATCGTCGGATGTTATTATTAGTTGATAACGCTATTAGATTTGCATTGGTATTTAGTTCTATAAAGACGAGCAAACTTCTCAACACACACTAACATTAGTTTGTTTTGGCGGGAATCCAATGCGTATTTTTGTTTTTTAATACCACATGAAAGTAGGTATAATAATTTACTTATGGTATGGAGGTTCCTCCTCCAAAATCTCTCACTCACTCTCCGGTCGATCTCCGTAGCAGATCTTGTTCATCATGTGTAATGCTGATGAAGTGATGACGGTAGTAAGACTAATAACCAGAACATGACCATGGATAACAATCATATGGTACTAAATCTACAAAGATATTTAATAATGTTCTTACCGTTAGCCATTTTAGCATAGTCACTAGAAGACTTGACTTATTACTAAGTACCTAATATGTAAACCCCGTTCTGGTAAGTACAGCCACGTCAATACTACTATAACTAAATAGGTACTTTCTTCTTGTTGTCGTCGGTGGTAGTGGTACCCCAGCACGGAAGTTATTAGGCCAAGTTCTAATCAGCTGGAACGGGGGTTTCCAGGTTTCATGTTTTACGCCAAGTTATCTAAATCTTCAGCTACGCGTCCGGCTTCCTTCAGTCCTAGGACCATATCGACGCTTCGCCACTGGCGTGCTGAGAAGTCGGACGACCGTACCGTTTTATCAACCTGTGACGTCACCGTACAGCGCAGCACGAACTTAGGCCAACTTCCATCTCCGGCCAGCAGAGGGAAATCGCCTGCAACTACACCAAACCGAATCCGAACCCGCGACCTACAAATTCTTGTGTGCCTCCGGCTTAACCAGCTTGGTTTCTAGATAAAACACCTTTAAAGGTACACACCCTTTTTTTATTCAGTCGCCAATTATTAGGTGGGAATCGAACAGGTGGAGGCTTCACTGGCACCATTCATACCTATAAACTAACTCGGTTTCGGGCACAAAATTTTACTGATTTATTGTTAAACTCACATGGAGTGATTTGATTAGCTACTGTTATTCTAGTCATTTCGTCACAGCAACTCATTTGTACCTCATCATCATCATCATGAGCCTATAATGTTCCCACTGCTGGGACTCAGGCCTCCTCTCTATGAGAGGGAGTGGGCTGTAATCCACCACGCGGGTCGAGTGCGGGTTGGTAGATGTCACATGTCTTCGAATTTTAAGTTCTAGGACATGTCACCGGTTTCCTCACGCTGTTTTCCTTCACCGTTTTTGAGGGCAGCGGTGATGAAATAAATTACACAAAGTAATGCGCCTGACTGGGTTCGAACCCACGGCTTACTGCTCGTAAGTCGGGGCTGTCACCACTGGGCCACCGCTGCTCTACGATCACTTTAGTGGCTTAAGTTCGTTAAATATTAATTTCGGTCGACCGACTAACTAAACTACCTGACAAGACATGGTTGGACGTGGGACCAAATGTTGCCCAGAGATAGTAGTATATTATGTCAGATATGTGTTACTAATTAGTCATGTTTTGGAATGTTGAGCCCTTGCGGTAGATCCAAGATTGATCCCACTATGTGCCGTTAGCACTATAACATGAGTAAGAACAGAAAACGTGTGTGTATAACAAGGACCAAACATCTAAACTTTAGCTGTCGAAGTGAAGCCAATTTATTTTACGAAGTTACGAATATGTGTTGCCAGGTAGAAAGTTATTTATCCTACAGGTAACAAGTCAGTACATTAACCGAATTGCGAGAATATCTAACGCCTGCCACGGAGACAGTATGACCTTCCGTCAACAGTCACGTCAACCACTCTTCTTATTCTTTATGGCGCTGGCAAGGCAGAATTTTTAAAATTTGCAAAAAAAGTGTCATAACATGCTAATGCTTTCTGTTTAAGAAAAGGCTTTTGCCCCCCAGTGGGGAAGTAACAGACTGTTGGTTGAATTTGCTTTTATTATTATGTCATGATACTTTTTTTGGAGCCATATGTTGTTGGCCCAAAATTTCACCAGTTTCACGGCGTCGTTGGTAGCAGATGCCATTTTGCCTAAGTTTTGGGACTCAGAAGGCAGTATAGAAGGTCAATCGTAGTCTACGAGACAGTTTCACACCCTGCTGCTGTGCCGTCAAAGTAGCCCCACTTAACGAGGTTGGAGTTAACTCTTCGCACTTGCATATGGAGGTGGTTCAGGGACTTCCATGAAAGTTTAAACCCTATAGCAAGATGCTCACATGGTGGTAGTGAGTGGGTAGGGGAAAGGAATTTTCCCATCGGGCATCATCTGGGTTTCCTGGTAGGGACGCAGTGACGCTGACGTTGCTTTGGTGAACACTGAATAAAGAAGACTAGGCTAACTGTCAGTTTCTAAAAAGGGAATTTGCAGTTGCATGCCAAAATTTAGTAATCTAATCTTTTAGAGGTACTTATAGGTTTACGGAATAGATTTGTTCATATATTATTAGATTTTTCCATAGCTTTGATTAGTTCTTCAAGGTTCTTAAAGTATTTTTATTCTACTTTGCCATGTCCTCAACTGCAACATAATTCAAAGTACGCCTTTGTACCTACGGTAATTTTACTTGTAGGTACTACGGTACGGTTACACGTTTTGAATTCCTATCCGAAACTCCAATAAATAGATAATTTCTAGTACTTAGGTAAGTACCTAACTACATATTTTGTTTTTCAGAGTAACAAGCACTTAAATGGAAAATACCAAATGAGCAGCCGATGTGAGTAATTGAGGTACAAAGTACCTACTTAATGATAACACGCATACAATATTATACATAATTATCTTCTGTGACCTAATAAATAAAGGAGTAGGTGACTTGAGCTAGGAAGGATACCTACCTTAAGGGGAAAAGGAGTACCTACCATGTTCTTACTATCATAGACGAGTCCAAAAATTTTAACAACCACGTTTGCCAAAATGTTTAGACGCGTCTTTCAGAGTCTTTCGTTCATCGCAGACCCTGCGGCGGCGCGCGGCGGCCCAAATGTTAAGAGCCCATACTACCTCAAATAGCTTTGCGTGATCCTCCGTTACGCCGAAAATACTGCAGCATTAATTTTGAAATAAATATATGTTAAAGTTGAGGATTATTGTTAAGTACTATGTTAGACGAAAACACGATTCCATAAAATTGACTCGATAGAAAAAAATTCCAAAGTTACCTCTAAACCGAACAATTAACCGCTGGTATTCAAAAAATACTGCAAATTAGATCATGAAACTTGGCATACTAACTGAACTAACTATTACGCAGGGCTTATGTTTTTTATTTTTCTTTAATTACTATTATTTTCACCGTAAAAAGAAAATACCTAAACTATCGGCGGCGTCTTGAAGTTGTTCACTGCCGCCCAACCCCCGCTCAGTCTCGCTTCGGCTTTCGAACGGGATAGCTGTGTCGCTTGCGCACAGAACACACATTACGCAACAGGACGAAAACGTAAAATTAAAACATTGAAGTGCTTAGGTTTTTGGTGTTGGCGCAATGGGAAATAAGCGTAATAAAAATAAGAAGCGACTAGGTTGGCGTAAAGAAACAGGCAAACATATGATAAACGTAATGAAGTAAGTATCTATTTACGTATCTACTTACAGTATTATTGATTACAAACATGTAAGTAGATAGTATATGACACGTTTGGTGCAGTGGCTAAGTGATTGGCTGCTGCGCTAGGGGTCGCAGGTGTTTCTGTATTTCTGAAGATCTGTGTTTGTAACTTTGTAAGTTTACAAACAAAAATGAACCGTCCACGATTCAAAGGAAATCCAGTGTGGGGAAACTTTTATAAAAATATAAAAAGTTACATAAGTAAATAGGTTTGTTTTTGTATCATGACAACAAAATATAGGTATCTACATAAATGTAGTAATTATTTTTTTATAATTTTGCCCCATTCCAGGATTTCTCCTATATCGGAGACTGTGCGTTTACAAACACAAGTCTTCACAATTACCTATCTGCACTCTATAAAAATATTTGTACCGTGTGGTATCGAACCCGCGACCCGTAGTGCATCAGCCAAGCGCTTTAGAAAGTAATAAAAAAAAATAGGTATCTTCGGTAAGTACCTACCTGCAGGAAACAAAACTGTAACTTACATATCCGACTGTAGTGCTACCTACCACATACCTACATACAATTTATGCACTTACTGACGCGGACGTACCTTGGTAGTTTAGCTAAATAATTATTATGTATCCTTCCAGATGACGTTGATTACACAGTACTGAAGGCGATGGTGATAAAGAGAATATTCGGGTAAATTCGTGAGTATCTTCTGCCGGCCTAAAAATGTTTACTGATCTGTTATTAGTACACACGGCTACATAATTATCAAGCTATAGTTATCCAGTATAAGCTGATCTCACATTGTATAGGCATTCCGTACAATGAGAGGTCAGCTTATACTGGAAAAGTATAGCTTTGATATGTAGCCACGCGTAGTCTGCAGTTCTGCACCCAATTTGTATTTCCAATATACACGTAGGTAGGTATTCATTGTTATTCATGCGGCAAGACTGCTTTTATCGAAGATTTCGTTGATTTAGTCTTGTATTGTATATTTATAGGGTTCCTTATCCAAATGATAAATAAAAAGATGTAAGGTCTAAGTAGGTATTAACTTGCCACGTGTGATTGTTACAGGACCCAAATACCTTCGGATGATGTAGGAATAAATTCGGACGAAACAAATCTTCATAATATATTAAAAAATATAAAATTCTAAGTTATACATGTTTGATCATATCAAAAAATTAACTGTTTTTCCCCCTAGGGCAGTCACTACCGCTTGGTACTACTTACGCGTAACGGTACTATCACGAAACTGGCGAGTTCACGATAAAACTTTTTATAATGTTGGACTTTTTAGGGTTCCGTATTATTTATTCATGTTGACAAAATCATGCTTCCAGGTGTACTTTTATAATGAAGATTGTGTTTTCTTGCAGATCACAAGTACCACCTGTGAATATGAGCTGTTCACTGAATATACATAGTGACGAAAGAATACTGGATGCGTAAGCTGTTGCCCGCGACTTTGTTTGCGATACAGGATAAAAAATAGCCTATGTCCTTCTCCAGAACATGGTCTACCCATGTGCCAAATTACATCCAAATCCGTTCAGCCGTTTTAGTATGAAAGGGTAACAAAAAAAGAAACTCACTTTCGCATTTATAATAGTTAGGAAGTTAGGATTAAAATTTCTTACTTCATATACCAAAACTATCTTTTTTTTTTTCAGATTTTTACACAACCCTCCGCAGTACGACACATCAGAAAATGAATGTGATGATGATGATACTAATTGGTACTTACTAGTTTTTTTTTTTAATGAGAAGGTTGTATGTTGAAATGCAGATTTGCAAGAATTCATCAAATACGAACTGTGCAAAGTGAGTTTAAATAATCCTGTAGAAGGGAAAGTTGATTTTGTGTAGTAATAAATATGCCAATTATAGATTTAAGTGAAGTAAAATAAATGTTGTATAACTTTGACGATGTTTAATTACTTTCTAAAAACGTATGGTATATCCCATACCTACCTAACCTACTCTAACCTACCTACCTATCCTACGTACGTACCTACCTAAATAACCTACCTATCTAACGTACGTACCTACCTATATTACCTACCTATCCTACGTACGTACCAAACTATACTACCTACCTATCCTACGTACGTACCCACCTATACTACAAACCTTCCTACGTACGTACCTAGCTATCCTACGTACGTACCTACCTATCAGTGGCGGAACTATCATACAAGCCGAAAAGCCCGGCTTGCCTAACAATAAAACACAACAAATAAGAAAAAATAAAACATTCCAAACAAAAAATGTTATGTCAAAATAATAATAACGTCAAATTTCGCGCGCATTTATCAAGAATACACGATGCGCGACGTTGCCAAAAAAAATCTAATATCTCCTATACCTACCGGCCGCGAGACTGGCTCGCTCTAACACTGAACAAAAGAAGAGTTCATGCTTATTTCGCTATGTTCGTTCGGATGCTCCCACTCGCCCTCACTGGCTTCTGCATTTGGCTTATCGGGCCTCTCTGTTTTTCCTAGTAAAATGTCTCTTGTTTTGATAAAATTGATAGGTACTTATCTGGGAATTTGTATGGAGTTAAAAGCCGGGCTTTTCTTTGAATGTGTGCGTGTATGTCAGTGTAAGGTTGAGAGAGAATGTGTGTTCGGATTCGAATTGATTTCAAATTAGTTCATATTTGTTTTGAACGATTACTACGTACGTACCTTCCTATACTACGTACGTATCTAGCTATACTACGTACGTATCTACCTGTCATACGTACGTACCTTCCTATACTACGTACGTACCTACCTATACTACGTACGTATCTACCTGTCATACGTACGTACCTTCCTATACTACGTACGTACCTACCTATACTACGTACGTATCTACCTGTCATACGTACGTACCTTCCTATACTACGTACGTACCTACCTATACTACGTACGTATCTACCTGTCATACGTACGTACCTTCCTATACTACGTACGTACCTACCTATACTACGTACGTATCTACCTGTCATACGTACGTACCTTCCTATACTACGTACGGACCTACCTATACTACGTACGTATCTACCTATCCTACGTACGTACCTTCCTATACTACATACCTATCATACGTACGTACCTTCCTATACTACGTACGTATCTACCTATCATACGTACGTAACTACCTATACTACATACCTTCCTACGTACGTACCTACCTATACTACATAAGTACCTATCCCACGTACGTACCTTTCTACCTAAACTACCTACCTACATACTTACCTACAAAAAATATAGTATTTTACGGGATTTTTCGCTGCGGGTGCGTACCAGTCACAGTTTAATACAAACAAGTGTGATAATTGAATTAGCGATGTAAATATAGTATTTTTCGTACTATATCATTTTTCTATATTATATGTATAGTACAATTGACTATAATATAGTACGGGTGGCAACCACAGTCACATTACACACATACACGGCGAAAACTATAAAACACAAACTTACTACTAAACCAATGGGCGGAACCCTCAGCGCAATGTTGGCTCGCGCTTGACTGGAATTTTGTAGCAGTAGGTAAAATAGTTCGCACGGTAACGACATCAAGCTATAACTTTCCAGTATAAGCTGATTTCGCATTATATAGGCTTTCCATTCAATGAGAGGTCAGCTTATACTGGAAAATATAGCAAGATGAGTAGCCGTTAGTAGGTACAACATTGAAACTAAATTTGCTATGTATAATTTTATGTTCATTTATTAACAAGTTAATATTATATTCATTTGATAATTTTATTACTTAGTACCTACTCGTCCGATAATACAGTTTACTCTAACAAAATCGCTTCAACCGCGTGCGCCCGCGTGACCGCGAGCAGTAGTGTGCGAGCGAGATAAAGAGCGAGTGTGGCGCGGCGAAGTGGGGGCCAAATTAGAATTTGAGCTGAGGTTGTATAGGCTCTTAACTTCAAAAACTAAATTAGATTCTGTTTGTGAAGGGATGTCAATATTCCCTTTACAAAATTCTAATCAAAGTTTAATAAATCAGTCAAACAAATTGATTTGCTGAGAAGTCTAAATAGCAAATCTGTATATCAATAATGGATTTGGAAAAAGCACTTATAATGATGGTAACTGTGTCAGTTACCATCATTATAAGTGCTTTTGCCATCAGATAGAGCCAAAAAGAGTTGTCTATGTTCCCAACTACTGTCAATGACCTTGGCTATTTATTTTAGTTTATTAGTGGACATTCGCTACCTATCCAACAGCGCATTGACTTCTTCTTTAACAAACAAATCACCGAAATCATCTACCAATGAATGGGACATGATTTCGTCTTTCTGTTTACGATCACGAACAATATCGAATCATTTATCAAAAGAGTTTTAGTAGTAGTTAGGTACTGTCGGGTAGTTGGGTACCTACTGTCCTCTATAGGTCTTATGATTCTTTAAACTGAAAAGGAGGAACGATGATCAATATTGAATTAAAACTCAAGCGTTCAGCACGCCTGACTTTTGATTCAAACACAGAATACAAGCCTCTTGCCTTACTCATTGAATACGACATTGTAAGCGCAGGGTATTTGGCTGGGACCGCGCCTTATACTTAATTGGAGTCTGGGAGAGGAAGACCAAAGAAAAGATGCGATGGATTGTGTGAGAAATGATATGAAGGGAAACAGCGGTGTGATTCTGTAAGACCTCACTTAGAACTTCGAATCTGAATCCGCTGTGAGCTTCTTCATTGGCATTCTAAAACCCCGGTTGATAATTCGAATTTACACTAGCGCCACCACTACGAGTGTATCAGCGAGTTGAACTAAATTAACAGGGAGATTTTGACAGATAAAGTATGAGATGACGTAAGAAGTGGCATTCTGTATGGTATTTCCCCGGACGCCCCCTTGGCTACAAATCAAGGTCATTTTGAACCTTACGCGAAGTGACAGTGGATAGCGATGTGAGATGTGAGTTTTTACAGAATCGACGTACTGAGCAAATGATAGCGTGACGAATGACAGGGTTGAATGGAAGTAAAAAATGTGTTGCGCCGACCCGAGATAAAATGGGCAGGCGGGACAAGGGCAGGAATAACTAGATCTTTGGTTTCTCTGATCCAGTTTCTTTCACCACCCTGATAAGATCTACGATCCACCTGACTTGCTTTAAAAAGCTTCAAAAATTTTGTGTGTAAATTCTTATTCAGACTAATTCCAATTACAGCTTTATGCGACTAAAACTTGTCTATGATTTTTTTCTTGCATCAAGACGAGAGTTAAACTAGGCGTCGGTCGTTCTGAGCTATATTTATTGAACGATTAGTGAACAAATTGAACCACTTTTTGTGATAAGAAACTTTTATTTACTGTAGTTTTCTCGGCCTATGTAAATGAAGCCTCAAAACCGTACTATGTTTTAATCTAAAATGCATTCAACTCGGATTTTATTAAAAATTGTTAAGTACCAGTTTTCCTAGTTGTGCTAGTTAAACTAAAAGCATTTTTATGTTTTTCTTTATTTATGTTCTAATTAATCAGGTAAACGTTAAATCGATGCTCTGTGCCATGTTTAAAAAGTTTCTAACGATGCTTATTTGGTATTCGAAATAAGAGCTTACTTTTATGTAGAAAAATGTAAAATGGGAGCATGTTTCAAGTTGAATTTTAATTTTAGATCAGAGTACTTACACGTTTACCGCCGTTGTGGATTTTCTTTTAATTTGTGTTTTAGCATGAACGTACCTTTATGTTCAAGCCAGAGGGCAGGTGTTTGATAAGATCATTTATTTTGCTCATGATACCCTGAGAGACCATGGAATATTAACAATGGCACTAGCAATGGTGGTGCGCAGACAATGGGTATTGAGTAGGTTCTTACCTACTTGTCATTAAAAAAGTTTCCATTAACTACGTTACAAAGCGTTATTAACCTAGGAAAAAACTAGAAGATTATACAACTTATTGACACGTAGGTTCCACTCATTGCATTTCCAACATTGTTGCATCTATCTACATTCATGAGATTACCAATAAAACAACCTAGGTACAATACTAACTTGGAAATCCTTAAAGAAAAATGATCCCTACATAGACTAAGGAAAACTGATTTTCCAACAGCAGAAATTCCAGTATTATAAAATGTTCTATGTTAGATTAACTAGCAATGTAATTTGATTTGTATTTGAGTACAGCCTAGGCACAGATTCGCTTGTCTGGAAGTGCGGTTACGCCCACATGAAAGTTGCTGAGCACTAAAATCGATGGTTGCAGCCGGCTGGGGAGGGCTGCTGGAGTGGCCGGGAGAACCGCGCGGTTGCTCGGCAACCAATTCCCGGCGCGTGTTATTATTTCTACGATGAAAACTCACTTCATTTTCACATTAAAACCAAGGCTATGTTTTAAGATAAGTACTAAGGTTGATTCAGAGTTAGTCACAACAGCAAACGAGAAATTCTCAAAACAAATTCAGCATGTGCTGGAAAGAGGTAAGGTTAGCAAATTCAACGTTGCTCTTTTAGTTATGCGATCATGTTTGATGGGTCGTTAGTTGTTAATGATGAATTTATTGAAGTGAGTCGGGTGCGAGTTGTGTGCGGATGTGTGCGAGTTCAGGGCGAGTGTCACCGCCGCGTCGCCGCCGCGCCGCCATCGCCAGCGCCCTTGGCACGCGCTCCCGGTCGCCTGGTGACGTGACCTGCGGTAAGACACGACCTTGTTCCGACTTTTCGCAATTTTGCTACCATTTCATATTAGAATTTCTAACATCCATACGCGTGGGTATTTCGAAGTTTAACACAATCATTCGAAGTGAAACGTCTGTTTCAAGGCAGTTTGTATTTAATAAGCCTTTAAGTACACATAATAACTTAATTAATCCATGTTGATCTTCAGTGGTCAAATTTGGCGAAATTTGACCACTGACCTACACCGGAATTTGGCACACGGGTAGTTTACTTATAACCTGGATTAACACGTAGGATACTTTTTATCCCGATAGTATGTTCCCGTGGGACAATTATCGAACTCCACGCGGGCGACGCCGCGGGCATAAGCTTGTTTTAAAATAAAATAGGGGACCGGACTGGGTAAAGAAAACGACATTCTATTTTGTCCGTCAGACAGGTAATACAAAAATATTAGACACGTATTTTTTGTTTTATCAAAATATCAAAAAATTACTTAGTTAAAACTCATTAAAGTTGGAGAGTGGGGGCTTACTACGTCACAAGTGGGTATAAAACTTACCCACATGTGACGTCATGCGCCATTTCAACTCAATATATCTCCGGAATTTTATGACCACGTGAAAAAAGAAAAAATACGTGTCCAATACTTTTCAATAAACTACCAGACGGACAAAGAAAAAAAAAGTTGGATTATCCCCTATTGTCACCTAAAGGTGGTAATAAACTTGAGCATTATAAACGAGAGCGTTTTATCTAGCGTTCTAGCGAAAGGACAGTAAATATGCATCGACATAGGTAATTGTATGACATTGTACATAGATTATACTTACCCAATGGTCGAAGGTCTTTTATATCTCTTTTGTGTTTAACTGATTCAAAAAGAAAGTTCCGATTGAACAATAACGTGGTTTCTTAAACCCCATCGTAGTTTTAGTTTCCGTGAACTAAGCCCAGTGTCCGTTGCCTGCCATCTGCTACCTACAGGTAGGTCTCCTTGAAAGAACATCTGTTGTTTTATTACTTACTAGCCTATGCCCGCGGCTTCGCACGCGTGATTGTACAATTCCGTGGGACAGTGATCAAACTCCAGTACGTGTTAATCCAGGTTATAAACTACCCCTGTGCCAAAATTCATCCAAATCAGTTCAGTAGTTTTCGCGTGAAAGAGTAACAAACATCCATCCATCCATCCATCCATACTTACAAACTTTCGCGTTTATAATATTAGTAGGATTGAGCATGTGGTGGAGCCACCCACCGCGTTGCAAGTACCTGTAGTGTTTCGAACTTGCTACACTGGATCAATGAGCAGCTTGAAACTTCGTTTTGATCGAAAAGTTGCTGTTCTCTCAATATGAGCAACTATACATACAGGGTATTTGGTTCATCATTTTCCGAATTGAACGGGCCGAATGAAGCGGTCATTTGCTGTATCTTCAGCCCCAATTAAAATCATCCTTGGCCCCACGGTTTTTTAATTTCAATTTTTATATTTATTTAATTCAACATTTCGTCTTAAAAAGAACAACCATAAAGCAAAAAAAACAATATTTTATATATATACGTGTGACGTAACTTTTTTCGTATTCTTCGCAGCAATACTTTTAATTGTAACCCATATCATGGGGGTATAACAAAGATATTTAAAAGAATAATAGAGCGGACGTTGGGAATATTTTTGTACAAAAATTTTGATCACGAACTTTTTCCATTTTGAAACACGAATGCTACCTGACAAACAGGCATGTGCCCCTAGACAGAAAGAGTTTTTACTAAGTACCTAGTAATAAATATTGGATAACGATTCTTGTCCCGTCTAT
The DNA here is from genome assembly GCA_963082945.1 of Cerastis leucographa. Lineage (NCBI taxonomy): Eukaryota > Metazoa > Arthropoda > Insecta > Lepidoptera > Noctuidae > Cerastis > Cerastis leucographa. The sequence continues at coordinate 8,730,473 of OY720361.1, forward strand.
CGCCCCTAAATATTGGTGCAGCTAGGATCATTTTTAGCAGCGATGTGGTTGCGCCGTTCTCTCCAGAGATTCTTACAGCTCTGGAAAGCAAACATCCCGCCCCGGCAGATGACCTTTCCTTCCCTGACCCCCCCAATTCGGAAACTCACTCTCTCGAAATTACAGCTCAGCAAGTATGTGCGGCCGTTTGCTCCTTTCGAAGTGGATCTGCCGGTGGCCTCGACGGCCTGACTCCGCAACATCTTAAGGACTTAATTTGTTCAGGCGCTGGGGCTGCTGGTGAGTCCCTTTTGAAAGAACTGACGGCCCTCATCAATATCATGCTCTGCGGTAATGTGAACGAAGCCATCATTGATATTTTGTACGGGGCCAATCTATGTGCCCTGCGCAAAAAGGATGGTGGCATTCGTCCCATTGCCGTAGGGTCAACCTTTCGTCGTATCGCAGCCAAAATTTGCTGCGCCTTCTACAGTGAAACATTGGCCAGCAAATTTCAGCCCTTTCAGCTGGGCTTCGGGTCCAAAGGAGGTTGTGAGGCTGCGGTACACGCTTTATCCACCTATCTTAATAGTGGTAAAGGTGAGGTCATCCTTAAGGTTGACATAAAGAATGCATTTAATTCTGTAAACAGGGACATCTTGTTGGCAGAGGTTCAAAAAGAAATCCCCAAAATTTACAGTTTTCTCTATCAATGCTACAGAAACCCCTCAAAACTACTCTATAAAGACAACCTTTTGGAATCAGCCGTTGGTTGTCAACAGGGTGATCCTTTAGGGCCAGTAATTTTTAGTTTAGCAATAAATCCAATTATTCGACAGTTAAATTCTAAATTCAACGTATGGTATTTGGATGATGGAACTCTGGGAGGTGATGTGGACACAGTTCTAGAAGATTTAACTTTGTTAAAAGAAAAATTTAGTTCTTTTGGTCTAGAGCTGAACTTGTCAAAATGTGAAATTTATCTTCCCCAGACCACTGACAGACTGAGTACCATTTTAAAATTTAATTCTATAGCTCCCAATATCAAAATTACAGAAAAAGATTCTCTTCACCTCCTGGGGTGTCCAATTTTTGATGAGTCATTTCCCTCCTTTATTCAGGAAAAAATTCAAAATTTTAATGATGTCTCGGAAAGACTTTTCAAAATTAATATACATTCGGCTTTCACTCTTATTCGTTTTTGTTGCTTTGGACCTAAATTTACTTATAACCTTCGCTCCTCCCATCTTTGGAAACACCCTCAACTTTTAGAAAAAATTGACCAAATTATTAGGAATACACTTTCTTCAATCCTAAATGTGGCCCTGGACGACCGTGCGTGGCAGCAAGCCACGCTTCCCATCCGCCTGGGTGGTCTTGGCGTCCGCAAAATTTCAAGTATAAGTTTACCGGCCTTCCTCTCCTCGGTCCACGGTGCCGAAAAATTAACCAGGAACATCTTATCTTCCTCACTGGTTCATTTTGAGGTACCGTTTTTGTCCGATGCGTTGAACGCTTGGAAAATGGCTTGTCCTAATACAGATTTGCCTGACAACCTGTCCTCCCAGAGACGCTGGGACGAGCCGCTCTGCAGTATTATACGGAATAATCTGTTAAATACGTCAATTAATACTGCGGAGCGTGCCCGTCTCCTGGCCGTGGGGGAATGGGAGTCAGGCTTATGGCTTCAGGCACTTCCGTCATCCACCATAGGCACCATGATGGATGATATGTCATTTCGGCTCGCTACAAGCCTTCGTTTAGGCGCAGCTTGTGTTGCTCCACATCGTTGTCACTGCGGTGAAGTTGTCGACAATCTCGGGCACCATGGCCTGTCCTGCTACAGGAGCGCAGGTCGCATAGCACGGCACGCCAGCATCAACGACATTATTCGTCGAGCTCTTGTCACCGCCGGCGTACCAGCGGTTTTAGAACCTAACGGTTTGGTACGTGACGATGGGAAGAGACCAGATGGTATGACGCTGATGCCTTGGAAGGTGGGTAGGCCTTTGGTGTGGGACGCAACTTGCGTCGATACCCTTGCGCCATCTCATGTTGCAAGTACGGCGGGCTGTGCTGCAGCAGCTGCTGCTGTTGCTGAGAGCCTCAAACGGCGTAAATACTGTAATCTTAATGGCAGTTACAGTTTTGAGCCGTTTGGGGTCGAAACGCTTGGCTCATGGGGCCCAAGCGCGCATTCTCTTTTTAAGGAAATATCTCGTCGACTGGTTGACACTTCACGAGACCAGAGGGCTGGCTATTTCTTTGGGCAAAGAATTAGCATTGCCATTCAACGTGGCAATGCCGCCAGTCTTCTGGGCACGTTTCCAGATGACAGCGATGTGGAGGAGTATTTTGACGCCTTAACGTCCTGTTGTTTTTAATTTAGTTTATATTTAGTTAGTTAGTTTATGTAAATACTGTTATTTTTATTTTATTGTAATATTTGGCGGCTATGTTCATATCTTTTTACAAACTTTTATTTAATACTTACAATGTTTGTTAGTTTATTTAGGTCAAAACAGTTTTTTTTTATTTGTGAGGGATTTGCTCTTGACTCTAGTCTAGGTCGACCTTACCCAGAAGAAGCCTGTTCACTCTAACTTTGAAGAGATTAGTGCTGTAAGCGTCCGGAAACACAGACGCAGGCAGAGAGTTCCACTCCTTTGCTGTGCGCATAACAAAGATGTTTGAAAACGCTTAGTGTGAATTTTAAAACAGTTATCCCTCAACCGACTGTGCTGAGGTTACACGTTTAGTTTGGATCGCAATATACTCTAATTCCAATATGGCAGACTCCCAAAGATGGCGAAATAGATATTTATTATAGCCCAAAGACATTCAAATATTTAGGGGCGATAGACGGGACAAGAATCGTTATCCAATATTTATTACTAGGTACTTAGTAAAAACTCTTTCTGTCTAGGGGCACATGCCTGTTTGTCAGGTAGCATTCGTGTTTCAAAATGGAAAAAGTTCGTGATCAAAATTTTTGTACAAAAATATTCCCAACGTCCGCTCTATTATTCTTTTAAATATCATGGGGGTATAACAAAGATATTTAAAAGAATAATAGAGCGGACGTTGGGAATATTTTTGTACAAAAATTTTGATCACGAACTTTTTTTTCGAATTCACACTAAGCGTTTTCAAACATCTTTGTTATGCGCACAGCAAAGGAGTGGAACTCTCTGCCTGCGTCTGTGTTTCCGGACGCTTACAGCACTAATCTCTTCAAAGTTAGAGTGAACAGGCTTCTTCTGGGTAAGGTCGACCTAGACTAGAGTCAAGAGCAAATCCCTCACAAATAAAAAAAAACTGTTTTGACCTAAATAAACTAACAAACATTGTAAGTATTAAATAAAAGTTTGTAAAAAGATATGAACATAGCCGCCAAATATTACAATAAAATAAAAATAACAGTATTTACATAAACTAACTAACTAAATATAAACTAAATTAAAAACAACAGGACGTTAAGGCGTCAAAATACTCCTCCACATCGCTGTCATCTGGAAACGTGCCCAGAAGACTGGCGGCATTGCCACGTTGAATGGCAATGCTAATTCTTTGCCCAAAGAAATAGCCAGCCCTCTGGTCTCGTGAAGTGTCAACCAGTCGACGAGATATTTCCTTAAAAAGAGAATGCGCGCTTGGGCCCCATGAGCCAAGCGTTTCGACCCCAAACGGCTCAAAACTGTAACTGCCATTAAGATTACAGTATTTACGCCGTTTGAGGCTCTCAGCAACAGCAGCAGCTGCTGCAGCACAGCCCGCCGTACTTGCAACATGAGATGGCGCAAGGGTATCGACGCAAGTTGCGTCCCACACCAAAGGCCTACCCACCTTCCAAGGCATCAGCGTCATACCATCTGGTCTCTTCCCATCGTCACGTACCAAACCGTTAGGTTCTAAAACCGCTGGTACGCCGGCGGTGACAAGAGCTCGACGAATAATGTCGTTGATGCTGGCGTGCCGTGCTATGCGACCTGCGCTCCTGTAGCAGGACAGGCCATGGTGCCCGAGATTGTCGACAACTTCACCGCAGTGACAACGATGTGGAGCAACACAAGCTGCGCCTAAACGAAGGCTTGTAGCGAGCCGAAATGACATATCATCCATCATGGTGCCTATGGTGGATGACGGAAGTGCCTGAAGCCATAAGCCTGACTCCCATTCCCCCACGGCCAGGAGACGGGCACGCTCCGCAGTATTAATTGACGTATTTAACAGATTATTCCGTATAATACTGCAGAGCGGCTCGTCCCAGCGTCTCTGGGAGGACAGGTTGTCAGGCAAATCTGTATTAGGACAAGCCATTTTCCAAGCGTTCAACGCATCGGACAAAAACGGTACCTCAAAATGAACCAGTGAGGAAGATAAGATGTTCCTGGTTAATTTTTCGGCACCGTGGACCGAGGAGAGGAAGGCCGGTAAACTTATACTTGAAATTTTGCGGACGCCAAGACCACCCAGGCGGATGGGAAGCGTGGCTTGCTGCCACGCACGGTCGTCCAGGGCCACATTTAGGATTGAAGAAAGTGTATTCCTAATAATTTGGTCAATTTTTTCTAAAAGTTGAGGGTGTTTCCAAAGATGGGAGGAGCGAAGGTTATAAGTAAATTTAGGTCCAAAGCAACAAAAACGAATAAGAGTGAAAGCCGAATGTATATTAATTTTGAAAAGTCTTTCCGAGACATCATTAAAATTTTGAATTTTTTCCTGAATAAAGGAGGGAAATGACTCATCAAAAATTGGACACCCCAGGAGGTGAAGAGAATCTTTTTCTGTAATTTTGATATTGGGAGCTATAGAATTAAATTTTAAAATGGTACTCAGTCTGTCAGTGGTCTGGGGAAGATAAATTTCACATTTTGACAAGTTCAGCTCTAGACCAAAAGAACTAAATTTTTCTTTTAACAAAGTTAAATCTTCTAGAACTGTGTCCACATCACCTCCCAGAGTTCCATCATCCAAATACCATACGTTGAATTTAGAATTTAACTGTCGAATAATTGGATTTATTGCTAAACTAAAAATTACTGGCCCTAAAGGATCACCCTGTTGACAACCAACGGCTGATTCCAAAAGGTTGTCTTTATAGAGTAGTTTTGAGGGGTTTCTGTAGCATTGATAGAGAAAACTGTAAATTTTGGGGATTTCTTTTTGAACCTCTGCCAACAAGATGTCCCTGTTTACAGAATTAAATGCATTCTTTATGTCAACCTTAAGGATGACCTCACCTTTACCACTATTAAGATAGGTGGATAAAGCGTGTACCGCAGCCTCACAACCTCCTTTGGACCCGAAGCCCAGCTGAAAGGGCTGAAATTTGCTGGCCAATGTTTCACTGTAGAAGGCGCAGCAAATTTTGGCTGCGATACGACGAAAGGTTGACCCTACGGCAATGGGACGAATGCCACCATCCTTTTTGCGCAGGGCACATAGATTGGCCCCGTACAAAATATCAATGATGGCTTCGTTCACATTACCGCAGAGCATGATATTGATGAGGGCCGTCAGTTCTTTCAAAAGGGACTCACCAGCAGCCCCAGCGCCTGAACAAATTAAGTCCTTAAGATGTTGCGGAGTCAGGCCGTCGAGGCCACCGGCAGATCCACTTCGAAAGGAGCAAACGGCCGCACATACTTGCTGAGCTGTAATTTCGAGAGAGTGAGTTTCCGAATTGGGGGGGTCAGGGAAGGAAAGGTCATCTGCCGGGGCGGGATGTTTGCTTTCCAGAGCTGTAAGAATCTCTGGAGAGAACGGCGCAACCACATCGCTGCTAAAAATGATCCTAGCTGCACCACTTATACCACCCTCACCTAATTTGGATTCTACATGATGCAATAACCCTCTTTGGGGGAGATACGATGTTAATTTAGGGTCGAAACTTTGGGCCGAAATATTACAATTATCTTTGATTTGTGCTGTTAAAGTTTTTTTTTTATTTGCCAAATTTTTTTGCACATGTAGAATTCTAAAGGGGAAGGTGAGTAAGTGTTCCCAAGCGCTTTGAGAGTTCTCTTGAACAACAAGGCGGACGCAGCGCGCTAAACTTAAAGCCACTGAAGGTCTCGCACCGCGAGGAACTCTCTTCAAAACAGGAGTTGAAGTTTTTAATTTTGAAAGATATTTCCAAAAGGGTGGCGTGTGTGAATCAGGTGTAAAGGAAGTGGGTATTACCGGACAGGATGAAGGTACATTGTAAGGTTTATGTTTCTTCCCCAAATGTATCTTCAAACCTCTTTCACCCTTAAAAAAGCGTGCTTGGGAACAGTGTGGACACCTCACTAGGTTATCCAGCGAAGTGGAAGGTTGACTGGCAGTCCTTTCGACGTCACTACAATCGACATTATTTTGCATGAAAAACAAAAAGATAAAAACTTACAGGGGTACTTAAAAACTTATCCTATTACTTATATAATAAAATACAATAATTTTTACAAACAAACACTTCACAAAATAAAATTGACATTAAATAGACTGTCATAAGATGCGCAGTCGCGCTGGCGGCCTAGGGCGCCACAAGCCGCGCCGACCACGCTGGCGTTTTGCGTAACCCTGACAACCGATGCCGTGAGACGGGCGTCGCGTTGCGTGATTGTATCCGATATGCACACAAAATTTCATACAAAACGGTTCAGCCGTTTTTGTAGGAGGAGGAGTAGGAGGAGTTTTGTAACAAACACCGCGACACAACAATTTTATTTATTAAATAAACTTTTGCTACGAGTTGACTCGCGCTGTCAAACCATCAATTTTTTTGCATTTCATAAAAACACTTTTAGGATGCAATATGTAATACAATTATGTTATGACTGAGATATTTCAAACTATATTTGTCTGTTGAAGGCAGAACTAGTTGGGAAACTCAAAAATAATTAAATAAAACCACCGAAGCAAATTTAGGGATCAGCGCGTTCGCAGTGCGTTCCAGGTTTTTTTTTTTTTTACAATTTGAATTAAATTTAAATGTTGATATTGTTACGAGCTGGGTACCAATTAAACACTAAAAATCTTTATTCAACACTGAACACTTAAACTTAATCACAAATACAAAACTAATCACTATTCACTTAGATATCACACTAGTAGTTCACTTCAATCGCTTCGTTTCGTAACCAAAATCAGACCAACTCCTCCTGCTAACCTGTCGTCTAATTTACTTATATGGCCGACCGAGTGCCGAGAAACTTCCACAAAATCCGTGAACGTCTAGGGGAAACCCAGCCTTCGAGAAAGTTCCACAACCTTCTTGAACCTTCTAGATAGCTCCATAGTGGCGTGGCACTAATCATCCTAGAAAGTTCAAGAAGGATTGGTGCCACTATGAAGCTCGATGTAATTACTGATTGCAATCATACAATTATAACTATTATAGGTAGATAGATTGTCATGTTGTCTATTTTAATTCTCAAAATGGCTGTTATGTCATATACTTGTAAATTTGTAATGGCTGTCAACAATGTTGTTGGGTGTGACTAGTTAGTGCAGTGTGCAACGTTTTGTAGCGAACCTATATTAGGTATATCTATGCAATGCAATGTATGAAGTGTTATACTGTGGACGTGGAATGTCGATTTGTGAAGTCTGTGGTGACTGCCACATTGGTCTAGTGATCGCAGGCGCAACTGCTGAGCATGAGGTCCTGGGTTCGTTCCCAGTCAGGGCAAATTCGGTTGTTCTATCAGAAATTTCTCGATAGCAGCCACGGATTCCAGATTTATGCCCGGTTGATGGCAATAGGCTCGCCCCCTATAACATGGGACTTAAACATAAGTGGCAAAATGTGGGTGTTCTAATGAGTACACCTCTGCCTAAGCCTGCGTGGATTTCACGCGAGATGTGTTTGTGTTAAATACGAGTTTACAGCAGACCATTAAGGGGTGCATTCAATTTAAATTAGGTACTTATACATTCAAATTATTGCAGCCTTGTACTGTAAACTGCAGGAAGTCTCCGTATATATTCTTGTTTTTGTCACCTCGTCAAATTATACATTTTTCAATGGATGTATATTTGGGACTATTTGATTTTAATAAAAAACATTACACATAATTTATTTTTGAGAATTCATTCAGTTAGCATTTTCGATTCTGTCGAGCATCCACAACATTGCAAACAACAACAAACTTCAACTTATATTTGGCGGCCAAAATTCATGATGTGTTTGACAACTAAAACTGTGTGTCAAGTAAAAAATTAAAATGTCCGGACATCCCTTGTAATTTATTATAGACTGATAGCTGATTAGTCCCTAAAACGTTCATAGTATCAAATTTTGAAACTAGGATTTTGGATTATCATGCGAGTAACGTCTGTATTGAATAATTAAAATAATTTTAACTAACTTTTGGAGGCCACTGTACCTACTGTTTAACTAATAGGCAAACATTGTTTAAAAGGAATCGTGAGGGAACATAAAATGACCTACACTGAATAGTAAAATCGGAGCTGAAAGTTACACAATGATTTGCCAATTACAGCTTGAAAATTTGTTTTATAGCAAGCAATACAGTTTCGAGTTTTAAGTCGGGCCGAACCGGATTTACGTCGTTTTGTTTTGTGTTTGATTCGTAGATGGCAAGGATTAAAATTCTGAAAAAAAAAAACATATTACATACTTCACACTTCGTTCTACATATTTCCTTCCGATACACGATTACTTGCACTTTACTGCATCCAATTAAATCGCAAAGTAAATTGTCATTTCATTTGAGTTATATTAAGCTTTGAACAATAAAATTTATATCATAATAAAGGTCGTAAAAAATGTGACAAAAAACGTCCACCATAATGTGAAATATGAAAATACCTATACCACTAATTCCAAAACCAAGTGTTTTCTGCTTTTCATGCGCCCGCACCGTGTTATTTAGTCCCGAGCGGAACGCGTTGGAATTCGGATGTGTATTTTGTGCCAAATTTTTCGCGACACCCCTCTCTGTTCTGTTACCGAGCCAAATATTGTTAGTAAACAATAAATAATACCTGTGTAAATACAGCTACCTATTCTGCGCATCCCTAGCGCTCAGTCGAAACGATTCTGTTAGGGTGAACCACACTATTGATAGAAGGAAGGATGACAAGTATAATACGTATAAACGCAATGTAAATTTTTCAATACCTATATTAAAATATTATTAATAGAATATCTTAAATAAACATTTTTCTTTTTGCTCCTCAACAAATTACCTAACATTAGTTTGTGTCCTAAACTAAAAAAATAAAAAATTGTTTTATTTTAAAATTAGGCTGATTTGTGGCTTCATATATTATCTTTGCTTCTCCTTTACCCTGTAAAGGTTAAGCAAATTAAATCTTAATATCTTATTAGGGAACCGATCACTTTTCCGAATTTTGTATGTTCGAAGTTCATTTTACAGAAAACTAAAACCCACGTCTTTTTTGCTATATGCGTTATTTGACATCCTATTTTTAGATCATCGAAGTATCTATCATATTCATGTATCACATGTACACACATCAAAAGTGTCTAGGGATCAACATATATTTTTGCAATAACTTTTCTCATGATTGATATTAATTAAAATTTTCTTTAAGGATTCATCAAATAAAGTGTTTTCGTTTGTCACAGTAACGATAAACCAAGTCACCTTTGCATTAATAAAGAAATTTGCCATTTTCTAATAAAGGGATTTTTGACATTTGAACCACTAACATTAAAGTTCGAAAAAAAGACTGAAATAACAGTTTTCTTTAAAATTTTATTGGGTAACTTAAACAATTAATAATCCGTGTTTCTACCGCGAACACTAACAACACAAGAACATCGGTTTGGCATACTCAAAATGAGTTCATCCAAATCACGCTGTGGAATGGCCGCCCATGTTCGTTGCAACAACAAAAAAAGGTCTTCTTGCGACTGGATACCCTCCATATTCGGCAGAGCTCTTCTCTGTAGCATATCCCATGCATGCTCAATCGGGTTCAAGTCTGGCGACTGAGCAGGCCAGGGCAGGACATTGATGTTAGCTGCGGCGAGAGTCTGTCTTACAACTCTTGCGGTGTGCGGTCGTGCATTATCATGCATTAACTGAAATAAGGGACCGATTTGCACTTGTAGAGGAACGATGACGTCTGATACAATCGTCTCAGCATAAATTTGAGCGTTGAGGTTGCCTCTGATCCAAATCAACTCAGTTCTTCCGCCGATCCAAATACCCGCCCATACCATGATGGTTCCACCACTATAAGGATGGACTTCCTGGCAGGATTTTAATCGCTGTTGGCGTCCAGGGGTTCTCCAGTGTCGTATACGTCTTGTATCCGGTCTCATACCAAAACGAGACTCATCAGAAAAGCACACGAAACGCCATTGTTCTTCTGCCCAATTTCTGTGTTCAAGAGCCCATTGATATCGAATCCTACGATTGTGCATTGCTATAGGTGGTACCCGTAGCGGTCTTCGGGAATGAAGGTTCACTTCATGCAAGCGGTTTCTGACTGTTTGGTCGCTAATTAAGTTCCCTGAAGAGTGATGAAGCCTCACGGCTAACATCATGGCGGTTATTGTTGGAGCTCTTCGAGTTAAGATTTGAATGTATCGGTCTTGTCTCCGTGTGGTGCAGCGATACCGTCCTCCATGGCGCTCAGCCACGGTACCAGTGCTTCGGTAACGTGTCCAAAGTCGACTGATAACACTCTGACTTGTATTCAGAGCTAAAGCCACAGTACGTTGCCGGGAACCAGCTTCTATCATTCCCACGGCTCTGAGCATTTCTTCCCTGCTTAAATGACGTCGCCGCTCCATAATAACGTTGGTTTTAATCAGTAGTAGGGAAACAGTAGCACTAATAATGTCTTCAATGCGTTGTATGTTTTTATAGGGAAAATATTGACAGCTGATTTTCATCTTTTACTCGAATTTGATTCACAGTTCCTGATTCAAATTATGAAATGCACCAAAAAGGATCCATATAAATTTATAAAATCATAAATTTATTACAAAGCCACATCTCAATCTCAAGAAATCCGCATAAAAATGCTTGATCCCTAGACACTTTTGATGTGTGTATTATTTTATCGAACCTTATTTCGCCGATTTACAAAATATTGTTTTACTATTGGCCGAAGCCTCTTTTGAACTTCTTTTATTTGCCAAGTGATTTATGCTATATTTTCACCACATTGAAACAAAATTTTACGGAATATTATTTGGTCTCAAATATATGTATAGCCGGTTACTTGTTAGCATTTTCAATATTATGGTTTATTTCGTGTCTCCTCGACTTGCCGGGGCTGGGGTAAGCGATGAATGCCTACGGCGCTAGGGTAAAACGACAAAAAAATATTTATTAAGTAATTAACATTGTCCAAATAGAATCTACAATAGATAATCAGCTTATCATAATGACTTCACAAAATTCTCACGGATTCGACATCCTCCTGATCTGTTAAGATTAATACTAAAAACCTCTATCTTTTTTTCCGCAATTTTATGAATATTAACTCGAAGTAAATAAAACTTAACTTTGTATAATACAGCCATTAAAATACATGAGTGTTTATGTTAATAAAAACCTGTTAGTTTTAACTGACTTAGCTGATGTACTATTAAATAAATAAATCATGAAGTAATGGCCATGGCACCTGAACTTTTAATGAAAAATCTACCTCGCAACGTTCGCGTAGAACGTACGTATATATGTAACTAGGTGAAAGGTGGAAGGTGAACCATACAGTGGCGATTACCGACATATTTTTAATTAATTACCCGTTTAATTTCAAATAGTAACTACCTAGTCGATAGTTCAACGGTAAAACTGTTTAAATGAGAATTCACAATTTAAATAAACCGAGAAAATGGTAATAATCGATAACAGAGGCAAAACTTTTTAAAAGATAAATAAATGGAACTATAATTTAGGTTTTTTTGTTCCGGTTGATTCAAGTTTACAGAACTTATCAAAGACCGGTACAGTACAAACAAGGTTATTTACCGACGATAAAGTTTAAAGAGACCCGCATTTGATAATAATTAACATAATTCTGGTTTGAAAGTCAATCGCAGATTTAAGCAATACATAAGTACGGTACTAATTAATTAAATGACAAGTCAAGTAAACCAAAACAACAAAAAAACGGACAAGTGCGAGTCGAACTCACCCACCGAGGGTTCCGTAGTATTTTGTAAAGACTTTTTTATGATTTAATTACAAATGAGTAGTTTTCAGACATTTCCCTGTACTTGTAGTATAAGACTTTATTACTTGCCAAATTTTATAGTTCTAGGTCAACGGAAAGTACCTAACCTATAAATTTTGATTTCCTTGAAATTGTCGAAAATGTCGAAATAGACTTTTTTGCGGCAGAAACGGCCATATCTTTTTTTTACGTTAACTTAGAAGTTTGATTTCTTTACAGGTTCAAGGGACTGTAGATTTGAGTATATGGTTTTATTTTTAATTCGATACCTCCACGCGTTCCCGAGATAAAGGGTTTTGGCATATAGTCAAACCTACGGACAGACGGACAAAATGATGCTAAAATGATCCTATAAAGGTTCCGTTTTTCCTTTTGAGGCACGGAACCCTATAAGAGCCTATAATAACATAAAAACCACTTACTTACCATTTATTATAAGAATGCCTGGTAAGCCAAGACTAAGACTCTTTAATCAACTGATCCCAAACAGGCGGGACCCGCGATGGGTGGTTGTCATTCAAAAGATCGCGCTTAAGACCTAGTTGAGACTCACGCAGACCAGAGAGCATGGATGGCACAAAGGGTAGAACGCTAATACTCAGCAGCGGCTGGAACAAGGTTGATGATGATAATGGCAAGGCCTCTGATAGAAAAACGTTAGGTACGATAAACATTGTTGAGCCGTCAAACCTGCCTTCATGCCGTGCCCTCGACGCGTCATACTGCGCAGTGCACCTTGCCGTAGGAAAACAGGTCTTTAAAAAAAAGATGACTAAGCTGCTAACTGGCGGATTACGAGGATGTTGATTTCAGTGTGTAGTAAGGCATGTTTATAATAAATCATTGAAGATGGTGTATCTGCAGTTATTTAGCAGAAGATTTTACAATTATGCAATTTTTTCTGACAAATACCTCATTTGATCTCAGCCCTATTCTCTATAGACTCTTTTATGATAAACGCATTTTGCATAGCGTCAATACAAAAACTATTCTAATGTGAATTAGTTGTTAACAGTTTTTATCTTTTTTAGCCTGTACTCCCACTCACTGCTTGGCAAAGGCCTGCCCCAATTTCTTTCATGAGCTCTTTTCCCGTGCCTTCTCGAACGCGTACGCGTCCTGATTGTCTCACCACCTCTTTCACACCCATTTTTTTTTTTTTTTTTTTTTGCGGATTGGAAATCATCAAATGACTTCTCCCGCTCTGGGCGGAGCGGGAGGGAGTGTCAGACTTGTACTGACTAAAACCCACCCATGTTCCTTCTTCGCCCTTTGTGTTCCAGGGCCGCGGTATCTCTTTCGAACAACCCGCAGCCCTGGCAGGACCCGCAGCCCTGGCAGGTTTCGCACCCTTCGCCTGGAGATTTTTGCCCAGCGGTTATCGTGCATTCGGCTGATGTGACCTACCCTTTTCTATTTTAGTCTAGCAGCTTTCTTGCTAACATCCATGACGTCTACGGCCACAACGTCCCGTTTTGGAACGCAGCGAGGTGTTTGGAATGTGTGTGTGAGGTGTTTTATGGTGTCTTGTCTTTTGAAACCCGGAATGCTGCGTTCCTTGCCCTTTGGCAAATCTCCAAGGTGGAACTTCAGCGACTCGGTGACCGACCAGGTCTGAGTACGGTAGGTTATGAGTTTAGGATGGACACGATGCACATGTCGATGAGTTTGTCGTCAGGAGAGCGGAAGATCACCCTCAATTGGCGTCTTCATGGACCAATAGCTTTTCTAGGCGTTTTCGACTCGGCGATCGATTTCTGTATCTAGCCTATTTTCGAAAGATACTAACTGGCCCAAGTAGATATACTCATAGACGTAATGTATTTCCTGCTCATCTATCAAGCCCCTATGCCTAGTGTTGTTGGTCATTAGCTGGGTTTTAGACCGATTCATCGCAAGTCCCACCCTAAAGCTGGCCTGCCACGATGGCATTAAGTATTAAGTTGTTAGAGCATGGTTTGTAGTTCCAGGGCTGTGGGGGCAAAAAGGACTTTACTGTCGGCAAATTGGAAGTTCGTCAACCTTTGTGATTGTCCATGCGTTCTAAATATTTCCTCAAGAGTGCTGTAATAAATAAAGCCGATAAAATAAACTAAACTAATAAAAAAATTGCAATAATAAGTGTGTCATTAAATGAGTCGTCGTGTCACGTTGCAGACAACGCGCTTGCATGTCAGCGTGCGCGTGCGACCCGTCTCATGCCCGTAGCGACTGTAGTACATACCTACGACAGTACGACCAACGTTCTCGGAAGACTAGGGCCGAGTGGCCGACTAGTATAGACAAAGACGCCGTAAATTGACTGGGTAGCTGTGTCATGTCAAATGCGTTTTATCCATAGCGTCATGTTTATTTTCACACAGCTTCAATCCAAATAACCAGCCGTTCTTAGTCCTCATTTATTTTCGTTTGTCATTGTGAAGTATCTGCTTTCTGTAAATATGTGTGTAACTTTATTAAAAACTTGTGACCTAAAGTCAACAACCGTACGTTGGTATGTACGTACCTTACGTGTTGGTTTATTTATATGATGCTATGAAACTTAAACGCTATTTGGATCCCGAAGCACGAACACATATGAACATGATGCACATCTGTAATTTTAGTTATTATATAAGTCAGAGTTATGGAACCTGTCGGGCACAGCAAGATCAAGAAGGAGAGACTAGTAGAGAGGAGGAAGAACAATGGGCGCTTAAGGTGGAAGCGACTGGGTGGCCCGTGAAATTTAAATTTTGTTACGTTTTTTTCAGCTAATTTATTCCACGTTTCAGAAAATGCGGTCATATTGAGTAAATACATAAAAACTTGACAACTTGACTGAATGGAACCTCATAACTTCCAGTTTGGTCAATCCAGGGTCAATCTCTGCTCGAGTGTTTCTAACCTAGGGGAGTAGCGGTGGCCCGGCAGCGGTTGTATTTTGACGGTCAGTGTCAGGTTTTATGTTGAATAAAATATAATACGCGGCCGTAACTAATATGGCTTAACTGAGTTATAATAATTAAAGTCATCAAAACAAACCCTTTATGTTCATTTAACCCCAAAGGATGACTTTTTCATGAAATAGTCATTCATTGGGATTAAATTTACTTAAAGGGGTTGTATTGATGATTTTAATGACTACAATTATGTAAAAACGTACGTTTTACGGCCGCGTATCATATTTTATTCCACATTAAACCTGACACTGACCGGCAAATTTCCAAAAACGTAACAAAATTTGAATTTCGCGGGCCACTGTCGCTTCTACCATAGTGTGATAAATTATATTTTTAGGTACCTAGTTAATAAGTGTATGTTTAATATTACTGAATATAATTTAAGAATTATAATTATTGTTTTTTAAATTACATACATTTATTCAATTTGTGACATTGTTTAAACCCTTTTTTTTAAATTATTTATTATTTTTTTATTTACTATTATAATTTATTGTGTTATTTATTATCCATTGTAAGTTATTTAATTGGATGCTCCATACTTATTTAAAAAGAAAAATATTTTATGCATTTTAAGTAGGTAGGCGTATGTTTTGAAGTTACTTAATTATTATTTTTTTATTTTTTATTTATGTATTCGCTTATATACTATAGTAACATTTGCTTCCAAGGAAAACCAATTAATTTATTGATAAATATATTATTATTTATTATATTATATATTTATTTAGATTCTTTATTATTTCGGGTTACTTATTATATAATATATTTTATGGCCATGACAAAGGTACTATTGGAGAGCATTTTTAGACGCGATGTTGGTAAGTTTAGTCTATTTACGTTTGGATACCCTCTTTTTGTAAAGAATTCTGGGATTTTTAAAACTTATGATTTAGAGGTTATTTGGAAAATTTGATTTATCGAATTTTATTTATTCAAGTTAAACATGAACAGAAATAGTTATTAAATACTATATTATTTCAAAATACTTATATCAAAATGATCTTAACAACAAAAAAAACGGGCCAAGTGCGAGTCTTACTCGCACACAGGGTTCCATAGCCCCAAACAATATAATAACAATATTTTTAACGGTCATTAATTAATAAACTTCCACTCAACCGCAAAACTAAATTTGTTTTCATAATAAGTTAGTGATAAACAAAGTTACTGTTGCAGTTTGGTGAAAAAGTCCTATATCTCAAAAACTAAATATCAAATCTTATTCAAACCAATTTTCGTTGAAAGTTTTTTTTACGTTCTATATCCCAAATTTTTTTCAGAAATTTTCTTGTCTTAGTTTAGAAATTAGAGGGGGGGGTGGACACACGTTTTACCACTTTGGAAGTGTCTATCTTTCAAACGAGTGACTTTAAAAAAAAAATTGTTTTAGGATCCTCAATGTCATTTTAAAAGACCTATCTATAGACACCCCGCACGGATAGATTTGATGTTTTTTTTTTTCACATCTCCCTACCAAGTTTTAAAATAAAACGCGAAGCTACAGTCCCAGTCACAAGGCATAATAACTTGTGAAAGTACTTTAGTTGCCCATTCCGTAGCGTAGATCTCTATGGAGAAGAACGGGCAAGAAACTCCATGGACACTCTTTTAAATCAAAATATTTTACAAAATCTTGGTTACATCATTCATGTTAAAAGTTACAAATATGTGAGAACAATGTAGAAATACGGGCAAGTTAAGAGCGTCCAGAGTAAAAGATCAAATCAGTAATTAAAAATAAAGTAATTAAAATAAACCGTGGCAGCTAAGAGATGACCAGTCACAACTGACAGCGCCCGTTCACGAACATGACGCATGTATTCCGTTTTTTGCCATTCGGCTACGGAACCCTAAAAAGGATTTTGTTTTGTGATGTTCCATTTCTTCAAGTTTATTTGCGAGAGCAGGTTCTGGAGGTCAGAGAGGCAGTCGCTCCATGAAAAATACTGGGACTCAGCTGCATCCGCGACTGGAAGCTGACCCTAACATAGTTGGGAAAAAGCTTAGCAGATAGTGATGTGCGAGAGCAGATATTTTCCGCATACGTAGTACCTGAGGCAGCGGTTATGCCTACCTAAAATACTATTGTTACTATGCCTAAAAACATGGAAAGGTCCAAAAGTTTCCGGCTATAAAATTAAGGCTTAATATCCAAACAAAAATGGATTGAAATAAAGGAAGACCATTGAACAAAAATATGGCTATATTACTGTGTAACTAGAGAAAACTTCAGTAACTTAGTGATATGATAGTTTTGTATCTCTGATGTGTGTAGGTCGGAACCTTTTGGACTTTAATGATTGTCACGGACTCACGGACCACACCTACTATGGGCATACTTAGTATGTAGTGTATGCACATGTTTTTTTTTTTGCGTTTTAACAACGTAGAAGTAGCGTGAAACAAGAAACAATCCATGTCTACTCCCGTTAGATTAGCGTTATGGAAATAGTACCCACCTGTTATGCTACTTCACATTTCTATCGAAGACTACGCTGTGGGGGTCTATTCTTGTAGCGCTCGACATCGACATTTGACTCGTATGATTTCCGATTTAATAGTTGCTGTTCTATTAATTGATATTTCGATATTCGACCTGCTCTTGATGAGTATGGACAAAGTTACGTACGTACCTTTAGTCGTCAAGGTCCATTCACTTATCCACTCCTTTTCACTGAAATCACCCCTAAACAATCTATCTAACTTTTCTTAGGTAATCTCCTTCATCCAATTACATATTCATCACTGTTAGTTATTAGTAATAGAGTGGATTTCGACGTCTGTAGTCTATTTATGTCGGGGTTGAAAATAAAATAACAGCTGAAATTGAAATGAGGACAGGTGACAGATCAAATGCGACTTATCTATTGAGAGGAAAGTGTTTACGTCGGGAAAAAGCCATATTGCCATTAATAAATAAATACTTTAATGGTCTGCCTCATTGGTCTAGTAGCTGCAATCGCGACTGCTGAGCATTGAGAACCTGGGTTCGATTCTCAGGTTGGGCAAAGTGTTATTGGGGTTTTCCATTAGAAATATGTCAGTAGCAGCCACGGAGTACTTATTTGTGCCCGGTGGTTGGCAATAGGCTCGCCCCATATTACATGAGACTTAAACATAACTCCTCTGCTTAACTCTTCGGGGATTACAGACGTGATGTTAAGCTGTTACTTTAGTGATTCAATTTTATTCTTTCATTCGACATAATAAAATTTTATCGATGGTACTATTACCAAATTGTAGGGCGCAGTTCTATTCTATTCTATTTTTAATTATGGCAAGCAGAGCCGATTTCGACTATTCTGCCAATGTCGAAATTGACTTGGAAAAGCAAGTGTGTATACAAAAAGTGTTACAAGAAAAGAATTCATAAGAAAAAACTTTGACGAATTGACGATACATTGGACTTAATGTAGATCTTGTGGGGGTTAGTACTGGACTGAAACAAACAAAAAGTATATAATTAAATAAATAACATAGATGTTAACACATTCATAATATACGTAGGCCACACACAGAATAGGGGAATACAAATATTATAATTTTATATTATTGTGACGGATAAAAATCATCAACGCCACAAGCAGTTCAGGAGTGGAATTAGGGCGCAGCTACTGAGGACTTTAATCTTGCGTTAGTAGCGTTAAATTAGAATATTCTGAACTGCAACAATTGCATGTACAATAATTAACTAATGGGAGTAGTCAATAAGACTCAAATGATTTCGAAATAGCGACCAGATCCCGATGGATTGCATCGAAATAATGTATAATGCATGTGACCGGTGGCCAGCGCGGCACGGCTCGGTACATTACCATACGAAGTAGTAGGAAATCTGAAATGAATCGACAATAATAAAAAAAGAGGAATAATTTGTCATCAACTCCGGCTGAAAAAGTCCCCAGTTATAAACAATTACAATAAGCACGTCACCTACCATAGACAACATTTAAAAAATAGTTATATTATTATTAATCATAAGACCTCATTAACCTGTATTAAGGTACAAAGAAATTGACAGGTAAACGTGTAAGTGACAAGATGTAGGAACGTGGAGGAGGCAAAGGAAATGTGTTCCAGTTACAGGGATCGATGGCACGTGGCCGCAGTGTTCAATAGTTTCCGACATGTTCATTGGAAAAACTTGAGTATATGTAGGTAGTTAGGTACCAATAATATCTATGTATCTTTTTAAATTGGCTTAAAAGTATTTTGGCTCTCTTTGAAATATCTAGTTAGTCTAGTTATCTATTTGGTCTAGCAAAGGACACATCTAAGTATCTATACAAATAAATAAAATTGAAGTGTCTGTTTTTAATATTAAAATAACCGCTTTTTACTACATGCATAAAGTACGCACGTTTTAAAACGTGCGTACTTGCGTAGAACGTACTTACGTAGTACGTACTTACGTAGTCATATACGTGTATGACTTTAAAGTAAATACAGGTTATGGTAGCAGTTGTTTTTTTAAATAACAAATACTGGTGCTAGACCTTGTGAAAAGCTTGCTGTCCAGGAGCACAGCCGAACTGTACTCTAAATGTAAATTGTGAAACAATTATATAAGGATACAATTGCGTATTAGACTGGCGAATTTAGTATCTATCTGGTCGGGCTAGCTCGATATGCAAATTAAATTCCGATGTGCCAATATGCGACATTTCACAACGATTTGAAATAATTATCGTAGCTTCTTATTGTCTATGTGTGGCCTAGTAGCAAGCTGTCAAATCCCATGACAAATGACAGGATACTATTGAGTCTATTGATTATGACAAGTGACTGATGGGTAGTTAATTAGAGCCTCTAGATGAATTCCCAAGCCTTCAAGCAACAACGATCGAAGTTACGGATAACAATAAGGGCCGATTGTTCAATCCTCAGTTAAACAGTCGAATAACTATCAAGCGTTTAAAATTATCTGTCTGTTTATCAAGCAAATAAATGTTTTCAATTTTTCAATCGTATTTTATCTACAGAATAGCTATCAGTGGTCTATGCTAGCCAACTTCACACTATTGATGTGCAAGCGAGATGCACAGATACAGTATACAACGTGTTAGACAAGAATAGCAACAAAACGTGCATTTAACACATGGGACGACATGAATACAATTTTGGAGAACTTGCTTGAAAAAAGAAAACAATGGTTAGACTTTTATTATTGTTATTTAAAATATGCCAGTTGCATAGAATCGTAGGGTGATTAGTAGTTATAGTATTGATGTGTAAAAATTCTGATTTAATTATTGTAAACAATTGTTCGCTTAACATTTGTTTGAAAAAAAAAACTGTTTCGTGTTTGATTGTAATATTTAAGATAATATCATGATTATTTTTTATTGTGTTGCTGTTTGTTTTTCCTTAAATAAGTAAATGAATTATTATTTTATTCTCAATTAATGAAAGTAGGTTATGGTATCATATTTCAAGCAAAATCTTCTCCAAAATTCATTGTCGTCACGACAATGAATTTTGCCTTCAATCTTTTTTTTTTAGGCTTCTCTCGTAAAAGTCGGTTTTTCCTCTCAGGTAATTAAATAATTAAGGAATTCACGTTCTTCCTCGATTTCTGAATCATCAATTGTTCAAACACATCCTTCATAACAAACCACCGTACCTATGTCGTTTTACCAAAACGAATGAAACAGTCCAACATAACCCAAATCATCACTTATTTGGGGAGATAAAACCCTAACTGGCCCTTATAGTAGCAGTTAACTTTATTCCTCCGTTAGGGGCTTTATTAGACAGTTAACTACTATCTGACCATTGAAAAACCAAAAATATTGCTATTCAACGAATAAACGCTATCTAATTGTTTATCTGAGGATTGAAAAATCGGCCCTAAGTCGAATAAGTTTAGGAAATATAGAAGTTACACAACACGTGCCGAAAGAAGAGCTTTTAATTTGCAACGATGTTAACATTTTTCTTCTTCTTCTTTCATCTACGTTCTACGAAAAGTTAATGTCGATACGTATTGAAAATGTTTTTTTTTTTCGTCTCCGTCGTTGGTTCTATACAGGTTAGCGGCGATTGGCGGCGGCGGCCTCTCGCGTCCAGCCCTGGTTCAATCCATGGTCCGGAGCGAGAGGGAATGGGAAGCCGTCGCCTCCTTATGCGAAGCAGTCATGCTAGCGAAGGAGGTGGCGGAACGTGAGAGGGAGACAAACTCACGTCCCAGCCGCCGCGGGAGACGCTCCGGGCGTCGGGGGGCAACCAGTGGCCCCAGGCCACCGTAGGCGCGGGCCTGTGGACGGTGAGTAATGGGCTAGCTCACCGTCCGTCCGTCTTATGACGACAGGCCGTGCCGACGGCGCGTTTGTGTTCCACGCGCGCCTCAAGGAGATGTCAGCAAATCGGAAGGAGTCCGAGAGGGCCGATGCCTGTCAGGACTGCGGGTTGTTCGAAAGAGATACCGTGGCCCTGGAACACAAAGGGCTAAGAAGGAACATGGATGGGTTTTAGTCAGTCAAGTCTGACACTCCCTCCCGCTCCGCCCAGATCGGGAGAAGTCATTTGATGATTTCCCATCCTTAAAAAAAAAAAAAGTTCTATACAGGTGGAATGGACATCGAAGCACACTCGATTACCACGTATAAAGTAGGTACAGTACAGCACTCATTTCGAACAGATAGTTTTCTTTTCGGTAAATTATAAACAAAAGCGGTTTCATAAGCACCATCACAAGTGTATGGAAGAGCCGTTTAGGTATTATGTCTAGGAACAGCTGTTACATGTACCGTCTATTGCACTTTTGTAAGAAACAGCTCATGATGTTTTTTTCTGTGTGCGGGATTGTTATACTGAATACATGAATGGTACTTCATCGATTGTGCGTCGATGGAAGGATGTGGAAGGGACTTTCACCCTGTTTAATAGGTACATGCCGTTACCGGAGGCATTTTTTATTTAATTAACTTACTTTTAGAGTTTCTCTTTTAGAAAATGTTTTTGATTAAGCAGGTACTTAATATGACCAATTTACCCGACAAAAAATAATAAGTACGGGAATATGCGTATCTTTGTACAAGTGCGAGTCGGACTCGCACACGAAGGGTTCCGTACCATTATTTATAAAAACGAGCAAAAAAATCACTTTTTGTATGAGAGCCCCCTTAAATATTTATTTTATTCTGTTTTTAGTATTTGTTGTTATAGCGGCAACTGAAATACATAATCTGTAGAAATTTCAACTGGCTAACTAACCGGTTCGTGAGATACAGCCTGGTGACAGACGGACAGAACGGACGGACAGCGATGTCTTAGTAATAGGGTCCTGTTTGACCCTTTGGGTACGGAACTCTAACCAACCGTCTACAGCGAAATCTTGAGTTTGAACTATATTAATTTTGATTATCATCTTATCTTACCTTATGCCAACTATGTACGTTGAGGTTGACTTCCAGTCTAACTGCCAAGCTGAACTCCACGACTGAGTCACTGGGTAATAATATTATGCTATTAATGGTTGTTAGAGTTTCGACTTTGCCAATATTAATATAGGTCAATTGGAATATTAAGGTAGGGAATTACTTCATCATCATCATCAGCCTATAAAGTTCCCACTGCTGGGACACAGGGCACCTCTCTATGAGAAGGAGTGGGCTGTTATCCACCACGCGGACCCAGTGCGGGTTGGTAGATGTCACATGTCTTCGAATTTTTAGTTCTAGGACATGCCGGTTTCCTCACGGTG
Organism: Cerastis leucographa; assembly: GCA_963082945.1. NCBI lineage: Eukaryota > Metazoa > Arthropoda > Insecta > Lepidoptera > Noctuidae > Cerastis > Cerastis leucographa. The sequence goes on from OY720361.1 coordinate 8,753,273, forward strand.
TTTTCCTTCACCGTTTTTGAGAGCAACGGTGATGAAATAATTTACACAAAGTAATACGCCTGCCTGGGTATGAACCCATGGCTTACTGCTTGTTAGTCGGGGCTGCCACTACTAGGTCACCGCTGCTCTAGGTCTTACTTCATTATCATTATCATTAGCCTATAATGTTCCCACTGCTGGGACACAGAGAGGTTTAATAGTAAATTGTTACCCTAGGGGTGAAAGTAACTTATTTAGTCCCGAGACGGGGTTTGGAGGGACTAAATAAGTCTTTAACCCGAGGTAGACACTGTGCTTTTCAGTACGAATACAAGGAAAGTAAAAATAAAAACATGAATTAGCTAAAGAAAATTTTTTTAAATTTTATTTGACATAAGTCAACATCTTTTCCCGTCTATTTTGTTTTTTTTTCTGTGGCCAGCCAGCTATTCAGTCATTATTTTTCATTTTCATCATTGAAAAAATGGTAAATATTTTTCCCAAATCTATGTTATTTTAAAGAAATTGTTTAAACTAAATTATAATAAATTTATTAAAAAATATAGATTCTTTAATCAATACTTAACTTTAGGTTATTTCAATTTTACATCGTGCTGCATAGAAAGTTGGAACATGGTTCAATAAAATTGTGAAAATAGAACTAGTTTTTTTTTATCATTTGGCATCTGTCAGTTGAAAGCGATTCTCCCTAGGGAGGAAAAGTATTACTTTCAACCCGCTCCTCAGGCAACTTCAGACCTACTTTCAGAGTATGAGTAATGAAAATTAATTTTAATTGAGGTCTTACTTATTTCGAGTTAATTGATGAGATGAAATACTAAACCTTTTAACCTTCTAACCTTTTTAATGAATACTCGACAACTGAAGGGTAAAAATAATGTCGTAAGTTTGAACAATGTTATAATTTACACAAGTCTACGTAACTAGATGTTTGACGTCGGTTTCATCTACCCACATAATTCTGTCATGAACTCAAAAATTACGAAATCCTTTTCAAAAAGGAAATGAGAGAATAAATAAAATAGCAGCATAAACTTTAAACACCAAAAGATAAGATTAAAAAATATCCATACTAATATTATAAATACGAAAGTCACTCTGTTTGTTTGTTACCTTTTCACAACTAAACGGCTGATCGGATCTTTATGAAATTTGGCAAGAAGATAGATTTCAACCTGGGGAAGGACATAGGCTATATATCATTACGCTACGACCAATAGGAGCGGAGCAGCAATGAAAAATGTTGTGAAAACGGGGAAAATGTGACGCAGACGAAGTTGCGCGGGACAGCTAGTATTTTATAAAGACGTCAGAAAAGCGATGAAAATATAAACGTACCTACGCGCGATAACAGCCTTGAGAAATTGCATTGTGTACTCTCGACGTTATCAGTGACGACTGACGACTGACCATGTTACGCATTACTTGCCTACGATAACGAGTAACCAGTAAAGAAATGACCAAATAAATCTACCCATACTCGTGATACGCTTGACGTTTACGAACAACGCGCTTCCACTGACCATGACGTAGACAACGTATTTTTTTTCATTAATCATTTTTCCTCTACTGTTTTTGGATTTAGAATCTCGCTAGGACTTTAGAAGCTACTCCGGAACCTTCGTGTGCAGTACTTTATCGCAGTGCTACTGATATCCTTGTTACTGTTAGCCGAGGCTTTAAGGTTTGAGGGATGGATTGCATGGTCCCTTCAGCTTTGTCGTCAGTTCCAGAAACAGATAAGCTTTCACGTCACTTTAAGGTATTTGGAATATAGGTCTGTAGTGCTTGTGTCTATTCGGTCTCAAAATATGGCTACCTTACTACGTCATCATCATCAACATCTGCCTTGCCTCTTCAAACTATGATAAGGGTCAGCTTCCAGTCTGACCGGTGGCGGTGCACTAGATTACTATAGTATTTTACACGGAGTGACAGCTTATCTTCACAACCCAGTATCTAGGTAATAAAATACCTATGACCTATATTTCGTTCGTTAAAATTGTGTAGGTATTTGGCAGCCATGCCACCTCTTAAAATTAGTGGTATATTTATTGTGAAGAAAGAAAGAAGTTTAGTATAGTACAGAATACTCAAATTGGCATTATGATTATATAAGTTAATGATTGAAAGGACACAATACAGCCTTATTGGCTTAATAGATACTCTACTTAAGTAAATGGGTAAAATATATTGATTGAATCTTCGGCCTTCAGTTCAAACACGTGGATCTCTTAACAGAGATCCACGTGTGAATATCTTCCGGGATTCGTTACCTACCTTTCTATCGGACAGTGAAAGTTTAAATCAATCAAATTTACCTTTTTCGTGTCCGCAGGCGCGGTCCCTGGGAGGGAGGGGGGTATGTCGACCCCCTCCCGACGACGACGGCTTTTAATTGTTTATGGTATAAGAGTACAAGATGGCACCCTAAATTCCGACTATGGCCACGCGCTACAAGATCAACGGAGTAGTAGGGGGCCGCGAATAAACAAAACCTGACGCTTGCAGCGTCATTGCAAAAAACGCAAGAAAATTTTAATTTCGCGGGCCACCCGGTCGCTTCCACCTTAATAGCTGTCTGTAGGATTGATATCTTCATATCGAATCACAATCGAACTGATTATTCGGTTACGGTTTTGTGAATAGCGATGAGAGGATGAGGATGATTCTTCGTTTGCACTGTCGAAATTTATCGTCGAAATATATGTTTCGATTACATTTTGTTTTAACTCTAAGTATGTATAGTTAAATACAGAAGCTTTTTGTCGACTTAGGCATAAAAGCTAAAGATTTCAGGGTATTTAGGATACAAGAGAGAGCGAAGCGAGCCTGATCATTTTAGCTCTGCGCCACGGATAGGTTTGTCAGATCAGTCACTAATAATCAATCACAGATAAGATACTTAACTTACTTTTTAACTTATACATGAGTTTAAAAAAACTAAATCAGAAAGGCATTTCAGGAGCTTCAGACAAACGTACGAATTAACTTACGCGTAGGTTAATTCGTACGTTTTTCGAAGCGTAGGTATGCTTCGAAAACAGCTTTTAATCGCTACCCACTTAACTCCGGCAACGCTTCCTCAGAGCTTTCCCGGAATTCTCGGTTGGTGTTATTTTTACACCAGAGCATGCCCGGACGGAACTGTGAGGTACGGTCCGGGGATCTGTAGGTACCCTGGTATGATGTGAAATACTGGATAGTCCCTCCATCTATATCGAACGATAACATTCTGATTCGGAGATCATAATATTAGCCTAGTAATACAAGGAGTAAAGAGACCATTCACGAAGCCGGCAACCAAGCATTCTATACATACATGAAACTAAGCAATCCTACGCAAACATTTTTGCTGAGAAACGAGTTTTTTTTTTGGAGTGAAAAATCACTTTTTACTCAATGTAACGCACCCAAAACATTGTGCTGAAGGATGCAATAACTAGTAAACAGGTCATGAAGGCATTTAAAGTAAAGCTCTAACCTTAAAAACTAGTTTTTTTTTTTTAAACTTGTGGAAAACATGAAACTATTGAATATATCGGGAGATATTGGAGGTCAACCGCCAACATCTCCATAACTAGCAGGTTCCCAGGTATGGTCCAGAACAAAAAATTATCGCAATGACGGGGAGGACAAGTGCCTTTCGGCTCCGTTAAGGGTTGATTTACACCCTTTATATGGCCCATATATTCTTATTCATTTATATTTGCTTCCTACAACATCATATTGAACTTAATAATTATTTAGAGGCGACGAATATCGACTGGTCGACGTAAGTCGAGCACCCCCTTAAGACCAATATTTCAGCCCAACATCTCTGATTATTTCCTACTATACTTGCATCACTATTTTAATGTCTGGTACATTTCCAGTCAAATACACATTTTCAAATAAATCTTCATACTCAACATGCAATGTATACTAATAATAACATTATGCTCGTTTTATTTCACTAGCCTTGAAACACATTATGAATCCTTTGCCAATATTCGCATGAGAAGTTGGCATTGGCAGTACTGCATTTACGAAATACTGAAATTTAATATTAATCAGTGCGATAACAATATGTCAGGGATAGATATTATATCGAAATTATTGCTCGAAAGAGATTTTATCAACATTTCGCGGCACGTCATCCACGAATCCACCTCATTCTATGCATTTTTATTTTAGTCTTTCTTGTAAATGCACCTAGATTATAATACCGTGTACATTTGTAGAAAACTAAGTCATGACATGCATCTATGGGTAAACTTACTTTCAAAACCAGTTGAACACTTCTAGTGCTGAAACCTCAAGTCCGTCATTTCCTCAGAATCTTCGTTGCACCAAGCGGTCTACTGTATGAAGCATATAATAGTTGACCAGCAGTGTGGCAGTAGTAGATAGGGCGTTGACCTGGCCCCGTTACTCTCAACATAGATAATACTCGTAGTTTCGTCTTCTAATTCGCACAAAGTGACCTACCCTAATAACATAATAATCTATATCTAACACAACTGTTACGGAAGATACTCACTTGAAATTGTAACGAGATATCTGTTACAGTAACTGTCGTTATCATACAACAAAGGCCTTGGCGTTATATATCTATGTGTGTACTAACTACATAATACGTATTCTGTTGCCGGTGATAACGTTATGGAAGAAAGCAGCTGAAATAATAAATCACACTTATGGGCCCAGTCTAGCAAACTTAACAGGCCGTCGATATATTCGCGCAGGTTTACAAGGGTTTTTGACTAAAGTTATCAATTAATTGCAATTATTTTTTGTGTAACATAATATTGGTTATATGCTTACTAACTACGTATTTTTTCAAAGTTCATAAAACTCGTTTTTGTTGGGTGAATCAGGCGTTGAAAAGAAGATCTCGCTCGCCACGCGAATCCGAGTTCGGTACGATTAAAATTAATGAACAGAATAAAACCTACTTAGATACTTATACAATAAATGTACAATGAATGTATGTACTTAGGTAGGTATGTGTTTATTGAATTTTACGGGCTATGAACTGTTATGAACGGATTACTCAATGCAAACAGTAGTTGCATCATTACTTGGTCAATTTGTAAAAAAAAGTACCTACTGTTTTGATTTTTCAATAGTCCGATACCTTTTCTTTAAAGAATAAATATTGCGTTTTGACAGCAACGGAAAATATTAGTCTAACTAATCGTCATGTTATTATTTATTTTCGACATAAAACATTTGTAATTCTTTGTTTAGTGCGTTGCAAAGCCTTTTTTTCGATATCTTCTATCATACCTTGGCCTGTGTACAAATCTTCATAAAAATCAGTTCCGTAGTGTAGGAGTCTATAGGGTATGAACAAACGAATAGATATTGATTTTTATTTATTTAAGTAGATAGAGACGTACCTTTTTTTTTTTTTTTACGGATGGGAAATCATCAAATGACTTCTCCCGCTCTGGGCGGAGCGGGAGGGAGTGTCAGACTTGACTGACTAAAACCCACACATTCTTAGCCCTTTGTGTTCCAGGGCCGCGGTATCTCTTTCGAACAACCCGCAGCCCTGGCAGGGGTATAGATAGGTACCTTGTTTTCGGTTATACGGCTAACATGGCTGGCCTATTGCCATACGCAGCTTACTTATTTTGTGGACTATTTCAATCACATTTGTTTCCTGTCGGGTCATCTCTCTTAGTATGATTGTCAATGTCAGCTCCCATCTTCTTCATTTCCCTTTCACCTGTATTTTCCTAAATCTGCAGGTAATGTTCCGCATTTTTTTTTTCGCTTTTTTTTCGCAGCCTGTGATACAGGATTATCCTAGTACAGGCATGTAACATTATTATACCTAAATCGTTATTTTCGGATTCACATTGTATTTTACCTTTTAAGATTTTGAATAAAGATTTATTTATTTTGTTAACCCATTAATGGTATCTACATAAGGTATAGATCATATGAGATGTTCGGCTTTCTTGTTTGTTGCAGTGAATCCTTGCATTTAATCTATGGGCTGGCATTGCCACAAACTACTATAAGATATCGTGAATATTTCGAAGACCATAAAAAATCTTTAATTTCTTCTGCCATCTCTCCATCTAGTAAATTATAAACGTGATAAACTTTACATATTTTTTTCCGATTGTTTCAATTGAACTTTGATAATGTCTGAACAGAATAAACAATATATTATATATAGGTAAGCAATATTCAAATTATCTGTGATCTGACTTCCGGTTGGGCCCAGCCAAAAGCACTCCTGTGTATCTTATTAATTATTCATCCACAAGGGCAAAGTAACATCGATTTAAATTGGGCTATTCAATAAAAGGAGTTGATACGTTAGAATAAAGTCACCTTTTATCAACATGAACTATATTAATGATAATAGTCATGCTTTGATGAAAATATTAGTTATACAAAGCAAAGTTGACTATTACTAACCGGGCTCACCGCCCAACAACGTGCCAAAAGACCTGATTGTCGATTCCAGCTAAATGGACAGTAAGAATGAAACTAAGACACATGATATCTAACGACAACCGTCGACATTACTAAGCTTTTATTTATTACTTATATTCTGCCTTCTGCAGGATATCTAAATTTATGAATATATTCCAGCTGTATAACATAACATACATACACCCACGCCTTTCCCTCATTGGGGCAGAAACCACCTGCTACGATTAAATAGTCCTCCTGTTTTATAGCAGAAAAATCCATCAAAGTATGTTCTAATACTTCAAATCTTGAATTTGCCAAGAAAGACCGCAAAATTTGTCCACGTGTGACCAGTACAAAGTACGTATTTACTGCTACTTACACAATGTAACGTAATGCCAGATGTACGTACCGAATACATACGTAGCCTTATCGGTCACTCGGAGACGTAGATGCAATAAAAAGAACACAAGAGTTATATCACGAGCCAGACCACGCAAACCGTGCGCGTCACCAAACATCATTGATGTACTTCCTGCTTACGTGCAACCAAATAACTTAGCAATCAAGTTCGAATTTTTATGATTACTTGGAACGTTCCTTTTTTATAATTTAGTTTTATTTTTTCTGCGTCATCATAGTCATCATCTATCTGCCTTACCTTTGCCCAACTATGTTGTGGTGGGCTTCCAGTCTAGCCGGATGCAGCTGAATACCAGTATTTTACAAGGACAATGGATATGGCCGAGAAAATATAAATTTGATAATGAATGAAAAAAAAAATTAATACAAGGTGTTGTTTTGCATCCTCGTCAAAATTCAAGAGAATGTCACAAAAGACATAAATAATCAATTAAAATTACGGTACCTAGTTAATTATTGATAAACACATTTTTGACGTGACAACGTCTTATAAATTGGTTTGCCGGGTGACACTTCAAGAAACTGCGTTACGCTCCGCTCACGTTATGCGCTCACAATGAGAGCGAGTGAGAGGCACGCGTCCCTTCCACTCGGGCATGGTTAGCCCGCCTAAGAGCGAGAGAGACAGACATAAAAAGTGAAAGGCACGCGCAAATAAATGTTTTAAATTGTTACTATTATTTCATCCTTCTTCCTACTATACGAATGAATATTCACATTAAAATTATTTTACCACTCAAAGTCGTTGTCACGTAAAACTTTCGCCCGTATACCGACTTTACAGGCAACCAATTTTTTTTTTGTATTTTTAAGCTTGTATGTATTTCAGAATAACCCCCTTAACCTGGTTTAGGGAATAAGAAATGTTCGAATAAACGTTTGAGATTGTTTGCATGTTATATATTATAGGACGCAAACCTTCGAGCAATAATAGATATTATATATTATAGGGCGAGAATCAGACAGGCTGCGTTTAAAACACGGGTGGTTCACACTTACTGATTTTTGTGACAAAGAAAAAAAAAAATATTATAAATTCGGGTCGAGAATCATTAGCATAGTTACCTCCTTGAATTTGACGAGAATGCAAAACAACACCTTGTATTAAAACCGCGTACTGTTGTGCAACATGACGCACGGCTTTTTTTTTTATTTCGGTGCAACATGCAGTTGAGCACAGGGCCCGACTCTCAGATAAAAGCAAAGTTAAATTAGTAATTTTTAACCCGCCAACGCCAACTTTTTGATGCATTTTTTGAAAAAATTATAACCACCGCTAGTTCCTCCGGCGATATGTTTTCGACGACTGATCATGCGTAGATAGACAAAGTTCCTAAACAAATGTTCCGTGCTAGCTTTCAACATGTTGAGCAACATGTTGTGCAACTTGATGGACGCCAAATGTTGCCTAGTGGATACGAGGCTTTATTGGACTCCCACAACAGGTCAAACAATGATATCGTATTACCCAGTACGAGTACTAACGTGGTTGCCGTGGTTGGTCAGATACTTGAGTACTAACGCTGTAATATAGAAATATTGTAAAACCAAATGATTTTGAAAAAGATTGCGCTAGACATCCTGTATAGCTAAAGAGACGTATACGTCTCTTTCCCACCACTGGAATAAGAGTAAAAGAATACTGCTTTAAGAGATCATGGTAGGCCAGCTGATCTTTACTAGGTGATACAGGTCGCCGTTTGGGCTGACTGAAATGTAAGGACTGCCCATCAAAAGCGTACCCATGTACTTTTTTGATATGCAAGTCTACGCAGCAATGTGTTTTAGACGGAAGAAAAGGAAAGTAGATTTATGGATAGGTATATCAACACTTACTTTTATAACCCAAACTAATGTTGAAAAACGATTTAAATTTCAATTTAGCGTAACACCGACGACCGACGTGTTGACTTGACAGACCAGAAATTCTTCAAGGTCGTTGTTGTAGTTACCGATGCAAATACCTGTTCTTTATTTTGCAAAAACTGACTCGACTCTCGACTAGTGCTAATTAGTGAACCTGTTTGTTGGTATGGTAATCCAAAGCAAATCCAAATCCATTGGTTAGTTCATTTCGCGCCAGCCGTAACTTCGCAACTATGGTTTAAAAGGTCGCGTCGCCGCGGCATCGGCATCGCCAACGTTGGGTGTATAGGAGAAGATGGCACTACTTTTCCCCATTTGCCATAGGGACAAGTTGGAGCAATTCGTCGTTCCATCTTACTTGAATTGTCTTAATAAAATTGTGGTTTTGAGCGAAGCTCAGTGGACTTCGCTCAAAACCACAATTATTTTTGCTGGCTTTATTGCAAGAAACAAGATTAATATCGGTATGGTCGCTTCTGTGTAACTATAAGGAAAAAAACTGCATTATTATCTTTCTAGATCAAGTCACGTATTATTATTATTTATACAACATAGTATGTTTTGATAACGGACAACACTGGCCATTAGTAAAATAGAAGATAATACTATAAGTACAAAAATACCGTCTTCTGTATAAATATTTTGTTTTTAATCTACCGACTATAATTTCACATTCTTGAAATAGTTCCTTGATCATCTGTGAATTACTACTGTCAAGTGTTTGAAACTCAGTCGTTATCTTGGAAAGCTTTTAGCATTAATTATTTTAGGTCCTTGTCTATTCTCTGAAGTACCTTTATTATTTTATATCTCCGACAGGATAATGGACGTGAAATCATTGATTACTCGTGGCTCATCTGACTTCGTGGAATCGCCTTTTAGTTTTCTTAAGGTAAGTAATTAAAATAAATTAAGCATTATTCTCACTGATAATTCATTATTTAAATAGGCAAAGTATTTTTAGACGTAGGGTAGTCCAGTATAAGCGTTGTAAAAATGTTTGTAGGTAAAAACATTCTCAACCCAATTTTTTTATCATCTTGTTTTCTTCATAGGCTGTTAAATTCCTATGGATAAGTAGGTACATATATGACTCTTTTTTTTTCGATCAACCTTATTTAGTATAATCACTTCTATGTATTCAAGCTTACGTATCTCAGAAGAACGAAGCGTGGGAAAATGAATTAGTTATCCAGTCCCTTAGATTTTTTTTTCCTTAAAACTAAGGGTAGAAAAGCAGGACACGCGTAAACGCGAGTTTTCTTTTCGACTTTTTTTTTAGTGGTATCTCATTTATTTCTATGTAAATCTTGTTTTCAGGTTCTATTCAATGAAAATAGTGGTTCTCGAGGAGGAAACGTCAGGCAAGGTGATTAATAAATTGTTACAAAATTCAATTACTATAGTTAAATAGATCCAATGAGACTATTTTTTTATTTCAACTAATTTATGAGCATGGTTTTCACTTTTATGGATTAAGTACTGTCGTCCGTTGCACCGAATTTTTCTTTAAAAAACGAAAAATAATAGTACCTATAGGTATGTTTAATCCAACATGTTTGTCTTGTAGATGCTTTAGAAGCTGTCAAACTGGATCCAGCCGTACTAGAAGCGCAGGTGACAGTGCATTCGAAAGACAAAGCTGTTGATGCCGCGAATCTGAAAGCACGTCCCGAAGTAGTCATTGAGAATAAAAAAGGTGGGTACACACTGCAAAAATGTTACGTCGTGTATACCTATAAGAATACGCACCGCAATACTTATTGTTATTTCGTTGTGTGCGTAATCTTTTGAACAAAAGACGCACTCAGAACTGCGATGTCAAAGATCTGACCAATCAGTACAGGTGGCAGGGGTGAAAAAGATGAAAATTAAGAGAAACACTTATCTCTCTTTTGTTGATGGAAAATTCTTTGTTGCTATGGGGCGAATGAAATGCCCGCAATTTTTATCGCGTTGCTAGGTAGTTTATGTTCTCACTACTAAAGTTTCTCGTGATCGTTTTTTACCACGTTAGTATTACTAACTAACTACTACTATTAATAGTTTCGACGTTCGAGAGAATATACAAGGTGTCGTTTTGCATCCTCGTCAAAATTCAGGAGGTTCTCACAAAAGACATAATTAGTTAGTTCAAATTATGGTACCTAGTTAATTATTAATAAAAGCTACTTATTTTTGTTAGTTAAATTTGTCAGTATTCAATCAATCATTTTATGATCAGGCAACTAATGCCCATACATAAAATACACAAAATTATCTTATACAATAAAAATAAAGTAATACATATTAAAAAGAAAATCTTATTAAATTATAACTAAACACGTAATGTTGACGGCGCCGCGGCGTCGTGTTCCGCTGCGTGGTGGTCGCGTAACCGTCCTCGGAAATGTCGATATTCGACACCTTTCGGCCACAAGTCCTCTCTAACGCAGGTCTGTAGATGGTGGGTTGGAAGTACCACGAAGCCTACTTAAAGTTGATGTTATGGCGAGATTCCAACCTTTGAACTCTGAGTCCAGTTGGTCTACACTTTCATGTACTGCACGACATCGTCAACCGTCGTGGAGTGATGCTGACGTGAAACGTACAGCTGCTTTGTAGGCACAGCAGGACGCAGCAGCATGTTGGTCCACTCGGTGCGGCACTGCACTGGTTTCGCGAACAGGGCTTCTTCTTCTTCCTTTCCACTTTCGTGAAACCCTCTTCATCAACTGGGCCCGTTCTTGGCAAGGAATTGGGCAAGGCTTGAAATGCTTGGCTACGGACCGCAGTCGGGGCAGGTTGGGCACCCTTTTTCTGTTTTTCGCCTATTTTGTATTCTCGATTAGGCTGCGACGCACCTGATTTGCCGGTGGTGCCAATAGCAGCGTAAGCAAGTTTAGGGGTCGACGTACCAACGTGTGACGATTCCACAGCCGGTGTTGTGGCGGCGGGCGGCGCGGCGGCGCGGCGCTTGGTCAGCATTATCGGCAACTGGTGACGCACTCGTGTTCGCCGACTTAAAACTGCCGAAACTAAGGTATTTCAGAATTAACTACACTACACTAAACGGAAATTATTAGGGGAATTATTATATATTCCCTTTATTCACTTAACAAACATATGTTTTACATTTTTAAATATTTTTACAAAATTTTATACAAAAACATTTAAAAATATAAAAATAGTAGCCCACCGGTATCGGGAACAGGGTCCAAGCTACCGGCGGTCAGGGCTCCAGAGAAAGGAACCTCCTAACGATACGAGCCGTGTCCAGGAGTGCCGCTTTCTGAATCAAGCCCTTGATCCAGCTGCCTAGCGAGAGCCTCATCAGATGTTGGTCGAGGCTCTTGGCAATTAGGCCATTGGCTGATACGACTATCGGCACAATGATCGCTGAGTTAACATCCCACATGTCAACAACCTCGCGAGCCAAGTCAAGATATTTGATTTGCTTATCTTTCTCGGCTTTCACGAGGTTCTCGTCATGTGGAACTGTTATGTCAACAATCACTGCGCGCCGCTCTGATCGATCCATCACCACTATATCAGGCTTATTGGCTACAATAGTCCTGTCAGTGATGATGGATTGATCCCAATACAGTGTGATATTGCCATTTTCGAGAACTGGGCACATACCTATAGTACGGCACTTCCGATTCCACAAGGCTGTATTTCAGAGCAAGTTGCTGATGGATAATCCTGGCTACAAGGTTGTGTCTATGCAAGTATTCTCCGTTAGCTAGACGAGAACATCCGGAGATAATGTGACGGATCGATTCGCCCGGACGGTGACATGCCCGACATATGTCAACCGTGCCATCCTTCACAATTTATTATTATTAGGGGAATAATATTAATATATTAGGTGAAATTATCGAATAAATGTTTGATATTGCTTGTATGTGTATAAGCGAGGTTATAAGGCGAGGATCAGACGGGCAACACGTTTAAAACACGGGTGGTTCACACTTACTGATTTCAGTAATTAAGAAAAAAAAATACCAACCCATTTTATTATTGATTCGGGTCAAGAATCATTAGCATAGTTACCTCCTTGAATTTGACGAGAATGCAAAACAACAGCCTGTATAAGTGTTATTGGCAAAGATCTTGCAAACTACTTAAGTAATGTAGTTGGATGCATAAAATTACGAAAGGTCTTGATTAACATACACGCGCGATAACATCTGAAACAAACTACACCATTAAACCAGTGACCCGACACGATTGTTTTTATAAGTTTTATTAAAATGGTAAAAAAGCAACTATTGTGTTAATAAATATTTCCACACAATATTATACTCATACTTAATTCAAATTGGTTAATTATTTTATTCCGTGGTTTTTTTTTTTAAATCTGGGATAGAGATATGCGCCTTTATTTTTGGAATATTTAAAATGTGTTAATTTCACAGATAAATAGAATGTTGAGTTTTTAAATGTGTTAGATTTACAGATAAATAGAATGTTATAAATAAACATGATTATTTACACAAATATTTACCTTCATGAAGAAATTAGCATTTATTTGTGTTCTAAATAAAAAAAGTTATTTTTTTATTTTTTATATTCGGCTGTTTAACGGCATAAAATCTTTGCTTCTCTTTCATCCCGCGTAAGTAAAGCCCAGAAAAAAAGCAAATGCAATCATAGTTTCCTAATAATTCATGACAAACATTTTATTTCTTCGAAAGTGTATAGAATAACGTCGTTTAATGCACGTGGACATTTGTTACTGCAGATCTTGGCTCCGAAATTCCTCGCCTGCGGCACGGGCATGAATTCCGCCTTAGCAAAGTTTCCCCACTTGTATCAAAATCCACCCAAAAAAACCCGTAGGTAACCAGTAGGTCCAGTACCTAACTGCTTGCGATTTTAGATTTTTTTTTGCAGAAAAGGACCTCTAAATTAAAGAGTACCACTGTATTTTATCAACTCGCATTTTAATCTAAACTCGCAACCCACCCCGGCTTGCCATAGGTATCAGTCGGTAGTCGGTATTTTTTCCGACATCTTTGACCGACGTCTTTTTTGCTATATCCATTACTTGACATATTTTTAGATCATCGAAGTGTCATGTATAGGTAGTATTTTACCGAACCATATTTCGCCGATTTACAAAATAACTTTTTGCTACTGGCCGAAGCCTCTTTTCAACTTTTTTCATTTGCCAAATGATTTATTTGCCATATTTTCACTACACCGAAACAACATTTTACGGAATATTATTTGGTCACAAAAATATATAGCCGGTTTCTTGGTAGTATTTTCAATATAAAATTAAGATAGGGTCATAAAATGTCAATATGTTTTGTGTGCAACAGAAACGAATCGCTGTAAAACCGACTTCACGCAGTCTTGTCTGCCCTACCCCTAGAGTGTAATTTAAGCCCGCGTAGGCGCGGAGGTGTGGGACGGCCGGCGAGCTGATTAGCGGGTGGTTTGAAGGCCCGGTAAAATTTGGTGAGCGTTACAACTATCTGCGACGATAAGCTCGCGTGGGCCGCTCAAACCCCGCAACGCCGGAGCCGTGTCAGAAACAATGCTCGCTGCATGTTGCAGGCCTGCTTGCATTTTGCATGCCTGTTAGCACGCTGCATGCTCGGAAAAATAATACTTTGTACAAGTGTTATTTCGGCTAAGTGTAACTTCGGTAAAAAGTTTTTCGACCAAATGAAACGTCGGAGTAACGAAAAACATCAAATTGATAATAGGTCAACAGGTAGTCAGTATAGTAGTAGTCATAGTAAGGTGAAGTCTGACAACTAGTCTTACCAAGGGGTATCGTATTAACTGGTACTAACTGGGTTGTGTAGGGGCAGTTAGGCAGTCGCTCTATGTAAAATACTGGTATTCAGCTGGTGGAATGGATAGTTGGGAAAAGGCTAGGCAGATGATGAGGATCTTCTCACCTTTTCAAGGATAAAATAAAAGTTAATCGAGTTTTTCTTTATTTATTCTTTGAAAAGAGACCTATATGGATTGGTTCAACGTTGATGCGGACAGCGCTATATAAGGGAAAGCTGACCTAAAGTTTTTTTTGTCATTATTTTTCAGAGAGAGTTCCCACGCCCCCAGTGCCTGTGCCAACGCCATCACAGAGTCCCAACGGTTTCAAAGACATGGTGTTGCAGCATGAAGCAGCACTGCTCTCCCTAACTCCTCACAAACTGGAACTGTTGATGCAGTATGCCGACGTTTTACGTAGACAGAGGATGATCACCCAAAAATATTTGGTGAGTTCTGAAAACTCAACATAAGGTTAATTGTTAAACTTACACTGGCACTTACGGGGTACCATCCGTGATAATTGAATATTGTGAGCTCCCGATAGTCATCTCGTGATCAAGGCGCAAGGGCAGCGGAGCGTCGAAATATCGGAAGCTAAATATACATAAACAATAATCACGGAAGATATACCGTAAGTGATAATGTAAGTTTAGTTATATACAGTGAAAGTTTAAAACAAGTTTTGAAGTTTATTGTAGGTTTCAGTTAGTAAAACAAAAGAGATAAATTATACAGTTTATTGACTATGTTCTAGTTCAACCTAGACTGAATAGAGCATTATTTTATTGGCACCGGTTTTTAAACGGTTTTATTTTTAAACATCCAAGTTAACACGAGAGCTGGAGTTCATTGAAAAGAATGCGGATTAAAATCTAGCCAGCAGGTTCTGTTAAGAGATTGTAATGGTTCAATATAAAAAAATGCAGTATCTCTCGATCTAGATTAAATATCTTTTTTTTTACACAGGAATGTGCATTTTGCAAGAATAACGGTAAGCCATCGTTTTGGTATACGTCACACGCGCTCCGGGACGCTCGCGGTCGTGTGCGGTGTCCAGTTCTCCGCGGATACCGCTGTCCCCGATGTGGCGCCACTGGCGACCAGGCCCACACCATCAAATACTGTCCAGATTTGCTCACAGGTTAGTATTTTTAACTATAGGATGTGATAACCAATTGCTTGCCTTACCTCTCATGCATCAGTAAGGTCAAAAAGTTTCCGTCTTAGTCTTCGCCTATAAAATTTGAAAACCAAACGAAAATGTATTGAAATAAAGGTATATATTGAACAAAAGTTTTACTTTTTTACTGTGGGTAACTAGAGAAGACTTCAGTAATTTAATGATATAATATTAGTTTTGTAAGTATATCTGATTAATCTTATGTGTGTACGCCGGAAACTTTTGGACCTTTCCATGTATTTATAAACATTTGCTTGAAGCCAAAAACGCTTTGTTAATGCTATCTTATTTCATTGCCTTTAAAATGACAAGGAAAGGTAGTATTAGCGTTTATTGGAAAAGCTACTGCGTTCATACGGTTCATTAATGTTTCACCAAAACTTTATATTAATACTTTTTTATTTTTACTTTTTAGGAAAACGCGTAATGATGCAATATGTCGTCGGAAACGTCTTAATTTCAAACGTTGTTTTACGAGATGACATGAATATAAAATGAATTGTTATCAAATAAAAGTTTATCGGGTATTTTATTAAGACAATTATTTGCCAAACTTCTTTTTGTAAAATGACTAAATGACCTATCATGTTTTTGCCAATTGTTGGTGTCAAATGTAAATTTGTAAATATTTTTTTGGTAAAAAGGCAGGATACCCGCTCATACACCTGCATGGCTAATGCATAATAAATGCTAGTCTGTTGCTGGGGACATTGGCATTTGTAAATTGAAAAGTTTAAATGTTCTCCCTTTATTCTTGCTTCGAGCACGTTTTCACTAATCCTTATAATGTGATTAATCTAGTCGTTCCTAACGGGACCAAGTACTGCATACCGTTAAGGCGATAAAGAGCTGCTAGCTGGCGAAATTGGTCAAAATTGGCGACTTAAAAGCTATAATTATCAATTACTAGCTGTCCCGCGCAACTTCGACTGCGTCACATTTTCCCCGTTTTCGCCACATTTTTCATTGCTGCTCCGCTCCTATTGGTCGTAGCGTGATGATATATAGCCTATGTCCTGTCTTAGGTTGAAATCTATCTTCTTGCCAAATTTCATTAAGATCCGATTAGCCGTTTAGTCGTGAAAAGGTAACAAACAAACTTACTTTCGCATTTATAATATTAGTTAGGATGGTTAGGATACCCTTTCCAAGACTTGTGTCAAACGATTATAAAAAAAGTTTGGATCGAAATGTTATAATTTTCCGAAACAAAAGACATAATCAGAAAAACATAATAAATTACGGAACATAAAGTACGGAAAGACGTCGTTGTAGAAGCAGAATTAAGGACAGGACAGTAAATAAAATTGAATAAAAAATAAGCTTTTATAAAAATGCACATAAAGGAAAAAATAAACATTGGACTGAATAAAAACGAAAAAGAATACTTTTCATAAAAGCTTGTCACGTGAATAGAAGAGGCAAAACGACCTCTACGCGACATGCTTATCCGTTGAGGACTTCCTCGAGATGATCCTGGGTGCAGTTTGATAAAAATGATAAAAATCATATTTACCCATGAAAATTGAACGCGTATACAATGTTTCGTGACCGCGCTATTAACCGTTAATAAGTGTAATGAGATGATAGAAATGAAGATCACGGATGATATCCCGGAAGAGGATTAGGCAGGCCGCGTTTAAAATACTGGTGGTTCAAACTTACCGATTTTCATAATAAATAATAATACCGGGCCGGCGAGTAGCGCGCAACTTCGTCTGCCTTACATTTTCCCCGTTTTCGCAACATTTTTCATTGCTGCTCCGCTCCTATTGGTCGTAGCGTAATGATATATAGCCTATGTCCTTCCCCAGGTTGAAATCTATCTTCTTGCCAAATTTCATTAAGATCCGATCAGCCGTTAAGTCGTGAAAAGGTAACAAACAAACAAACATACAAACAAACAAACAGAGTGACATTCGCATTTATAATATTAAGTATGGATATGGATAGTATGGATGTATGGATGTATGGATACCTTTCTAGAAAAGTGATTGTGTGTGAGAGGAAAACTAAAGCAACCTGCATTCTTCAAGACAATAATAGACTTGTGATAATGTCAGTAATCCTCATCATCATGTCAATAATACTTTTACGTAATTATAGGTTTTCATAATTTATCATAACGTAATCTTCTCACAATGCCTTGTAATTTAAATGGAAACAACCCATTATATGTGCTTCTAATAACATTTATTTATTTTTCCGTTTCAGACTCACAAAGCAGCTGCTCTGGAAAATCTTCATTGTAAATATTGCTAACGTTTTATAGTAAAGTTTTAAAAAAGAACTATTATGTTTTATAATTCACTCCTAATCTAAAGTATTCTTATACATTACATCACATGGTTTGATTTAGTACATCTACATCACATATGATCTATCATATGAAAAGGGGAAATCCTAAATTCCTTCAAAAGGGGTACCATAATATTAATCTAGACTTTATCGCCCGACCGCGCGGACGAGCGATGTCTTGTGAAAACCGCCATTCCTATTCAGTTTCAGTTTTTTTGGTCATAGACGATTAAGCAACGAGTCAATTATTTTACATGCTATACTTACCAACATTGACCCATATCTACTCTTCTGTGTCTATTTGGGCTATGCAGTAAGTTTATAAAGAAAGAAAGAAAGAAGAAAGAAAGAAAAAACGTTTAGAAAGAAAAGAAATAAAAACATTGGATCCAAAATGTTACATACTTTTTGCTTTCCCATGAGCCAGGTGATATGACATAAAGGGTGTAAAACACCTCTTAACGAAGCCGAAAGGCACTGGTTCTCCCTGTCATTGCGATCATTTTTTTGTTTTACACCATACCTGGGAACCTTCTAGTTACGGAGATATTAGGGGTCAAAGTTCCAACTTTTTGACAAGTATTTTTTTAAATACAAGTTTTTAATGTAAGATTTTTACTTTAAACACCTCCGCGACCCCCGTACTATTCAATCCGTCGATCAGCACAATGTTTTGAGTGCGTTACATTGAGTTCTACCACAAAACATGATTTTACACCCCCCAAAAAAAGTCGTTTCCCAGCAATAATTTTTGCGTAAAGTTACTTAGTTTCATGTACAGAATTCTTGGTTGACGGCTTCGTGATGAGGTGATTTACACCGTGTATACAAGGTAAAGTGGGTCATTGTGTCGTGCGGGCTCCAGAATCACCCTGGTGCCCCGGTCATTCCATAGATCGAATATCAAAAGTTTTCTATAGTCTCTCAACCTACTTTGAGATTCTATATTTAGAAACAATTTATTGAAATTAGGTTATCGTTATTTTAGACGGCTTTACAAGGTAGATAAATAATACTCCTCTCTGTATTCCAAAACCCTATACCGTTACCATTTCCAATTTAAATAGTTGCTCGCTTACAAGGGATAGATTTCAGCTGTTTTGATAAAGCCGATAAATAAATTATCATCAATTACCTTTTTCCTTATACAGAAGAAGAATGTGTTAAACGTAACAGGTGGTGACCCTATCCCCTGTCTGACAGCGTTTAGGTACATCTGTATTGATTTATTATACCAACGTCGGGGTTATATATTTTTTTTTCTTACCAGGGAAACTGGTAGCCTGATACGTTCGGATCAGATTTGAGAGCCTTTGTTTGTAACGCAAATTCGTGACAAAGTAAATAAGACTTTTCTGGGGTTGCTTGAGATGGATGAAAATATCGTGAAAGAGGGCCTTGAAAACACGGAGAAAAAACAATTTTGGATGTTTCATAATTGAAATTGATGATCTGTCTCATGTTTTATTCAAGCGTCTTGGCATGGTTGCTAACTACAACTACATTACTACAATATCTTTAGCAAGACGGTGTGGTTTCTTTGGTAATTTATGATCTACACACCCAGTAAGTTTTCAATAAATTTTTTGAAATATTTGATAGCTTCTAAAGGTTTTCTGATTCCTAAAATATCACTAGACTAGGTACAGTCAGCCTCAAAAATATGTAAACACGGACAAGGATTCATTTCATTGTCTACAACTATTATTCCATAGGTAGGTACTCGTAATTGAGGTTGAGGATACAAAACATAGTAAAAAAGTCATGACACCAAGGGCCGGAGTCGGCCGGATATATAATTATACATATAAACACTGTCCATCCAAAACAGGGTAACCTACGTAAATCTCACAAATATGTTAACAATAATCGTTCAAAAACGAGGTAAGCAAATCTAAAAGGCTGTTAGAAATATTGAAAATGCGGAATCATAGAGTACTTAATCTATTTAATCTTACGCGTCAGACTGACATATTATCCGGCCTGTGTACGAGGTTTTGGTGAAATGAATTGTTTAGTAGCTTTACATTGTATCCACAGTTTTTGGGACTGTCCAGTCCCAAAAAGATGTAAACACGGACAAGGTAACCTATGTAAAGTTACCCTAGGTAAATTACCTACGGATATTTTAACGTTCCAATGGTTTGTGCTGGTGGCAGTCTTACTTGAGACTTGGTGAGTACTCGTAAAAACATAATAAAATTCTCAGAATTCTCAATTTAACAGAATAATTATGATCTAAGTAAGTAGACAATTTGGAAGAACCTCTCCTAATGTATTCGTTAGATATTATTTCGGTCAATTATAAACATTTTGTTAGATTTTCTCCGAAAGCTTTTCATTTTACAATATTTTAAGTAGGTAATAAGTAAATACATAACTCATTTCATAGAACCATTAATATTATTCCCTCGTAGACTACCAGAAATATATCATAATCAGCCCTTAGCCCGGGATAATACAAAAACCTCGACTATCAAAGTACAATACGAGCAAATTGGACCAATTTTCGACTCTCAAAACATGCTCAAAATAACTCCTCTGAAATTAGAACTGTGGCATGCGTAAGTCGAATCAATGAGTTACTGTATCTATGTATTTGTATGTAAATGATATTATTATTGATAATACGACCTCATTACTCAAAAGTCCCAAGTTAGGTATAGATAACGAAAAAGTAAGTAATAATAATGCTAATGCAGTTTTTGAGCTCGAATATATTCGTGGCTATAACAAGTTTAGCTTAGGTTTTGGGATATTTCGGACTTATCGTGATTGCGAAACGTTCCTGAACTCCTGAAGGCTACCTAATATACTGATTTAATTAAATTCTTTTGTGGACTTGGCTACTTTATTTATATAGAGTTGCTCCAGGGCTTATAAAATTGAAATTAAAAGATCATAAAAACAATGCGGATTTTTAACTACTTTTGTAGTTTCGTAGTACGAACGTAAACCCTGTTAAAATTTCTCAGATACCTAATCCTACCTTTATTAATCTTACTTCCTAGCTGTAAAAAATTGCGTAAACGTAAAGTTTTAAATGAAAACATTGATCTGGTGAAAACTTTAAATGAAAAAAAATGCCTGCATTTGTGAGTGTACGCACGGCGAACAATCAATTTATTAACCAGTTTATGCGAAACTCTCATTGTACGGAAAATCTATACAAAGCGAGGCCATGTTTTACTGGTAATCTATACCCAACTAGCAAAATATGTGCTTATAACTATCTACAAGACTATTTTTTTAACGCTTATAAAATACTTATAGCTTGCTACAACCCTGGATTTGGGCACACTTATATAGGAGCATTTTATTTTTATAACAATCGTATAATCAACTTACACAATGTTATTAACTCCTATGATGTACTTGTAATAGCATTTGAGCGGTATAATGAGTCCTACAATGATAGACACACAACCTTTATAAGTATGATAATTTTTATAAGCGTCTGATACAAGATCCTTACCAAACAAATATTGTTTATAATGTGCTAGTAAAGTACTTCGTTGTTGATTATAAGTGTATTTTCCAATACTTGTTTTATGTATTTTGTTTAGTGTTTGCTCCCTGAGTAATCATTGAAATTAAAAACTTAAATACGGGATTAATTTATTATGAGTGTTAGGTATTACTATTTGATATGGTAGCATAGTATGTTAATATTGGGTGCGAAACCATTGGGAAGTAATATTCAATGTTAAAATATACTATATTTATATCATTTTTTTAAAGCGCCTCCAAAAATTGAACGTTACACAATTGTTTTAATAAATTTATAACAAGCTAATTTATCTAATATTCGCCATATTTAAAAATGATATTGACCGAGAGCGTTTTAAGACTATTATAAGCATAATAGCGCTTTTTTCAATATTAATAAGAACTATTCGCCTCCATGTTAATATAAAATAGGGTTTCTCATTGAATCATTATTTAAAACAGTGAATTTTATTTAGGTGTTATATTTTTAAGATGGTTGTATTTCTTAATGTCGACTGTTTTTAAAGCAACGACGCAGAACAGATTAAACATGATAACTTTATACTAATAATATGCTTGGTTAAATAGTTTTTAAGCTTATTGCTCTTATAGTGCTCTAATTTAGTGCTTTTACTTTATAATAATTCTGATCAAGACTATATTATTACAATCTTATTAAGGACTCCCCTAAGTATATTATTAAATCTAATACTCCTACTCAATGCTACTACAGGAGCAGAAATTTTACAAAGACTATTAGTCTTGCTACATGCACTTTTGTCCTACAACTGTCTAATAACTTAATCTTGTAGTGAACTATAAACCTTAGTTATAAGATCAAGAGATCTTGAGTATGACAAGGCTTATAACTTAATCCGGTAGTATACTATAATCATATGTTTTAAGAACAATTGATCTTGAGTAAATCACAGCTTGTAGAAAGCTATTATAAGAATGGAAGTCTTTACGGGTGCTAGTATAAGAGTTTTATTAGTCTTGGCAGTCCTATAATTTTTATTATAGGACTTATTTGCTAGTTGGGTAGCTTGTGAACGTAAAATTATGCAGCTGTGCAGACGTCAAGCGGTTGTCACGGTTCTCATGCGCACGCTACGTAGTCCTCTCGTAAACGCCACGAAGACGGCGCGCGGCGACGCAGCTACGCCACGCTCGCGGTCGGTCATCTTCCATGTGTGGGGTCCACACTGCAGGCCTAGCGCGGTGGCGACGGCGGCGCGGCGGGCGCGAAATATCAAACATAATTATGAAACCGCCGCGCGCCACTTGTGGCCACACTACAAGTAACTAAGCCTGGCGCGACGCGCGACGAGCATGAGCGATTGAGCGACTTAGCGCGCGTAGATTTCAAACGTTCCTATCCGAGCGCTAAGGCTACACTGTAGGCCACTAGGCCCGCGTATTAGGTGGCTTGAGGACTACCTCAAGCCACCTAATACGCGGGTGGCAGGGGTTCTTCATTTAAATGAAATCACAGGATCAGACTATGCAATAAAATTACCAAATCCTCGTCCATGGTTCCTACACTCTTCACTGTGACCACGGCACGCTTCCGCCGCCGCCGCGCCGTCGCGCCAGCCACAGGCTCTATGCGGCTATTCACCGCGCGTTGCAGTGGACGCTAGTTTCAATCTTCACAACCGTGGCGTGCACGCACACGCCTGCACCCACTCTTGTGCTTTGGCTTTGAACATAACATAACATTAAGAAGTGTACCTACCTAATAGTTCAACCACATTTCGCGAGTTATTTTTAAGTCCCATGTAATGCATTAGGATTTTCGCAGGAGCAGCCACGCAGTAAAACCCAATATCTCTTTGCCCGACCTGGGAATCTGACCCAGGACCTCATGCTCAACAGTTGTGCGACCATGGAGTCCCATTTGGCGCACTCATTGGTCTGCTCCGGCCTTGAACGTGCTTCTAAACTGCTCATAAAACATCGTTAACTGTACTCATCTTTATAATCTAATCACAGTGGACCTGTAATCTAACACCACACCTGTTCTCCTCGAAAAGTAAGGCAGAGTCGTACCTATAGTAACTACACACACACACATTTTGTCAGTTATGTCTGCGTCCCATGTATCTTTATAAATAATGTTAATCAACGTATTTATTTCAAATTTTGATTCAGTTTCAAAAAAGCGATAAAAATATGTCATAATTATGTCGCTGTTAGTTTGATAACGTATTTGGAGGTCAAGCGGGGTTATTGGGTTTTTGATTTCAATTTTTTTTGAAAAATTTACGTTTTGGCACATGTTTGAATAGGTACCTACAATTATTATTTTAATAGGCTACTCTACTGATACAAAGGCTTGCCATCAACTATAAAAGGTAATAAAGGTATAAGACGGAGTGTTCCTATGTTTGTACAAGCTAATCTCCGAAACCACCCAACAGATTTTAATGAAATTTTGTGAACGTTTGTCCTTATTAGCGACACTATCGAATGGTGTCATGATACAATTTTCAAAATCAATGGGCTGGATTTCTGGCTAGGATATTGATTTTCAGAAATCCAATGATGTAAGTAGTTAAGTTGAAATCAAAATTGGGCTAGAGATTACTTTGAATATTTTTCGCTATTTCGTATTCCACATAGTTTCGGATTCGGCCATACACGCGATTCTGGTAGAACAATTCCCATGAAGTTTTCATGGAAAATATCTTACTAGATTCGCGTCGCGCTGTCGATGTCGCGTGCGTGTTGCGCCTCTGCGAGCCTTTGAATAAAATTTTTGTATTACAATGTTATGAAAAATATCTAGTTTTAAACCAGCACCCAAACCTGACTGCGCCTGAACACGCCCACAAAAATATACACTATACACCTGCAGGAAGTGCGAACAAACCTATACTCGACACGTGTTTCGCCCCTCCATAGGGCGCCCTCAGGAGACGTAGAGTCGACGAATGCTAGCACGGGAGCTCGCTATTTCCAGAATAAATAGTTCGCATACATTATCGTGGGTTTACGAAAAGTAACGCCGGATTCCATAACTTAATATTTAAGAAGCTCTGTACTAATGACTGACTGACTGAGAGATGACAATCAACCCGTCAATCCTACAAGACGGTTTCAACCATCCATAAGGTTCTCCCAGGCATATTGTTTGTCAAATCGACAATGATGGTGGCAGGCATAATAACAGAGGGCACGCCACAATAGTGGCGATAAGTTCCCTCTTTGAGGAGTGGCTTGAGAGGCACCACAGCGCCCTCACCTTCCGCCTGACGCAGGTTCTCACCGGACACGGTTGTTTCGGGAGGTTCCTGCACAGAATCGGGCGGGAGGAATCGCCCGGGTGTCACCACTGCGAGGATCGTCCGGAGGGCACGGTGGAGCACACCGTGGAGGTTTGCTCAGCTTGGTCTGAGCACCGCCGCCGCCGTGTCCTCGTAGCGGCTATTGGCGGCGGCGACCTCTCGCGTCCGGCCTTGGTTCAATCCATGGTCCGGAGCGAGAGGGAATGGGAAGCCGTCGCCTACTTCTACGAAGCTGTCATGCTAGCGAAGGAGGTGGCGAAACGTGAGAGGGAGAGGGCCTCACGTCCCAGCCGCCGCGGAAGACGCCTCGGGCGTCGGAGGGCAACCAGTGGCCCCCGGCGACCGTAGGCGCGTTCGTGTTCCACGCGCGCCTTAAGGAGATGTCAGCAAACCGGAAGGGGTCCGAGAGGGCCGATGGTTGCCAGGGTTGCGGGACTGTTCGAAAGAGATACCGTGGCCCTGGAACACAAAGGGCTAAGAAGGAACATGGATGGGTTTTACTCAGTACAAGTCTGACACTCCCTCCCGCTCCACCCAGAGCGGGGGGAGCCATTTGATGATATTGATTTCCCATCGGTAGGCATAATAACAGCCGCACGGGACGATCTTCTAGTTTAAGCCGCGCTTGCCAAGGTCGGTCTGTGAATGGGCGACTATCTACACATACCGAGTTGCCATTTCTTTGAGACTATCAGAAATGGCAACTCGAGAAATGGCAGTCAACGAGCGGCCCGAAAGTATGAATTCCAGTCTTAGCAAAGGGTACCGTATTACCCAGTACTAACTAGGTTGTGGACGCCAGATAGGCAGCCGCTCTATGTAAAATACTGCTGCATCAGGTACGACTGGAAGCCGACCCCAATAAACTTGGGAAAATGCGGATGATGACTAACCTACATACTTAATAGGATTGGAGAATTGAGAACGTAGTTAATAACAGCATACTGTTAATAACTGCGCATTGCTGATACCAATTTAATACAGAATTAATGACGCTGAACATAAATAGGTTACAGGTACCTAGTTATGTTCTACAACAAGAATCAGCGTGGTATTTTAAAAACGAGTTTACGGTAGGTCTTTTGACAAAAAAACTCGACTGCTTAACCCTTGAACGTGACCGTAATTAGCAATCTGTGCACATTACGCCGTAGACCGTAGATCAAGGTCACCATCAAAAGGTCTATAGGCGTAGTAACTATTACTCAATCTGTCTGTAGTGTAGGTGTGCCAGACACGTTCGTCTTGAAACCTGTAGCCAAACAAATATTTTCTTGGCTGTTATTTCAGAAAACAAACTTGGCTATCATGGTACCTAGTTACCTACTACCTATCTAATAAGGCAACTAAAGTTGTGCGTTGTTAATTATACAACTCAACACGTTCATCAATCTTTAAAATTCTCGTGTCGCGGTGTTTGTTACCAAACTCCACCGAAACGGCTGAATTCACGGGTAGCAGCTAGTAATACCTACCTTTTTATCGCAGACAATGGAGGCTTGTCTGAGAGACAATAAAACATTCATCTGAGTAGATGCCTCGTAAACGTAACAATTTGATTAAATAAAGGATCTCTTAATTAACACAATGGGTAGATACCTATGGTACATTACTCCACGATACCGTCGTCGTTTAAACAAATAGAGGATTCATACCTTTGTGTTTTCAAAACGATTTATAAATATTTTGATTTATAAACTCGAAGGAAATGAAAACGTGTTGAACGTCACTCTTGCAAAACCTATATTTATCGTGCCTTGTGAATATTAGTAGGTATAAGTACGTCATATTAGAAGTGTGAATATATCGGTACGATAAAGTGCGTAGCGCGGCGTTATGATAAAGTTTGGGAGGCGTCAAAGATAGGAAGCAGCTATTAGGTAAATGGGTATAGCGTGAGTTCGTTGACCCGAGGCAGTGTGACGATGAGCCATCGCTGTGGGGCAGGTCGCGGTCGGGGAACACTCGACATAATGCCACGTAACACCCCAAGGTCTCCGAGCTTGACACACAATGCCTCACGCTGACACCACTCCGTGTACACGAAATGCTTGGTACCACCTACGTCTACATTACGTACCTACACATTTAATAGATCGTAAGGCCTGATTACGTCTAATAAACTGTTTCTATTGTTGACCGTGTCATTTTAAGTTCGAATAAAAAAATGCTAAGTCATGTAAAGTTTTTTGTCATTCAATGCTTATAAAACCTTTTGCAACGAACATCAATATGAATGAGATAAGGTAACATGCAAAATATAAATAGTTTAAGTAATTGCATTCAATTAATATAAACAAGATGGTCTCGCAGTCGTATCGATCGACGCATCATGGTAGGTAGGTAGGTAGGTATTCTATTTTCCAGACTGTTCTTAGCGTGCTCTAAAACAGCCAATGAACACGTGTTCAACAGTTTATATTTAATTATGTCATCATTAGCTTTACGTTTTACTTAGAGAAGATTATAATTTTAATGAATAAAGTGTAAGTACTTGCCTACCTACAAAACCTAAGGCTTTCTTAAATCTTTTGGTACCACCGTGTTCAACATTAATAATGATGAGAAGTAGTAAGTAAGAGTTAGTTTGATATTAATGATTCATTATTATCAAACTAAGTCTTATAATATAAAAATAGATGAAGGACAATATAGATGAGTAAACTAAACTATGACACTTCTAAGATATTATCTAAAATAAAATAAAATCAGTTTATCCGTGTACCCAAAACATGCCAAAATTAAATGAAGTGCCTGGAGTTCTAAACCTAATTCATGAATTTAAAGTGGGTATTTAATCAAAGGTTAAATTGGCATCACGGTCGTCTAGCCGAAAAGTCTCACAAGCTAGAGGGACTTAAACCAAACAGGTTGCATAAATAAAGACAAAGATTTCAACAAAATTCTGTCATTCATATTCAGTTGTATTAGTTATTCATATAAAACTAGACTTGACGGTAATTGTTGCTCAATGTCGTCAAGTAGGTACCTAAGTATTTAATTTTCATAGGTTATAAAATACATTAAAGATGATTGTACGCTTATAGATAACAAACATGCTAAAATGACTTCCTACTATAATGTAACATTGAAATGACTGTACACAGAACGTCGTTATTATGATATTTTATATTCGGCCCACTTCACTCGGAATTACCACGTATTTTGTATAAAATCATCAAATAGGTGCTTGTTTAAGAAATTCATTAATGTTATCCTTCAACCCAAATGCAACAGCTCATCATTTATTTTTTAAAATATCATACGTAAAAGATGTTATCACCACATACTTATTAGCGTTTTACAATAAAAAAAAACCTGTGGCGCCATCTTCAGCAATGTCGCAGTACCAACTAACAAAAGACGTTAGACTCGGAGAAAACATAAAACGTTATATAAACGAATAGGTATTTAGCCGTCCCGTTAGCGTTGTAGTATATGATATATATCACAGATGGCGCTAATAGTATTTGAAGCTGGCAATGATCAAGTCTTGACACCCAGAGGGACTGACGAAAATGACGAAATACTATTCCGAATAGACGCATGTTTATTCTTAAAAGACACTGGTAGATTCCATAAATCTAACAATTACGAACTAAATTAATGCATTGGAGAGAAAGAGGCAGAAGTTAAATGCAATAGTAAAAGCCTGGTAGCTCTTAAGGAGCATACATATTTGCTTTTTGGTTTGATTCCTTTGTGCAGACTTGTGTAATGTTAATGTTAATAGGAGCGAATATCGCGTAGCACGCTGTAGCTACGAGGCGGCGCCTGCGCTTGTCGCTCAGCGCCATCGCCAGCCAGTCCCAGCCACGGCAGCCACTCGTCATTTCGATGTAATAACGAGCAGTCGTGTCGCTACAGGGCTCATTGTAGTTCACGCGAAAGCCCTTATTAGTGCCTTTTCAAATGTAGTCCTTTGGTGTTATTCAGCGCAAAGGCTTAGTTTCTGAATTTCGAAAGGAAAATCGATGAAATCGTAAGTACCTTGCCATTATTTTTCCATTATTTCCCAGTAAGTCATTGAAAGCATATTGCACAATTTAACTTAGATTTCAGGAAATAATTGCTTTTCCAAGAAAATGGTGATATCATTCTAGTTACGCGTTAATTTTCTACATTAGAAGTCCTTCTCAGTAACTTTCTCTTCATCAAGATGAAACTTCGCTTGCGACCTTTAATTTATGAGAGCTATAGAAACAAAAACCATTTTGATAATACTCATGTAATAACTCTATAATCACCTTCAAAATAGCTCACTACGTATACCTAAGGCATTCATAAAAACCAGAGATGCCGAATACTATACTTACATGGCGAGATATTTGTGTCACAAACTCACAATGGAGTCTAGACGCACGGCATCTGACCCCAAATCAGATTATGTACCGAATAACTCCGAACATTGTCCCCTTACCGTGCACGTGGTTGTTATATTTAGAGCACGCCTCCGTGAAGCAGACAGCCGACGACGTGCAAACTTATTGGTGCTAAAACGAAACATGCTCAACTTGTGCATTACAAGTTGAGCATGAGTTCAGTATTTTGAGGTCAAATGTGCGAAAACTCTTTCGCAAAAACGAAAATGCGCGTTCAGGAAACTGTTTATCTGCTTCTGCCTTGAATTAAATGAAATGCCATTCATGTTTGGTAACGGTGCTTCGTTAATGAGCTGCTGGCGTTAACCTACGGCTCGGTTCTACTACAGCATTAAACTATGTACAATTTATTGTACATTATTGGTTCTGTTGCTAGGTGATAAGATTGCTCGGCCTGATAAGTAAATGGCAATGATTCATAGTCCTAAGCACCTATTCAGAAAATTTCCGTAAATTCCGTTAATGGAATAAATAGCTCTACTAATCTGTGGAAGTGCCACAAAGAAATTGTGGAGAATTTCACAGATGATAACTCAACTTTTATTCTAAAAGTGCTGATTATCAGCCTAGTTTGAATAAATGACTTTTGATTTGATTTGATAACGTATTTTAATGAGATCTAGATCAATAATAGAAGTATATAAAAGAGTGGGGAAAGGAAATTTAATTCCAATAAGCACGAATCGCTCACATGATACTTACTCACACGAGCCATGGTACCTAATTATACATACTCCGTAGATATTATTCACGTTATTAAACGTGGCTTATGAATATACATTTGTAATTGAAAAAATACTCTGCGGCTCTGCAGTTCAGAGTACTTAATTTAATTTTAACGTGATACAAAATATTTACATCATATGCATCAGGCACATGCTTAATTGCACTGCATGTGGCTGATTTATAAAGTGTGTTGACTACACTAACTGCGAGTGTCACACAACGAGGAAAACGCTTCGGCCCGTACAATTGATTTCCGTTGCGTATGTTATCGATAAGAATTGACTACCACGGAAATCAATTTTGTTTGTTATTGCAAATCGATTCGTTGATGTATTGACCTGTGTGACACCATACGTCGTTCTGCTTGTTAGATGCGAATTAAAAAGTGCAATTAATTGGTTTACTGCACGAGCAGGAAACTGAAACTAGTCTACTTTCTTCTTCAAATAGCACTACTAGCGTACCTATCTTTTTTTATGAGGGGAAATCTATAATGATACTCTCTGTCTGGGGAGAACGGAGTAGTATATCGGCCGAACCCCACAGTACCTACCCATATGATGCGTTCTAGCTAACCCTGCTCATTTATAGTTCAGAATGCCTCTACAAATCTAATGGCACCATCAGCATCATCTATTTTCAACAAGTAATGCTATCTTCATTAATATTCTCAACTCTACAACTATTATATTCAATGTTTTGTCCTTTTATCCTGAACATTGGAATGTTATTATAACCTGCCTGATATTATTTCAAGTTATCTTTCATCATTCATTATAATTCCCGTCGTGGGAAAAAGTAAAGGTTTTTACCTGTCTCTTACTTAGCTTGCATTAAATACTCCATGTTTTAATCGTCTTAACTGTATTATTCTTTTTATATTCATCATTAACTTCACCTCCGCTGTTATTAATGGGCGGAAATCCCTCGGCGACCTAAAGTCAACGTGTAGTTTTTTGGGCTTAAAAATGGGGTATTTGGGTGCTAGAGTATAGTGATTATATTACAGATATGTGATAGATAGCCGACTCACCTATATTATTATTACATCGTCTCGCTTGAGACTGTACACCCAATCTCAGACTACCATGTTAACTCTGAGATTTATACCTGTAAGGAAGATTTTAGATTGAAGACCGCTATTGAAGGTTCGACACCATATTTCAGTTCAGAATTTATTTTGATGCAGTATTGCACCATAAATAGCCATCCTGATTCAGACCTTAACGTAGTGTTGATACTTGTGTGGACAAGAAAAACTAAAGCATATTTTATGACTGGATTTGCTATCCTTATCTTTACTGGCTTAAAAGGAGGCTGGCGAAAATGGACCCAAAGAAACTAATAATTAACTAAACTCCGTTCCAGTGTAAATATAAAATAATTATAACTACAGTTTTATGAGATATTTATTTTTAAAATATTGAATTTTTAGGACTCGGGAATCAAAAGTTATAAATATTTTCAATTTACTAAAATTAAGTAATCGTGCAATTACAAAACGCAACTTTTTTCCGATTATGTTCCAATCCAATGACATGTGTTTTTGCTCAAGGGTTTATTACCACAAATGGATCTTTCTCTTAGTTTTCATACATTCAATTATGGCAAAAATTCATAAAAAATAACATGCAAACCTGATATTAAAACGCCAATTAACAATGCAAAAGCATTTAATAAAAATGGAACAATGGTGATTTTATAGTATTTCTTATAAAGGAACGGTATCAATGATGATCGATTGGGTCCCGTCACTACTGTCATTGTCAGATCTGTGATGATCTAGTCCATCGTTATGTTTGTATTTTTGTCTGGGATTTTATGTTTATCATTGCGATTTTGTACATTCTCGACGACTTGGCCTTTACATCTTGAACTGAAGATAATGCACCCTGTCATAGACTACCTACCGCATTCTTCTCTGGATATTGGACAATGAGTTGTTTTTGATTTGGACTTTGATTTTAACCACAAACATGCGTTGCGTTAATTTCTTCTTCTGTTACGACTTACGCTCTTGCAAAGGTGTCGTCTCTTTGATGGAGGTGCTCAGGGCTTTGAAAAAGTTCAGAGATGGGTGTATCCACGTGATGTAAGTATATTTGTAAAAAAACATGTATTTATATCATAAGTTAAGAACTTATTTAAGATATCTATCTGAACAACAAACTGAGATTCGTTTAGCTTTTATATGTATAAATACATACTGTTGTAATCTTATATTAGGTTCATTCTTACTGTTGCCCTATACTTTATCGGACTAAAACAGTATGCAGTAAAAGACTGGCCGAGGCAGCAGTATTGTATTTTACTGAGATCTTTCAGTCATCAAAATAGAAGATGGGTGGCTGTCGCATTTTGTCATGAAATATTTATACCTAATATTTATATACCCCTCCACAGGTATCAAAGGTCTTCGACCTCTATATTATCTTTAGACATTTCTGTTTTTCTTTTGTTACTTATGGAACTCTTTATGTTTATTACATTATAGGTGAATTTATTTATTTTAACATAATTAATTAATTCCAGATAACAGGAGACGACTGCCTTTGTCACTCATGCTGGGGGCTGATAAGCTGCGACCCTGAAAATGAAACCCGACAGCAACTTGGCCATCGTAACGTCTGTGTTGCATAAAATAAAAACTATGTAAAAATACCAAAAAATAAGATTTATTACTCATACTTTTTTTATTCAACAAACCCTGCTTTTCAATAGCTGTACATAGCTATTCAGCTCTGGCTGTTATAATTTATGTAAAACAATATTATCTTGTCTCAGCGTAATAAGAATCGTTTTACTTGACTATAATTCGCTTATAGATCAAAATCGTAACGACATAGTTTTAATAGTGATTGAACTAATTACAGGGTTGGTAATCAGTTTAGTCTCTAGCTGCAGTCTAGTAGTTTTATGATTCATCAATTAGGTACAGGCAATGAAGTAAAAATTCTGGTTTTGGCTTATGACAAGAAGCAAAACACGTAAAGTCAGAACTAAAACTGCGAGGGAAATACAGTAGTTCGAAGCTTCCTTTATGAGTCGTCTTATGTATTATTATATTTTGATTAATCTTAATTACGGAGACATTCCACTGTTAAAAACCTTAGTCGTAAGATTTTTAGGTTATCTTGTAAATAGACGTATATCTCTTTTCTTCCAACTTTTCAGTCTTACTTTCCTTTTACTTTTCTGATAGTCTTTAGTCGTTTTATAACTATGTATAAGTTGCTATAGTGAACGCTACCTCTAAGAGTGGGTCCCAAAATACATGTAGTCTCGCCCGTGTCCTTTATACATTCTTTCTTAATCTTATCTTTCTCATCCCTCTTTTATCTAGGTGTAAGTCACTTGTATAAAATCTTCTAATTAAAATCCTTGTAAAGTCTTGACGCTCTACATAGGCATACTAAATTCTAATCTATTGTCAACTTATTTCAAATCGTCGTCCTCTCTCATGTTTTGGCTGCCTTTGCTTTTGAAATAAGCACTCTTAATGAAAAAGTGTAAAATAGCGTTGTATGCATTTGCAAATATAAACATGCAATTGCATAAAATGCGATGTCTACTGTTTTTTTTTTTTTTTTTTAATTCTATTCAGTATTCAATTCCTTCAATGAATCTCGGGGGAGCTCGTGCCTAAATTAATAAATGCTGCAGTACTTGTGTTTTCGTACCTATTTTCTTTTGACCATGGTTGCACGTGTTTTAGTTAAGAACTGTAAAAAATGAAACCTATTAGAAAATTGTTTTTTTTTTGTTATAACATTGCGAAATCAAAACAAGTAGTTATCGCGATACCTGCAGTTATTAGTTTCTATTTTCAAACAAAACGGTAGCTCTACATTGGATTTGTATACGTTTAAATTTTTTGAAGTGAAAACTTCTTTAGCCGCGTTAAGCGATTTTTGGTAGGGAAAAAATGTTTGAGTTCGCTCACCGATGATCTCAACTTGCTCGCCCATTGCGCCAGACAAGCGACCCGTTATAGTGGAGTAGGTATTCCCGTTTGAGCACCTATAGTACACGGGCTTAATTGATTTAAAAAATCAAAAAAAGAACACAGTAATTCCATTGTTTTGAGTTTTCACTTCTGCCGGCAGTCCTTATCACAGCGTCGTGTTTTTTTTTCTTACTTTTAACTTTTGTATATTTATGAATAGTCTTTTATCACCATAGACAAAAGAAGAGATGAAGGATTTTCCGATTGTAATAATGATATGGTGCATGTAGCAGGTAGGTAGCGTCATGTATTATGGAAATATACACCGAATTAATTACGTATGACACGTAGAATAACTTGATAATGAATTATGAGTAAAGAATTTTGATTGAATATATACTCTACAATGCCGTTTATTAATATGATATGAGCGAAATTATCTGAAAGTGTAAATTCTCCATTACATAAGTACCATCAATGCTTATTTATTGTATAGAACATTGAAAAGCCAGCCTTGGTTACTGATTAATTAACGCCTTTCAGTTATCACTTTTGTCTTAATAATTCGTAAATAATATAATTCGTGGTTCGTGCGTATGAAATGTGACGTCAAATCAGCGTCTTCTTTTTCTTATCAGTCGCCGGAAAATTATTAGTCCCAGGGTCTTGTGACACCGGCCATTACTCAGTCTTATTGCGTCACACCGCTTAAAGTGTTAAATGAATAAAAGTATTTTGGCATTCCTAAAGGCGGAAACATACTTACGTGTCGTGGCGTGTCGTGACGCGCCAGTAGCAAATCGGTTTCATACATTTAATATGGTTAGGGACATATTTGCATGGCGTGTCGTGTCGCAACGATGTATGAAACCGAATGCTTCTGGCGCGTCACGACACGCCACGACATGTAAGTGTGTTTCCGCCTTAAAGCGAATGCCAAGTTTGAAGGGAAACTATGACGTGCTAATGATCTATTCTGATTGTTCATTCATATTCTGAGGAGCGGGTCGTTCACTTCGCCAAAAATATCGTTTGATGATATTCGAAATACACCATGTGGCCAGTTCATTTAGAATTTGTAGAAATTCTCTAGCTACAGTAAGATAATTTGTTCAATGTAAAAGTTTTATTAAATCGAATTCACGAGCCCAATGAAAACTTTCATACATACAGAACTTTTCATCCTCCATACTACGATAAAACATTTTCGAACAATCGTGCAAAAAGGGCAGTTTTAATAAAAACAAGTCAGCTAACCCCTATCCACAAAAGTGTACCTACTGCGGAACTGAACATACAACAAATAAAATTCTAAAATAACCCGACAAACACTCTCTGTTGCCATGGCGACGACGACTTGTGTCAGTTTTCAGTTATCATTATGGTGTTTGAGAGTAGGTCGGCTACTTAGCACTGCTGCACTGGGGCCACCCACAGAGTAACCCGTGCACCATTAATCGTCCTCTCATTTCGAGTCGCAGACGTTTGTTTATAGCGACAGGTGATCACCGGCGGCTAATCGCTACAGTGTCGAGTGACCGTCGCCCGCGCCGACATACTACCTACCGACATAACCTACACATTAATATTATCAGACAGACAACATTGAGTGACCACCGGATCGATAAGGTCGAACTCGTTTTTAATTAAACCGTTTTTAAAGTACATTGCCAATGCGAACTTGGAACGTGGAAAATCCTTGGCAAGATTTTTTTTTAGTCCATATCTAAGCTATTTGCGAGAACAGCTATTTTTAGAAAGATTACAGAAAATTACAGAGGTTGTATAAAAATCAAACTTCGTAGTTTCATAATGAAAATAACAAACAGATTTGATCGAGCGGAATCTATTTCTCGGAAAACGCTGCTACTTATGTCCCAACTAGCAAAATTTTAACTTACAAGTGTCCCAAGACCAATATTTTTTACTCTTTTAGCATACTTACAAACAACTGTAAGTGTCGATTTAGGCGCACTTTATAAGAGAATTCTCACTTAGAGTCAGCTTATAACGCTCCTTTTGAAGATCACTTTACACTTACAATAATCTTGTTACTGCTGTTGTAATACCAAAATAACTTATAATGGCATGGTTTGAGGGGAAATAGGACTTAGAGCGCACTTACGACTGCTCTCATAAGGGGAATTCCCCTTATATTGCTCTCTGGAAGCTCAATAAAGGAGTATTTATCACAACGGCCGCAAGAGTGTGCGCGAGCGCCGCCGGAATAAAAAAAAATTTCATTGTCAACTCATATATGTATTATTTGTATTCGTTGTATTTTTATATCCTGTAATCATTTGCTTGATAGTTGTGTCTATGAACTTAAATAACTTGCGGTGTACATTTCTTCGAATGATTTGTGGAATAAAGTAAAATATTTTCACAGGCCTACTTCGTTATGTATTTAGAATATTAGTAAAAAAATATTAATTAATTATAATACCAATTACTCTTTTCTAAGATAAGCCTAATACTAAAATTTCTTATTTCACACTATTTAAGTTAATTTTAAACCTTTTGGTCTTATTGAGCCCTTACATAAGGTAACTACTTGCAGCCATTAAATATTTTAGGGTTCCTTTTAAAACCATGGCAAGAACACCATACACCATAAATTGGATTCGCCGTAATTACAAATTACGGTGAATCCAATTTATGGTGTTATCTTTTTTGACCGAAAATCACACCAAGTACCTTTTTTTGTGTGTGTATTTTTGTTTTATTTTTATTCCCATGTGCTCCACTTCTTTTAAATCTTTTCTATTTTTCAAACTCAACTTCACAAGTCTTTTAAAAGACAAAATATTCTGATAGAGCTCTACTATATTCGTCTTCTCTTTAATTTGACTCAGAGAAGACAATTCACACTTACAACTTGTTGGCTTTATAGTCGTTTTATGCAAAAGTTTATTAAGGTCATAAGTGTTATAAAACACTCGATGCAGACTCTACAAAGAAAGAATGTACTTTTAAGATGCTTTTTTAAGTGCAAATAATATTCAAGAGCAATTGCTCTTTAAAAATGCACCTGTCCTGATAAATGTATTACAACGATACTTTATACACATCTATAAGAGCACGTACTAAGTGTTAGTACTCTTTTAGTACAAAACGCCTTAAATCATGCTTTTATAAGATATACTGTCATAGCCTAGACACATATAAGTCTGCTGTAACACCTTAGTTCTTAAATAATCATATCCGCTAGAGAAAATTGCTAGTTTGGGTATTTTCTTTCATCTCAGAACTGGAACATAAACATACATAACCCTATAATTTTTAAACCCTTGTAATATCGGTAAGATATAGGTTCTTGGAAAGTGGAACGGAAAATTGTAAAATAAAACAAAGATACATCGACTCTCGCGCACACTGCACTGTCGGCACACTTCCTGAAATAAGTTAAGAACCTGACAAGTCTACTAGTACTTCAGGAGTTCACTTCTAAATTCAAAATATGCAAAAGTTGCGTTCAACAAGTTCTCATACTCAAATCTTGAATACAGAAACCTAGTCTTAGTTGAGTCTACATGAAATAAAAGATTGTAGTTTGCTTAGCCAACATTGTTAATAGATTATTAGTAAAGGGGTATCCCTCGACGAAACTGACACGGTAAACTTGTGAGTAATTACTATATTATGTTTCTATTTAATGGAGCCCGCATTATGTACCTATATAATGTTGTTCATTAATCGTTTTTGATTTTACAAGACACTGTGGTATTGCTCATAGGAATTTTGTTTTACCTTGTTGACAGGGAATGAGCATGGTGCTGAATTACCTAATCATGATTCTGTGTTTTAAATACCGGCTGAAAGTTTAGATTAAGTAGGCAATTTTGGCTTGATAACAGTAAATACTTTCATTTTAATTAGTAGCAGACTAAATTACTTCGTTATGAAAATTCTAATTAAAAACACTGGCAGGAAAGAAAATCAGTTGCGAGATGCTACTTTTCCAGAAAATAAAGCCAAGCTCATAATTCCATATTTCTACCAGAGATAAACGATTGCGTAGCGAGGGATTCTGTGTGACACTTACCAATAATATCGCTTCCTCTTAAGTTATAACTTTTACCCACATCCCCTATTGTAAATCCTCGAAAATCTCTAGTGGCAACGCAGCCTACTTATAAAATGTTTTCCTATTTATACATGTATGTTTCTTGTGTTGTTCCAGATCAATTGCGGTCTAGATCAGTATCGACCGTCTCCCACAGTCTACAACAGTGTTCTATCCCGATGGGTTGAGTACGCCGACGTTTTGTGATAGTGGTCACACCACTCACGCTGTAAGTTACCATTTCATTATTGACTTTAACGTGGATTCGGCAGGGTAACCCGAAATTATTATTTTTTTACGTTTTTTGCAAGTTGTCGGTCAGTCTCTTTGGCAGATTATTTAATTTACCGGTCTACGTAGTTAAATAAAATGATGGTTAATTTTAATACTACTGTGGTAAATGTACCTAAATAGCGATGAGGTGGCGAAATAGATACATAATGGTAGAAGTACAGGGGTAACGAACGCCTGGTGTTTCAGTTTTATTTAATTTTATTGACCTATATAAAATCTATGCCTCTTCTGTGCCGGAATAAAACAACAGAAGGTGTGAAAAATGTAGTGGGGGCTTCTTATTTTTAGTAATGTTGTCTGTTTCATGTTTTGAACAGCTTTATTTTCTGACAAAAATAAAAATTGAGAAATATTTTGATTAAGTAGAGAAATATTATTTCGTAAATCACGACCCTATTAGTAATTAATAACGAAACAATTGCCCACATTTTAGAACAGTTACCTAATAGCCTCATTATTAAAATGCTGATTTGTTAGTAAGTCATTATATTGACATCTTCATTGATCTACTTACAAGAGAGTTCTTGAAATGAAACAAATTGATTATTCAATCACCGTTATGGGGTTAACTCTGTTTACCTATAAAACACTCAAAAGTAATAGAAAGAATATGGATTTGAACGTTTTATGGGGCAAAGAAAATGTAGTAATATTCATACATTCATAAATAACATCAGTATATAATACCGTGACATAAGTATATAATTTCTTATTTATAACATTTTTAACGCGATAAAACTAACGAAGGCCTTTGATAGGGTCTGGCACGCAAATCTACGCAGCAAGCTTCCTCCTTATGGCATCCCAGCTGATTTTTGGATCGGATATCAGACTTCCTAAGTGAACGATCGATCCGAGTAGTCGTTGACGGCTGCTACGCGGACCTCATGGCTATTGTTGGTGTTCCTCAGGGGTCAGTTCTCTCTGCAACTCTTTTCCTGCTGCACATCAATGACTTACTTCGGCCTGATATTATTGGGTACACAACACAGATGACAGTACGGTTTCAGAGAGATAAAATCAGCAGGTCCAGCGGAACAAAAAGTGGGGATAAAGTTCGTTCCTTGAGACAGGCCATGGTAGAGCTTTGTCTCCAAGTGGGGTGATGATAAATATGGTTTCTTTTAACGCCACTAAAACACAGGCGTGTCTTTTTAACGCAAAAAGGAGTCGTTTCAACCAAACTCCTACTTTTCGGAGTACATCTGTTCCTGTGACTGATTGTCTTGAGCTCCTAGGCATGGAGTTGACATTCAGTCTCAACTTCTGCCACTATTGAGTATAAAGCTTAAACTGAGGCCAACAAGCTGGGTATCCTAGATAGAATGAAGCGATAATTCAGGCCTGGTTAGCTTTTAACACTATATAAAACACAAGTCTGATCCTGCATGGAGAATTGCAACCACCTTTAGGATGGCTCAGCTAAATACCAGCTTGCTGCGCTTGACTCGATGGAGCGCAGACCTAATAGGCTGATTGGCGACGTAAAATTGGTGGATGCCAAGCTTCATAGCTTGGCTCATCGCCGCAAGGTTGCCTGCTTGTCGGTCTTCTACAGGTTGTATTTCGGTGAGTGTGCCCAAGAACTCCTCGACACATCTAGACACACTGCAAGTTACTATCCCTACGTTGTTGCTATTCCACCAAATCGTACTAAATGTTTTCAAAAGTCTTTAATAATGTGCACAGCAAAGGAATGGAACTTTCTGCCTGCGTCTGTTATTTTCGAACGCTTACAACCCTAATCTCTTCAATGTTAGAGTGAACAGGCTTCTTCTGGGTAAGCTCGTACCATCGTGGACTTCTGTCATCTCTAAACTAGACTAGAGTCAAGAACCGAAATAAAAAAAAAATGGGATGTTGGATATTTGTTAGCATGAAGCTGCAAGATGCAAGTAGAACATGATATTATTTTATTTCACACGGAAACAACTCTAGCTCAACGTTTGTTTCCTGAATATTGTTATTGGA
The DNA here is from genome assembly GCA_963082945.1 of Cerastis leucographa. Taxonomy (NCBI): domain Eukaryota; kingdom Metazoa; phylum Arthropoda; class Insecta; order Lepidoptera; family Noctuidae; genus Cerastis; species Cerastis leucographa. Next base: position 8,793,396 of record OY720361.1, read on the forward strand.
AAATGTAGACTTGCAACAGCAATAATCTAATCATCGGTATCATTCATTAATAGGTACCATTTACATCATCTTTTATTCATATTTAGAAGTTTCAAAGTTGATACTGGCCATCGTGTTTTTTTTTATTATAGTATTAATTATCATCTAGTTTTCTGGGTACATACTGTCTTAGATCTAAGAATTTTCTGACATCATTAAAAACTATATAGAAAAAAGATTCTTGAATAATAGATCAGGGTTAAAAAGTCGACCAATATCATTTAGTTTGGAGGCGGGTCGATGTAGATGTGCTTGCAAAATAAAAAACAAAAGAAATTTATGTCATAGAGAAATAGCTAAAGGTTAATATCGATTCATCGAATTGTATCACGTCCTAGACAATACGATGTGATGCGAATTGATTTATCGTTTTATATAAATAAATCGTGTATAAAAAGTCTTTGTTGCATGATGGGGTCGGTTTGCAGCCGGCTCGATGTTATGGTGGCCAGGCCGGGTCGTTGCCCTCTCTCTGTGATCCATTCACTGTTGCAACTGCACTTACTGAACGACACGCAGCTTCGAGGCGAGTGCATTCTCCGGACATAATTAAGTCGCAGTTCTCTTCTTTTATTTGACATTAATTAAAAGGCAGATCTATTGAAAATAAAATGTTAAAAGAAAGACATACTGAAAGCGGTCTTGGTTTAAAGTTCTAGCTGTCAAAGTAAGATGAATAATATTAGGTTATTATTCTACATTTATCATGATCAATTAGATACCTACACAAAAACTTTCATTCTGAAAGTGAAACTAAACTAGGTATTAGATAGATAAATTTCTAGACACTAGATGGAAGATGAACGAACATGCATACTTTCTTATACAATATGTACTCATATTTGCTCTAGATTGTTACAAAATTATTTATGAGTTACAATGAGCACTAGTGAGAGAAAGTAGGGAAGCGAACTATGTCTATAAAATAATACAGCGACTCGGCAATGTTCGGGTAAACTCGGGTAGTCTCGTTAATTTAAAATAAAAAATTCTTAAATTGTTCTTCGAACGTTAGCAAGTATGCGACGGGCTTCGTGCTTCTATAGACAGGACGTTTTTTTTTATCCAGACAAGACAGGAATTTCCGGTCGTGTGCGAAGTCCCTTTAAGGTCGATCGAGGTTAAAGCTTTCTTAGTGATGGGAACTGTCTGATATTCTTATCGATAAATTAGTGTCTGGACGGGATCAATCTATTGTTTTTTTTACTAATACAATTGTTTGTTAATCGATCCAGTTTTAAGGGCTGGGAAGTATTTTGCGTATTAAAACCACAAGAATTTGGTATAGAGCTAAGTTTTGTCTATGATTAGGTAGGTAGTAGTGGATAGGCGTAATCCCAATGCAATAAAAAGTCATATTTATACTTGTAACAGTGTGTCGTGGACGTGTGTCTTCTTCTTACATTTACTTCACACATTAGTTTTCATTACCACTATTTAGCTCAAGCAAAGGAACGAGTATAAAAACGTGAACAGTTAACCATATGTGACCAGTGTGACCACTGATCACTACTATAGTCGGTGGTAATTAGTAAAGTAGTAATTATCATGAACTGTTGCACGATATCTAATTGGTCGTCTTATCGGTGTCGTACGTGGTTTCACGCTGCACAGCGCATGCGCATTGTTTCGAACGTGCCTCCACTGAGTAGGGTGAAAATAACATTAAAAGACACCGACGCAAACACTATTATTTATAGTACAAAATGAACACCATCGAATGCCAAGGGCATACATTTATTTATCTCGAACGATCTACCAGCTACGTAAGTGGTGTTTGCTATATACAGATACCGCACCGATACCTATCTATAACTACTAGGAACATCAAAGATGTAGTAAATACATTTTTGATTCCAGAAATAGCGCCAAAGTAATGTACCATTCGCACAGTACCGCGAAGCCATTGCCTAGAGGTGTGCGCATACGTTGATCACACCCGTATTTCACGGACCTGTGACCCTGCGAGCATTAGGTACCGCTATGACGCAAAATAATATATTTCTAACATTATTGCAACGGCTGATGTGTGGTCAGCAACTCAATTGATACTATTCTTTATTAAATAACGATAATTTTACATAAATCTTTAACTAAAGCCGGCTCTAGTTTTTGTTGACGGTGCAACAAGTGCAGGAAAACACGTTGGGTTTTTATTTGGTGGCAACAGACAACGGGTGATCCGACGTCTCATCACACTTTTTAGATTTATATAAAATTAATTGATATTTATGAACTGACATTTCTTTAAATGGTAATGGACATTACATATTTGTGATCAGATTTCATGGCACGAGTACTTAGATAGCTAATTCTGGGTAGCAAATATTTTTATGTGTCGAAATCTATGTAACTGCGATTCAACTTATTTTCTTTGTTATTCTCTCAGTCTGTTTTCATGTCAGAAGTAGCACCCTCAATTATAAAAAAAAACACGCGATTGTGCTACCCTCGGTAACCAACTGAAAACCTCTCACGGCTCCAACCAGTCAGTAGGTACCGTAGCGTTGGTCTACAGAAAGTTCAACGCTACCTACGGCTACGAGATAATGTGCTACACTTTTGGCGGACTGAATGATATTTACCTTGGAACAGCCGAGACACGTGCGAACATAAATATACACTACAACATCATCATAAAATTCATAAAACCACCCGCATGTGCTGTTCCTCCCGACCGTATTGATTTACTTTAGATATGTTTACGTATTCGCCGAACGTACTTTTGCAAATTCGGTTCTAATATTTATTATAAAGTAACATAAATTCACTGAGTGCTACCAGAATAACTCGCCTACGATTAGGTGTTGCTCTTATTTCTGCACCACCTCCGCGGTTATACGGAGCTTGCAATTTATTCGCTAGTAAGGGAATTATTTCATTTGTCTATTTCTTTGGCCGTGAGCGTCGTATTACGTGTAATCAGTGCCGTCCTCTCACGGATCTCGGGTAAGTCGATAGATACTAAGATGATTGTTTAGAGATCTTTCGTATTCGTTTACCTTTAAAGTAGCTAAAAAGGTGAAATGGGTGATGTGATACTAGTGTAATAGGAAGTGTCGTGTAACGGGAGCCGCGGTCTAGTTGCCATGGCGCTAACTAGCCCGTGGATCCGTGGATGCACCACGACGCCGCTCGGGTTGCACCTCGCACGATAAGGACAAAGTACGGAAGCACTAACAAGCGGCTCTCGTGCGTGCGGCCGACTCGGTGCATCTGCACTCAACCTACTACACAAGCACTTTTACCGTAAACCCAAGCAATATAATAAACTTTACGCATAGTGCGTTTTTCTTGCTAACGTTTAATTTTTCGATGTGCTCGTATTGTGATGATTATGGCAATTTATTGATGACAGATGAACCAAATCATAATTAAAACAATGCGGTATTGATGCACCTACTTAAAGTACCTATTTAAAAAAATATTTTCTTTTCATTTGTTGCTAAGGGATTCTGCCAAGCCTTCTAATCAAGGCCGTCTTAAACTAGGCTGGGGCCCTTGGGCACACAAGAATTTGGGGCCCTTTTGGAAAGTAAAAAAAGCGAATTAAAGTAAATTTTTTTTACTAAGTAATAAGTATGACCATTTATTATAGGTAATCAAATACAGTATGATATAATATGTCATTAATTATATTAGAATGCTGCTGGTTTTCTGGTTACGATTAGGATAACGGTTTCTTTCGGGATTTCTGTTGAGCAAAATTTAATTTGTCAATTATGGGAATGAAAGTATGTCCACGAAACTTTTCGTTGCCTCTCAACTGTGCAGTCTCTGGTGATCCTTCGAAAAAAGTGATGCGTGTGCTGCGAAATCTTTTTCTTTCAAATGTATCTTTGTAGTCAGCATATATGCATTTTTTTCTTTAGCAGCCGTTTCGTACTGATCACAATGATTGCAGCGTATAAATGATCAGAGATTCGTAAAGTTTCGTTACAACGTCCATGATCATAGTGCTATTCTGTAAACTTAGACTTGTTTTATTTATACGAGTAACTCCCAAAAGATCATTCCATATTTCCGTTAGAAGAGCAGTCTCGTCTTTTCTTTTTTGTGAACCACTTAAATATGTTAAAGGCTTAATTCGCTTAATTAACTACGTAGCTTTTCTAATGCACTCTCTATAGAAGCACGGGGTACAGAAAGTTAACCGTGAAACACCTTGGTGAACCAGGGGTAAATGCGTTCCGAAATATTATTAATTAGTACAGTAGGAATAGGCGCAGTCATCGATATAATGGCGTAGTATATGCTTTGTAAATACCTTCTGATAAGTTTACTGATCTGTGAAAAAAGTGTAATGTCCCGGACAAAAAAGTTTTGAGAATAAATGTGTGAGAGAAATTGTCGGTCCTTCGGGGCCCCCTGAGAATAGGGGCCCTAGGCACGGGCCCCGTGTGCCCTTATGGTAAAGACGGTATTGCTTCTAATCCCAGATAAGATCAAACGATTATATTAGATAGTGCATGGAAAAAAAACCTATCATAAAGGACCCAGATTTAGCATGCTTATCGGAACATACCATTTTGTTTTTGAAAATCGTAAAGAGCAGGGTCTGATTTAAAAATACACGCATTGTTGGTATATGCTATACTGGTCTACTCGATTCCATAATAAGATCTTTCTGAATCTTGGTTTGCCATTAGACCAGGGACCATCCATTAGGTACATGATCAGCAAACATGAAAGGTATATCTTCTTCTTCTTCCTTTCATTTTTGCTGGCAAGTTTAAGATAAATCCCACTAACAATCTCATACGTAAATTTAATTGACGTAGAAGTGAAAATGACTCTACATTTTCCAAAAATATCTTGATTTAAGCATTAAAGCACTTGCTATAAGACAGCAATAAATAGATAGTTACTAAGGTGCCTGATGGTATACTGTCTGACTGCCTGTTTTATAAATATGTAGCATTACATCGATTTACCTAATTTATCAAAAATGGAGGTGTCTAGTGAGATGACAAGTAATAGAGATGTATGAAAGAAAAAGACATGCTGCGCCGACTCCAAATGAATTGGGGTGAGTCCTCATGGGTGGGAAGTGGGAAGGCAAGAGAATGATGATGACCTAATCCATAAAAAAATATTTCTTTCTAAAAAAAAGGGTAGCTGCGTTCAAAATCCCTCAAATTATTCCCGAAATAAGAATAATGCTTACACACCACACAACAAGAATAAAGAGCGTTCTAGTCTATTGCTAAGATTGAATTCAGAACAAAGGCGTCTGGCTGCTGATGGTAACTGGAATTGGAGCCCCTCAGAGTGGTTGTTGACACTTCAAATGAGTCGTCTCGGTGATGCGAATCGGATAGCGACTGGAGCCGAAACGTCGAGTGCCACCCGTAGCACATTACAGACAAATACGACTAAAATTCAAGATTTTTTTGCACGAGTAATCCGAACATTTTGAATCCATACTAATACTATAAATGCGAAAGTCACTCTGTTTGTTTGTTTGTTACCTTTTCATGACTAAACGGCTGATCGGATCTTAATGAAATTTGGCAAGAAGATAGATTTCAATCTGGGGAAGCACATAGGCTATATATCATCACGCTACGACCAACAGGAGCAATGAAAAATGTTGCGAAAACGGGGAAAATGTGACGCAGACGAAGTTGCGCGGGACAGCTAGTATTTTATATATTGAACAGCAATTTTCGTTACTCCACCTAATCTGATTTTCCTAAACGTGTGCCAGCTACTTTGATACAAAGTTTTTCCGAGCGTACGTGAGCAAAAATTGATTCGTTGGAAACATTTTTGCTTAGATAGGTGTAGTCAGGTTATTAGGCGTTTGTCTTACTTGCTCCACGTGTAGGCTAGTAAATAGTGTATGATTTCAGGTTCGGCCCACTGTTGCTAACTTGCTGATGAACTGCCTAGTGTCGGAGTGACCACGTCCGCGTCAGCACCTGTCTTAGGAACCAGGGATTTTGTGTCATGTCTCCCATTCACATACATTTGAGCTTTCTAAGACTTTACTGTTAGTTTCTTGCAATTCTGTAGTCAATTATTTACAAAACATGATGGTGATTGCAAAATAAATTGTGATGAAGAACGAAATACGATAAAAATGTGTTATAAGAATTTAAATTAAGCTGTAAGTACATATAATATATTTAACGTTTCTATGACGATTTTGTCATATCTATTGTACAAATATCGCCTGAATTAAAATATCATTTAATTAAGAACACCTAGAGCTTGCTAAGAAAACACGTTTGTTGGAAATGGGAAGTCCTAGCTTAAATTGTTTTATTTATCAAAGACGATATGTTTTTATTTTTTAATAGAATGAAAACAAAAATTGAATCAGAAAAGTTTTAACAGAAATTCTAACTTCTGCTTAGGTATATCCTCAAATGAAATTCCGACACATTAATGTACAAAAAACGTAATAAAACGACTATTTTAAGTTTATTATTTTAAATTAAATCACGATAGATTGACCTTTGCTGGTAAAAATTTACCTAACTGTCAATTTTTAGACAATTATAGAAGACTAAAATAATGTTTTTATGATACAAACAAAGGATTTTTCAGACTAACAGTCGTACGTCCCTGAACGTTACCTTAAGTAATGGCTATAGGGCTCTAACCTTACCTCCATATAAAAATAACCAATTTATTTGTCAACTATTCCACTTTTAGTAATTAAACACTGTTATAGATAACGCGAGAGCGCAATCCATAGACATTAGAGTATCTTTTATTGGTACAGTGATAACGAAGTATATCTACCTGACTACCGATGTGCAACCACCAGTAATAGTGAGGATCTAGGGACGTGTCTACAAAGTATCTGGTTCAGTGAAGGAACATCTGAAAGTGCCAGAAAGTTATAGGAACAAGGGTCTTTGTAAGTAGAAGTTACCTTCCTTCGATGCATTTGCGCTGTCTTCCATATCAATCCCTATGGAAATTTATATTTCTCAAAGATTATCAGCAACATATTTGTATGTTTATATTGCGTATAAACCCGTGTGATGTTTGTGTAACTTATGGAATAATATTGTTGCTCTACATCAAATATGAAGTAAGTTAAAGTTTTAGTCTTATTTCCAGTCACAATAAAGTTATTTGGCGCAAACAAATTGTATGTTTTTTTGTGCGTAGTGGGTGTGATTTGGAATACAGTAAAACACCGTCATTCTTTTCTTATGTGTGAAAAGTGTCAGCATCTTTTTGATTAATGATTACATAGCCTGATGACGACAAAATAGAATTTTTATCTTTAAGATCAAAAATAGATTTGCTACCGTCACTCTATCTGAGACGAAGGAAATGTTTGTCCAGACAAACTGTCACTGACTAAATAATGCAATGTAATACATCAACGTAACTACATTTTACTTAGCTCAAGAGATGATGTGCAGCTCACCTCTGACAAAGTAGGTAGGTACTTCATGTGTAGTACCCATCGAAATTTTTCATCGGTACCTAATTACAAAAAATAAACAGTTGTTCATTTTGACCGTGTAGGTTTTGTTTTGTTCCTACAAATCAATGTGTTTCCAATTTCCATAAGGTTTAGAAATCAAAGCATCTGTGTTTTCGAACGCTTACAACCCTAATCTCTTCAAAGTTAGTGACAGTGAGAACAGGCTTCTTCTGGGTAAGCTCGTACCATCGTCGACTTTGTCTCTGTCGTCTCTGACCTAGACTAAAGTCAAGAGCAAACCCAACGCAAATAAAAATAATGCGTTGAATCCCTTTTTGAAAGAATACTAAATTCTGATGTTATAATACTGGCGTCAAAGTCCACTGTACACACGGTGACGAATCAAACTACATTTCCAGTATAACAACTGTGTCGCTTTGTATAGATTTCCCGTACAATGATAAATCCGCATAAACTGGTTTTGTATAGCTTGATTGGTCGTCGTGCGTACAATATTCCAAAAAAAATGACAATTACACTAAACCATATTGAAAGAAATAGTAGCAAGTTGTCCCGATGACTGCTGCCCCACGGAGCAACTGGACGGCACAGCTAGTTGTGCGGTGGAGAACGCTATTTCAAGATGCTTCCCCATGGCACTACCATTTGTTTTATTGAGTCCCTTCTGAGCAACTACTCGATTGGTTTAGTTAGTGAGGTACACACAATGTACGCATAAACTATTGAAAAATATAGAGAGCTCAAAATATTTTTACGGGTCCTGCTCTTCATAAAAGTACTAGGCTTACATGAATTCGAGATAGCATTTCAGTTATTTGTGTTACACTTTTTGTGTGCGCTTGATGGAATACATCCTAATCAGGCACCGAATTATCGTTAATTTTTGTATAACGTTACTAATTACCGTTATGCTAACGATAGCAAAGTAACTAATTTAATAACGATATCCGTAAGTACGTTAACGTTATCTAATTACTAAAATAAGTATCGGTAAACGTTACCATTCTTATACCGGTAATTTATACGTCTATCTCTTTCTAACGATGTCGGTTGATGATTTAGACAAAAAACGAATCATTACACCAACAAAGGGATAAATGTATTTGGCGTCACACAAACACCAGTTTGTGTGACGTCTGATGACTATGAAATAAAATATGCTAAGCGCACGAGCGCGCGCGAATCTTCTTGTTTTCGTAAAAAATCTGACTGATCTTCGTAAAATGCTAGCTGTTGCCTCTCCGATTAGAAGAGCCGAACGTACACCAATATAAACCTCTCATTCGGATTGTGCCGATCGGTAAACTCCAGTCGACTTCTACCATGCATCGCTAAATCATGTTCGAATCGGATTGACACAATTCGAGCTAATCGGTGTACCTTATTCCCGAACATCAAAGGATATCTACATTATATTGTTATTAACCTTCTATACCGAATATCACTGACCGAACGTGTGTAGCACTTACGAATGAAACATGCGAATAGAAAAGGAGATAAGTTAGTGCATCGCTCTGTGACCTGGACGTTATCTGTCCATGCTCATTGCGGTTATATCTTCTACGATCATGTTGGGTGAAATTTTGGCTTCAACTTTCTCTATAATTGCCTTTGTTTATTATGACATCCACGCGATGGCCGATGATGGCATCTCATGCGATGCGGGCAATTATTTAGTAAATCTTTCTTATTGATAAGAAATTTATTTATGATGTCTGTATAAATAATTTCCTTGATACGACCTCAATAAACTTCAAGTCCTCTCCGCACTTTGCCCGACCTGGGAATCGAACTCTCATGTCGACTTAGACCTAGACAGGAGTCAATAATAATACAAAAAAGGTGCATCACTTTAAATGTTTGATGAGTTTGTGAAACACTTTCCCATCTTCATATATTCCATCGTATGACAAAGTTATGAGCATAGACAACTAGTAAAAAAAAAAAAAAAAACAGGAGTTCCCAATAAAATGTTGTTTCTTTTGTTACAGATTAAAAGGGAATTAATTGAAAGTGTGCCAAAGTACACCTTAAAAATACTTGGCCGACGAGCTATAACCAATGAAGACTCCGAGCGCAGCATTCGGAGCATCGTCAGTAGACCCGTGAACACCTGGCTACACCATCACAACTTTGATGGTCACTCTCCCGTTGGAGAAAATTATATACACGCACTGTCACTTCATTATTATTAAGTTTCTGAACATATTCTTCATTTTGTAGTCTATCTATCTATTTACATATACTTAGATTTGTAATCAGTTTGAAAATGAGCAAGATTCTTAAAGTCGTCGGGGCCTCGTGGCTTCAGACTAAGATTAGCTCCTACATCCTTGGGATTCTCGGCATTCTGTCAATCTTGGCCCTGTTCGTTGGACAAATTGAAAGGTTGGTACAAATTACAATAATAGCTCTAACTATCAGTGAACATTTACCTACTTGAAAACACATGAAACATCTTAATCTCGTGACCATTATTAGTAATTATTATGACAGCATCTACAGAAGAAAACAATCTTAGACAAATTGCGTTGCGAATAAATAAAACATCTCGCTTATTGCGCTACATTTATGTTTCTTATCAGATCTGAACACTTAAAATAATTACAAAATTGCTTACAATTTTGCATAATCCATAGGTTTGTTTACAATTTTACGTAAATAAAATATGAGTTTACTAACTGTTTATTTCGTTACAGAATTCAGGAAGATGGAAATTACGCAGCTACTGTATTCTTTTCAAATAAAACCGGATATCGTATCGAGTACTGGGGACAGAGCAATGAACTAGCAGATATACCTCGGGGGGTAGCCCGCGCTTACTTCAGGATGGATATTGATACTACTGGGTAAGTTTTGCTTCCGATATGCTTACCATTTTGCAGACGTGAACTTTTATTTGGAGGGCTTAATAACCAAACTCTATTTACACTCACAGAAAGACTAAATCTTAATCATCAATGATACGACTCTAAACTTCTGAAAGTGTTTAAAAAAAATTGGACTCAAGTACTCCATAACATCAGAATTAAAACAAACTGTCCGCTTTTCAGCTGGTCTCTCCTGGAAATAGAGACCGACCCATCATATTCGGACGAGCACCAAGCATACGCGGCTGGCATCGTCGAGGGTGCCCTGACCTGGTCGCTGATCCACTCTCACCTGGAGAACACCATCCGAGCCACGTGCGGTCAAGATACCTCGGCGATGAAGCAATGCGATAAGTTCAAGGACGCCCTCGACAAGTCTGTCGATATCTGGAAGGCTCAGGCCGCGGAAAAGGGAGGAGAGGATCCATTCTGGCATCATGTAAGATACACCATGTTTAATTTTGGTCAACCAGATAGGGATTTTTAAGTCTTAACTAATCAGATGCCAGAAACCAGCGCCGATCTGGAGGCAGTGGTCTTCGTGCTCAGTCATTTAGTAGGAAAGTGAATTCGAACACCAACGTAATCCTGTCGTTCACCTAAATATTTAGGCAGGTTCTACTGATCACAATTTATTTGGTACGTTCCGATATTTTTGCACTCAGAAGGAAAATCAGTTAAGGAAAATGAGTGGGGATTTCCTCTATAATTACCTTTTAATCACGGCTTATACCTCCTGCGGAAAGTTATCAATAAATAGTTAGGTGCAATTACTAGCTAAACCATGAACAAGCTGCATTTAACAGATCGTTAATGTATGATTTTAAATAAATTACTCGAGTATTCCGCGCTTTAACATCGTTCTCACATATATGTGTATATGTATAATCTCAACATGAATGATGTAACCAAGATCTCGTAAAAAAAATGTGAATTAAACGAGTGTCCACAGAGTTTCTTGCCCATTATTCTGTATAGAGATCTATGCTTTGGAATGGGGAACTACATTTCTTTCACAGTGCCAGTAACGGTCTTATCGAAATAAATGTTTTGAGTTTGAGTTTGAAAAATAAATAATCATATGTTTTCCTGTTTTCAGGTATCTCTGCACTACACGCAAATAAGCGGAATATTTACTGGTTGGAAGCACGGTGTCGATCGCGGCCTGAAAGAATATGAAACAGACATATCAGACTTGTACTGGCTAAACTCCGTATCAGAAGCTATTGAAATCCAACGCAAAATGAACCTTACGTTAGAAGACGAAGCTCTTGAAACAGTTCCTCATTTATCTAGTGCCTTTTTGAGAGTTGTTGATGATAAAACTAAAGACGGAACTCCCACAAAAAAGCTTTATGTTTCGCAAAACGCTGCCGGAAGGTGAGAGTAGCTACTTTTTAAGTAGCTACGTTTTACCCTACTACACATAAGGTGCTGAGCGGACGATAAAACATTTGCCCGCCTAACAGAAATGATCGCTCCTGTCCTGACTGTATTTTTCATCCAGGGGATGTTTAATATTTTCCACTGACAAATCGTGCATCGTTTGCTGAGCGCCTAAAGGTTATCTATACATTCAATACCTAGATCTCTAGGTACTTGTCCTAGTCCAATCACAGTTTAAACTCACATCCGCGTTTAAATAAAAATTCTCTAACCTTCTAATTACCCATGACATTCCAGCTACTCATCTATGACTCGCATCATGAAGAAGTATAAACTAAACTACCACGAGACTGCTAAAAGCGGCAAACTAGTTCCTGGAACGTCAGTCCACTTCTCGGGATACCCCGGCTCCATTACTAGTCAGGACGAATTCTACGTCGTGAAGGGTGAAAACCATAGGCTGGCTGTAACAGGCACCACACTACGCAACTATAATAACAAACTGTGGAAGGAAGTCAATATAACTGAACAAGTGAGTTGAAATAAAAACATGCAACATGTTGTGACAAATAGGTACTTACACATACAATGACGTTAGCAATCTAAGGTACTAAACAAACTATTTATCTCAGCTTATTGTTGTACAAATGTACATAAAATTTATAATAACTTCAAGTGCATGTCTAAAGTACCTATAATATATTGCTGGCATTTAATTTTCTACTGAATGCAGAAAATATGCCTTCAGAAAAAAAAAACTACCTGTGCAGCTGTGGAGTAAATCACGACCCTGACAAGGAACAGTGTTAGGACACACCAATATACAAGGTGTTGTATTGCATCCTCGTCAAATTCAAGGAGGTCACTATGCTAATGATTCTTGTCCCGAATCAATAATAAAATGTTTAGGTATTTTTTCTTTTTTTTCTTATTTACGGAAATCGGTATGTGTGAACCACCCGTGTTTTAAACGCGGCTCGTCTGATTCTTGCCCTATAACCTCGCTTACACACATACAAACAATCTCTAACGCTTAATTGATAATTTCTTATTCCTTAAACCACGTTAAAGGGGGTTATTCTGAAATATTGACAAACAATAACAAAAAAAAATGCGTTTATTAATATTTAACTAGGTTCCGTAATTTTAATTGATTATTTATGTCTTTTGTGCCCACCTCCTAAAATTTGATGAGGAGGCAAAACAACATCTTGTATGTTAATGCAATAAAATAAGACAGAAAAGAGGTACACGAATATCCTAAATCAGTAATATAACGTTCCAACTTTCCAGGTGCCTGTTGGTCCAAGAGTATCAGCCGCTAACCATCTGGCATCCAACGTAAGCTCCTGGGGACATATCTTGGCGAACAGCAACTCAGGCACGGCCAGCAAGCAGTGGCTCATCGTAGATTTCAACAGATTCGACCGGCTGCATGCGCTTGCGCCCCGCACTGAAGAGGCCAAGTCAGCCCGAAATGAGGTCGTTACTCAAAGCACTGTAGACAAGTGAGTTTCTGACCACAATAAATTTTAACCACATTGTCATTTTTTCTAACAATATTTCCTCATAGTGTTACAAAGAAAAATGATTGTTTTTAAACCATCATTAATTGGGCCAAAGTTCTGTCTGACGTAGCTAAAATTTTCCTCAGAAATGGCTGAATGAAACGAACTGTAGCTGTCCTTAAGAAAGTTTGTAGGTAAAGTGCATGAGACTTTATCAAAGCACGAGGAAGACTGGGGGCATTGTAGTAAATAATTTGTCTTTGGAAGCCCTGTACGTATTATTGGTATGGGCGTGGGTTAATAAGCCAGTTCTAAACCAGTTTCGCAACGATATAGGAGTGCTTTCAATGAGGTAATTTTATGTCTCTCCCTCAGGGACGTCAGACACATCGTGGTATATCACAACAACAACGATCACTCAAAGGGTCTGCTTGCGCTGGTGGAGCAAGTTCCTGGGCGGACTCACTCTGCTGATTTGTCTGACGCTTTCTTGGAACAAGGCTTTTGGGCCACGCATGGATTGCCGTTTTTCCCAGTAAGTTATTAGTATATTTTTTTTGAAAATTACGGCAAGGTAAATTAATAACGATTTTTTTTTACATACTTACATAAATTAAAATCTGTATTTCACATTATTTTCAGGACATCGCGGAAATAACACATATCAACCAAATGAAAGAGAAACATGGGAACATCTTTTCCGAGTCGGAGTCACCACGAGCTATGCTGTTCAAGCTAGGTCACAAGAATGCCACGACACTTAACAGCATCGTTGCGTTAATGAGGCAGAACAACATGACGGAAGCTAACAGTACTAATCAAGAAGACATTGACGAATGTTCCGGAGATGCGAGCTGTGTACTTAGCGAGCGAGGCTACTGGTCTGTTGTTGGAATTCGAGGGGACATCACCAGCCTTCACAAAAAAGCCTACGGAGTAATCGACACTAAAGTCGTAAGCGGTGAGTTGACTTCTTTAATGTTTGTGCCTTTAGTCAGACGATATAAGATTTGAATAGTTCTTTAGCGACACATCATCTGCCTAGCCTAAGACTGGTTGTCAAATTTTCGGGCCACTGACTACCTGTATTAAATGACAGCCGGGACAAACTGCCTCACGTGGTATCCGATGCATTTATTATTGTAATACTAAGCCTGAAAATGCGGCGAAATGGTTCCAGTAAAGGATGGTACGGCAGTGTTTGCTTCGCGCTCGACTTGGCGGGAGCACTGCCGTGCCCCCCGATAAGTTTGGACTTTTAAACATTGAGAAAAACTTTATTTTATTTACAGGCACCCTGAACAAGTCTAATTTAGATCTCGTCGCGATATCCGGTCCACCGTACACAGAAATACAACCAAACGCAACTAGAATCTTGCTTAACAAGGGAAACGTAGCACCCATCTATACAGAATTGCTTAACAACAAGCCTGACGTTAACGGCATTGAAATAAGAGACCTTGTGATGCACGAACAAGAGAAGGCTGAAGAAGATAAACTAGAACTGATGAACAAAGACCTGATAAAGCCTTTCGATTGGTCAGAGAGTGAGTTCAAGAACGCTACACACCAAGATCTACCCGACAGGTGGGCTTTCGGACTATACACTCCTAAATGGACGTGGTGAATCTCCAAGTCATCGGATATATATCTTTCATAATAATTTGTTTTAATTTAATTTTATGACCTGGTTCGCCACTCTCAACTAGCTAATAAGATTATCAGGACTTACCTAACAACTTTCACATTCCTGTTTTATGTCTGACAAATGTGATATTTCCATCTTCCTATAATGTACTCAATTGAATCAAGTGTTTTAAAGCAGGTTCTGTTCGTAATTGTATTTCAATGTTTACGTTAAGGTTATTTATTGGATTTATGTTCGTTTCGTTTATGTTCGTTTGTATATTTGTCTTAAAAGAGTTTTAGCTACTGTTTTATCTCTGTGTCTGAATCGAAACTTTGGTGATACCACGGGACTGCCGTGAATCCTAAGAGATTTAAACTATGTTTACGTATCTATAAATGGTATTGAATGAAATCTTATTTTAAAATCATAATTTTTAGAAAAATCACCTAGACTGTTTTATCATCTCGACCATCATTGTCGTCCATGCATTATTTGTTGATATCATTTATGTGTTTTTATGAATTCGCAAATCGGCATTGTACTTTTATTTTGTACTTACGTTTATATTTATTTACCATACTTAAAATATTTTTTACGTATGTATGTTGTAAAAGGATCATTCTGTACCTCCTCGTAAAGAAATGAGACCCGCTGTATTTATTGTGAGCGTTAATAAAAATGAAGTGACTTAGAAATTTGATTTTGCTCTCGACAATAAAATGTTTCCAACATACCTATGATTATTTTCTTATTTATTATCAATGTAATTTATAAGTAAATAATGTTACCCGACCCAACTCCTAATCTTTCTAAAACTACACTGAAATATTGTCAAACATTTACACAAGACAGTTACCAGTTAGGTACTTAGCTACTAACCGGTCGAACCGGTAATACATTGAGAAGTGACTGGCAACACAAGACACTGTATATTACTATACTCTTTGGACAATACTTTAGTGCATTATGATAATGAATGGATGATACTGTGTACGTTACCCCAGCAAGAAAGTATCTCCTAGAGTTATATGAGTAGAACGTATAGTTGGTGCCTTATCTGCTGTAAATGTGCCCCAACTTAAAAAATGTGTGCCCCCTGTCGTTTTGAAAAAAAAAGGGAAAAACGATTCTTGCTGGGGTAACGTTTTTCTAGCAGGAAAATTCTAAACGAATGATCGGAGAGATAAAAATTGTGCATGGCCAGAGAGCTTGTATGTGTGCCAAAATGTGCCCCCAAAAATAAAATCTGTGCCCCTTCAGATTTTCGAGATATTGCATTTCCTGCTGGAGTAACGTTTTGATGAATCGTATATCTCTAAAACCATTGCATGTGCCCCTGTAGAATAAACATACACGAGTAGCTCTTAATGTGTGCCCCTATGTGCCCCAATTTAGATTTAAGAAAATATTTATAGTTTTCAAGTTATCGCGGTTTAAAGAGCGCTTAAAAGAGACAAGGTATAAGTCCGCTGAAAACTGTATTCGGTCCTTCTTGACGCTAATAATAATCATACAAAGTTTCAAAACTGTTCATGCATGCGTTTTTGAATAACCTTGCTAAAAGTCAAAACGATGGTGTCATAACTTTGACGGCAAAATACAAGGAACTGGCTCAATCCCAGACGTGTCGGTGTAAACCAAAATAGTGTGCCGTTAGTCAAAAATGTATGGTGAAAATATTGAGCTTGGAATGTTTCGCATTAAGTAAATATGAACAAAAAACCAAAATATGTTAACAACGGCTGGTTATCCGACCAAATTCCAATGACTACTAAAAAGCGACGGTTTCATACATATCAATGACCTTCTTTATTGGACGTATTATACCTAAGCTGTTGTCCGTACAGTCGCGTTCAAAAGTTTTGTGGGCTAATTAAAAAGTATATTAAATGCACCTTGTGACTATATTAATGAAACAGCTTGTTGATGTGGAAATTATTATTTTTATTCCCTCAATTTTAATTCTTAAAGTAATTATTGCATCAAATCACAGATCAAATTTCCTACCTATAAATATTTTTGGCAATATTTTTGGTCGTCATTGATAGATTCTTGGTAATAAATGAATAAACGGCCAAGTGCGAGTTAGACTGGCACACGAAGGGTTCCGTACCATTATTTATAAAAACGACCAAAAAAATCACTTTTTTGTATGGAAGCCCCCTTAAATATTTATTTTATTCTGTTTTTAGTATTTGTTGTTAAAGCATCAACAGAAATACATAATCTGTAGAAATTTCAACTGGCTAACTATCACGGTTCATAAAATACAGCCTGCTGACAGACGGACGGACGGACGGACGGACAGCCAAGTCTCAGTAATAGGGTCCCGTTTGACCCTTTGTTTGGGTCATCATCATCATCATCATAGCGTAGGACGTCCTCAGACTCGGTAGAGCGATGAACTTCGCAAGGCGGCTGGCAAGAGCTAGAAGGGAGTGGCTGAGGATCGTGCTCAGTGGCGTGTCATGGGAGAGGCCTATGTCCAGCAGTGAACGAGTACAGGCTGATGATGAAATAACGACATGCTATATTTCAATTTTTTTGTTTACAAGTTTGGTGAATTTTATCATTCTTAATTAGATCAGTAATGAAAATCTTCATAGCTAAAACGTTGAAGTAGTAGGAAACCAAGAACATGCCGAGTCAAGGCATGGTAATCAGGGTAGTCCATTACTACCAGCTTTGTCTTGAGTTTAATCTTCTATACAGGGTGTAACGGAAAGGGTTTAAACATCCTTAAGGGTGTGCTATAGACCATCAAACTGAACATGTTTATCGACATGTTTATCAATCAAAAATTGCAGCAAAAAAAAATATCGGCTGCCTATACATTTGGGTCGAATAGGTATTGTAATTTTCTAAAGGGCAGCAGATATTTTTTTTGCTGAAAAACATGTTTTATTATGAGAAACATGTTCAGTTTGATGGTCTGTTGCACACCCCTAAGGATGTATATACCCTTTCCGTTACACCCTGTATATTAAGTTTGATTGATAAAGTAATCCTTGGTGCCAGCAATTTTCACCTTATACACCGGACTTTCAAGGACGAATAAATAAATAATCCCATTTTCACTTTTTATATACCATGTTCCAACAGACAAAACAACATTTTTTAAGCAACCTTATCCATACTTCCCTACTATCCATACTATAATAATATTATAAATGCGAAAGTCACTCTGTTTGTTTGTTTGTATGTTTGTTTGTTACCTTTTCACGACTAAACGGCTGATCAGATCTTAATGAAATTTGCCAAGAAGATAGATTTTAACATGGGGAAGGACATAGGCTACATATCATCACGCTACGACCAATAGGAGCGGAGCAGCAATGAAAAATGTTGCGAAAACGGGGAAAAACGCAATCGAAGTTGCGCGGGACAGCTAGTTTTTTATAAACAATATTTTCCTTCAATACTGCACAATTATATCGAGTCGAGGATGTTGGATTCTTTAAAATATTATAAAAATGTATCCTTATTTCCCTTGGTGACGCCATAACTTGAGAACGACTTACCCGATTTATCTTTTTTTAAATGTTTTCTAATATTTAGTAGAAGGTTCTTAGGTAGGGGTAGGTAGGTAGGTAGGTAGGTATATAGGTATAGATAAGTAGTGGGTAGGAACAAGTGCATTGCAATACAAGCCGGACTCAGTTGTAAGTTTCCTTATAATTTCCGGTTTTCCGCACAGTTGGAACTCAGGTCTCCTGCCCGTGAGTAGGAGTGGGTCTTCATACACAACGCAGGTGTATTGCGGGTAGTTTGATGTCATTGTCTTAAAATTTTTGTTTCAGGTCATGATGGTTTTCTAACGATATTTTGTCGCCACCGTTCTTAGACATTGTGTTCATGGTTCACCATGAGTGAGAGAAAATTGATCCTTTATGCGTGAAGCAGATCAAATACTTACATGCATGCCAATTACTAATGACTAGACTATCATTAGAGTCGTATTACATGTTTGGTTGTTTTAAACCGGATTTTTAAGCGCTTATTTAAAAGAAACCCTTTGATACATGTTACACCTTCGAACGGGTGCCATGTTACCCCTTCCAGACAGGTTACCCTTTCAATACCCTGTAACACTGTAACAGGGTAAGCCATTCCAACCAAAGACATTGTAATATGCACTTTTTGTAATCGACATTTTGAAAATTGCATAACCACGTACTATTATTGATCGAAGAACCACGTACTACCTACCTACCTACGTACCTACATACATTTTTCTAAGTGTAAATCACAGAGTACTTTTATATGCGTAAATTGAACGACTTCGCCCGGCTGCGCCATTGTTGCATGTACTGAGCGACTTGGAAGCGTGAAATAATCTAATGTTATTCGCATAACCCTAATTTACCTTCGCAGCCTGACAACCGCAGAGAGATCATTTTCTAATGGCTTATGTTTAACATAACACCAGATAAAGTAAATATAACCTTAAAAAACATTTTTATACTGCCTAAAATAGTAAATGATCACCAGAAATAGTAAATGATCACCAGAATTAAAAACCTGAAAATCACAGCTCCGAACTAAGGCGTAGTCGACGGAGCCCCGCTACGCGGGGCTCCTATTTCTCTCTGCAGGGTTTAAAGTAACCTAACACAAAGGGGATGTCGGGGTCTTAGTTCGCTCGCTCCGCTCGCTCACTAGACCCCGCCATCCCCTTCGAACCTAACCTGTCCGAGTCGGGGTGCCCAATATCCCGAGCTCGCTTTGCTCGCACTTGCTTCCTAAGTTCTTCTTGCCACAAAATTTGGTGATCATTTACTATATTTGGTCTTTGAATACAATTTTTTTGGTGTTTAGTATTTTTTTTTGGGTAACGTAGCTTAGGATCTCAAAGTATTTTTTGGTGCTCACTATATTTAATCCCTTTTCTAATACTACCTACTGTAATAATAATTAATAATCGAACTGAAATGCAGAGTAGCCATGTCAGTGCTCCGTCGACGCAGGCTGTGGTACCACCACAGCATAACACAATCTATATATATAAAAATCAATTGCTGTTCGTTAGTCTCGCTAAAATTTGAGAACGGCTAGACCGATTTAGCAGATTTTGGTTTTAAAATGTTGGTCGTAGTCCAGGGAAGGTTTAAAAGGTAGGGTAGGGTTACGTAGGGTAGGGTTACGTAGGGTAGGGTTACTTAGGGTAGGTAGGGTAGGGTAGGTAGATAGGT
Organism: Cerastis leucographa; assembly: GCA_963082945.1. Lineage (NCBI taxonomy): Eukaryota > Metazoa > Arthropoda > Insecta > Lepidoptera > Noctuidae > Cerastis > Cerastis leucographa. Next base: position 8,813,435 of record OY720361.1, read on the forward strand.
AGGGTAGGGTAGGATAGGTCAGGTAGGGTAGGTAGGTAGAGTAGGGTAGGATAGGTCAGGTAGGGTAGGTAGGGTATGGTAGGTATGTAAAAAGTGCATTGCAACGCATGCCGGGGACAGCTAGTTCCAAATAATTTAGTGTTCAATTATTGTACTAACGACGTGAGTAGTCACATGGTTACTAATGTAAGTACCCTGTGCAGTGAGGAGTGCTTTGGAGGGTGCGATTCGAGAGTATCGGTTCATGACACTCGAACTTAGACCAGGCGCGGTCTAAGTTCGAGTGTCATGAACCGATACCCTTGTTTGCCCATGCATAACAAAATTCGGGTGCTGGTGGCTGTTCTGGATTCGCAGTTGTCAAACTATATTGATAACGCGAAGACCCCACTGATGCTCACTCGATTATGTATTGTGCGGCTGTAGCGGCATGTCGTGTAGCTCACGTCAAATTCCCGAATGACAGAGCTACACGACCTAAACCTGCCGTACCAGTTTGGCAGTACAGGATTGAGCGACGTATTAGTGGGGGCAGAACACTTATCGGCAAACTAATCTGCTTCAGGGAGGGCAATACTCGCCCTAGAGTGATGCGCTTTGTGAGACGGGCGTTCTCGGGGACTGATATTAGTCCTCGAGACTATATTTCCAGTGTCACAGAGCGTATCGACTTCCTGAAGCAGAAAGTGCATGCATGGGCAAACCGTATTCGTAGGTACCTATAAGCGGCGGGTGGAACAATACACTTTGAATCGCACATTCCAAAGAGATCAAAAAGGTGGGTTTATAGGAGTTGGGAGCGACCGGACCAAGGTGTGGCTGACACGCGCCTGCCGGATGATGACGTCATGTGTTCGTTTTGGCGCAGCATCTGGTCGGTGCCTGTCAGCCATACCGAGGGTGAATGGACTCGGGAAGTCGAGCGAGTGTGCGATCCAGTTCCAGAAATGGGGGCAATTTCTATCAGCCCCCAAGATGTAGCTCGTGCAGTCCGTCCGTTGCCTAACTGGAAATCTCCAGGGCCGGACGGGCTGCACAACTTCTGGATTAAATGGATCCAAAGGTCGCACGCTCGCTTGGCGGCTCTATTCCAGTCAGCCTTAGAGTCAGGGTCACTGCCCGAGTTCCTGACTACTGGAATAAATAATTATAACCTGTTTTCCGACGAAGTATAAAGTTCTTACATCTATTTTGAGAGCTAAAATTTGCAAACACATTGATGACAACTCGATCAATTCCGCTTCTCAGAATGGGTGTAGGAACGGGTCCCGCGGTACTAAGGAGCTGCTTGTCATTGATATGGCTATTAACCAACAGGTTCGGCATTCCCAAAGGGATCTGTCGACATGTTGGATAGACTACAAGAAGGCCTACGACTCGGTGCCACATACATGGCTCATGAGGGTGCTAGAATTGTATAAAGTTGATGCAACTCTGCGCACCTTCCTGATGTCATGTATGGGGCAATGGAGGACAGTCCTTCGTTATCCAGGATGTCGAAATATCCAGAGGAACTGCGAACCGATACGGATAGAGCGTGGTATTTTTCAGGGCGATAGTTTGAGTCCGCTTTGGTTCTGTCTAGCCCTGAATCCTCTAAGCACATTGCTGGAGGATTCAGGTCTAGGCTTTCGATTGAGGAGAGGTGGTTAGATCATATCTCACCTTCTTTACATGGATGATCTGAAACTCTTTGCCCCCAACAATTTGCAACTGATGGAGCTACTGAAAGTAACTGAAACTTTTAGTAGCGCCATCAGGATGGAATTTGGTGTGGACAAATGTGCGGTCATGCATGTAAAGCGAGGGGAGATTGTGGAATCTGTGGTAACCCAGCTCTCAGATTATTTTATCATATATATACATTAATCTTAGATCCCTCTCAGCAACCGAAACTTACAAGTATTTGGGTATGTCAGAAGCACTGGGCATCAATGTTGCTGACATGAAGCAATCTTTGAAGGAGCACTTCTTTGGCCGCCTGAGAAAAGTATTTAATAGTCTTATAACAGGCTGCAACTAGGTGCGTGACCTGCATGGACCTGATGTAGACCATGCAGCGCCCGTAGCCTGTTTACGTTCCGGGGAACTCTTTGGAGAATCTGAAGGTTTTGTTTGTGCAATTATGGATGAAGTTATGATGACGAATAACTACCGGAAATTTATTGTGAAGGATATTGGCACGGTCCAGGGCTGCGGGTTGTTCGAAAGAGATACCGCGGCCCTGGAACACAAAGGGCGAAGAAGGAACATGGGTGGGTTTTAGTCAGTACAAGTCTGACACTCCCTCCCGCTCCGCCCAGAGCGGGAGAAGTCATTTGATGATTTCCCATCCGAAAAAAAAAAAAAAAAATGTATGGCACGGTGGTCATATGTCGGGCATGCTACCGACCGGGCGAATCGATCCGTCACATTATCTTCGGGTGTTCTCGTCTGGCCAACGGAGAATACTTACATAGACACAACCTTGTAGCCAGGATTATCCACCAGCAACTTGCTCTGAAATACAGCCTTGTGGAATTGGAAGTGCCGTACAATAGGTTGTGCCCGACCCAGTTCTCGAAAATGGCAATATCACACTGTATTGGGATCAATCCATCATCACTGACAGGACTATTATAGCCAACAAGCCTGATATAGTGGTGGTGGATCGATCAGAGCGGCGCGCAATGATTGTTGACGTAACGGTTCCACATGACGAGAACCTCGTGAAGGCCGAGAAAGATAAGCAAATCAAGTATATTGACTTGGCTCGAGGTTGTCGACATGTGGTATGTTGACTCAGCGATCATTGTGCCGATAGTCGTATCAGCCAATGGCCTTATTGCCAAGAGCCTCGACCAATATCTGATGAGGCTCTCGTTAGGCAGCTGGATCAAGGGCTTGATTCAGAAAGCGGTACTCCTGGACACGGCTCGATTGTTAGGAGGTTCCTTTCTCTGGAGCCCTGACCGCCGGTAGCTTGGACCCTGTTCCCGATACCGGTGGGCTACAATTTTTTATATTTTTAAATGTTTTTTTGTATTTATTTATTATTTATAAAAAATATTTAAAAATGTATCAAATTTGTTTATAAAAATGAATTAATAATCCTAATTAATATTATAAATGCGAAAGTAAGTTTGTTTGTTACGCTTTCACGCGAAAACTACTCAACCGATCATCATGAAACTTTGTACACATATTCTTGGAGGTATTAGAAGTAACATAGACTATAATTATATCATCACGCTACGACTAATGGGAGCGGAGCAGCAATGAAAAATGTTGCGAAAACGGGGAAAATGTGACACAGACGAAGTTGCGCGGGACAGCTAGTAATAATATAAAATATAGCCTATACTAGCTTTTGCCCGCGGGGTCACTCGCGTTAATTTAGAATTTGATACCTAATGAAATAATAATAATAATTTATTACCACATAATTTAGATACATTGCACTGTCTACAAATTGAGGTTCTTAATTTAGCATTGTTAGTTGAGTACAATATGTTCAACCCTGTCCCCTAAACTAGGCTAAGCCTGTATCTTAGGGGGCAGTGTCCGGCTACAGGGGTATGCTTGTTGTAGTTCTATTGTAAAAGACGTGCCAGTGGATTGTGTCAGGTTAGTGCATTTTTGATCTTGTGGTTAACTAATGTGAGGGTGAGAAAGTGGAAAAGTGCTTAATGTAAGTGGAAGTTTCTGATGATTGTGTGTGGGGAGTGTTTGGGATGCTGTGCTTGTTGTGAGTGAGTGGATGAAGTGAGTGCAGGTATGCAGTGTGCTATGAATGAAAGAGAGTTTGGCTCGTGAGCGAGAAGTAGGTGATTGACACGTAAAGTGTAGTGAGGATGTTTATTAAGCGATGTTAGTTAAAAGTGATTCTGTTTTATGATAGTCCTGTTTTAGTAGCCATTCCATTACTGAACATTTTAGTTTAAACCTAGGGAGACCGAGAATTTTTAGTTCTTTATGGGCTTGATTGTAAATGTGATTACTTATTACGTAAAATTGGTGCCTTGCAAACTTTGTTTTATGCTGGATGCTGGGAATGATGTGTTTACGTTTCTTGGGATCTGGGGGAGCCAATGAATTCGAGTTGTACTCTGCTTGTTATATAGCGGTTGCAAGTGGCGCTATCTATAATCATAAGAACATTATTGTTTTTTTCCTGGGGAACAGTACTTTTTATCGGGATAAAAGGTACCTACCCTATGTCCTGACAGCATAATATATGCAAAATATCAGGATGATCGTTTCAGTAGCTTAGGCATGAAAAGGTAACAACATTACTTTCGCATTTATAATATTTCCACATATGTACTACATATTATGGCTCATGAGGGTGCTAGAGTTGTATATGTTAATGCAATGCAAGTTTATGCACCTTCATGATGTCGTGTGTGTGCGGCAATGGAAGACACTCCTTCGCTATCCGGGATTTCGGTCGATATCTAGAGGAATAGTAAACCGATACGGATAGACCGTGGTATTTTTCACTTTGGTTCTCTTATTAGCCGTGCCGTGCCGTTAAGAACAAAGGGTAACACTCCGATATGAGTTACCCCATGTACCTACGGGTTACCCTGTCTAAAGGCTTAACTCTTAAGAGGGGTTGTCCGTTCCCTAACTCTTAAGAGGGGTTCCCCGTTATAAGCTGGTCTAAATAGGCAATTACTCGAAATACAAATTTTGTATAACCGGTAAATTGGTAATTAGAACCAGTTACTAGTAATTTAAAGTGTTACATTAAATTGTATTCGTTCCGGATTGTATCTTACCAATAAGTAAATATAATGTTGTTTGAACAAAAGTAGATCGTCCGGACATTTATTTTCTTTGCTAAACATATTATTTTACTTTACGTAATGACTGCATTCGCTACACAATCGGTTAGTAGTCGGCCCGGCCCCGGCAGGCGTTGAAACGCTTTTTTTATATTTTCAAAAACCTTGCCTAGCGTAATGTACAACAACTGTGTAAAATTAAATCAAAATCGGCGCAGTAGTTTAGTAGTCTATATGATAAGAAAAGACGAACAGACATTGATTTTTACAGGGAGGACACCAAAATTAATACGGTTACCACCTAACATAATATGTATTCTACATCATTCCCTTACATAGAAAATTGTTACTTCCACCTTATTGATACACAGTAATAGGTATACATTCTATGATAAAGGGGAAATAAGGAAACGTCGTACAAAATAAAAAAATACTAGAAATACCGGCCAGGAAGGACAGGCTATATTTTAATTCTCGATGCTAGAAAACCATAACATAATAATATATTCATAAGATGTGGAAACGTCGTTATTTGCACACTGATATAATCGTAGTTTCGTACAATGAATCATTTCACCTAGTGAGTAATCTAAAATCTATTGAAAGAAGGAGCGGGTCGTGCCTGTCTAATCTATCAAGCGGGCCTAGTGCCAAACACTTTGGGTGAAATAATTTCGTTGAGCTGCGTTGTTTTTTGCTTCATAACTCAATGCATTTATTTCAATTAGACCATCACAGGCACTTTTGAATGTCAAAAACCAAACAAAAAACAGCGAAGCTACAGTCCCAGTCACAAGGCATAATAACTTGTGAAAGTACTGTAGTTTCCCATTCCAAAGCGTAGATCTCAATGGAGAAGAATGGGCAAGAAACTCCATGGACACTCTTTTGAATTAAAATATTTTTATTTTTTATCTGGGTTACATTACAACCTGTTTTTTTTTTATATCCCATAACTCTAGGATATGATTGAGACCATATCAAAGAATCCACTGGCATATGAATTATGTTTCAATCATACTTTTTTTTTTTTTTTCGCATTTTCTTAGCTTTAAATATGAATAATTGGTTTGAATAAAAAGAATTACTCGTATTTACCAATGAAACTACTACTATTTTACTACACTACTGCGAAGTTTGGCAACCTCGCAAAAGTAAAGATTCGTCATACTGGTTAAAATGTTTGACCTAAGTAAATTATGATTGATGATATCTCCGAAACTATGCATTTTTGGACCACCTATGCAAGGAGTTTTAGTATTATTTTTACCTACAGAATATAACCCTAGAGTTAGGGGATATCAATAAAAACAGGTTGACGACTTGTTGTATCGACTCTAGCGACTGTAGCTCTAAAGCTGAAAATAAATAAACTTCAAAGTAATTAAGTTTCAGCTATTTGTGGGTCCTTGGGCAGTGAGATCTTGAACTGCATCAGAACAATTAAGTAGATGGCAATCATGCTGATAGCCTGGAAACAAAACGTTGTCTAAGTTAAAAAGTTGAAGCAAAAAAATACTGTGAGTTTTCAATGACCAGCTTTTCCTTAGAATTTAGATCTCCGAATCGTAATTGAGGTTTAAATACTCTCATTCTTATATCAAATACAAATGAAAAGTAATGAAAACATTAAATTAAAAATGTTAAGGCAAACATAATAGAATTTTATTTTCAATCTATGTTGAACTGAATTATTGTGTTGTAATAATTTCCACAAGATTTTCTAACAAAAAAAAATTACCTACATATTTATCGAATCTAAATTATCTCTAATTTAATGGGAAATTTTCTTCTTTCAATGTAACTCAGTAAGCGTTTCAGATTTTGTATACTGCTTACTAATTGTCTACCATAACAAGGGTTACGAAAGGTTCTACTCCCACATTTCGCTGGTTGGTTAATGTGTCAACTCGTCCTACATGCCTACGGCCCATTTGGGACGACTTCTCTCGTAATAAACCTTAGTGTGCCAGAGGGACAAAAAATAACAATATCGAGAAAAAGTTTAGTTGTAACTTTGTGACCGTACAAAAACCAGTTGAAAATATCCTTGGCGAAATGGGACTCAATGTTCCAGATTAAAATAGTTACGAAATTGCATTTGCATTGTCTTTTGTTTAGTTGTCCAAATGGAAAAGTTACAATTCGGAATGCACCCTTCTTTTCATAGGTGTGTCCTAATTCAGAAGTAACCACCATTATTTACTTACCTGATAATAACCGAAAGTCATACATGTCTACCATTCGTATTAATTTCGGATAACACTTGAACTTGTAATCTATGAAGAAAACGATAGTAAAAACCAAAAATTCTTAAAAAAATATTGTTATAACTTGTTACATACTAACTGTATCAAACGTTGATAAAGTTTAAAGTTCCACACAAAAAAAAACGTGGGACGAGTTGCACAATGAGAATAATAATTAATTTGATTTTCTGCAAGTCAGTCGTCCCAAATGGGCCGTAGGCATGTGGATGAGTTGACACATTAGCACGCCGCCGGTTACGTTTAAGTCGTTTGTAAGGTTGTTTATCATTAATAATTTCTTACTTACCGAAGTAAGCAGCTCTCTATTGACATGTGCGTACCCCTTCAGGCTCACGACAGCTGGGTTCATCTCGATGGCTTGGATGAAGTGATCAATCTATAAAGATGGATCATAATTATGAATTATATTATAGGGACTAACGCTATCTAGGAGCTTAATGAGCTCATTTTGAAAGACTTGCTCACGCAATTTCGACCATAAGATCTTATAATCAACCAGGTCAAATGCCTTGGAAAGGTCCAAGAAAGCAGCTTAAACAGGTGTGTTTCTATACACAGGACAGCCCAGCTTAGAAATAAATATTATTATATTCTATACTTGGACTCGTTCTCGGCATTCAGAAAGGACAAGACAATGTCTGTTGGGTCAGCTAGTACCTAATGATATACACCGTGTAAATCACCTCATCACGAAGCCGTCAACCAAGCATTCTGTACATGAAACTAAGTAACTTTACGCAAAAATTATTGCTGGGAAACGACTTTTTTTTGGTCATCATGTTTTGTGGTAGAACTCAATGTAACGCACTCAAAACATTGTGCTGATGGACGGATTGAATAGTACGGGGGTCGTGGAGGTGTTTAAAGTAAAAATCTTACATTAAAAACTTGTATTAAAAAAAATACTTGTCAAAAAGTTGGAACTTTGACCCCTGGTATCTCCGTAACTACAAGGTTCCCAGGTATGGTGTAGAACAAAAAAAATATCGCAATGACAGGGAGAACCAGTGCCTTTCGGCTTCGTTAAGAGGTGTTTTACACCCTTTAGATATAAATAGTGGTATGTATACTGAAATGTAGGTACTTCTTTTTGTGTTGGTCTGTCAACTGCCAGGACGTCGATGGACAACAGTGTATCTTGGACACCCGCAGCTACCTGTAATAGTTTTATATCTCTTGTAACAATGTACAAACGGCTACCAATCAAGCTATTCGAACCAGTTTATGCGGATCTCTCATTGCATTGCATATCTGTACAAGGCCACGTGGCACTGGATATTTGTAGCTTGATGTGTCGCCGTGTGTACCAAATCACAATTAATACCTATGCAAGAATGGTCTGCACCAAAAACGGATTAAATGTTAACCTCACTGAAAAATTGTTTCTATTATGAACCTAATTGATTTATTTATAATTTGTTCTTTTGTTATTACAGTTGTACACAGTACCGTGAGGGTAGCCTTATGCGAGCAGTCGACGAATATAAAGAGCAGAGTAGAGCAGTATACTGCGTCGACGAACAGACCCATCTCTTTGAAGCTGAACCCAAACCCGTGGTCCACTATCTCTGAAAGGGCTCCGTAAACAGCTATCGTGATGTTCGCAAACCTGGACAACAAATATGGTTTTCAGATTTTATCTTATCTTATTAAAAGTTTCCGAAAGATCCTTATAATAATCTTGATGTAAATAAAACTTCTTCATCTAAATATATAAAATCAAGTGTCACTATGATCGTACGCGGTTATCTCGGAAACCACCCAACTGATTTCAGGGTAATATCAAAAATAATTGTACATTCAGACATGCTGAAATGTCCATGGTAGGTCCTATCGAAATAATGCGTATATTTTATAAAACCAGTTATGCTACATAGACATTCAGAATTAGAGATCAATAATATGAATTTCAGAGCATAATAAAGCATATAGTTTTTAAAATACACATTATTGTTTGGGGGTATATCACATTTCTCCCATGTAAATAACGATGTCCTCGAAGACTTGTGCGTTACAAAAATGCCTCTAGTTTTTTTGCGTGCTACAATCTCATTAATTCAAGCTAAAAATGAACTTCAGTATTATAAAGGCTATCTAGATCCTGCTTTATTTTTTAAAAATTATAAAGAAATAGATAATTACCTTAAATCAAATCCGCGTCCACGATTTTTGTCATTTTATTTTGTAACACCAATATTTGGTAGTTTTTAAAAAGTGGAATCGGCAACACGATGTTCTTTGTTAGCAGCCAATCACGTAGCACTAACTAGTGACAGTCGGCCATTTTGCAACGTGCGTTTTTCTGAGTGCAGTGTGCCTAAGTCAGTAGTGAATTTTTTCAACAATAATACTTTCCTTTTGTGTGCTGGTCTGTTCAGCACCTGGTAAGTTATTTATTTACTTTTAGACCATTTAAATATTGTATTACTCTCGTCTAAATCAAAAATAAATAACAATTTTATCTAAGCAGCTTTATTGATTTTTAATTCGTTTGAGGTTATATTCAACACGTGTTTTATATTCCTTTTTCTTACAATTTGTTACAAAGTTTTGTTACGTAGCAAAAATGAGTTAACAAAAAGGAATTATGGATGATTTTATACTGCTGAAAAATACGTCACACCAAAAAAAAAAACTAGCAATGCTTTCACCTTACCTACTAGGAATAGTAAATGAAAGGAAAGTTTACTAATGTTATTTTTATAGTTTTACTCGTGTTTACCCAACTTGTTTCAACCGGCCGTGCCATCACCGGTGTGTTTTGAGTTCATGACTAAGATCTGTTCGAGATTGAAATTAATACTTATGGCAAATAATTAATGAATACGTTAGTAAAATGTCTAATCCTACCTGACATCAAATTAATCATGTCTCACGAAATGTTCTTAATACGAAAATATGTGAAAATATTGCTATGTTTTTTCCTAAAGTTCGCTTTTAATCCCAGATAGTATTCTAAGATTTGTTCTAGAAAAAATGCCCATGACACCTGCAGAACGACAACGCAATTACTGAGAACGACTGAAACAAAACGATCCCGAAAAATATGAAGAAATTCGTAAATGAAACTTGGAAAGAATGTGTGTTTGTGATTTAAAAGTTTTTATCAAAAGCTGTTTTTTTTATTATTATTATGTTCAGATGAACCTATCCAAGTTGTATCTAACTAGTTGAGTTATTATGTGATTGATCATAAAAAATAAAAAAAAACGGAAACCTATTTTGTTTTGATCATAGTGTGAAATTGCCCGATTAGTTCCCTTTTTTATTTCCTTTTTGTAACACTTTTCATTTTTGTAACGAAATTCATTTTTGTTTCTTTTTGGTGACTGTACAATTTATTTTGATATTACCCTTCAATGAAATTTTGTGGAATTGAATTTTTAGTTTCAACTTGAAGGGTATTTTGGTTTACAATACAACTTTTCTAACCTTTTTTTTTGTTGAAATCAATATAAAAAGCTGCTCTGTAATGTCTGAAGTACCAGAGAAACAATCCCGGAAAGAAATGAATCAGAAAATAATACCGAAGGAGTAGGAAAAAAAATAGTTTTTTTTACTTACATAAACACACAATAAGTAGAGTAAGTGCGCGCGTAAGCGTTGCCCAGAGACTGCAGCAACTCGGACAAGTTGAGCCACAGGTATCGATACCGAGATATCAATTTCGCTGAACACTCCACTTCTACGTCCTGATGATGTAAAGAAGGAATTAGACATTGTATCGCGTCAATCATCACCAAATAAAGCCGTCCCCGTTTTATTCAAAGTTTGTACAGGAGTCACCAAGCATTAGCTAATTGTATCTGGAAAATGACGGAATTAAAATTTCCTTATAATTATAGAAAAATCAAGTTTAGCTGGTTCTGATTGCAAACATGTGAATTTCCTAAGTTAACATTATACTTTATTTATAAATACATTACCCTGCGAAAGCATTCAGACAGACTTTGCGAAGCGATCTTAATTCCTTTGCAGTTGATATACCACAGGGCACAGTTCATGTTGATCATAGTTATGATATGATAATATGCGGTGGTGTGTCTCAGCAGGAACCCGTCCATGAGGATGCAGAGGCTGAGCAGGAAACACAAGGCCAGCAACAAGCAACCCACGCTTATGATGACGATTGTCGTCTTGAGGTTAGGGAACTGTAGGTTTTCGCCGGTGACACGGTAGTATCTGACCTATAATAATAAATAATTAAGTTGGGACAAGTGTGACAAGCAGTTTGTCAGTATTATAAGATGGGATTTGATCTTCATCTTTTCTGAACAACATCTATGGATCTAATACCCATTGATTGACACATTGAAATTTGCTCGTTTCGATTTTCTTTAACAACCTTTAAATATTAACTTAGTCCGTATTTGCGCTTACCTGAAATTTCCCCCAACTAGTTTTATAAATAGCCACTTGATGAGCCACCCCCCATCCTACAAATGGAATCCAGAAATGCGGAACAAGGAAAATGACGAAAAGAATGGCGTAGATGTAGTCGTCAAAGCGTCGAATTGATCGTAATATCATAATGCGTTCGTATCCCACTATGAGAACAATAACCGTGGCTGCAATGTAGAAGCATACGGCATACATGGTAGCTGTCGACCTCCAGCTAAATGTGATGGTGCCTGAAATTTGTAAGAGACGTTTATTGTTACTTCAATTTACAATGCATCATAGATCTCTGTGTGCTTAGTGCGAGTTTTTTTGACGCATCGAGCGCGTTAACGTTTACGCAAATTAGTATGGCGCTGGGTGAGCGCCACCTAGCGTCATACGTGAAAACTAAATTTTGTGAGTGTAAGTTTTAAAATTTACGTCGTCACTAGTGACAATCGAGTGCCTCTTGAAAGTGAGAACCGTTTCGAGCACTTCGATGACGTTTGCATGTGTATCGCGAGTGTAAGTTACAATTTTGACATTTTAGCTCGCTCGATTAAGAAACGCCGTCACTTGCGAGCGAGTAAAGTTGTCACTTAAGATTTTGTGGTGACAGCGTCGTGAGAGTGGTGAAATAACAAAGTAATTTAATTTAATTTCGTATTTTAAATAAAAATTGCAATGGCATCTCGTGTGTATTTCGCTTGGAGGATGTTTGAGACCGCGAGAAGACAAGATGAGCGTAATTTATCGTCCACTGGTCGTGCAAGAGCACGTAATTCGAGCAATCCGCTAAGAGACCTTCCGGAGGCTGAATTTAAGAGAAGATATAGGCTTCCTAAGGCAGCCGTCAGGTTTTTGTGCCGAGAGCTGAGGCAGCTGGGCGGCTTAAAGTCTTCGCAACGAGTATCCTTGGAAGATAAGGTAATGTATAAGTACTTTTGAATCACTTTTTTCAACCCGCCCCCTGGCACATTGTCCCTGTTTGTACACATTATAGCTTGTTTGTGCAAAGTATGTGCTGTTCAGGGTGGAAAAGACATTGTCGCTAAAACGTTTACCTCGTTTACCATGGTTACCACGTTGGTTACCAAGTTAAAAAAAATATTTATATGTTTATTATTTTAGGTCCTTACAGCCCTGTTTTTTTATGCAACTGGGTCTTACCAGCGCCCAGTGGGAGTTGCTAAAAACGTCTCACAAAAAATGTGCAGTGTTTATATTGAAGAGGTTACGAAGGCTCTGACACACAAGGACGTACTTAGAAAATATATTCGGTTTCCTAATACTTCAATTGCCAGGCAAACAATCAGTCAAAGGTATAGTCTACATGATTTTTATACTGTAAATAATTATACAATATTATTATCATTGTAATATGAAATGCTTATATAGGTATGTTGTTTTTTTCAGGTTTTGTGACAAATATGGAATACCCGGAGTAATTGGGTGTATTGATTGTAGCCATTTTAGAATATTTGGCCCACCAAAAGATGAAGAACATCTGTATTATTGCCGCAAGCACTATCATTCAATAAATGTTCAAATGGTAAATAATAATTTAATTAGATATACTTAACTCAGATTAATTCTTCCTTAAAGATTTATTTTTCTTAACTGTATTTTTATTTTACAGATATGTGATGACCAATACAGAATTTTAAATGTAAATGCAAAATTTGGAGGTGCAAATCACGATTCTTTTATATGGGAAAACAGTGACATCAACCAATATATGCAGTCCTTGCACGAAAATGGGCAGATAGTGTGGCTTTTAGGTAAGCTTTACCCAATAAAATATTGTTTCAACAATGTTATGGATTAGGCTAACGCAAATAAACTAATACATTTATCATCATTGTAGGAGACTCTGGTTATCCACAACGACCATGGCTGATGACACCAATTTTAAACGCTGCTCCAAACACTTTGCAAGCTAATTACAACAAGGTGCATGTGGCAGCCAGAGTCGTCATAGAAAATACGTTTGGGCGGTTGAAGAATCGATGGCGATGTCTTAACAAAGATAGAGTGCTCCACTACAAGCCACTGAAATGTGCAAGAATTATACAAGCCTGCTGCATTTTACATAATATTGGCATTGATCTTAATGTTGTAGAAGATGAGGACATGACTGGTATTAATTAATTAATCATTTGAAAAAGTTATTAATGGCACAAATGAGTATTGAATATTTAATGTATTTTTGTTTTTAGGATTGGAACATGAAGAAGATGTTGAGCCCATTCCCACAGAGAGGGCAGTAGGTGGTTCAACATCTGACCTAATCAGAGGAAGGGTTCTAAGGGAACAATTAGTCAGAAGACTTGAACACATTTAATTTTAAAACCTCTAATAATCATGTTTATGATATTAGGCATATGTTGATGTACCTACTTACATATTAGTTAAATTTAGTTGAATAGTTTTTTTGTACACCTGTATAGCATAGAATATAAATAGTTTTTATTTTTTAATTTACCACCTTTATTTTGTAAACACTGTTATATTTTTATTGTATTTTACAATTATAAATTAAGTCTCTTAGTATGTTAATTACATGTATACTTGCATAGCACATGTGTGAGTTAGTACCATGTTCTAGTATTTTCTAGATATATTTTTGTATCTTGCTGATGGTGGGGCCATATATTGGATCCTTATTAGTTTCTTAAATTAGATTTCTATATGAGTTAAGGCATTGTAATAGTGACTGATTGGTCTAGAATAAACTATAAAACACTTGTATAACAATATAATCTTGTTTTCCTAACCAAAATCAGACCTGGCTTGCTCAACTATGTTGGGTTGGGCTTCTAATCTAACTTGATGCTGCTGAATACCTATGGTACTTTTAAATGAAGCAAGTGCCTGTGTAACATTACACACTGAATACTAAGTAAAATTATTAATACTAAATATTGCTAAGTTTAGAATTCGTAAGAATAAATACTTAGCAAGCTCATTGTAAAATGAAGCTAAGCTACTTTATTATTTACTAGCTGTCCCGCGCAACTTCGTCTGCGTCAAATTTTCCCCGTTTTCGCAACATTTTTCATTGCTGCTCCGCTCCTATTGGTCGTAGCGTGATGATATATAGCCTATGTCCTTCCCCAGGTTGAAATCTATCTTTTTACCAAATTTCATTAAGATCTGATCAGCCATTTAGTCGTGAAAAGGTAACAAACAAACAGAGTGACATTCGCATTTATAATATTAGTATGGATATGGATTAGAGGAACAGTATTAAAAAACCAAATACTAAGGTTGTAATACTTTTATTAACATCATGTTTTCTTGAAATTATGGTTCAAACCAGGATATTTTTTTAGAACACTTCAAATATTAGATAAATATTTACCAAGTTAGTAGTTCCAGACATGATAAACACAACACAAATAAAATCTCCACAATCATTGCTTTAGTTAAGCCTGACATAATCAGTCATTTTGTTTATTTATTTATTGCAAAATGTACATAATCTCAGTTACAAGCTATGGGCTTAAAACTAGACGTACATGACCTTGTTAGGGCGCAGCAAAATAACTTAAAATTAACTTAATAGTATAGTAGGGAGTATTTTATTACTTAATTTAGGAAAATTCACAATAAAAAATATAAAAAAAAAACAAAGAAAATAATTGTAATTAACATAAACACATACATATAATTTGAGCTCTATTTTAGCATCCCATTGTCCATAAATTCCCGTACACTATAATAACATTTTGGTTCTCTAATTATTTAGCTTAAGGCTATTTTGCAACATTTACCATGTGTCTAAGGAAAACATAAGATGAGTGAATGCCCGTTTACGTCCGAAATTACGATCATAACAATTCACAGAGGAGTTCGGACTTCATCATAGTTTCAGCATTTAAAGTAACATGAGTTATCAAGGAACACACTCCAATCTGTGGAATGTGCATTGCATCAAGTGGAATGACATCATAAATCACTCAAGTGACACAAATCCACAAAAAAAAATAAGGGACTCTATAGTGCACTCAAACACAAAGAATTGCCCTCTTGGACTAAATGTAAACGATTTTTGTACCCCTCTTATAAGAAACAAACATTTGGAAACACTTAAACTTTTTGCTGTCGCGAGTAGAATATGCAAGATAAGCGCGATTCTGTCGCTGAGTGTTTATTAAAGCTATTTAAAATAAAATAATAATCCTATGTCCTACGGCTGGGCAAAGGCCTCTATATTATATTTCTATAAACGGGAACCTAGCTGGTAAATACTGTAAAGTAGAATATTTGTAATTAATCTTTACAATATTTATCAGCTAGTTTTTCCAAAACATTCAAAAGTCTTCCGCCTATTGCT
Organism: Cerastis leucographa; assembly: GCA_963082945.1. Taxonomy (NCBI): domain Eukaryota; kingdom Metazoa; phylum Arthropoda; class Insecta; order Lepidoptera; family Noctuidae; genus Cerastis; species Cerastis leucographa. Next base: position 8,829,193 of record OY720361.1, read on the forward strand.
TGCCAGTCCCTCTGAACTTGTACCTCCAATTCTCTAATTCGGTTCTGCTCTCTTCTCAATTCCATGTTGTCTCTGTGCTGCTGTTCTTTGAAATTTCTCCAAAACGAATCAGCTTGGAGAAAGTGCTGTGCTGCCTGCTCAGTGTGTGCTGGCCTCGCTCGCCTACGAGGTGAACCTTGAGTTCTCCTTGCACGACGAGGAGTGCTTTGCACAGATGGAGCATGTCCGTGCCCAACTCGAAGTTGAGTTGATAGCCTAGTTGGGGACAGCAAGCCGGTCTCTATAAAAATATAATAAAAGTACTTAATTAATATTCTCAATCATGATTGTTGTCTTCAAAGGGCTTTAAAGTTTATCTTACCTTCAACTTGTGGTTCCACTAATGTAGTATGTGATGCAGCCGTGGTAGTTCTTTCAGGTGGTGAATATGCAATTGATAATCTTGATGGCCCAGGCTCGTGCCAATTAGGTTGAGAACCTAAAATATAAGCAAAAATAAAGGGTTGTCTGCTGATGCCACAAATTATCAAAAATACTTTAATTGTTGGGAACAAGTACCAAATTAATTAATTTTTAAGTAAAACTTTATTATATAAATCTAGAAAAAAATGGTGTATTTCTTACTTTCAACTTCTTGCTCCACAAACATAGGAGACTGAGAAGCTATAGCCCGCAAGAGTGACGGTGGCGACTGCGATGATGAGGCAATATTAGTCTCAACTTGGTTCACATTCTGAGCATCTGAAGCAGAAAAGAAATACTTAGTTATGTATGTTTTATTAGAAACATTGTTACCTACAATTTATTAAGAACATGGTTATATTCCAGGCAACTTACTTTCTTCAAGCTGATGGAGAGTTAGTATGCCTTGTTCATCATCATTAACATTGGGCTGAATGTGAACTTCCTGTAAGAGAATACAATTTATAAAACACCAATGCAGGTAACGCAATGTAATAGTAATATAGGTACAAGAATTTGAAATATACCTGTGACAACCCAGCCTCTTCCACTGCCAAGCCTGTAGCTACTTGTGAACCCATCAGATTTAGAACTCTCTGCTCTAAATCTGATAATTTGGCAAAAACTGCAGGCCCACCACCAGTACCACTAGCTGCTCGATGCAAACGTGCAGCTTTTTTTTTTGTATTATTTTTTAAGTCACTCCAAGCCTTAAACCATACAAAGAAGCTTATTAACATTTTATTCTCCACCACCACACCCAGTTTAAAACAAAATGGGTTAGCAATAAACCTTTTGACTAACCTTCTTCCACTTCTCAGTGGTTTTAGTGACACCAGCACCATCACTGTTCAATAATGAAGTCAATTCATCCCAATTTTGTATGCTGGTTAACCGACCTCGAGAATTAGCTGATAATTTGCTTAGATCTCCATGCCTAAAAAGTAACAAACTTAGTTTTACTAAGTTCACAGATTGGATCAAGTTCACTACACACCAAATTATATAAATTACACTTACTGCTCCATATATGTCACCAGCATTTCAAATTGGGACGGGCTAGTCTTCATTTCTAAGAATAATATTAAAAACTTTACGTAAATCACAAACACAAACTTTTGTAAACACAAAACAAACGTCAAACTTCGTTGTATAACCACCACTATTTGAATAGGGAGTCGCTTCCACTAAGAACACAAAATACGAATGTCAATTTTTTTGGCCGGTTTACCAACGTTCGGTCGGTTGTTCGTTTCGTTCGTTCATCAATCGTCACTCCTCACGGTGAATTAACGCTAACCGAATGTTTATATGAGTTAGCATCTCACACTCGCAACATAATGATCGTTGATGCGTTTGACGTAAACACGATTTACGCGTTCGAGGCGTTCGCCGAATTTTAGTATGACACTCGCACTAAGCACAAACTCCTAACTCAAAGTAAATATTATTATTTTTATCTGAAAAAACAACCAAACATTGTATATCAGAGTCAAGATTCCTTGCGCCTTGGGCCAGCGTCATCGCGATGACGGTTTTGGACCACCCGGGTTCTGAAAGGTTTTGAATAGCAAACAATCAATAAACCTGTGGACCAGTAGCCCCGAAGGCTTTACATTCAAACCTGGTCGCGAGCGCGTGATGGGCATGACGGCGAGTGCTCGAAACAGAACCAGCAGCAGCTTGTGGTCCCTGTAGAACTGATCGTGTGTCTCACACGTGTCGCCATTTTGAGATGACAGCATATCACGTTGCTCCTGTTCCTATGGGTAGAATAAATGGATAATTGAGAAATACACTAGTTTTTATTTTACTGCTAAACGATGGCTGTTGCCAAGACATCTGTATAGGGTTTATTGCTTAAAGTTACATTGGATGCATGATGGTTTCTGTCTGCAGTACAAATAGTTCAGTGATGTCGTAGGATATCTGCAGAAAGAGCGAGACGTGCCATTGCATACCGAAAGTATGGGACTATTTCTGTCTTTTCTGTCAAATCAAGTCAATAAAAATATTTTTATTTCACATAGTCCAACATGGGCACTTGTAAAACGTCGACAAAACGGTGCTCGGTTAAGATTGTCGTTTCCTATGGAGGAGAACCGGCAAGAAACTCCATGCTTTTAAAATCATTTGGCTTCAAAAAATTTCTATGTTACAGCGTTGGCACTTAAATATGAGAGGACATCGTAGCCCCGACAATAAGTCGTTGCTTACTACAAAACGTAGAACAAGATAAAAAGTTACCAAAGATCTAGGAATCTATAAGGCCTACAATGTCCACACATTTACAAACAATCGGTAAATAAGAAAAAGAGTACAAAAAAAAGAAGATATTGCTAAAAGACTAGATTATACAAGTGACACAAATGTAGTATATATAGTGTAATGATTTAGAAACTATAGTAAAACATCTGATTAAAAATAAAGGAAAACATAAAAAAAAAAAACATAGAGAATAGTTAGAGACATCCACACATTTGTGCTTATGCTGCTGTGCTTTATGAGCTACCAGGGAAGCCGCATGTGCGAAGGGGCTCAGGCCAAATGTCTTCAACGTAGTCCTTAATTTTGTAATTAACTTCGGCAACTTATTATAAAAGCGTATACTGTTTATGAGAAATGACTTGCTAGTTTTAGTTCATCTAAATTTGGGTATTACAATTTCGTGTTTACTGCGTGTATTTATATTATGGAAGTCGCTTCTAATTTTGAAAAGTCCTCGGTTTTTGCGGACTTATAAAATACATTCTAAAATATAGAGTGAAGGCAGAGTCAGTATATCGATTTCTTTAAATTTTTCTCTGAGGGACTCGCGAGGACCCATTTTATAGATAGCGCGGTCTGCCCTCTTTTGCAGAATGAAAATTGAGTCAACGTCTGCTGCCGATCCCCACAGCAGAATGTCATAGGACACAATACTATGGAAATAAGCGTAGTATACTAACCTAGCTGTGGCTACATCAGTTAACTGCCTTATTTTCCTAACTGCATAGGCATGTCTGTGTAATGAAGATGGACATCTTAATGCAAGAACCCCTTGAATGGACCAATTTATGTTATATTTATTGAATATATACTTACAAAATCTCTCTGTGTTTTCTCGTACACTGATTTTTTTTGATGCACATGCCTCATGTCGTGATGTAGGTAACTATTATTGATGCCTTCATCAAAAAGATGGTCTGCAATCATGATTTTCTACTTCGTCAGTTAACTATTTCCAAAACAAAACAGAGAGTAAGTAGCATAGACTACCAATGTATTCCTTCCCAAACTGCGAAGAAAATTAACAAGCGGTGGCGTTTTTCAATAGTAAACAAACTGAGCCAATACGATTAAATTTGAAAGTAAATGACTATGTCGCTCAATGACGCGGTCACACTAGCAAGCCTACCTTTTATGAAGTGCTGGTCATACAGCAAGCTAAGGTAAGCTAATGTAGCTTAGCGTTTTGTTAGCAAAGCTAAAAATGTAGCAGACCTGACTTGACGTCAGTAATGAAAAACGTTGAGTTATCTAGCCCGTTTCTTTCCTTTTCTTTATTTTTAAAAGCGTTGCCCCACACTAGTAAATTGCCCTGTGTCGTGGGTGAGTTTAAAACATTTAAACTCACATACACAAACAGCCAGCTTTGGTCTTTACAGAGTGTCGTGATGTTTGTAAGATGTTGTTTGTAAGTTAGGTAAACTATGCTAAGTTAGCTTATCTATCAATGTGATGCCTACCCAGTTTCTAGGTCAGTTATAAAATATTCATTAAAGACTTTTAAATTGCTCTTATGACGCTAGCGAACCAAGCGGTAATTGATATGTTTGTTCATAAAAGTATTAACGTTCAGGGCCGCAGCAAGGAATAATTTCGCCCCGCTATACATATAAATTCCCGGATAAAAGATTTTACCCTGGATAAAAAAAGCTTATCTGTTTCAACCGACATCGACAGGTTAACACAAACTTTTGGATAACTATGTTATTCGCAACGAAATTTTCTTTTAAATACTACTCTCCAGGGAGAAATAATGCTGAAAAACAGTTTCTGGATTGACCTCAACATCATAATCATGAGGCGGAATTATTTCCAAGGGAGTGCATTTTCAGGTTCATGAGAAAAAGCTTGTACCGACGGAACGACGGAATTGTTAGGTTTCGTTTATCGGTGTCGATTCATCAAGGAGTAACGGTGTCGACTTTACAGGAAAAACCTAGCAATTGAGAAAAGTCAGGATTCAAGAGCAAGCACATCCAAATCGAAAAATTTAGCACTCACTTGAATTTGATGGGTTTCCTCTCAAAGGAAACATTCCTTTATTTAAAAAAAGAAATCTTTGAATGAAGATATGCATTCATTCAAAGATTTCTTTTTCGAAAATTCGCTTGCCACACTTGGGAATCTAACCAGCTAAAATTCGAAGACATAACTTCTGTTCTTTTATGCCGATAGCATCGATAGGGTCAATCATAAGGATCAAATCGCTCTAACAAACATGATAAATTAAATGAAAGGATAACCACCAAACCTTAACTTATTTTAATTAAACAAAAAAAAAAAAGAAAATAGTTCTTCGACTATTTAATTAGGTACCTGCTACTGACATAACTTTTTAATTAAATTTGATAAAATGCGATTATTATTTTATTTTTATTGAATTATTATATTTTTCAAGTAATTGTTAGCAACACTAGTTTGTAAGCTCGCTATTGTAATAGCAAATATTGATGTAATCTTCAGATGAATCTGAAATAAATGATTTATTTATATTAAAAGTAATCTGTATAATTACTTATTCAGTGGGACAACCCGTCAGGTAGCTTTGAAAAATTCCATGCACCACGGTTCGCATAATACCTCCATTTGTCTAAAAAGTTATTGGAACTACTTACTAGATTATAGGCCTTATTATGAATTGTTTGATTTATGTATTCTACTTTTTGATAGCATGCCAGTTGCACAACCCATGATTTTGACGGTTCTCAAATAATTTGTAAAATTCTAATATAAATCGTGTTAAACGCCCTAAAAGTGATGAATCCTAAAGGTATTTAGAATGTTTATGATTATGACGAAGCATAATTTTTGTTTCAAATCTAGAATTTATCCGGAAATAATTATTGGTATAAAAAATTCGCTTAGGGTGTTTTATTAGATGGTTTTGCCCATTCAGCAAGAAAATGAAGGCTCATTCGTTGCATTACATCTGCATCAAATCGCGTTTTGTTTATCCAAGTTTGGTTTCGCCCTTATTTTTTCAAGTACTTTTTAATGTGGTAACATTGGACTGAATTGTGTCAATGTCATATAAAAATTAGTCATCTGGTTGTCAATTTGTCATCAGTTTGTTTTGTTATCGTTAATTTTTAACAAGAGGCTGTTATATTTTTTAATAGTTATTTTTAACTTTTTATAATGGACTTTTTTTTTGGGAAACAACCAACCGTCAAAGGTAAGTGCTGAGAGTATTGGAATTGCATTCCAAGACCAAAATATTGATTCTTTAAAATATTCTAAATGCTGAATGAAAATTTTAAAATTATTGGTTTAGAGTTGGAAGGAAAATCACAAATGACAATATTATTGGTGTACAATCCGTGTTTATAGAAAACAGTGTTTAATTTTTAAAGATATTATCGTAGAAAATTCCTAATAATAGCTGATTATTATTACTAAACTAAGTACTGCAATGGCTTGTCTCTATGGCTAATTCAACAATGAATGTAGATAGATGAGTCATGCTGTTTATTTTTTCACTTAAGACAGGTTTGACTAGTGTGTTTGATGATGGCTTTATTTCCTAGTGAGAAACAACAATCACGAGGTTTTAGCAAAAAAAAATGGACGAAAAGTAGCACAGAATAGTTGCTACACGCTATGATTGTCGTAGGAGTCTAATAGTAATTAATTGGCCAATCAAATGCTCCAGATGAGACAATGATCAAGATAAAAATGTAAAAGACTGTGTTCTAGTTTGTCTTTAATATACAGGGTGATTGGAAGATGGGTGCAAAGCTTTAAGGCGAAGATAGTACAGACAATTTAGAACCATTTAAGCCATGGTTGTCTTAGACGAAGTCTTACCAAATATTTTTAACCAAATTTTTAAGTTTTTTTTCGGAAATTCTCAAAATTTAATGTAAACTGCATAATTATGGCCAAATTGAATGATAAATGAATTCATTTTTTATTTATTTAATTAAAGTAATGTGTAAGCAATCAAGCAAAACATGTTTTAGGCTTCTGTGTCATTAGACATTTTTTTTACAGACATTTAAAGATCAGAAAAAATAAAAAAATTGTACAATACGTCTTTTAAACCTTATTCAAAAAAAAAACGGAGGGTGCTTTTTTTGTTCAAACCTTTTTGAAGACATGCTTGATAATCGCTCTTTCTTTTGAGGTATCATTTATGCGGATATCTTACAAATTATTGAAATTAGGGCCTACAAACCAATTTGAGGGAGATTTTTTTTTATTTTAGGCAGACTAATTAAAACAACATTTGAATTAAAATTATTTATTTTTCATGTTCAAAATGACGGCCGTGATTCCTAATACAAGCACGGCCCCGTCTTCTAACTTCTGTAGTCGTTATTTTCAACATCATCTCCTGCTTCATTGTCTCAAACGCTGAATTTATTCTTTGTATCAATTCTTCTCTAGTGTTAATTTCTTTGTTGTTATACACCAGTTCCTTGGCCCGGCCCCACACGAAAAAGTCCAACGGGGTCAGATCTGGGGAGCGAGCGGGCCAAGGGATGGGTCCATCCCTGCCGATCCAGCTATCAGGAAAGCAATTGTTGAGGTGTTCCCTTACATTTAAAGTCCAATGCGCTGGACAGCCGTCTTGCTGAAAGATGACTGTTCGGTCTCTTTCGAAGATCGGGACACCTGATTCCTCTATCAGCAGTGGTAAATCAATTTGCAGAAATTGCAAATAATTTTCGCCATTCAATCGATCAGGCAAAAAGTGGGGCCCAATCAATGTTCTGCCAATTATTCCAGCCCATACATTCACAGAGAATTTCATCTGAAATGACACCTGCTTCTTAAAATGTGGATTGTTGTCTACGTCGGCCCATTCATGGATGTTGTGAAAGTTTGTAATACCTTCCCTTGAAAATTTACTTTCATCCGTCCACAAGATTGATTTCAGAAACCACGCATCTTCGATGTCTCTGTTGAGGAGGAAACGGCAGAACTGAATTCTTCTTTGAGGATCTTGCTCTACTAGACCTTGCACACTCCTGCCATGGAACGGATACTTATCATTTTGGTGCATTGTATGCCACACCTTCCATTGAGAAATGTTTAAATTTCGAGCTACTGCTCTAGTACTGGTAGTAGGATCCGCTTGAAATGCTGCTAAAATGTCTTCGTCGACGGCAGTTTCGTGTCTGCCCGGGTTGACTCCAGGTTCCACGCGGTGAAACCCATCTTGGGCAAGACGACGAAACGTGTTGTAAAACACTCGGACATTCGGTATCCTGCGATTCGGATAGCGCTCTTGATACATCCGTCGCGCCAAAGATCCATTGCCGTCTGCTCTACCGTACATAAATACGATATCCGCATATTCTTGATTGGAAAAAGTAGCCATAGTCACTTAACAATTAAGAAAAACGGCGTAGGAGCGCACTAAACGTCAACTCAACACAATTAAGTCAAAAATCAACACGTGCAGGAGCGCGAGGCTACGACTGGACACGGTGAAACAAAAAAGTTCAAAACTAACGCAAACAACACGTGCAGGAACGCAAAGGGCTACAACTGAACACGGTAAATTGTGAATCAACACGACAACGTCCACTCACAAGGGCAGTAGTTTGACTAATAAGTAAAAGATGTAACGGCTTCATCACGGACCGACTGACCCTGACTAAAGAAAAACGACTTTGTTGCCTCAGTAACTAAGACCATTTTGCTGTAAAAACCAACTCTTTATCGCTTTTTGCTATTCATTGGGCGTTCTACCTGGAAATGCCGTCGCACCGCGCTCGGTGGCCATTGTTTAGAGAATCCCCTCAATGGGTTCCCCTCAATTGGTTCCTGCATGTAACAAAAATTCTTAGAATTGAACAATGTTATCATTTCGAGCACATAAAGTATTCTTTTAAGCAAAAATTTTGTGTTTTGTTAGACTGCCTAAAATTTAAAATTTCTCCCTCGATTTGGTTTATTAGGTCCTAATTTCAATAATTTGTAAGATATCCGCATAAATGATACCTCAAAAGAAAGAGCGATTATCAAGCATGTCTTCAAAAAGGTTTGAACAAAAAAAGCACCCTCCGTTTTTTTTTTGAATAAGGTTTAAAAGACGTATTGTACAATTTTTTTATTTTTTCTGATCTTTAAATGTCTGTAAAAAAAATGTCTAATGACACAGAAGCCTAAAACATGTTTTGCTTGATTGCTTACACATTACTTTAATTAAATAAATAAAAAATGAATTCATTTATCATTCAATTTGGCCATAATTATGCAGTTTACATTAAATTTTGAGAATTTCCGAAAAAAAACTTAAAAATTTGGTTAAAAAAATTTGGTAAGACTTCGTCTAAGACAACCATGGCTTAAATGGTCCTAAATTGTCTATACTATCTTCACCTTAAATCTTTGCACCCATCTTCCAATCACCCTGTATGTTTTTGTATCTGTAATTTGTATGGTGTACACAATAAAGAGAATTCTAACTATATATAAGTATTGTGCTCTTATCAAAACTATACTAAATGTTTCTTTTTCAGAACAACAGAGGCAAAATGATCGAGAACTACGCAAGGCTACTAGAGACCTGGAGAGAGACAAGGCAGCATTAGAAAGAGAGGAAAAAAAGCTTGTAAGTTCTATTTAGTATGATGAAATCTTAAATATATCTGCTGCATGGAAGAGGAACAATGTTGTTAGTTTGGGTACCTTTGTATTCTAAAAATGTTAATGTTTAACTTGTTACAATTTCTCAGAGTGCTAAGTTAAATCAAGAAGACGGTTGTAACAATGGCTTTATAAATTTATTCTTATTCTAATGGGGAAAAAAAAAACAACCACTCAGAAGAAAATGGTGCGATTCTCTTAATGTTTTCTTGATTTTCTTGATCTGGATTAATTTTTAAAGGATGGACCTAATATAAAATACCATCATATTGAAAAAGATGGACAGAGGGAAGTCCAAGTGCCGCCTTTTCCCAACACCCCTGTGACAGAATTTATTAATTTTCTCCATCGTACAACTATTATTACAGGGTAGAATAGAATATACTTTATTGGACACCAAAATTGTAACACAACTGTTTTACAATATTGGGTAATACATAATGTAGTGGCTATATTAAGAATTCTCTCTCTCAATTTGCTATTATTATCTTTTAATACTTAATTGAAATAATAGTACAGAATTATAGTTTACTTGCTTAAAATTTATTTTTATATTTTCAGGAAAATGAGATTAAGAAAATGGCTAAAGAAGGAAATAATGAAGGTTGTAAAGTATTAGCAAAACAACTAGTGCAGATGAGAAAACAGAAATCTAGGATTTATAATGCTAATAGTAAGGTAATATGAATGCAATGCTTTTGACTAACTTCTCTTATTATCACAAGATAACTCAACTACATTCAGACTCCAGACTGCTTCTGAGAAATTTCAGTTGCATCATTCAGGCAATCAAATCCCAGTCCTTGTGCTCTTGCGAATCCTACACAAATGAGGAGAACTCTGAAACACTGACCTTTTGAAGGATAACTCTGGGTCACATAGGTTGAGAGCGACCCTGGAGTCTTCGTGTCTCTCCCTCCTCGCGCTAAATCCGACAAATCATAACTCAGACTCAAGCAATTCCTGACTCGATCTCATGCTTGCATCTTCTACAGATCCCGTTGCTAACCCTGGGCAGGTTCCGGGGCTATCTAGACACGATTAAATTTATCTCTCCTACAAAAATAGACCCCCTAGGCAGCGGCCTATTATTGTTTCTATTTGAAATTTTGCGAGGTTACATAAGGAGAAGGTCAATGCAGATGCACAAGCCCTTGATTGGGATGATCTTGGGCAATGGAGGAGAAAGTTGAGATTTTTAATAGGTCCGTTCTCCAGCTCATTGCACCATTGAAGGCCGTCCGTGTTAAGCGTCCTCCAGCTCCATGGATAACCCCAGGAGTTAGGATGGCTATGAGGCGGCGTGACAAGGCTTTTAGAAGTTATAGACGGGATCGCAGTGAGGAGAACTGGGACTTTTACAAGTTGGCTAGAAACCGCTGCAACCAGATGGTAAGACCATCTAACCGCCGCCGATACATTTTTGAAAATGTCCTCAATTTCTCACCGGCTGATATTTGGAAGTTTCTAAAATCGCTTGGCATTACAAAGGGGGGACTTAGTTATGCCAGTTATGTCTAGTGTTTTACCTTGTAGTCTGTTCTAAATAAAACAATTTCAACTGAAAGTGTAGCTGGCTTTCAGTTGATGTTAAGAAGAAAACTATTCATGACAACACTTCCAAGCCAATGTTACTTCCTGACTCCTTCTATTTCTCCCCTGACTGACCTTGAGATCTTAATTTTTTTACGTAAATTAAATCTAAGGCTGTAGGCTGTGATGGGATCAGCAGAATAATGTTATCTTTTATGTTTGATAACATAATTCCTATTGTTACTTACATTATCAATTTTTCTCTGTATACTGGTGTATTTCCATCTTTGTAGCGTAAGGCTTTTATAATATTATCCCTCTTCCAAAAATTCCCAATCTCAGTTTGCCAAATCACTACCGACCGATCTCCATTCTCCCTTTTCTTTCTAAGATCCTTGAAGCAGCTGCTCTTCGACAAATAGTTCCAAAGTTTCCTACGTCCTTAAGAATAACCTATTTTCCAAATTCCAATCTGGTTTTTGGCCTGCCCACAGTACAGCTTCAGCCTTGCTAAGTTTAAAGAAGACACTAGGAATGGCTTGGAGAATTCGAGGGTTACGGTGATGGTTTTAATAGACTTTTCCAACGCTTTTAACACCGTTATGCTCCTGGCCATACTGTCTCAAATTGGAGTCTCTTCGTTGTAACGTAATTGGTTTTCATCATATCTTCGTGGTTGGCAGCAGGCGGTTCGTGCTGATCAGGATTATTCCGACTGTTGCGACCTGGTAACTGGTGTTCCACAAGGCGGTATACTCTCTCCTCTCTTATTTCCGCTATTTATAAACTCCATCACCACCTTTCCTTGCCACCATGCCTTGTGGCATTATGTCCGTCTATGTCCCACTAATGTACGTGAAGTTGAAATAAATAAATTTCCCTTCAGTAGAGCTGACCAGTTTGATGGTATGAATCACAGCCTAAGAGGTTTTGCACTTATTTCGTTAAAGGGGTAACTTATTCCATATTTTATACTAAAATTTACTTAAAACAATCTTCCTTATATTACAGATTTCAAGTGTACAAATACAAAATAAGGCAATGGGAGCAAACATAGCGATTGCAGGGGCAATGGGTACCACAGCTAAAACGATGGACAGCATGAACAAAGTTATGAATCCACAACAAATGGCCAAGGACATGGAGGCCTTTAGACAAGCCAATGCTAAGATGGATATGACAGATGAAATGAGTAAGTTATAGTTGAGAATGAATAAAACATAACATAAATTTACGCCTGTTTCCCGAACGGTCAGGGAGAGGTGTACCTAAAGTATATGCACATCTATGTAAGTTGTATGTTTTATGTATTGGGGGTGAGCCCATTGCCATCAACCTGGCACAAACCAAGACTCCCGGCTGCTACTGAGCAATTCCAGACATATAACACAATAACACTTTGCCCAATTTGAGAATTTAAAAAGTTTCAACTTGTTCTACTGACGGGGAAGCCCTGCCTCATGCTTAGCAGTAGCGTTTAAACAAAACACACATACAAAACTAGCGAGGCAGTAATAATAAAATATCACCCCTGAGGGGGTTACCATGTCGTCTTAAAGCAGTATTGTTTTTATGTCACTTCTGTGTGGGAAAGAGAAGGAGCTATAATATTAAATAGAGGAGGTCTAGCGACATCTCTTCCCCACTCTGGAATAAGATTAAAACAATACTGCTTCAAGACGTCATGGTAGGCCACCTGAATTCCCATAAAAATAGGGGTAGATGTTTAGTTAATGGCCGCACATTTAGAATCCATGCCTAATCTAGCTACTGTCCATGCCTAATGGGACTATCAATAACTAAACTAAATTAATGCTTAAATATGTTTGTACTATTTGATATCTATCTCTGCGCTGACTAGAGCATTGGAAATCAAACAGTACAATTTTATACAAACATTAAATCTATCAACTATTCAATGTGTTAGTTACCATATTTCTTGTTGAATTAATGGGTCATTGGAAAAAATTACTAAAACAAATATAATTTATTAAAAAAAAACCGTTCAAGTGCGAGTTGGACTCGCGCACGAAGGGTTCCGTACCATTATTTATAAAAACGAGCAAAAAAATCACTTTTTTGTATGGGAACCCCCTTAAATATTTATTTTATTCTGTTTTTAGTATTTGTTGTTATAGCAACAATGCTTTCAGGATACTGTTAGGGCTTCCGCGGTTTTGTAGTGCTTCGACTATGTTTGCTGAGGCGCGGACCGATGATTTTTTCGCGATCATAAGGAAGCGGAGCGCTTCACAATTAAGTCGCCTACGAAGCAGCTCGAACAGTCTCCTGAGGGTGTTGTCCGAGCGGTGGGACCTTTCCCTGATACAGAGGTGGATGCAGCTTCATGTTAGCGCCTCTCCTCGTTTTATTTGACATGCGATTATTATTGTATTGTGTATGTCTAATTTTGTTGTTGATTGTTTTTTATGTGTAATGTTTGAATTTAATTTATATATTTAATTTAATTGTGACATTGATTGTAATTCTAATGTGTATGATTGGGTTGTTTTTACTTTTGTGGATTGTTGTGTTTTATTGAATTTTAATTTTTAACTAGTAAAATGTATGGACTTTGTCTGAAATAAATGAATTAATAATAATAATAGCATCAACAGAAATATATAATCTGTAGAAATTTCAATTGGCTACCTCTCACGGTTCATGGGATACAGCCTGGTGACAGACGGACGGACGGAAAGCGAAGTCTCAGTAATAGGGTCCCGTTTGACCCTTTGGGTACGGAACCCTAAAAAACTAAGTTTGACTACACACAATGAAAATTCTAGTTATCTTACAAATGGTTGCTTAAAGTTTCAGACACTCTTGATGACATTATGGATGAGTCCGGCGACGAAGAGGAGACTGAAGGCATTGTCAACAAGGTGCTCGACGAAATAGGCATTGAAATCAGTGGAAAGGTAAGAATACTGGATTTTCTTTTATAGTTGTAGGGTAAGCAAGGCAACTCTAAACAGTTAAAGCCGGTTAAGTTTATTGCTATGTAGTTACTTATCGTAACAATAAGTAGGTATATGCGTAGTACTCGCAACTGGCGTGCGTGCATGACCAGATGTATGAACGTGAACGAGACGCAGGGATCGTACGTAGCACATCTGCTACGATTCTCACATACTATCCTTGCGTCTAGGCGGGCAATAGGCAGGAGCTACAAACGTGATGACGTTTTGTAGCTCCTGCCTACGGCCTGCCTAGACCCAGGGATAAAATAAATAAAGCTATACACGACCTTATGCAGGGATTGCCCGTGTTGTGGTTGTAAAGAAAAATCTGTCGTTTAGTAAAATATTTGTAACGTTCGGAATTAGGTTTTCGGATTGAACTCGAATGTTGTGTGTTTGTAAGTATCGGATCTTTGCCCTGTAGTCGCTTGTAATAGAAACTGTGCTTGAGGATTACACTTGGTTCAATGTAGTCTAAAAAAAGGATTGTGTGGTTTTATGAAACCACGGTAAAAGTGAAACTTTTTTTCACACTATAGACATTTAACTAAAAAATTTTGGAATAATATTCCATTAGGGGTATAAAACGCGGAGTAGGGATAAAGTGAAAGGCGCTACTCCGTGGCCGAGCGTCACGCGACATGCAACACACAGACGAAAAATTTTGAGACGATGTAATAAAAGTTTCACTTTAAAAACGAGACCAAACTGACATTTAACATTTTTTTTTCACAGATGGCAGGCGCCCCTTCTGTGGCTCGCAACAAACTTGGAGAATCGAGCAGGGACACTGATAAAGATATTGAGGCTCAGCTAGCTAAGCTGAGGTCTACATAAAATAATATTGTACATAGATAGATAAACGTATTACGTCAAGCACTTAGAGCGAAAGAGCTGGGGTAGCCCCCGAATTAGTTTTTTTTTTTTTTGAAATTTGCTAGTGAGATAGTTTGTTGATGATTGATTGATTTGCGACCATCATCAAACAATCTAATTCTGACGTGCAAATGAAAAGAAAAAAGAAAATTTGATTTTCGCGGTCTACGTTAGAGCATTCAGTGTTCGGTACGTATTCCAACCGAACAGCTTAGCACTTTTGTCTATACAGTTTAATCGCTATTTATGAAGTTATTTTCTTGTTTTTATAAAGTGAATCATGTTGTTTAATTTTATTTTATTGAATTTGCAAATGGATTGGAATGTGTAATAACTTATAAATAACTGGTTTTTGTTATTTTTCAATACAATATTTATGTAAATAAATGTTTTTTTTTCTTTACTATCTGTAACGAATCAGTTTAGGTATATTTACCTAATCTGAGCCACCTGTACCACCATCGACGCAAAGGGCGTTCGCTAAAATTGCGGGTGAAGGGAGCGAGTCCACACTCAAAATACCCGCCACACCTTTTACCGCTGCTCATACTATCTTTCAATACAGACACGCTAGCATGCACCCCCTACCCTAGTTATAGCTGTCTCCCTAAGCGAGAAGCAAGTAGAGCTAGCGCAGCTATACTTAACCTGCGGCCCGACGGGCCTTTACGATTGGCCCACCTGGAGTTGAGTTGGCTTCAGTTTTAAATTGTATTTACTCATACATATTTGATGAGTTAAGAGTTGAGAAGCCTAGAAGTTCTGTTTAACGAAAACAGGGAATATGTGCAATTTTGTAGCATTGTTCCCCAAAAATATGATAGCGCCCAAATCCTATCATAACATCCTTTGGGACTACGTACTTATGCGAATCGTCTTTTTCAAAAATGAAATACACAATGAATGTGTACAGAAACAAACTTACAGACTTTCATCCAGAGGCGTATTTACCTAAACGCCAAAAGGGCCATGGCCCGGGGCGGCCGGCTGCGATCGGCGGCGCAAGCCGCACCTCGCTCAGAATTGACTTTATGCCCCTGAAGAAATTTAAAACAAAAAGTTCTTGGATTTTTTTTGCGATGGCTCCCTTCACCGGACCGCAGCGCGTCTTTTGCGTAAAGCAATAATACTAAGCACTAGAACCAACAGGCAGTTACGTTAAGATTTTCTTTTTTTATAAACCTGCATCGATGCGCTATCAATGAATCAATCAGCCCAGATTATCGCAGTTCACTTGGCACTTGAGAAGGCAGCTGACGCACAGGCTGCTTGGACGCGGAGAATCCATACTTCCATACTAATATTATAAATGCGAAAGTCACTGTTTGTTTGAATGATTGTTTCTTACCTTTTCACGACTAAACGGCTGATCGGATCTTAATGAAATTTAGCAAGAAGATAGATATCAACCTGGGGAAGGACATAGGCTTTATATCATCACGCTACGACCAAAAGGAGCAGAGCAGCAATGAAAAATGTTGCGAAAACAGGGAAAATGTGACGCAGACGAAGTTGCGCGGGACAGCTAGTCTTATATAAAATTCTCGTGTCACAATGTTAGTTACCATACTCCTCCAAAACGGCTGAACCGGTAGGTCTGAGAATCGGCCAACATCTATTTCTCATATCCATAAAAAAAACGAGAGCAGCGGTGGCCAAGTGGTAGCAGCCCCGACTTACGAGCAGTAAGTCGTGGGTTCAAACCCAGACAGGCGCATTACTTTGTGTAATTTATTTCATCACCGCTGCTCTCAAAACGGTGAAGGAAAAAATCGTGAGGAAACCGGCATGTCCTAGAACTATAAATTCGAAGACATGTGACATCTACCAACCCGCACTGGGCCCGCGTGGTGGATTACAGCCCATTCCCTCTCATAGAGAGGAGGCCTGCGTCCCAGCAGTGGGAATAATATAGGCTGATGATGATGATGATGATGATGATGATGATAAAAAAAAAACCCGCGTACGAAGTCGCGGGCAGCAGCTGGTAAGATATTTACTATACCTAGGCAATACCGTCTTTACCATAAGGGCACACGGGGCACATGCCCAGGGCCCCCATTCTCAGGGGGCCCCGAAGGACCGACTATTTCTCTCACACATTTATTCTCAAAACATTTTTGTCGGGCACATTACACTTTTTTCACAGATCAGTAATCTTATTAGAAGGTATTTATAAGGCATATACTACGCCATTATATCGATGACTGCGCCTATTCCTACTGTACTAATTAATAATATTTCCGAACGCATCCTACCTAATTTACTAAACTGTACGCCATCTAGCGATCACTCACGCAATCCCTCCGATTCTAAATTCAAGCTGCACCGTCTAAACAAGGCCTAACATAAATGTCGACATTGTCTATGGTTGGGGGAATCTCCGAATGATGTATTAAACTTTCAGTCTGATAGGAGTGAGTCTGTCAGTGGCGTTATTTCGTGTCGTTTGATATTTAAAAATTGAGTAAGATAATAAACAGAAGTTTTGATTTGTTCGTTTAAACATTATTTCATTATGTCGAAAAGAACATTTTAATTTAAGTGGATCACAAAAAATTAAAAAAAGTTATAGCTCAAAAAGAAATAACGGATAAACTTCCAAAGCTCACTTCGTTTTTTACGGTTGAAGAAACAAATAAGCCGAGAGATTATTCACTCTCATCACCGCAAGACAAAAGTACCTGTGAATGTCACCAGGAAAAACAGGTTACATGTGACGAAAATGACAAACACACATTAGATGCTGAACCATCGACTTCAAGCTACTGTGAACAAATGATAACAGAATGTTTTCATTTAAGCCAATATTTAAAAAACATAGCCAAGCAATCAGCGAATTTAAATATCTCAACCTTACATAACCTAATAAAATCAGATAAATTGGAAGAAACTTTTCCAAACGTAGAAATTGCTACAAGAATATTCCTTTGCCTAATGGTTGCCAATTGTTGTGGAGAACGGTCATTTTCGCAGCTTAAGAGAATAAAAGTCTGAGTAATTTGTCAATTATGTGCATAGATATAGTGATATCCTTCAAAAAATGACTTTAAGTATATAATAGAAGATTTTGCTCAACAGAAATCCCGAAAGAAACCGTTATCGTAATCGTAACCAAAAAACCAGCAGCATTCTAATATCATTAATGATATATTATATCATACTGTATTTGATTACCTATAAATGGTCATACTTAGTAAAAAAAAAAACTATCATTCGCTTTTTTTACTTTCCAAAAGGGCCCCAAATTCTTGTGTGCCCAAGGGCCCCAGCCTAGTTTAAGACGGCCTTGTACCTAGGTACTTGAGAGTGGACTGTGTGACTGTCTAGGTAGATACTATAAGTTGGTTTAAGAAATTCATAGTAACCTTAAATAGCTTGATCACTATTTTAA
Organism: Cerastis leucographa; assembly: GCA_963082945.1. Classification (NCBI taxonomy): domain Eukaryota; kingdom Metazoa; phylum Arthropoda; class Insecta; order Lepidoptera; family Noctuidae; genus Cerastis; species Cerastis leucographa. Next base: position 8,847,289 of record OY720361.1, read on the forward strand.
CAAAGGTTTATAAATACAATGTTAAAACGGGATAGACCGTAATTTAATTTAGAAGCAAAAGAATCGAGGGAAATAAGCTAGTTACCTTATTTTATTTTAGGTACATATATCATTGATATGATATATGTACCGTCATTTGTAATCACAATAGCATGAACCAAGAATATAAACTCGATTTTATTATGAGTATGTCTGGATATACGGTTCATGGAACACGCCCTAATCAAGTCACCTTATTGCCATCTAATACCTATCTGATACTAAAGTTACCCTACAGAAAACCGGCCAAGTGCGAGTCGGACTCGCGCACGAAGGGTTCCGTACCATTATTTATAAAAACGAGCAAAAAAATCACTTTTTGTATGGGAGCCTCCTTAAATATTTATTTTATTCTGTTTTTAGTATTTGTTGTTATAGCATCAACCGAAATACATAATCTGTAGTTTCAACTGGCTACCTATCACGGTTCATGAGATACAGCCTGGTGTCAGACGGACGGACGAACGGAAAGCGAAGTCTCAGTAATAGGGTCCCGTTTGACCCTTTGGGTAAGGAACCCTAAAAAACGATAAGATTGAGTAGTTTTCAAAAGTTCGTAGACCTACGCTACGACGTGAGCTACGGCGTAGCACGCCTTGCGCTACAATATTATGTCAATTTCGGAAGCTTTTTCAAGAACAGGTATTAGAGATTTCATTTCCCTCGTTCTATCTGGATACCCAAGACACAATCTACATATTTATAAGGTACATAAGTACTTTGTAAATTATACATAAGAACTAAAAGGACCTGGAAATTACGCTTTTTGTTAGTCCTGCGCTGTTATTTTCTTGCTTTGCGGGAAACAGTGCAATTGAATTGTTTCTCCGGGTCTTGTGCTTTATAGCCCCGGGCCGCGCTTACTGGTAGCAAAGGCTGGATTCTTTCTTCAAGGATTTGCGAACAGTGCGTCCGCCTGGTCCCGACCAAATAAATAAAAACGCCGCTAATACCTATAAAGACTTCTTTCATAAGGCCCCATCTAAATAGATGGACAAATTTGAACACCAAAAAAATTTACTAAAGATATCAAAAAAAAAAGTTGATAAAAGTGATTTTATTTTGATCTAAAATAATAAATTGCCGCCACACTAGAATAAACACATCCATTATTAGGTCAAAATAAAATCACTTTAGTCACAATGTTTTTTTTGTTAGACGTACCGTACCGCACCGACGTAAAATTTGTCCATCTATATTAATGGGAGCTAAAAAACCACCCACATCGCGATGTGGTAATTACAAAACGACCATTAAGCGATATTCACGTTGTGGCTCTTTAAATACGACCACATGGCGATGTGGCAAACACAGAGAGAAATTCGGGTTGTGGCTGTTTTGATTTTCGACCACAACGCGTTCACCTTTCGCCTTTCGCACGTTCGCCTTTTTCAAACAGTCAAAACCCGATGTACATTAGTACGAGTAGGTAATTGATTGTTATAATGTTAATGATCAAGTGTGAACTTTACAAACAAATGAATTTTACATTTTGGGGAACATGGGGATAGTATGAAATAGTACATTGTGTATTAAGGGCGGTAAGTAAGGAATTACGATCGAGGCTCTAGTAGAAGCCCGAAGTCGAAGACTGAGGGCTTTCTAAGTCGAGGTTCGTAATTCCCGTACCGCCCGTGTAACATACAATGTTTTTCATCAAATTTGTGAGTTAATAATTATGAATATACACAAGTCAGCACAAATATTGTTACGAAATACGTGAACTGTTTTTTAAGCGGATGGTGGACTGTTTGGCCACACCACAGATTATACAAATGTTTTGCTCAGAAACATCATCATCTGCCTAGCCTTTTCCCAAACTAACTTGGGGTCGGCTTCCAGTCTAACCGGATGCAGCTGAGTTCCAGTATTTTACATGAAGCGACTGACTATCTGACCTCCACAACCCAGTAACTCGGTAATACGATACCCTTTTTTTTTTTTTTGCGGATGGGAAATCATCAAATGACTTCTCCCGCTCTGGGCGGAGCGGGAGGGAGTGTCAGACTTGTACTGACTAAAACCCACCCATGTTCCTTCTTCGCCCTTTGTGTTCCAGGGCCGCGGTATCTCTTTCGAACAACCCGCAGCCCTGGCAGGCATCGGCCCTTTCGGACCCCTTCCGGTTTGCTGACATCTCCTTGAGGCGCGCGTGGAACACGTACGCGCCGTCGACACGGCCTGTCGTCATGAGACGGACGGACGGTGAGCTAGCCCATTACTCACCGTCCACAGGCTCGCGCCTACGGTGGCCGGGGGCCACTGGTTGCCCCCCGACGCCCGGGGCGTCTCCCGCGGCGGCTGGGACGTGAGGTTCTCTCCCTCTCACGTTCCGCCACCTCCTTCGCTAGCATGACTGCTTCGCAGAAGGAGGCGACGGCAACCCATTCCCTCTCGCTCCGGATCATGGATTGAACCAGGGCCGGACGCGAGAGGTCGACGCCGCCAATCGCCGCCGCCAATCGCCGCTACGAGGACACGGCGGTGCTCAGCCCAAGCGGGGCAGAGCTCCACGGTGTGCTCCACCGTGTCCTCCGGGTAATACGATACCCCTTGGTAAGACTGGATGTCAGACTTTTCGCTTCTGACTACTCGTAACGACTGTCAAAGATCTACAAATGACAGCCGGGACCAACGGCTTAACGTGCTTTCCGAGGCACGGAGGAAACTCGGTATGTAATTATGGTCACCCATCCACGGACCAACCTCGGCAAGCACGGCTTAACCTTAAAGATCGACCCATGCGGCTGTTATTTTTTAGCCACGAGCTCCTCCTCCTCCTCCTTTAGATGTTTTGTTCAGAAACATCTAAAGGGGGCGAGGGCTAACAAGAAAGCAGAGGCTGTAATTATCAAAGCGCACGTATGTCCTACGCCGTTTTATAACATATTTGTGAGGAAATAAATAAAAGTCGGACGACATTTTCAAATAAAAACAAAACAGTGAAAAGAAAAAGCGCGCAGAATAATTTTTACGTGTTCACAAATTGAAATTAGCGATGCGCGCGCATTAGCGCTTTTTTTTTAAGGCAAGGCTACAGAAACAGCCAGTATTACTAATAAAGTAAATTAATATTTTTGTGTTTTGTTACAGGTTGTAATTTATGGTCAAAATTGATTAAATTAAAGAATTAAATGTTTATTTATTATATTTTATCTCCCAAGTTAATTTTATTCATAAAATGTTGACCACTTTTCTGACATAAAAACTCTTTGCTAAGATTTAAAAAAGTACCGTTCGTTTTAGACGGAGCATTATGATAAGCCGTGCGTTTTACTTTATATTACCGCACTAGTGCGTAATGAGATACACATTACGATACTGAACTTGGTGCAATAAGAGACCCTTTACGAGCAAATGTGTTATAAAACATTTTAAGACAATTTTTCAATTGCAACAATTTCAGTATCGTAATGTATGTACATAATATTACTACACATGCAAAATTGTGTAAACTCCTTGCTTGAACTTGCATGACCTGTGTGCTGTCATGCTGTGCTGTAAATAAAAAAAAACTTACTGCCCTAGGGTTTTATATGGGGCATTACAGCTAAGTTAACCTGTATGTTATGACACTGTTTACATGCAAGTGTGATGAAAAATCATTTTGAGGAACTTGGAACTTTGGGACATAGGGCATCAGCCGTCGCGGCGTCTCGTGATATGATCGAAGCAATCTCTTTCATTTGTTTTACATTATGAAATAATGCTTAATTTATAGTTAGTAGTTTATATCTACTTTCTGTGCAATTCCATTCTATAAAACAAATTAAGTTCTAAGCAAGGTTAATAAATACTAATACAACAAAAAATATTTATTTATTTAAACTTCATGTACAATAGTGGTACATAGGCGGACTTAATGCCACAAGGCATTCTCTACCAATCAACCTTTAAAATATGTAAATAAGTTACACATTTTACACGTGTATAAAACAAATAATATGGTTCTTGCATATATATATTTTAACTTTTGTGCTGCACAAATTCTTCAAACATATAAAAAACACCCATTAAGAGGGGACTCTAGTGGGCCTTTCTCCATACAAACATATTCCGCTGTTTTCTTCGTGGATAATGCGTCTAGAGCAATGATATTTTTCCAAAAAATCTAGGTCTTATTAATACATGCCCTGTCATTTCCTTTTTTTCAAAACATAATCACTAAAAATAATTATGACAATCCAAAAACCCGAAAAAATGCCCGTTTTTACCGACATATTCAGACGACTATCAGATAAATTAGATAAGTTTTTAACAAAAAAGAAAATAATAGAAGCATAGTACAATGTATTGTTATAATACTTTTCCACTAAATTTTGATATAAGAATTATTTAGATCAGTTTAGTTTTGAAGAAGAAAACAGCGGAATACAAAACGTCTTTTGGTCAAGATTTTTGTAGGTAAAATCAGCCTGAGGTGCAGCGCGACGGCGATAGTTTCTTCAAATACCTATTCTTTAAATTCCTCGGGACTAGAGTCCCCTCTTAACCATTTACGTCTCGAATTACGTCGTAGCAGCTGTAACAACATGCACGTCGCTACTTACTCGTACTTCACTCTCATAAGGTTCTAAGAAATGCGTGTTTTACTCTGATTAATATTCATCATTTGTTAATGATGTTTACACTAAGTTTCTAGTTAGTTGGCTCTTAATTATGCAGCTATATCCTGTAATTTGCGAGCATACATTTCAAGTAATGGAGTATTGGAAGACGGTCCAAACCGCAGCAGAGACCATAGCTTATTCGACTTTAAAACAATTTGATTATATGTTCAAAGATATTCAGATTGTAAGTAGAGTCCTCATAGCAAGATCTAGATATATCAAAAATAATTTTATACATAAAATTCTCGTGTCACAATGTTAGTTACCATACTCCTCTGAAACGGCTGAACCGATTTGTATGAAATTTTGTGTGCATATCGGGTAGGTCTGAGAATCCGTCAACATCTATTTTTCATACCGAAAAAAAAAACCCCGCGAACGAAGTCGCGGGCAGCAGCTTGTGGAATATAAAATCATCTATTCAAACCACTGAAGTAGGACCAAAAGGTAAGGTAAAAATATTTGAATATTGCATAGTTATTGTAAATATGTACTTAATGTTCAAATATTTTTACTACTAAGTACTACCTATGCAATCCAAAAAAAACAATATATTCTAACAGTAGTAAAGGATCATAAATTTTAGAGAAAAATGGCATATGACCACGTCTATCCTCTGAACATCACTATGAATATGGTGGTGTGGACTATGAATAGGTGTTTATTTAATACTAGCTGTCCCGCGCAACTTCGTCTACGTCACATTTTCCCCGTTTTCGCAACATTTTCCATTGCTACTCCGCTCCTATTGGTCGTAGCGTGATGATATATAGCCTATGTCCTTCCCCATATTGAAATCTATCTTCTTGTCAAATTTCATTAAGATCCGATCAGCCGTTTAGTCGTCAAAAGGTAACAAACAAACAAACAGAGTGTCTTTCGCATTTATAATATACTAGCTGTCCCGCGCAACTTCGTCTGCGTCACATTTTCCCGCGCAACATTTTTCATTGGTGCTCCGCTCCTTTTGGTCGTAGCGTAATGATATATAGCCTATGTCCTTCCCCAGCTTGAAATCTATCTTCTTCCTAAATTTCATAAAGATCCGATCAGCCGTTTAGTCGTGAAAAGGTAACAAACAAACATACAAACAAACAGAGTGACATTCGCATTTATAATATTAGTATGGAAGTATGGAAGTATGGATACCATAAATGTTGAATGGTTTGTGGGTACATAACAATTTCAGACGAGAATATTTTCGTGTTTCACACTTTTAGAGTATGATTTTTCAGAAGTCGGGTTTTACTTTTTGAACTTATTTTTATGTGTCGATAGTTTTCTTTCCATTATTGTCGTGGATACGCATTCGTTTATCAAACCGTAATCAATAACGGGTAGCAGATAAGAGCCGTGAACCAATAATGATTGACACGTTTTTCGGAACTAAAACTGTTAGGAGATTCGGATCTTTTGCAAATTGAAAATGACTTGGTGCGAGAGTAAGTAAAGGCGAAGTCGACGCTTGTAAAAGGGTGAAACGATGACGTCGGCCTCTTAAAAGTAGGTACTAGGTAGGTACCTGGCGAACTCATCCCTTTTCGTCATACTAAGATTAAAACTGAAATGCGTGTACATCTCTACATCTCTGCTATGTAGGTTAGTTAGCAGAGTAACTGACCAGACACCAAACACAAAAAGAAAAAATCTCTAAAATTCACTCAGTAACAATGCACATCTTAAGTCACTGGCTCTAGTAGGTTGAAATGTTACATAGGAGTTCCTAACATTTATATCTAACGGTATAGTATACAGAAAGAAAACACTAGAGTGGGCTTTTAAAGTGAAACTTTTATTACATCGTCTCATACTTTTTCGTCTGTGTGTTGCATGTCGCGTGACGGTCGGCGGCGGAGTAGGGATAAAGCAAAAGGCGCTCCCAAAATTTTTTAGTTAAATGTCTATGTGTGAAAAAAAAAAACACTTTTATCGCGGTTTTTATAAAACCAAACAATCCTTTTTTTGAAATTCATGTTTTCTTCTTATTCTTTATTACAAACAAAATTAAAGAAATACAAATGAATTGAAATATAGGTACAGCTTATGTACAACGGCGAGCTAAACCCTGTATTAGGTTTTCTTATAGCAAACCTTGCATCGATAGCGAATTTTGCAAAAAAAAAAAAAAAAAAACTCATAGGCCTACGTGGGCACGCTTTGACCATATCCGACCCAACGAGCTTTAGGACGGCCCTCGGACTCGGTCAAAGCCTTTCTCCATCGGCCATCTCCGCGACCAGCCAGATGTCCGATGTTCCGATCATTCTTCGTCCAGTCTATTACTCTGTGGAACGCGCTTCCCCAGGAAATCAGGATGGTAACAAATCGTCTATCTTTTAAAATAAAAGTTCGCGAGCACATTCGGAAGAAGCTATCAGTATCGTCACAACGTTGATATTTTCCTCATTGTTTGTCCTTTTATTTCATAATTTATATATTGATATATATTTATAGTATTTTTATATAAATTTATAGTATTTTATATATCTTTTTAGTATGTCTTATTAAATTATATTTTTTTTTGCAGTTAGACACCTACCACTGTTTGTCTCTGCATCACCCAAAGGTTGACTGGTAGAAAATGCCTATGGCATTAAGTCCGCCTCTGTACATTGTACTTGAAGTGTTAAATAAATAAATAAATGTCCTGCCCAGGTCCATTTGAGGCGCACCGCCCGGTCCCCGACGCCGTCGACGGCGGATTCCGGTGTTACGCACTCGATCTTAGAGGGTTATTCCGAGCATAACATAGTTGGTAATAAAAGGTGAGGCAGATGATGATAATGTTTAAATGCACTCCACTTTGTAAGGAAGTTTCTAATTTTTGCTTATATTTATGGCAAGTACCGAAGGGGCTGTTAAGAATAAACAACTGAGTTTAAATAGCAATCATTTTATTCTTTTGTTTTCACCTTTTCCTGAAATAAAGCCCCTGGGATCAAAATATCCCGCTATTCAAAACCGATTGGGTTCGACTAATATCGCATTTCAAGAAATTTTTGGCAAGATATTGAAAGCTCAGGTAACTTATAAAGTTGTGGAGCGCTCAGCCATCCTATTAGTGTCACGCCACCGTGCGGTTGCGGAGCCGACTAACTGACAGAATATCAATGAATACCCATGTTTTAGATGTATATTTACCTAACTTCTTAGATAGGAGATGTGGCCTTAACACATTTTTGCATAAACTACTAACGTTTTGTGAAATAATAACTAAAAGACCTTATTTTTCGAAGTTAGTTAAAATCATATGGCTAGCTTTTCCAGTCAGTTTTATGAGCAAATTATGAGCACTGTGTCAAGGCAGAGCACAGGGGGGAGCAGACCCCCTTCCCCCCGTTAAAATATCGAGCTATTTTAAGTAATAGCTTTTCCCGCTTTCGCTTTCACATAATAAGTAAGAACGTTAAAAAAAAATAACGTACAGTAGAATCATGAGCTATGTAGTAGGTGCTCATTATACTACTACAAAAAAGTTCGCGGTAAATCCATGGACGGACACCTTGCGCTTGCTTCTGGTTTGGTACAAGAATTAGATTTTCGCAAGATCGATCGATAAAATTCGACAGATTTTTTTCTCTACCTCCTGCAGGTCAAATGCTAGCTACGCGTTTGGTGTCAAGTCTTCAAGTCTTTATTTATAATTAAGCCTTCATCGCTAAATAAGAAAAAGGCGCGGTCTTCACCAAATTGAATACGAGCACAGGGAAGAGAAGAAAGGAGGTTCCGCTGTGGTGAAAAGGCCTAAGGTCCATTTCCTATTTAAATACAAACCATAACGTTAGAAGAATGTAGTTACAGCACTGATGATAACATCTGTGTCTATTGTTTAAGTTAGTGTTCCTTTATTGTTTTATTTTTACTTTTGTATAGATTCTTTTTATTTACCTATTTTTTGTGAATGTGTGGACATTGTAGGCTTTGTAATTTTTTTTTCTTTTACTACCTTCTGTAGTAAGCAATCGACTTATTGTCGGGCCTACGCTGTCCTCCCATACTTAAGTACTAACGCTGTAACTTCAAATATTGTTAAACCAAATGATTTTAAAAGAGTAACCATGGAGTTTCTTGCCGGTTCTTCTCCATAGGAAACGACCAACCCGAACCGTGCACCTTTTGTTGACGTTTTATAAGTGCCCATGTAGGCCTATGTAAAATAAAATATTTTTATTTTGATTTTGAATGGTAGGACATTACAAAACATTATGAACTTCAGACTTTTCATTGTTACATACGCACCCAGAAATAATCCAACGCTTCGGCTGATCCCTCCCTGAGCTACAAACAGCCTTTCGTGGAAAACTTACAGCTCGCATTAATATTATTATAATACTTACATTTGCGCCGAACTCATATATTTTCAAAGAAAATATTCTTAGAATATACAATGTATATTTAATGTTATACTTATAACAAAAATCACAAATGGAGCGAGCGCAGATGCTCGCCGTTTCTTTGAAGGGTAAAATCCGGGAGAGAATTCGAGATTCCGACATACCCGGCAGAGCTAGCAAGATGAAGAAGCACGATGTAGACCGACAACCTGATGAAGATCATGGGAGGAAGGATCATCAAATTATCATAATGCCACATAGAAAACTTGATCGATCATCACTTAGTCATCCATAGCCAATACCCGATAGGAGCCAAGACTGATGGTTGTCGCAAGACCATATCCAACCAAGATAATGTCACATAGAACACTTGATCGATCATCGCTTAGTCATCCATAGTCAATACCTGATGGAGACCATATCCAACCAGGGACCTTTTTTCGACCGAATGATGACAAATAGAATACTTGATCGAGCATCGCCCTTTTAAAAAAAAAAAAAAAAAAAGTTGCCCCACCCTAGGAATTTCTCCTGTATCGTGAGTGCGTTTACAAACATTTAAACTCACATACACAAACAGCTAGACCCGGAACAACTATCTGTAGGCCATACAAATATTTGTTCCTTTGAAGACACCAATTTAATGTTTGCATAATAACACAAAAATTACACCTACTCTCTGTGTCTAACCATTAAGTGCCCGCCGTGTACGTCACCATGGAAGATGCCGACAGTTTCTATATTATAGAGGCGAGTTTTAACATTCAAGATAAAAATTAGCAATCAAGCTTAAAAGTAAAAAGTAAAGCTGGAAAAAGTAGAACAAAGAAATATAGCTGAATGAATAGAAAAAGTTATCCTGAAATATTTATTTTAGATTTAACCTTCGAAGTTCATGTTTTCTTTTATCATGGAAACTACCGAGAAAAACGAGGTCATGCATAATAATGTTTTTCGGTTTCATTCAAATACTATATTTTAGGCATAAGTGATGATTTTAATATAAGAGACCTAGAGACCCGTAAAAATGATTAAAATGCTGTATAAACAAACGCTAATTCATTCGAGTCCATAACTCCATATATCCATAAGTTCAAAATACACACGAGCGTAATAATGTCACGCATTTTTTATAGCACCGTGCAATAAAATGTCTTTCATTTTAATATTATTTTTTTAATTTTTCGGAGCCATGCCTCATTGGCCCTATTACCTCAAAAGTATTTTTTACCTCATTTAATTTTTTTGAGGTTTTGTAAAAATTAGTTCAGTGTAATACTCAATCCACCGAGTCTGAGGACGTCCTCAGACTCCGTGGAGCGATGATCTTTGCAAGGCGGCTGGCAAGAGCTGGATGAGAGTGGCCGAGGATCGTGCTCAGTGGCGTGTCATGGGAGAGGCCTATGTCCAGCAGTGGACGAATACAGGCTGATGATGATGATGATGAATACTCAATCGAAGTATGATTTCTGGTAAGTGTAGGTATAGGTACCTATCCTGGCACGCGATTACCAATCAAGCTTTACAAGTTCAGTTTATACGAATCATTGTACAGCAAATCTATATATAGCAAGGCTAAGTTATACTGGAAGTTTGTAACCTGATTGGTAGCCGTTTGTCCTCTTATTTATGACTTAGCATTGCACGAAATTTTGCCCTCAGGGCACAACTATCCTTCAAGCATCTATCTTACTTACTTGTAGAATTTCCTCCAATCATGATTGATTGACCACGTGTATTCTTGTCGGTCAATGGGCCGGGTAGGAAAACAGTACAACATTATGTTGTATCCCTGCTTCAGGCAAATATCCACGTTGTTTGTTGTTATACATTTCCTCAAACGAGGCTTGTTTGTCTAATGATCACAATAAATGAAGCATAGAAAGGGTGCTCGGGGCTAAATAATAACAGCCACTCGAGTCTATCTTCAGATTAAGCTTGCCTAGGTGGGTTGTGGATGGGTGAGCACCCATTACATTCAGAGTTTCCTCCGTGTCTCGAAAAGCACGATAAGCCGTAGGTTCCGGCTGTCAGTTGTAGAACTTTGACAGTCATTACAAGTTGTCAGTCGCCCGAAAACCTGACAACCTAATCTTATTACCCAGAGTACTAAATGGGTTGTGGAGGTCAAATAGGCAGTCGCTTCATGTAAAATACTGATACTCGGCTGCATCTAGTTAGACTGGAAGTATGATGAAATTTAGCATAAAGAGCTCACTTAATCCAGAAATCCAAAATTAGAAAGCAAACCTAAAAAGCACATTAACGTAGAAAGGTGTAATTTTCGTTGCCTAAGTGATAAATTCTTGTAATGAGATGACAATAATTAATCAAGTATTAGCTACTTCGGAGACATCTCACTGGTATCAATTCTCAGTTGTATTATTAGCGGATGATGTTCGGGAGCGGATAGGCCGGCGGGCCGGATGCCGAGCCCGGCTGTCGCCCACAATCTGCGCGGAGATGTTGTGACAGCCACAATGGGGATTCATTAATCAACTTTTCCAATTTCCAACGAACCTATACTATCTGTTATCAATAAGTTTAGGGAAAAACCCTCCTCAAGCGATTCTAATGTAGACTGTCTGAAGCTTCGGACTTCTATACTTACTTTCCTACGAGTAGGAATGTTGACCCGGAGAATGTACGTTATTTAAAAATGAAAGACTTCAATGTCCGTCAGTTTTTACTGAAATACATCAATTTACTGATTGGATAAAGCTACGGTACGCCTGTATGCAGAGCTGGATCGCGGGCTAATTCAAGTTAGTGCAGCTATGACACCGAAACAGAACTGTTTGAATGAAATTATCAAAGGTACTAAATTGAGATTATGTAAAATCAAGACTGCTACGTTGGTCCAGTGATTGCAAGGGCTACTTAACAACGGTCCTCGGTTCGATTTCTTAGTCAATATTTTCCTATGAGGAACTCAAGAGGTCTGAGACTAGATTTGTGGTCGGTTTATGGCAATAGGCTCGGCCCGTTGGTACATAAGATTCGAATGTTACTGGCGAAAGTTTAATGGACAGAGATCTGTTTTGGTTAACATGGCTGAGACTTGAATCACATTATGAGTTTTTAAACTGACATGGTCATTAACACTATCAATGACATGTCATTATCCGTGATCATGGCGTTTGCCAGTAAACATGGTAATATCCCGTTTCTTGTGTTATTGAGACATTGTCACGCAAACTCAAGAAAATATGCTGAGCAAAAACTACACATTTCAAAATGAACATTAAAGGCGAAATGCGATTTAAAAAAAAAACCGGCCAAGTGCGAGTCAGACTCGCGCACGAAGGGTTCCGTACCAATATTTATAAAAACCACCAAATGAGACTCGTTTTTAGTACAACTGGCGCTTAGCGCCTTCTATCGATATTTCTATGTAGTTTTTCGATATTTTCGAGTCAAATACAATAGGGGATAATCCTTTTTTTTTCTTTGTCCGTCGGGTAGTTTATTGAAAATTATTGGACACGTATTTTTTCTTTTTTCACGTGGTCATAAAATTACGGAGATATATTGAGTTGAAATGGCGCATGACGTCACATGTAGGTAAGTTTTATACCTACTTGTGACGTAGTAAGCCCCCACTCTCCAACTTTAATGAGTTCTAACTAAGTAATTTTTTGATATTTTGATAAAACAAAAAATACGTGTCTAATATTTTTGTATTACCTGTCTGACGGACAAAATAGAATGTCGTTTTCTTTACCCAGTCCGATCCCCTATTGGTCGACTATTACTCGTATACTTGTAAAGCCCACTTATGTGTGAAAGTTTTCCTTTAAACTTCGTAATATATAGGTACTACTGCCGTGACATTTGAATTTCTAACTACAACCGTTTAGTCGGTAAAGGGGGGGACACTTGACTTTAACGAAAATTGGTACTTTAAAGCTTGATAAGTCACGAACGATTTACTTAATCAAAAAACGGTCGTCCCAAACCCCTAATATTTTTAAAAGACCTATCCAACGATATCCCACACTATGGGAAGGACGAAAAAAAAAATTATTATCCCCACTTTACATGTAGAGGAGGTACCCTAATTAATGCTTTTTTTCACAATTTTATTTGTCCACTTTTTTGGCGTCATTAACGTGTATACTTATGCCGAATCACAACTTTCTAGTACCAACAGTTTTTGAGCTAAACCGCGGACAGACAGACAGACGGACATACCGAAACTATAAGGGTTCCTTGTTGACTACGGAACCCTAAAAACAGCAGTGTATTCAAGTAACCATAATTCATCAGTAAATGAGTATGAAGGTGTGCAGGCCTTTATATACGACTCATATTTCAGACACGAGTAATAAAAAAAACTAAGTAAGTATAAGTAACCGATATAACCGCAGTATTTTACTATGAGTAGGTGAAAATTGAACGTTTACGTGTGACACGTGTTGCGGAACAAGTACCTTTGCGAATTTCTCATGAGTATCATCTTACAAACCTCTTTCCATTCCACATTTTTATTTTAGCAATAAGTATAATTTTTCTGAATACGTAGAAAGAATGTTTTAGAAGAATAAGTTGTATGTTTTTGTTGCGCCTTTGTTTTAGTACAACACGCCTGTACTATTCGCCGAACGGTACGGCAGAGTTCTATCAAATCAGAGAGGCAGCTAGGTTCCACTTGTGGTTTAGAGTTCTGGATACCATATAATCTAGGATAAGTAATTTTTTTTTTTTTTTTTTTTATAATCTTTATTGGAAGAGTTTTTTCGCCATTGCGAATATGTCACTCTGTAGGTAAACATAGAATACTATATAATCTTAAAAAAAAAACTAAATACAATTGTTTAATTGGGTCTGTTCTTCAGGGCGAACTTAACCATATTTATTATAGGCTATCCTAAAATTAAAAACAATAATGAAGTTTGTAGGCTCAAAGTAAAAATGATAAACCAACAGAATGCGGATATAAATCCATTGTTGTAGATTAGCCAATATGTATTTGATTGAATGTATTGGATTGGTATAAATTTAATTGAGAGTTTTATTGAAACGGCCTGTGGCATTTGCCTATCGATGTTTACTGGTTACAAAATACAAAGGTGATCTAAATTAAACAAACGAAAACATTTATGTGGATATTACAGATTGTATCTGACGTTCCATTGAAAATTTTGTGATTAATATGGTTGATGGAAATTGTTATTTTTACGAAAAAAAAAGGGAACTGTTATTTTAAGAGCGTTTACGCCGTACGGCATTTTAAACATACTTTCAAGGCCTTATTTGCCGAAAAGACTGAACCGATTTTAATGAAACTTAATACGAATAAGCAGGATACCGAGGTCTAAAAGTCACTAAACATTAACGAAATGTCTATAAAAAAAAGTTAATTTGAAAATTTCATTTCAATTGTTAATTTATACAGTCTAATTTAGCTGTAAAACTATTTTTCGAACTAGTAACTTTTTAGACGTATGTATCCCGCTTATGCGTATGAAGTTTCATTGAAATCGGTTCAGTACTTTCGGAAAATAAAGACTTGAAAGTTTGTATGTAATGTCGTAAGGTGCAAACGTTCTTAAAGGGGACGATGAGACTTTTCTTTGAACCTGGAAGAAAGGAATATAGTATGTACAAGGATCGTAGTAGCTGATGTTCTGTAGTATCTATCTAATGGGAAAAGGTTAAATATAAAATAAATCGTGCACGTTTCTTTCATCTCTGCTACCTCACAACCTTACAAGACCTTATAAATGTACAAACAAAAAGTAAAATAATCCTTGAACAACAAAAAGAAGAAACAGTTGTCAGCTGTGTCCAGCTTGGTAGCGTTTCTAACTTGGTAACTTGGGTAACTTAGTATTGACGCAATATAGAGTGACATCACTCGGTAGCATATCTCTGGAAGGTTTGTATCACGAGTCCCCTAGTAGCGCACTTCATTGAGTCAAGTGCGCTTATTAACTGTCGAGAGCACTCTAGATAATAGAATTGCCACAAAACGCATACATTCGTCACTGAAAATGAAATGTTATCTGACCTTCTTAATTCTATTGAATGTGCCGCTACCGGGTACAGCTATCCGGAGCACTTTATCGAAACTATTGATACACCTACGGACTCACTCGAATTGTACTCCTACACATTTACTTGAAACCTTTTTAAGTTTTTGAAATAAAGAGTGCTGAAACATAATCTTTCGTCGGATAAAAAAGTCAAAACAAAAATGAGCTGATACCAGCGTGATATTTCACTGTTTGATGGCGTTGTATCAGCGTGGTGGATTATAGCCCGCTTCCTCCTACAATGGGAGCGTTCAAGTATTACGTAACGTTACGATGCGATACAGGGGCGGGAGCGGGGATTTGAACTACGCGTTACGTTACTTGGTTTTAGCCCTTCAGAACGGTCGCGTAGTTTTTTTTCTCGCGGCGCGTTACCTTTACAAACAAACATTACGGCGCATTACATGGAGGGGGGAGGAAGGCCTACTATAACACGCTGAGCGGATGAAATTGTACAGATCGCAGGTACTAGCTGGATGCGAACAGCAAAAGATAGAGACCGCTGGTCATCTCTGGAGGAGGCCTTCACCTTCTACTAAGAGGGGTTCTTGCTAAAATTACAAATTCAAATTATCAATTCTAAACTTAATTATTATAATTCTTAATAACTAACTACATTCACATAATAAATAAATATCTGCTTAATAAATAAATAATTACAAATTCTATGTATTTCCAATAATTGTTATAATATTTTATGATTGTGAATTGTTATAATATGAATTTATGATTGCATGCATGTTATTCTTACTAATTATTTTGTATTGCAAGAAATAAAGGCTTTTTATATTTTATTATTATTTCCCATGGAGGGGAGGGGAGGGAGGGAGGAACGTGTCAAAAATTGCGTTACCTAATACTTGAACGCTGGGAACGTTCAGAGGAGCCTGAGTGAGTGGGAACATTATAGGCCGATATGCATATAACAATAAAAAACCCCTTATAACTTATCTTTCTTTCTTTCCTTACCATTACCTAAACATACTGTACATTTTATTTGAACAAATTATGCAGTGTTCGCGTACTAAACCAACGTCATATTGATATCCCTGCAAATTACATTTATATATGAAAAAGGCTCTTGCCAGATGCTGGCGCCATATAATAATTGGTTTCAGAAAAAAACGATTGATAAATTGTTCAGACGTACGCTCTAATAACAAAGTTTCATATTTTATCCAGTAAAATGATCTGAATTGATGTTTTATGTTGTAATTAGATCCTGTTGTTAAAACGAGAACTTTTATAAATATGAAATATTATTTTCTTTGTGTTTTTTTTCTGGGTCTACCCTTAATAGCAGAACTTTTTCTGAGAAATTCCTAGTGTGTGACAATGTTTTATAAAATAAAATTTAAAAAAAATCGTATATTGAAAACACATAATTCTGTAAGTCAGAATCATTGCACCATACAAGGCAAAGTACTTCGGTAACCCAGGACTCTCCGCGAGATTGTCAGCAACGGTACGGAGATGCTGGCCTTTTCGGGGTCATTATGGTGAATCGAATAATGTTCCCACCCGTACACAAAATACGCTCTTTGAAGGTGGAGTTGCGGAAAACGGTCCGTTATACAATACACTTTTATTATATTGTATAGAATCATCTTTAGCAATAATTTCATATCCATCATAATAAAAAGAAGAATCATCATATCGCAGAAAGTTCACCGTCAGAATCGTCTTTTGATATACATTTCATGTCAATAGTCATTCAAAAGAAGAACCATCTTATTATCTCAGAAAGTTTGCAGCCAAAATCATCTTCTGGCATACATTTTATATCCATCATAATTTAAAGACTCATCTGTTTCCATTTAGGAAGCATGCAAACATACAAACAACAAACACCATGCATGCAGCAAGCAAGCGTGAAGCATGGAAGCAAGCATGCAGCATGCAAGCGAGCATACACATGCAGCAGGCATGGTTTCTGTCACGGCTTCGGCGCTGCGGGGCTCCGACAAACCCACGCGAGCTTTGGCTTGCCGCGGTGGCGGTCGTGAAAACCACCCGCTCCTCAGCTTGCGGGCCGCCTAGCCCCTTTGCGACTACGCGAGCATAAATTACACTCTAGGAGAAGGGCAGACAAGACTACGTGGAGTCGGTTTTGTAGCGATTCGTTTCTGTCACTAACTTTTATAGTATAACAAATTGACTTATATATAATATACATTTTAATTTAAGGTTAAAATCATCTTATAGAAATGGCAATAAACCTAATAAAATTAAATTCTGCCATCTTCATAGTATGCCAAGTGAAATTCTACCAAATAATCGTCGATCTAAAAAAACTTTATGTTAAACAAAAATGCTAAATTGCCAAAGGTAATAAAAATAAAATTCTGCCATCTTACAAGTATGTCATTGTAAATACGGACATAGAAACATGCGGCCAAAAAAAAAAATATATTAAATAATGTTAATGCCTTAAAAATATTCGTTTAAAGATTATGCCAAGTGTGTTATGCCAAATGAATTTTGGAGTATCAAGATTCTGCCAGATAGAAGGAACCCTGTTATTCTCTGAACCTACACACATATCCACCTTAATATATTTTTGTTTCTGCGTATTCAGTTAATTGAACTCCAGAATACCCCATCAGCGCCTATCTACACCGCGGAAATATTTAATTAATCATCCTGCGACTTAAACATAAATGCTTTTATTAATGAAAGTTTACCAGAACAGTTCCCAAAACCAATGACGTCTAAAAGCAATTATCGTTCATTTTTCTTTTTTTTTTCTTTGAGGAGCCTCAGCGGGTCTGCCTAAAACTGTAAACAAAACATAAGAATAAAGTCCACTATAAGAACGGTTCGCAAAACGTGAAGTCCTCACAAACGCGTTAGGAATGTCCCTCGCCCGTGTCCTACAGAATCATTAGAGACAGCGTTCATCAGGCGCCAACCGTCAATTAAGAGGCCGGACACACCGTGATGTAAATATTAAAGAAAAATACACCCACTTCTGTTAATAAAGATGAGGTGTCCGTGACTCGCATATATTCGGACACTCAAAGACTTGCAAATGTTGACAAAATAACCGCAAGTGACCGGCGCGGCGCGGCGTCGGCGTGAAATATGAATTTCTTTACACAAAGTGCCGCTTAATTTTATACGTGACAGATTAAGGGCCCCTTTGGAAATGATAAACATAGGCGTTGTGATCCCTGTGACGAATTAACATCAATATTGTAAACGGTTGGTAGACACGTCACGTGACCAGAGGGCTGGCCTTTTTTGGCAAAGAATCAGCATTGCCATCCAACGTGGCATTGCTGCCAGCCTTCTGGGCACTGTTCCTAGTGACAACAACGTGGACAAATTTTACGACGGCCTGTTATTCTTTTCCCATTTTGATGCTTGTACCAATTTTTTTATTATTATTTTAGATTTATAAATAATGCACATACTTAATTCAAATAAATATTATTAATACCATAAAGTTTATAATGTTATAAACTGCAGAGTAGAAACCTCATTTTAGTCCGTCCATTTGGAGACAATGTACAATTGTTTCCTTGAAACATACAAAACAAAACCTCAAAAAGGAAATGGATGCCAGACAACTATGCGAGCTTCTAGGACACCATTTCCTGTCACTACTTTCTAAACAGTACCTACATATGCAGCTATCCTTTGATGTCGCTTGTTAAAAAGGAGATAATTAAAATCTTGTGCAGATAATTAAAACAAGATTTTTATCAGCAATTGGAACTAAATTAAATCAAAAGAAAATACCTCGTGCATGTTAGTCAAATTTTGCTTAGAGCAGTTTATCTCAACCTTAGGCAGCTCTAAAAGAGCTTGGTTTGTAAAATTTTAGGTTTAGTTAGAGTCTAAGGCCCAGACTCCATCGAGGGGATTTGAAGCGCAGAGGAGGTGCTTAAAAGCTAGGATGTATCCACCGAAGCAGTGCGGACAAGTGCAAAGCGGCAAGCCGCTCACAGCACACCGCTCACCGCAAGCCAATCACTTCTCGTTTCGTCTCCGCTGGCCTTAACAATTACGATACATCTTCGCTCCTCTCTGCTCAACAGTTTCTACCAAAGTTAAGCGGAGACAAGAAGTGTAAATAACGAAATTTTATTAGAGGTACACACATCTCTCTTCTCGTTTCGTCTCCGCCTTGGTCCGGCCCTTGACGAGAAAAAAAAAGAGAAAGAGTAAAATCTATGCAAAAAAACGTGCGTTATGTCCAGTATTTAAAGTGTTGGCTAGATTTTAATGTGACTAGCAAAAGACAATGGAACCTGTTTATCAGATCATAATGGGATGGGTAATCGTTTTTTGTAGGTTGTAGTTGAGATGAGGGGTGCAACCGGCTATTCCAACCGCTTCAACTACAGGTAGACCTATACGAAAGAAAAAGAAGTACCTAAACGAAAGCGTAATAGCTGACACCGAGAAAGAAAGAAAAAAACGTGTTCCGCCGAACGCAAATAAAATGGGACAAGATCAGGAAGATGCTGGTGATGATAATAGCGACGGTGATGGAACCATAGGTAGACGTAACGTTCATAGGGATAAGGGCTCTGCCCTGACAGCGGAAACGTCACACGCTGGTTATGGTTTCATCTTTCCTGAGCCACCATTGAAGATCGATCACACAAGTTTCAAAAGTGCAAACATGCAAAGCTCATATGACATTGTTGGTAGACGACATTTAACGGCGCTCATATTAATAAAACTTTACGGATATTACTTAACATATAAAGCATCCCGGGTTTAAGGCTTCTTCTACACATTATTTACGTGACAAACTAGAATAACCATTATTGATAGAATGTTCATAACAAACACACAAACATCTGAATCACCAGACGATCGAAAACCAATTTGTGTTATACCATTCTTTAAATATTAATTTAGTTGCCTAATGCCTAAAACATTGTTATTGTGAGTGGCATTAAAATTGTTAATTTGGCTTGGAACACAATATCTATCATCAAACAAATATTAAATCATTTTATAGATTTGTTAAAGGTTAATAAAATTATGATTGACCGCCATAATTTCATCAATCTTCGCTCTTTGATCAACAGAGGGTTCCAAAGTGAAATCAAAATTTAAAAATATCGGATTCGGTTAAAATCTACCGAAGCACGTTTTCTCCTAACACGCCTGCAATATGCATGCAATGCATCCGCAAGAAATATAGTCCTCGCATATATCGGTGCTTCAAAGTGAAAGATTTAGCAAATGCTTACATTAAATTTATATTAAAGCCATATAACTTCCTGTACAACCTATGCTCGGTCACTATTTGAGCGGATAAAGTGAATACCAACTTTGTAGCTAGGTATATCGTTCTACTAATAATGGCCGAAATCCTACCGATTGAGGCTTTACGGTTTAACGTTTTTTTTTAGTACTAAGCAACGACTTTTCGTCGGGCCTTTTTTTTGTTAATGGCGTCTCGCATATCAGCCTCTGAGGCATTGAATGAATTTAAGGCCTCCAGCCAGGACATAAAACTTATAAACTAAGCGACAACACTACGGGCCTCGGTTTACGGCGTGGATTAGGAGGGCAGCAAAGGGACAGGCTGGATCTGAGTGAAACGGGCCTACAATGGCCCCCCATACTTAAGTACTAATGCTGTAACATGATAATATTGTAAAACTGAATCATTTTAAACGAGTAACCATGGAGTTTCTTGCCGGTTCTTCTATACTGGAAACGACCAACCCGAACCGTGCACGTTTTCTCGACGTTTTACAAGTGCGCATATAGGACACTGGTAAAACGTTTTCATTTATTAGACGTAGTCAAATAAAAAAATGTTTTGTCATTTCCTTCTTATGACCTTTAATCTTAATCTTGTTGACCTTAGGTTTATGCCGGAGATAAAATAAATACTGACTGAACTATAGAACACAATCCCATCCATCTGTCAGCGTGAATTTTCGTTCGTGAGACATCCCAAAAACAATTCGATTTTTCCAAACTTTCGGATCGAGTCTAACTCTGGCCTCCTCACAAATAAAAATCATTAGAACTTCTGAATAACTAAGTTAATTTGATTTTTAAAAGTGAAAGTCATTCCTACGTACCTACTGGTATCGAATCAAAATTCCTTAATTTAAAAAATAAGTCAAGTTTTGTTAAGTTTGACCTTTAAATTAAAAGGCCATGCTAAGACTTGATTGTAGTTAGATTGATGTTTTAAAGATAATTATCACGTTTAACACGAGATATAATTGAGATCTGTGATGCAAGCGGACCATAAGGTCCGCTATACCTACCTATACCTATATCGGTCGAGTAACTACATCTAAACACTGTTTACAGGTTAAGTAAACTCACGGTTAATTAACTCCAAAGCGAGCACTATGGAAACACTTCTCAAAGTTTATACATGCTGTAGGTACCTACTTAGTGTAGCACGTAAATAGCCTACTTAAAACAATGATTACATTACGCTTTGAAAAAAGGACATGTTATTTTTTTTACATTATGAAGTTACGATAAGTACACAGATATCCACAAGAGCCAAACCTAATAAACTTTCCGTTAATTTGGACTTTAACTTTGTTAACTTACCTTTTATTGGGTAGATGCCTCTATCCTTTTGCGTGACCTCCAAAACCAGCCCTCATGGTTACATATCCAGTTCTCCACATAAAATATGTCAGCGAATAACTGATTTAGTATTACCTTCTCCAACAACTAAATATAATATAATACTTACATCAGCGATGGTGTCGGGTAAAGAAGCTAGATAAAGTAGTAGATAACTGCGTGGAACTGTCACCAATATCCTCGTAAACTTATCCAAATTCAATTCTCCGTGAAGTTTAACTTCAGTCACCTTTTCAGACGCGTTACTTGCCTGCCTAATGTGTACCGACATGGAAAAGTTACTACGAATACCCTTTTCGACCAGAAACATGATCTAAACCAATTGTTTCGGTTTAGAACGCTATAAATCGTCATAAAGATACATTTATTTTCTTTCTTTCGTCTCCTAAATGGTTTGTCATGGATTTGTAACTGCTTACCTACTATAAAAGTCTGTAATGGTTGAAATGTAGGTAAGTCGTTTTCTGTGTCCTATTGATTTATTCAAAGATGATGATATAATGGATACTCTGTAATATTATTAAGCGAAGGTCAAGTTGTTTTCCTACACTTAACTTTAAAGCATAGACAGCAAACGTTCCAAAAACCGTAACACTTGGAACTCAACCAATTTGTATTTTCTCGAGAAAGCAAGCACAATTAATAAGAAATGGCGGGACAAAATGAGTAACATAAATAAAAATTAGTCTTCAGTGGCTGTGCGCCGTATTTCTGGAAGTGAGTCGTTTGCGTTGCAATGGGGAGTGACAGACAGGGAGATAACAACAAAAAAGATCGAGTGACAAACACTTCCTCAAAAGCCCTGGAGCAAAATGATATGACAGATGATACCCATGATATTAAGAATCCATAAAATGTTTCAAATTGAATATACTCTGTAGTTTAAGCTCCACGTAACTATCGTACAAACGAAATAGTTCAGATATTGATATAGGAGCTTCCTGCCTTCTGCAAAGATCAACTATAAAACCCGAAACTAAAGTAACTTTGTGGACTAGGTTATTCTGTAGGTAGGTACCTACTCAGTCAACTCAGTGCCAGGCTGGTTGTCTATGCAGAATCTCTTGTTGCGAGGATTGATCTACATTATTCTAGGAGGTAAAGGCAGGGAAGAAACAATTTTAATGCATACGGGTTTCTTCTTTGTACTTACCTTAGTAAGGGCCCAGATAAACAAAATAGTATCAGTGGTAACGATAATTGTTGAACCTCATTTTATTAGTGTTTGCAAGCGAAAATTCTTATTTTCGCTTGCAAACATGAAAGTAATTGCCATTAGTAAATTAATTTTAACTTTACCAAATAGTATGTTTTGCAAACTCGTGACCTAAAAAAACAACACGTGTAATACGTGTTAATTTATATAATATTCCTCCGAACAATTTACTAAATTAATAAGGATAAGTAAAGATCCGGAAAATGCTCAATTAATTTATAGAACTGGAAATTGGAATTACCCAGAAATGAGTAACGCATGACACTAATATTTGTATTATATAATGATATTCTAATAGAACAAGATTGTTTTCAACCAAAACTAAATTATAGTTAGTCAATCAACTCTAAACAACAAAGCAAAACTGTTTTAGCAATTATGAAAAGGATTAAAGCCGGTATTTTCCTACTAAGTACTTCAACCAAATGACTGTAACACCATAGACACAAAAGATCTAACAAATAAACACAATTTTATGCTAATACACACAATAGTGCTTATACTAGATACTAAACTAATTTCACTGTTAATAACGCGTTGATCAAATCTCAGGTCATGGCATGGCACGTTAAAACACACCCCAGGGCTCTAATTGTTTGCCTTGTTTAAGTTTATATAAAAACCTTTTATTTAAGAATAAAATAAATAAATAAAAACCTCTAAAAAACCAAAAATAAAATTAATCCAAGCGTCGTAGCGTCGGGGGTCCGCTTTGTTTGTATATATATTTTTATGTACTAAGCGGTCTACTTAGAGGTCCCCCGACGCTACGACGCTTGGATTAATTTTATTTTTGTTTTTTTAGAGGTTTTGTCCGTCGGGGGTTTTTTAAATTTTTAATTTAATTTTTATTTCACGCTTTTTAAACTCAAATTATTTTTTCTTAGCCTTGACTGTCCCACTCCTGGGCATAGGTCTACTCCCATTCCTTCCACTTTTCTTGGTGTTGCGCTTCTTCTCGCTTATTAACGAAAACAAGGTAAGATATGAATTAAAAAAAAAAACTAACAGCTTATAAAGGGGAGGGGGGGTGTGCAGCCTACCCCCCTGGCGATGTGAAAGTGACAAGAATTCAAATTTCCAATCAACTAGACCCGTAGAAGTTGTTTAAATCCCTTCATCAACTAGAAAAGAGGTGATGAGCTTCAAACGGCTGAGCAGGTTTTCTTGAAACATAGCTAAGAACACTCTCGATTAAAATACCTTTCAAATGACACCAATTTTATCAAAATCACTTCATCCGTTTGGGAGCTACGATGCCACAGACAGACACACAGATACACACGTCAAACTTATAACACCCCTCTTTTTTGGTCGGGGGTTAAAAATAATAATAAACGTACTTTTAAGATTTTTGAAGTGAAAACTTCTTTAGCAGCTTTTGTGCACTTTTGTGATGGGTAAAAAATGTTAAATTCGCGTCAGGACACGTGACCGTCAGGTTACGTGTCCTGCTGATCGAAAATTTATAAGACGGATTGACTTTAGGTTAGAAGGAATTTGAACTTTATGAAATCTGTCATTGAGTTTGGATTTCCAAAACTGGATAATTATCTTATGCACAAACAAAACCTTCGGTTTCTCCAAAGAGGTAAAATTTGTAAGACGGATTGTAATAGTACTGAAGTGTTAAATTTTAAACGTAATATAAATTGTCATGTTTGTGTACGATAGCGCAATAAATGAATATTGTATTTTACCACATAAATGATAAATGATTTATACTGATAATTAAAGCAATTCGTGCAAAATTATTCATTAACCATTCCAAAATATCAAAAATGCACAACGTAAAAATATTCAAGTTTTCAATTCTGCCGGCACTCCCGGAGTGCACAACCCGTTTTTTTTTCTACTTAGTAACACAATTTGTATTTTATTATATTGTATATGTTAGTCTGTAAGGTATATACATATAGCTATGGGCTAAGTTACCTAAGATAAATGAATGATTTGTTAATAACGTTTTGACTCGCCGGGAATCGAAGTCAGGGTGATGCAGTCGGATTCTAATGTTCTTGATTATCGATATATATTAAGTTTGATTGATAAAGTAATCCTTGGTGCCAGCAATTTTCACCTTATACACCGGACTTTCAAGGACGAATAAATAAATAATCCCATTTTCACTTTTTATATACCATATTCCAACAGACAAAACAACATTTTTTAAGCAACCTTATCCATACTTCCATACTATCCATACTATACTATATAATATTATAAATGCGAAAGTCACTCTGTTTGTTTGTTTGTATGTTTGTTTGTTACCTTTTCACGACTAAACGGCTGATCAGATCTTAATGAAATTTGGCAAGAAGATAGATTTTAACATGGGGAAGACTACATATCATCACGCTACGACCAATAGGAGCGGAGCAGCATGAAAAATGTTGCGAAAATGGGGAAAAACGCAATCGAAGTTGCGCGGGACAGCTAGTTTTTTATAAACAATATTTTCCTTCAATACTGCACATTTATATCGAGTCGAGGATGTTGAATTCTTTAAAATATTAACACACTACATAACATCACGCCTATAATTCCCGAAGGGTTAGGTAGAGGTGTACCTAATAGTACACCCACAATTCGCCATTTATGTTTAGGTACCAAGTAATAGGGAGCGAGCCTATTGCCATCAATCCAGACTCCGTGGCTGCTACTGAGAAATTGATGGAAAAAGCCAATCAAAATTTGCCCGTCCCGAGAATCGAACCCTGGACCTCATGCTCTGCAACTACGATTGTGACCAATAGACGAACGAGACAGTCAACATACTAAACTACGTAATATAGAAGTGTTCACTTGTGAAAAACTCTAACAAGAAAATAAAAGTTCTCACTCCGTGTAATATTTGTTCGAAGAACATGTAAGTGGTTCTGATTACCTGAAACTTTTTAATTGGAAGGTTTTTATTAAAAACTAATAGGTCTCTAGTCTAGGAATGAGCGGTCAGTCTAATTACCTAAACGTCGAATTGAATAATTTTGAAAGGTATTGGTTTCAAGCATGTCTTTCTAAAAAAAAACTTGAGCTTATAGGGGGGAGGGGGGGTGTGCAGCCTACCCTGGCGATGCCCATGGTGAGAAAGTGACAAGAATTCAAATTTCCAATCAACTAGACCCGTAGAAGTTGTTTAAATCCCTTCATCAACTAGAAAATAGGTGATGAGCTTCAAACGGCTGAGCAGATTTTCTCGAAACATAGCTAAGAACACTCTCGATTAAAATACCTTTCAAATGACACCAATTTTATCAAAATCGCTTCATCCGTTTGGGAGCTACGATGCCACAGACAGACCCACAGATACACAGATACACACGTCAAACTTATAACACCCCTCTTTTTTGGTCGGGGGTTAAAAAGAATATTAGGTACCTTTTTGCAAATTCGTTTAATTAAAACCTGAAAGTCTGTAAACAAACCTAACCCAGGAATATTATGTTACCACATAAACATGTACACATGTTGTGTAGTGTTACATGTAAAGACTTGGTTTTGAGATCAGATAGTCGACCTTTAACATGGTTAGGATAAAGCTTGACAGATGATTCCCTAATTGTTAATTCATATTCGTATGTTGAAGAGACCTAAATATTTATTTATTATATATCCAATCAAAACGAGTGTAAAGAAACCACTATTAAAACAATGTCAATAAACAAACACGAAAAATGTAAGTCTACCGAAATGGCATGTTAAGTTTTCATTAAACAAACAAACAAAAATAAAACAATTAATTGTCAACAACTATGATTAGCCTTGAAAAGCGTGACATTGAAATGCATATTCGGAGAGTAATTTGTGGAAAAAGGTGGACAGTTGTTGCAGGCGGCAGCACCGCCCGCCCGCCCATCCCGGTCCGCCCTCACGCACCGGATATATAAGGCGCCGGCGAGGCTTCAGCGGCACAACGCAACACAACCAGCGACAACCACGAGCTCTCCTCTCCTCACCCACACGAACACAGGTTAGTACGAATACATTTTACTTTTAATTATTTATTGGAACTTGAATTTTCTCTAAATTTTTCCTGTGAAGTTTTCCATCAGTATTATTTATGAAGTGGACTCTTAACTTTTCTTATAACCATTTTAAAGTTCGTTAAATATAAAGTCTTCATAGTAATCGTAAATGTATTGATGTTTATTAAATGATATTGTATTTCACAAATAACTTAACACTCTGTCTGTATCTCTTTGCTATAATAAAGTTTAGTATAAAGAGAAGTGTGAAAAAAGTTTAAAAGTAACTACGCAAATACTTAAAACGCTCTCTGAAAGCTTATAAAGTGTATTTAAACATAATCTAAACCCACTTCACATAACTTATTCAAAATACTGCATTTTCTTATTGTTAAGAGAGTATAAACAGGTCAGTTTACTGCAGGTCATTCCATATTTACGACTTTATTCCACTGAATTTCTCCGTCGCTTCCGATTCAATATGGACATCATATCCTGTGCTTGATCGTTAAAGTTCCACTTTATTTTTATTTACAACGATCAGTGCATCTTCATTTATGTGACGACTCGTGTTTTATCATATAAATATAATTAACTTGCACTATGGCGCACTGGGCACGTGTTGTGGATTACTGCACCTTCCAACTAATAGAAAGGAGGCCTGTGTCCCAGTAGTGGGAACATGGGATATAGCTAACTGAGCTATAAAGGCTTTATTTTCAGTTAATGTGACTGTATTGATTAAACTTCTTACTTATTAATTGATTGAAACGATTTTTAAAGTCGGACCACTCTGATAAAGTTATGCGTGGTCATGCATTGTAAGAACTACACGTTGAATTGAGAACCTCCTACTTTATTTCATTGGTAAAAGTGTCATTGGTTATTTTTTTTAAATATTCTAATACAATATTTAAAAACAAAAAGAAGTTCTCTCTCTCTGTAGTCTTCGAAAGTGGTAATTTTAACATTAATAATCATAATTTTAACATTAACATTATTTTAACATTAACATTATTAATAATCCTTTTCAAACCCGTACTACAACCAATAGATAACTACTTAATTTTCCATCCGGGATCTTAATTTTCCACTTAACAGTTGCTTCCGTTAAAAGCTTATTAAACACTTGCAGCTTAACAAAGAAGTGTTATCTTTCGTTCTACTCCACTCTTCCCTGTGAGCACTTACTTTTGTTTCAAAGCCTTAGCATTATGCCATCAATACTTGAAGTACTGGACGGGGTAAAATTCCAATGCTTTTCTATCTAATGCTAACACCTAAGTAAAACTGAAAAGCTAACAGTGAATCAAGTGTCTGATAATTTTTGTTCTTTACATTTCTCTATAATTACGTTCTAAAATCGATGTATTTGCATTTTTATTTAAACTCTATTATTGTTCGTACTCGATAGTCATTACAAATAGTCAGTGGCCCAAAAGATTGACAACCAGTCTTACCAAGGGGTATTGTTATACCCAGTTACTAGGCGGTGGAGGTCAGATAGGCAGTCGGTACATGTAAAATACTGCTATTCAGCTGTATCTGGTGAGAGGAAAAGGATAGGCAGATGTAGACTAGATAAGTC
Organism: Cerastis leucographa; assembly: GCA_963082945.1. NCBI lineage: Eukaryota > Metazoa > Arthropoda > Insecta > Lepidoptera > Noctuidae > Cerastis > Cerastis leucographa. The sequence continues at coordinate 8,875,667 of OY720361.1, forward strand.
GTTTATGTATTTTTTTTTAAACGTATTGACCATTTATGGCTCATCCTTAATGAAAAGACATTAAAAAGCTTTCCAAAGCCGTATTAAGAGCGTTTACACTTTACGGCATTTTATACAAACTTTCAAGTACTTTTTTTCTGAAATGACTGAACTGATTTTTAAAAAGTTACTAAATATTTTCGAAATGTCTTTAAAAAAAAGAAAAGATAATTGGAAGTTTCTGTTTCTATAGATAATTTATAATCAGTCTAATTTTGATGTAACACTATTTTTCGAATATGTTTTTAGTAACTTTTTGAGCTATGTATGCTGCTTAAGCATATTATTATGAAGTTTCATTAAAATCGGTTCAGTCATTTCGGAAAATTAGGACTTGAATGTTTGTATGCAATGTCGTAAGGCGTAAACGCTCTTAATTAATATAATTGTATACGAAGGCTTGTCTAGAACTTTTAATACTCTTATCTGAACCTATGTCTAAAGTTTCCGATGATCTTTTTAATAAAAATACTGCTTATAAAATATATTTTCAGAAACTTTTATCCTAATAAGACACTTATGCATCTAAAAATAAATCGTCGTGACATCTATTTGTGAGTGAATGATTTGATTCGTATATTGTTCTATATTTAGATTAAAAATTAGTTCAGTCCAATTGCCGAATTGATTGCTTGCACGTGTAACATGTTCCCACAACCTAATTCTAAGGAAACTCGATCAAAACTCAAGATGAGTTAAATAAAAGAGAGTTTGATTGATTCGTAGTCTTTTCATGACCTCTATTTGTCATAAAATGAAGATACAGTACGTTCCACGCAATAAAAACTTATTTTTTTAATGTATGTACTACGTGGATATTTACAACGAACATTAAACACAAGTGTTTTATACCTGACATCTTTTTGAGTTATACTTTACTGCCAAAGACTATTATCGCAAGTGATGTTTTTTAATAAACACCAACTGGATAAACAGTACAAAAATGTAACTGTCTGTAGGTGCGTTGATGTCTTTATAATTAAGATGGTGTAGACACTATTTTTCACACCAAATATCTTGTGCTAGTTGACTGCTTCGTTGGTCGAGTGGTCGCAAACGCGACTGCTGAGACGAAATCCTGGGTTCGAGTCGGTCAGTGTTATTGGGTTTTTACATCAGGAATAATTATATCTCAGTAGCAGCCGCGGAGTCCAGATTTGTGGCAATATACTCGCCCCCCCTATTTCATGGGACTTAAAAAATCGTTACTGTTGAAGTGTAGGTGCCCTATTAAGTACAATTCTGCCTAACCCTTCGCGGATTATAGGCGTGATGTTATGTAAAACTTCATGCTATTTGTGATTTTCCTCATTACAAAACACAATACATTTGAGCACTGTATGTATACAAGGTGTTGTTTTGCATTCTCGTCAAATTGATGGAGGTTACTATGCTAATGATTCTCGTCCCGAATCAATAATAAAATAGGTAGGAAATTTTTATTCTCTAATTTTTATTTTTATTTAATTATTATTCATTTATTTACAGAAATCGGTAAGTGTGAACCACCCGTGTTTTAAACGCGGTCCGTCTGATTCTCGCCCTATAACCGCGCTTACAAACATACAAACAAACTCAAACGTTTTTTCGATAATTTCTTATTCCCTAAACCACGTTAAGGGGGTTATTCTGAAATGTTGACAAACAGAAACAACCAAAAAAATCCGCATTATTAATAATAAACAAGGTACTGTAATTTTAATTGATTATTTATGTCTTTCGTGACAGCCTCCTGAATTTTGACGGGGATGCAAAACAACACCTTGTATATACATCATACTGTGTTCAAACACAGCACACACGAAAAATTTGATGTATAATTAAATGGAAATATTTTCATGGTATATTCGCTACCTTTTTCCTGCTTTAATTAAGTACCTACGTAATTAAAATTAAGCGCTAACCTCAATTACATTATACGTAGAGGAAAAATAAGAGAAAAACTGTATAATAATAACTTAAGAAAGTACTGCGTGAGTGTAATCTAATGAAAAATTAATGGATTCAGACCGCGCCATTTTACTACGTACATATAATAAATCATCGCTGAATGCAATTTTATATTAATGCATTTCATAATGTGACGTCAGAGGATTGTATTATTATCTATTCAAAACCGTCTCGTGCTCATGACATTCCTGTCTTAGATCCACATATTATTTCTATGCAAACGCATACAGTATTTTATATTCATCTTATGCATTCCTGCAGTCGAATGGGGGTTTCATGTAGGTACTCTTTATGTTTGTTATTTCAGAGTTCATAAAACGTTTTATTTTTATTCTAACAGACGCATCAGTTTCTTTTATTCGACAGTTCCGTTGATCGGTCAGTTATTGCCGTACTATTACAATAGTACGGTAATTGCTAAATGAAAAAAAAATATGAAAATGGCTCCACAATTGGCAGAGAAATCGGTGAACATACATCAAAAACATACACACAGTCGAAATTCAAAAAGAAGAAGGTTCTATACATTCTTCTTTTTAAAGTCGGTTAATAATACAGTATATGTATGTGCATACTTTACCTAATGAGTGAACAATATAGTAATCATATAATTACAAATCAATTTCCCATGTCAAATTCCATGTTCAATCGTAATTTAAAATAGCCCTTATCCTAATTAATTATGGGTCTGAATTGCATGTACTTTTCTTCAATACATCTCTTTTAACCGTCATCTTAGTGCGGGGTTCACCAATATAAGTGAACGCGATCCACACATCTCAACCGCGTTCAAGAGCTGTGGCAATATTCTAGAACAATTATGACACTGACTGATATTGAACGCAGCTTATATGTACATTGGTAGAATTCGCCGTTCCTCTTTCTATACATTCCATCTTATAGCTCGTCCGCCGTTTTATGAAAGTGTTAATAGTAAATTTGTGTGCCCAGCTCTGTGCAATGATGCGAGGTGCCGGCGGAGCGCTGGCTGTGGCCGTCGCCGCGCTGCTTGTCTGCTGCAGTGCCGATCCTCATCAGGTAAGGGTTTCTCATCATTTAGTGACTTTTTTGTTGGTGTAGCGAAAGATCCTTGGTTCGATTCCCAGGTCGGGCAAGAGTTATATATTGTGTTTTTTCGTCGAGAATTTCTCAATAGAAGCCTGGAGACTGGATTTGTAAACTGTTGATGGCAATAGGGTGACTTTACATGGGACTGCGGAACATAACTGGTAAAAGACTATACGTCTCTGCCTACCCTTTCGAAGAAATACATACATGATCTTATGTTATATTGTATCATTAGAAACAGATGAAACAAAGCCGGCGGCGACAGAGAGATAGAACATGACAATAGTTTCAGACAAAATCCTTTTATCTGAAAATAGGGTATCACGGCAAATACTGCAATTTTATTATGAGAAAGGATGTACCTAATTCAATTCTAAAAGTGGTTTATTATCGCAACTGGCGATTGCTTCCAAACAATGCAATAATAAAATCTCTAGACAAACATCACATAAAAGAGATAAGGGTTGATCTGTGGTGTACCAATAAATGATATAATAATACACTCTCCGGGAAGCAGGACACTGCATTCTACCCACCCTTATTACCTTATATACAAGGTGTTGTTTTGCATCCTCGCCAAATTCAAGGAGGTAACTATGCTAATGATTCTCGTCCCGAATCAATAATGAAATGGGTAGGTAAGTTTTCTTTTTTTTCTTTTCTACGGAAATCGGTAAGTTTGAACCGCCCGTGTTGTAAACGCGGCCCGTCTGGTTCTTGACTTATTACCTCGCTTACACACATACAAACAATCTCAAACATTTATTCGATAATTTCCTCGTCCCTAAACCACGTTAAAGGGGGTTATTCTGAAATACTGACAAACGAAAATAGCCAAAAAAATCAGCGTTAATGAATAATTAACTAGGTACCGTAATTTTAATTGATTATTTATGTCTTTCGTGACCACCTCCTGAAATTTGACGAGGATGCAAAACAACACCTTGTATTATCCAGTTTTGTAGTTGTTAAAACAAGGACATCATATAAAAATATTGGTTTATACATTTTCTTTTTACCCGACTTCTTAAATGATGTGGTTGGAAGCGTTTCCTTTTGTTTCTTCTTTTGTTATTTCTCTTTTACGTCCATTTCCTACCGTCGTTGGTTTTCACAGTTCAAAACGGGCATCTCTTGTTTCAATTAAGATTATTCTCTAATTAGTACAACACCATCTTTACACCAGCTTTCGTTTTCTTCATAAAAACATAGCATTTACCGTCAGGGAAATTCTGCAAAATTATGTAAATACGTGTAGTTATAACTGGTAATGTATTCGCATTAATTATTTGTTACGTTGCTATTCGTATCAGAAACTTAACTAAGTAACTCTGAAACATGTTGTTTAATACGCTTTACGTCAAGCAGTTATAAATATTAAATCGTACTAAACACTTCTATCAATTAGGACGTATTCCAGAATATCAGAAGTACCTAAGTGATAGAAACCAATATCTTAGAGCTCAATCAGGCACTAAAAGGCACAACTTAAAAGCCAGTTACACAGACCACTGACCCGTTTAAATTGACACAATTTTGTAAAAGATTATTCAAAATTCGCGTTGAATTGTTATCATTTGAACGAATTTCGCTAACAGTTTTTCGTTTCGTCGCCCCACGCAATTCTGTATATACCATAAATACAGAAGTGCCAGAATATTAATTGACAGAACAAATTCTGATTGGTTGGCTCGTAACGAGAAATTATAATAACAACTTACTCGTAAGCCTCCAATTAGATTCTAATCGGTTTGTAGAAGATAGGTACTATAAAAATATAAATGGGAAATTAAAGTTGACTAGCGAAGCAACGGGCCTAATTTTATTTTCTCGGCAAAGGGGATAATGGGTGGTGATAGGGAGTCGAAAGCGAATGGAATTACACTTTTCTAGCCGAGGTGAATGCGGCATCCAGCATGGCACGGAGACATAATATACTTAGCTTACGACGACTTGAGGGGTAATTTATTGTAAGCTATCTGCATTCAACTGTCTCCATATTCCTTCCCTTGTCCTATTCTTTATTACTTTTTTTTTTTTATTTGCGATGGGTTTGCTCTTGACTCTAGTCTAGGTCACAGATGACAGAGACAAAGTCGAGCTTACCCAGAAGAAGCCTGTTCACTCTAACTTTGAAGAGATTAGAGTTGTAAGAGTTCGGAAACACAGACGCAGGCAGAGAGTTCCACTCCTTTGCTGTGCGCATTATGAAAGACGTTTGAAAACGCTTAGTGCGAATTGGTCGAATAGCAATAAAGTAGGGATGGTAACTTGCAGCGCGTCTAGATGTACGATGGTAGAAGGGGGCCGGTGGGATGAGGTCGTGGAGTTCTTGGGCACAATCACCGAAGTACAGCCTGTAGAAGACCGACAAGCTGGCAACACGTCACGGTTACGGCATCATTTATTTCTGGCTCACAATCAACAAACCTATTATATTTGTAAATATGGAGACATGGAGTGTAGAATCAGACGTCAAATCCATGAAATAGTAGTCATTTAATACAAACTTACTTGACAAAAGCAATATTGTTTTGATTTGGTTTCAAACATCCTTATGTGGACGGTTTTTGCAATACTTACATCTGTTATAGCTCTTTGCATTGTAATTTATAATAAACCCTTGCAAAGTCCCCCAATAACTATAGAAGTGAACCAATCAAACACAGCGGACTAACAAGTCCCCCATATTACGTTAACAGGTATATTACGAGTAGGTATATAGACCAAGTCCGTATCATAGAGTCAGGTAGAGTAAATAAACACCGCATAGATGCACTGTTTATTTTAGGGAACAGCTGCGATGGCTAGATTACCCTGCTGTACAGTTTGTGATTGTTAAATTAAGTCAAACTGCATCTTGATCATTTAGTTGGCAGCTATAAGGTTCTTTGTCTTAGAATCACTAAATTTCTTGTCGTTTCAGTACCAATCAAAATGAATAAACGAAATAATTATGTTGCTTCATAGGTTACAAAAAGTTTCTAATTATGCAAGTATCAAACAGTATTTTTCACCAAAATCTGACACTAAGTAGATGTTTACATACATAGCTCATAGCGCACATAAGCACTGGACCGGATCAGTTTTACCTCTCCTAATTTTGACTAGCCGATCTCGACCCGAGGATTGTGCCAGTAATGCTGCTAAGTAAAGTGCTTTTGATTGTGAGTTGCAGTATGGAGTTTAATATTTTGTGAACGGCTCATTTTGTTGTGCCGTGATTCGGTGTAGCGCTTCCATAATCAACACTCTTTTCTAGGATCTAATGACCCGTGTCTCCGTGTCAATTGTTTGAAAATTATTAAAACTAAACATGTCGATTATTCCTTAGGAGCAAGACGTCAGCGGCAGTGACCACAACTCTGCGGAACGCTATGATCCCGTCGGTAAGTCCCTCTTCCCACGTCACACGTAAACCTTATTGCAAACATAACTTCCACTGTGATAATCAATATTCAATTTGTACGCACACTGAATGCTAACACGGATACTTTACCTGGCACATAATAGAACTAACTAAACCTAACGCGACTTGAAAGGAGCGCAATCAATATTGGATTAACAACTATGTACGATATTGTGAAATTGTAATTGTGAATTTCAAACGTCAGATCGTTGAATCGAAATAGAATTGATCCATATGTTGATTGTGCATTAACGCACTTTCTTGTAAGAATTTTTCACAGTTGTTGTGCACCATTATCACAAATAACACTTCGTGAACGTCCAGCACAGTTTGTTATTTATGTTCCGTGGCGTCCAACGTCTCATTTGATGACAAAGGACAAACTCCCTAATCAAAAGACGTTTCACAAACCTGCACTTAAAAATCTCTGCACATTTCGTATTTAACAAAAAAAGAACACCCACGTTTATCTTGTAATGTACTTTGAAAATTGCACTTAGTTTGTAAATAAACCTTTTTGTGCACCAATACCACTCAGGTGATGGAATACTGCACCAATCACAAACTACGTCCTTGCACAAGATTGAATCACGAAGCTTTAGCACTCGGTGCATACATGTTTCTGCACCATATGCGGTAAGTACTAATTTATGTTAATGCACATAAATGTTCATCTTTCATAACACACATTTGCATAAAGTTAAGATTGCTTGAAATTGTTACAGACTACAAACAAAAAGAAGAACTTGAAGAGTTTCTGCGATTCCTCTTACATTATGATGAGCGCAACCTGAACGGTCTCGGTGGCAATACTCTACTCGGGAGGAACACCAATGGTCTCGGTGGAAGCTCTCTATTGGGCAGAAACCTTGGGAACCTTGGAGGCAGCTCGATGGTAGGTAGAGAGTTACATTACGGTGGCCAAGGAAGGAACACTCACGGACTTGGTGGCTCCTCTCTCGCCGGCCGAGCGTTCAATGGAAACTTGAATGGCATCGGGGGCTCCACCCTGGTGGGCAGAGACGTTGAAGCAGACAAAAGGCTCTACTCCAGATTTGTCGATTCTCTCGGCGGCGGTAACTTTGTTCGTAACCTGGACTCTATTGGTGGAGGGAATTTTGTGAGGAACTTGGACTCCATCGGAGGCAGCAACTTTGTTAAGAAGAATCTTGACCAGCTCGGCGGGCCGAACCTTGTCAAGAGGAACCTGGACTCTCTAGGCGGAGGCAACTTCGTCCGTAACCTCGACTCCATCGGCGGCGGGAACTTTGTTCGTGAACTGGACTCCATAGGAGGCTCCAACTTCGTATAAATATCTATTCAATCCTATCCAGTTACTCTACCCTTGGAAATAATTTTCTCATACAACGTATAAAATTGTGATATCCCTAAGAAAATTTTATTTATTGAAAGTTTCATTATTTATCATTCGGTGTTGATGTTTTTAAATAAATACTTTGCAACCTACGAAACCGTATTATGATTACCCAGTATTCTACATCATCATCCTCCTCGAGGCATGTCTTTTTTTTCTCTTCTCATATTATGTCAGTATTCACCTCCTTTGTAACCACATCATCTGTCTTATGAACCACCACTCTTACAGCACCCATTAATTCCTTTAAATCATATGCCCATGCCATGACAGCCATTTCCTACACAAATTCTTTGTCAACAGCGCCACTAATAGAAGATTTTTTCTCAAATACTTACATATTTTTTTTTTCTTTTTTTTTATAAAAAAAAAAAAACGTTGCCCCACACTAGGAATTTCTCCTGTATCGTGGGTGCGTTCACAAACATTTAAACTCACATACACAAACAGCCAGACCCGAAACAACTATCTGTAGGCCATACAAATATTTGTTCCGTGCGGGGATCGAACCCGCGACACGTAACGCAGCAATCGAACGCTCAACCACTGCGCCAACCGTGTCGTCAACATTTCCCATTCCTCCATTCCCATAACATCACACATTTCTCTTTACATTCATCCCAATGTTCTACCGACCATCTCAATATTTTTCAATAGATACTACATAATTGTATTGATTGAGACCGTACCTTGCCTTATCACAAACAATAAGTTTCCAATCAGGTAAGACTGTCAGCTATAAATTCAATGTATTAATATTTCTTCTCTGAACTTAATCTTTTCTTCAACTGACTCTTGGATTCCACGCAAATAGGCCACAAGACTCGCACCCTGGACACTCTGGGCGGCAACTTAGTCAGGGAAGTCCGGGAGATCCGCCACTCCGGGTATGTGCCCTACCTCATCTCCAGGAGATTTGACTTCGCCAGGTTAGTATAAACTAAACCATTTTTTTTTTACTTTAACAGAAAAAGGGCCCTAGGCAGTAGGCCAATTACGACAACAACTTCATAAAAAGTGCCACAAAAACCGATAGGAATTAACTTAAATTCGGAACCAATTATATATAAAAATGGTTTCTAAAGAAACATTGTCTTATAAAGAATATAATTCCTCGAAATCCTCGAACCCGCCACCCACATTGTTCTAAAACGCTGAATTCAAAATTATTCAAATAACATTTCGACTTAATTATCATTTAATTGGTTTTCCTCGAATATCAGTTATCTACATGCTACCATCATCTTATTATGAAAATGTAATTATATAAGAGATGCGTAGGTACTTCTGTCGCATATCGAAAATAAAACATTATCTGATTCAATACCCAATTACGTGATTATTCCATAGAGGTACAGATAAATACATATAAATAGGTAGATGGGCCGTTTTCTGCGTAAGCATGTGACATCCTGCTGTGATTCAGTGAAGTGATGCATGAATACTTATAAAAGGTGCACATTGAATACCTAAGAATTTTATCATATAACGTTCGTTACTATTGGTACTTACTTAATATAAAATATGTATCATACCTAAATTATTCTTCTTTACGTGTCAATTTCAGACACAGCTTAAATTACTTTTATAAAATAGGTGTTTGCTAACGTAATATTATCTGAACACGTTCCTTTGCATTAGCACTGTGTCTTTGTCGCACATTACAGAAGTAAAGCTTTTTAAGAACATTAAATTATCATGACGTCTAATATGATAGAACCTGATATACATAAACGCAGGACTCATAGGTTATCTGAAATACATATATTGTTGCCTTGATTTGACCCATAATAAAATCAAAGAGTATTTTTGTTATTTTCCATAAACAACACGGTAGCATAAAACTTGCAACTCTGCTTTAATTATTCCACCAAATTGATGCATTTAGATGGCTTAACCCGTATATGTGGAAGCCGTATAAATCTTACATGAATGTTTGTCTGCAGCCCGTACGGCGGCAAGCGAGAGCCTTGGCCGCTAGCACCCATCGAGTTCAGCGGATATTACGGAGATGGCCTCCCTAAGCGCAATTTCGACGAGATCGACCGGTAAGACTGTTTTTTTTGTTTCTCTACTTGTTTTTCAAGCAAATTACGTGTTCATTCCTTTCATACTTGTTCAGTCATAAAGGAAATTTGATATCCTTACATCAGCAGGGAAATATATTGATTATTAACATTACTACTATTTACTTTTGGAAGCCAAATACGTGTTGAATTCCTTTCATATTTTTCCGTTTAAATAAAATGTTGACATTCCATATCCTTGAATCGGTAAGGAAATATGATTTCGCTTCAGAAAGTCTTTCAGTCGGCTACCGACACTGCCTGCATAAAAATGGGCTTTAAATAATCGTGATGTAAAAGATAGCTTTGGCAGTTTTACTGTCGACTTTTGTATGGCTAATGGATAAAAATAAACTGTTGTAAAATCATTCTTCTTTCAGCACGGTTTCTTGTTTTACACAATTTTTTTTTTTTTTGCGGATGGGAAATCATCAAATGACTTCTCCCGCTCTGGGCGGAGCGGGAGGGAGTGTCACACTTGTACTGACTAAAACCCACCCATGTTCCTTCTTCGCCCTTTGTGTTCCAGGGCCGCGGTATCTCTTTCGAACAACCCGCAGCCTTTACACAATTCCCTTATATACACATTATATAATTTTATTAACAAGGGGCGACCTGTGGAATCCATTCTACATTATGAAACAATACTGTTATAGTATGAAAGCGCGGGGGAAAACCTACAAACCTATACATACATACCTCAATATTGACGATATATTTCAGGGGTTCGCCATTCCATTGACCGATACTGGTGAAATTTCTTTGACACCTAATTCGTAATATTTGAATAGCAAGCCTTTGGTAACTTAATGGATTTAATAAAGTTTCATATTAACTGAGTAACTAGTTTCTAAATCCATGCTGAATTTGTCAGTACCTTGAAGTACCTCCTTGCTCGGGGCTATGTAACTTTATGGACGTGTAGTTAGTTATGAAGTTATTTCTGATAACAAGTAGGTACTGACGTTAAAATGAAGTATTTATAACTGTAATTGAATTCCAATCATTTTTATTGATTTGACTGCCTCGTTGTTCGAGTCATCTGCGAAGCACGCATTAGGTCCTGGATCGATTCCCAGTTCGGGCCAGTGTTATTAGGTTTTCCATCAATAGCAGCCACGGAGTCTAGATTTGTGCCCGGTTGATGGCAATAGGCTCGCCCCTATTACTGGGACTTTAAATATAATATTAGCGAAATGTCGATGTACTATTAGGTACAACTCTGCCAAATCCTTCGGGGATTACAGGCGTGATGTTATGTTATGTTAAGTAGGTACTGACATTAAAATGAAATATTTATAACTGTAATTGAATCCACAGTTTTCTTTACGAGACAGAAACGAAGAAATAATACTTGCATAGGTATCTTAAATTTGCTTAACAAAGTATATTTCTTTTTACGCGCATTATGATAAAATAAGAGGTATCAGGTTTTCAAATAACAAGGACATTTTGGTAGTGTTCAGGTTCCGAAATGGCGCAATTGAAAGTACTTTGGGGTCTACTTCCGTTATCATTTCGATGATAAGTAAACACAAAGATCATATTCTTCTTACATAAAAAAAAACATTATTGATGTTTAGCGATCCCTTGGGAAAACTTACAAATCACGTAAAAAGGGTAGTAAATTCAATCATAAGATCAATGCGACACGGTACAATTTCGAAACACTGCTAACATTATGATAACTGTTATTCATGTCCACAAGCCACGTTTGTGCGACTCGACACGCGTTTGAGCGCCGGGTATGACCATGCCGTCGCGCGTCGGTAGTGTGTACGACCTGTAACACTGCTTAGCCAATAACCAACCAACCAAATACTAATACTAATTTTATATTGAGAAGGTACACTATACCAGAGCGTGATAGGCTATCATCAGCCTAGCCTTCTCCCAAACTATCTTGGGGTCGGTTTCCAGTCTAACCGGATTAACAGTATTTTACATGAACCGACTGCCTATCTGACCTCCACAACCCAGTGACTGGGTAATACGATACCCCTTGGTAAGACTGGATGTCAGACTTTTCGCTTGTGACTACTATTAACGGCTGTCAAAGGTCTGCAAATAACAGCCGGGACCAACGGCTTAACGTCCTTTCCGAGGCACGGAGGAAACTTGGTATGTAATTATGGTCACCCATCCACGGACCAACCTCGGCAAGCACGGCTTAACCCTAAAGAACGACCCTTGCGGCTGTTATTATTTAGCCACGAGCTCCTCAGAGCGTCAAGGCACTTATTCTCCCCGTCATTGCGACCATTTTTTGTTTTAGACAATACCTGGGAACCTTAAAGTTACGGATATATTGGCGGTCAAAGTTCCAACTCATTCACGAGTTTTCATGTTATAACTTTAGTTTTTTTAAATATCTCCACGACTCCCGTAATATTCAGTGCATCCATCACGACAATGTTTTGCGTTCGTAACATTGAGTCATACCGTGAAAAGTGACGCTTGTTTGAACGCTTCGTGAAGGGTCCCTTGCCCCTTGTAATTAAAACGTTCCCATGGGATAATCTCTGTCCATATCGCTATCAAAGCCGCCGGCAAAAGCCAATAACCATCTAACCAATTTGTACGTTCCCCAGGTCCGGCCTCGACACATTCGTGAAGAAGAGGAACTTCGACGAGATCGACAGGTCTTCGATGCCGTTCCCCTACGCCACCAAGCGCTTCTACCACGTGTACGGAACCAACTACCTTGATCTTGATACCCCTGTGTAAGCCGGGGTAACGACCTTAGCCGACCGGGATGTACTCACTGTAATAACGATCACACATTACTGATCTACATAGAACACTCCGATCAGCAACAATCATCATCATCTGCCTAGCCTTATCCCAAATTGGACCAGTAACAATGTATCCCAAGAACTACCGATATTCGCTTCCAAAACAAACTGAGATGGTGTTTCTTTACTTCATGTGACTGCCTCGTTGATCAGGCCCCCTATTCACAAACGCTCGGATTCGATTTCGATTCGGAAAGTCGTATGTCTATCTCGCTCGCTTTCGTAATGCCAAAACAAGATAGACGACGACTTATCGAATCGACATTTGTGAATACGGGGGCTGGTCTCTCAAGCGCTTCTGCTGAGCATTTGGTCCTAGGTTCAAGTCCCAGGTCGGTCAAAACGTTACTAGGATTTTTTCAGTAGCAGCCCTGGAACTGGATTTGTGCCCAGTTATTGGCACTAGCCGTCTATTACATTGGACTTTATCATAACTGACAACATGTGGGTGTATTATTAGGTACACCTCTGCCTAACTTCGAGGACTACAGCTCTTATGTTATGTTCAATGTACTAATGCATTCTTTGTGTTACAGTTCGAACTTCGACAAGAAGAGGTACAGACCCGACTACCCCATGGACGAAATTGACCTATCTCACTTCCCTATCGGCTCCAAGAGGTCTCAAGACACCTACCCCCTGCTCCCCCGCAATCTACTGTAAACAACAGAACCTAGCTACCGTCCTATTTCATTACCGTTTTGTCCACTTTTAACCTTCTTACTTCGGAACTCTGTGATTGCCAACTAAAACAATTTCGTTCGATGTAACATTAATGGTCTTGTCTTTATCTTTCTACAATACTAAAAGTTCTTAGTTTTTCTAAAAAAAAGTTTTAATGATGTCCAAAGACCTCCGTCAAAAGTTTTATCTTCACCGAACTAGGTGGCTACCTACACATGTTTAACTCATACTAAATTTCTCATTCTTCTTTAAATATCTAGTTTAGATAAATTATTAGACTTATATGATATTGTAAATTTCTCTTATATTATAAAATTGTAGTAAACTTATATTTGTAAGGAGGGAGAGGCTTAGATTCTATCTAAATGTTATAACAGTATTATCGGACAACCTTTAGAAAATAACCTGAAATACCTGTACCTGTGAATTTCTTTTACCCTAAATTTCATTATGTACTTACAATTTAAGTTTGTTTAATCATAAATTATTATGAAATAAATAAAAAGATTATGAATGTTCTTGGTGATTTCTCTTCGATTCCCGTACACAGGCAAAACTGTAAATTCTCAGATTCAAAGCAAATATAATTAATGTTCAAGTTTGCGTAGCACCCTGGATAAGTTACATAACGAACGGTGTCCCTTATCTGTTTGTTGGTTAGACGAGAAGGGACAAACATTGGATAATATCTGGCCCAGGGCTCTCGCAAATAGCTTTCATAAATACATTATTTTTACTTTGACAAACTTTAATTACAAACTACATTATTATACAACGATTAAATTTAATTCTTAAGACAACAAACTTATAATTTCGCTTTTGAATTCCTTAAACATTAAATGTTAAAGGCACAGATGAACTCTTTGAGAAATAACAAGTATTGTTGGGCTACCGAAATTGTTTTCAAAGGAATTCAATCCAGATCTTTTCTTATCTGACGAGAGAGAGAAGAAATGTCTACGTCAGACAGACTTGAAACCGCCCATATTATCTACCTACGAGGTTTCTAGAACTTTCCTTTCACGTAAACTCTCCAAATGAAGTGTAAAAGTAACATAATTTGTCAAAAACACGCACACAGTTAGCCCAACAGCGCGGGTGGTATCTAAAAAAAACTTTTAGATAATTAAAACCGAAAATTTTATTATACGTATGTACGTCCATGACCATTCAAACAATCACGTAGAGAGATTAAACGAATCAAAGTCCACGAAACGGCTCATAAAAGCGAGGTGTGCCGAGATTGCGACGACAAATGGCGACAAATGGCCGATGACTAACGTTTCTAAGTAATTAAAGTTCTGGTCGGAACGCAATCTAACTAAACAATCTAAACTGGGACAAATAACCGGCGGTACAGCCACATTCGATTAAAAACTCGCGAACACAATGCCGAAGTAAATCAACAAACAAACTTAGTTGCAGGTGCCAGGTAGAGACGTTAGTTTTTTAATTAATCTAAGACATTTAGCACTTAACTAGGGTCCCCTACCCTGTTAAGACAAGTTTAATCGTTTTTTTTTTATAAGCTGCTTATATTTTCTAGTTACACCACACTGTATACAAGTTATTGGTTGGACATCAAAATCAAGTAAATCTACATCAAATCAGTGAGAATTACTTTAAAAATATATATATCAATCATAATTACTGGGGAGCAGCGGTGGCCCAGTGATGGCAGCCCCGACTTACGAGCAGTAAGTCGTAGGTTCGAACCCAGGCAGCCGCATTACTTTGTCTAATTTATTTAACCTGCGCTCCTCTCAAAACGGTGAAGGACCATCATCATGAGGAAACCGGCATGCCCTAGAACTAAAAATTCGAAGACATATGACATCTACCAACCCGCACTGGGCCCTCGTGGTGGATTAAAGCCCACTCCCTCTCATTGAGAGGAAGCCTCTGTTCCAGCAGTGGAAACATTATAGGCTGATGGTGATAATTACTGAGTTTTCCCATCAGCAATTGCTTCGTAGCAGCCCAGAGATAGGATTTGGTGGTTGATGGCCAAAGGCTTGCTATCAACCAATAAGGACATAGGACTACGACTTAAAAATAATATTATGCAAAATGTGGGTATGCTAGTGCTCCACCACATCTCTTCCTAAGCCTTCGGGTTTTATTTACGCAAAAATTGCTGAAGATAAATATTAGTCTAATGTTTTTTCAAACTCAGCTTAAATTCCCTAGAACAGGGCAGTATTTCAAGTAAGAGTTTCAAAGTATGTAAGAGTGAGATAACGGCAAATAGCAGCTAAGTGCTAAAAGAGAAGAAACAGTACGTGGACGCCTGTTGCTCTGAAGTGGCCTGCGCAAATAATTGACAAGTACGCCATTAGAACCAGCTAAGTAGTTAGACACTGTTCAATATTTCTCAGTTTTATAGAGCCTTTTTAAAGTACTTTTAACTAACTATACTTGTTTGGTATTTCGAATTTCTTCGATAACACACAACCTATATTGATAATCATTAGCCTAACTGTATTTTGTATGGAAATTAACTACACTTACTCAGCCCGCAGCTAAACCGCGAAATGTAGTACCCAAACCCAATGCAATTAATTGTCTATTCATTACATGAACTGCGAACCGCAATTGTTTTAGTTTGTTTTGATACAACACTGTGAACTGTTGACATGAATACAGAACGCTTTCAACAAAACCCGAATGATGGAACGACTATATTTGATGAATGGCCATAGAAGCGGACATCCCTAATACATCGCACGCAGCTTAGCGTGCTGTCATATATTCTCTTATTTTTTATAGATGCAACTGTGTTAGTATAATCGTTTCGTAGTAAATTCGTAACCGTTTCTCAGGATACTCACTATCTATTCGTAGCAAGCACGTAGCTGTTTCTTTTATTTTGTTAGCTCGTAGTCGATATTTAGGTAGCCTCGTAACTATTTCACTGCAAGCTTATGCCTGTAAGCATCTCGTAGGAGTTTTCGTAGGCATCTCGTAGTCGTTTCGTAGCAAGTTCGTAGCCGTATCGTAGTACTTTTTCAGTCTCCATCCAGCCTTATCCCGTTTCATTTGGAGACAGCTCTCCCCTTCATTTTTGGTAACTAGTGTTTAGAACTTTCTTTAGGGTGATATGAATGATGGATACCTAAGTTATGGAGGACCCTCTATCTATTGCATCTTAGGACCAGTGCAGTGTCAAGCGCATCACACACAGAAAGCGGGCGAGGGCCGGGTGGTGGCGCCCGACCAGCGCCCGACCAGTGCCCGACCAGTGCCCGACCAGCGCCCGACCAGTGTCCGACCAGCGCCCGACCAGCACCCGACCAGCGCCCGACCAGCGCCCGACCAGCGCCTGGCCAGCGCCCGACCAGCGGACGGCCCGTGCCCGTACCGTGCACGTTCTCTGTATGATGTCGTCCATATAAGAACATGAAATACAGATTCCAACACCCGCGCCCGCTCCCTGTGTGTGATGCGCTTTAACGCTTAAGAATTGACTGATCACGTGATTTACACATCACATCCCTTAATATTGTTGAATAAACAATTGCGGCTGTATTGTACGTGTGTGAATTTATGTCTACTCATTGCTAATTAGTGTCCTATATAGTCTCAAATAGCCTCATTAATTTTAAACGCCACTATAGGGGCGAATTTTGTACGTTCAATTACTGTTCATATTAAAAGACCAGTAGGTATTATTTCGTAAAGCAATCACTATTTTTCGATTACTACAAATAAGTTTCAGCTAGAACGTGTACATTAAGTTCAGTGAATCATCTTCATCCGCCTCCTACGAAGCTGAAAATCGAAAAGAGTATGTAATGACAAATAACAAATCCTCTGTAACGAGGGTCGATACTATCTTGTTGAATAAATATCTAACCTTACCTTCGTATACAACACGTACGGTCAACCACACGAAAATTGTATTTTTTTTTACATTGAAAACAATAATATTCTCTCGACCGAATTTCGACGGCGGCCAATTTCATCGGAGGTTAGCTAATTACGCCTAGATAGCCTAAGCAGGTGAACGTCTCAGATCGGTGAATTAGTGGTAAGCTCAATGTCCACTCGGCATTGCTACATTCACGAACTGTAGCAAATTAGCCGCGAAGAGCTCCTTGCGAGCTTTTGGCAAAGAAGAATGAGTCTAATAAAACGTACATAAGTTTTATATTCCATTTTTTAATTTAAAATTAGACGTAGCATTGAAGGAAACACCTGATTTAAAATCAGGGGCCTTGCCATGACCTTTAACAAATCAATCTTATCACAGGAACATTTTGTTTCAATTGCATAATAAACACTGGGCATTCGTGTGTGCGCTTACACAGTTACACTCTTTAGTTTCTTTACTCACATTATCCGATTTGACGACAATCCGATAAGACTGGGAAGCATCCAATACTGACAATACTGTAATAGCATTGTAGTAAGGGCGGTTTTCGTTTGTTTGACTGTACCACGATATGAGAGAGTGGAAATATTGATAGGAAATGGCCAAAGAATATTGTTCAATGACAACCGTACAACCGTCGTTATTTGATGGGGCTTGTTTCAATTTCCTTCACTATTTGATACTATAGATTATATTATATCAATATTTTTTTCATTAAATACACACCTAACATACGATCATATCATTCTATAATAGGTATTTCTGATTAAATAAACAAAAGTGGTGAAATGTGCGCTACTATGTGGTACAGCTCTGCTGACCCCTTTATTACACGGCTGGCGGTCTCGGGGCTTCGCCCCCTGGCCGCGGAGGCCATACCTCGGCTCGTTATGTTTTTTATAAACATAAATTTAAAAGTTCAATATTTCTCTAAAGACAATTTCAAGCCCATAAATACAGACTAAGCCAGATGTGTTAGAAACAGGTAATCTGCGCGGTCTCCGGATGCCATTTGTTTCATAATAACTTAACTTTCTCACCCTGATGGTGAAGCTTCATAAAAGAAAGTACATAGAAAAATATCTGTCTTTTATTCCTCCGATAAAATTAACTAGATAAAGTTCAAGATGACCTTAAATCTTCATAGCGAAACGAGAGTATTAGCGATCAAGAAATGACCTCAAAAAACAATAAAATTGTTAATAAGGTTAACAGAATTCATAAAAGTGGATCAAATTGATATCCATTATGGGTATAAATATAAATAAACATTTATTGAAATTACTTAAACATATTGAGCTAGATTTTGCCTGTAGTTTCGCCCACGCAGAGTTCGGAAACTGTCCAATGTGGACGTACCAAAAGCAAACTATGGGTAATGTACTGTTCTCCGCATTTTGTGACACAGGTGCATTCTTTCATGAGACTTTCTGTTTCTTCTTCCATATCCTTACCCTGGTTACGATCTACCTGTATACCAAATCCCGCCAGATACCGACAGTCTGTGGAATTCAGTGGCGGCTTCTCTGTTCCCTGATCACTATAAGCTGGAATTAGACGTGGAAAATTATTAATAGCGAAGTGGGAAGGTCTAGCAACCGAAATTATGATACAGCCATGCTATTGTCATCCTATTGCACTGGCTGGACATGTACACTCAAATCTATGGTTCTTTCTTCAAAAGACCATCTCAGACACTTATCTGCATAGTCCTCATGTGAGTAGGCCATGATTATGTCTAGACCTTAAAAGAGAGAGTGACCCCTGAGCTTGTTTCGGCTGTTTCTTCTCAGAGTAGTCAGGTACGAAATACCGGTCTCATCTAGTTTTAAAAAAAGACGACGTGTTAAAGTGTTTGTAAGAACCTATTTGCAAAAATAAACATCATTTCATTTTATATGGATCTCTTGAAAAGTCGAGTGAATAGTTCTAGGCAAGCGTGCTCCACCCTAGGCCGCATCATCGCTTCAAATCAGGCGGGTTGCGGTAAAACGCAAGCCCATTCAGTATTAAAAAAAAAGATTTCTTTAAAATCCGTTAATCCGTTGAGGCGTGAAAGGTAAAGACCGAAAAAGTTACTTTTGCATTATAACATAACATATAGTAGGTATTAGTATGGATGATAATGAACAAAACATGATCTCATTTAACAACCTATTTATTTAGGCTTATTCATGTTTTGATAAAGTTTCGAAGCGGCGATTCCGGATGGGATTATACTTAATACTTTGCAAATAACATAAATCGACTTTTCTGTTTAAATATGAAACAGTATCCATTGAGTAGACTGAAGAATTTGTTTTACATGTTAAATTGATGCGAATATTATGTTTATTTTTTATGTAACGAGATTTAGGAAGGTAAAGCTAGCTCGAATGTTAGGAAGATTTACGAAGATATTAGATTGATTTGGCTATACGATCACCCATCTCAGGCCCTTGCATGCTCTAGACAAGCGTGCGTTGTAAACGTAACGTCCATATTTCGATTTTAAAATTAAAAGTACTCGTTTCACATGTAATATTTTCATAATTTTAAGCTAAATTAAATCAAAAATGTTAGATTAAAATACTATAAGATAATTGTATTTTCGAGGCCGTAGCATGAGCGCGCGGTATCAACATGTAAATGTAAACATCTTGATATAGTAAGCTGGACTAAACCTATCTCCTAAAATTAGAGAATTTCATATAACATACTGTATAAATAAACTCAAGACTTTTTCCCTCACGGGTAGGCAGAAACCGCAAAATGCCACCTGATACGATCCTTGCAATTATACTAGACTTACATTATTGTCTTAAATAGTCAAACATAAACATCATCTGCTTAGCCTATCTGACCTCCACAACCCAGTAACTGGGTAATACGATACCCTTTGGTAGGACTGGATGTCAGACTTTTGGCTTCTGACTACTCGTAACGACTGTCAAAGATCTACAAATGACTGCCGGGACCAACGGCTTAACATGCTTTCCGAGGTTCGGAGGAAACCCGGTATGTAATTATGGTCACCCATTCACGGACCAGCCTCGGCAAGCACGGCTTAAGCTTAAAGATCGACTCGTGCGGCTGTTTTTATTTAGCCACGAGCTCCTCAATAGTTAAACATGTACAACAATGTTTAATTCAATTCTGTTCTAAGCTTCTCTGAACACCGACAGTGATATCAAAGTCTAAAACATCAATGTCTCCATGAATATCAAATGTTCCTAAGGTTCTAACAACCGTTTCATAGTTTGACCTCAATATCCATTGCTTAATATGCATCGTAAGTCCAAACTTGCTGCAAGGGACTGGTGACTTGATCTCAGGCTATCAATCATTAATTCAACGAATAGATTGGATTTAGGCCCGCATAAATTCGGCCTACAAATTGGCTCCTTGAAACTTTATAAAACTTTCAACAATACGTGGAGAGCCCTCAAATCTGATTATAAATGTCGAATACATACTCGAAAATCAGCGGCTGGACGGCTAATCGACGTCTGGGGTGCGTATGGAGTTAGATGCAGACTTTTTAGACTGCCTCACTGGTCTTGTGGTCTTAAGCGCGACTACTGAGCATGAGGTCATGGGTTCGATTCTCAGGTCGGGGAAAGTGGTATTGGGTTTTTCCATCGGGACTTTCTCATTATTAGCCACGGAGTCAGGATTTTTGCCCGCAGTTGATGACAATAGGCTCGCCCCTATTAAAAAGACTTAAAGGCGAAATGTGGGTGTACAATTAGGTACACCTCTGCCTAACCCCTCTGGGATTACAGTTGTAATGTTTATGATGACAACGACTTTTTAGGTCCGGACTACTACCGTGCGTCGGTATAATTAAAAAAAATATATATTTTTTTTACACGGTGTAAATCACCTCATCACGAAGCCGTCAAGCAAGGCTTCTGTACAAGAAACTAAGTAACTTTACGCAAAAAATATTGCTGGGAAACGACTTTTTTTTGGGGGGTGAAAATCATGTTTTGTGTTAGAACTCAATGTAACGCATTCAATACATTGTGCTGATGGACAGATTGAATAGTACGGGGGTCGTGGAGGTATTTAAAGTAAAAATCTTACATTACAAACTTGTATTTAAAAAAATACTTGTCAAAAAATTGGAACTTTGACCCCTATTATCTCCGTAACTAGAAGGTTCCCAGGTATGGTGTAGAACAAAAAAATGATCGCAATGACAGGTAGAACCAGTGCCTTTCGGCTTCGTTAAGAGGTGTTTTACACCCTTTAAATTCATAAAACGTTTACTTTTGTCGTCCATAATTTATTCGTCATAATTTGTATGTTTTTTGTTGGAGATTCTTAAAAAAATGATACTCGTAGAAAGATCTTAGCCCGAGATCTGTAAATTTTACATAGCGCATGCTTTGATTTAGATATGTAAGCGTCTGAAAAAAGGTTAGTCAAAATACGTGCTAAGTAATGTAAAAAGATCGCCACCTTGTCATATTTTGGGCGAGTAGTGAGCCGATCGACACAATTTTTTGTTCCAGTACATATAGTTCGCCATATTTCTGGAATTAAAAGGTCAAATGGAGTTGCCTTTTAACAATTATCAACACCTTCGATTGCGATGATAATGAAAACCTGTCGCCCGGTGCTACGCCCTTTATGTAACGTGTTAATCAACATGACACGATTTCAGTTATTACTGATGTTTTATAAATTCATACAGGGTGTAAAGGACAACGACGCAAAAACCCTTACCACGTACTCAGTTTCCATTCGGAACCATCATAGAAATTTTGTTCGGGAATTTAAAAAAAAAAACTGCTTATTTAGGTTCCATTTGATTGGGCATAGCCATGACATGTATTGTTAACAAGGTAAAATAAATGCATTACAAAAATGTTGTATTACAACTGAAAATGGAAAAATGAAAAAAGTTTTTTGCAAAAAAAACAAAACCAACAAATAGTGGAAAATACTTTAGCTTAATTCTGAAGTCGGTGACTTCTATTTCATTGATTGAGTTTTTTTTTGCCACGGTCTTCTGAAGCTAAAAGCTATTTTCCACTATTTGTATTTTTTAATTTGATTTTTTACCACCAATGGATCCACGTGTACAACTGTTCATACAGAGCATTCAAGCGTTTATGCATTTCAAAAACTTGATAGAAAGTAGTAGTATTTTACCTACACATTTTTTTTTTGTTATTTAGGAATTCCAGTTATACGTCGGCACCACTCAAGCAAATATCGAAGTCGCCGAATAAAAGACTTATGAAACAATTGGGTCAAAAAGAAAGATTTAAGATTTCAGTCATAAAGAACTTTACAAAAAAAGGATACTTATAAAACGTAAACAACAATAGATTACGTTTCAGTCTGTTGAGATTTCAATGTTTCCATTTTCATTTAAAATGTTTTACATCGAATCTCTTCAACATTACACTCGGATAAACTTTCATATAAAATTCTTTCAGTAGAATTGATGTTATAAAGCTGCTGTCAGAAGAAAGTGGAGAAACCTGGTACTTAATATTTTATTAATATATAGTGCCTACCAGAAGGTTGTTTATACATTACATATACAAGGTGTTGTTTTGCATCCTCGTCAAATTCAAGGAGGTAACTATGCTAATGATTCTCGTCCCGAGTCAATAATAAAATAGGTAGGTAATTTTTCTTTTTTTTTCTTTTTTACGGAAATCGGTAAGTGTGAACCACCCGTGTTTTAAACGCGGCCCGTCTGGTTCTTGCCCTATAACCTCACTTACACACATAAAAACAATTTCAAACGTTTATTCGATCATTTCTTATTCCCTAAACCACGTTAAGGAGATTATTCTGAAATATTGTAAAACTTAGACAACCAAAAAAATCAGCGTTTATTAATAATTAACTAGGTACCGTAATTTTAATTGATTATTTATGTCTTTTGTGACCACCTCCTGAAATTTGACGAGGTTGAAGGTGTTGATACCTTGTATATACAACATGTAACTTAATTAACGCACATCCTGAAAATAGTTTGTTCAGAATCGTTTACTGAATCGATTTCTATCATTTTCAATATAGATAATTTTTTATCCCAAAAATAATTAAAACTACGGAAATTAATGTCATATTAACCCTGTACAGTCAAAACAAATTGAAATGGACGTAGTTTCGTTCTGTTGTGTCGAGCGGCGCGATAACTGCTTGTGCGAATGTGTGCGTTGCGTGCGTAGTATTATGACCATAACGTTCTCCAAGAATTGGTATAACTAATTTAATAAATAACAATGCATATATTATACATGTAAAATTAAAAATTCAGTGTATGTATTATGATTATAACATCATATTCTAATTGGGGTGTTTGAGGGTGTGCGTTAATTACGTTACATGTTGTATATAAGACTGCCTTGTTAGTGCAGTGTTCGGAAGCGCGGCTGCTGAGCATGATGAGCAAGTCCTGGATTCGATTCCCAGGTCAGGACAGTGTTATTGGGTTTCCAACAGGAATTTCTCAGGAGCAGCCACGGAGTGTGGATTTGTGCCCGGTTTATGGCAATAGGCCCCTATAACATGGGAATTTAACATAGCTGGCGAAATGTGGGTGTAGGTAATATTAGGAGCACCCCTGCCTAACCCGTCGGGAATTACAGGTGTGATGTGATGCTATGTTATAAAGGGTGTAAAACATCTCTTAGCGAAGCCGAAAGGCACTGGTTCTCCCTGTCATTGCGATCATTTTTTTGTTCTACACCATACCTGGGAACCTTCTAGTTACGGAGATATTAGGGGTCAAAGTTCCAACTTTTTGACAAGTATTTTTTTTGTAAGATTTTTATATATATATTTCGTCCATCAGCACAATGTTTTGAGTGCGTTACATTGAGTTACTACCACAAAACATGATTATACACCCCCCAAAAAAAAAGTCGTTTCCCACCAATAATTTTTGCGTAAAGTTACTTAGTTTCATGTACAGAATGCTTGGTTGACGGCTTCGTGATGAGGTAATTAGTGACCGATACTTAAACACGTGATTATTATCATGATAACAAACAACTTTCCCAAAGAAACATTTTTTTATACCCATTCACTTTTATTACAATAATTATAAAAGCTGTATGGAATTCTCGCGCGCGCGCCTGTGACCTTCCCGCTTGCGATACAGGCGGGGACACAGGCCTTCTCTCTATGAGAGGGAGTGGGCTGTTATCCACCACGCGGGCCCAGTGCGGCCCGGGTTGGAAGATGTCACATGTCTTCGAATTTTTAGTTCTAGGACATGCATGGTTTCCTTCAGATGTTTTCCTTCAGCGTTTTTGAGGGCAGCGGTGATGAAATAAATTACACAAAGTTATGCACCTGCCTGAGTTCGAACCCACGGATTACTGCTCGTAATTCGGGGCTGCCACCACTGGGCCACTGCTGCTCTCCCTTGATTGCATATTACGCTATTAATATGCATCATCAATGCGTATATAATATTCCATACACAAACATAAAAGGGCTGTACAGTTGGCAGGTAATTAATCTTCCGTGCCTAAGTTACATGGTTTCCGCGTAACGTCGCGAAGGAGGTGTAGTGTTGGGTGCAATCGATGCGTGATTCAATTGTTTTCAATTACATGCACCGTCATGCAGCTACTAATTAATGCTCACAGAAAGTGCATCGTCATCGAGATGCATCGCACAGGATGTTAGGTGCTTAATCGAACAAGTAATTATCGCTCCATTAATCTTATAGCCATCTTGATTCCGATTATCATACGCCTTGTTAGCTAACACAATGTATTGGTACTGAGTAGCTGATGAGCAGTCTGATTCTCGTCTTTGGTCTGACGATGTGTCTAATATCACCAAACCAATTAAATTGATTTAAAGGGCGTAGAAATGCAGAGAATAGCCAACTTTGCATGATTTACCCATGAATTTGAACGGCAAACTGACTATTGTGCTAATTCCTTGCACGCATAAACAAAATAAGATAAATGACTTTACCTTATTTTCATTTAGAACCTAGATAAATCTCTGACAATTTATTTACTATCTCAGAT
The DNA here is from genome assembly GCA_963082945.1 of Cerastis leucographa. Classification (NCBI taxonomy): domain Eukaryota; kingdom Metazoa; phylum Arthropoda; class Insecta; order Lepidoptera; family Noctuidae; genus Cerastis; species Cerastis leucographa. Next base: position 8,900,927 of record OY720361.1, read on the forward strand.
ACCTAATTATACATTTAACGAGCATCTTGTTACAACATTACGGAGGCATATATGGCAGCGGTGTGGAGACGTAAACCGTGTGTAATTAAAATGTTACGATGTAGAGAAAGCTTTATTTAGTATCCATGTTAGAAAATAAGTTCTTAGCTATTCAACAACATTCATATATACAGGGTGTAACGGAAAGGGTATATTCATCCTTAAGGGTATGCTACAGACCATCAAACTGAACATGTATCTCAACATAAAAAAAAAAAATACAGCAACAACAAAATATCAGCTGCATACATTTGGGTCGAATATGTATTGTAATTTTCTATGGGGCAGCTGATATTTTTTTTTGCTGAAAATCATGATTTATGATGAGCAACATGTTCAGTTTGATGGTCTGAAGCACACCCTTAAGGATGTATATACCCTTTCCGTTACACCCTGTATACCATACATAACAATCGGTCTGAGGAGCTAGCAGAAGCTCGTGGCTAAATAATAACAGCCGCTCGGTTCGATCTTTAAGGTGAAGCCGTGCTTGCCGAGGTTGGTCCGTGGATGGGTGACCATAATTACACCTATACTACTACCGAGTTTTCTCCGTGCCTCGGAAAGCACGTATGTTAAGCCGTTGGTCCCGGCTGTCATTTGTAGATCTTTGACAGTCGTTACGAGTAGTCAGAAGCCTAAAGTCTGACATCCAGTCTTACCAAGGGGTATCGTATTACCCAGTTGCTGGGTTGTGGAGGTCAGATAGGCAGTCGCTTCATGTAAAGTACTGGTACTCAGCTGCAGCTAGTTTGGGAAAAGACTAGGCAGATGATGACGAACAGTCGGTCTGTCCCAGTATGGGTGACCATCCACTACCAAGTTTCCTAGTGATCGAGATGCACGTTGAACAATTGGTCCCGGCTGTCATTTGTAGATCTATGACAGTTGTTGCAGGTGGTCAGTGGCCAGAGAACCAGTTATACCAAGGTTTATCGCTTTTCCTAGTAATTCAGTTCTGAAGGTCAGACAGGCTCCATGTAAAACACATTCACAGCTGCATCCGGTTGGCAAGGCAAGGCAGATGATCTATCTATAAGTTATAGAAGATTTCCTCATAGGTTTTATTTAATTGATTTGATAGTAAGACGTCTGCTTATTTAAACGCGAACTAGGGATTAAGTCGTATTTTTCGAATACACTCCATAAGAAACTTACCTACGACTTTTTTTTCAAGATAAAGGTTCTCATATAGATATTTAATTTAACTTTCGACAATTTCTAAGAGCTCGAAGGCCACTTTGAACTCTCAAGTAATTGCTGCCTCAAAAGGATAATTCTATCAATTTATTTTACTCAATAGAGTAAAATGTAGGGTATCCTATTGCATTATGGAAACTCCTTGAAATTACTTGAATTATAAAATTATTTTCATGAGAAAACCATGATTTGAGTCTGCTATTATACCGTTTCAAATGAAAGTAGACATGTAATTTGCTAAATAAAATCTGCAATCGGTCAGAAAAACATGATAAGTTTTAATTTTTTTTCAGTGTGTAATATTTGCGCCCGCGTTATTCATGGGTACAAAACAAACATAGGGTAGATACTGGATACAGTCACAAGTATAATACGACGGCACGGTTAGCGCAGTGGTTGAGCGATTGACTCCTGCGCTACGTTTCGCGGGTTCGGTCCCCGCGCGGAACAAATATTTGTATGGCCTACAGATTGTTTTTCCGGGTCTGGCTGTTTGTGTATGTGAGTTTAAATATTTGTAAACGTATCCACGATACAGGAGGAATTCCTAGAGTAGGGATTAAAAAATACCCTCGAATGCTCTTGTGTTATAGCATAGCTATGGAAAAGTTGATCATGTTTCATAAATAGCATGGATATTACGTTCGCAACATGTTACGTTCGCAACATTATGTAGGTAGGTTTTCTATCAACTCTTTTCACAAAATCGTTTTTGAATCTTACGTATGTAAATATAAGTTATTCATGCTGTTGTCTGAACACACCTTCTTATGACACGGTCTGACACGTGTGCATTTTAAAGACCCAAACTTTAAACTCTACCTCAAATAAAACTAGTTTCCATGACTTTAGAAAGATCTAGCAAGGGATTTTAACTTGTTAAGTTTTGAGTAGTTGCATAACTTACCTTCTTGTGAGCCACATTACATTTTAAAGCACCCGGGAAGAAACGTGACAGGCATTGACCTACATTTTGACCCATTTGCTAAATGCAAAGTTCAAACTGAGTCACCGAGTCACTGCCTCACAGATATACAAGATAAAAAAATTGTGCGTGGAGTCCTTGCGCGCGGAAGAAGTGAAACTTCGGAATACTACACGCATGCGTTCGAGTGCGATGCATTCACTCTCGTTATTTTATTTATTGAGCTTCTAAATAATATTTTGTTGTTTTCTTGTTGTATTATTTTTATTACATAAGTTTATCGAGGTTATTCTACTCATGGAAATTGAGCGAAGGCTGGTCACACCGAAGAATCGAATGCATGACTGTTTGCACGCCATCTTGCGTACCTAGTAGAACTACGTAGTCACAAATCTTGTAATACTGCCATCTCTTAGTGAGTTTTAGAAATGCTAGCGGTAAACTTGTTGGAAGTCGCATAAGAAGTTTCGCGTCTTACGTACCTATAAACATAATGTAACATCACGCCTGTAGTCCCCGATAGGGTAGGCAGAGGTTTACGGCCCATGTAATAGGGGGCGAGCCTATTGTCGGGCACAAATCTAAACTCCGTGGCTGCTATATTGAGAAATTCGTGATGGAAAAACCCAGCGACACTTAGCCCGACCTGGGAATCGAACCCCGGACCTCATGCTCAGCAGTCGCGCTTGCTATCACTAGACCAAGGAGGCAGTAATAGTTATTCGTATTTATGTACGCGTGTTTTCTATGTTATAGTGCTGATATCGACGCCATAAAGTAATAATTCGAACGGCTTATATTAAAAATTAATAATTCAGCATACAATGTGTAGAGTATCGACACATGTTAACTGGCACTAAATGCCTTCCAAGGAAACAAAGACATGCCGTCCGGTCTTTTGCCATCGTCGCGTGCCAAGTCATTGGGTTCTAAAACAGCTGGAACGTCGACGGTGACAAGACCTCGTTGGACTTGACTACCCAGAACTCGTAATATACACACTACATTAAACTTATGCTAGCCTAGTACTTTTGCTGGGTTATTTTAATTTCTTATTATTTTTACTAATTGCCTTTTGATGTGTTATTATCATTACTATTTGTAATGTTTTCCTTTCTTTTTTAGCACGGACAATAAATAAAAGCCCGTGCTACTACTTTCAACTGCGGTAGTAAGAATGGTAGTAGCACGGGCAAGTCACGGGTACGGTACAGACAACAGGATGTAGGCACTTAGTTAATGTACCTATCCTAGGGGCTCCACACAGTAACCACTTACGCGTGTGCTAGATTGCTGTTTGCTTCCATTGGGTTAGCATAGAAGCCTAGTCCCAACATAAAGGAAAAGTACTAGACCATGGAAATTGAAAGTAATTTCATCCTGACAAATTATATTTCAAGCAGTTTTTAATAGAGTATCAAAGCTAAAGACAACCCAAAAATTGTAAATTAATCATCCGAGTTTGTCTTGGCGTTAAGTGTCTAATTTTAAGGGATTGTACACCTTGAGATTGTTGCCTTTGTACAAAATTTAATTAATTTTCATAACAATGTTTGCGCTCTGTTAACTGAAATAGAGCAGATAATATTTTTTGTAATAAAACACGGGTCTGTGTGGTTGTTTCATCAATTAATCGTTTCTACCTACATAATTGATAGACCTTGAATACAATACCTATTTTACCCTAGATTTTTAGTGTAGGTAAAGGCGGAAACACACTTACGTGTCGTGGCGTGTCGTGACGCAATCGGTTTCATACATTTAATATGGTTAGGGACATATTTGCATGGCGTGTCGTGTCGCAACGATGTATGAAACCGATAGCTTCTGGCGCGTCACGACACGCCACGACACGTAGGTGTGTTTCCGCCTTAAGAAGTACCTCGCACCGTCGTCGTATGTACCGCTACAGAATTTTCAGCATCAGCAATTGCCAAAAAAAGGTAAAATAAGGAGCAATGACTTCGACATTTCACTGAGTATTCATTGAACTTTCTAAAAGTTCATAATCAGAGACGTGGAATAAGAAATAGGAATAAGAGAAAAAGTTAGTTTTTATTTGCTTTTTCTTTTCATTTTTCTACATTGTTGCTGATGGACACAAAATCATAGCTTAGCTAATAAATAGTTTAGAAATAGAACATTTTAGGTAGGTGCTTGCATTATTTTGCTTATGGCTGCGTCCACACAAAATACTTACATTAATTTAGAAGAGCACAAAGATACTGCTTATTTCTTAAGAAATTTCTTCCAGCACACCTGCGTGTGTTCTGCCCACAATGACGTAAGGTGCTGAAACATGGACGCTCACGCAGGAGGCTGTGTACAGACTGAAACTGGCACAGCGAGCCATGGAGCGTTCCGTGCCTGGCATATAGCTGATAGATCGAGCTCCTAACGTCAACATCCGAAGACGAACAAAGGTTTTCGATATTGGAAATGAAACGGGAGGCCTATACGCAGCATTGGGTGAATTCGGGCTGTGGATGATATTGATGAGACCTGTGAGAGAAAAGTTGGATTAGAAATGTAAGTACAAACAGTGTGTAGAAAAAAACAATACATGCACACAATCATAGCTTATTTTTACCACAATATTACTTGTATTAAAAATTGCAAATCACATCGTTTCATTGTACATACCGGTAGCTTATTGCGTTTGTGACATTATCTCAACAAAGAGTGACACTCAGAATGCTGTACACCGAGACAAAGCAAAAAATTGCATTTTTTTTAAATGCGTCAGCTGCAGGCAGTGCTTGTTACTCAGTTACGACTGTAGCTTTACACCTGGATATAAAATAGCAGGATGTGTTCAAACAAAACATAAAAGTAGAGAGCCCGTGCCTAAGCAATATTCGATTTCTTTTTCAACTTTCTTGACAAGTAACTATGTCCATTGAAATCTGATCTTACAGGATTCATCATGATAATCATCCACAGCCTAAGTTAACCCACTGCTGGGTATAGGCCTCTCTTTTCGTGTGCCAATCTCCACGGTCCGTTTTTTTTTTAAAACAATGCTTAACGCGTACTGCGTACCGCACCGTCCGGGGAGACGGTTTGGTTATGTGGGGCTTGCACCCACTTAAAAAAACCGCCGCGTGGGTCGGTGTTGCCGTGGCGGATCGGCCGTGAGAACCGCTACGTAAGACATTCGCGACCAATACAATCTCCACGATCCTGTGCCAGCCTCATCCAGGTTTTTCTTTCGATGGCAACTATGTCGTCTGCTGTTCTCGCTGCCGGACGACCCACATTTCTTTTACCAGTTCTTGGATGCTATTCGATGATATCCTTAATCCACCTGTCATCACTGCGCCTTGCTAGGTGTCCTGCCCAACTCCATTTGAGTTCAGTGACGCGATTTCCAATATAAACGTAGACGTACGAAAACCTTCGTACGTCTTCGGATTTCGACGTTAGCAACACGATCGATCAGTTCTATGCCGAGCATGGAACTCTGGACTCCCTTCTGGATTTTTCACAACAGCACATAAACTATGGTACATTCATTGACCTGCCAGGCAAAGCAACGTTTAATTTACCGAAATAAAACTTTATTTCGGTAAATTAAATTAATTTCAAACTTCGATTTCAAAGTGGTAAAGATTCATTCCCAAAATGTTGCAATAGTTTTAGGAAATCAGAAACTCTACATTTTGGAATAACATAAGCCAATAAAAAAAAAAAAAACATAATTTGTTTTTGTCTCTTCTAGCAAGTTTAGAAACGTGAAAGGATTCCGACCACTTGTTACTTGTTGTTCCGGACAAGTGCACGGATGCGAATAGAACATGCTATTTCTATACTTGCGTGCCTACCTACCTAGCCACGGGCTACAGGCTAGCGCGACGTTTTTTATTTTTAACAATTTCTTTCCACCCCGATAAATTCAATCTGACAAATATTTTGTTAAAAATACAATTCGTATCTACGCAGTTTAGAAGTTCATTTTTTCTTTTTGGTTTTGTTCTGGACGGGATGTGCGTCACAATTTTCTATAGGATGTATGTTTCTGACTTAAATATATAGATATCACGCACCTATAGAGCTACACGAGAGGTAGAGAAACCAAATTATCATTAATGGTTTACATTTTTACTCATAAAATGATATTTAATTATATTCTCTTAAATATTGTGTTAAGTAACTCTAAATGAAATATATGAAGAAGTGCCATCAAACAGCGAACAAGATATGTAAATAAATGAATACGGTTATAATAATATATAGGGTGTTCCAAGGATCCGACGGAATCCATAATTAGATTGGCTGGAATTCGTTCCATGCCGAGTCATCCGATCCCTTAGTTTAGCAGACGTGAGAGGGATGTAGAAATAATGTTTCCAAATTCAAGATACAATTTAAATTAATATCAATTTAGTACGTAGTTATCATGCTTTGAAAGATTACCTGTAGGTATTACAATTTATAACTAGTCATCGTTAGGTATCCTAGTGTTGAATACAAGTCTCGTTATTGTTGATTAGTTGATACTCTATTACGAATTCAATTTTTTTGTAGGAGACTTCTAATCGCCGTGAACAAAAGATGAGAAGCATGCTAAGTATTTTCCACATCATATTGATTTGGAACATGGTGTTACTGGTTCCATATTTTAACACTAATGTTAACACAACTTTTGGAGTAAATAAATTACATTAGGCTTATGAAAACTACAAATGAGCCTATGCTATAAACTATTTTACAAAAATACATTTCCTAATTTCTTTTGTAAATTATTTTTTCCCTAAAGACTATAAAAAATGTGTTGGCAGGAATAATAATGTGCATCACACCATTTCAACGGCGGGCGCGGCGGCGCTTGGTACAATGGCAAGGATTTTTGGGCGAGTTTGACTGAGCGGCATGTTTCCTATAAAATAGTCTGCTCAGCACCGTATTTTCAATGAAGTCGGTTAAAAAGTTTTTAAAGGAAGGAAATTGAAAACTGGCGAAGGTATTACTCACACTACAGCTGTACACACTGGTTCAAAAGACACTGGTTCTCCCTGTCATTGCGATCATTTTTTTGTTCTACACCATACCTGGGAACCTTCTAGTTACGGAGATATGAGGGGTCTAAGTTCCAACTTTTTGACAAGTATTTTTTTGGTACTCCCTTTCTTCTCCTAAAATTGTTTGTCCGAAAATCATTATCCATAACACGTTTGCTATAAACTTCAGTAACCATAATGTTCAAAATCCCGAAATTTTGTTTAACATAATTATCTTTAGTTCTAAAAGTATTCTGTCATAATATCGAGTACTATAATAATTGAATATCCTAATTTTACATGACCTAAAGTCATATGTCCTAAGTATTGTGTTAAATAATGTGTATTATTCCGAATGTTCATTTATAATATTTTTTTTAGTTCTAAACCATTTGCTCAAATTTAGGTTTTAGTGACAGAAACGAATCTCTGTAAATCCGACTCCACGCAGTCTTGTCTGCTCTACCCCTAGAGTGTAATTTAAAATCGCGTAGGCGCGAAGGGGCGAGGTGGCCCGCGAGTTGAGGAGCAGGTGGTTGTAACACTCGCCGCCGCGGCTGAGGCTGGCCGGCGAAGACGGCCAGCAAGCCGAAGCTGCGGTGGTGAGCGTTAAACCATCTGCGACGATAAACTCGCGAGGGACCGCCGGAGCCTCGCAGCGCCGGAGCCGTGACAGAAACCATGCCTGCTGCATGTTGCATGCTTGCTTGCTTGCATGCTGCATGCTTGCTTGCTTGCATGCTGCATGCTTACAAAAACCACATGTTCACAATCAACTGCTTTATTGAGTACATGTATAATAGAAGAAGTTCATAGCAAAAGCGTTGTTGTTCTAAGAATATTATTATGTAATTTGAATTTAGGACTTATAACTTTTATTGAAAACGGTTTTATGTCTTTTGTATATTATTGATTGTAGTATTTATGACAAACGGATTTAGGACATATTATATTTAGGGATTTCAATTTTATGGCATGTGATATTATGTGATACTAAGTTCGGGTGAGTTATCATTCGGACAAATGATGATTAGGACAAAAACTGTTATGGCACTTTAAATTATGGATAAAAAAGTTAGGTGACCCAAAAGAGAACCATTTTTTTAAATACAAGCTTTTAATGTAAGATTTTAAACACCTCCACGACCCCCGTACTATTCAATACGTCCATCAGCACAATGTTTTGAGTGCGTTACATTGAGTTCTACCACAAAACATGATTTTACACCCCCCAAAAAAAAGTCGTTTCCCAGCAATCATTTTTGCGTAAAGTTACTTAGTTTCATGTACAGAATGCTTGGTTGACGGCTTCGTGATGAGGTGATTTACACCGTGTATAATTCTTCTAAATATGTATATTAAACTAAACATAATATGTACCTCCTCTTGTCTCAAAATCTAGTTGGAAATGATCTTCTTGTCCTTGTCCCATTCTACTTGGGGTTGGCGCAACACGTTATCTTCTTCCATTCTCCCCTGTCAGACGACACAGCATCATTTACTCGTTTCTCTTTCACATCATTCCTCACACCATCCATCCGTCTTTTCTTTGGCCTTCCTCTCCTTCGGACTCACTTACTCTCCCTAGGACTCACTTAAACGTACCTAAATTGTGAAATAAAATATGAGTGACCTAACCTAACCTAACCTAACCTAACCCTTCGGAAAAAACAGGCGTCATGTTATGTAATCTGTACTCTAGAAATACTTTGGTACGTAATTCCATATATACAACGTTACGTTAGGTACACTAAACGCTAGGTACTGTGATTCAAAACAATAAAAGTTCAATAAAAAGTTCTAATAAACGTCATCAAATTGATTTCGATTTCGTCAAATTGAACATAAAGGACTGTACAGGCAATAGTAAGAGACATTCGGCATCAAACAACATTATTACAGAAGTTTATGATACCAACAATGTTCATTTCATTCGTAGATAATGTAGGTACAGACTGCGCAACGCACAGTAAGAAGATTATAATTAAATAAATAAAAAAATAAAAAAGATATTCTTCGTCATCGTAAGAAAGTCAAAAATCTTCAGGACTTGAGGCCCTGCGACACTTTCTAAATAAATGGACACCCGAAGACCAAGAAGATTTAATTTAAGAAAAACGATTATATGTATAATTATGAGGGAAAGAGCAGCTGCTACTGGGAACAACTGCTATTCAATATTAATAACGCTTCAACATATTTATACTTACATTTAATTACAAAATCTTTCTTTACCTCTAATAGTATTTTTGTCTCTACTCATCGCGACGTCTGTAATGAATTAATATCAGAATTCACAGAAGTTCCACATGTCTTAAGAAATTTGAAACGAAACAGTGTTGTTTTGCATCCTCGTCAAAATTCAGAAGGTTGTCACAAAATACATAAATATCAATTAAAATTACGGTACCTAGTTAATTATTAATAAACGCTGATTTTTTTGGTTGTTTAAGTTTGTGAGTATTTCAGTATAACCCCCATAACGTGGTTTAGGGAATAAGAAAGTATCGAATAAACGTTTGAGATTGTTTGTATGTGTGAAAGCGCGGTTGTAGGACAAGGATCAGACAAGCCGCGTTTAAAACCAGGGTGGTTCACAATTACAGATTTCTGTAAATTAGAATAAAAATAAAAATTACCTACCTTATGGATTCGGGGCGAGAATCATTAGCATAGTTACCTACTTGAATTTGACGAGGTTGCAAAACAACACCTTGTAGTAATAAAGTAAATTGTGCCTTTTCGTAATCGGATTTAGCTACAATTATATTAAAAAATTGTGGCAAATTGACTCTGAGCCGTTAGTGGGATGTAGATCGGACAACTCATGGATATTTGCCTCCCCAAAGAGTTGTATGCGTAGCTGCCTTTTTAATGTAAGGACCGCAAGCCAAAGACACGGCGCAGTGGCTATAATATTGATTTATGATGAGGCGTAGCTATCGCCGTATCAGTGATACGGCACCCGAACTACAGGGGCTCCCCGACTTGTGAAGTAACAAAAAAAAACAAAGGTTTACCACAATCAACCACGAAATCTTATTGATAAGTGGCCGGGAATAAATAACTAGCAAGCTTATGCTAGCCATACGATTCACATGTCATCATCATCTGCCTATCTTTTACCCAAAATTTGTTGGGGTCGGCTTCCAGTCTAACCGGATGCAGCTGAGTATTAGTTTTTTTCCATGAAGCGACTGCCTATCTGACCTCCACAACCCAGTAACTGGGCAATACGAATAATACGATACCCCTTGGTAAGACTGGATGTGCGACTTTCGGCTTCTGACTACTCGTAACGACTATCAAAGATCTACAAATGACTGCTGGGACCAACGGCACCGGTCACCCATCCACGGACCAACCTCGGCAAGCAAGCCTTAACCTTAAAGATTGACATGTGCGGCTGTTATTATTTAGCCACGAGCTCCTCCTATACGAGTCATGTGTGATGGTTTTTTATTTATATTGAAAAAATCTTTAAATCTACTCCTTTTTGGCTTCACCACACTCGGGTTCGGCCCATAAGCCCATAACACCAGTCTTAGATGTAAAGCCATGCAAAACCCTTGGCAGTAAATACCAGCTCACTTATATAGAAGACTTCTTTTAGCAGATTTAAAAAAACGTAATTTGGCCATCTCGAAATAATAAACTACCGTATGTGTATTTTTAGCTATAACTAAACGTAGTACTTTCACTGTTTCTGAACGCACTCATAGTTGGCATTGGCATTTGTACGTATTAGACGTCTGTGTAGTATAGGCTCATGTCATCTCAACAAAACAATCGGTTATCTCTTACTTACTTACGTTACGGCGTACTCCAGTAGCGCCACTCAGAGACAAAACGAATGCCAACTTGTTAATTTTTGACATTTTTCATTTAGTAGTGATATAGCAAATGGCATCGCGTGAAAATGACAGTTTGTTCTGTGAACGAGAAAATTATTTTTAAGAAATAAAATAAAGTGATTGCTGAATATTTTTATATTTCGAGAAGCCCAAAAATTGCTCAATAACTTTTGACAAACGTATTTATCAAATTTATATTAAATAAGGAAAATTGCGATCCTCGCCTATCAGATGTTCTGTCTGTGATTGCTCTTGTGTTATCATTAATTTGTGTATGTTGTTGTAAGTGGTGCATTAAAATCTGCAAAAATGACGGAGAGTACCCCAGTGGCCATGGCTACTACTACTGAACTCATCGACAAATCCAAAGAGCTCCAGAAGGAGATTCTTATGGAAAAACTTAGGTCCAAAACATCACAGTTTAAAAACTTAACGGAGACTTCCAAAGGCGTCCGAATGGCTTTGCTGGTATGTTTCATTATTATATTATTCCTACAGAAATCACTACTGAGTTCACAAATCTTCAGGATTAATAAACCCGCACTAACAACAACCTTTGAACAAAATTACTGTAACTATTGTAGAAAGTGCATTCATCATCTATTTCAAAAGTTGTTATTATCATAGTCAAGTAGGACTTCAATAAGAATCATCAAAATATCAAGTGGTTTTTCAAATAATGCACAACTTTGTAAAAAGTGGTTTAAAAAAAAAGTAAAGCCATTTGACTGTAATTTACTAAGAGCTGTGTCAGGTAAAGCTAGACAAATCATAAATTGCACAATGGTAATAAAGTTTATGATAATTTATGCAATGACACAAAACTCAACCACTATGATTTTAAAGTTGGCACTATGGTTATGCATTTTAAGTTCTTGCTGATTCACAAAACTCTCTTTTTAATAACCTTAAATCAACAGTTTTTTTTTTTAGTCCAAGATAATTTCAGCCAATTACACATTTTCAGCACAATAATACATGGCTACCTACCTAGGGATGATTGCTGTTTTATTCTAAGGCAATCAATAAACTTATACAATACCTATACTATACTTTAATACTTTCGTAAGCTTTTAAAATCTAAACTTCCCTGTGACCTATGAAATGATTCTGTTGGGTTTTTGCCAAGGTCGTAACGAGCATGGTTAACAGATGGATCTAGGTTATTGCAAATAGATCTGCCCAGCCCCTTGAATTTACACTTACTTGCTTTCATAAAATTCTCACTGAGGTACTTTATGCCCAGAAACAATAGGGGATAATCCTATTTTTTTTTCTTTGTCCGTTGGGTAGTTTATTGAAAAGTATTGGACACATATTTTTTCTTTTTTCACGTGGTCATAAAATTACGGAGATATATTGAGTTGAAATGGCGCATGACATCATATGTAGGTAAGTTTTATACCCACTTGTGACGTAGTAAGCCCCCACTCTCCAACTTTAATGAGTTCTAACTAAGTAATTATTTTATATTTTGATAAAACAAAAAATACGTGTCTAATATTTTTGTATTACCTGTCTGACGGACAAAATAGAATGTCGGTTTCTTTACCCAGTCCGATCCCCTATTGTCGCACTATAAGAGCTTTGCCATTAATTATAATAACAGAATTTAATAATTGATGATGTGCTAAACAATAATGAGACATGGACTTTTAAATCCAGATTGCTTTTAAACAAACTTATAGGTATGAAATGGCTGCTTGTTAACAAACAATTGAGGCCTAACATAACAGTGAAACCTGCTTCCTTGGTACAATTACATTGAAAAGTATAAATTGACTCTATTTGATACTAATTTACAAGAATTTTAAAGTATCTACTATCTCTTAACACATTATGCTGACAGCTGATCCATTAAATTCTCGAATTTACAAAAATAGCAGCCACGCATAAAACCCATATAAACTAATAGCTCATGCAGGCTCCCTTGGAGCAACCCTTCTCAACAAAGGTATAAAATCCGTCTGGACTGATGAGTAGTATTTATTTTTAATAAATTGGATATATTTTATGACATAGTTTTTTTTTGTTTAATGTACAGGACAAGAGATGGGGGATTGACAGTGCAGATCGCATGATACTAAAGAAGTGCCTTGACAGTTTGCAGCATTGCATCAAAGTTAGCTCCTTGCAGAGCCTCATTGAGCGCCTAGAGTGCTTATCTAGGCAGCTAGGGTTTGTAAACTTTGTCACTATTTCAACCATCTTGGCCAGAAGGTGTTTGAAGTTGCAGGTACGACTTGGCAAGGAACATTACAAGAAAATCTAAATTAATTTCTCAGTATTTTCACAATCGTCGACTGCCACTTTGGTCGAGTGGTCGCATGCGCGACTGCTGAGCATGCTGTCCTGGGTTCGATACTCGGGTTGGGGAAAGTATCATTGGATTTTCCCTTCAGTAATTTCTCAGACGCAGCCATGGAGTCTGGATTTATGCCTGGTTAATGGCAATAAGTTCGCCCCCTATTAATTACGTGGGACTTAAAACATAACTGGCGAAATGTGGGTGTAATATTAGGTACACCTCTGCCTTACCCTTCAACGATTACAGGTTATGTAATAGATGATGTTATGTTATATATTTAAACTATCTTTATGTTTCAGGCTCAAGTTCGTAGTGGGAACATCAGGAGTGAATCTATTCATATCATCTGATATGTTTTATTTGGAAATATTAGTTGACTCATCATCAGGGTCAGTAAAAGATGTTAAAATTCATCATGAAGGAAAAGTAAGTGACAATGTCCTGGCGACTATTCATCTTTTGGGTGGAAAAAAACAACAACACAAAAACTGTATTTTTCTCTATTATTTACTATCAGTATTGATATATCTATTTATTTATTCAATTTTGTGACTTATAAATTACATGTTTTTAAACAATTTATTTTATTCCGACAGATTGAACAACAAAGTTGTGAAGAACTGGTATCGTGTATATCTCGCGGGGATTTCGCTGATTTCACAGCACAGCTGGAAGGGTTAACCGCGGTTTATCAACTAGGCGCTGAAAAAAAAGTAACTTACGCCTCCATTCCTGTTACGGGGGAAGTCCGCAGGGTGTGTAGAGTCAGTACTGCCAGGGCAGTGTCGACTTGTTGTTCTGTTGACTTTTAAATCATGCAGATCCTCTGTGCAAGACCAACACTGCACAGGCAGTGTCGGTTCATGTTGCCCGATTTGTTTCTAATTCTGCCCAGAGACTCTGTGCTAAGTCAACACCGCCTTGGCTGTGCTGATTCGACGAACCTTACGGTCGGTGCTTTTGAATTTTTTAGTTATTTTTTCATTTTTATTTTCCTTATTTTTTTTTCGTATCCCAAATTCACATTCTTAAATATTTTTTGCATGTTCTATTTAACAGGTAAAATGTAAAGCATTTAGTGCTCTACAGAGCTTAGAAGAAGACTTATGTACAATGAGGCAACTTCAGAGTTTTATCAAAGATCTAAGCGCGCAAGTCCACAAGAGTCCTATTGGATTCTTGCAAAAGCGAAGAGGAGGTATGTAAGCCTTTTGTAAATATTGATATGTAATTGAAACAAGCAATTTCATCATTTGATTTCTTACTAAACAAAAATACCTATTTATTTTAGGTCACGCAATGCGTCTCACTTACTTCGTGTCGCCATACGAGCTGTTAGACAAAGACAAGGGGCTCAATCCACTTACGATTGAGCTACTAACACTAGGCAAACCTGCTGCAACCAGCGGCCTTGCTTCACTGGTCGTTCCTTCTCACACGCCTATTGGCCATTCCGCGACGGTTCTTCTAGAAGGTTCTTCGCCTAATAAACTGCAGTTGTCACCTATCATATCTGGGGGTCAGAGGCCTGGGAAGGGGTAAGATTTTTACATTCCTTTTCATTACAATAATTACAACTTAATGTTCCTAATACTTACTGGAAATTTATTTTTGATCAGATTTATTTATTTTTTCATAATCTTAGGTACCATAATTTAATAATCTCATTTCACTCAGCCAGCGTATGGTACCTCTATGCCCGCTTTCCACCGAAGCGAAGCGGATACGTGTGGGACTTACATTAGTCGAAATCCACATCATGTCTCTCCAGGTGGCCTGTTAAAACAGTATTGTTTTAATCTTATTCCAGAGAGGATAAGTAATGGCGCTGTAGGCGTTAGACGTCCTCTATAGTTCCGCCTCTTTCCCACGCTTGAATAACATTAAAACAATACTGCTTTACTGGTATGGCCTGCGATTGTTCGAACCTTGAACGTCCCTCCACTCTGCTTATATCAGCTTTGGAGGAGCCCCTTATGAATTTATCCCTTATATTTTAATTTTTGACCGTCTGTCTGTATGTAGGAATGGGCCGATCTACGCTCAACTGGTGCCTCAGAACAGTGCGATGCTGCCCGCGTGCTTCACTCTCAAACTGTCACAGCCGACTCCGCTGTGCGCCGGGCTAGCCAAACTTATACATGCCACTACAGAGGTAAGTGGACTAACAGCAACATCTTTACTTTACGCTTTGCCCAGTAAGCAAACTTATGCTCGTTTTCGCTAACCTTGGATTAGCGACACCTAAATAAATACCTTAATATTTTTTCACTGTTGTAATTTCATATCTCAGCGCCAAGCTGAATGTTGAAATCTAACAGAGTGCTTTTACACATATTCAATTAGGTAACACTTAATAGAATTCCTAAATAAATTAATAGTGTTAGTGACCTAAGTAAACAGGCACTAGTCAAATAGAAGATGAGAGTTCTATCTTAGGGAAATTTTAGTGTCATGTGGATTTGCTCATGTGTGTGGAATAGGGGATGATCACATTTTTTTTTCTTTGTCCGTCGGGTAGTTTATTGAAAGTATTGGACACGTATTTTTTCTTTTTTCACATGGTCATAAAATTACGGAGATATATTGAATTGAAATGGCGCATGACGTTACATGTAGGTAAGTTTTATACCTACTTGTGACGTAGTGAGCCCCCACTCTCCAACTTTAATGAGTTTTAACTAAGTCATTTTTTGATATTTTGATAAAAAAAAAAATACGTGTCTAATATTTTTGTATTACCTGTCTGACGGACAAAATAGAATGTCGTTTTCTTTACCCAGTCCACACCCCTATTGAACCTCATATGTGCCAACCGCAGTAGTGTCACTTAAACTAAACTTTATTTTCTTTTTTCTTCCGTTACTTGTTGTTTGTCTTTAAAAGAGGTGTCACCCAGTACCCGAGTTGTGAAGGTCAGATTGGTGGGACAGTCGCTCCATGTTAAAGACTGGTATTGGGCTGCATAGTTGGGAAAACCTAGGCAAACTAATGATGTTGTTGAGTATGATTACTCAAAAACATTTAAAAAAAATTCTTGTATCTTTTTATAGTAACTAAGTTGCATCGATTATTTTAAATTCAAATATATTTCCAGGTGGAAGTGGCAAGCGACTGGGGCAATGCAAAACCCATGTTGGGGCTGGTTGCCCAACAAGCGTACAACAAGCTCACCCCAGGGAAATTTATCGAGTTGAATCTCAGCAAAGGCCTGTTTGTGGTTTGTACCTGCTAAACCTTTTATTATTACGTGAAACGTCATACTTTTATGATTTGTGTCATTTGCATCAGATTGTGGCATATTGTAATGATACAATACCATTAACTGTAGGGACAAGATAAGAACCGACATGCTGTACGTTTGCAAAAAAATACTGTGTATTGAATTATGTGGAAAAAACGATGATTTGGGGATCCATTCCATTGCAATATAACACACATACGCTCTAAATTCTGCAGTATTTCAAATCGACATTTTCTTTAATATTATTTTATTACATTAATTGGAAGTCATGAGTGGAGAGGCCTTTGCCCAGCAGTGGGATGACGCAGGCTTTCACTATTATTATTACATATTAGCCTGTAGCTTCCCACGGCTAGCAAAGGCTTCCCTACATTCCTTCTTAACTTTACCCTTCTTCCACTTCTTCGCCGTAATTTCTTGTAACCATTTCCGTAATTCCATGTTCTAGAATCTCCCAGAACAGACGCAGTGCTACTTCCTGTGCGAGACGCGCGGACTGGACGGCTGCATGGTGTCGAGCGTGCCGTTCACGCACCCGTCGCACGTGCCGCCGCTGCTGGCGTGTCTGCGGCAGCAGGCGCTCTTCAACGCGCTCATCACCAGCTGTGTGCGCACGCAGGCCAAACAATGTACGTATGTATAGCGGGGCAAGGCTCGTTTGACGATTGAATGACATTGACAGGAGGGCGCTGTTTGTGACATTATCTGTGGAAATTGTATTGAAAAACAAGATGGCGGCGTTAGTACCATGCAACACTTTTACAGAAACCAGCGTGCAATATTTTGGGCTCATGTAGCTACTTCGCCGCCGCCGCAGGAATAGCCTGAACTAAACAACGAAACGATACTAGCGATGTGTCGGCGAGCTGGCAACGTCGCGTGCAGTGTAGATATGCCACTAGTGGGGACTTGATATTATGACAGTCGTCTTTGAGTGACTCTTCCTAAACTCGCAATTGTCAAACTAGCTCCTAGACCAGTACTATTATACATATTTTTATATTTCATAGTTTTTCATTGTTTGATCGACAGTCATAGAATTGGAGAACGTGTTAATGTTCGAGGTGAGCGCTCTGTCGTGGCAGCACATCTCGATCTCGCTGGAGCACCCGGGCGACGACAGCATGGCCACCGTGGAGCTCGAGCTCAGCGACCCGGCCGCGCCTCGCGCCTCGCTCTACACGCTGCACAGTGCGCCCGCCGAGCACATCGACGAGTACATCACCAGGGTGCTGCAGAAGACGCACTCCATACCTATAACACTCAGGTGAGATACACGTCCTCACACCGTGGAGCTCGAGCTCAGCAACCCGGCCGCGCCTCGCGCCTCGCTCTACACGCTGCACAGTGCGCCCGCCGAGCACATCGACGAGTACATCACCAGGGTGCTGCAGAAGACGCACTCCATACCTATAACACTCAGGTGAGATACACGTCCTCACACCGTGGAGCTCGAGCTCAGCGACCCGGCCGCACCTCGCGCCTCGCTCTACACGCTGCACAGTGCGCCCGCCGAGCACATCGACGAGTACATCACCAGGGTGCTGCAGAAGACGCACTCCATACCTATAACACTCAGGTGAGATACACGTCCTCACACCGTGGAGCTCGAGCTCAGCGACCCGGCCGCGCCTCGCGCCTCGCTCTACACGCTGCACAGTGCGCCCGCCGAGCACATCGACGAGTACATCACCAGGGTGCTGCAGAAGACGCACTCCATACCTATAACACTCAGGTGAGATACACGTCCTCACACCGTGGAGCTCGAGCTCAGCGACCCGGCCGCGCCTCGCGCCTCGCTCTACACGCTGCACAGTGCGCCCGCCGAGCACATCGACGAGTACATCACCAGGGTGCTGCAGAAGACGCACTCCATACCTATAACACTCAGGTGAGATACACGTCCTCACACCGTGGAGCTCGAGCTCAGCGACCCGGCCGCGCCTCGCGCCTCGCTCTACACGCTGCACAGTGCGCCCGCCGAGCACATCGACGAGTACATCACCAGGGTGCTGCAGAAGACGCACTCCATACCTTTAACACTCAGGTGAGATACACGTCCTCACACCGTGGAGCTCGAGCTCAGCGACCCGGCCGCGCCTCGCGCCTCGCTCTACACGCTGCACAGTGCGCCCGCCGAGCACATCGACGAGTACATCACCAGGGTGCTGCAGAAGACGCACTCCATACCTATAACACTCAGGTGAGATACACGTCCTCACACCGTGGAGCTCGAGCTCAGCGACCCGGCCGCGCCTCGCGCCTCGCTCTACACGCTGCACAGTGCGCCCGCCGAGCACATCGACGAGTACATCACCAGGGTGCTGCAGAAGACGCACTCCATACCTATAACACTCAGGTGAGATACACGTCCTCACACCGTGGAGCTCGAGCTCAGCGACCCGGCCGCGCCTCGCGCCTCGCTCTACACGCTGCACAGTGCGCCCGCCGAGCACATCGACGAGTACATCACCAGGGTGCTGCAGAAGACGCACTCCATACCTATAACACTCAGGTGAGATACACGTCCTCACACCGTGGAGCTCGAGCTCAGCGACTCGGCCGCGCCTCGCGCCTCGCTCTACACGCTGCACAGTGCGCCCGCCGAGCACATCGACGAGTACATCACCAGGGTGCTGCAGAAGATGCACTCCATACCTATAACACTCAGGTGAGATACACGTCCTCACACCGTGGAGCTCGAGCTCAGCGACCCGGCCGCGCCTCGCGCCTCGCTCTACACGCTGCACAGTGCGCCCGCCGAGCACATCGACGAGTACATCACCAGGGTGCTGCAGAAGACGCACTCCATACCTATAACACTCAGGTGAGATACACGTCCTCACACCGTGGAGCTCGAGCTCAGCGACCCGGCCGCGCCTCGCGCCTCGCTCTACACGCTGCACAGTGCGCCCGCCGAGCACATCGACGAGTACATCACCAGGGTGCTGCAGAAGACGCACTCCATACTGTAACAAACTTGCTTATTCCTTGATGAAAGGAGTAAACAGATTTATACATTAAAAAAGTAATTAGGGGAAAATGAATTTAATAAATGATGAAATGAAAAATACAATAAATTAGTACAAAAGTGAAGGGCAGGTTAACCGAGAACGTTTTAAATATCTCCGCAAATCTCTGAGCGTGATAGTAACTGAAGACAAACTTGCAGTCGTAGAAAGCTGGCTTGATTAAGATGAGCTTGACCACGACGAACTTGATGCAGGGCGATTTGGTAGGACCCACCAGCAGACACGTACCGCCCAATGCCAGGCTCGTCAGCTCGAAGAGCAGCTTCCAGCAGACAGGTAATGAGCCCCAGTGCCAGGCTCGTCAATTCGCAAAGCAGCTTCCAGCAGACAGTTAGCAACAGCCACGGCAGCACTAAACGAAGGCCGCTCTTTGACTCCACCAGGCTGTGCTCAAAACTCAAGATATGACAGATCTTGACTCCAAACTAGACTTAGCTGTTTTCTTGATTTTAGACTATACTGATTTCTCGTGTCCAGACTGAACCGACTCTTAACTCCAGACCAGAACCAGGGCATCTGTCAGAAATCCCTTTTATACCCTGATCTTCCGTTTCTTTTCTTCCAATCATTTTTTTAGATTCAAAACTGCTGCGCTCTAGTAAGACGCAACCTGCCAGTATTAAAAACAGCCAGTAACAATGGTCAAAAACCCTGCACATAATATTTTTAGAAATATAACTCAGAATATCTTTACACAGCAAATATTCGCTATTAAATATAAAATACAATAATTGAACTCACGAATTGATAATAATTTTTAGTAATATATAATCTTAATGAAACCTTCATAGAGAGTTTGGCTGGTAACAATCAAAAATAAAAGTAAATGACATCTGACAAATATGCTTGAAGTAAACATGTCACAACAAAGGATTAGAAAATATTTATAAAAATGAAATAAAAGTATGAATATGGATGATTAAGTGTGAGTATAAAGTATCTGTAGTAAGCAGATACTATATTTCCCCAACGACCCCGAGAAAATTTTTGGCCTAGAACAAAAATTTTGGTAAGGTTAAAGTATTACAGCATTCACAAAACTTTCATAACTCATTCAAACATACCGACATCTTACGAAGTTAGGCCAGGTAGGATTCACATTCAATGATCACTACTCCACCTGATAAATCAATAACAGTAGGCTTATTTTTGGAGTTGTAATCCGCTCGCGTCTAAAACCCATAATAAGATGAAATATAAAGACTTTTAATAAGGGATCCACCCCAATCAACCTTTAGAGTTGAAGATTAGCGAAGGCTTATTTTAAGGAAGTCGCAACCCGCTTCAGTCAACTTTTAGAGTTGAAGATTAGCGAAGGCTTATTTTAAGGAAGTCGCAACCCGCTTCAGTCAACTTTTAGAGTTGAAGATTAGCGAAGGCTTATTTTAAGGAAGTCGCAACCCGCTTCAATCAACCTTTAGAGTTGAAGATTAGCGAAGGCTTATTTAAAGGAAGTCGCAACCCGCTTCAGTCAACTTTTAGAGTTGATAAGAAAATAGTATAATAGAAGGTTAGGTAACTTGTACCTAAAAGCACTTCAAAGAGTTATCTGATAAGATCAGATATAGAAGAAGATTAAAAATAATCTTTTAATGGTTTAAGAACCAATGAAAGAACATAGAAAATAAAAACTATAGAGTTTAAATAGACCGAATAAAACTCTACAGTTAGAAGAAGGGAAGAGGATAGAGATGAGTCATGAGTAAGTATAAGATAAAAAAGTTAAAAATAAAGTGTCTAAAATTAAAAGGGAGAGAGAGAGAGTCAAGACAGTCTGAGTTATTATTAAGAAAGATTCTAAAATAGCCTACTTGAAATATTCAAGAGCGTTGAAGGACTGTCATGTGTGGTAGTCTATACTTTTGCGCTGAACCAGCGCCGATAATAGTTCGAGCCCACGACACTAAACCTATTTTGATGAGATTCGTAGATGATATAGATAAATATATGATTTAAGTGCTTAAGAGTATAAGTAGATTAAGAGATGTAATATGATGAAAATATTATGAAAATAGTTTCCAAATATAATCTCTTGTGGAAGTTGTTTTAGAATTTAGAGAATATGTTTAAGATCAAGACTTGATTTTGCGTTAGGCGCCAAAATGTAACAAACTTGCTTATTCCTTGATGAAAGGAGTAAACAGATTTATACATTAAAAAAGTAATTAGGGGAAAATGAATTTAATAAATGATGAAATGAAAAATACAATAAATTAGTACAAAAGTGAAGGGCAGGTTAACCGAGAACGTTTTAAATATCTCCGCAAATCTCTGAGCGTGATAGTAACTGAAGACAAACTTGCAGTCGTAGAAAGCTGGCTTGATTAAGATGAGCTTGACCACGACGAACTTGATGCAGGGCGATTTGGTAGGACCCACCAGCAGACACGTACCGCCCAATGCCAGGCTCGTCAGCTCGAAGAGCAGCTTCCAGCAGACAGGTAATGAGCCCCAGTGCCAGGCTCGTCAATTCGCAAAGCAGCTTCCAGCAGACAGTTAGCAACAGCCACGGCAGCACTAAACGAAGGCCGCTCTTTGACTCCACCAGGCTGTGCTCAAAACTCAAGATATGACAGATCTTGACTCCAAACTAGACTTAGCTGTTTTCTTGATTTTAGACTATACTGATTTCTCGTGTCCAGACTGAACCGACTCTTAACTCCAGACCAGAACCAGGGCATCTGTCAGAAATCCCTTTTATACCCTGATCTTCCGTTTCTTTTCTTCCAATCATTTTTTTAGATTCAAAACTGCTGCGCTCTAGTAAGACGCAACCTGCCAGTATTAAAAACAGCCAGTAACAATGGTCAAAAACCCTGCACATAATATTTTTAGAAATATAACTCAGAATATCTTTACACAGCAAATATTCGCTATTAAATATAAAATACAATAATTGAACTCACGAATTGATAATAATTTTTAGTAATATATAATCTTAATGAAACCTTCATAGAGAGTTTGGCTGGTAACAATCAAAAATAAAAGTAAATGACATCTGACAAATATGCTTGAAGTAAACATGTCACAACAAAGGATTAGAAAATATTTTGCTATTAAATATAAAATACAATAATTGAACTCACGAATTGATAATAATTTTTAGTAATATATAATCTTAATGAAACCTTCATAGAGAGTTTGGCTGGTAACAATCAAAAATAAAAGTAAATGACATCTGACAAATATGCTTGAAGTAAACATGTCACAACAAAGGATTAGAAAATATTTATAAAAATGAAATAAAAGTATGAATATGGATGATTAAGTGTGAGTATAAAGTATCTGTAGTAAGCAGATACTATAATACCTATAACACTCAGGTGAGATACACGTCCTCACACCGTGGAGCTTAGCTCAGCGACCCGGTCGCGCCTCGCGCCTCGCTCTACACGCTGCACAGTGCGCCCGCCGAGCACATCGACGAGTACATCACCAGGGTGCTGCACAAGACGCACTCCATACCTATAACACTCAGGTGAGATACACGTCCTCACACCGTGGAGCTTAGCTCAGCGACCCGGTCGCGCCTCGCGCCTCGCTCTACACGCTGCACAGTGCGCCCGCCGAGCACATCGACGAGTACATCACCAGGGTGCTGCACAAGACGCACTCCATACCTATAACACTCAGGTGAGATACACGTCCTCACACCGTGGAGCTCGAGCTCAGCGACCCGGCCGCGCCTCGCGCCTCACTCTACACGCTGCACAGTGCGCCCGCCGAGCACATCGACGAGTACATCACCAGGGTGCTGCACAAGACGCACTCCATACCTATAACACTCAGGTGAGATACACGTCCTCACACCGTGGAGCTTAGCTCAGCGACCCGGTCGCGCCTCGCGCCTCGCTCTACACGCTGCACAGTGCGCCCGCCGAGCACATCGACGAGTACATCACCAGGGTGCTGCAGAAGACGCACTCCATACCTATAACACTCAGGTGAGATACACGTCCTCACACCGTGGAGCTCGAGCTCAGCGACCCGGCCGCGCCTCGCGCCTCGCTCTACACGCTGCACAGTGCGCCCGCCGAGCACATCGACGAGTACATCACCAGGGTGCTGCAGAAGACGCACTCCATACCTTTAACACTCAGGTGAGATACACGTCCTCACACCGTGGAGCTCGAGCTCAGCGACCCGGCCGCGCCTCGCGCCTCGCTCTACACGCTGCACAGTGCGCCCGCCGAGCACATCGACGAGTACATCACCAGGGTGCTGCAGAAGACGCACTCCATACCTATAACACTCAGGTGAGATACACGTCCTCACACCGTGGAGCTTAGCTCAGCGACCCGGTCGCGCCTCGCGCCTCGCTCTACACGCTGCACAGTGCGCCCGCCGAGCACATCGACGAGTACATCACCAGGGTGCTGCACAAGACGCACTCCATACCTATAACACTCAGGTGAGATACACGTCCTCACACCGTGGAGCTTAGCTCAGCGACCCGGTCGCGCCTCGCGCCTCGCTCTACACGCTGCACAGTGCGCCCGCCGAGCACATCGACGAGTACATCACCAGGGTGCTGCACAAGACGCACTCCATACCTATAACACTCAGGTGAGATACACGTCCTCACACCGTGGAGCTCGAGCTCAGCGACCCGGCCGCGCCTCGCGCCTCACTCTACACGCTGCACAGTGCGCCCGCCGAGCACATCGACGAGTACATCACCAGGGTGCTGCACAAGACGCACTCCATACCTATAACACTCAGGTGAGATACACGTCCTCACACCGTGGAGCTTAGCTCAGCGACCCGGTCGCGCCTCGCGCCTCGCTCTACACGCTGCACAGTGCGCCCGCCGAGCACATCGACGAGTACATCACCAGGGTGCTGCAGAAGACGCACTCCATACCTATAACACTCAGGTGAGATACTCGTTCTCACCCCGTGGAGCTGAGCTCAGCGACCCAGCCGCTTATGGCTCTGAGTCCGTTTTCCGCTCCAGTCAAAAAAAAAAATGAGTAAACATGTTCCAGAATAAAAAATAGACCGTAATTTTAAGTTTTATATAATAAAATATAGTTTTTGGAAAGATGATTAAAAATTATTTGAATTGTTTGGGAGCATTATAGGCTATATAATTATATAGTTTAAATTTTTACTAGAATGTAAATAATGAATCTATTCTCCGTAGGTCCCTCATAAAGATTTGGGAGCGTGAAGCAGCCAGCAAGCAGTTAAATGGCGGGTACTCGGCTTTGGAGCCAAATTTTAGCTGCGGACTGGGAGGCCTCGACCCGGGCGGCGACCACGTGAAGCACGAGCCGGGCTCCATGCACTCGCGCGCTCTCTACCCCTCCAGCGTCAACCATCCACACCAGGGCGGTGAGTACTCAACTCACTAAATAAAGAGTGTGTGAATTGCGACTTTTAAGTCATTAGGTACGTAAGGTCTAAATTGTAACTTTCGACGCTTACTCGTAAAATGAAACAACTATACAAAACTAGTTGCGACCTCCAAAATCCGGCTGGAGCCTCCAGCTCCCAGAATGCGCATTCTATATTAAAAAAAATATATAATAGTTGTCATATTTGTCCACAGGGTCCTACCTCTCGGAGCAGCAACATCACCTGTCCGTAATGTGCCAGGACTCCACAAATGACACCAAACCTCAAATCGAAGAACGTAAATCCAAAAAAAGAAAATCCGACGATGTTTGGACCACTCAGAAGAAAGGCAAACCATCGGGCATCGCCGAAATGATGGACTCTGATAGTGAGAGTGACAATTCAGATGAATATGTCAACGAAGATGAGAATACTGTCAATAGCAACTCGACGAATGATGATATGGAGGGGCGGGAGTCGTCGGTGTCGCAGAACGAGTTCACGTCGGACATGGAGCTGTCCGCTATGGACGCGACGGATGCGCTCGGCGTGCCGGACAACAGAACCTCGTCCGACATGGACAACTCTAACGATGGAGACGTTGACGACATTATCCGGTGCGTACCTACAACTCTTTCATCTTACAACAAATCTCTCAAACGATTAATGTTACACAATTATTTATTCTTTACAGGAATTCTTTTCACAAGTCTGATCACAAAAGGCAAAAACTTAAAACGAAAGATTCCGAAATACGCACAAATAGGAGCGCGTCCTCCCTACTATTGGACTTAACCGAAGGGAAGTCGTATATGCCGTCTTCGGTAAGCATAACTCCTATAGGTAGCGCACCGACCACACCCAACGCAGGCTCCGGCTCCAGTATAACGTCCATGTTGTGCCTGGACAGGCGGCCGGGCATTGAGATCATCCCCATCACTGCGGCCGCACCCGCCGCTCTGCCCAGCTCCATAACAATCACACCGATAACATCATCACAAATGAAAACGCTTGACGATCGTATCAGATCCGAGAAGAAGTCGAGCAGGTCGGGGGAAGAGCGCAGCAAGGAAAAGAAGAAGAAGCGCAGGAGAGACGACTCCATGGGCCCGCCGGAGAAAGTGCCGCCCAAACAGGACCCGCTCACTAAACCCGTATCGGTTAGCATCAAGCCCACTGACGGCTCCCCTTTACGTGCGACTTCCCCAAACTCTCTTATTCGAAAATTTAGTCCAAGCCCAACGCATGGCAGATCCGTTTCGATAACTAAATCGCCAAGCCCTAGCACTGTGAAGGGTTTGGGAAAGCCGTCGGGGACATCTAGTCACCACAGCAGTCCGAGACATTCTCCAGTTCCAAATAGCCCTAAACATTTAACTGGTTACTCGAGTCCAAAAAACCACAGCGTCTCGTCCCCTAAGCACAGTTCTTCGGGGTCGGGAAAGCCAAGCATGTCAGCACTCAAATCTGCGACTAGCGGGTCGCCTTCAGGGAAGTCTGGTACAACAGGGTATGACCTCACAAAAAAGATATCGAAAGACAGTTACGGCTCTAGCTCGGTGACATCGAGGGATAAAGAAAAGAAACATTCCGGTTTATCATTTTCTAGCTCCGATAGGAGTAGCCCTAAATTAAAAAACCCAATCAAATTGAAACAGTTAGAAATTACCCCCGTGTCCTGTGATAGTCCCGTAACGGAACCACTAATATCTCCCCCTAACATTGAGGTAAATAAATCTAATGCTCCGAGCCAGGCTCGCAATAGGAAAGGTTCCCTCAGTGCTGTCATAGATAAGCTCAAGTCTGCCCAGCACTGTGGAACCGATTCCGAAATAAGTCCAAAATCTAGTAGCTCTTCCAGTAGTGCCAAGTTTTCAGATCCCAAAACAAGTATGCCTGGCAGTGGAAAAATTAATGATAGCAAAAATCAAGAGTACATGGTGAAGCCGAGCTCCGACGGTATGAAGATAACAATCAACAAAACTAGAACGAAAGATTCTTCGAGCAGTAGCTCTAAATTGAACTACAGTAGTTCTAGTTCGAAATCATCTTCGCCCCAACTCACTCCTCCAAGTCAGGGCTCTCCCAAAACTCACACAGGTTTGAAGCCCGGGGTAATAAGCGGACCCGCTTCTAAAAAAACTCAAGCAATGCAATCTTCCAAATCTGGTAGCGTCACTTCAGGATTAACACCACCTAAAGCTAACATGAGCCCGTCGGATTCCTCCGGATCTGGCAACCCTAACATGCCTAAAGTGCCTTATTCAAAATCGTCGACCACAAATAGTACAGGTATCAACTTATCAAAGTCGGGTTCTAAATCCAGTTCTGGTTCCCCTAAAAGCAGCAGCACGGACCTCGCTAAAATAATCAGAGACAGGGAACGAGAAAAAGTCAGAACTAAACTTATGACTAATTCAGAAAAATCTATATTCTCATCAAAATCTGAACGCCACTCTAGCCCTAGCGGCTCGAGAGACGAAATAGATGGAGATAGGTTTAAAAGCTCCAAAGAATCGAATTTTCTCGTAGAAGGTTTGATAAAGCCTCTCGATACTAGCAAGTTTCAAATACCAAAATTGAAAAATCAAAACACTCCAGATAAAAACAGTCCTGCTGCACAGTATGATCAGCGATCTTTAGTTAACGATTTCGCTCGCTCACTAGAACAAAGCAAATATCAGTTTCCGCACTTCGACAATCCAGGTGCCAGAACGGCCGATACCCTTCAAAAGTCAGCGTATCCTCTTAACGTACCGAAACCACTACTTAATATGGGCAGCATGAGCCCTAAGACAATACCACCCGGCAAGAATGACCAGTCTGACCGGCCCCTAGAATTTTCAAAAGCTATGGCTGACAGTATACCAAAAGGGGGAAGCCCATTGAGAAATAAAGACGACTCCAAAGACGGCTATGCGGCGTCATTTCCTATCCTGCCCCTGGATTTCAAAACTGAAATGGCGAAGGGGTTTGCAGCTCCCAAGGGCAGTTCGGAAGACAGGAAAGGCGCCGACTCGTGCATGAAGCCCCCGGCGAGCGGCGCCGTGGCGCGCAGTGGGGCCACGACGCCGCAGGAGGCCGCCGAGATGCTGCTAGACTTCTCGTCGTCGTCGGGCAGCAAGGTGTCGGGTATGGTGGCCGTGCGGCCCGTGTACCCGTCGTCGCCGGCGCTGGCGCTGCAGCTGGCCAAGAGCCCCGCGCCCTCGCCGCTGGTGGCGCCCTCGCCGCACTCTAACTCGCCCTGCATCACCGACGACGAACTCATGGACGAGGCACTGGTGGGTCCCGGCAAATGAGTGCCAGCGTACCCACTCGCCCAGTGCGAGACCGCGTTCGAACGATAACCTTGAACTTTCCTCATATTATGTTGTTTGAAATATAACTTACTCATATATGATTCCTTGTGTAATTTTATCGTTGGATATTTATTTATCAAGTAATTTATTCGTAATTTTCTCTCTATGTAAATTAGTTACTGAATCTTACTTTTAATCACGTCGTGTATTTTTTAATCTATAAGAAAGTATTATGTGATTCAAGTATATTTTAGTAATCGAATATTACATTTGTGTCATACTTTACATGTATAATGTGAAAAGACGATTCATAAGTCCATGTATTGTTGTTAAAGGAGGATCCACTTAACGCAACTGCCATGAGTAAAATACAATTTAGTGTACAATGATTTTCCTAATTTAAGTGATGCAGTTATAATAATGCTACCATTAATAATCAATGTAAATAGATGAATTAATATTATGATATTGAAATAATTTTGTTGGTAAGGCCAATGTGCTTATAGATTTTGTAGAAATAAATGAAAATCAATTACTATTTATGCGCCTTTTGTTTAATTTTGGAAAAATATCACTAAACGCTACATTTAAATTAAATTAGAATAAGTACAATAAATTAAATATTAATGTTAGGTACATATATTAATAAAATCTTAGAGAGCTAGGACGATAAAATCTGTAGTAGGGATTATAGAAGGGAAGTCTCCTGTACGGTGCATACGGATAACTCTGGAACTTTCGGCGGATGGCAAAGCGACGTCGCGGCGGTTGTCGGTGCCTCTTTCTCAAAAACGGAGGTGGTGCAAACCCTGCAGCAGTTTCCATTATTTCATCTTGAATCCTTTCCGCTAGTATGTTATTAACTAGTTGGTCACCCGGATAAAGATAGTCATCATCGTCAATTTTGATTTCATTCTGTTCGTCGGAGATAACTTCTTCTAAAGGAGTTACACTTTCTTCAATCACTATATCAACTTCTCTGTCGCCATATTTCGTGGTGTCTCCTATATTATCAGGTTCCGGCACAAATTCTTCACTTATTACTTCCACCTTGATTGGTTCCGGATCACTTTTGTTTATTGTTGGTTCTTCCATTTCTAGCTTCACTTCTAACTCACTTGGATCTGATGATGGTGGTTCCTTATCATTACTCAAGTTTTCTGGTATTGAAACAGGATTTGCAAGCACACTGACAATCCCCACTAATAAGAATATTATATGCGCCTTCATTTTCTTCTGAAAGAACAGTTCAAAGTTTTTAGGAAAGTACTTAATAACGCGACGAACACAAGCTTCAATGTGAAATATTTCGAGTAAGCTAGTCTTATATTATAGAAGATCGAGGTCAAAGAAAGGTGTGTGGCAACACGAATTTCTTTTGTAAATAAATTGCTCAAATACCGGAAATTCCAAAAATATATCCAAACAAATGAAAAAAATAGCATTAAAGTCATCAAAGGAAGTTCTTTAGTTGGGGTCCACCTTATTAACAGCCCACTTGCCCACAATTCTCGCTTAAAATGGATTTTCGTTCTATAGGCACTGCCAAAATCTGCGGAACTGCAGCGCTAAGCGCCCACAGCAATGAGCTAATATAAGCATTCTAAAATTTATATTAGAAATCTACTCACTTAATAATATCTATGCGAGCATGGAAGTCGCGATGGTGGATTCATTCGTCGACCCTGATAATTCCTCCTCTGCGCATTTGCTTTCTCACTGCGCTCTCGAAGCTTTCTCATAGCAAAGCGTGGTAGGAATGGATTTTGGGACTCGGCGCCTTCCATCATCTCGCCGTCATCCACTCTTGACGTTACACTCTTCGATTCCTCAAGAGGTTTCGAGTTAACGAACATAAAGAGTGCGAATAACGTTAAACACAATAACTTGAAACTGAACATGATAGTACCTATGTGACGTTTACAAAAGTTGTTAAATGTTGAAGCTGAAGCAACGGTGGCTAATCCCTTTGTATCCGCTTTCGAGAGAATGCTCATGTTTTATAGGGACGATAATTACCGACAGATGACACACATCTGGTGCATCTGTTTACCCTATGGTCGAATTTGAGGAAATGTAACGGGTCATACGGTCGCTTCCAATTAACAAGTCCTCGACTCACATTCATAGGCCGGTGCATGACCGTAAGACCTACATTGTTGTAACGGATACTGAAAAATCACTGATTCAACTAGTTTTCTTTAGTATTACGTAATAGTGTGTTTATTTAAGTACCTCTATTGAGTTTAAACAAATTTAAAATACTGTTTCATGTTTCCAAAATATCCATACCAATCGTCTGACATAATTTTGAGTCACAGTATCGACTACAGTTGTGTATAAACATAACATTGTATTTTTAATTGAGGACTAATCAGCGCCTACAATATTAAAAAGTAAGTATTAAGTACCTACCTACGATCAGTATTATAATAAAATGAAAATACCTGTTATAACGATAATTATTAACACTAGATGAGAGTGTCCGCGTACTGATGACCGCAAATCGGATGCATCACCCACGGTCGTCGGTGATGAGACTGTATAACCCGCGGAAGTGTGGGGGTCGTGGCTTCTTAAATGCTAAAACCCTACACAACCATGAGGTATGCAGTCTCAGGGAATACTTCTTAGAAGCCGACGTGGGGATGCGGCTAACGAGAACTGGCGCAAGCCTGTAGTGTAAGACACTAAGGATCGCAGGGAGGTATGGCAAGGCAAGGAGCTTCACACATCGGGGCCACGAAGAGCCCGGTAGAAGCGCCCGTGAGGGCCAGGACATGCGACGCTTGAAAATCTACATCGGGTAGATTTTCAAGCGTCGCATGTCCTGGCTACGATCCGGCGACCTCTTTGGGGAAACTGAAGGTTTTTTCTGTGCGATTATGGACGAAGTTATGTTGACGAACAACTATCGGAATCATATTATGAAGGATATTATGGGACGGTTGACGTGTGTCGGGCATGCCACCGTCCGGGAGAATCGATCCGACACATTCACATTCACACGTTCTGGGTGTTCACGTCTGGCTAACGGAGAGTACTTGCATAGACACAAACTCGTTGCCAGGATTGTCCACCAGCAACTTGCTTTGAAATACAACCTTGTGGAATCAGTAGAAGTGCCATACTATGTGTAAGTATGCGCCCGACCCAGTTCGCGATGATGGTAATATCACGTTGTATTGGGATCGACCTATCGTCGCTGATAGGACTATTGTTGCCAGTAAGGCTGACATTGTGGTGATATATCGATTGGAGCGTCGGGCAATGATAGTTGATATAACGGTTCCGAATGACGAGAACCTCGTGAAAGCAGAGAAAGATAAGCAATCCAAATATCTAGGATCTGGCTCGAGAGGTTGTCGAGCAGTCATTGTACCGATAGTCGTGTCGGCCCATGGCTTAATTGCCAAAACCCTCGACCAACATCTGAGTTTGCTTTCGCTTGGCATCTGGATCAAGGGCTTGATTCAGAAAGCAGTACTCCTGGACGCGGCGTCACCACTGGTAGCTCGGACCCTGTTCCCAATGCCGGTGGGCTACTACTTTTTTATTTTTTAATCATTTTGTAAAAATATTTAAAAATGTAATGAGTTTGTAAATAAATAAATAAACGACATAAAAAATATTTACAAAACATGTATAATACACAAGAAGTCAATATAATTATTTACGTCATTAGGTATAGCAGGAGCGGCTAACAAACAAATAAATAAATTGAAAACAAACGTGTTTTAATCCGCAATTACATAGCCCTGTGTAAACAGTGCCATTAGATGCTATAAGTAAATATTTACTTTGTAGTTGCGCCTAGATATTTACATTATACTCGTATCTACCTGCATAAATAAAAGTTCCGGTCTCTAAAATGTCATTAACTTATGATTGACTACTGATTTCTAGGATTTACAAACCGCCTAGTAGCTTAGTTCTGCATTAGGATGTAGACTGATTGATTCCACAACGAAATTAGGCTGAGAAAACTGACTTAGGTTAGTATTAGTTGCTACCAAAGTTGGAAATAGAAAATGCATGACTAAGGAGTTTCTAGTTACTCGTTTATTAGGTACAACCTCAAACTCAAAGCATTTATTTCAATTAGACCATTACAGGCACTTTTGAAAGTCGAAAAATCAAAATAAAACACGAAACTATAGTCCCAGTCACAAGGCATAATAACTTGTGAAAGTACTGTAGTTGCAAAGCGTAGATCTCTATGGAGAAGAATTGGAAAGAAACTCCATGGACACTCTTTTAAATCGAAATATATTACAAAATGTTTGTTACATCATTCATGTTAAGAATTACAAATATGTGAGAACGATGTAGAAATACAGGCAAGTTATAAAGAGCGCCCAGAGTGAAAAATTAAATCAGTAATTAAAAAATAAAGTAATTAAAATAAACCGTGAGAGATGACCAGTCACAACTGACAGCGCCCGTTCACGGGCATGACGCATGTATCAGCCATCATTCAACTCAACCATTTTGAAGGGAACTAAATGACCCGACACACACGCCACCATCAGCGTGACATTTAAGTGAGCATGACATTCACTCAACCACCAGGATAATTTCGCGTCAATGAAAGATGTAGGTACTAGATACTCATTAAATGGTCGCTTTACAGTACATAGTACTCACACATGTGCTATGCAATTATATAATACTAAGAGATTGAATTTATACAATGCAAATGTATTTTTACAACACCTACCTACCTACTATAATCAGCTGCATTAACTGTCTGCTACGAGATTCGTAGTAGGTCTCTACGCGGCTACGAGAGCCCCCTCCCTAGAAGATGTACCTACTACCAAGATGAATGGTGGCATAATTACCCATACCCATAATGAGAATGGCAGGTACTACGCAAATCATGCATGTATGATCACTATAATTAAATTAAATCGAACGCACTATGAATTCGAACACGCGTTGGTTTACATATCAGTCATTGTCAAGGTGTCTGAGTCACGAGGTCATCATGATGCTGCTGTATAAATAACTATAAAACAACCCATCAAGTACCTACTGAACCTAAACAAACATGGAGTTCTTGAAATTTTAACATAATCACGATAAAACGGTTTACTCAACACTTCGCAATAAATACATAAATAATTTCAATTGAATTGCTTTAGGTAATTAATTGGTAGAAACATCTTTGAAAATGTTGCTTAAATGTCTAAATATAGTACCATGACTAGGTATTTATAATCTGACTGAATCCAGGAAAACCAACAACAGGAAAATATAAATACTTAAACAATCTCCTAAAAAGCAAAGTTATTCCAAACCACGGACCTCGGTTGACGTTGTAACGTAGTAGGGAGGTATAAGTATAGATGATGTAATTATCCCCGCGTTGTTTTTTCTACTCATGAAATCAATTAGTTTTTTGCATCATATTTTTGTCCATCGTTGAAATAAACACAAGACAAGCTTTATCTTATCTCTCCAGCAGTTCATTGACGACATCGTCAATTCGTCATGTTACCTACATGGCACTTTTCTTATGGCAAGAATAGCTGTTGCCTGCGACCTTCGTCCGCATGAAATTATAATTTTTCATGGGTTTTCTTTTTTTTGGCTTCTACCTCATCTTTTTTAGGGTTCCGTACCTAAATGGTCAAACGGGACCCTATTACTGAGACTTCGCTGTCCGCCCGTCCGTCCGTCTGTCAGGCTGTATCTCATGAACCGTGATAGTTAGCCAGTTGAAATTTCTACAGATTATGTATTTCTGTTGATGCTATAACAACAAATACTAAAAAATAATTTATATTTAAGGAGGCTCCCATACAAAAAAGTGTTTGTTGGTCGTTTTTATAAATAATGGACCCTTCGTGCGCGAGTCCGACTCGCACTTGGCCGATTTTATTTTTAAATAAAAGCCTAAGTTACCCTGTAACATCAGCAATCTGCCAGTAAGAGTCCTGTCAAAATCGGACCAGCCGTTTCGAAGACAAGCCGACAAAACAGACAGATCGACACAAAATAAAAATAAATGTTTTATTGTTATATTATAACTACCGTATACATATACTTTCATTTATGCATTCAGTAAAAAGTATATATTTTTTCATTACAAACAGACACTTCAATTTTATTTATTTATATTGGTAGATGTGTACTTAAATGATTCATCATTAATGATGCGTAACATGTCAGCCAAATCAAAAATAATCATGTATGTCAATAAATACTAAATTCGGTTGTAGAGTATATAGGAAATTATCATGGAATATTGCATCAGAATTGTACAGTCATTGGCACAGAAAGATACAATATCAAACATGTTGTAGAGACCTCCTGAACCAAGTGATAGCGCTTACCTTGCTGGGTGTAAGGTGTAATTAAATATAAATAACAATCTAAAACTAGTTTTTTAGAATAGTAGATGACTGGGTCTGGTTTAGCCAGTCGCCAGATATAGCCTTCATAGGTATGAAATACATCTTAATATGATATTCAATGTGATTAGTGTGGGATCTGTCAAACACATCCACGTCGTATTTTTTTTCAAAGTGTTAAAGTTTTCATTTCAAATCCTGGTCCTGCTTGCATTTTACATACATATATGTACCTATACTTATATGTTGTTTTAAGTGTTATCCGTATCCACACATCCACACTTGGGCCTCGTGAGAGTCGCAGCATCTTGTTTTGCATGCATGATTCAATTGAGGTCTACACACGTGCTCTTGATTCGGTCACGAGGCGTGAAAAAAGAACTAGACTTTAAGGATTATATTGATGCAAAAACGATTACGACCGTATCGCCAAAAAAACCTACCTGCTATTCTCATTAATTAGGCACTTCAACGAAGCATGAAGATTACTGCGTGATTGTGATGTAGGTATATCAATAGCCAATCCACCTTATGCAAACATAATGATTAATGTTGTTGCCTTCTCCAAATGAGAAGAGGCCTGTACCCTGCAGCAGTTTTAAGCTTCCGTCGGTCTTCTTTCAGACTGCTTAGGTACCAACACAGTCATTTGTGTCACACAAGTATGATATAGGTAAATACCTAAGTGCATGCATATTGCGAATAACTGACAGAAATGACGTCAAGTTGGCGATTCTCCACGGAGCCTAGCCTTAATTCATTCAGAATCCGAATTGAATCGAAACGGAGGCTAAAAAAAAAATAAACAAAAACAAACGTGAGTGAGCGCTGAAAAATTCATGAGTGGCTGCTGTTTTAATGAGATGTGGCTGTATGAATAACAGAAACTGATTTAGTACGGTAAGTCTCTTCATTTATATCTACATGGGTTGTAGAACTCGTCAGGTTGACTGACGGCTATGCGGAAATAAATGTATAGCTAAGTTACTTGTTTCCTTGTAAAATGTTAGAACATTAAAAAAAAACATTGAACTTATTTCCACACCCAACCACCCTATAAATAGTATTGCATTAGGCAAGCTTCCTACTGGCTTAGAAAAAAAAACCGGCCAAGTGCAAGTCGAACTCGCGCACGAAGGGTTCCGTACCGTTATTCACAAAAACGAGCAAAAAATCACTTTTTGTATGGGAGCCAATTTTTTTTTTCTGTTTTTAGTAATATTGTTATAGCATCCATAGAAATACATAATCTGTAGAAATTTCAACTGACTAACTATCACGGTTCATGAGACAGCCTGGTGACAGACGGGCGTACGGACGGACAGCGAAGTCTCAGTAACAGGGTGGGGACCCTGTTACTGAGACTTCGCTGTCCGTCCGTCCGTTTGGGTACGGAACCCTAAAAACTGCATCGATTCAGTCCCAGTAGGTTTGCTACCTAGGTACGACTAGACCGGATGCGTTCCAGTGAGCGAATCTAGGCAAAAACAACAAGTGACTGCGAGACTAAGGTAACTTCCTCAGAAATTGTAATTTGGCAGAACTCAGAGCGAGCATCACAAAACAAACCCTGAAAAAAATCGACATCGTCCCTATTGCTATTAGATGACGTGTAATATTATTAACGAAACAAAATAACTAACAAAATCCTCGTTAGCTGGAAGCTTGACAGACATAGCATATTGAAATTAATTTATAATTCTTTTACCAAATCTTATTTTGATACTTCGTCAAGGTCTGCCAAGCTACATTCTGCTTAAACTATTTGAGAATGCGTAATATCTCTCTCATGTCGTTTTATAGTCATACGTCTCAGAAAGTTCCTTGTCCCTTGTCGGGGTTTTATTAACCCAATCAACAACACAACAGTATACAGTACCTATACAACTGGTTCACAATTAATTCGAGGCCACACATCATGACATAAACGAGAGAGAAAAAAGTAAAAAAAAAACAAAATGGATAGAATGGGCCCAGAGTCTGGATCTGCGCTCGGTTGATGGAAATTTGATCGGTTTGCTCTACACTTATAACAAACTATATGGGTGTACTTATATACTATAATTTACGTCTCTGCCTAACCCTCCAGGGATTACAGGCGTGATGTTTTGGTACGTTCAGTCATTAGTTCATGACATCTGCCGGTACGATGCGGAACTTAACAGAGGCTATTTGGAATATCTGTGTCACGTGTTCACGCACAGGCCAACGCGCACTGAAATTTGCGCTTCAGGCTTTCAAGATGGCGCTGACAACATTATTCTGAAACATCCTTTCGAAACAGCTTCTGCATAAGTACCTATTTGTTGACTAGCAAGTATATCTTTTTATTCTTTGGTATTAGTTATAATTTGAAAACTTATCAATAAGGTATATTTTTTCTGCATGAGATCTTTGTGTTTAATTTTGTTGCAGGTTGCAGATGCCCTCTATAGTTTGTGACAGCAGCTGACATAGCTAAAACATGAAAATCTACAAAGAGGTACAATAAGCTATTTTCTAATCATCCACAAAACTTTTTCGACTTAATCTAACCGCTTCTTACGCACAACCTAAGTAACTAAGTATGTAAGTACCTAGCAGTTATCTAATGACCGCTAGATAAATAATTGCGTTCAAACAGTGGGGTAGTCAAAGCTCTGTGATCAATTCCTAGTGCCTGCCTATCTACTGCGGCTATTGGATAATCTAAATAAACAAGCGAATCTCACGTGTCGTGGCCGTTATCAGTTATCATTTTGTTCCCATACGCGGCACATTTGAGCTTGCGAGCACGTTGTCCGTGCGGCATGTGTTCAAGGTTCCCGAAGTTCATTGATTGATGTTGACGCAAGTGGCGATGAGCCGTGTCGTGGTGCGCTCGGCAATCGAGGCATCGAGCACTCCGGAGTAGTCCGCAGCGACCACGAAGCCCGCTCACTTCAGTCGGTCGGCGCTTCGCCCGCTATTAGTCGTCCGTCGTCGCGGCCACTCCGCCTCCGCAACTCGACCTACACACGCACTATCGATCGCTTCATTCACAATGTTTTGAAGTTTTCGCACGAGACCACAAAACAAACCGGCCTTTTTGGTGCTATACTGTAAACGTAAATCCAACATGTTTTTTACGAGACACTAACTATTTTTTTATTACAAGCATTTTAAATACTAAGTGAACACCTGAAGAACATTTTTTGAACAGTATTATTTTATAAGAGTTTTTGTTGTAAGTGAATATAATAAATCCAACATGAAGGATAAGAAAAAAAGGTAAGTTCAACATCTACTTTTCAGTTACAGTTACATTAGGTACTATTTCACAATATCAAGCTTATTTCGATCCCAAATACTTTCGATGTCAAAATGTCGACCGAAATGCGTCATTTACTACTAAACAGGCAGAGTTTAATTCATGAATTTGCTGGTATTGACCAAACTTTTCATTGTTTTAATTAAGCAACTTTGAAAAGAGAATGAAACGGACGTATCCGCGTGCGTTTGAATCACTTTCTGTCACTGATGTCGTTGTTTGGCTCTTTCTTATTTGAAATGCAAATGTAATCAACGCGTTGATTAGATTCATTAATTGAATAGTTTTCTACGTTCCATCCTTACTCGGATGTAAAAACTTAGTTGGTATTTATGTATACTTAGCCACTCCTCATAGTAGTATCTCTACCTAAGCCAAAGTTTCGCCATCTAACAGGATAGTAGGAAATTAACTCATGTAGGTAAAAGTTTTAACTTTCGTGATTACTTGAGATTCAGACCTTTAATTTAAAGCAAAAATGATATGCTAGCCTAGAGAATTGACATCTGACATTCTCCGGCGTGAATGTCAGAAGGAAGGATACGACTGTAATAATAGGGCACAATCAAAATACCACTAGTTTATGACCGCGGCTTCGCCCGCGTAGTTTTCAATAATAGACCCACGGGATCTTACTACGTACGGGGACAATAAAATTATTCTATGTGTTACTCCAGGTTATAAACTATCTGCCAAATTTGATCCAGATCCGTTCAGAAGTTTTTGCTTGAAAGAGTAACAAACACCACATCCATCCATCCTCAGAAACTCTCGACATTTGTAATATGTATTAGTAAGATTGCCAGTAGTTGCTTGATGAGGGTGCTTAGGTTCCGACAGGCCAACAGTTTATAGTAATGGGTGCCAGTAATAACATGCACGACCAGCACGACACATTTATCTACAAGGCTTGTTCTTAACCATAAATACTAGAGCAGCAAAAACGTAAGAAATCGTGAAGATTGCGCAAAGTTTGCTGAGTCATTCTAGTTTTTGCGTCTGTAAATATGCAAAAACTTTCTTTTTGTATTAAAAATGTGTGAGGAAGTGTAAGTAATATTATGTAGTCTGTTTCAGTATACTGTAAACGTTTCAGGTCTTCAATGACTATCGCAAACAATAGCTAGTTGACTCCTCGTTGACTTCATAAACGCATCAGTGATCGAAACTTGGCCTTATTGTTTGTCCTTAGTTTTTAATGGTTCGTTTGAAACGTCTTTATTGTAGGCTTGTTTTTTGCTTACAGAGGGGGACCTAGTTTCATAAGGAAAGATTAGCGGCATTCATAGCATGCTCTGATTTCGCTCAGAGGTTCTGCAGCATGTTTTTTCATCTTGCTTGGGTAGCTGTAGGTTCTAAAATGTTAATTGTAAACAATATATAAGCACCTTGATATGGGAGCACCAAATACCAAGAGTTTCAAGTTTCTGGTAATCGCCCCGTCTTATTCAAAGAAGTCACCTATCTTCAAAGACGGTCAAACAGGTAGAAATTCCGAGTTTCGCTACCACTTCCGTACATAAATATCCCGACAAAAAAAAAAAAAAAAAAATGTAACGTGTTAATAATAAGGGAAAGATAATTTAAAACAAGGTCTAAACTAAACAGTTAACTGCGTAACGTTCTGATGAATTCTTTCTCACTGTATTGTATTGTATCAGAGAATCAGTCGAGGATAAAAAGTAGTGACAAGCTGGCCAGTGGCATCTCACGGTGATGCGAAAACTAAACCGGTTCATAACGTGTCTTTAAAAGAGGAGTAAAAGAAACAGGAAGCCTTCGTAAGTATATAAAGTAAAAAAAAAGGATTGTGTGGTTTTATGAAACCACGGTAAAAGTGAAACTTTATTTCTCACTATAGACATTTAACTAAAAAAATTTGGGAGCGCCTTTCACTTTATCCCTACTCCGCGGCCGAGCGTCACGCGACATGCAACACACAGACGAAAAAGTTTGAGACGATGTAATAAAAGTTTCACTTTAAAAAGTATATAATCGCATCGACTATACAGATACTGCCAAAGATCTGGGTATTACTATAGATTCCAATATGTCGTGGCGAGCTCAAGTCAACGAGGTCAGCCGTAAGGTACACTTTTCTTTACACTCGCTGAAATGCCTTCAGAATCTCCTGCCTTTGAAGACTAAAATTTCTTTGGCACAAACGCTTATTCAGCCGATTATAGATTATGCCGACGCCTGCTACTTGGATGCTACTGAGGAGCTATTAAATAAGCTTAAGCGCTTGCAAAATTTAAGTATTCGCTTTATTTTTGGTCTCCGTAAATATGACCACGTTTCTCACCTTCGCAAAGAACTCAAGTGGCTCCCAATCCGCCTTCGCAGGAACACTAGGATTCTATGTCTCCTCTTCAATATCCTACACAACCCGTCCTATCCTTCTTACCTGCGCGAGCGTTTCTCTTACGCACGCCCCAGTGACGTACCTTGTAGATCGCACCTTAGATCCATCCTTAAATCCCATCCTCACAAATCCAGCTATTACTCCTATTCCTTCTCTATTCATGCTGTAAGGTTGTGGAACTCACTTCCGCCTAACATTCGTGACTTAAAGACCATTTCGCTATTCAAAAACCGAGTGAAAGAGCATTACCTTTCCTCTCAAATCTGATTTATATATGTATTTATATTTGTTTATATATCTTAGCATTATGTATTTACATTTAGTTATATGTGTATTTATATTTAGGTAATAGTATAGGTTAAGTTAGGTTAGGCACATAAACATATTTTTCTTTTCATTCTCTCACACACTATCGTCTACATTTCTTTTTCATTTTTCCTTTCGCAGGTCTGCTGGCAGAAATTTCGTATGAAATAAGCAGTAACCTTTGTACTCAAATGTTTTATGTTTTTTTTTTTCCTGTGTTCTCTACTGTGTGTACATAAATAGTAAAATAAAATAAATAAATAAATAAATAATATACAGTGAATTGATCTTTTAGCATGAATGGACCTTATGTTGATCTTAAATCAGCTGCTAGGGCCCTATCTACCGTCGTCGTCAGCTAAACCTTTGCTATGGATTCTTGGAAGAACTTCTAAGACGTCAGGTTTATCAGAGCATAAGAAAGGAAACATTTTTGGCTCCAAAAGGTCCGATTTAGGCAAGTCACGTAAATAATACAAGTTTGAGAACCGTTAACAGATATGAAATAAATTCATGATAATATCCATACTAATATTATAAATGCGAAAGTAACTCTGTTTGTTACCTTTTCACGACTAAACGGCTTATTGGATCGTTATGAAATTTGGCAAGGAGATAGATTATATCTTCGAGAACGACATTCGAGAATGTTTATCCCTTAAGGAAACATCAAAAATATCCACGCGAACAAAGTCGCGAGCAGCAGCTAGTTATTCATAAGTATTCAAAAATGTCAAACTTGAATGAAACAATGAATCGATTTAGAGCTCGAACTGTTGTAAAAGTAAAATACAAACCGAAATAAACTAGTTTTTCAATTTTCACTTCATCATCATCGCTTTTGGACTAAAAATAACTAATTCTGAAATAAAAGAAATTGTCGATAGATATCTACCTAACTTCAGAAAATCCCCCATGACTAATCAGTGTGGAAAAATAGACATCGTAAAAGTTGGCGCCGCATTGACCTAAAATCTCCTAGCTTGCCTAGTTTTCGTCCTCGCTCTACGTCCTATACCGAAAGCATTAAACAAACATGGGACAGGTAAATAAATAAAAGGGCATAAAACAACCTTTTGTCACAAATCTCCATATTACGAATTAAGGATTAGATTTACATAATTAGAAAATTCATAATTAGCAAATCTTTTATGGTTATTTTTCTAAATCTTATTCATTTAGGTACAAAAGAGAGCAGAAATACGCGCAGTTATTATAGGACGTACGTGGTGTTATTGATATAACAAATACCTACCTTTGAAAGAATCTTTGCATAAATCATTATAGAAAATGCTAAAAGACGCTAAAATAAATCAACAGTTCTCTACATGTTGTCGTGTGCGATCATTTAAAATGTATGAAGCAGCAGATTTCTTTTTCGCGATTGGTTAAGCGTGGATTAGGATCGAAAGACTCGTGAGTTGGACCCGCCCGTTTTAACCTTTATAAGCAAAACATCTCTAACAGCCACTAGCCAGAAGTGCAACAATGTAGTCACATGTGATATGGAGCTGATTAAAAACCGAAGTCTATCGCCTAAAACGGGCCATTGGCATACTTACCCAAAGCTGTATGCTATCTAGGTTTTAAACTCTATAAACCATTGATGAGTGATGACCTTGTTACCTTACCTACCTAGTTAAAAATAGTCGAGGACCTATTTATATTACACACTGTCATACAAAGCTGTTTTATTTCAAGGTTTTATAACAAAGACAATTATTACATTTTTCGTTAGCATATTAATTAGAAGACCAAAAAAAAACCTTATTTTGTCCACATGTTTCGCAAAAACTTATGGAGTATGAAGATACTTTATCTCAAAGTGACGGGAAAATATTTTTGCCTTGTCATGTTACCGAAAAGGGCAAAAATGAACACCTAGATAAAAACGTGTTGCAATACTCGATTAAAATGACGTCATCACAAGTTAATAAAGCAGATAAACAGACAAAAACGACACATGTGAATTTTAATTAAATACTAAACGAACTAACTGAAAAAAAAATGTACAATAGTAGTTAACTATCGAATTTTAACGTTTATTACAACTACCGGCTTCCCGGGTATACATATAACCGAACACGAGCAAGATAAGGACAAATCACAAAACGAAAACATAGATAAACATATTTTATAATAGATAGAAGTAAAGCATGCAAATAAAGAATAGGTATATCTCATTAAGACACAATAGATCATCGTCATTAATGACGGGACCACTAAACTGTTATTGTAAACGTATCGTATTACGTAACCAGCTCGTTGACCGACAGATTGGTTTAAAGGTATTCAAATGAAACGAGAATTCAACAATGAACAGTTGCAAAACCTAAACATACATGGTTAGCAAACAACTCATACAAAACTTAATGAGAAAATTTTATAGCAAGAGCTGCCTTTTCGTTCACGATTACCTACGAGTTCATCACGTTTTCCACTTTAGTATTCAGCAAACTGCTCGAACTAAGTATACAAACACTCCATTCTTCTTCTTGTCGTATCGATGATACTTCTTTGTTATATAATTTAGGTACGTTTTTGAGGTTGACCACGTTTACTGCAGCGTCACAGGCGTTATTGAGGTTGTCGAAAATGCAGGTAAACGGACTCCTGGGACACTCCAGCAGATGGGGCATAGTTTGATTCGGAGCGCCGCACTCGCACTCGGTTTTGGAAGAATTAATTATACCCCATTTTGCCAGATTATGTTTACAGCGGCCTATTTGGGTACAGTAATCGATTTAAAGCATTCCAGATATGCCACTGCAATTCACTACCGGAAGCCTGGTGTTCTTGGGGCTTCACGAAGTTGTGAGGTGGTGGACATATTTCTTGCCACAGCTTGCTTCGTTCTTTAGGTGGCCTGTTTTAGATTGCATGAGTGGAGCGCAAAAAACTTTTGCGGCTTTTTAGTCTACCCGGAGTAGTCGTGTGGTCGTATAGGGGATGTCGGGAATCGGATTGTTGGTTCTTTTTTCCCAGCGCACATGCGACATCCCTTCGTACAGCCGGTGGTGCGATACCTGCTAGCGGATAGAGCTTATTGAGAGGAGTCGGTTTTTGAGCAGCCCGATATTATCGGACGTGTCTCGTTTAGAGCAGTGTCTGCTTGCTTCGCGTGAGCGGATCGGTGCCACACTGGGCACGGAAATTCGCCAGCAGAAAAACAAAGGGACATGACGGATATACCTCCAAACACTCCATACCTACTGTAGATTATTGATTTTTCAATACAAATAGAGGACCAACCAATAACGTACGGCTGAAGAATTCATCGATTCATGACCTTATACTTATACCTACCTCAAGTTAAGTTTCATAAAACTTGCATGGAGTAAAAAATCAATGAATCATTTCACTTCACAAACAATCAGGTACCTGCCAATGATAATAAATAATGCAAGTGCTTAAAATTTGCTATTATCTTATTAAAATGTGAGACAATGTCATTCAAATCAAGTGGGTATTTTACATCTGTCATTTTTAGGGTTCCGTAGCTGAATGGCAAAAAACGGAACCCTTATAAGGTGTTGTTTT
This sequence comes from Cerastis leucographa, assembly GCA_963082945.1. Taxonomy (NCBI): domain Eukaryota; kingdom Metazoa; phylum Arthropoda; class Insecta; order Lepidoptera; family Noctuidae; genus Cerastis; species Cerastis leucographa. The sequence goes on from OY720361.1 coordinate 8,945,027, forward strand.
GCATTCTCACCTTGTAGGTTCGTCATGTCTGTCTGTCTGTATGTCTGTCTGTCCGTCCGTATGTCACAGCCACTTTATTCCGAAACTATTAGGACTACACAGCTGAAACTTGGTAGGTAGATGTATTCTGTGAACCGCTATACGATTTTGGTACAAAAATAAAAAAAAGTATAGATTAAGGACATCCCCTCCCCACACCGAACAGAAACTAAAAAAAAAAAACCAATCAAACCTTTACGTGCTTGTCTATAGATAGGTCTTCAAAAATGACATTGAGGTTCCAAAAACCATATTTTTTCAAAGTCAATCGTTTGAAAGATAGACACTTCCAAAGTGGTAAAACGTGTCCCCCCCCCCTCTAATTTCTAAAGTAAAAATATTGGGATGTAGAACGTAAAAAATCTTTCAACGAAAATTGGTTTAGATGTGATATTTAGTTTTTGAGATATGGGACTTTTTCACCAAACTGCAGCAGTAACTTTGTTTTTCATTAACTTACTATGAAAAACCAATTTAGTTTTGCAGCTGAATGGAAGTTTAATAATGAATGACCGTTCAAAATATGTATTGTTATTATATTGTTTGGGACTATGGAACCCTGTGTGCAAGTAAGACTCGCACTTGGCCCGTTTTAAACTCAAGAATCGTGATTTTCTCCTACATTATCGCCATTATCATATTACTGCAGGTCTGCGAAGTGTTAAAGTTTCAAAAGCCGATATTTTAACAGGTATACTTAATTAAACCATATTTTTTGTCTCCTTTTGGAACTTACAGAAAAAAAAATAGAGTTCGTTGAAAGTAATTTCCATTTTTTTAAATATATCTGATCTTTAAACTTAATAAAGGGTGTAAAACACCTCTTAACGAAGCCGAAAGGCACTGGTTCTCCCTGTCATTGCGATCATTTTTTTGTTCTACACCATACCTGGGAACCTTCTAGTTACGGAGATATTAGGGGTCAAAGTTCCAACTTTTTGACAAGTATTTTTTTAAATACAAGTTTTTAATGTAAGATTTTTACTTTAAACACCTCCACGACCCCCGTACTATTCAACCCGTCCATCAGCACAATGTTTTGAGTGCGTTACATTGAGTTCTACCACAAAACATGATTTTACACCCCCAAAAATAAACTCGTTTCCCAGCAATATTTTTTGCGTAAAGTTACTTAGTTTCATGTACAGAATGCTTGGTTGACGGCTTCGTGATGAGGTGATTTACACCGTGTATAGAGTTGGCATGATATTATGTACATATGAATATTTTCGAGAATTCTGTGTATTCCGCAACAATGCCCAGGATGGTAAAATGTCAGCTCTCGAGTAGGTATACGATAAATGTCAGGGGCGTTGTTATTATAATGTCTAAGTAGAATTACTTCTTTTGGGGAGAGAAAAACTGACGATTCTTTGGTAGTTAGTTGCCTTTATTCCGAATATCTCGACAAGCTTCATTAAGTCATCACACAAAATCTTGGTCTTAATAACACAATGTATTTCAAATTAGTGCTTGCTAAAAAGGCTGATCTTGTCTAGTTCCTCTAGTTCAAGCACAAGTATATATACTATTTAGCAGATTCATGTTATGGCTGGAACTGAATGGCCGATGAAGGCACTAATGTAGTCATAACTAGATATCGTAAACCCCATTTAGACTGATCACTTGGTCTACCTTTTATGATCAAATATCCAATACTAAATTAATAAAGGCTTTCTATGGTTTACTTGAGTCTCGTTAATCTAACGTAAAACCTAGTGATTAACTTCAAAAGCGAAAATATCGGTTTATTTGAAAAAAACAAAGCCATACAAAGTCGACTGAATAAATAATGCTATCGGTTTTTTGCTCATAAGCCCGGAATTAAAGATAACGCCAAATTAATGATAGTCCTATTTGGCGACTGAACCACTATTATCGTAAAGTAATTAACAGCATATTGTACCCAATTAAAAAATCAAGCCATACGTGGCGTTTGGCCAAACGTACAATGATGACTAATCAATGACTAATGAACGAATGATACAGACCAAACAAATTGAGATTTTCTGTAGATAATACCCAACAATTAGCACACATTATGCAACATAGGTGCATCAACTTGTTCCTATATTGTAGATAAAATGAAGTTGCACTAGCGACGTACCGAAAGGGTTAAGGGTTAGTTTGATAACATTATTTTTATTTATACTACGCCAGTCGCAACACTTGACTACGGGAACAAGACGTCAGGACTAAAAGGTCCTTACCTGTGTCAGTGTTAGTAAAATGGTCTGCTTCATATTCGGTTTTGCTATACATTTCAAACGGAGGTTCAGAGTCGTTCGAGTACAGAGGTAAGTAAACATATTGCTTATCTAACCCAAGAAACATTAGCTTTGATACATAGAACAGAGTTCCTGATTTGAGTTCAGTAAAAACTGCGGCAGTACTTAGTGCATTATTTTATGAGATGTTTCCTTGAGACTTGTTGCCTAGGCAGCTACATAAGAGCTTTGATACAAGTTGTAAACAAGCAAGGTTCAATCGTCCGATTTAATTGTTAGTAAGAAAGACTTCTTTTGTAAACAGTCATTGGTTGAAAGTCTCGACTGTGCCACATAATACGTGTTTGTCATGCACAGTTGTGATTCTTGTGATGTTGGCATAATAATGTTATTACGAGACTCTGATGTATTCATTTTAACCAAACATTAGTCATAAATAATTTAATCACATAAAGAAAATGATTGTCTGATCTTGTATCGCTATCTGTTTTGAGCTTCTGAACTGGGTCGTTTCTTTCTTCGTCTATGTCTATTTCGTACTCAGTTAGTCTTGCTTCACGAAATAATTATGCTGCTTAAAATTACCATGAAAAAATGTGTAATTAAATTCTTGTACAGTAAAGTAGTCGGTCGTAGCTAACCATAGTAATCAATCAGGCCCCCTATTCACAAACGCTCGGATTTGATTTCGATTTGATAAGTCGTATGTCTATCTTGTTTTGGCATTACGAAAGCGAGCGAGATGGACATACGACTTTCCGAATCGAAATCGATCCCGAGCGTTTGTGAATACGGAGGCTGGTCTGCTTCGTCTACCGAACAACACAATTGGTTTGGAATAGGTAGATAGACTTAAGTAGATAATTAATTAATTTCATGTTAGATAAAATGAATGGGTAAAAAGTAAATAAAAAACAATAATGCTGCCTATTAACAATATTTTCTCAGGATAAATTGCTTTTACATTTTGAAAAATAAGCTTAGGATTTGAGCTTTTTATCTTTCTTTAATTAAAGCTTTATTTCCTTATCCATTTCATTATTTACTTTTATTTCTTAAAACAGCAAAATTATTTAGGAGTTAACATTGATTCACGCACTTTTAGTACGAAGTGGACTGTAAATGTACAATCTCAGACTCTATGGTTTATTAAATGTGAGTGCTTCAAACCGATTTTCAACAATTAATTCAAGCATTTCACTGTGTCCCGTTTGGTATGTCACTGCCAAAACCGAGTGCTACGTGTACGTCTTGATTGTCAAGAACGAAAGCAATCGTGTAATTAAACTATTCAGTAAATAGTAGTTGTCTACACTGAATAATGTTCCAAAAATGAAAATTGATGTTTTAAAATAACTATTACATATCAATATTTTTATAATTAACCCCGACCTTACGTGACTGTAGGTTGAACTTCAATGACCTTTTCTTTACGACTGGCATCTGACATTATGCCATTTGCAAAATAAAAATAAAGCATCAGCTGTTTTCGTCGTAGTCTGCAAACATAGCACGAAATAGATTCATTGTTGAATTTCATAGGTCACCCTTCTCTCATTTACATGCATCTCGAACAAATAGATCGGTTGTTAGCGTTAAATACAAAACAAGTTTTTTCTTTTAGTCGATCAAAGAGATATCATAATAAAAAAGTGGGCAGTAAAGAAAATACAATAGGGGACCGGACTGGGTAAAAAAAACGACATTCTATTTTGTCCGTCAGACAGGTAATACAAAAATATTAGACACGTATTTTTTGTTTTATCAAAATATCAAATAATTACTTAGTTAAAACTCATTAAAGTTGGAGAGTGGGGGCTTACTACGTCACAAGTGGGTATAAAACTTACCCACATGTGACGTCATGCGCCATTTCAACTCAATATATCTCCGTAATTTTATGACCACGTGAAAAAAGAAAAAATACGTGTCCAATACTTTTCAATAAACTACCAGACGGACAAAGAAAAAAAAAGTTGGATTATCCCCTATTGTTGAAGTTACATCGACTATGCATGTACTATACAATAGTAAAATTCCTTCGGGGGAATAGTATAGAATAATCAATTTTTTTTTTCTTTGTATGTCGGGTAGTTTATTGAAAAGTATTAGACACGTATTTTTCTTTTTTCACGTAGTCATAAAATTACGGAGATATATTGAGTAGAAATAGCGCATGACGTCACATGTAGGTAAGTTGTGACGCACTTTCCAACTTTAATTAATTTTTAGCTAAGTATTTTTTTGATATTTTGATAAAACAAAAAATAGGTACGTGTCTAATATTTTCGTATTACTTGTGACGGACAAAATAGAACATCGTTTTCTTTACCCAGTCCGTCATTCTATATGTATACATATATGTTAAATATTGTATTATACATTATTATTTTATACATTGTTATTTATATTTTTTTATATCTAAGGCATATATTTTTACATTATTTATCGTACGCAATGCTTGTGACGTTGCGGACACCAGACCGCTATGCAATACTACAATACAATAAATAATTGTATTCTATATCTAGCTTATCCCCATTTTCTTTTTCCCAGTGATGGAGCCCACGAGGCTATGCTTGGCGAGGGCCAGGTGCCGCAGATCGTCAGCAAGGAGACGGAGAAGGCTGATGAGTACGAGGCTCTGCAGAGCTTCCTCAGGAGCATCAGCTCCACAGCCACACTACCGCCTTACGTGAAGGGAGAAACTTACTCCTCGGCGAAAGGAGTTTTTAACCAGGTAAATTAAACTATAAAAAAAAAGATTGACTGCTATAAATGGCTATGTGTATCTATGGCTATGTATGGTCAAATAGATTATAAAGGGTGTAAAACACCTCTTAACGAAGCCGAAAGGCACTGGTTCTCCCTGTCATTGCGATCATTTTTTTGTTCTACACCATACCTGGGAACCTTCTAGTTACGGAGATATTAGGGGTCAAAGTTCCAACTTTTGGACAAGTATTTTTTTAAATACAAGTTTTTAATGTAAGATTTTTGGGTGATATTCACGAAAATTGTACATTTGCTTCCCTCTCCGCGTCCAGCTCGATTATTTTTTATTTTCCACTTCAATAATAGCTCAATTTTATTCACCCTAATTCTAAAACTATCCAGAACTACAATTTATAATACTCAGTAAGTAAGAGAAAACAAGATATTATAATATTTCAAATTTTAAAATTGTATTCACAGAAATTTCATAATAAAAATCATGTCCATTTTTACTTAAAGCAACATTAAAAATACTTTAAAAATAATCGAATTGTGTTAGTCTAAAACTTAGTGTTTTTTTAGTATGCTTATATCCATAACAATAGATTATTCTTTAAAATGAATAAAACAAACAGTAATTAATACATAATTTACATATTTAAATGGCAGTCCAATATTATACTCATCTCTGTTTTTCATCTCGGTTACAGTGTTTTACAACATTATTTCCAACATGGAAATAAAATGATCTACTGGCAACATTACGCAACAAACATTGTTAACAGATGGCGTGACTGTGGATTCGCCATTTTGTTGTTTCACTCAGAGCGATCAATTTTGTGCGTAACGTTATAATTCGACATTTATTTGTGACATTTGTTTTCGTGGTATATTTGAATTCGGTAATACTTTCCAGGTTTTTATATAATTATGAGAAAAGAATCGTGGTTGTAGAAGTAAAATCAGTAGAAGTAATTTGTTTAAACTAATTGATGACGGCTGTACAAAATATTTTGTAGGTTAGACACGTGCTAATTGTTCATATATGATATTTCTCCGTTACTTTTTTCTGATACGTAACAGATATGAAAAGGTAAAGCTGCGTGTATAAGGTGTTATAAAAACTACCTAAAGAAATTTAAGGAGTTGATTAATAATAAGGATGTTATGTTCCTACACTGTTGACATTGATAAATATCGATGTCACCATAAAATCCTAAGCTGGGATGCTATATTAATTATTAATATGTGATTCCTAAAAATTACTTTCCTAAAATAATCGTACTTAATAAAGCAATATTATAAGTCAATCAAAATAAAAGCTTTTTATTTACCTCCTGGATAAAATGAATGGCCCAAAGACCCATTAAATAAAACTAATATTTATTTTTATACACTTGTAGTAGTATTATGTACTAGTCCTTACAATTCCTATCTGTTATCTTGTCTGTTACATTAAATTTATTTTCATATCTTGTTCATATCCGTTACGTACAATTATTATGAATAACACCCTTTTACTTTAAACACCTCCACGACCCCTGTACTATTAAATCCGTCCATCAGCACAATCTTTTGAGTGCGTTACATTGAGTTCTACCACAAGACATGGTTTTTCACCCCCCAAAAAAAAGTCGTTTCCCAGCAATAATTTTTGCGTAAAGTAACTTAGTTTCATGTACAGAATGCTTGGTTGACGGCTTCGTGATGAGGTGATTTACACGGTGTATTAAATTTTAGAAGAATTTTGTTTCTAATCAGAGAAGTTTAGACTTCTTAAAGAGACTTCTTTTAGACTTCTAAATAATAGGTCATTTGCTATAAAAGACCCATGCTAAATATGAGTGTGAGAGCATTTTTATTCCAAGACAGTCATAATTCTGTGCTTTCCATTTACCATTAAAATTAAGCCCTCTAGGTCTCTCTAACAAAAACTGACTTGACTGGTAGAGTATTCCCTTTTACTTTTTTTTAAACTTTCCTTAAACCGAAAGAAAAGCCTATGCTGGCAATTTTCCCATTACACCCACGCAATACCAACCGAATCCTAAGTGTGAGACTCGCTCTAGTTTCATGGCTGGATGAAAATGGTTGAGTTCTGAAGCAGAAGCTTTAGTACTTATTAGCTTCCGAAAACGTTGACAACTTTTGGTCATTAAACTCGATTATTTTCCAATGTAAGGTAATTTATTCAAACGAAATGACGTAAATTATGCAAAGGAGTAGCGCCGGGCGATCCGCTCCTGGGTTTACCCGATACCGCGATGGAGGAAAATGTTTCAGAAGCTGTACTTAGACTTTAACATTCTAAACATTTTGAAGACGATGTGTTGAACAGATTGACTTACTTACCTCATTTTCCTAATTAAATACAAATAGAATTTAATATAAGTAGATAATATAAATAAAATTATCTTTTAAAAAAAAGATAGGTAGTATAATAGAATGTTGAATATAAATTGCAAATATTGGTAATCAGAGTATAGTCCAAAGTAAGGTACTTTGTTAATGACTAGACTAATGACTAACCAAAAACACTCAAACTTGCTACTGTTTGTTTAGTTGTTAGTCCTGACTTTCGACGAAATTTAGCATACAGATACAGGTAGACCATGGCGTACCGGCTTTGGATATAGGTAGGATCATTTTATTCAGACATGACGTTACCGTGGTATAATTTCTGAACGCGAATCGCGCGTTTTCTCTACGCGAGCGAAACCGCGGACAAAAGCTTCTACTGCATACAAAACAAATGTAGGCACCTACGCTAGATGCCAAACTGGACTGACCAAAGTCACAGCTAACAAGTTGCCTCACAGTCGCTATGCAAATCCTTACTATCTTAAATCAGCAGGCGATATTGACCTCAAAGTTTCTTCATTAGCATATGTGAACCGCGGACTAGGTATCTGTAATTCGAAATTGCAACACGTACGAAAAATAGATTTGACAGACATTCTAAACAACATGGTATAGTTGTACATACATAGCCATTTCGTAACTAACAGCGCCATTTTGTTTTTCACTAACATTGCCATTAATAACACTTTCACAAATGTTGACGGCTTATGTTTAACATAACACCAGATAAAGTAAATATAACCTTAAAAAACATTTTTATACTGCCTAAAATAGTAAATGATCACCAGAAATAGTAAATGATCACCAGAATTAAAAACCTGAAAATCACAGCTCCGAACTAAGGCGTAGTCGACGGAGCCCCGCTACGCGGGGCTCCTATTTCTCTCTGCAGGGTTTAAAGTAACCTAACACGAAGGGGATGGCGGGGTCAAGTGAGCGAGCGGAGCGAGCGAACTAAGACCCCGACATCCCCTTCGAACCTAACCTGTCCGAGTCGGGGTGCCCAATATCCCGAGTTCGCTTTGCTCGCACGTGCTTCCTAAGTTCTTCTTGCCACAAAATTTGGTGATCATTTACTATATTTGGTCTTTGAATACAATTTTTCTGGTGTTTAGTATTTTTTTTTGGGTAACGTAGCTTAGGATCTCAAAGTATTTTTTGGTGCTCATTATTTAATCCCATGTTGACTCCTGAAGTCCTGACAAAGTCATTCAAACACCATAATTTTGACATTCTAATCCCAACTAATCTTATAAATGTGAAAGAGGACTTGGGTTACGAACTTAGGATATGGGATAATTTCCGCCCTCCTCGAGAGCGAAGCCGCAGGTAGGTAAACGATAGTGTGGGATCATTTTTATCGGGGCACGCGTTGAGAGAAACCACGAGCATTTACTATTGTGTTAATAAAGAAAGTCAATATTATTTTTACACATACCTAACTGAAGAACACTGAGATGAATGTGCCTATGACAGTTGATAGGGAGGCACTGTTGGTAAACATTTGTGTAATTGTTTTGAGAAATGTTTTAAAACAACAATATATCGGCGTTGGTTCTGATTTTGGCCACTCGCCAAAAGAGCCTTGTACAGCTACAAGTGCAAAGTGACGTAATTAGTCCAACGCTGACATTTCACCACCATTTCACTACTTTTTGGCAAAAAGTGCTATTTCTCTTTATGTGCCTAAAAATAAATGCTCTTTACATAAATACTTTTTTTTGCAATGGAGTTTTTGCATTCCAAGCGGTTTTTGTTATAATTTATAAATACTCACCTATTCATCACTACTCACGAGGTTCTAATGATGAGAGGTAAGTCAAAAGGTTCGCGTGTTTAGTTTTTGTTATTCCTAATTGTTGTTATGAATACGTCGTTTAAAAATGTTGAGTCGATAATGTTAACGCTTGCGCCGCATCAATGTTTTGACTATCTTTACAGACAACCAATATTTTTAAAGTGAAACTTTTATTACATCGTCTCAAACTTTTTCGTCTGTGTGTTGCATGTCGCGTGACGCTCGGCCGCGGAGTAGGGATAAATTAAAAGGCGCTCTGACGAGCGCCTTTCACTTTATCCCTACTCCGCGTTTTATACGTTTTAAACCTTTAATGGAATATTATTCCAATTTTTTTTAGTTAAATGGTGTCTATAGGGTGAAAAAAAGTTTCACTTTTTTTTAAACTAGATGAGGCCAGTGTTTTGTTCCTCTGACTACTCTGAGAAGAAAGAGCCGAAACAAACTCAGAGGTCACTGTCTCTTTAAATGTCCTGACATTGTTCAAGTCGTAAGTATAAGGACCATGCAGAGTAGTGTCTGAGATGGTCTATTGAAGAAAGAATCTCACAGATTTGATTGGATCTGTCCAGTCAGTGCAAGCTTTTGTCAGTGATCGTGTAGCTCGACTCATAAACCAAGGGCTCAACGACACGCGAAATGACGAACAATACCAAAGAAGGGACATTTGGTTGGGCCGCATAAAATAGGTACTCAAACTGGCAGACAATCGTCAAACCTCGTCAAACTAACAAAACTAAATCGAAAAGATAAAAATATGACCCACACTAGTCCTCATATTCACATTAATAAACAACAAAAAATTATTCACTTGAAAAAGTAAATAATATCAACTAAGTAAATCGAAACTAAAATATAAATACAATAGGCCTACCTATTGTATTTATATTTTAGTTTCGATTTACTTGAAAAAGTAAATAATGTAAACTAAATTAAAAAAAAATACAATAAGTACTTGAAAAGTAAATACCTAGTTTAATAATACCTAGATATAAGTAAAAGTAATCGACATACAAATATTTACATTACAAATGATGACAGACTTAAAATAATAATAATAAATACTTCGATCAATAATTATTGATCGAAGAATAAATATGACTAAATGTATCGTTGAGTTAAAACAATGGAGTAAGACATAATGAGGGAACCCGCATGTTTGATGTAATATCAGACCGCAACCATGGTCCTGCTGCTACGCGGATAAACTAAGCGCCAGCGCTGTCGACTTTCAACGAAAACATCTGTCTGTAGGTACGAACCACAGCTTATTAGCTCAATTAACCTCAACAAATGTACGTAAACGACAAGGATTATTGCCAGGTAAAGAGTTTAAAACACGCCTGTTAACACTATGCATACATATCCGATAAAGTTGTTTAGTATTACACCTGGAAGTTCTACTCAATTACGTTAAGTTCGTACATAATGTATGGTAGGCGTATACATATAGGTACCTACTTTTCAGGGTAAAAACCTAATCGGATGTCCACATATTAGACGTGGGACAACTTGACAGGTCACCTACATTCTCCGAAGCATTAGTTAATTGTAATAGAACCTCCTTCAAGTTTGTATCGACGCCATATCGTCTTGACATGGATGAGCCAATGTTGGCAAACCCCATATTGGCCCATATATTTCAATTAAATAAATTGCTTGTTATAGGAACTGACAAGAACTGAGTATGGCAGGCAGTTCTGCTTATACCTAGGCAGTAAGGGTATATAGTGGAATGGAGTTAATTGCCTTCCATTGTGGAGGTAATTGTGGAACAGATTGCGTATTATGGGTCATTATCATTACCGACAGCGGCTTTACAATGACTGCGTTTAAACCTAAGCAGCTTAGTTAGTCTTCAGTAAAGGACTACTAAGCTACTATAAGTATGATACGATTAGAGCTACAAACTAGCCAGCCAAACGTGCCTTATACTAGCTTAGTTAGGGACATACATAATTTACTAAAAACAAAAAAAAACAGGCAGAAGTGAAAACTCAAAACAAAGGAATTACTTAATATGTACTTTATTTGAATTTTGAAATCAATTGGGAAGCTATACTACGCGTCTCTAGTCGGCCCCAAATTACGTCACGAGCATGTCGAGGTCATCGGTGACGGGAACCCAAAGAGTGATCCCCTACCAAAAATCGCTCACAGCAGTTAAAGAAGTTTTCACTTCAAATACGAATATTCTACTCAGCAGTTATACTACTAGTTAGCTACTCAGTAGTTTCTTTCTCTTCGTTTTGCAACCTAAGCTACGTTTCAGTCCGACGACGCCTGAACTAGACCCACTAACCTACATACAATCAGATATATGAGTACTCTTGCTACATTATCTCTTCACTTCCTTAAACAGACGGCTAAACAAACTGTACCCTATAAATTAGATAAGGAACCTGACCTCTCAGATCCAACTCACCTTAAATTAAGTTTTATATAAACAAGCCGTAAGGATGTAAAAACAATAATTTACAATAGCCATTGAAGTGTTTTATTGTTTACATTGAATTTAATGTATTTAGTAAGCGTTGATATAAGGTGTGGTACCAAATATTTAAATAAAATATGAGTAAGTAGTTGAGTTAGGAAAATGAATCATTTTAATATTTGCTAACATGTCTGTTTTATGTAAAAATGGAATTCCGAGCAGCAACGTAACTAGATATCACGCACGCAGTGATCGACTGACATTTTTTATTTTATTTTCACAGATGTTCATCCAATATGCGGGTAATTCCAACCAACTAATCGTCTCTTATTGGAAAACCAACTTGATAACATATTTACCTAAAATATAATACATTTAAAATAAAAAATAAATGAAATGAGACAACACATTTACGAAATAGCTGGCAACATATATTTTTTCATCTATTGAAAATGACATTCTAGGTCGTGACGAAATCAATAACAAAATTAAATGCAAGTCATGTGCAGTTCCGTGGAAGACTACACATTCTTCACACGTGATTACTTTGATTTGATCTGAATTTTGAATATTTAAGCAAATAAAATTATTATCATAGTCGTCAGGCAGGACATAACGTGATAATCTCTCTTTATTAATGACTAGCTTTTGCTCGCAGCTTCGCCACGTTATAAATGTAGCGTATCGGACTCGGGGATAATGTAGCTTCTCGTTGGTGAATGAATTATCGAAATCGTATGGGCAGTTCCGATGATTGCCTCTACATACAAACTAACAAATAAATTCTACCTTTCTATAATATATGTATTAATAAGTATAGATAAATTTTGATCATTTAGAATTAAAGCATTTTGAAATAGAAATACTTAGCTCAGATTTAAATCTCCCTAAATGTGATACTCCAATGTCGCATTACTGTTACTTACTGACATCCGTACACTCACCATTTAGGTTCAGTTGAAAACCAGCATCGGGCACTAGTTGTCCGGCATTTTGCTGAACTGGGCCTATTTGGTGCAGCCGTGAGTCACACAGTATTTATTGTTTTTTTTTACATTGTGTGCACTTGTGGCATGTACCAACAAACGTATTTTCTTTCTTTATTCCCATGTAACGTTTATCAGGGAATAATTTAATCGGGTAATAATTTTACAAAACGATTAAATTACTGTTAGTAGGATGTTGTATTGACTGAGAATAATGCTTAGTAGAATACAATGTAGGTAAGTTAAGCTTAGGCTAGGCTTAACGAACAAAATAGTACATTGTTACCCTAGGGGTGAAAGTAACAATAGTTCGAGGGACTAAATAAGTCTTTAACCCGAGGTAAACACTGTGCTTTTCATTACGAACGAATAGTACAAGGAAAGTAAAAATAAAAACATGAATTAGCTAAAGAAAAAATGAGTAAAACCGTTTGCCGCTTTCCCGCCTGCTTTGTTATTTTTTCTGTGGCCTGCCAGCTATTCAGCCTGTATTTTTAATTTTCATCATTGAAAAAATGGTAAATATTTTGCCCAAATCAATGTTGTTTAAAAAAAAACTGTTGAAACTAAATTATAATAAAGTGTTTTAAAAATATATATCCTTTAATCAATACTTAACTTAAGTTATTTCAATTTTACATCGTGGCTGCATAGAAAGTTGGAACATGGTTCAATAAAAATGTGAAAATAGAACTAGTTTTTTTTTTATAATTTGACATCTGTCAGTTGAAAGTGATTCTCCCTAGAGCTGAAAAGTATTACTTTCAACCCGCTCTTCAGGCAACTTCAGATCTACTTTCAGAGTATGAGTAATGAAAAAATACTTAAATTACGTGTCAGGTAGAGGCCGACAAAACCTGCAATATCCACACATACACATATAAACATGCTGCTTACATAATGCTATTGTAGATTGCGATACTTTCGTATAGGCAGATGTTTATAGCACGTTACTATACTCAGACTTCGCTTTATTATGTTGTAGACTGATCCCAGTCACAAGAACCTTATAAATATGAACTGAACAAAAATCCAGATATCATACTGCAAATGAATAAGGAATGTATCTAATATTTAGTGGCAAAAAACCCAGCGAGCGTCGCGTCGTTGATTAAAAAAACATGTTCTTAATACAAGATGTTGTTTTGCATCCTCGTCAAATTCAAATAGGTTACTATGCTAATGATTCTCGACCCGAATCAATAAAAAAATGGGTAGGTAATTTTATGTTATTTTCTTATTTACGGAAATCGGTAAGTGTGAACCACCCGTGTTTCAAACGCGGCCGGTCTGTCCTCGTCCTATAACCGCGCTTTCACGCATACTAACAACCTCAAACGTTTATTCGATAATTTCTTAGGTTATTCTGATATACTGACAAACTAAAACGGGACGAGAATCATTAGGATAGTTACCTCCTTGAATTTGAGGAGGATGCAAAACAACACCTTGTATACCATGTACCATGTGGTCCATGGTAGCCATTCCTGTAGGATATGTATGACATCCAAAGTGGAAGTCATTTCTCGGAAAAATACTCTTGTCACTCAGCGTTTCGTTCACCTAGTGGGTATTTCGGTAAGCCATATACTTTTACTAGCTGCTGCCCGCGACTCCGTTCGCGGGTTTTTTTTTTGGGTATGAAAATCTATGTTGGCCGATTCTCAGAACTACCCGATATGCACACAAAATTTCATACAAATCGGTTCTGCCGTTTCGGAGGGGCATGGGGTAACTAACATGGTGACTTAGAATTTTTTTATTACCAGTTTTGATTAATTATTTCCTTCTCCAGCAGTTTTTATATTTGAGCTGAATTAAAAATGGGAATAAGAGGTTTAATACCGCTCAGTTTAGTATTACAACAGTAGATATTTCATCATCATTTGCCATTTTTATATGCCCTAATAATCAATAGGTAGAGTCTATCCCATTTGTAATCAGATTGTTGTTATCAGTTAAGAAACCTGCCAGAGCCGGTTTTTCATTAAAATATTGATGATTAATGTAATCTTGACTGGTAAAGTCGGATACTTTCTAGTTCGAACTAGAAATTACTGTTTTTATATAAGTATGGCAAAAACATTGTGTAATATTGATTACAATCCATAATAATGCTATTTCTAACCGGGCGTAGAGCGTTGGGCGAAAACAGAACTGTAGGCATAACAACCATTGCGGGTTGTTCGAAAGAGATACCGCGGCCCTGGAACACAAAGGGCTTAGAAGGAACATGGGTGGGTTTTAGTCAGTCAAGTCTGACACTCCCTCCCGCTCCGCCCAGAGCGGGAGAAGTCATTTGATGATTTCCCATCCGCAAAAAAAAAAAAAAAAAAGAAGGCATAACAACCATTTGTAATATTAAATAGTAGAATTGTTTTTGGTTTTTTGTTGCTTTTCAATCAATGGCTGCTATTTTATTTTTATCTTTAACCTGGTGTCAGAATTTTTGTGCCGCCCATGGGCCTCTAACTTTACATGCCGTCGAAAAATATCTCTCAGGCACGCTGGTTTCCTCACGATGTTTGCCTTCACCGAAGAAAGTGATAATTATACAATACGCACATGAGTCCGAAAAAGCAGAGGTACGTGTCTTGGGTTTGAACTTGAAACTTATGACTGACAGTCTGACGGACACACCTATAGCGTATCACTGCTTTGGCTACCATACAAACATGATTATGACACAGAGATTAAGTCAAAAGATAACTGTAATTAGTGAAAGTACCTTATTGTTTCTCTCCTTAAAAAAAGGAATTGAAGAGAAGCCGCTTGCTGCCCTCGTATGCTGAGAATATTTTGCTAGCTATTCTTTAACTTCATCATCATATCAGGCGCGTCCTGTACTGGACATAGGCCACCCTCAAGCGTCGCCAGGGCGACCCGTCGTGTGTTTTTGGTAACCGACAGATCCGTAACCTTCACTGGGTTAACGGTCTACCTTGTGTGAGGCCTCGCCTTACAAAGTTCGCCTTGTGGCCCGTTCCTTTCTTCCTTTCACAACGACTTTTAGACAAAAGTAAGCAGTTACTCGTGAACTTACACTGTCACTTACGGGATATTTTCCATCCTTATTTATTGTGAGCTCCCGATATTTCAACTATCCCGCGATTATTATTAAATTACTGATTTAATTTTTTACTCTGGACACTCTTAATTTGCCCGTATTTCCACATCGTTCTTACATATTTGTAATTCTCAACATGAATGATGTAACCAAGATTTTGTAACATAATTTTGATTTAAAAGAGTCCATGGAGTTTGTTGCCCATTCTTCTCCATAGAGATCTACGCTTTGGAATGGCCAACTACAGTACTTTCACAAGTTATTATGCTTTGTGACTGGGACTGTAGCTTCGCGTTTTTTTTTTGTTGTTTTTTACTTTCAAAAGTGCCTAAGTATAGGTCTAATTGAAATAAATGCTTTGAGTTTGAATTTATTATGGCGCTTGCAACAGCCTCGAAATACCGGGAGCTCACAATAAATAATCATCACGGAAAATATATCCCGTAAGTGACAGAGTAAGTTTAGTTATAAATTGTGATAGCTTTAAACAGTGTTACCCATGAATATGGACTCTAAGCCAAACTTTTACGTCGATGCAGATTTCTCTGCACCCAACTACGTAAGTTTTAAGGCCGAAACACACTTACATGTCGTGGCGTGTCGTGACGCGCCAGAAGCATTCGGTTTCATACCGCCTTTAGTCAAACCCTATGCAGCTGTTTTACTGCACGCCACGTAGGCCTAGCACGAATACTGACTGAAACTGATAAGTAAACTTGTTGTATTTTAGGTATGTTATGGAAAAAGTATAAAACACTGTGGGTGTACTGTTTGTGTTACTTGTCCACCTCTGCATAACCCTTCGGAATTTACAGGCGTGATGTTATGTTTTTTTTTTTTTTGTTTTTTTTATTTATTTATACAAATCTTACCTAAAACTATCATTACCTACAGATCCGCGATCCAATGCGATATATTGGCATACATTGGTATAAAACATATTGGTGATTGGTATAAAACGTTGCTCCGACCGAAACCGGTTCTTTAAAAAAAATGTATTGTCACCAGAACCAAAGGTGTGTGCAAAATTTCAGCTCAATTGGACATCGGAAAGTAGTTCTAATTTAGCTTCCAAGATTCCACCGTAACAAACATACATACATTGCAAGTTAAATAAAAGCTTTTAATAAAATACTCTTTGTTTCAGTGCCTGATAACATGTGCCGTCCTTATCCTGGCGGCGGGGGCGGGCCACCCCATCGGCTTCTCCGCCGTCGCACTGCCACAGCTCCGGATCGAGAACAGCACCATGAGGATAGATGATGAAATGGGATCCTGGATTGGTGAGTCTTTTCATTTTAATATCGTTCAGAATTCCTAGTCGAAAACAAGATCACTATCATATTAATCATTAGATAATTATGTATAGGGTGAACAGTTAAAAATACAATAACTTATAGTAACCTATTGCCTAAGATTTTTCTGGCAAGAATAGTACATTTTTGTTGAAAGAATGCAAGGAATGAATTAATTTGAATGTGTCTAGCAAAAATAACACGTTTTCTGTCGGTCCTTGTATTGCTGCAAAAGAGAGCTCCACTTCCAATGCGATAAATACATTAAGTAACAATATAGTCGACCCACAATAAACTTTAAAAGTTTTTTTGTTTTTTGGTCCATTTTATTTTTTATCGTTTTCGTAATCCTGGTGCATGAAATACTACCGATTTGTAAAGATAAAATTAAAAAATAAAATTACTTTTTCTTGTAACCTCGAATCAATTCTCGCATTCGTGAAAAAGCAATGTGAACCATTAGTAGTAGGTACCATTGAAACTCATTTCGTACCATATGATGTGTGTGAGTTAACATTATTATTCTGTAAATATCTAGTAGTATAATTCAATTGAAATCAATGTAAGTAGGTCAGTAAAAGTGTATTTATAATCCCACTTGCAAACAGCTCCCGCAGAGCACACTTGCTTCCATTACAATCTGAATTCTTGCAGATTCACGTGTTATAATACCGCACGTTTTTTCTCATTCTTCGGACCAATCCTAGTCCAAACAATTTGCAAATCACTCTTGCATAATATTATGAAATAGCGACCACATAACTCGAATCTTATCTCAAAAAGAACACAATCGGTCGTGAATGACCATTGAAGAATTTTAAAGTACGAACTTGTACCTACATGATACATGAACCTATGTGATAATGATCGGTCTGATACCCATCAGGTGTGTATTTTATTGGCATAAGTGAAAACAAATGCAAAAGAACATCGTACAACATGGTCAATGCTGGCAAACCGGAATAAAATAGACAACAAATCTTGAATCTCAGTAAAGGTAGATTTGGTCATTTAGAGACAGGACACCTGACAACTTACATAGGTTAAGTAAATCATACATGAAAAATACACGGAAATGAACAATACATATTATAAATAACTTTGTGTATTTCGTATTATACCTATGTCAATTCATGACAAGATTTTTAGACTCGAAATCAGGACTGAAATAAAGAGTTTTCCATTTTATAGCGATTATCGAGAGAATTTAAGAGTCTATGCATTTTGTTATTAATTAGTGTACCGTACAAAATGGGCCATTTGCTGGCTATTTGGTAATAACCAAAAAGCCAGCAAATGGCCCATTTTGTCGTAAATAAGTTAAGTACGGTCAGCAAGGAAAGATGTTTAACACCATTCTTTAATATGACATCGAAATTAGCACAGTCATGATCGTTCAATATAGATATTTATACTTGTGAGCTTCCATACAATAGTTCAATTTAAAGTAAGTATCTTTCTAGAATATGTGTTTAGTTACTATAATCGAAATTCGTTGTTGACTGCTCAAAAAGATCTCAGAACTGTCATTATTTTTTTATATTTCCGTACATTTAGATTGAATTAATTGTCCAAACTCTACAAATTCAGAAATATCTATTCTAAAAATAAAAAGTTTCACTGCCTAAAGTTTAATTTATTCTGCCATTCAGGTAATAATTAGCTAAAAAAAAAGTTATTTGCGGAGCGAAACATACCTAGGTACCCATTGTTTGCAAAATAACATTACATAATTACTGCGCGAAATTATAAATAACTAGCTGTACCCGGCATGCGTTGCAATGCACTTTTTACTACCCACCTACCCTATCCGACCTACCTACCCTATCCTACCTACCCTACCCGACGCTACCTACCTACCTACTCTACCCTACCCTACCTACCTACTCTACCCTACCCTACCCTACCCTTACTACCTACCTACCCTACCCTACCTACCTACCCTACCCTACCTACCTACCCTACCCTACCTACCTACCCTACCCTACCTACCTACCCTACCCACCTACCTACCCTACCCTACCTACCTACCCTACCTACCTACCTACCCTACCCTACCTACCTACCCTACCCTACCTACCTACCCTACCTAACCTACCCTACCTACCTACCCTACCCTACCTACCTACCCTACCCTACCTACCTACCCTATCCTACCTACCTACCCTACCCTACCCTACCCTACCGTATCCTATGTCCTTCTCCTGGCTCTAAACTACCTCCCTGCCAATTTTCAGCTAAATCGGTTCAGCCGTTCTTGAGTTATAAGTGAAGTAACTAACACGACTTTCTTTTATATATATAGATAAACAAACAAAATTTGGACAAAACATTAAAAAAATAGAATACAAAGGCGATGATTTGAAAAGATGATTTCACAAATTCGCACATCATTGTTACTTCCTGTTTCGGACTTGATGATTATGCTGTATTAACCGCATACCGAAAATGGAAAGTGTCAAGAATATCTTCAGTCATACATGTACAAAAATCCAATAGCAACCTTAAATTAAAGTGTATAAAGATCAATGTCATTTCGACAGGCTTGTCAGTGACAGTATGGTGGTACAACAACCTTATTGCTGAGGCAATAATGTTCACTGGAGTTTTGACCGGGATGTAAAGTCAGAAGTAAAATAACGGAACGGACTGCAGGTTATGATGGTCAAAGATGGGGTTAGAAATCGACCCATCCAAACTGTTACTTCTTTTCGTGTACCCTGGTTCGTTAATAATAATTTAAGTCGAAAATTAGTTGTTACCGCTCATAGACTCAGATCTGGACACATTCCATGTAATAAGTTCGCGTTCATGATGAGGAAAACGAACTCGCCTAACTGTGTGGAGTGTGGAGTTGTTGAAGACTTACATCACTTATTGATGGACTGTGTTCGGTATGAGTCTGGGAGAAATGATTTGTTTAGGGTCTTAAGGCTGAACAGACTTGAAGTAGGCACATTCCATAAAATCCTGGCTCAACCAAATGGCGATGATGCGAAGAGTCTGTTTAGATTCATGGCCCAGATATGATAAACGTGTATTTAGGGTACGATGGGACTGACATACGCATTGCGGTTATAAATGTCCCTAAATAAATAAAGAAAAAAAAAAACTGTTACTTCAGTATCTTTCCCAAAAATAAAGTTAGATACAATAGTTCAGCTTTAAAAGATGGTGGTAGGACCCTAGTCAATGTTATAAGACGTCAAGGTAGGCAAGCTGAATGTTCTTTTATAGATTTCTTATGTTTTCTCATGTATTCATTTCACCCATATCAGTTTAGTGCTGGTCATTATGTAATACTTCTTAAATCCACAGAAAACACAAATACTTCATGTGCAAAATACACAATAGCCACATAATCCAAATTAAAGTACGACTTAGCAACCTCGATTGCTTAAAGATAATGAGAGAATTAGTATTACGACTTATACGTTATTGAATTTGCAAACGTTTCACAACCAAATAAACGTTTAAGTACAATACATTCTTACTTGCCAACAATTTTGAGATAATCTTCTTTATTCTAATAAGCAAATTCAAGCAGGTACAGTCAGCATCAAAAGTCGGTTAACACTTATAAATATTACTCCAAGTTTTGTGCTGGTCAGTGTGATCTGATGTTATATTGTTTTGCGAATTTGTGTAACCATTGATGAATAAATATAGATCGTTCTAAAACTAAGACGTCTTATAATTTTGGTTATGTAAAGCGACTTTTGCTGCTGACCGTACCAAAGAGCTCGTGGCTAAAAAATAACAGCCGCACAGGTCGATCTTTAAGGTTAAGCCGTGATTGCCGAGGTTGGTCCGTAGATGGGTGACCATAATTACATACCGAGTATCCTCCGTGCCTCGGAAAGCACGTTATGCCGTGGGTCCTGGCTGTCATTTGTAGATCTTTGAGAGTGGTAACGAGTAGTCAGAAGCCAAAAGTCTAACATTCAGTCTTACCAAGGGGTATCGTATTACCCAGTTACTGGGATGTGGAGGTCAGATAGGCAGTCGCTTCATGTAAAATACTGGTACTCAGCTGCATCCGGTTAGACTGGAAGCCGACACTAAAATTGTTTGGGAAAAGGCTATGCAGATGATGAAGTAGTACCTAGTTGGTACGTAAGTACTTGAAAAAGCTACGGCTCTTCAGCATTGAGAATTAAGTACTTAAGTCATTTATTTTCTATGAGAGTTTAAAGTTTAAGAGGGCATATCAGGTTAAATAGACTGTTTAAAATTCGAGGTTACCTAGGTAAGTACATCAACATGGGAGTTTTCTTTGTCAGACACATTACACGTTGTGATAGAAGTTACCTATACCTAAAGACTCAAAAGTCTCTTCGGATTACACCCGTGAAATCTTTGTACTGTTAATGAGTGTAAATAATAATATGTATCTAGCATAAAATTCATGTTACCAGACACAGTAAGATGTTTTTTTTTTACTCAGCGAAGTGAAAGCAAAAGCACTGAAACCGACAAACGTATTTAAATAAGTAGTTCATATCAGGCTACATGTATAACTTCAGGAATAACGAAAAATGTCGAAAAACTAAATTTTGAAGTGAAACTTCATAGCGACTTCCAACAAGTTAAACTCTACCATGGAGGGGAAATATTTTCTAAAACTCACTAAGAGATGGCAGTATCACAAGATTTGTGACTACCTACGTAGTTCTACTAGGTACGCAAGATGGCGTGCTAACAGTCATGCAGCATTCGACTCTTCGGTGTGACCCGCCTTCGCTCAATTTCCATGAGTAGAATAACCTCGATAAACGTATGTAATAATTATGTAAACAAAATAATACAACAAGAAAACAACAAAATATTATTAAGAAGCTCAATAAAATAGCGAGAGTGAATGCGTGGCACTCGAACGCATGCGTGTAGTATTACGAAGTTTCACTTTTTCCGCGCGGAGGGACTCCAAGCACTATTTTTTTTTCATTTAAGTGTACGTTTTTTATTATTTTGCGAACACGTTCTTCATGAAACAATGTGAATGTTAAACTATTATTAAACATCAATAAGTACAATCATTATCGAGATGTTAATAAGTAGGTACTGAAAACAATTAATACTGTTACTACAAAGTGCAAACTCATCGATTACAATAAAACAGACAACACAATCATAACATCACTCCTGTTTATTTCAACGACGAAGTAATAAAAATCTTAACAACTGTCCTATCAATAAAATTTGTTCCGCCAGGGATAATTTATCTTGTTCACGAATCACCATGAAGAACACTTAATTTTAAACACCATGTATAATTAATTGGTAAAGGTAAGGGGCCGTGATTCTGAGACGAAAAAAAACTAATTTGCCAAGGTACGAATTGACTGAGTTTTACGCACCATATCAACTTCCTGCCGATACGGTTACGTTAACTTTTTTTTTTATATGTATTCAATATAGGCTTGTTTGGACGCAACTCGACTGGTGTGAACGACTAACTACCTACAAACATTACATGGCATTATTTAATTTTATTTTAGGCATCGTATTTAATAACGATAGTAACATTATTTCCCACGTGGTATCTTTAAGGTTAAGCCGTTTTTGCCGAGAAGGAGAACGTTGTATATAAAAACATAGCGGTCCGCGCTGGCTTCGCACGGGTATAAAATATATAGTTATTATACATATAAACCTTCCTCTTCAATCACTCTATCTATTAAAAAAAACCGCATCAAAACCCGTTGCGTAGTTTTAAAGATTTAAGCATACATAGGGATATAGGGACAGAGAAAGCGACTTTGTTTTATACTATGTAGTGATGTTCTCTCTACAGGGTGTAACGGAAAGGGTATGTACTTAAGGGTGTGCTACAGACCATCAAAGTGAACTGTTCAGTCTGATGATCTGTAACACACCCTTATATTATGTATGTCTTTTAAATCTCTTTGATATCAACCTACTGATCGACTGAAAGAATTAGCATACAGTCGCGTGCACGTTCACACACGCGGCAAGTGTTGATTGGAAACAACAATGCTGTACGTGATACCTCAGGCTCAAAGGTCCATAGTACAAAAGTCCAAACCACTCATAGGTCGAATCCAAGACTCAAAAGGCCGACCAATATTTGGCGGCCTGGATAGCTCTGTCGTTTCGCTCGTTTCAAATTTAAAAGGTTGCATAGATCACTACGACTACGACTAGACCGGTAGGTAGCAGTACTCACTGTGAAGATTGACTACTACTAGCAATGGCAAGGAAAATAACAGTAGAATTGCAAAAAAAAACTATAATTTCGACAATTCGCATATGCCTATACATAAGTACGTGTGTACAAGATCCGGCCTATCTCTACAAGGTGTTGTTTTGCAACCTCGTCAAATTCAAGGAGGTGACTATGCTAATGATTCTCGACCCGAATAAATAATAAAATGGGTAAGTAATTTTTATTTTTTTTCCTGTTGACGGAAATCGGTAAGTGTGAGCCACCCGTGTTTTAAATGCAGGCCGTCCGATTCTCGCCCTGTAACCGCGCTTCCACACCTACAAACATTCTGAAATACTGACAAACATAAACAACCAAAAAAATCAGCGTTTATTCATTATTAACTAGGTAACCTAATTTTAATTGATTATTATGTCTTTTGTGATAACCTCCTGAATTTTGACGAGGATGCAAAACAACACTTTGTATAAGGGAAGGTCGATTAATGGTATACGACTAAGAGGTTACTTTTCCAGTATTCCAGTCACTTTCATACAAAGTAGGAACGTAGGTAGCGTATGAGGTACATCAAAACCTAAAAACAAATAACTCGTTTTGAAATCATATTTTAGCTATTGGGTACCTACCTACTTAAGGATAATTTCTGTGAACTTTTCCAAGGTAAAGCTATACAAAAATAAGATATCTGAGAACAAACACAAAAATCTTTTTTGCGAGAAAATGCCACATAAAATCGAATTTTAAATAATTGTTTTCGAGACATAGCGGCCAATGACGCCATTCTATACTTGATTTGCGGTGACACCAAGAAGTCTGACTGAATACATGAATAATGTATCTGTATAAATACGCTCCTAAATACAGATTTATTAGTTTATTTATTCATACTTCTTGTGCCACTTGTAGCAATTGTATTTTTTTTAAATATTAGATGTTGTCAAACAATGATTTTATACCATCGACCTTCAAGAACCTAAGTTGAATTGGCAAAGTTGTGGTTTCCACATATTCCACAACCAGCAGCCACTTATGAAGAGTGGAAGTTTTTAAATGAACAATAATAGATTCATATTTCTTTCAATCTGTTTCATGATGATTATTGAAATTAATTTTATTTAAATTGGCGTGGACAAGACACAATTAGCGCTAATTAATAACAATCAACTAAGAATAACACCGAAGCTGAAAAAAACATGTCCGCAATAAGAACTAACTTATAAAAGGTATTCATTTTTCGAATGAGTTACTCCACCTATGCAAAAATATGGTAACTTTTTATACAAGATCATGTTATGTATATACTCATGTAACAATATTAATTTGAATAGGTAATTAATTAAACCTAGCTTTACTATAAACTACTGGCGCCATACGCATTGTGAAAAACTTGGAATACCGAATTATTTAATACTTCATGCATTACAAGCTAATTCTAAGTTATGCTCTTACCTATTCTTTTGACATAATTCTAATAAAGTTGTAGCGTGACTGTTTAATAAACAATAGATCTAGTTAGCACAATCTCATTATTCTCACGCGCTAAACGTTGCCAAGATATTGTATGCAGATCGATAAACATCTTAGACTTACTAGTCGGTACCTACTTCACTTGAGTAGACATCTTGGCTAGCCTGTGTGGGGACTTATCTAAAACAGCTGCATCATCTTTATCATCATCACGTTGTAAAGGTCACTTCAGTGAAATGCCTCGTCATGTGAAGAGGTCACACCTAGAGAATATCTGATATCGTTGACCTTTATCTCTTTCACCGCCTGACCTTTAAACAGCTGTTAGATGTTTACAAGAGACTATGTCTTACGTTCACTCATTAGACCCAGTATTGCGCTCGAAAACCATAGCCTACAATTTTAGCAACAAGATCATTGCGATATTGCAATAAATCATAGTGACCCCGAATTGGATATTAAACTCATTGGTATATCCTACGAGTTTTTTAGTATACTTAGAAATAAATTTTTACAAGTGTGACACTCGACAAGATGACAATAGCAGATCCAAAAAAAGGAATGTTAGTAAAAAACAAAAAGGTTAAAACTGAATGCAATATTTATTGCAACACAGCCATAAAATTTCAGTAGCTATTTCCAACACTGGCATGTTATGATAGCTATAGCCATAACGCCTATCGATCGATGATGCAAAAAAACGGTCTATCAACTCAGACGTTTAATTTGCTTGGTATGCTCTTGTTTTTAACTTTAAAACAGTCACTGAAAAAGCGTCGTACCTACCCCCATGGAAAACGGGCGTCAGTTTATGCACGTGTAGTGTGTCAACTGCCTCGGCTATCAGGCGACATATTTCAGTACATTGCCCTCATGCCCCGTCTGCAAATGTTGCGCTTTCGTCCTTTCCATTTCGAAAGTTGAAAGTATTTTAGCTCTTCATTACACATTACACTCAATTTAGCCCCTATTTCCCTTTTTTATTCTTTGTACTTTGCAATATATTATTTGATCCCTCTTGGTCAAGTAATACATTGCACAGACTGTAGGTAAGAATCAACAAGGTTGACCAAAAGAAGATCAGCTGTTATTAAAAATTATTTAATGGGTATTTATTTACGTAACCTTGTACGACACGGTTCCGACACGTGCCATGTAGTGCGAAAGTCCATAATTACACAACTTCAAAACTCATATGGCCACTATCCGCCCGCGAATTGCGAAGCCTTATGTTACTAATCGATCTTGCAAGTAAATAAAGATCAAAGTTCAATATAACATGCTCCAACGACCGGTACTACCGTACCTGAGCATGTTTGTAGTTTTTTTGTGGTAGATACTTAACTTATTCAGGATTAATTTTAATCATGTACCCACAAAAACTGTATTAGAACATGTGTTTGCAAATAAAATACTGAAGGTCATCTTAATAACTTAATTTAATCAGTTAGGGTCGCAAATCAGACGTCCTAACATAGACACAGTTGACTATCTGACCATACTCCGTCTGGCGTCTAATTTTACTACTTAATTAGGTAAATTATTAATGATTTTAAAGATACAAAGAGCTGATTAGAAATCAAAGACAGCCGATATGATAAAAGGTAGAGAACTCGAAGCATGAATTGTATTGTATATCGTGCTGGTGTCCGCAATTCCACATCAAAAGCGCATATTTTGCATACAGGTCTTCTAACCATAAACATGTTTTGTCCACAGCAAGTATCCACTCTGCAGCGACGCCTCTCGGGTCAATGTTGTCGGGTCCAATCATGGAGGCTATAGGCCGGAAGCGGACGCTACAGACATGCACGCTGCCTCTCATCATCGGCTGGATCATTATAGGCACGGCCTCCCATCACGCTCTGCTTCTCCTCGGCAGAGTCGTGTGCGGATTTGCCGTCGGCATCATGGCAGCACCGTCACAGGTAATTCAAATAGTGGTCGTCTCGTTGGTTTTGAAATAAGTCTCAGTCACGTTTTGTAAAATGGTTTCTCTACAACAAATCCATTTATAAAGACATCTCGATATTTTGCAACTACTTTTAGATTAGATATTACATTACACTCAGCCTTTCTAGATATACCTACCTACATAATGTTTGACGACACGTCTGCTATGATGGTACCTACCAAGGCAGTATAACATTGAATTCTACAGCTGTTAATTTTTTTACAGGTGTACTTAGGTGAAATTTCAGAGCCAAGACTGAGAGGGTTGATGATAGGCAC
Organism: Cerastis leucographa; assembly: GCA_963082945.1. Lineage (NCBI taxonomy): Eukaryota > Metazoa > Arthropoda > Insecta > Lepidoptera > Noctuidae > Cerastis > Cerastis leucographa. Next base: position 8,971,839 of record OY720361.1, read on the forward strand.
ACCATTCGTGGCGTACTCACTGGGAGTGTTGTATGTGTACGCACTGGGGGGTGCGTTGCCGTGGCGGTCAGTGGCCCATCTTTCCACTGTCTTACCTGCCCTTGCCTTTCTCGCCCTGTGCCTGTCGCCGGAGAGCCCCACGTGGCTGGCGCGACGAGGGCGCTTCCACGACGCCATGGCCGCTATGGCACGCCTGCGCGGAGACCCCGACACCGTGAGTATCCACTTACTTATTAATGAACAACAGCGAGGTCATTATCAAAACTCAGATGGCCTTAATACTTTAATCGATTTGAACGAGTTACGAGTGACGCGACTCCATGAGGTTCCTTTAGAACCACACTTGCTTCTAAAAAGCAGTGGGTTTATTTTAGGACAGTTTTTCAAGTTTAGTAAATTACCTGAAAGAAGAGCTGTAAAGATGGCAGAATTTCGAATTTTTATGGTGGTTCGTATTTTTTTTTTAAAATACGAATGCTCGTAATTAATTAATAGTCCTGATAATGACGAAGCTAACGATGTACCTACTACGAGTAACTACGTAAAGTTAAACATACAGTTTATGTTTTTTATTGCACTTAAGAACTGCAAGTCATACATATGGATGTGATTATCGATTGTCGTCATAACACTCGTTCATATGCCTAGGTAATCAGATACTTTGTGAATGAAGTACCTACTGAATACTTGGTAATCGTTTGTGCGTCGATATCCCTGCCCTTTTACCCTTTATCATCATCATCATCATTTCAGCCCAGAATCACCCACTGCTGGGTATAGGCCTCCCTTTTTTTCTGCCACACTTCCCGGTTCTGTTCGTCCCTAATCCAGGTGTTCCCCTTGACTTTGACGATATCGTCGTCTACCCTGTATAGTGTATGCCATACATAGATATTTAAAAAACGTTTATTTCTAACTTGCTGTCCTGCGCAACTTCGTCAGCGTCACATTTTCCCTGTTTTCGCCAAATTTCATTAAGATCCGATCAGCCGTTTAGTCGTGAAAAGGTAACAAACAAACTTACTTTCGCATTTATAATATTAGTTAGGATATTACTCGTAGTTAGGATAAGCATATAAATACCTCATTCTTGAATGCCTGCACAAAAAATATTTGTTTAATAAACAATTTTAATATTCACAAAAAAATCGGCTTAACCAACGAAATAAGAATTATTTTTATTTAACAGAAAATAATTAGTTTAGCAGCAATGTGAAGGTCGATATCCTCATGAGGATAGTTAGCGAGGACATACGTAAAGGAAACAAGGTCTTGCTGACATTTTCGTGTTTTTCTACTTTGCGATATTATGGCAAACTAATTCAAGATTAGCAAGGCCTTAGAAGGACTAACTAAGTTTGCAAAACGTTTGGAATCTAAGTGACATTGGAAGACGATCCTTTCAAAGACTGGTGTGAACAGGCTCCTTCTATGAACGTATTTATGTATCATGTGCCTAAAAAGTCTAACTACTGATTATAGATTTTTTACAATTGAAATGTTTTTATTGCGCTACTAAATAGCTATTATACATAATAACTGGTTATTACATAAAACAAGCTTATGCCCGCGGCGTCGCCCGCGTGGTTTTCGATAAGACGATAAATGTCCCACGGGAATATACTATCGAGATAAAAAGTATCTCATGTGTTAATTCAGGTTATAAACTATCTGTGTTCCAAATTTCATCCAAATCCGTTCATTAGTTTTTGCGTGAAAGAGTAACAAACATCCATCCATCCATACTCACAAAATTTCGCATTTATAATATTAGAAGGATGACTAAATTGTCAAAACAATGTAATAAATTAATCACTTTAATCGGGTATTATTTATAACACCTGGTCAAATGAATAAATACAGTCTAAATAATAACAGCCGCACGGGTCGATCTTTAAGGTCAAGCCGTGCTTGCCGAGGTTGGTCCGTGGATGGGTGACCATAATTACATACCGAGTTTCCTTCGTGCCTCAGTAATCACGTTAAGCCGTTGGTCCCGGCTGTCATATGTAGATCTTTGATGGTCGTAACGAGTAGTCAGAAGCCAAAAGTCTGCATGACATCCAGTCTTACCAAGCCGTATCGTAGTAGCCAGTTACTGGGTTGTGGAGGTCAGATAGGCAGTCGCTTCATGTAAACTACTGGTACTCAGCAGCAACCGGTAAGACTGGAAGCCGACTCCAAGATAGTATGGGAAAAAGGCTTGGCAGATGATGACTTGCGTCCTCTCCTTCTCTTTCTGTTGCCGTCTATTGTCAATTTAATTTATGAAGAATAGAGCGTAATACGTAGGAACAAATCGTAGCTCTATGAAGCAATGTTTGGCTGTAAAGCTCGTTGAACTTTCAACATAAGAATAGCTAGAATGTATTTTAAAGGAAGACGAAAACCAGTTCATATCTAGAGAGGGAAACTGAAACCAATACGATTCTGTGTTGAATTTTATGATCCTTTGTGATTGAAATAAATGATTCCATCCTATTCTATTATGATACAACCGACACTGAGATTAATGAGGAGGAAGGCAAGAGAAACCACAATGTTAAAATTTCTCAGGAGACAAACGGAATGTTTAAGTTAGGTACTAAGCATGGGATTCTTAATCAACTTTACGCTAGGAATCATTTCATTGTCTGCAAAGCAACATTTATTACAGTTGATATTGTTCCTCAAAACGAAGTTATCATCCGAGAATGTGCAAGAAAAGGGTCACATCTTGGCGGCCAAGGATTTCAACATTGCAACACAAGGATGCAAAACTACCCTCCTGGTTGGGATACAGCGTCAGGCCGAAAACCACTTTAATGGATCCTGGTAGACGCCCTTAGTTCCTTCGCACTACCCTGTTGCTTTGTTGGTCATGCTAGTTAAAAGATAGTAAACGCCTTTCATAACTAAGCAAATTTGTGTACGGTGGGATCATCCGAATTCCATAGTCGCCTTTTACGACACCCATTGCAGATGGGGTTGTGCTATTCTTTGTGTCCGGACACCACACGGACTAAATAACTAAACTAAATAAGCTGGAGCATTCGTATACAGACCGTTACACATGTAAACATCGTCTGTAGAACAATAATTGAACATAATCTGTAAATTGGTTTCGACAAGCGACTGAATGATTGTAAGATTACATTGTTGTACGTGAATTTCATATTCTTCCTGAAAATGTGCGGTCAATCAGAAAAAAAAAATAGCTATCCTAAAGTATTGGCGTAGTTTCGTAGCAAAAGGGAAAGTCTACGGAAAATCCCTAGCTATACGGGCGCGGGCTAGGGAGCACGTACTTTGCTACGAATGCTACGACTGCGTAGTCGCTACGCTTTCAAACCAATTTTGTAAGTTCTGTAGTTTTTTTTTTTCATGATAAAATAATTAAATATTCATTAAAAAATAAGGGATTTAGCTCTTATCACCGTGACATAGTGATCACGGTACGACAAAGTTATGTTAAAATGTGGATTTACAACTACCACAACAACTTAGTAACTGGATCTGACTTATAATTTGCTTTTTAAATTAGATAGTAACGTTATTTACGTCGTCACTACATGGGTAGGTATATAGGATCTTTTAATAGTGACTGCTTCCTTTACTGCGAGCAACCTTGTCAACATTCTACTTCATTTCTACGAGGTAGGTATATATATACAATGATTTATAATACCTACTAAGTAATTCAGTCATACAAATAATAAAATAATAACAACAGGTATTTATTATTTATTTATTTATGTACACACAAAATACTTAAAAGGACAGTACATTAAGATAATAGAGCACAAAGGTATGTACAGTCACGGACACTAATATGAATGCACTACCCAAACAAATGTTAAAACTGATTGTTTCTTACTGTATTTTTTTCACTTTATGCTATAAGTTATAACTTAACGTATACCTAGCTGTCCAATACAAAAGTACAACAATACCTACACGACCCAAATGTATGGGACAGCTGATTTTCTTTCGCGATTTCGATGGTCCCATGGAGAATACTGTTCAGTTGGAAGGTCTAAGGTATCACACCTGAAATATGACCACCCCTTTATAGGACTTATTTTATTCCGATTTGTAGTAATCATAATCCGTAATTCATAATTCGTAATTTATTTATCAGTGCTCGTGACTGTACACTGAACAACTTAGTAATTTTATTTGTTGCTACGACATCTCAGTTCTCGAACAATCGGTCGTCAGGCAGACTCATCTAAATTAATGACTACAGCTGTTTGGAAGCCTGCTATACATGCCTGTTTGTTTATATCTCGCTATATTGTTGTTGTACGTCGAAAGGCGGCCATGTGATTGCCTGTAAAATGGCTTCTTAATGAGCTCAACAAGGAAGGAGGCACACGACAAATTGATATGTCATTTTCTCGAACATGTGCCGGCCGACACAAACAAATTCAGGCAATGAACGAGTAACGCTTGCAAAATGCTGTTAAATGGTGGTAGGTTTTGTGTTTCTAATTTAGAATGGTGGGGTTTGATAAACAAATTAGTTAGTAGTATTTAGGAGCCTAATTCCTAAGTATAGTGACTTCCAACATTAATCAAAAGATGATACCAGCTATTCGATGTTATTTTTAAACCCCGACCAAAAAAGAGGGGTGTTATAAGTTTGACGTGTGTATCTGTGTATCTGTGTGTCTGTCTGTGGCATCGTAGCTGTTAAACGGATGAACCGATTTTGATAAAATTGGTTTCGTTTGAAAGGTGTTTTAATCGAGAGTGTTCTTATCTATGTTTCGAGAAAATCTGGTCAGCCGTTTGAAGGTTATCACCTCTTTTCTAGTTGAAGGGAAATTAACAACTTCCACAGGTCTGGTCGATTCGAAATTTGAAATCTGATCACTTGTAACCTTGGGCATCGCCAGGGGGGATTGCCTGCACCCCCCTCCCCACATTTTTTTTTTATAAATTTAGCTGTTTTCGTTAATTGTCGAGAAGACGCGCAACACCGAGAAAAAGTGGAAGCAATGGGGGAGGCCTACGCCCACGATTGGGACAGTCAAGCCTAAGATAAAATAATATAAGTTTAAAAAGCGTGAAATAAAAATTAAATTAAAAATTTAAAAAACCCCCGGCACTAAAAACCTCTAAAAAACCAGAAGTAAAGTAATCCAAGCGTCTTAGCGTCGGAGGACCGCTAAGTAGACCGCTTAGTACAAGCACAAAGCGGACCCCCGACGCTAAGACGCTTGGATTACTTTATTTCTGGTTTTTTTAGGTTTTTAGTGTCGGGGGTTTTTTAAATTTTTAATTTAATTTTTTGTTGAAGGTTAATTATATTTTACGGTACTTAATCCGGTGCACAAGTTTGCTGATTGAGGGTACTTATCTATCTTCCACCCTACTATATATAGATCGTGGAGACCCTTTCACAAGGCCCCAACCTAGGTAAGGTAGAATATCAAATATGATAGTTTTTTTTAACACTAAATTGGCTTGCGTTTTCCCGCAACTCGTTTGATGTGAAGCGATGATGCGGCCTAGGGTGAAGGACGCTTGCCTCAAAGAAACCGAAGTTATTTGAACGCTAGGAATCTTTGCCTCATTCTATTAAATAATTAACTGTAAATATTGTTGTCGCCGTCCGCATATTTATACGGAGTGTGAGGACTTATCCACCATAAATTTTTCACATTCATCATTATCACCTAACTAGCCTTTTCCCAACTAAGTTGGGATCGATCCAGTCTAACCGGAATACCAGTATTTTACATGGAGCAACTGCCTATCTGACCTCCATAAACCCTCTACGTTAAGGTAACTAATTAAAGCCGTATGTCCACAGGCACAACGTGAGCTCCACGAGCTGATATCTGCCCGGGAAAAAGAGAAGGCTAGAGGTGAAGAGAAGATTAACTTCCTAGCAACCGTGATACGAGCGCCCGTGCTGAAACCACTGCTGCTCATCAACGCGTTCAACATACTGCAGATATTGTCTGGCAGTTACGTGGTCATCTTCTACGCCGTGGACATTGTCAAGGACTCCGGCGGCTCTCTTCAGCCTACTGTGAGTATATTTATATGTATATTCTGTTAGCTGGCGTCCATTTCACTGCCTATCCAATTTTTTATGCGTATGCAATGGAAGTCATGCGATCCGAGACGGGACAAATTTTGGTATTCGTTGACGGTTGCCAATAATAGGGTACTTATACAGCATCAGTATCTAACACAGAGTTATGTATATCCACTTAATAGTAATTCAACAAGTGCCATACTTAGATAAAAGAAAAATTGGCTTACTGAAAGACTTTAAATTTTAAAGATAACTAAACATGAGATGATATTGTTGACAGATGGCAGCAAACGCAAGTGCCCTCGTGCGGCTTGCAGTGACAGTGCTGGCATGCATCTTACTCCTGCGCATCACACGGCGCGCGCTCGTGCTGGTGTCGGGTATCGGCACGGCCGTGTGCACGCTCGCGCTCGCCGCGCTCCTGTCCCAGGGCCCCGGCTCCGGAATCACACCCCCCCTCCTCATCCTCAGCTACGTCGCCTTCAACACTCTCGGCTTCTTCCTCCTTCCAGGACTCATGATCGGGGAACTTCTCCCCACCAAGGTACGAGGCCTCTGCGGTGGATACATCTTCTGCCTCTTCAACACCGTCCTATTCGGATTCACCAAACTTTACCCCGTCATGAAAAATGCTATCGGCATCGCAGGAGTATTCGGTCTCTTTGGTGCCTCTTCCCTACTCGCTACTGTAGTCCTATTCCTTCTTCTACCAGAGACGAAAGGCAAGTCTCTTCTTCAAATAGAGCAGTATTACCAAAAACCTAATATATTATGGATTGGCCGCAACAAAACTACGACGGAAATCCAAAGGGTCTGAAGGAACTTGTAAAAATGATGTTGTACATAAGCAAGTGTCCGCTAGCTACATAGAATGAAAGGTCGTTGGATACAGTACTGTATGCAAGTATACTGAACTTACAATAGTGTAGTAGATAAAATGTCCGACCGATATCTCAAAATAAAAGGGTAGTTTTAAACAAATTGCCGTCCCACGAACTCGATGAAGCTGGCATATTGTAATCTGTGATAAAAGAATAATTTCCTTAGCATTCATTATAAACAACCTGGTGCCTTTATTAACCAGTAAGAGGCAACTGCTTGATAACCTGATAATCATTCATTTGCTGTAATTCAATCAAAATTCATGAGAAACTGGATGAACGGGAAAGTTTTTAAACTATGTTTATATCGTATTTAAAGTTACTGTTAAAATATCCTACTGTTACAAGTAAGTAGAACAACACGTCAAGTGATATTTAAACGTATCTATAGTAAGAAACGTGCCTGGCGCGAACTAACTTATCTCAAATAAATATAATAATAAAATCACTAGTTATAAGTAAATCTCACTAAACACGGTTATTCCGTATACAAGACGAATGCCTTTTAAAATATTTGTATAATATGAAATTTAAAACCAAAAACAACAGCTGTTGGTATCAAATACCATTGTAATGTAACAATGAGAGATTTTTATCTGTGATTTATATAAATGACCGCTTATGAGATGTACTCGCAGACGTTTATTTAGGATTATAAATAAAATATTTATGTACTTATCAATGTATAGACAAGGTATTTAATATTTATCATGTTTAAAACTATTTAAAACCATTAACAATAGGGATGTTGACTCATTTTTTTCTATTTGTCTATCGGGTAGATTATTAAAAAGTATTTGACACGTATTTTTTGTTTTTTCACGTAATCCTAAAATTACGGAGATATTTTGAGTTGAAATGGCGCATGACGTCACGGCTTAGTGCATTTTATACCTAGTTCTGACGTAGTTAGCCCCCACTCTCCAACTTTAATGCGTTTTAACTAAGTATTTTTTTGTTATCTTGATAAAACAAAAAATACGTATCTAATATTTTTGTATTACCTGATTGACGGACAAAATAGAATTTCGTTTTCTTTACCCAGTCATCATCCCTATTGTGACGACTATTTTAGAATTGTTACAATTTCTTGAGTTCACTTGAAATTAAGTATGACGCCACATCTGCATGTTTTTCTACAGCTTGGCCGAAACGTCTAGAAACAATCTAATTCTTTTTTGGTACCTAAAAAAACATACTAATTACATGGATTAAAAATGTTTATTTGGAAAGAAGGTTTCGAGCCTTTTTCTTTTCATTTTAGTATGTTGAATTTTATGATCCTTTGTGGTTGAAATAAATGATTATATTCATCTATACTTTTTTGAAAAGCTTTAATGTTATCCTACATGTATGTAAGCTAGCTAACGTTTACAATATGTAACGTTTTTATAAAGTTATACTTGCAAATGTAAACAAAGCATTTACATTAGCAAAATAATAACGTGATAGAATAAAAACCATGTAAGTCGTTAGTGTAAGAACAGTTATTTTTCTATAGCCACATAGAAAATTCCAAATTGTGATATGAATAAAGAAATTAAAATAACATAGTTTCTTATTTATATATTTTAGCTATAATCGAGTTGGATTTGAGCACGATATTTCCAATAAAAACAAATGATATGGCTACCCTTTAGCAGTTACCTACTGCTGAGATGACGAGTATGGAGAAGTATGGAAGAGAGAGCAGCGGTGGCCCAGTGGTGGCAGCCCCGACTTACGAGCGGTAAGCCGTGTGTTCGAACCCAGGCAGGCGCATTACTTAGTGTAATTTATTTCATCATCACTGCTCTCAAAAACGGTGAATTAAAACATCGTGAGGAAACCGGCACGCCTAGAACCAAAATTCGAAGACATGTGACATCTACCAACCCGCACTGGGCCCTAGTGGTGGATTACAGCCCACTCCTTCTCATAGGAGAGGAGGCCTAGGTCCCAGCAGTGGGAACATTATAGGCTAATGATTATGATGATGATGATGGAAGAAGACATGCTGACATGCAGCGCCGACCCCAAATGAATTAGGATAAGGGCAGGAGACAGATGATCAATTTAAAAAAAAAAAAAACAAAGTTTTTAACCGTAACTTTATTTTAATTAATCACAATTGATACTATACACATACAAAATATCCATATTATAATAAAAAGCCGTAGTGACCGGCCGTTACAGCAGTTCATTTAGCTATTTTACGTCTGACTGACAGCAATCCAACGACAACCTTATGCCAATGAGAATAAAGATCACTGTGACGCAAAATCAGAGATAAATTAACTAAAACGATTTTTGAGACACATCAAGCTTCAAAAAAAGTCCTGAGTCACATAAGTACCATAGACACGTCTCTAAACAACCTTCTTTTTTTAAACTTCAGTATTCCTTTACGGCTAGGTACTTTAGGCAGTCGTTCTTCATGTTTGATAGGCAGGCCATGCTTCACGAGGATTCGGGCAGTCGCTGGTAGAGATGTGGTCGGGAGGCACAGCCAGGGCACACGTGCAAGGTCGTGGTCACCACGCTCTCGCACTCCCAGCAGTAGAACTCGTGGCATCGTGTGCAGCGATACACCTGGGAGTATAATACACGAAGATTTAGCCTGAGGTTTACTTTTAGTATCGCCACATTGCGCCAGTTAAGTGTTAGTTAATAAAACAACATTGCCACTAAGCGCATAAATCCAGACTCTGCTAGTGTGTAGTGTGGCTACTACTGAAAAATCCTTGATAGTAATATTAAGCAATAGTACTTTGTCTGATCTGCTGGCCTACCATGACGTCTTAAAACATTATTGTTTTATTTTATTATATTTATTTTGTTTATTATATTTATTTTATTCTGTACCGAACCCTTCGTGCGCAAGTCCGACACGCAATTGGCCGGTTTTTATACAATTTGGAACATTGTTACAAATATAATCACTCACCTGTTTATCTAAATCTGTGAAGTTCCTCAAGCATGCAAAACAATATTGTGCTTGTCCTTCATTCTGCAACTCTTCGTACGGTTCAACAGGAAACAGATGATGGTATGACCTAGAAAACGAAACGACATTAGATTAAAGCCAAGCAATAATGCTTTATATGGGATGACGCATTGCATCTCCCTCCACAAATTCCTCAATGCACATGATTTACAAACTAATAATACATTAGAAAAATATCTCATTTATATGTAGTTAGAGAAAACACTCATATATCATAGTATCATACGCCCCGAAATCAGTTTCTGCCTAGTGCCTATCCTGCTGCAAGCCGTTTTTTTTTAAACAAGCGATCAAAATCTTCGCTGTGCTTCAGAATGACGTACCAATTACGGCAACAGTTTTAGCGTCGGTGTCATTTCCACCTTGTATACTATTTAGTACAGGTGGCTTACCATGACGTCTTAAAACATTATTGTTTTACTCCTTTTCCAGTGTGGGAAAGAGATGGCGCTAGACACCCTGTATAGCTCCGTCTCTTTCCCACACTGGAATAAGAGTAAAACAATACTGCTTTAAGACGTCATGGTAGGCCAGATTGTCACTAACAGTATCAATAACACTTGTAACAGGATATTACAGGGTAAATATCCCGTTACAAGTGATTATTGATACTGTTAGTGAGAAGCTTGCCTACAAGTTTTTAAACTGACATGCAGTTTAAAACTTATATTTTTAGTACCTGGCTAGATGCGGTGCTGAAGCTAGTGTCAGTCCACAGGTGCGACACTGAGCGGGCAGCGAACAGTACTTGCTGCGACACTGCGGGCACAAGTGTCCCTCTCCACCGACACCTTCGCCGTCCTCTAGGTGGCTGGAAAAATAAATTTTTAGTTTGTATTTGATTTTTTGGTAGATGCAATCGATAGCGTGTTCTCGTTAATCTATACTTATAGTAGTATTATAAAGCTGAAGAGTTTGTTTGTTTGGTTCAACACGCTAATCTCAGGAACTACTGTTTCGAATTTATTGTATTGTTCGAATCTTTTAGTGTTGGATAGCCCATTTATCGGGGAAGGCTATAGACTACGATATAACAATCACGCTAATACCAATAACCGTAGCAGACAAAGTTGTGCGGGTCAGCTAGTTATATTATACTTTTATCATGATCCGCCAGACGTTTTCCTAACTATTTTGACTGCCTGTCTGACCTGTACATTCTGTACAACTGTAACAATCTACACCTTTATAAGACTAGTAATCAGGTTTCCAGGCTTTTGACTACCCGGAGTGAGAGCCAAAAATATATAAATGACAGCCGTGACCAACTACATGTTTTCGCAATCGGGGAGGAGTCTCAGTACGTGATGGTTGGTCACCCGTACACAGACAGACGAGAGAGGGAGACAGAGAATATCGACCCGTGTGGATGTTAACATTTAGCCATGAGCCGCTTAATATGCTTTTATGATGAATATTAAACCTAGCTTATCTATATATCTAGTACAATAAAGCTGAAGTTTATTTGAACGCGCTAATCTCTAGAACTATAAAAAAAATCGTCTATTTGTTTCTGCAATTCTTTGGCTAGAAAGACATAGACTGCTGAGATGACGAGTAATAAAGAAGTCTGGAAGAAGAAGACATGCTGCGCCCACCCCAACAGGAGAATGATGATGAAGATAGCCAATTCTTATGGAAATTTATAGAGTATTTACTATCACGCTAAGGTCGTTAGAACCCAAGCGAAAAAAAACGGTAAAACGCGAGGCACGACTAATCTTTACATAGTATAAAACAAAGTCGCTTCCCGCCGTCTGTACGGTTAGATCTTTTAAACTACACAACGGATTCAAGACGGAGGTTTATGTTTAATTTACAACTAAAAAACTTTTTTTTTTTTAATGTTATAAATTAATTATCCGATTCTACAAACCACATGCAAACAGTGATGGGTGGATCAGCATTAGTGCCCTCCGTCTGATTGGTCTGCGGCGCCGAGTGAGGAAAGCCCATCTTCACGAGGCCGGCGTCAAGCGCCCGCGCGCGAGGTGGTGGGCTGGTCGAGTCGAGGAGTAGGGTGCGGTAGTGGACATCGTCTAGAACGACCTGTACAAAGAGAAGATCAGATAACTTCCACTTTGTAGACAAGCAGTATGCCTGTGTTTTTTTTTAGCAATAACATTTCGTGACGGCACGGTTGTCGAAGTTTCGATCCCACACCTATTCACACATTTTCGTTATCCCTTGTGCAAAATTTCATACACCTAGTCTCAGCTGTTCAGGCTGTGTATTTTGTGTCAGTGAATGAATGATTTTAATTTTTTTATTAAGTAGATTTACGAGTAGGATTTTACAGTACGCGGACATTATAGGGCGTAAAACACATCGAGTTTTGGAATAATATCTACGCTACAGAGCAAAGTATCTTTTTTTGTGTCCCAAAGGAATAGCTGGATTCTGTGCAATTATCTACACTATACTTACACCATATTCTCCACCTGTTTCTTGACATAGCTTCTTGCAGATTCTCACTTCTGCTGCCAAACCAATTACTGAACATCTTATTCCTTCTGTTTTTAGTGCCTACAAAAGAACAAGGTTTTTTGAACATTTAAAACGGATTTTTGAAAAACAAAACTACAATTCATACAAAGGCAGCAAAACCAATACATAAAAGTTTTCCTCACCTGAATGGTAGTATTAATATCACCCGGATCACAAGTAGTGAGTGATGCAAACAAAACTAGAAGTTCTCTAGAGGCATGTGCAGGAAGAGGTTTGAGGACCCGTCCAGCAAACTCCAGGGTGTTTTGCAATGAAGGCTCTCCAGTTAGAACCATGTCTGTTAAGCTGTGGAAAGAAACAAAGATGGATCAGCAAGCAACATGACTCAAGAAGCTTCTATTATTAACCTTTTCGACTGAGCCCGCATCTCTTATACAGTATGTTAGGTTAAACGAGGGACATATTGAGGGAGGGTATTCAGTATTCGATTCTCGTCACAAATATGTAAAAAACCTATAACATATATAGAAGAATTTTTAATGTTTTGTTTAGTGCCTAGATATTTTGGACTGTCCTAAGCCAGATAAGTTTAAAGTATGAAGGGAAAATGGATTATACCTAAGAGACCCGCTCACATGTTCTGCGATAGTATTAAGTTGCTAGCGCAAGGGTGTATACATGTTGCGTGACATTTGTGAAAATTTTGGTATGGTTCTGTCTGTTATTTATCAGTGTTTTTTTTTGTTTATATTTTTATTAGTATCATGTTAGCATGTACTATTATGGGTTTGAATATGTCTCTCGTTTAAATTAACATACTGTAGAATAGAGGTTATTCTGAATGACAAGTGCGCTGTAATCCCATCAAGGATTTGTAAGTTGAGGATGTTATTCATGCTCATATGCATTACACCTCAAACTTTACTATGCTATTTTTTTTGCATAAATCTTTGCAACTTGGTTTGATTTTTACATACCCCTGCAAAGACTTGATGTGTTTTCTGACATTCCCAGAGAGCTCTGTAAGCCTTTCTGCTCTTTTATTCTTCATCAAAACTAAGCCAAGTTGACTTAAAGGGTTCTGGTCAAAGTACTCCTCTATAAACTTTTCAAGTAGCTGAAACATATAAATATGCCTCTTTGATTTTTTAGATTGCCATAGTTAATGACTTAATTATGTATGTATATATGTACTAATAAAGTTTTGCTCTTGAATTTTATTTAGATTTAGCACATTATAGGTCCACGAAGCAAACAACCTTTTTTAGTTCAGTGATTTTTTATTGATTGTGATAAACAATCAGTAAATAAGAACAGGATTGCTCTATTACAAAAAAGAAAGAATATTGACCCACCTTAAGCGTACAAAGAAATCTAGATGGCTTCAGATCCTGTGAGTTCATAGCCTCAGAACAGTCAACTGCCACAAGGACATGCCTCATCATGCCCAGCCTCACGGGTCCACGCCGGGCCACAACGGCCTTCCGCGCGGCTTTCTGCGCGAACTCCGCCACCAAGCCTTCCACCAAACCATCCTCGTCCTCTTTGATTGCCTCCCTGAACAAGTAGTGACAAGTTTCCAAAAAAAAGTTGGCAATGTTGTTATGGGTTAAATTGTTTCAATGACTTTTGTGTGTTCAAGATATAATATAGTAAAGGACATAAATCAAGTAAATTATTAAATTATCACTCAAAAATAACACAAACTCACCAAGTCTTCTCATAACCTGTCTCCCACCGGTACTCTTTAGAATCTAGATCGTCATCAGCCATTTTGAATTATACGAAACAATAATTCAATATCCACACAGCAACAAACTAATAAGTAATGTAACACAACTCGGTAATATTCATATATTTTCAAACAAAAACTCAGTAATATGTTTAAAAAAGAACTAACATTTTTGACACTTTGAGTGACTTTGACAGTAAACAACGGGGCTCGTGAAAAGAATAAAAGAAAAAAAAAACTTTGACGATTTAAAGGATGTAGATCTTGTGGTGTTAGTACTGAAACAAACAAAAAGTATATAATTGTATAAATAATATAGGTGTTAAAACATTAAAAATATACTTAGGTCATATACACACAGAATAGGGGAATACAAATATTATAATTTAATATTATTGTCATCATCATCTGCCTAGCCTTTTCCCAAACTATGTTGGGGTCGGCTTCCAGTCTAACCGGATGCAGCTGAGTACTAGTATTCTACACGAAGCGACTGGCTATCTGACCTCAGTAACTGGGTAATACGATACCCCTTAGTAAGACTGGATGTCAGACTTTTGGCTTCTGACTACTCGTAACGACTTTCAAAGATCTACAAATGACAGCCGGGAGTGGCCGGGACCAACGGCTTAATGTGCTTTCCAAGGCACGGAGGAAACTTGGTATGTAGTTATGGTCACCCATCCACGGACCAACCTCGGCAAGCACGGTTTAACCTTAAAGATCGACCCGTGCGGCTGTTATTATTTAGCCACGACACAATAATATAAAATTATTGAGGAGCTTTCCTCAATAATTTTATATTATTGTGTTGGATGAAAATCATCAACGCCACAAGCAGTTCAGCCCCCGTATTCACAAACGCTCGGATTCGATTTCGATTCGGAAAGTCGTATGTCTGTCTCGCTCGCTTTCGTAATGCCAAAACAAGATAGACATACGACTTATCAAATCAAAATCGAATCCGAGTGTTTGTGAATCCCTATTCACGAGTGGGGCTCGTGCGTGTCGTGGGGAGATATAATATCTGTCTTGTCTGTCAGGCACGACCATAGACATATTATTTTAATAACTTACTGTCACTTGACTGACATACTTTTTATTGCGTTTCATTTTAGCGAAAAAGACGTTTGTTAATAAAAAAATATAGAAAAGGGTTTAGCTTCCTAAGCAAAGCCTATGCAACAATCATCATCATATTCCTGCCCTTGTCCCATTCTTTTTGGGGTCGGCGCAACACGTTTTCTTTTCCATTCTCTCCTATCAGACGTCACGGCATAATTTACTCCTTCTTTCATATCATTGCTTACACCCTCCATCCATTTTTTATGTGGCCTTTGTCTCCCTCTCCATCCATCAATGTCCATCACTCATTAGTCAAATGCGTTTCATCCCTCCTCATTACATTGTCCATGCCAAGACAAACGACTTCCTTTAATTTTTTCTGTAACAGGCACCACTTTTAAACTTCTTCTTCTAAACTCATTCCTTACTTTATCCATTCTTGTCACACCTAGACATGGGCAATGTGTTTCTGCCCGGCAGAAAATATGGCAAACTAGCTGTCCCGCGCAACTTCGTCTGCGTCACGTTTTCCCCGTTTTCGCAACATTTTTCATTGCTGCTCCGCTCCTTTTGGTCGTAGTGTGATATATAGCCTATATCCTTCCCCAGGTTGAAATCTATCTTCTTGCCAAATTTCATTAAGATCCGATCAGCCATTTAGTCGTAGTTAGTAGTATTTAAAAAGACTCGAACAGGTGTTAAGTTTAAACGAGTTGTTAAAAAAACTTCATCTTTTAATTTAAAACATTTTCCATATCGGACAAACGTCTCCATACTGCGAGAGCTCAAAATCTTCTCACGGCTATCATCCGAGTGCCTGCGCAGAGTCCCTTCCGTCACATTGCGAGGAAGGACGAAGGTAACCTTAAAAAACTAATGGTGACCGGCAAGGTGGATGGAAAAAGACCTCGTGGACGCAGCTCAATACGATGGTCTGACCAGATCCGTACTGCCCTAGACTCCACAGTCCACAGCGCCCTTCAGACAGCCAGAGACAGAAACAGTTGGAGAAAGATCATCCGCGAAAAGGTGATTCTGAAGGGAGGTCACGACCCTCATCATTGAGGAATACGACGCAAGGAGGGGGAGTATGTGTAGGTATAGATATACTAGTTGAATGCTAGGTACTAAGTAGCATTTGCTCGTAGTAGCATGCTCTATTACTACTAGGTAGCATGTGTATTTCACGGGCTTTAAACAATAAAATTAGAAACATTCTAAACGCGACGTTACTTTTCTCGAAAGTACCGATTTGGTTTTTAACCGACTTCTAAAAAAGAGGAGGAGGTTCTCAATTCGGATGTTTGTATTTTTTTTTTTATGTTTGTTCGGGCATAACTCCGCCGCTTGCCAACCGATTTGAAAAATTCTTCTTGTGTTGGAAAGGGTAATACTTCCCAAATGGTGGAATCTTGGCGAAATCGAAGGAACTCTTCAAATTTTATAGGAAAACGTACAGCGATTTTGGTATTTTCTACAACAAGTGAAGCATTTGCGTTCATTAAGAATCATTCTACCATCAGATCTGATGATGAATCTAAGAGACAGGCTTTGGAACTCCACAATAAGGCAATGTATCCTAGCTATGTTTGGCCTTGTTGGAATTGTAACGGTATGCACTTTCCAGGTGTTCCACTAACAATAAAAAAAAATGAAAACTTTTTCTTTTTTAACCGAGTTCTATAAAGAGGAGGTTATCAATTCGATTAGTATTTTTTTTAAATGTATACACACCGATTACGCTGAGATTTATGATCCGATTTGCCGTGATTTTTGTTTGATGCGGAATAGTTGCCATTTGGTCCCATACAAATTTTATATAGTTTGTCCATTTAGTTTTCATTTTATTAATATTTTTTTATATGTAAATTTTTCACGTATATATATACACCTATTTCTCCGTGATTACTGGACCGATTTAGATGATTCTTCAATAATTTGGTAGAGAAAGCTTGCCCGGTGGGCCCATATGAATTTTATTATTAAAGTGAAACTTTTATTACATCGTCTCAAACTTTTTCGTCTGTGTGTTGCATGTCGCGTGACGTTCGGCCGCGGAGTACGGATAAATTAAAAGAAAGAAGGCGCTCGTCAGAGCGCCTTTCACTTTATCCCTACTCCGCGTTGTATACGTTTTATACCCTTAATGGAATATTATTCCAAAAAAAATTAGTTAAATGTCTATAGTGTGAAAAAAAGTTTCACTTTTACCGTAGTTTCATAGACCCACACAATCCCCTTTTTTTTGCTTAGGTACTTTTCATCCTCTTTATTATGCATTTTGTCCTTGGACGTATGTTATTGACGTGGTGCTGGTGCCTTGTTACAATGTAAAAATGATACTTAACTAATCCTAGTTAGTTAGTTAGTTAAGTGAGATACCACAACTGAAAAGGCTAAATTAAAAACTTTTTTGTAAAAAAGTTAAAAAAAAATGCTGGTTCCGAAAACGACGCAAATTTCCGGGATCACTCGGTACTTGCCGTACCGAGATTTCTTGGAACTAGTCATTAGTATAAAACTTGAGCCTTGAATAAGGTTTTCTTAGGTTGTCGAAAACTGATCGTATAGAAAACCAGTTTCATGTTATTTCTTATCACTGCTGTCTCTTGAGTATGGAGTGGTATTGTTTCGAAAACGATGTCCTGTTGTTTGTTCGTTACAGGAACTGATGGACGTTACTGAAGGCGCCAAACTCGTAGGTCAATTTAGATTGCCATCGACACGTTAAGAAGATTATATAAGGGATAGTGCAAGTTTTATCAAAACCAGTTCAGCAGTTTTTTTTTTTTACTCCCTAACAAACATTACCTATTTTTATTCTATAAAAATAAGATTTTACCACCTCAAGAAATATTTTATTTCTATGGTCCACAAATATGCAGCTACCAGTCTTTAAAACTCTCAGCAGATTTTGCAGGCTGCACAAGTATACTTGCTTGAAGTACTTGCACTGATTGATATGTGGGATGAATTAGAAATCCAAACCATTTTGGGAGTGTATTGTGGGCACAAGGCTCAATGGCGGTGTAACAGGGCGTCACATATGTAGTCGGCCCATTATAACGTGACATTCTTCAATCATGCTAGTATAGGTTCACTCATAATGACCGCTAGTGTAATCTCAGCATTATATTCAGAAGTGAACAAATCCAAGGCATAAACAACTGAAATTGACTGAATATCCATGATCATTATTAATAATGCTTACAAATCTATAATTTTATTTTAAGAGATTGTCCACTAAACCTTTCAAAGATTTATAACATTTCACTTGGCAGTTAATTGATAAGTCTTTTATTTACAGATACTTTTGAGAAATTTATTACTGGGTTTCACTAACATAAAAATACAAAAATAGTTTAAAATAATAGTGTAGATCATCACAAAAACTTCTATGCGCAAATCAAGTCATGAGATTTTCATACAAGATGGCTGACACTCACTTAAGCATTACTATTAACCATTATAATTAGTGTTTATTCAATGCAGATACTTTACAATAATAAATAAAATAAAATGAGCCTTAAGAGTTACCATTAATTCTAGAATGTGAACAGCAATTAGAACAAATGGCTTTATGTTTATTGGAATCTCTATATTATTAAAATCAGATGTACTGTTGAATTATTCATAGATAATTCATAATACTTGAAGTCATTGAACATTTCAACAATATCACCGACATGAACTAACTTGCCTGACTTTGTGGCAGAAAGCTGATGCATATTTACATAGAAAGGTGATCCAGAACCATATCCTCGTACCAAAGAATATCTTTGATTGCTTTCTGAGTCAACTTCTACTTTAGTACAAATTTCTGCAAAAAGGATTATTATTATTTTCATGAATAGCTTTCTACATCAAAGCAAGGTGATGGTAGCCCATTTAAGTGTATTGATATTTGATATAATCAGCATCACTCTGTCGCTGCCATGGCACGTGCTTGTGCTCGAACTCTTTTGTCATATTCTAACCGATTTTGACTGTAAAAGAAATAAAATACTTGAGGTTACAACAATGTTTATTAAAACAACATGAGTTTCTAGTTAATAATTCTAAGTTAACAATATATTTCAATGTGTTTACTAACCAGTAGATTGTGTAGGCTTCAGCCTGTGCCGGGTCCTTAACATTAGGTTCATTGAGAAGATCCTGAATACCAAGGAGGATCTGTTTGATAGTAATTGCGGGACGCCAATCTTTTTCCTCATCTAGTAGTGAAAGGCAGACAGTGCCCGATGGATACACATTGGGATGGAAAAGTGGAGGTTCAAATTTGCACTTAGGTGGACTGGAGGGATAGTCATCTTTGAAAATCATTCGCAGCTTATAAAGACCTCCCTCCCATGGTGTCTGCAAGAGTAAAAGAGATTTGTAAGAAACTTTATTTTGTCACTTAAATCTATTATCATTAGAAGTGCAATGAACACAATGTAACAATACTAGTTCTGATGATAAAGTGCCGATAAGTAAAGTTCTAGAAATACTAACCCCCTTTTTCCCAGGAATCGCACATTCCCATGTCATGAGATTTAGAGATCCATCTGGATTTTTCATAGGCCTGGCAACAAAGCCCTGAAACATAAAATGCTCTTGATCTATCACTTATTACTAAACAAACAAGTGGACAATCCACAACAAAAATCATGTCGCTTACAAAGGGATGGTCCTTGCGCCAGGCTTTTCTTTCTTCAGCTAAACGTGCACTTGCTATTCCCGACATTTCCAAAAAACTAAAACACAAGGACAGTCAGAATGCGATTGCCTCGGATTCTTCAACAAACGCACGAAATATCGTTGTCTTTCAGGGAAAAATACTAAGAAATCATACGAAAAATAAATTATACGGCGCGAAGCGTCCCACGAAGTGATTAATTCACAGATGAAATAAAATACTAAAAAATAGAGGTCAAGTCAAAATGATGCTCACCAAACTTCAATTTATTACTAAATTATGTTTCTATTCGACTACATGCTCATACCTATTTTGTAAATAATTGCAATTTGAAATGAAACTCCAACGTGTTTTGTATGAATCTGTGATCCTTAATATTATGAAGAATAATAATTCAATGAAAAACCTAAAGCTCGACTGATTTTATTGAAAATTACAATTTGCTACGATAAACGATTAAAAATATTTATGATAATTGAAATTGCTTCGCAATCGACTAATTAGCAAACTAAAGTCGACTAAAAATTCTAAGCTACGGTCGGTACCACCCTACGGCTACTATGAACAAAACATTTTGATCATTGACGAGTGTTCGAAGAAGAGTGTGGCGCATAGCATGGTTTTGTACTTTGGTTTTGAATAGTTTTGATACTTTCACATAGGGTTTATTGATACTTTGCCAATGCAAAAATCCACAACAATACGAAGAAAGGTATAAAAAAACTACAATATAATGGTTGTCGTTGAGTTCTGAGGACAACTGTCCGACCATGACGCTCACTCAGCTCCACGCGGCCACGAACGATTTACATGCCTCATATTTGCACGAACTGCGAACCACGATAAAGTTGGATTTACAGTATACTAGTATAGGATAGAAAACACATTTCATGTACTTAATTTTTTTGCATGTTACAATGGTCCGATCCTTTTTTTAAGAGCAAATCTTTTGCCAGCTTCGTAAAAGAAAAGTTTCTCAACTCGAATCTTTTGCCTATTTATTCATTTTGCTGTTTCTAACGAGTTGAAGTGCTGGAATGGCTATGGTCTCCACTCCTCTAACGGCCATAGGTATGTGTCTACGCCCGGGTTTTTCAAGGATTGTTCCCTGGAAGGATAGCGAGCAAAGTACCAGTTTACCTTGCAAATTACTTTAGTGTCCGACCGAAGTTTCGGCTTCGGTTACCTTCGGCATAAAAACCACCTTCGGTTAAACCTTCTTCATCGACCAAAATGTTTTGGTCAAAGCCGAAGGTTTCTAACAATCGCCGAAATATATTTATTTATTTATCACCAATTATAGCAACATTACAGACAAGTCTAATGCGATGCTATAAGTCTCAACATACAACAACATAAAAGTAAAATTAACATATAACACCCAGTCAAAATATTAATACCTGCCTATATTAAGTTATGACAACGTTTATAGTTGCACACCTCTTTCAATTATCATTTGTGCCTTTTGAACAAATCTCGGCAGGTTTTGCCCAAATATCATATGTGCGGCTTGCGACATGCGTACGGTACAGGCTGGTGTACCCAACATGTCTAGGACGAACATACTCGTCATCACATGACATCAGGGGATAAAAGGGATAAACTCCATACTGCTGGTACAGAAATCAACAAAATGTATTCCGCATTTTTTCCAACATGAGGCTGTATTTTGTTTCATGTGGATTCTTAATGCACTTGTTTCTAGGTGACTTCTCACAAGTGCATAAAAAACCTTAACAGCTGCAATATGTGTTAATCCTCCAGTGTCTTATAAATAATGAAACCAAGATTTTTGAGAGCCATACTGCACACCTCCACTATGTGTTCGCGGAACGTTAGCTCAGACACCACCTGCACGCCTGACACGCGGTATGACTATGCTGTCCATGTCGTACTGATTCTGTAAAGGAGCATGCCCGCGAGTGTAGCTCATTCATTCTTATACTTATCACTACACAATACTTATCAACTTTAAACTGTAGCTGGTTAGGCAAGTCATTTAAAAATAAAAATAAATTCTAATGGCCCAATGTTACTGCCTTCACTCTCCCCGGAAAACGTGTAATAAGGACAAGATTCATGCATACTCGACGTACTGTCGGCGGTCGCCAAGGTAGCTACTGCGAAAAACTTAGTCATTGCGATGTGAAAGGTGAATCCCATCGCAGAAACTTTGCAAAAGCACATCGTTATACAAAAAGGTCGTTCCCCAAAAAGGTCTGAAAAAAAAACAGGGTACGGACGCTAGAAAACCTACATCAGGCCCATGAAGAACCAGGTAGAAGCGCCCGTGATGATCCTAGCTCTGCCGTACCTCCCTGCGATCATTACTAATACTAAATTATGAAGTAATATGATTATTGTCAATGTTTTTAAACGTATTACTTTTATAAATTAGTTTTAAAAAATCACTAAAAGTATCTTAGCCCATCCCGAACTGATTTTATTAGGGTATTTCAGAAATGGCCCTTTGGTCGGACACTACTAATAACCATTGTCAAATTATAATTTTCCGGAAATCGCATCTCAGTTATTTTTTAACGTGAAATGTTATGAAAGATTAGTTCCCAAAAAGGTTACCTAGCGGGCTACTGTGCAGGTGTTTAGATTGAATGCTAGAAAGGTAAAATGCTAGGTTTACATAGAAGCTCCTATAGGTACCTAAATGTTACACAGCTTGGTCAGTGGGTAGTCCTAAGACTACCCACTGACCAAGCTGTGTAACATTTAGGTATGCCTACATGTAGTTACTTATCTTAAGTACGTAGTTATCGTATCCTGGTTTCAGGTTCTACAAAAAAACAATACAGGCATTGATGACCTAATATATTTTAGCATGATTATTACATTTTATTTTGCAAGGATATACAATTTCATAAAAGTGTACTTTGGAAAGAAAATCCAATGAATCTAAAGTAATTTGAAAAACCTAACCCTTCATCTTGACTTTACCGTAATCGGGTAAAAAGTGGCATTTTGGTGATTTGCCCAATCCTTGTTCAATCAAAAACCTAGAAATAAGTCTATCGAAATTATAAGAATCTAGGTTCTCTTTAGTATTTATTAGAAGCACGACATAGTATTAAAGTTAGTAAGGGGGTTGTAAGTAATTATACTGTAAGATAGTAATAATTACAGAATTATTACACAGAATGAAAGGGATGTCGGTTAAACATGGTGGTAAAACATAAATGTCGGCCAAACAAAGTGGCGTCCACGAAACAGCAGGTATGTTACAGTTTTCTAAAATCGTTGTTGCTCGTCGATTGGCTTAAATAGTGTGGTTCTGTATCAGGATTGGCTGGTATTTAAATATGAAATAGTGAAAACAAGGAAATGTCGGCGATCACTAGGTGGCAGCTTAAGCGTGTCGGCGAAACGTTTTTTATCCTCATTAAACATTCGATTGTTGATGTGATTTGTTCCGTTTTGCGTTGCATTCTCTGAAAAGTTTCAATAATTTAGAAAAAAATATTGTTGTTTTGTAAGTGACATTGTCTTGATCGTGTAATTTATTTAAAATCTATGTGAATTGAAATAAGTAAATATCTTAGAATAATGCATGTTTACCTAGATAATAGGACAGCAGCATCTAATTTTATCGCAACGATGGCAGTGTAATTCAATGAGCGTTGATTTGTGTCATGGGAGTACAAATAATAAATTTTTCGAAGTAATCTAAAGCTCCTAGTGTGTTTTCGAAACAGTTTGTGTTAGTGTATAATGTTTCTTTTAATAATACAATACGTAATGCCTATTACATATTTAATATTTGTATGACGTGAGTTGGCGGGAATCTACCGGTGCTAAGGTTATCTGAGAATGTTTTTTGGACTCCAGATGTGTATGTATGATCCTGTTTATTGTAGCTAGATGTTGTAAGTCGCGTTTAATTTGTAGGTTATCCCTATAAGCAACGATGACTTCAGTAGAGGAAGGCGAGACGCCACCGGAGGAAGTACCGGCGGGAAATCCAGAAGAGTTGACTAAAAACCCTACAGCTTTGAAAGGTAATTTTTTTTTACTAACATAAGGCAAGCCCCATAATATCTGGAAAGTTTGTCTTTATAATTGGGTTGAAAACATAGTTGTACTCACATCAAATTCAAAGATTTGGACATAATTTTGTGGCAGATCTCCTGTGAGTAACTGTCTATTCTGAGAAAAACTACAACATGATTGGTGTAGTATCAAGCACATCAGCATTTAAGTGCAACTTGGAACAATGGTATTCATGAAAAAAAACAACCATCTATTTATTGTCTGCATGTGATAGTCCTCAGTTAGCATGGCTGTTCCATTAACAGACCTTCATGGTCATGCATAAATGGAGTCTCATTTTTCTGAATACACTATAGTCTGCACCATTAAACAGCTTCTGCTGTGAAGGTTTTTGTAATATTTTGGAAGCATTGCAGTCTTATCAAACAATACTCATGGCATAGAGGAGGCCCATGTTCAGCTGTGGATGTTCTAAAGTTAAAATAATGATGATGATTTTTGTTTAACTGTAACAATATCCTAAAATGTTTATTTCTTTTAATTCAGAGGCTCATGAACAAATGGCAACCCTGGATGTCCTAGTGTGTGGCCTGTGCCACTCAGCATTCCACTTTGTTGAAGAGTTTAAGGAACATAAAGATGCCAACAACTGCACAGGAAAATCTCCTGTAAGAGATAGTGTGAGTATGCAAGTATGTTTCATAAAAAATATTGCTAACAAGGATAATACTGCCATAATACCCATACAAATTGCAATATTGTTGAAGACCTGTGTACCAATTTTTTGGGGCACAATAAATATTTGTAATAGTTAACATTATGATTATGACACAAGTGGTGTGTGTTACATAATAAGTGATGAAAGAAATAAGAAAACAATGAAATTATAAGATTGAGTGTTATGTGTATTCTGCTAGAATATGAGGAATAGGGTGCGAAGTTCCTTATGGTAAAGGGAGGATGATTCAACTACACGGGTTGTGTCTGGTGGGCTACTGCCCGATGACTCTGATTGCACTATGCAAGATGTTTAGTTTCCTAATTGCATCAAGAGATTTTCTAAAAGGCTTTTTGGACATATCCCTATGCCACTACAAGCCCATGAGTTTTTCTTTTTTAATATTTCGAGACTAGATTGTTTTCTTCATAATTGTTATTATACATATACTATCAAGCAGCTGTTATCACACAAGTATTTATTGTTAATTTTTTTCATACACAGAATGAAAGTAAAGCCCAAGTCTGGGCATTCCTGCTGTGGAAATGCTCATCAGTTCGAGATGGGTCTACGGTGAACACTGACAATAGCTGGAAGCTTTACCAGCAGTGGTGTCGGATGGCGGAGGCACAGCGGACTGCCTGGATCACTGCTGGATCAAATGTCCAGGCCTTGTCCAAATTTGCACATGCTAAAGTTGTAAGTTATTGGGCTATTTTTAAACTTACTACTCTATCAACAAATCTAATACAGTTCCTAGGGCATGCAAGAAAAAAATGGTAATATAATTTAACTTTTACTTACAATGTAGATGGAACTAAAGACTGAAGATCAACTGGTACCGGTTCAAACACCAGTTCAGCAAGAAGTGAAGAAACGTGGCAGGCCAAGGAAGTTGGCCAAGACGGTATGTTGTTACTACAGTCTGACAACCATCTGCTCATTTCACTCTTCCTAACACTCATTGCTAACTCAATCTTACAGGAGGACTCTGAAACACAGCCCTCTGGTGAGGAAAGTGATGATATTGTTAAGGCTAGTCCTGGACTCAAGAATGTCCATAAAGTACCAATACCACAAAATCTTAACAAAAATAAGGTACTTTCATTTTTTTTTTCATTCATTTGTACATATTTATTGTTATATGTGTAGCCTTAGCCTTAACAATTAGTTTTCTTTAAACTTCAGTGCTTAAATTAAGATAAAATGCTGCTGTCTGACAATCATACATACACATAATATATTATGGCTCACTGCTTTCCTTTATCTGCATGACTATTAATGTAACACATAAACTTGGTGTCACTTTCACATGTTTGTTTTTTGTTAGGAATTAAATGAATCTGTTCGCAACGCTCAAGAGCGCGTGCCACCTGAAGAAAGAATCGCGCGACGCACGGAAAGACAGGGCGACCCTACTGAAGCCGGAGAGTATGTCGTGGAGAAGATCTTAGCCAAGCGATTTAACCCGCGCCGAAAGCAATATGAATACTTGCTCAAGTGGGAGGGATACCCCCAGTAAGTAATGCACTGATTTTACCAAAAAAAAGGAATGTTATCAATCAAATTTGTCTAAAAAGGATCACTTGTTGTCTTGTGTAAATTAATTAGACTCTTTTTTCCTAGATGCATATTTGTCAAAATAATTGCTTGTTATATCAGGAATTCTTACCAAGTCAATGTTAACGTCAGTTCAAGGAGTTCGCACACTTAGCGACCCAGAATTGGCTAGAGCCGGCCAAAAAGAGTTCTGTGTCCATGCAATAAAAGCGAAAAAAATGTGTCTTCTCGGCGGATTACTCCCTTTATTCAGCTACATCAGTTTTATGCAACATAAGAAAAATTTGCTGAACCGTTCTAGTATTCTAGATACCGTAACTATTTAAATTATTGCAGTGAACAGAACACATGGGAGCCTGTAGAAAATATGGAGACTTGCAAACATCTGTTGGAAGCATTCGAGAAGCAACTGGCGCGGCAGAAGGAACTGAAGGCTCTGCGGGCGCAACAGCAGCAGCAACAACATCCTGTACAGGTCAATATTGTTATAGTAATAAACAACCTTTAAAGCAAAATGTGACCAAAGAATTTGGATGTACAGTTTCCATTACAACTAGCTTTTGTCCACGCCTTCACCCACATGAACATTGTACTGAGATCCTAATTCATAACCCAGGACATTGTCTACATGTGTGCGGAATGCCGAAATCTGTTCCTCTGTTAAGGTTCAACTAGTCGCGGGCTCGAACTCACTGGTGGCCGTGGCCGAAAAGCACGCTGTCTCACTTGGCATCGTGCCCGACAGAGATAGTATCAGATAGTATCAGTGATGAGCAGTTAGACGCTAGTCTGCACGCACATCTAGTTCGTACGCACACACACAGCGTTACGAAACGTAAGGCGCGCGTAAAAAAATACGAAAAGGCCTTTGGAAGATAGTGTTTTATGAAAAAACCACTGCGTGTATCAATTACAAATAAAATGTATTGAATTCTTTGATAGATTGTGCTGTGTCGGTACAAACTTTGTTTTGGAAATTTGACACTTCTTTTATTACTAATTTACGACCAATGTTGCAATAAAAACGAATCTTTGAAAGCTCGTAACTTTTAATGGCATTTTATTTTCCTATTCTGTTTCCGTACAGACAAAATTAATAATGAGACAATACCATATCATGTTTTACTTTGGATGTGCAGTGTCAAACAGTGGAGTAAAACCCCCCCGAAGTTTCTATGGAAAAAATGTCGAAAAGTGTCACCTTAAGGCCTGAAATTGTAACAGATAGGCAGAATCTTTGCCCCTCTTAAATTATGTTTCCTTTCTTTTTTAGGTGAAACAGATAAGCACGCCATTGCCTCAAGTTGTAAAGCAAGTGGTCAAGAAATCGGAGAGCCCTGCCATTACACAATCTGGGTAAGAATAATAACATGTTTTACGAAATTTGTAATTTCTCCCTTCCTATGTGCTAAATAATTTGGAGTATGATGCTGATTCTAAACACAGAATGGGAATCTCAAAATCTTGATACAAAGATTATTTGCAGGATTATTCTATAGTAAACGCTTTGTATTTACAGTCGTCTTCAACGCACCAGCAAGGTCCGCGCTTTGGACCAGGTGAAGGCGTGGTGCGGCGTGGAAGATGGCGAGCCAGCCGCCAAGAAAGTGAAGAAAGAGCTCTCCAGCGAAGACGAGGACTACTCCGACCCTGACTCCACCAAAGGTAGAGCAACTTGACCATAAACAGCTAGCACACTCATTGTTATAACCTAGTCTCTTGTTATTGAACTGCTTAGCATGTTGTAGTAGAGTTTGGGGAAGTCTAGGTGCTTCTTTTTAAATTATATTTTAACCAAATAGCAAGGCCCAGTACTGGCAATAATAAATATAGTAAATATTTCAGCTGACAAGAGAGTGCTGAATGGTCAATCATCGCCCAAGTCCACTCTGGACCCTGAGCTGGTGAAATCACTCGGCCTCGCTGGGAAGGGCATGCCGAACATTAAGGGCGTCATTAAAGTTGACCCTAAACATATGCCTAACCTTACCACAGGTATTTGATTGTTTGGAATGACATGCTATGTTTGTGACAGCGATGTACGTGCTGGCTTTGCTGCTCATATCTCCCTTTGTATTATAATAAAACCTTTTTTTACCAGGTGTTTATATAATGTCGAAGAGCTCAGGAATTATGAAGATTGATTCACCTGGCAAATTAGGACCCGGTCTAAACATAGATCAAGATGTGATTCGGAAACAAATATTAGCTGCTAAACAGGTATGACTTGTTCCAATATTGTGTACAAATAAGTTCTTGCATAAAAGTGCGAAGTTTTGAAGTAAAGTACTTTTTTTTTTTTAGAAAAAGTTAGAGGAAGCCAAAAAGACATCACCAATCCGCACGCCTATGACGTCACAGGTAATATTAAAAGATTACCCACGATCGTTTTCACTTTTCAGATATTTAAAAGGTTTTCTTTTTGTATAATACTTAATTATGTTTTTGGTACCAATATTATTTTAAATAGATAAAGAAAACTTATGGCTCGGGAGGACAGCAGGTGACAGAGAAGACTATAATAACTCCATCAGGACAAAAGATCATACAACGCACAATACAGAGACCAGCAGGTCAGGGTGAAGGAAAGTCACCTGTTACCATACTCAACAAGAAACTCGCGCAGGTAAGAACAATATAAATGTGAAGTAGTTATAGAAGCGAATATTTTGGCTGTTGTCGAATTTATTTTTAATCTTATTGTTGTTGTATCGTAAATTTTATAAATGTATCTCCAAAGCCCTCTATTTGTTGCCTTCTCCAGTCAAGCAAAATAAACAAAACCATGCTTTTGCGTTTTTCACCAAAAAAAGAAAATTAACCAATTAGTTTAAAATAGAGCTTTTACTAATAATAACAAAAGAAATGGTTAGTGAATAACGAAGAGATTGACTGCACAGGGCGACAGTTTACTGCGGCGCGGCGGGTCGGGCCGCGGGCGCGGGCGCGGCGGGTACTCGGTCGCCACGGCCGGCGGGAACATCGTACGCATCCGAGACAAGGTTCCCGTGGCCCTGGACTTTGAACAGGTTAGAATATTTACTGAGTGTGGACACCTTTTTATTTTCCGGAGAGCAGCCATCGCGTTGCCGGGGTGATGGTGGTGGTTTATCAAGTCTGCTGTGAGTGCATCTTCTTCAACTTGTATTTTCAGGATTCATGTTGATCGGAAGTAGTTAGACTGTTTTTTTTATGTGCATGATAGGAAGGAAATACTGTGGATCATCACGCTGAGTAGGTTTTGTTGTGCAAACTGTCTGCAGAAAATCGACTAGCCACAAAGCAGGTCGATTGCAGAGAAGGCAACTTGCGCAATAAAACTTTCCAGTGGGAGTCCATCACAAGGGTTTTTGATCGGTCGCGGAGAATGATGCAACTGTAAGAGCCAGAACTGGAAGTGAGATATGTTTGCAGTCGGACGCGTCGTCGGACACGTCGGACGGCATCGAGGACCCGTTCCCGCGCGCGCTGGGCCCGCTGCCGCCGCCGAGCCCCGAGCGCGAGCTCACGCTGTGCCCGCGCTCGGGCCGGCGCCTGGCGCGCGCGGAGGGCGAGCCCAGCCCGCCGCCCACGCCGTCGCCGCCGCCCTCGCCGCCCTCGCCGCCGCCCGCCGACGACGCGCTGCACGCCACCATGCTCATGAAGGTACCCAGCTCGCTACGCCCGATGAGTCACTTTCTACAATCGAAAACGCATAGAAAAGTCAATGAAAGTATGGGGTTGACTTAGCAATGTGTGACTTATTGATAGTCTAAGTCAATCCCATACGTTTCATTGATTTTTCTATGTGTTCACGATTGCAGAAAGTGGCTTTCTGTATAAGGCGAGACGTGGTGTAGTAGTACTAGATCTACTACTACACCACAAATTGTCATAGTAAATGTTTCCAGACAAAATATTTATCTCGTGATCTTTGGACTTATCATGGTTTTTGGGATTCCAAATAAAAATACAGCATCTACGGAAAAAATACCTGGATGAATATCAATCAGTGTGTTTTGCACAGGGAACTGCCCAATACTCCTCTCAGTGCAAACAAGAATACTTCGACGCAAGTACCATAAGTTGAGATCTTTTCTTATTTTCGTACAAATTTAATTGTGTTTGATTTTTAGGTGGAAATGTCCCCGGGTGGAACGACAGGTATGCTGGTACAAGGAGACGGCGCACAACACTCACTGCCTGTGCTCACCGATGAAGATGGCGTAAGTATAATGTTACTATCTGTTATACCCCCTCAGTCTTCCACAAAACGCGATGCTACCAACACAAGCTTAAAGAATATATCTTATATACTTATGGCATTTGTACAAGTAAGCAGTGGAATATTATGATTTGGAGCTTAGCTTTACACTTAATAAAGGAAGTGAAGATAGCTACAAAAGTAAATAAAATACTGTGTCGCGCAATATCAACCCCCAACTCAAAATACATTAAAACAACATCTGTTTGTTGCAATTCCTTACATTACCTTACGTTACAAATAAAATGTTGTTATAGACGGAAGTGAAAGTAGAAGCCAGCGCCGTGAAGCAGTTGTTAGAAGGAGGCGTCGGCGTGGACGACGGCGAGGAAGTCGGGCTACTGCACTCAGGACACACGCCCATCATGATCCGAGGAGAAGATGGAGTGCTTTATCAGGTATGCCATTTTGTTGGATCCAATGGTTATTGTCAATTTTATAGATGTTTAAAAATGTTTCTGTGTGCCAACCAAAATAAACTTTGAGGCAGTTAGTTCAAAATTTCTCAACAGGCAGCCTAATCGAAAAAAGCGGTTAACGTAGCCATAGATGACTTGTGAGTTTTGATCAAATAAGTAAAAAATAATGATTTGATCTTAGCAGCGAAAGTGTTAAGCATGGTTATGCTTTAACCTCTCAATACTCGAGCGGCCTGAGTTACGTCATCGCGCGGACCCCTTTCGGCCCCATAATTACGTCATCGCGCGTGTCAAGTGGCCGGCGCTCACAAAAATGCTTATCGCGCGAGTTCTGTTAGCTCTTATCTCAAACGGTAAACAGTTTCGGGTTCTTGATTAACGAGACCATGTATTACAATATAAACAACTGTTTCATAACTACTTGAGAATTATAAACATCGCATAGAAATCAGAGAGCTCGCCGCAAACATACTGTTGTCGTAGTTTGTTTTTTTTTTGGTAAAACTACTGAATGAATTTACACGAAACTTTAGATTTAGCATAACAAATATACAAGTAATCTAATGACAGTGTTTTTTAGGAGTCCTACATAAATTATTCTTGCAAGATTCCAATTCAAACGTCTTATTAGAATCGGCCATTTTCTAACTGCGCAGTTCAATGCATGAAAATACTTGAAATATCAATAAATATGAATAAATATGCCTCGAATGCATTAAATAATGAATTATCACTATTTTTTCGCTTTTTGCTAATGTTTCCAAGACCATATTTCATTGTAAAAGAGTCAAATTCATATTTTCAATTTCGACTGACGAACTTCACAACAAAGGAATTTTTGGAGGAATTTTTGGGTCAAAAACATAATTTTTAGATAATTTTTCCAGCAAATGACTATCTAAAAAGTTACATTATACACTTATAACATACTATACATTTACTTACCAAAGTTTAACAACACAAAACACAAAAATTTCACTGCATTCCAAAACAAAACATCACCGTTCCACACTGGCCGCCATGACGCATTTTGACAGTCGACAAAGACGCGTTTCTTTTTTTTTTTAATAATTTTGTGCAGTTGTAAGGTTGGTATGATGGTTTCATTTTAATCGAACTCTAGTTGGCCATAGACGTAAATTTTTACAAACGAATTAGAACCTTACTTTACGTACGATAAGGGTTTAAAGTTGCTCGTACGAGGTTGTTCCACCAGAGGAACAGCGGGCCGATAAGCAAAAAAGTGATGTTCCTCTGGAGGAACAAAAAGGATCTAGCGGTTAAACTTTATTCCTACTTCTCACAGGTCGCGGGCGAAAATGAAGCAGGTCAAACACTCCTGGTAGCGGCGGAAGGAGTGGAGGGCGCTGTCGAAGGCGTGGAGGGCGCAGTGGAAGGTGATGGTGACGTTATGTACGTCACCAGGGAGGATGGGCAGGTCAGAATATTCAATATGTTGAATTTATCAAGCAGAAAGTCATTTTGTGTTACTAATGCTATTCTAGCTGCCTTTGTCTAACCAGTAGCAATATGTACTGCTGTATCATTAGCTTTATGTGATACTGGAAGGTACAGGTTTTGCATAATGGGTAGGAAGAGAGATGGGGCACTATACTTTTTTTTTAAGTATCAGACCATTGATGGAACTCTTTTTGTAAGCAAAGGCTTCATTTAAATATACACAATTCCATATGCCCAATTTATAAACACGCCCAAAGCCGACAATAAACATAACATTTATAACACCCCACTCCCTATAGTCTGAAAAATATCTTCAAGTGAGTATTCTCTTTAGGTGCTGGCGATAGACCCGTCGCAGCTGGCGCAGCTGATGCCGGGCGGCGAGGCGGCGCCGACGCTGCAGCAGGTGGCCGTGCAGGTGGAGGGCGAGCCCGGCGAGGACGCCACGCAGGTCATCGCGCAGCTGCTGCAGGCCGACCTGCCCTCTCCCGGTCAGTATTCTATCCAGTGACCTTAGTTTAACCTAAATGTAACAAACTCACTTCAAAAAATCTACCTACTCCGAAGTAATTTGATACGAAAAAAAACCGAAACGAAAAAAAACCAGTCAAATCATCTCAAATTAATCAGCGCTAACGCTGATTAATTTGAGATGATTTGACTAGTTTTTTTTTTGTTTAGTGTGTTGTATTCATTGGTTGGACTATTCAAACAATCAATCACCAAATATCAAGTATATGCAGACAGAAATCGGCAATTGTAGGTAAATTCCCTATTAATTATGATGGTATTGTTACAGGAGGTACGCGAAGAGTGGTACTTATGCTGCCGGATGGCAGCTTGACAATGACTGAACTTGACAAGGAGCAATACGAATCAATAACAGAGGCCAGCAAAGCACAGGAATAAGGCTTTTCGACGAATATCGAATGTGTTAACACACAGTTCAGAGTTATAAATGGGTAATGGAACTATGTAGTCAAACTTAGCTTCATGAAAATTATTTCATGCAATTCTGAATTCCTTGAAACAATAGCATTGTTTACTTTTATAGACTCATAGAAACTAGGATGATGTGTATGAACGTGAAATGTAAATATAGGCTGGTTGAATTGCATCATGAAATACCAGGTGTACCACATAGAATGTTATTTGCGTTCCTGTGTCAATTAGTTCCTTTAAAACAACACATCGTAACGCATTGATATTTATCGATTGCGTATATTTTATGGACATGTGGATCGATTATGGACTTTATGGTAAATTGACTTTTTAAAATGGCCTTGCATTGTGGCGGGACTAAAGCCGCTCGCTAAGTGACTTATTATGAGATATCTCAACCCAAACCAAGACTGACTGCCACGAAACTGTAAATATTATAACTACAGTATGTGTCGATCAGGAGTTTCTTGAAAAGAATAATAATATGTTCTCAATTTTTACTAAGAGAAAGTCTCGAAGTTATATGGCAAAGAAATGTCTTAGAAACAGTTGTATAAAAGCTTATAGTAAGTTTTTACTTTTCTCTTTGACATTATTATTTGCAAAAAGTTTTTTTAATATATTTAGAATATTCACTCTATCATGAACTTTGAATTACTAGATATAGATTCCTGTATTGTATATAGTAGATAATTTGGAGAGAACTTCATGCCACATGGCTTAGCCGCAATTTAAACTAAGCTCATAATATTGTACTGTATCACTGTCATAGCTGTAGATATATATTTTTTGCATATTGATTACTAAAATATAATTTGAACAAATTTCTCATTAACTTTAGAGGTAGGAAGGCTCGATATCTGTCGAATTGTTTTCATATCTGATGTGAGATGTATTGTCGAGCCATTAATAATTTATCACACGCGAGATATTACAAAACCTTTGTTAAAATGGCTCAAAGCAACCGCTATACAACATTAATAAAATGTTAGGGAGCTCACGATCTATGCGACGGACCACCGTTAGACAATCTTGGCTCCAGGCACTCCGACCTACACAGTTTGTTTGCAGTTTGGTCAGACGCGCGACGTGCGACTTTCGGCCGTGGCCACCTAGTTCGCGAGCTAGAAACCTACTTTTACGTGGCGTCTTATCTGGACGCTAACGGGAAGCGGCGCGGTGTGATATCAAAATAAAGAGGGTAGGATATCCAATATTTTCGCGTTCGCGCCACTTTACTTTCGCGTCCAGATCGCCCACGTAAGGCGTTGCGTTACCTTAGTCTATTGTTTTTTGTCGTATTGTTAATATTCACCAGGACATAAGGCACAAGTAAAAAACTTTTCTCTATGACAAGAACTACATCATTAAATTTAAAGCCTGTTACAGTGGAGCAGATATGAGAAATCTATTTTACTAGATACTATCATTTTCGATCATTGAATATAAACATTTTCATGTATATATTTTATCTTTCATGAAAAAATTTAGACAATTTTACAAATTCATTGTAAATACCCACTATAGAAAATCAAAGTGCATTACATTCAACTCATTCTAACTTATTACGAAACGTGATTTAACGGTAATCTCGGTTTAACTGTCTGAAACTAAAGACTTAAAAATTAATTCGAGACTTATTAAACCACGTTTTGAACTGAGCGGAAATAATATTCACCAGAGAAATCCTTACTCTCAATGATAAAAAATACGCGATAACGTAACAGCGTGTGAGAAATGAGGTATATTATAGTTTTCTTTATTTTAATTTTGTAATATAATGGTTTAATTAAATAGTGTCTATAATAGTACTTTGTCTTTTACTGTGTAACCTAAATAAATATCCATCCAATTTTATAAGAATCAACCTGATTTCTTGAGCTAGGGCAACCGAGAGTTCGTTACCTGCTGTATGCGGTTTTATACGCGTCACGTCGATCGCCGGCGTCTATGCAAAAAGAGCACAAATTCCGCACGTGTCGAAGGTTGACGGCATCCCATTGGATCCCATACTTGTGGCCGTTCCAACCGCGCGGCCAGGACTTTTTTTCTAAAAATAAACTGCCATAATTTTGTAATAATTTGTAAAATTGTATTCGTAAAACCATACATTTTTCAGTTCTGGTTAAAAATTATAAGGGTTTGAACGTGGCCGCGCCATTGAAACAGTGAACTTTAAAACTAAGCATCGTAGAGACCTGACATAGCGAAATGACAGATTGAATTAGTAAAAATATAGAAAAAGATCCTAGGTTTATATTTTAGGAGCTGTACGACTTAACCATATAGTTCGGTACGGGCCCCCGAAGGGACTCGACGCTCATACCTCCGCTGGCTTGGTATTGGCCCCGAAAGGGGCTAGCAATTAAGTCATTCGTCGTCCTCATTATTTATGTAAATATTTAATATTCTGATTATCAAATACTACGAGTGTGCGTTAATTAAGGGAGTTGGATAAAAATCTCATATATCAACGCCATTAAAACTTCTGTATTTAGCGCGCAAGTTTCTTAATTTGCCCTTATAAAATGCAAGTGCATAAATACGGTCATCGCCATTTTGGCGGCAGTGACGGTCGAGGCTAAAAATCATAAAAATGGTGGTTTTCGAACATTCTATCTCCACTACATGGACAATAATGATCTCGTCATTTAATTATGGTGCGAATTCATCCATAGTTCAATTTAAATAAGCAGTGGTAATGATGAATTTTGATATCTAAAGTCGAAGTTTCGCGCCAATCGTGCGTGTTTACATTTTTATATTTCACATATAACACAAACACGCGTATAGATTCGATAACAATTATGACAAATATCATTCCAAATATTATAAACCACATGAAAATGCCCAGATCTTAGCGTTATTTACTAAAACAGGACCAATAACACGTAATATTCATTACCACCACTCAATTTGAATTTGAAATAGACGACCATTTGTTTTTTTTTTAATTATTGTGATGTGTGAAAGCGATTATTCTAATCGATTATTTTTTTATAAACAACGATTTACTCGAGTAATTAAATTAAGGAATTTAATAAATCTATGGATGAAAATTAAAGTTAATTTATTTTGAGCGTAAATACAATAAATATTTATTATAATATTTTTTTTAAGCTTTATAATGGTAATCTTAATTGTTTTTCGTACATTCTGACCCAACAATAAACAGCACAAACTGATATTATGACTAAATTCGCGCCGATTTTTTTTCCATTTCAAAATTTAAATTAGGAATTCGTTCTCTGTTCCAATTTATTTTGTAGGTATTTAAATTTACTATTTATGTGTTATTATTTCTATTTTTCTTATAGATAATTTATTGTGAATTTTGTTTTGAACTATCTGAAGGTTGGTAGAATGCCGAGGATCTCGGTAGGCATAGTAAAAAAGAATTATGTAGTTTGATTATTGGTTAGGA
Source organism: Cerastis leucographa (assembly GCA_963082945.1). Lineage (NCBI taxonomy): Eukaryota > Metazoa > Arthropoda > Insecta > Lepidoptera > Noctuidae > Cerastis > Cerastis leucographa. Next base: position 9,008,429 of record OY720361.1, read on the forward strand.
GGTTGGGTTGCTTAATGGGTATTTACTCTTTTATCAGCCTGCTCTATCCCACTGCTGGTTAAAAGCGACCATGTCTTTCCAATTTTGTTTATCTTTTGCGTTCTCCGAGCAATAATTTTAATTGATACTATTTTTTTGATACCTACTTAGATAAGCTTGGGTATAACAATCCCAAAAACTAAAAATACAATTTTAAACACAACTCTACAAAATATACGAGTAAGACTCATGTCCTGGTTCATATCACGGATGTTCACGGCCTATGATGGATAACCTGAAATTGGCAGATATAAAAAACCTTTTTAGACTGTACAGCGACCCGCTTTGAAAGAATAAACTAATCTTCCTTGAATCGGCTTATGCATTGCTGATTGTCAACCATCATCATCATCTGTCTGTCTAGCGTCTTCCCAACTTTGTTGGGGTCGGCTTCTAGTCTACCTGGATGCAGCTCCATACCCGTACTTTAAATAGAGCGACCTGCGACTGCCTATCTGACCTCCTCAAACCAGTTAATATCGGGTAGCACGATACCCCTTGGTAAGACTGGATGTCTTACTTTCGGGCCACTGACTACCTGTAACATAACAATAACCCAACCATACGATACACAATCTTGAAAGAATATAATTTATCTTTGGTGGATCAAACAAATTATTTACTACCTACTAGCTGTCCCGCGCGCGTATTGCCAAACTGAATACTGACCCAGACTGGGGTTGCTCTGAGTTTGATCGCAGTTTGCCTTTTTAGTTGAAGAGCAAACTGCATACCTATTCAGAGAGTGTCTGAATCAATATAATTTTGTTTTAAAATACTAGAGCAAAATACATACGAGTCCAGACGGCGAATTTACAAAGGCTATTTGAGTGACCAGCCAGACTCTAATAGATGAGCTTTTGTTTATGCATATTACTCGCCAAAACCTAATCCATCTCAGTAAAAAAATTTACTCAAATGGACTAGCTTTTTGCCTGGATATTTTCAAAGAAAGTGCACGGACAAAAGGGATGATGACTGGGTAGGTAAAGAAAACGAAATCCTATTTTGTCCGTCAATCAGGTAATACAAAAAATATTAGATACGTATTTTTTGTTTTATCAAGTTAACAAAAAAATACTTAGTTGAAACGCATTAAAGTTGGAGAGTGGGGGGCTCACTACGTCACAACTAGGTATAAAATGTACTGAGCCGTGACGTCATGCGCCATTTCAACTCAAAATATCTCCGTAATTTTACGATTACGCGAAAAAAAAATACGTGTCAAATACTTTTTAATAATCTAACCGACAGACAAATAAAAAAAAAATGAGTCACCATCCCTATTACACACATCCAGGAGAATTTGGATGCAAGAGCGAGCGAGGCGAGCCCTGGACTTGGGGCACCCCAACTCGGTCAGGTTAGGTTCGAAGAGGATGGCGGGGTCTAGCGAGCGAGCGGAGCGAGCGAACTAAGACCCCGACTTCCCCTTCGTGTTAGGTTACTGTAAACCCGTCTACGTCGCTGTAGCGCGTCTACGTCGAATATGCTTTATAAGCGAATATAAAATGTTTTGAGGTGTCATATAAAATGTTGTGAGGTGTCATATAAAATGTTGTGAGGTGTTTGCTTTACATATGCATACCTTCTCAGATTGCTTTGAGCTCGTATGCACTTTGCGCCAATTTATTTGTAATTTTAATAAGCACGATGTAGTTCAGTACAGACTACGGGTGTCTGGGTCAGTAAACAGTTTGGCAATACGCGTCCCACGCAACTTCGTCTGAGTCACATTTTCCCCGTTTTCTCCTATTGGTCGTAGCGTGCTGATACTTCCTACTATACCCCATTGGCATATATATATATATATATATGCCAATGGGGTAAAAGTTTCATGATGATCAGTTGAGTAGTTATCGCGTGAAAGCGTAACAAACAAACTTACTTTCGCATTTATAATATTAGCTAAAATTCCTTCCAAGATCCTGGTGATTCTTTAACCAAACATCAGATATTACACAATAAAATTCTCAATAATTATGTAGTAAAATTAAAACTTATTTTAAATTATGAAAATGGCGAGCGCATTCTTAATTTAAATTTTGAAATAGAAAATAATCGGCGCGAATTAAGCCTAAGGTGCTGTCTCTGCTTAAATTTGAAAATCATTCCGTTTTCTGGTTTTTTCTTTGCTTGAACTTTGAGACTTAATTTCTTGTTATATTTCACGCTGCTAGTTCAACAGAAAGTTTCTCTTATCTTTAAGTTTCTCAAAGAAAGAAAATCATCAAAATGTTGATTTGTTTTTTTTTTGTGTTTACAGACTTCTGTCGTTCTTTTTAGTAATAAATCTCCTTCTCTTGAAGTCAACGTTCATTAATGAATTATAAGATGCTTTCGATCTAATAATTACTTAATGAAATTGTAAAAAAAGATAGTATTTTATGACCTATTTCTAAATTAAATAATTATTTGAAATTATACCAATGAGTTTTTATTCAGTCTCAACTCTTTTTTCGAAACTCGATTTTATTACGATTATCGATTAGGCTGAATGCAACTTATTAATCGTAATTATGAAACCCGGGTTTTCGGTCAGCACTAAGAAGTGTTATGTAACAACATAGTTTTTAGTAATATTTGTCAATACTTAGATTGTGTTTTTATTTGAAATTGTGTATGAATAATGGCAAATATAAGAACGGAGATAGAATGTTACTGTTTTTATTTTGCCTTTTCGAATTCTTTTAGCATATGAGAAGCTTGCCTATGTACATTATTTCCAGCGCATCTAAGGTACCTACTTCTAAGGTACCTACTTTTTGGAAGGGTGTAGTAATATGTATTTTACACATATTTCTCAATAGACTGACTCCGTTTTAGCGACTTCAACACGATATTGGAGATATTAACATCAAATTTATCGTATGAAACAGATCCCATGACATATTTTTCACAGTAAAATTGAATCCTGAAAGTTGATGAAAATTTCGTGAATTTCATGACAATTCGAATCACCCCGCCGAATCAGCTGATGTGTCATGTGTCAAAATCTTGTCGGGCATAGTGGTTAAACCGACAGACACATTTTCGCCGATATCTCGCTGAAAAAGCATCGCAGAGGTCTGTTTTTTTTTGTAAAACCTACATTTGAATTTGTCAATCAATGTAAAAATACACAAAAAAAAAAAACTAGGTTTATATTTTAGGAGCTGTTGTGCGGTGTCGCGTGGAAATAAGTCGTGATTATCTATCGATGAAAGTAAGTAAGCGAGTGTTTTATTGTAAATGACGCCTATTATTATGTAGAACTACAGATAAAAGACGATTTTCTTAATCAGAGTCATTTAGACGACTCAGCTTAACTCGACTCCTTTTAGCATACTGAGTGATACTGAGTCTTGCATAATTTAATTGAAACCTTAAAATTACGACTCGAGTCCTTTGCAACACTAAAAATACATGGATGTGGCCACATTGATGATGAATCATAAATGTATATAAGTTTATTACACCCAACCCGAAAGGGCGGCAAATTGGATTCGGATTGTTAAAATTTAATTTTATTTAGCTATTGTGGAATATGTGCCTTAAAGTTTTGTTTAATTAATGTAATAAAACAACAACATTGTTAAAACCACGGAGCACAACAACCCACTATGTATCCGACTGAAAGACTTGTATCCATGGCTCTGAATAAAAAAAAAAACATTGACAATTTTACAATTTATTTGACGAAAAGCGCGGGAAACCTCAAATTTGGCGGACGTGGTTTTTTCGACTGTTTTTTTTAATTAATTTAGTATTGGATTGGATTAAGTTTTTGTATATATTTTATCTTATTATTTAGTACTATAGTTAGTTTTAGTGTTGTTTTTATATTTGGTAAGTGTTTTTATTTGTATTTATAGTTTTTAGCCATGGATCCTCCGGACGACCCCGGAGGAACACCATCTTCAGAAATAGGTCACTATGTCACAATATCTAATAACGATACCAGTGTTGATACTGATGGTTCGTTAAGTTTAGTTAGTAATTCTAAGCGTAAAAGGGTCTCTGCTCGGCCAACAATTTGCAAACATTGCAATAAAAAAAGACGAAAAAGTGGCGGGAAACGCCATAATAATTGTGATTGTGGCGAGATGGAAAATGTGGTAATGGAGACTGAAACCAAGGATCTTCCACTTACTTCTACATTGGGGGCTGGAGTTGATGGGGTGAACGGGTCACCGCATCAACCAGTTACTACTGTTACTAGAGATACATACAATTCCTCGGACGCGGCTCCGTTTTTAGTCCATATTCAAAGAGAGCAAACTGCTTCTAATGAAAATACGTATCTAAATCCGATTTCTTTTGGGCGATTTTTAAAAAGGAATTCTTTTACTAACATCGTGAATGGTAGTCTTAAAAAAATAGGACGTAACAGACTTGTTATATCTTTTTCCAATTATCAAGATGCCAACTCCTTTATTAATAGTAAGTTTCTGGAAAAAGAAAAATATAAGGCTTTTATTCCATCATTTTCCGTTACTCGCATGGGTGTCGTCAGAGGCGTACCCATGGAGTGGACAGATGATGAAATTTTAGAGAACATCTCCGTTCCAATTGGTTGTGGGAAAATATTGAAATTAAGGCGTATAAGAAGGAAAATTTTTGTAGAGGATAAGCCTCAGTTTAAAAATACCGAAACCGTAATTTTAACTTTTGATGGGCAAATTCTTCCCAAGCGCGTGTATATGTGCTATACAGCACTTTCTGTGGACCTATATATTTATCCAACAATTCAGTGTTACAATTGTTGCAGATATGGCCACATGAAAAACCAATGTAGATCTAAACCTAGATGTTTCAAGTGTGGACAAGGTCACTCTGGGGATGGTTGCACCGTCCCCGAGGACAATTTATCTTGTTGTCTGTGCAAAGGCTTTCATGAGGCTACAAGTAAAAAATGTTTAGAGTATGACAGGCAGAAGAATATTAAGGAATCAATGGCCAAATCTTGCATCTCTTATGCTGAAGCTTCAAAGCTTTATCCTACTATTTCAAAAATATCATATGCTGATGCCTTACTATCCTCACCCTCAATTTCAAGCCATATAAATGCTTCTGTTCCTCAAGATTATTCTCCTTCCAAACAAAATAAAACTTCCTCATATAAAAAAACAGTTTTTATTAAACCTCGCTCCCCACCTCACTTTTCTAAAGGTTATGATCAGCAATTCCATCGGGACCTTGTCAAGGGCATGCCTCAACCAAAAGATGGCTGTGCTCTCATCCCTAGAGATGACCTGTCGACTGTATCTGTAAATGAATTAATCATTGCCTTAATAAAATCACTAACTCAAAGTCAACATCTTTCACCGACCATCGCTGCCACTGTATTGAACGCAGTTAATGAATCAAATATTAATAATGGACAACAAAGCCAAGGTATTCCAATGGAATTGCCGAAGCGCAATTAGTAAAAAATCTGATATAATATATCTTGTAAATAAATATAAACCTTTTGTTTTTGCTCTTCAAGAGACATGGCTTAAACCAGGGTCTTTGTTTAAGATCCCTGGTTATGCTTGTCTTAGAGAAGACCGCTCTGATGGGTATGGCGGCGTCGCTTTACTCATTAAACATCATCATTCATTTTCACTTTTCACAATCCCACCTCATAATACTGATTTTTCTGTTATTGCAGCTGTTGTAGATAACATTTGTTTTGTTTCTGTATATATTCCCCGTCCATCTGCTGTAATTTTTAATGAAATTGTAAATATTTTTTCTATTCTTCCTAAGCCATTTATAGTTTTAGGAGATTTTAATTCCCAGCATGCAGTCTGGGGTAGTTCGTCAACAAATAACTATGGTAGCACTTTGTTAGATATTGTAGATAACCTCAATCTTTGTATATTAAACACTGGGTCCCCAACTAGACGCACTTCTCCAAATGAAGGAGCTAGTGCTCCTGACCTGTCATTATGCACGGATAAATTAGCTTCGCGTTTGAGTTGGGAAGTTATGCTTTCCTCTTATGGTAGCGATCATTTCCCTATAGTCTTATCATTTCCTTTCTGTCAAAAACCTTACTCCAATCGCCCTCCGCGGTTGAAGTACAAACTGGCGGACGTTAACTGGCATACTTTTAGGGAACACTTAGATGAAATAGTTTCTGTTCTTCCTGAAATTAAGTATGGTAATGAACAGTCTTGTACCGAAGCTTTATCCAAAGCCATGATACAAACAGCCGATAAACTTTTTCCAATTAAATCGCTACAAAATAAAATTCCTTCTCCACCATGGTGGGACAAAGATTGCACAGATGCAATATTAAAAAGGAAGCAGTGTGAACTAGATTACCTTGAAAATTCTACCGAAGAAAATTTCAACATATTGAGCGTAGTTATTTCAGAAACTAAAAAACTATTAAAAAAAAAGAAATTTGAAGGTTGGAGGTCATTTTGCTTCTCTATTTCTCCAGATGTTCAACCATCTGTTGTTTGGTGCAATATCAGAAGGTTCAGATCAGCATTCACTGAACGATCGAGCGCATTTCTTCCATCTCAGTTAGTAAATAAACTTTTAAATAAATTGGCTCCTGCCTATGTCCCAGAAAATTTTACTACCTATTCCATTCCCCGTTCAATGGTAGATTCTCTTTGTGAATTAAATAATCCATTTACCCTCGAAGAGCTTAAAGGTGTTGTATGTCATATGAAGGACTCTGCACCAGGTTCGGATGGAATTCCTTATTCTTTTTTGTCAAACATGAGTGATCTATCTCTTTTGTACCTCTTGGAACTAATAAATAAAATTATGTTAACTGGAAATATTCCCAATGCCTGGAAATCCCAAGACATTTTACCGATACTCAAACCTAACAAAAATCCATCTAGCAGCACGTGTCGCGACGGCGTGTATTAGTTTTTCCAGTCAGTAAATAACCGAATTTAGAGTCAATCAAGAATAAGTTACTTTCCAGTTGAATTCTGTCTTCAAGGATGAATGAAAAGTAGAAGTCATTGCCGATCAATATGTCTATTGTGGGTGACAATGAGCCGTCGTCAGCCAAAATCAGATCATCTTTGTATTTACCTATGTCAATACCAGGGAAAGGAACTCCATGTGAAATATGAGGAACAACATTTGCTTCTATTTGTAAAGTATAATTTGTCCTTGTACGTATCTGTAACCTGACTACGGGGCTTTCTATTACTTGGGGAGTTTTCGATCCAAACGTGAAAACTGATAAGGTGCTTTCCTCTTCGATAGGAAGGTTCAATTTTGAAGCTACTTCTCGCGTTATGTAAGTACGTTGACTACCCGAGTCCAACAGTACTCGACAGACCGTTCCATCAGAATCATCGTCTTTACGTAGAGCCTTAACTATTGCTGTTTGTAATACGGTGGAGCTTATAGAGTTGACGTGTAACGTCTTGACATCCTCGGTTTTATTAATGCAATTCTTATAACAAAGTGCTCTGTTATGGTGGTTAATTTTGTTACAGTATGCACAATGAATTGAGCTTTTACAATTTCTTTTTTGATGACCTTTCTTTAGGCAAACAAAACAGTGATCGATTAATTTGTCTTTCCTCTCTCTCACAGTTTTAACAACATCGCATTGATCATTGAAGTGCGCTCCTTGGCAAAAAATACATTGAAGCCTCCTTTTCTTTCTCATCGACATGTCCCTGTTACCTCCCTGTTCTTGAGGTTTTCTTTTTATGGACTGGCTATTATAGTTAATGTTCCTATGGAATGTTTTTTTTTTCTCATTGAACTTCTCTTCTTTACTATTTCTTTTGTGGGTTTGAATTGGGTTATGTTTCTCAAAGTTCTTGTAATTTTTCTGTTTTATGAATTTTTCCTTCCTGTTGTATGAACTTGTATGTAACGTCTGAGTGGTATACTCTTCTAGATTTTCGGAAGTGATCCTATTTGCATCTTCCCTAGCGGCTATTATGGTTTCCAAATGTTGACGGATTTCTTCTATTGACTCGGTTTTTGCTTTTATTTTTAGTTCATACACTATGTCTGAGGGCATCTTTTCTAGTATCATAAATCTGAGATGATCGTGATCAACGTCTTGATTCAGCGATTTTAGGATTCTTAAATGTCTTTCTATTTGACCAAATGTGTTTCTTGCTTCTGTTATATTGCCTTGGAGGCTTTCGGCACTTTGTATAACGCAGCGTAGTGCGCGTCTATGATGTGATTTTCTTTACCATATCTATTTTTCAGTAGAGAAACAGCTATTTCATAATTCTTATTAGTGGTCTCGAGCCCATCGATGACCTTTTTTGCTTCGCCTTTTAAATAACCTTTAAGGTATAAAAGTTTGTCTACCTCTGATAGGTCTCTATTTCCTACGTTGGAGCCGAATTGGTCCCAAAATTGACGCCATTCCAGAATGTCTCCGGAAAATTATGGCAAACTTAACTTGGGTAATTTCCCCATTAGTGCAGTATTCCTACCCGGTAATACAGTTGGTGCAGAGTTTTCTTTTATCCTTTCCAGTTTGATATTCATTTCTGTAAGTACCTCCTCACCGCGTAGCTGTACTTCACTAAAGGAAGTGACTTCTTCCACAAAAGATTGCATTTCGTTTATTGATAGACTATTGTTTAACTCAGTTCCGAACCTTTTCACCGCTACATTTAGCTTACCTAGCACTATTTCTAAATTTTCAGAGTATTCTTTACTAACTTTATCTTTATAGGTGAGAGCTTCTTCAGTTAGGTTAGAGATAGCACTTGATATAGACTCAAGTCGTCTTATAAGAATTTGTTCCATTTTGGAATTCTGAAATAATATTTAATAATTTTATACGCTGTATATCATACGTTAAGGATTTACATCCTGTATCGTTAGATTTCTAAGTTACGTAGTATAAGAAGAAAAAAAAATTCCAAATAAAAATTTGGTAACACCCTGTATGACCAAAAGTTCTCCAACATTTCGTAAGAATAAAGAGTTTTCTTAACACCTGGCATATAATGGAATAATATTTTATTAACAGCCTGTATAAAACAGGAAAATTTTATATACACCCTGTATAACAAAAAAATTCCAAGTTAAAAGCAAGGAATATTCTACTATGTGTATATAGGATACTACATTCAGCATGATAAACTCAACCATTGAACTATGTGTGCAAGGAAAATCTTTTGTACTTAATAGGTTTTAGTATTAAATCAGTATTTATTCAGATATATTTCTAACGTTACCAGATATCATCCTTACTGACTGACGGGTAAAACTGGTTTGTTTCATTAGTATGAATTTTATTTAAATAATTTCTATGTCATACAATTATCCCCTCTTGACTCCTTATAAAACATTACTAAAGAATTTTATGTTATTTCATTACTTATTAATAAACAAGTGAGGTACCAACACCGTTTGTGTATGCATCCACAAATGATGTTAGGTTTTACCTACACCAACTTAGTACCCGGCTGCACACATGTCAACCTAGTACTCAGTACATAGTTTCACATACATCAACATAGTACACTTTAGTAGCTACATGAAACGATGCAGTCAGTTAGGGACGACATGTATAACATTACAGAAGTTCAGACACAAGTTAAACTATACAACCCAATTTCCTCTGCCAGCATGATTTATTAATATTTTATTTTAGTTTTTATAGGAATATATCAATTTTATGCTCAGTTTTCAAAGTAACAGGTAAGATGAACTTACAGTGAATGTTGATGTACTTTTGTTTTAATAGTAGTGATCTACACATAAGATGTTAGATATGCAGTATCAGCAACGCACATCTGCCTTCATTTGTCCATCTGTTTGGAGAGTATTAGGCATAAATAAACAGTTTTATGCAAACTCATACCTAGCAATACTATCTCTAGGTAAATTTTAACACCTGGTGGTTAGGTACATATTACAACTTTACCGAAGTACACATTAGGTAAAATGCAATTTTAAATAACGAGTGGGCACATCGTGACGTGACTCCGTGGTACTGAATATTAGCCTGGGTCATCTACTTAGTGACCCCTTCATTTGTGAACGACGACCACAGTGGCTGTTGTCAATTGTTGAACTATCGTGTCGACTTTGCTCCCCAGTCGGAGACTTAAAAGTGGTTTTATAGCTTGTAAATCATAAAATATTTTACCTGATGATCTTCTTAATCACTCATATGTTATGATTATGCTTCCTTTCCTGCACTTTATAGGTAGGTATAACTTCCACTGGGGTTATTTCAACCAAAACAAGTTGTGAACTTCGTATTTAGTATACAATTCGTAACAGGTTTCTAACAAAATCACTTTTCCCCTTTTGTGGTTTTATTCTTGTAAAAGAATTCAACGAACTAAGTTTCACTTTTCGAAGTTCAGTATGAACACCTGAATCGCCGCGGTTTGTTAATTTGTTTGCCACTTTGAATGCAGCGTATTTTATTTTCTATTCCGTTCGAATTTCATAATTCGTGAATATCGGAATCTTGTCAACCGTTTAGTGTAAAAGTGATTATTATGTCATTCAGTCATTTTATTTGACTTGTATAATAGATTTACAAGTTTTAACTCGTTAAAAGTAGGATAATAATATAATATTACATTCATTTGAGCTTTCATAACGCCTATTATTTCTTACTTCCGGTTAAGGAAAGCGTAAATCATTTTTCGAATTTGCCAATACGACACTCATATCGTATTCGCGCCAAATTCAAAGTTGAATATTTAACTAGCTCATAACATTGCACATTACACGTACACATGTTATATACTTATTCAATTTGCAGTAACTTCGATAATCTTTCATATCATCCTGCCATTTATCTCATTATACTTAGATAAATGAACGTTTACTCATCATTAACGTAACGTTCGAATTTTGGCGCCTTTAGGTGAATTTTATGGACATCTGCTTATTGAACATTAGTTCCAATCAGATTATATAGAGGTCGCTGACAACCTGATTTATACTCAATGTTTACAATTTACCAAGATAAGAGTCTGGATTGATTTTATGCCTTGGGATACTTTTTTGAATGTGTTCAGATCCCAGCATCTCCACCATGTCGCGACGGCGTGTATTTCTCTTCTTTCCCATGTTATATTCTGGTTATGTTCTAGACTACAATGTGACTTATTTTATTTTAATATTATAGGATTTTACTGCTTCGCTTTGATGTGAAGAGAAACCCACGCCCCCACGAAACGTTTGAGATACTCACAGATACGGATCACACACCGATAAGGAGCGTCTCTCAATCCAGTCTCTTATGCTTCGGTCCTCAAAGGCACCGAAGTGGTTATCATCAGGTCGACCATTAGTTTATCCATTTCCTCAGGTCCGGCTAGGACACCTGTAAAATTATGTACCCATGAATCTCTGGGTTGGTACCTATTACCTATCTGTTTATGATTAATATAATAATTGTCTCTGCTTTCTCGCAAGCAGGTTATATTTCATCGTTTTATCATTTAGGACACCTACGTGTCAAACGGATTCTGGAGTTTCACTTCCTCCGTTATATCAAGTGTTCCAGACTGGTTCGGCTCATATTTAGCATATAGCCTCCGCATCTGGAACGAACACCTTTGTGCTAATCAAATTCCGGATTAACCTCATTTGCAGAAGCACACATTCCAGACTGATACGGCTCACAGCCTTCACGTCTGGAATGTCCCCCTCAACATTTATAGCGTCCGTCGACACTAGCGCCCGTCGACGCTTACTTGGGCCTGTGGGGATTATGTTATAAGGTTTGCAAGAGAAGTTGGCCCTTGGACTTTCTCACAAACCCAGTGCGCGTGTCCGGCCAGACTTATTGCGCGTGAGGGTCGTAGTTACACCTTAAGCCGTGATTATGAAACATCTTATTAAACTAACGATTATGAAACATCTTATCAAACTAGGACCGCGGCTTAAGGCCCGACCATCACTTCAGGTGTTTTAATTAGGTATAAGTTATTCAAACTGGTAAACATAATTTCATAGAACATTATTGAACATATCAAATCTCTAAACCGTACATAAACAGAAAGTTAATATCTAGGTACTTAGCTTTCGAGGTGGCGCGCCTCACGGATGACAAGAATCTCCATATACTCTTCTTGCACTGAATTTACTTAATTTAAGTTAGCTGCTAGCCAAACTATGTGATGGCAAAAGGCGGCAAAAAGAATGGCATCAGTTTGCGTCGTCAGGTTGCTCATACTGATTTAGTGTTGCTATCTTATTAGTGTTGTGTAATTAAATATTTACATTTATAAGTTTGGAACATCGCGATTTCATCTTTCGCGACAGCACGTCCTACCGACCCATAGCTTTGTCTTCAGTAATGTTAAAAATCACAGAACATCTAGTTAAAAATAGGTTAGAATGGCATTTAGAAAACAAAAAACTACTTAGCGACAGTCAATTTGGTTTTAGGCGAGGTAAAAGTACTTTAGATAGTTTGAGTATCTTTGTTACTGATATAAGGTTAGCATTTTCTTCGAATAATTCCGTAGTTTCTGCTTTTCTAGATATAACTTCGGCTTATGATAATGTGGAAATATCTACATTAAAATATAAACTCCAGCAGCTAGATGTTCCTATTTTACTCATAAACTTCATTTTAAATATTTTATCTGAGAGGTGTATAAATCTTACACTCGAGGATTCTACATGTGAATCTAGACTCGTGTGGAAAGGCCTCCCTCAAGGATCACCTCTTAGTCCTTTATTATATGACATCTACACTTATGATCTTGAATCTTCTTTAAACAATCAAGTTAAAGTGCTTCAATACGCCGATGATCTTCTTTTATATTGCCCCCATAGCTCTATTGCAACGGCTTGCATTACAATGACATCGGCCCTTAGCCTTTTAAAACAATGGATGGATAGCAATGGTCTTGAGCTATCTACCTCCAAAAGTACAGTTGTGCTTTTTTCTAGAATGCGCTTTCCTCCTCCTGTTACTGTATATTATGATGATGCTCCCATTCCTGTAAAATCTTCGGTAAAATTTTTAGGTGTGATTTTGGATAGTAAACTATCTGGGATTCCACACTGTGAGTATATAGCGGCAAGGTGTGAACAGAGATTGAATATATTAAGATGTTTATCAGGGGTTTGGTGGGGTGCCCATCCCTTTTCATTAAAATTAATCTATAATGCAATAGTTAGAAGTGTGCTTGATTATGGAACATTTTTATTAGAACCTTGTAATTTGGCCGCATTAAAGAAACTGGATAGCATCCAGTCCAAAGCATTACGAATAGTGACGGGAGCTATGAAATCAAGCCCAATAAATGCCCTACAGGTTGAAACTGTAGATCCTCCTCTTTCTCTTCGACGTCAGTATCTTTCTGACAAATTTCTATTCCGTTCATTACAATTTTCCAACCACCCTTTACGTGCAAAACTTCAGTCTCTTTTAGATGAAACCGATTCTTCTAATTATTGGTCTCACAAATCTCTGCCCTGTCTTGTTGTAAGCTATAAAAAGTTTATAGCTTTGCAAGCCCCAATTTACCAGTCACTTACATATCCACTCTTTAATCATTCTTATGAATCATTGGTGTTCACTCCGGATGTTATCTTTAATTTAGGTATTAATAAACACGATGATTTTGTAAAAGAGTTGTTTAACTTTTCCAAAGACTTGCACTGGGAGAATTGGCATCATATTTATACAGACGCCTCCAAACACTCTTCTTTAGGAAATGTTGGAGTTGGAGTCTTTCACTCACAATACAATATAGTGCAAAAAATTAAACTTCCTCCTGAGTCATCAGTATTTACTGGCGAATGTTATGGTCTGTTCAAAGCCTTAGAATATATTTACATAATGAAATTGGGAAAAACAATAATATTTACCGACGCTTTAAGCGCATTGCAAGCCATTAAAAGAAATCCTTTTAAATGTAAGCCAATATTTCCTATAGTTCTGTTCATTAGAAGCCTTTTGTACAAATGCGTAAAATTGGGTCTTCAAATTTCTTTCGCTTGGATACCTGGCCATAGTAATATCACGGGAAATGTTAAAGCCGATCACCTGGCTAATGAGGCTGTAGACTGCGGTGATTTGTGTCCCTATATCAACTTTAGCCACGACTTGGCGAATCTGCCTACCATCTTTCTTTGGGAAGCTTGGAGCAAGTTGTGGGCGGATAGCAGCGTTACCAAAGGAAATTATTATTCACGTATTCAGACATATATTCCCAAAAAACCATGGTATTCGAAATTTAACTTCGGTAAGGCTGCTACCAGTTGCCTTATTCGCATGAGATTGGGTCATAACTGTTCCCGAGTCCACCTTGCACGATTGCAGATCGTTTCTAGCGATCTGTGCGAATGTGGTGAGGTGGGTGATTTAAACCACATTTTCTTTTCCTGTCCTCTTCTTAATCATGATCCTTTAATTACATGTCTACTTTGCTATAAAATTCCTTTTCCTACGTCTGTCTCTGTTTTACTTGCAACTAATGATTTTAAAATATACATGTATTTATCTTCATTTATCACTCTTAATAATATACGTATATAATAGTTATTTTATTTTTATCGTTCCTAATAATCCTGTCCAATATCCATCCAAATTCCGTATCCTAAATTAAATTATATTTTCTACCAAGTTTCCCCGTTTTTGTATGTGGCATTGCGCAAATAGCGACTTGCCAATTAAAAAAAAAAAAAAAATAAAAAAAAAAAAAAAATATTTGACAGACATTTCATGTAATGTAATGTCATTAGGTGACATCAACTATGAAAGTGAAACTTACAGAGAAGAGAAAAATTAAATTTAAAAACTTGACTAAAGAAAGTTACCTATGAAAGTATTTAACAACTATGAATAAACTTATGATATTTTTTAGATTAAGAATTTAATATGGAAAAAGAATGCTGCACTTTTTACTTTGAAGAAGCAAGTACAAACCGCAAAAAACTTTTTGAAGAAGCATTACTACATGCTAAAAATGGAAAAGTTTTATACATATTATCGGAAGAGTTGACTGAGCTGCCAGAATTGTCGCAAGACTTGAGTTCACTAAACAAGCATTATATGAAAATGATTACATTTATGTATGTTATGAGTTTGGATTCATTAATAGAAATTATTTCTACATTGCAAGATTGGCAAAGTATTCCTTCAACAATAATCTTAGATGATCTAAGTGCATACTGTAATCAAAGTAATTTACAGAATGCATGTGGTGTTGTCGCTCTGCTTTGTGATTCCAAAAGATGTTGTTCTCAATTGTTAAATGGAACATGCAGACTATTTATATCAGTGCCTAGAATGGTTGTAGGTGAAGACTATTGCAACATTTTAAAAGATTTTTATTGTTTATGAAACCACTTTTTGTTCAGATTTAATAAATGACTTGATGATAAATGATATGATTGCACAGAATTTATTAATGTTGGCTCAAGGCATAAGATCATAGCTACAAAGAAAAATTTACTTATTAACCCATTCTGAGCGGCCAACGCGCATGCGCGTTTTTCGGACTTTTACCAGGTGCTCGCGGCGCGTATGCGCGTCCATTTAATTTACTTAAAGTACCTATTCCTTAGCAGGGGTTGTAATATTTATAGTATACATTTTCAAACTAACATGGTCACTAACACAACATTACACAAAATACAAGATATTTACCATGTTTACAATACACACACAAACAATTAGGGTAAGACACATGAAAACATGGCAAATATTCCGTTTTTAATGCTATTTTTATTTTTATAGTACTCGCCAAACAGCAATAAAACAGTGAACAATACATGTATTAAGATCTTTATTTACAAGGGAATAACATTTTACATCGTTACACAGGAATGAATTGTTATGGATAGTTGTGTTAGTAGTTTGATTACAGCACATCACCTAAATTTTAACACAATATAGAGTAAAAAGAACACGAAAATAGCGAAGAGAAATAAGTAAAATATATAGTAGTTATGATTTCCTTTGCCTAATCTTAGAACTCGACCCATTGTTTTTCCAAGGAAGCCTGAACTTCTGTCAGCATCATCATCAAGACCACGCAGCAATTTCTCTTGATACCGTACTTCGTTGCCTAGCTCAATGGATATGTCTTTCAGTGAAGATATTTTCCCACTGAGCTCTTCTGCCATCCGGTTGTTGTCAAATTCCAGTGCATCTTCTGTTGCCACTCTTGGCACTGGCTGATACTGATACCCCTCCCGCGCTCGACGCATATTGTTTCGTCCCGCCGTTTTGAACTTTTATAATAAACAGAATAAACTCTGTAAAACAATGCTATGCAGTCACACTACACACATTAATTTAGGAAAATGTACAAGTTCAAATGTTACAAAGTTTTTTTTCCGTTTACTGCTCAATGCATAAAAGTATTACTGACGCAATAATGACGACAATTTGCAGTGAAAACCACAATTATTTCCTCTTTTTAACTAGAATTAATTTATTACATCGCACAAAACAAGTATTGCAAAATTGGTTGGCAGCAGATGACAGTGACAGGACAGTTGACAAATCATCAATTCGTTTAATTCTTTCGTTTCTGAACGAACGCCACGCCACGATTAAATTAGTACCAAAATATCGAACGTTCTGATGTACATCAGAACGTTCGGCCAGTCGAGATAGGGAGCTGGCTGCTACTCCAGTTTAGTGACGATTATGTGACGCATAAAGATGCCAGCCAAAGAATTTGTGACAGAACAGTTCGAAAGTTAGAAGCATTTATTTATGGCCGAACGACGTGATATCAGAACGTTCGGCCAACCTGAATCTCCATAACTGAGGACCTTAGAGTAACTCCATAACCATAACTGAGGACCTGAGAGAAACCGTTAATTAATTAATAAAGATGTAGTGACGAGACTGAAACGAACGTTTTTTGCTTTATTTTTTTTTGTGACGGCCCCTTTTATACAAGGTGTTGTTTTGCATCCTCGTCAAAATTCAGGAGGTAGTCACAAAAGACATAAATAATCAATTTAAATTACGGTACCTAGTTAATTATTAATAACCGCTGATTTTTGGTGGTATGCGTTTGTCAGTATTTTAGAATAACCCCCTTAACGTGGTATAGGGAATAAGAAATTATCGAATATACGTTTGAGATTGTTTGTATGTGTGGAAGCGCGGTTATAGGGTGAGATTCAGACGGGCCGCGTTTAAAACACCGTATTTTATGACAACCTCCTGAATTTTGACGAGGATGCAAAACAACACTTGTATAACAAAAACTTCACAAGTGGACACCGGTATGCAGGCATCAGCTCAACATAGCTTGTACCTATATAGTTTAATATTACAACGTGTTTTGCTTCATTGTTTAGGTAATTAAGAACTCGATAAATACTTGTTTCGTTGGAATACATGGTCACCCTATTTCAGTCGCCATCCACCATAGTGCATTTTTAAAGATTAATCTGGAATCAACAAACATACTGACACCATTGCACTGAAACCTAGAACCAGTTTAGTAGGTTCCTTTCTCTAGACCCCTGACCGGCCGGTAGCTTGGACCCTGTTCCTGATACCGGTGGGCTACTATTTATATATTTTTTAATTTTAATTTTTTAATATTATTTTATACAGAAATATTTAAAGATGTAAATTATATGTGTATAGAAATAAATAAATGAGAAATACCTAAAATTAAATAAATCCCATTTAATTTAAATGAATTCATGATTATACACCACCGGTAAATAATCGTTTTAACGAATGCATCATCCACGCAGCCCACGCTCTTCAGTTATGACTTATAAAGCTCTAAAAATCAAATTAAAGAGCATATTCTTGCTACAAATGAGTTGGTAGACAAAGTCGATTCGCTGACTCTCAGCAACACTCAGTGTATCTGTCAGAGGGAATCCAGCCTTGATGACTTCCAGCCTGTGGCAACGGAGGACCCGTCCCTAGCTGTGAGTGCTCAGGCCAGTATCACCAGCCAAGATACAATACCTGACATGATACATAATGATTCACAAGTAGCACAGCCTGAGTTTGGTAGTTTTGTAATTCCTAACAGTCATGAGTTTTGTCATTCAGTTATGTTCTCTGATAGTATAGGCAGAGGGCTAGGTAAATTAATAAGTAACAACCTGAGTTATTCCACTCAAAATTATTGTATGCCAGGTTCAACCTACAAACAGATAATGGCATCAGTCACGAAAACTGTTTTAAACCCAAATTCTACTGTAACCATTTTTGTTGGTAATAGTTGTAATTTAAAAAAAGAAGATATCACTGACTGTGTTGCAGAGTTGTTAAAGTTAGATTGCAGTAAAATCATATTGTGTGCTTTTCCATATTTTGAGAAATTATGTAATCGAAAAAACAATTATATACACACACTTAATCAGCATGTACATTTCTTGGTTAGTCACTATTGTGAAAAACTTTTGTTTTTAGACATCAATAATTCAGTTGATAAACTTAGGTTGACGCGGGATACAGTGTATCTCCCTATCAGATTTAGACATCAAATAGCTAGGCTATTAAGTTTTAATATTCACTCTGACATAAGTAGTATGTCGATGTTTAGTTCTATAATTAACACTGCCACTATTAGTAATTCTACTAATATAGATTTATACAATTTTTGTTCTGAGGAGGATCCATGTGTCACCGTGGAAAATTCTCAGTTAGCTTATAAGATTAGTGATAGGATCTTGCTGTCTGGTGATGGCACTGGTGTCTCGGGGCTCACTCCGGATACTAATATTAATTTAAACTAGGAAGTGAGACAACAGAAGGTACGGTTAACAATATAGTTAAACCTAACAACATCATGGTATCTTCTTGCACTCAATTAGTTAAATATAAGAAAGGGCCTCAGCAGAATACCTTGAAATTATTCCACCAAAACATTCAAGGTATTTCTTCCAAATTATTAGAAATTGAATTGTTTTTAGAAAAGACTTTATTTGACATTATTTGCTTTACTGAACATTGGCTAAAGGATTACCAAATGCTCATTAATTATGAAAACTATACGGTGGGTAGTTGTTTTAACCGTAAATCAAAGCTGCGTGGAGGTTCCCTAATATTAATTAAAAATTGTTTTAAATTTAAGCAACGTAACGACATAGTAGGTCTCTCGGTTGAACATTGCGTCGAACTGTCCTGTGTTGAGCTAGATAGGCATGTAATTGTGTGTGTGTACAGACCCCCAAACTATCAAAACTTTTCTTTATTCGAATCAATAATGGAAGATGTCCTGGCAAAACTTACAGCCAGTAATAAATCAGCAATTATCTGTGGTGATTTTAACATCAATATTTTGGAAGAAAATACTAATAGCAGCAGGCTATTAAATCTCTTTAAGTCATTTCATTTAGCCAACATTTTTATAGAACCAACTAGAGTCACTCCATTGTCTGCTACTTGTATTGATAATGTTTTCTGCGATTGTGATTACTTAGATAAAGCCATAGTTAGTAGTCTGCCTTCTGATCATAGCGGACAATCGGTAACTTTTAGTTGTAACACACCAGAGCAAAAAGTTCAGATTAGATTTAGACCTATAACAACTAGCAAATTAAATAGATATAATAATTCCCTACAGAACAAGTTAAGTATTATGAGCTATCATATGGGCGATTGTAATGTAAATCAGTTGTATGATCATTTCTTTTCAATAGTTCACACTCAATTCAATAAAACATTTGAAAAGAAGATGAAAAGCATCTGCCCTAAATTTATATTTAGTGATTGGGCAACTACAGGGATAGGAAAAAGTAGGGAACGACTATTTGAGCTGTATGGCCTAAAGCCTTTCATAAACACTGAAACTTTTAACAAGTATGTTGCTAATTATTCGAAAATTTTTAGAAATACATGCAAGGCTGCTAAAGCCTTGCATATTAGCAACAAGATCAAAAACGCAGATAATAAAATAAAGGCAGTTTGGAAAATTATAAATAATGAGACTAATAGGAAAAAAATACTTAACACTAACTATACATTAGATACTAAATGTGGTCCTAAAAGCTCTGATCAGGAAGTAGCTCAAGAATTTGTAAACTTCTTTACCGATATACCGTTTAAAACTACGGAGGCTCTAAATTCCTCATCCGAAGTCTCACTAGCTTTGTTAAAGGCGAACGTGTCTGGCTGCCCGGCTGAATTTGAATTTAAATTTAAACACATAAACCCTATGACAGTTATTAAAACTTCCCGGCAAATCAAAATCAAACTGACCGAAGATCTATGGGGAATGTCAATCAAAGTTTGTACATCCATAGTTGAGACTATAGCACCATACCTAGCTTTAATTTTTAATTTGTGTGTGGACCAAGGAGTTTTCCCTGATTTAATGAAATATAGTAAAGTTATCCCTCTTTTCAAATCCGGAGACAGTAAAGATACAAATAATTATAGACCTGTATCCGTGTTGCCAGTTTTTAGCAAGGTGTTTGAAAAGGTAATGCTGAATCAAATGCTTAATCATTTTAACACCAACAAAATGTTTCACGATCAACAGTATGGTTTCACCAAGGGACGTTGTACGACAGACGCCGGTGTAACCTTATTAAAGCACATATTTACAGCGTGGGAAGAGTCCCAAGACGCCATAGGAATTTTTTGTGACCTCTCTAAAGCATTTGATTGCGTTAGTCACGACACATTGCTTTTGAAACTTGAGCATTACGGACTTGGTAAACTTGCACTTAGTTTGGTTAAATCCTATTTGAGTGACAGGAAACAGCAAGTTCAAATAAATGGTGTTAATTCACAGGGTTTAAAAGTAAAAATGGGGGTTCCACAAGGCTCAATATTGGGTCCTTTCCTCTTTCTAGTATACATTAACGATCTACCCTATTTATTGAAAAACCAACCTCAAAATATTGTGTTATTTGCTGATGACACTTCTTTAATTTTTAAGATTAATAGACGGGCCCAAAATCTAGATGACGTTAATATTGCCCTACTTCAGGTTCTTAATTGGTTCACAGCAAACAATTTAGTATTAAATGGAAAAAAGACTAAATGCATAAGATTTTCATTACCGAATGTTAAAAGTAGTGATTGTGATATAATATTGAATAAAGAGAAACTAGAATTTGTCGATAAAACGGTTTTCCTGGGGATTACGCTTGATTCAAGGCTGCAATGGGGTTCTCATTTAACATCTCTTGCGGGGCGGCTCAGTTCGGCAGCATATGCTGTTAGAAAAATCCGTCAATATACCGATGTAGATACCGCAAGATTAGTCTATTTTAGTTACTTTCATAGTATAATGTCTTACGGCATTTTGTTATGGGGACGGGCTGCAGACATCGAGTCTATTTTTATTCTGCAAAAAAGAGCCATCAGAGCCATTTATAATCTCCGTAGGCGCGATTCTCTACGGGAACTGTTTAAGGACATTAAAATCATGACGGTACATTGTCAATACATTTATGAAAACATTATGTACGTAAGGAAAAATCTGCATCTTTTTAGTAAAAGAGGTGACAGACACAATTACAATACTAGATATAGGGACCAGTTAGTTCAGCCAGGTTTCAGACTCGCAAAAGTAGACTCATCTTTCATGGGGTACTGTTTAAGATGCTATAATAAAATTCCACAAAGTATTCTTGAACTGAGTGAGACGAAATTTAAAACATGCATTAAACGCACACTATGTAAGCAAGCTTATTACAAATTGGACGATTATATCGCTGATAATAATGCTTGGCTCAATGCCGGTCCTGCTCCACAAGGACAGGGACGCATAAAATGATAGCATTAAAAAGTATTGTTGGAGCTGCTGAAGATTGTACAACTATCCTTGCATTGTATAAATTCAATTTAGTATTATATAACTGCATAGCCCATATTGTGTGAGTACTATGTACTAGCTATCATTTACTGGAAACCTACGTATTTTATTGACTTGAATGTGCCCTGGCGGTTGAGAGTATGTCATGCTCACTTAAATGTCACGCTGATGGTGGCGGGTGTGTCGGGTCATTTAGTTCCCTTCAAAATGGTTGAGTTGAATGATGGCTGATCCATTCGTCATGTTCGTGAACGGGCGCTATCAGTTGTGCCTGGTCATCTCTTAGTTGCCACGGCTTATTTCGAACTAATTATTTTATTTTTTAATTGTCTTTTTTATTTTACTATGGACACTTTTATCGTGCACGTCATGCTACATCGTTCTCACATAATGTACCATCTCAACATGAATGATGTAACCAAAGTTTTGTAACAAGATTCTGATTTAAAAGAGTGTCCATGGAGTTTCTTGCCCATTCTTCTCCATAGAGATCTACGCTTTGGAATGGGCAACTACAGTACTTTCACAAGTTATTATGTCTTGTGACTGGGACTGTAGCTTCATTTTTATAGTTGTTTGACTATTCAAAAGTGCCTGTAATTGGCTTACTTGAAATAAATGATTTTGATTTGATTTGATTTGATTTGATTATGAGACTGTAGGTATATTTATTTATTTATTAAAACTTTATGCACAAGTATAAAACACTGTACAAAGGCGGACTTAATGCCTTAGGCATTTTCTACCAGTCTACCTTAGGGTGATGCAGAGAGAAAACATAATAGGTGCAGCATAACAGATGGTTAGAAAACATTTACAAAAATAAAATATAGCGATACATACATATATATACAAGAAGTAAAGAGAGAGACAAACTAACAACAATTTAATTATGAGATGAATCTGCCAGCTTCTTAAGTAAGTGTTCGCGAGCTTTAACTTTAAATGTGAACCGACTGTTGGCCAACCTGATGTTCAGAGGGAGCGCATTCCAAAGGAAGACAGCCTGGACAAAGAAAGACGACTTGAGAAAACCAGAGTGGTGAGAAGGACAACGCGGAAGACGATTATTGGAAGAACGAAGATTTTTACTGTGCGCAGAGCATAAATATTGAAAATGAGTAGTCACATAGGAAGGAGAAGTAGGCTTATTAAGAAGAGAAAATAGGGTAGTCAAAGCTCTCAACGCTCTGCGCTGTCGTATGGGCAACCATTTTAATAGTGACCGATGTGCGGAGACATGGTCATACGAAGATTAAATACGAATCGAATGCAGTTATTAAGAAGTCGGTCAAGTTTATTGATGTACATCAGAACGTTCGGCCAGTCGAGATAGGGAGCTGACTGCTACTCCAGTTTTTAATGACGATTATGTGACGCATAAAGACGCCAGCCAAAGCATTTGTGACAGAACAGTTCGAAAGTTAGAAGCATTTATTTATGGCCGAACGACCTGATATCAGAACGTTCGGCCAACCTGAATCTCCATAACTGAGGACCTTAGAGTAACTGTTACTGAATAAAGATTTATTGACGATTTAATGACAAACAACCAATGCTTTACTTTTACTCGTAATGCCACCGGTTAAAAGTAAAATGAATTTTGGTTTCTGTAATATCAGGACGTTCGGCCAACGTAATCTCCATAACTGTGGACCTGAGAGAAATCGTTAATGAATAAAGACTTAGTGACGAGACTGAAACGAACTTTTATTGTTTTATTTTTCTTTGTGATGGCCCCCTTATATAGTAAATTAAAAATTTAACATGTAACCTCAAAACATTGGCATTATCGATTCCTCCACAAGGAAGAAGCCCAGAGAAACCGTTAATCAAGTTACGATTCCAACAAGCCCAAACACAGCTAAGATTCATTGCCTTGATATGGAGTTCCGAAGCCTATCTCTTGGATTCATAGAAAATTTCATCATTTGCGGACGCACACAATAACATTCAATACGTTAATTGTCTGTGAATTCGAATTTCTTGTGTGCGGACACAAGAAGTTCGAATTCAAAAATGCAAATTATATAGAGTAGGGTCACAAACGTATCTACGTTTAATTTTTGTTCGTTGCCGAAGTTACGTTTCGGAGAAAGAGAGTAGACCTCCTGTCACTGTCACATGAAAAAACATAATTGAAACTATCGATCGAATTTCGACCAATAGGCCACAACTAAGTTTTGCTTCATTCAGTTACGGCGGCTTTCTATAAAAATCTCAATCCCATTTTTTACCCCCGACCAAAAAAGAGGGGTGTATCTGTGTGTCTGTCTGTGGCATCGTAGTTCCTAAACGGATGTACCGATTTTGATAAAATTGGTTTCGTTTGAAAGGTGTTTTAATCGAGAGTGTTCTTAGCTATGTTTTGAAAATATCTACTCAGCCTTTTGATGGTAATCACGTCTTTTCTAGTTGAAGGGAAATTAACAACTTCCACGGGTCTGGTCGATTCGAAATTTGAAATCTTGTCACTTGTCAACATGGGCATCGCCAGGGGTGGTGGTTGCACCCCCCTTCACCCCAAAAACGTTTTATTTTTTTATTTCGTTTATTGGCGAGAAGTCGCGCAACACCGAGAAAAGTGGAAGCAATGGGGAGACCTATGTCCAAGATTGGGACAGTCAAGGCTTACATAAAATAATATAAGTTTAAAAAGCATAAAATAAAAAATAAACTAATTACAAGCACAAATCAAAGCGGACCCTCGACGCTAAGTTGCTTGGATTATTTTATTCTTAGAGGTTTTTTGTGTCGGGGGTTCTTTTAAATTTTTAATTTAATTTTTATTCATTGTCATTCTAAAAAATATCAATTATTATGTACCTAACTACCTACCGCTTTTTGTGGATGATTGATTACAAATAAAGCCTTTTTCAATTAGGGTACCTAGTTATTTAAGAATTCTTGTACTAAGTCAAATTTCCCAATCTCCAATGTCAGTCACCTTTCCACTTTCGTTTGCTTTTAGCCAAAATAGACTCGACTAATATAACAAAAACTTCACAAGTGGACACTGGTATGCAGGCATCAGCTCAACATTGCTTGTACCTATATAATTTAATAGTACAACGTGTTTTGCTTCATTGTTTAGGTAATTTAGTACTCGATAAATACTTGTTTCGTTGGAATACATGGTCACCTTATTTCAGTCGCCATCCGCCATAGTGCATTTTTAAAGATTAACCTGGAATCAACAAGAATACTGACACCATTGCACTGAAACCTATAACACATCAGGGGTTTTACGAGTATTCTAGGCTTCTTCCTTGTGGAGGAATCGATAATGCCAATGTTTTGAGGTTACATGTTAAATTTTTAATTTACTATATAAGGGGGCCATCATAAAGAAAAATAAAACAATAAAAGTTCGTTTCAGTCTCGTCACTAAGTCTTTATTCATTAACGGTTTCTCTCAGGTCCACAGTTATTACGTTGGCCGAACGTCCTGATGCTACAGAAACCAAAATTCATTTTACTTTTAACCGGTGGCATTACGAGTAAAAGTAAAGCATTGGTTGTTTGTCATTAAACCGTCAATAAATCTTTATTCAGTAACAGTTACTCTAAGGTCCTCAGTTATGGAGATTCAGGTTGGCCGAACGTTCTGATATCAGGTCGTTCGGCCATAAATAAATGCTTCTAACTTTCGAACTGTTCTGTCACAAATGCTTTGGCTGGCGTCTTTATGCGTCACATAATCGTCATTAAAAACTGGAGTAGCAGCCAGCTCCCTATCTCGACTGGCCGAACGTTCTGATGTACATGGTTTATTGAGGAGATCTGCATTCAGGTCGTAGTAGCACACATCACCATAGTCAATTATGGGGAAGATTAGGGACTGTACAAGCATTACCTTAATGTGTGATGGGAGAATATTTTTCAGCCGATAAAGCGACCGCAACGTTCCGGTATATCCCGCGGAGGTCGGAGGTGTGAAGGTTGAGGCTTTTTTAAATGCTACGACTCTCCACAATCGCTGATATGCATTCTCGAGGAATATTTCTTAGAAGCCGACGTGGGGATGCATCGAGATGTGGTCGCTATGGACAAGGGCCTCACCCCGCTCTCCTTGTCCAAAGAGAACTGTCGCAAACCTGGATTGCTTGACACTATTGAACGAAGAGAAGTATGGCAGAGTAAGGAGCTTCACGGACGCTTTGTGTGGGCCCTGCAATTTGACCTATCAGAGTCCGTAGCATGGCTTCGTTCCGGGGACCGGGAAAGATTAAGGCTCCCCCATACATGGAACTGGAACTAAAAAAAAAACATCAATCCATAAAGGTGGATACATTCGCTGTACATTGTTCGCGGCGCATGCCTTGCAATGTCTGTATACGGCTTAACGTGCAGGGTGTATAAATATAGGTTTTTAATAATGACATTAAAGCTCCTAAAACCATTTTTCTCAAAGTCAATCGTTTGAAAGAAATACTTCTAAATGTGTGCCCCAGCCCTCCAATTTCTAATGAAAGAGGAGGAAAATTCTGAAAAAAAAATTAGGAATGTAGAACGTAAAAAAACTTTCAACGAAAATTGGTTTGAATGAACTGCAGCAGTAACTTTGTTTTTCAACAACATACTATGAAAAACAAATTTAGTTTTGCTGTTGAATGTAATACAACATAATTATGCTAATAAGCCTTCAAAATATTTTTATTACATTGTTTGGTGCCTAGAACAGAACTGATGTGACTTGGCCGGTTTTTGACGAAATGCATCACATAAAAAGGTACTAATTATTTGCATAGCTGCAGCATACCTCCTTTTTCAGTGCTTATGGTGGTTCTGCTGAAGGGAGCGTGACCACTTGCAAAGGCGAATTTAGTTGTTTGAGTACTAATTAGTACCAATCGAGTACTAATTGATTGGCGTTGGTGGTCTGGCAGTAGTCACGGACATTAATTGTGATTGAAAGGTCCGGAAAATTAATTATTTCACTTCGGATCCATCATTTAATTGGAATAAAGATTCCGGTATAATATCAATCGATCAAAAATGAAAATTAAATGGGTAAATAAATAAAGACCAAATTAACGTAATATCATACATGTTTTATTCCAGTATATGTACAATGTATTTATTGATCCTTATTTTATAACAAAGAACAGATTTCTTACATAAAAATCAGAAAGGCGTATCAGTTTTCTTACATAAATTTCAGTAAGGCATACTTATTACCATGCATTTTGGGGAATGTATTGCACAATGTATTTAATACTAGCTTAGATGTTACATGAAAATAAAATTTTGGATCGAATAGGTAATTAAAATGACATGAATTTCTTAAACCAGATCAGTAAGACAAGGAATGAACACATTTTATGACCATCACATGGCACAATTCTATAGTAACGTGTTTACGTCTTTTACACATTAGATTGATAAAAACCCCAAAACATACAGTATTTGTACTAAACAATGAAAACTTTAAAACTGTCACAAATTTTAAACACTAGCATAATCATAAATTTACATTGAACTAATCAATAAATCAGTCAATTAGTATAATACAACAATACACTCGATACCCAATACACCTCGGTAATGTAACAGAACAGTCATCCCTGCAGTCAGTGTCTAGCCAAACGACAACGAAACATGCGCAGGATTCGATGTGTAAATGTTGCAAGAGGTGACATGTATCAATGACAATAAGTTTATTGCTATATTAAAATACACAATTATTATAAACACATTGTAACTGAATTATTTCCACTTTTGAATCCTTCGAATTATTCGTGCACGCAATGTTTATAGACAGTAAATAAAAAAATGAGCAACCGGCAACCAATATAAAAATTCAAATTTATTAGCCTCGAATGTTTTTTTTATAGTTTTATTATTTAGTTAAAAGCAAAACTAAAAGTTAATCCATAAACAACTCTCATTTATTTGGTGATCATTAAAACATGTGTAGAAGGAATAACGAATGGCCATCATATGAAATGGTTCATCTATCACAACAGACAGCTATATTATAAACATCAAATAATGGGTTCACATTAACATTAATATTTTATACAACATTTATAAGTATTCCATAATTATATAGTAAACTGTAAGATTTAATTTAATACAATATGATGTTCAATGATTTTTTGTTTTACAAAGTCTTTTGGTTCGAGTCACAGACGTGAAAGTAAGTCACCAGCTTGCCTCGAGTGCGACGAGCGAACATCGGGTGAACATCCGGGCTGTTGCCAGGCCAGCGCCCGCGCTCTCTATCAAGATAAACAGTGGAGATTCATCGCACGACGATAGGTTAGCGTTAACCCGGGGCTCGCAATACCGCGCCGAACTCGTACTTGTGCACCGAAGCAAAGCACTCAGTCGCTGTAACTGAGTGACGACGAGCAGTCGGGCGAACCGCGGCGCGTTTGTCAGATATGCACCGGCACGTGCAGCAGGAGCGCGTCGCGTCGCGGGAACTCCAGCGCGCACATCTCGCACTTGTACGGGCCGCCCGCGTCCGCCGCCGCGTCGGGCTCGGCGCGCGGCCGGATGGCGCGCAGGTCGTCGGCCGGGCGGCGCGGCGGGCGGCGCGGCCGGGCGGCGCGCGGCGGGGAGGGCGGCGCGGGCGCGCGGCGGCGGCGCGGCAGGGGCCGCTCCTCCGTGTGGATCATGCGCGGGCGCGGCGCGGGCTCGGGCGCGCGGCGGCGGCGCCGGCGCGCGGGGGACGCGGGCGACGCGGGGGAGGGCGGGGAGGCGGGCGATAGCTGCGTGTCGGACGCGGGGGAGGGGGAGCGCGACACGGGCGGGGGGGAGGGGGAGTTGCGCTCCCAGTCGCGTACCGGTGACTGCTCCGTCTTCAATTTTCGTCTTCTTTTGTACTTGCGCGGCCCCGTCTATAAACATAATAATTAACGCCGCAGTTATGATTTTGCATTACATTCCGATTGCCCTAATCAAACCATTTCCGTTAATTAAAACCACTAACTGCCTACTATAATAGTGCAGGCTCTCAACAAAAGCATTCACCTTAGTCCTCACCTGGGGTTGTCTCTTGAGCGCCGTGTTGGCGTCACAGTGCTGTATGAGATGCTGCACCAGCTCCGCGCTCGAGTGCAGCGTGCGGCCACACACCACACAGCAGTAGGCGGGACCACCTAGCAACAAGAAATATCAATGTCATTGAGAATAGAGAACGAGCTCAATTATGCTGACATAGAATGAAGCCACAAGGGCGTTTCCGGTGCGTTGCGTCGCAAAATCGCCGTTACTACGTCGCATCGTTTCGGTGTAGAATGTGTCGGCTTTTATACGGCAATAGACTTTGCATTGCTTTCCGGGATTAAGACCCCGGACGCAATGCAAAGTCCATGCGAGTGCTCCACGGACAGAGAGCCGAAGCGTGGAACACTCGTTCCGTCGCCGTACGCCGTTACCGTCATGGCGTTGCATCGCATCATACGGGCTTAGCATCGTGTGACTTCCTTCATTATGAAGAGGAACATGTTCATAGACTATGCAAGTGCTGTGACATACCGTTAGCGCGCCTGTCGGGAGCGGAGTGGTGCGAGCGCACATGTTCTCGTAGGACCACGCGCTGGTTGAACGCGCGGGGACACACCGCGCATGCGTATGGTTTCTCGCCTGAAACATTACACAGTGACAGTTGGCTACTTTTCAAGTATTATTGTGTGAACCTTTCTGCGAAATTTTTATATTACAACAGCTTGTCAGGAACGGAATGGACAGGAATACTCTTGATTACAATATTTTTGGTTGGCAAAACATATAAGATTTTCTATGTAATTATGAAATGCGGCTGTAAACTCAGCATTTTCAAGTCAAGGAAGCATGTCTGCTCGAAAAAACACAATTTCTAACACCCAAGTGTCCCAGTAGTGGGTAAATAAGCTAGTCGTAGAGCTATGATGAAAGCGGCTTTAGCTTGATATTATAATATAGATTACTGCTACCCGTGCGAAGCCGGGTCTAATGCTGTACATTGTTTACTCTAGCTAGGATTACTTATTATGACTACGTACCTGTATGTATTCTCTCATGTTTCCGTAGCGTGCCGCCGTCCGCGAACGCTTTCCAGCAGAACCGACACGCGTACGGACGCTCGCCCGTGTGAATCCGGATGTGAATCTGTTGCGAGC
The DNA here is from genome assembly GCA_963082945.1 of Cerastis leucographa. Taxonomy (NCBI): domain Eukaryota; kingdom Metazoa; phylum Arthropoda; class Insecta; order Lepidoptera; family Noctuidae; genus Cerastis; species Cerastis leucographa. The sequence goes on from OY720361.1 coordinate 9,038,256, forward strand.
TCCGGGACCCAAACACCTTGCCTATAAGTACATTATACAATGTTTTAAGAGGAATTGCACATCACAGGAGCTTATGGACGCTACCGAAAGTACCAAACTTGTCGCCAAAATTTTGGGCAGACTCAATTTAACCTTTTGAACGCTATTGTCATATACGTGCCAAGAAAGCGCGTGCCCTGTACGCCAACCACACAAATATGTGACAAAACATGTGCTGCACTATAACACGAAATATACAATTTAAATCATTACTTTTGTGTGTGTTTATTTATAATCTTAACAATGTGATCTATATATCTTAAATATTAAATGTCTTAACAAGAAATAAGTTAATGACAGTTTTGAAATCCCTTTTTTTATTTGCGGTGAATTTGTGGCTTGGCGTGGAGGGCTTACGCATGCGTTTATGCTCTGGCGTTAAAAAGGTTACATTGTCATCGAAACACTAAGAAGAAGAAGAGGAATCGTGAAATTCCGATTTTCTTATGTTTTAGTAGTTAGTATAAGGATGTGTGTATGTTGATCAAAATATGAATTGGCTGCAATCCGCCTTAAGAAAAAGGAACTTTACGGAGTGAACAGTCCTCACGAATTAAAACAATTATTTTACGGAAACCATTAAAATGAATGACTTCAACTTTTCTGTATAAATATTGGCTTGTATAGGACAGGTGCAATGTTATTAATACAGTGTACTTTGTACAGTGTATTTTTTTTATATAGAAATTACACGTGCGGAAAAGCGCTGGATATGACCAACAATGTTGCGGTTGTTAAAGGTAATCAAGGTAGGTATGGTTGTACTCACCACAAACTCGACAAGGGAATTGCCGTGAATTATTCGATGATGATGTATTATTTCGACCTCGAGCCATTCTCTTTAACCTGCAACAGAGAAAGGTATTTTGTGTAAGCTAAGCTTTTTTGAAACGGGTATTTATATTGAAATAAAACACAGTTGTTTTTTTTAATATCCGTGAAACTGGATTTATTTCAATGATAAATTTAAGCTTTTGGACACTTTGTACATTCCGGCCATGTGGCCACCGTGGTCGGTTTCTTTGTATTAACCGTATTGCGGCATGCTCGGTATTAAGCGCCGTCTTGTTGAAACCACATGCATCTAGACTCATGAATGTGTCTGCGCCATGCATGAGTAACTTATATGTATTATTAAATCTAGAAATAGGAAAGGGCCTAGAACTGAACCTTGGGGCACGCCCATCTTCATTAGAGACCCGGAGGACGTCGCCCCGTTGACATAAACTTTATGCAGCCTATTTGATAAATACGAATGAAATAGATGAGTAGCTTATCTACGAATTCCTTAGTGGTGTAAAATGCAGATCAATGTATTGAGATCAACGCAGTCGAAACCTTTTCATACGTCACATAAAATGACATTTGCAGCCTAAGACATCTCCCAAGATTATAAAATTTGACTGTTGGGTTTTACGCTCGTGTCAGTCCTCGACATACCTTTCGTGAAGCCAAACTGGAGACTGTGCAGAATCCCTATTTGAGTTAAAAAAATAAAATGAGGTAACATCTACCCGCTCGCTTTCTCAATGCCAAAACAAGATAGACATACGACTTATCGAATCGAAATCAAATCCGACCGTTTGTGAATACGGGGGCTGGTCTAGCATGTTTTTTTTTTGCTCAATGCTGGAAAAAGGATATTGGTATATAAATTAGAGGAATCACTCTTACAACCCGGTTTGAAAAATAGTATTACTTTACTACAGCCAGCCATACACGCTACGGTCTACCGGAGAGGTTATCTGAGCAGGTGTGCCTGCGCAGGTCAACCGAACATTGGTAGCGTGTATGGGGACGTTCCGGTGTACCGGAGCGGTCTTCAGTTCTTTTTGCGATGGCATCGAATGATGACGATGACGCGCTGACATTGCTAGGCCTTGTTTTAATTTTGAAGATAAAGATACAAAAACAGTGAAATTTCTCAATTTCCTTTAATTTTTCCATAAGTAATCTATAAGCAGCTTTCTTTTTTGTCTCGATTATGGTAATCTTTGTTTTTAATTTGCCAAAGACATGGATGACTTCTATAAATTTTGATAAAATCTTCAAGGATTTTTTTAGTTGTATCTGGTGAGACCATTTTCAATTGCTGAATTACGTGGCACGTCCGAAAGAAACACTAGAAAACAACTGACGCGACCTGCGCAGGCGACCGGAGTACACGCATACACGCACAGGTATACCGTACGGTGTCACTAATATAGAACTTTTGTTAGGGTGTGTGTGTGTTCTATATAATATGAAATGAAATAATCATTTATATAACGCACTGAATTTAATAATGCGAGTTACTATAACTAAACACGGTATAATATACACAATGACTAAGATTAGGTTAATATAAATTGACGCGAGGTGACGCGGTTTAGCGGTTATGACCGGCTATGTGTGGGGGAGCGTATTTGAACTGCCTCAACTCACAGACTGCAACGTCTTAAGTAGGTGAGTTCGCAGGGTGTGTGCATGTGTGGGTTACATACCACTACACTAAAAATAATTGATTTTCGATATTGCGCCGGTCGCCTCCACACGCTCAAAAAACTGCACAGGTCTATTCCCTCACACATTTCGGTCTACCTGCGCAGGCATACCTGCACAGGTGGACCTCTCCGGTAGACCATAGCGTGTATGGCTGGCTTACGTTTCATGAAGTCAGAACGCTCACTTCTGTCTAAACATTGATTGAATATTCCTTCCAATCAATGGAAGGAATATTCGAAGACATGCACTTGGCTCGCGTAAAGAGATTATGACTCTTCCCTCTCGACTCATAACTAAAAGAGCTCAACAAAACGACGAACAATACCAAAATAAAATAAAAAATACAAACATCCGAATTGAGAACCTCCTCCTTTTTTAGAAGTCGGTTGAAAAGACATTTGTGTAGTCGCTTATAGTACTCAAAATGACAGACAATCGATAAAACCAAAGGGAAAAAACAAACAGAACTTCATTTAATTTCCATCATACTACACCCTTTGTGACTGTAATTTAATAAACAAAAAAAAAAAAGTTTGATTGTAAATTAATAAAAAAGGATTGTGTGGTTTTATGAAACCACGGTAAAAGTGAAACTTTTTTTCACGCTATAGACAAGTAACAAAAAATTTTTGGAATAATATTCCATTAAGGGTATAAAACGCGGAGCAGGGATAAAGTGAACTTTATCCCTACTTCGCGGCCGAGCGTCACGCGACATGCAACACACAGACGAAAAAGTTTGAGGCAATGTAATAAAAGTTTCACTTTAAAACACGTAGAAACCCGAGTTTTGGATATAACCCGAAACAGAAAAATACCCGGTTCTGAAAAATTGCCCCTTTTCGATGACCTAGTCCTAGGTTACCTGGGCTGTGCGTGCGGCGCGCGGTGTCGCTCGGCGTGTCCCTCGGCGTGCGCCAGCAGCTGCAGCGCGTCCGCGATGCAGCAGTGGGAGCGTCCTAGGTTACCTGGGCTGTGCGTGCGGCGCGCGGTGTCGCTCGGCGTGTCCCTCGGCGTGCGCCAGCAGCTGCAGCGCGTCCGCGATGCAGCAGTGGGAGCGTCCTAGGTTACCTGGGCTGTGCGTGCGGCGCGCGGTGTCGCTCGGCGTGTCCCTCGGCGTGCGCCAGCAGCTGCAGCGCGTCCGCGATGCAGCAGTGGGAGCGTCCTAGGTTACCTGGGCTGTGCGTGCGGCGCGCGGTGTCGCTCGGCGTGTCCCTCGGCGTGCGCCAGCAGCTGCAGCGCGTCCGCGATGCAGCAGTGGGAGCGTCCTAGGTTACCTGGGCTGTGCGTGCGGCGCGCGGTGTCGCTCGGCGTGTCCCTCGGCGTGCGCCAGCAGCTGCAGCGCGTCCGCGATGCAGCAGTGGGAGCGTCCTAGGTTACCTGGGCTGTGCGTGCGGCGCGCGGTGTCGCTCGGCGTGTCCCTCGGCGTGCGCCAGCAGCTGCAGCGCGTCCGCGATGCAGCAGTGGGAGCGTCCTAGGTTACCTGGGCTGTGCGTGCGGCGCGCGGTGTCGCTCGGCGTGTCCCTCGGCGTGCGCCAGCAGCTGCAGCGCGTCCGCGATGCAGCAGTGGGAGCGTCCTAGGTTACCTGGGCTGTGCGTGCGGCGCGCGGTGTCGCTCGGCGTGTCCCTCGGCGTGCGCCAGCAGCTGCAGCGCGTCCGCGATGCAGCAGTGGGAGCGTCCTAGGTTACCTGGGCTGTGCGTGCGGCGCGCGGTGTCGCTCGGCGTGTCCCTCGGCGTGCGCCAGCAGCTGCAGCGCGTCCGCGAAGCCCTCGCCGCACACGTCGCACGTGTGCTCCGCCCACGTGCTGCTCGAGCTGTCGTGCCGCTTGTAACTGTCACACGGAACACCACCCATTACCGATCGCCTCAACGGACACATAGACATTCATCAAGTTTAACACACATTTGTAGCGACGAATAAAGGTGCTAGCGTTGACTTTGTCATTCAAGAAACAGAAACTAAAGTTTGAAATTAAATTAAAATCCAAGCTGAAGATGAGAATCAAAGCTGGAGAAATTACTTTGCAAAATATTCGTAATGGGTGTAAACATGGAAATCCATGTTTTCGAGGTTGCTGATACCGAAAATGAAGTTGAAATTGAAATCCAAGATGGCAGTTTAGATTTTTTCCAATTTCGAATCGTATCGCACACGTCGAGTTTAATTACTACAGCCCGGATAGACGGAACATGGTTGTGTATGACTTACCTGTGTGCCGCGGCCACGTGTCTCCGCAGCAGGTCGGCTCGCTGGAAGGCGACGCCGCAGTCCTGACAGAACAGCTCGGGCCCGCGCATCGTGTCGTACACCGCGCGCTCGGACGTCCCGTGCGACAACGGAGACAGACGGAACTCCATGTCGTCTCCTGAACAGAACAATAATATTAACATATCATAGGCATAATACATTTAGAGGTTCTTTGGAAACACCCAAATGCCTTGGTCTAATATCAATTAAAAGCTTGTCTTGCCCAACAGGTTTCCCTGAGGTCAAATTTAATAAGCTAGCGAAACTGCAGAGGCGATGTATATCGAAATCTACATAACGTCTTCTTAAAAGTAATCTTGTATGGGTTAAACATTCTCTGGTAAAGAAGTATCCGTTGAGGAAATCGGTTTCTCATTTGTTTGATCGTTTTTAGATGTCGATAACAAACACATTTTCAAAGTTTCTCTAAATCATTTTACCCTTATTTTGTGGGATAAGCGAAATTGGTGACAAAATGTCTGACAAACCCTTTGGGGAATATACATGGAAAGGTCCACAAGTTTCCAGCTATGTAATACTATAGTCCACTACCTCTAGCAGTGACTGTCATGTGACTATAGTGACATGATAGTTTTGTATCTCTGATTATTCAAATGTGTGTAGGCCGGAAACTTTTGGACCTTACTGATAAGGGAAATGTTGTGCTTACCCGAGTCGGAGTCCTCGTAGGGCGGGTCGGGCGGCTGGTCGCGCGGCGGCAGGTGCGGATGCCGCTGCTGCGTGTGCGTCGCCAGCGCCTCGCGCGACCAGCACAGCTCGCCGCACGTGCCGCACTCCACCGGGGAGTCGCCACCGTGCACCTGCCACAATATAAGGGTGCTTTCAGATTAGTATTTTCGGCCCTTTCGTTTTTTGGACGCGCGTATATGCGCGCCTTTTGCAACACGCAGAACTCGTACGAGTGTTGACGCCCATATAAGCTCATACAAACTCGAGTCGCAAGATAAGTCGTCACTTTAGCGTTCGTTCCATTTTTTGAAGCGCGTAATGACATGACGTGTGCGCGCGTGTACGCGTGTAAGCCTGTACGAGCTAAGTTTAACGGGATGCGGGAGTGGCAGATTGTTCCCGTGCCTGCCGCCATTTCATCCATCCAATGTCCATGAGAGCAAAATCATAATTGCGAAAAAAGAATCAGTTATCTTATATTTGGATACACTGTTAAAAATTATGTAATTTTACATTGAAAAATATTACATAATCCTGTAAAATTCCCGAAAACTCTGGGAAAATTATGAAATTTTACATAAATTTCATCAATTTTACATTTTTTCGTTAAAATCAACAGTTTTTAAGTAGTTTTACATAAAATTTATGTAATTATCACTAAGCCATGGATATTTACAAAAAATCTGTAAAATTACATGGATTATTGGGATAAATACATTTTCGTATGTATTTTTTACGATGGAAAAGGGAATTTTACATAGAAATCTCGTAATTTTACCTATTTTAGTGAAAAACACATTTTTATGTAAATTTACTTACGTCTTATGAAATATTCCGAAAAATGACAGTAAAATTACATTAATTACATAAAACATAGTGAAATTTCCCAACATTTCTTTAATTTTACATATTTTCTGTAGAATTAACTGTCTAAATGGTCTTTTTACATAATTAATATGTAACAATTTCAAAGAGATGGAAGTTTACATAAAATCTGTAAAATTACATGGAACGTTTGGGACAAATACTTTTTTTAATGTGTTTTTAGCAATTAAAACGGGAATTTTACAGAAAAATCTCGTAATTTTCCCAATGTTTTCAAAAAATGCATTTTTATGTAAAATTTCTTACGTCTTATGTAATATTCCGAAAAATATCAGAAAACTTATAAAAAAACTATGAAATTTCCCAGTATTTTTTTAATTTTACAAATTTTTTGTAAACATTCTGTTCAAATGTGTATATTAGCGGGTGTAAGTATAATAATAACCGGCACTGAAGTTAAAACAGTCTATTAAACTCAAACACACGGTTTACAATACACAGCAGTCCACTATACTTTAAAATTACTAAAACTATTACAATTCAAAGTTATGAAACTCGTGATCGGTCGTAGTACTCGTATCGGCCCTCTGATCTCTCGCGCAGAGCTGTTATAGCTTCCGCGCGATACAAAAATGTGGCCGCGCCGTCGCCTACTATAAATTGTCCCGCGGCTTAGTCTGTTAGGAAGCTAGCTGGGGGTTGACCTCGATTGGCTCTCTTGGGAAGACGCCCACTTCTAGGTTCTAAAGCACGCGTGGGCGTGCTGGGTACGTAATAGTCACTAAGAAATGCCCGTTTACATAAATATCTGTAAAATTACATGGAATGTTTGGGACAAGTACATTTTATTATGGATTTTCAACAATTGGAACGGGAATTTTACCTAAATATCTCGCAAATTTACCAATATTTTATACATTTTTATGTTTTACTTACGTCTTATGTAATATTCCGAAACATGTCAGTAATATTACAAACAATATTATGATATTTCCCAATAACTAATTAATTTACTACATAAAAAATCTGTAACTAAAATAACTGCTGTTTTTGCATTTTGTTTTGTTGTAAAACCGTAAAATTCGCGCCGTGATTCGCGCACGAGTGTGGAGGGCCCTTTTGAAGGAACTGTCATATTACGGATCATCATTCGCCGCAACCGCGAAACGTATAGAAGTACCCTGCCTCCCCTTCTCCGCCGTACTTCCTATTTTTAAATATGCTTTTTATAAGTAGGTATTAGACTTTTTATCAGTTTTCCGAACGAAATGACATGTGCAAACGAGACAGCTCTATGAATGTGTATAGCGACGTCCCGTTTACACAGATCATTTCGTAAGGAAACCGAGTAAAAATTCCGTACATAAGTAAGTATCTGACATCGACAAGGGGGCTCAACCAAAAGTAAGGTCTCTAAACCGCCTTTAGCGACGAAAGATCATACAACCACGTTACAAAACACTTAACACTGTGTAGCGTAAATCGGAACGTTTAGCCGTGTATTTCCTTCTCAGTCGAGTCAGTCGCAGTTGCAAGTTCAAGATATTACATGCAAATTAAAGATATTTGATATTTGAAGCAACACGAGTGGGATTAAGGTATAGAAAACGTTTGATTTCCAGCACGCGTTGCATGACCGCCGTAGAAACGGGCTATTTCTACGGAAGAATCGACAAAATTACAGATTGTAGAAAGATTTCTATCGTCCTAAACATGGCGATGTTATGAATGTAGAAAAGAAATTTTTCTATTCTTAAGTCTACGACGTCGAGCATGACGACCATATTTTCTCTACTTTTGACACTTGGGTGTAGAAACATTTCTTCTGACAAATGTCAAAATAGTCTTCATCACATCGGACCTAGACAAGATTCAAGATTGTTTCTTGAGCTTCTGTGATTTTAAAAAAACATGTTGGGGACCTACCGTCGCCATCTCCTCAGTTTGTATGCCGAGAAGAATGAAAGGAAGGCCGAAAGGATTGCTGTACGAGCGTTAACTGGGGCTTTCGATTTCCCTTAGAAAAGAATTCCTTACCTACAAATTCGCAAAGAGATGGTGCAGTATTTGTGCCAGGCTAGCTGATCGAGCATCTGTCTCCTAGCACATCTCAGGGTCTGCCTGTTTTCGTTTAAGTTAATTCAATCTAGGTACCATAACTAGGTTCTTTGTTCGATGAAAATCCTGCTTACAGGATATTGCCAAAGATCAAGTCTATTACTTCTAGATCGCAGATGCTGAGTGCAGAATAGGTACTCAATCTGAATGCAAATTTTCCAGGCAGGGTTTCATGACCAATTTAGTTTAGTGGTTTTATCATTAAAACAGACCTACGCAGACTACATGTGAATCCAAAATTTAACAGTATTATCTACTAGGTACAAAAACACAACAAGTCATAAAAACGAAGTATGCCTGTACATCCACCCTTAACAAACGTCATGTAAGGCGTGATGACGTGAATGTGACGGAACCAGAAAATATATGAAAATTAAGGAACCCACAAAGACCCACAAGCATAACATTCTCTACGACACTAAGCCCTAACCTATCATATAAATAAGTTCAGGGGGGTTACTATGACGCTTAAAACATTATTGTTCCATTCCTATTCCAGAGTGGGAAAGAGATGGAGCTAGACGACTTGTATAGCTCCCCCTCTTTTTCACTCTGGAATAAGAATGGAACAATAATGTTTTAAGACGTCATGGTACGCCACCAGGATGCTTGCACCATGCGACCTAAGGTTACAGACGAATAGTAGACAGGAATACCAGGTTCGGGAAGGGTACACTCACTGCCAGTCCCGCAGACTCACGAGACTGATCAGAGATGGCTAAAGTTGTCTTGGCCACAGTGAGGGGTAATGAGACAATAATATAAAATTCAAATTTAATTTATTTACAAAATGTTCTGCTTATACAGTATGTTAGTTTAAACGAGGGACATATTGAAACCCATAATAGAACATACTAACATGATACTTATAAAAATATAAACAAAAAAAAAACACTGATAAATAACAGACAGATCCATACTAAAATTTTCGCAAATGTCACGCAACGTGTATACACCCTTGTGCTAGCGACTTAATACTATCGCAGAACATGTGAGCGGGGCAATGACTCTTAGGTATAATCCATTTTCCCTTCATACTTTAAACTTACCTGGCTTAGGACAGTCCAAAATATCTAGGTACTAAACAAAACATTAAAAATTCTTCTATATACGTTACAGGTTTTTTACATATTTGGAACGAAAATCGAATACTGAATACCCTCCCTCAATATGTCCCTCGTTTAACCTAACATACTGTAAACTACTTTGTCTCAACACATCTAAAAAAAACTTAAACATACTCTGTGTCCTATGCGTGTAAGATGCAACCAAATCATTGTTTTAACTGCAACATTGAACAATATCATTTAAAATAATTACAGTTATAATATATTAGTTTTTTGTTTATAATTTATATGTATTAAAAGGCCTTTGCCCAACAGTGGGACATTCAATAGTAGTAGTTGATGTAAATAAATTCAATATTTGGGGCCCATATTTTCATTCTTCTGAATCCTCATTCGTTGTAATCTGAAACGCAAACACAAAATATAGTTAAATATTGTTAGTTGCCAACATAACATGAACAACAAATTTATTTATCATTGATTTGCAGGGGAATTCAGCCTATGCTTTGGAGCCTTGGCTCAAGACACCAATTAGAAATGCTCATGTGCCTGAGAAGGCCTATCTACAAGCTGTAACTAATACAAGAGCTAACATTATAAGAAATTATTTTATGTAAATAAATAATTTCAGTACCTATCTGAATCGTCGGCGTCGTCTCATTTATCTGCCAGACCATTCCTTCCGACCATTCCGAAGGCTACTATTGCTTATATCCTGAAACGAATAAGACTATTATTTCAACATATTTTTAGGACAAAGCAGAGGCCTATGCCTGTATCAACTGTATTATTCTGTTGCTTTGAAAATCGCTTAAACTTATTTCACATTGTAACAAGATTAAAATGATTTAAAGACACATACTATTAGAAAAATTCACACAAGGAACCGAGTGTACGCTGACCTCTTTTTCTTGGTCTTGCTGTTTATTTTTGCATTGTGAATATGCGAAAATTAACAAAACAAACAGCTTATTATAAAGTTTACTTTGTAAACAATCCAACATGTCATCTGAGTCCGCCACAGATAAAAAACTTAATACGAGAAATACGTTTCGTGGTTGCGATGAGTTCCGTTCGAAAGGTTGAAATGTTATGTAAAATATTTAGGTTTAATTTCGCGAAAACGATTTAGGCCTGGATCCAGGATGCAGCAACACCATCCCGCCCGCGAAAAATGAAAAACTCGTGCAATTGACAACTTTTGTTGGTTAACTAAACGTACTAGCGTCGTCGTGTTTTGATAACAGGACCTGGCCCCCTATTCACAAACGCTCGGATTCGATTTCGATTCGATTAGTCGTATGTCTATCTTGTTTTGGTATTACGAAAGCGAGCGAGATAATATACGACTTTCCGAATCGAAATCGAATTCGAGTGTTTGTGAATACGGGGGCTGCATCACCTGCATGAACCTAGGTAGGTACCTATGTCATAGAATAGAAGTCTAATACCTAGGGAGATTTAGGGGTTAGGATGGCGATTCTTTCCGAAAAAGATCGATTTTTGAATCGAGTCGAATCGTGACCTAATGAATCGATCTACAAAAAAATCGAAGCCAATAAGATCGATTTCTGAAAAATCGATCTTTTTTTCAAATTTTTGTTTATAATGTAATATAAATCTATTTTATTAAAAACAAGATACATATTATAATTTAACGATCTCTTATCAACAAAATCAGGTAATTCGATGATAAAAAATATTTTTATTACCATAACAAAACATCAGATCAGGCACCCTGTTCACAAATACTCGGATTCGATAAGTCGTATGTCTATCTTGTTTTGGCATTACGAAAGCGTGCGAGATAGACATACGACTTTCCGAATCGAAATCGAATCCGAGCGTTTGTGAATACGGGGGCAGGTATAAAACAAGACATTACACAGACACAGATACAAAAAGTCAAAGATTACAAACAAACGTAACTTTTTTTTTTTAGAGAGGCGAAGGAATCCAAATATACAGTCATCTCGCGAGTTTTAGAATAATTTACCCTTTAACCGGCAGCACTCTTATAATACGGGTACATTCAATTAATTGTAAATATTTTTTTGGTTTATACCAAAAAATTAAATAAAATCGAATGTCGATTTTCAAGGGTGAAGTATCGATTCACAGAATCGATTCAGTACTACATATCGATTAAAAAAAACGATCTTTTTGGCGCCAAAAATCGATTCTTGAATTAATCGATCTCAGATCGCTATCCCAGGTAAGTACCCTCCTACCCAAGGTTTAATAAAATTTAATAATCGGGAATTCAGGGGAGGAAAAAAATGAACAACGTTTTATTAAACTGAAACATATTATTGATCAACAAATAAAAAATATTTGTTTTTCTACATTCGTTATAATACCAATACCACCCTAGCACACTTGCTCGATGGATGACGTGCTCGCACGTGGATCGCGCGGCGGCAAAACAATCTCAAATATCTCTCTGTGTACTCATCCAGTACATTTCTTTTCACTGCAAACAGCTGGTATTATTATTAAGATTTTGTAGGATAATCGTCGGTATTTTCACTTTTTTATTGGAGTGAAATATCTGTTACGAAGTATCTATTTAATAATCTGTCATCTGTGTAAATATTTAATAATCTGTGCCGCGGTGGTAAGGATTGGAGGATTAATTATTAAGGTTTATTATTTAGTTAGTTAATTTTAGTTACGTATCCGCGTTCGGAACGCACCTTTGTTTGTATCAGTATTCAGTACCTACCACCGGAGTCCGGACTTCGAGAGTTACCCACCCCTACAACACTGGTAACATACGAGTACATTTAAATAGAATAGAATAGAACACAAACCGATGCATATGAATTATGGCATAAGTTTTCGATTGTAGTCAATTTTCTAAAAACCGACTTCCAAATACGAACACATCAGCAGTGTTACCAACTCAGTGGATTTTCCACTAAAACTGGTGGTTTCGACCCCCCTTTTAGTAGCGAAATATTGCTTTAAGTGGCTGGTGGATTTTTCTAGTGGTTTAGTAGAACTCACTTTCAATAATTACTGAAAATGCTATCACTCAACGACTAAGCCTCTAAAACGTTACGAAATATACCATATATATAGGTATACCAAAATTGTTTGGAATGAAATATTGCATTTCAAAGATGCTCAAGGGGAATCTAGGTTTGAGGAATTAGCGACTTTTGCGCTTACTCTATTAATACTGCTTCATTCTAATGCCGATTTTGAGAGGCAATTTAGCTGTATGAATGTTATAAAAAACAAGCAGAGGAACGGAATGAAGTTAAATCTTTTAACTACTATATTAAGAATACGCTGTGGTTTAAGATTGGAAGGAAAATGCTGCAAAGATTATGAAATTACAATAAAAATTATAAAACAAATTGGGACCAAAGAATCATATAAACGTGAAACAGACTATGTGGCAGGAAAAATTCATTTTTGAATTTTAGAATATCACTTTATTTTTATAGTTATTGTTGTTATTGAATAATTTGTATGTTCCTCATCTTGACTTGAATATTGTTTGTTGATTTACTGATTTATATTTTATTACGTAATAATAAAGAACTTTTTTTAGTAATATATCTACTTTCTGTTTTCTTTCATAAAAACCAAACATTTGTTTAGTGGAAATTTAGCGATTTTTACAAATTTTTGGAGAAAATCCGAATTTTGTTAGTGGTTTTAGAAGTTGAATCTGGTGGAGAGCTTGTTTATTTGTTGGCAACACTGAACGTCAGTCAGTGCTTAGTAGAATAGATAGAGGCGTCATGACGCGTCGCGTCTTTTAACCGATTACCATTTCGCGGCGCGGGCGCGCAACAACTCCACCAACCCAGGCTGAGGCTACTATAAACGGGTAAGTGCTCTGTGTGATTGTAATTCTTTTTGGTTCCTGAAGGATCACATTGGTTACCTATGTATTTCTGTCAGCGCAGTCCGGCAGCCATTTAAACTTCTCGGCAGCCTCGCTATGACTGTCGAGTGTCGAGAAAGGCTATGTACATAGTTGGCCCTTACCACTTGACCTGCCACCTTGCTCCTCACTGTGAATGCGCTCACATGCTTCGCCTTCCTGCACCATGCTTGCCTCGCCGCGCATCGCATAGATCGCTTGACCACGCGGCGAGGAACCTTTGAGAAGCTTGTGGGCATGTGCGCGCTTATCCTCTAATTTTAAGCCGCCTCGATGAGGGAGTCATCCTCCATCCACCTTGCTTTGGGCTTACGGCTGGGAGACGCCCGCATCGACGGAGGCTTGCTGTGTTCTGGCACAACGCTTACGGATGCACCCGCCACGCGCTGATTCCAGGGTTCCAGTCAGTCGGCGAGCGAGTCTAACACGCGCACTATCCACGCGGCTGCTACTGCCGTCTGTGCCTCACATCACGTCACGTGGTACTTGGGTACCGAGAACCCACGCTGCCACGTGTTGAGGCTACTTGCCGCCCCAGTGCCAAGAACCTTGAACATGAACAAGTTTTAACCTGCAGTGTTTGTGCTCACACCACACCGTAGTACTACTAGGGTGAGTAACAGATATACTTTAAGTTTCTTGCATCAAAAATCTAGTGAAATCTGCTTTAGACCGTAAACCGTTACGTAATATGATTGTTTTAGAAAGAACTTGTGGATTGTGGAAGCAGCTTGCAGTTGATTCACGTTCAGTTCACGTCCAGGGTGGACGAATGATCTTGTTGAAGTTGTTTGCCATTAAATAAACGTAAGTACTTACCCGCGTACTAGATAAGTACATCTTAATTTAAAATAGTCCAAGCCGTAATTTGATTTTCGTTGGTTATTAACTTAACCGATTCGTTGCGTGTTACATTTTCAAAAACTTTTGGCTGTGGCGGGCAAACATTCGTTTCATGATACGACAGGCGTGCGCAAAAAGCGATGATACATTTTTTTAATTAAAACTGCTACGCAAATAATTGGTCAATAACGCTTATAAATTCTGTTATTCTTTCACAGTAAAACATGCCCGTCGTGAAAATTTGGTAGGCAGACCTAAAAAGAAAGAAAGCTGTGCCAATATTGGAATTAACTGTGGAAAATGTAATACAATCAGGTAAATCTATTTCACTTTTGGTAATGAAACCTTGCTAGTGTATATAGATTGTAGAGTAGACTATAATTGGATATTGAAAAGCAATAATGTGCTGACAAACCACATATATGTTGCATTATGACGTCAATTAAAAAATTGTACCACATAGCGCTAACTTGAAATTTCACAACTACGTACAGAAATTTGTTAAACATATTATTAGTGATCGGTAACAATGTTTGAATTCCATGGTTTCATTTAAAGATTATTAACCATTATCAATTGATAATGGTTACCTTAGTTTAGCTAATTTTTAATACACAGATTGCTTTAAGGGTTCTCGGTAAGCTCGGTTCTCCATACAAACTTAGTTAAACTCTCATTTTAAAACGAGTTGCTAGTTTGCTCTGAAACTTTGTACTTACAATAGGATAAGGTATATGTCTGTAAGTAGTTTGAGTAACTGCAAATACCATAGTTGAAAAAAATACAGCAAGTTTAAGTTTTTCATACATCATATGTATAATTATTCCTCGTAGAGACACTTTTGAAAAAATCTCACTTCTGTTCCTTATAGATTCACTTTCGTTTACTCGTAGTACAGCAAAACAGAAAATAGTTAGTGTACATTTTGTCAGGTAAACTCAGGGTAAATTAAAGAAAAAAAGGTAACTAATTGCTTATGTGTAATACAAAAATATAACGTTAGCTACTGGTAGGACACTTGCTACACCTTACAAAAAATTAACATAAATCAGATCATCAGATGAGACCAACAGAGGTAAAGGAATCTGTAAAGTAAAATTATTGATAATGGTTTATAACCTTTCTATGAACCGGACCGTCTCCTTCAAAATTGTTACTTTCCTTTACTTTCACTCTACGATCCAGCAATGAAATTAAAACTTTGTTACCGAACACTATATTAATGCCGGTGACTAGCAAATTGACTACTGAGTTAACTCACTGGTTTTAATTGTTTATTACTAGATAAAAAAAAATGATAGAAACTTATTACTGTTTTAAATGTTGTGCAGATAAAAATGTCTGAGTTGCCATTTTTAATTGTATGTATTTACCAATAGAGGACATGAAATATAATGTGCTTTTAGTTTCTGTAGTAAGCTTGCTTTGGAACTGGAGTATTAGACTGCAAAATTGGATGAGCTGCCTCAGGAGACAACGATGCCGCAACTTCATTGTAGTTAGTGAACTGCCACAAAATTTAGTGACTTTGTTATATAGGGCATTTTAAATGAAAAAAATCATGTGCAAAAAAATTTAAAAATTGCCACCGATTTCTGAAGCTAGTTATTTTTAAACTTTTTTGTTTTTTGTTTTGGGGGATACATAAATGATTTGGAGGGGAAAGTCGGGCATTGTCGGGCCGCTGTCGGCGTTTCGTCGGTATCACTAGTATCTCGCAAAGCCTCGAGAGTATAGAGTCAATGAGCCGTTGAGCTAAATGAACTAGTGAGCTATTCCGTGAACGACTGAGCGACTAAGGAGCTAGATTGTAGTTAAAGAGCTAGTTCAATTTTATCTCTTATTCGCGAGCTACCCATGTCTAGAACTTACACCCTTTTCAAACTGCGCTGCCCGAGACTTGTACTCTTAATCACTAATAGGGCCACTTATCGTAATACGATACATTTAAATTGAGACTGACATGCATGTATAACCATTACCGGTAATATTTTATTATTTTAATTATCTAGTCTAGTGATCAGTTTTTGAGGTCCCGGTTTTTAAAGTAAGTACGTTATTATAAAATTTGGGAGCCTATATTGCCTGTTTTAATTCTGTTTTTTTGCCCACAGATAATGAAAACATATATTACTTGCTGGTAGAAAAAACGATTGTTAGCGAAACTGCGAGTCTGTCTACGTCGTTACAACTATTGATGGCGGCTTACTTCAACTTGAATATGGAATATCCAGTGGAGTGTCAAAACACATTAGAATTTATACAAAGGTATGTTTTTTAAGATAAATCCTAAAGAAGGAAGTAAAGTCCGTAAAGGACGCACGCTGAATAAAGTATTGTCATTAATGAGTAAACTTCACATTATATAAAAGACATTATGTCATTTACATGCGGTTATTGTGGCGAGAATTTCTCCTCAGTGATTTCGTACAATAACCATCAAAAAAGTCACAGGTTCTGAAAAAATGTTAAATTTCCGTGTATAGATCCTTTGTGTAAGAGTATTTTCAATAATTATGAGTCTTTTAGAAATCACAATTTTAGATTGCATCTGCCTGGGATTAGTACTGCTAGTCCACGAGTTGACATTAATTCAACCTCTATTCTAAGTGTACAGAATGTAATCATAGAATATTGTTAAAAAAATGTCGAATACCATTCAAGAACTCATAATATTCAATCTGGAAAAGCGGTAACTTGTCCATATAATCTTTCATCTGAAACAACTTCATATGGTTCGTCTACTTTTACTAGTATACCATCATTAAAAAGAGGCACAGACGGCACCCGGATACCCATCAATAATACATTATTAGGCACTATATAATTTACGTGCTACTTAAAAGACTCATAATTATAAACATATTACTCATAATTATACAAATATACTGTAAAGCATATCTACGTAAAAAAAAAAACAGAAATGATGTGCAGAATCGCCCTTTAGCACACATGTATGTACTTGATGAAGCCAAAACAACAGTTCTGACCTGTTAATTCCTAAAAGAAACCCTTAGAATAATGATGTCCTCATTTATTGTATGGATGGATTTGTGACAGTACACTTGTATCGTAATGTACTATTATTACTGTGCATAGGTCTCGTTCATGTACAATTCAACTTGTGATTCATTTCTCCTTTATACTACGTTACTACGAAACATGTCAAAACCTGCACAATGCGCACCTGCCGGCCTAGCATGACCGCCGTAGAAACGGGCTATGTCTACGGAAGAATCGACAATTTGACAGATATTTCTATCGTCCCAAGCATGGAGATATTTAGAATGTAGAAAAGAAATGTTTCTTTTCTTCAGTCGACACAAGTCTACAACGTCGAGCATTTTTTTTTTTTTTTCTTTTCTTATCTGCTATCAGTCATCCCTGACTATGATCAGATGTGTGGAAAGTTGCATCGCGTTTTTACAGAATCAGGACCAATGTCCAAATTCTATTTAATCAGGCAGCACAATATCAGCTTTCTTGAGCCTCTTGATAGGATTTGGCATCAATAGTGAACGTGAGAGGGGATTTGGATGGTTGGTTAATCTGCCTTTGTATTTCTCTAGGTAGCGCTTCGCTTCTTCTAGGACTGTTGGAATTTCCAGGTGCTTGTGGATTTCTGAGTTGCGAGAGTACCAGGGTGCCGCTGCTAGGACCCTAAGGATGCTGTTTTGACTTCTTTGAATGCACATGATGTTTGATTTGCTTGCGGAAGACCATAATTGAATTCCATATGTCCATATTGGTTTTATGATGGAACAGTAAACTCTAAGTTTGTTACTGAGGGTGAGTGAAGATTGTCTGCCTAGTAGCCAGAGCAAATTCTTGAATCGGTAGTTTATTTCAGTTCTTTTTTTCTTTAGGTGATCCTTCCATGTCAACCTACGATCCAAGTAGAATCCCAGGTACTTTACACATTGTGACTGTGGTAGAGTGTCCTGACCCAATTTGACCGGGGCGCAATTTCCATGTTTAAGTGCAAAGGTGATGTGATGCGATTTGGGCGCACTTGCTTTTATACGCCATTTGTTTAGCCAGTCATAGTCCTGTCCAGTTGATTTTGCAGCGTGTTGCTCGCCAAGTTGGCATCCTGGTCACAGGCCAGGAACGCGGCATCATCAGCGTAGGTTGCTACAAATACGCCTGGGGACTGAGGGAGATCACTGGTAAATATATTATATAAAACTGGGCCCAGGACAGACCCCTGGGGTACCCCTGCAAGGCATCTGGCGAGGGATGATCTAGCGTCTCGTACCTTTACTTGAAATTGCCTATCACCAAGGTATGACTCCATTAACAGGTAAAAAGAATGTGGCAGGAGCAACTTTATCTTGCATAATAGTCCTTTATGCCATACTCGGTCAAAGGCTTGTTGGACGTCAAGGAATGCTGCCGAGCAATACTTCTTCTTTTCCAGGCATTGTCTTATGGTGCGGTAGACTCGGTGTACCTGTTCTACGGTGGAGTGTTGCTCGCGAAATCCGAATTGGTGATCAGATACAACTTGGTTTTCTTGTAGGTGAGGTTTCAGCCTGTTCAGGACGACCCTTTCCCATAACTTCGATAGTACTGGAGTTAGGCTAATAGGGCGGTAAGATGAAACATCATTTTCCGGCTTCCCAGGCTTATGGATCATTACTATTTGTGATATTTTCCAAAGAGCAGGGACGTAAGACGATCTGAGAGTGGCGTTAATGAGAATAGTTAGAAAGACTACTGCCTTTTTTGGCAGCTCCTTGAGAATTTTCGGAGTAATCAGATCGAATCCGGGTGCCTTTTTGGAGTCCATCGTAGATATCAATCTAGACAGTTCCCGTGGAGATGTTGGCCGCAGTGGGGCACAAATTTGCAAGTCCTGGTTGAGAATGGCATCAATTTCAGGATCATCAGGAACTGCAGATTCGTTCGGCTTGAAGACATTGGAAAGGTGAGAGGCGAAAGCTTCAGTCTTTTCTTGATCTGTACGAGCCCATGAGTTGTCTAATCTGATAGGAGGGAAGCATTGCTGAGGTTGTGCAATATTCTTAGTTGCTTTCCAAAGGGAGTGAATTCCTTTAGCTTCAGGGGTTAATCTCTCTAGCCTGTGTTGAAGGGCATCATTGTTAGATTTCGCAAGAAGGTCTTTGAGTTCCCTAATGGCCCGGTTAAGGCGGGTTTTGTCCCGTTCGTAATGTGAATACTGCCAGATTCTACGAAATCGTCTCTTCTCAGCGATTTTTCTTCGGACTTCGATCGGGGTAGGTGTACTATGCGCAGAATGTTTTAACTCATGGTTACTGATCCACGCTGCCACTTGTAAAATGTCGAGCATGACGACCATATTTTCTCTTCTTTTGACATTTAGGGGTAGAAACATTACTTCTGACAAATGTCAAACTAGTCTTATTAAAAACTAAATACGAAAAATACGTTTCGTGGTTGCGTTGAGTTACGTTCAAAAGGTTGAAATGTTATGTAAAATATTTAGGTTTAATTTCGCGAAAAAGATCCAGGCCTGGATCCAGGATGCAGCAACACCATTCCGCCCACAAAAAATGAAAAACTCGTGCAATTGGCAACTTTTTTTTGTTAACTAAACGTAATAATATTCAGGGAATATAAACATCACGTGATACGTCCCCGTTGCTATGGAAAGAATTTCTGTCTATGTCTTCGTAGAAACGCGAGTCGATGGGGCGCGCCATGCTCGGCCAGAAGAAATGTCAAGTTGTATAGAAAAGATTTCTTGTCGTTTCTTGGTAGAATAAAGATAGAACGGTCATGCTAGGGGGGCTGAAAAACCGAAATGCAGGTATAATTGCACCGGCCGAATATTCGGCGGCTGGATACCGAATATTCGACCGATGGTCAGGCCAAACATCCAGTATCCGGTATCCGGCCAACCAACTATCCGTTGCATCTCTAATTTATTTCTGTAACAAATATTTTCAAAAAATTATTTACTTTAAATGGTATAGTTATAAGAAGTACCTACATAATATAATTTATGTACGGGATTGCTGTTAATTTTTAATTATATCGTTTTATATGTTACTGTAATAACCAAGACGGATACATTGTTGTTACATTATTCTGCAGGCCTCGTTTTCTCGTGGCCTCGTTTTTTCATTGCGTGTGTATATAATTATATTATATTATTTTAAGCAGAGGTCGAATTGCCATACGAAATTAATGGTACAATTCCACACAGTACAGGCTCATTCTTTTAAGGTGGATGCTCCAGTGTAGCCTACGAAATTCAAATTTTCTTAAGTTTCTTACAATTTGCAGGCCAGTGATAGGTTTTATGTTGATGAAAATTTAATTCGCGCCTGTAAGACGTATGTAGTTACAGGATTATAATCATCAAAATCATCGTTTTAACACTCTTAAGTTCATAAAAGTGTCAAGAATGACTATTTCATGATAAAATCATTCTTGACAGCTTTATGAACTTCGCAGGTTGTATTGGTGATTTTGATGATTATAATTCTGTTACTACATACGTTTACAGACGCGATTAATATTATTATCAACATACAATCTAGCACTGGCCTGCAAATTGCAAAAAACTGAAAAAAAAAAATTGAATTTCGCGGGCTACCCTGGAGCATCCACCTTAATGGAACAAACATAAAGTAAATCCTTGTCATTATTAGTATAAGAAGTCACTTCAGAAGAAGGTATAAGCTAAGCATTTAATTATTCATTTAAGCATATCCTTTACCTGTACGAAAATAAATAAATTGTTGTTTTTTAGGAATTTTGTTTTTTTATTAGATAACCTCCAAACTGTAAACTGCTTGTTGTTTATATATAATGACTTATAAAATTAGTTCATTTTACATGTAATTAGGCGATAATATTATCTAAAGAATTCAATACAAATCTTGTACATTTACATGCTATAAGCTAAGCATTTAATTATTCATTTAAGCATATACCTGTACGAAAATAAATAAATTGTTGTTTTTTTGGAATTTTGTTTTTTTATTAGATAACCTCCAAACTGTAAACTGCTTGTTGTTTGTATATTATGACTTATAAAATTAGTTCATTTTACATGTAATTAGGCGATAATATTATCTAAAGAATTCAATGCAAATCTTGTACATTTATATGCCATCGATAATTCTCAGGATTTTGCTATTGGCAAGTTGTTTGTTTTTTCTTATGTATTTTAATAAATGAAGTCGTATTAATCAAAATACTTGTGTGAAAATCATTAGGAAACATCAGTCTAACCGATCTGGGTATAATCGCTCGTCACATCTGAATAACTGTGCGCCTAATATTACAGGAGTAATATAGTATTTGTAAAATGTGTGCAGTGTGTTTAAGCAAATTATTCAATAACAATGAAATTTTTGGTTTTTAATATGCATTGAGGTCACACGTTTAATGAAGAATCCTAATAAACGTAATATTGGGTGGATTGTTACTAATACAGGTGCAACCAGTGTATTTAAGTTAGATCGGTTATTGACTATTTCCAAGTGATTTTTTGCTGGCTGCATTATTTAAAAAACATAAGAAAAAACTATGGCTTATAACTAAATCCGAAGAATTACCGACAGCATGTAAATGTACAGAATTTATATTGAATTTTACAGAAATATATCCCATAATAACATGTAATCTTACCTAATTTTACAGGTAATAATACACAAACAACAAGTAATTTTACCGTGCCCATATTTAAAATCACAGTTTTCTTATGTAAAAACACATAAATTTTATCAGTAATATTACCGAATAAAAAGGAAAAATACTTAAAAAAACATTAAAAATACATAAATTTTGTGGTAAATTCACATACGAAATCTGTAATTAAACACAATAATTCTGTAATATTACCGAATACAATGTAAATGTACATAAAATATAATGAATAATACACAAACTTTTATGTATTTTTACATAAGAAATCTGTAACAAAACACAATAATTGTGTAATATTACCGAATAAAAAGGAAAAATACTTAAAAAAACATTAAAAATACATAAATTTTGTGGTAAATTCACATACGAAATCTGTAATTAAACACAATAATTCTGTAATATTACCGAATACAATGTAAATGTACATAAAATATAATGAATAATACACAAACTTTTATGTATTTTTACATAGGAAATCTGTAACAAAACACAATAACTGTGTAATATTACCCAACAAAAAGTAAAAATACTTAAAAAAACATTAATTATACATAAAGTTTGTGTAATTTTACAGAAGAAATCTGTAATAAAGCACATATTAATTCTGTAATATTACCGAATATAATGTAAGTATACATAAAATATCATTAATAATGCAAAAACTTTATGTATTTTTACATACGAAATCTGTAACAAAATACATAATAATTGTGTAATATTACCGAATAAAAAGTAAAAATACTAAAAAAAACATGAATAATACAGAAAGTTTGTGTAATTTTACAGACGAAATCTGTAACAAAATACATAATAATTCTTTAATATTATTGAATAAAATGTAAATATACATAAAATATCATGAATAATACACAAACTTTATGTATTTTTACATTCGAAATTTGTGACAAAACACATAATTACTCTGTAATATTACCGAAAAAAAAAGTAAAAATACATAATTGAAAATTTACAGATTATGTAAAATTACAGAAGTGGTAATTTGCAGATTATGTAAAATTACATAAGTGAGAATTTACAGATTATGTAATTTTACAAGGCGTATGTAATTTTACATATCGACCTGATTTCATTATTATGTAAAATTACATAAATTTAATTTTACATAATCGTCATTTTGTTTAATTATGTAAAATTACATATATGTAAAATTACATAATAATGAAATCAGGTCGATATGTAAAATTACATACGCCTTGTAAAATTACATAATTATGGAAAAATACAGAAATGTTAGGGCAACGAAAGTTGCCCTAAAATTATGTAAAATTCCCTGAAAATTTTTAACAGTGTAGAGTAGGTATTGAAGTTTTCTTATAGGGCAGCTGATATTGTTTTCAATTACGATGTGGGTCCCACCACTAATTTAATATGGCTATACTGAGAAAACTCTTTATACTATTATAGGGACTTAAGGTGCAAGCGACAGGGTGGCCCGCGACATTAAATTTTCTTTTTTTTTTTTGCTATTTGCCGGTCAGTGTGAGTTTTTATGTTGAATAAAATTTGATACGCGGCATGTTCCCATGAGATAATTTTCAACTTTCGTGCGAGGAAAGCCGTGAACAAAAACTAATACAAGTAAGCACTCACCCTAGCATGTGACTGCAAAGCCTTCTCCCTAGCGAAGCCAACCCCGCAGTGCCTGCAGACGAAGGGGCGCGAGGGGTCGCTGGGCGTGGGTGGCGGCGACGGCGGCGGGGGCGCGGGTGGGGGCGAGGGCGGGGTGGGAGGAGGCCGTGCCGGCGACCGCACGCGTCTCGACCACTGCTGTGTGCGCGCAGATGTCATGTTCTCCCACATGCCGTTCTGTAAGAATAAGAATAATTTATTTTTCATCACACTTGCACGTAAACAGTGTCATAACATACAGGTTAACTTGGCTGTAATGCCCCATATAAAACCTTAGGGCGGTAAGTGATTTTATTTTAATGTACAGCACAGCATTACAGCACACAGGTCATGCAAGTTCAAACAAGGAGTTTACACGCAATTGAAAAATTGTCTTAAAATGTTATTTAAACAGGAATTTCATTCAATCTCGCTACATGTGATTTAATTACTCAACTAATGTTCTAAAATCTAAATAATCGATAGTTTTTTTTTATCAAAACGTCGTTTTTTTTTTATACTCCATCATGGCTGTATACCTAGGTAAGTATTTGCCTTTAACGATTCTGAACAAAACATTTGTATAATCTGTGGTGTGGGCAAACAGCCCGCCATTCGCAAATCAGTTCACGTATTTCGTAATATGTGCCGACTTGTGTATATTCATAATTATTAAATCGCAAATGTGATGAAAAACGTTGTATGTTTCACGGGCGGTACGGGAATTACGAACCTCGACTCAGAAAGCCCTCAGTCTTCGACTTCGGGCTTCTACTAGAGCCTCGATCTTAATTCCTTACTTACCGCCCTTAATACACAATATACTGATAAATGATGTTTATTTTGCAAGTAGGTTTTTACAAACACTTTTACACGTCATTTTTTTTTTTAAGCTAGATGGGGCCGGTGTTTCGTACCTGACTACTCTGAGAAGAAACAGCCGAAACAAACTCAGAGGTTCCCTGTTAACTTGTTACTCTTTTAAAGTCCAGACATTGCTCAATTTACATGAGGACTATGCAGATTAGTATCTGAAATGGTCTTTTGAAGAAAGAACCACACAGATTTGAGTGGACCTGTCCAGTCAGTGCAAGCATTTGTCAGTTATCGTGTAGCTCGACTTATAACTCAAGGAGCTCAACGAAACGACGAACAATACCAAAGAAAGGACATTTGGGTAGGTCGCTTAAAGTTCTCAAACTGCCAGATAGTGGTGGGAGAAAAATAATGTGACCTGCATGGTCCTCACATTCACAATAATTAAATGTAATTAATAATAATTTACGAAATTTTATTTTACAAATCACGAATATCAATAAATGTCACAATAATAATAAAAAAGTAAATATGCATGTCCAATCAGTAAATGTCACATAAAAATAATAAAATATAAACTAAAAAAAAAATATAATAATAAAATACTGAAATAAGTATTCATGTCACATCGGTACTACTATTTTTATCTATTCGAAAAAGACGACTTGGTTCGCCTTTAAGTGCACCCAAAGGTAGTGTTTTCTATAAGGAACTTTTAGCGGGCAGTAATGAGTTTTTATTACTCTTTATTTCAAAAAGTGCGCCGCAAAGAAAATTGCGGCTCCCTTTTAGAATTTGGAACATCTTAGTGTTCAGCGCTAAAGAAATCGAACGCAAATATTGTTTGAATAAAGACTGGCTGGTACGACGGCCCGTAGCCGCGCCGCCAGCTGAATAACAATAAATTTTCATAATTGCGAAAATGTCTCAAATGTTAATATAAGTTTTTAGTTGTTTTATTATTAGATACCATTTAATTTCAATTTAGTTGTATCTATGTTTTATTAAATAATAATATTACAATAGAATACGAGGCGCCTGTTTTCGCATAGTGGGTAATGAAAAGTAGAGCGTATCATCACTCTGGCGCAATAGTAGATTGTTTGCTAAGGGAGCAAACAACTATTTTTAAGGCGAGAGTGTTTCTTTGAATCCAGAGCGGAGCGAAGGATTCTAGAGTAGAATCCTGAGCGCAGCGAGGGATTCAAAGTACATCACTCGAGCTTAAAATAGTGTTGCTTCCGAGGTGGACACTCTACTTTTTATCACCCTCTATGAGAAAACCGCCCGACCGGCGGGGTATCGTATTACCCAGTTACTGGATTGTGGAGGTCAGATAGGCAGTCGCTTCATGTAAAATACTGATATTCAGCTGCATTCGGTTAGACTGGAAGCCGACCCCTACAAAGTTTGGGAAAAAAGGTAGGCAGATGATTACTTCACATACCTCTTCCACCGGTTCTGGATTCTTTTTCCGCCGACCGCGTTTCTTCTTTGGTTTCACAATTTGGTTATTGTCTAAAACATCCTCTGCAATAAAAAACAGACAAATTATTTTTGAAGACCCGACCCGGATCCCGCGCGGAAGTTGCCAGTATTATAACAGTTATTTCACCACTGATGTGACGTCACTACCAGTAAACTCTATTTTCATAGCAAGAAGATTGCTGCCTGTGCAAAATTGCTAAAACCATTGTAATCTCTGTTCTCGATTTGTTAGTAGATACTATAGGTAAAATAAATGGTAATGGACTGCGTTAATAACTTTCTTAGTAACCCTTACCATAATCTATAGAATCGGGGTTGTCAGGCACAAAGGCGTGGACCTTTAGATGGTTCATGAGGTCGCACTTGCGCACGTATCGCACGCCACACAAGTTGCATGCGTGCGGCCGGTCGTTCTGATGGGCCACCATATGGTTCATAAGCGCGGCCTTCTTGCGGAACCGTCGCGAACAAAAGTCGCACGGCCAAGGACGCATCGCTGTGTATTCATCCTACGAAAATAATTATGAAAATAATGCACGCAGAAGCTTTAGGCCTCTTTTCTAGTGTCTGTACACAAGTTATTTCTCGTGAAAATCTGCAGTTGAATCTAAGTGTAAATCGGCGCCGTGTCTGAGTACAAGCTTATTCAGGGTGTAAAGGACAGCCCTCCGCAAACTGACAGGGTGCATTCAGCTCGTTAATTTGAATCATACTCCAGCATAATTTTTCTCACTTAACTTTTAGCGCTCATTTACGGAGAGGCAGCACGTCGTGCGGCTTCGTAAAAAAATGAGTCGTGAATCCTAAAAGTCACGGACATATCAAACCGCTCTCGTATTGCTGATTCTTTTTTTTATTTAAAAAAATGGAGTGGTGCTTACAGAGAATGTAATTTTAAATTGAAATAAAGGAATAATAACTTAGAAAACGACATAAAAATGAAAAATTTGCTGAGAAACAATTTTCTGGTGGAATATGATTCAAAATAAGGAGCTGAATGCACCCTGTCAGTTTGGGGAGGGCTGTCCCTTACATCCTGTATGGTGATCTAAACAACACTGACGACGATGCCCTGGACACGGCGAATCAAATGCAGGTTCTCATGGAAAAAAAAAGTGTGTTGACTCTTGTCTCTCACACAATTCATACACAGACTATCGCCTAATATACAAGTAACATTTGTATGAATGCATTTTGTTGTAAAATTTTGCTTCAACCTTTTTTTTTTTTTTTTTTGCGGATGAGAAATCATCAAATGACTTCTCCCGCTCTGGGCGGAGCGGGAGGGAGTGTCAGACTTGACTGACTAAAACCCACCCATGTTCCTTCTTAGCTCTTTGTGTTCCAGGGCCGCGGTATCTCTTTCGAACAACTCGCAGCCCGAAAAGATCGAAATCATCGTGCTTAGATTTGAACTCGGAACTCATGC
Organism: Cerastis leucographa; assembly: GCA_963082945.1. Lineage (NCBI taxonomy): Eukaryota > Metazoa > Arthropoda > Insecta > Lepidoptera > Noctuidae > Cerastis > Cerastis leucographa. The sequence continues at coordinate 9,065,478 of OY720361.1, forward strand.
ACGGTAAGCGGTCGAGACACCTACAGTCTACTTAGACGTTATTTTGCTTCAACCTCAATCAGCAAATAACTGTTTGTTTCTCCAATGAACAGTAATGTTTAGCATAATAATTTTATGATTATTGTCAGGTGTGAAGCTACCTTTTATAAAAATAGATAAATAGGTGTTAGTGATAAAGGCTCCTAAATTCAGTAAATAAAAATAAATCTAATGATTTATTTTGATTGACTAAATTTAGATAAAACTGTTAAACTGTATAAAACTTTATACTTGATCTGTTGGTAAAGGAACATCAACGTCATTTTCTTCTTTCATAACAACTTCAGCATTATTCAGATGATCCATAGGAACTTCCACTCTGAAAATAAATGTTACAATTAAATGGAGAGATAAGAAGAAAAAGGTTAAAAAAAAAAATTTATTCTTTTGCTAAAAAAGGGGATACTCACAGCTTTGTGTCTTGAATGTAAAATCATTTTATTTATTACAAGTTATAGGCAATTTTAGAAAAATATTGATTAGGTCACCACATTGTTGATAGTTTTCTTATTAACTTAGAGCACACAATATAACTAAGTTGCAATTATATTTAAGAACTATTCCTTATAACTATAAAAAAAACTGAGTGATCTTACTGGTACCTTTCCTGCCCACCAGGAATCACCCAATCGTCCGTAATGACCTCTTCTGTGACACACTCTACACTAGGATCATCGGCAAGTTCAGCTGTCTCAGTATAGCTAACTACATCTTGAGATAAAAACATTAAGTTCTCTGCAGCCATTTGGTCCGTGCTCATCATCTCTTCGGATGTCTGCGTGTACAATTGATTCTCAACCTTCAGCTGAACATAAAGAAGTAACAAAATATTTATGGGGAGAAAAAAAATCTTTCTATTCACACACATAATTATTTCACACCGTTCTGTGCATCAAATTCTAGTTATACAGACTTAAAAAGAGATACATAGAAATTTTATTATCACAATAAGTGGAGAAAAGTCATGCTAAAAACCCAAAAACTGTACAACAAATTCTATTCAACAAATTCTATTCCCAAAGTTTTAATCCTCACCATGTTGGAATATCCTGTGTGTTGCACATTATCAAGGCCTATTATTGTTTCCTCTGCCTCCACAACACCTGGACTGTGCTGGAAAGCAAACATTTTCTTCAGTGGAGAAGAAAATAAAAATAAAATGTAAGAAGAAAATATAAAGACAGTGACAAACTACTCTAGTAATTTTAGAAGTAAAATAAAATTAATGGTATTTTTTCTTTGTAAGTATTTTAAATTTGAAGGTGGTGTGAGGATCACACAAGATAAGAAGTTTGGAAGTCGAAAGGGGAGGCCTCGGCCCAGCAGTGGGACAAATGAGGCTAACAAAAAAAAAAAAAAAAAAACAAGAAAAAGTGAAAGGAAAGGTGACAGTTTTAAAGAAAAGATTCATTTGGTGTTTAGACGTATGACAACCACATTATAGATTTACAACCTATGATAGATTGTCAGCCATATGTAAAGTCCGACCGAAGGTCAGACTACTGTTTGAAATGTGTGCCTCCGCCCAGCTAGTTAAATAATTTCAACCTTACTGAGGGGTTTTTCACAGGTGTTAAAAGAATTAGGAGGTTGACTTCAGAGTAAAGCCTCTTTTCATACCTTCACTTCAACTTCTTCCTCCCATTGGAGGTTGAATTCTTCAGCTTCCCCCTCCATGATAAATTCTTGATATCAGTCCATTGATAGCATAGTGGATCCAGGAGTCACCTACAATTTTATACAGATTTTACATTTTATCATGTCTTGTGAATTCAGTAATGAAGGCTCTCTTTACAGTTGTTACAATGCAATTAATTTTTTTGATTGATTGAACTGAATGTGAATTTTAATATAGAAAATAATACAAGACCTGACATCCAAGGATGGTCAACAGTAAATTGATATTCTTTAACAAAACCCATTAACTGTAGATTTTTTTTAAATCTTTTGTCTTAATAATATTATGGGTACTTTCAAATGGAACTAGAAACTTTAATTATTAAGACTAATTAAAATGTATCAATTTGATTAATATTTATACAATACCTGCACATAATATGACCAATCTCATAAAACAACAAGGTTATACTGTTAGGGGAACATACTGATTACATTCCTATCAATAATATTCTACATACATCATAAGACATCCTTGAATCAAAACATCAACATAACCTTATCAAATAACTACATTTAATTTTAGTTACAAATCAAGTATTACGCCAAATGATCATTAGTTACTATTAAATATTCATCGCTGTAGAAGTCGTTCTTTATTAAAGACTGAAAGCCGAAACAAAAATGGTGTCAACTTGGGAGTAAAGATGTAAAAAAAAACGGTTAGGTTATCCTGTCAAAGTAAAAGGTTAGTTGCAATAATCATTGTAGCTCTAATTAATTGTTGTTATGGTAAAAAGAACACTTGAATAGCGAGAAACATCACGTTCAATACGACTATCATAGCTGTTTTACATATCTATACGTTTACGTGACGCAATCATAGAACTTATCGATAGTTCATCATCGATGAAAACAATAATATAACCAAAGTCATTTCACTTTTTTGAAAATTTACTTACCTGGATATTATTTAATATTTGTAGGTTGACCGTTTTAAGCTTAAAATTGCACTCGTAAAGCCAATAGTTTCTAATGTTTGGTTATCAGACAAATGGCTATCTTCCATTCCCATTCCAACCACACCATAGACAAACAAACACTTGAATTAATAAATTGCTCAAAAATTTAATGCTTTGTTATTTAATTAATTTATATATGTATATCCTCAAAATCCTTTAAAAATACAATTAACATTAAATTTTATTAATTTTTTTTTTTTTTTTTTTTTTTTTTTTTTTATAATTTTTTTTATATTGATATTTTTATTATCTTTATATATTATCTATCAATGACTGGGTCCTGTTAGAACACAATGGCAACATTAGTGGTACGAAAAGGCGATGACTGCGATGAGTTTGAGGGGATTTTAGAAGGTCAATCCAGCATCGGACATTTTGATCGCATAATGCCGGATTTCACACATTTTTTTTGTCTGTTCAGTAATTTGTTTGAATTCAATTCTATGTAAAAATAGAGAGTTTTACATAAAATAAAACTTACCTATTATTTTTTCATCAATATCCGGAATCCATCTTGAGTCAAGCACCTGTCTTTCAGCCTGTTGACAGCGATTTCCTTTGCCTCTCCGCTGGTCGCGCCCTCTATGCTTACCGTTGGTACTAAATATTTCAAGCGCGCCTCGGGTGATCACCCGATTTATCGTCATTATGGAACTCATGATGCACCAGGTAGACCTTACCTGGATTCCGGATATTGATGAAAAAATAATAGGTAAGTTTTATTTTATGTAAAACTCTCTATTATTTGTTTTGTATCAATATCCGGAATCCATCTTGAGTGATGTGTTTGTTATCACCTGGTGCGCTAAACCCAAAGACGCTATAATGTGTCGTATAATGTAAAATATCGGGTTAATAAAAAACATCGTCAAAGTTATGTTAATGTTTCACAATAATTAATCTGGTATGACATACTACTTTTAGTCATAATATAACAAAACAAATGGTTTCGAAAATAATAATAAAAATATAATTCTTAATGCACAGGATCAAAATAATTAGACAAAGATGTAGAATGATTGAGAACATTTGAATCATTGTGATGTAACAGTTCTCTCTGATAATAATTCTGGAAGGTATGAATCGTTTTCCAGTTACCGGTGGCAAGAATTTGATCAATAGGAAAATTCTCAACGAAATTGAGGGAAGCAACTGCGGATCTTACTGAACCTGGAGTTGCATCAATACCAGCAGCTTTAAAAGAGATCTTACCCATCCACCAATAACAGTTCTAGAAGCAGGTTTAGTAACCCCTTTAGCTGTAATAAACAAATGCTTAATATTTCCTCGACAGTTTGAAGAAATGCTTATTAATTGTCTCAACCAAAAAATCAGATTTAATTTTTTATCAGGGTGTTCTCTAAGCCTCCATCCAGACTGTCTGTGGTTATGGTTGTCTGTTTTAGAACCAAATGCTGGCCACAATACGATAGACGAATGTTCATCGACTAAGCTACTGCTATCAATTCGCAACAGAGTAAGGTCGTGGACCCTACGGCCTGATGCTAACAATTAAAGAGTAGCCACATTTCATGCTACTTGAAATATGTTATTTTCATCAAAATCATAAGCACTCATGTGTTGCAATAAAACTTAAGGGTTCCAAATAGGTGGTTTAGCAGATTTTTCTTTTGCTACAGAAATAGCTTCTAATATGTGCTTTATAAAGGATGACCAATCAAAATTAGATGTTATGTGTGTGAAAGTTGAGATAACAGATTTGTTTACCAAAATAGATCTGTATGCAAGACCTATATCACAGTGTAAATGTGCTAAATATCGAGCTACCTGATCCGCATTAGGGTATTTAAAATTTATCGAATGGGACTCACACCATTCCATCGGCGCCACACTGGTCTGTAGGTATTGATTCTGGAGCCCCTCCAGCTTGACATGAAGAATTTTTGTTCTTTATCTGTCCAGTCTGTCAAAATACCTTGCCACCCTAAATCAGCAATGCTTCCAACTGTAGGTCTAGCACTTGCAGCGGATGCGTCCCTGTTCTGGTGTCTATTAGAGAGCAGGCTAGGTCTGAAATCAGATAAGGGGGATGTTGCGATCGCCATTGAACATCTGCCTGCCAAAATACCTGGCTCCACTTTAGGGCAATCAATATATAGTCCCCGCTGGCTTGGTTCAGCTGTTGGAGAACGCAGGGAATCAAATTGGGTGGTGGAAACAACCAAGATAGGTCGTAGTGCCACTGATGACAGAACGCGTTGTGATGTTGGGTTTCCTGATCGTTGACGTCCAGTGATACGTACTTTGGTACTATGTGGGCTGTTCTCGACACGAAGAGGTCTATCTCCGGCGTAACCCCACATTCGAAAAATGGTTGTCGTTGCTGACCTCGTGAGGTGCCATTCTGGACAAGCCTTCTGCCGAGAAAGAATCTACCTCGGCATTGAACATGCCCGGTAAAATAATGTGCTGTCAGATGTTCGTGATGTTCTGCTTGTCTAGAACATCAAGAAGTTGTCGAGTTTGATGAAGCAGTTTCTTGGATTTTGTGCCGCCGTCCTTGTTTATGTACGAGACTACTGTCCGATTGTCGGTTTGCAGCAGTATCTGTGCATCTTGGAGTTGCTGCTGGTTCTGACGTATAGCTGCGTAAACGGCAAACATCTCTTTTTTGTTGGCATGCCATGTCTTTTGAGAATCTGTCCAGGTTCCCACAATATTTGTGTCACCGAGTTGAGCCCCCCATCCGATGTCTGATGCGTCTGTGGTCAATAGTTGTGACGTCACTGAGCTCAAGTGTATCGGCATCGACTTTCCTATGGCTTGACACCACCACTCCATCTCTGATCGAGCTGGTTGAGGCACAGTGATCGACCGATACGGGTGTTTCACCGACAGCTGTCGACTGTAGTATTGCAGAGTACGACAGTGAAGGCGACCTCTCGGAGTCACGAACGTTGCAAAGTTGAGTCTCCCCATTAGTTTGGTACTGTTTGAGGGACCAATTGCTTAACTGAAGCTGTTGGTGAAGTGCTTTGCGTAGCGTTAGGCACTTTGGTTCCGACAGGGACTTTGCGTTGCGTTTTGTATCCCATGTAATGCCGAGGAACTCGAGGCATTGTGTCGGATCCAGTACAGACTTCTCGTAGTTGATTGTCCAACCTAGTAAACGGAGTATCTTGATCGTGAATGCGATGTCGTCTTCCAACTGCGATTTTGACTGGTTGGCCAAAAGAAAATCGTCTAAATAAACTACGCACCTGATCTTGTGACTCCTCAGGAATTCTGCTGTGGCAAACGTTCTGGGTGCCAATAAGAGGCCGAACGGCAAACACGTCATCTGGAGTAGCTGATGTTGACGTGAATTTTCAATGATAATTTAGCCTCAGGAACCTGCGATGCTGCTATGCGATGGCTACGTGGAAATATACTTGGCTCAGATCTAGTTTGGCCATCCAATCTTGTTGTTGTAAAAAACTTGGTACATGGAAGTGACTGAATAGGTGAAACGGCTTGGCTTCTACGAACCGGTTTAGTTTTTTTAAATTGAAAATTAGACGGTAGGTCTGATCACTGATCTGACTTGGGTACCAGAAAGAACGTGGAAAGGTAACTGGGTGTCAGTTCTGCAGGTTCTAGTACTTGACTCGAGCATAGATTGGATTTGTATGGTCATATTGGGAGAGGTTTTGGTTCTGTAAAATTTCAGAACTGTGGGACTCGGAAATATTAGCGGCGGTTTGAGTATGAAGGGTATGCGTGCCCCGTTCAACAGTCGGCATATTTGGTCTGGCGCACCCAGATTGCTCCAAGCATATTGAAAATGCCTTAGACAGCCGCCTTGAAATGTCCGACAGTCATTCGCGACGCTTGTTTTTAGGGATAGCCTACGATTGCGATTTCTTACCCTAAGGTAAGTTTTGGTGTGAAGCGTTTAAGGCCTGTCTTTGTCTTTTAATTAAGGTATCTCGACGAAAAAACCTGTTGTCAGCTTTGTTTGTCGATGGTTTTTGATTTTGATAAAAGTTTTCCTTAGAATATGTTTGTGGTATTGATTTAGTTGATACCGTAAGTTTATCCACCCCCCCAATTTTATGGAGGTAGGTTTGAACTGCCTTATCATTAAAAAGATATTCTGTACTAGGAGTCTAGGAGGAATTTTATGTAGGACATCACGATGAAAAGCTTTGGAAATTTGGCGGAACATAGCCTCTCTAAGGAAAACTTTTTGTAAAGATTTGTGCTATTCGTCTTTTTGACAAAGTAAAGCATTCGTTAATCCAGCAAAAAATCTTTCCAATCAATATGAGCGCGAATTTTCTTTCAACATGTCCGATTCAAAACGCTTTAATTCGTCGTTAACATTTAACTCGACGAAACCGGGGGTAGCTAAATATTTCTTTTGTGCATCCGAAAACCGAACCGCATTCCAATCATCACACTCAAAACGCTGTAGCTCCGTTATTTTTTAAGGTATGTTTCGTTTGCTCTAAGGTAAATCGGATCTTTTACTGTTGTAGGTATGTACCGACTTTCGAAAAAAATCTGAAGTTTGTTATTCTGAGACATGTTTTCAGGTCGTCGTAGATTTAACTCATTTGTAGTTACGGAAACGGTATTAATGTTAGCACTTCTTGATGTGGTAATATTTTCAATAACGGAATTTTTCTAAATTACGTAATGAGGTTTGTTGCCAACTTGTTGTGACAAAAAGTCGAAGTGTGCGTTACTCACGGTTTGGGAGTCCCTCCTTACTTTACGTTTCTCAGGGCTGGATCCACTGCTTGTAGAGGAACTGCTATCACTATCTCTTGCACACGGCGTCGGAGAACGAACACGTTTACGGGATAGTGAACCGTCTTCTGGCTCTAAATTATTATTAGGATTTTCCATAACAACAACGGAGAGGTACAATTTCACGAATTGAAACTATAATAGTTTTACCAAACTTAATTAAAATAAGCGGGTAGTAACTTTTTCGCGAAGTTCAAATAACGCTATCAACCGAACGGCGCGAAAAACGACGCTATAATGACGATAAATCGGGTGATCACCCGAGGCGCGCTTGAAATATTTAGTACCAACGGTAAGCATAGAGGGCGCGACCAGCGGAGAGGCAAAGGAAATCGCTGTCAACAGGCTGAAAGACAGGTGCTTGACTCAAGATGGATTCCGGATATTGATACAAAACAAATAATAGATGGTTTCGAATCCCTATTTCCACTTCATCATCATCTTTCTGCCCTTGTCCCATTTTATTTGGGGTCGGCGCAACACGTCTCTTTCCTCCATTCTCCTCTGTCATTCGTCATGCTATCATCTACTCCTTTTTCTTTCATATCATTTTCCCCCCTTTCCACATTTCCACTTACTTGATTGATACGAATACCTACGACTGACCCTTTTATATTGTAATACTCTGTGCGACTGACTTCGCGCCATGTTGTGACGTCATAGCTGTCAAATCGAAGAACATGGATAGGCTTAGCTCAAAGATATCGTCATCATAAAGCATGTGTGGTAATAAAATATAAACATAAAAGTGCTCTTGCCACCGTGTGCCAGCCGTCTTAGAACCGGCTAATGGCTGGGCACGTGTCGATGGGAAGAGACCAGATGTTATGACCATAATGCCATGGAAGTTGGTTAGGCCTTAAGTGTGGGATGCGACTTGTGTCGACACCTTTGCACCATCCAATCTTCCCAGCACGATGAGCTGCACTAGGGCGGTTGCTGCAGGTGCTGAATGAAACACTATGGCCATGGGGCCCGACTGCCCACCTTGTGTATCGTGATATCGCCAAACGGTTGGTCGACTTTCCACGTGACCAGAGGGCTGGCCTTTTTTTGCCCAAAGATGATTATTTGCTGATGCATTGCCATCCAACGTGGCAATGCGGCCACCGTTTTGGGTTTTCACTTTTCCTGTTGACAGCGATGTGGATGATTTTCTTTTGCGCCCTGTATTTTTGATACTTGAACATTTTTTGGAACGAAGTTCCTTATCGCGCGTTGTGAAAGGGGGCTAGACGGAAAAAATTCTTACGAAAAGTTGTCACGACACTTTTTGCTACAGTAAGCTTTATTTCTTTAAAATAAAGTTGAAATTTCCTTAAATTACGTACAATTGGGGTGTGTATGTGACTTATGTGAGTAAGGATAGATATTATTATGATTATTATTTTGAGTGACCGAACTACAAAGTACAAATTGGCCTTTCCGGACTAGGTCCATTCCATAGACAATACTGTAATTTATTTTTAATTTCAGAACGAACAATAAAAGTCAAGTTGAGTTGCTAGTTTGACACTTCAATTGTTGATATCGTTGACACTTACTTGATTTCGTGTACAAATTGGTCAATTAATAAACAGAAATTGTACTTATTTTGTAAATATAGATTGAATGGTGTTTAAAAATGGCTCAGGAACTAAAAGAACTATGCCAGCTTCTATTTCCGGACTCCGCTGAAGGTAAATCGGCCTTTTTTATGCACTCAACAATAAAATTCAAGACTCCTCTTATAATTTGTTTTGTGCAGGAAGACCATTGCCTACTTTAATTCCCTTATTTGGGTTTAAGTACTATTGTTGATTCGGTTAGTTACTCTTGTCAAGTATGAAATGAGTATTTGTATGCTGCCACAGTGCCACTCCTTACAGTCTACAGATTGAGAGTTGGAAAATTATTTTTGCCATTGAGAAAGAAAGCTTATAATCTTTTACTTATTGTTCTTTTGACACATTGCTGAAGTGAACATTTTAAATAAGAAATGTAAGTACATTTCTTACTTAAAATGTTCACTTCAGCCCAGTAAAACTGATCTAATGGAAAGGATGATGCAAATTTTGGTCCCACCCCCCAATAAGTACGTGTAATACGTCGTTTCATAGGTATTTTTAAGCTGAATAAAAGTTACTACGGCACCAAGTTTGAAATCTTAGTCCGTTCAGAGCTATGCTTCATAAATGTATGCGTTTAACATCCCATAATCACCGCATGGTGGCCACCCACTATTCTTTTTAGGTGTCAGGTATAAGGGTGAAGCCCAAGGTGAGTCGGAGGGTCTGGCTGTACCATTCGTTAGAAAAGTTGACTCTAGTCTAAGTCAACCCAGCTTACACTGGACCACATAAGGTACTTGAGAGGACCAGCAAAGTATTCAAACTCATATTGAAGAGATGTTGCAACTCCCTCATTGAACCAGAGATGTAAAATCCAAGAACCGATTTAGGTATCATTCTTACAAAGCTGCGAACTCGTGGTTCAAATGAGAAACTTGCAACGTTGTTTCATATGTCAAGACAAAACCTAGAGTGATTGATGGCCATTGCACGTGGGTGTCTTACCAATGATTACGTTGTCCGTCACCTAAGACTCAATCATATAAACAGAAATGATATTCTACGTCGAAGCCTAATTATACCAAGAGCTTTATTTGCAAATGATGAAAATACGAAAGGAATGTTAATATGTGATAGGATTTATGTCTATGTACATAAAAGTGATAACTTCTTATTCCAACGACAGTCATACAGCTTACACCGTTTCTTACTGTCACCACAAATGGCTGTATAATTGATGTCACAGAGCCATATGCCGCCACGAAAACAGATGCAAACAAAATGAGTCTTATCTAATACCAATAATAAAGCTGAAGAGTTTATTTGTTTGCTTGAACCCGCTAATCTCAGCAACTACTGGTACGATTTAAAAAAATCTTTCAGTGTTAGATGGCTCATTTATCGAGGAAGGCTATAGACACTACGACCAATGGAGCTGAGCAGCAATGAAAAATGTTGCGAAATCGGGGAAACTGTGAAGCAGACGAAGAAGCTATGAATAATTGTGAACATCCAATTCATTGGCTCCTTGAAACTAACGATGTTTTTATTTTGGATCGAGGGTTCAGGAACAGTTGGGGCGATATAGAAGCTTGTGGTTACGAATACTATGTCCCCTTCAAACGATAGACACGAATCCCAACTTACGAACGATCAGGCCAACCAATCTCGACTGGTCACTATTTGCCGCTGGGTAGTGGAGATGGTTAACGGTAGGATCAAGCGCGATTTTAAGCTGTTGCACCAAAAATATTTCAACAATGCGTTGCCACATATGTTTTATGATTTCAGAATCGCTGCCGCTATCACAAAACACATTCATACACCCATCGGAGTTAGTCAATACGCAGAAGTTTTCAGCAACAAAATAAGGCAGAAGTTACACACACCTAATATTTTATTCAACTACGTTGAAAGGAAAACTTTAAACAGTGGAAGAGCTGATTTTACAAGATTAGATGCAAATGATTTGGTGATTTTCCGAGATTCAGTAAAGAACAAATCATTTTATTAGCTTTGGGAACCTACCGATTGAAGTTGCCTAAGTCTTACTGCCGCGAACACTTAAAAAATAGATTGTGTACAATATAAATACATCGAGAAGCTGTACTGGAGGATTTATCTGATTATGGCATCAATGAGGATGCTTGGCTCTTACGTGGTCGCATTCAGTCGCGACGTACAAGATCTAGAGAGTACAACTGTTACATATTATTTGACAACAATAATAATATCTAAAGACCGGACGCCATACTGTAGGTACATGTGCGCATATTGTGTCAATCGTTTGCTACCTAGGGTATGCCAGGCATGCGGGATTTGTAGGACTAGCCTTATTTTTAAATGAGGTCATATTAGACACAGATTAGGTAGGCAGTAGGTAGGTAGTAGGCAGGTAGAAGGCAGGTAGTAGGTAGATAAGTAGCTACAAATGCCTTGCACGCATGCTGATGGATCAGCTAGTTTAATAAATAAACCCTGATGACTCTAATGATAGTGGTAGTTAAATAGATAATACTTGAGTTAATTAAAAAAGTGCATTATGTTAGGGAAAAACATTATTTTTGACAATTGTTAAACTGAGTAGTTTAATGTTGCATAACTCTGAACGGACTAAGATTTGGAACTAGGCGTTATAGTAACTATTGTTCAGCCTAAAAATACCTATCCAACAACATACAACACATAGCTATTGGAGGGTGGGACCACAGTTCATACAAATCCTGGCATTATCCTTTGATCAGGTCAGGTCAATACTTATATTTCCAAAATATTTTACAGAAAATGCAGAATATTTCAGTGATATAACCGACTACATAAAAAAACTTGGATCCCAAAATTGGGAACATATCCGGAAAGAGCCAGAGAGACTGACTGAGGAGATGAAACAACTTACAGAACAGACGCAAGAGCTGGCATTTGCTAATTACAAGACATTTGTTGAAACCGCAGAGATTTCACATACTATCATTAATGATTTAGCTAAGTCCAAAGAATCACTTTCATCCTTCTTGGATAGCACACCAGTTTTCTTGCAAGAATGTGATAAATTCTCACAAATTGCTGGGAATATTGTGAAGGAGAAGAGGTAAGAATTGAAACAGTTTACTATCAAATTTACTTTTAACTATCAAATTTTTTAATTATTTTACAAGCATTATTTTCACCTGTCGCGGTGTCTGGTGGCAAATTGTTTTTTAGCTGAAAACTTACTGGCTAAATCATTTCTGTTGGTTAAGCATTCACTGAGAGAAGAGAAGAGTTATGTTGGTGGAATCTTTGTGGGTGAAAAGTCCTATGGATGAAAAGTTAATGGTTTACAGATATGGTTTACCAAAGATTCATGGACCAATCAAATGTGTGTGCGTTACCCAGGCCAGATGTTGTCGAAAATGGTCATTTGAATCTTATAGATAATTAGTTTTGCAGCTTCTGTAATTGTTGCGCACATTTTTAAATTTGTTGCGCTTATAGTTTTTTAATTATTTCACAAAAACATTTCCTGCTGGGGTAACGTTACCCCAGCCAGACCTTTTTCTTTCTAATGGGAATATTTAAATAATTACTAGCTATAAAATTAGTTGTCTAGATGAAGTAAATGTTGTGCCTTATTTTGTATTTGTTCTTTCATCGGTTGCGAAGTTATTCGAGATTTTGCTGGGGTAACGTTTTTGGTTTTGCTAGATCTTTGAAATGGTTAAGCGGATTCTTATCATATTTTGTACATGGCTTCTTGGGAATTAGTTTAAATTTGTTCTGCAATAAAAAAACCAAAATAATACATAGCTTAAAGGTTATTTCATTAAATAGAAAAACACTTCAATTGGTCCCAGCACTCTCAATAAGAGCTCTAAAGACTTACTTTAAACGTTATTTTAAAGCTTGTAACTGCCTTCAAATGTACGTGAAGTTTCATTAGTATCCTGTAAGTATTTAACAAGTTATGATGATATTGAGTTCTTCACGAGCACGGTCTTGATGCGCGCGGTGTTATTTGGCCACTGGATTAGATATATGAACTGAATGTTATGTCAATTATTAGTTTTTTAGTTCAGTTGTATATCAGTAAAATTTCAGCTCAGCACATTGGATAATTAATGAGATAATACGATTAAAGTCATTAGGAAGTGAATGACCGTGGCAACCCGACCAAGTTTAGGTGGTTACGAAAAAGCGAAAACGCGAAACATTATGGTACCTTCTAAAATATGTAGGATAGTGTTACAAATTTAGTACAGACATGTACACAAGTTTAAAAAAATACTACGTGATTATTAAATAATTTTTATTGACAGGTAATACAAGGTGTTGTTTTGCATTCTCGTCAAAATTCAGGAGGTTGTCACAAAAGACATAAATAATCAATTAAAATTACGGTACCTAGTTAATTATTAATAATCGCAGATTTTTTTGGTTGTTTAAGTTTGTCAGTATTTCGGAATAACCCCCTTAACGTGGTTTAGGGAATAATAAATGATCGAATAAACGTTTGAGATTTTTTGTTTGTGTGTAAGCGAGATTATAAGGCGAGGATCAGACGGGCTATGTTTAAAACACGGGTGATTCACAATTTCAGATTTCTGCAAAAAAGAAAAAAAAAGAACAATTACGTACTAATTTTATTTGTGATTCTGGACGAGAATCATTAGCATAGTTACCTCCTTGAATTTGACGAGGATGCAAAACAACACCTTGTATTATCATTTCAATGTTACTTTTAAAGTATTATTAAACTTATACTTAAAAACAATCACAGATTAAAATTACAGATAGTAATTTTGCTTTTTTGAAATTTTCTATTATTTTTTAATTAAATTATAGATTTCAGTATACACAGTACGCAGTTACAGTTTTTATTTAAATATACACATATTGGACTGTGTAATGATCACAGACAATAAACAACTTTGTTTTATAGGTACTATGTAGCGAAGGATAAATATGTCGTTGTCGAGAATTCCAGTCTAGGTAATAATTAAGTACGAAAGAAAAGAAAATAATAAGTTCCTAAATTTAAATATTTATGCCTTAAAAAAATACAGTTTTAGATAAGTACCTAACAACATGTACATATTAATAATAATTTTGCTACTATTTCTGTAGTTACATTATACAAGCTTACCTGGTTCGTGAATTCATCAAGCAGCCTGCACCATAACTATGATCATCAATAGAAGCACTCCACATTAGCAGTAATTCGCCACACTTATTATTTTACATTAGCTCTCACGCACTCTATAAATATTTGCAAAAACAGGAAACGGAACTGCTGAAACGCATGCGCACTCTACAAGATGAATTATGTGATTACGGAGCATGTTTAGTGCGATATGCAAACAATGCGCCCCTTCACCCCACCCCTTCCGCGTCCCACCGAACGACATGTTATATCAGTGATTTTTGATAAGTTTGTGCAACTGGAAGACAATAATAATGTTTTCATAGTACAGATATTATTATATTATTAATGTATTTAACAGTGTACGCGTCTGTACCGAAATTGTAAGGTGTATTATACTAAACATTTTAAAAGATAGTATAATGTTCTGCGTTTTCGCTTTTTCGTAACCACCTAAACTTGGTCGGGTTACCACGGTCATTCACTTCCTAATGACTTTAATCGTATTATCTCATTAATTATCCAATGTGCTGAGCTGAAATTTTACTGATATACAACTGAACTAAAAAACTAATAATTGACATAACATTCAGTTCATATATCTAATCCAGTGGCCAAATAACACCGCACGCATCAAGACCGTGCTCGTGAAGAACTCAATATCATCATAACTTGTTAAATACTTACAGGATACTAATGAAACTTCACGTACATTTGAAGGCAGTTACAAGCTTTAAAATAACGTTTAAAGTAAGTCTTTAGAGCTCTTATTGAGAGTGCTGGGACCAATTGAAGTCTTTTTCTATTTAATGAAATAACCTTTAAGCTATGTATTATTTTGGTTTTTTTATTGCAGAACAAATTTAAACTAATTCCCAAGAAGCCATGTACAAAATATGATAAGAATCCGCTTAACCATATCAAAGATCTAGCAAAACCAAAAACGTTACCCCAGCAAAATCTCGAATAACTTCGCAACCGATGAAAGAACAAATACAAAATAAGGCACAACATTTACTTCATCTAGACAACTAATTTTATAGCTAGTAATTATTTAAATATTCCCATTAGAAAGAAAAAGGTCTGGCTGGGGTAACGTTACCCCAGCAGGAAATGTTTTTGTGAAATAATTAAAAAACTATAAGCGCAACAAATTTAAAAATGTGCGCAACAATTACAGAAGCCGCAAAACTAATTATCTATAAGATTCAAATGACCATTTTCGACAACATCTGGCCTGGGTAACGCACACATCAAATGTTGTAAACCATTTCAGTTTCATAAAAATTATTAATTAAATAATATATCACTGTAGTAAGTGGACTGTATTTATATAAAATTTGTTTCTTGCTCTGCTGACAAAAATGGGCCAAAATAAATATTTCTGGTCATATCATAGTTTTTAACTATCATTGTAATTATGACAGTCGCTACAGTACCATCCGTAGCCAAAGTGACAAGCTACTGGAGTTGCTGGAACTTCCATCTCTAATGCGAGAGGCACTCAATGCCGAGGACTATGAGAGCGCTCTGGACATCTTCACATTTGTTCGTAACCTGTCAAAAAGATATTCTGAAATACCTATTGTGCAGGTATGAACTTCTAAGCTTATAGTCTAGTAGCTTATAGTAAGAATGACTATTTTACAAAGCATATTGTTTTTTTTTTTTCAGAATACCACCTCAGAAATAATGACCCTTTGGTTTGAAACTCTCTACCACCTTTTCAATCAACTGCGTTATGATTTGCCGCTACCTCAGTGTTTGCAAGTGAGTAGCAGGAAAATCGCTTGTTTTGTTTTCCTTGTTGTTCTAGCGGTTGCAAGTGTAACTGGTCTTCGGTTCAATAATTCCCGGGTTGAGCAATACAAAGTGTTATTGGGTTTTTCCATGAGGAATATCCCAGTACCAGCCATGGATTATGGATTTGTGCCTGGTTGATGGCAATAGGCTTCACATGGGACTTAAACATAATTGGTGGAATGTGTGTGTACTAATAGGTACACCTCTACTAGAGATGAGTCCGATATCATGTCACATGTAAAAATCATCGATATTTTAAAATCATTTCATCATGCAATGACAAAGACAAAATCATCAATGCTTTTAAATCATTATGGCGCTGCGGTGTGAATTGCGACTTTGCGATGCTGCGCGATCGGCGATACAGAAGTCACAGAACGCACATATTTCGATAAAATGACAATGACCGGGACTGGCGCATGGCGCAAGGAACGTTTGTGTGCGAAATGTGCTGCCTTAAAATACCCTTCCATGCCAAGTTGAATTACGCGGCTAAGTGACAAACTCGACCCATGCCTACATAAATAACTAATGATAATTTCACTAAGCCGTTCCGCGATCATTTCAGTATCTACTCACAATTGAAGTGACGAGATCTAATACTCAAATAAAAATCATTGATGATTTTGTCATTGTTCCCGTCACCGATATTTTTTTGTCATTGTCATGCAGTCATCGATACAGAAAAATCATCACTCAGCCCATTACTAACCTCTACCTAATCCCTTTGGGGATTACAGGCGTGCTGTTAACTTTTTTTTACATATAAAATTGTACAAGTTCATTTTTTTTAATAGATTCTAGGCTATCTTCGAAGGGCAAATACAGTTTACAGATCCACAGATGAAGATGAAAGCAGTATGTATGCTGGAAATATTAAATTAAATAATTCAGCAACTGCTGATGGTCTTCATGTGCATTTTCTAAAAGCTAGAAATGCCTGGTTTGAAAAAGCTTTGGAAGATGCCACGAACACAGAAGGTTTGTCTTGTTTTTACTGCGTTATCATAATTTCAGAGGGTTAGTAGTGGAGTATAAGCGCAGATAGACGCAAAAAACTCGAAAATTAAGCTCATAGTTAATCTATGAGTAGGATTTTAATATTTTCTCTCCTTTTTAACCCCCCAAACAAAGAACCGTACAGGTTGGCGTGTGGGGTGAGGCAGGGGGGTTAACTTCACCCACGCTCTTGCGCTCTCACGACTGATCGTACATTGACGGAGTATGTGTAAACAACATTAGTTACGCCGATGATATTAAAAGAGAAAAGAGGGTCCGTGAGAGTTAATATGATCGCACGCAGGTTTGAGCGTTGTTCTGGACTTTTAACAAGAACCTTATTTCGAGCAAATTGTACCTCCTTTACATGTGTAGCCTGTGGGTAGATTACACTCAAAAGTCGTACAGTGCCCTTCGAGTTCAATATAATAATGCGTTCGGGATATTGATGGGGCTGTTCCGCTTCTGTATCACATCAGGGATGTTTTCTGATGGTCGTGTCGATTGATTCTACACTATCTACGATGCGATGAAGATGCGCTTCCCTGGTGCGGGCCAGCCCCGACATAATACTGTAGTGTGTTTTTTTGTTGTTGTTGTGAGTAGCAGACTCTACTGTTTGTGTTTGAATCGTTGCTGCAAGCTTTCTACATCGGTGTTGAGCTTGTAGCACGGAATCTCATATCTATAAGGCAATGTTAGGTTAAGTTTAGTAGTTAAGAAATATTGTTACTAACATATTGAGTCCTGTTACCTGTTAATTAATTATAAATAAATAAAGCAGAAGAGATTTTAGATCCGTATCAAAGATGTATTATATATTTCAGCACCAGAGAGACTTTTGAGAAGAATTGTAGAACTACATAGAATTCATCTATTCAATGTTTTGACTCAGCACAAATCCATATTTTTATCTGATTCACACGAGTCCAAAATGAAAGATGATGAGTTGAGTGGCACGAGTGCCTTATCATGTTGGCTGAAATTAAAGGTAAGATTTAAGAAATAAACCTTTTTATACCATTTACATAAACAAAGAATTCACACACATTCATCTCAGTTTTTTAATAATTATTCTATGTTTTTCAGGTGGAGATATTGGCACAAATTCTAAACCAAGATTTGCCCAAGGAAGACGAAGCTAGTTTCGAGTCCCTTCTGAATCAATGCATGTATCTCTGTTTATCATTCGGACGAGTTGGAGCAGACATGAGATGCGTTTTAACACCATTGTTCCGCAACAACATTCTCACACAGTTCCATAGCGGACTAGACAAGGCCGACAGTCAATTCGAGAATCAAATGCGATCTTATAAAGTACCGAGTTTAAAGAATGTGCCGCGGCCGATTAACGAAAGTATATCAACAGGGCCACCAGAAAACTTACTTGATTACTATCCTCTAGCCGAGTATTGCAATGGAATGCTAACAGTTCTGAACTCCATGAGAGTGACAGCACCGTTGAATATTGTAAAGGAAGTATACAATGCTTTTAGGGAATCTTTCAACAAAGCTGTTCAGGTTTTATTAGTTTTCTACTACAGAGAGCAACAAAGCTTCACTGATACTGAGAAGCAGAACTTTGTTTCTTTTTGTGTATGCTTTACTGAAGACTTGGTGCCATATATAGCCAAGTGTTTGGCACAATCATTTCCTTCCACACAAGTTGCAGAACTACTTGGAGTTACGTTGACTGTTTTACAAGAGAGTAACATTCTACATGTTGATCAAAATGCTGTCTGTGAACCCTTGAATTGTATAACAGGAGTGACGGTTAATTAGTAGTATAAAATAATTGGAATGTTTATGCAAATAATATACGATTATGTTTATGCAAAGGGATGTTAAAATTATTATTATGAAAGTTATATAAAAGAATAAAATAAATCGCATAATTATTACGAAAAGGACTTTTAATCTCCATAGAAAAAAAAATAGTGATTATCATAAAAAAAAGAAATTAAGGCACAGCCTCTTACATCTAGCGTAACATAGGAATGATTATAATACTTTTCTCAAGAATACTATGTAAACTTGACTCTTTTAATCCTAGATTTTCCCTCATCATTTCTAGATACCTCATAGAAGTGTGTGACCTTATCAATTTGCCCTAAAGACTCTATGAACTCTCTGTCATGGGTAATGATAATGAACATAAAGTTCTTCTGCGTCATTCGATCTTGAACGATCTCACCGAGAGCCATACAAAGGCTTTTAATATTATCTTGATCTAAGTTTGTTGTGGGCTCGTCTAGGGCTAGAACCCCGAATCTGAAAATTATAAGGTTAGGTTAATGATTTTATCTGACTAAAACGATTAAACATAAATGTCCTGGGTTCTTTTCTTCTTTTTAAAACGTTGCCACACACTAGGAATTTCTCCTGTATCGTGGGTACGTTTACAAACAATTAAACTCACATACACAAACAGCCAGACCCGAAACAACTATCTGTAGGCCATACAAATATTTGTTCCGTGCGGGGATCGAACCCGCGACACGCAGCGCAGTAGTCGATTGCTTAGCCACTGCGCCAACCGTGGCGTCAAATAAAGCGATAATGGTTCGATTCCTAGGTCAGGCAGTGTTATTACATTTTTAGCTCAAGCATTTTTCAGTAGCAGCCCTGAGTCGTGCTTGATTACTGGCCGTTAATAGGTACACCTCTGCCAAACCCTTCGAGGAAAACAGTTGAGAAGTTAAGTTCAAAAAACATCTGCACTTACCTAGAACTGAATGTTTCAGCGAGAGCCAGTCTTATGATAAGGCAAGCCAACACCTTTTGACCAGCACTACACCTGTTTCGCATGTCGATTTCAACACGGTTCTTACATTGGACCACTCTGGAATAAAATATATATTTATCACTGAGCAGTCTTCAAACGAATTACAATTCTTACTTAGTACTGGGGGCATTAGATTTATTATTTAGTCAAGGGGTGAAGATACTCATAAATATGAAAAACTTGCTATAAAGTAAAAAAACAATAAATTTTGTTGCATTATTATACAGCACAGCACCCTAACGTATAGAAACAGTTTATAATCTCAAAACCATTTATTATTGAAAAGGATGATCGTAAGTTTTACCTGTATTCGTATTTACGTCGATCTGAATCCATCGTCAAACTACCTTCGGCTTTGATTGCTATGTAATCTATATCGTTACCATTGTAGATTTTACTCCAAAGTTCTCTGTGAATGCAAATAAGTTATGAAATGTACCCATACTTATGGTGAACTCAAAAACACTAATGTTAAAACATTGAAAAGACGTACGTTACTACGGTACGGTACTTTAGTAGATTTATTTGACGTTTGCGTTAATTGGATACGTACTCTTCACGCACTTAAATCATCGAATATTCCCAGTCGCTCCCAATGGACTGCCCCCAGATGGCAATCAGGAATAAAATTCATTTTTTTATTTTTTATTAAAGATATTTATTATAAATAAAGATATTATTTGTTAAAACAATGCAATGTACAGCGATTTGAAGTGGGGGCAATAACTTCCCGGTCGCCACCCGGGGGCAACTCAGAATTTTATTCCTGATTGCCATCTGGGGGCAGTCCATTGGGAGCGACTGGGAATATTCGATGATCCACGACGCAATGAACAGCGATTTGAAGTGGGGGCAATCATAAAATAATTCCATTAGGGTCGACCGGAAATATTCGGAAATCATTATACAAATAGTAACTTAATCTTTTTTTATAACTTTGATAAATATGAGTTCCCAACTTAGTCCAGGTTGGCTACCAGGCTATCTCTAAATGTATGCAACTACATCACATTTTAAAACTTACTTTATTATAAGATTTATGCTCTCCATTTTCCTTTTGTGGAACTCCATGAGACATTTTTCTAGATTCACTAAATAGTCCTTTACATCCCTGTCCAACATTCTTGTCACTTCAAGTTCAAAGTATTTCTCTTTGTATTTCTTTTCTGTATCTTTCGCTAAAGCAGTTTTGAGGTCTGATTTGTTTTTCTTAAGTGTAGTCTGTAATATTTCACAAAAGTTAAAATTAGTATACATGTATCTGTATGGAACTTGAATACTTTAGATATGTTTGATTTATTTCTCTGATGTATCTGATTACGTCTTCAGGAAGACCAAGGAAACGATGGATTGTGTGAGGAATGATATAAAAAAAGGAAGAAAATATCATGGTGCACCGACTCCAAGTAACATGGGACAAGGGCAAGAAGATAATGATATTTTAGAACGCGTCTTCGTGAATATTACCTGTAGTTCATCTAAAATACCATCAGTTTTAAACTTTTCACTGGAAAGCTTCCTGTGTTGCACTGCCAAAGAATCCTTTTCCTTCAAAACTTCTCTGTCAATAGTGCTCAACTTTTCTTTAATCTCAGCTTCTTCTTTCTCACAGTCTGCAGTTTCCTTTTGAACCTCTCTTAGTTTCAAATTATCGTATAATTCGCGTTTGTAGATCTGAAAAATGTTCAAGTGGTCTGATGTGTTAGAAATTGTCTGTAACATTTAAATGAGAAATATACAGGGTGTAAATCACCTCATCACGAAGCCGTCAACCAAGCATTCTGTACATGAAACTAAGTAACTTTACGCAAAAATTATTGCTGGGAAACGACTTTTTTTTGGGGGGTGTAAAATCATGTTTTGTGGTAGAACTCAATGTAACACACTCAAAACATTGTGCTAATGGACGGATTGGATAGTACGGGGGTCGTTGAGGTGTTTAAAGTAAAAATCTTACATTAAAAACTAGTATTTGAAAAAATACTTGTCAAAAAGTTGGAACTTTGACCCCTAATATCTCCGTAACTAGAAGGTTCCCAGGTATGGTGTAGAACAAAGAAATGATCTCAATGACAGGGAGAACCAGTGCCTTTCGGCTTCGTTAAGAGGTGTTTTACACCCTTTAGATATTGTATTCTATTCTTACCTTTTCCTTAGCAATTTCATCATTCAAACACTCAATCCTCTTAGTAGTTGTATGTCTATCACTTTGTATCTGTTTCAATTTATCTTCAAGTTTCTTTATCGTCTCCTCTTTCTTTTGCTTTTCAAGTGGAATATTTCTTTCTATGTGTTGTCTAATATCGATATCAATTGACTTTACTTTGTCAAATGCCATGGTCACTTTCATTATCTCATTGTTTTTAGTTTCTATGTTAGCCCTGTAAAATTCATAATAAAATCATGTCATGAATGGTATTGTCAGGGGGCGCTGTTGGTAAACATTTGTGTAATTATCTGTGGAAATTATATTGAAAAACAAAGATGGCGGCTTTAGTTCTAGAAGAGTTTCAATTCTAAATTTTAAAAAGGGACATCATTTATTATTCACTGTATACCTATTCTCCTTTACAACTTCAGCTTTAGCTAGTTCTTTCTCGTTGAGAGCTTCTTTCAGAGGTGCTACACCTTCTTTTAATTCAGCCAGTTCTTCTATATACTTCTCCCTATTCAATTCTAATTGTTTTTTTGTTTCTTGAAGGTTGTATATCTCCTGAACCTGTTGATATCCGAAAAGATGCGGTTAATTGGATTGTGATGACACTAGCTAAGCAGAATAATTCATCTATGAATTAACACAATACTCTGCTACATTTATGTCATTTGGTAAACTTGCCTTCTTCTGTAAATTGAGGCATTCTTCTTTAATTTTGTTCTTCTTGTCGCGCAATTCCTGCATTTTTTTATTGTGTGCATTTAATTTCCTCTGCGCACCTTTGACTTTGGCCTTCAAACTGGCAATCTTTTGTTTTAGTTCTGCTTGTTTAGCAGTAGCTTCCTCCAGAGTCATGTCTGATTCAACTTCCGAACATTGGGCATTTATAGCTTCAAACTGCAAAAACATAAAGTGAATAATAGGGGATCGGACTGGGTAAAGAAAACGACATTCTATTTTGTCCGTCAGACAGGTAATACAAAAATATTAGACACGTATTTTTTGTTTCATCAAAATATCAAAAAATTACTTAGTTAGAACTCATTAAAGTTGGAGAGTGGGGGCTTACTACGTCACAAGTAGATATAAAACTTACCTACATGTGACGTCATGCGCCATTTCAACTCAATATATCTCCGTAATTTTATGACCACGTAAAACAAGAAAAAATACATGTCCAATACTTTTCAATAAACTACCCGACGGACAAAGAAAAAAAAAATGGTTTATCCCCTATTCTAGCAACTTCTTAAAACCAAAACTTAATGTTGTTTTTTTATTTTATTTTAATGATAACTCACCTCCTTGGTGAATGTTTTAACTTCTTGATTGTATCGGTCTAACAATGGCATATCTCCCTGCATTTGCTTTACGGTCTGTAGTTTTTGTTCAGGTTCCAACAGAGACATAGATAAGCCATCAGTCTCTTCTGTAAGTTTGTTTAGTTTCTGAAATAAAGAAACATTTAAAAAGTTGCTAGCTTTTAATATCCTGATTTTTGTGTGAACCTTTTATTTTTATTACTTACCGTTTCGACATCAGCTATGCGTTGCTCTAGCTGTGGTTTGTCCTTCTCTATGAAAGATTTAATCTTTTCGTTCAAAGATTTCATACTCAATAGTTCATCTTTCTTAGCCGATTCTTTTTGGAGCTCTTCTGCTACCTTTTTAAGTTGATCAGGTACATTCAAGACCTTAGTATTCAGTTGGCTTATTAAATCTGACACCTAAAATAATTGAACAATGGCATGATATACTTAACTAGACAGATTTACCTTGAAAATAAGAATAATTTGATCACAACATACCTCAGTTTCTGAGTCAAATCCACGGTTACATAGAGGGCAACAACTGTTGGATTTTAGTTGTGATTCGTACTTAGTGATGACAAACATCGAGGACTCGAGAACATTGCGATCGTCCTGAAATATTGAGAGTTAAAATATAGATAAGAAAAACAAAAATTATTAACGCGTCAAAATTAAACGCAACTCAAGTGATACGATAGGCTGTTGCTAAATCATTCAACCAATAAAAAAAAACACTTACAACCAATCACGCAAGTCATTGCATTTAATTTTCGTTCCGAGAAACTGGGTGTTAATCAATATTTTGATCTGCAGTACAGGTGAAAACAAACTGCACTAAATTTGAGTAAAGTTGATTAACATCATACACAATTATAGTTAAAATATTTAATTTAAAATTAATTTCCCGTAAAAAAAAATAACATCATCCACGAATATAGTTACAATTATGATGAAAATTACAAACCTGCAGCTTTTCTACATTAGCAACAACTTTACTCAATGTGTTTTCGTAGGACGACGCGCCACAAACTTTGTACATTTGTTCCTCAGCTTCCGTATGTTCTTTGGACCGCTCCATTAATGTAGCCCGGACATGTTTACGTTCTTCTTCAAGTTTAGTTATCTAATATAAAGAAATTATTATTATATTCATTAATAGCGAATAGCGGAGCACATCAGGGCGGTAAAAAATAATGACACCCAAAAATCGGCCATAGCTCAACATCTCATCGAATCAGGTTCGAACCACTGGATTGAGTTACATAACCATTTTTTTTTTTTTTTTGCGGATGGGAAATCATCAAATGACTTCTCCCGCTCTGGGCGGAGCGGGAGGGAGTGTCAGACTTGCACTGACTAAAACCCACCCATGTTCCTTCTTCGCCCTTTGTGTTCCAGGGCCGCGGTATCTCTTTCGAACAACCCGCAGCCCTGGCAGGCATCGGCCCTTTCGGACCCCTTCCGGTTTGCTGACATCTCCTTGAGGCGCGCGTGGAACACGTACGCGCCGTCGACACGGCCTGTCGTCATGAGACGGACGGACGGTGACCTAGCCCATTACTCACCGTCCACAGGCTCGCGCCTACGGTGGCCGGGGGCCACTGGTTGCCCCCCGACGCCCGTGGCGTCTCCCGCGGCGGCTGGGACGTGAGGTTCTCTCCCTCTCACGTTCCGCCACCTCCTTCGCTAGCATGACTGCTTCGCAGAAGGAGGCGACGGCATCCCATTCCCTCTCGCTCCGGACCATGGATTGAACCAGGGCCGGACGCGAGAGGTCGCCGCCGCCAATCGCCGCTACGAGGACACGGCGGTGCTCAGCCCAAGCGGGGCAGAGCTCCACGGTGTGCTCCACCGTGTCCTCCGGCCGATCCTCGCAGTGGTAACACCTGGGCGTTTCCTCCCGCCCGATTCGGTGCAGGAACCTCCCGAAACAACCGTGTCCGGTGAGGACCTGCGTCAGGCGAAAGGTGAGGGCGCCGTGGCGCCTCTCTAGCCACTCCTCAAAGAGGGGACTTATCGCCACTATTGTGGCGTGCCCTGCACGTGGTTGCGACAGTCGCTGTCTCCATGTCGCCATGAGATCACGCCGGTCTGTCCGCTGAGCGACAATTTGCCGCGGCAGCGGAGTTTCCCCCCGGCGTAGTGCCTCCGCGCGCCATTCGTGCAGGCGCGCGAGGACTATCGCCTCCAGATCCCATGGCGGCAATCCGGCCAAGAGGCTCGCCGCCTCGCCGGAGATCGTACGGTAGAGTTACATAACCCTCAGGTCATCTCGACAGAACGCCACTATAAAGGGTGTAAAACACCTCTTAACGAAGCCGAAAAGCACTGGTTCTCCCTGTCATTGCGATATTTTTTTTGTTCTACACCATACCTGGGAACCTTCTAGTTACGGAGATATTAGGGGTCAAAGTTCCAACTTTATGACGAGTGTTTTTTTGAATACAAGTTTTTAATGTAAGATTTTTACTTTAAACACCTCCATGACCCCCGTACTATTCAATCAGTCCATCAGCACAATGTTTTGAGTGAGTTACATTGAGTTCTACCACAAAGCATGATTTTACACCCCCCAAAAAAAAGTCGTTTCCCAGTAGTAATTTTTGCGTAAAGTTACTTAGTTTCATGTAGAGAATGCTTGGTTGACGGCTTCGTGATGAGGTGATTTACACGGTGTATACCCAGACTGGTAAGAGAAGCGATTGAAATAACTAAATATAAGAACTTCAACCGGGAGGATGGGTTTCAACTGTCGAGAGCCTGGAATCCAGTGGTTCAACTGTGTAAAAACCGAAAAAGGGTCGTAAAAAGTTCGCGAGTGGACACAGTGAGTTTCGTGTGTCGGGAACAGAATCGAGTTGTGAGTGACAGTGGTAGTGGTACGGAGCACAAAAAACGAACAAGGAAGAGGGTAGACCGATTTGTCTGCACATAAACACCCACTCGCAGTAACTTCAGTTTATTCGAGATCATGGCGTTTGCAGCAGCTCCGAAATATCGGAAACTCGAAACAAATAAATACACATGGTAAATATCCCGTAGTAAATGTTATTAATAATTTATTAATAGGTTGTAAATATTTGATAACATTTCTTACTTGTGTCTTTTTCTCATTTAACTTCTTTTTTAATGCGTTGACTTCAGAATTCAAGCCAGCTTCTAGCTTTTTCAGTGACATTGCGAAGTCCTTCTCTGGCATGGTACCCAACAGCTCTGTCAACGATGTCCTATGCTTGTTTTTAAGCACAGTTAGCTGTTTTTCTTTCTGCTTCAGTAAATCTTGTTTCACCTCGCGTTCTTTCAGTTTAGCAGTTTGTTTTTGTAACTTGGCAATCTGGAAAAGGAAAATTAATTGTAGTCTTTTAGTTTCCGTTTTTATTAAGTAACTAGCTGATCCCAGCATGCGTTGCAATACACTTGTTCCTACCCACTACCTACCTACTACCTACCTAAGAACCTTCTCCTGACAATAACAAACAAAACAAAAAAAGAATTATCGAAATCGGTCCAGCCGTTCACGCGTAATGTCGTGACCAAGGGAAATAGGGATTCATTTTTATATATATAGATACTGGTTTAATCTCTTACCTTCTTATCAACAATATCAAGTTCTTCATCATGTTTCTCTAATTCCTTTTCATCCTCGTTTATTTCATTTTGATGTTCTTCTGTGTTTAACTCTTTATCTACTCTTTCACAATCTCTGTAATCAATGACATGCTATTAGTAAATATTTTGTCAAGGAACATAACTATTCAAAATTTAAATTCAAGATGCTTATTATCAATTATATTTCTTCGAATGCATCTTGCTTACTCTTCAGCAGCCTTGAATTTGTTTTCTGCAGTCTCCAGGCGTACTTTAGACTCGTTCGCGGCTACAATCTCTTTTTCTAGTTTGGCTACCTCTTTCTTGTTCTTTTCAATTTCTTTTTCTTTACTGGATATTTGTTGGTTGTGACGAGACTAAAAATCAAAACACATCTCATAAGCATGTTACATAATCCAATAAAAAATTATGAATTTTCTCCACGACTCTGACAAAAATGTATACTAACAAGAGCAACGAGGCTTTCAGCCACCAACGATTGCTTTTGCTTCTCTGCTTTGTCAGCTTCTGACTTTAGTTCGTTTAGTTCCTGTTTGAGACTTTTGATCTTTTGGGTAATTTTATTCATTCCTTGTTCTGCTTCTTCACTAGTCTCAACCGTTAAGATATCCTCAACTCCTGTTGACATTATTATTAAAACATGCATTTTATGAAGTTAACATTATTTGTACATAAAATATTAAAGAAGAATGAGAAAAAGATTCTGTTTTCTTACCAGCCAATTCTGCAACTTTAACAATCATTTCATTTCGCTCAACTACTTTCTTATCGTTTTGACTGTCCAACAAGATTAACTTTTCAAGTCTCATTTTATTTGCATCCTTTTCATTTGCTACTCTTTCTTCCTCATTATTGAAATTAGTAATTTTCGAGTAAGATTCTTGCAGTTCCTTTTGGTTCGCTTCTACAGTAGCTTCGTAGTTGCCTATAAAAAAAATGATGATATTATTATCACAGTTTATCTATATATATATAAAAATCAATGCCACTTTTCGTTGTAATGTTATAACTCAAGAAAGGCTGGGCCGATTTAGCTGATTTTGGTTTTAAAATGTTTGTCGTAGTCCTGGGAAGGTTTAGGGTAGGGTAGGGTAGGGTAGGTAGGTAGGGAGGGTAGGGTAGGGTAGGGTAGGGTAGGGTAGGGTATGTAGGGTAGGGTATGGTAGGTAAAAAGTGCATTGCAATGCATGCCGGGGGACAGCTAGTTGTCTATAAAATATTTTATAATAACATGCTGCAACATTATATCTTACTTAGTTTTTCCTTCAATTCTGACACTGTGCCCTCAAATACATTTTTGATAACTTTCTTCAGTTCTTCCTCTCGCTTATGGAAGTTATCTAGTCTGAAATTTTTATTAATTTTTAGTCCATAAGATTTGTTTTTTTGATTCTACAAGTATAACAAATTAATGCCAAAGATAATAGAAATGATGTGTAGAAAAACTTCCAAGGCAAGCTTGTGGCTTGCACTGGATGCTGTTGGATGGTAATCACTAATACTGCTAACCCAATCCTAAGGTTGCATTGTTAGTTTTTTTTTTTTAATTAGATCAAAATTAAATAAAATGACATACTTCACTTTTAATTTCCCTAGTTTAGCATCATAGGTAGCCAGAGTGGTTTCCACTGTTTTGATGTTGTTTAATTTTTCTTCAATGGGCTTCATCTCTTTTTTCACTTCACAAAGCTTCAATTCAGTTTCAGAGATTCTAGTTTCTGTGTTGATGACATCCAGTTTCTTTTTATCTAGTTCTTTTTTCTGCTCTTCCAGAAAATTAACTCTATCAGCTATGTGTACAGAATTTTGGATATTAGTGTCTGACTAACTTATTTCAAAACCGAATAATTGTAATTATTTTAGTTTTAGACTTACTAAGAATTTTGATTTCCGTAGCATAACCTTTCCTAATTTTCTTGATGTGGTCAAAACATTTTCCGTATTTGTCGGAATCAAATATTTCATCAAAGCGCTCTTTA
This sequence comes from Cerastis leucographa, assembly GCA_963082945.1. Taxonomy (NCBI): domain Eukaryota; kingdom Metazoa; phylum Arthropoda; class Insecta; order Lepidoptera; family Noctuidae; genus Cerastis; species Cerastis leucographa. The sequence continues at coordinate 9,094,219 of OY720361.1, forward strand.
ACCTTCTTGCCTTCATCTAGAGGCCAGCTTGCTTCTTCTTGGTGGCAAAATATTACTGCATTTAGAATCGCCTTTGATACACCTAGAAATTACAAAGTCATCTAGTAAGTAGTACTTGTGTTAATAGAAACATTCTCTTATTGTACTGAGCATATTACTGTTTGTATGCTCTGAATTCCGAGTTACTTAAATTTTCAGATACAAAACTGTAGAATTTTCTTAAGTTTATTTAAGTACAATAATAAAAAGAACCCTGAATACAAAATGTGAAAACGATAATGGATGAGTGCAAGAGAAAAAAAAATGCTTTATTGATTAAGAATGCATGTATTACCTGACATAAGCCTTTCTTCACAATGCTGAACAACAATTTACTTGAATGCCAGAAGAGTTGCAAGATATGTTTATTTGATGGAAGCATTTAAAAGAAAGGAATAAAAGTTAATGAATTTATGATTTAAAACATGTATTTGATGATGGTTAAAAGAATATAATAAATTATTTATTTGTACTACAGTATATTATGTACAGTAGTGGTACAAAGGCAGACTTAATGCCCTAAGTCATTCTCAACCAATGAACCTTCTGGTTAAATACAACAACATTGTGATAGGATCATGCTTTTTGCTGTGAATATTATGGGACCAAACATCACACAGTTGCTCTAGTGGTTTTATTTTAAGGTGGCATTTTAATGTTTATGCTTTTTTTGTTTTATGCTGTCATCATCGTCATCTGGCTAGCCTTTTTCCAAACTTTGTTGGGGTCGGCTTCCAGTTTAACCAGATGCAGCTGAGTATGAGTATAATTTTACATGAAGCGACTGCTTGTCCGACCCCCACAACCCAGTAACTGGGTAATACGAAACCCTTTTGGTAAGACTGACTTTATGCTGTATAGCTTAGAAATCCATTTATTTTCAGGTTGCTCACACCCACAGATTAATACCTTAACCTAGTATACATAATATAACATAAGAGTTAGTATATAAAACTATGTTAGTAACATTTCACTTGCACATGGCCAGCTTCTCAGCATACATATTTACATTGGGCTCAGCAGGAGCTGTAGCCGTTCTTACAACTTCGCTGACACAGTTCCTTCTTTGCATCATTATGAAATATCGTCTTGTCACAACTTATTTTGATTTATTTAGGTTTTTTTTTACTTTCAAAAGTGCCTGTAATGGTCTAATTGAAATAAATGCTTTGACTTTTTTTTTTTTTTACTTAAAATTTAGACTTTTAGTTAATGCAATTTCTCAACATGTTCTTAGATTGTTAAGAATAATGAGATTTTACTAAGATCTCATTATTAATGAAAGAGATGGAAAACAGTAGGATTTCAGTCAATCATCCAATTTTTTGGCACCTTTAAATAAGTAAAAGTTCCAATTTGATTAGAAGAATTTATTGTTGGCACTTATGTTCTACTGAATATGGTCCAGACATGACTTACCAAGTTCATCATATAGAACTGCATCTAGATCAGCACATCTCTTTGATATATCCTTTGTTTTCCCATTTTCATCAGTTACTGATAGTAAAGAGTCCAGAGTACGGAAAGTTGTTTTCTTTTTTTGTATAACAACCTTCATAGATCTTGTTACTTCCATGTTTTTAGCTTTTGCATTTGTTAACTGGAACATGAAGTTATGTATCAATATATATGTAGTTATTAGTGCTTTTTTATTCTCGAGACTAATGAGAATGTATTTGAGATAGGTATCCATAAATAAACAACAAGAAAGTGGATCAGGCATTCCAATAAAATTTATCTCAGGCAGAAGCATCCAGAGAGAGCACAATCAATATTTTTAATAATATGCTTTTTATATATATGTTTCTGCCTGGAGACAATACTAAATTCATCTTTTTTAAAATAATTTTTCTTTTTTTGGATTCAAAGGATTTCAGTAAGACGTACCTTCAGTTTTATTTGTGCAAGTACTTCAGGTGTTCCGTTTACTTTAGGGTCATGTATGAAACTTTCACCATGACCTATTCCTGGCGGCATTTGGGACGTAATGGCATAACGCACAGCTTCAATGATAGTTGTTTTACCACATCCATTTTGTCCCAGAATCAGAGTTAAGGGACTTTCAAATGAAATCCCCTGCTCGTCGGAATCATCAGGCCCGAAACTACGAATACCGCGTATCATTAACGACTTAACAGTAGCCATAATGAGAAGGTTCTTGCGTTATACTGTAAGAAGGTATATTTCGCGCCAAGTGAAGATATCACCTAGCACCAAGCGGCAAACAACAAGGATATTTCAATCACAGTCGCTGACAGGTTAAGATAGGCACAACGAGCGGCGGCACAGCAACCGTAAATAAATTGACATTTGGGTTTTGAATAATCTGTCATTCTACTCATTCTATCAAAAACTGTGACCAACCAACAAAAGCCAAGCAATCGACTATCCGTTTTAAATCGATTTTACTAAGAAAATGTTTGGCATCATGCATCTTAGCGCGCCATGTAAATCTGTCTTCTACACTCTACACTTCTGTTTTGATGATACCTAACGGATGATAATCGGTTACGCAACGCAATTTCAAAATAAACCAGAAAAATTAAGACAAACCGGAGTGACTAGCCTTATATACATTATTTTTGCCTGGCGGTGGGATATTTTATTTATAATTTACAATGCGTAATTTTGCTTTGGAAAATAGAAAACAAAAAAACTATTTTTACTTGATTGAATATCGATTTCAGTACGGTCCCACAGGCACTCCTCTATAACACACGCTTTCCGCCCGCTGGCTGCTGGCCTGGCTGCCTCTACTTCTGTCATGCATTGTTTGTCAAGCGAAATATTTATTTTTGTGTAACGTTTTAATATTTTATTCGTGAATTTAAAATCTTTATTAAGTAGGTGTTTACTTTTCTAATAAATTGTGAAAGACTGTTAAGTTTATCATTTGGTGTGTGTATCTCACCCAATATTTTTGGTAGGAGAAATCGTGGAAACACATCACTGCTTTGTGTGGTTTTTTATTGAATACTTTCATGTAAGTACCTAATAAATTACTTGTTTATATTTCCACTAAAAATGTTTTATTGTCCGTCTTTATGTCATATTGTTAACATTCTCGTAGTAAGTCAACAAAGTAATGTAGTCAAGTGATACCATAATTTGCATGAATTTCACAGGAATTCTTTTTCGATGAATTAAAAAGAATTTGTATATTTTACTTAAGTACTGCCCCTAAGACGACCCACTGACCAAGTATTCCTTTTTAATATTAATAATTGATGGTTACAAATATCATTTCACAAACAGGACTTTTATTAAACTTAGGTACAACAAAGACTCTAATACCCTATGCCCTTGAAAAAAGTAATTTAATATTCACCCATGCTTGTGAATCATCACTAATATAAATCTGCCTTGGTCAAGGCTAAAGACTAATTTCCAGTTTAGTATTAATATTTAGCAGCATAGTGAAATGATATTGAAATACTTTAGCTGTATGACACCATATTGTATGTTTAATTTATTGCTCTATCTGTTCATATTATGTTCATATGCTTAGTGTTTATACATATAAGCTTATATAACCCTTTTTCTCATGGGGTGACAGAAACTCAAAAGGCCTTAGAAGATCCTTACATACTCTTTTTGCCTCTTCCATGGTCATACATAAGCTTTGATTCAGTTTTAAGAGGTACTCAAATGGTAATTTTATAGTGGCCTTGTTGTGATTGAGCACTTTTGTGTCCTTAGGTACCTGTTTCAGTACTTAAAATAAGAATCTTAATGCAATTTATAATCTCAACAACATTGTTTATTATTTCACACTTACTTTACAATCTTGTTTGAAGCATTGAAGGTGTCATTGTTTATAGTAGTCAAAAAGCAGACAATGGACAGTCATTTGTGTATCTAGCAACCATAAACACAACAGAGCAGTTTGTATTCTAAGAGGTGTGGGTCAACAAAGGTTAGAACGAAAAAAAATCTAAAAACTTATTTTGCTGCAAAAAAAAAAGCAAAGTTTTGTAACAAAATTGATTTAGTAAGTAATACAGTTACAAAAAAACTTACCCACTTTATATAGTCTACCTTTCCTTCTGCTATCCCATTTGAAATATTTGTAAGTACTCATTGTTAAAATTATGTTCCTTTTGCAGGAGAGAATATAATTCATAATGGCTTCAACTACAGTGATTGAGACTGTCACTATAACAAGACCACTCAAGGTAAGATTTTTTAAAACTTATTTATATTGGACCATGCAGAGGAACAAAGAAAATGTTGAGACAAAAGTTTTGAGCATGAATGGGGATGGCCATAAGAGTAGAGGAATATCAAAGAAACAATGGACATGTGAAGGATAATATGACTAGAAAGGAGGGGACTGCTGAGATGACAAGTAATAGAGACGTGTCTTCTTAGCGTGTCGATGGCAATCTGAATTGTGTTGGCCCAGAACTGAGGCCACTAGTTTGGCGCCCTCTGTAGCGTCCATTAGTTTCTGTAATGAACAAACAGCAGGACACGATATTAAGTGCTGCATTGTATGTGGAACAGCCCAAAGAATATAGAGACATATGAAAGAAGAAGACATGCTGCGCCAACCCCAAATAGAATTGGGAAGGGCAGGAGAATGAAGACAGTCCTTCTCTCTGTGAGAGAGAGTGAGACCTTTTCCACCAAACAGAGCCAGTGTTTCAGGCTTTCTGAGCCATGGGAACATTAACTTTTGGTATATTTTGGAACCACATTCTTTTGGCATGTCAAAGGTTAAAGGCTAATTTTATCTTATTGTATGTAAGAAAGGTAATGACTAATAAAGGGACAAAATAAGCTTTATTTTAGAGAAATAACAAAATCAAATTTGATATGTCGTTTCTTATTAATTGAATTTTTGGGTAGGGTAACCTTTCACTTTAAAATGTGAATATGGTCATTGTCCTCGACTTTTTGTTATTCTTTGTTAACAAATAAACCTCTGGTTTACAATTTAAATAGAAAACGTTAATACAAGTAGATGATAATAATAAGACCTTCATTGTTGTGGTTTCTTGAATACTACAACAACATAATTATAATAATATAGTTGACTATAATATGGTCAATAGTATGCTTGTCTTAATTAGCGGTCTTGTACACACGGCGACACATGAAGCTATACATTTCCAGTATAACATGACCTTGCTTTGTATAGATTTCCCGTACAATGAGATATCCGCATAAACTGGCTTTGTATAGCTTGATTGGTCGCCTTTCGTACCTTCTTTATCAATATTTATTTGCTATGTAAGAAAGGGCTCAATCATTATTATCCTTAAATCTTTGACTATTTGAAAGATATTTATTATTCCGGATGCACATAATAATATCTTACTTCTAATCTGGGTATCACGCGGGCGAAGTCGCGCACAGAACCTAGTTACCTATCTATAAAAAATTGCCACATGTGTGTAGAATCACGAGAAAATTCAAACGTTTTGGGTGTGTTTTTTCGTTGTGTTCGGGATTTGTCCTGGAAAAGGTTTGGATGAAAGATTTTTTTTCTAAGCACACTTCTCATTTTATTCAATATTAAATTGAACCCGTGATAAGGAAAAAAACGCTTTACTTTTATTTATGGCTGACTCATAATCAAACAGTCATCGTGCGCCGATGACGGTAACTACCACTTTTCATTGTCCAGAATATGATTGTTACGTAAATTCAACGAGTTGCGTAAATAAATTAATCACTGCATTCCGTATACTAAAACTGACACAATATGTTTCAACTGGTAGGTATGTTATGAACATGTAAATGGTATAAATGTTGTATACGATTATTACATCGGGAGCTTCTGCAATGTGCAATCTGCAGGTTGTATAAATCTGAGACTGGAATGTTACCAATTGTCGTCATTCCTCACTAAACCGAATTTACACTGCAAACATTTCCAGGGCGCAGAATATAACCAATTATTAATTCCCATTTTCGCATAGTTCTGTTCTGCAGAGTGGCTCCAGGCCTTTATAAAAACATGTGCCAGCGGAATGGAAAAGAAAAAGTTATTATACACACAATGGTTGAGACAGTTGCTTGCAGATTGCATTGAAAGGCATTCATTGTTTGCGTGCAGTGCATAGCAAACTGTTTTGCCGTGTGTACTTTATCGTGTTGTTAATTAAACGCATATAAAAATTACATAAGCACTTCGAGATATTCATATCTGTAGCACGTATTCTAATTCACATTTAAATGGTTGCACAGGTACGCGCACGAATATCCGCAATTCATTTTAGGCTTTTCGTTGTTGATATTTTATTACCTATTTTACACCTTATCAATTCACCTGCTAGGACGTATCAAGTCACAAAACATAATTATACAAAATGGCAGTAGAAGGTGTATGTATTAGCGAATACGAAGAAAAACAAAATATGCACTGCATGCACAGTTGCAAACACAAAAAAAAAAAAACAAGAATAAAATAACAAAGTGGATTATTCCCATACCCTTTGTTTATTTAATATTCGCCATCCTTGATCTAATTTAAAATACCTCTACCAACATATCTCTGCGAAAACCCACAAGTGCACAAAGCCTAGTATTGGATTAGCGAGCGTGGTTGTTGTACTGTTAGTGAAGATTAGTATCGTGATGCAAACGCACGGTAACTTGACAGCGAGCTACTTGTGGCAGCCGGGCGAGTTCGCCCGGCGAATGCTGGGAGAGCGCCCGTCGCCCGTATCACCCACAAGGGAACTGTGGCCTCCTCCAAAGCAACCATTAAGCATCAGCACGCTGCATATCGCATACCTGCAAGATGAGCCATTACCGAGACGCGCGGCGACTCTTCCTTGCCAAATCTACCCAGCAACAATTAACGCCGAGCATGAGTATAGCCGTCACAATAAACTACGCGTGTGTACCGTTGGAACAAATACCGAACCTCCTCCAACAATTCTCACCAGGATGAGGACTCTTATGAAGCGCCAACAAGATGAGCCCGACAAGACTATCATAGCAAGCTGCCCACCGACTGGACGTTTAACTGCTGTACCCAGAGAGACCACTTTCGACATCAAAGAAGATGAAAACTCGGCACGACGAGCGTTTAATGGAATAAAAAAAGCTATATCAGGGGTAAAATATCGGGTAGCTCCGGGTTCCGAGGGCGTGGATAGCCCAAAAATTGTATATCATGTGCCTAAACCTGGGGACAGAATGACTACGACGTTCGGAGCAGAAGAAAAGAGCCGCAGCTGGTGCAAGCTACCTTCGCGCACGTCGTGTTCTCGTCAGCTGCGAGCTTTTAGCGACTGGTGCAGACACCGCCCTCGGCGCCCTCCCAGACGTCAGCCTCACCCGCCTCGTCTGCAAATCACGCAGGTGTGATGATGAAGAACACTTGTAGCTGGATTGTGAGCGTAATTCGCTAAGTGCTTTGTTGTGTCTATAAGAATTCAGTCGGAAACATAAAATATTACAACTGGCATAAAACGAACGATGGTATTGAACGCTAAGCGATAATTGTGTTGTGCGTTTTGTAGAGGAATAGAGTTATAAGTAGAGTTTTTGGCTAATAAATGTGTTTCCATAATCTGTGTTTTGTTGGCGCAAGGGCGGGCGGGGTGGATGCAAGGGGGTTTGGGAAAGCTGGGCGGGCGGCAGTCCCGTGTTAGGCGCCGTGTCGCCCGGTCTTACCGCCCGAATAACGAATCCCGCCCTAAAAGCCTATCACGTACATAGCCTATTATATCCAAAACATCCCCTTTTTATTGTTGATTGCGATTTATTTCAAAAGTTTTTAGCTGCTGAATGTAGTGAATACGAACAAGGTGCTGTTTTATGTGAAAGCACAAAACCGGCGCGGCCCAATGCGCAAACCTCACGAATGATACCGAAAACTAGGACGAATATGTTTTACGTTTTTCTATGTTCTTATTAATAATTTCTACTGAAATATACCGTACAATAACACCGTCGAAACGTATTTTTCATTTGGATGTTTAATATCATTTCATGCGACTATTTGAAAGGATGATATTTGTTGGCGCAGCCAAATTATCCACTAGGCCTTATTATGCCGTTTCCCTTACGTATTGAAAGACGAACAATAATAAGATATAGGTACCAAGCTCTACTCCTAATTAGTTCATTTGCTTTTGACAATATTTATGACTGATTACACTACATCACTGCATTTTGAATGACTAGGAACAGAAATTGGTTCAAACATTGAGAAAAAAAATACAGCTTTAGAAAAACAAAACGTTAACAAAGTTAAAAACTAATAGAAATAATTTAATTAGGTGGCTCGCGAAATTACAATTTTCTAAATTTTTGCAATTTTCAGTTTTTATATTGAGTAAAATATGAAATGTGGCCGTAACTTATATTAAGTTAATCCATAGAATGACTCTTTCGTGAAATAGTCATTCATTGGGATTATTTTAATGACTAGAATTATGTAAATACGTACATTTTACGGCCGCGTATCATATTTTATTCAACATAAAACCTGAAACTGACCGGCAAATTGCAAAAAACTTGAGAAAAATTGAATTTCGCGGGCCACCCTGTAGCTTCAATCTTAATCAATTCAAGTCAACATAAATGAAACCAATAATTCTAGCGTTACAAACAAACCCTCAGCCATGAACTTTTAGATGACGATAAAAAAAAAACATAATAATCATTCTCGTGCCCTTATACCAATTTATATGGGATCGTGTTCTTCTTCCATGCTTCTTTACTACTTGTCATCTCATCAGACACCTCCTTTCTTGCCACACCATCCTTCAAACAGTCCATCCATTGATTCTTTGGTCTTCCTCTATTCTAATACCCATCCACATTCATACTCAAAATTTTCCTCACGATATTTTCCTCATTCTTCCGCATCACATGCCCATATCAAGCCAACCGATTACCACACAACGTTTCAGTCACCGGCGCCACTTTCAGGCTTCCTCTTATGTACTCATTTCTTATTTTATTCATAATAATTGAAATGATTGAAGCTTATTCTATAGCTTTGGAATACATGATGTAAACTTTTAACAAAAATCTTAATGATATAATTCATTTATCATTGGTACAATTGAAAGGCATTCTGTCTGGACAAATTCTAGTTATATTTTCAAACAAAAAACTGTCAGCGTAGTAGTGGAGTGAGCTAGATTCAAGAAAACTTCCGTACAGAATTGAACTGCGCTAAACCAATGACGAGCCTGAGGATATATCGAGCTTCTTTCTTGATAAACAACTGAAGACAAGATAGAAGCTATACGCTGTTTAGGTTGAAAAGCCTTTAATAACTTCAATAACAAAACTGTTCCAACATCCGAACTCTTTTCACAATTAAAATTTTTACATCGAGGGATTGTGACTCATCATTCTCACATAATATGACTGCTCCGAATTCATATGGGTATTCGTCAGATTATTTATGTTTCCGATGCATCCGGACTAACCCACAAAACTAACATTTTTCTAAGACAATGAATATTTATCTTACTTTGTTTGATTTGAAGACGTCAACATAAGCCCGGCTTTGGCTTTGTAGTCTTGACTTGATACAAGTGTGTTTGATAATAATGTTATTTATAGTTATGATGTGCCACTTGTTCCTTAAGAATAGCGTGGTTATTATCATTAATTATAATTATCATTATATCGGTTTCACTTCCGTGAATGTTGAGTATGATGATGCTCGTTGCCGCAATGTTCCATAGTGACGTATTTTTTATCGAGTCTCCGGAATGTTGACAGCATTTATTTAGTTTATTTTCAAATTCACAACAGTCGTTGATATTTAAAAATGGACTATGCATCAGCTTCTCGTAGATATTAATGAGTTTTAGCTGATTTGCGTCCTCATAGTTGACATGGTTGGCTCCGCAGCTGAAAACAAGTTTAGGAATTCCTCTATTAAGACTTAATTCAACCGTCTACAAAATATAAATGAAGCTGAAGGACTTTTGTAAACTACAGACCAGGCTGTATATTCTTCAAAATTATCCTCAAATCAAATGGAACATATACAACTCACAGTTATATTTGTATGTTTCTAAGACAGACAGTACTCTACCTACAATCGTACATGTATCATGGATGTTATTGTCCACCGTCACAGTTGCTTACGGGTGACCCCGTTCACCACACTCTTTCCTCCAAAGCGCTGGGTTGTGGGTGTTGTGACCTAAATACGAACCAACCGATGTGGAAAGACAGAATCACGAATCCTGCTAATGACTATGACAATTTTATTCTATGAAAGCATTAAATAAAGTCGTTTTTCTTGTAATTTGTTCGCCATATCCACATAATTATTATAAAGGATCCCCTGCCCGTCGGTTGAACTCATTTATCAGCACTTGGGGGGGGGGGGGGCTTTCGTGCCCGATCCCTTTCAATTCTTTTCGTTGACACAATCAATCACCTTTCAATCAGTAGTTTACTTAACCGCAGGGACATGGATGATTTTTCTGTATTGTGTCTGTAAATTGTAACCCAATCGGCGGTGATTGATTACGTCCCATTGTAGAAGGAAAATATAGCCTAGTCTTTTGCAATTTGACAATCTGATTAATAATTACGGATAAATAAACATTTTGTTTTTGTTTCAAGATAAAAGCAATTGAACCCCATATATTGTACGGCAAGGCTGATGTTGTGATAACTGTTGCGTTGAAGTCAAGTGTCTCACAAGCAGTTGAGTGCATTAGTGTTAGTGGTGCGATGTGTTAAGTTGTGCACGAGTTCACGTGCTGTCGTGGCGGGCAGGTAGCGAGCGCATGCAGGGGCGCGCGGGCACAGGCCCGGGCGGGCTCCGCTCTAACCCGCGCGCCCTGCCGCCTCCAGTCTTACCACCACCACCGCAGTTCGCCACTGAGCAAGACGAGATGCCTGCCAATCAAATTGCACAGGTTCGAACCATGAAATTAGTGTTATCAGACGACTATTGCAGTTCTAGACATACTTTACTAACATTTCGAGGATGTATTAGTGTACGATTACGTGTGTCTCGTAATGCTTGGTAAGTTGACCACTGTAAATAAGTTTTTTTTTGTTACCAGTGGTTGTACAGCAATTCCTAAAACCTTCACTGAGTGGTAGTGTCACCGTGTATAAAAGGCGAGGTTGATGATTGAAAGTGCAAGGGGTGAACCGGGGTGGTACTCCATTGTACGCTACTCTCTCTGCATCAATCTCATTAGCATTACGAATCTGAATTCCAATTTCAGACGATGTCTTTGTATTTTTTGAATGCACTTCAAATAACGTACCATATCTTCCTCTAATGATTGATGATTAAATGAAGATTTTCCGTAAAGACATCATTTCGATTTGAATAAATCACAGTTTCGATTTGAATAAACCCTGAACCAAAAAATGCAGAATTCGTACTCAAGTGCGTTTCCGCTGGTATGCCTTTGAACGTCACTTGTGTATTAAAGTAGCGAGAATTAAGAGCAACTAAACCGGATTGGTTTGCATTGTAGTGCATATGAGAACGGAAATTGGATTTTCGACCCCATCCATCTCCCCAACTACATACGTGTGTTCATTTGTTGTTTAACTTGTTTTATTTTGCTTGAGGAGGTTTTCTGGTTTGCTACAATTGATAAATCATGTTAGAAATAATACCTAATTGGTTAATTTATAACCTGAATGTGGAACACGTGGAAACCTTCGAGTATAAATGTAGATGGCTATTTGATTTGAGGAAGACTTTAGAAACAATTAATGAATAAAATGGTGGGAAATAATATGTATATGAAAGACTGCATACTGCGCCAACACCAAATAAATTGGGATAAGTGCAAGAACATGATGATGTAGAATAAGAAAAAAGATTACAATTAGATGGGTCTTGGCGGCCTTAAGTTGTACCCGTATTTTTTGGAGTACCAGTATTGTTGTTGTACCAGTATTTTTTGGAGTATAGTTCCCTTCTATGAAATTATGCATAGCTTCAAACTATGTTTTGTCCTTCCCCCTTTACAAATGACCGGAAGAACGGAATAGAACTCATTCGCTTTATAATTTAATGAATGAAATCCCTCTTGATGACAGATGCTTCCGCCTGGGTTGAAGAGTTGATTAATAGGTCGGACATATTTGCTTTTCGTTCAATCATTTTGTATAGGTACACTTTCCAAAGACGGGGGTCATTCAAAGCATAGATGACCTTACACAGACAACATTATACTATTCTTGACTACAAGACTAAGGCATTGTAAACAAAGTACTTCGCCAGACATATGAGTTTTCTAAGCTTTGTTAGCTTTTTTTCCACCAATAGCGATGAAATCAGCTTTAGCTAAAGACATTAAAATGTGTTTTTTTCATTTAATAGTTCGAAAACTAAATGTCGACGATCCTAGTCTTATGTTTTAAATGTTACTAAAGACGAAATACAAGGTGTTGTTTTGCATCCTCGTCAAATTCAAGGAGGTAACTATGCTAATGATTCTCGTCCCGAATCAATAATAAAATGGGTACGTAATTTTTATTTTTTTTCTTATTTACGCAAATCACTAAGTGTGATCCACCCGTGTTTTAAACGCGGATCGTCTGGTTGTCGCCCTATACCCTCGCTTACACACATACAAACAATCTCAAACGTTTATTCGATAATTTCGTATTCACTAAACCACGTTAAGGGGGTTATTCTGAAATATTGACAAACTTAAACAACCAAAAAAATCAGCGTTTATTAATAATTAACTAGGTACCGTAATTTTAATTGATTATTTATGTCTTTTGTGACCACCTCCTGAAATTTGACGAGGTTGCAAAACAACACCTTGTATTAGTGAATATTGTAATAGTAGTGGATGGATTTTTGCCTGTATACCTAACTATTTTGCTGACTGTAGCTGCTTTAGTAAATTATGTTCAATGGCTGTAATTATTGTTACCCATGGCAAAACTTTGCCTAACCCATAGTACAGTAGACAACAATGCTAGGTAGGGGAGTAAAAGTGCGCCGCTGTCGCATGCAATACGTACTTGGCTTTAAAACTCTTGAGGCAATAGAGGAGTTATAAGGAGCACGCGTGAAGTGTGCTTGGGGAGTCCGAGAGGTGGATCGTCGCGAGTCTAACAGCTGATGGCGGTCCCCGCGGCCCCTAGCGCCGCCGTCGGGGATTGCGATCGATGACCGCACCCCGCGCGCCCCCCTCACCTCTAGACACCGTCCGACGGTTGCGTCTCACTTTCCCGCTTTTCTTTCCTTCGAATATAGGTACATGTACCTACATTGACGCACACCCACCTCGCCGCGTGTTTTGACTTCTATTTATTGCGTCTCATTTGAACCACTCGTGATGGATGATATATATTTTACTTCGTGAATAATTGCTGTGGCAATATTTTTCTAATGACTAATGGTCTGTTAGATTAGTTTTATTACTCAGCTTGGGTTTCCGTTGTTTGTTATATTTAAGTCGAGTTTTATTATTAAATATTCAAGTTTCATTCGGTCCATGCATCGTATCGTTAAATAAGAATTTGAGCCCTCGCTCACTCTCTTATTTAACTATGCAAGCAGGTAGTTTTTGCCATCTGATCAGCAGCAGCATCACTCTAAGGGATATCTCGCGTACCATGAGCAACCTGAAAATAATTAGCTCTTCAAACTATAAACAGTTGTAGTAACAGCATTCATTTTTACATGCATACAAATGTAATTTGCGGTGTGTACTTTATCATCATTATGATGTAGCAAAGGGGTTTGGGTAAAAGTGGCATGATTTTTTAAGTCTGCGGCCACTAATGAAAAATATTTCATTAGTAAGAACGCAATAAGACATTCATTTTCTTCTATGAGTTATTATTTCCAAAATGCATTGGATCCGGTATATACGGGGTGAATGTTTCAACTGGGTGGTAGGCCAAATCCGAAACTATATTCCTAGCCAGGAATCGAACCCGTTCATTTGAAAAAAAAAACACCCTATATTATTACACCATTCGATAGTGTCGCTGCTAAGGATCAAATTCTGGGAAGTAATGGCATACGGAAAACGACAGGAAATAGTGAATTTTTGTTAAAATACATAACAGTATGCAAACTGCTAGTAGGAACAACACAACTTTGACATCAGATATTTCAGCTCCGATATAATTTTCGGCAAAATTATTTTAGGAGTCACTATTATCATATATTCCACTATACGTTAGCAACAATTATCTTTGTGGCCGCTGTGAAAAAAAATCATACCACTGGTCCATATAAACTTACCCAATGCCCTTTGATTTTGAAAATAAAATAATGAACAATATTATCCAAATTTAAGAACTTATAAAAAGAGGTCTTTACGTAACAGCTTTCCTTTTGATAACTCCTCGATCACCAACCGGCAGCAGCAATCTCTACTTGGCAAGAAAAATGATGAGTAAATTCTGTTTGTCTATGTGACGATGACGATGAGGAGGTAAAGGAACACCAAAGAAAAGATGGAAGGATTATGTGAGGATTGATATGAAAGAAAAAACCAACACCTTAATGATAGCGTGGCCGTGACAACTCAACATATTTATATTTATGAAACAAACGTGTAGCACCCAACAGTAACATGGACTAGGCGTTTGCCCCATATTACTTACACAGGGGCATGACGATACTATTATATTTGTAGAAAATGAGACACTCGGCCGTTGTGTTTTGGGTGTTTAGGCTGCTCAAGCCCGCAGGCCACAATAAGGCATCGAATTGCCAACGCATCTTAATTGGCCTATCAACGGTGGTCTTTTGAAAACAAGATTTCAGGATTTCAAACCAGATCTTATTTAAAAAAAAACGGTTGCACTCCGGGGGTGCCGGCAGAAGTGAAAACTTGAATATTAACGTTGTGTATTTTTTAAATTTTGGAATGGTTAGGGAATAATTTTGCACGAATTGCTTTCATTATCAGTATAAAAGTACTATCATTTATGTGGTAAAATACAATATTCATTTATTGCGCTATCGTACACAAACATGACAATTTACAGAGGAAATAATTTATTTTGTATATTACATGTACATTATTTACAAACTACAAATAAATATAAAATAAAAATAAAATATGTACAAGTATCAAAATTACAGGGCGTCAAAAAATTCGTCGACATCGCTGTCGACAGAAAAAGTGCCCAGAAGGCTGGCCGCATTGCCACGTTGGATGGCAATGCTGATTCTTTGACCAAAAAAGAGGCCAGCCCTCTGGTCCTGTGAAGCGTCGACCAACCGCTTGGCGATATCCCGAAACACAAGATGGGCACTCGGGCCCCATGGCCCTAGTGTTTCAACCCCAAACGGCTCAAATACATAATTACCAATTAAATTATTGTATTTGGGCCGTTTAAGATTTTCAGCGCCTGCAGCAGCCGCCCCAGCGCAGCTCACATGACAATTTATATTACATTAAAAATTTAACACTTCAGAACTATTACAATCCGTCTTACGAGTTTTACCTCTTTGGTGAAACCGAAGGTTTTGTTTGTGCATAAGATAATTATCCAGTTTTGGAAACCCAAACTCAATGACAAATGTCATAAAGTTGAAATTCCTTCGTAACCTAATGTCAATTTATCTTATGAATTTTCGATCAGGACACGTGTCCTGACGCGAGTTTATCATTTTTAACCATCACAAAAGTGCTCAAGTTTTCACTTCAAAAAAATCTCCCTAAGAATCCGTTCTCAGTAAGCTAATATCCAGCTAGAAATTACTTTTACTTATTTAATTAAGAAAGTAAGTATAGTTACAGCCACAGTAGACATCAGAAATTGGTTTAAAAAGTTACTTTAGGCAAGTTTTATTTACTAGATGGCTCGCGATGACACGGAATCAATTTGTTTTTCCACCTTCAGAATAAGTTGAGCAGCCTCGAGTTAGGCGCATCACACTTTTTTAACTTTTTATTTGATATTAAGTACCTACCCTAATTTTGCCAATTTTCATTCCAGGTGATAGCCCTGATATGTGGGTTGTTGGTGGTGATTCTGATGGTGTTGGGGCTGGCGTCGGCAGACTGGCTGATGGCGGCAGGGTGGCGGCAAGGCCTCTTCATGCACTGTATAGACCCTGAGGCCCCCACGCCGCTGCCTTTCGACATCACTGCACAGCCCGGCTGCTATGCTGCAAGACCTGCACCTTATATCAAGTGAGTATATTAATAACGTAACATTTATTTATTTTCAGGCATCTTTGGCCCATAGATATCACAGACTAACAAACACTAGGGTAAAAAAACGATATGTCATGTGTTTGTAAATAGAACCTTAAAACTGTGTTTGATAGTAACACTTCACACTAACATATGTCACGGTGCGTTCATGTTTTGGAGTCTTACCTACCATATACATATAATCTTGAGACCAGCAGTTTAATTGCGCACGGCTACCAATCTAGCTAAGATAAACCAAAAAAAAAATACGCATCTAGGAATTTACAAGGCCTAGGTTGTCCACACATTCACAAACAATCGATAAATAAAAAAGAATCTATGGAAAAATTAAATATGATAAGAAAACAAAATTAAACAATTGACACAAATGTTCTCATCAGTGCTGTACTGACTGTGTTAGAATTATCAAACTCCACTTCGGCGAAGCCACGGGCCTCCCTATATCCCCTCCCCCCCCCCCGTATGTTGAATTACAAAAGCGATAATCTTTTGGGCGTTGAAGTTTCTTTATCAGTAGTGTTAAGCTAAGGATCCGCGCTGACGATTCGCAAACTTTTTATCCATCTTGCTAAGTATCCTGCTATCTCGACTCGGAAGTTTGTAATCCGCTTGCTAAAACCTCTTACTTTAGTTTGATGTCTAATCTCCCAACTTTCCAAGTTTGGTATCGAGTCCCAGTTTCATGATTTTCACAACAAAGATTGAAGATTGAAGTATTAGATTCTTGCTGTCTCTCTAAGGGTTGCGTACATCTATCAACACGGGATCGCATTTTTCCATGGTCCTATCCTTTTCCGTCGCTTCGATGTGGCGCTAGCCTTATATATGTCTTCGTCTTCCTGCACTTGTCACATGTTACTTGGGGTCATTGGAACACGGAACACGTGTTAATCCGGATTAAATAATGTTTATTTTTGCAAATAGGTTTTAACAAACACTTTTACACGTCGTCTTTTACAAAAAAAAAACTAGGTGAGGCCGGTGTTTCGTACTCTGAGAAGTAACAGCTGAAACAAACTCAGAGGTCATTGTCTCTTCTATAGTCTAGACATTGTTCAAGTCATATGAGGACCATGCAGTTTAGCGTCTGAGATGGTCTTTTGAAGAAATAACCACACTGATTTGAGACCACCTGTGCAGTCAGCAAGCATTTGTCAAAGATTGTGTAGCTCGACTCATAAACCAAGGAGCTCAACGACACGAAGAACAATACCAGAGTAATCCTTACTCTGGTATTGTTCTTCGTGTCTTGGTGATTTGGGTAGGCCGCATAAAGTACTCAAACTGCCAGACAAACTAAATAATTAAAAAAAATGACCCGAATAGTTCACCATATTCACAGTAATAAATAAAAATAATACAACAATTGAAAAAGTAAATAATGTCAACTAAATCTAAAAAAGTGTAAATAAAATAAGTAAGGTAAGTTTCTTTCATATCACATTCACAATCCACCATCTTTTCTTTGGTCTTCGTCTACGTTTCCATCCATCAACATAGCATGCAATCCCTAAATACGAAGTAATAAAATAAATTAAATATTTTATTCTGACCATACAAGGTGTTGTTTTGCAACCTCGTCAAATTTAAGGAGGTAACTATGGTAATGATTCTCGTCCCGAATCAATAATAAAATGGGTAGGTAATTTTTCATTTTTGTCTTTTTTACGGAAATCGGTAAGTGTGAAACATTCTTGTTTTAAACGCGGCCCGTCTGGTTCTTGCCTTATAACCTCGCTTACACACGTACAAACAATCTCAAACGTTTATTCGACAATTTCTTAGTCCCTAAACCACGTTAAGGGGGTTATTCTGAAATACTGACAAACTTAAACAACCAAAAAAATCAGCGTTTATTAATAATTAACTAGGTACCGTAATTTTAATTGATTATTTATGTCTTTCGTGACCACCTCCTGAAATTTGACGAGGTTGCAAAACAACACCTTGTATAATCTTATTCCAGTGTATGAAAGAGACGGAGCTATACAGGACGTCTAGCGCCATCTCTTTCACACTCTGGAATAAGATTAAAATAATACTGCGTTAACGACGTCATGGCAGGCCACCCGATTTGGCTACATCAATATAATGTATAATGCCGTGTTCACTGTCAATAGAATTTAAACTATTGATTTTGACTTTGGGACATAAAGACTAAAGTAATAACATCAATTTGACCAAATAAATATTTATAACGAACGAAATAAAGAATGATTAATTCTGTTGGTTATGGATGGCATGATGACAGGCGACTCTAGACAGCTTTGTAAATTATTTATTTATTGGTCAGGTAATACACATCAGTGAAAAAGAAATCAGTACGCTATGGATGTAGTTAGGTCGTGATGATAATTAATTGTTTTTAATAAATAATGAGAATTTGATTTCGTTATTTTGTGCTAAAAGCGACACAGAAGAAGAGATGACATGTGTTTTGTGATGTTTTTAGGGTTCCGTACCCAAAGGGTCAAACGGGACACTATTACTGAGACTTCGCTGTCCGTCCGTCCGTCCGTCGGTCACCAGGCTGTATCTTATGAACCGTGTTAGTTTGCCAGTTGAAATTTCTATAGATTATGTATATCTGTTGCCGCTATTACAAATACAACATATACTAAAAACAGAATGAAATAAATATTTAAGGGGGCTCCCGTACAAAAAAGTGTTTTTTTTTTTTTTCTCTTTTTAGCATGCGTTCGAGTGTCACGCATTCACTCTCGTTTTTTTATTGAAATTCTAAATAAATTTTGTTGTTGTATTATTTATATTACATAAGTTTATCGAGGTTATTCTACTCATGGAAATTGAGCGAAGGCTGGTCACACAGAATAGTCGATGCATGACTGTTTGCACGCCATCTTGCGTACCTAGTAAAACTACATAGTCACAGATCTTGTAATACTGCCATCTCTTAGTGAGTAATAGAAAATATTCCACCTAGCGTTAAAGTTATTGGAAGTCGCATAGGAAGTTTCACTTCAAAGGGAAGTAAACACCATGGGACCAACATCGTAATCGTGAACAAATCAGTGGTCCCATACATTTGCGTGTAGTAAGTTTTGACCACTCATTCCTGATAAACGCTGTACACACGGCATTTCCAGTATAACATGGCCTTGCTTTGTATAGATTTCCAATACAATGAGAGATTCGCATAAACTGGTTGATTGGTCGTCGCGCGTACAATCTTTTTCTTTTGTTGCTGACGTCGTTGTTTTAACGTCCGTATGTGTCATACAGAGCGGCGGCGGGGCTGTGCGTGGCGACGCTGGCGGCGGACGTGTGCGGCGCTCTGCTGACCGGGCTCGGCCTGCGCTCCGCCGACCACCGCACAAAGTTCCGCTACTATCGGTTCGCCGTGCTCGCCATGTCTCTAGCCCGTACGTATCACAACTTTTTATAACTTTTATTTTTGAAAATGTAACTTTAAAACTTTCACATAAAGTTTAGTTTTCGTTGCAACTAAGGTAAATTTTTTATTATGACTTTTACTATTTAGTTCTGAAATCATCTGTCCGTACGTATCTTAACTGTCTTCACAACTTATGTGATTTAGAAAAAGTAACCTTAACCTTACCTTCGCATAAAGCTTTGCTCTACGACTTGAAAATGTTACTGGCCGAATTGCGGTAAATCTTAAGATATTCCAGTAAAACCTAAAATTGACCAACTCTAATGCTAAAAGCCCGAAAAATCGTATCTTCTTTATAAAATCCTTATTTACTAAGTCATGTTGGTAATTTCTATGATTTATCAGTGTACAGGCTTTTACAGTAACACACATATTTCTTCTGCCTTCCAATTCATTAATATTCTGAGGTCAACTTAATTTATACGAAAGTAAAGTTGATATTTCTTATAGGAATAATATATATAATAAGGTTGAATAGTTTTTTGCATCACTGACTTGTTCCATTGATAATTGATGTGTTCTGTCTTGATTGGAACAATGCTTATTGGCGCTACAATTCACAGTTAGACATAATGGCAGATCTAAAATGAGTAAGGAAATGCAGTTCAAGAAAGTCAGTTCAAAAATAATTAATCAAACTTGTAACATCTATATTATTAATTTTTCATTACCTAATTTCTTTTTTTTTCAGTAATGTGCATTTTAATAGCATTAGTGATCTACCCAGTCTGCTTCGCTGCGGAGTTAAATCTGGGTAAGTATTTCTAATCTTTTCAAAATTTTCTTTTCCTTAAGAGTCCATTCTCTGCTTATTATAATAATATTTTTTGGATTTTCAGCCAGAAGAATCATTTGCAGTCTTTTGTAACATTTTTCATTGATGCACCGCTCCTATTGGTCATAGCGTGATGTTATATAGCCTATTATTTCTCGATAAATGGGCTATCCAACACTAAAACGCTTTTTAAATTCGAATTAGTTGCTGAGATAAGCGCGTTCAACCAAACAAACAAACTCTTCAGATTTATAATACTAGTATATAGATAACTAAGGCCACCTTCACACCAAACGTCTAATAGTCGTCTTTTTATAGACGTTTGTAAGTCGCCATTACCACATCAGTACTTTTACACTTACCAAAGCAATCTGCAGCTTGTTGCGGCTTATGCCTTCAGTCTTATAATAATGTCTGGACTAATTTCTGTGTAATACGTGTGTACAGGCAATAGGTCGGTGTGGGAGTTCGGGTGGGCGTATGGCGTGGGTTGGGGAGCCGCCATCTTCCTGTTCGGAGCCGTCGTGCTGCTGCTATGTGACAAGGAGAGCGAGGAGCTCTACTACAAGGAGCGGAAAGTGAGTGGCATCTAAGTTAAAGCTTTTAGAGTTCAATTTTGTTTGATGCATTTTTCATAGAAGAGTTTTTCGTAAAGAACAGTATTACTGTAATTTAAGTATTTGCAACGGTGCCAACTTTCATAATGCACCCTCTTTCAGCACGCGTAGCATGACCACTATAGACATGGGTTATGTCGACGGAAGAATCGACAAAATGACATATTTTCATTGTCTACCTGTCATTTGGTCGATTCTTCCGTCGACATAACCTGTTTCTACTGTGGTCATGCTATGCGTGATGGTTTTAAAGTGAAACTTTTATTACATCGTCTCAAACTTTTTCGTCTGTGTGTTGCATGTCGCGTGACGCTCGGCCGCGGAGTAGGGATAAAGTGAAAGGCGCTCTAACGAGCGCCTTTCAATTGATCCCTACTCCGCGTTTTATACGTTTTATCCCCTTAACAGAATATTATACCAAAAATTGTTGGTTAAATGTCTATAGTGTGAAAAAAAGTTTCACTTTTACCCTGGTTTCATAAAACCACACAATTCTTTTTTATAAATTCTTTTTAGCGCGTCGACTTTATTCTTATAGGAATTGGTTTTATCCGTAAGTTTCCAAACAATACAATTAAGTGAGGGTCCGTGCATGCTACAAGTCGTGTTCCCCTAGGTGGTGAGCGCGGAAGGCGGCGCGCGCCCCTAGGGCCGCGGGCGCCTGCCCGACCTGGTGCCGTGAGGCGCGCACTAGCGCCCCCGCACCGCGCGCGCGCTGGGTCTGAGCGCGCGCGCACACGCCTGACGAGCCTGACCGCCGCGCACGAGCCCCGGCCCCCGCCGCCCCCTCCTACTGACTGATCGACTACGACAAACAAGCTTTTACTCAAAGATGGACAGTTGCTATATTTTGAAGATGATTATATTCCCTTGATTGTCTTTCAAGACGATTTGTCTGTATTCATATGCACGTTTTTGAACTATTAACTTGTCGTTCGAGCCGGTCCTTCGGGTTTGGCGCGTTCGGACCGCGTCCGGTTGAGACCGCGCGCGGTCGCGTCACTTGGCGGTGGGGAGCGACCTATCGATGCAGTTTTTGGGCCATCGCGACAGTAGCGACGGTCCTGTTGTTTTTGTTGTTCGAAAATATCATAGTACTTGGGCTGATCAAAATTATAATTATTGCATCGCGTTGATTGCGAGTCGTACTGAATTTTACTGTAATATAAACTATAATTGTGCAACCGTAATAGACTAAAAAGTACTAGTTTTTGGCTACTTCCAGTGTAAGTGCTATGATTCTTTTGTAGACACCCAGTTTCTTTTATTTATGTTTAGTTCACTTAATAGTTTTGTAGGACTTACTTCGGTTGATTATCAATTATTTTGTGGCATTATGTTGATTCGTAAAATTTATTTTGTATCAGTTTAGAGCGTTGAAATTATGAAAAAAAAAGATCTGAAAATTGAAATGAATTTGAATCTACTTTTTCAAGGATATATTTTGTGATTTATTTGTAATATTTTTTTATAGTTAGGTATAGATTGATATTTTAGCAGCCGGTTGTCGATCCTCGGCTTTACTCGCTCCCGCGATGGGCGGACACATTCAGCTAACTGTGTGTACTGTCGTACCTCGAATGTAATCCGTTCCAAAGAGCGTTACTTTTATTTATTCGCTTTAATTTATTGTTCGTCTTTAGTTGTGTGTGTAAATATCGTTTTTATGATGTCGTACGGCTTCTGTTGCATCTGGGGTGGCGTGTGCAGGTGTGTGTGGGTCGGTGTGTGCGATGTCGGCGCAGCGCGGCTTCACCGCCCGGGCAGGCGACCCACTGGACTGTACCGCTCGCTCAAATATATCCGTATCGCGTACTACTTGCGTCTTTTGTAATGCGAACTCGTATTATAGTGTTAGTGCACGACTAGTGTAGGACAAGTGAGAGTGCGTCACGACCGTGTACCGGCCACCGGTCACGTGAGATTATCGGACTATGACTACTGAGATATTTAAAGGAATTAAATATATGTATTTGATTAAAGTTACCCTTTAGTATGATAATATTATACTTCACATTATTGAAAAACTATTTTATTAACGATTATATGTACACATAGAAATCATGTCTGTCTTCGTACACAGATTCATATACCTACTAATTTGAGATTGTTTTCCAATGTGTTAGTGATGTCTAGAATCTCGTATTGATTTTACTGTATTGTGAATCTCATAAGTTTGGAATTGAAAATTATTTAAAAATTATATTTTCTTAATATTTATGTAAACATAGGTAATGGAACAATTAATTGATGAATAACTTCGTAATTAGTAATTAGCAGTAATATGTGTAAGTGTAATATTTGTGGACATTGTTATAATAACATGCCGTGCGTGTTCGTTTGACACTGTGAAATTAAAATTTTGTATTTATTGTGGTATGTTCTTGGTCATGGCTTTAATTTTCTAAAGGATATTTTTTATGATCAACGCATTAATCATTTTTTAGAATTATGTAAACTATTTTCGTATTTTATTTGTGCAAGTAAATTTATTTAGAACCTCACTAATTAAAGCATAATTAATAGGTTCGTCATAAGATCTGGCCTGAAGAGTACTGTTTATGTAGTTATAACATTATTTGTGATACAAGCAGCTATTTGTAATTGTAGATGTGAGAGGCTTTGCATAATTCGTGTTTTCATGTCGTGGGCGCAGAAGCTTGTGCGGTTTGACAACGATTTCAATGTGAATTTTCACGTACACTTGTCGATAAAGCATAATTGTTTATAGTAAAAATATAATAATGAACTCTCTAAACTTCCCATAACGGTATAAGAAACTTAGCTCATCTCGACCTTCCATTCGCGAAGCCCGTTCATTCGCCCTTAGTCACTACTTTTTAAGTTTCATGGAAATATCTACATTAAAGTATGAATAGCTTGATTTATTTTAAAACTTGATTGACTTGATTTAGTTTTGTCATTTTTAACACATCCTCATTTAATTTTAAGCTTTACTTTAGAATTAAATCAGAGTTTTATTTGAGTACAAGGCTAAAATTAGAGATTAAGTTACAAAAGTTAAAAAAGCAACTTCTGTCGCTATCGACATTAGTCCGTTAAATTTGAATAAATCACACTGCCATGTATTTATCTTACATTTTCTTTGTAAGACATATTAATTTTACTGTAGTTTTAATGAATAACATTAAATTATTGAATTTCATAATGTAAGTGTACATTTTACATAGAAATGATAACCCCTTTGTAATTGATTATGAATGACATTAGCTACTTAATTTTATGCACCTCAAACAGTACTTGGACACTGTGTTTTTCTCTGTATAAATTAACAATACAAATCTTCATGTCAATGGAATTTTACAATACAGTATTTCTAAGATGTTGTTTTTACGTGTAAATCAACTTTTTTCCCTCACATAAAATTAAATCATGTTACAATGTACAAAAATAAAATAAAAATAGTTGCAGCTGTCCAAGTGCATCAGTTAAAAAATTTCTATTTCATTAGACAAATTATGAGTCATATCAAATGAGATTGAATAAAGTAACTAGTAAAAAAAATGTGTGTATATTATTTTCTTCCTGTTCTTCCGCGCCACAATCTTGGAATGTTCCCAAAACTCTCCTTTGGCACGACATCCATGCGCTAGATTGTCGAAATACTACTCAAGCAAAAATCCACGTGTTGCACCAAAAAAGTCTTGTCTACATCCACACGGGCCTCAAATACATGTTGGCCTAAGGGTTAAAATGGAGTTAACATACAACCGTATTGGAATACAGTATCTCCAACTTCGGTTGTATACGGGTTTTTTTTATATGCTTGAAGAAACTTGGTTTTCTTGAAATAGCGTATCATGATCGCGTCATGATATTCTAGCGAAACAATATCTGTGTAAGGATTGAAATGAGGCATTTATTTCCTTCAATTTTTTTTGGAACAAACCATCTGAAATCTTCAGGGCTCGAAACTAGCCGCGGCGCTGCCTCCAATCTCTTCTAGTTCGCTTTCTATGAAATAATTCTTATGAGAAGTGACAGTACGCCTGTTTTCCCTTTGTTCTTCTTCCAATGTTATTCTACCAAAACCACATTCCATATCAGATTTAACGTTGTGAAGTTGAAGATGTCCACCCTTGCCGGAAGACTTGGAGCATTCCACTGTGTCGGTCGTTGTTCTTCCTTTGGTGTAAGTTCAAGTGTCCTCCCCGCCCACTTCGAATGTCTTGTCAAGGAGTGAGTTTTTTGTGGAGATCTTTACGCCCCAATTGTAACCTTCAGCCGATGTATAGGTCTCTACTGTAAACACGGTGTGTGTTTACTTGCAGCCGGTGTTTTGGCAGTGTGCGTAGTCGCAGCGGAAAAATGTCGAATTTCTTAATTTCAGTTAAGCAGATATTTAGTGTATGACCTCGTGTAATTGTGTATGGTAAGTACAAATTTGTGTATCCAGCCATTGGGGAGCTATTCAACAAAAACTGTTTCCGCTGGAACTACGTCATCCTAGCGGCACTTTTTTTATCCTATGCACGTACATGAAAAAAAATACATTCAATAATTAGTGTATAAGGAGAGGTAAATGTGTATGCTTGAATGAAATTTGTGTGTCATAAAACTGCGAAGATAATCAAGTTTCCGCTGCGCTGACGTTTGGCTATTTGATGAAAATCATATAAAACAGCTATAACATACCGTTCAGAAGATATACACGTAAAAGTAAAATAAGGTTATTAGGTCCAATTACTTAAAATAGGAACTCTAGAGCCTAACTTATTACGTTTACTTGTATCTTGTAAGGGTCTACAATGCCTTGCCAAGTTTCATTTATGTGGTCTTAGTAATTAATGAGCAATGGCATAATTTACTACGACTGGACCACTATATTGTATGACATCGGATTGCAGGACTTTTTATTGGTAAAGCAGACTAAACTTATTCCGATAATTAGTGTATTAATGCAACTATTCACATGTAAAATTTCAGGTTATTTCACTAAATAATTAAAGAGATGGAATAAAAATACCAGAACAACCGCAATTCATGAAAAAACCGACCAAGTTGGAATGGCTACAAAAAAGCGGCCGTGCAGTATATAGAGCTAACGTTCTAAAATTTCCAGTGTTGTACCATAATTGGATTGGTACAGGTGGGCACACAATTCTTAAACAAGTAACAATTAATTTTCGTAATAAAAATAGTATTTCTGTTGTTTGTTTCTCAAACTTAAAAAAATCAGTGCGTGGAGTCCCTCCCCGCGCCCTTTCTCGTTAAAATAAAACAGAACATTTTAGAAAACTTAAGATTTATTGACAAAAATCTGCATTTAGGGTTGTTGTGTTCCATACTTGCATAATTTAACAATACATTACTACAAAATTAAATCTTATTACAAATTACATGATCAATTTTATCAATCACATTTTAAGGTGGATTACTGGAATTCGCATTTTTTAACATAGGATCATGATAGTTTGGTTTACAGGACTAAGGGCGTATTTTAGCAATGACTGTAAACACGATCAGCACATCATAACCACGTTCAATTTCGTTCGGTTCTGATCGCGTTCAGCATCATCAGTGAAATCCGCTCTTAATCTTTCATATATTAATGTTATAATTAGACTTCGACACCCGAAATGGCCTTTATGCTTGCAATTAATCTTTTGTTAGCATCCTTATAGTCGACAGGTGTTACGTTCATCACGGTAGTCTTCAGGCGGGCTTCATCCTATAAAATATATTCACATGAATTGTCTTAAATAAATAGTACTAAAACGTACATGAGCCGCATTCAATGGTCGCAAGTGCGTTCTGAGATAGGGTCGATCATCATCTGGCTAGCCTTTTCCCAAACTTTGTTGGGGTCGGCTTCCATTCTAACCAGATGCAGCTGAGTATCAGTATTTTACATGAAGCGACTGCCTATCTGACCTCCACAACCCAGTAACTGGGTAATACGAAACCCCTTGGTAAGACTGGATGTCAGACTTTTGGCTTCTGACTACTCGTAACGACTGTCACAGATCTACAAATGACAGCCGGGACCAACGGCTTAACGTGCTTTCCGAGGCACGGGGTAAACTCGCTATGTAATTATTGTCACCCAACCACGGACCGGAGAGCAGCGGTGGCCCAGTGGTGGCAGCCCCGACTTACGAGCAGTATGCCGTGGGTTCGAACCCAGGCAGGCGCATTACTTGGTGTAATTTATTTCATCACCGCTGCCCTCAAAAACGGTGAAGGAAAACATCGGGAGGAAACCGGCATGTCCTAGAACTAAAAATTCGAAGACATGTGACATCTACCAACCCGCACTGGGCCCGCGTGGTGGATTACAGCCCACTCCCTCTCATAAAGAGGAGGCCTGTGTCCCAGCAGTGGGAACATAATAGGCTAATGATGATGATGAACCACGGACCGACCTCGGCAAGCACGGCCTCACTGCTGCTGTTATTGCTACAGAGAAATGTCTAATGGAAAAACTTAATAATTCTTTGCCGGATTGGGGAGTCGAACCCAGGACCCCACCTTCCCCACGCCCACAGTCGCGCTTGCGACCTCCAGACCAATGAGGAATCATGGGAATTACAACGTAACTGAAATGATAGGTCTTTATTATCCACTTCATTTACGTCCGTATTTCGACAGATACAAGCGTGGTTTAAAAATCATTTCCAACAAAATAATGTGGGTGTTCTATTAGGTACACCTCTGCGGCCTCGGCCCAATTCTTCTGGCATTACAGGCGTGATCCCGTATGTTATGTTAACACTATCTGTGCTAAGCACCCAGAATATCGGTCGAACAATTCTTTCGTGTACGTCAACCCGCCTCCCGAGTCGTCGTTATACGTAGTTATAATGACTTGTGCATACAAGTAAAAATGAATTATTTGAACTTAGCAGCTCCAAACTCAAGGTCTGCCAACGTGCCGTGGAGCGCAGCATTCTAGGCGTCAAACTAACCGACCGTGTAAGCAATACCACACTGCGCTCCAAAACACAAATTACTGATGTTGCTCAAAAAGCCGCTAAGCTGAAGTGGGACTGGACTGGCCACGTCTGCCGTATGCCCAATTATCTGTGAACCAAAATAACCACTTTCTGGAGCCCTGACACAGCCAGGCGCGGTAGACCTCGTAAAAGATGGCGGGACGTGATAAACAAGACCAGCAGTCCACCAGGCCCTGGATCGAGACAATTGGAAGTCATGGGGAGAGCTTTTGCCCCTTTTGTGTTAAACAAAATAATGTACTTACATTGTAAGTCTCCATTTTAGTGCGGAACTTGAACACGAAGCTCTTGAACTTGACTTCCTCGAACATTTGCGTGTACGCCGTCTTGTCATACTCGAACATACGGCCGATCTCCGCGACATTAGTACCGAGCATCGCTTCCGCTGCTTCGTTGAACGCCGTTATGCGCTGGTCACCGGTGGCATCTGATACATTTGCCTATAATAAAAGGATTGGTTGTAGGAGATAGAAGATGCCTTATGATTGTCTTTGGCGTATTATCCAGTAATTAAAAATTTAATTAAGTAAATTGTGGCTCAGATTGAATGAGATAAAGTACATTTTTGTGTACTAGGCAAGCTCACTTAGTCGACCTCGTCATAAAAAGAAGGTATTTTTACGACTATGTGACAGTTAGATCAACAGGTGCAACGGGTGACGTGTCAATTTACAGGGTATTGTTGTAGAAAGTGCTAAAGCAATTGACTATGCATGTTTTATTTATGAAATTGACTTGTAACATGCGCATAATTTCAAACATCACAACACTCACCGACAACAAAAGTCTATATTTATAATTAGGATATTCTCTATTGCACTTTTCGCATCTGTAAAGCCCATTTTCTTGATCGACGAGTTTTTTGTTACACTGTTCTTGCGGACATGCTTTGTATACTGCGTTATCGGCGAAGGTGAATGTTAGTACTCCTAAAAGACTGAAATAGTCTCCTTTGTCGCCTGAGCCGAGTTGACGGGCCTCTGCGTCGGAGAATGTGATCCATTCATTACTGCCGCCCGTGTAGCCTCCAGCTCTGTAAAATTTAAAAGATACTTTCTAAAGATATTGTTTGGCATTCTCTCCTCGAATATAATTATTATTGGTAACCCTGTCAAGAGAAGTGATTTTGCTGCGAAAAATAAGTTTTTATATATTTTGAAATCCTTGTTCACATTCTTATGTACGGGTATGCACATTATTCCCATATGAATAAAGTCCATAACAACCCCTGACTTAGTCAAGTACAGTTTTTAGGGTTCCGTAGCCGAATGGCAAAAAACGGAACCCTTATAGATTCGTCATGTCTGTCTGTCTGTCTGTCCGTCCTGGACTACACAGCTGAAACTTGGTAGGTAGATGTATTCTGTGAACCGCATTATGATTTTTGTACAAAATTTAAAAAAAAATATAGATAAGGATATCCTCCCATACATGAAATTGAAACTAAAAAAAAAAAAAAAACTATCAAACCTATACGTGTGGGGTGTCTATAGATAGATCTTTAAAAATGACATTGAGGTTCCTGAAACCATTTTTTTTCAAAGTCAATTGTTTGAAAGATAGACACTTCCAAAGTGGTAAAACGAGTGTGCCCCCCACCCCTCTAATTTCTAAAGTAACAGGAGAAAATATCTGAAAAAAATATGGGGATGTAGACCGTAAAAAAAACTTTCAAGATTTGATATGTAGTTTTTGAGATATGGGACTTTTTCACCAAACTGCAGCAGTAACTTTGTTTTTCATTAACTTACTATGAAAAACAAATTTAGTTTTGCGGTTGAGCGAAGGTTTACTAATGAATGACCGTTCAAAACATTGTCATTATATTGTTTGGGGCTATGGAACCCTGTGTGCGAGTAAGACTCGCATTTGGCCCGTTTTTTTTAACTACTGGTTGATACCAACAGCTTGTAGAATAGGTAAGAAGATCAGTGGTGTTCAGACGAATCTCCCTTACCCTGATCTCGATAATGCGGCCTAAAACATAAAGACATAGTAAACAACTGTTTACCTAGCAGAAATATTGACTATCTCCATGTCAGCGCCGCCGTTGTCGTACCAGCCTCTCAGTTTGTGTGCCTCGGGCAAGTCGGGGTTCAGTCGGATTATGGAGCTCGCCAAACAAGACAGGGACTTGCTACCGTTGAACTCAGACAAACGGGCACCCTACAATATCAGATCAAGGTTAGTATGGTGAAACAGTTGATGCAAATTGTGACTTATGCACATTAAAATAAGATTATAAGATTTTAAAAATATGGAATATCTACAAGGACATTTTTTATTGCAACGGAAAGAAATATGTCAGGGAGCTTTTACACACATATTGCGTTTCTGGATAGCTTTTGTAAGTGCCAGCATTCGGTTGCATCTCTCACGGAGTTAAATTGTTCTTTTGTGAGTTAGTTTGACAAAAGTACTTACTTTTACAGCTATGACTGGGTTTGTGTTGCTATCAAAGTTTTCAGCTTCTTTTCCCCACATAGTCAAGACAACCTGAAATTTTAATAACAATTTTTCTATACATAACAATTTATTTCTTACATAGTATAAAACAAAGTCACTTCCCGTGTTTTGCACGCTATTCATCAATAGACAGAATGATTCAAAAGGAAGGTTTATATGTATCCCTGAAAAACACATCAAAATTTCCACGCGAACTAAGTCGCGGGCAGCACCAGTAGTTGTGTATAAAAACCATAAAATACCATCCGCAAGTCAAGGTTATGATGATGGCAAATGAACTTCTAATGTTACAAACTTTTGTCGTGTTTTCACTGATAGTTATGACCATGATCAAGTCTTACTAACCGCGCCTCCAGAGTTGTCGACAAGAGTTAGTTCTCTCTTCTTCAGTAATTTTCCTGTACTTCTAGCAGTCAGCTCTTGGAGGTCTGCTGCTGACTTGCATACACCTACTATATCTGAAAATGGAGAAATACTTGTTTGATAAAGATGATCCCTCCTGATGTGTCTTCTTTTTTCCTGTTAGTACTTAGTGGAACTAAATAATTCTCACAAAATCAAATCAAGGATTTAGTCTCTGTAAAAATCTTTTTTCTTTTTGATGACGAATTTCTACTGAGGTTTTATCAAGGTTTTTTTGGCAAGTGATCTAAAACGGAACTAACATCGCTATATTTCGTCTTTGAGTGCCAAAAAATTCTTGTAGCTTGAAATGTAAGTAGTGATATTCTTACCTAGTAAAGTGTCAACATTTTTCGCTGCAATCTCATTAATAGGCACGAAGTCGAACTTAATACTGGGCACACTGGACGCATCCTCCATACACTCGGCAACCACAGTGTTGGCTGTGAATGTCATCTCATAGTCATTCTTCATACTGGTGTACTGCTTGTTAGCTGTTTTTAGCTGACAACGACTTATGTAGTATACTTTGTCAACCTGGAAGCATAGTAACACATAAAGCCTACTCTTTGGAAAACTCACTTTATGTTCATCTGATAGGAGATCCCATATTTTGCTAGATAAGTTATGAACTGTCAAGGTACCCAGATGACAAACTTTAATCATCACATTGTCTGTAATCACAAGCAAACAGACATTGCAGCCATGCTTATTGACTAAAACACGCAAAATGTAATTTAAAACTTTTGCTGCCAAGTTCAAATAATTTGTTTGAACTCATATGCACAGGTCAGCTATAGATACATATAAAAACGACTCGGGAGGCGTGTTTCAGGCACATACAAATTATTGTTCGACCCATATGCTAGGTGCTTAGAATCGAAAGTATTAATTCAGTAATGTATCTCACCTGTATCATATCATAGAACTTATCACATTCGTTTTTAAAGGCTGTAGCTCTGATTTCTCCACTGTCATCACAGAGGTCCATACTAAACAGTTTGCCTTCACCTCGGGCATTGTTCCAAACGCGTATATCTGACTTTGACATCACGCGAGCTTTAATCACCCACCTAAGTAAACAATATCATGTATGAAATTGTGTGATAACTTTTTAACAGGATATAAACATAGGTAATTGAAATATCCAATTAATAATTAATGCTGATAAATGCTTCGCCATCAGAAGCCATTTTAAATTGAGTGTATTATAGCAGCCATTTATACATTAAGTATTTAAGTGGCTAAGCAAATAGATTTCATTTTCATGTCAATAGCAAAAACTTTTTGAAAAGATATGGCTTTTATGTACTGTTGCAAACATCGAAGAATAAAGATGACTTACTTATTCTGATACGGACTGAGGCTGGCAATGGGATGAGTCATCTGTGAAGACAGTATGCTAGAATCAAGGTTTGCGGACGAAGTAGGTGCCAATGACATAGGAGCAGGGCTGGGGCGGGGCGCGGGTGTCGCTGCGACCTGCGCAGGCGCCGATGACGCTCCTGCTGCCTCTTCAGTCCATGTCTGGGGGTTGCCCAGCTTCTTGCCCACCTCACTACCAGGGGCTACTATTGTGATATCCAAGATGATCATCACACGCCTGTACCACAACAAAGTTTAGTATAAACAGATTGGGCAGAGAGTTACACTTAATACTTGATGAAGGCAAATTTTGTTGCAACTAGCTATTCGTTTTTTTATCCATGCATCAGATTCAAAAGACATAAAGAATAAAAATAATTGGTGAAATGAATGGCAATTTTTAATTCCAAGATTGTGTCAAACTTACTTCTCTCCTTTCCCAGTATTTTTCAAGAGTGAAGTGACAAAACGGTCAATCTGCACAACGGAGTAATCAGACAGTTCTCCTGATATCAATTTGTCATTTAGTTGAGTAGCCAGCATTGCGAAACTATGTGAATGTTTGCCATCAGACACAAGTAGACGAAACCTCTCATTGGCACCACTTCCCTGGATCTTTTTGCTGCCCAAAACTTGCATTATGGGCTTATCATATACTCCACCATTCATTATTACCTGTAATGTGTCAATAAACAAAATTTGTATTGTTATGACTGAAACTAAGATAGCAGGGAAGTCATTGTAGTTACATGGACTAGCTATCTTACAGTATCTATATTTTATATATCTATTGAAGATGTTATGTGTGAAAATTAAAAATTTAAAAAACCTCCGACGGACAAAACCTCTTAAAAAACCAAAAATTAAATTAATCCAAGCGTCGTAGCGTCGGGGGACCGCTAAGTAGACCGCTTAGTACATAAAAATATATATACAAACAAAGCGGACCCCCGACGCTTTGTCCGTCGGAGGTTTTTTAAATTTTTAATTTAATTTTTATTTCATGCTTTTTAAACTTAAATTATTTTTTCTTAGCCTTGACTGTCCCACTCCTGGGCATAGGTCTACTCCCATTCCTTCCACTTTTCTTGGTGTTGCGCCTCTTCTCGCTTATTAACGAAAACAAGGAAAGATATGAATTTAAAAAAAAAACTTGAGCTTATAGGGGGGAGGGGGGGGTGTGCAGCCTACCCCCCTGGCGATGCCCATGGTGAGAAAGTAACAAGAATTCAAATTCCTAATCAACTAGACCCGTAGAAGTTGTTTAATTCATCAACTAGAAAAGAGGTGATGCGCTTCAAACGGCTGAGCAGATTTTCTCGAAACATAGCTAAGAACACTCTCAATTAAAATACCTTTCAAATGACACCAATTTTATCTAAATCGCTTCATCCGTTTGGGAGCTACGATGCCACAGACAGACACACAGATACACACGTCAAACTTATAACACCCCTCTTTTTTGGTCGGGGGTCTTTTTTGGCACTAGTGACTGAAAAGTTGTGTTGTTGGTTTGGGCATGTGATGCAGAGGAATGAGAAAAATGTCATGAGGAAAGTGAGTATGAATGTGGAAGGGTATAGAAGTATAGGAAGACCAAAAAATGATGGATGGACTGTTTTAAGGATGATATGGCAAGAAAGGAGGTGTGCGATGAGATAACAAGTATGGAAGAAGAAGACATGCTGTGCCAACCCCAAATAAATTGGGATAAGAACAGGAGAATGATGATGACCTAATAAAGATGTTTTTTACTATTGATGATGGTAGGTATTTGTAACTTATTGGCTAGTTTTGTGACAAACAAATTAGACAACTACCCTCCGTACTAGTTATAAACTTTGCGACTGTCTCAGATGTACATAGTATAAGCAAACTAAACAGATAAACTGCATGTTAAGTTTATAATATTACTTAATATAGGTGATGCAATAAGAACTACCCACATTGCTAACACAGTTATACTTTCGCTTCTCCACTCTTCACAATTTAATGTTGTGTTAGTCAATCAATAATACAACCTAGGTGATATAGTCTGACTTGACATTTAAGGAAAACAAAAAATGCATCATACAACATACACAATATACAATTTAATAAGACATGTTAAGAGCGTAAAGTAACACACTTATCATGTCTTATTAAATTGTACATTGTATATTTTTAATATTATAAAAAAGATGATGATGATTAGTATGTCTTGTGTTTGCACTCACCAACCAAAACCAGTTAGACTACCTTGCTAAGAGTATTGATAAATAAGTATGTTGCTATTTTTATTGATAACATAACTTTGAAAAATAATCTGAAATACTAAGTTTGTACATTTAGTATCAATCATTATCCTTTAGCTGAATTACTGGCACTGCATCTCAGATAAGTATTGTGACATTGGATTTGGAGGGCATAATTTCGAACAGTCTATGTTCAGTTTAATATGTTCACTAAGTACAAGTTACAACCTGTCCGAATAAAACGATGCTCCCGGCCCCGTTTATTCTTCATAAATGTTTGAGCATATCTATGACGCCCCAATGACCCATATTTATATTAAATTTACAAACAAATACTAGATTATACTTGCTGTATAATAGTTTAGATTAATTCATAGTCGAAGCAACAAAAATGAGTCGTAGTTGTAAAGCAAAAACTTACCTCAAGAGAGCCTTCTGATAGTTTGTGGCTCATTTTGGAAGAAATTAACTTTCTGCTCCTGTTTTAATAATTCTGCTAGAAGGAGAGCCAGGGATTATAAATCACAATACTGTCTAAATTATTATAATTTATAGAAATAAAAATTTAACGAACGCCGGATCGGTATTATTCGCCCAGGCGCGAAAATTTGACATATTATTGAGTTGACAACTGTCACTCTGTCTGTTAGAATGCTTTAATTATCTATGAAATAGTGTTGCCATTTTGCTTCAATGAAACCATTGAAAATAAATCATAGTATTCAATTCAATGGGCTTTTTCCACATGCTGGGACCGATAGGCTGGTTGATTGAACTTACTAAAATATTATGATAATTAGCGATTTCACTCAGCCCATCCCAAAGAGTAAAACCAAAAAAAAAAAAAGGCCAAACGGTCCATCCAACGTTAAACAACGATGGGCCTACGTTACGTCCAGAAAGAGCGTACAACTTGTGCAAAATTGAGCTGCACCATTTCGCGCGATACGTGCACTCACTCGCGCATAAACTGGATGCAACCCAGAAGTCTCTAGTATCTACTATCTAGACTCGCGCGCACCAAGCGCTGAAACACACGCGAGTCGAGACTTAGGCGAAGGGATCGCATATTCTCACAATGTTTGTGGATGCGATGAATTGGCGACTGTCTGTTTGCCCCGAATTGGATAGAACTGTTTTTAGCAAACCAAGAAAACAATAACACATGTGTACCATCAAAACCATTTATTTCACGAATAACAACATTAATCACCACAGCAACTTAATTACCGTTCTATAACAAAATAATACTTACAACCAGAAATATGCACCTTTATAAAATATAATATCACAATCGATTTTCACTTGGATTCAATCCAATGAACTAACTAAATAATGTAACAAGTAAGTTTTCAATGAGGATTAAAGATCGATAATAGACATATTATAAAATATGACAGTACTATGTATTTAAACAGGTTATTTGCAATTTTTTTAAGTAAGTAGATGCATTACGGACCTACAAACAATGGTTTTCAAAGTAATCCCGTCACTCGCACTCGATAAACAAATCTATTATGCTAAAAACTAGTCAATTTTAAACGATTTCGGTCAGAATAAATTCAACGTTTAACGAATTCAAGTTAAATAGCTTCGTAATGAGAAGGGTCAGTCAACCGCACATCAGTGGTAACAATTTGAGATTGTCAGCGGCTTTACGATCTAGCAATTAAAGGTGGTTTTCATAGCGCAAGTGTTACCACTTTTGTACTGTACACAATTAGCGATATCAAAGTATGGACGCTATTTGGCCAAATGTAACAATTAAGCAAATAAAAGTCCAACGATCAAATCACCTCTTTGCGAAGTGTAAAACTATTATCAGTCGATGATTAAAAACTATTTAAATTTAGAATCCATCGATGCTGCCGGGACGCCTATGGTCAGTTTGTGGCACCAAGTAGCCGTAGGAGTCTCTAGCGGCAGCCACCATTGCTGCGAAGCCAGCGGTTGGTCCAAGCTCGGTCGTTGCGTGGCCCTTATCTCGGAGAGATGCGATGATTCCCTGATAAAAGAAAATAAAAGATTAAAATATCTACCGATTAAATTACAGCGACCGAAATACCAATAGGTAATCCAATCGTTTAAAATAACATAGGGTAACCTAACATCACACCTGTCCCTAAAGGAGGTAGGCAGAAATATGAAAGAATCTCCGATCCCTCTTTCCTCACATGGTTACGCGTTCTAACTGTGGGTTGAACTTTGACATGCAGCAACATGATAATCATATTTAAAGGTGTGGTACATACAGACCATGACAAGAGAACGTTGTTCAGTTGGTTCAACTTTTTCTATAGGACCAACATCACAACCGCGAAAAAATAACCTTAAATGTGACCACAATTTATTTCTGCTACACGCTGTATTTTCTCTCTCATTTTTTAGGTACATACATAATATCATGCATCTGTGTATACTGCAGATATCTGTATGATTTTATCACTAATCTAACTAACTATCAATGAACTTTAACTTTAGGTACCTACTGTTTCGTCACTAAACTCAAGGGGATTTCCATGACACAGATGTATCTGGCTTTGTTTTGATAAAATGTTGAGAAATCACATTGCAAAGGTAGAAAACGGGTGTGGTACATGGTAGTCATGATGTAACTAAGCAATCAATGAAAACGGAAAGTGTGCTTCGGACACGTAGGTATAACTATATCTAAACTACAATACGCAAAACACGTTCTACCCATTAAATAGATAAGTTTTAGTAAAACATTCTTGAATATCGAGGATAAAAACCAACTTTAGCCTCTAATAGATGGGTACTACTGCTGCTGCCGAGCATAAACTCTTGGATTCGATTCTTCGGTGGAGCAAAGTGTGCGCATCTCTTTTTTTAGGGTTCCGTACCCAAAGGCTCAAACGGGACCCTATTACTGAGACTTCACTGTCCGTCCGTCCGTCCGTCTGTCACCAGGCTGTATCACATGAACCGTGATAGCTAGCCAGTTGAAATTTCTACAGATTATGTATCTCTGTTGATGCTATAACAACAAATACTAAAAACAGAATAAAATAAATATTTAAGGGGGCACCCATACAAAAAAGTGCTAAAAAATTTTTTTGCTCGTTTTTATAAATAATGGTTCGGAACCCTTCGTGCGCGAGTCCGACTCGCACTTGGCCAGTTTTTTCGATACCTACTTCTCTAAAGTTCTCTATTACTCGTCGTCTCGGAACTGACACCTCTTATCTTACTTATTTTATGTTATTTAACCATAAACAGATCTACGTTTATCGTTAATCAATTCTTTGAATAGCAAACAATCTATTTTCATCACCATTGAGCGAATGTTGTTTGTGTTACTTTTCATTTGAATACATCTACTATTATTGTTCATGAACAATACAAATAGGCTGTACATTTATTGTCCACCGAACTATACACAAGTCGGTCACGGTAGATTACGTAATTTAAACTAGCTATTCATATACTTAATAGTCGTACCCATCTACTAAAACACATTTTCTATTGGTACATAACATAGTCTACGACAAATACATATTAGTAGATAATAGTTAGTACCTAAGTAACGTAGTTATCTGAATCATCGCGGGCAAAATGATAGGAAAATCATTTGAGTAAGATTGTGTAGATAAGGGAAAACACTTCTAATAAACAATAGGCCATGTTCTGATGATTTGGGCCCAATCGGTTTTTGGCAATGGCTACGATTATGAATAGGTACTTGTAGAATAGAATCTACTGGGCCCATATGGTAGATTATAGTTAAGTCCCTCTCATGGAGTGAGGTCTGGGGTCAGTGCCATCATTATAGGCTGCTCGCTGATTGTGCGGGCAATCAAAGAAATAGATATACAGAGTGTTTGGTGCATCGTTTGCCAAATCGAATAGGCCGAAAGGAGAGGTCATTTGCTATCTCTTCACGCCCCATAACTCATTCCTTGCCTCACCGGCTTTTTTATGACAACTTTTTAATTTAAATTTTGAATAATTCCAAAATTCAACACTTTAGGTCTAATAAAAAAATAATTTTGATGTGTACTCTTCTATGATTCTATCAAATACAAAATTACTTGCTAGGAACAATTACTTTCTTTTTGAATAGCTCGTAAAGTTTTTGTAAAAGAAAAATAAACTTAAAACTCAACTCTAAATGGCTATAAAAAAAAACTAAAAGCGATCGGGATCTTCGAATACCTTTAAAAAGTTTTCTAGTTTGTCCCCTTTCCAACGGTATGCAATACGCCCAAAAAAACGTTTAATATATTTTCATTTTTAACTAAATGTTTAATCGTGACACTAGGCTGATATTCGAAATTACAGTAAGAACAGTAGTTTTAGCATAAATAACATTAGGCACATTAGGGAACACATAGGGCCATCCCTCCTAATCCATGATTCTGGAAACTGACGTATCATTTGGTACTCCCTGACAGTTAAACTCCAGGGAGCGGGACAACCGTCTTGTTGAAGTACAAAAGACATGTCTTCACGGAAAATTAGCAGCTCAGCTAACAATAAGGGGAAGTCTGTTTCGGTGTTTTGGGATGGCTATTTCATGACCTCCACGTTCCCCAGACTTAACTCCGTTAGATTTTTACGTCTAGGGACGAGCCAAATAAATTGTCTACGCCTTGGAAATCGTGACAAGGGAGGATTTAGTCCAACACATTGATGTGGCTTTCGTGACTATCAAAGCAAAAATACGTTTACGCAAAACTACAGTCGAGATAAGACGAAGATGCCGCGCGTGCATTCGCAACAGTCGGACAATTCGAACAAGATTTGTGATTTCAGTTTTTTTTTTTTAGTTTCATTTTAATTCTTAAAATGTTGGTTCCTGTTTAAGAAAGAGATAGGACACTACGCACTAGTGGCATAACAGTATCTATCTACTTACTTGAGGCATGTTATTTATGCTAAAACTACTGTTCTTACTGTAATTTCGAATATCAGCCTAGTGTCACGATTAAACATTTAGTTAAAAATGAAAAGATATTAAGCGTTTTTTTTTTGGCATATTGCATACCGTTAGAAAGGGGACAGACTAAAGAACTTTTTAAAGGTATTCGAAGATCCCGATCGCTTTCAGTTTTTTTTTTATAGCCGTTTAGAGTTGAGTTTTAAGTTTATTTTTCTTTTGCAAAAACTTTACGAGCTATTAAAAAAGAAAGTAATTGTTTCTAGCAAGTAATTTTGTATTTGATAGAATCATAATAATCAAGAGTACACATCAAAATTAAATCGAAATTTTAAGTCTAAATATTTTTTTATTTGACCTAAAATGTTGAATTTTGGAATTTTAATAAAATTTAAATTAAAAAGTTGTTATAAAAAAACCGGTGAGGGAAGGAATGAGTTATGGGGCGTGAAGAGATAGCAAATGACCTCCCCTTTCGGCCTATTCGATTTGGCAAACGATGCACCAAACATCCTGTAGAATATTAGTAACGCATGATAGGAAGGTATTCTTGAGTTAGATCACATTGACCCGTATCTAATACAAAGTCAAAGTTATTTCTTGAGTAAAATTCATTATTTAAGATACGATTTCTATTTTGTAGTTTGGTAATTGCTTGAAGTTTGAACTGCCAAAAGTAAGAGTTCTTAGCATTGTTTTCTTTGACGTTCTTACTTCGTTTAACTTCTGTTGTCTGTTGCATAAAAATGTTTGCTTGTGAATTTACTTAAACTCAAGAAATTACTTCTTGACTATAGGGTGTTTTAGGTAACTAAGTACTAATTTAAAACTAACTATTAGACTACCATATATAGGTACATGAAATAAATTACTAGGTACTATACTTCTAACAGCTGGCACGTTTGACTGTTATTTAAAAGAGAAGATTACTGCTATCAATTGGGTCTCATCCTCATTCCAAATCGTTGTAAGGCGTCATATTAAAATATCA
This sequence comes from Cerastis leucographa, assembly GCA_963082945.1. NCBI lineage: Eukaryota > Metazoa > Arthropoda > Insecta > Lepidoptera > Noctuidae > Cerastis > Cerastis leucographa. Next base: position 9,134,512 of record OY720361.1, read on the forward strand.
TTTACACAAATAATTTATTATTATATCGACGTATATAATAGTATTGCATTAGCTATTATGACACAACTACATATTATAGTCAAGGCCGTTTCGGTTGTCATAACAATATCTCGAATCGACCATTGCATCCGCTGACATACATCGTTTGTCACATTATATTTTGTTATTTTATTGAAATGTTGACGAGTTTTTGAATGCACACATCAATTTATAATAACAGCCATATTTAGCACACCAACTCTGATGAAGGTCGATAATCCCATTGCATACCCATACCAGTTGTCCTTATTCATCGTTAGTTAAAAGACGTCCTGCTACAGTGTAATGGACTGGACTGACTTCATATACGTTGCCACGCGCATGACAGGCTCTAGATCTAGACGCTAAGCCTTTCAGTGCGTACGTGGCCTTAAACCAACATGACCTTCTTGGGTTTGTTCGTCACATCAATATCTTCTTGCCCCTGTCCTATGTTATATTAGGGTCGGCGAAACACGTTGTTTTTAATTCTGTCATTCATCACGCTATCATTTACTTTCCTTTCCCTTTCCTTCCTTTTTCTTCATATCAGTCCTCGGGTTTGTTTGTTCGTCACAATACTATCAAATGCTCACCTTTCCGAGATTCATCACATCGACGTTTTTCAAAAATCTTCCTATCTTAAAATGTGTCAAAACGCACAAATGCCTTTTGATTATCAAACTCGACTGTATCATCTTACCGAATTGAAGTCTGCCTCATGCTGCACTTCCATAGGTAGCAACTGATGATGGAGTCGTGGTCTCTGGACAGCGTCTAGGATGTCGCTACCTTCTAATATTATATGCCGAGCTATCTGAAACAGGAGAACAGCTTGATAGGTGTCAACTTGAACTCATCACGCTCATCACGCTGCGTAGATTTTTGGCAAAGTTTATATATTTTTGTAGTCTCATGTATACCATAGCCAGTTCGGAAAAAAATAAAGTAATACTACTTAAAATTAAAATAAACTTCTTTCTTAAACAATAAAACGCAAGAATCTACTTGAGTAAGAAAAGTCAAAACTCACCAGCGCGACTTGCGTGGTGATCTTGGTACCGCCAGCGGCTCCGAGAACCAAATCCACACGATTATTTCTGGATATCACAATACTGGGTACCATTGAGCTGAGAGGCTGCAGCTTAGGTGCCAACATGTTCGCAGGAGATGGCGGCAGACCGTACGCAGACTCCGTGTGGGGGATCGCAAAGTCATCCATTTCGTTGTTCAGCATGATACCCAGGCTCTGTGACCGCCTTTGAGAGCCCCAACTGTAAAAATAGATCATTTTGTGAATGGTTTCGATCAAGCCACAAATGTTTCGAACAAAGAATTGTTTATGAGTGTATTTGAAATGAAAGGATAAAACAGTGAAGGAATTCTACATAATCTTTTCAAGGGCACCAGGGCAAGATATCGTCAAAATGGCCGGGTGAATGGTTATAAAAGATTTTGGAGAAAATCAAAACATCCACCAAATACAATTAATTCTTTTGTTGGTGTTGTTAACACATTCGTTATGTTTTGAAATTGTTTTTGCTCGCACAGTGAATGCCCCTACGTCCCATCTTTGTCCTCAAAAGATCAGTTTTTTTGTTTGTGTGACTTTGCAAATGTCGTCGTCTGACCCATGTCTCACAATTATCTTTCTGAACCAGATTATAGAATAAAGTTAAATAACCATAGTTTTAGGTACCTACATATAATTTATAGTGCTCGTAGCAGAGACGACGCTGCCATCGGGTGCGATGATGACGACGTGAGCGGTGCCGTGGTCGTCTGGGGCTTCGAACAGCGCGCCGTAATGCTGCCAGTCATTGAATGTCCTGGTGTCGTCGACTTGCTCCCGGAATGATCGCGCCCAAGCGGGGGTTGAGAGATTGCGCTCCAACTGAAATAAAACGAGGCAAAGTCAGTGCCGATGCAGCTTATTTTGGAAAGGATCTCCGCTGTTCTCTCCGAAACATGGAAACTTTCGATTAAAATTCACACCAGAGTTTGTCCTAACTGAACCTAAGGGGAATTTAAACATTAAAAAGAGTATTATACCAACTTTAGTTTTGCCAGAGAACTTCATAGAAGCGCTGAATGCGCTGATGGGTCTACTATACTTATACCATTTTTTTAAAAGTTGAATTAGATAAAACTCGTCTCGTGTAGCCGACACGAGAGTCCAGAAAGTAACAAAACTCTAGAGGTCGAATAAAAACTTTCTCTTTGGGGTATTATCCTAGTGTTCATCAAAAGATGAACCCTAATCATTATTACGATCTAGCTTGTATATAGACTAATAAGTAATTTAATTAAAACCTAAACTGCTATATTGTCTAATTCAACTGACGCAAAAGTCTTAACCAAAACTTAAATTACTTGACCAACATAAATTGAGATATCCCGGTGGCACTGCTTGCTAAGAAAAACGTCATTCACCTGTTAAATTCATTGCCAACATAGTTCTAAAATCCACCGCGTCTCGAGATATGTTGGTCAAGTAATGCTTACCTTTAAGTATTGTCATTTAATACTTACTTCACGAATTTCATATGGCAGGTTAGAGCGTAAAGGGTCTCCGAGGCCGGTTCGTTTTGCGTACGCGTACTTGAAGGTTTCGACAACGCGGTGCCAGTAAAGGTTGGACCCGGTGGGTGCGGCCGTGCCGTCGCCCACCCAGTCGCGCAGCATGTTCAGCATAAACGCCAGAACCGACCCTGACCCTGGCAGAGGTACTGAATAAAGAGTGTACTCCTCCGTTAACGGGACCTCGATTGGGTCTTGCCATTCCACCCTAAAAAAATATAAGAGTTTGTCATTTCAACGAAAAAGTAAGCTTGGGGTTTATAGGGACTCCACTGTCACACATCTGAAAAGCAATGGGTAGCAAAAAACACCAAGTCTTCGAACTACATTTAGCCAAAAACTCAGCAATACTGTTGTTGTATTAAATATTCTCACTTGTAATTCCTGAGGTCTTCTTCTGTAATAATGCCACCGAATTTCTGAATATCTTGCACGAGCTTCGCCGTCAGGGAGCCGTTGTGTATCGCCTGTGGGCCCTCCTCCGCGATGATGTCCAATGTTTTGGCCAACGTTGGTTCGGTTATGTAGTCGCCCTCGTTCCATACCTCGCCAGTCGCCGGATTCACGTACAGCTCCCTTTTAGACAATAAGGTCGATTTACAATAATATAATAGTAGATATTCTTAACACCAGTCATAGGCCAGTTGTTGCTATTTCTGTAAAATAATTTATCATGGTCTATTAATGTTTTTGTCAGTAATGATGAGGGAGGACTGAACAGTTAAAAGATAATTAGAAAATAACTACAAATAATTAAAACATAGAGGTGTATGTCCTTACCGCATAGAAGGCTGCGCTTTGATTCTGTCGCTGTAACTCCTGAGCACGCGACCCATGTAGGCGTTGACGAGATGTCCGCGGCGGCAGAGTTCGGCGGTGGGCCTCACGAGTTCGGCCCACGGCAGGCGTCCGTACTCCAGATGGAGCGCGCCATAGCCCGCCAGCTCTCCGGGCACAGCGATTGCGAGACCGCCTACGGTGGATGAGGCGTTGATGAACATATCCTCGTGGGCCGCGGCTGGCGCCCTCTCGCGGGCGTTGATCACGCGCACGCGGCCCGTCGACGCGTCGTACACCGTAGCCAGGAACCCACCGCCGAGTCCCATGCATTGCGCGCACGCAATACCCTCACAGAATAAGGTCGCTATCGCTGCATCCACAGCTGTGCCATTTCGCTCCAGGATTTGACTAAAATGTTCTTAATTCATTATTTTTTTTGCTAAGGAAAAACCGGGCTATCAAAATATTGCTTTGGGAATATAATAATCAAAGGCTTATGTTTAACATAACACCAGATAAAGTAAATATAACCTTAAAAAACATTTTTATACTGCCTAAAATATTAAATGATCACCAGAAATAGTAAATGATCACCAGAATTAAAAACCTGAAAATCACAGCTCCGAACTAAGGCGTAGTCGACGGAGCCCCGCTACGCGGGGCTCCTATTTCTTTTCAGGTTTTTAGACTAAGAAAATTATTGTAACTATGGTTTAATAAATTTATTCTTATTCTTATTCTGCAGGGTTTAAAGTAACCTAACACGAAGGGGATGTCGGGGTCTTACCCTTGCCCTTCGAACCTAACCTGTCCGAGTCGGGGTGCCCAATAGCCCGAGCTCGCTTTGCTCGCACTTGCTTCCTAAGTTCTTCTTGCCACAAAATTTGGTGATCATTTACTATATTTGGTGATCATTTACTATATTTGGTCTTTGAATACAATTTTTTTGGTGTTTAGTATTTTTTTTTTGGTAACGTAGCTTAGGATCTCAAAGTATTTTTTGGTGCTCATTATATTTAATCCCATAATCAAATAAATCGTCACATTCAAGTCATAACTCAAGATTGAATGTGATAGAAAATAATACTTATTATTAAATAGATTTGGTTACCGTTACAATACACTTCACATAATTTTATTGATTTCAGACAAAATCGTGACCCAATAAATTCAACCCCACAAATTTCTAAGAACTTATTTCTTCTGGTTTGTTTTGAAATCCTAGTGTATTTACTAACCCATATTGTTTGGTACATACCGTCCAATATTGGCACATTCGGGGCCATTGGCGACGACGGCAGCTCGCAGGTAGCGCGGTTGGTTGGGGCCGGCCCACGGCTGCAACACCAGCACCGCCACCAGCGCGCCCGCGACCAGCGCCGCCAACACGCTGCCCACCAAACACCACCGCCGCGATTTTGAAGTCCTGACAACGCAATCAAAATAATCACATTTGAAGGTCCACACTGATTACGCATACCGACTTCCCTACGTGCTTCGGCAAGCATATTAAGCCGTTGGTTCCGGCTGTCACTTGTAGATCTTTGACAGCCGTTACGGGTAGTCAGAAGTTCGAAAAAAATATAACCAGTCTTAACAAGGGGTATCGAATTGTTTTATTTCGTCAATGACTTGGTAGATGGGCAGTCGCTCCATGTAAAATATTGGTATTCATGTGCATCTGGTTAGTTCGATTGGAAGCAGACACGAACATAGTTAGGAAAATACACAGGACGATGATTAAACTGATCAGTTGATCACATACGCGGACAATCGAAGCGTTAAAAAAGTTTTACCGCTTCTATTTCTAATTTTACTAAAAATGCACACTTGGTTTACGTGTCAAAAATGGAACAAAACGAAATATTCTTCAAAAATGTTAGTTCTAACCAGGTAAGTAATTAAGGAATAGTAGGAAAGCATACTTCAATATAAAACAATGTTTAAAAATTGTTAATTACTTGTTTTTTTTTTATAGTATATCAAGTGTCCCACTGCTGGGCAAAGGCCTTGTTAATTGAATAAGCATTAATGTTATACTTCTTGCTGTGCCGTACAGGGCCCGTTATTGTACCTTAGCTTTAAGCCTATTGTAAGACCTTCACACATTATGGAATGCAAATAAAGATGTGAGCATTAAACATAAATTGCAGACATACAGAAGCTGCCAAATTAAAAGGCAATCAAGCTGTCCAAATCTGCTACATGTCGAAAGACATTTGGGTGAAAGGTGCTACAGTGTAGGAACCCTACCTCAGGAACCGACGAGCAGAGGGTAACAGAGGATTGCAAAAAACCGAGAGAAATGGAAAGACTGAAGGATGGCCTTTGTCCTGCAATGGGGCTTAACCATTGTACTTCATATTAAAGCTATTGGAAGACTATTGCCATTCCCGGTTTGAATGCATTGTGAGTCGCTATGCAGTGCAATGTGACGAGAATAGGTAATTAGTGTTAAGGCAATAATGGATAAGTTTAACTAAAGTGAAACACAGAAATATTTTTATTGAAATTGCTTGTAGCAGAAATTAAAATATATATGGTCAAGTACCTTTAAAAAGGAAGATTTTGTTAAGTGAGAACTGTGTTTAGGTCTACGGGAAGTAAACAATCATTCGTTACCTTACAGAATACCAGTTGTTATCGTTTTATTTACAAACATTTGAAAATTCGCATCCTCACAATCTTTGAACATTAATTTTGAATTTCTAATAATATTCGGAACGTATTAAAGCAAGTATTGCAAGCCTTTTTTCGGCTAAAATACAACAGGATCTCCTTAAAATGTCAGTTGGCCGTCAAGATGTTTCATTTATGTTCCAGAAACACAGTCATAATCCAAAAAGTTTCTACATCGAATGCAACACCTCTTTGTTTTATATATTCCATGGAATGCAAATTTTCATAAGGAAGAACTAATACATAAGTACGAGTAGGCATCGATCGAATTCGAAGACCCAAAGTAGTAAAGGTCGCCTGAGAGGCCTATTGTTTTGTGACATGTCAGTGAAATGCATTGAAAAACGAACCAATATAGATTTTGGCCCCACGTTTAAATGGTCCGCTTCGATACAGCTATGAAAGCTAATTGTTGAAAAAATCTAGACTTATAGCGAAGATGTGCCGATGATGTTGTAATAGGGTCGTAATCGTATGACGTCACAATATATGCAGAAAGAATACACTATCATTTAAAGCCACTGACAATAAAATTCAATCATTCCATAATGTTTGGTTAAACATGACTATCATGTTTACAAAATATTTGCTTCGTGTAATATCTCCCTGAAATCGTATTCTTTCCGGATTTATTTTATAAGCATTGTAATAAAAACGTATTTGAATACGTAATAGCCGTGGAAAGCCACGAAATAAAAAAAGATGTGTGTTTTATTATTACGGTACTGACGTTCTAAGCTACGGTCGTAAGTTAAAAGAATTCCTATGCACATTCTTCTAACTTTTGTTTAATAACGCGCTTACCTACGTTTATAGAAATTTGCTGACTGTCACGATATGGTAATAAAAAGGCTAGGTTTTTTTTGTTTTATCCGTCTGATTCTGATGTCCTTTTTTGTTATAAGTGAATATCTTTCGGATGGATGTTCAAGTAATACGTAGGTAGGTACTTGAAGAAAGCGAAAACTTACGTGTAAATAAAACTAACGATTTGGATGTCAAGAGATCATCTTTCTGTTCCAAGGTGGTTAGAAGTCCCGAAGTTCTGTCAAAATGCTGTTTATGCTAAGGCCTTAGGTAGGACCAAATGAACAATCTCATTATAAATTATCATAAAGTTTTATCACAAAACTCAACAGAATTAACTACCTAATCTAAGTGTAAACGACAAAGTACAAAATGTAGAATTACAAAATTATTTGCATACACTAAGAAAACCCGGCTGCACTAAAGCCTGCCCAAATTTACTCAATGAAATAATAACAAAATCTTGACTCCAGTGAATGATGACGATTGGCTGCACAGCAGTGATAGCCATTATACTGGATACCAGAAGCTCCAGAAAGACAATATCCTGTTCTGGTCTCACTCGTCTATCAGAAAATGATTAATAGTTTTGACAATGTTTGTTGTTTGATGAGACTGCGACACGATTTTGGACGTTTTTAGATTAGGGGAATTGATCTTCTCTAGTTGTGACTGATCACTGAAGCTATCCTATACTATATATACATCGCCTACTTCACCTACAAAGTCTGTCAAGTAGACCTTTATAAGTGCTCGTATAGTCGTATAGTATATTTTAATATCTTTGATAAGTACCTTTATCTACGCATCAGACGGTCTCTATTCCCATTGGAGGAGGTGCTTCTCTGTGATCCCCACACAATTTCAATGAAAATTACGATAACATTATTTTCTTTAGAAAACACTCATACTCCGTCTTTTGGAATTTGGCCAATAAATTTAATAATTCTTGTGTACTTCTTCTTCCGTGCCTTTTGGAGTTATCGAGTTACACGTTACTCGGATCATCAATCTATTGACGACTCGGTCTAGTTTGTTGTCATCTCAATAGCACTTAAACGCTTCGAGAGCTACTTTCGATTATAGTGTCTTACAAATGAACACAAGAGGTATCTTAGTAATGTCACGTGTACATATTAGAGTCACAGGAATGTTAGAAACAAAGGATTGCATGCAAAGCTATGATCAGAATGTTTACTGAAGGAATTGTGTGGTGTTGATAATGTACACAATTAAAAATGACGAACCAGTCATGAGGAAAGTTTTGTATACGAATTTTCAGAGTGGGAGATCACCAAAGCAAAGATGGATAGATTAGGTAAATGCTAGATGACAGATGAGGTTATTAAAGAAGACACACCTATTGTGCTGACCCAAATAAGTCGGGAATTTGGGATAAGGGCGGACTGATAAATGATGATGAAATTATACGTTCCTGGTAAGGGAAGGAATACGGGAAATACCTCAAACATTATGTAGGATTTATTACTGGAACCACAAAACTGACTATGCAGACAATTACATTCTCATTATGACTGGATAGTGAACATCTGAACTATGCCAGCACAAATCTAATTAAGGTGCACTGGGGTAATTCCAAAAAAGGGTATATTCCGAAAGTTCAAAAAATCTACTAATCGTAGCGCTATTTTCTTATTGGAACCATTGGTTTAAACGCCATTTTTATTGTCCTCGCTGCATCAGTCGTCGTGAGAAGCTAGTGTCAACGTTACGTGCGCAGCGTCAAGTTTTGTTAAAATAGTGTTTTTCGCGCCATTTTTTGTTGATTCGCAATAACCCCAACATATTTTTCTCGGAATTCTGGTAAGTTATTTGAATAAGTGTTTGTTTTTACGATACATTGTAGTTTTTAGCGAACTCTCGAGAAGAAAATAACGTCCTAGCTGTGTTTTTATTAATTTTTCGTAAAAACCCCATCGGGGTGATTCCGATGCATAAATATTCCGTAATAACCCCACGTAGTTTTTCCATAGTAATTGACAGTGATTCTCAATCTGTACGATCAGATGGTTTGCATGAAATTACACGAAGTATGAAACTTACTATTATTTCGAACTTTGTAGGAAAGATCAAAATAATGATAAAATTCTAATTCAAAGGACGTTGGTTTCATTGTGGAAAGTGATTTTATATTATTCATAGTTACTCTTTAACCGCCTTCAAAAAGGCAAAACTCATTTCTTTTTCAGACCAATGATGCCGCGAACTTGTGTAAAAAAAAATTAAAACCTAGGTACACTCTGCAAGATTTAGCTGAGGCGATCGCAAAAGTAAAAAATGGAGAACTTACGCAATACCGAGCAGCGCAAGAGTATAAAATTAAATAATATATAAAGAAAGTTTATTTTATTTTGCAAAAAGCTCTGAATTAAAGTTATTTTTATAATAAACTCGTGTGATTTATGTCTTCAAGTACCCACAGTTTCCGCTCATCTTGATTGACCGTTAAAGTTCATAAAAACATTAATCCGTGCTAGAAGCAAACACGTTTGTTTAATGTATTACTCTTTGGTATTTAGTATATTCATGTCATTTTTTTCATTTTCATCGGGCTTAAAATAATAATATTAATTTAAGGCCAACAAGTTTCTAAAGTTCTATGACAACTGTGATATTTTTTTCTCGAATAGCGTAAAGTTATAAACTAGATGAAATGTTGAGAGCCACAAACTTTTCTTGGGGTAATTCCGAAATACAAAACTATAAGAAATGATATTAGGAATACTATTGATAGTACTCATGATATTTTGTATAAGGGGTAAATACGATTGAAAAAGAAATGTAAACCTTCGGTCAAAGTGCTATAAAATCAAACTTTGAATATTTTCGGAATAACCCCAAGATAGTTCGTAATTTACCGTAAACCAAAAAAATATAACTCAATAATTAAAAATGCTCTATTTAGTAAATCCAACAACATATATAGGAATCTAATATATCGATAGGTTAAACCTTATCATTAAGTTAGCAGAAGTCGCATACTATTGGCTGTAAACATGAAACTATTATAGATATCTAACCGAAATGTAGACCTCTATTCATCTCGTACAAATTCCCGTCGGAATTACCCCAGTACACCTTACCTTATTTTTTTAAGCGGCAATGACCTAAATGCTTGTGCGTTAGAGACTAAAATGGCGTAGGTATCTAGAAGAGGTAATGTTTTGCTGTTTCTCCCCGATGCACTATGGGTCTTAACCCGAATAACAAAAAAAGTCATATGTTTGGTAATTAGGTAGTAATAGGTAGGTAACCCACAATGCTAGATTTTTTTTAACGTTGGGAGTAAATTACTAGGTGTGCTAATGATAAACAAGCAGTCGATGGTGAGTGACCACTGGACATCTGCAATTTCTGCAAATCCAATGGAATGGAAAATGTTGCCTTGCCATAAACAAAGCTGTCGTATCCCACGCTATGTGTCAATCTCAATAACAAATAAGTATTTCTGCCATCAAACATCAGAGATGGTTTTACAGTCATGCCAAGAGAATCCTACCTCACGGATGGTCCTAGTGTTAGACCAGACGGCGGAACTTTCGGTTGAAGACGAAAATGAAATACTTAATCCTAAGAAATGAAGTTCAAGATTAGTTACTAGAAAATAAGTGTTTTTTTTTAAACTTTTAAATTAAAAGTTATCGGTTGACTGTTTAAAAACTGTTGACTTATTAATATTTCGGCGGGTGTAATTTCGGCGCTTGCTAGAAACTTTTGATTTCGGCCAATTTTGGCCGAAGCTGAAGATGTTTTTTTAGGCCGAATGTGGCCGAAGCCGAAACTGGACACTAATGTCCGCCACCATATAATTCAATTATGCATGAACCGGTATGAAAAAATTTGATCGTGACCTATGAACCTCAAAGTTACGGCGTAATTTGGGAACGCGATTTGCACACAATTAGAGCATTGTGTTTTTGGCTATTTAGCTAGGCATTTACCTATTGTAAAAGGTAGGTAGACCTAGTTTGTTCAGTATTGTTACTATGAGCTATTTTCAGGGAATTTGAAGAGGTCTAGATTTAATGCGTAACTGAATATTTTCTTTGTGGCAATACTTCATTTTATTACATTTTCCTACGATAGTTTTGTGCTAAATATTTTGGCCATCTTCACTTGTTACATGTTCTTATTTCAAATCATACAAAAATGCCAGGTCATGCCGTGACTCAATTAATGCTTTTAATTATGGTTCTAATCCCTTAATTGGCTATATACAATTATTATAAATTCGCTTATCATGATTATTAAGCGGAGTAATTTAAAATCATTGTGCAATATATAAAGTCACAAACAAGTTAATACTGTGATCTAAATAAGTAATTCATAATCCTTGTTTCATTGATGATGTTGCAATTCAGCAGGTACACATTCATGAATCTTGTCTTCACAGCAGTGTGATTCTGTAAGAAGTTAATAACTCACTTAGAACTTCGAATCTGAATCCGCTGTGAGTTTTTTGATTGGCATTCTAAAAACCCGGTTGATAATTCGAATTTACACTAGTGCCACCCTTACGAGCGTGTCAGCGAGTTGAACTATATTAACAGGGACATTTTGACAGATAAAGTATGAGATGACGTAGGAAGTGGCATTCTGTAAGGTCATTTTAGAGAATCGACGTACAGCTAAGAAGGGAAAAATTAGAAACACAGGGAAAATTTCCGTCCAGCATTCTAGTGATCGGATACTGGTTTCTTTTTCAGTCTATCCGACGTGTCACAATTCAGTCTAACTAAGCTTATGATAGGTAGTCACGTCTTACAAAGATAATGCCACTGCTCGGTATCTTTACGAGAGCATTAGTTAGCTAAACACTGCTCGAATCCATGTAAGAATACACTTACGGTAATAATGGCGTTTACTTGTACCTACTTATTTACTTATGTAACAGTCAAAACTACTTTTGACCGGTTAACTAAAATTAACTTAGACACTCATTTAGGTTGATTGGTTTTTTTTCTGAACCTTTCAAAAACATCGCGTAATATTTGTAGTAATCCAGGTAATTATAACTGAGGTGTTCTCAAACAAAATATTTTAAATCTTCGATCATTTAATGGAGAAGAAGCCATTTAACTTAATAAGGGTTTTGTTTTGAGTCACCCTAAAAAGCAGTTTTGACTGTAACATCTACAACACCTTCTTGCGTCGTTGATTCTCTCAATAATTCTATGATAATTTGATAACACACGTATTTGTACTAATAAATTATCTAGATAAACGAAGATACGAGAATGTGTACCGAAAAATGTGACGTTGCATTTCGATATCAGTACTTAATCCTGTATCATGAAATTCATGAGCAAGAATTTATGTTTATTTAAATGACTTCCGATAAATTTATTTCAAGGGCGTATTCAGTAGATACCTGGGTATACTTGTACCTACTTTTTCCGATCCGATAACTGATCATCGGTCCGATCATCATTGTTGACGTCCGCAGTTTAGAGATTAGTGAAAACGCTTTGTTTACCAACTTGATAGTTTGGTGACCTGTTGCTAAAACTGGCTTTAGGGCGGTACAGTCTACTACAGGGAGGTACCTATCCCTATAGTAGTAGTATACCTAGTTATCATCTGCCTAGCCTTTTTGACTTTTATGTTGGAGTTGACTTGGAAGTCAACTCAGTCACAGTTCACCGGATGCAGCTAAATAACAGCATTTTACATGTAGCGACTGCCTATCTGACTACCACAACTTAGTTACTGGGTAATACGATACTCCTTGGTAAGATTAGTCGTCAGACTTTCGAGCCATTGCCCACTGACTACCTGTAACGACTGTCAAAGATCTACGGATGACAGCAGCAGGGACCATCGGCTTTACGCACGGCCAATTTTTTATATAATGGATGGTCACCCATCCACAGACCAATGCGCCTCGGCAAGCGTAACCTTGAAAATTAACTTGTTAATAGTTAGCCAGCAGAGCTTCTCTTAAGGTACGTAGCGACAATTCAATCAAAAACAAGTAATTCCTAATTCAATCAACTCAAAGGTAAAAAATGGTGTAGTACATCGATCACTACGAAACTAACGAGCAATTTCACTTGGTCGGGTTATATTTTTTGTAATATATAGCTCTGTCGTCTTAAGTAGTACTGGAACGCGTTTGACTTACTGGAACGAAAACATTTGGGCCACTATTCGAGTTTCGAATGCGTTTCAGTTTGTTTGTTTCTTTTAATTTATATCTTCTCGTGGCGCGGAGTATAGACTAGACATGCATATATTTCGACAAATTTTAAATCAGCTGATAACATTGTGCCATTATAAAAACTTTTTTACGAAAAAAAAATAACAGACTTCCAAAAAAAAACACAAAAAAGTGGCAAATAATTTTAGTTTCGGAAGTCGGTTATTTTTTTTTTCGTAAAAAGTTTTTATTTTAGCCTTTTCAGTTGTGGACTTGTGGTATCTCACTTTAATCCTAGTCAAGTATAATTTTTACATTGTAACTAGACACCAGCACATCGTCCATACATACGACAAAGGACAAATAAAGAGGATGACTCAAAAAGTACCTAAGCAAAGCTAATAAAATTCATATGGCTCCACCGGGCAAGCTTTCTTTACCAAATGAATGAAAAATTATCTAAATCGGTCCAGTAATCACGGAGAAATAGGTATACATACGTGGAAAATTTACATTAAAAAAAAAAGTTAATAAAATGAAAATTACATGGCCAAACTATATTAATTTTTTATGGGACCAAATGGCAACTATTCCGCATCAAACTAAAGAAGAATCACGCAAATCGGATCATAAATCTCAGCGTAACCGGTGTATACACCTGGAGCGGGATACCGTTACAATTCCAACAAGCCCAAACACAGCTAAGATTCATTGCCTTGTTATGGAGTTCCGAAGCCTGTCTCTTGGATTCATCATCAGATCTGATGATAGAATGGGTCTTATTGGACGCAAATGCTTCACTTGTTGTAGAAAATACCAAAATCACTGTACGTTTTCCTATAAAATTTGAAGAGTTCCCTCGATTTCGCCAAGATTCCATCATCAGATCCCGACTTGGTGACTATGGGACCATTTGGGAAGTATACCCTTTCCAACAAAAAAAGAATTTTCCAAATCAGTTGGCAAGCGAAGTAGTAGTGCGCGAACAAACATAAAAAAATACAAACATCCGAATTGAAAACCTCCTCCTTTTTTAGAAGTCGGTTAAAAACTGGCAATGCTATTAGCCTTCTGATCCACCTCTGTATCAGCGACAGGTCCCACCGCTCGGACAACACCCTCTCAGAAGACTGTCCGAGCTGCTTCAATTTTCCTAATGACAGCGATGTAGACGCATTTTTTGATGCCCTGAATGATTCATTTCGCATTTTGATACTTGCTCATCTTTTTAATATTATTTTATTTGTATAAGTATCTTTAGTTTGAAAAAAAAATCTGACATATTTATTTTTAAATAATTATTCATATTTTATTAAGTACTTACTTACTATAAAAGGTTCAAAACGTGTAGATACCAAAATGATGATATTATGTAGCTAAGCACAGATAGCGCTACGCGTTATCTGTGCTTAGCTACATAATAAAAACATTTTACGATTTTAGAATACATTTCCATTATTTAATTACGTATACCAGTTTTATTTGGTTAAATACCAAATAAAACTAGTTCACTGGTATGTAATTTTTGTTTAAATTAAACTTTGTTTGGTAGAATATTTACATAAACATAACAATACATTCATGTAGGTATATTTAATTATTAAACGTATTACGTGCTGTTTTCGCATGAGGCTAGGCAAAAATTACAGAGCGCAGCCTGCTATCCACATACTGTCCTTCGTTTAATTGCGTCAAAGATAACTGCTAAGAATAGGTGAGCGAGTTTCACATTATGTACTATTTACCTACATTCGAATTTTGAAGTTCATAAGGTTCCTAGCAAGCTTATGGTTATAGCTGTAAAGGTCGGGCCTAGTTTCAGCCAGCTAATTGGCTACAACTTGCACACTTTAACAATCCCGTTCGATACTGACAACAGCCAATGTGATTTTATCTGATACTACTACTTAATAATAAAGCTGAAGAGTTTAGTTTGCTTGTTTGCTTGAACGCGCTAATCTCAGGAACTACTGATCCGATTTGAAAAATTCGTTCAGTCTTAGATAGCCCATTTATCGAGGAAGGCTATATATATCATCACACTACGACCAATAAGAGCGGAGCAGCAATGAAAAATGTTGCGGAAACGGGAAAAATGTGACGCAGACGAAGTTGCGCGTGACAGCTAGTTTTTATATGTAATGTAAGTAAAATATATATATATATATAGGCAAGCCAAGTTAGCCAAGTTTATAATTTTTATTTAGTAAATTTCCTTGCAAGTTAGTTGAAGTTAGGTATAACAGATTAACAAACGCCTTTAAGTTAACCCCCGTACCTTCCAGATCCACGAGTAGGTATTTACCAACCTCCACATAACCGTGTGACCGGTGACACATAATGTCACCAGTTCATACAAGTCCACAGAGGCAAACCTCTTTTTTTTCAATAGACAACTGTACAAGTACAAGTTTCACAGAAACTAGGATTTTCTTAGCTTTCTTTTGTTTTTCTTTTTGCTGAGTATCAGCTATGTGCAATTAAGTAGATAATTATTATAACACGCAACCATGACGTCTCAGTTTGCCTTATCTGTGGTAATTAGGTAATTATAACTCCACTAGCTTCTGCCCGCGGCTTCGCCCTCATGGAGTTCGGCAATTGCCCACTGTCTTGTGCGTTACCCCAGCAAAATAATGTCGAAAATAATCATTTAAATGTTATAGATAATAACTGTTGCCCGCGGCTCTGCTCGCGCGTTAGTGTAAGTAGGTAGGATAAATAGTTGTTGCCAGAGAATTCATTCTGGTTAGAAAAAAAGTAAATTACGGCGTATTTTTTTTAGTTTATTTTTGACCTAAATGGGTTGAACCAGAATCTATGTTATACATGTCTTCCGAGCATCCATCCACGCCTTTCGATATAGTTAATGGTGTAAATGAGATAGCTTACATTTTTTTTAATAACTATTTAACTTCATTTTCCTCGGCGAACCCCGAAAACGACACCAATGACGCCATTGAGTCGCGCAAGTATAATATAACGTGCTAAAATATAAAAAAGCCACTATTTTCGTCGTCTGAGGGGTTAAATTTTCAAAAACGATTTATTTTTGCTGAGAAACTTTAATTAACATTTATATTTTATTTTAAAAATGACGGATTCCGCATATAAACTTTCAACCCCTATAAGGGTAGATTCTCAAAAACGCTAAAATACGTATTTATTTATTCCTAACCAGAAGCTTGCATATGAAATCTAATGCTTCTAACGTTAAAAGTGACTGATTTCCATACAATCGTTCATCCCTCGTTTAACCCCTTTAGGCGGGGAATTTCGAAAATCCTTTCTTAGTGGATATATACTCGTCCAAATTTCAGGTCTCTAGGACCAGCAGTTTAGGCTGTGCGTTGATATCTCAGTCAGTCATAGATTATTATTAAACGTCAGATGACATCGCGGCTAGGCGAAGATGGCGGGGCGAGATTGGCTAGGTGTCAGGACTGGCCAGCACAAGCAATAGATAGAATGGTGATGGAAGGAGGCCTTTGCCCAGCTGTGGGACGATAAAAGTAAATAGGCTATGACCTAACCCACGTTAGTTTGGCCTTGCAACCACCAGGGCGTAAAAAACCAACCAACTACAGACAGATATACTAATTGGTTTTCGCAGTAAAGTGCCACGCCATCGTTGCAGGCTTTATTCTTCAAAGGTAGATTATAATCAACCTTTCTCCTAGATGACCAGTTAAATACATATATCACATTAAAATGATTTTGTGCCCCGTAAATGAAAAGGGTTGCTGCCTATACGGTAAGCAGATCATCATCATCATGATTCTCGTGCAATCTTATCCCAATTTATTTGGGGTCGGCGCAGCATGAAAGTCAAAATCAAAAATCAATCTCTATTACATGTCATCTGATGAGATGACCTGTATTGTAATAGAGATTCTTGCATTATCATCCTTCAAACAGTCCATTTATCGTTTCTTTGGTCTTCCTCTACTCTTGTACCCATCCACATTTATACTCAAAACTTTCCACAAGAAACTTTTCTCATTCCTCCGCATACTGGTAGGCAGATAGACATGCCTATTTCATTTGCAAACGTTCATTGCAGAAACCCCTTGTATTTTATGGGATACTGTAAAGTGTAAAGAATGAGAAACTTTACCTTATTGGCAATATTTTGGCTCGAATTACCTACCTAGTGGTTGTTTGGTGATAAGATTATGAGGTGGACATCGCCGTCGATGTCGACACGGCAAAGTAGTGTGACGAGCTGGTGCCCTACCATGACTTGTTATAACAATATAAAAAGATGTAGCCAGACGACCTGTATAGCTCCGTCTCTTTCCCACTCTTGAATAAGAATGAAACAATAATGTTTTAAGACGTCATAGTAACCCCCCTGATCATGTTCAAGGAGCAAACATGGACAGAAACTACACAAATCAGAGAGGGATGGAAGGAGGAAGGAGAGTCCTATGACTAGCAGTGGGACACAGGATAGGCAATGAAAACAAGAAAAAATAAGATTATGAAGTCATGCATATCATCTTTCTGGCCTTTCCTTTCTTTCCGTGGATGATGTTTAACAGCTTTGAGTAGCAATGTGTATGGATACCCCAGAACAGTTTCAAGATATCCAAATACTACTGGCTACCTAGGCACCTACTACTTTAGAATTTTCATAAACACCGTTCACGTGTTCGTTTCACGAATTCGCAAAACAGTTGGTTTATAAACATTGACCAAAATAAAGTATGCTTTGAGTACATAATTGACTATTTGCGCAGCAGGCTTCTGTTCTGTGAGTACACTAAAAATTAAGTACTTATTACTTTTATTATTTTTATTTTATTACCTTCTGGTAAACCTGATTAATGGCTTAAATGAGCAGTCTTAGACGAAAAAGGGAAATGAATACATCGAATACGAAACCTGAATCGTACCTACATCTTAAATATTTGTAGAAAATGGATCCAGAAGATTTTTTTTGAACTTACCCATTTTACCCAGGATCTGTACTGTCCTTCTGGGGGTTTAATCGGACTCTCACCGACTGTAACCCTGGAGTTCTACCTAACCAAGGGTAGGGATTGCCCAAAATGGAACCCTTCTACTGAATCCTTGAAGATGCAAAAAAAAGAAAAGAAAAGGAGATCGCTATAAATTAGGTTTTAAAACTTATAAACAAACTAGCTGTCCAGCGCAACTTCGTCTGCGTCACATTTTCCCCGTTTTCGCAACATTTTTCATTGCTGCTCCGCTCCTATTGGGCGTGATGATAATTATATAGTAGACTATAACCTTCCTCGATAAATGAGCTATCTAACACTGAAATATTTTTTCAATTTGGACCAGCAGTTCCTGAGATTAGCGCGTTCAAGCAAGCAAACAAACAATCAAACTCCTCAGCTTTATAGATTAATGATGTTGTTCACCTTGATCAGCAACTTTATCCTCATTATGATCATTTAGGAATTTAGTATACCTACTAAGTTTCTCAAACTACCTATAGGCACTGGGTAAAGAACCAGTTAAAGTTGCCGATCCGAGCCAGATTAATGTGAGATAGGAATAAATTACAAAGATAATGTAGAAACG
Source organism: Cerastis leucographa (assembly GCA_963082945.1). NCBI lineage: Eukaryota > Metazoa > Arthropoda > Insecta > Lepidoptera > Noctuidae > Cerastis > Cerastis leucographa. Next base: position 9,153,089 of record OY720361.1, read on the forward strand.
CCTTATGGAGTCGCAAGTTGACACAATCAGTGGGTACCTATTACATGTAGGGCTGAATTTATATCTGGGACCTAGCCAACCACCGCGTCAATGTGTTCAGTTAGTAGGTAGCCAGGGCCGGGACAAGCTCCCAAGATTTTTTTAGAAATTTGCAAAATCAAGGAATCAGTAGGATGGATGGATTTTGAGCATGCCAATGGCTAGAAAGGGGGGTGAATACTGAGACTACGAAAGATATGTTGTGCCTATGTGGGAAGATGACAAGCTCCACCGAGTCCAAATCAAATCCATATATACAGCAAAATGCAGCAGTGCTGGACATAGCGGGAGACGCCATGGCCAACGCGATATGAACTGCGATAGGCAGAGATGATTTGAGACAAGAGGATGTTGAGGATTCTACATGGTGTTGTTTTGCATTGTCGGCAAATTGAAGGAGGTGACTATACTAATGATTCTCGTCCCGAATCAATAATAAAATGGGTAGGTATTTTTTTTATTATTTACGGAAATCGGTAAGTGTAAACCACACGTGTTTTAAACGCAGCCCGTCTGAATCTCGCCCTATAACCGCGCTTCCACACATACGAAGAACATCAAACGTTTATTTCTTATTCCCTAAACCACGTCAAGGGGTTTATTCTGAAATACTGACAAACTTTAACCCAAAAAAATCGGCGATTATTAATAATTAACTAGGTATCGTAATTTTTAATTGATTATTTATGTCTTTGTGACAACCTCCTGAAATTTGACGAGGATGCAAAACAACACCTTGTATGAACAAAGGCTGTAACAAATTAGGTAAGGTCTTAAAATGGTACAACTTAGGTATCGCAAGAGAAAAGATAGACTTACAAAGATACACATATTATAGGTAAGCACGCAAAATCAGTGGACAGACAGCAAGATCATCCATTCAATCCAATTGTTTACAAATCCCAAATAATTATAATGTCAGTGTTCAATTAACTACGCTAACCGTAACGGTGGAACGCATTACAATGTTTACTCTGACGTAGCACCTCTTTTTTGTGAGGTGCTTTGTTGCATGTCAGATTAGACCTGAGAAGGAAAAGGTCGTATTTAGTAACGGACTTTTTTTCCGAATGCTGGTGGTCCTATGAAAAGCCAAGGCCATGGATACAGGGGACTAGTGATAATATAGGTAAATACGCATACCTACGTATGTTCCCTATACTAATTAATGAGCAATATTTTTATGTATATTTGTAATCACGTTCACGAAAACAGCTCTAACGATTTCGATGATATTTATTGCAATATGGGGGTTTACGGGGGCGAAAAATAGATCTAGCTGGGTCTCATATATATGAGAAAATTTGTTTCCTCTGTTTTCACCCGAGGAGAGCTCCGAACGCCCATAATTCGGTAAATAAAAAGAAGTTATAAAACTTATTTTTAGTTACCACCTGCCCAAATTAACACGATTTTATTTTCGTTGCATAGCGTTTATAGTTTTATCAATTAGGTAGATACACACATAGGCTTTAGTTTATCATTAAATACCACAAACGATTGTGAGAGCAAATAAAAAAAAAACACGATCCTAAATTGGTAGCAAACTGGTTCCGCGAAATTAGCCTAACAATTTTAGAATATCAACAAGAAACTTCAAAAGGGCACAATTACATTGTTTTTCAAGAGCACGTCATTACAAAAACCATAAGATTAAATTATTTCACTTATAAAAGTAATGCCATTTAAATAAACGTCGATGATTCTCACCACATGATCAACGCTGACGACAGTCCGTGATCGAAGCCACTCACAAACTGCGCGGGCGCAGGCGAAGGCGAAGAATTGTTTGAATGGTATAAGGTCGATCGTTCGCTTTCCTATAGTATTGCGTAGGACTATGAATTGACGATATCTTAGCTTCCAGAAGATAAAATCCAAGATATAAGAAGATATACACATTTTCAGACTGATTTAATTTTCTGATAAAGTTTCCGCACGTGCGATTAACATAATTAATTCTCAACTTCACGCTTGTGTTTTACGAAACGATGGGCAAAATGAGAGCCCCAAGTTTTGAAAAACTTTTAATTTAAGGGATCTCTGTTAGGCTCACTGCATGAATTTGCAACAAAGAAAACTAGTATTTATCCAACTTTCGGAGCTAACAAAGGTCACAATGAAATAACAACATAACAACAACTAGTCAAGAATCTTTAAACATCCGTACAGAATAAAAGAAGGGGATAGTAATCTATCGGCTTACAGGATAAGCAAAAGCTAGCTGAAGTGGCAGTATGCTGGCCATTTTTGTCGAAGGACCAATGGCCTGGCCGATGGAGGAAGCAACAACTCCTGGAGCGGGGACCTGTATTTACAAGCATGGCATGGGACGCCCCCCAGCTGAGCAGAGTTACCTTAGGAAAAGGAGGCATGATCAGACCGGATGCTGCAGAATGTGGAGGGCAGGATAATGTGGCGCAGCTTGGTTGAGGCTTTTGTCCAGCAATGGTCTTGCGATAGGCCGAGCTGATTCTACACGAATCTATGCACCTACCATGTAACTATAACATTCTATTCCCGACATCGACTTTCACGCAAAAATTTCGACAGTCCGATGCACTTTAACAACCGCAATTAGTGTGAAAGTTCATCAGGAGAATCAGGTTTGTAAATAAATTTTGATGTTTTTATCGAATAAATGTTAATTGGCAAACCGATCCGAACACGAAACTTGAAGTTGACGGACGTAGCGTCTTAAAGACACAAAAAATACCATGATGGTATTTTTTGTGTCTTTAAACACTACACCTACCCACTGGTTTATGAGGATTTGTGCCTGTGGCAAAACGTGGTCTTTATTTTAAACCCCGACCAAAAAAGATGAGTGTTATAAGTTTGACGTGTATATCTGTAAATCTGTGTGTCTGTCTGTCGCATTGTAGCTCCTAAACAGATGAACCGATTTTGATAAAATTATTACTTTCCTTTTTTTCGTTAATTTTTGAGAAGAGGCGGGACACCGTGAAAAGAGGTAGGAATAGGGGGAGGCCTTTACCCAGGAGTGAAACAGCCAAGGCTAAGAAAAAATAATATAAGTTTAAAAAGTATGAAATAAAAATTAAATTAAAAAAAAAAAAACCCCGACACATAAAGTTGACCGATTAGCACAAGCACTAAACAAAGCGCCCCCCGACGCTACGACGCACGGTGGGCTGAAATCGCGAAGTTGGGACTTAAGGATTTTTAAATATATATTTGCATTGTATATACTTATACCATACTTTTATGTTTTGGAACTTTTTTTTAAAGTAGGTTATTACCCTAAAATTTCAGAGATTTAATTTGTATGAATAAAACAAAGAATTCGATGCATGGTGCATATTATTAGGATTATTATTATTAGTTTGTTGTAAATATTTTGTGCAACTGCATTCCACACCACTCTTTCCACAACACCAAAACCGGTTTTCTTATCAGTAGACGAGTCGTCATTAGTGACGTGCGCCAATCAGAGGGCAGTAAATTTGCAGGTAAAAAATATTTGGGGTAGCAAGTTGAAAACAATGATATCAGTTCGTTGTAACCACCCTTTACATACGGACTACCCGCTCGTTACTTGATTTTTGTTAAAAGTTGATTTTCGAGAATTTTGTGAAAATGTTTAGTGATTTAGTTACTAATGTTGATATGTTTGTGAAATTGAAATCAAGTGGTAGTATTAAGGATCATAACTTTTTATACAGTGCTATCAAGTCAAAATTGTGTGATTTAAATCAAGATAATGATAATTTGCTAAAGGAATTCTGCGCAAAGTATTGTTATAATATTTATAAAAAATGGGAAAATGCTAAACGAAAAGAACATACATTTAGAAGTAAATACAGTGATTGGTTGGCATCGGAGATAGTTTGGCCTGAGTTTATGAAAGATTTTGCAAAAAACGACGACGAACCAGTTCCTAGCACATCAACTACATCTCATGAAAAGGTGTCTGTTGGTACATCAACTCAAGTAAGTCCGAGAAAACCATTTACAGAATTAGGTCCTAAACAAAAAAAGAGACGTACGGAACTTACTACGCAAACTATTGCTTCAGAGGAGTTGTCACATGCCCATGTTTTTAACTTAAAAGCAGAAGGAAAGGAAGATGTTGCTGACATATTACAGCATCTGCTCAAGCATCCACAGGACGTGCAAAAAGTAAAAGATTGTCTTTTTGGAAATAAAAAGAAATCAGTATTCTCTCCAGATGAAGCTTTAGGCTTGTTTTTGTCTTTGAAATTGTCAAAATGGCAATATAATACGCTACGAAAAAGTATCGCAGAAGTAACTGGTACCAACGTATATCCCTCTTACTACGCACTGCAAAATGAAAAAATTAAATGTTATCCACCTAAAACTGCTATTGTAGTAACAGATAAAACGGCTATGATAGAATTGCAGGCACTATTGGATATTACTGTGAAGAGAATTATAATGTCAAACGAAATTAGTGAAACTTGTAAAGATTTGACACTGATTAGTAAATGGGGATTTGACGGAGCTTCGAATCAAGCCAATTATAAGCAGAAAGTTGGAAGAGAAAATGAAGAAGATGAGGACTTTGACGATTCTAGCGTATTTATGGGTAGTTTGATTCCTATCAAATTAGTGTCTGGTAACAGAGTTATATGGGAAAATGATTCCCCAAATTCCTCATTATGGTGTCGTCCGCTGTTTTTTAAATTCATGAAGGAAAACAAATTCAGCATTTTGCAAGAAAAAAATGCGATTGAGGCAGAGATTAACAATTTAGTTAAGACAGTGGTTGATGATTTGACCATCTCGCACAACCTAATACTAACCATGATAGATGGTAAAGCGACTGCAGTTCTTTGCGATACATCAACACAAAGATGTGACATATGTAAAGCTACTCCAAAGGAAATGAATGATTTGTCCTTGGTTTTGGCAAAAGAAATTGATGTCGATTTATATAAATATGGTTTATCGTCGTTACACATCTGGATACGATTCATGGAATGCATTCTTCATATAGCGTACAGATTAGATTTGAAGACATGGATGGTGAAAGGTGACAGTAAAGCTATTATGGAGAGCAAAAAGAGAAATATTCAGGAAGCATTTAAATCCGAAACAGGACTTTTAATTGATGTTGTGAAACAGGGTCATGGTACAACAAATGATGGGAATACTGCGAGGAGATTTTTCGAAAACCCCGATATTGCAGCTTCGATCACAGGAGTAAATGAAGAATTAATAAAAAGATTTAAAACTATATTAGAAGCAATTTCGTCGGGTCACCGTATTGATATATTGAAGTTTAAAGATTATACCGAAACCACCATGGAACTATACATTGAATTATATAATTGGTTTTACATGCCTGCAAGTGTTCACAAAGTTTTAGCTCACGGAGCAGCTATTATTGAAAGCTTGGGTATAGTGCCCATTGGAAAATTATCCGAAGAAGCAGCTGAAGCACGCAACAAAGATTTTCGGAGATATCGTGCTCATAATTCGAGGAAATTCTGTAGAAAAGCTACTAATGAAGATATTTTGAACAATTTGTTAATCAGCTCTGATCCACATATTTCAAAGATACGACACAAACTGGTGCGAAAACACAAAGCCTTTTCAGAAGAAGCAACAGCTTTGTTGATCGTTAAGGATACATTTGTTGACGATGATGATCAAGAAAATTTAGGGGTTTTAACTGAAGACCCGTTATTGTCAGAGCATGGTGTTGAGCATGGTGCAGGCCCCTCCTAAAAATATTGGTAAATGATTTGAATTTTGAATTTGTCTTTGTAAGTCTCACACATACAGAACACAGATTTGTAGTCGTGGATTAGGCCTATTGGGGAGACCACTGATAAAAAAAACGCGCCTAGTTCTCTACCTCTGGGGTGGTGTGGAATAGAGAATACAATAATTATCACTGCTAAGTATTCTAAGATTTAGGTGACTTTTAAGATATTTTCGTTCAAAAAAATCTAAAAAAGTCTAACTACCTACTAAGTCACAGTAAACTACAGTAGACGATTAGATGCAAATAAATTGTACTATTAAAATACTTATCCAACAATTGGAAGAAATTTGAGATTTTGTAGACTTAAATGCGATTTTAATAAGAAAAAAAATTAAAAAAAAAATTCTCCTAAATCGCAGCAAAGCGCAGTAGCTGACTAGTTGTAAAAATAAGCTAATAAATAGTACTATTTTAATATATACATCGCAGTTGGAGATGTTTTCAGATTTTTGAGATTCTTTAGATTTTATGATTTTTTCTATACAAAAAAATATTTAAAAAATTGTAGTACTAAAAATAATGCGTAAAATAAAAAGTCATAGAACAATAATTTACTGTATTAGATAGTAGAACAAATTTGCATCATTAATCAGTAAAAATAAGATGACTTTTTTTTTAATGTCCTAAGTCCACTACGTATATAAATCAACCCACCGTGCGACGCTTGGATTAATTTATTTTTGTTTTTTTAGAGTTTTTTTGTGTCGGGGGATTTTTAAATTGTTAATTTAATTTTATTCCTTAAAAATATAAAACAGGTATGTTCAAATAGTTTTCAATTAGCTTGTCGACTCTAGAGTGGCAATTTAGATTAGATAAGAGCTCAACAAATGAAAGTAGTCTCGATGACATAAATTCTTGTTTTCGACTATATCATTCAGCAACGTAATGGGTGAGAAATATTGCCATTTGTGTAAAATTGATGGAAGGATTTGAATAGCCGGTTGTGGTCGAAGATATGTATAATGCGTTTGAAAATACTTTAATTTTGTTTTAAGTTACCCAATGTTGACACGGTTAGGCGTAGCGCCTGCCGGTATTACAGTCCTGTAATACCGGCAGGCGCTGCATATGACATTCAGTTAGGGACTTCGCGTACTTCGCAACCACGACCACGACTGGTCGCTATCTTGAACAAAACTGGTCTGACGCTTGTGGGACCAAACTAACTTCCTGGTCGAAATTTGCGGCCAATGTAGTACGACAATGTCAGTAGACAGAGGTGCCTTAATCTAGCCTACAACTAGAAATTATACAGGGTACTCTGTTAACTATAAGGCGAAATATGGCCGTGATGGTCAGTGCGCCAATGCTCTTATTGTTCAAAATCAAAACATTTTTATTTCACATAGGCCTACATGAGCACTTGTACCTAAAACGTCGACAAAAAGGTGCTCGGTTCGGGTTGGTCGTATCCTATGGAGAAGAACCGGCAAGAAACTCCATGGTTACTTTTTTTAAATCATTTGGTTTTACAATATTTCTATATATGTTACAGAGTTAGTACTTAAGTTTCAAGATAAAAGCAGGCCAGACTATTTTGTTTTGCGTAGGTACCTACAGTTCTGTGATTCGTAAATATAGACGGAGCCATTGCATTCACTTGTATTCTATCTTACCCAGCACAAAGTAAAGGGGATAATGCACTGTCTTACATCGCGAGAGCTATTTTGAATCCCGAATGCAGCGACGCGCGACGGAGCGTTGAGTTAACTCCTGAGCGAAGAGAGGGAATTAAAACTAGAATCCTGAGAGCAGTGAGGGAAAAAAAACTTTTTTACAAAAAAAAATAACAGACTTCCATAAAACACTAAAAAGTGGCAAATAATTTTAGTTTCGGAAGTCGGTGGCAAAAAAGTAAATGAAACAAACAAGTCACCGACTGCCGAAACTAAAATTATTTGCCACTTTTTAGTGTTTTATGGAAGTCGGTTATTTTTTTTTTGTAAAAAAGTTTTTATTTTAGCCTTTTCAGTTGTGGTATCTCACTTTAATCCTAGTCAAGTATAATTTTTACATTGTAACTAGACACCAGCACATCGTCCATACTATTATGTTTGGTACGTTGGAATGAAAGATACCGTTGGGTATACTTAATTTATTATCACAGGACACAGGTTACATTTTATATTTAGACAGAGCGTAGTGTCACAGACGGGTTGAGACCAAGTTATGGCCTCCGGAAGGATGTGCACCATAGATAATCACTAGAGCTTGACGCTTACTAACATACTAATTAGTGATGTCACAACATCCCCCTTCTTGAGTTCAAATTAGACCCTTGACAATAATTGACACTACGTACAACTTTACTTAATTACTTATTTAATCTAGACATCTATTGATAAATCTTAATACTCTATGGTTACACTTAGTCTATTTCTTCTATTAACCTTCTTGTAGGTTTTACAATTCGACCTGACCTGGTTGTTATGCTTGAGGATTTCTGGGATGAGGAATCTTGATGCCTAGACTCCTGTCTGTCACCTTCCTCTCTCCCTTGTGACGAGTTGTGTCGCATAGGACTTGACGAGTCGACTGACATGACTAATGGAATCTTGGGATTATAATGAGCTGAGACTGACACTATGATGCTCATCCCAAGTCCAGACTGTATTTCTTTAGACACTTTTTTGGTGTGGGCACGTTGACAATTGCTTTGACCTTTTCTTGGTCTGCCCCAGCACCATCTTTACTGAAGACATAACATTTTGACTGATTAACTGACCTGAACTTTTCACTATTATGACAATTATTGACTTAACAACCCTTTGTTGTTTTTGTGACCTTTACAATAACTTGTATTGCCTCCATGCGTTGCAGATGACAGACTGGAGGTAGACATCCAAGACCCTGGAAGACATAAATAAATTGTAATTTGTTTAGATAACAATTACGTCGTCGAAACGAATGGTGTCAGAATTCAAGAAGAAAAATAATGAGTCGTAAAAGTGCCGAAAATGTCGACGGAAAAAATGGCGGTCAAGAGCACGCAACTCAAATAAGTCAACTCCAATCTCGTCTGATCTCGCAAATGACAATGCGGAGGCGTGGAGAAGATGGTCACAGCAAATTGAACTGCATTTGTTAGCCGTTATGTGACGATATTTTCATAGCTAACCTACACATGGATTTATCACATGTGCGTCAAAGATTGCTTCAAGAACATGACCTAACCTACAAGAGGATGCAAGAGATAGCGAGCACACTCATAGTCGCGCAGCAGGATGCTGATAAAATTGTCCAAGCGAGCGGTGTCGCCAGTGAAAACGTCATGCATCTCAGTCGGAGGAGCCGTGGTCGACGAGACGATCGATAGCGAGCTTCCAGTCGCAGGTCAGCTTCGAGCAGTCGCAAGTCTTCAAGCAGTCGCAAGTCTTCAGGCAGTCGCAGGTCAGCTTCAGCTTCGAGCGGCGACTCGAGGACATGCAGTCGCTGTGGGCAGTCTCACCGATACAAGTGCCCAGCTAAAGGCGTATAATGCAGGTCATGTAAATCTTTTGGTCATTTTGCTAAATAAAGTCAAAAATATAAAAGTCAGTCAGTTGCAATTGTGTGATTCAGTTAACTGTAGTCAAGAATATTTTGTTGGAATGTTGCACAATCAGTTAAAGTCGAGTCAAAGTCAAAAAAGTCAGTCAAATCACTATGATCCACATAGTAGTCTACCAACAAATAGTCAGAACACACAAGCGCACAGTCAGTCAGTGTCACATAGCGAGCAGTCACAAAGTAGTCAAAGTCAAGTCATATATGTGTAGACGTATTGAGACCAAGTTATCATAATATCAATACTAAGTCTATTACAGTTGAGTCAAGTTATCATAATATCAATACTAAGTCTATTACAGTTGAGTCAAGTTATCACAATATCAATACTAAGTCTATCACAGTCGAGTCAAGTTATCACAGGATCAATACAAAGTCTATCACCGTCAAAGTCATGTCATAAAGTGATCACCATACATAACATGGTAATAAAGTGATCACAGTAGTATCGCAAACAGTCAACGTCATATCCCAATAATGTAATAATAGCAGTCACATAGTATCTGAGTGATCCGAGTCAAGGTCTAAATAAAATCAAGTCTAATACCCCATTTATATTGTGTGTGTCAATCATCAGTCATAGGTCAAAGTACCAGTCGAATATCTCTGTGTTGAAAGCAGTGATATGTCAGAGAGTTGTCAGCAACATCTCAATATTGATTATAGTCATAGGTCAAAGTACCAGTCGAATATCTCTGTGTTGAAAGCAGTGATATGTCAGAGAGTTGGAAGCAACATCTCAAATGATTATAGTCATAGGTCAAAGTACCAGTCAAATATCTCTGTGTTGAAAGCAGGGATATGTCCGAGAGTTGTAAGCAACATCTCAATGATGATTGTAGTCATAGGTCGAAGAACCAGTCGAGAATCCACTCAAATAGTCAAAATAATAAATGTCAGTATCCATATTCACATCTCAATGATGGAAATGGTCACAAGTCTGAGGGATTTCACAAATACACACAGTATCATCGTCATAAAATCAACAGTCAGTATTCGCAGTCATAAAAAGGATCATTAGATAATAACTCAGATAAAAAGTAAACAATGTCAATAAAAACAGTCATGGGAAATTAAATTGTCATTTGGGAATAAACAAATTAAATGCATCATAGATTCAGGTGCAAATGTCAATGTCATGTCAAAACAATGTTAAATGTCACTTGTCAAACGTTGGATAAATGTCAAAGGATTTGGTGAAAAATCCATTCCGATTTTAGGTTAAGTGAACCTAAATAAATTGTAATTTGTGTCTAGATAACAATTACGTCGTCGAAACTATAATGTTTATAGTAGTAAATTTAGATTGTCCAACTGTCCATTGTCTTCCAACTTGTTAAAAGTTAGGTATTATTAAAAATGTCATTTTCATTGTCAAACTAAAATTTTTGTAAACAAATGCTTACACAATATAATTATGTCTTCCAGGGTCTTGGATGTCTACCTCCAGTCTGTCATCTGCAACGCATGGAGGCAATGCAAATTATTGTAAAGGTCACATAAACAACAAAGAGTTGTTAAGTCAAAAATTGTCATAATAGTGAAAAGTTCAGGTCAGTTAATCAGTCAAAATGTTATGTCTTCAGTAAAGATGGTGCTGGGGCAGACCAAGAAAAGGTCAAAGCAATTGTCAACGTGCCCACACCAAAAAAGTGTCTAAAGAGATACAGTCTGGACTTGGGATGAGCATCATAGTGTCAGTCTCAGCTCATTATAATCCCAAGATTCCATTAGTCATGTCAGTCGACTCGTCAAGTCAAGTTCCATGCGACCCAACTCGTCAAGAGGGAGAGAGGAAGGTGACAGACAGGAGTGTATGTAAATGTAACCACTCATAGAATATTAAGATTTATTTATAGATGTCTAGATTAAATAAGTAATTAAGTAAAGTTGTACGTAGTGTCAATTATTGTCAAGGGTCTAATTTGAACTCAAGAAGGGGGATGTTGTGACATCACTAATTAGTATGTTAGTAAGCGTCAAGCTCTAGTGATTATCTATGGTACACATCCTTCCGGAGGCCATAACTTGGTCTCAACCCGTCTGTGACACTACGCTCTGTCTAAATATAAAATGTAACCTGTGTCCTGTGATAATAAATTAAGTATACCCAACGGTATCTTTCATTCCAACGTACCAAACATAATACATACATACGACAAAGGACAAAATGCATAATAAAGAGGATGACTCAAAAAGTACCTAAGCAAAGATAATAAAATTCATATGCCTCCACCGGGCAAGCTTCTCTATTTTTAATAAAATGAAAACTATATGGCCAAAATATATTAATTTTTTATGGGACCAAATGGCAGGTATTCCACATCAAACTAAAGAAGAATCATGCAAATCGGATCATAAATCTCAGCGTAATCGGTGTATACACCTGGAAAGTGCATACCGTTACAATTCCAACAAGCCCAAACACAGCTAAGATTCATTGCCTTGTTATGGAGTTCCGAAGCCTGTCTCTTGGATTCATCATCAGATGTGATGGTAGAATGGTTCTTATTGGACGCAAAAAATGCTTCACTTGTTGTAGAAAATACCAAAATCACTGTACGTTTTCCTATAAAATTTGAAGAGTTCCCTCGATTTCGCCAAGATTCCATCATCAGATCCCGACTTGGTGACTATGGGACCATTTGGGAAGTATACCCTTTCCAACAAAAAAAGAATTTTCCAAATCGGTTGGCAAGCGACGGAGTAATGCGCGAACAAACATAAAACAAAAAAAATACAAACATCCGAATTGAGAACCTCCTCCTTTTTTAGAAGTCGGTTAAAAAACATCAATTCGATTTTCGAAATATGCGCTAGCGCACCAACATCTCCGGCAGTAGGTCGGGGGTGCGGGTCGCATCCCAGCAGCAATTAGCTGTTGCGAGGGCTTAGGCACTCCTCACTCCTCCAAGAATCCTTGATTGCGTTCGGGATTCAAAATAGCGCCCGCGACGTAAGGCACTGCTTTAACCCCACGGTGCATAATTAAATCTACTATTTACCCATCAGAGGGCGTTTTAGTTATTTTACTTTGTGAGTCCCAGCACCTTTGAGAATCTTAGAGTTACAATAACTGAAAAGGACTGCAGTGTCAGGTATGCAGAATACTTAACTTGAAGAAATTTAAATCATCGATTTTTGTTTCAAATCAAGTTTAATGTTAGGATATTCATATTATAGAATAACAAGTTTAATATTCTATACCCACATACTGTTTGTTTCATAGAAAACTTACTAGCTGTGCCCGCGACTTCATCCGCGTGGAATTTAACAAAAAAGTTATTTAGTTTTTTTTTTTTCATTTTTGTTTTTTTTTTATTATTTTTAAAATAGAAGTAGCCTAAGTTGCTCCCCATTACATCAGGTATCTGTCAGTGAAAGTCTCGTCAAAATCGGTACAGCCGTTTCAGAGATTAGCCGGAACAAACAATCAGACAGACAAAAAAAGAAGAAAAAAAAAAGTTATTTTGGCATATGTACGGTACATATACATTCACATGCATGGTCACGGTAATTTTAATATTACAAACAGACATTTCAATTTTATTTATTTGTATATGTATATTATCAAAAATGCAATGCATGCAACATGCAAGCAAGCATGCAGCTTGCAAGCGAGCATGCAACATACAACAGGCATGGTTTCTGTCACGGTTCCGGCGCTGCGGGGCTCCGGCGGTCCCACGCGAGCTTAGCGTCGCAGATGGTATTAACGTTCGCCCCCCACCCAACCCGCAGGGTTGCCGGCCAGCAAGCCGAAGCTGAGGTGGTGAGAAACCACCTGCTCCTCAGATCGCGGGCCGCCTCGCCCCACCGCGGGCTTAAATTACACTCTAGGGGTTAGGCATACAAGACTAGAAGAAGTCGGTTTTGCAGCGATTCGTTTCTGTCACAAAATTTTGTAGCACAACATATTTTTTTGCATTGGGCTTGCTCTTGACTCTAGTCTAGGTCAGAGATGACAGAGACCAAGTCGACGATGGTACGAGCTTACCCAGAAGAAGCCTGTTCACTCTAACTTTGAAGAGATTAGGGTTGTAAGCGCTCGGAAACAAAGACGCAGGCAGAGTTCCACTCCTTTGCTGTGCGCATTATGAATGATGTTTGATAAGGCTTAGTGTGAATTGGTGGAATAGCAATAAGGTAGGGATGGTAACTTGCAGTGCGTCTAGATGTCCGATGGTACAAGGGGGCCGGTAGGATGTGGTCGTAGAGTTCATAGACACACTCACCGAAGTACAGCCTGTAGAAGATCGACAAGCAGGCAACCTTGCGGCGATGAACCAAGCTGTGAAGGATGGCATCCACCAATTTTACGTCGTCAATCAGCCTCTTTGCTCTGCATTCGACCGAGTCAAGCTCGGCAAGCTGGTATTTAGCTGAGCTATCCCAAAGGAGAGATGCTTGGGATTTCTCTACGAGATCGAATCAGAAATGAGGAGGTCCGTAGACGAACGAGAGCAACCGACATAGTCCAGCGGATTGGCAAGTTGAAATGGCAGTGGGCTGGCCACATAGTGCGCAGGACCGATGGCCGATGGGGCCGGAAGGTCCTGGAGTGGAGACCGCGGACCGGCAAGCGCAGCGTAGGACGTCCACCGGCTAGGTGGACCGACGACCTAGTCAAGGTAGCCGGAAGACGCTGGGCGCAGGCCGCTTCCAACCGGTCCTGTTGGAAATCCATGGGGGAGGCCTATGTCCAGCAGTGGACGTCCTACGGCTGATATGATGATGATGATGATCCCAAAGGTGGCTGCAATACTCCATGCAGCATCGGACTTATGCTTTAAATAGTGTTAAAAGCTGTCCAGGCCTGAAGTATCCCTTCACTCTATATAGGATGCCCAGCTTTCCGGCCGCAGTTTGGGCTTTGTACTCGATGTTGGCGCAGAAGTTGAGACTGGACGTCAACTGCACGCTTAGGAGCTCATAAGTCGATTAGTCACAGGAACAGATCCCTGAGGAACTCGCATCAATAGCCATGAGGTCAGAGGGGCAGCCGTCAACGAATACTCGAACCAACCGTTCACTTAGGAAGCACTCAGCTACAAAAATGAGCTGAGATGCCATAAGCCGATGCCTGCCAGGGCTGCGGGTTGTTCGAAAGAGATACCGCGGCCCTGGAACACAAAGGGCGAAGAAGGAACATGGGTGGGTTTTAGTCAGTACAAGTCTGACACTCCCTCCCGCTCCGCCCAGAGCGGGAGAAATCATTTGATGATTTCTCAACAGCAAAAAAAAAAAAAAAAATGCCATAAGCAGGAAGCTTTCGAGATATCAAGCGATACAACAAGTGCTTCGCCATGTTTTTTGATGGCTTCGCCCCAGCAGTGCGTGACATATACAAGAAGATCACCAGTTGACTATCCCCGGCGGAAGCCATATTGACGGTCTCTGAGGAGATCATTATACCTTCAAGGTAGGTCAACAACTTACTGTTCAGTATCCTTTCCATAACCTGGCACAGAATTTTATTTTATATTTATTATTTTCCTGGCACAGAATAACCTGGAAAATGTAGGTGATCGGACGGTAATGAGCAAGGTTTAGCACGGTCGCCCTTTTTGGGCACAGGTTGTACATTTGCAAGCTTCTAGGATTTTGGTACCGTTCTTTTTTCAAGAACGAGGGCGAACAGGCGTGTCAACACAGGAGACAATTCAGGCGCACACTGCCTTAACACTCTTGCTGGAATGCCGTCAGGCCCGCTGCCCTTGTTCACGTCTAGACTGCACAATACTCTTCGGACCTCTTTAATATGAACTGCGAACTCCGGCATCGAAGAGTCACAATTTGCAGAGTGAGCCAGCGACCCATCAGGTTTCAGAATTGGTGGTAAAGTGGGACGACAGAAATTCGACAGGGCCAGAACTGCTTACTACCCGGAGGGTGCGATGCTAGTTTGGCCCCAATACGCCCGATATGGTCAAAACATGCCCTACAAAGAACCCGCTTGCAGAACTTGGCGGCAGAATTAAATGATCTTTTCTTCGCGCGAACCCCGTAGGGTTCAGAGCACGTATGCTCTAACTTTTCGGTCGCGGACCTTGATCCAGGCTTGGTAGGCAGACTCTTTTCGGGCCTCAGCGTCAGCAGAATGCGGCTTGGTATAAACCAAGGCCGGGATTCGTGACCGAGCGGGATATCGGAGAATGGCATAAAATACTCTTTACCCTGCCGAATTACGTCCACAATCACGTCAGCACAGCACGAGGGGTCACACGAGGAGAAGCACACTTGCCGCCATGGATAAGACGCAAAAAAGTGCTGCATCTCATCCCAATTAGCTGACTGCTGATATTGACTGTTCTGTGAAATTTCTGGTGCAACACCGGTGCTACTACACTTTCAGTACAAATTCAAGAAAAGAGTCTGCCAACTACAACGTACCATACCATGACACGTACGCGTTTATCAGGCAAGGACTACTACTTATACGGTTCTTATATGTATAATTATTAACGAGTAGTGTGTGTTACTTTTTTCAACGTGTGATGAATTGATAGTCATAGATAAATAAAACATACAAATGTGTAAAAATATCTGTTATTCAGGCCTCCATACAATATTTCAAATATTGCTGATTGATTCTGGTAACTAAAGAATATGATATCATATTCATGTAAAGAAGGGATGGTGTTCATAACTCTATCACAAAATAAGGGAACGAAAATAATCGTCGATGGAATCGAGAGAGGCGAAAAAGAGCTTTATGTCCGTGTAATAAAAGGCGTTATTTGGTTCGAGAAGCGCGACGCGACTGGACATCGCATCGGGCTATTCGCTTTTATTGAATGGATATGAAGCTCTTTCTTTCCGGGTTAAGCCGATTCTTAATCGGTGATTATGGTCACTTCCCAATAGTCAACTCCACATAGCACATAATCGCCGCAGACGCCTCTATGCTCTGTGTTGACTGTTTAACACGGAAAACATTTATCAATTATGGATGTATGTATGTATAATAAACATTCACTATTGGCCCTGATTCAGCTGTGCATCAAACTAAATTAAGACATACGTTTTTAAGCTGACATGGTCACTAACAACATTGGAAACGGGATATTTAATATCGGAAACTCAAAACAAATTGTAACCATAGTTAATATCTCGTTTCCGGTGTTATTAATAAATTAAGATATTTAGCTTTTATACAGGCGATGTTTTCCACTTGATTTTCAACGCTCTGCTTAGCGCTGTGTTTTGTAAATCGAACAGTGCTTTTTTAACGCACCTCCCTAGTGCGTTCAGCACGTCGCTCGCGGTCAACACGTCGCGAAAAACATTTATAAGAGGACTTTCTCGCTCGTCGATACTAGAACATTCATGCAAGCCTCGAAGGCGAGACTTGCTAGGGGATTATCGCACTTATGTGTAGGTATAACTTTCAAGCGAGGAATAAACCTTGTATCAGTACGATTATGCTATAGGTACCAGGCGGGGCGAATTTATCAAAATCTGACGTACCTGTTTCACAGCGACCTATCAAGGTATACAAAACCAGTTTATGCGGATCTCTCATTGTACGGGAAATCTATACAAAGCGAGGCCACGTTATACTGGAAATGCATAACTTGGTGCGTCGCTATGTGTATCACCGGTAGGTACTCACCTAAACCTTTTCATCATGTCAATAAGAGTCATTAGTTGTTGCATACATGGGATCAACACCATTAACCGTAAATAACGTTTGATAATTTCACTATGTCCTGTGCAATAACAATTTAAACAATTTATTTTCTTAAAAATCTTAACAATTTTATTAGTCTTCTAATATTTGGCAAATTATAGAAAGGAAGTTCATTTCAGACTGGCTTGTTACTGAAGACCGCATTTAGAATATTCATGACATTCGGTAATCAAATATTAATTTTATTAAATAAAATAATGTGTCTAAATGTCAGCGCACCGCAGAGAAAGCTGCAATTTGTTCAAGCAGTTCTTTACTGATAAATCGATAATGAACTAAATTCCACCTATTTTAGAGTTCAAAATAGCTTGCAAGAGATAATTATTGGCATTTCGTGCAAATTGTCATTTAAAAGTTGACAGCTTATAATATACCCAAGTATTGTGCTACTCTGTCTGTGCTGGCCCTTAGACACTTTATTTACAAAACAATAAGTACGAAGACATTATAAAAATAATCTGTGAAAGTACTTTCATTAAATGGCTCTCTCTGTAAGAGCTCGTTCCCACTTGTCGGGCGCCGGGTCCGTATATTAATCGGATGTCAGCGCCTCTGTTCACAGTTTCGGTTAATAATCGGAAGCTGGTGCCAATTTTTAACACACTACGCAAGGCGACTGTGCACGATGGACGACGATGAAGTTGTTGTGATGTATTATTATTTAAGAAGAAAACGAATAAAAACAGCTAAGGAAAGAAAATATTGGGTGCACCCAATCCTGAGGGAAAGATTTAGTTTGGGAAAATTTGAGAACTTAATAACCGAATTCAGAAGTGATAAAATTTGGACTTTCAATTATTTTAGGATCTCAAAAACTATTTTCATCATTTTCATTCAACGATCTACTGACTCGACGCACGCACGGGCGGAACAAGGGGTATTGGGGAGAGGGTTGCCGGCCACGACATCCGACAAAATTAACAGCGCCATACTTACTCACAGGCGAGCGAGATCCGACACGATTTTTTCCGGGTAGAAGGCTAGCAAAACACCCCACAAATCTTGTTGACCTCGACACAAAATCGGTTTTGGACAAGTGTTAATAGCTTCATATAAAATGCTCTGCCACTAGAACATCCGATTAAAACCTGGGACCGACAACAGACAAGTGGGAATGAGCTCATAAATGTAAAAGATATGCAGTGTTGCATCTATTCAAATAAATAATAACATATCCTTTTCCACTGGCATTTAGTAACATATAAATTTAATAAAGAGAACTTTTTAAACGTTGTTTGAAATGAGTATCTGTAACACGTTAGAAGTCTATTTCTTTCAGGCAAATTATCTTGATGATTTAATTTGTTTGAATACAATTTTCATAAACTGAACATACTCAAAAATATCATTAAGACTAAGCCCACGTTCGCATGGACTATTTTTTAAACCATGCATTGGATTTTGATCGGCTTAGAGCTGAGAGTAGAAAATGCAACACTCTGATTTAACGCAGTAACTGGCCGTTGTATTCTCAACGCTAAACTCGACGTAGAGAGTTGAAAATGCAGTGCGCGGAAAAATTATCGACCGTGCGAACGTGTGCTAACTTTTAATGTGCTATCTATATTTGAAATGAATATAAATGTAAAAAAAATACTAACTTAGACTAAGTATAAATAATAATTTTCACTAGTCCGGTGTTCTGGATCTTGGCAACTCATCACCGAAACAATGCTTATTGATAGGGTCCTTATAAGAGTTCTCATGGAGAACACTTTGAGAACTGGTGCGACATTTCGTCAGACACAGTTCATAATCGTCACTCAGTGAACGGAAAAGCACATTCTTCTCCGTCGAGAGCTTGGATAACACTACTTCTAGCATGTCCCTCTGAAAACAAATGAAATGGATTATTATTTTTTAAGTATGCCTCTGGGATCTTTGTGTGCCAGTGTCAACATCGTTAACATAGCTGGCATTAACACATTTTTTTAACACTCACTGCCACCTTTATATTTGAATTTTGAACTCCAGCTAGCCATGTGTACAAGCCACGGTATAACAGCCAGCAAGCCTGCCGGCCGCCCGTTTGGTCTGCTAAACTTATTTACAGCAGCATATATATAGGTGGCGTGTCATACTCTAACGCTGGCACTCTCGTAACGCCAGCGTATCGCATGGCGGTGTGAGTGTAAATCTTATTCCAAAGTGGAAAAGAGATGGCGCTAGACATCTTGTATAGTTCTGTCTCTTGATATTGAGTTAGGTACACATGAGATGTAGTTTACTGTAAGCCAATGTTGAATGTTTATGCTGTAGGTGTTCTTAAATAAGTTGTGTGTATACACGATGGAAGGCACATCGACGCGCAAACGGTTACCACAGAATTGAAAGAAAGTAGAACGGCAGATGATGAAATGAAAGTAAAATTTCAATACCTTACTGGGATCCAAACAACATGACACACAGTATTCATATATAATACAGCAATTGTTTTCTGTACACGTTTCACAGCTGTATCTCTCAGCGGACTCAGCATCTGTGTCGCAACAGCCATTCTTTGTCACATCACTTCTGTGACACACATAACCTGAAATATAAATTGTTGTTTGACATAGTTTATCTATTCTACTTGCAATTTAGTTTCTAAACAGGACGACAATAAATATGACCTACACTTTCTATCACAATTTGACTATTTGAGATTTTCTCAACAGTAATAGTCATTCAACAATTACCTTAATTTACACTAGTGCAAAATTTATATTTGAGTGGAAATAACATCAATTAAGAAACAATTTAAAAAACTTGTAAGGATAAATATATATCTTGTTCTGGCATGTGTTGCAATGCACTTTTTCCTACCTACCTATTTTTGTACCGAATATTCTAAAATTCTATGATCTTTATTCAAATATATGTGATGCTGGGAGCGGGGAGGGGTGGACAACCTCATGATGTGGTACCAGGGGTATAAAAGTAGTGGAACTCTCTGCCTGTGTCTGTGTTCCGAACGTTTACAACCCTAATCTCTTCCTTAGAGTGAACAGGCTTCTTCTGGGTAAGCTTGTATCATCCTCGACTATTTCTCTGTCATCTCTGACCTACACTATAGTCAAGAGCAAACCAATCTCAAATAAAAAAGAAAAACCCACAGAACCTCATGTGATTAAAGGGTAGCACCTTTTCTTTTCCCCCCAACATAATAACATGAGTTACTGTGTCTTAGCTTACGTGAAATTAGTAGTAGTTAGTAATGTTGGTGCATTAAACTCCTCAGCTAACCACATCTGGGTGAACTGATACCGTAATATTACCTCTATCATCAACAAGTAACTGTTTTCCTTGCACCGAGTTTCTGCATATCATGTGATCATTAGTATCATTGTGTTCCTGAAGTGTTCTCCAAACAAATGGCTTCCTTTCAAATGAAACATCTTGATATATCATGCCTCTGCTGCTACCCTGGAAAATAAATGTTGTTTATATTATTACTAGTTTTGTCATTGTTTGCCAGCCTTGTCTGCATGTATTTTGCATTTCGTTTTTTTTTTTTTTTTAATTAAAACAGACAGGGTACAAAAGCAGGCTTCAGTATTCTCCACACACTATTTGTTGAATATCAACAAACAATCCGTTCAATTCAGTTTGAAAGTTAACAGACAGACAGAGTTAGGGTGTTACCACACCAATCGATCCATCGTTGATTGACTGGTGTGATAGCTTTCGCTGATCAATGGATTCCGGGCGATAAACAATTGATTGATCGGCGGTCGATGTGATCAATTGAATGGTGTACCTAGTAGAAACTGTCGCTCGACTTCGAATAATCCATTCTGCCATTTGATGATCGATGGTCTTGGTCAATTGTTGTAGTAGAAACTATTGATTGACATCAACTAATCCATTCTGCCATCGTTTGATTGGTGTGGTAACACCCTAACATTCCCATTTCTAATGTTTCATTATATTTCAACATGATAATCTAATCTCCGAAATCAGAATCAGACAACCAATTTCAATGAAAATCTGAGAATGTTTCCAGCTTGAAAGATAACATAAAAACTATGTTATCTTTCAAGCTGGAAAAGATAGGGGCAGGATGCTAGTAGAGTGACATATAGTGATATTTTGTTTTTATAGAATGAATTTGTTAAGTTTAGTTTCAATATTTTGACAACTCTTGGTGATCTACTTGGTGAACTACTCTATCACCAACCAAAAGATTAACAAGATATTTATCAAAGAAGTTGATAACATTTTTATTTGATAAAAATATGGAATTAATAATAGCCTACAAATAGAACTCATGTTTAGTAACAGTAATTTCACAATTTAGTATACAACCAAAACCCTGGTTGATGCCTCACTATCTAACAATGAAATAACATTTTGTTTTGAAACAATATTCCAATTTATTGGTTTTGTGCGTAGAATTGAACCATGATCAATTGGCTTACATTCGTTTTCTAAAGCTGCAGCTGTGCTTTAGTTTAGTTTACTTCTATGTGTGACATGGCTCCCAGGATTATATTTTTTTTCATCAGTTAAGGCACTATCTGGTCGGAGGAACATCTTAGGTCTAGCTCTGATAGACTACAAAGTATTAAATAAAACCTTTTATTACTAACCTCTCTTATAAAACTGACAATACAATAAGTTAACGAAGACGCAAATATTATACCCAACACTAATCTTCTTCGTATGAAACGCACTAAAGCAGCATACCACATTTTATACTTGTGATTAACACTCAACTTACGAAACCGATTACAGTAATGCGGAAATAAATGGAAAATTAATAACATTTTCAGGCGTAACAATGTGATGAAGAATACAACACTTTCTCTGGAGACATCGTAAGTAAAAACTACCCTAACTGAAATCTTTAACAGTTAATTGAAATATTGTTTTTTGTTGTGTATTAATTGTTAGAAACAATTTTATTCGAATTAGAAGTGTCGCGTTTACATCGCTATTATTAAATTCATTGGAAACTCATGTCTAAATTGTGACTGTGACAATAGGATAGGTTTGATTTTGACAGTGACATTTGGCACCATTTGACATAACGAATGGTGAAAGCTGCGTTCATGTATTAACCAGAATTACCACATAACGGAACCATAGACAATCAAAGTGCCATTCGTGTTATTATAGGAATGGGTATTTCATGTCACATTGGTATACTAACCTTTTGAACGCCAGAGCATAAATGCACACACGAGCCCTCCACGCCAAGCCACAAATTCACCGCAAATACTTACAAATAAAAAATGGGACTTCAAAAGTGTATCAATGAATACTATAGCCATTTATTCAGACCTTAAATCTAGAAACAACATTGTTCTAACAAAATTAAACTTAGACTTATTCTAATATTTGATATATCTTTATTTTCTCTGCGTAATGCGAAGTCCTTACTCGCTCGCACCATGTATGAATTTTGCCTGTAGTTAGAATAAGAAAAAGGAATGGAGATAGGCGGATTAAATCTAACCGATCTCCTGGGGACATTGAAGCGCAGTTTATGCAGGAGATCAAAGGCGCAATCTGCTAGTCGACGACGATTTATAGGTGATTGCAAATGAAATTTCTTGCAAAGATTTAAGTAATTATCAGAATGGTACGGTCAGGGCTTTAAATAACGTTAAAATTTTCGTAACGTTACCTTCATTTGTCAGTGTTACCGTTAATATTAAAATAACGTTAATATTTATATAACCGTTAATTGCGCCAAACCTTGCGAACGCCGCATTTCGTGGGTCGCTAGGTCATGGTTGAGGGAGTCAGTATATGGTTAGCAACTTAGCATCTCACATACCACACACAACCTTGAATGTGACCGGGTTTTAGCTAAATTAACGGTACAGTAACGTTATTATCGTATATTAGGTTAATTGTATTTAACGTTAAATTACTGGTAATGTTATCAATTAACGTTATATTTTTGTAAAGTTAATAAGGTCACATTGGAATTAACGTTAAGTAACGGATATTATTTTGTTAGTTGGTAACGTTAACAAGCCCTGGGTACTACTGGTACTGGGTATTCGCTTTCTATGTTTTCGGGTATACGTACCCGAAAACATAGAAAGCGAATAAATATTTTTTGTAAATTTTCAATACGATCAATGATGTATTTGCCATAACAAGGGTTCCAAATTTGTGATGCATATTCGAGGTGACTTCTCACAAAAGATCAATAAAGAATCTTAAGGGTTTTGGCCCTCTTGAAACACCCTGCGAGTCTCATTACAAAACCCAGTGACCTCGAAGCTTTGGCTACTATTTGCTCAATTTGCACGTTGAATAAAAGTTTGGTGTCATGACATACACCTAGGTCGCGTACACCACCGCATCTCTGCAATAGCTGCCCTTTAATTTTATAAGTTGTCTCCGTTTTCTGCTAAAGGTACGAGTTTGTTAATCAAGCAATAATCATCAATTCACGC
The DNA here is from genome assembly GCA_963082945.1 of Cerastis leucographa. Taxonomy (NCBI): domain Eukaryota; kingdom Metazoa; phylum Arthropoda; class Insecta; order Lepidoptera; family Noctuidae; genus Cerastis; species Cerastis leucographa. The sequence continues at coordinate 9,176,520 of OY720361.1, forward strand.
CAGGTCAGATTGGAGAGCATTCATATCGTCAACTGATAATATTATTATTGAAGAAAATATCTTCATATCATCAGCAAAACAGAGTAAACTTGAGTTGTGGAAACACGAGGCGATGTCGCTTACATAAATGATAAAGAGTAACGGAGCCATCAAGGAACCTTGGGGACACCACTAGGAACTGAAGCCCAGCTCGACATGTAGTTACTGATAACAACAGGTTGAGATCTGTTTTCAAGGTATGAAATGAATACATCGGGGTAGGATGGTGGAGGACTGGGCTCTGGAGGCGGGCCTGGTCGTCCTAAATCGGGGTTCTGTCCCCACGTGTGTGCGGATGCGGGGCGAGTCGGTGGTGGACATCTCGTTCGCTAGCCCCGCTCTGTCACCGCGTGTCGTTGACTGGCGCGTTATGGAGGGGGTGGAGACCTATTCCGACCACCGGTACATCCGGTTCGATGTCTCCGCCCAGGACTCAAGCGCGCCGGTCTCACAGGCCCCGAGTGGTCCGCGTTGGGCGCTGAAGCAGCTGTACCGGGAGCTCCTCCTGGAATCCTCGATATTGCAGGCCTGGGTGACATCACCGAACAGGCCTGCCGACATCAACAACGAGGCAGGGTGGTTCCAGGAGGCCATGTCCGACATATGCGACGTGGCAATGCCCTGAGTTCGACCAGGACGCGCCCGGCGTCAGGTGTACTGGTGGTCGCGAGAGCTGAAGGCTCCGCATCCGCCCTACGGATGCGGCAGCCATTGAGGCGGAGCTGTACGAGGGATACAGAGCAGCGAAGACCGCCCTCCAAGAGGCTGACCAGCGGGCCAGGGACCTGGGCCGCGAGGAGATGCTGGAGACTCTCGACAGAGATCCGTGGGGGCGCCCTTACAAGATGGTGCGGGACAAACTCCGCACCTGGGCCCCCCGCCCTCAGCTCGTGGAGGACTTGGTGAGCGCTCTGTTCCCTCTGCGAGGGGAACATCCTCCCCCGCCTATGGCTCCGCCGCTTGCGGTGCCAGAAGTGGACCACATCGAGGACGATGACGACATTCCGGAAGTGACCGGGGTAGACCTGAAAGTGGCGGTAGGCAGGCTTAAAGCCAAAAATACCGCCCCGGGACCCGATGGCTTGTCTGGCAAAGCCTGGGTCCTGGCCTCGGAGGCCCTCGGGCCCCGACTGGAGGGGCTCTTAAGCGCATGCATGGAGAGAGGCCAGTTCCCGCTTCGTTGGAAGACGGGGAAGCTGGTCCTCATCCGGAAGCCGGGGCGCCCTGCGGACTCTCCGTCCGCATACCGGCCAATTGTGTTGCTCGACGAGGTGGGCAAGCTCTTTGAAAGAGTCATTGCGAACCGCCTCGCCGGGCACCTTGTGGGGATGGGGCTGGACCTTGCGGAACACCAATTTGGTTTCCGCAGGGGGCGCTCGACGGTGGACGCCATCACGCGCGTGAGGGCTCTCACGACGGCGGATGCAGTGTCCCGGGGTGGGGTCGTCTTGGCGGTGTCTCTTGACATCGCCAACTCCTTCAACACCATGCTCTGGAGCTGCATAAGGGAGGCACTTCGGTATCATCGGGTGCCGACCTACCTTCGTCGTGTGGTCGGGGACTACCTGACAGATAGGGCCGTCATCTACTCCGGTCGCACCAGAGAATGGAATCGGCGAGCAGGGTTGCCAACTCAATGCCACGGTTGGGTGCTAAGTAACATCTCAAAAAGTGCTAAATTGGTATAAAATTTTAACAATAGTGCCAAATATATGAAATAAGAAAAATAACGTGTAGAATAAAAAGTTTTAATTTTCAAATTGTCATGACATTAATATCAAAGTTATGTTATTGTTACATTTAAACAAAAATAAAAAAAATATATAGTTAAATTGGAGGATGTGACCATCAAAATTTAAAAAAATCGAAATATTAAAAATCTTATTATCGTTAAATCCAATCATCATCCTCACTACTTGTACCGTCTGTCTCTGCTGCGGTTCCTTGTACAGCTGTTGAAGTGGAGGGCTGTGGCTCATTTACACTTATAGCAGACTTATTAAATTTAAATGTGTACATATCTTTCTTGCCTATTTTTTTAAGGATATCTTGAGGTATATCATATGTATAACAAGTTTTGTTCAAATGTTTGAGTCCAGTTCGTATACGAATAATTGAATTTAAGGAGTCCAAGTTAATTTTGTTCCTCAATTTATTTTTTACGATGTTCATTACGCTAAAAACCCTCTCAACGTCCGCATTTGAATGTGGCAATGTGAGCACTGTAAAAGCCAACGAAACCAGTTCGCTATACGAATTTTCATTGCTTGCGTCCTTAAAATCTGACACTTCAACCCAAAATTTTACTGTATCAGTCACATTTTCCCAAGTGTTGCTAGTTAGGCTTTTCCATTGGGCAACAATTTTATCAATAGTTTCTGGATTCTGTACAAAGTGTTCCGCTAACTTCACAACTTCGACGAGCCCTTTATTTGGTTTTAAAGCGTTAGTGACGCTCATGACATTCATATCTTTCAGGAGGGTTACATTTTCAGGAAGCCGCTGTTGCAATTGTTTTATTAGTTTTACCGTAAAATTTACGCAACGTTTTCTTAATGCTTGCTTTTTGGTATCTTCTAAGGATTGCATAGCGTTCTCAAAACTGTAGCCAAGATAAGGAGACGGATCCAGGTAATCTGCAACATTATCTTCAAAAATGTTAAAAGAGTGTCTTCCCGGGATCACTACTTTATCACAAAACGACTCGAGCAATTTTATCAAAGTTTCTAATAATCTTGTTGGATCTGAATATTCGCCTTCGAATGCTTTTAGCGCCGATTGTACCTGACCAAGTATTGATTTTATGTAAATTAAATAAACTTTATTTTGCAAATCAGAATACGCTTCGTATAAGAGTTCAGCCGTGTAACAGTTATTTTTTCTTCTGGCAATCTCAAAAAACAGTTTCAGCTCCAACCACTGGTCCAAAATTCTTTGCACTGCTGGCTCGATTGAGAGCCATCTAGTAGCACATTTTTGTAATATTTTCAGTGGTTGTCGTCCACAATTTATAGTTGCGTATATGTCTGCATATTCTTGACGTCGATTCGGTGACATGGAAAACCAATTAAATGTTTCCCTTAGGAGGAATTCGATGTTACGAGGGATAGTTTCTTCTGAAGCGTGAGAAACGGCCAATTGGAGTGAATGGCAAACACATTTAACTAGAATTAAATGTGGCAAACCGTATTCTTCTTTCATAATTTTATATACGCCGTTATTAATACCAATCATGACACTGGCATTATCGGTGCCCAATCCTACTAAATTTTGAAGGTTTAACTCCATTTCACCTTGCACTGTCTTAATAATAGTATTTACAATACCTCTTGCATCGGACGTCTCTAGTGGACTCAAAGCTAAAAACGTCGACGTTATTTTCTTCATAGAAGAACTGAAATACCGTATAACGATGCCTAAGTACTTGTGTACGGTTATGTCTGTTGATTCGTCAATTATGAGACTATATTTACTATCACCAATGTCCTGTTTTAAGACAGATTTAAAATGCGGCCCCAAAACATTTTTTAAAATCTCACCACATTTTGTACGATGGAGCTTCATATTACAGGCGGCTTTTGAGTCTGCGAAAGCTTTTGCACACACTTGGCTAAGGTGGTCGATCGGCATGACAGCTGTGTGTTCTGCAACGAACATTGATAATAGACCCTCTGCGTGATGTATGTCTGGGTTTGCGTCGGTATCAACTTTTTCAACAATTAGTGTAGTCTGCCCCGAAGAAAATGGTTTCATTTTATCAATATGTTTTTTTGATTCCGAATGCCGTTTAATTTCAAATATTCTTGCATTAAATTCTATTTTACACAAGGAACACATTGCTTTTGAGCTTTTCCCAAGAACAGGCCTAAGCCATTTTTTGAGTTTTGGATCGTCCTCCCATTCTTTCCTATAACTTTGAACATAACTACCTTTTTTACTTAAAGGAACATCCATTTTCGTCTCACTGTCACCGTATAAAACACAAATCTATGTAAGTAAAGGAATAATAAGGTAATTATTCTGCAGCGCAAAAGAGACTATGACATAATAAATCAAAAACAAAAACGAATGAAAAACAAGCAAGGTAAGACAAAGAAGGAGTTATCTTATGAGAAAGAGACAAATATAGCAGAGTCCGCGCCGTCCGCCATAATCGCTTTTATTTTTATGTTTACGGGAATCCCCTACCGAAGTGCAAAGGACTACACTAATTTGCGTTTTGTTATTGCATTTTGTGAGTAAGCAAACATATCAAAATTAGTGCTAGATTTTGCGATAGGTGCTGTTTCTTAAATTTCAGTGCTAGACACATGAAAATAGTGCCAAATCTGGCACTTTAAGTGCTGAGTTGGCAACGCTGTCGGCGAGAGGTATCGTGCGGTATTCCACAGGGATCGGTTCTGGGGCCGCCCTTGTGGAACATCGGCTACGACTGGGTGCTGCGCGCCGACCTGCCTAGCGGCGTCAGCGTAGTTTGCTACGCTGACGACACGCTGGTGCTTGCACAAGGGAGGTCGCACGAGGCGGCGGCCGAACTTATGACACGCGGGGTTGCGATAGTCGTGGAGAGAATCCGGCAACTGGGTCTCGAGGTGGCATTGCACAAGTCCGAGTCCATGTGCTTTCATGGGGGCATGGTAACAAACAAACATACATACAAACAAACATACAAACAAACAGAGTGACATTCGCATTTATAATATTAGTATGGAAGTATGTATTAGTTAGGATATAATTGTTTTTGTCATCATTCCAGTTAGTTGGTATCCTCGTATTGCATGTCAATGTCAATTTGCTTTTTGGACAGTATTATTTATTTTATTTGCTGTTTAATCTCCATTGACTGCTATAACTAAAGTCTCCTGGCAGACAGGCGCGATGCGACTACTAAAGTCTGGCTACGAGAGCCTTAAGCGCATTACGCGGCGTGGTCGTAGCTCGTAGCTCTCATCGTAGCTCTTTTAAAAACAACCACAACGCATACTAGCAAACTAAAACACCACGAATCGAAATTCCTGTCGTGGCTGTTTTGATTTAAGACCAAAATAATCAGTTGTATTGCCATGTCGTCTTTGGGTAACGAACTCGGTGCGTTGCTGACTCCACCTGATATCACCGGTTCCCTTGTTGTTACTGCTATGTTTTCGTCGAAGATTTGATGCATATCCATGGTTACATCTAACAGAAAAGGAACCCTGTTATGATTTATGAAGAGCAACATGTTGAGCAGTTTGAAGGTCAAAAATGTTTCTTTTAGCAGTTTGGAAGTAGTTAGTAGAGGTTTATCTTCAGAACTACTGATCCAATAGTTCCATAACTGGCTTAAGCCTCATTTACACGATGCAAGAACTTGCATGCAAGTTTCATTACATTGCAGACTATTGACGGGCAATGAATTCAGTTAATCAAACAAAAACAGCAATGTAGTGAAACTTGCATGCAAGTTCTTGCATCGTGTAAATGAGGCTTTAGGCGCAAAATGTCTCTTTCGCAAAATGTCTACTGGTAGTAAAATGTCTCTTTCTCAGAATGTCGCTTTCTCATAATGTCGCTTTCGCAGAATGACTCCTTCTCAAAAGGTCGCTTTCTCACAATGCCGCTTTCGCAGAATGTCTCTTTCGCAAAATGTCGCGTTAGTAACTTAGAAAAAAAATTAGCTTGGTTTAAAAAAAGGTTGTTTTTATTTTTCCAATTTCTTATTAAATGTTTACAAGTTTTACAAGATATTCAATCGTAGAGTCTGACTCGGCTGGGCAGGCTTATGATTTGTTTCCATTTTTTGTAATTGAAGACTTATGATTTGTTTCCTTTTTTTTTGTAATTGAAGACGTATTTGTTTCCTTTTTATTATAGTAAATGACTTAAAAAAAAAAATGTTTAACGTACTCTAAGTATACCACTCAGATTTTGTCATAATAAAAGTATTTTTATTTTTGATTGCACTTATAAAGTCGAATTTACAACGTTGCCAAAAATTATTAACAAAGAACAGAACAGAACCAACCAGGAATAAAAAATAAGAAAAATAAACAACCATTTTTTTAAACCAGGCAATTTTTTTTTCTGAGTTACTAACGCGACATTTTGCGAAAGAGACATTCTGCGAAAGAGGCATTGTGAGAAAGCGACCTTTTGAGAAGGAGTCATTCTGCGAAAGCGTCATTATGAGAAAGAGACATTTTACTACCAGTAGACATTTTGCGAAAGAGACATTTTGCGCCTGAGCCCCATAACTAATGGGTAGCTACATTATCTCCGAGTGTCTTAGGCTATGAAGACCAACATGCTGAGCAGTTTGAAGGTTAAATGTTTAGGTCTGCATCTGCGCTTCGCGTTGTGGCATTTCCTCATTACCAGAACGCGTTTTGGTCTAAAATTTACATTACCAATGTGAGTGTATAAGGTGCATCTTTGGGCTATTTTAGTCTGAAATAAATGATGTTATGTTATTACTCGATATTGCAGGTTGATGGCACTAGGTTCGATCTTTCATTGTCCATACATGCGCATGAGATACTTTTGCATAGATGATAATTTCTGGAGCATGTAAAATAATCAAAATAAAATGAAACAATAAGTTTTGAATGTAATATATTTGTACATAAATCAGATAAAATACTATAAATATAATTTTTGTTGTTTTAGACTTCTGTTGCTACGTATTAGCCCGCGCTCACTTGCAAAACTGATTGTCCAATTCCTGAAAAAAAAAGTTTAATATCAATTCTAATATTTTAAAGAAGTGAAGTTTGGAAGTAGAGGTTTATCTTCAGAACTGCTGATCCGATTCCGAAAGTTCTTTAACTAATGGAAAGTCCCATTATCCCTGAGTGTCATAGGCTATTTTTAAACGTTTTCGAAGCATAATTTTTGAGCATAGCGCAAGCGAAGCTGAAGGCAAATGATAGCTATAAATAAAGTAATTAAACCCTACCTACGACTAAATGTGACGGAATATTAAACATGAACATTACGCGTGTAATCATCGAAGGGTTAGCCAGAGGAGTACAATATGGTACAAAACACAATTCCTGACTCCGAGAGACTGCTACTTAGATATATGGTAGCACCCAATAACACTTTAGCGTATGTACTGCCGCAGCAATTACGTACACTAATGTTCTTGAGGAGTAAACAGACAATAAGAGATAAAATAATAATTTAAATACGAAGAACTTTTCTAAGTTGAATATATTAGAATACCGTTTTATCCGGAAAAACCATCACTTTGGTTTTCGCAAATGGAAGCACAATTTGCGCTTTCAAACGTAAAAGCAGATGAAACGAAATTCTATCACGTCGGGGTCACCAATTTAGCGTATGTACTGCCGCAGCAATTACGTACACTAATGTTCTTGAGGAGTAAACAGACAATTGGAGAAAAATATATTCGACTTAAAAAAGTTCTTCGTATTTAAATTATTCTTTTATCTCGTATTGTCTGCTTACTCCGCAAGAACATTAGGGTACGTAATTGCTTCGGCAGTACATATGCTAAAACACTTTGCCCAACCTAGGTATCGAACCCCGGGTAAAAGTGGCTTAGGCTCAGAAGTAGCGCTTGCAAACTACAAGACCAACGAATCAGTCAGATCATTGAATGTGAAAATGAAAATATTTTTATTTTTACAAAAAGCTTCTTATACAATGAATTGCGTTGGGAGCCTCCTTTTAGACAAACAATGTCCGTGTTAGGAAACTCCGCTCTTCCATATTTTACATAGATAGCATGAAAAGAATGAAAGATGTTGATATTCTCTATCCACATATTACTAGCTGCTGCCCGCGACTTCGTTCGCGGGTTTTTTTTTTTCGGTATGAATAATAGATGTTGGCCGATTCTCAGACCTACCCGATATGCACACAAACTTTCAAACAAATCGGTTCAGCCGTTCCGGAGGAGTATGGTAACTAACATTGTGACACGAGAATTTTATATATAAGAAGATAATGTTTGTGGACGACCTCTGAATTATTTTCAATGAAATTGTAAATAGATATGCAGTTATTAAGTGCGTTAACACCTTACGGCATTTCAAAGAAAAATCAAAACCTTATTTTCCGAAATGACTAAACTGATTTAAATGAAGCTAAGTTTCATTAAAATCGATTCAGTTATTTCGGAAAATATGGACTTGAAAGTTTGTGTGAAATGCCGTAAGGCATAAAGGCTCTTAATGAATATCTTGATCGATTCAGAAATACACTATTCTAATTACACAACTATTTCATCACAATCATTATTCCTCCAACAGGATATAAAATCATAAAAACAACAAGAGTAAACGATTTTACTTTAAAATAATTGAAGATTCTTTCGGATTCCTTGCCTTCCTTGGTTGACATTGAACCTGTTGGCAATTTCCCAGAGGAAACCCTCTTATATTTATTAGGAGATCAGCTATTTCAGTCTTATCAACAATATTTCTTTAGAAATTTCAAAGGGTTATAATTATGTATAGTAATACTACTCATGTCAATAACATTTGTACCGGGATTTTTACCGTGTTTATTATTTGTTTTGAGATCCCAATATTTCGGCGCTGTTGCACACGCCATGATCACGGATAAACTGAAGTTATTGCAGATGGGTGTTTCTGAGCTGAGAAATCGCTTCCCAGTATATCCGTTTCTCTGTAGGACCGTACATACATGTGTTAGCTTAGCACGTAAATGTTCCTCGTCGCATAAATCATTATGCACGGTAGGTGAGTGAAGTCACTACAAAGTTCAGCTGTCTGGGATGGTGGTGAGAATCAGGTTGTAGATAACGAACCGTGGGAGCCAATTTGAATAAAAAAATTTTGGTCAATTTTTTTTGCTGGTGATGTGTGCCAAGCGTACTTGTACCTCCTGTTAATTTCCTTCAATGATACCAAAGACGTCATCAACATACCTCTTCCACAGTTAAAAAGTGACGTAAAAAGTCTGCGGGTGGCCTAGAGAATTTCGTGTGTCGGGAACAGAATCGACTACCACTGTCACGCACAACTGCGTGGCAGTGGTAGTAGTACGGAGCGCAAAAAAAAAACGAACAAGAAAGAGGTTAGACCGATTTGTCAACTCTCAACAAAACACTCGCAACAGCGCCGAAATATCGGGAACTCAAAACAAATAATAAACACGGTAAATATCCCGTTACAAATGTTATTGATAGTAGTAGTATTACTATATAACCCTTTGAAATTTCCAAATCCGAAAGAATCTTCAATTATTTTCAGTAACAAAAAAAAAATATCGTCATGATACACACTTTATATTATATTATCATATTCATTCACTGCTCTGAAACTAGACTGTTCTCCATAAGAGGAAGTGTGGCGTAATCAACCCCGCGGATCCAGTGATGGACGTCACACGTTAAATCATCATCATTCTGGTGCCCTTATACAAGGTGTTGTTTTGCATTCTCGTCAAAATTCAGGAGGTTGTTACAAAAGACATAAATAATCAAATAAAATGGGATGGTATTTAAAAGTACTTCAATTTATTCCCATTTCATTTACCTAATTTTGCCTGTGTTCCACCAAATATACTGAATGTGCACCAAAATATGTTCATTAAAATATGTCATAACGAGCATCTATTTAACAACTGTTGCAAATTTGTAAAAATAGTAATACACCTAATTTTAAAAACAAGCATTTATTTTTTTAGTTTTACGACGTAGCCCCGCTATGCGGGGCTCCTATTTCTGTCTACAGGGTTTAAAGTAACCTAACACGAAGGGGATGTCGGGGTCTAAGTTCGCTCGCTCCGCTCGCTCACTAGACCCCGCCATCCCCTTCGAACCTAACCTGTCCAAGTCGGCCCCAAGAAGTCAGCAATATTTGGTGCACGATCAGTATTTTTCGGGGAAGAATAAAATAGTTATTGTTACAATAGAATATTTGCAGCGCACTACAATAAAAAAGTATATGTATGTAATAAGTTATATCTTGGTATTAATTTGGAATTTGTTTGATGTAACATATTTTGTTGGCAGAGTAGTTTAATTATAGTAAAACAATTAAACGAGTTTAAGATCAATATTTTAGAAATGCATACATAGATGTACCTTTAGATTTTTGGTGAACACAAAAATATTATCCAATAAAATGACGGTATCTAGTTAATTATTAATAAACGCTGATTTTTTTGGTTGTTTATGTTTGTCAGTATTTCAGAACCCTTAATGTGGTTTAGGGAATAAGAAATTATCGAATAAACGTTTGAGATTGTTTTACGTGTGGAAGCGCAGTTATAGGCCGAGATTCAGACGGTCCGCGTTTAAAACACGGGTGGTTCACAATTACAGATAAGAAAAAAATAAAAATTACCTACCCATTTCGTTATTGATTTGGGACGAGAATCATTTTCATAGTTATCTCCTTGAATTTGACGAGGATGCAAAACAACAGCTTGTATATCGCTTATCCCAAATTATTTGAGGCGGCGCAGCATGTCTCCTTGTTTCATACTTCTCTATTATCGTCATCTCTGCAGTCACCTCCTTTCTACTCAAGTCATCCCTTCACACAGTCCATCCATCGTAACGTGTTAAATACATTGTAATATAATTACCTGGCAGAGATAACTGCAGTAAATTGGTCTACAGGGGGAATTCATGTAGTGTTCACACGGCCTTGAAGTATTCTTGCCACACATACAACAACGAAGTATGTTCGGATTTAAGGAAGACACGCTCGTTATCACTGGACTAGAAGTTACTTGATTTTCCATTTGCGTTCCATGCTGAAATCATCATTATAAATTAGTAAAGATCTCTAGTAAAGTAAAAAAATAATAGATTTATTCTATTGGTCCAGATCTTACCATAGGAATATTGTAATTTGTGTTATAGTCATATGACAAATAATTTAAATGGTGGTTGTGAGCCGGTGTTGTTTGATTGGTGTTAATATAGTGAACTTGAGTTGGAAAGCTGGGATCTGGTTGTTGATGGTTTTGGTGAGGTTGTCCCATATTATTATAGTATGTCCGATTCACATTAGTTTGATTATAATTATTGACGTTTGTTTGAATGTACTGCTGTGGCCTATTAGTTAGATTTTTATGGGTATGGCACATATTTAACGGTGGTGGAGGTCGATGGTATTTTGGATTCTTGTTTTGGATATCTTTGACCCGGTTTCCGTATCTTGGTCTTGCAGCTGGTGTCTTTAGTTTAGTGGGTTTACAACTTGGGGCATTCTTATTATGATTTACATGCTGTGCCGCTGTACCAGCCTTCTGTTTATCGGTAATTTGTATGAATGTATTTGCATCGATATTTATACTAATTTCGTTGCCAGGGGTTCCAGATGAAAATATGCATAGGTTATTTTGTGCTTGTGGAGGTTTAGTATTAGTGTGGTTTGCAACGGTTTCAGGCTGTGGTAGATTCAACGGTGCTAGCGGCCTGACCAGTTGTTGCTTTAAAATTATATTTTCATTAGAAGGACACGGTCTGTTATGATTTCTAATATATTCTCGTTTTCGTTTTGTCCATGTCATTAATTCATTAAAAAATGGAATCACGTGGCGCCTCTGACATCTCCACTTCAAAGATTTGCTATTGGCGATTAAGACTGTGTTATCTAAGAATTGATTAATAAATGTTTCATTTCGCTCTTGGGGCAAAAATATTGATTCGACTGTGGTATACGATAATTCGAAAAAATGGGATTTTATAAAATTAAATATCTTTTCTTTTTTTTGTTTATCATCGTTTGCTTTTTTTACCCCGTAGTGGTTAAAAGCTTGCATTATAAGAACAATGTGATCGGATAACTTTTTCAATAAATCTTCAATAAAAATATTCAAATGACCATGATGATCGTTGATTCGTCCTGAAACAGGTACACTCTCTGCGTTATGAGCCGTGTCATCACTGATTAAAATTGTTGCATGTTGATTACCATCGGGTATGTTTTGATTATGATAATGTCCAACGTCATTTATTTTCTCTCTTATTTCTGCATTTTTGCTATTGTTCAAGTTATTTTCGTCGATATTTTCAATTATTTCTTCAATGGGTTTCAAACTTAGCATGGATTTATTTAAACCTTCATGGTTGATTTGATTTTCAGAATTTGTACTATTTTTTTCTGGTGTACTTTTCTCGGCAGCAACCTGTTTGTTGTTGTTATTATCGTTAATATTTTCTTGTTTACTATGTTCATTTTGAAATGACACGTCATCATCGTCGCTGTCTTCAAATATCATTTCTACATTAATTGGTGCATTGAAGTCATACTCCGCCATCTGCGTCAGAACGTTAACTGAAACAGAGAAACAAAATGCTAATCATGTTGTTGGAATACCAATGATGGCACCAATAATCAAGTTTTTACGTATTAGGATCGAAAATAATTAAGAATCGTCTGAAAGGAACAGTCTCAGTTATACCTTCGACAGTTTTCGAAATCTTTCCTGTAGAAACTCTGGGCCCGTACCACTACCTCTTAGATCAGTATTGCTTTAATGTCACTAGAGTGTGGGATAGAGATGGAGCTATGCAGAAGGTCTAGCTTTATTTCTTTTCAACGCTAAAGTCAGATTTATCAATACTACTGGGTCATGGTACGCCACCACAATAACTTCTTAAACCACGGCACTGCTCTTTGGGTCTAATGCATAGAATACTATAATTAACCTGATTGATTACTTGAAAACTCAAAACGAAAGACGTAAACAGTTTTTAGCTGGTGTCGAGATGACAGTTATACCTAATGATTCATTTCAACCATTTTAAAGATAACGTTGGTTGTTGACAGTATATTTATTTAGACCATCGTTTTGCTACACTTGCTAGCAATTGACATGGTAGCGTGCGTTTTAATATTATTGTAACCACCGTATTGTAAATACCTACATTCTGGGCAAATAATTGAATATTCTATTGCTACACACCAACGCCTTTCACCAAAGTCTCTGGTGTAGGCTCCACTAGTTTTACATTGCATCAAATCTATTTTTTAGGGTTCCGTATTCAAAAAGGAACCCTTATAGTTTCGCCATATCCGTCTGTCTGTCTGTTCGCAGTTTAGCTTAATAACTATTGGTGTTAGAAAGTTGTAATTTGGTGTGATACACGTTAATGACGCCAAAAAAGTGGTTAAATAAAATTTGGAAAAAAAAAAACAATTATTCAGGGTACCTCCTCTACATGTAAAGTGGGGATGATATTTTTTTCGTCTCTTCTTCCCGTAGTGTGATAGTTCTTTCAAATATTAGGGGTTTGGGAAGACCGTTTTGATTAAGTAAACCGTTCGTGACTTATCAAGCTTAAAGTACCAATTTTCGTTAGAGTCAAGTCTCCCTCCCTCTACCAACTAAACGGTTGTAGTTAGAAATTCAATAACACGGCAGTAGTACCTATAACATATAACGAAGTTTTCGGGAAAACTATCACACTTAAGTGGGCTTTACAAGTTTACGAGTAATAGTCGACCAATTGTATTTGTCGATAGATGGCGTCAGTTGTACTCAAAACGAGTCCCATTTGCAGATCATATATGGCAGTTTTTATAAATATTGGTACGGAACCCTTCGTGCGCGAGTCCGACTCGCACTTGGCCGGTTTTTTACTTAATGACTTCAATGAAAACTTACCGGTCCCCATAATTTCTAATTCTTCTGTTTTATTCTGCAATACGTGATATCCTTGTTCTGCGATTTGATATCCTGCAAATAAACGATAGACTGTTAAAAATACATATTATCTATAAGAGCCTATGCACACGGTGCGTTGTGGCGTCGCAGCGGTGTCCTGTATTTAAAAAAAAAAAACGTTTTTCAAACAAAAGAAAAAGTAAAAAACCAATGGGATGTCACACAACGCCGCATGAAGTTCTAAAAAAATATTCGCAACCGCAAAAAAATAAGTACCCATTTACCTAAGTACCTTATAAATCCTCAATACAAATCTCTCGGTTAGATTTCATGACATTGAAAGTCGTACTTCGTACGAATACCTTGTTACAAGCACGCCGCTGACCCACGTTAACGTCGCCGTATCCCAGTAGTTCCATTCTCTAGTTCCATTATGGAACTACTGGGATTTTTTTCTCCCAGTAGTTCCATGGAACTAGAATACTTTTTCACCTTATCCCATTAGTTCCATTAAGTACAGTTGAATGGTAATGAAATATAGTAAGAACAATAATCTTACCTATTAACCTACGTGCAATAAGTGAACTGGCCTAAAGGGTGTAAAACACCTCTTAACGAAGCCGAAAGGCACTGGTTCTCCCTGTCATGCATCGAGACCATCTATCCAAACTAAGTATTTTGATACTTGGTTTTTGTACCGGGTATACGACGACACCCATACCTTCGGGTATTGAGATTCGCTAGTACGACTAGAGCGAAAATAGCGGTGGAATCGATATTTTCGCTCCAGTGTGTGCCGGCGCCGCAACGCACTGTATGTACAGGTGTTATTCATGACGTGGAATGGGTATGCACTTTTAGGTATTGGACCATTAAACAACGGAATTGGGAAACGGAAACAAATAATATTAGGTAGTGTAACGAACTTGCTTGTTCCTATAGATAAAAGGAAATAAGCAGACTTGTTTGCATTATAAAGGTTAGAAGGGGAAAATGAATTTAAATAATGATGATATGAAAAATACAATAAATTATTAAAAAAGTGAAGGGCAGGTTAACCGGGAACGTTTTGAATGTCTCCGCAAATCTCTGAGCGTGATAGTAACTGAAGACAAACATCCAGATGTAGAAAGCTGGGTTGATCAAGATCAGCTTGACCACGACGAACTTGATGCAGGGCGGCTTGGTAGGACCCACCAGCAGACACGTACCGCCCCAGTGCCAGGCTCGTCAGCTCGCAGAGCAGCTTCCAGCAGACACGTACCGAGCCCCAGTGCCAGGCTCGTCAGTTCACAGAGCAGCTTCCAGCAGACACGTACCGAGCCCCAGTGCCAGGCTCGTCAATTCGCAGAGCAGCTTCCTCACAGCAGCTAGCAGCAGCCACGGCAGCACCAAACGAAGACCGCTCCTTGACTCCACTAGGCTGTGCTCAAAACTCAAGATATGACTGAGATCTTGACTCCAAATTCTAGACTTAGCTGATTTCTTAACTTCAGACTAAACTGATTTCTTGTCTCCAGACTGAACCAGGGCATCCGTCAGAAATCCCTTTTATGCCCTGATCCTCCGTTTCTTTCTTCAAATTTCTTTCTGAGATTCAAAACTGCTGCGCTCTAGTAAGAAGCAACCTGCCAGTATTCAAAGCAGCCAGTAACAATTGGTCAAAAACCTTGCGCATGATATTTTTATAAAAATAACTCAGAATTTCTTTACACAGCAAATTTTAAAAATACACAGGAATTTCTTTACACAGCAAATCTTAAAAATACAACAATTGAACTGACGAATTGATGATAATATTTTTTAGTAATATATTATCTAAATGAAACCTTCATAGAGAGTTTGGCTGGTAAGAATCAAAAATAAAAGTAAATGACATCTGACAAATTTGATGTAAACATTTCACTACAAAGGATATAAAGAAAATATTTATAAAAACGAAATGATTGGTAAAATGCTAATGTAAAACCAATAAAAGTATGAATATGGATGATAAGTGTAAGTATAAAGTATCCGTAGTAAGCAGATACTATAGTAGGTACATGAATTTACGAGTACTAGCTATTCGGAATGGGGTTTCTATATTTTGGCTTGCCTAACTTTCCAACCTTTTATGTTATTTACAAAAAGCTGCCACGCATAAAACCTTTAATAATCAAAATAGTTGGCACAAATCCCACTTTTCACGACTGGGAATCGAGGACCTCATTGCAGCAGTCACGATTGCAAGCAATAGACCAACGAGGCAGTGCTGACTGTTGATGTAATATATTTTTTAACACCGTTGCTCGTAAAGCTGATGTAATTCCACCGGTTTTAAATATGTAAAGCGGGTCATAAAAAAAGGGGTGTGTTACCAAAGCAAATAGTTAAGTTATAGTCCATACAAATTCCATAACAGTATTATTTGCCATTTCGCGCGCTGTTGCTATTCAAACGAACTAATCGCCGCGCGGCGCCAGTCAGTAGGCAGCGCTAGCACGCTGTTAAAATGGCGGGAAAGCAACAGTGTGCATTCACAGATTCAGTTTATTTAAAATAAAAAAAAAAACAGTTTATTCGGTAATTTTAAAACTTGGCTGCGTGCTCCAACGTCTTTGCCAACATTTTCACGCAGCTACGGCAGAAAATAATCCTCGCGCCATTTTTCTCAAATTTTCTTTTCTTTGTACTTGTATTGTGAAAATTTAAATATGACAAATTTCAATAATGAAGAAGAGCCATATATTACTTCAACTCCACCGGATATACTAACAGAAGCGCGAACCGCATGCGACAGCTTGCTGCCGTCAATATCCAAAGACAGATACATAACCACGTATGAAAATTTTTTGAAGTGGAAAAACATGAAAAATGCCAAGTCATTTTCCGAAAATGTAGTTTTGGCGTATTTTAATGAACTAGCTAGTAAATACAAGCCTAGCTCGTTGTGGGCAACATATTCGATGCTGAAAAGTACCCTCAAGATGAAAAATGGTGTCGATATTAATTTATATTCAAATCTCATTGCATTTTTAAAGAGACGCTCTGATGGTTCTATAAAGAAAAAATCTAAGGTACTGTCATCAAATGACGTTGAAAAGTTTCTAAGAGATGCTCCAGATAGCCAGTACCTGGCAACTAAGGTCAGTTTGCCTCCTTATTTTATGTATTGATCTACCTACTGTACATACTCTTTTACGTATTTTTTAACGACCGTCTGTAAGCTAAGTACCTATACCTTATCTTACACATTTTTATTTCTTTTCAGGTTGCGTTAATATTTGGTATTAATGGTGCATGTAGACGGCAAGAGCTTCACAATATTACCACAAATGACATTGAAAATCAAGGCAAAATGCTTTTAATTAAAATACCAAACACTAAAAACAAAATACCCCGATCTTTTATCAACGGCCCATTTTATGACGTGGTCAAAAAATATGAAGCTCTGCGTACGACTAAGGCAAAAAATAATAATTTCTTTCAGAATTACCAAAAAGGTAAATATACTGCGCAACCTATTGGCATAAATAAATTCGGTGCCATGCCAAAGGAAGTCGCCAAGTTTTTAGGATTGCCGGATGCTGATTGTTATACAGGGCACAGTTTCAGAAGAACGTCAGCTACATTACTTGCTGATTCGGGAGCTGATATATTGACTTTAAAGCGGCATGGCGGGTGGCGTTCTAACGCAGTAGCAGAATCTTATGAAGATTCCATCCAAAACAAAGCAAATGTAAGTGCCAAAATAACTCAGGCAATAAATTCGGAGCCACAAACGAAGAAGTTTTGCCCTGAACCGCGCCCCTTTACTTCTACTGAGGATATTTTTTTTATTACGACGAGACAGAAAATATATTAACAATTCATTCATAACCTCAATCTCCCTTAAATTATGCTAAGCACCCACCCTTACTTACACAAATACACCCCCCACACACACCTCACCCATACTTCACCTTCTAGACACCCCAATCACAAACACTCACTTTACCTTCTTACCGCTGACTTCACTAATATGTTGTGTATAATTATGTAACTGAAATGTCACGGTTGTATTGTATCGTATGAAACGGAAGCCGAAAAATGTCCGTCTCCTAAGATACAGGTCTGCGTACCTAGTTTAGGGGCCGGAAATCTGCCAATAATGTTATACTCGATTGTACAGCCTTGCGCCAACATGTATAATATACATCGTGGCTGCATAGAAAGTTGGAACATGGTTCAATTTACAACTAATGACGAATTACAATGCTCTTCTGCCGCCTTTCAAGAAGTTTCGTCGTCTCCAACATTTACCCTAACACAAAACAATGACATTATGAATAGTAATAATAATAATAAAAACATAATTAAAAAACCAACTACAACTACGTATCATTTTAATAATTGTAATTTCTTTAACTGTTTCAATAATTAGAAATGAACAAAAAATAAAATATTTTTTTTTCTGTCTCGCAAATGTGCTAAAAAACGTCGTACGATATACGTGCGTATTGGTTATAACATGCTCGGCTCAATTACGCCCTCGCCTTCGGCTCGGGCTGAAATTCCGTCTCGCATCTTATAACCATCATAACGCACTAATATCGTAATGTACTATTATCTATAACTAGTTCTTTTTTTAATTTTATACAAGCTTTCACCCACGTTTTCGATCGCGCATTTTTTGTGGGAATATTTCGCGCAAGTACAAGCAATAAGTTGGCAAAGTTTTTCTTTGTTTACAAACATTATATTTTTTTTACATAGGTTGGTTTATTTCGTTAACATTTTTATACTTCTTAGTTCGTTTGAATTTTTTATTTTGATTTTAGGATAACCGTATTTGACTGTTTGTTTAAAAATAATCCTACGAGTATGAACTTGAAGTAACAGTGTTTTCATTTATTGACGTCTTAATTGCGACCTTGTATACTTATGAGATGATGTATGTATAAATATGAAAGATAAAAACAACTATACGTACATAGATTACAAGGTCACCCAAAGAAACAAACGCCGTGCCGGTACGATCCGGTCTAATGTAAATGTAGGACATTGAACTGCTGCACAAAAATAAAGAGGACATATAATATAACATATACTATGATATACTTGATTATAAAAGAACGTCATGATTCCGTCTGCGTGAAAATCGGCGAACAACATTGAGAATTGAGATGTATCGATGTGTATCCGGCTCGAAGGACCATACGTAAGGGACCTAAGCAGGACTAAAAACTTAAAATGCAATGGACTGTATAAAATGGATATAATGAAAATAAAGTACAATGAGAGCAGCGGTGGCCCAGTGGTGGCAGCCCCGACTTACGAGCAGTAAGCCATGGGTTCGAAGTCAGGCCGGCACATTACTTTGTGTACTTTATTTTATCACCGCTGCTCTCAAAAACGGTGAAGGAAAACATCGTGAGGCATGTCCTAGAACTAAAAATTCGAAGACATGTGACATCTACCAACCCGCACTGGGCCCGCGTGGTGGATTACAGCCCATTCCCTCTCACAGAGAGGAGGCCTGCCTCCCAGCAGAGGGGACAGTATAGGCTGATGATGATGATGATGAAAGTACAATGACTTTTGGTAAACATATGGAGAGGGCGCGCGTGCCGCCGTCGGAAATCGGTCGTGAAGTGGCGTCGAAATCCCGTATACCACACGCCGCACCTCTCGCCGCCGCGGTCGGAGGTGCCCGAACAACTTTCAAACCTCTATGAATTAGGTTAAGTTGTTCGGGCACCTTTCTCGCTCCGAACTCTGGACTCTCTCTCTCAGATATTTATTATCGATTGCGCAAAAAATCATTTAGCATAGTCAGCTCACAATGTTCCCAGTGCTGGGATAGCTACAAGCCTCACCTGTATGAAAGAGATGGCTATTTGTCACATCTTTTTGCCTTGGTTCATGCCAGTTTCCTCATGATGTTTTCCTTTATCGTTTTGCGAACAGAGGTCATCATCTGCCTAACCTTTTTCCCAATTTTGTTGAGGTCGGCTTTAGTCTCACCAAATGCTGCTGAATACCAATGTTTTACATGAAGCGAATGCCTATAACTGACCTCTTTAACTCTGCTAAGGTCATGCATGTTTTGCTGCGAGCTCAAATCATCACGACTCTGCAGAAGCGGTAGGTGTGGGTTCGGACTGGAAAGTAGGTCGGGTGGTGGGATCAACGGCGCGCTTGCGATTAATTTTATGTGAGTTCTAACTACTATACGCTTAGATCTTTTAGACTTCACAACGGATTTATAGATGCGGTTTTCATCAATAGACATTGATTCAAGAGGAAGGTCAGCGCGGGCAGCAGCTAGTACCACTAAATATATTTGCAATTGCACTGTCTGGTAGTTTTTTCTTAAGCTGACCGCTCACTTGTCAGCACCGTAATACGCGCCGCATTTCGTAAAATGCCGTGAGTATCCGAATATTGAAGGAAGCATGCTGATGACGTCATGACAGCGCGTGCTGATACTCAGTGTTGTCTGCAGTGAAATGTTGCTTAGTATGACGAAAAATGAAAATACAAAATTTAAAAAAAATCCTACGCCAAAGAGTATAATAATATGGGAGTCCTACGCCATTTTACTGTTCGCGCAGCGTGTTTAGAACTTTTTGTAGAGTTTAATAAATTCAAAGATTCATTATTGTAAAAACTGAATATTAATTAGAACAATTAACACCATTAAAACTTTTAATGGGAATTTCGGGTCTGGTTAGAGGAGGAGATGAACTTCTTCCTCTGCCAATAAGCAAGCTATTACAACAACTTTTTTCGAAATCTTCATCCATGACATTGCACTGATTTACACCAGAGGTTAGTAAAAACAGAAAAAGTTTTTGGCAACACCTAAAGATTTCCGTACGGCGCGTACTGCTCGTATGTGCGAAGCATTAGTAAATGCGGTGCGTGCGGCGCGTACGGTGCTGATAAATGTGCGATCACCTTTAGTCTTACAGCGTTATCAATGACTAGCATTTGCCCGCGGCGACCACGTGGGTGTGGGTAATTGTTTCATGAGGACATGCTTCCGGAAAGAAATGTCCAAACCAAGGTCATGGTCTAGCTGTGACTTTAATTTCATCGAAATCTGTTTATTTGTTAAGGCATGGAAGATAAATAGATAGACAGAATTACTTTCGCATTTGTAATAATATAAATAGACAATAAATATAATATTAAATATACACTGTTTAACGCAAAAAGTGCATCACAAACTGTACAATTTTTCAAAAGGAATGGTCCTTAAACAAAATGGAAGATGCCATGTTGTTTAGGAAAAAATAATCCTTCAGATTAACCCGTTATTATAAAATACATGGTTTTTCACATTTCGCAAGTTCGATTCCCGGTTTTAGTCAAGCGATTATTGAAAAATTCTTCAATAGTTAAGGTATAACCCGGTGCATTAAAGAAAAGTTTTTTTTTGTATGGCATCTCGCAGTTCAGCCTCTGAGGCTGGCTTCTGCTTAACCGGTAAATATTAAAGAAAGGAATATTAAATGGCGGCACTTATCATGTTCTCTCGCTCGCACACTAGTGCCGTCTATACCCACTCTCGCGCGTACCGTCCGGTAGTGTTGCATAAACATCGATTGTTTATCGATAGTTTGCAAAGCTTTTATAGGTATAAAATGAAACACAATTTTGTATACTTTTGTATTAACAATCGAACATAATTATATGATTAATTTTAAAACATATTTCAATTTTGATTAAGAAAAATTAATTTATTCAAATTCAAATTTACCCAAAAAATTCGCCAATTAGTCAGAAGAAAAAGGTAAAAATAGTACTAATAGTTACATTTTCTATGTAAATAAACTGCAAATCTTCGATACAGAAAACAAATGAAAACGTTGAAAACAAAAATCAAAACTTTTGTTTTAAAAATAACTCTAAAACTCTTCCTACACATTACACTATCGGTTTGAATTTACCTGTATTTTTAGGAATTCCCTACAACTTGGCAAAACTGCCCTTGGTTCTACTTTTCACCTGGTCGCCGGGATTTCCCCTAGTAGAGACATCAATTCGTTCTATGGTTTGGGTGCATTCCATATAAAAAATGCTAGGGATGAAAATAAACGATATAGCGATACATTTCTCAGACAATCGAAAGTTTCGATAGTTGAAATAATATCGATTAATCGATCAACTATCGATGTTTAAGCAACACGTCGTAAGCAGAAAAAATATAGTCTTGATTTGCTTTCACGCTGTCTTGACGCGATAATCAGTGATCCTTTTTACGAATTCCTAGTTATAGTTTTCTTCTATTCTTCTAGGTACTGTTTCCAATGAAAAGAACAATAACGTTCTAAAGATAATAAATGGCGCCACGTGTCTTTCAAAATTTCAACTTTCACGCGGGCGAAGCCGCTGGCAGAAGCTAGTTTGAAATTATACGACCCGATCTTGATTTTATTATTTTTAATTTGAAAAAATCTTTGACTTGGTAAATGCTAACTGTACTATCTGTCAACGCAAGTACAAGCCGAATCGGTAGCTTATTGGTACAAAGAGATGGCGCTAGACTTCCTGTATCTAGCTCTTTCCCACACTGAAATACTGGTACTCAACTGCATCCAGTTAGACTGGAAGCCGACCCCAAGATAGTTTGGAAAAAGGCTAGGCAGATGATGGACTTAAACTTATTCAAACATTATGATCTATGTGCGGTAAGTTGATAAATAAGGCCTGTGCTTTCTTGCAGCCCTCGCCTTTTCCTTCCGTGTGGTAAAGCCGTGGGACGCTCTTTATACCTATGAGGTTTTGCGTTTTTTGATTATACCTTGTATTAAATATTTATAATTTTATAAAACTAGCTACTGCCCACGGCTTCGCCCGCGTTTTTCGGAAATTTTCCAGTGGGATCACACTACCGGGATAAAAAGCCTCCTATGTGCTATTCCAGACTATTATCTATCCCTGTGCCAAATTTCATCCAGATCTATTCTGTAGTTTTTACGTGAAATAGTAACAAACATCCATCCATACTTGCAAACTTTCGCGTTTATAATATTATTAAGTACGAAGTATGATAATATGGCTACCTTGATATTGTTCTGCAGTAGGCGGCAAAATCTCATAAAAAATTCGCCAATCGTCATAAACGACACACCACAAATGCCTAAAATGCAACAACACAATATACACTTTTCACTGTGTCACTGTCACTGTTAATGCACATTAACAAATATTTTGCGCAGCACCATTTCATTTAACCCTAACGTCCTTAATTATGTCAACACTGCACATTCATTGACGATATGACGCGACGGTGCGGGGGACGTCAGCACCGCACGAGCGCAACGTCGAACTGACTTGAGTCAGGGACTGACAAACACACACTGGCTCTGGGCTCATACATAAGTCATAAGACATTAAAATGCATTATTTTGAAGGGAGACTGGGAGACCGGGAGAGGCGCCCGCGCCGGCCGCGTGACGTAGCTGTCTCGCCGTAGAACATAAACACATGCTACGAGTATTGACCGTAATAAATTAAGCATTAACCTTGCAAAAAGGAGAATGAGCAAATCAGTACTCATCTCATACTAGTATTGTATAACAGACTGGTGTCCGCGACTCCACGTACAAAGCGCGTATTTTGCGTACCTATCTTATACGAGTAATAATATTAGCAATTTGATATAAACAGACATTTTTTTAAAGGAAAAATCCTTGTTTCGTTGGTTTTTCAATTTTCTCGTCTCCGTAAGTATTGACTTAAGGATTCAGTAGCAACACTTGAACTTGGACTCTACCTATGATAAATGAAAACAAGGACTAACGGGCATTTCATTTTATATTTAAAACAATATTGCTTGTTACATCTTACATTTTTCTGATTTTCAGCGACAATTTTAATAAATAAATTTTTGATTTTAAAATATTGCTCCGATTTGAATGGGCTGCATTGGTCAATGGCTTCTCAATTCTGTCTTGCATATTCAGGTCGACGTTATGTCTGTGTCAAACTCCTTCCGACTAAAACCACTCTATGGCAGTATGGCCGTCTTCAGATCATGCAGACGGGGCTTCAGAATCTTCCCCTCTTGTGCCCACTACGGTGGAAATAGCTATTGTAATGAATTGTGTGTAATCTATGTTTATATAACTAGGATCGTGGGATAACCAAACATATTTAAGCGAAATGGGTGTCATTAGGGTAGGTAATAAACCTACCTAATTACTTATCAACTTACGACTCAAATTCAAAATATATCAAATGCTTAATTATAGTACTTATTTATTTATGTAAGATACGAAACTTAGTACTTACGCTTCGATATGAACCTACGCTATCAATGATTGGATCTTTTTGGTGCGCGACAAGAGGTTAGAGTATAATCTAGTCTCAATATAGAGGGTATAAATACATGGATACAAGATTTTCTATTGAAACTTTTCATTTTTTTAGCTATAGGTGAGATGGATAATTAAATAATTACAAAAAAGTAATACCAATTTTTTATAGTTTTACTGTTTTTTATTTCTATATTACATGTGTACATTATTTACAAACTACAAATAAATATAAAATAAAAATAAAATATGTACAAGTATTAAAATTACACAGGGCGTCAAAAAATTCGTCGACGTCGCTGTCGACAGGAAAAGTGCCCAGAAGGCTGGCCGCATTGCTACGTTGGATGGCAATACTATTAAATATATTGGGTGTAAAACTAACAACACTAGAATAAGATAAGAATTCTATAAATAAGAAATGTATCCAAGATATTTTAAATAAGAATCATACAAGAGATTTATAATATATATGTGACTTAAAATTAGATCTTTATGACCTACAATAGGTGTTGTATGTAGTAGGTTTTTTTTTTGTTTTGATTTATTATTTTTTTGGGTTATGGTAAAACTCAACATTAAATAATAACAGCCGCACGGGTCGATCTTTAAGGTTAAGCCTTGGTTGCCGAGGTTGGTCCAACCAAAATTACATACCGAGTTTTCTCCGTGCCTCGGAAAGCACGTTATGCCGTAGGTCCCGGCTGTCATTTGTTGATCTTTGACAGTAGTTACGATTAGTCAGAAGCCAAAAAGTCTGACATCCAGTCTTACCTAGGTGTATCGTAATACTCAGTTACTGGGTTGTGGAGGTCAGATAGGAAGTGGCGTCATTTAAAATACTGGTACTCAGCTGCATTTGGTTAGACTGGAAGTCGACCCCAAGATAGTTTGGGAAAAGGCTAGGCAGATGATGATGATAGTAAAACTTAAATGCCCATTCTCCTTTATTACAAAAATACATATTAACATTAAATTCTTTGTCCAGTCTTTTGATGAATACTCTCACCAGACTTAGTAAGCATTGAGTCTCCAAACATGTTTGAAAATTTCATTGTGAAAATTCTTTCAAACCTTGTTTTTATAACATGTTACGTTTACGTAATAGGATTACACGAAGTGTTGAAATTATGTATGTATTTTGAGTGCTTTTTAACTGCCCCCACGGGGGAAGATCATGACATTCAAAATAATCTTGCTGTTGCAAAATGTCCTAGAAAAACCCATTCTATCTTTTTTTATTTAACAAAAAACGGTCTTTGTAAAAAAATGGCCTTGAGCGTTCGTTTATCATAGAGTTCTGGCAAGAAGGACAATGTGGTTTTTTTTTTTAAACTAGTTGATACTGGTTTGGTTTGTCAAGAGAACAATGTGTTATTATTATTATCTTAAGTTCGAAGAACCCACTAATCCTACTATTACAATTGAATAAGAAATGTTCCTTCCGTCGAACAGGGTTACACGCCAAGTGTTGCATTTTGTTTATAAGGTTTCAATTAAAAAAAGAAATGACTAACTACCTTATTTTCAGAAAAAAAAATTATAATCGACCAAATCAACAACAATCTAAATGCTGTCAAGTTTGTTTCCCGGTGAGTTATTATATCTCTAGATTCCAAATCTCCGGTCTCGTGAAAGCGTCCTATTACCCGATTGTCATAACGCCTGGTAAAGGTGGTCCTCGCCAGGGATCCCGAGTCTCTAATAGTATATTGTGTATTAAGGGCGGTAAGTAAGGAATTACGATCGAGGCTCTAGTAGAAGCCCGAAGTCGAAGACTGAGGGCTTTCTGAGTCGAGGTTCGTAATTCCCGTACCGCCCGTGAAACATACAATGTTTTTCATCACACTTGCGAGTTAATAATTTAGTACGGGGCTTTTAGGTTTGAACCTTGCATTAAATATAAACAGCGATTTTTTTCTTGAATCGTGTACTTGACCTTAGCTCTCCAAATAATAAAAAAAAATTAAACATTTTCCAAGGCCGGATCAAGGTCAAAAAGACGAAAACGCGTTTTTGTGAATAAAAACGTGGG
The DNA here is from genome assembly GCA_963082945.1 of Cerastis leucographa. Taxonomy (NCBI): domain Eukaryota; kingdom Metazoa; phylum Arthropoda; class Insecta; order Lepidoptera; family Noctuidae; genus Cerastis; species Cerastis leucographa. Next base: position 9,202,476 of record OY720361.1, read on the forward strand.
CAAAATTATTAACAGGACGAATTTAATTATTTTAGGTAAAGAACTGGTGACAGTAATATAATTTTTCAGAATTAAACATTTTCGTCCACGGAAATTTCGATAAAAAAACATTTACGTAATTTTTGGATTGTACTTGAGGCAAAAATATAAACAGCGGTTTTTTTACATAAAATAACTTAAATTAATATATTAAACCTCCGTTAAAAAAATTAAACAAATTTGACTCACGGAAGTTATTAATATCAGTTTTTTTACAATAGCGGTCGGGGCAAAAATGTAACAGGGTTTAATTTTGTTTAACTTTCATCTAAAGGCTATTTCTAACCAATTTACACGAAAATTAAACACTTTAAAGCAAATACTGAAAAAAAATAAAAATAATGTTTACGTAAAATACGTTTGCAAGCTTCATTCTTGTATTTGGTGCAGCGCTTTCATAGGAATTTGATCTTTCCGTAATAGAGATAAGGTGTAAAATCGCGTATACGTAACAAAACACTATTAAGACTTACAAATGTTTTGATGTGTTCCCGGTTGTCATACTTTCAAGTAAATATCTGGTTCCCTAGCACGAGCGCATGGTGTAAACGTAAAATGTCGATGTTCACGTTACGTTGTTCGTCAGAGGCATCCATATATACGAAGTAAATTATGAAATATTGTACGTAATACAAGTATTTTCCATTTTGAAATCGACGTATTTACGATCCGTTTAAATCAGTTTTTAATCAATATAAAACCTGACACTGCTGTGCAAATTGCAAAAAGCGTAAGAAAATTTGAACATCACGGGCCAAATGAAATTTTTCGTCGCGCGCGATATTTTTTTTTTTCATTCATAATGTTAATGACTAGCTTTTGCCCGCGGCTTAGCCCGCGTGAAGTTCGGCAATTGCCCACGTATGCGTTAACCACCCCAAAATAATGTCGAAAATAGTCATTTAAATGTTATAGATAATAGTTGTTGGTCACGGCTTCGCGCGCGCGTAGGTGTAAGTATAGGACACATTTTAATAGTTGTGTAAAAATCTGCGCTTTTCGAAGTAAGACGCCACATAATTCTTTCTGGTTAGAAAAATGTATATTACGGCGTTTTTTTTTTTAATTTTTTTTTTTGTGTTTTTAGGGACCTAAATGGGTTGAACCAGAATTTATTTTATACATGTCTTCCGAGTGACGATGCTGTAGCTCAAATGCCCCGGTCATCCATCCACCTAGCGATATAGGTTATGGTGTAAATGAGCTAACTTACTTAACTTTCAATATTTTAAATTTAAAAATTATTCAGATTAAACCAATCTTTTTAACTCCCGGAAAACTACACCGTGTAAATCACCTCATCACGAAGCCGTTAACCAAGCATTCTGTACATGAAACTATGTGACTTTACGCAAAAATTATTGCTGGGAAACGACTTTTTTTTTGGGGGGTGTAAAATCATGTTTTGTGGTAGAACTCAATGTAACGCACTCAAAACATTGTGCTGATGGACGGATTGAATAGTACGGGGGTCGTGGAGGTGTTTAAAGTAAAAATCTTAAATTAAAAACTTGTATTTAAAAAAAAACTTGTCAAAAAGTTGGAACTTTGACCCCTAATATCTCCGTAACTAAAAGGTTCCCAGGTATGGTGTAGAACAAAAAAATGACGCAATGACAGGGAGAACCAGTGCCTTTCGGCTTCGTTAAGAGGTGTTTTACACCCTTTTATACTAATGAATTATCCTAGCTCTTCTGTGTAAATGACGTTTGCGGTGTTTCCTTTTGGGGCTAAAATTACTAAGATACTCGCCGAGCTCACTTCGGAGGACGCAACATAAAACTGCACACGTGAGAAACAGTTATCACTTAAATCAATGCCAGCCATAGCCTAGGGGATATATTATATTATATATTATAGATATATTGAGACATTGCGTATTTTAATTTTTATTATTTGCACCTAGAAAATGAGGTCATCATTTTCGTTATCGGCGACCCTGAAGTCCACAAAAACGACACTTGTGAAAGAAAAACCGAATGTTTTCCTCGCCGTCAATTTGGTCAGCAACCCCAAAAACCACGAAAACGACACCCATGCACGAAAAACAGGAAATTTTCCTCGGGGCCATCTCCGATTTTTTTTTATTGCCAGCGACCCGCTAAAACCACGAAAACAACACCCGTGAAGCCATTGAGTCACGCAATTGTCCAGCCCTCGAGTGTCGGTCACGCAAGTGTCCATGCGCGCAAATATCTTTTCGCGTAAATGGGTTACCGCAAGTGTCCTTCCCACAAATGACCCAGATTCCCTAGAAGTGTGTACTTAAATGAAGTTTTTTTTAGCGTATTTGTCCACACAAACGTGCTAACACAAAAAACAATAACAAAAAAATGCCATCCCTGTTTTCGTCTGAGGGGTGGAATTTTCAAAAAAATAGATACGTGTTTCACGTCAATTCAATCGAGAAACACAAATAGTGAATTTCTAGCTGTGAAAAACTTTGAACCCCTATCTCACCCTCTTAGGGGGTAAATTCTTAAAAACTCTAAAATACGTATTTATTTATTTCTAACCAGAAGCTTGTATATGAAATTTCAGCCTTCTAACTTAAAAAATGACGAATTTCCATACAAACTTTCATCCCCTATTTAAGTCCGTTAGGGGTTGAATTTCGAAGAATCCTTCCTTATTCCTTGTCTACATTATAAAGGAAACCTCTGTGCAAAATTTCAGCTTTCCTGGGTCATAGGTTTGGGCTTGGCGTTGATGAGTCAGTCAATCAGTCAGTCAGGACTTCTATTTTTATTTATATAATATAGATATATATATATATATATATATAACTTTGTAAAGCCATTTGTTGACCCTCTAATTGCAAAAGAACAATTTGAATTTCGCAGGCTACCCTTCCACTTCCACCTTAAGTATGTAGTAGCTATCTGCACTGTAATGGTGAAATAAGTAATATAATTACCTCACCTGCATTTAATATGTTGGGAAACTGTGTTGTTATCGTCCTTTATAAAATAACACTATTTCTGTATTTTTAGCCAAAGAAAACGAGGTGGGTGCTACATTTTTTCAACCACCCTGAAAATAATCCACTCTTGAAATAATCATTTAGGTTTCGAGATATGGAACTTTTTTATCAAAACTGCAGCAGTAACTTTGTTCATCATTAACATACTATAAAAGAAAAAGGATTGTGTGGTTTTATGAAACCACGGTAAAAGTGAAACTTTTTTTCATACTTTTGACATTTATCTAAAAAAAAATGGAATAATATTGCATTAAGGGTATAAAACGCGGAGTACATAAAACCGACCGTCACGCGACATGCAACACACAGACGAAAAAGTTTGAGACGATGTAATAAAACTTTCACTTTAACAAATTTAGTTTTACTGTTGAGTGTATGTTTACAAATTAATTAGCGTTAAAAATATTTTTATTATATTGTTTGGTGCTACGGAACTCGGTGTGTGCGAGTATGACTCGCACTTGGCCAGTTTTCTAAATGAAGATTTAACGTTAATGACGATCATGTTTGTAAACAGTAGGTATGTCGCCACTGACCGACTGATGGCTTGCCGTTTTTATTCCTATGCTTTTACACTTACAGAGTAACACAATAAAACCTACTTGCAAAATAAACATCATTTATCATTTATCAATAAAAACACACCGACTCTTAAAAAAGAACACAGTCATACGCATACAATGAACGCAGCGCTTATCTTGGATACGCACACTAGCACACGCTGTACGCTGCTCGCTGCTTAGCGCTGACGTCACGTTCATCGTAATTTATTTTTTACTTTTACTTTATTAAATAACGCTCTAATCAGTTTAATTTTGGGAGATTAAGGTTTGGATTGATATATATCCCATTATTAAATGAATTTCAGTCCTGTTACATTTTTGCCGTAAGTAGTATTCAAGATTTTTGGATTTTCTTGATTTTCTGTGAAGTCCGGAGCAGAATTTGTTTAATTTTCATAATAATAGTTAGATATGTTGATAAAAATCTCTTTAGCACTATTTTTGTCCTGTTAATATTTTTGCCTTAAGTACGAAGTCAAATTATATGATTTTTAAAAAAAACTGATTGTTCCGTGGACGAAAAATGTTTAATTTGCTGACCTACTCGTAGCACTCAATCTGTTCTACAATACTCCAAATAAACATACCTGTTTATATTTTTTTCCACCAAGTTACAACATATTAGACGTTTTCTTAAAAAAAACACATACGCGCAGGTGAACTTTTCGCGGGATACAGCATAACATACTCTCCTGTCCATACCCTACACATTCAATGAAAAAAATCGCTGTTTTTAATTAATGCAGAGTTGGCCTAATTTTCGGCGTAAATTCCCCGGACTAATTATGAATATACACAAGTCAGCACACATATTATTACGAAATACGTGAACTGATTTGCGGATGGCGGGCTGTTTGCCCACACCACAGATTATACAAATGTTTTGTTCAGAAACTTTAAAGGCAAAATACTTACCTAAAAAATTTCGACGTTTGGATACAAAAAACTATCGATTATTTAGATTTTAGAACATTAGTTGAGTAGTTAAATAACATGTAGCGAGATTGAATGAAATTCCTGTTTAGATAACATTTTAAGACAATTTTTCAATTGCGTGTAAACTCCTTGCTTGATGTACTTGCATGACCTGTGTGCTGTCAAGCGGTGCTGTAAATTAAAAAAAAAATACTTACCTCCCTAGGGTTTTATATGGGGCATTACAGCCAAGTTCACCTGTATGTTATGAAACTGTTTACGTGCAAGTGTGATGAAAATTAAAAAAAAAAAACTTACCGCCCTAGGGTTTTATATGGGGCATTACAGCCAAGTTAACCTGTATGTTATGACACTGTTTACGTGCATGTGTGATGAAAAGTCCTTTATGGCATCGAGCTACCCGCGCTTAGGCACCGTCCCTTTCCCACCTCGATTTCCTGATCCATTGTCTTCGCAAAACAAAAGAATTCTAAGAGCGGTCACATCAAAGATTACATCTTTTCCATTTCCAGATAGAACGTTCTCCTATCCAACAATAGCCTAATTTCCATTGTTCCCATATTATACCAATAGGTTTGATGCAGATGCAATTTCTATGTAAACCTGCCCCTATTCTTCTATTTTAGTTGTTTTTGTACGAGTTCCAAATGACTAAACTATTTCTTTCTTTTATTCTCAGGTAGAGAGTATGGAAGAGTTTTTCTCGAGCGAGGGGAGTCGCTTTCTATTCTAAAGATCTTCCTCCAAAAGAAACGCGCTCTTCCTCCTCTATTTGTGACAGGCGTCTGCGCTATGGAAAGGAAGGGCAACAAATGGATGCAGTCAGTGTCACTCAAACTCTGACCACTGTAAGGACTATTCTTGCTTGCAGCGCCCGGACACTATAAAAACTTTCTCTCCCTTAGTACTTTTTTTGTTTTATTTCTCTTTGATGAAAAAGGTTGGTCAAACATCTGTGATCATTAACAGAACGTGAGAATTCTTATAATACATTATAGTAATATAGTAAAAAAGGTTGCATATTTTTCGCTCTTTTTTCGTTTTGCTACTATTGATTGGCACAAAATGGAACGGTAAACAGATGTGGTCATCGTATGCACGGGATCACGGGGTTTACAGGCAATACCACAGCAATCTTACAGTGAGTACGTTAAAGTAGTGCTGCCCAACGCTGCGCCTTTCGGTACAAGGTCCCACTGTAGAACTTTCGGCCTCATTGGCCATGCGCTCTGCAAGCAATGAACCCTGCCCCCTGCCACTTACGTTTGACAGTGCTATGGTTCTCCTGCGGATCTCTAGATTTCTAATTCAATCGCGCACCGAAACTCCAAGAATAGCCCTCTTCTTGCGTTTGGGTGACTTTCGGCTTTCCTTTCATTTCAGTGCCATATGGTATGGCATCACTGGGAATCGGTATTGTGGTATGTATTGTGTAGCTTCCCGATAATGCCCAGTCGTCTACAAGTAACTTTCGAAATAGGACTATCTATGTAGTTTGTTTGTCCGAGGTAAACATAAGCATAATCAGCCTGTAATGTTACCACTGCTTGGACACAGGTCTCCTCTCAATGAGAGGGAGCCAGCTGTAATTCACCACGCGGGCGCCAGTGCGGGTTGGAAGATGTCACATATCTTCGAATTTTTAGTTCTAGGACATGCCGGTTTTTGTCACGATGTTTTCCTTCACCGTTTTGAGAAGTGTTGATGAAAAAATACACAAAGCTAGTAATAAGTAGATTGTATTAGCAGAGTTGATTCCAACTTACGGCTTACTGCTCGTTAGTCGGGGCTGCCACTACTGGGCCACCGCTGCTCGAGGTAAACTTAATCCTCGAAAATTATGAGTAAGTATGCACTCATAATTTTTGACGCTTCGTGGAGCTTCTTTGATCTTCATGAGCATTTGACAAGGGCTTTTTGTAGCCCATGATCATATTATGGCCTACTCTTTCGGAAGGTCTACAGCGGCCTTCCATGAATCGCACGACGTGAATGAAGCTTACTCCGAACGTCCAAGAACTACATATATGACGACGCGATATGCACCGCCCCCGTAGGATCAAGATTTTGAGTGTTTTTAATTCTGATTCTTGCAGAGAAATTTAAAACCTGACCTATCTTTCTATATCATCTTTTCGCACAGAACTATTTAACGGCATGGACATAATTACGACGGACAGAGAGACTCGGAGGCTAGCCCCCTACGACGAGGTCATGAATCAGTTTATGAATTTTATTAGATTAGGATATAATAAACTAGCTGTCCCGCGCAACTTCGTTTGCGTCACATTTTCCCCGTTTTTGCAACATTTTTCATTGCTGCTCCGCTCCTATTGGTCGTAGCGTAATGATATATAGCCTATGTCCTTCCCCAGGTTGAAATCTATCTTCTTGGCAAATTTCATTAAGATCCGATCAGCCGTTTAGTCGTGAAAAGGTAACAAACAAACAAACATACAAACAAACAAACAAACAAACAGAGTGACATTCGCATTTATAATATTAGTATGGATATCATATACGTAATACTTACTTGCCTATCTATACCGGTGACACTTAGTGAAAGGATTAAAGAATGCGTTGGTAAAATTACTGTTTCCCATAAAAACAGAAAATGGAAACACCTGTGTCCGTTAAATTGCTTTTGAAATATCCTTAGCTGTACTGTTTGTAAGTTAGCTTTATTTAAACCTAAATCTGCCTTGTCTTTGTTAATATTATGAAACTTTCTGCAATTCGTAACTACAAATAAAATGAGGAAATGTTAATTAAAATAAACTGGTCCAGATAAAGCGTATAGCTATAAAACTAATAGTGACCTTTGACTGGCCACGTCACTAGTAACTCCCAACATAGTTTGTATGCTTTCTGATAAGAAATCCTGAATGTGACTGGGTTCATACCATAATATAATATAATTATAACCATGCACTATCTTCGTTTTTTTAATTTCAAAGTCCAGGAGCGATCATCTGCGAATTATTTAACTTTATCGTTTTAAAATTATTTGGTTAGGTATGAAACCCAAAAAAAAAAAGTATAAAGGAAGTATTATGGCTAGACAGGACGGGACTGCTTTGATGACGAGTAAAAGAGAAGTATGGAAGAAGTAGACATGCTGCGCCAACCTCAAATAAATTGGGATATGGTAATTTATGGAATCATGATATACGGTTGAAAATCAATAAGAACTATATGTTTTTACAGTGCTGAGTAAATTGAAGTATTACAACCTTTTTCAATTCATACTTATTTTTAGTGTTCCCCAAAAGGAAAAAAAGGGAACCCTTATATTTAGGATCACTTTGTTGTCCGTCTGTCTGTCTGCCTGTCAAGACCCTTTATCTCGAGAACACGTGGAGGTATCGAGTTGAAATTAAAACCACATACTTAGTTCTAGGGTCCCTTGAAGTTGTGAAAAAATCATACGGTCGTTAATATACCAAAAAATTAACTCGCAAATAAATATTATAAATCTAAACGTACACAAACTTAAACCAATAGTAACGCAGTGGCTATTACAAAAGGACTATGCCTACCCAGAGTCTTTACGCACATCCATCGTCTAAAAACAACATTCTCTAACACACACTAACAGCTAAAGGACACACACGCCTATATTCCCTAACCATAAACTCATACTCGCACTACACTTCATCTATCACACACACACACATACCTACATACACACACACATACATACGCACACACACACACATACACACGCAATGTGGTCCTAGTTTAAGAGGCAGGGTTATATAAATTATTGTACCGAATTTGCAACATTTGTATTGATAAATGTATATCTGTAGCTTTTGTTGGTGAATAAACTAGTTTATTATTTTATTATTATTATAATGCCGCAATAAACCTATATTTCGAGACTCTCAAGGGAATTAAAATGTCCAGGGTACTTCCCGTAGAACTATAAAATTTGGCAAGTGATATCGTCATACTACAAGTTGAGGGAAAAGTCTGAAAACTTAACATTGGTAGTCTGGTCATTTGTAAATGTATCATAAAAAATATAGTCTTTACAAAATACAAATTTGTACAAGACCCTCGGTGGGCGAGTCCGAATCGCTCTTGTCCAGTTTTTTTTTTGATGTGGTGAATGCTTCTGTTAATCTATTTTGTTATTGGATAATATTAAATTAGCTAGGCGGTCAAATAGTAATTAAAGAGTTCTGATTTTTGGGCATTGACAGTCGTTGTTTTACTATTGTTTTATTTATAGCGAGAATAGTAGCAATAGCTAACAGTGGTCCAGTGTAAACAGCACAAAGAAATTTTTCATCGAAAATTAAAAAAAAAAATAGTGCGGAGTCCCTCCGCGCGGAAGAAGTGAAACTTCGTAATACTACACGCATGCGTTCGAGTGCCACGCATTCAATCTCATTATTTTATTGAGCTTCTAAATAATATTTTGTTGTTTTCTTGTTGTATTACATAAGTTTATCGAGGTTATTCTACTCATGGAAATTGAGCGAATGCTAGTCACACCGAAGAGTCGAATGCATAACTGTTTGCACGCCATCTTGCGTACCTAGTAGAACTACGTAGTCACAAATCATGTAATACTGCCATCTCTCTTAGTGAGTTTTAGAAAATATTCCCCCTCCATGGTAACGTTAAACTTGTTGGAAGTCGCATAAGAAGTTTAACTTCAAAAAATCAGCTGTTTCCTACAAAAGTGCTATACCTACACGGTCAAAATTTATGGAACAGCAGTTTTTTTTTTTTAATTTCCGATAATAGATGTCCCCGGAGGTCCAGAATCATGCACAGAGTACGTGGTTAGTGGTAAGCTTATTCACGTCGGTGACCCTTACACCACCTTAAATCCTTAAATCACCTCATCACGGAGCCGTCAACCAAGCATTCTGTACATGAAACTAAGTAACTTTACGCAAAAATTATTGCTGGGAAACGACTTTTTTTTAGGGGGTGTAAAATCATGTTTTGTGGTAGAACTCAATGTAACGCACTCAAAACATTGTGCTGATGGACGGATTGAATAGTACGGGGGCCGTCGAGATGTTTAAAGTAAAAATCTTACATTAAAAACTTGTATTTATAAAATACTTGGCAATAAGTTGGAACTTTGACCCCTAATATCTCCATAACTAGAAGGTTCCCAGGTATGGTGTAGAGCAAAAAAAATATCGCAATGACAGGGAGAACCAGTGCCTTTTGGCTTCGTTAAGAGGTGTTTTACACCCTTTATATATCGCCTATACATATATAGAATTATACTATACGCCCCGAATCAAGAAAAGCTTGCTATGTGAATGTATAAGTGCGATCTCTTTGAAACGCTCACGGCAGCATTATCACACTCTGTGAAGTTTGTGCTGAAAGCGAAAAAAACTGACCAAGAGCATTCAATAAGAGATTTACAGCCTTTACGTATTTTGCATAATGCCTACAAAACTACCGTTACAGTCATTTCCAAACTGTAAATCTCAAATTCTGGTTCTGATTCCAAACTGTGTGAATATAAAATAATATAATAAACTTGTTCTTATTCTTTATTGCACACAAAATAAAATATTAAATATACCTACTAATTGCAATAATATAGCTTATGTATTTTCAACCTGCTGTGGTCTTCTGTAAGTGAAGGAGTTCACCTACGTGATACTTTTTAAGTGCAGTCTATTTCACATGATCTGTGTACATCCTTTGTTGGAGATCCTAAATAAATAAATAAACCTTATTGTTAAAGAATACGGTTCAAGGTTGATTGAGAAAATTTGACAGTTTCGGATAGCTTGACCTGCTGGCGTCAGTACAATAGCAAGCTTAACCCAGCATTATTAATTGAATGATTATAAATATACGTATTTAATACTTTTTAGTATGGTAAAAGCAATAGGGAAACATTAATTATGTTTGGATACTTTAGTTTCAAAGACTGCTTGGTGGCAGTAAGCACGCCTTCTATTACATGGGACTCAGACATAACTGGGGGAAATGTGAATGTAGTACAACTAAAAGTATAATGATTATAATAATAGGCACACCTCTGTCTAACATCATCATCATAATATCAGGCCGGAATCACCCATTGTTGGGTACAGGCCTTCTCAGTTTTCTGCACACTTACTGGTTCTTTGCGCCCCTTATCCAGGTTCCCAGGTCTTAACCCTCGACTTTGACGATTTCGTCGACACGACAAGGGCGGCCCAGGTTTCCTTTACCTAATCTTGGCCTCCACTCGGTCAAAGCCTTGTTCCATCGACCATCTCTGCGTCTAGCCGGCCTATACATATATCCCATCAATATATCTGCCAAAAACTGCAGGGAAATACAGGAGGAATTTTATGTTCAGCATATAAACAGGACCGTTTGTAACATGAACAGTTTCGACTCTTAAGTACTCGTATTATACTGGCAGATCAATTAGCCATCTACGTAACCATTATATAGCTAGTAGTTTTCTTTCAATACCAACCCTAATCAACGAAATAAAAAGCTTTTAACATTAACTTGCCTTTGATATTATTACTCTAGCAAACGCTGTGGAGAATTTCCCCCGAAAACTGAGATATTTCTACATATGTATACTTGGTAGGTACACAAACACCTGTTAGAATGATCTCGCTAATAAGATCGAGATAAAGGTGTGATGTTTATCGTTTTCAGGCTTTCAGTCGTGGTCCGAACGTCGGGCGCGCCTCACGGTTTTCAGGGTTGAAGAAAAGCGCGCGAATTTTCCACGTACGGAGTACTGAAAAGTTGGGGGCTGTAAAACTCTAGTACCATTTTGAGTGAAGTGATTTTATTTGAAGTTTTTAGCAATTAGTTACTTTCATTGGTACAGTTTTCTCTAAGTTTTAACAGTGTTAAATAATGGAAACTTATTAGGGTTAACTAGTCACTTATTTTGGGACTGTTCTATGATTTGCAAATCGAAATCAATTAAGAAGTGTTCATACTTCTGACATAATTTCTACATTTTTGTAGATTTCGTCGCGAAACATTATTTATTGTAAAAAAAGTTACATAAGTAGATACATTTTCAGTAAATTGACTAGTGAGTGATTTGATATTCAGACTCAGCTGTTAGTACTATTCCTGTAAATTATGTTTTATTAGTTTTGAAGCAATCAATTAAAAATGTATTAGGTTCGTAAAATTGATAATCTGGCTGTTTATATTGTGACACCCTGTCACAGTATAATACATAACTACCAACTAACGCAAGTAAATAAAATAGAGAGAAAGCAGTGAAACTGAAACGCACAAAAATAAACTCAAATGTTTACGGAAAAACTCAAATTTAAAACAAAAGAAATGGTACAATGAAAGTAAATACTACCTTTGTTGATAGAAGAAAACGTACATCAAGAAGAAACGTAAGGGAATGAAAATGAGAGGTGAGTGAGCGAAACAGGTCTTTGTTTATATAAACCTTATTCCAATAGGATTCCGACCATTCAATGGGTATTTTGTGTGCACAGTTCTATAGAAATCATCAATGTTAACCTACCCTTATCCCAATTAATTTGGGGTCTGAATGTCTTCTTCTTGGAAATAAAATCCGTCATGCGAACAATTGCATGTTCGCATAAAATGTAGCTCAACAAATTGATTGACACCTTATTCATTCAAATCAGCTTATAGTCTAGGAGCTAGGAACATAATGATGCCACAAACATACATATACTGCTAAAATCGTTCATAACGTTCTTGACTACAATAATAAATTTATCACGAATCGGATTATTTACTGACCACAGACTTTACTGAAACAATTAGTAGGCATTTATGTAGTCTATTTTCAGTAGATGACGGAAGCATTGTGTATGTATGTTTGTTTGTAGTGACTTATTCTTGTATTTACTATTTCGATCCTATTTAAAGTAATGAAGTTATTTTTAAAAGAGAGTCTAAAGACATATTATCGGAGAAGTGACAAAAAAATAAAGTTCTACAAACAATGCTCCTAGAAGTGATTTGTTTTTAATATGAAAATAAATGAATACACTATTAAAAAAAAAACAATTGGATGGTTATAAGATTACATACATAATCAGATTCTTCAGTAAAAAGTAAACAGTTCTTAAAAAAAGTATTTAATATGTTATAAAACGGATCATTTTGGGGTTAACATGATTGTTTAGGATGTCTTAATACTGTCCACAATTTCCAAATGTACCTTACTTAAATAAAACCATTTGACGTAAAAATATGAAGAGCTCGTGGCTAAATAATAACAACCGCACGGGTCGATCTTTAAGGTTAAGCCGTGCTTATTGAGGTCGGTCCGAGGATGGGTGACCATAATTACATACCGGGTTTCCCCTGTGGAAAGCACGTTAAGCCGTTGGCCCCGGCTGTCATTTGTAGATCTTTGACAGTCGTTACGAGTAGTCAGAAGCTAAAAGTCTGACATCCAGTCTTACCAAGGGCTATCGTATTACCCAGTTACTGTTTGTGGAGGTCAGATAGGCAGTCGGTTCATGTAAAATACTGGCACTCAGCTGCATCCGGTTAAACTGGAAGCCGACCTCAAGATTGTTTCGGGAAATACTAGGCAGATGATGATGACGAAAAAATAGTTAAAAATAAGAATTTCGGGGGATACGTTGAAGGAATTACTTTTAAGTGATGTTAAAGTTTGACAAGTTTACAAATTCAAGTGTCAATTAAGAAATCAGTTGTGTGCATCTTCAGATTCAATAATTTATCTTTTCGTTATTTTTGTTTAACTATCACAAATCAATACTTACATTCGCTTTGAATGAGATTGTTGAGGATGTTGACTCGTTTTAAGATAAGTTTATCTTGTTTTCTACGAAAGATTACAAATGGCTGTAAATTGTAAATAAAACAATATGCGACCTATGTGAGGAGTATATCCCTATTGCTCTTAAGTCTCAAAACATAAATTGAGCATCATGCTGGAAACATGTTACACACACAGATCCCCTGAGTGCAATGTTGCCGGAAGAATGTTTTCAATTTCACAAAAACATGTATCTGCAACAACGATGCCCATCTTATTTACCACGGAATTAAGGCTTATTCGTATTCACACACGATGTTAGCTCTTGGTCTACTTTGCGGCAAAGAAAAATGCGTCCATATACATACCATGAAAAGGTTATTAAAATATATCGAAGTTATGCAGTAAATATTATGATTGTTCTAAATATAGTTTCGGTTCGCACCGAATCTCAGACCCAATTAATTGAGGCCTTAAAATTTAATATAGTAAAATTATTCGAATTTCAATTGGAAAGCTCAGTAATTGCCTCCTTCGAATATAAGGAAATTTATTTACCCGCTGAGGAATTTTACAAAGGACTGTTGTATAACTCTACTCAAATTCAGTTTTAATTTAGATCAGTGATACACAGTAAAGAGCGAACTAAAGAAATCTAGCAGTGTCGAGTCTGGGGTCTACTCTTTAAGTCTGTCAAGGAAAATACGGGTCCGTCAGTAACTAGCGTATACTTCGAAATGAACCCTAATATTTTTGAATTCATGAGTTTTGAAAACACATCGGGGCTGTTATTATTCATATTTAGTTTGGGCCCCTAACAAATCTTATGTCCGTAAGTGATACGAAGTAGGAAACGACCGTAACTTCGGCCGAAACTACGGAGTTCGTGCTTGATGTAGACCCCCGATTTTTTTCCGTGCGACGCTATCGCGGTTTCGAGCTCGCTGTAATTCCTCTATAGCAGGTTATTTACATTGAGATCCAAGCTCCAACTCAGAGACTGCATTTTCAAAGTACATATATGGTATCCCCTTTACTTTTGTGGTCAGTGGGATCATATGCCCGCTGAAAGTATTGAAAATTCCTCTGCACTATGTTCTTGAAATGCTTAATAAAGTATTTAATATGAGTAGATCCATAAAATAACCATTCGATATAACAAAAAGCTATAATAGATGATAGAATATTATTTATTTGCGATTAAAATAAGAACAATAATGTAGTAGGTTTGTAACCAATTCCTTAGCTTTTATAGTTTTTTTTTATATAATTATCAAATTTCTAAATTTTTCGCTACCAACCGTCCACATTAGCCTTGGATCGAAACAACTGGAAGTCCCGGGGGGACTTTGCCCAGCAGTGGAATGACGCAGGCTAACAGTATCAGTATAACGCGAAAATCAGAAAAACCTATTGCTACTACCTCCATTCTTTATTATTAAAAATAACAGTATTTACATAAACTAACTAACTAAATATAAAAAAAACTTTCATTCTTAAAATGATTTATGAAGCTTTATATTGGTACTTTTCAGTAACGTTTCACTAACTAGGCACCAAAGTTGGCGCCTATTGGATCTATAGGTACTATCGATTGGACCAAGAGTGGTGTAGTTAAGTTCCCAAGTAGCAGTCTCCGCCTAATGATGCAATCTTCAGACGTGAGTGACTTGAACACGAGCATTGCACTCCGGGCGGTATATCAAGAAGGTAGATTTAGATATGAATATGGGCACCCGAATATTTTATCTCATAGACATGACTGAATAACCTCGCGTAATAGGCTTTTTGGTCTGGGGTTAAAAATAGTTCCTTTGACGAAAATTCAACACACTTAAAACAATATTGCTGTGCAGCCAATTATAGCCAAGATTTAGCATTCAACGAAATGATAAAAAGTTATAAAATTAAAAAGTTGTTGAAAAATATGTTTTAAACCACATTTTTGCTTAGCTTAGAAAGCAAGGGTGCGGTAACGTAGTAGTGCAAATCATACAGCCCCCGTGCTAGGTTAGGTTAGGTTAGGTTAGCGGGGCTGTTTCCGCACTTAGCCTCTTTATTGGGCCATTGTACGTATAAAAATCCTCTGGTTACTCCAACCATCCCAGGTCCTCCCAGAAAGCTAGCAGCCTTTTCAGGTTGCTGCAGGTCTCCGGAAGCGATGCCGGCGATTGGAGAGTCCGTGCCCGTTGATCTGCCACGCTGCTGCACTCCATGAGCACGTGCTGTGGTGTTTCTTCCGCCTCCATGCATCCTCTGCACAGAGGGCTCAGGGGACAGTGGCCGGTTATAATACCGATAACTTTCCTAATCTTGTCCCGTTTCAGTCTAGTGATGCTGCGAGCAAGTTTCTTTGATGCTTCCGGAACTGCATTCTTTGTTTGCCTGCAGGTTTCACTGTTTCTCCATTCCATTTGGTGTATTTCCTCGGTTTTCTTACGCAGCCATGATTTTATTTGGGCTTGGGGTATGGGCAGCAGTGGTTCCGGACCGTATGCTGTTGTCTCCGCTCCCCTTTTGGCCAGTTCATCTGCTGCGTCGTTTCTTAGTGAGTTACTGTGCCCTTTTATCCATTCCATTTAGCCCCGTGCTAATGGGACCATAATTAATTGTTTGACAGAGAGCAGACAAACCAGAAATAAATGCTCTCACAGAACCGTCTCAAACCTTTGAGTACCTTCAAAAATAAATAAAGCGCTTTTCCAAGCGCCAGAACGTAACAAGCTAATTAGTTCTTGTTGGTATATTTTATCTCGTTTTAACATAAGTGCTCTTATTCTCTTTGACACACTGTGATTGGCTGAAAAGGGATTAAAAGCTCGTAAATACAACTAGCATCATGCTGTTATCAGTACGATCAGCTGCACGTCAGAGATAACAATGAAAATACGAAAAACCACTTTTACTGCTACGGAATAAAGTAGCATTCAATGTAAATGTCAAATTACAAAACTGAACGTGTGGTTGAGTGTATATCCAAGATGGCAGCTTACAGGAGTTAACTGTTTTATCACTCGCAGTCGTAACACTTTGAACTGAGAACCTATATAAAATTATTAACTAGCTTCTGCCCGCGATTTCGTTCGCGTGGTATTTTTTTGTGTTTTTTAGGGATGAAATAAATATATAAACTTTTCTTTTGAACCATTATGTCTATTGATGAAAACCGCATCAAAATCCGTTGTGAAGTCTAAATGATGTAAGCGTACAGACGGCGGGAAGCGACTTTGTTTTATACTATGTAGAGATTTAAATTATCTATGGCATATAACATGGGCATATAATATTCTTTTCTTATGTAAACTTGTGTAACTATTATGTATTCGGCTATTTTCAGTACAATGTTAACCATAGCTAAGTACAAGATTGTTCGAAGGTCGGCCAGTATAATTTCCCGTGAATTGTTCTGTCACGAAATAAATGTTTGGACAAAAAATTGACATGTCACGTATGTGTTAATAAATAACATCAATAGACAGCTAAAGGAGGATGTGGAGAGTTCATGTGCAACAAAGGGTGTATAAAAGTGTTGGCGTAGAAGACAAACAACAGTATGTTTGTTTTACTAGGTTAGCCAAGTTTATCTGAAGTATTTTCTTTGCCGCTGAACGACGGTGAAGTTAAAAGAAGCCAACAACAGTGTCCAAAGCTCATTCATTCATTCCATTAAAGAAAAAGTCTCTCCATGTGAAAATTTAACAGTAAATCTGTTCCCTAAAATCAATATTAAATGTCTACCAATATTAACAGTACTAGGAGCGAAGGAAATCATCCTTCGTGTCAATACCAAAAATACATAGAATTTAGTTCCCTTCGTCAAATCAAAGAAGCATTGGTCATTCAATTTGCTTCAACGGTTGTATTTTCATTAGTACTGACACCGTACTAATTAAATGACTTTACAGGGTTGCAAATCAATCTCACCTGAAAGGCAATATCGATGAATGATAGTGTTTCAATTTGCTAAGTAGTCTAGAACGTCACCAGCGTTGTTTTTAAATAGATTATACGAAAGTACTTATTGCGAAGAATGGGTGGAACGTGGTTAAAACGATAGCGAAATAATGGCGAAGATTTGGAAGAAGGCCTTAGATCTTTTGATACTACACAAGTTCTTAACGGTCCCTTCACGAAAACATCAACCAAGCATTCTGTACATCAAACTATATGTATAAGTAACTAACGCAAAAATTATTGCTGCGAAACGATTTTTTTTCTTTTAAGGGTGAAAAATAACGTTTTACGATAAAACTCAATGTAACGCACTATAAAACATAATGCTGATGGATGCTTTGAATAGTACAGGGGTCATAGAGGAAGAAGTTTTTGATCTTATAAAAAGATATAAGATAAAAATGTTATTTAAAAAAAAAACGACAACGAAACATTTGAAAAGAAGATGAAAAGCATCTGCCCTAAATTTATATTTAGTGATTGGGCAACTACAGGGATAAGAAAAAGTAGGGAACGACTATTTGAGCTGTATGGCCTAAAGCCTTTCATAAACACTGAAACTTTTAACAAGTATGTTGCTAATTATTCGAAAATTTTTAGAAATACATGCAAGGCTGCTAAAGCCTTGCATATTAGCAACAAGATCAAAAACGCAGATAATAAAATAAAGGCAGTTTGGAAAATTATAAATAATGAGACTAATAGGAAAAAAATACTTAACACTAACTATACATTAGATACTAAATGTGGTCCTAAAAGCTCTGATCAGGAAGTAGCTCAAGAATTTGTAAACTTCTTTACCGATATACCGTTTAAAACTACGGAGGCTCTAAATTCCTCATCCGAAGTCTCACTAGCTTTGTTAAAGGCGAACGTGTCTGGCTGCCCGGCTGAATTTAAATTTAAACACATAAACCCTATGACAGTTATTAAAACTTTCCGGCAAATAAAAATCAAACTGACCGAAGATCTATGGGGAATGTCAATCAAAGTTTGTACATCCATAGTTGAGACTATAGCACCATACCTAGCTTTAATTTTTAATTTGTGTGTGGACCAAGGAGTTTTCCCTGATTTAATGAAATATAGTAAAGTTATCCCTCTTTTCAAATCCGGAGACAGTAAAGATACAAATAATTATAGACCTGTATCCGTGTTGCCAGTTTTTAGCAAGGTGTTTGAAAAGGTAATGCTGAATCAAATGCTTAATCATTTTAACACCAACAAAATGTTTCACGATCAACAGTATGGTTTCACCAAGGGACGTTGTACGACAGACGCCGGTGTAACCTTATTAAAGCACATATTTACAGCGTGGGAAGAGTCCCAAGACGCCATAGGAATTTTTTGTGACCTCTCTAAAGCATTTGATTGCGTTAGTCACGACACATTGCTTTTGAAACTTGAGCATTACGGACTTGGTAAACTTGCACTTAGTTTGGTTAAATCCTATTTGAGTGACAGGAAACAGCAAGTTCAAATAAATGGTGTTAATTCACAGGGTTTAAAAGTAAAAATGGGGGTTCCACAAGGCTCAATATTGGGTCCTTTCCTCTTTCTAGTATACATTAACGATCTACCCTATTTATTGAAAAACCAACCTCAAAATATGGTGTTATTTGCTGATGACACTTCTTTAATTTTTAAGATTAATAGACGGGCCCAAAATCTAGATGACGTTAATTTTGCCCTACTTCAGGTTCTTAATTGGTTCACAGCAAACAATTTAGTATTAAATGGAAAAAAGACTAAATGCATAAGATTTTCATTACCGAATGTTAAAAGTAGTGATTGTGATATAATATTGAATAAAGAGAAACTAGAATTTGTCGATAAAACGGTTTTCCTGGGGATTACGCTTGATTCAAGGCTGCAATGGGGTTCTCATTTAACATCTCTTGCGGGGCGGCTCAGTTCGGCAGCATATGCTGTTAGAAAAATCCGTCAATATACCGATGTAGATACCGCAAGATTAGTCTATTTTAGTTACTTTCATAGTATAATGTCTTACGGCATTTTGTTATGGGGACGGGCTGCAGACATCGAGTCTATTTTTATTCTGCAAAAAAGAGCCATCAGAGCCATTTATAATCTCCGTAGGCGCGATTCTCTACGGGAACTGTTTAAGGACATTAAAATCATGACGGTACATTGTCAATACATTTATGAAAACATTATGTACGTAAGGAAAAATCTGCATCTTTTTAGTAAAAGAGGTGACAGACACAATTACAATACAAGAAATAGGGACCAGTTAGTTCAGCCAGGCTTCAGACTCGCTAAAGTAGACTCATCTTTCATGGGGTACTGTTTAAGATGCTATAATAAAATTCCACAAAGTATTCTTGAACTGAGTGAGACGAAATTTAAAACATGCATTAAACGCACACTATGTAAGCAAGCTTATTACAAATTGGACGATTATATCGCTGATAATAATGCTTGGCTCAATGCCGGTCCTGCTCCACAAGGACAGGGACGCATAAAATGATAGCATTAAAAAGTATTGTTGGAGCTGCTGAAGATTGTACAACTATCCTTGCATTGTATAAATTCAATTTAGTATTATATAACTGCATAGCCCATATTGTGTGAGTACTATGTACTAGCTATCATTTACTGGAAACCTGCGTCTTTTATTGACTTGAATGTGCTCTGGCGGTTGAGAGTATGTCATGCTCACTTAAATGTCACGCTGATGGTGGCGGGTGTGTCGGGTCATTTAGTTCCCTTCAAAATGGTTGAGTTGAATGATGGCTGATCCATTCGTCATGTTCGTGAACGGGCGCTATCAGTTGTGCCTGGTCATCTCTTAGTTGCCACGGCTTATTTCGAACTAATTATTTTATTTTTTAATTGTCTTTTTTATTTTACTATGGACACTTTTATCGTGCACGTCATGCTACATCGTTCTCACATAATGTACCATCTCAACATGAATGATGTAACCAAAGTTTTGTAACAAGATTCTGATTTAAAAGAGTGTCCATGGAGTTTCTTGCCCATTCTTCTCCATAGAGATCTACGCTTTGGAATGGGCAACTACAGTACTTTCACAAGTTATTATGTCTTGTGACTGGGACTGTAGCTTCATTTTTATTGTTGTTTGACTATTCAAAAGTGCCTGAAATTGGCTTACTTGAAATAAATGATTTTGATTTGATTTGATTTGATTTGAAAAGCTTCTGATGAAGTTGGAACTGGAACAATATCTCCGTAACTAGAAAGTGCACAGGTATAGTCTAGCTAGAACAAAAAAAATATCGCATTGACGGGCATAGGGGCCTTTCAGCATCGTTATTGGTCTTTTTACACCCATTCAGTCTGGAGAAAAGCCAGCTGGAAAAGAGTGGATGTGATAATATGAGAGGACCGTTTAAAATGGTGTTTAAAAACAAGCAGAAAAAGGAGTCGTTGAAAATGTGCCGTCAGTACATAATCGGCGTCCAATGATCGTTTTTTAAGAATAAATAAGATCAAATTGAAGGTTCAAAGTGTTCCGATGCTAGGATGCGAGCAACAAAATTACTGGACACACAATGCCAGTATCCAGCAACAAAAAAACGATGTAGGTAGATGGTTTCAACGAGAATATCTCGCCGACTAGCACGAGTCGAGTTGAATTATGCCCTGTAAATATTGTCAAAGAGTTGTAATTACATTAACTTTAATTGTATCGGTGCAGCGTATCGAAAGCGAAATGATGTACCAACTACATATGCTGACCTAGTATAAAGTGGCCTGTATAGCCACTTTATACTTGTTCACGGTACGGGTTAATAGATTCCCCTTCCCCTTTCTTGCCGGTTCTTCTCCATAGGAAACGACCCAGCCGAACCGTGCACCTTTTTGTCGCCGTTTTACAAGTGCCCATGTCGGCCTATGTGAAATAAAAATATTTTGATTTTGATATTCTATCTATTGCTTCTACAAATTAGAGGTAAAGTCACTTCTTAATCAGCTGTAGAATGTGCTACATGAAAATGTTTTTGTAAACGTTAAAGTAACGCTTGTTGAAGTCGGGCAGAGGATGGGTGACCATTTATTGTATACCGAGACCCCTTTGTGCCTCAGCTCGGATAGCACGTGAAGCCGTTGGCCCCGGCTGTGACACTTTTTAGGGGTAGTCAGAAGCCCCAAAGTCTGACAACCAGTCTTACCAAAGCGTAAGAGAAAGACAGTCTTGTGGAAGTCAGACAGGCTATCGCTCCATATAAAATACTGGTATTCAGCTGCATGCGATATTACAAAATGATTTTTAAAATGAAAATAGTGTTCGGTGGCTGTAAAAGGAAAAGCGTACGGGCATTTTTTTTTCCTTGCAATAGTTGCAATTGAAAAGAGCCTAGTTGGATGACAGAAATAGGTCACAACCAGAACTATAAAAAGGCTGCCCGTTATAAAATTCATAAGGAGTCAACAGGTTAAAAGT
The DNA here is from genome assembly GCA_963082945.1 of Cerastis leucographa. Lineage (NCBI taxonomy): Eukaryota > Metazoa > Arthropoda > Insecta > Lepidoptera > Noctuidae > Cerastis > Cerastis leucographa. The sequence goes on from OY720361.1 coordinate 9,224,117, forward strand.
TTGTTTTTTCCTTACTAAAATAGGAGTTAAATTTGTGAAAAAGAGGAAAATGCCGTGAGGAAAGTTTTGAATTTGCCTGTGGATGTTTAGTGGTATGAGGAACAGGGTGGAAAGTTCCTCGATATTCCTTAGAAAAGGGAGGATCCTTCGACCAGACAGGTGTTAGGAGGGTTTCTCTATATAGTCTTGCGTCGAAGTAAACTCTGCTTGCGCGATGTAGGAAATTGATGTTAGTTCTTCCGTCGTGTCATTCATGGCGCTGTAGTACTTTTTGTAGTAAATTGCTTTTCAACGTCGCTACAGATGGATATATGAGTAAAGGAAGATCAAATAAAGGATGAATGGACTGTGTGAAGGATGATATGGCAAGAAAGGAAGTGTCTGACGAGATGAGAAGTAAATGAGAAGTATGGAAAAGAAGATATGATACGCCGACCCCAAATAAATTGGACAATAAGAGCAGGAGAATGAAATTAAAATTGGTGATTAGTTAGTTCATTCTTTTTTACCTTCAGACCTGAATACAAATAAGACTTACGATTTAAAACCCAAATGATTAATATCTATGATTCTCCATTCATTATTTTAATGTTGTTAAACGACTAGAAAAATAAACTATTGAGATAACAAGTAAAATATCACGTACATTATGTTACACAACTGTAATTATCTATTTCCGTTGGAAATGTACATAAGTTACTTTTATATCCTTAACCTTTATCACGTTAAACCGTTGCGTCTGATCTCTCTCTGGTCTGGTTTCGTCTGGTGTCGGATTGCCGTCCCATTGGACTATGAAAGTGAGAGAAGAGAGAGTGCATCTGCGTCGGCGCACACACGTTTGTATTATAATATCTGCCAAGCCGCCGATAGCTAATCTCCGTTAAGATTGGCTGCCATGACTAAAAACAGTCAGGAGGGCTATTGTTATTATTCTTTAACAGGCAAAATGTGTGGTGCACTATAGTTTATCTCTAGCCCTTCGGGGAAACAGGCTTCATCTATACTTAGTAAATATAATAATGCGAAAGTTTTGATGGTTGGGTGGACGTTTGTTACTCAATCACGCCAGAACGGCTGAACGGATCTGTATGAAATTCGGCTCAGAGATACTGAACTAGTTTGAAATAGCACATGGAACTCTTTTTTCTCATTCTTACACATCAACATTTCCACGTGAATGAAGTGCAGCCTAGTGTTATTTAATCATGTATGTATATTGGTTTATTAAGCCAAATATAAAAACTCTCTTTTCTTTGTTCCCAGGATTCCCAGAGGCTTTCGTCCTGTTCAGCGTGGTGACGGTGGTAACACCAGGGTTCCAGTTCCGCAGCAGAAATGCCTCGGACGCGTTGGTGAGCAAGCCTTGTTCGCTTGGCGAATTCACGGCGAAGGCCCATTGCGTACAGTCGCAGTACCGTCTTGTATGCAAGGATGGCTTTGCTAGCTATTGGATACGAGGAATAAAGTGAGTTGAGATTTTTTCAAATAAAAGTAGTACTCGTTTTTGCTTGGTGGTACGCCTGCATTATCATCATCTGTTTAGCCTTTTCTCAACTATATTGGGGTCGGCTACCAGTCTAATCGGATGCAGATGAATACCGGTATTTAACATAGAGCGACTGCCTGCCTGACCTCCACAACCCATTTCATACTGGCTAATACGATTCCCCTTGGTAAGACCAGTTGTCAGACATTCGGGCTTCTGACTACTTGTAACGACTGTCAAAGATCTACAAATGACAGCCGGGGCCAACAGCTTAACGTACTTTCCGAGGCACGGCGAAAACTCGGTATGTAATGGGCGGTCACCCATCCACGGACCAACCTAGGCAAGCCTACGCCTTCATGTAGATCGGAAAATGTCCAACGGGAACGTATAACTAGGATAAAAAGAGACTCTATATCTACTATGCGACCCGAAGAATCGATATATGTTGTGATATTTTAAAGCTGTCTTGAACTAAATTCAGCTTAAGCGTACATATATATCTCTCTTCCAACAAGTTTTTCCCAGTTTTATGATTATACCGTAAATATAGCAAGAAGACTGTAATTTTGATCGTCTATTTTTATGAAGTTTATCATTAATAAGTCATTATTAATTCGCATTTTATATGAAGCGGAAGCTCTTTGGATAATAATATTGACATTTAAATTAATTTATGTAATAAGCTCTTAAATTCCCTAAACGATACTGCTTATTCAAAAGGTTTTATATACATCGATGGGCTCGTGAGTCAAGAATAAGAATATCACGGGTTCATCTTCTGGGTTAAGCGACGGATGCCGAAGACTTTCTCTGGATGGGTGACCATCATCATGTACCGAGACGCCGAGACCCTACGTGGCTCGGAAAGCACGGTAATCTTCTGATCCGGATTGTCATTTGTAGACCTTTGACAGTCGTTTCGTCGTAGTCAGAAGTTCAGAACCCCGAAAGTCTGATAACCACTAGCCTAGCCAACCAAGGGGTATGGGGGTACTAAGTAATAGGGCTCTGGACATCAGATAGACAATTGGTTCATGTTAAGTCCCGCGATAGTTGGGAAAGCGCTAAGCAGATGATAATCGCTGGTAGATATTTTGATGTCGAATGTGACATAAAACGTCGTCCGTAAATTTCTCCGTCGATTTATCAATATGAGTATTTACTTCAAGTTTTGTTAAAATAAATAAAACAACAATATTGGGTTACTGTGTGTTTAGGCTACGTTTATATATTTAGAACACTCATGGTTTTGATAAAAAGAGGGCAACCGATAACAGTACTGTTAAATTTTAAGTGGTTTTACCTTATCAACACTGTAGATTATAGTAATTAACGGCTTGCTTGATGTAAACCTTAATTTTGTGTAGTAGCACCATCAGCCTATAAAGTTCCTACTGCTGGGCCGCAGACCTCCTCTCTGAGGAATGGTGCTGTCTGCGCTCACAATCCACCACGAAACCCTAGTGTAGGGTTGTATATCCGATATCTTAGCTCAGTGGCTCAGAATGTGGGGGGATTCTCAAACGTTCGAAAAATGCAATAATAAAAACAACAAAACAATTTTAATAAATTCAGCTAAATTGTACGGCACAATTTAAAAGATGTAAGTTTCAAATTTTATTTAAGTATCCGGAATTTTCTCCGGAAAAGAAATTCATTGTTCTGGGAACCCTAGCCTGTTGGAGATGTCACATATCTTCTATTTTTCGGTTAAAGACCATTCCCCTTCCTTTTAGTATTTTACGATGTTTTCCCCCACCTTTTTCCTACATTCTTATTTTTAATCAGTTATAGACTATACTATTCCGCTTTATTGTTTTTCTTGTACAGTGTGCAATAAAAAACAGATATTTAATTTACCTGGCTTATAAGTTTTTGTACAGTAAATGGCGCTTCCTAAGGAAAAATGTATAATATATCAAACCAAGTTAAGCGATAAAAATCCAACAATATTTTCTTATGTAGGCGACATTTTATTTAACGCTTTAGTATTACGGCAAAGTATTACAGCCAATATTTTTGAATTCGCTATATTAAGACAAGATATTCAGAAGGTTTTCCAGAAAATGTTACATAAATTAGACATTGTAAGTGTAATTTACACAAAGGGGTTTGGGTAAAAGTGGCATGATTTTCTAAGTCTGCGGCCACTAATGAAAAATATTTCATTAGTAAGAACACAATAAGACATTCATTTAATTCTATGAACAATTATTTCCAAAATGCATTGGAGCCGAGATATACAGGATGAACTTTTTAAGTGGATGGAAGGCCAAATCCGAAACTATGAGGAATAGCAAAAAACACTCGAAGGAGTCACGAGCCCGATTTTGATAATAACTAAAACTGCATCATTAGTTTTTTGAAAAATCAATTTTCCTAGCCAGGATCCGAAGCCGTTAATTTTGAAAAAAAAACACCCTGTATTATTTCACCATTCGATAGTGTGGCTGCTAAGGATCAAATTCTGGGAAGTAGTGACATACGTCAAACGATAGGAAAGAGTTATTTTTTCATAAAATACGTAACAGTATGCAAATTGTTAGTAGGAAAAACACAACTTTGACATCAGATATTTCAGCTCCGATATTATTTTCGGCAAAATTCTTTTAGGAGTGATTAATATCATATACTCCGCTATATACGTTAACAACAATTATCTTTGTGGCCGCTGTGAAAAAAAATCATGCCACTAGTCCATAGGTACAAACTTACCCAATGCTCCTTTGCAATTGTTCGCGTATGTTTTTGTTACTTTCTACGTCAACTGTTACAGTCAACGTTCATTACGGAAAGTGGCTATTGTGGTTCTCTGAGGCGGTTTTCTTTAATTAATTTTATAGCCTGTCTGATCTTTCAGCTTCGTGTACCTGAATTGTGGCTATTAATTTACAGACGTTGCGAATAGACAAGAGACGTTTAGAGACATCAAAAAGATTCGTTAAACAGTAATTCAGAATCATCGTTCATAAGTAAACACTATTTTTTTTCTTAATTTTTGCAAAAGTCATGACGAGATGAGCAAAGAATATGTTATTCAGAAACGGAGCGGATTAATTAAAAGTATAAAAGACGCATCAAGTAGTCGTGTTAGGACAATCCACGTAGTCTAGATCTGTGCCGAGTTGATGGCAATAGGTTCGCCCCCTTTTACAAGGGACTTAAATATAAAAGAACATCTTGTCTGAACACTACGGGAATTACAGGTATGATATAATGTGTATGTGTCATGACCTATTTACGTCGGTTTACGTTCCGACTGGTCTCTGAAGCGTGTTATCAGTGTAAATTCAATTCACTTCTTTCGTCTTTTTTATTTATATCAGACACGTATCCAAGGCAAGTCATTTTCACTCGACCTTTCCAGTGACTTGTCAAGCACAATACGGCTTCGTACACTGTAACCCTAACATTAAATAATACTGACGTCACTGCTGTCTGTCTACTGTCCGTGACGCCAGAGCTGTCCATGCAATGTGACGTCATTTAGCCTTTTCCTTTTGTATAAGGTTTATAATATTTTATAGTAAACGAGGAGTGTATCCGATGGGATTTCCTAAAGTTTACAATTGGGAAATTATAAATCTAGCCGCAAAAAGATTATTTGGCTACAGAACCCTACCTCTAATTGTATCTCAGAAAAAATAAATTGACTGCTGACTGCTTGAATAGATATCACAAATAAAGATGCTATAAAATAAAAACCATGCTGAGATGTGTTTACAGTAGCTGACATCGTTGATATAATAATATGGTGGCTGACATAGTACTTCTAAGATGCACATTGATGGTGGTAATTTAGAGGAAAAGTTAGTTTTTTGGACGACAAAAATGCAATTAAATAGTTTTTTGGTTTAATTACTGCCCAAAAAAGCCCGACAGAGTATAAAAGTAACTCTTATGCAACGTTTCGTGCCTCTAGTCCCAGCAGTTTTGGTCGTAGTTTTGGGAATTCTGTCAGTAAATTAATGAATTTAAGCTTCATAAAAAGTAGATATTTTAAATCTTCAATTGTGATTTATGTGTACTTTTGAGGAAATCTTTAGTTGACGTACTTTATGGCTGTAGTTATCTTATAGGAAAATAGTTTATCGACGAGGTATTTAAAATTATTAGCTTGTATTCTATTATATTTGCATGTAGATCCCATCCCCCCGTCGTGGTTAATCGTGTTTTTTCCCTTAATTTCTGAGTTTCTAAACTTTGATAATGCTAGCAGGCTGCCCTACTAATAGTTGAAGGCCTTCACTCCTCCATTTCGCATAGAAATTTTATTTATTATCTATAATAGGGGATAATCTTATTTTTTTTTCTTTGTCCGTCGGGTAGTTTATTGAAAAGTATTGGACACGTATTTTTTCTTTTTTCACTTGGTCATAAAATTACGGAGATATATTGAGTTGAAATGGCGCGTGACGTCACATGTCTAATATTTTTGTATTACCTGTCTGACGGACAAAATAGAATGTCGTTTTCTTTACCCAGTCCGATCCCCTATTCTATAAGTTTAAACTGTAGATGAAACGTGTGGTGTTACGAGAATGGATAAAAAAAAAGAGTGGACGCCTCCGCCGCCGATAAGAGGAAGTTTAAAAGAGGCGTCAGTGGCTGAAAAGTTGTGTGGCAATGGGTTGTCGTGGTATGCATGTGATACGGAAAAATTAGGAAAATGTCGTGAGGAAAGTTTTGAGTATGAATGTGGATATGTATAAGAGCAGAGAAAGACCAAAGAAACAATGGTGTACGGTAAGCCTATCCCTTGGGAGAAGCAAACCAAGTACTTAGGAGTCCTACTCGACAACCACCTGTCCTTCACGGCGCACATCAAAGCTGCTCGCGACCGATTTGCCTTTGCTATGGGTAGGCTTCATTTCATGACTTCGGCAAAAAGCAAGTTGTCACTCAAGTGCAAGTTGCGCCTCTACACCGCGGTAATCCGCCCCATTATGACGTACGCTTGCGTTGTGTACGCTCACACCAAGCCTAAGTACATCCATAGGATGCAAACCTTGCAGAACCGGTTCTTACGTGGAGTCACAGGAGCCCCTTTTTATGTCCGTAATGACCGTCTACACGTAGACCTTAGAATGCCCGCTGTCCTTCAGTTTATGAAACGGCTTTCGAAGCGTTTCTTCGATAATGCCATTAAGCACCGTAATCCCCTGATCGCAGCGGCCGCCCGTTACGAACCCTCGCGCATTAGTTCAGTACGCCGTGTGAAGCATACTCTTGTCACCCCCGATGATGCTATCACCCTCCTCCAGGAAAGTAGCAAAGAGACTAGTACTCTTAAAAGTTCAGACGCATGCCGCCGTCTTTCCGACCTCGCCGTCGAGGTCCGTCGCGACGTCCCGGTCCTTGCCCTCCCCGACCCTCGCTCGAGCCAGCCCGCGATGCTGTGCCAGTAGTTTTAATTCAGTCCCTAAATAATGATAGCATTCAGATCCAACCTTCCCCAGCGACGCCCTATTTCGGGTTCGTTAGGTTCGTACCCAACAGGGGGTGCCCTTAGCGTGTAGTCGCTTAGTTTGTAAGTTATTATGCCCTGGCTGGAGACCTTACTCTTAAGGCACCCATAGGATAGTCCGGTTAAGCAGACGACAATCTCATAGATCGAACTGCGAGATGCCATTCATAAAAATAAGAAACGATGGATGGACTGTGTGAATGGATGATATGACGAGAAACGAGGTGTCTGATAAGATGACAAGTTATAGAGAAGTATGGAAGAAGAAGACATGCTGCGCCGACCCCAAATGAATTGAAATGAGGGCAGGAGAATGATCTATCCTACGTAATTATTTGAGCATAATAACATGATCTATTCAAGTAATTCTAATAATACGCATCGTTTAATAGAAATTTGGGGCAAACCCCTCTACAACCACGATCTTTCTCAAATAATTTTCATTAAGCTTTGGCTGCTCCTTACAGGTAGTAGGTAGGTATTTCCAGGAACCGTCCTTCGCAAATAACCTGCGGTGAAAGAAGGGTTAGGTACCTTTGTTGGCGAATAAAACAGATGGCTGTAATAAGTTTAATATATACTTGGGCTTTGCCAAACAACATAAAAAAATATACTATCACAACTATAATTATCGTACGGTTGAGACAGGGGTCGAAGTTTCTTTAGTAAGTACACCCACATTTGTGATGTGTGGCGAGCCTATTGTCATCAATCGGGCTCAAATCCAGATTTCGGGCCGCAACTGATTCCAGGAGGCCTAAAATGGCCGCTTCAGAAAAAAAATATTTGCCCCGCCCCCCTGATAGAAGAACCCATGACCTCCAACAGTAGCGATACTAGTGCTAATACTAGTACAATTTGGCCCTGTGTCATTAAAATGTAGTAAAAATAAGTACCAAAATATTTGAGCGAAAAACATTTGAGGCAAGCATTTGATATAGTTGTCAGCATCGCCGATAACATCTAAAACTTTTAATGGGAGTTTAAAAATATCCCACGATGTTTTAAAGCCAGTAGAAAATGATATCAAAATATCACAAGAAAGTTATAAAACCAGACGAAACTTGATATCTTAGTTAAACTTCAAAGGCTATGTATCATTTAAGTAACTAAACGGATGGAGTGAGGGTTCAATTAAGAAACATTGTTTTGATAAATTATTGAAGGGGAGGATACTTTATCAAATCAGATCTATTGGTTCTACCCGTTATCTTCAAGGACCGGAGGTCAGAAGGAAAGGTTAGGGATAACGCGGTTATCGTGTCCAAGATATTTGGATTTCAGGATATCTTGGCTGCTCTAGTGGACATAAGATAGGTAGGGCTGACCTTAACTTACCACTAATTTTAAAGGTGACTCTACGCTCACACCGAGACAGGGCGAGTGCGAGAATATACAGACTAGAAGAAACCAAACCTCAGTTCCTCCCTCCTTCCACCCTCGCTCTGTGAGAGTGTACATCCACCTTTACGAATAATTGTAATCTTGCCTAAACTGATGTCAAAGTTTTTATGCCGCCCATGGGCCTCTGACTTGGCTTTACCTGCCGCGGCCGTCGAGAAATACCTCTCAGACATGCGGGTTTCCTCATGATGTTTTCCTTCACCGAAGCAACTGATAACTAAACAATACGCACGTGAATCTGAAAAATCAGAGGATGTGTCTTGGGGTTGAACTCGAGATCTTTGTCGTGGCAGTCCTACGGTCAAACTACTAGGTTACTAGGTTAGGGAAGAAAACTGTCATCTTTATCGGCTTAAGGTAAAGGCCGGAACAGTTATATGTGGCGTCATAAGGTTTATCCTTACTCATGAATGCTTGCCTATTCCTTCAGTGATTACAGATGTAATATTACTTCTATCGTTTAAAAATAAAAATATAGGTCATACATCTCATGGTCGACGTATAAAAAGTTTGTCTGCGTCGCGTCGCAGCACATAATGTTCCTCTAATACAGGCAGTATCGGGGAAAAATCTACAAAATTTTTGCCAATTCCATCAATTCCTTTTTTTTGCCCTAAGAATCAGCATTGCCATCCAACGTGGCAAAGCGGCCAGTGTTATGCGCACTTTTCGTGTTGACAGCGATGTGGACGAATTTTTTGACGCCAAATTACAGATTTTGATACTTGTTCATATTTTATTATTATTTTAGATGAATTTGTAATTTGCAACTCAACTACTTAAGACGTTGCAGTCTGTGAGTTCGGGGCCCACTCAGATCCAGCCAGTCCCTTTGCTGCCCTCCCCTAGCGACGCCCTAAGCCGAGGCTACGCCACAGGGGGTGCCCTTAGCGTGTTGTCGCTTAGTTTATAAGTTTTGCCCTGGCTGGAGACCTTAAATTCAAGGCATCCACAGGATTGACCGGTTAAGCAGAAGCCAGCCTCAGAGGTTGAACTGCGAGAGTTCGGGGCAGTTCAAATACGCTACCACACACAGCCGGTCATAACCGCTAAACCACGTCACCTCGCGTCAATTTATATAACCGCGTTACTCGTGTCAATTTATATTAACCTTATTATAGTCATTGTTTATATACCGTGTTTAGTCAAAGAACTCGCATCATTAAACTCATTGTGTTATAATAAATGATCATTTCATTTAATTTTATATAGAATCAATAGCTCACCATATCAAAAGTTCAATATTGGTGACCCCGACAAAAGTTCTATAGTAAATAATGTGTATGTAATATAAATTTGTAAATAATGTCAAATTTTAATAAAATATATAAATTCCAACAAATACTGGATTGTGTTAAATCGATTTTAGTAACAAAATACAAACGATGCGGCACTTAATATCGTGTCCTGCGTGTCGTGCTGTTTGTTCATTACAGGAACTGATGGACGCTATAGAAAGCACCAAACTAGTGGCTCAGTTCTGGGCCGACACAATTTAGATTTGCCATTGACACGCTAAGAAGAAGAAGAAGTAACAAAATCAAATTCCTTTATTTAATTTATAACTCAACTAGCGACCCGCCCCGGCTTCGCACGGGTGCAATGCTGATACTAAATACACTACAGAAAAACTGTGAACGTTGTATATAAACACATAGCGGCCCGCTCTGGCTTCGCACGGGTATAAAATATATAGCCTATGTCACTAACTGAAAAAATGATTAAAATCGATCCAGTAGTTTTGATTTATTCATTACTGCCCGTGGCCCGCACGCGTTAAATTTGGAGTAAAACAATTCCCCTTTCCATATACCATGAAGATTTCCTATCTTTGGAATATCTAAATTCATGCACTACATTTTTACTTATTTACTTTTTACATTTTTACCTATTTATTTTATTTTTACAACAATTAATATATTACAGAATGTCTGTATATACAACGTTCACAGCTTTCTTGTCACTAGACAAAAAATGTCATTACACAATACAAACATCCCGCCCCGGCCGGCCGATACCGTCGCAAACGCTACGTCCCGCAATTTTTAAATCTGTAATATCTTCGAAAGTATTCCTTCTAATAAACCTTCCTATTTAAGCACTCTATCTATTAAAAAAAACGCATCAAAATCTGTTGCGTAGTTTTAAAGATTTAAGCATACATAGGGACATGGGGACATAGGGACATAGGGACAGAGAAAGCGACTTTGTTTTATACTAGGTATGTAGTGAAGAACAGATACTTTTAAGCAATGATGGCGGGCGAAGGGCTCATTCCTATTTGTCATACCCTTGTAACATTTGATGTTTACCAAATCCTTACAATATCTTTTCAAGTGTACTTGACGGGCTCAAGGCTACCCTAGATTTTCGAGCCTAAAATCTCTATCTCTCTAATACAAACGTAATATCGTCAAAAGCGTACTTATAGCAAAATAACGGTTTATTCGTTAAATATTTATCTTTACTTTTGGGTTATTTGGGAAAGTTTAACAAATTCTTTGATGCTTTAAGGGTTCTGGCAAAAACGGAATCCTTATACATTCGTCCTGTCCATTTCTCATCTCATCTATCTGTCTATTCGTGCGTCCGTATGTCACCACCAGTTGAAATTTCGAGAGTAGTTGTCTTCTATAAACTGCTACACAAAACTGATGTAAAACTACGGTTAAAAAAATAAATAGGGGGTTGTCTATTGATGAAAACCGCATCAAAATCTGTAGCGTGGTTAAAAAGATCTAAGCGTACAGACGCCGGGACGCGACTTTGTTTTATACTATGTAAAGAAGAAACTGAACACATAATAAAATGAGGTCAGGGGAAGGTGAGCTATTGGGACTTACAGTGCCGATACAGTGACTAATGCATGAAATAAATAACAACTATCTGTGCGGCAGTTTCGTCTCTCAATTATCAACAAATAATGTCTGCGCTACATCATTATTTTCGGAGTGAACATTTGGAATACAAAAGGAATGAATTTGAATTCTTACATAAGTTAGTTTCAAGTTTGATAATAATATTGCATTTGCACACAAATTTCACAACTATCTCGGTCCTAGCCTTTACAACAAAGTAAGTAAAGATCTAGAATTAAAGAATCTTGATGGCCAAACATGCAAAAAAACTATGGATAGATACTTGAAAACACTAGACTATAACAGCACTGAAAATCTACTTAAAAAACTGGTATAAACAAGGCACGTAAATGATAAAGCACACATAACTGTACACATACTGAAACATGCACATATACCCATACCCAAACACAATACAACACACAATTCCTACCATATAAGTTAATTAATTATTAAAACTGTACTATGATTTATAACCTACACAGTATGTACTGTAAACAATCTGCTTAACTATGTGACTTGTAACTGGAACTTTGTGAGAATCTGTTGTTCTAAGGTTGAGGAAGACTATCCGATCGTGATACAGTTTTATACTAGTACGAGGGGATAGGGCGAATCAGCACAAAGAAACCATCTTTACAATTTACGCATTTCTAACCTGTGTTTACTATTAAGTTACTCTGTATGGTTGTCTCATATTTATGAAAAGAAAAAAATATATTGTTAAAAAAAAGGTGTTTTGCGTCACAAATTTGTTTGCTGGTTTATTTTTTGATCGTGATATAGTGCACAAGAAGATATGTTTCTAACAATCTCTTCAAAATAAGATCTAAAATTGTAAGAATGATATAATGACTTCAGGGCACTCGATTGGTCTTTCCAAAATAATTTCACACAGACTCTTGTTTGTAAAATCCGCCTTAACTTTACAGACAGACAGGAAATTGTTTTACAAAAATATATTTGGTTTTGTTTCCTCAAATAATAGATCTACGCTTGGGTTTAATACTTACAGCACCGCTCTGTAATCAGGTAATCACAGTAGACCGTACTGACGGCGAGACATATACATTACATTACATAGATATACATTTCCAGTATAAAATGGCCTTGCTTTGTACAGATTTCCCGTACAATCAGAGATTTGTATAAACTGGTTTTTTATAGCTTGATTGGTCGCCGTGTGTACTTGGGTTTGGGTTGCATTAAAATGTTCGAACCTTCAGCTTTTATCTAAGTTGTGTTTTTCACATGCTTTTATTAGCTTCACCTGTAACTATATAATATGTAAAAAATCTTAAAAGTTTAATTTGACCCACTTCATGGTTTCCGATTATGCTGAAATTTGGTAGACATGTATAGTTAGGATGACAATACATGGTTAGGTAAGTGATGTTATTCTAAATCTTATTTAAGTAGCGGACTCCCAAAGATGGCGGACTAATAATCTTTTTGCATTCCCATGATTTGGATATTGTTTTACATAACTTTTTATTTTTGTCCAGCTAAAATTATCCAAAACACTCACGGTTGTCCAAAATATGAGTACATCCCAGTTGGTAACTTTCCCATTTCGATAACTAAACAAAATACCTGCCCAAAAGTGCCGACTCCTAATTATTTTGATCTTCATACATTGAGTCTCGTTTCGTAACCTTTTGAATATGCGTGTATTCAGTCCCGTTTGGTAACCTTTTTGTTTGGCAAGTATAGTTAGAACTCAGAAGTACTACTAAAATACAACACGTAATATGCAGTGCCGTCTTTAACCTATTGGACACCCTGGGCACTTTAGAATAATGGAGCCCTTGTAGTATGCAAGAGCGAGCGAAGCGAGTACAAACTTTTTTGCACCCCGATTCTGACAGGTTAGAATTTATTGTGACAAGTTCATACGGTATATAAGTAGTATGTTCAAGCACAGCAGCCACACAAGCCATCTTAAATGTTTGCAAGCCTAGTACTTTGATCATAAGTATAAGTGTGCTGACGGAACTGTTAGAATAAATACCTTATTGAATTCAAGCACGCACAAGAAAAGACGATTTAAGGAGGCACCACTTCTTCATGATTCCTCGCTCCTAGTACTTCCTGCCCAAATTCTAAATTGAGTTCTCTCGTAATAAACCATAATATGCCAGAGAGAGACAAAAAATAACAGCATCAATGACAAGTTTAGTTGTAATTGTAACTTTGGAAGCTGACAGTGCCGTACAAAAAACAGTCGATAATTATGGGTTTCGCAACGGGACTCAATGTATGAAGATTAAAATAATTACGAAATGGCACTGTTTTTCACTTGTTTTGCATGTCTTTTGTGGGAAATGGGAAAGTTACCAGACGGGATGTACCCCAAAATATGATGACGTTGGTGTATATATAAATAACAAACGTAACGTTTTATGTCACAATAATATTAGGCGTGTACCTACTGTTACTACTCCCTGAGGTGTAGGGTCTGATATGACTAAAATTAGATCATCTTATTTTTTGGCACATGTTTTGGTACAATATTTTTTGACAATAGAATAAAAAGGTTTGGGGCACTGCGTACAATTTTGGTACAGCAATTAATTTAAAGTATGTTATTATGTTTTATTAAGACGGTAAACACAAAAACAAATATAAAATAATCATTGATGTTTCGTTAGAAATGGCACTAGACATACATGGATAGGTAACTAGGTACAAGCTTGTATGGGAACATAGAAGTTCTGTTGATAGTTTGCACCTGAAATCCCCATATTAGGGGACAAACCTCATCGTAAATTAGAATATAACATCGGTTTCATGATTTAGATTAGAGACCAATACAGTCGAGCCAAAAAATTTTTTTTTTTCCTAAAAATAGTTTTTTTTTTCTAGGCGGGATATAACTCACCTTCGGATACAGAACTGGCCGGGGGATTGCGTCAACGTCGCTCGTCTTCAGTACCACTATCCTGAACTCGTCTTCTTAGAATTCATTAATTCTACCAGTTTGAAGAGCTTCAAGGGACACTTCAGCACTGTGAACAAAATTGAGGTTTGTATCTATTATTATTTTATTTTCGACATGTTGCTGGGTGGTCACAGGGTCACATTTAATACATATTAAGAAAGAAAGAAAGAAAATAAAATACGTACACATAATATGAATCTTAATTACTAGCAAAAATACTGAAGTCTTTGAGTCTTTGGTCAACTGGCCCCACTGGAAATGGACCCACGGGCTTACTCGACCAAGTCACATTTTGAATCAGTCGACTTGACTCGCTGCCCAATTTCATAATTAGTACATTCATGGAGTAAAGCCGAATCTTTTAGTTTTCTTTTAATTTAGAATTTGAACAGAAAGTTAGTACTTTTTGTTCAATTTACCCTAATCCTGGAGAGCTGAATCATGAAGAAGATGTTAGTGCCGCTAAAATAGGCTAATGCTCTATATCCCCAAGTTCCCCAAAACGTAAACCTTACCCATCAACATTGGTTTTTCCTTACTAACGTATTACATCGAGTTGTGACTGTTTGAAAAAGGCTCAGAACGTGTTGTGGTCGAAAATCAAAACAACCACAACCCGAATTTCTCTTTGTGGTCGTTTTGTGATTGCCACACCGCGATGTGGTCGGTTTTTTTGCTCAAGTAGCATTCAGCCTTTGAACCTAACATAATAGACTTTTTTTTTTTATAATCACAGCTACTATAAAGCATCAAGACAAGTCAAAATATAAAAGAATAAAAATTACAGTCTAAAAAGATTCTAATTATCTCACACAAATCATAGTTAAAAACTCTTTCTAACACTCCCTGTTAACTTTTATTAATTGAGATCCATGCCTCTCAAACACCATTAAAAAATCCCTTTCAATTGGGGCTTTGTTAGCACATCTGCCACGCCCACCATACGCTTGGTCTCCTTATATTCTCAAGCTCGATATCCCCATCCTCAACCGCTTCTCTCATAAAGTGGTGGCGTACATCAATATGTTTTGTACGCTGATGGTGAATAGGATGTTGTGCAATAGCCACAGCAGATTGACTATGACTGTACATTTTCAGTGGCATCTCAGGATTACACGTGATATTGGAAATAAATCTCTTCAAAAAATTGCCTCTCTGCAAGCTTCCGACATTGCCACATAATCAGCTTCTGCCGTTGACAAAGACGTGGTCCGTACTTTTCTGATCTCGAAAGAGACAATGAATAGTATATTTCATTAAGAGTGTGAAAAGCCTGTCATTGAAAAGAGTTCCGACAAATGTCTACCCGAGCCGAGGCGCAGCCGAAGGTGAGGGTTGACAGTCGGAACAAGTTGCAATGACGGTTCCGCACGTGTACTGAACAACTATTTTTAATACAGTTGCGAAAAAATGAAGCAATTTAATAAAATAATAAAAACACAATAAATTCAACTTTGAAATTGGTACAGTTTTTTATACTAACTGGGGAAGTTTTAGGTTGCATATTTACTGTTTGAGACAAACTATTATTAATTTCGTTTGATTGTTTATGTGTATTTGTCAAAGGTGTTATACAATGGCGTTTGCTAGTTGATGGAATTGGATCTGATGAAATATCATTATCAACGAAGGTAGATGGACGAACGTTCTCTTCAGTATTGTCATGTGAAGGAGACGGACTGGAATTTAAATTAATGGATTGTGTGATTTTTTTTCCCAGTTTCTAGTTTGTTGTTTAATGAATCAGCAATATAGCCTTCTGCAACTTTGTCTGACTTCCAACCTCTTAGTCGCTTTAAGGACGTCAAATTGGCTCCTGAATCTGCCAATAATGTAACAGAGGTCTTCCTGAAGCTGTGCCCAGTATAATACTCAGCATCCGGCAGACCAAGAAACGTAGCTATGTCTTTTGGCATATTACCAAATTTGTTTATCCCGATTGCTTGAGCTGTACACTTCCCTTTTTGATATTTTTGGAAAAAACGGTTGCTTTTTGCTTTTTGGGACCGCTGATTTATACATTTTTGCACTATTTTAAGAAAATCTTCTTCAACAACAAAGCTTCTAGGTATCTTATTTTTTGTATTCGGAATCTTGATTAGTAGCATTTTTCCATGGGCTTCAATATCTTTTAAAGTAATATTGGCTAACTCCTCTCTGCGGCAAGCTCTAACAACGCCAAAAATCAGCGCAACCTACAAAAAAAGGGATTTGGTTAACGTTTTTTTAAATAATATAGGTATTGACTGCGATTTCGTAAACTGAATACTAAGGAAAAATATAAGTATTTTTTAATAAATTACCTTTTTGGCTAAATAACGGTCATCGGGAGCTTCGTTCAAAAACCTTTCCACTTCATTCGATGTTAATATTTTCGACTTTTTAGTTGTAAAACCGTCTGATTGTCGTTTTAAGAAAGCATTTAGTTTTCGGTATTCACTTACATCCACGTTGTTCCCTATTTTCAGCATACTTTTTACCATTGAAAACCTCGACCATAACGCAGAAGGTTTTAATTTTGCTAAGAGTTCGGAGAAGTATGCCAACATAACAGTTTCTGAAAAACTATTTGCTTTTTTCTCTTATCTCCACGCAATAAATTCGTCGTATGTAGATTATGTGCCACCAGTGCCACCGGTTACCTCTGACGGCACAGTCATTCCGTTTAGCTCTGATGTCAAGGATCTGGGTTTGCATGTTGACTCTGGCCTTGACTGGCGTAAGCAGGTCGCGATTGTGAGCAAGAGTCACCGGAACGTTGCGGTCGCTCTATCGGTTAAAAAATATTCTCCCATCACACATTAAGGTAATGCTTGTACAGTCCCTAATATTCCCCATAATTGACTATGGTGATGTGTGCTACTACGACCTAAATGCAGATCTCCTCAATAAACTTGACCGACTTCTTAATAACTGCATTCGATTCGTATTTAATCTTCGTAAGTATGACCACGTCTCCCCACATCGGTCACTATTAAAATGGTTGCCCATCCAACAGCGCAGAGCGTTGAGAGCTTTGACTACCCTATTTTCTTTTCTTAATAAGCCTACTTCTCCTTCTTATGTGACTACTCATTTTCAATATATGCTCTGCGCACAGTAAGAATCTTCGTTCTTCTAATAATCGTCTTCTGCGTTGTCCTTCTCACCGCTCTGGTTTTCTTAAGTCGTCTTTGTTTGTCCAGGCTGTCTTTCTTTGGAATGCGCTCCCTCTGAACATCAGATTAGCCAACAGTCTGTTCACATTTAAAGTTAAAGTTCGCGAACACTTACTTAAGAAGCTGGCAGATTCATCTCATAATTAAATTGTTGTTAGTTTGTCTCTCTCTTTACTTTTTGTTTATATGTATGTATTTATGTATGTATCGTTATATTTTATTTGTAAATGTTTTTTACCATTTGTTATGCTGCACCTACTATGTTTTCTCTCTGCATCACCCTTTTTTTTTTTTTTTTTTGCGGATGGGAAATCATCAAATGACTTCTCCCGCTCTGGGCGGAGCGGGAGGGAGTGTCAGACTTGTACTGACTAAAACCCACCCATGTTCCTTCTTCCTTCCGGTTTGCTGACATCTCCTTGAGGCGCGCGTGGAACACGTACGCGCCGTCGACACGGCCTGTCGTCATGAGACGGACGGACGATGAGCTAGCCCATTACTCACTGTCCACAGGCTCGCGCCTACGGTGGCCGGGGGCCACTGGTTGCCCCCCAACGCCCGGGGCGTCTCCCGCGGCGGCTGGGACGTGAGGTTCTCTCCCTCTCACGTTCCGCCACCTCCTTCGCTAGCATGACTGCTTCGCAGAAGGAGGCGATGGCTTCCCATTCCCTCTCGCTCCGGACCATGGATTGAACCAGGGCCGGACGCGAGAATTCACCGCCGCCAATCGCCGCTACGAGGACACGGCGGTGCTCAGCCCAAGCGGGGCAGAGCTCCACGGTGTGCTCCACCGTGTCCTCCGGCCGATCCTCGCAATGGTAACACCCGGGCGTTTCCTCCCGCCCGATTCGGTGCAGGAACCTCCCGAAACAACCGTGTCCGGTGATGACCTGCGTCAGGCGGAAGGTGAGGGCACCGTCCGCCTCTCTAGCCTCAAAGAGGAGGAGTGCCTCAAAGAGGGGACTTATCGCCACTATTGTGGCGTGCCCTGCACGTGGTTGCGACAGTCGCTGTCTCCATGTCGCCATGAGATCGTGCCGGAGGTCTGTCCGCTGAGCGACAATCTGCCGCGGCAGCGGAGTTTCCCCCCGGCGTAGTGCCTCCGCGCGCCATTCGTGCAGGCGCGCGAGGACTATCGCCTCCAGATCCCATGGCGGCAATCCGGCCAAGAGGGTCGCCGCTTCGCCGGAGATCGTGCGGTACCCCCGGGTCAGCCTTACGGCTACCACCTTCTGGGGCGCGTTCAGGTAATGGGTGGCTCGCCGCCTCAAAGAACGCGCCCACACCGGGGCCCCATAAAGGGTCTCTGCATCACCCTAAGGTGGACTGGTAGAAAATGCCTAAGGCATTAAGTCCGCCTTTGTACAGTGTTTTTTATACTTGTGCATAAAGTTTTAATGAATAAATAAATAAATATGTAGCGACTTTTTGACTTTTCCGGTAAAATGTTCTCCGAAGCATTTTGTGCAATTATACTGAGGCCGGGAGGCGTGGGACGAGTGGGCATCGGTGCACTAGCTTGGGCCGCTGGAGTGGGGACAGGGGTGTCTAATAGCCCGGGGATAGGGTTGGACTTCGCTTTATTACCGAGAGCCGGGAAAGCTCTCTGGTGGTTCAGCGTGGTCCAGGGAGAGGGCCTCTGAGGGCCGAGTCTCTCCGGCATCAGAGCAGTGGGTAGCCTAACCGATGGGCTTTCTCTCTGCTGGCGTGCGTTTGCACGCTTCGCCAGTTTAGAGGAGAAGCCTTTAGGGGCATTCGGGCAGCCGCGGTAGTTAGCCGGGTGGCCCGACTGGCCGCAAAGCACACATCTCGGTGGCTTCGTGCATTGAGATCTGTCTTTGGGACGGGGGCAGTCGGCCGTGCTGTGGTCGCGTAGACACTTTACGCATCTGTGCGGCGCATGGCAGTTGGCTCGGCTGTGTCCGTACAGCTGGCAGCGGTGGCACTGCCCTACTACGTTTGAACGGTAAGGCTTCTCTATCGAGAGGCCTGTGAGGCTCTTGCCCTTTCCGGCGACTTGATAGTCGTCTTCAGAGGACGAAGAGGCAGAGCAAAAGTCTAACACTGATTCCAAATCGGAGACTGGCTCGGTTGTGGCCATGTTCTCCGAAATGAGAATAATGGGCGCAGGTGCGGACTGATCCATTGTTTGCGAAACAATGGGTCTGGGGTTAGCCGGAATCGCGGCGGCGACGGCTGGCGGTAAGCCTTTGTCCATGTTCCCAGAAACGGGAACAATGGACGCAGGTGCGGGCTGACTCGCAAACAAAGAGTTTCGCTACAACGGGTCTAGGTGTAGCCGGAATCGCGGCGGCGACGGCTGGCGCCTTTGTCGGCAGGTGGCGGCGACAAAGGGCTGTATATTTCATTACGAGTGCGGAAAGTCTGTCATTACAAAGAGTTGCGACAAATGTCTACCCGAGCCGGGGCGCAGCCGAAGGTGAGGGTTGACAGTCGGAACAAGTTGCAATGACGGTTCCGCATTGCACCGCACGTGTACTGAACAACTATTTTAATAAAATAATAAAAACACAATAAACTAAACTAATCATGTATTTCTTATAAAGTTATAATTCACATATACAATGAAATTGGTACAGTTTTTTACACTAACTGGGGTAGTTCTAAATTACGATCATCGTGAGCTTCGTTCAAAAACCTTTCCACTTCATTCGATGTTAATATTTTCGACTTTTTAGTTGAAGAACCGTCTGATTGTCGTTTTAAGAAAGCATTTAGTTTTGGGTATTCACATATATCCACTTTGTTCCTTATTTTCAGCATACTTTTTATCATCGAAAACCTCGACCATAACGGTAGCTTCTTTTTAGAAATATTTGCATGAATCATAAAAACTTCAAATTTTTTTTTTACTAAACACTTCGTGTTTGGTTTTTTCTTTTTAATAGACATTGTTTTGACAGTTGGGAAAGAGAACGCATGAGTTCGGAAAAGGTTAAGAAAAAGCTCGAGTGTGTCTTTACCTAAAATTCATTACGTGTGTGCGAATAGCAGAAACTTAAATTTTTCAATTTCTATTACATTAATTTGGTATTTCAACATCAGTAGCCTTGCCAAGTCCAACTTTTTTTTGCACCTATAGAATGATTCATTTTTAATACAGCCTTTTCTGTAAGTTTCAAAAGACTGGTAGATTCTGTACCAGATTTGTGCCTTTGGCTTTGAGAGTATCTATGTTTTCTTCAAATATTTCAGTATTTTTGCTAATTTTACGTGAACACAAAATTCAGTAGGGTTATGTTTAACTAGGCAAACTGTTGGTTAGAGAAGTGACCTAGTTATTATGCATATTTATCTAAATTATACATAAGTATAACCAGCTGATGTGCGAATATGATAACAGTAAACAATATCAACAAGCCTGTTACGAGTTTAATATAAAAGTGTTTATCTTATCATCGAGTTTACCGTTGAAAGTTGTTAATGCTTACCAGCTTCTGAACTGCCAGATATCTGGCATCGCATCCATTTATTTTGACAGATCAGTTAATGGGTTAATCTCTTCTTGTTAAAGCATGACTCAATTTCCGGTTGGTTGATAACTGTACTAGTGTATTGGTAACTTTAAGCACTTGTCATCTTCCTGCCCTTATTCTAATTTATTTGGGATCGGCGCACCATGTTTTCTTCTTCTTCCATATCTCTTCTATTACTCGTCACCAGCCAGCTTCTTCCAGCTCGTCAGCCACCTCCTTTCTAGCCTTTTCATCCTTCACACAGGCTAACCATCGTGTCTTCTGCCTTCCTCTACTCATATACTAATCCACATTACATACGCAAAACTTTCCTCACGACATTTCCCGGTTACCCGGAACAACTATCTTTAGGCCTTACAAATGTATTATCCGTGCGGGGATCGAACCCACGATACGCAGCAGCAGCAGTCAATCGCTTAGCCACTGCACCAACCGTACGTTAAACTTACTGAGCTTGCACTCGTCTCTTACGGTGTTCACTAGACACACTAGTGAGGGTTTAGAATCAAACTACCAAATTTTTATTATCAGTAAGTAGATAAATTACTTTAAGGGTGCATGAATACTCGCCGCAAGGGAAATGTGAGGACTAGTCGAGATGGAAAGTTAAACCTCACAATAACTTTATTAGTATATCTCAGTCACCAGAACTAAAGGTGCAAAATTACATCTCAAGCGGATAATGCCCTTATCAACAAGTAACAAACGTGTAGCTACAAACCTGCTCTAGAAGGCGCAGCGTTGGAAAGCCTCCCCGAGAGAAATATCGACCTGGTTTAGATCGCAGACCACAGCTTGAGGGTAGCACAGGAATGGTGGCTCTGGCTATATCCAGCATTAGACGTTTTTAGGTTGATTGACGATGATTACCAGGCCTGCAAAATGTCCAGCTTTTGATACCCTAAGACGACGCTCAGACCGAAATAATTTCACAAGCTGTTCGACTGTCCAGGGTTAATCAAATATTCACTCACACACTGTATACAATGCGCCTTGCCCTTGATTAAGACCAACCGCACAGGAAATAATAATTAATCTATTTTTATTATGACTAAAATGTGTGTTAATCGAGCGGACTTTCAAAACATAATAGAGCCAGAAATATTAGTGGCGGAAATGGAGTACTTATGACACATCGAGAGTATTTATAATAGTTGTAGCCAATCACAAACGTGCATTGTGCCACTTTTATGTGATTGGAATAAAGTTTAAATTTCATAGAAATGTAACTTTATTTTGTACCTTTTTAGTTATCCCGTAGAGACAAAGAATAATTGACAGGAAAATCAAAATAAAACCATTAGAGAACTAAGTATTTTTTTAACTATTGTAGGTAACTGGATAACAGTTACCTACAATAGTAATTAAAATCCTTATTTTCCTGTTCCTGAGTCACACGTCGTTTGCATATTATCATGTTAATAGAAAATTAAATAAAGCTAGCTTTTATGCGCTGTCTAATAACAGATTTAATGAAATCGAGCCTACGGGTGCGTGCCAGGTATCTAGTCGGTGATGCACCGGTCTAGTGGGCTCTCATAATTTTCAATACAAAGAATATTTTTTGCTTCGTTCATAGCGACATAGCACGGTCTTGGTATGATACGGTATAGTGAACAGAATCCTTTAAGATTATTTCGTGCTGAGGTCAATAGACGATAAAGAATCTGCGCCGTCTCGCTCAAGTTCAGGGTCAGTTGCAAAATAAATTAAACAAAGGAGGAGGGGCAAAAATATTTGTTTAACTTTTAATTGATACGTAAAACTTAACTTGAATAGGGCTCGTGGCATAATAATAATAACAACACATAAGGCGCACGTTCCGATCAAATAAGCTACGTTTTCCGAGATCCGTCCGTGGATGGGTGGCCATTTATATTTTATCGAGATTTTTCCGTGCTTCGGAAAGCAAGTCGATGATCCCGGCTACCAAGCGCTATCGTGTTACTCAATAACAGGGTTTATGGAGGTCAGTTATATAAGTAGTCGCACCATGGCGCACCACGCACCAATACTGGTATTCAGCTTCATCCAGTTAAACTGGCCGATTCCCACATAGTTGGGAAAAGGCTAGGCAGATGATGATTAAGTATGTCAAACGACCACGCTTGCGGCCTATGTGCTGGAGACTTTCGGGTAATATGCACGACAATGTAAAATGAATAAGGTACGAGTTTGTACACACACACCACCTCAAGCTTTACGTGGATATCCAGTATAGACCTGACGTCGTTATTTATGAGCTTCTCGTACAATGAGAGATCAGCGTATACTGGTTGGATTGGTCATCGTGCGTACCGTATTCCTACGTTCAGACGACGTATCGTACAGCAGTTTCATACGGCGGCACCGACGTTTGCTTTTAACCGTATGGACACTTGAACAGTAGGATGGTGATTTATCTTCTTCTTAGCGTGTCAATGGCAAATCTAAATTGTGTCGGCCCAGAACTGAGCCACTAGTTTGGCGCTTTCTGTAGCGTCCATCAGTTCCTGTAATGTACAAACAGCAAGACAAGCAGGACACGATTTTGAGTGCCCATCGTTTGTGGAACTGCACCACATTCTACACTCTTGTGATTAATGATTCCAGCTTTTTACCTATAAAATATCATGCAGTACAGCGTCGCATGAACGGCCTGTAAAATACTATAACCGAATAAGAGCTAAACAATCTAGACAATTGGACAACAAGGTGGAATCCGCTTTTCCTGCTCAGGTCGAATCCGGGATTCCCCCATTCGCCTTTTCGACGATGATTGCCAGTATAGGCAGGCTAAAATGGACTAATTGGCGAATTGTTAAAATAATATCATAACTCATAATAGGAATGTATACTAAACTCATTATGTATACCTTCAGAGAAACACTTATTTGGGCCTCCGACCGATGTTTTGCATTGACGGTGTGAGTCACATTAGTACCTACGAAGCGCCACTTCTAGTAGACATTCATGGTTATGCGAAAATATACGGAATGTCCCATACTAAATGGTTCATTTTCAACTAAACCATATCATTAAAATAAACAGTCATGACTTTACGAAGGGCAGACGATAAACATTGTTTTTTTGTGTGTTTTATTTAAAGTAGCAAGTAACAAGATATAATCCAAGAAGCAGGTATTTGAATATTTACTGGAAAGCATGTTTTCCGCCTAAAGCGATACAAACAAGAAAATGTTATTACGTACTATCTATTCACTACTAGCTTTTACCCACGGCTCTCATCATCATCATCATCAGCCTGTATTCGTCCACTGCTGGACATAGGCCTCTCCCATGACACGCCACTGAGCACGATCCTCGGCCACTCTCATCCAGCTCTTGCCAGCCGCCTTGCAAAGATCATCGCTCCACCGAGTCTGAGGACGTCCTACGCTACGTTTACAGATCCGTGGTCTCCACTCAAGAACTCGTCTACCCCAACGGTTATCGGTTCTTCGGGTTATATGGCCGGCACATTGCCACTTTAGCGTGCTTATGCGGTGGGCTATGTCGATAACCTTAGTTCTCTGTCGGATCACCTCGTTACGAACTCGATCTTTCAGAGAAACCCCGAGCATAGCCCTTTCCAAAGCACGTTGAGCGACTTTAAATTTGTGGACCAACCCTACCGTGAGTGTCCACGTTTCGGCACCGTACGATATGACGGGTAGGACGCACTGATTATAGACTCTCG
The DNA here is from genome assembly GCA_963082945.1 of Cerastis leucographa. Classification (NCBI taxonomy): domain Eukaryota; kingdom Metazoa; phylum Arthropoda; class Insecta; order Lepidoptera; family Noctuidae; genus Cerastis; species Cerastis leucographa. Next base: position 9,248,613 of record OY720361.1, read on the forward strand.
TCTTTAGACTCTGTGGAATTGGCGATGTAAAGACTCGACGCAGTTTCCCATACGCTGCCCAGCCCAGCTGTATTCTTCTGTTGGCCTCTTTCTCGAAGTTGTTTTTACCCAACTGCATAGTTTGCCCGAGGTAAACATACTCCTTAACAACCTCGAGAATACTGCCTTGAACTGCAATTGGTTCCGGACTGACATGTTCATTGAACATAACCTTGGTTTTATCTAGGTTCATCCGGAGACCAATGCGTTGAGAAGAATCAACTAGGCCATTCAGCATATGTTGCAAATCTTGCAGCGTTTCCGCCACCATGACGATATCATCTGCAAATCGCAAGTGTGAGAGGTACTCGCCGTTAATATTAATGCCGCGTCCCTTCCAGTCCAGCGTCTTGAATATATCCTCCAATGCATTTGTGAACAATTTGGGGGATATAACGTCTCCTTGTCTCACACCACGATGCAAGGGAATAGGCTTAGACTGCCGGTTCTGTACTTGGACGGCCATAGTAGCGGCGTTGTAAAGACCTCTCAGCACTTGGATGTATCGCCAATCGACTTGGCATCGCTGCAGAGATTCCAGAACCGACCAGATTTCGATCGAGTCAAAGGCCTTTTCATAGTCCACAAACGCCAAGCACAGGGGCCGATTATACTCTTCTGTTTTCTGTATAATCTGCCGCACTGTATGGATGTGGTCTATGGTGCCGTACCCCGATCGAAACCCGGCCTGTTCGGGAGGCTGAAACTCGTCGAGTCTTCGCGCAAGACGGTTTGTGATGACTCTCGAAAACAGTTTATAGACGTGGCTCAAGAGCGAAATGGGTCGGTAGTTCTTCAAAAGAGTTTTATCACCCTTTTTGAAAAACAACACGACAACATTCTTACTCCACGCCTCTGGAGTTCTCCCATCAAAAATATAAAATATCAGGATGATCGGTTTAGTGGTTAAGGCGTGAAAAGGTAACAAACAATAAAAACTAACTTTCGTATGAAAAATATTAGTTTGGATAGTTATGATGCTATTTCAGCTTCTAGTATTTAATTATTGATTTAAACTTGATGTACAATAGCGGTACACAGGTGGTCTTAATGCCACAAGGCATTCTCTACCTTTGGGTTAAATAGAACGAAATTATGATAGGGTACAAAAAATAACTACTTGTTTTCGAAAATTTATACATAAACATACTTACTGCTAATACACATACACACACAGTGAATAGTAAAGGAAAATTTCTTCAGTTCCGTGTTTTATATCCATATAAATTATGAGCATACCGGTGTCCCCAAAGACAGCACTGGGAAATCTTCTCGAAATAATAACTTATAACCTACTTGTGTTTGTTATTAGTAACTCATAGGTACTAATCAAGTTGTTTTCAACCTAAAGTTATATATGCAAATAAATGTTTTGTTAAAGTTTAAGCTAATTTGAAAGGTTGTGATTAATCATATAGCATTGATCGATAGAGTTATTTCATACTTGGCTAAGAAACTTCGTCTTTGTCTCACAAAAAGCGAGTCTCTCAAGAGTAAAGAACTCCCCACTCAAACTAAAAAAAAAACAGAGATTGCGCTGAACGAAAGTTTCAGACTTTACACATAAGGGTCAGCTCACACCGAGACGCGACGCGACGCGACGCTGCGCGCACCTTGAGAATTCAGAATACGTTGCGCAACGTATTCTGAATTCTCTCAACGAAATGTGTATCTCTTCGTGTAGAAAATAAAGTTATATTTTGAATCGCTCTTTTAAAGTGTGCGCGCAGCGTCGCGTCGCGTCGCGTCTCGGTGTGACCTGGCTCTAACGTGGATCTGGGATAGATGAAACTTCATTCAACATTCAACTTCATCATCATCATCGGCAGACTTGTTCCACCCACTGCTGATTTATAGGCCTCCGTCCCACTGTTGCATTCGTCCCTGGTCCGTGCAGGTCTCAACCAGGACTTTTTCAATAAATGGAGAAAAAAAAAAGGCGCGGTCAAACCGTAGAGACAGTTTTCGAACTGGGGCTCTGGACATAGATATCTCTCTACTGTATCATACTGGATTTTCACCAAAGTGATGCTCTATTTCTATCGGCGATAATTATGATGGAAAATTCTGAAGAACAGGGTGGAAGGGCCATCAATGCCACCTATTCAGTACATCATTCTGATTACAGTCTTTGCTTCCACTCCTGTAGAACAAGATATTGTTGAACAATTACAATTTTTTCCAACAGAAACTGACACTCCACGGACTGATGTCACTCTGGGAAGTTCCGCCGGAGGTCGTGGTTGACATGCCAGCTCTTCGAGAGCTAGATCTACGAGGAAACATGCTGAGACATATCAAGCTGCCTCTGTTGTCGGGACCAAGGAGTTTGGAACACGTTTATTTAGCAGGTGAGTTTTAGGGACTATGAAGTAAGGAGTATTTCCATCATCAAACCCGAGGGAGCCATCTTGTTTACATTAGTCGTTAGGATCCAAGTGGTCATGTAGTGCGAACGAAAGGGCAAAGTAGTAAAACAATCTAGAATTGACTCATTAATAGACAACACACACGCACAGCCTCTCAACAACTTGGTCTAAAGTGTGCACTAAGAATTGCAATAATTTATAACGCCTGTAAGGGATCTTACAGGCGTTGAATAAGTAAGAAAAGTTTGCATGGAAGTGACTCGTTTTTGTCAATAGAAAGTCCCAGCGGGCACGTGAATTGCAGAAAATAAGACAGTACTCGTAGTACATAAAAATTAAAAAACAATAAAGTTAAACTAATGTTTTAAATAACACACTACCATAAAATTCAAGGTTCTTCAAGAATGCAAATAAAACAAGGTACCTTCTGTCTACGCAAAAAAGAACATTAATTCAAACCACAAATCTAAACCTGTTTTAGTCTTAACCTCAAATAACCTTTAGGTATCGGTCAATGCCCAAGTGCATTGAGTAGGTACAGTTAGCAACGAAAGTCGCTATACATATCTAAAACAATAAAATGTCTTTTTTTAGGTATGAGATGTTTTCAAATGACTGCTCCCGCTCTGGGCGGAGCGGAAGGGAGTGTCAGACTTGTACTGACTAAAACCCATCCATGTTGCTTCTTAGCCCTTTGTGTTCCAGGGCCATGGTATTTCTTTCGAACAATCCCGCAGTCCTGGCAGGCATCGGCCCTCTTGGACCCCTTCCGATTTGCTAACATCTCCTTCAGGATCGTGTGGAACACGAACGGCCGAACGCGCCGTCAACACGGCCTGTCGTCATAAGACGGACAGACGGTGAGCTAGCCCATTACTCACCGTCCACAGGCCAGACGTCTTAAGTTTTAGACCGATCCATATTAATAGACTGGAGTAAAATACATAACAATATTTTCATCAATGGTTACACAAATTCGCAAAACAATATTATATCAGATCACACTGATCAGCAAAAAACTGGGTGTAATATTGATAAGTGTTAACCGACTTCTGATGCCGATTGTACATAAGTTTCCTTAAAGAATGCCGCGAACACATTCAGCCGAAAACGTTTTGGTATTTAAACATAAACAAACACTAAAACGTGATGTCCGTTTCATCACTTCTTTTATTGCTCGATTGACCTTGTCTGCGGCTACGTCTCAAATGTTTTACTGAATAGGCTATAGATAGGTGTGTACTTAGGCAGTGTAGTTTCGAAACAATGTACTTTTAGTCAACTAATATAGCATAATTTCCCTCATGTACAATTTTGCTTGTGGTATTAAATGACATTTAAATACCAAGTGATTTCTAGCGACTAACCGGTGCAACTTTAATCTTTTTGTATTTGTACTTCAACGAGGAGCTTGTGGCTAAATAGTAACAGCCGCACGGGTCGATCTTTAAGGTTAAGCTATGCTTGCCGAGGTTGGTCCGTGGATGGGTGACCATAATTACATACCGAGTTTCCTCCGTGCCTCGGAAAGCACGTTAAGCCGTTGGTCCCGGCTGTCATTTGTAGATCTTTGACAGTCGTTACTAGTAGTCAGAAGCCAAAAGTCTGACATCCAGTCTTACCAAGGGGTATCGTATTACCCAGTTATTGGGTTGTGGAGGTCAGATGGGCAGTCGCTTCATGTAAAATACTAGTACTCAGCTGCATCCGGTTAGACTGGAAGCCGACCCCAAGATAGTTTGGGAAAAGGCTAGGCAGATGATGATGAGGATGACTTCAACGTATAAGTGATACCTATGTCTTCATCGTATGGCATGGAGTAATCTAAATTGCACCGAGTTAATCAGTCGAAACGAAACTTTGACAACTATATTTTTCCTGTGAAAAAAAAAGGCTTGTAACACCCGGACAAATGAATGAACGGATGAATGTCATGAAGTAACAGGGAAGCCTAGATTATGTCATCGTCGTGTCCTTAACCTAACTAATTTGGTCTCTTCGCATTATGTCTTCTTATTCTTAACCTACATTTGTGCCGTCATCGCAGTAATCACCATTCGATACTTGAACATTACTTTTTTTTTTAAATTTAGAATTGAATGGTTACTTATCCGTCCGAAACTCCGGAGTTTTCACGCTTTAAGCCCCCTGTACGGAACGGCTTTGGTCTTTTAACGGACTTTTAAAAAACCGGCTGAGTGCGATTCGGACCCGCGCACTAAAAACGATGTTTTCCCATTCAAAAAATCAAGCCCTTTAAATATTTATTTTATTCTGTCTTTAGTATTTGTTGTTATAGCGGCAACAGAAATACATAATCTGTAGAAATTTTAACTGGCTAACTATCACGGTTCATGAGATAAAGTCTGGTGACAGACGAACAGACGGACGGACAGCGAAGTCTCAGTAATAGGGACCCGTTTGAATCTTTGGGTACGGAGAAAGACAAAAGTCAAAAGTCAAAAGTCAAAGTCAAAGTCAAAGCATTTATTTCAATTAGCCCATTACAGGCACTTTTGAAAGTAAAAAAAAAAAAACAAAATAAAACGCGAAGATACAGTCCCAGTCACAAGGCATAATAACTTATGAAAGTACTGTAGTTGCCCATTCCGTAGCATAGATCTCTATGGAGAAGAACGGGCAAGAAACTCCATGAACACTCTTTTAAATCAAAATATGTTACAAAATCTTGGTTACATCATTCGTGTTAAGAATTACAAATATGTAAGAACAATGTAGAAATACGGGCAAGTTAAGAGCGGAAAGTGCAAAACAGTTAAATATCCGGACTTCTTACAAACCCGGCTTTTAACAGGCCTTTATTTTTTTTTAAACGCAACCCTCTCTGCGTGTCCATCTTCTGTAAGACTGTACCCACATAAGCTTATTCAGAGTCATAATCCGCCCCTAAGACGACCCACTCGTCTGGGGAGGTTTCTGAATGGAAATATTCCATGTTATGATATTCACGCATGAGAAAATTCATCTTCATTGTAACTGTATTAGGTACTTAGGATTATTTATCTGGGTCTGGATATTTTCCATCAGGGATATGTCAGTAGCAGCCGCGAAGTCTGGATTCGTGCCCGATTGATGGCAATAAGCTCGCCCACTATAACTTAGGTCTTAAAAATAACTGGCGAAATGAGGGTGTTGGTACTATAAGGTACACCACCCTTCAAGAGTTACAGGCTTTATGTAATGTTATGTTATGTTATAAAGCAGGTTACATGAAATAGATAAGTAAAAATAAAATAAAAATAAAAAGGTTTATTGCAGAAACTTGTACAACTTTTACAGTAAATCTTACATTGGGATCTCCTTTTAAGTAAATTATATACCTGTGCCAGGAGGCCCCGCTCCTCAATTACAAATAAAAAAATGGTAAAAGTGGTGTACAAGAATAAAATTAAATTGAAAGCTAAATTATCCTTTAGCAGGAGTTTGTTTTCGCGGAAATCGTACTTACTGTTTTTTTGCTAAGCGATTTGCTCTATGTTAAGTCTTCGAGTTTGTCATCAAAGGGATATATAAATACTGTTCGTGTTCCTGTAAAGAGAAATATATTTTTATTATGCCGTGGGATATAATCGTATAAGACTAACATTTGCCCGCGGTTTCGCTCGTGTGGAGTTAGGAAAATATCGCGCGAGAACGTTCAACGGGAATACAAAGCTATGTCTGCTAACAGAGGTCATGGTCGGGGGATGTAAGTTTGTTTGTCACGCCTTAATAGCTGAAAAGGGTAAAATAGCCGCTTTAATATTATAAATTACGTTACAATTAAAAATTAAATTAAACATTTAAAAAACCCCCGACGGACAAAACTTCTAAAAAACCAAAAATAAAATTAATCCAAGCGTCCGCTTTGTTTGTATATATATTTTTATATACTAAGCGGTCTACTTAGCGGTCCCCCGACGCTACGACGCTTGGATTAATTTTATTTTTGCATGCTTTTTAAACTTAAATTATTTTTTCTTAGCCTCGACTGTCCCACTCCTGGGCAAAGGTCTACTCCCATTCCTTCCACTTTTCTTGGTGTTGCGCCTCTCCCGCTTATTAACGAAAACAAGGAAAGATATGAATTTAAAAAAAAAATTGAGGTTATAGGGGGGAGGGGGGGGGGTGCAGCCTACCCCCCTGGCGATGCCCATGGTGAGAAAGTGACGAGAATTCAAATTTCCAATCAACTAGACCCGTAGAAGTTGTTTAAATCCCTTCATCAACTAGAAAAGAGGTGATGAGCTTCAAATGGCTGAGCAGATTTTCCCCAAACATAGCTAAGAACACTCTCGATTAAAATACCTTTCAAATGACACCAATTTTATCAAAATCGCTTCATTTGTTTGGGAGCTACGATGCCACAGACAGACACACAGATACACACGTCAAACTTATAACACCCCTCTTTTTTGGTCGGGGGTTAAAAAATGGTAACAAAGTGACAATTCATAATATTATGATCTGGATTTCTTCAAATTCGACTGAATCAGTTTCTTCTAGACAAGCGTGGTCCACCCTAGGCCGCATCATCGCTTCTCATCAGGCGAGATGCACGGCAAAACGCAAGTCGGGTTTAGTATAAATTAATTGGCATTGAAAAAAAAAAACCTTTATCTGTGTTCATTTTAACAATTTTTTAACCTTTTTCATAATATTATTTCATTTGTATTACAACTATACCTACTTTTATCGTTTTGCTAAAGCGGCCATTTTAGGTCCCCTTTTCAGCTGTTAAGGCGTGACAAACAAACTTACATTCCCATTTATAATATTAGATAGAAAAGGATTAAACGGTTATGAGGAGCTCGATAGCTAAATAATAAAAGCCGCATGGGTCGATGTCCAAGGTAAAGCCGTGCTTGCCGAGGTCGGTCCATGGATGGGTTATAATTATTACAGACCGAGTTTCCTCCGTGCCTCGGAAAGCACGTTAAGCCGTTGGTCCCGGCTGTCATTTGTAGAACTTTGACAGTCGTTACAAGTAGTCAGAAGCCGAAAGTCTGACATCCAGTCTTACCAAGAGTTTTCGTATTACCCAGTTATTGGGTTGTGGAGGTCAGATAGGCAGTCGCTTCATGTAAAATACTGGTACTTAGCTGCATCCGGTTAGGCTGGAAGCCGATCCCAAGGTCGTTAGGGAAAAGCCTAGTCAGTTGATGATAAGGATTAAACGGTTATCAAAGAGCGTCTACAAAGAATAATGCTTTTTAACTTAACATCACGCGCTGTAATTGCCGACTGGTTAGGCAGAGATGTATCAAACGGCACACCCACTATTCGCCACTTGTGCTTAACCCCATGCAATAGGAGACTAATCTGATAAGAAGTTTCACTTCAATAAGTGCCTACTGAAGGCACTTATTGAAGTGAGACTTCTTATGCGACTTCCAGCAAGGTTGCGTTAAACATTTAACGCTACCATGGAGAGCGTATGAAACCATTGTTGCGTTAAATGTTCAACGCTCCTGGGGGGAATATAAAGAGACAGAGCGAGTGTAGTTTTTTTATTTTTTTTATTTATGTAACCAACAGCGATATAATAAAAATATTTTACAAAATATGCGTTTTGCAGTTATTATGGCCAATTATAGGTTTCCCTGTATAACTGGGATATATTTGTAATACATGCGAACAGACTAATGTCAGATATTTCCAAATAACAACAAAATAAAATTGTAATACAATACATAATTACATAAGATTAAATTTGATCACAATTTTGACAGATTTCATGTAAAAAAAAAGGTTGAATAATAAAAGATAGTAGAAGAAGAAGAAGATTGGTTGCCTGTCATTTATCTGTAGTATTACGAAGTTTCACTTCTTCTGCGCGGAGGGACTCCACGCACAATTTTTTTTTTTTATAAGATCTCTGGCAACCCGCTTACCCGAAGAATTTAATCAAATTGCGGGTCAACATTACCTCATTTTGGACTTTGCTTCTTTTGCGATAAAACAATAGGCTTATTTCATCAATATTTTGCATAAATGTTTATAAACTTTCGCGATTAAGACATATTTTTACGATGATGGTGTCAGAGATCAGGCATATAATTCATTGGCAAAGATTCAATTATAAATATGTAATCATGGGTCTTGAGATCATTTATGCTGCGTAGATTTGTTATTAGTATTCAGTTATATTGTGTCTAACTCGTTCTTTTCTTCGTCGTGCATTATCATTATAACCAGAGTTAGTCTTAGTTTTAGTTGACAATAAGTGAGTCATTTTTTCACAAAATTTAACCTTCTTTTGTTTGAAGTCGGTTCAGAATGGCCATTTAGTTACTTTCATGAGAATGTGCCGAAATCAATACGAATTTTTGATTGATTGATTTTACTTATAAAGAATGTGTATAATATTCGAACCTTGTATTTCATTTTATTACTGAAAATAGCAATTTCAAATATTTTTACGTGGTTGTTCACAAAGGAGTAAGCGAAAATTGTTCAATTAATTTAATATGAATTATTTAATTTATTGACTCTTTGTTATACTTAAATAAAAGCGTAGGTACTCTTGGGCTCACAAACACCTTTGAGTAACGACAAAAGATGACTTCTGAAAGTTTTAACGATACTACAAAACTGTAAGCAAAGAAGTTTTTTAATATAACTTTTAGTTCGTGTTTCAAAGCATACAACTCTTGATTTTAACTTCGACAAGTTTAAAGCCGGACGAATAATATCAGTTGACACGATGCACTTGAGGAATCCATGGCCATTAGCGTCATATTTCAAGTTGATTCGGCGAAATTGGAGAACATAACTGGCTATTTAAAAATAGAGTCTAACTTGTTTGAAATACTGTCCAAATTTTAAAAAAGACTGCAATCTGTCGAAATGGAACAAGTGCGTTTTTTTTAAAGATTTCAATGAATGCCCTGACACGTGTTTACGCAATGAATAGAGTCTTTGGTTTTTAAAATAATACATTTCTGGGAACATGTCACATATATTTAATACTTTATGGGCTCGGCTAAGGGTTTCATTTTACCACTTAGGTAAAGAATTAAAAAAAAAACACGGTAAAAAAACGGGTGACATCAACTGCTGTCAAAGTCAAGTATTGTCATGATAGGTAGATAGATATTGATTGTAAAAGAATAATACTATTTTTTTTTTGGCAGGCAACAGTTGGGACTGCAGCGATGGGGGTCTCGACTGGCTAGCAATGGAAAATGAAAACGGAACAATCCGAAGAAAAATCGTAGATTACGATGAGCTTGTCTGTCATCAACAACTGTATAGAGGGAAGCCTCTGAATAAAGTTATGGATATTATACGGGTAAGTTTAAGAGCGTTTACGCCTTACGACATTTCATACAAACTTTTAAGTCCTTATTTTCCGAAATGACTAAACTGATTTTAATGAAACAGTCTAGTTACTAAAAACAATTTCGAAATGTCTTTAAAAAAAAAAGGATTGTGTGGTTTTATGAAACCACGGTATAAAAGTGAAACTTTTTTTCACACTATAAGAGAAAAGTGCTCTGACGAGCGCCTTTCACTTTATCCCTACTCCGCGGCCTACCGTCACGCGACATGCAATACAAAGACGAAAAAGTTTGAGACGATGTAATAAAAGTTTCACTTAAAAAAAAAGATAATTAGAAATTTCTGTTTATATATAGATGATTTATAATCGGTCTTTAGCTGTAACAGTGTTTTTCGTAAATATTTTAGTAACTCTTAGACCTATGTATCCTGCTTATGCGTATGAAGTTTCATTAAAATCGGTTCAGTCATTTCGGAAAATAAGAACTTGAAAGTTTGTATGAAATGTCGAAAGGCGTAAACGCTCTTAATGTTGTAAAGCTTTCGCCAATGGTTTCGCTTGCATTATAGTCGTAAAATATAGCCTACGACACTTGGGACCATGTAGCTACCCATTAGCGATAGAATTATCAGAATCGTATCTGTAGTTTCGAAGATTAGGTTCCTCTAACATTTAAACTTGCAAATTTTACCTCTTTACTATACTACTATAGATTTTGATTCCTAGATATACCTTATCGGTGATGCTCTACAGAAAGATGGTGCATAGCGTTCGCTACCGAAGTGCCAGTGTGACAAGGGTGTCAAAAATAGCCGTTGTAGTAGAATCAAAAGAGTTCTAGGATTATAATGTGAATTACGTTACAATTTGTAAAATGGTCACAAAATGACGATTAATAGACGACACGATTGTTAGTGACGATAGCGACGAGAGGAGGTCGAGGCTCAATAATAACAGCCGCACGGGTCGATCTTTAAGGTTAAGCCGGCTTGCCGAGATTGGTCCGTGGGTGGATGACCATAATTACATACCGAGTATCCGCTGTTTGTCCTAGCTATCATTTGTAGATCTTTGACAGTCGTTACGACTAGTAAGAAGCCAAAAGTCTGACATCCTGTCTTACCAAGGGGAAAAGTATCGTATTACCCAGTTACTAGGTTGTGAAATTCAGATAGGCAGTCGCTTCATGTAAATTAGTGGTACTCAGCTGCATCCAGTTAGACTGGAAGCCGACCCCAAGATAGTTTTGGAAAAGGCTAGTCAGATGATGACGATTGTTAGTGACGATATTAATTGCGTCTGTGACCATTTTAAGAATATTAACGTTATTCATATTATATTATTGTGATTCTGCTAAAGTGTAAAGTGGCCATTATAGGCCCCTAGATTAACCTGGAAAAGTAGTATGTAAGAGGATCGTAGCAGTAGGCGTTCTTTAGTTACTACTAACCCCCAAGGGAAAAAAAGGCGTGAGTGTACGTATGGGGGGCGCTGTCAGTTGTGACTGGTCATCTCTTAGCTGCCACGGTTTATTTTAATTACAGATTTAATCTTTTACTCTGGACGCTCTTAACTTGCCCGTATTTCTACATTGTTCTCACATATTTGTAACATGAATGATGTTACCAAGATTTTGTAACATATTTTGATTTAAAAGAGTGTCCATGGAGTTTCTTGCCCGTTCTTCTCCATAGAGATCTACGCTACAGAATGGGCAACTACAGTACTTTCATAAGTTATTATGCCTTGTGACTGGGACTGTAGCTTGGCGTTTTTTTTTTTTGACTTTCAAAAGTGCCTGTAATGGTCTAATTGAAATAAATGCTTTGACTTATGACAGTATGATCAAACTTACTGGCCTTTTAGACACAAACAATTGATCAAATAAGATCATGAAAGCCAACACTAAAAATAAACAAAAATCTCTGCTTCACAGTTGATTCGACAGTAAAAGATGTTCAGTCATTCATTGAGAACATTCGCTCCCTGAACATATGGTAATGAATTGCAAATTAAGCAAGTACAAGCAATCACTAGTGCGTTTATGCATTAATTATATCTCCACATATTTATCCGAGAGAAATACGAGTAGAGAGAGAGTCTTATGCTGAAAGCTTGCACAAACTCTGTTCAGAACTTTTTGAGGTTAGTGCTTTTCAAAAGTTCCAACAGCTGGACGAAAATCAGCTGTTCCATACATTTTGATCGTGTAGGTAGTTTTATATTAAAAAGCTGTTTTTAGGATTCCGTATCCAAAGGGTCAAACGGGACCCTATTAGTTTAGTATTTGTTGTTATAGCATCAGCAAAAATACATAATCTGTAGACATTTCAACTGGCTACCTATCACGGTTCTTGAGATACAGCCTGGTGACAAACGGACGGACGGACGGAAAGCAAAGTCTCAGTAATAGGGTCCCGTTTGACCCTTTTGGGTACGGAACCCAAAAAAAGAATAAAATAAAAATTGAAGGGGGCTCCCATATAAGTATTTTTTTTTTTGCTTGTTTTTATAAATAATGGTACGGAACCCTTCGTGCATGCAAGTCTTTTCACTTTGTTTTCCTTCACTGTTTTGACTGATTGTGACTGTAATGTTCAGTGGTGATGAAATATATGACACGACAGTAATGCAGAGGCCTGGCGGGGTTCGAACCCAAGACATACAACTCGTAGAGCGGGGACGTTAGAACGAGGCCAGCACTGCTCTTGGATAGGATACAGGATGTAACAGAAAGGGTATATGCATAGTGCAGGGTGTGCTACAGACCATCAAACTGAACATGTTTCTCCATCGGACAAACTTCATAATAGCAAAAAAAAAACTGCTGCCCCATACAAAAAGTCCCAAATGTATGGGGCAGCTTATATTTATACCCTTTCCGTTACACCCTGTATAATTATCATGATTAGGTATCCACTATCTATGTAGGTAGCTATGAAGAGGGATCTTTAGTGGGCCTTTCTCCATACAAACGTATTCCGCTGTTTTCTTCGTGGATAATGCATCTAGAGCATTGAACTATATTACTAGCGTATAGAACAGACACGCCGAACCAAAGATTTGCTTCATTTTTGTAAGAGTTAGAACTAAAGTTCGCTGCAGCGCTAAAAGAATAGTTATGTCGTCTAACCAAACTATTACAACATTCAGCGCTAGATCGCATAGAAGGAATAGTTTTCTCGCAACCAACACGTCATAAGCGCCAGGAATTTCATGGCGCTTACGCGTTTCGTTCTACGTAGTGTAACTGCAAGTCGTATGTTGTATTGCAAAATGGCGGCGCCCGGCAACCCGATTCTCGTGAGAATTATTACATCGCGAAAAACTTTTAAATCAGAGTTTTAAACGTTTATATGTCTACTTATTGATGATATGTCATACCATCACTTTTTTTTTGATGTTCTGGAGTGTTTACGGCAGTCTTTAAGTATACAACCAGGCATTTTGATGTTGTTATTTATGCGAGCCAAACACGACATGTACTCTGCGGGCGTTGGATAGTTACTGGATGGTTGCAGTACAGCTCACCGCAAAGCGTGGCGCAAAATCATGCAACGCGTTGTCTTCTCTATACGTAGTAGTAATACCTCAGTGATCTAGAGCAATGTATTTTTTTTTCCAAAAAATCTAGGTCTTATTAATACATGCCCCTATCATTTGCTTTTTTTCAAAACATTATCACTAAAAGAAATATGACAATCCGAAAACCCGAAAAGCACCCGTTTTTACCGCCATGACTATCAGACAAATAAGATAAGTTTTTAACAAAAAAAGAAAATAATAGAAGCATAGATATACTTTTCCGCGATATTTTGATATAAGAATTATTTAGATCAGTTTAGTTTTGAAGAAGAAAACAGCGGAATACAAACCGTCTTTTGGTCAAGATTTTCAAGGTAAAATCAGCTTGAGCTGAGTTGTCCCTTTCGCACTTTACATAGTAAAGCAGTGCGGCGATAGTTTCTTCAAATATCTATTCTTCAAATTCCTCGGCACTAGAGTCCCCTCTTAATGCCCTTGCAATGCAGTATAATTAAATTAGCATATATATGTAAAATCGCTTGCGTAATCTAGGTATTCTGATAAAGAATCACCAATTAACAATGTCGTTATAACTATTAGTCAAAAGATTTCTGATCTGTAATCAGAAATCTGTTGTTTTGGTCTTTATATCGAAGTATATCAAGTATTGTTTAATATCATCCTTATGTTATACTAGCTTTTGCCCGCGGCTTCGCCCGCGTGGTGTTCGGTAATTGCCCCCGCAAAATAATGTCGAAAATAGTCATTTAAATGTTATAGATAATACATAGTTGTTGGCCGCGGCTTCGCTCGTGCCATGTGTAGGATAAATAGTTGTGTAAAAGTCTGTGTTTTTTTAAGGTAAGAAGCTATAGAATTCATTCTGATTAGAAAAGTATATTACGATGTTATATTTTATTTTAGATTATTAGTGACCTAAATGGGTTGAACCCATTTAGTTGTTTTCCGAGCTACATCCAAAAATCCACGGAAATGACACCCATGAAAGATAAACAGATAACTTTTCTCGGTGCCATCTTGGGTTTTCATTTTGACCTGATTTTCGTTGTCAGCGACCCTGAAAACCACAAAAACGACACCCGTAAAGGAAAACCCGAAATTTTCCTCGGCGCCGGTTTGGGTTCTCATTTTGACCTCATTTTCATTGTCAACGACCCCGAAATTCACGAAAACGACACCCATGAAGCCATTGAGTCGCGCAAGTGTCTGTCGCGTAAAAGTCCATTCGGGCAAATGGGTTCTCGCAAGTGCCCTTCGCACAAATGTCTTCCGCGCAAATGTCCCAGATCCCCTAGAAGTATGCATGTGAAGATTTTTTTAGCGTATTTGTCCAAACAAACGTGCTAACACTTTCACCAAAAATAAAAAAATGGCCACCCCTTTTGTCGTCCGAGGGGTGAAATTTCCAAAAACGTTGACTTACATGTTTAACAATTCAATCAAGAAAAACAAAAAGTAAATTTCAAGCAGATCAGACCGTTTTTGTTATACTAATGTTTCCACCTCTTTTCTTCCGTTTGGGGTTGAATTTCCAAAAACGACGAAATACGTATTCATTTATTTTTGCTCAGAAACTGCAATATTTATTTTCATTCTTCATACTTCATAAATTACGGATTACGCATATAAACTTTCAACCCTATCTAACCCTCTTAGGGGGTAGATTCGCGAAAGCTTTCATGCTTCTAACTTTAAAAATGACGATTTTCCATACAAAGTTTCATCCCCTATTTAACTCCCTTAGGGGTTGAATTTCAAAAAGTCCTTCCTTATTCCTTGTGTACATTATAAAGGGAACCTCTGTGCATAATTTCAGCTTTCTAGGTCCAAGGGTTTGGGCTGGGCGTTGATGAGTCAGTCAATCAGTCATTCAGAACTTCTCTTTTTATTTTTTAATACAGATCTTTTACATAACAAAACAGCAAAATAAACATTTTACTAAGAATCAGACAACGCGGCACAAGAACAAAAGTTTTTTTAAGATTCCAATTATTTTAACGATGACAAAAAGACTTTAAGCAATTTGTATTCGATTAAAAGCTTGTTTTTGTTGTGTAAAGGTCAAAACTATACAGGGTGTAACGGAAAGGGTATACACATCCTTAAGGGTGTGCTATAGACCATCAAACTGAACATGTTTATCAACATAAAAAAAAAATTGCAGCAAAAAAATAATATGCCGCTTATACATTTGGGTCGAATAGGTATTGCAATTTTCTATGGGGCAGCAGATATTTTTATTGCTGAAAAACATGTTTTATGATGAGAAACATGATCAGTTTGATGGTCTGTAGCACACCCTTAAGGATGTATATACCCTTTCCGTTACACCCTGTATAACAATAACTAGGCTGCGTTGATATAAGAGTACCTCTTGACCTAAGAGGAGCGACCTGGGGGCCTGCCACCATCGCACAAAGCAGTACCTTACTTCGGCGTTGTATAGAGATGCAAAATAGACGTCCTTTATAGCTCCATCTCTTTCCCTCATGGAATCTCCTAAGATTGAAGTAATTTTGAGATAGTGGTAGGGCTTGCATTATCCGTTTATTTTTACTATCCGGAAGATACGGATATTAAGATTTTACAATCCGGATTTTACAGATTTAACGATTGTTCTAATTAGAGTACAATAACTCATAATAGCCGAGGTTGGCCCAAGAAACACTGGCGTGACAATCTGGACTCATTCTTAAAGGATTGGTCGGAGAAGGCAAATGTCAAGGAAATTTTTAAAGCCATGAGGGGGAGGCCTTTGGCCCAGCAGTGCCATTAGTGCTATTAGAGTACAGCATTTTCTCTTTATCAGCATTTTTTTTTGCATTTTATCTTATTAACAGATCATGATACCCGTTTTGTTAAGCTTTGCTATTAGATTTAATTTAACTATCTATGTCTATTATTACGTGATTTTATTATTTTATAAACAGCTTGCAATAGGTAAATCAGTAAGATAGAGTTAGCATCTTATCTTAGGGTGTTTACACACCAATCGATCGATCGTCGATCGATGCCATCGATCAATGGTTGAATGGATTAGTTGACTTCAATCGATTGTTTCTACTACACTAACGATCGATCGTCGATCGTGGGCAACGATCGATGGTTGAATGGATTAGGCGACGTTGATCGACAGTTTCTACCTGTACAAATACAAAAATTAATAATTTATTTTCTTTGACAAATTATGTACTACATCAAGTGGTTGAAGTAACCTTTTAGACAAAAATTGCATTTTCTTCGCTTTTCCGAAGCTTAAAGTTACGTGGTGAACCAACAGTTTTGAATCTTATTATCCTAACAAAACAGTTCAAAGTAATTTAAAAAAATCGCGCGCCGCGTTTATCGAAGTTTTCACTTCAAAGAAGAAAAATCGGTATTTTTAATTTACAAAATTAAGACAAAATTTAGAAAAGCAAGTTAAGTAATTTAGCAATTTCCAGAAATCTTATATCATACACCAATCGATCAACGTCAACCGATGGCATCGATCGGCTGTCGATCGATTGTTTATCGCCCGGTATCCGTCGATCAGCCAAAGCTAACACACCAATCGATCAACGTCGACCACCTTTAGAATTAGCATATACAAGGTGTTGTTTTGCATCCTCGTTAAATTCAAGGAGGTAACTATGCTAATGATTCTCGTCCCGAATCAATAATAAAATAGGTGTAAGGTTATGTGGAACGTGAATCAAACAACGAGCTCGGGTAATCACTGACATATATTTGTCTCCCTTCTTAAACCACACCGAGATTATCTATGTACCCACTTATGAATATCATCACATCTTCCTCCCTCAACAAAAAGTAAACAAAAAAAAAAAACCAATAATAACATGCTGTTAAGTTCCTTTATCGAGTAAAGTTTTACATGCATAATCATCTAATAGCACTCATTGTATACAAAGCTGATCGATTGGTCTCATTGTTTGCTATAAACAGTGACAAGTTTATTACTGTTGGAGAGGTACTTGAGTACTATTGTATATGAATTAAAACATATTATTTCTTGATAGCAGTATTATATTCAATGACATAACTCTAGTCAACGACGGTAACCAAGCAACACTTATTTAGTCTATGACACGCCTCCGCCGTGATTCCCAGGAATCAGAGGCGCCGGCAGCAGCTGGTCGAGGTGGCGCATCCATGTGCGTCCGCTGTCGATCTCTATCTCATAGTGGAGGTTTCCCAGTCGGCGGGTCACTGTACCAAACTCCCACTTCCTTCCTGATACAGAGTAATTGCGAGCTTGCACTCTGCTTCCGACTGCAAACTCTCTCACCCCTTCTCTTTTGCCCCTATGTAGTGCCTTTGGTGGAGCTCTAATCTTGGCTACCAATCTCGTTCTTACCTCTCTTCCGAACATGAGCATATAGGGCGAGTCGCCTGAGATGACTGGCGTAGCCCGGAGGATACTTCTAACTGTACGAACCTTGTGCAGTATCCCCCCCCCCCCTCTAATTTGTGCAGTGATTTCTTAACCGTCTGAACAAATCTTTCAGCTTGTCCATTAGTTGCGGGATGGTAAGGTGCGATCGTTTTATGAACAATGCCATTGCTAGTTAAGAACGTCTGGAATTCTTGAGAGACAAATTGTCTTCCATTATCCGACACCAGCGTATAGGGTAATCCAAAGGTGTCAAATAAATCGTCTAGTTTCTGAATACAGAATGCACTCGTCGTAGTTTTTGTAGGAATTATTTCTACCCATTTGGAAAATGCATCTACGACAATTAGAAGTTGATAGCCGGATATCGGACCTGCAAAATCGATGTGTATTCTTTGCCATGGGCCAGTAGGGTCTTCCCAGTGATGCAGAGGGGCTTTTGGTGGTTCATTCTGGTTTAATCGACAGGTTCTGCACGATTTAACTTTGTTTTCGATATCTTTATCAATGTTCTTCCAGTACACAAAACTCCGCGCAAGAAGTTTCATTTTCAAGATCCCGACATGTCCGGCATGAAGTTCATCTAAGATACGTGGGCGTAGTTTATGTGGAATTATAACTCTCAAGCCTTTTAGGATGCAGTCATTCTGAAGAGTTAGTTCATTGTCTTTATATCCGGACTCCCTAAGTGAAGTGCCTGATTGAAGTGTTTCAAGTAATTTCTGTGATTCTGGGTCTTCTCTTGTTTCTTCTGCTATTATTTTTGGTGAAATATTTAATGCGTTTATCTGATTCAGCTGGAATATGTAATGCTGGTCATATTTATTCTCATTAATCTTCTCAACGGGAAAACGTGAAAGGTAGTCGGCGTTGGAGTGCTTTGAGGAACTTCTATATTCGATATGGTAGTCAAATCCTGATAGAAAATGTGCGTAGTGGAATAGTCTCATGGTACTCAAGGCTGGTAAGGTTTGGTGCGGGTGAAAAATTGATGTAAGTGGTTTATGGTCTGTGATTAGGGTGAATTTCCGGCCGTAACAATAGTGAAAGAATTTCTTTAAACCCCAGAAAATAGCTGTCGCCTCTTTATCGATTTGACTGTATTTCTTTTCGCTGCTGGTCAGGGATCTAGAAGCAAATGCTATTGGTCTTTCTGAGCCATCAGGTAGTTTGTGACTTAGGACGGCACCAAGTCCTGTGGGTGAAGCGTCTGTGGCCAGTATAAGTGGTTTATTCTGATCAAAGTGTATTAGAATTCTTTCGCTTAGTATTTCTTTTTTTATGTTCTTCAGGCTTTTTTCACATTTTGTAGACCATGTAAATTTTGCTCCTTTCTTCAAGAGTTCATTTAAAGGAGCAGTGATGGATGCTAGATTGGGTATGAATTTGTTGTAATAATTTGCCATGCCTAGTAGCGTTCTTAGTTCATTTACATTAGTTGGACGTTGTGCATTTAAAATTGCTTTTATCTTGTCTTGATTTTTATGTAAACCCTCTTTGTCTATCGTGTGTCCCAAGTAATTGATACTTCTTTTGAAGAATTGGCACTTTTCTTTATTAACACGCAGGTTGCTGTCTTTAAGTTTAAGCAAAACTTGTTTCAATCTAAATAATAATTGTTTTTCTGTCGAACCTTGAATTATTATATCATCGAAGAAGCACTTGACACCGTCAAGGCCCAGTAGTAATTGGTCCATGTATTTTTGCCAGAGACTTGGGGCTACTTTGACTCCAAACATGAGTCGGTTCACTTTGAAAGTACCTTTGTGTGTACTCAAGGTTTGCAGCAGGGCGCTTTCTTCATCCATCACCATGTTCAGGTAGGCTTGCGTGATGTCTAAGGTGCAGAAAAATTGCCCACCGTTCATTTCAGCTAGAATATCTTCAATTATTGGTATTGGATATTGTTCGTCTTCTATCATTTTGTTTAAGGTAATTTTGTAGTCGGCGCACAGTCTGATGCTTCCGTTTGGTTTTACTATTGGGACGACGGGAGTGCCCCAATCGGAGTGATCAATCTTTGTAATAATTCTCAGTTTTTCAAGTCGGTCGATTTCTTCATCTACTTTAGATCGTAGCGCATATGGAATTCGCCGAGGTTTAATAAATATTGGTTGCGCATTATCTTTAAGAGTCAGGTGGCCTCGAACGTTTGGAATTTCACCTAGGGTTGTAGTGAAGACGGTGGGTTCGAACTCTTTAAGCAAATCTTCAAGATTTTGTGTCTTTTTGCATGTATCAACCAAATTTATTTCGGCTAGTTTAATGGTAAACTCCTTCATCCAACTTCTACCCAAGATGGGTTTCACGTCTTTGTTAATCACGTATAGTTTTCCATAGAATAGTTGGTTTTTATATTTGCATCGTACAAACGTGACACCGATAGGCTTAAAAACTTCGCCTGTATAAGTACTCAATTTGATACTCGTGTGAAATAGTCTTTTGTGAATGTTAAGTTTCTTAAAATCCTTAAGTAAGATGGTAGAAAGTGTTGCACCCGTGTCAAACTCCATTCTTATTTTCTTCCCTTCAATTTCGATATTTATAATGTATTTGTCAGAGATTTCACTCTTTACAAAGTTGATTTCTGCGATGCTGTCGGTACTGGCGCTGCTTGCATAGTCGTCATTCAGCAAGTTCGTTTCATTGCGTTTGTGTCCTTGAAGGCAGACTCGTGCTAGGTGTCCTTCCTTTTGACACCTTCGGCATGTAGTTTTAATGGCCCCACATTCGTTTGCTTTGTGGTCCTCTTTTCCACAGCGATAGCATTTACCTTTAAGCTCTCTTATAGAAGTCGGTCTTTTAATTGAACGTGCTTTATTCGGTGAGTGTTGTAATCCCTTATGTACTTTTGAAACTATATTGATCGTGTCCAATGGTGGTAGACGAATAGATGTAGATATGGTCGAATTTTCATTTTTTCCCATTTCCATAGATGTGGCAGTGCGAACTAATTCTGAAAATGGCGCTGTTTGTTTTGCTTGTAGAATTTTTGTGCGAATTTCTCCATCTTTTAATCCTCGTATAAATTGTAACGATAAAAATGAATCGAGATTGGGTTTCAGACAATGTGAGCACTTAAAATCACATTTTGATGACAGTCTTTTTAGTTCTGACGCGTAAACAGTAATCGATTCATCCACTTGTTGAAGCCTTGATATGAAGGTGTGCTGTGAGGCCCATATGCTAGGTTTTGGATCAATGAAATTGTCCAAGATATCAGTAAGTTCTTCATAGGACTTCTCGATGGGGTCGTCGGGTGAACACAGGTCGTAAATTCTTTCATGAATGTCAGGTGGTAAAGTGGACAGCAGGGTGTAGACCTTCGTTGTGGGATCCGTAATATTGTTGAGCATCATGTAAACCGACAGTCTTTTTATAAAGTTTTTAAACGATTCGTTTGCTTGAAACGGTTGGAAATTGAGTCTGGGATGTACGTCTCGATGAATGTTCGTGAATTCGTGCGCATGTTGTGTGGAAGGTACACTGGGTAACGGCTCAGGAGGTTTGAAAGTGTTCATTAGTCGAATCATTTTTGTACGTAAATTTGTATAAAGTTCGTCCACTTCGTACCTGTAATCGGTTTCGGATTCGAGGTATTCGTCTTCGGTTTCCTGTTCTATCTGTAATTGTACGTTTTGCAGTCCTTGGTAAGTATTATGAAGTGTCAGTAATCGTGTTTCTATTTCTTCATGAGTATATACATTTTGTTCTGCTTGAAATGCGTTATTAGTTTTCGTTAGCACACCGCGTAGGATGGCTCGCGAACGTTTTGCTTTCTTTATATCGATCGGCATCGTCGCCAAATATTGTATATGAATTAAAACATATTATTTCTTGATAGCAGTATTATATTCAATGACATAACTCTAGTCAACGACGGTAACCAAGCAACACTTATTTAGTCTATGACAAGTACCGTATTATTTATTTTCTTATTCTAAGTTTTTCTGATTTTACATTAACATAGTTAGAATGAAATACATAGTTCTTATAACATTTAATAACTAATTTATTAGCTTAGTTTTACAATTAACAGAATTAATTAAATCTTTTTTTTTTTTTTTTTTTTTATTGTCTGATATTACACCTTAATATACATTTAAAATAATTTTAAATACTTATCAATATTGTGTGGCCGTTGATAATACGGTTTACGTTTACTTTCACGGATATCCCCATCTATTCGGCGGTCGCACCGTCCTGCCGGAACGAGTAACATAATTATTATTTGGCAACGGCTCATGTTGTGTATTTCTGTGGCACAATGAATTTTCGCAATCATAATCAAACTCATAGTCTCGTGGAGGGCAGTGTCTGTGCGAGCGGTCTGCTATCATGTGCCTTCTATTCCGTACAACTGTTTTTCCATTAGGTAAACGTACTGCATATGACCTATTTCTCAGAATTCGCTCAACTACGCCCGGTACCCAATAGTTTTTTATTGTATCATAACATCTAACGTTCTGATCTACTTGCAATGGTGTCAAGTTCTTACTTTTTAAATCGTAATATTCTTTTTGTTTATTTTGCCGATTTATTAATTTCTCTTTTATGTTGTTATGTACCTTTGGTGTCAATAATTGTATAGGTGTCGGGACAATACTTCTTAATTTTCGGCTTTGTAAAATTTCTGCTGGTGATGCCAGATCGCTACCCAGCGGTGTATTTAAGCATTCTAACAATGCTAGACGATAATCCGTGTTGTCTTCTGTTGATTTTTTGATAATATTTTTTACTGTTTGAACTGTGCGTTCTATTTGCCCATTCGATTGGGGATAATAAGGTGATGACGTTATATGAGTAACATTCCAATCTAGTGCAAATCGTCTAAATTCATAAGATGAAAATTGTGGGCCACAGTCTGACATTATAGTATTAGGTATCCCTTGACGGCTAAATATATTTTTTAAATGATTAATAATGCTCCCAGAAGTTGTACTATGTAATTTAATTAACTCGAAAAATTTACTATAATAATCAACCAGCAACAAGTAGTCCGTGCCTTTATATTGAAATAGATCTACGCCAACCTTAGCCCATGGTCTGTCAGGAACCTCATGACAATTAAGCTCTTCTTTCTGATTATTTTTTCTATACGTTATACAAATATCACAATTTTTTATCATGTTTTCTATGTCGTTGTTAATACCGGGCCAAAACATTATTTCTCTAGCTCGTAATTTGCATTTTTCAATTCCCATATGCCCTATATGTATCTTTTTTAACATCTCTTTTCTCATTACTTTAGGTATAATTATTTTATCAGATTTCCAGATTATCCCATTAGTTATAGTTATATCCTCCCTAAATTTCCAGTATGGTTTTATGTTATCTTTTATCCTATCCTTATTGTCAGGCCATCCTTGCAAAACCAGTTTATTTAATTCAATCATCTCTTCATCTGATTCTAATTGTTTCTGTATGTCTATAAATTGAGCGTCCGTCAGATATTCGCATTTGTTTTTTATACTATCAGTCAATACGCAAACCTCTTCCGTATCGCTACCTATACCGGTTTGTGACGTTTGTTCACACAATTGTGGTGTCGTTTCGTAAGCACGAGATAACGCGTCAGCAATGTACAAGTGTTTTCCCGGTCTATAAACTAATGAAAATGTATAGCGCTGTAATCTCAACAGCATCCTCTGTAAGCGAGACGGAGCATCTACAATTGGTTTTTTAATAATACTGATTAAAGGTTTATGATCCGTTTCTATCGTTACATCCGATCGACCAAAAATGTATGCATAAAAGCGCTCACAGGCGAAGACGGAAGCATACAATTCTTTTTCAATTTGTGCATACCTCTGTTCTGTAATTGTTAATGCCTTTGATGCATAACAAACCGGAAGCCCATTTTGCATTAAGCAAGCACCTAACCCTGTGGAACTGGCATCCACGGATATGACTATTGGGCTTTCCAAACTATAATATTGAAGAACAGGCCGTTTCATCAAACATGTTTTTAAATAAGCAAAACACTGCTCATGTCGGTCATCCCAATGCCACTCTATTTCTTTTTTAAGTAACTCTCTCAGTGGTAATGTTTTATCTGAAAGATTCGGAACAAACGAGCCTACGTATGTAATTAATCCTAAAAATCGTTCTACGTCTTTCCTATTCTTTGGTACTTGCATGTTTGTTATTGCCGACAAATGTGAATCATCAGGGCTCAGTCCATCTTTTGTAATTCGATGGCCTAAATATTTTATATCCTGTAAGCCAAACTTACACTTATTTAAATTTAATTTTAAATTAATTTTTCTACATCTTTCTAGAACTTTCTTTAATATTTCATCATGTCTGTTTTGATCCGATGCATATATTAATAAGTCATCTATGTACATACATACACCTTCTATATCATCGAAATGTTCATATATTTTCTTATGAAAGATCTCTGACGCCGAACTTATGCCATATGGCATTCGTAAATATTTAAATCTACCAAAAGGTGTATTAAATGTACAATATTTACTACTATCTCCTAATTTCACGTTCCAAAACCCTGAAGCAGCATCTAATGTGCTGAAATACTTAGCCCCTGCTAATTTTGACACAATTTCATCTATAGTTGGGAGCCTGAAATGTTCTCTTCTGATAGCCTGATTTAATTCTTTTGGATCTAGGCAAATTCTCAAGTCACCGTTCGATTTTTTAACTACAGTCATACTGCTAACCCAATCTGATGGACCCTCAACTTTCGCTATAATACCTTGTGACTCCATTTCCAATAACTTTTTTTTAACGTCCTCACTTAGTGCAAATGGCAATTTACGAGGCGCATGCACTACGGGGACGGCGTCGTCCCTCAGTTGTATATTGTACTCTCCCGGTAGACAACCTATGCCCTTGAAAACGTCTTCATAATCTTTTTCTATCCTGGATTTGATATCTGACCGCTGCACAGACATAACCCTCTTAATTAAGTTCATTTCTGCACATGCATGACGTCCCAATATAGGAGTGCTATTTACATCTGCAACTTTAAACTCCAATAAATACAACTTATTCTTATGATATACTTTTAAATGTGTTTTTCCTAGAACAGCAATTAAATCACCTGAATAACCGCTTAATTTAGTTTTTGTTTGCAATAGTTTGTCAACGGTTATACCTAATCTAGACAAGAAACGCTTTGGTAACACATTAACATCTGCGCCCGTGTCTAGCTTGAAGTTAATGCTATGTTCATTTATTTTTAGATCTATAGTCCAATCACTCAAGTCTTTATTTAATGCAAATATTACCTTTTCATCTGAAGCCTCCACAAAATACACACCACACACTTTTGCAAAATGGTTCATTTTCGAGCAGCGCAGACACCTTTTGCCATACGCTGGACACGCATTTCTTCCGTGCATACCACCACATCTGCCACACTGGGGCGTCGTGCGCGGTGTGTTTGGCGGCTGCTGCACCTGACGAGCGGAGTCTGCGGCGCCCCCGCGCCCGTCGCGCCACGCCGCGCCTCCTCGTTCATGTCTACCACGTGATCGCATCTTATTGCCGTTCCATATTTTTGTAGACGATGACGCACCACATCCTATGTTGTTATTACGCCGTACTGCCCATATCTCGTTTTTTTCTTCTTGAATATTACTTTCCTGTTTAATACTGTGAACTACCTCATTCTCTTTCTTTATGTTCTCTGAATACATCCTTGATACTACCGCTGCTTGACATATCTCCAAAGATCTTTTCAATGTTAGGTCACTTTCACGTAATAATCGTTGTCTAATTGCTGGGCTTGTCACTCCACACACTAGTCGTTCCTTTATAAGCTCATCATTTAAATTTCCAAACTCACATGTCTTGGACAATTTACGCAAGTCAAACACATATTGATCTATTGACTCATTTTGCTGCTGTTCTCTTGTAAAGAACCTGTGCCGTTCCACCGTTAAGTTTTTCTTCGTTTTAAAATATTCATCTAGTTTTTTACACGCACCGTCCAAAGTAGTTTCGTTGCTTTGTTCTAATATTTCTCGGCATTGCTCGCCTACTATATGCAGAAAAATATTGAGTTGTATCCCTGGTGTTTTTGCCGACAACTCACACGCGTTGAAGTATATCGTGAAGCCTTTCTTCCATCTGTCCCAGCTATCACTTAGTTTGCCTGATGCCACATCAATCGAGTTCTCATCAAATTTGAATGGTAATGGCGGAGTTAAAACTGTTTCCATTTTTGTTTTTTATTTATGTGTTCTATTTTATCGTCTTTTTCACTTTATTTCACTCACTACTTATTATATTCTATTATACTTTATTCTACTGTACTAATTACCGGCTGCGCCATGTAAGGTTATGTGGAACGTGAATCAAACAACGAGCTCGGGTAATCACTGACATATATTTGTCTCCCTTCTTAAACCACACCGAGATTATCTATGTACCCACTTATGAATATCATCACAATAGGTAGTTATTTTTTCTTTTTAACAGAAATCGGTAAGTGTGAACCACCCGTGTTTTAAACGTGGCCCGTCTGAATCTCGCCCTATATCCGCGCTTTCACACATACAAACAATTTCAAACGTTTATTCCATAATTTCTCATTCCATAAACCATGTTAAAGGGGTTTTTTTTATGAAATACTGACAAACAAAATCAGCGTTTATTAATAATTAACTAAGTACCGTAATTTTAATTGATTATTTATGTCTTTTGTGACAACCTCCTGAATTTTGACGAGGATGCAAAACAACACCTTGTATAATCGCTTTTAAGGAACGTTGGCTTTCTAATGAAGTATCTTCAATTAACAGTGATTATGATTATTAAGCTAACCGATTTAAGATTACAGTGTATTGGTAATTATCACAAAGTAAATTTCGGTTTCGTATCCTTCATATAAATGAAAAATTCTTTACTGAAAATAATAGCACTAGCAACATGCCCCACATGTTAAAGATATCAAATAAAACGGGCCAAGTGCGAGTCTTACTCGCACACAGGGTTCCATAGCCCCAAACAATATAATGACAATGTTTTGAACGATCATTAGTAAACCTTCACTCAACCGCAAAACTAAATTTGTTTTTCATAGTAAGTTAATGAAAAACAAAGTTACTGCTGCAGTTTGGTGAAAAAGTCCCATATCTCAAAAACTACATATCAAATCTTATTCAAACCAATTTTCGTTGAAAGTTTTTTTTACGGTCTACATCCCCATATTTTTTTTCAGATTTTTTCTCCTGTTACTTTAGAAATTAGAGGGGGGGGACACTCGTTTTACCACTTTGGAAGTGTCTATCTTTCAAACAATTTACTTTGAAAAAAAAATGGTTTCAGGAACCTCAATGTCATTTTTAAAGACCTATCTATAGACACCCCACACGTATAGGTTTGATAGTTTTTTTTTAGTTTCAATTTCATGTATGGGGGGATATCCTTATGTATATTTTTTTTAAAATTTTGTACAAAAATCATAATGCGGTTCACAGAACACATCTACGTACCAAGCTTCAGCTGTGTAGTCCTAATAGTTTCGGAATAAAGTGGCTGTGATACGGACGGACAGACAGACAGACAGACATGACGAATCTATAAGGGTTCCGTTTTTTACCATTCGGCTACGGAACCCTAAAAATGGATGAAGTCACACTGTTTTTCTTTAACTAAAGCCTATGGCATCATAGTGCAACGCCCTTGTGACTTTTATACCGTGTCTTCGATAATCCTAATAAGTCCAAAGTAAAACAAGGCAGTTTCAGTTATTACCTTATTAGTACAATAAGTCGCTTGCTTTGTTCTTCCGACAATTTTTGTCTTATCTTTTTAATCTGCCAATAAAGTTTAGCAATATTTAAGCAGTTTCAGACAAAGACTACATGTTTTCTTTTAGCACATAATTTCAGAATGTTTCTGCCGAGTATTTCAAATAGTCGATCATACAAATACTTGTTGCGAAGTATTATTGCCCCTTTTAAAAATGTCCATATTGTTAGTTTTTCTACGAATAATACTGCATCAACGGAAGTAGTATTGCAAACAATATTTTATATCGTGGATAGAATCCAGAATGTATCTTATTCCTAGGAATGTTGAGTGTGCAGACAGAAAACGTATTTAAAACTTGAATCTGACCACCACATCGTAAGGACTATTCCGGCTTGCAGCGCCAGACACACTATAAACACTTCAAAACTTTCTCTTCTTTTTGTTCATTTTTATTTGAGATGGGTTTTCTCTTGTCTAAGTCTGAGATGACAGAGACAAAGTCGATGATGTTACGAGCTTACCCAGAAGAAGCCTGTTCACTCCAACTTTGAAGAGATAAGGGTTGTTAGCGTTCGGAAACACAGACGCAGACATAAAGTTCCACTCCTTTGCTGTGCGCATTATGAAAGATGTTTTGATCTTTTTTTTTCATTCCTATTGGTCGAAAAAGTGTGTTCAAACATCTGTTATCATGCTGGTCATTAATAGAGCCTGAAATATAAAACAAAAGCTCGCATATTTTACGGTCTACTACTATTGATAATACAAAAGGGTACTTTTTTTTTGTTTTTAGTTTTTTACTACTATTTGTGCGCACGATAAAACAGCTATGTGGTCATCGTGTGCACGTGATGCTATTTAAAAAATGAGCAGATTACGTAGTTTGTTTGGACTGTTGATGAACCAGATGGTTACCAAAATTGCTTCCTCTTGACGTCGCCTATTGGACTTTAAAACCGCATTAATTTAAATATCTGGCTTGCTTGTCGTACGTCGTTTTTCGTTAACCACTGAAGTTAAGTATATATATATATTGTAGGTTAAACAGGATCACGCTGAGTCGTCTGAAGCCTTCTTGTTACAATCACGAGGTGCAGTTGCCAACTATTTCTGTACGGTGCCGGACATTGTCTTTTTGTCTTTGTACCACTTTATTTGGGCAACACGTTTTTTTCTTCCATTCTCATCTGTCAAAAGTCAAGCTATCATTTACTCTTGTTGTTGTTACTGCTTGTAATTATTTTATATTAATTAATTTGATTACTTATTACACTGTGTCGTACAATGGCTTATTCCGACGTGCTCCAAAAAAACTAGACAGCAACACATAAAATCGGCTGCATCCCGTCTGGTTCTTTCCCGTTAGGTGCTTTCTTTTGATACCTGTAGTTTGTACGGAGTACATAATAAAAATTATTCTTCTATTTCTAGCTTACCTATACTATTTATAAGCACGTGTTTCATCATCTGCCCAGACTTTCCCAACTATGTTGGGGTCGGCTTCCAGTCTAGCCGGATGCAGCTGAATAATAGTAGTTTACATGAAGCGACTGCAATCTGACATCTGACATCCACAACCTTACTGGGAAATACGATAACCCTCCCTTGGTATGACTGGTTGCCACACTTTTGGGCCACTGACTACCTACCGTAACGACGGTTAAAGATCCACAAACGACTGCTTTCCGAGACACTGAAGAAACTTGGTATGTAATGGATGTTGGTTATCCACGGCAAGCACGTGTTTACGTATCATTATTTCTTCTCGTCATTAGATTAGATTTCTTTATTTGTTTAAACATTTTCTCGTCTCATCATTCATCGGGTGCTTCTTCAGTAGCAATATGCCGCAGGAATTCACGGTGATCTATTCCGGTGGTTTTCATCATATTATTATATAGATAATCGAACACAGGCTGTAGTTTAGCGTGGATACGCGTTTGGATGGAAATCTGTACCATCAGCTCGATCTGGCTTTCGTTCTCTAAAACCACTATACGTTCTTTATGGTTCTCTAGTCCGTAGCCACCTTGAGTACGTTTCTCAAGTATGGAATCCTCAATATGAAATCTACAAATGTCGTATTGAGTCTGCTCAGAAGAAATTTATGCGGTACTTGGACTACAGGGCTCAGTCGACTGAACACCGTTGTAAGCGATATCATTTCTTACCGTTGGAAGTAAGACGTAATATCAATGATCTGATTTTTAGTGAACATCACAAACCGCTCGGTTGATTGTCCCGAACTACTCAGCAAAGTACTTCTTCGCACTAATAAAAAATAACCTAACAAAACGGCCGCTACGCCATGTACCATTCGCATCGACGAAGTACAGGCCCAACGCCTTCTGCATACGTAGTGTTATAGCTTTCAATAGTTTACCATCACATATAGAAATCGATTTGTTTAAAATATAAAGTTAAAAAGATAGTAAACACAATTTTGGTGACAACCATAATAGCTTTTTATACTGCACTGATTTTGATATTGCACGACTCGAACTACCAATATCTAATTTGCTTACATTGTAACCTGTTTACTTTCTCAAATCGCTATAATTGGTCAACGCAAATAACATACATAACTAAGTAGACTAAATAAATAAAAATAAAACTATTTTACTGTCACTCTTTTGCTTTTAGTACTAAAATAAATCAATCAAATAATATCAGCATGCCAGAAGAATTCGAAACGAGGCCGTTAGATAATGAAACACGTTACTATCCAAAATTGGATAAGACATTTACAAGATAATTTATTCAGATTATAGAATACATGAGCAGAAACGGAAAACATGATGCTTCTTTATCAAAATGTTTTCATACGTTACTAGATTTACAGATTCGTAAGATTTATCTGGAATTTCAAATATGTGAATATGTGTATTCTTTAATCCGATAAATCAGGAGTTATCTTGTTTTCGTCTGAGAAAGAAAGATTATCTTGGCTGAAACATAGCAATATTGTTCTTAAATCTGGTTTTGGCATATAATAGTACATTATGATATATGTGCGGTAAGTTGAAAATTACAGCCGAGGCAATATTGACAGCCCGAGCCGTAGGCGAGAAAGCAGAGGCTGTAATTGTCGAAGCGCACGTATGTCATACGACGACGTTTTGTAACATATTTGCGAGGAAATAAATAAAAATTGGACGACATTTTAAAATAAAAACAATGCAGCGAAAAGAAAAAGCGCGCGGATTTTGACTTGTTCACAAATTATGAAATTAGCGATGCGCGCGCATCAGCGCTTTTTTTTAAGGCAAAGGCACAAAAACAGCCAGTATTACTAATAAAGTAAATTAATATTTTTGTGTTTTGTTACAGATAAACGGTTGTAATTTATGGTCTAATAATTAGATTTATTTATTATATTTTATATCCCAAGTTATTTTTATTCATAAAATGTTGACCGCTTTTCTGACACAAAAACTCTTTGCTAAGATTTAAAAAAGTACCGTTCGTTTTAGACGGAGCATTTTGAAACCATGCATTTTACATTACATTACCGCACTAGTGCGTAATGAGATACATTAAGATACTGAAATTGGTGAAATAAGAGACCCTTTACGAGCAAATGTGTTATAAATGTTGTTAAACGTTACTTTCAGACGCATGTAGTGAAGAGTATAGAGGCACTTGTGCTGTAATATCTGCAGTCAATGGTCTGATCAAGGGGCATCGTGTTTTATGCTACACAGTAAAACGGTGGACGAGGTCGTATAGTCAGTCGTTCTGACCTAAACTTATGCAGAAGATGTTCATTGCCCAAGCAAAGAGTTTTTTTTTGTAGCCTTTTATGACCCACTGCTACGCAAAGGCGATTGTGATTAAAAAAAAAATGTGTATTTTGTGATTTGGATAATATAAGATTATAGACTAGCATTTCGCTTCACTTCGGAAATTAATTGAGCTTACAATTTCTAGGTAAATTGTATACGCGCTACGCGCCCGTGTGCTCCACGCACAGAAACGTTAATTAGTGTTGCAATGTGCAATTAATAGTGTGGTGTTACCACATCAGAACATAGTACTATACATCATATATTTGAAGAGAAATGTAATGCCAGTTACCCGGAATATTCATACCTATTTTTCAACGCAAACATTCCGCTATTCCGCATTGCTCACAACGCAAACGCAACAATGCAGGAAGGTAGTTCGAACATTCTTAGCTAATTTAGTTTGTAAAAAATCTTGAACAAGAGGTAATTTTAAAAACGCCATTTAATTGAAACCGAGGGTCAATTAAGAGTTGCTAGTTAATTAAAATAGTTTATTCCATTAAGGTTTCTCGTTCCAGTTATAAGTGAACAATGCAGTAAAAAGAGATTCTTGGAAAAATCTTGACGTCTTGTTCTGGTTCTAGTTAACGTTACCTTTGTAGTCTGAAATTGTATTGTTCTGGTCTCATTTTTTGACGACATCAATATGTATTTATATTTTCTCTTGTTATATGTGTTCTTAGAGAACATAATATAGGTACATCCATATTCTTAGAACCTTCCCACTTCCATGTTTGAACTAATTCGACGTTTTGTTGCCACGTCAACAGTTAAAAACATCCATGAAATCGTATTCCTAGACTTTCTTGGCCGGAATTGGTGGATCTTCGAATAAGGTACTTCCTCTAGCTATCTATCTTTGTCAAACCCATAGTTGAATTCTGCTTCAATCAATGCTAAAGATGTCATATGTCACTTTAATTAATATTAAAGATGTATATAATTAATAGTTTTCTGGTACTTCAAATTTGACAGATCAAAGTAGGCGTTTATATGTCAATGTATAAACAAACAGGGCGGAAATTAGGCGTGGATCCATTTTTGAACTAAGTCGACCGTTGTTGCCACGTTAACAGTTGAAAATATCCACAAAATCGTATTCCTAGAATTTCTTGGCCGGAATTGGTGGATCTTCGAATAAGGTACTCGTCCTCTTGCCAGGGTTGCGGGACTGTTCGAAAGAGATACCGTGGCCCTGGAAAACAAAGGGCGAAGAAGGAACATGGTTGGGTTTTAGTCAGTACAAGTCTGACACTCCCTCCCGCTCTGCCCAGAGCGGGAGAAGTCATTTGATGATTTCCCATCCATAAAAAAAAGGTACTCGTCCTCTAGCTATCTATCTTTGTCAAACCTATAGTTGAATTCTGCATCAATCAATGCTAAAGATGTCATATGTCACTTTAATTAATAGTTTTCCGGAACTTCATATTTGAAAGATGAAAAGTAGGCGTTTATATGCCAATTTATAAACAAACGGGGAGGAATGTAGGCGTGGTTAGTCTGACTTAAGTTCAGTTTATGACTAAGAAAACCAGTGATAGACAAGTGGCCATTGCTCAAACCGTTTCATACTTCCAAAGCGTATTTATGTCAATTCAATATATTTCATACAATGCCATTAACGTTGTATGAAATAACCAAATAAACAGGATGGAAGAGACATCGTATTCAATACATCGTTCCGTAAAAAAATAATGGGGGGGGGGGCATTTTTTTCACAAAACAAATTGAAATATGAGTCCGGTAGAAATAATTTAGTAAGGTCCCTGAATCTGAACAGAGCTGACGTCATGTTCCACACAATTCTATGCCACTCAACTGGCGACTACGCAACGGGTCTGTTCAAAAAAAGTCCCTCATTTTGTGAAAGTATACATTTGTTTAGGATACGATGGGGCTGACATACGCCAAGCGTAAAAGCCACTATAAAGAAAAAAAAAACAAATTGTGGATTTGCTGCGGACCCCGGACACTGACTGATACTTCAGTATGCATATAATACAGAGTCATCCATGTCCAGATAAGATAAGATAATTTATATAATAAAAAGTATTACAAAAAGTTTACATTTAGGCACAGTAGTATTTTTCCCATCCATCATCATTCATCATTCTCTTGCCCATATCCCAATTTATTTGGGGTCGGCACAGCATGTCTTCTTCTTCCATACTTCTCTATTACTTGTCATCTCATGAGACACCTCCTTTCTTGCCATATCATTCTTCACACAGTCCATCCATCGTTTCTTTGGTCTTCCTCTACTCCTAAAAACATCCACATTCATACTCAAAACTTTTCTCACGACGTTTTCCTCATTATTCCGCATCACATGCCCATACCACGACAACCGATTACCACACATCTTTTCAGTCACCGGCGCCACTTTCAAACTGCCCCTTATGTACTCATTTCTTATTTTATCCATTTGCGTAACACCACACATCCCCCTTAACATTCTCATCTCAGCTACATGCAAATCCCTTTCATTCATCCCTTTTGTGGCCCAACATTCTGATCCATACAAGACAGCAGGTCTAACCATTGTTTTATAAATCTTCCCCTTAAGTTTAAGAGGAATGCGGGAGTCGCAGATAGTTCCCGTGACCTGCCGCCATTTCATCCATCCAATGTTAATTCTGTGCTTTACACTACGATCTATTTCGCCATCGCTTTGGACAAGTGAACCGAGATAGCGAAATACCGAAATATTTTTCCCATCCAATGGTATAAATAGTACTTATAAGTAAACTATAACTAAAACGTATTCAAAAGTCAAAAGTGATGATCAACTCAGATGTTTGGTAGCGACCAGAGCCACGTTCGCAAGCAGTCCGTACACTTTGACCAAGCCTTTGGTCAAATAACTGAGAATTTTATTTAAGTTTCCCTTTTTGGAGATAATCTCGATGTTTAAGGACAGATTATAGTTATCTAGTAATCTCGTACGGATTGTAAGGTGTCGTAAAAAGTGCAAACGTTATGATAATATTCTTATCAGCCAGTTACAAAACACACTATTGGTATGGTATTTGCTGTGGGTATTCGGTACCAAGACTATGTGGATTTTGTGTTATCATTATAGAGATCGGAATAGGTAAATTTTACTTCCTTAAAGTTAGGCATATAAACTCTACCTTACTTATTCTGATCTCTGATAACGACACAACCTCCACGTAGTGAAATGTAATGTTATTATTGATCACTAGCACTTCGCCCGACTTCGTCCGCGAAAATTGTGATATAATATAGCCTATGTTACTCGGTTTATAATGGTGTAAGAATTTTTAAAATTGGTCGAGTAGTTTTTGAGTTAAAGCGTAACAAACAAACAACCAAATCTTTCCTCTTTATAATATTATTATTAGATTATATTAACATTAAGCAATCCCCAAAAGAAAATTCAACATAGCGCTTTATTGGTTGCCTGCGCTCTATTGATTGCCTGGAGTCTGTTAAAGAGGCATTAAAGATATATAATTATGACGTTTTTAGTTTCACCTTCTTATTTCGCTGCTTTATGTGCAACTACAGTACTTTCACAAGTTATTATGCCTTGTGACTGGGACTGTAGCTTCGCGTTTTATTTTGTTTTTTTTTTGGCTTTCAAAAGTGCCTGTAATGGTCTAATTGAAATAAATGCTTTGAGTTTGAGTTTATTCTTCCACTTTGAAAGTGAATTAAACTTCAAATAAATGTAGCCATCATTACAGCGACCTTTTATTCAGTTCCAAAAAACAAGAAGCCATTTATAACAAAACTTCTGGAACTTCGGTAACTCGCAAATTACTGTTACGTGAACAGTTAGATACTTGCATAACAAAAATGAAAATCTTTTTATGTAGATTTCATATTGTTTTTACGTAAAACTTTTCTGAGCAAGATCAGCGTAAACTAATTAATCCTTCGTAAATGTTTACGTTGGTTTTTAGAAACTATGACGTCATCGTCGTGGCTTTACAGGTGATTATCGTTAGGTAAGGCATGGTTAGAGGACTAAGGTGTATTTTTCCTACACGGTTCATAAGTTTTTTATACCTTTATAAGTACTACCAACAGGAAGTGGGTAGGTGGTAGTCTTCCATATTTTCTACTCATGTTTTCTTACGTTGGAAACACCTACCTATTTAAAAATAAGAAAATATCACGATTTACGTCGGAACAGTCGCGGTAAGAGGATTGCGTTGCGAAAAGTCTGAATGGCAGCCACTAGGAATCAGCCTGGTGACTGGTAACACATTATATTTTTATTTTCTCGTACTATGCTCGAGTCTTAATTTTCTTATTTTCAATTTATTTATTTTTTTACTTCATAAATAATATTTATTGGAATTCAGTAAACTGTATGTACATTATTTACAAACTTCAAATAGATCTAAAGTAAAAATATGTACAAGTATTAACATAGGAAAAGAATTACTGAGCGTCAAAAAAATTGTCCACATAGTTGTCAATGGAAAAATGCCCAGAAGGCTGGCCGCATTGCCACGTTGGACGGAAAGCTGTTTCTTTCGCCAAAAAAATATAAAATATAAGTTGATTAGACGTACCGCTTTTAGCTGTCAACGAAAGAAGAAAATTTGCAAGATCAAAGTCTCAAAACCATCTTCATCCTCAGACAATGCGACAAACCTGCCCAGACCCCTGCGCCTGCACGATGACGCACGTGGTTTTCGACGCAGCCGGTGCCGTGATCCCCCTCATCACCGTGGATTGCTCCAACAGGCAGCTGGAGAACCCACCACAAGCGCTTCCTCCAGGCACCACAACACTCCGGCTTAACGGCAACAAGGTAAAATGGTACGAAGTTTTTTTTGATGTTTCATAAAGAGAGGGGGTGTTGTAAGTTTAACGTGTGTATTTATGTATCTGTCTTTGGCATTGTAGCTCCCAAACGAATGGACCGATTTTGATGTGATTTTTAGCTTTTATGGAGATGCGTTTTAAGGTCATCAGCTCATTTCCTTCTTGAAAAAAGGGTCTTATCAACTTTCACAGGTTGGATTGGTTTTTAAATTTGGTGTACTGTTACTTCGGTGCTGTTCTCTTTTTGAAATTGTGCCTTTTTTATTTGTTTATACATAATCTGTAGCGATAACATTCAAAAAGTCTGCGATACTGCAAAATAGTTTGTCGGCAGTTGTTCATTTTACAATATTATAATACTAACAAAATTCGATTTTATTTGTAAATAACGTGCAAAAAAGAAAGTAAGTTTACAGAAAAAGGATTTTTTCACACTCATGGACAATTGCCATTGTCTATAGATGCAAAGTTAGTTATGGGCACAATGAGAGGTAGTGTCTTTATGAATATTTTTAAGTCGATTGACATGCGATACTTTAGGGGTAGCTCATTCACCAACGTCGGTACTATATTACTTGCTTGTGTGCTTACAAAAGTTAGGTAAGTATTTGTGACTCTAGGAACAGCAAGTGTCTTCTTTTTAGATAAACGAGTTGGGAACATATAGCTACGTTTCTCCTTGTGATTTTCGTTATTAAGTTGTTCAGTCAAGATATTAACATTGCTTTTGAACTGGACCGGAAATATTTTACAAATTTTGAACAGCTTTTTAGCTGATAGGCCATATGCGTGAAATAATCTATGAAAAAAAATTGCTAAAAGTTAGACAGGCCATTTAATTCAAACCCTTTAATAAGTTCGTTAGCTCAAATAAAGCGGTATAATTAGCCCAATGCAATCAACCAGAAACAAACACAATTAAAACGCCATTGACCACTTCAAATATTATATTGACATCATCGAAATGAATACGGTTGATGTTTATGTTTGGCACTAATTATATTTAACAACAACATAACATTTATTTATTTTCATGCAACTTTGGCCCATAGATATATACCTTACAGTCTAACATACATATGATAAACAAAAATAGTGCGTGGAGTCCCTCCGCGCGGAAGAAGTGAAACTTCGTAATACTACACGCATGCGTTCGAGTGTTCTAAATAATATTTTATTGTTTTATTGTTGTACACTTTTTATTACATAAGTTTATCGAGGTTATTCTACTCATGGAAATTGAGCGAAGGCTGGTCACACCGAAGAGTCGAATGCATGACTGTTTGCACGCCATCTTGCGTACCTAGTAGAACTACGAAGTCACAAATCTTGTAATAGCGCCATTTCTTAGTGGGTAATAAAAAATATTCCCCCTCCATGAAAACGTTAATCTTGTTGGAAGTCGGATAAGAAGTTTCACATCAAAAACAATTTGTGTTAGTAAATAAAACCTTAAAACTAAAATGTTAGTAACACTTCACTTGCACACTACGTCACTGTGCGTTCATGTGGCACTTGCCCGCGGAAACGACGGAACTCCACTCCCTGCGGCCAAAAGTCCTCTTCCAAGACGAGGTGCAGATAACAAGTTGGAATTCGCACTACGAACGCCTTAGGGTCAACTCACACCGAGACGCGACGCGACGCGAAGCTGCGCGCACACTTTTAAAGAGCAATTCAAAATATAACTTTATTTTCTACTTGAAATGATACACATTTCGTTGTGAGAATTCAGAATACGTTGCGCAACGTATTCTGATTTCTCACAAGTGCGCGCAGCGTCGCGTCGCGTCGCGTCTCGGTGTGAGCTGACTCTTAAAGTTGACGTTGCGGCGCGACTCAAGCAGCTGCACTCTCGCCACACACTTGGTCTTCTGGCGCACGTACTCCACGATGTCCTCCGCCGTAGTGGTGTAGTGTAGGCGGGAGATGTACACCGGAATGATCAGCTTCGCGGCACGAATAGGCACCTTGGGCTCCGAAGGATCCTTGCCGCAGCGGTTCTCGTTGGTTCGTTGACGGCGCTTCCTCCTCAACACCGTCATGAAACCTTCATCAGCCCCAATGGGTGCCTTATCAGGCACGGGCTTCCCAGCGGGAGCAGTTTTGCCCGCGACTACTCTAGCGAAATCTAGAGGAACTTGCCTAGAATTTGCAGACGCTGCAGAAACAGGCAGCGGGTCGTGCGGTCCGCTCCGTTTAAGGGACCTGATATATAATTGATGATGATGTAGCAAAGTTACATCAAATTATTATCTTCATCATTTCAGTCCAGAATCATCAGCCATCTTCGTCTCTAGCCCATTCAGTCATTACGCTATATGACAGTGACATCTGTTAAATATGAATGTATATCGGTACGCGTGAAGCCAATATCTGTGTATGAACCAGCGCTCTAGGCGTTGAGTCGCAATATTATGTGTCCCCGTTATTGAGGATATTGTGAATTTTCTACTGGACAAAGCTGTTACGAATTAACTCTCTGATATATATTTGGGAACAAATTTTTTAAGCTGTTGTTTAAATATTCGAGATGTTATTATGATTAGTTGGAAAAAACATGTTGAGCAGTTATTTAATTTAATGGCGGTTGATTAATTTTATATTGCGACAGTACAAGCTGGACAGTAATAAAAAATCAATTAGTCGGTTATTTTATAATACAATATCAATTCTAAAAATAATTGAGCAGTCCAATAACTGAATGAGCGGTTCGATAAATAGTTCGGCAGATCTGTTACTCCTACAACATTATAATTAGCTTTCCGTAATAATATATGGTTAAAGAGCGAGCGAAGCGAGCTCTGGACTTGGGGCACCCCGACTCGGACAGGTTAGGTTCGAAGGGGATGACCCCGACTGTAAACCCTGCAAACAGAAATAGGAGCCCCGCTTAGCGGGGCTACGTCGACTATGCTTTTAGGGAAATATAAGTAAACTAATATTATTAATATAAGATAGTTTATCATGAAGTAATTAAATAACAAGTGCCGAGTTCAATGTTCAACTGACCGAAATAATAACAAACGAATGTAAACTATCATGCATTACACTTGTCTCGCTCTAACTCACTCCATATTCGGCACAGATTTATTCCTAGACGCCATACTTTATTTAAGGGACAATCATGTTGCGGTATCGCGCGTAGCTATAGAAAAGTGTTGAGAGCGAACATAATTGTTCTTTTATCTGTTGCAAACATATGAGGGCCAACTCTGTGCGGTAAAAACCAATCAATTAAGGTGCTGGGTCGAAACAGATTTGTATGGTTGTTTTCGAAATTGTGCAGGACAATGTCTGTGTACTATTCAGCACAATCCAGTGTTGGCTCATATACAGGGATTGGCTTTACGCATCCGGTACCTATAACGAAACGGCTGGGCTGGAACCATTTTGACGGGACTTTTACTGGCAGATAGCTAAGTTTATGGAGTAATCTAGGTTACTTTTATTTTAGAATAAATATTAAATTTGAAATTTAAAAAACCCCCGAAACAAACAAACCAAAATAAAATAATCCAAGCGTCGTAGCGTCCGGGGTGCGCTTTGTTTGAGGTTTTATTTTCTGTCGGGAGCTTAAACTTAAAATATTTTTTCTTAGCCTTGACTATCCCACTCCTGGGCATAGGTCTCCTCCCATTCCTTTTACTTTTCTCGGTGTTGCGCCTCTTCTCGCTAGTTAACAAAAACAGTACGGAAAGTTATAATTTTATCAAAGGGGGCGTGCAGTCCCCAGTCCAGTAGTGATGTCCGTGATAAGTGACAAAATTTCAAATTTCGAATCGACCAGACCCGTAGAAGTTGTTAATATTTCTTCATCGACTAGAAAAGAGGTGATGAGCTTTAAACGGCTAAGAAGATTTTCTCGAAACATAGCTAAGAACACTCTCGATTAAAACACCTTTCAAACTAAATCAATTTTATCAAAATCGGTTCATCCGTTTAGGAGCTACGATGCCACAGACAGACGCACAGATACGCAAATACATTAGGGAAGTAATATTTTTTGGCGTCGTGATACGAAAATTACTGGGACATAATTGAGTAAAACGAAAATTGGTGACAAACTGCGGCGTTGACCGCAAATAAATCGCAGCGTTAACGCCGCGCCATCGCAGACAACTGTCGGTTGCGGTTTGCGACCGGCGACGGCGACCGCGCGAAGCAGTACCGCAGTACCTTAGAATTGATTCGAAATTCTTTCCATTTCCATTTTTGTTCGATTTTTGTAAATGTAAACCTAATTGTTAAATTACATGCACGCCGGTTGCGAGTACTACGAACCTGGCCTGTCTGAAGAACCTCAGCAATAAGGCCAGTGTTCTTCTAGGGCGTCCTCTCACTTCTGCTTCATTTAAATTGTATTATGAATCAATGTGTGTTGTTCAATATAAGTGATAGTAAATACCCAGTTCAGGCGTTCTTGAAGCACTCTTTTACTTTTACCCGAATATATCTTTACCCGACGACACAGGCTTTAAATATCTCGAACATTATTAGATAATAACAGTCTACCAAAACAATTTTGACAAATACTTTCCTTGTAATATAAATAAATATTCCCTGTTATTAAATTATGTGTGGACATATAATATATAAATAGAACAAGAGTTTTAGAATTCTATATTTGAAATTAATTTTGTAACAGTATTAAAGATTTTTGGTACCAATTTTTTATCTAGGTCAATGTATAATGTCCCCAGCTGCTACAGGTGGTATAAACCGTCCATTAATCCCGAAACTGCACAGCTGCAGGAATGTACAAGCAATTTAAAACAAGAAGACTTATCACTGTGATTAATATTACCTACTTGCAATGCGAAAGTGATTGTGTCGCCATTAGGTATTCTTGAATAGTAAGTAGTAAGGGTTTTCCGTCCGAAGTGAAAACAGTAACAAATAAGTAATAATCCTCTACCTATCATAAAATATAATAAATTAATGTTGAGCCGTGCTTGCCGAGGTTGGTCCGTGGATGGGTGACCATAATTACACACCGAGTTTCCTCCGTGCCTCGGAAAGCAAGTTACGCTGTTGGTTCTGGCTGTCATTTGTAGATATTTGACAGTCGTTACGACTATCCAAAAGTCTGACAACCAGTCTTACCAAGGGGTATCGTATTACCCAGTTAGGGTTGTGGAGGTCAGATAGGCACTCGCTTCATTTAAAATACTGGTACTCAGCTGCATCCGGTAAGACTGGAAGCCGATCCCAACATAGTTTGGGAAAAGTCTAGGCAGATGATTACGTAATAATTACTGACCGCGTAATAGTATCACGCAACAATACGTTTACAGACTAATTAGGCCAATCAATTTAAGCTTAAGCTATAAGGATACATGTTTGCCGTTACCACACTTATATCGTTAATAGTGTGTTCTTTTCTTTCTCAACGCTATCGCTTGAGCGTGGCATGTTTATAGAAGCTTAGTATTCCTGGCATAATTAGCCAGTTTCGGGTTTCGTAACGAGTTTGTTACATGAAACTTTTTAAACACGTCGGCTTTTTCATTAACTTTAATGGTTTGACGTTGAGGAATTTATTAAACGAATTCCCTTCGAAGTAATAACAGCTGTTGATTGAAATTTAAAGTGAAGTGTTAACTAAATACTAGTTGTGATTGAGTTTGTTTCCGTTTTGTTGGTTTGGTTATTTTATGTTTAGTTGTTGGGCAAAACAGTTCTGTGCGAGATGACTATATCTTCTTCTTCTCTTCTTAGAAGAAGATGAATGATGATGAAGAACCTGGTGTCAGAGTTTTTATGCCACCCATGGGCCTCTGACTTGGCTTTACATGCCGTCGAGAAATTAAATATCTCTCAGGCATGCTAGTATCCTCACGATGTGTTCCTTCACCGAAACAAGTGATAATTATACAATACGCACATGAATTTGAAAAATCGAAGGTGCGTGTCTTAGGTTCGAACTTGAGACCTATGACTTGGCAGTCCGAAGGTCACATCACCAGGCTATGGGGCCGTCCATTAATCACGTGATGTTTTTTTTTTGCATTTTTTAACCGTGAGGTGTAAGACTAACCCCCACCCCCACCCAAAATCACGTGTATTTTTAGTACCTACACAGAATCTTAATTTTTTTAGAATATTATCTTTAAATACAGGTACTACTTCGTTCGTTGACTGGCAACGGCGAGTCAAGGTCACACTACAAGCCGCTTTTCGGTTTAGAATGCCGCGTTGAAAAAAAAAAAATACACGTGATATCTTACTACACCCCCCTCCCCCCTTGTCATTTTTCGTGATTTTCGCTAAACCCCCTACCCCCTTTCAAGCCTCACGTGATTAATGGACGGTCCCTATCATTAAGGGTAAGGGATTCATTTTTTTTGTCAATTTGTTCTCAGTCCTATCATGTGTGAAAGTTCAATGACCTAGGTGTTCTAATTAATTTTTTTTTTAGGGCATTTTGTTTTAATCGTTCTATATTCGTGGTTCGCCTATCCGAATAAATATTTGAATGACCTACAGGCAATAAATTGGTCTGGGCTTAAGTGTTTGTGCGTGCCAGATTTTCGTCAGTAAGCAAACACAAAGCAGGGGAAAATGTCTGTGAAAGTTTATCCCTTTGTTTTTGTAAAATTCATTCTTGTTTATGGTTTTAGGTTAGGGGTCGCTTTTATTGTTCTG
The DNA here is from genome assembly GCA_963082945.1 of Cerastis leucographa. NCBI lineage: Eukaryota > Metazoa > Arthropoda > Insecta > Lepidoptera > Noctuidae > Cerastis > Cerastis leucographa. The sequence continues at coordinate 9,291,210 of OY720361.1, forward strand.
AGCCCTTTTTGTGAGTTGATCACGCGGCGAGTTCGCGACTCAAACACGTGATATAAAGTTGTGATGTTTGTGCTAATGATTATAAAAATGTTTGGAAACAAAAATTGCCTCCGTAGTCCATTTTTTTGTTCAGTATGTCAACGTTTGTACCTACACTTTGTTTAACATGTGCCGAAAACCTACATTGTTTTGTTGAAAAATTTACCTACCTTCACTTTATTTAATGTAATTAAATACACCGTGTAAATCACCTCATCACGAAACCGTCAACCAAGCATTCTGTACATGAAACTAAGTAACTTTACGCAAAAATTATTACTGGGAAACGACATTTTTCTGCGGGGTGTAAAATCATGTTTTGTGGTGGAACTCAATGTAACGCACTCAAAACATTGTGCTGATGGACAGATTGAATAGTACCTACGGGGTCGTGGAGGTGTTTAAAATGAAAATCTTACATTAAAAACTTGTTTTAAAAAAAAATAACTTGTCAAAAAGTTGGAACTTTGACCCCTAATATCTCCGTAACTAGAAAGTTCCCAGGTACCTATGGTGTAGAACAAAAAAATGATCGCAATGACAGGGAGAACCAGTGCCAGTTCGTTAAGAGGTATTAATAACACTTACTACGGGATATTTACCATGTGTATTATTTGATTCGAGTTCCCGATATTTCGGCGCTGTTGCCAACGCCATGATCACGGATAAACTGAAGTTATTGCGGGATCATGGCGTTTGCAACAGCGCCGAAATATCGGGAACTCGAAACAAATAATACACATGGTAAATATCCCGTTGTAAGTGTTATTAATAGTGTTAGTGACCATGTCAGTTTAAAAACTTATATCGTTAAGAGGTGTTTTACACCCTTTATGGATGAAACTCGAACAGGCTTTGTTGTTACTTTAATGATACTGTTAGCCTGCGAAGCAGCGTCCATCCCACTCCTCCTGGGCAAAAGCTTCTTCAGCTCCCTTCTCTCTTGTAACTCTTATTATTTTAAATTATTGTAAGTATAACAGTATTAAGCAAGTAGGTATCTTTTATGTGTAGCGTAGGTTTGTTATTATATGGATTGGAACTAGGTTTAAAGTTCAAACTTACTTCAAGTTTATCTACGAAGGAGATGTCTACTACATAAGTCGGGTAAGATCAATGTTTCCAACCCGACCAAAATTAATTTTGGTCTAATTGACCCGAATATGGAAGTCAAATTGTACCCAATATGGTAATCCGTTTCGGCTGAGCACTAGGCGCTTAAGAGCGTTTACGCCTTACGACATTTCATACAAACTTTCAAGTCGTTATTTTCCGAAATGACTGAACTGATTTTGATGAAACTTCGTACACATAAGCAGGATACACAGATCTAAAAAGTTACTAAAAAACATTTTCGAAAAATAGTGTTACAGTTAAATTAGACCAAATTTGAATTTTCTATAGAAACAGAAAATTCCAATTATCTCTTGTTTTAAAACACATTTTGAAAATATTTTTTAGTAACTTTTTAGACCTATGTGTCCTGCTTATGTGTATAAAGTTTCATTTAAACCGGTTCAGTCATTTCGGAAAAAAACTACTTGAAAGTTTGTATGAAAAGCGGTAAGGAATAAACGCTCTTAAGAAATTAAAAGTATAGGTAGGTACTCAATTGTTTTTTTTTTGTAGCAGAAGTTTTGTTTGGTTGTGATTCTAAATTAAACTACAAACTCGGATAAAATTTCAGGTAGAGTGCCTTGTATTTCTGATAATATTGAAATGTTTCGATGTAGAACATTTTTCCTACGAAAGTTATTCTACACGAAAGGGAATACAACATAATAGGTACTTATGTAAGCTCGTAGAGATTTTTTATTCTGATCACGTATGGTTCATTGGCTACTAACACATAGTAATAATAACAAACGACTTCCTGGAAGTGCTGATAAGAAACTATAAACAATGGTGTCCAGTTCTTTTGTCAGTACTTACTCTGACCTAGCGCTTGATGACGTCATACTTCATTTGAATTCATTTTTTTCTTATTGTTTGTCCCTCTCATAAGAACGCTGATAGAAAGGGATAGAAATATTTAGCAATCGGTTTTTTTTGTTTCTGATTAATCGTAGTCGGTGATTCTTGGAAATTTTTGATACATACGTATCAAAAATTACTACCACGTACTCAGTACGTCATTCTGAATATTTTCTTCGGTTATTAAAAAAAACAGATGTTTCCTACGAATACCCACACGGTCAAAATGTATGAGACAACTGTTTATGATAAGGAATTTATTGTTCACTTAGGTACTATCACTAAACTGCGTATCTGACCACGGTAAGGACTATTGTAACTTGCAGCGTCCGGCCGCTATAGAAGCGCTTATTAACGCTCAACTACCAATACCATCGCAGCATCTATTTTTTGCCGAGTCCCTTGGTGTCGTAAATGAAAAAAAAAAACTGCGGTCAAACATCTGGGACCATTAACAGAGCCTGAGATTGTGTTTAAAACAATACATATTAAAAAAACGGTCGTGTATTTTTCGGTCGGGTCTTTTTTTGTTTTACCACTATTGGCCCGCAAACTATTTGTGCGGACCAATAGTAATAAGGGTGTTAAACAGATGTCATCGTGTGCACGGGATTTTGTTTGAAAAGTGTCCATATTCCCACTTTCCCGACTGTACATTGTTACAAATTATATCGTAATAATCATAATATTATGTAAGCTATATAGCTTAGATTTGTGCAAGTGAGCAGTGTTATGTGATCTATACCTACAAATAAGATTTATTTAAACTCCAAAGAAATGCTTCAATAGAAACGGAAGGACTCTCGCGTCCACTTCTGCACGCGTAGCATGACCGCCGTAGAAACGGGCTATGTCGACAGAAGAATCGACAAACTGAAACATAGTCATTGTCTCTGTCATTATGCCGATTCTTCCGTAGACAAAAATCGTTTCTACAGTAGTCATGCTATGCGTGCTGTTTTAATTTAGTAAAACTACATTATTATCATGAATGAGCAGTATGCAATAGAATTTACCTTCGGCAAGAATGACGAATTTTCGTACGTTAAGTCAATTGAAACTGGCTTTATGGGATCGATTTTTAAGACTCTCCCTAATGGCGCGTTCTCACTAGCTCACCGTCCGTCCGTGTCATGACGACAGGCCGTATCGACGGCGCGTTCGTGTTCCACGCGCGTCTCAAGGAGATGTCAGCAAATCGGAAGGGGTCCGAGAGGGCCGATGCCTGCCAGGGCTGCGGGACTGTTCGAAAGAGATACCCTGGCCCTGGAACACAAAGGGCTAAGAAGGAAAATGGCTGGGTGCTGGTCAGTACAAGTCTGACACTCCCTTCCGCTCCGGCCAGAGCGGGAGGAGTCATTTGATGATAATAATACAAAATCCGGCAAAAAGCCGAGATACGTTAAAGTATAAAAACAAATAATAATAATAATAATACATTTATTTTTCAGAAAAAGACATTTTTAGGTTCACATATACAAATTTGTGAACCTAGTCATTTGATGATATCCCATCCGAAAAAAAAAGGGCGCGTTCTCATGTCATGACGATTAATTTATTGATGGACGACGACTGTCGTCTCTCTAGCTATTCCCATTTTATCGACTCACTTGACAGTCTGGCGTAACTGCAAAGACAGTTAATCGTGTCGTCCTTTATGTGAACACCTCCATTTAAATAAGGCCGCGTTTGCACGACCGTCATAGTGCAAACGCGGCCTTAGTGTTAACGTTCGTAATGTCACAATAATGCATAATGCCTTCGCAATGAGAGTTCTTCCAGAGAATATGGCTCAGCCTACAGTTAATTCTTCTATTGGCCTTCTAAGTACACTTGTGGTTGCCAGGCTTTTAGGCTTCCGACTAGCCGTTAAGTACTACAAGTGGCTGTTTATTGTTTTTCGAATATTTTAGTACCAAGGTTGAAAGTCCCTTATGTATTTTAATTAATATGTCTTAGAATAATATTTATTTCCGTACCAAACCAACAGTATTGTTTCAATCATTTCCAAGGCAAACGTAAATGATGTTTTTTGTCCCTAGTAAGGTATTTGTGTTTCTGCGAATTTCCACATTATCTGCCGTAGCCTCATCATCTGCCGAGCGATTTCCAAGAATTATTAATTTACACGGATCATTATTTGAGTCTTATATTTACCGGGACGGAGCGATTTAATTGCTTCATTTATGTCGTGCCAACCGTAGGGAAGGTATCTTCAGCAATACTTCTTACACCTTGTAAGCCTTATTGCTTTGTCGTACAGATATTAATTCTATTATGTTTCAATACAATTTTGCCCTAGTAACTGAAAACACATCGAACCTGAACTTATTACATTATAATTGATGTAGACACATAATTTTTTTTTCTAGGAGTCTCGTCTGACAGTCGTCACCATCATGATATTATTTACTCCTTTTTCTTACATTTCATTCCTAACACAATTTATTCTTCTTTTTTTTTTGGCTTTCTTCTCCCTCACTATCAGATCAACAATATTCATATTCGACTCTCTTTAATTCTTGTAACAGGAGACACTTTCAAACTTTTTCCATTCTTGTCACTCCACACATCCACCATTCTAATCTCTGCTACATGCAGTCTCTTTATTTTTGTGCTTTTTTTAAAAAGCTTTACCCCACACTAGGAATTTCTTCTGTGTCTTGGGTGCATTTACAAACATTTATTATCCTTATTCTTCACATTCCGATCCATACAATACGACAACGTAACTGCACTGAAAACGCAGTAACTTAAATGCCTATTATATTATGTAGAAGTTGCCGTGTTTTCATTTACGAGGGCAGAATTGCCAAGAATTATGCAATTCTGACGAAACCACTGTTGACGCGTGCATCGCGATTCATGACGTCATCAATATTGAACCCATTCAATGATTAATTCTGCCGATTTGAAGGATGATAGAATGATCACTCATGCACGCTTCACTGTCAAAACAAGTGGTGCATAAAGTGATTCGGTGATTTTATTTTGCTTATCTGTAGCATGATATTTGTTTTCCAGGCTGGGCTGATTATATTTGGATTTACTTTCAGCCCTTCAACCACGGCGACCTTTTGGTAACATTTTCAAAAATGTCTTTCCGCATCGCAGCTTTCGCGTGTTTGTCGCATTTGCACCGCGCAACAGAAGTGATGCGAGTAAACGATGCGATGTCAGCATCCGCTACTAATTCAATGCAAACACATGTTAGATCGGGGAAACGTACGGTGGAGAACGGAGGTATTTGTGTTTCGATGCTGACTGAAAAGCCACAGTATTGCGAGAGTAGCAATATTAAATCGTGGTTACGTGGTGGGCGAAGGTACCCGTAAACCTACACAGACAGCCACAGTATCGCGACAGGCAAAAAGGCAAAGGCGAAGGTTCTCGGCACTTTACAAGTTCCTTTATAATTATGATAAAAAGTTTATGAAAGATCTTCACTGGGTGTTTAAGTAAAAGTCCTCCAAAGAAGCAGAAAATACAAATACCATAGACATTTCTTCGAAATTCTTATTTTCTGCTTTGTTGACGTAATTTTTCATTCATAATCTTTCAGTATTAATGTAAGTAGCTTCTATAGAATGTTTTTTTTAAGATTTCCTTGTAAATCTTGGGAAAAAGTATTTTTGATTCCTCCAGTGCCAAAACATTTTAAACAGGACGGGATATCAAGTATTTTGACTTAAGTAAGTTAGTTATATTTTATTTACATCCAAAGAGATGTCTTTATCCATACATTTATATTATGTTTGTCTGCATTCGGGAGGCCTGATTTCTAGATTGATCTGTGACCTAACCGCGTGATGCGCTTATCTTTAGCCACTTAGATTAAAAATAACTCGTCTTTAAAAACAATTGATATAATATACACGTGACAACTAGAGCAAAATAGTTCACGGCCGGTGTCTATCTCCAACGTGTTACTACTATTTGACATTACGAAGAAAACAGCAACATCATAAAAAATGCAACAGCATACATTTTTTTATGATGTTGATATGTATGCTATCCCACGAATTAGTTGGACCGCCGACAAAAAAAGAGGGGTGTTATTGTATGAAGTGCCTACTTTTCTACATTGTTCTCAAAACCTAATTTAGTTTGAACTCTGGTATAGCTTGAGACATTTTGGTCTGCTCCTCAATCATCATCAGTCTAGTGTAGGACTGCCATAAACGCTGAAACGACGACCGGTAAATTTTGACCATGGATAATGATGTGGGTAAGATACATTTTTGAAGGCTTCTGGGTTTGTGAAGATCTGTTTTCGTAGGTTTAGAAAATATATTTTGCCTCAAACATATGTAAATTTAAATTATTATATTAATAATAATTTAAATTTACATATGTTTGATGGATGACCTATTAGAATTCAGAACCGAGACAATTGACTTATTGACCGGGACACAACGTTTCAAACCGAGACATATGGCAGCCTTAGACCAGGGTTGTTTACTGCATTTAATTCGATCCTCGGATATTCTCATCCAGCTGCTATCAGCGCGCTGAAAAGCTCACAACTGGCCCTTCCTGTTATATGCTCATGAATTGTTGTGAACCCACTATCACTCTGCAATCTGACCAAAGTTGCTTTCACGGATTTATGGACAGCTCATAACATTTATCTTTTATTGCAGTTAAACACAATTCGGGCCATAGTACACAACCCTCAGTACAAGACACTAGCTGATTTGTATTTGGACAACAACAGCATATCAGCCGTCAAGGAGTTGGAAGGAACTGAGTGGTTCTCCACTTTCCGGGTGCTGAGTCTTCGTGGAAACTTGCTGAAACAGGTACGGATGAGAGCGTACAAAATGTCGGTGAAAAAAAATTGAGCGAAGGCTAGTGACACCGAAGAGTCGAATGCATGACTGTTGTTTACACGCCATCTTGCGTACCTAGTAGAACTACGTAGTCACAAATCTTGTAATAGCGCCATCTCTTAGTGGGTAATAGAAAATATTCCCCCTCCATTAGAACGTTAAACATGTTGGAAGTCGCATAAGAAGTTTCACTTCAAAACGACTGACGTCTAAAGTACCGGTAAGGTATTGCAAGTTCATGGAGGCAAAGCTATCTCTGATTTAATTGTGATTGCAAAAATATCTTCTACCAAAGAGAAATTCAGAAAAAAAGTACATATTGACTGAATATGAAGAGAAAAGTTTGGTTATACTTATAAGCCAATCATGAAAATGACAGCCGAAGAGCTTTTATAAAAAAAACAAAAAGTATAAAAAATAAAGATAAATTACTTTAAAATTACAATACAAGCATCGTCCTTACTTAAAATCTAGAATAAGTTACAAGTAACTTATTCTAGATTTTAAGTAAGAACGATGCTAGTACCAAAGTGCCTATTGCAAAACGCGGATGCGGCATCAGCAGATTCGGAAGTAGGTAACCGGAGCGGCGCGGCGGCGGCGACACGAGGCGTCGATTCGTCAAAACGCTGTTGCAATTTATGCGGAATCTTCCATTACACGCAAATAACCATACTATTGCTACTTAGCTGGTTTGGTATAGGCAGAGCACATAACAAGCCTTTTAAAATATGAAACACAAGTTCCATAAGTATTATTTCTTGAATTTTTATTATAATAAGAAATAGGTAGGTTATTAAATTATGGGGAATTGAGCGGATGGAATCACAGAATGACCTCATGATTATTTTAATCTCAAAAATCACCGACTGGATACAATATGAGGAGTAGTCAGGTTACAGTATGATATGGTGTAAATAAACACGTTGAATTCGAGGAACGTGTGAAAGACAGTATCGAATTTTATGGAAGAGAAAATAATAAACGGAAGATACCTATCTTTGACGTTTCCTTCCTGAATAAATTGAGCAGAAATATTTTTCGGAGCGATATATTATATCACGACATGGTGACCTTATGGAATCAACTTATAAATGTGACGGTAGAAGTTTTTCAGAAAATTTTGAAAGGAGTTTTTAGACTGCCTTGGTTCTGGGTTCAATTCCCGGTTCGGGCAAAGTGTTCCTGGGTTTTTGCATAAGGAATCTCTCAGTAGCAACCACGGAGTCTGGATTGGTTCCCGATTGATGGCAATAGGCTCGCCCCCTATTACATGGGACTCAAACATACATAACTGGCGAAATGTGGCAGAGGTGTACTATTAGATACACCTCTGCCCAACCCTTTGGGGATTTCAGGCGTGATGATAAGTTATGTGAGTATTTTACCAAAGCAATTGGTTTAGTTTCCTAACTGAATGAAAATGATCGCAAGTGCATAATCATGTAGCTGTTTGCACCTGTATAACTGTATTCTGTACTTAAGAGCGTTTACACAATACGGCATTTCGTACAAACTTACAAGTCCATTTTTTCCGAAATGACAGAACCGATTTTAATGAAACTTCATACATATAAGCATTATACATAAATCTAAAAAGTTACTAAAAATCATTTTCGAAATGTCTTTTAAAAACGAAGGTAATTTAGATTTTCTGTTACTAAAGATAATTTATAATCGGTCTAATTTAGCTGAAAAACTATTTTTCGAAATAGTTTTTTGGAACTTTTTAGACCTATGTATCCTGCTTATGCGTATGAAGTTTCATTAAAATCGGTTTAGTCATTTCGGAAAATAAGCACTTGAAAGTTTGAATGAAATGCCGTAAGGTGTAAACGCTCTTAACTCAAAATAATTTCATATATCAAGGTATAGTATATCTTGAAAAATAATCAAATATTTTGTTACCACTACCAGTTTTCAGAAGCCTTCTCAAGTTTCCTTGTTTAAGAAGTGAGCTTACGTACCCACGCACAAGTTTATGAAGTCCTACAAGATTTAATTTGAAATGTAATATTCCATGGGTACGCGTTCTAATCCAACGTTTTCCTCCACAGATCCCTGTGTACGCGTTCGACAAAGCATTTCAATTTAACAACAATATAATGCACGTGTTTCTTGGTGACAACCCCTGGCGGTGTGATTGTCACTTCATACCGCGCTTCCAAAGCTTACTGCTGAAGTACAAGAGAGTAATCCAGGATCAACATAACATCAGATGCTCTAAATCCAGTGATAAGAAGACTTCGCTAACACAGGTAAGTTTTTGTCTTTTGTTCGTATTAAGGATATATAGGAGGCTAGAGGAGCTCGTAGTTACATAATAACAGCCGCTTGGATCAAACTTCAGGTTAAACCGCGGATGGGTGACCACTGACCACCCATTACATACCGAGTTTCCTCCGTGCCCGAAGCACGGAGGAAACTCGGTCGGAAAGCACGTCAAATATTATATATGAATTAAAACATATTATTTCTTGATAGCAGTATTATATTCAATGACATATCTCTAGTCAACAAACTGTAACCAAGCAATTAGTCTATGACACGCCTCCGCCGTGATTCCCAGGAATCAGAGGCGCCGGTAGCAGCAGATCGACAGCGGACGCACATGGTGTTGGTCCCGGCTGTGATTTGTAGATCTTTGACAGTCGTTACAGGTAGTAGATCGTCGATACAGCAGGTCCGAAAGTCTGACAAGCAGTCTTTCCAAGGGGTAGAAACGAAAGAAAAATAAAGAAAACATACTTATTTAATATATTATTATTATTGGGTATAGTATTATACAGTACAAACTGGGTTATGGAGGTCAGATAGACAGTCACCATGTAAAATACTGGAAACCGACCCCAACATAGTTGGGAAAAGGCTAGGCAGATGATGTAAGCTATATGTTATTGGTGTAAGCTGATCCAAATAAAACTTATAGGTACTAAAACCGAATAAAACTAAGAAATTTAAACAAACCACCAACCAACCAAACAAAACAAAAATCGTAATCAAAACATGTCCCTAAGGCTAAGAAGTGTCACTTTTTTTGAACGTCAAAATGACATAAGACAGTCGCCTGAAACGCCCACCCTATGTTTGTAAAAGGAATTTCCTTCGAACAATACAATGTGTTAAACTTGTACGTACAGTGTACTGCACATACATTGTGCAATATCGCCGCTCTGAACTACATTCCCGCACAGCAGGCATTTCATCTTAATCAAATGGTGTGCATATGCCGTCAGCTGATGCTAGTGCACGTTCCTACTGCAGTTTGTATTACGTGCTCCGACAATATTAGCTGGTATTAAAGTTGAGAATAGCGTAATTAAAATCAAAGGCTTCAGGAAATGGGTCGTGGTTTTCATTCATTTTATGCACTGAATAGCTAACTTTGGCAGAATTTGTTGGGAAAATGTTTTGGATAGTGTGTTTTATTTGTTTTCATTTCACCCTGTGTCGTACAGTGCAGGGCAAATACTTTCTTTTCCTCTCGTGTTAGTTACACTATTTATAACTCAAGAACGGCTGAACCGATTTGGCTGAAAATTGGTGGGGAGGTAGCTTAGAACCAGGAGACGGACGTAGGATACGGTAGGGTAGGTTAGAGTAGGTAGGGCCCCTACCCTACCTACTCTACCTCACTCCTCTCACTCTACTAGGGTAGGGTAGGGTGGAGTAGGTAGGTAGGTAGGGTAGGTAGGTAGGTAGGTAAGGTAGGATAGGATAGGGTAGGTAGGTAGGGAAAAGTGCATTGTCGGGTACAGCTATATAATATTACAAAGCTGAAGAGTTTGTTTGTTTACTTGAACGCGCTAATCTCAGGAACTACTGTCCGATTTGAAAAAATCTTCGCAGACGATGTTGCGCGGGACAGCTAGTTAAGAATAAAAGAATTATTAAGTGAGGACTAGTCGAGGCGATCTTACCTCCCCATTCTGTCTATTTGTAAATCATCTCATCTTGTGCTAATTTGGGCCAATCCTGCCCGTAAAAGTTATGTTGATTGCAAACAAGTATAATACTATCATCTAGCTATCCTTGTGTTGTCTAGTATTTCACAATTTATAGCTTTTTTTTATAGAAATAAAAGCTCTTTTAGGTAATCTGTTTCAATATTGCCTTATTTAAAGCAAACATGGATAAAGGTAGAACGTAAAATAATTTAAAAAAAGACGACATCGACTCACGCAAATTAAAACGTCTGCATCTGAGCGGACAACTCATTGTCACGGCTCGTCTGTGGTTCTAAACTACAGAACACTGAGATGCTGCTAGAGACGGTCTTGGGAACGCCTTGTAGATAAACCTAGCGTGTCAGCGTACCTAAGTAGGCAGATGCAACCATAATTTGGCCAAATGGGGGTATTATTGAGGAGCTCGTGGCTAAATAATAACAGCCGCCCGTATCCATCTTCAGATTAAGCAGCGCCTGCCTAAGTTGGTCTGTGGATCAGGGTGGGTCCACCATCCATTACGTACCGAGTTTCCTCCGTGCCTCAGAAAGCACGTTAAGCCGTTGGTCACGGCTGTCATTTGTAGATCTTTGAAAGTCGTTACAGGTAGTCAGTGGTCCGCATGTCTGACAACCAGTTTTACCAAGGGGTATCGTAGTACCTAGTATTCACTGGGTTGTGGAGGTCAGATAGGCGGTCGCTCTATGTACTACTAGTATTCAGCTGCATCCAGTTAGACTGGAAGCCGACCCCAAAATACTTAGGAAAAGGCTAGGCAGATGATGATGGGGTGTTACTGATCTCTCCAACACCGAGTGCGACAGGTTAGGACGTTAGTACTGTGTACTGTTGTCAATCGCTGCCGATACGGCGATTTAGTGTTCTGTGGTCTAAATGTTCTGTTATGCAAACATAATTATTTCTATTACCAGAATAGATAACACAATAAGCGGTGATAGCCTAGCTAGAAGTATGACCGTCGATCTGCCAAGTCATAGGTCACAAGTCACGCCTCTGATTTTTCGGATTCATGTGCATTTTGTAAAATTATCACTAGTTTCGGTGAAGGAAGACATCTTGAGTTTCCAGCCTGCCTGAGATATGTTTCTCGACGGCATGTAAAGCCAAGTCAGAGGCCCATGGGTGGCATAAAAACTATGAAACTGGCTTAGGCACTAACCACACAAAAAAAGAAGAATCGAAGAGGATCAGAACACATTAAAAACTTCACTTATCATCATCATCATCATCATCATCATTAGCCTATAATGTTCCCACTGCTGGGACACAGGCCTCCTCTTCTATGAGAGGGAATGGGCTGTAATCCACCACGCGGGCCCAGTGCGGGTTGGCAGATGTCACATATCTTCGAATTTTTGGTTCTAAGACATGCCGGTTTCCTCACGATGTTTTCCTTCACCGTTTTGAGAGCACCGGTGATGAAATAAATTACACAAAGTAATGCGCCTGCCTGGGTTCGAACCCACGGCTTACTGTACTTGTGTCGTAAGTCGGGGCTGCCACCACTGGGCCACCGCTGCTCTCACTTCACTTATACTTCTTATGAAATACTACTTACAGAAGATCGTGAATACAGGAAATACGTATTATAATAGGTATTTCCTACTTCACGTTCCAAGTGTTTTCTTTAGAAATGTTTATTCGTTAGTTCTGTTTAGATTTCTCCGAATATGCGATGTTTATGTTTCTCGATTCGACAAACGAGGTGGCAATTAGTGAGAAAGCTGCAGTTGAAAGGGTACGGAATTGCACGAAGCTTTTCAATTCATGTTTTATGTGTTTGAGCCGTTTGGGGTTGTAAGCCGCCGCACGCCATGGGGTCGAACCCCACGTATTATATATCGTCCACCTAGTATTTAGGTATATCGCCAAGCGGTTGGTCGACTACTCATTGCCATCGAACGTGGAAATGCTGCCAGCCTTCTAGGCACTTTTCCTCTTGACAGCGATATGGACGAAGTTTTTGACGTCCTGTAATATTTTTCCATTTTGATAAGTACTTAGATCTATTATTTTATTTAGTATCTATTTGTAGTTTATTTTGTCAATATTATAAGTTATTTCGATGTATCATTAGTAGCTGGAATAGAATATATTATATACATAGTGCGATCCTGTGTACCTATACTTGCACACACATAATATATGATAATTTGACATTAAAAGTATGTACCGACGTAAACTTTAGCTATACGTAATTGTAAATGTAATTTACAAAACGTAATTTTTTGCGGTCGAATACGGACGTGTTTCCACTGTGCACGAAACGAATTTTATTCGCGTTTTGCGCGGCCATAGCCGCTGCCCGTACTATCACTATGAGTTCCAAACCACTCATAGTCAATGAATTGCTGGCATTCCTAGTCCATGCTATCGACTACATGGACGAGGTGAGCATCCTGCAGATATGCCGGTCCAACTTCAAGGAGGACGAGATCAGCAGTGGTAAACTGTTACTGTTCCAGTCACTTGGAAAGCTGGACCAGATGCCGTCTCGCCGTAGAGATGGAACTGAGAAGAGTCTTCAAGATATTGTTGATATGTTGAAGAAGACCGACCCGGACGACGTGCCAGATTTCGTGGCGAAGGAGCTGGGTAAGCTGCCTCCCGTTACGTTCGATCACGTCGACGTCACACGGCTGCTAAAGGACATCACTACCCTGAAAGTGGAGGTGACCAAGTTGCAGTCCCGAATGGAGGTTTCGGAAAAAACCAATACTGAACTTCGAGCAGAAATATCATTGTTGCGCAAACTGAATTCAGTAATTGGGTCACCTGAGGCCTCTAAGGTGAACACACGTCGAGGGGCGCAAAATGCATCAATCGACAGTTTTGAATCGGCGAACACTAGTGCGTCGCTAGCTGCTGATAATGCTGAGCAAGCGCCGCCCGCCGCCGCCGTCGAACGCAACACAACACCGGCTGCGGAAACGTCACGCGTAGGTACGTCGACCCCTAAACGTGCCTACGCTGCTGTTGTCACCACCGACAAATCATGTGCGTCGCAGCCTAAGCGACGAAACAAAAAGGGGGATGAGCAGAAGAAGGGTGCCCAACCTGCCCTGACTACGGACGGCAGCTCCTTGCCGAGAACGGGCCAAGTCGATGAAGAGGGTTTCACGAAAGTGGAAAGGAAGAAGAAGAAGCCCTGTTCACGCAACCAGTGCGGTACCGCACCGAGTGGGCCTAACCTGCTGCTGCGCCCTGCTGTGCCTACGACGCAGCTGTATATTTCACGCCTGCATCACTCCACTTCAATTGAGGAAGTAGTGCAGTATTTGAAAGTGAAGACCAACTGGACTCTGAGGGTCGAAAGGTTGGAATCGCGCCACAACATCAACTTTAAGTCGTTCGTGGTACGAGTTCCAACTCAACATCTACAGATTTGCTTGAGAGAGGACTTTTGGCCGAAAGGTGTCGTTTATCGACGTTTCCGGGGAAGATTACGCGACACCACGCAGCGGAACACGACGCCGTCAACATTACGTGTTTAGTAATAGTTAATAAGGTTTTTTAATATGTATTAGTTTATTTTTATTATATAAGATTATTTTGTTTATTTTGTCTATGGGCCTTTAGTTGCCTGAAATAAATGGATTATTATTATTATTATTAATTTGAAATATGATTATTTCAAATCAAGATGTTACGTTATGTTTAAAATTATTTCACATTTTAGTACTCCAGGACTATTAATAGTAGCTCCCTTATTGCTATTAGGGAGAGAAGATCAGTTTCAAAATTTTAGGAGGGCGTACTCTGAAAGAGTATCACAAAGGAACAATGAAAATGAAAATATATTAACAGCAGGCATAGCCTTGACATTTGAGTTACTAATTGCTACGAATATAATTATAGTATTTACAAGTTAGGCCTAGTTTCTTTTTGCTTGGCTCTCAAGGGTCGCAAACATCACGGCTCTATGGATGGTGAGTTATGGGCTAGCTCACCGACCGTCTGTCTTATGACACGCGCCCCTCAAGGAGATGTTAGCAAATCGGAAGGGGTCCAACAGGGGTCTCTAGGGCCGCCAGGGCTGCGGGACTGTACGAAAGAGATAACGTGGCCCTGGAACGTAAAGGGTCTCCTAAGAAGGAACATGGATGGGTTTTAGTCAGTACAAGTCTGAAACTCCCTTCCGCTCCGCGTCATTTGATGATTTTCCATCCGTAAAAAAAAGGGGTCGCAAACAAACTTTTTCGAATTCGACTGGTAGTTCAAACAAACACACTGTATCTGTATGGCTTTTTTTAACTTAGTAAGTATAGCAATCGACCGATGGAGGAGCTCGTGGCTAAATATTAACAGCCGCCCGGTTCGATCTTTAAGGTTAAGCCATGCTTGCCAGGTTGGTCCGTGGATGGGTGACCATAATTACATACCGAGTTTCCTCCGTGCCTCGGAAAGCACGTTAAGCCGTTAGTCCCGGCTGTTATTTGTAGATCTTTGACAGTCGTTACGAGTAGTCAGAAGCCAAAAAGTCTGACATCCAGTCTTACTAAGGGGTATCGTATTACCCAGTTACTGGGTTGTGGAGGTCAGATAGGCAGTCGCTTCATGTAAAATACTGGTGTAAAAGCTGCATCCGGTTAGACTGGAAGCCGACCCCAAGATAGTTTGGGAAAAGGCTAGGCAGATGATGAATTATAGCAATCGACCAAGACCACTACAGATCATTTTTTTTAGCCTGATCTGTCCTACTCCTGGGCAAAAGCCTTCTTCCACTCTTTTCATTTCTAGCGAATCCGTGTGCCCATCTTCCATTCCTTCGTAGCAAATTGAGTACACAAATTTGATAAAACCGAATTTGTTAACGTAGTATGAGTTATTTTAATAAAACTCTATATAAAGCCCCTTGGGATCTTTATCGGTTTTAGCTTTGATGTTTGACCAAAACATATTTAATTAATAAAGGGCCGTAGAAGTTGATTACAGTAATATTATGTTTTCAGCAGGCAGGTTTCTTTTGATTCGATAATTATGCGCAAATAAAGTGGTATGCGGGGTACGATAATTTAGCAAAGAATTTAGTAAATTATTCCGAGGGTTTTAATATAGGACGCAGTTCATTGGTTTAAAAGCCTGCATGTATAATCAATAATTGGCGAATGATCGGTATTGCCAAACCAGGCAAACCAAAGGCCGAGCCGTCGAGCTACCGGCCTATCAGTCTCCTGAATGCACTCGGCAAAATCTATGAGAGACTTATTTGTAAGCGACTCAAGGATTATGCCGAAGCTAAGAGTCTCTTTCCCAACGAACAGTTCGGCTTCAGGACCGGACACTCGTGCACTTTTCTTCGAAATAGCGAAAGCTTTCGACAAAGTCTGGCACAACGGCTTATTATATAAGCTTTACCAAATGGGAGTGCCAGACCGTCTCGTGCTCATATTACGGGACTTTTGTCGAATCGCACCTTCCGCTATCGCTTTGGAGACGCTTTGTCCTACCCTCACCCTAGCCGTTTCTCAGGGCTCCGTCGTCTCCCCACTCGCCTTCATACTGTACACCAGTGACATCACTAAGAGCAAGAAGGCTCAGTTAGCACTATTTGCCGACGATACGGCAATTTATTATACCGGTACCGCTGGCACTCTGCAAACGGCAACCAACGTCTTAGGCGCTTGGTTCCGTAAGTGGAGAATCGAGGTTAATCCCGATAAGAGCCAGGCTGTTCTGTTTGTCAAACCGCGTTTTAATCGTCATCCCCCCCCGCCCGATCACCATGTACGGCAAGCCTATCCCCTGGGAGAAGCGAGCCAAGTACTTAGGAGTCACACTCGACCAACACCTGACCTCGCGTCACATATCAAAGAAGCACGTCACCGTGCTGCCTTTGCTATGGGTAGACTCCTCTACATGCTGACGGAAAAGAGCAAGTTGTCACTTAAGTGCAAGTTGCGTCTCTATACCGCAGTGATCCGTCCCATCATGATTTATGCTTGTGTCGTGTACGCACACACCAAGCCTCGTTTCATACATAGGACGCAGACATTGCAGAACCGTTTCCTTCGTAAAATCACGGGCGCTCCCTGGTACGTCCGTAACGACAATCTTTATGTCGATCTTAGAGTCCCGACCATCCTTCAGTTCATAAAACGTCTTACCAAGCGTTTCTTTGACTCAGCTGTTAGGCATCCCAACCCCTTGATCGCATCGGCCGCCCGGTACGAGCCATCGCGTATCAGTAGGATTCGCCGTCCACGGCATACCCTAGTCACTCTTGATGACCCTATTACCCTTTTACAAGAGAGCAGTAGGGAAACCAGTACTCTAAAACGTAAACACAGACACAGACCGCCGTCGCGATGTCCCTGTTCACTACCCCCCTCCCGACCCTTGCTCGAGCCAGCCCGCGATGCTGAGCCTTTAGTTATAAATCAGCCCCTAAATAATGAAATCACTCAGATCCAGCCAGTCCCTTTGCTGCCCTCCCCTAGCGACGCCCTAAGCCGAGGCCCGTACCCCGCAGGGGGTGCCCTTAGCCTGTTGTCGCTTAATTTAGAAGCTTTTTGCCCTGGCTGGAGGCCTTAAATTCTAGGCATCCACAGGATTGACCGGTTAAGCAGAAGCCAGCCTCAGAGGCTGAACTGCGAGATGCCATACACAAAAAAAAAAATTGGCGAATCGAGGTTGTGCTACAGATTTGTACTCCTCTGCCCCTTCAAGAAAAACAGGTTTCATATTATGATATGTCATTATCATCTGCCGAGCCATTTGCCATTAACAATTGGGGTTGGCTTCCTGTCTGACCAGATACAGCTAAATCCCAGTATTTCACGACTATCTATTTGGCTTCCACAATCGAGTTAGTATTGGGTAGTCATACGGTAACGGCTGTCAAAGATCTACAAATGACAGCCGGAACCAACTTACGGCTTAGGGACTACTCACACTTATTCAGCTTCATTCCCGTTTTGCTGAACGATTTTGGTCACACTTAGGGACTACTCACACTTATTCAGCTCCATTCGCGTTTTGCTGAACGATTTTGGTCACACTAAGGGACTACTTACACTAATTCAGCTCTATTCAGCTTATGCCCATAGAAAACACCGATTATATATGGAGAGGCGTACGCATCCGTTCAGCTTTCCGCGTCTATTCAGCTTTCGCGGCAAACAAGTATAAAATGAGGACAAATGTGTTATTATCATGCGAGTGCTAGAGATAGAGTTCAGCGCTGTTCTGCCGCGTTCAGCACTGTTCTGCCGAGAAGCAGAACTGTATAAGTGTGACCAAAATCGTCAAAATAGTTCAGCAAAACGCGAATAGAGCTGAATAAGTGTGAGTAGTCCCTTAACGTGCTTTCCGAGGCACGCAGGAAAGTTGATGTGTAATGGACGGTCAGTCATCTAGTCACTGACCAACCTCGGCACTCGCGGCTTAGCCTGGAGATCAAACCTTGCGGCTGTTTATATTTAGCCAGGCGCTCTCATGTATATGTTATGTTTTACATAACAAATAAAGACACATTATTAACATAACATTATTAATTTGTGTTAATAATGTGTCTTTGACTGCTTCGTTGGTCTAGTGGTCACAAGCGTGACTGCTGAGCTTGGGGTCCTAAATTTGATTCTCGGGTCGGGCAAAGTATTATTTGGTTTTTCCAACAAGAATTCCTTATCAACAGCCAAGAAGTTTGAATTTGTGCCCGGTTAATTGCAATGGGCTCGTCCCTATTACATAGGACTTCAAAAACATAACTGGCGAAATGTGGGTGTACACTGGTACACCTCTGTCTAACCCTTCGGGATTACTGGCGTGATGTTATGTTAATAATGTGTTCCTTGTTTCAGATTAGCACGGTAGTACTGGGCAACATCTGTGGGGATGACGACGTACTGCCAATCAGTCCTATAAATATAGTCAATTTAGTTCTACTATTGTTAATATTATTAGTGGTAGGAAGATTTATTTACGACTGGCAGAATTTCAAAAACACCGGAGAACTGCCTTGGTTGTCTTCAATATTACCTTAATAATAACCGTTTGGGTACTATTTTTTTATATTGTTTAATATTTTTTAAATTATTTTATATAGAAATATTTAAAAATGTTAACTTTGTGTAAATATTAAAAAAAGGAAAAAAAAATGTGTTGCTAAAAATGGCACCCTGCTCCCGACACCGGTTATTTTTAAATGTTTATATAGTTTTGTTAGAAAAAATATTTAAATTGTAATAGTTAGGGGAGAAGATGAATATAGGAGATAATAATGTGCTAATTGAGATTATTAGGGGAGAAGATGAATATAAGAGATAATAATGTGCTAATTTAGATTATTAGGGGAGAAGATGAATATAGGAGATAATAATGTGCTAATTGAGATTATAGGGAAGAAGATGAATATAGGAGATAATAATGTGCTAATTGAGATTATTAGGGGAGAAGGTGAATATAGGAGATAATAATGTGCTAATTAAGATTACTTAAGTCTAAATTAAGCGTAACTTATCAAGTCGAATAGTCTGAACTTCGATTCAAATAAAATAAACTAGTTTTTCAAATCGAATTGTTTATAATTTCTGTCCTCTATAAGATTATTCTGGTGTCACCTTGTTTCGCAGACAGAAATTTCACGGAATTTCGTTTCCCAGAAAAAAAATCACATCATATTTGGTCCTTGTATTTTTATTTCCATTTTTTTTTTAATATGAAAACCTCCGGTTATGGTTATAGTGAATGTAATTTAATGGTGTAATTTCATTTATTATTTCTTTCTTTATCGTGTGGTTAATGCCTTACTTGGTGGCAGAATTTGTAAGTAAAATAATTGTGATCAGTACACATTAAGCTGCAGAATATTTTTGTATATCAAAATTTAGTAAACATGTCAACAACAATCAACGCAGCAGATCTACGGCGACGATGCGCTCGGCACTACGCTCGTAGTTTCTCGCTCCAGCAAATAAATTCTTAAAAGCTCTATTGTTCAAGCAAGACTCAGCGACAAAAAAGGATAGAAGCGTGGAAAAATGCGATTCCATCCAGCCGAAGAAGTCGCAACGTTGAGTGTTCCGTTTTTGAGGTACCCTATAAAGAATATTGTGTTCATTTCATTTCATTCATAAAATTTATAGTGTAAAACAAACGCCTCGTCCATTTAAAATTCGCTCCGGCCCTCCACTAACAGGGCGGGCGGCCAATTAGAATGTATATTTTGTCACTGACATATATATTTTCATGGATGGCATATCTTGGTAAAACCGCCGGGGTAAAACAAATGAGCGAGATAATTAAATCTCGGACTTCTATTTGATGAAAGTGTACCAAACTATTTTATGCCCGAGGCTTCGCGTTCGTGTAGTTGGGTAATTGTCGCATAGAAATTGTCCATCGATCCATCCTCACTAAATAACTAGTAGTAAGGTATCTTAGCAACACATTTTGTTTCACCATTTATCTTGGTGTTTAGGGCTTGAAGCTGCTTTTATACACGTGCAAATGATCAATGTTCCTTACCTACATAATGTAACGTTGTAAAATTGTGATGCTCCGTAATCGATATTTTCTGTATCATAGTTTGCGAAGGTCGGATGCGTGGAGTTTGCAGTAAAACTTTCTGACATTTTAGTTGACTGCGGTTAAAATGAGGTTCGACGTACATTCAAAATTAAGCTCTGGCCACATTGATGCGAAACCCGTGCGGAAAATGGCATGCATTAATTGTTAAATGATTAGAAATTCACGCCACTATTCATGCCTGTTAGATACGATTGGCGAAGCGAATTTTGACCTCATCCCGCGCGGGCTTGGTCCATACTAAGACCAGGTCAGATCGTAAAAATAACCAAACTTAAGATGACATTTAACGAATCAGGACAGTCATAACTATTTGGAAATAAGTTCTCATTGTGTATTTTTTTTTCTCAACTTATGTCCCACTGCTGGGCAAAAGCCTGTGTAAAATACTAGGAAACAATGTTTTCTTAATAGCTATACTGACGATAGCAAAATATGCTAAAACAAACGGTAAAATATCTCAGCAAAAATATTTATCAATGTTTGAGTATATATTGAATGGATTTTTATTTCCTTCTTCCGTTGATTCAAAGCTCTGATAACTTTGCGTCTCAGATATTGAAGTCGAAGATTTCATTAAATGATATCACTTTTGTATAAATGACATTTTGAAGACTAGAAAGAGTATTACAGACTTCAAATAGATGTTCGTGCCTCAATCGAGTCAGCCTATCGTAGGCCACTGCTGGTCTTAAGCTTGTCCTTAGCTACACCACAAAGCCCTGTCTTTCCATATTCAGTTCTTAGCTGCCTTTTAAGGTCGTCGCTGGCTGCGTCCGATATGCGGTACCCTCCAGGAAACAAGTGAAGATTTTGTGTCACCAGAACTTATCAAATAGATCGTTTTGAACTCATAATAACTAATGCAATCGACTGTAAATATCTACATGATACCATGAAACATGTCGTGCCTTTTAAGGTCGTCGTCATGTCGGAGGAGCTCGTGGCTAAATAAAAACAGCCACACCGATCAATCTTCAAAGATTAAGCCGTGCTAGCAAAGAGCGGTCTGTGGATGGGTGTCCATCATTAGTTGAGTTTCCTTTGTGCCTCGTAAAGCACTTTAAATCCGTTGGTCCCGGCTGTCATTTGTAGATCTTTGACAGTCGTTATACAAGGTGTTGTTTTGCATCCTCGTCAAATTCAAGGAGCTAACTATGCTGATAATTCTCGTCCCGAATCAATAATAAAATGGTAGGGTAGGTAATTTTTCTTTTTTTTCTTTTTTACGGAAATCGGTAAGTGTGAAATACCCTTGTTTTAAACGCGGACCGTCTAGTTCTTGCCTTATAACCTCGCTTACACATATACAAACAATCTCAAACGTTTATTCGATAATTTCTTAGTCCCTAAACCACATTAAGAGGGTTATTCTGAAATACTACAAAACAACACCTTGTAGGTGACAAACTTAAACAACCAAAAAAAATCAGCGTTTATTAATAATTAACTAGGTACCGTAATTTTAATTGATTATTTATGTCTTTCGTGACCACCTCCTGAAATTTGACGAGGTTGCAAAACAACACCTTGTAGGTAGTCAGTGTCCCAAATGTCTGACAGCCAGTCTCACCAAGGGGTATCGTTTTACCCAGTACTAACTGGAATGTGGAGGTCAGATAGGCAGTTGCTCCATATAAAATACTGGTATTCGGTTGCATCCGGTAAGACTGACCCCAATAAGGTTGGGAAAAGACTAGGCAGGTGATGACCATGAAATATGTCTGCTTATCCCTTTAAGGAATATGGTTGTGCAGGTTACGCTTATGTTTATCAGTGATGAAATAATGACGGCTTGACACTACCCATTTTGGTCAATATCGCTTAAAGAATTCTAGTATAATAGCATTATTTTAACCCTTTTTTAAGCAATTTCCAGGAGCTTTGGAAATTGAAAAGCATCAAACACTCATATCACAAAACTTCTTGGATCAGAGTCTAAAGAAGTCTGCCCTAATGTTTTTATTTTCTGGTATACATTGAAGTATTACGATATTAATTTTTATGAAAAAATCGTGGGTGGCGAACCTTTTAGATACCTAATTCGCCCAGACATTTATTGGTGTTCTAGGAATCTCTTCTATATTATAAAGGTAAGCAAATTATGAATTATCAAGAATACTTTCTTGGTCACGAAAAATGTTTTTTGTTTTTTTTTTAGTTACATGTATTTATTGGTGTCACCTTGTTTCGCAGACAGAAATTTCACAGAATTTCGTTTCCCAGAAAATGTTTCACATACTATTTAGTCCCTGTATTTTTATTTCGAATATTTTTGTTTCGTCTACCATTTACTTGAATGAAACATATTATACAGAAACACAATTCAAAGAATTTTACAATCACATTTTTTTATCTGACAAACTTATCAAACAGCAGAATTATTTTTCAGCGAATATTGTTTGTTCGATGTATGTTTCCATGGTATTTTATTTTAACGAAATTATTAACTAAAAATTAAAATATTGTCTTTAAAAGCCAATATGTTGTACTACAAAAGTTAGTGACAGAAACGAATGGCTGCAAAACAGACCTTACGTAGTCTTGTTTGCCCTACCCCTAGAGTGTAATTTAAGCCCGCGTAGGCGCGGAGGGATGAGGCGGCCCGCGAGTTGAGGAGCAGGTGGTGAGCGTTAATACCATCTGCGACGATAAACTCGCGTGGGGCCGCCGGAGCCCCGCAGCGCCGGAGCCGTGACAGAAACCATGCCTGTTGCATGCTTGCTTGCTTGGATGCTTGCTTGCTACATGCTTGCATGCATGCTGCAAGTTGTATGCTTGCTTGCATGCTGCATGCAACAGGCATGGACACCATTAGGGAGAATTGAATAACAAGATTGTTTTCCTGCTTGACAAGAATTTACCCGCATTATTTTTATGAACCCGGTGTTGTAATTTTATAGGAGGTTTGAATTTTAGAAACTGTCAGTCGATTGATAAATACGATCATGTCTCTGAGCAGCGGTCTCTTCTTAAGTGGTTGCCCATACGTCAGCGCAGGGAGCTAAGGGCGCTAACCACCTTGTTCTCTTTTCTTGTTTCTCCCACTTCCCCTAGTTACCTCGCTCCCCACTTTCAATACATTTGTGCCAACCATAATAGAAGTCTTCGCTCTTCGCATAACCGTGTTCTCCAATGTCCCTCTCACCGCACTGACTTCATTCACCGATCATTCTTCGTCCAATCAATTTCTCTGTGGAACGCGATTCCCCAGGAAATCAGGATGGCTACGAATCGCCTATCTTTTAAAATTAAAGTACGCGAGTATATTCGGAAAAAGCTAGCAGTATCGTCACAACGTTAATATTTTCCCCATAGTTTTTCCTGTTATATTAGTATTTATATTTTGATATATATTTATAGTATTTTTATATATTTTTATAGTATTTTATGTATCCTTTGTAGTTTGGTTTAGTATTCAATGTATAATATTTTATAGATATACACCTACCACTGTTTGTCTCTGCATCACCCAAAGGTTGACTGGTAGAAAATGCCTATGGCATTAAGTCCGCCTCTGTACTATGTGCTTGAAGTGTTAAATAAATAAATATTAAAATGTTATTCTTCGAAATAAGTTTTATGTGAAACAAACAATATGTGGATAAAGAATATTTGATTTGTTATTCTATGATATGAATATTCTAACATTAAACTTTATTTGAAACAAAAATCGATGATTTAAATTTCTTCAAAGTAAGTATTCTGGGTATTGATTATTCTATGAAATGATAATATGAGAAAAAGAGTATGTGAAACGAAATTCGGTTAAACAATTAGCGATGAAACAACGCACAACCGTATTTATTAATGTTCTATTGAGGGCAGCGGTGGCCTAGTGGTGGCAGCCCCGACTTATGATCAATAAGCCGTGGGTTTGAACCCAGGCAGGCGCATTACTTTGTGTATTTTATTTCATCACCGCTCCCCTCAAAAACGATGAAAGAAAACATCGTGAGGAAACCGGCATGTCATAGAACTAAAAAATCGAAGATATGTGACTTCTACCACCCCGCACTGGACCCGCGTGGTGGATTACAGACCACTCCCTCTCATAAAGAGGAGGCCTGTGTTCCAGCAGTGGGGCTGTGGGAACATTATAGGCTGATGATGATGATGATGATTAATTTTCTAAAGGTAAACCAGTTGCCAGACTGGATTTGCATTACTTTTCAATACAGTATTTTAAACTTATATTTTTAGTAAGGGAGGAAAGCTGTGCAGGTCCTACTTATAGTTTCATCACTCTTCATTTCTGATCAACACTTGCCATATTTCCCTACATAGTTCCAAAAGTACCCTAATGTATGTCAAAAGCCAAGATCGAAGTCGAGTGGGTGAAGGCAATTAGGAAAGATACTTGCCCAAGTAAACTTTGTAACTCTGTAGACGGACGAAGTTATATCACAAAGTTTGAGGTCACAGGTACTACATAATATTTGATATCATATCACTGGTTGTTTGATCATATGGGAAGAAAATGACCGCAACCTTGTTTTGTTATAAATAAGTATAACGAGATACATAAAGGCGGAAACATACTTACGTGTCGTGGCGTGTCGTGACGCGCCAGAAGCAAATCGGTTTCATACATTTAATATGGTTAGGGACATATTTGCATGGCGTGTCGTGTCGCAACGATGTATGAAACCGAATGCTTCTGGCGCGTCACGACACGCCACGACACTAAGTGTGTTTCCGCCTTAAGTCTTTCAGCTACTGTATCATTATCCAACTACATTTTTCAAAAAGCAGCCTAATTATTCATTAACGATAATGAATGAAACAAAATGATGTTTATCACAAAAACAGTGTTCATTAGGCAAATTAAAAGTCCAAGGTATCCTCAGCAGAATTCTGACTACTCAGTTAATTAGTAAACTAATCAAGTTTCTTTCCTGGAATTCCTTGAAATGACTAGAATTTTAATTAAAAAACCGTAAAGTTTGATTCTAGATAGCCGTCTACGAAAAAAATCTGTGTAGAAACAAAGCAAAATTAAATTAAAGATCGTAACATAAATACTTTGCGTTCTAAGAAGCTAAATAAGGGCGCTTCTACAGGGTTCTTCATGGCCCGGTTTCAGAAGACTGTTCACCTTCCCACCGCTTGTCACCTTCCACGTCTCGGCACTGACTTTAACTTGACTTACTACTACTACTTATATTTAACTTATGAATACTACTGCATATAACTTATTAATCGCTCTCCATCGCTCTCTTAAGACAGTCCACTGGGACATCTGCATCTTTATACCAAGTCTAGGTTAGGCTAGTGAAGTTAGCGTAACTTCACTAGCCTAGCCTCGTCCCAGCAATACAATGTAATGGTCTAAACCCGGCTATCCTGATTTAGCTCGACTAGTCTAACACGTCCGAGCCTTTCAGCGGTCTCACACTAACTGTCCTTCCTTAATCTCCATAATTCCTAAAACCTTCACTCTCGGCCCCTCTTCCCATATTTTCAAAGGATTTTTTTAAAGGCATTGCCGTGCAAATGTCTCAATTGTTATAAGGATCGATTTGGAGTGTTCATTACCGGGACTGTTGCACCCAGATGTGACCCTGCTATAGTATTCTGCACTTATAAATTGGATATTTAAGAATTCGTTGAAGTATTACATTTGGCCTGTCGGTCGGCAAATGTCCGTAGTTAATTGTTTCCCATTAAATAAAGAATTTATGCCTTTTCAAGTGGTCCAGTATTGTTTTACACGTGTCAGGCTGTCACGCCATAACACAAAGGTTTAGTGTATTTATAAGTGGTCCTATACCATGTTATGATTTTAAAATAATAATCAAAACTAATTGATTGGTAATTAGGAGTACGTGACAGAAATCACACCAGGTATGGTCTAGAACAAAAAGTCGATTGCAACGAAGGGGTGAACAAGTGTCTGTCGGCTTTATGAAGGGTCTTATTACTACCACTATGAAAGTCAGTCAGTCGATTCAGAGTTTCGAAACGAAAACCGTATCTTGGTAACTGCACTGAAGGCTTTAATTGCTTACACTTACAGCATGCCACGGGTCACCGCTACGTATCATACCGCAAGCCGCATCACCAGAGCTCTTGAAAGGAGCCTTAACACTGGCAACAAACAGCATATAGCATACCGCAGCATACCCCATTTTGCTCATGCTGACGCTTGTCTTGTCCCGCTCCACCTCGAACTAACCCTTGCAGTAAGCGTCCAGGTCGTCACGCTACATCTTTCTGGGCTGGCTTTGGCGGCGCCGTCCATTTGTAGGCACCCATTGACTGGAGAGTTTGGACTAGCGGTCATTGTGCATGAGGCTAACACATACTAATCCTGACTAATAATATTATAAATGCGAAAGTAAGTTTGTTTGTTTCTTACCTTTTCACGCCTAAACCACTGAACCGATCATCCTAAAATGCAACGTTGCCAGGTGTACAACACATCCCGAAAAAAATTAGTTGTCGACGAAAAAAAACAATAACGTTCATGATAATATATGGCGCCACGTGTCTGAGCCAGTTATTGTCAAATCCATACTTCCATACTAATATTATAAATGCGAAAGTCACTCTGTTTGTTTGTTTGTATGTTTGTTTGTTTGTTACCTTTTCACGACTAAACGGCTCATCGGACCTTAATGAAATTTGGCAAGAAGATAGATTTCAACCTGGGGAAGGTTATAGGCTATATATCATCACGCTACGACCAATAGGAGCGGAGCAGTTATGAAAAATGTTGTGTAAACGGGGAAAATGTGACGCAGACGAAGTTGCGCGGGACAGCTAGTTCTAATAAACGCGAGCGAAGCCGCAAAAGCTCGAAATCCATAATGCTATATTATGCGTGGTTGAAGTGAAGCGAGTAAGCAATAAATCGAAGGCCCCGTTCGGAACTTATTTTTAATTTAATTTTGT
Organism: Cerastis leucographa; assembly: GCA_963082945.1. Classification (NCBI taxonomy): domain Eukaryota; kingdom Metazoa; phylum Arthropoda; class Insecta; order Lepidoptera; family Noctuidae; genus Cerastis; species Cerastis leucographa. Next base: position 9,318,448 of record OY720361.1, read on the forward strand.
TACGGATAGGAAATCATCAATTGACACCTCCTGCTCTGGGCGGAGCAGAAGGGAGTGTCAGACTTGTACTGATTAAAACCCATCCATATTCCTTCTTAGCCCTTTGTGTTCCAGGGCCACGGTACCTCTTTCGAACAGTTCCGCAGCACCGGTGCGGAGCCCTGGAACGTAGTTTCGCTGTCCTCTAAAACGGTGCAAATTCGATCCAAACCTTTCGTTTTTATTTTGTTTTTCTATCATTCGGTAATAACGTCGAGTAGCCCAATCCATCGTCGTGGGATCGGTTCACTAATGAATTTAAATTACACTTCTAATCCATCGAAAGATAAAAAGTGAAGCGCCTGATATTAGTTATACTAAATCTCGGCCCTACTGTAGATAGGTCGTGATATCCACAAAAGACGAGCGGAGCGGAGATGTAAACTTATTGAAATTCCATTCGTAATTTATTCCTAGCTATGTGCCTTTTTGCTCCAATAGGCAGATAGCTAAAGGGAATGGATCCTACGCTTGCCAAACTTAGGTCTTACAAACGAGACAGAGTTGTCCTGTAATAACAGCTCCATTAGACTATGACAGCAAAGCAGTTCCTAGTTACAATATGACCACTTTAAGTGTACACTTGAAGGTGGCGCTGCTGGTCAAAAAAATGTATCATAATATTATGTCAAACTTGGTACATTTCATTCAGTTCTGTGTTTTCCCGCCGGCACAGATGAAGTTGGCTGAAGTGTACTAGATTGTTTTGCTACTGAAAAGATTATGTCCATCACGTTAAACATCGTTGTTGAAGACGCACAGCGGAAGCAATCTCCATAATTTGTCTGGTTTCTCTTGTGGTTTCGTATTGTCAATAATTTAGCACATATTGAAATGCTGCGGTTGATACTCCGTGTAGTATAAAAAGGTAGATATCGTAACATTTTTAAATGAGAGGTGAGTTTTGAGAAGTAGTGGATGGTGATTAATGGGCTAGCTCACCGTTCGTCCGTCTTATGACGACAGTCCGTGTCGACGGCGCGTTCGTGATCCACGCGCGCCTCAAGGAGATGTCAGCGAATTGGAACGAGAGGACCGATGCCTGCCAGGGCTGCGGGACTGTTCGAAAGAAATAGCTTGGCCCTGGAACACAAAAGGTTAAGAAAGAACATGGATGGGTTTTAGTCAGTACAAGTCTAACACTCCCTTCCGCTCCAGAGGGGGAGGGCTCATTTGAAGATTTCCCATCAGTAAAAAAAAAAAATTGGGAAGTACGTAATTATTTTTAAATGACGTATCACAAAATAATTAGAAATCGTTTGAGTAAGTAACTATGTAATTTAACATGACATAACATAACATCACACCTATAATACCCGAAGGGTTAGGCAGAGCGGTGTACCTAATACTAATAGTACACCCAAATTTCTATACTACTACACTTTTTTGTTTTTTTTGTAAATCTTGAATTTGAAGGCTACAAAACATTGATGTCGCCAGTATCTACCCACGCTCCGGTTGGGATACAAAGCAAAAATGCTACCAATATATATTGGCTTATCCTCATTTTAAACGGCATTTTTAGCATATTCTGCTTTCAATATCTGGCCAACAGTAAAAATGTAATAAAAACTTATTTTACGATAAAACTCTTTTGGCCCTAGAATATTGTCAAGGCACTGTTGGTGAAAAATTGAAAATTCTGTTTTGGTCTTGTGAAAAAACAACAAGATGGCATTAGTTCCAATTTTAGCGACGTGCCAAAAAGTTTTCGCACAGCTTAACATGTTTAACAGTTTCTGTTCGAGCTAAACGCCTGCTCGTTTGGAGTGAGCAAGTATCAACGTTGCGTACCAATTAGTTTGTAATTAGATGTAAGGAATTCATGTATTTGCTTGTCATTTTTTTTCCATTTTTGTTCGTCACCGAGACAATACATATTAGACTAATTATCAGCATTTTTGGAGTTTCTTTGAAGCAGTCACCTAATATTCCCCTACATTTTGGTCCATTACGAGCTGGATTGGGAATCACATGAAGATTTGCTAAAAATCAGTGGATTTGTACAAATATTACCCAGGAGATATGCCGACGAGGTTATAAGCCGGCAACGTGACTGTGAACAAAGGACTTCAAGCTAATTTACGGTGTTAAGAATATTTCAGTTAAAATATCATCACCCAACACTCGTTCAGGTAGTATATAACCATAATTAAGGATTAAAAAAGGTTAGTGTTCAAAATTCCTGAATATTTTTCAAAGTAACTTATTTACCTTAATGCATTGTGAATAGTATCTAATACTTAGGTATCATTTGTTTGATGATACTTAATTTGCAATTACGATTATACGTTCTTTCTTATTATTATAGTGAAAAGTTCAGTAGATATTTTACTACATTTATAATTGTATAGCAGTATTTTAGTTCTATTCATAGTAAATAGTTATTAGTGCGTAGTTTGGTGTTAGATGATATTACAAGTCTTAATTTGTCTTTATTCAGTTATTTAAACCGTATTAGTCAATTTAGTTACCTATTCATTTGTTATTGTATTAGTGTTCATGTTTTGAGAAATATATTATGTAGCTTAAATCAAAGTCTAAATTAAAAATCCCATTTTGGATTCACTTATTGTTTACAACAGGTATAGTTTTAATTAAAATAGTAGCTAGACGTAGGGTTCCTATCGTAACTTATTTCGTATTGCATAAAAATATACTTTAAGTTGTAATTGTAAATTCCAGGTTGACTACATTCGATTCCCAGTATGTCCGAAGAAAGAGAACTTATTAAAAAACGAGGAAGCATAAAGGGACGTTTAACTGCATTTATCAATTACCTTGATGCATCCAGCGACAAGGAGTTAACTAGCAGTGAGGTCAGGGAATTGCAGTTACGGATTGGAAGAATCGAGTCTTTGTATGAGCGTTACGATGAGGTACAGTTGCGATTGGAATGTCAGGTAGATGATGATAAAGCTCAAGTCTGTGAGCGTACTGAATTCGATTCACTGTATTACAAGGCACTGGCTAGGGCACAGGAGCTGTTATGTAAGCATAACAGCGATAATGAGTCCATGAGTAGTGCGAAATGTACCCGTATTAGTCAACGTAAGCCTGTTAAGTTACCCACGATACAGTTACCTAAATTTAATGGGAGTTTTAGCAATTGGTTGGAGTTCCGCGACACTTATACTAGCCTTATTCACTGTAACGATGAAATTGATCAAATTAACAAATTTCATTATTTACGAGCGTCTCTGGAAGGATCTGCTGCTGTTGTAATCCATGGGATTGAGTTTTCTGCAAATAATTACGATACAGCTTGGAAGTTAATTTGTGATCGCTTCGATAACAAACGAATGTTAGTTCAGAATCATGTGTCGTCTATATATTATTTGAATGCCATTACAAAGGAGTCCTCTGTTGCGTTGAAAGGGTTGATTGATCAACTTAATAAAAATCTCCGTGCGTTGGAAGCATTAGATGAGCCCATCAAGTATTGGGATACTTTATTAATATTCATGGTAACTCAGAAGCTCGATCGGTCAACTTATCGTGAGTGGGAGGAGCACAAAGGTCGTATAGACAAGGATAGCACAATAACATTTGCTGCACTCATTCAATTTATTCGCTTTCGCGCTGACTTGTTAGAAACACTAGAAACATCACGAAATAGCACTAATCCCACTCCCGGTAAGCCTAGTTCCCATTCTAATAAGATGAAATCTATGGTTGTATCACAAGATTCAAATAATTCCAGCACCGAACTAAGTAAGTTGTGTCCGCACTGTAAAGCTGATCACGTGTTAAGTAGTTGTTCACAATTCCTTTCACTTAGCACTGACGCCCGACTCAAATTAATACCTAATTATAAAGTGTGTTATAACTGTTTTCATGCAGGTCATTTTGCTAACCGATGCAAAAAGCCGGGATGCAAGATATGTAAACGCCGGCATAATACTTTAATTCATTCGTCGGATAATAAAGGTTTGGCGAATTCTTGCAGTAATGATAATAAATCACACGGCAGCTCGTCCCATTCCGTATCAACGTCATCACCCACTGACGCCGTGGCTAGCACTAGTAGCACGGGTGTGAGTGCAAATAATTTAACTTTGTCTGCGGATCTCAGTTCGCTAAGTAGTGAGCGTAAACAACGCGCTGTGTTATTGTCCACCGCTCTTATCAAGTTATGTGATCGGAATGATCGTGAGCACGTAGTGCGGGCCCTGCTTGATAGTGGTAGTACATCGTGTTTTATGACGGAACGGTTATGTACACAGCTTAACTTAAATACTAGTCAGATAAATGGATCGGTCTATGGCATTAATAACGTAAGTTCTCGCGTAGGCAAAACATGTCATGTAAAAATGACGTCATTAGATAATAGTTATGTTGCTAAGTTTTATTGCTTTGTTTTGCCATCGTTAACGACTGTTGTGCCTTGTCGTGAAGTCGACATTTCAGACCTGAATATTCCAGATAATATCTGTTTGGCTGACCCCAACTTTTACAGGCCTTCTGAAGTAGATGTTTTAATAGGAGCTGATCTCTTCTGGGACTTGGTTGGTTCACAGAGAATTAGACTAGGAGTAGGTAAGCCCGTGTTGTGTGAAACGCTGTTAGGCTGGATTGTTTCTGGCCCTGTTACCTATAATAACGGTAAATTATTGTCGAGGAATATTTCGTGCAATTTTACTCATACTGATTGCCCCAGTAGCGGTGATTTAAATAAAATTCGCACCGATTTAGAGAAATTCTGGAATCTAGAAGAGATTAGTTCACAATCCTCGCATTATTTACCCGAGGAAAAGTTGTGTGAAGAGCATTTTGTCAAGAATACGACACGTTTAGACAGCGGACATTTTTGTGTTCGTATTCCTGTTAAACAAAATCCTTCTATTTTAGGAGAATCTTTCAAAAGGGCTTCTAAGTGTCTATATTCCCTAGAACGCAGACTAAAGTCCAAGCCTGAGTTTGGTCAATTATATCGCGACTTTATGTCTGAATACGAGTCTTTAGGACATATGACCGAAAATAAAAATAATGACAGTCCCAGTGGATATTTCATACCACACCACGGGGTACTGCGTGAATGTAGCACAACTACCAAACTTCGTGTTGTTTTTAATGCAAGTTGTGTTACTTCTTCAGGGGTATCCTTCAATGACGTGCAGATGGTGGGTCCTACAGTGCAGGACGATCTTATATCTATACTTCTTCGGTTTCGACAACACAAATTCGTCTTATCAGCTGATGTTGCGAAAATGTATAGATGTATTTACGTTCACCCATCTGATAGGTACCTCCAACAGGTTTTATGGCGTGATAATGCATACGATCCTGTCAAGATTTTCAAATTAAATACCGTGACATATGGTACGGCTAGTGCACCATTTCTTGCAACACGTTGCCTCAAGCAAATAGGGATGGATTATCAATCCAATGACTCAATGAAGAACTCTTCGTGTTCAAAGGGTGAGTCATCCTCAGGTAGCAGAAATAAGATTGCTGACGTCATCATTCATGATTTTTACGTTGATGACCTCTTGACAGGAAGTGATGATTTGATGAGGGTGAGTATATGGTTCGTCTCTTAACCGCTAAAAGTCGAGTGGCGCCGATTAAGCCGACCACCATTCCAAGATTGGAATTGTGTGGCGCAGTAGTCGGAGCTCGTTTATGCGAGAAGGTGGCGAGCTCAATGAGACTCAAGTTTAGTCATGTTTATTGCTGGACTGACTCCACCATCGTGTTGGGATGGTTGCAGATGCTACCTTCTAAGCTTCAGCCATTTGTGCGCAATCGCGTTGCTGAAGTTTTAGACAAGACTGGGCACTGTACTTGGCGACACATCCCAACCGCCATGAACCCTGCAGACCTAATATCACGAGGCGTGGATATTAGTGTTCTGCAATCTTTGGACTTGTGGTGGAGTGGTCCCAGTTTTTTGAAGCAAGGTCAGTCTCATTGGCCGTCTCAACATAAATTATTAGAGTCAGACAAACTGCCTGAAACTCGACCTCACGCTTTATTGAGCGCCAGTGTTAGTTGTAACGTTCAATGTGATACAATCATCGATTTTAATCGTTTTTCTAGTTATTTAAGGTTAATCCGTAGTGTAGCAACAGTTTTAAGGTTCATAAAGTTGTGTAAGAAGCTTCCTTCTCACAGTTTTCTATCACAAGTCGAGTTGCAGGATGCATTAAATATTATAATAATTAGAAGTCAGATGGAATCATTTCCCGAGTACAAATTACTCATTAATAATCAGAAGTTGCCTCATAAAAGCGCCCTAATAAAATTTAACGTATTTTTAGATGTTAATAAAATCATGCGTGTCGGAGGACGCTTAGCAAATTCAACTTTTGCTTTTGATAAAAAGCACCCCATTCTTTTACAGTCCACTCATAAATTTACTAAATTACTATTCGAATTCGAACATAAAAAGCTTATGCATGCAGGCCCTCAGTTATTGCTGGCTTCAATTAGGGATTCATACTGGCCTATAGGCGGACGAAGCCTAGCAAAGAGTTGTTATCGTAGTTGCGTGCGTTGTTGTCGCATGTCGGGTAGAACAGTTACTCCTTTAATGGGTAATTTACCGCAGCAGCGTCTCCTTCCAGGCGGTTATCCTTTTGAAAGCACTGGTGTGGATTATGCTGGTCCCATCATGGCTGCTAGTAGGCAAGGTCGGGGATGTAGGCTGGTAAAAGTGTACATAGCCATTTTTGTGTGCTTCACCACCAAGGCTATCCACTTAGAGCTGGTGAGTGACTTAACTAGCAATAAGTATTTACTAGCTTTATTTAGATTTATCTCTCGACGGGGAAAACCCAATGACATCTACTCCGACAACGGTACCTCTTTCGTTGGTGCCTGCAACGAACTTTCGAAGTTTCTTAAATCTAATTGCAATTCCTTGGGCGAGCAATTGGCTAATGACGGAATTAAGTTTCATTTTATACCCGCGTATAGTCCTCATTTTGGCGGACTCTGGGAAGCGGGTGTGAAATCAACCAAATATCATCTCAGGCGAGTGTTGGGAAATTGTCATTTAACCTTCGAAGAACTTAACACCACGTTAGTCCAAATTGAAGCAATTTTAAATTCACGTCCACTGACGCCGCTATCATCTGATCCAGCGGATTGCACACCACTGACTCCGGGTCATTTTCTTGTTGGTCGACCGCTGACGTCACTCCCGCAGCAAGATTTACATAACTACTCCACTGCTTCATTGTCTCGTTTCCAACGAATCGAGCAGCTACGTCAGCATTTTTGGGCTCGCTGGAGTAAAGAATTTGTGTCCGAGCTGCAGCAAAGAACCAAGTGGCATACCAGCAAAGATATGCTCAAGTTGGGTTCTTTAGTCATCATAAAGGAGGACCATCTTCCTCCTCTTAAATGGAGATTGGGGAGAGTCGTCGCCGTTCACCCGGGATCAGATGGAATTGTTCGTGTGGCAGACGTCAAAACATCCACTGGAGTCTGCAGAAGAGCCTTCAATAGGATTTGCCCACTGCCTGTTGATTCTGCGCTTGGTTGAAAGCGCCTCTGCTGCTTCCAACGTCCGGGGGCATGTTCGAGCTAAACGCCTGCTCGTTTGGAGTGAGCAAGTATCAACGTTGCGTACCAATTAGTTTGTAATTAGATGTAAGGAATTCATGTATTTGCTTGTCATTTTTTTTCCATTTTTGTTCGTCACCGAGACAATACATATTAGACTAATTATCAGCATTTTTGGAGTTTCTTTGAAGCAGTCACCTAATATTCCCCTACAGTTTCATTATCCATTTTGGGATTATGTAGCTAAATTCATACAAAGATCTATACATCTATAAGGTCTTCATAGTACCGACTACTGTTCACATGTCAAAGGGTAGCTTATGTGCTTGTACCAGGATTACCCTGTGACGAGGGTTCACCACAATACTTACCTACGTGAAGAGCATTTTGTCTCAGCACCGTATATTGTGTTTCTTGGTAAAGGGTGACTAGAGACAAAAAGGTGACTGGAGCAGATTTCTGGTAGACCTCCACCAGAAACCTGCTCGAGTGGCCGTTAAGAGTACACTCTGCGACACTTGAAGCTATACATATCCAGTATAACCTGACTTCGCTTTATATGAGCTTCCCGTACAATGACAAATCAGCGTATGATGATGTTTGGTGGTCTCGCGTAACTGTTAGGTACTACCTATTTAAGTGACCTTCTTTCTGATAGTAATAATCATTAAGGCATTTTCAATCCGTCCCGTGCCCGTTAAATACAAGATCTTTATTTTAGTCTATTAGAAATGTGAGTATCACTTTTCGATAGCTAGTGATGATATTATAAACATACAAAGTGTGAAGAGTAAGCAAAATTAGTTCGGAAAGTTGGGAAATAATCCAATAATCCAGCGTGTGCCAAACATCTGTTTTATATGACGGCTAACAAGCACGTCAGACACAAATAAAAGCATTTTATTATAGCGGTATTATACAAAACAATATTGACGAACAACTGAAAATATCGGTAGCACGTAATTTTATTTTCACTAGTAAAACATACATGTGTGTGTTATGTGTCTGAAACAGGAAGTTCACACTGTGCACTCAATTTTGCGGTCATCGGTTGCAAGCTAGTGACCGGTGATACCTAGGTACTATTGTTCATTTCCAATCAGGCGAAAATTTTGAAATGAACGAATGAATTACTTTGTTAAGCAGTGAAGGTACTCGTATTATTTGTGCACTTGTTTAGATTTTGTAGCACATTTACGAAATATAATATATAAATATAACCCACTATAGGGTACAAAAAACTCAAGGAACTACCCAATTTCTTATCCAAAGTGAGATTGGTTCTTGTTTAATTACGTTACCATAGGTACGTTAACATTTGCGAAATATCCTCCTTCAACTGTGGGAGATCTTATAAGTTCCTCAATCCTCTCTGATGATGTAACTCGAACCGATGCAAAGAACAAGGGCTATGGAAAGAAAACTTTGTGCTGATTCTGGCGACTTCATGAAGGTGACAATATTTTGGCCCAAAAATGAAGAAGAATGATTATATATGATCCGTGACCTTTTCGTTATATTGTTATCGTAGGAGGTTATCTAATAATTCTGTCCATTTTATGTAGGTGTAGGTAGTTTATTTTTTATTAACTGAGTTTCGCCCTTAGGTATTACAACTTGAACTGACACCTACGCATAAACAACGTTTTCTTTGACGAATAGGCAGATGTTTTGAGTATCTTGCCAATTTGAATTTTCATGATTGTCAATAAAGGTAACTTGTTGTATATAATTATATATGTAAAGTATAAGGGTTCTATCTGATTCTGAATAAATGTTAAAGGTAAGTCAAAAGGCGTAGAAGTGCGTGGGATGACTTTGACTACGAAATGATCTGTTTGATTCGTGGGAGATAAGCAATTAAACAACATAAGAGAAGGATTCTCATTTTATTCTTATTTTAACGCCCACTCAAAGAATAGAATTAATATTAAATATAAACATTTTATCCACTGATAAGGAAATTGTACTATACCAGTTTATTTATTTTACTTGTTTCAATTTTCAATAACAAACGATAAAGCATTGTTTTACGTATAATATTATTTTTGCGTAGGTTTTACTTTTCTTCGTTATGTTGTTTCTTCTTCTTTTAGAACAGGGTAGTGTAACACGGGGAAAGAAACACATCTCGTAAAAAAGTAAAGCAGACACCAAAAATGTTACACACCTTTTGTAAGAAGTTACTTTTCTATATACAAAATTTCTGTACCAACGATAACAAAATCATCATCATCATTTCAGGCCGGAATCACCCACTGTTGGGTATAGGCCTCCCCTTTTTTCTGCCACTCTTCCAGGTTCTGTGCTTCCCTTATCGTCGACCCAACGAGCTTTACGACGGCCCTGGTTTCTTTGGCCTAACCTTGGCCACCACTTGGTCAAAGCCTAGCTCCATCGGCCATCTCCACATCTAGCCAGATGACCTGCCCAGGTCCACAAGAGGCACACCGCCCGGTCCCCAACGTCGTAGACTTTCGTGCGACGTCGAAATTCGGTGTTACGCACTCGATCTAAGAGGGTCATGCCGAACAGGGCTCGCTCCATGGCCTTTTGTGCCACTCGTACTCGGTGGACAGTCTCCGTTGTGAGCGTCCATGTCTCGGCACTGCTATTGCTGGCAAGACATTGGTTGAACAGTGATGTTTTCAGGCACTGAGGGATCTTTTTTGACCAAAAAATATGTTTAAGTTTACCAAATGCCAAAAAGTTTACAAAATACCAAATTGGAATCAGGTTTCCGAGGAGGTTGTCTTTAGAAATATTTGGCCAAAAGTTCAGAACATCTGCTGATAAGTATAGTTTTCTTCACTGCCATCTACTTGAAGTAATAATAATACAGCAGTAATCACTACTCAGTTTTTTTTATGAACAGAATTATATTAGCTCCGTAAAACATGGGGTTGTATAAAGGTTCTGTCATTTCGCGCAACGGAATTCTGAAAAAGTTACCAAGTGATAAAATACTTAATATCCTATACCTTTCATATTTTTGACTCAATATGGAGCTTGTGTGAAACTCGGAGGAAGAACTTAGAAAATGATGATTATTAATATCACGATAATAACCGCTTCGGAAAACTACCTCTCATGGAGTAAATTCACGCTCTGCTACCAGCAATATCTATTTGTCAGATCCTGTCTATTTGGATATCTTCAGATTAATTTACTCATGCGAAAAAAATCGTACCTATATTGAGAAGACAGTGTGGAATGAATGAGAACGCCTGATTTTTGCCGTCGACAATATTCACGGATAGATACCTACATTTATTTTTATGAGATTCTACATGTGCATGATCCGTAAAACGAGACAGATTTTCTCAGAATTTATTATTTGTGAGGTGAGTATATTTATGGTGACTTTTCAGTACGATTTTGTTGAAACCGTCTATCGATTCTCCCTAGTAACCTTTATCAGACGATATATTTGCACACGGTTTGTGTGGTTAGTGGACGATAGAATTCGTATTTTCTACGAGCTTTGCGTACTATATACATATACGTAGCTCCACAAATTATTTTTCATGAGGAAAGTAACAAACGGGACGTTGAAATATTTGAGGAAAAAATTGGCACATTTTCAGTCACACGCGCACAGCACAGTCCGCGTTAGATTGTGAAAAACGGAGCCGTCCATCAGTGTTCGAGATATCAAATAGCAGTGATGATGCATTTCTGAACTAGTTTTTTTTTTAGCTCTGTTGTTGGGTATCTTTATTACCTTCTAGCTTATGCCCAAAGCTTCGCCTGCGTTTTGTTCGGTTATTGTCCAACGGGACAATAGTACCAGGATAAAACCATCCTATGTGCTATTCCAGACTATTATCTATCACTGTGCCAAATTGCTTCAAGATCCATTTAGTAGTTTTTGCGAGAAAGAGTGGCAATCCCCAATTTTTTTTCCAATGTTTCAAACATAATTTTCGTATTTTTCAAAACTAAAAGTCGTCTACACGTTTTCGAAAGTTCTCGCTGCAAGCAAGTTTTGCATTCGGGGAATTTCAGTGGGGCCTGTTTAGGGTGTTAACTAATCAGCTATCAACATTTATAAATTATGATAGTTTAGTAGAACGTCAACACTTACGCAACAGCTTCGAAATATCGGGAGATTCCATTAATTGATAATCACGGAAGATATCCCGTGACAGTGTAAGTGTACTTATTTACCGTGAAAGCTTAAAAGTCTTCATAATTAAATTAGCCAAAAAGCAGCCACATCGGGACTAAGGTGTTCCCAAAGAATCACAATCCTTTCAAATCCTCTGAGATAGTTTCAGAAGAAAAAACTTCTCTAAACTTACTAACTGAGGTATATGTATAACTATGTATGTTACGTTAAAGGTATATTTATCACAGAGGCGTAGTTCTGACCTTGAATCCTGTTACCAACTGGACACAACCGGGGACAATTCATCACACACCCCATTGTATTGTGTCCACTAACGCACGTGACGTCATCGGTAGTCTAGTCACGTTATCGACACATTGAAAAGCGTGTGTTGCCCTATAGGTAATTAATCAATTGTGAATAGAATAGAATAGAATAATATTTATTTCTGAGTGAATGGTACATTAAGATCTTAATATTAAACAGTTTCATAAACATAAACTACCGTTGCCAGTGTAGAAATATAACAATTTGCATAAAAAGCCAAAGTGGCGAAGTTTTACTAGGCCGCAACAATATAATAATGAAAAAAAAAGGCTAAATAAAAATAAATATCCCAATTAATGTAATTATAATATGATTTTAATACAATATCAAGTTCAAAAGTAGAGTGAAAAGTCAAAGTTTACTTATTATATAATGTCGAATGATAAAAAAATACATGTCAATAGGTATACATACACACAAAGTATTAATAAAAATATAATGTCAAAAGGAGATGTTTCATTTTCGGCCATAAGATGTACATTTATTGAAAAAGAGAAAAAAATACCACGAACTTAGGAAAAATATTCTTTCGTGAATTTAAGCCTGATTTGCTGTGCACAAAAGTAATAGTTTTTCAATTATTGCCCCATTCTATTCAACATGGCGTCTTCCAGTTTGCAGTTTGCTTTCGTTCTGAAATCATGTCACACAAAAACATAATAATATCACATCGACATTAAATTACGAAAAGTATGTGTTTTTGTAATTCATTATTATTAGTCTCATAAACATAATTTTCAACTAATTTTAAAGCAAGTGAGGTGATTTATCGTTAATTAAAACGGATATAATAGGTACTACTTTTATAGAGAGTGTACTTCTGAACGAAAAATTCAAAATGACATTTTGTTCTGACAAGTGACAAAACCCATCAGTGTCAGTCAGTCAGTCTCGTTCGTCTCGTATTTTCTAACGTTTTATGAAAACAGAACAAAACAAATACGAAAGCATCGAAAAAAATAAGTTCTGATAAACAATTATTATCAAATAACAATTTCTAGGTTATGTAAACGTCATCTCTACAACCTGTCATGGCTTTCATAACTCTCGCGGCAAACGTCAAACATTTTAAATTTTTATTATGTGCATAAAAACCACCTATTACTATTTAAAAAATGTTACTTTATTCTATTCAGGGGATTGTTTCCCACCTTACCTGAAAGGTACAGGTCATGGCCGGAGTCCCATAAAAAAATGAAACATCTCCTTTATAATTAAAAAATTCATTAACTGATTAGAAACAGTTGTCTAAAAGCCATTCAAATATTGTTTTCCTGATTTTTTTATTGGGCAACACTGATGCGTGGGTGTAAATGGTTAAAGATTTTGTTTGCCATGCAATTGGAATTCCTGCTATACAGTGTGAATGGTATTAATTAAACACTATCTACGTCCATAGTCATATCATAATATCACGCCTGTAAACCCAAGAGGATGAGACAGAGGTAATAACTGAACACCCAAAATTCGTCAGTTATATTTAAGACGCAATGTAGTTGGGACGAGCCTGTTGCCATCAACCGGGCACAAATTCAGACTTCGAGGCTGCGACTGAGAAATTACACATAGACACATCTTAATCCTGATCGAGGAATCTAACCAAGTCAGGATACGAAGTGGACGCAAGCATGACCAGCCAGGTCCACATCCTCGGCAGCCGTTCTTGCCTAGGCCAACAAGGGAGTCGATATTCATCTATACAAATAAATAAAATTGAAGTGTCTGTTTGTAATATTAAAATAACCGCCTTCTACTACATGCATATGAATGCTTATACGGTACATATACCAAAATAACATTTTTTTTTAATTTTTGTCTGTCTGTATGTCTGTCCGTCTGTCTGTTTGTCAGTCTGTTTGTTCAAGCTAATCTCTGGAACGGCTGGACCGATTTTGACGGGACTTTCACTGGCAGATAGCCGATGTAATAAGAAATAACTTAGGCTGCTACTATTTTAGAAACATTCTTATTCCACGCGGTTGAAGTCGCGGGCACAGCTAGTATGTGTAAAATTCAAATTACCCGGTATGGGAAGAGGAGTTACGGACGAAGCTTACATACTTGCTACTTTACAAGCTTTTGTGGCAGTGAGTGAGCAAAGATTAAAATCGCGAAATTGTCGATATGTGGCATGTTGGCTCAGCAATCTTTGTGTCGATAGTCGTGTCAGCGCCTTAGACAAGGTACTTTTATTGTTTGTTTAATAAATGCCGTCAAATATCTTACAATTTAAAAATAATAATTATTTCTTATTGTTTACAATGTAGCAACAAAGTTTTATTAAAATCCGTTTTGTAGTGACTAACAAACATCCATTTTTCCATAATTAATCACAAACTTCTGCGTTTATAATATAGGTACAAGTAAAAAAAACATAACTTAAGATTGACGTCTACAAGCTGAATTGAGTGAAATCATAAAAAAATAAAAGATAAGTGTCTCCTTTTTAGATACAAGTAGAATACATTGACATCTTCTAAATAGCTCTTTAACAGATAACAAAGAAGGTTCGCCCTTAACGCTGATAATAAGCAGTCATTTGAAAGGATTCTTATTCACTCTTCAATTTTATTGTTATTAAAATAACTTTTATGGAACATAAAAGGGGTTGAATAAAGAAGCTTTATTATGGATTCATTTTTACTTTGTCTGAAAAGATTCGCACAGCGAACATGATTTAAGGGGATGAAGTTAAAATTAGGTGTTTTTATACAGGTTGAGTGTGGTTATCTAGATCTTGACTCCATCGCTGATCTAGTGGCCGCAAGAGCAACTGTCAATAGCATTTGTATATATTTACTGTTCAGCATAGTATAACAAGTCATCATCATCTGCCTAGCCTTTTCCCAAAACTATCTTGGGGTCGGCTTACAGTCGAACCGGATGCAGCTGAGTACTAGTATTTTACATGAAGCGACTGCCTATCTGACCTCCGCAGACCACAACCCAGTTACTGGGTTATACGATACCCCTTGGTAAGACTGGATGTCTCTTGGCTTCTGACTACTCGTAACGACTGTCACAAATCTACAAATAACAGCCGGGCTTAACGTGCTTTCCGACTCCGAGGCCCGGAGGAAACTCGGTATGTAATGGTCACCTATCCACGGACCAAACTTGGCAAGCACGGCTTAGGAAACCTTTTTGTTTTTTTTTTTTTTGACGGTTGGGATATCATCAAATGACTTCTCCCGCTCTGGGCGGAGCGGGAGGGAGTGTCAGACTTGACTGACTAAAACCCACCCATGTTCCTTCTTAGCCCTTTGTGTTCCAGGGCCGCGGTATCTCTTTCGAACAACCCGCAGCCCAAACCTAGGCTACTTAGGTTACCTTAAAGATAGACCCATGCGGCTGTTATTATTTAGCCACAAGCTCCTGATATTATAGCAAGTAATGGTATAAAAAACACAGGATGAAAATATATGTACCCATTGCAGTTAGTGAGTAATTTCTGCTACACAATACTTCCAAAGAAAAAGTTTTTGCCGACACCTGCATTTGAACCTATCATGACGGTGTCAGGTTCATATATTTCCTGCGAGTCAAATACCGCCTACGTTTGTAATTAGTCCCTATGTGTGTGTATTAAGGTTTCATTTACCAACAATTAGGTGATTACACAGCGTTTCATGGTAATATCAAATTGGATATCGGTCATCATGTTACACTGTTTGTGTCAGCTTTCTCGCTTATACAGTAGGTTTATTTTCTTGCTCGACAATAGGGGTGCGGACTGGGTAAAGAAAACGACATTCTATTTGTCCGTCAGACAGGTAATACAAAAATATTAGACACGTATTTTTTGTTTTATCGAAATATCAAAAAATTACTTTGTTAAAACTCATTAAAGTTGGAGAGTGGGGGCTCACTACGTCACAAGTAGGTATTAAACTTACCTGAATGAGACGTCATGCGCCATTTCAACTCAATATATCTCCGTAATTTTATGACCACGTGAAAAAAGCAAAAAATACGTGTCCAATACTTTTCAATAAACTACCCGACGGACAAAGAAAAAAAAAATGTGATCACCCCTATTACAGTAGAAGGTATATCATATAGCAGAGGACATCTTTTGGTTGGCATGACGATGATAATGCTGAATATATGTATAGCTATACAAAGTGATTCTGTAAATTGGGGCAGTATGGGGAATTGGGGAGCTCCGAATCCGTAAGAGATACCGGGAAACTGCCTTAGGAGACTTTAGCTCTTTTCTTTGTGATAGCATTCTTTGCGATCTGTTTGCGGATGGATGGATGAAGATTTTATTGGTATGTCAGAAGTACTGCGAGAGGAATTTATGAAAGTGTTGTTAACCTTCTTTTATGTGTCATGTTTTTTCTTATTAATGTTTCTACTTAATTTGATTTACTTGTTTGTATATGTGTTAATCTTAGTTACTGTAATTGGTTGTAAAAGCAACCGTTGTAATTAATTAAATAAATAAATAAATAAATAAATAGCAATATTAGCATACCCACTTAATTTTTCGGTCAAGTGTGAGTTGTCCATAAAAATAAAATATTAAATCAAAAATGGTACTTATGAGTGAAGGGAGCAAGGCTTTCAAAATACTGAGCCTTAGTATTTGTAGTTTAAAATTATCTTATTGATGAAAAACATCAAAGAACCTTCCACAATTACTTGGTCTGACGAAAAATTCTTTATTTCAATGAAAATCCTGTACATTATCGTAATTACCTATAGCTTTATTCCCCGGGGTGTCGTGCCAGAAATCTTCGAAATGCCGAAAACCACCACTCGAGAAAGTAATGTTTCTTAACTTTATTATTAGTATGATGCACATAATTCAAATAAACATTTCTTCCGCCCGCGCCGTAAAAAACAAGAGGTCACCTCCTGCGGTAGACGCATTATCTGAACTAACTACTTTAAAGTAGGTAAGTATGTACTATCAAAACAGTAAAAAGCTTTCTTTGAAGAGCGTATAAATTAATTACTAAATACCACTGAGGTATTACTACTACCGCTTTGCGGTGAGCTGTACTGCAACTATCCAGTGAGTATCCAACGCCCGCAAAGACATGTCGTGTTTAGCTCGCATGAATAACAACATCAAAATGCCTGGTTGTATACTTAAAGACTGCCGTAAACACTCCAAAAAATCAAAAAAAAAGTGATGGTCTATCATATCATCAATAGGTAGACATTTAAACGTTTAAAACTCTGATTTAAAGTTTTTGCGATGTAACAATGCTCACGAGAATCGGGTTGCCGGGCGCCGCCATTTTGCAATAAAACACAGTTACACTACGTTGAACGAAACGCGTAAGCGCCAAGAAATTCCTGGCGTTTATGACGTTTTGGTCGCGAGAGAACTATTCCCTCTATGCGATCTAGCGCTGCATGTTGTAATAGTTTGGCTATACGACATAACTATTGTTTTAGCGCTGCAGCGAACTTTAGTTCTAACTCTTACCAAAATGAAGCAAATCTTTGGTTCGGCGTGTCTGTTCTATATGCTAGTAATATAGTTCAATGCTAAATACCAGACAAGAGAGTTTTGATTGAAATGTGTTGCAACCTGCTGTCAAAAACACCCCTAACTCGCACAATATGTGTGCTAAACGAAGTGCATGAGAGACTTGACCTATTCTCTTGCAATCTGAGTGAATTCGCAAAAGTTTTGTTGAATTATGTTAGTTACATTTAAATATTAATATTCTATTTTGATTTTTAATTTTTAAGTATTAGTATTTTGTTTTGATTTTTAAGTATTAGCCGCAAGTTTATTTTTTCAATTTATTTGGTGTGTGTTTGCAAACCACTATTGTATTGGGGTTATCCTGTAATGATAGTGTGTAAGATAAATAAATAAATAAATAAATGTTTACTTTATTTTTAGGCTTACGTGCGTGGTGTTATATTTTTTGTATTTTACATGAAATATTTTAATAGTAGAGACTTTTTAATTAGCGACCACTTCTGCTCACGGCTAACGAATTGACAAAACATCGAGACTTTACTTCTAACTTCTAAATATAAATGTTCTGATTGTAACAAATTCCCTAACCGATCGACCGAAATCGTTGCGTACACAGAAAAAATCTAGTACCTAAACAAATATTTACAGAGTTTGATATAGTTTAATTTTCGTTATTTATTAAGTAAGGTTTCAGGTTCAGGTTTCAGGTTCAGGTTCAAGATTCTCCAACAACATACACCGTGTAAATCACCTCATCACGAAGCCGTCAACCAAGCATTCTGTACATTAAACTAAGTAACTTTACGCAAAAATTATTGCTGGGAAACAACTTTTTTTGGGGGGTGTAAAATCATGTTTTGTGGTAGAACTCAATGCAATGCACTCAAAACATTGTGCTGATGGACGGAATGAATAGTACGGGGGTCGTGGAGGTGTTTAAAGCAAAAATCTTACATAAAAAATATGTATTTAAAAAAATACTTGTCAAAAAGTTGGAACTTTGACCCCTAATATCTCCGTAACTAGAAGGTTCCCAAGTACGGTGTAAAACAAAAAAATGATCGTAATGACAGGGAGAACCAGTGCCTTTCGGCTTCGTTAAGAGGTGTTTGCACCCTTTAATTACAGCATGCGTAGTATGAGCACTGTAGAAACGAGTTTTGTCTACGGAAGAATCGACACAATGACGGATAGACATTGACAATGTGTCAGTTTATCGATTATTCCGTCGACATAACCCGTTTCTACAGTGCTCATGCTACGCGTGCTGGAATGGTAACAGAAGGTAATCACGAGTCTTCTATGAAAAACAACGTATCAGATACATACAGCCATGCACAACATTCTTATAAAAAAGTAAGTTAAACAACAATCCTTGAATTTAAAACTTACTTTTGACATCATAAAATTACATTCTTAAAAAAACTATATTGAGCTTTCGATGTGATAAAAGTTAAAAGAAAAAAATAAACACCGTAAGTCTAATATGTAATAAAAGAAAAAAATTAGTTGTAACTTTGGGAGTTGACTGTACCGTACAAAGAAACAGTTGAAAATTATGGTTTGCGAAAAGGGACTCCTCAATTTATGAAGATTGAAATAGTTACGAAATAGCACTGCTTGTCACTTTTTTAGCGCTTGTTTTGTTTAGTTGTCCAAATGGGAAAGTTACCAGATGGGACGTAGCCGAAAATTCATGTCCTAAAAACATATTCCTATTCATTCTATTGTTTTTTTCGGAGAGAACTTAAAGAAAGAAAGTAAAAAAAAGTATAGTAGTGAAGGGAAGTGTCTTTGAAAGTCCTATCAGGACGCACCGGCTTGTAATCATATAAATTTTAGAACACAGTGCCCTGGACCAATACCTACCTAAATCTAATAAATCTATGAAGCACCATGTGTATAAAATACACGTGATCACGAAATAAAAGTAGGGCCTGGTATTTTTTTTCCACGTAACAGCACGGTTTGCAACGTTTTAAAACATATACTTAAGAATTTATGTAGGTAGGTGCAATCAAACATAGCATTTGCTTGCTGAGTGCCCAGTTGCTGTGTCACATTGTTTCGTCTAATCGGCAAATTCAAATTGTTCGAATGTCAGCCATATTGTGAAATAATACAAAGTATAATTAATTTTAGACGTTGTTATGTTGGTTAAACGAAATCCGCTGATTACAAAACCATAATCATTTTGCAGATCAATTTTAGCTAAATACTTATTTGATAGGTACTGGCTTTTGTCCGCGGATTCACCCGTATGGATATCGAAAATTATCTAACGGGTACGAATTGTCTAGAAATAAGATCACGTAACATTACGCCTGTTTTCCTTGAAGGCTTAGGCATAGGTGTACCTGATATTACACTTACATTTTGCCATTCACGTTTAACTTCTGTATAGTAAGGGGCCAGCCTATTGCCATCAACCACCCCGTCGAGAGAAAGTCTTGATAGAAAAACCCAATATCAAAAGTGATAATCACGAATTTCTCGTGAGTTCCTGGATTCAATTCCCGTGTAAGACAGGCAGACTTCGGAAAATAAATATCCCGTATTATCTTAACCCAGGTCATGTTCTGCCTTCAGCCGTATTCGTTCAGCTATTAAGCTAAGAAAGGGGCACATGTATACAGACAGGAAGGCAGAGTTTCTTTTGATTACAAACTGTGTCTGCGGCGCAAAATCTAATCAAATATACTAATAATAAAGCTGAAGAGTTTGTTTGCTTGAACGCGCTAATCTCAGGAACTACTTAGTCCTGGAGATTTGAAAAATTATTTCAGTGTTAGATAGCCCATTTATCGAGGAAGGCTGTAGGCTATTTATATCATCACGCTACGACCAATAGGAGCGGAGCAGCAACTAAAAATGTTGCGAAAACGGGGAAAATGTGACGCAGACGATGTTGCGCGGGACAGCTAGTTGGAAAATAAATAAGAGGTAGTCTTTGAAGTTATAAGTTTTTTTTTATAGTTATAAGTTATAACAGAAAAATTATGTTGGTATTGTACTTACCTACCAGATTTCATACTCCTAAATACTAAACAAATATCTAAGTCTTTATTCTTGTTTCAAAATCATCACATTGTGGTCCACTTACAAACACATTAAACCTCTATTTGATGAATTGACAGCCAGACAAGTAAACCGTAATTAATAACTAACGTTCTTTCTTCCTTTGTGAATCAGTATTGGAACATTTGGAAAGGCATAAATTCTTTATTTAATGGGAAACAAACTATGGACAATAGCCGGTCGACAGGCCATATGTAATATTTTACCGAATTCCTAAGAAACGATAAAATATCAGATTTATAAGCGTAACTTACAATAGCAGAATCACATCTGGTTGCGATAAACCTCGGTCAGGAATACCCAAATGGATCCTTAAAACAATAGAGACGTTGGCACAAAGACGGCAATAAAAGAACCCTGTGAAAGCGTGGGAAGATGTCAAAGCGTCCGCTTGGGAGGATGTTCTTGGAGATGAAGGAAAGGCTGTTTTTTTTTTTAGACCACGGAAGGGTTCGGATGTGTGAGGCTAGTGGAGCTAAGTTAGGGTAGGTTTAAGACCTTAAAGTTTTAAGACGTCCTAGCTTAGGCTAGTGAAGTTAGCATGGTCTCGGTACCAAGATGGGCAAGGGAAGGGTCCGAGAGGGGCGATGCCTGCTAGGGCTGCGGGACTGTTCGAAAGTGATACCGTGACCTTGGAACACCAAGAGCTAAGAAGGAACATGGATGGGTTTTAGTCAGTACCAGTCTGACACTCCCTTCCGCTTCGCCCAGAGCGGGAGGAGTCATTTGATGATTTCCCATCCGTAAAAAAAAGGCATTGCTATTGTAAGTGTGTTTAGCAATGTATATGTAAATATGATTTCGTTATTTTCAGATCAGTCTTCCCTCTTAACTTCGATGCAGATGCCTCTTAACTGCAAAAACATCGCGTCTCATCCTCTCCGCTTGGATGGACCGACCCAAATAAATACAGTCTGTTTACGGCTATTCTACCTCTGCAACCTTCAGTCCAGTGGAAACCTTATTTTCATGACAATAAAGTAAAGATCACAATAATTTTGGTAGACTTGTCAGCTTCGATCAATTGATCGAAGCTTGTCAGCGATAGCAATGTGCTAGCAACCTTACGAGTATAAATATCACTGTGAGAGTATTACAGCTATTCAGAGCGGAGGTAAAATAGCTGCTAAAGAACTGTATGTAAGTTCTGTGTGTGGCACCGATGACATTTATGGAGACTATCCCTTGTTTCATTGTTTCTGACATTGTCGTTTCAGTTTGGTGGTTTATATAAGTCCAATGAATTAAGTATTTTATTATTACATTTCGGACCTCGGTTCTGTTTTATTTTTAGAATAGACAGTTACCTACCTATACGTAATAGCAGTGTATTGCGCTCTCAATTTTTTTGCGTTCTACAGAAAAGTCTGGTGAGTCGTACTCGTTTCTGGTACACGTGTATGAACGTGAAAATGGCGAAACGATTAGGTATTTTGGGTTTCTGCCTACACTACAAAATGCGTGACATTATGTTTAAAAATAGCGAGTACATAAAGGTTGTACCATTTTTTTTATTAAGTAGTTATTCATTCACTTTCTTTATTAAGGACTAGCTGGCCCCGGCATGCGTTGCAATGCACTTTTTCCTACCTTTCTCACCTTTTAAACCTTCCCTGGACTACAACAAACATTTCAAAACCAAAATCAGTTGAATCGGCCCAGCCGTTCTCGAGTTTTAGCGAGACTAACGAACAGCAATTGATTTTTAT
Source organism: Cerastis leucographa (assembly GCA_963082945.1). Lineage (NCBI taxonomy): Eukaryota > Metazoa > Arthropoda > Insecta > Lepidoptera > Noctuidae > Cerastis > Cerastis leucographa. Next base: position 9,340,673 of record OY720361.1, read on the forward strand.
ATATAAGATTAGGTTTTTAGAGAGCGAAGATAGGTACTAGGGCGTCAGGCCCGGACTCTGCCAAAGCGAAGACCTGTTAAGATGTGCGAAGCGGAGAAGAGAAGAGATGCTTAGAAACTAGGCTGTCTCCACCAAAGATTCGTTGTGCTGACCTTAACAAATATGAGACATCTCATCTCTTCCGCACAAGTGCTCAACCGTTTCTACTAAAGCTAAGCGGCAACGAGAAGAGAGCGAAATTATAATGTGTTTTACAATACATCTCCTCTCGTATCCAGTTCGGTGGAATCCGGACCTTATGCATGACGAAATTCACCATCTCCTTAGACAATTCCTTGCTTGCCATATTAGCTCTATAAGAGTAGAGGCATACCTGGACAACCGATTACCACGCAGTCACTGGCGCCACTTTCAGACTTTCTCTTCGGTACTCATTTTATATTTTATTTATTCGCGAGGTGTTACGCAAATTCCCGAAACCCCCCTTAACAATACTACTACTCCCTTAACTACACTATAAATAATTAAATCGCTTCAGACAATTTTTTCGAATTTGCATCGTTTAGTTCGATACGCGCTCCACCTAGATAAATTAGCAAAAAGTTTTCTTCGGGTCTCAGAACAGCGCCATCTCTGGGTAATGTTGTAAGTTACATTGTCTTGAAATTCCCTTCTCTCAACTGTTTCAGTTGAGCTTGGGCATTAGACTGCTCCCAGGAGTTTTAGTTTCAATGCTGGAGTACAGATGTCGTGGATTTCAAAAGTATCAATTCAAGATTTTGCATTATTTATTGCTAGTCTTAACGAATGTTGATAGAGACGATGGAGAGAGTTTTTGTCAAATGTATGAGTATAGTTGAATTCAGAATAAGAATAAATTTATTAAACCATTGTTACAGTCATTTTCTTAGTCTAACATCTTAAAGGATATCGGTAACAAGTTTTATTTTGACGGCGGTTAGTGGTTTTAAACTTGGCTGCGCCTGTATCTTGGGGGCCGAAATTGCGATAAATTTATATTAAAAACATAATTAGATATTGTACCTACTAATTAGAAATTTTGGTAAATAACAAAACATTTTGATAAATTGGATTAACGTAAATTTACCGTAATTTGTATTTTAATGTTTCGTTCAACATTAGTAACAGATAAAATCAGTAAATTTATAATTTATTAGACTATGCTAGACTAGGCTTCGCACGCGTGGAGTTCGGTCACTGACCCACGGGATTGAACTAATGGGATAAAAAGTATCCCATGTGTTAATCCAGGTTATAAACTACCTGTGTGCCAAATTTCATCCAAATCCATTCAGAGTAGTTTTTGCGTGAAAGAGTAACAAACATCCATCCATCCATCCATACTTACAAACTTTCGCGTTTATAATATTAGTAGGATTAATAGTGTCTCAAGTAGGTACACGTGATAGAGAACTGATAGCAGAGATTCGTAGCAGCTCGTAGGTGCTTCGTAGCAGTCGTAGCAACAAACAATCTGTGCCTCGTAGCATTTCACTCGTCTGTTCGTTGCACATTATGGCTACCTTCGCCTCATTTATCTATTTATCTATATAAATAAAAATCAATTGCTGTTCGTAAGTCTCGCTAAAACTAGAGAACGGCTGAACCGATTTGGCTGATTTTGGTTTTAAATTGTTTGTCGTAGTCCAGGGAAGGTTTAAAAGCTGAGAAAGGTAGGGTAGGGTAGGTAGGTAGGTAGGTAGGGTAGGGTAGGTAGGGTAGAAAGGTGGGTAGGGTAGGGTTGGGTAGGGTAGGGTAGGGTAGGAAGGTAGGTAGGTAGGGTAGGGTAGTGTAGGGTAGGTGGGGTATGTAGGGTAGGTAGGTAGGTAGGGTAGGGTAGGTAGGTAAGTAGGGTAGGGTAGGTAGGTAGGGTAGGGTAGGGTAGGTAGGAGGGTAGGGTAGGGTATGGTAGGTAGGTAGATAGGGTAGGTAAAAAGTGCATTGTAACGCATGCCGGGGACAGCTAGTTGTATTATAAATTGAAGTTAAACATAACGTAATCATGAATTAGTTAATACCTATGAGATAAACAGTAACCCGTGGCAAGCTTTATAATAACTTTGAGTGCATAGGACTTATCAGCACCAGATGAATAAATACTACTTAGTACCTATTAATTCCATGCAAAAAAGTAATTTTAATCTGTCGAAGTGACTCATTTTTATTTTTGCCACTGAGAATGGACAAATTTTCATAAAATCTTATAAATTCAAGTTTTACATCGAACATTAGTTTATAATCACGCTATTGTTATGAATAAATTCCGATAAACTTCGAAGTACATTCTGTAATGAACAATAGTTTGTAAAGGCATCTTACTACAAAATGGCTGCAGAAATTCATGACGGCGGTGAAAAAAAATTGAAGGTTATGTTTAAGAAAGTGGGTTACATTGAGAAAGATTATGGCCCTTATGAACACCATGAAAAGAAAGCGCAGTTTAGAAGTCAATGCAAGAAAATACCTGTTATGAACAAACGGATGGAGAGTGGCGTTGATGTTATTTGTACAGAAAACAGAATAATAAAAATCGCTAAGGCTGTACGGAAAACAATCAAGCGAGAGAATATGGTCACCGACAAATTTATCGAAGATGTCGAATCGATGGTCAAATGCTTCAAACCAGAACTTGACAAAATGCAGGAGCTGTTTGACAGTATACTGAAGAAGTTGCCAGAAATCCAGCTGGAAATTTCTGCAACAACATGTTGATCTAGTCTCTTGTCATTTCTGTTTACATAGCTTTGTTTAGCGGTATTTATCTTTATGATATTAACAAACATTACCTGTTGTGGTCCGTTACTTGAGAAACAATCGAGTACAAGTATTTTTCATTTAAATGAGAAAGGTCTTTACCACATCTCTACATCTCTACAAATAAATGAATTTGAAGTGTCTGTTTGTAATTTTAAAATAACAGCTTTTTACTACATGCATGCATATGAATGTATATAGGGTACATAAAGGGTGTTAAACACCTCTTAACGAAGCCGAAAGACACTTGTTTTCCCTGTCATTGCGAAATTTTTTTTGTTCTACACCATACCTGGGAACCTTCTAGTTACGGAGATATTAGGGGTCAAAGTTTCAACTTTTTGACAAGTATTTTTTTAAATACAAGTTTTTAATGTAAGATTTTTACTTTAAACACCTCCACGACCCCCGTACTATTCAATCCGTCCATCAGCACAATTTTCAGTGCGTTACATGGAGTTCTACCACAAAACATGATTTTACACCCCCCAAAAAAAAGGCAAAATGTTGGTGTACGTACTATTAAGTACTGCCCTGCCTAACACTTCTGGGATTACAGGCGTGTTGTTATGTTATGAAGGAGATATATTGTATAAACATCGTGAGGTAACCAGCATGTCCTTACAACTAAAATGAAACAAGGTGTTGTTATGCATTCGCGTCAAAATTCAGGAGATTGTTACAAAAGACATAAATAATTAATTAAAATAACGCTACCTAGTTAATTATTAATAAACGCGGATTTTTTGGTTGTTTAAGTTTGTCAGTATAACCCCCTTAACGTGGTTTAGGGAATAGGAAATTATCGAATAAACGTTTGAGATTGTTTCTATGTGTGAAACCGCGGTTATAAGGCAAGGATCAGACGGGCCGCGTTTAAAACACGCGTGGTTCACACATACCGATTTCCGTAAATAAGAAAAAAAAGAAAAATAACCTACCTATTTTATTATTGATTCGGGTCGAGAATCATTAGCATATTTACCTCCTTGAGTTTGACGAGGATGCAAAACAACAGCTGGTATACTAATAAGCTGATTATGTTTGTGCTACGCTTTCATTAGTTATGTATGTTACCAAATTATTGGCTTTTGCCCAGCAGTGAACCGTTGCAAATAAGTTTTTTTTCACGTCACCAGTCTACAAGGTGGCAATACTGCAGAACAGGAGTATCTCAAGGTGACCTCAAATGAATTTAAGGTCCCTAACCATGGCTTACAACTAAACTATAAGTAATAAAAGGCTAGAACTTTGTAATGTATAAAATGGTACCACCCATTATTGTTACAAAATTCAGTGGTGCTTTTGTAAAATATGTTACCGAAACCATAAATCTTCTACAGTCCTGAAAAAAGAATAGTGACTTAAAAGAACCTCGTCTATTCAATCCCATTCTTCTCCTCCAGATTTTTGCCAAACATTTCCTATTTGACTAATCGAATAATAAGACTGTATGTACAATCGAGCACAAAACACTAATAAATCGAGTTTGGCGGCTATATATCACATCGGTGGCAGCTGAGTCGGCAAGAGGTTGCATATTATAATGACATTCGTGGGACGAGCGTACGTAGTACAATTTGAGAAACATTATCAAGAGTAGTTTCGGAAGATTGCTTTATAATCTTTATCTTTTACCTCAATATGTATTTGTCACTAGGAGGAGCTTGTGGCTAAATAGTAACAGCCGCACGGGTCGATCTTTAAGGATAAGCCGTGCTTGCCGAGGTTGGTCTGTGGATGGGTGACCATAATTACATGCCGAGTTTCCTCCGTGCCTCGGAAAGCACGTTAAGCCGTTGGTCCCAGCTGTCATTTGTAGATCTTTGACAGTCGTTACGAGTAGTCAGAAGCAAAAAGTCTGACATCCAGCCTCACCAAGGGTGAACTGGGTAATACGATACCGTATTACCCAGTTACTGGGTTGTGGCGGTCAGATAGGCAGTCGCTTCATGTAAAATACTGGTACTCAGCTGCATCCGGTTAGACTGGAAGCCGACCCCAAGATAGTTTGGGAAAAGGCTAGGCAGATGATGATGATGTATTTGTCACTAGCTTCGAGTTTCTAAATGAATTAAGTTTATTATACAAACTTTATTTTACACCCCGACATTAACAGATTTTTTGAAAAATCCTATTTCAACTTTACTTAATTTTATTTTTAGATTATTAAATCATATTTTTGTCTCAATCGTTGCATAGCAGAAATAAAGAATTACAGGTCACACATAATTCTTACTAATGTCGAGTTTAAAATCTAAGTTCGTTAACGATATATCTAATCGGTGGCAGCTGAGTCTGCAAGAGGTTGCATATAATGACGTCACTCGTTCGCGGGACGCGTACAATGCCTTCATTATGCCTTAACAGCTTGCTTACCATTGTGCGGACTGTCTGCCTGCTAATGGAAATAGACCGTTGGCAGTTGGTACTGACATCGAGTCCATTTCACTATTTTTGAGATGGAATTTTGTGGCGTGATTTTAATTTTAGTGAGAGGTTTTTGTAATCAGTAATAGGCTGGCAAATAAGGAATTTCGAATTGCTAATGGCCTGAACAAAGTTGGCGCAAAAGAGATAAGGTGTATTGGCGGAATATTCAAAATGGTTTATTATGATTTATTATAAACTTGATGATGCGAATATATTAGACGACATTGGAAATACTACATAATATTTTTTTCAACACACTTGCTCATAAAGTGGCTTTAAGGTCACCGCAATTAGGCACAGAATGACACCCATAATCAAACTGTGACTTTTTCATTACTTTATCTCACTAGTGAGTTATAGTTTTATTTTTTTTATTGGTTGAGGTGCTTTGTTTTTAAAAAAGGGTTTATTCAAAAAAAAAAGATCGTGTTCAATACAACAAATAAATTAATGTTCCTATTGCTTGCTCATTTCATGCAACTTCTTATTTAAATAGATATTTTTAACTCGTACGTGTTTAATAAATAAAACTTTCACTCAAATATAACTTTTGTTTTCTCTGTAATAAAAGAAAACTTTAAATTCCCCATTTTGTACGTGGCAGAATAAGCGTAACCCTATGCGCGGAAAATTAAAAAAAATCCTCATCCCATCATTTAGTTTGTGGCTGATCGCAATGCGCGCGCATAGGAAAACTGATTAATTTTTCCCGCCAAAGCGAATCATTTTTCACAACAGACTCGTTTCCACTGTTGAAATTGAAGTTATTTATTAATTAAAATGTCTACAAGTAGGTACTAGTTACGAAGAAAATTATTTATGTTGTACACCGCCCGATATAAACCCGATATGTGAAGCCCTGAACGTTATGGAAAGTTTACTACCTGAAAACTCCAAGGAAAAATATCTATTTAGTAGACTAAATAAAATGAGTATTTATTATTATTTTATTCACAAGTGTGTTGAAAAACCTCGTATGATACACGTGTGTATTGGTGATTACCGTCCTCGGCTCTCTTAAGACCCTCACCTAACGGCTCGGGTCTCAATGGCGCCTCAGCGGTAATCACCAACATTACACACTAGTAACATAATGTACTATTTAACCCATGACCTTTATCGTACTCAAATATTTTATGAAAATAATAACTTTGCAAAAAATAATAACTTAAATAACCTTGTTACTGTAACTACTCCCACACGATCTCCCGTAACGAACTTTCAACCGTAATAGGTACAACCACGTACAACAGCGTTGGCTCATTTTGAGTAATCAGCACTAATTACGGTTATTATCCGTACACGAAGCATACAACACTTGTGTACATGTGTGTACGTTAGTGGCTATATACAGAGTGCTTCCAATTTGCGATCTCTGCCGAGAGTGGTACCGTTTATTGGGACTGAAGCCGAGAGACTCTTATTGGAACTTAGAAATGGGTGCTAAAATATTGTGTTCTAGTTTCTTTTTGTAAAGTGGTGAAGATATTGTTGCATTTTCACATGTTTCTACATTGATACTAGTAGTGATAGTATGATTTAAAAGAAAAACATAATTTCGGGTCATATTGGGGTTTAAATGAATGAATTTAGGGCGAGGTCCAATGAAACTGAACACTTGATTTAGATGACTTGCAGTCTGATTAATTAGTGGAAATCATAATACTAAGCAAGCTTCTAAGAAACCTCAAAGCCTGCGACATTTTTTTTACATAGTTTGTATATTTAACTAAAGTTACTAAAAATAAGTGAACGTTCTACTGACTGTGCAGACTAGAATTAGGTGTCTCTGGTTAAAAACGGTAGTATTTTAACCACCACCCACAGGGGGTGCCCTTAGCGTGCAGTCGCTTAGTTTGTAAGTTTTTATACCCTGGCTGGAGGCCTTACTCTAGGCACCCACAGGATAGTCCGGTTAAGCAGACGACAACCTCATAGGTTGAACTGCCAGATGCCATTCATTAAAAAAAAAAAAACCACCACCTGAATAAATATATAATGAATAAAATCATAAATATAATACAGAAAACTTACCGGGAATCTAAGCCGGGAAAGCACACAAAGAAATGTACCTATCTATGTCTATACTTTATCTTTTAGAATTGATATGAAAGAGAATTTTGTCAAGGGTTGGAGATCAAAAAGGCATAATATTAAACCTTCGTTGTTTTTTGAACAATAGGAAGCCAAACCATGATTATTGGAGAGTTGCGATTCGACGAATAAAAGCGAATTGTGGGGGAAATTAGAATGAATATTTCGTACTAGCTGTGCCCGCGGCTTCGCCCACAAGAGCGAGTATTCTTTTGGCATTTTCAAGGAGCATCACATGTGTAAACGAACCCCCGAGCGGAACAGGACGTAGTTGAATGATACAATGATACTACGAAACAGTCTTTTAATTCACATGAACTGCTCAAACAAAAATAATATTTTACAGTCAGTACCAAAACCCAAGAGTTGCCCGCGAAACCGGCCAAGCGCTCTTTTTCGTTTGACCCCGTAAAATCTTTTCTTTTAGCATGGGGAGAAGTAGTGCTCTGATTGGTTCCCGCCATTTTTCGTCCATCGATTACAAAGCGACCACTTATATTATAAAACCGACCAAGTGCGAGTCGGACTCGCGCATGAAGCGTTCCGTACCATTATTTATAAAAACGAGCAAATCACCTTTTTGTGTGGGAGCCCCCTTAAATATTTATTTTATTCTGATTTCAGTATTTGTTATTATAGCGGCAACAGAAATACATAATCTGTAGAAATTTCAACTGGCTAACTATCACGGGTCATGAGATACAGCCTGGTGACAGACGGACGGACGGACGGACAGCGAAGTCTCAGTAATTTTCAGCGAAGTCTCAATAAGTTTGACGCTTTGGGTACGGCACCCTAATAAAAGGGTAAAGTGGCCAGTGTAAAATAATAAAATGACGAATATCGATTAAAATAATCAATTAGGAAAATCAAAATTAACAAATCCTAGCCCATGGGAACGTGAAGACATAATACACTCATGTGCGGTCTTGTTTTAGGTTTTATCAATGGTTTATTTTGAGCGAATTTTGAGTTACTTTCCGATATTCTGTAGTTGTACGAGTAATTGTTTATATATTTCAACTAATAAAATTAATCTTGTATAAATCCGTGTATTAAAATAAATATTTTTGATGAAATAAGTATTTGGATGATTTGACTTGTTGATACAGAGTTGTCTATTATTATTTATATATGTATGTATTATCAATTACTAATTCCGAAGGCCTGTTTCATTGTTTCCCGACAGCAACTGCCCATCAGATAAATTATTCGACGACGTGGTTGGCACAGTGACTGAGCGATTGGCCGCTGCGCTGCGTGTCGCGGGTTTGATTCCCAAACGGAACAAATATGTGTGACCTACGGGTACTTGTTCCGGGTCTAGCTGTTTGTGTGTGTGAGGTTAAATATTTGTAAACGCAGAAGGGAAGTTCCGAAGGGCAAAGTTCAAAAAAAAAAATAACGTAATTACAAAGGGTAGGTGAAAGTAGCTTAAACATAGCCAAAAATGTGTAAAACAGTTTAATTAAAAAACCTAATTATGAAAGTGAAAATAAAAGAAGGAAATCGTACTTCCTCATGTAATTATTTTTGAGCCAAGTAAATAATTTAGTCTCCCCTAAATATGGTATTCCGTTTCTAATGACGCTTTTCTTCAAAAAAATGTTAATTGGCAGGATGTCATGAGGTAAAATTCGCTTCTACTTTAGGCAAGTCGCACACTGGTACGCCGAGACGGCACGGCGCAGCGTCGTGGCGTGGTCGTCGCGGCAGTGTCAAGTCATTTTCTCTCTATGCAGATTTGAGGCACAGACGGATATACTTCCATCTTTTGGAGTGAATCTTCTTATGCGACTTCCAACAAGTTTAACGCTACCACGGAGGGGATTTTTATTTTTTATTTTTTTTTTATTTTTTATTATGTTGTAACCGAATGGTTACCTCATAACAATTACAATCTAGCCTTGAGGCTAATAAGTAATTTAAAGGGGATTGCCCACCCTCCATAGTATCCTAGGCCCAAGATGGACATCAAATCTTGCTACAAAAAATGAGTGTTTTAAAATCTTAATAGTATTGGATATCTAAAAAATATATTCAAATTGACGCCACTACTTTAGAAATGTTAAAAAAAAAAAACATTTTTAGGTTAGTTTTCTATATGAAAAAGTGTGGAATCGTGAGATAATTCAAGAACTTTTCTTTTTTCGATGCTTTATTATTGATTATGATTGGGGGGGGAGGTGTTCCTAATATATTTTTATCAAATTCTAGTCATTAGGGTATAAAAAAAACACATTTACTATTTTAAATATCTATATTCTCTTCATTGTCATATATAATTAGCAAATCATCTAAAAATGGCGCAGGAGGGCATATATTTGATTCGTATCTTGCCCAACCTATATACCAAAGCACAGTCATGGTATGTGCACAACAACCTACCGTGCGTTTTCCTATTATACAATTACAATAATATGCATCAATTGCCTCTCTGCCAGCATTATTATTATTTATTTTAATGTACACAAAATATACTTTACGGCTTATATGCCGGCTTTGTATTTTAGCACGCAAAAGCCAGCAGTTTTCATTAATTAATTCGCTTGGTAGGTTGCTATTTTGTTCTCTACATATTTCAATACTATACATACCGTTGGCTCTAATATGTTCTCCATAATAGGATCTAGCTTGTTTTATTTGATAGGTACCACATGAAATTAATATTAATTCGTTCATTGTTAATCGAGGGAAGTCATTTAAATTGTCAGAGCCAACGGTAATATTAACAAATTGAGCCCTCCTGCGGTTTAAATGATATTCAATTACATAATCTGCTAAAGTATTATGGATATACATTCTTTCATTAATTATTGACAATATTTGAGCAGCATCATGTCTATCTAGGATCCTAGGATGGAACCTATTAATTAATGCTGCACCTACTGCAAAATCTTGCATAAAGTGAGTAGATGCCCGATTAAAAAACTCTTGCCGAAACAATTTAAACGCTTGTTTAAATATACCATTTACGACCTCAACAACCCAGCGACAAATGGTGACTTTTCTGGAGTTATTAGCGTCAATTGTGGATAATTGTGATTCGCCTTCCTCAAGTGATGCAGGAACTTTAACAGAGTACCCACATTCTGTTAGAAGTGGTATTGCATCCCTAAAACCTCGGTCTAATATAAATACATCACCAGGTTCAAAGAATCTCCTCATTGGTGCATTTTGTGAACTAAATTCATTTCTTAGGATCTCGGCATCTGATGTTGTTGCCGGATAGGGCCCCATCACATCTAATATGTATCCATCGCAACAAGTAATAATAAATGGTTTCATTAAATTCCTAAACTTGTGAAGAGAGTATGTTTGTTTCTGATATTTATAATTTGAGCTTTTCTGGATGTAAACATAAGTTCCATCCATGATTACAATGGGTTTAACTTGGTTTGTGCTTCCAAATAATCCATTAGGTATCATTAAATTCCTCTGAGCAATGTTGTCTCTACTAATGTGCTGTAGACCTAGGTTTTGTGGTACAAAATCTTGAGTAAGAATTTCTCTTGCATTATTCATTAGTCTTTCCAAAGTACTTCTAGGTATCTTAAATAATGTAGAAAGCCTTTGATCTGAATCACCAGTTCTTAGTTTGGTTAAATAAGCTGCCAGTCCAGTAGGTCCTCTGTGGCTATTATTTAGCCGAGGAACTTCATCCAATATTCGTCTAAATTGATGTTTAGACATACCAAGCCAATAATAAACTAAGTGATCATCGCTTTCTTCAATATTTTCAAAATCAATATTATTACCTATCTGACTTTTTAGCAATGATAACAAATCTTCAATGAATGCTGTGGTGAAGGTGTGGTTTCCATTATCTACAATTAAACTATCCCATGTAGAGTTTCTAAGGTGAAAGTTACAAATACGGCTGTTTTGAGGAACATAAAAAGATAAATCACATAACAATCTCACGCGAATTGATGTAGGAATGTGCATTCTTTCAGTTCCGTGGCAGTCCGGAAAAATACAACGCCTTTCTGTATTCGCAGCCCTTGTGTAACTTGGTAGAATTATTTCTGATCCAGTAGTTGCAGCTGAAGATGTTGATGCGGATTCTTCTGCAAGATGAACAGCAGCCCTGTCAGCTCTCTGCCAGCAAGGATGACAGATGCGACTTGATGATGAAACCTTAAAAGTATAATAATTATTAGAAACTGAATAAAAACAACAGTAATAATATTATCATACATTTGTGAAGTATTTTAAAAACTTGCCTCTCGAGGTTGAATCCATTCCATAATTACATTTCTAATGAGAGTTTCTCTATCTGTATCTGTTCTTAATAAGTGACTTCTTATCCGCCTAACAGACCGTCCACAATTAATGCAGCTGTTTTGACGTACAGATTCTTCCGGCTCTTGTTGAGGAGCAAGGCTAGCAGTTACTACCAACCAGCAGTTGTGGCAAACAAGATTATCTCTTGACACCTAAAACAATAATATTGGTAAATAATTGACGAATGATGTAGGCAATTAACAAAATCATTTTGTTGTTTGTATATTTACCTGCTGTGGTGCAACCCACTGCTGTATCACACTTATTTCTTCGGGTTCCAAGGTATGATTTTGTATCTCGGTCAGGTTAAACCCACAATTTATACAATGTTCTTCAGACATTGTAAAAAACGTTATTGATCGGTATCCAAAATCGAATGCTGCCGTGATCCTTGATTCCAGAGCCAAAGTTGTCGTTGAAGGTGAGAACAATCCATAAAACAAAGCCAAAGTCGTTGATAAAAATCCAAATCAAGTCCATATAAAAGCCAGGTCGCAGTGAAAGAAATTGAAGAAAAATCAAAATATATCAACATTGAGCGTAAGCAACAAGCGAAGTGTCACTCCTCTATGGTGTCACTTTTGAATTCAGTGTTGTCACTATCATGAAAAAATAATAACATTAAATCGATGACTTTTTCATATAACCGGTAATCGATTTACTTTTCTTTTTCTTTTTTATTATGAGTACACATTAATTATTATTTTCATACAAGTTTGTCTTCTTTTATTTAGTTTTGATTACAAAAGCAGTAAAGTCCTGCGGGTATGCCGTTGAGCTGATTTTATTTGTTTTTAAATCGATTGAAATCGATTTTTAAATAATATTACTTAAATTGTGATTTTGATGCTGGCAATATTTGACCAGCGTCAAAATCAATAAACTTTTTGTATTTTTTCAATTGAGTTACTTTTTTTAACGAATTTTTATAGATTGTAGTGGTGGTCATTTGGAAGAAAGTAAATACATATTTTTTTATGGCAAAATTAATGCATAAAGTATTTTTTCGGTAGTCTAATGTCCACCGTGGGCCTGAAATGGGCAATGGCCTTTAACTTAATTTGCTAGTAAATTTATACTAAAGAATGTGTCCATTGGCACTTTTCTTATTGTCTCTATTATGACGGAAGAACACTTAGTTTTTGTGTTCTTAAAAGGTAGCACTCACTGCACTCCGTAACAATCACTAAACTAATTCAAAAGGCTTAGTCCTTTTCAATCTCCTTACTATGTCCGTGGTGTCAAGGAGCTGAATAGCCTCGACATTCACATGTTTATGAAGTCTTTGTTCATGAGCTTCGGCGTATTTTTTTATAACTTTAGCGACAAGGTCCACTCCTAAGTCCCGGTGGATGTCCTCGTTTCTAATGTACCAGGGACCGTTTACTATGCTCCGAAGTACCTTATTTTGAAATCTTTGAATTATTTCAATATTGGTGCGTTTTGTACAGCCCCAAAGCTGTATACCGTATTATACAGGCATAAGTACTTGTTTGTACAGAAGTACTTTGCTGTACATTGACAATGATGAATGTCTGCCAAGTAGCCAGTACATATTCCTGTAGCGTAGATCTAACTCCAGGCGTTTCTTTTTGACATGAGCCTTCCAGCGAAGTTTTGCGTCAAGCGTCATACCTAGGTATTTGGCTGTATTTTCGTAAGGTATTACGCAACCGTTAATGTATACCGGTGTATAATTAGGTCTTCGGTTTGTGAAGTCTATATGAGTCGATTTGGATTCATTTAACTTAATTCGCCATTTTTTTGTCCAGTTGGTGATGGAGTTGACAGCAATTTGTACTTTATCTACGGCTTCTTTGTGAGTGACACCTATAGCCATGATGGCTGCGTCATCTGCGAAGGTAGCAATGAAGTTGTTTTCCATTTCTGGGATATCACAGGTGTACAATAGGTACAAGATTGGGCCAAGAACACTTCCTTGTGGTACACCAGCTTTTATTTGCTTGAGATCGGAATAAGCATCTTCATGTCTGACTCTAAACGTCCTCTCTGATAGGTAGGATTCTAAAATGTCTGCAAATTGTTTTGGCAGCATTTTCCTTACCTTATAAATAAGACCCTTATGCCAAACCTTATCAAATGCCTGTGCTACATCTAGAAATACTGTAGACCAGACTTTTTTTTCTTCTAGAGTTTTTTCTATAATGTTGGTAATTCTATGTACTTGGTCTATCGTGGAGTGTTTTTCTCTGAAGCCGAATTGGTAATTTGGAATCAGTTTTCTGTCTTCTATTATAGGTTTTAAGCGTCTTACGAGTAGTTTTTCAAATAATTTTGAAATGATTGGTAAAAGTGATATAGGTCTGTATGATGTTACTTCCTGGGGTGGTTTTCCAGGTTTGGGGATCATTATGACTTCAGCAACTTTCCAGTTAACAGGCACGTTTTTTAATCTGAATGTTGCATTTATAAGGGTTGTAAGTTTAACTATGGCTTTTCGTGGCAGATTTTGAAGGAGTTCACCAGTGATTAGGTCGTATCCAGGCGATTTCTTTTTTTCTAAGTTATTTATCATATTTTTTACTTCTTTCGGCGTAACTAGTTTTATATTGAGGTCATCCTGTTGAGTGACATCTAGTGTTATGTTTTCAGAGCTTTCCTCACCGCTGGTTTGAAAAGTTTGTTCTACGGAGGGGAAATATTTTCTAAAACTCACTAAGAGATGGCAGTATTACAAGATTTTTGACTACGTAGTTGTACTAGGTAGGTACGCAAGATGGCGTGCAAACAGTCATGCATTCAACTCTTCAGTGTGACCAGCCTTCGCTCAATTTCCATGAGTAGAATAACCTCGATAAACTTATGTAATAAAATTAATACAACAAGAAAACAACAAAATATTATTTAGAAGCTCAATAAAATAACGAGAGTGAATGCGTGGCACTCGAACGCATGCATGTAGTATTACGAAGTTTCACTTCTTCCGCGCGGAGGGACTCCACGCACTATTTTTTCTATACTTTGCTACGCCCGAAACGAAATGACAAAATGCGTCCGAGTCTCGCAGCGGCGGCGGCGCGGCGCGGGCAGTTTAGCAGCCCCATCGCGCTTGTTCGTTTGTCAGTGAAAATGTACAAAACGTTTAGTCCAGAATAAATGATTTATTTATTATTATTAATGTGTCTATGATTCTTTCATAGTTCCTTTACGTCTTTCGTATTATAATAATGACCATAAATTTACTGTAATTTGACAGTGGAAGCAACCGAACAGAAACCTTATTGAAAGAAAGATCACTGTCAGTGATGCCCAATCAGTATTAAACGTACCTACACTTCAACCAACATATCTGTGCAGACGGAAAAACATAGAACTACAATAAATGTACCAAGTTTGACATATGCATGCAAATTTTCTTGACAAGCAGCGCCACCGGTGGTCATACTATACTGTGAAAGAACAGTACTTCGACTCTTGATCGTGTGGGCGACGAGCCTTATATTTCTTAACAAGGGGAAGGAAAATGTCATTATGAACGACATTTAAATATGAGGGCCTGTTTAGTTGCCTACCTGGCTATTTATTTTAATTGTTCTGTGTAAGAAGAAGCGGAATTAAATCTTGCGGATTTTGCGGTGACATTTATTAACATCGTTGATGCTTTTTATTTGGTAGTTGGTTTATATTTTGTAGCTGCAAGAACGCTGTGTCTATTGTTGTTGGTGTGGCTACAATGTTATTGCTTATTTTTTTAATTTATGTACATAAATTAGTAGTCAAAAAACTTGTGGTGCCGACCTCAAGTAACATGGAACAAGGGAAGGACGATGATGATGTTGTACATACATATGTAAATAGTAGTAATACTAAAAAAAAAACCAGACAAGTGCAGGTCGGACTCGCCCACCGAGGGTTCCGTACAAATTCAGTTTTGTTATGCGCGTTATTTAAATAATTTTTTAATGATTTAATTACAAATGTGTAGTTTTCAGATTTTCCCCTGTACTTTAGTACTCGTATAAGGCAATTAGGTACTTGCCAAATTTCATAGTTTTAGGTCAACGTGAAGAACCCTATACATTTTGATTCCCTTGAAGGTGTCAAAATATACGGTTTTTGTATATAAACGTCAGTGTGTTTTTTTGTGGTTTTGACAGACATGCGGACAACAAGGTGATCCTATAAGGGTTTCGTTTTTTCCTTAAAAAATGAAAGGAAAATATCATAGTTATGCTTATTTTTATTAAGGTAAGCTTATTTCTTAAATTTAACCTGCAAAGGAGAAATACTATTTATATGAACAACTCAAAAATTAGAATGTAGGTCTCTGAAAATTGAGTCTAAAAATGTAATTTTCTACATATTTATTCTTTTATCGGGCCCTCTCAACTAAATAAGTGGTTTAAAAAAGTGTCCTTGATTAGTACTGTGGTGCTCGTTTGAATGTTCTAGTGATTTTATATTCCAGTATATGTTGAATGTAACAAATAAAAGGCGTTGAGACGATGACTTCAGACAATAATAATTAATAAAAAATAGTTAATAAAATTATTGTAAAGAACATAATAAATTACATCTCTCACACTTTTGATGATCGACTAAGCTGTGTATTATTTTATTAGGTATTCTAATTTGAACCTTATTGTTTATATTTTTTTTCTTTAAAACGTGCCAGAGTTAATTCCTAAATGACCACAAAGTTAGTTCTCTAGAGTACCTACCGACATTTAATTCCAACCTCAACCAGACCCTAATTGGAAACTAATGAAACGACAACCCCCATAATTAAAACCAACTAAAACTTAACAAATACTTAACGAATTGTTAATTTAATTCATTATACTGCATAAAATTTTGTTAACTCTAGAAAGATTCAAAAGCTTTCAGACATATTCCTATTAAAGCCCCCCCCCCCCTTACTTGCAGGTGGAAGTTATAATGCACTTTAGAGTTTCAGTCAACTTTAAAGATATGAAGAAATCTTTAAAGTTCAGTGGCGTGCTTTCGTTCTTATTTGTTTTATGGCTCATCAGACGAACGATGGGTTGTTAAGGTTATGGTTGTTTCGTGACATATGGAGTTGTTTGATGACAGTGGCAGTGAAGATTCTGAAAGGTAGTTTTGGGTTTTGTGAGGTGCTATAAGCATTTTTATTGTGTGTCCACTTCTCCCTGATCGGTGAACAGTGGCTGTCCGTTGCTAACAATTTTAAGTGGAATTAAGTTTTCTCAAGTTCAATAGTAAATCAATAATTATGAGAGAATTAATAATAACAATCAACTGCTCGAGATTAATATGTTCCTCGTTTTCAAGATTGTTACATTATGTTATTTAAAGGAAGATTGTAATGTTGCCTATTTGAAACATTGATAGACAAGTAGTAACATCATTTCGAATATTCGTATTCTTGTAAAAATATAAACAATGTGTAGGTATTTATATTTTTAGTTAAAAAAATAAAAAAAAAATAGTAGCCGATCGGTATCGGGAACAGCTGGGTCCAAGTTTCCGGCGGTCAGGGCTCCAGAGAAAGGAACAATACGAGCTCCTAATAATACGAGCCGTGTCCAAGAAATCGCTTTCGGAATCAAGCCCTTGATCCAGCTGCCTAACGAGGTTCCCTCATCAGGTTTTGGTCCAGGCTCATTGCAATTAAGCCATTGGCTGATACGACTGTCGTCACAGTGACCGCTGAGTCCACATTCCACACATCGACAACCTCAAAATCAAAATCAAAATCAAGAACGAGAACTGGGTCAGGCACATACCTATAGTACGTCACTTCCGATTCCACAAGGCTGTATTTTAGAGCAAGTTACTGATGGATAATCCTGGGTACAAGGTTGTGTATATAAAATTATTCTCCGTTAGCTAGACGAGAACACCCGGATCTAATGTGACGGATTGATTCGCACGGACGGTTGCATAACCGACATATGTCAACCGTGCCGTCTTTCACAATAAATCGCCGGTTCGTCATCATAACTTCATCCATAATTGCACAAACAAAACCTTCGGTTTTTCCGAAGAGGTCCCCGGAAAGTAGTCAGGCTACGGACGCTGATTGGTCTACATCAGGTCAATGCAAGGACCGGAGGAAGCGTCCGTAAAACTCCTTACTCTGCCATACCTCCCTGCAGTCATCAGTGTCAAGCACTGCAGGTTTGGGCCAATTCGCTTGAGGGATCTAAGATTAATGGAATATAAGAGCTGGGTTCCTACAGATTCCACAATCACCCCTCGCTTTACATGCATGACCGCACATTTGTCTACACTAAATTCCATCCTGATGGCGCTACTGAAAGTTTAAGTTACCTTCAGTAGCTCCATCAGTTGTAAATCGTTGGGGGCAAAGATTAACATGATTATTGTTATCTTATGAAGGCAGACGCAAATAGAACACGAATCCTACCTTTGACCTTTAAATCCTACAGATAATAATCTCAATACACTCTCCACGATCTCTATTTAATACAAGAGACAAACCAATCCGCAACTATGCCATCTAAGTCGTATAAAACCTACCCAATCAATAATAGACAGAAATAACATCATAACTACGATGTTGGTCAATATTTCTGGCCGTCAGTTGATTGATAGCGTTCGCAAGGACATAGGTAATGTCGTGTCACACATCCATCACATTTGTCCTTGGCATTGGCAGATTAATGGAGTGTGCACGATCAATCCGTTTTATTGGGAATAGGGACGAAATAACTGCGTGATTAGTGATGTGTTTTTGCCAAATATAGTACGATTTTGGTACTTTATTTTACGATCTTTGGCTTTTAATAGCTATGGGGCTATATTCTCTGCTTGCCGTAAAGCAGAGAATATCAAAAAAGGCTACAACGCTTATGTCTGCATCTGCTTTTTTGATCATTAATAGGACGCTTATCAATATTTTGAAATAGACAATTTATAACTTGCCTCAATACTTTGTATTCTATTTGGTATGAAAATAAAAGTTCAAGCTTTTTTCTACTCGCTTCTTTACCTCAACCTCACCAAAGGTTACTAGTAAACAATACTCGTGATAAATCAGACTATTCCCAAGAGGTGCCTTAGTAGTACTTTTAGGATTACCTAGTGTAGTTCTCTCACGTATATTGTCAGTACACTTCTAATCAATTAAACATCAGCATCTGCCTAGCGTTTTCCCAACTTTCTTGGTGTTTGCTTCCAGTCTAACCAGATGCAGCTGAACACCAGTATTTTACATCGCCTTTTTCATGTCTATCGGATCTCCACAACCCAGCTAGTACTGGGTAATACGATACCCCTCAATAACACCGGTTGTCTCACTTTCAGGGCACTGAATACCTGTAACGACTATCAAAGATCTACAAATGACAGCCAGGCCCAACGGCTTAACTTGCTTTGCGAGGCACGGAGACAGCTCGGTATGTCTTAGGTGGTCACCCACGGACCAACCTAGGCAGGGCTTAACCTAAAGATCGACGCGAGCGGCTGTTATTATTTAGCCACGAGCTCCTTCGACTCCTTAAACATCAAAGATAAACTACGGCCACGCGTCACCCATAACCAAAACACGCAATATTTGAAAGATGTGATCAAACTACCGAACTTAGAATTTCCTACATCTTATAGCAAGTATTGGATACGTGTGGCTCGTGTAGTTTCAGAGACATTAATTAAAGGAGGCTGCCAGCACAAGAAGGCGCTTCTACGAGATCAGACAAGCAACAACACATGTCCAACATAACTAGACCCTTCACGTTTCAACCGAACCAGTAAACATCGTACTTTCTTACCAAAAAGTCGGGTCGTCGGGGGTCAGACTAAAGTGGTAGATCCTGGTACACACGCGTCCAATAGATTAGTTTAATTATAACACGCCCCTAATAAATGACACTATCTTTACAGAGCTTAGTCTCGAAATTCTGTGCGGTAATTGCATGTTCATAATTTTGCTAATTTACGTACAACGGTTCGTTCTCCGTGAAATCTTTTGGCAACATCCGTAAATTGATGTTCCGTCTTAGCCCGATTTCATTAGTAAGTTTTTACTATTAAATTGTTTGTAGCTGAAAGTCTATAAGTAGGTAATTTTCTAGTGCACTTAGTAGAATACGTCTATTCCATTTCCATTTTGGTCGATTCCATTCGATATTAATTCTACGAATACAGCCACGACTGCCTAATTCATCCGCATTGATTTCAAGTAAACGGTTTAGTCAACTCACTTTTGTTGATTATGCCCACATTATTTTGAAGAGTTCAAAGTCAAGGCATAGGTACTAATTAATAGGTAGTAAATTCGTCAGCAATACTAAGAACAAATGGATTATGCGGAAACAAAGAAAAGTTAAAATCATTTCAACCCAAAACATTAAATTCCTGTAAAGAGAAATGAGACATCCAATGATCAGAACCAATGTAGACAGTGAAAAGTTTAAAACGTATTTTATATGTCGTGCGATTGACAAATATCAGCTCGTTGTCATCGATCACAGGCACTGAAAGGGAACAGATAAATTGATGAAGCATTTTTCGAAATCGACTCTGCCGAATGGGGAACGAAATGTCGGTATCGAAGCGACATAATAGGCACCCATGTATAACGCAAAGTCATGTTTATCTCGACATCAGTTTCCTACCGGTACTGAAATAAAGTTTGTTGTGTCGAATGGCTTCGATATTTCAACAAATATTGGCTGAATCGTTGTTGTCCTGTGTCAGTCTTTTGTCCTTATCGTTTATAGTGTTTAGACGGATGTTTTTCTGACATAACATAACATCGACATGTTATTGAAGTTTTAGACAACCTAGTACGGACGTATTGCAGACGCGGTTCCAGACAAAACAGACAATCCTCGCGAACTGCCCGACGTTTGTGGTCGGGTTGTTCTATATTTTTTATTCGCGGAAAATCTGTTATCCCGCTGCAATATCAATATCGTCAGTCTTTGTATTCTTAATCAGTACCATTATATGGTATTATAGTATTTTGCTTAGCAATTATAAGAATCAGGGAGTACACGTACACCAATCGATCAACAGAATAACTTTCGCATAAAAGTAATTATTGGCGTGTCAATTTTCATTACGCGGCGTGTGTTGCATAACTTTAGTTTTGTATTAATTTGATGTTGGATGGATTGGAGTTCGTTGAATGTTTTGCAAGCTGATAAAAAGCAGATAGAGTACTTACTCTGTACATACTGGATACCTGGCAGGTCCAAATACCTACCGGATATTTATACCGTAACTGAAACTGAAATGTCAACATTTTCAGGAATCAAAAGCCAATTAACACGAGTTTCGTCATTAATTTTTGAACACGCGTGAATACCCAAATGCCTTAAAGATTTTTATTATTATTAATTATCAGTAAACAACACATGGAAGACTTGCTGCTGGCCGTATAATATTTTTCACACGTCAAGTGCTTATTCGAAGATTAGAAGAAGTTCCATGACGAAACGAGAAAATTAATCTATATTAATTGATGAAAATAAAATCTTGTCTAGAATCTTCGAAGAATTAGAAAGAGATGTGGCAACAGTGCGCCCTTATTTTGCTATAACTGTTTAAGCACTAAAGGCCGATCATACTGCCACTAACCGGACACATATTCGAACTCCCGGCTGCCGCTGAAACATATCTGATGGAAAAACCCGGTAACGCTTACCCCGACCGGGACCGCGAACCTAAAATAATTAGCAGTAGAACTTGCTGCCCGTAGATCAACGAGACAGATAATTAAGTTATCAAACTTAAGTTAAACCTCTACTATATCTACAAATAACTTTAACAAAACAAAATACATGATATCAGTTGTAATTCCGCAGTTCTGATTTTTCGGATTTATGTGTGTATCGTAAAATTAATCACCTTGCTTCGGTGAAAGAAAACATCGTGAGGAAACCAAACATGCCTGAGAGATATTTCTCGATGGCAGCGGCATGTAAAGCCAAGTCAGAAGCCCATGGTTGGCATAAAAACTCTGACACCGAGTTAGGCACAAACGTTATAAAAATAATATTACACCAGTTACCTTTAAGTCCTATAGAATGGAGCTATCGTACTGTAACTGTTAACACTATATAACAAGATCTTTAGCTAACGCACATATCGTACCATCATCCAGCCAACTTGATCTCTGCTAACAATGCAGTTATTGCACTTACTGCCGAGTATCCTCTTATGTTTTACACACACTTCACTGGCTATACAGCTTGCCTTGCCACTTGCCTTACGACTTGCATGCGATAATGCGTTTCAAGTCTCGTAGTCGTCTTGGTAACAAGACGGTTATGTGCTCTGAGAATGTTTTAATGAATATCTGCTTACGTAGAATGTTCTTATAAGAGTTCCCGCGGAGTGCTATCGACCGATAGTTTAGGCCAACTAAATTGAACTAAACGGTAGGGTAGGTGACGAGTGCGCAAACCAGACCAACAGTCTGTTGACTGCGCCCGAACAATTTGATAGTTGATAGGCGGCTTTTGAAGATAGCGCGAAATTTGTGCGCGCGCGCTTGTGATAAAAGTGAATGAGTATAAAAAAATAATTCTTTGGGAATGTTGTTTGTTATCATGAGTATAATCACGTTTAAGATTTATATTTATAAGCAATCGACCTTGAACATGGGTGACACCTTTTTTCTGCAGCGAGAACGTAATAGCCTAGTTAAAACTAGGTTTGACTGTGTCCTGAAATAATTACCTTAAGTGGGGTTTATATAGAAGACGGATAACCGGGATTTAAGATTTTGTGACATTTCTATTGTCGAGATTGTGACTCAAGAAACAAGGACTAGAATACATCTAGTGGCCTTTACTATGTGCCGTAAGTTTAAACAACTAGTTTAAACATGTAAACTACAAAACCTCAAAAATAATCATCATTAATCAGCCTACAACAGTCCACTGCTGACAAAGGCCTCTCCAATCCCACGCCACTTAACTCGATTCTCGGCAACTCACATCCACAGTTGCTACCAGCTACCCTGCGAAGATTGTCGCTCCACCGAGCCTTAGGGCGTACCACCTTACGCTTGCCGATTCAGTGTCCACTCAAGAACACGTCTACTCCAACTGTCATCGATTCTACGGCTAATGTGGCAGGTCCTTTTTGCCTCAGTTTACTTATTCTATGAGCTAAGTCGACAACTTTGGTTCTCTGTCGGATCACCTCAAAAAAAAAAACTAATGTTTGAAACGGCTTTTGAGTACCGTTTTGGGCTTTTCCCATTTTAATATTCTCTGTACAATTCTCTTTAATATTATTCAGTAACTACAGAACTTGAAATGTCTGAGTAGGGTCAATTGCTCAACTGAATTGAATAATATCGTGTTGACGGTGAAGCACCTATCATTTACTGCGTTTGTATCATTTGATACCGTGGCAAAGAGAAAGGTAATATCATTGATGGTGTGATGTCGCCATTGGTCGTCGGTACCTGCTTGGTTTATATCGGTTCCGTAGAGCGAATTAATTAAGTGGAAAACCCTGACTGGAGATATTGAGGTAATTAAAAAAATATATATAAATAGTTATAACTTCGGCCTATCATTACATATCTTTATGTTTTCAGCTTTATTTTGAAGATAATAAAATACAGTTTATATTGCAAGAGTAAGCGAGTACAACTGTTGTAATAATTATAAAGGAAAATTTCATCAAAAGGCTAGTTACATTGCTAGGAGAGGACTTTACTAATTGCAAGCCACTGAGCGCGATTCTCAGCCACTTTCATCTACACACCATCTACCCCCAACAAACTAGAACACCAGAAAACCAACCCTAACACCACAAAACAAACAACCCCACAAAACATACATCTTCAAGAAAATCCTAACAAGTAATTCATTTTCAAACCAGTCCAGCATTCTAGAAAGATCCACATGCAATCCCACATTACACTGAAGCAGTTATCAGCTGGCTAAGAGCGTCAGTAAGACGTACTTAAGAGCTAAACCAGTTCGGACAGGCTGCCACTATCAGCCGCCCCAACGGGCAGGGCTTACGTGGTCCGTAATAGATATTCCATGTACGACTAGTCGAGTACTCCACGACTGTGTCATACGATAACTCTTAAGTGCCTCGAAATGGGTTGTTTACCGAAGTATTATAGTGAGAATGGTTCTTATTGTGGATTTGTTTGACGTTTTTGGTGTCTGTGAGAAGGGACAGACCCTTCTTGGATAAATGTTTTTTTTTCTTGCCGTTGCGGTGTTTAAAACGATGACAAATTATTCTCCTTATTCCTCTGTCTATATTGCTGCTGATAGTTTTCCTTAAAAAAGATACGATACAATAGCGGCTTACTTGTCTGAATAATTTATATTGCTTATTCATTGATCACAAAAAAAGTTACTGATACGGTATTTACAGAAACACTGTGAAGGATACCTAGGATTATTTTTATACCAAATACGTATTCACCGTAATCATTGATTTATAACAATATTTGTTTTTGAAGACGTTCTCAAGACGTTTCTCTCAGCTTTTTGTTTTTACATTTAAATTTTGCCGTTTAAAAAACATTCGTGCACTGAGGAATAAGGGGATTAAAATAAAAACTTTCCGTCTGAGGGCAGTTACAGAAATGTGGATTCTGAAACACTTTTAATTCGGAGTTCCTTCCTGAGTTCCGTATATGATACACAGGAATAAGTGATGACTAAGAAATATGAATCAAGAAAATGAAAGATTGAATCAAGAAAGACAATCATTACGATATAGGTATAGGTGAGTATTAAAAACATTATTGAAATCTACATCGTTTCTATAAATATATCACAAAATTATACTTAAAATCACACAGACGGACAAATGAAATCCAATCCGAAGACCCCAACACAAAGCGTAATTTTTCCATCGCATTTTATATATAGAACTTAATGAAACATAGTGCGCCGTGCATCAGAGCTGCAAAGACCCGGAAACGTCTGTATCGGCTAATCAGTAATTAAGAAGATACACAGCGAGCGTTCGCTGTATTTTCCAACGGATCGCTAAAAGCAGAGGTTCAGAAACAATAGCAGTTTATTTATATTTGCACGGCTAAGTCTTTCCGTGAAAGCTCGTTAAGAGGACAAAGCCATTCTGTTTATTAGCTCTCACCTGCCCCTTTTGTTATTATTATGTAGCTGACAAAGATTTTTGAAAGAAACACCGCGTTTTAATGTCTTTTCGACTGTTTTCCGGTTTTCGTTAATGTTTGTGACATTACAATATAATATACTGAAGTTTATAATGTAGTAATGTACTTAAAAGTCACATAGCGCACCTTTGTGACAAACTCCGATTAGTGCTTGTGAAATTTCGCCGCCTTAGTTTTGTACTGAATAGGGCCACTTTGTACACGGTCTACTATGCTCCATATGGTCTCTATGGATTCGCTACTTTCATACGGACTGGCATGCTATGGTAACACATTTAAAACATATTTATATAAAATAATATTATTATAAAATTAGATTTATGACACCATGCCTATACTTCACGGCCCATCCTCCTTTATTTTGTAACTCAAGGTACATATTCGTGGCAACAGAACTGTGATAAGTGAATAAGATGTTATGTAGTGTAATAAGTGAATAATTATTCATCTCTTCTAGATAAAAATTCTGCTGGCAGATTAAATTCAATGTAACGCCCTTTCCCCACGTACCAAACAATTGAGACTAAATGAGCACAACTTCCGATTGCATGGAGCACTGTTAAACATGTGCAGTAACAGTGTGTGGCATGTCTATCAGTTAAAGCACGGTTTATTAAACTATATTGATGCGCAATATATTGAGCGTGACCTGTCTAGATTGTATGCGTCCTCTCCTCAACCAGGCATTATCCGGAGTCATGTTGTACCTAGACAAATCATCTTATTGGTTATATCACCGACCAAAAAAAAGTACATTTTTTTTTCTAATACTATATTTTGCACGAAAACCCCATTCCTATGCATAACGACATCCCAATTTGCATGATCCAAACAGAAAAAATATCAGCTGTCTCTGTCGTTCATACCTATTTGACAGTGCTTCTCTAAAACCCGACCTGTCATATTAACGTCCGGGTTATGAAGCAACGTATTTACAGACCCCAAAACACGAAATAAAAAGGCATTTACAGAAATGCTAAACACGGAGGCGTGACTAAGCGGCATTGCATTAGGGAGAAGTTAATTACAGAGAAAGCCGCCGAGAACATATGGTGGGTAATATTTCAGCTCAAATAACCTTCATTTTGCCTCATATCGTGAATGAAAAAAATTTCATTAATGGAAAATGAGAAACATAAAATGTGTCGTAAATATTCGTTTTATTTTCGCCGTTTTGTTTTATTATTTGTCATGGCGTGGCGTTACCGTATATTTTTTACACATATATGTATGATGGCAGCAAATTGTGTATTTTTGTATGTACATTGCCAAAATATTTTATATGTTCATTATTGAATTCATTTGTGAAAGGATTACGGGACTCCTTCCTTTAGCTCTTTTAGGTCAGAACAATGCAGGAATGAATGAATGTTGAAATGACTCAAGTCAGGACTAATCTTATTAAAACAAAAGAGAATACACAGGAAAGGAACCACCGTACTCGTATCGCTATCAATTATTTAGATTATAAATTGACAGCCAAATTAGGTAGACCTTAGTTAGCCATCTACATATTTATGAATATCATCATTTCATTTAGAAATAAAATCTGACTTAACAACCTATATTACATTATTGGCAGCTTACGAGTTTTACATCGAAATCTTATTAAATTACAGTCTAAATTAAAAATTAAACTTCTGTGGCAAAGTTATTAATATTCGCAATATCGTAAAATCAATTAAGATTTTAAGATCAAAGGGATTTGCTTCTTTCATTTTTCTTGATGAGCTTATCAGCTAAGAGAGAGATATTTTAAGATCTCTTCAATTATTAAGTGTCCTCCACATTGGTGGTTGTTGGAAAACATGTTTTTTTTTTCAGCTATTATTTGGAATGAAAGTTTTTCATCGTTTGATTATATTTGGGTTCGATAATTATTATGATTGCAATACCAGCTTACATTTTAGAAACAAAGATAATATACACAATTTTACTTGACTATAGATACATATATTATTATAAAATTGACATTTTCTTAGAGCTTGACTTGGCTATCATCATCATCATCATCATCGTTTCAGCCGAAAGACGTCCACTGCTGGACTTAGGCCTCCACCAAGTGTCGCCACATTGACCGGTGCGGTGCGACTCGAATCAACCGGATCCCCGCAACCTTCACCGGGTCATCGGTCCACCTAGTGGGAGGCCTTCCAACTCATCGGCTAACATAACATGAATCAAAAACTAAATGCAACGCATGCTAGTAGCTTTTTTAGGTGCCTCTATTTCTGTTCTCCGACCACTTAGTTCTTGGTGTTTTAGTATGAAGTGAAATCCTCATTATAATTATACTATTTGAGATATATTTTAATTCTGTTGGTCTTCCGCGATGATTTTATAGAAAATTGCGCATGGTCCTTTCAAATACAAAACTCAAAATTGTTCTGATCGTAAGTGTCCTTACAAGATACAAGATATTTATTTTGCTAAAACATGAGTATACACAAATAAATGCAAGATGTTAAATAAAGTTCAATTGAGTCACTGTCACGTTTTGCCTTAATGGCGTACAAAATATAATTGAATAAGTAAGTCTAAATCATTACAATGCTATTTACTCATACATGCATTACGTAACAACAATAATAATTAACGGTCAGAACAGTTCTGAGCTGTGTGTTGTCAAAATTGGTTTGTTACATATACAGTATATTAGGTTTAACGAGGGACATATTGAGGGAGGGTATTCAGTATTCGATTCTCGTCCCAAATATGTGAAAAACCTATAACGTATATAGAAGAATTTTTAATGTTTTGTTTAGTGCCTAGATATTTTGGACTGTCCTAAGCCAGGTAAGTTTAAAGTATGAAGGGAAAAAATGGATTATACCTAAGAGTCATTGACCCGCTCACATGTTCTGCGATAGTATTCAGTCGCTAGCGCAAGGGTGTATACACGTTGCGTGACATTTGCGAAAATTTTGGTATGGTTCTGTCTGTTATTTATCAGTGTTTTTTTTTTGTTTATATTTTAATTAGTATCATGTTAGCATGTACTATTATGGGTTTGAATATGTCCCTCGTTTAAACTAACATACTGTATAATCATAATCATAGTTTAATCAAATACAAAAATAAGAATAATTCAAATATGTCAATAATCAAAGATAAACTAATAATAATGAGAGTAGTCCAAATGTTTCATAAATCAGTCAGGTCCTTGGGTAGATTATGACTTATCTGAAATATAGTGACCGGAGTTGTCACAAAGTAGGTGCTTGTACAGAGTTTGTACAAGCACCTACTTTCCTGCTTGAGTCTGTACTACAGACGCAAGAAAAAGACTGATTGTATAGCTTTGTGTAAGATGGTAGGTAGCTGATGAGGTGCTGGTATGTTGTTGCAGAGGAAGATTAAATAAAATACGGCAGGCAAAATTATCACGTCTGTATTGAACCAGTGTCGCAGATGGAAGGGGGGAGTGCTGCCACAGTTTTACAGTATTTTACATTTAATGTTGGTGTTGCAATTTAATTAATTAAAATCTCCAACATGCTGCGGCCTCACAGAAATAGCAATGTACTTATGGGTAAAAAGTTACAATAAATTGTTTACAAGTTTACATTTGTTTTGTTTTTTAAACTATTTAAAAACTAAATTAATATAATAACTTAAATAACTAGCTTAATGTTTTTACTTACACTATTAAGACTTATTATTTAACATTAACAGTTATGGAAATATCTAAGAACTATCATCATACTCTATAGGTAATGGACAGATTTTATTGATGGCCCGGGAATGAGTTTTTCCATTTGGGGTCCTAACCTCTACTGCCCTAATTTTGCCATCATGTCCTGGAAACAATTCGTGCCATGGGCCAAGACAAAGAAGGAGTATTGTTCTCTTTTAAAATAACTAAGTCACCTAGTTTGACATTACATATATTATCTCGCCACTTAGGTCTATTTTGTAACAAATTTAAATAATATTGATGCCACACTTTCCAAAAGGACTGTTTTAGAGAATTACAAAGTTGCCAAAACTTAAGCCTATTTTGTGGAATATTACAGACATTACTTTCAGGATACATTGACATTGCACTCCCTATAATGAAGTGACCAGGTGTTAGATAACAATAATCATCTGTGCTGGAAGATAAAGGTAAGAGCGGTCGAGAATTAAGCACTGCTTCTATTTCAATCAATACTGTATTAAGTTGTTCATAAGTTAAAACAGTTTTATGCAATATTCTTTTTAAGTGAAACTTTGTGCTCTTTACCGCCGCTTCCCAGAGTCCCCCAAATGTAGGCGAGTAACATGGTATAAAGTGAAATTGTATGCCGCGCTCGGCTGTATATCTTTGAACCTGCGTTTGGTGGTTCTGAGAAGTTTGCAGTTTGTAGAGTTCGACTAATTGGCTCCTTGCACATTTAAATGTGCTTGCATTGTCGCAGTGAATTTCGATGGGCAACCCTCGTCTAGAGATAAATCTCCTCAAGCACGCAAGAAAAGTTTCCGTGGTCAAGTCTGACGCAAGTTCTAAGTGAACGGCTTTTGTCGCGAAGCATACGTATACACAGATGTACCCTTTACCTATTAATGATCGTCTTACGCGAGAGAGTTTTACATCAATTGGCCCAGCGAAATCCACGCCGACCTTCTCAAATGGGCGGCTGGTAGCTGTTACACGTGCAGCCGGCAAGGAGCCCATTAGTTGCTTGGCTACTGAGGCCTTTTGTCTGAAACATACAATACATTTATGAGTTATTTTCTTAACTTCTAATAATCCATTAACAATCCAAAACCTTTGATTTAGGTGCGAGAGTAAAAGCTTAGGCCCTGCGTGCAGTAGCCTTTGATGCTCACACTTTATAAGCAAGCTAGTAATTGAAGAGCCTTTGGGCAGTATGACAGGATGCTTTTGTGAATAAGCGATATCAGCATAATGTAGTCTACCTCCAACGCGCAAAAGACCTTGGCTGTCGAGAAAGGGATGCAATTCTGATAGGTTTCCTTTCAAATTTTTATTATTGCTTATTGCTTCTATTTCAGATTTAAAATATATATTTTGTTCATGTTTAATTAATGACATTAATGCACAATCTAACTCAGAACTTTGCAGAAAGTTTGTATTTATTTTAGCTTTATTTTTATTAGTATTGTTTAAAAATCGCAATATGTATGCTAAAAGCCTTACTATTTTATTTATATTAGAGTAATTATACAAGCGCTTGAACACATAATCAAGAGGATTGGAATTTTGGCATACCAAGTTGCTGGATAGAGCTAAGCTGGTTTCCACTGAGAGCAATTCAGTGAGAGAGCTGGAAGCAGGAAAATTGTACTCACTGTTATGCAGAAACTTTGGGCCGTTCCACCAAATATCGCAGCTACTCAGCTCATTTGGGTTGACACCTCGGCTAATAAGATCAGCAGGATTGTCATGAGTGTTGACATAATGCCAACTACATCCAGCTGTATTTTGACGAATTACACTTACTCTGTTCGATATGTAAGCTTGAAGCTTTGTAAGCTCAGTATTTAGCCATGCGAGAACAATTTGTGAATCACTGAATAAATGGACGTGCCTTATGTTAATTTTAACTCTAAGTGTATTATGAGTCCGCAAAATTAATTTCGATAGCAATAGTGCAGCATTCAGTTCAAGCCTTGGCACGGTCATGCCCTTCTTTTGGATAGGGTTGATTCGCGATTTGGAACAGAGTAGATGCAATTTTGTTGTACCTGATTGGTTTGTGAGTCGCAGGTACACACAGCATCCGTAGGCTGTCTTACTTGAAGCATCTGCAAAGCCGATTAAATCTGCTGAGTCTGCTTCTGAAATCTTAATGTTCCTATCTAATAGGATTGGCTGCATTGCAGCTAAACTATTGGTAAATTGAAACCATTCTTGCTGAACATTTGCAGGCGGAGTCTCATTCCAACCTGTGTTCAGTAGCCATAATTTTTGCATTATGGCCTTTGCTGTGACTACAATTGGGCTCACAAATCCCATTGGGTCATAGAACTTACCTATATAACTAAGTATGCTCCTTTTCGTAACCTTATTCCTATTGAATGGTTCTGGAGTAGAGATTATAAAATGATCATCTTTTACATTTATTTGAAGTCCTAAGGCTTTCATGTTATAATCACCCTTTTGTAATTCTAAACTATCAAAGTGTCTTTCGTTTAATGGTATATTGTTCAACACATTCTCCTCATTTGATGACCATTTATGAGTATGGAAACTACCTAATTTAAGCAAATCACGAAGTTGGTCTCTGGTAGCTACAGTAGTTTCTAAGTTATCATTACAATAGATAATATCATCAACATATAGATTATTTTTGATAATAGACGATGCTAGTGGGTGTAACTTTTCATATCTATTTGCTAACTCATCTATGCAGCGAGTTGCTAAATAACTTGAACTTTTCAAGCCATATGTAACCGTATCCAACCTAATACACTTCACTGGCTCGTCAGGATTGTCCCTCCACAAAATATTTTGAAGGGTGGTGTATTGAGGATCCACTCTGATGTTTCTGAACATACGCTTGATATCCGCCGTTAGTGTATATCTACCAAAGCGGAATAATAAAATTATATCAAATAAATCTTTTTGAACCACAGGTCCATTGAGTTGTAAATCGTTTAAAGAAACCTTCTTGTTTGTTTTCATTGAACCATCAAAGACTGTTCGAAGCTTTGTGGTTTTACTATTGTTATTAATAACTGCATGGTGTGGTAGAAAATACACTGCATGCTTATTTAAATCATACAATTCTATATCAATATAATGACCATGACCAAGAGATAGATATTCATGAATGAAATTTTTATATTGCATGAATAAGTCAGGATCACTATGCAATCTCTTTTCTAAATTTAAAAATCTTTTCAATGCTAAATGAAATGATTCACCAAGAGTATCGTTTACATCTGTTAAAGGTAATTTTAAAGGCATAGGAACTTCAAACTGATTATTAATTAATTTAACTGAACTTTGAAAAATATGTTCGCAAAGCTCTTGCTCAGATGTTTGCTCAGTAAATATTTCTGGAACTTTTTCGTTGGTCCAAAACTGGGCAAGTGTCTCATTGAGACCTAGTTCACATTTTAATACTACTCTATTACATGTCTGTTGAGATACCTTGTGTGGCAGATTTCCTCCTACAATGTGACCAAAGTATGTGTTAAAGATGTGTAGCTGTGTGTTACCAGGCTGCTGCAGAGGATGAGCAGAATTCCAGGGCAGAGCTGATGACTGCTTGCTGTGTCCAGGCAGGTTGATGCTTGTACACTGCTCGTTCGGTAACAGGGTCTGGAAAAAAACATCAGCACCTAATAACATGTGTATTTCACTAGGCACATTAAATTGATGATCTGCCAATGTAATGTTGGGTGGTATTATGAAACTAGAGAGATCAAATTTATTCTGAGGTAATTTGCATGTTACCTCTTTTACCACATGACAAGTCACCATTGTCTTAAATGGTGAATTTAATGAATGGATTTCAATGGGAATGCTATACTTTACATTACTTTTTTCATTAGTAATTCCAACAATACAAGTGTTACTTTGCAAGGGCGTTAAACCTAATAGCTGAACAACTTTTGCAGTTATAAAAGAAACCTGAGATCCGCTGTCCAGTAACGCCTTGATAATGTATTCCGTGCCGTCTCTTGCTACAACTTTGATTCGAGCTGTAGGTAGCAGCACATTATTATTAACATTACTTGATAATGTGACAGCTGGTGTGATTTCACCTGAATTGTAGTGGAGCAGAGTGTTATGAGGCTTTTTGCACTCTGAGCACCGGAAGTGATACTTGCATTTGCCACCATGTGTACCTAAACAAATTACACACAGTTTCTGTTCCTTGGCAAAAGTCAGTCTATCGTTTGCTGGCAATAGCTGAAATTTCTTACATTTGTATAATTTATGGTCATTTAACTTACAGAAGATACATGTTGCTCCTGCAGTGGCGACTGCTGTTACCTTGGTAGACTGTTGCTGTGAGTGAAGACCCTGTCCGGCATTTTCCAATGCCAGAGCTCGTTTCTCAAGGTATTGCAGGAAATCTTCGAGGTTCGGTTGTATACTGGGATCTCGGTCTAGCTGATAAGCTCGTGCAGTAATGCCATCTAATTTACGGGAAAGAACACACAACATAATAGCATCCCAGTATATAACATTAGAGTCAAGGTTTTTAATCGCAGCTAATTGTTGCCTAATAAATGATACAAAGTCTCTCAAACCACTAGCTGTTGACTTAACAATACTACTTAGGTCTAAAATGTTGCTTATATGATCATTAATAATTTTATATTTATTATTGTAGCGATCTCTCAACAGTTTGCGAGCTTCACTATAGCTTTCTGTACATAAACTTAAATTTTTTATCAAGTTGTATGGTTCGTCTTTCAAAAACGATCTCAAATAATAAAACTTTTGAATATGGTCAAGACTACTGTCATTGTGAATCAATGAATCGAACAAATTAATGAATGGTACGTATTCTGTGAATGTACCATCAAAGGTTTTTATGCAAATTGGTGGTAACTTTGTTTTATGTGTAATTGCATCAGAATACGTTGAGCCGGAGGGGCCTGTTTCATTGTTCTTAATTTGCTCGTTCAATGATGCCAAGATACTATAATAATTATTTTCAGTTTGCTCAACGTTTTCTTTGTCGGCAGTATCGAGATATAGAATATCTTTACATAAAGACTCATAGTCACGAAATGCACTCACAAGTCGATCACGTTTGGTGACCAATTCATCACAATTTATTTTACGTAGATCAGAAACTTCTACGAAATTATGTAATCTTGTGATCGTACCTTTAACATAGCCACGTGAGGCGATTTTACGTTTTAGTTCGTCATCCATTTTTATTTAATGAGCACTTTTGTAGCACAATTTAATGCTAAAACACTAGCACAAACACAACACTATTTATTTAGTTTTTGATGCGCGTGGACTGATTTTGAGGACGGGTCGATCGAATGCCACAAAAATGGCGGCGTGGTGCGATTTCTTAGCGTCACTTGCTGTCCCTTTTGCGCTCGTACGAAGTTTGGCTTCCGTTACGCACGCACGGCGTACGTAGATCGCGTTCCAGGCGCGTAAATTCGAACAAGATGGATATAATTGCGATACGTATAATGCCGTCTCGCACGTTCTTGCGGAATACCTTTGGTGCTTGTAGCTGCACTCTTCACACCTGCAGAGGTGACTCCGGCGACGACGGCTTTTGCGATCGATGAAATTGAAGATTTTTCCTCCTGTATATTGTTGCTGGAGTCGTCGAATCGGTTCAAGGTTTGCGATTATAGCGACGGCCAAGCCAAGAGTCATGCAGTGCCCCGCATGCGTTGCCAACCAAAATGGCTGCGACACGGCCGAAAATAAAATTTGCCAAACCTTTAGTTTGCTTCTTCCGCAGCAGTTTTGTTCTCCGCGAAGGACCAATGTATAGCTTTGTGTAAGATGGTAGGTAGCTGATGAGGTGCTGGTATGTTGTTGCAGAGGAAGATTAAATAAAATACGGCAGGCAAAATTATCACGTCTGTATTGAACCAGTGTCGCAGATGGAAGGGGGGAGTGCTGCCACAGTTTTACAGTATTTTACATTTAATGTTGGTGTTGCAATTTAATTAATTAAAATCTCCAACACTGATTGTTTCACACGCCTATCAAAACGCTTCTTTATCATACCAAATTATATTATACATTGAATTTGATTCGATATAGAAGTTTAAACACTTGGCGAAAATTTAATTTGAAGTTTTGTTTAGATTGAGACAATACGATTTTCAGCAAGCAAAATTTTTTTTAGTTCGTTGATACTTTAAAATTGGATTACAGATTTAATTAATAAATATTGGGTTTAAGGTCTAGGCTCAAGAGCCTTGAAAGGGTTTTATGAGACAAAAGTGAAGAACTTTATTCAAGTAACCCAACACAGTTCGACAGTTTTGGGTTACTCGAATACAGTTCATATTTTGATGTTAAACTCTTCAAACTAAATAATAAGAAGCATAACATTTAAGTGGTACTAGTACGATAATTCTGAGCCTTGTAAAGCATGTGGCTCGTAAGTTAGGGGCCTACAATCTTACTCCTTAAAGCTCGTGAACGAATAAAGCCTAGGGCCGTTGTGTTGGCCAGACTGTACCAACCTACCAACCACTACCATCTTAGGTACCACCATCATTTGCCTAGCTAACTATGTTGGGGTCAAATCAAATCACATCAAATTAATTTTATTTTACATAGGCCTACATGGGCACTTATAAAACGTCGACAAAAATGTGCTTAGTTCGGGTTGGTTGTTTCCTATGGAGAAGAACCGGCATGAAACTCCATGGTTACTCTTTTAAAATCATTTTACAATATTTCTATGTTACAGCGTTAGTACTTAAGTATGGGAGGACATCGTAGGCCCGTCAATAAGTCGTTGCTTACTACAAAACGTAGAACGAGATAAAAAGTTACCAAAGATCTGGGAATCTATAAGGCCTACAATGTCCACATGTCGGTTTCCAGTCTAACCGGATGCAGCTGAATACCAGGATTTTATTTATATTTTTTATATATTTTTTTTTTATTTTTTTTTTATATGGAGCAAATGCCTATCTGACTTTCACAACCCAGTTATTACTGGGTAATATGATACCCCTTGGTAAGACTGGTTGTCAGACTTTCTGGCCACTGATTACCTGTTACGACTGTCAAAGATCTAAAAATGACATCTGGGACCAACAGCTTAACGGGCTTTCCGGGGCACGGAGGAAGCTCGGTATGTAATAGGTGTGCATCCATCCACGGCCTAGCCTAGGCAAGCCCGTTTTAACCTAAAGATCGACCCAGGCGGCTGTTATTATTTAACCACGAGCTTCTCTTAACCAACTTACCAATCTATGTTTATTAATTTTTTTTCACCGGCTTTTACGCAAACCCCGGTATCAAAGACGATTGTTCTCTTTTGATCTATAAAACTGCCATTGTCCATGATTTATTGAAGCTATAATGAACCCACTTGGGCGAATCGCTGGTAATTACGAGTTTAGATATCGCTTCTTTTATAACTAATGAGAAATGACTGATCGTGAAT
Source organism: Cerastis leucographa (assembly GCA_963082945.1). Lineage (NCBI taxonomy): Eukaryota > Metazoa > Arthropoda > Insecta > Lepidoptera > Noctuidae > Cerastis > Cerastis leucographa. The sequence goes on from OY720361.1 coordinate 9,376,430, forward strand.
CTGTGTAATGTAGGTTATGTTTTTTTTACATTTTTATGTTGGTCTTCTTTTTTATTATGAAGATTTTCAGTATACGTTCAAAATGTCCTTGTACCCAAGGACATTTTGAACGTATAAATAACGTAACGTAAATCTCCTCCTCTCTTCTTTTCTAACAACCTAATTTAAGTAGCTTCTGAAACTTTGATCTTGGCTGATTAATAAAATGCAGGCTGACAGATCTTTGGCAACAGTCGGTTTTACAGAAATATACTTGCAGCCTAGCAGCGTGATCATTGGGACAGATTGAATCGCTTGTTAGAGAGTTGGCTATATTTAAAGATCGACGACCATAACAGTTTTTAGGGCATTGTTTGTAAGTAAAGATTTTGTTGAACTTTGAAAAAGATGGCTGAGACAGACTGGATGCGGGGAGCCCAGAACAGGATGCTGTGGTGCAAATTGGAAAAGGCCAATTTCCAGCAGTCTGCTGCAATTGGCTGAGTTGAGACATGACTCTATCCAAAGTCTCCCATGGCGCATTATAATGAGTGCTGAGTTCAAATGCTGCAAATCAAAACTGAAAATACTTAATCATATTTAGTTCACCACGGACTATAAAAGAAATACATTTTATAATTAGCCTCCTTTGTTTGTTGTTCCATAAACTTAAGTAATTTATGTCATGTGGATGATTGATCAGAAATGTCACAGAACAAGAAAATAGCTATAGGTTGTTTGCAGTTTTAGTTATTTGTTACAAAACATAGTTTTCTTATACGCAACAGTCTTAAGCTTCTGTAAAAGTCGAAACTAATGAAATATGGAACAGTTAAAGGTCTTGCTTAGTACCGTGGATATAATGAACAATACCGATGCGATGTTGGAAGCTGTTGATGATTTGGTCAAGGATTCTGAATGTAAGATATTGCAACTAACTTCCTTTAAAAAATAGCTATTGAAAGTGCTTACGTAGTAGGAAATTAAATCAAGTTATCAGGTTGGTTTTTTGTTGCCAGTCTTCTGCTTAAGAAGTGCTGAAATTGAGCTTGAAAGCTGATCTTGCAAAGTATATATCAAGTGTTACAATGCTACTTTTTCAAGACCCGTTAAATTTAATACATACGTCTATTAACTCGCACTCAGGCGTAAGGTACGTAAGGAACGTAAAAGGTTGCGTTTTGTGGTTTCTGTCAAACCCTATGGGAAAAAGGCGTGTGGGTTGAAATTATTTTAGGGATTTTCGATGTAATGAAAGACTCTTTTTAGGCTAGCAGCATGTACTAGAGCGTAGCGAAGCGGTTATAAAGTTTTTATTTTCGTAGACATCATATGTTAGGAGTCATGCAACATGTTCACTGCATCCTCTGCGTCTTGACTAGAGGCTGAGCCCAGCATAGTTAGGAATACACTGAGCAAATTATGAAAATCACTTACCTACTGTGCAATAGGTATCATAGCAACACTACTCCGTCCTGTCTTCTGGCTAAGACACCGATATCCCATCTCTTGAAGCCTTATTTGAAAGCAACTAATATGGAGCGGCGTGCGGGTATGAACGTGGAAGAGGCAAAAGGAGTATATGTAAATATCGTAGAAAACCTTGGGCCTGTGGACTGTGAGTAATGGGCTAGCTCACAGTCCGTCCGTCTGGTGACGACAGGCCGTGTCGACGCACGGCGCGTTCGTGTTCCACGCGCCCCTCAAGGAAATGTCAGCGGAAGGGTTCTGAGAGGGCCAATGCCTGCCAGGGCTGCGAGACTGTTCGAAAGAGATACCGTGGCCCTGGAACATAAAGGGTTAAGAAGGAACATGGATGGGTTTTAGTCAGTACAAGTCTGACACTCCCTTCCGCTCAGCCCAGAGCGGTAGGGGGTCATTCGATGATTTCCCATCCGTAAAATATAGGAGCTTAGCAGGTGCTGTGGTTTCTGCCTAACCACATAGGAAAAAGGCGTAAGTTTATGCATATAATATAGAGAATGTTGTAACTGTTACAGCCCGTGGCAGTCTAAATGAAGAAACTGGGCATACAGGTGCTGGAGATGCTCCAATAGCAGTTTTTTCATGCACCGAGTGCAATGATGGCGGTCAGTACTTTCAATTAGAACATTATTCTATCATCGCCTGCCCGCATCCCAACTAATTTGGGTTCAGCGCAGTTCTTGTATAAAATCTCGATTAACCGGCAGCTCAGCTCGCCTTCGTCTTAGCCGTTTTATATCTCATCTGTGTAAGACAACATGAACATAACATCACGCCTGTAATCCCAGAAGGGTTAGGCAGAGGTGTACCTAATAGTATACGCACATTTCACAAGTTATGTTTTAGTCCCGAGCGAGCCTATATCCATCAAACGAGCACGAATTCTGTTCAAAGATTCCGTGACTGCTACTTATTACGAGTAATTGCTTCAGGTAAAACCCAATAATACTTTGCCCAACCCGGGAATTTATTGAACCCAGGACCTCATGCTCAACAGTCAAGCTTGCGACCACTCGACCTATGAGGCAGCGAATGTGTTGCAAATGACATGGCACAATCATGAATCCATCGTTCCATTGGTCTTCTAGGCACTTATTCTTATTATAGCAATCCGCGCATCAACTAAAATCCAAACTTTCTTGACGATAGTATCTTTCATAACATAACATCACGCCTTTAATTCACGCCTTAAAGTCGTATGTGTATCTCGCTCGCTTTTCTAATGCCAAAACAAGATAGACATACGACCTATCGAATCGAAATCGAATTCGAGCGTTTGTGAATAGGGGACCTGGTATACACTCGCCAGTTGCAAAATACTACGATTTTGACCCTAAGGATAAATATCACATTGGCTCTTGTAGCACAAGTCTTTCACCTAGCATAAGAGTCAGGGATTCACACAATTTTGTAATAACATTCTTGTGTCATAAAGATTATTGATTGACGATAGTATCTTTCATAACATAACATCACGCCTTTAATTTCCGAAGGGTTAGGGAGAGGTACCTAGAGTACACCCACATTTCGGCCAGGTTTTTTTTTTTTTTTAAGCTTTGCTCCACACTAGAAATTTCTCCGTTTACAAACATTAAACTCACATACACAAACAGCCAGACCCGCAACAACTATCTGTAGGCCATACAAATATTTGTTCCGTGCGGGGATCGAACACGCGACACGCAGCGCAGCAGTCGAACGCTCAACCACTGCGCCAACCGTGTCGTCAATGGTATGTTTAAGTCCACTGTAAAAGGAAGCAAGCCTATTGCTATCAACCGTGTTCAAATCCGTACTCCGTGGCTGCTAATGAGAAATTCCTGTTGGAAAAGCCCAATAACACTTGGCCCGATACGGGAATCGAACCCGGGACTTTATACTCAGCATTCGCGCTTGCGACCACTAGACAAACTAAGCAGTTGTGCTCTATCTTTCATCTATGTCTTTATTAATGTCCACGGCACAACACAACACCTCAATATCTGCCCAAAACACATTCTTCTAATCATAATTACCTAACTTTGCAAACATTAATAACTTTACCTTTAAAAGTGAGGTATTAAATAAAAGCAAGGTGTAAAATGGCGGCTGATATGACGCGGGGCGGGAGCGGATGGTGCAGACGCGGCGCGTCCGGCGGGGGCAGGCGGCCGACGTGCGCTCGCCCTTAGCTTACACTGAACAAGAAATTCACACAGAACAGACAATTTTTATCGATCCACCTCGCACTTGGTCTGACGTGCTCATAGCTTTTGTCTCGGCAGTGGAAAGATAGGCTGATTATGACGGACACTAAACTTTTGCCAGTCCATTTTTGTAAAATAGTAGGTCAGATCTGATCATCTTGCAAACGTGGCCAGAAATGACGAAAAACAGAGAGGTTTGGACGGAAAAAGGGGAGATCTTTGCCCAGTTGTGGGACACGGTATATGACATGAAAAAAAAATTGTTCATATAGGCAGTCACTCCATGTATCGTGTCCATCTACCACTACTTAATCACTTTCGGGTTGGCTCGCCACGACTCGATTTAGCTGCCCGGCTGCGCCTAATCATACCGACCCGCACATGTCTGTCCCCTGATAGTACAGACAGAGTCAGTATGTCCTAACCCCTCAAGTTTTAAAAAGTTAAATTGCTACAAAATTGAATACGTTTCGAAATATCTAAAGAATACTTTTAAAAAGAACTCAATGTTTCGATCCGGATTCGAACCATGCATCGCTTCATCGAGATGCGGTTTAATAAATTAGCCAGCGAACCTTTGAAAATTGTTATAAATTTGGTATGTACTATCGTCCGAGTTACTTTATCTTTAGGTTTCTGTCTGTGGCCTTGCTTTAATTTTGAAGATAAAAGATACAAAAACAGTGAAACTCAATTTGTCTCAATTTTTCTATGAGTAATATATAAGCAGCTTCTTTTTTGTCTCGATTATGGTAATCTTTGTTTTTAATTTGCCAAAGACATGGATGACTTCTATTAATTTTGATAAAATCTTCAAGGATTTTTTTTAGTTGTTTCTGGTGGCGCCATTTTCAATTGCTGAATTACGTGGCACATCCGAAAGAAACACTACAAAAAAAATGGAAATGTTTGTTGGCTGGCTTTACGTTTTTTTTTTATATAAAATTAATCCTATACCCTCGAGTTGTTGCGTTAGCTTATCAATCTAAAATATTTATAGCGCTTTCTATGTCACTCTATGTCAGTTGTCTGGGGACTTGACTTGACTAGGGATATTATTGCTAGTCGTAACACCCAGTATTAACGTTTTATTGAAAAAAAAAACAATATTAAAAACGGAGTTTCAAAAAATCTAACTTAAACTTATTTATTCACCAAAACAAGAACTAAATAAATTACAATAAAAATAAAAAAAACACAAAAATCAACTAGGACCAACACGGATTTGAACGCACATGTCTTTGGGGGGGGGGGGGGTGATAACTTAATCGAGCTGTTGGTACCATCCACTCGACGACACTCCAGTCGTCTCAACCAAACTCCCTTTCTTAAGGCATAAAACAGACCGCAAACATTTCCTCTACTCTATGCCTCACCGTCCAAGTAATTCCACAGCAAGTTAGCGATTTATTATCGACTCACTTCAACGCGGTACGTCGGATGCGATAGTTTATAGTTTTCACAACTGTTCCTTACCGGCTTTACTACACCCGACCGCTCACGTAACCCGTACGTACCTCTAACGTACCTAGAACGTATCGCTTGCGTACTCCGACGTACTATGCTAATCAAGATTGCCATTAGCTGCAGAACGAACGTAATTTGTTTTAATGTTGCCTATCTAGAAGTAGATCACATGTTTGTGGGTTTTGTTTTAAGTACTTCTTGGTTATTTACTTAGCTTTTATTTGTGTATGAAATTTTTATGTAATTATGTGGAGGAAGCAAAATAAAAAAATGTTTTTTTTTTTTTTTAATATTGGAAACCTGACCTATTTTATGGTTATGAGTGACAACTCAAAAAGGGTTAGGTACTTATTTGGCTTAGTTATATTGTACATTCCTTTTGGCAGACCCAAACAAAATACCCTGTTTGCTTAATTTATGCATTGTATTATTTTCCAATATTTGCTGACGCAGAAATAATTCGATTCAGTGAAGAGTATCCGTGATTCCGTGTGTTCAATAAGATTGAATTCAAACAATGACACCAGTTTAAAACGGAATCGATGTTTAATTTAAATACATTCAGAATATATTTTATTTCAGAACTTATTCTGTTTCCGTTCGATGTTGAGTGATAATATCATTATTTCGTTTTACCCTTTAATAAAACGGTTTTTTTCAATAACGCGTTAGGTACGTAAATGTAGGCACCATTTGTGCGTTTAGTAGAAGAAAAAGCGCTGTTTCACTCTCCATTATGGAAAATAAATAAAGCGTAAAGCTGAAATTATTTCAACTCTTAAACGGAACGGAGGTAGCCAATGATGATTCTGCAGTTCTGTGGGTCGTATTTGAACAATAGTATCAGGAATAACGGGTTTACATATCGATATAATATTATTTAAACACAGTTAGGTATCAATATTTACATGAAAATTGGACGTGATTTATTTATTAATGCTTCTTAGAATCTTTAAACTGTCATGTTCAATTATTTTATTCGTCCTATCCGTTTAAGCACATTATTTACGCTAACCAGAAATAAATAGCAGTAGGCATCGAAGCTTGAATGTAGTTATGTCGCATACAGATTTCAGTTGCCGAATTTAGATCGGTTTTCTTTGTTACCGATGGAGAACTACTGGTTGTAATGAAAAAAATCAGTGCATAGTAATAAAAATTACAATGTTTCACAGTTGCTGCATGAACTATTTATATAATCAGAAGAACCCTACCTACCTAGGTACAAACATTTCAATTGTCTCTTATAAAAAAATTCTGTGAGTTGGTAAGCGTCCAAATCTGAAATTATTTACGAATCCTTTTTCCATTAACACACAACGTCGAGTCTGGAAATTTTCGACATATAAAAAGGCGGGTTCGGACTTAAGTTTACGAAGCAAAAAATCGGTCGACAATTTATTCGTGGGCGGGTTGGGCATCACTAATCGGCGTCATCAATCAGCTGGTCCCGCGATCGGATCAACTGACGGACAACCCCCCCCCCCTCCCGCGCCCCGCACACCATGCCGCGTCCCTCGCCACACCTCATCTCACACCCCCTTAATAGGAGCCTGAGCTGCCCGACTAGGCCTCGTATAAGTGGACTCGACTGGACTGGCATTTCCATTATAAATTCAGTTTTATTTTGTTATGGAAAAACAGATGAAACTTACCTCATATCAAGTATGATTTTCGTAGGAATTATGTTGATTTTAGAAGAGAGTTTTGAGCGTTTCAGTTGCTAGAATTAAATTTTGAATTATAAAAACAACAATATTGACATATATTGGGGGTATGTGCATATAACATTAATAGTGTTCCAAGTATTCGTATCCAATTCAGCGATGATCCATAGATTCTGGTAGCGTTTTAACACGAGTGACACTATAATAGGTTTTGGTTCGAAATTTACCTAAATATCTACTTATCTTAAAATCCGGTAAAAATAGGCCCTGAAAAAGTATTAAAGGAAAAATGATAACGAACGAGAGTTTCATGAGGTGGAAACAAAGAATGCTTGAAATTTCATCCGCATAATATTTGACAAAACCAATGTTTACCTGAGTCGTTGGGCTGGCCGTTGTGTTATCTATGACAACAGTCTGCTCCAGGCTTGTCGCGATGAACGCACAGAAATATTCCTGCTAAACACACCAACCTAGTATTTATGTCCTCAGAATAGGGTTCAAATCATTTTTGCACAAAACAATCAGCTTGTACGGAACCTTCGCGCTTCGCTGACATGGGTAATGTTTGCACCCGTCTCCGAATTGATTTACCCACATCCGTAAATGTCACGGTTTTTCGCGCCAAAATCGACTATTATTGGTATATGAATATGTCTACAAATGGCGGTGCCGGTTTTTGTTTGTGGTTATTGTTGCGTGGTGTATAATTTTTGATGCGATTATAGTCTGGCGTTAGTTCAGTGATCCCTTTCTCGTTTGTGTGAATCCTCTGAGCGTATTGTCGAAACAATTGGCTGGCTTTTTATTTCGATTTATTTTGCAGAATGATATACGACTTTGATGGCAACGACTTGGTGGGAATTGTTTCCAATGCTTGCATTTCAAGATGTTCACAGCCAGCTTCTTTGTTCCCTGATCATTCTGGATCTTGTGACTGTTCCTAAATTACCCTAGGCTGATAAAATTTTCGTTTTTCCTAAATCATAATAATTCATAAAACTAAGGTCGGTTTCCCCCGGAGGGGAAAGGGTCGTGCCCCGCCATTTCCGCACGACCCTGTAAGGCTCGTCCCGGACTGGTCACCTTCCCACCGACATAGAGGACTGAATTCCCAATTTAGGGCAGCCCTGTCCCGACTTTGAAAGCTAGGGGACAGGGAGGGGATACAAGGTGAAGTTAATATTGGGAATTCACTGTTAATACACATACATTAATAATATCAAATCATATCAACCAACACAACAGTAAAGTATGAAGCTAATAAGACAAGAGGTCGCAAAGATATTATATAGGATGACATAGTCAGTAAGGAGAACGTTACGCTTGCGCTTAAGAATTTCATTATTTAGTTACGTTAATTTTACGATTCAAACATAACGAACGAACCCATCTCTATGGCATGTAACCGGTTACAATAACTGCCCCAGTACATGACTGTTAGACCTAAGCGCATAGGTTCACTAAGAACACTGCTACGAATTCTAACAAATCACGCTCCCTAAACATTCTTCACATGTCTTTCTCAATCCTAAGGCAGGGTCCTGAGGAGTCCAGCTGCCATTGAGGAAGGCATGTTTTAGTAATTGTCCCTACTCGCGTACTCATCTTAGTAACCTTCTTACGGCAGTCTACCCCTTCATTATGATAACACACAACTTGCACTAGCGCACCGTAGATTCAGTCTGTAGCAGAATATATTGCGATTGTTATTGATGGCCTGAAGTGGTAATTCTATCGTCACTTCTCATTTATTAAATCTTCCCCATGTCGTGATTGCGTGTCTCGCCAAACAGTGTCGATTCAGTAATGGGCCTACAAACAGCCAGGTTTGGTAACGAGACACAGCCAGTCCCTAGCGTTCCTTAGAACGGAGTTATCAATACATTTTGGAATACTTTGTGAAACCTACCCCCTCTCCCAAATATTGGCCATTAATACCTACGCAATGTTTCTGAGCTAGACCTTTATAGGAAGCAGTATACATCAGCAGCGTTTGGTTGATTAGTACTAATATTACAAGTCAGCATTATAGCCTGACTAACAGTATAGGTTGTTTTAATACAACTGCGAATATTACGGTTCTGCCTTCCATTTGTGGTACGTCAGATAACAATCAGATAAGCACATGCGTCAGTAATAGTCGGGTGTATTAGTGTACAGTGTACAGTGATGTAATGTAAGTGTGCAGTGTACGAAAGGCTTTCCCCGTCTCCCTATAACCAAACGTAGATGACGGATAGTTGCCAAGGTACGGATTAGGAGGTGGACACATACATAGCACATGAGATAATAGTATACATTGCGGAAGTAAGTGGCTCCGTCATGCTGAAATAAATGATTATTAACAGCTCCTCTGTACTACCACCAACTGCTACTATGAGCTAAGAGTTAATTAAAGTTACACTTACCATGTGTTCATTTAAGGACTCTACAATTCTCTTACAGAATACTGCACACATTACCAGTTTCGCCTCCGCCGCAGCTCATCTCCTTCCGCGCCTCGACACCCACTTTATCTAGACTTAAGTATTACTACTACTTATATTTAACTTATAAAATACGAATCACTCTCTTACAACAGCCTACTCGAACATGAACATCTTGGTACCAAGACTACACTAACTTCACGAGCCTAACCTAGGACGTCCTAGCACCTAGTGTCATAGCTTAAACCTTACACGTCCGAACTGTTCCGTGATCACAAACTCCCTGTCTACTTGGACATAGCCTCTTGGTATTCACCAAGTCTCCTAACTAAATTAGCTCACATCGTCCGAGCCCTATAGCGATCCAAGACCGACTGCCTCTGGTCAACCTCCCTTCCTTCATCCCCAGCATTTCTCAAAAATGCCACGACTGGCTTAAGGTTAATTTTTGCGTGATTTCTTAATTGTTTAATAGCCCCGTTTTTGTGCAAACGTCTCGATTGTTTTAAGGGTTTGGATATTCCTGACCGGGGTTTATTGCAACCAGATGTGATTCTGCTATTGTAAGTTACGCTTAGAAATCTGATATTTTATTAGCGTTTCTTAAGAATTCGGTAAAATATTACATTTGGCCTGTCGGCTGGCAATTGTCTATAGTTTGCTTCCCATGAAATAAAGAATTTATGCCTTTCCACGTGTTCCAATACTGCTTCACAATTCAAAGGAAGAAATAACGTTTCGTTATTAACCATATAGTTCGGTACGGGCCCCCGAAGGGGCTCGACGCTCATACCTCCGCTGGCTTGGTATCGGCCCCGAAAGGGGCTAGCAATTAAGTCATTCGTCGTCCTCATTATTTATGTAAATATTTAATATTCTGATTATCAAATACTACGAGTGTGCGTTAATTAAGGGAGTTGGATAAAAATCTCATATATCAACGCCATTAAAACTTCTGTATTTAGCGCGCAAGTTTCTTAATTTGCCCTTAGAAAATGCAAGTGCATAAATACGGTCATCGCCATTTTGGCGGCAGTGCCGGTCGAGGCTAAAAATCATAAAAATTGTGGTTTTCGAACATTCTATCTCCACTACATGGACAATAATGATCTCGTCATTGAATTATGGTGCCAATTCATCCATAGTTCAATTTAAATAAGCAGTGGTAATGATGAATTTTGATATCTAAAGTCGAAGTTTCGCGCCAATCGTGCGTGTTTACATTTTTATATTTCACATATAACACAAACACGCGTATAGATTCGATAACAATTATGACAAATATCATTCCAAATATTATAAACCACATGAAAATGCCCAGATCTTAGCGTTATTTACTAAAACAGGACCAATAACACGTAATATTCATTACCACCACTCAATTTGAATTTGAAATAAACGACCATTTGTTTTTTTTTTAAATCATTGTGATGTGTGAAAGCGATTATTCCAATCGATTATTTTTTTTATAAACAACGATTTACTCGAGTAATTAAATTAGGGAATTTAATAAATCTATGGATGAAAATTAAAGTTAATTTATTTTGAGCGTAAAAACAATAAATATTTATTATAATATTTGTTTTAAGCTTTATAATGGTAATCTTAATTGTTTTTCGTACATTCTGACCCAACAATAAACAGCACAAACTGATATTATGACTAAATTCGCGCCGATTTTTTTTCCATTTCAAAATTTAAATTAGGAATTCGTTCTCTGTTCCAATTTATTTTGTAGGTATTTAAATTTACTATTTATATGATAATATTTCTATTTTTCTTATAGATAATTTTTTGTGAATTTTGTTTTGAACTATCCGAAGGTTGGTAGAATGCCGAGGATCTCGGTAGGCATAGTAAAAAAGAATTATGTAGTTTGATTATTGGTTAGGAGGTTGGGTTGCTTAATGGGTATTTACTCTTTTATCAGCCAACTGCTGGTTAAAAGCGCCCATGTCTTTCCAATTTTGTTTATCTTTTGCGTTCTCCGACCAATAATTTTAATCGATACTATTTTTTTGATACCTACTTAGATAAGCTTGGGTATAACAATCCCAAAAACTAAAAATACAATTTTAAACACAACTCTACAAAATATACGAGTAAGACTCATGTCCTGATGGTTCTGGTTCATATCACGGATGTTCACGGCCTATGATGGATAACCTGAAATTGGCAGATATAAAAAAAAAACCTTTTTAGACTGTACAGCGACCCGCTTTGAAAGAATAAACTAATCTTCCTTGAATCGGCTTATGCATTGCTGATTGTCAACCATCATCATCATCTGTCTGTCTAGCGTCTTGCCAACTTTGTGGGGGTCGGCTTCTAGTCTACCCGGATGCAGCTCCATACCCGTACTTTAAATAGAGCGACCTGCGACTGCCTATCTGACCTCCTCAAACCAGTTAATATCGGGTAGCACGATACCCTTTGGTAAGACTGGCTGTCATACTTTCGGGCCACTGACTACCTGTAACATAACAATAACCCAATCATACGATACACAATCTTGAAAGAATATAATTTCTCTTTGGTGGATCAAAAAAATCCCCTTCGTGTTAGGTTACTGTAAACCCTGCAGAAAGAAACAGGATCCCCGCGTGGCGCGGCTACGTCGACTATGCTTTATAAGCGAATATAAAATGTTTTGAGGTGTCACAGTTTGCTTTACATATGCATACATTATCAGATTGCTCTGAGCTCGTATGTACTTTGCTCCAATTTGTTGCGAGCAAAATGCATACCTTCTAAGATTGCTCTGAGCCCGTATGCACTTTGCGCCAATTTATTTGTGATATTAATAAGCACGATGTAGTGCAGTACAGACTACGGGTGTCTGGGTCAGTATACAGTTTGGCAATACGCGTCCCGCGCAACTTCGTCTGAGTCACATTTTCCCCGTTTTCTCCTATTGGTCGTAGCGTGCTGATACTTCCTACTATACCCCATTGGCATATATATATATATATATGCCTAATATATATATATATATATGCCTATATTACTTATAATACCTCCAAGAATATGTGTAAAAAGTTTCATGATGATCGGTTGAGTAGTTTTCGCGTGAAAGCGTAACAAACAAACTTACTTTCGCATTTATAATATTAGCTAAGATTCCTTCCAAGATCCTCAAACATCAGATATTACACAATCAAATTCTCAATAATTATGTTGTAAAATTAATACTTATTTTAAATTATGAGAATGGCGAGCGCATTCTTAATTTAAATTTTGAAATAGAAAATAATCGGCGCGAATTAAGCCTAAGGTGCTGTCTGTGCTTAAATTTGAAAATCATTCCGTTTTCTGGTTTTTTCTTTGCTTGAACTTTGAGACTTAATTTCTTGTTATATTTCACGCTGCTAGTTCAACGGAAAGTTTCTCTTATCTTTAAGTTTCTCAAAGAAAGAAAATCATCAAAATGTTAATTTGGTTGTTTTTTGTGTTTACAGACTTCTGTCGTTCTTTTTAGTAATAAATCTCCTTCTCTTGAAGTCAACGTTCAAATGAATTATAAGATGCTTTCGATCTAATAATTATTTAATGAAATTGTAAAAAAAGATAGTATTTTATGACCTATTTCTACATTAAATAATTATTTGAAATTATACCAATGAGTTTTTATTCAGTCTCAACTCTTTTTTCGAAACTCGATTTTATTACGATTATCGATTAGGCTTAATGCAACTTATTAATCGTAATTATGAAACCCGGGTTTTCGGTCAGCACTAAGAAGTGTTATGTAACAACATAGTTTTTAGTAATATTTGTCAATACTTAGATTGTGTTTTTATTTGAAATTGTGTATGAATAATGGCAAATATAAGAACGGAGATAGAATGTTACTGTTTTATTTTGCCTTTTCGAATTCTTTTAGCATATGAAAAGCTTGCCTATGTACATTATTTCCAGCGCATCTAAGGTACCTACTTTTTGGAAGGGTGTAGTAATATGTATTTTACACATATTTCGCAATAGACTGACTCCGTTTTAGCGACTTCAACACGATATTGGAGATATTAACATCAAATTTATCGTATGAAACAGATCCCATGACATATTTTTCACAGTAAAATTGAATCCTGAAAGTTGATGAAAATTTCGTGAATTTCATGACAATTCGAATCACCCCGCCGAATCAGCTGATGTGTCATGTGTCAAAATCTTGTCGGGCATAGTGGTTAATGACGGTTTACTTGTCAGGCTGTCATACCATAGAGGTTTAATGTGTCTCTAAGTGGCCCAATACCACGTGATGATTTTGAAATAGGAATCAAGACGAAGATATTTGGTTAATATTTAGGAGTACGTGACAGACAGTCACATTCCCCCCTCTGAAAATCAGACGCGTGACGTAGTACAGCGGATGAGCTTTCACTATAGGATGAACTGTGCCTTTTTGACAGTACTAAGAAATATTTACATTTAGTACACCTGCTGTCTGTTCACCTAATCAGACTGTTATAATTGTTCCAACTGGAATATTAATCCAACAAGACGCATCGTCTGCTATAATTTTGATTAATTTCGCAGAAGTATCTTTGATCGATAAATAAATCCTCTATTTGTACATCTTCTCCCTCAAAATACTTTTGTCATTTAGCACGTTTCAGATAACTTCAGAAGACCTGTGCATGCTTATAATTTAATTTTACATACCAGAGTCTCTTTTAAGAGTATTTGTGCTATCAAGCGACGCTACCTACGAGGCTTCCTCGTTCTTAGTTCAGCCTACCGCAGCTGCCGCTGAACAGAGGCCTTTCCCAATGCACCTCTACACTGAGTCAGCTTGGTCAGCTGCTCGTAGCCGTATCCAGGAGTAGCTGAAATAGTCCGCACATAGACATATTAGATTTTATTCCAATCAGTCGCCCCCCTCCGATTTTAAGAGGAAAGAGCAGTTTTGAAATCCTTGAAATCCAACTAGACTTGGAAAGATGTATTAGAAAATGCTAATTATGTTATTTGAAATAGCTATCATTTGCACATTAAAATAAACCATAAGAGCATACCTAAAATTAGAATCACAATTCATTTTGTGCACCTTCATCAAGTAAATAAGAATCTTGACCCTAACCTATTCTTTGAAACAAAGACAACCTAGATTACCCAAACAATTGTTGAATTATAAGGTCACAGTGTTGTGATTCCTCACTTGGATATCAACTATTGGTCATAGTATTATCTGGTAAGTACCAAATTGGAACTGAGTAGGTAGATTAGTCCTATAGCTCAAAACAATTAACATTTATTGTTGAGGTTAACAAAGTCATACAACGTGACTACGAGTAACTATAGCATATGATAAAATGGAACTTAGCTTTGTAATTGGAACCACGCTATGGCTGCTGTCGAATTCAGCCGGAGTCAGCTCAATATAATGAAACTTTGACCCAAGCGCAACGCACAACCCAAAAGATTTAGACAAAGTGTAGTGACAGCCAAGCGAAGGTTGAGTTATCCTGGAATTCGAAATAAGTCCACACGAGTATTCGTTCAACTATATGACATACGCTACACATTGTCGGCAAGTTTTAAATTAACCTCCTATGATAATAGTTCAATTTTAGTTAAAACATTTCATTATCACTTTGTAAACTTAAGGCTTCTAAATATCTAAGCACTAATGATATTAAGTTTACCCATAGTTGAGGGCGTGTCTTATACCTAGTTTCACTCTCCCATCACACTTATACTCGTTCAACTACAAAACATACAATCGCAATCATGTATCAAAATCTGTCTGTGCACTATTAGACACGAAACTAACGTTTACAGGGAGTTGAACCTATCATTTTAGTTGCACTGGAAAACCAGCAACAATCTTACAAACTGCATATCCGCGCATATAGCATATGGGAATTGAACCCACTTCTACAAGCATCGGAAAAATAGCCCTTTTAACCAACAAAACACGCGGGAATTGAACCCACAAACCGTGACACAGGAATTTAAATACTTATCAACTATTGCGTCAGGCGGGAATCGAACCCAAAATCCATGAAAATGTAATACAAGCACATCAACTGATAAATGATGCGGGATATGAACCCGCTACCAGAGATTGAAGAATTCAATTACGATAACTAAACCGTTATCTAGTTAAAATATGTTGAAATAGCCGTCGTCACTCTAGTCGTCTCTCACAATTTCTAGAACCATAAAATTACGTTGTGTTATTATTGTAGTAACCCTTAAGTTGTTCTTTCTCGTTGCACTGAAGTGAATCAGTACATTTAATGACGAGAATCCTGGTCACGGCACCACATGTGACTGTTCCTAAATTACCCTAGGCTGATAAAATTTTCGTTTTTCCTAAATCATAATCTATATATATAAAAGAAAGTCGTGTTAGTTACTTCACTTATAACTCAAGAACGGCTGAACCGATTTAGCTGAAAATTGGCAGGGAGGTAGTTTAGAGCCAGGAGAAGGACATAGGATACGGTAGGGTAGGTAGGGTAGGTAGGGTAGGTAGGGTAGGTAGGGTAGGTAGGGTAGGTAGGGTAGGTAGGGTAGGGTAGGTAGGGTAGGTAGGGTAGGTAGGGTAGGTAGGGTAGGTAGGGTAGGTAGGGTAGGTAGGGTAGGTAGGGTAGGTAGGGTAGGTAGGGTAGGTAGGGTAGGTAGGGTAGGTAGGGTAGGTAGGGTAGGTAGGGTAGGTAGGGTAGGTAGGGTAGGTAGGGTAGGTAGGGTAGGTAGGGTAGGTAGGGTAGGTAGGGTAGGTAGGGTAGGTAGGGTAGGTAGGGTAGGTAGGGTAGGTAGGGTAGGTAGGGTAGGTAGGGTAGGTAGGGTAGGTAGGGTAGGTAGGGTAGGTAGGGTAGGTAGGGTAGGTAGGGTAGGTAGGGTAGGTAGGGTAGGTAGGGTAGGTAGGGTAGGTAGGGTAGGTAGGGTAGGTAGGGTAGGTAGGGTAGGTAGGGTAGGTAGGGTAGGTAGGGTAGGTAGGGTAGGTAGGGTAGGTAGGGTAGGTAGGGTAGGTAGGGTAGGTAGGGTAGGTAGGGTAGGTAGGGTAGGTAGGGTAGGTAGGGTAGGTAGGGTAGGTAGGGTAGGTAGGGTAGGTAGGGTAGGTAGGGTAGGTAGGGTAGGTAGGGTAGGTAGGGTAGGTAGGGTAGGTAGGGTAGGTAGGGTAGGTAGGGTAGGTAGGGTAGGTAGGGTAGGTAGGGTAGGTAGGTAGGGTAGGTAGGGTAGGTAGGGTAGGTAGGGTAGGTAGGGTAGGTAGGGTAGGTAGGGTAGGGTAGGTAGGTAGGGTAGGTAGGGTAGGTAGGGTAGGTAGGGTAGGGTAGGTAGGGTAGGTAGGTAGGTAGGGTAGGTAGGTAGGTAGGGTAGGTAGGGTAGGTAGGGTAGGGTAGGTAGGTAGGTAGGTAGGGTAGGGTTGGTAGGTAGGGTAGGGTTGGTAGGTAGGGTAGGGTAGGTAGGTAGAATAGGATCGGTAGGTAGGAAAAAGTGCATTGCAACGCATGCCGGGTACAGCTAGTCTATATATATAAAAGAAAGTCGTGTTAGTTACTTCACTTATAACTCAAGAACGGCTGAACCGATTTAGCTGAAAATTGGCAGGGAGGTAGTTTAGAGCCAGGAGAAGGACATAGGATACGGTAGGGTAGGGTAGGGTAGGTAGGTAGGATAGGGTAGGTAGGTAGGGTAGGGTAGGTAGGTAGGGTAGGGTAGGTAGGTAGGGTAGGGTAGGTAGGTAGGGTAGGGTAGGTTAGGTAGGGTAGGGTAGGTAGGTAGGGTAGGGTAGGTAGGTAGGGTAGGTAGGTAGGTAGGGTAGGTAGGTAGGGTAGGGTAGGTAGGTAGGTAGGGTAGGGTAGGTAGGTAGGGTAGGGTAGGTAGGTAGGGTAGGTAGGTAGGGTAGGGTAGGGTAGGTAGGTAGGGTAGGGTAGGTAGGTAGGGTAGGTAGGTAGTAAGGGTAGGGTAGGGTAGGGTAGAGTAGGTAGGTAGGGTAGGGTAGAGTAGGTAGGTAGGTAGCGTCGGGTAGGGTAGGTAGGTCGGATAGGGTAGGTGGGTAGTAAAAAGTGCATTGCAACGCATGCTGGGTACAGCTAGTAATTCATAAAACTAAGGTCGGTTTCCCCCGGAGGGGAAAGGGTCGTGCCCCGCCATTTCCGCACGACCCTGTAAGGCTCGTCCCGGACTGGTCACCTTCCCACCGACATAGAGGACTGAATTCCCAATTTAGGGCAGCCCTGTCCCGACTTTGAAAGCTAGGGGACAGGGAGGGGATACAAGGTGAAGTTAATATTGGGAATTCACTGTTAATACACATACATTAATAATATCAAATCATATCAACCAACACAACAGTAAAGTATGAAGCTAATAAGACAAGAGGTCGCAAAGATATTATATAGGATGACATAGTCAGTAAGGAGAACGTTACGCTTGCGCTTAAGAATTTCATTATTTAGTTACGTTAATTTTACGATTCAAACATAACGAACGAACCCATCTCTATGGCATGTAACCGGTTACAATAACTGCCCCAGTACATGACTGTTAGACCTAAGCGCATAGGTTCACTAAGAACACTGCTACGAATTCTAACAAATCACGCTCCCTAAACATTCTTCACATGTCTTTCTCAATCCTAAGGCAGGGTCCTGAGGAGTCCAGCTGCCATTGAGGAAGGCATGTTTTAGTAATTGTCCCTACTCGCGTACTCATCTTAGTAACCTTCTTACGGCAGTCTACCCCTTCATTATGATAACACACAACTTGCACTAGCGCACCGTAGATTCAGTCTGTAGCAGAATATATTGCGATTGTTATTGATGGCCTGAAGTGGTAATTCTATCGTCACTTCTCATTTATTAAATCTTCCCCATGTCGTGATTGCGTGTCTCGCCAAACAGTGTCGATTCAGTAATGGGCCTACAAACAGCCAGGTTTGGTAACGAGACACAGCCAGTCCCTAGCGTTCCTTAGAACGGAGTTATCAATACATTTTGGAATACTTTGTGAAACCTACCCCCTCTCCCAAATATTGGCCATTAATACCTACGCAATGTTTCTGAGCTAGACCTTTATAGGAAGCAGTATACATCAGCAGCGTTTGGTTGATTAGTACTAATATTACAAGTCAGCATTATAGCCTGACTAACAGTATAGGTTGTTTTAATACAACTGCGAATATTACGGTTCTGCCTTCCATTTGTGGTACGTCAGATAACAATCAGATAAGCACATGCGTCAGTAATAGTCGGGTGTATTAGTGTACAGTGTACAGTGATGTAATGTAAGTGTGCAGTGTACGAAAGGCTTTCCCCGTCTCCCTATAACCAAACGTAGATGACGGATAGTTGCCAAGGTACGGATTAGGAGGTGGACACATACATAGCACATGAGATAATAGTATACATTGCGGAAGTAAGTGGCTCCGTCATGCTGAAATAAATGATTATTAACAGCTCCTCTGTACTACCACCAACTGCTACTATGAGCTAAGAGTTAATTAAAGTTACACTTACCATGTGTTCATTTAAGGACTCTACAATTCTCTTACAGAATACTGCACACATTACCAGTTTCGCCTCCGCCGCAGCTCATCTCCTTCCGCGCCTCGACACCCACTTTATCTAGACTTAAGTATTACTACTACTTATATTTAACTTATAAAATACGAATCACTCTCTTACAACAGCCTACTCGAACATGAACATCTTGGTACCAAGACTACACTAACTTCACGAGCCTAACCTAGGACGTCCTAGCACCTAGTGTCATAGCTTAAACCTTACACGTCCGAACTGTTCCGTGATCACAAACTCCCTGTCTACTTGGACATAGCCTCTTGGTATTCACCAAGTCTCCTAACTAAATTAGCTCACATCGTCCGAGCCCTATAGCGATCCAAGACCGACTGCCTCTGGTCAACCTCCCTTCCTTCATCCCCAGCATTTCTCAAAAATGCCACGACTGGCTTAAGGTTAATTTTTGCGTGATTTCTTAATTGTTTAATAGCCCCGTTTTTGTGCAAACGTCTCGATTGTTTTAAGGGTTTGGATATTCCTGACCGGGGTTTATTGCAACCAGATGTGATTCTGCTATTGTAAGTTACGCTTAGAAATCTGATATTTTATTAGCGTTTCTTAAGAATTCGGTAAAATATTACATTTGGCCTGTCGGCTGGCAATTGTCTATAGTTTGCTTCCCATGAAATAAAGAATTTATGCCTTTCCACGTGTTCCAATACTGCTTCACAATTCAAAGGAAGAAATAACGTTTCGTTATTAATGACGGTTTACTTGTCAGGCTGTCATACCATAGAGGTTTAATGTGTCTCTAAGTGGCCCAATACCACGTGATGATTTTGAAATAGGAATCAAGACGAAGATATTTGGTTAATATTTAGGAGTACGTGACAGACAGTCACAATCTCATCAAAGTTCGAGTGACTCGGTTTCTTCTAGGCAAGCGTGCTCCACCCTAGGCCGCATCATCGCTTCTCATCGGACGAGTAGGGGCAAAAAGCAAGCCTATTCAGTATATAAAAAAAATGCTATAAAGTCAACATGTGAAGCCCTCAAAACGAAAACCAAATACTAGCTCATTTACAAACCACATCACGTGTATTTAAAAACTTTCTTCACATAATTCATAAAAATCCACAAAGATTGAACGTTATCAGAACTTTGTCTGACTTACCACACCTTTATATTCACTGTTCGATATTCAGAAGACAAAGCGTCAAGTTCTATAGTTTTAAACCTTCAAAGAATAAGCTCTGGAATAGTGGAAACTCTATTAAAATTATCCGCAGACTTATGGATAAGTTTTATTCTAATACTTTGCACGTAGTTTGTACAAACGATAGCGTATGGGCTTAGACTGGGCTTTTTTAAAAGTGAATGTTAAATCTTTTTCAACGGATTATTTCTTATGCTACAGGGATGTTTTTTTACAGGCTATTGGAAGGGGTATTTTAATGACGCCAAAATACATTTAAAATGTTTTCGTTCGTTTATTATTGTAATCTTAGGACTGAAGATTTTAATGAAAATCTTCGTATCCTCATTTTTCCAGTAAAATCTTACGAGGGTATAATAACTGTTGAAATGTGGTTGCAGGACTATATGTACTACAGTAGGTGCCTTCTGCTTAACTTCCGACTCAAACCGCCGTCTTTCCGACCTCGCCTTCGAGGTCCGTCGCGACGTCCCGGTCCATGCCCTCCCCGACCCTCGCTCGAGCCAGCCCGCGATGCTGTGCCAGTAGTTTTGAATCAGCCCCTAAATAATGATACCATTCAGATCCAGCCTGTCCCCATGCAGTCCTCCCCCAGTGACGCCGTAAGCCGAGGTTCGTACCCCACAGGGGGTGCCCTTAGCGTGCAGTCGCTTAGTTTGTAAGTTTTTATGCCCTGGCTGGAGGCCTTACTCTAAAGGCACCCACAGGATAGTCCGGTTAAGCAGACGACAACCTCATAGGTAGAACTGCGAGATGACATTCAAAAAAAAAAAAAAAAAAACTTCTGCTTAACTCAGTCATCATGGAACACGGCCGCGGCCGTGAGGTTTAATGATAAGCTTAACCTCATGCCCATCTCTGTTTTCATACTTTATAACAAAATTAATGGTTTCGGTTTCCCTTTTTTCATACTTTATAACAAAATTAATGGTTTCGGTTTCCCTTTTTTCATACTTTATAACAAAATTAATGGTTTCGGTCTCTCTTTTTCGTACTTTTTAACAAAGTAAATATTGTTACAGAACGAGCCATACTGGCTAGCTACGTGTCACTCGTGAGACAGTGCATTGAGCTCGCTGAAAAAGTTGGAGCCGCTAAGGCTTAAGCAGATCAAAGTCTCCGTTATTTATCACAAATGTTAAGTTTTAAATAAAAGTGTTTCAGTTTACGTATTATTATTTGAATCTGCCTTAGCATGATCGTAGACAGAAAAGTGATATAGATAGGTAGAGATAGCTTAGGGCAAGAGCGACATGCCTGTTTGCTCTGATGACCGAAAAACCTCAAATCAATAAAATGCGTGATGTCACTAAAACGCGCCTTAATTAAAGCGCACTGTTTGATTTTCCTCTTTAGGCGCTGAGCCAAGCATTGCAATTTGATCAGCGCTCTTTTATTAAGGCATTCATTTTTTAAGGTGTTATCCATTGTAAGTGAAAGCGGGCATACCACTCTTTGATTATGTTGTCCAGCTATCATTGCAAGACGCTGGAGACAGCTGGTTATACTGTATGAAACTTGTTTAAACTGATATTAAAAGTAAGACCTTTTCAAATACGACGATAATCCAGCAGTAAGCCAACAAAAAGCTCACAAAAATCTGCTCCAAAGCCATCCAAAGATTTGAAGCTATTTGTAATAGGTACCTACCTACTCCAGTTCTCCTGAATATTGTAGCACCCACTCCTTGCTACAGATATCGATCAATATTGGAAATAGAATACTATTTGTGAACCCCGAGGCAAGGCAAAAGGAATTGTGTTTTTTGTGATACCTCCCTATGCGTCAGCGAAAAAACACTTGAAGTACTTTTGCCCCGTTTTTCCTACCCCACAGAATGGGGCTCGAATAAATGTTTTAAAATACAATTTTGTCATACAATACCGCTGTTTTTGATCGAGCACAGTATGGTATAAGGTTTCCAAAATTGTTATTTATTGCTTTTCATTAAATTCAATTTATTCTGTCAGTAACACGAGTGTCTATTTATTCAAAAAAGTTACCATCTTTTTTAGCAATTTTTTTATTGCGAGTCATCTTTTTGGAAATTCTAAAGTTGTGGTAAATTTTAATTGCTATATGACAGGGTACTTGGTGTCTGATGAGATTATTGGAGGTCGCATATGTTTGCTTGTGTGGATAATCATATAAAATTTACACATGCCTGTCATCGATTTAAAATAAGCATACTTACGGCTTGTTTATATTCTTTAATGTTAGGTACTTGTTACTTGCAAGTAAAATAACGAATGATTAAAATATAACTATCAGACCACTGCTGCTCGTAATATAACAAGTGTAAACCAATAGAGATGACATGTAGCATGGCGAAGTGAGGAAGAATAAGACACGCTGCACCAACCCCAAGAGAAGGGCAGGGGAATGATGACCTACAACCACAACCCATCTCATCATCATCATCATATCAGCCGTAGGACGTCCACTGCTGGACATAGGCCTCCCCCATGGATTTCCAACAGGACCGGTTGGAAGCGGCCTGCGCCCAGCGTCTTCCGGCTACCTTGACTAGGTCGTCGGTCCACCTAGCCGGTGGACGTCCTACGCTGCGCTTGCCGGTCCGCGGTCTCCACTCCAGGACCTTCCGGCCCCATCGGCCATCGGTCCTGCGCACTATGTGGTATAGTATCTGCCTACTACAGACACTCTATACTCACACTTATCATCCATATTCATACTTTTATTGGTTTTACATTAGCATATTACCAATCATTTCGTTTTTATAAATATTTTCTTTATATCCTTTGTTGTGACATGTTTACTTCAAATTTGTCAGATGTCATTTACTTTTATTTTTGATTCTTACGAGCCAAACTCTCTATGAAGGTTTCATTTAGATTATATATTACTAAAAATTATTATCATCAATTCGTTAGTTCAAATTGTTGTATTTTATAGTTAATTGCGAATATTTGCTGTGTAAAGATATTCTGAGTTATATTTCTAAAAATATTATGTGCAGGGTTTTTGACCATTGTTACTGGCTGTTTTTAATACTGGCAGGTTGCGTCTTACTAGAGCGCAACAGTTTTGAATCTAAAAAAATGATTGGAAGAAAAGAAACGGAAGATCAGGGTATAAAAGGGATTTCTGACAGATGCCCTGGTTCTATTCTGGAGTTAAGAGTCGGTTCAGTCTGGACACGAGAAATCAGTATAGTCTAAAATCAAGAAAACAGCTAAGTCTAGTTTGGAGTCAAGATCTGTCATATCTTGAGTTTTGAGCACAGCCTGGTGGAGTCAAAGAGCGGCCTTCGTTTAGTGCTGCCGTGGCTGTTGCTAACTGTCTGCTGGAAGCTGCTCTTCGAGCTGACGAGCCTGGCATTGGGCGGTACGTGTCTGCTGGTGGGTCCTACCAAATCGCCCTGCATCAAGTTCGTCGTGGTCAAGCTCATCTTAATCAAGCCAGCTTTCTACGACTGCAAGTTTGTCTTCAGTTACTATCACGCTCAGAGATTTGCGGAGATATTTAAAACGTTCTCGGTTAACCTGCCCTTCACTTTTGTACTAATTTATTGTATTTTTCATTTCATCATTTATTAAATTCATTTTCCCCTAATTACTTTTTTAATGTATAAATCTGTTTACTCCTTTCATCAAGGAATAAGCAAGTTTGTTACATCTTGGCGCCTAACGCAAAATCAAGTCTTGATCTTAAACATATTCTCTAAATTCTAAAAAAAACTTCCACAAGAGATTATATTTGGTAACTATTTTCATCATTTTCATCATATTTTCATCACATTATATCACTTAATCTACTTATACTCTTAAACACTTATCATATATTTATCTATATCATCTACGAATCTCATCAAAATAGGTTTAGTGTCGTGGGCTCGAACTATTATCTGCGCTTGTTCAGCGCAAAAGTATAGACTACCACACATGACAGTCCTTCAACGCTCTTGAATATTTCAAGTAGGCTATTTTACAATCCTTCTTAATAATAACTCCAGACTCTCTTCTCTTTCTCTCCCTTTTAATTTTATACACTTTATTTTTAACTTTTTTATCGTATACTTACTCATGACTCATCTCTATCCTCTTCCCTTCTTCTAGCTGTAGAGTTTTATTCGGCCTATTTAAACTCTATAGTTTTTATTTTCTATGTTCTTTCATTGGTTCTTAAACCATTAAACGATTATTTTTAATCTTCTTCTATATCTGATCTTATCAGATAACTCTTTGAAGTGCTTTTAGGTACAAGTTATCTAACCTTCTATTATACTAACTGTACTATAAGTTGGTATAACTATTTTCTTATCAACTCTAAAAGTTGACTCTGAAGCGGGTTGCGACTTCCTTAAAATAAGCCTTCGCTAATCTTCAACTCTAAAAGTTGACTGAAGCGGGTTGCGACTTCCTTAAAATAAGCCTTCGCTAATCTTCAACTCTAAAAGTTGACTGAAGCGGGTTGCGACTTCCTTAAAATAAGCCTTCGCTAATCTTCAACTCTAAAGGTTGATTGGGGTGGATCCCTTATTAAAAGTCTTTATATTTCATCTTATTATGGGTTTTAGACGCGAGCGGATTACAACTCCAAAAATAAGCCTACTGTTATTGATTTATCAGGTGGAGTAGTGATCATTGAATGTGAATCCTACCTGGCCTAACTTCGTAAGATGTCGGTGTGTTTGAATGAGTTATGAAAGTTTTGTGAATGTTGTAATACTTTAACCTTACCAAAATTTTTGTTCTAGGCCAAAAATTTTCTCGGGGTCGTTGGGGAAATATAGTATCTGCCTACTACAGACACTCTATACTCACACTTATCATCCATATTCATACTTTTATTGGTTTTACATTAGCATATTACCAATCATTTCGTTTTTATAAATATTTTCTTTATATCCTTTGTTGTGACATGTTTACTTCAAATTTGTCAGATGTCATTTACTTTTATTTTTGATTCTTACGAGCCAAACTCTCTATGAAGGTTTCATTTAGATTATATATTACTAAAAATTATTATCATCAATTCGTTAGTTCAAATTGTTGTATTTTATAGTTAATTGCGAATATTTGCTGTGTAAAGATATTCTGAGTTATATTTCTAAAAATATTATGTGCAGGGTTTTTGACCATTGTTACTGGCTGTTTTTAATACTGGCAGGTTGCGTCTTACTAGAGCGCAACAGTTTTGAATCTAAAAAAATGATTGGAAGAAAAGAAACGGAAGATCAGGGTATAAAAGGGATTTCTGACAGATGCCCTGGTTCTATTCTGGAGTTAAGAGTCGGTTCAGTCTGGACACGAGAAATCAGTATAGTCTAAAATCAAGAAAACAGCTAAGTCTAGTTTGGAGTCAAGATCTGTCATATCTTGAGTTTTGAGCACAGCCTGGTGGAGTCAAAGAGCGGCCTTCGTTTAGTGCTGCCGTGGCTGTTGCTAACTGTCTGCTGGAAGCTGCTCTTCGAGCTGACGAGCCTGGCATTGGGCGGTACGTGTCTGCTGGTGGGTCCTACCAAATCGCCCTGCATCAAGTTCGTCGTGGTCAAGCTCATCTTAATCAAGCCAGCTTTCTACGACTGCAAGTTTGTCTTCAGTTACTATCACGCTCAGAGATTTGCGGAGATATTTAAAACGTTCTCGGTTAACCTGCCCTTCACTTTTGTACTAATTTATTGTATTTTTCATTTCATCATTTATTAAATTCATTTTCCCCTAATTACTTTTTTAATGTATAAATCTGTTTACTCCTTTCATCAAGGAATAAGCAAGTTTGTTACAGTGGCCAGCCCACTGCCATTTTAACTTGCCAATCCGCTGGACTATGTCGGTTGCTCTCGTTCGTCTACAACAACCCATCTATGACCACAAATATACGAAACCATTTTTATATCAACATTTTTTTAATATTTACCTATATCAAAATGAGGGTAACGTGGTCGTGGTAAAGGTGTGCTCATGGAGTCCTGCCAAATTTTGAGACATGTTCAAACATGTCCTCTCCGGTGTCACCACTACGTGTATTTACGTCGTCGTTTGCGTTAAAATTATATCAATATCCCACACCTGCTACTAATATATGCTTATGTTAGTAATGGTAAACAGCTGACGACGGCCTTTTTATTTTGAACATGTTTTCATATAACTCTTTTAGAGATTCTGTTTTTTTTTATTTTATTTTGAGGTTTATTGGATACCGGTTTTATTGAGCCAATCCTCCTTTGGTCTACTTTAGATGTACCTCCAGTGAGATGACTTGCTGTAAACGCTTACACGATTCAAGTTGAATGCGAACTACAACAAGCAGGGACCGAATTACCGTTTTTTTTTTAACGTTACCAATTACCGTTATACTAACGATACAAAGTGACGATACCCGTTATTTAATGACTACTATAGTATATACTAGTATCGGTATAAGCTACCTATCTTATACCGGTAATTTATACGTCTGTGTCCTTCTAACGATGTCGTGTGGTGATTTAAACAAACAGCTAATCATTAGAACAACAAATGGATAGATGTCTTTGTTGTACACGATGTTTGTGTGACGTCTGACTAAGAAATGAAATAAGATAAGCGCGTGCGAATCGTCTCGTTTTCGTAACTATCTGACTGATCGTCGTAAAATGCTGGCTGTTGCCTATCCGATTAGAAAAGCCGAAGGTAAGACGCGCGGCGCGAGTTTCGGTTTGGCAATGTCGCACCAGGTATTGCTAGATTTTTGCGAATTAACTCTATGAGTAACGCTATTGACCGATAAAATCTATGACTTATCGTTATTTTTAACGTTAATATTTAACGCATATTGTTACTGTTTTGGTTATGTTACCGCTATTTTTTACCAATAAATTATATCTTTCTTTTTTTTTTTTTTTTTTACCCACGTCCTACTCAATGCTATGGTACATTTATAATATCCGTCAGTAACTAATAAATGGCTACAATGTTTGCGTATTACTGTCTACAAGTAATAAGTGATCGGTATTAAATGACTTCCTCTTATTTTTAAATGAATTGAAGTTAATAAGTACAGGATTGGGTACTTTATAACGAAAAATAAAATACATTGTGATTTTGGCAGACTTTAGAGGCAGCGTCCCAAAAGTAACCTTATTTCAACGAGCATAAATATCAGAGACTAAATAACTACTAAATGACACACAAGTGTAGTCATAACCGAAATAATATAGCATATTCTTGGAACTCTCTTAAAATGCCTATTTTCGGAAGCTTCAATAAAATCTACTATCATATTCACAAAAGCCTCTAAGGCTTCTTTCTATTCTTGCTGTAGGTATTAATTTATATACTCGATGTATAAAACGTTAGTTTTTGTCAATTGAAATCTGTCTTCATACGAGAATTTCTTTTGTAGTCATACATAACAAGGCCACGAAAATAATTTAGATATAAATAGTAAAGGATTTTATCGTGAAAAATATCTTCACTATCGAGTATTTCAAAAATACGATATCTATAAATAAATGATTGACATTTTTCAACTCATTATTCACAGTCAATTTATAATAAATAACCGTTCTACAAATAACAATGAAAAGAGGCTTTCATAATAATTTTCTTATGAAAAGTGTTTTTACTTGGGAACGACAAAGAATAAGTTGCATGTTCAGTAATAAAGGCACAGTATACTATATACCAGTAAACCAACTAGGCGTTTATGTGTAAACAGAATAACAGAAAGCTAGTTAGGGTTCTCAACTAAACTTTTGACAGCTCCGACTTACGAGTAACCCGCTACCTGAAGCATGCTTAGAATTTATGAAAACGGTTTGCATGTGTTAGAGCCGATTCCAACCATTTTCGTTCCAAGTTGAAATACTGTTTATCTATTGTGGATAAAGGTGACTCAGACGACCTGTCACCTTAGGATCGGTTCACGCGTGCGGTATTCAAAGGATTGCTGTAATTATGAAAACGAGAATGTTTTTCGCATCTAAAAGTCTTCGTGTTATTCGTACGTCTATTGTGGAAAGCACTTGTCGCGTTTCGATGTGGCTGACGTATTTTCTATACAGAATTATTGTAACCATAACGAGATGCGCAAATTAAAAGTGTAAAATTATAAATTCGAAAGTAGGTGTAGCGGACAGTACAAAAAGTACTACAGCGCCATCTATGACACAAATTATATTATTAAAATATTGAATCGAGTTTTTTTAAAGAAAAAAAAGACTTGGGTTTGGACATAGGCTGCTTTTTATTCCGGAAATACGTTTAAGTATTTTCAACCTACACGCGGGCGAAGTAGCGGGCAGAAGCAATCGTTTCTGTATTTTAATTCTCATTTAGTATTGGCACAAATAATTTCTAAAAGGTTTTTCAACATTGAGTTCCAGTATCCAGGATACGAATTCATTAAAATCAATAGCACAGCAGGAGTTTTATTAATTTATTTTACACCCGCGTTACAACAGATTTCTTAGGAATTAATTTCGCGCCGTCCTCCGAATGATGAGGAATCATAATTTGGAACAAAATATTCGAGTATTCGAAATTACAAGTGCTATACAATATGAACGCTGTGAATGACAATCTATTCTTAAAGAAAGTTACTGTAATTGCCTGGGACGAGGTCAGGTGGGTCTTCGTCGGATTTGTAAAGGACCCGTCCTTTATTCCCTTCCTCCTTGATTTTCCGGTGCAGAACAAAAGCTATGGTGGCCTGAATGAGACCTCCTGCCCTGTTCTGTTGTCCTAGTACAGATTACACGTATACTATATTACGCACTTAAGTACAGAGGTCGTGAGTTCAAAGAATATCCATTATTACGGATGCTTTATTGTACTTCGTCTTTGGCATTATAGGGTAGCGTTGGACTACACAACATACTCGTAGATACAACCTGTCTATTGGGTATTGTCCGTCGATAGGAACGGACCAATCATGTCTTTTATTAGAGACAGAATATGTTACGTCAGTAGACATAGAAGAGGTTTTTAATCCTGTCCCAGAAAACAGTTAGCCTGTAAACATTATATTTAAACTGAGCATACATATAGCAGCAGGTTTGTTGTTACTAGTAAACCCTTGCAATAAAGTCCGCAAATGTAAATAGAAGACTGTTCTTTTCCTGTCTCCCGTTAAAAGAAAACGTGATAACCGTTGTAACCCTCCTGAGCAAACCATAGGATTTGTGTCCCTAAATAAACATTCACTTTCTTAGTAGTGGCCGAAACACGGAACATTTGTCATTTGTCTTTTACCAACTATGTCGGTATTCAGAATATAGTTTTGACGTGCAGGGGGAAAGTAAATCTTTCGGTTTTTCACAAATGCAACTTGGACCGGTTGGGTTGAATAACGGTATTTCTTTTTTGTTTATGTTTTGTGGTTTACTTTTTTTGTTGCGAGGGAAGAATGCGGTCGAAAAGAGGTTGCCATGTTCTTGTCAAATAAATATAACATGACGCCTGTAATCCCGAAGGGTTCAGAAGAGTACCTAATAGTAGACCCACATTTTCCCAGTTATCTTTAAGTCCCATGTATTATGGGGCTAGATTTTTGCCATCAACACAGGGTACAAACTGGCACCAAGAAGTGACCAGACTGAGCTTAGTTTAAATTCGTTAACGTAAATTAAATAACATAATCCAGCTTCGAGCATCTCATTATAACAAGAACATAAATAAACAGGGCCTATCTAATTTGTAATATGTTAAAATAAACATTTCTAGCCGAAAATATTGGGCTATATTTTACAACAGTTTGTGGCAATTTATATTTCACTTAAGTTACCCTATTACCTACTTTTGAACGTGGTACAGGGAATAATTTAGATTTAATGGCGCAGAAGATATTATAAGCTACCTCTCTGTATACGGCATGATGAATCGGGCTAAAGTTGAGAATTTTGTTAAGTTTCAAGGATCCCGTTGGTCGTCGTCTGTGGAAAAGCGCACTGAAGTGTTTCTTTATGACGGAACTTGAGGAATTTTTGAAATATCGATGCCTGAGTTCCATTCAAGAAGTTCGGTTCTATATTTAGAATTTATTAATAAAGCGTACATTGAAAACGTTTGGGTGTTCGCTTAATCTTCGGGATATTACTTCGGTGTAGCTGATTGATCAAGTGTTGTTTGACTTTGAGATTTGCATGTCAAGCATCCTCGTAATACGAGTACCTATGTATTGCTGGTTGTGTATCCCAAAGACTTATTGACTTTTCCCTTTTTGCAACCTTGCATCACGTCAAGAAACAAGCAGCCATGATAGGCCTATGGTTAAAATAGTTGTGAAACATTACTCCACGTCTGAAATCTCCGTAGGGTTAGGCAGTGGTGTATATAAATGTCAAACCACATTTCACCAGTTATTTACATTTAAGTCCAATCATCATCATCATCATCATCATCATCAGCCTATATTGTTCCCACTGCTGGGACGCAGGCCTCCTCTCTATGAGAAGGAATGGGGTGTAATCCACCACGCGGGCCCAGTGCGGGTTGGTAGATGTCACATGTCTTCGAATTTTTAGTTCTAGGATATGCCGGTTTCCTCACGATGTTTTCCTTCACCGTTTTGAGAGCAGCGGTGATGAAATAAATTACACTAAGTAATGCGCCTGCCTGGGTTCGAACCTACGACTTACTGCTCGTAAGTCGGGGCTGCTACCACTGGGCCACCGCTGCTCCATCTCGGTCGATCTCTATTCATCGACGATTAAGTCCAATAATCGTCTGTAATAGAGGCAAGCCTATTGCCATCAACTGGGTAAAAATCCAGACTCCGTAGCTGCTACTGAGAAATTCCAGTAGGAAAAACCCAACAACACTTTGCATGACCTGAGAATCGAGCCCAAAACCTCAAGCTCAGCAGTAGGAACTGCAAACACTATGCCTATTACTATTAGGCAATCAGAATAATAAATGATATTTTTCAAACCAATCTCTTTGCAAAAGCTACATTTTAAAACTTGATAATCACTTAAAATGACATTAATTCTAAGGGCGTTTCCCAATTAGTTTGGTTAGTCACCCGATTCCAAATTAATCCCTACACGTAGGTACAGAAGTTCTAACAATTGGATAACTTGTAGGTAACGCCTCCTGACACTTAGGGCGCCAACTATCTACGTAGTACCTCTATTTGTTTTCAAATGTTATTGAACGATGATTAATTACCTATAGGTCTTTAGGGGGAGTGTTTTGACCAGTAGTGGCCGTTTTGCAACTTCGGAAAAGTAAGAATGATAATGTTTGCCAGTGTGTTTCATTTTTCCTTACTTTGAAAGACTAAAGTCATGATTGTTATGTATTCTGTGAGGATGGAGCACGATTCTTTTTTGTATATTGAAGGCAAAATAATTAATTATACCTACACATACTTTTTTTTTGTAAATTTGTTTACGGTTCCGTGCTTTTTAAGCGACCCAAATAAATGAATGCCTGTGACGATACGAACATCCGATGAAAAGTAACGGCACTGCTGAGGCTCCGGAAGCATCGCCATATCGTTTTGTCGCTGTCACATCGCATAAGCCAAGTCAGTGATAAAACCAGTGTATCTAACGTTTCCAGTAAAAGCAGTGAGCCTAGAATTGTGACTTGTGACCGTCGGACTGACAAGTCATAGGTGTCGAGTTCGTAACCAAGATACGCACCTCTGATTTTTCGGATTCATGTGCGTATTGTATAATTATCACTTGCTTCGGTGAAGGAAAACATCGTGAGGAACCAGCATGCCTAAGAGATTATTTCTTGTGCATGTAAAGCCAAGTGAGAGGCCCATGGGCGGCATAAAAAAAGAATATTATCACCAACGATAAAAATTTATATTTTGTAAAATTTGTAACTAGGTCTAAAAGCCTTTGCCATTACGACTTCATTTCGTTAAGTATTTTAATTTAATTATAAGTTTGCAAGCTGAAATAAGTAAGCGAAATATGTGAAACCTTTTAATTTATAAGACCATAATATACCATATTTCATGTAAATAAAGAATATTGAATAAAACGTTAGGCACTAACCACAAAAAGAAGAGTGAAATGCAATCAATTGACACAAAGACAACATAATGAACGTATCTTTTATTTTTAAATCCTCTTCACCATTGAGGTCGTCAATCCACCACACATTTCGTGTTTCTCGCTCGGCGCAAACAAGCAACTTACACTGGACTCATATAAGGGTAAATCTGTAGCAGTGTAGGACGGGCTCTCAAAGGATTTGCCCGCACAGCTATCGACAAATATTTGTCACTCTCTTTGTTTCCATTCGACAGATATTCTTCACTCTTGTTTGGGAACTCTGTGATAAAGAAAATATTATAAGTAAGTGTTTGCATTTGTCTTGGTGTTATGCCGTAATGATCATTATGGGCCGTTTGCAAAATTGTTTTTTTTTTGGGTTTTTCCTTTTAAACAATCGTTTTATGTCCGAATACTCCTACATCTTAACCAGAGTTTTAGGCATTGGTGCAGTGAACTTATTTCGACTATCATTCAGACCGTGTGGTTTTTCCATGCCATTTTCTAGAAGCAGTCTTCGTTTAGCCGTAAAAAGATGTCAAACCAAATTAAAAATTATTTGATTAGCTTTTAATTTAATCAACATTTTGGCGATATTATATGGTGTCGGTAGCATACCGTGATTTCTACGAAATCCAGTATTCGCTCCGAATAAAAATTCTGATACGCATGAAGCCGCCTTCATCATTGAAGCCAGGTAGACTAGATAAACCATGAACTGGAAAAATCCACCTTATACTAAAAATAAATGGTCTGTAAATAGAAAAAAAATCGTATCGCAGGATCTATGAAGCTACAAAGTATACAATTTGGTCGTGAGTTTTCCTGTTTTTGTGTGTTATCGGCAGGCGGCGCTGGTGACGCGACTAACGACCGATGTCGACATCTCACTGAAATGTCACAATGATTTATCGGCTAAAACACGGACGTATACGCCGGATATATGTATAAATAAATGTAGATATACATATCTTATCGTAGAATGTACGTTCATATTGCCTGAGATGTATATGGTATAGTTTTGAGGAAGGAAGTGAAATGAATACTTTGCACGTTCAAGCTTATTAATTTTGGTTTGTTTGAATTAAGTAGATATTTTTTTCAAGAATAAAAGGAGAACTATGGTACCTATATGAAGTTCACAGGAAATAAACATTGTGACACACGTACAAATAAGTGACATTATAAACTATAACACTTCCGTTTTCCTCTTAAATTGGAACCATAAGTCGAACTGAGGAATCCTATATAAAATTTAATGAACTGTCAAAAGATTTTATGATAATAAAAACTAAAAATAGTTTTTCTTTACTGCACAACTTGTATGTATTGCATTTAAATGAACAGATTATGTTTGTAATTTGTTTTACAGTTATCTGAACATGCACTGGACGTAATACGTTTTAATACAACTTTACATAATATATAACATATGACTAATAGATTTTTTCTATGTATATACATAAATTCATTAAGCATGAATATTCATACATACGAAAATTTTATTTTCGTCTTTATGACAACAATTATTTTTAAGTATAAGCATGTCCTAATTATTTTATTGTGAGATACGAATACTATATTTTTGTCTGTCCCATATCTTTTTATTTCCGAGGCTAAAAGGGTTTTAACAATTTAGATTTTATATAAATTGATATTTTGTACTGTATCTAAAGTGCTGAATAATTAATTATGATTACTGAAGCGTCATATAAAGAAGAGTCAATGGATAACTATACTTTCACAATTATTTTAGCAAATAGCTTGGGTAACCTTAGGTTTTCATGATTCCCTGTATAACAAATATGTATTATAAAAAAATACTTTAGTATACACAAAAATTGAAACTCATTTTACAATAATGCTGATTAAACTAAGCCTATGGAAAAAAAAAACCTCGGCTTAGCCAACTGAATAGTTAGTGGTTATTTAATTGTGAAGGTACTGTACAGACAAGGTTTAGCTATAATTACAGCATCTACTCAATATCAATAATAGGTACTCAATATAAGATTATTATTGAAAAATTAGACTGAGATAAAACATTATAATCAATTTAATATATCTGAATTAAACACCACACATTTCACCCAAACTCCATTAAACTAATTTGAAATTACTTCAGTCTAAAATTTACATTCATATTCATAGATATTGCCGATTTTGATACACATTTCTGTGGCGCGTTGAATTTTCGATAACCGCGCAGGCCACTTATTTCAGGTAAAATTTGTGTACAGACGTGCAAAATTGGAACGCAGAAATTTTCGGTTTATACGATACGGGGAATACTAAAGATGGGGTGTGGCCAT
The DNA here is from genome assembly GCA_963082945.1 of Cerastis leucographa. Taxonomy (NCBI): domain Eukaryota; kingdom Metazoa; phylum Arthropoda; class Insecta; order Lepidoptera; family Noctuidae; genus Cerastis; species Cerastis leucographa. Next base: position 9,410,603 of record OY720361.1, read on the forward strand.
GTGGGTTGTGCTGGCTTTTATTTTTAATCCTATAATTTATGAGGTTTTTAGTTTTTTGCCAGCATTGTTTGTTCATATAACCTGTTTATCTTTGGTTTCCAGGTAAATTTTTATACCTCTATTTCATAGATTATTTTACTAAACGCGCTTTTAAAGCGTGGTCTTAGTCCGAACTACGTGACATAGAACCTACACCTTCCAATTATGATCAGTTCGTTGAAACTATCTGGACTGTGTCGCGAATGCATATCCAGAGGCTGACGCATATGGTTTAACTCCAGAGTCCTCCAATCTTCTTGAAATCTACGAAGAAATCTATAAAAATAACCCATTTTCCAAGAATACACTTTCTGCTCGAGAGAAGTTATTGGCGAAGGTCGGCGAAAACGGAAAACAATAAGAGCTGTGGTAAGAATGATGTCCACCACCTCACAACTTCGGGAAGCCCCAAGAACACCTGGATCCTGGTAGTAATCTGCAGTGGCCTATCTGTAAAGCTTTAAATCGATTGTGTACACAAGTAGGCCGCTGCAAACTTAGACTGGTAAAATGGGATATTATTAATTCCTCCAACACCGAGTGCGAGTGTGGCGCTACGGATCAAACTATGCCGCACCTGCTGGAGTGTCCTAGGTATCCATTTACCTGTACTCTCGACGACCTAAATAACGCCTTCGACGCTGCAGTAAACGTGGCCACCTATTGGCCAAACCATATAAGAAAGAAGTATCATCGATACGAAAAGAAGAAGAAGTCAGAACTAACGCCGCCATTTTGTTTTTTAATACAATTTTCACAGACAATATAACATTTAATGTTTACCAACAGCACCCGACTGTCAACGTTATTCAAGTGTTAAAAGAATCATGCATTAATATACACTTCAACCAACTTATCAATGCAGGGAGCTAAACACAGAACTAAAATAAATGTACCAAGTTTGACATATCGCTGAATTATTTCTTGACAAGCAGCGCCATCTTGAACTGCTAACTTAAAATGGTCATACTGTACTTTGCACGAATATGAAACTTTAGTTTTTTTCTTCCTGCCCTGATCCACTTTTGTTAATGGAGTCGGCTCAAATGAGCTCTAAATAGTTGAAACAAAACATTTTTCATGTTATTTTTGACTTTTTACAAAATCTTGCTTTACGACCGAGCTGTTTCTGTACGCCTTTAATAAACGTTATTTTTAATTAAACAATATTGCAGGTTTTTCATTTAATAAAATGTTGCTATTATGAACTGTTTTTAATTTTGCTTGCTTAATCAGAATACTGATTTTGTTGTACAGTTTAATATTGAAAACTGAAATGGATATTATGAAAATAATTAGTTATTTTCGGCCGTAAAATTATAAAGTTATTATTTTAATTTATAATTATTTTATTTATAACTTCACTGCAAATGATCGCAGCTATTTCAAATGAAATTAATTGGTTATTGCGGTAATGTACCTATTTGTTTATACTGAATGTGTAACCCTTATTTTAATATTTAATTTGTTAGAGTGAAAATTATCATTACATAATGGTTTTTATTAATTACTAGCTGTACCCAGCATGCGTTGCAATGCACTTTTTACTACCCACCTACCCTATCCGACCTACCTACCCTATCCTACCTACCCTACCCTACGCTACCTACCTACCTACTCTACCCTACCCTACCCTACCCTTACTACCTACCCTACCCTACCTACCTACCCTACCCTACCTACCTACCCTACCCTACCCTACCTACCTACCCTACCCTACCTACCTACCCTACCCTACCTACCTACCTACCTTACCCTACCTACCTACCCTACCCTACCTACCTACCCTACCTACCTACCCTACCTACCTACCCTACCCTACCTACCTACCCTACCCTACCTACCTACCCTACCCTACCTACCTACCCTACCCTACCTACCTACCCTACCCTACCTACCTACCCTACCCTACCTACCTACCCTACCCTACCCTACCGACCTACCCTACCCTACCTATCCTATGTCCGTCTCCTGGTTCTAAGCTACCTCCCCACCAATTTTCAGTCAAATCGGTTCAGCCGTTCTTGAGTTATAAGTGAAGTAACTAACACGAATTTCTTTTATATACAGGGTGTAACGGAAAGGGTATATACATCCTTAAGGGTGTGCTACAGACCATCAAACTGAACATGTTTCTCATCATAAAACATGTTTTTCAGCAAAAAAAATATCTGCTGCCCCATAGAAAATTACAATACCTATTCGACTCAAATGTATAGGAAGCTGATATTTTTTTTTGCTGCAAAAAAATATTTATGTTGAGAAACATGTTCAGTTTGATGGTCTGTAGCACACCCTTAAGGATGTATATACCCTTTCCGTTACACCCTGTATATAGATACGTATCCATTAGTTTTAAATGGTTATCATGTTTATTCTGCGTTCATAACAAGCGGAATTGTGTATGTTTTCATCCACGGGTCGATGATGCCAGAGTGGTACTCTCTTATGGTAGATTACTAGTTGATTAACCTACCCAGGTATGTAATAAAATACGTTGTTATCTGATTGTTGGCTCCAGCTTAAAGTACGGGCTTCTTCATTAAGGGATAAAGAAAGAATACTCCTTGATATCCGTGCATATTGGAGTATTCACATTTCACATTAATTTTTGTCACAGAAAGCAGTAACTTGAAACATCACATCTTGCTGGACGGTGATCCAAGTTAAAATTAGTAACAAGCACCAAGCACCATCATTATATCACGTACTCACGACGGTGATCTAAATTAAATTTAGTGAACATCAAGAAGAAAATCTTGATTATGTATATGTAATTTACTTAGATCATCATTATCTGCCTAGCCTTTTCCCAAACTATCTAGGGTTCGACTCTCAGTCTAACCGGATGCAGCTGTGTACCAGTATTTTACATGAAGCGACTGCCTATCTGACCTCCACAACCCAGTAAGCCTGGGTAATACTATACCTCTTGGTAAGCCTGAATATCAGACTTTTGGCTTCTGAATACTCGTAATGACTGTCAAAGATCTACAAATGACAGCCGGGACCAACGGCTTAACGTGCTTTCCGAGGCACTCTTAATGTACTCTACTTAGATATGTTGATATTATTGTTGCAAATAGGTTTAACAAAATAATTAAAGATGCTACACCGAGCGCCATCTAGTCTAAATTATGAAAATGATGTGATATGTAATCCCTTTAATACTATACCTACCTATAAAAAACAATAAATGCTTTTTGATAAACTAAACTACTGTATACACCGTGTAAATCACCTCATCACTAAGCCGTCAACCAAGTATTCTGTACATGAAACTAAGTAACTTTACGCAAAAATTATTGCTGGGAAACGACTTTTTTTTGGGGGGTGTAAAATCATGTTTTGGGGTAGAACTCAATGTAACGCACTCAAAACATTGTGCTGATTGACGGATTGAATGGTACGGGGGTCGTGGAGGTGTTTAAAGTAAAAATCTCACATTAAAAACTTGTATTTAAAAAAATACTTGTCAAAAAGTTGGAACTTTGACCTCTAATATCTCCGTAACTAGAAGGTTCCCAGGTATGGTGTAGAACAAAAAAATGATCGCAATGACAGGGAGAACCAGTGCCTTTCGGCTTCGTTAAGAGGTGTTTTACACCCTTTATGTTTCATTAGATAATATACGCTTATATTAATTAAATAACACAAAATTATAATGACGAAGGCTATCTAATAACGGAGTTCATATTCACGAATTTATCTACCACTTTTAATAGGTATAATAAACCTAACTGAGTTACGAGACAGGGGTCAAATGTTTCACATACAACTATTTGGGTACGCTAAGCGGTAATAGGTAAAGTTAATAGTTTAATCCAATTTATATGACCATAAATCCGGGCTCAGACGTCTGAATTCTGAATTAGCTTTACGAGTGAACTGTTTTGTTAGTACTTTTGTTTTTCTTAGGTCTTGTACTGTCCCACGGCTGTGCAAAGGTCTCCACCATATTTTTTACACTTCTACCTGTGTATGGCAATCTCCAACAGTTGCCCACATATGCCTGTGGGTCACGACGCCAGCGTTTTCAAGGCCTTCCCTGGCAATGACCCCTGTCTTCTGGCACCCACAGCGTGACGACTCTGGCCCATCCGTCCCGATGCATACTGCCTACATTCTGTATTTTTTCCTAAATTTTATTATTGTGACAGGCAGTTTGGGGGCGCTGATTGCTAAAAGCATTGTCAGGGAGGCGCTGATCTTCTATACAATACAAATAATACTACAATACATGCATACATACATACATAGGTATACTACTCATTAATTAATAAAATTGAAGTATCAGAAAAAATCTAATTCCACGCGGACGAAGTCGCAGGCGCAGCTAGTGGTCAATATTTTTGAAGTTGTGCGGTGTTTTAGGGTCAGCTCACACCGAGACGCGACTTTTAAAGAGCTATTCAAAATATAACTTTATTTTCTACACGAAAAGATACACATTTCGTTGTGAGAATTCAGAATGCGTTGCGCAACGTATTCTGTATTCCCACAAGTGCGCGCAGCGTCGCGTCGCGTTGCGTCCCGGTGTGAGCTGAATCTTATTGAAAAAAAAAATAACTGCCTACATTAGGTAAGAGCGAAAATGTTATTAAATCAAAATAAAAAAATGCAAGTTCATGGTGGAAAATCGTAATAAAAGCATTTTTACAGATGACGAAGGTGATTTTTAAATCAAGTCGTAGAAGGTAAAAGTAGTTGAGAAAATTCGCAAAAGTGAATGCACTCATGTCATTTTCATGATATTAGATATGTTTCAAACTTCAGTAAAGTAGAAAACTTTTCAAAAAGAGGTGACGTGGCAAATTACTTCTGACAGATTTGCAGTCTGAAATTGAAGCTAGTTTCAAGATAATAAGCGGTTAAAAACCTATAAAATAAGAAGTTGCAACTAAGTTTTTCTTCAATGTCTCATTTGTCATCTTATTTGGAACTTTTATTAAGACTGGGTACTTTTAATAAGGTACTTTGAAAATCGGTTATTAACAATTTAATAAATGTCAATTTAAAAAAAAGGTTTTTTTAACGACTCATTTGAGATCTGCTAATCCCTCGCAATACAAAATTATACCTAAATATATAAGTTTTTAAACTGACACTAACACTATAAACGCCATGACCACGAATAAACTCGTGATCATGGCGTTTGCTGTTGCAAACGCCATGATCACGAGTGTCGAGCGCCGAAATATCGGGAATTCAAAACAATTAATAAACATTGTAAATATCCCCTTACAAGTATTATTGATATTATAAATATACATTTTCATATTAAACTTAAGACACATAATAGCAAACATAGTGTGGAAAAGGCATAGTTTTCAGTCAATTATGAGGTCTCTACAAAATATTTCTACTGTGACTTCGCAAAAAAACCCAAACATTTACTTCCTTAGTTCAATCGAATTCAAAACAACTACCCATAAACACTCTCAAATATGACGTGACGACATCACATACTGACGTATAAATCTACTAGAATAGCGTATCGACAATTGAAAACGGCGTGTTAATGCGTCGATTTGTGCAATGCTGGTTTGCAGTTTATAACCAATAGTTACATTTAGCCAGTATTGTGGTATCAACAACTGCGTATACGTTTTACTAAACACCTGTGCTAATGGGTGTCATTAATGAGAATCGTGATTTGGTTACTGGATGAAATCGGCTCTGCGGTCGTGAGCTGTCTACAACTTTTGTCATTGCTGAGGCTATATTAAATGTGGAGCGGAATAATTCGGCCGGATTACGGCACTGTTGATTATTGCGAGTACGAATTTTGGATATTTGAATATTTGAGGGGTTATTTTCTGAGCAGCTGCTATTAATAAGGAAGATTTAAAATTATTATTTTGACTGTAAAATGTGTGATCGTTTTTTTACTAAAATTCAATTGAATATCAAAGTAATCTCGAAAGTTACTAAAAGAGCAATCGTCCGTACCTGAAGATCTATTGTAAACTATATCTCGAGATAAAGGAAGAGCAATTTGTTTTGTTATTATTATATTTGTCAATCTACCACAATATTTTTGCTCCGAGACTGATTTTCAAAGCAGATTTCTTCAGGCTTTATGAAACCAGAGAACCAGTTAACAACACTACTGTTGTGACAACATATCACTTTTAATTTATTCTTTATCCTAGTTTTAGGGTTTTTGTATCAATAAAGATTTTTTTAATGAATGTCGTCTAAGAAAAATGAGTAGGTATTTTCATACCTACTCTCTCTTAATTTATTTTAACCTAGTTTTAGGGATTTTGTATCAATTTTTTTTTTTTTATGAAGAGTCGTCTAAGAAAGAGGAGTAGGTATGAAAGGATTGTAGATAGTGGCATTCTGTAAATTCTACCTACCCTAGTAGAAATCAGAAAGCGTGAGGTTATGTACGTGTTTTTGTAAAGATTTTATTATTAGTCTGCCTCATTGGTTAAGTGGTCGCAATCGCGCCTGCTAAACATGAGGTCAGTTGGATTTCCAAAGAGATACCGCGGCCCTGGAACGCCTGCCAGGGCTGCGGGTTGTTCGAAAGAGATACCGCGGCCCTGGAACACAAAGGGCTAAGAAGGAACATGGGTGGGTTTTAGTCAGTCAAGTCTGACACTCCCTCCCGCTCTGACCAGAGCGGGACAAGTCATTTGATGAGTTCCCATCCGCAAAAAAAAAAAAAAAAAGGGTTGGGTTTCCGGGTCGAGCAAAGTACCTATATTTTGTTTTTTTTTTTTCAGAAAATTCTCAGTAGCAGCTACGGAGTCTGGACTTGTGCCCGGTTGATAGCAATAAGATCGCCGCCTATTACATGGCACGTAAGCATAGGTAACTGGTGAATTGTGGGTGTACTATTAGGTACAGCTCTGCCTAACCCTTCTGGGATTACAGGCGTGATGTTATGTGTCATGTAATCAAAATCTTAATACTTTACTTGCCTTGCGTTACGTAATCGCTGAACCTTATCCTACTCAGTTATTCTATTATAACGTTGGATAACAGCTACAATCAAGGAAATTGAAATTTTAATAAACTGTTTAATTTTGCCGTCGTCGGGTCGTCGCCGATTCAATATGGAGTTATTATAAAGTATTATTAAGTTAACTCAGGCTATTTCTTTGTTCAGTTTCATATCGTAAACCCGTCGGGGGCAGCTTATTGCTGTTAAATCAAAACTATATAATAACTCTCTAAACTATCGAACATTGCTTTATGTTTGGATACAGTTTTTGAAAGTAGTTTTGGTCTGATGTCGAAAAATTAATGGTAAGATAGTTAAACTGATGGAAATATGTGCTTGAGGTGTTAAATAAATCAATAAATAAATCTCATTTATTTAACACTTCAAGCACACAGTACAGAGGTGGATTTAATGCCATAGGCATTTTATATCGTGGTGATGAAACGACAAACTGTAGGTGTATATCTGAAAATAATTTTAATTTAAGATATAAGTTTAGATGTGAAAATTTTCTTCTTAATTAATCCTGAAGTCTAGTTGTCTATGGCATTTGATTAAACCACAGGCATCTAATTATATGTTAGTTTAATTGCAGGGTGTAAGGCTTTGTTAGGTTTAATTACTGTTATTGTCAAAAGCACTGAAACAATGATATAGCTTGTTAAAGGTTATGATATCATGGAGTACTAGCTTATGCCCGCGGTTCCGCCGACTAGAACTTCGGTTATTATGCCACAGCATCGTACTACCAGGATTTAAGTATCCTATGTGTCAGGTTGTAAACTATCTGTGTGCCAAATCCCTTTTATTAGTTTTTGCGTGGAAGAGTAAAAAACATCCATCAATCCTCACAAAACTTCGCATTTTTAACAGAAAAACGTAAGGTGTGTTTATACAACTTGTGTTTACTCACACTTCACCAACCTACAGTAAATACAACTTTAAGCTGAAGTAATAAAAAACTTTTTAATATCCAGAACCTATTTCCAAACATAATCAAACTTATTAAACCGTTTGGCAGTCCAGCTTTTATGGATAAAATCTTAATTATAGTAACTGCAGTAGATGGGAATATGTACGTTGCAAAGTGTATTAGACAAAGTTCGGGCGAGCAGGTCGATAGGTGCCACAGCACACGTGTGTTCGCTGGAATCGACAAAATTAAATGTCGGCGAGGGTATACGATGTTGTGAACGGGGATACACGGAAATGCTTCGTAAATTCTATGAAAGCTTAATATGAAGGTGGATGAGGAAAGGTCGAAGTCTATTTCTGGGCAACGTAAATATTAATTAAAGAAACCTGCGGTTAGACAAAAATGTTTCAAACGCCGACATCTGATAGTAGAATCTAGTCTGCCTGCCTGATGTTGAGACTCAGGATGACCAGGGAAGCATGTTTCAAAAGGGCACCGATTCAGCTACTAATTGCTGCTTCCTTTTATAACAAGTATGCTTCCTTTCTGGGCAAAAGTCCCACTAGTAGTTACGCTAGCCCGTATGCCCCGAAACTTGTTCACTGAGGTTTTCGGTATTGCCCAGTAATTGAGTTGCGAGGTCCTGATGACATTCGCCTGGCGGCAAATATCGGACTATCCGTGCACCGTGTACATAGGCAATGTTTTAAAAACTTGATTAATTGGAGTTCCAATGTAAAACCAATCCAATATTCGCACGTTTGTCAGTGAAGAGGTGACATGAAAACCACTACAAAAGTACCAGCTAGCCACACGGTTGTAGGTTTTATTTTAAGCTTTGCAATGCGGTTTTATTTCGTGGTATTCCGATCGAATGATGTAGAAATAGTACTGCGAACGGGGAACCTGAACATTGAGTGTATTTCATAGCCGCGCATCAGGTAAAAATGTATGAAAATCTAGTGGCTTTTCGCAACACTCGGTTTATGAACTAGTTACTGTGCAAATACTCCATTGATCTGATCGACAAGGTGTAAAAAAAGCCTTCACGAAGCCGTTAACCATGCATTCTGTACATAAAATTAAGGAACCCTACACAAAAATTAATGTTGAGAAACAACTTTTTTTTTGTGCTGAAAAATAACGGTTTACGGTAAAACACAATGTGATTATGATGACATGATGCATTGAATAATAAACGGGAGGTATTTTAAAATACTTGTGAAAAATTTTGACCTCCAATATCTCCGTAATTAGAAGGTTCCCAGGGATCGTTCAGAACAAAAAAAAATCGCAATGATAGAGAGAACCAGTGCGTTTCAGCTTCGCTTGGGGTCTATTTACACCCTTTGTGTAAAAGCTAATTTGAGTGGAAGTTCAGAATATTTTAAAGAAGAGGACTTTTACTAGGTCTAGTCTTTACTGAATGTTGTTTATGGATCTGATGTCGACACTCTGTTGGATTAATGTCTGCGTCATGTAACATAGTACCATGATTTATCTTTGATCGACAATGTTGATTATTGAAACCCACGTCCAGTCACGAGCATAATTACTTTATCAATTCACAAGATCCAAAAGCGATTTTCGTCAAAAGTAATAATAGTAGGATCTGACGAACATGTTGGTCGGACAAAGCAGAAGGCCTTTGCCCAGCAGTGGGACAGAGTAAACTGATAAGTATTAAAATTACGAACATAGAGTTTTCGAAATTATATTAGTATGCAGTAGATATTTTCTCAAAGTTACTAATTTTGTGTCTGTGTTATATTTATTTCTTTACTTACTTATATTACTTATATAAGCTCGTGTCTGTGGGGTGTAGCCGACGAAGGTTAAGTAATAAAGCAAAAACCGATAATAAACCACATTATTTATGCACAGAAATAAATAACGTTCCCCTATTTTTAATACTGCATGCAGGCGAAAAGTATCGTGATAATGTCGTGTTTGTTACAAAATAACGGAAGGTGGGCGGGTGCAAGGAAGCACATTTCTAACGCGACCGCCTCGCTGTCGTCTCGTGAACGCCCCGTCGCCGTCCCGGCTCATATTGAGGTAAAGCCTGAAAAATAACATAAACATATCCACCTGGTAATTTTTATTCTTTTTGGGATTTGCGACAGGCTGAAGTAGGATAATGATGATAAGAAAATCGTATGTAGAAACTCTTTCGATTTTGGAATTACTTGTTCATGAAGTATATGTTGCAACGGGAATTAGAAAATTACCAAAAAACTTATTTAATTTTATAATAAATTGCACTTGAATAGCTACTATAAATTACTTCTACTAATTTGTGCGTGTCGTGACAAAATAATTCTGTGGTGGGTTAATTAATATTTAAAGCTGCGTTTTTATTTTAGGTTTGTTCATTCTGTAAAACTAAAAATATATCTAAAATAATAATAAAATATGTACAAATATCAAAATTGCAGAACGTTAATAATTCGTCCACATCACCGTCAACAGGCAAAGTGCCCAGGAGGCTGATTCTTTGGCCAAAAAAAAGGCCATCCATCTGGTCACGTGAAGAGTCGACCAACCACTTGGCGATATAATCTGCGTTTAAATAGCATCCACGAGATATGTTACTTTAACTTCTAGGTATCTATTGTATTGAGTTATCGTTTCACCATGGCATAATCTATCGTGTATAAATGAAACAAGAGAGTTGATGAGAGATGGTGAGTTGTGATGTTTACTTGTTTATCTCCCTCAGCCACATCCAGCCACCTAACTCCACAAGTATAGGTGAGCGGGCGATCTAAGCAAGGTTCTCTAGTCACGTTCGCAACGTTTATCGCGGACACGTTCACTGACGGTAATAAAAACTTCTCTAAAATGAAATATTTAATGCCACCCCCGCCTGAGTGCTGCTCATGGTTCAGACGCGTCAATGAACAAGCCTGTTTATTTTTAAAATAAACTCGCACGGTTTATGCTCAGGTGCCTTTATAATCTGCGAGGTGTGAGTAAGGTGATTTTTGGTGCTCACGGTTTCTTGGTGAATGCTGCTCCGGGAATTTTTGTTGTCATTAACAAGAAAATTAGAGGGGTGCTTTTTTCCGTAACATTTTTATATTGCGGATGGCGTTGCAATATTTTGGTAAACATGCATTTAAATGAGGCATTTCTGTCTTATCGGCCGCTTCGGGCAAAAAAAAATCGGTTCTTGTAACTCCATATTTTGTTGAAGTACATTTGCGTTTGAATATTATTAAGTTGCAGTTCTGAGATAAAACATGAATAAAGAAAATATATTTGAAGCCGAAATAATCCATCAAAAGGAGATATTAAATAAAGTACAGCTGACGATTCAACCGAAAATCTCATAAGACAGTGCAGTAGGCCTCGGTTCTGACAAGCCTTCCATTTATCTTCGTCCCCGACAAATTCAACGCGGTTGCTAGGATCATAAGTTGTCTGAATTCCATTATAACTTCCCTAGGTGAGTATTAACTTATCTCGAAATTAATACGAATTTCGACGTCCCCATGCGGTGTAAATTAAATATGTTAAAGGCGGGTCAGACTACTAATTCCTAAAATTAGAGTTCATAGAAAATTACCAAATGTATAAAGTCCCCGCAGAAGCCAAATGAAGGCACAACTTGTACAGCACAAACACGCTGGTCAAATATTAATTCGGGTCACATTTGTCGCTCGGAATGTCCGTGTTTGCAGAGATACAACTTTCGGGCCATCGAATTTAGAATGGTTTACTTTGGGCCTTGTGTATTTGACTATTTATGTAAATTTAATTTGACTTGGTAAGGCGGGTGGGTGCACTAGACACGGTACCCAAGCCAAGCCGCTTGCGTAATCCGATATTTTACGCACCACTTCCAATTAGCACAATATTCCTTTAAATATTATGATGGGGTGGAGGATGTCTCTAAGCTTTGAAATCGGCTTCTTTAGATGATGCTTTTTCGGAAATTGTGGTACGCGAAGCCCTGATTAAGCCAACGGTGAAAACTGATCAAAGTGGATAGTCTAAGCAGGTCAGAGGGTTAGAAAAATCTAAAAGGGGAATTATTTAATAATTCTGTTTTTTGTCTGTCATATTCTTTTCTAATTCTGTATAGTCAAAAATATTAAATGATCTTTTTGTATACGGCATCGGTTTTCCAAATTTAAATTTCCATATGTACCTCCAATGTGCTACATAGATCTTCGACAAAAAAAGCATCCTTTTACTGGTTACCTATTTATGATAGGTAAAAAAAAAGTAGGTTCGAAAAATGTTTGACCGAATTTCATTTCACCTAAAACTTTTCAACTATTTTCGTTCCGTTTTTTTTTACTTCATCGAAGTCACGTCTGCCACTGCATCAGTTGACCTATTATCAATTCGATTTTTATCGTTACTCCGACGTTTCATTCGGTCGAAAAACTTTTTAACCACACGTACACTTAGCCGAAATAACATTCGTTCGAAGTATTATGTTCCGGAACATTCATTATACCACTGTTTCAAGCAGGCATGCAGCATGCAAGCAGGCGTGCAGCAGGCAAGCAGGCATGCAGCATGCAAGCAGGATGCAACATGCACCATGGTTTAGGTGGCCCCACGCGAGCATATGGTCGCAGATAGTTTTAACTCTCACCAGCCCTCCGCACCTACGTGGTCTTAAATTACACTCTAGGTGTAGGTCAGACAAGACTGCATGAAGTCGGTTTTGCAACGATTCTTTTCTGTCACAAAATTTTGAAGCGCTACTTATTATTTTTTTATGACACTATTTTAATGTAATAATGAAAATGCTACCATGTAACCGGCTATAAATATTTGTGACCAAATAATATTCCGTAAAATGTTGTTTCGGTGTGGTGAAAATATGGCAAACTAAAAAAGTTCAAAAGAGGCTGTAGCCAATAGCAAAAAGTTATTTTGTAAATCGGCGAAATAAGGTTCGGTAAATTAATACATATGACATATGATTCTTCGGTGATCTAAAAATATGTCAAATAACGCATATAGCAAAAGAGACGTCGGTCAACAGTTTTCCGCAAAATGAAATTCGAACAAAGAAAATTGAAAAGTGATCGGTTCCCCATTTTACTCGTTATTTTTCATTTTTTATTTAACAGATCAACATACTTCTATCATCGGTTAATCCACGAGCGCTTTACATCCATAACACAAAAAAAGCGCAAAATTCATTTTTTATTTCATTGGATTTTCCAGATAGTTGCAGATAGTTTGCACCGATTGACTGATTTTGTTACCAATATCACAGTTCATCGCCTCTTTGTTAGATAAACAATGGTACGAAACGTGTGGGGATAATAGGCGAATATAGACCTCTAGATATATTAAGACAGGCAGGTTGCAGGTATTATCTGTTTACGTGTGAGGTTGGTTGTTGGAGGTTAGGCATCAACAAAGGGCAGTAAGCCAGAAATCCTCAATTTGATAGCTGTCTGTGAGGGAGCTTGACAGATGATACCCCGGCTTGTGGGCAAGATATATCGAGCTGTTGATGATAAGTGACCACCTGCTATATGTTGGGTTGTCGAAATAGTCTGGTAAAAACTGTGGTCGGGTTTTGTTTTTGCACAAGACTGGTAAAGACATTCTGACTTAGATTTTATTAAATGTTTCAGATATTAATAAACTTACACCGTCACTTATTAGATATAATATCTTCTACACTCGCTCCCTCCTTCTCCTTCCTGTTCCTTTCTCGTTCCTTTTTTCTTTTTTGTCTTGCAAAGTAACTTTAGTTATAAACCGTGAAAGCTTAATACAGTATTTGAATATAATAATAATTTCAGATGAAATAATATACAACAGTTTAATAAAAAAAATAGTGCCTGGAGTCCCTCCGCGCGGAAGAAGTGAAACTTCGTAATACTACACGCATGCGTTCGAGTGCCACGCATACACTCTCGTTATTTTATTCAGCTTCTAAATATTATTTTGTTGTTTTCTTGTTGTAATGAAAATAATTTTTCATTACATAAGTTTATCGAGATTATTCTACTCAAGGAAATTGAGCCTTCGCTCAATTTCCATGAGTAGAATAACCTCACACCCAGACCAGCCTTCGCTGGTCACAGCGAAGAGTCTAATGCATGACTGTTTGCACGCCATCTTGCGTACCTAGTAGAACTACGTAGTCACAAATCTTGTAATACTGCCATCTCGTAGTGAGTTTTAGACAATATTCGCCCTCTATGGTAGCGTTAAACTTGTTGGAAATTGCATAAGAAGTTTCACTTCAAAAACGTCAAGCAAGTCTTGTCGATTGCCACACATCGCACAAATTGTTACCGCTAGGTATATAAGCATTGTTCTGTTGGCACTTGAATGGTTTTGTCTGTAAGGTACTTCTGGTGAACATTTGTGGAACTGTCTGTGGATATTGTATTGAAAACAAAAGATGGTGGCGTGAGTTCGAAGAATCGCCGCGCATTATAACAACCATGCATCACTATAGTTTCAATTTACTAAGTTATTTGTATATGTTTTATTGTGGTGTAAAATCCTGAGAAATGAGGTCAACTATCCCAATATAATGTCCATTTTCAAAATTAGATTTCGAATAGTATAGACCACAAAAACAGACAGTTCATCACCACACCCAAATTAACAATTTGCTGCATAATTATAATCCTAACAATAATGTCAGAACGGCTGTTTCAAATCGGATTCGTGCCACTAAATAATTTAGTTATACCATCCAAAATGTTGCCTGTAACAGCCTCTGTTCCATAATTGCCGTATTTAGTGCATGAGTAATATTTGCATGTATTTAATACACGAACTAGCAACTGTATTGTCACAGGCTTTAGTCAATATGTTTGATGCATTTAAATGCAACTGTGTGAAGTAAATGATTGTAGGAAGTCTGTTCAGTTAGTAATTTGCTTGTCTTTTTTTCATATGATCACTGATCAGCTGGCCTACCATGACATCTTAAAGCAGTATTTTTTTTACTCTTATTCCAGTGTGGGAAAGAGACGGAGCTATACAGGATGTCTAGCGCCATCTCTTTCCCACACTGGAAAAGGAGTAAAACAAAAATGTTTTATTACTTCATGGTAGGCCAGCTGTTTAATGTGAAAATAACTTTAACAGTGATTTTAAAGGCGTATGGACCGGAAGACTGAATCATTAAATCAAATCAATTCACATTCAACCAAACTAATAAATCATGAGTTTTTGGGAGGCTTTTTTTTATTTTGTTAGCCTGGCTTGGACGATGCAAACTACAAAATGTTAGCACATAGCTGTTCCGTGCAAAATAATTTAACCCCTTGAAATTTTAACAAAATCCAATGCAATTGAGGAAGTAATATGTTTATAATAATTTAGCTTATGTTTATAATTTTTAGGGCACAGCTAGTGGTCAATGAACTCATAGTGTACCGTGAAGTATTTATTTACACGCTTCAAAAATATATACAACAAATAAGAAACTTCACTCTCTTTGTCATAGGGGTCATGGCTCGACAGTACAATATCCCTTAACAAAATATTATTAACTCTATAATCCGAAATACACTAGTACCCAATAAAATTAATGTAAAAGCATGCTATCTGTTTTACTGAAGCTTTATTTCGATGTTTGGTATATTGAGAATTTTATGAATTGTCGTAAAGATCAACTACATTCACTGGATATTAAAACTTTATTGTTGTGGAAATGCAATGTACTAGCAAAATATATTTATAGCTACAAAACGATTAATTGTCATTTTTTGTACGTAATAAAGTTATGAGTGATATTTTATCGGCGATATATTATTTTCATGACACTCAAAATTTTATGGCAAGTATATTCAATTATATTTTTATAGAAATGTACGTAACTACACATTTGTTTGCTAAAAACACAAGCATGAAAAGGCTGACAGTAAAACGGATCGGGTTCGCTCCAAAATTAAAAATAATATTATTATAAAATGCATTAACATGATAACCAAAAAGGGGAATGCCCAAAATCCACACATAATCTGCAACCCTCATTGCAAAATTGATCACAGTCATTAATAATACCAAACCTAACCTAAAACGTTACCGCAATGACAAATTACCGGGCACAAGTGAGGCTTGCATGCCCTTAACATATAGCGAGGATGATTTTTCAATCCGCACCCATTATCTAGCGATTACAAGGGTGGGTCCAGACAGATTTGGGATGTTTTTGCGAGTTTTCGCGTAGCGCTGACAGGGGGCGCGCGGGGTGTAACGACCCACCATGATTTATTGACGTCACTGGCGAGCTGTTATTTTTTAAACCCCGTTTTATCTTAAACGTTTTTCGATCAACGGTCTATGAGATTAACGGTGGTGTGACGTAATGTATAAAGGGTGGGTTCCAGACAAAGAAAGGTAGTTTTGGTAATGTGTGTGCAAACGTCGAAAACTTCCAGTTTGTAAGATTCGTGGTCGTAGCAGTTTTCCTACATTTCATGTTCAGGGGGGTTACTATAACGTTTTAAAGCAGTATGGTTTTATTCTTATTTCAGTGTGGGAAAGAGACGGAGCTATAGAGGACGTCTAGCGCCATCTCTGTCCCACTCTGGATTAAGATTAAAACAATACAGCTTTAAGACGTCGTGGTAGGCCACCTGTAAGATGAATCAGTAAACAACTATTTGTGTTTTATATCTCAGCTAAACTAGTTTTTTGAAGTATTCAGGTACTATGGGTAGGTACTAGGCTGTACAGCCGAGAATAAGGTCACCTTGCAATTGTCAAGTGCAGGAAAAAAATAGACAGGGTAGGCCGCGAAATTCGAATTTTCTTACGTTTTTTGCTACTATGCAGGTCAGTGTTGGGTTCCATGTTGATTAAATATAATACGCAACTGCGACATTTTTTTTGGATTCCACAATTAAAAAAAAAAAACAATCATCTGCTTAGCCTTTTCCCTTTCAACTTTGTTAGGGTCGGCTTCCAGTCTAACCGAATGCAACTAAGTATCAGTATTTTACATGAGCGCCTATCTGACCTCCACAACCCAGAAGGTGGGTAATACGAAACCCCTTGGTAAGACTGGATGTCAGACTTTCGGTTTCTGACTACTTGTAACGACTGTTAAATATCTACAAAGGGACCAACGGCTTAACACGCTTTCCGAGGCACGGAGGAAACTAGGTAAGTAATTATGGTAACCCATCCACGGATCGATCGGCAAGCGCGTTTTAACCTAAAAGTACGACCCGTGCGGCTGTTATTATTTAACCACGAACTCCTCAAAAAAAAAATTAACTACTTTAAAATCCGAAAATACACCTGCCATACTATTAGATAGTAGCCACACAGTATCAATGTATCGTTAGAAAATTTTCTACGTCTAGAAGCGCTCGTAAGTTGTAAAGGCTACAAATAGTGAAAAGGGTTCTATCCATCAGCTCGTCGACATTAAGCGCTATTCATCGATTGCTCTGCACGGAGCCCCGGTAACTGCTCCGATTCGAACCATCAATGCATCGTTAACTGCCGCAAGATGGCGCTACTAGTTTCAAGGTATGTTGGTCAACTAACCGTAATGAGTTATTTTTATAACTTTAACACGTGTTTGCATAATTTAACTGAAAATGAGAATTTCGATTGCCAAAATATAGACAATTTTTTTCTTAAGTTTCTCTCTTCTAATAAATATCTTAAGAGCGTTTACGCCTTACGGCATTTCATACAAAGTTTCAAGCCCTTATTTTCCGAAATGACTGAACCGATTTTAATGAAACTTAATACGCATAAGCAAGATACATAGGTTTAAAAAGTTACTAAAAAACATTCACGAATTGAACTTAAAAAAAAAGATAATTGGAAATTTGTTTCTATAGATAATTTATAATCTGTCTAATTTAGCTGTAAAACTATTTTTCGAAATGTTTTTAGTAGGTTACTTTTAAGACCTATGTAGCCTTTTTCACATGAAATTTCATTAAAATTGGTTCAGCCATTTCGGAAAATAAGGACTTGAAAGTATGTTTAAAATGAGTGAACAAGGGATTACGCCAAAAAATTAAAACAACCACCAAGGCAATTCACAGCGACACATCAAGGTAAATTCCAAGGTGATTTCCAGTGTAAAATGACCTCGTATTGTATAGATTTCCCGTACATTGAGAGATCCGCTTATGTTAGTCTAGCATGGCTTCATTGGTCGCTGTGCGCACAACTCTTGATTATATTGGCAACGTTCCCAAACGATTAATTATTATGATGATATTTTCATAGGTTCTTGCGCCTTGACTAGGTTGTGGATTTTGGTGGTCTCCATAGTAAGTCTTTATTCTACTTAGTTATTTCATCACATGAAGCGGAAAAATAATATCAAACTTGAAAAGGTCTGTCAACAAAATAATTTCACGCACGCTAAGCCGACACAAGTCACTACACCGTTCGGCGTCCGTCCATGTAGCCAAGTACATAGCGCTCCCTATATTCCATCAAACCGAATCGCTTTCCGCTTTTTCAATACCTCAACGGCTTACCCTAATCCTTATGTACATAATACTCTTTTCCATAAAAGAAAAAACTTTGCCTTTTGATGCTTCAAAATCGACCAGCAATAAGGGTAAGAAGATATTCGAAAAATTACACTTTTCTATCTCCAAAACATTTTCTCCTATACAAAACATGACAAGGGTCTCGAACTGTCTGTGACTAACGAAAGTACTAACTTTTTGTATTCGAATAATGCTCCAATTATACGAATGATAACTTTCACATTTACCGAAGACCATCCTCGTTATTTCGGTCAGAATAATAAATAAAACATCAGTCAAATAATTCGTTCATTCACTTCGGTGGTTGAATTTTGATTCGAACCGACTCTCCCCAATTTACATGCAAGAGACAGTGAACGTGATAGCTTATTCATATTCATTTTTTCAATATGAAATAGAAACAGACTAGTAATAGGGGTGCGGACTGGGTAAAGAAAACGACATTCTATTTTATCCGTCAGACAGGTAATACAAAAATATAAGACACGTATTTTTTTTTAAATCAAAATATCAACAAATGACTTAGTTAAAATTCATTAAAGTTGGAGAGTGGGGGCTCACTACGTCACAAGTAGGTATAAAACTTACCTACATGTGATGTCATGAGCCATTTCAACTCAATACGACCACGTGAAAAAAGAAAAAATACGCGTCCAATACTTTTCAATAAACTACCCGACGGACAAAGAAAAAAAAATGTGATCACCCCTATTGATTTAAAACATTAAACGTTGATGACTGCCCGTCGGTTTAGTGATCGAAATCACGACTGCTGAGCATGAGGTTCCGGGTTCGATTCCCGGGTCGGGCAAATTGTTTATTTATTTATGTACACACAAAACACTTAACAGGACAATACAATAAGATACAAGAGCACAAAGGTACTTCTTATTTCAAAAGAATTTTTTTCCAGCAGACCTGCGAGTGGAAAGTTGGATTAGAAATGTAGACACAGTGTGTAGAAAAGATGAAACAGGAAAAAAAACAATAAGAGCTTAAAACAAATATTATACTTATATATAAAAATAAAAAAGAAAAGAAAATATACAGGGTGTAACGGAAAGGGTATATACATCCTTAAAGGTGTGCTACAGACCATCAAACTGAACATGTTTCTCATCATAAAAAAATTTTAGCAGCAAAAAAAATATCTGCTGCCCCATAGAAAATTGCAATACCTATTCGACCCAAATGTATAGGCAGCTGATATTTTTTTTTGCTGCAAAAATTTTTTTATGATGAGAAACATGTTCAGTTTGATGGTCTGTAGCATACCTTTAAGGATGTATATACCCTTTCCGTTACACCCTGTATAACTATAATACATATCAGAATGTTACAGTATAAAGGTAATGTTTATGACTTGCTTTTTGAAGAGAAGTAAAGTTGTAGATTCTCGAATGTTAGGCGGAAGTGAGTTCCATAGACGTACTGCGTGATCGGAGAAGGAGTAGGAATATAATTAATTTTTATGAGATGGGAAATTAAGATGATGCTAAGGTGTTACCTACACAGAGCATCAGGAGGACTGGTAAAAAACAAACGGTCACGTAGTGAGGAATAGGGATGATGACTGGGTAAAGAAAACGACATTCTATTTTGTCCGTCAATTAGGTAATACAAAAATTTAGATACGTATTTTTTGTTTTATCAAGTTAACAAATAAATACTTAGTTAAAACGCATTAAATTTGGAGAGTGGGGGCTCAATACGTCACAACTAGGTATAAAATGTACTGAGCCGTGACGTCATGCGCCATTTCAACTCAAAATATCACCGTAATTTTACGATTACGTGAAAAAAGAAAAAATACGTGTCAAATACTTTTTAATAATATACATCATCATCATCATCATCAGCCTGTATTCGTCCACTGCTGGACATAGGCCTCTCCCATGACACGCCACTGAGCACGATCCTCGGCCACTCTCATCCAGCTCTTGCCAGCCGCCTTGCAAAGATCATCGCTCCACCGAGTCTGAGGACGCCCTACGCTACGTTTACCGATCCGTGGTCTCCACTCAAGAACTCGTCTACCCCAACGGTTATCGGTTCTTCGGGTTATATGGCCGGCCCATTGCCACTTTAGCGTGCTTATGCGGTGGGCTATGTCGATAACCTTAGTTCTCTGTCGGATCACCTCGTTACGAACTCGATCTTTCAGAGAAACCCCGAGCATAGCCCTTTCCATAGCACGTTGAGCGACTTTAAATTTGTGGACCAACCCTACCGTGAGTGTCCACGTTTCGGCACCGTACGATATGACGGGTAGGACGCACTGATTATAGACTCTCGTCTTCAGACTCTGTGGAATTGGCGATGTAAAGACTCGACGCAGTTTCCCATACGCTGCCCAGCCCAGCTGTATTCTTCTGTTGGCCTCTTTCTCGAAGTTGTTTTTACCCAACTGCATAGTTTGCCCGAGGTAAACATACTCCTTAACAACCTCGAGAATACTGCCTTGAACTGCAATTGGTTCCGGACTGACATGTTCATTGAACATAACCTTGGTTTTATCTAGGTTCATCCGGAGACCAATGCGTTGAGAAGAATCAACTAGGCCATTCAGCATATGTTGCAAATCTTGCAGCGTTTCTGCCACGATGACGATATCATCTGCAAATCGCAAGTGTGAGAGGTACTCGCCGTTTATATTTATGCCGCGCCCCTTCCAGTCCAGCGTCTTGAATATATCCTCCAATGCATTTGTGAACAATTTGGGGGATATAACGTCCCCTTGTCTCACACCACGATGCAAGGGAATAGGCTTAGACTGCTGATTCTGTACTTGGACGGCCATAGTAGCGGCGTTGTAAAGACCTCTCAGCACTTGGATGTATCGCCAATCGACTTGGCATCGCTGCAGAGATTCCAGAACCGACCAGATTTCGATCGAGTCAAAGGCCTTTTCATAGTCCACAAACGCTAAGCACAGGGGCCGATTATACTCTTCTGTTTTCTGTATAATCTGCCGCACTGTATGGATGTGGTCTATGGTGCCGTAGCCCGATCGAAACCCGGCCTGTTCGGGAGGCTGAAACTCGTCGAGTCTTCGCGCAAGACGGTTTGTGATGACTCTCGAAAACAGTTTATAGACGTGGCTCAAGAGCGAAATGGGTCGGTAGTTCTTCAAAAGAGTTTTATCACCCTTTTTGAAAAACAACACGACAACACTCTTACTCCACGCCTCTGGAGTTCTCCCATCAAAAAGAACAGTATTGAAAATGCTCTGGAGCTCCTTCATTACAGGTTTACCACCAGATTTCAGGAGCTCAGTCGTAATACCGTCTTCTCCAGGGGCTTTTCCGTTTTTAAGCTGTTTGAGAGCCATCGCAATTTCGTCTAGGTTGACTTCTGGCAAGTCTTCCGTAAAGTGGCGTGTTAATGTAGCTCGGAACTTCTCATTTTCGGGATCAGGTTGAGATGCACGCGTAGCGTATAGCTGACTATAGAAGCTTTCAATTTCCGAAAGAACCTCCGGCCCGGAAGAAACGACTACTCCACTTGTAGTGGTCAGCTTCGTCAGATGACTTCTCCCAAGAGATTGGACAAACACTTTCGATCCCCGATTTTTCTCAATCGCTCGTTCTATTGAGCGAGTGTTGGAGCATCGGAGATCGCGTCGTACAAGTTTGCCAATTCTCCTGTTTAGAGAATGCCACTCTGACGTAGTGACTGGTGGGTGTTCACGTCGTTTCTCCATGAGCTTGAGCGTTTCTTCCGAAAACTTCGACTTCCTGTCTCTACGCCGCAATTCGCAAAATCTCACACCTTCCTCCCTGAGGATTCCGACCACATTCTCAAGGGCCTGGTCAATGTCAACGCTATTTGTGGTTTCCACGGCAGCGAATCGGTTCTCCAAATTAGATTGGAACTTTTCAGATCCCACTATAGTTTGGAGCAGGGTTGGTCGGAGCCTGGATTTCATCAAACGGACACGTTCAAGCTTGAAATCGATATTCAGAGACCCTCGCACGAGTCTATGATCACTTCCAGTATTAAACCTATTGATCACTGAGACGTCTCTGAATATACGCTTCTTGTCCGTTATGATGAAATCGATCTCGTTTTTAGTCATAGTGTCGGGGCTCCGCCATGTCCACTTCCTTTGAGGCTGTTTCTTGAAAAATGAATTCATCAAGAATAGCCCCTCCCTTTCGAGGAAGTTGACAAGCATTTGCCCCCTATGATTCCTGCTACCATAACCATGGGATCCTACTACCGATTCGTTGTAATTCTGTACTCCCACTTTGGCGTTGAAGTCTCCCATGACAACATTGTAGTGGGCCCTGGTGGTGAAGTGTAAGGCCTTCGATATATCTCCAAACACATCTTCCATCTCATCGTCCGAGTGCGTCGAGGTCGGTGCGTAAACCTGCACAACCTTGAGGCTATACCTCTCGGTTAGTTTAATTACGAGGTACGCGACCCTGTTCGACACACTCGACACTTCTACAACGTTGTCACAGAGAGCTTTATTCACCAGGAATCCTACGCCACCCTGGGACAGCTGGTCTCCCTCTCGAAAGTATAGAAGGTGGCCTGATTCAAGAGTTACCGTGTCCTCCCCCTCTCTTCGGACTTCGCTTAACCCAAGAACGTGCCACCTTATTTTCTCGAGTTCGACTTCGAGTTGCGCCAGGTGCTCGTCGAGCCGTAACGTGCGTCCGTTGTACGTCGCCAAGGTCAGTTGTTTTTGGCGGCCTTCCGTAACCCGGGGATTCTTCGCACCCCCTGCCCTGCCGTTACCGTGACCGCCGCCTTGATCAGGAATAGCAGGGCGGCCGGGAACTGGGGGCCGTGGTCCATGTTGACTTGCCATTGGTAAGGGATCGCTCTAATTGCCACGCTGAGCAGGCGGGTTGGCAATCGCAGTAGATTCACACCGGTATCGCTGCTGCCCGACACCGGTGGGACCGATAGACAAAATAATATACCCGATAGACAAATTAAAAACCGATATATTAAAAACGGGTATATTATTATATACCGATATAATAATATACCCGATAGACAAATTAAAAAAAAATAAGTCACCATCCCTATTGTTATTGGGTTTTTCCATCAAAAGTTTCTCAGTAGCAGCCACGGAGTCGCCCAGTTGATGGCAATAGGCTCGCCCTCTATAACATGGGACTTAAAAGCCACTGGCGAAGTGTGGGTGTACTATGAGATACACCTCTGCTTAACCCATCGAGGATTACAGGCGTGATGATACGTTATGTTATGTAAGATTAAATAAAGGTCAAAGCTTGTTTTATTAACAGGCGATTTAGTACCAGAAACTTCTAGTTATTTATCTGTCTGTAAATTTATTTTAGGTCTGCGTCTAATTGTGGGATTAGGTTTTATCAAAACAACTGTCAGAATGTTTCGGCTTCATTATAATGAGCGCTGTATTCTTATACCAACACTAACGACAGGAAAATATAATAATTTTGAGCTCTAAACATTATTTCAGAACGAAAAATAACAAATGAAGTTTTTCTTATATTTATGACTGGCTTATGCCCATGGCTTCGCCCGCATTTAATTGGTAATTGCCCCACGGAATCGTACTACCAGCCGGCCTAGCATGACCGCCGTAGAACCGAGCTATGTCTATGGAAGAATCGACAATTTGACAGATATTTCTATCGTCCTAAGCATGGCGATATTAAGAATGTAGAAAAGAAATGTTTCTTTTCTTCAGTCGATACAAGTCTACAACGTCGAGCATGACGACCATATTTTCTCTTCTTTTGACATTTGGGGGTAGAAACATTACTTCTGACAAATGTCAAACTAGTCTTATTAAAAACTAAATACGAGAAATATTTAAGTTTAATTTCGCGAAAAAGATCCAGGCCTGGATCCAGGATGCAGCAACACCATCCCGCCCATGAAAAATGAAAAACTCGTGCAATTGGCAACTTTTTTTTTGTTAACAAACGTACAAATATTCAGGGAATATAAACATCACGTGATACGTCCCCGTTGCTATGGAAAGAATTTCTGTCTAAGTCTTCGTAGAAACGCAAGTCGACGGGGCGCGCCATGCTCGGCTAGAAGAAATGTCAAGTTGTATAGAAAAGATTTCTTGTCGTTTCTTGGTAGAAAAGAGATAGATGGTTCCCCCTAATCCATGCGATGCCTAATCTTGAATAGTACTTATGTACTTTTTTATCCATGTGCCAAATTACACATTAAACGCTTACGACCCTAATCTCTTTAAAGTTAGAATGAACAGACTTCTTCTAGGTAGGCTCGTACCATCGTCGACTTTGTGTCTGTCATCTCCGACCTATTAGTTAGTTCGATTCAAGAACAATCCCACCTCAAATCAATCAAATCATAATCATTTATTTCAAGTAGGTCAGTTACAGGCACTTTTAAATAGTCGAACAACAATTAAAAAAAAAAATATAGTGCTTGGAGTTCCTCCGCACGGAAGAAGTGAAACTTCGTAATACTACACGCATGCGTTCGAGTGCCACGCATTCACTCTCGTTATTTTATTGAGCTTCTAAATAATATTTTATTGTTGCACACTTTTTATTACATAAGTTTATCGAGGTTATTCTACTCATGGAAATTGAGCGAAGGCTGGTCACACCGAAGAGTCGAATGCATGACTGTTTGCACGCCATCTTGCGTACCTAGTAGAACTACGTAGTCACAAATCTTGTAATAGCGCCATCTCTTAGTGGGTAATAGAAAATATTCCCCCTCCATGAAAACGTTAAACTTGTTGGAAGTCGCATAAGAAGTTTCACTTCAAAAAAGATTCATATCCATTAAGTAGTTTTTGCGTGGAAGAGTAACAAACATCCATACATCCTCACAAACTGTAGCAATAATATTATTAGTAAGGGTATGTGTGAATAACAAACTCCTAGCTAATCTCATCGACATTGGAACAGAATTTTCCAATAACTAATCTTCCCATCTCTTTAATATTTTTATACAATAAATTGCCTTCAAATATCCGTCGCTGCAGACACGTAGCGCCCAATCAGGGAGATCTCGTTTCTTTCTTCATTAGAGCTGCATCAAAAAGCTTATTCCGCTTAAATTAAATTGGTTCAATAATCCCAGCTCAGCGATAGTTGCTTTGTTCAATGAAGCCAGTTTGAACGCGTCTCTAAAAAAAAAAAAGAAAATACGATGTGCATGCAATCAAGCGTCCCCCACTGCGATTAGCTCACAAAAGCCGATGACACGTACTCACCATTTTATTATGCCTATGTGCAGTCGGTGTGCACCTTGTTATTTTAAATTGGACGCGCAATACGAGAGTAATCGAATAATCAACGTGTTTATATTGATTGCGTTTACATTGCTCTTTTACCCGTTCGCTTTATCACCTTTTGTTGTTTCTAGACGGATTACTAGCTAACGAGAAAGTTTATATGAGGAGACCGCTATTGTAATCATAAAATTAGCAGTTTTGTAAACCCGTTGTTTCATTTTTGGTGTACAATCAAGTTTTATTCTATTCTATTCTTCTCGTGTCTAAATAATACTACTTAGATCATTTTAGTGGGTGATCACCCATTACATATCGAGTTTCCTCCGTGCCTCGGAAACCACGGTGAGCTGTTGGTCCCAGCTGTCATTTGGAGATCTTTGACAGTCGTTACAGTAGTCGGTGGCCCGAAGGCCAACAGTCGAAGGCGAACCAGTCTCATAAAGGCGTATCGTACTACAAAGTACTAACTGGGTTTTTGGAGGTCAGATAGGCAGTCGTTCCTTGTAAAATACTGGTATTCAGCTATCATCCGGTTAGACTATAGGCGATGAGAAAGTTTCTATGAATTTATTCCCATATTACAACGGAATATTCTTATCCATTATCTAAGAGACGAGGGAAAAATAGCGCATTTGCCTTGAATAGTTTAGAGATACAAAAATGCTTGTAATCTTAGGAACTCTCGGGAATTCAGCTTTCTGAGTTATTTTATTGCAATGAAATGTTTTGCAGTGTTGTGCTTAAGTTTAGTCTTGTATTTCTGGAACTCGAGCTGCTCCCGATTCTGGATTCTCTGTAATGTGAATGCATAAGAAATAAGAAGTCATATTTATGATTTTGTTTTACATTGTTTGAAGTATTTTAGTTTTGTAGTCCGGATTAGACAAAAGCCACTCTGTCGCAGTGTTCAACCACGTCCATGTTAGGGGTGCCGGTTTCAAAATAAAGGCTTATGAAGATATATATGTGCTTGGTTTACATCACCACTAGATTTTGCATCGATTTCATCATCTAACTAGCCAACTTTTTTCCCAACTATGTGAGATCGGTTTCCAGTCTAACTGGATGATTTACATGGTTTTTTTTTTTTTTTTTTTTATGAATGGCATCTCGCAGTTCAACCTATGAGGTTGTCGTCTGCTTAACCGGACTATCCTGTGGGTGCCTTTAGAGTAAGGCCTCCAGCCAGGGCATAAAAACTTACAAACTAAGCGACTGCACGCTAAGGGCACCCCCTGTGGGGTACGAACCTCGGCTTAGGGCGTCGCTGGGGGAGGACTGCATGGGGACAGGCTGGATCTGAATGGTATCATTATTTAGGGGCTGATTTAAAACTACTGGCACAGCATCGCGGGCTGGCTCGAGCGAGGGTCGGGGAGGGCATGGACCGGGACGTCGCGACGGAACTCGACGGCGAGGTCGGAAAGACGGCGGTTTGAGTCGGAACTTTTTAAGAGTGCTAGTCTCTTTGCTACTCTCCTGGAGGAGGGTGATAGCATCATCTGGAGTGACAAGGGTATGCCTAGGACGGCGTACTGTACTAATGCGCGAGGGTTCGTAACGGGCGGCCGCTGCGATCAGGGGATTACGGTGTTTAATGGCGTTATCGAAGAAACGCTTCGAAAGACGTTTCATAAACTGAAGGACGGTGGGCATTCTAAGGTCTACGTGTAGACGGTCATTACGGACATAAAAAGGGGCTCCCGTGACTCTACGTAAGAACCGGTTCTGTAAAATTTGCATCCTATGGATGTACTTAGGCTTGGTGTGAGCGTACACGACGCAAGCGTACGTCATAATGGGGCGGATCACCGCGGTATAAAGGCGCAACTTACACTTGAGTGACAACTTGCTTTTTGCCGAAATCATGAAATGAAGCCTACCCATAGCAAACGCAGCTCGGTCGCGAGCTGCTTTGATGTGCGCCGCGAAAGACAAGTGGTTGTCAAGTATGACTCCTAAGTACTTGGCTTGCTTCTCCCAAGGGATAGGCTTACCGTACATAGTGATCGGGCTGAGCGCGGGTGGCTTAATTTTACGCTGTTTAGAGAAAAGAACTGCCTGGCTCTTGTCGGGGTTCACCTCGATTCTCCATTTCCGGAACCAAGCGCTTAAGACGTTGGCTGAGGTTTGGAGGGTGCTATAGATAGCGTCGTGACTGCGGCCAGTGTAATAAATGGCCGTGTCGTCCGCGAACAAGGCTAACTGAGCCTTCTTGCTCTTGGGGATGTCACTGGTGAACAGAGTAAAGATAAGGGGAGAGACGACGGAGCCCTGAGGGACTCCGGCTCTAATGGGGTGGGGGGAAGACAGTGCCTTCCCGATGCGATAGCGGAAGGTGCGATCCGACAGAAAGTCTCGTAAGATGAGCACGAGACGGTCCGGCACTCCCAGTTTGTACAGCTTATATAATAAGCCGTTGTGCCAGACTTTGTCGAAAGCCTTAGCTATGTCGAAGAACAACACACCGGTCATCGCTCCACGCTGGAAGCCAGCGCTCAAGTGCTCTACGATGCGATGGACCTGTTGAATGCAAGAGTGTCCGGTTCTGAAGCCGAACTGCTCGTTGGGGATGAGACTCTTAGCCTCGGCGAAGTCTTTGAGTCGCTTATAAATAAGTCTCTCGTAGATTTTGCCGAGTGCGTTCAGGAGACTGATAGGTCTGTAGCTCGAGGGCTCAGACTTGGGTTTGCCTGGCTTGGCGAAACCGATGACAGTGGCCTCTTTCCATATTTGGGGAAAAGCGTTGTTGCTCAGGGCGCCATTGAAGATGGCCGCCATTAACACGACGAGCTGAGCGGGGAGGAGTTTAAACACCCTATTGGTGATTCCGTCGGAGCCGGGTGCTTTACGCGGTTGAAGCTTATTAATGATGTCTTGCACTTCGTCAGCTGTGACCGGAGGCAGAGGATCATCTGGGTCTTCTACAGGGGAGAGGGCGGCTCTACGTTCGACGAATGCGTTCACCTCATCGAGATGTCGCTTGTCTACTGGTTGAGAGCTGGGGGAGCACTGGGACTCTAGGCTGTCGGCTAGGCATTCGGCCTTCTCAGAGTCGTCGAATGCAACGCTCTTATCGGGTCGGGTGATGATTTACATGGGATGAATACCGGTATTTTATATGGAGCGACTGCCTATCTGACCACAACAACCCTGTTAGTACCTACGGGGTAATAGTATACCCCTTGATGAGACTGATTGTCAGACTTTCGAGCCACTGACTACCCGTAACGACTGTCAAAGATCTACAAATGGCAGCTGGGATCTACGGCTTAACGTGCTTTCCGAGGCACAGATGAAACTTGGTATGTTATGGGCGGTCATCCATCCACGGGCCAACCTAGGCAAACGCGGATTAACCTGAACGTCGACCCAAGCGGCTGTTATTATTGTGCGAGCTCCTCATCGATTTTGCTCAATTTCAATTCACGACAAACTTTTACAAAAAGTAAATTGTGAAATATTTCACTTGATATAAAGTGACCACTCAAAATAACTGCGGAAAGCAGGAAGTCCTAAAACAACTTTCCAGCTTTAGCAAGTTATAGAGGGGCCCCTTGTGAAATAGGTTCGATGAGATAGTTTCAAAAGTCACTGTGAACAAGTTTCCTTACAACAGAACCGGCAGGTCAACTTTTAGAATTTCACTACCAATTTCTATTGTGCGTCAAAAATACGGACTACGTTTTTAAAAAGTGATAATAACAAGGTGAAAAGTTTTGCAGGACGTCGATTTCATCAGGCTTACAAACATAATGTGGGACAAGTTGGCAACGCGGGCGTCCGCTTCAAATTTCGTAATACTTAAGCAAACTTGTGAAGCAAAGTTAGCGAGTTGCCGAGGGAACAGGTGCTGCATCGAATACGTCCTGATATTCAGTGGGTCATGCACATAGAAATGAGCAGACGAGCCTTGCGTTTGATGTATTAGCTGTTACTCTAATACATGATGAGTATCGTGCTCATTACCGTATAACTGGACGCCGAAATTCTTTACTGCTTTATATAAAACAGAATTTTATTTTCTTTCTCATCATCGTAACGGAATTATGATCAGTAAACTTGTGAGCCTTGCCAAAATTTGTAAACAATGAGATCAATGTGACAGTAAAATATACAGCAACTATAAGAAATACCCGAAAATTATAATTCTGGGTACTAAAGTCTCGTCTAGTGATTTGTATTTCCACGTCAGTCGTACGTTCATGGTATGCAGGGTGCCGCTTTGGGGGTGGCAGTGCAGTTCGAACGAGATAACGAACCCGTTCGAAAGCTACGTGCCTTTCCTGACTCCGTCTGTCAAACTTCGGATTGATTATTTTGTCAAATATATCCATGTGTGCCCCGTTACTTTGGATAGCTTCAACTATCTACAGTTTGGGAACACTTGTTATGATTTATGAGTTTAGAACTTGGAACATAGCAACCTAATTAAAAAATTGTGTTTTTTGTGATTCATTATTGTTGTAGCAATTTTTGTTCTTCCTTGGTAAAACTACAACGTAAAGATTAATTCAAAGACTTGCAACAATAGAACAATACCTTCGACATTTTTGTCCTACAATTCAAAGATCAACCCAAGCCTTGTGATTACACAACATTGTTCTAATAAGGCTTAGTTTATACGTTTCAACTGACGACGAAAAAAATAAAAGACAAAGCTTAATAGCATGCCTGGGTCGGGCGAATACCGTAGCTTATTTATAAAGAACAAAGCTGATTAAATTGCTGTTGAGACCGTCGAGATGGTCTTTATTGGGGCGCTCGGCTGCGGTCGGGGGCGGTCGAGATCTTCTATACATCGTGAATTTTCTCCCGCGAGGCATATGCGGGCACAAATTTAGTTTACTTAGGTGTTTTGTCTGAAAAATATACATTTTTAAACAGGTTTTGATGAGAGATATTCTTACTTGCTTTGTGGGTTTTTTTTTTTTAGTTTTCTCGTCCGGTGTTTTCTTATACATACTTCCGCTCAAGTAACTACTGTTTTTAATAACTCTATAAATTATTCGTTGTTTATGAATGAATGGTTAATCTCCACCTGGTATATGTAAAAAACATCGTTTAATAAAATGGTAATAAATACGTCAAAAGAATTTTAAAATAAAATGAAAAATTCGCATGATAAATATTCATAAAATTTCATATGTCATGCCGTTGGTGGATGAGACATGGCAATCATTAATCATTCTTATTGTTATATAGGTTTGATGTAACAATATTTTAATATTTGTTCGTACGGAATCTGGAGGAAAATGTGCTTGAAGTATGACCGTGCAGTAGTGGCTTGTATGCAGGGTGGCCATGTGGGTATTTGAATCCAAAACGAGTTGTATTTTTCTAGTCTTTTTTCAAAATGTTAAATGGGTATATTTTGTATACGTCCCGTTGTTATGCAACTACAATTCATATTAATGCAGTTCTTTTTTATATTTTTTTTAAACCTCGCTGAAAAAATATAGAGGTAAAAATTCAAATTATTGTCACTAAGACCCATCTGAGTCGCGAAAACCATGTCATGGGCATGCTTACATAAGAGATTCCGGTAGGTATAGTTCATTTTAGGCGCTGTTTTGACCTATCTCATAAAATGTATGCCTGCATTTTTTGGTCCACCTCACGGACATAATTTAAAAATAAAATACCGTATATTTAAGGTAAACACCTCAGTAACCCAATATTTTATTAAAATGCAGATCCTGGCTAGCACGTTGAAAGTACATGCAAACTAAGGTGGCTGCAAGTAAATTGGTACTTATCTCCGGACTCGACTAAAGGTTGATGAATGAGTATAAATCCCGTATATGTACCGAGGAAACTCCGGAAAATTTATCCAGGCTTCCCGAGAATAATGGGTCATCGCATAAAATCAAAGGGGCTAGATTGCAAAGTAGGCCGTTATTTGTAACTGGTGGGTAGTGTACTGGGTGATAAAGCTTAATTAAATCAAACCCTGGTACGTGTATTAGTTCTAGATAAAGTTTTGTAAGTTTCTTGTTCGGATTTTATTGAATCTTTATTGAGTGTGTCTAGACTGGATCAAATAACTCTTAAGTTTATCTTCAATATGTCACGCTTCTTTACGTGGATAACTGCTTGCGTATAATAAAATAAAAACTTTTTCACATCAAGACGGTTGCTGTCAGCTCTTGGAACCGTCTCCTGTTTTGTATTCTATCTAAATATAAAATCGTGATTATTACTGTCAAGCCATTGATGCATGATAAAAAACTCGTGATGTTCAATTTACAAGGCTATCCAAATATAATCTTTCCAATTATATCAGTAAAGCTTCTTTCATTTGTGACACATTTTCATCTACCAACCAATCGAAAAGCCTAACTACTACAAATTTTAATTTATTCATACCTCTATAGCTTGCATTACTATTATTCAGAACGAAATGTATGCAGGAAAGCGTGGCCCGTCGTTCATCACGGGATTAATGCCTGCACCCGATCTCTAACTAACGCGGCTGCCATAAAGGCAAATATTATCTGCCTCGCTTGAAACACTAGGACAGCAGAAGCTTCTAGGAGCTTTTATTGGTTTAATGGTGAAATATCAGGATGATACAGACTGGGTGAGCTGTGATTTTGATAGTGTGTAGGTAATGCTGTTACGCATACTAGAGCCAAACGGAACGTTGATTGCTTGTGGCCTATTTAATAAGAGCGACAGGCAATATTGTGAATTTATTCATCACTTTTTTTCTTCATAATTTAGTTTTTTATTTAACAGCACCTTATCGCGAAAACGATATTTTTTTATTTCTTGACGAAGATGTCGGATTGACGGTGTAAAATAAGTAGGCCCACCCGTAGTTGTCACAAACGCGACTCCTTAACACAAGGACTTGATTTTTATACCCAAACCAAACCGTTCAGTTCTGGTTAGTTACTAAATGTTACAATCTGGGTGCGTTTTAAAAAACCTTTTTGCGTTACGGTTGTTTATAACGAATTGTATGCAAGAATGAATGCCCGCAACCGATCTCTAACTTACGTGGCAGCCATAAAGGCAAATATTCTCAGATCTGCCTCGTCGCTTCAAATACTAGGAGAGCAGGAGCTTCCAGGAGCTTCTATAGGTTTATTGGTGAATTATCATGATTTTGGTAACGATTTGATATGAAACGTGGCAGCAGCAATATGATGCTATAGTTACTGGATCCGAACAATAGTTTGACTGCCTGGAGCTTGTTTATTAAACGAACAGAGGAGATTGATAAGCGGTAACCCGAAAATTCAACTTTATTTTTTCTTCATATTTTTAATGCTTTATTAAGCAGAACAAGTCGTGAGAATCTGTCAACTTTGTCATCAATTGTTGACACTGCCCCTGTTTGGTCTACCTAGTAGTCCCAAACACGACTGTTGAGAGTGAGTGTAGTAGATTGCTTTTTTTAAACATGTTCGAAATGTCTTTAAAAAAAAAATATAATTGGATATTTCTGTTTCTATAGATAATTTATAATCGGTTTAGTTTAGCGGTCACATTATTTTTCATAAATGTTTTTTATTTAATTTTTTGACCTATGTATCCTGCTAATACGTATGAAGTTTCATTAAAATCCGATCAGTCATTTCGGAAAATACGGACTTGTTTGAAATGGCGTAAGGCGTAAACGTTCTGAAACGTGATGAGTTCGATTCCTAGATGGGCGTAAAAGTTATTGCGAATATTTTAGTAGAAGCTTGGAGCCTGATGGATTTCGTATCACAATTTGCAACCAATACATTGTTTTATATCCATGTGAAAATTTTGGAACATTGAAAAAACATCAACTAAAATTCGAAATACACCTTTTCGACCAGCATTGCCCCAGGGCATTTATATTCACAGGTTTATAGTGCATACGTGTGTCCTTCATTTGAAACATAACTCAGTGAAATGGGAGACATCCCAGGAGGTTGAATTTAAAGTGAAGGGGTGTGTCAGATAGTATATATTTGACGGCGGGAGCGTGGGCGTAACGATAACAGGGGCGTCATCGTTATTGTTTCTTGATTCGGGTTCCATGAAGAAGGTGGGTGTACTCGGGCAAACCAGTGAAAAGTAGTTTTAAAAACAAATCACAGTCACGTATAATACTTGGTAATTACAATAAGTGGCAATTTAAATAACTAGGGCTTGTACGGTGGACGTGACAGTTTCGATCGTATGATCTCAACAGAACAAAATCCCAGTCTAGTCTCCTGGATCGACTCTGTCCGCGTGTTTTTGGCGGGAAGAATTTAAGATTTTCGCGCCACCTCACGGCATCCACTGTACTAACCAATCAACCAATGAGAATCGAGTAACAGTTTGACCAACATTATGGAATCAACGAGTTGGTACTACCAACTTGGTAAAAAATAATAATTAAAAAGAAAAAGGTTTCAGTCTTGAAATCGCTTGCGACGACACGGCCAAACTGATGAGTCACACGTCCTCGTGTGCATCTGTAACAATATTCTCATTTGTAGCAAAACTATTGCTCGGCTTAACCTGACTACGAGGTAAACATAAAAAAAAAGCAAGAATTCGAAAGATATCTCACAAGTAAACATACTCAGAATAAACTTCAATGATTGTACAGTGAACTATTCACAAACACACAACACTAATATGACCCGGCTGCTCGGCAGCGTAGTCTCACTGAGACCCAATCAGTAGTCTTATTCAGACCCGAACACTAGTCTCACAGAGACCCAGTAGTAGTCTCATTGAGACCCGAACACTAGTCTCACAGAGACCCAATAGTAGTCTCATTGAGACCCAAACAATAGTCTTATAGACCCAGCCACCATACATCTAGCCGCGCATTGCGCCCTGAACGACTCATAGAATCGCAGTTACAACTACGACCAGACTGTACAGTTTGATTAAGAAAGGTAGTTACCTAAGTAACTTAGTCATTTTAGTGTGCGTCATATTCTAACAAAAGCGGAAGCATTTTCACTATTATTATCAACATTCAGTTCAGATGGAATTTACATTGAGGTATCTTTCCAACACGATCGTGGGCATACTTATACTTCTGTTACTGGTCAAAGATTTCAAAGCATAACGATCGCTTTCAAGCACATCAGTTATTTTAAATGGACCTTTATATTTCGGATCTAATTTTGTTTGGCTTTGCTCTTCGTTTTGAATAAGAACCATGTCACCGACATTGAATTTACAAATTTTGCCTTGTTACTGTCAAAACAAGACTTCTCGTAACTAGAATTATGTTTCGATGTTGTGGGCTGCGTGCTCTCT
Organism: Cerastis leucographa; assembly: GCA_963082945.1. Classification (NCBI taxonomy): domain Eukaryota; kingdom Metazoa; phylum Arthropoda; class Insecta; order Lepidoptera; family Noctuidae; genus Cerastis; species Cerastis leucographa. Next base: position 9,445,468 of record OY720361.1, read on the forward strand.
CGTCTCAGAAATATCTACCTCAACTTCAGTATCGTCAGCAGTCAAAAGATTCAATGGTCTAGGATAGGAATCTGATTCAAACCACTAGCACAATCAAGGCAAGTGAAATAGTTGCGCCATTCAGCCTAGATATTTGGTCGTCTATACGCGGAAGTGGAAATCTATCTGGCACCGTATTCGAATTTAACTCGCGATAATCTATCACCATTTGGTGTGAACCATCACACTTTTCCACAAGAAGAATCGGGCTAGCAAACGGAGAACTACTCGGTCGGATTATGTTTGCATTCAACAACTCGTTTACTTTGTCACGCACTACATCTCGTTCGCGGGCGGCAGGCGGTAAGGGCGGCGATAAACAGTACGGGTTGCATCTTTTAAACGAATTTTCATTTCGCCTGTAGTTACACGAGTTGACGGTAAACCATCAATAAATCCAAACAAGAATTCATTTAACACACGTTCAAGACTAGCTAAATACGGGTGAAACGTCGGTATTAATTGCACTAAAATTAATTTCTGTCACCGCGGCAAAACAAGAAACCGGTTTTGTTATCACTAGATTCCCTCTCGACAAGGTAACACTCAAATCATAATTTAAAACATCGGAGCCTATCATTCATTATGATATGCGTCATAAATTCATGTGTACTACAAGAAATAACAAAAGTAAACAATGTCCGTCAATAACTACCTCACACATCATAACATTTGTTCGGTACAGTAATCATTAGCGTTACCAACGCCTGTTAATCTTATGTTAGCAACGGAACGCTCGCCTAAGAATTTATTCGCGATACTTTGCTTTACGAGAGAACACTCGGCACCACTATCGAAATAAAACATGTACGACTCACCGGATTATGTTAGCCCTCCACGTACACCTTGGACTTGGCAGTAGTTGACTCTTCGTTCCACGGCCGCGCCGCTGCTGCTGCTGGTGTTGCTACTGGCTGCTGCGTTGCTCGTCTTCGGACAGCGAGGCGCGATGTGGCCTCGTTCTCCACAGCGGAAGCAGGTGACATCTTTCTTGGTATCCGATGATGACGAAGGCGTAGTGTTAGAAGTGGTCCCTTGGGTAGTTTGACTGTTTTTACGTAAACGACAGTCGATTGCTTTGTGTCCAGTTTTATGACAATAATTGCATTGGAATGGCATGTTGCTTGGTTTTGTTCGTTTGGCGTCCACGTTGTTGTCGATCATGTTTTCTCTTCAACGATAATGCGTTTAATTCTTGAATCAACTTCGTTCTCGTTTTAATGTCAGTTGTAAAAGCTAGTCGGTTGATTCGTCTATCCATTTTAGCTAAATGAGCAAGTACGTACAATACCGCAATCTCCTCACATTGCATGTCCTTCCATTTCGCTATGAGTGACGTCATCAAACGGCTCGCGTAGGCAGTTAAATTTTCACCATCCTTTTGTTGACTGTTATTGGCATTAATTATAGTCGCTGCACAGGTTTCCGCACAATCATATTGCGCGAGAAATAGGTCCTTGAACTGGCTCCATGTCATACCAGCATGCGACACTTGAGATAACCAAGTCGATGCACTTCCTTTTAAAGATTTGCTGAGCGAAATAATTAGCGCGCCTCCTTCCATCGGATGTTCTGTGAGGCAAATGTCCACCGTCGAGCACCAAACACGTGGATCGACGTCTGGTAGGTCTGGGTTGAACTCTGGCAGCTTGATTGAAGTTGGCGTCGGCGTTGATCCTCGCATGGCTTCAATCATGCGCATGGTAATTTGATTCTGCTGTTCGAGGAGTTGGCGCCAATAGATATCGGTGGTAGGCGCCCGAGCTGATCCCACTGCTGATGACGGCGGGAGCGTGGGCGTAACGATAACAGGGGCGTCATCGTTATTGTTTCTTGATTCGGGTTCCATGAAGAAGGTGGGTGTACTCGGGCAAACCAGTGAAAAGTAGTTTTAAAAACAAATCACAGTCACGTATAATACTTGGTAATTACAATAAGTGGCAATTTAAATAACTAGGGCTTGTACGGTGGACGTGACAGTTTCGATCGTATGATCTCAACAGAACAAAATCCCAGTCTAGTCTCCTGGATCGACTCTGTCCGCGTGTTTTTGGCGGGAAGAATTTAAGATTTTCGCGCCACCTCACGGCATCCACTGTACTAACCAATCAACCAATGAGAATCGAGTAACAGTTTGACCAACATTATGGAATCAACGAGTTGGTACTACCAACTTGGTAAAAAATAATAATTAAAAAGAAAAAGGTTTCAGTCTTGAAATCGCTTGCGACGACATATTGATATTTTGATGCTATGAAATATCTAATGTGTTATAACAGACCGTATGTTTGCATTTATTTAATTTTATATAAAATATATACTAGTTATATGGGGTCCATATTGGCTCACCTAAAGTTCTTTACCCGAAATTGTTCTTCCTAATGATTTGTAATCCGAATGATCACTCTTCTTAAAATTTTTGCTTGCTGAGGTTGGTCCGTGGATGGGTGACCATAATTACATACCGAGATTCCTTCATGCCTCGGAAAGCACGTTAAGCCGTTGGTCCCGGCTGTCATTTTTAGATCTTTGACAGTCGTTACGAGTAGTAAGAAGCCAAAAGTCTGACATCCAGTCTTACTAAGGGATATCATATTACCCAGTTACTGGGTTGTGGAGGTCAGATAGGCAGTCGCTTCATGTAAAATACTGGTACTCAGCTGCATCTGGTTAGACTGGAAGGACCCCAAGATAGTTTGGGAAAAGGCTAGGCAGATGATGATGTATACCAGTTATGTTTAAAGTAACAAACAAATTCTGATTATGTGTATGCTTAATTTACATAAGATATTAAATAGAGTAAATAATAAGCAATTTAAGTCTCCGAAAATCGCCATTTCATTTTGATAGCAGGGTTTTAATAAAATTTGTGATCCAAAGTCGTATTAAACCTTGAATTCTAAACTAGCAGTAACTTAGTAGTACTTTTGTATAGAAGCCTAGTTTCCGTAAAAAAATCCTGCCCAAAGAAAATGCCTATTTTTTTTTTTTCTAAAAAGGTGTCTGTGTATATTCAATGAAACTATAGGTCCACTTTTTCCATAATGTACCATCAGAAGCTTTTCATCATATTCGAACCCGAACTTGATAACTATTTTATACAAACTTGTACTTCGGGATTGTTCCTATGTAGAGCTATCTAAAATTCCACTTTGTCTAGTAATAATTAGAGATCGTTTTATAAGCAGCAAATTTTCATTCCTAATATCTTACGCTCGATTGGAATATTCTACGTAGTCGTGACAACTGCAACAAACATAATCGGAAGAAACGCAGACGTCGGAAATTGAAATGGTGAAATGAAGGAAAAGAGGTTCCTTCCTTATATTTGTGCTCATTTATTTTATTCATGTGATTTATTTACGTTACTATCTTGTTGGTCGACTGGTCGCAAGCGCAACTGTTGAGCATGAGGTCCATGGTTCAATTCCCGGGTTGGGGTATATTGTGAAAGAAAATAATGCAAATAACATAACATAACATCACACCTGTAATTACTTCGCCGCCGTGACTTGCCCGTGCTACTACCATTCTTACTGCAGGTAGTAACACGGGCAAACAAAAATTGCCTGTGTTGCTACTGGCCCGGGCTACTTTTTCCGGGTCGGGCAGTGTAATTGGGTTTTCCCATTATGAAGTTCTCAATATCTTTTCAACTTTCACGTCGTGACTGCGACAAGCAGGCTTTAGGGGTATGAGGAACAGGGTGTAAAGTTCCTCGATACTACATTGAAAAGGGAGGATCCTCCGGCCAGACAGGTGTTATGTCTGGCGGGCAACTGCCCGATAGTTGTTTTTTTTTTTTTTTTTGAATTGCATCTCGCAGTTCAACCTATGAGGTTGTGGTCTGCTTAACCGGACGCCCTATAGTTGTTATCGGGTTTCTCTATATATACTGGAGTCGTTGTAAACTTTTGCTTGCGACTTGTAGGAAATTGATGTTAGTTACTCCGTCGTATCATAGATGGCACTGTAGACTTTTTGTAGTATGTTGCTTTTTTGTGATCGCTACAAGGCTACCACTCAGCATGATGCTGTGCTATGGGGGGACCCACAGCACAGCGCGGGTTTTCAGTGGTCACCCGTGAAATAACGTACGAAAGCCAAAACAGCATAAATATTTGATAACATAAATGAGAAAATAAAATAAACAGTACTAGGATTATAAAATAAAAACCAACCTACAAAAATAAAATAACACAACAAAAATATGTAAATAAAAGTATGTGTGCTGGCTAAACAAACAAACGATGTAGTAATAGTAGTACAAAAGAAGTAAACGAAAGTAGTAGCAGTTGAAAGTAGTAGCACGGGCAATTATTTATTGCCCGTGCTACTACTGGTAGTAAGAATGGTAGTAGCACGGGCAAGTCACGATCCCTGTGGGTTTAGGCAGAAGGGTACCTAATAGTACCCACATTTCACCAATTATGTTTCAAGTCTAATGTAATACGAGGTGAGCCTATTGCCATCAACCGGGCCCAAATACAGACTCCGTGGCTGCTACTGAGAAATTCCTGATGGAAAAACCCAATTACACTTTGCCCGACCCAGGCAAAGTAGCCCGGCCAGTAGCAACAAAGGCAATTTTTTGCCCGTGTTACTACCAGTAGTAAGAATGGTAGTAGTACATAATTACAGGCGTGATGTTATGTTATTTGCATTATTTTGTTTCACAAAATGTTTAAGGGTTGGCTTTCAGAAAGTTGTAAGAAGTCTCCCAAGAAGTCTCGTCTTCAACTGTTGTTGACGACGAGAAGTTGTTTATAAAGTCCTATTTCTATATACCTGAGGTCCTCGGTCCATACTTGATGTACCTAAGTTCTCGTATCTACTATACAATGCAAAGCAGCTTAGTTTCAAGATTACACTTCTAAGAAACGTTGAAGTTGGCTAATCTAAGTTTCATAGCATTTTACTACTAAACTATTTGTAACGTAATCTTAGCATACGAAACAAAATACTTCAAGACAACATTTTGCAACTAAACTAAAAATGAGCAAGAAGTTCTGGGGTCGATTCCCAGATCGAGCTGTGTGTTTGCGTTTTTCCATCAGAAATTACTGATGATCAGTAGCGACGTTGTACCTGGTTGACGGCCAAAGGCTCGCCCCTTATTGCATGGAAATTAAACTGGCAAAATTTGGATGTCCTATTAGGCACACCTCTGCCTAACCTTTCCGAGGATTACACGCGTGACGTCATGTCATGTATGTAGGTAATATAGTTTTATGAGATAGAAGCTTTGGTTTAACAAAAATTATGTAGCTCATAAATGAAAGTGCCCAAAGGCGCAAAAGTGTACATAATATCGGCATCCCATTCCGGCTTAGCCGAAATTGAGGGCTTGTTCACATTGCGAGCAACACCTGTGCACAAAATGAACGACAATGGGTTCGTGTATGCGAGTTCGTGCACAAATTACGTGCATTTTATTGAACGTATGTTTACGGTAGTCGTGGGGGAATGCATGGCTAGGGCGTGCAGATCTTGCTAATAAATCGAACTGTGTTAGAACAATGGTGGCTCTCGATGGTGAAAACCTTTACAGCTGTTTTGAAATAATTTGCATTTCTACGTAAGTTGTAGCACAAAAAGTTATCATTGTTATATCTTATTTTTACACGACTGCCCAAAAAAATTGAGTATTATATTTTGTTCTAGGTGTCTGTCGTTGCCTAGACATGTGACTTGATAATTTTAGTATCTTTCGTACACATGACGATACATCAAGCTATGCATATCCAGTATCAACTTACCTCGCTTTGCTTAGCTTAGCTTTTGCTTAGTTAATTTAGCTTAGCTTCCCGTAAAATGCGAGATCGGTTTAGTTTGGTTCGTATAGCTTGATTGGTCGTCGTGCGTATCTACACACAGTTACACATTAATTATTACATTTACAGTATATAAGGGCCTCGCTTTGCATAGATTTTTTGTACAATGAGATACAAGGTGTAAATCACCACATCACGAAGCCGTCAACCAAGCATTCTGTACATGAAATTAAGTAACTTTACGCAAAAAATATTGCTGGGAAACGACTTTTTTTGGGGGATGTAAAATCATGTTTTGTGGTAGAACTAAATGTAACGCACTCAAAACATTGTGCTGATGGACGGATTGAATAGTACGGGGGTCGTGGAGGTGTTTAAAGTAAAAATCTTACATTAAAAACTTGTATTTAAAAAAATACTTGTCAAAAAGTTGGTACTTTGACCCCTAATATCTCCGTAACTAGAAGGTTCCCAGGTATGGTGTAGAACAAAAACATGATCGCAACGACAGGGAGAACCAGTGCCCTTCGGCTTCGTTAAGAGGTGTTTTACACCCTTTATATAGGGTGAATGGTAATTAGTGACCGATACTTAAACACGTGATTATACACATGATAACAAACAACTTTCCCAAAGAAACATTTTTTTATACTCATTAACTTTTATCACAGGCTGATAGGACAGAGGTGCGTGCGCACGAATTTCATACAGCTGTTGTATTATTGTGATAACAACGAATGAGTATAATTTTTTTTTTTCTTTGTGAAAGCTGTTTGTTATCATGAGTATAATCACGTGTTTAAGTATCGGTCACTAATTAACAGTCATCCTATTTAGCTCTATACGATGATTGTATAGCTGGTAGTAATTGTCTTTCGTATAGTAAATTTTCAGTTTGTACTAGTACGAATAAAATAATAATCCCAAAACATTTGGAATGTGTATAAATGTTTTATAAAAGGTTGACTATCGGGCGTGTAGGTACTTGTGTAGATCGAAACAACATGTTGTGCATTGATCTAAACAATGTGTTCATTGATCTAAAATAGGATAAAAAAATATCGTGTTCACTGTAACCGTTCAGCTGGTTGTCCGATAGTCATTCGGTTTTATTTTAGTTTAGAAATCGAGCCTTGTTTGTTTAACATATTGAAGAATACATATTAATGTAAGAATATAATTATGTTGTTAGTATTGAAAGCACGGAAGGGGTCCAAGAGAGCCGATGCCTGCCAGGGCTGCGGGACTATTCGAAAGAGATACCGTGGCCCTGGAACATAAAGGGCTAAGAAGGAACATGGATGGGTTTTAGTCAGTACAAGTCTGACACTCCCTTCCGCCCCGCCTAGAGCGGGAGGGGTCATTTGATGATTTCCCATGAGTGAAAAAGAAAATGTATTGCAAGTAAAATTCTGTCAGGTTACAAGAGAACTCACTTATGTAATTAAAAACGTATACGCATATAAGACAAATAACTTCTGCCGTCTTGTAAGTTGAAAACTATCCCGAGGAACCGTAAAATGGGATAAAAAGTATTCCATTATCTGACAGGCCATGTCTTTCCAAAGCCGTTTAGCCATCAAGGGCTGGAAAAATAATATCACAGATACAGAGTTCCTTTCGCATTTATAATATTAGTATGGATATCTTTATATACATAATATTATGTAGCCCAGACGTCGTGAATGATCGTTTCTCACGCTCCACCCGTTTTATGCCCAGTTCTGCTTGAATCACCTAATGTGGAGTAGTGCGGAGTAGACCTCACTTTGTTTATGCCACTTATCCTAGCGCTATCCTTTATTTCTGAAGTACTCTTTACTTGAAATTGGATTGTTAGGATGTTTTCGCTAATCATTTGCAGTTGAAAAGGGTTCCTCTTGCTAATTAGGACTTTATCCTAGATAGTTGTTGTAATTGTAGGACTATTGGTATGAAGATCTGGTGGCGTACTATGACGTCTTAAAAAAATATTGTTCCATTCTTATTCCAGAGTGAAAAAGAGACTGAGCTATACATCGGTCGTCGGGTCGTCTAGCTCCATCTCTTTCCCACTCTGGAATAGGAATGGAACAATAATGTTTTAAGCGTCATAGTACGCCACCAGATCTGATCATGTTCTTTCTTATCGTGTTTTATTTGAGTTTATGCCGCCCGTTTATTTGCCTCAGACTTGGCTTTATATGCTGTCGAGAAATACCCTTCAGACATGCTGTTTCTTCACGATGTTTTCCTTCACCAAAGCAAGTGATAACTAAACAATACGCATATGAATCCGAAAAATCAGAGGTACGTTCGAAAATGAGACCTTTAACTTAGCAGTCCGTCAGTCACACCACTTGGCTATCACTCTCTACTGACTATACATCTGCTTACTACATATGTTGCAAAAGTACGTCGTACCGCGATCACCCTTTCGGAAAGATTTGCCAAAGTGACGATGCTCATATTACTCATCTTCAGGTACCCATTGTGTAACGATCCTGGTTCATCTGTCCTGTTCATACGTCCAGTGCCATTTTAGTTTTATAGATTTTCACCCACTTTGACAGTGCCTGTTACTTTTTGATGTCTGTTATGCATGCAGTGGTCTCCTGTAAGTGAAGAAGTACACTAACGTGAGTTTTTTCTTCCATAATTTATTTCTCATGATCAGTGTACATCAAAAGACGTTGAAGATTCTAATTAAATAAAAAATAAATGTTGCGAAGAAATGATTATGTAGTGCCAAATGTTCTTAGTAAAATTGCTTATAGTAGAATTTTAATAGTACCTAGTCGGATGCTTCTCCCCAACCCGTTGATGTGATCAGTGTTTATTGTATAAAAAGCTAGACTATTTACCTCTGTTTTTCCACAAATAGCACCAATATAACGTAAGTAAAATATCTCACTGTTTTCTAACAAATCCCCCACACAGTAAATTGCACATTCCAATACCCAGCGTAGTAACAAAGTTATTATTTGCAGCGGGCACTTCGCATGCACTAAGTCGTTAATTATTCACTGCGCCGACACCTGACGCCTTCTGTTCAGTAAAAAGCTAATAGTTAGGGAGCTAGAGCGCTAATTTATGAATTTATATGTTCACTTTGTTTATAGGCAGGGAATGAAAATTTAATAAACTTTTAGACTAAACAAGAGTATAATTATGAGTTTTATTTGAGGGGTTATTGTACATTCGTCACAGTATAAACTCGCCACATTTTTGGAAACTCCATATTTTGAAAGTAAATTCGCCATATTATGCATTAAAAATAATGTGTAAATGCGTCAGATGTCTTCTTTATAGAGATGATTTTTGCTAAAATACTGGTAGCAAGCGAAGTTATTGATTTTTAGCGATCTGAATGAAAACTTATGAAAGTACAGGTAGCTTTAAGGTAGGAATCTCCCTTGATAATTCTTGCTTATCCTAATGATCTGGTTCCCGAGAACTTGGAAACCGTAAGTGGCGAACATAGAGAAAGGTTCCATCAGGACATTTTAAGTATTGAAAAACGGCACCAGGTCACAAGCAATACTCATATTTTGATATATTTTTGGTGAAAAACAAATACAAAAAAAAAACAAGTTTAATTGTAAGCAAAGTCAGAGCTGTTTTTTTATTCTACTGATTGGTTTATTTTTCTGCTGTCCGTGCAAAAATAAACAATTTGACGATCAAAATTAATATGTGACAAATTTACTTCATCACTTCGAAAATAGAGCTGTGGCAAATTTACACATTCTTTTTTTGGTGGCGAGTTTACTTTGTGACGAATATACAATAACCCGTATAAGGGTCTGCCGATTTCATGGATTCTATTTGCCTAAACAAATCAAATCAAATCAGTACATTAAACAGGTGGTTAAATACGAATTTTTAGACATAATTATGGACCCTGTCGGGAGAGAGGAAGAGTGCTTCTCTAATTTTCCTTGTCAAAGAAGAGTAATTATACTATTATCACAATTAATACAGTTATTAAAATTATTACTAATGTTACAAATATTACAATTTTTTAATTTCGAATTATTTTATATCCTTGTTATTATTTAATATGTCTATTTACTTATTCGATTCATATTATGTATTTAAGTCTATCTATTTATTCATTATTTATTTAAATATATTAATAATTAAGTATTATAATATACTTTATTTTTGTTATTTTACATATTAAATGTCTGTTATTCATAATTATGTATTTTTACTGAATTTATCCGTAAAATATTCGTATAATGAGTAATAGCTTTTATAAATGAATTATTGCTTTAATTTATAACAGTCAATGTTACTAGTTTCTTTATACTTGAAAGTGTCCTATATGTAAAATTACAACCTTATCAATTATTTAATACTACGCAACTGTTTCATAACCGAGATTCAGAAATAATACAGTAGCAGCCACGGAGTTTACATTTGTAAACCCGGTCGGTGGCAATAGGCTCGCTATTACATGTGACTAACTTAGGAGGCGGACTATGGGTGAACTTATAGGCTCATCTCATGTTATATATAACCTAGACGATGCAACAAACTGCAGAGTCATTTTTCCATTCATAATTCAGTGGATTTGACAGTCGTTACAGGTAGTCTGCAGTGGCCCTAAGTCTGGCAACCCGTTTTACCAAAGGGGTATCGTATTACCCAGTACCAACTGGATTGTGGGCAGTCGCTCCATGTAATAAACTGATATACACCTGCATCCGGTTAGACTGGAAGCCAACCCTAAAATAGTTAGGAAAAGGCTAAGCAGATGATGAATTCGATCAAAGATCCCCCTGTGGATTTGACCGAGGGTTCAGTAGTGTGGGCTGCGGGTTGTTCGAAAGAGATACCGCGGCCCTGGAACACAAAGGGCTAAGAAGGAACATGGGTGGGTTTTAGTCAGTCAAGTCTGACACTCCCTCCCGCTCCGCCCAGAGCGGGAGAAGACATTTCATGATTTCCCATCCGCAAAAAAAAAAAAAAAAGGGTTCAGTAGTGTTGTTGTTGTTATGTTTGCAGACTATCACAACAGCTCTCATACTAAAAGTATTGTTTACGACCTCCCGTCTGAGATTAATTACTTCGGCGTCAATCAAAAAGCCAATTAAATATCCAGTGAAGTAAAAATGCATGTAAAGAGAAAACTTTTAAGAGCCATTGTCTTAATCTGTTTCTTAAAAGATTGTATTCATTTTTATAGAGGATTAAGTGTTGTAATAAAATGTTTGGAAATGCAATTGTTAACCACTTACTGAGTTCGTTTATAAAAGCTTGCTCAAGTTATGAGACGTTTAAAAATTGTATGGTTGGTTTGTAAGCAGTCCAAAAACATTGCAGGCCGATCCGGATTTACATCGTTTTGCTTTGTGTTTTATTCGTAGATTGCACGGACTAAAATTCAGAAAAAAAAAACACATTATATATCTCACACTTTTTTGTACTTTCAGCCGTCGTATACACGCTTACTTGCACTGGACTGCATCCAATTAAATCGCAAAGACAAGTCTAAATTCTGTCTATCTGTCTAACTGTCATTTCATTTGAGTTATTTGTTGAATGGTCCTGAAAATCAGTATTTGGCAACAAAGGACGGTAATTGAACTAATATCTATTATTAGTTTGCCTCGCCACTGTAATCTTTACGTTTTTTGGTAATTTGGACTTTGTAACAATGAATCTCTAGGTATACTAATCCGATTACAAAAAATCTTTCCTACCTAGAAAGCTACACTCTACTACAAAAAACTTTTGATACCCTACAAATTAAAAGTCCCAGTGGAAATGCGTGTGAAACCGTGAATGGCGATGTATGTTTGAAGTACCTAAGTAGGCCACAGATTTAGATTAAATCCTGTACTAGATCTATGGATTAAATCGTAGAAGAATCGCTTGCTTTGTGTTTAGATAATATAAGGCAATCTTCACACATACATAAGTTTATGTAATTCACAATAGTCTAAGCATGTAAAGAACATGCCTCAGAGAAACGGGGAAAGGAAGGACGCAAAGCGAACGGAAAAAGGCAAGGATTGATCGCAGATTGCTTTTGCTATGCAAGCGGTATTGCAGATTAAATCTAGTGACGTATGCAAAACTAGATAAAGAAAAAGCCATAAAAGAGTTTTGCTTCAGCTTCCGACTTCGGAAGGCTAGTAAATCTAGAAGCTGTTCAGTATATTTCCATGCGGTTTTGGGTGTCAAGATTTGCTGAAATAAATAGAGTGGGTAGTATTGGGTTCGATTCGCATTGTTCGGATTTTTTTTAAGGTCTGAATAACCGTTGTCTGGTCCCTACATCCAAATCTTTTAGTTCAAAAAGCCATTAATTGAACAATGACTCTGTTATACAAGGTGTTGTTTTGCATCCTCGTCAAAATTCAGGAGGTTGACACAAAAGACATAAATTAAAATTACGGTACCTAGTTAATTATTATTAAACGCTGATTTTTTTTGGTTGTTTATGTTTATCAGTATTTCAGAATAACCCTCTTACGTGGTTCAGGGAATAAGAAATTATCCAATAAACGTTTGAGATTGTTTGTATGTGTGGAAGAGCGGTTATAGGCGAGAATCAGACGGCCCGCGTTTAAAACACAGGTGATTCACACTCGGGACTAGAATCATTAGCATTGTTACCTCCTTGAATTTGACGAGGATGCAAAACAACACCTTGTATTAGTTCACCATGAAATACGGGAAGTAGAATGAATTCCTTATATTTCTTAATTATGTATTAAAACTCAGTAAATGCACATGATACGAATGAATATACTTACGTAGATAAATTGATTAGTGTCTGTAGTTTTGTGTTATAAAATAACAAGCAAAAAACCAAGATCCCTCCACCAAAAGTCACAACAGAAATTACTCTCGTATCATCAATTACTACAGGTTGGAGGCTGTGACTGGCTACTTTCATAATTGCTTCAGAAGTAACGACGCGGTGAGTTGGCCAAATGATGCGTTACCCCAATGGGGCTAAAGTAGGGGAAAATTGCTATAAGTTATGCAATTTCCATACGCACCATTAGCTCCAGGGCTCTAGGCAGGGAATTTAGTACTCAACACTTATTGCATCGTCTGCAACGGTTTTTCTTTGTTGTAATGCCTTAGATTTGATGTGAGGTGTCTTGAAGAAATTATTTGTGCATTCGTAACGACGAAATTGACGGCACGATTGGCGCAGTGGCTGAGCGATCGACTGCTGCGCTGCGTGCCGTGGGTTCGATCCCGGCTCAGAACAAATATTTGTATGGTTTCCAGATAGTTATTCCGGGTCTGGCTGTTTGTGTATGTGACTTTAAATGTTTGTAAACGAACCCACGATACAGGAGAAATTCCTGGTGTGGGGCAACGTTTAAACAAAAATGTGAATTTGTTTTGTTTCAGCTCTATTTTAAGAGAAGTAGTACAATAAAAAAAACGCGTTGTGCAAGGTTTTCTCATTGAAATTTCACTTCTTTGAACGCAACGTGTTTGAGATAACTTATGTATTTATTTAGTGATAATAATTACTCTCCCGATGCATGTTTAGGAAAAAACTCATGGAGACCTGATTTGGGACCTCTAGTTTGTAGATTCTATTGAATATAGACCATGCCTATACATACTAGAAATTTGCAAATTTGTCCGAAAGTACCCACACTTTTACACTACACGAGAAAATATACAGTCAAGATACACATTACGTCACAAAAATAGGCTAAACCTACCGAGCTCTAAGCTAAAAATGCACTCAACAAGTGCCCTAGCCATGTCAATGAAAATTTATAATAAATTACCCGAAATTATTAAAAATGAGCAAAAATTTAATTCATTCATAAATAAATTACAACAATTTTTATTATATAAATGCTATTATACTATTAATGAATACCTAAATGACAAATTTTAAATTAATATGACTAACAAAATTTAGTTTTTTTTATTTATCTTCTATTTTTTTTAATTTATTGTTACATTTGTATACCTATTAATTAATAAGATTAAAGCCCTCTCCCAGTCTCCTACTTTGCTGTGCCCTTACAGGGTCCATATTTATGTACCTAGCTTTAAGCCCTTTGTAACATCTTTTTCACAATATGGAATGCAAAATAAATGAATATGAATATGAATCAATTTTTTTTTTCAACTCACGAATCATCAATCAATAAAGGGTGTAAAAGACCTCTTAACGAAGCCGAAAGGCACTGGTTCTCCCTGTCATTGCGATATTTTTTTTGTTCTACACCATACCTGGGAACCTTCTAGTTACGGAGATATTTGGGGTCAAAGTTCCAACTTTTTGACAAGTATTTTTTTAAATACAAGTTTTTAATGTAAGATTTTGACTTTAAACACCTCCACGACCCCCGTACTATTCAATCCGTCCATCAGCACAATGTTTTGAGTGCGTTACATTGAGTTCTACCACGAAACATGATTTTACACCCCCCAAAAAAAAAATGTTTCCCAGCAATAATTTTTGCGTAAAGTTACTTAGTTTCATGTACAGAATGCTTGGTTGACGGCTTCATGATGAGGTGATTTACACCTTGTATAATTATATAAAAACCAATGCCACTTTTCGTTGTAATTTTATAACTCAAGAACGGCTGGGTCGATTTAGCTGATTTTGGTTTTAAAATGTTTGTCGTAGTCCAGGGAAAGTTTTTGGTAGGGTAGGGTAGGGTAGGGTAGGTAGGGTAGGGTAGGTAGGTAGGGTAGGGTAGGGTATGGTAGGTAGGTAAGTAATTAGATAATATATTAAACTTTTGCTGCATTTTTGTGAATACGCCCGTAAAAGATTGCCACGTCCCTTAAAATGACTTATACATTTTTAAGTTTGCATTTATGGAAGATTTTAAACTTAAGTACATCATCACAAAGTAAACAAAAGCTCATTAAACTTCAGGTGTCCTACTTTCCTCCATAGTGCCAAAGGTTACGTTTCATTAATGAGTGACTAGTAGTAGAACGGAACGAGGTTCAGCGAGGGAACGTAACGACATCGTAAACTGCTATAACTGACGTCCAAGTACTTCTTCTTTGACTTTTACTTGTAGTTCTAGTGGCCTTGTCAGGACACAGTTTATGTACGCATGCCTCCTTCAGCCTAGTGTCATGAATTCTAGTTTTCACGGTCGTAGAATTGTTTTTTTTTTTGCTTTCGTTGATGATAGTAGTATTAGGTTCCTCTGTTTTATTGGTCTTGCTCGAATTGGTATTTAGGAGCGTAGTTTTATTTGCGTTTGAGGTCGTATTTCTTTAAGTTCATTTCTAAGGTGGGGGCAGTCCGAAATTCTATGTATACAATGAAGTTTGAATAAAGATATAAAGTAATTGATTTTCGTTGTATTCGTCTGAAGATTTTGGACTTTTATTTTGTGGAAATATAAGAATGTTTGGTCTACGTACATATTTTCTGAACTTTCATATTTTAGTTTTTAAAACATTAGGTTTCTTTGAAAATAATGTGATTCAAAATCTTTTAAGATGTTTAGTTTATTGAAAGCATTTAATAGCAGTATTTTTGAAGATTTTCTAAGGTAATATTATCATTGTGTTTAAAAGTTATTGTCATTTAACTGAATAAAATAATTTTGCTGAACTATGGCTTGCGTTCCCGATGTCGCTACTTATAATCTAAGTTTAGGGACTTGAATACCTTTGGGCAAGTGTCTTCTACAATCACATTAAAAATTAAGTAGAGCAGTGTTCAAACGCTGGCAACGATAACGGTTAGTTTAAATTCAGTTGTCATTTTTTTGTAATAATTATTCTAATGAAACAAATATAACAACAATTTCACAGCAATTTCCCTGATTTCCTCACGTTTGATATCAAAAGCACTAAGCGTTTCTGTCGTTAAAATAATAGTCAGAGAGCTCGAGGGGCGTTTATACAAAATCTTTTAAATAAAGCTAGTACGTGACTCCCGCTTCGTTCTGCCCTGCCAAATGGTGCAACAACAGATTTTTGTAATGTTCCGTGTTGGTAAGCTAGGTCTGGACCGAAGCCAATTCGGCCATCGATTTACAAGTTCACTTTATGTTTTCCTGATACTTTCCGTACTAGACGAAATAGGGGAGACTTCCGTCTGTTTGTTGTGTTGTCTTCTTGTAATGTGGATGTTGATTTTGTTTTAATTTATGCTGATGGTTGGAAGAAGGTTGTCTGGTGGAGTCTGACCTTGTTTTTATAAAACTGGGTATTTTACTCTTGTAAAGGTTTAAGGCAATTAACAAGCTAAGTATCACAAAAAACCGTTTCAACAATTTTATCTCGATTTTCTGTGTGACTGCTACTGATATTTTATTCATGTTTTGGCGGTCGGTATTTCTGTCTGTCTTTTAGTTCCAGCTGATCTCCAAAACATCTGAACTAATTTTGATGGGACTTTTACTGGCCGTCAGACCTACGTAAAATAAAAAAAAAGGTTTAGGATTCCGTGCAAAAATAAATACCCTTGATATTGCTAGCATAATCCGATTCAAATATTATAATAATTTCACGCGGAAGAAGATCGCGGGGCACAGTTAGTAATATATCACATAACAAAACACGCTCCTTACCTAAGAACAAACAGTACCAACTATAATAAGGACTCAGACATGCCAAAGCTTTGTCATCGTCCTTATTTTACATTCTAATGTTTCACGTTACTGAGTTTTACAAACACAAGTACGTTCTAAGGCGAGCAATTACACTGAGTGGTTTTGCGTGTAAGAT
This sequence comes from Cerastis leucographa, assembly GCA_963082945.1. Lineage (NCBI taxonomy): Eukaryota > Metazoa > Arthropoda > Insecta > Lepidoptera > Noctuidae > Cerastis > Cerastis leucographa. Next base: position 9,461,964 of record OY720361.1, read on the forward strand.
ACACGCAAAACCTACTTACGTACTTTACCTACTTAGATGGTACTTGTCCTTTATAATAAACGGTAATTATACTGTATAGAAGGAAAATAAAATTGTACAAGAATTTAAATATCTTGAAGTTCGAGTAGGCTGAAAATCTGGTGAAAAAGAAAGTAAAATGCGAAATTAATGGTGTTTTATTTTTAATTGTTATGTAAGTTTAGAAGATAAAGATATAACTTCGGTAGATACATAGGTTGGAGATATAAAATTAGTATAAATTAACCCTATGTAGGTAGAAATCGAGTTTCCTTCCTGGGCTATTTCTATACATATAACAGTCTAAGCAGTCTTTAGTCTTGTTAGCCCGGAAGGCGCTGTTTTCGTTACTTATGTATTGGCACTGCATCTCAAACAGCTCAGTAGTGCATTGTAAATTCATGTTAGTGGGCCATCTCATGTGGTCCTGCTTACATAGTGGCCCAGGTAGGTATACTTCATGTAATTAAATGCAGTGTAGCTCAATAATCAAGTGCTTTTGTAACTCCTTGAAATTGTAAACAATAAACATTCGTATTAGACTGCCTCGTTGGTCGGCTGGTCGCAAGAGCTACTGCTGAGCATGAGGCCCTGGGTTCGAGTGCCAGGTCAGGTAAAATATAATCAGGAATTTTTCAGTAGCAGCCACGGAGTCTAGATTTCTGCCTAATTGATGGTAATAGGCTCGCTCTCTATTACATGGGACTTTTCAAAAAACTGGCTAAATGTGGGTAGTCCTGATTTTGCCTGCGTTCCAAAAGATTGTTGTACAGTTGTCAGTGGTCTTATTTGATAAGATTAAACATTGTTATTCGCAGTTCGTAGTCTTTTTGATGTTGAAAAACAAATATTCTAAAAATGTCAACAATATCAATCTTCTGCCCGTATCACAATTGATTTGGGGTCACCGCAGGAATTCTTTACACAGTTTCAGAGTCAGGAAGTAGAATAAATGACGCTTCAAGATCTTGCGTTATTGCTTGACATGACAGTGATTACATGTTTTATTTGAATAGGGGATAATCCTATTTTTTTTTTCTTTGTCCGTCGGGTAGTTTATTGAAAAGTATTGGACACGTATTTTTTCTTTTTTCACGTGGTCAAAAAATTACGGAGATATATTGAGTTGAAATGGCGCATGACGTCACATGTAGATAAGTTTTATACCCACTTGTGACGTAGTTAGCCCCCACTCTCCAACTTTAATGAGTTCTAACTAAGTAATTTTTTGATATTTTGATAAAACAAAAAAAACGTGTCTAATATTTTTGTATTACCTGTCTGACGGACAAAATAGAATGTCGTTTTCTTTACCCAGTCCGGTCCCCTATAGTCTACACACCTACGAATGACACCATCCACAACATAATGATAAAACTTGTTCAATGAAATAGTTGCTACTATTTCATTGAACAAGTTTCAATAGACGAGGAAGGTTCTAATAGAGCCTAGCGGGCACTTAAACGATTATTACAGCCACCGTTCGCGTCATGTTCAAAGTAATCTGTGAACTGAGATCGTCTTACGTTGAATGAAGTAGGTATGTATTGTCACTGCAGCGTATTTCATTTGTTTTCCACGGCAGAATGTTGATTAAGTTTATTGTAAGACTAGTTTTGTCACAAGGTTTCACCCGCCGTTTCTGTTTTTGAAGGGCCGTAGCGTGATGCTAAATAACCTTCTACAAAATTTGTGGGCTATTAAATGCAAAAAAAAAAACAAAGTCGGAAGGGAGTTCCAGAGATTAGTGCGTTCAAACTTTTCAGATTTATTATGTTAGTCTGATGCTTCCAAACAATGCAATGCACGTTCTGCAAATGCAATTTCTTGCATCCTCTTTCAGGTAAAAAATGTGGACTAAATGCCTTTGGCATTCTCTACCAGTCAACCAAGGGTGGTAGAGAGATAATATGGCAGATGATTTGCTTGACAGGCTTAGCAGATGCCTCACCTAAAGACATGTGTCATATGGATGGCGTACCCTTCAAAAGAGTTCGCAGCACATGTCTGCTCCTATCTTTATGCACCTCTGAAACTTTTTTTTTTTAACAGCTTATGTACCTACACACTAAATACAGAAAAGATGAAAGGAAAAGAAAATAGGTAAAAAGGTAATGCTTATTTCTAAAGAAATCTCTTCTGGCATACTTGCGAAAAGAGATAATAAAAAAAAGAGATGTAGACAAAGTGTGTGACAAAGAAGAAGAGAAAATGGAATTCATAAAACATAAAGCAAATATAAAATATAATATAAGAACATACTAACTTACGTTTACATACAAAAACAGAATATATAACAATAGATAAAAATTAAAAAAAAATACAGTGAAATAAATACCTATGCAACTATGACGGAATAGAAAGATGATGTTCTTTCAGTCATGATCATCATCATTATGTTATCGCTATGATCAGCTTTTGAACTATAAGGTGCGTATCAAAATCACTGTTTTTGATTGATCTTTGTAACATTGCCAGGCCATGACCACTAGACGGTTTTACGAAAAATGATGTAGCAGACTAGTGAACATTAACAGGCTGTATTGTTTGTGAGAAATCGAAGTATTTAATGTAACCTGTCGCTATGTTCAAAAGATAAACAATTTTTTTCAATTACTTCGAGTATTTTCTCTTCTGAAATGAGGCTCGAAACGTAGACGAAAATTCAGATTTTGAACGCAATTTGTCAGGTGAAGCGAGCCGACACTAAAATATAGGGATCATTAATTGAATCGCAATATTGCTTTAACAAAACAAAAGGACACTGTGAATGACAAATTTGTATCGTCCTGGAGGCATCAGTTGCTTACAGAATTTGACGGAACCCCGCCCCGGGAGCGATAACAAAATAATAAATGGAATCCTGGCTTGAGATATAATTTTTCTTGATTTGTCAACCGTACTGCTCATTATGAGAATTATAATTAATTATTATTTCAGTGCAATATTTTAACTTTTTAAGCCTCCAGCGTATTGCCTCAGTTTCAATTACAGTACTGTGCCGCTGGAGGAAAAATATTTAATATAAAAAACGGTCCCGTCATTCAGAGGAAAACGGGACGCTGTATTGACGATTACGTCGTGAGAGTTTTTGCTAAATAAAGTCAACATTTTAAGTAAATTATTTTTCTTTATTGAGCTCGGGGAGTTGATCATTGCTTATTTTTAATGAATACAGCTTTGGTGGACTATATTCACCTAAGTTAAGGAACGATAGAACGATACACTTAGATAGATGTTTTGTGTAATGTGACATCTTGGTGCAGAATTTCAGCAAGATTATAAGTAACTAGCTGTGTCCGCGATTTCGTCCGCGTGGAATAAGGTTATTTCTAAAATAGTAAGTAGTAGCCTAAGTTACTCCTTATTACAACCGCTATCTGCCAGTGAAATTCCCTTAAAAACCGGTCGAGCCGTTCAAGAGATTAGCGGGAACAAACAGACAGACAGACAAAAATTGTAAAAAAAAATATTTTGGTATATGTACCGTATATACATTCATATGCATGTAGTAAAAAGTGGATATTTTAATATTACAAACAGACACTTCAATTTTATTTATCTGTATAGACTTTTGTTTCTCCAGGTTTGTTGTGATAATTGAGTCACTTTGTGTTTTTCAGCCACGAGGTATACGACTGAAAGTGGCAATCGTTTTCAAAAAGATAGGAATACCTACCATGCTTTAAAATGATAACATAAAAACTTCAAGCAAATTGGTTTTTTTTTTTTTTTTTTATGAATGGCATCTCGCAGTTCAACCTATGAGGTTGTCGTCTGCTTAACCGGACTATCCTGTGGGTGCCTTTAGAGTAAGGCCTCCAGCCAGGGCATAAAAACTTACAAACTAAGCGACTGCACGCTAAGGGCACCCCCTGTGGGGTACGAACCTCGGCTTAGGGCGTCGCTGGGGGAGGACTGCATGGGGACAGGCTGGATCTGAATGGTATCATTATTTAGGGGCTGATTTAAAACTACTGGCACAGCATCGCGGGCTGGCTCGAGCGAGGGTCGGGGAGGGCATGGACCGGGACGTCGCGGCGGACCTCGACGGCGAGGTCGGAAAGACGGCGGTTTGAGTCGGAACTTTTTAAGAGTGCTAGTCTCTTTGCTACTCTCCTGGAGGAGGGTGATAGCATCATCTGGAGTGACAAGGGTATGCCTAGGACGGCGTACTGTACTAATGCGCGAGGGTTCGTAACGGGCGGCCGCTGCGATCAGGGGATTACGGTGTTTAATGGCGTTATCGAAGAAACGCTTCGAAAGACGTTTCATAAACTGAAGGACGGTGGGCATTCTAAGGTCTACGTGTAGACGGTCATTACGGACATAAAAAGGGGCTCCCGTGACTCTACGTAAGAACCGGTTCTGTAAAATTTGCATCCTATGGATGTACTTAGGCTTGGTGTGAGCGTACACGACGCAAGCGTACGTCATAATGGGGCGGATCACCGCGGTATAAAGGCGCAACTTACACTTGAGTGACAACTTGCTTTTTGCCGAAATCATGAAATGAAGCCTACCCATAGCAAACGCAGCTCGGTCGCGAGCTGCTTTGATGTGCGCCGCGAAAGACAAGTGGTTGTCAAGTATGACTCCTAAGTACTTGGCTTGCTTCTCCCAAGGGATAGGCTTACCGTACATAGTGATCGGGCTGAGCGCGGGTGGCTTAATTTTACGCTGTTTAGAGAAAAGAACTGCCTGGCTCTTGTCGGGGTTCACCTCGATTCTCCATTTCCGGAACCAAGCGCTTAAGACGTTGGCTGAGGTTTGGAGGGTGCTATAGATAGCGTCGTGACTGCGGCCAGTGTAATAAATGGCCGTGTCGTCCGCGAACAAGGCTAACTGAGCCTTCTTGCTCTTGGGGATGTCACTGGTGAACAGAGTAAAGATAAGGGGAGAGACGACGGAGCCCTGAGGGACTCCGGCTCTAATGGGGTGGGGGGAAGACAGTGCCTTCCCGATGCGATAGCGGAAGGTGCGATCCGACAGAAAGTCTCGTAAGATGAGCACGAGACGGTCCGGCACTCCCAGTTTGTACAGCTTATATAATAAGCCGTTGTGCCAGACTTTGTCGAAAGCCTTAGCTATGTCGAAGAACAACACACCGGTCATCGCTCCACGCTGGAAGCCAGCGCTCAAGTGCTCTACGATGCGATGGACCTGTTGAATGCAAGAGTGTCCGGTTCTGAAGCCGAACTGCTCGTTGGGGATGAGACTCTTAGCCTCGGCGAAGTCTTTGAGTCGCTTATAAATAAGTCTCTCGTAGATTTTGCCGAGTGCGTTCAGGAGACTGATAGGTCTGTAGCTCGAGGGCTCAGACTTGGGTTTGCCTGGCTTGGCGAAACCGATGACAGTGGCCTCTTTCCATATTTGGGGAAAAGCGTTGTTGCTCAGGGCGCCATTGAAGATGGCCGCCATTAACACGACGAGCTGAGCGGGGAGGAGTTTAAACACCCTATTGGTGATTCCGTCGGAGCCGGGTGCTTTACGCGGTTGAAGCTTATTAATGATGTCTTGCACTTCGTCAGCTGTGACCGGAGGCAGAGGATCATCTGGGTCTTCTACAGGGGAGAGGGCGGCTCTACGTTCGACGAATGCGTTCACCTCATCGAGATGTCGCTTGTCTACTGGTTGAGAGCTGGGGGAGCACTGGGACTCTAGGCTGTCGGCTAGGCATTCGGCCTTCTCAGAGTCGTCGAATGCAACGCTCTTATCGGGTCGGGTGAGGGGAGGCATCGAAGCCTCTTCGGTGGAGCGCAACTTGCGTTGCAGCTGCCAGAAGGCTAGGTGGGTAGGCTCAAGCTCGCTAAGCGTCTTGTCCCATTGATCTGAACAAGCAAATTGGTACCTACTCAAAAGTTTATATTTCTAGCACACCACATCCATTGTTCAAAATTAAATTGTATCCTTTGTAGAAACTTAACATAAGGAACAAACATTACATAAAACAACTCACAATAAACATCATATTGCACTTAACATCAGCTTTCGTGAGCCACATGAAGAGAAGACGAACGATAAACTAAGAAATTTCACTACGTAACCGAAACGTGAATGAGATGTCGGAACTTGCGTTGAAACTAAGATCCCACTGAAGGGGAATTTATGCAAATGAATCTCATCTTAGTTGATGGAATGCATTGTTCTGCTATACCACACAATGGATTTGTCATATAAATTATCTTTGTTAATAGAACATGCGAGGCGAGGAATTGAGGTAATTTGATAGTTTGTAACTAAACCTGTGTATTGATTTATTTGAGTAAATCATGTATCTAACAGAGTCGGTAGTATCAGGTTTGTGGGCACCCACTGGCAGTGTCAAGCATGGAATCCCCAATGTCCCAATTTGAATAACGTGCCCAAAAACTTGTTTCTTAATAAAAATAAAATTACGTTCCAAACACAACAAAACTTTGTTACCAATAAAGAAAACGGATTCCCAGAGCTTTGTAAAATGTATAAATTTTTAGGATTATTTCAACTTCTTTGTAACTTTTCCATTTCTTATTCAAGGCCACGATCAATCCGGCACGGGTAGAATTTCGCTTTAATTTTCAACCCTATAAATTTATTTGGAGTGGTATTTTAAATACGTAGCTATATTTTCTAAAACGCGTCTGAAATTCAAATTTATTAGATGCTCGCATAAATTTTGCAGTTTAGTTTTGTGGAATTGCGCGGCGGTGTGGTCGAGCTATAAATCTGCTGGTGCCGTTGGACGCTATAGCGTACACCTGTCACACGCGTGTGGAATTCAGAAAGGGATTCCTGCTATCAGTAGCACTTTGACGTGACGAAACTATGACGTCACAACAGCCGTTACATCGCGCCAATGTCCTGTATACGACTGTTTGAAAATGCGCAACGTTCAGCTTTTGATTTTTTGGTCAGCAACTTTTAGCTCTGTCCAGGTGCAATGCGCAAAAACGTTTGGTATTTAGAGAAATGGAACGCGGTAAATAACAACTAAGGAGAAGAGTTAGTGCTGGTATTAAGTAAACTGCCTCGGGTTCTGTAGCTATTTTTTAGGATAGTCTTGCGTTTGACTACCGCTTTGCTTGATGCAAAGTCGTCATTTACAAAAAATATCTGGAAATATTGTACTGTTATTTTATTTTTACACCTTAAAGAACTTTCGTCTTGAAAACTACGTTATAACCTTATTTTCCTCTCGAGTGTATTAAATCTCGGGGCAGTTACCATCGTTAAGAGTTATTAGATCCTGACTAAGAGCAAATACATTTATGTATGTTATTTGCCATAATGGGATCATAATCATAATTTCTATTACATTCTTTCCTATTGATCTTTCATAATAATAATTCTGTTTTAGACAGACTAAGGGTCATTCACTTATGATGAAAAGAGAGATAATAATATATTTGTCATATTTTTCTCAGACTCGATGACAATAATAGGATTCTGTTTCTGAGAATCTGTTGGAAAGTTTTTCGCTTATTGTTTTATTTTTGTGTGATCAAACTTATAGTTCATGTGTGTGTATAATGACTAGTGCTTAAAGCCAGTAATAGTGCCAGTAACTTGCACAAAAGTGTGCAATTGGCTTGCAAGCCAATGATGATATTCATGTTGTCACCAATCAAAAGTAGTTATGGCACAATTGCAAGCAAGCAATTTGCATGGTGCTAGGCAAATAAATGGCATGTGTTTTGTTGGCCTAAGTAAGACTAGTAGAAATACCCTTAACTGGTAATCAAGAAATTGTGACTTGAAAAATCAAAGTCGCCGTATTTACCTATTGTTAACAGTTGAAGGAGTTCAAGAAAATTTATAACGATGTTTCTTTTGAACTTTTGTCTGTTTATTCTTGCAGATAATAATATAGGCTTAAAAACAGTCGTGCCTTGGAGCATAGGGTTGCATTGTACTCATCTATATTATTGGAATAGCTTGAGGGTCACTACCAACCCTTCTTTGTGGCCACTGCAAACCTTCTTTCTTCAGTGAGATTCTATGTTTATCTAGAGAATAAAAGATGACGTTGAAATGGCATGATTTTTGTGTTTATTCCATTTTAAATCTGTTATTATTTTTTCTTTTGCTATTTGAACCAAAAATAACACCAAAATAACAAGTGAAAAAATAATACCAAAAGCAAATAAAACTAAATATTCTCCACCGCATATATCAGAATTATAAGGCTGTACGTATCGGTAACTGAATAAACAAATATTTGTGTGCTCGCTACCAAATGCCGAATGTTATTACGCCACTTCTCTATATGGCAACACATGTACGAAGCATAAATTTGGTCCTGCACGTTAAAATTAGAAATGTAAGCGCGGCGCCGTGAAATATGTGCCTTTAAAATTTATACCGTATTATATTTGCTCACACCCGAACACCAACAATTGTTTTTATCCGTAAGCAAATAGTATCCTCAGATGTATTTTTATAAACTGGCCAGTTCTTTGTTACACCTGCCTCGGTTTTTATTTCGAGGAAAACAGGGGTAACAAATCCTGGGTTGATTGTTCGTGGATTTTCGTGTTAATAATTAATTTTTGAGACCCTTTCATGGAAGTCCTTTTGGTGGAGAGCGTATTTAAAAAGGTCGCTCTACAAAGTGTAATAAGGTTCAACTTAAACAGCAGTGTGTCTGTAGTATAGCATTTGCCTTACTTTAGATCTACAAAGGATACGATAACGTAGATTTAAATTGCGTACTAGAAGAACGTAACGTTAAAATTTAGTTCTTTTTTTATCACTATTGTATCTTTATTTTATAGTTTTATAAGACCAAAATATTTATTGGGAGTGATTATAATGTGGCTATTACGGAACGTGCACGGCAAATTTTTCATAAAAACCTCTTCCGTTCACGAAAAGGAGACGAAATCTTAGATCAAGACGTCTTAATGTAACACCAACCTCGATAAAAACATCAACCAACCCTCCAAGAACACGTAAAACGTTATTAATTCCAAAAATGTAAAGCGAAGCGCACGTGTATTTTACGGCGCAATACATCCAGCAACATTGTATGATCGTGGGTAGTAAAACCTCCAGAATTCCCATCTCCTCGGACACTGCAGTTTAATCAAGTTCATTCTTTCCACCGTTATCTGCTGCCCTGGTAACTGGAGTTAGCCGTACGTAGCCAACGAAACTTTTCAATCAAGAATATCTTGATTAAAGTATCGTTTTGAGTAGCTTTGAAGTTTCTGAATTAGTTCGTTTAAGTAGTTGAGGTTTTTGAAGGTTTTCGTGCTTTTACTTGAGTTGTTAAGCTTTTTTTATTATTAGTATATTAGTTTATAGTGTATTTTAACTGCTTTACACACGTTACTTATGTCCTGGTTTATGGACTATAGTAATAATAGGAACCTTAGCTGACTTTTGGTACAAAATGAGTGGATTAATATCAAACGCCAAAATATACTTGATAAGTGAAAAGAAGATAGTATAGTACTTTAATTTGCTGATGCTGACGCCGTTATTGCTTAGATTTTAAGGTTTATTTTACCTTACTTTGGCAACTACTATTCGTGGCAATGCAGAAATATAACGAATCAAATCAATATTTATCAACTCAAATACCTAGGTATTTGACCCAGGCCAAGGAGTGAAATATTAAAAAGACTGAAAAAACAGTTTCTGTGATTGTGCGTGTGATGTCCCGTTACAAGTGTTATTGATAGTTAAGACTGTGAAAATAGGATACCTATCTCAAATTGAGCCTAAATAATTATAACTCTTGAGTAAGATACAAAATTAAATCCCAACTAATCTTTTCAACTTTATTATAATATTCAAGAGATCAAGAACGCACCGCTCATAGTGCTCATTAAAATAAATAAGTACCTACTTGAAAAATCTCATTGCACCTCCAAAGGTTTTATTACCAAAACTTTAGAACGTAAAAGTAAAATACTGCAGTTATTCGATGTACTTTCTTAATATGAATCTAATTAATAAAAATAACGACTGCAATCTTCTCAAGACATCGTCCAAATATTTAACGTCTGCAAGAACAACACATTTCGTTTCATTAATTTTTTAGTGAAATGTAACACTTTTATAGCACTTTAGCTATTACTTTACTTCTAAATGAATTCTAAAATTTTCAGTTATTAATAAAGTTGTTAAAACTTTTTGAACATTCGATATCATCTTGTTTACTGTATAAACTTTCATTTGTTGTTAAAGGATTCATTTTCCTAGAATCTTGGGCTTCCATGGAAACATATTTTAGCATAAGAATGATGATAAAGATGATAAAATGAAATCAGCTCGAAAGCAGATGGCCATCTAGCTGATTCTGAATTGGATAGCTTTCTAACTTACCCTTTTTGTTTTCGGATGTCGTACCTTCAAATGACTCCTCCCGCTCTGGGCGGAGGGGAAGGGAGTGTCAGACTTGTACTGACTAAAACCCATCCATGTTCCTTCGTAGCCCTTTGTGTTCCAGGGCCATGGTATCTCTTTCGAACAGTCCCGCAGCCCTGGCAGGCATCGGCCCTCTCGGACCCCTTTTTTTTTTTTTTTTGCGGATGGGAAATCATCAAATGACTTCTCCCGCTCTGGGCAGAGCGGGAGGGAGTGTCAGACTTGTATTGACTAAAACCCACCCATGTTCCTTCTTCGCCCTTTGTGTTCCAGGGCCGCGGTATCTCTTTCGAACAACCCGCAGCCCCCTCTCGGACCCCTTCCGATTTGCTGACATCTCCTTGAGGCGCGCGTGTGGAACACGAACGCGCCGTCGACACGGCCTGTCGTCATAAGACTGGCGGTCGGTGAGCTAGCCCATTACTCACCGTCCACAGGCCCGCTTATAACTAACCCTTAGTTAACGTAATTAGCCTATAATTTTCGCACAGTATTACTGCCTCGTTGGTCGAGTCGTCGCAAGCGCAACGGTTGAGCATGAGGTCCTGGGTTCGACTCTTGAAAGTGTTATTTGTTTTTTTCCATCAAGAATTTTTCAGAAACAGCTACGGAGTCTAGATTTGTGCCCAGTTGTTGGCTATAGGCTCGCCCCCTATTGCTTGGGTCTTAAAAAGATAACTGGCGGAATGTGTGTTATACTATTAGTTGTACATATGTCTTGCCCTCCGTGCATTACAAGCGTGATATTATGTTATGTTATGTTCTTACAGTTTAGACAAAAGTCTTGTCTCTATGGGAAGAAGAAGGCCGTAGACTGTAGTCTAGCACCTGGCACGTGACGACTGCACTGTCCCATTGAACGACACGTGTTTTCGAATTTTCTGTTCTAGAACATAGCAGATTCCTTACGATGTTCTTGATCTTTTACCGTTTTTGCACAGCGACGAAAAAAGTTCCGTAAATTACAGTGCCTGCTTTTGTTCGAACCTACGATCCAAAAATCGCTCTTATACATATCAAACCATCTCGAATATCATGTCATACATATTTTTCCTGTAATGATTTCGTAATTTCTTTGTTGTAATACATCACAAGATTCTTTTGAATACAATACAACCTTTACTGTTCCCTAACAGGAATTCTTTTCGAGATAAAAAAAAGTCAACGGTGCAGAAATGTTTGGGGAGAGAATATTTTGTGCTTCGGTTATGGTGTTTCATACAAGCCAAAGCTATCGCACAGTTAAGTATAACTGCAGCGGGACTATAACTGAGTGAAAAAGATTTTATTTTGTGAATTAATTATGGTGAAGTATAAAAACGAGTAAGCCGTGGTTTCGAACGCAGGCAGGCGCATTACTTTGTGTAATTTATTTTATCACTGCTGCTCTCAAAAACTATTAATGATAATATCGTGAGGACTCGATAAAAGAGAAAAAATAGAAATAATAATTCGAAGACATGTGATATCTACCAACCCGCACTGGGCCCGCCTGGTGGATTACAGCCCACCCCCTCTCATAAAGAGGATGCCTGTGTCCCAGCAGTGGGAACATTATAGGCTGATGACGATAAAAGCGAGATCCACTTAAAAATAATAAAGAAGCTGGACAGCCACCAAAACCCACTGGCCACTCAAATCTGTGTGGTTCTTTCTTCAAAAGACCATTTCAGATACTAATCTGCATTATAGTTCTCATATAAATTGAGCAATGTCTGGACTTTAAAAGAGTAACAAGTTAACAGAGAACCTCTGAGTTTGTTCCGGCTGTTTCTTCTCAGAGTAGTCAGGTACGAAACACCGGCCCCATCAGCTTAAAAAAAAATAACGTGTAAAAGTGTTTGTAAAAGCCTACTTGCAAAATAAACATCATTTATCATTTATCAAGCAATTAATTTAGTTGGGTTTTGTCGAAATAAAGACGATGTGTGGCATGGTGCACTTTGATATTCTGAACACAAAAAAGGCATACATTTTATTACTTAGAATTTATGCCTTTTTTTTGGTATTATACTCTAAAACACAACTAATATTTGAAATTCTCAAGTAAGCCCGGTCTAGTCTCATACCTTGATTTCAATCAAGTCATTCCATTTAAAATAATTGCTCATCAGAAAACCTAACTACACACAACGAACATGCAACTACGCTTATATTAAATTCTGTGGTCGAACTGTACGTCGCGACACCGCTCGCTACGTGTGGAAGGGCGTTAAGACTGTGAGCTTAGTGATTTCGTACAGCGAAATGATTTAGTAAGTCGCGTCGGGCCCGCTCGCGTCCTGTCGCGTGCCATTGTTTCACCTCATCACGATTCTCCAGACGTACGCTTTGGTTTGTTCTGCTTTACTCTTTTAGTATGTACGGAGTTAAATATTTTGTTCAGTTTTAATTTTGGGTGGCCAAGTATTGATTGACTGAGATTGTCTTACCGTCGCTATGACAATCTTATCGGACATTGGTGCGGATACTGGTCACTGAAAGAAGTTCCGGTGCAGCGAGTGAATCCTTAAATAGGTTCGAAGATCTTTTGCAGACGTTTATGACATTTGCTACAAAACCGCTACGCTTGCTACGAGTCCGCTACACATCGCTACGCGCTTGCTACGCACACAAATTCCTTGGGCGCTACAACTCGGAGAAGTAATCGTGTTCGCGTCGTATACGTTCTAAAGACTTACTGGATCCTTTGTTACAATAGGTAACTCGGCTATATTACATATCTGAAACAATTAAATAATGTTATGTAATGAAACTTGCTCTGTCATAACAGTTTGCTAAGTATTATTTGAGTCATATTTTGGTAGCCGAACCCAAATAGTTAATAAGCTGGCAGGTATACAATAAACAATAGGGGATCGGACTGGGTAAAGAAAACGACATTCTACACACATCAAAAGTGTCTAGGGATCAACATATATTTTTGCAATAACTTTTCTCCTGATTGATATTAATTAAAATTTTCTTTAAGGATTCATCAAATAAAGTGTTTTCGTTTGTCACAGTAACGATAAACCAAGTCACCTTTGCATTAATAAAGAAATTTGCCATTTTCTAATAAAGGGATTTTTGACATTTGAACCACTAACATTAAAGTTCGAAAAAAAGACTGAAATAACAGTTTTCTTTAAAAATTTATTGGGTAACTTAAACAATTAATAATCCGTGTTTCTACCGCGAACACTAACAACACAAGAACATCGGTTTGGCATACTCAAAATGAGTTCATCCAAATCACGCTGTGGAATGGCCGCCCATGTTCGTTGCAACAACAAAAAAAGGTCTTCTTGCGACTGGATACCCTCCATATTCGGCAGAGCTCTTCTCTGTAGCATATCCCATGCATGCTCAATCGGGTTCAAGTCTGGCGACTGAGCAGGCCAGGGCAGGACATTGATGTTAGCTGCGGCGAGAGTCTGTCTTACAACTACTATGCATTAACTGAAATAAGGGACCGATTTGCACTTGTAGAGGAACGATGACGTCTGATACAATCGTCTCAGCATAAATTTGAGCGTTGAGGTTGCCTCTGATCCAAATCAACTCAGTTCTTCCGCCGATCCAAATACCCGCCCATACCATGATGGTTCCACCACTATAAGGATGGACTTCCTGGCAGGATTTTAATCGCTGTTGGCGTCCAGGGGTTCTCCAGTGTCGTATACGTCTTGTATCCGGTCTCATACCAAAACGAGACTCATCAGAAAAGCACACGAAACGCCATTGTTCTTCTGCCCAATTTCTGTGTTCAAGAGCCCATTGATATCGAATCCTACGATTGTGCATTGCTATAGGTGGTACCCGTAGCGGTCTTCGGGAATGAAGGTTCACTTCATGCAAGCGGTTTCTGACTGTTTGGTCGCTAATTAAGTTCCCTGAAGAGTGATGAAGCCTCACGGCTAACATCATGGCGGTTATTGTTGGAGCTCTTCGAGTTAAGATTTGAATGTATCGGTCTTGTCTCCGTGTGGTGCAGCGATACCGTCCTCCATGGCGCTCAGCCACGGTACCAGTGCTTCGGTAACGTGTCCAAAGTCGACTGATAACACTCTGACTTGTATTCAGAGCTAAAGCCACAGTACGTTGCCGGGAACCAGCTTCTATCATTCCCACGGCTCTGAGCATTTCTTCCCTGCTTAAATGACGTCGCCGCTCCATAATAACGTTGGTTTTAATCAGTAGTAGGGAAACAGTAGCACTAATAATGTCTTCAATGCGTTGTATGTTTTTATAGGGAAAATATTGACAGCTGATTTTCATCTTTTACTCGAATTTGATTCACAGTTCCTGATTCAAATTATGAAATGCACCAAAAAGGATCCATATAAATTTATAAAATCATAAATTTATTACAAAGCCACATCTCAATCTCAAGAAATCCGCATAAAAATGCTTGATCCCTAGACACTTTTGATGTGTGTATTTTGTCTGTCAGACAGGTAATACAAAAATATTAGACACGTATTTTTTGTTTTATCAAAATATCAAAAAATTACTTAATTATCAACTCATTAAAGTTGGAGAGTGGGGGCTTACTACGTCACAAGTGGGTATAAAACTTACCTACATGTGACGTCATGCGCCATTTCAACTCAATATATCTCCGTAATTTTATGACCACGTGAAAAAAGAAAAAATACGTGTCCAATACTTTTCAATAAACTACCCGACGGACAAAGAAAAAAAAATAGGATTATCCCCTATTGAACGAATACTGATAACAGTCTGATACACATAATGAACACACAAGATAGCAATGGTTCCAGTCAAAGGAAAGTATGAGGTCAAAGGTCATTTTGGTTTAAAATCAAATACTGATTTGATACCCGAAATGGCTTTAACCTCTAAAAACACAAATTAGCCTCTACAATCTTGACAAAAAATCTTAAACAATCTACTCGTTAGAAAAACTTTCACGTCGTTTAATCAAACGAGTCAGGCTCAAAAAAACTTGATTGAATTCCAACTTTGGCTCAATAAATCAACTAGTGTCAGATAAGTTTACTGTCATCAATTTTATGGGATCATTAATCATCACTCAACATACAAGTACGAGCTATACAGTATGTATCAGAAAAATGTGGTCATATTTTAAGGGTGCGGCTTTCAATCTAACTGGATGCAGCTACAAACTATCAAACTGAATAATTTTCTCCACAGACACGTTGGGTCAAGCACCTGAAACAGAGAGAGCATCCGATTACGGTACGCGGTCAGGATGTTTCCCCCCTCTATAGCCCCATAGTGTGTCGTTGATGATTTGTGCTCATCAAATGCGCTGCACTACGCCGGTAGCTAAGACCCTATCAAAAGCCGGCGGGCCGTTTCATTCATCTTGTTTTTTTGTATTTTGGCGTTTTTGCTTTGATTTTTTTGTTTAAACTTCTGTTATAGTTCATATAAATGTAAGTAGAAAGCTTGCAGCAAAAAAACGCACACAAACAGTCCACTCTGCTCGCAACACACTGCAGTATGATGTTGGGGTTGGCCCGCACTGGGCGCACGAGGGAGACGCTTCCTTCTCGCATCTTAGTATAGAAACAATCGACACGAGCATCAGCAAAAATCCCTGATGAGCTACAAAAGCGGAGCAGCTCCATCAATACCCGGAATGTATTATTGTAGTGAACGCGAAGGGCACTGTTCGATTTTTGAGTGTAATCTACCCACAGGTTGCACGTGTAAAATGTGGTGCAATAAATACGAACCAAGGTTCTTTTTTTCAATTGTTTGCATGGAGAAAGTTCTTCGGTTCGATGGTCTGTAGCTGTACCACATTCTTAAATATGACCACACTTTTCTGATGCACGCTGTATTTATTCGTCGGTTCGAAGCGGAAAAGCCTTTTTAAACAAATGGCTGGTCGCGTTCTTCGGGTTACGTATAGAACTCAAGCATGTTTATAACAATTTCATGGGTTACCCGAGAATTCTCCTTAAGCGACTTAAATTTTAGAGCAGAGGTGTTCTTGCTGTGCATGTTTCTTGGAGAAAATGTTCCTTTTTTGTCTTCATTAAATACCAAGTTTTTTTGTAGGTACTTTCTAGACTTTTTTAAGCCGTCGTTATGATTTATTACGAGTTTAATAAAACTGTATCGTCGTACTATTTCGTGGAATATTTACGTTTATTCGCAAATCATGACAGGCGCTCTAGATGTACAAGACAAAGTAAAGTACCTACTCGTAGTGTATAGACGCCAGCACATCAAGCTACAACAACCTGTCAAATTTCTTTAATAGATTTTCAACCTTATCTTTAAAGAATACGGTAAAAGGTTGATTGGGAAAATTTGACAGTTCGGGTAGCTTGACCTGCTGGTGGCATCTGTACATATTTTGCCCGTGACTTGCCCGTGCTACTACCATTCTTAATACCAGTAGTAACACGGGCGAAAAAAAATGCCCGTGTTACTACCGCAGTTGAAAGTAGTAGCATGGGCAATAATTAATTGGCCGTGTTTCTAATGGTGGTTGCAAACAAAACAAGAAAAAAAAAACAAAAAGTGATGATAATAACACATCTAAAAGACAATTAGTAAAAATAATAAGAAATAAAAATAACCCAGCAAATGTACTAGGCTAGCATAAGTTGTAAGTGTGTATATTAAGAGTTGTGGGTAAAGGTAGTGGCACGGGCAAGTCACGAAAAATACGTGATTGTTCAATCAGTGGTGTAGTCACCTGGTGACTTGTAATACAGGTTCTTATAGATACCCACCTCAAGCACCAGTCTCTCACTAGTTAATTCCATGTTCGTGCTCCACTGTAACCCTAGCATTAAGTACGCATCTTCGGATACTGAAGCCGACACCTACGTACTACAACTTTATTAAGTATCCGTCAGTTTCCCTTGTCCAGAACTGGCCTGTAGCCTGCCCGTACCTGTTTAACTAATCCTTAAAAGAGGCTTTTATGTTGAAATCAGCCGATATGAGAAGAAACTCATCTTTCTCCTGCCCTTAACCTAATTTATTTGGTCCACACTGCATGAATTCTTCCATGTTTCTCTATTACTTGTCATCTCATCAAACACCTCGTTTCTTGCCATATTATCCTTCATACAGTCCATCCATAGTTTCTATAGTATATGAGACGAAAGTATTTTTATTAATCTCCCCTATCATTTAAACCTCACCACAACAATTACAAATTCACCAAAAACACTCATTTCATTCGAACTCAGCCGAAAACTGTACTTTATTTTTTCGTATTCAACCACGGTACGTATGTGAGGTTTTTTAAGGAACCTTATTTTGTCATACAAAGGGCCCGTGCTTTGGAATAATGAGGTTCTCACTAGAGCACACTTGAGCGTCGTTCCTCCTATTTCAAACTTGACTTTACTGCATGACATGCGTTGTGAAAAAAACATTTAGTGGGTGTACTTTGTTGAAGTGTTTTTTATTAAATTTTTCGGGTGTTGTATTACTGAGCTTATCTATGGTGACTATTAAAGATACTTGATCGTTATATGTTAGTATCTAATGCTGCCATGCTTTGACAGTTGTTTGTATGACGGCTATAACACGGCAAATAGACGTAACTTTAAAGTTGTAAAAGCTGACCTCTCAACCACTTTTTTGGTAACTTTTCCTGAAGTCACCATCATATTATTATTTAGGGAAATACTACATCATACTTCGCGTCTTATTTTGGCAACTACCCGCCGCCCTTTTTCGGCGGCGGGTAGTTGCCAAAATAAGACGCGAAAAATTTTGCTCTCACAAAAAACTAAATTTTATTTATAATAAATACTAAATCTACACATTTTTAAATGCATAACAGTTGCTAATAGTTACTACCTGCCAGTTGTGTGTTATTCCTCACTATTACACTTATCACATAATATTGACTGCACTCAAGAACTCAAGAAGAAGAATGGATTCACTGAAGGGGTCAATGTCTGAATTGATGGCACAATTTAATGACAGAATGTCAAAATTTGAGGCTGAACTGACGAAGACATCACCAAACTCTTCACCCAGCAGCAGCTCAGTCAACCTTGCAACTGAGTATGCATCATTCAAGGCATTCGTTCTGGAGGCTCTTGGCTGTCTTCAACGTCAGATGGAGGCCCTTGCCAAAGATGTTGATGCACTGGAGATGAGGGGCCGCAGGAAGATGCTGCTTGTCCATGGTGTTGCAGAGGTGAGCGATGAGGAGACTTCGCTGTTGGTCGCTGAAGTTGTTCGTGACAAGCTTATGTTGGACACCTTTTCTGTTGTTGCTGTTCGTCGGTGTCACAGAATGGGCAAGCAGAGCAGTGCTGGTAAGCCCAGACCCATATTGGTCAAGTTGCAGGATGTGGATATTCGCGACAAGATTTGGTACGCAAAAACCAAATTGAAAGGTTCTGGTATAACCATATCGGAATTCTTGACCAGATCGCGGCATCAAGTCTTCATGGCGGCACGTGATAAGTTTGGTGTCACCAACTGCTGGACCAAACAAGGCTATATTCACATCCTGGGAGTTGATGGGAAAAAGCATCGAGTCGTCACTTGCAGTGATCTTAATGCTATAGATGTGCCTGAACTGGACGCTGATGAGCCGCAGCGCCAACAAGATGTCATCGGTAGGCTGGTGGCCGAGAAATCAGCCTCAACACCTGCTTTGAAGCGGAATAGGCGGGCTGCTGCAAAGAAGTGAATTGATTTTATAACTATCGTTCCGGTAACAATTTCACTTCTTTTGTTTGTGTTCGTTTACCTCCTATTGCTCTTTTTCTTATTATTTTACTCTTACCCCGCGTTTAATGTTTTTTGCTAACTTTATTTTTATTTTGTTTACATTCTTCGCTATTCTGACACTTGACAGACGTCGTCAAGTGTCATGTCAATAGTTACGTTTCGTTTCACTTTACTAAGATTTGTTAAATGTTGAGCATGGATTGTCTATGGAAACATAGATAATTTAAATGCTCCAATTTCAATTAAGTACTTGTCTTTTTGTTTTTTTTTCGTATATTATTTCGTGTGTGGTAAGCTTGTGCCCGAACGACGCACTTTTTATTTTGTTTAATAGGTTTCTCATGTTTTCTTAATTGTTATTTTCTTTTTTGTTAACGCATAACTGGTGGGTGGACTCTTTAACTAGCCACCCCTCATCTATATATATATATATTATACCATTTCATATATATTTTTTTTTTTTTTTTTTTATTGTGTTTTTAATGATTGGTTGTAACACGGACAGTGACGATGACAGTTTTATATCAGCTAGCAGTCACAGCGATAGCTTCAGTAGCATCCCGACTCTTGCTGACACGCTTCTTTCTCAATTTTCCGATGTTCCAAAAAATCTAAATGTTGTTCATATCAATGCTCAAAGTATTCCGGCTCATTACCATGATATGCTTGCAAATCTGGAGTGTAAGAACATCCATGCAATCCTTGTTTCTGAATCGTGGCTTAAACCATGCCTTCCGTCCGCATCCTATTCCTTGCCTGGTTACCAATTAATAAGAAATGATCGTACGAGCTGCGGTGGTGGTGGTGTTGCCATTTATTTACGTGCAAATATTCCTTTTTCAATTATTGATATGTCATCACAACCACCACCGTCGAATGCTGGCGAGCATCTCTTTATAGAGGTTAATCTAAATCATTCAAAGGTTCTGCTTGGTGTCTATTATTGTCCCTCTTTGCGCATCGACTACTTTTCCTCCTTTGAAAGTCTCCTTGTAAACTTAACACCTTCATACAGGCACACTATCATAATGGGGGACTTCAACACTTGTCTTCTTAAGAAAGATTCGCGTGCTTCCACACTTCAATCTATTTCCCAGTCCTGCAATTTATCTCTTCTTCCGTTAAGTGCAACACACCACTTTCCAAATTGTGCTCCTTCGCTCCTTGACCTCATTTTCGTTTCTTCCGCACAACATGTAGCTAAGCATGGGCAATGCTCAGCTGACGCTTTCTCCTACCATGATCTAATTTTCCTTTCTTACAAGATCCGCCCTCCTAAGATTAAGCCTAAAACCCTTCTACAGCGCAGTTTTGGTGGTATGAACCTTGAAAGCCTTCGTGAGGATGCCGACAACATTGATTGGTCTGATCTCGTCGATGCGGAGTCGATTGATGTCAAAATTGATCTTTTCAATTCTAACCTTAACCAGCTCTATGACGTCCATGCGCCTGTTAGGTTAGTAAAGATAAAACATCTTCCTGCACCGTGGCTAACAGGCGACATGAAAGTCATTTTGCAAAAAAAGGCGGCAGCAAAATCAAGATACAAGTGCAGACCTAACTTGTTGAATCGTGAAAGGTACGTTGCTATCCGCAATCGCAGCAACTTGGTTTGTAGAGATGCCCAACGCCACCACATTCATAAGTCCGTCGAGAACGGTGACCCAGCTAAAGTTTGGAAATTCCTCAGATCAATGGGAGTCGGAAAGTCTCGTCAAGAATCTATTCCTAAAGATTTAGATCTTGAATTACTAAATAAACATTTTTCCACCTCTTGTAATTTCCATGGGGCTATTAAAGCCAAAACTCTAAATAATCTTTCATCTCTTCCCACTCCCGATTATTCTCCTTTCGTCTTTAATCAATTTGCTGATTGTGATGTTAAGAAGAGTATACTATCCATTACGTCTAATGCTGTTGGTAGTGACTGTGTCAGTCGCAAGATGATACTTCCTATCCTGGACGAAATCCTTCCTGTCATTTGCCATATCCTTAATTATTCCGTATCCTGTGGTACTTTTCCATCTTCTTGGAAAGAAGCCCAAATTACCCCTCTCCCAAAAAAGAGTAATCCTGTTTCTTTTTCTGAATTTCGTCCGATCTCCATATTACCATTCCTATCCAAAGTCTTAGAACGCCTTATCCATAATCAGCTTAGTGCTTTCCTTTGTAAAAACAGTCTCCTTAATTTTTACCAATCCGGGTTTCGTCCAGGTCATAGCACTACTACAGCTCTTATTAACATTACGGACGATATAAGATTAGGTATGGAGAATGGGAATCTGACGGTACTTTCCTTATTAGACTTCAGTAATGCTTTTAACACCGTCGATTTCGATATCTTACTCGGTATACTCGGCTCTCTTAATATATCTCCAACGGCAATTGATTGGTTTCGTAGTTACCTGTGTGGCCGCCGACAGCGTATTTGCATTAAAGGTGCGTCATCTTCATGGTGCAATACCTCTGCCGGCGTACCACAGGGGGGCGTTCTATCTCCTCTTCTTTTCGCCATATTTATAAATTCTATTTCAAATGAACTTCTGTCATCTTACCACCTTTATGCTGACGACCTGCAAATTTATTCTCAGGCTCCCGTAGATGAATTGTCTGATGCAGTGAATTTGGTGAATAAGGATTTGGCACGTATTTCTGAATGGAGTTTGGCTCATGGTTTGAAGGTTAACCCTGCGAAGACTCAAGTCATTGTTGTCGGCAGCCCTAGGTTGCGTTCAAAAATTGACTGGACGAAACTTCCCCACATTGTTTTTGATGGTGCCACAATTCCATATAGCGATTCGGTAAAAGACCTGGGCATTTACATTGACAAAGACTTGTCTTGGGGTCCACAAATGCAAGAAGTGGGTCGTAAACTGTTTGCATCTGCGGGGTCTTTACGCAGATTGCGCAATTTCCTCCCAACTGCCACTAAAACTGCGCTTGCTCAATCTCTTCTTCTCCCAATCCTCGACTATGCTGATGCCTGTTATCCAGATCTCACTGTAGTGCAGCTAGATAAGCTTGAGCGACTCCAAAATGTTTGTATCAGATTCATATTTGGTTTGCGCAAATATGATCATGTCTCAGAGTTTCGCGTTAAACTCAAGTGGTTGCCTATCCGCCTTCGCCGGAATGCGCATATTTTATCCCTTCTTTACAGTATTCTGTTTAATCCCACAACGCCCTCCTATCTCAAACAACGTTTCAAGTTCCTACATGACACTCATACTAGACACTTGAGATCATCGGAGAATTTGAGACTTTTGATGCCGGCACATTCCACCAAATTTTATGACCAGTCCTTCACGGTCCAGGCTGTCCGTTTATGGAACGAATTGCCGGTGTCGGTAAGACAAGCACAGTCACTCGTTACTTTTAAAAGCTTAGTTACAAATCATTTTCAGTCTCAGTAATTTCTCCTATTCTAGTTTCATTATTTTTTCCATTTAATGTTAAAAACACACAAATATCTATATATATTTATGTATGTATTATATTTAAATTATACATGTATATGTTCATATTTGAAGTAGATAACTTTAATTTTGTTATTTTGTATAACTGTTATGTTGTTTTTTTGTTTAAAACTTTTGTGTAGAGTACACCACTGACTACCCCCTTTTAATTTTTAATTCTGTAATTTCCATCCAAAGGTTGTCTGGAAGATATCGCTATAAGCGATAAGACCGCCGTTGTAACCATAACATTGTAAAATTTGTAAACCCGTTATGTTTGATTTTTGGTGTACAATAAAGTATTATTCTATTCTATTCTATTCTACATCAAACAATAGACATAAATAATCATTTTTCCAGAATGCCTTTGTCTATTCCAAATCAATATCCTCACATCATCATCCCTTCAAACACATCCTAAAACTTCTTTGTAAAACATCAAAGAATATTTTCATGAAGCATGGAACAAAAATCTATTACGTTACTTTCCGATTTCTCAAACGTTTACCTGTACAATATATCCGTCTATTATCCCTGTCTCGGATCTATATGGGTTCAGCAGAAATGTTGTATCATTGTTTATGGAAAGTCATTCAATCGGGGCGTACAATGGATGTACGGAACCACTACAGAACATATCGTCCGCGTCTTGTGTAGTCTCGTTAATCTTAATCTTTCTATCTGCTGGTCATGGCTCGCTTGGTTGAATGACGTAGAATAATAACTGTGTTCTTTTTTTAAGTGGATTTTCTTTGTTGGCCTGTATCTCTGATGTTTATTTGTTTCGTGAAATTAATAATGTGTAGTCGAGTCGGGAGAAGAGTATCTACCTTAAAGGTTTGACTGGAAAGGCTTTTGCCCAGGTATAGCAACAGGCTAAGCATAAGTCAATAGTCAAACTCGTTCTTGCCTTACAATGTTAAGGTTGAATGTCGCTTGGAACGTGCAAGTGACATTGATAAAACGACAGTATATTTTTGCTTTCATCTCAATGTTTATTACATTGTTTCAAACTAAGCGACGTTTTAATTTATTGTAAATTGTAATTAGGTATAATTCGCAAGAAATTAACACGTCATCGAGCTCGTGGCTAAATAATAACAGCCGCTCTGATCAATCTATAGGTTAAGCCGCGCTTGCATAGGTTGGTCTGTGGATGGGTTACATGGACCCATTACAAACAGAGTTTCCTCCGTGCCTCGGAAAGCACGTTAAGCCGTTGCTCCCGGCTGTCATTTGTAGATCTTTGACAGTCCTTACAGGTAGTCAGTGGCCTGATAGTCTGACAACCAGTCTTACCAAGGCGTATCGTTTTCATCATCATCATCCACAGCCTGAATCTACCCACTACTGGGTATAAGCCTCTCTTTTTTTGTACCAATCTCCACGGTCCTGTCCCACCCTCATCCAGGTTTTCCCCCGATGGCAATTTCTCGAGTTTAAGTATTTATTTATGCAAACAATTCTATGCAATAGGCAAGAAATTTAAAAAAGAAAGCAAAGCTAAGAATTCTAAACTTAGACAGTTCGAACTTCAAGCATTTACTAAACTACAGAATAAAAATCGTATCATAAGTTTTTACTTTTACTCAAGTAATCGACTCTGACTTATTTATAGATACGGGTGTAGATAATAGAGTACAAAACCCTAAATAGCAGATCTCAAGACTTTTCCATTTAATGTACATTTCAGACAAAGTAACTTAAAGTACTACTTTGTACTAGAACCTCAGCTGTTTTATTACAAAACTTATTTATTTAGGTTCTCTATATACAGTATGATAGTAACCGGTACTTATTGATATTCTGAATACAATGCTAATAATTATGTGCGGGAAATTCAAATAGCACATAGAAACCCGTTATACTTCCCAAAGAAAAAAAATATTTGGTTTCTCTTGTTAGATAACTCATACAAATATTGTTAGCTTGATCCAAATAACATGTTTTTAAAAAGGTCTATACAGGGTGTAACGGAAAGGGTATATACATCCTTAAGGGTGTGCTACAGACCATCAAACTGAACATGTTTCTCAAGACAAAAAATTTTTTGCAACAAATTTTCAATGGGGCAGCCGATTTTTTTTTGCCGAAAAACATGTTTTATGATGAGAAACATGTTCAGTTTGATGGTCTGTAGCACATCCTTCAGGATGTATATACCCTTTCCGTTACACCCTGTATAAGACCTTCACATCCTGAGGTATGTATATTTCATTGCCTATAAAAATTTAACCAAGAAAATGGCGTTTTTGAATTTCTAAAATGACAGATAATCGTAGGCAAAGGACAAAAGAGCCTGTAACAGTAAGTAAGAGTGTGGAACAAGGCTGCCAAGATGCTTTTACTGAATGGAGGGTGAGCCAATACAAATACCGCACAGATCCAGGTAAAAGAAGAAGAGGATGACCTTTTTTTCCCACGCTTTTATTAGCTAACTAACTTTGTAAAAAATCTTAAGTTTTTGACTCACTTCCCGGTCGCCCGTTGAGCTGAAATTTTACATGTAACATGTCACAATGCATGGTTAGCTAAATGACGTCATTCTATATCCAATATGGCGGACTCCCAAATAAGGCGGACTAGTTAGTTTCTAAAATCAATATGACGGACTCCCAGAGATGGCGGACTATTTATTTTTTATGCATTCCCAAGCAATGGTTATCAAATGAAAGGGTTTGCAGAGAAAAATACTACAAATAAATAACGTTACTCTAACGCGTGTTTTTTTAAACTACAATGTTTAAATGTTTAATTGAGAGCAGCGGTGGCCCAGTGGTGGCAGCCCCGACTTACGAGCAGTAAGCCGTGGGTTCGAACCCAGGCAGGCGCATTACTTTGTGTAATTTATTTCATCACCGCTGCCCTCAAAAACGGTGAAGGAAAACATCGTGAGGAAACCGGCATGTCCTAGAACTAAAAATTCAAAAGACATGTGACATCTACCAACCCGCACTGGGCCCGCGTGGTGGATTACAGCCCACTCCCTCTCATAGAGAGGAGGCCTGTGTCCCAGCAGTGGGAACATAATAGGCTAATGATGATGATGATGATGAATGTTTAATTTATTTGCGTTTCCTACACTTTTGATTGGAATGAAGACAAGTTGGCTCAAAATATTACAAGCCGATGTGCAATCTACATGTTAAATCTAAAAACGGCTAACGTAATATGAAGAGTTTAAATCCACATTAAACATTCCCCTTCACAAAAATAGGCATCAAAAACCGGGATACTGGTACGGTAGACACAAAAAGCGGCTATGTTTTTTTAAAGCCAAACTAACGCTACCTAATCGAAAACTGTAATGAATCAAAGGACTGTTGCGTAGTTGAGATAGCTTTTTCCTTATTTTTACCTTTTGCTCGCCAGAGTCTCGTTAGCTGGGACTGAATTGAAATTATCTTGTTATTTCTAGGTTTTTTTTACAAAGTGGCGGTTTTAATACCCTTTTGAACTCATTTTTTGTTCGGTATTTGTAATGTATTTTATAGTGGACAAATTTACAGGGCCCTGATTTTGTGTGTTGTTTTTCGGTCAACAGGTAAGGTAGTTGAGGTTTATGTTAACTGTTTTGATGTTTTATTCTTATATTTATTTGATTAAAAAAGGAGATTTATCATTTGCTTTTGGTCAGCCTGGCTAGTTGTAATGTTAACACTGGGAATTTAATAAAGCATTGTTATGTTGGGCCTCTTAAATACACTTATAATTTTGCTACAGCATTATGTCATATAAAGCTACAAAAATATGATGATGTTGCCGATTTTCAAATTAAAACCTCAATAGTACCATCGATTTCAAATAATTTGACAATAACTTGACATATCGTACAGCCGTACGATAACAAGTCAAATTTATTTGAAATCACAATCTTAATTTTCAATTTAATTATATTATTGATAGAGATGTCGAAAACATACTTTAACAAAGCAATGCTACTAAAATGAATATACTGAATACATACTCCTTTCATTTGATACGTTTCAGCAGTATCATAGTTTATTTTGTATATTCAATAGACGAGAATAATACTCTGTAGACGTTATTGATATTCAGTCAGTATGTTGGCAGCGTTCTTCATTTGTTTGGCTTATCGCTTATAAGTTCTCTTTAGACTGTCTCGCTATTTGATTGAGAAGATAAATAGATACATTGTGTGTCTCAATATTTAAAACCAATGTTAATAACACTACAAATATGATTTTGTTGTAATTTTTCATAATTTCAAATAGTTCATAGAGGTGAAAATAGATGGAATTGAAGACAGATTAAGGCTTCAAAACACTTCCACGCGCGCCTCAAGGAGATGCCAGCAAATCGGAAGGGGTCCGAGAGGGCCGATGCCTGCCAGGGCTGCGGGACTGTTCGAAAGAGATACCGTGGCCCTGGAATACAAAGGGCTAAGAAAGAACATGGATGGTTTTTAAGTCAGTACAAGTCTGACACTCCCTTCCGCTCCGCCTAGAGCGGGAGGAGGTCATTTCATGATTTTCCATCCGTAAAAAAAGGCTTCAAAACACTTTCCCAAACTAATTACCTAGTGCATTAGCTTGGCGTAGGTCACTGGTTTTAATGCATACCATATGCATAGGTTGAGTCTACTTCACACTCAGAGCGCATGGCAAGTTAATTGTAACTCAATCCGTACTTCCATACTAATATAATAAATGCGAAAATCACTCTGTTTGTTTGTTTGTTAGTTACCGTTTCACGACTAAACGGCTGATCGGACCTTAATGAAGGCAAGAAGATAGATTTTAACCTGGGGAAGGACATAGGCTATATATCATCACGCTACGACCAATAGGAGCGGAGCAGCAATGAAAAATGTTGTGAAAACGGGGAAAATGTGACGCAGACGAAGTTGCGCGGGACAGCTAGTTCTTTATAAATTGGGAACCTGTTCTGTAGATAATAAATATGACGCGCCACAGTCAAATATAGATACAATCACGCCTTTTTCCTGTGGGAAGGTAGGTAGAAACTGAAGAACGTCTGCTGTTACACTCCTGACACATGATTTTGTGTTCGTGCACGTTTATACAAGGTGTTGATTTGCATCCTCGTCAAATTCAAGGAGGTAACTATGCTAATGATTTTCGTCCCGAATCAATAATAAAATGGGTAGGTTTTTTTTGTTATTTATGGAAATCGGTAAGTGTGAACCTCCCGTGTTTTAAAGGCGGCCCGTCTGGTTCTTGGCCTATAACCTCGCTTACACGCATACAAACAATCTCAAATGTTCAATTGATAATTTTTTATTCCCTAAACCACGTTAATGGGATTATTCTGAAATATTGACAAACTTAGACAACCAAAAAAATCTGCGTTTATTAATAATTAACTAGGTACCGTAATTTTAATTGATTATTTATATATATATACAAAAGACTTGGTGACCACCTCCTGAAATTTGACGAGGAGGCAAAACAACACCTTGTATATGTCCATCTTATCTACATTATCTTAACTTTAATATCATAAAGAAGTATGTAAGTTTGAATGTACGGGGTAATTTACGAAACTACTGATACTATCTGATACTATATTTTAGGTCAAATTTTAACTTCCTCGTAGGATGATTTGCCACCATAACTTAAGCGAGGCCGCTGGCAAAAGCTAGTTATTTATAAACTAAAACCAATAATCCAATAATTAAAACTAGATTTTCATCACAAACACACATGATATAAGAGGGATCCCTTTCCATTTATCTACATACAAATCGCAAAGCGCTGTCAGTCTTGTCGTACGTCTCCCGACAAAGGACGCATTTCCCCGCGTCTAGGTACTCATCGCGTTTTACATTGCTTTGAATAAATATGGCAGATTGTAAATTAGTGTCTGACTGAATTGAAACGTTCCCATTATTGTCTTTTAGTTAATGACCGATGAAGAAAACAGAATTCCAAATAATTGTTATTATATTTGAAAAACACATGCACGAAAAACACGTGCTTTGTCCGAACAGTAGCTGACACAAGCCTGTTATAAAATAAAATACAATTGCATATTCGTTTTAAAGATAATTGTAAAATGCTAGAAAATTCAGAATCAAGAATAAATCACAATTCTAATTTATAATAAGCTCACTCATAAATAACACAAGTGTCATACTTATATTATTTATTAGTGAGCTTAATATAATAATCGTGTTCACAGCCTATACAAGCTGTTGTTTTGCAATCTCTTCAAATTCAAGGAGGTAACTATGCTAATGATTCTCGATCCGAATCAATAATAAAATGGGTAGGTATATCCTTTTTCTAATTTACGGAAATCGGTAAGTGAGACCCACCCGTGTTTCAAACGCGGCCCGTCCAATACTTGCCATATAACCGAGTTTTCACACATACAAAAAATTTCAAACGTTTATTTGATTATTTAATTTTTTATTCCTAAAACTACGATAAGGCAGTTATTCTGAAATACTGTCAAATTTGATCATCAACAAAAAAAAGCAGCGTTTATTAATAATTTACTAGGAACCGTAATTGATATTGAATATATATATTTTTTCAACCTCCTGAATTTTGACGAGGATGCAATAACAACACCTTGTATAACTGAAAAAAATTGACAACAGTTTCAATAAAATGATCATCGATATAATATACGGCTTAAATCACTCATCAGTTTTCCAAAGGGTTGTTTTATGAAACAACTAAAACCAAACCAGCGACTGTTTACCACGGTATACTTCCTGTTACAATACGGAACTTGCTTCACGTTTGTAGTAAAAACAAACATTGTTAACATATTATGTATAAACAATCCAACATTGTAAACATATTATGTATAAACAATCCAACATTGTAACGCAATACTTTGGCACAAATACAAGCAATTATGTTCTCATAATGTGTTTGTTATTACCTAAGTATGAAGACATAATACACACACACATACTTAAACATTTGTACATTTGTCTATCTAAGTGTGGCTGTAGACTAAGCTACTAACCGCAGCAACAGTGTGGCGGTAAGTCGCCACAACTTGCGGTTGACAGTTCACATGCATTTTCTATGAAGTCTGCGCGAATTGGGCATTCGTCGCGTCCGGCTAAGTTTGGAAACTCGGTCTTCTTAAGGTAATTGTGGCGGGTATTGTGGTGCGGTTGGTAATGGCGACCACAAATTTGTGCTGACAAGTTGGAGACAGATTCACACCTTTCTTTGCTAAAAATAGAACTCTTCAACTCCAAAGGTTATTGGCATAGGCTGTAAGTAACTAAGTTACCGACAGCTTATGCCTATTCACCAACCTATTCACTACTATAACTTTATTTCAATCAGTAATAGTGGGATCCGTTACTGACCAGAAGGTCACGTCATTTTGAATAAGAAAAATTAAATTAAAGCGCTTTGCACTTAGCACTCAAACAAAAACATTCTCGTGTTTTAGATTTTGGTCGATAAAAATAATAGTTCATTGATGTTGTTAACTTGTATTCTGTCAATAGATTAGTATTCTGGTGCGGGGAGTTGTTTCAAGAAGTTTCTACACTAAACTTTAAAAAAAAATAAGATAGTTGTTTGTACTCGTATTTAGAACAGTTTATCATCTACCTACCCTTTTTCTTAAACTAAATTGGGTTTGGCCTACAGTCTAACCGGATGCAGCTGAATACGAGTAATTTACAAAGAGCGACTGGCTATCTGACCTCACAGCACAGTTACTAGGTAATACGATATTCCTTTGTTATCAGACTTTCGGGCTTCTGACTACTAGTAACGGTTAAAGACCTACTAATGATAGTCGTGACCAACGGCGTATTAATGAACAATATAATATTGATGATAACGTTTAGTCTAGTTTGCGGTAGCGCTTACAGTATAAACAAAAGTTAGCCAATAAATCACATGTCTCATTATTTTATGATTACAATGCTGAATTATACAACTGTTCCATTTATGTTTACGTTTATGAGTATTTGTTACGGGGAGTGTTATATCTCCTCTTTCATTTATCGTTTATCAGTTTCTATCATTGGAGGCCTGATAAGTAATGATTTACAATTTTGCCCGGACTTCACTGTTCAAGCCGAGACTTACGAAGCGGATAGGAGAGGAGATGAGTTAAGGTTTATTCACCGAAGCTGAAGTGGATGTACGTAGCTTCGGTGGTCTGCCCAGTGTTAGTTCGGAGCAGATACGTGTGTACTGGGTACTGAAGCCCAGTTTAGCGACCGCAGTACGCTCACGCCTCTTCTCGTCTCCGCTGTGCGCTCCAGCCCGATTGGCCGAAACAAATAATTATGAAACATCTCCCCTCCTCTCTGCTTAACCGTTTCCAATAAAGTTAAAAGGAGAAAAGAAATGTAGATAACGAAATTTTTTTGGTGGTTAACAACACATCTCCTCTCCTCTCGTGTCATTTCCAATTTTATGGAGTTCGTGCCTTACTGGAAACGGGCACTAGTTAAAAGTGCGCATTAAATTAGGCAGTCATTTAAGTAACGCCTTGTATTACTGGAAATGGGCATATTAACACCAACCAAAGTTTCCACTCTTGTGTCGCTCAGCATTGCAAGGGAAAAACAACGAGTAGCTATATATCATGTGATACGGTACGATGCCGCGTCAAAAACTTGCGAAGTAAAAAGTTTCGGCCTACTCAGAACGACAGTAGAGGATAATGGTGGCATAAAAGTCATATACTGAATCGTTTTATGACGTATTATTTCGTGATCTCGCCTTGTTATGTTTGTTATGAAAATACTGCTTTTTGAGTTGGGAATTTTGCATCAATACTTATAATGTAAATATGAAACTAAGTCCTTTTTACACCTAAACAGTTGAATAGATATGTATGCAATTTGCTACATATGACCTGCGGTTATTCTGGTTAAAGGTCCCCCTTGATAAATTTCCACCTTCTGGCGCCGCTGCCCACCAGAACGCCGGTAGCTACGGGCAAAAGCTTGAGACATCTTATGGATACACAAGTCATTACCAGAGCATAGATTCAACTTTTGTTTCCAGGCTCGTTATAATTAAGTAACGAATATTACTCACTTCATCTATAAGACTTATTTCGGGTTAACTATCTAACAAGCCCAGTCGTGTGTACAGAATCATCAACAGACTTAATGAAACGACTCCGCGTTGAATCTTTGACGACCGTTAACTCGCGAACAGTCTATAAAACCTCGAATCATCTGTATCGATTTTACAATCAAAATCGTACAGCGTCCGTGTTTCCTTATTTCTTTTCCGCATTTAAACTTGAGAATTACTCGATTAATCCCCTGTGCGTAGGATGGTAGGTCGGTAGGATCTATTCTCTTCATTTCCAAGTTAAAAACTGACGCAGCCGTCGCTTTATTCAGGGGTTTTCCTCCTTTCACACTTTTTGTGCGCGTTCGCGTGACACTTCATTTATAATTCTGCTTAATCCAAGTGAGTGAGTTCTTACCGAATGAATTTGTAATGTAAAGATTAATGATATATCCTACGAGCTCTTTCATACCGTTCTCTAACTGCTATTCCTTATCGTATTTATCAAGCCACAAGCTCCTTTGTACTGTCGAACCTAAATGTGTTATTCAGCCTACGTAATTCGCGGGCTATCAGGTATTAAATTGCGTGGAACGCAAACAGTTTTTTGTAACACAAACACGGGTTCTAACCGATCCGTGTCCCTTATTGAAATGTTATGTTCAGACTTGGGAGTAAATTTAATTGTCGAAGTTCAGATTGAAAAAGTTAGAGGCGGTCGCATAATTCCACAAAACGAGGCTCGGTGCCCGCGGCGTAATTATTAGATATGTTTGTTTTGTACAATTTGGTTAATGTAGCCAGTGCCTGCGCCGCCAGAGTTTTATGACTCAAATTTCGGGAACCTCTTTAAACGTAGGTGGAAATTATTTCTTCAACTTTTATTACTTTCCCCTTAATAAAAGTTTTTAAGCTGCGTTCGCATTAAATTAAACAGCGTAACGTCGACGTTGTTGCCTAGACGATTACTTGTGTGCTTTAAACATTCATTACTTGTAAATTGTTACTTAGTATGGCGATAAGGCTGAACTTGGTGTATAAAGATAATCATTATGGATTACGTTCAGCTTTTGAGAGCAAGCAGTGTGCGTATAATAAAAATAACATAAAAGTATACTAAGGGCCTAAAAGCTTTAAGTGTTTTTATTTGTATCTTAGCTAAATAGTAAATATTCTCAATTAAGACCTCTTTCTAAAAATATATTAAAATCTTTTTGTAATAATTTTCTTAGCAATCTTTCTAGCGCTAATTTTGATTCAATAAGCCTCAATCTACATTACGGTGTATTATTTTCCACAGTTTGCCAGGAATTTGATAAATTAACGAATGGGCCACTGCAGGAATAAAAAAATACAATTTATATCAGGAAAAATCTCTGACTTCAAAGCAAGTCTTTCATCTTGATAAAACATAGTAAAGTAGTACCAATTTTCAAATCAGGTTGTAAGAGTGATCCCTCTAATTATAGACCTATATCTGTGCTTCCAGCATTGAGAATCTATGAAAATAACTTTCTGGACCAGAAGTTGTCTCACTTCAACTCTAATAGGATACTGCACAGTCAGCAGTTTGGTTTCATGAAGCCGGTAGCAGGTAGGTTGCGGGTTGTTCGAAAGAGATACCGCGGCCCTGGAACACAAAGGGCGAAGAAAGGAACAGAAAGAAAAGGAAGAAAGGAACATGGGTGGGTTTTAGTCAGTACAAGTCTGACACTCCCTCCCGCTCCGCCCAGAGCGGGAGAAGTCATTTGAAGATTTCACATCCGCAAAAAAAAAAAAAAAAGGTAGGTCGACAACGGACGCGGGAGTAAAACTCATCAGTGACATTTTGGAATCCTGGCAGAAGTCCCAGGATGCTATTGGCATCTTCTGTGATCTCTCAAAAGTGTTGGACTGCGTTTACCACAACACACTGATCTGTAAATTTCACCACTACGGTACTCGTGGACAAGCTGCTAATCTTGTTCTTTCCTATTTAATTTCCCAAAAAGGCTGCAAAAAGTAAATATAAATGGGGCGACGTCTTGGGTCTATAGTCAAGATGGGCGTGCCCAAAGGTTCAATTCTCGACCCTTTCCTATATCTTGTTTATATTAGTGATATCCCTTATAATATGATGACCAAAGGGAATTGCTCACTTTGTTAGGGTAACTTGGCTTAACGTGGACATTAGCTATAATATTTAATGACAGGGGTTTTTAATAGTTTATACCTCTAAGAAACGAATTATAGTAATAAGATTGCTGGAAAGTGTAAAAATAGTTCATATTTAGCATGTGTAATGATAAGGCTTGTCGCTGAAAAAAAGTTAGTTATGAGTATTTTATTTCCAAAAAACATGATTTGTAGCTTTCCTATAATGATATTCTCTTCCTTTTAATGTGGTAGTAACTCATCCTGAGGTTATTTAAATGCAAAAAAATAAAAATAATATATTTTTTCAATAACTTTTATTCCGAATCATAAATAAATAAAGTATTATCTAAAAACTGGGTAGGCAATCTAATATTATTTTGCCTGCCTATTGTTGTGCCTTACCCAGCTTAAGTACCATATTATGGTCATGAGCACAGCAGCCCACCATTCTTAGCTGTACAAGGCAATTGCAACAATATTGAGTTATTGCTCCTCTGCCTTACAGATCATTATTAATTATGATATAAATATATTTTTCGGCTTATGTGCCCGCTTTGAATTTTTCTTCGTAACAAAGCGCAATTGCCAGTTAAAGGTAAACCTTCAAGGAGGTTGCTGGCTCTCTCCCCCTTAGCAATGTTGGGATACTCAATCTCTGCGATGAGTCACAACAGGGACAAAAACAAAAAGCCTGCGTATCAGGTGCTCTAGTATAATCCGGTAAGGTTATTGTTTCTGCTTGTGCTGGTACATTTGCAGATATTAAAGCAGGAAGTGGTGCTCTATCAGCACATTGCCAACATGGATGGCAGATGCGGTCAGATCCATGAACCTAAAAGAATTTCATTCATAGTCACTGGTTGAAACACAAACTGACATCTTTCTTTTCCTCACATATACATATTTTCATTTCTATAATAGTATTTTTTATTTAATATATTCTAAATGCAAACATAAAATACATAAAAAGGACAGTACCAGCCATGGTGATATCCACTCCATAATTACATTTCTGTGTGTTTCTCTTTCGGAATTTGTATGCAAAACATGATATCTAGTATGTAGTATTGAACATCCACAATTTACACATAATTGTCGTTGCTGACCACTACTTATGCTTGGTTCATTTTCTTGAGCCGCTGCGTTGTTGAGAGCCAACATCCAGCAAGAATGACAGACAAAGCTCTGGGCTGTAACCTACAAATAAGACATAAGCATATTTATTTTTATTCAGTTGGTATAGATAATAGCAATGATTATTTTAAAAATAATAATAGAACATTAGCTTACCACTTGTGGAGCAGTCCAATGTCGAATTACTGTTAGTATTTCAATGGGTTCCAGAGTGCGACTTCTGCGATAAATAATATCAATGCCGCAATTGACACATCGCATAGGTTCGTCATTCCCGTTAAGGGCAATAAGATCCTCCACAGGAGCGTCAATGTTCATGCCAAGGTTTTCATTTCAAGCCGGTTCAATATTTAACAAAATAGCGCCAGGGTCATCGTCATGAGCAGATACAGTGTCCAAAGGTAAACCCGGGTCTTCAATTGGAGCGGTATCAGAGGCCATTATAACAAAAACAGAAAAGTTCGCAATGAGGGAGTCTATTCTATTCTATTTTTGTTTGATGGCAATTGAAGCCGATGTCGACTATTCTGCCAATGTCGAGTGAATGAAAAAACAAGTGTGCATGACAAAAAATTAAAAGTAAAAGTAAAAACTGGTCACTGATCTGAGATCACAGGTAAAATTTTTTTGATACGAAGTGGATCTTGTCGGGTTAGTACGGGACTGAAACAAACAAAAAACAAATAAATATTATAATTTAATTGTTAAAACATAGAATAAACACTTACCACACCCACACAGTCAATTTATAATTTAATGTTATTGTGACGGATGAAAGTCATCAGCGCCACAAGCAGTTCAGGGGAAGAATATGTTAGCAGGGAGGGGAAATTTGTCGGAAGAGGGATTTTAAATTTGGGGAGTCGGCTATACAGATCTAAAGGAGGGATGTTATTTGAGCATTCGAAGAAGATGTGATCCAGAGTGCCTTCTTCTAACCCGCACTCGCAAAGAGAGGAGTCCCGTAACCGGATTTTATGCAAGAAAACCGGAGTACAACAAAAACCTAGACGAATACGACATAGGACGGATATAATAGGTTTGGAGACTTTCTTGTAGCCATAGAACCAAGGTTTTGACATTATAGTTGGTTGTACAGCGTAATAAAACCTGCCTTTTTTCCTTCCAGTGTTATCCCATTGTTCCTGCCATGACGAATGGAGTTTAGTTCGTGGAAGGTTTAATAAGTCATACCCCTGAAGACAATTGTGGGAAAGATTAGCTAATGTCGATGAGCAAGCATCTTTGGCCAAAGCGTCCACGCACTCATTGCCCTTAATGCCACAATGACTGGGTATCCAAACTAGCTGGACCTCTTTTTGACTGACAGCACAGGACAATAAGGACGCTTTAACCCTTAAAACCAGAGAGCTGTGCAGTTTGCTTTTATAAGGATTTTGTGTTAAGGCTTGCAAGCAACTAAGAGAGTCTGTGAAAATTACGGCTTTGTGTATGTTATGGTGTGACTCTATAAAAAGACAAGCTTCCAATATAGCCACACACTCACCAGTGAATACAGAAGACTCCTTAGGACACTTAAACTGTAAAATTATTCTAGAGCTCTGGTAATAAACTGCAGCTCCAATGTGGTTCAAGTCTGCTAGTTTCGCAGCATCCGTAAAAAATAATTGGAAACCATTAAATCGCTCACCCACCACCGCATTGAATGTCAAGTTTGCTGACGGGGATTTTTTAGATATACCAATGTTAAAGACAATTTTTGGTATGTAACTTAAAACTTCATACGCAAAATTAAAAAGGGGCAATCGGGGGAACTGAACAATCGGGCATATTAAATTTAGGATTTGTCGAAAAGATTTCAGAATTAGGGGTATTTCTTTATTTCTCCAGTAGTTGGAATTTCCGCATATGGCATCTAACTCATACAATTTTTCTATAAGGGGATGTGAAGTTCTACATATAAGCCTAGACAAAAACCGGGAGGCCAGATATTCGCGTCTTAAGGCCAGAGGAGGTTCAGCACACTCGACCTGCAATGCGTTAATGGGGGAGGACTTCATACAACCAGAGATGATTCGAAGGCATTTAGACTGTACCTTATCCAGCCCAGCCAAGGCACCTTTGTTGCACGGGGTCAGGAGATACGTTCCATAGTCCAAAACACTACGAACTAAGGCATTGTATACCAATTTCATGGAGTAGGGGTGAGCACCCCACCAAACACCAGCAAGAACTTTTAAAATTGAAATTGTTTTTTCACATCTTTGAATGAGGAAATTTATGTGATGTTTACCTGTTAATTTTGCATCCAAAATGACTCCTAAAAATTTTACTTTATTGACTACTGGAATATTTTGGCCTAAAATGTCAATTGCAACATGAGGAGTGCGTCTTTTGCGAGAGAAGATTACTGCCGAACTTTTTGGCGCAGATAGCGACAGGCCATGGTCTAAAAGCCACTGATTCAGAGAATCCAGAGAGAGGCACAAAGATGACGCGTCAACTATAGACGAATCTGTCACATACAGTGCAATGTCGTCGGCATACTGTAGGATCTGACAATTGTTGTTTAGGCAGGACCCAATATCAGCCGTATACAGGTTGTACAGTATGGGACTGAGGGGAGAGCCCTGTGGGAGTCCCCTCCATATCTGCCTCTTGTCGAACTCCTCTCCCTGAACTCTCAGGATCAATGAGCGGGACAACAGTAGTTCGCATATACATCGTATCATCTTAGCCGGTAGACTCAGCTGTTGCAGTTTTTGCCTGAGTACTGGAAGAAGTACACTGTCATACGCAGAAGAAATGTCCAGGAAGGTGGCTACGACGGATTCATTTTTTGAAAAAGCTAAACGGATATCCGCAACTAGAGTACCAACACTGTCCATAGTACCAAGTCCTTTCCGAAAACCAAATTGGTAATTCGGCAGTAAGTCTCTCGACTCAACAATCCACTCGAGACGGTTTTTTAAAAGGTGCTCCAATAATTTTGCTAAGACTGAAGACAAAGCAATTGGCCTAAGGCCATTCGGATCATCTGCATGTTTGCCTGGTTTCACTAGAGGGATTATTATTTGTGATTTCCATTGATCTGGGACACAACCATGAATAAAAGAAAAATTTAAAATATTTAAAAAATAGGTTTTAGCCTTGTCACCACAATGGGTTATAAAAGAATATGGCACACCATCAATACCAGGTGCTGAGTCCCGGACATAATTGAGCACCATATTCAGTTCCTCCAAAGTAAATGGAGCATCAAGCGGATCCTCTGATACATTTTGCAGGGACATGTTGACACATTCAGAATAAAGCGGGACGTATGGTGGAGCAATTTTATCAAAAAAGAGTTCAGCTGTTTCCCTAGTGATTGGAGCGGAAACTGCTGGGGAGCACCCACGCCTATACCTATTGATGCTTTTCCAAACTGCCGACGCAGGTGTAGAGGGGGACAAAGAGGTGCAAAACTTAACCCAACCCGCACGTTTCTTTTTGCGAAGGTGACGTTTGGTTCTGGCATTAATCTGACAGTATGCCAACAGATTTTCAATGTTCATATCTGCATTGTAATTCTCCTCAGCCTCGTTCCTGTCCCTGATTGCCGAAGTGCACTCTGGATCCCACCACGGGGGTGAAGGGATTTTATTACGGGCACTGTTTTTCAAGGGAAAGCAGGAATCAGCACTGGATGTTATGGCA
The DNA here is from genome assembly GCA_963082945.1 of Cerastis leucographa. NCBI lineage: Eukaryota > Metazoa > Arthropoda > Insecta > Lepidoptera > Noctuidae > Cerastis > Cerastis leucographa. The sequence goes on from OY720361.1 coordinate 9,500,416, forward strand.
GAAACAAAGCCCTCATAGCAGCTCTTGGCATGGTGGTGACCAGGAGGATCAAATAAACTTGAATTTAAATTTGGAAGAACATCAATTTTATCCTCCAATAATGATACAAATTTTGACCAATCTGGTTTGGACAAGTTATATTTCAGAAGTGGAGGAGAACTTTTCTCTAAATAAGTCTTATTAGCTAAAGATATTACAATAGGGTAGTGGTCACTGCCATGCGACAAGGACGTACATTCCCAATGGGTCGAAGCTGCCACCTCAACCGAACAAAATGTTAGGTCCACACAACTCTTTTGTTGTCCAGGAGGGGATCTGCGGGTCGTGCAACCATTATTTAGGATACAGAGGTCCAAATCATCCAAAATCTCAACCAGGGCCACACCAAAGGCATCACAGCGTTCGGATCCCCATCTGTAATGATGGCAGTTAAAATCACCCATGACCAAAATTGGTCCTTGTATGGTTAAAAAAGTGTTTTTTAAAATATTCAAAAATTCAGGCCGAGGGTGAGCAATGTATATTGAAAACACTGTAATGCCTTCCACCGTTCCTGCCACAATACTCATATCTCCTGTGAGTGAAGGCAAAGGGAGGGGCAGAAGAGGGACCCTATTATTGACAAGGAGAGCCGAACCTCCATAGCCATCAGATCTGTCGCATCTGAGAATGTTGAAATGTGGCATGCGGAAACTAAGACTTGGGGTGAGCCAAGTCTCAGCTATGGAACAAGCCAGAGGCTTGTACTTATTTAATAGGAATATGAGGTCGTGCTTTTTATGCCACACGCTCCTCACGTTCCACTGAAGGAATACTAGGCGGGACGCCATTTTTAATTGTTAAGAGTAGGGAAATAAGTTGATCGGCAACGTTGGACGGTGTTTGGGAATTGGAAGAAGAAGAAATAAGTGTAGGTAAAAGTTTTATTAGGAGTTCAATAATAGAACCGGTATTGTCTGAGACATTATTATAATTGAGAGCACAGCCATACTGCTGAGCTGTGAGGGTTGGGGAGAACTAATTATCTGCTGATGAGCATTTTTATCATATGATGGGGAAAGGGGGGCATGTGTCTTGGGCTTAAGTGTCACAGTTTTGCGATAGGACTGGGAACTAGGTGTTTTGACACTATTAGCATAATTGCGGGAAACTGTTGGTATAATTTTACACGCCTCAGCGTAGGGGATGGTTTTCTCTGCCATGACGGCCTTAATAGCCTTCTGCCTGCCATGCTCAGGGCATGACTGGCTATCAGCAAAGTGATTACCCGAACAAAGCGTACAGAAGGCCTCTGTGATAGAGACATTGCAACCATCGCCTGGGTGGTCGTGGCCACACTTATTACAGCGTGGTTTAGACCTACATACGTTTGCTACATGTCCAAATCTGCAACACTTGCGACATTGGATAGTTGGGTAAATGTACTGTTTAACAGGGAGGGATGTGTAGCAGCAGAATATCCTAGAAGGTAGTACTTGTCCATCAAAGGTCAGAACACATGTTTCAGTGGGCTTCCACTCATTAACCCCGTCTCTTTGTGATTTCCGGTTAATGCGTCGGACTTTCAATATTTGACCACAACCTAAGGGCACAGTCAAATAGGTCATGGCTTCTTCTTCTGTAAGTTCTGAAGGAACCCCAGTAACAACACCCATCCTTGTTATATTGAATGAGGGGATTGATGCGGTATAACTATATTTGGACAAGAGACTGTTGACTAAGAAAGAGTTAGCGTCCTGAGGGGAAGCAAACTCCACTGAAACACGGTTTCTGCCGACTCTGTTGACACCACCACGAACAATGTTTGCAATGTTGTTGTTCATGAGGAACTTTCCGAAATTAACAGGGTGAAGGGTGGTACCAGCATTTGGTTGAGACTCAATGCGTGAAACATGGACAATATAAGGAGCCTTATCCATAACTGAGTACTTAGTACGCCCAATTTGGCTTCTTTGTTGCTTGCTTGGGAGGGACGGAGACGAGACTTCCTCATCAACATGGCGCTTGCGTGAGTTTTGTTGAGGTTGCAAGATTTGTGAAACATCCATCGCTGTAGCATTACAAACAACATCCGCAAATTGCGATAGTGGGTTGAGTGGGCTCTGGTCAAAAGAAGTGGCACGAATATCGGGTGGATCCGGATCAGGAGGTTTATTTTTATCCATTTTGAGGATAAAAAGGGACTTAAAGCTTAACAATCACAGTACAAACCTGGTTACGAACACAAAAACAACACAAATATACACTGACAAGTCACTAAAAATCGAAAAACTCCTTAAAAACAGCAAAAAATTCTAAACACACGTGCTAACTACAAACACCGTGGCCGAATCCCAGATCAAATCTCCAATGAGGGAGTCTTTGCTAATGTTTATTATTATTTATTTACTAATGTTTATTTTTCACTGTACGTCATTCATTATTGACAGATGACAGGTGTTGCCAAAAAAAACGATTGTACAAAAATCGATTTATTATTAAAATCGAATGGGAAATGATTTGCAGGTCAAAAACAATTTGTGTTTTGTTCATTTTTAAAGTACTGAAAGGAAAATAAACACAGATGCGTTTGAAAATCAGTTGATTTGATAATAAATTCTCAAGAAAATACATATTTTTGACTCGGATTTAGAAATCGATTATTATCTTAAAAAGAGAAAACTCACTATCATTATTAATGTGGCAACACAAAATCAGCTGGTAACCAAAAAGATGGCGACTCTTTTGTAACTCAATCGGATTAAATACTTTTTAAACGACATGTTTTTAGATTTACTTTCCAACTGCGAGTATACAAAAAATATTCAATATTTAATAGTAAAAATTATTTTAACTGAACAACTTGTCCACGTTAAAGCCAAGAATGAACAATACCCTTTTCGTTTTTTTTTTTTTTGTTGATTACACTTCGCTAATTTTTAAAATTGATAGAAAAGATACGGACGACTTACCTGTCAACGAAAGCCTGACTATTCTCTCGAAATGGTTCGTAGCCAACAATCTTTTATGAACACGAACAAATCAAAATGTCTTAAGTTTTCTTTACTAAATGTACCACAACGTGACATAAATTTATATCTTGCCGGCAAAAAACTTGATGCTATAGCGGAAACTTTAGTCTTGGGGATTACTATCGATTCAAAACTGCAGTGGGGCGCGCACATTAAAACTCTTTCGGGAAGGTTAAGCCAAGCTGCCTACGCAGTTAGGGAAATAAGGCAGTTAACTGATGTAGCTACAGCTAAGTTAGTATACTACGCTTATTTTCATAGGGCTATGTCATAGGGCTATGTTACGACATATTATTAATTTATTATTATTTTATAAATGATATTGTAATGTATTGTATTTTTTTTATTGTGTAGCATCTTTTTTCATTTACTGATTGTTTGTGAATGTGTGGCCATTGTAGGGCTTATAGATTCCTAGATCCTTGGTAACTTTTTATCTTGTTCTACGTTTTGTAGTTAGCAACGAGTTATTGTCGGGCTTACGATGTCCTCCCATACTTAAGTAATAACGCTGTAACATGGGAAATATTGTAAAACCAAATGATTTTAAAAGAGTAACCATGGAGTTTCTTGCTGGTTCTTCTCCATATAATGTGACCAAACCGAACCGAGCATCTTTTTGTCAACGTTTCATAAGTGCCCATGTAGGCCTACGTGAAATAAATATATTTTGATTTTAAATACTTTACCTAAACCTACCTACAAGAAAGCGGCCAATGACGGGTTCATGTAAAAGAGAACTCTTTGTTATATGATTTATCGGAACGACTTTCAATAATCCGGGGCCCATTGCCTTTCGCGGGCGTTAAACTTCGATGAAATTGGAAAAAATGGTATGGAGCGGCGGAAAGGCCCTGGAAACCTTTCTTTATGTAAAAGAATTTTCTTTATCAACTATTATGAGATTATAGAAGAGTAACGACATCTTTCGAGTTTAAAATTGTTATTTTATGTGCTGAATTCCCTTGTAAATTATCGAGGTAACCACAGAGCTTTACTTTTAAGTATATTCAATACATTTGATAAACCACTTACTTTAAAAATACCCTACGACCCAAAAAAATTTACAAAAGACTTCAGTATCCATAATTTAAAAATAAATTTTTTCGCATCAATAGCATCCAATAAATTTGAGTAAAAATTGCTAACACACACGGCTCGCAGTAACAAGTTTGCCCAACGTTTTCATGTATAGGGTGTCCATTACGCGAACAATCCAGCTGCGGCCGAATTTAATCCATTTAACTGCATAACGCCGGCAAAGTTATCTCTCGGAATATGTGTGTAAAATCAGCCCTGGTTTAATGAGTCCAAAATAACGTTACAGTGTGCGGTCCGTTTATTTGCACGCCGTGTTTTTCTCAATTTGTTAATGTTGTAATTAATTTATTTGTGTGTTTTGTTGACGTGTTTTGTTTTTTATTTGTGGAGGTTTTGTGTGTTGCTGGGTAGATTTAGTGCTACCTACACAATTATTGGGGTACTGCACTGCGTCTCTCACGTAGTCACTTCTTCGGAGGGATGCTGCGGCGTAGCATGCTGCTACTTCGTAGCACCATGCTACGCTAATGGCTACTAGTGAAAGATTAGACTTTTTTCTCCATAAATTTATATTAAAGGCAAAATATACGTCTTTGAGTACTCAAAAACAGCGTCTCTCACTATGCTTGGATTTTTACTCGCTATCCAAATATTATTATTTAAATATGTATATTTGTACATACGTGGGATGCGCATGGGGTTGGGATTCCAATTAATAAAGTTCGATCAGCGATACAATTTGTAAATGTAACTGCCAAAAGCAATGGTTATGGCGGGTTCCACCCCGTTCGTTGTGGGGATCGCCTGAAATGACTGACGCGTGGATCCGTAGTCAGATCAACAGAATATTTAAGTAAATATACTTGTCAAATTTTATAATTTGATGTTTTTGGTTTTGACATGGTTACTTTAATATCGATATTTATAACAAGGTGGGTTGCTGAAGTCTCCAATGCGTTCCTACACCCAAATTTTTTGATTAGAAGTATCATTTATTCAAAAGAAGAAGAAGTCGACCTAGGTAGGTATGTTTCGATTTCTGGGCAGGCAGTCCTCTGACTGATTGACTAATCTGTTTACCAAAACTGGGTAGGTAAGTGGAACATAAACGACATCATCAGACGATGCTCTTGTCACCGTCGGCGTTCCAGCTGTTTTAGAACCCAATGGCTTGGCGCGCAACGATGGCAAAAGTTGCATTTAGTGTGGGAAATAAAATTACACAATATATACGTAGCATTGATTTGGTGACTCATGCACTGCATCATTCTAGATTTCGGTCAGAACATAGTCGTACAATTTAGTTTTTTTTATTTACTTTGGGGAACTTGGGGAAATAGGGCATGAGCCAACAGAACTACAATATTTGTAACATATTGGAGCACTTTCAAAGACTCCATCAGAATGCTGTAATGAAACTTATCAATTGAAAAATGGAAACTCTTTTGATCTACTTTAATCCCAGTATGTCGTGAACGAAGCGAAGGAATGAAACTGAAAATGTCTAACGAGATTTTATTTTGAAAAGAGACACGAAAACGCTATTTATTGCGAGTTGCTCTATTTGATTTGCTTTGGTACGGTTAGGTTTTGAAGTGTGCAAACGGATTAAAGAAAAGAAAAATATCTATTAAGCTCCTCTTTGCTAGTTCGTAGTTCTAAGCGGTGAACGAATGAAAGTACTGAGTACATAGTTCTCTGTATGTATCCGAATTACGATGATTTACCTAGTGTGAGGATTTTTGTAATTAAATCTGGGTTAGTATAATAATAATACTTGACGCTGTCTTATTACTTGGAAGCTTTGTGAAAGAATATTTCATTATTTTCTATGCGGTCTTATTGGCTGTCCTAATCTCGTATTAGAACATGTGGATGAGGATTATTTATGTGAAATTTATAATTTATTTCATTTATGTTCTTTCCTTTTTTTTCTTTATGAAAAATAGTTTGACGGTTTTTTCGATAGTATGTAACAAAATATAAAAACAGTTATTTTCCATCGGATTTTGCGTTATCTTATTACATCGAAATCACAGTACTCTTTATTCGCATAACAATAAGTTTGAAGTTGGGTTGCTATTGTCACAACAACTTTTAAAAAACTTAAGACAATATTTATTTCTATATTTTATCACCTAGGTCATAAAAAAAATGTAGGTGATTCATGGAAATTAACAACTTTCACTATGGGACCAAACTCAAACTCTTTATTGCATTCATGTGTATACATTTAGCTGTTACATTTACGTAAGTAAGTTCCAACATAAAACCCGGTTCGATACCGGTACCGGATATATACCGGTAGATTGGACAAAACAAGCATCCAGTTAGTAGGTATACTGGATTGCAACTATGTTTTAAACAAATATAATTATTATGGGGTATGGGTACCGGATAGATACCGGTAGATTGGACGAAACAAGCATCCAGTTAGTAGGTATACTGGATTGCAAATATGTTTCAAACAAATATAATTATTATGGGGGTATGGGTACCGGATAGATACCGGTAGATTGGACAAAACAAGCATCCTGTTAGTAGGTATACTGGACTGCAAGTATGTTTCAAACAAATATAATTATTATGGGGGTATGGGTACCGGATAGATACCGGTAGATTGGACAAAACAAGCATCCAGTTAGTAGGTATACTGGATTGCAAGTATGTTTCAAACAAATATAATTATTATGGGGGTATGGGTACCGGATAGATACCGGTAGATTGGACAAAACAAGCATCCAGTTAGTAGGTATACTGGATTGCAAGTATGTTTCAAACAAATATAATTATTATGGGGGTATGGGTACCGGATAGATACCGGTAGATTGGACAAAACAAGCATCCAGTTAGTAGGTATACTGGATTGCAAGTATGTTTCAAACAAATATAATTATTATGGGGGTATGGGTACCGGATAGATACCGGTAGATTGGACAAAACAAGCATCCAGTTAGTAGGTATACTGGATTGCAAGTATGTTTCAAACAAATATAATTATTATGGGGGTATGGGTACCGGATAGATACCGATAGATTGGACAAAACAAGCATCCAGTTAGTAGGTATACTGGATTGCAAGTATGTTAAACAAATATAATTATTAGTGGAAATATTACTAGTATCAATTCAATTCAATTCAAATCTTTATTGCTCAACACAGTACATAATTATACATTTCCAGATGTCAAGTGAATGCGCAGTCCACTGTGTTGTACCAATTCAGGCATGCAAAATTTATCATACACAAATTCATAAATTCAAATTAATACATTATACCATGTCATAGATTCAAAATAATATAATATCAAGTTGTAATGTTTATGTAGTTATTTTAATAAATATCATGAGGTTATTCAATTATTTTATTATGTGTATGTTATTCTCATTTATTTATTTCTGTACATTATTATTAGTATTATACTTTATTAATTTGTTTGAATTTTTATATTTTATTAATGAAATTATACCAAACATGGAAACCCGAAAAATAACCCCATAGCAAAAGTTGCTCATATTTAAGATTACTTCATCCCCTATAGGAGAATACTTACAAGTATTGCTCACGTTTAACCAGCCAGTAAATAAAAGGCATAAAATACTTAGATAAATACTTCATCCCCTATAGGAGAATACTTATAAGTATTGCTCACGTTTAACCAGCCAGTAAATAAAAGGCATAAAATACTTAGATAAATATTTAAATACCATAGGTACAAGTGTAACACGTACTTGTAACTACTACCTACTTATAATTCCGTGGAGGTACCGAGACTCACCTAGGGAAAACAGGCTATTACTGGCGCATACGCGTTGACTATCAATGCGTGTGTTTGTGTTGTGCCCTGTTTCGGCCAATAACTACCTTATATTTAGTGTAGCTTGTTGGCGGGGCTTGTGGCTAAATAATGACAGCCACTCAGGTCGCGCTTGCTTAGGTTGGTCCGTGGCCATCCATTACATACCGAGTTTCCTCCGTGCCTTGGAAAGCACGTTAAGCCGTTGGTCCCGGCTGTCATTTCTAGATCTTGATAGTCGTTACCCGAGTCAGTGTCCCGAAAGTCTGACAACCAGTCTTTCCCAGGTGTATCGTATTATCTGGTACTAACTGGGTTATGAAGATCAGATAGGCAATCGCTCCGTGTCAAAAGGCATATGATGGTTTAGTGAAGCTTGTTAGACAGAGAACGGACACAAACATAGTTGAGAAAGAATTGGTAATTGATGACTAAAAACATCTTGAAACTGTTTCCTACCATTTGTTGTTGGTAATCTGAGGAAAAAACGTGTAACCACTGATTCAAAGTTTTTAAAATCCGTAGATTTTGCAGTCAGCATCATCAGCCTATAATGTTCCCACTGCTGGGACGCAGGCCTCCTCTCTATGAGAGGGAATGGGCTGTTATCCACCACGCGTGCCCAGGGGGGGGGGGGGTGGTAGATGTCACATGTGTTCGAATTTTTAGTTCTATGACATGCCGGTTTCCTCACGATGTTTCCCTTCACCGTTTCAGAGCAGCGGTGATGAAATAAATTACTCAAAGTAATTTCGCCTACCTGGGTTCGAAACCACGGCTTACTGCTCGTAAGTCGGGGCTGCCAGCACTGGGCCACTGGGATTTTGCAGTAATTGATTTTTAATATTCAAAATTTCAGGCACGCCCTGTACAAAGTTGATAAAAGGCATATCTGGTAAAAAGTTGTTTAATTGAATTGATTTGCTGATAAATGTCAGTTAGCCAAAGATCTAAATATTTTCATGTGCATAACTCAGCCGACATGAGATTTTAGCAGATTTATTCATAAACTAATTGCATTTACAAGGTAGAAGTGAATGGCAACGTCGGGAAGGGACGCCCTAGAAAGACATACACTTACCTTACTGACCTTATTAGTAATGCTGTTTAGAAAGGTCAGAAGCGTGTTTCTAGCAACGTTAATGCGTGTTCGACTAGATGTATAAACGTAGATGAGACGTAAAGAGTGTGTAAAGATTTAGGTTATTATATAAAGATTATTATTAGATTAGTAGTTGGTTTTCTGTAATTTCTGTCTAATCCCGACTACAATAGGCTTGAATATAACAGAAACCGATTATTACTAGTTTTATCTAGGTCTCTGAACTACCCAGTTATCTAGAAATATACCAAAGAAGCCGCTCGTATTGTACATTCACAGGTTGTCTATATCGATATTGGGTTTGTCGCTATTTGTCGGGCACAGCTTCTATCTCTGGCTCTATTGAGAGTGTTTCGTACCTACTCGAGAACTTTATCACATGCGAATATTTTTGTCTGACTTAGGGACTTTTTTTAGCACCTCAATATTTGGTTTCGACAAACCGAAATTGGTGCGCACATGCTATATTACTCGTGGGTACTTTGATAAAAAGAGGTTGACTTCAATGAGTTAAAGATGACCTTTTTTCTGCCAACCTTTTAAAATCTCATTATAAGAGCATTTTTTTTTTGAGTGAAACTTCTTATGCGACTTCCAACAAGTTTAACGCTACCATGGAGGGGGAATATTTTATAAAACTCACTAAGAGATGGCAGTATTACAAGATTTGTGACTACGTAGTTCTACTAGATTCGCAAGATGGCGTGCAAACAGTCATGCATTCGACTCTTTGGTGTGACCAGCCTTCGCTCGATTTCCATGAGTAGAATAACCTTGATAAACTTATGTAATACTTATGTAATAAAAATAATACAACAAGAAAACAACAAAATATTATTTAGAAGCTCAATTAAATAACGAAGAGTGAATGCGTGGCACTCGAACGCATGCGTGTAGTATTACGAAGTTTCACATCTTCCGCGCGGAGGGATTCCACGCACTATTTTTTTTAAATATCTAACTGTCATGATGATCTTGTCTTTTTTGTAACGGTAGGTATCTTAAATCCTAGTTGTAACAAAGTTCAAGTTAAATAGTTTAACAAAGTTCATTCAACAAAAAACTTTCGGCTATCAATATTCTGCTACGAGAATATCGTTGTCATCGACAAATTCCCACAAAATTCTAATTTCTAATCTAACATTTTCCTCGCGAACTTTTTCATAAAACCTCTCTATTTAATCTGTGAACACTGACATAACAGACGGCGAAGTACGATAAGTGAAACTTTTTATTCATGTAAATCTATAATAATATGGATGGAACGGAACAAGAGCTTGCCGGGATTTATAAATGGAACATTCACGTTCAAATTTCAATTTCCTACTAGTAAGAGCTATTCTGATTTAAGGTGACGTCATTATGGTAGATCGTATAACCTATAGTTAGTTTTGTTCAGTTGGTAGGTATCGAAATACGCTAGTAACATTTTGAGATTTCGGCAAATTAAAGTGTTATTTGATGACACACCCCAATTAAAATAGTTCATCAATACCCTATTTTTTTAAATCCTCAAAGCTTAGATAATATTTAACAAAGGAAAACAAATTTCAGATTTCGATGACTGATAAAATACAACGATCAAGGGTAGATTTTTCATCAGACAGATCAATTTTATCTGAAGAATAAAATAATAATAATTTGATAGAGAACATGTCAATATACAAAAGTTATCAAATCGAAATATTCATTCCTTACTCAAAAGTTCTCTGTCCATTGAAAAACCTGGACAAGTGCGAGTCGGACTGGCCCACCGACGGTTCCGTACAAATTTTTATTTTTTAAAGACTACATTTTTTATAATTTAATTACATATAGTTTAAAGACTTTTCCCTGTACTTTTTAGTATAAAACGATATTACTTGCAAAATTTCATAGTTCTAGGTCATCGCAGGAAGTACTTTATACATTTGGATTGCTTTGAGAGTGTCGAAATATACGATTTTTGCGGCTTAAATGGCCTATCTTTTTTTCGTTTTAGTAAAAGTTTGATTTTTTACAGCTTCAAGAGACTGTATACCTGATATTAATTAGGTTTTAATTTCAACTCGATACCTCCACGCGTTTTTGAGATAAAGGGTCTTGACACTGTCTGTCACAGACGGACAACAAAGTGATCCTATAAGGGTTCCGTTTTTTCCTTTTGAGGTACGGAACCTTAAAAACAGCCTTAAAGTCAATGGATCTAATAGTGTACCAGTAACGCCTGTAAAAGCAAGAGATAAAAAATCTTTCTAATATGATGCTATACCTAAATATTTAAATATGATCATTTAGGAATATTTTGTCATTCATAAAGAAATCATCGAATATCCGGCTATTTGCTGAGTTTTGTTACAAAATTTATGATTGTATTTTACAGTCACTTGATGACTCCTAAACTTTGAAATGTGTGTCATAATAAAATTTAATGATGCTATTTCGCAAATATTCTGTTTGTCAAACATTCTTCTAAAGAGCCGTATTTTTAAATAATAAAGCCTTTGAAGATTCCTTTTCGTTTTATTTAAGTATTGTATTCGTACTTCCTTTATATTAGGATGGATCAATCGTGCGTCCTTTTTTAGTTTATGATGAAGGATAAAGAGAATCAATTTTCTCAAATGTGTTTCTGTTCGTATCGAATTTCTTCTGTCTTTCTTTCATGACGTGGTTGGTGAAACATGAATGTTGTAATCAGTAAAAGCATCACTGAAAGTTGTATTGTTGATTAGTACTTACTTTTTTACCAAAATTGCCATACAGAGCACTTTCAAGGTTAATCTCTTAATTCACTCTAACCACGTTAATGAAACTAGTCATCATCTGCCTATCTTTTTCCCAAACTATCGTGAGGTCAGCTTCCAGTCTAACCGAATGTGGCTGAGTACCAGTATTTTACATGAAGCGACTCGGACCTTCACAACCCAGTAACTGGGTAGTACGATACCCCTTGGTTAGACTGGATGTCACACCTTTGGCTTCTGACTACTCGTAACGACTTGCAAAGATCTACAAATGACAGCCAGGTCCAACGGCTTAAAGTGCTTTCCGAAGCACGGAGAAACTCGGTATGTAATATGGTCACCCATCCACGGAACAACATCGGCAAGCACGGCTTAACCTTAAAAATCGTCCCGTGCGGCTGTTTTTTTTTTTAGCCACGAGTTCCTTGGATTTTTTCAATGAAACTAGTGAAAACCGTAAAAAAACTCGTTAACATTTTCTTTTCACACAAATCTCAAAGTATTTTGTTAACTTTTTTTTTTTCGATAACTACGCTACACAGTGTACTATACATGTTCGATATAAGACAAGCAAAAATCATTAAAAGTAACAAAGTCCCGCTTTGTAAAACATGGGAAGCAGGAAGTCCTTCTATTAAAACTTACAAAGCCAGCCCGTTCAAACCATTCAGCTGGATTACATGTAACTTTAAAATGTGGCAGAATAGAGAGTGCCTGATTAGAGATATAATACAATTAGGTGCTCTTAATACTTCGCGCGATTTGCTTTAACACTTTAGAACTGTGTTTACTAGTTAAGCGGTCGTTGGTTTTATTATTTTACTGCCGTTTTGCCCTGAATTTTGTTTTAGAAAAATCTTTCTTAGAAATTCTGTGTTAGTTTCCATTTCGACGAAAAAACATAGAATTCATATGAGTAATTCTAAAAACAGAATATGTAAAGGTAAGTGATAGCCTAGTGACCGTCGGACTGCCAAGTCATAGGTCTCGGTCTTCGAACCCAAGACCTCTGATTTTTCGGATTCATGTGCGTATTGCATGGTGAAGGAAAACATAGTGAAGAAACCAAACCAGCATGCCTGCTGAAAGATGCACGCGTGTCTTTTTACCGCAAAAAGGTGTCATTTCGACCAAACCCCTACTTTTAGTGGCAGCTAAATACCAGCTTGCCGTGCTTGACTCGGTGGAACGCAAAGCAAAGGGGCTGATTAACGACGTCAAATTGGTGGATGCCAAGCTTCATAGATTGGCTCATCGCCACATGTTTGCCTGCTTGTCGGTCTTCTACAGGCTGTACTTCGGTGAGTGTGCCCAAGAACTCCACGACCTCATCCCACCGGCCCCCTTCTACCGTCGGACATCTAGACGCACTGCAGCAGTGCGTAGCAATAATGCTATTCCACCAATCCGCACTAAGCGTTTTCAAACGTCTTTCATAATGCGCACAGCAAAGGAGTGGAACTCTCTGCCTGCGTCTGTGTTTCCGAACGCTTACAACCCTGATCTCATCAAAGTAAGAGTGAACAGGTTTCTTCTGGGTAAGCGTACCATCGTCGACTTTGTCTCTGTCATCTCTGACCTAGACTAGAGTCAAGAACAAACCTATCGCAAATAAAAAAATATTCTCGCCGGCATGAAGAGCCAAGTCAGAGGCCCATGGGCAGCATAAAAACTCTTACATCAGTTTAGGCACTAGCCACACGAAAAAAGAAGAAGACCGGGCCACGCACACCTCCATTCAAATTCCTACTGAAGATATGTCAGTGTCTTGTGTCTGCAGCAACCCCGCCATTAGCCCGTTCTGTTACCGTTCTCAGAGAGATTGTTGTTTAATTATAGTAACAATTATTTTTCTAGTTTATCAATTGAACCCAGTTAATTTAACTTCGTTACTAGAAAAGACAATTGCATCCATATTTTAATCGGTACACCGCAGCTTGTTATAGCCAATAAATAATTCAGGACTTAGTGAAACAGGCAGTGAGCAAGCTAGAAAATATGCAGAGTAACGACCAACGACCCATTTTTATTGCTTCCTACTTAGAGTATAAATAAAACACGCTGTAGACAGCTAATGTAGTGTGTGGTTGGTGTTTTTCTTTACGAGAGTGATATTTATTCTTTAAAGTTTCTCATTTTTTAAATGTGTTGCATTTCTTTTTTCACGGGCGCACACATTGTTTAGTCAATTTACTTAAATAGGTTCTTTATGGCTTGTAGCGACCTGTTCTTATCATTAAATGTTTATGAATTAAGGCGAACCGGAAGACGTTGCGTTGGAAGGCCTCCCACTAGGTGGACCGATGACCTTGTGAAGGTTGCGGGGATTCGCTGGCTGTAAGACGCACGGGACCAGTTGATGTGGCGACACTTAGGGGAGGCCTATGACCAGCAGTGGACGTCTTTCGGCTGAAATGATGATGTCATCATCATGATGATCATAATGAATGAAGAGATTGTACCGAATGTCCCTTTCAAGGCAGAATTGCGCTGACATGTCGCTAATATACCTACTGGATACACCTGCGAAGCTTTAAATTCATTTATAATTCTCGAGTTAGAGCGAAAAACAATAAAGAAAATATTAATAAGATTAATATTTTTTTTTTGAAAATAGACTTTCATAACGGTACAACAGACATCCACAAATAGATTTACTGAAACATGACTGGGTCCGGACGGCGGAGGACTCATCATCTTTTAGCCTTTTCCGAACTATGTTGGGGTCTGCTTCCAGTCTAACCGGATGCAGCTTGATACCAGTATTTTACATAGAACGACTGCCTATCTGACCTCCCACAGACACAGACCGCCCGTCGCGACGTCCCTGTTCACTACCCCCCCCCCCGACCCTTGCTCGAGCCAGCCCGCGATGCTGAGCCTTTAGTTTTAAATCAGCCCCTAAATAATGAAATCACTCAGATCCAGCTTGTCCCTTTGCTGCCCTCCCCAAGCGACACTCTAAGCCGAGGCCCGAACCCCGCAGGGGGTGCCCTTAGCGAGCTGTCGCTTAACTCAGATAATTTTGCTGCCCTAGCTGGAGGCCTTAAATTCTAGGCATCCATAGGATTAGACCGGTTAAGCAGTAGCCAGCCTCAGAGGCTGAATTGCGAGACGCCACATAAAAAAAAAAAAAAAAAAAAAAAAAAAAAACTATCTGGCCTCCACAACCCAGTTGGCACTGGGTAATACGAAACCCCTTCGTCAGACTGGTTGTCAAACTTTCGGGTCACTGAATACCTACCTGTTGCGACTGTCAAAGCCGTTGGTCCCGGCTATCATTTGTACGTCACAAATGATAGCCAGGACCAATGGTTTAGTGTGCTTGCCTAGGCATGGAGGAAACTAGGTATGTAATGGGGGTCTCCCATCCACAGACGAACCGCGGCTTAATCTAATGAGTTGCTGTTATTATTTAGCCACCAGCTCCTCCACGAGGCCGGGACTCTTAATCTTTTATTCTAAATTTGTACAGTCCAGCCAAAGATTGTCTTAAAAATATTAGTGAAAATAACGCTATTGTTACTTTCTAATTAGCAATATTGTAAAAGAGCTGTATTCTAATTTAGGAGTACAATAAAGTATTTTCTATCGGCAGCTTGTATTATGCGTACTTTAAGGTTCCCCTGGTAATGCAGGGTAACCGAGTGGTCGCATTATGCGACAGTAGCGCTCTCCGGGCCAAGTGGCCGCACGGAGGTACTATATGTATTGCGCAAGACCTGTATATAAAACACCAGTGGATTTAGTTTTACGAGAAATATTTTAAACAGATGTAATGGCCTTACATGAAAAAGCATATGAGAAAGCAGAAATATGTTTTTATTTAATTTCTTATTCTAGAATTGTGTGGGTTTTATAGAATGTTTGAGCGATAGTTATTGCCCGTGTGAATGACAGAAAATGGTAACAGACAGAATGACCGCCAGAAAAACAAAGTTACTTTGTTATTAGTATAGCTAGCCCCTATTGTCCTGCTACTTGGCAAAGTCCTCCCTCCATTCCTTCCGACGGTCACGATTATGAGCTGCTGCTTTCCAAATCTCAAGGAAGACATCCAGTTCGTACCGCTGTCACCTTCGTGGTCTGCCGCGACCCCGTGTCACTGTTTCAGGGCACCAATCAGAACATACTCTTTTCTTTTCCAAAAGTGGTCATTAATCCCTACCTTCACACATCACACGTATATCGACATAATATCTACATATAACTACCACTTACACGGTCTAAAAGCCACCTACCTACTACCTACCTATATCGTTCCATATCCGAATCACTTCGTCACGTAAGATGAAAGCATATATCAAACGGTATCAAAGGATCTACGGGGCCCTAATCAGGTGTATAGCTCACTAATGATCCGATCTCAGCGCTAATCCTGTCCCAGGCAGGCGGGGCAGGGCCATTTTTTCTCCTTAATCCCTTCATTAACGGTGCTTACAGGTTTCCAAACACTGTATCGTCCAGGTATTGTTTGTTGATGGTTTAGTGACGTGCAATTGGTTTGGGAGCGTCTAATTGTTTTATGTAATGTCTAGTTGGGCGTTTATTTACGAGAAAACTGTATAAAATGAGTACGAATGGGATTTTATTGATTGAAATTTTAATTCCTCGTTTATTTAGTGGTCGCAAGCGCTATTGCTAGCATGACGTATTAAGTTTTATTTTAAGTTCAGGATTTTTTTCTTCGGGAAAACTGTTATTGCGTTCTTCCACTAGGAATTTCTTTGCATCACAGAGAAATCAAAATCAAAATATTTTTATTTCACATAGGCTACATGGGCACTTGTAAAACGTCGACAAAAAGGTGCTCGGTTCGGGTTGGTCGTTTCCTATGGAGAAGAACCGGCAAGAAACTTCATGGTTACTCTTTTAAAAAAAATATCAAAAAATTACTTAGTTAGAACTCATTAAAGTTGGAGAGTGGGGGCTTACTACGTCACAAGTAGGTATAAAACTTACCTACATATGACGTCATGCGCCATTTCAATTCAATATATCTCCGTAATTTTATGACCACGTGAAAAAAGAAAAAATACGTGTCCAATACTTTTCAATAAACTACCCGACGGACAAAGAAAAAAAAAATAGGTTTATCCCTATTGTACTATGTTAAAACTAAGCAACTTGGTCTTCAGAACATTCAAGTAGTAAGATATTTCGTCTTGATTACCTGTATCTATTAAGTATCATTCAATTTTTGTTTTATTATAAACTAGCTGTCCCGCGCAACTTCGTCTGCGTCAAATTTTCCCCGTTTTCGCAACAATTTTCATTGCTGTTCCGCTCCTATTGGTCGTAGCGTGATGATATATAACCTATGTCCTTCCCCAGGTTGAAATCTATCTTCTTGCCAAATTTCATTAAGATCCGATCAGCCGTTTAGTCGTGAAAAGGTAACAAACAAACAAACATACAAACAAACAAACAGAGTGACATTCGCATTTATAATATTATAAGTATATAAGTATTATAAGTATATAAGTATATAAGTATATATAAGTATATAAGTATAAGTATAAGTATGGATTGGGTAATTGAAAAGTCTACTAAGGCCGTTCATTGTGCCATCCTATAATAATTTCTATACATTTTGTATCTGTTATTATCATGTAAAAACATAAGAAGAGTATACTATTCTGGTTAACTTATTTTTTTGTACCTACTCATAAGATGAGAAATCGTCCTACGAGACGATCGTTAAACCACAACTAATTGATAGTTATCAATGACACTGGAAACGGGATATTTACCGCGTTTGTGTTTGTGCTAATGCCCAAGTCAGTTAAAAACTTATAAAAGACTAGCTGCTGTCCGCGCCTTCGTTCGCGTGGAAATTTTTATGGGTTTTAGGGGTATGAAAATAGATGTTGGCCAATTCTCAGACCTACCCGATATGCACACAAAATTTCATACAAATCGGTTCAGCCGTTTCAGAGGAGTTTGGTTACAAACACCGTGACACGAGAATTTTATACAAGGTATTGTTTTGCATCCTCGTCAAATTCAAGGAGATAACTATGCTAATAATTATCGTACCAATCAATAATAAAATGGGTAAGTAATTTTTATTTTATTTCTTTTTTACGGAAATCGGTAAGTGTGAACCACCCTTGTTTTAAACGCGGCCCGTCTGATTCTTGCCTTATAACCTCGCTTACACACATAATAACAATCTCAAACGTTTATCCGATAATTTCTTAGTCCCTAAACCACGTTAAGGGGGTTATTCTGAAATACTGACAAACTTAAACAACCAAAAAAATCAGCGTTTATTATTAATTAACGAGGTAACGTAATTTTAATTGATTATTTATGTCTTTCGTCACCACCTGAAATTTGACGAGGTTGCAAAACAACACCTTGTATATGAGAAGAGATAGTTATTATAAATAAGTTCTTAGAAAAAGGAATCGAAAGTAGAGTGTTATAGTTAATACTTCTTCTAATGAGTGGTTGTAACATGATATCATAGTAATAAACCGAAACAAAACAAATTAGAAGCTATGCTTTTTACAAATATAGATATTTCTCTTCAAGAAAGGATATTTTAGAAATAAGCATAGTAAAACGTAGAACATTTATTTTAATTGATTTATTGTTTAAATTTTGAATAGTTTTCGATGTAGAATTAGATTAAAATTTATAGTTACTTATAGTAATCAAAGAAAATGTAACCGTAACAGCAGTAAAAACGACTAATGATTAAAAAGATCTAGTCAGTTACCCGACACTACCCAGACTGGGTCGATTTGTGAGCCAGTCTGGGTGTTAGTCCGACCGGATTTTGCTCCTGCCAAAAAAAAAAAACCATGATATCATAAAGGGTGTAAAACACCTCTTAACGAAGCCGAAAGGCACTGGTTCTCCCTGTCATTGCGATCATTTTTTTGTTCTACAGCATACCTGGGAACCTTCTAGTTACGGAGATATTAGGGGTCAAAGCTCCAACTTTTTGACAAGTATTTTTTAAACACAAGTTTTTAATGTAAGATTTTTACTTTAAACACCTCCACGACCCCCGTACTATTCAATCCGTCCATCAGCACAATGTTTTGAGTGCGTAACATTGAGTTCTACCTCAAAACATGATTTTACACCCCCCAAAAAAATGTCGTTTCCCAGCAATAATTTTTGCGTAAAGTTACTTAGTTTCATGTACAGAATGCTTGGTTGACGGCTTCGTGATGAGGTGATTTACACGGTGTAGGAACCTAATAGTTCCTCTAAATGCAACAAATGGCATATGAGCCCATACCTCTTTGATTACTAGTCTGACTTCTTCGCCATTGAGCTATTAGAATTTGAACATTTAAACTGTTTCCACTCCATATTTCTTTTTCACTCGCAGTCAGTCTAGAAATAAACAAAATATATTTTATAAAACGGAATATCAACGTTTAAGTTAACTGACGCTTAAAAATCCCTGCATTAAGTAAATCCTGGTATTAGTACGCCCCTCTTGGTCCAGTATTTTGCCAGTAAAGGGGTCGGTATTAAGAGTATCAACATTTTTATATTCAACATAAGTACTCTATCTTTAATTTGAAGAGTCAATTTGTCTAGCAGCACATGAAAAGCGCTTTCATATACTTGTTTCAGTAGTTTTATTTTCTATTTTGTTCTTAGTTATGGTCGATACAGTTTTTGTAACGCAAAAATGAGTGGCTTTGGAATGACTATGTCTAAAATATAAGTTATTTAATTTGATTAAACCAAAAATCAAACAACCAATGAACTGTTACGTCATTTACCAAAATTCTACATTAGCCCGCGGTACGTTAGTCTAGGTTAACTTACATTTGAGACCACATTGAACGTCGACTCTGCACATATCGTCAAATTTATCCACCACCAATAATCCATCTATTACAAAAGCTTATTCAACCATCGGTTAAAGTTAATTCTGACAATCAAATCTATGAACGAGCGTCTCATTCCGGTCCGGTCCGGTCGGGCCCGCTAGAGTCCCGGCATTCGGACGAGCACGGCTGTAATATTTTATAGATATTGGACCGCGTTTTCTGTCATTATCGTAAAAGTAGCGTCAGCAAGAAAACTATTCCCTCTCCTCTATTACTTTCATAATACTTAAGTGGATCCGATACTTGCGTAAAGGAAATTGAATCATTTATTGTAACGGTATAATACTGCTTTATCAGATAGGTTTCGGATGAACATACCTATGATTGTTTACTACAAAAGATACGAGCTAACCCTTGCTCCGAGAGAATTGTATACGCCCCAATCATGCCGATATCAATATGTCCAATCAATTTCGTGTATACGATAAAATATTATTGGGCGGGAAAAAAGAGTAGTTTGGCCGATTGAAAAATTTTGGGAATACTCTTTTATTTTTGGTAATATTCAAATGGGTGTATAAATTATTTTACATGGCGATACACGTCAGATACACGTATAACCATGAAACTGTCGAGCGGTGCACAATAACACTGAATATTTCCGAACAATATTAAAATGAAATGCAATTTTAGTGGGTCAGTATTCGAAGACATAAATTGGTGGGTTAACCGCGTTCAGGTGGCCTCACCCATGAAATCAGAACTACAAAGTGGGTGGAACGTCAGGCGTCATGCGGTATGCGTCACACATTAATCTATGTACAGGGCGCGCCACTTGCAACTGTCCGACAAAATCCGCATGCGGTGGCCGACAGAGTAAAGCCCACCAAAAGCTGCTTTGAGTTTGTCCCTGAATGGATTAAAAGCACAAAGTTTGTTGAATGCAATTTTAAAATGAAACTTTTGTAAGCAAGTGCATTCTATTATGTAACAAGTTCATTTATTTTGTAAGCAGTAGGAGAGCAATATCGGAAAAGGGTTCTTTGTTTAGCTAGATTATGGCATGATAAAATGTTGTTGGCTACTAATATGAAACCTTCTTTTTCCGTTTTCCCATCTTCGTAAACGTTTATTACCAAAGCGAAATGGGTAAACATATATTCGGAAATTACTCACCGATACGTCAAGCATATTACATTCATATTTAGCAACAATAAAAACGTACATCAGCGCGATGTCATCTCAAAATCAAAAAGCTTTTAATTTTCTTTTTAGCGTGTTCGATAAAGTTTTTCCATTTGCTCCGATTCTTGTATCGGCGACATTTCCACGGGCAACTTTTTCATTTTCCCTACTCATGTTTCTTTAGGAGTGCTCTCCCCTTCTAGGCAGCCGCCTATTGTGCGATAAAAATATTGACATCGACTTTTCATCAGAAACCAAAATGTTCACGCAGATTATATCGTTCATTTGCATCAACACCTCGCTTTGTGGAGCGCTGATAACGTTATTGTTTAAAATAAATGAAATAAGTGAGTGAAATTGTATTCACTATGAATGTCCGCTTATCATTTTTCTGTTGCACTGCGGTCGGCTTTTTGTATTTTAATCGTTCTGCTAAACTCGTTGAATATGTTTGCATTATTGTACTCTCGATAAAATGCATTCGGGATTGGCTTAAATAAAATTATTAATAGTAATCTACTCAACTGGGTGCTGTAAATGTAATAAAATATATAAAGTAGACATTATCAGCCTGTAGTTGTTTCACCGAATAGAACGAAGGCCTATTTTGAAGACTAATATAAGAAATTATTGATAGATAATGTTTGGTCCAGTATTCTTGATTATATGGCAATATTTTATTGTATTATATTATTGGCAATATTTATGTCAATACGAACATAGCTAGGTAACTTACAACCAGTATTTTCTACATAAAATCATAAATTAGACATTACATTCATTTATGTAGTGTGTGACTAGATAAAGATCTAGTCAGCATATTTCCAGTTACCAATTTTTTTTAAATAAAAATCTTGGAGGCAAAAATTTCCATTCCATTTGGAATATTCTAGAAGCAGTTTATATGAAACTGGCTCTGTTTGAAGTCGCCATACTTGGGGGCAACTCATCACTTCTTACCGACCCCAACTATCCGGCGGAAAAATGATGTAGGAGCAAATAAGCTATAGTTTAAGTTAGGTTTGAGTTATACCTACTGTTGGCAGATAGTTTTAAGGGGTGTCACCTTGTTTCGCAGACAGATTTTTGACAGAATTTCGTTTCCCAGAAAATGTTTCACATAATATTTAGTCCCCGTATTTTTATTTCGAATATTTTTGTTTCGACTACTATTTACTTGAATGAAACTACATTTTACAGAAACACAATTCAAAGAATTTTACAATCAAATTTTTTTATTTGACCAACTTATCAACCAGCAGAATTATTTTTCAACGAATATTGTTTGTTCGATGTATGTTTCCATGATATTTTATTACAACGAAATTAATAACCTTAAATTAAAATATTGTCTTTAAAAGTCAATATGTTGTATACTACAAAAGTTAGTGACAAACGAATGGCTGCAAAACAGACTCCACGTGGTCTTGCTTGCCCTACCCCTAGAGTGTAATTTAAGCCCGTGTAGGCGCGGAGGGATGAGGCGGCCCGCGAGTTGAGGAGCAGGTGGTTTCTAAAGATCGCCGCCGCGGCTGAGGCTGGCGGGCTTGCCGGCCAGCAAGCCGAAGCTGCGGTGGTGAGCGTTAATACCATCTGCGACGATAAACTTGCGTGGGGCCGCCGGAGCCCCACAGCGCCGGAGCCGTGACAGAAACCTTGCCTGTTGCATGTTACATGCTTGCATGCATGCTGCAAGTTGCATGGTTGCTTGCATGCATGCTGCATGCAACAGGCATGGACACCATTAGTGAGAATCACAAGATTGTTTTCCTGCTTGACAATAATTTACCCGCATTATTTTTGTGAACCCGGTGTTGTAATTTTGTAGGAGGGTGGGTATGTATTTTTCAAAGGTTTGAATTTTAGAAACTGTCAGTCGATTAAAATGTTATTCTTCGTAATAAGTTTTATGTGAAACAAACAATATGTGGATAAATAATATTTGATTTGTTATTCTATGATATGAATATTCTAACATTAAATTTTATTTGAAACAAAAATCGATAATTTAAATTTCTTCAAAGTAAGTATTCTGCGTATTGATTATTCTATGAAATGATAATATGAGAAACAATTTATGTGAAACAAAATTCGATTAAACAATTAGCGATGAAACAACGCACAACCAGTTTTAAGGTCTTAATTATTTTTGGTTATTAGCTGTTGCCCGCTGTTGTTGAGGAGATCGTTGCTAAATAAAATTAGCCGCACGGGTCGATCCTTAAGGTTAAGCCGTGCTTGCCGAGGTTGGTCCGTGGATAGGTGACCGTAATTACATACCGAGTTTCCTCCGAGCCTCTGAAAGCACGTTAAACCGTTGGTCCCGGCTGTCATTTGTAGATCTTTGACAGTCGTTACGAGTAGTTGGAAGCCAAAAGTCTGACATCCAGTCTTACCAAGGGGTATCGTATTACCCAGTTACTGGGTTGTGGAGGTCAGATAGGCAGTCGCTTCATGTAAAATACTGGTAGTCAACTGCATCCGGTTAGACTGGAAGCCGACACCAAGATAGTTTGGGAAAAAGCTAGGCATATGATGATTAATTTATATTCCTATTTGAATCGGATTTTGTTAAAAATTTAAATTTGGGAACCCTTTACTATTCTCTAAAATAAAAGTAGCCTAAGTTAGTCCATGTAATATCAGTTATCTTAAAAATCTTTTCGATCTATCTTATCTTATCAGCTATGGTAAAAGTCCTGGTCAAAAGCGGTCCAGCCGTTTTGGAGACTAGCCGGAATAAACAGACAGACGGACAGACAGTCAAATCTTTTATAACTTTCATAATATACATTCAGTTAATTATGAAAGTTCATTTTTTTATGGAGTTCATGATGTAATTACAAACAGACACTTCAATTTTAGTTTTTGTATAGATGTGGCGCTTGGTAGATATTGACACTATGATCTTTTGACTTCTAACTTTTCCGACTTTTGACAGTTGTGTAGCTGTCACTGAGCCATCCATATTTAACTATAAAATAAATACCAATAATCTATTAACTTTCAATGCCTTTTGACTAACTTTTCTCCAAAACTAATCCAAATCCTATCAAAGTTTTTAAATGTAAATGATATCAAAATGTAGTCTGGTGTGTAGTAATAATAACTTTTAAATATATATATGTAGAATTGTAGTGTTTTGAATATATCTATTTTTTTTAATATTTTTTGTTTAGCTAGATTTACTAACAAAAATTGTCCTGTCTTTTCAGCTACTACCTATAACTAGATAACTACCACAAAGTGCAAAGTTCGACAGCTCACCTTGCTGCATTGCCGTTACACATGACGCTGGCAGAATAGTCGACATCGGCTCAGTTGCCATAAGAGAAAAAAAAAACAATAGTGACATTTCTATCAGTAATAGCATACTTACATAAGATCAAACCTTTATTCACCAAAGGGTTAAACAGAAGTGCACCTAATGTAGTTGTCGCGCTTGCAACCGCTAGATGAAGGCGGACAGCCCTGTGTGCAGATAATGCATGGAGGCGGAAGAAACACCACAGCACGTACTCATGGAGTGCAGAAGCGTGGCAGATCAACGGGTACGGACTCTTCAACCGCCGGTATCGCTCCCGGAAGCCTGCAGCAGCCTGAAAAGACAGCTAGCTTTTTGGGAGGGCATGGGATGGTTGGTGTAACAAGATGATTTTTCATACGTACCTACAATGGCCCAATAAAGAGGCTAACTGCGGAAACAGCCCAGCTAACCTAACCTAAGGTGTTGTTTTGCATCCTCGTCAAAATTCAGGAAGTTACCACAAAATACATAAAAATTACGGTACCTAGTTAATTATTAATAAACGCCGTTTTTTTTGGTTGTTTAAGTTTGTCAGTATTTCAGAATAACCCCCTAACGTGGTTGAGGGAATAAGAAAATTTCAAATAAACGTGTGAGATTGTTTGTATGTGTGAAAGCGGGAAAAGATCAGACGGGCTACGTTTAAAACACGGGTGGTTCACACATACCGATTACCGTAAAAAAGAAAAAAAACCTACCCTTTTTATTATTGATTCGGGTCGAGAATCATTAGCATAGTAAAAATAAAAGCTTTTAATTACCTCCTTAAATTTGACGAGGATGCAAAACAACAGCCTGTAGAAAAACTAACCGCTCTCAATATTTACTGATGGTATAAGTTTTAAAACTTACTTGGTCACTAACACTATGCACTGGAAACGGAATATTTACCATGTTTACTTTTTGTTTCGAGTTTCGATACACATGAAAAAACATCATCATCATCAGCCTATAATGTTCCCACTACTGGGACACAGGCCTCCTCTCTATGTAATGTAATCCATCACGCGGGCCCAGTGCGGGTTGGTAGATGTCACATGTCTTCGATTTTTTTTAGTTCTAAGACATGCCAGTTTCCTCACGATGTTTTCTTTCACAGTTTTTGAGAGCATGGGTAATGAAATAAATTTCCTATAACACAAAGTAATGCGCCTGCCTGGGTCCGAACCCACGTCTTACTGCTCGTTAGTCGGGGCTTTCACCAGTGGGCCACCGCTGATCTCTAGTGAAAAAATATACAAATTATTTTTATTTACATGGTAAATATCCCGTTTCTAGTGTTTTTGATTGTAATGGTATGTTAGGTGGCTGCACGATTCGGTAATGAAACATCGTAATAATAAATCCTACCATCAAATTAATTACTCACAGCCCAAGAACACTCAACGTACATTTTTACTCCAAAAAGCTCTCAAACTACAAACTATGAAGCGTCCGACATAGTCTCCGCTAGTCTCCACTCCTTTATGCCAGTACAAACATTCACATCAAAGTAAACATTCGTTTCTGACTGTACAAGGGCGAATTCCTCTGGAAACGATGGAACTTGTAATTTACGGGTTATGCACTACATCTACAAGTTTACGGTAAAACTCGACCGTGTAATAGTTAGTGAATTTTTATAGTTAATCAAGTTTTGGTTGCTTATTTTCGGATTAAATTAATTTACAGAATTTAGTATAAAACATGTACTTACGTCTTTTTAACCCCTCTTTTATTGTATTTCTGTGACATCGTAGCTCCTAAACAGATGTTTTTTTTTTTTAATTTATAACTTTTTTGATTTCGTTAATAAGCGAGGGTATGATTGGGAGTGGGACAGTCAAGACTAAAAAAAAATAATATAATTTTAAAAAGCATGAAATAAAAATTAAATCTAAGACAGCCCCGACACAAAAATCATATAACCTAAAGCGGCTATAACCCATAACCTATAACCTATCGTTTGCTTTTAACCACTAGAAATTTATATAAGCAGTCTGCAATACTACTCTCTTGCTGTATTAAAAAAAATAGCGAGTAAAAGTGTTTGTATTTACAGATTTTTTCATGTAATTAGACATTAACTATAAATTAAGTGAAGATTTCTATAGCTCTATAAACTCTAGAGATTACTTCTACAGTATTTAATAATATAGGTGAGTATAGCTGTCGAAAAAAATAAAAGTTACGATAAGGATCCAATCCACAAAACTACCAAAATTGAGTTAAGTGTACCAAGCAGACCGTAAAAGTTGATACTTTCGTACAGCAAAAAGGTTCCAGTGCAATACGAAAACATGACATTGTTCGTATTTCGTCGACATTGAACTTGATATCATTGACACGAGGTACGGTTAAGACGGACATTTATTATTAATCCACTAAAACAATCCAATCTTCATGGATCATTAGCGTGAAACAGTATTTATTGGTACTAGTTTAAAAGATATAATCTTAAAAGAGATCCAATTCAATTGGATCCTTTCTGATAATTATTGTTACTTCTAAAACCGATACATAATAAATCACTTAAACGATCTAAAATACTTGAAGCCTTTCTGTTAAATATTGTTAATAACTCATTAAACAGTATTGAAAACCTTAAAAAGAATCCAAAGGACATGAGTCACTTCTGATATATTTATTTGCATTTTTATTACATTAAATTTATACATATAACTAAAGAAATTCAAAGTACCAGAATCATCTAAAAAGTTACTGTGGATTGGATCCTTATCGTGTAACTACGTCCACTATAAGTTACGATTAAACAAAACAAAGTAACAGCAAAAAAGTGATCTGCAAAAATATCACAGAGGTAGATAGCTCTATAGAATAATCTTTATTATATACACCATAGAAATAGGTATCACTTTTCACACTAAACTACAAGTTAGTACTTATTATAAAACAAACTGAACAACAAAGAGCACCTTGTCACGTAATACACGCGTAAACCAGTCACAAAGCCATTCAATTTTATAAATATCTCAACACCTGGGAGCATGTACCCGCGGCCGTCATTTCATCAACTTTTAGAGCCGTGAATTCTCTATCCCACTTGGAAAACTTATCATTCAAGCGCACTCGAACTTCGTTTACTCTCCTAGGTATCTCTTCAAAGTTAGCACGTAGCGTTTTACACTAATGTGTACCTTAATGTCGAAGAAATAAAGTCTGACTGGAAGGATTACGTTGTGTGGTTTTTGTTTTGCAAACCTAAGACCTTTATAAGTGCAAGGAGTCATTTTTATGATTTGCTTGTTATCAGTGTTTTACGTATTCAGATCAAGATCATATTTTATTCACCTCGTTGAAACTTAAATGATCCAACTTATCTATAAATTATATAAAAAATATGTTGGTAAATCGGTCTAAGATTGATTGACTTCGACACCGTAAGACCGATCACCATGAAAGTTTGCATGTATGTTTTCATGGGAAAAGATTTTTATTCTGACCTCTACGCAGGAAAAGTTGCGTGCAAAAGTCTTACAAATAAATCCAGAAGTAGACAGAAGCTTTCAACAAAACACATTGCAAAGTTTTAGGTGTCTTTTTGGCCTTACTCAAAAAAGCTGGCTACGGATGAAATTGTACACGGATGGTCAAAAAAGCATGACAAAATTATGCAAAACATCATTTAATTAAACTAATCACGTGGTCAATCTCCGGATTATATCGCAGGATCGCATGTCCAACGCCCATTCGTTGCATAGGATTTGGATGTTATCTAAAATTGTTCCATTATGAAACCATGAATGCGTAACATACAATTAATAAGCATGTGACATAGGGTCACGATGTACTCATTAAATTACTTCTGAAAGTTATGTCACTGTTTGATTTTATTTCACACGTAGAATAGAATAGGTAATAGAATACTCTTAATGTACCTATACCATATTTTACAGACAACCTTTGAATGAATTACAGAGTGCAACAAACTAACCAACAAATATACACACAGCTATTATAACAGTAACATTGAGGTTCTTTAGAAAGTTCAGGTGCGACTACCAGCGTGTATGAACGAGCAGGAGGCGAAAGGAATAATAATATGTAATAAATTGTCCGCGTGCCGGAAAACCCGAAAATCGGAATACATATCGGTTAGAATAGAAGAGTTAGACAACTTTGCCAGGTCTCATTCACTTGACCATTCCTACAGCTGATATCTTAACGACTTTGGTGTCAAAGTCGCTAATTATGAGCCTTGGTAAAGTTATCTAGGTTTTTCCTAACCGATTTAAAAATATTTGCATGCTAACTTCCACTGAATTTAGCATACAAACCGATTTTCGGGTTATCAGCGGGGGGGATTAGCGGAAAGTTTTTGGTTTTCATGGTTAATTTGCGGTTAATTAACGCCTAATTATCCAGTACTTTATTTGTTTGCATGCTACATTTGCCATGTCAACTTCACGGAGGTGCCAAAACACCTACTTACCCCTTCCAGTAACTTTGAACCCACACTCCGTATTCCGATTCGAATCGCAAAGTTGGTAGCACGTTGTAATTCCGATGCACTTCCAAGATAACTTTCTAGATCGTGCGGGGGCCCAAACGACGTGACAAAGTTTCACCACCTCGTCCTTCAGATTGTAACATTGTATTTAAGCGTCCAAGAATTCCGGCAGTCTTAGAAATGAAAGGTATCCCGCCGGTGTCCCCATTGCTTTAGCGATGGACATTTTAGAACCGGGCTGTGCGTACCGTAAATGCCTTTGTATCTTCCCCTTAATTAATTTGTGAATGTGAGTTGGTGATTGGGTTCTTTTTCATATTTTTATGTTTCGTTGGAGTAAGAGACGAGTGCATTTTGATGTTTACCCTTTTTGAGGGGTTGTTTTCAGATGTCTGATATTTTGTGGGAAGGAATTTGAGTTATTTTATTCATTATTTGTGATCCTTAGCGACTGAAAAACTCAGGAAGTCACAGATTTTTCACGTTACCAATATTTGCAATGACAAATAAGAAAGGTTTTCAAGGATTGGGTGTCAGCAATTATAATTTCACTGCTAATCCATTTTCAGATCTTTTAATTTTTAATGTTCGAAGCATAACCGACTCAACATCAGTATGCGATTGATTGCACACATTGCACAAACTAAATTATGATTGTAGCTTATTACTTGATAATTCTAGGAACAAAATAATTGTTGTTAAATAATTTTTGGTTTGGTTAATATTAATGTTTACGAAAATTTTAATCTTATATTAGTGAATATTTTGGTAACTGTATTAAAACTTTATAATGGTGAGCTTTTAATTAAAATTGTTTTCGGAAAATATATTTTTACACTATGCTGGTTCTATCACCAAAGTGACATCAAGAACTTTTTTTTAAGCCCATAATTTCAATATGCCTAAGCATATAACTTGACGATCATATTGGAAATTGAATGTTGACCACACAATAGTAAATTAGGTTTAAGATGAAATGGAAAGCTTACTTTGATAAATTAATAATCATTCATATTTATTTGATAGTACTTTCGACCACACAACCTCTAACATACGAAAAATATAAGATAGTCTTTAAAACCCATGTTTATACAAGCTTGTTTAAACGACATACTTGTTACCAAAATTCTAAGAGTGTTTGTCGAGTGTGTCCCACAAAATGTGTAACAAGAGCGCTGCATAACCCGGAACGAAGCAGGCAAGACAAGCTTGACATCAAGTAAAAGGACTGGCCCATATTAGGACTGAGATAAGTGGGAGCTAGACGGGCAGATTTGCAGCGAATAAGTAGGCCAAAATTAATCCATACTACTCTGTCTGTCTGTTTGTTATGCCGCTGAACGGATTTGGATGAAATTTGGCACACGAATACACCGTACCCATTTGTATACATTTCTTGACTATAATACAATAAAATGATTGATTGATTGATTGAATACATTATATAGGTTGGTCCCGGCTGTCATTTGTAGAGCTTTGACAGTCGTTACGAGTAGTCAGAAGCCAAAAGTCTGACATCCAGTCTTACCAAGGGGTATCGTGTTACCCAGTTACTGGGTTGTGGACGTCAGATAAGGCAGTCGCTTCATGTAAAATACTGGTACTCAGCTTCATTTGGTTAGACTGGAAGCCGACCCCAAGATAGTTTGGAAAAAGGCTAGGCAGATGATGACCGGTAGTACATTCCCATGTGAATATTTCCGAACTCAAAAGATAGTTCGGTATTTAAAGTGTTTATCATTCCGATTTATTAAGTACCATTTATTTAGGTGACTTAAGACCTATCATTAGTTATGAAATGAAAATATATGTCCACGTTAAACATTTTTAGTGACCCATGGTATTACCACATTAATCAATAGATCGTCGATCTACTGGTGTGCTAACACCCTAAGCCAGTAAAGCCTTACTGTTCATATTTGTCTGCGAAAAACAGCTCTAATAATTCAAATCCATCAACCAAAGCAACCGCAAAATAAAACAATAAGACAGACACAGTAAGTCAATTCAGAATCAGTGGCACTTGTAGTACGCCGATTGTTTCACTCGCACATCGTTCTCTATTGCTAAGTCGAGACGACTGCATAAGCCACAGCTGACAACTCAGTTGGTCGGTCCCTTTCCAATTTGCGTTCGAATAAATGGAAACGCTCGAATCGCATAAATGAAAACGGTGGAACAAATTGATTTCTCACTCAAACAGAACCGTGCACAGAACAACCTTTTACACTTTCTATTTTCTCTTGTGTTCTAAAAATATGTTTTGTAGGGAATAATATGTGGGGACAATATGTAATGTAAAGTTTTGGAGAAATATTGGTAGTACTTTTTGTGAATTGGTTTTTTTTTACAAACAATAAAAAAAGTTCTTTTAGTCAACGTTTTGTTAGACTCAATAAAAATATAGCTGGATCTTTGTATAGTAAGAATTCTGATCTAGAAAATGGGCCATACTATATTTTACTACACGGGTTTCTTCAAATAAATGAAATAGACGCGTAGGGAAAAAAAACAGTAGACGTGAAGTCTCGGGTATAATACAGGTGACTCCAGGTGATAATAATAATAATAATAATATAATAATAATAATAATAAGTTTATTGTTCATAAAAGAAACATAACAGTTGTGGCATACAAATCGGTGAGCCACAAACTAAGCATCGCTTGTGTCTTGTGGCTCAGGAGTGCGAAATTATACAAATTAAAGCATTTAAATACAACAGTTTCTAATAAAACATTAGCATTATGAAGTAAGGACGTTTGAGTGATTTTATAATGTGCTCTGAATGCAATATGAACATTAAGTAATAAAAATAAAATTAAAATATAAACAATGTTTGCATATATTGGGCTTGTGTTATGGTGAGTGAGAGTGTGTGTGTGTGTTTATGTTCTTGTGAGTGTGCGTGTGTGGATGTGTGTGAGTGTGAGTGTGTGTGGCTGTTATATGTTATATCAAGGCTTCAGTGTCGTCGTATGACAATTTAAGGAGGGCTGATCTTAATATTTTTTTACAGGTGGTCGTTGAGGAGTCTCGTAAGTCGCAAATTTTACTTACTTTATTGTAGGTGTTAGGATGGGAATAGTTTGTACAGCGTCTAGCTAGTTCCGATTTTGTATTTGGTATAGGTACTCTGAACACCCGTTTGTTTAGTAAGTTATTGTATTCTGGGAGTTTTCTTACTGTTGCGTGATACTTAAGCGTTGCTTGAAGTATGAACATTTGTCGTACCCTAAGAACTTCAAACTCCTGGTAAATAAGGTCGGTGGGGAACCTGAAAGGTTTTTTTAGTGCAACCTTGATCAGTGCCCGTTGTGCTCTCTCTAATGTTATAAATGTAGTTTTACAGGCCCGTCCCCAAATACAGATGCAGTACTGCATGATTGACTGGCAGAGTGCATAGTAAACTGTTCGCAGTACATCAATAGGCGTGCAGTCTCGGAGTTTTTTCATTACATGAATCAGTTTTCGCACTCTGGAGGATAGGGCATAAATGTGGGATTTGTAAGTTAGGTTGTTATCTATTGTTATTCCAAGATATTTTATTGTGCCGGTACGTTCAAGGACTTTGCATGGGCATGTTTGGTGGGAACCGTTGTTGTGTTCTTGGGAGCAGGTGTGTATTTTTATGGACATAGTTGGGGATGGGCTGGAGGCACTGGTTTTAGAAAAAGCAATATATTTACTTTTACTGACATTTAATGTCAATAAATTAGTGTCTAGGGAGTATGCTATCTGAGAGAGACCCTGTTCCGCCAAACGATACACCCGTTCCCAATTCGGGCCGTGAAAGATGATGGCAGTGTCGTCGGCATAGCAAATCACGTCAGCGTTTCTGATTGGGAGGCTTACTACTTCGTTTATGTACAGCGTGAAAAGCGTTGGGCCAAGGGTACTGCCCTGCGGAACACCAAATGTGATAGGTAGCAAGCTACTTTGAAGGCTGCCTATTTTCGAGTATTGGTACCGCGAGGTTAAGTAGCTACGGAACCATTCTAGAGGTGTACCCCTTATTCCCGTAGCCTCTAACTTATTCAGAAGAAGCCCGGGAGACACGGTGTCGAATGCTTTTGCCAAATCAAGAAAAACACCGACACAGCATTTTCCATTTTCTATGTGGTGTGAAACTTGATTAGTCAATAGTGACACCGCGTCTTCAGTGGACTTTCCTCGTCGAAATCCGAATTGTCTGTTCGAGATTATTTTATTTTTGTCCAAAAAGTTAACCAATCGCTTATTGACAATTTTCTCTAGAATTTTAGAGACTATACTTAGCAAAGCAATAGGCCTGTAGTTTTCTGGCAAGTCTTTTAGACCACTTTTGTAGATAGGAGACACTGCAGCAACTTTCCAGGCATCGGGAAAGACACCTGTTCCAATGCTCAGATTAAATATGTGCGTAAGTGGTTTAATTAGGCTTTCTCTACAGTTTATGAGTAGTGGAACTGTTACCTGATCTGGCCCCGGTGCGCTATCTATTTTTAGGTTGCGTATTATGTTGGAGACTTCTTCTTCGTCTGTTGGGTGCAAGTAGAATGATTGTGAGTTAAAGCTCGGTGTTATGTGTGAATCTATTAGTGATTGGTGAGTGGTTGCTAGTTTGTCGAGGATTTTGTCAGCATGTTTTCCCCCTACAGAGACGAAATGCTGATTGCAGTTGTCTAGAGATGTTGTTGGAGATGTACTAGATGCGATTAAATTCGTTGATATATTTTGAGTGTTGCATTTTTTGGTCTTACAAATGTCTTTTATTGCTGTCCATAGTTTTTTGGGATTGTTCTGGTTACTTTCGATTTCTTTTCTGTTGTGTAATGTTCTAAGATTGCGGAGAAGCGTGTAAACAGAGTTCCTGTATCTGGTGTAAATTAATTGTTTTGTGTGGTCGTCGGGGTTGGCTTTGCAGTCTAGATGAAGTTTGTCACGATGCCGCATATATATATATTTTTTCTTTTTGTATATTGGCACCTTGTTTTTATATAGGTATATTTGTGCTTCTGTGTGCTGTGCTATGTCTTTTGTGTGCACTGAATAAATGATTTATCTATCTATCTTATCTCATATTTCATCGTTCGATTTTCAATCAAACACATCAGACAGTGTACCGTCGTATGTTTCGAACGGTTCATTAGAAAATTTTGTCCCTTCTCCATCCCGGCACCAGTCTAGCCAACCGCTACTTTCTGCCTGACGAGTAAGCTACCTTTTTACATCCCAACCAACACTGTACCTATTTCCCTAAAATATATAATATGTAAATCGGAACAAGGGTAAATGTACATTGGTAAATATGTATATGTATGTAAATTGAACTATACACAAGAACAAGACACAAACTAGTTGCCCAAGGCCCCGGCCTCACTTTAAGGACAGTAATTCCCTATTTACAAAACTTATATAACATCCGATAATTTTGGCAATAAATCAAACAACTTGTTAACTGAACGCCACAAGAAAATAAGTCCAAAATGTTCTCTACATAACACAATGTAAAAATAAGGGGTCTCTTTGTCGTTACGTGATCGTCAGGCTTGAGCCACGCACGAGCCGACCGCGTCCAACGAAGCGTTGACAAATGCGTAATTGAATTTTCAGCCACGATATTGTGTCCCTGTCAAAAAGATTTATACTTATAAACTGTATAATTCCTCTAGCTTAGCCTGTTCCGAACTATGTAGATGTCGGCTTCCCAGTCTAACCAGATGCAGCTGAATATCAGTTTTTTACATGGTGTGACTGCCTATGTGATCTCCATAACTCAGTTATACAAGGTGTTTGGTGCATCGTTTGCCAAATTGAAATGGTCGACTGGGGGGTCATCTGCTATCCTTTCAGACCCCTAAACACTTCTCATGCCCTGTGGATTTTTTGTCATAGACTCTTTATTGTTTTAGAAAAATAAAAAAAACAAATTTTACATTTTCATACAAGGAAATGCGACTTCGTACAACAACTGTGTAAATACGAAACAGATGTCGGGCCTGCATTCGCAATATGTAAAAAAATGTTAAAAATCCATTTTTTTTTATTTCTAATAACAAAAAACAGAGACAGGAGACAGATTTTACCTTATAAGAGTGAGATAACAGATTTAATAAGTTTTCAGGTAAGTTAAGCAAAAAAAAATTTTTGAGTCATAATTTGGAATTTAGTATTTTGTGACTCGATTCACAATTCTAGCGAATTTAGAAAGTAAAAAGATTTTTATGACATGTGGCACATCACTAGCAAGAGGATAGACTAGAAAATTTTTGAGGGAGTTGGAAGATCCCGGTCGCTTTTGTTTTTTTTTTATAGCCATGTAAATAGCTGTAACATGGACAGCTTTAATTAAAGTCCGAAATATTGCGAGTAAACTAAAAAAAAACTAGATGGCTAGTGTCACTAATTTTGAATTTAAAAGTACCGGAATATAATACACATCTAAATAAAATTAAAATTTAGAGTCTACTACTTATTTTTTTTTTTTACTTGTATGAAAATGTAAAATTTGGGTTTTTTTTTTATAAACCAATAAAAAGTCGATGAAAAAAAATCCACAGGGCATGAGATGTGTTTAGGGGTCTGAAAGGATAGTAGATGACCCCCCAGTCGACCATTTCAATTTGGCAAACGATGCACCAAACGCCCTGTATATACAACCTGTTTTTTTAATATCCCATAACTCTAGGGTTATATTCAGTAGGTAAAAATAATACTAAGACTCCTAGAATAAGCGGCCTAAAAATGCATAGTTTCGAAGATATCATCAATCATAATTTACTTAAGTCAAAAATTATCACCAGTATGACGAATCTTTACTTTTGCGAGGTTGCCAAACTTCGCAATAGTGTAGTAAAATAGTATTAGTTTCATTGATAAATACGAGTAATTCTTTTATTCAAACCAATAATTCATATTTAAAGCTAAGAAAATGCGAACGACAGAAAAAAATGAATTATGATTGAAACATAATTCATATGCCAGTTGATTCTTTGAAATGG
This sequence comes from Cerastis leucographa, assembly GCA_963082945.1. Classification (NCBI taxonomy): domain Eukaryota; kingdom Metazoa; phylum Arthropoda; class Insecta; order Lepidoptera; family Noctuidae; genus Cerastis; species Cerastis leucographa. Next base: position 9,535,820 of record OY720361.1, read on the forward strand.
TCTCAATCATATCCTAGAGTTATGGGATATCAAAAAAAACAGGTGGTATATGTCGTAGTGCGGTGTTTTTATTTCGTTAGACTCGGTTATCTTGTGGGCAGAACTGGGTTTCGTGCTATGAAAACACACACTACACAAAGTACACTGCTTTTATCGAACTAACAAATTACTTGAAATTACAATCCAACACAGTAACACTAGGCACCATGAATCGGGATACAGTTCCGGGACGTCTTAACTCCACCGCGACCTGACACTCGACTGCTTGCAGCGAACTCGAAACATCACGACTCTGTAGAAGCGCGCTTAGGTGTGGGTAGACTGGTAAGTAGGTCGCCTTTGGCGCGCTTTCCCGTTTCAATTTCTGTCCATACTAATGACTGACTCCGACATATATGTATATCTACTGGGAAATACTGGATACCCCTTGATAAGACACCCTGGTTGTCAGACTTTCGGGCCACTGACTACCCATAAGGACTGTCAAAGATTGACAAATAACAGTCGGGACCAACAGTTTAACGTGCTTCTCGGTACCTCGGTACCCATCCACGGACCAACCTAGGCGAGCACGGCTTAAGCTAAAGATCGATCTAAGCGGCTGTTATTATTTAGATACCATTTCCTCTTTTAAGGCAAATATATTAAAGAAAAATGGACAGGATTTAAGGTTCGCTCAATACAAGTCGTAAATAGTTGAAGCCTGTGGCCATTCATCCAAGTCCGGTATGATTGCGACGTTTTTTGTGTCGTTTCTCTACAAAATGGACTATCCAGAATGAATGATCGCCAAAGGAATGGTCGAGTGCTATCGCAAAATAGAAAATAATATGAAAAGAGTACTGGTATTTTAAATATCAATAAAGTTAGGTTGCACTGCTTTGAAAATGGTTGGTAGATTGCAAAAAACCATATTTGGTGACTGTTTAAAAATCTTAAAATAACTAACGGGTCAATGTTTCATTTAAAAAATAATCTTTAAAGTCAATCTTGACCCAGAAATTAATTTTGAATAGTATACACAAGGTGTTGTTTTGCAACCTCGTCAAATTTCAGGGGGTGGTCACGAAAGACATAAATAATCAATTAAAATTACGGTTCCTAGTTAATTATTAATAAACGCAGTTTTTTTTGGTTGTTTAAGTTTGTCAATATTTCAGAATAACCCCCTTAACGTGGTTTAGGGAATAAGAAATTATCAATTAAACGTTTGAGATTGTTTGTATGTGTGTAAGCGAGGTTATAGGGCAAGAACCAGACGGGCCGCGTTTAAAACACGGGTGGTTCACACTTACCGATTTCTGTAAATAAGAAAAAAAATAAAAATTACCTACCTATTTTATTATTGATTCGGAACGAGAAGCATTAGCATAGTTATATATATGATATATAAATATATACAAGGTGTTGTTTTGCATCCTTGTCAAATTACAACAAGGAGGTACATAGCTAATGATTCTTGTCCCGAATCAATAATAAAAAGGGTAGGTAATTTTTATTGTTTTTCTTATTAACGGAAATCGGTAAGAGTGAACCACCCGTGTTTTAAACGCGGTCCGTCTTGTTCTCGCCCTATAACCTCGCTTACACACATACAAACAATATCAAACATTTATTCGATAAATTCTTTTTCCCTAAACCATGGTAAGGCGGTTATTCTGAAATATTGACAAAACTAAACAACCAAAAAAATTAGCGTTTATTAATATTTAAGTAGGTACCGTAATTTTAGTTGATTATTTATGTCTTTTGTGACCACCTCCTGAAATTTGACGAGGATGCAAAACAACATCTTGTATACAGGGTGTAACGGAAAGGGTATAAACATACTTAAGGGTGTGCTACAGAGCATCAAACTGAACATATTTCTCGTCATAAAAAAAAAAATTCTACAAAAAAAATATCTGCTGCCCCATAGAAAATTGCAATACTTATTCGACCCAAATGTATGGGGCAGCTGATATTTTTTTTTGCTGCAAAACATGTTTTGTGATGAGAAACATGTTCAGTTTGATGGTCTGTAGCACACCCTTAAGTATGTATATACCCTTGCCGTTACACCCTGTATAAGCTTATACATATATCACGTATACACCGAGTACACGTCATACATGTATACGCTGAGCATACACTACAATAATTCATGTAATTGCCTAGCCCGTTATACGAAGATGAATGTGAACAGGAACAAATAATGTGCGCAGAGCACACGAATTAATTCCCCGTAAACGGATTCACGCTTACATGCTCTCAATTTTTTTTTATTATCTTCTCATATATTTTTTTTTACTATAAAAGAAAGTTTTTTTTAAAGGAGTTCGTGGCTAAATAACAGCAGCCGCACGGGTTGATCTTTATGGTTAAGCCGTGCTTGCCGAGGTTGGTCCGTGGATAGGTTACCTAAATAACATACCGAGTTTCCTCCGTGCCTCGGAAAGCACGTTAAGCCGTTGATCCCGGCTGTCATTTGTAGATCTTTGACAGCCGTAACGAGTAGTTATAGTTTGGGAAAACGCTAGGGAGATGATGATGTCTGTATTTTTTTTCTTAACGGTTTTAGTGACGGATGGGTAATCTTTTACATCATATTTAAGGATTTCTCCTAAGTCTATTTACAGCACCTGTTGTACAGCTAAATTTACGTGTATTTGTAAAAGGCGTAATAATATTATTTTTAAGCATACTTTGAATGAAACGCAATTTGACTTTGAGTCAAGTGTAAAGAGATGAGCACCTGCACATCTCTAACATTTCTCAGCAAGCATTTTACACCATTTTTTTTTTTAAATTGATGTGTAATTTGCTTGCTGCATTGCATTCTCTCGTTGTATACTTCCTGAATAACGTGAATTAATTATACATAGAATATAAATGAAGTAAACCTCTACACGTACCACAAATCGAACATCTTAAGCTCCAAAGAAAATCGAATTAACCGCCTAAATAAATAAGCACGCCATCCACCAATGAGCATGTTCGCTTTCCTTCGAATTTCGAAACGTAGACAAAATCGAATCGACAAATGTTCAGTCATGTATAAACCCACATTATTACTTGTCAATTCAAGTAACGAGATTCCGCTTACAGCCGATATTCGGAACAATTCAAGGCTGACCCGAATTTCTGAATGAGGAAAGCCTAGTCTCTCGAAAGCTTGAGGAGGCTTCACTTAATTGAAAGAGATCGCCCCACACTACTTCACGACGAGGGTGAACAAACTATGTGATGCCACTTGCTACTACTTGTGTGGGATGTGTGTTTTAAGCTTAAAAAGGGCAGCTGAGCCCTTTAAAATGTCTTGGTTGTTCGATTGTGTGTACGTTAGGATTTTGAACTGCATCGTTAGAAAACTTATACTGAACATTTTTGGTTTACAGACTAATTAAGCAAATTTAATGCAAACACAACTTGAACAACATTCTAATTTAAAATGGATTAAGTATGTAAAATAATAAATATTCATACGTAATTTAAAGTATCAAAGGGCTTTTGTATCTTGTTATTTTATACTTCGAATTAAAATAATAAGTTCAGTTCAAAGTTAAATTTAAAAAAAAACCACTTCGTTAAAATAAACACGTTATCAAAGCAATATAAAAGGCATGTAGTAAGTAAATACGTTTTAAATTAAATTCACATGAAAGCTGCTTAGGTTCAAGTAGAAGTTAATAAAGCAACTTAGTTTTCTATCAGTCAATGTTATTATTGAAATAAGTATAGGTACTTAGGGTTTCGTGCACAAAAAATAAAACCCTTGAAATTGGTAGCAAAATCCGATTCAAAAAGGGAAGTGAAATTTTTTATACAAAAATTACGAGAGGCAGGTTGCAGGCAATAGCAAGTCACTAATATATTTCTAGTGACTTTTTGCTATTAGATATTCGTAGAAGAAGTTACAATTATTGCAATTTTATGAGCCAATGACACAATGAAACTTAATTTATGGTCCATTCAAACACGGATAAATCCCGTCCGCCAATCAAATTTTAATATGTACAGAAGCTTTAAATTGATCCAATTTGTGGTCAGTTTTATTCATACTATACTTCTAAACTTTTTGGCTTTGTGCCAACTTGGCCTTATTTGTCTAGCCTTTGTCAGACGTAGGTATGTACTTAGCTTGTGATTTTGGGGTAAAACTTTTTGTATGTATTTTTATTTATAAAAAGCTTTTTTTAAAATAAGATCTTTTATATCCCTTTATATTTCATTTTGTTGCAAGTTGCATAATTTTTAAGATCTCTGGCACGGACAAATTACGAATTAGGCTTCCGGAAAGTTAGTAATATTTTATGTAACTTTATCTCCTGATATCTGAAAATTGGTCCACGGCACAAGTTAGCAGATATGCACGTTAACAGTACATACTAACTCTATTCGATGCCACGCATACATTTTGTCAAGCAGAAAATACGGCTCTGGGATTTTGGGCCTTAAGTATAATATCAGTGTCAAGTGATCTTGGTTCGATTGAACTTCAATACAATTTACGTATCGATACGACACATTAAATCCTTCATAGCCCAAAAATTGCAGCATAACTCTTCAATTCCCTCCAAATAAACTGCGATGCGCTACAAAAAATTGAGTGGCTCGTTTATATTTACGATTACATCAGATCGAATTACATACCTCGATATTTTCTTGTTCCAATATTATTTTATCAGAAGGGGGGCGGAGGTTCACTTCCGGGAGACGCTTATTCTTCAAAGCCTGTTTCGAGAGCAGATCGTAAAGTTTACGACCGTGAATGACAGTGCCCGGGTCAAACGGTCCTAGCCCGGCTACCAAACGGGAATTCCGTTTATAACACTATTCTGTGCTAAGATAAGACCCCGTAAGCCTCACGATGGCCTCGCCTCTAAGGTGCACAAGTTCGGTTATAGCGTGCAGATGGTACATAAATCTTTGAGAGAGATATTGGAGGTTGCCAGGCAAATAGAATTGCTATTATAAAGAGGTGGAACTCATTTCCCTTTCTTGTCTCAAATACTTATTAAAGGTTGTATCAGTCAATTCCTTTAACTGTATAGGTAGATTAAATTAGAAATGAGAAAAATCGTTTTCCTCAATATTTTATCCTTTGTCATTCGTAAATCTCTCTTGCTGACTATAGATATCCGATCGACTATACGATTGACCCGCAGAATAATTAATGATGCCTACGATATGAGTAGGATACTTAATAATAATAAAGGGAATAGTTAGGTAGGTACCTTAATATCTTATTGTCCTTTTTTTATTCATAATATTTGTGAATACTTTTTCTATAACACTGATCAGAATAATGTTCTTAAGATTCGTCCTTATTTATAGCTTTTATTAAATCTTTTATTATATCATCATCATCTGCCTAGTCTTCTCCTATGTTGGGGTCAGCTTACAGACCAACCGGATGCAGTAATACCAGTATTTTACATAGAGAGACTACCTATCTGACCTCCACAACCCAATCACGGGGTAACACGATACCCTTTAGTAAGACTGGCTGTCAGACTTCCGGGCTTCTGACTACCTGTAACGACTGTCAAAGATCTACAAATAACAGCTGGGCCCAAAAATTATCAACGTGCTTTCCGAGAGGGGTCTCGTTATATAATGGATGTTCACCAATTCATAGACCAACCTAGGCAAGCGGGGTTTCACCGTGAAGATCGACTCGTGTGGCTGTTAAAATTAGAATGTAATAGAAAAGAGCCATGAGGTCCTTATTTTTGGCTTTAATTTAACTTTTTCTTTTATTCTATTCACAAACACATTCAAATACTGCTCCTATCTCAAAATGAATCGATCGTTTGTGATAAAAAAGTAAGTTATTTGCTACACATAAGTCGTAAACGTCCATTAAGGTTACAAATTAGTTTTTATCGAGTAGGTACATTAGGCAAACAGCCGGTATCTCGCTCACGCAATCTGCTCCTAATGGTGCGTTAAGATGTGATTTAAACAACTCCATGACTTGATACAATTTGCTTCGAAGATTCGATTTTGACAACTGCAATGATGCGGCGGTTTATGTTCCAAATTGATCGCTTGCGAATACGTAAATTAGGCGCCATTTTGGATTGATTTATTCTTTTCATGATTTGTGTGCTTGTTTGTACTTATTTATTAACCGGTTCAACTTTTATGTTTGTATGATGTCAAATTAATTATTTATGAAAGGAAAAAAAAGCTCTATCAATAGAATACTTATGATTACAGGAGTTACCATAATCAATACGAAAAATCTCTGAAAATTTTGATTAGTTAAGTAAGAGAATATTGGAAGGGTATAGCTGAGGTCTTTGCTCAGCAGTAGAACAAACTAGGCCAAGGAAAAAAAGAAAGTCTTACTCGCTTTCTGAATTGAGAAATTGAACTTAAGAAATAACTTGTCATTTTAATTAATATTACTTTGACCCCTAGCCAGAACAGTTCAACGCTACAAACATACTAAAAGAGCTAGCACAACAAGTGTCGTATCGCAAAATATAATAAATAGAACACTCTTGTTCTGGATATCTAGAAGAAAGTACGTAGAGACTCAGAATGTTCCGTTTATCATAGACAACAAAAGTCTTCCCCTAACTCGTGGTAACCACAATCTTCAGAAACAAAACTTCCCCGATAAACGTTCTACCAAAAATCACGTCCCAATAATAAGAATGACTTAGCGGTATCTAATCGTCCGTAGACTACTTACATTCATATTCCCAACTCATTCATGTGTAGTACTGAGTACAGCTTGTTGAAACACTCTTGATGGGAAAAGTTTGGTTATTGTACTTATTGCACGCTTTTTGTTACGTGTGTGTGAAACTGAGCACCTGGCTACGGGATTTTGCTGAAGTTGTCTTGTATGTGTACGCTTTGGTAACTAATTCTTTTGGTAAAATGTTGGTTGTGTTTACGTTGTCATTAGTTTTGTTTGTAATGTGTTTGGTTGCTGTTTATTATGAAGTTCCGGCTAGGGGTCCGCCAAAGTTCACCTAAATTTTCAACTCCGATAATTGGAAATCCGAAAATGTTCTTCCTAACATTTTTCATCCTAACAATCACAATTCCTAACTACTCTGTCTCTAATGTTCATAATTCCGAAGCATTCAACTTCATAATGTCAGTAGTAATAAACAACTATTATACTTTTATTTGTTTTCCTATATTTTCTCAACATAACCATCTTTTACACTATTATTCAAAGTCATATCTTTTTTGTTTAGATTTCTTTTTTATTAATTAAAGCGTCTTCTTTAATTTTATTTATAGCGGTGTGTACCTGCAAAGATATCCATAGGTTAGGTTAGGTTAGAACTGTGACCAACTACGACTATGGTCGGTATACCTCTAAATTGGTCGCGAAATTTTTCTAAGTATTTTATTCATAGTGGGGGCACTATAACTATCATCTTCTACCCACATATATTTTTTATTACACTTGGTAAATGTTTCTTTCTGAGTATGAGTGAAAATATTATGGTAATTATGTTTAGGGATAAAAGCGTTATGATAAAAAACATTAGGAGTTTAAATATTTGTACATTAATGATACCTATTATTAATTACAATTTTCGGAAATATGAGTGATCGCCGGTAGCACTACAAATAGTATGAATTGAAAACTTTAGGATGAAAAATTTTAGGAAGAGTGATCATTCGGATTACAAATCATTAGGAAGAACAATTTCGGGTAAAGAACTTTAGGTGAGCCAATATGGACCCTCCGGCTAGACCAGTTATCATCGTTTGCCTAGCCTTTTCCCAATGTTGGTTTCGACTTCCAGTCTAACCGGATGCAGCTGATTACGAGTATTTTACATGGGGCGGCTGCCTATCTGACCTCCAAACTCAGTTAGTACTAGGTAATACTAAACCCCTTGGTAAGACTGGTTGCCAGACTTGCGGACCACTGACTTCCTGACGACTGTCAAAGATCTGCAAATTACAGCCGGGACCAACGGCTTATCGTGCTTTCCGAGGCAGGGAGGAAGCTCGGTATGTTAATGGGTGGTCACCCAAATACAGACCAACCTAGGCAAGCGTGTTCCGGCTCGACTAGATGAAGGAGCAGTTTTACTTAGAGTAACGTGGAACTCAATCAGTTCGATGTGATAATGCAATTTTGTTTTTGGTTGCTCTTTGCCGCTGCGGTTTGCAGTTGTGGAAATCTTTAGAATCGTACCTTTTCTTTCTTTAAGCCCAGGTTCTAGAAATATGTTCCATCTGATGGTTTTGATTAAGATTTAAAAATATAAGTTTTTACCTATTAAATTATTTATTAGGTTTTATACCTACAAAAGTCGAATCTGATAGAAAAACACCAACATTTTCTTTTAATTTAAATTGGACTGCATAATAAACAGGCCGTAACCCCGTAAAGCTTCCATGGCAAAAGGATTTAAATATTAAAGTACTATAAACAACCCTAATGGATTACAGTAGTTGCAGAGCCGATAATCCCTTCACGTGGGGTGATACCTACAAAACTTTATTTCTGACATGTAGGTAGGGAATCGATTTGGGAGTATGTCTGCACACGAGCGATTGAGTCGCGCGACTTATCACTGTCAGGCGTTTTGAGGCTACATGACATGTGCAGGCACTTACAACGCCCCTCAAAATATGGCCGGCAGCTTGGATTGTGGGTTCATTTTTAGGGTTCCGTACCCAAAGGGTCAAACGGGACCCTATTACTTCGCTGTTCGTCTGTCACCAGGCTGTATCTCATGAACCGTGATAGTTAGCCAGTTGAAATTTCTACAGATTATGTATTTCTGTTGCCGCTATAACAAAAAGTACTAAAAACAGAATAAAATAAATATTTAAGGGGCTTATAGTATCTGCCTACTACAGACACTTTATACTCACACTTATCATCCATATTCATACTTTTATTGGTTTTCCATTAGCATATTACGATTTGTTTCATTTTTATAAATATTTTCTTAGTTTTCTTTGTTGTGACATTGTTTACATCGAACTTGTCAGCTGTCATTTACTTTTATTTTTAATTGTTACCAACCAAACTCTCTATGAAGGTTTCATTTAGATTATATATTACTAAAAATTATTATCATCAATTCGTCAGTTCAATTGTTGTATTTTTAAGATTTGCTGTGTAAAGAAATTCTGAGTTATATTTATAAAAATATTATGTGCAAGGTTTTTGACCAATTGTTACTGGCTGCTTTGAATACTGGCAGGTTGCGTCTTACTAGAGCGCAGCAGTTTTGAATTTGAGAAAGAAATTTGAAGAAAGAAACGGAAGATCAGGGTATAAAAGGGATTTTTGACGGATGCCCTGGTTCAGTCTGGAGACGAGAAATGAGTATAGTCTGAAATCAAGAAAACAGCTAAGTCTACAGTTTGGAGTCAAGATCTGTCATATCTTGAGTTTTGAGCACAGCCTGGTGGAGTCAAGGAGCAGTCTTCGTTTGGTGCTGCCGTGGCTGCTGCTAGCTGCTGTGAGGAAGCTGCTCTGCGAACTGACGAGCCTGGTACTGGGGCTCGGTACGTGTCTGCTGGAAGCTGCTCTGTGAACTGACGAGCCTGGCACTGGGGCTCGGTACGTGTCTGCTGGAAGCTGCTCTGTGAGCTGACGAGCCTGGCACTTGGGCGGTACGTGTCTGCTGGTGGGTCCTGCCAAGCCGCCCTACATCAAGTTCGTCGTGGTCAAGCTCATTTTGATCAAGCCGGCTTTCTACATCTGGATGTTTGTCTTCAGTTACTATCACACTCAGTGATTTGTGGAGACATTCAAATCGTTCCTGGTTAACCTGCCCTTCATTTTTTTAATAATTTATTGTATTTTTCATATCATCATTTATTAAATTCATTTTCCCCTAATAACCTATTTTAATGTACAAATCTGTTTACTTCTTTTATGACGAGGAGCAAGCACGTTTGTTACAAGCTCCCATACAAAAAAGTTTTTTTTTTTATTTTTCGTTATAATAAATAATTGTACGGAACCCTTCGTGCGCGAGTCTGAGTCGCACTTGGCCAGTTTTTTAATGTAGTAAATTAGTAGCTTGTTAAACGTTTTATAGAAATTATGTTTGAATAAAACTACTGCCTCAGTCGAGTGGTCACAAGCGCGAATGCTAAGCTCATATTCAGCAGTCACTCCTGGTAATTAGGATCTCCTGGTACCCGGGACCTCATAGTTCTGGTTTCGATTCCCGGGTTGGGCAAAGTGTTATTCGGTTTTTCCACTCGCAGGTCTGCTGGAAGAAATTTCTTTAGAAATAAGCAGTACCTTTGTGCTCTTGTATCTTAATGTATTATCCTGTTAAGTTTTTTGTGTGTACATAAATAAATAAATAAATAAATAAATAAGGTATTTAGCTCTGTAGCAGTAGCTGTTCTCGGTGTCTGGAGTTTGTGCCTGGTTGATGGGAAAAGGCTCGACTCGAATTATTTGTTTCTTAAAACATAACTCGCAAAACGTGGATGAACTATTCAAATAAAATCAAATCAAAATCATTTATTTCAAGTAGGCCAGTTACAGGCACTTTTGAATAGTCAATAACAATAAAAATGAAGTGAATGTCTGGGACTCTAACTTAGAGTCCCAGTCACAAGACATAATAACTGTGGAAGTACTGTATTTGCCCATTCCAAAGCGTAGATCTCTATGAAGAAGAATGGGGAAGAAACTCCATTAGGTAGACCTCTGCCTAATCCTTCGGGGATTGCAGGCGTGATGTTATGAATAAAACTGCAAAAACGCGATAGAAAAGGAAACGTTTGCGTCAGATAGTTCAGCAATTTTCCTAATAACCTACCTACCTATAAATCATTATCATCATGGCTATCAGCGGGAAAACATCCACTTCGAAACTTTAGCCCCCTATACTGTTCCTCCAACCAGTCGTAACTAATAGTCTACAGGGAAATAATGCAAGAAACGTATCAGAAATTTATTTCTCTACTATTGTAATAGTTTCCAGCCCCTGTTTCTTCTTATCTCCCCTTTGTCCTGCGTTTATTCGTACGTGCAACCATACCACTTAGTCGTCGATTGGTAACTGACATTCCCCCGATGTTGTGACCCGATGCCATTGATTTTTAATTTATTTTGAAGTGAAAACTTCTTTAGCGGCGTTGTGCACTTTTGTGATGGGTAAAAAATGTTAAACTCGCGTCAGGACACGTGACCGTCAGATTTTGTTATGTTATGAAGGAATTTAAACTTTATGACATCTGTCATTGAGTTTGGGTTTCCAAAACTGGATAATTATCTTATGCACAAACAAAACCTTCGGTTTCTCCAAAGAGGTAAAATTCGTAAGACCGATTGTAATAGTTCTGAAGTGTTACATTTTTAATGTAATAGGTATAAATAGTCATGTTTGTGTACGATAGCGCAATAAATGAATATTGTATGTTATCACTTATATGTTAGTACTTTTATACTGATAATTAAAGCAATTCGTGCAAAATTATTCCCTAACCATTCCAAAATATCAAAAATGCACAACGTTAATATTAACGTTTTCACTTCTGCCGGCACTCCCGGAGTGCAACCCGTTTTTTTATTGTAGAAGGTGGCTTGTGTGATTGCGTGTACACGTCTGCTTGTTTTCTGGTACAAAGGTGTAGTGCGCGATACAGATTCATTCATCTTAAGTAAATATAGTCCTTCTTTTTAGGGTTCCGTACCCAAAGGGACAAATGGTACCCTATTACCTACTGAGACTTCGCTGTCCGTCCGTCCGTTCGTCCGCCCGTCTGTCATCAGGCTGTATCTCATGAACCGTGATAATTAGCCAATTGAAATTTCTACAGATTATTGTATTTCTGTTGCCGCTATAACAACAAATACTAAATACAGAATAAAATAAATATTTAAGGGGGCTCCCATATAAAAAAGTGATTTTTTTGCTCGTTTTTATACATAATGGTACGGAACCCTACGTGCCCAAATCGGATTCGCACTTGGCCGGTTTTTTTTTATTGTAGAAGGTGGCTTGTGTGATTGGGTGTACTGGTCTGCTTGTTTACTGGTACAAAGATGCAGTGCACAATGCATATTCAGTCATCTGAAATTAATATAGTTCTTGTTTTTTATAAAAAGTGACTAAATAATACTAGACTCTCCTTGCGAGTGCTTAGCATGAGGTCCTGGGTTCGTGTCCCAGGTCGGGCAAAGTGTAATTGGATTTTCCATCAGGAATTTCTCAATAGCAGGCATGGAGTCTGGATTTGTGCCCGGTTGATGGCAATAGGCTTGCCTCCTATTGGGACATGGGACTTAAACATAACTGGCGAAATGTGTACTATTAGGTGAACTTCTGTCTTACCGGAGGTTCTTTTTTTAAAAGAACAATGACTTCTAAGGTAAAATCGTACCGTGCGCATGCGACATTTTCAGCTTTGCCTCTAAAATGGCAAAGCTTCTGAAATGCCTCTTGTCTTACATTATGTCCATAGGCGCTGGTGATAAAGTTTTTTTTTTAAGGCTGGCTGCTTGCTAGTTTGTTATTGTGATAAGTTTATTAAGAATTTGTATTAAAGTTTTTATTCTGTCCACTCGCTGATTCAACTGTATCAGTCGTAGATTCGCAACTTCCAACTGCGGTCGGTTGGTTCTACACTGATTAATCTGAACTTAAGCTCCTACTCCTTATATCCTCCTTTTTTGAAACCAGTTTAAAACTACGACTTTTACATTCCAAAATACCTACAAAAAAAAATAAAGATGCACTTTTTGGATTTTAGTTTTCTCTTTTTCCAACGACCAATCGCATCAGTCTTAGATTCGCAGCAGACCCAACCCCCTACTGCGGTCGGTTGGTATTAATTGTGAAAGTTACTCGGTTGTTAGCTACACCAACTAATCTGAACGGTACGTGCTCTCCGCGTGCCACGCAACTGTGACGCACGGAAACTTCTTACTAATTTCCTGGGAAATTTCTAGAAAATATCACTGTTATTGTTTTGTAGTGAAAGATTGTGTTTGAAAATAATATGTCGTTGAAATATTATCAAAACGATTGTACTATATGCTAATAAGTGGTTTTTAGCAGTGTAACTACGATTAATTGTTGTTTCTTCATAGATTTTGGAAGCATGCATGAATTCAATAGGTGCAAATTGAGTTGTAATGCATTAATCATTGCGTGTTTTCTCAAAATAATAAAATTTTTCGCATTGTCAATGTATTTAAAATTAGCATTGCAAAATAAAGTAAAAGTTGAGAACTAGCTTCAATAATATTGTACTACAATATTCCTTTTCATCAATCCCTTTGAGCTATATTTGTATGAAAAGAAAAAAAAAAAAGGCACTAATACACAGCCCACAACAGCGCTTCAGCAAAACCGGCATCAATTTCACAATCTACGTTTGATTTTGCATCAAAAGCCTTGATCGCTTTTATACGCTGTATCAAAACGTAGATTGGTCAAAGGTACAATTTTTATTGAAATAAATAAAACTTCAAGCACATCATGTAAAGGCTCACTGACTATGCAAACATGTTTTACAATATTGAGTCTATAAAACTAAATAGAATGGTACTATCAAGCTAAGCAACACGGCAGTTGCACAACCAATCAATTGACTGAAATACTTTGTTCCAGCTGTCAAAACGTGGTCCTCCATTTTGTATAGAAACTTTGACGTTCCTAATTTGCTAAGTCATAAAATCTACTATTTATTGATTTCAAGGCAATACAATTCTAACTTTACAGTAAATATAAAATTAATCGGATTTTCAGGTCTTAAATAAAAAGTTTTAATAGAAGTTGTGTCTTGGAATTACTGTGCAACTTTACCTACTATTGGGAAGATTTTGAATGATCATGGTAGTGGGCATACGTTATTTTAGATTTACCCGTTACCATGTCATTCCAGTCATAAAACAAATTCAATTCGCTGCTCAGGTTTAAAGAAATTCTTGGAACAATGAAAATTGCGTATTTCATGACTATTTACTGAATGTGATCTTTTAGATTACATCGAGACCGGGGTTCCTATTTGTCCCTGTTTTCATTTGAAGCTGCATTCTGTTAATGTCACCCTAGTCCGTAATATGTAATAATATTGGCATTACCTTGTGAAAAGGAAGAAAAACACCTTTGGTGAGAGGATTTCTTTTTGTTCTTATTACAATATTAATTACTAGGTTTTGCCCGCGGTTTTGGTACGGTCAAAAATTATACCACGCGTATTACATATAGTTTATGATACTCGGATGATGATGATATATGCCTTCCAACTACTGAAAGATTTTTCAGAATTTGATCAGTAGGTAGTTCTAATGTTTCCTCCGACAACCAAATTACAAACCTAAAACCGTCAAAATATTTGTAGGTATATACATAGCTATATTAATTAAGAAAAACTTTTCTTGATTGGTATGCTTAATTGCTTATTGGTCTGTGTCTATTAACTGTTATTGGCTATCGTGCCTTTAAAAGAAATAAAGCTTTATTTACGAAAATAAATCCAGCTCTAAATTAATACTTTATCACGATTAAATTGGACTGCTTTCTTGTCTACGAATATACCTAGTTCTGATACTAAAGGTGTAGGATTTTAAAGATGCGATTGGATTTTCAAGATCAAGCCAGGTCAATAACTATGATCGTATTGATGAGATCAAAGTAAATTGCTTAAATTATTGTATTAATCTATTTACAAAAACTGTTTTAAAAGACTTTATAATACCATTGAAGTGAAATTTCTTATGCGACTTCCAACAAGGTGCGTTAAACGTTTAACGCTACCATGGAGAGAGAATAGAAAGAGACAGAGCGAGAGTAAATGCGTGGCACTCGAACGCATGCGTGTTTATTATTTATTACGAAGTTTCACTTCTTCCGCGCGGAGGGACTCCACGCACTATTTTAATGATGAAACAAGTACGTAAGGACCATAGCACGCGGAATTCTGACGTGTGCCTCCATGACAGCAAGGCGTAAATTTATTAATTTAATAATTCTGTATTATCAACAGTTCTCATTCACTTACATTTGCTAATTCTTTTCAAGTTTGCCAAGATTTTTATGAGAACCCTGTTACCACTAGCCAACTATGTCAGCTTCTCGAAATCAAACTGCCTAATAATAGTATTTCACAATAACCGACTATGCCGCCTACTAAAATGTTACTGTAGAGGCTGTGGATCCCCAGAGAGTTTTTAATCCAACCCCGAAACTTCCAGACACACATTAATGAGGAAATAATACCACATTACCTGCCCCTATTTCGTTCACCAAGTTAGATTGAATAAAAGGTTGTATACCTGTATTAGTGTCAAAAGTTTATGATTTAATTTCATTGCATTTATCCCAGGTTTTTAATTAAGTCGTGAAGGTTAGTTATTTCAATTTTCAGGTAAGCTTAAATTTTTGCCTTTTTTCGTTGGAGTTGACCTAATTTAATTTCTGGGGCAGTTTATATCTTTTATCAAGCTTAAATGTTGTTATTAAGGATTTCTGAGTACCTAATCATTTTATTAGTGGTTATATAAAGATGAGGTTTATGGTCATATACTTCATACCTACTATTTCATTGTGGAGCATAGCTTAGTTTCGCATAGCAATCTACACAATATTCGGTGAAGTTTTTTTAATGTGGCATTGTTGTCATCAAATTACAAGTGACTAAGCATAGCACAAGTATAATCATCCTATACGGTGTAATGCAGGTGCAAAAACTGGTCTACCGCAAAAAAAATAAGTTCATTAGATTTGCTTTACTAAATGTCAGTGATTGTGACATAGTTATGAAGATTTCAATTTACAGTCAATTTCAAGTGACAGTTTCATCGACAAATTTAAGTTAAACTTGACTTTTTCGATGAAACTGTTTTTTTAGGGATAAAGCTCGACTCAAGGCTACAATGGGGTCCTCATTTAATATCTCGTGTAGGACAACTGAGTTCAGCAGCATGTGCTGTCAGAATAATCCGTCAATTTACTGATGTAGATACCGCGAGGCTAGTTTATTTTAGTTATTTTCATAGTATTATATCATACGGTATTTTAGTATGGGGATGGGCTGCAGACATCGAGTCTGTATTTATTCTGCAGAAAACAGCTATCAGAGCCATATATTTCGATATGTGCGATTCTCTAAGAGAACTGTTTAAGGAAAGTAACATCATGACGGTACCTTGTCAATACATCTATGAAAACATCGAGTACGTTAGGAAAAATCTGCATAGTAAGTTAAGTTATCTTTTTTTCCTGTCCTTGTCCCATTCAACTTGGTGTCGGCGCAACACGTTTTCTTCTTCTTCTTCTTCTTCTCCCCTGTTAGATGTCACGGAATCATTTATTCCTCTCTCTTTCATATCATTCCTCACACCATCCATCTATCTATTCTATGGCCTTCCTGTCCCTCGGCATCCATCATCATCTGCCTAGCCTTTTTTTTGTAAAGATGGTCACCCATCACGTACCAACCTCGGCAAGCACTGTTATTAGTAAGCCACGAGCTCCTCTGTCCCTCTCCATCAACAACAACATTCATATCAACATTCATATCCATAATTTTTTTAGTCACATGCGTTTCATCCCTCGTCATTTCTTGTCCATACCAAGACAAACGATTGCATATGATCCTTAAAATCCTGATGCAAGCAATCTATGCTAATTTATTCCCAACAAAAAACACTGTAAAAACTAATTCAATAACTATTACCTAAGTTCCCAATCTCTATTATTAATGAGAAAATTGCGCTTCCCAAATGAGGCAGATTCAACATTGTTCCACCGCGCACCGCCCAATTTCACAGTGGAACGTACTCCTACAATTTATGACGGGACACGTGTGAAGCGGCCCGCGGTTTTAATATCTGCTGTAAATTAGTCTGAGCGAATGGATACTGCACAAATTGGCCTCCACTACGCTCTTATTTACTTTATTGTTTAGAAACGAAGGTTGATGTTATCGGTGTTATTTATATCTAACTGATGTGAAGTAATGTGATGAAACTTGTTTGTTTTTTATGATGCGAATTGTTGTGAGAGGAAACAGATGGGTTGGTAACACTATTGTTTAGTTTTGTTACTTTGTGTTTAGCTTATTCAGATTTGATTAAGCGGTAGCAATATCCAGATGTTTGCTATAATTCCGTGTTTAATTGACTTATAGCCAAGTTCTCTTCGAATTATGAGAACCATATAGTGAACCCTCTCTGCCGTTCATGAGATCTTCATCTTATAATAATATGTACTACGAAGTTTGGTGGTATGCCGCCAGAACTGCATCTGTCCAAATGCAATGCTTGTCGACATATTTTACCTAGATATTCTCCAGAATCTGATGACGTAGTTTCGTTAATGGAATGATAAACGGAGTTTCGTTAAGCCATAGAGGTCTCACTATGACTCATTTTAATCCGATAGGAACGTGTTGACAGCTCTTTGGAAAATAGCACTAGGTAATCGGGTCGATCAGCCAATCAGAAGCGGCGTACGGTAACGTAGGCACGTCTGATTGGCTTTAGGAGCCTTGCGCTGACCGGCGGATTAGCTAATGCAACTGGCCGGGTGCTGCTAAATCCAATGCTGTTGCCCCAAATTTCAGGCTTTGGACTAATTAGTTCGTGATTCAGTTTAGCGATTAGGTATGATTTCATTTAGCAATCTTCCTTACATTGTGGATTTCATCTGTCATAATGGGGGGCGTAAAATGGCCGCTCTAGCAGAATCATAATAGGATAAAAATAGTCGTAGACGCAGTTAATATTAAAAATTGCCACTTTGTGACCATTTTTACGAAATGTGAATGTGACGTAATTTATATTATTATTCTATTATGATTCTGCTAAACTGGCCATTTAAGGCCCACTGCTCTGTCTATTACGTTTTTAGTTTTCAGGGTTTATTCTGGTGATAATTAGCCAACAAATAAAATAAAAATTTAATGAATGAATTTAGATTAAGAATACATATTTACCTGCGGCCGTTGACTATTTAAAAATATTTTTGTTGCATCAAGCCAAGATATTGATTACACCACGTCCGTGAATTTTTGCCAGTTTTTTTATTTGCCACCCTATAACAATTGACCGTTGAACCAAACAATACACTCAACATATTTTATAAGACGTTTCTCACAACACTCATCCTTTCTAATTATGCATCCTCTTACAAAAGGAGACAAACACAACATTTAAAGCATACCTATTGTGTACTTTATACCCAAAAAGCTAACAACATCGTGCATAAACTGCTCTTACCCAGTGACCCGTCCAAAACCAGCCGCTAATCTAAATTGAACCATGTTATGAAGAACAAAAGGTGTGTTATCATTTGGTCGGATGGTCACGTCAACTCTTATTAAGTTCGCCTGCTAAGCTCCTTATCAGGCAGTGTATGGTAAAGATAAAGCGAACGCCAATGCCCGCTGTCTGCCGGAATGCATTCGGTGTAATCGCGTACAATGGTGATTTCGGTTTATTTGTTCTACGCTCCGTGTTGAGAAGATGTAATGTCGAGTGCTAAGTATAATTTGTCCGTTTTTGGAGCGTGTTTTTGAGATTCGTTTTGTAGTTTTCGTACATTGCTTCAACTGAAAGGTTACTTCAGTTTTATGTGATGTTTTGACTGTGTAATGTGAATTCAATGGGTTGACTACATGTTCAAGACTGTGTTGTTATTCCTTTCAAAACACCTTTTGGACTAAAATAAAACAATTTATCGCATAAATATTTACGTTTTAAACCCTAAATACCGCAAGTAGCACAACAAAAGTACTGCCACCACCAGTACCTGTCCGAGCGAGTAGGGCGGAAGACCATTTCTGGAGCTTTACTGCACGAAATTTGACAGGCCTTTCACCCCTCTTCGCCCCTAGCATTTCTCACCCCAATATTATTAAGCTGGCTTTTATCGCGCCCACCTCACCGCGTAAATTAATAGAGGTAATTGTGGCGTACAGTTTAAATGAGTAAAAACTGCTCGGAACATTCAATTATTCGGTTGGATTAAGGAAATATGGTTGAAGGGGGCGATTTTGTAAAAACCTTTGTTTTTGCTATGACTGCGTGATTATTGGGATTAATTAGTAGGGTGGGTAGGGTTTCTGGTGGATGTTAATTTGTGTTCATTGATTTATTAGTTGTTCTTATTATGTATGTAATAAGTATTTGTAGGCGTTAGGGGTTTCGATTAAATTACCGTTCCAACCAAACCCTACATTTAAAATTGAATTTTAGATTGGTACTACAAATCTAAATTACATAATTTTAACGTAATACTCCGCAACAAAAATCTTCGAGAAAAAGTTTCCTCCAATTTAAAAGTACGCAGGTAATGTAATTTTGTAAGTTAATTTCAATGCTTCTACGTCGTCCTAATTCGTTTAAACCGGGAACGCTCCCGAAGAATGTTATTGGGATTTTATGAATATTCAAACCAAGTAATCATGACGAGGTAAATACGATTAAAACGAGTCTGCTTTATTATTTAATTCTGTATTGGCAATCTTGAGGTAGTATACAATATAGACATAATGTGAAAAAGTCAATAAAAAATATTTTCGTAATTTCGCCATTCTCAGAAACATGCGAATTGATATTTTTAGTTGTTGTTTTACTTTCAGTTTTTGACTCAACATAAAATGTACCATTAATTTTAGATCTTTGTTTTTTTTTTTTTATAAACTGACATCTCATAAATAACTTGAACTATAATAAGCACTTTACCATATCATAATTGTTCCATTTGAGCTTTCTGGAGCGTTTACAATGAGTTTATATCTACCTATTATTTTTTTATTTTATCTCTTCATTAGCAAGCAACTTTCCCCAGACTTCATACTCACAATTAACTTAATGTGAATTTTAAAAGTTTCTTAACTAGGCACTTCAGGTCTGACGAAAGATATATTTCTTTTTGGCTCGTGTAAGACACGCAGTTTGCCTTATGAGAGAGTACTCTTATCTGCGGCTGCTTTTCTCCAGTTTTAATATAACTTAGTACTCATCCATTATGTCGAAATCAGCATTCAGCAGTCCTAACCTAACCTACTGAAATTACCAAATTACATTAAACTACTTGGGCGACTGAGCTCTGTTCGTGTGAAAATAGAGAAAACGAAGTTTCCGATCCAGATATGAGAACCTAGTAGATCGATTTTCGCCGCCATAAAACCCGTATTGCCACTTTATCGAAATCGTTAGAACCGTTTTCGAGTACGTGATTATAAATATAAACATACAAATATAGCTCATTTATACTATTAAAGGTATACTACGATACGATATATTTCCATAGCCGGTAAAAAGCAAAATTAAATAACATCGTTATCTACTTCCAGTAACTGTTACTGGTTGTTGTCGCTCCAAATGTAAAATGTCAAACATGGCAGTTACGCCATTTTGTTAATTATAGCATGACGAAGACTTGGAATTACATTTGTTTTGTGTACTACGTGAGATCGACAAACCGAATTGCGATTAACGCTTGTGCGACAAAACCTTACTGCAACTCGAAAGTTCGAATGCACACAAGTGCGACAAACTGAAGCTCGACGTTACGCTGATGTGACAAACTGGCTGACGACAAACAATAAAGGATGTAAAAGGACCTTTTACAAGGCGTTATCGAAGCATTATCTATGTGTACCCAGTGTTGCGCAATGTTACTTGGTAGAGGTACAGAATGTTTATACATACCTTACAGACTATCATACATACGATTAAATACAATTTGTGTTCGTAAATAAAACGTTTTTTTTTTTAAATATTGCCCCACACTAGGATTTTTTTCTTGTATCGTGGGTACGTTTACAAACATTTAAACTCACATACACAACTAGCCAGACCTGGAACAAATAACTGTAGGCCATACAAATATTTGTTCCGTACGGGGATCGAGCCCGCGACACGCAGCAGTCGATTGCTCAACCACTGCGCCAACCATGCCGTCAAAAGTACATACCTATGTGAGTCCTTAACACTTCACTTGTGCACTATGTCACTGCGTTCATGTCGCACTTGCTCGCGGAAGTGACGGAACACCACTCCCTGCAGCCAAAAGTCCTCTTTCAAGACGAGGTGCAGATAACACGTTGGTATTCGCACCATGAACGCCTTAAAGTTGAAGTTGCGGCGCGAGTCAAGCAGCTGCACTCTCGCCACGTACTTGGTCTTCTGGCGCACGTACTCCACGATGTCCTCCGCCGTAGTGGTGTAGCGTGGGCGGGAGATGTAAACTGGAGTGTTCGGCTTCGCGGCACGAATAGGCACGTTGGGCTCCGATGGAGCCATGCCGCAGCGGTTCTTGCTGGTTCATTGACGGCGCTTCCTCCTCAACACCGTCACGAAAACATAATCAGCCTGAATCGGTGCCTTTTCAGGCACGGGCTTCTCAGCAGGAACATACCGAGATTTTGCAGACGCTGCAGAAACAGCCAGCAGTGTCGCATGCGTTAGTCGAGCTTGGCTAGTGTCGAACTACTGGCGTGCTTCTGTCAAGCTTCAGTTTGTCGTGCTTACGTGTATTCGATTTATGATGAATCGCAGTTTTGTCGCACACTCGTTAATCGCGCATCCCTTTGTCGACCTCGCGTAAGGGTCAGCTCACACCGAGACGCGACGCTGCGCGCACGTTTTAAAGAGCGATTCAAAATTTAACCTTATTATCTTACGAAAAGATTCACATTTCCTTGTAAGAATACGTTGCACCACGCAGCGCTGCGCCGCGTGACGCCTGTAAAGAAATATGTATCCTTTTGTGTAGAAAATAAAGTTATATTTTGAATCGCTCTTTATAAGTGTGCGCGCAGCGTCGCTTCGAGTCGCGTCTCGGTGTGAACTGACCCTAATGCACTACAGTTTTTTTGTGCAATGTTACTTCTGATAACATAGATATAATTATAGTATAATAATATCTCTTTGAAGATTATCAACTTAACTATCCATGTGTTTAGCATTGTTGAAATCTTTCCAAATTCTTAACTAGGTAGTTTCGCAGACTTCTGAAGTGGGTATGCCGCATTCCTACATTCCTAAGTATCTTAGAGAGTAAGTAACTACGTCATCAAAGAATACGATTGTCATCCAAACTTATTTGAAACGTATGGGGAAATAAACAAGGAAATGAGAGATGTCATTTCTGTTACAAGTGTCATTTTCATGATATTCAGTGTTATGATAATGCCTTGTTGTAAATAAAATAAGGAAAATTGTATGTATGGAATATGTGCCAAGTAAAAGGACATGAACTTTTTTATTCCTGTGTGATTTTAGATAGGTTATATGGAGAACGCGGTGTTTCTCCTAGGTATGGTTGTTTCAATCTGATATGCTGATACATACTGATGATGATGATGATGCTGATACATTGCACACACAGGTTCTGAGTGTGGATCCTACCAACAGTTCAGCTTTTTCATTGGCTAGTTGCTCGCCACCTAGCATGCTTAAACAGACATAAAAAAAGATTAAGCAATACAGTTTTTTTTTTATTATTTTGCCGTAAGTGTCATACATTAATAGAAACGTAATAAAATTCATAATTTAATTGTGATATCTAGATCTTTTGCTTTTTTTTTATTTCTTATTATTTGTAGTAGATCGCAGTTTGTACGTGTTATTACTGGTAGTAAGAAAGGTAGCACGGGCAAGTCACGGGTGGTGCATTCTCGTCACGGTATTGCTTCACATTGAAATTGCCCTATATAAAAACGAGATCGGTTCTTCTACGCGGGCGATTGTCAGCCCAGACTTGAAGCCTTCTGCCTTGATAAGGATGAAGTTCCTGGGGATTCCGTAATCGGGCCTAGTTTCAAGATCTCGCCAAACACGCACTCTCCTTAAATCAGGATAAAAACCAAAGCAAAGTTCATCAGAAAACAGAACACGTGACCACTTAGTGTCGGTCTAGTACAAATGTGACAATCCAAAATTCACGACACTGGAACTCTAAACGGTATGCGCCCTTCTGTTATCATCTCCTGGTTGTTTGGACACTCATCACAACTTGATACAGGGACTAGAAACACTGACTAGCTGGCGAACTGAAATTTGAGGCTACCTTTCAACAAAACCCACATCTCTAGGCATAGGGATGCCTAGAGATGTGGGTTTTGTTGAAAGGTGGCCTTGCGTTAAGATACGACGTGACATAACTCTCAAAATGTACTTAAAAATCTGCATTTTTTTTTTAAAGTTTTGTAGTTTAAAAAAAATTGTTAAAGTTTGCGTGTTGCTTAGATTTTTTTTATGTGTGTAGTTTTATATTAGAACGCAGTTAAGAAACCCTTGGTTGTTTGACCAGTATTCTAGATCATAACATTACCTACATAAATACTTTTTAGCTAAACCTAATAAAAAAAAAATTTGAACTTCTGCTCAGCAAAGACAATCTCTCCACAATAAAAATAAAACCAAATTACACAACAATAAACCCAAATAAACAAAAGACGTAGGAACTTAGTAAACCGCTTTCACAATAAACTACATAAAATACCGCGATTATAGTCGTTTGAATAACAAAAGCAAGAACAATAAAGAATTATAAGATTCTATGTGAATTAAACTTTTTTTTTTCTCTTTTTTCTTAAGCCATAAACTTCGTGGAAGTTCTTAAAGGGAAACATTCGGAATCAGTACAAAGGCGACTTGATAATAACGCGCAACTCCATTCAGTGTACTGTAATCATCTTCCATTCCCAATTTCTGAAACTTTTTTCATCTTTGTTCACATCTGTTTGGGTGCTTTGGTAGCCATCTTTTGATTCTCGTGACGCTTTCTACTAAGACACTTTGTATACGGAATTACTTTGCAAAATATACCTTGGGATACTCCCTTGTTCGTCGGATGGAATTTCTCCAAAAAAAAAACGACCATTTCGATTGAAATCACGATTGATATCTCTTGCAAGCCAGAGGACTCTTTGTATATTCTCGTTATATTTTTTTTAAGTTGCAGAAAAATCACCGTCAAATTGTGCGTCAACACAAAAGGTTTTTTAGTGTAAAACAAGCGGGTGCTATACGCTAAATTGATTTGAGTAACTGTAATTTTGAGTTTACTAACGAAACTCTCTTTCTACATAAGGTTTTAGAATCGAAGAGTTCTAAGGATAATTCAGAAAACTTAAGCATACAATCTTACAAATGCATTGAAAGTTACCTGATCCTACAAAAATCTGCGGTTTTCTAAATTCGTCTTTACAGACATGAAGTCAATGTTCTTGACACATTGACGGCTCCGTCTCACGATGACTACATTGTAATAAGTACGAAAGTCGTTTGACAAGCAATCACGTTACTTCATAACACAATAGCTGGTAGCAACAGCGTGGCCGAAGTTTAATAGATTTTGTTCTAGAACTGGCAAGCATGAAATGCGAGAATCGCTTCCCTTCTGTTCTCAACAAATTCACAACAGATTTCAAGGGAATTGTTTTATTTTAATATTAAATACAGTTTAGAAGGAAGTTTGTGCTTGTGGCCTAATAGGTAAGAGCAGTTTGCTGCAAGCGTACGTGGTAAAGTCCAAAAGTTGCCGGCTTCCGTATAATGGTGGGCGACGGCGAATCCGTCGCCCTGGACCTGAAGAGGGCGTTATCAGCTCACTGCCGACGCCCAGTGCGTCTGCTGTGGGATGGAAAAGAGCTTGTGATCTCTCACTCCCTTTCCACAGCTTCCTTCTGGAACATGACGGTTAAACGGAAGGCTACCACCGCGTCCCAGGACTCTGTGCTGCCGACCATCGAGCGAACAACGGTCGGCAGCGACAGGTATCGTCCCACCTCGGTAACGAGGGCTCGGCGCGGCTCGTCCCACGTGGCACATTCCGCCAGCGTATGACGCGCCGTATCCTCCAGACAGTGGACACAGTGATGGCATCGCGCGTCCGGCGAGGTCAAGCCTCCTCCGCCACCATGACCTGTCAGAGCTGAGACCGGTGCAGCGTTATCTGTCACTGCACCAGCCTTTCTCCCCGATCCTTGGCGTCCTGGCGCCACTGATGTAGTGTCGCGAGGGCATTTTGCCTCCAGGTCGATGGCGAGGATCCGGCCAGTACACAAGCCGCCTCGTTGGAGATCGTGCGATATCCCCGTATGATCCTGACGGCTATCGCTCTCTCTATCTCTCTGCGGTTTGCGCAGGACTACGATAGTGCGGGCCGTCAGGTCCGTCGCCAATGCCAGGGCCCCATAAGGGCCATGGATTGCACGATCTCTAATTACAACCGCATACAGGAGTTGATGAGCCTAGGCATGCTTTACTTATCGTAGTCAAAGATGTCATCAGTCGCAAATGTCATAAACTATAACCACTGTGACTTGAAATGCAGCCCATTTTGCTCATTTTGCTTCATATAATGTTACTAAAATAACTAAAACCTAGTTACCAAGTTCTACGTAAATCGACTTTGTGAATGGAGAAAGCTTTTGAATGCAACGAGTGACTAGAATTGGACCTTTCATCTATAAATTCACTTAGCTTGCTGGTGTCAATTCCTAGGAACGTTGCCTTGACATAATTCTAAGTGACGAAGTGGATATAACTGAAAATCACATCTGTATTCCAAGGAAAAGTCAGTCAGAGGTGTATACCGAATGTACACTCACGTTTTGTCACTCTTGTTTACGTTCCACACATATGAACCTTATGCTATCAACCGTACATAAATTCAGTCTTTGAACAGCTACTGAGTTATTTCTGACAAAAATATCAATATATTAGAACTTTGCCAGACCCAATCGCCGTCGAACTATTTTGTATTTCTAAAGCGACTTTCAACATTACTGATTAAAAATTTTTGGAAGCTGATTTCAGTACACTTTATTTTAGTCTTCTCTAACATTGTTGTCACTGATAAAATTCCACTTTCTTTAGACTCTCAGGTGATTGAAACCAGGACCAAAATCGGAAATTCCACTGGCGATCATTGGACCAGAGAGGTCGTGTATCAGACATATAATAATAATGCTTAGATTTTACGAGCACAAAAAGATCGCAGACATTAAAACAAACACAATCATAGCAATAAACAATAAAACAAAGCTTTACTAAAGTTATGATTTTAATGTCCAAACCCAAATCTAGACCAGTACCAACTTAACAGTACTGAAATGAATAACTAAACCGAATGTGTAGGATTCTCACCTGCGGCTATATTATTTAGTATTCTATGGTCAAGGAACGCGTAAAACTGGGTTTTAGGTAGGACGTAAAACTATGAAAGAGAGATACATGAGCCGAAATATCAGATTAACAGACCCTTTATTTTTAACGATGTACGTTTCATAGAATCGCATTAAGTAGTCTATTATATTTTTAAGCACTTTTTTAAAGGCTTAAATTTTGCTTTAGTTAATCGGGACTGACTACTCAGTATGTATCCAATGATGGTACCTACTTTTCACTATGCTTGCCCCCAATAGCCATGAAAATTATACCCATGATGAAAAATATCGTTAAACAATTTGTTATTTTTATATCCTATAATTTTCATAAGCATTTGAGCTTACAAATCATAAAGCAAGTTAAAGTCGAAAGCGTTAATGTATTCTTAAACCCCACAAATGATTGCACCGACCTTCCTTTAAAACATAGCTCTTACTTCCAATCCAATAGCTCCCTATCGATTTTCATGACCTACAAATACAAATAAAAAATGGTAGCACTTAAAAGTTTAATATCAAGGATTCCTTCCTTAACGTATTCTCGTCTCAAACATGTCGGTGATTGGTCGAACAGGGCTGCAAGTGTCTACCTACGTGAGTCGGAAGCAAATTCATGGAACTAGGTACAGTTCGCAAAACTGATTAGTAGGTAGGCAGTGTTTTTCCCCTCTACTTGGAGTGAAAAATACTGGGCTTAATTTTTAATGCCGAGAAATGGAATGCAAGCAAATTATTACAACGAAATATTTTGACACGATCCAAAAACAAATGGCGCGTCTGCCTGAGAATTCTCGCGCATTCCGGAAGCTCTAACACTTCGACTGCCTATCTGACCTCCACGTCGCGAAGCATCTTGTTGTCAGACTGGTTGTCAGTTTTTCGGGCTACTAACCTGTACCGACTACAAATGACATGCGGGATCAACCGCTTAGCGTGCATTACGAGGCACGCAGGAAACTCGATGTAATGGGTTTGTCACCCATCCACGGACCAAGGCAAAACGTAACTTAACGAGAAGATCGACCCGAGCGGTTGTTACTTAGCCACGAGCTCCACTATGTGAGAGAAAAGTATTGAATAGAAAGGAAAATATTTAGTGAATTGAAACAATTTTCCGGCGTAATAACAAAGACAGTTGCTTGAATAATTTTTATTATGTTTACTGTGACCCCATATACTTTACTATTTTGTCGTTTGTACCTCCCGTACTTGTATCTAAAGTAAGTTTTACGTCGGATTTTACTACTGCAACGTGATTGATACAGTGTAGAATTACTTGGGGAGTCACTTTTATAGCGGCGTCTTTGTGAATAAGAATTGGCCTTGTTTAAAATTTTGAAGATGTTTCTGTTGTTACGGCGAAACTGTTCGGTACAATGTTTTATCGCGGACCGACTTGAACAGATACTAAAGAAATGTTTTTATTTTAAATAAATTATTATCGGGAACTTTTGGTATTTTTCTGAAAATATTTTCTTTTCGTACTTGTATTTTATTGTCGTTAGGCTTTTTTTGCTAAATTAAAGTCTGAATTCTGGGGGCATGTCTTAGGTGGTTTGCTCTTTACTACTTATTTCGATTCCAATTTAGAAATTCATGATCAAATCATCAATTTAGAAATCAAAAAAGAAGAAATCAAGAATCAAAAGACGTTCTATTTTACAGTGTCATTAGCACACCATATAATTTACGAAATAAAAACGCCTACTATCTTGTACACGTTTTCAAAATCAAAGAAAGTGTATTTTAACGACTAACAGAAAAACTAATTACACAACACAAGTTAGTGTTATTATTTAGCAACGTATTGTAATTATGGAAATCAGGTCAGTGTCACTGCTTTGCTAATGCGAAATTCTCGTTAAGCGCTAATTTATTGAATCTAATTGTGAGCAAAAACAGCAAGCTCTATTTCAACCTGCCAACTAACGATATTGAACGCGCATGATTTACATCCAAATTATATTTGTAGCAGGCTGTTGTAAAAACATCTGCTGTTTATTACATGCCTTTTGGCAATGAAATAAGAGTCAAAATGATGCGGACAAATTGTGGATGCGTCTCCGGACACTGACACCTCCATATATTAAAAACTGAAGTATCTGCCAGTGTTCGCAGTTGATCTGCAAATTGTTTATGCGAGTTTGGCTGATCCCTAACTGGTAAAAGAAATAAAGAGAAATAAGGACTACTGAGTTCACTGCCCGTTGGCCTCTTATCAATCTTATAACTCAGGGGCTAAGGGTTATAATTGGTCGACCGTCAGTGAGCGCGCCAAGTACATAGCAAAAATGTAAGTCGACGTGTATTTTGTTTGTTGATAAAATTCACCAAGTGCTTTGTTTTTTTCCTCACAAATCATAGCAGTCAGCTAAAGGAAAATGGCGGTCAATGGTTTGGGTATCCCATTGCTTTTCCTTTGTTGCAGTCCTATTCTTATGATTTCGAGAAACTTTATAGCTGGTTCATGGAGAAACTCTGACGGAATTATAGAAGGTAGCTTATGTGGGTTGAGAGAATATTTTGAACAGATTTACCACGAAAAGTACAATATTTATAGTTATGCAATGCACTACTTAGATTTAGACAGACTAAATAACTATTTTTAAACAATGAAAAGCAATTATAAGGGCGTATTTACGTAGAAAGATGACGTGATACCGTGGCTTGAAATTGAAACTAAATCAATTTGTCTACTCCTCAGCCATGTAGCCAACTCCTGGATACAATCTACCAGTCTAGATAGCAACCAATCTGTGGTCTAGATTGTGGCAAATGTGGCACCTTTATTAGCTTTTACTTAAAGGTAAAAGCACCCTCCTACAGTTACAGTTTCTACAAACAAGATTATTCTTTGTCACGCTGCAACATTCATCAAATACCGATACCAGCATGAGACCGGTTGGTTACTATTTGAGCCAACAAATATTGCAAACAGCTTGCTGCCCGGATTGTGTGTCTAACACACTTCTGGTACACGTATTGTCCGAACGCCATGCAAGCGTATCCCGTTCACATTTCAAGCTTAGAAGCACACTCATGTTGCCAGCAAAATTTAATACTGTATATTCTGAGAGAGATTTCGGAGAGGTCTGTCTCCTCGCAGATTGATTTATTGGAGCCCCCGGGCCTTCGACGCATTCCTATTCCCTGTTAATGGAAATCGTAACGGGGTGTCCTTTTCATTTTCTACCAATGACTACACCCGATGTTATAAAAAAGTTTGAAGTTTTTTTTTCTTTACGTTGATTTTTCTCATTCCACTTTTTCTTCTTCGGCCTTTTATTGTACCGTTCGGATTTGTGTGCTCAATTTTTTAGAATAATCTGGCGGTTGATCGAGATTAATACTAAGGAAAAATAAACGATAGGAGTCCAAAGGATGGAATTATGTCGGGATAATTGTGGGGTTCTTTTCGATTTAGAATCCAGTTGTCTTGACAAAGATTTGAAGTTCTCGATCAAGTTTTTCTTTTGAAAAAGTTGTTGGGTTTATCTATCTCATAATTACTGTTTCATATTCTGCAAGTACACAAATACACAAATGAATATACGTAAAATAACGATTTCACTGAAAGTTAACTAATCAAGTAGGTAAATTGATTAAAAAATACTGAACAAATGCTGTAATCCATTCCAGAGTAAATTAGATTGCGCTCTTAATTAAATCGGTAGAAGTTCATAATGAAGGTATTTCAATTTTATTAATGTAGTTATAAGAATATGCTTGAATTGGAATCCTTCGATATTGTAAGGACTGTGTATTGTGACATATTAATAATATTACCTATTGCTAAAGCTCAGTTTACGCATTCTTTGGAAGTTCATTTGATGTAATGAAATCTATAATCTAAACAAAAAAAAATTGTCTGTTTGTAATATTAAAATAACCGCTTTTCACTTCATGCATATGAATGTATATATACGGTACATTTACCAAAATATTTTTTTTTTACAATTTTTGTCTGTCTGTCTGTTTGTTCCGGCTAATCTCTGGAACGACTGGACCGATTTTGACGGGACTTTCGCTGACAGATAGCTGTTGTAATAGGAAGTAATTTAGGCAACTTTCTTTTTGGAAAAATTCTAAAATTATTACAAAAAAAGTAACGTTGATAAAAATGCAAAAACTTAAAAAAAAAAAACTAAATAAGTTTTTGTTAAATTCCACGTGGACGAAGTCGCGGGCACAGCTAGTTAGCAATAAAATTAAGCAAGGTGCCTTTTTAGAATGCTGAGATGTTTGTTCTTCTAATGATTTATAGGTGGTAATTTATTGGTACTTAGTAAAAGCTAATTGGCAATTTGATTCGGCAGTATTAGAAATAGATTCGGCTATATTTTCTGAAATTCTTGTCAACACTGCCGAATTAGTAAGGACTTTGATTTAGCACTTTTATGTATAAGGGTTAGAAATCAAATAGATATAATAACCTAAGCTAATAATTTGATTTTTACTCGTTTTTTTTTACGTAAGTAGCCGGATTGGCGACCTACTTGTAATACTAAGTTATTTTTCAAATAATACACGTAAGTTTAATTTTTAATTAACAGTTCATTTCAGGGGATAAAATAATAACAAAACAAACACCAAACAACGTACTACATATACATAATATTCCACTGATTAAACCTGTCTGCAGCAATCGGGAACCTAATATACCGTACTTATGTAAGCAAACAGAATACTTCTAAATGATTTATTGAAGGCTCCTTCCATTGTGGCGCGAATCCCTCGCACGAGCTAAATATCAATGACAGTAAGAAAGATTTATTATGTTTCGCAAGAAACACTGCCGAGCAAGTTTCACTGCAGTTGGCTAACCGATAACTTTGAACGGGAGTCGGTATTTAAGTGCCTTTAATCTAGTTCTACTAGACGTTTTGAGCCGGGAAAATATATGCATGTTTTTGCAAATAAATGTGGCTAGTTTTGTTTTTTGTTTAAGTATTGATTTTGAGTGGTAGCTAGCGGTGAGTGTCTCGACTATGCAAAAGGCACTTTGGTTTCAACGTGCTGCTTTCAAAATGGTAAAGATATTGTGACATCCTCAATGGGCCAACACGTGGTAGATTGTGGCTCACTCCCTCTCACAAAAAGGAGTCATATAGACTGTGTAGGTGTACCTATATAGTTTTATAGATTTTAGTATTTTTCGTTAAGCTGGCAACACAATAACAATTAGAATCAAGCGTATCAATTTGTGTTGACTAGACAAGGTGACGGATAGCGTTTGTGGATACCCGT
Organism: Cerastis leucographa; assembly: GCA_963082945.1. NCBI lineage: Eukaryota > Metazoa > Arthropoda > Insecta > Lepidoptera > Noctuidae > Cerastis > Cerastis leucographa. Next base: position 9,567,152 of record OY720361.1, read on the forward strand.
CTATTCAAGGAATGCTGAACCTGTTATAGCTAACTATGTGTGTAGTTTTTCTTCATTTAATTTTACTTTTATCCTAATGAAGCATCATGATTTGATGGAGCTTTCTTCCACGTTCTTACACAGCCGAGGACTCCAGACCATATCCAAAGTAGTTCAGTACGTTTCCTCATCTGTGCTGTGTCTTTGGGGCTTGACAACTACGTGATACCTGCGGCCAAAACCTGATTTTACGGACGCCTTAACTCTCCGACCAGCCATACCTACGGATTCTTAATCTATGGTACCTACTTTTCCGGTGTGGGAAAGAGATGGTGCTACACATCTTGTAAACAATACTGCTTTAAGACGTCATGGTTGGTCAGCTGATTATAAAAAAAATGTTATGGTAGAACGGTACACTTCTCAGACAAAATCCACATTTCCCATAAATCTTGCCATGCGGGTGAAGCTGCGGGGCGCAGCTAAATAAAATACAGATTAATGGCCCAACTACCTATGCGTCAGCTTATATTGTAATCCCAATAGCCTGTGCTTTTACTATGATTGATAGGGTAATTATCAAGAGCTAATTAAGCTGCACTATTAAATGAACATATTGTATTAATTAGTCTTAAATTAGCGTAATAGCCACTGTTGAATAGTAAATGCGTGAATTAAATATGTAATGCTAATAAAAGTGTAAATTACGAATTAACTATTTTGCAATTAACAAAGATGTTACTTGAAATAATGAATATAATGTGTCAGTTATTTACACGACTTGATAAAAATGAATTCGTTGCTAGTTCTATTGGCTACTTATAACGCCAATGGGAATTCTTTAAATGTTCGATACTTTCCCAATCTCAACTTAACAAATTCAAACCTAAGGTTTTTTTTGCAAACCATTGCTATCCCACTTCTGGGCAAAGAGCTCTCTAAAGTACTCTTTTCTCACGCGTTATGCTCATCTTATGTATATAGATTTTGGATCATAGCCTCAATTCAGGAACCTTGGCTACCAGCCACATTATCACACTGATATTGGAAAAACCTATACTCATACAAGCCCACACAAGAGGTGAAGCAATTAAAGTAAAATCTTTAAAGGTAGACATAACTTAACAAGACGCCTGTAGACCCCGAAGGGTAAGGCAGAAGTTCCATTATTTTGTGGGGCCTATTGCCATCAACCATGGACAAATCCAAATCCAGACTCTATGACTGCTACTGAGAAATTCATGATCGAAAAAAAAGCAATAACACTTTGCCCGACCGAAGAATCATGCTCAGCAGTCGCCCTATTTTTTTATTTTTTGCTGAAGAGAAATCATCAAATGACTTTTCCCGCTCTGGGCGGAGCGGGAGGGAGTGTCAGACTTGTACTGACTAAAACCCATCCATGTTCCTTCTTCGCCCTTTGTGTTCCAGGGCCGCGGTATCTCTTTCGAACAACCCGCAGTCAGCAGTCGCCCTTGCGAACACTTGACCGACCAACGAGAGGTATCTATGGTATATAGGTAACGAGGGACGACGCCGCTGTACGTCTGTACGTGTCCCGTTTGAACCACTTCACAAAGACTGAAGACATCGTAGAGTACATACGGGTGAAGACCAACTGCGACCTTGAGGGTGAAGAAGCTGGAGGCGCGCCATAACATCAATTTCAAGTCGTTTTTGGTGCGCGTTCCGACTCACCATTTGGTGACCTTCCTCAAGAAAGAGTTTTGGCCGAAAAGTGTGCTGTATCGGCGTTTTCGTGGCTAGCTACATGACACCTTGCAGCGTAACACGACGCTGCCACTTCGTGTGAAGTAGTTGGTTAAGTTATTTTTGTATTAAGTATTTATTAGTTTATAGTTATTGTTTTTATACTTATACAACCTGTTTTTTTTATATCCCATAACTCTAGGATATGATTGAGACCATATCAAAGAATCAACTGGCATATGAATTATGTTTTAATCATACTTTTTTTTTTGTTTTTTTCGCATTTTCTTACCTTTAAATATGAATTATTGGTTTGAATAAAAATAATTACTCGTATTATCAATGAAACTACTACTATTTTACTACACTACTGTGAAGTTTGGCAACCTCGCATAAGTAAAGATTCGTCATACTGGTGACAATTTTTGACCTAAGTAAATTATGATTGATGATATCTCCGAAACTATGCATTTTTGGACCACCTATTTTAGGAGTTCTAGTATTATTTTTACCTATAGAATATAACCCTAGAGTTATGGGATATAAAAAAATACAGGTTGTATTATTGTGATTTATGGGTCCTAGTTGCCTGAAATAAATGATATTGTATTGAATAAAATGTAGACTTCTTTTTAACAAAACCTTTAACAGAACTTCAGGTTTCACATAAAACTAAAATACCTATTGATCAATTGCGGATTTCAAAGAAGATATTCGAAACAGGTGACTTAGCCAGCCAATAGTATTCATCTCACTTCCACGATACTGTATTCGATTAAAACCGTTTTAAATAAGACAAAGATCAGTGAAATACACAGAGGTAACAATAGTAGAGAATGCTTTGTTTAGTACAGCGAATAAAATCGTTTGTTAACTCTTAACTAGGTATCTGTAACACGTCGAAACGGTTTCATTGAGATCCAATATGTTTTGAGAGGATTTCCGTTTTCAATTTGGGTGTTAGTTTTCGGTTGCAGTGCAGCGGCCATGATATTTTATGGAATTTTCATTTGTAACGGAGCTTTGTAGCTTCACATATTCGCATTATTTCGTGTTCATTTGTTTTTTTTTTTTTTTTATATTTGGAACTGTGTTAATGAAAGACAAATGTGTAAAGAGCATTATTTACTATCTATTTTAGTCTATGCCAATAATATAAAGAGGTACAGATAGTATGTTTGTAAGTTCTGATGATGGAGTAATCTCCGGGACCATCCCTTCCAAAAATTCTCTCAAAAAGCTAGTTTCATATTTATATAAGTAGTTAGAAAGTCTAAATTTGTACAACATTGGATTTTATTAACTTAACAAGTCAAATCTGGATGTGCTAGCCTGCTGCTAACGTGATTTTGTGGAACGTTAAGAATAAATTAGTAAGGAATAACATTGTTAATTTAAACTATTATATATACTAATTTCTGCTTTTGATGCATGTACATATTTTTATTATTTTTTTAGGTATGCATAGTAAATAATGTATATTCTTCTTCTAAGTCGTTCACTCTTGACAGAGTGGTCGTGGTCATGGAGGGTCGCCCACAACTACGGTCGCTGCCTTCGCGATCCTTTTACACCGCTCTCTATTGGCCGCATGGCGACCACATTCTGCCACAGGAAACTTGGTGACAGATTTGATGGAGTCTGTCCATCGGGTTGGTGATCGACCACGCGGTCTCGTGCTTTCGACTCTACCCTGAATCACCAAACGCTCCATGGAGTCTTTGTTGCGGGAAACGTGTCCAAAGAAACTGAGGATTCGTAATTGCACAAGCGACGACAGTCTCTGTTTAATGTTGAGTTCTTTGAGTATTGACACGTTAGTCCGACGCGCGGTCCAGCATATCCTGAGCATGCGTGTCCAACACCACATCTTTAGGGCATCAATCTTGCGTCGATCCTGCATTCGCAATATCCATGTCTCCGCACCATAAAGGAAGATCGGGAAAACAAGGGCATTCATAAGGCGTATTTTGGTATTTTTAGTAATGCGACGGTCTTTCCAGATTTTGTCCAACTTTTGTACAGCTGATCGAGTTATGGCGCAACGTCGTCTAATTTCGATGTCACAGCTCCCGTTATTGGTGATGGTAGAGCCCAGACAGATGTAGCTGCTGACGACGTCACAGTTGGCAATCGAGGTGATATCTGGGTGATTTTCGTGAGCTCTATCTACTATCATCATCTTAGTTTTTTTGCAAATAATGTATATATGAGGAAGAAAATAAAGAGTCCTTAAAATGACAGCAAGAAGAAGAGCAAGACAGTAAAGCTTCTGTCCAAAATTAGTTAACTTTTACTCCAGCATTCCACTGTGGAAACAAGTTATTTCGACGGAACAATCGAAATGATAATAAATTTTAATAATAATAAATTTTATTCAAAGTTTAAATTAGTACAATACAACATAAATCTTAGAAATAATATAGGTATAAAAAAGTTCGATGCCTGTATTAGGATAAACCTGTATCACAGGCGAGTTATACTCTATTAATAACTATTTGGACAGCATATTCTTATACAATAATTAACTTAAGAATTTATTATGAAAATAGTATATCTTATTTACTTAAACTCTATTATTTATTATATTAGAACAAAAATAATGATGGTTTTACATGTAGGTAAATGCTATGTCAATTACGCAAATAACTTATTACAGTACCACGATAGTATCAGTATCAGCAGTTTTTATAAACACAAACAGGATGGGTAAAGTAAACATTACAAAAATTAATTGTCATGATATTTTTGTAGCGATCGAGAATTAGCTTAGACAGCGACAAATCGAAGTTAAGTAGGGCAGCGCAGTGGTCTCGTACATGTATCGTTGAGTCAGCAACAACCAATACGAAAGTATGGTTGTATGACGCACTAGGCGCCCTCATAATCAACCGAGTTAATGTATCTATGCTCTGCTATTTTCCTAGGAGGGCATTCAATGTCTCCGGTTTTATGGTCACTGGGTTTTTTAAAGCGTGAACAAGTCGCGCATTTCGGAGTTTCAGATTTCTTCGCGCATTCGGACATTGTATGACCTTGTTCACTACAGTGACCACACGTAGAATTGTTTTCTCTGCAAGATTTTGCTGCATGGCCGTACTGTTGGCATTTGTAACACCTCGTTACTAATGTGAAGTCTGAGACTGGACAGGACGACCAATTTATGAAAATTCTTGATTGAGGGATTAGTGTTTTACGTATATTGGCTGACACTTCAATAACCAACGTAATTGCAGGTCGCAGCATCTCTCTTCCCAGATTTATGGCTTAATTTTATTGCGGTCAAGAAGGACTCCAAGGTCATCTCTGGTTGCTTGTCGGCTACATTTTGTTCGAAGATGCACTTGAATACCTCCATTTCAGCCAAGGAAGTCGGCACACCTACAACCACGATCCGGGGTTTGCGCTTGTTGGGCTCGTCGGCGGTAAGTCCAGATGTAGAGAGCTGGACTGCGTTCTTTAGTTTATCAGCGTCATTTTTTGTCTCTGTACTTATTATTACGCCACCGTTTTTTGTTTTGCGGACACCACGTACTTGCAGCTTCATTTGATCGGGTCGGATAATTTTTTGCACCAGTTCTTTCGTCTCATCACTTGTTTTGAATTTATCATTAGGATAAATGGCAACGGAGCTGCAGTTATTTGGTCGAACAAAATGGTCAGATTTTCCCCTTTTTACCATATCGGCAAAAGAAGCATTTCCCGTAGAACTAGATTCCCGCATTGTCTGCTTGAGCTTCAAAATCTGTTCCGAAAGGTCACGCTGTTGTCTAAGAGTAACGATCATGTTTTCTGCGTGAATTGCCTTTTACTCCAGCGACTGGTAAAGACTGCCATTTGTGATGTTCCAGATTCGACTTTACGGCAAAGGTTTGAAATCTTCATTTTCTGCTCGGTGTTGAGTTTCCCATCCGTGGCAATAGAGCAAACTTCATTCAAGTACTGCTGGATGGTGGACATCCATCGCTGGATTTCAGGCGTTGAAACCATAACATCGGCTGACTGCGACGGCGAGGCGGAGGGATGCGCTTGCCCCCTTGAATTACTGGGGCTGTTTTCCATGTTGTTGTTTTATTAAAACTTTCACTATTTAGTGTCCATTGTTCACTAAACCTACACACTAAGCAAGATTACTGAATGAATAACGATAACAATACAATAAATGAGGTCACTGTTATTAAAGTATAAATTAAATATTGCCAATGAGCACGTCTGTGCGCTGCGAGTGCACAACAATCAATCATATCTATCATTATTTCGATTGAAAATGTGTCAGTTTGTCGATTATTCCGTCAACGTAACCCATTTCTACAGTGGTCTATGCTACTCGTGCAGACAATTATAAGAAGGATACACGTATAAGAACATACTCCAACGGCACTGAGATAAGTCCAATTTAGCCTTAATCCACTTCGTCGAAGCAATTGACCTATGAAAAGACACAATAGGTACAATACTTAACAGAGAGGGTATTTTCCAAAGAGTTCCCTTTAACGATAATTGCTTATAGCCTTTCGTAGCTCCGGGTCTGAAGTGTCGAGATTGACGTTTGCACAACTATTTCGAGGTTAAAATCATTGAGTATTGAAGACCGAGAACTTTGCGGTTTCAAAAGATGATGTAGTAACAAAAATTGAAAATAGTATGCTTAGATGGTCATGTGGAGGAGATGAGTGAAAGGCGACACCGTGTAAATCACCCCATCACGAAGCCGTCAACCAAGCATTCTGTACATGAAACTAAGTACTTAACGCAAAAATTTTTGCTGGGAAACGACTTTTTTTGGGGGGTGTAAAATCATGTTTTGTGGTAGAACTCAATGTAACGCACTCAAAACATTGTGCTGATGGATGGATTGAATAGTCCGGGGGTCGTGGAGGTGTTTAAAGTTTAAAAATCTTACATTAAAAACATGTATTTAAAAAAAATACTTGTCAAAAAGTTGGAATTTTGAACCCTAATATCTCCGTAACTAGAAGGTTATGTATAGGTATGGTGTAAACCAAAAAAATGATCGCAATGCCAGGGACAACCAGTGCCTTTCGGCTTCGTTAAGAGGTGTTTTACACCCTTTATAGAAGGGACATGTGAGTGGCAATGCCGGGAGGGAACGCTCTAGAAGGTCAATACTGATCTTATTGGTGAAGTTCTTCAAAAAGGTCAGTTGCGTGCTACTCGCTGCCAGCGTGCTTGTAAGACTAGATGTATGAACGTGGACGAAGCAAAAGAAGTATGTGTGTTTCTACCTACACCAATGGGAAAAAGGCATTATTTTATGTCTGTAAGTATGTATGTATTGAAGACTTTGAAGCGTTGGGTGTCGCTCTGTTTGATTTCAAAATCTATTATCTGTTTGATTTATCTATTATGCGACTTCCAACAAGTTTAACGCTACCATGGCGGGGGAATATTTTCTAAAACTCACCAAGAGATGGCAGTATTACAAGATTTGTGACTACGTAATTCTATTAGGTACGCAAGATGGGGTGCAAACAGTCATGCATTCAACTCTTCGGTGTGACCAGCCTTCGCTCAATTTCCATGAGTAGAATAACCTCGATAAACTTATGTAATAAAAATAATACAACAAGAAAACAACAAAATATTATTCAGAAGCTCAATAAAATAATGAGAGTGAATGCGTGGCACACGCATGCGTGTAGTATAACGAAGTTCACTTCTTCCTCGCGGAGGGACTCCACGCACAATTTTTTTTACCGTTAGCGTAATGCCATCAGGAATTTAACGGTAACGGTAAATAACAGCCGCACTAGTTGAGCTTTACGGATAAGCCGTGCTTGCCGAGGTTGGTCCGTAGATTGGTGACCATAATTACATACCAAGTCTCCTCCTTGTAGATCTTTGACAGTCGTTACGAGTAGTCAGAAGCCAAAAGTCTGACATCCAGTCTTACCAAGGCGTATCGTATTACCCAGTTACTGGGTTGGTTGTGCAAGTCAGACAGGCGCTCGCTTCATTTAAAACAGGTACTGCTACTCAGCTGCATCCGGTTAGACTAGAACCCGAACCCAAGATAGTTTGGGAAAAGGCTAGGCAGGTGATTATGGTGCTGACTATGGATTGGTTTCTAGGTGATGGCAATAGGCGAGCACTACTAGATAGGACTACACATAACTGGGGAAAAGGGTGTAGGTACTATAGGTACGTCTACTCCTCTGCCTATCCCTTTGGGCATTACAGGTGTGATATAATGTACGTGTGTGTTCGTTCTAAAGACTTATTTTGTTCTGTAAAACAAACCATGTCTAACTGTAGTGTACCTGTAAGTATGCACTAAAAAAAACACATATTTCCAAGTCAACCTTTTCACAGTAACACAAAACAGAGTCAGTATGTTCCAGTGAATATAAACGGACTATGTTTTTAGGTAACTAAAGCATGTACGTTGTATGAATAGCAATTTTCTTCAAAAAGCCACCATTTTCTCTACTACACATTCCGTATTCCATGAACTGAAATCGCTCTTTAAAGTCGTGGTAACAAAAGCTGACCACGGACCTATAATCCTTCTAATTTTGAACGTAGAATATTCCAAAAGACGAAAACCCGTATGCCATAGCATAAAGAGGTCGTTTAGCAAAGAAGAAAATTCGATTAAATTAAATTTCCGCTAGTAAGAGGACTCAAAGGGCTTTTCGATAGCTGCAATATCTTAAGCCGCTCTCTAAAGGTCTGGCTATGGCGGTCTTGCCTTTTCTACAGCGAGCCTTTTCATGTAGTAGTTTAGCCTTAGGGCGCGTTTACACGACAAGGAATTGCTTGTTTTTTGTTGGGGAAAACAGAGCTTAATTTTGTGTGTACTTCACACGCGAGGCTGTCGTGAAATGAATGAAGGGTTGCGAAATACGTTGCGCGATTTTAGGTTACGTTTATCTATTTCGTTCTTTTTTTTGTTGTTTGGTATGTTTGAGGTATATAGGATAAATGCCTGTACTTAAATTTTGATGAATTCTCATTTTGACGTGACAACGTCTTATAAATTGGTTTGCCGGGTGACACTTCAAGAAACTGCGTTACGCTCCGCTCACGTTATGCGCTCACAATGAGAGCGAGTGAGAGGCACGCGTCCCTATAGCGTTGTCACGTTCAACTATCGTCAGTAAACCGACTTTACAGACAACCAATTTTTTTGTTTGCTGAGTGATTTTTAATTCAAAACCAAATTCAAAATATTTATTTCAGATAAAAATCCTTATACCCCAGCCCTTAATGCAAAGCATGTTTATTTTTCAAACTGTCATATACATTTCAAGGTCGAGGAGCTCGTGGCTAAATAATAACAGCCACCCGGGTCGATCTTTCGGTCGATCGGGAGGTTAAGCCGTGCTTGCCGAGGTTGGTCCATGGATGGGTGACCATCATTACATACCGAGTTTCCTCCGTGCCTCGGAAACCACGTTAAGCCGTTGGTCCCGGCTGTCATTTGTAGATCTTTGACAGTCGTTACGAGTAGTCTAAGCCAAAAAAAGTCTGACATCCAGTCTTACCAAGGGGTATCGTATTACCCAGTTACTGGGTTGTGGAGGTCAGATAGGCAGTCGCTTCATGTAAAATACTGGTACTCAGCTGCATCCGGTTAGACTGGAAGCCGACCCCAAGAGAGTTTGGGAAAAGGCTAGGCAGATGATGATATACATTTCAAGGTCATATAGCTTCCTTATACAAAAAATATCCACATTATGTCCACTGTTTCATATCGAACAATTACCGTTTGGTAAGTCACTTATTCGCGGTCACACCCGTCGATGATAGCAAAGGATTCAATGACGAGCGGAATAGCTATTCACAGAGAATGTATGTGAATAGTGTTAGCCTAGTTAAGTGGTGTGACAACCGGAATGCCAAGCAACACATAGGTCCCTAGTTCGAACCCAAAATACGCACCTGTGGTTTTTGGATTCATGTGCAATTATCACTTTTTTCAGTGAAGGAAAACATCATGGGGAATCAGCATGCTTGAGAGATATTTCGGCACGTAAAGCCAAGTCAAGAGGCCCATAGGTGGAATAATACTCTGACACCATGAAAAAGAAACAAATAATGTACCTACTTGTAATCTTTCTATTAAACTTGAAGTCCTCCCCCAATTTCCTCCAGGAACTAATAATCCAGGGTTCAAATTCAATTGATATCAAAACACGACAAACAAATAAAATTGTTTATATAAACTCATAGGTGCTTCAAGTAACCGAACTATACGGGGTGGAATCCCGTACCCATACACCGAGGTGAAAAAGCACGCACGCAGATAGAAATTTTTCATCGGTAATTAAAAAAAGAACACCTTTCATTTTTTTTTGCGGATGGGAAATCATCAAATGACTTCTCCCGCTCTGGGCGGAGCGGGAGGGAGTGTCAGACTTGACTGACTAAAACCCACCCATGTTCCTTCTTAGCCCTTTGTGTTCCAGGGCCGCGGTATCTCTCCAGGGCCGCGGTATCTCAAAAAAAAAACAACACCTATTAAAAAAAGAACACCTATTTCCTACAAAAGTGCAATACCTACACGGTCAAAATGTATGTATGTATTAGACAGTAGCACTTCGCCCCGTGACTTCGTCCGCGAAAATTGTGATTGAATAGAGCCAATGTTACCCGGTAAAAATGTAGCTTTATAATGGTGAAAGAATTTTTAAAATCGGTCGAGTAGTTTTTGAGTTAAATCGTAACAAACAATCAAATCTTTCCTCGTTATAATATGAGTTTAGATCGTGCAAAAGTAGCAATTATCTACTTACACGATAAAACCATAGTAATCAAACCAATTCTCCGTGAACTATCTAGTACTGAATTACTCGGTAATCATTCAACCAGCAGACGTCAGTTACGCTCCTCGCTTCCTGTCGTACCGGTTTTCCCATACTCTCTCGGGTCATTTCCTCAGCTAGTTACCGTACCGATAATGCTATTAATGTTCTAAGTTATGTTTTGTTTCACAGAAGAATGTGGTGTGAAAATTTCAAGCATCATCGTGGTCATCATCCATCGCTTACACTTTCATGAGAATGTAGAATCTTTTCATGTAAATTAATACCAGTAATTTCTATTACGTTAATAGATAATTAGACATAAATAAATACACCCTTTTACTTTGTTAGTCTAGTCTAGTAGATTCCAAGGGCAAAGTGTTTTTGGGTTTATCCATTAGGATTTTTTAGTAGCAGCCACGGAATCCGAATTTGTGCACGGGTGATGACAATAGGCTCGATCCTATTTCATGGGAATAGGTACGCCTCTGCCTAACTATTCGGGGATTACAGATGTGATGATATGTTATGTAAAAAAACATTTCCTAAACAAACCTTCGACTTTCAACTGAAACCGATCGTCTTTCATCAGACTATTGCTCTATGGAAACATGACAGGCACAAATTATACAGGTTTATACCCGAGAAAACGAATAGGATACTGTAGTAAACAATATTATACAGCGCTGTACATGCCTAGCCTTTCCCCAACAATTATAGAGTCGGGTGTCAGTCTGACCGAATCCACCTGCATGCCAGTATTTAACATGGATTGGTTATCAGACAGCCCGTAACGAGTGCGTGGATAAACGTAACGTAAAGACGTCAATTTAAATTCTTCTATTTTTTTTTTAAATTATGGATGATACTGCTGACTGTATTACTGAACTCAGACGTTCAAAATACCAATGGACAGTATACATAAAGTTTGTGAGTACGAATTACGTTAGCCAGAAAGTACACTATGACGAAATACTTTACTCAGAATGTTCGTCACTCAGATGTACGTCATTCCGAAAGTTTGTTACGACGAATTGCGTTATTGCGAACTTACTTACTTACTCACCATCGCAATGTACGGTACCTACTCCGAAAGCTTGCTATGACGAATTACTTAATCGAGAATGTTCGTAATCGAGATTATGAAAGAGTATTTCGCATTTATGTATATTGGTGTAAGGATAAATGAACCATATATGTGTTTAGCTACAAAAATGAGAGTTCATAATGATTGTACTTAATTAACTTGACCAATGGCGTATTTGGCTAATTTCGTAATTGGACAAAAAGACGATTTGACGAATTACAGCTTTGACCAATATCAAATTTGACGAATTGCCGATTTGACGAATATCTGACTTGACCAATGTCGTTCAACCCCTAACTCTTTTCTTTACACTAAGTATGAACATAACATAAGATAAATAATTTGACTGTAATTTAAACAACGAAATGTCGGTACATTGCGATGATGAACATTTGCACTAACGTTATTCGTTGTAGCAAACTTTCGGAATGACGAACATTCTAAGTAAAGTAATTCCTGTATTCCCGTTGTCCCCGTAATCTATGTCCCCGTCACGGGGACATCAGCACGTCATATGATTCCTTACCGGTGTCCCCGTTATGTACATATGGGCAACGGGGACAACGGACAGTTAAGATGTCACGTATCGTTGTCCACTTTAAATTATTGTAATTTTTTTAAACGTGGGTTATTTAGCGCGGCAAGCATGAGATAGTTGGGCGTGGAGTTGGTGATGCCCTGGCGCGTTATTTTCTTTGCGAGCGTGTCTGGGGCGGCGTGGTCAGGATTGAGGTACTAGGAGAACATAGCTTACCAGGAGATAGTTGAGCGTGGTAACCTTACCTACCTACCTTATGATATCAGAAAAATGAAAGAATAGGGTAGGGTAGGGGTAGGTAGGGTTGGGTAGGGTAGGTAGGTAGGTAGGATAAGGTGGGGTAGGTAGGCTAGGGCGGGGTAGATAGTTAGGTAGGGTTGGGTAGGGTAGGGTTGGGTAGAGTAGGTAGGTAGGGTAAGTTGGTAGGGTAGGAGGTAGTAGGTAAAAATAGAAAATAGTCTGGAATAGCATATAGGATACTTTTTATCCCGGTAGTGTGATCCCGCGGGACAATTACCGAAAAAATGCGGGTGAAGCCGCGGGCAGAAGCTAGTATATTCATACATTTAAGACTATATATTTTTATACATTCGTATTCGTAAATACTTTTGTTGCAATCACATGGTGTAGCTATTATTTAGTTTGTTAGTTATTTTTTTGTAGTATATTATTTGTGTTTTGTTGTTCCATTTCATTTGTATAGGGACAATATTCTCTCTTTAAGGCACTCTCACTTCTAATTTTAACTCAACGGGGACAACGGGCATAATTTAAAAAGCATATATTACAAGAAATTAACGGGGACAGCGTACGGGGACAACGGGAAGTAATTTTAATTATTTTATTAAATTCCCTTTGTCCCCGTTAACGGGGACATGGCCTACGGGGACAACGGGAATACAGGAAGTAATTCGTCATAGCGTACTTTCTGACTAACGTAATTCGTACTTACAAACTTTACGTATACCGTACATCGGTATTTTGAATTGTGTTTGTTGCAAACAATTTAACTAAAACGCTATGGGATAATTGTATTTTCGATAAAAAAATCGACACACCTACGTTTATATCGCGCGCTCGTGCTAGGGCCTCTGGTTTGCTGAATGCTTCATAGATCGTATTAAAAGACCTGTAATCTCACCAGAGTTATCACTTTTGTCAGAGTATCAATAGTCTCAGGCCCAAAAGTTTATGAACTGGTTTTGACAAGGGGTATTGTCGGGTAAAACAATAAATGGTTTGTGGAGAGTGCGAGCATGAGCGCGCGGTGTATACGTAGATTTTTTAATCGGAAATACAATACGGATGATGACTGGGTTAAAATAACGAAATTCCATTTAGTCCGTCAGTCAGGTAATACAAAAACATTAAAGACGTATTTTTTATTTTATCAAATTAACATTAAAAGACTTAGTTATAACGCATTAAAGTTGGAGAGTGGGGGTTCACTACGTCACAACTAGGTATAAAATTTACTTACCCGTGACGTCATGCGCCATTTTATTCTCAATATATCTCTGTTATTTTATGATAACGTGAGAAAAGAAAAAATACGTGTCCAATACTTATTAATAATCTACCAGATAGATAAAGAAAAAAAAATAGTCATCACCCCTATAGCATCATCTTCCTGCCCTTATCCCATTTTACTTAGTGTCGCCACGACACGTTTTCTTCTTCCATTGTCGTCTGTCAGACGTAAAGGCATCTTTTACTCCTTTCTCTTTCAAATTTATCCAATAACATTTTAGTGAAATTTTTTGTAACAAGCACAGTCACTATCACCCAAGAATATAAAATTCCTAAAATTATAAAAAAAAAACATCATGTGAGAAACGAGTATTTTATAGTTTACGTTAACACCGCGCACTCGCACTAAGGACTCAGGACCTAGTAGGTAATCATATTCTACAACATAAGCTTCTAATAATTCAGTATCGAACGTGGGTAGACCCAATTATAATAGAGGACTATTCTGTGAGCAGATTACCTTGATCACGCGCTTCCCACTTAGATTAATAGTCACAGTGTAATCTGAGACTTAATTGTTCATATGATGTACTTACATAGGTATATACTCGTAGTTATCATGTTAAAGGTGATCCAGACCTTTCAAATAATTATTGCCTGTGATCTATTTATATCTTTGAGCCTAGTGGTAGTAACACCAACCTAGATTATATTTTGCTAATAAATATTTATTTTAACTAAACAATTGTGGTTTGTATTGTATTACCCAGTTCTAACTGGTAGGCAGTCGCTATATTATGTTAAATACTGGTTTACAGCTACATCCGTTTAGACTAAAAATCAACCCCAATATAGGTCGGAAAAGGCTGAGCAGATGATGAATTGTGGTTTGTCTGCCTCGTTGGTTGATTGCATTCAATGCATAGAGTAATTTGATGCTTCATTTTTTTTTTAATTTTTGTACGCCATATTTTTCTCTAGAAGTCTGTCAAAGTAAGAGATGACGATACTCTTAATTTTGTATAGTTTGTGAACATGATAACCAGCATCATTTTATACAAACTATAGCAATCTAGCTTGCATTATCTGTACTTTTATTTCTATTTCTACGATCTTCGAGTCACATCCATTTGTTCCTAATTCTTTACCCGAATGGTGTAAGTGCAATGTCGAAAGAATGATTGGCCGCTAATACTGCACCAAAATGGTGAATAGCCGCGCGGCCATGCTCTTTTATTGCAGCCTTTTAAGAGAATTGATCGTTGAAACTATTGGTGTGTTAGATTAAATAGACTCCTTTTTATGGATACTTACTTTTATTTGAGGAGGAATTTTAGACACAATGTTCGGTGATTTACTTTAACGCTGCGTTTTTAGAAGGGTAAATAAAGTTCACCCATATTCCATTAGTTCTGTTGACAATACAAGGTGTTGTTTTGCATCCTCGTCAAATTCAAGGAGTTTACTATTCTAATGATTCTCGTTCCGAATCAACAATAAAATGGGTATGTTTTTTTTTCTTATTTACGGAAATCGTTAAGTGTGAACCACACGTGTTTTAAAAGCGGGCCGTTTGATTCTGACCCTATAACCGCACTTCCACAAATACATACAATCTCAAACGTTTATTCTATAATTTCTTATTTCCTAAACCATGATAAGGGGGTTATTCTGAAATACTGACAAACATAGACAACCAAAAAAATCAGGGTTTATTAATAATTAACTAGGTACCGTAATTTTAATTGATTATTTATGTCTTGTGTGACAATCTTCTGAATTTTGACGAGGATGCGAAACAACACTTTGGATAGTTAATTTTGAAACGATTAACCCCAAATCAAGTTTTGTTCGAGCTGTGGATAAAGTTAAAGACCAACGACTACCACTCAGCCTGCCCTGAAACCACTCCGTCCTCTACACCGGGGCAGCAACCCTGGTGGGGAGCGGATCTGGAACGCAAGCGCAGGAAGGTAAGGACAGCCCTGAACAGAGCCATGAACAGCTGTGCTGATAAGGACTGGGACGCGTACAAAGCGGCCAAATCCGACTACAAAAAGTGCATCAGGTTCAGGAGCAAAACTGGATGGCGCAAATACTGTGGCAACATCGAATCATGCCAACAAGCTAATAGGGTAAGGAAAATACTGGCTCAGCAAAACACGACAGGGCCCGTTGTTCTCCGAAAACCAGACAGCACACTCACCACATCTACGGAAGAGGCGATGCGCGTCCTTATTGAAACTCACTTCCCAGGATGCGCTTTCGCTCAGGTAATTGAGTGGACCGAGACAAATCAAACACCAACAGAGAACGACTGGCGCTACGCACATAAAGTGGTAACGCTGGAGAAACTCCAGTGGGCGATCCAGTGCTTCCATCCTTTTAAGGCGGCAGGTCCGGACGGCATCTTTCCTGCATTACTACAGTGGGGGGGAATCGCAGTTGCCGGCAGACTGGTGTCCCTAATGAGAGCGTGCCTGGCCTTTAGATACGTTCCAAAAGGATGGAGGGAAGTGAAAGTCATATTCATTCCTAAGCCAGGTAAGAGTGACTACACCAATGCCAAATCCCACCGTCCAATCAGCCTAACCTCCTTCCTTCTAAAAACCATGGAGAGAATTTGCGAGAGAGAGCTGAGGGAGGGCGCGTTGAAAACTATACCACTACATAGCAACCAACATGCATACAGCTCGGGTAAGTCCACTGAATCGGCACTCCACCTGGTAGTCAGTCGGATTGAAGATGCTATACATCAGAAGGGTACCTGCCTTGGAACCTTCATAGACATCGAAGGAGCCTTCGATAAAACCAACTTTTCCAGCATCAGCTCCGCCCTGTCTCGTCATGGGGCGGAACAGGTGCTTATTGACTGGATTACTAACATGCTGAGCAAACGAGCGGTTCGCTTGGAAGGACAGCAGCAGATGGCTCTGATAGCCAGAGGATGCCCCCAAGGTGGAGTAATTTCCCCCCTCCTCTGGAATCTAGTGATAAATGATCTCATCACCAAACTCAACGACAGTCATTTCTACACAATTGGGTATGCAGATGACCTCGCTATTCTCATTTCGGGAAAAGTGACAGGAACAATCTGTAACCTCACCCAACAGGCGCTACGCATCGTGGAACGATGGTGCAGGGAATATGACCTTTCAGTCAATCCCACGAAAACTGAGTTAGTCATGTTTACCCAAAAACGAACTTTAGGACCTTATCGCTTGCCTAAACTATTTGATACAGAACTTCAGTTAGCCACCGAAGTCAAGTACCTGGGAGTCATCCTAGACAGTAAGTTAAACTGGAGTAGTCACTTAGACAACAAAATAAACAGGGCGTGCATCACCTTCTGGCAGTGCAGGAGGATGATAGGTAAGAAGTGGGGCCTATCCCCCAAAATAATACTTTGGCTATACTGCGCGGTGATCCGTCCCATGATCTCGTACGGGGCGGTGGTCTGGTGGCCACGCACCAGACTAGTCACAGCCTCGAACAAACTCCAACGCATGCAAAGGCTTGCCTGCATGGCAATTACAGGCTGTATGAGAACCACTCCGACAGCGGCTCTCGAAGCCATGCTGGAGCTTCCTCCGCTCCATCTGTACATACAACAGGAGGCAACAGTGGCGGCAGCACGCCTCAAAACACTTCAACTGTGGAGTAAGTCAAACACGCAACACACTGCGGCACTAGAGGGATTCTACATCGAGTTCCCCCTGGCGAAAGCCATTAATGATCGGATACCAAAACAGTTTGTATTCGACAAAAAATACAAGATCCAGCTCCACGAGGACCACCGCTGCGAGGGGTTAAATCCTGCAGAGTTACGGATCTTCACGGACGGATCTAAAACAGGTTCAGGTACTGGGGCCGGAGTCTTCTCAGAGGATCTCAACATCCATATAGCCGTACCACTGGGGGTCACAATACGGTATTTCAGGCGGAATGCATGGGCATTTCCCTGGCCGCATCAGCCATCTTAGCCAGGAGGGCTAAGGACCACTCTATCCGCATACTTTTAGACAGCAAGGCTGTACTGTTAGCACTAGACAACCACACGGTCAACTCCGGGTTAATATACGAGTGTCACCAGCGCCTAAACCAGGTCGGTAATCACAACAACATAACCATACAATGGATTAAGGGCCACAGCGATTCCCGGGGCAACGATGCTGCGGACGAACTCGCTAGAAGGGGTTCCAGTAGGGCAGCAGTGGGACCAGAACCCATCGTGCCACTCCCCTTCGGGTATCTGCGGACTCTGGTAAGGAAACGCACCAGGGATCAACACCACAAACTGTGGCTAGACCATGGTGAGTGTAGGCAGGCCAAGGAGGCACTTCCTACTATAGATGGCCGCCTCACCAAACGGGTGCTTCGGCTGACCAAATTACAGCTCCGCATAGTCACAGCCGCCATCACTGGTCACGGCTCTTTTAATAAACACCTCTTTGTCCTAGGAGTCACAGATAGCCCACTGTGCAGAGCCTGCATGGAGGAGGACGAAACAGCAGCCCACGTGCTTCTACACTGCCCAGAGGTTGCAACATACAGGGCAAAGTACTTAGGTAACCCAGGTACTCTCCGCGAGATCGTCAGCAACACCAAGGGGCTGCTGGCCTTTCTCGGGGAGCTGGGGTGGTTGGAGTAATGTTCCCACCCGTACGCAAAATAGGCGCTTTAGACGTGGAGTTGCGGAAACCAGCCCGCTATACAATACAATACAATACAATACAAGACCAACGAAAAACAAAACCGCGCTTGCGACATGATGACCAACGACGCTTTCAATAAAGACTTAAAACAAGGTGTAAACGGGCCCTTCACGAAGCCGCTAACCAAGCATTCTGTTCATCAAACCAAATAACCCTACACGAAAATTATTGCTTGAAAACCATGTTTTTTTGGGGGTTAAAAATCACGTCTTATGGTAAAACTCAATGTAACGCACTCAGAGCATTTTGCTGATTGATGAATTAAATAGTAAACGGGTCATGGAGGTATTGAAAGTAAAGTTGTGAACTTAAAAAATAGTATTAAAAAAATATTCTAGTCAAACAGTTTGACCGTATATCTCAGTAAAATTATCGCGATAATTTAAATAAAAGGCACAACACGTCCTTCCAAACGAGTGCCTTTCAGCTTCGTTTAGGTACACCCTTTTTAAACACCATTCTTTAAGATTACTGCCTGATTGGTCTAGTGGTCAAACACGACTGTTGAGTATAAAGTCTTGGGTTCGATTCCCGGGTTGGGCATAATGTTTTTGGGTTTTCCATAAAGAATCCAGTTGATGGCAACAGGCTCGCCCTCTATTACAGGGGACTTAAACATAACTGGCGAAATGTGGGTGTGCCATTAGGCCTCTGCCATACCCTTCGGGGATTACCAGCGAAATGTTAAGCATGTATGTTTAAGATGACAAGATTTTGATGTATTTATAGGTTCAAGTTTGAAAAGGACACCTACATGCTGCCCTTTTCATACCATAGCAAAACCGCTACCAGACTTGTCTGCCACTTCGGGGAATTCAGCTTCATGTGTTTTGACAATAGTCGACCTTATTATAACTTCTAAATTTGACTTCTTCGACACGACGTGTGGGTGACATGGAATCCTTTCTTTCAAGCAAGAGTATTTGACACCCACGCTTTGAAGAAAACTACAGTCATTTCACGATTATTTTACCAGCCTGCCTTATTGAAATGAGAATGAAGACCATTGTGATTTTCGCAGACTTGTCAGTGGAAGCAAATCAACAGTAACCTTATTCTGATGGTACTAAAGATCACTGTTAGGGTCGCGTCTCGGTGTGAGCTGACCCTTATTAAAATTTGTCAGTGGTAAACTTAGTGTGAAAGGACTGCACGATCACTTTCACGGTTAATTAACCAGCTTAGTGGTGTAACCGTTGGACTGCCAAGTTAAGGTATCGAGTTCGAACCTTAGTCCTCTGATTTTTGTGATTCATGTGCGTATTGTATAATCATCACTTACTTCGGGGAAGGAAAACAGCGTGAAAAAACAAAACCAGCGTGCCTGAGACCTATATATATATATATATATATATAAATATATAATTATCTCGACGGCATGTAGAGCCAAGTCAGGCGCTAACCACACAAAAACGAAAAAAAGTTATTTATGGTTAAATCGGCTCTAGGCTCACAAATATTGGCTGATGTTCTAACAGTTTCCGGCTTCCGTAGCTTGTCCGTATCTGGTTGACTGATTCTCAACTCCTGTCAATTAATAATGGTTTTTAGTAATAAACGCATTCGGAATACATCATAAGGTAAACAAAATTAAACATAGCAACAAATAACATTGTTCACAGAACGGCTTGATTGGATTCAAGGAACAGCACAATATTAAATCGCATTGCATATTCCACGAAAGGGTCGGGTTCCAAAAATACCATCTGTTATGTTGGTAACGTTTCAGTTACTTTAGGTAGCAATATATAAGTAGCAACAAATTGTTTTCCGTACGCATTGCAGTGAACCTTTTTGCTAGTGACGGCGACGGGTTGAGCGGAAAAATCAATCCATAATGCTTTGTTTTGTTTTTGTTTTATAGATCACTGGGGTTTTTTTGATGTTTTGGAAAGTTTTACTAAAAATGAGACATTTAGGTTAATATTATCAATGGCTAGAAGAAAAATAAAAAGATATAAAAATTTGTGTCGCACGGACCTGACGTGCATGCAAAATAACCAAAAAGTAAACAATGAATATACAACACACAACAAATGTTTATAAATAAGGTACTCGTAAGTTAGAAAAATCAGTACCTCAGGATTAGATTTTCATGAAAAAGTATATCGGGAAATCATTTGTATTTTCATTTATTTGCTATGGGTTTACTCTTGACTCTAGTCTAGGTCAGAGATGACAGAGACAAAGTCGACGATGATGCGAGCTTACCCAGATGAAGCCTGTTCACTCTAACTTTGAAGAGATAAGGGTTGAAATCGTTCAGAAACACAGACACAAGAAAAGAGTTCCACTCTTTGCTGTGCGCATTACGTCATTGTAGCCCGAAAAAAATATTAACCTTTCACCCCAATATTCAACAAAAAGCAGTTCCATGGTTACTGAAAACTCTTGGCATTGCAGCGGTCACTGAAAAGTCCCATGAATAATAGAACTTTGCAGCAATAAGAGGAAATATTGCAGAACCTTTAATAAAGCCTTAACGAAACACTTTACCAAAAACCGGCGCGTCACAGATACACAGCAGGTTTTAATGAAAAAACTTTCCTACATTTCAATTAGTATCCGTTCAAAGACTGTAATTTTCAGACGTTAACGAGTTTAATTTTATCGAAAATTAATTGCGACATCTTCATTGAAAACTTTTCGCTGAACTTTAGTACCTACGTAAATTTTCGTTCGGGAAAACTTTGACAATACAGTATCTACTGGAAAACTTGGAGGGGTGACTGAGTAGCTGTTTCGTTGAAGTGAATCTTAAACAAATTTTCTCTTCAATCACCCGTTGAAACCTTCAACTGGATTGCCAAAACATTATTAAGAAAGTTCGCATTTCGTTTTGTGCTGTTTAATTATACAGAATCAATAGAGGCGGTGAGAGCAGCGGTGGCCCTGTGGTAGCAGCCCCGACTTACGAGCAGTAAGTCGTAGGTTCGAACCCAGGCAGGCGCATTACTTTGTGTAATTTATTTCATCACCGCTGCTCTCAAAACGGTGAAGGAAAACATCGTGAGGAAACGGCATGTCCTAGAACTAAAAATTCGAAGACATGTGACATCTACCAACACGCACTGGGCCCGCGTGGTGGATTACAGCCCATTCCCTCTCATAGAGGGGAGGCCTGCATCCCAGCAGTGGGAACAATATAGGCTGATGATGAATAGAGGCGGAGAATGTGCTGTGTTCCTGCCCCGTAGACTGTTCTGATTTCCAGTGCATTCAGTTTTTGTAGTACACGTGCACTGAAACTATTTGGCGCAGTCGTGAGGCACATGTGTTATTCAATTTCATTTTTAGTTTTTAATTTTGTTAAACTGTGCCAAATGGTTTTTTTTTGTGTCTTACATGTTATGAAAATGAAGTGGATCACGATTTGTTTTTTTCATTGGCTTCTTTATGTGTACTTTCATTTTGAACGTTGCCAATAAGAGTTTTCTTCTCTTGCTTGGGTGCATTGACCTGGATACGTTTGAGCAAGTGAAATGTTATCAGTACTAGAAAGCCCCGTGTTGTGGTATTCGCTCAGCTGCAGCACCAAACGTAATGCGTTTTTTAAAGTGAAAACTTCTTTAGCGGTGTTGTGCACTTTCGTGATGTGTAAAAAATGTTAAACTCGCGTCAGGACACGTGACTATCAATCAGGTCACCTGTCTTGATCGAACATTGGAAAGACGGATTGACATTAGGTTACGAAGGAATTTCTCTCAAAAACGGTGAAGGAAAACATCGTGAGGAAACCGGCATGTCCTAGAACCAAAAATTCGAAGACATGTGACATCTACCAACCCGCACTGGGCCCGCGTGGTGGATTACAGCCCACTCCCTCTCATAGGAGAGGAGGCCTGTGTCCCAGCAGTGTGAACATTATAGGCTAATGATGATGACGAAGGAATTTGAACTTTATGACATCTGTCATTGAGTTTGGGTTTCCAAAACTTGATGATTATTATGCACAATCAAAACCTTTGGTTTGTCCAAAGTCGTAAAATTCGTAAGACGCATTGTAATTGTCATGTTTGTGTACGATGAATGATGATGAATATTGTATTTTACCATATAAATGATAGTACTTTTATACTCATAATAAAAGCAATTCGTGCAAAATTATTCCCTTTCCATTTCAAAATATAAAAAAATGCACAACGTTAATATTTACGTTTACGCTTCTGCCGGCACTCCCGGAGTGCAACCCGTTTGTTTATTTTAATAATTATGAGTAGAGTTAACACACTTTCTTTAGGGATACTAATAATATGTCAACAAAAAATAAGTGTTCAATTTTTTTTGTCAGTCCTGTAATAATATACACACGTCCTTAAGAAGCGCAAAAGATTCTTGTTAGTTCTAAGAGCTGTCAGTCATACATACATATTATATAAAAGGGTTAAACTGCAGTATGAATTGCTTGCAATTACCTGTCAGTCTTTTTGCATATCTAGTCAGCCCTATCGATTTTATGTCGAGTTCTGGTGAGCGATTGAGCTGTAGTAATGAATATCACAAAGAATTCTCGATTCAGTAAATTCATATTTTCGATTATACTCATGGTATTTCATTCGTCATACGATAACTGAGCAACGACCCGAAAAGTACACGTAACTTATAATTATTATTAGATCGACCGGCAGATTTATTAAAATCAAACTTACTCGTTTCTGCTTAAGTATAAACCAAATCCGTTGAATACAAATTATCGTTAGGGATTACAAGTTTAAATCTCTTCTATGTGTATGGGCATGAGAGAAGTTGTGCGTTGCGTTTTCCGTGTGTGAGTAAATCACCATTAGTGTGTACATCATTTACAAGCCCAAAAATGTTACTTTCCCGCTTCCTCTCGCGGCCCTCTTGTAAGAGGCGCAAGTGTGTGCGTGAGCCGCCCTGTGCCGATAGGTTCGCGAGCTCGTTGTGCATGTGTGGGTGAGCGGTCCGGGCTCGCGTAGCCCCCGCCAGTGGCGAGCCGGCCGTAGCGGTACTACGACGCGCCTACGCCGTAGCACACGCGCTCGCATCTGCCCCCTACCCACATCATCGGACAATAGGACCGGCGACGATTCGTGGCGTTTTGTTATTTTTTTGTTAGATGTGAATAAAAGCGACTCTTTGTGACATTCACTCGTAAAAAGTGGAGACAGTATGCTGAAGGGACACCCTTTGTCCTCAAAAGAGACGGTTATTAAGGCGGCACTATGTAATTTTTGAACATTAATTTGTTGAAATGATAGCTTACAAATTGGGACAGTTTAGTCTTGTTGCGGTAGATTGAGCGGGATGTAAGTCGGCCGCAGCGGGATCCGATGTTGTGTATTAATAAATAAGCGCGAGGAAGCAAATTTTGGCGTATTATTGTAACCCATGTGACGCTAGTGTTGGTGTAACGTAATTAATATCAGACAATTGTACCCAGAGTGCCGGAATGGAGTTTGTATTTCTGCCGTCACAAATACAAATGTAAGGTAAATAATAATACGTTTTGGAACACTTTTCATCTTCCAGCATCCCTTTCCGTTTTTGTTTTTACTTTGTGCCGTACTTTTGTTCTTTGTTGTACTTGTAATGTTTATTTACTAAACTTTGTCTGTGAAATAAATGTGTTTTCTTAAGAGGCTTTTAAGAGAAACTGGAAAGTACAGAAGGAGGAGAAAAGGAAAAAAAAATGGCGCATTTATAGATTCTTTTAAAACATGGCATTTAGGCATCCAAAGATAATTAAATGAATTTGGTTAATTACGTTAAGTATATTAATTAGATACCACCCATTAGGTCAATATTTAAGCTTTGGTTGCAAGTTTTAAATGCAATCAATTGACTTTTGAGGAGCACGATCATTATGTAATTGTATACCTTTAAATGTCCTGTAATTTGAGTGGTGGCTTTTCAGCTGTACAAAAGTACCTGCTAATGGAGAAATAATAATTATTATTTATTTATCACAATGCAAATAATGCTCGATTAAAAATAATAAGCAAGAAATCATTTTAAATATCAAAAGTCAACAACGATATATACCTTTTTAAATCCAAGTGGGTACTAGATACTACCCACCTAACTTGGTACTTAGCTTTTAAACAACTTTTCAGAACTGCACTCCAGAAAATGTAAGAATATGTTGAATCAGATACATTAAAATGTTAAAATCAGCCTCGAAGACTAACAATTTTTGAGTATGTCCGTCCCCATGAAAGACCTGGTTAAGAATTATATTGATGAGTGAAGCATGACTTGAAAAGCAGAAGACCTGTACTCAGCAGTGAGTAACCTAGTGATTGAGTTGGGAATTAAAAATCAGTAACTGCGTATGACCGTCAAACTGCCAAGGCATAGGTCATGAGTTCGAACCCAAGGCACGCACCTCAGATTTTTCGGATTCATGTGCGTATTGTATAATTATCAATTAAGCTTCGGTGAAGAAAAACATCGTAACGAAGCCCATGGGTGGCATAAAACCTATGACATTGGGTTAGGCACTCACCACGCGAAACAGAAGAAGCAGTGAATGACACAAGACTGGTGATAACTGCTTGGTCAGTCACACTCACAATCATTATCGGAACGAAGTTCCTTATCGCGCGTTGTGAAAGGGGGCTAGACGGAAAAAATTCTTACGAAAAGTTGTCACGACACTTTTTGCTATAGTAAGCTATTGTGAGCTGTGCGGCGTCGCATGTTTCTCTGTCTTTCTCTCTCTCTTATAGAAAGCAAGCCAGATATTTTCATTTCTATTTCGCATTGAACAGTGTGGGTCGCGACGATTATTTTTGTTGAGTGTATACAGGTTTTTTGTAAATAATAAATAATAAAAAATAATAATTGAACTTCGTTCCATCCGGGTGTCCCTTGACACCTCTCAAGTTTTTTGTTAATTGCCACGGCATTTAATAAGCTGGTAGCTCATGCCACGACGCAAGAACAATATTATTGGATAATCAGACAAGCAGTCAAGTCTAAAGACTGAAATGGTAAATCAGAGAAGTGTTTATTGGTATACAGTTATAAACGAAATGTGTTAATTGAGTTAGAGGAGAGGAAGATAAGAAGAAAGGAAAGATAGAGAGGAAGATAAGTTAAATATACCTAAGAAATATAATTCAAATTGTAATCAATGTCACGGTCACGGCAAATCATTAAAAAAAAAAAACTTAGTCTTAAAATAAAAGCTTTTAAAAAAACATTCTTTGACTGCGTGTTGGTTACAGCACGCAGTCAAAGAATGTTTTTTTTAAGATTAAGTTTTTTTTTTTTAAGTTTAGGACTTTACGGTGTTATATAAACAACACAAAACGAAGCTGTTCCACATCGCCTCATTCTTTTTCATTCGAATATAATAAAAAAAAAATAGCTTTTACCGTAATAAAATATTGGTCTGTCAGCTAGATGTGCAGATTGTACTGGGAATTTACCGTTTTTTTTTTGGTTTGAAGTCAAATCACATCAACTATCTATTTTCTCCAGCTGGTCGTTTACGCCTACCCCAAAAAGAAAAAAAACCAATTACCTCACGTATTCATTGTAACCTTGGAGAGACCTGTAATTACAGGTCCCCAGCTACCAAGACAATATTTGAGGTACTTGGGTTTTAGGCTAAAAGACTCACTCAGTACAAAATTACAAAGCTTGTTTAGCTAGAAGGTTCCTAGGGGTAAAATACGAAGTCAAAGTTTCAAGCAAACAAAGTCGCAGGCAACAATTAGTATTTATAAAGCACTTTTAATTTAATTTCACCTTTGTAACTATGCACTCTTTGTTGCATGTGTGTGTTCCATTTAGCTATTTCTCGTTTGTTTTTACCCAAGTTACTGAACATGCACTGTAGCGTTCTCCTGTTTTATGTGTTTATCTCTGAATTAATTAGAAGGACCTACTTTTAGTTTAGTTATGTAATTAAGACAGATTGTAGTACTTACCTATATATTTTACGTCGGTCTGTAAGATCAGGACATCATCATCTGCCTAGCCTTTTCTCAAACTATCTTGGGGTCGGCTTCCAGTCTAACCGGATGCAGCTGTACCAGTATTTTACATGAAGCGACTGCCTATCTGACCTCCACAACCCAGTAACAGGGTAATACGATACCCCTTGGTAAGACTGGATGTCAGACTTTTTGGCTTCTGACTACTCGTAACGACTGTCAAAGATCTACAAATGACAGCCGGGACCAACGGCTTAACGTGCTTTCCGAGGCACGGAGGAAACACGGTATGTAATTATGGTCACCCATCCACGGACCAACCTCGGCAAGCACGGCTCAACCTTAAAGATCGACCCGGGCGGCTATTATTGGCCTGTAAGACCAGGACATATTGAATCAAATTATCTAATGAGCGCATCGCTTGAAACTCATCTATTGGTAAAATTATCAGACCGTAGCTTTTTAGGAGTCAATAATTATTACAAAACTTATTCAATAAGAACGATGACGATGTTATTTACGTGTTTGACCGCAACTCGCCTGATGTGAAGTTATGATGCGGCCTAGTGTGGAGCACATATAAGGCAGAAGAAAGCAATTTACTCGAGCTTTGAATAGATCCAGATTATAATGATCAGAGAACAGAGAAGTTTTCCCCGCAAACAATATTATTATAATGATCCCACCCCTATGTCACAGGTGTCCTCTCTAAGAGGGGGGTAGGCCGTAATGTACGTAAGCCCAGTGCAAGTTGGTAAATGTCATATGTCTTTGAACTTCTCGGTTCTGAAACATGCTTACACATCGCACGAGGTTTTCCTTCACCATTTTGAGAGTACTGGTGATAAAATAATTTTTAAAATAGTAAAGTCAGAGTTCGTTTTTGTGGTCTGGTTGCCGTTTTCACGGGGTCACTCCTCATATGTCTAAAAATTTGCAATGCAGAAAGTATTAATTGTTTTATTTTTCATTAATAGTTTCTCGCAGTTCAACTTAGGAGGTTGTTGTCTGCCTAACTGTACTATCCTGTGGGTGCCTTGAGTGTAAGACCTCCAGCCAGGGCATAAAGAAACTTACAAACTAAGCAACTACATGCTTAGGGCACCCCCTGTGGGGTACGAGCCTCGGCTTAGGGCGTCGCTGGGGGAGGACAGTATTCATTGTAATATCAGCATCCTACCTGCTATAATGCTGCATATAAAAGCCCTAGGTCAAATACGAGCACTGTAATTGGTGTATGTCTATTACAGTCCACAATCGTCATCATGAATTTCCAATATATTCTTTCACGTATCAATTCAAACATCAGTTATGTCTGATTGCTATGCAAATCTGCCTACTCCTTAGCAGCTGACGTACATTTTCCTCATGTCGACAAAAATGATCAAATAAAATATGTCGGTTGCCATATTTTCACGGTTGCCGGTCTTTCGAGAGAATCTAATAAAGCGAAGGAACTTTATGTTACACAGCATCTTTGTCATTTTGTAGATCTGTGACAGTCGTTACAGGTAGACAGTAGCCCGAAAGTCTGCAAACAGTCTTTACCAAGAGGTATCGTGCTACCAAGGGTTGTGAAGATCAGATAGGCAGTCGCTCAATCAAAAAAATATTGGTGTTCAGACTGGAAGCCGACCCCAACATAGTTAGGAAAAGGTTAGGCAGATGATGACTGATTTTCGCCATATTTGATTTCATTTAATTGCGATGAACGTGTCTATTAAATTCTATTTTCCACGAATTTATTTTCCCTCCACCAACAATAAACCATAATACGGCTTCATATTCTGGCAATTTGATGAAAACTACCAGATATCTTGACCTATTTTTTTTAACATTTCCCTCTCTAAAAATTTTGCCCGTATCATGGGTATTTCAAAAACATTAAAACTCACATACTCGTACACAAACAGAAAGTTTATATTTAGTTAGTTAGTTTATGTAAATACTGTTATTTTGATAATATAACCGCTTTTCAATTAAACAGAAAATAAATCTATACATTAAGTTTTAAATCGAAATATCTTAGAGAGTAAAAATTTGAAATGATGAACTATTTTTCGACAATTTGATTTCGAAAATACCGTCTCGTTTTATCACGTCACTACAAACGTACATAAAAAAAATCACTGTTTTGCGGCATTTAGCAGCTATTGGCCTATCATTACACACAAAAAATTATCCAATTGATTCTAAAGAACAGCTACAGGTACTAGAACGTTGCAACTGTCCAACAACCAATCAAGCCAGGACAAGCAGAAAGTAATTTTAAACAACAAAGCAATTTAGTTATAGATTGCAGACTAGCCGTTACAAGTTAATCCTTTGAACAATCAATACCCTCCCTATACAACCTACACGTTGTCTATAACTGACGTAGAGAAACACTTTTGAAATACCAAAGCCCAAGAATGTTTTACGAAGTTCAGCCAAGTTTATAAAATGGAGGAATACGTACTTTTACAGCTTCACCTTTGTTCTTTTACGGCTGCTGAACTCTGTTAGGAGTTATGTCTGGGGGTATAACTATGACGCTTGATAAATTATGCAAGGTTGATCTAGTGTATTATTTGCTGATTTAATAAAAAAAAAACTTGAGAGGTGTCAAGGGACACCCGGATGGAACGAAGTTCCTTTCACGTACATAATATCAATACATTTTAGATTTAAGTTAGTGTGCGAAACATAAAATATTTAATTTAAGGAAGATTAATCCTTAATTCGAAGCAATACGTCTTACTTAACTGCACAACCGAATTTGTACTTTGTAGTTCGGTCACTCAAAATAATAATCATATCTATCCTTACTCACATACACACCCCAATTGTACGTAATTTAAGGAAATTTCAACTATATTTTAAAGAAATAAAGCTTACAATAGCTTACTATAGCAAAAAGTGTCGTGACAACTTTTCGTAAGAATTTTTTCCGTCTAGCCCCCTTTCACAACGCGCGATAAGGAACTTCGTTCCAAAACGACTGCCTCGTTGGTTTATTGGTCGCAATCGCGACTGCTGAGCATGAGGTCTTGTGTTCAATTCCCGTGTCGGGCAAATTGTTATTGGGTTTTTACATCAGAAATTTCTCATTAGCAGCCACGGAGTCTGGATTTCTGCCCGTTTAATGGTAATAGGCTCGCCCTGGAATTAAAAATAGCTGGCGAAATGTGGGTGTAGTATTAGGTACACCTCTGCCTAACCCTTCAGGGATTACAGGCGTAAAAATTGATAAAGTCGTACGAACTTTCACGAAAACTATGCTTTTCAGAAAGTATAATTGCTTCTGGATACCAAGGAAGATATAGCTTTATGAATAATGGTGCACTCATCTATTAAACCTCAAATTTGTTCCTCCAATCATCCGAGGGTCAGAAAACGCTTGAATATTCGTGCAGAGGTTGCTACAGTTCTTAATTGCGTGAATCACGCAAAATAAAACTACTTTTCGATCTACAACTGAGTTGCTCTCCCGACTTGCAACAGGCATTGGTTTTGTTAAAAAATGCGCTTTCATCCTCGCAATTTCTGCCGAAGCTCCTGTTAGCTTCTTCACTTCTGTCAGCACACAAGCTTGACCACATTATACCGAGTCCCAAATATTGTTAGGTACCGTCATGACAACGGAGACTGAAGATTGACGGGATCGATACCAAACTTCATCACGGTACACAATAGACGCAACTAAAACCCACCTTTAAGTCTCGTATACACTTGCAACAATTCCCCGTTGTTATGCCCAGCGGTGTTGTTTGCAGTACCAGCGATACCGCGATTGACTGGGTTCATTGTTTGACGCGGCGGGCGTAACTCTATTGTGGACGGAAAATGTCATAGCCCGCTCCGGTGTGTACCCGTCCTATGTTGCTTCGATGAATTGTATTTTACGCAGTTTTATGACAACTTTCATCGGTCTGACGAAATTTTATACAATTTCGAGCCGTGAGAGTCAGTGTCAGCTGGGCTTTGCAATATTAGTTTGTGACATGTTTTTCGTAACTCAACAGAGAAAATTATCAAGCCAAACTGGGTGGGTTATGTAAATATTTTTCCTAATTAACGTTTTGAAAAATGAAACTAGTTCAAAGGATTGTCATGTCAGATCGGTTCCTCGGGGACTCCGAGCTGAAATAGTTCGAAACTGGGAAAAAAGTTAGTCACGTTAATATTCCGTGAAAATTTTCGTATCGGTTTTATTTTCACGAAGGTAGATTTCATAATATTTCCACAAAAACCCAGCTAATATTCAATGTGAAGAAATTCTTCAATGATTTTTTAATTATTTTATTTTTTGCAAATGGAACTCAAAACTAACCACAATGCGTCTGTTCTATTTCATAAGATCAATTTTTACTAGTCGCTGGCAAAAAATCAACTATATTATCAGTAATATATAGCCTCTAGGCACATTCTTAATATTAATCTCGCACTTCCTGAGAGCACAAACCAAAATATGCGCATGTTTATTGGTCCAACGAAAATTCCCGCTATAATACAAATTCTCTACTAAGATATATCTAACCACTCTCCCCTTATAAAGTAAGTGTTCCAAGTCCGTCAAATTAGAATCATCGATATTTGCGTAGATATTGCAAATAATTTCAAGGCCTGGTTCGTTGTCAAAGAGACGTAAAGTGTTTGTCGATGACCATCATCTGCCTAGCCTTTTCCCAAGTATGTTGGAGTTGGCTTCCAGTAATGGGTAATAGGATACTCCTTGGTAAAACTGGTTGTCAGACTTTCAGACCGCTCTGACTACCTGTAACGACTGTAATGCTCTACAAATGACAGCTGGGACCAACGGCTTAACGTTTGCTCCGAGGTACGCAGGAAATTCGGTATGTAATGGATGGTCACCCATCCATTGACCGACTTTGGCTAGCTCTGCTTTACCTTGAAGATCGATTCGTGCGGCTGCTATTACTTATTCGCGAGCTCTTTTATTTAACCACTGAAATTATATTATAATTTATTCTATTGATGTTTTATTGACTTATCTCTGATAGTATCATACAAAGCAATTACGAGATTATGTTCTGCAATAGATTGTTCCATTAACTTGCATACTGTAAACATAACTTAATATTATATTCATCTATGTATGTATATTAATAATACAAAGCTACTTAACTATGTAATTGATGGTCCCATTTTATGTATGTTACATTTTACTATTCGCATTTATTACCACCAAATGATTGCTGTATTCTAAACGACAGTAAACATATCAGCAAGTCCAAATTCTGTCGGCCTAAACACATAAGATAAATCAGAGATACAAAACTATTATATTGTCATTTAAATTACTAAAGTTTTCTCTAGTTACCCACGGTAAAAAAATGTTTTTGTTCAAAGTAGTCTCCCTTTATTTCAATCCATTTTTATTTGGATACTAGCTTATGCCCGCGCGCCTCCCGCGTGGAGTTCGATAATTGTCCCACGGGAACATACTGTCGGAATAAAAAGTATCCTATGTGTTAATCTAGGTTATAATCTACCCGTGTGCCAAATTTCATCCAAATCCATTCAGTAGTTTTTCCGTGAAAGAGTAACAAACATCCATCCATCCTCACAAACTTTCGCATTTATATTATTAGTAGGATTACTCGTAGTACGATTAATCCTAAATGTTATAGTTTTAAGCCGGAAACTAAAATTCTTTTGGACCTATGATACTACTACGGTCTGTACAAAACTTTTTATAAAAGCTCTGGAATGCAATTAATGCTATTTAGGATAGGTGGGTTCAATCAATAGTACATCAGTGGTGTCAAATTGACCTTGACTGCGCATTTATTTCGTAGCAGTAACGGCGAAAGTGTATCACAAAATACAATACAAATTAATTAACAAACTGCTAACGGAATACTCGAAAACGGACGGCGCAGAATTCAGCTAAAAGGGCTTCACTCCTGAAATTAAAAAAAAAAGGGTCATATCATTAAAGATTTTAAGGAATGCAACGTGCTTAAACACCATTATAAAACTTTGTTGCATGTCTTAATGCAATTAACATAAATAATATTTCCCCTCCAATAAACTTGTACCAACTCCCAACTCAAGAATGTCAACGAAAACTTTCAAATAATTTAAAATGCAAGCCAAAAAGCGCAGTCAAAATAAAATAAAAATTATCAAAGTTTTTTAGCTTCAATAGATTTATTCAACCGAAGCCTGTTTGCGAAGTGGCCTATCCTATATTACTCTGTGCGCTGGACGCTTATTTTACTGTCCTTGAGTCAATAGAGGCTTAAAACGAGATTTTAAATAAAAATGGCTCATTTTGCAATGATAGTTGCGCTTTCGTTGAGTATTCTGGTTCGGATTAAATTATATTTTTTGCTGGACTTGTGTAGTTGAATAGTATTTTATCAGCGATTTAAAATGTAAGCTTTGCAGCTTTTTTGATTGTGGGATTAAAACAGTAACTTGGCAGTCAGTGCCTATTACTTTTTAAAAGTTTATGTTTTTTTTTCTAATCGCGATTTAGAGCTTTCAATACTTTGTGCAATTATATATATAATTGTTTTAATCTTATTCCAGAGTGGGAAAGAGATGGCGCTAGATGTTCTCTAAAGCTCCTTTTCTTTCCTACACTAGAATAAGATTAAAACAATAACAATGTTTTTTTATGCTGTAATGGTAGGCCACCAGGTAGGCAGATATATCACAAAATATTGAAACTTCAACACAATAACAATAATAGGAATGGTGACTCATTTTTTTTTATTTGTCCATCGGGTAGATTATTAAAAAGTATTTGACACGTATTTTTTCTTTTTTCATGTAATCGTAAAATTACGGAGATATATTGAGTTGAAATGGCGCATGACGTCACGGCTCAGTACATTTTATACCTAGTTGTGACGTAGTGAGCCCCCACTCTCCAACTTTAATGCGTTTTAACTAAGTATTTTTTTGTTAACTTGATAAAACAAAAAATACGTATCTAATATTTTTGTATTACCTGATTGACGGACAAAATAGAATTTCGTTTTCTTTACCCAGTCATCATCCCTATTCTACGAACGTGTTTTGTTTTCAATTATATCAGCACTAACCGCTCAAGTACCCAATAAAAAGTAACAAAGAAATTTTCCCAAAAACCCAATTTAGATTTGCTCAAATCTCGCACAGCTAAAAAAAACTTCTAATCCAATTTAATTGTCGACTATTTTCCCGATAATAACGTTTTTACGTACTTGATCCTACAAAATTAATTGAAACAAGTATTTCTGCCTGCAAAGGGTAGGTACGGCAAAAAGTTGTGCACTGATCATGCGAATGATTGTATCAAAAGGGACAAAAACCACAAATCGTACGATTAAAGAAAAACTTCTAGATTGCGTATAAAGTCCTGTTAATGTTACCTTTTTTGTGGTTGTATTAACTTGCATTAATTTGTATTAACTTGATACAGAAAGGGATTTTGACCTTATTTTTTTGGAAATGTTGCTCTATTTTCGTGCTTTTGAGTAGGTACGCCCCTAATTAACATTGCTGTGGAAATTCCCCAAAATTTTCCTAGGATTATTTCTCAGGAAATTGGGACTTGAGGTGCTTAAAGAACATAGTTAATTCTGGTTCTTTAAAATCACGGGCTTGCCAGTTAAGACATTATTAAGATCGATACCAAATAATTCTTTTAAAATATCTAATTAAATTGAAATTCTCTAGCGTTACCGCAGCAAATTCCATCCAATAAACACCACTCCCCAGGAATCTAGGAAATATGATAAGATTTCACAGCGAAAATCGTTGAAGCATCCGAGCCAATGTCATGGTCAGGTAGAAGCACCTTTTATGTGCCACGCTCCAAAGAATGTGATCATTGTACTCTTCGAATGTCACCTCGCACTACTGGGACTGCTCCCTCAATCGAGAAAATTGAATTGAGTCCGTAGTACCTCTTTTGAAAATGTCTTTTATAAGATACACGAAATACTTACTTGTTACTGGGAACTGGGAACCAATAAGTTGAACGTCAAAGATTTGTTTCGACCGTTTCGAAGAATATAGGTTACGAAAGGATTTGATTTTCTAGAATCCTTTAAACGGTTCCAGGAGGTGTCTTTTGATAAAAATGTTTTTTACTGCCATTTAGGAAAATTATTAAATGTAACAAAATAAAATGGGTGTTTTTAATGTATGTGTGTGCATGTGTGCCGGGTTGGGTAGTGTTATTGTGTTTTTCCATCAGGAATTTTTCAATAGTAGCCACGGGGTCTCGATTTGTGCTCGGTTGATGGCAATAGGTTTCCCCTATTAGATGGGCCTTAAACACAACTGGCGAAATGTTGGTTTACAGCTATTAGGTACACCTCTGAGAGCCCTTTGGGGATTACAGGCGTGATGTTATGTTATTAAATCTAAATACAGTTTGTACAACAATAACAATTAATATTTAAATGATTTTGTTTATTGTAACCGCAAATGCGTGTGGGTGTAACAATTCAAAAGTGTTTTATTTATTTATTTATTTATTTATTAGGTACACCAACAGCAATACATACAATTTATTACAAAAAACAATAAAATTAAAATTAAAGTGCTGGTATGTACGCCTATTATAGGTATACGCAGCGTTCACCATAGTGACAACAACATAAAATTCTAGTATATTATTAATAAATCATAAAATCTGAATATAATACAAATTTTACTTAAATCTAAAAAGGTAATATGGATTATGATGACATAAATATTATACATGTGACATGTAAAGATTTGTTTTAAATTTTTGTTAACTAGTACCGCAGTGGCACGTGAAGAAGTGAAGTTTATGATGATTTGATTTTATAATGGTTGTTAAAACGGGTACTACGACAATACTCACCATTTATAATTTATTTATTAAAACTTTAGGCACTAAATTGCTGTACACAGGTAGACTGAGGATTATGAAAGAAAAATAATTGATAGATTGCAAAACATAACTAAAATAAATGTAATTTCGAATATATCTCTGTCAGCCATCGTCGAACACTTTAATTTCTAGAGACAAATCAATATTTATAACCCACTCAATAGAGTTGCCAGACTGAAAAATATTTTTCCAACAAATAAAAAAAAAGCGACCGATCTCTAATAAAATTACCGGCGGTATAGGAAAACGGGGCCAGTTATTAATAAAGATATAATTTTACCCCCGTTATGAGTGTGGACAACCATCCGTTACGCAATTAAAACACGCGAAATGGTTTCATGTCCATTGAGATTTGCATACAGATATATGTGATTATAGTCAAAATGGCTTTATGTTATGGATATAATGTGAACGAAAAAAGTAATGCCTTGAAATAGGCGTGCGCAATTTTATTGCTTTAAAATCCAACCCGTAGCATGGTTTTTTGTGTTGTTGCTAAAAGATAATAATAATTATTAAAAAAAAAACATAACACAGTAATAAAAATGTATGTTTTAAACGTATTTTTTTTTTAATTATGCAAGGCAAAAAAAAAGAGAATTTGAACGGTGAACTAAGGGGGCCTTTGGCCCGCTGTGGGGCAGAATAGGCTAATTGAAAAATAACAATGCTGTGAACTTGGAAAAGCATTTTTTTTTATCACGTTGTCGCTTTCCATGGTGGGCACTAGGTATTATACACCCCGAGCAATGATTACAACAACCGTTCGTACATGAATAACACATTATGAATGATTGCAAGTGTGATGAATGTGACTGTTATAGCGGCCATAGTAATGCACACTCAGTGAAAATTTCAAATGTCTACCAATAACGACTAAAAAGATCAACTCTGAGACCGACGGACAGACAGACAGGCTTTAGTAATAGGGTCCCGTTGTCATCATTTTGGGTATGGAACCTTAAAAAATGCCAATATTGTGATCTTCGAATTGCATATTACGAGTACCTAGCAGTGATAGCCTAGTGATGTGACAGTCGGACTGTCAATTCATCGATCTCGAGTTCGAACACAAGATACACACGTCTGAGTTTTCGGAATTATGTGCGTATTGTATAATGATCACTTGCTTTGGTGAAGAAAAACATCGCGAGGAAATCAGCATGCCTGATTGATATTTCTCGACGGCATGCAAAGCCAAGTCATAGGCCCATCACTTGGGCGGCATAAAACCACTGACACCAGACGAGAAAATAAGAAAAATAGTTTTTTTTTCTGTCACTGTATTTTGTCACGTTTGCTCGTGGTTTTGAAACGCAAGCAACAAGCAATGCGTCATCCACGGTACTAGGAATTATAATCCCCCGAGCAATGCTCGCGGCATCCATCCGTATACGAATACCAATTACCAATTATTGCAAGCGTCATGAACATGATATTATACGCGACGGTTCATTAAAATGGATTTGAAATGTGGATGCTCTGAAATACGGTTTTATACCTACCTAAACAACATTGCTAGAGCTAACTAAAAAGGTCTTATATGCATACATGCTTCATCCTGCACGATCATACATCTTATGTACGCATCCAGGCATATATTGGACTAGCACTTTGACCGAGACTTCGTCCGCGAAAATTGTGAAAATTGATATAATATAGCCTATGTTACTCGCTAAAGATGAAGCTTTCTAATTGTGAAAGGATTTTAAAAATCCGTCGTGTAGTTTTTGAGTTAATTCGTTCCAAACAATCAAATCTTTCCTCTTTATTATAATATTAGTTTAGATATCTGAATTTAGCTGTGCTTCTGTTTTTAAGCTTTTCGGTTTCAAAACTTCAGAATAAGTACAACATACATATAGCTGTTTAATAACAATAATGAGCTCCGACAGTCAAGATATAACGAGAACAAACTATCCCATTAAGATTTCAATGACCCTCTTTTAATTTAATCACCAAGTAATTTGGCACCGAGATAATATTTCCCTCACAAAATAACAATACTGAAAAGATTTTACCCATCCCGTATTTTATTTTACATTTGCACGTTAAACTAGGGCTCCAGTTTATATTTGAATCCTGGCAACAAAAGAGATTATTCTACCAAAAGATTACAAGATAAGGCTTTTTGCAAATATACCTAAACAAGTAAAATTACCAAATACGCAGTACATTATGAAGGGAAAATGCCTGAGGTAAGCGGTTTTGTAAGCTGAAGGCTGTACGACAATGTTCGTCGGCCTTGAATAAAATAGACGATTTTTTCGCTCAAGGAGGAAACTCATAATCGAGCCTTTGGGGTTAAGTTATCTATAGCTATACTCGTATACATAAGTACGCCTTTTACTTGACCATGGCGGTCGACCGATGTACTCGTATACCCATCAATTTCTCGATCGGCAGTAAAAATAATAAGCTCTTTCTCTTCAACATGAATTTATTTTCATGAAAGTTGGGATTTGATAGTGAGATTGGGGCATGTAATCCTCTGCTGCTCAGATACAGCCAAGTGACATTTGCCTCGCAAACAGTCATATGACTTTAAAAATAATATCTTCTTTAACGTTGCCGAATTTCACCAATCAAACGCAGTCTTTTAGCAATAATCCCTGATAATAACAGGAAGGAAAAGAAAAGGAAAAGAAAGAAGGAATGACACCCAGACGTAATACAAGACAAGTGTCTTAGCATATCCTCACATCAATGTCTTTATTACGGCCTAGATAGCGGACATCGGATGTCAGCTAAGCAGGTCAACGTACGGGATCCCAGACACCACCCATCTATTAAAGTTGGCCGCGGCGCGACTAAGTGATGAAGAGTCGGAATAGAATGTCAGCGACATATCGGCGACTTATAGACTTTGCTTGTCGCTCGGATGTGTTTTGGATAGTCGGGTAGCCATTTTAAGAGTATTTTTGTAAGATTTACAGTTTTTTTAGAAGTGGACATAAGATACAAGGTGTTTTTTTGGGCTTATGTTTAACATAACACCAGATAAAGTAAATATAACCTTAAAAAACATTTTTATACTGCCTAAAATAGTAAATGATCACCAGAATTAAAAACCTGAAAATCACAGCTCCGAACTAAGGCGTAGTCGACGGAGCCCCGCTACGCGGGGCTCCTATTTCTCTCTGCAGGGTTTAAAGTAACCTAACACGAAGGGGATGTCGGGGTCTTAGTTCGCTCGCTCCGCTCGCTCACTAGACCCCGCCATCCCCTTCGAACCTAACCTGTCCGAGTCGGGGTGCCCAATATCCCGAGCTCGCTTTGCTCGCACTTGCTTCCTAAGTTCCTCTTGCCACAAAATTAGGTGATCATTTACTATATTTGGTGATCATTTACTATATTTGGTCTTTGAATACAATTTTTTTGGTGTTTAGTATTTTTTTTTGGGTAACGTAGCTTAGAATCTCAAAGTATTTTTTGGTGCTCATTATATTTAATCCCGTTTTTTTGCATCCTCGACAAATTCAAGGAGGTGACTATGCTAATGACTCTCGTCCCGAATCAATAATCAAATGGGTAGGTATTTTTTTTTTCTTATTTACGAAAATCGGTGAGTTTGAACCACCCGTGTTTTAAACGCGGCCCATCTGATTCTCTACCTATAACAGCGCCTCCACACATACAAACAATCTTAAATGTTTTTTTAATAATCTCTTATTCTCTAAACCATGTTAAGGGGGTTATTCTGAAATACTGACAAACTTAAACAACCAAAATTTTTTTTTTATTTATAACTGATTATTTATGTCTTTTCTGACAACCTCCTAAATCTTGACGAGGTTGCAAAACAACACGTTGTATAAGGTAAACTCAGTGTTTGCGTTAGATTCACGTCAAACTCATTGACTATAGTGACCTGAAAGATTCACTCCATCTTTTTATTTATTTCTTTATTGTGAGGTTAGTGCCTAACTAGATGTCAGAGTGTTCATGCCGCCCATAGGCCTCTGAATTGGGTTTGCATGCCGTCTAGAAATATCTCTCAGGCATGCTGGTTTCGGAACGATGTTTTCCTTCACCGAAGCAAGTGATAATTATACAATCCATACTAATATTATAAATGCGAAAGTCACTCTGTTTGCTTGTTTGTTTGTATGTATGTTTGTTTGTTACCTTTTCACGATAAAACGGCTTATAGGATCTTAATTAAATTTGGCAAGAAGATAGATTTTAACCTGGGGAAGGACATAGGCTATATATCATTACGCTACAACCAATAGGAGCGGAGCAGCAATGAAAAATGTTGCGAAAACGGGAAAAACTTGACGCAGACGAAGTTGCGCGGGACAGCTAGTATGCAAATGAATCTGAAAAATCAGCGGTGTGTGTCTTGGGTTCGAGCTGAGACCTAAGACTTGGCAGTCCGACGGTCACACCACTAAGCTATCACATATAGTTATTTTTTTAGACCGTACTTCACTCCAAGATAACACTGGTACTTCAAATGGAGCAAGAAGTGTTGATGAAAAACGAAATAGCTTGTCTAGCATCATCACCAATTTTTTTTAATTATCAGAGAGCTACGAGCTTGAGTAATGTGTTAAGACTTTTGACTCTGTCAATGGCTCGCCAAGTAGTGAAATATAAAAGAAATGGTTAATGCGCGCCAATTGCGGTTGTCACCCTAACCGCAACGCATTCAGCGTCTAGACTTTTAAGCGCTTATAACTCTTATAAATGTGGGGTTTCCGCAAGGGAAAAAGAAAAGACTCCATCTATTGCAAAGGCTGAATGAAAAAAATCTTTTTAGCAGAATTGGTGCCGTGGTCATCGAATCCGTTGAGAATAGCGATGACGATATGCCAGAAGTAACCTATATTAGGTTACTTAAACAACACTGTAACCTAAATTTGGTTACTTCTGTACGTAAATACAGGGTGGTGAAAAGAGGGAGGTCATAAAAAAATTATTAAAAAAAAATTGACCCCGGGGTATCCGTCAATATCCCACGCATGTTCTGTGATTCTTGATAGTTTTCAAGTTATAATTCGTGACCTTTGAAAGAGACCTTTTAAAAATCATTCGATTTATTTATTATTCAAAAATATGTGTTTTGCTAATTTTTGTTACTCTTGATTCTAATGAGATTAGAAAATGCCTCTAGGTAACGTGGAAAAATGTCAAAGCCGTGTAAAAATAAAGTTTGTTATTTGTTTAAAGCGGTTTGTGTAAAAAATTATCCCTCATGCCCAGAAAACCCCCCTGCACCACCCAGTATATTCGAGTAATTATAGAAATTCCTGGTAGAAAAACCCAATACTACACTTTGCCCGACCCGGGAATCGAACCCAGGACCTCATCATGCTCAGCAATCAACAAGACCAACGGGGCAGTCCATAGATATTCTAATAAATTTGAATTAAATGACCTGCCTAACTTCCACAATTTTTTTTAGTATCAATAGAAGCTAGTTTTGTAGGATACGCAATCTTCTAAAGCGTCACGTTTCCGTGAGCTATTAAAGATAAAATCCCTTCATCGAAGATGAAGGACGAACGACGATGAAGTACAAATTTTATTTTATTAGCCACGCATAGAACTTATATTAATCGATAGCTGGTATCGATACAAACTAGTTTTGTGACATAATCCTCTAACGGGTCACGTTTACGAGATCTAGAATAGATTCTATGATTGATAGATTATATCTCGAAAACATGATGCTTTGAAAGATCTAATCTTTATCTCATAAAATACGAATTTGTATTGGTGCCACCTATTGAATAATACAGGTTTTATGCGTGGCTAATATAATTAAAGTTGCATTGAAGATTACATCAGTCAATAGATTCCTACTTTGGTAGCTTATATCTCAGAAACATGACGCTTTAGAAGATTATGTCTAATTCAAAACTAGTTTGAATTGATACCAGCTATTCATTATTAGAGGTCATACTCGTGGCCGCAACTCTGCGAAAATATTAAAATGGCGGACACGCTTTATACAAAAATCTTCCAACACCATTAAAATTGCATTCCTAGACACGCAGTTGCATCTGAATCATTCATACCCGGGTGGGGTAATACCGTAATACCGTCACTTCCAAGAATTGAATTATTAGCTAACATAACTGAATTCCGTGTTAGATAGCTAGCGACATCGATTTCGGAGTCAGTTACTAGGTCAACATGACGACAGTAACGGCTATCAAACCAACATTCGGATCAGATCGCAGTAATGTCACCAACGGAATCCAATTGGCCAATTTAGGTTTTGATGGAATTTATTAGCTAATATTCAAAGTGATTGTGTAGGTAAGGAAATATTTAGTTGTTTCATACTATTAGATATATTGGTTCACAAAAAAAATATCATCATCATCTTACTACCCTTGTCCTATTCTACCTGGAGTCGGTACAACATTTTTTCTTCTCCCATTCTCTTTTCATCATCATCATCATTAGCCTATAATGTTCCCACTGCTGGGACACAGGCCTCCTCTCTATGAGACGGAGTGGGCTGTAATCCACCACGCGGGCCCAGTGCGGGTTGGTAGATGTTAAGTTCTAGGACATGCCGGTTTCCTCACGATGTTTTCGTTCACCGTTTTTGAGGGCAGCGGTGATGAAATAAATTACTCAAAGTAATGCGCCTGCCTGGGTTCGAACCCACGCCACGGCTTACTGTTCGTAAGTCGGGGCTGCCACCACTGGGCCACCGCTGCTATCCATTCTCCTTTGTCACGACATAATTTACAGCCTTTTCTTTCAGAAACAAATATAATATTACTACTATAAATTTATACCAGATCCTCCTGTTTTATCCGCGGTCATAAATATGTGCCTTGACTTACCTTATCGACGTGTCACCTTTTAGAGATCAGCAAGGGCACCGACTCCATAAAGTATTGTGGCGCTATAAGGGTGAATTTTTGATCAGGGCGTGGATGGCCAACTCCGAAATTACGAGGAATAGCGAAAAGCACTCAAAGCAGTCTCGAGTATTTTGATGAAAACTAAAACTGCATCATTCGATTTTTTCTAAATCAATATTCCTAGCCAGGAATCGAAACCGTTGATTTAAAAACTACTACTGCATACCCGTGTGGGGCGGTGCAACAAAAACGAAGTTTCTTGAGCTAGAGCGAGCACAGAGATCTCTTATAAAGGTCATGTACACCAAACCGTTCAGATTCCCGACCAATGAGTTATACTCCCTAAGCGGTATTCTCACAGTCAGAAAATTGTACATACTTCACGCTATCTTAAAATTACACAAAGTCCTGCCATATGACCCTAACTCTCAGGAAAGAAGAAGAAAGCACCGTGTTGCACCAGTAGAATTCGCTAAAACTAGTTATGCAAAAAGACAATTCAATACAAATTCCGCTACCCTATATAATAAAATAAATAAAATAATTAACATCTATCCCATGACTACTAAAGACTGCAAAAAGGCATTAGTTCAATGGCTAAAACTAAAGACCTATGATGACATTGAAATATTGCTGCAAGTATCGTCAATATGACTTGAAAAGAAACACACACGCACTCACACACATACACACACGCACTCACACACATACACACATGCACACACTCACACACACTATTTTAGGAGTGTTTTCAAAATTCTTTTATTTTTTAATTTTAGATATCTTATAATTTCTTGTTTAAATTTTATTTTATTTTTGTACACCACTTTTACCATTTTAATTTTTATTTGTAATTGAAGAGCGGGGCCTTCTAGCACAGGTATATAATTTACTTAAAAGGAGGTCCCTATGTAAGATTTACTGTAAAAGTTGTACAAGTTTCTGCAATAAACCTTTTTATTTATTTTATTTATTATATTTAAAAAAAAAAAAAAAACACGGGATCCCTTTTTTTCGCATAATGTTCTTTGTCCTAATATACTTCGGCATAAAGATTTTGGCACAATTGGTTTTGGCATAATAATATTTCGGCATAATTTTTTTAGGCATACATTTTATGTTGGCATAATCATCTTAAAGACTAATTTGTTTTGGCATAAATTTGATTCGCATAACGTTAGTAGGCCTAAAAATTAAACTAACTAGGTTAAAAATTTAATATGCTGTGCAACAAAAGTTAGTGACAGCACCGAATTGCTGCAAAACCGACTCCACGTAGTCTTGTTTGTCCTACCCCTAGAGTGTAATTTAAAATCGCGTAGGCGCGTAGGGGCGAGGCGACCCGCGGGCTGAGGAGCAGGCGAATGCGAGCGAGCCGCCGCGGCTCGCGGCTCGTGCGGTGAGCGAAAGCCGTCTGCGACGATTTGCACGCGTGGGACCGCCGGAAGCCCGCAGCGCCGGAGCCGTGACAGAAACCCTGCCTGCTGCATGTTGCATGCTTGCCTGAATGCTGCATGCTGCATGCTCAGCCAAAGAAGTCGGCACTCCTACAACAGCAATCCGTGGTTTGCGCTTGTTGGGCTCGTCAGCGGTGAGTCCTGATGTAGACATCTGGACTGCGTGCTTGAGTTTATCAGCATCCTGTTTGGTCTCGGTGCTGATAATAACACCTCCATTTTTTATTTTCCGCACACCACGTACATGAAGCTTCATTTCATCAGGGCGTATGATGTTTTGAACGAGGTTTTTTGTCTCGTCACTGGATTTCAATTTATCGTTGGGATAAACTGCTACTGAACTTAAACTATTAGGCTGAACGAAATCACGGAATCCCTTCTTCACCATATCAGCAAACGAAGCGTTTCTCCCAGCACCGGAGTCCATAATTGTATGCTTAAGCTCTGAAATTTGTTCTGTGAGGTTGCGCTTTTCCTTCAGGGCATCGATCATATTGAGGGCTTGATGGGCTTTCTACTTCAGAGCCTGATACAGAACTGCCATATGAGAGGTGTCATCTCATCTCATTCTATTTTACGGCATAAGTTGGTCACCTTCAATTTCTGCTCTGAGTTGAGTTTGCCATCTGTGGCAATAGAGCAAACTGCATTTAGCTTCTGTTGTATGCATGCCATCCATTTTTGGATGTCGGGCGTAGATACAAATTCCATTGTAAAATTTGGCTGCTGGCTTTTTGCTGGCGAGGTATTGGGTTGCACTCGATTACTTGAATCACCGGCACCGGGGCTGTTATCCATTTCACTATTTCAATGTTTTCATTATATAATAAACTACACACTTAGCAAAATACTTAAGGAGGTCACTATTATTGCGTTAAATAAAACTGCTAACGAGCACGTCTGTATACTGCGAACGGCCGCGATGCAATGAATGAACAATGCCGAATCTGTTGATGATTTGTCGCAGGTAGGACAAGGGATTACCTAGACGTCAAGAGCGAGTGGAGCAAGATCAAACATTTTAACACCCCGCCAAACATAGTTAACATTTCCTTTTGTTCTTTCATAAAGACACAGGACTTTCTTAGAACGGAACTACGCAAAAAAGTTTATAATTTAAAAATTAGGGGGGGTGGG
Organism: Cerastis leucographa; assembly: GCA_963082945.1. Lineage (NCBI taxonomy): Eukaryota > Metazoa > Arthropoda > Insecta > Lepidoptera > Noctuidae > Cerastis > Cerastis leucographa. Next base: position 9,611,613 of record OY720361.1, read on the forward strand.
CTATCGAATAACTATTACAAGCAAATAATTATAAAGTAAGAAACTACCACAAATAAATATTATTTATTAAATTATTTAAATAATATCTTTTTTCTTCTTTTAAATTAAATTATTTAAATAAATTATTTTATAATCTTAAATATTTAAAGGCAATCAGTGTAATATTAATATTAAAAATTCTGGAAAACCACTGTGCGCATTTTTATTTAAAAAGTTGTTCAAATTAAGTTACGATTACTCCGATAGTCCCACAGATTTCCATGATACTACGAAAACCGATATAACTGAAAGAGATTACATTTCAATGTGTATTCACTTATACGATTATTTCCGACGGTGACCATACATACTGTTTCCAGGTATTACTGCACAAATGATTGCTCCAAAATGAAATTATTTCCATTGAAAGGGCTTCATAATTTTCAATGCAGTGCCGTTTTACATGTTATTTCTGACTGAGATAAAGTGGAGGTATGATGTTCAATGTGTGGGAGTAAATCTTCAACAGTTTTTCATGTTCCGGTTTTTGTCAACATCTGACAAAATATTGCAATTTTGTCACTTTGGTTATGTTTATATTACGTATTTTTTTTTTGTCTTATTTACGGAAATCGGTTAGTGTGAACAACCCGTGTTTTAAACGTGACCCGTCTGATCCTCGCCTTATAACCGCGCTTTCACATATACAAACAACCTGAAACGTTTATTCGATAATTTCTTATTCCCTGAACCACGTCACGAGTGTTATTCTGAAACACTGACAAATTTATACATCAAAAAGTAGCAGCATTTTTTGAATAATTAACTAGGTATCGTAATTTTAATTGATTATTTATGACTTTTGTGACAACCTCCTGAATTTTGACGAAGATGCAAAACAACAGCTTGTATAAATAAAATTGTAATTCTGTAGAATCCTTTGTATGGTATTCAATGTAAATACAATAGACATAATATTATGAATGAGTTTGAAAAGCAAAGCATTTGTTGGTATGAACAATGAACGCCGAAAAGTGAGCACTACTAAAAATAAAGGGTGTAAAACACCTCTTAACGAAGCCGAAAGGCACTGGTTCTCTCTGTCATTGCGATTTTTTTTTTGTTCTACACCATACCTAGGAACCTTCTAGTTACGGAGATATTAGGGGTCAAAGTTCCAACTTTTTGACAAGTATTTTTTGAAATAAAAGTTTTTAATGTAAGACTTTTACTTTAAACACCTCCACGACCCCCGTACTATTCAATTCGTCCATCAGCACAATGTTTTGAGTGCGTAAAATTGAGTTCTACCACAAAACATGATTTTACACCCCCCAAAAAAAAAATCGTTTCCCAGAAAAAAAATTTGCGTTAAGTTACTTAGTTTCATATACAGAATGCTTGGTTGACGGCTTCGTAATGAGGTGATTTACACGGTGTAGAAGGCACCTACTTATTTACCGTTTTCATGTTACGACGTCTTCATTCTAAGAAGTAAGCTTCTCGTAGACATCATATAAAAGGCAATCATAATAGGGACCTTCCTAAGCCAAAACCGCCGCCTAAAAGTTGGTCCATATAACCTTTTCAGCATTATTCGTATTTTATTGAACTCATGTCATTATAAATATTCGAAAAGGGACATATTGATCATAAGTTCGTACCGCCTACGTACACTTTTGGGGACCTATTTTCTTTGGTTTACTTCTACAATTTGCGTGGGTGGAGCTTTGTGTGATAAATTACTATATTTTTATTCTGCTTATTTGGCATAAAAATGTTCGAAGTTGTCTCTATAAAGATTAAGGTAAACAGGGCAATCTGGCTGTATTTGACCTACTTACAGTTTTAGGGAATGTTCTTAATATAATATTAACGGAAAAAATAAGAATTTTTTTCTTCTAATAATTTATATACACGGTGTAAATCACCTCATCACGAAGCCGTCAACCAAGCATTCTGTATATGAAACTAAGTAACTTTACGCAAAAATTATTGCTGGGAAACGACTTTTTTTGGGGGGTGTAAAATCATGTTTTGTGGTAGAACTCAATGTAACGCACTCAAAACATTGTGCTGATGGACGGATTGAATAGTACGGGGGTCGTGGAGGTGTTTAAAGTAAAAATCTTACATTAAAAACTTGTATTTAAAAAAATACATGTCAAGAAGTTGGAACTTTGACCCCTAATATCTCCGTAACTAGAAGGTTCCCAGGTATGGTGTGGAACAAAAAAATGATCGCAATGACAGGGAGAACCAGTGCCTTTCGGCTTCGTTAAGAGGTGTTTTACACCCTTTATTATATAAATTCAGAGTAATTAAAGAAATATCTTGGCATAATGCAGTCCAGTGCTGAAAGTAGGTAAGCATAAAATACCAAAACCGCCTAACGGGTACTCACTAACTTCTCATGTTATGTCCACAGATAGTACAAATCTAGTTTTATACGAGCTTTTAAAACAGTAGTGTTCTTTTAAAACACCGTTGTACACACGGAGACCATTTTAGAAAAATAAAAGTAACCCCTGCTATTTATTGAGTAATTAAAGCTCTGGCTGGTCTTTACGACCAGACCCAGAATGTTCTATTACATTCAAGCCGACGTTTTATATAAAATATTTTTAAACCACTTATTATTATTTACGTTAATGTTGCTCGTTATGAATAATGGAAGACTTTTCAAAAAAGATAATGAAGTTGCCAGCATTAAAATTTTGAATTACTTTTTATGGTGGTCTTGGCCTATTTGGGTCATGTCGTTATGCAGTTTTGAGTCTATGAATACGTTTTTAAGTTATTTAAGTCTTCTCGGTAACTTTATCTTCATTTTCGTTTCGAATAATGAGGCCAAAATCTTTACAAATAAATGAACCGGGCGGCACCAATTTTGACGGGTCTTTTAGTGGCAGATAACTGATATTATAAAGAGTAACTTTTTTCTTTTCTTACTTTCCGACATATAAATTAAATAATTTTTAATTAATAATTAATTTAATCTTAATTTTTCCGTGCATAAAAATGAAAACCATTAAAATGTAAACAAAATCCGATTCAAATGGGGAACTCATATTTTTATAATAATTTCACGCCGACGAAGTACCCACGTGGGGCACCGCAAGTGATAAATAAAATACCAGTACAGTTCCAGACACACAAATATTCCTAGAATAATAATATTCAAAAACAAAGTCTCTGCATTATTTGAAGTAGGTTGTCAAGCGGTCAAGCACCCGTACTCCCTAAACATAGCCATGTCATCTTGCCTGAAACCCTCATCATTACATAAATGCTTAGAAGTACCTCCACAGATAAAACACATAAATAAAGTTGACCCAAACGAGACCGGAATATCTTCAAGCAAAGATGCGAGTAAGCATGAACACAATAAATTTTCATACCACTTAAATCAACTTTGATCATAAATACACAAAAAACCGTGGAAAGGAACCCCAGGGCGATGGTTATCGATCAGCTGACCGTGTACGGACCCCTCAGGGGTTGAATGGACGCCCTTTGTAATCAAAACAGTAATCAAACGGTACGAATTGGGAAGAGCGAATGAAAACTTAATTCTAATTTTAAACTCGTACATGAATAGTCTTGCCCTAAATATTTCGTATTGATTTTTTTATTCAACAAGGGATTAATTGAAGAGATTACTTTGAAACTGTTTTGCATGACTATGAATAGGAGTTACCCTCTTTTTAAATTTAAATTGGGATACAGTTTTATTACACCAACTGTTGCGAGCGGTTAGAAAGACGATTTAGATGGGTTTATGATGAGCTATTGTTTGCTTAAATAGTTGTTTGTTCTGAGAGATTTTATAATTACTTATTTATGTATTGAAAGTTTATTTTCTCGGTCGTATATGTACGCGTTATAATTTGTTGTATTCAATTATTATATATTTATTTATTTTTATATGTTATATTTAATTATTATTAATAATTATATATATTCATTGAGTGAAAAAGGTTCATGAACTTTAATATTTGCCTTAATACACGGTTATAGTAAGTCATTCCAAGTTCCCTAAAGATGATAACGTTCTTAAGTACAGGCTCGCCGAGGTGGCAACGAAATCCTTTAAGCCATTCCAGTTTTACTAAAAACCAACATATCCAGTTCATCCTACATTATTATTAAAAAATAAGCTGAACAAATAATATTATGAAAGTAAATCCACGTATTAAAAGGAGTGTTCGCGCAGTGTTGTCGCACCCACCCTTAATCTGGCGACCCGGTTCGTTCGCCAAGCAATTATCTACGTGAAATAGTGTCCGTATTAGGAGCACTTACTTTGTACAGGATTAAACCGGATTACGCTAACTGTAAGTAGCCGTCTGTGCTGGTATTCAGTCGGAAATAACAGCATTAGATGAAACAATCATTTGACTGTACCCCCTGTACCCAATGACGACTTGGACTAAATTGTTTGCACTAATTTTATTCGAATTGCCGAGTAGTGAAATGGACTTGAATTAAGTCTTCGTAAACATGAGCTTGATGGGAATTAAATGTACTGTTATTGCCAAGCCATTGCTACAACACATTGCCCGGACTGAACAGAAATATACAGACAAAACGACTTCAAGGAAAGGCGGACGCGCGCGTTATCCGAGCCATTTATATTTATTACAACCGAACATGATGATATGTTAACTTGAAATACCAAGAATAATCCAAACAATTTCAGGCTCTATTTATATTGCTAACCGTTTAACAAATCGGCTATATTTGTGTCACACGAATAAAACAAGGTATTTCGTTCCGACCTTTTGATACAGACCCAAAACTAATGCGTCACAATAGATAATCCCATCCAACATGCATGTCACCTTTGTTCTGCTGAAAAATAAGCCTTAGTGCCACATCCGATAAATCGTGTTTCGGAAAAAATACATTGTGAGTGGGTTACGTAACGATACCCATATTATGGGCTGTTTGTGGGACAGAAATCTCTACGTAATGGTTCCCACACGGCTCCTTATTTTAAGGATACACGCAATATAGCAAAATGTTTTCGTAAAATGGCTCACGCATTTTACTGTATTGACATAGATAATGGACTCTGAAGCCAGTGAGACGGTGGAAGGAGCGCCGAGGTGCCCAAGGGAGGTTTTTCTAAAACAAAGCCGTAAAAGCAAGGGAAGATTAGAAACGATATACTTTTACCAAAGGCGTGGTGTTTCGCTGGGAAAAATCTAACGGATGCCGCGAGAACTTAGATAACCGTCTGGGTCAGATACGGACGACGCGAGAAAATATATTGCCTCTTTTTTTATAAAGGTTTTGCTTCCTATTTAATATCAGAGCGGAAGTCCGCCTTTGCGTTATCTAGGAAATATCTCGTAGATTAATTTTGTATGAGCATTCGCCTTTTACAAAAAATACATAGAGTCTGGTACGTTTAGATGGCGTGTTTGTACAAGTAAATACCAAAATGTGTATTTAATGTTCATAAATGATTTATAACCTTCCCGTCAAAACATTGAATAATTTATCAAACCCACTTTAATATTGACGACCGCATAATCGCACCTGAATTCGTCTCATCAATAAGCTTTCGCGCTAATCCCTCGGAGCAAGTGCGGGGACCGCAGGCTATGAGAGTGTACATAGTCTACGCAGACCCAAAAATGTAGATGTGGCCGTTCAGCTACTTATCTCCGCCCCCTCACTTGCTTGTTTTGTTTGAAAGCCCTCGACACCATGTGGCGCTGTAAAAACAGACCGACTCGAACCGTCCCCTTTAATCCAGGATACACAGCCGTTAGTACACCCTTCACTCATTTGCATAAGTCCTGTCCGTCATAAGATGGGTTGTAAAACTTTAATAAGACTTTCTGATGGCAGCTCTCACAGATTTAATTGGATTAAACTGGATTATAATGATTGGCGTTGCGTTTTAAGTATTTTTTTTTAAATAAAAATCTTTATTCATTTTTTTTTTTGTGCACGCTTTATTTTTTGGGGTGTTTTTGTTGGTACTGTCACAATTACGTTATTGTGCCTTTGTTTTATTCTATTCGTCTTTTTTACTTCCAACAATTTTCTAGTAAACATACCACTTCAACTATTTTCATCTGATTTAATCCATGAAAATAAAACTTGGTCATAATGGGTCCTTTTAAAGTCATATAAATGCACACAAGTTCTGTTTAAATTTAAATAATGGTATTCCGTTACGGTTTAGTATTTCGGGTGGAGAAACTAGAGCCCGTAATGCGATCCCAAAGTTAGTCCCAATAAAATACGCGAGTGATAAACCACGTTCTCCAACATACATTTTTGAACAGTCGTTTCAAGTGGGAACAAGATATAAAAATAGCGAAGTGATTGTACAACTGAATCGGAATTGCCATCGAAACTTTTATTACCTCCTACATATCTAACCTCATTGAGTAGATACAAAAATGGCTACAATTGGCTAAAAAGCGACATCACGCCACAAGTTCATCCAATAAATATTCCTAACTGCCGTTTCGTAAGGAAACAAATGCTCGAAAACACAATGATGGCCGACAAAATACAATACTGCTGAGAACAAGTGAAGCGTGCCCGACATATTCTGTTTGTTGTGAAAATTGTGGGGTTCATGTTTTTCTCATGTTGAGCATATTTCTTTGTAAGTTGTTTGTTTGGGTATTCGCCGTAATCGTTCTTATACTGTTGGTTTCAAATATTTTAACTGACCGGAAAGTGTGGAACACACGCGGAGGTTATTTGTTTATCGTGGACGGAGTCGGGAGTGTTTTGAAGTCACGAATACGAGGATAATAACCATAAATAGCATGATATGTGGCCATGTTTTTATGTTAAGTCTCCATAGCAAATAGAGCACTTGGACAACTTAATGTTAGCTTGAATTCGACTAAAATTAATATTCGTAATAGAAGATCAATTACATCCTCTTCCTACAATTTATTAGTTATGTTTCACATTGGTTGTTATTATTAAAAGTGACGTTATAATACATCATAAAATATACTTATGTAAGTATCCAACGAGAAAAACCCGTGATCCTAAATTCATGACCAAGTTGTTTTTCTTTAGGAAGATATAATACGAGTAGCGATATATTACTCAGGCATTGATAAAGCGCCCTTCGGCAATCCATAATTTTCCGAGAAAATTATTCTCATGTAACTTATTCCCACAACATTAATTCGTATAAGTTTCAGGGAGGGTTCTTTAAACAACATTTTTGCATGCTTTCGAATTGAGTTTACTTAAATTATATTCGAAATAAGGAAAATATACTGCCCTATGAGATTACTGACGAAATCTTTTCTTCGTTTTATCTTTCTTTGGAAGTGAAGAATAATGTCAACGTCGGTCAGCGAAGTAACCGAAACGGAACGACGTTATCTTTATAGGCGGTACCTACGCCTATTATGCTGCTATCGCACTTCCTTAGGGCTCCGTAGGTAGGAGGTACCTATATATCGGAACCCGTAGGTATTAGATGTGTAATATATCTTCTATCGGGCTTAATAAAGAAGACATGGCTGGCTTGGGAAGTTGCTAACCAAAGTTTTGTGATGAAAAATGTGGATCTATTTTTCTCTGTCGCTAGCGTAATTTGGATCATGTGGTCGGTTGCACGATTGCGCACCGAAGAGATTATAATAAAGTTAGGACAGTCTGAAGGGTCATTAATTTTATACAATATTATAGGGAGTTTAATGGAAAATACTTTGGATGTTTTGTATCTGGGATGTTTTTCGGATCTAATCGAATTTTCTCCAAATTGTTTTGATCGCTCGTTGCAGCTGCTAATTCTTTTTTGTGCATATTACGGATGGCGCAGAAGAATATTACAAAAACATTTCACTTTACGATGACCCCATGAATCTATATTATAATAGATTTTCATAATGTTTACCCGAACTTTTCTAAAAACTACTTTACGAGACAAATTATGTACGGAATTTGAAACAAAGAGGTCTTAAAGAGGTCTTCCTACACGGGTCACTTAAAGACACCGAATTTAAATATACAGCGGAGTAAATTCGGAGCAGAAAAATGATTTCAAAAGGTACCTTCCTACTTTGCCTAACATACCGTAGAGAATTGGGAATAACAACTTAGAGGAACACTTCGTTAGAGAGAAAATGTAAGGGCAAACGGTCTCAGTGACAGGGACCTTAAATGAAATTTGTAAAGGAAAATCTGCATTCATTTAAATTTTATTGTTAAGAAGATTTTGTTGATTAATGTGGGTGTCTATGTTCGCTCTGTGTTTGTTACGTCACAAAATATTGTCATTGGAGCGTTCGTAAATGGAATTGCCGTGTTTCGGCGCGAGCGTCTTGTAAACACATCTGTGTAGTTACAGTCTGTATAACTAAGCGAGTATATTTGCAAATTAAGCGCTATATGGGTAATTGCTTTCGTTGTTAATTAAACTGTTATATTGTTGATATATTTTTAAAATATTTGTGTGCCCATAGGTCACAAATATTTAGAATCTTAGATAGTTGTAATAGGCAATCTCTGCCTGCTCAATTATATATTTTAGAATTTTATGTGAAAACAGAATTTATAGCCTAGACAAATGACAATCGCTTTCAAATTGTTTCTCTACTTCTGTTATTTTCCACAGTAACTTTCAACGGGATTGACAATAGTTTTTCGATATTTCATGTCAATTTAATATATTTTTGACCGTTCATTATTTTTATTGCTGATACAATGTGAATTACTGACCATAATTCAGAAAATGTATGACAATGGAATTTGAACTTTGTCGTGATTATGTTGTAAAACATGGAAACCTCATAAGTTTGCAAAGTTCTGGATATAATTAGGTATATCAAGAACTTTGGGAGGGTAATAGTGCTTTATATATTTTAGCTCAAAAGTAAGGGCCTTATCATACTAGCGGATTGCGAACGTCTTCAAAGCGGAGCGGGCGCGCAACGAATACGTTACGGGCTCACAACGAACACGCCGCGCATTTGTTCGTACAAACGCCAGCCCGTCCGCCCCGCCTCACATCAGTCCGTTTTGTTACTGAGTTGTTTTGTACGTCGATAATTTGTTACAAACACGCGACAAAAACGTAAAGTATTTGCCTCGCGTCCGCGATGTCCTCGCTGCGCAGCCGCGGCGTGTTCGCGACACATTCGCTGCGCATCCGCCCCGCCCCGCAGCCGCTCCCACACCGCTAGTATGATAAGGCCCTAATGGTGTCAAACTCTAAAACTACTAAATTAAATAGACACTATTACCCGTAAGTCAAAAGATATTAATGTAATGCTAGGTCGCCATATCGTTATAGCGATACGACGTTATCAGCTTACGGGTCAATGTCCTGCCAATGTTCGCATTTGAGCATGGCTTTTCCCTATTAACGGCTGCTCTGGCTGTAATGATCTGTATGTATGTACATAGCAGTATGTATTGGGTTGGTCTTTACTAATATAGTCAATAGAATCATCAGTGAGCACGCTCTATGTAAAACATAATTACAAAAGAGTAAATTTAGAAAATTTGCTCCCTAAGAAATAGATCTTAAAAGCTTCCTAGGAAATAGAAATTGAAATTTGCTCCCTAGGGAATAGACATTGAAATCTGGCTTATTACACTGAAAGTTTTGTGAATTATATATTAAGAATATCGCTTGCTAAATTTTAATAAAACATGTCATGTCCAGCCGCGAACATCTTCAAGCTGATTTTTTAATCATTTATTTTATAAATAATTTTCGTCACGGAGTACTTACCTTGCATGAATTATGGCAACGTGCAAAGACCTGCATGGTCTTTTTTAAAAAGTTTTCAACGAATACAGATACTCGCATAAATAAAACAAGCTATGTTAACAGAACCACCCCATCCAATACTCAAAGACTACTCAGCAACTTCCAATTAGATATAATCCAAACAATCCTTTTCTTCCCCATTCGATCTCAACTTTTCAATTACAAAACAAATTATTTACTCAACTGACTGATACAGAATCCATTCTATGCCGTACTGCAATTTCCAATGAGAAAGTTTGTTTGTGCAGAGGTTGGCCTCCGTCAGGGTTTTCATTGAATGTACACGGTATTGGAGAAGCATTAAGGAATTATCTGAAGTATGTAGCGAAGAAACTATTAGGGAATCAATCAAGTAAAAGTTACATACTGCCTTTCTTCTTTTTTTTGACACTTTCCCCCCCATTCAATACTGAAATAAATTATCTACTGAACTGACTGATACAGTAGAATCCATTCTATACGCTGCTGCTATTTTCAATGAGAAACTTTATTTGTACAAAGATTGGCCTACATCAGGGATTTGAATGCAGACGGTAGTTTGCCCGGCGGAACGTAGAGGCATTTAGTAAATTTGCATACGATACTATCTAGGGGAGAATCTAAACGAAGAAACTTTTGGGGACCTTGTAAAGTGTTATTGTGAGCCTAATTATGTATTGGGGTCGAACCTTTAATAATAAGGGTGTATTGATTTTGTTTGGCTTAATTTTAATTAGAAGAGATTTTAGTTCGGAATTAAGAGATTAGATTTAGGTTATCTTTAATCTGTATTGAGAGTCGGGATTGAATAGGCGTTTGAATTTAAGGTAAATGTTCATGTCTGAAACGATATTTTGTAGATGAATCATTAATTAGTAGGACTTTGTAGGTAAGTTCTATTCTCTTCATTGTTAACAAATGAATTATATTTTTTTAATTTCTTCTTTTGAAACATTATGGAATTTATAAAGGGTTTTAGTCATCCATTCATCAAGTTGAAAAGTGATGAAGTGATTATCAATATTCAACAAGTAATTTATCACTATAAATTACTTAACAAAAATAAGCTCTATTTCAACTTTAATCCTGTACAGTTTTATTCTGTCAAAAGATACTGATCATAATATCTATCATGATCAATATAATTATGAGGTGTTACAATTAGACATGCATTATTAAGTCAGCTGTCCAAATGACCATACAATTGCAATACATTGGCTAATATTCTACAAGCTGTTGTTTTATATCCTCGTCAAATTCAAGGAGGTAACTATGCTAATGATTCTCGTCCCGAATCAATAATAAAATGGGTAGGTAATTTTTATCTTATTCTTATTTACGAAAATTGGTAAGTGTGAACCACCCTCATTTTAAACGCAGCCTGTCTGATCCTCGCCCTATAACCGCGCTTTTACACATACAAACAATATTCAAAGTCAAAGTCAAAGTCAAAGCATTTATTTCAATTAGACCATTACAGGCACTTTTGAAAGTCAAAAAAAAAAACAAAATAAAACGCGAAGCTACAGTCCCAGTCACAAGGCATAATAACTTGTGAAAGTACTGTAGTTGCCCATTCCGTAGCGTAGATCTCTATGGAGAAGAACGGGCAAGAAACTCCATGGACACTCTTTTAAATCAAATTATGTTACAAAATCTTGGTAACATCATTCATGTTAAGAATTACAAATATGTGAGAACGATGTATAAATACGGGCAAGTTAAGAGCGTCCAGAGTAAAAGAATAAATCAGTAATAAATAAAATATAAAGTACTTAATTAAAATAAACCGTGGCAGCTAAGAGATGACCAGTCACAACTGACAGCGCCCGTTCACGAACATGACGCATGTATCAGCCATCATTCAACTCAACCATTTTGAAGGGAACTAAACGACCCGACACACCCGCCACCATCAGCGTGACATTTAAGTGAGCATGACATTCACTCAACCACCAGGGTAATTTCGCGTCAATGAAAGATTTAGGTACTCATTAAATGGTGGCTTTACAGTACATGGTACTCACACATGTGCTATGCAATTATATAATACTAAGAGATTGAATCTATACAATGCAAATGTATTTTTTCAATCTTTGCAGCTTTCACAATAACTTCACTTTCTAATTCTGATGATTCCGATTGCCCCTATGGTTGTGGAGCAGGACCAGCATTGAGCCAAGCATTTTTATCATCAATATAATCCCTCAACTTATAATATGCTTGCCTACATAGTGTGCGTTTTATGCAAGATTTAAATCTCATACGTTTCTTCAATAATTTATTACTTATTCCCTAAACCACGTTATTCTAGGAGTTATTCTGAAATACTGACAAACTTAAACAACCAAAAAAATCATCGTTTACTAATAATTAACTAGGTACCGTAATTTTATTTGATTATTTATGTCTTTTGTGACAACCTCCAGAATTTTGACGAGAATGCAAAATAACACCTTGTATACGCACACGTAGACGTAGTACGTATACACGTACATTTTACTGAAGAAACTCTCTAGTGAAATACTTTGGTAGTTACTGTTATAATCAACCCGCCTATCAGACAGATTGGAGAGATACCAATTAAAATCGAACGCTTCCTTGATAAACTGAAACTACCTTGGATGCTGTATCAAAACGTTATATCATAACGTCAGACATTTCATAAACGTGCGCAGAATATCACATTTGCGGCTTGTTTTATTGTAGTTCTTTATAAATTCCTAAAAAAACATGTAGTTTACGTTCTAAATGTTTTCTGAAAAAGAAAATTTAGCACTTAAACTGAGTGTTGAGTTTCTGTGAAATTTTTTGTTTGTTACCATCATAATAAACATATTTTTAGGGTTCCGTACCCAAAGGGTTAAACGGGACCCTATTACTGAGACTTCGCTGTCCGTCCATCCGTCCGTCTGTCACCAGGCTGTATCTCATGAACCATGATAGTTAGCCAGTTGAAATTTCTACAGATTATGCATTTCTGTTGCTGCTATTACAACAAATACCAAAATCAGAATAAAATTAATATTTAAGAGCGTTTATTCCTTACCGCTTTTCATACAAACTTTCAAGTAGTTTTTTTCCGAAATGACTGAACCGATTTAAATGAAACTTTATACGCATAAGCAGGATACATAGGTCTAAAAAGTTACTAAAAAATATTTTCAAAATGTGTTTTAAAACAAGAGATAATTGGAATTTTCTGTTTCTATAGAAAATTTAAATTTGGTCTAATTTAACTGTAACACTATTTTTCGAAAATGTTTTTTAGTAACTTTTTAGATCTGTGTATCCTGCTTATGTGTACGAAGTTTCATCAAAATCAGTTAAGTCATTTCGGAAAATAACGACTTGAAAGTTTGTATGAAATGTCGTAAGGCGTAAACGCTCTTAAGGGGCTCCCACACAAAAAGTGTTTTTTTTGGTGATTTTGATTGATTTTTCTTTTTTTTTTTTTTCTTTTCCCATGATGGACTATGTGTTATTGGGGTTTTTCCATCAATAATTTCTTAGTAGTATCCCAGATTCTCAAGTTAATGGCAATAGACTCACCACATCGTAATTAATAACATAACCAAAAGACGCACTCTCTGTTAAATAGAATTTAAACATAACTAGCGAAATGAGAGTGGACTATTTTTGCAGGTAAATCTATGCTTGCCTTTTCAGGTAATCCAAGCATTTTGTTATTTTGGAAACGAAGCATCATTGGGTACTTCCATTTAAAACACTATAAAATATCGGGATAATCAAAATACAAATTCGTCACTCGACAAACCACACCACAATTTTGCTGATTAAATAATGAAATAACCAAATAAAGACCGACACAGCCTGATTGTATCCATTTTGAAATTATTAATCAGCATACTAGTAATTTATTAAGTAAATTATACTCGAAGTCGCATTTCACGTTGTTTAGTATTCAGGAAACATACAACTGTGCTCGCGGGCCGTGCAACGAACAACCCGCTTATATTGTACTACCCACTTATAAGTAATAAAATTATATGGACACTGGTTCAATATACGTTGGCGCTCGTAGATTACGGACGTAGGTATACGAATTCATATGGTTTAATGATGTTGTGTCGGGGAATTATGCTCAAAAGTAATGGCATTTTTATTGTGCTGTGCCAGGTAGATATAATTTTGTTAGTGTGCTTTTAATTTTTGAATAAAATAAAACCTCTTCTGAAAATAAAACATTACTTTTATGTATCCGCATTGCCAACCTACCTACTTACATTCGCCCTATAGCAATAACGTCCGTGCCACAAAATTTGGCAAATTGAAACGACCTTCCGTGTCATCACAATAATTTATTAAAACATGTGGTTTAAAACGTTCTCGTTAATTTTTAAACAGCATTGCACTAAATCAATCAGTTGCAAAATTAATTGACCAAAACCGTCGCACGTTCATTAAAAAATTCGTAACCTAAATTTTTATTTAAAACCATTAAATACTAAAGTCACACTTCCAACCAGATTGAAGAATTAAAAACAAACGACAACTATCATAAAGTCAAGTTTCCAACTCAACTTACTTTTAACGAGACAAAATGAATATATTTCAAGAATGTTCCTTCGCTTTGCCTCATCTGCGGCTGCCGTTGAATAATGGCTGGCATTAATAAACAGGAATGGTTTGCTCCACAAAGTTGAAGTAAGATCGTATAAGAGGATATAATTAATTACGAAGTAGAGAGAGACGGGAACTATCACTTAGGATTGAGTGGGATTGTGACGCGGAAGGTGCACCTACATCAGCCGTCTGCGTTTATGGGTTACCATACGTTATAGGATGAGTTATGTTGCTAGAGCGACATGTTTGTGTGTCGCATATGCTCATTACCGTTGCTTACTCGACGGCTGTCACGCAAATTAGTAACCTACTGTTGTCACGGACTGTGAGCCTATTTTGAATTTAATCTTAGTCTGCATTGAAACAAGTGATTAAATGCTCTGTGAGGCTGAAAAATTTAATAGTTGGTTCAATGAAATCATTCACATCCGTTACAAGAAAATGTAAATGGCTTATATTTAGGGTCAGCGTCATTATTATACTTTTGTTCGTTAAAAATCCCATGTCTGATAAGAATCCATTTGCCAATCAATTCTTAGAAGTGTTTTTTAGATAGATCGATATCAACTTATATAATGTCCAGCAATTTATTTCTGTTCCATATTTGACTGCCCCGATTGTTTTGACCACCTCGTTGGTCTGGTGGTCGCTACTGCTGAGCAAGAAGTCCTGAGTTCGATTCTCGGGTCGAACAAAGTATTATTAGATTTTTCCACCTGGAATTTCTAAGTAGCAGCCATGGATTTGTGCCCGTTTTGTGGCAATAGGCTCGCCCCCTATTACATGGGACTTAATCATAACTGGCGAAATGTGGGTGTGCCATTATAACGTACGCCTCTGCCTAACCCTTCGGGATTACAGGCGTGATGCTATGAAATTAAATAGTTTTATACGGAGAACGTACAATATAAATAGGTAAATCATATGTGTCATATTACTCATAGCTTCCTTGATGCCTCAAGGTAGGTGATTGTGTGTAACGATTAACGAGTAGTTCTAGGTACTAGTTTACCTAGATGTTAGCTATAAGTAATTAATTATACTAATGGGAAATACAAAACATAATTATTCAGGATTAACTATTCGAATAGCCTAATTACCTAAGTACCACTAGGGCTGTGATTGTGACGATCATTTAAGAATGTGAGAGGGACAACATTTGCGTCCATTTGATTAAATGCTTTGCTAAATGTTTAGTTTTAATTCCGCGAAAAAGATCCAGGCCTGGATGCAGGATGCAGCACCAGCCGATATGGAAGAAACACGCTAGGACAATTTCCACTAAGTCAGTATTTTTAGGCTTCCGTACCCAAAGGGTCAAACGGGGGGTCCCGTTTGACCCTTTATTACTTATTACCTTTATTACTTACCGGGTGTGTCGGGTCGTTTAGTTCCCTTCAAAATGGTTGAGTTGAATGATGGCTGATACATGCGTCATGTTCGTGAACGGGCGCTGTCAGTTGTGACTGGTCATCTCTTAGCTGCCACGGTTTATTTTAATTACTTTATTTTTTTATTACTGATTTAATCTTTTACTCTGGACGCTCTTAACTTGCCCGTATTTCTACATTGTTCTCACATATTTGTAATTCTTGACATGAATGATGTAACCAAGATTTTGTAACATATTTTGATTTAAAAGAGTGTCCATGGAGTTTCTTGCCCGTTCTTCTCCATAGAGATCTACGCTACGGAATGGGCAACTACAGTACTTTCACAAGTTATTATGCCTTGTGACTGGGACTGTAGCTTCGCGTTTTATTTTGTTTTTGTTGACTTTCAAAAGTGCCTGTAATGGTCTAATTGAAATAAATGCTTTGACTTTGACTTTGACTTTGACTTTATTACTGAGACTTCGCCGTCCGTCCGTCTGTCACCAGACTGTATCTCATGAACCGTCATAGTTAGCCAGTTGAAATTTCTGAAGATTATGTATTTCTGTTGCCGCTATAACAACAAATACTATAAACAGAATTCAATAAGTATTTAAGGGGGTTCCCATATGAAAAAGTGTTTTTTAGCTCGTTTTTATAAATAATGGTACGGAAAAATGCGTGCGCGAGTCCGACTAGCACTTGGCCGGTTTTTTTAATTCCTAGCTTTTGAGTTCGAGCCAAAAAAGTTAGATAGTTTTTCGTCGACCGCAAACGGGCGGGACCTTACTAATTCATAGTTCCCCAATCTGTTACCGAGACACTGGATTTATGAAAATTGATAAAATAGTTTGTGGAGTGCAGTTTATGTCGTGACTCGTGCGGTCTTCTTCTGAATTGATAGGTTATTGGTTCGGAGAAATGATGTTGGAAATATTGAATTATAGGAAAGTGCTGAGATCTACCTGAGTGTGATAGTGAGGCTTCTTGCAATTTTATTGATATTAGAGTGCTATAAGGATCTTTTGGTATTATATTGATATATATCTATGTGTATATATATATATATATCATTATAATACCAAAAGATCCCTATAGCGCTTTGATGCAAAATAACACCTTGTATAGACAAGGTGCTATTTTACATCTACGTCAAAATTCAGGAGGTTGTCACACAAGACATAAATAATCAATTAAAATTTCGGTACCTGGTTAATTATTGATAAATGCTGAGTTTTTTGGATGTTTGTGTTTGACAGTATTTCAGAATAACCCCTTTTAATTTACGTGGTTTAGGGAATAAGAAATTATTTAATAAACGTTTGACATTTTTCGTATTTGTGGAAACGCGGTTAAAGGGCGAGAATCAGACGGCCCGCGTTTAAAACACTGGTGATTCACACTTATCAATTTCCGAAATTCATGAGAAAAAAAAATATTACCTATTCATTTTATTATTGATTCGGGTGGAGAATCATTAGTTACCTCCTTGAATTTGACGAGTATGCAAAACAACACCTTGTATAGAGATGATATATAGATACTTGTACAGCTACTGTGCTGTAATAGACATTTCTGTGCACATGTGATTCAAAGCTATTTTCATCACACTTGCACGTAAACAGTGTCATAACATACAGGTTAACTTGGCTGTAATGCCCCATATAAAACCCTAAGGCGGTAAGTATTTTTTTTTTAATTTACAGCCCAGCATGACAGCACACAGGTCATGCAAGTTCAAGCAAGGAGTTTACACGCAATTGAAAAATTGTCTTAAAATGATATCTAAACAGGAATTTCATTCAATCTCGCTACATGTTATTTAATTACTCAATTAATATTCTAAAATCTAAATAATCGATAGTTTTTTGTATCAAAACGTTGAATGTTTTTTTTTTTAATACTCCGTCATGGCTGTATACCTAGGTAAGTATTTGCCCTTAAAGTTTCTGAACAAAACATTTGTATAATCTGTGGTGTGGGCAAACAGCCCGCCATCCGCAAATCAGTTCACGTATTTCGTAATAATATGTGCTGACTTGTGTATATTCATAATTATTAACACGCAAATGTGTTGAAAAACATTGTATGTTTCACGGGCGGTACGGGAATGAAGAACCTCGGCTCAGAAAGCCCTCAGTCTTCGACTTCGGGCTTGTACTAGAGCCTCGATCGTAATTCCTTACTTACCGCCCTTAATACACAATATACTATTACATAATTATGTAGATCTTCTTTTAAGTGCAACAAAGACCATAAAATATTCCCATGTGCTAGAAAGGGAAACACAATACCCTCTGATGGTTACGTATGTCTAATTCAAAGAGCCATTATATTCATTTGCCTCCTCAACGCAAACTCCTAAATCATAAAATCTACCCATTTCACGCAACAAATCTTCATGAAAACTAAATCTGAAGTCTCAAATAAATCCTACTTAAAAGTTGCGGTAAGTAAATTGTAGAGGTTCTAAGCACTGACGTGTGTACTTACGGCCTGTGTTCTTGTGCACTAACTCTTATAAAACACCCAAAACGAATGCCTAAAATATTGTTAGTGTTGGAATTCAAACTCTCGTCGCCGGACTGAGTGTTTAAAATCAAACACTGTGCTTAGGAGCCCTAAAACCACATAGCAGAAATAATTCAGCTAGATCGGATTACTGTGTTGGTAGACGGGATGCTCAGACCTAACTCACGGCATGCAAAGGGTCCTTGGGACCCCTGCCTGACACTCCTTGTGTTTTAAGTATTCCTGTATTTTGAAGTGACAGCTAGTAAGACATCTTTATTTTTGCTTGAATTATACCGGGGAACCTTAAGGGGGTTATTCTGAAATATTGACAAACTAAAACAACCAAAAAAAATCAGCGTTTATTAATAATTAACTAGGTACCGTAATTTTAATTCATTATTTATGTCTTTTGGGACAACCTCCTGAATTTTGACGAGGATGCAGAACAACACCTTGTATTGACTATTTTCATTGTGGTGTGTTTTGACTGAAATCGATCTCTACTAGATTTATAATATCAATCAAAGTTCTAAAAAACCGCATACACAAAGTACAAGATTCCCTCCTATTTACTGATTTATTTTGAAACCCCGTGCGAATCCGATTGAATATGAACCACTGCCACAAGCCTTAATGATTTTGTTTGAACCCCCACATAATGCTGAACCAGATGTCTCCATTACACGTGTTCCAACCGAAAGGCTCTAGAACTAATCCTCGATTATACTGAACTACTCAAACAAATTGCTGTAGATAGCACGACTTTACCTGAATATTGTCCAAAGCACTCCAATCACTACCACTCTGAGAACAAAACCAGGATTAACCCGTATTACTTCAAACCTTTTCCAACTAACAGACAATTTTAGAGCGAATTTCACCAACGAAACTGAAATTAACAGTCATCTAAACCGAGTTCAGGACCTGTCACTGTCATTACTGTTAAGAAATATTTAACGCAGTTTATACAACATGTTTGAAAAAGCCTGGCCGATCCGAAAAGGGGCATATAGGTACTTATACCAATGAAATTACCAAATAAAATAAGAAACATAAATGTTTAATAATTTAAACCGATGGCGGTTTAAGAGGGGACTCGAAAAATTTGAAGAATAGGTATTTGAAGTAACTATTGCCGTCGCGCTGCGACCGACCAAGTCCCCGTAAAGTGCAAAAGGGACAACTGCAACTCACGCTGATTTTACCTACAAAAATCGTGAACAAAAGACGTTTTGTATTCCGCTGTTTTCTTCTTCAAATCTAAACTGATCTTAATAATTCTTATATCAAAATGTAGAAGAAAAGTATATCTATGCTTTTATTATTTTCTTTTTTGTTAAAAACTTATCTAATTTGTCTGATAGTTGTCTGGACATGGCGGTAAAAACGGGATTTTTTTCGGGTTTTTGGATTCTCATAATTATTTCAGTGATTATGTTATGACAAAAAGGAAATGGCAGGGTATTAATAAGACCTAGATTTTTTGGAAAAAAATCATTGCTCTAGACGCATTATCCACGAAGAAAACAGCGAAATACGTTTGTATGGAGAAAGGCCCACTAGAGTCCCCTCTTAACGTGACGACACCATCTTCGGCATTACAATGTTCGACTGTCATTGTTTGTTTATAACTTCAATACCCGAGAAGCGACCGAAGTGTCGGTGTTGCTGCTTATTCTAGGACCTACATTTTATTTATGGTTTTTCGGGGTATTTTTTAAATTGTTATCCAAAAAGCACTACATAAATAGAATTTAATCTCGATACCTATTTCCTTTTTTAACATGTTGTATGTGCTGATCGCTTTACTTTTCTCTGATGAAATTTCATCTTAGGAAAAAGCAATTTTAATATTCCATAGCTAACCCAAGCTGATCACCCAATCTGTTACTGAATATTTGAATTTATGCAGATTAATAAAATAGTTCGCCAGCGCGGTCTAGCCTGGGGCTAGGCGGCCGACCTAATTGAAGTGGCCGGCGGAGATTCGATGACAAAGAGGAATGTTGTTTGCATTTAGAAAATTAGACCTCGCTTTATTAGTTATCGATTATTATCATCCGTCTTTGTATTATTATGTGCCTCGGAAAGCACGTTAAGCCGTTGGTCCCGGCTGTCATTTCTAGATCTCTGCCAGTCGTTACGTGTAGTCAGGAGCCAAAAGTCTGACCTCCAGTCTTACCAAGGGGTATCGTATTACTCAGCTACTGGGTTGTGATAGGCAGTCGCTTCATGTAAAATACTGGTACTTTACTCAGCTGCATCCGGTTAGACTGGAAGCCGACCCCAAGATAGTAGTTAATTTGAAACGGAATTATACTGTTTTCGAATAGATAAAGCCATTCTAATAAAAATTATACGTTTCTAGGTAAATAATCTCGTTGAGACAGCGTAATAGCTACGATTCTAAAAGCCACTAACTACATTCCGAACCCATGCAAGTTTACCTAGCCAGTTATTTTTAAGTCCCATGATTACCTGGAATTTCAACAATAGGGCTGTCTATTGCCATCAACTGGGCACACAAATCCCGAAACCTAAAGGAAATGCGTTACCCAACAACAATTTACTCCATCCGGGAATCGAACCTCATGCCCAGCAAACGCGATTGACACTAGACTAACGAGGCTGTCTTTGGCAGGGTGTCTTTTTATATAGTTTTGAAAGATCTGTTACTTTGTTTAAAATATCAAGCGAAATATTTCATTTACAAACACGATATATCCCATTCATGCTTACTAACAAAATCGTTATAAAAGGAAATAAAACAAAAAGTTTTACCCATATTTTAGGGTTCCTTATCCAAAGGGTCAAAGGGGACTCTATTACTAACACTTCGCTGTCCGTCCGTCTGTCACCAGGCTGTATCTCATAAACCGTGATAGTTAGCCAGTTGAAATTTCTACAGATTATGTATTTCTGTTGCCGCAGTAACAACAAATACAAAAAAAAAATAGTTAAGAGGGCTCACATACAAAATTTTTTTTGCTTAATTCATGGTGGTTTTATTAAATATGGTACGGAACCCTTCGTGCGCGAGTCTGACTCGCACTTGGCTGTTTTTTTTTTTATAACGGCTTTCTAAGTAAAAAGCCAAAAATCAGAAAGCTTTTAGCAATTCTTGAAGCTTTTCATTAGTAATATCAAACATACAATTTACTTTGCCCGTAGGTACTTGAATAAATATAATTTGTAACAGTTTCCACGGAAGCGATTTAATAATTGTCGCGTTATATAGTACATGATCACGCTATTGCAGTTTTTTAAGTACCCCAAGCACGTGAAGTTACAGGGTGTTCGTTTGTGGACCTAATTATATTAGTCTACATAATCTACTTTATTCGACCTAGTCGTAAGTGGTGGCTACAGTTCAAGTAAATCATAAATAACCGGTAGCACATTTTTTTGTTACACTTTATTTTTGTTTCCTTTGTTTCATTTTTCGTTGTCCTGTGCGAGTCCAGTTATAATTACTTTTTCTTCGGGATTCTTTAGATTTTATCGATCCATAAAAGTTATGATTAAACCACGTAATCATTGTATATTAAATACCCCAACCGTAATGATTAGTATTTCACAATTACGATTTTTAAGGTGTTATTACATAAAAGTTAATTTATGAATATAATAGAAAATATCCATTTCATACTTAAATGAGTAGTTTCTCAGTTCTCTGAAAACAAATGAAAAGTGTTTTGCTATAAACAAAGGAAATTTAAATCTTGAAAGTCTAACCACAACAAACAGATTACCATCCTTACAGAATATTGTAGTTCCAACAAGAATAATACAAGTTTAAACAAAAATGTCTGGAAGAGTCAATTTGTTCAGCTTAGCAGGAGGTGGCATTTAAATTGCGCAATTATTTTTTTTCCGTTTCCTTCATTTGTCATGGCGTGTCCCTAAGTAGAGGTTTCTTACCAACAGTTTTTGTTACTGATCATTATCAACGCTTTATTTACTCATTAATTTATCACTGTCCAGTAAATTATCTTGTCTGAAGGGGATTATCAGGCGATTTGGTAACTTTTTACGACAGGGACTTTTTTTTTTAAATTAATAGTTAACTATTTAAAATCTTGATATTACTGTGGTAAATATAACGAAGGTTTTTTTAAATGATCAGTAAGGTTAAGGCATAAAAACATTCAGGTCCAGGTATACTAAAACTCCACAAAATATAACCTTTTATGCCTGCTTATATTCGATTCATTTCAAAATAACCCACAAAAACACCATCATCATTATTAGCAATCCGAAAACATCAAAGGGATTAATTTGTTCAAATAAAATTACCCAATGATTACCGAACGAAACTACCCCACGGCAGTATTCAACCATCAACGGGGTTTAGTGCAGTAAATACGTCTCTATGTCCAAGCTCACAGTTCAAACGTTATCTACGTATCCACATGACACTCGACGGCCCGATCCCAACGATCCAATCGGTTTTACATTTCAACGTATTATCTGCAACGCTTTTATAATAGAATTGCAAATTTAAACCCTTTATAAGCGCTCTGCATTGGGGAACACAAATTCGCTTTTACGTTCATTTGCATTGCAACGTCACTGTTGTGGCTCCCGAAACGCCTAGTCGTGCACATTGCAGGGTTATTAATGCAAACGGAGCAGGGGCTCGTGGCTTAGTTGTGTGGATCGATTGTTCTGTGAAGTTAAGCTGAACTTATTATGGTGAGTGTGCTGATGGGTGACTGTTCTTGTCGTCGCGCGTCGGTTCAATTCAAGCGAGCAATTTAATTTATTTCATCAACACTACTCTCAAAATAGAGAAGTCATCATCTGCTTAGCCTTTTCCCAAATTATCTTGGGGTCGGCTTCCAGTCTAACCGGATGCAGCTGAGTACCAGTATTTTACATGAAGCGACTGCCTATCTGACCTCCACAATCCAGTAACTGGGTAATACGATACCCCTTGGTAAGACTGGATGTCAGACTTTTTGGCTTCTGACTACTCGTTACGACTGTCAAAGATCTACAAATGACAGCCGGGACCAAAGGCTTAACGTGCTTTCCGAGGCACGGAGGAAACTCGGTATGTAATTATGGTCACCCATCCACGGACCAACCTCGGCAAGCAAGGCTTAACCTTAAAGATCGACCCGGGCGGCTGTTATTATTTATCCACGAGCTCCAAATAGCGAGCTCAAAATAGAGAAGTATAAGAATAAAATGTTGAATAAACCTATGTGGTATTCATCTGAAATTTCAAAGAAATGTGACATATTATTATACCAACCCGAGGCTGGGTCCTTGTGGTGGACTACAGCCAACTCCGTCCCACTGCGAAGATTTTTTTGTCCCAACAGGAACAGGAACGTGGTAGACTGATGATTAATACCATTCTTACCACTTCGAGATCTCTCCAGGATTATTTTTATACAAGATGCTTGTTTCCTTTAAACTTGAAGTTAGGTTTTGAGGTTTTTTTACTTCTTTCAAAAACTAGATGTTATTTACATTCAAATTAAATTTGGCGGCTACACTAATATCTTTTTTTTGTAAATTTAAGATTAAATGTTAAATTTTTGGATTTAACCAAATTGATGAAATGAAAAACTCGTGTGGTCAAGGATGAGTGATTGGGGCTGAAGAAACAAGAAATGACCCATTTTTTACGGCTCACTCACTTTGGCAAACGATGCACAAAACATCCTGTATTTCAGATCTCTTTGCCGGTTGCCATAGAAAAATAGTGCAGATAGCAGATAGGAAGCGTGCTTACAGGCGTGAGAATATTGGTTCTCCTCAGTTATTGAGTTTTGGATCATCTCAGATAGCAATCTCTCTATGTAAAACGATATTATTCAGTTAGAAAACGATCGCAAAAGGAGATACATATAATAATTGAAACACAGCTGTTTCTTTTTTTCAAGAGTAGAAGCTCTGGATACTTAATTTTATTGAGCTTCAGTATCATTGTTTTTATGTCAAATTTATTGAGCGCAACCCCTGTTATAATTACAAGTGGAGTTTAATTAAACGGGCTTAGGCTTCATATATATTTAAATGAATACATGTACTTGTATTATCGTTTATCATAAGCTATAATGAAAGCCTTTATTGAAACAGTTTGTAAGGAATTTTCAAATGTACGGTACGAGTGTGTGCTAACAAATTATAATTATACCATTACAACTTATTAACAGTTGAAGCTACCTGCTCAGTAATAGGTTTTTATTGTATTAATTTAATTGCGATCGAAATACGATTTTCAACAGTAACCTACCAAGGATATTTGCTTTAAATTCAGGCTGTAACCCTTTGAATTATACAGAACTAGCTTATGCCCGCGGCGTCGCCCGCATGGATTTCGATAATTGTCCCACGGGAACATACTATCACGATAAAAAATATCCTATGTGTTAATCCAGGTTATAAACTACCCGTGTGCAAAATTTCATCCAAATCCATTCAGTAGTTTTTGCGTGAAAGAGTAACAAACATCCATCCATCCATGCATCCATCCTCACAAACTTTCGCATTTATAATATTAGTACGATTAACCAGTATTTTTTTAAAGTTAAAATAATAGGTTTTTAAGATTATAACAACTTGAATTATTCCTGATTGGTGTGTTGGCTTATATCATCTGCCTAGCCTTTTCCCAACTATGTTGGGTTTGGCTTCCAGTCTAACCAGATGCCGCTAATACTAGTATTTTACATAGAACAACTGCCTATCTGACCTCCACAACCTCTTCTCATACAAATTCTCATAATAGGGGTGCGGACTGGGTAAAGAAAACGACATTCTATTTTGTCCGTCAGACAGGTAATACAAAAATATTAGACACGTATTTTTTGTTTTATCAAAATATCAAAAAATTACTTAGTTAAAACTCATTAAAGTTGGAGAGTGGGGGCTTACTACGTCACAAATAGGTATAAAACTTACCTACATGTGACGTCATGCGCCATTTCAACTCAATATATCCACGTAATTTTATGACCACGTGAAAAAAGAAAAAATACGTGTCAAATACTTTTCAATAAACTACCCGACGGACAAAGAAAAAAAAATGGATTATCCCCTATTTGTACTCATCTTAGATTATTCCGAACATAAACCAACTAACACAGCTTATCCGTGTCTTCAAGATAAATTTCATTATTGAGAATACTACAAAGAGATAGAATACCTATACAAAGAGAGGAAGACATTTAAGTGTCTTGCAATAAAACGAAAAAGTCTTGAAGAAGGAAATGAACAAGCTATAAAGAAATTCGAGCCCTTGTAATCTTGAAACAAAGGTTCTTTGTACCTTGTCTTTCTTAATTTATGTACACCGATGAAGTTATAGCTGTTGATTGGATTCTTGTCTTGTCTTTATATTGAGTTTTTTTTTTTTTTTTTTTATCTTAAACGTGGAGTAATTCAAATTAAACTGACTTATTAGTTGTATTTGTTTCAAGTTATTAGTGCTTCTTTTGCTCATGGTACAAATTTAATGTTTTGGCAATTATTTACTTTATGAAGCGCTGCTCTAGATTCATTTTTAATTAATGATAAGTTAACAAACATGAACTATAATTCCTTACTACAGTGATTTTATCAATGTGAAATGGTGGTGTATTGCATCCTCGTCAAAATTCCCACTGCTGGGACACAGGCCTCCTCTATATGAGAGGGAATGGGCTGTTATCCACCACGTGGGCCCAGTGCTGGTTGGTAGATGTCACATATCTTCGATTTTTTTGTTCTAGGATATGCCGGTTTCCTCGCGATGTTTTCCTTCACCGTTTCTGAGAGCAGCGGTGATGAAATAAATTACACAAAGTAATGCGCCTGCCTGGGTTAGAACCCATGGCTTACTGCTCGTAAGTCGGGGCTGCCAGCACTGGGCCACCGCTGCTCTCAATCAATCTTGATCTTTAATCACCGCAAATACTTGAAAAACCTGACTCATCATCATCATACCTGGTATAGGCTGTTAAAATTTATTTGGGATCGGCGCTGCATATTCTACCGTACTTCTCTATTAGTCGTCATCATCAGCAGTCACCTTCATTCTGGCCGTATCATTTTGCACATAATCCATGCTTTTATCTTTCTTCCAAAAACCCGACTGATAAAAACAAAATAAATACCAATTTACACACACGAAATAAGAATTCCATCTTACGAGTACCTACCGAAGCAAAAACAAAGGACAAATCATATAACACAAACGTATATGAACCCAGTAAGTGTGAAGCAGAATCGACTTCTCGTAAGTAGGGCAATACATTCAGCCACCCTTTCCGACATGTGCGGAGAACATAAATTACTACGCACACCTGTAAGTGCTAGATCATGCCTAGATAAAGAAATGTATATAGAAACTGATTTATGATTTTGTTATATGCACTTTGGGATTACGTTGGGAATTTATGGGTATTTATTTGTACATTTCGGTGAAGAATAGTCCGGTTTCTTTGTTGAGGTGAAATAACTAAGATTAGAAGTTTCTTGGGAGAATCGTTTTCAGTAATAGGTACTTACCTATTTCTGCTACCATCATCATCATCTGCCTAGCTTTTCCGAAACTACTATTATATTACGCCTGTAGTGATAGGCAGAGGAGTAGACGTGCCTATAGTACCTAGACCCGTTTCCACAGTTATATGTAGTCCCATAGTGCTCGCCAATTGCCATCACCTAGAAACCAATCCATAGTCAGCACCATAATCACCTGCCTAGCCTTTTCCCAAACTATCTTGGGCCCGGCTTCCAGTCTAACCGGATGCAGCTGAGTACCAGTATTTTACATGAAGCGACTGCCTATCTAACCACAACCCAGTAAGTGGGTAATACGATATCCCTTGGTAAGACTGGATGTTAGAATTTTGGCTTCTGACTACTCGTAACGACTGTCAAAGATCTACAAATGACAGCCGGGACCAGCGGCTCAACGTGCTTTCCGAGGCACGGAGGAAACTCCTTAACCTTAAAGATCGACCCGTGCGGCTGTTGTTAATTAGCCGCAAGCTACTCCCATACATCATACACAGTCATCATACTGAATCGTGGTAAAAGTTTTTGCGACGGTCTCCCTTCCACCTTGTATATTATTATTATGAATGCTGCTGTCCTAACAGAAATATATGCTTGCTCCACAGCAGAGGAAGTGTAGTAGGCTGATTCTGACTGTAAAGAAGGAAAACTGATTCCTATAATTATTTTATGTTAGTATATAAGTAATTTACAAGCGTTGCAAATTGCAATTTACTTCAAATTTTAGTCCTTATGATATCCGAAGAATTTGCGAATATTATTGTTAAAATAGGAATAAAGATGCATTATTGTTATTGTGCTTTTCTATTAGAAATGTCCCAGTACCCGCCACGGAACATAGATTTGTGCCCGGTTGATGGCACTACCCTCGTCCCTTATTACATGGCACTTAAACATAACTGGCAAAATTCGGGTGTAAAATTAATTAGGTGCACCTCTGCCTAACCCTTCGGGCTATAGGCGTTATGTTATGACGCTGACAGCATCTGATTTATGATTTATATGAGCATGCACTTCGGGATTAAGTCCAAAATGTATGGGTGTAGGTACATTTGGTTTAATAGGATTAAACAAAAATGTATGTTTGTAATCGGATTGGTTCCAAGTGTTTTATTGCCGGATTATGATAATAGAAGGGTAACACTTATTGTTTGTTTTTGCATGGTACATAAATGGGGTTATTTTGTGTTCAACGGCTACCTTGGGTACACATGTGTATGTCGAAGAGTAGTGCATTTTCATGCATACTGTCGAGGAAGAAGAAAATGCGAGTGAGAAAATCAAATCAGACGCAACCACCACCAGTGGTGGTAGATGAGAAATATTTTTGGAACTGCCACCTTTGGTAGTAGACCGGTGTGAGTAGATCAGAATAAACCTTTTTCAATGACCGAATTACGTACTATTTTTTTTAATAAATGTTTGCCATGAATTCTTTTGTTACGCCTAATATTTGCTGTGTTTCTTACTAGTTTACGAAATATCTCAATAGGGGTGCGGACTGGGTAAAGAAAACGACATAGATGGAAGGTATACAAAATAGCAAGTGCATCAAAACATCTAGTTGAAATATTTGAAAGTTCTGTTTAAACCAAAATGTAAAAAAATTTTTGCTAGTTTTGTAGTGAACCATCCTTTCGCTATACTTATTTTTTTTATGTTTTACCCTATCAAAATAATAAACACAAATCCGATTATTCACAATTTATAAACCCTTTAATACCAAAGCCTAAAACCGTGTGTGAATCGTACTAAAACCTATCTGTACTCAGTGAGATCAAGGGCCAAATTAACGATAGAATTATATTCAAATCAGTGGTCTGAAAACTTATACGTCGTATTAAAATATGGTAATAAAAGTATATGTAACCGTACTTTAGTGACATCTTTTTCAGTCGCTTTTCGGGAGAAAACATACTAGTAGGTACTTAATGTTCCGGATTATCGAGGTTACGCAGGTATTGGGTCCTTGTAAATATAGCGCATAAAAAGTTTTAGTCGGTACCCAAACTTTCCAGACAAAATATATTTTCTAGGACGTCGCGCGAATATTGGGTATTTTTTTCGAATTATACCTGTATGTGTCGTTGGATGTCAATGATTGTTATTTATCTGACACTTGCCTACTTTGAACAGACTTAAAGAGAAGCTCGTGGCTAAATAATAACAGCCGCTGTCTTTAAGGTTAAGCCATGCTAACCGATGTTGGTGCGTGGATGGGTGACCATAGTTACATACCGAGTTTCCTCCGTGGCTCGGAAAGCACGCTTAGCCGTTGGTCCCGGCAGTCATTTGTAGATCTGACATCAGACAGTCGTTACAGTAGTCAGAAGCCAAAAGTCTGACATCCAGTCTTACCAAGGGGTATCGTATTACACAGTTTCTGGGTTGTGGAGGTCAGATAGGCAGTCGCTTCATGTAAAATACTGGTACTCAGCTGCATCCGGTTAGACTGAAGCCGAACCCAAGATAGTTTGGGAAAGGCTAGGCAGATGATGATGACTTGCTTACTTTGAACATTGACAGACAAAAAAAAAGTGTAACAGGAGATTTTCATTACATACCAAAATTTTTGGAATGTGGACGTGTGGAATTGTTTACGGACAAATTTCTAATGAAGTTCTCAGTGGAGTCTTGTTCCGATGTATGTGGGTCGTGGAGTGCATTTATTGCGGTACAGATTGTTGTGGGTTCTCTTATGGCTATGCGCGAGAAATGCGTGTGATACAGCCGGTGACTTGTGAGGGTAACACATTAGTCGACAGTTGGTAGAGCAACGACTTAGTTCGTCAAAAGCTATGTAGGAATACAATTTTAAATAAATTGCAAATCG
Source organism: Cerastis leucographa (assembly GCA_963082945.1). Classification (NCBI taxonomy): domain Eukaryota; kingdom Metazoa; phylum Arthropoda; class Insecta; order Lepidoptera; family Noctuidae; genus Cerastis; species Cerastis leucographa. The sequence continues at coordinate 9,641,170 of OY720361.1, forward strand.
TTGTATAATATTGAATGATTGAATGATGATTGAGTTACACAGTATAACATAGTATATATATACATCATCATCATCATCGTCTTTTTCCTAGAGGGTAAGACTCTCAGGCAGAAGTGTGTTTATAGTACCTGCAAAAAATTCCGGTCTACTACTGAGAAATTTCTGATGGAAACACCTCAATAATGAGATCTTTACAATCATCGTTTTCCTAGCCCAATTTATTTGGCGCAGAATGTCTTTGTCTGTTATACTAAAGAAGCATAGAAGAACATGCTGCGCATTACTCGTCATCTCGTCAGACACCTCCTTTCTTGCCAAATTCGTCACCACAAGTTCATCAATCGTTTCTTAGCCATCATACCTATCCACATTTATACTCAAAACTTTCCTCTGAACATTTTCTTCATTCCTCCGCATCACTCTCATACCAAACCGACCGATTATCAAACAACTTTTCGGTGCCACTTTGCGGCCTCTAAGATACAGGCGCAGCCTAGTTTGGGGACCACTGTTATCAAATTTTGTCAAAATAAAATATGGTACCGATATTCTTAATGTTGTTAGATTAAGAAAATAACTGTAGCTATGGTTTAATAAATTATTAATTTGAATTACTTTCACCACAATAATGAACGATGATATTATTTTAGTTTATATTAAGAACATAATCTTCTGTAATCAAATGATTACAACTTCAATCAGGATTAATTAATAATTTAAATATTTTTAATGAATTATTTCCCATCCGTTTGTTAATAAGCACTTAATTACTTTTTAATAACTCTGTGTCGAAGCTTTAAATTTATAATTAAAATGGGAAACATTGGCCCTTGTAAATCAATACAATCTTAATCATTTAATTTTAGGGGTTTAATTATGTTGCGATTTTATGGTGTTTTTTAATGAGCAGCTTTTTAACGACTTTGGGTTTTATGGAGATGGAGAAAACATGTTTATTAACGTTTATAAAGACAATGTTTATATAAAATCTGTAATTATTGTTATGTTATACATTTTTATTTATTTAACCTACAGACATCAATTTGGTTTCAAACTGGTGGTCCCTACAAAAATTTCGTCATCACAGTTCTTTGATAAGTATTTAACGTGAAAATAAGCTAAAAATGAGGCGTAAATCTTGAGTCTCAAAAGTTTTCCTTCACGGAAGTCGGAGAGAAGGTTTTCAGGAGTATGTGAAACATTTTCTGTGTAATCCTAACACATGGTTAGGTACCTAGTCTGTTACCTATTAATAACTTCTAAAACCTTAAATATAACCTACATTTAATAGCGAACTCATACAATAAGTATTTTAGCTTACGCTTCGGTACACCCTTAGTAAAACTGAAATTATGATCACGTAAACGCAAACCCACTAAGTCCCTACGAGTAACGGTTACGTAAGAGTTTGTACCGTCGCGCGTCGTATTGATTTGCATAAAATTTTCCTACTATTATTTTAATGACTTCCCGCTAAAGCTTGAGGTAAACGTTTGAAATAACTTGGAACGTTTTTGACTAAATATTTAGGTCAGGTATGAAAAATGTAAGTATTTAAATAATTCCAAGTTAGTAAGGATGGTTTCATATCTGTTTATATTGTTTTAAATCTTTATCATTTATTTAACTTTCTATCCTCTACTAGGATACTAGATCAATATACACCGTGTAAATCACATCATCACGAAGCCGTCAACCAAGCATTCTGTACATGAAACTAAGTAACTTTACGCGAAAATTATTGCTGGGAAACTGACTTTTTTTGGGGGGTGTAAAATCGTGTTTTGTGGTAGAACTCAATGTAACGCACTCAAAACATTGTGCTGATGGACGGATTGAATAGTATGGGGGTCGTGGAGGTGTTTAAAGTAAAAATCTTACGTTAAAAACTTGTGTTTAAAAAAATACTTGTCAAAAAGTTGGAACTTTGACCCCTAATATCTCCGTAACTAGAAGGTTCCCAGGTATGGTGTAGAACAAAAAAATGATCGCAATGACGGGGAGAACCAGTGCCTTTCGGCTTCGTTAAGAGGTTTTTTACACGCTTTATTATGTTCTCAGTAACTTTTTTGCCTTTATCATACCCGCTAGAAAAACTAACCACAACAAACGCTTAAGGAAAACATCGTGAGTTGTTGTGTTGACATGTCTTAGAACCAAAACTTCGAAGACAAGTGACATTTTCCCTCACTCACTTTACTGGGCTCCCGTGGTGGATTACAACCGAATAAAGTGGAGATCTGTTCCAATCATCATCTGCCTAGCCTTTTCCCAAACTCTCTTGGGGTCGGCTTCCAGTCTAACCGGATGCAGCTGAGTACCAGTATTTTACATGAAGCAACTGCCTATCTGACCTCCACAACCCAGTAACTGGGTAATACGATACCCCTTGGTAAGACTGGATGTCAGACTTTTTTTGGCTTCTGACTACTCGTAACGACTGTCAAAGATCTACAAATGACAGCCGGGACCAACGGCTTAACGTGCTTTCCGAAGCACGGAGGAGACTCGGTATGTAATGATGGTCACCCATCCACGGACCAACCTCGGCAAGCACGGCTTAACCTTAAAGATCGACCCGGGCGGCTTATTATTTAGCCACGAGTTCCTCGGAGGTCTGTCCCAATATTACAAAACATTACAGGCTGTTAATGTAAATATTTTTGTTACAGGTAACACAGTGCAGTGCTCCCCCGAAAAAAATGTTGTGACAAAAGTGCGAACCAAACGGTGACTTAAAAATGTGTCACCCGAAGAATTCCCTAGACGTGACCAGCAGTAGAACATTTCTGTTCATAATAGTGTTGCTATCTCTAAAACTGTGCAGTCCTCAAGACTTAAACGAGGAGTTCGTAAACGAGGATAGTATAGAGACGTCAGATATAAGTATAGTGCCAGTTAAAAAAGTGAAGTTTCCAAGGAACGTTGGTGCGGTGACGCCCTGTCGCTTGAGCGAACTTTTGTGTGACACTGGACAGTGTATATCTATGGACAAATATTGTAATGGAGAGGACGATTGTGGAGATAAGAGCGACGAGCCCAAGTCTTGTACACGTAAGTATTACCATAGTATTGTACTAGCTGTTACCCGCGACCTTCGTTCGCGTAAAATTATTATAAAAATATTACTTCCCTCTCTCTTCCGTGAATCCTAATATTTTTTTCTAAAACAAAAGAAGCCTAAATTTAGTAAATTCTTATAACATCAGTTATCTGCCAGTAAAAGTAAATTCCGCCATTTTGGTCTAGCTGTTTCAGAACTTAGCCGGAACAAACAGACTGACAGATAAAAATAAAAATAAAGAAAACGTTTTTTTTTCGAATAATTACCGCATCATATGCATTCAGTGACGCTTAAGTTTTTTTTTTATTTTTTATATTTATTTACGTAATGTGAACATAAGATTGGATATTAATATTCTCATGTGACTACAGTCGAATCCACCTTTTAAGCAACCAGAGTAATGATTTCGAGATTATTAAGTCAGGTACCTTTTGAAAGCCCACAAATACCTCCATATCCGGGGCATTGATATTATCACATACGTAATTTGTAAAAGTAATAATGTGAAGTGAAAGAAGCCGAAGTTTTCATAACAAAAAGGCGCGCGAATAAATCTTTTGAAACTCATTTTAGGTCATTCAAACGCATTTTTAATATTTCTCCCCTTCTCGGTTTGCTGACATCTGTCACAAAAGAAAAGGTAGGAAAGGAAGGCTAAGGATTGAGGGCCATCGAACAAGCGACTTTGTGAATAAGCGGGAACTATTAGATGTTTAGAGTCCTGCGAAGATGTTGCTATTGTTTGTTGTAGAGTAAAATCTCTCTCTTGTCTATTATATTTAAAAAGTAAAATTATATTTTTGCTAATATTTAAGTTTATATACATGCCTATAGCTTGCGTTTCCGTACATTAATAATTAGTTTAGGTGGAAGCATCAGGGGAGCCCGCGTAATTCGAATTTTATTACCTAAGGAAAACGTAAGAAAACTTGAATTTCGCGGGCCACCTTAACCCTCTTTAAAAAAAATTATCAGCCTCATCATCAACATTTTTATTTGAAACTAGCTGCTCTTTTACAAATAGGTAACGGTCTCATCTAAAAGCTGGCACACATATTTTTGAGGTGATATAACTTAATCTGAAAAGAAAAGTCACAAAATTGACGGCTTGCTTTCATCTCCTAACGGGCCTAAAATCGCCGGTCTTCTAGCCTCGAATGCTTCGTCGCATGGCAGTGGAGTGGCTGTGTCAGCGATGGACAGACTTGGCTCCCTTTTGCCTTTTATGTAATATTCATCCCAGGGAGTTATGCGGGGACTCCGCCAAAACATATTATACAACATGTTTATGGATTTACGTAATCGCTCGGTTGGGTAGATGGGTTACTGTATCGCTTCTGCATTATTTTGTTGGTGTTTGACGTTTTTTTCCGAGAGTTTAAGATGAAGGCTGTCGATGTATATCATGTATATCTGTTGGAATTGTGAGGTTATGGTGGTTTGGCAATGAGGCAGTGGTGTTTTAAGGTTCTTTGTTACTTACTGGCGTGGAGTTTCTTGTCGGTTCTTATCTATAAGAAACGACCTAGTGCTTCGATTAGCGTCTGACGTTTTGGAAATAAACGTGAAATTGAAAAAAAAATGATTATCTGACTGTCCACCTGCGTTTTTTGAGCTTTCATAGATAATCGTATTCAGTTTCAGCAAAGAGGTGTCGTCAATACTAGCCTTTCCCATACCATTATAATTTTACTTTCCATTCTGCTAATTATTGTAGGTTAACTTTATTTTTCACGGAAACTGTCGTGTACTGTCAATCTAAACTCAAAATTTAAAAATGGAAGAAAACTTTTAGTCGTCAAACTGAAACAACGGGTTCAGCCGCTTTATCGCTTTTCTCTAACCTATAGTATAAAGCGTCAGCGGTCAGAAGTTATGAATCACTTGACCCTTTCTTTCTGAAGGGCATCGCTAATAGGTCGTATGTCCTTGTGGGGAGTCCTTTCCTGGCATTTTCTTTATTATTGGAGTGTTGCATTATAAAATCTTCCATTCATTAGGTGAATCTCATCATGACGTGGTGTGACTATTTCTCGAAGATTTCAACTTATTATTACGATTACTTTTTAATGATAGCCTTTTCACCATAAAAAAACTACATCAGCTATAAAACATTATTTTGAACAAAACAACCTTAATTCCATTTGTTTCACAGAACTCTAAGCCGTACAAGGATTTCGTTTCGTACAAACTAAATTCGTAACAGAACAAAGACGAACCTAAACCACAGAACATTAGTGGTAATAATCCCCGTCTATACGAGTCGAATAAGCTTTTAGAACCTGCTACTAAACAAAATGTACTCTAGGGTACATTTGCCAGTCCATAGCACTATCGCCGATCCCTAACAAAAATAAATTCTCGTGCAAAGCATGCCTTAATCTGCTCCGCGCAGTTTCACCAAAACGGCTCTCATTCCGCGCTCGTAAAATACGTTTTTGCTCAGAAAATGTCTGCAACGATAATTGTCTTACTCAAAAGAACTGTAGATGTACTCACAAAGGGAATTGAAAGAAGTAGATTACAATGAGTTTGCTCAGTTCTCTTCTCTCAGGGGAGATGGTGCATCAGTCTGATGCAGTCCGCAGAACGAAGTTAGGAATTACATTTTTATTGAGCGAGTGGTTTAGAAATTTGTAGTGAGACAATAGAGTTGCGATTTCAATGCAGCGAATTTGAAGTCAGTCTTTTGGGGAATAGTTTCAAGATTATAGATATGGGGTAGTGGTAGTCTCGAATAGTATTAAGTTAATATCAAGTTGAATTTACCCACTAGGGGAATCTCAGAATTTTCAAACGTTTATTTTTGATCATAAGTAGATACAAATGCAAGCACTCGAACTGTGATCGAATCATTTCAAACTCAGAGTAAAAATTACTTTTCCTATTTGTGAGCACAACAAATACATCGCTGCATTATTTATTTAAAAAAAAAAGTATTTACTAAATACAACACCGTTATAGCAAGCACAATGATTGTTCCTATGAATATTCTAGCGAATTAAACACACACGGCCGTATCTCGACGTGGGTTCCGTGACTAATGCCAGTCCATTTTGTAAACACCGCCACGGTAAACTTAACACCTTATTAAACGCAGGTTTTTTTGTTAATTGTAGCTATATTTTGGCTTAATGACCACCTACGTGGGTACGATAAAAGGGAAAGCTCGTTTTTAGGCGGTCGCTATAATTAAAGAAGGTTTATTGTCCGCCTGCGTCTTTGAGTGGTTGTTTAAATTTTCACAAAGTTTGCATTCATATTTTCTAAGGATATTCGTTTTTTTTGGTAGTGAACCGGTTTCGTTGTGAGTGTCAAATTATATTTTGTCTACTGCCAAATATACCTCAAAGTTGTAGTCATCTAAAAGACCATAAAATTAATGTCAAGACCTTATTACAAAATGTTGGGAAAATAGAGAGTTTCTTTTGTACAGATTGAGCCTTACAAATTCAGAATCTGAATAATCTTAAAAGTACACGAATTTTCCATCTGGACATGGGATATTGTTTGCAAAGTTTTATTTTTGTGTTACTATTAGGTACTATAACCATTATTCAAAAATTAATAAAAAATATTTTAATATTAGCCGAAAGAGAATGATTTAAACTTGGGACAACACAATTGAACCATTGAGCCATGGTAGAAATACCTTTTACTTCTCAAAATACTTCTTGAAAAAAACAACTTCATTGTTCTTTCTTTAAAATCCTAAATTCCTCTTAAACCCTGGGTTCAACACCGCGTATATCAGGAGCGGTATCCAACTTTATTCCCAAATATTTTACCTTTCAGTGTCAGCATTTTAAAGTCCTACGAAGCTTTTCGCTCCACAGACTGCAGTCTTACTGGATACTTGGGTAGAATGCCTCAAATAGTCGACGGCATTAGACGGTGACTCTTATCTACGATGGCGTCTATTTGAGACAAGAAATTCCTTTACTGAGTTATATTATCATGTACTTTCATAGCTCTTAAGTCTGCTAAATCATAGGTATTTTGTTGTCCTTAAATATTAAAATTATTTTCTATAAAGTATACAAAGAAAGGATCGTGGCGTAATAGTAATAGGCGCAAAGGTTTATACAGAAAATTAAGCAAAGCTTTTCGAGGTCAGTCCAGTCAGCTGGTAACCAGTCTTACCAAGGCGTATGTCAATGGGCCCACTAACTAGGAGGTGGGGATCAGATAGACAGTCGATTTATGTAAAATACTGGTAGGTTGGGATCGCTTACTAGTCTAACCAAAAAAAAAAAAACAGCTTCATGTAGCTGTTTTTTTTTTTTTTTGTATACTACATCCGGTTAGACTGGTAGCCGCTCCCAACATAGTTGGACTGTCTAGCTAGAGAGATAATTTAAAAAAAGGTATTTTATAAATATTCGGAAAAAAAAACTGAATTTACACAAACCAAGCCAAGAGCCAAAAACCACAATATATTTTAACATCCATTCGCGCAAATCGAAAAATATATGTTGTTGTTTTTATCTCCGAATTAAAAATGTAAATAGGTCACAACTACGGAGGTTTAAAATAAAATCAATTCGCTTTTTTCAATGTATACTCTTCGTAAAAATCAGGGGTACAAAACATATTTACACAAACCGAAATTAGGTCAGGTGCAACAAAAACGGGAAGCCGGGTTTTTAAAACATTTTGTAAAAATACGCCGCATTCAGTCAAGGCGGATGATACCGGTAAAATACGTCTGCCAAAAGCTTAAAATTATAATGATCCTTATTAGTATTTTCATCAAAAAGAGGAAAGGCAATGAAAAATTTCCGGGGCTGCAAATCACGATGAGATACTTGGACCGAGCCCACCTTATTTTGCTTCAGCCACGGTACGTAATTAATTTTACCCAAAATAAACAAACATAAGTCTACATCCTAACAACATGATTTAATTCCCCAATGATGTGGTCAGAGGAGGTGTTTTTTTTATGTTGCACACTCACACTAGGAAATTCTTCTATGGCTTGCGTTAACAAACATCTATACTCACTAAAAACCCGGAACATCCAAATATTTGCTCCGTGTGGGAATCGAACCTAGTCGTTACGAGTAGTCAGATGCCAAAAGTCTGACATCCAGTATCTAAGGGGTATCGTATTACCCAGTTACTGGGTTGTGAAGGTCAGATAGGCAGTCGCTTCATGATACTGGTACTCACCTGCATCCAGTTAGACTGGAAGCCGACACCAAGATAGTTTGGGAAAGGCTAGGCAGAGGATGTGAGAATCGAACCTGCGACACGCAGCGCAGCAGCCAATCGCTCAACCACTGCACCATCCTTGCCATTTTAATGTGTAAGGCACAAAATCAGCATACAATGTTCCCACTGCAGGGACACAGCCTCCTCTATGCGAAGGGAGAGAGCCACCACGTTTTGGTATAAGGAAGGCACAGCTAGTTTACAGTCTACTTTATAATATTGGTCTCTGCTTAGCCCACCACTAACAAATGGCTGTGTAGTGTAAACTTTGAACGCAATGGCAATGTAAATAAGCAGAAAAGCAATAATGAGACTAGACTAGCAATCCTCAGTAGTTCCAAAATTACTGAACCAAAGTGAGTTTTCAGACCCGGCTTCGACCCAAAATTGCCAATCCCTGTTTGAAACGTTTCGCCGATTGCGCTGGGATAGAGGTGGCCGGCAAATGGGGGAAAATGGGGACAAATTGTGAAAACATCCGATCGTAGAGTTAGAAAACTACTCAAGAATCTGGATCAGTGACGCAAGCCGGGTCACTGGAAACTAAACATTTTGTAAAAACACTTGAAGATGGCGAAGTAAGGTACTTCGGTATGTGTGTTTTTTAAGATGGCGGCGGACTAAGATGGTTGGGTATGTGTGTGTTTGTTTCGTTTGAGTGTGTGTGTATGGCTGTTCAAATTGAGGGTATGTGTGCGAGTGTGCTATTTTCTTTTAAAACATTCGAGTAAGTTTTTAGAGTTTATTTTATTTTATTCATAAATATTTTGCTTTTGTTGCTTTAACCTTTCTGGTTTGTGTGTTCACATGTCAATTTAATGAAACAGGTGTATTTAAATAGTTTAAAAAGTTACTAATTTGGTATAGTGTGTGTTTTTGGGTTGGAAGTAAATTTTTATAACCTCAAGTAAATTTACTAACAACTCTATTGTGTAATCACACAGCTAGATAAGTTTAAAATAACACACAATCATTTTACACCGGGTAAATATTAAATTATTTAACATTGAATACATCGTCACACCGAAATGGTGGTGAAAGAATAATTAACCACACCGCAAATGTAAACGTAGCACAGATACGTTTGCACATAAAATATTGCAAACGTGCTCTTGTATTTGGATAATGTATGCTGCACAGTTTTATTTATTGTATAAATACTAGATTACCAACAAATAATGCAAGCATTACTAAGGGATCGTAGCTTGTTTCGATCTGTACTTTCAGCCTACCCCATGAATATATAACAACCAGTATGTTTTTATTTTAAACTTATTATTATTTGATCATAAAGCCAATCATAAGCAGCTGGTGTTAACATTTGTGACTAAACATGTTGGGTCTTTTGCTACGAAACGCAGTCTCGTAGCAGCTACGTTGCTACGCCGTAGCAAAAGCGTAGCTACTTCTTAACAATAGCGTAGTCATTTTTTTATTATAATATTTTCAATACAATAACATAATTCGGGTGCTGTTCACCAGCCAGTATGATATCAAATAAATAATGTCATTAATGTTAAAATATACATCAAAATTGCTTGACAATTACTCCACATACCAAGCTCTACGAAAAATTAAATAGAAAAGCGTTGAAAGATTAATTACGAACACCACAAATTCCCTCGGCGACACAAGTTTCCACGTATAACTAATTAGTGAAACGCGTGCGCTCATTTGGTAATGCAGTCTTACTAAAACTTGCTGAGCCAACATAGGTATATTATTCTGCAATGTATTACGAAGTACGAGTCAACTTTGCTTTCTAACATAGTTTATGCATACATAAGTATAGTTAATGCAATTTATGGCTTTGAGAGACAGATACTGAGTTTAAGATAACCTAAACCTCCCTTTCTTTTCTCATTTATAAATAATATTTGTCTGCTTGACGTTTTTGCAATGTACTCACATCATCATCTGCCTAGCCGAAAATGGCCAAGAGAATATATTTAAATTTTATTTTCTATGAAATTAATAAATTGTAAAAGAAAAAGTGTTAGCCGACCCCAAATAAAATGGGACAAGGGCAGAAAGATGATGATAATGAAATTGGTAAAATAAACTTATTATAGTTTTGCCGATTAGGTTACTCATGGCCACCTATACACTAATCGAAGAGATGATTAGAAGAGCTCTCAGTAAACAGATCTACAATACTAAACAACCGAGCAAAGTTAACATTAATTAAACTGCAAATTCCGACTCATTTATTATGCATAGTGATTATGCCATTCCAACCGTTTATTGGGTCAGGCGATCAGAACACGACAGCAAACATGAACTGTGTATTTTCTCTTATTTTGCATTAGAGTAGAGAAATCTCTCTTAACCGGAATTTACTATCCAATTGACAAAGATAAACAAATACTGAAAATAAACATTATTATACACATAGCCAGTGGATGATCAAGTGCTTCCAACTGTTGGAATAAAAAGAGTTCTATGTTATATTTTTTTACATTGATCCTTTTTGTTCTAAATGAATTTACTTTTGTTGTCTTCATGTTCTGTCTTCTGTCAGATGCCGTTTTCCTAGGATGTTGTCAAAGTGAATAAAACTGAAAATATAAGTTTCATCTCGGATTTTATTTTCATAAACCAGTTTTTTTATCATCTCCTGAATTTCACACACTGCACGCTAGTGGGACTAAGTAGCCCTACTAAAATAGCCATACAAACTAACACCAAAGCTACCTCACTTGGTCAAATTATGTTAGGCAGTTTAGAGGTTATGAAGGAAGAAATGAACAGACATGCAAAAACCTCCTTTTTGCTACGCTGTAGTCGAGTAAAAATTAAAGTCTGCTGTGAATAAAAGCACACTATGTCCATCCCTCTCTACGTTGATGCACGTACACCAGCAAAATAATAATTATCCTCTCCACAAATGTGCGCTACACACGGCTCGTACATAATTAGCAATGGACCGGGCTCCTGCAGTAATGCAGTCTTAACAAGGCCTGTTTGTTGCCTACATTGCTGTGTCAATCTTTGTTACGTTGGCAACACGAGGTTTCTAATGATGAAGTTTACACGCTTGTTTTGTAGTTGTGTAGTAGTAATACGAACCGTTTGTTGGCTGCATTGTTGCGTCTTTCTTTGTTACGTTGGCTATACGCTCGCCGTGACGGTAAACATAGAAACCGTGTATGCTTATAACTAGTAGGTGAGCATTAGTCACCAGCACTTGTATAGAGACCGTTTTATTTACACATATTTTTTTCATCCACCCAATCCCCACTATATTAGAAGAAACTGTAGAAACGCAAGACGAACAAACAGAGTACTTTAGGATTTACCGTACTGATAGATGCTGTGGATAGTATCATTAGCTTCCAGCTCTTGTTCCATGTTACTTGGGCTCGGCGAAACAGTTATGTTTCTTCTTTACCAATCGTCATGTGGATTTACTACTTTTTAGGGTTCCGTAGCCGCATGGCAAATAACGGAACCCTTATTCTTTCACATCATTCCTTACACAATCCATCCAAGTTTCTTGGTGGTTGGTTGGTTTCCTTTCTTCAGCATGATCTTGCCTTTGTCTGCATTTCCTACTCTATGTTGTACATAGTATGATCCTGTGATATTTTTCCGGGATATTGCCATACATATGGTAGTTTACAATCCTGTTCATCATCATCATCATCATCAACCTATAATGATCCCACTGCTGGGACACAGGCCTCCTCTATGAGAGGGAGTGGGCTGTAATCCACCACGCGGGCCCAGTGCGGGTTGGTAGATGTAACATGTCTTCGAATTTTTTGTTCTAGGGCAATTGCCACTGTTGCAATTGTATAATTATTCCGTAATTCTGACTAAAAGTCTGGATAGAAATTTAGTCTATAAGAATAAATTTCTGTATTAGTGATGTCTTTATGTATATACTATTTACTCAGTAGCATGTTCAGTGTTCACGTAACACGTGCAGGGTTGTACATAATTAATGCCGGATACATAGACGAATGTTCGTTGATACGGTTTTACACACGAGTTTATTGGATATAAGTCTGGTCATACGAGTACATAAAATAATAAACGTTCATGAGAAAAGCGTGTTTTTTGGATGTTTTGTATTAAAAGCCTGTTTCGTCCCAGCATCACTGATTGACTAACAGTTTGAGTGATCTGTTTTCGACATTATCTTGTATGGCCTATCTGTCAAAATCACTCGACCAAATAACCATAAACCATTAGTAAATTTCAGAAGATTCTGTTCTGTCGTGAAACTCACTAAGTGCTTACTTAGTTACAAAAACCGTTTCTAAAAACTTTTGATAGCATCTATAAAGAAGGATGGGATGGGAGGAGCTCGTGGCTAAATAATAACAGCCACCCGGGTCGATCTTTAAGGTTAAGCCGTGCTTGCCGAGGTTGGTCCGTGGATGGGTGACCATAATTACATACCGAGTTTCCTCCGTGCCTCGGAAAGCACGTTAAGCCGTTGGTCCCGGCTGTCATTTGTAGATCTTTGACAGTCGTTACGAGTAGTCAGAAGCCAAAAAGTCTGACATCCAGTCTTACCAAGGGGTATCGTATTACCTAGTTACTGGGTTGTGGAGGTCAGATAGGCAGTCGCTTCATGTAAAATACTGGTACTCAGCTGTGTCCGGTTAGACTGGAGGCCGACCCCAAGATAGTTTGGGAAAAGGCTAGGCAGATGCAGCATCTATAAAGAAGTCTCACTTAGTAAGCAAAGAATTACTTCCCATTTTTAACCCCCGACCAAAAAAGAAGGGTGTTATAAATTTGACGGGTGTACCTGTGTATCTGTCCGTGGCATTGTAGCTCCTAAACGGATGAACCGATTTTGATATAATTGATGTAATAATGTATTTTGAGAAAATCTGCTCAGCCGTTTGAAGGTCATCACCTCTTTTCTAGTTGATAAAGAGATATAACGATAACGATATACTTCTACGCGTTTGGGATATTCGAAATTTAAATTCTTGTCACTTGTCACCATGGGCTGTACACCCCCCTCCCCCCTAAAAGGACGGAACTTTTTTTAATTTATAACTCTCCTTGTTTTCGTTAATTAGCGAGAAGAGGTGCAACACCGAGAAAAGTGGAAGTAAAATAATTTAGTTTTAAATTAAATTAAATTAAAATTCATTTATTTCGGACAACGAGGATCCATATTTTGTTAGTAATACAAACTGCGCGCTTTAAGAGCATGAAATAAAAATTAAATTTAAAACCCCTACCACAAAAAAACCTCTAAAAAACCAAAAATAAATTAATCCAAGCCATTCGGAAATATACCATGCGGCAATCGCAAACGCGTGCCTATCCGAGAACCGTCGCCGACTAACTTTCGGAAGAACAATTTCGTTCCCATTCTGAGAAAACTTTACCGGGTACTAACTGCGTTCTCACTAAAATGTCTCAATTATGTTCACTAAGTAAACAGTTCTTTTCACGTCATTCGCTCCTGGTATATTCGGAACAGTTTTTTGCTGTTTATTTTAGGCTTTTATGTGCTATGAATGGTCTAGAAATAGAATGAGATGAGTCAGTGAACATTTTCTACTGATAAAGAGGTCTAAAATTGTTTAAAACATTCTAAAGATGAATGAATTTAGTAAATTAGTTCTAACAGACTGCAGAGAACACGTGCTGAAAGCCTAGTTGTTTAGTTTGTCAGTCTGTGATCGGACGTGGACCCCTCATTAGCAAATGGTCGTAATTATCTTCATCATATCAGCCTAAAAACGTCCACAGGTTGGCATATGTCATGGTCCTGTGCTGAAGATGTAGTGGATTCCCGCGTTGTTCACCAGGTCACTCCAGAAACTTACGGCACGCTCGGTCACCCGTTCTGCGAGCAATGTGCCCCTGCCCGTTACCATATTTCGGGCTATGTCGGTTACCTTTAATTAACAAATGCAAATTCTTTAGAGGTGTCTTATTCCTTAGAGAGTTTTTTTTTTTTAAGAATATTGTCGAAAGAGTGTGTGTCAAAAGATTATGATTAACTAAATTAACGAAATAAAAATGTTTTGTACACAAAAAAGTTGTGTCTAATAGATCATCATTTCTCTTATTGTTTTTGACACCACCAGAAACGATTAATAAACTGAGTTTGTCTTCCATTAATCTTTTATTACTACGACTAAAACCTTAAATAACTCCGCTTAGTTGAGTCAGTAATTCAGAAGATCTAACATAATATTTTTCCTGCTACTTAAATTTGTTCTATAATTCAATATAAATTATGTCCTGGGGACCGGCTATAACTTAGTCTTTTTTATTAACTTTGACTATGAGGTAAAATATATATTTTTTTGTAACTAAATGTTAAGAAGTATAATTTTTTGTTTGAGCATTTACTTTGTAATTGGTCATTGCCACAACTCTTGTTTAAATGGCTAAGGGCTGAAGCTTTAGTCTTGCTCGCGACAAAGAGATCTTATCTTGTAACGTTACCACACATGAATAATCTTGTCATGCCGGAGTAACGTTATATTTGTAGACCATACAATCAATATTTGAAACGTACTCTGTACAAGGATTAAAGCTCTAAGTACAGAATACAATAAATTGCTCATCCACCTACGCCAACCATACCATCAAAATTAATGAGTAGGCCCACAGTACGACTAAAACAACTTTACCGTTTCAAAGGCTCGTCTTTCACTTAAAAGTTACATAACAATCAAAACTTCCGAATCTAAGTTATATTACAAGAAATAAACCTAACAAATTAGGCGATATCATTTTACGTAATTAAGTGGTGGAGTTGTTTTGATATTTCGCGTTTGTATAACCGAAAACAAAAGCGGGAACATTAATGGGAACAATGATTCTGGCCCGAAGTGTACACTTGTCTTATGCTGTGTAATGCGCTGTCAGTGGACACAAAAGGCTCGTTTTTTTTAAAAAGATCATAAAATATGGCCGCAGTCCTTTGTGTGCGGGCTTTATTCACGACCTTTTTCCTTCTCATTTCCCTATTTTTATTCTGAAAGGATTAACAATAGTACAGGTACGGCAGTGTATTTTATAATGACTTGCATAAATTTAGGACATAACGTATTTTTCTGTTTGGGATTTCCGTGACTATAAAAATGGGATGCTAGTATGTTTTTTTTTTAATTTATGTCTGATTGAGTTATGTTTGAATGATAGTAGTCGCTGAAAAGATAATACGTGATTGCTTAAGACTAGTCAGCATTGAGTATTGAACTACTAAGCGATACTGGCTACTCTCCATACAAGGCAAAGTCCCCAAACTCCCTGAACGCATGGAATACTTGACGTGGTCATAATGGACTTACTCTCAATAGGTTATTATTTTCAACATTTTATCAACTAGAATATCACTCACAGTTGCACTAAGCTTTTCATTGATTTAAAAGTATCTACGTCCCAAATCGTTAGAACTATTATTGTAATAAAAAAATGCGTCCGTCGTACGTGTTAGAACTCATGTTGTCATATTTCTGCAACGAAAAACACACGCAGAAAACTGAAAAATATAAAATATTATTTTATATCTTAAGAAAACATACATCAGGGATACAGATAGTTGACAGTTAGTGAAAAAAGGCCAATTAAAAGTTATCCAGATCCACATATAATATCCAGTCAGATCGACATATCGAGCGACATGTTCAAACAAATCGAGCCAATATCCACCAATACAATAGTAAATATTCACTTGCATAATTGTAATACATGTTGTGTATGTTAGGACGATTCTGTTGTATGCACAGTCAAACATCAATTATAACAGCACAATACACATAGACGATGACGATATATAACGGGGGTTGGGGGTGTGTGTGATGGGTTTATTATGGTCTATACAAGATGTTGTTTTGCATGCTCGTCAAAATTCAAGAGATTATCACAAAAGCATAAATAATCAATTTAAATCACGCTACCGAGTTAAAAAACGCTGCTTTTTTTTGTTGTTTAAGTTTGTCAGTATTTCAGAATAACCCCCTTAACGTGGCTTCGGGAATAAGAAATTATCGAATAAACGTTTTAGATTGTTTGTATGTGTTAATGCGCGGTCATAAGGCGAGAATCAGAAGTGTCGTGTTTAAAACGGAGGTGGTTCACACTTACCGATTTCTGTAAATAAGACATAAAAAAATACATAGGTACCCATTTTATTATTGATTCGGGTCGAGAATCATTAGCATAGTTACTTCCTTGAATTTGACGAGGATCTTGTAGAATATTAGCCAAAGTATTGCAATAGGGGATAATCCAATTTTTTATTTCTTTGTCGGCTAGTTTATTGAAAAGTATTGGACACGTATTTTTTCTTTTTTCACGTGGTCATAAAATTACAGTTAATATATTGAGTTGAAATGGCGCCTGACGTCACATGTAGGTAAGTTTTATACCTACTTGTGACATAGTAAGCCCCCACCCTCCAACTCTCCAACTTTAATGAGTTTTAACCAAGTAATTTTTTGATATTTTGATAAAACAAAAAATACGTGTCTAATATTTTTGTATTACCTGTCTGACGGACAAAATAGAATGTCGTTTTTTTTACCCAGTCCACACCCCTATTGTATGGTCATTTGAACAGCTGACTTAATAATGCATACCTGATTGTAACGGATTTAAGGATAATATTACACTGTCACGGATATCTTCAATAATGAATAATCACGGAAGATACAGTGTACGTTTAGTTATAAACCGTGAAAGCTTAAAACAGAATCTGGGTTGATGAAATTGGTAACTTGTCATATTTAATATAATTAAAAAAAGAATTTAAAACGGCTTAACGGATTTTTGTAGGCAAACGCCTTATACTATGACCTAAGTTAAGACATAGGATAGCTATTATTCTCTCTCTAATAAGCAAGTTAACAATTGTGTGTCTTAGTAACAGCGGTAGCTGTGACCGTTCGCCATCAGATGAGGAGTCGCCTATATTACGTTCATCTTCAAAACAAGGCAAGGCAGATTCGTTGGTTCATCCAGAGAGATAGCAAAAACGTCTCAAGTGACTTTACAAACACCTCAAAGCAGAAAAAATATTACTTCTCTGAAATAGCTGGGAGTATTTCCCTGGGCAAGTTGTTTTCCACATAACCAGACATATTGGAAGGCAAAGTCAAATTGTTTACTGCTTCAGTACCTGAAAATGAGAACCCTATCAGTAGAATCCAAAAAATCTGGATTTGTAAGAGATATTTTAGATTCGCCCCTGCTTTGCATAGTTTTCGGTTTTGACAGAACCATCAGATTTCATCATTATTATGTAATCTCTAGTAAGTATTAATGGGCGATTCTATAAAAGTCGGGCAACTTTTGACCTAATTTTGTCAGTATGGTTTTTGGTGGAAATTTAATAGTATTTTCGTATGAGGACTTAGATAAGTATATTGTTCCTCATGAGGTGTCTCATGTAAATAATCTCTAGATTTTCTGAATGATATTCTAGTAGAAAAAGAACTCGGTCACAAAGAAGTCATGAAAAGTGACTAGATTTTCTACTGCTTATAGATTCAGAGAAGTCGAAAACGGGATAATCAAATTTCCTTCAAAAATTCAAAGTCAATGTTTTTCATTTCAAAGGCGACCTGTTTTGGTAGTGGATCGAAGTAAATCAAAGCCTTTGGATGCCAGATTTTATAATCAAATTTGATCACTGTTTCAGATATTCCTGGGTTGTGACTAGCTCTCTTTACTTGT
This sequence comes from Cerastis leucographa, assembly GCA_963082945.1. Taxonomy (NCBI): domain Eukaryota; kingdom Metazoa; phylum Arthropoda; class Insecta; order Lepidoptera; family Noctuidae; genus Cerastis; species Cerastis leucographa. Next base: position 9,659,114 of record OY720361.1, read on the forward strand.
AACCGAAAAAGAAGGCTAAAATGTTCGGCGAGAATACTTTTTTTGTTGTATCAGGTTAATGGATTATACAAAAAAGGACTTTTGTTTCAAAACTGAAGTAAATGTTTAAGTGTTATTGGACTAAGTGCTTCTGAAGCATACATAGGAAAATGGTCTTCAAACATCAAAGAAATTAAAGTTAGTTTGATGCGTATTTTTATTGCATAACATAAAATTACCAAACATACATCTAATATAAAAGCATTTCCATGTTATAAATACACTTATGATTCATTATTACACATATTTTTGTGAAACATTTTTGTCCATGACAGTAAATTTGATCAATAATTGCTTTGAATTAAATAAATCGTATCTGGGGCGTCGGCCACAGGTGCCTCGACCACTGGGTGCCTCGTGGCTTACCACGGACCAAAATCATTGAAGAACTAGAAAAGAGGTGTACGCCACTTAAGTTTAAGTCCCATGTAATAGGGGGCGAGCCTGATGGCATCAACCGGGCACACGTCCCTATCCTGGGCTGTTACTTTGGGTATTAGCATCAGGTATCTCTTAGTAGAAGACCGGTGTGGTTGACGTGTTCCCGGTCTGTGAAGTAACCCCAGATCTCATGGTCAGTAGGCCCAGCGAGTACCAGACCAACGAGGGAGTTTAATAATTAATTTTATTTATCTTGCTTTTAATTTCTTAGTATCATCATTATCTGCCTAGCCTTTTCCCAAACTATCTTGGGGTCGGCTTCCAGTCTAACCGGATGCAGCTGAGCACCAGTATTTTACATGAAGCGACTGCCTATCTGACCTCCACAACCCAGTAACTGGGTAATACGATACCCCTTAGTAAGACTGGATGTCACACTTTTGGCTTCTGACTACTCGTAACGACTGTCAAAGATCTCCAAATTAAAGCCGGGATTAACGTGCTTTCTGAGGCACGGAGGAAACTCGGTATCAAAAACCGGTATTTGTAAAATTACATCTCAGTATCCAATACTCGTATGTTTACGATCTCCGCGCTCTCACTTCACGGTATGCTAAACAATTATGTCTGGAAGAAACTGTTTTTGTTTGTCCCGTGCCAAGAGTAACGCAAACTTAAACATGTGTTTTATTGTTATTGTTGTTTGTAAGTAATGTTAACGTTAATGTTGTTTCTATGTTCTGGCAGTTTTATTTTGAATTTGATTTGGGTTCATGTCATAAAGATTACCTACGTAGCGCAAAAGTTCTTTATTTTTAGTCGTAAACACCTATTTTTGTGTTCTAGTTAAATAAATACGTAAACAGTAATACTATTTGCTTCCTAAACGAATGCCTGCACAAAAGCCCACTATTACATGTTGAAAGTTCGGACAAACACGAAGGGTGGAAATTCTAACAATGTTTAGGCCAAATATTTTTTTTTCAAGGTGATTATCATCATTGCTTTAGGTATAAATAAACAGGCGATTGGCTCTTGTATACATTCGTATAGTATAAGAAGCAGAGACTATAACTTTCATTGGATCATTTACACCACAAACATGGCTTAGATGAAAATATATTATCTTATAAATACCGTAAACGAACGTGTTGTAAACATTTGGACTTCCAAAACATACATACTCCATATCGAACGAATCGTATGACTAGACAACGTCTCCATATACCCACAAATCTAATAACAAAAACCTCCTAAATCCAATTTTCTTTTGTTACAGCATGCAACAGGACGTATATGGGAGACGTGGGCCGCACATACGAATTAGAGGTCCGGAGACCTCGAGAGGACCACCTCCCTTTCGTCTGCCACCTAAACTTCACCGCCACAGGAGGAAACTATGGCGACATAATACAGGTATTTAGAAATACGTACGTGATCCGATTCCTGAAACGGACCCCCGTCAAACGGATCGGTCTAAACTAGTATGTGATTGTAATCTGAAATAGGAAGATTGTATTTTTTTAGTGGACGGGTGGGGTTGAATTTTTATGTGGTTGAATTGGTATAGACGTAAAAGTCGTAGTGATATGAAATCGACTGATGAAAGTTATTTTTGTTTGTTCCGAACCAACCGGATAGCAAATCGAGTTTAATGTTCTGTATAAATGCCGAACAGAATTTTCCAACGGCCATGAGCCAGGCGAGAGTCAAATATGTGAAATGACTACTTCGGTTCAGCTTTCTAAAAGTTAATATTTTAAGTATGACAGAACACAACTACGACTGGGGTATCGAAGCATTCGTACCCAGTACTAACTGGGTAGTGGAGGTCAGATAGGCAGTCGCTCTATGTAAAATACTGGTATTCAGCTGCATATGGTTAGACTGGAAGCTGACCGTAACGTACTTGGAAAAAAGCTAGGTATATGATGAGTAGACAACTACTAAAAATAATATTAAGCCTGTATTTTCGAGTTTTGAATACCAAATATTTTTAATAAAGTTTATTATAAATACTTATTTCAATTATAGTCTACCTGGCCAGACGAACAATTTTGGGTAACAAGATTATAAATAAGTCTCAAAGCCTGTCAAAACATTATTTCAAACCGCGTTTGACATGATTAAGGTAGCTTTAATATACACAAAACTCTATTTAGAATCCTTAGAAATTCGTCAGAAATACGAATTATTACTAGTCTTGTGATAAGACTCTTAGATAATTGATGAACTAATTTTGAAATTACTGGGTTGCCAGTATAGTGTTAAAGTTCAAGAATTCTTTAAAACGAATAATTTTTGCGGGGGGGTCCATCTATCTGTACGATTCAGGAACTTATGGAGGCTGATGAAAATGGTATGCTATGGCAAAGCTAAAACCATTGACAGCGCTTACATTGCAACCGAGAAAGGTTGACTGGTAGAGAACGCCTTGTGGCATTAAGTCCGCCAATGTACCACTCTTGTACATGAAGTTTCAATAAATACGCCACCTTTCCTGAAATAAGATACCTACGCCATTCCATTTCCTTTCTATATGAATGGAACGCTCGCGTCATCTATATTTAGGGGTGAAACTGAAAAGGAATCGATTCAGCAAACGAGCTCATTAAAAATATACGCTTCGCAGAGGTTACTGTCTTGTTCTTGTGAGAGTTTAAATTCTTGTTCTTAAGTTCGTCGGCGATCATTAGGGCGATCTTCATTTTATTTCCTGAAGGGTATTGTGCTGGTTTAAAACCACGTAAGTACTTTTTTGTTAAAGGTACTGAGGCGCGACTTTTATCTGGAGTTGGTAAATACTGATTCATGGAAAAAATCTATATGAAAACGTAAATTTGTCGGTTGCTTTTCCACGCCATCATGGTACATAGTAAACCATGATCTGGATTAGGACGTGCCCGAGGGATAATTTCACAACTGCGCGCGGGTGTTGTCACGGCAAAAGCCTGTGTTACTGATTATTTGAATATCTTCATGCTGAATATTAGAACGAATTGGTCTAGTTGTTGTAATCAAGACTACAGAGCGTGAGGTCCAGGGTTTAATTCCCGGGTCGGGCAAATTAAAATTGTTATTAGGGTTTTCTATCAGGAATTTCTCAGTAGATAGATAGGTGAGATAGATAGATAGATAAATCATTTATTCAGTGCACACAAAAGACTTAGCACAGCACACAGAAGCACAATTAAATGACACAGATTACATAAATATACCTATATAAAAACAAGGTGCCAATATACAAAAAGAAAAACAAAAAAAAAACATATTTATGAAACAGTTATAGTAACACCATGACATTCAAATAAAATAACCAGTATACAAGGTGCGGTGTGCGTGTCAAGGTTGCACCAAATGGGAGTCCAGCTCAGCATGTGTCAGGCATGCACCTGACGCTGAGTAGCAGCCATGGAGTCTGAATTTGTGCCCGGTTGATGGCAATAAGCTCGCCCCTATTACATGGGATTTAAACATAACTGGCAAAATGTGGGTGTAATAATAGGAATACCTCTTCCTAACTTTTTGAGGATTACAGGCGTGATTTATGTTGTCGTAGAATGAATCGTAAAATATTGCTGGAGTGTGCGTGGATATATCATAGACGTTAAAAATAGACCACACAAAACGCATGACCGTTAGTACGCCTGCGCCAGATCTAACAATGACCATTCTAGTCTTGGACCTGGCACGCATTGTGAGGAAGTTCCTCACTCTGGTTCTCTAACAAGTGTTACCACCTCCCTGCGAGAGGAGCACTAATTCTATGCTATACTTTTTTATCACTGAACTACTAATTTATTTTTTCATTGTCTTTTGTTTTTGGAAGAAACAGTATAAACAAATATTTAATTAAGAGCAAATAGGGTGCCATAAGATGTTTATTAATTTTTCAATAAAAATAAAATAGGAAATATTTTCAACAACAAGGCAAGCTCAACTGAACATATTGTGATGTTAGCATCAGATGTTAGACGATCCTGCTAAGCTTAGGCTTAGCAGGATCGTCTCCTTACTTGGAAACTCCTGTACGGTTAATAGCACGGAGGTGCATTCTGCCCCATCTTCTTTAACCTCTAAGATTTTTTGACATAGATAATATGTTACAGATGAAGCTAATAAAAGGAAGTCAAAAAACATTTGAGATAAAACGCCCTAAGCCGATCGTACCCCACAGGGGGTGCCCTTAGCGTGTAGTCGCTTAGTTTGTAAGTTTCTTTATGTCCTGGCTGGAGGCCTTAAACTCAAGGCACCCACAGGATAGTCCGATTAAACAGAAGACAACCTCCTAGGTCGAACTGCGAGATGCCTTTCAAAAAAAATAAAAATAATTTGAGATAAAAATCAACAGCAGATTCTAATCTAAACCCTTGTCCACAGCTCACATTCGACACGTTTACGGTGGGGAAGTTCGTGTCGTTTACTTCAGATGGCTGTCCTGACGGGCACATGACGATTGTGGAGCGCTCCCCGTCGCCACCTACCGGACAATGGTGTGGCTCAGCATGGGGGTACACTGTGTATTTCTCAGAGTCAGATTCTATTAATATGACGCTGAGATTGGATCGGTTGAGTCAACAGGTGAGTTGAATGTTTTGGGTGGAATTGTGTTTTATTGAAAACTATAACGTTCACTTTTTGAGAATCGGACGATTAAATTACTTGACAAACAACTTTGTGGGTCATATGGAAATATTTTTATCAAATCGTTCCTGTTAAGTAGATATTATGTTACTGTAAAAGCCCGTATATTAGAAAATCTTAGGTTTTACCAACATGACTTGGTATTAACTAAGTCATGTTGGTAAAACCTAAGATTTTATATGTATTGTCAAAGTCAAAAAGAAAGATGGTCTCCAAATAGTTCCGAGTTTTACCATTAAGAGTTGGCGAATCTTAGATTTTACTGGAAATTCTTGGGAGTTACCGTAGTCACAGTAACAGATTCATAATAGGAACAATTATGGTTGGTAGTCAAGTTGCTGAACAATTTCCCTGAATTATCATTTATATACATACATAAGTAGTTATATATCTATGTTTTTATGTATCATATACATAATACTCTGCTCGCTCACCTGAGCCTCACCAGTGGTACTTAACCTAGACAAAACGACACAATCCGTGCGTGTTACAGCTTTATCAAAAGTTAACAAGTAGGTACAATGTTCTCATTAAGATTTGACATTTTATCTCTGTCACATTTACGTTGACGTTGAGTAAAATGAGCGTAAAAAGAACAGCCTCTTCCGTGCAAAGAATTTTAAAACCGAAATGAAAAATTTCATACCCTTAGGTAAATTTAAAAAGGGAACACGTACGGATAAGGTTTAACATACAATTTGTTAACACAACAAACTGACATGTTTAATTAGAGTTTTTGCTCTCAGCAAAATTAATCCGTATAAATGAACAACAGTATTTATCTTCATTAAGAGTCACTTACTAAGCTTCCCTTTGTGTTGTACTGACGTGGTGTAACTAACTACATGTTTTCGCCTGTGACTTGACTAATATTTCACATCGCCCGCTTTTAACGGTTCGCTGCCTTCCCTTTATCTCTTGTTAGCAGCCATATTATGTGCACTAAGGGTTGAACTTTCGATCAATTAATTAGGCGACGATTACGGACACCCTCCCGGGACCGCAGGATAAGGATACCTCCCTATTACAATAATGTTATTGGGTACCGCCTTAATTCCTTAATTTAATAACGGGAATTTCGTTTCGGATCCATTTAATACATTTCGGATGGCTCCCTAAATTTTGTTAATGCGCTTCGCCTTTTATCTCTTCCTGATATTTCCCTTTTAAAGCGAATCTTTCGAAATAGAATTTTGCTCTTCTAATTGATTAATGACTGTTTCTCAATACGACAGAAGTTGAAAATTTAGATTACTGTCCGTTATATTTTTGAGTACCCGCCCCTTCTAAAAGTTTTGTTGGTAAATACTTTAGGTAATTAATTAAATTTGATACAATGTTCTATAAATAAAACAAATATTGTCGACGATAAATGGGACTCTAACAAATTTTCCATTTTATTTAACTCAAATAAACAACGCGCTTCTTTAATAACATTCCCTTTTTAAATTAATTACCATCAATTACTTACACAAATTCATCTGCACAAATTCTGAAACCCCTATTTGATCACAGGGCGTGGGCTACAATTTCGACTTCAAGCTGGCTTACAAATTTTTAAGGCGAAGTGAAGCAAGATTACGATACGGTAATGCCACTGTCGGAGCTTGGAGAGGAGAGAGGGTACCTGGAACCTACTGCGACAGAATACTGAGTGACTGCGACCTTAAAGCTTGTCGCATCCAGTCACCGAACTTCCCAGGCGTTTATCCCCGCAACGCAACTTGTACATACCGCATTGAACACACTAAGGTAAGCAACGGAAATGGGATTTATCTTTTTAGGTTTGTGTATTCTTGCGTTGGGATACGAGAAACCAGTGATGTGATTGGTTACTGTTCGTTTGTCAAGGAGTTCGAAATTGGAATGTTAGCGTGTTCTTTCTTTGATGAAATGGTTGACATATTTTTTAGGTACATTAATTTAATCTTGAATTTAGAAAGAACACAACGTAGACACAATGTAGTTGCCGCTGTTATAGGCGTTTTTTCTCACCTAAACAACGTGACTCTTTATCTGGCACGTTACTTGCCAGTAGCAAATTAATTGCATGGAGTAGAGCCCATTCGCGTGGCGTGGCTTAACATGACCTGACGTGCAACGTGTTAGTAACGTGATTTAAAGTAGTACGTTGTAATACTACTTGTAATCACGTGGTACTGTCACGTTGCTTAGGTTCCCAACACCGCCTTAGTTACTCTGTTTGCGTGGGTGTATTGTTATTGGTACAGAAATGTATCCATTGTTCTATTTCAAATATAGAACAACTACGTTACTATATTATATTGTTAACTTACAGAATAACAATGGGTAACTATTATACTTACCTATGTGAGATGTAAAGATAATTTTGAACGTAAGATACAGATTGGATATTTCACTAAGGAATTGAAAATGAAGCCATATCTACATTGCGTCATCATAATAAGCATTATTTTACTCAAAATAAAAGGTTCGACGCTAAAGTTAAAACCAGAGAACAAAGCAATTAAAAAGGTGCTTGTTCCTGGTTTTGTTTAGAAAATAAATCGTAAGCAGGAGATGTGTAATGTGGGCTTTGTGTGGCTCTTTGTGTTAATATTTAATATAAAATTCACACCAAACTGCGTAACTGTTACACCTGAAACGTACATAATAAATGTCGGATGCGTAAGGTTTAGAAGTTTTTTCGGTAAACAAAAATGTATTTTGGCAGCTTGTGGACAGAGTTGAATTTACTTTGATGTGTTCCTTTGCAGATACCGGCAGATAAACATGTTTTACTAGCAGTAAGACAAACGAATAGTCACAAAATACATATCAAAGACCAAATAGTGAAGTACGATAGGAGTCAGCGCGTCTTGAAGTGAGTACACATAAATCTTCTGTTTCCTTACTACCTTGAGTGTCAAGTTTTGTTGGTTGACGGAACTACTGCGTTCGTTACTCTTTCGTATTATTTTATTATGATTATTATTGAAGTGGGAACTTCTTTAGCCGCGTTGAGCAATCTTTGGTAGGGGATAAACTTATGAGTGCGCGTCACCGATGACCTCGACATGCTAGTGACGTATTGCGCCACACTAGCGATGCGTAGTGTAGCGGCTATATTGATTTAAAAATAACACAGTTATTCCATTGTTTTGAGTTTTCACCCCTGGATATCTTAACGATGACGTTTGTCACCATAACTTTGTTGAAATGTGTAAACTTGAAATGTGTAAAATGGGTGGAAATTTTTAAATCAATTATAGCCGCTAACTAGTAGCGGCTATATATTGCAAATATTTGATTGTTTTTTTTTTTTAAAGTACAGTGTTATTCCATTGTTTTGAGTTTTCACTTCTGTCGGCAGTCCTTATTGACTGCCTCTGTTTTTTTTTTGGATTTTGGGCCTAGTTATTTTTTTGAATTAACGTAATATGGGACTGCTGGCGATGTAAATTACTAGGCAAGTAGGTAACGTTTTTGATTAAAGCCATTTCATAGTTTAGGTAACTTCAGAACTAATATTTTAATACTAAATAGGCTTGCGTTTGGCCGCAACTCGCCTGATGTGAAGCGATAATGCGGCCTAGGGCTTGCCTAGAAGAAACTCACTTTGATTTATGATTCACTCGAACTTTGAGTTATGATTTTTGTCGCAACAATAGATACCAGAAAAAAAAACGCGGGCATGGATTTCTATCACCCCGGGAAATTGTCAAACAATCGGTTTTTGGGAATTGGATGGAAATTCTTTTTGGAGACGCAACGGTCAGACAGTTTTTCAGTTATGAATCTAGAAAACAATGTTTGAAGAAATAAATTCTCGATTAAACGTACTATAAATAAATGGGAAAGTAACCCTATCTATTGTATACATACATCTATCTGTCAGTAAACTTGGACCCCCGATATCTTCACAACTAGTAGGTTCCCAGGTATGGAATAAACAAAAAAAAAAAAAAACTTAATGACGGAAACAAAAAGTGCCTTTCAGTTCTTTTCTACGTTAAGGGTTTTTTACACCCATTATAAACCAACTTCCACGTAGCCAAAAACTAGTTTATTACAATAATAGTCCCTTACATTATCTGTAACTAAAATTACTATTACATACTACTACGACCGCCAATCTACAAAACAAACGTTCAAACTCCAATTCTTGAAAACCCATAATAGAACACCTACGTAACACACCATTACTCATGTCAGATGATAATCGTAATTACAACTGTTATATAGATTAATGAACCAACTACTGTCCAGCAAAGTTATTAGTTAACGCACTGTCTTACTCCTTGAAATTAAACCTTCATTTGTTACCCTAATAATGTTGACAAATTCTGTCCGTCAGACATTTTGTGGAACGTTGTTTACGCTTGATTTGGGGAGCGTCGGAGTGCGAAGGAAGATGGGCAAATTAGACTTTTGTTTCTCCAATGGATTTATTGAATATCTCAGGAGATTATGCTTAGTCATTTTGGTTGAGCTTTATTGATTTTGATGTCAACTTGTTTTGGGTTTTAAGGTTGACATTGCGATGGCAAAATCTTTTGAAGACAAATTAGGCTTAAAATTATCAAATTAAAACCTGTCACTCTCTAATGGATGTTTAGTGTTCCGATTTAATGGTTCAAATATTTAGTAAAGTTTTATGAACACTCATTGTCATCCATCATACTAATACTGTCACCTACATACTATTTATCAAAGTAGTTTGTGTCTAAATCATCCACCCAAATACTTCCAAAATTATCACTCAACACCACTCCTCAAGATACCAATCTATTCTAAAACCTTAACTTGTCAAACTTAACTAATCCATCAATCTTCTAGGATTTGGGACCAGTGCAATGTCGTGCAAGATTACCTCACTGTTTGGGACGGACCCACTCGCGATTCGCCCGTACTGGTACGCCTTTGTGGAGGCGATGCGGTCCCTGATATAGTCAGCAGAGGTCCCAATATGTTGCTCGAGTTCCATACATCGCCGTACGATAATCCCTTTCACCCGGTACCGTTGAGCTACCTGCCAGGATTCGAGCTTGAAGTACAGGTGAGGTTTTCCGATTGAAGATATTATGTGTGGGTATTGGAGACGACAGATCTGAATATATTTTGTGCTTTGGTATGCGTGTGGTTCGAATATGTGGGAAATTTGTGATGGGAAAGGCTGGAAAAGTTTTAAAAGAGTATTTGTTGTGTTTATTTTAGTGATAAAACACGTTTGGAACCTGTCTTAAGGCTTTGGTGAGTAGGTAACATGATTAGTGTGATTCATTTCAAAACTAACTTAACTACAACAATGACGAGGCAATTTCAATCGCATAAGAAAAACGCAATGAAATGCTTCGAAGACGCTGCTAAATCGCTTCAAGAAATAAACTTCGAACGAAGACAAAACTTCATTTCAAATGATAAAGACTCCGCCTTATAAATTGTAACAATTCCAATTGTGAATGAACGATTGCTAAGTTATATCCATACTATGTCTGCACTGAAAAGCTGATTGTATTACGTCCAATACAAAGCGAAATCGTTGGTACTAGCAGCGCAGTAGTTTCAAGTAAATATATGTTTTCTTGTGCAGGTGTTGTATGTGGAGAAGGATTCACATTCGTACGTGCGTTCGGATGGTCGCTGCCGTTTTGTGCTCCGCTCCTCAGACAAAACTAGCGGAGTATTGAGGAATCCGAGGCATTCGCTGCCACCGAATACCTCTTGTGTCTACTATTTTCAGGTAAATTGGACTGAAATATTTTGTTTTGTGCTGTATTTTTAAGAAAATAAGAACGCTCTGTCTCGTATCTGCAGCTAGGTATCTTACTATACCAACAGGGAAATAACTTTGCAGAATATATTTTCATGTCATGTTTGAGGGATGGATTTCGGGAAAAATAATATAACCCGAGAAGCTTTTAGTTTTTGTATTCAGTTACACCAATTTTTTAGGCGTCACTTTAAATAACAGACCGTGGTTTAAATTATTCACGTTATTGCTGAAACTCAGGAAAACAATATTAGATACTTTTAAGTGATTTAGCTACAATGCATAAAATATATGATTCGGAACTTAACGAAATCCATCCGCAAAATAAATTCTAAAATGCGTAACATAAAAAAATATTCGTTGCCACATTTGTTTGCCCAATTATAAGCCAAACAGTATTGATGTGTATCTCTTTATTTATATTGATATTAGTCTGATTAATGTACATATCATTAATATATATTTCATCAATCAGCAGATTATTATAATACGGTAACTAATGAAGAATGAAGCGTATACGAATATTATAACCATTCTATAAGCTTACTTTCAAGGGAAAAAAAAGGTTTCAGTTGATAACATTCTCCATGATTGTCGTACAAAGGTCTGCTAAATTATTAACAGTACACCAAAGAGATACATTAATTTAATGGTGGTCGACGTATTAATAACTAAAGACTTAGGTAGTCTATTCAATTAAGGACAATAAATGTGTTAAAGTCACGCAATCGTTTTCACAATGAATAAATAAACATACATTTGTGTTATTCGTTTAAGTTCGTTTCGGTCATTCCATTGTTGGAAATGTTGAAGAGAAAACTAGCATACAGCAAAAAAATCATTTAAAAATAGGTTTTAAATATGTATAGGCGTGATGTATTTTTTTGCGTTCCTCTCTGTAAACTGTTTTAATTGATGGTTAATTATATTTTAGTAAACGTACCTACAGAGTGTAAGGGACATTGCCGCACACACGGTTACTAGGTGTTGATTACATCATTCCTATTGGTTTTTTTAAACAGGTTTTTCCTATAAAACCAATAAAAAAAACATACCTAGTCCAATCCCACACGATCAAAATGTATGGAATAGCTGATTAAAAAAATACGAACGGATTTCTAACTGGTTTTGAATACATTATGCACCGAATCCGTGGTAGCAATTTTTGTGCGTCGACGTCATTTCCACCCTGTATAATTCTATCACACACTAGAGTGGAGACCCATGCGCCATAGATCTACCACCCAACGAGTTTCAAACAAAACAGCTAGGGTTGTAACTGGTAGTTAAAACGATTTACGATTTCTAGGGTCGCGCCAACGAGATAGTTTGGGTGTCGTTTGTGAAGTACCATTCCGCTGGAACGGAACCTGCTGGCTTCGATCAACAGAAAGACTGTTCGTCACAGCTGACGATATGGGACGGAGCCGCCCCTGATGCTGACTTGGATCGGAAGGTAAGTTTGTTGTTTTTTTTTGTCTATACTTTTATACTAGAAGGGGGCAAAAGGGTTCGAGCAATTAATACTTCTGCTGTCGTGTAAATATTTGCTTTTGTTTAGCGCACTGATGGGCTGGTGGTTAGTGACGTATTAGTCGTAACAAAGGCCTAAATTAGAATTATAAAACACTCTACTATTACTTCACAAAGGTGATGGAATGGAAGGGTTTTTCTTTACCGTTGATAAATTGTCACATCATCATGTAATTGTGACATATGCTTCTTCAATCGCACGCCATTCAACTCCATTCTCGGCAACTTTCAACCAGCTGCTAGTCTGCGAAGATCGTCGCTCTACCTAGCCTGTGCTGAGCTACATAATATTGCATCTACTAAATACAAGCCTTTATTCCTAAGATTAATCGTAACGGTAGTTTCTTAACTGAGCGCTCAAGAATTCTATTTTCACAAAGCACAAAGGCATGATTGATACACGCTACCAGTATGACTTATCTACTACAGCGCAGATTAATCTTTGTGCCGTAAAGAAGCTGGTATTGTTTCCTTTCTTAAAGTGAATATAGGTGACGTCATCATGTTTTGAGCGCTTCTTTTTTGAGGTTTTCAGTTCATGATAGAAGTAACTTGATGATGAGTAAATGAGTAAATTGATGTTAATTTTGAAAGAGTAACAAACATCCATACATCCTCACAAACTTTCGTATTTATAATATTAGTTGGAAGTAGGATATTACCCTAAACGTCGCCCTTTACCACTTCCTAGTATTTATAAAAGATTATGGATGTAACGTCGAAACGAAAAGAAGAATTAGAATCAACATCATCATATTTTACAGCCTGTGTATTCTTCATTTATTTTCTTTTGTATCTGCCGTGAATTTTAATTCCTTTCAAAGTCAAAGTCAAAGTCAAAGCATTTATTTCAATTAGACCATTACAGGCACTTTTGAAAGTAAAAAAAAAAACAAAAAAAAAACGCGAAGCTACAGTCCCAGTCACAAGGCATAATAACTTGTGAAAGTACTGTAGTTCGAGTACTTTCACAAGTTATTATGTTGTACTGTAGTTCGAGTCTTTACAATAGGTACCGCCGTGTACCCGAATGCAGTCGTATTTTATACAAGGCTATAATTTTAACTAGTAAGAACGGGGTACCGGCTGATTCTCGTTCGGTTATTCATAGCATAAAGAATACGTTTTATATGCAACGGGGCGCTGTACAGTATCTAGGCAGTGAATTAAAAATCGTGTTGCTATAAAGTGTGTTTTTAGTGGATTTTGTAGTGAACGTAACCTAGTAAGAGTCTCGTCTACGATAGACCTTAGTAGCTTTTTGAGCTCCTGAATAAAAACTTTTACCACACCCCCTTCAAAGTTTATATATATTTTTTTAATAAATTAAACGATTCAAAATTAGTAGCTAAACTGCTAGGTAGGCAACAACATAAAAATCATGTTTTCGCAGTCTGACTTTATTTAGAAAGATACAATTCAGGTATTTCGCAATAATTAAATAAATATTCACAGTGATTTAGTTCCTCCTTAATAAATTTAATATTTTCTTGTAAATGGGCGAAAAGGGATAAGATTTATATCCGAGACAAGGTTGAATGTAACATTGTGAATGATAATAATTGCAGGTAATACTTAGTCGCTAAAAAATAGCGTCATTAGTTATTTCATATCTACGAAATCGGTACAGAAAATATATTTTGTGCTTGTTTTAAATATTATTATGTTGTTTTGTTTTCAAAAACAATGTAATTTGGGTTTTCGTATAATTTTAGTTTAATTATTTCCTTCAATTTATAAGAAATTTTCTAGCCGATATGCCAAATAGCGGGCTCAAAACATGACTGTACACAAAATATAACAAAGTGAGATGTGTTTTCAAACACAAAGAGTTCCCAACTTTCCAAAAATCCCTAAAAAGCCATTTCGATTTGTAGTCGCGTAGGCACAAAACGGAAGTACCGCACCATGTGTCGTCTAATGTACCAAATAACACAGTAAATCTCCACTTAAAACTGTTATTGTCTAACTTCCATACTTATCGGAAATAATTCTTGGCGTTCGCGCAATAAAAATAAAATATTTAAATTGTTATCGCATACCGAATCACAATACCGGGTCGTTCGTATAAAATTTTATAGAACATGAATTTAAATGTTAAAAAGTCGGGAGCCAACGTGTATCGTAATGAAATGTGGATTAAGTTTAGCATGTACGAGTAAAACTTTCGCACTGCGCAAGACTAACGCGATGATACAAGTACGAAGCGATATAGAATTGGGCGGCATTCTCACTGCCTTTATTCGTGCCATTTCACTTTGCCAGCCACCTCAACCTCCTACTTGACGTCGGCAGCCAAACATTAATTTTCTTTAATGTGTCTGAGCACTTTTACCGAGTTCCAGCGACTGCAGTGCGGTGTTTCGTTTCATTCATTCGGAATTCTTCAGTTTGCATTAAGAATGGATAAGCGGTTCTAGTTCAACTTATTTTTTGTTGGCACTTTAATCAGAAAAGTTTTTCCGTTCGCTCGCAGATACACTATGTAAATAGTGTTGCCGAGTTGAATAACTAAATAATTTATTCAGGGCCTTTTTAGTTTTCTTTCAATTTGCATGTATTTATGAGGGTGTTTTTTTTTTTAATAGTGGAGCTGTTACGAAAATTTGTTTGAGCACTGATAAACAATAAATATTACTAAAAATTACTTATATTAGCCTTTTGCGTAGACGTCAGAAAAAAAAATCTGAGCAAAAACTTTTACCATTTGATGTAGTTTCGACTTAGCATTACTGCTACTTTCTTCTGGGTAATAGCCATGTGCCCGATCGATGCTTCCATTGGCGAAGATTAATGTAACCCCTTTAGGTCTTGGGTTCATATAAGTTCCAGTCATTATAAAAAAAAACTTATATGTTTTTGGTGCCCATCAGTAAAATAACTGTCGGTAATCGCCGTCACTGCTGTTACTTACTATTTTATCTACCAGATTTTCTAATCAACCTTTTCATCAACAGCTGGACATGAGCGACAAGAAGTCCCGACTCGGCCTATTCTGTCGCGAAGAATCGCCCAGACTTTGCGACCACGCTCTCCTCTCAAACGCGACTCGAGCGACCCGACCGTGCGCCCCCTCTGAAAGCTACATCACTACTGGGAACGCGCTAACCATACTGCAAGTAAGTAAATAAGTGGCAACTTAGTAGATAAATAATTAGGACCGATTTGTACGTGCCACTTAGTGGCATGAATGCACGCTATCCTTTTCAACTGGCTACTAGTAGCTTTGCAGGAGTTGGCAAAGTTAGAAAGCTTTCGGTTGTTGCGCTTTCTGTAATGATATTGTACACAAGATATGTTACATTCACGGTTACCGACGCTTAAAATCTAGTCGCGCTGGTATATACATACCTATTATACTGTACACATGTTGACAAGTTCCACTAATGAATACCACAAAAAATAGGATAAGCATGTAAGTAAAAGAGATAGCTACCATTTGAACGCGGTTGCGTTTCAAATGTTTCGTCAAGGCATAGCTTATGATTTAAATAGTAGTTGAAATAAATACCGAAATCATCGTAATTTTTGCTTATGCTTGTGGGCACAACAACGTGTCTAATTACCAAAGATTCAAATCGGTGAAGGAGTGGTTTTACGTTCTTTCTGTGTCCTTTTAACGTAAACATTCTTCTACTATTTCAAGCAAATTCATTGTCATTAGACTATTTTATGAGAATCACATTTTTTATCCTTAAAATAAAAACCAATTAGGTACTTTTATTTAAAACACAAAGGCTGAGAAAGAGCTTATAATAATGCATGCTCTTTTAATAATAATATGTGCGCCCAATCTTTTGATGAAAATATCAAAGGTGAAAATGAAAGGTCAAAAGGTGACCGAATTGTTCGCGGTCTAATGGTGATTAATGAAATGTCAAAGGCTTTAACAAAGACCCTATTTTTGTGCATTAAGTGGATCTTTAGTAGACAATAGGTACCACCAAAAAGCTTTATCAAAAATCTTTAGTCATTTGAATATAATAAAATTTGATTCGAGATAACAAAGGATTAGCTTTGTATTTTTTGTCGAAAAATCAAATCATATTGTTTGAGTCCAATAAATTATAATCATGGCCTCACTTTTATCGCTCTAAACAATTCAATTGTTTTACAAATCCTTCACAAAAATCCTAAATCCAATATGAAAAAAAGAAAAATAATCCTTGTTTTTTAAAGCTCTGCACTAAAACCCGATTCCACACCAATATGGGATAACTAGCAAAAGGATTTAGCACGTAATTAAAGCAACAAACAGTCGACAAACAGGTACCTGCCAAAGCTTACATAATTACCGCAACAAATATTTATCTACCTATTTCGGTAGCTACTCCCGTATGCAAAGAGCAGTGTGTCAGGCAGCGAGAAATTTTCAGCCAAAAATATGACAGAACCATATTGCATTGAAGTGACTCGGAACGGTCATGAATTTAGAAGAAGTTGGCTAAAACACGTCACGTGCATCGCGAGATAATAGTGCGAGTGCTTCTTTCACAATTTTGTATGTCTTTCTCGCATATTTCTGGCTGAATTACGAAGGATATGCCTTCTGGAATATGTATAGGAGATTGTAATGGAGGGAAGGACTGCGGTGTGTTTATTCGTCTCAGTTCTTTCGTGTAATAATATTTTTTAACTTAGAACTTTAAATCCAAACAGTAGGTTTGGATTTGGTTCGTAACGCACGGTCATTTCATCTTTCTCCTGCACTTGATTGCAATTTATTTGGGGTCGGCGCGGCGGCGCAGCATGTCTTCTTCTTCTTCCGCACTTCTCTAGTAGGTACTTGTCATCTCTTCAACGTACTCTGCGCTAGGAAAAAAAAACACAAATTACTGTCTTATTTTCCATAATCCCGCGACAATATCATAATGGAAAAGTCTTAGTTATAATGAACAACTCAAAGTTCCTAAAAAATGGCGACCACAAAATTATCTTGTAGAATATGATCTTGTTTCTTGTTATCATGACCTTAATGACAAGAACGATTAAAAGTCAAAGTACTGTTCCATCTTTCTTCGTTAAAAAAGATACAATATTAATGGAAGCTAAGCTTATTTTTTTAGTGTAAATTTTACGGAAATAATATACAAGTCAATGTACTTGGCTGACGTATAAAGATAAAACTTAATATAATCATAAGCAAACAAAAAGGAGAATCAAAAAAATACCCAAATTACGATATTCCTTTTCATAAACCTCTCAACAAATCTTAGGATAATAATATAAATCCCATAAACATGATTTTTCCATTATATCAGCCCGCATATATCAGTTTGCTTATATTTATTCTGATATCGATCCAATACTCTGACATTCAAAGCAGCAATCCACGCGGGATTACGGCAGTGACTACCCATTGTTTCCTTTTTTCCCTCGCCACTGCCCTTTCAGCTGTATTCCCTCAGCTAGATGTAACTTTTCTGGCGTGTGAAACATTCATAGCGGCCAAGATAGATAAGTCACGTGCTCCTCCCGCTGCATTTGCCATAGTGAATAATGCACGGAGAACGTGCTAGTTTGCAACACTCACAAAAAATAGAATGCTTTACTGTTGTCACGTTATTTGAAGTGTTAGGAGAGTCACAGGATGAGACACGTACCAAAGTGTTTGTGAAACTCGGATTTATTGCGACTCATCGCTCGTTATGGCTGTTTTATTTTCTTTCGGTGTTTTGCATAAACTCTGAGATAGAGCGCGGTGAGGTTTAATTTGGGGACCTAATGCAGACGCAGGTACTAAATGTTTCGGAGAATACGACATGGTATTACTTTCAAACGTTGCTCCACACTAGGAATTTTCAAACATTAAACTCACATACAGAAACAAATACCTGTAGGTACGCCAATAAAATTTTTGTTCTGTGCGTGAATCGAAAAGACGAAATGCAACGCAGCAGCCAATAGCTCAGCCACTAAGCTAACGGTGCCAATTTATCAACCAAGTTAATTGGTTAAATGTCAATTTAGTGTGAGCATTGATAGATATCTGATTTTCATAGGATTCCACGATTCCCCGCAATTGTGTGCTGCATTCCGTTGGTTCTACAATTCGTAATTTGTTAGAATTGATTTCGGTTTCGAATTTGCGAATAAACTCCTCTCTCATTTCGTATTTGAGTTTGGTTTTCGATCTACTTGGATACGTAAAACAGCATTGACTGGAAATACGATACCTACACACCCACTAGGTACCCAAAGTCCTACAATGAACATTTCAAATAATAACAATTTATAAAACCGGAAAATCTCCTAACGTCTGAAACCACCAGTAAACGCGTACAATCATTACAAAAACTTAAACATTGCCATTGGTATTCCACGCAGCTGCTCAGCAACTAGAAGACGCCCTAGTTAATATAGGAAACCAGGTCTTAAGCAAGTTGTTTAAGTAACTAGTTGAGAACTGCTTTATTATTCAATATTAAATTCTACAGAGGAAGGACTGAAGCAAGTTTCTAACTAAATATTTGAAGTTTTACTACACCACGCGATCTCGGTACCATGGAGTCGACCTTGGCAATACACTACTTGTAAAGTAGAAATAAGTTCTAACGTTTATAGAAAACTGAAAATCAATGGGGATAGATCATTAAAATTGGTTAATGTCTGTACTAGTTTAACTACCTACTACTAATGGTAGCGTCTATTTTACTAATGGTATGTAGAATGAAGTGTGACGTGACCATTAAAAAATACACTTCTGATTGTAATTTTGATGATAACATTTTATTGTTTGGGTAAACACGTTAGTACTTGGATCGATACTTAACTGTGTAATTGTTTACAGGAACTTCGTCAAGGCTCAGCCCTCTATCCAGTGTCATTTTTACTCCGCTACGAGTTTGTTGACGTGAGTGAGCAAGGACAACCATTGGTAGACTCACAATCAGCTTGCGACCGAGTCTTCAAATCCGCTCAGACCTATTCTGGTAGATTTCAAGCTCCTCGAGCAATCTTCTACTACGGAAGAGGCGGCGCACAAAACCTAACTTGCATACTAAGGTAAAAACTATTTCTAAGAACATCGTTAAAACCTTGAGACTACATTAGACATGTTATTGAAATTATGATAATGCTTGCAGATTCGAAGCGAAACAAGGAGAAAGAATACAATTGACCTTCACGAGCACTTACTTTGGAAATAAATATTGTAATACGCACAAAGACTCCCGAACGAGTCGCTGGAAATGCGATAGGCCTGCGAAAAGAACCATTGGAGGCGAAGGACTCGCCCAAATTATTATAACAGAATATCCTTGGGAAGGCGTGCCTATACAAAGAGACTGCATTTGTACGAATAGATCTGAACCATTAAATGTACATACATTAACCGCCCCCGTTGTAGAAATCAACTTTACTGTGACTATGATGAATATTACTGAAGATTATGACGATTTTGCTTTTGAAGGCGAATATAAATTTGTTCCAACTGGACCAGGAGATGAAACTGTGTGTTCTACGGGATGGGGTAAAAGACGGCTAAGAGGTAGCAGTGGAGAAATCAGACTGTATGACAAAAGACAAATACCAGTAGCACCAGAAATAGTTGGTGACAGACATGTCATATCTGAAAGTGTAAGAGCCGAAGTGGCGTGTGTTCATAGACCTTGGCTGATTGAACCTGGGGGTGACGAAGTAACTCCTATACAAGGACGGTATCTGTATGTCAAAGTACCTGGCTATGAGCTGACAGCGTCATCACCTTTCTGTAGCACTCCAAACCGACTGTACATTTACGAAGCCCATGACACTTCAAAGTTAAGAGAAGTGTGTCCAGATGGTACTAGTGCTATAGAGCTGTATTCACCGGGATGGAAATCTGACCAAACAACTTTAGAGACATCGCTAAAACCTCACGCTCGAAGTTATGTTATCGATTTTCTACAACACGAACAGGCTGACTACTCAATCAAATGGATTGAGCTCATGAAGAAACCGTCTTTTGAACATGATCCTGAGTCGAACACAATACCTCCACCTGTGTCCTTGGAATGTCGTTACAGGTAAAAATTTAACTTTCCATTTTCCATTAAATTTTGATTCTTGAATTCTAATATTGTTCTTTTTTTGTGTTTAGCTGTCCAGAGTTGAACGCCTGTATTCCTATCGCACTATGGTGTGACGGTAGCGCCCACTGCCCTTCAGGGTACGACGAAGATGATTCGAATTGCTCCTTCAGGATATCTTTACCTCCGCCTTACGTAGCTGCAGCTGCTGGAGTTGGTCTTCTTCTATGTGCTATCGCCGTTGCTCTGTGCGCATGTAAAAGACGACGAAGAAAAGACAAGGAATTCAAAGCGAGGTTAGATGGTGCGTTACCGCCCGAAGAAAGACCGTTTGATCGCGCCAAAACAAACGGCGTACCAGAAGCTGCTCGCCAATATGCTACTGTGCAAAAGTATGCGACGATAGATAAGTACAGCTTAAGTCAGAAATACAGTGCAGGGTTGAACGACGCTCGTTACTACGACGAGGTAGCACAAAGGGATAAGCTCGCGGATACAAGGTACGCTAGTTTAGGTCGAGCAGGTCGAGGCATGCGAGTCGAGAACTCAAGAGGCAACGGCACCGGTTCAAGAAGACCCATGCCTGATTTGGGTTATCCGGACTTAAAAGACGGTTTTTGTTGACCCTCCCCGGATATCATAGAAACAACAGTTTAGCGTTTAGGACGTTAAAATTTAACAGATTTTCTTTTGTGTAAACATTAGATTGAAGACTGAATTTGGCGAAAGTGCCTCCCCTAACATTTGATCAATAGTTATTCAGACTCGAAATTGTGCTGCAGACATCGGCTTCTATTGTTAGGTAATTTGTTTAATACCGAGACGAAGACTACGACTTTGACTTTGTAGTATATTATGTAAATAAATTAACTATGCATAAGTTTGGATAGCAGGCGTGTCAGATACTTAATATTCTTTGCATCAAATCTCACAGTAATATTATTCTCATCAAATAACATATCTAAATGTACATAAAACGCTTGACAATACGATTTTAAGATACAAAATAAAATCATTTTAAAATGTTAGTAGTATGCGTGGTTAGTGACTGACTCTGAACAACAGTATTAACTGTCAGACCTAAGTGTAAACTGAATTATTTATAAGTAATACCTTCGTATGGGTATTTTCCTGCATCAATCCTGTTTTAATATGGGCTGAAATTGACAAATGTTTGCCTTGACCTACTTTCATTAATTGTAATGGTTAAACTCAAAGCTTGTGTTTAAAGATTTTTGTTTTTTTTTTGGACCGAAAAGCTTAATCTAACAAGCTTTGTTTTAATGAGTGTTTCTGTGTAGCTTATTTTTCTTTTTCACGGCAAACAGTTGTTTTTCATCTCGACTCTACATTTTAATGACACTAGACATAAAAAATGAAAATGTGATATAGGTTGTAAAAATGTAGGTATCTAAGCGTTCACAGAATGTATAACTTGAATTAGTAATTTTCCTTTGTGTATAAAAGTAATTAAGGTTGTAACTAACTAGTTATTGATTGTAAATAAATTATAGATTAAGATTTTTAAAGTCTGTAATTATTTCCAGGTAAAAGGAAGATTAAAGTCATTTCTAAAAATCGATACATGTTGTTTTTTTACTAATCCTTGTCATTACTTTTCTGATTCAATTAAATAGTAAGTTTTCAATTACGTCAATTTAGTTAATTTACGCTAATTTCAAAAACTGTGATTTTTTTTTTTTCAGACTGACGAACGTTCAATAAACATAAATAAGCTCAAAAATATTTTGAAAAAGAATGTCTTTCCGAATAATTGCCGTGAAAATAATATATTCTCTCTTACAAAGAAAGACGCCTGACCATTAAAAAATATAATTCAAACCAAGAACTTTTTTTTGCAAGAAAACTAAGAAAAACATGATGATATACCACCATACCGTTCTTTCTTGTACACCTGTAAAAATCTTAGAACGGCTTATAAAGTATACCAAGTTAAATAATAGAACGCCTGTCTCACAACAAAGAAACAACGCAAATATACCAACAAAGACAGTTTTACGACAATGAAATATTTTTATTTAGTACACAAAAAATGAGACACATTTCGCTTCATTGGTACCGTGATATAAAGGTGGGACTCCCTACGTTCTTATATTTCTGTCTTGATATAATTCTTTTGTAAATTATAGCTTTGTATTAAATTACTTTATGCGACGCCATCACGGAATAATGCGAACATTATGTCAAAAATTCTTTTGAATGGTAAAAAGCTTGAGTTTTTGTTAGTAAGTACCTATTGATTCTGTCGTTACATTCAATGCAGTGATAGTACAGGTATAAGGAAGGTTTTTGAATAAACATAATTGAAAAACATCGTGAAAATTATTCAGGAAACACTTTTAAATAGAAACGGCTTCTGTAATTTTCTCGGTGAGATGCTCTTTGTTTTATCAACCTGAATTCTTAAACGAAGTGCTACATTCGAAAAAAGAACACGCGGAAGCATGACAATGACAAAATAACTTTTGCAGTCACATATTAAATTGCTCGGACACTCGAAAACGCAATTTAAATCATGGAATCAAAGTAAATAGAACGGGTTGCACGACATTGGTCAACGACTACTAAAAAAACAACATCATTTGTTATCTTGAAGCAGGTACTAACCTACTACTACCTCATTCCCTTAAACTAGGCGGCCATCTTCCAAAATGGCGGCCTGATCGTAAAATCAAATAATTTAATAGCAAGCTCGTCCAAGCAGGTACGCAACGTCACTAATTTGTATTTGTCTCGTCAAATAATTAGATTATAGGCTCAAGCTGCATTAGCCTGTCCACTTCGCTGGCGTAACGAGCGACTCGCAAACTAAATTATCTGATGAACTAATTAGGATAGAAACAGTACTTGTGTAACAGCAAGTGAATTCCCTGGGAAGTCAGCGATGTCGAGTTGGAAACAACGTTTTGGATTTGTGTTGTTGATCGTTTGTTAAACTTTGGCTGAGCTGAGATTGACTGGCAGTTGGCTGATTTTGCTGTAAAATGGAAGAGCCGAAAATGGACGAGGCGATGTGGTAAAGTATAATGCTGAAATCAGTTTGAATAATCGAACTATTTGTAGACACAAAATTAGTAAATATTTGGACACACTCACAGTCAATGAAAGTAAAGGTTAATTCTGCTATGACATTATATTCCACTAGCTTTTGCTCGTGGCTTCCCGTTATGTACTGGAATTAACCCACGGGTACGTTTTGTATGTAGCCTATGACACTCGGGAAAAATTCACTTTCGCATTAGTGATAGAATTTTCGGAATCGGATCATAAGTTCGGAAGATTACCGCTACATACAATCCTAAAAAAAAAATTATAGCCTCTTTATAATACTCGAATTAAAGATGAGATTTTAAAGCCTATTCGAATTATTTTCGTTATCTTGTTGCTAAACCTTTTCGTTCTGCGAAAGGTACATACTATCACGGCCTATTTTTATAAACCAACAATATGAATTCTTTAGTTTTGGTATACTGATAAGTCTCAAAGTCTGTATCTAAGTAATACATTCCTACATTGTTTTATTTTCTCACAATTCCAAATGAAGATAAAACCTAACCAATTTATTCATATTTTATCTTCAATACCGAACGGATCTCATATTTTATACTTCCACATTTTTGCTTACAGACACTAACTTAGTAAACTAAGATAAATGAAAATACTTGGCGTAAGTTTCAGGGCGGGTTTCACTGTCCAGTTATCCACCTAAACCACTTATCCTCGGAATTTGAAATTTAAGGAATGTTTCGAATTTACGTTGTAGGCGCTCTGTATACACGTTGTTTTGGAAATTCAGAACCAAAGGGGTAACCGCAGCTAGGGTGGTGCAACTACATTGTAATGGAAGTACGTAGACATGAAAAGGTGTCTCGTATTTAAGGGAAAGCGACTAAGTTTGAATTCAATTAATACCTCCATTTATTGTTGAGTGCCTCGATACTCCAGTGGTCGCAAACGCATTTTTTTTTTTTTACGGATGGGAAATCTTCAAATGACTTCGCCCTTTGTGTTCCAGGGCCACGGTATCTCTTTCGATCAGTCCCGCAACCCTGGGAGGTCCTGGGTTCGATTCCCAGGTTGGGCAAAGTGTTATTGGGTTTTTCATCAGGAATATCTCAGTAGCAGCCACGGAGCCTTTGTGCCCGGTTGATGGTAATATGCTCGCCCCTTATTACATGGTACTTAAACATATCTATCGAAATATGGGTGTGCTGGTACCCCTCTGCTTAACCCTTCGGGAATAACAGGCGTGATGTTAACTTGTAAATGACTACCTGAACGAATTTCAAAATCTGCGTGTGTTTCAAAGCATTGATGACACTGACAGCGCTTCAACGCGTTTAAAATTTAACCAATCGTGTTCAATTTCATTAGTGAAAGTCTGACCCTGATTAGCCAGAAGAAACTTTATATAAAAATCAAAGTGGACAAGTTAAGAAAACCAAGAATAACTTGAAAATGTTACACGTGACATGTGACAAGGCAGGAACCTTGTACCATCCACTTAAATAATTGACTTTGTTAATAGCTGAGCAGAGTATAGGAAAATAAATCAGTAATTATCGTTACCTAATATTTATTTATTTATTTATCATCTATGGAAGACTAACAGCTAACGAAACAGATTAAAAAATAGTACGTGCGACTGCCATCCAATGACAAGTCTTCACTTATAAAAAACAGAATAAAAATATAAAAGGTGTGTGAACAACACAGCGCTGCCACAATAAAGAAAAAATAGGACAACGTCATAGCTTAAACTAAAACACATATCTCAATCCTACCATTATCGACACTAGCACTTAAATCTAATGGGCTTATATTTAACCAATGATAACATACATTCACATAACAAATCTTAATAATATATAAAAAATATAAAACTATACCTGCTTATCTTAATTGAAAAAGCTAAGGCTCAGGCACCTTCTGGCCGACGACAGACTTGATAAGAAAGGATCCAAATCATGCTGTTTACTTAAGAGGTTGAAGTTTTTGCTTGCACGCACAATAAATGAATTTTGCCTATAATTGACGGACATTAATAGACGGACAGACAGACAGACAAACGGACAGGGCAACTCTACCTTATAATGGTTCCGTTTTTGCCATTGGGCAATGGAACCCGTCTTACAACTGCACTGGGCCCGCGTGGTGGATAACAGCCCGCTCCCTCTCATGGAGAGGAGGCCTGTGTCCCAGCAGTGGGAACATTAAGGCTGATATTGCTGTTCAATGAGTATTTTGAACGATAATTATCACCTCCCTTGAATTCTACAGTTGAATTACTATTGCCTGTAATTGTAATATGCTGATAGACAATAGACACCCAGGTTCATTGAACATCTTCAGTAGGAAGGTAATTGCGCAAAACGGACCAGCATTGTACATGATAGTCATATGTATAGATAATATATGGCTATTTTCTCAGTGCAGGTATTATACGGTAATGTAATAATTGCTTATTAGGTGCATCAAGATTAGCATACTAAACTAAATTGCTCCATCTTGTTCTGTTTGATATTGTATAATTATTAACACTTAATTATAAAAGTAACAATTCTATCAATTATACCCGCTATTAGGTAATTACGTTGGTAATTTACGAGTTTTTTTTAAATACGTAATTTTGTTCGCCATTTTGTATGGTCCATTTTCATCATCGACACGTTGCCAATCCAATGTCTACCCACAGAGGGTTCCGTAGGACCAAACAATATAATAAAAATATTTTGAAGGCTCATTCATATGTTGTGTTGTATTACATTCAACAGCAAAACTAAATATGTTAATGAAGAACAAAATTACTGTTGCGTTTTGATTAAAAAGCCCCATATCTTAAAAAACTAGACATCAAACCTTTTCCATACCAATTTTCGTTGAAAGTTGTTTTTACGTTCTACAATACTAAATTTTTTCAGAATTTTTCTCCTCTTACTTTAGAAATTAAAGAGGGGGGGGGGGCACATTTTACCACTTTGGAAGTGTTTATCTTTGAAACGGTTGACTTTGAGAAAAAAGTGGTTTTAGGAACCTCAATGTCATTTTTAAAGACCTATCTATAGACATCCCGCTCGCATAGATTTTGGTTTCAGTTCCATGTATGGGAAGCCCCTCTTAATCTTGTATTTTTTAATTTTTGTATAAAAATCGTAAAGCGGTTTATAGAATACATCTACCTACTTAGTTTCAACTGTGTAGTCTTAATAGTTTCGGAAAAAAGTTGCTGTGATATACTGACGGACAGACAGACACATGACGAATCTATAAGGGTTTCGTTTTTTGACATTCGGCTACGGAACCCTAAAAACTGTTAGTAATAATGCGAAAAAGGAAACAAACAACACCTTATATGAAAAGTAAAGGTAGCGTGATTAGTAGGCGTTTAAAAATAAATAAAATTAAGTATAATCCTTGAGCCAATTCTACGACATGGTTTACTTATGTAATAAACTAGTAACAACTACTCATTCCGTGGGTAATTTTTATGTTTCTAAATTACTAAAAACTTTTCTGAGGGGTTGAAGAAAAGCCTGAAAAAACGAACCCAATTTGTTTCTTCAGGCGGAATAGAAAAGCTTAGATCTTTTATTATTAGATTGTTTCTTATTTCACATAATATTGACAAGACCTCTGCACCTATTGTAAATCTAATATGGCTCTGGGATCCTTTTTGAAAATAAGGGTTCGATGACTTTCAAAGACGGAACTGATTTAATAGCCATTGCTATCGTTGAACGACAAAAATAAGGTTTCTAATTGCAAGATTTGTATTTCGTTTCAAGAAAATGTTACCGGGGTATCATCATCAAAACATATAAAGGAACAGTCTGCTCTTAATGCGTGCTTATCTGAATTTCTGAGTCTCTGTCTTTTCCCCCTCTACTGTGAGTGTGTTTTATAAAACACATGGTAAAGTTGGAAGTATAAATAAACTCCTACACAATTTCATGAAACTTCTTATTAACTTTGAATAGCAAGAACTAAGTTTGCAATGGATTTCCTAATATACCACCTAGTAAATAAGATAAACTCTCGTTCAACAGCACAAGTAAAATCCGTGCGCCACACACCGCTCCGTCACATAAGGTTCACAATCCTTTACAAAGAAGAGAAATATCACAAGGTGAGAGACCATATTGCTTCAAGAAACAAAACCACTTACTAGTAATGGTTGCGATAAGAGTTACGTGACACAAGTGTGAACATGCTGTGCCGGCTAAGCATTCCAATTCAAAAAAAAAATAAACAATCCATATTCTCAGCACAGGTGCACTTTTCAAATGGAATGTGGGAACAAAATTGATTGTATAGGGCCGTTTTCCATTTAGATATGGAAATTCCGACAGTGTGTATGACACCGCTGCGAGGCTCGTTACTAAAAAATATTCCAGCGGCAATATGTTCGCACGTGAAGTTTTGCTTTTAACGAGAATGTATAATGGCTTAAATAATAGTGGTGTTTTATGCGTATTTAAAGTAATGAGATGCCTGTTTATTGCATGGTGATGCCCGAAATGGAGTCCATTTGTTATTGTTATGTTGGCAGACAAATTGTGATAAATTGTGGCTAATTGAAGAAGTTTTTAAGGGATGATTTGCAAGGATCAAAATATGGTGATTTAGATTGAGATGGATTGAGTGATTAAATTAATTTTATTTTAATGGTGGGCTTTAATGTGTCTTTAACAAGGCTCATTTTGAAACAGGTACCTCACAAAATTTATAATAATTTTCACGAAACCCAGCCATAATTAAAAACTTTTAATTGCAACAATCCGTTTATGTGCTCTGACTTAATTAGATAATAGAAGAAAGGTGCTTAATTATTCACGAAAGGTCGAAAAGCTGATAAAAACTAAATTAGGCCCAGAACATTGAGTTACGTAAAAAATTGGATCTGAACTTTCGAGAAAATTACCATTGTTGACATCTACGATAAGCGATTGCTAGAACAGTGTGTTTTTACAATGTTATAAGTCGATTGGTGCTTCAGAAATAGAACGGTATAGCAATCAACTGAGTGCATTTTGTCATTGTGCTATTTATGGATTTGTAAAACCCGATAAAAAGGAAAACCGATGGCATTATTTTCAAACAAATTGGTTTCATAGTAGTTTTAACTCTAATAAATACTGCAAAATATTAATCCTTACTTTTTATTTCGATGTAAATGGGAATGAATATTGTTGTGATAGGTACTTTGTTCGAGTTCCTGCCCCCCTAGCATGACCGTTCTATCTCTATTCTACCAAGAAACGACAAGAAATCTTTTCTCTACAACTTGACATTTCTTCTGGCCGAGCATGGCGCGCCCCGTCGACTCGCGTTTCTACGAAGACATCGACAGAAATTCTTTCCATAGCAACGGGGACGTATCACGTGATGTTTATATTCCCTGAATATTATTACGTTTAGTTAACAAAAAAAAGTTGCCAATTGCACGAGTTTTTCATTTTTCGTGGGCGGGATGGTGTAGCTGCATCCTGGATCCAGGCCTGGATCTTTTTCGCGAAATTAAACCTAAATATTTTACATAACATTTCAACCTTTTGAACGTAACTCAACGCAACCACGAAACGTCTTTCTCGTATTTAGTTTTTAATAAGACTAGTTTGACATTTGTCAGAAGTAATGTTTCTACCCCCAAATGTCAAAAGAAGAGAAAATATGGCCGTCATGCTCGACGTTGTAGACTTGTGTCGACTGAAGAAAAGAAACATTTCTTTTCTACATTCTTAATATCGCCATGCTTGGGAAGATAGAAATATCTGTCAAATTGTCGATTCTTCCGTAGACATAGCCTGTTTCTACGGCGGTCATGCTAGGCCGGCTGATAGAAAACAAAAGCTGTCGTAGGTAAATTTTTAAAATGCTTTGTGATTTGTTTTGTAAATTCTGGAAACTGCGAGCTTTTTTTTGCATTATCTTTTCCTCAACTACAAATGAAACCCTTGCTCTTTGTGTAAATATTTGAGTGTCCGAAAATCTCTAAAGATTTACTCTACAATTGTCCATGCAGTCTTTTTGGAAGGCATAACCTAGCCGGTCAGGATTATCAAAAAAAATGATTTGAGTTCCCAAATTCTCACATGTGGGTAAAAAATCGAGTTTGTGCTTTCACTTACTTTAATCTTAACATACGTTTCAGGTAACCGTGGAAAATCGTGATTTGGTTTGTATTTTATTGCGTTGTATTAAGTAAGTGCCCACAACTTCACATCCAAGGTAGTTTAGTTAATAATATGATCCGCAATTTCATCATCTGACTTATTTTAAGGGCTGATTTTAAATATCTAGTACCTAGTCAATATCCAACCTTGCTATTATAATAACTTCATCCTGAAACAACCATACACCATCTTTTAGGGGAGTAACACACCACACATTTACAGTAACAATTGATATTTTTATGGCGGTCGGGACAAACTACATAAAAACTTTATTGTCCCCGGCTAGTTTCAAGAGTTGAGGGAGGAAACCAGTTTGCTATGATGTTTTTTGGCAATGGAATAGGCATCTGCCGTTAGTTATTCATTGAGAAAACGTTTTTACTGAACTTATTTTAGTTTTGTGTGCTTTTGAGGTCACATTGAATAATGCATACCTATGAAGCTTTATCATGGAAGAAGATCAGCAGCAAACTCACTAAATTGCCTTTAACTAGTAGCTATTTAGACCATTATTTCTGTCATCATTGAAAATTGAGCCAAATTGTCAAAATTGAGCCAATGAAGGGATTACCCAGTTAGAACTGGGCTGGATTGTGGAGTTCAGAGAGGGCAGTCACTCCACGTAAAATACTGGTATTCAACTGCATCCAGTTAAACTGGAAATTGACCCCAACATTGTACCTAGCTGGGAAAAAGCTAGACGCTTGGTAAATGCACTATTTATTGGAGATGGTATGCCTTCCTGACTTCCTATGAAATGGATGGCAGGCTTTGTCATCACAGGCTAGGTCATGCTATGTTATCATCCTGCAAGCTAGGCTATATTATCCCCCTTACCCCTTTTATCCCTAATATTTATCTCTATTTTGGTCGCACAATAGACAGGGCATCGCACTGACTGAACCAAGATTTAAAATGTTCCCGTTACTAAGCCATAGACGTTTACAAGCGGATAAAAATTCTTTGACATAGACTTAATTTAATATTCTTCCACAATAAAAAGTAAGAACATTTTTTTTCTTTTAGGACAGAAGCCCAATTCCTATAAATTTGTTTTTGCCTTCAACTTGTCAAAATTTAATAAAAAAATCTTGAGACTACAACAGATTTTCCTTAAGAGCGAGAGTGTTTTGTGAATAACAATTACGAAAGCAAGATGTAACATTTTTTTTTGCTTCTGTTTACAACCATTTTCAGGGCCGGTTGCTCAGGACGACTAATCAGTATAAGTGGATCTCTCATTGTACGGGAAATCGATACAAAGCGATGCCATGCTATATTGGAAATCTGGCTTTTATTATGCAATTGACCGAAAGCAACCGTCTTTCAAGACGACTTCCCACACCGCAATGAGTTTGATTATAGCCACACCTGCCCCCGTATTCAGAAACGCTCGGATTCGATTTCGATTCGGAAAGTCCTATGTCTATCTCACTCGCTTTCGTAATGCCAAAACAAGATAGACATGCGACTTATCGAATCGAAATCGAATCCGTGCGTTTGTGAATAGGGGGCCTGGGTCCTGGAAAGTAACCGAGCCAGTTGCTCATCATATGGCCATAACGGCTTATTGACAATTGCAATACCTAAAGCAGTATAAACGTGCATAGATATCGATTTCGGGGAAAAAATAGCTTTTTAATAACTTGCACGTTGTTGCCTGTAGTATGTTTGTTTAGGAGTCCTAAAAAATGAGTCTTAATAGAACGACAGAACTTACAACAGAATTTTGAAACAGTTCATAGCTCCAACCGATTGACTTGAATTTTTGCATACACCTTTAATTTGGACGACAATGCATGGTTAGCTAAGAGACGTCATTCTACATCTAATATAGTGCACTCCCAAAGATGGCGGACTAGTTAATTTTTGTCCCTCTCCCCCCCCCAGGATTTGTTTGTCGAAGGGTTTACAAATAAATATCAAACGACGTAACACCTATTTCTAAAAGCTGGTTTTTTAAATGTTTTTTTACTATGAGCCGTTGGCGGTACAATTTCCTCAAAGGCATAATACGACTAAAAGCAGAAAAGTATGTTACAAAAACATTACATTGTACAGGTACACCCAAATGTATTTTTTAACTCAGTTGTTCATTTAGGACTCCATCTATAACACTTACAAAAAACTCTCCGACCGTTGACCTTTAAAAGATCATTCCATCCTTCAGCTTACACAAACGTACCTAGTAGCAGTTATAGGGCATAATTAAACGTATCATTCGATTGAATGAACAATATTTCTCTTTGATGTTGCGTTTAATGAATATTCGCAGTACGTATTATTTCGTTAATTACACGCATTATGGAATGCAATGCGGTCTGTTAATTTCCGTTCCACTCATATTGTAGTGACATAGTAGAATGTGTGTGTCGTTAGTATATTGCTGTTCGCATGTCATTGTTTGGACGGCGTTTATGCTTTGTAGGTTATGTGGAATGAGTTTTGTCGCAGTGTTTAAAGTGTAATGTTGGTAGTGTGGAGTGGGTGTTGTGGGTGTCGTTAAGAGGGACTGAATGATGTGCAGAGAAGAGACGTTTCTAGAATCTTTCTGTAGACATACAAATTAATTGTCACTCTTTCATTCTTTAATAATGAAGGCTGTTATCTTCAGCAGTCAATAGTGGTCTACTGCAAATTCATTGTGACCTTGAAAACTCTTGTCCAGAACTTTGCAATTAATTTAAATGTGGTTTTAAAATTTATTTCGGTATTAATTTAACATAGCATCACGCCTGTAATCCCCAAAAGGTTAAACAGAGGTGTACACATACATTTCGTCAGTCTCAAGTAATAGCGGGCGAGCCTATTGTCGTCTATCGGGCACGAACCCAGACTCCGTGACTGATACTGAGAAATTCCTGTTAAAACTCAATAACACTTTGCCCGTCCTGGGAATCGAACCCAGGCCGTCATGCTCAGCAGTCGCGCTTGCGACCACTAGACCAACGAGACATTCTTTTTTTTAATTCTATAATTAAAATATAATGCATTAAATTGCATTGTATCTAGTAGCTATGAATACCTCGTAATTAGTTTTACCAACTTTGAAAGTAAATATGCGCTGCCTCATTTATAGCCCCATTTATAATTAATGGGGATCATAATTGCCTGTAAAATGGTTAAGGGTTCAAAAGTCCCGTCATCCCGTGTAGGGTAAAACTTATTCTCTTACAATCTCTGTTTTAACGGCTCAGTATTTTTTGTGCAACACTCTCACTTTGTTTCTTCGACCATCAGTGCCTTTATTTTTCAGAATCCATGTGTTTTTGTGCCAATTCCGTCACGAAAAACTACAAGCAAGATCAACTTTCAGGCCAATCCATTTTAATATTAATGAAAGTAAGTTAACGGTATCAATCTTACCGATACAGTAAGCAAGTTGTTTAATATTTTGAAATGTAGGTTTCGTAGGTCAACAAAAGAGTTTACAATCTTTAACCCCACAATTACGAAGCTTTACAAAGATCAAGGTAACGAACTACTCATAATAAGCCCGTCTGACCCTGACGCTGTAAACAACCGAAGTGTTTTTGCGTTCGAAATGGAACCCTTCCGGTAAACGAGAAGTTATTCGGGCGTAACATGAACTTTCGAGTAAATGTAGCATGTGTTTAACCACCACCATAATTTTAACGTAACGACCCACTACGTGAGAGAGATAAGTCGAAGTTTTCGGCAGCCAAGGTATTCCTGGTTTATCGCACGCACGTTGGAAGAAATTTTAATGAATGCGCTATAGTTACTGCAAGATTTATTAAGCTCGCAGCATTGCGTGCGTCCGCGGCTTAGAGCCCTCTGATTTATACATGAAATGAACCCTAATGACATCGTTAAGTCTTTGTATTTTTAACGATTTTTGATTGCGTCGTTTCCGATAGGATTGAGTAGGGTCAGTGGGTAATGAGGTGCGAGGTTATCGGTCTGGCCGTTTGATGAAAGTGCGCGAGTAGGCAGTTTTATGTCGCCAGCATAAGGTCGGATTCATAGAAAATCAATGTGATATTCTTTTACTTAGGAATATGACGTGTTTGACCGTAGTTTTTCTTGAGTGTGCCTAGATTTAGGATCACTCAAGTCTTTATTGAATTATTCGTGTATGAAGTAAAGGAACCGAAGAAATGTAGGATCATACCTTTTTACTTTGAGTTCTAAAGAATAATTGGCCGTTTCTTGTGTGATGGTTAAATATCCAGGCTCTTTACATATTGTAAGTTTCACAAAAAAAAAACAAGCAGGCAAATTTACTAATAACTTTAGAAAGTAATACTGTATTTAATTTTCTTTTTATTATCATATTCAGTACTTAAAGCTGCGGACTACTTACGATGGAGGTATCTACTAAAATTATTACTTGAACGATGTCTTTTCACAATTTTGTAACCTTGTTTATGTTTGTTTCACCTTGTTTACACAGTGTGGTATAAATTATGGAGTCTTAACAACGGACATAAATAATATTATTCCCTTTATTCATTAATATATACAAATTTAATACATTTTTAAATATTTCTCATAAATAAAAAAAAAAAAAAAAAACATTTAAAAATATAAAAAATTGTAGTCCACCGGGTATCGGGAACAGGGTCCAAGCTACCGGCGGTCAGGGCTCCAGAGAAAGGAACCTCCTAACAATACGAGCCGTGTCCAGGAGTACTGCTTTCTGAATCAAGCCCTTGATCCAGCTGCCTAACGAGAGCCTCATCAGATGTTGGTCGAGGCTCTTGGCAATTAGGCCATTGGCTGATACGACTATCGGCACAATGATCGCTGAGTCAACATCCCACATGTCGACAACCTCGCGAGCCAAGTCAAGATACTTGATTTGCTTATCTTTCTCGGCCTTCACGAGGTTCCCGTCATGTGGAACCGTTATGTCAACAATCATTGCGCGCCGCTCTGATCGATCCACCACCACTATATCAGGCTTATTGGCTACAATAGTCCTGTCAGTGATGATGGATTGATCCCAATACAGTGTGATATTGCCATTTTCGAGAACTGGGTCGGGCACATACCTATAGTACGGCACTTCCGATTCCACAAGGCTGTATTTCAGAGCAAGTTGCTGATGAATAATCCTGGCTACAAGGTTGTGTCTATGCAAGTATTCTCCGTTGGCCAGACGAGAACACCCGGAGATAATGTGACGGATCGATTCGCCCGGACGGTGGCATGCCCGACATATGTCAACCGTGCCATCCTTCACAATAAATTTCCGGTAGTTATTCGTCATCATAACTTCATCCATAATTGCACAAACAAAACCTTCGGTTTCTCCAAAGAGTTCCCCGGAACGTAGCCAGGCTACGGACGCTGCATGGTCTACATCAAGTCCATGCAGGGCACTGAAGTAGCGTCCGTGAAGCTCCTTACTCTGCCATACTTCCCTGCGGTCATTAGTGTCAAGCACTGCAGGTTTGCGCCAGTGCTCTTTAGCCAAGGAGAGCGGGGTGAGGGCCTTGTCCATCGCGACCACATCTCGATGCATCCCCACGTCGGCTTCTAGGAAATATTCCCTGAGACTGCATATCTCGCGATTGTGGAGAGTCTTAGCGTTTAAAAAGCCTCGACCTCCACAACTCCGGGGGATATACAGTCTCATAACCGAGGAACGTGGGTGATGCATTCGATATGCCGTCAACAATGTACGGACCTTCCTATCCAGGGCGTCTAGTTCTGTTTGAGTCCATTTGAGTACGCCGAAAGTGTACATCAAAACCGGCATGACCCAACCATTGAAGGCACGCACCTTATTTCCGCCTGATAAAAGACTATTAAATACTTTTCTCAGGCGGCCAAAGAAGCGCTCCCTCAACGATTGCTTCATGTCAACAGAATTGATGCCCAGCGCTTCCGACATACCCAAATACTTGTAGGTTTCGGTTGCTGAGAGGGATCTAAGATTTATGGAATCTGAGAGCTGGGTTCCCGCAGATTCCACAATCCCCCCTCGCTTTACATGCATGACCGCACATTTGTCCACACCAAATTCCATCCTGATGGCGCTACTGAAAGTTTCTGTTACCCTCAGTAGTTCCATCAATTGCAAGTTGTTGGGGGCAAAGAGTTTCAGGTCATCCATGTAAAGAAGGTGAGATATAACTTGACCACCTCTCTTCAATCGAAAGCCCAAACCTGACTCCTCCAGCAGTGTGCTTAGAGGATTCAAGGCTAAGCAGAACCAAAGCGGACTCAAACTATCTTAAATTATTATTATTATTATTCAGATTAAGTAATAATAGTATTTTATTAATAGTAATACAGGATAGGGGGCATCGACGCATAAACAATTACCACGTATTCAGTACTTAGGTACATCATTCTGAAACCCCTGAATAGAAATTTTTGGGGGTGGTTAGTCAACCCTTAACTCAATTATAAGCTGTTACTGACCATACTGGTGATGTTTTTCAGAAAGGCGCGAGATTGATATGGTACTGGGCGTGCTTTTAAAACTATAAAAGTGGACGACGCAATAGAATTTACAGAATTTTCAGAAGGCGTTCTGCCAACCCCCAATAAAAAAATGCTTTAGTATTTGTATTTTTATCGTTTGTGAAATTAGTTTCCATAATAACTTATAGCCACCGGACGGATGCGAAAGTTTCTAACTTTAGCGCACAAGGCTAGGTTTATTTTTAGTCCTAGCTCATTTCTAGCTAACATTTTGTTGAGACTTGTACGAGAGTTTCAGTGTAGTTTTAGCTTAGTGTTTTTTTTTACTAATTCTTTAACGCTGAGAAGTTGTTCTGTGTGCACGGCCTGCGGGTAAAAATAAACAGACACATTCGTGCTGGTAGATAAACTTGGAGATAACTTTGCCAATCAGCATGTATCGTCATTGATTCAAGATTTAAGCCGCGCTTACTAAAATCGAACTGTGGATGGGTGACTATTTACTACTATTACAGTTGGCTCATAGGTCTGAAAATTAAATTACCCAATACTATCTGGGTTGTGTAGGTCAAATATAAAGTCGCTCCATGTTAAATACTAGTACTCAGCAGCATCCGGTTAGACTGGAAGTCGACCCCAACATAGTTTTAATAAGGCTAAGCTGATGATGGATCACAATTGATTGCTGCAACTCATTTGTCCAGACCTTTGAAGGTATCGGACTCCGTAAACTAGATTCTGCCAGATAACATAAAACACCTCTTAACGAAGCCGAAAGGCACTAGTTCTCCCTGTCATTGCGATCATTTTTTTGTTCTACACCATACCTGGGAACCTTCAAGTTACGGAGATATTAGGGGTCAAAGTTCCAACTTTTTGACAAGTATTTTTTTAAAATACAAGTTTTTAATGTAAGATTTTTACTTTAAACACCTCCACAACCCCGTACTATTCAATCCGTCCATCAGCACAATGTTTTGATTGCGTTACATTGACTTCTACCACAAAACATGATTTTACACCCCCCAAAAAAAAGTCGTTTCCCAGCAATAATTTTTGCGTAAAGTTACTTAGTTTCATGTACAGAATGTTTGGTTGACGGCTTCGTGATGAGGTGATTTACACGGTGTAGAATAGAATGCAATAAAACTTTATTGTACACCAAAAATCAAACATAACATAACACTAGTTATTAAGTTATCTGCTGTTACTAACACTATGGACTCATGTCTGAAATAAAGAAATTGAATTTGAATTTGATAACAGGTTTACAAAACTGCAAATTTTATTGTTACAACGGCGGTTTTATCGCTTATACAAGGTGTCGTTTTGCATCCTCGTCAAATTCAAGGAGGTAACTATGCTAATGATTCTCGTCCCGAATCAATAATAAAATGCGTAGGTAATTTTTATTTTTTTTCTTATTTACGGAAATCGGTCAGTGTGAATCACCCGTGTTTTAAACGCGGCCCATCTGGTTCTCGTCCTATAACATCGCTTACACACAAATACAATAATTAATCCCAAAGGTTTATTCGATAATTTATTGGTCCCTAAACCACGGTAAGGGGGTTGTTCTGAAATACTGACAAACTTAAACTACCAAAAAAATCAGCGTTTATTAATAATTAACTAGGTACCGTTATTTTAATTGATTATTTGTTTCTTTTGTGACCACCTCCATTTGACTGAAACTGAACTTGACGAAGATGCAAAACAACACCTTGTAGTGATATCTTCCAGACAACCTTTGGATGGACATTATGGAATTAAAATAAAAAAGGGGTAGCCTGTGGTGTACTACACAAAAATTTAAAATAACATAAGTAAAGTTATCCACTTCATACAGAGATACCAGCCAAAGTCCGTACGAATATTTATTAAAACAAAATAGCTGGATGTTTCGACTGCAGTTCTTATGAAATGGCTCATTATTCTTGTAACATGTTTACCAGTAACGTAGTTTGTGGAAGGTTTTCAGTTAAAAGCCATGATACTTGTACGGCCTTTTGACGGTTGTCTTCATTCGGGTTTGACATCTAGAGATTTGATAAATGATAAATGATGTTTATTTTGCAAGTAGGTTTTTACAAACACTTTTACACGTCATTTTTTTTTAAGCTAGATGGGGCCGGTGTTTCGTACCTGACTACTCTGAGAAGAAACAGCCGAAACAAACTCAGAGGTTCTCTGTTAACTTGTTACTCTTTTAAAGTCCAGACATTGCTCAATTTACATGAGGACTATGCAGATTAGTATCTGAAATGGTCTTTTGAAGAAAGAACCACACAGATTTGAGTGGACCTGTCCAGTCAGTGCAAGCATTTGTCAGTTATCGTGTAGCTCGACTTATAACTCAAGGAGCTCAACGAAACGACGAACTATACCAAAGAAAGGACATTTGGGTAGGTCGCTTAAAGTACTCAAACTGCCAGATAGTGGTGGGAGAAAAATAATGTGACCTGCATGGTCCTCACATTCACAATAATTAAATATAATTAATAATAATTTACGAAATTAATTTAAAAAATCACGAATATCAATAAATGTCACAATAATAATAAAAAAGTAAATAATGCATGTCAAATCAGTAAATGTCACATAAAAAATAATAAAATATAAAGTAAAAAAAATAATATTAATAAAATACTGAAATAAGTATTCATGTCACATCGGTAAATGTCACTTAAAATAATAAAATATAAAAAAAATGTAAAAAAATAAGGTAAAAATAAAATTAAAAAATGTCACAGTGTATAAAATAAGGAATTAACAATGAACAAGCGAAGTCCAAAATTTCGACATTCACAGCAAATTTCATTGGAGCAGTTTAATCCCAAGCCTTTTTATCTTCGAGATAGTGATTAACATGATAGTAGGCTTTCAGGCATAGCTTCCGTTTTATAAACGATTTGAATTTATTTAGGCTTAGTGCTTGAATATGGCTCGGAAGCTTATTATAAAAACGTATACATTGGCATCTGAACGTTCCCCCTACTTTTTTGAGCCTCGTTGCAGGAACAAAGTATGGAAATGAGACGATAGAAGAGGTCGATTACGCAAAATTCTTGGGGATAATAATTGACAAAAACTGTAACTGGAAATCTCATATTGATGTTCTATGTAAGAAGATAGATAGATTTGTATATGTTTTATATAGACTAACACGTGTGGCTAGTGTTAATGCGGCACTATGTGCATACCATGGCTATGTTTCATCCATTTTGCGATATGGTATTATAATATGGGGTAATTCGGTTGAACTTGAAAGAGTGTTTCGAGCTCAAAAAAAATGCGTGCGCTCAATTTGTGGAGCGCACCCACTAGACAGTTGTGTTCCACTATTTAAAAAACTTAAAATACTGCCACTTCCAGCACTGTACATTTTT
The DNA here is from genome assembly GCA_963082945.1 of Cerastis leucographa. Taxonomy (NCBI): domain Eukaryota; kingdom Metazoa; phylum Arthropoda; class Insecta; order Lepidoptera; family Noctuidae; genus Cerastis; species Cerastis leucographa. The sequence goes on from OY720361.1 coordinate 9,698,436, forward strand.
GAAATTTGTATTTTTGTTCACCAAAACAGTCACGAATTTGTCTTGTTTAATGATGTTGTATCCAGACCCAGCCGTAAAGTGCATATGCTTAATGTTCCTAGGCGTAGAATTAAATTATTTTCTAATAATGTATACTGCATGTCCATAACTGTCTACAACAAATTACCTGATGACTTCAAAACTCTCAGCCTCAGAACATTTAAATGTAAATTATTTAACTTTCTTTTAAACAAATGTTATTACTTGACTGAAGATTTTATGAATGAAAAATTTACCTAAATATTTGACATTATTGCCTATAAATCATATTGTATCTCCTTGACTTCATTGAATTTTGACTTATATAATTAATCTCTTATACAAATACTGTTCATTTATTTAAATTATCTGTAATTCTAATGATCAATAACTCAATTTTAATGTAATGATGAACCACAATTCTACAAACCATATTTGTACGCCGGAAACGGCAGAATATTATGATCGTAATACATACTCACATAACAGCTTTGTACAATATTTTGACAAATAAATGCATTCTATTCTAAATGCATTCTACAACAAATTTGTGCTTGTTCCTCGTATTTACGTTGTGGATATCACTGTACTTTTTAAACAAATTAATATTTTTATGTGCGTACAAGAGGTTTTCATAGATAAACTGAGAGGGCACAGTAAGAATATCAATCTCTTTAAATTTTTCTCTGAGGGAGTATCTTGGACTTAATTTATAAATTGAACGAATTGCCCTTTTTTGCAAAACAAATATTGTCTGAATATCGGCGGCATTGCCCCACAAGAGAATACCGTACGACATCACGCTATGGAAATAACTAAAGTAAACTAAACGGGCTGTCTTATCAGTTTGAGCCCAATGACAGGCAAAATCCTTTCCTGATTTTCCGATTATTCCAAGACAAAGATTTCACACTTAAAATCACCCTGATTCAAGCTAAGAGGGTGATTAGCGAACAAATCCACCTGCTATCAAAATTTCAATTACGTATTAACATTAGCTCGTCTTAAAAGGGAGGGGACGAACCCTGCAGAGAATTATAATTATCTATTCGGCCTCAATCGGTTCTTCTCGAACATTCTCAAACTTTTCACTTTGATTCTTCGTTAAATCTATCTTATTAATTATATTCAACTGGCCATTTGCCTTTATATCCAACAACTTGAATTCTTTTATCGTTTTTGTGTTTGAATTTAGAATTTTCGAACAAACCCTCCTTATTTTGATTTCGGTGTATTGGTGATGAGATTGAAAGGTTTGAATTGGGACTGAAGTACCCCTCTGTCTGTCATAAGTAAAGTGGGAAGGGACTGCATTAGAATTGGATGAATATTTAATTGAATTGTCATCGGACTATACGACTCTCGACCGAGCTGTGGGAGAAGTATTAGTATATACTAGCTGTGCCCGCGAGTTCGTCCGCGTGGAATTAGAATGTTCCTAAAGTAGTAGTAGCCTAAGTTACTCCTTATTACATCAGCTATCTGCCAGTGAAAGTCGGCCTAGCCGTTCCAGAGATTAGCCGGAACAAACAGACAGACAGACAAAGATTGTTAAATTGTTATGTTGGTATATGTACCGTATAGTAACATTCATATGCACGTAGTAAAAAGCGGTTATTTTAATATTACAAACAGACACCTCAATTTCCTAAATAAACTGATTTTTTCATGTAAAGTTCTGGTGGCGTACCATGAGGTCTTAAAACATGATTGTTCCATTCTCACTCCAGAGTAAAAAAGAGACGGAGCTATACAGGTCGTCTAGCTCCATCTCTTTCCCACTCTGGAGTAGGAATGGAACAATAATGTTTTAAGCGTCATAGTACCCCCCCAGGTGTCTAAACACCTTAACTTCAGAAAACGAAAACAATTGTCATAGTGGTTTACAAACTGTTGGAGTTGATCGTGTAAAATACTTTACTTAAATTGAAAACACTGCAAAAATCAACAGAAAAGTAAAGCCAGTTTCAATACCCATTCCAATTAGCAAATACACCTAGCCTGCACATTTCACTGAAGGTACACTCAAGCACTTAATTCCATTCAATGTCTCCGCCAATAAAAGTAAACGACCATCACTTCATGACGTCACAGCTACATTACGACCACACAATTGAACGCAAAGGTAGTTCCGACCCCAACATTATCACTTAAAATACTTAATATGCTCACAAACGTTCCCAACACCGTGAAATTCGTTTCACGTCCCCCAACGAAATGTCAAACGGTTAGAGAACCTTCTCAAATACTCTAAGAGGGTCGATTCGACCCCTTGACAGTTCTAACCAGTAATCCGTCGAAAGCGAAGGGTCACTTTCCAATTACATAATTGTCTACTCGAGCGCAACGGACGCTCTCCAAATGTCGGCGAAATGGCGCTGATTATATACAACTATTGATAAAAGGATCAATTGTTTTCAGATATCAAGAAACACCCTTTCCCAAATACGTTGAGGTCGGAGTCCAGTCTAATCGGATGCAGCTGAATACAAGTATTTTACATGAAGCGACTGCCTATCTGACCTACACAACTCGACTAGGTAATACGACCCCCTTTGGTTAAACTGGTAGTCACACTTTTTGGGCCACCGACTATCTGCAACGATTGTCAAAGATCTACAAATAACAGTCGGGACCAACGGCTTAATGTGCTTTTCGAGGCACTGAGGAATCATGATATTATGTATTGCATGATCACGCATCTACCTACCGGCCAAGACAAATATGGCTGAAGATCAACCTGAGTTAAGGTTAAGCCGTGACTGCATTGGTCGGCTGTTATTATTTAGCAACCACGAGCTTTTCACCCAGTATCCACATAATAACTCTAAAATACGATGTACCCACAACATACTACATAACAGTGTACCTACTTCATATGTATAGGTCAAATATAATCCATCATACTTAACCATTACAATGTGAACACGACCAAACTAGGATCCCTTCACATACCTAAGTTATACAACATTTTCCAAATTGTTTCTATGTGATGTTACAGACCACGACGATGCCGCGGGGCGATTTCCGTGAAACCCCCTGTACATAAGTTTCAAGTTTTATCATTAACACTTCACTGAAACAGAGGTCGAAACCGTCAACGTAACTTTGCCCACGAATAGCAACTTTGCCCACCGTGCAGACTGAAATATCGATAAGGGTGGACTAAAATATTGGAAGTGTTAAAAGCAAAGAATGGTTTTTGCTTCACTTGTTTAAAACTGGAGCAACACCTTGATTTATTGGCCTTGAATTCCCGTCGCAGCGTCCGACCAACTTTACTAATTAAGAGAAAGATTAATTTCCCTTTCCCCTTAAACAATTTCCTTTAAAAGTTATAACACTTGGAAACTCTTTTTTGGTTATAAAAAATAATCTGATTCTTCCTTAAACCCCGGTTGGGATATTTTGCAGAGATTTTTCACGAAATAAAAACAAAACAAGTTATTTTCTTCAGGAAGACTGAACAAATAATATTAATAATACTTTCCGTTTGTAAAATAGAGTGGAATATATCGAACAGATTTTGTCAAAAACGCGTATGAAATCAAAAAGAATAAAGGGAAACTTAGTTACTCATGTCACAATCAAGTACACGTGTATAGATCAAGCAAACTCAACAACTTTGTCGATCGTGCGGAAAACGATAGTTTTAATGCCAAACAGAAGAAGTACAGAAGGCTCAGGGTATCGCCAGCTGATACCATAACATCACGCCTGTTATCCTCAAAGAGTTAAGCAGAGATGTTAATAATAGTACTCGTAAACTCACAATTCGCCAGTTATGTTCAAGTCCCATGTAATAGGGGGCGAACCAATTGCCATCCACACGAATCCAGACTTCTGGCTGGTACTCAGAAATTCTTTAAGGAAAAACCCAATGACACTTTTGCTTGACTTGGGATTTGAACCTGGGACCTCGGCAGTCACTTGACAAGAAAAGGCATTCATCTGGAATAACAAAAAAAAAAAAAACTTTTCCATCAAAAATCAATTGCTTGCGTGCTGTGATGGTATTTAGGTGAATGTAAAATAAACATCGCATACCAAAATATCACGATAGAGCAATAACATCTAAATGAAACCCAACAATAGAACCATGACGTTGCGTGAACCCCGTAACAGTTATAACGCAACGATTTTTAACGTTATTTACTCAAACGTTTTAACATTAAAGCTCAGTTTTTGATCCCTAATGATACAATGGAGGTACACTAACACGCCATAAACTCATTTGCTGACGACTCCCTAATCTTGGTTGCCAGTGTATTTAGTTTCACATTTATGAACACCGTTTGCGTGAAACTTGCTTCGTACATAATTATTAATATGGGCTTAGAGCTGTAATGAACCACAAAGCTCGCGCTCCATATAATATCGTGTATCGCTGTACTATTTTGATTGCCAGCATGTGTAATTTGGAACTGGTAATTACGCATTATAGTGACAATCACGGTTCGGATAATGATGATCAATTTTGTGTTAATTTGACACTTTCGGACAATTTCCTATGTCAGTATAAATATTTTAGTATTGGGTGTAGACGGTGGAGCTTTGAGTGATGTCCTAGTTAGACAAACTAGTAGGTTGTCTAACTAGAACATCAACTGGGTTTTAATAAAGCAATCTTGTAAAACAGTTGTCTCTCAATTTTGCTGTACAATGAAGTACATTCTATTCTTAGTACTTTTTGGGAAAAATCGTAGTTTTATCCCCGAATTAATAATAATTATAGAAAACGATAAGCCGGTTCACTTGGAAAAATCATTAAAATTATGTTTTATTCCACGAACTTAAAGTGTAAAATCAGTTCCTACTAATTATTAAGATTGGTGAATTCTTTCGCAATAAGTATTCCTCGAAATATTTGTCTGTGGTTATTATATTTTGTTACCAAAAATTTTGCGATGTCGACGAATTTTTTGACGCCCTGTAATTTTGATACTTGTACATATTTTATTTTTATTTGTAGTTTGTAACTAATGTACATATGTAATATTCAATATACATTTTATTTAAAAACATTAAAAAAAACGAACGAAAATTTTGGATATAATTTTTGTTTGAATTTGAAAGAGTTTTTAATGTTATCAATACCGGAACTATTTTTTGCAAAACTTAAAATGTTGGTATCTGTATCATAGTCACTGTTTGGCTTATCCGATTTATTCAATATTTAAATTATTACTTCATTTATCTACCGAACCAAACCAATCAGAAAAAAATAAAAAAATCTCTTTATAAAACATTATTGGAATTTCCTGCCCTTTATTTTATTTATTTTGGGTTGAAGCAGTCCTGCTTTTTCTTCCAAATATGTATACTAATCTTATGAGTCGACAACTCAGTAGTCACTTACGCTTCTGGAAGTATCTTCTAAAACTTATTCATTCCTTTATCATTACCTGATACATAGCATAAATATTTACCCATCGCGATCGTCTAAAATAGTTCGACCAAAAATCGATGAAGTGCCTGAAGTTAGGCGCGGTTTGAAACAAATTTGCGAGCGTTAGCATGTGCATGGATGCTTTCGACACGGTTGCTTGCTTGAAGCGGAAGCGAAAGAACTCATTTGTAGCTTCCAGATAGTCCGCTATCTAGAAGCTACAAATGAGTTCTTAGTTTGGAAGCCGAATGAAACTGTCGGGTTTTCATCTAGCGTATGAAATTTTATGTTTATACAATCTATAATCAGACGTATATAGCCAGACAGATAGGCAGTCACCTTATGTAAAAGTTTTTGTTTAGCTGTAACCGGTTAAACCGGAAGACGACCCATCAGAGTTGGGAAATGACTAGACTAATAATGATGATAGGTTTTACGTAATATCAAGCAATGTTGGTCTAGAGGCCTAACGGTCGCGATTTATGCGGCGTAGGTTGGAGATTGGAATTCACAGAACCATGCTTGTTGAGGGGTATGAGGAACAGGGTGTAAAGTTCTTCATCCCCCGTGGTAAAAGGAGGCTCCGACGACCAGATGGGTGTTATGTCTGGTGGTCTACTGCCCGACAGTTGTTGTCGGGTTTTTCTATATAATCTTAAGTCGAGGATAACTTTGCTAGCGAGTTGCAGACCATATTAGTTCTTCAGTTTTGTCATTGATGGCTTTACTATTTGATACTTTTTGTTGTTAGTTGCTTTTTGTAGGTCGCTACACTTACTATAATTAAACATCACCATTCTTCTTTTTTTTTTTTGTGAATGGCTTCTCGCAGTTCATCCTATGAGGTTGTCGTCTGCTTAACCGGACTATCCTGTGGGGCCTTAAGGCCTCCAGCTAGGGCATAAAAACTTACAAACTAAGCGACTGCACGCTAAGGGCACCCCCTGTGGGGTACGAACCTCGGCTTAGGGCGTCGCTGGGGGAGGACTGCATGGGGACAGGCTGGATCTGAATGGTATCATTATTTAGGGGCTGATTTAAACCTATAGGCACAGCATCGCGGGCTGGCTCGAGCGAGGGTCGGGGAGGGCATGGACCGGGACGTCGCGACGGACCTCGACGGCGAGGTAGGAAAGACGGCGGTTTGAGTCGGATTTTTTTAAGAGTGCTAGTCTCTTTGCTACTTTCCTAGAGGAGGGTGATAGCATCATCTGGAGTGACGAGGGTATGCCTAGGACGGCGTACTGTACTAATACGCGAGAGTTCGTAACGGGCGGCCGCTGCGATCAGGGGATTACGGTGTTTAATGGCGTTATCGAAGAAACGCTTCGAAAAACGTTTCATAAACTGAAGGACGGTGGGCATTCTAAGGTCTACGTGTAGACGGTCATAACGGACATAAAAAGGGGCTCCCGTGACTCTACGTAAGAACCGGTTCTGTAAGATTTGCATCCTATGGATGTACTTAGGCTTGGTGTGAGCGTACACGACGCAAGCGTACATCATAATGGGGTGGATCACCGCGGTATAAAGGCGCAACTTGCACTTGTGTGACAACTTGCTTTTTACCGAAATCATGAAATGAAGCCTACCCATAGCAAAGGCAGCTCGGTCGCGAGCTGCTTTGATGTGCGCCGCGAAAGACAGGTGGTCGTCAAGTTAGACTACTAAGTACTTGGCTTGCTTCTCCCAAGGGATAAGCTTATCGTACATACTGATCGGGCTGATCATCATTCTTCTGCTTTTTTATCCCAATTTATTTTAAGTCGGCAAAGTAGACATACTTTGCCGACTTAAAAGTCGGCAAAGTATGTCTTCTTCTTCCATACTTCTCTATTACTTGTTATCTCATCAGACCATCTCATCTTCTTTCTTGCCCTATCATCCTTCACGCAGTCCATTCACCGTTTCTTTGGTCTTCCTCTATTGTTATACCCATCCACATTCATACCCAAAACTTTCCTTACGACATATCAATAGTATTTTATTTATCGCAAGGATGACGTTACTTTTTATCCAAACATTCAACGTGCAAATTGGCCAGTTGTAACAAAATAAATAAAATCTATGAAAATTAAACTGACAAAGGGCCCCCACAGTTTTCTTTCATCTCAAAATTTTATAACCGCTCATATTTTTTTTAAGCAAAATTAAAAGAAGAAAGACAAACATTAAAAGCGTTTCAGTCGACTTCATTTATCTAATAATGCCGTAGAGACTATATAACAAAAGTTTGCAGCTACTACGCTATGCGTTCAACTTTGTCGAGACTTCATTTCTGTGCCACTGAATGCCATATTCGTGGCAACTAGGTGTTATAAATGAGCTCATTTTTCTGGCGGGAGCACTTTTTATGAATATTGTTTTGCTTAATAATATTTTCAAGTGCTGCTGTGATATTATGCAAGCAATCTTAGAACTGGTTTCTTTGAAGCAAAAGCGCAAATAGAGCTATTTTAGAATGAAGTAAATAATAGATTTTTTTAACACGCCGGGAAAATAATTTATCGGGTTCATGGAGATGAGTTACAATGTTTTTATACTAAAATATGAATGTAATAATAGCTGTATTTTGAGATAATTTAATGGCACTGTTATGGGGTAGTAAGTGCTGCATTAAATATACATTATTTTATCTCAAATATTTTACTTTTTCTACGATTTTTTTCACTTGTTACAATGTCATGATAATATTAGCAGTAGATATAGGGACGTTGAAGCCAATCAACGTAATTATTCATGGTATAATTAATGGTGATTGAGTAGGCTACTAAGGGGCGGGTAGAAGGGTGGGTGTCCTGCGATACCCGTGGGTCCTTTTCCCAAGGGTAACCGATCTCAAAGCGATGAGACATATTATAATTATTAACACTCATACAGAACGCCCATGACAGAGGGATACTTAATATTCATAATATGATGCATTTTAACATTTTTTGTTAATTTAAAAATCTCTAATTTCAAAATGAAAATCTAAGAACACGTGCTACCTAGGAGTACGTGCAATATAAGCCAAACTCTTAATAAAATTATCCAATAACCAGATAAAATACACATCAGTGCACAAAAAAGGCCCTTGGAAAAATTCTCACATTAAAATTCAGCGGGCTTAATCAAATATTTGTGATCGAGAAACTGCCAGCAATTCTTATGAACTGAAAGTGGAGTTTTTTTTACCCCTTTTGCTTGTAAGGGACCGCTCGCGTTATTGTATTTCGTCCATGTTTCTATAAAAAAAACCTTCAACCAACAAGTTATGTCTGAGAGTAACTTTTGAGACGAGTATTTTTATTTTTCTTTTTTAGAAATTTGCAAATGTTGTGTTGTTCCTTCGGGTATTCTTTGAACTTTCTTGTTTCGATGCCTTTTCAGCGATATATTGGTATGCCGTTGTTTTATTTACTGGGCGATTCTTTTGTTAGTACGTGTACGAAGTATTTCCTACATCTGTAGTCGGATTTGGATCGTTTTTCTTATTTGGATTCTTTATCTACGTATAGGAACGTTGTAGGGCTACTAACCGTAAATTATGTTTCATAAGAATTCTACTGTTAAGCATGGTTAAGGTCAAGTAATTAGAAAACTTTTCTATTAAAAATAATAATTTATATTACAAGTTGTGGCCGTTATACTTTTGCTTAATTAAAACTAGTGGCATTCTTTATTTCGAACTACTGTTCGAAATATTATATGTTCTATATTCCTTGGATTTACGAATTATTTATCAGCTACTTTGGCTTACTGTAATTTATTGCCTGCATCGAAATTTCTAGAAACATTTGCAAGTCTACTGATCCTGCTTTTATGTAATTAGTGTAAACTAATTGGCTGGTACTGTCTTGCATCCAAATCCTACTAATATAATAAACGCGAAAGTTTCTAAGTATGGATGGATGGATGTTTGTTACTCTTTCACGCGAAAACTACTGAACGGATTTGTATGAAATTTGGCACAGGGGTAGTTTATAACCTGGATGAACACATAGGATAATTTTTATCGATAGTACAATCCCGTGGGATATGGCATGGCTAGTTATATTATATTTTTAAACTCACAGATTTATTTTAGCCGGTTGCTTAAGGAGAAAGTTCCATGTATGTGTGTATGTACTTTTAACGAGTAACCTTTTACTAGACTTTTAGTTGATTTCTTGCATATTGGATTTAAAAAAAATGACATTGAAAGGTACAGTCACGAGCAAAAGTCAACACCAATTTTCGCGGTTTTAAATATCGATCTGTATTTAAAAAATATCGATTTTTAACCTATGGTAATTCGTATTTTTTTAAACTAAATTGACATCCGTTTGGCCGTAACTCGTCTGATGTGAAGCGATGAAGCGGCCAAAGATGAAGCACGCTTGCCTAGAAGAAACTCAAAATCCCGCTTTCATAATAGGTTCCTATCGTAAGGAAACCAGCATGCCTGAGACATAGTTTTCAACGGCATGTTAAGCCAAGCCAGAGGCCCATGAACGGCATTAAAACTCTAACACCAGGTAAAGCACTAACCACATTATAAGTCAGAAAATGAAAAGTAAGTTTGCAAAATCGCTTAAACTATTCTTTCTTAAACCATATTTTTTAAGAAGGTGGTTTGCAGATTGCTGGGAGAGGGTATAGTAGTAAGTAAGGTAAGGGTAAGTAGTTTCTAAGATTTATTGATTGTTAAGTAATATTAGTTGCATGGTTTTTTTTTTTTTTAAATATCGTTCCGTTCCCACAGACAAACTGTGAAAACAGTTTTGTGGGGCTTAGTTTTTAAATGAAAGTTTGTATAAAAATTGTTTAATAAATAAATAATAAATAAAGAAGATAATCTAGGTTCTGGCAAACTATGTTCGTAACAACATAAAATTACAAACAATTTAGGAGCAAATCCCTTTTAAAAGTTTCTTCGTGTATACATATTAGTGCTCGTGAATGTACAAGTCCCGTCACAAACAAAGTCCTATATTGACTTTTACTCCAGAAAGAAGCAGACACACGTGTAACTACGGGCACAGCTTCATAAACTAACAGACTACATTTCATACCCATATTTAATTTCACCTAGCTTAAAACACGCTCTAATTGTAACAAATTTCTATTAAGTTCGAAGCTCGGTGTAAGATAATGAACGAAGTACTCTTAGAAAGCAATAATGTCTGTAAACTCAAAGTTGTATCGAGTTCAGTGAGAACTCTTGTTGTATTTACACAACGATTCAAAGAGACTTAGCGAAGGCACTAACTAAGCAACGTTTAGACGTAATAATGCCTTTTGTGTCGTAATTAGGTTTTTGAAGAAGATGCTCTTTTGTTTGGATTTTTATTAAAATTTTAATTCATGCGATAACGTTTTCCTTTATTATAAATTCATAAACTAACTATACCGTACCGTTTAAAATCTCTTTTCCGTGAACTAAAAACATAATCTAATTTTTATATGTAAATAATAGTACATTATGGTACTAGTGTGTAATGTTGGTGATTACCGCTGAGGCGCCATTGAGACCCGAGCCGTTAGGTGAGGGCCTTAAGAGAGCCGAGGACGGTAATCACCAATACACACGTGTATCATACGACGTTTTTCAACACACTTGTGAATAAAATAACAATAAAAACTCATTTTATTTAGTAGATAATAGATATTTTTCCTTGGAGTTTTCAGGTAGTAAACTTTCCATAACGTTAAGGGCTTCACATATCGGGTTTATATCGGGCGGTGTACAACATACATCATTTTCTTCATAACTAGTACCTACTTGTAGACATTTTTATGAATAAATAACTATAATTTCAACAGTGAAAACGAGTTGTGAAAAATGATTCGCTATGGCGGGAAGAATTAATCAGTTTTCCTATGCGCGCGCATTACGATCAGCCACAAAGTAAAGGGATGAGGTTTTTTTTTTATTTTCCGCGCATAGGGTTTGCGCTTATTCTGCCACGTACAAAATGGGGAATTTAAAGTTTTCTTTTATTACAGAGAAAACAAAAGTTATACACACGAAGTTAAAATTATCTATTTAAATAAGAAGTTTCATGAAATGAGCAAGCAATAGATTGAAACGATCTTTTTTTGAATAAAAACTTTTTTAAGAACAAAGCACCTCAACCAATAAAATTAAAAAAAAAAAAACTATAACTCACTAGTGAGTTATAGCAATGAAAAAGTCACAGTTTGATAATGGGTGTCATTCTGTGCCTAATTGCAGTGACCATAAATCCACTTTATGAGCAAGTGTGTTGAAAAAGTTTTTTAATGCCAATTTTTATAAACATCATTATCATCATCTGCCTAGTCTTTCCCTGCTATATTGTATGCTATGTACTAACCTAGGTCATGGCATGCCTGTGTGCTACACTTGGATATCCTTTCAGTCGTCCTGGCGTGAAAAGGTACGGACAGGACACAGACCGTCACGCAGGGTTACTTAGCAAGTATGGATTTAAAGTTACGTGCAATCATCCAAGTTCTTCGAGTGTCGATCGTCAAGTGCCGCAGACATTCTGTTCGGTTTTTTTTTTCATATTCGCAATCAAACTTCACTGAGAATGACAACATGTGCCCAGCCTTTTCCCAAATATATTGGGGTCGGCTTCCAGTCTAACCGCATGCAGCTGAGTACCAGTATTTTACATGAAGCGACTGTCTATCTGACCTCCACAACCAAAGTGAAAACTCTTAGCGGCTACGGCTCATTTCGAACTAATTATTTCATCTTTTAATTGTTCTTTTTGTTTTTACTATGGACACTTTAAATGTGCACGTCTTGCTACATCGTTCTCACATAATGTACCATCTCGAAATGAATGATGTAACCAAGGTTTTGTAAAAAGATTCTGATTTAAAAGAGTGTCCATGGAGTTTCTTGCCCATTCTTCTCCATAGAGATGGGCAACTACAGTACTTTCACAGTTATTATGTCTTGTGACTGGGAGTGTAGCTTCATTTTTATTGTTTTACGACTATTCAAAAGTGCCTGTAACTGGCCTACTTGAATTAAATGATTTTGATTTGATTTGATTTGAGTGCTGAGCATGACGTCACATCAAAACTTTATATCGTCAAAACTTCATATTTTTTTTCCAAACTAACCCCATAGATACTTATTTATGGACAGAAACACATGCGTTTAATTGTATTATGCGCATAAAATAGACGTAGAGTATCGAACAGGACGTACCCGTACGCACATCGAATTCAGATCAAGCCAACCCCTCCTGATGGAGATTTGATGTCATCCGCCGACTGGCCATGCACATTTTATTGTTTTTTTTTTTCCTTTTTTCTTTCCAACGACAGTTTTTCTGACGTCTTCTATTAAGGATAAAGTGTGACTAGAATATGTTTCTTTATTTGTCAGTTGCAATGTTTGTTTTCGGTAACCGGATTTATTATTTTATTCCAATTATTTGTTTTCCATGATAATACAGAAAGGTAAAAAAAGTAATTGGACGCTGACAGACGTGGTTGGAAAACTGTCAGACAAAACGAAATATTAATTTGTAACTAAAGAAGAATATGCAAAAAAAAGCTTGTAATAAAATTTTCACGTCGGCTATTTTTTGTCTGCAACTATAGTACGGGGTTACAATAAATTACTAAAGAAATTCGACGGACGCAATTGTGTTTCGATAACTAAATAAGATAAAAAGCTTGATTATTTATTTTTGGGGTCAATGACAGGTTGCATACTGACACACGAATGGTATCCTAACACAAAATAAAAAAAAAGTTAACTAAGCCTGAATTTACCTTTAATTAAGTACAGTCAAGTCATCAAAACAATATCTTTTTTGTTTTATTATGTTTAAATATCGATCATGAGCAGCGGTGACCAAGTGGTGGCAGCCCCGACTTACAAGCAGTAAGCCGTGGGTTTGAACCCAGACCGGCGCATTACTTTGTGTAATTTAATTCATTACCGCTCAAAAACGGTTAAGAAAATTATCGTGAGGAAAGCGGCATGTTCTTGAACTAAAAATTTGAAGAAATGTGACATCTACCAACCCTCACTGGGCGATTATATCCGCGTGGTGGATTATAGCCCACGCCCTCTTATAGAGAGGAGGCTTGTGTCCCAGCAGTGGGAACATTATAGGCTGATGATGATGATGATGATGAAATATCTATAGCCGACAAGTACTACTACTGTAGAGTTTTGTACAATACTAACAATACAAGCTTAATCAATTTGTCCTTATTATGTTGGTCTGCAAGAAGTAAAAAGTCATATAAAAAGTGCCAAGCTATGATTCACTCTTAACTCTGTAAACAGAAAAAAAAGCGTCAAGGGAACATGCAAACTGAATAAACGAGTTGTTTCACTCATTGTGGTCCATTCGCAACTGCGCCGTCGTGCTCGCACCTAATTACTAAATAGCTTAATGGATGGAACGGCCTCATTAGACCGGAGTGGAGTAGCGTTTAGAAAGACATTCTATAGTCATTGGCAGCGAATATAAGGCCACACATTCACAAAGTTGCTTCATCGGGAAATTAAGCTTTAAAAATCTGCTTTTTTAACCAAGAACCGGTGACGGGAGGTATACGCTCGTCAGCAGCTTTTGTGAATCGGTGTTGGTAATTTCGACGTAGTTTTTTCAGTCGCTTTCGTTTGGAGATGAAAGAAAATGTTTTCAGTGAAAAATGTTGAGCAAAATCCCAAGTTTTATCTACAACAATGCTGAATACACTGGAGACATGCTTTCTTTATACAACAGTTTTATGACTAAACTTAAAAATATAATTGAGCTATATGCACGAAGTTTATATGGTTTATGCTTCGAACTGCAGCGTTCATCACGTGACGGTTTTTGTTTAAAAAAACCAAAAAATATGCCACGCAAGTTTGCTCCAAGATTTTTTTATTGGTACGTTTTTTGCAGAGTCAACTCCCAACACAAGATTTGTGTCCACTGCATACGGGAACTTTGGTACACCCCACTTGATTTATGAGGTCGAAATTTCAGTTACAATGGATGCTGGCGGAGACTATTTTGCTTTCAACTCGGCTGCATACTGTTTTCTCGGTACGCAGAATTCTGTAGCGTATTCCGACGGAAAAATCAGTAGAAAATCAGCTTGTTTTGTTTTAATTCTTTGTTATTGAGTTGTGTTGTTTTATGTTTATCTTGGTTTGAGTTTGAATTTTATAAAAAAACAATTTGTCCGTAACGTTTTATAGAGCCAAGTATTTCTCGATATCTATACTTCCAAACTTACTTACTAATATTATAAATGCGAAAGTCACTCTGTTTGTTTGTATGTTTGTTTGTTACCTTTTCACGACTAAACGGCTGATCGGATCTTAATGAAATTTGGCAAGAAGATAGATATTAACCTTGAGAAGGACATAAGCTATATATCATCACGCTACGACTAATAGGAGCGGAGCAGCAATGAATAATGTTGCGAAAACGGGGAAAATGTGACGCAGACGAAGTTGCGCGGGACAGCTAGTTTCTTATATATTGTGAATATCCATCTATGCCAGTCACTACCTCTTGAAATATATATAAAATTTTATTTATTTCCGTCTCACAAATCAATGTCATCAAAAGTTGTAAACAAAATCAACTTGCTCATTTGCGTATTGTCCCCTGATTTACAAACACAAGCAAACTCGGATGTCAACTTTGTTTCGAAATGTAAATTATAAATCTATTATCCAAATCCCAAAGTGTCCGTTTGAGTTGAGGGCTTCTTCTCGAATGATAACGAAGTGTCGATACGAAATTTGTCAAAAGTTTCCGTCCCTCTTGTTTTGTCCAGATTTGAATATCTTAACGAGACAAAGCAAACAGACACAAAGTCTCCAAATAAACAATTATTTTTAATTTCGTTAATTTTCCTTTTGAAGGAGGACGTTTGTAGAAGTATGTTATTTAAATTATCTTAAAGATGATACTCGTAAGAGGAAATGTAATTTAAAAAGTTGTACGTACTAATTTGTTTTGTAATTCTTTTATTGGAATGGAGCCGTTTTTTCATATTTTAATTAAATTTTACTTGTACCATTTATTTTATAAATATGTACTAACATATAGTAGGGGGTAATCTCGTTATTACCATAAAGATCATTTTAAAACATAATAATTAGGACCATTAAATACCCACAAAAGTGTTATCTTCTTTAGAAATGGATAAGAGAAAATAAATTGCATTACGTGTTATGTAACAGCTATTAACCCAATTGGTGTACCTAAATAGCGGCTAAATAGAAGCTTTAAGTATCGAAATAATTTACTTACCTAACTACGCCTGTGTCTCATGTGCTCAAGGTAACCTAAGAAATAATCAACATGTTACATACTTACGTACCCAAACATATTAAAATGGAATGTCTCTATGTTTGATAATTTTAATTTATCACATCATAATATTTAATGTGACCATAATTTTAACTTAGTTTCAAATAGTAATTTCACAAAATTGTGTTCTTATGATTTGTAATTCGTTTGATTTTAATTATTTTATTCGGATTCTAGTTGGCATATTATATCTCGAATACCCAAATATTTTTCCCTAATTAATTTAATCATCATCATCATTAGCCTATCATGTTCCCACTGCTGGGACACAGGCCTCCTCTCCTATGAGAGGGAGTGGGCTGTAATCCACCACGCGGGCCCAGTGCGGGTTGGTAGATGTCACATGTCTTCGAATTTTTGGTTCTAGGACATGCCGGTTTCCTCATGATGTTTTCCTTCACCGTTTTTGAGAGCAGCGATGGTGAAATAAATTACACAAAGTAATGCGCCTGCCTGGGTTCGAACCCACGGCTTACTGCTCGTAAGTCGGGGCTGCCACCACTGGGCCACCGCCGCTCTCATTTTATCTCATTAAATTAATACCACAAGAAAATTTGGTATTTTTATGAGTTAAAACTAAACAAGTGCGACATGCAAATCAAGAGTCATTCATTTCCATTCAATGAAAGAAAAAGTGTGTCATTTAGATAATTCATAAAAAATGAACAAACTATTGGTTAGGACTAATTATGACAAACAAATACGTACCTCTTTCATAGCTATTGAAGGATCTTTTTGTACGAAATAATAAAAGAAAGTCATTGAATCCGAGAGGCATTCATTATTTTGACTTAGCCATCTACAATACTTATTGTATGCGTACACAAAAGGACTCGCAAATTTGGTTTTGCCGGTTCATGATAATTTTAATTCAATTGACGACAAGTGACATTCAAAGACCTCTGTTTCGTTGAACTAATTATTTATTTCTAGTTAAAGCTCTTTCAGGTACAGAGCTCTTCTACGTAAACAATACGTGATACACTCAGGTGGTATTATTTTCGTTTCATGTACGTATTACCTCTACACTCGACATATATTATAATTTGTAGTGAAATTACAAGACCTGTTTTTTGTTAAATCTATTTCGAACCAAATATTTTTTTCTAATTATTTTGGTATTTAATAGTAATAGAAATGCAAAAAAAAAACTTGATAGTTTTTTTTTCTTCGTATACTTTAATTGCGATTGTCTTTCAAAGATGTCGAGAAATCATTTTATTACTTTTACCCTTTCCCAATATTTCTTTACTTGTGCGATTTTTTCTTTTTGAAAAAACGATTGCTTTTTTCAGGAGTACCTCCTTTATTTAACTGACTGCACTGTCATAGCTCAAAATGATCATGTGCAAGGGGACCTGTTGAGTGACTGAATTATAAAATCATTTGCTAAAGTTTCTTAGTCTGGAGTCACTTTAAGTGGAGATCATTATATTCCAATAAAACTGAAATATCTCATTTAGACTTCGGTGAATAATCTCTTAAAACTTTAGAATTCTAATTGCTGAGCTGTCGAATAGATTGTGTTACGTAGTACCAAGAACTGTTGTTCGGCGGGAGGTGCGCGCACCTCGACTATTCTACACTGCGCGATGTAGAACGAAGGCTGGGGTGCGAGCTCCTCTCCGCCGACTTCTAGAAACATATAACTCACAGTTTATTGATTTTGATATTTTCGCGCTGTCGCAATCTAAATTTAAAAGAATGGTCTCAGAATTTCTTGCAAGTCAGCCATAAGACGGATGCCCTTGTCATCCGCTTCCTTCGCTTCGTGTATAGTGTTTTTCTTAATTTTTTTTTTCTTTTCTTTTCATTTAACATGCGTTCGTTTTCATACTCCGATGTCATTTCGTGGACAATAGTGTGGGTTATACGTTTTTTCGACTAAAATATCACTACTTTTTGTAAATGTTATAATGTATAACTGTTTTTTGTCCCAAATAAATAAAATAAAATAAAATAATTCAAAAATTCCAAAGTCGTAAGCAAAGACGTGTGAAGTGTGAATATGGGATCATTTTCAAGTTGAAATACTTTTAAGTAGGTATTATATTTGTAAAATGAGTTTTACGTTTTAGTATTCTTCAGAACTTTACTTGGATTTAAATGATGTAATTAGTTAAGATGAAAATTTGTTATTTCAAGACTGATGCGTTTTATACGAGAGGTGCATCAATATAGAAGCGCTACACACAAACTTTCGGGTTAGTAGGTATGATTCTGTTATACACTATGTCATCACGGCTCGCTTCTATGCAACTTTAATCAAGCACTGGAAATGTACTCCTCTTTTAAACCGTCATAAGACTATTTGCAAAAAACAATTACATTTATCATTTATATCACCATCTCCAGGAATGATTGGACCCAATTTTCAAGTCAGCTTTGAAGAGGCCGGTTAAACAGCCAACGCGGTGGAGCAGTTTTGTTTATTGACATCAAAGAGACTTTGCGTCAACCGTTTGTTATGCAAATAGAATACGGTAGTTAGGGCTCAAGGGTTAGCCACTTAGTTTGAAGATATTATTGCAAACGATCCTCGGGAAAACAGGGATTTTCTTTGTAGAATTTGATTTTGGTTTGAAATTTTGCGCTTGTTACAGACGTCGTAATTAGACATATATGATTGATTTAAAGTAAATAATACTATCTTGCAAAGCTTTCGTCTTTATTTTGAAACGAATCTGTCGTGATTATTTTAAAATAGAATAGGTAGAGGAAAGTTACAGTTGGACATCAAGGCGAGAAAACTTAATTTTCTATTCTAGTAATAGCAGATGAAAATGTACAATGAAAACATAGTTTGTGGAACGCTGCAGACGTATTGGGCACCGATATCTAAATAAGATATAACCGAAAAAAAAATGTATTAAATAAGTTGGGCCGCGTAGTCAAAAAAACTATCATGACAGAGATTTTATTATACACTGTACCTAACTGTTAAACAGCCATTTTCCAAAACATTACCAAAAAACTGGCCAAGTGCGAGTTGGACTCGCGCACCGAGGGTTCCGTACTTTTAAAAACGTAATTATTAAAATTATTTTCACTATGTAATGTAACTAAAATTTACAGTTTTCGCAATTTTTCCTTTATCTGTGCTATAAGACGTTGCTTCGTACGAAATTTCAAGAATCTGAGTTCACGGGAAGTACCCTGTAGGTTTTGATTCCCTTGCGAGTGTCGAATATTTCCGGCATTTCGAATATTTAAATTTGTGGCATAAACGGCTGTATCTTCTGATTACGTTGGCTTAGAAGTTTCATTTTTTCACAGCTTCAAGTTAAAGTAGATTTGAGTATTTGATATAAATTCCAGCTTGATATCTCCACGAGTTCCTGAGAAAAAGGGTCTTGACAGACAGACAGACGGACGGACAACAAAGTGATCCTATAAGGGTTCCGTTTTTTCCTTTCGAGGTACGGAACCCTAAAACTGTCCCATAAATGCCAACATGACACTAGCATTATAATGTTGAATGCAAATATTATTATAACATTTATTGCAAATGTGACAACCGATTTTTATGAAACTTCATACGCATAAGCAGGATACATAGGTTTAAACAGATAATTGGAAATTACTATAAAAGAAAAAAGAAAATTGGAAGTTTCTGTTTCTATAGATAATTTATAATCGGACTAATTTAGCTGTAACACTATTTTTCTAAAATATGTATGAAGTTTCATTAAAATTGGTTCAGTCATTTCGGAAAAAAAGGACTTGAAAGTTTGTATGAAATGTCGTAACGCGTAAACGGTCTTAAGTGCCTACTTATCACATTTGCAATAAAGTATAAACGCTCTTAAACTATACTTCTTCTTCAACCTTTGGTCATCCTAGGTCTCTTCCAAAACTCTCTTCATGTGTGTCATGGTTATCCAGTTTCTTCCGGCCACTTTGATAAGAACTTCTGTCCACCTAGTCGGTTGTACTGTCTTTGTAAAATGTTCTTTGTCACCAATGTTGAGTACCGGTCGCGTAGGACGGTCACACAGTACTCGTAAATTGAACTTAGTTGTGTATATAAATAGGGTCGAATGTAAAATAAAACAACTGTTACTATAAAGCGTGTAAAACACCTCTTAACGAAGCCAAAAGGCACTGGTTTTCCCTGTCATTGCGATCATTTTTTTGTTCTACACTATAACTGGGAACCTTCTAGTTACGGAGATATTAGGGGTCAAAGTTCCAACTTTTAGACAAGTATTTTTTTAAATACAAGTTTTTAATGTAAGATTTTTACTTTAAACACCTCCACGGGACGGGAGTCCGTACTATTCAATCCTTCCATCAGCACAATTTTTTGAGTTCGTTACATTGAGTTCTACCACAAAACATGATTTTACACCCCCCAAAAAAAAGTCGTTTCCCAGCAATATTTTTTGCGTAAAGTTACTTAGTTTCATGTACAGAGTGCTTGGTTGACGGCGTCGTGATGAGGTGATTTACACCGTGTATACTGATCTTTTGTTCTAAGATCACAAGTACATTTATTTTTTACTGTAATTTAATAGCACCTACATCTCAGGCTATTTATTAGTCGTTATTTATGTACTAAGTCCTATTAAATATTTGTCGGCTGGTTAATGGATGTTATTTACTGAGTTTCGCGCGAATAGAGTAGCTTTTTCATTTGTTTTTTTTTGCGCCGAAATGAATTTCAATTGTGTATTCTGGCAGTTACAATGTTGGCTTTGGTATATTGTCATTGTTGTTTTATTTACTGGTGTGTAAACTAACAGCAATGTAAATAAAATACAATATGTAGTTTGCAATGTTTACATTTAATCATAAATATAGAATGCAAAATAAATGTAATACATCATATACATATACACATAGAAGTGAATAATAGGCAACAACGTGACGCATTTCGCCTCTGTGTCCGCCGAACATATACCGCTTTAATGTACAAAAGTGTGTTTCACATAGCTCCTGTAATTTTCAATAAATTACCTAAAGAAATAAGGGCAAGGAATACTGCCTTTTTTTTTTGCGGATGGTAAATCATCAAATGTCTTCTCCCGCTCTGGGCGGAGCGGGAGGGAGTGTCAGACTTGACTGACTAAAACCCACTCATGTTCCTTTTTAGCCCTTTGTGTTCCAGGGCCGCGGTATCTCTTTCGAACAACCCGCAGCCCTAATGAATACTGCCTTACTTAAGAAAAGTCTAAAGAGCCTTTTAATTAATAAATGTTACTATAGCTTGAATGACTTCTTAAACGATAACTTTTCCAAGCTTAAGACCTCACAGTGACATCAAGTAATAACAATTATTTTGCATGTATCTAAAAATATTGTAATAATTCTAGGAATGACATTGAAATAAATTTAATATTATTATTCTTAAATAAATCATTAATCTGTATTATAAATTGTCATTGCATTAATTTAATATCATGGAATATTCCGATTTAATTGTATATACTTTAATGTCAGTCTTGATTTTGATAAACTAGGATTCTATACATTTTGCATGCCTTATGGTATCACTTGAAACATGAAACATGTTAATTGTTTAACACAATTGTAACAGTGTTTCCTGCAAAAATAAATGATTTGATTTGATTTGATTTTACATCTATGCCATTCTTGACCAAGACAATGTCTGGACTTTGAAAAAGACTGTGATCCATAGTTTTTTTCGGTGTTTCTTCTTCGCGTATTTAGATACGTAATCCCAACCTCATCTAGTTTATTAAAATTGTGTCTTGTTGAAGCGTCTTTAATAACCTCCATGCAAAAATTTCTTAGTATGCCATTTCATTACCGAAAACAATTTGTCACAAACGCAGTATCATGAAACCAGCCTAATCAGCATTCATCTCATGACAAGAAAACTTTACCACTTGCATTTAAACTGACTCGTTCGCAAAAGAACACATTAGTAACAACAAACACACCTACATGAACTCAAACACATTTGCACAACTTCGCTCCATGTAACGCGTCTACTTCGCGTAAAGTGCTACTCAGCCAAAAATGCAAAACGCACTCATACACACACACTCCCTTTTCAAACTCCACGTGCTTTAATTAAAACAGCACTCACACACATATACTCAAAATTAGTGTCTAGTACACACGTACGCACTCGTCACCACTTTCTATGAACCTCAGAAGTTTCCTTTGTCGAGGTGAAGTTACAATTTGAGGAATAAACAATTGTATATGAAGACAGTTTAAATTTCATAGGTTGGAATAGGAGCCCATTGAGGTAATAGGGATGTTTTGGCCCGTTTTACAGACGAAAACCTCACTCGAGATCACGTAACGTTTTCATAGCACTGGAAAATTCCAAATATATTACCTGCGACCGTTGCATTGTTGAGAATAGAGGTGGGGTGGAGATGTTTTATTTTGTTGTTAATTTATTTTTTCAGTTAGTTATTTGTTTTTTAAAGTAAATATTTCGTATAAACAAAGGAATGCATAAGTTAGGTAGGTACCCTTTTCACATGCAAATACTTTAAAGAAGCGGAAAGCTCACTCTTCAATCATGCCTTCTAACTATAGGCTCACTATAAGCCCTTTTTACAATTGAAAGAACCAACTTTACCCTCATAGTAGGAGACTTTGTAATACGTTCACCTACGATCAAACCCACGCAGATATAGCAAGACATTTCCAGTATAACATGGCCTCGTTTTGTATGGTTTTCTAATCCAAAAGAGATCCGAATAGATCCCTAAACTAGTAGATAAAAAAAAAACTAGATAAATTGTGGTGATGTGGTCTTAAGAAGTATTTGTTCTATCTCTTAAGATAAGACACATACGACTGAAAAAACCCCAAAAAAGAAATATTGTCCAAAAAAAGAACAACGTACAGTTGCGAACAACAGTTTCACAATAAGCTTATTAAGTACAATCGCATCCACAGCGGCATAAGGCCGCTCAAGACTTGCACGTGTGCCAGCCGCGGAATTTCCTCGTTGCATTTACCTCTGATGACGCGTCCCACCATTACCTCCGGGACCATCCCAGCAATTTTATATTTCGCTGCAATATCGTGCTGGTTGTCACACAGCTTGATAGATTATCTTGTACAACGATATTTTATAGATTAAAAATATACAATTGGGTAGTGTCATCGTTCGTGGTCCGTTCTGGTTGCTATTTTGTTTGTGATGTTTATTTTGGTGTAGTTTTTGGTAGTGATATAATTAGCAGTATGTTTTAATTTCGATGAACCTTACTGACTATTGATAAAAATATTATTATTCATTTGAAGTGAAAGCAGTATTGACGAAATGTTGATTAAAAATCAAATCAAATCAAATCATTTATTGCATCCATAATGTACATTTAACAGGTGGATTAAAGCCAAATAAAGGAAATGTAAAAGCATCTTTATGTAAGTTTGAGGTGCCCCTAGTTTTAAAACGCACATTTCGAAAAGAACATTAGAATGCAAATCAATTCAGACACCGAGATCAAAAAGCACAAAAAAAACATAAAGCAATATAGCTACACGCTTTCCAATCCAGTTTACGGCTTAAAATGATATACAGAACTCTTTTACGTTTCCGCCGCTGCGTTCCCCAATCTGAAACGGCCATAACTCACTCATTCCCCACGTTCTGTGTTTTATCAAATTTACACGTTTCAAAAATCCAATCGGGTAGTGTTGAACGAGAAATGTCACTGCAAAATAGGACTTTATAATACAGGAGCCGTGGCCGGGCCAATATGCTGACGGTACTAGGAACACTTGAAACTCGATTTTCACCGTTCCGGTGTAGTCGTGAAATTTATAAGTAGGTTGTAGTGACAGGTTATTGGTAGGTTTGAAAAAGTGCTTAGATATTTGGCACTTGTGTGTCGAAATGTAGTGTTCTTCTGAAGAAGCATGCAGTACATGGATCTAGTGTGAGACCTCTATCACCACCATCTTGGTTTTTTCTACATTTTTCAGAAAAATATGTCAACCTCGTCACTCTAGCCTCGATAGCCTAGTGGTTGCCTTTTTATTCTGATAGGAAATCATCAAATGACTCCTCGCGCTCTGGGTGGAGAGAAAGGGAGTTTCAGACTTGTACTGACTAAAACCCATCCATGTTCCTTCTTAGCCCTTTGTGTTCCAGGGCCACGGTATCTCTTCCGCACAGTCCTGCAGCCCTGCCAGGCATCGGCCCTCTCGGACCCCTTCCGATTTGCTGACATCTCCTTGAGGCACGCGTGGAAACGAACGCGCCGTCGACACGGCCTGTCGTCATGAGACGGACCGACGGTGAGCTAGCCCGTTACTCACCGTCCACAGGCCCGCGGCCTAGTGGTGCCTGTGCGACTGCTGAACATGAGGTCTTGGGTTCGATTCCCAGGTTGGGCTAAGTGTTATTGAGTTTTTTTATCAGGAATCAAAGTCAAAGCATTTATTTCAATAAGACCATTACAGGCACTTTTGAAAGTCAACAAAACAAAATAAAACGCGAAGCTACAGTCCCAGTCACAAGGCATAATAACTTCTGAAAGTACTGTAGTTGCCCATTCCGTAGCGTAGATCTCTATGGAGAAGAACGGGCGAGAAACTCCATGGACACTCTTTTAAATCAAAATATGTTACAAAATCTTGGTTACATCATTCATGTTAAGAATTAAAAATGCGTGAGAACAATGTAGAAATACGGGCAAGTTAAGAGCGTCCAGAGTAAAAGATTAAATCAGTAATAAAAAAATAAAGTAATTAAAATAAACCGTGGCAGCTAAGAGATGACCAGTCACAATTGACAGCGCCCGTTCACGTACATGACGCATGTATCAGCCATCATTCAACTCAACCATTTTGAAGGGAACTAAACGACCCGACACACCCGCCACTATCAGCGTGACATTTAAGTGAGCATGACATTCACTCAACCACCAGGGTATTTCGCGTCAATAAAAGATGTAGGTACTCATTAAATAGTGGCTTTACAGTACATAGTACTCACACATGTGCTTAGCAGTTATATAATACTAAGAGATTGAATCTATACAATGCAAATTTTTACAATGTTCTGCAACTTTCACAATAACTTCACTTGGTGATTCTGATGATCCAGATTGCCTCTATGGATATTGTGGAGCAGGATCAGCATTGAGCCAAGCATTTTTATCATCAATGTAATCCCCCAACTTATAATATGCTTGCCTACATAGTGTGCGTTTTATGCAAGATTTAAATTTCGTTTCATTCAGTTGTAGAATATGGGGAGGTATTTTATTGTAACATTTTAAACAGTACCCCATGAAAGATGAGTCTACTTTAGCTAACCTGAAACCTGGCTGAACTAGTTGGTCCCTGTTTCTAGTATTATAGTGGTGCCGGTCACCTCTTTTACTAAATAAATGCAGATTTTTCCTAACGTACATGATGTTTTCATAGATGTATTGACAAGGTACGGTCATGATGTTAATTTTCTTGAACAGTTCTCTTAGAGAATCGCGCCTACGTAGATTATAGATGGCTCTGATGACTCTTTTCTGCAGAATTAATATAGACTCGATGTCTGCAGCCCGTCCCCATAGTCAAATACCGTATGACATAATACTATGAAAATAACTAAAATACACTAGCCTCGCGGTATCTACATCAGTAAATTGACGGATTTTTCTGACAGCATATGCTGCTGAACTCAGCCGTCCTGCAAGAGATGTTAAATGAGGACCCCATTGTAGCCTTGAGTCGAGCGTGATCCCCAAGAAAACAGTTTCATCGACCAATTCAAGTTTCTCTTGATTCAATACTATGTCACAGTCACTACTTTTGACATTTGGTAGAGAAAATCTTATGCACTTAGTTTTTTTCCCATTTAATACTAAATTATTTGCGGTAAACCATTTATGGACCTGCATTAGAGCGTTATTTACATCGTCAAGGTTTGTGGCACGTCTGTTTATCTTAAATATTAACGAAGTATCGTCCGCAAACTACACCATTTGTGGCTGGTTTTTAAATAAATGGGGAAGGTCATTAATATATACTAAAAAGAGGAAAGGACCCAATATCGAACCTTGTGGTACACCCATTTTTACTTTCAAAGCCATTGAATTTACACCATTTACCTGTATTTGCTGCTGTCTATCATTTAAATACGATTTTACTAAACTGAGCGCAAGTTAAAGTGAATTTCTAAGTAGCAGCCACGGAGTCTGGATTAGTGCCCGGTTTATGGCAATAGGCTCGCCCCCAATTACATGGGACTTAGCATAACTGGCAAAATGTGGGTGTACTATTGGTACACCTGCCAATCTGCCATCTGCCTGCCTAACTTTTCGAGGATTCAAGGCGTGACGTTATATTTCAACGTCAACCGATGATTAATGATCCATGTACAGCTATAGCATAAATATCACATGCATTGTTTGTTTCTTTAAAAAAAAATACGTTCCAATTTATAGAAACAAAAAATTTGTCCTTGAATTTACAAAATAAAAATGCATTGCGTTAAAACTTTAACAATACCAAAAAAAACTATCTAAAGTGGTTGTAGAAATAAAATTAATGACGAATAAGTTTTAAATTGTTCTATAATGATTTGAAACTGCTGTTAGATTGTTCTGTAACTGAGTTTTTGAACAAAATAGTTTCATTCGTTTTTATTTTATTTGGACTAATCTTACTGAGTAAAGTAGTAGTTGATTTTATATAAATAAATAAAAAGTTAGTTTGTTTTTGTTTTAAGTTTAAATTAGATTAGGCATTGTCATTACACTTAGAACGAAAGACTGATAGAAAAATATCTTACCTTGAAGAGGTTGTACCAGCGCCTTAAAATGGCCACTATTGCAGTATATAATATAAATAACCTTGAAAAAATTAAAATGGTCACAGACGCAGTTAATAATTATTGTGAATCCTAACTTTGACATCAATCCTAAATTTAACATTCAACAAATTAGAATGTAATTAATTCATATTTCTTTTCTTTATTCATTTCATAACATATAATTTATTATTAATGTTTATTTATTTTACAAAATTAAATTAAAAAAAAAACATTAAAAAAATATAAAAAATAGTAGCCCACCGGCAATCGGAACTAGGTCCGATCTACCGGTGGTCAGGGCTCTTGAGATAAAATAAGAATAAACTTATTAAACCATAGTTACATACAATCATTTTCTTAGTCCATCATCAAGGATATCGGTAGAAAATTAGAAAAAATTAGATAACAATGGTCCCCAAACTAGGCTGCACCTGCATTTTGGCGAACGGAGTTGCAATAACTTTAAATAACTTACATAATATTTATATATTATATTACAGTATTTTTTATTTTGTTGTAGACATGAGTGTGAGAGTAAGAAGGACACCCGCGTCCAGAAGTACTGCTTTCTGAATCGAGCCCTTGATCCAGCCGCCAAGCGAAAGACTCCTCAGACGTTGGTCGAGGCTTTTGGCTATGGCCGACATGACCATCGGCACAATGACTTCTGTACTCACGTCCCACATGTCGACAACATCGTGGGCCAGATCAATTATATTAGTATCTTGTTATGGTTCTGCTAAAAAGCCCATTTTGGGGCCCCAGTACCCAGGTTATTCTATAGAAGAGTGTGAGATATTTCTAAAATCGCCTGCTGGTCGCCTTCAGGACATACAAGTATTTTGATTTTGTTTGTGGAAAGTAGTACGGTCTTACAAAGAAGACGGGGAAGAACCACTGGGCATTGATTGCATCTATGTAGGTACGGCAAGTGATGTTCACATTTAGTTTTCACCTAAATACACAAGTTAGTTGTAATCTGTGTATACTTTATTCTGTCCTTTACTCTATATACGCATCGTGTATTTTTGGAACGTTAATAAAATTCACTTTCGACCTTAAACACACCTGATAATGTAAATTGCAAATCATGATTTTCATTAATTTCCGGTTGATAAAAACTATTATATTGTTTTCCTCGAGACGGTCTCTTCATCATGTGCCATCATCTGCCTGGCCTTTTCCCAAACTATCTGGAGGTCGGCTTCCAGTCTAACCGGATGCAGCTGAATACCAGTATTTTACATGAAGCGACGGTCTCTTTAAAGTTTCAATTTATAGATATACTGTATGTAAACTCTTCCTCTTGTATGTCATTTGTTCCACATAAAAGGTACACGCGTAAATTAACACCAAACAAAAACCGCTCCAATAAATTAATATTACTTTTTTCGGCGCGCAACGCAGCATTTTTCCATGAAAGCAATCGGGATTTTTTGCCTTATTTACGGAGAGGTCGTTTCCCGCTGGGTTACAGCAGTCATGGCTGTGCAACACTATAAATATCCCCTCCGGAAACATGACAAACAATTGTATTGTGGACAAAAATAAACAGCGATTCGACGAAATGCCTTCCATCGATATTATGGGGATACGACTGAACACAAGGACCTGACACCTGATTGTGAGTGTGTGAGTGTCAATGGCATTGTGTTTATTTGTGTCAGTGAATTGTAATACATGAGTGGCTACTTAAAGAACTGTCATTTACCGTGTCGATGGTATGTTTATATACCTTATTTTTTGTTTTTTGTGATTGATTGGCCCGACAGTATCGTTTTGGCCCTAAATTTCACCACTTTTATGACGTCGTCGTCGATCGAGCAGCACATCGGTTTATAAGCATTTTTTAAGATACAGAGGGCAGTCTAGGGGTCAGACAATATATTTTGGCTTGTATGTAGTTTACATCATATTGGTTTTTGTGCACATGACAATACACAACCAGTTCGCGATAAGTCTAAGAGATTCCTGCGTAGACGGTGACGTAGCAATTAATTTATTAAATTATGCATTTGTCCGTTTCTTTCATTGCATAGTTTATGCTGTTTTGAGTCAGTCAAATTCCGTTCTTATTTACATTGGTATACAATACAATTCAGATAAACATCTAAAACCGGCCAAACATAATTCCTAACACACATCACGCCTCCCTTCAATCAAATCACACATTATCGAACAATCACTTCACGTAGACGTCTCCCGATGACTTGTAATAGGCGTCGTGTGCCCGACAGGCCCACCGGTGGGCCACGAACGTGCCCGCTCTATCCCGTTGATTGCATTTATTCTATGACGGGGGCCCATCTAGGGGCGAAGCTTGGCTGGGCATAATGACCTGCCCCAGGCCAACAGTGCGATCAGAAATTCCCTTGTTAATAGATTTCTGAGAGTCGATTCATGTCAATTATGTTCGGACGTTCGGAGCCAAGGCTTACTGGAAAATCAATTGGGTATTGTTCTTTTTGTTGAGTTATTTTTTATGTGGGATAGGCTTAGTGGAGCCAAATTATTTTTAATTGTATTTGGTATATAAATAGTCTTTTGGTTGAACAATGACATTTATCATAATATTGAAAGACGTACTGTCTAACTTGCTGCGTTGCAGCTTGGTAAATTGTGCCTAAGCTTAAGTGCTAACCAAACTTTTATCATAAGAATGCTTTTAGTATGCACTTACAACTCAGCATCATCTGCATAGCTTTCCCAAACATAAGGTCGGCTTACAGTCTTACCGTATGCAGCTCATTACCATTATTTTACATGGAGCGACTGCCTATCTGACCTCCGCAAACCAATAAGTCATCATCAGCCTATATTGTTCCCACTGCTGGGACGCAGGCCTCCTCTCTATGAGAGGGAATGGGCTGTAATCCACCACGCGGGCCCAGTGCGGGTTGGTAGATGTCACATGTTTTCGAATTTTTAGTTCTAGGACATGCCGGTTTCCTCACGATGTTTTCCTTCACCGTTTTGAGAGCAGCGGTGATGAAATAAATTACACAAAGGAATGCGCCTGCCTGGGTTCGAACCTACGACTTACTGCTCGTAAGTCGGGGCTGCTACCACTGGGCCACCGCTGCTCCTAACAACCAATAAGTAATAGGCAATAATTATGCTACTCTTTGGTAAGACTGCTTGTCAGACTTTCGTGCTTTTGACTACCTTTAACGACTCTCAAAGATCTAAAAATGACAGCCTAGCTTAACGTGCTTTCCGAGGCACGAAGGAAGCTCGGTATGTAGTGATGGTTAATAGTCACCCATCGATAGAACTACCTTAGGAACCGAGGCTTAACCTTGAAGATTGACCCGTACGGCTGGTATGTCACGAACTCGAGCATGTATTCCTACAATTGCGGGTCCCCCTATGTTGTTTCGAACGCCGCTGTTGCGACACACACGGGTAACTCATATTGGATAAATTATAACATAGTGAATCTGTTGAGATAATTACTTAATTAGCTTAACATTGCCAATATCTTATTTTGGAAAAAGATAAAACATCGATATTAAACAAAGATCAAGAAAAGTACCTTTTAAAGGAGATTATAATAACTTCCTCTAAGCTTTATTTAATACCAGTTAGGTATAACCCGTTAATTAGCTTTTTGGTACTTTGCGTTAAATGAGGCCGAAAATTTTCGTGCCTACCTACTAATTATGTTTAGCGGGCCTTCGACTTTACTGGAATATTAAAGCGAAATACAGTTAAAAGTACCTACAGGTTGTTATAAATTTATTTCTTATAAAATAAAGCTGGCTTGGATTGGATTGGGAGTGAAATTATACGAAGGAAAAATGAATAAATGAATGCGTGACAAATGACAGAAGAAAGATAATGATGACCAAATTAACCTTTCTTTTTATTTCGGATGGTAAATCATCAAATGACTCCTCCCGCTCTTGGCGGAGTGGAAGGGAGTGTGAGAATTGTACTGACTAAAACCCATCCATGTTCCTTCTTAGCCCTTTGTGTTACAGGGCTACGGTATCTCTTTTGAACAGTCCCGCAGCCCTGGCAGGCATCGGCGCTCTCGGACCCCTTCCGATTTGCTGACGAACGCGCCGTCGACACGGCCTGTCGTCATAAGACGGACGGACGGTGAGCTAGCCCATTACTCACTGTCCACAGGCCCGGACCGACGGCGGGCGGAACAAAATTAACCTTGCTTACCTTTAAATAATGTAGCTACTGTAATTTTGCTTCCTTGATATACTGAGTTATTCATTATCAATTGCACAGCAAGACTTATTTTATACAGATCGTGTGAAAAAGAGAAAATTTCGGAATTTAAATTTAAGCAACTGTCACGAATAAAGTTAGATTGTGCCTTGTTGGTCTTGTGGTTGCAAACGCGACTGCTGAGTATTAGGTCTTGCGTTCGATTCCCGGGCCGGGTAAAGCGTAATTTTGTTTCCATCAGGGATTTGGGCAAATTGTGGGTTTACTATTAGGTACATCTCTGCCTTACCGTTTTGGGATTAAAGGTTTGATGTTATGTGTGCTTCATTATTTGCAAACTTTAATCTCGTTATTTTACAACAACACAACATACTCGTATGTTTAATGTCTAGATCTACAGAACATACTAACAACGTCTCCAACCGTGCCTGCACTAACTCCATTAGCCTCAGTTCCTTTGTTTAAACCCCTGTATTTTATATTATACAATTTTACACACACTTCATAACAAGCCAAGTTTATGATATACATCCTATTCGTTTGTACCCTCGAGATTTTTAAGTTTGAGCGAACTTAAAACTCCGCGAGGTCACTCTGTATCTCAAGTTCCCGCGGGTACTAACTTAGCTAAGCGGTGGGGTTAAAAAGTGGCCCATTTCTTTTTCTTTTCTTCACTGTAGCACTTTCAGTTACCCCGTTGAGACGTTGTAGAATAAGGGTTCTTGTAAAAGTTCGTTTGTCATGGGAATTATATTCAATTGTCATTTTCGTTTAATTTGTGAGTAGTGATGCGAATTTAAAAGGGAACTAGCTTTCCCAAAGAACAAAGGTAAAGTATATCTATTTTTAACTAAGATGTGTGACTGCGCCCGCATGGAAGTCAAAAATTATCTCATGAGAATGAACTGAATGATAAAAAAGTATCCAACTGATGACATGATTTATCTGTGCCGCTAAAAGGTGACAAAGTAACGACCACACAAACAGGCAGACATAAGAGTCACTCTCGCATTTGTAAAAATCTAACACAAAAGACAAACGTAAGCAGTTATCTAAAAACAAAACACGTCAGCCGTCAACGAAAACCAATTCCTTTTAAACGAAAGCTTCTTACAAATAATTAACTAACCGATAAAAGGTTTCACATAACAAAGCGAATAGCACTCAATGCAGGACCAATACCTCTTTATTTTGAAAACACCAATAAATGGCACACCATTACTGGGTTTTATTTTATTTACCCTTCAAACAGCTTAAGGTGGTAGCTCGCAAAATTCAAGGTTTTAACCTTGTTAGTTGACAATTTTAATAATTCAAATAACCAATTCAATTTTCAATTTTCACGAAATAGTCATTAATGGTGTATTAATGATTTGAATGATTATAATTCTGTAACTGCAAACGTGTAGAAAACCCAAGATATACAAGATGTTGTTTTGCATCCTCGTCAAAATTCAGGAGCTTGTCACAAAAGACGTAAATGATCTATTTAAATTACGATACCTAGTTAATAATTAATAAATGCTACTTTTTTTGGTGTTTAAGTTTGTCAATATTTCAGAATACCTATATATAATATAACCTTAACATGGTTTAAGGGATAAGAAATTATTGAATAAACGTTTGAGATTGTTTGTAAGGTGAAAGCGCGGTTATAGGGCGACGATCAGACGGGCCGCGTTTAAAACACGGTTGGTTCACACTTACCCATACCTTACCGTAAAAAAGAAAAAAGAGAAAAATTACCTACTAATTTTATTATTGATTCGGGACGAGGATCATTAGCATAGTAACCTCCTTGAATTTTTCGAGGATGCAAAACAACAGCTTGTCTTTTACTTCGCGGGTTACCTTGGCGCTTCCACCTTAAGTGAACGTATTAAGTGTGGGAAATGCCAAACGGTAGGTATTGGTTCTTAAGGTGATTTGCAGCAACTGTGTGAACTGTGAACACCTCCCTCCATCTGTCGGAGTCTTTAAGGCTACTTAGAGATTATGTAAAGAGGATGGGTGGTAGTGTACGAATGTCTCAATGTCCGAACCAAAGTGATCGGTCGCAGGAATATCCGATCGTCGCGTTCATTACCACGCATTCAGGTTCGCCGAACTAAACGGACGCAGCAGTCGTTTGTTCGCGCGATGATTGGTTTTGTTATATTAGGAATCTTTACTAACTACTACTAAGTGCGCCTAGGTTAATCTTTGAGTACAATAGTTAAGTGTAAAGGGAATAGCTTCAGTTTACAGCCCACTTACCTCTTTCTAGTAGAGTTAAAGTTAAATAAAAACAGAGCTCAGTCTCGGTAATCCACCCAATTAACAAGGCTTTTTTAGTTATTTTTAATGTTTAAAAAGGTTTAGTTAAAAATGCTCCTGTACAAATAAATTTGTTTCAAAATGCGCCACAGAAGTGCATACGTGTTACCATACGTGAATATTCATTTATTTTTGAGCGGTAGAATTTAGGAAGTATCGACGAGTCTTGAACTGTGTGAACGCGCACCGTAGAAAAGTTTTTTTTTTTTAAATTTAGAATATTTAGTACAGTAGATACAACAGAACTTTTCTAAACATTGGAATAATACACCTGCTCTCATTCATCAACTTCCAATGCAACAGACTTCACAAGCTTTAACGTCCGACTAGAAAAGCTTAGGTAGTCATGAATAAACGAACAACTTTAACAATACAAAAAATCATATTGAAAAACAAATGTGTGGACTTTTACTCCATGAGTAGCAAACTAGCTATTTTTAATAACTTGACAAAACAAAGAAATTTAACATTAAACAGAAACCTTTCGGAATATTGTGGAAATCCTATCAAATTACGTTGCATAGTAAAATTACATTTCACGTGATCTAAACGCGAAATGTAATTTTAATTAGTAAAATATTTAGGTTGTTAGACAAAAATACGGTTTATATTATATTCTCTGTATAGTTTCTAGTCCATTACCCACCTTAGTATTGTATGTAATCCTGCTGATCGAACCGAAGCCGCGCCCGGTGATATTCCGTATGACCGGGCGCACGGGATTGTGGATGACATAATGCGTCCTCTGAAACGATCGTTGGATTTGAATGCATTAATTCGTTGAAAACTAACACAGATTGAACCGATATCTGCTAATTTTGATCGGAACTCATTGTGACTGTGTCGATCTGTGGACGAGAATAGGGGAGAGAACAATAAAGGACATAATGAACGGATAAATGTTTAGGGGGATAGGGACAACACGGTGTTGGGGCGGCTGCTGCAGGTGCTGAAAACCTTAAACGGCGCAAATAAATATTTAATTGGTAATTATGTATTTGAGCTGTTTGGGGTTGAAACACCCCGTAGGGCCAAGGGCCACAAGTGGGCACTTGTGGCCTTGGACTTGGACCTTGTGTTTTGGGATATCGCCAAGGGGTTGGTCAACTCTTTACGTGAACGTTTTTTTTTGGCCAAAGAATCAGCATTGCCAGCCAACTTGGCATTGCGGCCAGCCTTCTGGGCACTTTTCCTGTTGACAGCGATGTGGACGAATTTTTTGACGCTTAACTAGGGTAGAACAAAATTAACTTTTCACTTTCAAGCTGGCAACATTTTACAGTCACGAAAAAAGAGAAAGATAATAGTAACGCCTTTTATTGAAAAAAAAAAACAGAAAACATTACTCAAGACAATGTTTTGAACCTAATCTATAAGTGCTCAGTCTATTGAAATAAAACGTTTCTTGCTTTACTTAATACTACCATTAGAGTATTATCAAGCTAAAAAGTACATAAAAAATATTTAACACTCTTAAAATCCGCCTATCAAGATTTTCTTACTTAATGAGTAAAAAGAAAATTTCTCACGAAAATAAACACTTAATGTTAGGAGGTACATAAAAAATCCATTCCACTTTGCCAAGTTCAGAGAAGTTAAATTTAAAATCAACTGGCAACATCCCTCCAGTGAAATCAAATTATTTTTGCCACCGTGAAAATGGGAAAACATTTTTTTCTTCTTTTGATCTAAGAAAACATTGCGTCCAATATTTTGAGTAAACATCAATTTGGCATAATGACCTGTTCGGCGTATAATGTTGTCTAATGATTTAAATAATGTTCCAAATTCAAATAAAATCGGTTGGGTCGTGTTTGGGTCTCATTAGTAACAGTTTAGTAACACAAAGGTTCGGTTCACAATGAACGCGGCACGCTATGGCATGATGGGAGAGCGTATTGTGAGAACTTTAATTATATCGGTTTTACAGCTTTTCTAAGGGCTATTATTATATATTAGGTACTCTGATTTCAAGGAAAACGGAAACGTCAATATAATTGAGTTGAAACATGTGAGGTTTCTAGTTGTAATTTTGTGAAGTCGTGTTGCTATTGTTTTAAACATGACTAATGACTTCATTTGTTATTAACTGGACTGTGGAGGCCCGATAGGCAATCGCTTCAAGTAAAACTGGTATTCAGCTGCATACTAGTTACACTGGAAGCCGATTACAACATAGGTGAGATTATGCTCGCTCTAGAATAGTTATAGTATAAGACTTCGACACCAAAAGTTTCCGATACGAGAAGAAAAGATCAAAAAGGAGGAGCTTGTAGCAAAATAATAACACCAGCAAGGGTCGATAGTCAAAGCCAAGCCCTGCTTGCCGAGGTTGGTCCATGGATGGGTGACTTTCATTACATACCGAGTGTCCTCCGTGCCTCGGAAAGCATGTAAAGTTGTTGCTCCCGGTTATCATTTAGATCTTTGACAGACGTTACGAGTAGTCAGAAACCGAAAGTCTGACATCCAGTCTTAACAAGAGGTACAGTATTATCCAACTGCTGAGGGCAGATAGGCAGTCATTTTATATTAAATACTGATACTCTGCTGCATCTGGTTAGTCTGAAAGCCAACGCTGATGAAGACAAGATCAACTGGCACTCTATCCTATAGGCCAAAATGTTATAAAAATCAATCTCAATATCGATCCTAAAGTTTATTCATAAACGCGGCTTAAAATGCTAAACGTCGCGTCAAAGTTATTTCTTTAATAAGATTCACGTTATTGAAACTCGAGACAAGATTAGTTACGTGTTGAAGCATAAAATGTGAACGATTTTCACATATTTCTCATGTCTATAAAAATCTAGCTCTGGGGCTTGGCAAGGAAATAAAAGTAGAAGGCACAATAATAACATGAAAGACTCGTGTTCTGTGTTAAATATTAATCTCATTGTTATATTTTGTTATTGGATTACCAATTTGGAGAAATATTGTGATATGAGATAGAGTTTTTAACCCCCGACCAAAAAAGAGGGGTGTTATAAGTTTGACGTGTGTATCTGTGTGTCTGTGTATCTGTGTGTCTGTCTGTGGCATCATAGCTCCTAAACGGATGAACTGATTTTGATAAAATTGGTTTCGTTTGAAAGGTGTTTTAATCGAGAGTGTTTTTAGCTATGTTTCGAGAAAATCTGCCCAGCCGAAATTTGAAATCATGTTACTTGTCACTACGGGCATCGCTGGGGGGGGGGCTGCACCCTCCCGCTCCTCCCTAAAAGTTCGGGTTTTTTTTAATTTATAACTTTTCGTGTCGGGGGTTTTTTAAATTTTTAATTTAATTTGATTCTATGATTTACTGGTCGTTTAAGTTCTCAATCATCTACCACACTTCTAACAAGTAATTAGAAGTTTGATAGACGGTGAAAACTTTGAATTTATTGAGTTTTGATGGCGGGGCTGAGGTAATGTATGCACGGCATGTCACGGCAGGTTGTGCAGTGGCATCCCGCGGCGTGCAGTGGCATCCCGCGGCTTGCAGTGGCATGCCGTGGCATCGTGCTGAAAGCCCAGCCACTCTGGCATCCATCAGTTTTGCTCCGCGCGTATTCGAAGTTGATTATAAGTTGGTTGTGTCGCATAGAGAACATTTGTTGTGTCTCTCCCTCCCTTGCCCCCGCGCACCGACCAGAACGCGCCCCACCGAAATGCTGCACGTTTCAACCTTATTTCAACTAGCTAGCAATCATAATTCCTCGACCCCAAAGTGACCCATACGTCTCGCGGGATGCAATGGCGCACCACGGCATCCCGTGGAATGAAAAAGCAAGACACGTCATGCCGACGCATCCTGCGGCGTGTCGCGTCATGCCGCAGCATCCTGCGGCACGTCGCGGCATAGTGGTATCAAAATAAAGTAACATAAATTCTAAACTCATTGAAATAAGATTCAAACAACTTAATTAGTATTAAAATCCTTTGCCATGCCACAGCGTGCCGTGCCGGCAGTGGTGCCGGCCCTAAGTGAGCTGCTTTGGTTTTTTTTTGGTTATCGTTTTCACCGAATTTTAAAAAATCTATAAAAATAAATTATGCCAATGCCTTAGTTACAAGTATGTTTAAAGATTTGCTTGATAAACCAACGAAGGCCGAGTTCAACATAAGCATAGGCAAACTAAAATTCCAAATTCAAAGCAATAAAATCGAATATAAAATTCGAAACCCAAGAATTGAAAGCTCACATGACTATTCAACTCAAAACGGACCAATCGAAGCGCAAAATGTTCTTACAAACAGGATTTTGTCGAATGCCGATTGGTGGATTTCTAGTAGACCTAGCATTTCAAAAACGCATTGAGGGAATTTAAAGTGGCGTGATATAGTTTAGATTGTGCCCTAGATTTGCCTTCTTCAACGCAGTCGGTAGCCATTTAGCCTCGTCCAGGGTAAAGCTGAGAGCGGTGAGTTAGGGGTCATTTACATTTATTTTTAAATATGTAGTTTAATAATATTATATACTTTTAGTATTTGAACCATTTAAAAGACAGGTAATCGTAAAAAACAAATAAAAACTGACCAATTTACGAAAAAAATAATTTAAAATAAAAACGGAATGTTTATTTTTGTATAAAACTACGAAATTGTAAATTTGTTCCGTGTGGGAATTGAACACAAGCACTGCCGTATGTTTTTATTTGTCCGTGTGACATAACACCGCGGGCAACACTTACATCTCAAGCAAACGCGCGTTAAACCGCTTCTCCGTAAACGCTCTCATACATCGCCATATGTTTAAATTTAAAGCAGGCCGCGTCGCTCTACGCACCACGCGTCGCGCCGCGTCTGCGTAAATGAGCACTAAGGCAGCAGCGAACGCGGTGGTGAGCGCAGTGCTTGTTGTAGCGGGCAGGGGCTAAAAAAATGTTCTTGCAAGAAAAAACATAAGACAGTCGCTGGGTTGCTCAATCTTAAAGCCTAGGTCAATTGACAATCTCATTCAACAGAAACAGAATTAACAAAAGCTATTCGGTAGCTTGTATCAACTTAATACATTTTTGACCTTTTCATCATCGTTACGTTACCGCATGGTTCTTTTAGCGCTTGAATGAAAATAGACGGAGGGCGCTGTTGAAACTGAAAAATCAATACGGCGTTCGATTAAATACACGTGCCAAAATACCATTCAGTAGTATACCACTTGACATATATTTATTTACTTGGAGATGCTATGTATTTGACATTCTAATTTGATTATTGTTAACTTTTAAGCGTTTTGGTCTATTACTGTTAGCTTAAAATGTATTACTGAATAAATAAATAAAAAAAATACAGGTTGGAAGGGGCCCCCCTTATCGGTCGGTTATTTAAAAAAAATAGCTGTTTGTTACAAAACTGGAAAACCTACTCGGTCAAAATATAGGAAAACGCAGTTTTTTTTTTATAAATAACCGATTTAAATTTTCTTAATTAATTAATTATTACTTGCTAATTAATTAATTTTACGGCATGGTTTAGCGATTGACTGCTGCGCTGCGTGTCGCGGGTTCAATCCCCGCACGGAACAAATATTTGTACGGCCTACAGATAGTTGTTCCGGATCTGGCTGTTAGTGGATGTGAGTTTAAATGTTTGTAAACGCGCAACCCACGATACAGGCGAAATTCCAAGTGGAACAACATTTTTTGGTTAAGAAAAGAAATAGTAAGTAATTCCACTTTAGCGTCGGTTCCACCATGTTTTGTTTATAGAATGTCTATTTCTTTAGGATCTCAAGACCTTAGGACGCTAACACAACGGACCGTTCCATAGTATGTTTGAAATTTCGTACACGCGCAACCTCCACACCCTGCTCAAAACCTTAGTTTTCAGGTCGCTGCAACTGCGCGTGGTTATATTTGCATGGTCGTAATAAAGCAATAAAATGTTTTTCGCGTGGCTGAGAGCTCATTTCATACAGCTAGTCTTGAACGAGTTAAGGCTCTATAGAAGTTCGTTTTATGTTTTATAGCTGTTTTTTGGACGTCAGATGTTTTTGTGTGATGGTTTTGATGCAGCAAGTTTAACTAGAAACATTTATTGTGTGTAATTCGATTTTATTATCTCGTTCTTCTCTACCATGTTTTCCTATATATATAACTTTATTTTACGGATGGAAAATCATCAAGGGGTCCCGCTCTGGGCGGAGCGGAAGAGAGTGTCAAACTTGTACGGACTAAAACCCATTCATGTTCCTTCTTAGCGCTTTGTGTTCCAGGGCCTCGGTATCTCTTGGGAACAGTCCCGCAGCCCCGGCAGGCATCGGCCCTCTCGGACCCCTTCCGATTTGCTGACATCTCCTTGAGCCGCGCGTGGGACACGAATGCGCCTTCGACACGGCCTGTCTTCATAATATGGACGGACGGTGAGCCAGCCCATCACTCACTGTCCACAGGTACGGTGGCCGGAGGCCACTAGGTGGCCCCCGACGCCCGGGGCGTCTCCTGCGGCGCCCGGGTATAATTATCACTCGCGATGTCAACGCTATTATACCAAAGATTTAATTTGTAAAGGTGACTACCGAAGTAACTGTGTAGAAAGTTTAAGCACTAATAATTATATCAAAATCCACGAAAGTTCTCAAGAAACTTAGTAAATTTAATAATAAATTATTTTTATCACCCTGTATATTAAAAAAAAACTGCTAAGATTTTTATATAGTGTAAATTAAAAACTTACTATACTTAATTTTGTGCAACATAGTAATAATACTATAGCAAATATTTAAAGATAATAAAAAACAATTCTCTAAGACTTGTAAGATTAAGCGAGAATGATTATCAACATCACTTTTTATTTATCAGGCCATATTCCATTATAATATTTAAAAGCTAAAACATCCACACAGAATTAGGTCACTCCTATTACGTTTCGAGTACCATTAAACCCTATTCACAACTAAATTTATTTCCATTCAACTTTCATGCGGAGTCCTAACCATAATGAATAGCTGTTAGTTCGCTTGCAAATCTTATGGCTAGTTCAAATGCATATAGACGTGACCTAGATGCTACGCGCTTAGCATTTCATTAAAATTATAGTTGTTAGATAAATTTACTAAAGTACGGGTACTTTTGACAAACACTCTTGGCATTTTTTTAAATTATTTATTTTTATTTTTGCGTAAGCACTATTAACCATACGGATAAGCCCCGTTTTATAAAAATGAAACAAATAAATCATTTATTCAGGACCAAACATTTATACATTTCAAACACCAAATTAAAAAAAAATATTATTATAAATAAAACAAGATTCTGGTTCGGATCGAAAGACTTGATTCAGAAGCGGTAAACCTGGACACGGCTCGTATTATTAGTAGGTTCCATTCTCTGAGCTCTGACCGCAGGTAGCCGGCCCTGCCAGCCGTGTTTTATATTATTTTAGATAGAAATATTTAAAAGTTGAATCAATAAGTATAGAAATAAATTAAGGAAAAAAAGAATAAGAATATTTATAGAATAAGAAAGGTAAAATAATAATACAATATTAATTTTATGGACATGATAAAAAAAGTCATTCAAGTTTCCATACGAAACCCGAACTCCTGAGCTAGGTGAGACCTGTGTCTTTATTGTACTTTTTTTTCTGACTCCTGTAGAGTCAGAACTAAAAACGTACACACATTTTGAAGTGCAATCCATCCAGCCTCTCAAAGCGACAGATGGAATCTGTTATCCGACGGATACAGTCCGTATGCAGTCATTTTGTATCAAAAGGGGTTAGGTTTGATTACACGAGCAACTTCAATTGCACAATATTGAGGAAGATTGGCGATTGTTAGATAAGTGTAGTAGTGACACAGTAATATTCAGCAATTTACAGCGTTGCTTTAATGTTGCAGATTCTTGTTATTAATGATAAAAACACAGCAGTACTTTCAATAAGTATAGCGTAATAGTACATTTTGATACAAGTGCGGAAAGTTTGTTATTGCGTACGAGGCCGAATAAACACCCGAGCCGTAAGGCGAGGGTGTTATGTGGCCGAGAAACGCAATAACAAATTCCCACGTGTATCAAACGACGTTTTTCAATACACTTTCGAAGAAATAAAATAATAAACCGATACTTATTTTTACCTTTTTAGTAACTTTCCACTGAAGAAAACTTTGCAAAGCTGCCATATATTTCACCTTAGATTTAGATGGCAACAGGCTATCGCAAGCATTTTATGCCTCAATCACAATATCCGACGGAGTACCATCTAAAGAATTCTCTTCAAAACTTAAATTCGACATTTTTTCACAAAAAAATCAAATTATTAAGACTAACTTTGCTTTTTTTCCCGCGCTTTATGTTCGCAGGCTAAAGGAGAAGCAAAGGTATGAAGCCGTTAAACAGCCTCACAGAAAAATTATAAAATTCAAATATACCTATTTTAATTAAGTACACAAATAAAATGTTAACTAGTTCATAAAAGTAATATTTGTTTAAAATAATCATGTTTATTATTAGGTAGTATTCTTTTTATAAACACAATTTAAATATTCAAAAAATATTTACGCTGTAAAGACGCAAATCAAAATGACGAGATTAAAAAAAAACACGTCTGCTCTTTAATAGTCAGTGATGTTTTTTTTTAATTTCTTATGTTTTAATCGAATTACCGCACGCGTGCTGTAATCTTATTACTGCACGCGTGCGAAATATGTTGCATGTCGAACCTAATCGTATTGCAATAAGAGCTAGTTTTCGAGGAAGTGTATTGAAAAATAATATGGAGAAATTAAAAGGACTCTCTATTCTGGAAAATATTGTGGAAACCAGTCAAGTCCTACTTTTTAGAACAAAACACTAACAGACTGATAACTGCTTGTGCTATGCTTGAATAAGTTATTTTCAAGGAAGCAAGGAATATATCAAGATGAACACGGACTAAATTATTGTTTAAAAAACACGTTTTAGAGTGACGTATTTTATTTTTGATATTCTTCTCAGCAAAAGATAGTACTCGTAGTCCGCCATCTTTGGAAGTCCACCATATTTGATCTAGAATGACATTATTTAGCTATCCATGCATTGTCATCTTAACTAAACATGTATCTAAAGTTCTAGCTCTATCGGAAATTGGAAAGCAATAGTGTACGTACAATGAAGCTAATAAAAGCGTGTGACACCGGTCACTGAAAACACCGCCGGAACATGTCCGTTCCAGTTTTACTATATCTGAAGTTCCTTTTTTTCTACCTCAGGCAACAGTTGCCCAAACATTTGCCGACAAAATCGCTCGTCTATTCACAGCTTTATAACAAAAGCGTTACCTACGACATCCCGAGATATTCATTATTCAGTGCCGCACATATTTACCGTTTCTTTGTCTCGGTATGCTAACGCTTGTTTCATGTATAACTTTGAACGTATGTTTGTTACGTTGGTACCCATATGTATTTATATGTGAGCGTATGTAGGAATGATGCTTATGATTGCTAAGGATAAGGGTTTTTTTTCTGCAGCGGATATAAATTGTACCATGGGCAATCTAAAAATAGTGTTTTAAATATATGGCGTCAGCGTAGATGTACAGAATCTTGAGTAATAATAATAACTTTTGGAGTTTTAATAGGTCTAACTTTAGTTCGTAATAATTCAATTATTCGAAAAATATTAAACCTACAGTGCAGTGTACCTACAGCAAATTACACCATTGTTGTTAAATGTAGATTTCACAACCAATTATCCAATTAGGGATGTTTTTTGATAAATATGTCGGGATGAAGGTGCTTCATGCGTGTTCTACGCCGGCGGCAAGCTGCTAGTTAAAATAAAATAAACACACATCGGCTCATAAATTATCGCGGAACGTTTAAAATTAATATGTGTGCAATATCCGAGCACTAGTTGCAATTTATTAACCATGACATGT
Organism: Cerastis leucographa; assembly: GCA_963082945.1. Taxonomy (NCBI): domain Eukaryota; kingdom Metazoa; phylum Arthropoda; class Insecta; order Lepidoptera; family Noctuidae; genus Cerastis; species Cerastis leucographa. Next base: position 9,741,241 of record OY720361.1, read on the forward strand.
AGTGTAAATCTGCTTTATTTATAACTCCACACTTAAAATTTAATCGTCTCTTCATCATGATTTATTTGGAGTCAAACAAGATTGATATTATCATTCTTAGTCAAGTTTAATATTAAAATTCAAATTGCGGACCATCCGTTTGTTGAAGTCCAAACATTAGTTTAAAACAATTTATAATTGATTTAATTCAATTTGGTTGTGTTAGACAAGGCGCTACGGGTTGTCGATGTAGTCATTCGTATGCTTGGCTCGTAGCACCTCGTAGATCCTCGTAGCGGCTCGTAGCGCCTCGTAGTCGACACGCGTCACGGGCGCGCTCGAACGTCACTTCTGTCGCCTCGGGCATTTCTAGTACCCCTTTGTGTAAATGTCGAATTTATTTTGCTTGAATTGTTAATCGATAAGTTGAATAAATGAGTTCTACAGTAATGGGGATAATTGAAAAGGAACGTGTTGTGAATACACAGGAGAGGAGTTAATGCATTGCTGAGTGATTCAAATGGGATTAAAGTTTTAGCGTGCCATTTCACATTTAATAAACGAATAAGATTAAAATACTATTGTTTTGGAGTATATATTTTGCCTGAAATCTTGATGAAGATTTAAGACCAGGTAGTCTGTTCTCACATCATTCTGATACCAAAATTATTGATTAAACAAAATAACAAAAGCCAATCAAATAGCTTAGCTTAATATATCAACGGATTAAATCGCACAGATATTTATACCTACCGAACCTCTTCTCATCTTGCATTTTTAAACTCACGATTTTTCCCCCATGGCAGAAAGAAACAACGAAATGCCTTCAGCTGCGACCCTTAGACGCTCCTTTTGCGTTGTCTGCGCTCAAACATCTGATCATAAATGCACGCGCCGGTTGCGACTACTATCATCAATAAGGTCCTAAATAATAACAGCCGCACGGGTCAATTTAAGGTCCGAGGTTGGTCTGTGGATGGGTGACCATAATTACATACCGAGTTTCCTCCGTGCCTTAGCAAGCACGTTAAGCCGTTGGTCCCGGCTGTCATTTGTAGATCTTTGACAGTCGTTACGAGTAGTCAGAAGCCAAAGAGTCTGACGTCCAGTCTTAACTAGGGGTATTACCCAGTTACTGGGTTGTGGAGGTCAGATAGACAGTCGCTTCATGTAAAATACTGGTACTTAGCTGCATTCGGTTAGACTAGAAGCCGACCCCAAGATAGTTTGGGAAAAGGCTCGGCAGATGATGATGAAGGTCCTAATTAAGTCCTGCAAGGGCGTGGCCTCCTTGCGTTTCCGCTGACATCTGATTACCACATAATTTATTTATTTATTAAAGAGAAAATTGTATTACATCGTCTCAAACTTTTTCGTCTGTGTTGCATGTCACGTGACGCTCGGCCGCGGAGTAGGGATAAAGTGGAAGGCACTCGTCAGAGCGCCTTTCACTTATCCCTACTCCGCGTTTTATACGTTTTATACCCTTTATGGAATATTATTCCAAAAAATTTTAGTTAAATGTCTATAGTGTGAAAAACAGTTTCACTTTTACCGTGGTTCCATAAAACCACACAATTTTTTTTTTTTAATAGTATTACAAAAGTTTACATTTGAGCACACATAACAAATGACATCAAACACATGATTACATACCTCCAAAACCTAACCCGTCCTCCCTGCAATTAATCTATCTAAATACACACTACCTAAACCAAACCAATCCAAAGTTTTCGCACTCAAATCTAAAGCCTAAACTGCCCAATCAGCAGTCAGTCGGGATAATCCAAATTGGGCAAACAAAATCGTCAGACCGGTTGTTTCACTGGTAATAACTAGTTTTGTACGTTTGTACGTCTGGCGTGCCAAGAGTTTGGCAATGTGGCAACATTTATCAGTCTGTCAGGAGTCATAACTTACTGTCTTCTTGTTATTAAATCTACCAAGAGATGAATATAAGTGTTATGATTTTTGTAAATCTATGTAGTTGTTACAATCCCTTTTCGGTTCGGTATTTTGATTGCTTCATTTGCCGACCGAATACGAATGAAGGGGTCCAACAAGCGTAGTTGCACATATTTTATAAAGAAATGGAGTCATAAAAAAAATTGTGCGTAGAGTCCCTCCGCGCGGAAGAAGTGATACTTCGTAATGCTATACACCGTGTAAATCACCTCATCACGAAGCCGTTAACCAAGCATTCTGTACATGAAACTAACTAACTTTACGCAAAAATTATTGCTGGGAAACGACATTTTTTTGGGGGGTGTTAAATCATGTTTTGTGGTAGAACTCTTCTTAACCAATCTTACATTAAAAACTTGTATTTAAAAAAATACTTGTCAAAAAGTTGGAACTTTGACCCCTAATATCTCCGTAACTAGAAGGTTCCCAGGTATGGTGTTGAACAAAAAAATGATCACAATGACAGGGAGAACCAGTGCCTTTCGGCTTCGTTAAGAGGTGTTTTACACCCTTTATACGCATGCGTTCGAGTGCCACGCATTCACTCTTGTTATTTTATTGAGCTTCTAAATAATATTTTGTTGTTTTCTTGTTGTATTATTTTTATTATATAACTATTATATCAGTTTATCGAGGTTATTCTACTCATGGAAATTGAGCGAACGCTGGTCACGCCGAAGAGTCGAATGCATGACTGTTTGTACGCCTTATTGCGTACCTAGTAGAACTACGTAGTCACAAATCTTGTAATACTGCCATCTCTTAGGGATTTTTAGAAAATATTCCCCCTCCAGGGTAGCGTTAAACTTGTTGGAAGTCGCATAAGAAGTTTCACTTCAAAAATACTTTTTATACTTAAAATGTTGTCCAAGAACCTAGTTCTCCTAAAAAGACAACAGGTCGTAGGTATATTGCTATCAACGCAAACGTGTTTATAGACATAACTTCACGCCTGTAAGTCCAGGATGGTAATGCAGAGGTGTACTTACTCAATAGTGTACCCAAATAGGGGATAATCCTATTTTTTTTTCTTTGTCCGTCGGATAGTTTATTGAAAAGTATTGGACACGTATTTTTTCTTTTTTCACGTGGTCATAAAATTACGGAGATATATTGAGTTGAAATGGCGCATGACGTCACATGTAGGTAAGTTTTATACCCACTTGTGACGTAGTAAGCCCCCACTCTCCAACTTTAATGAGTTATAACTAAGTAATTTTTTGATATTTTTATAAAACAAAAAATACGTATCTAATATTTTTGTATTACCTGTCTGACGGACAAAATAGAATGTCGTTTTCTTTACCCAGTCCGATCCCCTATTATGTTTAAGTCCCGTGTAAAAACAAGGCACAAATCCATCCAGTTGGTCTTTCCATCAGAAATATCTCAGTAGCAGCCACGGAGCCTGGAGTTGTGTCCAGTTGATGGCAATAGGGTCGCTCTCTATTACACGGGACTTAATGTGGATGTACTATTGGGTAAGTACACCTGCCTTACCATCCTGGGATTATAGGCGTGAAGTTATGTTTAACCAACATCCAAACTGCCTGCCTCCCTATACAACAGATAAAACTACTAACAGGTAAATTAAAAATATTTCTCCAAGCAATGTCGAAGTTAAAACATATAATATCTGCTCTCAAATTAAATATTAATGGAAGCAGCGAGGGCATCACAGTTGCACATGTCATAAGAGTCTGATCATTTCATTTTCAATTAATACCACGTATGTACGACACTGTAATCACGAAGAGCTACGATTCTGGGGGTCTACTCTCTAAGCACGAAGTCCGTAGTTTCGGCCGAAGTTACGGTCGTTTCCTACTCCTTATCACTTACGGACATAAGATTCGTTATGGGCCCGAAATAAAAATGAATAACAATACGATTGGACAGTTGTCCTTACTCCCGATATGTTTTCAAAACTCATGAATCTGAAAATATTAGAGAGTAGGGTTAATTTCGAAGTATAAAGCTAGTTACGGACGGAGCCGTAATTTCGTTAATGGACTTAGAGAGTAGGCCCCCTGGACCGACGGATGCGAATTATTTTTGTAACGATTTTCGACGTTGTGCTGTCAAAATATCGAAAGTATCTTTAGTTTTTTTATCATAGCTCCTAAATAAATTACAGAAAAGTAATAATAAGAGTAGAAGGCCAATGTTGAGGCCTTTGCTCAGCAGTGGAACAAAATTAAAAAAAAATGGAAATAAGGTAAAAAAAATAGTGTTTTAAACTTTCACGGTTTATAATTACCTGAACTTACACTGTCGCTATCGGGAAATCCAAAGCGTGGAAATATCGGGACTTCAAATTAACCTTCGCAATGTCCACCCCAACTAGCAAAATATGTGCTTATAAGACTATTTTTTTAACGCTTATAAAATACTTATAGCTTGCTACAACCCTGGATTTGGGCACACTTATAGGAGCATTTTATTTTTATAACAATCGTATAATCAACTTACACAATGTTATTAACTCCTATGATGCACTTGTAATAGCATTTGAGAAGTATAATGAGTCCTACAATGATAGACACACAACCTTTATAAGTATGATAACTTTTATAAGCGTCTGATACAAGATCCTTACCAAACAAATCTTGTTTATAATGTGCTAGTAAAGTACTTCGTTGTTGATTATAAGTGTATTTTCCAATACTTGTTTAATATATTTTGTTTAGTGTTTGCTCCCTGAGTAATCATTGAAATTAAAAACTTAAATACATGATTAATTTATTATAAGTGTTAGGTATTACTATTTGGTATGGTAGCATAGTATGTTAATATACGGTGCGAAACCATTGGGAAGTAATATTCAATGTTAAAATATACTATATTTATATCCTTTTTATAAAGCGCCTCCATAAATTGAACGTTACACAATTGTTTTAATAAATGTATAACAAGCTAATTTATCTAATATTCGCCATATTTAAAAATGATATTGGCCGAGAGCGTTTTAAGACTATTATAAGCATAATAGCGCTTGTTTCAATATTAATAAGAACTATTCGCCTCCATGTTAATATAAAATAGGGTTTCTCATTGAATTATTATTTAAAACATTGATTTTTTTTTAGGTGTTATATTTTTTAGATGGTTGTATTTCTTAATGTCGACTGTTTTTTAAGCAACGACGCAGAACAGATTAAACATGATAACTTTATACTAATAATATGCTTGGTTAAATAGTTTTTAAGCTTATTGCTCTTATAGTGCTCTAATTTAGTGCTTTTACTTTTATAATAATTCTGATCAAGACTATATTATTACAATCTTATTAAGGACTCCCCTAAGTATGTTATTAAATCTAATACTCCTACTCAATGCTACTACAGAAGCAGAAATTTTACAAAGACTATTAGTCTTGCTACATGCACTTTTGTCCTACAACTGTCTAATAACTTAATCTTGTAGTGAACTATAAACCTTAGTTATAAGATCAAGAGATCTTGAGTATGACAAGGCTTATAACTTAATCCGGTAGTATACTATAATCATAATATGTTTTAAGAACAATTGATCTTGAGTAAATCACAGCTTGTGGAAAGCTATTATAAGAGTGGAAGTCTTTACGGGTGCTAGTATAAGAGTTTTATTAGTCTTGGCAGTCCTATAATTTTTATTTTAGGACTTATTTGCTAGTTGGGACGTAACTAGATGAACCCAATAATTTTTCCTGTCAAGTGTCCACGTAACTTTAGTTACCCTTTCGCAGTCCGTTCGAGTTGTTCCGAAAAAACGCTCTAAAAAATGCCGTCTCTCGAGAATATCAGGACAATTTTATTTTATTATCTGTGGTGCTCTATTAAGTTACGCGTCAAAATCTCAAAGATAATTATAAGAAATTCCTGATAGAAAAACCCAATAAAAACTACCCGAACCGGTTATCGAACCCAGAACCTCATTCTCAGCAATCCCGCTTGCTACCAATTGATCAACATCCATCCAGCCATCTTATTTTATCAATACAGTTTCTAAAAATAATTTCACAAATATTAACCAACAGCGCTTTCCTGGCAATGCAATTCACGCGCCAGAAGATTCATGCAGCTCTGTAACACGCTGGCACATTGATTATGTCAGTCGTTCATCACAATAACCTATTTTACTTCAGTGACTACATTATCTACATTATGCACTCGGCTGATATGTAGATAATAAGCACGTTATAATGTAGCATTAATATGGGCACATGTGTTCAAATTTGAGCCGTATAAATGTTCATGATTTTACATACAATAGTTATTAAATTCTTTAATAACCTTTTTAGACCATCTAACCATCCATCCACCATCTTTTTAGATCGTCTTTTCCATTTTCAACTAGCTCCAAAAATGTCGTAATAATTATGTAACAACCATTCTTTTTAACTCTAAACCTGGAACGATTCATAAATAATTTAAGAAAAATATCTTATGAGATGGTCCAATGATGGCAAATAGCCCGCGTTAAACTATATACGCGATGTATTTATTTATTATATATACGCGTTATATTCTATTGTTAATTTTTTATTCGCTCATTTTGTGTTAATGTTGTAATTTAATTCACAATTCCTCCTCATCAATATTTTCAGCTCCAATACTAACAAACAAGCCACTCAATCCGACATATCGACCTATAGATTATGTGTAAATCAAAGTTCCTATCTATAAGGCCCGTTCAGACCATCCGACATACGTCGCGCGTGTGCACTTATGGTAGTTAAATTCGTTAATTACTCGCTTAATTTCGACTCTTTTTATTTTTACTTACAACTGGGTGTATTTTAATTTGCTGGAAGGACTTTTGATTGGTACATTAATAAGTTTCACAGGAAGATTTTTTTGATAATTTGGGAGTTCATTTACGAAAAGATACCAAGAAAAAGATATTATGACCTGACATAAATCCGAAATAGTAAAATAGCCTTTTTAGCATACACTTTAAGCCGGTTCTCCCACAAAACCACTCGTCCACGTGGTCGGTCGGAGGCGGCGAATCAAATGTGTCAGCGGTGCACCGCGCGGAGAGGCAGTGAGTGCCGTTCGCTCGTACGTGTGTTATGCATCCATGGATTTCATACAAGCCAATGCGACATAAGATCCGCTTTGCCGCCCGTGTCCGTGCGGACAAGCGTTGTTGTGTGAGAATCGCCATAAAAGGTAGTGTCGTAAAATTAAATAATGCAAATGTACACAGCTGCAAAATCAAGAGGATTTAATTAATTCAGCGATAACAAAAATCAAATTATAAAAATGTACTGACCGACACACTCCTAAAATCCTGTTGAAAGTAGCTAAAACACTTTCAAAGTGAAGCAAATTTTCTCCAGGTTATACCCCCTTTTTTTACGGATGGGAAATCATCAAATGTCTCCTCCCGCCATCCATGTTCCTTCTTAGCCCTTTGTGTTCCAGGGCCACGGTATCTCTTTCAGACAGTCCCACAGCCCTGGCAGGCATCGGCCCTCTCGGACCCTTTCCGATTTTCTGAAATCTCGTTGAGGCGCACGTGGAACACGAACGCGCCGTCGTGAGCGGTGACGGCGGTGAGACGGTGAGCTAGCCCATTATTCACCGTCCACAGGTCCGCGCATACGGTGGCCGGGGGCCCCGACGCCCGGGGCGTCTCCCGCGGCGGCTGGGACGTGAAGTTCTCTCCCTCTCACGTTCCGCCACCTCCTTCGCTAGCATGACTAGGTTATACCCCCTGACGCCATTTCACAGTTTAATTCAAACGTCCCAATACGTTTTCAATCTCACTTCTCAATATTCAGGAGGAAACCGTTATCACGTCAACCGTAACAGATGTTTGAACGACAGCATTACACTTTGATTTTGTTTGAAGTTGTTCTTAACTCGCGTCTCGAAGTTCCTTAACTATGCATCTTCACGTATACATGTATGATACTTGTCTACTTTATTTATTTACTAAATAAGGGAACTGGTTTTATGTATTACCGTTTAAAGTTTTAAAAACAAGTAAAACGAGTCAACCCTGATGCTCTCATTGGTCTTCAAATGTGGTCTTGAAGATTATGATCTGCATTTTAAATGGAGCGACTGCTTATCTGACCTCCACAACACAGTAAGTAATGGGTAATACGGTACCCCTTGGCAAGACTGGTAGTCAGACTTTCGGGCCACTGACTACCTGTAACGACTGTCGAATATCTACAAATGATAGGCTGGACTAACTGCTTAACGTCTTTTCCTGGGCACGGAGGAAACTCGGTATGTAATGGGTAGTCACGGACCAACCTTGGCAAGCGCGGCGTAATCTAAAGATCGACCTGAGTGGGGGTTATTATTTGGGGGGTATTCTCCTTCAGAAGAGCTTGTCCAGAAGAAAACTGGCTGGCTTTTATTTTTTCCAATTTACACCTCTTCAGGCAAAGCTGAATTTGTTAAAATAGTCACATTATTATGTCCTTTAACATATTATAGTTTTGAAGTCAAATAAAAACCCGACGTAAATAGCAGCATAGTTCGAACAAAATGTCCTCAGACCTACTAAAGTAACTAAATATCTACCCACCAATCTATTATCTATGTAGATTAAATGAGTTCAGCTCTTTCAAAGCGTCCCTAACCAAATCTAAAAATAAATCCAAGGAAATTGTCTTCGAACACGACAACACAACAAATGCAAATTGGGAGACAGACCGCTATATGATCTATTTGAAGCTTAATGCACCATGAAATTACGTATTTACCTACTTATCTAGTCGATAGGAAAATTGGTTTCTACATCCCGGTTGTCCGTTCGATGCAGGGAAGATTGGCGTTTGACAGTCGAGAGTTTTCCTCCGCGGTATAGACGGATCAATCTGATTATATTAATCGTTTGATCTGTTTTATTAGGAAGAATCTGGGATATACGAGTATGCGTTTGGATAATTTTGTTGGGATGAGGATTAGAGACTGCTTTTGTTTTTGGTTTATAATATTAGAAATGTTTAAAAGGGCGGGGAAAATAAGAACAAAAAGATTAAAGTTTTAAGTGATTGATTTTATATTTACTAAAATCTTTGTGCCAAAGTATTTTTATTGAGGGTTCCTTTATTGACACCATGGTTCATACATAAATCCGAAAATGGTAGTTTATTTTCGCTTTACTATATTAGCTCATAATTCATGCTTGTACCTTTACCTAAAGCATAGTAAAGCAATAACTTTCCGCTTGGTGGTTGACTTACTGCTATTATCATCGATTTCCCTCAATGTCATCAATCACGCTACCCTATATAAAATCGGGTACAATTAATAATTTATACCTCGTCGTCGAAGTAGGTAAAGAAAGTTCTTAGCTGTCAATTTTTTCGTTTGGTGCCTTTGAAAAATTAGTAGTCATCAAAGGTTCAGAGGGGATAATAAATTTTAGGGTGGTACTTTCGTGATTTCATTCGCTTTTCCCTTAAAACACGGGGTGAATGCGATAAATTATCCCCATCAATAATATCCAGGCAGCGTTGTGTCAACAACATTCTTAACTGATGGCATTTGTAGCTATTTATTTAAGAACCTTTCACAGCTGCGGTGCGACGTCATAAACTTCTGCTTGTCTTAGCCATGGATTATTTTATGCACGATAAATGATTTTACGAGACCGAATATCAATAGCGTATTATTCGGTTACTCATAAAAGATTGTTGGCAACCGCGGCAGAAATTATTCATAGTAGATATTTCATCAACGGATACTGGAGTATGACGAATGGATAATTGTGGATTAATATTTTGTTTAATTGAAAACAAAAAACTTCTTCGTTGAGTGTATAATCTTAGAACGTTTATAACCAAGATAAATTCTCTGGAACAGAACAAAGAAGCAGTAGCCATATTAACCAATAACACGCAAATCCGTACAGAAAACACATGTCCGAATATCATACAATATCCTATCCAACCCACATCCGCAGCGGAATCTTAAAAAGGGAGCAATGTTTATTACTTTACCCAAAATTAGTTTTCTTTTTTATTATACGCTACCATAAATAAACCTGCCAAAGTTAACTAAAACCCACTCGTCCTTTTATTCCGGAAAGAAAGGAACCTTTTACCTGTGGGAATACCTTCTATGTTTAACGAGAAAACTGGTCGCGGATCGGTTTGAAATTTCAAGTGTATGTACCCGTTTCAGGGTTCAATCCGAATAACCACAAAACATTCGGATCCTATTTCCGATTCCCGTCACAGTGCCCCCATCATGCGGAGGTAGGGACGGACCGAGGTGGGTAGAGCCACTCTCGGTGCGTATTCAGGGAGCGTTCGTGTACCCGAATGCTGTGATCGTGTATGATTTCTATTGAGCGAAAGATTAATAACTATGTTTAAGATTTTTGCTTGGAATTCTGTTGGACAAAATCTTTGTTTAAATGGATTGGTTACTATACGATACCTACTATACGATATTTTGTTATTATTTTTCTCTAAAACATTTATCCAATTTCGGGATTTATCATTTGTAGACATTGTAATGGGGCAAAGGTGGTATGAGCTATTTTTGATAGGAACTATTTTTATTTTTCTTAACTTCGACTTTCACCTTTTTACTGAGCAAAATAATTATGTTAATAGTACATTATGGTACTAGTGTGTAATGTTGGTGATTACCGCTGAGGCGCCATTGAGACCCGAGCCGTTAGGTGAGGGTCTTAAGAGAGCCGAGGACGGTAATCACCAATACACACGTGTATCATACGACGTTTTTCAACACACTTGTGAATAAAATAACAATAAAAACTCATTTTATTTAGTAGATAATAGATATTTTTCCTAGGAGTATTCAGGTAGTAAACTTTCCATAACGTTAAGGGCTTCACATATCGGGTTTATATCGGGCGGTGTACAACATAAATCATTTTCTTCGTAACTAGTACCTACTTGTAGACATTTTAATTAATAAATAACTATAATTTCAACAGTGAAAACGAGTTCTGAAAAATGATTCGCTATGGTGGGAAAAATTAATCAGTTTTCCTATGCGCGCGCATTGCGATCAGCAATAAACTAAAGGGATGAGGTTTTTTTTTTACTTTCCGCGCATAGGGATTGCGCTTATTCTGCCACGTACAAAATGGGGAATTTAAAGTTTTCTTTTATTACAGAGAAAACAAAAGTTATATTTGAGTGAAAGTTTTATTTATTAAACACGAACGAGTTAAAATTATCTATTTAAATAAGAAGTTGCATGAAATGAGCAAGCAATAGATTGAACACGATCTTTTTTTTGAATAAAAACTTTTTTAAGAACAAAGCAACTCAACCAATAAAATTAAAAAAAAATCTATAACTCACTAGTGAGTTATAGCAAAGAAAAAGTCACAGTTTGATTATGGGTGTCATTCTGTGCCTAATTGCGGTGACCATAAAGACACTTTATGAGCAAGTGTGTTGAAAATGTTGTTATTGTTTTGTTTAGTTAGCACGTTATGGAGAAAATTAATATGGGGCTAAAGAAGAAAAATTGTTTTAAGGTTACTTTGCTTAAACTTTGGGTTATCGAATAGAACTCCTAAAATATAAGCCATAGAAAATCTAAACACGTACCTACATATTCACCAGTGTATTTTAGGCCCAAGTTTTACTTGAAATTTTGACCATTATGACTAATTCTACGGTTTATTTTCCTACACATGAAGCCAGCCTAGAATACTAACTTTAGTGCAAATATAAAACGCTATTATAGCGACAGCGTACTTTGTTGGGCATTTGATGGACCAAAACAGATTGCATTTGAACAGCATGCTTAGACTGTCACCACAAAAAATGAAGTTAAAATGTTGAGGTGAGATGATAGTGAGATTTTCAATACTGACAGACTATATAAGCGTGTGACGTCTAAGCTAGTTAATAAAAATATCTAAGATAAGCAATCTTTAAATTATACGCATAATACAATTTTAGAATTTAATTGGAAACTGCGTAAAAATTAAAGTTTAATTTTGCTCATCAAGGCATTTAAACATACAAGAAACTCGACATTATTTTTATAATAAGCCGAAGTGTTATGTTTTCAAGACAGAAAATATCAAACTAATGTTTCTGAAGATTTTGAGACACTACATGCATGTAATTTTAGGTCATGTCTGTTATCGAGTGTATTTTTTTGTTTTTCTATCAATTTTCCTGCAATACTGCAAAAAACCCAGAGCTACTTTTCTTAACCTTTATCGTAACCTAACTATTAGTTAAAGTTCAAGGCTGTTGTTGTGGGCGTGTAAAGCCAGTTGTGTGAGTAGGCGTGATTAAACGACACTGTGTAAATATTTCATTAGAGGCAGGAATCACTTAGTTTAACTAATGGTACTTGTGGGTCAATAGTGAACGAGAAAGGCATGCTTAACGAGTTTCTAATCGGACTACGTGCTTGATAAAAGAACAAGGATATGTGTATCGAATTGAAAATTCGACATGACTCATATTAACATTACAAATAAATGAAATCAAGGTGAAAATATTATTTTTCTACTTCAGTGTTAATCTGTCTTGCTTATTGGAAAATATTCCAGATCTTAGACAATCGTTACAGGTAGTCAGTGGCCCGAAAGTCTGACAACTCGTATTTTCAAGGGAGGCAGTTAGGTAGTTAGGCAGTTGCTCCATGTTACATACCGGTATTCAGCTGTAGCCGGTTAGACTGGAAGCAAACCCCAACATAAAGGGTGTAAAACACCTCTTAACGAAGCCGAAGGGCACTGGTTCTCCCTGTCATTGCGATCATTTTTTTATTCTACATTATACCTGGGAACCTTCTAGTTACGGAGATATGAGGGGTCACAGTTCAAACTTTTTGACAAGTATTTTTTTAAATACAAGTTTTTAATGTAAAATTATTACTTTAAACACCTCTACGACCCCCGTACTATTCAATCCGTCCACTAGCACAATGTTTTGAGTGCGTTACATTGAGTTCTACCACAAAACATGATTTTACACCCCCCAAAAAAAATGTCGTTTCCCAGCAATAATTTTGCGTAAAGTTACTTAGTTTCATTTGGTAGAGAAAATTTGCCCGGTGGAGCCATATGAATTTTATTATCTTTGCTTAGGTACTTTTTGAGTCGTCCTCTTTATTATGCATTTTGACCTTTGTCGTATGTATGGACGATGTGCTGGTGTCTAGTTAAAATGTAAAAATTATACTTGACTAGGATAAAAGTGAGATACCACAACTGAAAAGGCTAAAATAAAAACTTTTTTACAATATTTGCCACTTTTAGTGTTTTATGGAAGTCGGTTTTTTTTTTTTTGTAAAAAAGTTTTTATTATTAATACATGTGATATAAGTGAAGTCATATATCATGCTAATACTTTTTATAATTAGACAGACTGAAAACACTCATGATATGATAAATGCCTCCTTCTCCTTCCAAACCTCTCGACCTTGTGCGATCTCTGGTCATTGTTGTCCCACAAACACTACCTTTGCCGCTATTGTACATTATATATATTGCATAAACATAAGAAGTTAATGTGGCTATACCATGTTTTCATAATAAAGTAAACAATCATAGCCATAGTATACAAACTGTCTCAATATTGGTAGAACATGTTAACCTAATTCTGAAAAAAAAAAAACTCAAGTTCCTTTTTGAGCAATTGCGTAAATAATGCCTAGCCTTCGTACATACCTCATCATCATCTGCCTAGCCTTTTCCCAAACTCTCTTGGGGTCGGCTTCCAGTCTAACCGGATGCAGCTGAGTACGAGTATTTTACATGAAGCGACTGCCTATTTGACCTCCACAACCCAGTAACTGGGTAATACGATACCCCTTGGTAAGACTGGATGTCAGACTTTTTTTTGGCTTCTGACTACTCGTAACGACTGTCAAAGATCTACAAATGACAGCCGGGACCAACGGCTTAACGTGCTTTCCGAGGCACGGTACGTCTACGCCTTCGTACATACCTATAGGCTATGAAAGATATTGGAGGATACTACCCTCAAATAAATATATCAAAATGAAAAAAGTGTTCCAATAAATACTCCTAGACTTTCCATGTTATTAAAACATTTCACGCGTCACCCCACAGTTTGGCCGCGGCTTCAAGTGGAATCAATAGAGATGCTTTTCGTATTCCGTATCACGTAGAATCAATTTAAGAACTCCTGCTGCGGGTCAACGGATATTTATGAAGATAACTTCGATTTATAGAGATTGCTTTGCGTTCTTTACACCACCGAGCAAAGTTATGGCGCAGCGGTGTTGCTTTAAGTGTTCGATAAGATATCTTACCACAAATGAGTCTTGGGTTCTATTTATTTTAGAGGTCATTGGAGGTGAGTCTGTTAAATGGCACTTGTGTGTAGTTGGTTTCAATTTTAAGATTAGTTCTTGTACCTATTTGGCGTTATATTTCAGATTAATTTTCAAAGTGGGTCTGAGAAATATACGGCTCTCAAGTTTTGGACGTACATAGCAGTAAGTTACTTCAAGAGTCGTGAAGTAAAATTAAATTAATCTTATTGACACCACACAAGTTGGTTATCAAACAACCTTGAAAAATACAATGAGTGAAGTCAGAAGAGTACAGAGGTAGAAGTAGCCGTGGACCCCTAACTAGGCTCAGCCTGTATCTTGGTGGCCCAATATCAGCGGTAAAGGCAGATTGAATTCGAATGTTTAGTCTGACACAAGTGAAGTGTCACACTTTCAATCGGTGAGACGATTGAAATATTTTCCTTTATTTACAGCTTTTGTTTAGTTTATTGATAGAAATCTAGTGTACATCCAGCAGAATCTCATATTGGACATCCCTGTATTTGTACTTGTACTTCAAACGTTTGAACCAAACAAAACCTTGGAACTTTGAACTTTTTATGTCTTGTACTATACCAATGTCGACTTGTTCTCTACATGTAACAAGTTAAATGTCTAATGTCTGCAATTTATAGGCATCTGCAACTAATACGATGTTGACTAGAATAAGTACAAAGAAGTTGTTTCGCTGTCAGCGTCTCAAATGTTTCGTGATTTTCCTCTTAAAATGTACTTATTTCTTACATGTATTTTCTTTGGTATAAGCTTTTCAACTTTCTGTTGTACTGTTGGCTTGTTATTTTACTTTGGTGTTTAGTGTGGACCCTTCTTGTACCCTGTCCGTGTACATATTTGTGCTCCGCCTGAGAGTGAAGTACTTTAAAGTTTCTGGGGTTTATGTGATCTGAACCGGAATTTTTCGTTGGGCTCCTTCAGTTATGAATCGAGCTACACGAAAACTGACAAATACGTGCACTGCTTGGATAGGTCCATTCAGTTCTGTGTGTTTTTTTTCTTTAAATTACTATCTCGGACACAAATGTGCATGGTCCTCAAATAAATTAAATCAGATTATGTCTGGACTTTGAAAGTGACATCTGAGTTGGTTTCGGCTATTGTCAAGTACCAAACACAAGCGTCATCTTGTTTTAAAAAATCCGCCCGGGTGCGAATCGGACTTGCACGTAAAGGGTTTCATAGCACCAAACAATGTAATAAAAATATTTTGAACGCTCATTTTTAAGTAAATTTGCACTATCGTAAAACAAAAATTTGTTTTTCATTGTGTGTTAATGAAAAACAATAAATATATATCATATCTTATTCAAACTAATTTTCGTTTATTTTTTATAACGCAAATGTGGAGGTGTTACGTTCAGAATTATTATGTTAAACTAATAATACCATGTTTATTAATGACTACTTCCAGGAAATAAAAGGATTTATAGCTTAATCTGGTTAGTTACTATATTAAGCTTTTACGTGATTATTGAATAATTACGTCACGTGGAATCTAATTCACGTTTTATATACAATATTAATATATCCTTGAAGGCAAGGCTTCTTTATTAATAGTTGATATTTTATAGCTTTTCACTCAAGTAGCTTAATCTAGGCTTAGTATCTTCAGTTAACCTTGAAAGATAAACTGAAGTAACTCAAAATATTTATCAGTAAGAAAAAAAATATTGAAAAACCCATAGATATGAATTTCGGCCATAAATAAATAGATAAGGAATCAAACGTTATTCTTCTAATTTCTAACAAGTTATCGAAGACTAAAGGCACCGCATTATAAAGTAACTCTGCACACAAAACAAAAATAAACGACCCCTTCAAAATTAAAATTAACTCTTTAATCTTTATAGGCGTTTCCCCTAACATCGGTTTACATTTATTTCCCCAATTTCCATCAAAGAGAAAACGGGGAGAGCCCTCGAAGAAAATCTGCCAGTAAAAGAGTCGTGTGCAAATTTAATAATACATGTTTCGGCAGATTTCCTCACTCACATAATGCACTTTGTGATGTCACTTTTTCCGATGTTTGGCTCCCCTCGGCAAATGTATTAGTTTTGCATCGGTACTTATTTGTCAAATGTTAAAAATGCAATAGTGTTTCAGTCCGTACGGTTATTTGTTGATTTATCACGGCTTAAACACTGAGCCAAATTGGTGGATTTTTTTAAATGGTTTTATCTTTTATTTTAATGAAATTCGACGGCATCGGCACGTCTACTAATATTATAGAAAAGTCATTTTATTTTGTTAAAAAAATCAAACCGTTTGTTTTCGGATAGGAAATCATCAAATGACCCCTCCCGCTCTGGGCGGAGCGGAGGGGAGTGTCAGACTTGTACTAACTAAAACCCATCTATGTTCCTTCTTAGCCCTTTGTGTTCTAGGGCATTATTTTATATTACACACTAAACAGCATTATTAATTAGGGTATCTCTTTCGAACAGTCCCGCAGCCCTGGCAGGCATCGATCCTATCGGACCCCTTGTGATTCGCTGAAATCTCGTTGAGGCGCGCGTGGAACAAGAACGCGCCGTCGATACGGCCTGTCGTCATAAGACGGACGGATGGTGAGCTAGCCTATTACCCACCGTCCACAGGCCCGCGCCTACGGTGGCCGGGCGTTACTGGGTGGCCCCCGACGCCCGGGGCGTCTCCCGCAGTGGCTGGCACGTGAGGCTCTCTCCCTCTTCCGCCACCTCCCTCGCTAGCATGACTGCTTCGCAAAAGGAGGCGACGGCTTCCCATTCCCTCTCGCTCCGGACCATGAATTGAACCAGCGCCGGACGCGAGAAGTCGCCGCTGCCAAGCGCAGCTACGAGGACACGGCGGTCAAAAAAAAACCAACCCCTAATGTTGTGTTGAAGTTTTCAACACATCGGACCGGTAGCGTATTGCCAAACTGTATACTGACCCAGACACCCGTAGTCTGTACTGAACATCATCATAAATCGTGCTCATTAAAATCACAAATAAATTGGAGCAAAGTGCATACGAGATCAGAGCAATCTGAGAAGGTATGCATTTTGCTCGCAACAAATTGGAGCAAAGTACATACGAGCTCAGAGCAATCTGATAATGTATGCATTTTGCTCGCTTGTATGTAAAGCAAACTGTGACACCTCGAAACATTTTATATACGCTTATAAAGCATAGTCGACGTAGCCCCGCTACGCGGGGTTCCTATTTCTGTCTGCAGGGTTTACAGTAACCTAACATGAAGGGGAAGTTATAATTGTGAGAATAGTATTGAATAATCAATTTACAAAATTTTCTTATGCTATCGTGGTGAACATCGATCAGGTCACTGCAGCTGTTTAAGATTTTACACATTCGTGGTATTGGTGAGTTAGCACCTAGGACAGTTCTACGCAAGGGTGGGTAAAGCGGGGTGATGTATAATATATTGATTCAGACACCATCTGAATAGGTATACAGTTTGCTCTTCAACTACAAAGGCAAACTGCGATCAAACTCAGAGCAACCCCGGTCTGGGTCAGTATACAGTTTGGCAATACGCGGACCGGTTATTATCATGACAGTTAAGGTCCGTGGGTGAAACTCGCGTATGGCATGTCTTTCCCTCAAAAATTGTGTCGCTCCTTCTACCAAACATCCTGTATATCGAAAATTCCCAAATGTACGCAGACGACATCGAGTGAAAAGCACTAGTGTCTAATAAATAACACTTTAGCATCGGGTGTTAGTGTATTAGAGGGGGAATGTCCAGATGTTTCACGATAATAAAGCACGTAGTGGGTGAAAAGTAATTTGTTGGAGTACAATGAAAGTTTCGAAGTATTCTTTTTTGCATGTTCCCGCTGTGAAATTAATTGAGATATTGTTAGGGAAGGGTAGTTGATTATAATGTAGGGACATAATCAATATTACGACTCGTTCACGACCTTTGATGATGTGACTTTGTAAGCGGTTTGACACGTGCGTCCTTAATTTGTTTAAGACAGTTACAAATTAGCGTATATTCGGTGCGTATAGCGCTTTTTGCCCCATGCGTTGCCGCTCACCCCACACAAACACACCAAAATAAGTGCGTGTACGCGCGTTTGCTGTAACGAAGCGCAAAACATAGAGCGCGTGTCACGTAAGCCGATACGCATATACGCGAGAAAAAATACGCTATTCTGAAACCACTCTTTTAATTCGCGAGAGTTCTGTCGCGCTGTGGTCTTTTGGTCGGTACTTTATGGCATGCTTTTAACAGTTATTAATTTCAGTTTTTACCGTAGTCTTTATCACAAGTCACAACACGCATGTCGCTTGAGAATTTAGTTCGTCGTCAAGCGGTTACTGTGTTCATTGTAGATACGGTAATAGAGGGTTACTAGTCGGCTTAATTGCTATGTCAAATGCTGACCTACTAGAGCATTGTTGACAGCTAGGATTTAAACAGCTATTGATTGAGATATTGTATGCTAGTGTATATATATGTTAACGTTCAATTTAAACCTTTCTTAAAATATTATAAATGCCAACGTAACTGTCACCTTTCTGTTTGTCGGTTACGTATTACCTACCCGATCTAAATGTATGAGATAGCAAATGATGTCTTCATGATTATCAATTTTAGTACCATGGAGAAACTTATTTATTTTGATGGTCTGTATTATCCCTTAAACATATGTGACCTATACATGTGACTTTTTTGGTTCTTGTTGTATAAAAGCAATAGCAGAAAAGTAGTTCAAATTTATTTATTTTCCGATCTTACCCTTACAAAATCGTAATTAATCACTTCTACTACTAACTTTTGTAAGACATTACTTTTTTTCCTGCAACATTGCTTTTTTCCTTTTTTTTGCAACTCATCCTTAATATTAGTGGTAAAACGTTGAGGGATGTGCGATGGGCTCAGCATTATTACAATCTATTTACCAAACCTCAGCCTCCCCTGTATTTCACCACGGTTTTATGGGACACGAAGAGGGATGCCCAAAAAACGCTTATGGTGGATTACCATAAGCGTTATTATACTTAGTACCGCTCTGGTGATTTGGTGATCAAAGTACATAATCCTGTTACTCCTGTTAGTATCTCAGGTAGATGCCAGTATCCAAACTCATGCCACATCATTTACCTACTTGCAAAAGAATGTAAAGTCCTGTTTCTCAAATTAACATAATAGCTATTTATGCAACTGTTACGTTATGGACGGTCTTTAAATACGAGTGCCATTTTTCGGTACAAGCGTAGCGCGTACCGAAATAGGTGGGCACGAGTTATTAAAATACCAATAACGTACAGTTGCATACAAGATTTTATCTACGAAGGAAGGAATGAAACACAGATATAGACAAAAAAGTATTTTTAATAGAAACTTAACTACACACTGACTATTGTCTTCATAACATTTCTCATATACATGTCTTGATTTCTAGTAGTAAATTATTTGAAGCCCCAACTGCTCTATTTGTTATATCTGGTGGAGTATTTTCCATATCACTTGATGTAATCTTAATGTATCATTAATAGCGAAACGGGAAGGTCTTGCAACCGAAATAGTGACTACAGCCTTGCTATTGGCGATACAATTTTAAATTCAGACACTCAAGTTGCCACAGCCTTTGAAAATTTCTTTGCGGATATTCCTGTATCGACTACCAAATCCCTAAACTCATCACCTGCTGCTGCCGAGTCTTTACTTAAGGAAAGCGTTCCAGCCTGTAATTCCGAATTTAATTTTCAATATGTCACTTGTGAAGATGTAATTAAAACTTTTCACACCTTAAATGTTAAAAAGACCGCCGATCTATGGGGTCATTCCGTGGACGTTGCCAAGTCCATTATAAACATTGTAGCTCCTTCTTTAGCTGTAATATTTAACGATTGTATTGACCGTGGTGAGTTTCCTGATTTAATGAAAAATAGTAAAATAATACCATTGTTCAAATCGGGTAGTACATCAGACCCCACTAATTATAGACCCATTTCAGTACTACCCACATTTAGTAAAATTTTTGAAAAGCTAATTTTAGAACAAATGCAACGTTTTTTTAATAAACATAAGTTATTACATAATAAACAGTTCGGATTTACAAGGGGTCGTTCAACTACTGATGCAGGTATTGAACTTTTAGGCCACATTTATAATGCATGGGAGGACAAATGCGATGCTTTGGGCATCTTTTGCGATTTGTCTAAGGCTTTCGATTGCGTTCTTCATGAAACATTAATCAGAAAACTACACCACTACGGAATCCGTAACGCCTCTCTGGATCTTCTTACTTCGTATTTGAGTGATAGGATTCAGAGAGTTGATGTTAATGGAAAAAGATCTCCCGGATCCGTTGTAAGAATGGGGGTACCCCAGGGCTCAATTCTTGGCCCATTTTTGTTTCTTATTTATATAAATGACTTTACCTTACCTCATAAAGGATAATCATGACATAGTTTTGTTTGCAGATGACACTTCTCTTTTATTTAAACTCAAACGTCAGCAGATAGTTACGGACGAGGTTAATAACGCCCTGGCAAAAGTCGTTAATTGGTTTAATGTTAATAATCTACTCCTAAATGAGAAAAAACCAAATGTATTAAGTTTACGATACCCCATGTAAGACAAGTAGAAACTAGGGTACTAATCAAGGATGAAGAGTTGAAACCGGAAGATAGCACAGTGTTCTTGGGCATAACTCTGGATGCCAAGCTTCAGTGGGGCCCGCATATAGATAAATTGTCAAAAAAACTTAGCTCTGCAGCATACGCCGTTAGGAAAAATCGTGGTTTGACTGATTTAGAGACAGCCCGTTTAGTTTACTTTAGTTATTTCCATAGCGTGATGTCGTACGGTATTCTCTTGTGGGGCAATGCCGCCGATATTCAGACAATATTTGTTTTGCAAAAAAGGGCAATTCGTTCAATTTATAAATTAAGTCCCAGATACTCCCTCAGAGAAAAATTTAAAGAGATTGATATTCTTACTGTGCCCACATAAAAATTTTAATTTGTTTAAAAAATACAGTGATATCCACAACGTAAATACGAGGAACAAACACAAATTTGTTGTTCCTGAAACGAGGCTCAAAAAAGTAGGGGGAACGTTTAGATGCCAATGTATACGTTTTTATAATAAGCTTCCGAGCCATATTCAAGCACTAAGCCTAAATAAATTCAAATCGTTTATAAAACGGAAGCTATGCCTGAAAGCCTACTATCATGTTAATCACTATCTCGAAGATAAAAAGGCTTGGGATTAAACTGCTCCAATGAAATTTGCTCTGTGAATGTCGAAATTTCGGACTTTGCTTGTTCATTGTTGATTCCTTATTTTATATACTGTGACATTTTTTTTTTTTTTTTTACCATATTTTTTTACAGTTTTTATTTTTATTTTATTATTTTAAGTGACATTTACCGATGTGACATGAATACTTATTTCAGTATTTTTTTTATTTTTTTTTACTTTATATTTAATTATTTTTATGTGACATTTACTGATTTGACATGCATATTTACTTTTTTATTATTATTGTGACATTTATTGATATTCGTGATTTGTAAAATTAATTTCGTAAATTATTATTAATTACATTTAATTATTGTGAATGTGAGGACCATGCAGGTCACATTATTTTTCTCCCACCACTATCTGGCAGTTTGAGTACTTTAAGCGACCTACCCAAATGTCCTTTCTTTGGTATTGTTCGTCGTTTCGTTGAGCTCCTTAAGTTATAAGTCGAGCTACACGATAACTGACAAATGCTTGCACTGACTGGACAGGTCCACTCAAATCTGTGTGGTTCTTTCTTCAAAAGACCATTTCAGATACTAATCTGCATAGTCCTCATGTAAATTGAGCAATGTCTGGACTTTAAAAGAGTAACAAGTTAACAGGGAACCTCTGAGTTTGTTTCGGCTGTTTCTTCTCAGAGTAGTCAGGTACGAAACACCGGCCCCATATAGCTTAAAAAAAAAATGACGTGTGAAAGTGTTTGTAAAAACCTACTTGCAAAATAAACATCATTTATCATTTATCATGTTGAAGACATTTTTAGTAAAAATTGGAATAAAATTTCACCCAGATTTTTTTTCCCGCGTCCACTTCTTTTTTATTTAGTCTTTAATAAGTATAAGGCAAAGATCTTGTAGCCGCAACAGCCAAATAGTATACGATACTTTTGTTCTAAACTTGTTCCATTTTTAAAAACATCAATTACATTGTCTCGATTTCGAAGTAATATTATAGGTACGAGGCTGTATGTTGTAACAAACTTGCTTATTCCTTGATGAAAGGAGTAAACAGATTTATACATTAAAAAAGTAATTAGGGGAAAATGAATTTAATAAATGATGAAATGAAAAATACAATAAATTAGTACAAAAGTGAAGGGCAGGTTAACCGAGAACGTTTTAAATATCTCCGCAAATCTCTGAGCGTGATAGTAACTGAAGACAAACTTGCAGTCGTAGAAAGCTGGCTTGATTAAGATGAGCTTGACCACGACGAACTTGATGCAGGGCGATTTGGTAGGACCCACCAGCAGACACGTACCGCCCAATGCCAGGCTCGTCAGCTCGAAGAGCAGCTTCCAGCAGACAGGTAATGAGCCCCAGTGCCAGGCTCGTCAGTTCGCAAAGCAGCTTCCAGCAGACAGTTAGCAACAGCCACGGCAACACTAAACGAAGGCCGCTCTTTGACTCCACCAGGCTGTGCTCAAAACTCAAGATATGACAGATCTTGACTCCAAACTAGACTTAGCTGTTTTATTGATTTTAGACTATACTGATTTCTCGTGTCCAGACTGAACCGACTCTTAACTCCAGACTAGAACCAGGGCATCCGTCAGAAATCCCTTTTATACCCTGATCTTCCGTTTCTTTTCTTCCAATTTTCTTTTTCAGATTCAAAACTGCTGCGCTCTAGTAAGACGCAACCTGCCAGTATTAAAAACAGCCAGTAACAATGGTCAAAAACCCTGCACATAATATTTTTAGAAATATAACTCAGAATATCTTTACACAGCAATTATTCGCTATTAAATATAAAATACAATAATTGAACTCACGAATTGATAATAATTTTTAGTAATAATATATATAATCTTAATGAAAACTTCTTAAAGAGTTTGGCTGGTAACAATCAAAAATAAAAGTAAATGACATCTGACAAATATGCTTGAAGTAAACATGTCACAACAAAGGATTAGAAAATATTTATAAAAATGAAATAAAAATATGAATATGGATGATTAAGTGTGAGTATAAAGTATCTGTAGTAAGCAGATACTATATTTCCCCAACGACCCCGAGAAAATTTTTGGCCTAGAACAAAAATTTTGGTAAGGTTAAAGTATTACAGCATTCACAAAACTTTCATAACTCATTCAAACATACCGACATCTTACGAAGTTAGGCCAGGTAGGATTCACATTCAATGATCACTACTCCACCTGATAAATCAATAACAGTAGGCTTATTTTTGGAGTTGTAATCCGCTCGCGTCTAAAACCCATAATAAGATGAAAAATAATAATAAGGGATCCACCCCAATCAACTTTTAGAGTTGAAGATTAGCGAAGGCTTATTTTAAGGAAGTCGCAACCCGCTTCAGTCAACTTTTAGAGTTGAAGATTAGCGAAGGCTTATTTTAAGGAAGTCGCAACCCGCTTCAATCAACTTTTAGAGTTGAAGATTAGCGAAGGCTTATTTTAAGGAAGTCGCAACCCGCTTCAATCAACTTTTAGAGTTGATAAGAAAATAGTTATACCAACTTATAGTACAGTTAGTATAATAGAAGGTTAGATAACTTGTACCTAAAAGCACTTCAAAGAGTTATCTGATAAGAACAGATATAGAAGAAGATTAAAAATAATCTTTTAATGGTTTAAGAACCAATGAATGAACAAAGAAAATAAAAACTTAAGAGTTTAAATAGACCGAATAAAACTCTACAGTTAGAAGAAGGGAAGAGGAAGATGAGTCATGAGTAAGTATAAGATAAAACAGTTAAAAATAAAGTAGATAAAATTAAAAGGGAGAGAGAGAGTCAAGAGAGTCTGAGTTATTATTAAGAAGGACGCAAACAGCGCCAATAATAGTTCGAGCCCACGACACTAAACCTTTTTTGATGAGATTCATAGAAGATATAGATAAATATATGAATTAAGTGTTTAAGAGTATAAGTAGAGATTTAGTGATGTAATATGATGAAAATATGATGAAAATAGTTACCAAATATAATCTCTTGTGGAAGTTGTTTTAGAATTTAGGGAATATGTTTAAGATCAAGACTTGATTTTGCGTTAGGCGCCAAAATGTAACAAACTTGCTTATTCCTTGATGAAAGGAGTAAACAGATTTATACATTAAAAAAGTAATTAGGGGAAAATGAATTTAATAAATGATGAAATGAAAAATACAATAAATTAGTACAAAAGTGAAGGGCAGGTTAACCGAGAACGTTTTAAATATCTTCGCAAATCTCTGAGCGTGATAGTAACTGAAGACAAACTTGCAGTCGTAGAAAGCTGGCTTGATTAAGATGAGCTTGACCACGACGAACTTGATGCAGGGCGATTTGGTAGGACCCACCAGCAGACACGTACCGCCCAATGCCAGGCTCGTCAGCTCGAAGAGCAGCTTCCAGCAGACAGGTAATGAGCCCCAGTGCCAGGCTCGTCAGTTCGCAAAGCAGCTTCCAGCAGACAGTTAGCAACAGCCACGGCAACACTAAACGAAGGCCGCTCTTTGACTCCACCAGGCTGTGCTCAAAACTCAAGATATGACAGATCTTGACTCCAAACTAGACTTAGCTGTTTTATTGATTTTAGACTATACTGATTTCTCGTGTCCAGACTGAACCGACTCTTAACTCCAGACTAGAACCAGGGCATCCGTCAGAAATCCCTTTTATACCCTGATCTTCCGTTTCTTTTCTTCCAATTTTCTTTTTCAGATTCAAAACTGCTGCGCTCTAGTAAGACGCAACCTGCCAGTATTAAAAACAGCCAGTAACAATGGTCAAAAACCCTGCACATAATATTTTTAGAAATATAACTCAGAATATCTTTACACAGCAATTATTCGCTATTAAATATAAAATACAATAATTGAACTCACGAATTGATAATAATTTTTAGTAATAATATATATAATCTTAATGAAAACTTCTTAAAGAGTTTGGCTGGTAACAATCAAAAATAAAAGTAAATGACATCTGACAAATATGCTTGAAGTAAACATGTCACAACAAAGGATTAGAAAATATTTATAAAAATGAAATAAAAATATGAATATGGATGATTAAGTGTGAGTATAAAGTATCTGTAGTAAGCAGATACTATAATGTTCAGAATGTCTTTGCTTGTGTTTTAGAATAATTTATGACGATTCGCATAATGCAACTTGTGCCGTTATGGGTACCTATCATAATGAAACCGCTGTCAATTTCGTAATTCGAATATAACGAAACCGAAGTAGATAAAATCAGTTACTAAGTAATAAAACGTTACTAAATAGTTCCAAAAAGAAACACAAATCACTATCATACAAATAATACACACATCGTCATCATCGTACATCATCGTACAATAATGCTACATCTTATCGGATTTCCACATCTTAGCGGCTAAACAGACTTGGATGAATTTTGGCACAGGCCATGACTTTTATTTTCAGTGGGATAATTTCTAACAGAAACATGCGTGAAGAAGCGGACTAAAGCTAATCTCAAACAACATAATATCACTCCAACATTTTCAGCTTTTCCAGTAGATAGGTACGTTTACCACAACCAATAAGCAACCAAATCTAATACCCAAAATTTTCCCCACACTACAGCACCCACAAAGTAATATATTTTTATTTGTAAATACACAACTAGACACCTGAGCCCTTGTAGTGACGACAGCACCGAACAAAGCGGACAAGTGAACGCCATTACTCTTAGCGAAAATATTCCTCTCCTCAAATTTGGTAAGGGAACAAATGCTCTTAGCAATGCGGTACGGTGATGTACGCCGCCGGCCCCCTGAATTTTTCATTCCCTTGTGGCTCGACAACTAAGCATTACGAAAATTGCGTCATATTTCTTTTCTAACACATACTGAAGGGGAATAGTTCGAGGAATGCTCCCTTTACGGAGTTGGTGGGACCTTAGTGATGTTAATTGGGTTTGTAAGTTGTGGAGAGTGATGTCAGTGATGGCTAATGGGAGGATATGTATAAACAAATAAAGAATTAATTTGTAAAAAAAAATCATTTTTAAAAATGAACGTAAAGATATACTGTAGTAAGACTTAAAATGTTGTTGAAAAATAAATAATAACAATTGTATGTACATATTATAATGCATAATGATCCCTGGTATTATTTTATTTCCTATTAAATTACGAAGTGATTTATAGTAAAAACCAAAGAACAAAAATTAAATGCAACTTGTTTTAGAAATATCACAGTGACTTAACTTAAAAGTTTGGATTAAGGTCATCATTTTCTCGTCTTGAAAACAGCTTTTCCTTTGAGGAGTAGGTACAACTCTATGTTGATCCGCGTCGGCTAATTCTATAAGGAAAAAATAGTAACATCAATCTTAATAAAACCTTAATACTCTATCTAGTTAGTCACGAGGCAACGGAGACGTAAACAAGGTTCCATAGTCTATTTTTAACGTTTAAAAGTAAATTACTCAAGTATTGTTAAGAAGTTATCTGAAAGTTCCATTTGTGCAATAAGACCGGTTATCGTAAGTACATCATTTATATCTAGCCGGCCTCATGATAGTTAGGCAAAAGGTTGGCCTAACAAAACAATCGGCTGCAAGTCTAACAAAGTGTAGCTGAATAGCAGTATTTTAGATGGCATGCGACTGCCTATCTAACCTTCACAACCCGGTTGTTACTGGTTAATACGATGCCCCTTGGTAAGACTGGTAGTCAGACTTTCAGGCCACGGACAACATGTAAAGTTTGTCAAAGACAGATCTACAAATGACAGCAGGGACCAATAACTTAACGTTCTTTTCGTGGCACGGAGGAAACCCGGTGTGGAACGGGTGGTCACAAATTCTCAGACTAGAAGACCTAGGCAAGCGTGGTGTATGGTATAAACGCGGCTTACGACGTCAAAATCATATCTAATTCTAATTAGTTACTGCTCAACTAAGCCTTACTGCTTGAATTGCTCAGATTCGAATTCATGACCACTCGCACGCAAGCCCGACTAGCAATAACCGTTTACCTGAAAAAAAAAAGCGTGAGCCCTGTTAAGTAGTTTAAAACACACTTCAGTACATTTTACAACTCTATTTACCCTACACGCAATAACAAGAGCGTGTGCCGTGTTTTATACCTAATTAAAAAAATATTCCAGTTACTGGTCCCGCATTATGATCCCTCCGGCTTGCGTTGGCATATTATACAAAAATACAAATCTGAATAATATAATAAAATAGATCTGTTTGTCTGCAGAGTATTTTCTTTTGTCTTGATACTTATTAATACGGTATAAGTAATAATATTATACGATTATGCCGCTCAAGACTTGGTACCGCATAAATTATTATAATCCGCCTGTATATTTTGTATTTCTGCGTAGGCCGTCGTTTTGTCAATATTAATGGTTGGCGTAGTGTGGTTGTGATAATAAATAGTTACTGATAGTTACCTTGTTGTCTTTTTGATGTGACTGCATTTTTCTTCGTGGTTTTGATTAAAATTCATTAAGGTAAGTCAAAAAAAAATCAAAAGTCAAAAAATTCCTTACATTTTTTGCAATTTTCAGGTTAATGTCAGGTTGTATGTTAGTTCAAGTATGATTCGCGACCGAAGCAAATATGCTTTACTGAGTTAAAATTATCAATAAAGCACTCTTAAGTTCGTTTAATCCTGTGGAATGACTATTTCAAGAAAAAGCTGAATGTTGCGGGGTTCTATGACGTTTCCACCTAAAAGAAAAATCACCGCAACTTCGATATGGTTTGGACAACCGGGACTATTTTTTTTTCAGAGAATGTACTAAATTAGTTGTAATGTTAAAACACTGTGGTGAAACCGATTAACACTGTGGTGATACCACGCAGAATCTTGCAAAGAAGCACATTGTGACGCACTGCGTTGAAACTCTGTGGAAAAAGTAAAAAAAAAAAAACAAAATCATACCTGCAGCAGAAAAAACGAAATGTGTAAAATAGTGGGTAATTAAAACTATTTTCACATGAAATTTCATGAGCCAAACCGCGGGAAAAATCTAGTGGAACTTTATTATGATATTTGCGTTCATATCACTTACGTCGATATGAAGTAGAGCTGCCTGAAGTTTACGCGTCAGCTGAAATTATAGAGGAGGCCGGGTTCCTGGTATTACGGTAACTTTGCAGACTCGAAATTACGAAATTATTTCGTGGTTTTAACGAAAAACATACTTTTACATCATTACTAACCATGGTTACTAACACTAGGGGATAATCATTTTTTTTTTCTGTCGGGTAGATTATTGAAAAGTATTGGACACGTATTTTTTTCCTTTTTTCACGTGGTCATAAAATTACGGAAATATTTGGAGTTGAAATGGCGCATGACGTCACGAGTATGTAATTTTTATACCTACTTGTGACGTAGTAAGCCCCCACTCTAATGAGCTTTAACTAAGTAATTTTTGATATTTTGATAAAACAAAAAATACGTCTCTAATATTTTTGTATTATCTGTCTGACGGACAAAATAGAATTTCGTTTTCTTTACCCAGTCTTTACCCCTCCGTTTAAAACTATATGTTTTCGAAAAAAAAACACACATTAAAACACGTTTTCTTGAAGGTGTATTAATAAAGGTACAACAGAAGTTAAGCGTTTGTTTTAAGGATTTTTCATTTCTAAAACAAGACAACTAAGAATAGTTAGATGACTTAGGTCTTGAATTAATTCCTCTGCGTACATACAGGGAGTCCCTGGATAAAATGCACAAACGAAAATGGGTTAAATTAGACCATTCTATATCTACAAAAAAATTGAAACAAAAATGTGTTATTTATTTTGAAAAAATCAGACAAACATTTCCAAAGGAGATGTTTCATTTTCGGCCATAACATGTACATTTATTGAAAAAGAGGAAATAATACCAGGAACTTGGGAAAAATATTCTTTCGTAAATTTAAGCCTGATTTGCTGTGCACAAAAAGTAATAGTTTTTCAATTATTGCCCCATTCTATTCAACATGGCGTCTTCCAGTTTGCAGTTTGCTTTCGTTCTGAAATCATGTCACACAAAAACATAATATAACCTCGACGTTAAATTATGAAAAGTATGTGTTTTTGTACTTAATTATTATTATTGGTCTCTTAGACATAATTTTCAACTAATTATAAGCAAGTGTGGTGATTTCATCGTTAAAAACTATATAATAGGTACTACTTTTTTGGAGTGTGCTTCTGAACGAAAAATTCAAAATGACATTTTGTTCTGACAAGTGACAAAACCCATCAGTGTCCGTCAGTCAGTCTCGTTCGTCTCGTACTGTCTAACATTTTATGAAAACAGAGAACAAAACAAATACGAAAGCATCGAAAAAAATCAGTTCTGATAAACAATTATTATCAAATAACAATTTCTAGGTTATATAAACGTCATCTCTACAACCTGTCATGGCTGTCATAACTCTCGCGACAAATGTCAAACATTTTTAATTTTTATTATGTGCATAAAAACCATCTATTACTATTTAAAAAATGTTACTTTATTCTATTCAGGGGATTGTTTCCCACCTTTCCTGAAAGGTACAGGTCATGGCCGGAGTCCCATACAAAAATGAAACATCTCCTTTCATCAGATAAGCGGCCTTTTTACTTGATAACTGTTTTTAAAGGGTTTTTTTTTTATTTGCAACATCAATTCAGCATTATTGTTTTTATTTAAAGGCAATTTACACGATTAATAAAAAAATAAATTATGTCTTATACAAAGGAGTTTTTAATGAGGCAGGATAATAATTAAGTTAGTCTTTTTTGTCGATGATTAATGGTCTAGTTTGACCCAATTTCGTTTGTGGACTTTATGGAAACACTATATAGAAGTTTCAGATTTTCACACACTTATCCACCTGAAAGGATCACCTCTAACAGAGGAAGAACGCTTGTAATTTAAGGTATCTCAATACCCAGTTTTTAACATACTTCTACAGAAATGAAATTTTATTTTTCCTGCCTCAAAACAAAATCCTCTTTAAAAGCAAAGTACCTTTAGAAGGGAACTCGAGTGAAATCGAGCTTCTAAAGTAAAGTTGGCTGAGAAACGTCAAGTTCATTTCTCAAGGACTGTTGCTTGACATCTTGGGGACCTTGCATGAAAATATAATCACTTAGTAGGAACAGGAAGAATAAGAAGTACATATACAAAACATGTATTTTATTTCTAATTTAAGAAAGGACGTGGTGAGGGTTTTCAGTCGGTAAATATCCTAACTAATATTATAAATGTGAAAGTAAGTTTGTTTGTTATATACGCTTTCACGCGAAAGCTATTCAAACCAATCATCATGAAACTTTGTACACATATTCTTGGAGGTATTAGAAGTAACATAGGCTATATATCACCACGCTACGACTAATATATAATAGGAGCGGAGCAGCAATGGAAAGTGTTGCGCAAACGGGGAAAATGTGACGCAGACGAAGTTGCGCGGGACAGCTAGTATTCTATAATTATCGTGTGGCTAGTGGGGTTAGTTAGTGTGTTATCCTGGTGTCACAGTTTTTGTGCCGTCCATGAGCCTTCAACTTGGCTATACATGCCGTCGAGGAATATTTTTCAGGCCTTCTGGTTTGCTCACGATGTCCTTCACCGAAGTAAATGAAAATTATACAATACGCAGATGGATCCAAAAAATCAGAGGTGTATGTCTTGGGTTCGAACTTGATACCTGTAAAATCGGTATATTGGTCGCTAGAACGTTTAATTTAGTTTGGTTACGGCTTTACAGTTATTTATTTATGTACACACACAACACTTAACAGGACAATACATTAAGATACAAGAGCACAAAGGTACTGTTTATTTCAAAAGAAATATCTTCCAGCTGCAAACCTGCGAGTGGAAAGATGGATTAGAAATGTAGACACAGTTTGTAGAAAAGATAGAACAGGAAAAAAATAATAAGAGCTTAAAACAAACTTAATACCTATACAAGATAAACATTATGTACAAATAAATACTCGTAAAAATAAAAATTTACGTAAAAATATACCTATAATGTATATCAGAATATTACAGTATAGAGGAAAGGTAATTTTCTTTGACTTGCTTTTTAAAGAGACATAAAGTTTTAGATTCTCGAATGTTAGGCGGAAGTGAGTTCCATAGACGTACTGCGTGAACGGAGAAGGAGTAGGAATAGAATTCAGGTTAAATTTTTTGTCTTTCTAAGTAAATAATAAAAAAAAAAGTTGATAATTATCGGGCATTTTATATTATTTTACTTTTCCTATTTTAACTGCAACATCCTTGAAAACGCTATCTTAAGGAACTGATAAACTTGAACATTCTATTGTAATGGAACGACAACCATAAATAATTTTTAAATCTGGCCGCACTGGAGGAAAGAAAGAAAGAAAAAATATTTATTTGTCGCAGAGACATGACGTGCATACAAAATTAAAAAATAAAATATACATGCAGCACATAACAAACATTTATAAAAACTACAAAACACTGAATAACGAAGCGTTTATTTAACATCAATATTTTTTTTTCCTTAGCCTTTGTTGTCCCACTGCTGGGCAAAGGCGTCTATATTATGCTCTAATATAATCATCACAAGTAAATTACTCTGTTTATCAGCGCCTGTAAAAGCAGCAATGCTCTCTTTGCAATCACAGCAAGAAAGTTCGTTAAATTATTGAAAGTCACACGCCAAACGAAAACACGCAAAAAAAAATGCAGTAAAAATAAACGAACACCGATACTTCAGTAACCATGGCAACGTATGAAGTTCATTCACACTCCTCATCGGTTTGCCACTAATAAATAAGAGCTCATCAATAAGTGAGGCTTCTCGGTATCTTCGGGAACGGCGTTCATTCGTCAATGTACACTGCGGGCTTTTTCTTACGCAGGTATTCACTTATTTATAGAATATTTATGTAGTGTTTTAGGTATTCAAGGATAGAACATTATGTAGGGTTTTGGTAGTATTGTTGTAAATAGGCTTTTACTGAACTAATGTAATGAAGAACTGATAAATGTTGTATCATTGATCAAGGGGTAAGATTCGAATATTTTTTGGCGCTTGAGACTGGCATTAAATAGCCGTAAGTTGAACTCTTTATTTTCCATGGTTGAAAATGTTTTGGTATCATAAGCGACTAGGTATTAACTAGCCCTGCTTCCTAATCAAAGCGATGACCTGAGCGTTCACGCAAAAACACGATCGTTGCAATCATTGGTCATTAATTTGTTTTGCCAAAGCGACCACGCATTCATGCACAATGTTCGCTTTGTTTAGAACGCCAAGGTCCAACGGTCCAAGGCCGATAGGCAAATTACTTATAGCCATGTTAATAAACACTTTGGTGTTAGATCATTCAAATACCAAAATTTTAATCAAGAAACACATTCCCTCCACAAATTCTTCGTCTCGTCATACGTCCACAAACCACACAAATGTAAAACATTCATACAAAAAATACATTATTCATAAAATAAAGATGTACATCAAAAAATGGAAGCTGGCATAAAGCGTTTTTCAGAAAGGATGTACTGTAAACACTACCCCTGGTCGGGGGGAAATGTTCCATGAAATTACCCCTAGCATTTCGCTAGCAATGAAACTCGTTTTCCACCGGACAATTCCGACTTTATCCGCTGAAGCTATCTCGGCAATTGTATAACTAGATAATGATAATACGTGACTTCTAGTCCGTGTAATGTGTTTTTTTCTTGTTTGTGAAAATATTGCCGGGAAGGATAAAAGAAAAGTAGGGCTTTTATACACTTTCAATCAAGAATGGCTGGACCTGCATGGTGGATTATGGACCACTCTCTCACATAGACACAGGCCATCTCAGCCTCAATACCAGCAGTCGGATCATTATAGGTGAATATAATAGTACAAAGGTACATAGTACATACTACAAAGGGTATTAGCAGTATCGATTGATCGCCGTCTAATTGTTTAAAGCTGCTGCTATTAACAGCTACGACCATTTGGCACTATTTAAAACAACCACAATTTTGGACTGACCTCCTATGTATCAGGCTGCATCGAAAGTAAATATTTTGGTTTCCAAATGTTGTAATCGTACACTTGCTTGCCTGAACACAAGCTTAGCTTTAAAGTTAAATTCAACAAACCAAATCAATAGTTGCACGCAAAATACTCAACTAAAACAGATTGTTTTAATTAGAACAAGATGAATGTGAAAAGTTTCCTTGTCACAATTCAACGGTAAGTTATCGCAGGTTTCGATAGAACGTACAGGATTCAGCTGAGTCCTGGCAGAAGTTCAAAATAAAGGTATCTATGCAAAATAATGCTGACTTGAAACTTTTAGACGAATATACGAGTAATTATGAAATATAGGAACTATTTTTAAACCTAAAACCTGGTTGTTTTAGTAATACACGTTTCCTGACCCGGTTTTTAAGATTTTATTCACATGTATTTCTTGCCAAAATTTAATCAAAATGCTATACAACAGTAGTACTTTCGAATTTACCTGCGTTAACGTTTACGTTGTGTGTTTGCGAGCAGCATTGCACATTCTAAATCTAAACTTAGCATCATCAAAAACACATCATATTGATATAAGTACACTAACAATATAGATACTCAAAGTAGTCTTAGTGTACCTAAATCCTTTCTAGGCTTGAACCTATAACTCAAGTTGCGACCGATAAAGGCAATCACTGTTCTCAAACCATGTGCAGGTAAGGTACCTATCAATCCTAAAAACATATTTTTTTATGTAATAAAATAACGCCGTTCAATGTTTGACATATTTCTTCATTTAATAAAGAAAATGTCAATAATTTGACATTAAACCATCATTATTGTCATTACAAATCCACTGTCGCTTGAGGATTATAGCTAAATCTCGACAAGATCATTTCTCGTTAATTTCTATGAAGATATCTTACAGCGGATATTAAGTCAGCGATAACAGAAGAAGATAGTATCGAATTAACGTGACCTACATAAATAAGTAGGTCACAATCACGACTCAATTATTTATTATTCACTTCATTTTTCTTCCACCCTTTACTGAAATTAATAACGATTCCATTATTATTCCTACCGCAAAATGTATTTATCTAAAACAAAACAACTAAGAAATATCTCGGAAGACAGATATTTCCATTGGCCCCGGAATAAATTACAAACTCACTTAATTTTGTGTTGTTTGGTAATCCCCACAATAATTTCTTTCAAGGCCTTCATTTCAATCTGGGGGAACTCAGTAACATTGAGGATTAGATATGATTTACGAGACTAGAGGAATTATTAAGAAATAATGAGTATTACCGAAGAAATCCTCGTCTTTATTAATAGATAAATAGGAGTTATCTTGGCATAAACGTAAAAAAATGGGAGGCATATTTTTAAATACAGGGATTTTTATTTTTACCGGGTATCACGCGTCAGGGTCAGATTTCGGCCGAACAGCTGAAATATTTTGTAAGAAGTATATATTTTAATTTATGCTAAGGAAAAAAAGTCAGGTTTCCTAATAAAGAATTCTGTCCACTATATCGTGCTAGAAACGTATCGGGTAGATAAATATTCTTTGTACTGAAAAGACAAAGAATATTTATCTGACGTGACGGTGACGGAACGGAACGGTCTAGAAGGCATAGACTCATAGTTTACTTTTAAAAACGAAGAATATAGGGTTCAAACGAATATGATAACCGTTCTAAACCCGTTCTAACCGGGTATGATACGCTGTTACTACGTTGCATTAAATAAATTGAATCGGGGGCGTCGGCCACAGGTGCCTCACTACTTAGGGGCCTCAGCCATGGACCCGTTCTAGTGGGCATAGTAGTCCGTGTCACAGTACTTTCGGTGCCTGAAACAAAGCACAACCATGGTATGGTACGGTGTAGTGGGCAGACTCATTTATAAATTATACAGAAAATGAGAGAGGGAAATAGGTCCTCTGATAAGGAAAATATTCGAGTCAGAAAACTAAATAATCTGAAGGAAAACTATTGTAATTTAGAATAGACGTGTCTGAAAAAATGTGCCACGTTCCGTACTTGTGCCCTCTGCAAAAACAGCCAAATCAAAATGTAAATATTTTATTTCATATAGGCCTATATTGGCACTTTTAAAGCGTTGAAAAAAGGGGACGGTTCGGGCTGGTCGTTTCCTATGGAGAAAAACTGGCAAGATCCTCTATGGTTACTCTTTTAATCAGTAACCCATTCTCTCTCTCAGAGAGGATGCTTGTGACCGAGGAAATTTTTGCTGAATGTGCAATTATACTACTTTTAACACCGCCTTCTTCGAAATATACATTTGACACTTAATTGGTGCTAATTACCAACCAAAAGTTAACACTATCATATTATTCTATCATAACATTAATCGAAGCATCAATCAAAGATCAAGACCCCGATCACGTCAATCCATTTCCTGCGATAAATCATCGAGAATTGCATTTCATTAGTACGAGGAAGCGCCCTGCAAGTTGTTGTGACAGAATCATAGATGGCGTGACAGACGTAATCGACTATCAACTGGCAACACCGTCTGACAGCAGCTGTCATGTTGGAAAGCGAGGGAAACAGGTACGTGGCTGTGTCAGTCGTCTTTTGTTTGGTTTACTCGGCTCAACATTCTTGATTGACTAACTGGATGTTTCTGTTTCGAAAGAAGTTGTAATTTCTTAGGCCAACTTGCATTATAAATCTCTAGTAATGTAAAAAGCATCACTTCGTCTCTGCCAACATTGATAAATATAAAATGATATTTAAAAACCTATGAGGCCTATGTCCAGCAGTGGACGTCTTTCGGCCGAAATGATGATGATGAATGATATTTAAAATCATAAATCTACGTTTTGAATACGTTTAACGACAAAAGCATTTAATGATTTGTGGTGCACTTACTTCTTTTAGCCATCATACAACGCAGATTTCGAAAAGAATCTAAAATCCTGAACTCTGAAGATTAAAAATATACATACCTCTTGGGAATAAATCTAGTTATGCATTTGAAAGGTAAAAATGGTAGCAATTTTAACAAAATCAAATCTTTTCATCGTATAATTGCACCAAATTCAAAACCCTTAATAGAAAACAATGCACCACAATAAAGAAACAAAAACACTATTTTAACAACTTAAATCAACACGAAAATGCACGCCATTAGTATCCGTGAGTTACAGTTAATATGCCAGCAAATCAGAAATAAAGTGGGTATGTTGAAGGCAAAGTTTACGAACTTGTTCTTAGTTCGAGCCGCAAATCAACTTAACTAGCGCACGGTACTACACACTACTTTAAACTACGTAGCTCGATCGATTCGAAATTTCTAATTTAACTGCCTCTAAGCATCGCTTGATTACAAATATTTGTGATAATGTTTAGATTACTGTTTATTCATGTATGAGGTACTAGTTAATTACCAGAATATTATATATTTTGTGGTTCATAAAACCACATGATACCATCATCAGCCTCCTACCTTTTGTGCCTTCCTTCTCTCCTGGTCTGCGCGAGCCTCAGCCAGGTCTTCCCCGCAAGCTTCTGAGGGTCATCTACTCATCTAGATGTTGGTCTGGCAATATTTCTCCTACAATCCTTCAATGATCATTCAGAGAGGGCTCCTTGTCATCATCAGGTTTTGCCACCCATCTCAACAGTTAAATTGCTACCTGCAATTCAACTTCCTGGACTAAAGTCAAGAACTAAATCCTACGTCGGAGCTCTGAGATACGGACTTGGGCTTTTAACGATGGGCCTAATATGGCGCGCTCCATAGCCCGTTGTGCAATCTTCACTTTGTAGTAAGCGTCCATGTTTGGGCCCCAAATGTCATAAAGTTCATGTCGATCCCATAAATCTAACACACTATACACTATACTTACAATATATTTTGAACGTTTTTGCTGATAGAATGGATCTCTTTCAGTCACAATTACTTTATCGGATAAAATTACTCTAAAATAAAAGTCAGTTTTATTTGAAAACTTATTAAACAAGATTTTATAATATTCGCTTGTTAGAGAATGGATCGTGACTTCGTTAAAGATAAGCGAAATCCAGGTTTATTTTTTTACTTTTTAATAAGCCATTTAGCATTGTTTTAAAACTCAATTTCGTTTTATTTTTCTAGCATAAGTTTTGCCATCAGTAATGACAAAATATTTTTATTAGTAAAGTATGGAGAATGATGATAAATGACTCTAGTTTCTATACTTATGTACGTTTATAAAAAAAGGTAACTACTATAATTGAAAGGAATCGTCGAAAAATCTAAAGGTGTTTTATTACAAATCATTTTTATTATCATTCATTTTAAGCAGCGATAACAGCGTACTGATGATGATTGCCGACAGGCTCGACTGTCCATACATACGACGCTGCAGTGACTTGCACGTCACCTGCAGTCGTCGGCTGTCTACATAAATTGTGACAGGTGTAATGTTTATTTCTTATTTTAGTTTGTATGGTTAATTGTGTGTCGTGTATTATTTGTTATTATTGAATTTTTGTGTATTTTTATGTATTGAATTATGAGTCCTTGTCACTTTAATGAATAAATGAAATTAATTAATTAATAACCTAGTGGTGTGACCGTTGGACTGCAAAGTCAAAGGTCTAAAGCTAAAAACGAAGATACGCATATCTGATTTTTTGGATTCATGTATTGAATAATAATTATCACTTGCTTCGGTGAAGTAAAACAACGTGAGGAAACCAGCAATGCCTGAGAGATATTTCTCAACGGCATGTACGGCTAAGTCAGAGGCCAATGGCCAGTATAAAAACTCAGACTACAGGTTACGCACTAAGCATACGATAAAGTAGAAGATTCTTCATAATTATTAATTTATGACACAAAATCACACATCGGTAATCTTACATCCATAACCCAAAAACATCCTCAAAACATTTAACGAAAAATATATACAAGCAAACAATACACACTCGTTTCCAAGTAACAACTCCGTAGCTCAAGCTTGCTAATTGAGTAATTCCTTTAAGACGTTCGTTATGATTATCAACTAGGACAGACTCCCGGGGGTGAAACTTTGCGAAGTACTTAGCACTTCTCTTCTGAATACGTGTGATATGTAGGTGCCTACGCTGCGGTATGAGGCGCGCAACATAGATGTGTGAAGATACTTTGAAAGGCGCAATGAAAGAATTTTTTTTTATTTTTTTTATTTCTTCTCCCCAAGTTTCATTCCATGAGAAAGCCTTTGTCCAGTAGAGGGACAGTAAAGGCTACAAAAAAGCAACTTCTGGAATTCCTAACGTATAACAAACTAGTTGTCCCGCGCAACTTCGTCTGCGTCACATTCTCCCCGTTTTCGCAACATTTTTCATTGCTACTCCGCTTCTATTGGTCATAGCGATGACATGCCTATGTCCTTCCCCAGGTTGAAATCTATCTTCTTGCCAAATTTCATTAAGATCCGATCAGCCGTTTAGTCGTGAAAAGGTAACAAACAAACATACAAACAAACAAACAGAGTGACTTTCGCATTTATAATATTAGTATGGATTAAAAGAAATGTGTTTTTTTTCCCCAAAGGGTTAAACTGAGAACACACATTCAACCAGATGTGTTTAAGTATCTTAGGAAAAACCTGCGTATGTTAAATCTATAAGAGTTGCCAACGACAATTTTTATCCTATCTGCACGCGTAGCATGACCGCCGTAGAAACGGGCTATGTGAACGGAATAATCGACAAACTGGCACATTGTCATTGTCTATCTGTCATTATGTCAATTATTCCGTAGACAAAACTGGTTTCTACAGCGGTCATGCTACGCGTGCTGACCCACACGGGGGGTGAGAATTCGAAAAATCTTTACTCATACTCAAGGGTTCTACAAAATACAATTCCTGTAAGCGCCTATGGATATAATTGTCTAAAGATTTTCCTTGTTACATGATACTAAAATTTCTCTAAAACATGACAAATTCTCGTAATAACACAAAATAAATTTTCTGCGACAAATTCATTAGCATAAACTGTAAACACTCACCAGCACAACGAAAATATTGCAGACAAAACTATCAGCATTAGCTGAGTACATTCACTTCACCCCCATTTTCCGCAGTTGGTCGCTAGTTACAAAGTTATTTCGTAACTTCGAGTTACCAACACAATGACATAAGGGGCGTCGCTTTGAAGCCACTTCCGTTTTCTGCGTAACTGTTATTAGGCAGACGCTCCGCTCAATTTCTATGCCATTTACCAGGAAGGTGGGTAGTTATAGTGTTTCTAGATATCGATATCTGTGTGTGGGATAGCTTTGGGGGTGTTTGGATGGTTAAGTCGTTAGCGGTCTGTGTGATGGTCTGATAATGGGTGCTTGGGGTCTGTGAAGTGCTGTTGCGAGTTCGATTGATAAGACAAACTTCTGTCTGCGTTTAAATTGATTTGCGGTCAGGTCTGGGAGTGTGGTTAATTCTGTCAAGAAAAAGATAAGGCGTTTAACATCGACCTAACTAAACACATTTTCAGTAGGTGATTGGTTGGTTTGTTTTAAAAGTGACATGTATATTAATTAATGTTTATTAAATTTTGATGGCACGGTTGGCGCAATGGTTGAGCGATCGACTTCTGTGCTGCGTGTCGCGGGTTCGATCCTCGCACGGATCAAATATTTATATGGCCTACAGATAGTTGCTCCGGGGTCTGGTAGTTTGTGTATATGAGATTAAATGTTTGTAATCGCACCAACGATACAGGAGAAATTCCTAGTGTGGGGTAAGGTTTACTAAAATAAAATAATGTTAGTAGAAGAAAAAAAAAACTAGCTTAATTGATGGATAGGAATTTGACCTGCAGTGGATTAATAATAATATTTAATACATTAAAGCAAACTGAAACACGTTGGCAAAATACCTATGAAATAATATATTTCAATAAATAACTAAAAACCAGTCTCCAAATCAAATAATAAGTGCGAGCTCAGACCGCGTGGCGCCTTGAGGCTTGAGGTTCCACACCCTGTTTCCATAAACATAAGAGCCAGCGATAAATCTTCAGTACTGGTACATCTTACATTGGAAGCTCTTGTGATACCAATAGACGCAGTGTTGTTGTTAGAGCACGTTGGCAAGTTAGGGAGATTGTAGATTGGTGTAACGCAAGATAAGGGACGGGATGCAAGAAAGGGGGTGAAGTTACACACACACTAATAATTCATCCTCTTTCTTGCATCCTTTAAAATGTACACGTTTTTCAATCTAAAAATAAAAAAGCAACTTCATACTAAGAGCTAGATTGACACGTTGGACGGCCAATAAAAGGCTAGCTCTCTGGTCACGTGAATATAGTCGACCAACCGCTTGGCGATATCCCCAAAGACTAAGCGGTATGTTACACGTATTTCATACATGAAAACAACCATGTAGGTAGGTATAGTTTATGATTTTGGGGCCTTTTTTTACGGATGTGAAATCTTCAAATGACCCCTCCCGCTCTGGGCGGGAGCGGAAGGGAGTGTCAGACTTGTACTGTCTAAAGCCTATCCTTGTTTCTTCTTTGCCCTTTGTGTTCCAGGGCCACGGTATATCTTTCGAACAGTCCAGTCCGCAGCCCATGATTTTAAGGCCTTTGTTAACTTTTGGAACTACTAGAATAATGTTTATATTTTTTTCATAATTAACTTACTTATAATCCTATTAATATTATAAGACTACCCTAGGGGCTAGCAGAAGCGTTTGCATTAAAAAATAACCATAAGAGAGTAAAGTCGGTAATGCGATGGTGGGCCGTTATATTAAGTTACGGGTTACGGCTCATATTTCCTGGTATAATATCCGCTAACATTGAAGGGATCGTTTCATTTTCGAGTTAAACAAGTGAAGGTTTTCTCACAGATAGTTTTATGGCTCATATAAAAATATTGCTTATGAAATGACCGACTACAAATATAATAATTCTTTTACGAACATTGAAAAACTGATAGCTTCCTTTCTGTTGAATCTTGACAAAAGAAAACGTTATTTCCTATTTGGGATTAACCTACATATGGCTTTTTCCTTATGTTTATTATAGACCTGAATGTTATTTTTGTATGGCCTCAGGTGAACCGACTAGCAATCTTTCGGAAACATTTATTAGCTACTTATCGGTGACACTTTGTTTAGAACAAACAATACCAAAGAAAGCACATTTGAGTAGGTCACAATATGTACTAAATATGTCAAACAATCATTATCAAATGTCCTAGTGATTGTGCTATAGTGTAATACAATTTTAGCATTTGAGATTAGAGTTGATATAACTGTTATGTTGTCATATTGTATCTGAAATCTTGATTTTCTTCTTACCCAAATATCTTGCCTTTTAAAGTCAATTTTAAACACATTAGTCCATCTAGTTGCCAATTTTCGGTGATGTGGGGCAGTGCATTGTCATTGAACCTCAGTTTTTTTTTCTTTTTTTCTGGCATCGCCTCGTTGTCCAGTTGGTGTAAGTCCACCTTAAGCTTGGCATTCGTCCGAGGCGAGAGGCGCCGCGCAGCGCCACTTGTCGTCACAGCACACATGTCGTGAGACGGTTGCATCGCCACTCATGCTGTGATTAGTGCTGTAATGTCTTCTTGTAATGTCTTCTTATCGAAATTGTCTATCGTAAAACTATTACTATAATTAATACTGCTGAGTACTTAGATGGATACAGAAGTATGGTAGCAGAAAACATGTTGTGTCGACCTCAAATACATTAGGATTAGGGCAGCAGAATTATGATGATGTTTATCGTAGACGCCGATATAATAATATGTACATACATGGTTAGAAAACGGAGTTCATTGATTAAGTTTGTTTATTTGAAGTTACATTAGAGCTAAGCTAAATTAGGATTAGAGCTGCAGAATGATGATGATGTTTATCGTACACGCTGGTATATGTACATACATGGTTAGAAAACGGAGTTCATTGATTATGTTTGTTTATTTGAAGTCACTTTACAGCTAAGCTAAATTAGGATTAGAGCTGCAGAATGATGATAATGTTTATCGTACACGCTTGTATATGTTACAAGGTTAGAAAACGGAGTTCATTGATTTAGTTTGTTTATTTGAAGTCACTTTACAGCTAGTTAACTTAGAAAGATCTCTCTCAGATTAAATAAATCTCATAAGAATTTTCTTAATTAAAATCACTCAATTACAGAAAAAGGTAAACAGCGCATCTTTACTACTTCAAGTCAATAAACAAAATCAATCGGAACCCCTAAACACTCTTCTTAATTGCACGAAACCCTCTTACTTTCGAGCCAATACATCGGAGAACAAGGTTACATTGTAAACCGTAATCGTAAATCTAAATATCGATAAAAGTGTAACATTTGATAGGGGATCACTAGTGTAGTCCCCGAGCGGTAATGCAACTGTATCCAATTCGTTATCGGATCCGACTTGGATTTGTCGCCGTCTCAACTCACAATGGTAAATTTTCGATGTGGTTACAATACTGTTGTGTGGAATTGAATGTGTCTATCGAAAATTATTTGTTGGTCTACGTTATGGAGGGGTTGCAGTGTGACGTAAAAGATGAAATTAAAAAGTCCA
The DNA here is from genome assembly GCA_963082945.1 of Cerastis leucographa. Lineage (NCBI taxonomy): Eukaryota > Metazoa > Arthropoda > Insecta > Lepidoptera > Noctuidae > Cerastis > Cerastis leucographa. Next base: position 9,784,176 of record OY720361.1, read on the forward strand.
AGATGAAAAAGAAAAAAGCAATGTAGGTACGTTATAGGTAGGTCACTACAGTAATTGTACACTGTAAGTACAGTACTACAGTAAGTTACTATGGACGAAGTCAAAAAAGTCAGTGTAAATCTTGGTAATTTTTTTTTTGCCAGTGAATCGTTTTTTTTTTTTTATAAAAAAACGTTATTCTGCCCTATGATTTATTAATTAATATTTTTTATTATTATTTATTGAACAGTCCGTGGTTTCTTTACTTTAGAATGAACAACTCAAAAATGGATTCTTACTCGTTATTACCTTATCAATTACTGCTGGCCACGGCCTCCTCTCTATGAGAGGTTGTGAGTTCTACCACGCGGGCTCATTGCGATTTGGCCACATGTTTTCCAATTTTTGTTTCTAGGCCATGACGTTTCCCTCACGATTTATTCCTTCATTTTTTTTTAGAGCAGTTGTGATTAAATAAATAACATGCAACTTATGCGCCTGTCATAGTTTTAAACCCGAATTACGAATTGTGGATCGTCCACGATTCGTAAGTCGTGTCCAAAATTTGGATAATTATCATCATCTGCCTAGCCTTTTCCAAATTATGTTGGGGTCGGCTTCTAGTGTAACTGGAAACAGCTGAATACCAGTATTTTACATGGAGCGACTGCCTATCTGACCTCCACAACCCAGTTAGTACTGGGTTATACGATAGCCTGTGGTATTAATACAAACTTCCCATCATTTATGCGCCATCCAATGTAATACAAGTAAAACCTGTATTTAATAAATAAGAAAAACAAATCACAAAAGATAATAAAAGCATGACCGGTCTCCGATGCTCATCTAAAACCGCAACGCAAAAAAAACAATACGAAAGCTCTGATTCAACACTGTAATTTCGATCAACATTTTTCACATGAACAACAGAGACCCGATTACCGAATGAATTCGTTAAAATTTACATCGCAAATACTGAACATTAATTTCATTAGTAAACAGTATTAATCTCAGTAGCAGTATATAATAACTACGTTATATTTACTCTGTAATTGCCTCCGGGTGTGCTTGTAATTACACAGATAGTTATTGGCTTTGGTTAATTAATCGATAAACTTATCGGTTTAATGATGTACACCTCTATTGTTGTCTTTTTTGCTGTTGACGGTTTACATGGACTATATCTATTTTAATGTGGGTATCGATTGGAGTGATTGATTGAAAAGATTTTCATTTTTTTTTAATAGTGAATGTTTTCAGTTTACTTCACAGTGTCATTTTGATAAGCTTGCAGATACATGAATAGTGGGCATTTCTGAAACATTTTACGCAATGGAATGATTATACAGTATGTTAGTTTAAACGAGGGACATATTCAAACCCATAATAGTACATGCTAACATGATACTAATAAAAATATAAACAAAAAAAACACTGATAAATAACAGACTTAACCATACCAAAATTTTCGCAAATGACACGCAACGTGTATACACCCTTGCGCTAGCGACTTAACACTAAACAAAACACTAAACTATCGCAGAACATGTGAGCGGGGCAATGACTCTTAGGTATAATCCATTTTCCCCTCATACTTTAAACTTACCTGGCTTAGGACAGTCCAAAATATCTAGGCACTAAACAAAACATTAAAAATTCTTCTATATACGTTATAGGTTTTTTACATATTTGGGACGAGAATCGAATACTGAATACCCTCCCTCAATGTGTTCCTCGTTTAACCTAACATACTGTATAAAACTGACCAACTTGACTTTAATATTATACCAACTTTTTGAAAAAAAACACAATAATCTTTAAGATTACCTTTCAAACTAACCTTAAACATAAAAAAATCACAAAAAGCAAATTGGCTATTGCCTATTGTTCTATAATGAAAATCTAAACAAAACACATGAAGGTAAATAGGTACATAGCCACACAATAAAACAACCGCACAACATTTCCTCGGACGGCCCGTGTAATTTCTTTAAAACAATGCTTTCTTATCTCACAATAGCCAACAAAAGGCGTCGAAAAGGGGAGCTGTCCTAATGGCACACAATTTCAGATTAATTTTTTTTCGTGTGACCTCATGATAAAAGTTTCCAAGGCAATAACAAAAAGCCCTACCTTAATGTAACCGGTAAAAATTTTAATGTAAAGAGCGTTGAAAGGTTACGTAAGGTAAAGACGCCACCGAAGCTAATGCTTAACGTTCAGAAATGACACAAAGCAAAAAAAAAACTCCGTAAAAAGACACCGAAGTCAGTAAATTTTTGATATAGGGAGGTACGCTTAAGGATTCCGCAGAAAGTTTCGGTCAAGGGCTGTATAGCTTTACGACTTACGGCAAAGGTTCGGAAAATTGTAAAAGTAAACGCGGTGAATATCAATAAAATTAGTTTTATGTCGCCAATGCGAGAAGCGGAAACTTTCTCAATCATTTTATCGAATCAGATGCGTGTGTAAGGGGAACATTTTAGGTAATATGTTTAGTGAGTTGGCTATTCAATCTGGGAGTACTATGACATACTTGAAATGTATTAGACGCGACTCTCTAAGGCTTTGAAACACGTTACTTCGTGACGTTATTAGAGTAGCTGGAATTATTCCAGACTAACGTTTTCACGGTTGCTTAAATAGCTTCACATTTCCTTTTCAAATTATTACCTTTGTAAAGTGAACCTTCAAAGTATATTGTAGGAGATTTCACATTAGAATAACATCGTAGCTTATTAGTTGAATGATTTAAAATCATGAAATTAATGTTCCCATTAATGAATACCCAGCATCTTTCGTAGCACAAGGTGCAACCGACTGGCCATACAACACTTACTGGCACCTAATTTGTACCACATATATAATCATAAAAATTTACATAGGAAGTTTTTCATTACAAACATTTGATCTAAAAATTATATCTACCTACACCGTCCCACTTGAAAACATACTAAATTTTTATCGCAACTTCTCAGCCAAAACTAGTGCCCTCCACTTAATTTATGCGCGATTACCCCATCACGCCGGCCTATAGAAACTTTGTTTACGGCCACCATATCTTAACTTACCTATGTTTACGGAGGGTACGCTTCGTACTGGCATAGAATGAGAATGTGTAGATGCGATATTGGCTGCCTGTCTGAGTATCAATGCCTACAATTTCAGGGTGGGAGAAATGTTAGCAGCTATACCATTTTCATAGTATTTTTAGCATTATGATCACATGAACACTAATGTACGGCTGATCTAAATAATACCTACCTTGACATAACATCACGCCTGTAATTCCAAAGTGTTAAGCAGAGGTGTGCCCCTACTAGTACCTACCAACATTTTACCAGTTTCGTTAAGTGCCATGTAATAGGCGGCGACACTATTACCATCAACATAAATCCAAACTTCGTGTTGTACACGGAGTTTAATAGGCATAATATAATGTAAGATCGTTGTAGCACCCGATGATTCGTAAAGAGCCTAATGGCAATCGCCTTTAAAATGTTTCTTATTTCTTCGTGATATAATTGCTATTTATTTTAAATAGAACAAACTGTATCTATGTTTGTGGTGTACGCCATCTGCTTCGTCGTCTGCCTAGCCTTTCCCCAACTATGTTGGTATCGGTTTTCAGTTTATCACGTGTCATGCTATCTGTTCGATTATTCCAACATCGGCAAGTACGTTCAGTAATGCGCGACCGCAGATTGTAGTAGGTTACAACAATGGCGATAATCTAGGTGACAAATTAAACGAGTTTCCCTTCTACACAATTTTCTTAATCTTTGGTATCAGGTAGAGAAATTTAGGGGAACTATACTATCATTAATCCCAGGAGACAATGTAGTTAACGATGACCCACTTTATCTATATTTCTTGGGGCCACTAGCTCCCAGCGCGATTAGTCGCTTTGATATTAGACGGGATATTAGGTTTAGGTCTGTTCTATTGTTCTTTATGATGATGGTTATTTTGATACAGTAAGACTGTTTTCTTGGCAAAAAAATGGACCGGTTGAAATATTTCGATAGGGCGATTTGTGGCTCAAATAAAGATGAATCAGCTAGGATAAGAGCAGTGGTGACCGACCGTTTATGTTATTTATTTCATCACCACTCTTAAACGGAGAAGAATCAAAATGACTAACATGTAACATCTTCCAACCCGGACTGGGGCCACTTTCTTGTACAACGAGGAGGTCTGTGTCCCAGCAGTGAGAATATTTTAGAATGTTTTTTTTTTTTTTAAATGAAGCAATTTATGTCTTAAATAAAGAGTAGGTACGTAGTTGGCCCCAGCATTCGATAGTCACGACGCGCCACGTTCACGTAAAAATCTTACCAATTCCGAGTACAACATAGTGACTGAGAGTATTTTTTAATTGCTTTCGACGGGGGTGCAGTTCAATCCCACGGGATATTTTTTCGATTCGCCAATAAAATTTGGGTTGGCGGTGACGGGTTCCTGGTTGTTTTCCTCGTCAAATATCATTCTGAGGTATACTTTTACTACGTCTTGTGACAAAATTTGTGTCACAAAATATTTACAAATAATAAACCGAAAAAAACTGATTCTGGATTGTGTGTGGAGTACATTATCTGTCAAAGTTTAAGTAGCCTACCTCCAGTCAAGTTGGTTTAACCTCACTTTAAACACCATCATCGCCCCAATCCTTTTCCAAACTACGTTGGGATCGGCTTCCATTCTAACCGTGAAATACTGAATACTAGTATTTTACATGGAGCGACTGCCTATCTGACGTCCACAACCCAGTCTATACTGGGTAATACGATATTCTTTGATAAAACTGGTTGTCTTACCAAAGGGACAACCAGTCAGAATCACTCACTCATTCGTTTCAATCGTATTGGCAATTCAAAATGCCGTACTCTTCGCAAGTTATTCAGGCGCTACGACGAATAATAAAGGCCCTACCTCACTGTTTCAATTTACATGGCAAATCTGCTGCGTTGTGTAAACAAGCGTTAATAATTAACATTTTAGTACGCAAGTGTATTATTAACGTATTTCCGCGTGTTATTAAGATGTCTACGATTTATTAATACCGCGTTTAAGGGAAAATTATCAAGTTGTTTCCGGCCTTGATTAGTTTATGAATTTTATATGGTGTTTGTTGCGTGGTTTGAAGGTTTTAACTTTTTGTAAAAGGGTTTTATAAGTGTGGCGGGTTCTTAAGATTTTGAAAGTAAGTTTATTGGACTATTTTATTCATTATGAATTTATTAGTTGCTAGTGATCCCGCCCCGCTTCACAAGGTTTTTACGACTTGACAAAACAATTTATATTGCTATGATTATCATTCCAGCCGAAAGACGTGCACTGCTGGAGATAGGCTTTCCCAAGTGTCACATTGACCGGTCCCGTGCGATACGCATCCAGCAGATCTCCGCAACCTTCACCAGGTCATCGGTCCACCTAGTGGGAGCCCTTCCAACGCAACGTCTTCCGATTCGCGGTCGCCACTCCAGAAATTTTCCCATCATTTTAATGTTATAAAAATATAATACCTACATTATAAATCCTTTATTGTGCTTTTGTCCGCAGCCATTTGGAGTACGCCTCACAAGTGTGGAACCCTATTTATAATATTTATATAGACAGAATTGAATGAATTCAAAAACGGTTCCTACGTTTCTGGCAGTACAAAACTAGGAAATATACTCCCAATTATGGAGCGCGGTGCAGGAGATTTCATATTTTGCCATTGTATGAGCGCAGACGCATTGCTGATACTTATTTAAAATAGCAAATGGAACTGTAGATTGCCCTGAGCTGTTAGGTAGTTTAGGATTGGTCACACACAGCAAAACGTTTCGCAAACCCAGTTTGTTGCATGTCCCACACTCCAAATCCGCGTACAGGCAGAATTCATTTCTGATCCGTGCGAGCAGAAGTTTTAATAAATTGGCTAGTGAACATGATTTGGACATTTTCAACATCAGTGTTTCTCGGCTCAAGCACTTTTTAGTAAGAAGTTTTTTTACGAGTAAGTGACTTGTTTGTGTCTGAATGTATTTTTAGTTGTTTTTCACTGTACTTTTAGTTTGTAGTTTTTAAGTTTCGTAACTTTTGTTTATAGGTATTTTGTACCTACTTTTTTCGTTTGTTGTTTTTTTTTGTTAGTGAGTTTATCTGCGGAAACTTGTAAATGGCCTTCAAATCCGTATCGTTTAGGAATGTTGTTTTTACTAGCTGTAAGTTTCCCAAATAGCATAAAATAAAATAAAATAAAATAAAATTATGCGCAAATTCAATTAATTATCTAAATAATGGTGAAAAGCTTAAAAAGACACGTGATATGAAACCACTTTATTTATAGGTATAGAGAAAGATGTAGATATTTTATAACTGCAAAGGCAACACTGCAAAAAAAACATCCAAAAGGTATAGATGAACATTTTTTTTTTTTTTGTGAATGGCATCTCGCAGTTCAACCTATGAGGTTGTCGTCTGCTTAACCGGACTATCCTGTGGGTGCCTTTAGAGTAAGGCCTCCAGCCAGGGCATAAAAACTTACAAACTAAGCGACTGCACGCTAAGGGCACCCCCTGTGGGGTACGAACCTCGGCTTAGGGCGTTGCTGGGGGAGGACTGCATGGGGACAGGCTGGATCTGAATGGTATCATTATTTAGGGGCTGATTTAAAACTACTGGCACAGCATCGCGGGCTGGCTCGAGCGAGGGTCGGGGAGGGATAGATGAACAATGTTTTAAATGAAATTTATACTCACGCGGTAATAAATAATTAATATGATACTTAGTGCCTCTTTCAACCCTTTCTAGGCAAGCCACAACTCGAATAATAATCATTCATTATTAAATATGTAGGTTTCATAATGTACTTTTGTTTTGTTCTTAAAAATAAAGTTAGTAAAAAAAAACCTAAAAAAAGAGGACAAAATTCGTATTATATATGTATATCCTATCCAATCCTATTATATATAATTTCTCCTGTATCGTGGGTGCGCTTACAAACATGTAAACTCACATACACAGACAGCCAGACCCGGAACAACTATCTGTAGGCCATATAAATATTTGTTCCGTACGGGTATCGAAACCGCTACACGCAGCGCAACAGTCGATCGCTCAACCACTGGGCCAACCATGCCGTCAAAGTTTAAACGCTTGTAGCTGGTAATTTCACATGAAGCCAACACGTGGGTTTATCACATTCAACATTAGGGGCTGGTATTTAAAAATTCTTTCCAAAAAAAAACAAATCAGTAAAAATCAAATATAATATACAAGAACAGTTTTTTATTAGGTAGCAATGATCATCAACGCCGTGTGAACTTGACCTAACTTCTCATTTTCAATGACTATCGATTTCTTGCTAAGGTCTCCAAGTACCTTTAATTTGATCTTGAATCTTCAGGTGCTTGTCGACAAAAAACTAATCGAATTATCGTTATGGAAAGAAAATAATTTCAATTTCTTTTTACCTTTGCTATTAAAAGAATTTTCTTTGCGTTCTTTTCTTAACGTTAGTGGAAAGGAATTAATTTTTAAAGAACAATAGATCTATACCTAACGTAAACTGATTGGACACGAAGGATATCAATTCTGTTTGTTAATTTTTTTAACAGCTCCATGGCCTTACGCCCGTGATAGAACCTGTGGAAAAATTCGGAGTGTTTTTATATGAGAACGTTTACGTTCACTGCTTGTAATTTCTGATTCAATTACATATCATTATATGATTAGTATTTATTAGGCAAAGAAGCTTCAGAGGAAAAAAATAAACTTCTTAACAAAAATACTTTCCCTTCAAAATAACAGGCGAAAGCAACATTAAATTGATATTAGCTGCAAGTGTAAAGCCATTTTATTTCCCGTACATTAGCTCCTAGTTTTCGCACTTAGAGGTCTCTGAAGAAAAGATTTATTAATGGCGGGGCAGCCACAGGTACACCTCAAGGAATAAAAATAAAACACATTTAAGTGCGGTAAAGATGTAATAAATAACTGATGTTAAATTGACTGCGAAGAGCTTATGGGCCCGAAACTCGAAACAAAAGGGAAATTGGCTTGTTTTCCATTGGTTTTCAACGGGGAAAAGAAAAACGAGTTTAAAGAATTCTATTTAAAGATCTTTGTGATGTGGAGGAAAATATTTTTTTTGGTTTGGTCAATTGAATCTAAACATTAATTGTAACCTAGCACAATATTTTTTTGTTAAAAAAATATTGGAAATATTTGACAGTACCCAAAAATCTACTGCCAAATATTTCAAAGTTTATGTGTTATTTTAATATCTGAACCACGAACTATTATTTGGATTTTTTCGTATAGAACATCTAAATGTCATTAAGATACGAGTTTTGCGGGTCCAACAAATAATATTATATAACAGCATTAACGATGATGCAAAGTCAAAAATGTATCGGATTGAAATAAGTTACTAAAAAGCTTACCTATGTCAGATTTTATTATAAGACAGTCTCAAGAACTGGTCACAATGTTTTGTAGATAAATACATAAAATCAAGCCTGTTATCTCTAAAGGTACAGGCAGAGATGTACCTTATAGTAAACATACATTTCACCAGTTATTGTTGGGTCCCATTTAAAAGATGGCGAGCCTAATGCCATCAACCGGGCAAAAATGCAAAGTCCTTAGCTTCTTTCGAAAAGTCCTGATGGAAAAACCCAATAACAATTTGCTTGACCCGGGAAGTGTACTCTGGAACTCATGCTCAGAAGTCGCGATTGCGACCAGTGGACACACGCGGCAGTGCAAAGAGGCAGTTTATGGATAGACTGAATATGATTTTATTTTCCTTTTTATCATGATAATTATACTTTACAACACCAGTAAAGACTTGTCTAATTGAAAAAAAAAACAAAAATCCGTACCGATATAAACCATGAGTGTTTGATAAATTGAAAAGAGTGTAATGCTTGGGAAAGACTGCGGTAAGTCCATCTGTCATGGCGGGCATAAACTTCGAGGACAGGTACTTTTACCCTTATTTATTTATTCTTATCCCATGAGGAATTCTGAGCACGGATACCCGGTATTAGCTAATTCATTCATGTTTTAAAACGAACGTTTATCTGTGTTCCTTAAGACTACTTATGAAAGTGAAGAATTTTTAAATTCATGGTAAATGTTAAGTGTTTTAAACCAACAAGTTTTTTTTAAACTAGATGTGGCCTGTGTTTCGTGCCTGACTACTTCAAGACCTTTTTAACTAAGCAGATTAGTGTCTGAGATGGTCTTTAAAGAAAGAACCACACAGATTTCAGTGGATCTGTCCAGTCAGTGCAAGCATTTGTCAGTTACTTACTTTACTTTTTTTTTTAAAACGTTGCCCTACACTAGGAATTTCACCTGTACCGTGGGTGCCTTTACAAACATTTTAACTCACATACACAACCATCCAGACCCGGAGCTATCTGTAGGCAGCCAAATAAATATTTGTTCCGTGCGGGGATCGAACCTGCAACAAGCAACGCAGCAGTCGATCGCTCAACCACGGCGCTAAACGAATCGTCTAGCTCGACTTAGAACTCAAGGTAAGTAGATAATGTTTTTAGCGGGGTCACTATAATTTAGTGACTCAACGATCAGTGGTCCACATTGGCCCTGAAACTGAAAAAAACTGGAAGTCATGAGGGAAGGTCTTTGCCTGGCAGTTGGGTGACGCGTTTTTTAACGTAAGGTGTTATCTAAAAAACTATTGCAACAACATATTTGTTTACTTTTCAATTTGAAACTATCACATTTCAAACGATTGCGTAGTTCGGATGTGCATTTATTTGGGAAACTTGTTTCCATCGCCAGAATTAGTTTTGGTACAAAATTCTCGTATTGCTAACAAAACTTTTTAGATAGATTGGTATTATATTTCAATTCAGGATTAATTTAATTTTATGGCAGGACTGCAATCAGTGTTAGGAGTTTCTATTGTTTGTTGCAACCGGATTATACATAGTCGAACTGATGAGATTAGATCTATCCGTGGGAGTTAATGGTATATCTAGCCATCAACGGGGTTCGGCTGGAATAGAGGCTTCAGATAAAATTAAATTAACGATATAAAGATAACCTATACAGGGTAGGAGGGACATAGACAATTAAATGGTTACCACATCGTATTCAAAATCCCAAATAGAGATTTTTCATCGGTAATTTAAAAAAATACAGCTATTCCATACATTTTGATCGTGTTTGAATTGCAGTTTTGTAGGAAACCGACGAAAAATACACCTGTTAAAGTATAAAAAAATAAGAAAGGTTAAAAATGTTTGGACTAGTTTATATCAGTCCCGGAGAGGGTATAGCGAAAAAACTTGAAACTTGTCTAGGTTCTTATACCTATATTTAATTCGTGATATATTATTCATACCATCAAATACCTATAAATGTGAAAAGAATTTGTAGAATATTAATTTGTTGTTATAGTAACAGAAAAGGTGGTAAATAAATGTCTCAACATAATATCCCGAACAATAAGCGTGTACCATAATAAGACGAAGATAAACTAAACTACGTTCAAGGATAAGGATATTTTACGTGATAAGAAAAAAATTATAAATAAAAGATGTGAGTAGAACGTGTGACAGCTCGACTGTAATCTTGAGAAAGGTACTTTACCTTGTATAGACTTTCCAAGGGTAACTCTTACTCAAGACTACAAAAAATACTCCAACTGAAAATCATGACCATGCTGCTGGGTATAGGCCCCTCTTAGCTTGTGCCCAGCTCCACGATCTTGTGCCAGCCTTTTTTTTTTATACGGATGTGAAATCATCAAATGACTTCTCCCGCTCTGGGTGGAGCGGGAGGGAGTGTCAGACTTGTACTGACTAAAACCCATCCATGTTCCTTCTTCGCCCTTTGTGTTCCAGAGCCATGGTATCTCTTTCGAACAATCCCGCAACCCTGGCAGGCATCGGCCCTCTCGGACCCCTTCCGGTTTGCTGACATCTCCTTGAGGCGCGCGTGGAACACGTACGCGCCGTCGACACGGCTTGTCGTCATGAGATGGACGGACGGTGAGCTAGCCCATTACTCACCGCCCACAGGCTCGCGCCTACGGTGGCCGGCGGCCACTGGTTGCCCCCCGACGCCCGGGGCGTCTCCCGCGGCGACTGGGATGTGAGGTTCTCTCACTCTCACGTTCCGCCAAGGAGGCGACGGCTTCCCATTCCCTCTCGCTCCGGACCAGGACCGGACGCGAGAGGTCGCCGCCACCAATCGCCGCTACGAGAACACGGCGGTGCTCAGCCCAAGCGGAGCAGACCTCCACGGTGTGCTCCACCGTGTCCTCAGGCCGATCCTCGCAGTGGTGATACCCGGGCGTTTCCTCCCGCCCGATTCGGTGCAGGAACCTCCCGAAACAACCGTGGCCGGTGAGGACCTGCGTCAGGCGGAAGGTGAGGGCGCCGTGGCGCCTCTCAAGCCACTCCTCAAAGAGGGGATTTATCGCCACTATTGTGGCGTGCCCTGCACGTGGTTGCGATAGTCGCTGTCTCCATGTCGCCATGAGATCGCGCCGGAGGTCTGTCCACTGAGCGACAATTTGCCGCGGCAGCGGAGTTTCCCCCCGGCGTAGTGCGGCGTAGTGAAGGGTTCTGTACCATCCATACTTCCATCCTATCCATATCCATACTAATATTATAAATGCGAATGTCACTCTGTTTGTTTGTATGTTTGTTTGTTTGTTACCTTTTCACGACTAAACAGCTGATCGGATCTTAGTGAAATTTGGCAAGAAGATAGATTTCAACCCGGGGAAGGACATAGGCTATATATCATCACGCTACGACCAATAGGAGCGGAGCAGCTATGAAAAATGTTGCGAAAACGGGGAAAATGTGTCGCAGACGAAGTCGCGCGGGACAGCTAGTTATTTATAATAAAAACGAGCAAAAAAAACATTTTTTTGTATAGGAGCCCCCTTAAATATTTATTTTATTCTGTTTTTAGTATTTGTTGTTATAGCATCAACAGAAATACATAATCTGTAGAAATTTCAACTGGCTACCTAACACGGTTCATGAGATACAGCCTGGTGACAGATGGACGGACGGACAGCGAAGTCTCAGTAATAGGGTCCCGTTTGACCCTTTGGATACGGAACACTAAAAAGGCTAAACGGACCCGAAATCTCCATACAAAACCTTTAAAATTACCGTACTTATTACCCTAAACACGTACACAGAAAAAAACACCAATAAATAAATCTAGGTACACACTACACAGCGTAGGGACTATTTGAAGACCATTTTTCATGATATAGTGAACTTCGCTATTATCATAACGGCTTGAAATGATATAGCGGGCTTGTTTTGACGTACGCTCGGCATCCATAAAATGGAAAAGTTATATTCAGTACTGAACGAACGTGTAAGTAGTATTTTATTTATTGAGTGGAAATTCAAGGATACAATCTTGTAGACGTTTTTGGGAAAATTGTCGGGAATTATTTCATTTCTACGTGAGTCTGTTTTTTGTGTTACATAGGTTTTATGATACAGATAGGGGTTCTAGTTTGTTTGCTACGATATGGCTAACATATGATGAAGCTACAGTAGTTTCATCATCATCAGCATTGATAGTCTTAGTTTCATTCACTGCTAAGCATAGGCGTCCTCGTTGTGCCCGCAAGTCTTAATGAAGCCTTTTCTGTGGTCTAGTACAGTTTTAAATAAATACTAAAGGTAGCTAGCTATCCAGCGTTTAGTCATTACATGTTATATGAAACACGATGGCAAAACAATCTGGTACTTTTCTTGATATACAGGCAGTTGTTTTGTTTTTTTGTCAAATTCAAGGCAGTATCTATGCTAATTTTTTGTCAAATTCAAGGAGGTATCTATGCTAATGATTTTCGTTCCGAATCAATAATAAAATGGGTAGATATTGCCTTTTCTTTTTCTTATTAACGGACATCGGTAAGTGGGAACCACCCGTGTTTTAAACGCGGCCAGTCTGATCCTCGCCCTATAACCGAGCTTTCACACTTACAAACAATGTCAAATGTTTTTTCGATCATATCTTATTCCCTGAGCCACGTTGAGGGGATTTTTTCAGAAATACTGACAAATTTAAACAATTAATTATTAACTAGGTACCGTAATTTAAACTGACTCTTAATGCATTATGTGACAACCTCCTGAATTTTGACGAAGATACAAAACAACACCTTGTATATAAGGAAAAGTTACACCAAAAAAAAAACCATCACAACATACATCGAACTTCACAACTTCTCAATTACCTAAAAATAACTCTGAACCGCCGCTTACATAGTCCTTCACCACTCAATTCAACAAGAAACATCATCTCATAATTGTTGGTAAAAAAGTTTTCCGTTTCAAGATTTTGCGATACAAAACGAGGGAGAGATGTATAAATATTTATTGTACAGGTGGTATAAACCGCCCTAGGATATTGGAGGATAAATTGATTGTTCGGGGTCGGTTTTCCATTTAGATATGGAAATTTCCGGGATTGTGTACGAAAATCTTCGATTTTACCTACCTACCTTTTTTTTCAACAAATCACTGTAGAGCGAGGGAGCTTTTTTCATGCGATTCTCGTAATTTGATCGTGTATTTTGCTGGATTAGCGGAATTATGATGTATTCTTGAATTTTGACAAAAATACTAATATAGAAATAAAGAGTAATTTACTTTGACAGTTCTGAGAATTATTTATCAAAATAATAAATGATATTTCATATTTATAGGTTTACAAACATAATATTTCACTGTCAATAAAATGTGACTTATTGCGACCAAAACGAAAAAATAACAAGATCATAACGTAATAAATACACAATAACCGAAGGTAAAACTTTAAGATACCTACAATACGTCGGGCCAGTTAAAAGGCCCACAGCAATTTCGTTTTCGCTTCGTCCATAAAAGAAATACAGCGGTCACAAATTTATTTATGTTCAGTTATTGTACGTCATGTCCCAGTGATCGTAATAAAACATAGCGTTTACATCCGTGGGCCACAAGAGACGCCATTCAAACAAACGTGACCCTTTCGCCATTGTATTATTAGATTCAGAATGTACGTACCTAACATATAAACAACGGACAAACGATCGACTTTCATGATAAAGGGTTCGTCCATACGAAATTAATTCAATAACAAAGGTCACTGTTGTCTTGTCTCCTTCTTTATATCCCTAAATTGGATCGTCGAGATGTTTCATTTCACTCTTATTCGGTTACTGTTTGAGTTTTTTCTTATTGAAGATTGAAATTGTGTCTCTAACTCGGCCCGCGATTGCCCGGCTCAAACTTTCTCAAGCTCCAAGTTTTGATATCGTATTACTCAGCGTTTTTAGATATTGCCTTTTCAATAAAAATATATTATTCCTTATTTTATCGACAGCTCTTTACTAGTTTGCGAAGAATAAAGGCGCTTAAAATTATTTATGGCTGTCGTTTAAATACTCTGGGCAAGACATACGCGTCTGGGAGGCTTTGGTTACGGATTTATTTTATAACGTTTACCTAGTTTCCACAATTTGAATAATAAACTGAATAAAATTATTCTGTTTTCCAGAGCTGCCTTCATAAGTCATTTTCTCAGCCAAGTATAATAAACACTTTTGCGGCCTATATCGAGAAACTTGGTCAAACTAACGGAATTGCCCCAAAACTAAATTGAAACGAATGGCTCCAAGTTATATACTAATTAGACGACGACGCAAGAACTTTGTACGTACAGTACGTCTCCTTAGAGTGTCGAAATTAGAGTTAAACGAAACTTGTTTACCTTTCTGCTGAGCTGTTTATATGAAAGTTTGCAAATACACCACCTTGGGGAAGTAAAATTTTGCTAAAAGTGCCATACCCCAAGTTTGCTTAGTTCTCTCATGCTTCAAAGTAGTTAAGTAATTTGTATAAAATTGTTTTACTTGAACAAGTTTTGCATCTGTTCGCGTACTTTGCGGTTATCATAAAAGCTATGCGACGTCCATGTACCTATACTTGGAAATGGGGGCAAATATTTTGAATGATTTAGTTTTTAAGTGTAACTATTGGATACAGAGGAAATGTTGCAGACATGAGGTTCTTTTTGATAGAAAGAGTGCATCAATGTCTGTCTGATGCTTAAATCACAAATTAAATAATTAACACCAACATCCAGGAATGTCAATAATATCAAGGAAATAATGCTCTTACTTTCGTTCTGGTTCTATGTTCGTATTTTTTATTTTATAACCACATTAATTGAATGCCAGTTTTAGTGGAATTGGAAACAGTTGTTAATGACGTTAAAGTACATTACAGGCAATACATACATTCATTTCAAATTTTCTGCCATATTATCAGACTAATAGAACCTCATACTTTGTCCTATTATTACAAGAAATAAAACTTGACAGTACACTAACTGTCTCTTTATGTAACTCTGTCAGTTAACGTGGCGTGACAACAGGTTTTATATCTTTTTTATGCCCCTGTAAAGACAAGTCTTTATATTTATAAAATGAGATGATTCTGTGTGCAAGGACACAGCGTTGTCCTTAAAGACGGTAGGGAAGAAAATTATGTCAAGGTGAGATATATTTATACATTGCGAAGACATTATTGAAAAAAGAAATATATATATATTATACATATTTGAATATTGTACATTAGGAACTGCAGGTAGGTTTATCATAATATGTTATGTTAAAGTTTAACGCTATAAATTTACAAAAAAATAAATATTTATTTGATTGTGAGAAAATGTTGCTTACTTTTCTCTAAAATAAATTTATTATTTAAATTTATTATATATAAAACGAAATTTCTAAAGCCTAGATTAGACAAACAAACGTTCTAATTGAAGTCATGCAAACATTTATTTTCTGAAGTCAACTCAGTATGAAAGCAATATTTACAAATTATTAATTCAACGAAAGAGTACGTCTGAGTAACTTTAGGTACCTAAATTTCCTTTGTCTTCACAATTTCGTCAAAAATGATGGAAAAGGGGAATACTTCTCCCCTTACATTTTGTTGCTTTTCAATCAATTCTTTCAGCTGAACACAAACAAGCAACTGTCAGGTTTCAAGAATGTGTTTTGGATATAAACTCCGGATTTTATTAACTTCGGGAAAATTAATCTTTGTATTGTTTTTTTTTTTCGAAGAAATATTGGAGTTTTATTGGATTTATTTCAGTTTATTTTCGTGCGTTGAAGTTTTCAGTCAGACATTTCTCAGGATATTGGATAGGAAAGTTAGATGATTTTATATTTATGTTAGTGATTAATGTTTTAAGTTTGAAAGTTTTGAGTTTTGACATTTCAGAGATAGATCTGGTACGCTGATCAATGTGATTTGAATAACACAGAATTGATTCCCATCAAAACATGCTCATTTAATTGCTAAACTAAAGCAAGAAAAACAAGGAAACAAATAAAATACCACAATTTTTATCAACTTCCTGCCATGAAAGCCAGAATTTTAATTTTTCCTACTATCTAACAGCATTCGTTTCCATATAAAAAAACAACATCAAAGGGGTCGTTTCATCGTCAAAGAAGGCCGCTACAACCAAAAGGATTGATATAATCGTGTAGCTCCCATTTCGACAAAAAATAAACAGTCACATATTCCCCGTATCTATAGAAAGGAAACGTAAAGTCACCATATTTTCCTGTTGAAATTTCCGGCACTTGGATAAAGATTAGGTTATGTATATCTTTACGATCTAAAGCCTAGTTCAGAGTGCGGAGCTTTCGCGGACGCTAGAGCGGGCATGGTCACCTACGTATTTCCATCTTACTCCTAGCCTTTTCCCAACTGTGTTAGGAACGGCTTCCAGTCTAACCAGATGCAGCTGAATACCAGTATTTTACAAGAAACGACTGCTTATCTGCCCTCCACAACCCCGTTAGTACTGGATAATACGATACCACTTGTTAATTTCAATGCTTATAAAAGGCTGCTAAGTCTTAAGTACCAACATAAAATAATACCAACATTGTACACTTAGTTTGCAATTAACATTGACATTGATTTTGACTTTGACTGTAGATAACAATATTTAGAAATTTTTAATTTCCTGTAAAAAAAGCTAGTATTTAAAAGGCTTTGCTTGATTTAGCATGTTATACGCTATAGCAATCATTATGTAGTAAGAAGGGAATAAAAACCAACTGTTACATTATTGAATACACTGGCTGTAATGATTCATTTGTGCATGTTTATTCTGTTCAGTAGGTACTTTTAAACACAGTAAAGTGTTATGGGTTTTAAACGCAAAATATTAATCATCATTCCCAAGAACATAGCAAACAACAATTTGCGAAGACTGAGGCAGCGGTGTCCCTTTCACATTTTGCCAGTTATGTTCAAGTCCTAACATCATAACATCACGCCTGTAATCCTCGAAAGCTTAAGCAGAAGTGTACCTAATAGCCCACACCCGCGTTTCCCCAGTCATGTTAAAGGTCCATGTAATAGGGAGCGAGCCTATTGCCAACAACTGAACCCAAATCCTGACTGCATGGCTGCTACTGATTCCTGATAGAAAAGGCCAGTAACACATTGCCCAACCTGGGAATCGAACCCAAGACTTCATGATGTAGCAGCAGACACGCTAGAGACCACTAGACCAATGAGGGATTCCCAGGAAATAAGGCATAAAGAAAAAAAGGATTGTGTGGTTTTATGAAACCACGGTAAAAGTGAAACTTTTATTCACACTATAGACATTTAACTAAAAATGTTTGGAATAATATTCCATTAAGGGTATAAAACGCGGAGTAGGGATAAAGTGAAAGGCGCTCGTCAGAGCGCCTTTCACTTTCTCCCGGCCGAGCGTCACGCGACATGCAACACACAGACGAAAAAGTTTGAGACGATGTAATAAATGTTTCACTTTAAAAGAAAAAAAAGATTGTGTGGTTTTATGAAACCACGGTAAAAGTGAAACTTTTTTTCGCACTATAGACATTTAACTAAAAATTTTTGGGAGCGCCTTTCACTTTATCTCTACTTCGCGGCCGACCGTCACGCGACATGCAACACACAGACGAAAAAGTTTGAGACGATGTAATAAAAGTTTCACTTTAAAACAAACAAAAGAGACGGTAATAACCAGTCTATAAAGGCTCTCAATTAACAAGTCACTCAAATAAAGTCGCGTGCTTAAAACCAAACATCGAAACCTTCCCAAGTATTGAATTATAGATGAGTTCCGAAGAAAAATAATTACTTACCGGGGAGTACTTACGTTTAATTATTTCCGAACAATTCAGTTGGCAGCCTCGAAATGGCGCCGACTAAAAGAACCTTTCAGCGGGAACCAATTAGTAAAAGTAGGTGCCTACAATGCGTCCGTATAGATCAATAAATTATTAACCTGACTACAAAGGACACGCTTCATAGAAATAAGTGGCGGGAAAAGTTGATTTTAATAAAGTGACAGTTCTTTTTTCTTTTGTTACTTTGACGTTTGCCGGTTTCATAGAGTAGAAATGGCTTTATTTTTCTCTGTGCTTATTACTAGTAGTTTGTGATGATTAGTTTTAATTTATTATTGCTGTGATTTTACCTAATAATAAGTGGATAATAATATAATATTACTGCGTAGAACTACCAAGAAATTATTTTCTTTGTACACTTGTTGCGGTTTCTCACATGTTTCCGCCATCCCTTTCAAATGAAAATCTCAGCTGGTTTAGTTTTTTCAAATATTAGACCGGTGGTTGTAATATTGTTTTAATGTTTCGGTTCTTTGTCTATGTATTCCTGTCTCATTTCCTTTTCAATGAAAACTTTTGGTAAAAGATTAAATCGGAATCCGATTGACTCATAACACAGGAGAGTTGGAAATAGCACACTTATTCTCAGTGGGGGCTACATTGCATTAAAGCAAAAGTATTTTCATCTTATTCCTAGCCATTTTCCTTGAGAAATAATTCATTTCAATCACAACGGACAAGTGAATCTCGTCGCGAAATGAATGCGGTTTATTTTATATATTTTTATTAAATTTCTGAGATATTATCTGTGTCTTTATCCGGGCTTGGAGACGAAGTTCAACGTCAAATTGACTTCACTATCTGAGCTATTTAATTTAATTAAGTTTCAACAAAATTCCACTCTTGCAAGAATCGATTTTTAAAGAAATTATGTTGTATCTATGGGTGATTTTTTGGATCGCAATGAAGTACCACATTAGTGCTGATCCTCTGAACACCCGAATTTAATCTGATTCTATTTATCGATGAGGTTCGTCGATTTATTGACAGTTTATTTGTATGCTACGAGCATGTAGCGCTCAGTCCGTAGCACGCTACGAAGCGTAGCAAGCAAGGTACGTCTTATTTGCTACGCTTAAAACTATTTTATAATGTAATTAGGCTTTGTAAGTACTAACGCTGAATTATGTTAATGTTGTTACAAACGTTATTTACAGGTAGAGTCCTGATAGGATAGTGTGAAAAGTAGCTATAGTCTTTCGATATTCATGTGAAGTAGGAAATAGTATGATAGAGCAACATAATGTCTTTATTTTTAAGAACATCCTGTTGTACGATTAACACTCAATTTTAAGATAATCCTTATTATATCCTACAATACAATTAAACAGTTTAAAGAAAAGCGATACTATTTTATTTGATACTTACTGCTTTATTCAACATTTGACCGTAACTTTAATGGCCAGAAGTTCGTCTTAAAACTCGACCAAAGTTAATACTTAATCAAAAGCTATTCAATAGTTTCCCAAAACAAAAGCTGCATCAACATTAAGTTTAACAAGCTACAAGAATCAGTTTGACTAACAACGCTTCAAGAATTCTCGTTAGCCATACTACAGTTAGCCAATGCTAAAAATGTCAGCTTTTCGCCGCTGCATACAAAGCTGAACTGAAATAACTCCGTTAGTGTCATTGTTGAAATGAATATTTTAAGAAATATTCCCGGCTTAACTACATACTTGGAAATACATGTGTTGGAAATACCTTGAAATATTGGGGAATATTTTTTGGAGACGGTTTGTTATTGTAACGCCTTTGTAGTAGATGGGGTAAATAAAACCACTTTAAAAGAGTAACCGTGTAGTTTTAGGCTGGTTCTTCTCCATAAGAATCGACCAATCCGAACTGTGCTCCTTTTGTTGTTTTATAAGTGCCGATGAAAGCCTATATGAAATAAAATATTTTAATTTTGAAGGTAAGACAAGAAATATATTTGTTGGTCCAGTGAGTGCTGCGTCGTCGGTACTGCAAGAAGTAGCAGCATTTTAGATCAAGCCGGCGCCGTCCCACACTGGTTGCGATACGTAGGCTTCCTCTTCTTCCGCTCCACCCCCATGATGAAGCCGTCCCCATTGTATATGGTCTTCGGTGGGACCTGCTGTTCATGCTCCATCACAGCGCCCTTAGTCACGCTCGTTGCTGAGTGGCTCTGCTTCCCCCCTTTTGGGGTTTCTGCTTGTCGTTTGGAAGTCGATGTACCTATTACACGCGTAGCTTCCACGGCGGGTACGGAACACGATACAACGCTTGCATTATTGACTGACAGAAGCATTTTGTGCCCCGTGTGCGTGCGTTTACGTTGGAGCCTTTCGGTGGCCCACTTGCCGGAATAGCATTGCGCAACAACGCTACTGCAGCTCGCAACCTCCAGCTTGGAGTTCATCTCAGCCTGGCTCACTTTCTAAGACGTGATGTCCTTTAGCAGCCTGGTGACAACGATGTGGTCGAAAGTGACAGGGGGCAGCTTGTGCAGCTCTTTCGCCACAAAATCGGGCACGTTATCCGGATCAGTCCTCTTCAGCAGGTTGATGATGTCCTGCAGACTCTTCTCGACAACATCCCTCCGGCGAGAGAGCATGTGTCCGTCTTGATCGAGTGACTGAAAGCATAGCAACTTGGCACTGCATACGTCTTCCTCTTTAAAAGAGGACTTGCGGATCTGCAAGACGGTGACCTCATCCACGTAATCGATGGCATGCTTGACGAATGCCAAAAGCTCGTTAACAATTAACTGCTTCGTAGCCATTGTGTACAAAATCGCAAAACGTGAATAAAATATTCGTGCTGTGTAGCGCAAACGCGTCTGTTTCCGAGCCCGCATCGCTCACTACTCGACTAATGTAGACCACCGGGCGTTGTTTTCCCCCAGTTCTTCCAGCCATCTTCTACGAGGTCTACCGTCAGTATTTCAATTACATAAAAAAACTTAAACAAACATCCTTGCAAACAATTTTTACTTTATTATTATTATTAGCCGCTTGTGTCCCAATGCAGGGCAAAGGCCTCCCTTCCCTCTTTCCATTTATCCTTAACTAGTGCTGTTCACCAATCCTTGTACAAAGAGTCGAGTTCGTCCCTCCATCTCCTCCTGGGCCTGCCGCGTTGCCGTTTGCTGCTGTTTCCGACCCATTGTGTGGTTACTTTAGCCCATAGATCCTCCGACATTCGACAGATGTGGCCAGCCCAGTTCCATTTGGTCTTGGCAACCGTGTCACCTACATCGGCAACTTGAGTTTTGGAACGCAGTATTGAGTTCCTTATACGATCAGTAAGTTTAACTCCAAGGATACTACGCTCCATTGCTCGCTGACAGCCACCATTGCACCTCAAAAATGCAATTCAAATTGACGCACAGAGCATAAAAACCGCGTCTTCCATGCAATAACATATTCCAAAGCTCAGGTGGGTAGACCGCAAACATTCCCGCTGTGCCGTACGTCTGCAGCACCCAAATTGAACTTGTTTACCGAACAATCTCGCGAGTTGTACGAATACAATGTACGGAGGTAGCGGTTAAATTAATTTTCTGTGCGATTGTACTTTGTTTAAGTAGTGTTTTTGTTTTCATTGGGCTTTTAGAAAAAAAAACGGTTTTGTATTTTTATTACTGGTTGAGCAATGATCATCACTTACTGGACACCTGAAGGCATTGCTGCCGAGTTAGACCACGACGAAGGTGGTGTGATGATTGGATCTTGTTTGCTGGGTTAGCATGGTCAGAGATCGCACAAGACAGATCGCAGAAGTTTGGAACGAGAAAGGGGAGGTCTAACAGTAAAACTCAATAATGGCGTAACAAAAAAACTGTGGTTTTAAAACTGTCCAACGAAACACATATTTTCGTAAAAATCTGTTCCGTAATTTACCTCATCCTTGCTGACGAGATAGGTAATAAAGTGAATATTTAATAAATGCCAATTGTTTCAATTGATTGAAACAGTTTGTTGGCTCATTCATTAGGTATTTGAAATTATTAATTTTATGTTAGATCAACTGAATTTGTGGTTTCGACGTAGCTTTATTGAATCCGCAGTAATTTCTGACAGCTTGTCAAACAATATAGAAATTGTTAGCCGCATATTTTATAGGGCAAGCCACAACATCATGACTGATATAATTAAGGTATTTGACTGCATCGTTGGTCTGACTGCCTCGTTGGTCTGACTGCCTCATTGGTCTGATTGCCTCGTTGGTCTGACTGCCGCGTTGGTAGGACTGCCTCGTTGGTAGGACTGCCTCGTTGGTAGGACTGCCTCGTTGGTCTGACTGCCTCGTTGGTGTAGTGGTTGCAAGCGTGACTGCTGAGCATGAGGTCCTGGGTTCGATACCCGGGTCGGGCAAAGTGTTATTAGGTTTATCCACCAGGAATTTCTCAGAAGCAGCCACGGAGTCTGGATTTGCGCCCGGTTGATGGCAATAGGCTCGCCCCCTATTACATGGGACTTAAAAACGTATCTAGCAAAATGTGAGTGTACTATGCATTAGGTACACCTCTGCCTATCCTTTCGGGGATTGCAGGCATGATGTTATGTTATTTTAAATGATGATTTAATGGTGATGTTATGTATTTACATTTTCACTGAACTGTTGTATGTAATAGTGGCTTTTAGACTCTTGATTAGCAGAAGGATTCTGTTCAACAATCGCGCCAAGCGATATTGTCTTAGCTAGTATCTGCATCGTAGAGGACGACAGATAGACAAGGAATCCGTGTAACATAACATAATAATATATTTTTGTTCAGTATTAAACAACTCTTCCCGACATATTTATTTTATGGTCAAAATTAACTTTTCAGAAAATACCCGTTGTTTGTATAACGAACAAATAATATAGGATGTTCCTCGCAAACGAACCGTTTACACACTTTGTAACCCAATGTAAGCTGTATAATACCTACTGTGTGTAGACAGAAATTAATTTTACATTGGGCCGGAACCGCCGAAGGGACCGAGTGGCGCGCAAGTAATTATAAAATTCATTCACTCACCTCATTTTGCTCATTCAAAATATCTAGGGAATAATATTCTTGTATTTTGGAGTAATCGCAGCGTTTGTTCCTTTATGCTAAGATTTGCCTGTGTTATGGTAACTGCTTATTACTGAGCATCATACTGAATTCGTTATTTTTGTTGGTGAAAGAACCTGGTGATAATATTCAACGCCACCTAGGGACGGTAACTTAGACAACTCCTTTGTTACTTGTTTATATATAAATGTAAATTGTTTGAATATGACATTTCATCCGACGCGAGCCGACAATCTTTTATTTTCATTCTAAGAAATATTTATTTATGGAACGCCAGGATATTCTTTTCATAATTGGGATGGTGACTCTTTTTTTTTATTTGTCCATCGGGTAGATTATTAAAAACTATTTGACACGTATTTTTTCTTTTTTTCACGTAATCTTAAAATTACGGAGATATTTTGAGTTGAAATGGCGCATGACGTCACGGCTCAGTACATTTTATACCTAGTTGTGACGTAGTGAGCCCCCACTCTCCAACTTTAATGCGTTTTAACTTATTTTTTTTTTGTTAACTTGATAAAACAAAAAATACGTATCTAATATTTTTGTATTACCTGATTGACAGACAAAATAGAATTTCGTTTTCTTTACCCAGTCATCATCCCTATTCTATTCAGTAAAGAAGTCATAGAACAAACTTCGGTCACAAAAAATATTACTTTGATATTTTCTCATTCACATTTCATACGTTTTTAACCTCGAACCTACGAAATGAAAGGCGGTCGTGCAGCCATATGTTAAGACCGATAAATCATATCACAGACTCTTCAAACATTCACATTCAAGGCTAGGTACACATGAATGGTGTGCAAAAGTTATCTGGGGAGCATGTTGAGTACCTCACCCTTTAAAATAAATCATATGTAATACCGTGGTTGCGGGTGTGAGCCTGACGTTGTTCAATAATCCGAGCTTGCCCTATCTGGCGGCTCAGATTTCATTATCATCTGATATGTAGATATCAGAATTATTCCGAGAGGTATTTTGTATCGGCTGGTTTTGATGGGCACTCGTTTTGATATTTTGGCTAAATGTTATATTATTGGTAGAGTTATACCTCACCATTTCCGTCTGTATTTACCTAGACGGAGATGAATAGGTATCTACTGTTACATAATTAGGTTCGTGCAAAAATAATTTTTAGCCTTCCTCATCATTCTCCTGCTCTTGTCTCAATTTATTTGGGGTCGCAGCATGTCTTCATTTTCCATATTTCTCTACAAGCTTATGCCCGATATTCTCGCTCGCGTGAAGTTAGAAAATTGTCCCACGGGAAGATACTATCGGGATAAAAAGTATCCTATGTGTTAATCCAGGTTATAAACTACCCGCGTGCTAAATTTCATCTAAATCCATTCAGTAGTTTTTGCGTGAAAGAGTAACAAACATCCATCCATCCATCCATCCTCACAAACTTTCGCATTGACAATATTAGTAAGATTACTTGCCATCTCAGAATTCTCATCCTTTCTAGCCATTCCATCCATTCCACAGCCCTTTTTTTGGTCTTGGTAATATTTATTATATTTCCCAATTTAAATCGTTCGCATAAAGTGACACAAAAATCTGCTACCGTCCTACATATCATTTAAATCTGCCCTTTCACTTGGTCGCTAATCTTCCTGTAACCTACTGGCCTAGACAGTTTTCACACTAAAGTAATTTTTGTTTTTTCGCTACCGAATCTAATTTCCGCAGCTTTCTATGTAGTCCCAGTTAATATTGTTCGGTGCACTATAAAAGCCATCCAGAGCTGGAAAGTCCATTAGAAAAATAGTCCCGGCTTTAACCCAATAGGGTCACTCTATATGTTGCATGGAAATGCTAAAACTATCAAGAGAATTTGCTGCATACGATTTACGCTAATAGTAGTACTATCTGTTTAGATCATCAATGTAATTGAATGCTAAGCCAATCGCAGCCTGTAAATTAAGGATTGAATTTCGTGTCGGCTGGTGATTGGTTGTCAGAATTATAACAACCAATCAAGTTGGTTAATTTCTGATAAGATAAAATAAAGGTTCAGATTACAAAACTAGAATTCAAATATGTACCCCACGTTATCTAAAAACATAACGTGAGGTACTTGTGAGCCATCAGAAGATAGATAAACAATTCATTTTTTTACCTTTGCTATGGTGAAGAACATGAACTCCTTTGTTTATCATTTCAAATTATTGTCTCTTACAGCTCCTACATTTTTAAATCACAGTGTTAATAGGTATGACAAGACAATATTTATTAAGTATTTACAAAACATGACATAAAATAGAAAACAGCCCTTAAGATACAGGTTTGTTAATAATAACAGACAAATTTTATTATGCTTAACTAATAAAAGGTAGCTCGTAAACAAACGAGATTAGATCCTATATGACTTCTGACAGACATTGTTCAACCATGAAGAGAGAACGAGGTTATGATTATCGTATAATGAATTGGTGTGAGAATGTAGATAGACTTGTCCAGAAATATTAGGTGTGATATATATTAATATTTTTAATAAACTGAAAAGGCAGTGATACCTACCCTAGTCATGTGACCGTCGAAACTAGTGTTGCCAAGTCATATGACCTTGGACCCCGAAAAATCAGAGAACCCGAAATAATTGTGTGGATTGTATAATTATCACTTGCTTCGGTGAAGGAAAACATCGTGAGGAAACTAGCATGCCTGGGAGATATTTCTAGACGGCATGTAAAGCCAAATCAGAGGCCCATGGGTGGCATGAACTCTGACATCAGGTTAGACTAAAGTGAAAAGTCACTTCTTCGGCGCAAAACAGTTCATTGTCTGCTTTCCTAATCTTTCACATCAGTATAAGACAAATAATAAAATTGTGACGATATTAACATGATGCGAGTGCGGAGCTCGTGGCTAAATAATAACAGCCCGGGTCGATACTTCAAGGTTAAGCCGTGCTTGCCGAGGTTGGTCCGTGGATGGGTGACCATAATTACATACCGAGTTTCCTCCGTGCCTCGAAAAGCACGTCAAGCCGTTGGTCCCAGCAGTCATTTGTAGATTTTTGACAGTCGTTACGAGTAGTCAGAAGCCAAAAAGTCTGACATCCAGTCTTAACCAAGGGGTATCGTATTCCCCAGTTACTGGGTTGTGGAGGTCAGATAGGCAGTCGCTTCATGTAAAATACTGGTTCTCAGCTGCATCCGGTTAGACTGGAACCCAACCCCAAGATAGTTTGGGAAAAGGCTAGGCAGATGATGATTAACATGATGCGAGTCAGAATAGAGACTGAATATATTTTTTTTTACATGAAGGAACTGAAATTCGATCTCGATCTAAATTACCGAGGGGATATGATACAACTATTTCTAATCAACGTGAACGAAAATATTGAAAGACAACAAAAACCCCTCCAATACATATTGCCCTAAAGATCAAAGGTTAAACAAAATAAATGTAGCAACATTCCACGTACTTTGTCGGGAAGCAGTAGACCCCGAACTGAAGCAAGAGATTAAAGCGATACGCAGCAATAAAGCGCTAAAAGGTTAAAGGGGAAATGTAGCTAGGTAGCCAGCAATAAACGAGTTGAGAATATTTGAGAAAATTCGCTCTGCATACTGCAGTTGGTATGCGCTTACCAACAGTGAATGGGTCGAAATTAGAACATACTTTGTTACAGCGTAACAAGTTCTGCTCTAAGCACATTATGTAGCAATTTTTGTGTTCGAAACAGATTGGCTTTACGTCGAATGGAAAGTAGGAGATTGCAAATATATTTACTGTGCTAGAATTGCGCTTGATTTGTTCTATTTCCTAAGTTTACTCCAGCGAGTGTTTTAGGTTGAGTAGTTTTTTATTGGAGTGGACCGAATGTGGGAGACGAGTCGATTTCTGGTATTAGAAAGGCGTCTAGGTTTAGAATTATATTAGTTTATTGATATTTAGGTATGTTTATGAAGTTTTTTGGTATCGATTTTCCGAATATCTGAATCATGACTACTGAAACTACTATGACTAGAAGGCCGGGTAGCGTTCGGTCGTCTGGTAGCAGTAGCATAAAAAAAATCAACTTCTTTTTTAAAGTGAAACTTTTATTACATCGTCTCAAACTTATTCGTCTGTGTGTTGCATGTCGCGTGACGCTCGGCCGCGGAGTACTCCGAGTTTTATACGTTTTATACCCTTAATGGAATATTATTCCAATTTTTTTTTGTTAAAAGTCTATAGTGTGAAAAAAAGATTCACTTTTACCGTGGTTTCATTAAACCACACAATCCTTTTTTTTTGTATGGCATCTTGCAGGGCAACCAGGGAGATTGTCGTCTGCTTAACTGGACTATTTTGTATTGCCTGAAGTATACGTCCAGCCTGGGGCAACTTAAAAATATATGTTACATTTATTTATCTGTATCCCATTTCCGTTGTTTTTTTTTTCATCGTCTGATTCCTACCCTTGTACCATTTTAGTCGGGATTGGTGCACAACGTTTCTTCTTTCATTCTCCCTTGTTAACCTTCGCGTCGATGTTCTTCTTGAATCTCATCTAATTCTTTGAACGAGACTTGTTTACCATTTCAGGTACACTTTTTTTTTGTTACTACTAATACAATTTAATTCTGACTGTAACTTTTATAAGAACCAAGAAAGACCAAATTAATATTAATTTTATAAAAATGTACCGCCAGAATAAAAAATACATTACCCGACTGACTACAAGATCCATTAGTTTCGTGTAGTACAAACTTTTACAAACTTGATGTTAGTAATTACGTACCTCCCTAAAATACTTTGTAGTAAAAGAACATCAGTGCCACGAAAGTACAAATGAATTTCCTTTTACAGCCACGGAAACGTCGGCGAGAACTCACAAGTTGTACTCGTTGGGTTTTTTAGAACCTAAAAAGTAAAACCGGTAGATTAGAATTTAACGTAAGTCATTTTAAAATGAGAAGGGATTGATGCTGGCTAAATATAATCTGTCTACATTCAGAAATAGGTACAGCGTTGACCTTAGTACGAGTACACCCTAAATAACTGCCTTGATAAATGAGCTTAACTTATATTTATTAATATGTCCATAATTTGGATTTCGTAAATCCTCTAACTGCCATTTTTTTTATACCTTGTCATCACATCACACCTCTAATTCACGAAGGGGTAAGCAGATGTGTAGCTGATAGTAGGTACACCCATATTTCGCCAGTTATCTTTAAGTCCCATGTATTAGGGTGCGAGCCTATTGCCATCAACCGGGCAAAAATAGAGACTCCGTGGCTGCTACTGAGAAAAATCCTGATAGGTAAACCCAATAATACTTTGGCCGAACCGGGATTCGAACCCAAGACTTCATGCTTAGCAGTCGCACTTGCGACCACTCGACCAACGAGGCGATAAAAGTTAATATTATGGCCATAATTTTGATTTCGTAAATCTTCTAACTGCTACTGACTCTTTTTTATTTAAATTATTTTCAGTAAACAGTCCCTAAATAAACCACATCCTTGAATATTGTCAAAACCTGAACAAAAAACGCGTCACGCGATTAGTATTCAGGTGTCGTGAGGGGAGGCGCAAGACATTAACCTTTAAAAAGGGGTCAATGCGTGAAGTTTTGTCCCCTAATATCTTATTCTGGGCGGCGATTTGTCGAGGGACTGTTTGGAGAGACAAATACTTACTTTGAATATTGATGGCCCACCTCATTACAAAGACAATTAAAGTCCACTGATAAGATTTTAATAACAGACCTTCTCTAAGTTTGATTTTAATGAGAGAGCATAAGGTTTCCTGGCTGGAACAAGTCACGTCGATGGTCCCTTGAGTAAAAGTTGACTGAGAAATAATGAGGTTTGTGTAACGATTTCTACAGGTATTTTTTTTATCGTGGCGAGTTATATTGATCCGGAAAAAAATAACAAAATGATTACTCTAGCTTACAAGGAAGGGATTTATACCCATTCTTTTGCATTGTAAACTTTACCAGCGTAAAGTATCATAAAATAAAATAATTAAAATAAAATCGTCTTTTATTTCCGGCCAAATACTCATATACAAGAATAATACAAATTAGATTATTAAATAAATAAGAGGGTCGCCCACGGTGACTTTTTGTTCGTGTATGTGTATCGATACAGCCGCGACAGCATCACCGCTGTGTGTATCGACACAGCCGCGATGCTGTGACTGGATGTGTACCTTCGCCCAGATTCTATATCGCTACTATCGCGATGCTGTCGCGCTACAGTCGCGATGCAAACGCGATTCAGCTTCGACACAGAAATGTGAAAACGCCGCCTGTGAACGCTACACTTGCAAGATGGACTCAGTCGAGATAACATTGGTTATGTTGTGTTTGGTGCTGCTTTTATGTAAATGTAACCAGCTTTAACGTGCGCTGCTTAAGCAGCGTAAAATATATTGTATAGCGCGTTCGTATTGCAATGGGGATGCTATCGTTCATGAATATCGATACAGCCGCGCGTTTGTATCGTTTCTGCCGCACGTTGCAAACGCGACTATCGCGCGATAGTAGCTGATGCTATCGCGCGTTTTCAAAACGCGCTACAGCATCGCTGCAAAAAGTCGCAGTTGGCGAGGGGTCTTATATTAAAAGCAAAGTCAATATTAAAAGCAGCCTTAATGTCATAAAGTTTTTTGCATTCAGCATTACTGTAGATTTTTTTCTTTCTTTTTTCAGAGAAAGAAGATTTGGAATCGGATACGGAGTCTAGGAGATTACCTCGTGCAACCGAACTTACAAACTTTTTTGTTATGCGTTTGTTTCGAAAGGTGCCTGAACAAAAATCTTTAATGATGTTAGTATTTAAAAAATATAACACATTACCAAATCCTCAATATAATAGTTTTCAAACAGTCGCCATTTGTAAGTTCAACAAGTTCTTACTGGTACCATAAACGACGCGCGACGGTAAAGTGTCTTTATTTTGTGATCGCTTTGAGTTGTCAAAGAAAAGAAACGTATACTTATATAAATTGATCGGGGAAACTTTTTAAATGATAACAAAAGATAAGGACAGGAAATACACAATAATGAAGGACTTTAAGACAGATTGCAAAATAAAATTCATATAAAACGAAGAATCGATCGTCGCTTCCTTTCTCGTCGTAACAATAACACTTTAAAGGAAAATTTACTTCGTTCTCGAGTACATTTTGCAGGAAACTTCCAATGGCGAGTGACTTTGTCAGGTGAATAATAAATGCTGTGGAAGTCACCTGTGGGTTCTTATTTCTGCTGCCAGGTAAAAATACTTCACTGTGGCTTGAAAAGGCACGATTATAAAACAAGGCTTATTGCTCCGACCACAATGACCGCTGGTTATTAGTAAAAATAATTATTTTACTGAATGACAACCTCGATGGTCGAGTGAAGCGACTGCTGAGCATGTGTCCTGGGTTGGATTCCCGGGTCAAGCAAAGTGATATTTCTCATTAGCAGCCACGGAGAGATTTGTGCTCCGTTGATGGCAATAGGCATGCCTACACCTCTGCCGAACCCTTCGGGGATTAGAGGCGTGATGTCATATTATGTAATTATCATTTGAGATTTTCGATTAAAACATACTGCAGACAACTTCAATGCCTTTATTATTATATTACCCAAACGCTAATCGTCTATTTTTGGCTAAGGCAGCCGTTGTCAAGCTAGCACCAAAAGTACAAAAAAAACTGCTGTCAATTCCATCGTATTCAACTTTACATTGTTATGTCTATTTCTATCTCAAATAAAGAACGAAGAGACCTAATACTTTGTCGATAACCGAACAGAGAATGTACATTTAGCGAGGCTAATCGTCTATTTTTGGCTAAGGCAGCCGCGGCGCTGTCAAACTAGTAATGGACGCACCAAGTTTAGTCACGGGGTTTTGCACTTCTAACTTTTACGTTAAATTAGTCTCAGCGATATCTTTAGACAGATCGATAGATTGAAACACAGAATATGCTTTATTGTACTTATTTCCTTCGCTTAATTTAGAAATTAGATTGGGGGGGGGACATTTAACGGCTTTGGAAGCAAATATCTTATTGAATAAGCCATTGACATAAGAAAAAATTGTTTTAGAAAAGTCGATATAATTTTTAGGGTACCGTTTTTTGCCATAATATGGCAAATTATGATTTTATTATGTACTAGTACTTCGTCCGCGACTTCATCCGCGAAAATTGTGATATAATATAGCCTATGTTACTCGGTAAAGATGTAGCTTTCTAATGGTGAAAGAATTTTTAAAATCTGTCGAGTAGTTTTTAATTCAATCTTAACAAACAAACAATCAAATCTTTCCTCTTTAAAATATTAGTTTAGATATAATTGGGTCTGTCTATCTGTCTATCTGTCTATCTGCACGTCCGTAGGTCTGGTTCTGTTTTAGCTATTTGGCTACGGAACTGGTCACTGGTGTACTGCTAATACCTATCACACAACACACAATAAAAAATACAAATAGCATATTACCAGCTTTATTAGTAGTTTTGTTATTTTCGAAAACTTCTCAAAATATCAAGTCTCCATTGAAGTTACAACCTCAAACAATTTTATTGATTCTAAAACACGAAACGTACTAAAGTGGATCGGGTTGCGACCAGTAATAAAACAGCACTAATTTAGTGTCGATCTTCACGTAACAATGTTACACACATGACTCGGGATACAAAAGCCGATGCTTGCTTTACGAGTATGTACCGGCAATACCAATTTTAGAGCCTTGTCGAGTTGCAATAGTTACCGGCATTGTTCGAATTTTATGATGCCTCTGTTGGAAATGTGAGAACGTTGTCATCATATACACACACTTGGAGAGCAACTCTTTCGATATTTTTAAGAGTACACGTTCAATGAATTTTAATATCGATTCCTTAACATAATTGAGAATGGGTTGAATAGTAATTAAATTGGTGAAGAATTGTGACAGTATCTTTTAATATTTTGTTTAAATTAACGCACTAACAATGGATATGTAGACAAATGAAACTAGTAAAAAGCTTTAAAAAAAAAACCCTGATGTTTGTGAAGTCTATACGACATGTGTCAATAATGACAATGATAATGTAGATATTTTTAAGTACATTATAAAAAGAATAAATTTAGTTAGTAATATAAGTATAACATGATGTATTTATTTTAAAATACTGGTAAAACTGCGATTAAACACACAAAAACACTATTGATAAACAACATATTGATTGTACGGAACAAAACCCGGATTCCTATTAGGCAGAGGTCTATGCAAAAAACCATCGTAATACAAACCTGCTAATGGCCTAAATTCACTCGACGTCGAAAACATTTCCCCCAATGAAGAGAACCTCGTCCATCGATCATCTCGTGATGGAGGCAAAGGTGATTCTTTTGTATTAGAATTTGTCGTAATTGATACCTGATCAATCTCCGCATTGTGGTACAGGGCAGCTGGATAGGGACCTTTTATTGTACTGTCAGTCTCATTTGCTGATTGAGATGTAGTGCTATTGTCTGATTCTTCTATGGCCTCGGTGGTATCTTCTCTTGTTATATTTACATCGGCTGTTACTGTGAAGTTTTTCCATTCTTCGTCGAGTAAAGGAGGTAACAAAAATGAGTTTGGTGGCCCGTCTGTTATTGTTATTGTGTTTACTACTTGATCATTATAAACCGCTGTTGGGTATTGACCACTACCTTCAGTAGTAGTAAGTTCTGTAAAATTCTGGAGAAAATTATCTGTTGTAGCAGTTAAATTAAGTGTGGCTGTGGTATTTTCTTGAATTGCGTTTTGTTTTGTATTGTTATCAACTGGCATACTGCCTTGTTTAGTTTCATTTGTTTTCTTTTCAGTGACATCACTTTTTCCAAGACTTCCTCTGTTCAACGCTTGTCTAAAGCTCACTTCAATGTCATTGTTTTCTTCATTTGCTCTGGTAGCGTTTAGTATAACTTGCACTGGTATAACTTTCTTGAATATTGCACTATTTTCGGCAAAGTTTTCATCACTGCTTACTGGTTGTTCATTTGCACTATGTTCTTTATTTGCTTTTGATACAATAATTATTGGCGATATTAAAAATGTTGGAATTTTGAAGTTTTGACCAGGTTTGAAGCCTTGTAAATACGCGAGTATAATCAGCGGTTTCTTAGTGTTTTGTTTATTTTCACCTTTAAAAAAAAAACAAGGGATTATGAAACGAAAAAAATAGTTCTAAAAAATGTAGTCTTTCACTTGAAAGACTACATTTTATTAGTAAAGTTATTACTTAATAACTTACATAAAACAGAAACGTAAAGTAAAAACAGTGTAAGGCAAAGAACATGCTTATGCATTTTGCGGACACTGATGAACTAACGTGTTACGCATTGGAAACGAATGTCACGGTACCCTTATGTGTGATAATATTGCTATAGGTACAGTATACGTAAAAAATAAGAGAATTTAACGTTTTTTTTTTTTTTTTTTTGAGATTTATATGTATACTTTAATATTCAGTAAATATATTGATTTATTACTAGATTGAATGGAAGAAGAATAATGTTTGCTAATGGATTTTATGTAAGCCATTTCTTGAACACAGTTCACAGCATATTTCTTTAGTATTTGCAAGAAAAAACATTAAATAATTCTAATACATTTTTACCACAGACCGATTAAAAACTCCAACTCCATCTCAGAATTGACGCTAGACATCCAATTTTCTTATTAAAATGTTTGCGTTTCATCTGTTCTCATCAAATTTAATCTTATAACCCTCCTCGCGTATACTTAGTAAAGTGAAATCGAAAATAAACATAAACCGCGTCAGAATGCGGGTTCGTCAAGCCAGCATTCTACTCCGCTATCATTCTTTCACATTGTTTATCATTCATGTTTACTGTTTGTAACATAACAAGCATTGCTGTAATAATAGTGTGAAGTGGAAAACTTTCTAACAGAAAGTTTGATGATACTACTCCGCATAAGTTCTTGTAATAACAAGAATATTTTAGGGTGTGTAACTATACTTGCGTACTTGTTCAACTTCTGTTTTTGTTTTAAGGGTTGCTTAAATATCATCAGCTTCTGTTATATTCTTGGGACTTGGCGGATCATTACTAATGTTTCAATCAGATTCTATTATGTAATGAATTTAGCGGATGCAGTCAGCTCTAAGGCCGATTTTTATGAAAAGAATTCTTAGTACTAACTTTAACTGCGTATTATTTTTGTCACTGTAAAACAAATTAAACTACAAGTGCATGGCAGAATCTGGACCATGTCTAAAGCCCGGACTCGGGGGGAGAGGAGAAGACATGTGCACCGCTCACAGCACACCGCTCACCACGTATCCGCTGTGCGCTTGGCCGCTGAGTGCAGAAGCTGACCTATACATCTCCTCTCCTCTTTCTTTTAATCGTTGCCACTAAACCTAAGCGGAGACGAGAAGTCTCAATAACGGAATTCTATTAGTGGTTCACATCACATCTCCTTTGTTCTCTTCTCTTCTCCTCTCGTGTAGTCTCTGCTTCAGTGGAGTCCGGCCCTTAGGCAAAACACGCGCTAAGTAACGTTGAAGTTTACTAGAGAAGTTTACCCATTCTGTTACGTCATCAAGATATTTACAAACACGTGTGTGCTTTACCTGTTGGTAAAGACTTCAAACTGCCATTAATACTAAATGCTCCGGTTCCATTGGGTAATAGGTACATAGAACTGTAATGTACTTTGGTTGAGACCGTAAAGCTTGCGGGTAAGCTAAATAAGTCTACAACTTCGGCAACGCTAACAGTAGAAAGCAACAGCATCTAATATTCAGAACAATCATGGTCAATTTCGGCTTTCGCAAAGGCAACTGGATTTTAACTTTACGTTAGGTTTCTAGAAAATGATGAATTAAGTACTGAGCGTCGTTCAAAGTGATAAAGATTAGTAGCAGTTACTTGCGATTGTGATATGACATAAACCGCAGATATAAATCGTTAGATTCGAAGGGCACTGTGTCAATATATGGTCATGTTTCTATTTCATTAGCTTCATTTGAAGAGCCGTATAGAATGTGTAAACTTACTCTTCTCAGTTTGAGTAATTTAAGTACGGTTAGGGCTCATCTCACTATTTAAGTATTTGATGTAGACTAAACATCAGGCGAGTATTCTCTGAAGGGTAGGCTGGTACGAAGACCCAGTTGCGTTTAAATCCCATGCACGAGGGGACGAGCATATTGCCAAATATAGTCTAGATTTAGCAATATACCGGGCGGTTTCTGATTAATTCCTAATTGGCAAACCCATCAATAACACTGCCCGACACAAAGTTCAGAATAATTGTATTCTGATACCGAAAACAAATCAAGAATCCGGGCTACTTCTAAGTAATTCCTAATTGACGGCACGATTGGCGCACTGCGCGTGTGAATATTAAATGCAAAACGAGTGTTTCTGATGTTATAATCGTTTGAATCGAGAGGACTCTAGTGGGCTTTTCTCCATACAAACGTATTCCGCTGTTTTCTTTGTGGATAATTTGTCTAGAAGAATGATTTTTTTTTCCAAAAAATCTAGATCTTATGAATACATGCCCCTATCATTTCCTTTTTTTCAAAACATAATCATTAGAAGAATTATGACAACCCAAAAAAAGCCAAATTAAATAAGTTTTTAACAAAAAAGAAAATAACAGAAGAATTGATATTCTCGCTGTTTTTTGATATAAGAATTATTGAGATCAGTTTAGTTTTGAAGAAGAAAACAGCGGAATACAAATGGTCAAGATATTTGTAGGAAAAATCTAGGTCTTATTAATACATGCCCCTACCATTTCCTTTATTTTTCAAAACATAATCACTAAAAGAATTATGACAATCCAAAAACCCCAAAAGACGCCCGTTTTTACCGCCATGTTCAGACGACTATCAGACAAATTAGATAAGTTTTTTGACAAAAAGGAAAATAATAGAAGCATATATATACTTTTCTTCTAAATTTTGATATAAGATTTCTTTATATCAGTTTAGTTTTGAAGAAGAAAACAGCGGAATACACAACGTCTTTTGGTCAAGATTTTTGTAGGTAAAATCAGCCTGAGCTGCAGTTGTCCCTTTCGCACTTTACGGGGGCTTGGTCGGGCGTAGCGCGACAGCAATAGTTTCTTCAAATATCTGTTCATCAAATTCCTCGGGGTGAGAGTCCCCTCTTAACTCCATTCGTTCTTTCTAGGCTCGACGGTACCTAATTCCACAGTCACACCATCAAAAAGCAAACAAAAGATTTGAGCATAACAAAAGTATAATCAAGAACAGACATCGATGACAGGTAAAAAGCAGCTATTATTACGAGTTTCCTTTAAATGAAAGCGTTCTCTTTTATTTCGTTTGGGCTTCACCGAAATAAAATATCCTTTGAAAAAATAATATCAACTCCTAAGGGAAAACCTTGAGATGACAGTTTTAGAACAAAGCCTTTTTTTCGGTTTTAGCCGTAAGACCGAATATTTACTTATTTGCTATTACGAAATGGAGGAGCTTGTTTTTAGGTATTTATTAATCACGGCAGCCACGCTTTCCTAGGTTGGTCTGGTCTGTCAAGCACATTAAGCCGGGTTGTAGTTCTTTGACAGTCGTTATAGGTAGTCAGTGCCCCGAAAGTCGAGTAGCTAGTCTGTGTACTAACTGGGTTATAGAACAGACAGCGTCTGTTTATCCTAACCTCTCAAGTTTTAAAATGTTACACTACTACAACATTGAATTCGTTGCGAATAAATCTAAAGAATACTTCAAAAAGAGTTCAATGCATCGACTTGGAATCGAACCATTGCATCACCGAACTTCGTAATAGTAATGCCGGCAGTTTAACTATGTAGCCAGCGAACCCATGAGAATTGCGATTAAATTGTTATGTACTATCGTCCGAGTTACTTTATTTTTAGTTCTAATCGATAGATGTTAAAATTTGAGGGTATGTTCCTTTAATTTTGCTTGCTTACGTTGTCTTTGTAAAATTAAGACCTACCCTCAAGTTATTATGTAACGTTACATAATGTCAATCTAAAATATTTCTAGCGCTTCCTATTTTATCGTTTGCGTTAATAGGACGTCACTTGTCTAGGGTCCCGTTTGTGTCAGTAGGCAAAATTTAAGTATACATCATATATTATGATAAATCTAAACTGAATGCTAATCTATAATAATTATCAAATCAAAAGGTTACATATAAATCTTTGTAGTAAAATAAGATCAAAGTTTTGGTAAAAAATAGCAATAATAAATATTAAATTATTATAAAAGCATTTTTTTTTAAATATTATTAAACAAAATTGAAAAATACGTTACATTAAAAAACTAAAATAACATGACGAAAGGCACTTGTCGGGCCTAAGATTCGAACGTCCAGTCTCATGCACGTCAAGCAGTCTTGAAACATCTGGTCTATTTAAACGTTAAGTAACTTCTCGTAAATGTTAAGCCAATTATTGCTTGTCGTTATATCCAATAAAAAAAGTATTATCTTTCTATTGAAAAAAAATATATATCTAAAACTGACTTTAAAAAAATTATACTAACTAAAACTTATTTATTCACTAAAACAATACATTAATTATAATGAGATGTTTTTGCAAAATACAAAAACTAACTAGGTCCAACACTGTTTTGAACGCACAACTTTTGGGGGGTAAGCACTTAATGCATTGTGTAAATAGATGGTAAAGGCTAGGCAGATGATGATATAATAATGTAACTATAGCTTGCAAATAAGCACAAAGCTTCAGTTTCTCTAAACATAGCCCCCAGTAGGTAATAAACCAAGTAACTGTGTTTCTAAGGCATAATAACTCAGTATTTAGGTTACGCCTAGGTCTAGGCTCTTAGGCACGGCAATAAAACAGGCTACAAATCAGTAATGAAAATGTTTAACACATGTGCAAAAGAAATTGCGAAGCACGTTTTTTATTCTTTCGAGATTAAAAAGAATAAAAAAAAAAATTGGCAAGTATGTGCCAGAGGATTACTGGCCTGAAAAAAATCTTTTTAGGCTTCACAAATGCCTTTATCTACTTTGAAATTAATGAGAATCGGAAACCCTTTCGGGTTTCTGGCTACTTGTAACGTCAAAGATTTACGTATGACGTACAAGGCCAACGCATAATGTGCTTTCCGAGACATGGCGGGAACTTTGGACACTGGGTACTGCTAAACCTTCAACATCGACCCATGTCGACCTATTTTTATTTAGCCACAAGCCCCTCCCCTAAATCTCTTTTTAAACACAGGCAAATTAACCAGCCCACACAATCCAAAGCTCTTACAAAATGATGACGCAACACACAATTATAGAGGCTTGATATCCGAATATCCGAAACAGAATGACAGAATACAACGTAGGAGTAATATGCGCTTATATTACGCGAAGGGTTCCGTGATATCCGCCGACAGAACGTCGCTGGAGGCTCGCGTCATCTGTCGTTCTTGTGACGTCACATTCGCAAGATTATTAAGCTTTATTTATTATAACATATATATCAGCAGTTTTACGTCCCACATTTGTTGACTTCTAGACCAGAATTAGGGACAATTAAAGCGTATTTGTGTTTTACTGACAACTTTGTTTGGCAAAATGATACTTTATTATTATTAGTATACAATGTCAACATCATATAGCATCACGCCGCTAATCCCCGAAGCGGTAGGCTGAGGTGTACCTTATAGTAGGTGCACCCACGTTTCGCCAGTTATGTCCAGGGGACGAACCCATTGCAATCAACCGGGCACAAATCAGACTCCTTGGCTGTAACCGAATAACTTCCTAATTGATAAACCCATTAATACTGTCCTACGCACAATACACAGAATAGAATAATTGTCTTTACATTTTGTGAACAAGTAAAGTCATCAAATTCATCATTTGATTTGGGGGAGAAAAGAATACATGTTCAGTATGTCTTCAACATCCACAGTATACTTTCTCTATTATCATCTCAATTGTGGTTGAACAAGTCATTATCAACCTTTGATTCCCATCCTGCCTATCGGACCTGCACAACCCAATTAGTACTGCGTAAAGTCTGTCAGCCATTACCTACGCGTATCGCACCCCTTGGTAAGACTTCAGACTTTTCAGACTTTCGGGCCAGTGACTACTTGTAACGTCTGTCAAAGATATACAATTGACAGCCGGGACCGACGGCTTAACATACTTTTCGAAGCACGGAAAAAACTCGGTATGTAAGGGTCAGTTCACACCGAGACGCGACGCGACGCGACGATACTTGAAGAGGCCAGTGATTTCGCGCTGCGTCGCTTTACGCTGCGATGCGCCATGCAGCGCAGCGCGGCGCAGCGCTGCATGGCGCAACATATTCTGATTTCTACTGAAATCTACCTCACGAGGCCGCTCGACGGCGCAACGTATTTTGAATTCTGAAAGTTATATTTTGAATCGCTCTTTAAAAGTGTGCGCGCAGCGTCACGTCGCGTCGCGTCTCGGTGTGAACTGACCCTTATGCGCGTTCAACCATCCACGGACCTACCTAGGCAAGCACGGCTTAACCAAAAGATCGACCTAAGTGGCTGTTATTATTTTGCCACGAGCTCTTCCGTGACATAACAAGTAAAGAATACAATTGTTATAGTAAATCTACCGTACCTATCCGAAACGTAAGCGATTCCAAACAGGTACCCATGTAATAGGTACGATATGTGATCGCACCTCAACCTTAGGTAGGTGTAAACTATAAATAGACAAACTAATCCCATTTATATTAGAATCCCTTCCTAGAGGCATTAGGTATAAACCCTTTATTCTAGTCTAAATGTGGTATTCATTATAATATACCAACAGCTTATAACGTATATCACTAAGCCTATAACCAAAGGTATGTAGCAACTCGAGTGTATTCAATCGAAACAAGACTATACACAGTAACCCATTTTAGATTCAGCTGTCCAATTCGAGCCAAATATTCAAACTTGATGTGTCGCTTCAACTATCACCAAGATGGGAACAACTGTTCTGTTTTGGGAACAAAGGTAGTACCCGCTAATACTTGGGTTTCTCGAAACATTCTCGTTGGTATTTCACCTGAAATATCTCATGTGTATTACGTAGATACATTATTTACAAACTACAAATACATCTAAAATCATAATTAAATATGTACAAGTATCAAAATTACAGGGCGTCAAAAAATTCGTCCACATCGCTGTCAACAGGAAAAGTGCCCAAAACGCTGGCCGCATTACCACGTTGGATGGCAATGCTTATTCTTTGGCCAAAAAAAAGCCTAGCCCTCTGGTCACGTGAAGTGTCGACCAACAGTTTGACGATACACAAGGAGGGCACTCATGCCCCATGGCCCTAGTGTTTCAACCCCAAACGGCTCAAGCACATAATTATGAATTAAGTTATTGTACTTGCGCCGCTTGAGGTTTTCAGCACCTGCAGCAGCCGCCCCGGCGCAGCTCACCGTGTGGGATGAGACTTGCGTCGAAAACACACACAAAACCGGGTGCAAAAATGACTCCGTGGCTGCCACTGAAAAATTCCTAATTCAAAACCCAATAAGACTTTGCCCGACCTGGATATCAAACACAGGACCTCATGCTCACATAATATATGAGCGTAGTGGA
This sequence comes from Cerastis leucographa, assembly GCA_963082945.1. NCBI lineage: Eukaryota > Metazoa > Arthropoda > Insecta > Lepidoptera > Noctuidae > Cerastis > Cerastis leucographa. The sequence goes on from OY720361.1 coordinate 9,824,993, forward strand.
AAGGTTTTTAAAAAGGCATCTCTTAAGGGGGTAATAGGTAATGAAAGTTTGAAAAGAAATTTGTAATTTCGCTTGTGGGAAACCCATCGGACACATGGCTTCTGATTACATAAATCTTATAATAGACAAAACAGAGGGGCTCGGCTACGTTAATTTCCTTGTTGACTAGCTGCTTGCAACAGAACCGCTTGTTAATACAAATAATCCGATTAAAATACAAAACGTATTACTAAAGCGTAATAAGAAAACACCGCTATCTCTTAATGATATTATAGTACTTATTCAAATCTTGAGTAATTATTTTAGAATCCCCCTTAGCGATGAGACAAGTAGGCATAAGGGCATTAAGGCGCTTACACACGAGGATTTTAATAATAATATTACTATAGCGCTGCCAATCACGGTAGGGTGCCGATATTCTCGACAACGAGCTAAATTTCAAGTTACCGAGTTTGACAGAGCTATATAGATATACACATACATATTATATTGGTATACATGTATAGTGTTGTAGTAGATTGTAGCAGGTTTAGTAGATTATATTTGAGATCCTCTCATCTACTTTGGAAATAAGTGAGTTATTGAAGCTTCTACAGACTATGATTTTATAGTGATATTAAATATTGAAGCTGAAAATGATTTTGGTAAAAGATTCTTGTAACGTTGAAGTTATTTAACAAATACATAATACTTATTTATTTAACACTTTAAGTGCAAAGTACCGAGGGGAACTTAATGCCAAAGGCATTTTCTACCAGCCAAACTTTGGATGATGCAGTGACAAATCTCAGTGGTGTATGTATATCATAAATATAAAGTAATCGTATTTTAAATAAAAGCTTGACGGCGCCTCTGCTAGTAGGCTTCTTATGATTTACGTTGCAAACTAAACTGTGACCACAGACGAGAGAGAAGCCGTCTACAATTCTCTCTGGCGAAACCGGGCAGCCATATTGACTTGTGTGGTTGTCAAAGAAGGTGCCGCGTAACAAGGCGTTGACGGATCGCCGACGTCTGTTTTCTTAATCTAATTAAATCTGGTGCCACATAATCATTATGTGATTTCGATGGGGCGGGCGGCCTTTAAGATTTTTTTTATTTTTTTTATTTTTTCTTTAAAAAACGTTGCCCCACACTAGGAATTTCTCCTGTATCGTGGGTGCGTTTACAAACATTTAAACTCACATACACAAACAGCCAGACCCGGAACAACTATCTGTAGGCCATACAAATATTTGTTCCGTGCGGGGATCGAACCCGCGACACGCAGCGCAGCAGTCGATCGCTCAGCCACTGCGCCAACCGTGTCGTCAGCTTATTCTTATTCTAATCATAATATCTATACTTACTTATCGATTTGATGAAAAGTTCCTATATCCTAATTATAAATATACTAATTATAAACGCGAAAGTTTGTAAGTTTGGATGGATGGATGTTTGTTAGTGCCCATTTACGCAGGCGCGGCGCGTGGAGCGGGGCGGTGCGCGGCGCGTCCCGCTTTAAATTCAAACATAAGGCGATGTATGAGAGCGTTTACGGAGAAGCGGTCTGACGCCCGTTTGCTTGAGATATAGGCGGCCGACGCGGCGTTATGTCAAACAGACAATACAAGCAAACGGCAGTGCCCTGGTTCGATTCCCATACGGAACGAATTTACGTCGTAGTTTTATCCGAAAATAATCATTTTGTTTTTATTTTAAATTTTGTAGTGATTTTTTTTCGTAAATTGTTCAGTTTTTACTAGCTTTTATTTAACTTGCAATGTATGTATGATGTTTGTTTGGGTAGAATCTTGGAAGCTAAATTAGAACCACTTCCCGATGTCCGATTGAGCTGAAATTTTGCACACACCTTTGGTTGTAAGAACAGAATATTAATATGACAGACATAACTTAATCCTGCAGCCTGGATCGTCTCCTCACGAGAGAACTCCTCAACGGTTAATAGCACAGACATGAAACTTTGCATACAAGTTTATATTTGATGGATAATCACGATTTGTATAATGAACTCATCCTGCAGCCAGGATCGTTTTCTCACGAGGGCACTCCTCAACGGTTAATAGCACAAACATGACGTCGTCATGTTCGTGAACGGGCGCTGTCAGTTGTGACTGGTCATCTCTTAGCTGCCACGGTTTATTTTAATTACTTTATTTTTTTATTACTGATTTAATCTTTTACTCTGGACGCTCTTAACTTGCCCGTATTTCTACATTGTTCTCACATATTTGTAATTCTTGACATGAATGATGTAACCAAGATTTTGTAACATATTTTGATTTAAAAGAGTGTCCATGGAGTTTCTTGCCCGTTCTTCTCCATAGAGATCTACGCTACGGAATGGGCAACTACAGTACTTTCACAAGTTATTATGCCTTGTGACTGGGACTGTAGCTTCGCGTTTTATTTTGTTTTTGTTGACTTTCAAAAGTGCCTGTAATGGTCTAATTGAAATAAATGCTTTGACTTTGACTTTGACTTTGATGAAACTTTGTATAGATACGTGTTCCATTTTGTTGAATAAACATAATTCCTGTCGTTTCCACGACCAGGATTTTTTCTCAAAAGTCCTCAACGGTTAATAGCACGGATATGAAAAAAGTGTTGCGGTAATGATGTGACAGAAACGATTACAGCAAAAATCAAAAAAGTTTAAAACAAACTTTTAGAATGATGCACCGAAAAGAAGATATCTAATCTTGGAGTAAATGGAAACGATAAAAGATAGTTTTTATAGCATTTACCATTCACGCGACCAGCTTATGTGAAAACTATTCTTTATCGTTTATGTAATGTTTAATTTAAGTAATGTTACAACAAAAAAAAAACACAAAAAATATATTCTTGATGCCTGTGATTTGATCCTGCAACTTCTGATTTTCAGTCCAATCGCAGTGCCACCAGGCCATTTACTACGTTCTATTCTAATACATGATAATTATGACGATTGTCAGTTTTCAAACAGTTGATGAATATGGTCCCACGTTGGGCTACAAGCGTTCGACGCCGCGTCCGCCGCGGCGTTATGTCAAACGCTCAAATACAAGGAAGTGGTCCCACGTTGGGCTGCAAGCGGTTGACGCGGCGTTATGTCACTCGGACAATACAAGCATACGGCAGTGCCCGGGTTCGATTCCCATATAAAACAAATTTACAATGTCGTAGTTTTATCCAAAAATAATCATTTTGTTTTTATCTTAATTTTATTTGTGTTTTTTTTTCGTAAATTTTGTTCGATTTTTATTTGTTATTCATGATTATCTAACTGTTTTTTGAATGGTTCAAAAACTAAAAGTATATATTTTTAAACTAGATATTTTATAATGATTTGAAAACCCTACATAATGCATTAAAATAAAACAGTGTCCTAGTTTTAAAAAGTAATATTTAACATGATAAAAAAAAACACAAAAAGAAAATCCTTACTTGCTAGGATTTGATCCCTCACCTTCTGATTCACAGTCCGGTCACAGTACCGTTAGACTATATACTTCATTGACACTTGAGCCGAAATAGACATTCTATTCTAATGCATGATATGAAAATTGACAGTTTTCAAACAGTTGAAGAATATGGTCCCACGTTGGGCTACAAGCGTGTGACGCGGCGTCCGCCGCGGCGTTATGTCAAACGATCAAATACAAGAAAATGGTTCCACGTTGGGCTGCAAGCGGTCCACGCGGCGGTATGTCACACGGACAAGTTTCCAGCATACGGCAGTGCCCGGGTTCGATTCCCATCCGGAACAAATTTATAATGTCTTAGTTTTATACAATAATAATCATTTCATTTTTATAAAAAAAAAAAAAAAACTTTTTTTTTTTTTTGAGCGTTTGTATATCTGACCTCCACAACCCAGTTAGTACTGGGTAATACGATACCCCTTGGTAGGACTGGTTGTCAGACTTTCGGGCCACTGAAATTATTAACTAGTGATTGCTGATGATAAAAACGTAAAATACGAACGAAACATTTTTTCGAGAATTTAGCTAATATGGCAACATTCATCGTCAATCAAAACAAAAAATACCATATTTGTCAAAAATATTGTCACTTCTCTGTCTTGATCAATTAAAATCGTAATGTTTGGTTTTGTTGTGAATAGTTTTGCATATTATTTATTTACCCGTCTTATTTGTTTCGTGGTGAAGTAGACAACACGAGAATGTTAAGGTGTGCAGAGATGATGGCGACTAAAACAATCCCAAGGATTACAGTTGTGGCTAGCATGTGTGGGGAACATCGTAATACGATGTTCCCATACTATGGGGAATATGGTAATGCCGATGCTGATAGAATGCCCGCGACGCCGGGCTCTCTCTTATTTGAAGAAGTTCTAATAAGTTCACAATGATATGCTGCTTAAAATAAATGTTTTATTCAACTTCGTAATTCATGTTTTATTTTTGCCTAGTCCATGGCGCAATTATACTTGGTCGTTGCCCGAATTCGATTGCCTTTGGAATTCATCAAACGACCAAGTGGAAATGAACGCGGCCGAGTACGCGAACACACTCGTCCAACTACATTTTTTTTCCACTATTGTAAGCTTCTATGTATTCCATTGCGATGACTAGTGTAATTACGCCATAGAAGAATCACCGCTATATGGCGGTGATTCTTCTAGGCTAGGCAGACGCCTAGCCTTTTCCCAGCTATGTTGGTGTTGGTGTTTACGATAAAAAATAAACACCATTTTTTTTTAAATAAAAATAAAATGATTATTATTGGATAAAACTACGACATTATAAATTTGTTCCGTATGGGAATCGAACCCGGGCACTGCCGTTTGTTTGTATTGTCCGTGTGACATAACGCCGCATAGACCGCTTGCAGACCAACCTGGATCCATTTCCTTGTATTTGATCGTTTGACATAACGCCGCGGCGGACGCCGCGTCGCACGCTTGTAGCCCAACGTGGGACCATATTCTTCAACTGTTTGAAGACTGTCAATTTTCATATCATGCATTAGAATAGAACGTCTATTTCGAACCAGGTGTCAATGAAGTACATAGTCTAGTGGTACTGTGATCGGACTGTGAATCAGTAGTTGCTGGATCAAATCCTAACAAGTAAGGATTTTCTTTTTGTGTTTTTTTTTGTTAATGATGTTTAAATATTACTTTTTAAAACTAGGACACTGTTTTATTTTAATGCATTATGTAGGATTTTCAAATCATTATAAAATATCTATTTTAAAAATATATACTTACTTTTAGTTTTTGAACCATTCAAAAAACAGATAATCGTAAATAACAAATAAAAATCGAACAAAATTTACGAAAAAAAAACACAAATAAAAATAATATAAAAACAAAATTATTATTTTTGGAAAAAACTACGACATTGTAAATTTGTTTCATATGGGAATCGAACCCAGGCACTGCCCTATGCTTGTATTGTCCGAGTGACATAACGCCGCGTCAACCGCTTGCAGCCCAACGTGGGACCACTTCTTTCAAGTATTTGAGCGTTTGACATAACGCCGCGGCGGACGCCGCGTCGCACGCTTGTAGCCCAACGTGGGACCATTTTCTTCAATTGTTTGAAAACTGACAACCGTCAATTATCATGTATTAGAATAGAACGTCTATTTTACATAAGTGTCAGTGAAGTAATTGGCCTTGTGGTATTGCGGCCGGACTGTGAATAAGATGATGCAGGATCAAATCACAGATGTTTAAATAATTGTTTTAGTATTTTTTCTTTTTGTTCTTTTTTTTTATGCTGTAAAATATTACTTTTTGTAACTAGGTGTACTGTTTTATTTATATGCATCTGTATGATTTTCAAATCATTATAAAATATGTAGTTTAATAATATATACTTTTAGTTTGTGAACCATTCAAAGAACAGTTAGGTAATCGTGAATAACAAATAAAAAAAGAACCAAATTTACGAAAAAAAAACACTAAGAAAATTAAAATAAATACAAAATGAGTATTTTGGATAAAAGTACGACATTGTCAATTTGTTTCGTATGGGAATCGAACCTGGGCACTGCTTTAGGCTTGTATTGTCAGTGTGACATAACAAATCAAATGGTCCCACGTTGGGCTTCAAGCGTTCGACGCGTCTCCGTAAACGGCAAAAACGCCAGACGCGCCGCGCGACGCCTATTGCAACGCCCCGCGCCACGCGCCGCGCCTGCGTAAATGAGCCCTTACTCTTTCACGCGGAAACTACTGAACAGATTTGTATGAAATTTGGCACAGGGGTAGTTTATAACCTGGATTAACACATGGGATTTTTTATCCCGATAGTACAATCCCGTGGGACAGTGATCGAATTCCACGCGTGCGAAGCCGCGGGCATAGGCTAGTAATTTCATAAATTAGTCAGTTGGAAAGTTTTGTAAGCCGACGGCTTTTCCTTTTAAAAGTAGGCATTAATATTGCAGGAGTAACCAGTTGACAAGACAAGTAGGCTTTAGAGTTTCGTAAAAGAGTTTCTGCAATTATGACTATCAACAAGATTGACATAAACGTTTCGGTAGCTTATGTCAATCAATTAAATATTTTTTGACTTTTGTTAATCGTTGTCGCAAATTTTTGGGAAGAAAATATAGAAAATTGAGTTTTCGCTTTGATATTAGTACAGTTTACGCATTTCATCATAATTCTCCTGCCCTTATCCCAATTTATTTGAGGCTCCGCAGCATGTCTTTTTCTCTCATACTAATCGTCATCTCAGCAGTCATCCCCTATCTCCCTATAATTATCTAGCCATATCATTCTTCACACAGACCATCCATCGTTTCTTTGGTCTTCTTCCCTCTTGTAGCCTCTATATATAACATTCGTGCGCAACATTTTCTGCACATACATTTAATCTTCTTGAAATGCATAATTATAATAGTCTGATGAATAAATGTTAAGCACTTGTGAATAACTATGGTAACAGTTTACTAAAATAAACACCTACCATTTTACTTAAAAGAATTGGCACTGAAAACATTTTCAGACTTTCTTCTGGTAACATTATTTGAAAGCTAAATAAGAATAAGGTACTATAAATTGAAAACAACTGTAATGTCAATTCAATTGTACTAAATGTCATACTATCTTATCTTGACACAAAAGCGATATAGGTATACAACTGCTATTTTTAGGGTTTCTTATTATCACTTTGAAGGCAAAGTCTATTTAAGGCAACAGAGTCAAATATTTCTGCGAAATTTTCTTTTGTTATACCTTTTTACAATAGGTAAAACCTATCAGATACTCAATAGATACCTATTATTCATAAAATAAGTTTATTACTTCTACATTATCTATTACTACGCACACATGCTCTATCATTGCCATGACTGGTTCAATGACTTTTGTAGAGGTATCTCATTATTGCCATATTGCCACAATAACGGAACTTCGAACTATTAATTAGACAGCAATACGCCAATACTCACTACTCGCTCAATACTCGCTGTGCTTTGTCAGTTCTTTTTCAAGTCTGGTGTCTGGGGACCACTTTGACACACACAGCTTTGACAGATAATACTGCTAGTACTGACATAACTATCAATGTCACCGACATACAGGAGTCCGGTCCGGTTCCTCTATCATTAGAGGTGAAAAACTCTGTTGAGTTTATTTGACAATTGGATAATTTTTAGATCATCTCCTTCCTATTTACGACAGATAATCAACCAACCTAATCCCGGCAAGCGATAGCATAAACTATGTTTATTATATTACTATCAAACGGCCAGTACCGGGTATCTACGTTCGTCCTTCGGGAGCTTTTCGATACCGATATACGCAGTTACAGACCGTTCCATAACTTGTGGTCCCTCGGCTACGTTTGGTGGTCTATTACAATTATGTTGCTACGATTACTTATTGACCCTATTATGGTTGAGGGATCCCGTATTTTTTTGGTTCGTTTACGTGGAAAAGCATGATTGGGTATTATGTTTGGTTTAGTGGACGCTGGATGTAACCTGAAAGATATTTTTCGATTGGTTGTACACGAGAGTACAGTTTTTTTTCTAAATTGAGCCCGAATTACGGTTTCTTAAAGATGGGTTTGTAATACTGAAAGTAGATATTTTACTATGCTGCGGATATTGAGCCAGCTCTGACAAAAGACGCTATGTTTGAGTTTCAGCGTGTTTGTCTTCAATTCCGGAACGGTGAAATTTTTATTTCTAAATTGTGTCGATCGAGTTTAGTTGGGCTCAACGTCGGAGCGTGAAAACGGAGAATCCCAATCTCTCTTTCACATTACTCCACCTTTTGTACACTGCGAATTTACATAAAGAGCCTCACTCGGTCCTTGGGGTACCTTTCCGGGTTTTCCATTTTGTGCTTGAATGCGACGTAGCGGCCGGGTCCTAACTATAGCTTGAATCTGGCAAAGCGGCCGCCTCGTTTTATTTCGATCGAACCACAAAAAGGGTTAGGTTTTTTGATGGCTGACTGTACATTTTTTGGTAATTGGAAACTATTCCTTTTATGAGGGTACTTTCGAGACCCCGGTATTGTAACCTTAAGGATATTTTAACCTTAACGGTATATTGAAAAAGGTTTATCAGCTGTTTAGTTTTTCGAAGACTTTTCGAACATTTTAAATGGAAGAAAGTTTTATTTTGAATTAAATATAATCTATTTAAAACTTTTAGTGCTTTATTTACGATCTTTAATTTTATATTCTTTAATTTCGCATTCTCGCACCACTGACATTCATTTACTACCGTCTTATAGTTGGGCAAGAGCCTTTCACAACTGCGAATGAAACCGAATGAACTACGGATCCGGGACTAAGCCGACGTAATCACCGCTTCCCACGACACTATCGCAGAACCAAGATAATATAAAGAAAAAAGTGACGAAAAGTTCAAGATCACGTTCTATTACCCAGCTGAACTATTCTCACCTCCTCGCCTCGCCCGTTCGTCTCATAAAGTAAGAAAATCGTCCGCGGCCGACGATCAGCGAAAGTAATCTTCGCAAACATTCTACCTCCGGGCGGAAAACAATTTTCACTGATGTATTTTTTTGAGAGGCTCGTGTGTTCCAGCATTATTCTCGAGTAATACAGGATTGGAGTTTTTTCTCTCGCCCGTAATTCAAAGGAGGATTTACAGGGACATTTTACTACGTCAAAAATAATTCGGACCGCGTACAAAACGTCTAGTTTCGCCCGCAGATTCAACGTTGTGATTCCTCATGAGATAAGCTTGTAACCCCATTTTTTGCCACCACTATTTAGTTGATCCCAATTTTAAACTAAAAATTTTGAGCATTTTGCTTTGAAGTGACTTTTCAGCTTTAAATTCGCAAATAAGGCTATATATTCAACGCGAAGATTAAGGGCTTATTTTATTAGATAAATTTGTTGAAATTTGATTCATTATACACTTAATACAGGTGCCAGATGGCTCACAAATCTTTTCATATTAATATCAACAATTTAAGTTGAAATAAGCTTTTCTTTGAAATGTTGTAGTTTCAAGAAAATTATTGATATCTTTCAGAAAAATAGACATACTCATAATAAAAGAATAATGATGATATTTTTCACAATTTCACTTCATAAATAAATAGAATGAATTGTCCCTACGGGGCGCAGTGAGCGTAGGTACTTATTTATAGGATAGAAACACAGGTGGGTTTTGGGTCTTAGCAAACGTGTTTTACGCTGCCCCCGGGCACCCTGCCGTGACGCATTGGCGGCCGGAGACCATTAGATACGCCAGCATACATAACTTCCCAGCGTAATTATTGCGGGTGTTAAACATAAGTTGGAAGTCGGTCAGTCTGTTGTGGTTTAGGCCTCAACTTTGAGAGAATAAGTCTGGATAGTTCTGTCCTAATCCTGTATTTAGTTAGAAAATTGTATAAATACGAGAGTTGAACATAAAGAGAATACATTGGATGGCCATCGTACAGATTGGCTTTCAAAAAGGTTTAATCATTGAAACGTTCAAGGTTGGTTACTACCATGCCATGTTGTCTTAGTAACACCATCAGTCTTGTTTACCTCGGAGGATACCGCAGAGGTGGCCTATAATGCACCTACATTATCCCATGTTATAGGGGACGAGCCTATTGCCATCAACCGGGCACTAATCTAGACTCTGAGCTGCTATTGAAAATATCCTGAAAAAACAATAATACCCGGGAGTAGAAACTTATAGTAGCTCATGCTCAGCTGCTGAGTATGAAGTCGTGGGTTGTTTGTTGTTGGGAGCTGATGTAAATTGCACCACTGCACCAACGAGGCAGTTCCCCTAGCAGTAGGTTATTAATATTTTTTTATTAGAATATGACAAGTATGTACTCCTATGATCATTCCCAAGTTCATGTTGATCTTGGCGTTTATCCACATGACGCGCTCGAAATGTCTTCAAAATGAAATTCTTATAATTTTGTAGAGATAAATTGTAAACGAAACATACAACCGGAGACCTGAGTAATGCGAATTCATTACTCAGGTAAATTTAAATAATATATCAAATGAAATACGCCGTATACGATTATAAAGCAAATATTTACTTTACCCAACCTTCTTCGGTTGAGGTATATAAAGAATTCTCGACATAAAATGGCGGAGGTTTTTCCACGTTTTTAACTTGATTAACTTTGGCAGAGCCATCTTAAAAGAAATCAATTCTGTTTTAGCTACAGTTTGTTTCAAATGTTGAGCATTCCATTATTAAAATAATGAACAATGGTAACTTAATATGAAAACATTATTTTGTTGTGGTGCAATTACTCTTGGTTGCAATATCAAATCAACGGGCACTTATAAAACGTCGACAAAAAGGTGCTCGGATCGGGTTGGTCGTTTCCAATGGAGGAGAACCGGCCATAGCAATGGTTATTAAAATATGGTTATTAACATTATTGATAAAAGTTTAGTAAAGTTCTTCAGAAACGACTGGTCTGTGGTATGACAAGAAAGAGAACTGGTGTGAGCGCGCGGTGTAACCATAACGTACATCGACTTTTTAATCGAAAATATGACTAATTATTATGTAGCATTATGATTCATTTTTTAAGACTCGTATTTACGTAACGTTTACACCGCGCATTCGTGCTAGCGCCTCACATTATAAACGTGGACGAAGCAAAACAAATAAAGTACGTAAGTAAGTATCGTTGCTTTGGCTTTGGCCTTCTGTAGTTGTTGTGTATCCCAACCTATAGTATTCCCACAAATCAATTATTCGTCAGTTATAAAAAAAAAATACTGTTTCCAGCAAAACTTCGATACCCACACTTTCATAATGTATGGAAAAGCATTTTTTTTTTTAATACCGATGAATTTACGCATTCAGTACATCAATCATGAATATGTTTAAGCGTCGGTATCCCTTCCGCATTGTATATTTGTAATAATTTTCACGAAAACAGCTGTAACGATTTCGATGAAAGTCGCAATATTGGGGTTTACGGGAGCGAAAAATCGATATAGCTAGGTCTCATTGACAGGAAAAATTATTTTCTCTATTTCACCCTGATGAACTCGTGGCTAAATAATAACAGCTGCACGGGTCGATCTTTAAGGTTAAGCCGTGCTTGCCGAGTTTGGTCCGTGGATGGGTGACCATAATTACATACCGAGTTTCCTCCGTGCCTCGGAGAGCACGTTAAGCCGTTGGTCCCGGCTGTCATTTGTAGATCTTTGTCAGTCGTTACGAGTAGTCAGAAGCCAATAGGGGTATCGTATTATCCAGTTACTGGGTTGTGGAGGTCAGATAGGCAGTCGCTTCATGTAAAGTACTGGTACTCAGCTGCATCCGGTTAGACTGGAAGCCGACCCCAACATAGTTTGGGGAATGGCTAGGCAGATGATAACCGTGGCACTGAGAATTATGTAAGTATGATTAATAGCTATTACAACGTCTATCGTTCCTATTCACCGAACTCTTACTTTTTTTGTACTGACTTTTCTCATTCCCATAAGCCATCAATCCAGTACCTATGTACAACATATACAAGGTGTTGTTTTGCATTCTCGTCAAATTCAAGGAGGATATGCTAATGATTCTCGTCCCGAATCAATACTAAAAAGAGTAGGTAATTTTTATTTTTTTTCTTATTTACGAAAAATTGGTAAGTGAGAACCACCCGTTTTTTAAACGCGGCCTGTCTGAACCTCGCCCTATAACAGCGCTTGCATACATACAAACAATCTAAAACGTTTATTCGATAAGTTCTTTTTCCCTAAACCACGTTATGGGGGTTATTCTGAAATACTGACAAACTTAAACAACCAAAAAAATCTTCGTTTATTAATAATTAACTAGGTACCGTAATTTTAATTCATTATTTATGACTTCTTTGGCATCCTCTTGATTTTGGCGAGGATGCAAAACAACACCTTGTATATATTTCTGAATTCCGTTGGAAACACTTCGCTGGACAACCGCACTTCGGTTCGCTCATCATATTTTTCTTTTCCGCTAAAAATGAAGCCAGGCGCTGGCAGCCATTGTAGTCTTTTTGCTTTTAGTTTGTGTTTGCCTAGCGTTCAGGTGTTGACTCAAAAATATTGCAACGGTTTTTAGTAAATGAAACATCGGATATTGAAATATTTTTCTTGTAGCGTACTTTGTTTTGAAGCCGTTTGCGACTGTTTCTATTGATTAGTGACATTAGAACAGGGAACATTTAAACGAATATAGGAATCGTGGCGATAGGCATGACTACTGTACTCGTGGTAGAAATAAATTAGCTGGTTTCCCACACACCCTATCTAAGTCTGGAAAGTTGATCCATATAATGGGTCCAGCGGTATACAACCGTCTACCAGATGATATTTTGAGTTCGACGTCTGACAATGGTTTCAAACGTAAACTAAACGGCTGGTCAACCGAACACGCATTTTATGACCTAAAAGAATGGTTTTAGGTATTTGAATTGATTATGTTTATTTTTCTGTTGACAAACGATTCGTCTATATTGTTATTATATTTCACGAGTAATTCTTAATTTAATTTATTATAATTTGTATTTTCATTTTAACATGTATTGTATGATCCTTTAATGATTTGTGCTGTTATTGTATTTTTATTGCTAAACAACTTGACATGTAATTTTAATAATTATTAATAAATAAACTAACCAAACTAAACTAAAGGAACACTGAACCTTTCTTAACCCCACGTTTTGGATCCCAAAGATATTTAATTAACCTGTATGACCCATATGGGTTAGCAGAAAGAAAATACGTATAGCCTACCTATTTTTGTTCTTTATTTTAGACTGCTCTTTCCCATTGCTGTGCAAAGGCCTCCCCCATGTTTTTCCAATTGTCTTTAAAATTTGCCTTCTCCAACTGATCCGTTAATAATGAGTCCAGATCCATTATAAGGATGAGACTTCTACCTATACGTATTTATTCTCTTTGTACTTTCTTTTTAACATTTTGAAATTATACTTCCATACTAATATTATAAATGCGAATGTCACTCTGTTTGTTTGTTTGTTACCTTTTCACGACTAAACGGCTGATCGGATCTTAATGATATACCCCCATAGCACAGCATCATGCTGAGTGGTAACCTACTTGTCGCAGTCACGACGTGCAAGCTGTCAACTTGTTTACTTTTATTTTATTTTTTATTTTTTAATCTTATTGTTGTATATTTTATATTATTGTACTTTCAAATGTTTGTTATGCTTTGTATGTATATTGTGTTCATTGTTATTTTGTATGCACGTCATGTCCCAGCGACAAATAAATATTTTTTCTTTCTTTCTTTCTTTCTTAGTGAAATTTGGCAACAAGATAGATTTTAACCTAGGGAAGGACATAGGCCATAGGTATATCATCACGCTAAGACCAATAGGAGCGGAGCAGCAATGAAAAATATTGCGAAAACGGGGAAAATGTGACGCAAACGAAGTTGCGCAGGACAGCTAGTAGTAAAATAACTTCAACGATAGCATGCTCAAAAAACAACCCACAAAAAAAGACAAAAGCGAATCGCAACTTTCGAAAAGAATTTTCACATGTAGGTAAAAACATTCCGATAAAAAGTGCCAATCCATATCTCTGAACATGGAATTTAATCACAACATTTAATTTGAAAACCTCTGTTTCATATTTTATTTCGATGCAGCATTCCACTTTATTAATTTTAGTCGGGACAACAGTGTTCTTTTACTAGGTCAATGGCGGAGAGCTCGGAATGAATCCGGATCATTGATTTCCCTGGCGCCTGGTAAAACCAAACGTGCCTTTATTTAAATACTGGAGTCTATTTTGTCCTACCACTGTAGGCGTTCTTATGAAATTGGTTGTATTGCACCTCATATTCAACGGCTGGTTATGGCTTCGGATCTCTTAAGAGTCACGGCTGTAATATGAAAGTGGAACGAGTTTGGCTTCTGGCTTTAACCTTGACATTGAAGTAGGGATCGGTTTAGGGTTGCTTGGGAGCGATTTTGGTGCTTACTTTGAAGGCCATACATATTAAAATGCAATGTACATGATTCACGTTTTTATCCTGCTGAAATTATACATCATCATCTTCCTGCCTTGTCCTATGTTACTTGGGACAGGCGTCACACGTTTTTTCTTCTATTCTCCTCTGTCAACTGTCACGCTATCATTAGCTCATTTTTAGGGTTCCGTACCTCGAAAGGAAAAAACGGAACCCTTATAGGATCACTTTGTTGTCCGTCCGTCTGTCTGTCTGTCAAGACCCTTTTTCTCAGGCACGCGTGGAGGTATCAAGCTGGAATTTATATCAAATACTCAAGTTTACTGTCCCTTGGAGCTGTGAAAAAACTAAACTTATAAAGCAACGCAATCAAAAAATACAGCCGTTTATGCCGCAAATTATCGACACACGCAAGGGAATCAAAACCTACAGGGTACTTCCCGTTAACTCAGAATCTTGAAATTTGGCACGAAGCAACGTTTTATAGCACAGATAAAGGAAAAATTGCGAAAATTGTATATTTTTAGTTACATCATATAATAAAAATATTTTTAATAATTTTATTTTTGTTTTACTACCAAGGTTTGTACGGAACCCTCGGTGCGCGAGTCCGACTCGCACTTGTCCGGTTTTTTTATTTACATCATTCCTAATACAATATATCCATTCGTTTCCGTGATCTTGCTCTCCCTCTCCATCCATAACATTTGTATCGATCACTCAAAAGAGTAACTAAAAAGTAACTGCAATTTGAGTGGAATTATACATAGAGGGACTAAATTATTGTAAATAATTTTAACACCTCCCAAGGTGGCATAACTAATCCACTTACCGAACACAGAAGCTTTGACAATACAACCCCGTAATAATCCTTCATTAAACCAATATACTTATTATTCATAATTATAAGGCCCATATTAACAGTACACGCTTTTGAATAATTTATAAAGACAGGTACACACGAAGGCCTACATTAATCAACGGCTAAGATTGTTCGGCGGACGTTAGTATTATATTATTCGGTATTTCATCAAAATATCATCCTAAACAAACATATGGGCCTAAACAATATACATTATTCAGCAACTAAATATGACAGAACCCAACAATCAGGCGTTTGACTCCAATATTCGTATAATTTCGTTACCAAGGCCCGAAGCCCCGGAACCTATAATTATTAAACCACTAGTTAGCGGTAGTTTAGTTTAAACTTCCATTTTGATTGCTGGTATTGTGACCGAAAGTGACCAAGAACATATATTGTCTTGAAACTGTTGTTTAAACGACAAAGATTTGTTTGTTGATTGCTTTTCAATAAAATATTCATTGATTTAATAACCTTTAGAACACCTTGTTGTTCCCAACATAGACTAAGTTGCTCGATTATGACAAGAAAAAATCGAAAAATTTAAATACTTTAAAAGAAGAAGTTATTGTGTTATTAATATTAAACCTTTGCGGTAACACCTTTTTGGTAGAATAGTATTTTTACTAAGCAACGGAAAGTCACTAATAACCGTTATCATTTGTGGTGCTCTAGAAGCGATAATGCAGCAAAAAAAAAAAAAACTCCAAACGAAGTAGAAACAACATATAGTAACACATCATTTTCTGCCTTGCCTTGTTGGCTTCCAGTCTAACCAGATGCATCTAAATATAAGTATTAAGCAAAATATTGATTATTTTAAAAGTATCTACTTCAAATATAAATTACAGCGTGATCTAACACTTCATTTATTTAGTAGCCAACAGTGCCTCACAAGCAATAGGATTTAGTAGTCAGTAGACCACAGTACGGTCATTGGTAAACCCCATTCAATACATAGTGGAACACTGTTGCGTCTTAGGATAAATTGAGATCCTCATAACTGAAATGTCTTATTCAGCCTTGCAGTTTCTGAGCGTCGTTGGAAGAAAAAATCTTTGCGTTTGAAAAAAGCAAGTATAGAAAGGAGGTAAATGGACCCAAAGAATCTTAAAATTAACGAAACTACCTTCAAGTACAAATATAAAATAATTGTAACGACAATTTCAATGGTATTTATTTAAAAAAAGGAAAAAATAGGGACGCGGAAATCAAAGGTTTTTTTTTTATTACGTTCCAATCCAATGACATGTGTTTTTGCTTATGGGTTTTCTTACCATAAATGGCTCTGTCTCTTCCTTTTTATACATTCTATATTGTCAAATATTAATATAAACAACATGTAAACTGATATTAAAACGCCAATTAAAAAGGCAAAAGCATCTAATAAAAATGAAACTATGGCGATTTTGTAATACAAAGGAACGTTATCAATGCTGAACGATTGAGTCCCGTCACTACTGTCACTGTCAGATCTGTGATGATCTATTCCGTCGTTACGTTTGTATTTTTGCCTGGGATTTTATGTTTATCATTGCAATTTTGCGGATTGACGACTTGGCTTTTACATCTTGAACTTAAGATACTGCACCCTGTCTTGGACTACCGCATTCTTCTTTGGACAATGAGTTGCTTTTGATTTGGACTTTGATTTTAACCACAACCATGTGTTACGTTAATTTCCATTTATGACTCTAACGGAGGCATCGTCTCTCTGATGAAGGTGCTCAGAGATGTAAGTATATTCGTAAAAAAAACATTGATTTACATCACATGTTAAGAACTTATTAATGATATCTATCTAAACAACAAACTGAGATTCGTTAAGCTTTTATAATATGTATAAATAAATACTGGTGTCACCTTATATTAGGCTATTATTTCCTTTTAAATATTTTCACAAAATCTTTCACAAAGTATTAAAAAAACATAATATAAAAATAGTAGCCGACCGTTATCGGGAACAGGGTCCAAGCTACCGGTGGTCAGGGCTCCAGAGAAAGGAACCTCCTAACAATACGAGTTGTGTCCAGGAGTACCGCTTTCTGAATCAAGCCCTTAATCCAGCTGCCTAACGAGAGCCTCATCAGATATTGGTTGCTGTTGCGGTGCTCTTGGCAATTAGGCCATTTGCTGATACGACTATCGGCACAATGATCGCTGAGTCAACATCCCACACATGTCGACAACCTCGTAAGCCAGTCAAGATACTTGATTTGCATATCTTTCTCGGCTTTCACGAGGTTCTCGTCATGCGGAACTGTTATGTCAACAATCATTCTGCGCCGCTCTGATCAAACCACCACCACTATAACAGGCTTATTGGCTACAATAGTCCTGTCAGTAATTGATTGATCCCAATACAGTGTGATATTGCCATTTTCGAGAACTGGGTCGAGCAGATACCTATAGTACGGCACTTCCGATTCCACAAGGCTATATTTCAAAGCAAGTTGCTGATGGATAATCCTGGCTACAAAGTTGTGTATATGCAAGTATTCTCCGTTAGCTAGACGAGAACACCCGGAGATAATGTGACGGATCGATTCGCCCGGACGGTGGCATGCCCGACATATGTCAACCATGCCGGAAATTTATTGTGAAGGATGCTTCACAATAAATTTCCGGTAGTTATTCGTCATCATAACTTCATCCATAATTGCACAAACAAAACCTTCGGTTTCTCCAAAGAGGTCCCCGGAACGTAGCCAGGCTAGGAGGTAGCAGTAGAAGTATCGTATTTTACTGAGGTCTTGCAAACATTAAAAATGGAAGATGGGTGGCTGTCGCATTTTCTCTTGAAATATTATAAAGGATATCCCATCCACAGGTTTCTGAGGTCACATTCTCTTTCATATCAATAAATATGATCTGGTCATACCTTGATAAGATTTACCTGAGAGTTGCATGCGCTACATTTAAAGTTTCAGCAATCTCTTGCTGCGTTCGCCCTGAATCCAAAGCAACATAGCTTGCGTAACTTGAACTAAACTTAGGGGCGCTGGGTTCCAATTTTGACAGCCTTTATGGACTACAGATTAATTAAAAAAATTAAACAATAAAGATTAAATGCATGATCCTTTTAATTTCGATTTTTAAATCACACGTGTTTTGTGCGCATTCATTAAAAAACCGGCCAAGTACGAGTCCCGTGCCATTATTTGTAAGAACGATAGATAAGTACTTTTTTTATTCTATAAGCACAACAATGCAAATTAATTTTGATCTTTAGCACTAATTAATTGTCTTGATCCACCAATAAGTGCTAAACTTCGTAAACTTGGAGTTGGTTTAAAGCTCGACTTAAGTACAAAATTCTAATTAATCTCAATATCATGTCAATGTTTGAATATTGTAAGTTTTCGCGTCTCGCCTACAAATTGATATCAAACGGTAATCGCCTTATAGGTCCGCCCACTTATAAGTTTACATTAAATTAATTTACTTAGGTAGAAATTGCTCGCTCCAACGCAACCTTGATAGCAATTCGTTAGAAATTAATTGAAACCAATATTTGCTTTACATTTTCGAGCCTATTAAAATACTAGATTGATTTAGAATATTGTAACTAAAGATAGAATTTATTGAAATTACGAACCTGAAATTCCAATTGTTGAAAAAATATTTGCAGTATTTGATTAAGTAAAGTAGTTTTAATTTGAGAATTATTTTTGTCTTGTAAAAACTTGCATTTAAAGAAAGCTTGTAAAAAAGTGGGAACTTCGAATCCCAATATCTGCGTAACTAGAAGGTTCCCAGGTATGTTAAAAAAAATGATCACAATGACGAGGAGAACTAGTGCCTTTCGGCTTCGTTAAGTGTATTTTTATATTCAACTAGCTGTCCCGCGCAACTTCGTCTGCGTCACATTTTCCTCGTTTTCACAACATTTTTCATTGCTGCTCCGCTCCTATTGGTCGTAGCGTGATTATATGTCTGTATAACCTATGTCCTTCCCCAGGTTGAAATCTATCTTCTTGCCAAATTTCATTAAGATCCGATCAGCCGTTTAGTCGTAAAAAGGTAACAAACAAACAAACATACAAACAATATAAGTTTTTAAACTGACATGGTCACTAACAGTATTAATAACATTTACTACGGGATATTTACCGTGTGTATTATTTGTTTCGAGTTCCCGATATTTCGGCGCTGTTGCAAACGCCATGATCACGGATAAACTGAAGTTACTGCGAGTGGGTGTTTATGTGCAGACAAATCGGTCTACCCTCTTCCTTGTTCGTTTTTTGTGCTCCGTACCACTACCACTGTCACACGATGAGTGATGTGAACACCTACAAACTAGTGAACTACAACCCGACGGCACGTTCGAATCGCAGTACACGTAAAATAATACAGGAGTATCAACATATTATCACAGATGATACAGCTAAGTACTTGCTCCGTCCTAGGAATATACAGCCGCCTAAATTGTATGGCTTACCAAAAGTGCACAAGCAGAATGTTCCGCTACGACCCATAGTCAGTCAGATTGACTCGCCCACATACTACCTAGCGAAACATGTAGCTAGTGTTCTTCAACCATTAGTTGGACGTTCAACATCTTATGTGAAGGACTCTCGACATTTTATTGACATCTTGCAATCCATCAAACTACAAAGTAACGACGTAATGATCAGTTTCGATGTTGAGTCCCTTTTCACAAATGTACCAGTGGCAGACTGCATGGAAGTGGTTAAGGTTAAATTGCAAGAAAATAACATCCCTGTAGAATACGTGAAATTACTACATCATTGTTTGTCTACCAGTTACTTCATATACCAAGGTCAATATTACCTGCAGATCGATGGTGTAGCTATGGGCAGTCCAGTGGCTCCAGTAGTAGCCAACATTTGGATGGAGCATTTTGAAGAACTAGCCATCTCCACTGTATCTACACCCATAAAACTGTGGAAAAGGTATGTTGACGACGTCTTTTGTATCATTGAAGGAGATAAACAGGAGGTAGAAGTATGCTTGGCACACCTTAACAGCATACATGGTAGGATAAAATTTACGTTCGAGATGGAAAATGAGAGGACAATTCCATTCTTAGACGTGAAAATAGAGGTTCGTGCAGACGGTTCTCTAGGCCACTCAGTCTATCGGAAATCGACTCACACGGATCGTTATCTACACGCTGATTCTCACCACCATCCCAGACACCTGAACTCTGTAGTGACTTCACTCACCAACCGTGCATATGATTTATGTGACGAGGAACATTTACGTGCTGAGCTGACACATGTACGGAGGGTCCTACAGAGGAACGGATACACTTGGAAACAGGGACCATTCTGGTTACCCATTGAAAGGGTTTTCGATTGGGTTTTTATAAGCAGTTAATCAAAAACTCATACGATATGGGTAACCCTTTTGAAAGGCTTAATCAAAAAACTCATACGATATGGGTGACCCTTTTGAAAGTCTTAATCAAAAACCCATACGATATGGGTAACCCTTACGAAAGTCTTAATCAAAAACCCATACTATATTGGTAACCCTTTCGAAAGGGCTTAATTAAAGCCGTTTATAAGGGTTACACTTTCAACGATATTTCTTTCTTTTTCATGTATGGTAGGTATGAAGACAGTATAAAATAATAACAGCGTATTATTCCGACTGGAGCAATGTAATATGATCTCTCGACGACGGGCATAGGTTGCAAAATGGCATACCTAGCAGGCGTCAAGTGGCCTTTGTGGTGCCGATGCCGGCGGCGGCGCCTTTGTGGCTAGTTACCTAACGACTTGTAAACAGGGATCTATGATCATTACTGCATGTTCTATAGAGTTCATTTTAGCTTTGCAAACCAGATATCGAAATTACTATTATGATTTTTTCATGTCTGTAGGTACTTACTTGTTTATAATTTGTTGTCATTTGTGCCGTTTGATTTTTTTATCCGGTCGTCTTTCGCGTTGTTCTCAGTGCTCAGTGCCTTTGAATTTGTGAATTTTGAACAATTTGTATTTTAAAAATGCCTAAACCGAAACGAGATGCTGTACATCGTTATTATTCTTATGATGCATCAAATAATAAAAGTAAATGTAATTTATGTGGACATTTCTTAAAGGTAAGGTGATATCTACAATTATTTGTTATAATTTGCCTTCACTTTAAAACCTTACAATAGGTAACTAAGTATGTTAAATAATTTATCAATCTAAATTCGAAATATCAATTGTATGGTAGACTTACCATTAAGATAGGCCGTAGGTAGGTAATTTAATGAACTCGGAAAAGAACATTCGAATAATGAAGCAGGTTAGAAAATTGGCAAGTAGGTATGATGGTACGTCTCAGTGCATCTGATAGGTACAACCGAGTTATGGTTAGCAGTACAGAGACAGAGGCAAAGTTTTTCCGAGAATCCGCCAGTACTGACATTCTCAAAATGGTATACTTCACACTATGCCAATCGATTATTGGCTACTGTATAACTGTATGGGGTGGAGCAGCAAAGACTTATCTTCTGCGAGCAGAAAGGTCACAAAGGGCTGTACTTAAAGTTATGTTGAGGAAACCCTACAGATACCCTACAACGCAGCTTTACGCTGATTGCAAAGTACTGACGGTCCGGCAGCTCTTTGTTCTCCGATCTGTCCTGAGGATACATGCCCGTTTGCCGCCATCTGATCCAAGCAAGCGTACATATGTTCCCCCAGGTGTACAGTACAAAACCTCATTTGCACGACGCCAATTCTATGTCTTAAGCCATCAAGTCTTTAAAAAAATTCAGAAAGAACTAGACATAATAGACCTAAATAAATTTAACGTAAAATCAAAAACATCGGACTGGCTCATACTGCAGGACTATATGAAAACAGAATCTTTGCTATCATACATCGCTTGACTTATAAAAACACAAACCGCACAAATACTCAAATACACATACACACGTACATCGGCACACACTCACACTCCCTTCGCACACACACACACATTACACACACCTCAACACTCACACATATTTGATTAAAACATATTAATATAGGTATCTACATTTAGAATAGTAAATCGACACACTTTCACTCTTGTAAACTTGTTCTATTAAATTTCAATTCTGGCCGATCACTGTCTCTTAAGATACAGGTCTCCTAGTTTAAGAGACAGGGTTCATTATTATCTTGTATGCATAGACTTATTTTTTCTTAGAGTTAAATCTTCTGTGCACAAACTAAATTATATGCTTATTGTATTGTATTTTTGTCACCTTATTTTGAACTGTGTCTGTGTCTGTTATTCGGATAAATAAACAATTATTATTATTATTATTTTATGTTCTTTAATTTCCTTCTCTCGTTGAGAGAGGGTAAAAAAACCCTACCCACGGGCCGGAGCCAAGTTTGTAGGGGGGAGTTTAAATGGAGAATGTTGATGATATTGTAGAAGAAGTAAGGAATTTCCGGGTGATGCGACAGGTGTTAAGAATTGTGGCTTTTTGGAGCAGATGAAGTGTGTGGGGCGGCATGTGTAAAGTGTTAAGGCTTTGCATAAGAGATTTTGGTACGATACCAGTGGAAGAGAGCACTATAGGTACGATGTGGACGGTTTGTGCTTCCCACTGTGTTTTTATTTCTATGGCGAGGTCTTGATATTTACTAAGCTTTTCAGATATAGTAGTTTGAATGTTGTGTGAGTTTGGAATAGCTATATCTATTAGGTAAACTGTTTTATTGGCTTTGTCATGAAGGGTTATATCTGGTCTATTAAAATGTATAGTTTTGTCTGTTATTATCGTCCGATCCCAATACAGTTTCTGATTGTTATTGCCTAGTATTATTTCCGGTTTATATTTATAATATGGTTTCATCTCATTTATGAGTTTATATTTAAATGCTAATTGTTGGTGTATAATAGCGGCCACTTGGTCATGTCGATGTTTATAGTCAGTCTGTGCAAGTGATTTACAAGCTCCTGTAATATGTTGTATGGTCTCAGATGCAGTGTTACAGTGTCTGCATAAGTCAGTCGGTTGATGAGGGTCTTTAATAATGTATTTCCTGTAATTACGGGTAGCTATTATTTGGTCTTGGATCGCCAGCATAAATCCTTCCGTCTCGGGAAACAGTTCGCCTCGTTTGATCCATTCGTTCGACTTAGCTTTGTCGACGTGTGGCTGGCTCAGGTAGGCTCGGTGTCTCCCGTGGAGAGCTTTGGCAGACCATGCGGCAATTTTTTCTTGTGCATTTATAAGTTGTTCATCAATTTGACTGTTTCTATTGTGTAGATTAAGTGGCGTAAGTTTCGTATCGTTTTCCGTTACATGTTTGTGTAGTGATGAATTTTCGGATTTGTTATGAAAGTAAGCTCTGAGTGAAAGTATCTGTTTGTTGTGTAAGTTGTGTATATCTATTAGGCCTCTTCCTCCTTCTTGACGCGGTAAAGTAAGTCGATGTATGCTTGATTTTGGATGGTGTTTTCTGTGTTTTGTAAGAGATGTATTAAGAGTGCGTTGTAATTTTTTGATATCTGTGTTTGACCAGCGTATAATTCCAAAAGAGTATGTGAGGATGGGTATTGCGAATGTGTTGATAGCTTTAATAGTGTTTCTGGAGTTTAGGTTGGTTTTCAAAATTAGGTTTAGGCGCTGTGAGAATTTATTGACCAGTTCTTGTTTAGTCATCTTTTGATGTATCTGCCTAGATTGTTTAAAACCTAGATATTTATATGTGCTCTGTTCATCCATTGGCTCTATTGTTTGACCTGTTCCAAGTGTGTAACTATTATTTTGAACTTTTCCTTTTACAACTGACAAAATTTTGCACTTATCAACGCCGAATGACATACATATATCATCAGAAAATTGTTGAATTGTGTCTGCTAGTACGAAAAGTGCGTTTTTATCAGCTGCATATAACTTGATATCATCCATGTACATGAGGTGCGTAAGCGTATAATGTGTGTACGTGTTCGTTAGTGTGTATCCAGCGTCTGTTTTATCTAGAAGGTGTGAGAGTGGATTGAGTGCCATACAAAACCACAGCGGACTTAGAGCATCTCCTTGGAAAATTCCACGTTTTATGTGGATTGTTTCAGTAGCTACAGTTGAGGGGGAAGAATTAATTTTAAGTACAGTTTGCCAATTCTGCATGGAAGTTTCTAAAAAGTGTTTCAGTGTTGGGTGAATTTTATATAGACTCAAAACGTTTAATAACCAGCTGTGCGGAACTGAGTCGAAAGCCTTTTGGTAATCAATGAACATCGTGTGAATATCTGACTTACTTTGAACAGCGGCGTTCATAGTTACTGCATCGATAGTTAATTGCTCTTTGCATCCTTGGCTATTCTTACGACATCCCTTTTGTTGTTCTGATAAAATGTTATTTTTTGTTAAATGTTCATATACAACCTCGCTTAAACAGGCTGTTAAAATTTTGTAAATAGTTTGCAGACACGTAATCGGTCGGTATTTCGCTGGGTTTTTAGTATCATTAATGTCTTTAGATATCATATAAGTAACCCCGTGTGTTATGTATGATGGAAGTAAATGTGGTGATTGGATGAATGTGTTTAAATGGTTGTGTAAGGAAGGATGTATGCTCGAGAATTTCTTATACCAATAGTTGTGGATGTTGTCAGTGCCAGGCGATTTCCAATTGTGTGTGCGTTTGATGACGTCTATAAATGTCCCTATTGGTATAAATTCAAATTCCATTTCTGGTATGTCTGATGTTACTTCTTTGATCCATTCAGCTTGGTCATTATGATTTACTGGGTTTTCCCATATGTTAGCCCAAAATTGCCTTAGTGTTTCGGGTGTAGGTGTCTCTAGGTTTTGGTTGGTAGTGTCTCTATTATTAGTAGCAAGATTCCTATAAAATATTTTTTCATTATTTATAAATTTTGTGTTTTGCACTTTGCGGTTCGTGCATGTTAAATATCTTTTAAGTCTGCTGGAAGCTGCGTTTAATTTTTGTTTAAGAGTGTCTAAAAAGTGTTCTAGTTGTGTGTTTGAGTCTTCGTATTGTGCGTGAACCTGATATTTTTTCTTAATTTCTTCTACTGCTGCTATTAATTTTGAACTTCTGCTACCATTTATAAAGTGTGTCAGCCTACCTATGTTTGCTCTAAGATTTTGAATTTTCTTTTCTATCCTAATTTGCCACTTTGGTTTTCTTTTTATGTATGTGCGGCTTTCATTTTGTGCATTTGATATTTTAGCTCCGTTGCATGTAGCTGCCGTCCATGCAGCACAGTAAATTGTAGTCTGCAATTTAATGAAGTCGGTATCAAAATTTACGTTATTTGGGAGAATGACAGAATTTATATATGTGATAATGGCAGAGAACTTTTTGGACGTCTTTTGTTTGGGAATGTATGGTCTACTAGTGGGGTGCGTATCAGAAAAAAGTTGTTGAGCTTGTTCAAATGTGGCTTCAATTTCTAGGTTCTTTTCACTAGCAGCATCGTCTATAAAGTTATTATGCATAGGTTCAAATAGGCCTAAATCGATATCGTTTAAGAAATTTTCTTCGACCGTATTTATTATCGTTTGAGAAGTTGTGTTATTATTAGAACTATTATTTAGGAGTATAATATTATTATTATTTGCTGTGGGGATGTTGTTCGTTGTGTCTGAGACGGGGATATTTGTGTACTGAGTGCTTAGTGAGTAAATATTCTCATCAGGTTGTGGGAAATCGTTAATGTTTAGTGTGTTGGTGTTGTTATTTCTTAATTCTGTAGCTACTTCGTTTTTAATTTCTTCTAATCTGTTAGTGTGTATATATTTGTTATTTATGATTGCTCTTACTTGATCTGATAATCTTTGCTCAGTTAAATGTGCTAGCTCTGGGTATATATTAATGAATCCCTCGTGTAAGTGTTTCCTATAAGCTGTTTTATTTGTTTCTAGCTGTGTAGTAGTATAATAAATTCTGATTATTGCTTCATTATATTCATTCGTCCATTTCATACGCTGGCCGGGTTGTGTGTTACTTGACGTCTGTGATTTTGTGGAGTGCTGCTGTATTTGAGTATGGACTATTTGTAATTCGGTTCTAACTTCCTCATAAATCTGGTCGATCGTTTCTTGTGGTAATAATTTCTTTTGAATTATGGCTCTTCGTTGATCACCTATTCTTTGTCGGCCTACTTGCATATCTGGGTATTTTTCTAAAAACTTGGTGTGAAGCGATGGTAGGTATGCATTTTTATCGGTTTCCATGTGAGTGAGGTGAAGATATGTGCGTAGGATGAATTTATTCATATCAATGCTCCATTTCCTACGACTTGTTGCAGCTCTAGCGGCGGGTACAGTATCGTCGACAAAATTTGTCTCCTGTACAACATCCACTGACTGTGTGCTGATTGACGAGGATGAAGGCGTCGGAGTGACGCGAAAAGATTGTGATGATGATGGAATTGATGGGAAAAGTGATGAATGAGATGACGAAGAGAATTGTGAGGTTTCATCATCCATGTGAGGCATAATTGCCTGAAGTAATTTTTTTGTTTTTGATCTGGTATTCATTTTATTCCCACGAGAAGCTAGGGACTTAAAAAGTCGACCACAGCAGAGCCCTGCGTTCACTGTGGCAAGGGTGAATAAAACTGGAGGTCCCCTATTGTCCAGAGTTGGCACACTAGCGACTAGCCTTTCCCCTAGCCATGCAGCCCTCGGCGTGTGCGACGTTGGCTTGGATTGTATCTCTCTTAGTCTGGCTCCTCACCCTAAACCTATATCGACAAAGTAAACTGTGTTGGTATGGGCTTAGGGCTCATTGTAGCACGCAAGCCCCACCACGACGTCAACGTAGAGATACAGCGGTGGGGTTATTATTATTATTATTATTATTCTAAAGCCTCGTTTCTAGAGACGTAGAGCGTCGTCGCGCGGAACATGCAGCTTGGCGTCTCGAGGCGTGTTAGACATTTTTTTCTGTTCACGGAGAAGCGGCGCGTGCAGCGGCCGTTATCACACGCGCAAACACAAACATAATATGGCATTATGCGATGTTGTTTATGAAGGCGCGGGGCGTCAAGCAAGAGTGGTGGTGTCCCGCGGCTGAACCTCTAGCATGTAGCGTTGAACGCGACGTCAAACACGGTGGCGGGAATCAGGGGCCTACTTCCACTCTCTAACTCCGACAACGAAGAAACGGGCCCGTCCGAAAATTATCCGACTTCGTAGATCCATTTAAAAACAAGTATCAAGTTCAATTTTTCGGACGGTTAAAAATACCTCGAGAGGGACAGGAGACAACTATCAAATGGTGTTGACATTCATTTTTAATTCTTAGTTCGAACCCATAGATATAATAAACAAGGAGATATGCCCGGTAAACGAAAATGTATCGGAAACCTGTGTCTCCAGTTTGCCCCTACCACACGGCAACTACTACACATGCAGTTCAGTAAAAGCAATAGATACGCAGTCACGCACACACCCGCATCTCTTAAATCAGAACGTACTACACAATCAATTATAAACTTTATCCCATTAAACACAGCGTGTATTTTCCATGCACCGCACAACTTACTCACACAAAAACATCGGTCGCTATCGTTATGCTGTGCAAAAGCAATTTATTTTACATAATACGCTAGTTATTGACTAAATCGAAAAGTTATCGATTCTTCCATTTATAACGTACAAAAAAAAATTGGTCTCTTGAAAATAAAAAACTTTATAATAAAAATAAACAATATGAAGTTAAAAAAATAAATATTATTAAGTAAATCATAAAATTAAAACAATCAAAAATCCAATTACGTTGGTTTAGGCTGTCATAGCGTATTGAACAGTAGATAATGTTGAACCCTGCTATGGTGTTTACTCACTGCAGGGGGTCTACTCCCTAACTCCGTCAGCGAAGTTACGGGCCCGTCCGAAAGTACTCTGGAACTTCGGAGTGAACCCTACTCCGTAATGATTCAATTTTTTGGACGGTTGAAAACACATCGGGATTAGTTACAACTGTCAAATTATGTTTTCATTCATTAGTAGTTCGGGTCCGAACTAATCATGCGTCCGTATGTGATACGGAGTAGGAAACGCCCGTAACGAAGGCCGAAACTACGGACTTCGTGCTTAGGGAGTAGACCCCCAGGTTAGTGAGTAAACACCAGTTATAAACATACCTAGTTATAAACTATAATAGCAATATTTTATCCGTCGATCGACATTGTTGTCGATAGCCTACGTTAGTGGCTTTGCATAAGCACGTCACTAACTCGTCGCAAGAAGCAGCGGCCGTACTACGCGACGCATCTGCTTAATAAAGTATGGTTTTGTGATTTTTACATTGCTTGGTCCAGTCACTTAGTGACAAACTTAGATAGTGGTTTCAGAGCAATGTATTTATTGCAAAAATGGTACAATCGCTATGTTATTTGGAAATAAAATTAACATGGTAGAATCAAGAAATATTTTACGATTTGTTGTTTTTCATAATTTTAAAGACAAATATAGTAAAATACTTCTACTTGTATATGGTAAGTTATTCCATGATACACAAAGTTTTGGTTTATGCTTCGGTTTTTACAAGAAACCACTAAACAACACGGCATTCTTGTAACTTATCACGATCACGATCGAAAGCGCACTAGTTCGCAGAGACGGCCATTTGCCTATGACATGCTTGCTGTGATCATGTCGAGCGGACACAGACACGCCCCCTTGCCACTTCTCCTGTACTTTATATTTCTATGTTCGAACCTCTAACGAAGCATGCGTCCGTAGGTGATACGGTGTGGGAAACGCCCGTAACAAAGGCCGAAACTTCGGATTTCGTGCTTAGGGAGTAGACCCCCAGAATCGGGAGCGGACGGCGCGCGGCGGCGGGAAGAGATTGTTTAAGAAAGGAGAGGCATTCGTGAAGTTTACTAGGTGTAATAAATAAAATATATACAGTTGAAAGGTTAAGAAATTTAGGTTATGCTTATTGAAAAGCTGCAAGCCCTACTCTACCCTACCCTACCTACCATACACTACCTACCCTACTCTACCTGCCCTACCCTACCCTACCTACACTTCCCTACCAGCCCTACCCTACCCTACCGTACCTACCCTACACTACCTACCCAACCCTACCCTACCCTACCTACCCTACCCTACCATACCTACCCTACACTACCTACCCAACCCTACCCTACCCTACCTACCCTACCCTACCTTCACCTCCTCACACTAAGCCCACTGGATCCGCCGCGTGCAACACCGTGGACACCGCCCGACGCCCCGCCGCGTCTCCAGAAACGAGGCTTAAGAAGCGGACAATTTTTTTACCTATTTTGGTAGGGGTAGCAGGTACAGGAGGATAACATTTAATGACCTTGATGATGTCTATTCGGCGGAACATGCATTCGCCATCCTGATGGTCCCTTTCTGGCGACTTCCAAATGCACGGCTATGGATCTCTTATGCTGGGCAACCCCTTTCATATACATGAAGACCATAGTGCCGATTGGATTGTAATATCTATTGAAATTTCTACCTTTTTTCCAGGGAAAGCATACGACCAATTTAAAGAATCATATATCAATAAAGCATTCTGAAGAATACCTAGTCATTACTAATATTAATAAAGAAAACATTCAGCCTCAACCAAGCACGTCTCGAGATATTTTAACGACAGATAAAGTAAAACAGAATTGTGTCAAACTAGTAACAATACATGGAAGACCATTTACATTGATAGAAGACAAAGCGTTCCAAGACATAATTAATATAGCTGTTCCATCTAATGCTCAGACCAAACAGATAAATATAAACTCAATAAGGCGAATGATACCAGAAAAAGCCTACCAGATAAGATTAACGATTGCATCAGAAGTGAGAAATATTTTAATAAGTTTAAAACTGGATTCAGCAACATATTTAGGTAGACATTTTTTAGGTATTAATTTGCAATACATAAAAGAAGGTAGAATAAGAGTCAGAAATTTAGCTGTCTTGGAAGTCTTAGAGAGACAAACAGGAGATTACTTAAAGGACAAAGTTTTAGAGGTTTTAGATGATTTTAAGATCTCAACGGCTCAAATTTATTCGATTACAACAGACAACGGCAGTAATTTTAAAAAAATGACGAAGTTGCTGACTGAATATTGTTCCACATCAACAGACGAAATAAATGTTGATACCTCTAATGACTCTGATGACGAAAACGAAGGTGATGAGGGAGACAATGAGCAGGTCTCCGGTAGTCATATACACTTAGATCTGGACGTCGACAGCCTTCTTAATACGATGGCTAGTGAATCATTCAAGCCGCGTGCTATGCTCTGTGCGGCACATACATTACAACTTGTTGTCAAAGATGCTATTGCACGCAATATAGAAGTACAAATTTGCCTGGAACTAGCTAGAAAGATTGTAAAAATTTTACGCCGGCCTAATGTGAAGAACATGATAAAGTTATCTAATTTAAACAAACCATTAATTGATTGTCCAACTAGGTGGACTTCTACATATCAAATGTTGCTTCGAATAGTTTCGCTTAGAGATATATGTGAAAGCTACTCCGAAGTATCAACTATTATCTCGTCTAGTTTTTGGGAACAAATCACAGACTTACTCACCTGCTTTAAGCCCATAAATGATGCGACATTAGCTCTGCAACGAGAACAACTCACCATTAGCGATTTTTACATGGAATGGCTCAGTTGCAAATCGAAGGTGGAATCCATTTATATCCCATTTGCAAGCGAATTAGCTCAAAGTATGAAAGCAAGGGAAAGCGATTTGTTAAATGTTGATATAGTACTCGAAAATTTGTATTTAGATGGCCGCCTCAATGTGGTATTATCGGATCAGGAATGTGCAAAGGCTCAAATATTAATATGTGACACTTTTAAGCAGTTACAAAGACTAAGATCTTCTGAGACTGTTACTGATGAACTGACACCTGAAATTGCGAGCAGTAGCCAGCATGACACCGAAAATTTTAGTGACATCTCTGACTTAGAAAAGATGTTACGAGAAACCGAAACAAGGCGTGGACTTCCTAGACCTTCTTTAAATACTTTTGAGAGCGTGCTCAGTAAATTAAGGTATGAACCAAGGATACCTTTAAATGAAAACATACTAGCTCACTGGGCCAACAAAGGACCTACTAATCCTTTATCAATCGTCGCTAATTGCGTGTTGGCTGCTCCAGCAACACAAGTGTCAGTAGAGAGGTTGTTTTCATCAGTAAAATATATTTTAAACCCATTACGAAGTAATATTAGCGGATGTTTATTACAAGATATCATGTTGATTCGGTCCAATTATGATTTGTTTGAATAAAAAATTAATTATAAACATTTTAAGTAGTTTAGGAACAATTTTAGAAAGTATAAGAGATGACACGGACAATGAAAGAAAAATTACCGATTTAATATTGATTTATTAGTTGTTTTAAGAACATTAAACAAATAAATGTATATGACAGTGAAGACCGATCTAAGGACCAATTTACATAGGCGTAGAAGAGAATAAAATTAGAGTAGGTAATTTGAAAACAAAAACATATTTTTTTCTCAAACTGTATTGTTGTAATCATAATCATAACGTTGAATTTAATTATTTTTAACCGACGAAAAAAAGAGGAGGTTCTCAATTCAACATGTATATTTGTTTTTGTATTACGCTTAACTTTTTATAGAGATATTCAAAAAAAATATTTTTACTGTAATAATATATCTCAGAGATGGTCCCATTTTAATTTGAAAAATAAAATCCAGTAGAAAAAAGGATTTATTGATAATTTCGCCACAGAATTAACAATTGTGAATCGGTTCTGAGGAAAATAAGTAAACTGGAAAGTAAAAAGAAAATCCTATTTGACAAAAAAAATATAATCAACTGACTACAAATTGATTGTAGCTGGGTTGATCTTTGTTGATTTTTGTTAAAATGGTTTTTTTTTTCTTTGT
The DNA here is from genome assembly GCA_963082945.1 of Cerastis leucographa. NCBI lineage: Eukaryota > Metazoa > Arthropoda > Insecta > Lepidoptera > Noctuidae > Cerastis > Cerastis leucographa. Next base: position 9,857,127 of record OY720361.1, read on the forward strand.
TGCAAATTAAGTATTAAGAGGGAACTGTCAAAGTAGCCCGCGAAACTCAAATTGTTTTATGTTTTTTGCTAATTGCAGCACAGTAATAGGTCATATCTGTCAAAATGTGATTCGCGATAGGAATTGTAGTTTAAATACTGATTAATAATTATAATTATATTTGATAAATCATTAACATATTTCTAATATATGTTAATGATTTGTTTTTGGAGCATCTTGACGGGGGTGTCATTATGAAACCAATAAATCTTTTTTGTGTTGTGTTTGCTGATTACTTAATAAAATAATAAAATTGGAAATTTACTCTTTATTTTCGCTATCCCCTGTCTCTATTTCGTTTATATGATTACCTTTTGCTTGTTGCAAATATTTTAAAATTTCTATATAACATTTGGTGCGCACACATGGCTTAATGTATTTAAACTCTTTAGCGATCAGCTGTCCAAAAATTGCATTTCTATTATCGCTATTGTAAAATGAACATTCTTTACATTTAATCTTATTTGTGTCATAGTCCTTTACTTCCGCCAATTCTATATTTTCTTTGTTACCACGCGTCACTTGTTGCTTGATATTTGCATGCGTTATTTTTCGTCGAAGTATTGATGGAGATACTGGTCGTATATCTTGACTAAACTGTGGCATAATTTCGCTAAAAAGTGCTGGCGAATGAGATCGTTTCTTGTTCTGATGATACACATCTGAAAATATTATTAGACGTCAAAACAATTGCACAAAGCTGAACTGCTGAAAAGTCAAAAATTTTGTTCACTTAATATTCGTTGTTATTATTAATTGGTTTTCATAAAAAGCATCGAAACTCATTGGCATACCTAAAGTTGCAAGTACTTAAAATGTCGTGTTTTGGTGTACAAATGCCAGTTGAAGTGGCCTCCTGTGGAACCGTGATAATCCAGGAGGCCGCAGAGCATCGTGACAGAGCACATCCACTCGGCCAAGGAGGCATCAGCGAAGCAACCGCCTCGATGCTTAAAACGCCGAAACCCAAACTGCCTCTTTCATAATATCACGGGCGCTCAGAAACTCTGTCCGCCCACTCAAGTGACCTTAGAAAAGACGGTAGCACCGTGGTCACGGAGTACCGTGCACAGCGAGGCATAAGGGAGACCCCTTTACAGTCCCCCAGAGAGGTGCCTACCAGGCGTTGGGAGGGTTCTGATGGCAGGTCTTTTAAGATAAAACAGAATGTCCCTCTCAATGTGCTGATGGTGACCACCGGGGTGGTTTTAGTGAGGTAAGAATCCCACACTCCCCGGTCTTATCCCCAAAAGCCGGACGCCTTTTTAGGTTTACCCCGAAAACAAAAAAAAAAGGGGGCCGCTCCGGAAATAAAAATAAAATACGATAAGTACATAGGTACCTACCTTTTTATATGTGTCGGAAAACATTTGCATGGAGAAATAAAGTAAATATTTTGTATAGGTAGACTATCGCCAGATTTTGGATTAATACATTTTCAAAATTATCTAAAAATATTTCTTATAGTTTCTCAAACCAAATATACAAAAATAATAAAAATAAAATAAAATCTAAAAGACGCGTTCTTTCGGGGGCGTGCGGCGCGGACCGCGGGCGTCGCTTTATACGCGATATCACGCGATTCCTAATTATTACATAAACACGTCATTTTAGGTACTTGCAATTTTAGGTATGCCAAGCTCCATATAAAAATGTTCGAAGTCTTTTATTCACATAAATATTGTCAAAATTCTTACTTACCCATTGCCTATGATAACTCACAAAACAACAATATTGTCAGAAACTCAGGACACACACCCTACTATATAGGCATCTAAATATTAATAGGTAGCACGTGTTTCGTCTACAAGCCTACGATATCTAGTGAAGGCAAGATGCTCCACCACTTACTTCGCACAAGTTGTTGAATAACCATATAGTAACCCGAACAAAACCCTTATATTATAAAGGTTATCATAATGAGTGGGTAACCCATTCACTGGGTTTCAAGTTTAAAATTCATTCAATGGGTTATCATAATGATGGTGTAATCCTTTTACTGGGTTTCAAGCATAGAACCCATTCAATGGGTTATCCATATTGATGTGTAACGCTTTCACTGGGTTTCAAGCATAGAACCCATTCAATGGGTTATCCATATTGATGTGTAACGCTTTCACTGGGTTTCAAGCATAGAACCCATTCAATGGGTTATCCATATTGATGTGTAACGCTTTCACTGGGTTTCAAGCATAGAACCCATTCAAGGGGTTACCTCATAAACTGCTTACCCCTTCGAAAGGCTTAACTCTTAAACGGGGTTGTACGGTCCCTGCTTGGAAAACCGCATAAGTCATACGAAAAACTGTTCATAAGCACCGGAAGTGTGAGGTTGAGAGGCAGCCAGCATTTTTGCCGTACGTGAGGGGAGTGACAGATAAGGTTGCTAACATTCTTCGGAAATACGCCATAAAGACTGTCTTCACTCCTTTGAACAAACTGTCTCAGATGCTGCGTTCGCCGAAGGACAACTTTCCGTTGGAAAAACCCGGTGTTTATAAAGTGGATTGCAGTTGCGGCAAGTCGTATATCGGTCAGACGAAGCGTACGGTAGCTTGTCGAATAGCGGAGCACATCAGGGCGGTGAAAAATAATGACACCCAAAAATCGGCCATAGCTCAACATCTCATCGAATCAGGTTCGAACCACTGGATTGAGTTACATAACCCTCAGGTCATCTCGACAGAACGCCACTATATACCCAGACTGGTAAGAGAAGCGATTGAAATAACTAAATATAAGAACTTCAACCGGGAGGATGGGTTTCAACTGTCGAGAGCCTGGAATCCAGTGGTTCAACTGTGTAAAAACCGAAAAAGGGTCGTAAAAAGTTCGCGAGTGGACACAGTGAGTTTCGTGTGTCGGGAACAGAATCGAGTTGTGAGTGACAGTGGTAGTGGTACGGAGCACAAAAAACGAACAAGGAAGAGGGTAGACCGATTTGTCTGCACATAAACACCCACTCGCAGTAACTTCAGTTTATCCGTGATCATGGCGTTTGCAACAGCGCCGAAATATCGGGAACTCGAAACAAATAATACACATGGTAAATATCCCGTAGTAAATGTTATTAATAAACATACAAACAAACAGAGTGACTTACGCATTTATAATATTAGTATGGATTACAAATTATCAAGTCCGACGTGTTTACATTACTTTCATCCAACTTTTACCTTTCACAGAATGAGAAAACCGAGATAAAGGTATTTAGCAATGTTTACGTTCGATAAAAAGTTTTACATCCATCTAAGGCTGGGTACTCACCCTTGTTTATGCTTCTTTTCCAACTTTAATCCTTTTCTTTTCCATTGATAAGGGAGGCTTTAGTGAGTTACAAAGTTTCTAGTACCTAACTGCCTTCAGAGTAAGCTACTTTTTATTATTTATAAAAGCACCCATTATAATGGTTATATTGTCTCGAAGTTAAGTTTTAAGATTATTTTAATCTCAGATTTTTGCTCTTCAGTGAATAAGTTAGGGCTTTTAATTTGTTAATGGTCTTTAGGATTTTTTGTAAGTTGGTTTGTGTTGTTAATAAGTGAACAACGAATTCAGGATGTGTAGACAAACAAAGGTTTCTCATTTCTACTTTATGATTATATACTTAGGTGTATGCACGTGCATTGAAACAGTGTGAAAATCAATACACTTTCGTCAGTAAGCTACTTTGCTCCTCTTTGCTTCACCGCCGTTTTAACACGTCCAGTTTGTACTGACACAAGTCCCAATTTCATTACTCCAGTGAAAAACATCATTGATTAAGATAACGCATTTAGGACCTAGTAGCGTACTATTTAAAGCTATGTATCCTCGAAATGAAAACTCTTGAGGGTAGGTCTTTTTACGACGTAGGCAACCACTAAAACTGGCTCTTCTCATAAAACCTAGTCAACTTTCCCTTAAATGAAATCCTTTATCTTCTGGTATAAAAATAAAATTTCTGTTCTTCAATTTTGTCGCGTGAATGTCTCTCGTCTTTCCTTTCATCTTTTTTTTATTCAAGGCTCTCTGTTATAGCAATTTATATATCAATGAACGGCCTTATAGAAGTAACTGTAAGTAATAATGATTGATATTGCCAAGGTTTTGTAATAATTTTCTGTTTTAAAAAAGTGTCCATGGAGTTTCTTGCCCTTTTTTTACCATAGGGATCTACGCTTCGGCAACTACAGTACTTTCAAAGTTATTATGCCTTGTAACTGGGACTGTAGCTTCATTTTATTGTTATCTTTGTTTTGACAATTCAAAAGTACCTGTAATTGGCCTATCCATACTAATATTATAAATGCGAATGTTGTTTCTCTGTTTGTTTGTTACCTTTTCACGACTAAACGGCTGATCGGATCTTAATGAAATTTGGCAAGAAGATAGATTTCAACCTGGAGAAGGACATAGGCTATATATCATCACGCTACGACCAATAGGAGCGGAGCAGCAATGAAAAAAGTGGCGAAAACGGGGAAAATGTGACGCAGACGAAGTTGCGCGGGACAGCTAGTTTCAAATAAATGATTTGATTCTGATTGCGTTCTTCTACCATTAGTTGAGATCTTAAAGTCAACCATCAACTGTAAATTCAGAAGTACATCGAATGAATTGCCGCGTTAACTGCGCAGATCATTATCATTATTTGCCAACCGTGTATTCATGCGTAGCAAGGCCATGAGTCACAGTGGAGCAGCGCTTAAAGAAAATCCAGCACACCGGAAAAATCATCGCAGCAACATTGCACAGCACTAAAGAATAGAATAGGACAATTTCATTTCCCACTATCAATAAATACTATCAAGATCTCGTTTCTACCAAAACTAATAAAAGGGATCAAGAAGTATCAGTAGCAATTCCGTAACATGAGCTCTAAAATCGAGTCTGGTCCACTAAAAACCTATTTTAGCCAGCATCATAAAAATCCGTATTGCAACGGCTTTACTTACAAAATACTTTTAGAAGCACTCCAAGTTCTTACCAAGAAGGTGCTCCCAACTTGAGAGTATGTTTAATAGAACCGTTTTTCTACGTTGTCTGTTTTTTTATTATTTATAGCTTAGGAGTTTAAGTAACAAGTTGTAAGTTCACAAACGTGATGGAATTTTTCGTGAAAATGCTTGGTTTTTGAAGAAAAACTTATAATGTGTATCAATGCATTTTACGACAATGGTCAACATTTTTTACGACAAGTAATGTAAGCAAATAAATCAAAAGCCATTGTTTTCTCGATGACAGATTCTTACAACTGCCATCGAGAAAATCTACTCTTCGGCAAGATTACATTTGCGGAATAATCACGTAACACACAATGGCAATGCCAGTTATTTACGTCAATTCAAAAATATTCGTTGCAATTGAGGTGCTGATTACTCGAAAATCAACATTAATACCATAATCTATCCTAATTACTCACGTCAAAGTGGCCGAACGTCATCTTAATTTAATTAGCTGGAAATCAGCACAAACATCAAGTACTAATATCACTTCGTATTCCCGTCAGCATCGGGCGTGATATCCTCTTTATATAAGAAAGAATATCTACCGCGAAAGGCAGGCATTTTGGAGGACTGTCTCTTGTTATTTTGACATTCTAAAAGTGCTTAATTTGAGTAAATAACCCTAAACCGATCATATATATTTAACATTATTTACTTTTACAATTTTAGAACAATGAATTCAAAGCCCGTATACTAGCAGCAGGATTATTATAATACCTTGATTTAGCCATTATTAATCATACTAAAGACGAAATTAATTAATATTGCTAGTTCAATCAACAACTTTGCTTTTAATTTTATTTTTAAAAGGCTTCCTGTCCAGCACACCAATTGACACACCAAGCTAAGGAATTGTAATCAAAATTTTATCACTAATGTACAATCGTTATATCGCTGAATATTTGATTTTATGACAGCCAGAAAACCTGCAGTATTATGAATAACAAAACACAGAAAATCACAAAACATTAATGGCGTAACGGTATCAACAACGTCAATACGACCCGAAGCCACTCAATATTCTGTTGTGAATATATTTTTGACGTGCATTGTACGCCCTTATGCCAGCCTGGTCCCGGGAGGGTTGAAGCTGACAGGCTCAACCAAGAGGTAATCCATTAAAGCCGCTGTAAGTCTCTACAATAACATAATATGAACAGTGGCAGCCCTGGCAAGTTTACCTGCCGTTAATGTTACCTTATTCTTCATTGTGTACAATTTTGACGGTGGTTCTATGGTTTGATGGAGGGTCAAGGGATTTGTCGATGGGCCATAAGTGAGGTTTTGTAGCAATAAAGAGGCGTTCTAAAGATCGAAACTCCCTTTTTTTGCTTGTTTCGATATTAGGACTAAATTATCAGTTATCTGACGTCTAAGGTTTCCATGAAAAACTCAAAAGCTGTACTCCTGTACAAAGGGTAACAAATTTTAATACGGTATTATTAAATAAAAAAACACTACTCTCTTGGAATAGGAAATGCTACTTTTTATGAGAATTCTAAGATCACAAGTAGGGATCCAATTTGTAGTCTGAATAATGAGTATTTTCATTAACACTAACTGGCACCTAAATATTTAAATATGCTTAAATAAAAGCGGTCTGTTGGAATTTTGACCTTTGACAATCGTGATAATACTTAAGTATTCACTAGGTGGCACCATTGTTACCGAAAATGGGAATAAACCTATTACCATCAGTTAAAGAAAAGCTCAGAAATAAGTAGAAGAATCAATTAATATTACCCACTTAATCCGAATTATACGTACACAAACAATATTCAGCTACTTATAACATTAGTTGGTAATCCGGCAAAGCTCCTGTAAGACGGCCTACAATAACATAATGCGAGAAACAACATAACCTTTAGCCCGGCTTTAGTAACCCGCAGTGTACTTAGTTACCAACTTAACTTGACTTTTTTTAAAGTAATCTTAGTAAAGTATTGGTGTTAAGACTCATTAACTGGGTTTATAGCCTATGGTTTATAAATAGAATTGATAACCACAAAATATCCAAATAAGTCGAGAGCAGCGGTGACCCAGTGGTGGCAGCCCCGACTTACGAGCAATAAGCCGTGTGTTCGAACCCAGGCAGGCGCATTACTTTGTGTAATTTATTTCATCACCGCTGCTCTCAATAGTGGTGAAGGAAAACATCGTGAGGAGACCGGCATGGCCTAGAACTAAAAATTCGAAGACATGTGACATCTACCAACCCGCACTGGGCTCGAATGGTGAATTACAGCCCACTCCCTCTTATAGAGAGGAGGCCTGTGTCCCAGCAGTGGGAACATTATAGGCTGATGATGATGATGATGATCCAAATACGTTTAAAACTAAACATTATTAATAATTTAGAACATCAGCAGTGATATGCGTACTTATTGGTCTGACAGTCGTACTGCAAAGTCAGATGTCAAACCCAAGACACAGACATCTCAGAGTTTTTAGTTTCATGTGCGTATTGTATGATCATCTCTTGCTTTGGTGAAGGAAAACATAATGAGAAAACAAGTCATCATTATTTCTTTCAATGGAATAGTTTAATTATTTTTTATCTCTTTTTATTCTTTATTGTTGACATGATTATTGTGTAACAGTCTTAATAACTAATCTTTGATTTTAATGTTCGATTGTGTGATTTCTATTATTTTTAATTTATAACAATATTATTACTAAACTTCAATTATTTGTATTATTGTTCATTTTTAAGAGAATGTTTTAATTTATAAAATTACTTTATATTTGCACGTCACATCTTGTGGCAAACATGGCTGTACCTAATAATGTTTTCACCATCTTGCATGCATGTATTTTCTTGTATGTATGACACATGTTTATGCAAATAAATAATATCTTATCTTATCTTATCTTTGTTTGTAGAAAAAGTAACTAAAGTTTCTCGTTATGGCTGCCGCGTTGGTTTCGTGGTCTCAATTGCGACTGTTGAGCATGAGGTTCTCGGCTCGATTCTCGGTCCGGGCAAAGTGTTTTTGAGTTTTTCCATCAGGAATTTCTCAGAAGCAGCCACACAGTTCTGGGTTTGTACCCGGTTTATGGCAATAGGCTCCTCTTTTATACAAGCTGTTGTTTTGCATCCTCGACAAATTCAAGGATGTAACTATGATAATGATTCTCGACCCGAATCAATAATAAAATGGCTTGGTAATTTTTTGTTTTTTATAGGTACGGAAATCGGTGTATTCGTCGTAAGTGTGGACCACCCGTATTTTAAACGCGGCCCGTCTGATCCTCGCCCTATAACCATGCTATCACACATACAAACAATCGCAAATGTATATTCGATAATTTCTTATTCCCTAAACCACGTTCAGGGGGTTTTTCCGAAATACTGACAAACTTAAACAACAAAAAAAGAAGCGTTTATTAATAACTAGCCTATGCCCGCGGCTTCGAGCGCGTGGAGTTCAGTCACTGGCCAACGGGCAATCCCGTTATAAAACCGGGATAAAAAGTATCCTATGTGTTAATCCAGGTTTTAAACTACCCGTGTGCTAAATTTCATCCAAATCCATTCTCTAGTTTTTACGTGAAAGAGTAACAAACATCCATCCATACATTCATTCATCCATCCATACTTACAAACTTTCGCGTTTATAATACAAGGTGTTGTTTTGCAACCTCGTCAAATTTCAGGAGGTGGTCACGAAAGACATAAATAATCAATTAAAATTACGGTACCTAGTTAATTATTAATAAACGCTGATTTTTTTGGTTGTTTAAGTTCGTCAGTATTTCAGAATAACCCCCTTAACGTGGTTTAGGGACTAAGAAATTATCGAATAAACGTTTGAGATTGTTTGTACGTGTGTAAGCGAGGTTATAAGGCAAGAACCAGACGGGCCGCGTTTAAAACAAGGGTGGTTCACACTTACCGATTTCCGTAAAAAAGAAAAAAAAGAAAAATTACCTACCCATTTTATTATTGGTTTGGGACGAGAATCATTAGCATAGTTACCTCCTTGAATTTGACGAGGTTGCAAAACAACACCTTGTATAGTAGGGTTAACAAGGTACCGTAATTTAAATTGATTATATTTATGCCTTTTGTGAGAACCTTCTGAATTTTGACGAGGATGGAAAACAACACCTTGTACATGGAACTTAAACATAATTGGCGAAATGCGGTTGTACGCTTCGCGGATTACAGGGGTGATATTAAGTTAAGTATTTCTCCTGCATTATAACAAGTATTAGCTGGTATATAGGTACGTTGAAGCAACAATTCAGTAATCTTCAAATATTACCCATAACAAAATTCTATTCAAGAACTTTAAATAATTTATCCGTTAGATAAATATTCACTTCATTTAAACGGGCGGAAATGAAACCTTTGGGTCTCTTTGAATCGGATAGATCAGTCATAAATCTCTTTTTATTAGATTCCAATATTATAGGTATTCTAACAAAAAAATGGAATTATTACAAAAAGATTTTAATTTTATTTAAAAGTTACGACGATTAGATACTTAAAGTAACTGGAAATCTTTTGAGTCTAATATAATAAGAATGCGAAAGTAAATCACCTGTCCGTTTGTACACCTTTTCACGTATTAAGGGCTGAAAAGTTTTTGATGAAATTCGGCACACATCTATAACATTTGTAACGGGATATTTACCATGTTTACTATTTGTTTCGAGAGTGACCATGTCGGTTTAAAATCTTATATTTGGCGCACATTTAGACCATGACCTAGGTCGAAAAATAGTAACCTTTTTTTTTACGGATGGGAAATCATCAAATGAATTCTCCCACTCTGGTCGGAGCGGGAGGGAGTGTCAGACTTGACTGCCTAAAACCCACCCATGTTCTTTCTTAGCCCTTTGTGTTCCAGGGCCGCGGTATCTCTTTCGAACAACCCGCAGCCCTGGCAGGCATCGGCCCTCTCGGACCCCTTCCGATTTGCTGACATCTCCTCGAGGCGCGCGTGGAACACAAACGCGCCGTCGGCACGGCCTGTCGTCATAAGACGGACGGACGGTGAGCTGGCCCATTACTCACCGTCCACAGGCCCGCAAAACAAACATATTACCCTTAAAAATATATATCATCACTATGCGCCGATCTCACGAGGAAAAGCTCGTACCTACTACTCATAAAGTACAAACATGTAATATTTTAATGTGCAGTCAAATAAGTTACTTACTCTAGTATCTTGTTGGGCTCATAAATAAGAAGTGCAAGAGTAAAGAAGTGCTTGTGTGACAAGATAGCAAGGACACATCCTCCCTGATGGTTCCGCCGCGCGCCACCGAGGCGCGGTGGCGCTAGCGTGCATTACTGAAATTCTTTATTTTTCACATTTCTGGGCCGGACAGATATGCGGTCGGAACGCCGCGTTTGTCTTGAAATGATCGGAATTTTAATTTTCTTCAATATTTATCTCTTTTTTTTGGATAAAAGGCTGTTCAAAAACTCGTACGGTATGAAAGGTACGTGTAAAAAATTCAGTCCTTTGCAGTTATTTTCACCGTACAAAGTTTTTTTAAATATAATTTGACAGATTGATGTAGCTTGGTGTGCTGGCATGTGTCTATACATGTAACTGAGCTTGCATAATTCCTAAGACAATTTTTTGGTGGAAAACAACTGTTTAAAGTGCTACGTCAATTACGAAAACGGTGGACAATTACGGTGCTATTATATGACATAGTATAATATCAACAAACAACCTTCCAAAGGGTTGAAACCCATCACAAATTCTCAAGTCAATACAACCAGCCATCAAATATTATTAATACCACTAATAGGAACATTACGCTCCCCCTGAAAACGTTGCGAATACTCAAACAATTACATTTCCGTAACAAGCATTGATTAACTACTACGCTATTCAGTCGCAAGTAACCACGGAATACTTAAAGGATACATGCACGATGCATAAACAAGATGGAGGATGTTTATCTATTACAAATAACAGTTTTTTGATAACATTATGTTAGATCGCACGAACATTTGGTTGTTCAATAAAAAGATGAATTACTTCCAAGTATCTGTTGCATTAATGAGATTGCATCTTACCAGATTTTATTTTGATAGCGACAAATCTATAATTCTGTGGATTAGCAAAGATATTGTTTTATTTAATTTTAATTTCGTACATTCTGTGAATCGGACATTTTGCGAATCGGGCACTCTATGAATTGTTTTGTACTTCTTAAAATGTCTTTTTACGTTTCAGACCCAACTACAGAACTTTCCTTAAGTTGTTCTGACTTGAACTGAGGATACTACGGGTCAATCAATTTATAACGAAACTCATCACTTTGTTTAGAAGACGGTTAGGTGTTCAAACTTTGCCGTTTTAAAAGGAAAGCACCAGGGTGGGCCGCGAAATTCTAATTTTCTTAGGTTTTTTTTTTCATTTGCAAGTCAGTGCGAGGCTGTATGAACTATGCACTTACTTGTATGACTATTTCATGAAAAAATCATTAAATGGGATTAAATAAACTTAGAGGGTTGTATTGATGATTTAAATGATTACAATTTTGTAACTTCGTAACGAGTTAAGATCGCGAATATTTTTTCAGTCAACGTACAACTTTACACCAAATCGCAAATTGCAAAGAACTTAAGAAAATTAAATTTGGTGGACTACCCTGGCGAATGAACTAACTAAGCTGTCATTAATCAAGGTTTTATTTACTTCATCAACGTTCAAAACGACGTTAACATTAGAACCACGTCTGAAACGTTCGTTTGCATACATTTTGTGAATAAATCATTGTCTTCGGAACAACAAGATAGTGCGTGTTGCTTTGGCAAATTTATTTTTATATTTCACAGAGTTTGAATACAAAGAGCGGAGCGGTGCAAGAATATTTTAAAGGAGAAAATATTGCTGTGTGTTTAAGTATGACAAATTAATGTTACAGGCATATTTTGTGGACGTTGTAGGAGACAAATAATGAGTTCAGTTTTATATACTGTTGTAATAAGTAGGTGATTTTATTATTAGGGAGGGACTGTCTCTTTTATAAGATACTAAATGTTTGTGATATAGTATGGTTGTTCACCTTGCAACTTCTCCTCTCTTTACAGTATTAATTGATTACATTTAGTACAGCATAAATCACGAATACTTAACTAAGTAATCTTATTACTCGGTCTTCTCATAGAACCAAACAAACAAACATTCTAAAATTATCGTCTTCCATTCATCAACCAACAAGTCCAATCCAGGGTTGGTCTCCACAGAGAGCCTCACGTTCCAGCCGCCGCGGAAGACGCCCCGGGCGTCGGGGGCGTCTCCCGCCACAGGCTCGCACACTAAGCGTCCATCCGTCTTATGACGACAGGCCTTGTCGACGGCGCGTTCGTGTTCCACGCGCGCCTCCGGGAGATAGGTTTGGTTAAGTTAGGTTAGCGGAGCTGTTTCTGCACTTAGCCTCTTTATTGGGTCATTTTACGTGTAAAAAATCCTCTGGTTACTCCAACCATCCGAGGTCCTCGCAGAAAGCTAGCAGCCTTTTTAGGCTGCTACAGGCCTCCAGGAGCGATGCCGGCGATTGAAGAGTCCGTGCCCGTTGATCTGCCACGCTGCTGCACTCCATGAGCACGTGCTGTGGTGTTTCTTCCGCCTCCATGCATCCTCTGCACAGAGGGCTATCCGTCACACCTATGGTAAATAGGTGTTTGTTCAGGAGACAGTGGCCGGTTATAATACCTTTAATCTTGCGAATTTTGTCCCGTTTCAGTCTAGTGATGCTGCGGGCAAGTCTCTTTGATGCTTCCGGAACTGCACTCTTTCAAAGAGATATCAGTAAATTGGAAGGGGTCCGAGAGCGCCGATGCCTGCCTGGGCTGTGGGACTGTTCAAAAGAGATACCGTGGCCCTGGAGCACAAAGAGCTAACAAGGAACAATCAAAATAATTTATTTCAAGTAGGCCAGTTACAGGCACGTTTGAATAGTCGAACATGGATGGGTTTTAGTCAGTACAAGTCTGACACTCCCTCCCGCTCCTCCCAGAGCGGGAGGAGTCATTTGATGATTTCCTATCCGTCAAGAAAAGGGTTGGTCTCTACGAGCACGTTGAAATTTTGTGCTATTTTTTTTCCACGAAATTTACCGCAGGTTGGTACCGGCTGACCAACCTTGGTTGGTAGAGTGAACGCTTTGTACCTTCACTCATGGATGCTCACAATAAAGGGTAAGAAAATATTTTAAAAAAAATACACCTTGGAATATGAATCGATAAAATCACAAATACATTGGGAGAAGAAGTAAAGTTCATTGACCTGACACGTGCTACAAACTTCACCTATTACTAACTCAGTTACGTCAGCATCACCTTCAAGAGACACAGTAATGTAGTTTTAGCTTGTAATCCGATAAAATGGACAATTACTGGCACTTATCTAACTAGACGTAATTACTAAAGTACTGAAACTGTATAGGAACAGAAACTAAGAAATCTAGAGAGAACATTTAGGCCTAATTTGGAGGTACAAGAAATCCATTGGGTAAAAAACTTTAAGGTCTGAAGGAAAATGTTAGAGAAACTTAGTTCTAGATGAGAAATCAACATGGCGGGCAAAAGTTTCTAGCTGCGAATCTGTAATCGTTTATCTTGTTCAAGGTGAAAAATTACTTCATATTTCCGTAGCCGCAAGTTTTGTGATATATTTTTAAGGTAAAAGTTTTTTATTTATATACTCGTACATAATTAAATTTTATAAAACACGAGGTGTCTGGACGCTTGGGGCTATAGCTGCGGTGAACCGAGTCTTTGGGCGTGGGGACATGTTATAGAATTATTCGAGAGATACAAATTAATGTATACTACAAGCAATATCTGTTATATTATATTTAACTCTATCTGAATTCTGTCATAGATAGATTGAAGGATAAACTATTTATTCAGTGCACATAAAAGATATAGCACAACACACAGAAGCACAATTACATTTAATTGTGCTTCTGTGCGATACAGATGACATAAATAGACCTATATAAAAACAAGGTGCCAATATACAAAAAGAAAGAAAAACATAATAAATATGTTTTTATTTCTTTTTGTATATTGGAAACTGTTATAGTAACACCATGACATACTTCAAATAAAATAACGAGTATACAAGGTGCTGTGTGCGTCTCAAGGTTGCACCAAATGGGAGTCCAGCTCAGCATGTGTCAGGCATGCACCTAACGCTGATTTTCTGCTGAGATGCTTGCGGGTATTATTTAATTAATAAAATGAAATATCAACGCCTTTATCTGGCCGAAAATAAAACCAGTAACACACTTCTGTTTCATTGCTATTGTTGTGAACAAACATTTGACACAAATGGATGTCACGTAAGCAAACAAATACAAATTTTATAAAAAAGCAAAGCAATTTTTTGCATTGTAATTTTAAAAAAATAGAAAGAAATGATTAACTATTCAATTTTTATTTAGGAAGGTTCAGTTGGGTTTAGTTTTATATTAGTTAACAAAAACGCAACAAGTTTTTGTTTCGTAACTATTGTTTTGTATTTTTTTTTATTAATTTTGTACATTTAACAACACACCTTCACATCAAAAACCGGTCAAGTGCGTGTCAGGCCACGCGCAGTATAGGGTCCCATAGTTTTTATAAAGCCAAGTTAGGGTCGTATTCGCTGACTGATAGTTTCGTACCATGCTCTACCTAACTAAAAGCCAAACATGACTTACTACCTTATTTGACTTCCTATACAAATCCTCACCTGATTCCTCACAATTTTGCTCGGAAAGTTTTTTTTTTTGGCGCGCACTGCGTCATCGTCTTCTATGTGGTTATTGTTATTCAAAATATATGGGTACATTTTGATATAATAATAACAAATTAATAAACTATTTCAATCTGCAAATTCCTACACTCAATGAGACTTGATATAAAGTGAATAATTTAATTACTTAGACATAACTAACTATAACTATTGTTTTTTTTTATATAAATATTATATAAGAATGAAACAATAGTGCCATCTATCAATATTTATATGTAGTTGTTCGAAATTTTCGAGTCAAATACAATTGGTCGACTATTATTCGTAAACTTGTAAAGCCAACTTATGTGTGATAGTTTTCCTTTAAACTTTGTTATACGTATATAGGTACTACTGCCGTGACATTTGAATTTCTTACTACAACCTTTTAGTCGGTAGAAGGCGGGGGACACTTGACTCTAACGAAAATTGGTACTTTAAAGCTTGAGAAGTCGCGAACGGTTTACTTAATCAAAAAACGGTCTTCCCAAACCCCTAATATTTTTGAAATACCTATTCAACAAACAAACTTATGGGATCTATCCACTATGGGAAGGACGAAAAAAAAAAAATATCATTCCCACTTTACATGTAGGGGTGGTACCCTAAATAATAGATTTTTTCACAATTTTATTTTACCACTTTTTTGGCGTCATTAACGTGTATACTTATGCCGAATTACAACTTTCTAGTACCAGCAGTTGTTTAGCTAAACCGCGGACAGATAGACAGAGAGACGGACATACCGAAACTATAAGGGTTCCTTGTTGACTACGGAACCCTAAAACAAACCTAATAAGTTTATACATTCAAATAAAAAGAAATTTAAATTTTCATCTGTGACTCAGAACAAATGAGAATGCAGTTTCATTCCAATCATTGGATATATTCGTATAACAAAATGCATAATTGGAAAGCCATTGGTAAATCTAAACCGTTCAACAAATGTACTAATTAAAAGCTGGAACATTTTGATTCAATGCACATGTTAAACCAACGATTTACGTTATTTCCGCGTAATTGATGCATGTTCCCCACAAGGAAAATGCATGAATTACATAGAAATAGTGGGATTTAAAAGTTCATTGGTTTTATTTGAGCTACAACCAATGTTTTTAGTTTATACAAATTGAGACTAGCTAAATGTATCGTGAGTATAAGAGCTCAATAAATTACAGCAAGTTTTAAGAAGTATTGGTAGATATTACTAATCGTTTTAGGTTGACCCTAGTGGTGCACTTCCCTACTGAGATCCTTTGAGTACCTTATTTTGGATTTTGATTAAAGTGTCTTATTTATTTATTTATTTATTTATACAAGTACTCGCTGCACTTACAGTTTGCACCAAAGCGTGCAGCAAGCCAAAAACATAACATTAACTAAAGAAATTTACAGAATAATTCAGCATAGCCTTATTGCTGCACGTAAACACATCAAGATCAGGTTCCTGAGCAATCAAGGCGTTAAGCAGATTTATCGCCTGGGCTGTGGGCGCATATCGAGCAGTTTGGGTACGCACAGAAGGAGGCGCGAACAAGCCCCGTGAGAAACAGGCCCGCGACCGCCGCAGCCGGTCCGGAGCAAACAATGAACAACGAGCTAGAGTAGTCGCGTCGTCAATTTTATTATTTAGTAATTGATAGTAGTGCATCAACAGCGCACACTTACGTCTCAGTTCTAACGTGTTGATGCCTACCATTCCTGAGACAAACAGAGACGGATACAAATAGGGGTAATATCCATATATTTTTTTATATAGGTAATTTTTTTATTTTAAGGGTTCCGTACCCAAAGCGTCAAACGGGACCCTATTACTGAGACTTCGCTGTCCGTCTGTCACCAGGCTGTATTTCATGAACCGTGATAGTTAGCCAGTTGAAATTTCTACAGATTATGTATTTCTGTTAGTGCTATACCAACAAATACAAAAAAAAAATATGGGGGATCCCATACAAAAAAGTGCTCGTTTTTATAAATAATGGTACAGAACCCTTCGTGTGCGAGTCTGACTCGCACTTGGCCGGTTTTTTTTCTCATGTTTACTTTTTACATAACTTTGTTTAATTGTTAATTTAGTAATTTCGCTGTCTTTTGCGAGACTAATAAATACTATTTCTTTCTTTTGGTGTTATGTAAATATCGTAGGAATATAACTAAATAATTTGATAGGCTGATGATAATTTTGTTGATCAAATAAATTCCTTTTCCAAAATACTTTCCGATGTCTAATTTTTTTTTTGAACAAGATGTGGCCGGTGTTTCGGCTCAGGCACAAAATGTCTCTTTCGCAAAATGTCTACTGGTAGTAAAATGTCTCTTTCTCATAATGTCGCTTTTGCAGAATGACTCCTTCTCAAAAGGTCGCTTTCTCACCATGCCTCTTTCGCAGAATGTCTCTTTAGCAAAATGTCCTGACTATGCGAAAAAACATCCGAACCGAAAGAAAGTCAGAGGTCACTGTATCTTTAAAAGTCCATTCATAATCTTGGTCAGGTTAACAAGTCTCTCGCAGGATTTAGCTTTAGTAAATGAAGTTAACAGTTTTACAAAAACTAAATTACAAGCAGAGTTCGAACGAAGCATTTAATAAATTGAAGGTACGTAAATAGAAAAGTTCTGTTCAATGTAAATACATTGAACAGAACTAATCAAACTCAACGAGTTCTTTACAACTGATTCGCGAGTCCATTATTGACTATTTTAATTGAAATGAATAAAGTAATGTGGAATTTAACGTTGATTTCATAAAACACTGCTATATACACTAAGCTCATAATTCTCCTGTCCTTATCCCAAATCCCAATTTATTTGGGGTCAGCGCAGCATACTAAGTGTGGAATATGCAGACTTCTAAAATAATTCTGAAATGGATATTAGTTAATTTCTAAATTACTAAAAACCTTACCTATTAGGTAAAATCTAAATAATTACATCATAGTCATTAATTTCGAGAGGAGCTGGTGGCTAAATAATAACAGCCGCCCGGGTCGATCTTTAAGGTTAAGCCTGGTGCTTACCGAGGTTGGTCCGTGGATGGGTGACCATAATTACATACTAAGTTTCCTCCGTGCTTCGTAAAGCACGTTAAGCCGTTGGTCCCGGCTGTCTTTTGTAGATCGTTGACAGTCGTTACTAGCAGCCAGAAGCCAAACAGTCTGACATCCAGTCTTACCAAGGGGCATCGTATTACCCAGTTACTGGGTTGTGGAGGTCAGATAGGCAGTCGCTTCATGTAAAATACTGGTACTCAGCCTGTATCCGGTTATACTGGAAGCCGACCCCAAGATAGTTTGGGAAAGGGCTAGGCAGATGATGAGTCATTAATTTCGCATACAATTAATTTATTAATTAGGTCGTCTAAGTAATTAAAGTTAGTGTTCATTCGATTAATTATATTACCTGAACTCTAGCTTATAACAAAACTGAACAAGAGAAAGTTTTTCTTTAACCCTTACAGACCAACATCAGGTTCAACCCAAAATAAGCACGTCTCATACAAATTAAAATAATTAAATTTTAAGTTGCGAACATATTCACGAGGTTCACTTAAACAAGTTACTTGGGCTCAAAACTATAACAACTTTCAGTTTTCCCTCGAGGCCCGTGGACTTGTCTGACATAAAATTTCTGTAGGTATATAGATGCTTTAGCAAAATCTAGGTCTTAAGTTTTTAATTGCTGTACGCAAAGTTCCATCTGGGAGCTCAAACGTGGTTAAACTTGTTAGTTAAGTAAATATGTTTTTTGCGAAGTAATTTCAATTTAGAACAGGACAGAGAAACTGCTAATTACTGGGGAATTCTGTAGCAGAGCAGTGAACTTAGGAATAGTTTGGTGTAAAAACATACACCATAGAGTTCAGAAAGTTTGTATTTTTTTTATTTGCATGAATTTTTTGTACATTGGAAGGTAACGAAAATCATTAATTAACTCCGTTTCTTTCAGTTTTTCAAATGTTTCATTGCTTGCACTAAAAAAGCTGCAAAAAGATTGACAACAAATTAATAATAGGTACTTAGGTGTACTCAGAAACATAATCCGAACTATCCATACTTAATATTATAAATGCAAAAATAGCTCAGTGGGTGTCTGTTTGTCAGCCTGGTACTTTTTCACACACGCAACGGCTAAACGGATTTTCATAAAGCAGACAGGTCAAAGCTACGTCCTTGGTTTTGACATAGAATACAGTAGTAAGTTTCCATAGGACCATTTCCAACCCCCCCGAAAATGAAGCCGCATCCAAAAGCTACTGGAAATACATATATTACAAAAATGCCCTTTGAACATTTACGAAATCAAGCGCACTTTTCCTGCACAACTCGTAAACCACTCCGAAAACAGACTGCAACGTCCTTGTTCTTCCATTTGCGTTTTTTTTTTGTTTTAGACCATACCTCCTAGTTACGGAGATATTGAAAGTCAAAGATTCAACTTAAACTTCAACTCTAAAAACAAGTTTCAAATGTTTTAATTTTACTAAAAATAGGTACCTCCGTGACCCCTGTACCATTCAGTTCATCCATCAGCACAATTTTTTGAGTGTGTGACATTGAGCACAATATCTACTTATGGGTTTTTGTTACAAAAAAAAAAACATTAAAATGCCTGGGTTAGTTGCAATTTCAAAAAAAGTAATATTTTATGTTTACACCATTCGCCCGTACTAGGGGCCTCTGTTAATTAGCAACAATCGCTTCAAGTACTTGACGCTGTTTCATCACGTTAAACTGAATTATACTAGGATTTACGTTCCTGTGTGCTGATTGGATGGTTCCGTTTCACGCCCAAAACGTGCTAGAATCGTGTGGGAGCAAATGATGACGTCTAATTAGAATTTGTGAACTCGTTATCACCAATTTGGCATAAAACGCTAAGTTTGTGAAAATTATCTGTGGATTTCTCGATGTTTACTTGTAAGATAGAAAGTACGTACGTAGGTAGTTGCGGGTACAATTCTTGAGTCACGTGGGTTAGGCTGTGCGTTCATATATCAGTCAGTCAGTTGGGACTTTGAATTTTATATACATAGATAGAATATTGAGACTCGGTTTAGTTTTCGGAAGGAATTACGTATCGTTCCTTCTTGTATCCCATTACCGGGAGCCTGCCGTTTTGCCGAATATATTTTGACAAAATTTTACTACCCAAACAAATTTTAGAAACCTTTTTTATACCAATGTATTGTTTGGAATGATTTTAGTACGCACTTTTTCATTTGTTCAAATTTTTACTTGGCAGAATATTACCAAAGATAATTTCATTATGGCATTTAGTCTATAATCAAATGATTTATTACAGCTAACAATCTTTAGACAATCAACGTTAAGTCAAATGATTTGCTATGACAAAAAATATAAAGGCAAGAATAAATCTTGTCTGAACAAGTAAAATTTATGGTTACTAGGTTATTTATGGAACTTATATAAAAAAAGGTTAGGTTAGGTTAGGTTACAGGGAGCCGGACGCCCGGCGTCACCACTGCCGCACGAGCGAGCGAGTGCCAGAAACGACTAGATTATATAGAAAAAAAATATGGAAAAAAGAGATTATTTTTAGCAGGCTATCGAGAACCGAACTAGTTAGACGGGGTGAATAATTAAAAGAGAAATGGTTAGGTTAGGTTAGAACTGTGACCTCCTACGTCCAGAAACGACTAGATTATATAGAAAGAAATATTAAAAAGAAAAGGCTACCCGAAACTGAACTAGTTTTATCTTTTATTACGAAATTTGCACCATTGATTCATATTCATATTCATTTATTTATTGTTTGTAACAGGTAAACAGAAGATCTTACAATTAGTATATTGTATCACTGTAACATACCCATGGGGTGTACAATATTTATAATAAAAAGTCAATATAATTGTTGGCTATTGAACTAAATTACACTCATAAATGGTTGGTGGTTTTTTCACATTGCATTGGCAACCTCATTTGACATTGATTTGTACACAATTATTACGGATTATCACATATTAAGTCAAAAAATAAATTATAAAAATAAGTTTAACATGTCAATTTTTTTGTCAACCTCATCAGACATTATTAATAGACAAAATTATTTTGGTCATACGATTTAAATTAAATAACTAAGTACAAAAAATAAATTAAAATTAGTTTAACATGTGATTTTGTCAACCTCATAATTATAACATTCATTCGTTAGTTAGACATAATTATTACAGTCATATAATTCATATAAGTCAAAAAACAATTTTAGTCAATAATTCGGTCGGTTAGAAATTCGTTAATTGAATAATATGTTTTATTTATGAGAAATTCTTTTAGCTTTAATTTAATAACTTTTAATGAAGGGATGTTCTTAATACAGTTTGGGAGCTTGTTATAGATTTTAACTCCAATACCAAATACACTCGATTCAAATTTGACTGTTCTACATTTAATGCCTTTAAGTTCAGTTTTGTGTCTCGCACTTCTCAGCGTTTCATACTTATCTATATCTGATACATGTTTGTAATAAATCTAGCTGGAAATGTGTATCAGTTGGATCTATTTTTTTTTTTAAATGAGTTTTGCCTTATTTTATTTTTCGTAAGATGTGTTATTCCAAGTGAAATATTTGACTACATAAAAATTGACAAAAGTACTAGTTGGTAAACAAGTTATTGTTTAAACGTTCACTTGTCAAACATTAAGTTTGCGTTACAATTATTTGTGAAGAGATTTTTTGCTAAGTAATAATTTGGAAAATGAAATTATGCGGAAAATTGTTTGGGAAGTGATAATTTGTCAAATTCTTTTCGGTGAAACATAGGTAACCCCCCATTACCTCTGGTCTGACGGCTAGTCATGTCTGGCCGCACCATTACTGAAGCGATTGTCGCACGAACCTGAACCTTTCTGTTTTCCAAAAAAAATGGTAACATACACGGCGACGACCTTCACGTTTTTGTGGGACCAATCAGTTTAGTTAAGATTCAGCCGGAGTCTGGCCGTAGATTTCAGCCCCAAAATCCTAATCCAATAGACATTAGCGATACGTCACGGATTCCTCACAGCTCGCCGGTTTCCAATTAATATTTTGGAAGAGGCACCTCTTTACAGTCTAAAACATACTTTATTAATAACCAAAGTGGAATGGATTACATCGATCGCTAACGGATTAAAGATTACGCGTTTTACTCACGGATTTCGTTTTGATTATTTTTAAGAGTATTTTGTTAGGGTTCAATTTAGTTTGGCTTACATAACAATCATGCGTATTATACCCGCAAGATTAGTCCTCATACACCCACATTTCGCCATTGCAGTTTTTTTTTTTGTTTTTTTTTTTTTTTTGTAATAGCGGGCGTGTCTGTTGCCGTCAACCGGGGACAACTCCAAGCTCCAGGGCTGCTACTGAAAAATTCCTGATCGAAAAACCCAATAACATTGCCCAACCTGGGACACAGGACCTCATGCCCAACAGTCGCGCTTGTAACGAACTAGGTTCTGGGTTCGAGGTATTTAGTTTGACTTTTAGATTAAAAGTTGATTATAATACATGTGAATTCTAAATCCTTTAATTTCAATTAAAGGACAGTCAAACGTGCCACCAATGTTATGTACCAAAATAAATGTGGTCTAATTGCCAAAGACGAGTAGGTACTTAATTAGATAATTGAATTGAATAGCGAAACAGAATAAGAATAAATTTATTAAGCCATTGTTACAAACTTTTTCTTAATCTAACTTAGCGCTATGAGTAATCGTATCAAATAATATTTAATATAGTTAAAAAAACAGTGGAACCCAAACTAGGCTGGGGGCTGGAGTTGCGATACACACACAGAGGGACACTAGAGCAGATAAAAATGTCATCCCTTCGTTAAAACATAAATTCTGAATCATATATCACAATACCATTGAATCAAGTCAGACGTTATGACTATTGGCATCCAAATACTTCACTTTGTCTTTGTTTCCCAAACTTAAAATAAAAACGTAAAAAACCAGTCGTACCTTTGCATTTAGAAACAAAAATCTTCACTCAAACGATATTTTATTCGTTTAATATATCCATCACATCAATAACAAAAAGGCATTCCCAATAGACAGGCTCACAATAGAACATCTCATTTTTTCATAATAATATCCCCAAGAAATGGGCCATTATCTCTTATTTATAGCTAAAACTCGTGAACTGTACGAGGCTCAACTCTTTTTTACTCAACAATAATTCTTTTGGCCTAAATAAAAATGTCAACTTTGTTAGAATTACATGTTATCAACATTATCGCCTGAAAGGCTGTAAATTTTATTTTAAGAGGATGTTGCACTTATATCTCTTAACCTAATAATCATATTATTAATTACATTAGCCCAATTTTACAAGTGTGTATGCGGCGTGTCTTCATAGACAATGGCCTACCTTCTATCTTGCACTGCGTGCCCTGATACCTGCACACTTGACAATTTATGACTGCATCAGCGAGCGGACTTCACATATTAGTTATGATCTCGATCGATCGATGATCGATCTGTAGGTATTGGGTAGTTTGCGTCAAATCCGGTAGTTCTGATTTTTGCAGACTTGTTTATGATGTTGGCTCAATGAATAATCCAAGTTTGTGACCTCGTGCGGCAAACGCAACTTTGTCAAAAATCGAAAAAACCACTGGAAATTATGGGGTTTACAGAAACAATTCTAGTCTCAAATTCTACCAAATTTAGTCTACTTAAAAACGATCTGAAAAGGCACTATTAAAAACTAGACCTTTAGGGTTATAATCGCCGAAATTTTCAAGGTTTCTTCGATTTTTGGCAAGTTGCGACTGGTGCTCGAGGTCAAAAACTTTGATTATTCATTGAGCTATCGACTTATTTGACTATTTACTACTATCGTTACTGTTACCCTTACTTAAAACCAAAACTACCAGCAAAACGCACAACTATTGCTATCTATTCATATCAGCAAACAAGATAGAAACAGAACTAACTTGACACTTGTTACTTTTGTGGCAAATAAAATTTCAATCCATAATCTATTTGTAAAGTTTAACTTAATCAAAGGCTGTCATAATAAAGGGTTTCATTTTTAGGGTTTCGTAGTCAACAAGGAACCCTTATAGTTTCGCCATGTCCGTCTGTCTGTCTGTCCGCGGTTTAGCTCAAAAACTATTGGTACTAGAAAGTTGTAATTTAACATAAGTATACACGATAATGACGCTGAAAAAGTGATAGAATATTTTTTTTTAAACTGTTAATCAGGGTACCTCCCCCACATGTAAAATGGGGATGATATTTTTTGTTTCGCCCTTCCCATAATGTGGGATAACGTTGGATAGGTCTTTTAAAAATATTAGGGGTTTGGGAAGACCGTTTTTTGATTGAGTGAACCTTTTGTGACTTATCAAGCTTTAAAGTCTCAATTTTCGTTAGAGTCAAGTGTCCCCTCGACCAAATAAACGGTTGTAGTTAGAAATTCAAATGTCTCGGCAGTAGTACCTATATATAACGAAGTTTAAAGGAAAACTATCACACTTAAGTGGACTTTACAAGTTTACGAGTAATAGTCGACCAATTGTATTTTACTCGAAAATTTCGAACAACTCCATAGAAATGTCGATAGATGGCGCTAAGCGTCAGTTGTACTCAAAACGAGTCTCATTTGCAGAACATATTTGGCGGTTTTTATAAATATTGGTACGGAACCCTTCGTGCGCAAGTCCGACTCGCACTTGGCCGGTTTTTTCTTCTACTGTTAAACGGATTTGTACATGCTCTTCATCACTTTGGATTATAGGCTTGCAAATATAAAAAAAAAAATGATTGGCTCATGCTCACAACGAAAAATGTAAATCCAATTTATCATCAAAAAATTGTTGGTTCTTTTTTCATGTCACTAAATCCATCATACATCAATTTGCTAACGCAAATTCACGTATAAAATATGCAAAACTAAATTGAAATCTTTTGTGTTACACAATTTTGGATGTTATAATGAACTACGCAGAAATAAACACTCCAAGTAAATTCATTTCAAAAACACATTCAATCTAATCAAAATGAATGTTTTGAATGAAAAGACTTGAGATTTTAATTAGTTTTGTTCACAATAATCCCGAGTCCCTAACGTTCCATTTTCACAGTAAACCGCAAAAATAATTGACAAAGAAGGTAGGCAAAGAGACCGTGAACCAGCCGCTCCCCGACCAACGCATTAACAGACTGTTTGAAGAAAAAAACTTGTTTGCGCTTATTGTTAGAGAATATTTCCGTCCAAAATATAAAAATCTTGCATCAGAAAAACTTCAAAAGCATTCTCAGCGCAAAAACTTGAAGGTTTTAAGCTTACTCAAACTGGAAAGTTAGGCAAATGACACCGCGGGGACAGAAATATTTCGCAATCTTCTCACAAACCGAGATGGGATGCTTTCTTGAAGTTTTTCCAAAAGGAAGTTGGCCCGAAACGAGTAGCGTTCCGTTGCCGCCGCTACATAGCTCAAACAAGACAATAGATACCAGAATAGTTGAAATGTTAACTTTTGTTCTTGCTGTTGACAGCCCGTCTTTTCAGAGAGCATTTCTCATTTTCTTAAGGCCTAGTGTTTGCCACGGGCAAAGCTGCGCCGGCGGGGTATTGACTTAGTTAATGACTTGGTTACCTGTTTTAAGAACGGATTCAGATTATTAAAAGCTGTAAACAAGAATTGTTGAATAAGTAAATGCTCGTTCTACAGAACTACCTTCTTAGCTTTTATTGTTTCTTACATAATGCTTATAACATTCGCTTATAACATGAATGCAATTTTAATTTGAATGAACAAACTAAACATGACTGAACATGAACATGCTGACTTCTTCTTCTCTGCAGCTTTTACATCAAAACCAACATCTCCTTCCAAATGGACACATCACTAAAAGACAACCCACGTCAACTGGACACCCGGACAGTTCCCGACACGTTATATTTTAATCAACAATTCAAAAGTCCGGTGGCACCACGCAGTAGCACGTTCGGTATGTAATCGCTGCGTGTGCCATGTGGCTTGTCCGGGAAATTAAAATCACTGGCGCACATCCTTGCTTCAGTGCGATGCTAAATTGGAAAAGCAACACCTGTGCCATATTTCCCGACACTTCCCCTTCGTCTGCAGAGGTTTTATTGACGTTTTCTGAGTTGGGTTTTAAATCGTTTTACTTTGTAGCGGTTTATGATTGACGTTTGCTGTCTAAAGCGAGTGTAAAGTTTAAATTGAAGTGAAGAAAAACAAAGTAATCCGCTTCGCGTTAAAATACAGTGTGAGATACGCTGTGTTCAATATTAAACTTTAATGTAATAGAAAATAGGGCAGTTATACTTGAAATTGGTACATAATACTGAAAGAGTAGGTTCGTTAAAATCAATTCGAAACAAAATTTTTAATGTTTTGGTCGAACATTCATCTCGACTTGTAATGAAATCGCATTTGTTAAATTACTATTACCACACACCAATCTCGTTAAATTCGTCGCTAACCAGAACACGCTATTAATAAACAAACACAAATATTATAATTATACTAAATACGAAAGGCTAACCCACCGGAACCTAAACATTTTCACCAAAATAACGCATATCGTTAGATGAAAATTCATGTTTGTTTACTCAAATCAATTATTTTGCCTCCTAATATTTACAGTACTAGAAATTAAATTCGTTCGATTCGTGCTCACCAGTATGTAATATCGAATATTATAGGGAGGGAACATGTACCTACGGAATTATCGAGTAGGTTGAATCCGACGCACTTCCGGAGTGAAATCCGGAGTTCAGATTTAATTAACCCGTGTTTAGCCTTCCCTCACGACAACATGAGATAAAATGAAGCAATGCTTGTTACCTGGGGCTGAAATTATGAAAGTGTGTATAAATTTTAAGGACTAGTGAGTGGTTTGCTATTCATGCCTATTGTCCATACGTACCTAGTACTCGCAACGGAGTACTACGTTAGCCAGGATGTATGAATGTGGACGAGGCGCAAGGATCGTTGCCAGTAAGAACGCCACCTGCGTTGTGTGATTTTAGCCCTCATGGGAAAAAGGAGTCGGTGTCTGTATGTATGTATGCCCAATTTTTTTTTTTTTTTTGCCCATGCCGTATATTGTGTTCCAGTCATCTTTACTTAAAATTTTAATAAAGTCGTTGCCTTTCAATGGATGATCCCTCTTGCAAAGACGAAAAGAAAAAAGCGTCCATAGTGTAGCGAACTGACCTATTTGTATTCTCTATGGCATTATAACTATATATCATCGTCAACAAAACAGTGCAATAAATAAATAAAACACAAATAATTCTTTATAAGGTTGCTTGAATAAATACGCTGCAATAGGGGTCGATGCTGACTAGAGATAGTTAATAAAACAAAAAAGATCGAAGAGCCCAAGAAGTAAAGATGACAATTCTAAAATCGCCTACAATAATATTTTTAATAAAACTTCTTTTTTTTGGTTTTTTATTAACTATTCATACGATCATCTAAGTAGTGAGTGCATCACGGAAAAACAAAGGAAAACAATATTTTTTCCGTTTAGTAATAACATCACGAAGACACAGTCAAGAATAAAATCGAAATTATATCACTATACATCATAAGAACAACTACAACAAGTAATATTCATAAAAGAAAACATTTCACATAGGGTGACACAATGGACGGTCTTATCGATAAAAGCGATATTTTCAAGACAACCGTACATGAAGTGGAAGAGACAATACTGCAGATAGTTTGTCTGAGAAACCTAGATGCATTATCTCATTTTACCACAGACATTTGTAACACAAAACCATAATTACTCATCCGCTAACATGATTGGGATCGCATCCTATTATCTGTTGAGTTTACGTAACGGCGATAGTAATCAATTTGAAATCGACCGTTCAGCATCCAGGCCGGCTCGTTTCACATATTGAAGCTCACCATTTCATGTCAATAGGGCTTTTGTATGGAAACCGCATAGTGGTCTAGCCAAAGGTGGTCTGAGCAATTAGCAGATAGCATTGCCTCCATCTCTATCATTTTGGGGCATACGGGTGGTGGGGATGGGGGATTTGCTGGTTGGTGTGCTATTTTCTGTCTTGATTCATTGTTCTAGAAGTTCTACTCAGCGCTATCACTGATACAACGCATCGCAAAGCAATCTTCTTCATCAAGACAAAACGAATTGGACTGGCATTCATAAGCAACAAAAAAAGCTCATTTCAATCCTGCCTTAAGTCGGTGTAGGAATACAAAAACCCTTTGAAAACGATCGCCAATTATTATTATCAAGGCCCTCTTATTTAGTGAGGTGCCTGGTCATAGTAAATCCTATGGGCAAAATTGGTAGATGAGGTGGAATCAAAGCTCCGAAAAATAAGTAAGTGAGTGTAAATAAATACATAATTATTTATTACAACAAAGTTTAAGCACATTGCCCTGTATACAGATTGAAGTTTTTAATTTAGAATTAGATAGATAAGTACAATAAGTTTAACTATGTCTCCTAAACTAGGCTAGGTCTGTATCTGTGGGGGCTCGTTAGACTTGTTGCACCAATCATCATCCTATAGCCACGTACGAAAGAAAATGAGTTCTTTGGCTACTTGACACAAATTCGTTGTAGAGTTTTTGTGCTAAAAATTACTTGATCAAAGTGGCTGTATGTCACAACATAATGCCAGCCATGGTTCGAGCCCTTACCTAATAGCCAGGCTACTCTTAGCGATACCAAACGGTACAGTTGAATAAGCTTTGACAGGACATAGTGGATACATAGGTAGGACGAAATATTCCCTCCTAGGCAGTTCTCTCTATTTTTTTTTTTTAAATTGGCTTAGTATCTTATTAGTTTACAGCCAAAGTCAAAAAAAACAAATCGCATCTCTTTTTAACCACGAGGTGGTTTTGTGTTCGGTCAGCATCTTTTTCTTTATGTATGTACACTGATTTCTCCGTGATTTCAAGTATACTTGAAATGAGTTTTTATTCTTTTGGTAGCAAAATCTTGCGCGTTGGCCCCTTATTGATTTTATTATATATTTTTCATCAAAATTATGAGAATGTAAATATGAAACGACGCGAATTTAAACCAAAGCTGAGGCCTTTGTTCGTGTAAGCCGTCTGAAAAGGCAAAAGGTACTATTGATTTGTAGTCGCAGAGTAATAGTACTGTAGTAGCACTACAAAAAGTACTACAACGCCATCTATAACAAAAATGAAGAACTAATATCAAAATAATAAATCGTGCTTTAATAGTCATCCGCGATAACTTTAATTTAAGTATGGTCATAGGCTCCCCCGTTTTCAATGGGGGATGAAGAACTTAACACCCCGTTCTTCATACCCATACATAGTACCTACCTGAGCCAATCAATCATTGATGATTGCATACATTACGTAGTTCGTTGCCCTATTTTTCACGTTGACGCGACAAGGCAGACTTTAATTGCTTGCTGAAATATTTATTGATACTCCTAAATGAATTTAAACACGTTAGATTTAAATATACAAGGTGTTGTTTTGCATCCTCGTCAAAATTCAGGAGGTTGTCACAAAATACATAAATAATCAATTTAAATTACGGTACCTGTTTTTTTTGTTGTTTTAATTTTTCAGACTTTCTAAATAACCCTCATAACAGAGATGTGTAGGGACTAAGATTATCGAGTCAACGTTTGAAATGATTTGTAGTGGTTGAGAATCAATAGCTTAAGTAGTTACCTACTTGAATTTGACGAGGATGCAAAACAACAGCTTCTATTCGTCAATGAATTTGTAATTTTGGACATACCGAAAGAATAAATCGAATTTTGAGCTAAACTAAGTAGCCATAATTACATAGATCGATACTAGAAATGAGTGAAAACCTAACATTTTACCTACGATTTTATCGCACTACTCAAAATAACCGAAAGCGACTAATCACCTAATCTGAATTACCCATTAAAACCGGCAATTAGTTCAATAAAATTTCGTATTACCCTCAAAACCTATAAAAAGAGGAAAAAACCAATAAAATGATTTCGCCATTTTTAAAATCGGAACATCACACAAAAAGCTTCGATATTTGATAAATATGGCCCTGATGGAATATAAATTAAATAAGTCGTAGGATCTCCACGCTGAGATTTTTATTGATGGCCGTAATTTATTTGAACGGCACCCGCAGTGTGCTTCAGGAGAAATATGAAAGGCATTACAGCAAAAAGGCCTCTCCGAATTTATGAGCATCTCTTTCGTTGTTTGATAACGTTCGAGTTTTCGCGGTGAGATGGGGAGTTCGATTTTTGAAAAGGTAACTGTGTTTTTTTTACTTGTATTGTTTTAGCTCAGGTAGAGGTATTCAAGTAATAAAGAAGTATGGAAAAAGAAAACATGCTGCGCCGACCCCAAATAAATTAGGATATAGGCAGCAGATGAGAGATTGGTATTGAGGAATACAGGTGGGTGCAGAAATATTTTTACTTCTCGAAATCAAGTTCAAATAACAATTTTAAAATAACACGAGAGTTTTTCAACAAATTTCCGCTGCATAATTTCAATTGCGTAAATGATTTATATTTAGTTATCATTTTCAACACGTCTACTGCTTCAGTCGATCAATCGATTTGATAACTTTTTTTCCACTTTCTCGGAAAATCTTCAAAACGAGTCTTGTTATTTAAATCCTAATTTAATAACTACGCTTCGAGTGTCTGGAGTATTAACGACAACTTACTGTTATCGATTGCTTTAGTCTCTGAAGGCTGCTAACTAAATTATAAGTCTGTAACGAACAATGTTAAATCTAAATAATTGCTACGTGTAGACGGCAAGCAAATATAAACGCAAAGGCGTTCTACTGTATATAATAAATGTTATTTTGTTGTTTGAACTTAAATGTGTAAAGTTTTCGATTCTGTCGTATGATTCTTGGTTTTAGTAATAAGCTTTCGATTTTAGAAGTTCATAAAATACGTTTATGAACGGATGGTATTTAAAAGTACTTCAATTTATTCCCATTTCATTTACCTAATTTTGCCTGTGTTCCACCAAATATACTGAATGTGCACCAAAATATGTTCATTAATATATGTCATAACGAGCATCTATTTAACAACTGTTGCAAATTTGTAAAAATAGTGATACACCTAATTTTAAAAACAAACATTTATTTTTTAGTTTTACGACGTAGCCCCGCTACGCGGGGTTCCTATTTCTGTCTACAGGGTTTAAAGTAACCTAACACGAAGGGGATGGCTAGGTTTTAGTTCGCTCGCTCCGCTCGCTCACTAGACCCCGCCATCCCCTTCGAACCTAACCTGTCCAAGTTGAGGTGCCCCAAGAAGTCAGGAATATTTGGTGCACGATCAGTATTTTTCGGGGAAGAATAAAATAGTTATTGTTACAATAGAATATTTGCAGCGCACTACAATAAAAAAGTGTTATGTCTTGGTGTTAATTTGGAATTTGTTTGATGTAACATATTTTGTTGGCCGAGTAGTTTAATTATAGTAAAACAATTAAACGGGTTTAAGATCAATATTTTAGAAATGCATACATAGATGTACCTTTAGATTTTTGGTGAACACAAAAATATTATCCTTTATGAACACAGTCTTAATATAATTAGACATAGTGTTTTATTTATTTATTAATTTGTAAGTAAGCATCTGCATCTGTATACTACCCCTTCCCCTCGGACCTCTGCCAAGAGTAGACGTGCCACAAAGTTTTTAATATTTTAAATTACAAAATATAATTAGTTTAAAGCAAAATAATACTCGATAAAAAATAGGAGTGCAAAAGGTTGTAGGAGTCTCAACTTACCGAAATCCGTGAGTACGCTTCTTTATGCACACTACTTCACGTACTTA
Organism: Cerastis leucographa; assembly: GCA_963082945.1. Lineage (NCBI taxonomy): Eukaryota > Metazoa > Arthropoda > Insecta > Lepidoptera > Noctuidae > Cerastis > Cerastis leucographa. The sequence continues at coordinate 9,888,733 of OY720361.1, forward strand.
AACGCCAGCTGTGTGTGTGACTAGAACACCAAAGCGCGCAAAGGATAGAACTGCGTCGTGTCAACGTGCGAGAAAGAGATAGATAGTTTCTGCCAGCTACTCAGAGAAAGAGCGCTTACGCATCTATTGTTCAACGCATAGCTCTCACTACACTGGACGGAAAGACAAACACTTCGCATTCCTCGATTGCGGCTAGATAAGCTTGACCTCTAGTGCGGCTGTGAGGAATCTATCGCTTACAACGTATGTTGTCCTGGTACTTGGTGTAACGATTTAAAGGCAACTTTATTTTTATCATGCCACTACTGCAAACTTCGCCCGCCTCGCCTTCCCCCTCAACATCGACGGCTGCAACAGAGAACATACGGAGCACTGCCATAACATTCGCTAACACAGCTGCCGAATTAGCGTTGCAGCATTGTGAGTCAGAACCCGATCTCCACTCACTTGCAATAAACATCTCAGAGCGAAAAAAACGTAAGTTTGATGGCAAGAGTACAGACGTCATGGCCCTTATTAAGGAAATGTTTGAAGGGTTTTCAAGAGAACAGGACAAACGCTTCCAAGAACTTAAAACGAGCATGGACTTAATGTCAAATAAATATGACGAATTTTTGTCAAAAATAAATACGCTTGAGAAGGAAAGAAAAGCAGATAAAATGCTAATTAAAGAGTTGGAAGACAAACTAGAGACAATGGAACGAAAAACCCGCGGAACTGGCATTGAGATTCGGAATATACCGAAACAAAACGGAGAGACAAAAGAAACTTTGTGTAACGAAATTATGCAACTAGGAAAAACGATTAACATCGATATCAACGGGTCTTGTATAAAAGATGTCTATCGACTAAAGTCAAAAGATGACTCAAACCCGGTAATCGTAGATCTAACAACTGTAATACTAAAAGACAAGTTTCTTAAGGCAGTCAAGAGTTTCAATAAACAGAAAGTTAAAGGTGACAAATTAAATTCTACTCACCTCAACCGTAAGTACCCGGCCAAACCTTTATATGTAGCAGAAACCCTCACGTACAAAACTCAAAAACTATACTTCTTGGCGAGACAATTCAAGAATAGCCATGGTTTCAATTTCTGTTGGACAACAAATGGGATTGTGTACCTCAAAAAGAACGAAGACTCCTCGCATATTCGTATAAACGATGCAGCGGACTTAGAAAAGATACGGAACACAATATGACGGTTACTTACTACAAACTGTCTCTCCAAACGTTTTGAAGGTTTTTTGATGCATGTTTTCCTTCATATTATTAATATAAGATATATTCCTGCACTTTGTAATACACTTTTCACAACACACTCACGTAATACATTTAACTTACTTACACACCACTATTATCATACGTTTATTTGTAGATTAAAAATAACTCAAACACATATAGTCCAAAACATACTACAAGTAATCTTACACATAAATATAAACTTGATATACAAACATTTCCTCATAATTACACACTTGATAAAAACAACATACTCCACTACAGTCATAAATGCTTTCCATAATAATATTCAACTCCCCGATAAAAATCCCTTACGAAATTTTGTCTTTTATAAACATTCGGTGATATAATCGATCTAACTGCTAACATTGATAGCTTATCCGTATCCCACTCGCAAACTGCTGACATAGAAGAATGTCACACTATCATTGCTAGTACTTCTAGTAATCAAATACTGATACTTACGCAGAACATTCGTAGTATAAACTGTAATATGTCAGGCTTTGAGATTTTGTTAAATAGATTAAAACTGGAGTGCGACATTCTAATACTGACAGAGTGTTGGCTCTCTTGTGTATCCGTAATTCCAAAACTGGACGGATATTGTCATGTAGCGAGTAAAAATAACAACAAACAAAATGATGGTGTAGTTATTTATTATAAAGAGAACCTTAATGTCCGCATAGAGGAACCCGACTTTCAGGATTGTAATTGTCTGGTAGCTATTGTGGACGAGCAAGTTGCTATTATAGGTTTATACAGATCGCCATCATTTACCAACATAGATCCATTCCTTTCTTCCTTAGACAAAATACTACAACTAGTTTCGATCTATAAACACAATGTGTTAATGGGTGACATAAACATTCCAATAAATCCAAACAAAATAGACATGCATGGGGAACGATACTTAACTTTAGTTGCTACACACGGCCTACTTCCAGCACATAGCCTAATAACTCGTAGTGACAGTGAAACTTGTTTGGATCACGCCATAATTAAGACTATAAGTCCTGCCACTGCAATAGTCCCATTTTCAACGTTAACTGACCATTATCCGGTTTTACTATGCCTACAGCTAAAAAAAGCATGGCATTATACAACAACAACTATAACTAAAGTTAATGATGAAGGAATAGTACAAGACCTATCACAACTTGACCTTCACCCAATTTATCAGTCGGCAGATCCTAACCTTACACTAAATTATTTGATACAATCCCTTCAAAATATTATAGAGAAAAATACACTCACAAAAACCTTACCAAGACGGGCAAAAATAATAAAGCCATGGATAACCCCAGGTTTATTGAGGTGTATGCGAAATAGGGATAAGTTACACAGAAAAGCAAAATTATCACCGAGAAATGAAAATATTCAGACCACTTTCAAACGTTACAGGAATTTTTGTAACGCCCTGTTACGAAAAATAAAGAAAGAGTACGAAAAAAACCTAATTAATAATGCACAAAAAGACAGCAAAAAATTATGGAAAGCTATTCGAAACATCTCTAACACAACAAAACCAATGCATAGCGCAAAAGAACTCCTAACACTCTCTACTTCTCCGGAGCAATCTTTGAATGAAGTAAATCATTATTTCATTAATGTTGGTGCCTCACTGGCTAATAAAAATTATCAAAAAACTAACACACCTGATGGACTTTTTCAATATCACCTAGATGAGCGTAACCAGCAGAGTAATTCATTTGTTTTGATGGACACTGATGAGCAAGAAGTTGACCAAATGATAAATGGTCTAAAAACAGATTGTGCATCAGGCTGCGATAAGATAAGCAGTAAATTTCTAAAATTGCATAAAAAATTTCTTATCCCACCGATAACGAAAATTATCAATGATAGCTTACAGACGGGCTTATTCCCTGATTCCCTGAAAAGGTCGGAAGTCTGTCCAATCTATAAGAGTGGGGGCAGAAATCGAATCAGTAATTATAGACCCATATCCATACTACCGGCGATATCGAAAATATTGGAGAATATCATAAACACTCGCTTGGTGAATTATCTGGAAAAAAATAGCCTACTGTCTAAAAACCAGTTTGGATTTCGGCATGGTAAGTCCACAGAACAAGCAGTAAACAAACTTACCAGCTTTGTTAGCACAAATTTGGATAAAGGAAAAAAATGTCTATCAATATTTCTCGATCTCGCCAAGGCATTTGATACGATTTCTGTTTCCCTCTTATTGGCTAAACTCGAGAAGATAGGAATCAGAGGTACCCAGCTAGAACTCTTTAAAAGTTACCTGACTGGGCGAAATCAGTGTGTCCGTGTAGGTGAATACAAAAGTACTTACCTCCCAGTTACACATGGCGTACCACAAGGCAGCATCTTAGGTCCCACCTTATTTCTCGTTTACATTAACGAACTGACGAGTCTTAAACTCATCCAAGGCGAAATCATCTCTTTCGCAGACGACACTGCTTTAGTCTTTGCCGCCAATACTTGGAATGAGGTATTTGATGCTGCTCAGCAGGGCTACAACATCACTAGAGCCTGGCTCCAGGAGAACATTCTGACTTTAAATGTGGATAAAACAAAGTATATTTCGTTCAGCATAAAAAAATATTCAAGTCTGAGTAACAGCTATACAATTATATCTCATGAATGTACCCTGGAAGCCAACTGCGCATGTCCATTACTGGAACGTGTTCACGCCATAAAGTATCTGGGTGTTACTATAGACGGACATCTGAATTTCAAAGAACATGTCAAGCTGCTTAGTGCACGAGTCCGCAAACTCATATATGTTTTTAAAAACTTGCGGCATGCTGCTGAGCCCTATCTTCTGAAACAAATTTATTATGCCCTAGGTCAGTCATTATTAATTTACTGCATTTCATCCTGGGGTGGTACTTGTAAAACCACAATGAAGTCCCTTGAAATCGCCCAGCGCGCAATTCTAAAGGTATGTATTTTTAAACCTATCCTTTTTCCTACCGTCACTCTATATCAGATTTGTGGGGTTCTAACCGTAAGACAACTTTTCATTCTCAACATTGTTCTGAAACAACATACAAAAATACCGTATGACCCACTGGCGCAAAAGCGTCGAAATAAAAACGTAGGTATGGAACGGACCACTTCCAAAACTAAATTTAGCGAAAGATTTTTTGAATTTCTTGGTCCGTTTCTTTATAGCAAAATTAATAGAAAATTAAATATCTACCCTCTTACTAAATCTAAATGTAAACAAATAGTAAGTGAATATTTGCAACAACTCAATTATGAAGAAACGGAGTTATTACTCAACGTTGTACAGTAATTAGAATGTTAGGTGTTATTCACTTAAAATAATCTTATAAAATCCACGCTCATGCACTCACAATCATACACACTCACCCCTATACTCTCACACACTCACACACCACACGCACCCACATCATTCAAACTCCACCTCAATCACCTACTGGTACACACACACTCATAACCACTTCATTCACGTATAGATCATTTACTTATGCAACTTGTATTATATAACGTAACATTTAAGTTAGTTTTAAGTTAGTTATCCTAAATTAATTAGTAGCATAACCAAACATATTTGCTTTGTTGGCATTTTTTTTATTTTGTTAAAATATCGAGGGAAAGGTGCTGAAAACCGAAATACAGGCTTTGCTTAGTTCGGTTGCAGTGGCTATATCCATTTATAAGAAACTAATATTGCCAAAAAAAATCTGTAAAGTATTGCTAAGTTTTTTGAGAAATAAATTTATTATTATTTATATTATTATTATACTGTAGCAGTGCGGTACGCGAATTTACAAAGGCTATATATACTATTTGAGTCACGAGCCAGACTCTAATAGATGAGCTTTTGTTTATGCATATTACTCGCCAAAACCTAATCTATCTCAGTAAGAAAATTGACTCAAATGGATTAGCTTTTTGCCTGGATATTTTCAAAAAAAAATGCACGGACAAAACCTAGTACTGTATAATACATATCCAGGAGAATTTGGATGCAATGAAAAATGAATTTGGATGGACTTGGGGCACCCCGAATCGGACAGGTTAGGTTCGTTCCGACTTCCCCTTCGTGTTAGGTTACTGTAAACCCTGCAGCCAGAAATAGGAGCCCCGCGTAGTGGGGCTACGTCGACTATACTTTATAAGCGAAAATAAAATGTTTTGAGGTTAGGTTACAATTATTGGTTTTTCTCAAGAACGGTGCATTACCTTTTAATGGGAGTGGTGCCAGGGGAGAAGGGGTACACACACCCCTCCGCTTGCCAAAGAATTCTAAATTTTTACCAAAATAATAACAATTTCGATGTAATTATCCACCTATAATTGAAGCTAATGATCGGTATCAAATTGAATAGCATTTGTTGCTGCAATGTTAGAAGGAATTTGTCTAACAAAGTCTACGCGATTTCGGTCAGTTTCTGTACTAGAATGGATTAGGGTTTTGGCAAGTTTTTGTCAAACAAAAGCTAAGCCAGTTCAGTTCGCACTTTCACTCTAATGGTACAGCCTTTGTAAATACGCGTGCGGTACTGTCAAATGTAGCCGAGGTTAACAATTAGAAAAAGATATGTATTCAGGACATAAAACACAGTAAGCGACCTTACTTACTCTTTTTGCCTCGTCCACGTTTGTACCTACAGGTATGACCTGTACCTACGTAGATATATGAACGCGCACGTCAGTTACCATTCTTTATTACTCTTTAATAGGTATCATCAGCAGCCTACCGCAGTCCACTGCTGGACATAGGCCTCTTCAATCGTTCGCCATTTAACCTGATCTTCGGCAGCTCTCATCCAGTTGCTACCAGCCACCCTGCGAAGATCGTCGCTCCACCGAGCCTGAGGGCGTCCCACCTTACGCTTGCCGATTCGCGGTCTCCACTCAAGAACACGTCTAACCCAACGGTCATCGGTTCTACGGCTAATATGGCCGGCCCATTACCACTTCAATGGGTAATATTCACCAATTCTTAAAAAAAAACCGTCACTTAAACAAATTCTCCATTTAACCCTTTAATTACCCAAGATACCAACAACAATCAAGTAACAAAGCAATAGAACAAATATTCACACTTTTCTGGCCCAACTAAGGCACACACCAATGCGGCCGGGAGCAAACGCTACATATATTTTTGTAATTAATTTCCCAGGTGAGCAGTAAACAACTGCAGAGAACCCTATTCCGTGTTTACGCTTCTTCCCCGGCCACTTTTATGAACATATAAGCTGTCAAACGTAAAATTTTCTTTGGTTTTTGCACGCATAGTTGGGGATTATTCTGGTGCATATTTGACAGGGTTTGACGGATTGCGACTGTAAAACTATTACTAGCAGATTTATTTTCTAGCTTATTAGATTATGTTTTTCTACTGCATATGAATTTTTAAATGATTTCGTACATATATGTTTTTGAAACGCCTGCAAGGTTGGATTCTAATAACATGCGAAAAGAAAGTTCCCAAAAAACCGTAAGAAATGCATTGAAACTAACTTTCAGTAACTAAGGTATTTTATGAACTAGTTAAAACTCTCAGTTACAACTCTACCAACCTATCATTATAAATAAAAGATATATGTTTTCAGAGTCACCTTATTAAATCAGTCTTCAAAAAATCATTACATTGCGATGATTGCCAACAGACTGGATTGCCCGCCATATTTTAATTTAGATCGTGAAATTGTTAACTTATTCCTTTCCTTCTTTCGTCTTTTTTCAATCCCTGTCTAATAAGCGAGAAAGAAAGAACGTGAGAGATTAATGTCTCCCTGTCAGACTAGGAGAGAGAAAAAAAAACTAGCTTCTATACAATTTACTTAGAGTAAAGTGCATTACATGTACGAAGGCACGCAAGCACGACATAGTTCCGCGAACTTGTTTCAAAATAAAACGTGGTAAAAAGACTGCAGTCTGGAGTTCGTGGTAAGGGTTCGGCGTAACATGCGAGGAAGTTATTAGGGCCGAAAACAACTTGACTTTTTTTTATTTTGAATTCTGTGCTGTTCTGTTAAATATCCTTTTTAGTCTTTGGGAAAAGGACGAAATGTTCTCTATCGGTGTTTTAAAGTTTCGATGACTTTCTGAACATTTATTGACAGTGACCAAAGAGTTTTTACACATATAATATCGTAATTATATGAAAGACAAGATTGAATACACACTGGGGAGAATGGGGAAAAAGGCGTACCTTCAGTTCCAAGTACCTAATATGGGAATGAATAATTATGATGGCCAAGTAAGATTTCGTTGAATCTTTCATACTATAATTATTGTAGCTCTCAGTTCGACCCTATTTGAGTATTCAGTTCGTCATAAGTTTTGATGGATTATAAAGACATATAATTTATTATTTAAACATACAAACTTTAGTAACCTTTCATGATAAGTATTATTTATTTCTCAACGACATGTAAAGCCAAGGCAGAACCCCATTAAAACAGTGACACCAGGTAGGCACTAACCATGCACACGATAAAGAAGAAGATGATAACTACTCGTACACAAGGTGTTGTTTTGCATCCTCGTCAAATTAAAGGAGGTAACTATGCTAATGATTCTCGTCCCGAATCAATAATAAAACGGGTAGGTATTTTTTTTTTTTTTCTTTTTCACGAAAACCGTAAACCATCCGTGTTTTAACCAAAAGTGCGAACCATTTAAGTGTGAACCATCCGTGTTTTAAAGGCGAGCCGTCTGATTTTCGCCCTATAACCGCGCTTCTACACATACAAACAATCACAAACGTTTATTTGATAATTTCTTATTCCCTATACCACGCTAAGGGGGTTATTCTAAAATACTGAAAAAATGAAACTAAAAAATCAGCGTTTATTAATAATTTACTAGGTACCGTAATTTTAATTGATTATTTAAGTGTTTTGTGACAACCTCCTGAATTTTGACGAGGATGCAAAACAACACCTTGTATATCTATAACTTTACAGATAGTACAGACTTGTGTGAATGATTGCGTTCGTAAATTCGATAACTGAAAAATAAACCAGACCATTTTATAAGCTAATAAATATTCAGCTTCAACTATTCCGAATTCTGTACCAGCATTTATCAGGTATATAATAAATGCCGACAGACTAAGAAGTACCCTTCAGGATAGCTGGATCCATGTCTGTGAATACTTGAATACCATCCAATGCTAACGAGCGCCAATGAATGTCGGGCGATTCCTCTATAATTCTGCAATATATTTCCGATAGAAATTCGAAATATCTACCAATAATTGTTGCGCTTCATTGAGGAGCTCGTGGCTAAATAATAACAGCCGCCCGGGTCGATCTTTAAGGTTAAGCCGTGCTTGCTGAGGTTGGTCCGTGGATGGTAGACCATAACTACATACCGAGTTTCCTCCGTGCCTCGGAAAGCACGCTAAGCCGTTGGTCCCGGCTGTCATTTGTAGATCTTTGATAGTCGTTACGAGTAGTCAAAAGCCAAAAAGTCTGACATCCAGTCTTACCAAGGGGTATCGTATTACCCAGTAACTGGGTTGTGGAGGTCAGATAGGCAGTCGCTTCATGTAAAATACTGGTACTTAGCTGGATCCGGTTAGACTGGAAGCCGACCCCAAGATAGTTTGGGAAAAGGCTAGCAAATGATGAATTGTTGCGCTTGAAGTTCTGCGGTTTTTGACGTTTGTGAAGGATTTTAGATGTAGAAATGTAAAGCAAAATGATGAAGATCTCGTGGCTAAATAATAGCAGCCACTCGGGTCGAACATCAAGTTGAGCCGCGCATACCTAAGTTGGTCCATAGCTGGGTGACCATTACATACCCAGTTCACTCCTTGCCTCGGAAAGTACGTTAAGCCGTTGGTTCCAGTGTAGATCTTTGACAGTCGTTACAGATAGTCAGGTGACCCGAAAGTCTGACAACCAGTTTTACCAAGCGATATCGTATTACCCAGTACTAACTGGGTTGTGGAGGTTGCTCCATGTAAAGTACTGGTATTGATTAGCTGCATCTGGTTAGTTTGGAAGCCGAACCCAACATAGTTGTGAAAAGGCTAGGCAGATGATGATATAGCTAAGTTGTACATGAAAGTGATTGGTTATTGCATAGTTGCGTGGAGCGGTGCTGCTAGGACTAGATTTCTGAGGGTGGAAAGCGCACAGCGAACTATACTTAAAGTCATGACGAAAAAGCCCTACCGGTATCTAACAACTGAACTGTACTCTGACTGTAAACTACTTACAGTTCGTCAACTTTACGTGCTTAAATCCACCCTTAGCAAGCACGCAGGCCTTCCTTCTCTTGTTACTAACAAACGGACATACGTTCCACCAAATACACAACACAAAACCTCCTTGGCCAAACATCAACATTATATACTAAGTACTCATATCTATAAAATCATTAACAAACATCTCAACATTATAAATCTAAACTCACATGCACTAAAATCTAAAGTAACAGAGTGGCTGCTCGTTTAGGATTACTCTTAACGGAGTCTTTACTCACCTACCTTGTATAATATACTCACACACACACACTCACACATACACTCACACATACACTTACAACTACACACACACCACTCACACACACAACATACAATTCTACTCTTGTATACCATACAGTAGAATGACACAGTCCATTTGAGATATAAGTTTTTGTTGACTATTGACCGTAAACTACCTCTTATAATACAGGTATACCCTAGCTTAAGAGGAAGAGTATTCTTCTTGTACAGAATTTGCAACATAAACTATAAATGTCTTTTCTTAAACAAATATTAAGCTGTATTTCAAACTCTGTATGTTTTTTGGATAAATAAAGAATGATTATTATTATAAAAGTTTATAATAGTAATAGTCTATTATAATAGTCTATTATAACTAAGTTGTTTAAAAAAAAGAATTTGTTAAGGTTATTAAATCACGAAATTTGACCTAAGTAACCGCCAAAATAAATCTGAAACGAAACAAAAAAAAAGTATTCATAATTAACTTAACATTTGCTCTCCTATAAAAAGTTAAGAGGATGCCATAAATTCTATTTTCTTCTAGATTTATAAGAAATAAAGAGGGAATTCACGCAAAGTTCCTAAAAGTTTTTTGAAGAGTTCTCAACTTGAGCATTAGAAAGGAAATTATCGTGGGCCAGAGGTATAATTTCTAAAGTTTCGTTCCAAGCCACTTTGGCCGAGGCGTACAACTTTTTAATGTATACTGTAGACTGATGTGTTATTGAATTCTCTTTATTCAGGGTCAGATGCGTTACTTCATGTTTTGCATTTTTGTTTCGCGGAGAAAAAATGTCAATCAAAACTTTTTGTTCATTAAAAGTTGTTAAATTCGGTTCCAGGATGGGTCAGGACACATGGGCAGAATCGTCACACAGTGGCGGTGGTGCCTGAAGACGGTCGTCGTCACCGAGACAGGCCCAAAAAACGACGGCGTGACCATTTGGACTCGTTCCTGACTGATTGATTGGTCAGAGAAGGTGAAAATTCGAGAGAGTTGGAAAAGAAATGGGTGTGGCCTTAGCCCAGCAGTGGAGCAGAAAAGGCTAAGTAAAAAAAAAAGGTTGATTTTGTTATAATTTTTGCAGTTTTAGCGACAGACAGAGGTCAGGTTATGCATGTCACACTTGATACAATGTACAATTCTGGTATTCTGCAACCGGTTAGACTGCAAGCCAACCCCATAATAGTTCAAAAAATGGTTCAATAATGATAATATAATATTTTTCTTGATATTTCAAGAAAACTATTATATCATTATTAAACCTTAGTTTTCTTGAAATATCAACAAAAATATTATATCATTATTAAACCTTATCTACCTTCTGTATCATTCATTATCTACCTTCTGTATTTCTGTAACTCGACTAGATGGTAGGTCGAGAAATGATGTTTCAAGATAATATACCTTCGCGTTGCCGATGATTCGAGCTTATAGTTATTCGAGATTTTGATGCATCGAGGTAGTGAACTATCGCGCTCATAATCTATGGAGTTAACGTTTTCGAGCAAGTGTTACTCAATCTCTCGTCATTCGATTTCAAGTAGGGAACCCACATTCTACAGTTTCATTGCACCGTCAAGTATTCAAAATGAAATGGTAAATATAGAAACAATTTCAAGAAAATCTTTAAAGTCCTTCTCTGAATTTAAGACACAAATACTCCTTATGTATTCCATCTTCCTAGAATCGCTTTATGCAGAAACAAACGCTTCTGATTGTTATATACGTTATGTGGTTGTTATTCAATGTATTCAGGGCACGCCGGAATTCCATGCTCAACATGACAGGTGGCACTATCTATAGCCGATCTCGAAGACGTACATACATTATACATGATCTATATCTTTACATATGATATTATTAATGCCGCTTTTCATGCCTGTATGTTTAAAGGCGTTGTTCTTTTTTTAAAATATTCAATGGATTTTGATACGGTTTTCGCCATTATTACCTAACTATAGAATGTATTCTGGAAGGTTTATAATTATATAATACATTAATTACGAAGGCTGGTTCGAGGTCGTGCGGGAGAAAAGTACCTGGAATGATATGGGAGACCTTTGCCTAGCGGTGAGACATACAAAGAGGTGCGGCTACAAAAAAAAAATGCTATAATTATGCGTATAAAAGTACTATCATTTATGTGGTAAAATACAATATTCATTTATTGCGATATCGTACAGAAACATGAAAATTTATATTACATTAAAATTTAACACTTCAGAACTATTACAATCCGTCTTACGAATTTTACATCTTTGGAGAAGCCGAAGGTTTTGTTTGTTTTGAAAACCCAAACTCAATGACAGATGTCATAAAGTTCAAATTCCTTCATAACCTAATGTCAACCCGTCTTACGTTTCGATCAGGACACGTGTCCTGACGCGAGTTTAACATTTTTACCCATCACAAAAGTGCACAACTCACAAAAAAAAACTTGAGTATGGCATTGAAGCGTCGGTGTTTTTTCAAGTCGTGCAAAAACTGTGTGGACTGCCACTAAATTATCATATTGTACAAAAATGTTTGTTTGTTTCATTATTTGTAGCATCAATAACTTTTGACAACTGGCAGGCAAAACCAGTTATAGAAGTCAATTTTACGCCTTTGAGATCCTGAAAGCAGACAGGAAATAATATCCAAATACACTGGGCCAGCATGCAATGCCTATATTGAAGAAACAGATAGCTATCTTGCCCTTTTGAACACTGCCAGCCATTACTTAGCTTCGCTCGCAATCTACTCCGCATACCTATACGTTTGTCGGTACCTACAGTACGGCACAGTCAAAGCATGGAGATATGACACGTTCAAGTAATAGTAGACCCAGGTGTGTACCTACGTTAAAGTGTGCGAACCAAACAGCATACAACATCAGATTAATGTGCCAGCGCTCGTTTTACACTCTGGAAAAGAAGAAATAAATACAATACAATATCCTTTATTTCAGTCAACTAGGGCCCATAAATCACAATACAAAAATAACTTAATAACTACTGCACACGAAGTGACGGCGTCGTGTTACGCTGCTAGGTGTCACGTAACTGGCCGCGGAAACGCCGCCGCGCTGACCGACTACACAGTCTGTTTGAAACAGACAATGTACTTACACTTAATTTAAAATTCAATTTTGGAATAAGATCTCTCTGAAAAATAACAGCTAAAGAAATATTTATATTCGTGTCTAAAATAAAAATTAAAAAAAAATCCAAGTAAATAAATTAAATAAATAATATATTCCATAAATTTCATTTAATTTATTATATAAATTCCAGTATTTCCTGTAGAATCCACTTTTTAGATTTTAGTCTTGTAGTTTTATTCTTTAACTATTTAATATTACCCTACCCAATTATTTTACGTGTTTTCTAAAGATTTTTTTCACTATGCTTCAGAAAGCTGAGCCTTTGACAACTAAACTGCACCAAAGAGTAATCATATCATAGACACCACTAAATATTGTATAAATAACTGAAACCAAGCCCTTCTGATTTTACATTCTAACACCAATGCATAGAACCGATACCTAAGGCTTACTGCAGACGATGTACACCGCAGACTACACTAATTACCGTGCACATACGGCTCCTTGTAGCCGGGTAAGGGCAGCCTAATTGACATCGCGACGGATGTCACTTAGCAACGATTCCGTTGTCTGGCCATACAAATTAGATACGTTTATTAGATTTCCTTGTAAATGAGACTGTATCAGTTACTTTTTCGTGTATCTTTTTTTTTGTCTGTACGAGGCTTCGATGCCTTAGATAATTTATTTTCGTTTGATTGGAGCTCACTTTTGCTTTACCTGTATTGGTAAAGGAGGCAAATTGCTTACTGGAAAGATATACCACTTTAGTGGTGACAATTTAACATTGGTAGTAGGAAAGACGGCTTCATAATGCAAGTGTTAAGTTAGTTTTGAAAACTGTTTGTCAAGATGTTGCAAGTACCAGGTATTGACAACTAAATCAAAAACAAGATCAAAACAGAGGAGAAGTTACAAACATCTAAAGAATTTTGTGACACAAAAAATATTGATAATTCTCTAGAATTCCTTGATAATCTTAGTCGTAACAATTAGTACACTATTGGTACTTTTTATGCCGTGAATCCTTCTAATTACGAAAATTACAAAAAGTTTCTAGGAATAACAATTTTGATACCATCCAGAAACAATAAATAAATGTACGCCATAAATAATAAATATTTCAACAAAGCAAACGCTTCAACTAAATCATTATTTTCAGGTTTTGATAAGCTCAGTGAGAGGCGAGAAAATATATTTTCTAGCAAACTGGAACGGAAGCGGCGGAACATAGGAAATCGAGTGCTGTACACAGCTTTATTTATTTTAACGTCATGTCTGCTACATCCGGAAAACAATCGTTCGTTCCATCTGCTGATAGCGCTCTAATATATAGCTTTTGTACTCACGATTATTAAGATAAATATCACAGTATAAATGTTACCAGTAAACCAACTAAACGTCTTTTCTTAAATCGAACACGGGTGTTAGGGTTGTCTAATAAACTTTTTTGTTAAATTACAATACATTCATAAGAGACTAGCTGTCCCGCGCAACTTCGTTTGCGTCACATTTTCCCCGTTTTCGCAACATTTTTTATTGCTGCTCCGCTTCTATTGATTGTAGCGTGATGATATATAGCCTATAGTCTCCCTCAATAAATGGGCTATCTAAAACTTAAAGAATTTTTAAATTGAACTAGTAGTTTCTGAGATTAGCGCGTTCAAGCAAAAAAACAAAATTTCAGCTTTATAATATTATATTAAATAAGTATAGATTTTCGGTAAGGTGCATTACATACATAAGAGATGAAGAGCTCGTTGCTGAATAATAAAAGCGACTCAGGTCGATCTACACGTAAAGCTGCGCTGGTCTGTGTTGGTCCGTCTTGGTATAGGAGACCACCAATTACATACCGAGTTTCCTCCGTGCCTCGGAAAGCACGTTAAGCCGGTATCTTGTTGCTTGTCCCGGCTGTCAATATTGTAGATCTTTGACAGTCTTTACAAGCAGTAAAGTCTGCAGGCAGTAGCCCGAAAGTCTGATAACCAGTCTTACCATGGGGTTATCGTATTAGCCGTTTCTTGTCTGGGTTGTGGAGGTCGGATGGGCAGTCGCTCCATGTAAAATACTGGTATTCAGCTGCATCTGGTTAGACTGAAAGCTGAGCACAACGTAGTTGGGAAAAGACTAGGGAGATAATGATGCATTCCACTCATAAAACGTAACCATTTGTCTCGATGCGAGAGCCACGCCATACTCACAAGTCATATGTTACCTGAAGCCTACTTAAATGTGTTTGTGAGCCGATTCCGATAGTTTGTTCCTAGTTGAAATACTGTTTAATGGTACTAATACGTCTATTAAGTAAATATCCAACGTCGTTTGTTTGTTGTATAGCGATATATAATAGCGTTCTTATTTGTTGTTGTTTTTTGCGCTCGAGATTTATATTGATGCAGTGTCATGATTTAACGCGGAGGGGAGAGTACTAAAGAAATGTATTGGCGACTGTTTGATACGATCTGATGGCTGTTTGTTGTTTGATAGCGTTAATGTTTTCCGCTTAATTTAAGGATCTTTCAGCTAGAAGTTTCTGAATACAACCTGCAATATTGTTGAACGTATAAAAAACCTGTTACAACGAAAGAGATTAAGAAAAGAGGTAAAGGTAGGAGGTTATTTGTATTCTATACAAATCTATAAAATTTAAGTGTCTGCAGCTTTTTTGTATGTCTGTCTGTGTGTTTGTTCCGGCTGATCTGATTGATGATTTTGACGAAAATTTTACTAGCAGATATCTGTAAGTAGTTAAAATAAGTTATGAAGAGTAGCAAACTACTTTTATTTTAGATAGAGAATAAGAGTGTCGTAAAAAAATACCGTTGAAATTGTTAACAAAATTCGATTCAAATACTGAAGTAATATTATATAATCATTTCATTTTCCGCTAGAGGTAAATAATTTACAATGAATTTTAGGAAGTTCTTTTTTATCAAAAGCACTACTATTACTACTCTACTATTAAAATTACTACTACTACAAACACATTGAGTAATATACATAAATCTTTAACTTAGTGGAAAATTACTATTACTTACACGACAATGCTTAGAATAGGTACACACAACTTCAAAATGGGTACAGCAGCTAAGCACTTACGTATCGACTTCCAATAGTTTGTGTCTATTTGGTCAAAGTCGGTGACATACAAGTTAGTACAAACAAGAAACAGGTCGGTTCGGGCCCGCATCTAAAGCAGACCGAATTACAACTGACTAAGAACTTAAATACACAACAAGTTTAGAGAGCGTAATATTAAGGCTGTTAAGTAGCTCTACACACATGTCCAAATTGCTTTAAGTAATATTTATGCGCAAACGTAATTAAGTTTTACGGGGTTTGTCCAAATAGCGTAACCTCTTAAAGGGTACTTTGCAAACAACTTTGGCCCAATAGGCGTTAATTGAAATAATGGTGACGGATTTTCTTATGAAATATTACTTTGGTTAAACCAATTTGGGGTTTACTGCTTTGTTTTGGGAGGTCTTTAAAGACGATGTCAAATAAAATCTTAGTTTGGGAAATCGTTAATATAATGTAGGCCTTTTTCAGTAAATATGTACTAAGATACATATGTATATACAGGGCTATTGATAAAACACCAACAACCTCTAAAGAGTTCGTTGTACTCATCAATAAGAACAACATTTACTATGAGCCAAACCAGAAATCGCGAAAAAAAAATCAGCTGTTCCGTACTTTGTGTACATAACTCGTCAAAAAGTAGGTAACAGGTGTTTTTTTTTCACGATTGTTAGGTAAACCTATGCCTAACCCTTCGAGTCTAGTAAAATTGATATTATGTATGGCATACACGCTGTATAAGTTTCATCATCTTCGATATTTCGAAGCCAGAGGTACATAGGAATAAGTGAAATCAAAAGTTCTAAAACTCTTGCCTAACTTTCCAGAACTATTCCTTTTTAGTGTGTTTCCAGAAGATTTCATGGAAAAGTTATTTTTAAAAAGTATTTACAGCAATAATTTGTTTAAGTCCGTGGTTTACCAATCAGTTAAAACCAGAGTCTAAAAACAGTCCACACTCCCACATAGCGAAGTCATACAACGCAATATTGTTTGTATGTGGGGAACGACTCGATGTAGTGACTGCCGAGTCGGCCAATAACGAACCGGAGTGGTGTTTGTGTAATGCACTTGCTGCCATCGGCTGGTGCTGGCAACACTGTAGAACTTTTAACATAAATTACTGCTAATATATTGGTTGTAGTCCGGTATGAAGTTTAGAAAAAGTTAGCGTGTTTTCTTATAATAAAGTTGTAGTGGGGTGAGGGTGGGTTATGATTAGAGAAAAATAAAGCCCTCGAAAATAATGAAAGCACCGACAGAACTCGTGCTCTGCCGACCACGAGGTGTTCGCGCTTGCTACCTCTTGAACAACAGTTCTCGGGCAGGTCAAGTGCAGGATGGCAGATGTCACATTACACTACGATTTTTTGATTTTAGAACAAGCCAGTTTCCTCACGATGTTTCCCTTTACCGCCGTTTTGAGAGATGTGGTATTAAAATAAAATACACAAAGTAATACCCCTGTCTGTTGTGCTGAACCCTAATTAAATGATACAAAAGCAGGCAGATGATTATCATACTTTTCTTCATTATAAAAAGTAAAACCACCCTTCCTTGTTGCCATAATCACTTCGCGGCCTTGTATGAGTCCGCAATAAGATGTTATTAGTCCACATGTTCCGTTGCCCATCCCACTAACCACAGCTAAACCCTTAGTCGTACCCATGGGAAGCATAGCCGCCTAATAGTACCCGGAAAACAGATGTCAAAGTTGACCAACTTCACCTCTTAGGTACACTGTGGCTCCACGGTTTAACCTCAAAATATAGACCCGGTACAAAAGAAAAAGTTTTTGTCTTTCAAAATATTTTAACAAAATATTTGGAAAAATCAAAACTACCGGATTTGACGCAAATAACCCTGTACTTTCAGGCGAAAAGGTTACTGGGTGATTTCATTGGTGTTCCAAATATTTTTATGTTTTGATTCACACTTGTTATGATGTTAGGGAAATCTAGTTTACGTCAACAGTTTGTGGTTATGAGATAGGAATCAAATTAGGCACAAATACTCTGTACATTGTTGAACTAAAAATTAAGGAATAAAATGGAAAATGGGTATGCCTTAAGTGTGGGACGCAACTTGCGTCGATACTCTTGCGCATCACATCTTCTAAGTAACTATATTTTCGAGCCGTTTGGGGTTGAAACTCTAGGAAGTGCTCAGAGCTTTTTTTAAAGAAATTTCGAAACACCTAGTTAAAGCTTCCCGTGACCCAAGGGCTGGCTTTTACTTTGGCCAGAGGCTAAATATTGCCATTCAACGTGGCAATGTTGCCAGTCTCTTGGGCACAACACCAGCTGACAGCGTTGAGGAGGAGTATTTGGACACCCGTTTATAGTTTATTCTTATTTAATTTATTAGTTTGTTAATCGTCTTAAAGTAAAATAGTTAGTTCCCTTTTATCAAATAAACTAGAAATTCAATATTGGCAAAGGAGAAACTTCATTAATTCCTTCCTAGAAATTCTCTAATGGGAAAATCATTAATATCATAGTGAAGTGGTTATACGAAGGGTTTCTCGAAAGCAATGGTTGTTAAGAAAATTATAATAATAGCCCTCATCATCATCATCAGCCTATAATGTTCCCACTGCTGGGACCCAGGCCTCCTCCATATGAGAAGGAATGGGCTGTTATCCACCACGCGGGCCTAGTGGGGGTTGGTAGATGTCATATGTCTTCGAAGTTTTAGTTCTAGGACAAGCCGGTTTCCTCACTATGTTTTCCTTCACCGTTTTTGAGAGCATCAGCGGTGATGAAATAAATTACACAAAGTAATGCGCCTGCCTGGGTTCGAACCCAACGGCTTACTGCTCGTAAGTCGGGACTGCCACCACTGGGCCACCGCTGCTCTCTCACTGATAATAGCCCTAATTTGGCTTATTGACAAACAACCAAAGTATCAAGTTGGTTTTCCTGCTTTAATGAATTTTATTTATCATAATTTAAGTTCTAACACCAGGTAAGTCATTTTTCATCATCTATTTAGAAGTAAACACAAATTATAAAATGGTATTGTACAGAGTGGAAAAACTGCATAATAATACCTAGGTCCTAACGAATTAGGTATAATATCCTCCTGTAAAGTTACTATTTTTGAAATAAGCGGTGTTAAAACTTAAACGACAATATCCCAAAAACTGGACCTGTTCCACCACTTCCAACAGCAGTATTACTTTAATGTCCTTTGGGTCTAGGAAAGAGATAGAGCTACACAAGATGTCTAGCGCCGTGTCTTTATACAAGATGTCTCTCGCCGTGAAGTAAAATTAGAACAAATCAGCTAAAAAAGGTCAGAGTCGGCCTCCTGATGTCATACCGCCGTCTTTCCGACCTCGCCGTCGAAGGCCATCGCGACGTTACGGTCCTTGCCCTCCAGCACCGTCACTCAAGCTAGCCCGCAATTCAGTGCCAGTATTTTTATATCAGCCCGTAGATAACGATATCATTCAAATCCAGCCTATCCCCGTGTTGTCCTCTCCCAGCGACGCCATAAGCTGAGGCTCGTACCCCACAGGGGTTGCCCTTAGCGTGTAGGAGGCGTTACACTCAAGGCACCCATAGGATAGTCCGGTTAAGTAGACGACAGGATAGGCCCCTAGGCTGAACACCAAGACAGCCTTTAAAAAAAAACCTGATGTCACATATATTACCAAAAATCAACCAACCCAAACAAGCTCACAAACAAGGAAGAAACTTAATAAAGATCAGTTAGTTTCCTGCTCTGTTTTAGTTAACAAGCGCCCTGACCGCTACAGCCAGTCCACATTTGTGGCCTGGCGCGACGGTCAGAAGCACCAGTGTTAAGCTAGCAATTACTCACAGCTAATGTACGACAATGTTTAGCTTGTAATCCTAACGCATGCGTGTGATTCTAATCGGGTTTGAGGTGCTTGAATTTTGGTGTTTAGTTACCTTTTTCTTGGATAATTACGAAGCTAATTAGTTATTCAGAATCGGTCACAATTGTATGTCACAGGTTGTTTGTAAAAGATCGTGAGGAGTGGTACGTCCTAAAACTAAAACTACGTAGACATTTCTTCTTTTTTAGGGTTCCGTAGCCGAATGGCAAAAAACGGAACCCTTATAGATTCGTCATGGCTGTCTGTCTGTCCGTCCGTATGTCACAGCCACTTTATTCCGAAACTATAAGAACTATACTGTTAAAACTTGGTTAGTAGATGTATTCTGTGAACCGCATTAAGATTTTCACACAAAAATAGAAAAAAAAGACAATAAATTTTGGGGCTCCCCATACTTAGAACTGAAACTCATTTTTTTTTTATCAAACCCGTGTGGGAATTCGATGGATAGATAGGTCTTCAAAAATGATATTGAGGTTTCTAATATTTTTTTTTTCTAAAGTGAATAGTTTGCGCGAGAGACACTTCCAAAGTGGTAAAATGTGTCCCCCCCCCTCTAATTTCTAAAGTAAGAAGATGAAAATTCTGAAAATATTTAGGATTATAGAACGAAAAAAAAACTTTCAACGAAAATTGGTTTGAATAAGATTTGATATGTAGTTTTTGAGGTATGGGACTTTTTCACCAAACTGTAGCAGTAACTTTGTTTTTACTTACTATGAAAAACATATTTAGTATTGCGCTTGAGTGGAAGTTTACTAATGAATGACCGTTCAAAATATTGTTATTATATTGTTTGGGGCTATGGAACCCTGTGTGCGAGTAAGACTCGCACTTGGCCCGTTTTTTTTTCCTTGGACTTAGACTCTTTAATTTCTCTAGTATCGTGGGTGCGTTAAAAAACATTTAAACTCACATAAACAAACAGCCAGACCGGGAACAACTACCTGAGGCCATATATTGAAACATTTTTTCCGTGCTGGGTCAAACCTGCGACACTTAGCGCAGCAGCCTGCGCTCAGCCAAGCGCCAAACGTGCTGTCGACGTTGATATCCACGAACCAGGAGGGCTACTCTCTTTCTCCGAAACGTAACTTCGGCAACGAACGAAAGTTAAACGTAGTTACGTTTGTGACCCTACTCTATATAATTTGAGGACGCACACAAGAAATTCGAATTTACAGACAACGAATGTATTGAATGTTATTGTGTGCGTCCACAAATTATATAGAGTAGGGTCACAAACGAAACTACGTTTAACTGTCGTTCGTTGCCGAAGTTACGTTTCGGAGAAAGAGAGTAGCCCTCCTGTACTGAGTGGACCTGCGTGGTAGATTTACCCGATGCACTGTGTCAGCAATAATATCGTTGTGGGTCGATAATGTACCTAGAGCAAAAGGAAGAACCTAAAAAGACTATTTCAGAAATTTTCATCATAGGTACGATCTTCTTACTAAGATTATGTGAAAGTCTAACCGGATGCAGTTGGGTACCAGTATTTTACATGAAGTGTCAGCCTATCTGACCTCCACAACCCAGTAACTGGGTAATACTATACCCCTTGGTAAGACTGGATGTTAGACTTTTGGCTTCTGACTACTCTTAACGACTGTCAAAGATCTACAAATGACAGCCGGGACCAACGGCTTAACATGCTTTCCGAGGCACGGATGAAACTCGCAATGTAATTATAGTCACCCATTCTCAGACCAACCTCGGAAGCATGGCTTAACCTTAAAGATCGACCCGTACGGCTGGTTTTATTTTTAGCCACGAGCTCCTCCTGAAGATCGAACCCATCGGCTGTTATTGTTTAGCCACGAGCTCTTCAACTAAGATAATATTACATCTATATATATAAAAGAAAGTCGTGTTAGTTACTTCACTTATAACTCAAGAACGGCTGAACCGATTTAGCTGAAAATTGGCAGGGAGGTAGTTTAGAGCCAGGAGAAGGACATAGGATACGGTAGGGTAGGTAGGTAGGTAGGTAGGTGAGTAGGGTAGGGTAGGTAGGGTAGGGTAGGTAGGGTAGGTAGGGTAGGTAGGTAGGGTAGGTAGGGTAGGTAGGTAGGGTAGGTAGGGTAGGTAGGGTAGGTAGGGTAGGTAGGGTAGGTAGGGTAGGTAGGGTAGGTAGGGTAGGTAGGGTAGGTAGGGTAGGTAGGGTAGGTAGGGTAGGTAGGGTAGGTAGGGTAGGTAGGGTAGGTAGGGTAGGTAGGGTAGGTAGGGTAGGTAGGGTAGGTAGGGTAGGTAGGGTAGGTAGGGTAGGTAGGGTAGGTAGGGTAGGTAGGGTAGGTAGGGTAGGTAGGGTAGGTAGGGTAGGTAGGGTAGGTAGGGTAGGTAGGGTAGGTAGGGTAGGTAGGGTAGGTAGGGTAGGTAGGGTAGGTAGGGTAGGTAGGGTAGGTAGGGTAGGTAGGGTAGGTAGGGTAGGTAGGGTAGGTAGGGTAGGTAGGGTAGGTAGGGTAGGTAGGGTAGGTAGGGTAGGTAGGGTAGGTAGGGTAGGTAGGGTAGGTAGGGTAGGTAGGGTAGGTAGGGTAGGTAGGGTAGGTAGGGTAGGTAGGGTAGGTAGGGTAGGTAGGGTAGGTAGGGTAGGTAGGGTAGGTAGGGTAGGTAGGGTAGGTAGGGTAGGTAGGGTAGGTAGGGTAGGTAGGGTAGGTAGGGTAGGTAGGGTAGGTAGGGTAGGTAGGGTAGGTAGGGTAGGGTTGGTAGGTAGGGTAGGTAGGGTAGGTAGGGTAGGGTTGGTAGGTAGGGTAGGTAGGGTAGGTAGGGTAGGTAGGGTAGGTAGGGTAGGTAGGGTAGGTAGGGTAGGTAGGGTAGGTAGGGTAGGTAGGGTAGGTAGGGTAGGTAGGGTAGGTAGGGTAGGTAGGGTAGGTAGGGTAGGTAGGGTAGGTAGGGTAGGTAGGGTAGGTAGGGTAGGTAGGGTAGGTAGGGTAGGTAGGGTAGGTAGGGTAGGTAGGGTAGGTAGGGTAGGTAGGGTAGGTAGGGTAGGTAGGGTAGGTAGGGTAGGTAGGGTAGGTAGGGTAGGTAGGGTAGGTAGGGTAGGTAGGGTAGGTAGGGTAGGTAGGGTAGGTAGGGTAGGTAGGGTAGGTAGGGTAGGTAGGGTAGGTAGGGTAGGTAGGGTAGGTAGGGTAGGTAGGGTAGGTAGGGTAGGTAGGGTAGGTAGGGTAGGTAGGGTAGGTAGGGTAGGTAGGGTAGGTAGGGTAGGTAGGGTAGGTAGGGTAGGTAGGGTAGGTAGGGTAGGTAGGGTAGGTAGGGTAGGTAGGGTAGGTAGGGTAGGTAGGGTAGGTAGGGTAGGTAGGGTAGGTAGGGTAGGTAGGGTAGGTAGGGTAGGTAGGGTAGGTAGGGTAGGTAGGGTAGGTAGGGTAGGTAGGGTAGGTAGGGTAGGTAGGGTAGGTAGGGTAGGTAGGGTAGGTAGGGTAGGTAGGGTAGGTAGGGTAGGTAGGGTAGGTAGGGTAGGTAGGGTAGGTAGGGTAGGTAGGGTAGGTAGGTAGGGTAGGTAGGGTAGGTAGGGTAGGGTAGGTAGGTAGGTAGGGTAGGTAGGTAGGTAGGGTAGGTAGGTAGGTAGGGTAGGTAGGGTAGGTAGGGTAGGTAGGGTAGGGTAGGTAGGTAGGTAGGGTAGGTAGGTAGGTAGGGTAGGTAGGTAGGTAGGGTAGGTAGGGTAGGGTAGGTAGGTAGGTAGGGTAGGGTTGGTAGGTAGGGTAGGGTTGGTAGGTAGGGTAGGGTAGGTAGGTAGAATAGGATCGGTAGGTAGGAAAAAGTGCATTGCAACGCATGCCGGGTACAGCTAGTAATGTAATAAATCAATTAGAAGTTCCATCTCAGTATTACAAAGAGAACTACTCCCTTTGTGTACAACAGCTCAAAACAACCTACGTAGGTTGGTATGTAATACCAAGTACCTACTAACTCCTCCAATACACACGTGCATCCTTGTACGTATTGATCTTAGCTATTAGGTATCAATTGCCTAATATAGCCATTGATGCCTGATGGTTAATGCCAGATACACAACCTTAACTAGTCTGAGGTATTATGGCCTAGTCTATGTGTTAGTGTCGACTTTAATGGCACCTATGTGTTTGTAGTGCAATCAATATGAACGTGAGATGGATGGAGTGTGATTTTGGTGGAATCAGTTTCTAGATGTGATTAATCATAATCATAATCATAAATCTTTATTTATCTCCACATCAAAACTTTAAGGTGCTGGTTCACATTTGTACATCTTATATAGAGAAAGGTGTCTGAGATAGGAAGATCCTGAGGTACAGATCACCTCTCGGGCTTAGAATTAAACATTTTAATGTTTGCAAAAATTTATGTAAAGATAAAAAAGAATTGAAATAGTAAAATTAAAACTAACAAGTTTTTTTTTTAATTTAAACAAAAGTAAATCAAAATATAAATTATTGATGGACGATGTGATTCATCAGCATCTTCCAATCATACAATTTCATCAGCATCTTCCAATCATACAATGAAAAATAAAGTATACGCCCTCAGACAGATTAAAAAGGTAACTAATATAAAAACGTCATGACATACCGTGCATATTTTGAGTCCTCGTTATGGTATGGATTAATTATTTGGGGAAATAGAGAGAATTTTTCGTCAAAAAAAAAAATACGAGCCATATACGGAAAAGGATTTTTTGAATATAAATTTTAAAGTTTTTCAACTTCTAGTAGATATGCGTACCAATTTATGAAAACTAGCAAGCTTATTGTATAGGTAATGATAGCTAATTATGTATTTTTGCTACTGCAATAATCATCACGTCAAGTTAAAAATAAAATATTCTACTTTACGCTTAACTTTTGTGGTTTTTACCACCGCAGTGTTATTTAACGAATGCCAAAAAAACCTTCAAATTACAGGAGCTGCATTTTTTTGTACGTAAACCGTCTGTTTCACAGATTTTAACAAACGAATATTCGCATCTGTTTTCGAAGTGCCAGCCAACATCGGCAAAAACGAAAATCATCGTAATTGGTGGCAAAAAGTTGAATATATTGCGATATTTTTTGGTTTAATAAAGTATTGAACATAAAGGATTTTTTTTTATTTTTTTTTTGTTCTGTTACTTACTTTCGACATTGTTCTTGGTAAGCTTTCAAAAGAACAGAAAAAGTAACGATTTGTAATAATATTTTTATACCAATAATTTGGATAGAACTCAACAGTTTATAGGTAGATTAAAGTATTTAATATGAGTAGTAGTGAAACTATTGAAAACAATCTTACAATAATTTCATTCAATTTATTGAATCTTGCCACAATTTTTAAAGTTTTTTGTCTGGAGCAGCCGTTTTATTATTTAAATTCAATATGTGCATTATTTACACACTACAAATAGATATAAAATAATAATAAAATGTCAAATAATTCAATTTCATTTGCAAAGTTGCGTTAAGTTCAATATGGTAATTGGAGCGATCCTTTTTATAGCAAAGTAATAGCATGACGTGCGTTACGTCACGGGAATAACCGCAAATTCTAGTGAATAATGAATAGGATGAAAATAGGGATACATGCGAATGACGTTGACGACCGGCCGGTCACTTCTATGTCATCCGGTAGCAGACCGGAATATTTGATCTCTGGTGCCATGCTGCCTTTGAGTTTCTAACTTATTTTACATGTTAAAATCAGTTAAATTCACGAAGATAACTAAACGACAAGTATACATTTTCCCTGTAAAAATCGTACGCTTCGTCTGTTCTATGTATGCTTTCCTTTCCTTCATTTTACTACAAAATTAGATATATGAAGAAAGATAGAGATTACCTGATAAACAGCTCATAAAATAAAGTACCTATATACTATTCAATATAAAATAATACTACTAGCTGCAATAAGACAACACACGGCAAGAGATCCTACATACTATAGCCACTTTCTAACCACTTAATGAAACTCATTATGACAAGAATTATGCGGCCAGTACCAGTGTAGTACCAGTAGGTCTAACTAGAAGCATGCTATTTGGCACAACAGTTCATTATAAAACAAAAGCGAGCACTAGAGAAGAGAATTTTAAAATTGATTCCCTGAAAGGAACGAAAGTTAGTATTCGAGGTTATTCAATTTTGCTGATGGCAAATCCAATGGAGCACACGGCATGTAATCTTCATGAAACCAAACAAAACCACTCCAATCAAACGTTTGAAAATCGAACAGGCATTCCAACTTTAACAAGCCGGCAGAAAAAAAAATAAGCATCAATAGAATCAGATTAGAAGACATATTTACCGATATTTGTTACCGTCGAAGTTGATTGCGATTGGCGACAGTGAGATATTATCCTTTCTTGTTAAATTATATTATCAATTACATTCGGTTCAATGGGCCGTGATTGTTATCTTTTGTGCTATTCTCTTGACGAAACGATATGGACACAGAGTAGATAGTTACAAAAGGTCTGTTCACTAAGAAGAACGAGTGTTTTGAGGGTTATGTACCTAATGTAAGCTTAAAGATATCACAAAGATCGTGCCGTGACCGAAATGTCGCCGTCCAAGTCATACGCACATAGTTCTGCCAGTTGTGGCCGTCGTGGTATCGCGATATTCAATTAAACGCAGGTGTACAAAATTAAAACTATAAAATTATAAATGACAGCCTAACAAAACTCCAAGACTACACCATTTTCTAATGTTTCAGTGAAGTGAGAAGAAATGGCAAAAAACTTAACAGGAATTCATCTGTCTGTACCATCACCAGCCTTATTCAAGGTGTTGTTTTGCATCTTCGTCAGGAGGATGTCACAAAAGACATAAATAATCAAATTAAATTACGGTAAATAGTTAATTATTTATGCGCACGCTATTTTTTTTTTGATGTTTAAATTTAGCAGTATTTCAGAAAAATTACCGATATCAGTATGTAAAAAAAAAAAAATTACCTAACCATTTTATTATTGATTCGGGTGGAGTATCATTGGCATGCAAAACAATACCTTGTAATTGTAAAAGAAATTGTGTATTTAAAAAGGACGAGGAACTGATCTTTCTCTTGCTATGGAGTTGAGCAGTGATGGTCCAGCCCCCCTAGCATGACCGTTCTATCTCTATTCTACCAAGAAACGACAAGAAATCTTTTCTTTACAACTTGTCATTTCTTCTGCCCGAGCATGGCGTGCACCGTCGACTCGCGTTTCTACGAAGACATAGACAGAAATTCTTTCCATAGCAACGGGGACGTTGCTATGGAAAGTTAAAAGGTTACGTTTAGTTAACAAAAAAAAGTTGCCAATTGCACGAGTTTTTCATTTTTCGTGGGCGGGATGGTATTGCTGCATCTTGGATCCAGGCCTGGATCTTTTTCGTGAAATTAAACCTAAATATTTTACATAACATTTCAACCTTTTGAACGTAACTCAACGCAACCACGAAACGTATTTCTCGTATTTAGTTTTTATTAAGACTAGTTTGACATTTGTCAGAAGTAATGTTTCTACCCCCAAATGTCAAAAGAAGAGAAAATATGGTCGTCATGCTCGACGTTGTAGACTTGTGTCGACTCAAGAAAAGAAACATTTCTTTTCTACATTCTTAATATCGCCATGCTTGGGACGATAGAAATATCTGTAAAATTGTCGATTCTTCCGTAGACATAGCTCGTTTCTACGGCGGTCATGCTAGGCCGGCAGTGGTTTATAATAGTTCCTGTGCTTTACCACAATGTTCGAAGACATGCGACATTCACCATGCAGCGTGCGGCCCGCGTGATGGATTACAGCTCTTCCCCTCTTACAAAGAGGACGCCTGCCCAGCAGTAAGAGTGCGGGTGATTATGCTGTGGACTGGACCTTCTTGTTCATCTATTTTGTGGAGAAACAACACGAATTTTGTTAATGTACAACCTTCATTGACTCTTTGTTCTATTTTAGTTGCCTTTGATTCAGACTTAAATTGTATTAAGGTCTCCGTAACGATCCTGACTTCGTGATCAAAGATATTTATAGACAATCCTTAAAAGTTCCTTCAGGGTTTTAATGTCACATAATTTTTCGTAAAAGCAAAGATACGGCACATTTTAGCGTGTTAAAAATAAAAATATCTTGATCGAGCTTTGACACATTTCAACGCGAGCAAAGAGAAAATGTTAATATTGACAGAGTGTTAAAAGTTTCGGGCTTAGTAATAATTTACGGAGGTATTTACAGAAGAGATTATAAAGGATATAAATAAATATAGATGTTTCATGAATGTTTTTCTTACTTTTTCGTCGTTATAATGTCCAGAATGATTATATACAATGTCAAGGGTTATTAGATATAATGTCAAGAATGATTAAAAAAAATAAAAAAAAAATAGATAGATAGATATATATAAAAAAGAATAGATAGATGATCTACCCATGTTTTATAGGCTGATTTCGAATAGCAGTATGTCTTGTGATTGTGATGCGACATCGGAGTGGCCTACGCCCAACAGGCGACTAGCGGCCGAGATATAGAGAAGGATCTTTAGCAAGTGCGCTATTGCTCAACTGCCAACTAGAAATGCAAGATAAAGATGGGAACATGTATTAGTCTCGCATTTGCTAATTATGTTCATAGATCTCGGCAACTGTTGGTCAATTGAATAACCTTTATATTATTTACCTACATCATTATCTAAACTAAACTATGCTACTAATTTTAGATCGCTGATATTAGGCACGCGTCGATAATTCACACAGATTATGACATCTAAATTAAATCTCGAACAAACATTGATTGACGCGATTGTGCAATCAATGTGACCAATCTGCCACACAGGTGATTATCATTCATGGAACACATAATTTTGCGGTTGAAATTGGATGGGCCGACATTGGATGTCACATTAATTGCTAGATTAGTGGACCAAATGATATTTGATTAGCCATCATAGAGGATTACAACACGAAAGCCGCGAGATATGATAGTTTCCGTGTTGTTGCTGTTTTGGCCAATGATACGTGGTTTGTGCACATAGTTTAGCTGGTCATACATCGATGCTAAAAACCTAGCTTGGAATGATGTACTGAGTACATGGTTATCGTTTTCGTGTCGGTATCTCTTCCAGCCTGTATAAAAATCACGTGCAACTTCGTTCGTACGTGTCACGCTAATTACCGAAAACACTCAACTGATTTCAATGAAATTTTCTGAATAAATGTATGTTTGGTTCCAGCTTGAAAGATAGTTTAGGACCCGGGCGTCTACTCTCTTATTCCGTCAATGCAAATACGGATCCGTCCGTAACTAGCTTTATACTTCGAAATGAATCCTACTTCCTAATATTTTTGGATTCATGAGTTTTGAAAATAGATCGAGAGTTAGGTCAACTGTACAGTCGTATTGTCATTCATTTTTAGTTTGGGCCCCTAATGAATCCCATGTCCGTAAGTGATACGGAGAAGTAAAGGATCGTAACATCGGCCGAAACTACGGATTTCGTGCTTAGAGAGTAGATTATGGTCGTTGTTGTCTTATAGGTATAAATCTCGATGTATAATTTGTAATGTTTCTATTTGATCCGTGCGAAGACGCGGGGTGGTAATATAGGTATGATAATTTTAAGTTAACCTTGACCTTCCCTGCCCTCTGTACTTTGCCCTGGAAAAAATCTGAAATGACTGTTTTTCTTATCTCTCAATGCTGGAAACGGTTTAAAATGTCTTTGACTAGAACTGAATAAGAGCGACGGGTAATTAATATATTCTATTAACCTAGCTCAGCTTAGGTTCTTTTTTTGTTAATATTTTATTTTATTGTATGTTGTTCGGGAATCTTACAGCTAATAAAAACAACGTTTCCAAACGATACTAATTTGAAGGCCATTTCCAAGTTTCCGCAGTTAAACGCAGTTAAAGTAACAACAAATATTCTTATTCTTCTTATTTTTTATTGCACACCAAATTAAAAAGAAATATACAAACAGATTGCAATATAAAAACTTATGTACAACGGCGAGCTTAACCCAGAATTGGGTTTTCTTACAGCAAACCATTTTTCGAATGTGAGATTTGCAAAAGAAGATAAACTTACGAGCATGTGCAAAAACAGTACACTCAAAACTTAATATTCGAAGGTTTTAGAATTTTGTTACATAGTCAAGTTGTTTAGCCTTAACAATCCTGGAACACATAATGAGTTTTCGGAAGATGTCTCTCATATACTATGCATATAGGTATACCAAGAAATATCTGTTATTTACAATACGTTTCCACTTACACATTAATTAATTGTTTCAACGATTTCTAATAAACACAAGTACCTACGAAGAATTAGGAATAAAACAAACGGTTTGTTACAAAGGATAATGCCAACAAACAGGTTCTGGTGTTATATTTATGACTTCTATTTGTCATTTTGAGCCAACAATTCGTCTCATTGCTGGTCAACGGCCTCCCCTTTTCATGTCGAGATCTCTATCTTGTCTTACCCGAAAAACGGTCCAAAACCTCGCTTTATATACGATGTAGACTGACTTGATATCTTTATTTTACTTTGTATTTATATTTTAGAATGTTTCCTGGAAATAAAAGTTTGTATGTTTTGTGAATGAATTGATAAAATATATACCTATGGACTTATAATTTACTTCTGGTTCTTAGAAAAATGGTGACTACTTGAAAAAGATCAATTTCGTGTATTTTTATCAGTGATCACCGTCTCTACTATAACTTCTACGTACTGTAAAGGTACGTAGAAGTTATAGTACTGGCTATAAATCATATACATGAAATGCCTTTTTTTTCGGATGGGAAATCATCAAATGACTTCTCCCGCTCTGGGCGGAGCGGGAGGGAGTGTCAGACTTGTACTAACTGACTAAAACCCATCCATGTTCCTTCTTAGCACTTTGTTTCAGGGCCACGGTATCTCTTTCGAACAGTCCCACAACCCTGGCAGGCATCGGCCCTCTCGGTTCCCTTCTGGTTTGCTGACATACATACATGAAATGCCTACCATCAACATAGAAATGAACAATGAACGTATGTCATCTGTATCAATATTCGGTCATAATAATATCTAAATTTTATGTTCATCATATCATCATCAGTCTATAATGTTCCCACTGCTGGGACACAGGCCTCCTCTCAATTAATTAAAATTAATTAATAAATTAATTTTATATATGTTACTGGCATGAAATTAGAGGACATAACGCCTAGACCGGTGAGAATCTCGAAAATCGTTGCGCTAGGTTGCGTGCAGCACGCATGCGGGCTGCACGCAACCTATCGTATCATACATGTTTTTACTATCATGTGCGCCACACGCGCCGGCGTGGAGAAAATAATCTGCTCTGCGAGCGGCCCGCAACAAGCATAGCCGCCTGGCCCGCACGCGGGCGCAAACACGCATGACAATGAAAAGGCTACTCGTAATACATGAATAGAGGATATTCCTCATGAAATAGTTACACGGGTGCACCAAACAAGGCTGCAATATTTGAGAACACGCAACATTTAATAATATTGGCGATCTAGCCATTGACTAGTCAACTTCAACCCATAGCTAGCAAGGGTATAACTAAACGCTGGTTATAATTAAGGCATGTTGAAACGTCAAAATTTATGGTTAAATCGATGCTATCATCACTTAACTTTGAGCAGAGTTTATGAAAAAAAAAGAAGCCATAGCGTCTCCTTTTCTTGTACTTATTTTTTCGACCTCTAAGAACCTTAAGCCAGTACCAAGCCATGTGATATAGTGTTCGCAATTTCATCCTGCACCACTTTAGATGTTCGTTACGTAAAGTTATGTGTCCCACCTGTTACTGATATGGAGTGTTCAGTAGCTGAAATGAGAAAAGCTGGAGTCTTTCCTTGCACTTTGGTGACTAGATTTTCCGGTTTTTAAAGACACGTTTTTGTAATAATTCTCTCTTGGATGTACTACACGTGCTGTGTGCTTTGACATGGTTTTTATAAAGAAAGAAAGAAAATATATTGATTTGTCGCAGGGACATGACGTGCATATAAAATTACAAAAATAAAATAAAACAATAAACATAGGTAGGTACAACGCAAGAGAAAAATAATAATAATAATATGAAAAGTACAAACAGGACGGATAAAAAATGATTACTGCTTGCACGTCGTGACTGCGACAAGCAGGTTACCACTCAGCATGATGCTGTGCCACGGGGGGAACCCACAGCACAGCGCTGGTTTTCAGTGGTCACCATTATTTGTCTGTATAAAGAACCTAAGTAGTTTTATTTATGTAATACTGTTCTCAATTTAGCTAAATAAATTAGGCAAGAACTCTGGAATTATTATTCTGACGATGTAAAATGCCTGATAATTATTTATGTTAAAATTAAAAATAAAATATTCTCCCATCAATTTTGGACAACCATAAAAAAATGTGAAATCTCATTTAAGCCTGACTGAACATAATGAAGTCTTTTAGAGTACTTAACTTTCGAAGTTAAAATTAATAGTTTACATTGGTCTATCTGAAGCATATTTTAAATTGATTAAAAAGATAAAAGTATCAGAGCTTCGTGGTATTAAAATAACTATCTTAAGAAGGGCTAAAGTATAATTAATAGTCTACAACTTCGCTTATACTAAGAATAATCAAATAATTTATTCAATAACTGGCGAACTATGATAAAAAAAATTACAATATTTGAACTCGATAGATTTTTAATTAAAACTAAGAACCTAAACTACGGAGCTGTAAAGTTACTAGAGAAAAAAGTGTCCAAAACATAACATCACGCCTGTAATCCCAGAAGGAATCGGCAGAGGTGTACCTTTTAGAACACTCTCATTTTGCCAGTCATGTTTAAGTCTTATGTAAAAGGTGGGCGAGCCTATTACCATCAACCGGGCACCAATTTGGACTCAGTGGCTGCTACTGTCAATTTCTGAATGGAAAAACACATGCCCAGGAGTCGTACTTAAGATCGTTAGAACAACGAAGCAGCCATCAAAATAGAAAGTGGTTGAAACATGCATCTAACCTATGAATAGTAAATCAATCATAGCATAGCGTATCAACACTAACTACCAAAGCTTCAACAGCAAACCTAAGAGGGGACTCTATGCCCGAGGAATTTAATGAATAGGTATTTGAAGAAACTATTGCCGTGGCGCTTCGCCCGACCAAGCCCCCGTAAAAAGCGAAAGGGACAACTGCAGCTCAGGCTGATTTTACCTACAAAAATCTTGACCTAAAGACGTTTTTTATTCCGCTGTCTTCTTCTTCAAAACTAAACTGATCTTAATAATTCTTAAATCCAAAATTTAGAGGAAAAGTATATCTATGCTTCTATTATTTTCTTTTTTGTTAAAAACTTATCTAATTTGTCTGATAGTCGTCTGAACATGGCGGCAAAAACGGGCGTTTTTTGGGATTGTAATAATTCTTTTAGTGATTATGTTTTGAAAAAAAAAGAAATGATAGGGGGGGGGCATTAATAAGACCTAGAATTTTTGGAAAAAAAATCATTGCGCTAGACGCATTTTCCACGAAGAAAATAGCGGAATACGTTTGTAAGGAGAAAAGCCCACTAGAGTCCCCTCTTAATGGTACTCTGAAGCTCCATTTATACTCAAAACCGCTGAAAAATCAATAAAATCACACCACAACGTACAAAATGTGGGTAGCAAACGAGAAACCTCCACCACACATAAACTTACAAATTCTTCCATTTAAATGTTACATTTGATTCAAGTGATAGAAGTGTTAAACATAGTTCTTTTGTAACGAAAATGTTTTTAACTTAAACAGCCCAACTTTGCCCGCCAGTGGCGTAGCGCCACCAGTGGCGTGGACGTAAACTTGCTACAAAGTTGATTGCTGTGCAACCGCACTCGACACAAGTTTAAGCTTGATTTCTATACTGTGCCTTTGGATAACCCCATTCATGATTCCATCGGGTTTAGTTATTACTAGATTTCTTTGCTTTTACACGAGTTGTTCGATAAAATTGGTGATTTACTTTGACGTCGATCGATTTCTTAGGTTTTTTTTTTTTTAAATGCGTTTTCATACCTGCATCAGTCATTAACATAAAGAGGTAAGTAGTGTCGTTGAGACTTTATAGTATGTCCACATCAAAAATCTACACTGAAAACCCAAAAGTTAAAACATTACTACCCAACAAAGAAAGTACCGGAGTCTATAATTATTGTAAGTCGAAAATAATCGTTTCGGTGATTAATTTTTTCGTCGAACAACCTTGTTACGAATAAATGGGTTAATTACAACGCTAGTCTGGGAATGTTTAAGCTTCGAACCAAAATGGCTTACAGGAATTAAAAACTCATTACAATTAGCGAACAAATGCCAAGAAAATTTTTATTCGTGTAAGCACGGGCGAAGCACAATTTTATATCCACCTTCTCAACTTGCATAACATTACGTCTGTGCACCCACATTTTGCCAGTTATTTTTAAGTCCTATGTAAAAGGGGGCGAGCCCATTGCTATCAACCGGGTACAAATCCAGACTCCATGGCTGCTACTGAGAAATTCCTGATGGAAAAACCCAATAACACTTTTCCCGACCCGGTAAACGAATTCAAGCCCGCATGCTCAGAAATCACGCTTGCGACCACTAAACTATTACAGCAGTTCAGTAGTATAATAATTAATATACAGAA
Source organism: Cerastis leucographa (assembly GCA_963082945.1). Classification (NCBI taxonomy): domain Eukaryota; kingdom Metazoa; phylum Arthropoda; class Insecta; order Lepidoptera; family Noctuidae; genus Cerastis; species Cerastis leucographa. The sequence continues at coordinate 9,923,080 of OY720361.1, forward strand.
TAAATTAATTATATAGCCTTACTTTAGTTAAGTCCACGACCCCCATGCAATTCAATGCATGCATCAGCCGTGTTTTGAGTGCGTTAGGGTGTCGTGTGTGTCGTCGATCGGATATTTAGTCTGTACGGCCCAAAACAAATGGAACGCGGGACATTCGACAGTGATCAAAAATTGATTACGTTCGAAAGGCCCGGTGATAAAAACATAAGCACAACAAGTACATTCGAGTGCCAAAATTAAAAAGATGTAATAAAACTTTTTCTTTTCTTAGATTTGTAAATAAAATGTTTTATTTCTCACAGTGTTCTTTGCTGTGTTCAGTGGGCAGAAAAGCATAAAATATGACACATCATCATCATTCTATTGTTTTTGTCCCAATTTATTTGGGGTCGGCGCAGCATGTCTTCTTCTTCCATTAATCTTTATTACTTGTCATCTCATCAGATTGAACTCATACCAGACTGGTACTTATATGATATACACACTTATGTATGTTCCCCAAAATGTACCAGGCTGGCATGAGTTCAAGGTGGTATGAACTATAATAATTCTGGGTAGCTTCGGTTCTCTACGGCCCCACGCTTATCTGCCCAGTCTACCTGTACTGTAGTTCGTATTTTTCAGTTTTTTTCTAAAGTTTCAGGTTTCATTTTTTTCGCCAGTCCTCTGACGTAACAGATAAGGTATGGGAATAGTGTGGCGGGCATATCCCATAAATATAAAAAAAAAAAAAATACCAGCAATCGTGCCAAGCAGTAACGAAGATGTATTCTGTTTAATTAGATGATTTCATATAAGTAAATATTTAAATAGTTAAAATTCATATCACAATGTATGGCAACTGTCCCTTTAGATTAATTTTGAAATCTTTCTATCACCTGTCTTTTCGAACGTAGACAATTTTTGATTACGGTCGAATGGCACGCGGTCCATTCGTTTAGGGCCGTTTAGACTAAATACCCGTCGATTGATGCAATTGATCGACATCGGTCGACGTTGATCGATTGGTGAGGTAGCTTTGGCCACCATTTATAGTCGTCAAAAGATTGAACTGGAGGCCTACTCTCTTTCTCCGAAACGTAACTTCGGCAACGAACGAAAATTAAACGTAGTTACGTTTGTGACTACACTATATAATTTACACTACACTATATAATAGAAAGAGAGTAGGCCTCCTGATCCTCTACACGTAGCAATATTTATTTTAAAGGTAATCACACTAAAGGCAGGAAATAGAACTAGATACCAAAACTCTTCCCGCAGTTCGATCTCAAAAATCTGTGTGTATATTTTGGCTCAGAGCTAAAACATAAGATTGTTACACCAACATTAACTATAAATTTATGAGTGTCTTTAAAAAAAAAAGGAAATAAACAAATAAGTCTAGTCTCAGATTAACACTCAATATTAATAATTACGACTCCTATAAAATAATGCCAAGTTTTATTTGCTTAGTCTCCATAGGACTTGGCAGCCTTGCTTGATATGAAGTTTTATTTTATCGTCGACGGAAACATCTTGATAGATTTTAATAGCTTGATAGGCTCAGTACGCTGGTTATAAAAAGCAGTAAGAGTAAGCCTCTTGTACGATTGAAACTCTGTTTTCTCAACAAATAAGATCCAAGGACCACAAAAGTACATTTATGACCTAGAAGGAACTAAAGTTTTAATCATTTTTTGTTAAACGTAGCTCCACACTAGGAATTTCTCCTGTATCGTGGGTGCGTTTACAAACATTTTAACTCACATACACAAACAGCCAGACCCGGAACAACTATCTGTAGGCCATACAAATATTTGTTTCGTGCGGAGATCGAACCCCCAACACGCAGCGCAGCGCATTCATAATATACTTTATAAAAAAACTTGATAGAAATAAATGACATGTCTTTGTTACCTATCAGTTTATCACCTTTGAAAAATATATCATTAAAATATACGTTCATTGTCTGCCATTTTTTGCATCTCGCAGTTCAGCAGTATAGTCCGGTCGTCTGCTTAACTGGACTATCCTGTGGGTGCCTTGAGTGCAGGGCCTTCAGCCAGGGTATAAAAACTACTGACAAACTAAGCGACTACACGCTAGCGTGATACATACTTAGCTAGATACATACATAGTGATCGAGCTGAGCGCAAGTGGCTTATGTTTGCACGGCTTAGTGAAAATCCATCAACAAAAATACACGAACGTTATTTATAAAATATCTTTCACATTTTATAATAACGTAAATGCAGTTGTCGTTGTTTGTCTGAAATGGCCAATTTCATGATACCTTTCAGCAACTGATAAAATAACAAATGTTATTTAATATAAAATGTATTGAATAATAATATATTCATCCATTACAGGATGAACTTTTTTACCCATGTTTTTAAAAAGGCATTCATTATTGATAAGCAATTTAAACAACAATACCTACAAAAAGTCAGAAAATATTTTGAGAAAACAATATCATTAAGCTCTGAAACTTGAAACGAGAAATGTACTTGTAGAAAACAATTTTAGTAAATTCTCAGCAAAAAGAATTCCAAGCAATGTTGGCTGTTTATTTGCGCCTATATTTTGTGCACAAAATATTTTTAAGGCACCTACGGAACGCTACCAAGGATTCCCTATTGCTGCTAATCTTATTTTAATTTATATGTAAATTCATTCTCAGCATATTATCTCTAATATTTCGGCCAAATGCTCCGAGTTCCAAAACTTTTTTTGAGATATTTTAATATTATAGCAATCTCTCGCTTATTTCCCCTTTTATTACCTCGACTTTTATCTTTAATTCCACAGACATGCCATAGAAACGCAATGATTACTGGGGGAGAATGGGGTGGGAAGAAACAGAGAGAAAAATGTATAATGAAGTCTCGTCGAACCCTACTTTCCCTTGCTTTGTTGCCATTCTTTAAATCTAATCAAGGGTTACACTTTGTAACGGTAGATAGATGAGAAATGCAAACTCGTCTCTCGAGTATCGATGTCTACCCTGTCGAGAAGATTTGACAGCACGGTGGGCGCAGTGGCTGAGCGATTGGCTGCTACGCTGCGTGTCGCGGGTTCGATCCCCGCACGGAACAAATATTTGTATGACCTACAGGTAGTTGTTCCGAGTCTGGCTATAGCTGTTTATATGTAGGTGTAACTACATGGACAAACATCTATTATATTTTTCGAATCCAATAATTTATATTGAGCAATATAACAAATAAGACATTTTTTGCCTATTCTGTTATATTGTACGACACGTAGTATAACTAGATGGACTGACCCTTTTCATTGTCACCTATAGGATGGTTATAAAAATATTTGACTGGTTTGCAAATATGTTGGATTTTATTCAAAAGGAAGAGGTAATCGTCGTACAACCTTAAATAACATAACATCACGCCAGTAATCCCAAAAGAGTTAGACAGAGGTGTACCTAATAGTACACACACTTTCCGCCAGTGTGCCATATGTTTAAGTCCCATGTACCTATTACATGGGCGAGCTTATTGCTATCAACTGCGCACAAATCCAGATTTCGTGGCGGCTACTGAGAATTTCCTGGTGGACCAATCCAATATTAATTTGCATATCCACCTTAACCTTTCAGGAATAGAGTTCAAGATGTAGTTTACTTTATTACTATCCATTCTTGGAAATTGTCTCGATGGCCTGCAGCGACACGAGTACTTAGCGTTTCCTTTTTCATTCTTTCCCAAAGTAATTATGTACAAGAAAGAAATTGTCATAATAATAAAATTTCCCGTTTCCATCAGAACGAAAATTAAATATCTACGACAAGAAAGTTTAGTAAAAATTACACATTTTTAACCCAAAAGTTTAATTGGGTTAATTAAGTTCTTCATGTTACGTAACTTTATAGGTTGTTCATTTCCTTCAGCTGTTTTTTAGGTACAAGTGTAAATGTGTTTTCTTACATTTCTATATTTGCAATGGTCCAAAATTATTCGGAAAAACTTGAACAAACCTTTGAAAAATTACGTAACGAGGAAAAAGCGGTATAGTGTTAAGGAATTCTACTAAAGTAATGATGTTCTGTAGGAACAAGGAATTCTCCGGGAAATGCCTTACCAAATTAAGCAGTCCTTTTTGTACACAGACGTCAGATATTGTTTCCGCGTACGGAATCCCGAAATGAATTCACTTGTATTGCTTCCACACACATATATTGTCGTGTATACCTACAAATAGATTATGTTTATGTATGCTATACATAGCAAGATCATCATCATCTGCCCAGCCTTTTCCCAAACTATCTTGGGGTCGGCTTCCAGTCTAACCGGATGTAGCTGAGTACCAGTATTTTACATGAAGAGACTGCTTATCTGACCTCCACAAGCCAGCTACTGGGTAATACGATACCCTTTAGTAAGACTGTATGTCAGACTTTTGGCATCTGACTACTCGTAACGACTGTCAAAGATCTACAAATGACAGCCGGGACCAACGGCTTAACGTGCTTTCCGAGGCACGGAGGAAACTCGGTCACCCATCCACGGACCAACCTCGGCAAGCACGGCTTAACCTTAAAGATAGTTCCATACGGCTGTTGTTATTTAGCCAAGAGCTCCTCATACATAGTAAGATCATAACTATACAATTTTTGCTCGTGGCATCGCTTATAAGGTAACAACACAAAAAGAAATAGAGGTAAGTATTGTTATACTATATACTTGATGACTTTGTCGCACCTTTAATGGGTTTGAGGAAATTCTAATCTTTTGTCTAGACATTAAAAGACTTCGTTGACGATTTAAAGAAATTTTGTGAAATCGTTAGTGTGTCTAAAATTGAAGTACTAGAAATATAAAGAATATCTCAAACGGCGTATATTTCAGAACAGAAACACTCGTAAAAGAACCTCTATTCAAAACTAAAAACACACGCACACCGAGTTCCATCATTCAAAACAAAAACAATACGCTTTCCCGCACTACCTATATCTGTTCGTGAGTGTACATGTAACGGTCACATTGTGTCGACACCGCACATACGGTACAGTCGGGCGCAGGAGTATCTCCTAGTTAATTACCATCACTTGACACCTGGCTTCGTACCACTACCTGTTAGCTAATTGACAGTGGGACGGCCCGACAACCAAAGCCGGGAAACGGATTTACCGCTGAATTTTCCCCTTCGAATGTAGGTACTAGGTACTGATTTGTAACGTACTTGGCGTAAAAATACTTTGTTGAACGAGTACATTGTTTGCCGTTCGAAATAATTGAAACGTGTTATTTTTGTTCGAGATGACTGATTTTGATTTTTTGTTGATTTTTGGGTGGGTGTATTATTACAATAGTGAATTAGTATTTGTAAGTAGTCTTAAATTTTTGAATAGTCGCTTTCAGATTTATTGTAGGTACAGTCTGTTGTCAACATTATCTGACCCACCCTAAAAACAAACGAATTTGGACTATCTACCTGTAACATTAAGGTTTATTCAATTTAAATGAGCTTAACAGACGAGTGCATAAGAACTTGATGAACAAATACAATAATAATACAGCCACGCAAATTTGATCTTTATAACGTTAGCATTAGGTTATATGTTATAACTACTTGTTATAATATAATTAGTGTAATAGCTTATTTTAATAATTGTTTTCAAGTAATTCTGGTCTCGTGGTCTGTGTATAAGACTGAGAAAAACAAGTTACGAGGTCAAATCCTGTGACGACGTGATTGTTTTGCTTTCAATTTAGAATTTATTCCAAAACTATTTCCTGTATTATTGTTAAGAACTATAGATAGATAATCTTCAAATATAAACTTTCTAAAGTGGTAATATTTTCGCATAACTTGTTATAAGTGGGTAGTTGAAAAATAAAAATTCGTATTCATTATATATTTTTTTTTTAATTTACCCACCTGTTTACAAGATAAGTTATTGGGCGTAAATCATATTGGTCATTTTTTAATAATGCAAGCAATATTGTAGAAATGAAAACAAATGAAAAAAGAAACTGCTATTAGATGGACTGTGTTTTCGAACCCACATGTTATTAGTCGCCAATCCTGCACCAAACCACTAAGCCACAAGAACTTATTGAGAATACGCGAAATTAAAGATTCGGTTGTAATTGTATAGCGTGACATAAAAGCTTTTCAACTTTAATATCAACGCGATAATTATTAAAATAGCCTAACAAAATGATATTTAATGCCGGTTGCTCCGACAATGTTGGGTGGGTTTACCTTAACGTTACGTGTTAAAGATCAAATTTGAGTGTCTGTATTGTTATTGTATTTGTTCATTGATTCCTTGAGCAACGTGTCTGATAAGCTCATATATATTGAATAAACCTTAATGTTACAGACAGAGGGTCCAAATTCATTTGTTTTTATGGTGGGTCAGATAATTTTGACAACAGACTGTACAAGAAATCTGCGTAAGTGGGTACGTAAGCGTGTAATAGTAACTTTATTAAAAGGATATTTTTTTTGTATTGTATTCAGTTTGAACTCTCAATTATGTTTTCAGAATAAAAAAAAAGGAAGTTCTAAAAATAAAAACAATTAAGTTAATCAAATTCAGTTTTTTTTTAAGAAACACACTGCTTTTTAAATGGAACACTCACAAAAGAATCCTTAAAAAACATTTAAACAATTTTCCTTAAACAATTCGTGAATTTTATTTACAAAATATTTCTCGGAAAATCAAAGAATTTTCCTCTAATACCGACACTCTGTTTTATTGTCGAGCAGAAAATATACAGTGCAACGGCGAGCCGAGAGGGGGACGTACTTTTTCACTTATACCTGCGAATAATTCCCGGGTTGCTGGGATCCAGTAATAGATTTCGAAAAAGCGGAAACGAAGTCAACCGTAAATCCGCCGGCGAATGACGGGATGAATAGCTATTTAAATATCTGGATGCGACAGTACTACAGAGTTGTATCTAGATTGGTAGGTAGGTTTGTATACAGATTAATGTTATTAGGTAAGCCCTATTAGTATTAGTAAGACGCAAATCAGTGATGCCATGGTTCGAATTCAAATCGAAACAATGAGTTCTTTTTGAAGTATTCTTTAGATTTTCCGTAACAAATTCAATGTTGTAGCAGTGAAACATTTTAAAACTTGAGGGGTTAGCACATAGTGACGCTGTCTGTACTTTTGCACTACAATGTTTCTTGCGTTGATGGCTAGTTACCGCTTAAATTGGTCGCCATGACCGAAACATGGCTGGAGTACAAATATAATGTTGTCATATAGACAGTGTTTGTGTATCATATAATCGTCATGCGAAAATATCGATCACCTGGTCAGTAGTGGTGAATGCCGATGACTGTGGAAAAAGAAAAACAACCACTAAATAATTACGAAGATTACCAAGAAAAATGTGCAGATGTAAGCATGTATTAAGTCTATTTTAATAATTATAGGTCGACTAACAACAGCCAAGAATGCTATCTAATTAAGTACACTTTCTAATGAAGTTACCCGCATGTGAGTATACAGTGACGGAGTAAGTTAGATAAAAAAAAAATGGCTTTCCCAGCCTTAAGCTGCCCTGGCTGGAGGCCTTACTCTTAAGGCAACCACAGGATAGTCCGGTTAAGCAGACGACAACCTCATAGGTTGAACTGCGAGATGCCATTCACAAAAAAAAAACCCAGCCTTAAATACTTACCGCAAAAGCAACACTGCCAATAGAAATAGTGGTACTAAACTTTAAATTAATTGATTTTAGCCAACACAAAGTGTCAAATAATTCGCCAAAACATTTTCAGATTCACTCCTCCAACATGTCAGTCGTTTATAAAAATGGCCCCTAAAAAAAACTAACCCATTGAAAATGACGAGAAGACCCACCATTCTCTTGTTTCCTTTTAATTAAACTGAAAATTCAGAGTCATGGTTGGAAGCGAACCGGCCGGGATAGCTAAGCTCGGTACTTGAAAAAAGTTAGTTTAGCTTTGCAAATGAGATTAAGTTCTATGGCAGTGTTGCTCTTTATATTCGTATTTAGTTCAGCCCGCTTTGTGTGCTGAGCTAAATATATTTTTGAAAGATTTTTTACCTTTAGTTGTGGCGTTGTTTCTTTAGGTTTCTTGAATTGTACGTTAAAAGTGTTGGCGTTTTGGACTTAAATAAATTTTTATTTAGCTTTACAATTGTGTGTATAACTGCCGCGTTGGTTGAGTGGTCGCACTGTTTAACATAATATTTATTTTTAGTGAATGGCATCTCGCAGTTCAACCTAGGAGGTCGTCTGCTTAACCGGTCTATCCTGTGGGTGCCTTGAGTGTAAGGCCTCCACCTAGGGCTTAAAAACTACTCACAAACTAAGCGACTAAAACAAATTACCGCTCACAAAAAAGGAAATAATAAAAAAAAAGTGAAACTTTCTAATCATCCACTTACCCAAACGGTAGGTACATACCTACTTGCCAGTTGAAACCCAACTCTTAAACCCTTAATAAAAATGTTAACTTACAACCATTAAAGACTTCTGAATAAAGCAACAAATAGACACATCATCGCGAAAACAAATAACCCTGCAAAATAAAAAATGCGATCCAACCAAATTACTCACAACCCTATAACAAAAAAAAGTAATTAAAACAAACAAACACAAGTAGAACATTCGTAAGCATCGGTATGAGCCACCGCGACAAACCCCCGCAGGTATGCTCACCCTTAATTAAATTCAACCGTGAAACGTGTCGCCTCTTAGGATATATTAATCCCCCTTTACCTAGGCATCTGAAATCAGAACAAAACTGCCTTTGTCGCGAGGGTTAAGATTAACAGCCGAGGTACAATTTTATTAGCATTTTTTCCTCTTTCCGGAGTGCCAAGCTCATTTCCTCTCCTCTAATTTATTGCAGGCATTCGGAACCCGTGAAATTAGTGATATCAAACAGTCATAACCCCCCCGCCGCTTTCGTATTTACCTCGAGGAAATTTAATTTTAGGAATTCGATTAAAATGTGATTAAGTCGAATTTAAAAAATGTTTCACGTCCCTGAAATATTTTATGGGAGATTTAATCGTCTGTTTGAAGTAGGCTAATCTGCGTTTAACACAAAAAGTAATTTTGGGCGAAGGGTTTTATCCTTTTCTAATGTAAGTAGCTTGGTGGTTTTTAGGGGAAGTAAGAGTACAATAGGGGCTTTTAAGACTTTTAAACTACTCTGACATAAAAATGATGGGGTTTTTAAATTGAATTTTTCATCGTTCGCTTCATATTTGCAAGATAATAACTGCAATCCTGACATTTCGGCGACTAAAGGGCTCATTCGCCCCTCAAAAAGGTGTTTTGAAGGGTGACAAAAGGAAACCAGATAAATACTTTAATTTTAAGATGTGCTGACGCTTTGTAACTATACTTTCTCCCATGTATTTAAAATCAGAGTTTCATACCCGTTTTAATGAAAGTCATGGGAAACCTTTGCGAAAATTTTAATTGTAATTTAAATATTGAACAGCGCGAAATATGTTTAATTAGCTCAATTTGGCTGGTTGCCATTATTTTAATGCAAATGTGTTGCAGTTCGAAATAATTACGATTTCAGCAGCTCTACGGATATTAAGTTAAACATGTTCCTGATTCTGTTTTCCAGTAAAAAAGGGTCAGGTTGGGTTCTAAGAAATACGGTGTTTCATAAAATTTTCAATCAGATTTTATCAAAAGAAATACGCTTATAATGTACCGAAACTAACCTAACTAACCAAAACTAATACCGTCTACTGGTTTTTGTCTACTGTATTCTACCCGTGAATACTCATAGGTTTTCTTTTACCAACCTATAAAACCTCAGTGCCCCACATAACCATTGCAGAATAATTTTGGGTGAAGTCCAGATTACCGAGAAGCTATCGTATCTCCCCAAAAAAACTACATCTGTATCCTTCAATCAAAACTGGAGCCATCTGTATCCAACCCGGCCAGCCAACTCTTGCATTACCAAAATTGCTCGGAACCAATCTTCTTTATGCGATTCCGTAAGATACACTTTGAGGAGACTTGCAAGCCACTCATATTTACGTGATTGATTTATGTGAAAGTGAAGCATTTTAACAGTTTGCAGAAATACGAGGATTTCGTTGAAAGAATGTTGCGTTTCTGTTAGTTTTGTCCATTTAAAGCGATGTAAATGGGCTTTTACATTGATTGGGAACAGTGGTCGGAAACACGACTGCTGAGCATTAGGTTCTAGCTTTGATTCCTGGGTTCGATTTTCGGGCAAAGTGTTATAGCGTTTATACAGGAACTACTCTATAGCAGCCACGGATTCTGAATTTGTGCCCGGATGACGGCTATATATAAGCTCGCTCCCATGACATAACTGTTTACTGTTTAAATGTGGGTGTACAATTAGGTAGAAACTGCCAAAAAATAAAGTCTTCGGGATTACAGTCATGATGTTATGTTTATGGGGTTTTACATTGATTGAAAATGGTATTAGTGCGACCTATGAATAATTTAATGGCAGACACAGATAGGTAATTATAGTATTACATATTTTGGCAAGCCTTTATTTGAACACATGAATAATACAATTAAGTTCAGCAAATAGACAACACAACAATTGCTTAATTGCTACACTCGTAATTAAATTCCAAATTAATGAATACTACACGAATCTTTTTAAGCTATTTCATTTCAATAAATGAAAGGATGAGTCCCTTGATACCATCGAGCTCGGGGCAAGTCGGCCATAATAGACACATTGACGAATCCCCGGCTTAATGCAACACAAATTCAAAGAAGAAAAACTTCTTATTTAATAAAGGCAGTTTGCATCGACGCTGAGTGCTTAATGACGCCATATTTACGGATTACATGGAGGGATAGAATGTAAAAAAAAATCTCCCAAACATTTTGCGCAGATAGCGAACAGAATTAACCAGAAACTTGGGCCATTATTAATTCTGTTTTCGTGTAGCCGACGGCTAATGTTTCAGCGGGCTTATTATTGGGAAATTCTGTAATGACTGTTAATAAAACGATCACGCCACGGCTTCGGGCACGCGACCACGAATAAGGACAAGTTGTATCAAAGTTCAATGCACTTACCTTCTGACTTCAATTGGGTTAATCATATTATAAGTTCCGTGCCTGGTTGGTACGGGTTAAGTTTGAAAAACTAGCGTTGCAAAGTATTTCAATTATGTTAAAGTTTTCTGTTATTCGAAGTTGAAAATGATAGAAGTAAGTCAGTGCAATGCAGTGTCATTCTTTGTTAAAGAGAAACATGAAAACTTGTCACAAAGCTTTAGATATCGATTTATTTGGTTTTGTTGTTTTGCATATAAGATATAATAAAATCTTATATTCCTTTAGTTTTGAACCGGTTAGAAATATTTGGACACACATACCGTACATACAATCTTTTGGAAATAAACTCAAACATTTGAAACTTTTATCACCAACAAAAACTTTTCTTGGAACCCTCCTACTATAGCTTCCACCTCAACAGTTATCTAATACCCTATGCATCCGACACCCGAAAAACCGTCAAGTGTGAATGCTCCAACATGTGATGTTGAATCTACCCACAGATAAGAGGTACCTTTATCCCATTCAAGACTCAACACACGACCATTTTTCATGTCTTTGTTGGGTCGCAGTAGGTATTAGGGTGACTGTGACAGTGATGCTCACTATCCCCTTACTATAAAGATTTTTTTTTTAATTTCATATAAAATCACCATGTATTTTTCAATAAATGCTTGTTGGCATGATTGATGCGTGTTATGCAGGGATTCTGTTAAAAAAATGGTATTTATGAAACAGTCGACAAGTTAAACCATCTGTTAGTTCTGTAGGCATTTTATTTAGGGTAATGTTTGGGGTTTTAAATTGGGTTGTTACATAGATCGGCTGTGTATAGTTTAAGCTATTGGGAACTACGTAAAGTTTCTGTTTTTCTTATAAAATTCTTTTTCAACTCTTTATATAAATGACGAAAGGCGCGGACAAACCAGGCAGACTGGACTCCAGACTTATAGATGTTGAAGTGCATTATCAGCTGTCAAAGTCACTGGACTTGCAAATGTATTTCAAGATAGAATAAAATAAAGTTAGAACTGTGACCAACCACGACGTCGACATTAGTCGCTATAGTAATAATATTTATTCTTGCTATTCTTGGATTAATTTATTGGTTGATCATTTTTGTTATACTTGCTAGCCACTAGTAGTGTATCAACTGACATAATATTCTGACAGCTGCATACTCTATAACTGATCGTTTTGATCCAGCTTATCCCTTTGTTGTTCTCCCCCAGTGACGCCCTACGCCGAGGCTCTTGCCCCACTGGCGGTGCCCATAGCGTGAGGTCGCTTAGTTTGTAAGTCATTTGCCCCTGGCTGGAGGCCTACCACTCAAGGAACCTACAGAATAGTCTGGTAATAGACGACAAGCTCCTTGGTTGACCAGCGAGATGGTATTTATAACAAAAAAAAAACTCTAAAACTGAACAAACCCTAAAAATTTAGCTGCGTGACTACGGTATAAAAGAAAATTAATATTCTATAAAAAGTAACAGTAAGTAATAAAGAACGAAAACCTTAAAATTAAATCTTCCTCTTAGACCACTATTGTGTAAAAATGTCTCAGACTTCTTTTATTATTCAGATACTTACCAACTCAATATTTCCACTTCGCAAAGTCTGAATTAGCCTTTGGGAAAAATTTAAAAAACGGTTCAAGTTTATTAAAAGCCGAATTGGGTGGACCTCTAGTCGTTAAATTCATGATGAATTTCTTCAGAACTTTTAGTGCGTCGTAAAATTGTGTGTCAACAGGGTTTTAACTAGAATAAATAACCGTTTACTTTTTAAAGGAATCACTCCCACTGTCTTTATTTTTCTTCAAGTGAGTCTTAGTATAATAATTTGTACTCTTCCTGTGACCCCTATATCGGGCTCAGTAGCACTCTCCATCGTCAATAAAGCAGGATACATTTAACCTGCGGCCATCTATACCTCTATATTTAAATACTAGCTGTCCCGCGCAACTTCGTCTGCGTCATAATTTCCCCGTTTTCGCCACACTTTTCATTGCTGCTCCGCTCCTATTGGTCGTAGTGTGTTGTTGTATATAGCCTATGTTACTTCTAATACCTCCAAGAATATGTGTACAAAGTTTTATGATGATCGGTTGAGTAGTTTTCGCATAAAAGCGTAACAAACAAACTTACTTTCGCATTTATAATATTGGTTAGGATTATAAAAAGGTAAAATGTATTTGTAAGTTTGTATGTAGGAGGTAATCTTTGGAACTGCCGATCCGATTCCGAAAATTCTTTAATTATCGGCAAGCTTCATTAGCTCTCAGTGTCATGGGCTACATTTAAAACATTCCCGTGGGTTAATTTCCTTATGTAACTGGAGCGAAGCCACGAGCAAACGCTATTAATGCATAATTCCACTATCAATAGTTGCATCCATCATATCACAGCACACTAAGAAGCTTACATTCTGATTACTTCGTAGACGAAACTAAGACCGCACTACCGTAGCACTTTCAAAAAGAAACTCAATTTCCAATAATCACAAGAAATCAAATCAGCAGAGAATAGCTTACCCACATAATATTGTAAACAAAAATAAAAACCAAATCAGACATCGATGAAGACATACGTGATGCTCATTCTAACTATGCAAAGAAATAATACGGATTACAAGGGAATATTCCGTTCAATAAAACACAAGGAGTATGAAAATAAATGGAGTGCTAATTTCTTCTGGTGTCCCCCAATAAATGAACACAGTTGGTTTTGTGGTATCATAACAGACAATGAGGTCTTAAAGTTCTTTATATAATTTTGTTCTCATTTCAAATCTCAATCTTCTTCTTTTTAGCTTGTCAATGGGAAACATTGTTTAAAAAGAAGTTTTTTTTTATCTCGTGTACTCAGCAACGCTAGCACTATTTGCTGACACATACGTATGTCTTCATATGTACAGGTGAAGAAAGCGGCTTAAGATGATAAACTCCGTCAGTGGAAATTTTCTTAGCTGAGGTCGATGCCAGTGCGGTGTGTTCTGGCGCTTGAAGTTTTCCAAGTTGGCCTCTACGAGAGGATTCGATTATAGATGAATCAGTAGGTTTGAGTTTTTCTCGCCCAAATCATCTTTCCGAGGTGATGATGCAATTGCAGTACCACACACACCTCAAAAAACAAAAATCTCATTATTTTTTGGTAGGAAATTCTCTCGGTTCTAACAACATCATGACTAAACTATTCGCACCACATACTACCAATAACGATTTGTTAACTAACTCGTATAAGTTACTGGGCGGGTTCTTAAATCAAACTGCAGAGAAACTTTGTTTGCAACGTTAACCGCTGAGTTAGAGCCGACTTCCACGGCACTACACGTTGGCAATACTACCACTATCTTGTTTCTTATTAAGTCTGAATTTTTAACTTGTAACTATTATTTTGCTCACGTATTTTCTTTTTATTTCATAAAAGGGACTGTATACATTATAACGATTAACAAACTATTGACTTAAATAACGAAAATAACAATATAAACTATGAAAGAGCGTCAAAAAACTCCTCCTCAGCGCTATCAGCTGGTTTGGTTGGTTGTTTGTTGGTTTGCTTTTGCGCTTTTTTTGTAGGTTCATTTGGTTATATATATATACGTTATGCTAATGTCTAGGTATTATATAATATTCTGATTATGTACCTCTCTTCTATTTTACCATAACACAAACTATGTTGGAACATCTACATGAATAGGTAACGTTCCTTCTGCTAGTACACCAGGCTTCCAGCCTGTGTGAGATAGTGCGCTAATTCCAATATGCAGGCCCAGTCCAGGTGGTAGAAAGAATGAAGACTTGTAACTTCGTGTCTTCGATTTTCTTCGAAAGTGAGGAAAGTGGGTTTTGTCGATTGGTAAGCTAGGAAAGGATCTAACCATCTTGGTTAAATAAAAAAAGCAGTTTAAAGTCCAACTCATGAATATAGTTTTACTTCTTGCACTTTGCAGCACTCAAGCCTTTCAAAGCACCTTTACATCCCGCAGCACTTGAACATTGCGAAGCATTGCAACGTCAAAAATGTTTACATAAAACAATTTAACTTTATTTATTCAACAATTTTATAGCTTCGCGTTCTCTAGATTCACGAAGAGTGGGACCGCTTTATATAACTCTTATATAGCGTCTACATAATTACTTTGTAGTCGGCAGGGTCAGTATTTCATTGTTATTATCAAAGTTAGCTTTATTTCGTACAATTGGTTCGACTATTTTGTTAAATTTATCGTTAGGTCTACCAACGTGTGCCATGTGTTGTTTACGTATTGTGAGAAATCAAAATGGCTTTTGTATTTATTGTGATTTAGTACAGCAATTGTAGGTACTGCAATTGTCGGACTTTTGGTAGAGAAATCCTTTGATATTCCTGTCAACTAGTTTTATGAGATATGAAGCCTTCTATGATTATTGTCTAAGTATTCACTTTCGGTGATAAAATTCTTACGTGGAAATAAGAATTTTATCGAATCTCAGGTCGAGCATAGTACTATTTATGTACTATTGGGTTTATACATCAGGAATTTCAATGTAGAAGCAACGGATTCTGTATGTGGTGGCAATAAACTCGCCCTCCATTACATAAGATTTAAAGATAGCTGGCGAAGTGTGTACACCCGTGCTTCTGTATTCGGGAACTTCAGGCACAGTGTTTATTATGAATGGAGGATATTTGACATCTCATGAACATAAATTTTGATCAAATCCAAAATATCAAAACTGCAATTGCCATTTGCGCTTCTTCTTGCAACGCCAACAATGTCGTTTGCAGGTCACCTTTAAAACTAACCAGTAAAGTGAGGTTGTATAAAACAATACAGTTTTATTACAAACACGCTAAACAATCATAAAAGTTTATATTTTGCAACACTGAGCCAATTATTTTTCTAGATAAGCATATAGCACTCAGAAAGGCTACATTTTATTAAGGCCTCTGATTAGCATACTCGGCCCTAATGTTCCCACTAAGGCACAAGGTTCTCTGTGAAAGATAGCGTTTTGTTTTCCACTGTGAGCCCAGTACAATTGGGTGAATATCACGAAAGGAAACGAATCTATTTTTTTTTTTGTACTAAATAAGTAAATACATAAACTCAAGCATTTTTCCCATTGATGCAGGCAGACAACAGAATGCTACCTCTGACGATCCTAAAACACTCCTTTCGCTTCATCTCCGTTGATTCATCTACCTGAACTGGCAATGGGCTGGCTATATTAGCCGTAGAACCGATGACCTTTGGGGTAGACGTGGTCTTGAGTGGAGACCGCGAATCGGCAAGCTTAAGGAAGGACGCCGTCAGTCAGTGGAGCGATGATCTTCAATCTTCGCAGGACGGCTGGTTGAGAGTCGCCGAGTGGCCTGCGATTGAAAAGGCCTATGTCGAACAGTGGACTGCTGTAGACTGATGATGATGACGTAAATACATCTGGTCATAATTTATGTATTTTCCCCCATGATGTTTTCCGTCCCGGTTTTGAGAATCAGAGTCAATGTTTAAGTACATGGTAATTATTTGAAGCAAAAAATGTCCGGATCTTTGCAATAACAGTAAAGCTTCCAGTACCCAATAGAATTGTGTGACTTCTTGGTCCTTCAATAGTAACTACTCAGTCTTCAGTAATGGACGTCGAATCCGTTCTTAATTTAATTCAGTTCACAACCTTACGTCACTGACCGCAAGCCGTCACGCTTACATTTTTAACAACACCTACGCCACGTAACCAATTTAAATTGGCACGCGACGAAAGGAAACTAAATCAATGTAGGTAGGTACTGAATTTACTCACAGTGTTCTGTTGGCTAACGGAAACTCGCTGACTTTTGGTTACTTGGAGCTTTTCATTTACTTCAGAAGTTTCACTGATCACAAATATGTAACATAATATACGGGTTGAATTTTTTAAGTGGGCGTGGATGGCCAAAGCCGAAACTATTAGGTATATCGAACAACACTCAAAGGACTCTCGATTCCGATTTTGATGAAAACTAAAACTGCATCATAGGATTTTTGAAAAATCAATATTCCTAGCCAGGTATCGAACCTTCTGTATTATTACACTATTCGATAGTGTCACTGCTGATGATCAAAATCTGGGAAGTAATGACATACGGCAAACTAAAGGAAAGGGTTAATTTCGTCTAGAAAAAGTCACATTCGCTGATAGAATGTGACTTTTTCTAGACCCTCTGATGGCTATTGGACAGACGAGTTCTTAAGTGGACGCCGTGGACGCTACGGATTGGCAATTAAACATTCTAATTTATTTCAGGCTAAAATGTCCCATTCATAAGACCTTTTATTTACGGATGGGAAATCATCAAATGATTCCTCCTGCTCTAGGCGGAGCGGAAGGGAGTGTTTGGACTTATACTGACTAAAAACCCATCCATGTACCTTCGCTAGGAACATGAATGGGTTTTTAGTCAATACAAGTCTCCTTTGTACATAATACATTACCTTTAGACTTTATAGAGAACATAAACAATTATTGCAAGAAAATTAAGGTTTTTTTACGTTGAGCGGTCTATAGCAAGTATATTGAAATATGTTTGCTAGCAATTCTACATGAACGACCAAAATATACTGGCCACACCATAAAAGTAGTGTAGCAAGTCTAAATTAATGATGGCATACTTCATACTAACAACACACAAATCATACCACCTCCGATTTATTCATCGGTGTGGCGATCTTTTAAAGTTTTTTTTTTTCGAACACGCTAAGGCAGCATTAAAGTTTTCGTGCATTTGCAAGCCGTAGCGTGAGGCGTGCTGCTGAAGAAATATTTAAAATGCTATGTCATTTTAAGTATAGCATTTGTTACTAAGAGTCTTGTTTCAGAGTTTGCAGTGTATTTTGTAGGATGAATGCATAAAGTATCAAGTTATTTATATAATTTATTGTTATTTGGTGACAATATTTGTCACTTCTGTAAAGTCTCTCTAGTCAATTTAATGTGATAGTTAAAGACTATCAATTTTGGTATAAAAACCACTGTGTATATACTCTATGATAAACACAAATTAATCATAAAATCATCACGCGTGTTATCCTCAAATGGTTAAGCGGATGTGTACCTATAGGACACGACATTTCACCCGTTATCTTTGAGTTCTATGTAATAAGGTGCAAGCCTATTATTCAAAATTCTAAATTTTTTATTTCTTCCACAAGGTTACAACAATTAGTTTGTGATTAGAGCCTTCTTTTAAGCAAACAATGCCTGTATTAGATGACTCCGCTCTTCCATAACAAAAGAAAGAAGGAAAGATATAACATATTTAACATAGGCAAGTAAACAAATTAACACATAGTTTGTGTGTGTGTGTGTGCGTGTGTGTTGTGTGCTTGCGTAGGTGTTTGTATGCCTGTGTGAGAGTATAGATTATGTCGTTGATTTTAAAAGTTCTTCCATTCTTCATAAATGAGTGGTTTAATCCATTTTAGTATATTTTTTTTACAATCATAATATTGGTTTTTATATATATATTTCTTTATTTATCCTATTATATAACCGAGCAGACCGTGTATTATATTGCATGGAGGCAACCAATGTTTTTGACTGGGGGACTTCTGCAATAGCATGCTTTCTTCGCTTTGTTAGTTTAGATGAATCGTAAGGTAGGGTCTTATGTTTTTTCAAAATAGTTTGAGTTATATATAATTTTCTCACTGATAGTAAATCGCTGAGGTTATAAAGACTATCTGTGGGATATCTTATTTTCTTGAAATACATGGTTTTTATCAGGGCACGTTGTGCCCGCTCTACTTCTATGAATTTAGTTTTTGCTGACCCTCCCCATATAGGAATACAGTACGCTAATACAGACTGAGCCAAAGCGACGTATATCTCATTAAGGACATTCTATTTTCATTCTAGAGGTATTATTATTTCATTTTAGAGGTATTATTACTCAAAACTCCGGACTGATACCCAAATATTCCTGACGGGGAAACTAAATATCATTATTTACTAGGTAATTCAAATCAGGGCTTCATGCTTGACAGTAGTGTTTAGCGCCCACCAGACCAACAACAAAACAGTAATTTCAATTATCATTCTCATGTTGTTATCCCTTTACACAGTCCATCCATCGTTTCTTTGGTCTTCCTCTACTCTTATAACCATCCACATTCATACTTAAAACTTTTATTATATATACAACATGTAACGTAATTAACGCACACCCTCAAACACCCCAATTAGAATATTATGTTATAATCATAATACATACACTGAATTTTTAATTTAACGTGTATATGCATTGTTATTTATTAAATTAGTTCTACCAATTCTTGGAGAACGCTATGGTCATACTCATACTACTACGCATGCAACGCACACATTCGCACAAGCAGGTATCGCGCCACTCGACACAACATAACGAAACTACGTCCATTTCAATGTGTTTTGACTGTACTGGGTTAATATGACAATAATTTCCATAGTTTTAATTATTATTGGGATAAAAATTACCTATATTAAAAACGATAGAAATTGATTCAGTAAACGATTCTGAACCAACTATTTTCAGGATGTGTGTTAATTAAGTTACATCTATACTAATATTATGTTGTTTAAAGGCAATAATTACAATTAAAATGATAATTTGTTTTCATTGGACGTATGAGTGGTATTCAAAGTTGTAGTCAAGTAGTTAATTTTAACACAGAAATTGTCGAACATACCAATTATTTTACGCAAATTAAAGCAAATTGTTTCGTGCAATTCGTGATTAACTTGAATTGTATACTGACATAAAATTACAGAGTCATCATTCATCATCTGCCTAGCTTATTCCCAAATATTTTATGGTTGGCTTCAAGACTAACCAGACAGCTGATTGCCAGTTTTAAATGGAGCGATATTGAGCGGGTTATTGAGGTCAGAAAGGTAGATTTCTGACCTCCATAACCCAGTTATTGCGTAATACGAATTTGACAACCTTCAATGATGAAAAATACAAGCGGTTTATAAAAAACGGGCCAATTGCGAGTCGGACTCGCGCACGAAGGGTTCCTTTCGTACAATTATTTATAAAAACGAGCAAAAAAAACACTTATTCGTATGGGAGCCCCCTTGAATATTTATTTTATTCTGTTTTAAGTATTTGTTGTTATAGCATCAACATAAATACATAATCTGTAAAAATTTCAACTGGCTAACTATCACGGTTCATGAGATACAGCCTGGTGACAGACGGAACGACGGACAGACAGCGAAGTCTCAGTAATAGGGTCCCGTTTGACCCTTTGGGTACGGAACCCTAAAAAATATTTATTTATTTATTTAAAAACACATACACTACCATCACACGCTTACCTAATCCAAAAGTTCAGTTATAGTTATAATAGCTTAAAGACTAATAACTAATGGTATTATTTACAAATAGCAAGATAAATTTTACAAAATCAGAGGTGTCTGGAAAAATTCAAGTTGGTAAATTGATTAAATAAACAGGGATATATTTATCATTATTATTATTGAATAAATACATCGAAGGAACACGTGTGCTCGTGAAATAATTTCAGTTTAAATAGGAAAAATATCCAAAAAACAAAGCCACACCTTAATTTAACCAATATCAAATTAAATAAATGACCCCGACTGGGTTATTTAGTTCGTTACCAAGGCAATCATCTAAAAACTACTTGAGAATCTAATTACATTGAGTAAAATAACGAAGTTAACCCTAATTTCATCACTCCAATAACAAAAAAAAAAATGTATAAAAGTCTAGACATTATTGAATCTAGGATCTCGGTCTATCGTGTTACCAACATAATGACATAAGCGAGGTAATGTCGGTCGCTTAAAGGCTTGCGCAAACTATGTTATAGATAGCGCATTTTGTTTTATTTCTGTAAAATGTACTTTTGTTAATGTTTACATCGAGCTGAGTAAACGAGAACCTTACAAAATTGTGCCTATGGCGAAACACGTCCACGCATTTCGTCGGCATGAAGAGTTTCTTAAAAATTAAATCTCCTTTTTCACAACACAACTCGAACTTCATTATTGTGAAAATTTATATCCAACAAAAAAATTCGTTAAAACGCCTCCTTACCTTAAATCTTATTATATTAACTACGAAGCAAGGGTTAAATTATTCAAAACGATTCAGTGGTAGTCTTTCAGAGTAAAAAAAAAAACTTGAAATATCTACCATCGCTGCTCCTGGACAGTAGTCATAAAAACTGGGCAGAGGCACGACGTGACTGCGATATGGCCGTGTTTAATTTTGAAACGGACGGAGGCGAGAGATTTTAATGAGAGATCAGGTTTTTCAATTATCCCCACTTCTTTCACGAAGTTTTACGTCAGATTTTTATCGGCTGCGCACTTTTACGAGGACTACAGCATCCAGAAATGAATAACCTTGGATAAGTCACGGCGGCTCTTTTAATTTATTGGTCTATTCTGAAATTGATGAGTGAGGGCGAATATTTAACAGGATCCCGCCATGTTTTTCATTTTTTGCATATTATGGTAAAATATTCAATATGATTTCCGAATTGGAATTTAAATAACGCGACGCGTACAGCTTTGTCAACACGTATTGAATATTGCATATCATACAACTTTTGTCGCATAAAACATTTACGTAAAAGCGAAATAAATGCTATTCGACACCCTTCATCCTCAGAAATTCTTATGTCGTTTGTTTATTTACTTTACCTAGTATTTTTTTTCCAGATGGGCACCTATCACTGTTTGTCTCTGGATCACAAAAATTGACTGGTAGAAAATACCTATGGCATTAAGTCCGCCTCTGTACATTGTACTTGAAATGTTGAATAAATAAATACTAATTACATTTATAAATATGTCGGAGACAGTCATTAGTACGGACATGAATCGAAAGCGCGCCAAAGGCGACCTACTTACCAGACTACCCACACCCAAGCGCGCTTACTACAGAGTCGTGATGTTTCGAGCTCGCGGCGAGGAGGACAGTCAGTGTCTGATCGCGGCGGAGGCAAGACGTCCCGAAACTGTAACCCGATTCATTGTGCCTAGTGTTACTGTGTTGGATTGTAATTTCAAGTAATTTGTTAGTTCGATAAAAGCAGTGTACTTTGTGTATAGAATCTGGTTCTTCTAACCTAACAGACAGATGTGTTGCTGGGGAGTTTGTTCCGCCACTTCTTCTTCCCAGCTAAAACACTAGGAAGTGGCGAAGGGCGGGCGCTTTGGGGGACTGTCTCTTGTAATTTTGACATTCAAAAGATGCTGATTATCAGCCTAGTTTGAATAAATGACTTTTGATTTTGTAGTGTGTGTTTTCATAGCACGAAACTTATGTTCTGCCCACATGAAGACAGTGTCTAACGAAATAAAATCACCTCCCTACGACATCAGAAGTGCGATAAAATCGTGCTAATGCAATCACACGCGCGAACAGTGAAAATAACAATCGGTGACGGTTACTTTTTGAAATGCAAAACAAATAAAGGCACTCGCGATACAAACTAAAAGCCAGTGAATAGCAAGTTAGTGTTGCCGGATTTCGATCCTGACAAAACATAACATCACGCCTGTGTTCCCCGAAGGGTTAGGCAGAGTGTACCTAAAAGAACACCCACATTTCACCGATGAGTCCGATGCGCGCTCGTGGTGGGTTATCGCTGAATTGTGTTTCTTGTGAGTGCAGTGGAAGGAATCCAGCCTCTTTAGATATTGAGCAAGGCGTTGAAGGGCTCCGCATCAACATAGCTGTAACCTATCCAGGTATGACGTGGGACCAGTTGAAATAATTGTTCAAAGCAAGATTCGTGTGCGCCGAAACATTTACGGCTACCCTCATTAATCTGAGTAGTGACAAACGAAAGGAAAAACCCCTACAGATAATGCGCACTGACCATGACGAAGAAAAGAGAAACGTCAGAAGTGTTTATCGCTACCGCAAATCAAGTGTCATGCTTGCGGACCAGGGAAAAACCAGGACAAAACCAAGCGGATTGTCGCACGAAGAAGTCCCTGCCTGTGCCGGCTGCTACGGGCATCGGGCAAGCGACAGCAAACCAGCGAAGCCTTTGGTGTACGTCAAATGTGGCAAACCGTGTCACAGCCGTCCGGCTACGAGCGACAGTGGCTGCGTGCAGTGGTGGCAGCGGGCCTGCTGTCGGCGAGTACCGAACCAGCGGCGCGTCGATGTCTGCGTGGACTTCACAACACAAAGGTGAATTGTTACGGTTTACTATTATTATGAGGCTGAATGCTCGTTGCTGAAAGAAAGTTTTGCATCGAAATTTTAATGGGAAACTTGTGAGTCATGTTGTTGCTGTGACTATGGTATAGTTCAAACGCGAGTATTCAGTACAGAATTACAGTATAGGTTTTATGTTGTGTAGTGATTAACGATAACCCTCTCGAAATTTTGTTGCTTGTTTTGCCTACTATAATTATTTACAAAGTAACGTCATGTTAGGTGGCGAGATTTTAAATCAGGGTTTTCTTGCATACATGACGGCAAGGGAGTTTTCGTTAACGAAAATCCTTTGTGTACATTCGGTGAGGCATAATAGTGGTAACAAGCTTCAATCGGTTTTGACTGTTATAGCAATGAATGTAACTGGCAATGACTAGCCAAGACATAAGTGCTACGTTCAGGCGTCTTTCACCGTCATATTTAACGCAATGATAGGTCCGAATGTCTACCGTATTTAGCTCGTGCTCTCCGATAGTCGGTAATCAGTAATTTCCACGAGTCTTATCGTTCACCTTGGTGCTAAAAAGACGACTGAAAACCTCTTCGATTAGAAATGGTTCCTGGAAAGTATCGGTACGTTTCAAAATTCGTAAATAGCTGCGTAATGTGCTAAGTTAAGTAGCAAAGTCTCACTCTGGTAAAGTTCAAGCCGAATTGCACCCGGTAGCTAAGGTGACGAGCCGGTGGTACACGGTTCGTATAGACGCGATGGGTTAGCATAGCTTAACATGACAAGTGCCGAGTTGACGAAACGATGGCGAAATCTAAAGGTTTTGCGATTGATGATTTAGGATTGTTAAAGATTAATGGTCTGTTTAGAGTGATTGAGGTTTAGGACGGTTATCCTAGTACACTGAAAGCTTTAAATTCAAAGCGTGCCTACTGATACGCACGCGGTAGGCTAAGGAAGATGCCAGCGGGTCACGTACCAGTCGAAGTGCACATTGAGATCATTAAGTTCTAAGCGTACTTTCAAGTATGCACATGATAGGTTAAGGAGAATGCCCGAAGGCCAAGTACCGTTTGAAGTAGACTGTAGAGGATTTAGAGTTGAGAGATAGTGTGGAATCTTGGTTCGGATGGTCAGACCGTACCAGTAGCCATTTCGTAGCCGTAGTCCTGTAGAAGTCGGTGTCTGCTTATAGTAGTCCGTGGATGCGCGGTGCGCGGGTGGCTCTGGCGGAGGTCGGGTCTCGTAGAGACCATAGAGTCATGCATGTGGGACTCGGTGTTCTTGAGGAACATAGTAAAACAAACAGGGTTTGTTGGAGGGCCTGAGTGTTGCCCATAGGCCACGGATGAGATTCCTGCTTTAAGTGGTGATTAGATGGACGAAAAGGTACTTGGTTGCTCTAGCATTTTAATTGACCTAATCGTTTGATCTAATTTTAGTTTTCATCCATGCGCTGGATGTGTGAGAGCAATGCGATTGCTGGTCGGTTAAAGAGCCGTGGCGTTAGAGGCTTTACACGAGAGTTCCTATTAGCTTGGTAGTATTTTTTTTTTTGTTGCAGTAGAGTTTTGAAGTTTGATTTGAACGACTATGGTACATGGCCCAGGGTCATCATTGTTATGTATTCGATTATTTCCAATTAATTTGGTTAAAACGAAACAGCTAGTTCTAAAATGTCCTTATTTTGACCGCCCCGTTGAATCTAAAGTTTGGTCAGGAGTGACCGAGTGGAACAAAATTCTGTCGTGGAGTATTTGTATTGCAGGGTAACCATCACACGAGGACGTGTGCAAGCAGGATGGCCGTGTCGGAGACAGTCATTAGTACGGACATGAATCGAAAGCGCGCCAAAGGCGACCTACTTACCAGACTACCCACACCCAAGCGCGCTTACTACAGAGTCGTGATGTTTCGAGCTCGCGGCGAGGAGGACAGTCAGTGTCTGATCGCGGCGGAGGCAAGACGTCCCGAAACTGTAACCCGATTCATTGTGCCTAGTGTTACTGTGTTGGATTGTAATTTCAAGTAATTTGTTAGTTCGATAAAAGCAGTGTACTTTGTGTATAGAATCTGGTTCTTCTAACCTAACAGACTGATGTGTTGCTGGGGAGTTTGTTCCGCCACTTCTTCTTCCCAGCTAAAACACTAGGAAGTGGCGAAGGGCGGGCGCTTTGGGGGACTGTCTCTTGTAATTTTGACATTCAAAAGATGCTGATTATCAGCCTAGTTTGAATAAATGACTTTTGATTTTGTAGTGTGTGTTTTCATAGCACGAAACCCATGTTCTGCCCACATGAAGACCGTGTCTAACGAAATAAAATCACCTCCCTACGACAAATATTTCTACAAAATGATATAAAAAAAACAATAAAAAATATAAAAAAGTAGCCCACCGGCATTGGGAACAGGGTCCAAGGTACCGGTGGTCTGGGCTCTTGGATTATTATTATTAAAGTTTATATTGCTGGCCACTAGGTAATACTAGATATAAATATATTTTCAGTTTTCTCTATCAATGCTATAGAAACCTCTCAAAACTACTCTATAAAGACAACCTTTTGGAATCAGCCGTTGGATGTCAACGGGGTGATCCTCTTGGGTCAGTCATTTTTAGTTTAGCAATAAATCCAATTATTCGACAGTTAAATTCTAAATTCTACGTATGGTATTTGGATGACGGAACTCTGGGAGGTGATGTGGACACAGTTCTACAAGAAATTTAGTTTTTTTAAAGAAAATTTAGTTCTATTGGTCTAGAGCTGAACTTGTCAAAATGTGAAATTTATCTTCCCCAGACCACTGACAGACTGACTACCATTTCAAAATTTTAATGATGTCTCGGAAAGACTTTTCAAAATTAATATACATTCGGCTTTCACTCTTATTCGTTTTTGTTGCTTTGGACCTAAATTTACGTATACTCTTCGCACCTCCCATCTTTGGAAACACACTCAACTTTTAAAAAAAATTATTAGAAATGCATATTGTTCGCCGACGATATTTCCATCATAGTGACATCCGATAAACGAAATAATACAAGTTACGACCATGAAACAGAAATTAACAACACGATTGAAAAATTAATTGAATGGCTTGACATGAATAACTTAAAAATTAATTTAGATAAGTCTGTATATATACAATTCAATTTGAAACTTGACATACCAAAACTTAATGAAGTAATACAAACAAAATTTCTTGGAGTAATAATTGACCAGGACATAAATTGGAAAGCACAAGTAGATGATATATCCAAAAGAATAAATAAATTTGTATACGCACTGAGAAAGGTCAAAAATATAACAAACATCAAAACTGCTATCACTACCTATCATGCTTATGTCGAATCCATAATACGCTATGGCCTCATAATGTGGGGTAATAGCACCGACAAAAATCGGGTATTTGTAGCACAAAAGAAGTGTATTCGTGCAATATATGGGCTTCAACCTGATGAATCTTGCAGGCCAATATTTAAAGAACTTGGTTTATTACCGCTACCTTCTCTCTATATCTATGAAGTATGCATGTTTGTTCAGAAATATAAAGATTTATTTAAAAAGGCAGAGGATTTATATCCTCGAAACCGGCGAGATCCCCACAGACTGATATTAAACGATCTACCAAGACTAGCTAAATATAATAAAAACTGTTTAGCCATGTGTGTTCGGGTATTTAATAAAATTCCAAAAGACTTAAAAATCTTAAATCTTAGATTGTTTAAAAAAAAGCTACATACATGGTTAAGCACTCATAATTTTTACTGCCTAGAAGATTTGTTTAACGTGTAAACTACGGGGGACATTGTGATGTAACCTATAATATGTATTTGCATGCTGTGATATAAGCAAAACATGTTTGCTCTAATAATGACTTATAACAACTTTGTACTCCATGTTTTATGCAAATAAAATTGATTTGATTTGATTTTGAATAGATTAATTATAACTAAATCAAAATTATAGGAAACATGTAGTGCAATATAGTGTGTTGTGAGTGGGTGTGTGTGTCTGTGTGGGTGCAATAAAGTAAACAATATTATAATAATCTCATTGCTACCTATGTAAAAAGTTGTACATGTTATTTACATTTTATTTTTTAAATTAATTACTAAATAATAATTACTATATTAATTCAATGTAACAATACGCGAATGGCAATAACTCTAGCCTCTATTTATAAACGTTAATAGCATTTAACAGTTAATCCAGAAATTGAAAGCTTTAAACTCAAAGCATTATTTAATTCCATCACCATTAAATATGACCCGTCAAAGGTAAATGGTGTATACGAAGAAAACCATACACATCAAAGTAACTTCAAAACTCGGGGATTATCGGATTTATTTATTTGCTTCTTTTCAAGCCGAGGTCAAGATAAAAGGCGCTCTTTTATTTTTTTTTGTCCTTTTCTTTGCTGAACATATAATATTCATTTATTTATTTTGGGTTAAATACTCCGACTAACTTGAAGACTGTCTTCTAAATAGACAGATAAAATCGATTATGTAATATCTGCCTTGCCTTTTCCCAACTATTTTGGGGTCGGCTTTCAGTTTTACCGGATGCAGCTGAATACCAGCATTTTACATGGAGCGACTGCCTATCTGACTTCCACAACCCTGTTAGTACTAAGTAATACGATACCCCTTGGTAAGACTAGTTGTCAGACTTTCGGGCCATTGACTACCTGCAACGACTGTCAAAGATCTACAAATGACAGCTGGAACCAACGGCTTAGGCCCCTTGCCCACTTCAAGTTTTTGTAGGGATGCTGTCACGCGTATTGTAAACGAGCTTCTGCATCACTACTATCGAGCGTTAGTCGCGTTTGCAACGTGAGACAGAACCGATGCAAACGCTCGGCTGTATCGATACACATGCGCGATCCACCTTACAACGGTAGCCTTCACAGGCGGCGCTTTTACATTTCTGTGTCGATGCTGAATCGGGTTTGCATCGCGACTGAAGCGCGACAGCATCGCGGTAGCAGCGATACAGAATCTCGGCGAAGGTACACAGCCAGCGACAGCATCGCGGCTGTATCGATAGACATGCGCGACAGCATCGGTAATGCATCGCTACAAAAAGTCGCCGTGGGCGAGGCCTCTTAACTTGCTTTTTGAGGCATAGAGGAAATTGGGTATGTAATGGATGATCCATCCATAGACCAACTTAAGCAAGCGCTTAACTTGAAGATTGATCCGAGCGGCTATTATTATTTTGCCACGAGCTACTCAATTGTGTAATTTAAAACACGACCTAAATACATATTGATATATCGTACGCTTAGCACTAAAACAATTAACCATCAACAAAAAGTCATAAAAATACACGATCAACTAAAGCTTACGTACTTATAAATAATTCCAGAGATATTATGAACAGTTTTTAAACATTTTAATTTCAATCCAGTGTCCGACACATTTGAAAACTCTTTTATGTCTGTTAAACTAAAAGTCTGAACGAATAAAAAAATTGAATGGGCTACTAAAAGTTTTTAATTCATTTTTTGTTCAGAAACGGAACTCATGACTTGTGTGGCCGTCCATTCGTCTGTCACAGGCTTTGTTTAAAAGAGTACTGAAAAACATTCCACTGAATTGTTTAAAACTAAAACAACAATACAGTTCCATAGAGCCCCATTTGCCCTTTTCTCTTTTTATGTGGAACTTCTGGATTCATAAACTTTTGACGTCGATCTGGTGAATGTTTCCATAAATGTTCGCGCACGTCATGCCACTGCTGGACAAAACCCTCTTTACATGACTTTTAATTGAAATATAAAAAAAAAAACATTCGATCTTGGGTTAATGTGGATCAGTGGCCGCTGGTGATGTCCTGTTTTTTTTTTTATGTTTGTCGTCTCGCAGTTCAACCTGGTTTCGTCCAGCTATCCCATCCTCTTTTATCGTCGGCGCCACATAATTGATGTTTTGGCCTACACCTCAAGCATCTGGCAGTCGTAGCCTCTTCGGCTTTTTAAGTAACGTCAGTAATATTAATGCATTTTGTACTTATTGATCATCAGCATCGTTGCTAGAGTAGTTGAAAGCGCTACTGCTGAGCATGAGGTCCTTGGTTCGATTCCCGAGTCGGGCAAAGTGTTATTGGGTATTTCTATCAGGAGGGTTACTATGACGCTTAAAACATTATTGTTCCATTCCTATTCCAGAGTGGGAAAGAGATGGAGCTAGACGACCTGTATAGCTCCGTCTCTTTTTCACTCTGGAATAAGAATGGAACAATAATGTTTTAAGACGTCATGGTACGCCAGCAGGACTTTCTCAGTAGCAGCCACGGAGTCGTGATTTGTGCCCGGTTGATGGTAATTTACTCGCCCCCTATTACATGGAACTTAAATTTAAATATAACTGTCGAAATGTGGGTGTACTATTAGGCACACCTCTGCCTTACCTTTCGAGGATTAGAGGCGTGATGTTATATTATGTAATCATCAGTATTATCAATAGCACAAGGTGGCCTACCATGACGTCTTAAAACATTATTGTTTTACTCCTTTTCCAGTGTGGGAAAGAGATGGCGCTATACATCTCGTATAGCTCCGTCTCTTTCCCTCACTGGAATAAGAGTAAAACAATACTGCTTTAAGACGTCATGGTATGTTATATTATGTAATCATCAGTATTATCAATAGCACCAGATTTGTGCTCGGTCATAGCATAGCAATATGTTCGTCCCCCAATACATGGAACTTAAACATAACTGTCGAAATGTGGGTGTACTATTATTAGGCTTCTGCCCTACCCGTCGGGGATTACAGGCATGATGTTATGCCCAGTCCTTAAACAACTGTGTATAGATAACTCTCAATGTAGTTTATTGATTAAGTACCTACGGACCTAACTAACAAGATTTATAATCCATAGTATGTAAGAGTCTGTAGCTACGCCCATCTTATCGGATGAATGACCTCCGCGAGAATCTTGGTCTTAAGACCTTTTTTCTGAACAAACTTTTATAGAACTTGGACGTCTGTTCAGCCTTCTTCTACAAAGGTTTTTTAGAAAAAAAAAAACTTCGAAAGATGTAGGAAACATATGTTTGAATAGCTAGAAACAATAAGAAAACTTAATAAAAACCCTAACAATATTGTAGTACATTTTTTTTTGAGAATAGAATTCCTTCAAATAATCAAAACAAAATAAAGCAATATCACAAAAAAATATCCCATTAATGTTACCGATATGACATTTTCATATAAATTATAAACAAATAGGTATAAGGAACAACAAACACCTAATCTGGGACACTATTAAAAATGAGGTCTACAGAAAACACTTCATCAACTAATTTCTACACTGTTTAACAACACACGCACATTAAATTGCCGCGTTTACAAACGCCGCCATCTTAACACGTTTTTGCTCCAGCTGAACAACCCCGTAGATACCAAGGCCGCACCCACTTTTTGTTCCGACGATAAATGACGCTTCTTGAGCAGGGAGCACATTGTTTGTTGACCACTGTCGTGTTTATGGCCTAGAAACGGTGCGATGCCACTAAAGAAGATTTATTCACACTTTACTGCACGACTGTACAGCGTTTGAGCTAAGTTGAGTGTTAAAAGTTGGCTGTTAGAAGTGTGTAGTGTGATAAAGTGATGAGAATTGTAATTGAGTGAAAAACAAACACTTGTCTTTCATTATTTATGTTCGGTATAAGACGAATCCGAGAGTAACTTACACGTGCATTCGCCAAGACTTGTTGAGGCAACGACAGATCTTACAAAAAAAAAAATGTGCTTTGCCCTCCGCGCGGAAAAAGTGAAACTTCATAATACTGCACGCATGAGTTCGAGTGCCACGCATTCACGAGAGAGAAAGACAGAGCGAGAGCTCTATCTCTTTCTATTCTGTAGCGTTAAACGTTTAACGCAACCTTGTTGGAAGTCGCATGAGAAGTTTCACTTAAATAAACTGTGTTATAATCCCTGATCGTCTCTTCAAGATATCGAGATCCCTGTAATCATCAGTCCGTTTTGAAATAAAATAAAAAAGAAAGTAAAGAGCACACAACAATACAAAAATAAGTCCTTAGCATGAGAAAAAAAGAGAAATGTTTTTGGCATTCAATTATAATGCCCCACAATCTTAACATTTAAAGCAATTTTCCAATCGTATATGATCCACTGTTAAGTTCAAGGATTTAGATTTCAGAAAAAGCTTAATCAGAGAACTGCGCAGTTCCAAAAATATTCATACGTTTTTTTGGTTACTATTAATTTCTTCTTAAATCATTTGAGTTGGGAGTTTCTCATTAACTGGATACGATTACCAGCTTCTTCTACGTTTACTGTCGTAAATACGATTTAAATTCCAATACTTTAAAGCCTTCTCTTAATTTAAAAGGCCCTGAAGTGCTTTTCAGTGCTTCCTTGTCTATCCACTTTACCTTTTACCAGTTTGTCGACGAAGACATAGTTTTAATTGGACTCCTTCCGCTTTGCTTAAGGTCCCCCTAATTGAATTTTTTGCATTTTAAATTTGAAAGCACTTAATTTGGAAGTTAAGATTAATTCACCTCATTATACGTTATAAAGGAGTTTAGAACTTAAATGAACTCTTGCTTTATCTTTATTCAGTTCCTAGGATTTTGTTTTATAAGAACTAAGTAGGTAATTTTTTCCCTGGTATATTTGAACTTTGCGTAGTCTTTTCTCAACTGCATAATATTATAAACCGAATGCAGCTGTAGATGCTTTTGTTTTGTTTACATGGATCGATAGTCTATTCCACCTTCACAACCCAAATACTGGGTACAATACTCCTTGCTAAAACTAGAACCACAGAACAAAAAATAAAACAGACCAAATTCAGCATAAAAACGACCTCAACTTCCAGACATTCCACTTCAACAATTTGCTTCCTTATTACATTTGCATACGCTAATACAAAGCTCACAATGTATCATGTAACAAAGTAACTGGTTACAATAAAAACTAATAAAAGTAAACCAAAGCAGGCAAGAACGCAACATCACTACTTCCCCAGTCACGGAAGGGTGTTGCAAAAACTCAATTAAAACTTACCTAATACGAACGTGAAGGGAACTATTTCTTTTGTCTCAATGCTGTGATTGAACTGTGTCAATGTACTGTGTCAGTGTTACTCAATCTTTCATTTAATTGGTCGTGGGGAAAGTTATGAGTATGAAGAAAAGTTGGATGGACTGTTTAAAAGATGTCAATTATATGATGCCTTTTTTTTTTTTTTGCGGATGGGTAATCATCAAATGAGGGAGTGTCAGACTTGTACTGACTAAAACCCACCCATGTTCCTTCTTCGCCCTTTGTGTTCCAGGGCCGCGGTATCTCTTTCGAACAACCCGCAGCCCTGGCAGGCATCGGCCCTTTCGGACCCCTTCCGGTTTGCTGACATCTCCTTGAGGCGCGCGTGGAACACGTACGCGCCGTCGACACGGCCTGTCGTCATGAGACGGACGGACGGTGAGCTAGCCCATTACTCACCGTCCACAGGCTCGCGCCTACGGTGGCCGGGGGCCACTGGTTGCCCCCCGACGCCCGGGGCGTCTCCCGCGGCGGTTGGGACGTGAGGTTCTCTCCCTCTCACGTTCCACCACCTCCTTCGCTAGCATGACTGCTTCGCAGAAGGAGGCAACGGCATCCCATTCCCTCTCGCTCCGGACCATGGATTGAACCAGGGCCGGACGCGAGAGGTAGCCGCCGCCAATCGCCGCTACGAGGACACGGCGGTGCTCAGCCCAAGCGGGGCAGAGCTCCACGGTGTGCTCCACCGTGTCCTCTGGCCGATCCTCGCAGTGGTAACACCCGGGCGTTTCCTCCCGCCCGATTCGGTGCAGGAACCTCCCGAAACAACCGTGTCCGGTGAGGACCTGCGCCAGGCGAAAGGTGAGGGCGCCGTGGCGCCTCTCTAGCCACTCCTCAAAGAGGGGACTTATCGCCACTATTGTGGCGTGCCCTGCACGTGGTTGCGACAGTCGCTGTCTCCATGTCGCCATGAGATCACGCCGGAGGTCTGTCCGCTGAGCGACAATTTGCCGCGGCAGCGGAGTTTCCCCCCGACGTAGTGCCTCCGCGCGCCATTCGTGCAGGTGCACGAGGACTATCGCCTCCAGATCCAATGGCGGCAATCCGGCCAAGAGGCTCGCCGCCTCGCCGGAGATCGTACGGTACCCCCGGACCAGCCTTACGGCTACCACCTTCTGGGGCGCGTTCAGGTAATGGGCGGCTCGCCGCCTCAAAGAACGCGCCCACACCAGGGCCCCGTAAAGGGCCATGGACCGCACGACCCCCGCATAGAGCCTCTGGCAGGAGGCGTTTGGACCCCCTAGGTTGGGCAAGAGCCGCTTGAATGCAGCCCCTGCCCGTTCCAGTTTGGGGGTCAAACGTCGGAAGTGCTCCACGAAGTTCCACCGGCTGTCGAGGACAAGCCCTAGGTACTTCAGCGTCGACTCAACGCCGATGGGAACCCCTCCTACCGTCAGTATGGATCCCGACGGTGGCGCATTCCGAGGCCCATGAAAGCACATGACTTCGGACTTGTGCAATGCCACCTCGAGACCCAGTTGCCGAATTCTCTCCACGACTATCGCAACCCCGCGTGTCATTAATTCGGCCGCCGCCTCGTGCGACCTCCCCTGTGCCAGCACCAGCGTGTCGGCAGCGTAGCAAACTACGCTGATACCGCTAGAGAGGTCAGCGCGCAGCACCCAGTCGTAGCCGATGTTCCACAAGGGCGGCCCCAGAACCGATCCCTGTGGAACACCGCACGACACCTCTCGCCGATTCCATTCTCCCGTGCGACCGGGGTAGATGACGGCTCTATCCGTCAGGTAGTCCCCGACCACACGACGAAGGTAGTTCGGCACCCGATGATACCGAAGTGCCTCCCTTATGCAGCTCCAGGGCATGGTGTTGAAGGCGTTGGCGATGTCAAGAGACACCGCCAAGACGACCCCACCCCGAGACACTGCATCCCCCGTCGTGAGAGGGGGCGCTCGACGGTGGACGCCATCATGCGCGTGAGGGCTCACGCGCATGATGGCGTCCACCGTCGAGCGCCCCCTGCGGAAACCAAATTAGTGTTCCGCAAGGTCCGGCCCCATCCCCACAAGGTGCCCGGCGAGGCGGTTCGCAATGACTCTTTCAAAGAGCTTGCCCACCTCGTCGAGCAACACAATGGGCCGGTATGCGGACGGAGAGTCTGCAGGGCGCCCCCGCTTCCGGATGAGGACCAGCTTCCCCGTCTTCCAACGAAGCGGGAACTGGCCTGTCTCCAAACATGCGCTTAAGAGCCCTTCCAGTCGGGGCCCGAGAGCCTCCGAGGCCAGGACCCAGGCTGTGCCAGGCAAGCCATCGGGTCCCGTGGCGGTATTTTTGGCTTTAAGCCTGCCTACCGCCACTCTCAGGTCTACCCCGGTCACTTCGGGAATGTCGTCATCGTCCTCGTTGTGGTCCACTTCTGGCACCGCAAGCGGCGGAGCCATAGGCGGGGGAGGATGTTCCCCTCTTAGAGGGAACAGAGCGCTCACCACGTCCTCCACGAGCTGAGGGCGGAGACTCTGCGTCAGCGGGGGGGCCCAGGTGCGGAGTTTGTCCCGCACCATCTTGTAAGGGCGCCCCCACGGATCTCTGTCGAGTCTCCAGCATCTCCTCGCGGCCCAGGTCCCTGGCCCGCTGGACAGCCTCTTGGAGGGCGGTCTTCGCTGGTCTGTATCCCTCGTACAGCTCCGCCTCAATGGCTGCCGCATCCGTAGGGCGGATGCGGAGCCTGCGATGCCTGGCGTACAGGTGCCGCGCGGCGACGCACGCCTCGCGCATAGACTTCAGCTCTCGCGACCACCAGTACACCTGACGCCGGGCGCGTCCTGGCCGAACTCGGGGCATTGCCACGTCGCATATGTCGGACATGGCCTCCTGGAACCACCCTGCCTCGTTGTTGATGTCGGCAGGCCTGTTCGGTGATGTCACCCAGGCCTGCACTATCGAGGCTTCCAGGAGGAGCTCCCGGTCCAGCTGCTTCAGCGCCCAACGTGGACCACTCGGGGCCTGTGAGACCGGCGCGCTTGAGTCCTGGGCGGAGACATCGAACCGGATGTACCGGTGGTCGGAATAGGTCTCCACCCCCTCCATAACGCGCCAGTCAACGACACGCGGTGACAGAGCGGGGCTAGCGAACGAGATGTCCACCACCGACTCGCCCCGCATCCGCACACACGTGGGGACAGAACCCCGATTTAGGACGACCAGGCCCACCTCCAGAGCCCAGTACTCCACCATCCTACCCCGCACATCTGTGCAACGAGAACCCCAAGCCAAGTTTTTGGCATTGAAGTCCCCGAGCACAAGCACGGGGAGGGAATAGCTTCGGATGACGACACTCAACTCCATGAGGGAGTTGTGGAACTCGGCGAGAGTTCGGCTCGGGGAGAAGCGATCTCCCCGAACCGTGCTGCTACGCAACCCTGACCCTTCCTGACACTCTCAAGGGTCGGGGTACCGGCGGCGGCCGACGAAATTTTGGCCACTGAGCCGCTCAGGTCCTGTCCAGACCCAGTCTTCCCTAGGCGGGACAAAGTACGGCTCAGCGACCACGGCGACGTTAATCAACCACTCCGCCATGCTCTGGAGCAACAAATCCTGAGCACAGCGACAGTGGTTGATGTTGGCCTGGAGGAGGCGTAATGGGGCCATTATTGGCACTCCATTTCAGCCCCCTCCCGGGCCCCCTGTGAGGGCCCCGCAGCAGTTGTTGCGGCGGCGGTGCTGACGGCAGCGGTGGGCGCAGCAGTGGCGGCGGCTGCGGCGGTAGCGACGGTGGAGGCGGTGGCTGAAGGCCTTCCCTTGCCCCTGGACATTATATGATGCCTAGAAAGCGGGACTCATGATATGACGACTAAAGGAGAAATATGGAAGAAGACATGCTGCGTCGATCCCAAATACAACATGTAACATAATTAACGCACTTACTGAAAGAACTTAGTTCAGAATCGTTTACTGAATCCGATTTATATCATTTTAATATAGGTTATATTTTATCCCAAAAATAATTAAAATTACGTAAATTACAGTCAAAACAAACTGAACTGTTAATCGAGACAATAACACAGTTTTTTTAATTACATTACATGTTGTATGTCTTTGACTTCCTCCAGTCCTTATCACAAAGGACTGGAGAAAGTCGAAGATGGAGATCGGAAATTACCATTAGACTATTATGTTGGCGATAAAAAAAACATCGCTAGGATGCTGGTGAGAAATAAGAATGCAATCAATGCCATTTATATATCCTTTGTTATGAACAAAAGTCAAAAATATGTAATTTTCAACATATTCATCATCATATTTAGAATAAAATAGCTTAAAAATCTGTTAGATATTTATAGCGCAGTTGTAACAAAAGGAGTTTCTGTCCAGCCCCATAAAAAGTTTGAATTTATGAAAGTATGAAATTCAATTGGAATGATAGAAGAATATCTGCTGTTCCCAAAATAAGGGGTCCAAGATTTTCTCAGTTTAAGAAACGTTGTATTGTACGAATGTAGAAGCATCGAGAACCCTTTTCAGTATCTCCTTTTCCAGGACGAGTTTTGTAACTCTTAAAGCTAGATAATACTGGCACTGGATGTAATTGCGAATTGTTATTCTTTGTAAGCACTAGTATAAAAGCTTTTCTGTTCGATTTCTATGTTATTGCAGTATTTGAGTTTTTGAAATTGAATCTTAAAACTTAAATTATAGAAAGGTTACTTTTGCGTGTTATCGTGCGTTATTCTTTTCAAATTGAATAACTTAGACTTTTTCCAATCTCCAACTGTGTTGGAGTCGGTTTCTAGTCTAACCGGATACAGCTGAATTTTTTACCTCATCATTTGCTTAGCCTTTTCCCAAATTATCTTGAGGTCGGCTTCCAGTCTAACCAGATGCAGGTGAGTACCAGTATTTTACATGAAGCGACTGCCTATCTAACCTCCACAACCCAGAAACTGGGTAATACTATACCCCTTGGTAAGACTGGATCTCAAACTTTTGGCTTCTGACCACTCGAAACGACTGTCAAAGATCTACAAATGACAGCCGGGACCAATGGCTTAACGTGCTTTCCGAGGCACGGAGGAAACTTGGTATGTATGGTCACCCATCCACGGACCGACCTCGGCAAAAACGGCTTAACCTTGAAGATCGACCCGTGCAGCTTTTATTATTTAGCCACGAGCTTTTTAAGATTTTTTTACATGGAAATCATTATTATTGTATTTAATCGAAAACATGCAAAAGTTTAATCATACAAAATAGCAAGTCTTGACTTAACTTTCTTGGTTTAGTATATGCTTTTATTATATATTCTCAATTAAAGATTCAAAGGTTGCGACAGATCCCAGCTAAATACAGTAGCCATTACATACAATTAATCAATGTCCTCTTTTAGGCCTAGCTCTAGTCCCTACATATCTAGAAGCCACGCAAAATAAAGATTTAGGGAGATAAATTTTATGCCATTACTTTGACAAAGGTAGAACAATTAATGCTTCGTTCGTTTCTACTTACAAATGAAGAGAAGAGCCTTATAAAGTTTGGCTATAAAATAATTATAACCTGTTTGAATGATTTGACTTGATGGTTTGATTTGATGAACTTGCAGTTCATTTACCATCCCTATCTTATTGCTATTCCTCCAATTCGCACAAAGCGATTTCAAACGTCTTTCATAATACGCACAGCGAAGGAGTGGAACTCTCTGCCTGCGCCTGTGTTTCCGAACGCTTACAACCCTAATCTCTTCAAAGTTAGAGTGAACAGGCTTCTTCTGGGTAAGCTCGTACCATCGTCGAGTTTGTCTCTGTCATCTCTGACCTAGACTAGAGTCAAGAACAAACCCATTGCAAATAAAATAAAAAACGACCAATTGCGAGTTTGACTCGCGCACGAAGGATTCTGTACCATTATTATTAATAAAAGCTTTTTTGTATGGGAGCCCCCCTTAAATATTTATTTTATCCTCTTTTTAGTATTTGTTGTAATAGCGGCAACAGAAATACATAATCTGTAGAAATTTCAACTGGTTATCTATCACGGTTCATGAGATACAGCCTGATGACAGACGGAAGGACGGACAGCGAAGTCTCAGTAACTGGGTCCCGTTTGACCCTTT
Organism: Cerastis leucographa; assembly: GCA_963082945.1. Taxonomy (NCBI): domain Eukaryota; kingdom Metazoa; phylum Arthropoda; class Insecta; order Lepidoptera; family Noctuidae; genus Cerastis; species Cerastis leucographa. Next base: position 9,961,420 of record OY720361.1, read on the forward strand.
GGGTACGGAACCCTAAAAAATAGTTCTAGTGATCGCAACAGTGGTCGGGCAAAGTGTTATTTATTGGGTTTAAACAACAGGAAATTCTCTGAAGCAGCCATGTAATCTAGATTTGTGCCCGGTTGAGGGCAATAAGGTCGCCCTGTTTCATGGGAAATAACTTGCGAAATTTGGATCTACAATTATGTACACCTCCATCTTACGCTTCGGGAAGTACCTAAGGGCATAATATTATGTTGAATGATTTGGTTCGTTGGTTTAGTGCGGTAAATGGCAATAAGCCGGCTCTCGTTAACGGCAAAAACAAGAGACAATCGCTATTATATTGTTAAGCCTTTATGTGTTTAAAAGGACTTTCAATTGGGTAAACATAAATTTTTCGATCAATTAAATAAATCGAAATAAATGGACGTTTGTCATTACTTTTATCTCTGGTGAGAATGTCAACTTGCCTAAGCCGTCTGGTGAAATGTTGTGTCAATAGAACTCTGCTTCTGCGGTGATTCATCATCATCATCAGCCTATATTTTTCCCACTGCTGGGACGCAGGCCTCCTCTCTATGAGAGGGAATGGGCTGTAATCCACCACGCGGGCCCAGTGCGGGTTGGTAGATGTCACATGTCTTCGAATTTTTAGTTCTAGGACATGCCGGTTTCCTCACGATGTTTTCCTTCACCGTTTTGAGAGTTGTGTGTTGATGTTATAATAGTACATAATAGCATAATAACATTCCGGTAATGCCCGAAGGGTAAGGCAGAGGCGTATCTAACACTACACCAACATTGCACCAGTTACGTCTTCTGAGAAAATCCCACTGGAAAAACTGGTTATTCGGTACCATTAGTGCCGGGAATCGAACCCAGTACCTCATGCTCAGTAGTCGCGCTTGCGCCCACTCGACCAATGAGGCAATAATAATAACAACTAGATAATACATTCCATGCATTGAAAATAGTTGGTACGTTCCAATATTTGCCCAGCGAATACAGAATAAACATTCTGAACAAATTGAGTGAGCTAGCAAGTTGGCCACCGCCCAGAGCAAACTGGGAACGAAAAGAATCCGTTCCCAGGATACCAAGTTCAGTTCAAACTTCACAAATGACACCGAGGAGACCACGATAATTCACCAGCTAATGTCAAAGTTCGGAGTTGTTCGAAAATTTTTACCAACATAAAGTAGGAAGGTATCATTATTCGTCTTTCAGTTTCGTTCGTTCGGTTTACGGTAAGTGCTTCATTAAATTACGGGGTTATTAAAGAAGTTTATGTTTGTTGAAAGGGTGGTGTGTTAGGTTTATTAAGCTGGTAATGTGTTTATGTAAATTGTTAATTTAGTTGCATAATTAAGTTATTATGAAGGTTAAGCACATTAAATAAAATACCACCTATGGAATTGAGTTTTAAAATATGTCTCTAACTTATTACTTTTAAATTGAATTGAATGATGGCTGATCCATTCGTCATGTTCGTGAACGGGCGCTATCAGTTGTGCCTGGTCATCTCTTAGTTGCCACGGCTTATTTCGAACTAATTATTTTATTTTTTAATTGTCTTTTTATTTACTATGGACACTTTTAACGTGCACGTTTTGCTACATCGTTCTCACATAATGTACCATCTCTAAATAAATGATGTAACCAAGGTTTTGTAACAAGATTCTGATTTAAAAGAGTGTCCATGGAGTTCTTGCCCATTCTTCTCCATAGAGATCTACGCTTTGAAATGGGCAACTACAGTACTTTCACATTATTATGTCTTGTGACTGACTCTGTAGCTTCATTTTTATTGTTGTTTGACTATTCAAAAGTGCCTGTAATTGGCTTACTTGAAATAAATGATTTTGATTTGATTTGATTTGATTTGATTTGATTTGATTTGATTTGATTTGATTTGAGCGAGTTTTAGCGAGTCGACCGCAATCTTTAATGAGTTCGCTCAGAACTTGGTTCCGCGTTTCGCACTATCGCTAGCGTCTATAAATTCCTGTAGTAAGCAGGCATTAGGGCACGCAGGAGTCGATATAAACAATTAACTATGGTACCTATCAGTTTTTTCACACAAGTGACTTTAATTTGATTTATAACGGTTTTGCGTAGATAACAAGCACTGCCAACCAGTACCTTGTACTGGTCGTTATTTCTGCAAGTTGCCTCAAAATATGCCTAAGTTATCTACTGCAGGCAAAACGAACGACAAATCACGCAATGCAGACTTATTAAAAAGTATCCAATTATGCAAATTAAACAGTACTTTAACAAAATCAAATCGTACTGGGACAAAAACTTTGTTCCAGTCTACATTTGACGTGCTGGCGCAGTGACAAGAATTAATTAATGCGGTGTTTTTTTTTTCAGAAAAGATTATTTTGTACAGACCGTCTGTCTTGTTTTGAACAAGGAACGTTGATAAAACATGGTTTAAGAAAGATTATACTTATGTCTTTATTGTATCTTGTTATATTGATTGACCTGAAATGCAATACAGTTTTTGGACGACGAGTACCAAGCTCATGGTTCATAATATTACATTAGCAAACCGATGCGTTACACCAGAAGGTAGGTATTTATAGCATAACTACAAAGCGAGCCAATTGGCGAGATCACGACTGGGGTTTGACAGAAAAAGTAACAATATAGAAAAACATAATAACTTCCTATTTTCCCCACCCAGAAATTGAACTCACACCAAACTTAAAAGCCATGGTTTTAACCACTAGTCTAAAGTGGCAGTGTTCGTTTTGTAATTCAAAGATTACGAATAATTAAGTGACAACTAGTCGGTCTAAAGAGGTATCATGTTATACCGCAGTACCTCCGTGTGAAACACTGGTTACATCAGTATGGTATTCAGCTGTATTAGATAAGATTGAAAGCGACCCCAAGTTATTATGAAAAAGTGTTGTATACAAAAGTCATACTTTGTTTTAAGCCTATTAAAATCAAGTAAGACTTCACTAAAAGTAATAGTGAGATGTTAAAGTAAGCTATGAATAATTTAAAATAATGTTTCAATCCGCTAAGACTAATATGAAGTCTCAGAATTAACTGAGTAGTAACTAACCATAGGCTGTTTGCATATTAATAATAGTCTTATACCTAGACTTTGACGTTTGGTAAATTAATGTTATTCTTAGTACAACCCTTCGACTTGAGTTAAGTGAATTCCACTAAAGCCGATTTTAAAGTAACTAGACTATACAAGGTGTAAATCACCTCATCACGAAGCCGTCAACAAAGCATTCTGTACATGACACTAAGTAACCTTACGCAAAAATTATTGCTGGGAAACGATTTTTTTTTGGGGGGTGTAAAATCATGTTTTGTGGTAGAATTCAATTTAACGCACTCAAAACATTGTGCTGGGTCGTGGAGGTTTTTAAAGTAAAAATATTACATTAAAAATTTGTATTAAAAAAAATACTTCTCAAAAAGTTGGAACTTTGACCCCTAATATCTCCGTAACTAGAAGGTTCCCAGGTGTGGTGTAGAACAAAAAAATGATCGCAATTACAGGGAGAACCAGTGCCTTTCAGCTTCGTTAAGAGGTGTTTTACACCCATTATGAGTAAACTTTGTTTTGAGTTCGTATACAAGGTGTTGTTTTGCATCCTCGTCAAAATTCAGGAGGTTGTCACAAAAGACATAAATAATCAATTTAAATTACGGTACCTAGTTATTTATTAATAAACAAAGTTTTTTTTGTTGTTTAAGTTTGTCAGAATTTCGGAAAAAAACCCTCAACGTGGATTAGGGAATAAGAAATTATCGAATAAACGTTTACGATTGTTTGTAAAGCGAGGTTATAGGGCGAGGATCAGACGGGCCGCGTTTAAAACACATCGATCAATGGTAGAATGAAATAGTCGACAATCGATCGATTGTAACACCCTAAATTACACCTTATAAAATCAGCTATCTGCCCGTCACAATCAGTCCAGCCGTTTCGGAGATTACGTGGAACAAATAGACGGACAGACAGGAGTGAGAGACCAAATAAAAAAGGTTATATAAAAAAAAACATTTTGACGATCACAAATTTTAGGACACGACTTTGTTTTATGCTAAAAAGAACAACCGCTTGGTTTGAAATAAAATTCAAAGTAAAGAGACATACTAAATTGAGATTCAGTAGGTACTTATACAAATAAGAAGAAATAAATTCAATAAACCACAATACAAATATCACCCAAATCTCTAGTTGATAACACTAGAACCCCCAAAGAAAGGGTTGAAAAGCCATACATAGATAATATACATAGCATATTTTATCAAGTTCCGTATGCCGCATATAAAGTAAGTAATATGTGAGCCCGTCTCGCATGATCTCAGTTTCGTGTCAGTGTCAAACAAAAGCCGAATTGTCTTTGTAAAGCAGGAACTGAATAATACATTTCACTTGAGTTTTAACATGACACCTCTTCATTGTTTTGTGCTCTGCCACTCGTCACTAGTCTGTATGATATGAATGTATGTACGTGGGTACTTATATACTGTCTACTTTTGTGATGCACGAGGTTATAAACAAAGCTGGAAATAGAACTTTAAAATAAGGGAAGCTCATAAAAAAATATTGTATTGCACATTAATAAATAAACGCACGTCTTTTTGTATGTAAGGATCATAGATTATTACAGTCAGTTCAGACATGTCACTCACATCGAACAACAGCTATATCATGTGTATTAAAATGTATAATAGAAGTAACATAACCAAGTATCATAACGACACTTTCATTTTTTTTAATTGTTAAATGCTTTTATAGTGTACTTGAGTTCCTAGATTATAAGTTGTAGGTCTCGAATTATTTACAAATTAAGATGAACTTTTAATACACTAATTAATACAATTTACTACCTGCATGCATAATTCAAATTAATTAACTTGTCATTCTTATTATAAATAATTATGTAAAATTTGGCCGAAATTTATGGCAGAATAAGAGATCAATATCTATATACTTACTTATCTTTAAAAACCTTCTGTACCTTATAATGAGTTTGATTTTGATTTGATGGTTTGAAAGGGTATATGATAGACTGACATAATCAAATAAACAAGATAATAGAATATTTAAATAGAATGATATACTTAAACAAGATAATAACAACTAATATGTAGTATTTTTAGTTATTATTAGTTACTACCAATACTAGCTAGTATAGATAGCTAAAGAAAAAACTTACGGTGCAAAAAAAAAATATTGGAGGATATATTTCGTTATGTTGATATTCTGTTCTTTTTTATTGCTATAAAGGGACTGTGTATAAGAAAACAAGTGGACAGAAGACAGAATAACTACATTATTATGAAACGTTAAAAAAATAGGTGCACTGTTAAAATTGGTCGTTTTAAAATTGGTCGTATGGAGAAGAATATCCTAGAAACGATATCCTAGAAATGGTTACATTTTTAAAAAACCCTTTAAATGTAACATGTCGTGAAGTTCCAACCCTACCGAAAGCCTTAGTTTCTTCTATTTTGACAACGAACTTAAAGTTCTAGCACATAACAAAGTACACAATACTAGATTCCATGTCAAAGCTTTGGTGTACTGCCTACACAATTTTAGATTTTTGTATCAAATCTCGATTGAGAGGGGAGGATACAGATATTCAATATATTGCATCAGACATGATATCCTTTGGCAGATGGTTGAAAGGCAGTACAACTTTTATAGAATTTTATTCTTACATATGGGAAATGGTACTAGTTTTAGTTATTTGAAAACAGTTCAGTAGGTTTGAGTAATATTTTATGATCATTAGGTATTAAACAAAGAGTTAAAAAAAGTAATTATACATTACAGGTTTAGTATGAAACACATATTATGATCGTACATTAAGAAAAACACATATTATGATCGTACATTAAGAATATTAATAACACGAACACAAATGGTCAAAATAAAACTTTGACAGTCTTTGCAGTGGCCCAAAAGTCTGACAAAAAGTTTTACCAAGTGGTATCGTATTATCCTGTACTAACTGGGTTGTGGAGGTCAGGTAGGCAGTCTTTCCATGTAAAAAACTGGTATTCAGCTGCATCCTGTTAGACTGGAAGCCGACCCCAACATAGTTACAAGATACAAGATACAAGATATTTATTTTGCTAAAACATGAGTATACACAAATAAATGCAAGATGTTAAATAAAGGTCAATTGAGTCACTGTCACGTTTTGCCTTAATGGCGTACAAAATATAATTGAATAAGTAAGTCTAAATCATCACAATGCTAGTTCGCTAAAGGTTAGGCAGGTGATGATTTAAATAAGATTTAAAATCTCAAAACTGTCCCCAAAATGAAAACGTTTCAACTGTTCTAAAAAAGTACAGATACAACAAACTATTTGTTTAGATATTAAAATAGATCTATACAATCTCACATTCTATTATAGGTAGGTTTCTTACCATAGCTTTAAATAACCTTATTATATAAACTTGCGAAAAATACACTTACAATTTCAGCTGAAATAAATCACCCAGCAATTGACATAAAAAGAAAATGAATAATAGGTAAGTATATCTCGCTATCATTAATTTGTCAAGAAAAGACCGTAGGCACACCAATCTTCAGCTCGACTTGATAGCTTTACTTTCTATAATTTAAAATCTTTTATCTTAGAAAACTCTCTGGTAATAATTTATTTCCTTTTAGGGTAGGTATCTCGTAAATCAATCACTGTAATTTGTGCTCGATCAGTTTTTAAGCTTTTTTTACGAACGAAGAAACATTTAATTCCTCTAGGGATTTCTTAAACTTCTCTACTTATAACAGTTTTTTAACATGAAACTAAGATCTATAAAAAACTAAACTAGCTTATGCCCGCTCGTCGCCCGCGTGGAGTTCGATAATTGTCCCACGGGAACATACTATCGGGATAAAAAGTATCATATGTGTTAATCCAGGTTATAAACTACCCGTGTGCCAAATTTCATCCAAATCCATTCAGTAGTTTTTGCGTGAAAGAGTAACAAACATCCATCCATCCATCCATCCTCACAAACTTTCGCATTTATAATATTAGTAGGATATTATGTTTCTAAACATAACATCACGTATAATCCCTGAAGAGTAATGCAGAGGTGTACGTAATAGTACGCCCAAACATTTCGCCAGTTATGTTTTAAGTCCCAAATAAGGGGGCGAGCCCATTGCCATCAACTGGGCACAAATCCAGACTTCGTGGCTGCTACTGAGAAATTCTTGATGGAAAAACCCAATATAACTTTGCCCAACCCGGGTATCGCTCCCAGTACCTCATGTTCAGCATTCGCGCTTGCGACCACTAGACTAACGAGGCAGTCGACTAAGAGCTATTGACTTAAAAGATTATGTTTTTATAGTTAATCTTGGATACGAATGGTAAGCTCTTTTATTTTCTTCTCTTGGAAACCAGCAAATAAATACCTAAATAAGAAGATTATTCCCTTGTAGCCTTGTGTGTTTTATAGACAAACGATTTATTTTTTTATCCTTACTAATATTATAAATGCGAATGTCACTCTGTTTGTTTGTTACCTTTTCACGACTATACGGCTGATCGGATCTTAATGAAATTTTACAAGAAGATAGATTTCAACCTGGGGAATGACATAGGCTATATATCATCACGCTACGACTAATAGGAGCGGAGCAGCAATAAAAAATGTTGCGAAAACGGGGAAAATGTGACGCAGACGAAGTTGTGCGGGACAGCTAGTATTATTATAAATGTGAAAGTCACTCTGTTTGTATGTTTGTTACCTTTTCACGACTAAACCACTGATCGGATCTTAGTGAAATTTATCAAGAAGATATATTTCAACCTAGGGAAGGACATAGGCTATATATCATCACGCTACTACCAATAGGAGCGGAGCAGCAATAATTTTTTTTGCATAAACGGGGAAAATGTGACGTAGATGAAGTTGCGCGAGACAGCTAGTTTTTTTATAAAAAAATAAATATATATACATTCAGCTTACAACACAGCCCCTTACATTCAAGACTTAAATTAACTTATTTTATAAACTAAACTTTACATATAATATTTACGTAATACATTCAATACATATCCAGATAAACATACATATAAAATACTATACACATACCATTAACAACATGTTGACAGGAAGGAGGTTCTTTCTTCCTTTTTTGAAAATAATCCTTAACACCACCAGCTTCCCAGAATCTTATCCCGGGGTATATATCAGATAGCGTCGGCGTCGCGTCCTTACATCAAGGGGCGTCGGCAAACACCTAGCGTGCCAACGGCATTTGTCAACTTCACGGACAAGACACTCCTGGCACACAGGGCTCTTCGGACAACACGACACTGCAACTTTATAGAGGCGTGCGGGTATTAATAAGACGAGCTTACTTTCTTCGGCAGCGAGAAACTTAAAATTGTTAGTTATATTTGGAAATATTATTGTCATTGGAATCTTAGACAATTCATGGAGTCCCAAGGGCTATACAAGTGGAAATCACTTACAAAGTATTTTGTATTACTACTACGACTTCCAACGGAATGATGACGAACACAATAAAAAATATATTGAAGAAGCATAGTATATGCTCGAAGCATAAGATCAAAGCGGGTCTGTAGAACTAGCTAACGTGCAAGGGTTGTACTGCGTTCACGACTTTAGATCGAGGATATTTTTTTTTTATCTTGAAAGTAAGTATCTCTCTCTTGCACCGGCAATGTGTACTATGATTTTACTTGTGTGAAAATTCATCGATATGTCAAACTTGGTAGGTACCTTTATTTTAGTTCTGTGTTTTCCCGGCTTCACAAATAAGTTGGATGAAGTGTGTGTCAGTGCATTATCGTTATCGCTGACAGAATGTCAACAGATCCTCAGGATGTTTTCCGAATTGATTGACTGATCAATAAGTGTGCATTTATAAACAAATTGTCCACTTCTATAATGATTATGGAGATAAGTTCAATTTAATATTTATTGATCGTGTTTAAGAATAATATATTATTATCCATCGCTTAAAAATCGTAATATACACCCGTAAAATACACCCATTAATCAATCCCATATCTATACTGACACGGACTTCCGAATGCGCAATCTATAGCCACATTAATACTTCAAGGCAACAATAGAGCATCCTGTATCTAAAGGACGGTATCTCGAGCACCGAATCAATCAACCGACACGTGTAAAGGGGGAGTCCAAAACACTCGCGCCTTCTCCAAATCCAAGCTGCTTTTAAAATAATGATGGTTAAAGTGCATCGCCTTGGAAACGAAAAACTGTGTATATTTTTAACGCTGTTTTGTAAGAAAAATATCATAGCGTTTGAGGGGTTGAAAATAATAATGGTTACCTCGTTTATCTCAGATGGGTTCTCGATGATAAAGGTTGAACAATATTGGCATGTTTCGTAGCAAACACCTATCAACTTATGTGTATTCTTACATCTTGCAACTTTTAAAACCTGAACAAAAGCTAACGGAACGTGAAAGTTTCTGCTGCTGTTTTTATTGTAATTTAATGTGTTACGTACACAATGTTTTCTATTCCATAATAACCATCTTTAATTATTTTGGTGAGCAATAATTAATAATTAAAATTCAAAACACTCCACGACCTCCTTATGTACGCTTTTATGCAACTATGTGCATGTGTGTGTGTATCTGCTAATGTGTAACTATGTGCCATTATTAACGGAATACCAATATTCCACTACCTTGCAGGACGGGTAAAAAACCTTAGAAAATGGTTGATTTGTCAAAGGATTTACAGCGATATTTTTCTTCTAAAAGCACCTTCAAAGATTTTTTATGCAAATGAAAAAGCCTTATTACACTTCCTTAATTATTTCACAGGCTTTATTCAAGCACAAAGTCCCTCTAATATTTTATGACGTAATTTAAAAGACTGTCTTTGAAAATGAGTTTTAAGATGTTCTCTCTACGAGGGATAATTTTCAGCCATTGTTTTACATTCTGTCGAAATCTCGGGTCCTGATTAGTTTGTACAAACGTAAAATTTGTACAAAAAGAATATTGTCGGTGAGTTAAAATTTAATGAAGAAAAAAAGGAACTGAAAAGGAAACCGGTCTTTTAGACAGAATAATAAAACTTTGAGTTAAGCCCAATATTTGTTTTGACCACCGATCCGCAATAATTAGATCTGTTTGGAAAAAGATTCATCATCTGCTTAGCCTTTTCCCACCTATGTTAAGATCGGCTTCCAGTCTAATCGGATGCAGAATACCAGTATTTTACAAGGAGCGACTGCCTATCTGACCTCCACAACCCAGTTAGTACTGGGCAATACGTTACCTATTGGTAAGAATGATTGTCACACCTGTAACGACTGTCAAAGATCTACAAACGATAGCCGGGACAAAAGGCTCTACGTATATTCCGAGACATGGTGGTAACGCGATGTGTAACGGGTGGTCACCCATCAACGGACCAACCTAGGCAAGCGCGGCTTAACCTGTAAATCGACCCAAGAAACTGTTTTTATTTTGCCACGAGCTCCTCGGTTTGCAAAATGATTACACAAGTAAAAATTGAGCTCCAAAACATAGTGACAGCTATTGAATTCTGCAACTTCACCGTTGACCACGTTCTGTTATAGAGTTCTGCATTTTCACTGTTGACCACGTGACAAAAATGCATGTTCTAACAAGCAAACATAGTAACAAACCGATATTTTCACCAAATCTTGAGAGCAGATAAGGCTTGAATGCATCCGAGACCTTTTCTTTATCGCGGTAGAGACAAATCACGCAGAATTTTCAAGGATTACACGCGTACGAAACATTTTATCGGACGTAGCAAGAAAGTTTTTTCAAAGATATCTTAAGCCTTGGATCTCCCTGTAAAAGTTGCCCCAAACTTTCGTTTCCTGCTGCTTTAATAATAGCTACTTTTTTTCTTTGCGTATCGTCATAAAGAATCTACTGTGTGCTTTACGGTGTGGCATCCTTTCATAGGAAAAGAAAAGCTTTAGAGATAAAATCAGAGTTTATAATACTACCCATATTTTTTATGTCTGCGTCCAAGTAAAAGTGTAAAAGTATGGCATCTACAAGTAAAATTCATTTTCTTTTACAACATAACATTTGTTACTAGGTACAAAATTATATTAAAATCATTTAAAAATATAAAATACTAGCTGTCCCGTGCAACTTCGTCTGCGTCACATTTTCCCCGTTTTCGCAACATTATTCGTTGCTGCTCCGCTCCTTTTAGTCGTAGCGTGATGATATATAGCTTATGTCTTTTCCCAGGTTGAAATCTATCTTCTTGTCAAATTTCATTAAGATCCGATCAGCCGTTTAGTCGTGAAAAGGTAACAAACAAACAGAGTGACATTCGCATTTATAATATTAGTATGGAAGTATGGATAGTAGCACACCGGTATCGGAAACAGGGTCCGGGCTACCGGTGGTCAGGGCTCTTGAGAAGGGAACCTCCTAACAATACTTGTCGTGTCCAGAAGTACTGATTTCTGAATCAAGCCCTTGATCCAGCTGCCAAGCGAAAGACTCCTCAGATGTTGGTCGAAGCTCTTGGCTATTAAGCCGTTGGCCGACACGACTATCGGCACAATGACTGATGTACTTTCGTCCCACATGTCGACAACCTCGCCAGATCTAGATACTTGAATTGCTTATCTTTCTATGCTTTCCCGAGGTTCTCGTCATGCGAGACCGTTACATCAACAATCATTGCGTGACGTTCCAATCGATCTATCAGCACAAAGTCAAGCTTATTGGCAGCACTAGTCCTGTCAGTGTCAATAGGTCGATCCCAATACAACGTAATATTACCATTATCGACAACTGGGTCGGGTGCATACTTACAGTATGGCATTTCTGATTCCACAAGGTTGTCTTTCAAAGCAAGTTGCTGGTGGATAATCCTGGCAACGAGGTTGTGTCTATGCAAGTACTCGTTCTCGTGTCGGATCGATTCTCCCGGACGGTGTCATGCCCGACATATGTCAACCGGGCCATCCTTTACAATGTGTTTCCAATAGTTATTCGTCATCATAACTTCGTCCATTATTGCACAGACAAAACCTTCGGTTTCCCCGAAGAGGTCACCGAAACGCAGCCAGGATACGGACGCTAAAAAGTCTACATCGGGCCCATGTAGGGCCCGGCAGGAAGAGCGGGGTAAGGCCTCGAGTTCCCAAGCCCGCTGATGGCCGTTCTCTTCCTCGTCGTCGTGGTGGTGATGGCGTCGCCGGCGCAGAGAAAAAGTCGTCGCTTGAGCTAGACGCAACTGCAGAAACGGCGACGCAGCGCCCACGAACGTGGCGCGTCCCCGCGGATGCGAGGCTGAGCTCAGTGACGAGCCCGGAGATGGTTGGTGTGCCACTTGTGTTTTGGTTCGGCCTCAAGTCAGCTTCGGTGACTTTTTTATTTGCTTTTTTCGTCCTTATGCATTTTTGTTGAGTGAGACCGGTTTTGGGTATTTAATGAACTGTTTTTTTTTTTCTTTTTCATTATTTTGCTATGCTGGTAATTTGTATCGGTTTTCTTGCGTTACTTTAAAATAATTAAAGAAAAGGTGTGAAAAAAAATATTTGAAAAGCAAGACAAGAAGTTTTTTTTAACTACTGATATTTTCGAAAGTTATAGGTTAGGCAGCCTATTAGTACAACCATATTCGTCAGTTATATTTAAAATCCCGTATGCTATCAACCGGCCATAACTCCAGACTCCGTGGCTGCAGTCAGCACCCAATAACAATTTGCCCGACCCGGGAATCGAACCCAGGAACTAATGCTCAGCAACCGAAACGTTAACTTACATTACAAACGTAAACCCACACGTAAAAGCTCCAGAATAAAAACTAAAAGTGCCCCAACACAAACATGTTAGAGTCACTCACAGCCACTAGTTAGGTAAAGATTGGATATTTTTTTTCTGTAGCTTTGCAAACATCAATCCTTTTACGCATTGGTATGCAGGCAGCGTGGGTCGAAATGCAAAACACTTACCCTCGGTAGAGTTCAAAGCGTAAACTTTTTCTGTCCCAAACATTATTCCAGTCTCGTAGTTCTGCTTTGCGTGTTCGAGGTTTGAAGTATTTTTCGGTTGAGCCCTGGTTTCATTAAAAAGTTGCCCGCGCAACTAATATTCGAAGTGATTGAGCAACTTTCAATTGCGACGTCTGTTAACCGCTTTTGTCGTCATTGTTCGGAATCTGTGTAACGCTTTTTTGTGGTCCTCGATAATTTGGATTAAATTAGATTTTAGAACGGTTAGGGATAGGTTATGATTGAATTTCAAATATTCAATGAACACGATCCAATTTGATACGACAAGACCTATAATTGTCCATGACATTGTATTCTGGTATGGTACTTGAATGGTTTCAAGGTTACATTTTATAGATACAATTAATTCGCAGAACTACAATATTATGTCGAATATCTATTGGATGCTGAAAAACTGGAATTGCAATACCTACGTTGTTAACTTGTTTAATTTCTATGTTAGTATGTAATGTGAACTATCCGTCATGAACACTTTTGCATTATAAAAATAAATAATTACATCAATTTATTTATTTTCTCTTCTTCTTCAAACCTTGGCCACCCAATGCTGAGTATAGGTCGCTTCCAAATCTCTCCACTTTTGGCGGTTATGAGTCATGGCTATCCAGTTTCTTCCGTACACTTTAATGAGAACGTCTGTTCACCTAGTCGGTTGTCTTTCCACATTCCTCCGTCCCATCCGTGGTCTCCACTCCAGCATTTTCTTCCTTCATCTTCCATCCAGTATACGGCATACATTTATTTATTTTACTTTTATTTTAAAACATTCACACAAGGGATCTAAACATAACTAGTGAAATGTAAAACTATTAGGGTATCATTTAAGCTATCACCAATTTAATTAGTTTTGTGTTTCTTAAATAATAGGGTTTATCCTCAAAATAGTAGATCTGTCACCTAAATGGAATCATCAAATAATATCAAAACGCTTACCTTAATATTAATTAAGAATTACTTGGAAATAATATCAATCATCAAGTAATTTTATTAGGTTTCAAAATAATAGAAGTGTCACGAAAATTGAATCATCAAACAATGTAAAAATATTTACATAAAACTCCAAACCACAGGTCCAAACTAAGGCGTAGTCGACGGAGCCCCGCTACGCGGGGCTCCTATTTCTCTCTGCAGGGTTTAAAGTAACCTAACACGAAGGGGATGTCGGGGTCTTAGTTCGCTCGCTCCGCTCGCTCACTAGACCCCGCCATCCCCTTCGAACCTAACCTGTCCGAGTTGATGTGCCCTATGTCTCGTATTAGGCATTTCTTCATAGAAATAAGGAACTGATCTATTTATTTGGTGACAGATCTACCATTCTGAGCACAGAGCTATTATTTTAGTAACAAAACTGTTATTATAAGAACGAAGTTTATATTCATGTAATGCAATATAATTTTATTGGTTATCGATCTCTTATTTTACACATATATTAACATTAATTTGATAATTCATACCTGGGAACAATTTTCGTCTATCTGAGAACGAAAATATTTCGTGGCGATTGATCTATTTATTAGGTGATACAACTTGATGACAAATATAAATTTTGGTGATAGAAAATATAGTTCCCAAACTATTACAGTACACTTGTGCTCTACCTTTAGGGGATGATATAATAATATATTGTAAGACAAACATATTTTTACTTTTCTTCTGTGCACGCGGCGATCAAGTTCTTGTCAATACCAATGTTCCAATTTTATGTCAATCCACAATCAATTAGCGAGGATTAAGAAGCACAAAAGAACGCATTTCAATGAATTGTGACTAAAACAATAATCCATGAAAACAACTCAATACAATTTAATACATACACAATACCTACCCCGAAATCCACAGTACATCCATGAGCAATTCCACTACGGCTACCTATCTGTACTCTGTGGCTACGCTCTGTAAGCTAATTTAGACTTAGCTAAGTCGTAAGTAGATAAGTCAGTGAGCCAGTCAGCTAACAGTAAGTTAGTACAGTGCGGGTGTGTGGCCGTAGACTAATACAAATAGTAAAGTCAACGGAGAAGTTAGCATGGCTGCAGATGTCCCGAATTTCGGGACTAGGATTTGGGTTAGGTTGTGATATTTTGAAGGATGTTTGTGGTTGTTTTCTTAGTTATTTGTATATGTTTTATCAAATGATAAAAAAAGATCACTGCTCATGTCATTTTTTACTAACAAAAAGTGAGACGTAATTGAATGCCTAAATGTTATGGAACTTTTAGAATTTCCTTTGCCAAGTCCAGTGTTAAAAACCCAACTGTGTATGTTTTAAGCTTTTTAAGTGTCGCTTAGTGATTGCGAAAACGGGCATAAATCTAATACATAATTGTTATAAGATTTTGCCGAAATATCCCTTTACTTTTTAATAGAAGACATCTGGCCCGTTCTATTAAACTGATCCGGGCTAATCTACCCGTGCACATTTTAAAAAGTTGACATCTGTCCCGCAGGTCAGTTTTTGCGTGGGCTAGATGTCTTAACCCAATGGCCTAGTCCCTAACGCAAGGGCGCGGTGTAAACGTAACGTAAATACGACGATTTTTAAATCGAACACAACACGTATAATTATCCTACATAGAGCATTTGAGTTAAATTGTTTGCGATAACAATAGGGATGGTGACTCATTTTTTTTTTATTTGTCTATCGGGTAGATTATTAAAAAGTATTTGACACGTATTTTTTCTTTTTTCACGTAATCTTAAAATTACAGAGATATTTTGAGTTGAAATGGCGCATGACGTCACGGCTCAGTACATTTTATACCTAGTTGTGACGTAGTGAGCCCCCACTCTCCAACTTTAATGCGTTTTAACTAAGTATTTTTTTGATAACTTGATTAAACAAAAAATACGTATCTAATATTTTTGTATTACCTGATTGACGGACAAAGTAGAATTTCGTTTTCTTTACCCAGTCATCATCCCTATTTCACTCAAATGCTATAATCAATAACATTCTTAAAATTATGAAAATTATATGATACTTGAAACGGGTAGTTTTAATTATAAAATCGACGTATTTACGTTACGTTTACACGGTGCGCTCGTGCTGGGCTTAATCAATACGACGGTAAAGTTACCTAGTTTCTAAAGAAAAACAATTAAAAGCAAAAGCTGCAGAAGTGCTAAAAGTGTAATTAACTTACCTCGAGGCATCAAACGACAAATTTGCTCTGACACAGTCGATAATGGAAAAGTATGGTTGTGATTCCTTTGCACCTGCATTATTTAGTTTATTGGAAACTTGTTTAAAATTCACTTAAAAGTTACTGTAAATTTTACTTTTGTTTAATAAAGAAGTTTCTCGCGCGTGTGCTTTTCAGTTAATAGTCATTTCTGCTAATTCGCTTTTTGTGATTTCAACGCATTTGGACATTTCTGTAACATATTAACTAAGTTAAAATTCAAATTCATTTATTGTTTGTCACAGGTGAAATATAAGTTCTTATAATTTAAGTTCTATCATGTCATGCAGTCATCTACAAGATTCAAAATATCCTTTTTTCTAATACATGTCATGGTTTATCAGTAGGTATGTTCCGTCCAGACGGGTTCCGTCGGCAAACCCAAAAATGACGCACATTTAAAGTTACTTTAGCGTTCACAATGTTAATACGGATGGATACCAAGAATTCACTAGATAACTCCTGGAATCTTTAATCATGCCAGTTTTTGAGAATTATAATCAAACTAAATCCAGTCTAAATTTAATTAAAATTAAGCCAGATTTGAAATGAACGCCCGAACTCGTGTTTATTATCTGTCATTTTCATGTTAAAAGGGTTTGTTTATAGATTTTAGTTTTCAATTTAACTAAGCCCTAATGTCAACATTGATAACATGATTAAAGCACGCACTGCACTTCAAATTTTAGCCCTATATTTGTGTAAAGAGAGTTTAATTTATTTCTAAACTTAATTTAACAACTTAGGTCATGACTTTTTTTCGTAAAGATATAAATATTAAGATCAAGAGGATCAAGATTATATTAGATGCAAGTGTCTATCTATAGCAATCGATTCGGTTTTATCACGGAAACTTAAAGAAATTGAGAAAACCAAAGACTTTGTCCCAAGAAGAGGGTCGAACCTGCTGCAAATACTTCACTGCCAACAATTTATATATCCAAGGCAATCCCGGGTCACCGTGCGTCCCGGACCAAAACCAACTGCAAAACGATATACATCTATTTTGTGTGGCCACCTCCACTTCATTTCCCTTTGCTAAAAAACGAAGTAAAAGGCAAAGATTTATGGTAGTTTTTACAATTTTACGGTCAGCGAGTTCGGTTGGTACGCCAAGGGAGACATTACGAGAGATATCGCAGATTTACTTCAAACTTGATGGCTTCTCTGGAGGGAAATCACGTGATGGGGTATCATTGCAGCATGATTCATTCGACGAGCCACCGCGAGTGATGCTGATTTAAAATCTATTTCCGTACCACGAGACTGAATTGTGTTCGTCGTGTTTTTTTTCATTAATTAGCAAGCATTCGTTTTTTTTTATTTTTGACGTTGCCTGCTCATGCCGTTACAACTCAGGTCATTACTGGCATAATTATATAAACGTATGTGCAATTTATTCCTAAATAAGTATTATTTCTATAAATACCTATATAATTCAAAGAAAAATGACTTGTAAGTGACTATAAATAAACATCAACCTGCTTGTATTCAAAGCTGTCGCACATCGTTAAAAAAGAAATCATTAAATTCAGTATGGCTACTCACGTGGCGTCTAATTAATTCTGAAATATTTCCTTTCCGGTAAAGTAATGAGGCCAAAGCCTCTTTTAAGGAGCACCTTAAAAATGCATATCATGTTTCAAAATCGATAACGACATTTTCCTTGTTCGATGAGAACGCACACATAGGAACATGAAAGCAGGTACTTTGCTACGAATATTCTACATGTAATATATTAACGATCCCTTTGGTCGCACACAAACTGATATAGATTATCAACCCCTGGCCCTTATTCGTACAAAGCCTTTATCGAACACGAACCCTAGAACACTTCAAAACAAAGAAAAGGTCGGATAAGAAGATTATAGTGCCGTCGCTTAGTTGAAAAATGAAATAGAAAAATATAACGTTTACTCTTTGTTTGTTGTCAATATTGAACGAACGACTCAATAGAAACGCGTTGCTAAATGAATTTACATTTTCAAGATTATCATTCTATTGAATTTGAATAGATCTTTGGTATGGCGTCATCGATTGCGAAAATAAGGTTGGGACCTGTCAAAAATAATTCCATTTTTATGTGAGGGGTTCTCAAGAATAGGGTGAGGACCCCTCGTTATTTCGTCTTCGTGCTCTCTGTAACGTCTATTTTCATGCTAAATATGTTTTAAATTGCCATTCACGTTCGATGATTACGACAATAACATATTCTTGCTCCAACAAAAATGTAAAAGTGAGCAAATTATTTTTCAAGATAAAACAAATGAGGTTCGCGACTTGTTTGGCAAACAATTCCACGAAAATGTTAAATGTATTTAAATTAAGGTAACTTTCGTTTTCATAAGATAGAGACGATAGATTCTCATTTATTGAAACATGACAAAGGCGTACGAGGTACACATATTTTAACTTAATTATACCTACACTCGTTATTAATTTCGACTTTGTTATTCAAAAATAGATTCTAAGTTTCATGAACCATGTGAAGAAAACATTGAGGTGAATTGTGTAGCAATAAAAACCATTTTACTTTGAGTTCATAGGTAAGTTTCAAAAGCACAACAGTTCCTCCAAAGTTCATAAACAGTACCTCCCTAGACCTGTCTCAATCTCAAGTATGGCTACAAATATAGATTAAATTAGTTAGTAATTTGAGCGTTTAAAAATAAGAATAAAATCTTTTTAAGTTCACAATATTTGCTGAAGAGTCTTTTACTACAATAACATAAAGAAGAAGACTTTTGAAGATGAAACTCATGAAACACGAGCTTTGAATATCTCTTACATAGAAACATACCTATGTAGTTGTATTTATTAAATTACAAGTACGCAAGTGGGAACAGCTAATTTAAATCAACTTTTTACCGTTGTGAGGACCGAGACACTTGGTAGGTCACCTTCATAAATCAAATAAAATCAAAATATTTTATTTTACATAGGCCTACATGGGCACTTGTAAAACGTCAACAAAAGGTGCACGGTTCAAGTTGGTTTCCTATGGAGAAGAACTGGCAAGAAACTTCATGGTTACTCTTTTAAAATCATTTGGTTTTACAATATTTGAAGTTACAGCGTTAGTACTTAAGTATAGGTAGACAGCGTAGGCCCGACAATAAGTCGTGCGTACTCCTGCCCTTACCCCAATTTATTTGAGGTCGGCGCAGCATCTCCTTTTCTCCCTTACTTCTCTATTACTCGTCATCTCAGCAGTCACCATTCTAGAGATATTATAATTCACACAGTCCATCTATCCTCTCTTCGGTCTCACATTCCCATTTAGTCTAACATCTACATTCAAAATAACATACTCAAAATTTCGTCAGTACATTTTCCTCATTCCTCTGCTTCACATGTCCATACGACAACCGATTACCACATAACTTTTCAGTCACCGGTGCCACTTTCAGGCTTGCTCTTATATGTTATCCATTCCCAACATGGTAGATACTAAGTTAATATTCTGGGACTACCACCCAAAAATACTGGGGATGACTAATATTTACTGTAGATACACGAAAATTTCACTCAACAACAACCTCGACGAAATTGAAGATTCTTTACGAACAAACTACATTACCTGACGACAATACAAATAACGTAAACAAGAAATTTGATAAGCCTTCTCAAAGATATAAGGAAAAACTTGGAGGAAACACGATAAATCTTTGTAGTTATCTTCATATGCGTCTGCGTGAGGTCTCCTTAAGTCTAACCACACACTTCTCACCACACACGCTTTTTTCTATTTTATAATTATTTACCTTTATTTTTTATATTTATTATAATTAATTTACCTTCAGTTTTTGTCAAATACCTTAAGTTTCTGTTAATTTCCTTATGTTTCTGTCAATTACCTAAGTTTCTGTCAATTACCTTAAGTTTCTGTCAATTACCTTAAGTTTCTGTCAATTACCTTAAGTTTCTATCAATTACCTTAAGTTTCTGTCAATTACCTTAAGTTTCCGTCAATTACCTTAAGTTTCTGTCAATAACCTCAAATTTTTGACAATCACTATAGTATTTGCACTAAGCACTGTCTTTGCATCCACATTCAGGCTTTTGTAACCGGAAAAACCTCGACCCCTGTCATACAGGATGTCATAGTTCAGGGATCGAGACCACATTAATGTAATGTTCATTGAATCTTTAGAAATATTGTTGTTACTATTACCCGATGCAGTATCCGAACACCAGTACCTATTGACATGGAGTGACTGTCTGACCTCCACAACATAGTTAGAATTTGGTAATACGATAGCACTTGGTAAGTCTGGTTGGCAGACTTTCGCCACCTTAACGACTGTAAAAGACCTACAAATGACAGCCGCAACAAGCTTCACGTGCTTTTTGAGGCACGGAGGAAACTCGACATGTTATTAATGGAAATTCATCAGACAGGTCTTGGTAAACAATGCTTAACCTTGAAGATCAACCCATGCAGCTATCAGTATAAAGCCACGAGCTCCAAGTCTAGTAAATCTTTGTAGATAAATAACTGCTAATAAACGAGGTAGTACGACGACCTAGCCCTTTCATCTGGCTCCGGCCGTAAATCCAAGATGGAGGAAAGCGAGGGAAGTACCTTCTCTCTAGTGATGTATTCCCAACATTAATGGAATTACGCGGCCGGCCGATATGTAGCACTTGTTGGTACTGTTTAACGATATCAATTTGTATTGAGTGGTCCGCGTTTGCTTGTTAAGTTTCTAGTTATAGCTTGTTTCATTCTTCCGTTTGTTATTAAAGTGTAGTTTAGTAGCGTTTACTTGCAATATTTATCCTATCCCCCATGGTCACATGTCACCAGCTATGTTTAACACACATAACTTAACATAACATCACGCTTTTAATCCCCGAAAGGGTAGGCATTGGGTACACCCCAATAGTATACACCCACATTTTGCCAGTTACGTTTAAGTTCCATGTAATCGGGGGCTAGTCTATAGCCATCAACCGGGCACAAATCCAGACTGCTACTGAGAAATTCTTGATTTGAAAAGCCCAATAACACTCTGCCCGACCAGGGAGTCGAACCGAGGACCTCACGCTCAGCTGGCTCAGCAGTTGCTCTTGCGACCATAGACCAATGAGGCAGCTATGTTTAAGTTCCAAGATAAAGGAGACGAGAGTCGACAAACCGGCCTCCGGGCTACTCCGGGATGCTGTTTCTGAACTCTGTTAACTACCTCTTTATTCCCAAAAAATAGTCAATTTGAATGTAAGACATCGCCTTTTCTTTTCCTACATAATTATTTTTACTCTCGTCAATAATTTATCTGATCAGGCAACTCAAAGACCCAAACGTTTCGTGAAGATCAAAGTTCACAAACTTAATTTTAGTAAGTCTGATCGATTGGAACTGTATAAATTATACCTAAAATAAAATTGGACCACATAAGTAGCAAAATGTGGGTGTACTATTAGGCACACGTTTGCTTACCACTTTGGGGGTTACAGCAGTGTGATTCTATAAGACCTCACTTAGAACTCACAGCGGATTCAGATTCGAAAATCCGCTGTGAGTTTCTTGATTGGCATTCTAAAAACCCGGTTGATAATTCGAATTTACACTAGCGCCACCGCTACGAGCGTGTCAGCGAGTTGAACTAAATTAACAGGGAGATTTTGACAGATAAAGGTTAAGCAGAAGCCAGCCTCAGAGGCAGAACTGCGAGATGCCATACAAAAAATAAAATGACAGATAAAATATGAGATGACGTAAGAAGTGGCATTCTGTAAGCTAATTCCCCCGTCACTTCGACGCTAACCTGGCTACAAAATCAAGGTCATTTTGAACCTTACGCGAAGTGACAGTGAATAGCGATGTGAGATGTGAGTTGTCGCAGAACAACGTCGTACAGAATCGACGTACAGGCCGTTGTTTTATGTTTAATAATCTCGCGTACACACTTGTGGGATATTCTAAATGCTTATTTTTCTCATTATCACGGTTATGTATCTTCTTTCTTTAGAAAAGCATATTTCAGTCAACCAGCTACTTATAAATGGTTCTCTAAACTATTTTATTAAGAGCACTTACGAAACTTCAGCTTCTTGACTATACCTGTATAGTCAAGAAGCTGAAGTTTCGTAAGTGCTCTTTCAATGCCACCTGGAGGGAAAGTACTCTAAATACTGGAGATAGAAAAAATTACTCAAAGGAAACATTTCTTTATTTTTAAAAAGAAACATATTTGCATTCAAAGATTTTCGAAACTTTGCCACACTCGGGAATCGACCCAGTTAAGACCGAAAAAATAAAATCATGTACTTTTATACAGTGTGTTATGTTTTCGGATTTTAGCTGAATGTTTCCTTTGAGTAAAATTTGCTTTCTCCCTGCAAACAGTCAAAGCAAATTTCTCGCTCTTGTTTAAGTTTATACCAAAACACATACGCGCCAGTATTGGAAAAATGACCCCAACAAGACATTACCTTCTTTATTTTTACGAATAGGAAATCATCAAATGACCCCTCCTGCTCTGAGCGGAGTGGAAGGGAGTGTCAGGCTTGTACACACTAAAACCCATCCATGTTCCTTCTTGGCCCTTTGGGTTCCAGGGCCACGGTATCTCTTTCGAACAGTCCCGTAGCCCTGGCAGGCATCGGCCCTCTCGGACCCCTTCCGATTTGCTGACATCTCCTTGAGGAGCGCGTGGAACACGAACACGCCGTCGACACGGGCTGTCGTCATAAGACGGACGGACAGTGAGCTAGCCCATTACTCACCGTCCACAGGCCCGCACCGACAATACCTTACCGCCGGCAAAATATTACCTTTAACAGTATATCAGGCAAACTAATTGATCACTATCTGCCTACTCTAACCGTCTAACCGGATGTCATTGAAAACAATTTTTTTACATGGTGTGACTGCCTATCTGATCTCCACAACCGAGTAAGTACTGGGTGATACGATATCCCTTTAAAGACAGATTGCCAGACTTTCGGGTCACTGACTACTTGTAACGACTATCAAAGATCTATGTATAAATGACAGTCGTGACCAACGGCTTAACGTGCTTTCCGAGGCACAGAGGAAACTTGGTACCTATGTAAATGGGTCCCCATCTACGGACCAACCTAGGCAAGTGCGGCTTAACCTGAAGATCGACCCGATTATTATATAAGAGCTCTTGAGCAAACTTATTGATTGCAAGCTATAAAAAATCAACACATATTTTACGGTGTTTATAATAAAAAATCACACTTTAAAACAAGTAAAACCCTCGCAATAACACGTTTATTGTGCGCCTTAATACGAGTAAACGAGCGCTGTACAGCGCACGATAAAATTACGTTCCCCTTTCATCACACACAGGTGAAGAGCACCGTAATACCCTCCACAATTTTTGTAAATCCACAAAGTACGGGCGGATTGAATCCTGCGATTTATTTATTTATTTATTTATAGTTAATTAAAACGGAATAACACCAATTACAGTAATTAACATGGAAACATAAAAAAGGTAGTACATAAAGTTGACGACATTCAATAAGTTAAACTAAAACTAACATGTAACAGTGGACACTCTTGCATACTTTTTCTCACAGAACACCAGACATATAAGCATAACTTTATTCCATTCATCCGCAAACACATCACATTCAGGGTTGGTAGTCAGAAGGGCGTTGAGCATCTCGAGAATACGACACACCGGCGAATTCGCTCTGGCGACAGTTTTGGAGAAAGGTTTGGCAAACAGATTGTGCCGGCGGCTCTGACGGTGTCCGATGTATTTGTCGGGCACAAATAGCCGGCAGAGAAGACTATGCAGTTCTGAACAGTCGATACGTCCCCGGAATATATTGCAGGCTACTGTGAGCTGATCCAAGCCCCTTCTCACCTCCAAAGAGTTAAAGCCCAACATTCCTAACAGATAGTTGGTAGGGTACATGTAGGGAAAGAAGTAGTACAACCTTCGGAAAAAGCTTCTCAGGAAGGTTTTCTGCACCTTTTCGAGCATCAGAGTCAGGTTCGCGGTGTAGGGGTGCCAGACACAGGCACTGGACTCTAGTTTGCTTCGGACCAAAGTGGTGTACAGTAACCTGATAACATTTGGATTTCGGAAGTCCCGAGCGTTTCGCATAACAAAGCCCAGTCGCCTGAAAGATTCCTTCGCTAGGATGGAAATGTGTTCTTTAAAAGTCAGACAGCGGTCAAACGTCACTCCTAGATCCTTGACGTTGGTGACTCGAGAGATAACTTCACCACCCAATCTGTAGTTGTAATGGATCGGCCGCAACCCTCTACCGTAAGTCATGACGTGGCACTTGCTTGCATTGAAAAACAGCTTTTTTACAATGCTCCACTCATAGATGGCATCAATATCCTTTTGGAGTAGTTCACAATCGTCATTCGATCTGATTTCAGCGACCAGTTTTAGATCGTCAGCGTATAACAGGCATTTGGCAAACTTAACCCTTGTTATCAAATCATTTATCATGATCAGGAACAGAGGCGGTCCTAACACAGATCCCTGGCTCACTCCCGAGCGAGTGTCGTACGGCTTAGACTCAAAGCAGCCGTGTCTGACAAACTGCTTGCGGTCCCTCAGGTAGTCAGAAAAGAAGCTGAGAAATCCGGACGAGAAACCTATAGTTCCCAGCTTTCTTAAGAGCACATCGTTGTCAACTCTGTCAAATGCTTTTTGGAAATCAAAATATAAAGCGTCGACCTGCATGCCGTTGTCTAAGCTACTGGATATGAAGTCTACGTGAATAAGCAGGTTCGAATTTACGGAGCGGCCCGGACGAAATCCGTGTTGAGCATCGGACAAAAGCCTATTTATGTGTTTATAAAAGTAGGTGTGCAGAATATGCTCCAAAACCTTGGCAATGGTTGGGAGGATAGCAATGGGTCTGTATTCCTCTACCGATGTTTTGTCGGAGGTTTTAGGGATGGGAGTGACTCGCGAAGTTTTCCATTGTTCAGGGTATACACCGGACTGAAGGGCTAAGTTGAAGACATGACACAGAGGGGCTGCCAAGATGTCATGACATCCCTTGAGTATAAAGGCAGGAATGTTGTCTGGGCCAACGGAGCTACAGGGTTTAAGCTTCGCAATTCCCTTTACCACGTCTGGTGGGGTTAATAAGGGGAGGGGGATATTATTTCCCTCACCACACGGATTTGCGTTTCTTGGGTCCAATTTCGGAGTATCGGGCAGAAATACGCTGGCAAAAAATTGAGCAAATGCCTCGGCTGCTTTGACACCCGAACAAGTCTCACCATTAAATATAACATTTGGCTCGAAACCGCCCTTGGATCGCAAGCTAGAAAAATGCTGCCAGAAATGACGCGGATTTTGGCGTATGCTTTTTTCCACGCCACTGCAGTGCAAACTATAGGCATCCTGGGTTCTAACTTTTAGGTCTGACCGCAGTTCCCTAAACTCTGAGTATGCGAGATCACAACGCGAATGTTTCCATTTATTATGGAGTTTAGTTTTTCGTCGTGTATCGTTCACAATATCTCGAGTAAACCAGACTGGATACCGCCTATTACCAGATATCATTCTCTTCTTCTTTGGGATTGAAGAATCAAAAAGATCATATATGATCGAATAAAACTTACCAGCAGCAGAGGGTGCATCGTCACAGCGAAGAATGTCTTGCCATGGGGCAGAAAGAATTAAATTGGTTAGAAGTGTGTAGTCCCCTTTAGCAAAGTTCCAATCCCTACTTCGATTAATGTTGCTTGGGTCTAGTTTTTCTGTTTCCTGGAGCGTTTTTATGGTACACGCAATATCCAAAGGAGGGTGATACAAGTCAATTGGAACAATCTCCGTACCTTCGACATGCTCACAGATTACTTCGACGCCCTCCCGAGCCAACACTACGTCTAACTTACTCCCACGCATATTCCACACTTCATTCATCTCAGTCAGACTACAAAAGCTTAAGAAGTAACAGTAATAATTTTTAATATTTACAGAAGCACTTTTTAAGTTTAGATCACCTAGTATCATTACAGTTCCATTCAGATTGGAGATAATGCTCTCAACTTTGTAAAACCAAGTCATGTAGTCGTCATCAGTTGCAGTGGGCTTTATGTAGACAACACAAACAGATACGTTCCGGCCATAAATTGTAGTCATAGCCCATAAATCTTCACCACAGTCAGTCTCAAGGTCATGCCGCCTCTTCATGGTAACGCCAGGACGCGCAGCAAGCAACACTCCGCCGCCCGGGGTCACTCTGTCTCTGCGTAGAATGCGCCAATCTCCGATTGATATTTCCGGGTCCTCTACAGAATCATCCAGATTAGTCTCTGTTACGGCTATTAGGTCGTGCTCGGAAAGTAACAGACTAGACCGCCATGTTGGTAACTTGGTTTTCAACCCACGCACATTCTGATACAGTATCCGCAGATGGTTGTTGCGATCAGTGGAGGTAGAGACAGTAAGAACGTTATGGTGGTGCTTAGTGAGTCTCGCTGCTTTGGCCACGAAAGTTGCGGCGCCATGGCTTAACGCAAATATCCGCTGCCCAGTTTTGAGCTGCCATTACTAGCTCAGCCAACTTTGAGGGCACACCCAACTTGAAGGAGGCGTAATTGCCACGGGGTTTGAGCGCTTCTACCGTACAAACATCGGTTCCACAAATGGTAATAAGATGATCACGTACCAGGCTATCAGAAGTACCCTGCTTTACGTAGAAAAGGTGCAGATATCTCCATCTTTCTGAGGCCTCTAAGTTAGTGGTACCCGGTGCTGCTGTCCCACGTAGAACATTACCGAGCGAACGGCGGGAGCGCTTGTGTCGAACTTCCGTCCAACCCTCCTTAGGTCCGTCCTTGGCCGTGTCGCTCAAGGTAATGTCCGCTGCAGCCGGAGGCAGAGGTGAGAAGACACGGGGTTTGGGAGCTGGGCAGGTTACTGACACTGTCGGTTGATGTGCGCCCTTCCCCCCTTGTGGAACAGTCACTATTGGAATCCCTGCTTTCCCTCCCACGTTGTTTTGTGGAGCATTCTGTGGTTGAGAGGATGCCGGATGTTTGTTTAGGTCTTGCATTCGCTCCTGACGCTTTTCCTGATCCTTCCCTTTCGCTCTCATTTGGTGACTAGCTGAACTGGTGGTTTCCTGAATGGCTACGCAGTGATTTTTAATGTCAGCGACATCCTTAACTAGAGCGGAGAGCATTGCGTCATGCTCAGCCTTCCATGTAGACAGCTTTAGGTCATATGCGGTCCTCCAAGCACTCAACAACTGCATGAGTTCGCTTTTCCATTCCGAACATCTACAAGGTGAATTCACAATCGGGTTGTTGGGCGAGTCGTCGAGGCGTGGCCGCTTGCAGCTATTGGTGACACTCACGTAATACTCCTCACCTCTAGAAGCCGAAGCAATGTCAGGAACAGATTGTGATTGTCCTGACTTGGGAGATTTAGGAGGGGTCCGATGCATGTTGGCCAGTAAAATATGGATATGCGATACCGGGATACAGCGATGTTCCTTTGAACGCTGCAAGTATCAAAACATACGAAACCTTTTTGCAACTGAAAATAAAACACGGACAAAAAAACTGTTAATGAACCACATATGTGTTGCTTACTATCTACACAAGTACGCTTTTATTATAGCGTCTCATAATTAAAACGCGGACTTGTAAAAACTTTCGTAAGTAAATGAAATTCTTGCTTAGAGAGAGTTTACGGTTTTGCTTTAAAATGTATCGAGATTGCTTGACAACTTGACAAGTTTTGTTCGTTTTAAGCAAAGAATTTGGTATCTAGTTGAGCCCGAAACAGATCTGGCATACCCTAAATAAGAATAAAATGAAAAGCAAACATTGAACAAAGAATCTTAAAGATATTTTTTACTTTTCATTACCATATTTTCAGGTCCTTGTGTCTCGTTTTTATCCAAGACTAGATACGTAAATATACGCGAATATGAAATTTTTAATATCCTCAAGACAGGCGAAACTCTTGCTCTCAAAAGGTCGTGCCTTCAATATTTTATGAACACTAAAAACTAAATTGAAGATTTTTTCTCGAGTTTGAACAAAATATTGGACGTTGGAACACCTTCCACAAGTTATGGCGTAAAGTTGGAGGTAAAACTTTTATAATTAATTAATCTTTACAATTAGTTTTTGCTTGAATAGTTTTAATTTAACAACAGTGTTTGTTCAAAACTCTATTATGATTTAATGTTAGAGCCTAGGAATGTATTTTCATTACTAAAATCAATATGAAATTACTTATAAGACCTAACATCCATTAGTTTTCATTTCAGATTATTTGAAGCACTTTTAGTATATGTTTTATAAATTAAAGGAGTATTTCGAGTAATATTTTACTGAAAAATAAAACTTCAAGCTTATTTATTATGCATACATGGGACTTATATGTTTCTTTTTGATATTATTTTGAATAGGTATTAAAAGAAACATATTGTTTCTTTTTTTTTGTTTTTTTTTTTTGTGAATGGCATCTCGCAGTTCAACCTATGAGGTTGTCGTCTGCTTAACCGGACTATCCTGTGGGTGCCTTTAGAGTAAGGCCTCCAGCCAGGGCATAAAAACTTACAAACTAAGCGACTGCACGCTAAGGGCACCCCCTGTGGGGTACGAACCTCGGCTAAGGGCGTCGCTGGGGGAGGACTGCATGGGGACAGGCTGGATCTGAATGGTATCATTATTTAGGGGCTGATTTAAAACTACTGGCACAGCATCGCGGGCTGGCTCGAGCGAGGGTCGGGGAGGGCATGGACCGGGACGTCGCGACGGACCTCGACGGCGAGGTCGGAAAGACGGCGGTTTGAGGCGGAACTTTTTAAGAGTGCTAGTCTCTTTGCTACTCTCCTGGAGGAGGGTGATAGCATCATCTGGAGTGACAAGGGTATGCCTAGGACGGCGTACTGTACTAACGCGCGAGGGTTCGTAACGGGCGGCCGCTGCGATCAGGGGATTACGGTGTTTAATGGCGTTATCGAAGAAACGCTTCGAGAGGCGTTTCATAAACTGAAGGACGGTGGGCATTCTAAGGTCTACGTGTAGACGGTCATTACGGACATAAAAAGGGGCTCCCGTGACTCTACGTAAGAACCGGTTCTGTAAAATTTGCATCCTATGGATGTACTTAGGCTTGGTGTGAGCGTACACGACGCAAGCGTACGTCATAATGGGGCGGATCACCGCGGTATAAAGGCGCAATTTGCACTTGAGTGACAACTTGCTTTTTGCCGAAATCATGAAATGAAGCCTACCCATAGCAAACGCAGCTCGGTCGCGAGCTGCTTTGATGTGCGCCGCGAAAGACAAGTGGTTGTCAAGTATGACTCCTAAGTACTTGGCTTGCTTCTCCCAAGGGATAGGCTTACCGTACATAGTGATCGGGCTGAGCGCGGGTGGCTTAATTTTACGCTGTTTAGAGTAAAGAACTGCCTGGCTCTTGTCGGGGTTCACCTCGATTCTCCATTTCCGGAACCAAGCGCCTAAGACGTTGGCTGAGGTTTGGAGGGTTCTATAGATAGCGTCGTGACTGCGGCCAGTGTAATAAATGGCCGTGTCGTCCGCGAACAGGGCTAACTGAGCCTTCTTGCTCTTGGGGATGTCACTGGTGAACAGAGTAAAGATAAGGGGAGAGACGACCGAGCCCTGAGGGACTCCTGCTCTAATGGGGTGGGGAGAAGACAGTGCCTTCCCGATGCGATAGCGGAAGGTGCGATCCGACAGAAAGTCTCGTAAGATGAGCACGAGACGGTCCGGCACTCCCAGTTTGTACAGCTTATATAATAAGCCGTTGTGCCAGACTTTGTCGAAAGCCTTTGCTATGTCGAAGTACAACACACCCGTCATCGCTCCACGCTGGAAGCCAGCGCTCAAGTGCTCTACGATGCGATGGGCCTGTTGAATGCAAGAGTGTCCGGTTCTGAAGCCGAACTGCTCGTTGGGGATGAGACTCTTAGCCTCGGCGAAGTCTTTGAGTCGCTTATAAATGAGTCTCTCGTAGATTTTGCCGAGTGCGTTCAGGAGACTGATAGGTCTGTAGCTCGAGGGCTCAGACTTGGGTTTGCCTGGCTTGGCGAAACCGATGACAGTGGCCTCTTTCCATATTTGGGGAAAAGCGTTGTTGCTCAGGGCGCCATTGAAGATGGCCGCCATTAACACGACGAGCTGAGCGGGGAGGAGTTTAAACACCCGATTGGTGATTCCGTCGGAGCCGGGTGCTTTGCGCGGTTGAAGCTTATTAATGATGTCTTGCACTTCGTCAGCTGTGACCGGAGGCAGAGGATCATCTGGGTCTTCTACAGGGGGTAGGGCGGCTCTACGTTCGACGAATGCGTTCACCTCATCGAGATGTCGCTTGTCTACTGGTTGAGAGCTGGGGGAGCACTGGGACTCTAGGCTGTCTGCTAGGCATTCGGCCTTCTCAGAGTCGTCGAATGCAACGCTCTTATCGGGTCGCGTGAGGGGAGGCATCGAAGCCTCTTCGGTGGAGCGCAACTTGCGTTGCAGCTGCCAGAAGGCTAGGTGGGTAGGCTCAAGCTCGCTAAGCGTCTTGTCCCATTGATCTGAACGATGCTCACTAGTGCGCTTCTTTACAGCACGCTGTAAATGACGCATGTGAGCTTTGTTCGCGTCGCAGGGAAAGTTGCTGTAGGCACGGATGGCCGCGTTCTTCTCGGTTATCAGTTCACGTACGTCAGCGGGTAGTATCCAGCGTTGATCGCTCAATGCTGGAACTTCTCGTGAGCAATCTTTCAGTACGGATTGCACGTGTTCTGTAAACGAGTTGATGGCGGCCGTCGTGTCTGCGACTGAGACTATGTGGCCGGGGATGGACTCCAGGTGAGACGACGTGGTGGATTTCAGCTTTTCGCTGACTTTCCTCCAGTCGGTTATCACTTGGGTTGGCGGGGGCTGGCTGGGGTCAGAGGGACCCGAGCGGGGAACTAAGTGCATGAGCACTGGTCGATGGTCTGAGTTAAGCTCATGTAAAGTCTCGATGGAATGCAACTTAAGGTTGACATTCTTGAGTAGCGCTATGTCGAGAACGTCCGGACGTTGGTCGGGGTCGTGGGGATAGTGAGTGTGCTCCATAGGAGCGATGGGATCGAAGTTGAGGGACTCACCCAGGTTATACACGTGACGTCCTCTGGCAGAGGTCGTCGTGCTGTTCCAGGCGGGGTGTTTGGCGTTGAGGTCGCCCGCTATGATAACGGAGTCACTCAAGCCGAAGAGGACGGCAAGGTCTTTGGTGAACAGAGTGTGCTCCTCGGACGTGCCGCCGGGAGGGATGTACGCGGAGGCGATAGTGATCGGTTGATGACCGGTCATGCCTAGTCGACACACTGAAGTCTCGAGTAGAGACTCCATGGGAGGGGGATCTAAGGGGATGCAGTGCAGTTCTTTTCTATAATAGATTAGAGTACCGCCCTTGTGGCAACGTGACCGATCGTTGCGAACTATGCGATAGTTGGCAATTCTCGGATCGCGGTGACTGGGCTTGAGGAAGGTCTCCTGTATGAGGAGGATATCAATTTGATGGTCACGGAGGAAGGTGGCGATTTCATCACGCTGGCCTCTAATGCCATTGGCATTAAAGTACCCTAATTTAAGGGATCGGGGTTTGGTACACGTTAATCTCGTATTATCCATTGAAATTAACATATTGTTTCTTTGTACTGAAATATTTTATGCATGATTAATGCTAGTCTGCATTAGATAGACCATAAAAATAAATATTTCAAAAGTGAAAATGCTCTCGAGAAAAACGTTGCCGAAAAGTAATCAGACGTAACTTTTTTCAATGAATAACACCTAGACAAGTTTTATTACCTTTTTTGTATACCTCCTTTTTTAAAGAAGCTCAGTACGTACAAAACATCTCCAGGTTCATATAACATTAACAAGCAATTAATACCATGTAAATTCTACGTAACAGTGTTAAGGGACTAGTGAACAAAGTTTGCTTGCTAACCTTAGTTCGATAACAAACTCATCTTGTCTTCCGAACTCCTCTATTTGTTTAACAAGAACGGTCAATCCGGCCATACTGCAGCCAAACTCAATATATTCTGGAAAGCCGAACTTATGTTATAACAAAATGTTAGTAAATCAAGAGAACGGACCAACCGCAGCTGCCAGACTCCTAAACTGGGTTCGATTTCTAGGTCAGCCAGTGTTATTGGGTTTTTTCAGTTAGAAAGTTTTCAGTTCGTGCCGATGTTAGGAATTAAGCCCCGTAAAATGGAAATAGGCTCGCTACCGTTGTTGTTGGACTTTTATTTTTTTGTCTGTTTGTTAAAAACAAAATGTGCCTACCAGTGTTTTTGGTTTTTATTATGCGTGCGTTTACGAACTCAAATAAATAAAATACTGAAGCCCGAAAATGTAAAAGTATTTTCGGGATTGAGTCTGACTATCTATTAAAACACCGGAATCGAATTCACAAAGGACTTCACAAAAGTCACTTCCAAATGACAGTCTGCAAGTGTAATTACATCCATCTACCTACCCCATCAAGAAATCTAGCGTGATGTTCATATTCATATTATTCATATTCATTTATTAATTGTAAAACATAGGTACATTATAAGTTCTTATTTGTTATACATTGAGGGCGCTATGTTTTGCCTCTAGGGCGTACAAAAATAGCAATACATGCAATATAATTAAAACAAGAAATTAATATAGATACATGGACCACAAATAACCAGTAAAATAAATTAGATCATCTATCGCATTAAGAATTTTCAATCACACTGAACAATGTCGATTTGATAATTAGATAAATTATGTGTAGTATACAAAAAAAAAAAAAATGTCCGCAGGTATTACAATAAATGAAAACTGTCAGCACTTTATAAAGAATGTCAAAGAGATTGAATGATGTCATAAATTAAAATTAAATGTCAAATGTCACATCAATAATTGTTAGGTACCTATGTCAGAAATTTTATAATAGCATGTCATTCAAATATTCGGTGATTGAATAATAGCATTTTTCTATTAATAAATTCTTTAATTTTCTTTTGAAGTTGTGCAAATTCTCATTCTTAATGCTATCAGGAATTTTATTGTATATAACCGGACCCATGCCTAAAATACTTTTCCTTGCTAGTGCTGTTTTGTATTTACTCGTACACAACATGGTTTTGTATTGGGATCTAAATTGAGCGGTTCGTTTTCTAGTATCTACTATCGCAGGAAACAAGTTCAAGTTACATTTCACGAACACTGCTACTTCAAGTATATATAGGCATGGGAAAGTCAAGACTTTTAATGATTTGAAGACAGGCTCACAGCTATCAGTAGTTTTTAGGCCTACCATACATCGTATACATCTTTTTTGAGTTCTAAATATAGTTTCTCTTTCAGCACAGTTGCCCCAAAATATTATGCCAAATCTCAGTACTGAGGAAACAATGCCGTGGTATGCTATAAGTACTGTTTGTAGATTGACTTTCTTTGCCAGGATGAAAAGAGCATAGGCGGATTTGCTTAGTCGCGCACAAATGTCGTCAGCCTGCATTTTCCACGTTAGTTGGCTGTCAACTAGAATGCCAAGAAATCTTGCTACTTTTACCTCTTCTATACTCTGCCCGTTATGTGAAACATTTAAATGGTTCGGTTTTATTCTTTGGTAAAAATGCAATAACTTGGTTTTTTGTATATTAATAACCAAGTTATTTCTGTCAAGCCAATCAATTATTTTTTTAAGGGAGTTATTTACATCTTCTTCATAGGTCAGATTATTGGAACATTTTATGATTGCTGTACTGTCATCAGCGAAGAGGATCATTGGATGCTTTATTTGTTGTGGCAGGTCATTAATATATATAAGAAATAATGGTGGACCAAGCACACTGCCCTGTGGTACCCCATAGTAAAGTTTCCTACAGTTTGATCGGTATTTTGTTTCCCGTTTCGTTTTTAAATTGACTCTAGTTATTTCTGTATATTGACTGCGGTCACTTAAATAAGATTTTAACAGTTCCAAAGCATTTCCCCTTACACCGTAAGTGTTTAGTTTTTCAATTAGTGTCTTATGATCTACATAGTCAAACGCTTTTGTCATGTCAGTAAACAGGGCACATATTGGCGTTTTACTGTCAACATTAGTCATTATATGATTGATAAAATTGTATATTGCCATATTGATGCTTCTATTCTTACGGAATCCCATTTGTTCGTCACATAATATATTAAATTTGGTCAAATAAGAGTTTAATATTTCATAAATCACCTTTTCTATCACCTTCGAGAAAACTGGTATCAAGGCAATGGGTCTATAATTTTGCATTTGTTCTTTACAATCTTTTTTGTGGAGTGGCTTTATGATGGTGGTTTTAAGGCCTTTGGGAAAAATACCAGTGCTTAGACATAAGTTAGTAATGTGGCAGAGTGGTGTTGCTATGAGGCTACATACTGATTGTATTACGTTGGTTCTAATTTCATCGTACCCTGTGCTGTTTGTCTTGCGAAGGGATTTTATTATTCGTACTATGTCTTGTGGTACAACTGGTGGCATGAAAAGGGAATTGCCGCTATGAGTTAAGGGTTTTATTCTACGTAATGTTGCAGTGGTTCTACTAGAAATTTGGTCAATAAAGAAATCGTTAAATGCCGTAGCTATTTCTTTTGGGTGTTTAATAATGTTACCAGAGATTTGTATTTGTTGTATTGGTTCTGGAATTGATTTAGTGTTGTTTATTAATTGCCATGCTGCTTTGGATTTGTTGCTGGAATTTTGTATTAAGTGATTATTTTGTGATTTCTGTGTTAATTTAATTATTTTCCTTAATCTGTATGAGTATGATATAAAAGCAGCTTTATTCACACTTGTTGGTTTTAATCGATATTTCCAAAGCAAATTTCTTTGTTTCTTACTACATATTCGTATTCCTCTCGAAATCCATTTAGTATTTTTTTTGCATTTTATGGTAATCAATTTAACGGGAAAACATAAATCATATAGCAATCTAAATAATTCTACAAATTCATCATATGCTTCATTTGGATCTGACTTGTCATATACTTGTGAGAATGTCAATTGCCTGAGGTAATTTCTAAATTTAAATAAATTTTCTTTTGATATGTCACGTTGTTTAGTACGCCAATAGTGTAGTTTATACGTTTTATTAACTTTTATTTTTAATATTTGGGCAGTGTGGTCAGATAAGCCATAATCAATAATATCATTACTATGTTTTTGTTTAAAATTGTGGGCAAAATTGTCTAAGCAAGTTTTGCTGCTGGGTCGAGTAGGTTGATTTATTTCTAATTTAAGATTGTAGTTCAGTAAAAAGTATTCAAAATCTAAAGTAGTTTTGTTTCTTTTGAGAACGTCAATATTGAAATCCCCGCATAGTATTATTTTAGTTTGAGGCTTAGAGCATATTTCTTTTAATATTTTTTCTAGAGTTTCGTAAAATGTATTTAGATTACACGCTTTTGGGGGGCGGTATATGCAGATAATAATTATTTTATGTAGTGGTAATTCGATACCGCAACATTCGATAATGCCTGATAGAGATCGTATAGCAATGTTTTTTAGTTCTTTATAAACAATGTAATTTTTTACAAGGATACAAGCACCGCCTCGTTTAGTTGAGCGAGCATAGCATGCCGCCAGTTTATAATTTGGAATAAATAACAATTTTTCTTGGCCATTCATGATAAAATGTTCCGTAATACATAATATGTCAATTTCAATTTCCTTTTCTGAAAGTTCCTGAATATGTATAGTTAGCATATCTGTTTTATTTATTAAGCCAGCTATATTTTGGTGCATTATGTGCATACTATTTACAAAGAAAAAACTGATCACTTTCATTGTTCTCTATGTTGATATCATTAGTGCAAGTGTCTTCGGTAGTCATATTTAATTGAACAATATCTTGAATGTAATTTAAAACGTCTTTAAAAATTGTTGCCATACCGGAATTGTTTATGGAGCCTGTTCTCCTGTGGAACATTTTATAGTCACATGATAGGTTTTTATTGGAATCAAGGAAGTACGCATGCTCGTGAGTTAATATGTCCATGTAAAGTAGATTGTTGAAATTTTCTACCCGCCAGTTATATAACAACGATCCGCTGTTGTATTTGAATGTTGGAGCACAGATGATGATATTTGTGTGTTTGATTGAGCGTAGTGACTCTCTGATGAAAAATATCTTGCCAAAATAGTCACGCGTTGTATGGAAGTCTTCTTCGCCAATGAAGATGATACAAAAATCGTTTATCGTGAATGATTGTAGTTTTGATGGTAAACCTTCAAATAAAATCTCTGTACTGCCGTTAGTCATTAAGTAGTGGCATTTTTTGAAATCTCCTTGAAAAGTTTCTTCGGCAACATGTAAAATATTGTTGGTCTTGTTGTTGCTAATTATGCAGATTTTTTTTCCCATTTTGTCTTGGTGATGTTGTAAAACAAACCGAGCGAACATCGAGCAAGTGAAGCACAACTCAGCTTATCCGGGTTACAAGATCCGGTCAGATCTGGGCCACATCTAATCGCCAAATACACGGATATTCCATTTGCATTACATCCGGGCCACGCAACTAGGCGAAATTCATCCGAATGTAAACTATCAGGTTTGGCTGGAAGGTATAATGACAACGCGGTGCGAAATTATTGGCATCAGAAATGGTGGGAGCGGTTTAAACATTTCATGAAAGCATTTCTCATTAGAGGCTGAAAATCATACCACCATTTGCCCCGCCGTCTCTGAACAAAATTATTATATTATACAAGGTGTTGTTTTGCAACCTCGTCAAATTTCAGGAAGTGGTGACGAAACACATAAATAATCAATTAAATTTACGGTATCTAGTTAATTATTAATTAACGCTGATTTTTTTGGTTATTTAAGTTTGTCAGTATTTCAGAATAACCCCCTTAACGTGGTTTAGGGACTAGGAAATTATCGAATGAACGTTTGAGATTGTTTGTATGTGTGTAAGCGAGGTTATAAGGCAAGAACCAGACGGGCCGCGTTTAAAACACGGGTCGTTCAAACTTACCGATTTCCGTAAAAAAGAAAAATTACCTACCCATTTTATTATTGATTCGGGACGAGAATCATTAGCTTAATTACCCCCTTGAATTTGACGAGGATGCAAAACAACACCTTGTATATTAACTAATAATTCGTTCCTTCTATAACACCCACACACGCTGACTAACAATTTGTGGAAAACATAACATCACACATACAAAACAATAAATCGAATGGAGTCGTCAAAAAAAAAAACAATATATTTTATTTTACATTGGCCTACATGGGCACTTCTAAAATGTCGAGAAAAGGTGCACGGTTCGGGTTGGTCGTTTCCTATGGAGAAGAACCAAGTAGTTAGTACTTACACGAGATTAGACCTGCACAATTTACAATCAGTTGAAACAAAATGGCGACAAAATAAAACCAGTACAATTCTCAAAACCTTTCAAACCAACAACCACATTTAATCGATACAACTCGCAATAAAATGATACATTTTCTTAGATAAACAAGATATACCTGTAATATATCAAAACAAATAGCTATTCAGAGCATTTCGTATGCATGACCGATCCGGCCAAAAGACCGGACGTTTCAGAGATATGAACTACGTACGTGGAATGCAAAAGGACATACGGATAAACAACTGCTAATATTTAGATAAGGACCTCCATGCGCAAAAGCGCGTTCAAGGAGTAGGTAATAAATGGAGTACTTGCAGACGAAGCAATTGGTTTTAGTTTTCTTTAAAATCGAGACCGAGACTCCTTTTAGTAATTTTTGCTATTCCTGATAGTTTTTGATTTGGTCATCTACGCCCACTTGAAAAATTCAACCTGTATATAAACACAAAAGTGTTATCAACAAGTCTAAATAACTTCTATACATAATTTAAAAACAGCCTGTTTACAAAAACATGCTAAAATCGTTCAACAATTATGTCAATGATGTTATAAGCAGCAGAAAAAATAAACGGTTAAAGTAGTGAGATTTCGATTGTGAAGACGTGTGAAGACTCCATTTTTTTCCCTCTCTGTGATCCCGTATGACCAACAAAGTTAAGGCTGCATGAGATAAGAGAAACCGTAAAACATACGTGCTTTCTTTGTGCTTATGTACATCAAAATGGTGAGTTTTTTGCCCATTTTGTCATAAAATTGTGCACGGTTTTAGGGGAAATTTTAAGAGTGCCGCGTAACCGCTTCGTAATGAGACTGACAGCGTTAATGACTGAGATAGGATGCAGTTGACATGTTCGCAAACATTTGGGTAAGTGGGAGGTTGGATGACCCCTTTCTTTTGTGAGTATGGGATGGAGGTACCTCAGACGTACCTACTTGATCTGTCAAGCAGTACCTACTTGATCTGTCAAGCATGGGAATCTTAGTTCAAATAGTTTTTTGATGACATGACTTCGTCAAAAAGGCAAAATTAAAAAATAGGAGAAATACCAGTGTAGATATAAAAATATGATACTAAAAATTCGGGAACCATACCATCCCTGGGAGCGGGAAAGTCCAGGTCTTTACTTATCTACTTTTCACAAAGAAGCTAGAGTGCTCACTGTCAACGGGTGACTTTTAAAACCAACTTCATTAAGTCCAGGGGTTGCAAATTTTAATATTTTATAACTTTTATATATTTTACTTGTCTTGGAAAAGTTGCAATCTCCGGAGTCGGTCTTATCAGCCGGCAATCTCGCATTTTAGTCACATCTGATTTGGCAGCCGTAGTGTCTACGTTTCTCAGCAGGTAGCCTTCTTACAAATTTAGAGAAATGTTGAATTCCCCGAGAAAATCTTGGCTCGTACAAATCTTGATAGAATTTAACTGTAGAAATTATGCCTTGACGTGTTCTTAGTTTACTGATCGAAGCGATCATCAGCCTGTTAATGCCAATTTTCACTAAGACTGGGAACCCTGGTTTGGATTTTCAACTTTCGGTGATTAGCTGAGTGTTGTGATTACAACAATGCTCACATTTAAGGATTGCATTAGGTGTCAATTATTATAGTGTTAGTGAAAACCACCAATAAAGTTGGTAACGTGTACGAATACTGTTACAAACTTAGGTATTCGTTCTAATGCAAATGTTTCGCTAAGCACACTCTAAATGCTTGTGAACAGGGACAGACATTCCCGGTATTTGTGAAAGCCCTTTATGTCGACCTTCCTAGTACCTACTACTAACTATTCTGAACATTCAACTAATAAGTTGCTACTCGCATCCCAGATTAAAATGTTACCAAAACTAAAATATGACGCTTTAAACGACAACACTAAGTACTGAAACAAAACAAAATACTTTTCGTAAAACAAATAATATTCTATGTCTAACGAAAATACTTAAATACTCAAACTAGTTCAGCTATCCGATCAACACCGACGAAAAATCGAATAGAAACGTCCATTCTGAAATTTGTCACCCAAAACGCTATTCGAGAGCGTAGACGCTCACTGAATGTAATAACAAAATTTCATAATATACGGAACGACAGGTACAGGTAGTTACAAAACTGAAATCTTCGCGGAAGCACGTAACATTTTCATAGCGCTCGCTGCAAAATTTCACGAGATAACGTCACCTACACAAATGCTAAGTTTTAAGTTTTTTGTGTCCTGTTTCGTTTGTCGACGATTTGCATAATTTGTGAACGCGACATTAAAGACTTCGCCTTATCGTTATCGGGTGACAGCAATCGGTAACTTGTGACGTTAATTTTTGTTTTAAGAAAGTTCTAACCTAACAGATGTTTTATTAAATTTTATGTTGGGATGATTTGCGACTATTTAATTAACTGCACGACAGGGTTATGCTTTTTTACGTATGTTAATGTGTTTTGATTTTTTTTTGTATTATCAAAGTACCCAAATGGCGAACGAACTGCTTGAAAAGTGACCTTCTGAGTTGCAGTCGAGATTTTTGATTTTTGGCATTTTTTAAACAGCTAATTTTTATTAGTGTTGGTAAACTTTCGTCGAAAAAAGAATTCATTACTCATTTATTAATCAATAATGTTTTAAAGTTTCACCTGAAAATACATAGTACACAACATCGTGTAACTACCGTCGATACCGCCTCCCAGGAAACAAAAGATGTCGGAACCGTAATGATTGAATGTGGCTCATAGAAAGGAGTTGGCAGCGACGCTCTGAGTTCAAGCACCAACTACGGGCGCTTAATGAAAAGCCGGTTCCAAAACAGATGTCCGACCTTTTGTTTAGAGGAAAATTGTCAAGTCTTTGTGAAAAATTAAGGCGTGGGTTGATTAGTAGATGTTAGGGGATAATTTAACAAGGTTTTT
Organism: Cerastis leucographa; assembly: GCA_963082945.1. Classification (NCBI taxonomy): domain Eukaryota; kingdom Metazoa; phylum Arthropoda; class Insecta; order Lepidoptera; family Noctuidae; genus Cerastis; species Cerastis leucographa. The sequence goes on from OY720361.1 coordinate 10,001,901, forward strand.
TTGTGGGATTATGATTTTCTATTTGAAGCTTTTATACACGCGTTACTTCAAAGTAACGCGTGTATTCAATAGAATACACGTAAAGTTACATACTTCTCTCTGAAAGCAATGAAATAACAATAGCACTAATTATTATCCTTCATTATACCGATCAAAGCATTTTTAAACTGACTTGGTCACTAAAACTATGATTACCAGTTGTTAAGAAAAGTCCAAACAAATAATAAACATGGCAAATATCCCGTTATAAGTGTTAATGTTAATTTAATAATAAAGGGTGTAAAACACCTCTTAACGAAGCCGAAAGGCACTGGTTTTCCCTGTCATTGCGATCATTTTTTTGTTCTACACCATACCTGGGAACCTTTTAGTTACGGAGATATTAGGGGTCAAAGTTTCAACTTTTTTACAAGTGTTTTTTAAATACAAGTTTTTAATGTAAGATTTTTACTTTATTTAAACACCTCCACGACCCCCGTACTATTCAATCTGTCCATCAGCATAATGTTTTGAGTGCGTTACATTAAGTTCAACCACAATACATGATTTTACACCCCTCAAAAAAAAGTTGTTTCCCAGCAATAATTTTTTCGTAAAGTTACTTAGTTTCATGTACAGAATGCTTGGTTGACGGCTTCGTGATGAGGTGATTTACACCGTGTATATTGACTACTTAGTTTTACACGCTGTGGTAGAATCCTTACGTACTCCTTCTACTTCAGCCTTGAACGTTTAAATCTGGTCATACACGCACTGGCTGGTTATAGAGGGTTTAAAGTAATCTCTCATTTAAACTAAAGTATGGTTTCAGAAACAGACCATTAGAAAGAACGCACACTATTTTAATTTTGCCTACGACAAATGTTTATTATGCTACGACCGGTAATCTTCCCTTTAAAAACAACAACGAAAAAACCAGCATCCCTAAGCATCAAGCATAACTGTCGCAATTAAATATTTAAGAAGACTGACCACAATAATTACACAGTGCGGGAAGAGCTATTATCCATAGCCTTTTTACCCTCTCCTCTCGAGTCTTTTATGTTCTTCAACGAAGATATAGTTTTAATTGGAGTCGTTTCGAAGCACGCAAAGAGTCTTTTAATTAAAATTTTAACTCTTCATGTTTAAAAAGAGTATGATGGCTCGGTATCCTACGGTATTGCTGTAACTTCCGCAACGAATATTTTTCTTTATGAATTCTTTGGATTTTTCTATGTCTGGGATAAAGTGGAGCTTAACTGGGGAAGTTATTTAAGCGTTTTTATTTTATTTTATGGGATTTGAATGGAATGTGACTCCTTTTTAGTGGCAGAGTTTACCATTTTGATAAATAACAAATCAGTGAAAAATATATGCGAACGAAAAGACCTGGGGGTTACTATGACGTCTTAAAACATTATTGTTTCATTCTTATTCCAGAGTGGGAAAGAGATGGAGCTAGACGACCTGTATAGCTGTCTCTTTCCCACTCTCGAATAAGAATGAAACAATAATGTTTTATGACGTCACAGCTTGTAAAGTTAATAATTGCGGTATATAGAAAGAAAATAAGCTATAAACAAAAGTATCAATACTTTTAAAATTGCTACGATATTTACCAACGAACATAATACATAGGTACTACGTGACATAGAAAAAAGCTTATTATTATGAGAGAGAAGCGTTTAAGTGTATGAACGTGTGATGAGTATAATATAAAGCTATCCTGCAACTCAACGTTTTATATTTTTCTCAGCTCCAATGATTGCCGTTCATACAAAAACTGTCCTGTAAGCACTTGCACAAGTACTGCAATCTTTCCAGACATTGCAGACTAGTACATAGTTAACTATCCACGTAAAATTCAGAAGACATTTCAGCGTAGAAGCGAGTAACTCTCAAACAACTTCTTGATTTATTATTTTAGGAAACTATTTGAGTATTTAGTCTAGTGGTTTGGGCGTCACTCTTATCAGGGTTTTAGCTTTACCAACTTTCACTATTAGTTGGTAAGCAATTGCTCGCTCAACCGAAAGTAATACACAACTTATTTGAGCTGTAATTATCATAATACTAAAGTTGCTCGAATCGGGAATTTTATATTGAATAGGAAGCGCGTGTGTTTGCTGAATTTTTTAATTACTGTGTTTGTTCGTTTTGCTTTAAGATTAGAGGTAGATCATAGAAACGATGGGTGGAATGTGTGAAGGATGAATGATATGGTTAGAAAGGACTTGACTGCTGAGATTACGAGTAAGAGAGAAGTATGAAATAAGAAGACAAACTGCACCGAACCCAAAAAAAAATGAGATAAGGGCAGAGGGTGCTGATGTTTGCTGGTTTTAGACCCAAAAACTTTACGATTTAAAGACTTAACTTGATTTGAATCATATTCTAGAGACTTACTTATTGAAACGCTCGTATCAATGTGGTCGACGCAGCACATCTTCGCTTCTAGAGTTACTTGAGCTATTAGACGTCATCTCAATCGCAATCGCGACTGCTAAGCACGAGGCATAATCAGTAGCAGCCACGGAGTCAGGATATATGCCCCGTTGATGGCAATAGGCTCGCCCTATATTACATAAATGAGATCGTATTATTAAAATCCTGGTAAAATTAATATACAAGGTGTTGTTTTGCATCCTTGTCAAAATTCAGGAGATTGTCACAAAAGACATAAAAAATCAATTAAAATTACGGTACCTAGTTAATTAGTAATAAACACAGATTTTTTTGGTTGTTTATGTTTGTCAGTATTTCAGAATGACCCCCTTAATGTCGTTTAGGGAATAAGAAATGATCGAATAAACGTTTGAGATTGTTTGTATGTGTGGATGCTTGGCTATAGGGTGAGAATCAGGTGGGCCGCGTTTAAAACACACGTGGTTTACACTTACCGATTTCTGGAAATTCTAAAAAAAAAAATTACCTACTCATTTTATTATTGATTCGGAACGAGAATCATTAGTATATTACCTCCTTGAATATGACGAGGATACAAAACAACACCTTGTATTATAAACTAAGGATCACCAAAAAATCTTAATAAATTTTGGCGTAGAAAAGGATCCCTCCTGCTGGATCAAAAACAAGATGTTTTTAAATTTATATCTGTTATAAGTATAGTAATAGCTCCTGCTATTCGGTACACCTCTGCCTAACCGTTCAGGGTAAGATGATGTTACGTTATGTAGACGTCTCAGACTGAGGTCATAATTTGTTTCTAGCCATATTTTTTTACACACAGTGCATCCACCGTTTCTTTGGTCATATTCATGTTCAAAACTTTTTCCAAATCAATGTTTTTTTTTTTTTTTTTTATGTGAAACGAAACGTATACGTAATAACGTACGTATACATCGTTTGATTTCCACTATAACCAAAGCAGATGGTAATTAAGATAAACATTTAGGTACGTGAAACGCAATTCCGCTACTCTAACAGAACAATTTATCCTATAAAATGGCGTCATAACACAAATTAGCAGTGTGTTTTAGCCGCGCTTAATACGCATTACGAATTTATGGAAAACCCGGATTCCCCTGGTTAGCACGCCCATAATTTTTACTACTAAACAATTTCCCGAATGAATTACGATCCTTTTAACTGACGATAATGGTACTCGTCATAAAATGTTGCTTTACGATATTATAGGAACTCGTAAAACAAACTTTGTTTACGTATAAACAGGTCTGGCCTAATTACGTTTTGCGATACTGTAACACATTATTTTCATTTCTAAAATGTTTTAAAAGTTACTTTAAATATCAGTTTTAATTAAGTAGATACGATCTTGTGACTGCGAGCAAGTTTGCGTCGTTTTGGGTCATTATTTATTTAGTAAAAGTTATGCGAGATTATTCTCGTACTATTACGGTCCGAGCCATATATTGAGTCGGAAAGTTCATATCATAACGTTACCGCAATACTTGGGAGAAGAGCCTTGTGTCAATAAAGAACATTCATAAGCTGAATTAATATATTGGCCACTCTGCAAATAGAGATTTTTTAAGTGAAAACTTCTTTAGCGGCGTTGCGCACTTTTGTGATAGGTAAAAAATGTTAAGATCGCGTTAGGTCACGTGTCCTGATCGACTATTCGTAAGACGGTTTGACATTAGGTTACACAGAAATTTGAACTTTATGACATCTGTAATTGAGTTTGGGTTTCCAAAACTGGATAATTATCTTATGCACAAACAAAACCTTCAGTTTTTCCAAAGAGGTAATATTCGTAAGACGGATTGTAATAGTCTTGAAGTGTTAAATTTTTTAGTAGTAATTTTTTAGTATAAATTGTCATGTTTGTGGACGATAGCGCAATAATTGAATATTGTATTTTACCACATAAATGATAGTAGGTACTTTTATTCTGATAACTAAAGAATTCGTGCAAAATTATTCCCTAACCATTCCAAACTATCAAAAATGCACAACGTTAATATTCAAGTTTTCACTTCTGCCGGCACTCCCAGAGTGCAACCCGTTTTTTTAAGTATTGGCCTAAGCCAAATAAGTACCTACATTATTTCAGCGGATGAAATAGTGCGGAATTATATTTTAGAGGTTGCGTGTTACAAATAACGCCGTATCCACTAATTCGTATGACTACACGTAAGTATGATCTGTTACAATATGAGCAAAAAAGGAGTAAAAGAGAAGCGTGTCGGGTGACTGGGGCGAATGGAAGAAAAAAACGTGTTGCAAAGATCTTAAGTATCATGAGACTAATGTAGGAAGATAATGTTGATGATTTAAACCATATTTAAACAACTACATATTTAGGACTGCCTCGTTGGTCCAGTGGTTACAAGTGCGACTGCCGAGCATAAGGGTTGGGCAAAGGGTTATTGGGTTTTTCAATCAGGAATTTCCCAGTTGGAGACATGGAGTCTGGATTTGTGCACGGTTGGTGGCGATATGCTCGCCCCCTATATGGGACTTAAACATAACTGGAGAAATCTGGCTGTACAATTAAGTACACCTCTGCCTAACCCTTTGGAAGTTACAGACTTAATGTTATGTTATGTTATGCGTTATTTAAACAAATTTAAATATTGTGATAACTTGATTACCAGACTTCAGTACTTCTGCCTGAGGGGCATATCTCTGCCTGATCAAGATATAAAAAAAAAACACGTGGCGAGCTCAAAACCGAGTAAATCTATTGTGACAAATAAATCGTACTAATCACACAAAGTTAACAGCTGTATTCTTCGCAGCAAACAGCAAACATGTAGAGACACTCAGTACATCTCGCGTATTTCATGTAAGCCCTTTTTTTACGGATGGGAAATCATCAAGTGAGACCTCCCGCTCTGGGGGAGCGGAAGACTTGTACTGACTAAAACCCATCCATGTTCCTTCTTAGCCCTTTGTGTTCCAGGGCTGCGGTATCTTTTTCGAACAGTCCCGCAGCCCTGGCAGGCATCGGCCCTCTCGGACCCCTTCCGAATTGCTGACAGCTCCATGAGGCGCGCGTGGAACACGAACGCGCCGTCGACATGGCCTGTCGTCATAAGACGGACGGACGACGGTAAGCTAGTGTTGTGACATCATTATTCAGTATGTTATTATGTGTCAAGCTCTAGTGATTGTCTATGATCTACATCCGTCCGGTCACCATAACTTGATCTCAACCTGTCTGCGATACTACGCACTGTCTGTATATAAAATGTAACCTGTGTCCTGTGATAATTAAACTAAGTATACCCAACGGTATCTTTCATTCCAACAACCGAACATAACATGCTGTCAGAAGTGATCACCATATTATTATATAACATGGTGTCAGAAGTGGGATTCGAACCCACGCCCTCAAAGAGGCACCATATATAACAGCTAGCACTTCGTATAAGCCCTACGTTATGCTCTGATGAGGGCTAACAAATCAATCAATCAAAAATATCGCCATCAAAAACGTATTTAGAAAACCACGCCAATCTACAACTTCACAACTTTACATCGTAACAGCACATTAAAATCTTAAGACCGTCTGCGATCACAAATTATCTAACACCATAAAATGAAACCGATGAGTTACAGCCTGCGCCTTTTTCAAGGAGCTAAACGTAAATGTTTTGCCAAAGCAGTGGCAGGTTTAATTTAATTTAATTTGGGGGAGTCGGGTTGATTATAAATTTAATTTATGTGGGCCGTGACGTCAGAGAAGGCTGCTTGTTATTCGCAGTGCGTGCAACTTATCGACTGCTTTGATGAGAGCAGACAGTGTAACAACCACAGGTTTTTTTTTTTTAAACTGATTTATTTGATACTCGCGCTTGTGTAAAAACATCGTGCCTTTTATCAGAAGATCATATCTAAAATACACAGTATCGCTATCACTTAATATCTGAATTACTAAAATCTAAAAAGATGGCCTTTCAGCTTAAATTAGATTTTAATTATTTTATTTTGGGAACATTCCATATATACAAGCATTACAATTATTTTTCGTTTTGTGTTTGAAGAACTACTCTGTTTAAAGTATTGTACCTTAATTTTCCCACAAGAATTTACTATGTGTCTTTTGTAGACTTGTCTAATACCTATGTAAATTAAGTTACTCTACTCAATATTATTAATAAAATGTGTGGGAAAATATGTCTCTAATTACAATGAAATAAATGAAGCGAAAACACTGTATTTTCACACCGCAAAATAAATAGGTACCAAGGCCATTATGATTGCCCACCTCTCAAATGTCGGGTTTAGTCCAACCTGAAATAATAGTACCAATACCTTTCATTTCACCTTTCCTGGGAATTGAACTCAGAAAGTCTAATCAAATCTAGAATAAATAAATCGAAACTAGATTTTTCTTTCCTTTTATATGTCCTGAATACTTTTAAAAGATACGGTTTTATTAGTTCTATAAACCCTTCTTATTGTTTTTATAAATAATATATTAGTTAACTTCATAACATCACGCCAATTATCCCCGAAGGGTTAGGCAGGGGCGTTTTTCGACTTTGACGTACATTTCAAAATATAGCACAGCCAGCAAATTACATTTGAAAAATTTTAAACTTTCAAATTGCCAAATAAGAGAACGTCTAAGAGAGAACGTCTCAAGTGGTCGTTTTTGAAGGACACGTCCTTACCATATTGATGACGTCACTTCAAAAGGTCAGGTGCGTAGTCCTTGTAACGGCGCGCTCCATAAAACCATGAATATGGAAAAGTGAAAGATGAATGAGAACCGTGACGAGTTGCTGAAAAGCTTTATTCTGCGGCTCGGGCTGCGGAAAACGTATATTTTTGTACAAGGAAAATATGTACTGTTTTATAAATGTATTCTTACCTAATCCTACTTCTATTTTATAGACTCGTTATTTCTTTATTCAGTTTCATTAATATTATTTACAATTTCAAATATTAAAAAAAAAAAAAAAAAAAAAAAAAAAAAAATATAGCCCACCGGCGGCATCGGGAACAGAGTCCGGGATACCGGTGGTCAGGGTTTTTGAGAGAGGAACCTCCTAACAATACTCGCCGTGTCCAGAAGTACTGCTTTCTGAATCAAGCCATAGTCCAGCTAGCTTGTTTTATAGACTCATTAATTATTATAGACAGAATATATTACAGATTTATTAAAGAGCTACCCAATAATCATAAGGACCAAATGCAACCTAATTCTGAAGGAAGTTAGTGTTTCTCAGCGGCAGCTGGTATTCCGAAATTGGGATCGCCACCAACCACATTCATGTGTAATAGGTCCATCTCTACAAACGCTTTGGGAACTAAACACGCGACGTTATATATTATGTTATATTGCACTGAATCTACGGCCGAAGCAAGTACGAAATTACATTATACATTTCCAAATGCCTGCTAAACGAATAGTTAGCTACCATATAATTTACAAATGACGCTCGCGGGAGTACATTTCAAGTTATAATTCCACACCTTTTAATACCACTCTAGTTGGTACAACTCTCGACCCATGTTTTGTTAAATTATGCTATTACATTGCTACATTATCATTAGTGAAAATTATGTTTCAGTATTATTATTATGTACCTACAAGCATCCGCCCGCGGCTTCGCCCGCGTATTTTTTGTAAAGTAAATTAACCTTTATACATTTACTTAACCTTCGCGCAAGTGCAAGCAATTTATTTATTTATTTATTTAATTAATTACAACGGTTGCTTTTACAACCAATTACAGTAACTAAGATTAACACATATACAAACAAGTAAATCAAATTAAGTAGAAACATTAACAAGAAAAAACATGACATATAAAAGAAGGTTAACAACACTTTCATAAATTCCTCTCGCAGTACTTCTGACATACCAATAAAATCTTCATCCATCCATCCGCAAACAGATCGCAAGTTAGATTAGACTCTAAGAGATCATTAAGCGCGGCCAGAGTGCGAGGAATTGGCGACTTAGCACGTGCAACAGTACGACATGAAGGCACGGCAAACAGCCTGTGCTTTCTTCCCCGGCAGTAATAGTCTGGGACAAAGAAGCGCGCCAGTGCATCAAGCAGATCCGGAGCGTCTATAGCGCCACGGAGCGTCTTACAGGCTATTATGAGCTGATCTCGAGCTCGCCTTACCTCTAGCGAGTTGTATCCGAGGCAACCCAGTAAGAATTTTGTCGGATAGAGGTAAGGATAGTAGCCGTGCTTCTGCTTATATAGGTACCTAAGGAACGCTTTTTGAACCTTTTCTAATAAAAGTGCGTAGGTACTTTCGTGTGGATTCCATACGCAAGAACTAGTTTCCAGCTTGCTACGTACGAGCGCATTAAATACAATTTTGACGGCGTGAGCGGTGCGAAAATCGCGACAATTACGGAGAACAAAACCTAGTCTCTGGTATGATTGTTTACTTACCATGGTCATATGGTCGTGGAAGGTGAGCTTTCGGTCGAATGTGACTCCCAGGTCTTTCATGGTTGTTGACTTAGTGATGGTTACATTATTTAAGTTATATTCAAAATTAACTGGGTGCCGCATTCGACCGAATGTCATAGCGTAGCATTTGGACGAGTTAAACTCCATCTTGTTGTCTACACTCCACTTGTAGATCGCGTCTATGTCTCGCTGCAGCGCTAAACTGTCACCCTCGGAGTTTATTTCAAGGTACAGCTTCAAGTCATCAGCATACAAGAGACATCTTGCATGCAGCAGAACTTGAGGAAGATCGTTGACCATAATCAGAAATAGTAAAGGCCCCAAAATTGAGCCTTGACTCACGCCGGAACGCGTGTGATAGGTACCCGATACGTACTACATACCAAGCCTAACAAACTGCTGTCGATCACGTAGATAGTCCGCAATGAAACGGAGGAGAGATGGTGCGAACCCCATTTTGCTAAGCTTCATTAGCAGCGCATCATTGTTAACCCTATCAAACGCCTTCCGGAAGTCGAAGTAAAGTACGTCCACCTGACGCCCGCGGTCCAAACTAGACGAGATATAATCTACAAGTGTTAATAGATTTGTATCAACTGATCTTTTGGTTCTGAAACCGTGCTGTTCATTACAAAGGTACTTGTTTATTTGCTCATAGATAGCATTATGGAGGATGTTCTCGAAGACCTTCGCCGGGGAGGAAAGGATTGCAATAGGGCGGTATTCTTCCACGGAACTTTTGTTTTGGTTTTTAGGGATTGGTGTAACTCTGGAAGTTTTCCACACTGTGGGATATGTACCAGTCTGCAAGGCCAAGTTAAAGATGTGACAAAGAGGGTCAATGAAAATATTTTTTAAGTCTTTAACTATGAAGGGGGGGATGTTGTCGGGGCCAATAGAACTATTAGGTTTAAGATTATTTATGCCTTTAACAATGTCTGCATGGCACAAGGGGGGTATATTTATGTAATTGCTGTTGCAGGAATGGTCAGACGTAGCGACGTGATCAGCATTAAGCTGTGGGACGTCAGGCAGAAAAACTGCCGAGAAAAATTCAGCAAAAGCCTCTGCCGCCTTAGTACCCGAAAAAGTTGAGCCCTTGTACGTTATATTCGGTTCAAACCCACCCTTGGACCGCAGGCTGGAAATGTGTGACCAGAATTGACGAGGGTTATGTTTAATTTTGTTCTCTATATTTCTCATGTAAAAGGAATACGCATCTGCAATACGAGTTTTTAAGCTAGACCTGAGGCCAGAAAATAGCAGATACGCCTTATCGCACTGTGTTAGTTTCCAATTTTTATGGAGTTGTAATTTGAGCCTTAGGTCTTGGATGATTTCGCTTGTAAACCATACAGGATAACGTCTGTTTGCTGGTTTTCCTCTGCGTTTTTTTGGCATGCATATATCAAAGAGATTATAAATAATACTATAAAACTTTAAAGTAGCCCCATTTACATCCTTACATTCCAAAACCTCCTCCCAAATGTTTTCATCACAGAACAACAAATAGAGCTGTTCGAAATCACATTTGGTGAAGTTCCAATCATTGGCACTGTCTATATTACTGGGCTCAATTGACTCTGAGCAATGATTTACTTTGACTTTTATCTCAATGTGCAGTGCCGGATGATATGCATCCAGTGGTACTATACCCTCGGTAGCAGTGACTGATGTTTCTGGTGCGCCAATGTTCTCCTGAACTAAAACAACATCTAACATACCACCATGCGAATTCTTCACAACGTTCTTCTCACTCAGACTACAAAATGACACAAAGTAACAATAATAATTCTTAACATTTAACGATACACTATTTAAATTTAAGTCACCTAGAATGATAACACAGCCTTTTAAATTATTTATAAACTCTTCAACTTTACAAAACCATCTCATGTACTCATCATCGCTTGCACTAGGTTTAATATAAACAACACATACGTGAACAGTACGTCCGCACCATGTAAAGTCAGCCCATAGGTCCTCACCACCATCCGTTTCGAGATCACGGCGGCGGCACAGAGCGATGGGCGCGCGAGCGGCGAGCATCACTCCACCGCACGGTGTTTCTCGGTCACGTCGCATCACATTCCAATCGCCGGGCGCAAGCTCCCCATCCTCAATAGAGGCATCAAGAAAGCTCTCTGTTACGGCAATCAGATTATGTTCCAGTTGTAACAAGTTCGTTCTCCACGTCGACAGTTTGGTTTTAAGACCACGGACATTTTGATATAACACATCGATGTTCTTAGACTTGTTAAGAGGCTGCTTAGGTACGAAATGTCTGGTGTGTTTGTTGGACCGTATCAGATGCCTTATGGTTTCTGTTATGTATCGGGTTCTCATAAGTAATCCATGTATTTAATCTCGCGTTCATTGGCCATACCTCAACAGAAAGGCATTTTCCATAATAGATAATGGGGACACCAATCTTGTACGACTTGTAACTTCCCCTAGCTCGCAGCTCATCGACCGTGCATGTGCCAGTAGGGCACAATTGTCGCAGATAGTCACGAATCTCATCTGCATTGGACTCCATATTCCACAAGTGCAGATATTTACGTGGTTCGACTGCTCTTAGGGTAGTAATGCTGGGCCCAGCGATACCGCATAATGACGCGGGTTTCCGGGATTTATTTTTCCTTACTTCCGTCCAGCTTTGATCGTCAGCAGAAATAGTAGAGTGAGTGCATCCGTCGGTAGGGGTGTGGCCATCGGCAGGGAAGGTGTGGTCGTCAGCAGGTGAGGCATGGTCATTGACTATAGAAGTGTGGCCGTCGGCAGGAGATGCACGCACATTCTCGCTAATCCGTTCCAAAGTTTCTGTCGTGTGCTCTTCGAGGTTGGTTGAGCTACCCTTAACGACGACAGGCTGGTTAGTAGGGCCAGATTCATTAGAGGCAGCATTTTTTGCTTTGGCCTTTTTTTGTTTTTTGGCACGCTGCTTAGTTTGTGCCAGCGTAGGAGTATTCAGTGCTTCAGATGTGAGCTGAGGCTGCTGTTGAGTGGTTATAGTGTGTGGCTCCCGACTGGCAACAAAGAGGGGTTGCTGCCGACCAACATCCACACAAGTTGCCAATAGGGCATTATTTTGCTTTAGCTGGGTGTTAAGGAGGTCAATTTGGGAAGCATATCCAGTTAACTTAAGTTCGTAATTGGTAACAAGAGATACCGCTTTGCCAAGCTGTTCTTTTAATATTTCCATCTCAAGCCGTAATTTGCTCATTTCAAATGAGATTTCCTGGAATTCAATCTGGTTTTGCGCGTTTTGCATTTCGGGAACTTTTTTCCGAAACGTGACATTCGGATCGCTATCTTGAGTTAAAGCAATGCTGTTAATGCTGTAGTTTTCACCTTTTCTTCTAGGAGAACAGACACATTCTGGGCAAATCCAGGTGGTTAGGTGCCCTCCAGTTGCGACAGTTTCGCCTTTCCTTGCTGCATAACATTCAGGGCATACCCAAGTTGCTCTTTCTTCAAGCGTTAGTTGCCGGTTATTGCACAGGTAATGGTAAACTTTAGTGCATTCATCCACTGCGCATTCAAGAAAAGCATCACCCGGTAGTAGTTCTTTGTAGCACGCAAAAAAATAAAAAATGTCAAAGTTTAATCACAATTGGATGAACGGTATGACGGTGTTTATGATACGAACTACCAAACATTAGTTTTATATATTAGACTAATTGGGCGACATGCGTTGTAATGCCTTTTTTTTAAGGAACCTTTCCTGGCTTATGTACAGTCAGTGAGCAGCATTACCTGACCCATTTGCCTCTTTTTTGCTTTGTTAGATGGGTCAGGTCATGGTGCGGGGCACTGTACAACAACTGCTCAAAATTTCATCTAAATCGGTTCTGTATTTTAGGAGTCTATAGGATACGAACAAACGAAGATACATTGATTTTAATGTATAAAGTAGGTATAGGTACTAATATAAAAATCACGAAACAAGTACCTATTAAAATTAGTACATAATATACAGGATGTTTAGTGCATCGTTTACCAAATTGAAATGGTCGACTGCGGGGGTCATCTGCTATCCTTTCAGACCAAAAACACTTCTAATGCCCTGAGGATACTTTTTTTTGTATATAGAAATTTATTGTATTCCAGTACTTTTAAATTCAAAATTAGTAACATTAGCCGTCTAGTTTTTTTTTTAATTGACTCGCAAAGTTTCGGACTTTTTTATATCTAGTAACCCCCCCCCCAGAAAAGACTCACGAGACAGATTTTACCTTATAAGATCAATATCATTTAAGCAAAAACTTTTTTTTAAATCATAATTTGGAATTTAGTATTTTGTGACTCGATTCACAATTCTAGCGAATTTAGAAAGTTGTAAAAAGATTTTTATGACATGTGGCACATCACTAGCAAGAGGATAGACTAGAGAATTTTTGACGGAGTTGCAAGATCCCGGTCACTTTTGTTTTTTTTTTATAGCCATGTAAATAGCTGTAACATGGACAGCTATAATTGAAGTCCGAAAAGTTGCGAGTTAATTTTTAAAAAAAACTAGATGGCTAATGTCACTTATTTTGAATTTAAAAGTACTGGAAATCAATACACATCTAAATAAAATTAAAATTTAGAGTCTACGACTTACACATTTTTTTTTTAAATTTGTATTTAAATGTAAAATTTGGGTATTTTTTTAATAAAACAGTAAAAAGTCAATGAAAAAAAATCTACAGGGCATGAGAAGTGTTTATATAGGGATCTGAAAGGATAGCAGAAAGCCAAATTGAAATGGTCCACTGGGGGGTCCCCCCAGTGGACCATTTCAATTTGGCAAACGATGCACCAAACACCCTGTATAATCTGTTCTTAATATTATGATATGGTTGTTATTATACAGCATGACGGTACTTTTTGTTATCGACTGTAGAAGTAGGTACCAACTATAAACACAACAGATTTTTTTTTTCATCCCTACTGACTTGACTGTTTTTCTGTGTAAGTACAGCTGAACTAATAAGTATATTACCCATCAACCTTGACTCGGTAATGCACAAGAATTTGTTAGCACTAAAATGTTCAGCAATACATCCGAAAAATATAAGTAAAACCTAAAATGCTCAAGCACAGAAAAACTGGTGCCATATCTTCATACGAGTATATTAATAATATGCAACCAAATAAATTCTCAGAAAGAATTGCACCACGGAAAAGTTATGCTAAGGAATAGTCGTAGCCAAAATTCTAACCGTACTTACATATAAGTAAATGTGGGTGGAATAAATCTCTAAAACGTTTGGCAAATACTCGTACATACGAGCTTGGTTATAGAGAGACTTTAATCACGATAATGTCTACATGTAGGTGCATTAGAAAAATTGCTTGTATCAATAGCTCTTGAGCAGAATTGCAATCTGGGACTGTGTGTGTAGGAATGACTGTGTGAATTTTGATATATGTCCCTTTTATGTTTCAGAACGTTGATGTTTTGTACGTAGTTTTGTAGCTTTAAATTTTATGTACCTACGTATATTTGTAGATAGTGTTTGGCAAACGTCTTCCTCATAATGAAGTACACAGATATAAAATTTTCATGATATCAGTCGAAAGACGTTCACTCCAAGTTTTACCACAATTTTTAAATGTTATAACTTAATTTTAAATACCTCCACGACCTCCGTATTATTCAAAGCATTCAACAACAGAGTATTTTGGATATATATGTTACATTCAGTATATTACATTAATTTTGTGCAATGCACACGCAGTAATATTTAGCCAGTTTTTTAAGTGAAACTTCTTATACGGCTTCCAACAAGTTTAACGCTTCCATTGAGGGGTAATATTTTCTAAAACTCACTAAGAGATGGCAGTATAACAAGATTTGTGACTACGTAGTTCTACTAGTAGTTTAGGCATCAAAATTTTTGTGAACCTATAATCATGAGGGGAATCGTCCACATCCAAGCCGGACAATTTTTCACCCCAAAGAAAACAGGCGTTTCGCAGCAACAATAGTAGTAGTCGATTTGCTTAGAGATACTTCGTTAGATGTACAGAATCCTTGGTCGACGGTTTTGTGAAGGCTCCGTTTACATCTTGTATTAATGTTTGCAAACAAAAAAAACACATGCATTCATAAATCCACCAAACGCATCTTCCTATTCTAAGTCCAAAATAGGCACGCACGATGAGAAATGCACAAACTACATAATTGCATTAGGTCAAAGTCAAAGTCAAATTTTTATTGCGAACTAAGTGTACAATGTTGAGGTGAATAATGATTATTTAACTTGACGATGAATTTGTATGCGTCATGCTCATAACGCGGCATTTAATTTCTGCATATTTTTTCCTTACACACAACCACAGACATCCAAGTCACAGCTAAAATTTTCTCACTAATTAAGCCACGGCTTTTTACTAAAACATTTCAAAAATGATAACGAGTTATCATTTCAGGAGAGGCACGCCATTATACCGGGTGTAAGATAGTCATCAACAGAATGGCTTTTCATTTACCAGAACAAAGAGACAAATCAAAATAAAGGGCTGTTCTGGAGTTCTTTTAACTCCAAAAATATCTTTTGTGTCAGTCAGAATTTAATTTGCAATTATAAATTCGTGCCGCCCTAAATTAAAGGTACGCAGACAATTGAATACCTACAATTAAAACTAGAATTCATTTCAGTCTAGTTGTTTTGTTTTATTTAATTAAATCTGTGAATTGATGGAATTTAAATTAACTGTGAGATTTGTTGTTTAGGTTGTCTCTTGCGTGAATTTTAAGAGAATTTCGTTAGTTGAGATTGTTTATTGGCTTTATTTTTAAATAATTTGTAACAAAAGTAAAATGTCAGATTGAAGATCTCGAGGATCGTCTATTCAGCAGTGATCGGAAAAAGGTGAGCTAAATTAAAATGCCTAAAGTTTGAAAAAAAACTCAGACAAAGTGGAGACGCCTTACGACCAAATATTTTTTCGGGATTGTTATTTTATAATTTGTCTCATTGTTGACAGTAATTTTGCTCCCTCTTAGCAATCAAATGGGGACCAAATCTACAGAAGGGATTGTTAGTTATATAATTATTAAAGCTGGTATGTAAATAACATTAGCTTCCGCGCTTACTTACATCGTTCAAGCGAAGATAAGGAGATAACCTTATTTTTAAAAATAAAATAAAAATCGTGCATACAATTTTTTTTTTTTAAGCAGTAAGAGTAAATGAATTTGATAGTTGTTTTACTGTCTTAATTTTAGTTGTACTTAAGTAATGTTCCGAAAAATAATTCGATTGAAAAATAGTACGGGAAAAAATTATATTTTTTAAGTTTTTTAAATTAACTTTGGGTACATTAGCTCACTTTTTTCCGATCACTGCTAATCAGTGTCAATGATTTATAGTGTCATGGTCTCAGTCATTTTTTCCAAGTAATATAATCGGCCTAGAACGTTCCCATTGCTGGGACTCAAGACTCCTCTCTGTGAGAAGAACAGGGCCGTAATCGGCCACGTGAACCCAGTACGGTTTGGTAGACATCACATGTGCACGATTATTTTTCTAGAGCATGATCATGAAGTTGTTCCTAACTGTTTTTAGAGCAGAAATAAACTGTCATTGTTATCTTCTCAAGAAAATGGCGCGTGGGTTACAATAACATAGAGCCAGTCAAACAAAAATACCTTCCGTGATCCCAAAATAAATTCCAATGACACCTCCACATCAGCTATGAACATGAAATTTCAGAAACACCTACACTGACCCGACCTATCTCAATTTAAAAGGCTTTGCTTTGCTATCCCTACAAAAAGCAACCGCCACGTAACGGGGGCAGCAGGCCATCTTTGCTTAAAAATTCAATATGGCTAAACGTACTTGGACTGTGGGATATATCACGTGAAAGCAATTTGAACACCTCCCGGTAGCACTAAACGTTATTTATGGTAAGCCCCCGGCACTCTGTGGATAGCCCACCACATTGAGTTTCAAAGGATTTTCGGCGGTAACTGGTTTTATTATCGGCATTGTCACATACTTATTGTGGCTCCTAATGTTCGGTCAGCTTTGATGTTAAGAAAATTATTTGTTTAACAAGCTCTAGTGTTGCAACTTCTAGTTTTATTAAGTCAAACACTTTCGAGTCATCTTTATCTGCCTAGCCTTTTCCCAACTATGTTGGGATTTTAGTCTTATAGATTTAGCTTGATTACTATTATTTTATATGGAGCGACTGCCTATCTGACCTCCACAACCCAGTTAGTACTGAATAATACTCCTAATACCCCTTGGTAAGACTAGTTGTCAGACTTACGAGCCACTGACTGTCTGTAACGACTGTCAAAGATCTACAAATGACAGCCGAGACCAACTGCTTAACGTGATTTCCGTGTCACCGAGGTAATTCGGTATGTAATGGGTGGTCACCCAGCCGCGGACCGAAGATCGATCCCAGCGGCTGTAATTTTTATGCCACGGGCTATTCGACAGACACTTTTGAGTATAGAATCAAAAATTGTTACTCTTGTGCTGAGATGTATGTATAGTGTATGGGTGCTTGCATAGAGATTTATATTTTATGCACCTGTTCCTTTGTGTGTAAGTAGGTACATTCAAAAAGTATGGGACTATTTCACGGACAATTCTTCTAAATATCAACTGAACTAGTAAAAAATCTTTAAAAATAGAATCAACCTAAAAAACAACACCAAAACAATTACGACATTTCACTTTTTCTTAACAAAACAACTTAATGAAAGCTCTAAAGCAGAGCAAAGTAAAGTAAAGTTACCAACAGTATTACGTCTTCCTAAATAAAGATAATCTCCTAAAAGTAATCATCAAATGGATACCGAAGGGAACACGGAACTCTAATTTTACACAGCGGGTTCGATCAGCTCATCCGCTTAGATAGGGAAAACTTGGCTGCCGTAACAATCCGTCCGGCAACATTAGTCAAACTCGACTTAATACTGCCCGAAATAGACTTAATGTAATCCTCTGAAATAATAATGAATTAGATTGATAGAGATGAGCTGGTGAACGTGAAATTGATACTGGTTTTCTCTATCGTCAAGAGAAGCAACGTCTAGTTCTTCGTTTGTAGTTAGGTAATGCTGAATGTAAGCTGATTCCTAAGCAGCATATCCCGTTACACGGTTCATTTCTCAGTAGGCAATGCCGAAATCTACAGTTTTGACACTAGTCTATGTCTAAGGTTCAGTCGATCCAGAACAGACAAGGTGCGGAACTTCGGAAACCGAACTTCGACATATAACGTAGTGACTATGATATCTGTCAAAGTCTGCTGTCTACAGCCAATCTGTTATCTTTAAGTACTTGTTTGTCTGAACCCTTCAGATGGAAGTGCCAAGTTAGCCCGCGAAATTCCAATATTCTTAGGTTTTTTTTAAATTTGCTGGTCACCTTAGCGCATCCTCCATAAACAAGTGTAATTCCTTTCAATATTGCCAAAAAAAAAAGCAAAAAAATCTAAAGGTTACGCACTAGCGAATCTGTGTCTTATCTTAAGTCTCGTCTAGTGGTTGTTGAAATGTTTTTTGGCACTATGTTTAGAATTGCTTTGAAACGTCGCGTATCGTTATTGCATCATTAACGGGTCTTCTTATTCTCATAAGTCTAATTGTCACTACACTATCACAAATACCTTTAAGAGAACTTCCAACTAATAGAAATTCTAGACGGATTTCTAGAATGGCATGTCGACAATTGATACACCCTGTGTCAGACTCGCATTAAGCGCTACAAAATAGATTGAAATTTCGGCTTATGGTAACAGCGTATACATTCTCAAGCGACTTAAAATAAATCCTAGATGCGATCGCGAAATAGATATGAGAAGAGACAACGTTTGTGCTACATTGAGGAATGGATTCTGGGGAATGGTTTATATCTATTCTGTTAAGAGTAGAGATTTTCCTGAACATGAATGACTTTAATGAAGATAGTAGGTAATTTCTTATCTTTCTTTAGGGTATGAACATTACGTTTAATAAACGGAGCCGGACGCTTTATGTCATCTCTTTTAGACTCATCATCTGCCAAGCCTATTCCAAAATTATCTTGGGTTCGGCTGCACGTCTAACCGGATGCAGCTGAGTACCAGTATTTTACATGAAGCGACCGCCTATCTGACCTCCACAACCCAGTAACTGGGTAATAAGATACCCCTTGGTAAGACTGAATGTAGATAGATAGATAGATAAATCATTTATTCAGTGCACACAAAAGACATAGCACAACACAAAGAATGTCAAAGTTTTGGCTTCTGACTACTCGTAACGACTGTCAAAGATCTACAAAAGACAGCAGGGACCAACGGCTTAACGTGCTTTCCGATGCACGGAGGAAACTCGGTATGTAATTATAGTCACCCATCCACGGACCAACCTCGGCAAGCGCGACTTAACCTCAAAGATCGACCCATGCGGCTGTTATTATTTAGCCACGAGGGTACTCCCTTTCTTCTCCTAAAATTGTTTGTCCGAAAATCGTTATCCATAACACGTTTGCTATAAACTTCAGTAACCATAATGTTCAAAATCCCGAAATTTTGTTTTACATAATTATCTTTAGTTCTAAAAGTATTATGTCATAATATCGAGTACTATAATAATTGAATCTCCTAATTTTACATGACCTAAAGTCATATGGCCTAAGTATTGTTTTAAATAATGTGTATTATTCCGAATGTTCATATTTTATAATATTTTTTTAGTTCTAAAACATTTCCCCAAAATTAGGTTCTAGTGACAGAAACGAATCGCTATAAATCCGACTCCACGCAATCTTGCCTGCACTACCCCTTTTTTTTTTTTTTTTTTTCCGGATGGGAAATCATCATATGACTTCTCCCGCTCTGGGCGGAGCGGGAGGGAGTGTCAGACTTGTACTGACTAAAACCCACCCATGTTCCTTCTTCGCCCTTTGTGTTCCAGGGCCGCGGTATCTCTTTCGAACAACCCGCAGCCCTGGCAGGCATCGGCCCTTTCGGACCCCTTCTGGTTTGCTGACATCTCCTTGAGGCGCGCGTGGAACACGTACGCGCCGTCGACACGGCCTGTCGTCATGAGACGGACGGACGGTGAGCTAGCCCATTACTCACCGTCCACAGGCTCGCGCCTACGGTGGCCGGGGGCCACTGGTTGCCCCCCGGCCTGCTCTACCCCTAGAGTGTAATTTAAAATCGCGTAGGCGCGGAGTGGCGAGGCGGCCCGCGAGTTGAGGAGCAGCATCGGCTTCGCCGGCCAACCTCAGCCGCGGTGGCGAGTGTTAAACCTATCTGCGACGATAAACTTGCGTGGGACCGCTGGAGCCTCGCAGCGCCGGAGCCGTGACAGAAAACATGCCTGCTGCATGTTGCATGCTTGCTTGCATGCTGCATGCTTGCTTGCATGCTGCATGCCTGCTTGCCTGCTGTATGCTTGCTTGCATGCTACATGCTTGTTTGCATGCTGCATGCTTACAAAAACCACATGTTCACAATCAACTGCTTTATTGAGTACATGTATAATAGAGAAGTTCATAGCAAAAGCGTTGTTATACAAATTTGTTCTAAGAATATTATTATTTTAAATAAATATTATGTAATTTGAATTTAGGACTTATAACTTTTATTGAAAACGGTTTTATGTCTTTTGTATATTATTGATTGTAGTATTTATGACAAACGGATTTAGGACATATTATATTTAGGGAATTCAATTTTATGGCATGTGATATTAAGTTCAGGTAAGTTATCATTCGGACAAATGATGATTAGGACAAAAACCGTTATGGCACTTTAAATTATGGATAAAAAAGTTAGGTGACCCAATAGAGAACCAGCCACGAGCTCTCTGTTATATCTCTTAGCCTAAGGAACATTATTGAATGTTCTTATCTTAGATATAAACAAATTCGTCTAAGCGGCAGCCCGGTGAGCAGGAAAGCATTTCCTAAACCAGCAATTCGTGTTTTCATAGTAATTATTTTGATTAATAATCAATATTTTGTTTTAACGTTTAGTAGGCTCATGTTTTACCATTAGCCAGTTGTAAAACTAGGAGTAAAGAGGAAGACTATTTAGGAATTTTTAAAATCAACTGCCATGTTGGTCTGGTTGTCGAAAGCGGGACAGCTGAGCATGAGGTCCTGGGTTCCAATTACCAAGTCGGGCAAAGTGCTATTGGGTTATCCCATCAGTAATTTCTCAGTTTCAGCCACAGAGTCTGGATTTATGCCCGGTGGACGGTAATAGGCTCGCTTCCTTTAACAGGGGACTTAAAAGTAACCGGAGAAATGTCGGTGTACTGTACGTTAGGTACATACAGCATTATTTAGTAGTTATCCCCCTGGCGTACTCGGTGGTACTGTAGAGGGGTTAGCACATACTGATGCTGTCTGTACACCTCTGTCTAACCCTTCGGGGATTACAGGCGTGATGTAATGTTAGTGATTTTTTTTAATCAAGTCACGAAAAAAGAAGGTCTTATTTTTATAACATCCTCCATCAAATTCCCTAACAGAAACTATGAGATTCAGCGAGCATATTCTTCACATACATCATGTAGCGCACAGTACATTCAACAGGCACATCTCAAATTCAAATCCCTTATCCACCGAGGCGTTTCTCGCGCCATAGTTTATTTGCATCTCAGTATTTCTTAGCTCCTTGAAAAAGCACGTAATGAATAAGTGAGAAGAAGGCCACGGGCGGGGTCACCAACAAAAGCTGGAATAACAAGCAAGGCTCAGCCCTTGAGACAAAAGAAAACTCTTCGACTAACGATGTACTGGCTCGCACTTGACACCCGCCAAGCGGTGCTACCATTTCGGGGATTAATTTTTAACATGTAGCTATATTTTTGCGCACGATGTTATTTTTGTTGCCTTTTCTTGGGTAGTGTTCTAGGAAATAATGGGGAGGAATTTTTGGGGTTGAGTCTGATGTTACTATTGGTAAATGAGAGTTTTTACACGTTATTTCAGGTTGTTATAATGCTTTTGGTTTTAACTATTTGAATTTGTATGGCTACGCTACGCTTGGCTGCGCTCCCGTATTGTGTCATTCATGTTCTACTGAAAATTAAAACTGGGCTCTTGAAAAAAAAATAAACAGTGCCACAATCCATTCAAACCATTCACCCAACAGACAGTAAAAAGAGGTTTGATAGAATATATACATTGTGTGTTTCTGATTTCATGAAGGCAATGTTTGTGAGTTACCTGTGTCGTGCAGCTGATTATTTCCAGTCTTACCATGTCTATGTCTGCTCGGCAGGTTTATCGTCGTCAGAGCTCGATGATGACATATGGTTTGGCATGGTAGCAATGACCTGTTGGTGGACGTCACATACGCATTGTTAGCCTAGGCCATGATACGAATTAATAACCTAATGACTTAACCTAGTACAATAAGGAGTCAATCTAACAATTCTAATGTTAAAAACATCAGTATCTAATATAGAATTCTTAAGAGTAGGTTCAATTTTCTTTCTTTTTCATTTGAGGCCATCCAATTGATATCAATAGATCAGTTGGCTCATCACCAATACCTTTTCTTCCTCCTTGCATGACATAGACAATGAAAGATTGCCAGGTTTTTTTTTATTCAGAGAATGAAAACCTCTATCACAAGCTGTCCCAGCTACAGGAAGACTTAGTCAGCAATTCTGTCACATGAGGCTATCGGCACCATAGAGAAGTCGTTGTAAATCTAGTACCGGACGCTAGCGTCGCGTCGCCTCGCGCCTCCGCCTGGCATGCGCCCAAACTAATGTTTTTACCAACTTTTCAACTAGACACGTTGTTGAGTCACAGAAGTTACTACAGTGCTTTCACAGCTTTTTTACCTTTAACTCTGCATCGCAATGATCTTTATTATTATGTGCAAAAGGTTGTCGTTATAGGTAAACATATGTGTAATATGACTACTAAGTGGAATGCATTGAGGTTGGGATGTAAATAGGCTTAATATGTATTAGGCGATTATTTTTAAGTTGTAAGTAGTTTTAGGGTTTATGAGAGGGCCTATCGCAAAACGGTGATGATCAATGCGTTCTATCCGGATCCGGATATTAGAAGGAGATGGTCCCTGAAAGGATGGAAGTCGCTAATAATACTCGTATAAGTACCTACATATAATCGGATAAAATTAGAGGTCCTTCTAGAAACTAGATGAATTGTTTATGAACAAATAATGACTAAATAAAATCATGTATGAATATTGTTTAAAGTAAGAGCTGGCTTTGTAGTTGAGGTTTTAGTACATAATAGCAGTACATGAGTTCCTGGATACTCGCCTATGTGCAGAAAAATACGTGTTACATAAGTAATGCATAAAAGAACACAATAATTCACAGCCAAAATTGCATTCGTATGCCGTGTGCCTGACGCTGTGACCAAATAAATACACGACAAAGCCGCATAAAGTAGATACAAAACGGCCGTACATTAAATTGTTCCAAAATCCCAATTACATAACGTTTGAATTCCCATTTTGGAATCCGTAGCTATTAGTTATAAGCGCACTAGTTGTGAACAAAGCATTAACATATCGTGCAACACCCGACCCATAGTACTAATTTAATTAAATAATTATATAATAGTACGTTCGTTGTTCATGTTCAAGCCCACGTTACCCACGTACAACGAGAATTACAACAATTTAATACCGAATTCATCGGTAAACAAAAGTAAAACAAATGAACGTTTCTTGAAATTGAAACACAGAAGCCAATTTCATTTGTTACACACACAAAGTTAAACCAGGAACACATTGCAATAACGTTATACTCAGTACAGGCAGAAGAAAAAGTGGTAAGAGAACGCTATCAGCCAAGAAACCGAACATATCGTGCAATAAGCGAGTGCTATAAAAACCTAGAACATTAACAACTCGACCGGGAATAAAACCGCGTTACAACAAGACAGAGTCTAGCAACACCCGTTCACAAACAATGAAAATACGCATACCTACACGCTGGTGTAAAGACGTCGATACACGATACAGAGTGTGGTTGCGTGTTTCTCATTTAGTAGTTGTTGCACAAACCACGTTTGGAACGATTTAATTTACAACTATCATGTACTTAGTGATACATTTTTGTTAGATTATTATTAGTTATATATTATATAGCACTTTAATTTAGAAGCTTTAATTAATATTGCAATATTTTATTACCAGCTGTGCTCCGCGGTTTCATCATCAGCTCGGGTCCTTTAGGTTGCAGAGTAATGTTAAATAGTGCTAAACCTTCCTTGAGGTAGAATCGCAAGGCAGGCCCGCGAAATTCAAATTTTCTTATGTTTTTTGCAATTTGCACGGAAGTGTCAGGTTGTATGTTGCTTGAAATACGATTCACGGCCGTAAAAAATACGGTTTCACAGAAATAATAACTAAAATCAATATAACCCCCTTATGTTCATTTAATCCCTTTGAATGACTTTTTCATGAAATAGTCAGTAATGGGATTACATGAACATAACATGATTGTTTTGATGGTTTTAATAATTACAATTCTGTAAATGCATGCGTATTACGGTCGCAAATCATATTTTATTCAAAATACAGTCTGAGACGAATTGCATCCACCTTAGGAATCCGGCTAGCAAATACGATTTTTTTTTTCATATCCGACTGGTAGTTCTTGAGATTAACGCGTTCAAACAAACAAATTCTTCAGCTTAATTATAAAGATATCCACTGAGACTGAAGAATATATAGAAAAAAACGACAACAACTGTCGGGCAGTAGCCTACCAGAATTAACACCCGTCTGGTCGGAAGATTCTCCCTTTTCCATGTGGGATTAAGAACACCTTTTTCTTCATACCCCTATACTGATGAAACAATCGCGATCCCAAAAAAATATTCAACTGACCCATCTAAAGCTTCAATTCTACTCGACCCTAAGTGTATATGGAATCTGATTTTGATATAACGATTACGATATTGGTCCCATGGAGAAAGTTGTTCAAATTAATGGACATCCTAAAATATGATTACCACCACACCTTCGTGAAAAGTGTCCTATGTTCGAACTGTGTACCCAGGTCTTAACAGTTAGGAAGCAAGGCGCTCATTACTGCAACAATTTGTCACGGGCGCACCGAGCGTTTCCAACTTTACACTGGCGGCGCTTCTTACCCGGCTCAGTTTGATGTGGCGAACCCGAAGTGCGTACTTGTCTAGCCTGGGCGTAGGTAGAACTATTCGAATTGAGAATTGGATACTTAAAGGAGTTTATAGTGTTGAGATAGCTGGTTTAATAAGAATAGAATAGGATTCAATAACTTTGAGCGTAGGTGTCTTGTGTTGTACTTTTACTTAGGCGCAACCTCAGGTAGGTACAATCTTCTTGAGGTTTAATTTTCTGCAATATTCGAGGGTGGACACCAGGTTAAGCAGTCACCACACGATAAAGAAGAAGACAAAGGTACAACCTGTACCAACCAATATAAGTTCTATAATCCATACTATCCATACTTCCATACTAATATTATAAATGTGAAAGTCACTCTGTTTGTTTGTATGTTTGTTTGTAACCTTTTCACGACTAAACGGCTGATCGGGTCAGAATGAAATTTGGCAAGAAGATAGATTTCAACCTGGGGAAGGACATAGGCTATATATCATCACGCTACGACCAATACGACCGGAGCAGCAATGAAAAATGTTGCGAAAACGGGGAAAATGTGACGCAGACGAAGTTGCGGGGTAGTAAACATATAATTGTGTTTGGTAGAAGGACTGACACAGTTTTTGGAGGGATTGACGGTGTCATTTGCTAGCTCAGAAAAAGATGCTCCTCAGAGAATCGTGTCGGTCATTTTTCCAAACATCCTGTAGCCGTAATCGTGTACCTAATTGGTAATGATTAAACTTAAGTAATTAATTGTGAAAATAGTAGAAACCTAAGTTTTCAACGTTGGCATTTTTTTTTTGGCTTTTTCATGTTACCTTTTTGAAACGCAAGCTAAGAACTAGTCTCGTTTTCTACAACAAAGCGGAATAAAAGAATAGATTAAAACAGTAAACTTATTGCAATACACACTCCCCTTTCTCCACGAACAATATTCCAAAAACTTTATGAAGTCTCGACGCTACAATGCAGTGATTCCGCGGTCACCGTCACCTTAAAAAAAACCCCACAAAAATCATAATTAAACTCCTTAAAAGGGGTAAACCAACAGATGTTAAGTTAAAAAATATGGTAATTGTTAAAATTAAACAAGCAATCTCATTGTGTACCAAACGGGGGCCGACTGGATGGCGTTCCGTGAAAATGGGCTATTGCCTCTAAATGTACCAAGTTTAAACAATGATTAGAATCTGGATTTATAGTAATTTGCAATGTAAATGTTAATGGAATCGGTTTATGAGCTGCTTCGAAAATATGGCCCTTATCCACTTTAGGTTATCGTTTTTTATTCGATTGAAGTTATAGATAAGATTCGGTATCGGGATGTTATCAACAGTGTCGTTCTCTGAGGTCGATTGCTCGGAGAACTAGGGCTTAGACCTAAGTAATACAATTTCGGAAGCTATTTCTGTAATACTTATTCAGTACCTCTCTGCCTATTTTGCTTTTCACTTGACTTCGAATGTCTAATAGCCGCAGCAAAATCGCGTTATATAAAGGTTATATCAAACGCTATGTATATAAACGCTATGTAGATACATAGCTATACTTTCTATCGTTCAAATAACTACTTAAGATAGAAGATGTTGAAATTAGTCATACCCTAGTGACTAACTAACCCCAATACTGTACAAAAGCACGAATGTAACAACCATTTCAAGTCCAATCGAAAAGAAAACTGTTTGTAAAAGTTACAAAGATTCCGTAAGGAGTAATAGAGCTGCTCCATTGTGTAACCACGATTCACACAACCTTTAGACGCATTCATCGAATCTGGTCCTCCTATAGATGTAAATTAGGATGAAAATTCAAAAGAGCACTTAGTTTTAAACCGGAATCGGGCCACTTCAAGTATTAATTGCTTTTCGTGGCTCATTGTTAGTCAGATCTGTGGAAGTGAGATGCAAATTACGCTAAACTTTGCAACTGCCCCACTTTTCTCTAACGGAAATGTGAAAACTTTCATGAAAAACAACGCCTGCGGAATAGAAAAGTCTGTCTACAGTTGTGAAAAAAAAGTGTTTGCCTTGTTTTTCGTTAGTTCGGCTTTGGGTGAAACAAATTGGTGAAGGATATTGTTAAACTTCTTTTTTAAGCTATTGGTTTTGGTACGGACGACATCACGCTTGTAATCCCCGAAAGGTGTGGCAGAGGTGTAATAATACTGCACCCATATTTCGCCAGTTTTGTTTTAAGTCCCATGTAATAGGGGGCGAGCCTATTGCCATCAACCGGGCACAAATCCAGACTCCGCGGCTGCCACTGAGAAGTTCCTAATGGACAAACCCAATAACACCCTTTCCCGACCTGGGAATCTAACCCAGGACTTCGTGCTCAACAGTTGCGCATGCGACCACTAAACCAACGAGGCAGTCACGGATATATTAGGTAACTAGCTGTGCCCGCGACTTCGTCCGCGTGGAATTTAAGAAGTAGCCTAAGTTACTTCTTATTACATCAGCTGTCTGCCAGTGAAAGTCCCGTCAAAATCCCCACTTTCATTTGTAGATCTTTGACAGTCGAAACAAGTAGTCAGAATCCGAAAGTCTGACATCCAGACTTACCGTAGGGTTTCGTATTACCCAGTTACTGGGTTGTGGAGGTCAGATAGGCAGTCGCTTCATGTAAAATACTGTTACTCAGCTGCATCCGGTTAGACTGGAAGCCGACCCAAACAAAGTTTGGGAAAAGTCTAAGCAGATGAGTTACTTACATTATATCAATCTTAATAAAACATTACCTTTCAGATAAACGCAAATCACATTCCCCAACTATTCCACGTTCATTTGATCCAAATTCATCCTTTAATCTCCCTCTATTTGAATGTATCTCATTATAAAACCCAAAGCCAACCATTTGTGTTACTACAAACCAGCAATTATGATGTGGTTGAATTTGAATCATTGCAAACTATTCAATTCTAAATTTAATACCATGATAATCAATTAATCATGAACATTAATTACTATTCCTGTCGATTCCAAGTTATCATTGGTTCTATACATCTATTGTAGGCTCTTGTAATGGACTTTACATTGTATTACATCTGGGGATTGCCGTGCCTCATCATCAGCTTATAATGTTACCACTGCTTGGACACATGCCTCTCTAAGAGAGGGAGTGGGCTGTGAGCCACCACGCGGGCCCAGTGTGGGCCGTGTCTCGGAAAGCACTTAAAGCTTAGATTATAAATCCTAACTTCCTAATATTATAAATGCGAAACTAAGTTTGTTTGTTACCTTTTCACGACTAAACGGCTGATCGGATCTTAATGAAATGTGGCAAGAAGATAGATTTCAACCTGAGGAAGGACATACTCTATATATCATCACGCTACGACCAATAGGAGCGGAGCAGCAATGAAAAATGTTGCGAAAACGGGGAAAATGTGACGCAGACGAAGTTGCGCGGGACAGCTAGTACTATTATAATCTATGACTTGAAGCCGGCTGTGATTTGTAGATCATCTGCATCTGGTTAGACTGGAAACCGACTCCAAAATAGTTGGGAAAGGCTAGGCAGATGATGATTAAGGTCTAAATGAAGACGAGTCTTATTTGGCTACCAATTTAAGTCTTACCTACCTGTAAGAAAGAAAAGCTAGAAAAACGTACCGTGCAACTTCTACTAGTAGTTCAAAAAAATCTACATTAATTCAGTAGGTAGATAGTCAGTGCCATGTACACTGAGCAAATTACGTATTTGCTCATTGTACACGTAAGTAAGTAAATCATAGATTTAAAAGTACTCTATGGTCATACATTAATGCTGTTCTTAATTCCTATCCAGATCTTGTAACTACCAAGAGAATTTTTTGTAATAAAATAAACAGTTGAATCAGGTGGCGTACCATGACGTCTTAAAACATTATCGTTCCATTCTTATTCCAGAGTGAAAAAGAGTCGGAGCTATACAGGTCGTCTAGCTCAATCTCTTTCCCACTCTGGAATAGGAATGGAACAATAATGTTTTAAGCGTCATAGTAACCCCCCAGTACACGTCGTGAATATTAAAGACCTTTTGCTTAATTATAGTATCTTCTTCTTTCTCTATCGTGTCGTTAGTACCTAACCTGGTGTTAAAGTTTGTATGCCGCTCGTGTGCCTCTGACCTGGCTTGACGGCATCGTCAAGAAATATCTCTCAGGCATGCTGGTTTCCTCATGATGTTTCCTTCAACGAAGCAAGTAATAATTATACAATATGCATATGAATCATTCATTTCAATTCATCAGTCTTTCATTGGTCTTGGGTTCGAACTCAAGACCGATGTCTTGGCAGTCCGACGGTCACACCACTAGGCTATCACTGCTAAGTATAAATAATATTGATGTACATATTCTAAATAAATAAAAGTAATGTTAATAACATATTCACTGAATCTACATAAATCACATAAATATACGTCACTCAAAACCCTGGAGAGCAACTGCAATAAAATAATTTATTCACATCAACCAACAGCATCACAAATATTACTCGTACGACGAGCGAATCCGATAATAATTTGAAAAATTAATCTCCAATTAAACTGGGAAAGATATTGGAAATGTAATTTACGTTATGGCACGCATTTCGTTCAACAAGAAGTTAATTAGTAAAATGCAATGGCGAGCAAACGGGAACACGATTCCAGGGTTGCTAGGGCAAGTTTCTGAATTTTCCTGCCAGTCGAATGTTTTGAAACATTTATCCTATTTAAAAAAAAAGAATTTAAATAAATCTAAAGACATTAAAACTATTAAAACCAACAAAACATTAAAACTAAAACTTACTTACTTAAAACAAATCTAAAGACATTAAAACTATTAAAACTAACAAGATATTAAAACTTTGTTTACAAAAATAGGTAAGTAAATAAATTTTTAAACCGAATTGTTGATGATTCAAAACTTTCGAATATTCGACTTCATTAATTAGTCAAAAAGACATTAACATAATCACAAACTCAATTTACATCTCTTCATTGATTTCCTTTCCCTAAAAAAATCCTCCGGAACATAGTTTTCCCCAAAATGAGGGAAAAGAGCATCCAATCTACCATCACAGGCCACTGCTTTCACGCTATGTCAGCCATTTTCCATGCGTACACTGGCTAATGAGAACGTAAATATTTCAATATGGCCGCCAGATATTTTATTGATAACTGCGTCGGTTGCATGGTTTATGTGACTTGTATGGCATGATGCGGAATTAATTGGTGGATTTTGGGAATTTCATAGCGTTCGAAGTTGACAGGTGACAGGTGATGTTGTCAGTTGTTTATTTTGTTTATTTCGATTGGGTATTGAAGTTAGGTGTAAAAATTATGACAAATGCATGCACACGAACATAGAACCTTTTCTTTTATTGAAGTCGGTCGAACTTGGATTAGAGTGGGTTTATACACACAAATTTAGGTACTTTTAGGTATTGATTCAGGAATAAAGACACGGAACTATCGAGTTTTGATTGTTGTTATATACAAGGTGTTGTTTTGCGTTCTCGTCAAATTCAAAGAGTTAATTATGCTAATGATTCTAGTCCAAAATCAATAATAAAATGGGTACGTATTTTTTTTTTTTACGGGAATCGGTAAATCTGAACCACCCGTGTTTTAAACGCGGGACGTCTGATTCTCGGCCTATAACTGCGCTACGTTTACTCGATAATTTCTTATTCCTTATACCACATTCTTTTTTCTTTTCTTTTTTACATAAACAACCTCAAAAATCAGCGTTTATTAATAATTAACTAGGTACCGTAATTTTAATTGATAATTTATGTCTTTTGTGACAACATCCTGAATTTTGACAGTTTTCAAATTATTTCCTTTATCAAGTCGGCACACAATCATGATACCTAAAAGATACGTCACTGTGTAGTCAATCTCATTCAATTTGACTATTTAAATTAATATTTTCATTGAAAAGTATCCATAGAGAAAACTATATTGACAAGAATGCGGGCTATTCAAATTCTCTAAGGTGACAAATATATTTTTACAGTGACTGTCCTATTTACAAAAAAAAAAAAAACAAGTTGTTCTGTTTGGGACTTTCTGTTATACCATTTTAATCGTTTATTCATAAATTAAAATAAAAAATGACTCGCAACAAAACAAATTGTATCATTAATTAGATTAAGTTAATTATATTTTCTAGCCCATTATAAATAAAAACGTTTTTACCAGAATTCTTCAAAAAACATTTTTCATGATGTCGTTTAGAAAAGCCTTCACATTCCTTAATAGCAAAATGTATTACTCTGTCGAAACTCGTATACTTTGTGTTTTTCGTCATCATATTTAAATAAGTACTTCTGGGACCACAAAGCTGCCACAATGTTTCAAGGAAACTCAATTTTTTGCTTTGAGTATGAATGTAAACTGTAGAGCGCTAATGTTGGCCAAGGATGACATATTTTTACTTCCTAAGTTCTTACCTAAACGCTCTTCCATGTATTGATACAGTTTTGCCATTATAATAAATCCTTCGACCGTTTTCGGTCACGGCGGCAAATCTCAGTTTAGAATAGCCCCGATGTCAAAGTCAAAGTCAAAGCATTTATTTCAATTAGACCATTACAGGCACTTTTGAAAGTCAAAAAAAAAACAAAATAAAACGCGAAGCTACAGTCCCAGTCACAAGGCATAATAACTTGTGAAAGTACTGTAGTTGCTCATTCCGTAGCGTAGATCTCTATGGAGAAGAACGGGCAAGATGGCTATTGAAAACTGAGATTTTTACTATGATTAACTCGAGAGATATTATAGTGAACAAGTGTGTGCGCAGACACAGGTGCACTCTCTCTTCACTCACTCTAATAGACCGGTGCAGCGGTGGGACGGCAATCCGATACTACCGGTGAGAGATCAGGCCAGCCAGTCAGCCAGGATCTGCCACCTTCCAAACTCCTGGCACCTACTGAGAAATTCCTAATAGAAGAAATTCCTAATAGCCCAACGCTCACCAGTCCGATTTGCCATCGCGAGTTACTGTCTGAAAAAGCTGAAAGCATAAAGTCCTTTTACACACAAGTGTGTGTGTGTTTTGACACCGACCGCGCGGAGTTGTTAGATGCCTGAATATTCAAGTCGAATAAAAAAAATTAGATACCTAAAGTATGTAGGAAAAAATTTAGATATCTACAGTTTTTCTTTAAACTGTTTAGTTTACATAATTTGCATTAAAATGTTGATATTCAATATGTAATGTTGTAAGATGAGATATGATTTAGAGAGATGATTGTAAGATGTAAAAATGTAAGATATTCAAAGGCGCTGTACAGCTTATCCTAACCCTAAGTCCCAACCTCCATTATAGCGCATTATTAAAATAAATATTTTAAAATAACGAGCAGTGAGATCGGGCTTTATCCGCCTCTTTGTGGGCCGCATCCGCATCCGTTTGTCGTATAGGAAATGTTTGGTCTTGATGCGTGTAATCATATTCTTTGTTAAAATTTGTAATGCCGTACGTTGATTATATTGGAGTGTTGAATTTGAACAGTGGGTTGGGTGTTTTATTCCCGCACAAAGCAAATAGCGATCCGGTGATGGTAGGAACTGGCTGGTCTGTGCATGGAAATTTTAGATCTATGTATAAAGGATGTAAAACACCTCATATCGAAGCCGAAAGGCACTGGTTCTCCCTGTCATTGCTATATTTTTTTTGTTCTACACCATACGATAGATATTAGGGGTCAAAGTTCCAACTTTTTGACAAATATTTTATTAAATACAAGTTTTTTATGTAAGATTTTTACTTTGAACACCTCCACGACCCCCGTACTATTCAATCCGTCCATCAGCACAATGTTTTGAGTGCGTTACATTGAGTTCTACCACAAAACATGTTTTTACACCCCCCAAAAAAAGTCGTTTCCCAGCAATAATTTTTAACTTATTTTCATCATTAGTAACTTAGTTTCATGTACAGAATGCTTAGTTGACGGCTTCGTGATGAGGTGATGATTTACACGGTGTATAAGCGTAAGCACATACCTCATCATCTTCCTGTCCTTGTCCCATGTTATTTAGGTCTAGCGCAACATGTTTTTTACCGACAGGCAAGGTCACGCTATCGTTTACCTACTTTTCTTTCCTATAATTCCTCACAAAATCCATCATAATTTATATTCATCACTCTTTTAGTCATATGGGTTTATACTTCCTTGACCTCCTCATCTTAGTCCTAAGCGTAGGACATCCTACTAAGGTCAGAAACGATTTGATCAGTTTGAAATAGTGCAAATTATTACAAACCAGCACTTCGCACGCGATAATTGTGATATAATTATAGCCTATGTTACTCGGTAAAGATTTAGCTTTTTAATGGTGACAGAATTTTTTAAAATCGGGGTAGTAGTTTTTGAGTTAAATCGTAACAAACTAACAAACAATCAAATATTTCTATAATATTAGTCTATATAATATTAGTTTAGAAAACATCAATAAAACAAAATAGGCGCAGATGGCGAAACCTTAGCTCTACTTCCCTTATAAGCTGTGGACAAATCCGCGCAAACAAATTTACGCTCTTACATAGCTTCCAATCACATACATAAATAATACATTACTTGTAGTAGGTACATTAATAATGCAAGAACACTAAAACGTTTCCGTCTCACCAGTTATAACCGTCACCCCTCTTGCATCTGACTTGCATTACCATCTAAATGTCAGGGATATTATCCCCTAGGCGTTTGATGGGGGGTCCTTATTGGCATTAAACCATAGATGGACGAACAGTGTATTGTTGCTGTGATAAATGTTAAGCTGTTATAAAACTAGTTTGTTTTGTCGAAAAACAAAGAAAAACTTGTTCACTTTTTCTAAGACTAAAATATACACGTCTCAGGGTTGAACCTCATCTATCAGCAAGGGTGCTGAGCGACAAAAAAGGACAGGAGTATAGCAAAAGCTATTTCGTGCATATATAATTACTAACTGTCCCGTGCAACTTCGTCTGCGTCACATTTTCCCCGTTTTCGCAACATTTGTCATTGCTACTCCGCTCTTTTTGGTCGTAGCGTGATGATATATAGCCTATGTCCTTCCTCAGATTAAAATCTATCTTCTTGCCAAATTTCATTAAGATACGACCAGCCGTTTAGTTGTGAAAAGGTAACAAACAAACTTACTTTCGCATTTATAATATTAGTTAGAATGAGGCGCAACCGTTATCCGTTACTTAGCACATGTTTTGCTTGAGCTTCATTCCTGTCATTGCCACACGACATTAAAAAGTGTAAACAGTAGTATGCAGAGATTAGTTTGGTATAATAGTAATTTAACCATACGAATTTCTGTATGTGTAGGCAAGACGATTCTTTAAAGTCATTGTCAAGCAATCAGAAACTTGTTTTTTTTAACGCGGCTTCTTGAATCTAACACGTCTCGGCCAAATGGACCAATACTTGGTCATTTCCCCGAATTCAATTGTCTATGGAATTCGGGCAAACGACCAAGATTTAATGAACCAGTTTGAGTACGCCCTTCTGTGGACAAACTCGTCCGGCTTCATCGTTTCTGGTACAGGTGCAACCACTCGACTTCGTTCTTCTATCAAACTACTCGTAGGGTTTTTTATTTGCTCGTATTCCATTGCGATGGCCAGTGTTATAAATGCTTCGGTGCCCGAATTCGAGTAAAGTCTACCGACCAAGTGTTATTGCGCAATAAATATTGTTTCGTTCCTACCAACTTGCAACTTACTAACCTAGTAACCATACTTGGTTTTCGATACGACCTCGTTCTGTTCCGGTAGAAAACCCTCATCAACGAATTTATCACTATGGAAACGATTTAATCAGAAACTATCATCCGTAACGATAAAGTTATAATTAGCTACAAACTTCTAATTGAAACCTCGCTAGTACGAACTGAAAGTTAATAAATTCACTCTTTGTATATGTTAACATTCAATAGTTAACCTACCTACCTAGTAAATGAACTACCAACTAAAATTTCTCATTTTAGGGTTCCGTACCCAAAGGGTCAAACGGGACCCTATTACTGAGACTTCGCTGTCCGTCCGTCCGTCCGTCTGTCACCAGGCTGTATCTCATGAACCGTAATAGTTAGCCAGTTGAAATTTCTACAGATGATGTATTTCTGTTGCCGCCACAACAACAAATACTAAAAACAGAATAAAATAAATATTTAAGGGGGCTCCCATGCAAAAAAGGGATTTTCTTGCTCGTTTTTATAAATAATGGTACAGAACCCTTCGTGCGCGAGGCCGACTCGCACTTGGCCGGTTTTTTTTTTACTTAGCATTATGCAACTTCTTAAGTCCCAAATGCTCAAGTGAAAAAGTAGTGCATTCTTATCAGCATCTAAAGGGACCAAGGGACATCGACACACAACCTTTAAAAGTAACAATGACTTCTTATGCTACAACCATTCTCACTAGTATTACC
The DNA here is from genome assembly GCA_963082945.1 of Cerastis leucographa. Lineage (NCBI taxonomy): Eukaryota > Metazoa > Arthropoda > Insecta > Lepidoptera > Noctuidae > Cerastis > Cerastis leucographa. The sequence goes on from OY720361.1 coordinate 10,037,263, forward strand.
TAGTTCTAACTGGGTTGTGGAGGTCAGGTGGCCTACCATGACATATTCTTAAAACATTATTGTTTTACTGCTTTTTCAGTGTGGGAAAGAGATAGCGCTAGACATCTTGTATAACTCCGTCTCTTTCCCACACTGGAATAAGAGTAAAACAATACTTGGTAGGCCAGCAGATAGGTAGTCGCTCCATGTAAAATACTGGTATTCAGCTGCATCTGATTAGACTGGAAGCCGACCCCAACATAGTTGGGACGTGGCTAGGCAGATGAAGATGGCAGAAGATGATGATGAAGTTTTTTATGCTTATACCTTAAAACATTCTTCACTTCTCTCTTCAATAGGGGATAATCCAATTTTTTTTTTCTTTGTCGTCGGGTAGTTTATTGAAAAGTATTGGACACGTATTTTTTCTTTTTTCACGTGGTCATAAAATTACGGAGATATATTTAGTTGAAATGGCGCATGACGTCACATGTAGGTAATTTTTATACCTACTTGTGACGTAGTGAGCCCCCACTCTCCAACTTTAATGAGTTTTTTTACGTGTCTAATATTTTTGTATTAGCTATCTGACCGACAAAATAGAATGTCGTTTTCTTTACCCAGTCCGCACCCCTATTCCATTTTGCCATCAAATAGTTCTTCAATTATGAATTTAAGTTATACGTGGAAAAATACAAGAAATATTCGTTTTGGCTAATTAGCGACTGTTTAGTCGCTAATTAGCCAAAACGAATAGGTATAAACGTCATATCATTTGTTGAACAATACGTTCACATTTTCCCCTTATCTTGCTTGTTTCTACAGAAGATAATTTTGATAAAACGTTGCTGGAGACTTACGTGAACAATCAAATGTCAGGTATATAAAAATAAGATAGCTATTTGAAATGTGGTTAGGCTCATTTCTGAGACTTTTACTGCAGAATAGTACTTTTACTTTGATTTGAAAGACTCTTCTCGATTCTTTTGGTTTCCGGGTACAGTAAATGATTTATTTTTTGGAGTTCCTTGCCCATTTGCCAAACAAAAGCCATCCTTGCGAATGCGTAACTAGAATCAAAATCTATTTCTATTCATAATTTGCTGGGCCTTATAGGCATCTCTTTGCTTTTTCCTATCATCATCATCATCATCCTCATCATTAGCCTATAATGTTCCCACTGCTGGGACACAGGCCTCCTCTTCTATGAGAGGGAGTGGGCTGTAATCCACCACGCGGGCCCAGTGCGGGTTGGTAGATGTCACATGTCTTCGAATTTTTGGTTCTAGTACATGCCGGTTTCCTCACGATGTTTTCCTTCACCGTTTTTGAGAGCAGCGATGATGAAATAAATTACACAAAGTAATGCGCCTGCCAGGGTTCGAACCCACGGCTTACTGCTCGTAAGTCGGGGCTGCCACCACTGGGCCACCGCCGCTCTCACTTCTCGCTCTTCTCGCTTTTCTATAGAAGTTAATTCACATTAAAAACGGCCTTTTAATGCCCAAACTCAAATAAATTGTGAGATGAAGTGATTGGATTATTGAACTAAAACAAGTCCCTTTTTTTCTGCTAAAATGAAGACAAATATTTTAATACTAGACGAAACCAGGAAAGTTAAACAATAGCCTAGGGCGAAAAACAAGACGAGTTGTTTTTACCCAATCCTTCTGGTATTCTTTAAATTACTTTGCGAAGGTAATTACATAGCGCTACTATATGAAGATCGCTGATGTTGCATCCGCCCCGATACAAATTATTGCCGATGCACCTATGACGTCAATCGGTTTCGCAAACTGTTGTTTGTTCAATAAATTGTAAGAATGATTATTCTATTGTCCCACTTCGACCTGGAATCATCATTCATAGGATTAATTTTGTAATATTAACTCAGTAATTAAATTAATTTAAAATCATTTCGGTTTTTTTTCAATCCTCCGATCGCAGCAAACGTAATTGGCGCAGTCGGTAGGATACTCGCGGGCAGGTTCGCGAATCGCGTTAGAGTCATCTCATATCGATAACCACGATCGCGAGTCACCCGGGCGGCTATCCAGTCACATCACGAGTATCCAGAATCTACGGACCTGCTGCAGACCAGAAGGAGAATCCAGCCATCGATTCACGGAGAGGAACCAGAAATGAGATACCTGTAAGTACACTTGAATCATTCTCGTGTTGCACCCCTTTGAATCTTAAACCTCAAGATTTACCATCCAAGGGCCTCCAGTGCGCGGGAGCCTGAATCACGACAGGCTCGCCAACGTACAGTAGATATAAATAGAGATATAACTTTAGATAGCTTAGAATTAGACAATATGACTCAAGCTCAGAATAACCCAGATACTATCTACAAGGCTCTTCGCCTTATTCCAGAGTTTGACGGCAACCCAAACATTCTTACCCGTTTCATTAAAATTTGTGATTCGTTAGCCGCGCAATATTTAAGTAATACTCCTGGCAGTGAATTTTCCAACTTATGCTTACTAAACGGGATACTTAATAAAATAACTGGGACAGCGGCATGTACTATTAACGCCAATGGAATACCAGAGAACTGGCTAGGCATTCGAACTGCCTTGATTAATAACTTCTCAGATCAGCGTGATGAAACCGCATTGTACAACGACCTCTCTTTAGCTACTCAGGGTAATAAAACGCCACAAGAATTCTATGATCATTGCCAAACGTTGTTTAGTACGATCATGACATACGTGACTTTACATGAGACTGTACCGACTACCATAGAAGCGAAACGCGACTTGTATAAGAAGGTTACCATGCAGGCATATGTTCGAGGGTTAAAAGAACCTTTAGGATCCCGTATACGTTGCATGCGCCCACCAACAATAGAAAAGGCGCTCGAGTTCGTTCAAGAGGAACTTAATGTAATGTATTTGCAGCAACGTGAGACCCCAAAAGCCCAAGCTCCTCCTAAAGTCGCTCATCCCACTCTAACACCAGTAGCGTTTACTCCACGACCTCATAACTTCCCAACACCAGTACCTAATTGGCCATTACCCATGGGCCAGCGTCCAGCGGGACCCGCACCTCAGCCTTTTAAATTCCCTGCTCCAGCACAACATCAACAGCGTATGCCAACGAACACACAAAGAATGTTCAGTGCGGCACCTCCTAACTACAACCCCCGTAGTAACATATTTAGATTAACACCCCGGAATAATGCACCTCAAGGCCCTCAGCCAATGAGTGGTGTTCAACGTTTTACTCCCAAACCTCTACCTCCAACAAATCAGCCAGCAGCCCATGATTGGAATAAGTTTGGAAATCTACCATCATCAAATTATTTTAAAACCCGAGAAATGAATATGAACGAGTGCATGACATATGACGACTCATATTACAACTATTACTGCGAACCGGTGTACAATTACTATACTGACTACAATGACAGTGTCTTTGACCCAAGTCTCGCCGCTGACTCGGCTCATTATAACGTGTCAATGAACGACCAAGTATTCGATGAATCGCAAGCGGATGTAACCAACCATTCTCAGCAGGATTTTCAGGAGGCTTCGACGTCGCAAAAACCAAAATAGAAATAAATCTCCAGACACAGAGGCAACTTCCCTATATACAAATTAGAGACCCACCTTTAAAACTTTTAATAGACACAGGAGCGAATCAATCCTTTATTAGCCCCGAAGCTGTCGAAAAATATTTCGCCGAATACCCCTTGAATTTCGACCCTTTTGAGATAACCAACATACACGCAACAAGCAGGAACGACTATTCTATAACCTTGCCGTGTTTTGCGGAGTTTAATGACGCCAAAAACATGAAGTTATTCATCTATCGGTTTCATGATTATTTCGATGGCCTCATCGGTTTAGATCTGTTAAATGATTGGGAAGCTCGCATAGATTTGAAAGAAAACATGTTAGTGACTCGATCCGCGATGAACCCTATTGTAATGTATAACTCGTGTAACGTAAATTTATACGAAGATATTATACCAGCTGGGAGTACCAAGGTTATCCGTATCCCCATTGATGTGCCAGAAGGCGACGTTTTTATTCGGGAGCAAATTCTTTGCAATTGCATAATTCATGAATGTATTACTACCGTAAACAATAATCGTGGCTACTTGGAAATCGAAAATCCGACACTAAACGATGTAATATTTTCCATCGATCGCCCAGCGCACGCGGAATTATTTAATATCGAGTGCAGTAGTACTCAACAAACATCGACACGCACTCAGGAAGTAGTATCGCGTTTAAGAACTGATCACCTAAACCCAGAGGAAAGGGCTAACCTTATAGCTCTTTGTTCCCGTTACTCGGATGTTTTTTATATTGAAGGTGAGGGACTAACTTTTACAAATAAAATAAAGCATCGAATAAGAACTACCGATGATGTTCCAGTGCACGCTAAAAGCTACCGGTATCCTTTCGTACACCGCCAAGAAGTTAGGGATCAAATAACTAAAATGCTTGATCAAGGTATCATACGACCATCAGAATCCGCATGGAGCTCGCCTATTTGGGTGGTTCCAAAAAAGATAGATGCCTCAGGAAAGCAAAAATGGCGTCTCGTTGTAGACTTCCGTAAGCTAAACGAGAAGACACTAGACGATAAGTACCCTATACCTAATATCAATGACGTTCTCGACAAATTAGGTAAATGCCACTACTTTACGACCCTGGATTTGGCAAGTGGATTCTACCAAGTGGAGATGCACCCCCAGGATGTAGAAAAGACCGCATTCAATGTAGAACACGGTCATTTTGAATTTCTCAGAATGCCGATGGGACTAAAAAATTCGCCGTCCACGTTTCAACGTGTGATGGATAATGTCCTTAGAGGACTCCAAAATGAGATATGTCTTGTCTATTTGGACGACATCATTGTTTTCAGCACATCCCTTCAGGAACATATAATTAATCTCGAAAAGGTATTCCAGAGACTCCGAGAGTCCAACTTTAAAATCCAGATGGACAAATCAGAATTCCTTAAACTTGAAACAGCTTATTTAGGTCATATCATCAGTAAAGACGGCATTAAGCCAAATCCCGATAAAATATCTGCAATTAAGAAGTATCCGATTCCAAAAACACCAAAAGAAATCAAACAATTTCTGGGCCTACTTGGTTACTATCGAAAATTTATTCCCGACTTTGCCCGAACTACAAAACCACTTACTCAATGCTTGAAAAAAGGACGAAAAATCACCCTTGACTCCGAATACGTGAATTGTTTCGAAAGATGCAAGACCCTCCTGACTAATGACCCCATCCTACAGTATCCAGACTTCAGTAAAGACTTTAACTTGACGACAGACGCTTCGAATGTAGCCATCGGCGCTGTTTTATCCCAAGGACCTATAAATTCGGACAAACCTATCTGTTATGCATCCCGAACTTTAAATGAAAGCGAGATGAACTACAGTACTATAGAGAAGGAATTACTTGCTATAGTCTGGGCTACGAAATATTTTAGACCCTACCTATTTGGACGCAAATTTAAAATTTTCACTGACCATAAGCCGTTACAATGGATGATGAATATGAAAGAACCAAATTCCCGACTGACAAGGTGGAGACTTAGACTTAGCGAATACGACTTTTCAGTTATTTATAAAAAAGGGAAATCTAATACAAATGCTGACGCCCTTTCTCGCATTGAAATTCACACGAAAGAAGCCATGTCCTTAATAGAGGAAATTGATGAACTCAACTCCTTAATGGGTAATCCATCAGAAACCATCCTCGGCAAACCAAACTCCTCAACCGAAACAGTACATACAAGCGTTGAGAACCCCATCCTAGAAATTCCCATAACTGACGAGCCATTAAATAAGTTTAACAGACAGATATGTTTCACCATTGTAAATGACGTTAAAAAACGACCTGTAGTTACTAGGCCATTTGATACCCATACACGTATAAGTATCCAGCTATCCGAATCTAATTTAGAAGAAGATGTGATCAGTGCCGTAAAAGAGTACGTTAACCCCAAGGTTAAGACAGCTATTTTAGTTAATCCACCTCTAGCAATGTATTCAATTATACCGATTATACAGGACAAATTCAAAAGTTCATCCTTAAATCTTGTTTTAGCTAAATCCGAATTGGAAAATGTCAAAGATTATCTACGACAACAGGAGATAATACGACACTATCATGACGGTAAAACTAACCATCGTGGAATTACCGAGTGTCATTTAGCCTTATCTCGTAAATATTACTGGCCAAAGATGAAGGACCAGATAACTAAATTTATAAATGAATGCACGATTTGCGGTCAGGCCAAATACGACAGAAACCCGATAAGACCCCAATTTAACATTGTACCACCGGCTACCAAGCCGTTTGAGACAGTCCACATGGATCTTTTCACTGTACAGGGCGAGAAATACGTAACATTTATCGACGTATTTACAAAGTACGGTCAAGCTTATCACCTACGTGACGGGACAGCTATTAGCATATTACAAGCTCTTTTGCAGTACTGTACCCACCATGGGGTCCCTATAACTATTATCACAGACAATGGGACTGAGTTCACAAACCAATTGTTCATGGAATTTACGAGGCTTCATAAAATCAACCATCATAGAATACTAGCTCATTCACCTAACGACAACGGAAATATCGAACGACTACACTCGACCCTTCTAGAACATCTTAGACTACTTAAGTTACAGTTTAAAGACGAACCAATAATTAATCTTGTGCCCTATGCTCTAATAGCTTATAATAGCTCTATACATAGTTTCACAAGATGTCGACCCTTTGACTTACTGACTGGTCATTTTGACCCTCGAGACTGTAAAGACATGGACCTTACACAGCATCTATTACAACAGTATACGCAAGCCCATAGAGATAAAATGAAACATGTCTATGACATCATTAACTCGACATCACTTGCTAATCGTACCGCGATAATTGAGAAAAGAAATGAAACCCGTGAACCCGAGATAGAATACGCCCCCCAACAGCAAGTATTTATAAAAAACCCTCTTGCAAGTCGACAAAAGACTGCCCCACGATTTACACAGGACACAGTTTTAGCAGACCTGCCGATCCACATTTATACCTCAAAAAAACGTGGCCCCATAGCGAAGTCAAGACTCAAGCGTGTACCTAAATCAGCAAAATTGTTACAGGATTCTACTGATAACGATGCTCCCAATGACGCGATCTCAGGAGATAAGACTTGAAAGCCTCGACGATGGACCGGGACTTCTACCCTTTAAACTCGGACAAATGAAAATTACGACTCATCATCATACCTTTATTCAGTACATACAACTAAGTAATATCGAAAATAATGTTCACTCCCTACAGACCCAACTAACGAACTGTCAAAATCAAATGACTAATGACACTTACGCACTATACGAAATTCAATTGGAATATCTTGCTAGCAAACTTGGCAATGTCTTGAAACAACTACGATCTTTAGAACCCAATAGAGCAAAAAGAGGTCTTGTAGACGGGCTAGGTTCAATAATAAAAAGCCTAACCGGGAACCTAGATCACGAGGATGCACTAAAATATAATCAGGCAATTCAAATCTTAGAACGTAACCAAAATAAATTAGTGACCGAATTCAATGAACATATTAGTATAAGTAAGGAGTGGATGTCTAAACATAATAGCATAATTACACAGATAGTACAAAACCAGAATAAAATTAACATTACCTTAGAGACTATATTACAAAGTAATGCACTAAGTGAGCATAGCTTAATAAAATATGCTCATTTTGCCCAACTACTAGAAGTTATAAGCGATAATGTAGAGGACTTAACTCAGGAATTAATCAGGATAGAAAATAGTTTAGGTTTCGTTCGCGCGAGTAGTACTCATCACTCCATGATAGACATAGAAATACTAGAGTCAATGTTAAGAAAACTTAGGACTACTTACGCCGAAGAGCAAGTTTTAGATCTGGAACTTAGAGATTATTATGATATTATAAAACCGGGATCATATTATGTAGATAAGCAGATAGTATTCGTATTTAAATTTCCAATCTTTTCTAAAAATAGTTACGATATTTATAGACTCTCTGTGGTACCTAATAAACATGCACAAGCTCTTATTCCACCCTTTCCTTTCCTTGCAACTAACGAGATGACACATGTGTACATAGAGGCTGAATGCCCGAAGTTGAAAGACTGGTACCTCTGTGAGAAAGATATTACCCACCAGATTCGCACCAAAACTGACTGCGTCCAGGAGTTAATAACCAACCAAGTTCTACAGGACTCCTGCAGGTTTACCACAATCACCTTGATGAGAGAAGCCATGGAGAAGCTCGACGACCAACATTACGTCCTATCCTTTCCTCAAGAAACGAAGATACAACTAACCTGTAACCGGAAAGACTACACATCGCTTCAGGGTAGCTACCTTGCAACGATTCCTACTGGATGTTATTTGAAAACTGAAGAGTTCACCATTGCAAACGTTTACGACGAAATTAGCGGCCAACCCTTGAAGCTAATGAAGATACCCTATGACGCCAGGAAACAGGCCACCACAGCTACCCACGTCAACCTGAACTCTATTGATCTCCAAGGACTACACAGCATCCAGGACCAACTGATGATCCAGAATCCTGTTCAACTTGAAAACGTGCACACCGACGCACTTTACCACACCACAATCCCTTTCTATGGAGTACTATTGAGTGCAAGCGTACTCGTTATAATCGCAATGATCCGGCGCTACCTGCGCAGATGTAGAAACACTATGAAAAAGAAGCAGCAACCACCAGCAGCAACCCTGGAAGAGAATGAAAGTTCTGGCGAACTTCCGGCAACATTTTCACTCAACGTGCTAAAATAGTCGCCATTCTTAGGGGGGAGGAATTACATAGCGCTACTATATGAAGATCGCTGATGTTGCATCCGCCCCGATACAAATTATTGCCGATGCACCTATGACGTCAATCGGTTTCGCAAACTGTTGTTTGTTCAATAAATTGTAAGAATGATTATTCTATTGTCCCACTTCGACCTGGAATCATCATTCATAGGATTAATTTTGTAATATTAACTCAGTAATTAAATTAATTTAAAATCATTTCGGTTTTTTTTCAATCCTCCGATCGCAGCAAACGTAATTGGCGCAGTCGGTAGGATACTCGCGGGCAGGTTCGCGAATCGCGTTAGAGTCATCTCATATCGATAACCACGATCGCGAGTCACCCGGGCGGCTATCCAGTCACATCAGGTACAACATTTCAATAGCAAATATTTTGAACAACACGTTAGTATTTTTATTTGGTACTAAGAAACTATAATAATTATGTAGAAACACGTGGAGTTAAAAAAAAAAAAGAATTAATGTGGCAAGTCCCTCGTAGGTCTAGGGGTCGTAATTGCGACTGCTGAGCATGAGTTCCGGGTTCGATTCCCGGTTCGGGTCGGTGGGGAAGCAGTCTTTTATATTGGGTTTTGCTATCAAGAATTTCTCAGAATCAGGTACGGTAAGTCGTAGGTTCGAACCCAGGCAGGCTCATTACTTTGTGTAATTAATTATTTCATCACCGCTGCTCTCAAAACGGTGAAGGAAAATATCGTGAGGAAACCGGCCATGTCCTAGAACTAAAAATTCGAAGACATGTGACATCTACCAACCCGCACTGGGCCTGCGTGGTGGATTAAAGCCCACTCCCTCTCATTGAGAGGAGGCCTGTGTCCCAGCAGTGGGAACATTGTAGGCTGATGATGATGATGATGAGGTACGGAGTCTGGATATGAGTCCGGTTGATGGCAATAAGCTCGCCCCATGTTACATGGGACTCCAACATAACTTGCGAAATGCGGTACCCACTATTACCTCTGCCTAACTCTTCGGGGATAAAAAGCGTGATGTTTTGTTATGTAGATAACTAAGGACGGATTTTCCTAAACTAATTCTTGGGATCATTTGTAAATTTTCCAAACAAAATTGTCACACGTAAATTTTATTATATTTTTTTTTTATTTTTTTTACTTACACTGAAAATAGTCTCTAGATCGACGTCGAAGTTCATCTCCACGGACAGACCTAGGCAATCATGGCTTAACCCTAAAGAGCAACCCGTGCGGATGTTATTACTTAGCCGGGAGCTCTGGGCCCGCACTCAATCTCGCTACTTCATAGGTTTCAGCAAATGATACGGCCGACTATCTTTTACTGAAACAGAAAAAGAAAATATATTGTATTCGTAATAAAAGCGACGTGTTAATACAATATTCCAATTAACACATCTAATACAAAAAGCAATATCCTGACCAAACACGAAAGCAGGCGCCTTATCAAACATAGATATTGTAGCGAAGACAAGACATCCGTATTCTGTATTTCCCTTATTAGGGAAGATTCGTATGCAGTGACGTCGTCAGCCTTATATACGTGATAAACAATAATAGTGATCATCACGCACATAAAGTGATATTCTAGTAGGTGTACTGAGTGACAAAAGTGCTCGTTTTCACGCAACTGTCTGTTTGTATATTGTGTTTTGTTGTAGACTTCTCTATTTGACTGTACCTACGATAGGATAGTGTGGATGTGAAGATAAGGTTCACCGTTATTATTTTTTCTTATTTTAAAAAATCCATTAATTTTGTTTCAGAAAAAAAGGATAACTCTTTATTTACCTTCTACCCTAAGTAAGTTTATAAAATAGGTACACTTTTCCTGTATATCCACAAAAATCAAAGACAGCATGTGTTAATTTAATAAGTAACAAATATATTCAACAGAATTGTTTTTTATTTTTATTATTCATTTATTTCAGTAACAATTTGCCATGCTGTTATGTTGTTAACATATTTGTCTAAACAATCAAAGATCGTGTTAATATAAAGAGTTAAAAAATTAAACAAAATATTTTACTTCACATAGGCCTATATGGGCACTTATAAAACGTCGACAAAAGGTGCACGGTTCGGGTTGGTCATTTGCTATGAAAAAGAACCGGCAAGAAACTCCATGGTTACTCTTTTAAAATCATTTGGTTTTACAATATTTGTATGTTACTGCGTTAGAACTTAAGTACGATTACAAATATATTCAACAGAATTGCTTCTCTTTTTTTTTACTATCAGTTTTGTCTAAACAATCAAAGATTCGATAATAAGGTCTCTTATTATTTTGAAATCACAAGGTCAAAGGTGTATTAAAACAGGGAAACATACTGTCGGGATGAGAAATATGTGTATATACGGTGTCCTGGACCAAGTTTTCAAGAATATTAAGAACATATTTAGCATCATTTTATCATTTATCCAAAAAAAGTAGCTAAGAAGCCAATACTAGTACATTAACCGACGGCACGGTTGGCGCAGATTGAGCGATCGAGTGCTGCGCCGCGAGTCGCGGGTTCGATCCCCGCACGGAACAAATATTTGTATGGCCTACAGATTGTTGTTCCGGGTTTGGCTGTTTGTTGTATGTGAGTTTATAAACGCTTGCGTTTTATTTGTTAACGCACCCACGATACAGGAGAAATTCCAAGTGTGGGGCAAAGTTTAAAAAAAAAATTGTCCGTTTCACACCTAACTTTAAAAGTAATCTACATAAGACCGAAATATATTTCAGAACGTGCATACTAATCTTTCGGCGAATCAAAACTTCCCCCCTTATCCGTCTATTCTCTTATCGTCTTATTAAAATAAATATTCTGAGACGGGGTGATATTATAGCTCATCGCTAAATCCTTGCTGGGGAGGATTCATACAACAGAATTCTACTTACAAAGAAAAATGATCGCTACTGCTTTCAATGATGTACTACTTTTTCATGGCGTCCGTTAATAATGTCACATTTCATACCTCAACAGTAACAAAAACATAAGATCACGCCTGTCATTTCCGAAGGGCCAGGCAGTGGCGTACCTAAGGTGCAGCCACATCTCGCCAGACATGTTTAGGGGCCCATTGCCATCAACCGGGCACAAATTCAGACTCCGAGTCTGCTACAGAAAAATTTCTTATGAAAAAACCCAATAAAAATTTATCCAACCCGGGCTTTGAACTCAAGACCTCATGCTTAGCAGGCTCAATTGCAAACACTAGACCAAAAAAGCAGATGACAACAATAGTTTTGAAATATATGGCAATTTGTATAATCCAATATTCAATTTTATGATACCTAGGCATTAATGCCTTAACTTTTCAAGCAAAGTATGAAATAGTAATTCATTATTAGTATAATTCCTTACCTGTCTGTCCTCAGTTCTGTTGAATGATAACGAAGCTGATAAGATACCCCCTATTTACTGAAAAATGTGTGGGTTTTATACTCCACACAATATCATCATCTGCCTAGCCTTTTCCCAAACTATATTGGGGTCGACTTCCATTCTAACCGGATGCAACTGAGTACTAGTATTTTACATGAAGCGACTGCCTATCTGACCTCCACAACCCAGTAACTGGGTAATACGATACATCCTTGGAAAGACTGCGTGTCAGACTTTTGGCTTCTGACTACTCGTAACGACTGTCAAAGATCTACAAATGATAGGTAGAACCAAACTTTCTTCCTGGTCGATGGTTTTGCTGACAAAAGTCGTGGCCGTGGCCGCGTGGAACGCAAGATCCCTAAGTTGCCTTTATGGTTGTGAAAGAGCTATAAGTTACTAGCTGACCCACGCAGTTCCCTCTATGTCTACGTTTTTGCAACATTTTTCATGGATGCTCCGCTCCTATTGGTCGTAGCGTGATGTTATATAGCCTTCCTCAATAAATAAGCTATCCAACACTGAAGTAATTTTACAATTCGAAACCGTAATTCTCGAGATTAGTGCGTCAATCAAACAAACAAACTTTTCAGCTTTATAATATCTGTATAGATGGGTTTTCCGAGGCACGGAGGAAACTCTGTATGAAATTATGGTCTCCCATCCAGGGACCAACACCGGCAAGCACGGCTTAAACTTAAAAATCGATCCGTGCAGCTGTTATTATTTAGCCACGAGCTCCTCTTCAAACAAAATAATAGTCCATTATCCTCGTTAAGTCTCCAGTAAATAAGGAATGGCAATCTCGCCAAGTACCTAATTCGTGGGTTCACATAATTATGTAATTGAAACGCCTACACACCGCCTACACTTCAGACAAGAGGAAGAAAAATTAAATGAATCGGTGAATAAAAATAGAAACGCTCCAATGTCTGATAGTAATGAAGTTAAGTCTGTACTGTACTGTGTGTACTGTGTCTGTATAAACGTGTAGATGTAGCTTAGACGTGGCTGACATATTCTTAAAGGTCAGACCAGACAGGAACAGATTGGCTTCCTATTTTACCTTTTTTAAGGAGGACATCATAATTTTATTTAAAAAACTTTGGCCTGTATTTGTTTTTTTTTTTTGTTTTAATTAAGGCCATCTGCCTCGATCGCAGACATATAATGAACGATAATAACAGATGTATGAACTTTGACGAGGCAAAAGGAGCATAGTAAGAATCATAGCATGTGGTTTCTGCCTACCCAAAGACTACTAAGCGTAAGTTTATAAATGTATTGTATCGGAGACATAATGTAAACATGTTTACAGTTAAATGGATTAGCGGTTGGTTTTGTTCTTGCAATTTTAAAAAGAAGAACACTAATTTGTCTATGCCACTCACTCACTTATTTGATTGTATTATGTTTAAATTAATTTCTTCCCAAGTGTAAGTTTGTTGTTGAACGAAGATAGATAAGAAATACAATTGTTTGTTCGTCTTGATATATATTGCGTAAAAGTGTGATATTTGTAATGGAATTTACCAAACGAATGTCAATATTTAATTTAACCTTGTCCTCGAAAGCTATAACAGAAAGGAGTGCTTTATTTCGCCATCTTATTTCATCGGGGGCGTAGCTCAGATGGTAGAGCGCTCGCTTAGCATGCGAGAGGTACCGGGATCGATACCCGGCGCCTCCAATGAATACTTTTTGTAAAAAGAGTACTTCTTTCTGCCCACTTTTTAATTCAACTAAACTATAACAATTCAACAGCTACGTACATTTATTTGTCTGGTCATGAGCGGATAAACAATATTATACAAAGCTTTTTTGTTTTTATCCTTAGGTTATATAGAGAAAAACACGGAAATATTAAATATAAATAATTTTAATAACGATAACAATATAACTCTCTGTACAGAAAATACAAATAAACATTAGAAAAAAATATTAAGAAAATGCAGGTATTCCAGTGATAGCTCTGCCTAATATCAATGCATGAATATCATGTGTTCCTTCATAAGTATTGACTGCCTCTAGATTCATCACATGCCTTATAATATGATACTCATCAGACACACCGTTACCTCCAAGCATATCCCTCGCATTTCTAGCTATTTCCAAAGCTTTTCCACAGTTATTTCTTTTTAATAAGGAAATCATTTCAGGAGCTGCCTTATCTTCATCCTTCAGTCGGCCAACCCTCAAACAACCCTGGAACCCAAGGGCTATCTCCGTCATCATGTCAGCCATTTTCTTCTGTATAATCTGGTTGGCTGCGAGAGGTCTCCCAAATTGTTTCCTATCTAATGTGTACTGACGGGCGATCCGCAAACATGTTTCAGCGGCACCGAGAGCGCCCCAAGCGATCCCATATCGCGCGTTATTGAGACATCCGAACGGCCCCTTCAGGCCCACTACGTTGGGCAATAAATTGTCCTCCGGTATAGCCACTTCGTCGAGCAATATCATGCCCGTTGCCGACGCTCGCAAAGAAAATTTGCCATTGATTTTAGGAGTATCGAGGCCCTTTTTGACTTGCGACCGCTCAACAATGAAACCTCTGACTTTGTCTTCTTCGTTTTTAGCCCACACGACCAGTATGTCTGCGATGGGTGAGTTAGTTATCCACGTCTTTGAACCGGATAGAACGTAGGTTTTATTCTTAGCGTCGTATTTAGCTCTTGTGACTAGACCACCAGCATCACTGCCGAAATTAGGCTCGGTCAAACCGAAACATCCTACTAATTCTCCTGTCGCCATCCTCGGTAAGTACTTCTGTTTTTGTTCCTCAGATCCATACATGTAAATTGAGCCCATAGCCAAGCTGCTTTGCACACTCATTGCGGATCTGTAAGCTGAGTCAACTCCATCTAGCTCTCTAGTCATCAATCCATATGTAACCGAAGACACACCGGCGCAGCCATACCCTTTAATAGTGCATCCAAGTGCTCCTAATTCTCCCAGCTCCTTGTAAATTGTTCTATCAAAGACTTCATTTCTGTTCGCTTCGATTATTCTCGGCAATAGTTTCTCGTTGCAATAAGCTCTGAACGAGTCCCTTATCGCCTTTTCGTCGTCATGTAATTGTCCATCTAAATTCAGGGGATCCTCCCAGTTGAACGTAACTTTTGCGTTTTTTGAGCTTGTGGTGGACAATGCTCTTATGTTGGCACTGTTTTTACAGAGAGACAACAATTTAGTGGACACTGACACTGCCATTGCGACCGGTTTCACTGCTCGACACAAATACAGTGGCTCGACACTCACAATCAGTTGTTTACTGTTTCTTGTTTATCACTAATCTAGGACACTGACGCTTTGTATTACGTTTTGTTTTGTTGGAACTTTGTATATTAAATGATATTTAATGATATGAACGAGATTATTTGCCACTAACTTTTACATTTAGACTATTGTTAAAGAATTATTCGAAATCATAACCTCTCTAATGACCTAGAGAAGACGAATTGTTAAAATAGCGTTCCGTTCCGCTGCTATCTTCATATCGTTGAACTTTACGTCACTCTGTGTTTGCTTCGCGCAACTCATGCGCATGAGTGAGTCGGTTATCTAATTTCCATGCGAGAATTTGTGGGCGTGTCCGTATCATTCCCGACCTTATTTTGAAGAAGTTAAGATTCGTTTTAGCTGGTATAACAGAGTAGAATAAATATTATTTCAATTTGATTTGTTTGTTATTTGTCTTAATTTTTATCAAGTTAAAAACATAATGATAAAGTCTATTTGGTGATAAAAGTACCTACAGGTGTAATACAAATATTCGTATTCGCTGAATAAATATCTAGAAGGTGAAATCAAACGAAACTACTATCTTTTCACTTTTATAATCTTTTATCTTTGGATTGGCTTACTTACAGTAAATTAATTTTACAATTTAAATGACCTACAATTTCGTAACATTTTAATCAAACCACAATAAGACTTCCAAATTGGTTATCTTACGCTAAACACGACAAAGAACATGACCTATGACAATTCCAGAAAGTATTATGATGCAATTTGAGACCTATGAATGCAACTTACAACTCATTTTCCTAACCACCATCAAATTTAGTCGTGTCGTGGCTATCAAATTTAGCATAGAGCATAAAATACTGAATTTTAAATAAACTGGTGCGGTACTAAGACCTCTTGAAGCAGTTGTCATTCCAGTAGGAGAAAGAAACGGAGCTATAGAGGACATCTAGCGCCATCTCTTTCCCACTCTAGAATAAGATTTAAACAATACTGCTTAAGACGTCATGATAGTCCACCTGGTAATTTTTCTCTTTGAAAGCAGACCTAGCCTTGAGTATTCATTTTAAACTGCATACAAAAATGTGGACAGACTAAGTAAAAGTTTAATTCCCAGCAAAAATACAAAGGAACTTCTGCCTAAGCAGGAGTCTAGCTTAAACAACATTGCAGTAAGGTGCAGTTATTACATACTTAGGAGCTACTTCTCAAAGAGCTACAGAGAGATCCTTGGCGGGAGCAATAACGTAATTATACATCTTAGCAACTAATTATACTCTTTTCTACGGAGTTATAATTTTTAACCTTCCAATGTGATAAGAACGCAGAATATTATTAGTTCCATGGATAAGAAAAAGCGGAATGAATTATTGTTTTTCCAGCTTTTCTAGTGTATCAAGTACCTTGATACCAGTTGATATTTTCTGCTACTGTTTGCTATTCACTACAGCAAACTATCGAGATTATAACGATGCGCAAAAAACAGTACTGCAGCTTGCTCTTAAAAATAATGAGAGCAATACATAGATAGACTATTCGTCAGATAAATGACAGGCGTAAGATATTTGACACGTACCCTAATTCTATTCTATTTTTTTTCCAGATTCATGAAACCTGTGTACAAACATAACACCTTGCCCGTAATCCCAGAAAGGTTGGTCACTGGTTAAATTGGTTATATTAGGTCCATGTACCTAATAGGGGACGGGCCAGATTTAAAATGAAGAATAACCAGACACCAGACTAAAGAACTAGGCAGAATATTCAGTACTTTTTTCCAAAATTCATAACATACGTGTATTAAATTTTAGGTTCCAATTTAACATATACCATGCGGTTCAATGAAGGTATTAAAATTATAAGACAAGTACATAATACACCGTCTTTAACAATATACTTTGGCAACATCCCTGTTAATCCGTCCATCTAATCTGATCGTGCTTGTTTTAGCATTAGCTTCACCACATTAGATCAACGGGCTCGGATCTGAGCCCACGACCTCCGAATCGATAGGCTCGTATTGTTTCAAATTGATTACTTTTGTACGGTCATTCGAAAGCTAGGTTTTGTTGAAGTGTAAATAAAATATTTTGAAAGAGGCTTACTAAACTAATTATCTAAAGTAGGCACAGGACCGTGGGTACCACAAGAAAAGTGAAAAAGGAGGCCTATCCCCAGAAGTGGGTAAATTCAGGTTTCGGATGATGATGGTCACGATGAGGCACTTAGCATACTTACGTTAGATTTTGACTTCAAACTTCTTTTCCTTTTTTTCGTGTCGATTGACCACATCTACTTTCATTGTCAGCTCAACTTGTATTCAACCAGCTTACAAGCTGGAGCTCTGGCATTTTCCTCGTTCAAGTCCTGTAGTGTGCAGGTGATTGCACAGAATGGGCAGGAGAGAAGATGAAGCATGTCCTCTCAGGGGGCTGTACTCTGGTATTATGTTTGAGAAGGCTAGGAGATTTCCAGATTTTACTTGAATAGGAACTATAGATTTCTATAAGGTTTCTAGCCGAAACACGTAAAGCCTTAGTTTGACTAATTATGATAACACGACTACGCTTGCAATTATGAGAAAACGTTACTCAAAAACAAACTATACTTTGTTCTAAAAAGCTACAAGAACTAGCTTTCATCCTCTGTCATTTGTTAGAACAGATAAATCTAACCAAAGCAATCGCACCACTGTGCACTGTTCCTCATTAAAAAATGTACAAAAATTAGAAACACCACATAGCGGGACCGTATGCGGACAGTGTGTCCATTTGTTAACGCCCTAGGACAAAAAGCACAGTGTTATGAATGCGAAAAACGTTGCAGCACACAAACTACAATGTTTTTTCAAGTTTTTCTTTGCGTAGACGACTGAAATATTTAATTTTAACTAGCTTACAGACGTGCCACGTAATTTATTTTATTACCTTTTTCAGTTATACGGGTATTGTGCTATTTTTGTGAAGAATATTTTAGTGTTTTTGGCGGCACAGGCACACAGCGCCAACCTAACATCAATTTTTTAAAAGCAACTGTGAATGCATCTAACAATGTTCACGATCCGTGCTCCCATATCTTTCATGTAACAGCCGGTTTAGGTTTTGGCGATATCGGCATCCATCAAGGTACCTAAGTACCCCGCCTTGTCTCCAACATTAATTCTCCTGTCACCGACATACAGCCGGCGCCATTCGCTGCTTCTTTTGACAAATACGTAGTCACAATGTCCTCAACCAGATCTAAACACAAATAGAAAACATTTGAAATAGAAAATGGATCTTCCATTCAAATAGAAAACGACATGGAATAATATTTTAGTCTGAAATACATTGACGTACGCAACACCAAACAAAGAGTATCATAACAATGTAAAAGGTATTTATCTAGATACACCGGTCGCCTTATATCATGCGATTTCCTCAACAATGAGGATGCTCGTAAAGCAGGGGGATGAATCTTCTATAAATTATTCACTCTCTATTTGCATGACAAACGACGGGAGAGCAAGGAAGGTCTTAGACCTTTAATGGCACCTCTTCGGCCCTTGTTAACTGTATTTGAACCACTCCATCCCTTAACACTTCTAGGGACACTCTTTAATGGGCCAGTGATTTTTCCCAGTCATATGCAAATGTCAGATTAGCATACATAATATTCGGTGCTCCTATTTTAGCAGACGAAAATGTAGATAATATTAAAAACGCAAATTTTCGTCGTGACTTGGTTATTGCAACAGGCTTTTGTGTTGGCGCTTCTAATTTAAAGCAGGCCGAGCTGAGTAATCTTGACGTTTTAATGAAGCTATTTAGTTATTTAAATCGTTTACCTACTTTAGTAACCAAAACAAGCCATAAAATTAGATAAAGGAGAAGATAAATCAAGGGAAAACGACGTTAAGTACGGCGGAATATTTTTAGAAGGTTTGAAATATTAAATGAAAATGGTATTTCTGACAATGTCTTCGACAACTGCATAATATAAAGTGCCAGTTGAAGCGACGTTTCAAAATTAGAGTCCCAGGAATATCTTCACAAACATAAATGGAATAGTCGTGTAGTTCGAGAGCCTAGAAATACGAGATAATCTCGGTAGGTACCATCTAAGCCGTAGTATGAAATTGGTTTCACTGTTGGCGTAAAGCGATTTAAAAATAGAAAAGCTAAAATATCAAAGGAGTTCCCAGGCGGGAAATAGTTTTGAGCTGTATATGGATATATTTGTGGTTCGTACGTTCTAGTTAACATGTTTAGTGCCGACATTTTATTTTACTGATCTTAACAGTACAGAAATTGATCGCCTCTTGAATCTGCCTAGTCTTTTCCCAACCCAGATAGTACTGGGTAATACGATATCCTTTGGTAAGATTAGTTGTCAGACTTTCGGGCCACTGACGACCTGTAACGACTGTCAAAGATCTACAAATGACATACAAATGATCTACAAATGACCGGGACGTTAAGCCGTTGGGTTTAATGTGCTTTTCGAGGCACGGACGAAACTCGTTATGGGTGTTCTCCCATCACGAACTAACCTAGGCAAACGCGGCATAACCTGAAGGTCGACGCGAGTGCCTGGCAATGTTTAAACACGTGCTCCATCCCCGCTTCGTGAATATCTTGGGCAATCTTTTCATCATCATCAGCCCATAATGTTCCCACTGCTAGGACACAGGCCTCCTCTCTATGAGAGGGAGTGGGCTGTAATCCACCACGGGGGCCCAGTGCTGGTTGGTAGATGTCACATGTCTTCGAATTTTTAGTTCTAGGACATGCCGGTTTCCTCACGATATTTTTCTCCACCGTTTTTGAGGGCAGCGGTGATGAAATAAATTACACAAAGTAATGCGCCTGCGTGGGTTCGAACCCACGGCTTACTGCTCGTAAGTCGGGACTGCCACGACTGGACCACCGCTGCTCTCTCAATCAATTCTCTCTGGCAATCTTTTAGAGTATGCCTAATAAAATACTGATTAACAATTTTTTTTTATTTTAAATATGCTTTTATAATGGTTATGCTTATGCTTTTATAAAGTTAAACAATAGCCTAGGGCGAAAAACAAGACGAGTTGTTTTTACCCAATCCTTCTGGTATTCTTAAAATTACTTTGCGAAGGTACAACATTTCTGTTAGATAGGTGGACACGGAAACGAGTGAAACACAAGGCTGCTAGTAACGCACTGACGTATATTCGTCTGAGTACTTATTGCGTGGCGCAGCACGCACACATATATAACAATTCCTCCCCTTTTAGTTAGGAGTCACAACCAACAATTAAACTTCAACTGTGGGATGATTCTAAGGTTTCGCTTTGACTGACGATAGTAGGGTCATCCCCATTAGAGGTTTCGTAGAACTCGTCATTATCGTCTGAAGAAACGGGGCGTCGAACTCCTCTGCTAGTCGTCACCCAGGATGGCGGCGACTCCACCATCTCCTCCCGCGGTGTTGCAGATCCAGTCTCATTAATAGAGAGCGTAGGTGGGGACGACGACGTTATGTCTCGTGAGGTTACATTTCCCTCAAGAGCTGTCATTAATGGCGTAACATCCCACAGTTGTGTATAGTCTTTTTTATGTTTACAATGAATAATTTGATTTTTATGTTTTTTTATTTCCACTGATGTTACACTGTCTTTAATGAGATACAAACGTTTACCTATGTTTTTTATTATTATTCCTTTACACCAAGTGTATTTATCTTTATTACTGTAACGTTTATACAATACATTTTGCCCGGGTAGAAACATTACATCTTTTCCTCCGCGTGCTTTAACTTGCGAGCACTGTTTGTCACTGACAGAGTTAGCCAACGAGGTAGACGAGTGCGATGTGGTTGAGGGGTGCATTATGTCTAATCGAGATCTTAGTTTACGCCCAAATACTAATTGAGCCGGTGACGTGTTTGTTGTTGAATGTACGGAGTTGCGGTAGTCGAACAAATATTTTTGTAGTTTTAGTTTACTATCCGTTATATTTTTTGAATTTATAATACTCGACTTAATACCCTTTTTTACGACCTTTACTATTATTTCAGCTTGGCCATTGCTAGCTGGGTGATATGGCGGTGACGTCACATGGGTAATGCCATTCAAAGCACAAACGTGTTTAAAATCTTGTGAACAAAAAGCCGTGCCATTATCAGTCACTAATAATTTTGGTAATCCGTACCTTGACATGAACTCGTACAATTTTTCGGTAAGCGCCGCTGACGTGCAAGATTTCATTTCGTATGCTTCAATCCATTTCGAGTATGCGTCCACAATAACTAAAAACATGCGCCCGTTTAAAGGGCCTAGAAAATCGAGGTGAATTCTGTCAAAGGGATGTTTGGGATATGGCCAGGGCGACAAGGATGCCCGCGGCGGCGAGGGTCGCAACTGTATACACGTTTCACATGTACTTATCATTTTTTCTAGTGCTTCGTCAATTCCCGGGAACCACAACCGGGAGCGGGCCTCTGCCTTGGTTTTCACTATGCCCAAATGTGACGTGTGTAGCTCACCGAGAACACGTTGACGCAATGATTCCGGTATTACTGCCTTATGGCCCCTCATTAAACATCCATTTTCATATGCTAACTGATTTTTGCATAAGAAAAATGGTTTCATTAGATCATTGTCATTTTTCTTAGGCCAACCATTTAACACGTAATTAATAACTCTCTTCAGTATTGCATCTTTTGACGTCTCGTTCCTTAAATCCTGCACTGTTATCGGCAGCGCACCGTGTGTAACAAAATTTATATAAGCAGCGCGATCACTCGGTGGCTCGTCGCCGTCGACCGCCTGGCGTCCGCTCGCGCTCGCGCACGGATGTGGCTCGCTAGCCCGCGATAAATAGTCTGCACAGTTATCTTTACTTTTTACATATTCTATGACATAATTGTAAGCACTTAGAAACAAGGCATACCTTTGTAATCGGTTCGCCGATATTTCTGGCACTCCTTTGTTTGGTTCAAAAATAGACAGTAATGGTTTGTGGTCTGAACGCAATATAAACGGTGTGGACCTTCCATACAAATACTGGTGGAAACGGCGGACACCAAATATTATCGCCGTTGCCTCTTTTTGTATTTGTGAGTATTTTTTTTCCGCGCTCGTTAGTGTCCGCGATGCATAAGCAACTGGTTTCTCAAGCTGATCGCTATCTATTTGTGATAATACCGCCCCGAGCCCGCTAGGAGAAGCATCTACTGTTAATATGATTTTTTTGTCAGGATTAAAATGAGTTAGAGTTTGATCTGATGTTAATCTTCTTTTTATTTCCAGAAATGCTTCGTTTTCATTTGTTGACCAGTGCCATTTCGATCCCTTTTTTAATAATTCATATAATGGTGACAGAACAGTCGATGCGTCTGCCACAAAACATCTATAGTAGTTGATTAGACCTAAAAATGATTGTAACTGCGTTACGTTAGTTGGAATCGGCGCATGCGCGATGGCTTTAATTTTTTCTGGGGATTTTTTCAATCCGTCCTTATTAATTACGTAACCTAGATAGCTTACTTCTTCTTTAAAGTATTCACATTTATCTTTCCTTAATATGAGCCCTGCATCTTGTATACGCTGTAATACCTGATGCAGCCTAGCCATGTGTTCGGACCTAGTACCCGCCGTTATTAACACGTCATCCAACAGGCAGAGCACGCCGCTGATGCCCGCCAGCAGCCCCTCCATGACTCGCTGGAATATAGCTGGCGCGGGGGCGAGACCGAATACTAGTCTTGTATACGCAAATAAGCCGCGATGTGTATTAATGCATGTATACATTTGTGACGCCTCATTCAAAACTAATTGGTTGTATGCCATAGATAAATCCAGTTTCGTGAAGTGCTGCCCACCATGAAGTTTCGCAAATAACTCATTTATCGTGGGCAGCGGGTACTTGTCAACCACTAACTGTTTATTAATAGTGACTGAATAATCTACGCACAGACGTACTGACCCGTCACGTTTCAGAACAGGTACAATTGGAGACGCATACTCGGAATGGTCGACTGGTCTTAAAACACCTAGCTCGACCAGTCGATCGATTTCTTTGTCTATTTTATCTTTAAGTGCGAACGGCACGGCTAGGCGGCTCTCGCCTTCATAAATATCGGCTTAGCATTGTCTTTTAGTACAAGATTTACTTCATATTTTTTAAACCGGCCTAATTTGCCTGAAAAAAATTCTGGATATAGTTTATCCAAGGAATCTATGTCGTCAGTGGACTGAACATGGCAATTATATATTGGTGACAATTGTAACTTAAATGTTGCTATAAAATCGCGGCCTAGAAGTGAAAGTTCCGATCCCATCCTCGTCGCCAATGTAAGATAGGTGGACACGGGAACGAGTGAAACACAAGGCTGCTAGTAACGCACTGACGTATATTCGTCTGAGTACTTATTGCGTGGCGCAGCACGCACACATATATAACAATTTCAATAGCAAATATTTTGAACAACACGTTAGTATTTTTATTTGGTACTAAGAACCTATAATAATTATGTAGAAACACGTGGAGTTAAAAAAAAAAGCGAATTAATGTGGCAAGTCCCTCGTAGGTCTAGGGGTCGTTATTGCGACTTTTATTTTAAACATGCTTTTATAATGGTTCATCGATCACTTTTCCGGTTGCTCTAGTCGTTAGTCGTACATATTGATTATAAAGTAAACAAATAAATATAAGGCTTCATAATGTTGGTATACGATCATCAAACTTTCATTAAATTGTATTCACCCCTTACTTAAAACCCTTTTTCGAAGCTTCACAGTTTTGAGAGTAAATGTGCGTAGTTATAATTAGTTTTGTTTTGACCCACTCACAGATGTGAAAATATTAATGAGTTTGGAACCTATTGAAACGATTCAGTTATAAATATAATGGAAATATATAACTTTTGAGCTAAGAAAATATCATTGGCGAAGCATGATACTTCTTTTTTACTCGTCATCTAATTAGACACGTCCTTTCTTGCCATATCATCCTTCACACAGTCCATTCATCGTTTCTTTGCTAAGAAAATATGTTTTTCATGATTCTATTTTGTCAGTATTTGACATAAAGTTTACGGTTTAAGTCTGAACGGACCAAAACAAATGGACCGCGTACCATTCGACCGTAAACAAATATTTGTCCACGTTCGAAAGGCCCGAAGTACAATCGAGTGCAAAATTTAAAAAGGTGAAATAAAAGGTGTATTCCCGCTAATGCCACAATTAAAAGTAAATGTTACTATAACTTTCAATTTCCTTGGAATACTCATTGTTCTTGTTTTTCTTTTGTGCTGTAATTATTCTCCAGAGCTTACGAAAAAATAAAACTGAACTTTCTTTTAGTAGTGATAGTTGAATTTTGCAATTAGTACGCATGTGGTTTTCTTGGCTTTTTGATGGGGTACTGTAACTGCTGTCACTTTAATTCAATAATGTCATTGAGTCCCTATTACTAAATAATGTTATTGATTATCTGTTACTTTTACATAAAACGTTTGTGATCAATGTAATCATGTAGGATACTGCTAAAAATTAAATCCTCAATTCGACACCTCGGTCGGGCAAAGTGATACTGGATGACCAATGAAATCCTGAAATTCTAAATTAAATAATGTTGGCTCGAAAAGATCCCTTGCTGTAATTTATCACCAATAATATACAAACGCTAAAATGGCGACCACGCCCCGTCGGATCCGTTATATCGTAAGAGATTAATGTAATCTGTTATAATTAGGCTTCACCCAGCGATTGCCTCCCTGGAGCCAAGGCTTTAATTGATTAATTTCCTATGAAAAGATCCGAAGTACCTCCGCTGGTTACCGCGTTTTGATTTTAAAAGGAAATCAGGTTATATTGAGCTTATTTTAGGCTCGTAAAGTAAAGGTCGTTATGGTAATTTTTGGAAAATAAATACTTAGTAGGTATTTTTTTAAATTTAAATAGCAATTATCTACCCACCAGTTTTTGTCATCAGCATTCTCTGTCCCATACGGTCCGCTGGCGGGTCTTAACTTTTTGAGTATGGAACACCACCTGCGTGGAATAAATTCGGCAGGCCATACGGTGGCAGGTTCACTGGTCGTTATAGCTTTGACACCGCGGCTTGTACGGATGGTATTAAGGGTGTCTGCAGCTGCCGGCGGCAAGCATTGCTTGCTGGAGTTGAAAATTCTATCATATGGGAGGCAGTGTGAGTGATACTGTAACCACGTAGTTTCTAACCAGTTCTTCTCCATAGGTAACGACCAACCCGAACCGTGCATCTTTTGTCGACGATTTGTAAGTGCCCATGTATGATATGTAAAATAAAATCTTTTGATTTTTATTTAATTTGATATTCATATTCCAATCCAGAGGTTTAGTCACGATTATTTAATTAAAAATGTGTTTTAAGACTAGATGAAGTCTGTGTTTCTTGGCAGACTACTCTGAGAATAAACATTGTAATAATCCCAGAGGTGTAAAGGTAGAACTAATGGTATTTATTCAATTGCTATCACAATATTCCCGTCTCAATCAAAACTTCAAACAATTCGAAACAAACTGTCAACGAAACGAAAAACTTTAAATTCGGTAGTATTAATGCCTGTATTAACAATGTTCTATAAAATACAAAAGGGACAGGAGTTTGCTTCAGTCCGCCCTTTATTCTTACATCGTAATTTCCAGCTCCCGAACTCAAAACTCGGAACAAATTAATGCTAAAACAAATTTCAATTGAAGCCATTACTTTGAAGTTGGTAAGTTTGTAATTTAATGTCAAATTTTGTTACGAGCAAACTTAAACAATGAGCCGTTTGACATTTTCTTTAAATATGATACATTGTGTACTTTGCTTGGTTTGTTCGATGTTATGTACTTAATCATGTATCAGGTAAATGTGTGTTGTGTATCTTTCTATATGTTTTAATGTTAGTTTAGTTTTACTCAGTTTACGAAGTGTTGGATTTTCCCACGCCCACGGGTATATGTTGGTTTCAACTTGTTTTAAACATGTGCCAAACTAAAGTTTTATGTGTCAATATTTGGAAATAGTTACAACTATTGCCTTGCCCTTAAAAATAATAACCTCAATATTGGTGGCCCGATCTATGGCTTGAGAATTGAATTGATAAAATGTATTGCCACACTTGCTGGGGAATTTTTTCCACCACAGCTTCTTCCCAGCTAAAACCGCTTGAAGTGATGAAGATCAGGGGTTTTGGAAGAATGTATCTTGAAAAATAGTTAAGTTAAAAAAAAAAACTGATTTTATATCAGCCTTATTTGAATGAATGACTTTTGATTCTGAATGCTCCAAAATTATTAATAATTTTAAAATAAAATATTGTATTACTTTTAAATGAATTCACTGTATCACTGTTATTAATAAATCGAAGCACTTGTATCAAAATCCAATTAGATTTGTTGATAAATTAATGTTATAAGACTTCTTCAATAGTTGTTAGAAATTCTACATTATGCATATTAGAAAATCTTAAACAAACAGCTCCTCGAAATCAAATTATGAATAGAAAACTTAGTTTAAAACGGCTTGGTTTACGATTATGTTTAACACAAAGTTTTCAGACGTATTCGTGACTTCAATAATTATGAATAGGATCGTTAGCAAAAACAAACAAATTGAAGATCCTTCTGAGGAAAAAACGCTAAATTACTTTCCTGAATAAATCATTAGAGATGAATTACTAGGAGTCTCAAATTGTGCATTAGATACAACACAAAAAAATATTATGGACTATGAGCACCTTAATTTTTTTTTTTTAATAATTTATACTTCAATTTTGGACGAATGCAGCGTTTCAATTACAAGATAAGCAGTATCATCTGTATCGTAGGGTAGTATATACCTGCGTACCTACCTAAATTCTTCTTCTGTATTCTGATGACGATCATCAATCTCTCTTCTTCGTCTCTTCCTCGTTTCCTCACGACTGAGGGTCGTGACCACATGAGGTCGTCGCCTTTTCCAGCAAAGCTCTCCATGCTGGACGGTTTTCGGCCATGCAGACAGATGCCTGGAAATTCCCTTTGCAGACTTCCTTCACCGCATCTCTCTTCTAACAAGACGAAAATGGCCAAAAATGAACTCTTTTCTTTAATTCTTATAAGAAGGAATCCCAAAAGTTGCTCTGCCCAATCTATTGAAAATTCGCAATTCCACGAACCATCTCGTTTCTGGCATTCGATTTGAATACATACCTTCAGGTTTTGGCTTTTTCTCTTTATTTCCTACACGCGTATAGACAGATAGATAATGGCAATCTGTCATTTTGTCGATTCTTCTGTCAAAATAACCCGTTTCTACTGTGGTCATGCTACGCGTGCTGTCCGAAATCCTTTATGAAGTCGCACAGCTACACAGCACAAAAAAAGGTTCTCCCGCATTTCATAGACAACATGTTCCCATACATTTCCTAGCGACTCCACAAACGAAACATCCTCGCCAGTACTCATATTATATCACAAAAGGCTCTCACATTCCGCATTCAATGCCACACAGTACATCACGCTATTGTGATGGGTATAAATATCGTTTTTGTTCGCGTTCGCCAAGCAAAAAGTTGCAAGCGGAGCTAGGACATAGAGGACTGGCATAAAAAGGCTGGCGTATGCGGATGGTGTATGTACGATATGTGTAATGTACGCAATATAATAAAAGCTTGTTATTTTTAAAAGCCTTTGTAAGGAGCCTGTTGTGATTTGTGTGCTATCTAACAGCAGAAAGGAAAGAGGATAGTGTCTAACTTACAAAGTACTGTTATTTCTTCCAGACTTTGAACCGAAAGTTAATTGTCATCAGAGAAGCCGTAGTCAAAACTCAGTTCTACTAACTATTGATAAAACATAGATTAGTTTAACTTCTGACAATCCAGTTGAAAGGCTACGTAAGGGATGGTACAATTTCAGTCACGTGCGTCTTATCAGGGTCGCCAACCTTAGCCAAACAGTCATCTCAACTAAAACACACTCCCCTATACATTAGACGTCAACGAGCATACAGAGTTCATCGATACTTTAGATAAGTAGGTACAACTGACGGCACGGTTGACGTAGTAGCTGAGCGATGGGCTGCTGCGCTACGTGTCGCGGGTTCGATCCCCGCACGGGACAAACATTGGTATGGCCTACAGATAGTGGTTCTAGGTCTGGCTGTTTGTGTATGTGAGTTTGAATGTTTGAAGACGCACTCACGATGAAGGAAAAAACCCTAGTTTGGGAAACGTTTATAAAAAAAAACTGTCCTGAGCTTTTTATAAACACTCTGTGAGAACGACCATGGTCGTTAATACAACGAACGTAACCAAAAAAAAAACACCCTCAGACCAATCACCTCATTTTAAAGTCCAAACTAAAATAACAGGCAAATGGACCCTAACAAGTTCCAATCCAGCAAAATCTCTATGACGTTCAAGACTGATTTTCATTTCCCAAGCGTTGGCATTGGCGTTAATTCCCTTCAGAACAGCGGCCAGATTGCAAAGTTTTAATTGCAAACTCTTAATGAGATAGGCCTGGCCTCGAAATAGACCAATGTCGCATATCTGTAGTCGGCGCTAAATCACAGAGTAGGAATTACAGAAGGCTCACTCCTTACGGCAACAACGTGCAAAAACCTGGCGTACTTACGTATAATGATGCAGACGCCTACGTACGGCGGAGGCGACGGTGAACCGGATTTCAGTCGTGACACACGCCTGCTACTAGGAGTATTGTTTTAATCTTATTCCAGTGGGAAAGAGATGGTGCTAGACGTCCTCTATAGCTCTATCTCTTTCCCACACTGCAGTGACATTAAAACAATAGATAATTTCATAATTCATAATTTCATAATTTATTAATAATCATATTTCATAATACATGGTTGTTTGAACGGTGATCCCCAAACTAGACGTTAGTCTGTATCTTGGGGATCAGAGTTGTACATATTCTTCATATCCAAAAGGTCGTACATAGTGATTATTAACAAAATCCAACAAAAAGTAAAGTTAATGACTTAAATAAGAACAACTAAAATAAATTAAAGAGTTAATAAAAATGAAACAAACATTAGAGAGAAAAAAAAATAAAAATAATTAATAGTGGTAACAATAACAAAACTCATACAAGAAAATTCAACTTAAATGTGTGTGTATCTTTGTTTGTGTGTGTGGGTGTGTGTCTGTGTGTGTGTGTGTGAGTGAGATTAGGAGTGGTGTCGGTTGTGTAGTCTTACCTGTTAATGCTATAAGACTTCATGGTTACCCCCTGCACATACTTACAATTGCGTTGATAAGGTAGTGATAGTGTCCGACACGTGTGCTTCTACATTTTGTCGTAGGAAACCATACAAGATGGACGCATCTGTGTTACTAATACGAAACTCGCGTTATTGCCATTTGAAAGGCACGAGCGTCCACGCGCATTTCAATACCATCCTTCACACGTGTTAAGGGCTCGGTACTACACCAAAGGTTTTAAACGCTACTGTTCCTACACAGCTAGTAATGACCAATGCGTGTGAGCATGTGTGGCTGACGATAGTCGCGAGTGCACTTGCACTCGGTGTAATGAAACGTGTCTGTGTGGGCGTAAGGGCTCGCACCTTTCTTGTATTTGACCTTCTGTGTTCTTCTGTACAAATGTCGTATCCGTAGTCTGCGCTAAATGCACTGCGGCGAATAATTGCTTTTATGTCGTCTGCAGATAAAATTGATACTAATTAGGTTGGGTCGTCCTTTGAATAATTTGGGAGGATCGTGTTAGGTGAAGTGTGGAATGTTTGGAGTTGTTAATTAGGCTGTATCGTTAGTTGATAAACTGAATAAAACAGAAGTATTTAAACATTTT
Organism: Cerastis leucographa; assembly: GCA_963082945.1. Taxonomy (NCBI): domain Eukaryota; kingdom Metazoa; phylum Arthropoda; class Insecta; order Lepidoptera; family Noctuidae; genus Cerastis; species Cerastis leucographa. Next base: position 10,067,513 of record OY720361.1, read on the forward strand.
TGGTCCTTTTCTGTGGCCCAGTACTATGAAGTTTATAGACCAGCTTTTTACTATGTTTTCAATGATAGGTACTAGGTACGGTATGGTTCAGTAGTACCTACATGTCTCTTTTGTCGCGTGACCAAAACTGAACCACTTACTGTTTTTTTTTGTGCTCCACCATCTTTTGTCTTTTAAACAATTTCAGGAACACGGCAATACTTTCACAAATGATTTGCGTTGACTAAATGCACTTAACGTCGCCTGTTAATGTCATTCAAATACCAAAAGATTCATGTAGGTACTTGTATATTATAGATTAATTCATGAAATTAAAGAAACCCTGGTACCGTTAAAAATACAAGGCAAACAATTCAACGGGGGTACTTGCTTGTAGACACGGTCCACAATATGGCAATGCACACACTGCCAAATTGTGCTACCACAGAGCTATTCCATTATAACAGTCTAGACCGAATCTAAGATGTGTAATGGGGGGCGCAAGCTTAGTGGCCCGAAACACAGCCTCCCTCGGAGAAGCCTCCAGGCTTGCACATTGCATAATTGAGAACATAATTCTAGTATACGTATATTGAACTACTCCAAATGGGATAAAGGAATAAAGCGTGTTTTAGGTACAAGGCAGATGAGGATATGTCTGTAATGGCAGAGTCACCCTGGAAGAACATACACTGATTTTATTGATGTTGTTTTTCCACAGCCAGCACGCGTAGCATGACCACTGTAGAAACGAGTTTTGTCTACGGAAGAATAGACATAATGACAGATATACAATGAAAATGTGCCAGTTTGTCTATTCTTCCGTCGGCATAGCCCGTTTCTACGGCGGACATGCTACGCGTGCTGTGCTCGCTGGTTGTGAAACGTGGACCGTGGACGAAACAAATTATGTAGATCGTAGCAGTTATCACTCGACATCTGCTTACCCCAAGAGAAAAAACCGTGAGTATGTATGTATAGTGATTTCTTTTAACCCTGTGAAATTATGGTTCGCCGAATGAAATGGTATGGTGTACCTAAAATGTCTTCAGAAATAGATTGATTGTGTTAAAATTGGAATTGACTGATCGATCGATTGCAAAGGTTCAATCGACTCAACTCATTGAAGTTGATTGGAATTTTTCAATCAGTCGGTTAGGTATCTAAACGAGAATTCAGGGCACATTCATACACAAAAAAAAAACTATGTGCCTTTGGAAGTCGATTAAAAGTTTACTCGGCACCGAAGCAGAAATAAGTTAGGCTAGTTGACAACGAAATCAGTGCCAATAAAACTACAGTTTTATCACTTTTTTTTTGCGCACACATGGGAAAAACATAGTTCAATCTATCTTTTAGGGGCGCTTCATGATCTCCCTTATTGATATCTTCCAATCCATACGTAGTCCACAACTGATTAGTTCCTATTCAGAACCAAAGAAAAAACAGTAGGCTTAAACCATAGAACCCCACCTGCTATGATCCTTAATTCTCTTTCCCTCGTTCACGATCATACATCTGGCCCCTATTAAAAAACACTCGGATACGATTTCGATTTGATAAGTAGTATGTCTATCTTGTTTTGGCATTACGTAAGCGAGCTAGATAGACATACGATTTTCCGAATCGAAATCGAATCCGAGCGTTTGTGAAAACGGGGACTGATCATATACACGCACGTCGGTTGCGAGTACTACGCAGCTGACCTTTCTAAAGAACCTAACCAATAAGGTCAGTGTTTGTCCTTCTAGGGTCCCAGTGTTGCCGCTCACATCTGCCTTGTAAATACCTTTTGTTAGTCGCCTTTCACTCATCCTCTCCACATGTCCAAACCATCTAAGCTTACTCTTCTAAATTTTTGTCACCAAATCTTCTTTTAAACCGCTACGTTCTCGTCGAACCTCCTTCCTCTATTTATCATTCAAAGGAAAAACATGAAGGAAAATATCAATCCTAAACACATGAAAAAATTTCGGCGTGAAAATCTACCAGTAGAAATACGGTAGACGGGTATCAACAGGAGATTAGAAAAAAAAACGGATACGAAAACCGACGACCGGTCGTCGTTCGTCGCCGGTATGTTGATTTTAATTTGCGTCCTGTCCGAACTCTGTTAGTTTTACATTTACCTTCCACGGATCCAGACAGACGACTGATAAATTAGTGATACGTGTGTGTGAATGCATACCGTACTTTTACCTGGAGCGTACGAAGATCGATGTGTAATGAACGACTTTTCGACTGAATGGAAAAGTTTCGGTGCGTTCCATCAATGTTTTCGTAACGAAGTACCTAAGTATTCATGTGTTTAGATGGTCAGGGTCACAGACAGTTTAAATGTCGTGGAAACAGATTTTTATACGGGGTTGATGTCTACAATCATCTGTCTAGCCTTTTCCCAAACTATCTTAGAGTCGGCTTCCAGTCTAACCGGATGCAACTGAATACCCATATTTTACATGAAGCGACTGCCTATCTGACCTCCACAACCCAGTAACTGGGTAATACGATACCCCTTGGCAAGACTGGATGTCAGACTTTTGGCTTCTGACTACTCGTAACGACTGTCAAAGATCTACAAATGACAGCCGGGACCAACGGCTTCACGTGCTTTCCGAGGCACGGAGGAAACTTCAGTATGTAATTATGGTCACCCACGGACCAACCTCGGCAAGCACGGCTTAACCTTAAAAGATCGACCCGTGCGGCTGTAATTATTTAGCCACGAGCTCCTCCTGGTTGACAGTTGAACTCTACAATGCAAAGCAAATAATGAATGTAATGAACTTTCAGAGAAACGTACTGTGTATTATAATAGCAACAAGTCTTAATGGTCTGATGTCGTTGCCCAAAAAAAGGGCTTAGTGTCAGTTTCTGCTTATAACATCAGCTATCTACCAGTAAAAATCGGTCCAGCCATTTCGGATATTAGCCGGAACAGACAGACAGACAAACAAAAATATTTTTTCTTTGTTATAATTACTGTAAATACTTTCATATGCTTAAAGTATAAAGCTGTTGTTTTGAAATTACAAACAGATTCTATTTTATTTATTTGTATAGAGTATAGACATCACGCTGTTCATATGACTGGCGTTCAAAGGGTTGACTGATCAATCATGACTAGTAAATAGAAATGATAGTAGATCTATGTATAGGTGACACATCTTTACTATTTCCATGTCATTCTGTTTATATTTTAAAGTAGATTAAAATTATAGTATGAAAGTGCATGAATTACTGGTCTAGTTTGAACTATGAACTGAGAGATAAATTTCTAGAATAATAATAAATACCGATAACGCCATACACGATTTAGTCATGGCACTCTTCAAATGTCAAGTTTCAAGGGCAATGTGCATAGTTACTATATTTCCATTAATATGCCTTTTAACTAATATAACGGGTGACCCATTAATAAGATTAAAATTGTTTCTCAACTTAGAACCCTGTTCAAGCTGACCAAAAGAAGCGAGAGAATCGAAGCGTGGGTTATTCCGAAAATTTCGAATTATATTACGTTTTTTGTAATTTGGAGTATCAGACTATTTTATGAATATTAATCGATTTGCGTCTATCAATAAATTGTGTATACAAAATTTTGTGTTCTCGGTAAACTCACCAATAGAACTTTTGAATTCTTATTATCACCCGAAAAAAAAATATTATTTCATAAGGTCTTGAATAGGTCACCACTAACTTTGAAAACGATATTGAAGATTTTTCGTATTTGTTGCTTACACTTAACATTTCGATGCAAGTACATAAATAACTACCTAATTCCGACCTCTGTTCATAACATACAACCTGATTTTGACCTGCAAATTGTGAAAAAAAAAACGCAAGAAAAAATTGAATTTTGAGGGCTAACCTCAATGCTTCCTTTGATACATATTTTGTATTGCTATTACATGGCAACACTTATCACATCAAGAAAATCAAAAGCAGATGCTATAGACGACAACACGAAGAAACAACCGACAACACTGACGAAAAAGCATAAAAACAAAGTGCGTAGTAATGAAAGTCTGAGTACACATGAAAGAGGTTCGCAATCTCAGTCTGTCGCATTCGAAATTCATAAGTCAGTGAGAGCACTTGCCCACAGCACACTCTCTCTCGGCACTGGACAAAAGACTCGCCCCAACCTGTGCCTTGTTCAAACACCAATGTTCTGTTCAAATATTTGTCTAATTATAAACTGTACGTAGTTTCAGGTACGGTGTTACGACCGGGTAGCGTAGCGCGTAGCGTATGTTTATGGGTTTTTTAGATTGAAAAATAGAAGGTTGTTTTTTTCCGTTGATTTGGAGGCATTTACAAGCAGAGACTGTGTGAGCATATAATATAGTTCCAGAAATGTTTAAAGAAAAAGAAACTGTTAAAAAACTTAAACCTAAATCAACCACTTTTTTACACTAATAAAATAGCCATAACTTATTTTTTGTCATCGAAATATTTCGTTATCCGTGTAAGAATTATCGAGACGAGAAAAAAAAACTGGTTAATTTACTAAGTCTTGGTTTTTTTTCTTATAATTAGCATTATTTTTATAGAGGAGCTCGTGGCTAAATAATAACAGCCGCACAGGTCCATTTTGAAGGTTAAGCCATGCTTGCCGAGGTCAGTCCGTGGATGGGTGACCATAATTACATACAGAGTTTCCTCCGTGCCTCGGAAAGCACGTTAAGCCGTTGGTCCCGGCTGTCATTTATAGATCTTTAACAGTCGTTACGAGTAGTCAGAAGCCAAAAGTCTGACAACCAGTCTTACCAAGGGGTATCGTATTACCCAGTTACTAGAATGTAAAATACTGGTACTCAGCTGCATCCGGTTAGACTGGAAGCCGACCCCAAGATAGTTTGGGGAAAAGTCTAGGCAGATGATGTTTAGCATTCTTTTTTATAACTATGTAAATAAAATCTAGTTAAGTAGACTATTTTTAACAATCTTTATTTTAATTTCTACAGCATGTCAAGATAAAATCATAACGATAATCAGATCAATATAAAATCCTCTCATTAGTCTATTACAAGAAATAATAAATAAATAAAAAGTAAAGGACATTGCTCAGCAGCCATACACCGTTCGCCTAAGAAGCAACAGTCTTGTGAAATTACTTGCCGTGTTCTTAACGATGACCGAACTGTAATCAAATTAAATGAACGGACACTTCTGAGAATTGTGTAAAATCCAAGGTACTTTTGGATTTTGAGGTTATAATAAGAAAGGCATAGCGTTACCAGTACACTTTCCCAGGAACGACTTTTATTTTATTTTATTGATTTTACAAATATTTATAAAAAAATAGACAAAAACAATATCAATAATAAGTCGATTTTTTTCTTCTTAATACGCTACGTTTCCAAACGTTAAACGCATTACATCAATTAATTACCTGACAAGTGTCAAGCTAGTGTCAACAATGTGAAATTATAAACATCTTTCATCATAGCTTCATTAATTGCTTAGTGCTTTTAGCCGCTTTAGCGCTGCATACATCTGATTGCAGTAAAACGTGTAACCCTGGTAGTGGTTACCCATAAATCAAGCGCTGAACCTCCTGATTATTTATAAACAAATATGGCGCTGCAGGATAAAATTGAGAATATTGTCGTGATACCACTCTCTAAATTGTTTTCGAGATGCAGAAGTGTCCGTTTCATGGTAATAATAGATAGTGCAAGTAAAAAAAAATATAATTACTGTATAGGCTTCACACATGTTTGTCCATAGGCCGTTTTCAACAATGTCCTTTAACTATTACTAACTATGTATCATAACGTTGTCTTTTCTATGAAATATTATATTAATTACAAAAGTCTCCTGTTGATTGATGGTTCTCTCAGTTGTTTTTTGGATTGTAATTTAAATTGTATTTGTATGGCCTACAGATAGTTGTTTCGGGTCTGGCTGTTTGTGTATGTGAGTTTAAATGTTTGTAAACGCTCCCACGATACAGGAAAAAATCCTAGTGTAATAAAAATCATCATCAATAATAACAAAAAAACTTTGTACAACCACACAAATATTTAAAATATATACATGGAACACAAAATCTTACGATCGCTTCTTTTTCTGCTTTTTCGATGGTTTAGATTTTAAAAAGCTCATTACAATCGCTGGTATTTTCAAAATTGCATATAAAGCCACCAGCACTACTATTAAAATAAAAGCGTAAACATCTATCATGGTATATGCAACCCAACTTAATTCCACCGCTGGGTTTTTCATATAATGAGCTCCATTATTTCTTATGACATATTCGATCCAAAACATGGCCGTATCCAAAGCGTTCATTGGTCTATCTTTGAATCTGACTGATACATCCTTTGCCTTTATCCTGTACGAGTCATCTGTTAGTACTTCGTTTAATGTTTTCGATAGCGTTTCTTCATTGATGTTGGGGTATTCCAATATTTTGCCGTAACCTAAAGACTGGGCTTGTAGTAAGTTGTTATACTGGTCAGCATAAATTGGAATACCTACCATTGGGACCCCATGGAAGGTTGCCTCTTGTGTTCCGATTAGACCGCCGTGTGATATGAACACTCTTATGTTTGGATGAGCTGCAAGAAACGTAGATAGAATTTAAGAAATTACTTAGATTATGTCTCCAGATACATACTTTGTTTTTAAAATATCGTTTATTCATCATGTTAGGATATTTAATCATCAGCAAAATCAGAACAGATTATAATATATTTGCTGTATGAAGTACAATGTTCCAATAATGCGTAAAATCTCAATCTGATCATTTGAAAATATTGTATTAAAACTTTTGCCCAGGGCTTTGCGGTTGATAATTATTCTACACAATTAATATAACATAGGTACTACACTACAGGGATAAAAATTACTAAGGCTCTGGTTTGTCCATCAGCATCCGTTGAGGTGTGTGTGGGTAACAGGCGCTGATCAACAGACAAAGTTACGTTCTCATTTATAATATTGTTCCTGATTTAAAACGAATACTTACACAAGATCTCATTTTGCGGCAACCATTTTTTTACAATAAGATTATCTGGTTTGTTCTCCAGATTGTCGTCTTCCCATTTCCAAAGGACAGTTTGTTTTAGTTTCCTAAACACGTTGAGAAATGCGTTTCTTTTATCAGCTGGCAATTCTGAACTACGCACATTTGATCCGAAGTTCATATACACGGCTCCATGTTTGGCATTATCTAATATTTTTTGAAGATCCTGTAAAGAAATGTGAAACGAGAATTAGTTTCCGAAGAAGGCAGGAGTAGCCTTGTGGTAAGCAACAACGTTAAAATATAACCCCACAGACTTTAGATGTATAACCGTACATACTCGTAGGTAGTACCAGTACCTTCTGCTTCAACATATTTGCACAAATAATGTAACAGTATACTACCTATCCCAAGTGGCTCTCAATAAACGATCATTAAATAACTAATTAACAAACAAATAGATGGAATAGCTACATTATTGGAAAAAACAACAGACACCATAACTGCGGAGATTAAATCGAAACTACATTAGTAGTTATACAAAGTTGCGAAAAGTACCATTGCATAATCTTTAAAAAGTAAATTTCGTGGGAAGTTATCAAACTTCTAGCATGCATTTGGGTAGTCAATTCGAATTAATTGACCTAGTGTACAGTATAGATTAGTATGAAACTGATACTTCAGCGCTTACAAATTTTAATGGTGCATCAATTTCATTAATAGACGAATAGTTTGTAAAAAGAATTCTTCACTCAACACATAAAAATTAAATCAACCATCATGTAGCATGAACGTAAATAACAATTAGATTTCTCTCAACCAATTATTATTATTCAGATGAAACGACAGATTTTAATAGTACTATTATTTAGTTCTCATGTGTGAACAACAAGCCTGACAATACTGCCTTTAATTTAATAACAACACAAATTAGCATTTAGGATCTACTATTGTAAGTCGTAAATCGTGTAGGCGTACAACCCGAGTACTAAAAAACAATACCTAACGTCAGTAACGATCCTAAATTAAATGTTATGAACAACAATTAATGGATTAAATTGTAGAACCAAACATTACAAACAACAATAGATGTCAATTGGTACAATTGTATATCATTAGAAAATTGTCCGAAGGTATTAAGTACGTTGAGAGATAAAGACACCCACTTACATAGTGGTAATGATATAGAACTTATTGTAATTATGATTAAGTAGGTATTACTGTAGACCACGCATGTGATTACCAGCTGATGGGTTCAAAGATTAGAAGTAGGTATATCAACATATAGACAGGCACGTGAGGAAATTGTTTATCTATTGATCACTGTGATTAGTGATGGCGATCGCCGTCAGATACTATCAAATACTAGCGTTTGCCCACAGCTTCTGGCGAAGCAAACGCGAGCGTTTCGTAACCACCTTCTTTTTAAAAGTTTATAATCGCCAAATTATCCATTCCGATCATATCTTCGAAAGAACTGAGACAGACATAGTTACTTTCGCAATAATAATAGTAAGTATGAATAGATTATGTTATGCAAAACATAAGATTGCAGTAGCATTTTGAATAGGTAACTATTAAGAAATAATGCAAGTTACCTAGTAAATATTTTATAATTTTCTCCGCAAACGCGCCCATAGGAGTCTTAAGCCCAATAAGTTACAAAATACGAAGTACTGCATGTGGTTTGGAACCGTGCCTAAAACGTTGGAAATTGCATAGTTTTGCCTCCACCATAAAGACGAAATATGCATAATAATTATCTTGAAATTGAAACAGATTACTAACGAAAAGGCCGAGCAGATTAATATTTAATGTTGTTGACTGCTAATACCGTCAACTAGTGCTTGTCCTTGGCGAGCCAGTTTTTATGGAAACACTTCCAATTAGTGTCGAGTTAGCCTATAGATGAACAGACATGAAACAAGTTTTTTATTATTACAGTTCTCCAAAAAATCTATCAAAGGCCAAAAATGATACTAAATCTAATAATAATAAAATGTTAGTAAAAAAACTTTATCATTGTATGATGTGTTTGAAATTTTTAGAGGAAGTGGATTGAGTGCGCAATTAGGTGAATACAGGGTGTAACATAATAAAAGTAAGACCTCTCGTATGGTGTCGGAGACCATGAAACTGAAGAACTTTTGTTTTATGAGTTTTGGACTTTTTCTATTTTACCATACATGTTGATCAGCTAAACGCGTCAGTTCCTATAGAAAATCCTTTTTTTTTGCGAATTTCTTGATCTCGTAGACCAAAATTTGTTCAGTTTCTTGGTCAGAGAGCCCACACGGGAGGTCTTGCGTCAATTTTGTTACATCCTGTAGGAAACATAATTATATTTTCTTACCTCAGGTAATTTAGTGTCACTTTTAGTCAAATGTACTCCTCCAATTTCCACTACATTCGGAAGATAAGCTGCTGATGTATCAAAACTGAAATGTCCATTAATCAAAATCAAGGAAGCATTTTTTTGCAAGTCGTACAAACTTGGTACTGGCTTCGGTAAATCTGGTAAATATTTCGCTACTAGCTTCTCCTGCTCTGCAAGATACCAGTATCTCCAATAAACATATTCGTATACTGTGAAATATAAATTCCGCAGTCTAGCCCAAAATGATGTCGGTTCCCTGACATCCAGAAATTCTGAGACAACTGTGGCCGACTGTAGTGGGTTTCTAGTTACAATATTATGTCTCATACAATTTCCGTAAGTCGTAACTAGGACTAAAGGAGCATTGTACTTGTAGGCTATAACATTGAGTGCTTCTTGAAAGAACTGTTCGCTGATGACCAAGTCAAACTTGGTGTCTTCCTTCAGAAGGGTTTTGATTTCAGTTGAGTTTAGTACAAGTTCTGTGAAGGCTATGCCTCCTTTCCATAGAATGTTGTGGTGGAATGACTCTGCAGAAAGGTCGACCATTTCGAAGACGTTTGGTCTCCCGCCTCCTATAAATAGAAATAAGATTATGTTTTACGACTTAGACTTAGGTAGATTGTTGCGTTTTTCACACGTGTATGGCAATCATAAAATTATGCTTCAAGGTCTCGTCATGATTACTTGAAGGGATAAATAAGAATATTAGAAAGTGATTTACAGGTCGTTTTTTTTTAATTCTTTGTATCAGGTACTTTCATTTAATAAAGACAGTCAATACACAGTCGGAGCGTTTGATCGGTCGCTCGAGTTATAAAAAGGACTATCTTAAAAATAGCTACCACGGTTTATTTTAATTACTTTATTTTTTAATTACTGATTTAATCTTTTACTCTGGACGCTCTTAACTTGCCCGTATTTCTACATTGTTCTCACAAATTTTTAATTCTTAATATGAATGATGTAACCAAGATTTTGTAAGATATTTTGATTTAAAAGAGTGTCCATAGAGTTTCTTGCCCGTTCTTCTCCATAGAGATCTACGCTACGGAATGGGCAACTACAGTACTTTCACAAGTTATTATGCCTTGTGACTGGGACTGTAGCTTCGCGTTTTATTTTGTTTTTTTGACTTTCAAAAGTGCCTGTAATGGTCTAATTGAAATAAATGCTTTGACTTGACTTTGAATAAATATTAATTGTGTTTTCATTAAGAATGATTAAGTTTTAGTAACATTTACTTGGTACGTGACACAATTCTTTAATATATATATATCTTTTCATACCCATACATAAAATACGTTTCTTTGTAAACTTTCAAAAAAAATCTGAACTCGACGTTTAACAATTACACTATGAATCAACCATACAATTAAGAAAAAACACAAAAATAAGACTAGAATAAATAAAAACTTACCAATAATATCCCAAATCTCCTTCTCATCCACCATATACTGATGATAGTTCGCCGGAGGGTTAGGTACCCTATGACCAGTAATCACAGTCACATTGTGTCCCCTACGAGCCAACTCCAAACCAATGGGTTTTAACATAATATAATGAGACTTCGACGTAAAAGGCACAATATACAAAATATTCGCCGACTCACAATAATTTGCCACAGCCAAAAAACACAAAACTAATTTTAAGGCATCCTGAAAAAAAAAAACATTTTAAAACTTTTGTCGCGAATTATAAAAGTTAAATAAAAAAAGTAAAAACGTAAACACGCACCATTTTGAAAGAAGTTCTTTTTTAAAATAATTTTGCGGTTTGTTTTTCAAATGGACACTACCCACTGCTTAGAAACGTCATACTGAACTGACGAACATTCTTTATAATAATGTACGTTAGATAAAGTGATGTCCGTAATAGATTTTGCTTGTCATGTTACTGCTTAAGTTTGAAATACCGGAATCGAGATTGATTCCATGTGGGTAATTATATTCAAAACAAGCTGTTACCCGCGACTTCGTCCACGTGGAATTTAATAAAAATAGTTGTATAACGACACGATTTTTTTTCTAAATTAAAATAAATCTACGTTACTCCTTACATCATCCCGACAAAAGTGATGCAGCCGTTTCAGAGATTAGCCGGAACAGACAGCCAGACAAAAATATGTTTTTATACTTTCAAGTGCATTCAGTAAAAACTGTTATTTTTAAATTACAAAAGAATACTTTGACGAGAGGTCGCTAAATAGGGGAATTTGGTATAGAACTATTCAACACAGCCTTTCCCGCCTTCCTTGGTTTGTGGGTACAGATATGCGACGACGAACATTGTTACTGCTTTCAGACTGCGTTCGGGACATGTCCCGTTGAATAGCTTTGCCTTTTTAATGAGAAAGAGTGAGTCACCCTGCAACTGTACTGAGTGTGATAAGGTAGAGGATGCCACCCATATTCTAGCAGAATGTGTCCGGAACGAGGCTGAGAGGAGTAACTTCTTCTTAGAAAACTGTCTTAAGTGGGTGATAGACGTGCGAGTAAGTACGCGGACTTGTGGCTCGTCGACCTTTTTCGCGTGTGTGTCACCTAAAGCACGCGTACTTAAAAATTGCCGCGCAAGTTCGCCGGCGATCCAACCGGTTTGAAATCTTACTCGTAGCTCGTCTTGGCTCGTACGTGTGGCAGCACTGCGAGCCGCGAGCCACCATTTTTCCACGTATTTTTTGTTGGTTTAGCTAATCATCTGTGTTGTAGAAATTTTAAAATGACTGATTTCGGTACATATTCTCATGATCTACTAACAGAGTTTATTAGAAGGATTCCGTAATAATCCTTGTCTTTGGAAAATTAAAAGCAACGAATACAAAGACAAAAATATAGTTTTTTATCCAAACTTTTCGTTTTATTTTTCTTTTTTTACTTGTTTTTAAAACGTTATAAGATACAATTCCTAAATAACACAAAGCTTCTTCCGTCGATGACATGGTAATACAGTATGAGCCAGCTTCTCGTGTGTCACCGACGTCGAGCCGAGTAAGTTCGCGATCTTAAAAACCGCGTACTTAAAGTTCGCACGTCTATCACCCACTTTAGATCTTTTGATGTTGGCATATATAACAGCATTTTGGCTGCCCCCTTGTCCAGGACCGCCAAAAAACTATACAAAATTGTAAACTTAGGTATTAAGCGTAGATAGAATGCCCCTATGAGGGTGGCATGGTCATGCACTGAAAAAAATAAAATGTTACTACCGCACATTAAAGCTATAACATTAAGATTTACTGACTTTTTACAGTAAAAATGAATGTTTGTAAAACATTAAAAAGCAAAACAGTAACGTTTAATGATTGAACATTTAATTTAACAGATATCCAGTTAAAACTGACTGATCATGATTCGAGAAACAGTAAACGTGATGTGGCAGTAAATTGTAATGGTTTGATAAGTAAAACAAATCGAATAAAACATTTCATTTAACAGATAGTACATTAGAACTTACTGATCATGGTTCGACAAAAGTTAACGTTATGTGGCAGTAAATTTTAATGGTTTGACCGTTTAAACTCATCGAATAAAACATTTCATTTAACAGATATCACGTTAAAACTGCGTGATCATGATTCGAGAAACAGTAAACGAGATGTGGCAGTAAATTGTAATGGTTTGATAAGTAAAACTAATCGAATAAAACATTTCATTTAACAGATAGTACATTAGAACTAACTGATCATGGTTCGACAAAAGTTAACGTTATGTGGCAGTAAATTTTAATGGTTTGATCGTTTAAACTCATCGAATAAAACATTTCATTTAACAGATATCACGTTAAAACTGACTGATCATGATTCGAGAAACAGTAAACGAGATGTGGCAGTAAATTGTAATGGTTTGATCAGTAAAACTGATCGAATAAAACATTTTATTTAACAGATATCACGTTAAAACTGACTGATCATAATTCGAGACCAGTAAACGTGATGTGGCAGTAAATTGTAATGGTTTGATCAGTAAAACTAATCAAATAAAACATTTCATTTAACAGATAGCACATTAAAACTAACTGATCATGGTTCGACAAAATTTAACGTTATTTGGCATTAAATTGTAATGGTTTGATCGTTAAAACTAATCAAATAAAACATTTCATTTAACAGATATCACATTAAAACTAAATGATCATGGTTCGACAAACTTTAATGTTATGTGGCAGTAATTTGTAATAGGTTGATCAGTAAAACTAATCAAACAAAACATTTCACTTAACAGATATCACATTAAAACTAACTGATCATGGTTCGACAAAATTTAACGTTATGTGGCAGTAATTTGTAATGGTTTGATCAACAAAACTAATCAAACAAAACATTTCACTTAACAGATATCACGTTAAAACTAACTGATTATGGTTCGACAAAATTGAACGTTATGTGGCAGTAAATTTTAATGGTTTGATCGTTAAAACTAATCAAATAAAACATTTCATTTAACAGATATCACATTGAAACTAACTGATCATGGTTCGACAAATTTTAACGTTATGTGGCAGTAATTTGTAATGGGTTGATAAGTAAAACTAATCAAACAAAACATTTCACTTAACAGATATCACGTTGAAACTAACTGATTATGGTTCGACAAAATTTAACGTTATGTGGCAGTAAATTTTAATGGTTTGATCGTTTAAACTCATCGAATAAAACATTTCATTTAACAGGTATCTCATTACAACTAACTGAACATGGTTCGACAAAATTTAACGTTATGTGGCAGTAAATTGTAATGGTTAGATCGTTTAAACTCATCGAATAAAACATTTCATTTAACAGATATCACGTTAAAACTGACTGATCATGATTCGAGAAACAGTAATCGAGATGTGGCAGTAAATTGTAATGGTTTGATAAGTAAAACTAATCGAATAAAACATTTCATTTAACAGATAGTACATTAGAACTAACTGATCATGGTTCGACAAAAGTTAACGTTATGTGGCAGTAAATTTTAATGGTTTGATCGTTTAAACTCATCGAATAAAACATTTCATTTAACAGATAGCACATTAAAACTACATCATGGTTCGACAAAAGTTAACGTTATGTGGCAGTAAATTTTGATTTACATTGATTGTCGCTGAGATGATATTGTGACTGAACTGACTGAATTTGAACCTAACTTCGATTTGTTGGCAACGAGTTAAATATGTAAATTGAAAACGGATTGTTTATACCTACGATGAATTTCAAACGATTAAAATTACTGTCTCTTGACATTAAAAAGAACTGCTTGAATGAACCAAAATAAAACAAGTCGAATCTCGCTTCTTTCTTGGGTAAACGTCACGTGATCACGTCTGTTGCGGCAGTTCGTGTTGCCAGCCTAGTGGATTTTCCTCTAAAACTGGTGGTTTCGACCCGGGGTTTTAGTAGTTAAAATAATAATATTGATTTATTGATTGTTAGTATTACGTTATCATAAAAGAAACCAATGATTATTTATACTTATTGTTTTCTTCCATAATAACTAAAAATTGTTTAGTGGTAAATTTTGCAACTATGAGAGTAGGGCAGTTTTTCGTTAGTGGTTTTCTGGTGGTGTTTGGTGATTTGGATTGCAATGTTTTAATAGCATTGGTTTTTGCTAAGCCACCATTGTGGGACAAAAGACACAAATTACACAGCAACAGAAATATGATTGACATATATTAAATATATTATTATTATTTATTTATTATTAATATTATTATTTATTATAGGAGATTAATAACTAATATTATATAATATATTATCATGGATTCATTGAACTTTTTATGTTTGTGTTTTCTTTGTGTGTATGTCTTGTGTGTGTATTGAACTTTGTATGTATGTGTAATGTGTTTCATTAGATGTTTTATTTTTATGTCTTTGTTTATTGTCCTTTTTTATTTCTTAATGAACACTTTCGAGGAGAAAAACTCATCGTCCGACGAATTCGAAGACATCATGGACACGATTGGTACTGCCCCGTATACGGATAAATCAGTACTTAAAAAAATGCATTCTTTATGTAAGCACTCTGAGATGTTGACTCTGGTGGAAAGTTAGTTTTAAGGGCCTTTGTGCACTACAAGGAATTTTACTGTCCTGCAGTCCGATTTTTTACGGTCCGATGTGGCATGAGAAACACGGATGATCCATCTGGGCACTTGTCCGTCTTTACTCGGATCGGTGCAGCGCAATTTAGAGTAGGTTTCTTTGTAACTACACGTCACGCACGCGTAATTACGCTAGGAACGTCGGTAGTTGCTTGCTTTATTACTCTAGGTGTGAAGACGTAGAAGAAAAAAAATTGGGTTCATCTCCTTATAAGTGAAAGGTACCTGACAGGGTTATACATAGACCACAATGAATTGAGGCAGAACGAAAGATTTTTTTATATACTGTCCGATCTCTTCGATTCATCTTATGAATAATACCGATCGCGGACGCAGTGCACAAGCATAAACACGTTTTTCATTGATGTCATCTCGGACCGGAAAAACGACCCGGCGGCATGGGGAAAAGTAACAATTCGGACGGTAAAATTACGTATAGTGCACAAACTAGTACCTATAAACATTTATGGCGTGCCATATCGGAACGTAAAAAATCGGACTTCCGGACAGTAAAATTCCTTGTAGTGCTCAAACGCCCTAATTGTTGGCAACACCGTTAACGTTCCCCGCCGGCCACCATATTTATTTCTTTCATTTGAAATTTTGAATCTTGTGAGTTGTGCCAGCTACGCGTACATACGTGCACAGAAAAAAAACTTGTGTCTATTTGATTAAATTGAAGAATATATCATGGGTGACGAGATTGAGACCACAGCGATGCTCCTCAGGGAACGGGGATTTGAAAAATACATTGATGTGTTTAGAGGTAAGCCATTTCATGAACTTTGTTACCTACATTTATAGGTTTATTTAAGTATACTTAGACCATTTCTGTGATCGTTATGTTACTAAAATGGAAATACTTACGAAAGGACAGCTCATTCTAAATTACCTTAATGAATAGATTAAACTAGCCACACAAAAACTTGAACATTGAAAGAAGTTCCATTTGAAAATTTTAGGAAAAAAAGGTTTTGGTTAAATAAATAGTTTACCTCTATAATGTTAGTTTGTGTGGCTTAGCTAATGACAGGTGTAATTTGTGTTTATTAATGAGATAAATCATGATTGTACTACTAAAAAAGGTTGTATGATAAATTCGGCATCATGGAGGTAGAAGTAAATAGGTTTAATTATGTTTTGAATTCACAAACTTAGTGCACACGATGTTCTAAATCCAATTTAATTTATCCTTTATTGTGTAATCGTAGCCATCTTGAAAAAAAAAGGTTATGGGTCGCTACTGTTGACATTAAAATGTACTAGCCTTCTCGTTATATATAAATGTGACATTCATTACCCGCCGCTACTGTGAAGGCACAAAAAGTACTAGGTAGGTATCGTTTAAAAACAGTTCACCCTTCATTATGCAATAATTTGGATTGAATTTCTCTTTCATGACTAGTGTGACGTGATGCGAAACCGATTAGTGCAAAACTGTGACGTTTTATCGACGGAGTGTAAAACAGGAGGTACTATATTCAATACTAGCTGATGCTCGCGGCGGTTATCACCCGCCCGCTTGACATTATATACTAAAACCTTCCTCGAGAATCACTCTATCCATTGGTGAATGCAGCATGAAAATCGTTTATTGTTGTTGGTTTTTTCTAATAAGTAGTGATCATTGTGTTGTGGTTATGGTGTCTTTGCTTCGAATGTTTCTGTTTGTGCTTAAAAATACTGTAAATCAAGGTCAGACAGTTCAAAATGGGCTGGAAATACACGTCGTCACGTTTCCGAATGTCTGAAGCCAGATCAGACTGTGATGAAAAAACTGACGTATATTCCCGGCCTTAGGGGCGGAGTTAAGCTATGCATGCACATAAAACGTTCAGTCATAATAATACATCATTAAAAATACATTCAATTTAAACCTCCAGTACAAAAGCATGCTACTATTGACACACTTTAATTATTTAAGGGTGTATGTGTTAAGGAGTATTAAGAATGTGTATTGTTGTAAGTTTTCTATCTTACTGTTTTCAGAAAACGAAGTAGACGCGTTTGCTTTAAAATTATTAGATGATGCGCAAGTGAGGGCATTAATTCCTGCAATAGGACCGCAAGCAAAATTCAAAAAAGTTCTGTCAGAGTGGAAGGTGTCGCTTGAAAAGGTAATTTAAGACACAGTCTCAATAAGTCTCTAACGATAATATTTTCTGAGTTTTTACCTTGACTAAGCTCCATGTCAAAGGTCAGGAAAACATACCTGCATAGTTATTTACAAGTGTTTATTACAGAGTGGCAAGGCTTCACAAATTGATGACGATTTAGACCAAATAATTTCAATGTATGGAGACTCTTTAGACGGACTGACGCAGAGTTCCACGAGCCCAAACAAATCCCTTCCAGCGTCACCTAGCATCTCATCACGATCTTCAGTGTCTGTGTCTGCACATGCCAATTTTGTAAGTAGTTTTATTTGTACTGCAAAATCCCTACAACCAGTCGCCTGGACGGTACACATGGTAATACCAACTCACCATCCCCTATTTTTCACCAACTTCATAAAAGGAGGCTAGCTATTCGACTTGTACGTATGTAATACATTGTGACCCTGGATAATGTACACAAACGAAAATAGATTTCTATTACTTATTTATAATATGTTGGATGTTTGGAAGCTGGGTGCAAAGCCTTAAGGGGTGATAGTTGACACCATTTGGAGCATTATGAGCTTTTAACCTAGCTTCCAAACATCCTGTATAAAACTATATAAGACGATTAGTGACATGTTTTTATTTTTAGGATCTTGCTTTGCTCTTGGCAACTACTCCAGATGGTAAACTGCTACTTCAACATGATCAAGAAAAGACATTGGGAGAACAATGTAGAAAAATATTAGTATGAGTAATTTCAAAGGAAATTCTTAGACATGACCCCAGGTCAAATGTAACTGCTGATATATATTTAAGTTGGCTTAGCGAGATAAGTAAGTAAGCTTCGCTGGCACTTTTAATGGATTATACTTCTTTTGGGGTCTTATGTTTTTATATTTTGTTGTTGTTTTTCTTTTCAGAACGGTTATTTCCTTCAGAAAATCTACATTGTTATTACACCAAACCAAAAGCTGGAATACAACGAGCTCACGGCCGGCTTTAGGACGCAGTGGTAAATTTAAAAGCCAAGTACCGAAGACAAAAAGTGTATCAACCGCGAGCACGACGCTCTCTAGAGAAGACGTTAACTCCAGAACCGTCTACATCTACATGTAACAGTGTTAGTTTACATAATAATAAAATATCCATCACGCAAGAGGAAGAGGAGTGCCTGGAGTGGTTACGTTGCTCTTCTGATAATTATGCCTTGTGTGCAGAAAAGTGGCAAAGCACCAACCAGTACCGGAAGCAACGTGTTCTCTCAAATGAAAAAGAGTCTTATATCCAAGAATTCCCATGTTTGAAGCGCTCTTGGGGACATGAATTGGTATTTTTTTTTACTACAGACTATCGAGTTCTTAATGTATTACTTTAGTCGTAAACTTTTAAGGTTTCTCAAACTACATTAATTTATTTCAGCTGACTGCTGACTTCAATCACTGGTACCCTGAAAATGAACATTCATTAGATGATAAACTACCGTTACTAAAGAGCAAATTACTCAATATATCTAAAACCTTATCAAGACGATCACCATTTGAAGAGGAACTTAAGAAACTAGCGCAAGGTGAGTTTGCTATACTCATAGTATAGTTCCACCAAATAAAGTAATGTGTCAATCATTTATTTGGCTGGACTATTTCTAGCCGCTTAATAAATACCGTCGTTTAACTAACTGCCTAGCCACCCAAAAGAGTTGCGGTTTTTAACCAGCTGGCTGCGACATGTGTATACACCCTCTTTAAATACCATGCTTCAATTAAATGAATCATTCTAGTCTAGATAAAATTTTGGTTGATCGGAGCCCTGCCAATTACAAAATCAAAATAATCAATTCGATTCAATATATTTATTGATTTTCATGGGTTTACAGTAGATGTTATAGTGTAATATAGATTTAACATTCATTTCTAGACACTTAAAAATATCAGTGAAATTCATGGATTACTAAAAATTATTATTAAAAATGACAGTAACTAATTTTTGTTCTTGTTGCTTGACAGATCAAGATCCTGAAACGAGCGTTCTCGCTGTATTACTCCTTATTCCCCACATTATTGGACCTGTTCACTTAAAAAAGAAGAGAATCTCCGCTGCAGAAGTGCGTCAAAGCTTTATTTGATTTTTTTTTTTCTGGATATTTGAGAATTTTCGACCTGACCAACCTTACGTAATGGATATAATATTGTTTGGGTATTTTACTTAATTATAATTATTGTACTTAAATTTCGGACTGTTTTGATTACAACAACAGTTTAAAAATAAAATTTTAGGTATAAAGATCAACGTATTAAAAACACAACAACACTCGTTGACAATTGACGATGTGTATACAATATATTATGTTTAAGTTATTTATGTGTAAATATTTGGGTTTGAATTCCATTTATTTTGTTGTAAATATAAGAATTTTACCAATTTAATACCTATGTATGATTATTTTCAGACTAAGTTCAATAGCAATTACCCTTAAGACTAGAAGAACCTTGTTTCAATTTACTTAATTCTAAATACATTGGATATAATTGTTTTGGTATTTTACTTAATTATAAATATTGCACTTAAATTTTGAACTGAAATGAAATATGCATATAAGGTCTATCTGTTCATACCTTGACACACACACCCTCACGCTCATGTACATTCAGTCACACCTACAGGCTACACTCTCACTCACATTTACTTACACACATTTACACCCAGTCATATATACACACATTTGATTTAATTTTAAGTTAATGTTTATTAAGTAGTTTAACAAAAAATACGTTTTTGCTTCTTTATAACACGTCTTGCAATGAAAGAGCGGACTCTCCTAATACAGGCACTGTCTGCCTAAAAGGAGGATCCAATCAAAAAACTTGTCTATGCCTAAACTTGTTTTACCAATAAACTATTTTATATTATTATTATTATATATACACGAAATTTCTTAAGAGGTCATTGTACTCATCATTATGAACAACTTTTACTATAGGACCAAACCCTAAATCACGAAAAAAAGAACTGCTTTTCTCTACAATATGTTCGCAATAACTCGTCAAAATATGTGGAATAGCTGTTTTTTTTTTTTCGCTATTCAGAGTTTTGTCCCATAGTAAAAACTGTTCATAATGATGAGTACAATGACCCCTTAAGAGATTTCATGTATCATGAAAAAATAGATCTTTTACAATAAGTATCTTTAAATTATCTAAGTGTAAATATTTTGTTTGGTTTTCCATTTAATTTGTGGTAAATATAAGAATTTTACTACTTTAATACGTATGATAATTTTAAAATAAATGTCCTAAAGAACATTTTTTTTTATTTCACGCCACCTGCTACTGTACACGTGCAGTACTCGCTACTGTACTTGCTCAGTTACAGGTAATGTGAAGGATAATATTTTTTATGTGTATGCTCAGTTGCGGGTAAGGTTAGTGCCCAGTTACAAGTAACGTGAATAATAGTACTTTTTAATGTGCATGCACATTAAAAAGTACTATTCTTCAGGTTACCTGTAACTGTGTAACTCATTACCCGCTACTGTGCACGCACATTATAAAGTACTATCCTTCACGTTACCTGTAACTGTGTAACTCATTACCCGCTACTGTGCACGCACATTATAAAGTACTATCCTTCTCGTTACCTTTAACTGTGAAATTCATTACCCGCTACTGTGCATGCACATTAAAAAGTACTATCCTTCTCGTTAGGTGCAACTGTGAAGCTCATTACCAGCTACTGTGCATCCACATTAAAAAGTACTATCCTTCTCGTTAAATGCAACTGTGAAATTCATTACCTGCTACTGTGCACGCACATTAAAAAGTACTACCCTTTCCGTTAAATGTAACTGAAATTCATTACCCGCTACTGTGCATGCATATTAAAAAGTACTATCCTTCTCGTTACCTTTAACTGTGAAATTCATTACCCGTTACTGTGCATGCACATTAAAAAGTACTATCCTTCTCGTTAGGTGCAACTGTGAAAATCATTACCCGCTACTCTGCACGCACATTAAAAAGTACTATCCTTCTCGTTACCTTTAACTGTGAAATTCATTACCCGCTACTGTGCATGCACATTAAAAAGTACTATCCTTCTCGTTAGGTGCAACTGTGAAATTCATTACTCGCTACTGTGCACGCACATTAAAAAGTACTCTCCTAAACGTTACCTGTAACTGTGAACTTGCAGTACCCGCTACTGTGTATGCACATTATTTTTTACCGTTTTAAAGAGTATTAAAACATTTAAGTTCTTTTAATGTTTTAATCATTAATTATTTTTAATGTTTTAAACATTAATTATTTTTAATGTTTCAAACATTAAAAAAAATTACTGTCTTAAACATTATTTTTTTTTTAATGTTTGAAACATTAAAAATTATTGTCAAGCTTTTACTGTTTTCGGCTCATTAAAAGTTACTGCTTTGAACGTTAGGCTCATATTTTACTGTTTAAAGCAGTACAGTTCTATGTTTTTTCGATTGTTTTTACTGCTTATTTTTTTCAGTGTGCTGATCAAACCCTCTATAAACTAATAAAAAATAAAAAATTACAAAAGGACACTTCAAAAGGACAATTTTATTCATTTTGAATAGATGAATTATTATAATATGCTTTTTATTTATTTTAATATCATTCTAATGATATTTTTAGCTTTTGTTTTCCTTATAGGTAAGTTTTTTTAAAGCACAGGTACTTAATTACATAATTACGTGTGTTTTTCAACCTATTAGATATCTATTCAGTAATTTAATAAACGATTTCAGTAAAATTCTGTATTGTTTTAATTTCGATACAACTATATTTTTACTTTGTTTATATACACAGATGCTGGGGAAAATAGCAGATACTACAGAATTGTAAGTAAGTATCTGCTATTTTTCGCAGCATCTCATATCCACGTACGTCCTATTTCTGCTTCCGCGTTGGTTATAGAATTTAGTCGAGCGCTCATTAGCAGCCCTCATCTATATAAATGCAAGTTCCTCGTTTTAATAATCCGCATTAAAACTGTGAGGTCTAAATACACTGCCACACAAATTGTCAAACATCTTCAAAAATCTTTTTCTTTTTCTCGTGTTTAAAACATAATGTACCCAATCAGCAGAAATCGTAAGTGACTTGAAGCATCGCGGATTATAAAATTTTACTCTAACAATAGTTTCATGCTATCATTAACACTGAAAATGGGATATTTTCCATGTTTAATATTTGTTTTGAGTTCCCGATATTTTGGCGCGGTTGCAAGAGTCATGCATGATTGAGTCCGATGAACTGTTTATCCGTGATAATGAGGTGGTTCAATCTTTTAAGAATTTTATGCGTTGTTATTACATACCTAACATATTTACGTTTCTTATCTGAATTTAATGCGACAAATATTTTATCAACGAAAGAAATAAGTTAAAAGTTCAAGTACACTTCTTGACTTTTTTTTAAAGTACTTATGTTGTTTTTATAATACAGGCTGACTTTGAATAAATGCGACAAAAAGAAATGGGAGCTTCAGTTACAGTAACAGAGTAATTATAAACTGTTTTTTCTACAATCTAAATCGTAAAAAAAATTACGTGATTATCGCTTTAAAATGGTCCATTGATGTTATTATCTTTATTTAAGTACGAATTATCGGTACTCAGCAAAATAAATTAATATGCAAAATAAATAAGAAAAATTAAAGTATCAAAAAATCTCGTCCTACTCATCGCAGTGCACAATAATCCCGTTGCCGTTCATAGCAGTCATTTACCTAATTTTGCCTATTTTCTAGTGTAAGTATCGCGCGACGTTGCCAAACCTCGCATGAGCGCCAGCGCCGACATCCCTTCCCGGCGACCGCAATTCTTTTTTAATTTTACGTTTGATATGTTCTAAATTTTGTTGACAACACGTATTATTGTTTATTTAAATTTGTCGCATCTGTTCAATTTCACCCTGTATAATAATGTAGATTATCATGCATCATCTAGTATTAAATGTTAAGTATTTATTAAAACATTCCACAAGATAACGCCCAATATTAGGGCAAAGGTAGCCTCATTGAATATTCCGAGATATCTATTATGCCCTTTAATTGTTATCCACTCTCATAACCGGATTATTGTATTCAAACAATGCCTGTTCTATTTAGTTGGAACAATTTGTTGCCTAAAGATGATAATAAGATTAGGGACGGTTTGGGTAAGAAATATTTGTATTTAACATAATAATGTCGGTATGGCACTCCCTTGGCCCTTGTCCATGGAAAGGTCTGTCCAAATGTCCCTATTTGTTCTTTGTTTTTGGTGTATCTATGGTAATTAAGTTTAATTTCAGCATCAAATTGTTCGTATTATTGAGGTTTTACTAAAAACCCCTTTTTGTTCGTAATCATTCTTTTGTTTTTTTTTTTCCACTGACTAGCTAGACTATACTCTGTTGGTGGATGTTCTTTGCAACAGCGCCATCTACCAAAGCAGTGATGAACTACGCAGACACTTCATTCACAGATTTAACCTGCACGTGACTTTTTCAGTGCAGTTAATTCATTGCTCATGACAATTTACTTTAGTTATAATATTCCTTAGTTTCTGACGAGACTTGATTCCTTTAAAAAATAATTTTGTGGAAGGCAAAATTGACTTTGAAAGCAATAAAGTCTTTCTGTAAAAGTAAGTTTTATCAACAGCTTCACAACAAATATGTGCACGTATAACAAGAAAATCACAAGAAGAAAAATGAACAGCAGATGAGCCTCCAATGATGATCAGGCTCCGCAGTCATCATGATGTCACTGACCGCCTAATGTGCCGTGATGAAGTGGTGAACCTTGATGTTTGAATACAAATTTGTTTTAGAGAGATGTAACTAGCTTATAATTATGTATAACAGCACCAATATGCGAAACAACAAAAATAGACAAATATAGCCCCAAAAGACGAACTTGCAAAACTGGTTTCCTAATAAGAATAGAAGAACATTTTTGAGTATTTAAATTATCGCTCATGAATATTATCTAATAATCGTGCGCGTAACGCCTGAACATGAGATTCTTGGGTTCGATTCCCGGGAAGGCCAAAATGTTATTTAGTTTTTCCATCAAAGATTTGTCAGTAGTAGCCCAACGTCAGGATTTGCGCCCGGTTGATGTCCATGGGGTCGCCCCCTATTGCATGGAGCTGGAAAAGAACTGGTAAAAATGGGGTAATTTATACTATGATGCAGGTCTGCCTAACCCGTTAAGATAAACAGGAGTACTGTTATGTTTATGAGTTTAAATTTACATCCACAATATTTTTTCATAATCTACAGTAGTAAACAATTTTATTAATTGAATTAAAAATCGTAACAAACTTGCTGCCTCCCATTTCCAACAACACTGCAATCATATCAATCAAATCATTTATTTGCAACAAAAGTAGGTAACATTATAAAATTCAGGTGGAGTAGAAAAGAGTGAGCCATGTACTTAAGTACATTCTGCCTGAAATTAGGCAAGTAAAATTTATAAAAATAACCCACCAAAAACATTTTATGTAAAATGTTGCCAAGACGACCACATAAAGTTTGCCCTGTGAAAAAGATATCAGATCTCATGTAGAGCCAAGCTTCTGAATCTACACGGCCTAACTCTACCGACCCTAACTTCACAAATTCTACATATCACTAAAAATGTATGGCTTCGCCATTTCGCTACCGTCGTGGAGGTGATGCGAATATTTAGTTTCTGAAGTATACTAAACTTAAATTACATACCAAATTTCAGCTTTCTAGCACTTCAGGAAGTAGCCAAACATTTTGATGATCATCAGTGTCAGTGAGTGTGTCAGTGACGAAATCGGTGTATTTTAGATATCAATAAAATCTAAAGTATTAGAGCTATTAAATTGAGACGTTGTATGTTTAATTAGTCTATTATTGACTTCATATCCTGAGAATATGAACTATCTGGTATATCGGAAACCAACTCTATGAGGGTTCAAAAAAACGACGAAACACTTCGAGAAAAGGTAGGTACTGCCCTTGCGCTTCGCTTGGCTCGTCTTGGCGGTGGCACTACCGTGCCCCCAGATAATTGCGTTACTGAAACGTCTGAATACTTTTATTAAAAGATTATTTTTGTCAACAGGGTACCTACCTGGAGGCTCGTACATTCGATCCAAAGTTGACGCCAACAAGTCTTTGAGGCTTTTCACACATAGGTACAAATCGAAAGTCAATACCTATATTTTTTCTGTATTAGCAATCTTTCGGTATCGTACACCGATCTAAATGACCACATAAAAAATCAATTGAAAGGCTGTTTAAAAGCATGTTTGGTGATGATAGAATCATCACTCCAATAATTCCGTTTCTTTTTAGGTTAATTGGGACCCAGTCAGTTCAGCCAACTTAAAAACTGCAGTTTCTTAGTAACCTCAGTGGTCCATTGATCCTCAAAGGTGCAGTATAAAGGATACTTAAAACATTCCGGCAAGTGGGTGGTATTCTTGACAGCACCAAACTCAGATAGCGGGACAGACGGGTCTGTATTCCCCCATTTTCCAAAGGAGACGGGCGAGACTACATGTATTTTGGGACCCACACTTAGAGGTAGCATTCACTATAGCAACTTATACTTAGTTGTAAAACGACTATCAAAAAAGTAAATGGAAAGTAAGACGGAAAAGTTGGGAGAAAAGAGATATACGTCTATATACAAGATAACCTAAAAATGTTACGATTAAGATTTTTAACAGTGGAATATCTCCGTAATTAAGATGAATCAGAATATAATAATATTTAAGACGACTCATAAAGAAAGATTCGAATAAACTACTGTATATCCCTCGCAGTTTAAGTTCTAACTTTACGTGTTTTGCTTATCGTCATAAGCCAAAACCCGAATTTTTACTTCATTGCCCGTACCTAATTGACGAATCATAAAACTGCTAGACTGCAGCTAGAGACTAAACTGATTACCAACACAGTAATTAGTCCAATCACTATTAAAACTATGTCGTTACGATTTTGATCTATAAGCGAATTATAGTCAAGTAAAACGATTCTTATTACGCTGAGAGAAGATAATATTGTTTTACATAAATTATAACAGCCAGAGCTGACTAGCTATGCTTTACTTATCGAGACACTTTCCTACCTAGGAAAGCACGTCAAGCCGTTGGTCCCGGCTGTTATTTGTAGACCTATAACAGTCTTTTACAGTTACAGGAAGACTGTGGCCCGAAAGTCTGACAACCAGTATTACCAAGAGATATCGTGTTACCATTCCATACTGAGCTGTGGAGGTCAGATAGGCAGTCACTTCATGTCTTAAAAAGGTATTCAGCTGGCAGCTGCACCCGGTTAGACTGGAAGCTGACCCTAAATATGTAAGAGAAAGGTTAGAAAGATGACGGTGACGGTGAAATGGTTTTTAACATACCCACTACATGATGTGGTTAAAAAATAAAACACAAAACATTAGTGCGTATTAACACATTATAGTTTTATTGATCATACATTTTTATTATAAAATCTTATCTATTTATTATTAAGTACTTTTACTTATTATTTTCTTAAAAGTATCAATAAATGTTATTAAAAAATATAAAGCTATTCACAAAGTTAACGCCTTCGATTGTAAAAACGTACCCGAAATTGTTTTAAATTCATTAAGTTGGACGGATTTAAACCAATATTATAGTTAAATTAGTTAAGCTCTATGACTTTTTACATGATATCACGAAGCTCCGTAAACGAACATTAACAACAGTTACTGTGTGTGAAAATTAAGTTAGATAACTTACTAACTAAAGCGTTTCAAAGATTCAGTCTGTGTATGACTTTGATTCATTTAGTACATTCGAAAAAAATATGGCAGAATAAACATTTAAAATTAACTTTTTCTCAATGTTATACTTGTTACTAATAATCTCTTATTTTCTCGATTACTTTATAGTTACTACTCCTTCGTTCAGAGTACAAAGGACCATTCTTTGACTCAAATACGTGTGGCGCGGGGCGGATACCGTTTTCTATATACTTGGGGCTGGCTATTGGTTCGCCTTTGTACCCCCTGCTTTTGGTCACTGAGTTAATTTCCCTTGACTCGATAATCTCTTTGCGACCGTCTCTTCCAGGCACGATCTTCTTACTAACGGTCTCCACAGTGTCGGTGACGCTGGGACGTTCGGGATCACCTGAGCGAGTCGTGTACCGGTACGTCTCGGAGTAGTTATCGCTACTGTTGCTTCCTCGCCGTATCGCCGGCGACTTTATCCTCGAATCTAGCCGGGACCCGAATGGACTCGATTCCCTATTGAGCGATTCTGTCTTATACAAAGGCGTTTTCCGTTCTTCGGAGATGCGGTCTTTGTAGTGTGGCGACGGTGTGTTGTATCGAGGCGATAACCTGCTGCCGTCTGATTCGTCGTCTGCATGCAAAGTTTGATATAATTCAGGCGCTCTTTCCCGAAGCCCTTTTAGGAATATCTTTTTCTTATCAGTTTCATCATAAGATTTACTGTATCCGTTTGTGTGTCCGTTGGTCACTGGGGTGGTTTTTCCATATCTAGCTCCGAACAGGCCGTCACGTCTGCGCTCTGTTTCACGAGACACGGCATCAGCAAGGTCGCGCTGACTACGATTTATAATGGATACGATTCCTGGGCTTTTGAGCTGTTCTGGGGTTTCATCGAGGCGACTCAGGTGGGGGTTTGATTTATACATAGTTGAGTAATTGCGGTTCATTGTTGATGACACGTAACGTGGGTGAGTCTCCGGTTCAGGAGCTCCCATAGCAAAACTCTTGCTCCTGTTGAGAGCCTTGTATGTGCGCGCGGGCTTCGCAGGTCCCGGTGGGTATCCGTTGATCTTGCCGTCAGGTGCAGCTGTCACGTTGTTTGAGATGTTGACGGCGCTGCTGGAGCGCTTGTTGGGCGTGAGTCTGTGCCAGTATTTGTTGGAACTCGGTTTCTGGGGTTCGGTGGTTTTTTCTTTCCTCTCGTGCAGTTTCCTCGGCAGCGTCTGCGCGCTGCGAGTGTACTCCTCGTCAGGCTCGATGTTCGGATTCAGTCGACTTGTCGAGTGACTGAACCGACCCAGCGTGCTCGAGAATTGACCCCTGGAACCATTAAAGAAACAATTGAATATTTTTTATACAATCCGCTTATAAGATTTATTGGCGTTTCGTGAAGATGTAATGAGCCGGGCCCACGTACAATTATAGTGTTGTAGGTAAGACGCAAAAACTCGTAATCTTGTTGGTGTTCTGATAATTGGATTCAATGGGGAATCTCCTCCCACACGTCTAACGACCATGCTTTGTTTTCGTACGTTTAAGACGTCTTTGTTAAGGCCTGAACAAATCGTAAGTCCATCATTTAAGGACTTCAAACATTTTTTGTCAGTTAAGTTTGCAATGAGACGGCGGTTTTAAAACGCAAGTTGATCTAACAAAACAACGGAAGCAAAAGTATGTCTATTTTAAATTGCAATAAATAATTATAACTAACAAATTTGCATACACCTCCACCTATGCGACAGGTGTTTATTAAGAACATTTCCTCAGCATGAGTCACTTGTCGTTTGTCATTGCGGATCGACACATACTTCTCAATAAAGAGACTGTTTCACTTGACAAACACAAGTGACTCATGCACTAAATAAGGGTTTATTTGCGAATAAAGGCATATTTACCCTTAATAGGCAATACCCATGGACGGCGACGGATGAAAAAGGCATGATATGCCGTATGAACGTAGTTTTAATTGAGAAGCAAGATTGCCGAGATTGATCAGAGACATTACTGTCGTGGCTATTAATAGTGAATGAATTAATTGTCTTTGTCTTGTAATCAGTCATGGGATTGAGTTTAATTGAACGTGGCTTCGTGTCTTTGTAACGCTTGCGAAAATTGCCTGATTGATCTTTATCGTGTTTGATGATTTGTGATTTAATTGATGAATTATTGTGATACTTTAAAGCAAGAACTCGGAATGATTTTTTGAATTATTTTCTGACTAACATAACATAACGCTTGTAATTCCCGAAAGGGTTAGTTTCGCCAGTTATGTTTAATTCCCAGGGGGGCGAGCTTATTGCCATCTAATGGGTACAAATTCAGACTGTGGGTGTGAATGTGGGTGAACTATTATGTACGCCTCTGCCTAACCCTTGGGAATTAAAAGCGTGATGTTATGTTATGTTGAAAGTTAAACGATTGTCTCTTTTCTAAGCCCTCTAGGTCTAGTTTTACCTACTTACTATTATAAATGCAAAAGTGTTTGACGATAGATGAATGGATGGATGATTCTTACTCTTTTACTCGAAAACTGCTTATCGGATTTGGATGAAATTTGGCACACAGGTAGTTTATAAGCTGGATTAACGGGAGTATATTTTTTTATCTTAGAATTACAACAGTGGGATTATTAACGAACACAATGCGCGGGTATAAGCTAGTATCAATAGTCACCAAAACACGCAGCTCACAAGTGCAGTCAATAACGATGTATATGTCTCATAAGACCCATTTTTTTTTTTTTCTTTTAAACTTATTTTTTTTTTACATAAAAAAAACCTAAATTAATACCTATTAAGAGCCTATTAAGAACTTTTAGCATGGAACATAATTCCATTCGGTATCTGGGAAAGGGCGTTGTTAGCTGCGCTACAGTTTATACTTTTGCAGCTACCATCGTTTTACTTGTTGTACCTAGTCTTGTTTTTGTTCCGAAATAAACTTTTTTTTTTTTTTATTATTTTCTATGCAGTTGGACCATTACCAACTAGCCGATTTTATTTGCAATTTACTTCGGCAAGCCTTTGAAAAAACATTGCATTCTTGCATAATGCATCACTTTAGGTACAGTGGGATGTTGTTCATATTACAATTATTTATTTAAATTGTAAATAACAAATTCAAATACATGAGCGTTACCTTAATTAACGCACATAATTCCTTTTAAGTCGAAACCTAAGATATACCTAATGTATTTGCATGCATAAATTACCTTGCGTATGTCTTAGATCTAACCAACCACCATGACAAGAGACGCGTCACGGGTATTGTAGATGCTCTATGTCACAAATATGTGACACATTTCTGGGTTGGTCCTTTGAGTCTATTCTACTATTTTATCTACCTATTTTAGTCTATTGTTTTCATAATTTGAATAGGTTTAGTTTCCGCAATTTCTACAATGACTGTCTTGAAATGTTACAGTGTTAAAATACTTTGTGTTGTAAGCGGCAGGTCGTTGCTTTTGTTTTGTTTAGCTAACTATGCAGATATTGGTGCTAATTTAATTTTATAGTTACGTTAACTATTTGAATTTGTGCGACTTCTATTTAAGCGAAATTTGATCAAACCGTTTTTGCAAAATTTCTATGATTTCGATGTTTTACAAAGTTTTGTTTTAGACAAAAATCTATACAACAGACATCATTGTCAGAAACTTGTCTAAAACAGATTGCGAATATTTTCTTTAGGTACGTACTAGCACTGGACCTTTATATTTAAACAGTGTCAATATAATATCTTCTGATATTAGATATTGTAGTGTACATATACAATACTGTATAAGATTTATATCAGGAAGTATACAATGTAAGAGATACAGTCCCTGCAATGCAGTTGAATAATATTCTAACTCCACGTTGATATTCTGATTATAACATTTTGCTCCAATTAGTGCCTAAAGAATCTTAAGTTCCCAACTAATTTAAAAATCTTAAGAATGTTCTTTTGTGTATCAAACTTCGAGAACTTATTCTTACTTCACAATAGCCGTATGAAAATGGTACTAATGAGTCCAACTGTTCATTGTAATCCACACTAAGACCAAGAATGCGACTGTAAGGTTCATCTTGCTACCTTATGTACTGACCATGTAAACAATAGAACAAGCAGACACTGTGGCGAAACAACTCATACATAAGTCAAATACATACTCTTTTAGGAAATACGTTTAAGAGCGTTTACGCCTTACTGTATTTCACACAAACTTAAGTTCTCATTTTCCGAAATGACTGAACCGATTTTAATTAAACTTAATACGCATAAGCAGGATACATAGGTCTAAAAAGTTACTAAATTCACTCTTGAAATGTCTTTAAAAAAAAAAGATACTTGGAAATTTCTGTTTCAGTAGATAATTTATAATAAACTAATGGTCTAATTTAGCTGTAACACTATTTTACGAAAACATTTTAAAAACTTTTTAGACCTATGTGTATGCGTATGAAAGTTTCATTCAAATCGGTTCAGTAATTGCGAAAAATAAGGACTTGAAGGTTTGTATAAAATCTCGTAAGGCGTACACGTTTGCGTTTAACCTCGGAAACCTTGTTCAACCCACATGCTCTAACTTATAGCTAATTCTACCTTTATTATACTATCAACTCCTATCAGAACGCCGTAACTCTATGATAATATAAAAACAAAGAATTAAAGGTTTGCCAGATATTAATGTAGGTGGACGCGGCTGGTAGCAGGACAAGCTTCTATTTAAGGCTCATTGGATCACATTTTTTTATAAAAAATGAATATCTATCATCTAAGATCATGGCTAAATGTGCTCAACTACCAAAAGAGAAAACATGCTAGAGGCTGTTTTGATCAGCTCCTAATAAGTCGCGACACACATTTTATCACAATGGCTAATTAATTTTATTGATGTTTTGATGAGAATAGGAAGTGGTTGAATGCTTACCTTTCGCGGTGGTCGCGGGCGTCGGCGGCGGCGGCGCGTCTCGAACTGCCCTCGTACTTGTGCTCGCGGCCGTAGATGCTGGGTGCGAAGGGGTCCTCCCCGAGGTAGTAGCGGTGCGGCGTGACGGGGGGCGCCAGCTCGCCGCCGTACTGCTTGTACGTGCGCGACGAGTGCTCCGGCGACGGCGTGCGCGACGTGCGCCAACGAGCGCGCCGCTCCGCAGACGCCGAACGGATCTTCCCGACCAACTTCCGAATCGAGTTCCCGATCGCAGATCCCATAGACTTACGCGCCGGCGATGGACGTCGCCCATTGTCAGCGAAACGAGTCTTCTGATTCTGTTTGCGCTCGTCCCGATCCCGTCGCCTTGGAGGCGTACGATCCCTATCCGAATTTTCACGCCTCTCTCTTGGAGGAGAGTAATCTGGCGGAGGCTCCACGGCACCCTCTTCGCGACTATCACGCGATCTTCCCGAATTCTCATTCCTGGATGAGCTCCTGTAGCCGCTGTCGTAGCGGTTGTCTTCGGACAATC
This sequence comes from Cerastis leucographa, assembly GCA_963082945.1. NCBI lineage: Eukaryota > Metazoa > Arthropoda > Insecta > Lepidoptera > Noctuidae > Cerastis > Cerastis leucographa. The sequence goes on from OY720361.1 coordinate 10,100,243, forward strand.
TTTGTTTCGTTGGTCGTTTTCTTTCCGGCGCGATCGGCCGGTAGTCGTCCTCGACCGAGGGCTCGCGGAACGCACGCTCGGCTTCTAGCGGCCGGAAAGGCGAGCCGCGCGGCGGACTGTGCATAGTCGACGACGACACGTAGGCGGAATCGTCGCGCGAGGGCGGATGGCGGCGCCCGATCGGTGATGACCTCCCTTGCGGCGAGTCGCGCTTCCCATACACATGTCTCGGGGAGGAGCCGTTTAATCGATCGTCGCTGGCATATGGTGAACGCACTGTCGGTGGTGACGGTGATGAACTGCGTGGCTCGGGCATCCTGGGTTTGCTGGCGCGTCGCTGCGACCAGTCCGCAACCCCCTTGAAGTAGCCACCGGTCCTGTTCACTGGTGCTGCCGGTCGTTCGTCTGATGGCGTCGACGATTTCGTTTTGCGAAGAACTCGATCTCCATATACGGGTGGTGGCGGTACAGATGATGTCTTCCCGTAGTATCCCTCGTCTTCGGCCTTTTTGTAGAAGGCGGGGTCAGGTCTTCGTCCTATTTCTTCGGCGATGGAGTCGTGTGACGAGCGGGATTCGCTGCCGAAATGATTCTCGAGCCACTTGGATGTTTCCTTCTTGCGTGTTTCTTCCTCGACGTCGTAGTCGACGGGACGTTTGTAATCCTTGTCGTGTTCTGAAAACAGAGTAAACTATGAGCGCGGAGCGGCACGGGCACAGTGAGCGCGGGCGCGCGGGCTGTGGCTCACGACGGAGTGGCGCGCGGAGCATCCTCTGCCACACGCTATGGCGTAATCATTCAGTCAATAAGTTTGCCAAACTATCGAAGGTCAATGCGATGTATACTCGAGACAACTTTACTTAACCGCTACGAGACATTACCGTGCACATTATTCACTGAATGATAATTTCTAGGTCAGTATTGCTTCACGTTATGTTTATGGTGTTATGTAATTATTGTCAGCTTTGGTGGTCATTTAATTTAGATGGTAATACGACTATTGTGTTGAGATCGCTATTCTTAGCGTAGTGGCCATTTTAGGTAATAACTGAGGGAGAGAAATTGTGGGCACTGGCAATTATTATGAATGGACAAATCGAATTAAAATACAATGCTGAATAGAGTCCGATACGCCATAAATGTGGTTTAATTCATAAATAAGACGAATACGGCTAACTGTTGATCATTAAAAGCGTTCGCTCTTTTAGTAAATCGTTCTTTAAAAGTTTAAAGGGCACCGTCCGAATGTGTCGAGTCTATACATAAAGCCGTCACAGCAAGATTGACAAGTCGCCGACATTACGACATTAAGTACGAAACCGGGCGATCTTCGCAATCAAGTTTACACGCCCTATAAGCTTCACGCCATTGCGATAACTGTGATTAAATACACATTTATGAGGAAATGTCTCTGATTTATGCGTCGGTCCTGCAACTCCTAGCCGGTTGGAACAGAAATCCTAATAATATTATAAACGCGAAAGTTTGTAAGTATGGATGGATGGAGGGATGGATGGATGTATGTTTGTTACTCTTTCACGTAAAAACTACTGAATGGATCTGGATGAAATTTGGCACAGGAATAGATAATAGTCTGGAATAGCATATAAGTGGCAATGGGCCGGCCATATAACCCGAAGAACCGATAACCGTTGGGGTAGACGAGTTCTTGAGTGGAGACCACGGATCGGTAAACGTAGCGTAGGACGTCCTCAGACTCGGTGGAGCGATGATCTTTGCAAGGCGGCTGGCAAGAGCTGGATGAGAGTGGCCGAGGATCGTGCTCAGTGGCGTGTCATGGGAGAGGCCTATGTCCAGCAGTGGACGAATACAGGCTGATGATGATGAATAGCATATAAGATACTTTTATCCCGGTAGTGTGATCCCGCGGGACAATTACCGAAAAAACGTGGGGGACGCCGTGGGCAGAAGCTAGTGACTACATAATTATGAAACTAACACCATTGGTGATAAGTGTCTTATAGAACCATGAATAACATCCTAATTCGACTTGAATCCTTTTGAGAAAAAGAATCAGAGAAATTTGGACTTTTAGGAACATTTTTTTTTAAACATGGTGCTTAGTATAAACATTCACAGAACGTGGACATGCTGCGAATGCGAACTACTAGGTAAGTACTAACAAAAATACAACTTACGGAAATTGTCTTCCGCAATACTTATTTTTTTAGTTATTGATATCCTTCTGACCTCGACCAGGAGCTCGTGGCTAAATTATAACAGCCGCTTGGTTCAATCTTCAGGTTAAGTCGCGCTTGCCTAGGTTGGTCCGTGGATGGGTGACCAATCATTACATATCGGCTGTCATTTGTAGATCAGTCGTCACAGGTAATGAGTGGCCCGAAAGTCTGACAACCATGTCTTACGAAGGGTGAGTTTTGTATTACCCAGTACTAACTGGGCTGTGGAGGTCAGATAGGTAGGTGGAAGTCATAGACATAGGCCTTTGCCTAGCAGTGGAATGACGCAGTCTAACAGTATACAGTACTCCATTGATATATGCAAGGAATTTGATTTAGATCCATTTACAATTAGTGTGTGAATTCGACCAGAAGGTGCTTAAAGCCTCAAATTTTTCAAGTACCGGTAGATTATATTTATTTATAATGTATACTTTTGTTTTTATTATTTTCTCAATATTAGGTATATAATTATTTTTTTAATTTTTTATACAAGGTGTTGTTTTGCATCTTCGTCAAATTCTAAATGCTAATGCTTCTCGTCCCGAATCAATAAAAAAATGGGTAGGTATTTTTTATTTTTTTTTCTTAATATCGGAAATCGGTAAGTGTGAACCACCCGTGTTTTAAACGCGGGCTGTCTGATTCTCGTCCTATAACCGCGCTTCCAAAAATACAAACAAACTCAAGCATTTATTCGATAATTTATTATTCCCTAGACCACGTTTTGGGGGTTATTCTGAAATATTGACAAACATAAACAACCAAAAAAATCAGCGTTTAATAATAATGAACTAGATACCGTAATTTTAATTGATTATTTATGTCTTGTGTGACAACGTCCTGAATAGGGGATCGGACTGGGTAAAGAAAACGACATTCTATTTTGTCCGTCAGACAGGTAATACAAAAATATTAGACACGTATTTTTTGTTTTATCAAAATATCAAAAAATTACTTAGTTAGAACTCATTAAAGTTGGAGAGTGGGGCTTACTACGTCACAAGTAGGTATAAAACTTACCTACATGTGACGTCATGCGCCATTTCAACTCAATATATCTCCGTAATTTTATGACCACGTGAAAAAAGAAAAAATACGTGTCCAATACTTTTCAATAAACTACAAGACGGACAAAGAAAAGAAAAATAGGATTATCACCTATTTTGACGAGGATGCAAAACAATACCTTGTATAATTTCAAACCAAGTACGCATAGTGCTTTTAACTTTGCCTTAATTAAAGCGGTGTGTTTTTTGTTTCTGTGCTCACACCACAAATTTGTAATTTATGTCTATACGTGAGGATTTGTAATTGGCTCTCTGGTGACTATTGTTCCCTTTCTTGCTTGTTTGTATTAGCTGTAAGTCCTCCATGTTCTAAATAAATAAATAAGTATGGTATGGCATATAAAAATACCAGGCGTCTATTTACAACTAAGACGGCACGTAACTTTAACAGCACATAAATGCCCAATAATGACACATTAAACAAAACGCCGTATGAATCACATTACATTAGGTAAACCGTAAAGTTATGCTTTCTGAACTTTAATGTTTTATCACAGTATTCAATGCTAAAATCTCATTGTTCTGCAGTTCTGTTATTTTACGACAACACGCGCCGTTCACTGTAATGCGTGGTAAATGATGTCACTGTAAATTCTGATTATTGATACAAATACGAAGCACGATTTGCAGCTTCGTATTTACTCAGAACTCCTTGGGAACTTGATGACAAAATTCCCCTGTATCATGATAATGGTATCGTGCATGACAGTTCGTTTCATGCGTCTGTTTGGGAATACACAGAGAAAATTGGCTAATTGAATTATGCAGCAATTTTACATGGCCGTTAGCCCGCATTCGGGTGGTCGAAAGACCTCACTCGAATTCGGGCACCTGATGCATTTATTACACTGGTTATCGCAATGGAATACGAGCTAACGACTACGAGTAGGTTGAATGAAGTCGGGTACTTGCACCTGTACGGGAAACGATGAAGCCGGGTGAGTTTGTCCGAAGACGAGTGAACTTGAACTCGTTCATTTATACTTGGTCGATTACCCGAATTCTATAGGCAATTGAATTCGTGCTAACGACCAAGTGTGATCGCAGCATCAGTTTGGAAATGCAAAGGGAATATTGACTTTGAATTAAAGAAGGAAACGTAGTGGCAGGCAACAGTTACAAACAGTAGCATCACTTTACCTCGGTATAGTAATTTCCTCTCAGCAGTATATTAATAAACTGTTCTAATTGACCTACAGGTATAAAGGACTCCTTCATATTTATACTCCGTACACATAGTGCACCTTTAGATCTAACCTGTCTTTCTTAGTAAAGTGACGTACCTATTGCTTGATATCATAGAAGACACCTGAAAGAACCATGAAATACTATGTTTTACAGACCATCACGTACTGACAACTCAAAACTTTTATAGTAAATAAACCGTATAAAACGCGAAACCGAGTGTGTCATACTAGTACAGCTGAACAAACCTGAAAGTCAGTTACAAAGTAAACGCTACTTAAATGATGTTTTACATGCAACAAAATCACACAAATATGACAAAACAATAACAGCACAATGTCTGAAGAGGTGAACAAACTTTCTGAAATTTTATTTTTCTCGTTTGGCAAATGTGTCACCGGTTGAAAAAAATCCGATTAAAATACGCATGTTTACTGCATTTTGCGTCTTTTTGTGAGTTAACTTGACTAGTTTGCCAGACTTGCCAGACTTGACCCTTTTTCTCGCAGTTTAATACCAATAAGTAACTGTCAAATGGTTTTATTTACAAAAAGTACAAAGCACCAAAGCAAAGCAGCTTCATCTAACCCCTCATTGATAGTTTACATTATTGTGTATTTTAACAACATCGTTTTTGAAGATGCCACAGGCAAGTCATTTCCCACTCTGGCAAGTGTGAAACGGAATGGAAAGATGAACCATTCGAAAAACATGTTACTCAAAATTTTCATCAGAATAACTGATTACGGTAAACTTGGCTGTGCCGCCATGTCACAATCACTACCGACCTCTGAGCGTAGGCCCAACGACTCACCATATGCGGCAAGCTGATGGGCATGTAGCATCAAATTGACCACTTAAACTCTCGTTTAAACGTAGCACGTGTGTTTACTAACTCCTTAATTGTTCGTATAACCATTTGCCTACCAGATTTGTGGGGGAAAGTGAATAGGAGACTGTGTCATTGAGATTGGGCCGGTACGTCTTTGGCGTTGTATCGAAATGAAGTCATGTATGCCAACTTTCAAGTTTTTATCGGGATTTTGTCGAAATGATTTTCTAGCTAACCATGCATCAGCTGAAGATTAAGACCATTTGCAATTTAAAAAACGACTTGATTTTCCATCAGTTGCTGCATCAAATAGGCTATATATAGGGTGTAACGGAAAGGGTATATACATACTTAAGGGTGTGCTACAGACCATCAAACTGAACATGTTTCTCCATCGAACAAACATCGTAATAGGGAAAAAAATATCAGCTGCCCCATGTATTTGGGTATTTTTTTCGCTGAAAAACATGTTATATGTTGAGAACCATGTTCAGTTTGATGGTCCCCGTTACACCCTGTAAATACTGCCTAACCCAAAGAAACAAATAGGAGTAATGACATTATTTTTCTGAAAAATCTGCATACAAGGTGGAAGGGGCTAAACCAATTACCAGCCAAAAAACAGCTGTTTCCTCAAAACTGCAATAGCTTCACGGTCAAAATGTATGGAACATCAGATTTTTTTTTTAAATAACTGACGAAAAATTTCCTTGTGGAGTTCAGAATACTTGATAACCGTTCTGTGTCCCTTGCACTTTGTAATACTTAGACTAGGTCAAAGGAGACAGTGCGACAGGTTTAACGTTACTCGAAAACAATTATAACAGACTGTCAAGGCAGAAAAGTGCGAAGATTTACCTTTCATGGATGGGCCCGGAAGCGTCCTTCGCTCCTATTACGAGCATCCTACGTAGTGCGTGGGATCCTAACCGTCCTGGCGATTCGTTTCCTCAAAGGTTACTTACTAACTGGTTACATTAAACGCAATCTGAGAGGCACTGCGTATGAATAATGCTTATTGTGACTGTGGAATAAAATGTGTACTATTTTTGCGATGTTTTGTGTCTATATGTAGTGCCCATGTATCTAACTGAAAGGCTTTACTCTGAAGGCAAGTCAAAGGACGCGCTGATTGACGAAAACGCCAAAGTGCAATAGTTATGTTTTGCTTTATTAATATTTCATTGTAATTAGTTTTAGTTTACCAGTAAATAAAGACTATCATCGTACTCTGAGCATATTTTTGAATAATCACGTTCAAGGCCCAAAATTAACCCTAATTACAGTTGATCTTTAAAATTGTCCTTCCCAACTCAGAAACGCTATCATTGATTACAAATGCACGACTAACCCTAAAAAAGCCAACAGCAGAACTGTCCTCATCCTACAACGTTTTTTCCTCAATTTGTCATCTCAAGCGTCCAAACCCGAGCGGAACATGCGACGTGCGTCCTTTGCAACAAGGAAGAGCATTCACATGCTCGTATACCACGGAACGAGTAGTCGAGTAACTCGATCGATCAACTTGAACGCAAACAATAGCCGAGTAGCCATGCAGGTTAACGGCGACAAGGTCGATATGTGTACCACTTGTCACTGACTCACTAGACGTGTGTATTTGCCCAGAACTATGAGTATATTTCGCGTTACAAATATTTATGATGGACTGTCGAAAATTGAGTTATTTATTGCAACTGATTTTGTAACGGATGGATTGACATTTGGAATGATTTAGGGTGATTTTTTTAATCATTATAGTCATTATACTTAATTAAAGACAAAACTATTTCAAATAGCAGCAATGGCAAAAAAACATTTTAACGACAAGAAATTAAACAAAGTATGCTTTTAAGAAGTATGACAAGCCATTAGGCTCTAGTTAGGTATTACTGACTGTTCGAATCAGATCATTAGATAGATGTGCAGTTGCATAATAATTTTACTCCTGAAAAATTTTACCCTACATACTGTCTTTTGGGACTGAGCTGATTCACGTAAGTACAAACTAGATAAGAAGCGTATGATTGGCGTTCTGATTGGAATAGGGTAGTTTTTAATTTTTAACCGACGTACTTTTTAGCTGTGGGCCAGTGCGTCTAGTGCGAGTTTTTTTATTATCTATTCGATCACCGGAACGTAAACTTTTAATTGCAGTGAAACTGAAATAGTAACGCCTTGTGCCAAATAATAATTATATTAATATTAACTTGTCTAATAGATCTATGAGAGCAAAAAACCCAATTATTATTTTTCCAAACATATTGATATAAAATGTGTATGCAACGTTAACGGGATCGTTAAGGTACTTACTGGTTACTATTTGTTACTTTATGTCGTTGGCAGTATGGATGCGATAAAACAAAGAGGAACAAGCAGTCGCCAAAGACAAAAAGTAACTGCGTTGTGGATGCACCTTTTAACAACACAACTGGGCACTCTGAGAATTGTTCAGTGTTTATGCTGCACAATTATGATTCCCAAACCCCACTAGGCACAATACATTACCAAAGTAACCTGATAGCATAGCCTGCAGTGCTAATTTACAAAATACGCCATCGATTAAGACTAGACAGTAAAAATATCTAATCATCACACAAAACTATAAATAACCCTATCACATAATATTTCAATCAACTTCAATGAAAAGTTGAAAAAACATGATAATAGGCGGACTAATAATGTGATCAATTTTAATAGCGTAATAAACCATCCAATTTGTATGAAGTACCAAAGCTTGTATTGCCTTAGGCAGCATTCAGGTAGACGCTATATCACAGGACACTGGTCTGTGGCTACACAATCAACTAATTGGAATATGTTGATAAATTCAAATATTTAGGTCTAACAATAGATACAAACTTTAACTGGAGATTACATGTAAATGACATTTGCAATAGGCTAAGATCGGTGCTAGGTAAGTTTTACCACTTAAAAAATGTATTGAACAAACAGACGTTAAGAGTAGTTTACTTCGCAGTTGCCGACTCGTTAATGAGTTACGGACTCCTTGTCTACGGGCGAACCTTTATTACATATTTAAGACATATCAAAGACATACAATTAAGACTGATAAAGTTTCTAGTAAGTAAAAATGTTAAAGATAACTGCAATAAGGAGTATGATAAGTTATGTCCCATTTGTAAAATTTTAACCGTAGATAAAAAGGTAGATTATTTGTTAGGTTTGGAATATTATTATAGTGATGAATATAAAGTTAATGTTAAAAACAAGTACAACACACGTCGGGTTAGAGAGAACCAACTGATTCAACCACAAGTAACAAATTATTATGGTAAGAGAACATCTAAGTATTTGGTACCTAAAGTGTTTAACAAAATAGATTTATTGAGAGAAAAAGTAAAAATTAGTAAAGGATCACTCAAGACAAAATTAAAAAAACATTATACAGGATTGCAACCACAAATAGATACATTATATAAGATTAAGCCATAACAGAATATAGTAAGAAAGTTTTATATATAATAAGTTAGTAGTACATATATACGTAGGTGGTTGACCACTAAGCTGATTGATTTAAGGGTGCGCTTGATCTGATAGTCATGGGTAATTCGTCAGACCGGTTTTTTTTATCCGGACTTTACTGAGGATGTCTTAAGTGTAACGCCTCCAGCCAGGGCATAAAATTTATAAACTAGGTAATAACTCGCTATCCAATGGGCACCCCCTGCTGGGCACGAGCCATGGCTTAAGGCGTCGCTGGGGGATGGCAGCAAAGGGACCGACTGGATCTGAATGATTCCATTATTTGTCTATACTTCTATACTAATATTATAAAGCTGAAGAGTTTGTTTGTTTGTTTGCTTGAACGCGCTATTCTCAGGAATTACAGATCCGATTTGTTATATAGCCTTCAAAATTCTTTCACTGTTATATAGCCCATTTATCGAGGTAGGCTATAGGCTATATATCATCACGCTACGACTGATAGGAGCGGAGCAGTAATAAAAATGTTTCTAAAACGGGGAATATGTGACGCAGACGAAGTTGCGCTGGACAGCTAGTGGTACATAAAACTACAGGCATGATGATTAGCATCGTGGGGCTTTATACTCCTAAACTTTCATGTTACGATTACGGTACGTCCTTCGACCCGTTTGTTCTCACTAGTTCGATTCATCAGTTCGATCGTCAAACTACTGCGATTTTTTTTTCTCATTATTTGCCAATCTTACGACTACTCAAACTTATACCAATTTATTCTGTGCTTATACTTAAACAGTGTTGTTAATAAACAGCTTAAAGAATAGGTGGTATTAGGTATAATTATTTCATAGCGAGCCACTACGACAGGTATCTGCCCACGACCTACCCATATTATATTCTATGAACTTTTAAGGCAACTAGTTATTGCGAATAAAGCTTCTAACTACCGTGACGTTGTGTGTTCTACAACGATTCCTATTGGCTCTTGGGTATATCTTATTTTAATTGGACCAATAAGAATGAATGTTTCATTTTATCATCTTATAATTGATTGATGCAAATGCTCGGACTAATTAAGATTCTGTTTTGAATGTGGTATGCGTATAAGAAGTAAATTGCGCATTTATATTGTTTGCTATGTGGGTTGCTTTTGATCTCGTAACTTGTAAGTATGTACCTATCATTGTTAAATTGATTCCTGCCTATGCTACTTTGAAGGCCAGGATATCTACCTAAAATAGGTAGAAAACTCAGCAATTTATGGCTGACTGCCTCGTTGATTCAGTGGACTGCTGACTGCGACTGCTGAGCATAAGGTCCTTGGTGCGATTGCCAGGTGGGAAGTGTCATTGGGTTATGCCAACAGGAAAGCCTCAGTAGCAGCCACAGAATCTAGATTTGTGCCCGGTTGATGGCAATAAGCTCAGCCCCTATTACATTGGATGGAACTTAAAAGGTTAGGGCTGCCATAGATCCGGAATTTTAACCAAATTCTTGGGGATTACGGATGCCATGTTTATGTTACAGTAACCCTGAAATATTAAGAGCAATACGGCGGATATAAATATTAAGTAAAAATTAACAAAAAACTTTCGTAAATACTATTTTAAGAACTGAAGCCAGATGTTTTTTTTTCTTTGCCACACGGAACTATTTGCCCACCAAGGCTGACTTGCCTCTAAAAATGGCGACAATTTGACCATCGACCGATTAACATAACGACCGCATTGGAGACGCAGGTTGATTCTCGTGAATGAACTTATTTAGCAATGAATGGCGAATTTCAACACAATAAATTAATGATAATGTCTCGATCTGTTTTTACATTATATTTGTAATTTATTAAACTAACCAATTTCAAAAAAATTATGGATTATCGTATCACCTCACATATGTAGGTAAATTAGATGAAGGTACACGAAGAGTAGGTAGGTACCTTCCTAGATAAGGCGGCATTTTATTAGCTAACGTAATTCATTTTTTTTTGTCAGTTAATTTCATAAACACAATTAGAAACACCATCAAATGAATTTTATTGTAAGTCTGCCGTTTGTTGTATTTCATTACAGCGCCATCTGTTATAATTAGGTCATACTACCAAGCTAACCACTTTACCAAATTATAAAAAACAACGCCATCTATCAACGAGTAGCTGAACTACAGTTGGAAGCCACCTAGTGGGTGAATATGAAACTAATTAGTTCCGTTTCTTACCAACTTGACGAAGGCAGCGTTGGCGTCGCATTCTTACTGATAAGCTGTCCCAGTCGTCATCCATGTTTGGTTGCCCCTCTCTTTCAACTGCAACAAAAATACGCTTAAAAATTACAAAATATACAAAACCAAAGGCTTTAGGTTTTTACGCAACTCAAAAGTTATGAAAAATATAAAATTTTGTCTACACTTCTTTTTTGCAAAAAAGTCATTCATCCGTAAGCTTATGTATTCATGACATCTACCTAATTAAGTTGAAAGGGAAGGCGTTTCGCCATGCCTTCATTATGTAACAAAAAAGTTCGAATTGTTTCAGGACTGTCTGGACGGCTTAATGACAAATGCTACTGCTCAGCATGACGTTGGTTGGACTCCCAAGTCGAGATAAGTAATATTGGGTTTTCCATCAGGAATTCCTCAGTAGTGAGAATGAATTTCAGTCCGGTTTGTGGCAATAGGCTTGCCTCGACCTTATAGGTAACAAGGTGCGTGCTTATCTTGTCGTGTAAAGTGGTTGCACTCATAGATAAACCACGGCCATACTCTTCGAGCAATACAGGCATGATGTCCCGAATGTCATTTTGCAGTGCTACAAGGATTTTCTGGCGCTTGATTGACCTTACCAGGGCATTGTTAGATGTTAAAATTTGCAGAATGACCATTTTACGTGTGCAGTTCAAGGTGGCGATGGCGCTGCGCTGGTTTTCAAGTAAAAATGAATCGATGGTACATTTATTTGCATTCTGTGTAAACCCGCCTGCACAGATAAGTTGGTTGAGTGTATCACTTCATAATTTCATGAAAAACAAGATAGCCGAGTTAGTTCTAAATTCGGCCACGCGCCAAAATATCCTTGTCCACCAGAACTGTACGTGAATGCTATTGTTACAGACCTTCTTCAGTGCGGGATCGTGAGTTGATATGCGTAGCGACCCGCACGCCGCCCGCCATCAGCTCAGTACTCTGCTCGAGGTCCACTCGCTTCCGTCTCTCTGTACCAGCTGTCTCCTCTACCAGGCTCTTGTCACTCGGCAGAGATTTCGCCTGTTAGAGAAAAAGATGAGCAATGAATACTAGCAAGTAATAGGACGTTTTTTTAATAGCTAAGAAAATCAACTTACCACGACTAGTCTGTGACACCATTTTATGGTACAGTTGCACATTCCTACCCTACCCTGCATTTGGGTAGACAAAAATCTAAACTAATTAATTCTACTTAAAGTTCATTATTGACTGATGTGATAATGCTACATCTGAATTCGGATGAAAGACCAAGTTATTGCTTCATTATTAATTTACTGGGACACTAAGTAAATAAACACAACATAGATTACAAAAACATAAATTCATGTAAACGAATTTTAGAAATCGAGTGTAGATAAAAATGATTTTCACTTAGAATTTGCAAGCTAAAAGATATCGAATCAATACATCATTCGTCACATCAGTGTCTTTTCAAATAGAAATCATATCCAGTCATGAAGAATGATCCTTTTGAGAAAAGGTAAGCACATAGCAAGTCATTTTATGTACCTATCTATTTTTTTGTTCTTTGAATAAAACCACATAGGTTCATGCATCTTTTTCATTTGAGTGAATCTATCCAGCAAGCTTAACGATAGACGATAACTTTCTTTACACTTCTGTTCTGACATCCTTCAATCATATACGTTTTAAAGGACTATTAATTAAATTAGGATGAACCTTTTCTCTGGGCACTATTTGAAACCTCGTATTTCCCGAAGGAATTCATTGACGGACAAAACATCGCTGTTTTCATCGTCAGATTCCAATTCATTTGGGTTTGGTGCAGCATGTCTTCTTCTAGCATACTTGTCTATTACTCGTCATCTCATCAGACACTTCCTTTCTTGCCATATCATGCTCACTTATAAAGCCAACAGTTATACTCGTTACTTTAACAATCTCAGAAAGTATTGCAACATTACCTCGTCTTTAGAGAGTTCTTCGTCGCAGACTCGTTCCTGTTCCTTGGTGTGTCGTGTCTCTGTCACTATCGTGCCATCTGGCCGCAACGCCCGCAACTCCTCCTGCGACCAACAAATACGGTTAGCTATGCACAAACTGTGAGAGAAATGGCGGCCAAGTTGTAAGCTCGTGGATTTGAACCCAGCCAGACACGTTCGTGTGTGTTAATTATTTTAGCACCATTGCTCTCAAAAGCAACTGCCTCGCTGAGCATGAGGTTCTGGGTTCGATTCTAGGCCCGAGCAAAGTGTTATTGGGTTTTTTCATCAGGAATTTCTCAGTAGCCCCGGAGTCTGGATCTGTGCTCGTTTGATGGCAATAGGCTCGCCCCCTATTAAATGGGTACTTAAACAAATCTGGCGAAATGTGTGTACAGTCACGTCTAATAATATGTATACACGCTGCAACTTTTAAAAGTGATATTCTCCTACTGTCTTAAGGTTTTACGTTTTGAAGAACATGGAATTTAGGAAGCCATATTATATATTACAAAATAGGTCTTATCTCAACGTAGAAACCGTAATTTCACGAGCAAATCACTGTTCAGTATTGCTAAGTGTATGCATATTATTAGACGTGACTGTACACCTCTGCCTAACCCTCCGGGAATTACAGGCGTGATGTTATGTTATGCTCTCAAAAAAGTGAAGAAAACATCGTGGGTGAACAATTCGAAAAATTCGAACATCTACCCATGTTGTTGTGTGTGTGTTGTATGTTGTGGCCCTCTCTCTCTCGCCGAGAGGAGGCCTGTGTCCCAGCAGTGGGAACATTATAGCCTGTTATGCTATGCGCAGACTTATAACAGAAATACCTAATTGCTCAATTTATTTATGCAACATCACGATCTCTGGGTGCTAGTACTTAGAGGTATACATTGACCAGGAAACGACTGCCGCGATATACACTGTGTTAGGTCTTAAGATCAATGGGAAATGTTGTTTGTTGATGTTGTGATTTATTATCTAGTATTTTATAGGCTAGTGACTTAAACCAGGTGGCATTAGAGGCACCTGGGAGTCTTGTTAACCTGGTGCTAACATCAGGCTAAATTTTATACCCAGTAATGTTTTCTTTACATTAGTATGGCTAATTGTTTAGCTTATCTTCGACGTTTAACACTGAGCAAAGTTTACCAGTCTACATGATTTCCATGACTAAGATCTGCATTTGGAATTAGACTTCTCATTCCAGCAAACTCATTTCAACTCAACAAAAACTTGACCTGTGACCTTTCAAAGTTAAAACGATATTTTGAAATAATTGAATAAAGTTTAAGCTTCTCATTGACCCATAAGTAAAGAAGTACCCAGTAGCTTTTTGCGAAATAAATATACACAGTGTTGACTCTTAGATTCCAAAATTAGCTCTAAATCAGACTGACTTAAATAGATATAAGGACAACAGAAGTGCAACTCTATCCTGTCTTATTACCTACTTACGTACGTTACTTGAATAAATTGTTTAAAATATCAATACACGAAATAAGCGATACTGTAGATGAGTAACTTTGTGTATTTTTATTATTAGAAGGTTCGTACAAACTACAAATTGAATTTCGTTTAGCAAGTGTCAAGCGTTGTGCAAATATAACAAAACAGGTAAAATATTCGACCGTTGCTCTTCAAATATGCACTTTTGTTAGCTTTTGTATCGATAAATGCCTTAGTTTAAGCCATCCCTGACCTACAAACAGTCTTAGTGTTGTGACCAACAATGTAGTCCAGACAAATGCACACCTTGTATGTCTAGACAGGCTTAATGAATTACAAAGGAGTTTTGGTAACCTAAATCCTAATTATTTCATTACCGCACAAGTACATTGTGGACATTGGCAGAATTGAGCAGTGTTGTCTCAGTGGCATTGACTTACGCACAAGCAGGCACTTTGTATACTTTATTTTATCACCGCTACTCTCAAAACGGTGAAGGAAACCGGGTGGTCCTGTGGAGACACGTGACATCGACCTGAACCTACTGGTGCAGCTTACATCCACACGCAGAGACGAACCTACAACCCATTAGTGTGAAGGTTGTCTGCCTGGGTTCATACTCAAGAGTTCCCCATTGCTACCGGCCCTAACTTACGAAAAGAAGTTTCGTAAGTTAGGGCCGGTAGCAATGGGGAACTACTGCTTTCATATATTAAGGACTACTACTACAGAACTTACCGTGTCATCAGTGGTGATGGTAGTGTTGTATGCGATGGTGTCCTTCACAAGCTTAGGGCCGCGTGGAACGAGCGCCAGCTGATGCTCCGTCTGCGACCTCAGAGCATCGCGGATGTCTTCCTCGGGAGTCTCGTTCACGGCCGCTATTAGAGCCTGGTATAAAACAAATTGGGCTGTTACTTATTTGCTGTTATCGTATCATTCCTTTTGTGTTACAGAGGTTTTAAAAACAGTATGTATACCGTTCAATCTTGTTTAGTAGTATATGTATAATATAACAGTCCGTTTATAACATAGATTTAAAAATTTAAATTAAAAACTGACATAGTAAGTGACAGTGTGTGGTTGCCATGCCTCTGTTAGAGTGGTTGACAAATCAACTTAAAAAATTACAAAACTTTGAAAAAAATGATATAATGAGCGATAGTTTATTTTACACTAAAGCCAAGACCTACTGGGCTACCATACCGCCCACAATAGATGGTGTACTCGGAGGATTTGGTCACATTTCGGAGATTGACGTCGATGGATCAAGAGCGTTCTTAGACGAAATACTAGCTTTTGAAAACCCACCAGCCACAAAAATAGCCCTTGACTGTGGCGCAGGTATCGGAAGAGTGAGTAAGCATGTACTGATTCCACGTTTCGATAAAATCGATCTCGTCGAGCAGGATGAAAAGTTTATCAACAAGGCCAAAGAATTCCTCGGCGAAGATAATGCGAAGGTAGGAACGATGTACCAAGTAGGTCTTCAAAATTTCAAGCCTGATAAACACTACGACGTCATATGGTGCCAGTGGGTTATCGGGCACATAAAGGATTATGATTTAATTGATTTTCTTGAGAGATGCCGAATGTCCCTGAACAAGCATGGCGTTATTGTCGTCAAAGATAATATAGCAACATCTAAAGAATTAGAATATGACGAGGATGATTCGTCTATAACACGTCCTATAAAACTACTCGAAATACTATTCAAACAAGCCAAATTGAAAACTGTGAAAACGGTCATTCAAAAAGGATTTCCAGATCACATTTATCCGGTACACTCGTTTGCTTTAACTGCTGTTGAATAATAAATCTTAATACTAAAATCTCTAACTTTATTATTGAGTGTCAGAATCTACTGCTAACAGATTTCATTTATGACTTTATTTAGATATTTATTCACGTCTTAATACAAGTGAGTTTATCTTTGTTATAGTAGTGAATCGTGGCCCGAATTCGTGATTGTGTCGTTTAATAAAGTAGGATCCCGGGCGTGCCTCAGCTTCGCAATCTAATCGCAAGTGCATTCACCGTTTTGGTGTTAAGTTACGAAATACTTGCGTTAGAAGCCGCAAGGACTTCGGAATTTGATCTGTTAGCTGCAAGGCTTTGTGTTGATATCTAATACTTTTTAGTAACAATCGTATTATTAGTAGGTCATTCTAAAAGCAGTTTTGTTTTATTGGCTTTAAAAAGAGGCAATGCAGTCCCTGTATCCGCAAGATGGCAAATATCATGTCTTACTGTGACCTGTACGTTGGAATTTCAATTGAGGTAAGATCCGTGCAATGATGGCGTATCTCTGATAATTAGCCGTTGAAAGAGCGATGATGTTCAATCAGAGAACAGTTAGCGATGAATATCGCACCGCGCTCTATTATTAGGGCCGCGTCAATCTCCACAGCGTTGTATCTTGTATTGAGCCTTGCCCAGCAATTTGATGTTACAGTTACATTCCGAAACGGGGGAATGTTCAGGGCGTAGGTTTGATATACGGTTTTCACGTGCAAAACTAGTTTCGTTTTACTTCCTTGATAACGTTTTAATCAAAATTTAAGCTCGCATTGAAACAAACTGTAAAGTATGACCTCAGTTGAAGCAAAAGGTAAATGTAGACGAAATTGTAAATGTCACGACTGACGGTGACGATATTTCTGTCGATGACCAAACATGAACTGTGTATCGACGTTTTCCAAAGATTGTAACACAAAATGTGTGTTTACAATTTCTTTTCACGTTGTTTGCTTAAAATGTAACGTTACTTTACGTGTATTCTGAGAGCAGCAATCTACGAGTCACGGATAGCTGTAAATTTATTGATGTTTACTATAGAAAAAAAGATTGCTACGCATACCTACTGTTGTAATTGTTGAGCTTTGCTTGAATTACCGTATATTTTGATATTCTGCTTTGTGCTTAGATAATGTGAATTCTCATGGTGCGGTCGTTGCCCCGTGTAATCTTGGAATAGATGTCTTTTTGCTAAGGTTGAGCCGGGGTCGGAATAAACTTATTAAAAACTTAATTAGCGTTTAGTGACTCCGCGTTCTTAACTTAGATTAAATTACTATGATACGTTTTATTGCTGGTACTTGTATTGCTAATTAAAATGGGAAATAAACTCAGTATTTCGTGTATTCAATAAAAGTTTACCTACTAGAAAAACAACCATAATTATTAGTAGCTACATATACCAAAAGAACAATAAATACTTATTAATTTCAATTTTATAATACGCACTTTGTATGAAACCATTGTTAATTTTGTTTATTCTTTTATATGTGGAATATGCATTATTATTATATTAAATAAGACCATTGAATTTGGCCGTGGCATTCAACCTAACCAATAGAAAACCAGAAACATGATAATTGTTAAAATAAATAATCCTCTAGCATAATGCAACGAAAACAGGTTGTCATTTCCGTTGCAAAAAATGGTAACTAAGCGTTTTAGAGATAAGCCATAGTGTTGGGAATTGCCGTCTGCGTCTAGATATGGCGGTACTTATAAAATTCGTTGCGCCGAAAGTGCTTTTAGGGCACAACTCCTGCCACGGTCTGCCTTCAATGGGGAAGACTGTTAAAAGCTCTTTTTAGGTAGGTCCAACCTGACCAATGAGGTTAAACTATTTTGCACTGCTAGATATTCCACAAATGACGTCGTGGATATTTTAGCCCGTGGCCATAATTAGAACTAACGCCGCTATCTTGTTCTATTAAAAACAATCTACAGAGCATTCAAAAATGTATACCCAGAGCTCCTGTCAATGTGATAAAAGACGTGTTAAGAGAAGCATGCAGCGCTGTACAGTATGACCACTTTAAGTGTGCAGCAGCTCAAGGTGACGTTGCTTGACAAGAAAAATGCATCGATATGTCAAACTTGACACATTTATTTAAGTTCTGTGTTTTCTCGCCTACTCAATTATACAGGATGTAACGGAAAGGGTATATACATACTTAAGGTTATGCTACAGACCATCAAACTGAACATGTTTCTCATCATAAAACATGTTTATCATCGAAAAATTATGTGAAGTCCATACAAAATTTCAATACCTATTCGACCCAAAAGTATGGGGCTGCTGATATTTTTTTCGTCCGATGGAGAAATATGTTCAGTTTGATGGTCTGTGGCACACCCTGAAGTATGTATACCTATACCCTTTTCGTTGCACCCTGTATTGGTTGGTTGAAGTGCAACGGTGATCACCATTTGGTTAGTTGACATTGCCGCTTCTAACATCGACAAGGCGTTTCCGATCTCTATGAGATAAGTGAACTGCAACGTGACTTGCGACGAAAGAGATCGTCGGTTGACTAGCAAACCTGCAAGATCACGCATGACGGCATGGACCCCACTTTTGTTATTTACGCTACTGTGAGCAGCACGTGGAGTTCAGACCGGGTCAAGGGAAATTTTACCGCAAATAAGGTTGTATGCTACTTTGAAAGTCTACAATTGAATTTATGTATGACACTGATGGTTTGTTACTGCGAGTGAGGCTGATGGAAAATATGTGTGTGCCCACCGCAAACACGGAGTAAAACAGGAATACGACTTACAGCGTTATGAAAATACACAAACTAAAGCCTTTCTGCAAAGGGATAGGCAGAAACTACGAACGTCGAAAATATCACGACATTTACAAACGCGTAATCAACTCAGTCAGATACTCAAATGACCAGCATTTCCACGCATTGCTACCGCAATTAAAGTATTCATAACTCAATCATGCAATTAATCCTTTTTCCAAACTTTGTTGGGGTCGGCTTCCAGTCTAACCAGATGCAGCTGAGTATCAGTATTTTATACATAAAGCGACTGCCTATCTGACCTCAACACTAACTGGGTAATACGAAACCCATTGGTCTTTCGGCTTTTGATTACTTTTAACGACTGTCAGACATCTACAAATGACAGCCATGACCAACGGCTTAAAGTGCTTTCCGAGGCACGGAGGAAACTCCGTATGTAATTATGGTCACCCATCCACGGACTGACCTCGGCAGGCACGTCTTAACCTTGAAGATCGACCCGTACGGCTGTTATTATTTAGCCCCGATCGTGCAATTAAATACCAATAATTAAGTAGAATCAATCAAAATACTAATTATCTCAGTCTTCTGCTTACATAACGTAATGGCGGTATCACCTAACGCACGGTTCATTAAACGTACGTCGTGTGATTAGATATTTACTCAGCATTATCACCAATCAGGCTAATAAGTAAAAGTAACAAGAAACGAAGTATGTCGACGGCGGCGACTAGTCCACAATACCTTTGCGTCTGCGCATATTTTTCAACACATTTTTTAGAACAGAGGTACTCAATCTTTTGCTGGCTGAAATAATGTGAAGCGCAGTAAAGAAAGAGGTTTTTTTTTTATTGAAAAATAGAAATGCTAGCCTTGATTGGTGTGCATGAATCAACTATAGCGACTTAACGAATTCAAAGCTTTG
The DNA here is from genome assembly GCA_963082945.1 of Cerastis leucographa. Classification (NCBI taxonomy): domain Eukaryota; kingdom Metazoa; phylum Arthropoda; class Insecta; order Lepidoptera; family Noctuidae; genus Cerastis; species Cerastis leucographa. The sequence continues at coordinate 10,120,083 of OY720361.1, forward strand.
TGTCCTGTCATGGGATCCTGTTTCTAAGTATCAATTCTTTATCTATCCTCTTAGGCTTGGAACAGATTAATATGTAAAGAATATCCTTAGAAATAATCTACAGATGCCTTGATATTTTGTCATAACGAAGTTTTGTATTTTGACGATATACACGGTGTAAGTGTAAATCACCTCATCACGAAGCCGTCAACTAAGCATTCTGTACATGAAACTAAGTAACAAAAGTACGGGGGTCGTGGAGGTGTTTAAAGTAAAAATCTTACATTAAAAACATGTATTTAAAAAAATACTTGTCAAAAAGTTGTAACTTTGACCCCTAATATCTCCGTAACTAGAAGGTTCCCAGGTATGGTGTACAACAAAAAAATGATCGCAATGACAGGGAGAACCAGTGCCTTTCGGCTTCGTTAAGAGGTGTTTCGTCGGTTAAAAATAGCATGCTTGCGTTAACCGTAACAAATCAAATAACTGTTGAGCATCACTGTACTGAAACATTGATTGAAATCTTAATACCCGCAAACATTATAATCTGGCACTTCATTATGTGAGAATATTTCGTGAAAGGTGTTCCTGCCACAGCTCACAGCTTCTTTTGAGTATGTATGATTAAAAGACTGCCTACTTTTTCAAAATGCGTTCCGTGGCAGAGTTAAAATAAAATGCTTAGTTGACTTGGCATCAAAACACAACATTTAGTCTAGTACAGCGTATCCGAAAAGAAAACTTATTTTTCCTAAGTAACAAAATTAACAGAAGTCATTCATCAATATAGATTCTTCAGCAAATATTGTTTCTAAAATACCCTATTATAATTCAAAAATCCTTGTCACAAAAAGTAAGGGAAACGCTAACTAGCGAACAAAACGCAACTACGTTTGTTTGAATTGAGATCATTCCGATTACCAATAATTGTCTCAATAAATAATCACGCACAAATAATAATATCTTTAAATTACTCAGTCAATTTCCTATTATTTCGTGAGGTAACATAATCGATAATGCCAATGAGAACGGATATAAACAATTTCAGCACATTAATAATTTAAATCTAGTTAAGTATTGCAATAATAACATAACTCTAAGTTACAATTAAGCAGATAACTTAAATAAGTATAAGTACAGTTAACTTCAGCCGTAAGCGCGGTCATTGGACTTTTCATTTTATGAAGGACAGCCTTCCCATCACGCTGCAATAAAATCTTGATTATTTTCATAATTAGATGTCTTTAATTAAGCTTGAAATATGGAAATCCAATATCTGTCACACACACATATTTACAAATTAGTATTTTATGTATATACGTGAGGATATATAATTGGCTCTCTGGTAACTATTGAACCCTTTCTTGTTTGTTTTATTAGCTGTAAGTCCTCCATGTTCTAAATAAATAATATACATATTTCTCGTTGATTGCCGAAAAGAGGCGCAGCATTGAGCAAAAGTGGAAGGATGGGGGGAGGCCTTTGCCCATGAGTGGGACAGTAAAGGCTCATAAAAAAAAGGAAAACCTGACAAAAAAATATTAGCTCAGTTTTTGTACAGAAAACGTTTTTTTTTTTAATGCTGGATCTTTTAAAAAATAAGTAAAACGTTCTCTTTCCTTCAATGATATTTAATCTCTCCACTAATTAATATTCATGCTATTACCGACTACAGTCTGTTATAGGTAATCTTTCAAAACGAAAGTGAAACTTGGTATGCAAGGAAGCGGAAATCGATTGCAAGCTGTAAATAATTCTTGTAATACTAACTAGTTACATACTTAACTGACTTATCTCTATTCTCTATTGAAATATCGTAAGACGTACATATTTATCTATGCCAAAATGTTACGTAAATAAATTATAAATACTTGAAATATTCCTGCCGGTTTATAATTGCTTCTTTGCATAATGTGCAAGCTTTAAACATGTGCAAGGAACGTCATTAATTTGAGGAATTGCGTCATTTGTCACAACTTTTCCTAAGACGACAAATAAATACACTTAAAAATATTACGTCCCTTGACTAAAAGTCTCTATGAAAAAGCTTTTACTTCGTGGGTATTTACGGGTATGAGGAACAAAGTGTAAAGTACCTATACCTACACGATACTCCTTAGAAAAGGGAGGATCTTCCGACCAAACAGGTGTTATGTCTGGTGGGCAACTGCCCGACGGTTGTTGTCAGGTTTTTCTTCATACTCTTAACTCGATGTAAACTCTGCTTGCGCGATGTAGGAAATTGATGTTAGTTCTTCCGTCGCGTCATAGATGGCGCTGTAGTACTTTTTGTAGTAAGTTGCTTTTCAACGTCGCTACAGGTATATCCGTTCTAAACATAATTATTGGAGATTATCGGCCTGCTTCATACGTATGCAATGGCGTTACAATTTCGATATGACAAGTGCTGTATCTGTGTTAATATTAAATACTAGCTTATACTCGCGGCGTCGCCCGCATGGAGTTCGATAATTGTCCCACGGGAACATACTATCGGGATATAAAGTATCCTATGTGTTAATCCAGGTTATAAACTACCCGTGTGCAAAATTTCATCCAAATCCATTCAGTATTTTTTGCGTGAAAGAGTAACAAACATCCATCCATCCATCCTCACAAACTTTCGCATTTATAATATTAGTAGGATGTTTGATAATTTTATTAATTTCATATGAACCATCTAGATTACGTGTTCTAAAAAAATCGTATCAAAACCCATTGCTCATGACATCATAACATCACGCCTGTAACCCCCGAAGGGTTAGGCAGAGGTATACCTATACCTAATAGTACCCCCACATTTCGCCTGTTATGTTTAAGTCCCATGTAATAGTGCGCGAGCCTATTGCCATCAACCGGGCACAAATCAAGACTCCGATTGCTACTGAGGAATTCGTGATGGAAAAGCCCAATAACAATTTGCTCCATCCGGGAAACGAACCCAGGACCTCATGCTCAACAGTCGCGATTGTAACCACTAGACCATTGAGCCAGTTTAGAAGATATACATATTGAAGGAATAACAAAAGCACTTGAATTCATCTCACAAGATTATAAAACAGAAAAAAAAGCAGATCATGGCTGATATCAAAAACCTCTTTATAGCCGTCTACTCATTATCATCAACTCCTTTGCCCTTAGGGACCGTCCATTAATCACGTGAGGCTTGAAAGTGGGGGGAGGGGGTTTAGCGAAAATCACGAAATATCACAAGGGGGAGGGGGGTGTAGTAAGATATCACGTGTTCATCAATCGCGCGATTCTAAATCGAAAAGCGGCTTGTAGTGTGTTCTTGACTCGCCGTTGCCAGGCAACGAACGAAGTACCTGTATTTAAAGATAATATTCACAAAATTATAAGATTCTTCGTAGGTACCAAAAATACGGGGGGTTAGTCTTAAACCTCACCACGTAACACCAAGGGGGAGGGGGTTAGAAAATGCTACATGAACATCACGTGATTAATGGACGGCCCCTTATCGCAATTTATTTTGGGTCGTCGCAGCATGTCTTATTCTTCCATACTTCTCGATTACTCGTCATCTCATCAGACACCTCCTTTCTAACCATATCATCGCTTACACAATCCATCCATCGTTCTTACAGCCGTCTACTAATCTTATTCAAATCAAAACACTTAAAGCAATTAACTCAATAATATAATGTTCACAACATTTCACTTCACATCTCATAAACTGCTGAACCCGACGCCATTGTGCTTATAGAATGACAGCAAGCTCTCCCTGTCATAGGCTACTTGTTTCCAATCATGATTTATTCGCAGTACCGCGCTAAAGATTTATTTAACACTAGCTTTTGCGCGCAGATTCCCTCGCTTTACGGTCAGAAATATACGTAAACATTTTGGATAGCCTATGACTCTCAAATATAATGTAGCTTCCCATTTATGAAAGAATTTTCGGAATCGGTTTTGTAATTTCGAAGATTGCCTCATAGATCCAAACTTAGTTAATTTTACCTCTATATAATTTATTGGTATAGACTAGCGACCCGCACCAGCTTCGCAGGGGTACAAATTACTAATGAAGAAAATGCATCACACTTATAAATCCATATGTCCGAAATTTCGGGTAGAATTTCCAAAAAATACTTTAATACTAACGTTGTTTAATGTTGTGTGCACTTGTGGCATGTGCTAAATAGACCGATTTTCTTTCCTTCTTTATTTTATTGACAATTACTTAAACAGAAAAAAAACAACCAAATCAATAGAGCCATTCTTAAGAGTGGCCCCTCAATCATACATGCGGCAATTTTTTTAAAGATAGAAGAGAAGATGTAAACGTCCCATGACATTGATTTAATTGAATATTGTGCCGCTTCTCATTACAAAATAAGAGTTACATTAAATTACCTCGGCCAGTGGGAGAGGACACGACTAACCACTTAGTTGCTGCCCGCCTGTGACAACTTACCCTGAATTAAGATGGTATCGAGCGAACTGTACGACTATCTCGACTACAAACTACTCAACTTTGTAGTAAAAAGATCAATGTTTAATTAAATGCAATTTATCTGAAGGAACAGGTGTTGTGTTGTTTATTTCGCAGCTGTTTGCGATTGTACTTTTTTTCTGTCGCTCCCACTTTGATGTGAGTTACGAACTTATTATTTACTTTGTGTAATTTATTTTTTTACAGCTTTTCTCAAAACGGCATGAAAGGAAAATGAACTTCGTGAGACTCCAAAATACGTTGACACATGACATCTAACCTGTACTGGGTCACCGTAGTGATTTTGGGCCACCGCATATCATAGAGAACAAGTCCCTGTGTCCCAACAGTCACTTGCTTAAAACCTATAAACCATAAACCTATATTAAGCTCAATTTTTTCTTGTTCCCAAAGTCAAGTATTTATGGTTAAGATCACGTTTACAGTAATATTTGAACGTATTCTATATAATTATAAACGAAGCGAGTTGGACAAAATCCCGCGACATGAGTTTCATTACCATTAGCCATCATTACTATTAAAATTTAAGTACCATCATGCGATTAAATCCTAAAATTTATGAGGAAAACATTAAACCATCGCTTATATTAATTTCTTAAAGTCGTACAACGGTGCCCACAAGTGTAATATCTTGTCCTACTATCCTCAATACATGCGTCTAAGATACAATTGCGAGAATGAACAACAACACATTTTTTTCATTCCCATATAAAACTATAACAATCAAGAGAAAACATTAAAAGTGTAACATGAATACCACTCAACAGACATAGTTTTGTAAGTTCTGTAGGAATATATCGTAGTTGCGTTAAAATGAGACTAAGCTTGAGTTTTTCAGATTTCAAAGATCTAATTAATTAATTATCCAAGTGACAAGCTGCATTATTAAAGTATCCCTACATTTTCTTATTCATAAAAGCGGTCTATTATAATGACTCGTAGTGTATATGTACGAGTACAATGAAGATGACCGTTATGCTTCAAGGTGATGTCAGCAAATTGAAAGGGGTCCGAGAGGGCCGATGCCTGCCGGAGCTGCGAAACTGTTCGAAAGAGATACCGTGGCCCTGGAACACAAAGGGCTAAGAAGGAACATGGATGGGTTTTAGTCAGTAAAAGTCTGACACTCCCTTCCGCTCCGCCCAGAACAGGAGATCATTTGATGATTTCCCATCAGTAAAAAAAATGATGACCGTTAGGCTTTATACACTTTTGGCCAAAATAATTGACCAATTTTACAAAAGTCATGTAATCTTTGAAAGCAAAATGCAATAAGTTTTATTATAATAAAATTAACAGTTCATTTTAGTTGCTTGTTAGCGTAGAAATGTAAAGATTATATCTGTCGAGCAGAGGATATGAGAGTGATATATCGTATTTGTCAAGTTTTGGGAGATTTTCACGCGATAGCAGCTAGCCAACGTAAACGGCAATAAAATTATTTAAAAAAAAAGTTGAAATTGGAAGTAATTACATAAAGCAACACTTTTTCACTTTTTATTTTAAAGTGTGTTTGACGACATTTGTAACTGTTTTTAATTAGTACACTTGCCGCCATTAAAGTTTCACCAGAGACGTTTCAAATATTTTTATGTAAAGTATTTTGATAATCTGATGAAAAATACTGACAAATTTCATTCACCGGCTTTCCTGAAACTTACGTGTCTCATCTCTGACTATGACATCCAAGATCATTTTCATAGCCGCATAAATGAAAATAAACGCTGGTAACAAAACCTCTTTTATTACAAAATGTATGTAAACCCACAAAACAACAAGACTACAGTCAAAACCATCGAGTGAGTAATTACAGATTCTATTTTTAAAATGACCAAAACCGTTTCGTTTTTGGCAACTAAAACGGGCAACAGATTTGACTGGTTGATAATTTTTTGCTTTAACTTCTGGGAAGGCTTAAGCAAGATTACATCCTAATATGGTGTTATACGTTACCGTAATTTTGCTGTGTTCTCTTTTTATTTTGACAATTTAATATCATGTAATGAGGATAGAGATACTAATCTAAAAGCAACAAAAAAAGTTGCTAAAAACATATGAATGTCACGCTATATTTTTAAAGGTTCCGTACCCAGGAGTACCAACGGGACCCTATACCTACTAAGGCTCCGGTGTCTGTCCGTCTGTCTGTCGCATGGCTGTATCTTTTGAACAGTAATAGGTAGACACTTGGATTTTTTACAGTGTGTGTGATTAAAACAACAACCAAAAATAAAATAAGGATAAAAATTAAAGGGATCAAGAACAAGCATCGTGACATATTGGATTTATGTACTATCTACTAGATTACAACTATATTCGTGTGTAAGTCCGACTCGCTCTTAGCTGTTTTTTTGTTGTAACCAAGCTAACCGAATTTAGGTGCATATTTGGCCATAACTTACTGTTGGGCAGTTTTTAAAACCGTTTTTACCATGTTCGAAGAAACTCAGTGTTTTAAATTCTTAACTTGAAACACCGTTACCAGCATCCTACCCGCTATTTCTCTATAACTTAACAACAGTGACTGCAACAGGAAAAAATTTACAAGGAAAATTTTTTACAAACTGCTTTTTCTACTTTTCAAAGCTCGTTAGGATAAAAATAAACACTAGGTATGCTAGCTCTTGGATACTTTTTTGTAGAACAATTTTGTAATCATAAATCATAACGCAATTATTTTTTACCTCGTCCTAAACGTTGTGGCTAACTTTAGTTAATTAAACGCGGTAGTTTTAGTATACTTGGGTTTGTTTTTGGCTAAAAATAAAGTTATAGAAGTATTAGGAGCTCGTGGCTTATTTAACAGCCTCAGGGTCGATATTTGGGTTAAGCGTGCTTACCTAGGTTGGTCAGTAGATGGGTGTTCACCCATTAGATACGGAGTTTCCTCCATGCCTCAGAAAGCACTTTAAGCCGTTAGTCCCGGCTGTCAAATGTAAATCTTTATTTATTTATTTAACAATTTATGTACACACTTAATACAGAGAAGAAGAAAGGAACAGAAAATAGGTACAAAGGTAATGCTTATTTCTAAAGAAATCTCTTCCAGCATACCTGCGAAAGGAGATATTAAAAAAAAAGAGATGCAGACATAGTGTGTAAAAGAAAAAGAGAGAATTGAATACATAAAACATAAAGCAAATAACTATTTAAAATATAAAATACAATATAAAAATATACTAACTTATGTATAAATACAAAACAAAATATATACCAATAAAATAAATACCTATGCAACTATGACGGAATGGAAAGATAATGTTCTTTTACTCATCTTTTGTGTTAGGACTTAGGGCTTCAATGATATTCAAACATAGTTATAATTGCAGAGATTTATTAAGGAATTAAAAAAGACAGCCATTACGCTTTTTGTTTTACAAGAGAGAGAGAGTTGCCACTTTCTAAATAATCACTCTTTATAAAAATAAGTGTTGCCATAATACAATATTCAACACACCCCCTCAACACTTATTTTATGTCAAAATATTTTTAACAACTCAACATTACAATCTTAACAAAAAAAAAAAATAACTTCAATTACTTCTAACTAAAACACATTAACTTTTGTTCCACAATAATCTTAACAAAGAAACTCCTAATGAAAATAAATGCCTACTTACTTTAAAATACTATTTCTATGTTTTTCATACAATTGTTTTCCCAATGGTTTAGTAAATAGGTCTCCAAGATTATTGGTACTGCTTATATAGAACAGTCTTATACATTCTGCGTCTATCTTATCAATTATAAAATGATATTTTATATCTATGTGCTTTAGCCTTGTTTTACTATAATTATTTTCTGATATTTTAATTACACTTTGGTTATCCTCATATATAACTACTTTTAAGTTATATTAAAAGTCAATTAACATATTTTTTAACCAACAGGATTCTACAATGCCTGAACATAATGCTATATATTCCGCCTCAGTTGAGGAAAGGGAAACACAAGATTGTTTTTTAGTACACCAAGATATTACAGAATCAAATACTTTAAACACATAGCCTGAAGTAGATTTTCTATCTTTTGTATCCCCTCCCCAATCAGCATCAACATAACCTTCTAATTTATCATTCATACTACTACAATATATAAGAGATAAATCAAGTGTACCTTTTACATATCTTAATACATGTTGTAAACATTTTAATAACAACACACTACTACAATGCTGATATCTACTAAGAAAGCCAACAGCTACACATAAATCAGGTCTTGTTGCATTAGAAGCATATAATAAATTTCCAATTATCTGTCTACACTTAAATTCTATTTCTTTACTTTCAGAATTTTGCCGTTGTAATAAATCAAATTTGAAGTTCTGATCAATAGGTGTGTTGCACGGTTTACAATCAGCCATTCCAAATTTTTCTAAAACATTTAACAAATATCCCTTTTGATTTATAACAGTCTTTCCACTTACCAAATCCTGCTTAATACTTATACCTAGATATTTACTAGCAATACCTAAATCTTTCATAGCAAAATTCCTACACAACTTTTCTTTGAATTTTATTATTTGACTGTCACTATCGCAGAAATATAGTAAGTCATCTACATAGATAGGAACATACATAGAATAATCATCACAACATTTCGAATACAGACAAGGATCATTTTTAGATTTTATAAAACCATCATCACACATAAAATCATTAAATTTTTTATTCCAGTATTTGGGACTTTTCTTTAATCCATAAATTGACTTATTTAATTTACCTATTCCCCCATCTGGTAGCTTCATGTATACAGGTTCATCAATGTCACCATATAGAAAGGCACCTGTTACATCCATCTGAAAAACTTGGATTTTCTTTTTGACTGCTACAGCCATCAAAATACGAAAGGTAGTCAAACTGGCAACAGGGGCATAGACTTCTACACCATCTACATTAGTTTGCTCGAATCCTCTAGCAACTAAGCGAGCCTTGTACTGAATTTCTTGGTTACTATTTTCTTTTACTCTATATACCCATTTACTATTTATTACTTTTGTTTCTTCAGGCACCTGAGTCACAACTGTCCATGTATTATTATCATTTAAGGTTTTCATTTCTTTATTCATAGCTTCTATCCAATATTCTTTATCTCCGCACTCCATAGCCTCCTTATAAGTGCTAGGTTCATTATGCAAACTTATGAAACCAATTTCATAATCATTGAACCAATTAGGATTTTTTCTAGACCGTATTGGCCTTGATATTTCTGGGCTTCTAGGAATTACCACATTTACTTCTTCCTGTTCCTCTTCTTGAACTTTATTTTCATCCTGACAGTCCTGGAACTCGACACTCCCTTCAGTGTCCGTTTCTGATGTACATTCTTCATTATCTTTAATACATATCTTTTTATCCATATCTAGAGATATCACTTCTTCATGTTCTTCTGCATCTTCAGGCTTATCATGTTTCTTTACAAATGTCACATCTCGCACAATATCAACTACATTTTTATCAGGAAAATATATCCTGTAACCTTTTGTACATTCACCATATCCAACAAATATACCTTTTTCTCCTTTTGCATCAAATTTCTTTCTCTTCTCTTTTGGAATATGTACATACACATTACTTCCAAATGTATGTAGATTGTTAATATCAAACTTCTTACCTAACCATGATTCACAGGGTGTCTTTCCACCTTTATTGTGACTAGTTCTGTTCAGAGTAAATACAACTGTGTTAATCGCTTCAGCCCATAAAATTTTATCCATTCTTTTAGCAAATATTAAAGTTCTTGCTCCTTTAACTAAAGTTCTCATGTCCCGTTCTGCTTTCCCGTTTTGCTCAGGACAATAGGGAACAGTTGTCTCATGTGTTACCCCATGATCAATGAATAAGGCTTTCATTTGTGAGTTTACAAACTCTGTTCCGTTATCAGAACGAAATGTACATACAGAATTATTCAACACTTTTGCCTTCATAACAAATTGTTTTACTTTTTCTACAGTTTCTGACTTATGTTCCAAAAAATAAACAACTCTATAATTAGAAAAATCATCTTTTAAAAGGAGAAAGTACCTTGAACCTCCAAGTGATGAGACTTCCATTGGACCACACAGATCTGCATGCACCAATTCACCTGGCTTGCTTGTATTGCTTTTGCTGCTTTCAAAAGGTAACCTATGCTGTTTGCCTTCCAAACATGCTGTACATGTATCATTATGCGACTCACTGTAATCAATGTTATTTTCTTTTAGAATGCGTTTTACTTCCCTATAATTTTGATGTACTAACCTATCATGCCATTCATTTAACTCAAGTTTAGCTACATTAGCCTTAATGATATTTGACTCATTTAACAAGTCCATTACATAAAAAGTTGTATATAAATCCTTTTTAGCAACTGCACATACCTCATTTCCCTTTGTAAACAAACATTCATTATTACTTATTTTTATTTCAAAGCCCTTACTTACTGCACTTCCTAGTGAGAACAGATTCATCTTTAACTCAGGAACAAATAGAACATTATTAAATGAACTACAAACATAATTTTTACCATTAAAGGCTTGCACACAATTTTTTCCAATACCAATACCATCTAATTTTCGTCCGTCACCTATTATTACAGTTTTGGGTTCAGATAATTCTTCATATTCATTAAATAAATGTTTTTGGTACGTCATATGCTGACTGGCCCCGCTATCCACTAACCACTTTTCACACAGTCTATCTTCTACACCAGCCAGAGCTGTTGTAATGAGTGCATTTCCTTGATTACTGCTGTCCTTTGTATTACTTTTGTAACTTTTCTGTCCATATGTCTTCAATCTACACTGCTCTTTAAAATGACCTGGCTTATTGCAGTTAAAGCATACATTTTTCAGTCTACAGTCTTTCTTCAAATGCCCAGGCTTATGACATAAAAAACACTTCATACTTTTGTTTCTACCCTGGTGATCTTTTGAAAACAAAGCTACACTTTCTTCATCCTTTTTATTTTTGTTCTTCAACCGTTCTTCTTCTAACAAGAGACGTGCTGTCAAGTTGTCTATCGTTTGCTTATCTTCAGCACACGACTCCCAAGCACTGACAAAATGACTGAATGTTTCCGGTAACGACATAAGTATTTTGGAGATTACCATTTTATTACTTAAGTTCTCTCCTAAACGATGCAAAGTTTGTTGCTGTTCCTGTACTTTGGCAATAAAATCGGCCACACACATTTTGTCTTCAAATTTCAACTGGAAGAATCTTTGTTGACACATCATTATAGAAGTTTCGCCACTTTGTTCATATATACTATGCAGCCTTTCCCATACAGATCGAGCAGTCACACATGTAATTACTTGCTGCAATACTTTTTCTGATAACCTTGTTACTATAACGCTCATTGCTCGTGTGTCTTTGTCCACCGCAGTCTTCGAATCCTTGCCGCCATCACTGGACTTTACTTCAGTCCCAGTAACAATTTCGTACAACCCTAGGTCCCGGAGAATGATCGCCATCTGAAATCGCCAGACGCTCCAATTCTTTGCTCCCTCAAGTTTAATAACTCCATGTTGCTCCATATTTCCCTTAAGATATTGCTCCACGAACAAACCACGCGACGCCAAATTGCCGGCCGCCGCCGATGTTCTTTTATTTTCTTTCGCGACTTTTCGAAACCCGACCAAGCCGTTTACAAGCCAATATCTTCACCTAAATAGGATACAAGGACTGGGCCCATAACCTGTTAGGACTTAGGGCTTCAATGATATTCAAACATAGTTATAATTGCAGAGATTTATTAAGGAATTAAAAAAGACAGCCATTACGCTTTTTGTTTTACAAGAGAGAGAGAGTTGCCACTTTCTAAATAATCACTCTTTATAAAAATAAGTGTTGCCATAATACAATATTCAACATTTTGAAAACTGCAACAGTTTGGCAGTCTCTAATGTCAGGCTTTAACAGTGGTTACAGTTAATCAGTGGCCCGAAACTTAGACAGCCAGTCTTATTAAGGGTATCGTATTACCCAGTACTAACTGGGTTTTGGAAGTCAGATAAGCAGTCACTCCATGTAAAATACTGGTATTCATATGCATCTGCTTAGACTGGAATCCGACTCTAATGTTTAGGAAAATACTAGGCAGATGATTATAACGGTAATAATAAATATTTATCAGTATTCCATAGGTACCGCTAACAAACTACAAACGATACCAAAACAGCAATAACATTACACTACTCTATATTACAGCCACAACTCCATTCAGAACTAGGACCTGCAAACTATCTAATATCTACTAAAACTATAGCATACCGTAAAAGCTTTTATCCATAATAAAATAAAACAAGATACTCGCTAATGAGTACCTTGTATTTATCTAGCAGAAAACCCACGCACTCTGCCTCTACCGTGTAACTCATTCATATCCAGGCTCAACGAATCTAAGGAACTTATTAATAAATCTGAAAACAGACTATAAAGTGAGTGTCTATGTTTCGAGATATCTTGGAAACCTAACTAATATTATAAATGCGAAAGTAATTTGTTTGTTACCTCTTCACGTCTAAACCACTGAACCAATCATCTTGAAATTTTGCATATACGTTATCAGAAACGGACATAAAGTACCCCGAAAAAAGTAGTGATCCCGAGGAAAACAACAATAACGTTCAGCGAGCAAAGCCACGAGCAAAAGCTAGTATCTCTATATTTTAATAGCTACTATAACCAACTATTTTATATAAAGCCTTTAAATATAAATCTGGTAAAGGATATGTAACGGTGTCACAAGATTCTGATATAAAAGAGTGTCCTTGGAGTTTCTTGTCCATTTTTCTCCATAGAGAACTACGCTTTAGAATGGGCCATTACAGTTATTATGTCTTGTGACTGGGACTCTAGCTTCATTTTTATTGTTCTTCGACTATTCAAAACTGCCTGTAACTGGCCTACTTGAAATAAATGAATTTGATTTGATTGATTTAGAGGTTCTATGATAAGCGCCTGTAATATTAATTAAGTTTCGAGTAAACGTATTAATTAGAATTAGGAAAGTACTTTCAATCAACATAAAGTCAAGAATCGAAGGAAATCAGAAAAGGAGGGCTGTTTAAAATTGGTTGTTTTGGGTTGACAAAATGTCTGTTGGGTCGAGAGTAACCTTTCTAGATTTTTTTTTTTTCATGAACTTTATTTAATCTTTTTCTGATCCTATTTCTTTTCTACTCATCATCATTCTTGCCCATATCTCAATTCATTCTGGATCGGCGCGGATGTCTTCTGCTCATCAGACACGCCTTATCTCACCATATGATCCTCCATCAGTTCATCCATCGACTTTTTGGCCAAGATTCTGATATAAAAGAAGTATGAATAAGGTAATACACTCATACTTCCACATTCATACTCAAAACTTTCCTCACGAAATTTTCCTCATTTCATACTTCTTTCCTACTCATTACCGTGAAATGAAGCTCTATCAATCACATTACACACGTAATTAAATGAAATGTTATTGTAGATGTAATTAAAGTAATAGTTATTGTAAATCAAATTGAATGTTATTGTAAATGTAATTAAATTAAATTGGGGTTGAAACTCTGGGGCCGTGGGGTCCGAGTGCTCACAGCCTTTTCAAGGAAATATCTAAACGCCTAGTTGACACTTCCCGTGACCCAAGGGCTGGGTTTTACTTTGGCCAGAGGCTAAGTATTGCCATACAACGTGGCAACGCCGCCAGTCTCTTGGGCACGTTACCAGTTGACAGCGTTGAGGAGGAGTTTTTTGACGCCCTTTTATAATTTGTTGTTATTTTAGTTAAGTATCTAGTTTTAAAAAAACTTTTTTACAAAAAAAAAATAACCGACTTCCATAAAACACTAAAAAGTGGCAAATAATTTTAGTTTCGGCAGTCGGTGACTTGTTTGTTTCATTTACTTTTTTGCCACCGACTTCCGAAACTAAAATTATTTGCCACTTTTTAGTGTTTTATGGAAGTCGGTTATTTTTTTTTTGTAAAAAAGTTTTTATTTTAGCCTTTTCAGTTGTGGTATCTCACTTTAATCCTAGTCAAGTATAATTTTTACATTGTAACTAGACACCAGCACATCGTCCATACATACGACAAAGGACAAAATGCATAATAAAGAGGATGACTCAAAAAGTACCTAAGCAAAGATAATAAAATTCATATGGCTCCACCGGGCAAGCTTCTCTACCAAATGAATGAAAAATCATCTAAATCGGTCCAGTAATCACGGAGAAATCGGTGTACATACGTGAAAAATTTACATATAACAAATTTTTTAATAAAATGAAAACTATAGGGCCAAACTATATTAATTTTTTATGGGCCCAAATGGCAGGTATTCCACATCAAACTAAAGAAGAATCACGCAAATCGGATCATAAATCTCAGCGTAATCGGTGTACATACATAAAAAAAAACTAATCGAATTGATAAGCTCCTCCTTATAGAAGTCGGTTAAAACAGTTTTTTTTTTTTTTAACTTATTATTGGTACACCTGGAAAGTGCATACCGTTACGATTCCAACAAGCCCAAACATAGCTAAGATTCATTGCCTTGTTATGGAGTTCCGAAGCCTGTCTCTTGGATTCATCATCAGATCTGATGGTAGAATGGTTCTTATTGGACGCAAATGCTTCACTTGTTGTAGAAAATACCAAAATCGCTGTACGTTTTCCTATAAAATTTGAAGAGTTCCCTCGATTTCGCCAAGATTCCATCATCAGATCCTGACTTGGTGACTATGGGACCATTTGGGAAGTATACCCTTTCCAACAAAAAAAGAATTTTCCAAATCGGTTGGCAAGCGACGGAGTAATGCGCGAACAAACATAAAAAAAAAAAAAAAAAAATACAAACATCCGAATTGAGAACCTCCTCCTTTTTTAGAAGTCGGTTAAAAATAATATTAAATTAAATGTTATTGTAAATGTAATTAAATTAAATGTTATTGTAAATGTAATTCAATTAAATGTACTTGATGTTGTAAGTTGGCGATAACCTTTTTTTTTTTTTACGGATGGGATATCATCAAATGACTTCTCCCGCTCTGGACGGAGCGGGAGGGAGTGTCAGACTTGTACCGACTAAAACCCATCCATGTTTCTTCTTAGCTCTTTGTGTTCCAGGGCCACGGTCTTTCGAACAACCCGCAGCCCTGGCAGGCATCGGCCCTCTCGGACCACTTCCGATTTGCTGACATCTCCTTGAGGCGCGCGTGGAACACAAACGCGCCGTCGGCACGGTGTGTCGTCGTAAGACGGACGGACGGTGAGCTAGCCCATTACTCACCGTCCACAGGCCCGCGCCTACGGTGGCCGGGGGCCACTGGTTGCCCCCCGACGCCCGGGGCGTCTCCCGCGGTGGCTGGGACGTGAGGTTCTCTCCCTCTCACGTTTCGCCACCTTCTTCGCTAGCATGACTGCTTCGCAGTAGGAGGCGACGGCATCCCATTCTCTCTCGCTCCGGACCATAGATTGAACCAGGGCCGGACGCGAGAGGTCGCCGCCGCAAATCGCCGCTACGAGGACACGGCGGTGCTCAGCCCAAGCGGGGCAGAGCTCCACGGTGTGCTCCACCGTGTCCTCCGGCCGATCCTCGCAGTGGTAACACCCGGGCGATTCCCCCCGCCCGATTCGGTGCAGGAACCTCCCGAAACAACCGTGTCCGGTTAGGACCTGCGTCAGGCGGAAGGTGGGGGCGCCGTGGCGCCTCTGTAGGCACTCCTCAAAGAGGGGACTTATTGCCACTATTGTGGTTGCGACAGTCGCTGTCTCCATGTCGCCATGAGATCGCGCCGGAGGTCTGTCCGCTGACTTTAAAACTAGGTAATGTCATACTAGCATAACTAATTTGTTTTGGTTTAAAATTAAAATATTGAATAAATTATTTAACATAATCGATGCATGGAGTGTGGTTTGATGACGTTTATTTTGTCATCCATTTAATATGTTCATATTCATGTTGATTTTATGAGTATTATCACACACAAATGAATTTAGAGTCATTTAATTCTCCTTTAATTGTCTTGTCACACATTAGTGATGATTGTATATACAAGAGTGTATGAATATTCATAGAAAATCCGACTGTCATTAAGCCAGTAGGTAACGGTTTCACTGCAGATTAGAAAAGCACCAACTGGCCAAAATAAGGAACACGCATTAATCACCAATCACCACGCTCTTACTCTGCGTTAACGATTTACTTTTCACACCACACTTTAATATGAGCGCACAAAACTCAGGTTCCCTTACAATGCTTTCCTGTCCGTAAATCTGTGTCCTTCGTTCTCAATGATATTAAATCTTAACTGATTGTCAAGTTCCGCCTAAGCCTAAGTCTTTATTCTATCAGATTTAACATCAACCGATTAAACTGTCCACTAAACATAAGGTATATTCTAAATGCAAGGATTATTTCTTGCATTTAATCTTGATTTCCTTTCGTCCATATTCTATTGCAATAGAATAAATTAATTTTATGATATAGCGTCATTGTGTGGGATATCTATTTTGTGGGAGTCGTGTGTGCACCGCGCTATTGAGCGGACGTAGTTGATACGCGTCATAATTTTATAATTATAGTATAGCGCGGCGTAAGCCGACGCTCGAAACTTTTGTTGCCATGAGTGACACACTTGTGGCAAACGAGCTGCTGGCGTTCCTGCAACAGAAACTGGACGTGATGGACGAGGTGTCCGCCATTCAGATCTGTGTATCGAATTTCAGCGAGGACGACATTGCTGCTGCGAAGCTGCTTCTGTTTCGGTCGCTCAATAAAAGCGATCAGATGGTGTCTCGTAGGCGTGACGGGACAAGAAAAAGCGTGCAGGATATCATCACGCTGCTGAAAGCGACCGATCCTGACGACGTGCCGACGTTTGTGGCGAAGGATTTGAATAAATTACCTCCAGTCACTTTCGACCACGTCGACGTGACAAGCCTGCTGAAGGACATCGTCTACCTAAAGGCTAGTTTGGCTGATGTGCAGAGTAATCTGGCTTCATCCCAGAGCACCGTTGCAGACTTGCGCTCACAACTAGAAGAGTTGCGCAACGCTGTGACATTAACTGGGTCACCGGCGCGTGTAAGTAACGTAAACACGCGCCGGGGAGCCGGCTGCCTCGATGCATCGGCTACGAGTTACGCGTCAGCAGTCTTGTCGCCGGCGCCGTTTGCTGAGTCAGCGTTGCGCGCCGCAAGCGCGCCTCGCAGCTCCGCTCCCGTCCCCGCAGCTCCTCCCCGCAGCGCTGCCCGACCGACGCGACCACCTGAGCCAGTGGTAATTTCGAGTACCCCTGCTACTCTCCCGGTGCAGCCCGTGCCTACAAAGGCAACAGACCGAGCTGATGATGACGGTTTCGTGACGGTGCAAAGGAGGAAACGCCGTCAGCGAAGCTGTAAGAACCGCTGCGGTAAGGCTCCTGTAGAGCCCAACGTTAAACTGCGTGCCGCGAAGCCGAACACCCCGGTGTACATCTCTCGCCTACACTACACCACCGAGGCAGAGAACATCGAGGAGTACGTGCGCCAAAAATTGAAGTACACGCCAAGGGTGCAGCTGTTGGAGTCGCGCCGCAACGTCAATTTCAAGGCGTTTGTGGTGCGCATACCAACGTGTTATCTGCATTTGGTGTTGGAAGAAAGTTTTTGGCCGCAGGATGTGGTGTTCCGTCGCTTCCGCGGACAAATTCCACTCGAACGCACAAAACATCGTGCAAGTGAAGCGATACTAACGTAGTTTTAAGTTTCATATACTAACAGAATTGTTGTTATAGTAGTATGTATATTTAGGTTAAGGTATTTATCTATGGGTCTTTGTAACCTGATAATAAATGGATATTATTATTATTATTATTATTATATCTGGCTTTCAATTTCCTAAAGCTGGAATGGATTTCTGGAATTTATACTTTCAGAATTAATAGATCTTCAATCATAATTTGCACGAAAAAAAGGTCGTTTTTCATTTATATTAGACAGATTTTAGTTTTAGGAAGTACTCAAAAATTAAGAAACAAATCTTTGCAGGTCGGCGACTGATGTTTGGGTAGAAATACTGTTACCAAGTACCACTAGGATTCTCTATCATTTAATGTTTGTTTATTGTTTACTCGTCGCTGCCAATAACTATTCACAAGTAAAGTATCAAAACAGTTTCACTTTTTGTGATCAGTAGCGTGTTTGATGTTCCGTCATACTCACGAGTTCGCGCCTCTCTTAATGGGAGTCTAGTCTATATGTAAGTTTATCTTATGAATCGGCGTATCGTCGAGACTTTCTCGAGACATCTGCCGAGGCTCCTGATTGAACACGCGATACCGACCGTAAAATACTAAGAAATAATTTCGCAATCATTGAACTAGCGTCTGCCTTTTTGTCCCGTCTATAAAGAAGATTAAATCTAGCTAGATAGTGCTGCAGACACACGGTTAAATGATGTCACTGAAGAAATTCTTCATTTTAACCTCACAGATTTATATTTAGTTTCATGATGAATTTTTATTTTTAGTCATAGAAATAGCAGAGTAGTTGTTTGTTTGATGTCTATATCTAAGTCTATATCTTATTGGCATGCTTACAAGGTCTTATTTGCGGCAATCACTGCTTTTGAATTTAAATGAATGTTTTCAGTCTTCGAATTCGTTTTCTGCTTATTCAGTTCCAATAGAAAACACTTTTCCCGCGTATTATATCAACTACAGGATATAAGCACACGTTGTAAGCTTTAACGTAGTATCACGAATCTGTTGCGCTTCGTCTCGCCAACGACCGACCTTCGCATCCAAATGGAAGTCACCGTCAGACAGACTTTTTTCTCTCCCCACAATGTTTTACGAATAATTTATTACTTTCATGTATATTGAAATGGCAATTTATAATAAAACGACGGCTGAAACTGGTTTGCGCAGGGTGGTCGCGCAAAATTAAAGCTTGTATTTTTATTTTAATGTATTTTCTTAGGCGCCTTTAGTATCAGCAAAAAATCTGCAAAAAAGGAGTTAAAAAGCCTTGCATTCCTTTGCTATACAGCTATAGAAATGAATAATAGCAGTATAAAAATGAACATTTTCCGTGGTAGAATCGACAGGTATACAGGTGGGGTCGAGCACGCCACGATTCTCGAGATATCTAAGTTGTGCATCGGCCTTGAGAAAGCCGCCGCTTGCTGCCGCTCGCTCCGCGCACTGACCTTTCCGCTCCTCTCCGCCCAGCGTGCAGGTTATTTATTGCTATCGAACGCGTGATAAATCCGCAGCATCTGTGCCGTGTACATCCGTGTTGTCTTCGACGAAATGAGTAACGAATTGTTTCGCGGCGCTGCTTTGGTAGCGCCCGATGACAACCGCGGTGACACGCAGTCATAGCCACTCGTAATCTGATTTATACTTATTGTTGGCTTTGATTTATCTGGCGTTAAAAGCCAGCTGACGCTTTGTGAGGAACTGAGGTTTAAAGGTGATCGATAACTAGAGCAGTGTTTCAAACAAAAATAAAAATAGACTTAAAAGCATCTTCGTAGACGCTACAGTTAGTAACGTGGAGCGCATTCAAAGCCGTGGAAATGTAAACAAAGATTTCGTGAACGTTTAAACCGGCACTAAACCGATCTAAGTTTCTCCACATCTTTATTTACATTCGCCTTAGGTACTTAATTGGCAGGTACAGTTACAATTTATTATATCAATTTCGCCATACGGTACGTACCGTGTTGCTAAATCTTGGAAAACGTAGTTGCCTTTTCCCGCTTGGGCTTAGACTTGTCCGAGCTTCTCAAGATCTACTATCAACTTTAAACTTTGTACCGGTCGTGGCAGCTCCGTCGTTTTATCAACAACAGAACGTTATTTATTGGGTCCCATTTTGCCGGGCACATGATTTATTAGATGAGCTTGAAAGACATGAAACAAGGAACTAAAGTCGAATGTCTAAAGTGTCTAAACAATATTCGTAGGAATAAAATGCAATAGTCGTTAGCGACCTCAGTTTATGAAACTCGAAACCGCTTCGACTGGTCGAGTCACAGCGGCTCAGCGCTCAATCGGTCCCTAAACAAGCCATAAGTCAACTGCTCTCTTTGGCAGCATGCAATTTTATCAAACTTGAATAGGGAGAAACCGCTCATTACTGTTAGCCTACATAAGTTGTGAAGAAAAGAAATTGCCGGGACCTTGTTCAATAAGTTGGAGGAGAAATTACTCGTTCGGGGAGTCTGCAAGGTGAGCCAGTCACCGGTATGGTCTGTGAAAGTTATTACTTGTGCGATGGACAAGTGTTTGCCCCTGCGCCGGTTCGTTAACACAGACCTAAACATTTAATTGAGCAACTTTTTGTATGTGTGCACGGGATATTATGAAAATGATTATGAACTGATACGAAAAATGAAAGTGAAGGCCGCTTTGAAACTAGATAATGTCGATAGCTTGTCGTGTATGCATTGAACACACTTTGAAGGGGGATTGACAAATTTACCAAATAAGTGTATAACATTTTTTATGTAAAAGCTTAATGACATCATCATATGCCTAGCCTTTTCCCATACTATCTTGGGGTTGGTTTTCAGTCTGACTGGATGTAACAGTATTTTACATGAAGCGACTGCCTATCTGACCTACACAACCCAGTAACTGGGTAATACTAAACCCTTGGTAAGACTGAATGTCGTACTTTTGGCTTCTGACTATTACGGCTTAACGTGCTTTCCGATGCACGGAGGAAACTCGGTATGTAATTATGGTCACCTATCCACAGACCAACCTCGGCAAGCACGGCTTAACCTTAAAGATCGATCCGTGTGGCTGTTATTATTTAGCCACGAGCTCCTCTAAAATGAAACCGTCAGCTCAAATGCATTTTAAAAAACAGAAGCCACAAGACAAAGATATTAATTAATCCTTTCCAAGATGAGTTTCTCGCATGATTCCGTGCCTCGCATTAGACAACGCGCCGGTATGTCTCCATTGTCTACCGGACAACTTCCCACGGACAACAAAACACCGCGACAAAAACATTCACAGCGTAATCATGAGTCCTTGACAATCACATTGACGGCGCCCGATGAAAACGCGATTATTTTTTTATGTACCAGCAGGCAACGGCATCCTATTTATTTATTTAACCACTTCAACGGACAAGCAAATAGATTTAAGTGTCCGCTAACTCGTTCCGACAAATAGGTAATATATTATTATGTTTTATGCAACAACATGTCTTGGTTTTCGAGTCTCTTTATTTTGACACACGTTTGATAGCTTTTATGTAATGTACTTTCTCATTATGCCTGTAAACGTTTCATGTTTTCAATTTTCATTTATTGTCACGTTTTTACAGTGAAAGAAAATGCGGCAGTATTATCAAAGTTCCGTTTAAAAATGCATTCAAGCACTCGTGTTTTAATGACAACCGCAAACTGACACGAATTGTGTCATTCCTCGTTGAATTCCTGCTAACATTACCGAATCGAACATTAACCTAGATTATATTATTCAAAAGCAGATAATATTATCGTCATGTGGGGGTTATACTTATGGTCAAAGGCCTGTCCAGGTTAGGGTTATCATCATCAGTCTACAACAGTCCAATGCCGGACATGTGTCTCTTCAATCGCACGCCACTTAACTCGATTTTCGGCAATTCTCATCCAGTTGCTAGCCTAGCAGCCACCCTAGGAAGATCGTCGGTCCACCGAGCCTGATGGCGTCCCACATTACGCTTCCCTAGTTGTGGTCTTCACTCAAGAACACGTCAACCCCAACGGTCATCGGTTTTACGGCTAATATGGCCTGCCCATTGCCACTTCAGCATACATATTCTGTGAGCTATGTGGACAACTTTGGTTCTCTGTCGGATCACCTCGTTCCGGATACAATCCCTCAGAGAGACTCCAAGCATAGACTGCTCCATAGCTCGATGAGTTACCTTGGTTATGGTAAAACCAATTTAAAAAACAAAATTCCTGACAATTACCCGGACATTTGTAAAACACTCAATCCTTTTTGTCACACAATGTTAAATTAATGTCATTTCTTCATTTTTATTTTTATGAGCTGCATAATTAAGAGTATTCTATCAATTTCTTGGCAACAAAGCTGGATAATCCGAACGGATGTTAAACCTATTCCAGGTGGAATCGAATCATATCAGTATTCATTGACCGTCCTTTTGGATCACGTAGGTATGTTCCTCGAATAATTGCAAATGCAATGTGTTCTGTGTTCCATACATCGATATACATAGAGTAGTCATTCGCCACACAGAATATCATTTGTATTCACCTCTGATAGTCACTATTGAGAACGCAGTATTTTACGAGCGTTCCAGCAGCGGTGGAATATACAAAACAGATATAAATTTTGATGGAAACAGCGTTAAAGTTAACGAAACTGTTGTATGTTAGTACTTGTGTATTGTGAAATTTTAGCTATGTTTTGATAATGTTATGTCATTAACAGATCACTTAGGGCTGCATGCATCTCATCTAGCAACACGGATCGCATTTTTCCATTCTCCTATCCTTTCTATCGCTCAGGACCGTCATTTGCTAGAGCGAGAGCTACCAAATAAGATGAGGAGATATTTCTCAAATTTCATGATACAAATCACAGTTAGACTAGATACTTAACGCCATCAATAAAAAATTAATGGGCTACTCTAATCCAAACAAATCGCTTGTTTAGAAGGTAGGGTAGGCAATGTCCCAACTCCAAAAAGTACTTGGCAAAATCGAAACCTAATAAACAACATATACAAGGTGTTGTTTTGCATCCTCGTCAAATTCATGGAGGTAACTATGCTAATGATTCTCGACCCGAATCAATATTAAAATGGGTAGGTAATCTTTATTATTTTTTCTAAACGCGGCGTTTAGAAAAAATTATAAAAATTACCTACCCACGATTACACCCCGTCCGCTGCCCGCGTTTCAACACCTTGTATATTTCAACGTCAAATGTATAACCACGCGAAGTCACCACCCACCAAAACCATTAACTTAATTAAACACACACACAGGCAGCATTCACTTTGTACAGCGTTTCAATGACGTCTTTGACGCTAAAAACCACAGATCGAAGTCAATCAATTTTGTTTCATCTTATTGTATCCGCTCTGATTCCCGAGCCCAGATTACTTCGAAGCCACAGAGTAGGCATTCTAGAATAGTTGCACGTTCATTGAGTGTACTGAGGGTCTCAGGTAGCTTGTAGGCGCCATCGTAATTAGATTAAACGATTCCTTTGAATTTCGCGAATGTACATACTCAGACTGTACAATAAAAGCAATGGGACAGGATGCCAGCTGAACGAGGCGAGACAAGCCGGCTCAAACTTAGAATAGGTTTATAAGTCCGTGAGAAAAGATTTCAGAACACTTCTAGGTACAGTCAAAGATAGAGCTATGGTGCATTACCATATTTTGCTTCAAACCATATTTTGTTAAAGATGAATTTATTTTTTTCAAAAGTTCCTCCCACAATTAGTTCTGGTAAGACTTTTCCAAAAGGAAAAATTTAAACCATCATGGAAAAGTGAAAATTCTTATCCACTGAAAGTTTTCTTTCTTAATGAAAACTCTCTGTCACAGCAATACTTAAAGATTACTAGTCAAACGTCATTGTCCCTGTCCTTCTAAACACACAAATACAAATGAATTTCTTCTAATTACATGGCGCAGTACTAATTCACATGGATATCACTCGCATTAATAAACAATGCCAAGTGAGAAACTCTTTGTGTGAGCACGCTCATCATAACTGTGTTATAGGAAGTACAATTGCGTTAACAGTCCCGTTAACTATTGCAGGTTATATTCAGAACACATTCATGCGTATTCGAATACACGTTTGGCAAGGAATGATATCTGAGTGCTGGATTGCAGGGAGCGATTTGATACACACTTCTGGATAGAAGGTTTTGATCATTGGCTGCAAAGCATGATTTTTGGGTTTACGTCAAATACATCACGCCTGTAATCCCCGAAAGTTTAGGCAGAAGTGTTAGGTACACTTAAACAAGTAATAGTACATCCAAATTTCCCCAGTTTAAAGTCTTTAACACTTTGTCCAATCCGGGAAGCGAATACAAGACCTCATGCTCTGCAGCCGCTCTTGCAACCACTCGACCAACGAGGCAGTCGAAGGAGTCTAGACAGTGATTGAACTTTCAAACCATCTTAATGCATGCGGGTGGTAAATAGGCTGATAAATGAAATATTAGCAATACCCATCCATACGTTGTCCGCAAATATATCACAAGTTCGCCACATGTGTATGTTTTTAAATAAAGCAACAGCAACTTGGCTCTAATCTCAACTACTGGCAGGATCTTCACACGACTTCCAAAAAGATTTTAAGGAAGATTTTCTGGCATGAGAGAAGTCATTGCCTTAAAACAGGTCCAGTCTTTAACCTTTTTAAATCAAGCACGCTTTAATCTCGGAAAAAGCTTGAACCAACCATAAACGAACTTTTTTTTTTTATTTCAAGTGATTTTAAGTCAACAAAATCCCTATTAAAGACCAGAGACCAGGCCATCTTAACGAAACGCAATCTACATAACCTATTTCATAAATTTCACGAGTTAGCATGGAACATTTACATTCAGGCAGTACCCCATGTAGGCTCGGAGCCCGAACTATTAGTTATTTGTGTCGCAAGCTAAGCTCCCGTGGACATGATAATATGTGATAACTTCGCCAACTCCATACAATGGCGATATTGTCATACAAATGATTTGAATTACTTGCCTTTGAGCACATGTGTTTGCAGTCCCTTTGCATACGAATTGTGGTTTTGAATTGGATATTTGGTACTTAGATTCTTGAATTATCGGCCTAGTTATTATTGTGTTGGATTCCAGCTAAAGGTAGATGATTTTTATAATATTCTCAGAAACATTTAACTTGCTCAAAAAATCTATGCTTATTTTAGTTAGGAAAAACCTCTACCTATTTAACTAAGTAAGATTAAACACGATTTAGTACTAAAACAAGTTCATAATTTCAAAAAAATCTTTCTAACGGAGCTACAAAAATGATAGCCCCATTGTCTTAATAGCGTACGTAACACAGTTATATTACACCACAAGTATGTAAATCAATTTGTAAAGAAACTGTTCACAGGGAAACGCTCTAAACACTTCCGAATGAAACTTCCACAGGAACTCGACAAAACATTTAATAACTCGTAATTTAACAATTTGCCGAACAAAAAGTTAACAATGTACCGAACATACCAGAACAGACCCTATTGAAACAAAGTCGATAGTTATAAAATTATGCGCCGTGACTAGCGAAGAGGTTCGTTTATTTTCTTTGAGTCACAAGAATAATGCGAGTAATGCATTTAATTATTAGCTCAGGATCTTCAGCGGCGTACAATTCAATTTGCATTAAAATCAGATTTTCTTACACGTCATCGCGATTGCTTTATTTTATGCGCAGCGCTTTCTATTATAATAATTAATGCAGCAGTTCTCCTTAGCTGTCACGATACACTTGACTACAATGTCTATTGACAACATAACTCGAGTATCAATTACGTATTGAATGGCCTTTGCGATTACAATCTTAGCTATTGAACTGTGTTCTAACGCTGAGGTTGGGCCCGCGTTCACGAACATGAACGTATAATCATTTATCGTTACTTTATTACTTTGTTTTCATTTGGAGCTCTTTAATTGATTTTTGTTAGCAATTTACTGAGTAACAGAACCGAGGAGTTTATCATCTCAGTTATGAAACGTTAATTCTCGACTGTTACAGAATATTATATAAACGAACCACATTCCTTCATTTCCTACTGGCTGTTTGTTTTATCTGAGGCCAATCTTATAAATTGTCCCCTGGCTGAATTTTGATACAGCTTTCACCAACGAACGCTTGAAAGCGTATTTCGAGCAAGATTTTGACATATTCATTTTACTCGGTGTGAAATTCTATCTCTTGCGTCTATGCCAAACATTAGATTCGTTAGTCTGTTACAGGCGTTACGGCGATTGAATAACAAACATACATTCAAACTTTCGCATTTGTAGATCACGCAATATTAATGTAACAAGTAAAATTACTATCTTGTCCTATAAAAAATATCCCATCACCGCAGAAATCGTAAACGCAAGCTCTGTTTACGATCCTGTTTACTTACTAATTAAGTTTCTTGAGCATTAAACTAGTCTGAAGTCACTCTCCACAAATATGCGCTTCACTTTACATTCCCACATGTCAACGGCTGACAATGGGATGCGAGGTTGCTCACCTCAATTGTGCTTCGTCGAGTACACCGCAACTATCTAATACTGTGACGTCGCATAATTAGAACCGATTGTACTCAACGATATTGCATGTTCTCTATAAAGTACACATAGGTACTACGTTCGTCAACGCGATCACGTGACATCTAATTGACAACATAACATTTCTATAGTATTATGCATTATGTTAATTGAACTATTAGAGTGATAGTGCGCTCACATGCTTTTTGTGCCAAATGACAAATTGTGTATTATTTATTTTGTTGTTAAAGAAGTTTTGTTTACTCGTTAATTGGCTTAACGGGTTATTGTTTCAGTGTATAAGGTGTTTTTAATTAATGATTAATGCGGACATTTCGTTGTCCTAAGTTATACAATGAAGGTGGAGGCGGTGCATGTTCGTATCTGAACAATAGACGACCCGGCAGCCACTAAGTGTTTGAATTTCTGTGGTTCCTACATTTCATGGGTTCGATTACAGCTCTAAACAAATGGTTGTTCTATGATCTGTAAGGATTTGATCCGAGTCTAGGTCGTGAGAAAAATAAAGTAATCAACAGTTAGGCATAGCCTGGTACGAAAACGTAGTAGTAGGTAGGTAGTTTAAACTCCCTAGCTGTGTGTATAACCTCAATGCAAGGAGGCTTTATTAATCGTTACCAAGTACTTACACGACACACCTTCTACTATTAATATATTCATAGTCCTAATCATATTAAAAGCGGTCGGTGTGCTAAATCTGGAGTAACGCAACATTGCGATTGAACGCGACTATCGGAATGCTGGCAACCAGGGCGTGTCATGTACATATCTACTGTTTACAAAACACTAGACGACTTGTAAACATCTGGATCACATAAATTAAGTTGTCAATTAAGGCTATATCTATCACGTTTACTAGTTTATTTCAATTCAGTAGCCAATAAAACAAGTATTGATTGAAATATCATTTAGCACTTCAGTCGCGATTCCCACGACTATTTTACGAAAATAAAAATCTCAAACTGGTTTAGAAATGATTGAGCTTTTAAACGGTCATTTCGGTGCTTCACCTTTGCTTCTCATGGCTATTTAATCAACCGACAATCTATGAATCCTTTATCTACTGAAGACCGGAATCAATTATCCTAAGTATGTATTTTTAAACAAAACTAGCGTCTATTATTCATCTTCTTCTTTATCATCATCATATACCAATTCATTTGGGCTCTGTGTCATGTTTTCATCTTCCATGCTTTTCTATTACTTCTGTTGAAGTAAACTTTCAAAAAATCTTCTAAATAGTCCGAAATTTTTCGAAATCAGTGAAGCAGTTTCAGACTTGTATACTTGTGTATGACAGACTTCGAAACAAAAAACAAATTCAGTCAACGTAAACACTCCGATATAAATAGAAATGTAAATGTTTATTTTATTCATAAATTCATCACTTAAACAGGTGTATGCGTAAACAGCGTTACTAATGCGTGTTAATAATACTCTAATCTGTTCATCAACATTGAACGATAGTTCGTGAACGAGTGAACGATTTTCCGGAGGCTGACCGCGTTCATTCACTCTCGTCGCCGCTTGCCGTGACGTTTCCACCCCATTATTAACTTTAACACGTGTTAAATTAATAGCGGGTTCATAATTTCGTGTATGACGTTTACATTTTGTTTTGTTTCTAAATTATGTTGTGTTAAAAGATTATTAGTGTGTTGACATGTTCAATGAACACGCTAGTTTCTAATCCGATGTTTTGTTTAGACTCTTTGGCGTAGAAAAATTACAACCATTTTTTTTTTATTGTTGTTTGTTTCAACGTTACACTGCGTACAAATATGAGATTTTGCTCAGTAAAGTTGTTTGGTGTAACATAATAGTTCACTAGATTTCTTAAAAATGATATTTAAATTATTTATGGGGCTTAACACCATACATACATACATACGTATTCATGTCATTTGTATTTCCAGTTACGGAAACCTTTAAGCTTATGACATCATCCTGCATCCGACCCGGTTTACAAAGGTTAGGTAATCTGCATAATGAGTACTAAATGTAGGTACTTAAGGGCTCCGGGACTCCGGTCAAGCGCTTTTTCAAGAACCCAGATTGTCATAATCCCAGTTCAATGCTCAAATGACGTAGAAGAAATATAACAACCTAACTATGAGTATGCTGAATCTCTCGAAGGGCTTGCTTCTAATACGACCACAAGCTGGTTATCGGTGCAGTTTGTGGTTAATTTAGCAAAAAAGATAATATTACATGACAGGTTTGTCGACCTATTATGTAACCGCAGCCGATATTTTATGATAGTGCTGGAAAATATCAATAACAGTGGTATATTTACATAATGTAATTAAGTTATTAATGAGATTTCGATTCTAGCTATTAAAAGTGGGAGTCAGACAAAGTGTCCACCGCTTGGTGTAGAAGCATGATGCACAGAAGTTCCTTGTATGTAAGTATCAAAAGTGGGCACTAAGGAAGGATTTCTTGAAATTATACCCCCGAGGGTTGGGGTTAAGAGGGCTATTACAATTTTTCTTGTATTTGAGTGTTGTTAAGGTTTGTAAATACACATCAATCAAAATAGTTTTGATGTGTTTTTACGGTTTAGGTATGGCTAAAAAATTAAAAAAAAATATGCCCATAAAAGTTTGATTATTCCTATTGGGAGCCTTCTAAATAAATATTTCAATTTGTGTACATACATTAGTAAAAATCTTAACAACACTCAAATACAAGAAAAATTGTAATAGCCCTCTTAAATACGGGGCAAAAGTTTGTGTGGAAGTTATTTGATTTTGCATGTGGGATGTCCTATCGAATACACGGCTTCCATTTATAATGTACGTCTTCCCTCAAACCAAAACCAACCAAATCTTTCCCCGTTTCACATAGTGATTGGCCTACACCAGCACGCGTAGGACGACCACTGTAGAAACGAGTTTTGTCTACGAAAGAATCAACATAATGGCAGATAGACCATGACAATGTGTCAGTTTGTCGATTCTTCAGTCGACATAGCCCGTTTCTTCGGCGGTCATGATACGCGTGCTGGTACTCTAAACATGACATAGTAGAAGCCCGCTTTTAAGCTCGCTGGTTCGTTATTAAAATGCGATCATATACTGCATAAACTGTTTAGTATTTTTCCAATATATTCAAAATAGAAACAGATCATATTCAGCTATTATCGTCAAGAACGAAGTCTCTTGCGATTCTAAATTACATCATTAAACCGTCTGGCTTGCTGTCTACTCAACGGCTTTTTAAATAAACAAAACATTACCTCTCGTTCTATATAAATATTCATGAACAGTCGATACAAATGTCACAAATTCATTTATGAATATTAACAAGAGTGTTAAGTATATTAAAAGTGGCCGAGAGATCACAGATCACGCATATATTAATATTTCTTAACGTTCAATATTGGCTCGTTTAAATTCGGCAGCTATCTTAATACGATCTTCTGATGACGTTCATGACATACTTATAGATTGAGTGCCTTCGTAGCGTATTATGTAAATGGGACCATTCACAACGGGTAATGGAAGCGTGACTCTTTTAATGCACCTTAATGGTAGTCATGAAAGAGTCTGAACAAGGAATGATACCAGTGAAAGTAAAGCTCACCCAGGGCGTCTTTGGACTAACTGGGCGTAACTGTCGGTCCTGGAGGTCTACTCTGTTTCTCCGAAACGTAACTTCGGCAACGAACGAAAATTAAACGTAGTATCGTTTGTGACCCTACACTATATAATTTGCGGACGCACACAAGAAATTCGAATTCACAGATAACGAATGTATTGAATGTTATTGGAACAATCGACATATTGACATTTAGAGTTTAAGACATTGACAATCTGTCATGTTATCGATTCTTCCGTCGACATAACTTTTCTACAGTGGTCATGCTACGCGTTCTGGTATACGATTTCACAAACTGGTTTTTGCAAAGCGTTTTGGTATACCATTTCACAAACTGGTGTTTTGTATTGCAGAATTGCCATCATGTCACGTCTGCGTCACGTACTGCTCTATTTAGTACGATGAAATGATTGAACAGTTCATCGATATTTTTTTTTCTATACGTCATTTTCTTCCATAACGTCTGACTAAACCTCCAAAAGGATAGCATCATAGGCGTATAATTGTAAGCTCAACAATAGCCACATAACCTGACCTTCTACGCTGATATTCATAGTTTAAAATCGGTAGCTATCTCCAATACCATCTGCCGATATCAACTTATACTTAGTAGATTTAAAACCTCTCGTATTATGTAAATGTGACCATTCACAACGGATAATGGAAGTTAAATACGATATGAATAAATGCAAGCGTATCGAACTATCGATACTAAAGGCCTTACGTTGGTCGAGTGAATTGTCTAGGACTATAGAGGTAGGAGGGCTATGTATAATCTGCCTATAAACTTCAGACCGGTATACAGGGGGGCTTAAAATGCCCGCTTCAGCAATAATCATGTTAATTTTTTTTAAACCGTCACTGACGCAGAAGATGTCATGAACTGTAGTTGATGTTCATCTTTTTATCCTATGACAATAGGGATGATGACTGGGTAAAGAAAACGAAATTCTATTTTGTCCGTCAATCAGGTAATACAAAAATATTAGATACGTATTTTTTGTTTTATCAAGTTAACGAAAAAATACTTAGTTAAAACGCATTAAAGTTGGAGAGTGGGGGCTCACGAAGTCACAACTAGGTATAAAATGTACTGAGCCGTACGTCATGCGCCAGAGCCATCCAAACCGCCGATGCCGCTACAGGCGCCGGCAGGAAGAAGGGGAAGAGGGCGGGGAAACCCGCCCCACCCACAGACACGGCTACGGCCGCCGCTCACACAGTAGCGGCGCCGAGCACACGCCAGCCACTAGCCGGCGCCCCAGCGCAACAGCGCCTTGTCCCGCCAACGCCGGACTTTACCGCCTGCGCCATAAGGCTACTTTATGACCTCATCAGGGCCATAAAGGAGGGCCAGGACGCAGAGGACGTCATACTCGACGGGCTTATGGAGCTACTACAGCTCCATTACGCAAGCCAGTCGGGTAAATAGTCTGGATTGCCGCGGCCTTAGGGCCGCCCCTCTCCGCCTCCTCCTCTAGGTTGTAGGACTAACCCCGGATCGACAGGAGCCGGCGTCGCACGGTAGCCCCAGGTAATGCACCGAGGGAGCACCTGCGACCGCCGACTCACGATGGCATGTCGCGTCCGCGGCACCTCGCCAACCGCAGGAGCGCCCGCTTCCTGCCTTGTCGCTTTAGCGACCTGGTGCCTGCGGATGTGACGTAGCCGTCGTCATTCCTCGGACTTGACCCGCCCGGGTAGGCCGCTCCAGTCTACACGCGACCTACCCAACCACTGAGACTCCACAATCAGTACATACACTCGAAGCGCGTCATGACCTAGGTTAATATAGGCATAACGCGCATCGAACATGCATTCATTACTCCACACGCATCCAAACTCACGCGATGAATGTGCGGCGCGGGCTCGCTATTCATTCGCTTACAAGAGCGGCGTTACACAATACAATGCCGCTCTAACTCATACACCACGACCCCTAAGTCTGGAACGCAATCGGCTAGCTCTGAGAGCGCAACGGACGGGGGTCAAACGCCTTAGCGGTAGGGTGCG
Source organism: Cerastis leucographa (assembly GCA_963082945.1). NCBI lineage: Eukaryota > Metazoa > Arthropoda > Insecta > Lepidoptera > Noctuidae > Cerastis > Cerastis leucographa. The sequence continues at coordinate 10,152,411 of OY720361.1, forward strand.
CCATCAGAGTCGCCTCTGGCAGGTCTGCATCTGCTGGGCCTCCTCCGGGTAACCGGAGGTCTCACCTGGCGATGACAAGCCGCCGAGGCGGCGTGAAGAAAGCGGCGCTCGCTACGGTAACGTTGTACCGTAGCTAAGCGCGCAGCGCTAGCGCCGCTGGCGCCTCCTACCGGACAATAATGACAACCACACACAGGCGAGTTGCGCTTTTTACACGCACTCGCCAAGTACCACGCCTATACAGGCAACCAAATTGAGGTGCCCGTCGTAACGGGCACTGTGTTGATCCCGCGGGGAAAGGGCTTGCCCATATCCCGCCCGCCACGCCCCCATGTCGGGGACGTAGCGATTGCCCAACGTCATGCGCCAGACTCGCCGCCTGACCGCCGTCGCGTACGGACGTGCCGCTACCTGCTCGCATTCCCGCTCGCTATCAGTGTGTGTCATCGGTTCGTCGCTTCCCAGTGTCGTGACGTCATCAGTTGTCTTTCGACTACACCCCCGAACAATTGCTGTCTTTTTATTAAGACAGCACTTGCTCATTTGCTTCGGATATTATTCTGATTTAACTTCCTTTGCCCCATCAGGGAAAAACCCTCAATTTCGAGGTTCTTGGTGGGAAACCTAACGGTGCCAACGAAACCGAGAGAGGGTGGTGACCCAATCCGCCCGCCTAACCCCTTCAGGGTCTAGGTGAAAAATTGGGCCCCGTCGCGTTCGCATGCGCCGCCGATATACTGTGCTAGTGTTTCCCGTTTGAACAAGTTCCTGAAAGCAAAGTTCCCTGGACTGGAGTTGGAGTTGCTACCAAGCCAGGACCCTCGGACTGTGCCTGCGGGAAGGTTGAAGCGGGTGAGTCACTGATACACAGTAAATTCCCTAAGTAATTGGTCAAGGAATTAGGTTGTTAGGCGCGCTGAGCTTCACTCAAATGTCCGCTAACTTTTAGCCGATAAAATGTCGTCCCTCGACGACACAGAAAAAGCGCTTTTGCGCTTTTTCTTGCGCGTCTTCACGACCGACCCATATTTACAAAAATATGGGTCAGAAATTGCTGCCATTCAGCAAACCACCGATACCGTCACTGACTTCAGTGACGCGCTCGAGAGCCCCTTATCACCGCCGCCTGCCGACAGAGGCTTACCGCCAGCCGTCGCCGCCGCGATTAAGGCTACTCCAAGACCCATTGTAGTGAAACCCATTGTTTCGCAAACAAAGGTCCAGCCCGCACCTGCGTCCATTGTTCCCGTTTCTGAGAACATGGACAAAGGCTCACCGCCAGCCGTCGCCGCCGCGATTCCGGCTAACCCCGGACCCATTGTTATGCAAACAATGGATCAGTCCGCACCTGCGTCCATTGTTCCCATTTCGGAGAAAATGGACACAACTGTGCCAGTCTCCGACTCGGAATCGGTTATAGATTCCTGCTCTGCTTCCTCGTCCTCTGAAGACGACTATCAAGTCGTCGGAAAGGGCAAGAGGAAAAAGGGCAAAAACTCTCAGGCCGCCATGGCCAAAAAATTAGTCGCGCTCCCTCTCATCCCCTCTCCCGAGGCCTCCCGCCCCACCTCCCCGGTCCCCGCACCAAAGTCCGCCGCTGCTCATACCAGCAGACCATCCAGCCCTAAGGCTAACTCTTCAGCCGCTTCTTCAAAGAAGCTGAAGCCCCCTCCCCCGTTGTTCATTCAGGACAAAGGGAAATGGACAGACGTGTCCAAAATGTGTGTTGAGCGCCGCATTCAATACACTAGCGCAAAAAGCACCCAGCAGGGTATCAAAGTGGTAGTCCCTACGACCACCGACTTCAGGGAACTAACCCGTCAGCTGATCGGAAGGCACATAGCCTTCCATACATACTCCCTTCCAGAGGAGAAGCCCACCCGCGTGGTGATCAGGCGGATCCCTAAAGAAATCCCCACGGAGGACATCCTCAATGACCTCCAAAATCAGGACATCCCAGTTTCAGCCGTCCACCGCCTTCATAAGGCGAGAGGCGGAGACCAGTACGATATGGTACTGGTCATCTGTGACCCAGTAGAAGGACACCACCCGATCTTCAAAGTGAAGTCGGTATGCTCCCTTACAGGCATCTCAATAGAGAAGCCTTACCGCTCAAACGTAGTAGGGCAGTGCCACCGCTGCCAGCTGTACGGACACAGCCAAGCCAACTGCCATGCGCCGCACAGATGCGTAAAGTGTCTAGGCGGCCACGGCACGGCCGACTGCCCCCGTCCCAAAGACAGATCTCTATGCTCGGAGCCACCGAGTTGTGTGCTTTGCGGCCAGTCGGGCCACCCGGCTAACTACCGCGGCTGCCCGAATGCCCCCAAAGGCTCCTCCTCTAAACTGGCGAAGCGTGCAAACGCCCGCCAGCAGAGAGAAAGCCCATCGGTGAGGCTACCAACTGCACAGATGCCGGAGAGACTCAGCCCTCAGAGGCCCTCTCCCTGGACCTCGCTGAACCACCAGAGAGCCTTCCCGGCACTCGGCAAAGCAAAGTCCAGCCCCATTCCCGGGCTATTAGATGCCCCTGTCCCCACTCCCGTGGCCCAAGCGAGCGCACCGGCGCCCGCTCGTCCCGCACCTCCCGGCCCCGCGGCCGCAGTCTCCTCTCCTAACGTAACTTTAGAAACGTTAGCAAAGTTAGTCACCCCCGAAGCAGACCGCATGGCGGCAGATCTCAGGGAGGCTAACATAAAGGTGATAAGCTTAAAATTATCATCAAGTCCCTAATCACGTTAGGCGAAGCCTTCAGCGGCATTAATCTTTAATTCCAATGGATAATACGAGATTAACGTGTACCAAACCCCGATCCCTTAAATTAGGGTACTTTAATGCCAATGGCATCAAAGGCCAGCGTGATGAGATCGCCACTTTCCTCCGCGACCATCAAATTGATATCCTCCTCATACAGGAGACCTTCCTCAAGCCCAGTCACCGCGATCCGAGAATTGCCAACTATCGCATAGTTCGCAACGATCGGTCACGTTGCCACAAGGGCGGTACTCTAATCTATTATAGAAAGGAACTGCACTGCATCCCCTTAGATCCCCCTCCCATGGAGTCTCTGCTCGAGACTTCAGTTTGTCGACTAGGCATGACCGGTCATCAATCGATCACTATCGCCTCCGCGTACATCCCTCCCGGCGGCACGTCCGAGGAGCACACTCTGTTCACCAAAGACCTTGCCGTCCTCTTCGGCTTGAGTGACTCCGTTATCATAGCGGGCGACCTCAACGCCAAACACCCCGCCTGGAACAGCACGACGACCTCTGCCAGAGGACGTCACGTGTATAACCTGGGTGAGTCCCTCAACTTCGATCCCATCGCTCCTATGGAGCACACTCACTATCCCCACGACCCCGACCAACGTCCGGACGTTCTCGACATAGCGCTACTCAAGAATGTCAACCTTAAGTTGCATTCCATCGAGACTTTACATGAGCTTAACTCAGACCATCGACCAGTGCTCATGCACTTAGTTCCCCGCTCGGGTCCCTCTGACCCCAGCCAGCCCCCGCCGACCCAAGTGATAACCGACTGGAGGAAAGTCAGCGAAAAGCTGAAATCCACCACGTCGCCTCACCTGGAGGCCATCCCCGACCACATTGTCTCAGTCGCAGACACGACGGCCGCCATCAACTCGTTTACAGAACACGTGCAATCCGTACTAAAGGATTGCTCACGGGAAGTTCCAGCAATGAGCGATCAACGCTGGATTCTACCCGCTGACGTACGTGAACTGATAACCGAGAAGAACGCGGCCATCCGTGCCTACAGCAACTTTCCCTGTGACGCGAACAAAGCTCACATGCGTTATTTACAGCGTGCTGTAAAGAAGCGCACTAGTGAGCATCGTTCAGATCAATGGGACAAGACGCTTAGCGAGCTCGAGCCTACCCACCTAGCCTTCTGGCAGCTCCAACGCAAGTTGCGCTCCACCGAAGAGGCTTCGATGCCTCCCCTCACCCGACCCGATAAGAGCGTCGCATTCGACGACTCTGAGAAGGCCGAATGCCTAGCCGACAGCCTGGAGTCCCAGTGCTCCCCCAGCTCTCAACCAGTAGACAAGCGACATCTCGATGAGGTGAACGCATTCGTCGAACGTAAAGCCGCCCTCCCTCCCGTAGAAGACCCTGATGATCCTCTGCCTTCGGTCACAGCTGACGAAGTGCAAGACATCATTAATAAGCTTCAACCGCGGAAAGCACCCGGCTCCGACGGAATCACCAATAGGGTGTTAAAACTCCTCCCCGCTCAGGTCGTCGTGTTAATGGCGGCCATCTTCAATGGCGCCCTGAGCAACAACGCCTTTCCCCAAATATGGAAAGAGGCCACTGTCATCGGTTTCGCCAAGCCAGGCAAACCCAAGTCTGAGCCCTCAAGCTACAGACCTATCAGTCTCCTGAACGCACTCGGCAAAATCTACGAGAGACTTATTTATAAGCGACTCAAAGACTTCGCCGAGGCTAAGAGTCTCATCCCCAACGAGCAGTTCGGCTTCAGGACCGGACACTCCTGCATTCAACAGGCCCATCGCATCGTAGAACACTTGAGCGCTGGCTTCCAGCGTGGAGCGATGACGGGTGTGTTGTACTTCGACATAGCAAAGGCTTTCGACAAAGTCTGGCACAACGGCTTATTATATAAGCTGTACAAACTGGGAGTGCCGGACCGTCTCGTGCTCATCTTACGAGACTTTCTGTCGGATCGCACCTTCCGCTATCGCATCGGGAAGGCACTGTCTTCCCCCCACCCCATTAGAGCCGGAGTCCCTCAGGGCTCCGTCGTCTCTCCCCTTATCTTTACTCTGTTTACCAGTGACATCCCCAAGAGCAAGAAGGCTCAGTTAGCCCTGTTCGCGGACGACACGGCCATTTATTACACTGGCCGCAGTCACGACGCTATCTATAGCACCCTCCAAACCTCAGCCAACGTCTTAGGCGCTTGGTTCCGGAAATGGAGAATCGAGGTGAACCCCGACAAGAGCCAGGCAGTTCTTTTCTCTAAACAGCGTAAAATTAAGCCACCCGCGCTCAGCCCGATCACTATGTACGGTAAGCCTATCCCTTGGGAGAAGCAAGCCAAGTACTTAGGAGTCATACTTGACAACCACTTGTCTTTCGCGGCACACATCAAAGCAGCTCGCGACCGAGCTGCGTTTGCTATGGGTAGGCTTCATTTCATGATTTCGGCAAAAAGCAAGTTGTCACTCAAGTGCAAGTTGCGCCTTTATACCGCGGTGATCCGCCCCATTATGACGTACGCTTGCGTCGTGTACGCTCACACCAAGCCTAAGTACATCCATAGGATGCAAGTTTTACAGAACCGGTTCTTACGTAGAGTCACGGGAGCCCCTTTTTATGTCCGTAATGACCGTCTACACGTAGACCTTAGAATGCCCACCGTCCTTCAGTTTATGAAACGTCTTTCGAAGCGTTTCTTCGATAACGCCATTAAACACCGTAATCCCCTGATCGCAGCGGCCGCCCGTTACGAACCCTCGCGCATTAGTACAGTACGCCGTCCTAGGCATACCCTTGTCACTCCAGATGATGCTATCACCCTCCTCCAGGAGAGTAGCAAAGAGACTAGCACTCTTAAAAAGTTCCGACTCAAACCGCCGTCTTTCCGACCTCGCCGTCGAGGTCCGTCGCGACGTCCCGGTCCATGCCCTCCCCGACCCTCGCTCGAGTCAGCCCGCGATGCTGTGCCAGTAGTTTTAAATCAGCCCCTAAATAATGATACCATTCAGATCCAGCCTGTCCCCATGCAGTCTTCCCCCAGCGACGCCCTAAGCCGAGGTTCGTACCCCACTGGGGGTGCCCTTAGCGTGCAGTCGCTTAGTTTGTAAGTTTTTATGCCCTGGCTGGAGGCCTTACTCTAAAGGCACCCACAGGATAGTCCGGTTAAGCAGACGACAACCTCATAGGTTGAACTGCGAGATGCCATTCAAAAAAAAAAAAAAAAAAAAAAACGTCATGCGCCATTTCAACTCAAAATATCTCCGTAATTTTACGATTACTTGAAAACAGAAAAAATACGTGTCAAATACTTTTTAATAATCTACCCGATAGACAAATAAAAAAAAATGAGTAACCATCCCTATTCTGCTAAATTATATCCCCATTTATCTATTATATTCTGGCTATTTTAGATCCCCAGACCTCCTCTTTACCTCTGTATATTTGAATTTTTAATTCTAGAATGCATGTTGTGAAGGACGAAACTCGCATCGGCATCAGCACCGTTTTGAGAGCAGTAATGCTGAAATGAATTAAACAGGTTGTATTGTTTTAATGGAAACTATTTTAATAGTTTTAGCCAATCCGCTCCTCTACCGCGCGTACTAGTCTACTTACTGATTGAATATAAATGAGCGCTAAGACCTTGGTTGGCAGGATATTGATATATTTTTTTTGTATTCAATAAATTACTATTTTTTTTATTAAAGCCTTTTGTTTAGACCAGGTCCCCTGTTCACAAACGCTCGGATTCGATTTCGTTTCGATAAGTCGTATGTCTATCTTGTTTTGGCATTACGAAAGCGAGCGAGATAGACATACGACTTTCCGAATCGAAATCGAATCCGAGCGTTTGTGAATACGGGGGCTGCTTGGTCACTCGGTCGACTGAGCTATGTAAATATATTTTTATATAAATATTATATTGGGAAACAAACAACTACGTCTCCTTTTTAATGATAGGACTACTCTACTTTACCAATTGTATCATCCAATAACATATACATATACCTAATATTATTATGATACAAAATAAACTAGGTAATAGTATAGGTTAAGGGTAAGGCACAATAAGTAATTTTTTCTCTTCCTTCTTTCACACACTATCGTCTACATTTCTTTTTCATTCCTCCTTTCACAGGACTGCTGGCAGAAATTTCATATGAAATAAGCAGTACCTTTGTACTCTAATATTTTATGTTTTTTTCCTGTGTTGTCTAACGTGTGTATATAAATAGTAAAATAAATAAGTAAACTATGAATGTCAAAACGTTCGGTAAGTCACAAAAACTGCATAACCGAATTTTCACAGCCTTTAAAACAAAAGCTTTTCTCCTAACAACAGGTACCTATTACATCAAACCCATCAGTTCTAAATTCTCGCCTTACAGTAAAGTGTCGGTAAACAATGACTGTGTCAAATGCAGCCTTCGTAAGTCCGTACTTTCGCCACCACAGTCTATTAAAATTACCGTAAATTACCGTACGTCTATTCAATTGATTGTTTCAGCTAAAATATGCAGTCGAGGAACCGACTTGGGACTAAGGTGTTTTGTTGCTCATAAGCCTGGAGAAAGCATGTTTGAAGAGTTTACGATCATGGGTTAAGTTTCCCACAAAACCTTCAGTAAATTGAAATTACCTGAAGGGTTAGGCAGAGGTGTACCTAATGCTTCTACAACCACATTTCGCCAGTTATGTTCAAGGTTCATGTAATAGGGGCAAGCTTATTGCCATCAATCAGGCACAGATCTAAATACCGTGGCTTCTACTGATAAACAATCATATTTCGCTAGTTAAGTTCAAGTTTCATATAATAGGGGACGAGCCTATTGGCATCAATCAGGCACAAATCTAAACACCGTGGCTTCTACTGATAAACAATCATATTTCGCCAGTTAAGTTCAAGTTTCATATAATAGGGGACGAGCCTATTGGCATCAATCAGGCACAAATCTAAACACCGTGGCTTCTACTGAGAAATTTCTGGTGGAAAAATCCAATAAAACGTTGCCTGAGCTCGATATTGAACCCAAGAATTTTCAAAGAGGAATATAAGAATTATTAAATTAGCCAACAGACATTATTTTAGGAAAAAACTTTCTTCTCTAGAAGTTCATCATCTTCCTGCCCTTGTCCCTTGTTATTTGAGGTGGGCGCAACACGTTTTTTCTTTCAACTTCCCCTGACATTCGTCACGCTATCATTTACTCCTTTTTCTTTCAAATAATTCCTCACAAAATCCATCCATCTTTTCTTTGGTCTTCCTCTCCCTCTAAATCCATCAACATTTTATTCTTCTCTAGAAGATAAGATGAGGAGAAGATTAAGTAGTTAGTGAACTCTAGTTTCGTCCAAGTAATTCAGTAACATAAACGTTGGTTAAAACAATAAAAACGTTTGTTTTTGATAACTTTAATTCAAACAAAACTTTAAGAGGGGACTCTAGCCCCAAGGAATTTGAAGAATAGGTATTTAAAGAAACTATTGCCGTCGCGCGGCACCCGAACAAGCCCCCGTAAAGTGCGAAAGAGACAACTGCAGCTCAGGCTGATTTTACCTATAAAAATCTTGACCAAAAGACGTTTTGTATTCCGCTATTTTCTTCTTCAAAACTAAACTGATCTCAAAAATTCTAATATCAAAATTTATTATTTTCTTTTTTGTTAAAAACTTATCTGATTTGTCTGATAGTCGTCTGAACATGGCGGTAAAAACGGGCTTTTTTCGGGTTTTTGGATTGTCATAATTCTTTTAGTGATTGTGTTTTTAAAAAAAAGGAAATGATAGGGGCATGTATTAATAAGACCTAGATTCTTTGGAAAAACATCATTGCTCTAGACGCATTCAACGCATCCACGAAGAAAATAGCGGGATACATTTGTATGGAGAAAGGCCCACTAGAGACCCCTCTTAAAGGCGCTTACATAACCCTTCGATTTTCAAAATAACACCGTAAAGCATAAACTTACACCACACATCCACAATACATGCAAAATTACGAGCTTAACCTAACTTGAAACTGAAACTACAAATACATTGTTCACACCGATAACTTTTCTAGCTTCGCCCGTTCCTGAATCATGGTTTATGTTTACAGTTAAACTGCGGTCTGACCGTATATTTAAATTAATTTTTAACGGTAGTTTAACCCGCATATAACTAAGTTATAGTTACTCTGTGGCTAACCGAAACCTGCGTCAGTTCGTTATTAACTTGTTGCTTAAACTTGCTTACTTTCGACGTGAAATTAAATGTTGTTGTTTGAAAGCTGTAGCGTTTACAGCTGTTTGAATCTGTTAACCGGAGTTATTAGTAAATTGACCTCGGTAGAAAGTTAGGTGGCTTTGCGATAGTTATTTGGATTTTTATCAGGGCTTTTATTGTAATTTTTTGACTAATGTAATTTAATTATTTCTTATTTTGTAACTTCCAATATATTATAAACTATTTTGTACGCCGAATATGGCAAAACATGTTGAAACAGCAATCATCTGAACTCGATTTCCATCCATATGTGCATATCTATGTATCATGACACACATGTTTATACAAATAAATGCATCTTATCTTATCATCTTATCATCTTGTTAACGTTACCAACTACCAAAATAATATCCGTTACTTAACGTTAATTCCAATGTGATACCTTATTAACTTTACAAAAATATAACGTTAATTGATAACATTACCAGTAATTTAACGTTAAATACAATTTACCTTATATATACGATAATAACGTTACTGTACCGTTAATTTAGCTAAAACCCGGTCACATTCAAGGTTGTGTGGTATGTGAGATGCTAAGTTGCTAACCATATACTGACTCCCTCAACCATGACCTAGCGACCCACGAAATGCGGCGTTCGCAAGGTTTGGCGCAATTAACGGTTATATAAATTAACGATAAAAATTTGCAAAAATAACGTTAATTCTATTAATGTTATTTTAATATTAACAGTAACACTGACAAATGAAGGTAACGTTACGAAAATTTTACCGTTATTTAAAGCCCTGATTTTTATAACAAAACCCAATCCTACTTAAATATCACGAAATATTTAAGTTGTTGCTGTTCAATAAAAGTAAGTCGGCATTAGGCATCAAGTTACTAATAAAACAAAATAAAACATGGAATTTACTTAGTTTTACCGCATTCAATAAACTTGTACGTACAACCCAATATCAATTAAATAATAAAAAGTCATTAGAAACAGAAATACACAAGTTATTTTCTTTTTTCTAGCACTTGTGTAATAAAATATTGATTGCCTAGCTCTTAAGTAATACTGTAAGTCTTCAATAGCCTTCCGATAACCTTACTTGTTGTTAATTAGATATGACTTTAACCCTCCCTAACAAAACTAATAAAAAGTTAGTACCTATTTCTTATTATTTTACTGTAAAGCGAGAGGAGAGGATAATCACTTTAACGATTAAACTTAATCACGTCTTATGGTTATTAAAATTGTCTTGGAGAAATTAATAATCATTTTATTTTTAATCTCATTGCGGTACGTCTGATCAGGCAGCCGTATATGACATCCTATTTGCAGAAAATCTTCTGTACCATATTTTATCAATGCAACACATTTTCGACTCAGCACCCTATTTATTATACTAAGTATCAGCTGCAAAATATCACCAAAAATGACACATTTTCACGACACGGTCAAAATAAAGAAACTCGTTTAGTCAGATTACATAAAATTATAGTACTCAACAAATTATATCATTCATTGACAAGTCATGGGGTAAGTCACGGGTTTGTCGACTATCTCATAAAGGCACACAGCTACACACTTACGTGTCGTGGCGTGTCGTGACGCAATCGGTTTCATACATTTAATATGGTTAGTGACATATTTGCATGGCGTGTCGTGTCGCAACGATGTATGAAACCGGTAGCTTCTGGCGCGTCACGACACGCCACGACACGTAAGTATATTTCCGCCTTAAAACTAATCACCGACCAACCGTGACACATGCCACTAAACCTGCGAGAAAGATATTAATTTATCCCTTTTTGTTTGTAACATTTCCTGCGTACAGATGTGCGAACTTTCTTCAGAGACTTGATAATATCCGCTTCATCGCGTATGATTTGCTCTGACAAAACACCTATTTACACCTGTGAACTGAAGGTACCTGCTATCGCTTCTCGAAGAAAAACATAACAATGCCTTCCCTTATTTGTTCTCAATAGTCTACACCCGATCGGTTTTATGTAGTGTGAGATTGTTTAATGGAATGTGTGCTAATTTTCTTACTGTCTACTCGTAGTAGTTAAATGTGATCACGAGTGTTTGAATCATAGAATTGTGCGAGCTATTAAGTAAGCGGTTACGATACTCAGTGTTTATTTGAAACGATATCAAAGCCTAAACATATTGTTACCAACTTTGTGCATTTGAATACACATTCCACTATGTGGTGCTTAAACTATATATCCTTTGAGCTACCCAATAGATCAGGCAAATAGGCACGACATAGATAAAATAATACGTATAAATCCTCCCCCAAACGACCACCAGCAGCAATGCGAATATTTATCGAATAACAAACGCCACTATATTCCATCATTCAAAACAGAATCGAGTTTTAATCGAGATCTATTATTTATATGAAGCGATTAAAGCAGATCTACGTGGGTTTGTGATTAACCGCGCGGCGAAGGGCCCGCGCGCTCAACGCTCGCGGGTTGCGGGCGACAACTCGCCGCTTCCTCATTGCTCTGCCGGCGGTTATTGCGCCTGAGAGACCGGCAACCGGCAAACCGAGCCGCGCAATCGTCAAGTTCATTTCTCAGGGTTGTCTGCATTTTGTTCGACATTGAATGCTTTAGTAATCAATCGTCCATACAAATGCGGTAGTTCATTCATTGAGTCCAAGAAATGAATCGATACTTTAAGTCAATTTTAAAAGTTGTATCGATTGAATGGACTGTTCAGACCACACAGAGACGTAGGTAAAATTTCGCCACTTTAATAAACTGCGCAATTTTACTACCTACGAGACATCTAGGTTTTACTACCAATGAAATGTGCTTTACACATATCCAATTAAATCTTTAGAAATACGTAGACACCGACGAATTGCTTACCAATTAAGTCTGAAAACTGCAAAAACGTCCTCTCTAACAATTAACACGTCTGCAAGCAATTTTCTGGTGCCTATCAAACAACAATACGTTTAAATTCCTAAAATAGTAAATCATCCGTTACACGGCAGGTCAATTTCGTACGTGGAAAACGAACGATTGTTCAAATTAAATATTTGATTACAGTTAGTTTTACAGTAGATTAGAGGTCAATGGCACACAGTAACGGTATTGTTTAGTGAGATGCATTATAGGACATGAACTAGACACATTTCAATACGAACTGTAGGAAAAAAATATTGATAACACATGGTCGCTTGGTCGTGTTTGCACTGTGATTTGCATATGTGTATGAAAAACAGAGAAACCTGCCTGTAGAAGTTTCAAACCGCAGCTCTAGTTCTCGTGGTTATCGAAACAGGGACTCAGGGATTACTTCGGTAGCCCATAATAGCCATGTTTTAGTTGCTTGTTTATAATAAGGCTTCTTCCCACTGAGGTATGAAAACAGAAAATACAAAACGCCATCTGATACGAACCTTTTTAAAATTCTAAATTTTAATCTATATTAATAAATTGACTTCACATAACACTACATATACCGCCACTTTGAAGTTGGTTAAACCAACACCCTATTAAATAACCATTACCGTAATCCATATGTGAGTCTTAATCAATTAAGTCATTATATTTAAAATAATCGCGCATTAACGCGCGGAAACACATATTTACCGTTATTTATGATTAACTTACATTAGTACGTTGTAAACCCGGTGTTATTAGATTTACGATTATTATTTGTGTTTGGTTTATTATTTCCTCATCAACCAGATATTCGAAGTAGTCATTAAGCGGAGAGTCCTTAAGAAAGACCAAGCCCCCGTTAAGTGCAAAAGGGACAACTGCAACTCACGCTGACTTTACCTACAAAAATCGACCAAAAGACGTTTTGTATTCCGCTGTTTTCTTCTTCAAATCTAAACTGATCTAAATAATTCTTATATCAAAATTGTGAGGAAAAGTATATCTGTGCTTTCATTATTTTCTTTTTTGTTAAAAACTTATCTGATTTGTCTGATAGTCGTCTGAACATGGCGGTAAAAACGGGTTTTTGGATTGTCATAATTATTTAAGTGGTTATTTTTTGAAAAAAAGGAAATGATGTGGGCATGTATTAACAAGACCTAGATTTTTTGGAAAAAAAAATCATTGCTATAGACACATTATCCACGAAGAAAACAGGCGGAATACGTTTGTATGGAGAAAAGCCCACTAGTGTCCCCCTCTTAACAGAAGTGCCTACAGTTTCGCCGCCAGATATTTGCGAAATTGTTAAATATTGTCACAATTAATTTGTCAATTAGTACGTGAAAAAATAGAAACGATAAGCTTTACTTTCTCCGTAATTAGGTTACCAGGTATGTTCTACAACAATAAAAATATCAGAATAACAGGCAAAATAAGTACGGCTTTGTTAAGGGTCTTTTTTACACCCTGTATAAAATACTATTTCGTATCCAGTTGCAATGATGTGACAGTTACTGAATATTACATTATTTTTAAATGACGCTACGACCTTAGATTTAAACTTTCATATTTCAGAAAACATTCAATGAAAAATAAAAGGAAAAATGTACTTTCTATCTACATGTATGATAATGACCACTTTAATAAAAAAGTGTCTTAATTATTCAAATAATGTGTTACCAAATTAAAAACTGATCCGGTTTTAGATCGACCGCACTGATAACTTCAATACCGTTTGCAATTATTTTTATATTACGACCAAATACATTTTTCGTATGATTAGTCAGTATATGTACAAATTAACATTATGTAAGTAATTCACTTTCACTGGCAACACCATTCTTCTATTTGCTCATTTCAATTAGCATCAAAAAGTAGCACTAGGTATTCTATTTTCAAAACTCGACTCCTTACGTCACTTTTCGTAAATAGTCGGGCCAAAACGTCTCGCTGATTGGTCAGTCTTGTTCAATGTTCTGTTTAGATACATGTGAAATTAATTTCAAGGTTTCAGAGCGTTACATATGAAATGTTTATAAGTTGCGTGTTGTAGGAAACGGGGTCACTGTTTTACGGGAGAAATTATTGTATTGTTATAATTTCAATGTTTCAGTGTAACTTCTCTCTTTTATCGCTTTTTTACGATTTGTGTTAAATTTTAAGCTAATCGGGTGGTTTGGGAACACAACTCACCTTAAACATATTTGAATTTGAATTTGAACCTTATTTCTAGTTATACAGTGTAACAAGTTTATCTCTTTGATTCTCTTTAAAATATTTTCATAACACAAACTGCTTTATAATAACTTTGATCTTTACTATCACTTCTAAATCTAACGCAAAAATAATTCAACCCATCAATAATATAATTGCTAGTTCAAACAAAAGCCCGTTACAATCGCACGAAACTTAATACACATAATCGAGAACTCAGTTATTCGATACGGCCGGCTATCATTATAGAAGGGGTATAAAAAATGATAGCTATTCACTGATACAAAGCTTTCTGGCTAATGAACACGAACTAAGTTCGTTTGTCGTTCCGATAGATGACCGCTGTCTCGACTGCTGCACGCTTTAATTTGTCTTTTTTTGGCGTCGGGTAGCGAAACGTGGCACACTGGGCGTTTCATGGCAGCTGTAAAGTTCAAAATTGCACAGTGTTTCGGTTGTCTGTCGATTGTGGATACAAAAATTGGTGCATTTAGTAGAATTTTTTCTTATTGCCTGCTAATAGGTATTTTTTTGTAAAAACTGAGGGTAAAATGTATGCTATTCGGTTTGAATTAGGTACGTGAAAAATTATCTATGTAATATGCAGGATTAGTTTTCAATAACCAGCACAAAATCAACCGTAATGCAGTGTGAAATATTGTAATAAAAACAAATAAAAAAAAAGCATTCAATTAAAAGTTTTATTTTCTGTCTAGGTTGTTGAACTGAATTGTATTCCTATGATTTCGACACATTCTGCAAAGCAAATAAATACATTTTCGATTCTGAAACATCTCTGAAAATCTGGCCAGTCGTTGTAAACTAACCCTCTATGTATACTAAAAATGCTATGTAAAAATTTAGATGAAGGAAATACCGTAAAAATATCTAAATAGAAGCTTAGATATTTTTTAACTGAAAAACTTATGTGAAGACGTAGAGCACAAATAACGAGTATAATTTAAATAATAACCATGTGTAAATAAAGCTCATAATGTTTTTAACCTTTAAAGTATGAAGAGCACATTAAACTCATGTTTTTTATTTGATTGCGGTTAATTAAACTAACGTATGCTCAGAGTATACAGGGTCACGCGGCGAACCTCGAACTCTTGACATTGGATCGGAATTTGAAGATGGGACGTTCTTCTACATCTGCTTGGGAAATAAAAACCTACTCTATAGAACGCTAATATGCAACTATGGACTTTTTTGAGAATGCTTAACAATCGTTTCTTTAATGTTGTAGAACAGCATTAACTCTGGTCTTATTTAAAGCTTTTTTTTTATTTAAGTATATTGTCAGCTATCTGACAGGATTAACTTTGGTAAGTCATTTAATTGATACGAAAGGAGAAGATTGACTTATTTTTATAAATATGCTGGTATAATAAAGTTTCTAATCCCTCACTAATTGTTGCGTACACACTAAACTTTATGTTTAAAATCTCCAAATGTAGATCTCGCTGCGAACAAAAAAATTTTTCTTGCGAAATTAGCCCATCGCTTAGCTAAGTACAAACTAGCTAAAGGTCCGTTTCACAATCGTTCTGGTTTCCGCTTTTATTATATAATTTAATGAAAATATGTTCCACGTCAATTCTCTACCTATTAATTAGAAAACAGCCCATTGTTTAAGTTTCTCAAAGTAGCGGCCATTTTAAGGCATTTTATGATTTACGGAGAATTATTTTACGATACAATCCGGGCTACACCTACAATCAAGGCATATTATGCAAGGCCATAACATAACAATCTTGCTTTTGACCTCAAAGCAAGAAAGATAGACGGGAAATGCATGAAATCATAGAATGACCCAGTGATTTTGAATTTGCATTTAATCGGAAAGTATAAATCGGATGCAAAGCCTAGAGGTCGAAGCTTAAGGTCTCGTCTGTAAAGAATACCAACCGTATAGCCACCAATAAAGAAACGCAATTAAAAAAAAAAATGAATATTATAAAAGTCCGTATAGATTTCAAATTTGACAGTTTAGGAAGCAGCCAGCATTCCTCGCAAGTTACTGGCTGGTAAAATACCAAATCAAATCGAATTTGGAACGTGATAGAGAATGCTGCGTCATGGCATGAACTACCAGCGCGGACGCTGCTTCAATACGCAGAATGGCACTTGCTGAGACGTGACGCCCACGAAGTCACTCAATCGGGAGTAATAATAGCTGAGGACGGTATCTTTAGGTACCGGTAAAGCTAGTAGCAAATATTTGTTAACTATTATGAAATGCTCTATTTTGTGGTTAGGGTTTTATCAATAATTCTGAATTACTATATTTGTAACAATAATGAGGTCGTCCCAGCAAAATAATATGTTTGTGACATAAGCAAGAACTAGTTTACTTGCTATCAAAGGCTGAATTAAATAAATACGCTTTTGAAAGGTCTACAAAACATGCCGCTCTTATATTGTTCAGTTTTTCAGCACCTTTTATCAATAAGTTGAACCACACATTACCAACAACTCCAACGCCGCAAAACATCTCATTCGATTACCAACGATTACACTATCCAACGCTCCACTTCACACTCGTAGGCGTTTCAACCCGTGCGCTGCTTACGTCGAGTTACAAACGCAATAAGTCGCGTCCCGGGCAATGTAACAATGTTACCAGCATTGCCCGCTCCGGGGGCTAATCAACCTTAGCCGTGGGTCCGTGGCGAACGCTTCCATGCCTTTTGTTTTTAAAGCCGACGACTTGTGGAGCAATCGTGTTTTCTCTAACATCTAATTGTAACAAATATTGGTTGGTTAGGAGTTGATCGGCTTTTGTTGTTTGTGTCGATAGTTTTGAATCGTAATGATCTGTAGTGTCGATTTTGGGGTTTATTATTTTGGTTCATGACCACCATTCGAATTTTGAGATTCCATCAAATGGCCTATAACTATAAATGATGTACGCGTGTTTTCAATTCCTAATTTATATGCATCACAATTTAAATCAATTTAACGTGACAAGCTCCACGAATAAAAACATGACGATATACACCAGCAGTTATTATCTCAATAAATCAACGATTCTAATTCAAAACCCCTTTGTGTCTTCAATAGCCCGATTACATAAACCAAAATTAATAATACTAATAGAGACACATTAAGCTAAACGTTATCGCTTTGTTGCGCAACTTGATCGATGAAGGCAACGCAACGTGCAACGCAACGAACGATAGTATCTGAGGCACTTACCTATGACACCCACCGAGATAGCAATCTCGTACACGAGTAACTTTCTCGCACGCCTACTAAATGTTTGGGCAATGCTTTTTTATTTGCAATACATTCGAAATTTTGAATTAGAAAAGCGAGATTCGAAAATATTGACGGCAAAGTTGAAAATGTTCGGATCATTAGGTTGATGTGGAGATGGGCTTGTCATGGTGTAAAATAAGATGACTACTGATGGAGAAAATCGGCTAACAGAATGAAAGATGTACGGAAATACACGGTGCCGTTGCGCCAACGCTAAATTATATGAGTTGGTAAAAAAATACCAAAAGACAAAATGATATAATAGAGAGGATTGAGGAAGTCTAGATTGTCGAGTGAACTGTTTGCGAAAGTATGCTGCAATAGACCAGCCTATAAATATAAGATATCTGCGTATTATAGACATTAGACAGTCAAAATTTAAATACAACAAACATGTAGGTACCACAAAACTTCACAAAAAGTTGTTAATACGTGTGAACCGTGATTCGTTATGGGAAACGTGCCGCGGAAACTGGGGGAATCAACTTTGATACAACCTTTATCCAAATCTCGATGCAGACTCTCGACTGCGACCGCTTTTTTTGCTTTTTCGGTTTCAAAACTATTTTAACGATGTCTCAAGTTACAAAAACACGGTGGTTAGGAGATTGTTTAACCTTTTGAGCGCCAGAGCATAAATACACGCGCGTGTCTTTTACGCCAAGCCACAAATTCACCGCAAATACTTACAAAAAAAAAATGGGACTTGTTGATTAGACATTTAATATTTAAGATATATAGATCACATTTTATATAAATAAAAAACGTACAAAAGTAATGATTTACTTAGCTTATTTCGTGTTTATAGTACACCACATTTTTGGCACAATCTGTGTCGTTGGCTTACAGGGCATGCGCTTGCTTGTCACGTACCTATATACAGGGTGTAACGGAAAGGGTATATACATCCTTATGGGTGTGCTACAGACGATCAAACTGAACATGTTTCTCATCATAAAAAATGTTTTTCTGCAAAAAAAATATCTGCTGCCCCATAGAAAATTACAATACCTATTCGACCCAAATGTATAGGCAGCTGATATTTTTTTTTTGCTGCAACAATTTTTTTATGTTGAGGAACATGTTCAGTTTAATGGTCTGTAGCACACCCTTAAGGATGTATATACCCTTTCCGTTACACCCTGTATATGTGACAATGGCGTTCAAAAGGTTAAAAAGATAATTAATTACAGCTTCTCATTACATTACCTAAGTTAGTTTCTCCGCCAGCCAAATAGAATTTTATGAGGCAGATTTCGGTGAAAGCCTGGACCGAACCGAATATCAAAATCTGGACAACCATGTCTAATCAAAAGCCACATTTTACACAATCCCTAAATATATCAATTCAGCTCCACCGAACAATTTCTCTAGTTAAATCGAAAGTTACGCATTTCTATCTACAATATCAAGATGACAACGGCCTCTAAATCTTGCTAAGGATTTAATTGACACATTTGCTAAGCGCAAACGTCATTACAGATGAATGGTCGCTGCTTATCTCAGGGGTAACTACCAGCTTCGTAACGAGGGACAGCATTATGAATATCGATAATGCGTTATTCTCATAGGTAATCGGCGAAGTCGGAGGCTGCATCATCGATAAGCGTCGGCTCGGGGGCATCGCATCCCTATACATCAGAGAGATACGATCTAACCCTCTGTCGGTCGCAACTAAACTCTGCAATTACGTGATAATATACGTTTGTAACGATATCACGATGCGTTTCGCACCTGACCAGAGGGGGTAATCCCGTATTTCATGAACTTTCGCGGGCTAATCTCAGTCTTAATCTGTCGAAATTACCTCTGATTTCCCGTCTCATTTTTAATAAATTTTTGACTTTGATTGTCGCTGAGATGAGGTAGCGACTAGATTTTGAGCATTTAATTACGAGAATGTACCGACTCAAGTGATAAAAACGTTCTAAAAGTTCATTAGTAAATGAAAATAAGCAGCCTATCTGATTATTGTTACTTTAAGAGCTTTTCAATGCACCTATCTTGTCTCCGATTTTCTCCATAGTTTTGAAGTCAAAGTAGGCTGAATTTATGAAAACTATTTCTTAATACATTAAAAATAATTTCCTTTCGTACGTAGTACGTCTGTGCCCCATTCGATAAACTTTCTTTTAAAATATTACCCACCTTTCTTTTATTTGTAAACTCATATTGACATGGAGGCCGAACGTTAGTTACTGTGTTACAAATTGTATTTCTTTATTAGACACGTACAAACAAAATAGTAGCCGTAATGGACCTCGTCGAGATAGAAGAAACTTTTTATTGACATGCCTATTTAGTTTAATATGTAGAAATTGCGAGATTATTTATGAAGCTTGAGATTGGAACAAAAAAAGAAGGAAAATGTCGAATTGTCGTATCGAAAAAAATGCATTAGGGTTATGCAATAAATATTGCTTTAATAAATTATGGTTCAATAAAGTTATACTAAGAGATAATACCGTAGCAAAAAATATCATTACGCTTTTGGCAACGCCAACACAAAAATATGCACACCAATAAATAAATCAAAGCATTAAAAAATAAACGCTGTAATTGCATAATTACAGCTTTCATAATATTCTAGGTAACTTTAAAAATCTTACGAGTACATTTACATACGCCCCTCGAGATAACTTTCACCATTTTATCGTTAATTCAAAAGCTGCCCTCAAAATATGACTGCCTAACGCAATAACCGTAACCGAAGCGATTTTCTAACTTGTTTACATTTACACAACATCATCAGCGATGTACCTTTCTCCGTTCGTTGACCGTCGTCCATTCAAGGCCAGGTGACGGCCAATTATAAGCGTTTTAATATAATTTACGCTTAGGTATTACGCCTTTTTTTGTGGAACTTCGTGCTTTAATTATGTTTAAATGAGTATTTTGGTGGCACTTGTGACGCTTTTTGCAGGAAATCAATGAAGTACATCTATTAAGTTTAAACTAGCGAAATGCCTGAAACTAAAGGACTAAACAAAGTACCGAATAGTTTCGGAAAGTATTTCAGGAGACCAGCTTCCGGCTAAGAAACTGCATATGATGAAGAATAATTCTTTAAAACACAACTTATGTAATAACTTATTTAAATTCATAGAGTTTATAAAAATATTAAGGATACTTAACATAACAAAGAAATTAAGTTCTTTCCGCCTTTTTTTAATACCATAATCTCTCTACAATAATATTCATTCCACGTTTCCTTGATATTAATCAAAATGAAAACATTAGTATTCCAGCCACGACCGTCATAAAGAATAGTTATTTCTATTTTAATTTGAATTAATCACAACATGGAAACTCTGTTACGTAAAATGTTTTATTCATTTAAATAATTCTTTATCATATAGTTCTAGACATTGGCGAAGGCTTTCATCAAATTAATTTAGCTAATTCTGAATCATATAAATATGACAACTTACGATTGAAATTTGAGAATCAATTTCTATAAGATTATGTCACACTCATCAGTCTTCATAGACTATGATCGGTCTGCTATTAATTTTATTGTTCAGTCACCAAATTATTTAGTAATTAATAATCATGACAAACGCGAAAAAAGAGTAGCTCGAACATAGTCAAATCGCTTGGGCTTTTTTACTTTTTGTAAGAACGAACACCATACATAATTGGCCATAACCTATGAATCATCAGAATTAAAAATAGACAGTAGACTGATTGCTTCTTACCATTATTATAATATGGCCATGAACCTCAAAATAAACGAAGATACTTGTAGAACCTATAACCGATTTATAATACTTAGTAACAGACCATATAATTACGGAAACCAGAGTTTTTATTTGAAACTTCACACGGTAGGAAGTTTGCTAACCATATTTATTGTTTAATGAGTCACAGTTTTCTAATACGTAATAGTACATGTATGGAAAACATTAAGATTTTGTCTAAAAACAGAACACTTGTTGGAAACGTACAATGGAAATAGTTAGAGATAATCAACTTAATAAAACTGAAAATTCATTCATTTTCTTCACAGAAAACGCTCAGTCATATAATGTACTGACTGGGTTTAGAAACGAGCACTAAGGAAGGATTTATGGAAATTGCCTAAAGTTGTTAATAAAAAAGTAAAGAAAGGAAGTTCGTAATTTTTGCCGAAGGGAAATCCTGTCAAGCACACAGCTTATCTACATTGATATAATAGAGCTGAAGAGTTTGTTTAATTGCTCTAATCTATGGTGTCGCCAACCCATTTCAAACAATCTTTTTGGATTGGTTATCCCAATTCATGACGAAGGTTTTTATTCAAGTTTAACATCAAGTTACAACCCCAAAGAGCCGAGTGGCAAATTTGCACCTGTCAACAGACTGTTTTACATTTTGGCAGAAGTAACATATTTTGTAACACTTAGGATGTAACCACGAAAAAGCGCTTTTTCATTTTATGCTTTCCTTCAAGACTTTCTACGTTGATGAAACAAAACACAATCGATCATTGAGCTATCAAAGAGGTTTAAAAGCAAATAAAGTTTATTGTGTAACTTTCTTCTATCTCTAGAGCTGGTGCAAGTTGTGTGTCGAGCAGTGAGTTCGTTTTTGTCGATTCTTACGCAACCGCCGACAAGCAACGTCATGCCGCGTCGACGGTCATTATCACATCGTCGGCGAGATGTTCAACAGGCTGTTACTGACAATTTCATTGGCTTTCGTTTTACGTTTTTAGGTAAATTTATAGGACATGTGTTGTACGTTCAAACTGCAACAGTTTTTTTCATAATGACACAGTATACACAGTTCAGTCCCAGTAGTAATTGGGTTTTGGAGGTCAGATAGGCAGTCTCTCCATGTAAAATACTAGTATTCAGCTGCATCTGGTTAGACTTGAAGCCGACTCCAATATAGGGAAAAGCCTAGGCAGATTGTGATTATATCTCATTTTATCTTAAAATTTATTGAATCAGTATCTTCGGATCCTGGTTCAGCAGAATCGACTGCCGATTCATCCATCCATACATACATCCATCACCACAATCACGGAACATCTTTTCTTTTACTTATAAATATACAACAGAACATTAGTTAATTAGTCCTTCAACTACCAACGGTCAGTGTTCAACGAACTATCAGTCAGTGACGTCCAGGGCTTGTTAACGTTACCAACTAACAAAAAAATATCCGTTACTTAACGTTAATTCCAATGTGATACCTTATTAACTTTACAAAAATATAACGTTAATTGATAACATTACCAGTAATTTAACGTTAAATACAATTAACCTAATATACGATAATAACGTTACTGTACCGTTAATTTAGCTAAAACCCGGTCACATTCAAGGTTTTGTGTGGTATGTGAGATGCTAAGTTGCTAACCATATACTGACTCCCTCAACCATGACCTAGCGACCCACGAAATGCGGCGTTCGCAAGGTTTCTTGCAATTAACGGTTATAAAAAATAACGATAAAAATTTGCAAAAATAACGTTAAATCTATTAACGTTATTTTAATATTAACGGTAACACTGACAAATGAAGGTAACGTTACGAAAATTTTACCGTTATTTAAAGCCCTCTGCCGCCAGTGGCTATTCTCGTGTGCCTCGTAAAAAGGGACGCTGAGGAACCAGGAAGAATAGATTTAGCTTCTTCATCATGACATGGCACCTATTTCAGCCGCAAGAAATTACTTAAGACACCTACGTGCTCAAACACAAACGGCTAACTTTCAAGAACCATAGACTAACCCCTACGCTTTAGTTTTACGGCTTTTCACTGTTCCTAAAGAAAGTTGTGAAACTGCATGCGCTATTCAGTCGAAAGATTTCTTTAGCTATGCGCTTGCACATGAAATCGTATTGTAATATACTGATGAGTCATTGTTATATCATCTATACATACATACATAAAAAATAAATAAAATTGAAGTGTTTGTTTGTAATATTAAAATAACGGCTTTATACTACATGCACATGAATGGTACATATACCAAAATTACTTTTTTTCAATTTTTGTCTGTCTGTCTGTCGGTCTGTCTGTTTGTTCCGGCTAATCTCTGGAACGGCTGGACCGATTTTGACGGGACTTTCACTGGCAGTTAGCTGATGTAATAAGGAGTAACTTAGGCTACTATTGAGAAAAAATCTAATTTCACGCAGACGAAGTCGCGGGCACAGCTAGTTTTATGGATAAAATTTGAAGCTGGCATTTTGATAGTTTCTTTATAAGGTGTAGTACTACAAAATCATTGGTTAATTTGATAAGTCATGAAATTCGCAGCAGTGTAAAGGCGAAAGGTAGTGTTCCTTTGAGAGAAAAAACGGCCATTAATCACCGCGTTGTGTTGGCTTACTGTGTCTTGGCAATTTAAGAGAATTTTGAGGTTTATTATACTAAACATTGTCGACTGTATACTGGTTTACTCTGCTGACAATATCATCAGTGTCTCAAAATAAATTTCATCCTAAAACTTGCATTAGTGTAGTTGCTCTTCAGTCTATACTATTAAATGAGCAATTATTCGATGTATATTTATATATATTTGTAACCACGTTCTCAAAAACGGCTTTACTCGATTTCGAGTTACAGTTGTACGTTTCGAGTAAGTCAAAGTTGCAAAATACGCCTTTACGGGTGCGAAAAATCGATCTAGCTAGGTCTCATATCTGAGAACATTCGTTTTCTCTATTTTAACCACGGCAGAGATCGGTCACCAAAGCACTTCGGGTATACCATACAAACCCCACATTTAGCCATAATTCCACAAAAGTTAATTTACTAACATAAATCTAATATTTATTCAGTTTAAAGAGCAGCCATTTAATTGAAAATATCGCAACGCTGCAGTATAACTTCCCTTTGGTAAATCAGCACAAAAGAGATCCACTTAAGGCGCAGACGCTCAAGATACACCGCACGCCCGCGCCGGTAGCTCGTCAGTATAATTAGGTAATTATTATCAACTAAAACTAAGTTTCGTCCTCTTAAAAGTTAGAGCAAGTATCAATGTCATAATTATTTACCTATTCCAAAAAAAGCTAACGGAGCGTGTTCGCGCGAAGTTCCAGATACTTAACTTATTATTTCGGATATCAATTAAACTATTTATTTTTAAGTCATCTAATTTATAGTCTTCCCAAAGACTGTGAAACAGGTCTTCGTTTTCGTAAAGTAAGTGAAAATAATATGACATGGTTTCAGCAGTTTTCTATATGAGACTCAGCAGATGTACGAACAAATGCGGTCGAAACCTCCTTTGTGTCGTACATGTGCAATTTTGTTAATAACAGCAACAAGCTTTGTCTCTTCATGGTATTTAGATATCCAGGTTAGAACATCTGTTCATATTTAATTCAGTTCACGAGTTATCTAGAGTCGAGCTCTTATTTTCTTACTTTGGATGTAGGAAACATTATAAATTATGTTTTTTCTAAAGGAAAAATATTATATGTATATTTTCACATACGAGCATGCACATAAGGTAAATCGAAACAGAAACATTTGCGTAACAGAAGCTTAAAGAAAAATCCATCCTGTTCCATACAAAAATGTGAAACAGCCGATGTGGTTTTTGAAAGAACAATTTAAAAAAAAGATCTTTCACTGGTAAAAGTTTGTTTAACAACGTTACACCTTAAGTTATTTTTTTTTTGTGAATGGCATCTCGCAGTTCAACCTATGAGGTTGTCGTCTACTTAACCGGACTATCCTGTGGGTGCCTTAAGAGTAAGGCCTCCAGCCAGGGCATAAAAACTTACAAACTAAGCGACTGCACGCTAAGGGCACCCCCTGTGGGGTACGAACCTCGGCTTAGCGCGTCGCTGGTGGAGGACTGCATGGGGACAGGCTGGATCTGAATGGTATCATTATTTAGGGGCTGATTTAAAACTACTGGCACAGCTTCGCCGGCTGGCTCGAGCGAGAGTCGGGGAGCTTAAGTTATTTATATTTTTCACATAAGATACATAATTGATCAATCCGCTCATTTATCCCACCAAGATATAAAACAGAATTATGTAACAAAAAGAGTTTCTCCCCAAAGAATTCAATCAAAACTTGCTCAAACGAAATGCTACACTCACTCACGTTAATTTCTTTAAACACCAAATCAGAGATCATAAAATTTTACAACCTAATGCGTATAAACTACAATTGAAAATTATACGTTCGCAAACTGTTATCTCAGACTTATTTCTCTATTATGTGTCGTTTTGTGAAAGCCGTTTAGTTGCCCTGGACAATATTATTGAGAATACTAAAATTACCTAGTCATTGGTCGCAAAATCGATTTTCATAGAACGTAGATTTCGTTCAGAAACAATGTTTTAACTTGTACAAGTTGAGTTGCATCCAAAAAATAAGGTCAATATTCTAGAATTTATCACGAAAACTGTCGATAAAAATGTTACACCTCATACTTCTCTTTTGCGTATTTTTTTTTTTTTTTTAGATTTTATTATTGACTACAATGAGATACTCCCATCAAGTTTAACTAAAGCTATCCATCAACTGCATACATTCCAGCCTTAAAAAATATTAAAAAACATAACCCTTTGCTGTCACAGTTGATAAATTTTATAAAACATGAATAATTTCTTCCCCTTTAATGTTCCTTTTTGTCAGTAAAAGAGATGGCCCTTAAGGACGTCTCGTCCTCCCCTCCCCACCCCGCTGGCTGGCTAGCCCGCACCCCTCGCCCGCCGGTCCAACGAGATCCAAGATGCAAGAATGCAGGTCCACGCCAGTACTTCGCTTTCGAAATAACTCGCCACTCGGTAACATTTCTTTCATGTTGTATGTTAAAGTCGCGTAATTTTTAGTAAACACTATTTAAGTTTGTGCAGAAAAAACGGTTTTCCTTTCTTTTTAGTTGATTGTTGTTTATTCAGAGAGTTATTTTCTAGTTGTGTTGTTAATTGAGTTTGTTAGCCGTAGGATTAGACAAGTAAGCATGTTGTTCGGATTTACACAAATGAATTAAATGAATGGATACTTAAAGCATTGAATTAAACTGTTAGTTTTAAAACTTTTACATCACTCAGATAAAGTTTATTCGTTAAAGAAAAAAAAAATAGTGTTCTAATTACCATAGTCTGTTAATGCTTCGCAAAATAAACCTAAATGTCAATGAGAAACAAATTCGTTAGGTAAAAAGCGTATTGGATAACTTTTATGAAATTTAGTAAAACTAGAAACTATCTATAAATTGATTTTAGATTCTAGTATTTCCATGTTAACATAGAGCCTGAACAAAACATTTTTGTGTGGTCAATTATACTTTTCATCATCATTAGCCTATAATGTTCCCACTGGTGGGACACAGGCCTCCTCTCCTATGAGAGGGAGTGGGCTGTAATCCACCACGCGGGCCCAGTGCGGGTTGGTAGATGTCACATGTCTTCGAATTTTTGATTCTAGGACATGCCGGTTTCCTCACGATGTTTTCCTTCACCGTTTTTGAGAGCAGCGATGATGAAATAAATTACAGCAAGTAATGCGCCTGCCTGGGTTCGAACCCACGGCTTACTGCTCGTAAGTCGGGGCTACCACCACTGGGCCACCGCCGCTCTCGTATACTTTTATTCGTTTCAAATTAAACGTGTCCATACATTTTCGATATCAGTTAAACGTGATCACGTTTTTCGAATTTATTGTTTCTTATTTATAACTTTTTGCATCGAAGGTCAAGTAACATTCCAATAAAACGGTTATTATTTTATAAAAATGAGAAGTAATTTATTACTGAAATTAATTTTATATAATAGTTCAATTAGTTAAGCATTTCCCAGTAATGGTAAAACTTCCAAACACTGCCATCAAACTGAACTTTTAAAATGTCAAATCATTGTACCAAATTGATGCATAACAAAATGTCAGCAGTTCAATTTAAATAATTTTAGAGCAAAACAACAGCTAAAGCAAATTAGCTCAACTATATCACCAATTTGAATGTCCATTCGTTACAAAATAATTAATTATGAAGTCACTTTATATTCACATCTAAATCTAAATAACACAAGACACGGTCATCCTTCACGACTTCCTAGAAACTTGAAGGATAATTTACAAAACAGGATGGATGGAACAGGCCAGACGCCCGGTTATCTACCTGATGTATTCTGATCCTCGCAAATTATGCTTATTTACTGCCTCCCATCACGCAACCGCTTATGTCAATATAAGACTACTGAAGGATTACCTACAACAGTGATTTTATCTATTTTAACACATGATTAGTATATGCAAACCAGTAATAATGATATTCTAAATATTTGTTAAAATACAATGTAAAATGTCACTCACCTTTTCGAAATAATTTCGACTGCACAAAAAATAAATATTTACAAATGTCACAATTTATAAAAGTCCAGGCAGACACAACACTATTCACATATTAAAATTCAGTTCCACTACAGAATAAATGAAATAAATATTCTTTGAACATAAAAAAAACTTCAATACGGTTGAAAATGGTAGTTTTCGTAGCACTCCGAAGTGCAAAAGAGTTCAACGCGCGAGCTCTCTCTAAGCAGGCCCGTCGTGTACTGAACCCGATCGCGAGGCCGTACACTATCTCCCCGTACAACCTAACGTACCTGATAACGCATACCTAACAACCATCTTGATACTTTGCGTTTTTACTTCTAATTTTTTTTTTTTCTGTTTAACCAGACTCATATTTGAATTGAAACTCTTTTTTTCCAAACAGTATAAACGTGAGTCTAGTGCGGTCGCCGCCGCCGCCTCCGATTGATACAATCATGAGCGAAAAGTAAATGGTTCTTAATAAACGATGCACCGCAAGTGCACTAAGTTAACCTTTTTATCGGGAGCTTTCAGCTCGGCGGTGAGTTAAATAAAGTGGTTTCTAAATATAAACGGCGTATCTGGACGCGCCATTGGCAGGTGCGAGCCTACGCGTAAAGCTTTTTTGCCACCATCTCTATTTTTTATTACATTTTGTATTTTTTTAAAGGGACAATTTTATAATTAAAGCTAGTGCGTTTATCGTCGACCGAGAGAAGTTTTACCAAGAAACTGTGGTCGATGATATCTATATCTTATGCCGCCGACTTAGTACTACAAAATGGTAATTAATTTTATTTATTAACTATGTCTACAAGTTTTTATTTGCAGAGTTTATAATTAATTTGATGTTTTACTGCGCCGGGTCAGATAATGTCGCATTTTTCAACGTTGTATTTGTAATGAAGATAAAATCGGGAATGTTAAAAATAACAAATTACATTCATAAATAAAATTAATAGTTGTTTTCATTCATCATCATTATAACTTGTTAAATGTTATGTCATTTATGAACATCATTTTAATCGTTATTTGCTTCACATGAACTGTTACCAACTTTTTGTGGTCCAATCAAGAAAATAAAAATTACGAAAAAAAAAACACGAATTTTAATTAAATGTAAGTGCTGGTATACATAACGTCGATATAGACAAACAGAACTAGCTTGCAGATAAACGATAGATCCATAACAATTAAACAAAAGTAGTTGTGAACAGATCGGAGTGGGGGGACAAAGGGGAAAGACAGGAGAAGGGGGGGGGGGCAGGAGCTATAATTAAAAAGATCGTAATACGCGTATGGTCCCACGGCCCGTTACCGTTATCGCGAACGTAGGTAATGAAACTGAGGAAATATAGTAGCGTGTGGTGCAAGTGAAGTGATGAACCGGTTTGATATGGTTGTTGAAGTCAAACGTTGGCACGTTACGCATGTCGATTTGAGAGCTATACATTAAATAAAACATAACCTTTCCTTGGCAGTCGAAAGTAGCTTTCAGACTTTTATTAAATGGCAATCCATTGACTTTGTCGGTTTTGTGTTAGGACTATATTCACTTGCGGGCCTGTGGACGGTGAGTAATGGGCTAGCTCACCGTCCGTCCGTCTTATGACGACAGGCCGTGTCGATGGTGCGTTCGTGTTCCACGCGCGCCTCAAAGAGATGTTAGCAAATCGGACTGTTCGAAAGAGGTGCCGTGGCCCTGGAACACAAAGGGCTAAGAAGGATCCGAACATAGACGGGTTTTAGTCAGAACAATTATTCTGATACTCCCTTCCGCTCTACCCAGAGCGGGAGGGGTCGTAAAAAAAACAGGCTATATTCACTTACACTCAACATATAATTATCTTACTTCTTTTATAAATACGAAAGTTTGTAAGAATAGATGTATGGATGTTTGTTACTCTTTCACGCGAAAGCTACTGAACGGATTTGGATAAACGTTGGCACACAAATAGTTACCTATTTAACCTATCAAAAATTAACACATAGAATGATTACTATGGATTACTGTACCGTTTGTTCTGTGGGTGTGTTATTGATTACTTTATTTCCCGGTATTACGATAAACCAGTGACTAACCAAATACTTAAGAAAACGAAACAACATTGCTCTCCTGTCAATCTTTTGAAGCTCCCAAGAACCCACATAACCTAATTTATGATGTCTTTGTGGTTATGGATTTTGCAGTTTGTCTATTGCTATTAATTTTTTGCTGCTAGGAAGAGGAAACGTTTTCACTCACATTTTGTGGCACACACAAACATTTAGGATGTGGCGTGTGCTTAAATCTTAACTAATTTCCACTTCTCCCTTATCTAATCTAAGATAGGTTGTGTCATCGACCTTGTAATGAGGACGCTCGCGCCTTATAACTTTGAAGCACATTGTTAACGATTATTTGTGTTTTAATTACTCCGTGTAAGAAAAAACTGGATGCTCTAGAAAAGGAAAATGTTTGGTCATATTTTGTGTTTAATCTTCTGGTATAAAGATAACCGTAAGTTCTACAGAACTACCAATAATGTAACACCTGCATCACCATTTATGAGACATTCTTTTGTATTTCCTTTAATCGTGTTGTTGTCATAGTAAGTGTAGCTGCAAAATATACACACGAATGGTCACTTTTAAATTTAAATTTAATCAAGAAAAAAATATATAGGGTGACTGGTAATTAGTGACCGATCAAATCGATCAGCCGTATGAAATTCGCGCGCGCGTGCTCCTGTGTCCTATAAGCCGTCGGGTCTTATTACCATCGTTCCGAGCCACAGTGGGTACCTACCCATTGTGCCATGCGGGTGAGAGCACCCGCATGGCTCGCAACCCCGAATTTCATATGACTGTTGTGTTATTGTGATAAAAGAAAATGAGTATAAAAATTATGTTTCTTTGGAAAAGTTGTTTGTTATCATGAGTACAATCACGTGTATAAGTATCGGTCACTAATTACCAGTCATCCTATATAAAAATGTACTAGTAATAAATTCATAGCAAAAAACTACGCTCGTAGAGCGTATGAGCTCATGTGAGTTTTTTTTTCTGCAATCAATCTTCCTTAGCCGTCATCTTTTCTAACTGTCTTGTTATCACTCTCGTTGCCCTGATTGAAACCTAAGAACACCCTGACATATTCAGACCACAGAAGTAACTACAGCCATAGCAGTTACAGTCACGTCATCTTCAGAAAATTTTGACACATCCACAATGGGTGCACTTTGAGTGCCAACAAAGAATAGAAGAGCCTAAGTAAAGCGATATCAATAGAAAGCCGTGACAGTTTCCACGCCACGCATCGGGGTCGCCCATTGTGGAACGGTTATTGTCTACGTTTCTGTTTAATTGCACCAATGGGTGGTCGTTATATACTTAATATGAATGTTGAGGAATTTTTGTATCAAAATATTCGTATCCTCATTCTTTATTTAGTGTTACCAAGACGAAACATACCACAAGAGTCGGTGTGCTTTCTGTCTCCGTTTCCACCTTGCTGACTGTCAGATCACATTGATACCAACGCGTGACGCGCGTAAGCGTGGGTGTGCAGAAACCACAGAACGTCATTACTTGCTACGAACGTCACATGCACTTCAGCCAACTTATCTGTGCAAGCGGGAAAACACAGAACTAAAATAAACGTACCACGTTTGACATATCGATGCATTTTTTCTTGACAAGCAGCGCCACCTTGGAACTGTACACTTAAAGTAATCATACTGTACTCCATTTTCTTCGTACTGGTTCATACGAACAACGCTATTCTCATGTGAATCTTTCTGTATGTTCGAAGAAGAAGAAGAAGAATCGTTAATTGGTTCTGTATAATATTTTAATTTATATACTTATCTGAAAAACTCGCTTTGTTTATGTATCATTTGAACGCAGCTATCTAAAATAACTACGAGTAGTATAGGTACCTATACATACTAATTGTAATATGTTGGGAAATTCTAATGAGATTCCAAAAAATCTGTCACTAACAGGAAGCTACATTATCCCCGAGTGCTATAGGCAACATTTGAAACGTTCCTGTGAGTTAATTTCAGTACATAACGGGAGCAATGCCGCGACCAAAAGCTAGTTAAACATAAGACCATTCCAGTTTTCCGTCATCATCCTACTAAGTTATTCATAACTACACTTGCGCTCTTTCATTCATTACTATTTATAACCGGAATCGTACGAAAATAATCTCACGTAGTTCTCACTTCATAAAACTCGGCATTATATTATAAGGATACACAGTTTGAATAAATTGTAATAAACTTAATTCAGACAAAATCATTGTTTGTACAGACAACAAAAGGAACAAGTATGCAGACCGCTCACTTCATGTGCTCTTAACCCAATTTAGTATCATGACTTCATGAGCAACTCCTCTTGTAGTCGCTTGTCTGGATGGTTAAAGGTAAGGTAAAATGCATGTGTAATGAAAATATGATTACTTATTTCCTTCTTACCAAACTCTTTTGATAACTGTACTTTCGAAGTACTGTCGGTCTGTACCGACGGCCTCGTAGGTCTTTCAGAAGTGCGACTCGAAAGCGCAACGACACAGTACAAAAATTGAAATGTATAGGTAATCAATGTATTGCATTGGCTTATTCGACAGAAGAGTTAATGTCAATTTTGTCGAAATACAAAATGCTTTGAAACCCATTGTCACGAGCAGGAGAAATAGATATTTTTATATTTTTCCTTAAAGAATATCTCAATTGCCGATTCTATATAATATAATGCCGGATCTTATATAAAAGGGCGAGCCTATAACTATAGGCTCGCCCTTTTACGTAAGATTAAAACATAACCCACGAAATACGCGACTATTGTAAGTGTAGTAACTGCAGGTGTGTACCTCTGCCTACCCCCTTACCGAAATACAGGCGTGATATAATCCAAACAATAACATCGTACGTACGTTCCCAAGATTAGGTATTAGTCAGTGAATGACATAGATCAATTGTTAGCCGGCTAACATTTGAGCTAACGATCGTTATCCGCGAATATCGATCTACAAACGATTTATTGTTTGTTGTGTCTGTTAATGTTGATGTTGCTACTTTATGTGGGTGTTGGAAAACCAGGGTACGTTAACTTTTATAATATTTGATAATACGGCTAAATAATACATTAACTGTAAGCAGCAGCTAGCTTTTAAACCAAATGACCAAATAAATGTATCTTTTCTTACCAATATTCAAAGAAGTGTAGTTTTTTTAATTAACCTAATCATGAAAAAGTCACTGAAAACTTTCATAGAACTTCTGATTACTTCAAAACACTGCCTGAAAACGAGTTAAAAAAAGAAGAACTGAAAAAAGTTGTGCAGTATATAATCTAGTGAGACGGTTTGTAATGTTAGTTACATTACAAACCGTCTAATACGTCGTCTATAACGTATTTTTATGATTTACTTCGATGAAGAATAAATCGTCACCCTGTATAATATGATTTACCAATTTTTCCCAGATTAAATAATACTTAACGTGTTTTTTTTTCCTATATTCATTTATTACACAAATTTGTTACATTTTTAAATATTTCTTATAAAAAATTAAACGTTTTAAAATATAAAAAAATGTAGCCCACCGGTATCGGGAACAGGATCCAAACTACCGACGGTCAGGGCTCCAAAGAACCTCCTAACAATACGAGCCGTGTCCGGGAGTACCGCTTTCTGAATCAAGCTCTTGATCCAGGTGCCTAACGAGAGCCTTGTTAGATATTGGTCGAGGCTCTTGGCAATTAGGCCATTGGCTGATACGACTATCGGCGCAATGATCGCTGAGTCCACATCACACCACATCCCACATGTCGACCACCTCGCGAGCCAAGTCAAGATACTTGATTTTAGTTATTTTGTTATGCGTGTTTATTATAAATAAGGGTCTAAATTACACTCGCTACTTTTCGAAATAAAGAACTTATTTACTAACCTTGGATCATTTGGCCAATAAAAGTTTACCCATAGTGTTTATCAAGGAGTTGAACGTCTCCCGCACTCTATCGCACAACTTAGGGCTACTAAACCGGCAACAATAGCTTACAAGAATAGTGATGGATATATCCCGGTACTACTACTGTTAGCCTGCGTCATCCCACTGTTGGACAAAGACCTTTCCACATGACTTCCAATATATCTCGCTATAAGAAACTATGTGATTCAGCTTCACATGCTTCCAACCCTTATTTGAGTCGATATTGCCTTGTCAGACAAGGATGTAAAATGTAACACTGTTTGGAAACGTTTGTTTAGGTAAACTATGTAAACAGTTTTATCTTTTTGTTGACAGCAAAAGCTTTTTTTTTAATTGTGTGAATTTTAACTGAAACTGATTGCCAATAGTGGTATATTTTGGCATAAATAAAAATATTATGCAATAGAGACTTACTCATGGATATTTACCCTCTATAAAATCTCAGGATACATTTTCCGCTATAGTTAGCGAAAATATCCTTTAAAACATACTACCAAATCCTAAAAGATCTACCTCATTCTCAGCATTTACTAGAAGAAATCTTTTTTTTCTAGCTACAGGCAACCCTGACACTTCGGAAACGCCAGCAATGCGCGTACGCCGCCGCGGCGCACAAAGGAGCGGGATTTAACGCACAAAATATTGTACATCCTCACGGAATAAATTTAACGCACAAAGTATTGTACATCGGTACATCCTCACGGAATATATTGCCGTAGCACGCTTACGAATAGGCGGGGTAGCTAGTTCTCGCTGCACAGGACTGGATTTGAGTTTAGGAAGAAGATTTAGGAATTGATAAAAGAACACACTTCGCTACGAGATGTCCAGCAGTAAATGGACTTATGCAGGTTTAAAGTCTGCGCAGACAAAGGACTATTTTGGTCAGTTATATTTCGGGAATTTTTGACTGGGTCTTGAATTTTAAGATACCACTGATAGTCCAAGATCCCAGGGCCGCCAGACGTCACGTATTTTCTGATGAATGAAATGTGGACGATTGAGTAGTGTTGGTATGTACTAAGAACGCATGCGTACCTGCTAGCTTGCTTAGGCGGCCAATTTTCAGGTATCAGGTAATCAAGGTACATAAAAACATGACTTACCTCACGTAAATTCTGAAAGCTGATTTTTACGTATATTTTAGGCATTATCCTTAATAATATGTCGCCAATACTGCCAGACACTTTTCGTGGGCCGTTTTGCTTAACAGACGCTTTAAAGCTCCAAAAATTATGACTTAACTTCACGTAAATTCTGATGCTCCATTTTTATATATGTCCACCAGACAACTATTTTAAAACCTTTTACAAGAAGACAGACCGATCCAAGGGGCCAATCATCCCCAATTCAATTTTAAAGTCTCTGTGTGTAGGAGCGCGAGGGCATTATCTACTCGCATGAGGTCAGCCTCATGCGCGTGTGTCTCACTCAGGTGAGACAGATTGCAATGTCAAGGCCCCCTTCGGACTAACAGCTAAATTCACTCGCAAGTAGTGTTGTCAGATACACCGCTTTTCCGCTTTTTACCCCACCTTTTGGAAAATTTGGTACAATGATTCCGCTTTCCACTTTAGACCAAAAAAAACATTTTATGTGGTCAAAATAATTTTTTGGCAGATTTTTCGTGCTGACCTAATATTAAAAAACTTCTACGTCCGTCGAGTGCAGCTGTCATTTCAGAATTCATGGTCTAGCTGCTGATCTTGTTCTTTCCTATTTATCAAACAGGCAGCAAAAAGTAAATGTAGATGGGGCGACGTCCTCCGGGTCTATAGTCAAGATGGGCGTGCCACAAGGTTCAATTCTCGGGCCTTTCCTATTTCTTGTTTATATTAATGATCTCCCTTATATGATGGCCAAATTTTCGGATATAATTCTATTTGATGATGACACTTCGCTCATTTTTGAAATTTATAGAAAAGATACGGATCTCATACATGTCAAAGAAAGTCTAACTGTTCTCTCGAAATGGTTCGCAGCTAACAATCTTTTACTGAATGCGAACAAAACAAAATGTCTAAAGTTCTCTTTACCAAACGTAACGTGACCTAAATTTAAATCTTGACGGTAAGAAACTTGATGTTATCGCGGAAACTGTATTTTTAGGGATTACTATCGACTCAAAACTGCAGTGGGGCGCGCACATTGGAAATCTTTCGGGGAGGTTAAGCTCAGCTGCCTATGCAGTTAGGAAAATAAGGCAGTTAACTGATGTAGCTACAGATAGGTTAGTATACTACGCTTATTTCCACAGTATTATGTCTTATGGCATTCTGCTGTGGGGATCGGCAGCAGACGTTGATTCAATTTTTATTTTGCAAAAGAGGGCAGTCCGCGCGATCTTTAAAATGGGTCCTCGCGAGTCCCTCAGATAAAAATTTAAAGAGATCGATATACGGACTCTGCCTTCACTTTATATCCTAGAATGTATTTTATATGTCCCAAAAAACCGAGGGCTTTTCAAAATTAGAAGCGACTTCCATAATATAAACACGCGCAGTAAACACAAAATTGTAATACCCAAATATGGATTAACAAAAACTAGCAAGTCATTTCTTATAAACAGTATACGCTTTTTTAATAAGTTGCCAAAGTCAGTTACAGAACTGGGGGGTACTATGACGCTTAAAACATTATTGTTCCATTCTTATTCCAGAGTGGGAAAGAGATGGAGCTAGACGATCTGTATAGCTCCATCTCTTTTTCACTCTGGAATGAGAATGGAACAATAATGTTTTAAGACGTCATGGTACGCCACCTGACCGATGGAAAGTTTAAAAATTGCATCAAACGTGTCCTTATTTAAAAAAGCATATTACAAAATTAAGGACTACGTTGAAGATAGAGAAGTTTGGCTGTAGTTCCTTCTGCTCATGCGGCTTCCCTGGAAGCTCATTAACGACACAAATGTGTAGATGTCTCTAACTATTCCCAATATTATTCTTTTTATTCATTTTTTTAGAATAGTTTTCCAATCATTGCAACATTCGTTAATTGTTCAGAATAGTTCCAGCACTGATGATAACATCTGTGTCAATTGTTTAATTCAGTGTTCTTTTATTTTTACTTTTCTATAGATTCTTTTTATTTACCTATTTTTTGTGAATGTGTGGACATTGTAGGCTTTGTTTTTTTTTATCTCTTTCTACCTTCTGTAGTAAGCAACGACTTATTGTCGGGCCTACGCTGTCCTCCTATACTTAGTACTAACGCTGTAACTTCAAATATTGTAAAAACAAATGTTTTTAAAAGAGTAACCATGGAGTTTCTTGCCGGTTCTTCTCTATAGGAAACGACCAATCCGAACCGTAAACCTTTTGTAAGCCTATGTAAAATAAAAGATTTTGATGAATTGTCTAATTTCAATGACGATGATAATGAAGATTAGAGGCACTACTCAGAAATGTTGAGAGATTAATATTTTTCTTTTTTTGTATTTTTTAAGAGATGCTGTTATTCAATTAATTTGTTAACACTATCGAATTTTTGACAATAATATTCTTAAAAAAAAATTGAAGTTTTTCGAATTTATCAAAACAGCTTACAGGATAAAATTCAATCATTATTGTAGTCAAATGAGCATTGTTTTACAAGTTAAGTTTTAATTATTTTCCTGATTTTTATATTAATAATTAAGTGATATGAGAAAACTGTAAGAGAGTGAGTGAGAGAGAAGTCATTGTATCCTAAAACATATCTCACTCAATCTCACGCGCGTAGATAATGCCCTCGCGCTCCTACACACAGAGACTTTAAAATTGAATTGGGGATG
Source organism: Cerastis leucographa (assembly GCA_963082945.1). Classification (NCBI taxonomy): domain Eukaryota; kingdom Metazoa; phylum Arthropoda; class Insecta; order Lepidoptera; family Noctuidae; genus Cerastis; species Cerastis leucographa. Next base: position 10,189,792 of record OY720361.1, read on the forward strand.
ATTGGCCCCTTGGATCGGTCTGTCTTCTTGTAAAAGGTTTTAAAATAGTTGTCTGGTGGACATATATAAAAATGGAGCATCAGAATTTACGTGAAGTTAAGTCATAATTTTTGGAGCTTTAAAGCGTCTGTTAAGCAAAACGGCCCACGAAAAGTGTCTGGCAGTATTGGCGACATATTATTAAGGATAATGCCTAAAATATACGTAAAAATCAGCTTTCAGAATTTACGTGAGGTAAGTCATGTTTTTATGTACCTTGATTACCTGATACCTGAAAATTGGCCGCCTAAGCAAGCTAGCAGGTACGCATGCGTTCTTAGTACATACCAACACTACTCAATCGTCCACATTTCATTCATCAGAAAATACGTGACGTCTGGCGGCCCTGGGATCTTACTCTATGATATTGAACACTATCTCATATAGAAAACTTATATCAGTAAGCTAAATTCGTTTCTATTTGAAGACGACATCCGGAGATTCAATCTTAAGTTGCTGTCTATTCGCTTTCCTAAAATTGTTAAAATTCGCAAATACCTTCAAAAGAACAAATAAAATAGCATACCCGATTAGCAAGAGCTTTTAGTTCACGTTGTATTGTAAACAGACCTTGATATCATACATTTTCATTTTGTTTTTGTATTAATATCTTTTAAACGGAGCCACACATTATGGAATCTCCCAAACATTAAAAACATGCACAGTTGACATTAACACGGGGACCGGATTTGTTACCTCTAACCTTCAAAAGACAATTCAAAATGGCCACCAGCGTATGAGGTAATGGAACTATGCAAATTTTACATAATACATTATAGATTATTTAAATAAGACCTAAATCCATTAATAGTAGAATGGCAAATAATATTAAATGCCAACACGATTTACGTTAAAATCGAAATCTATGTAAAAAACGCATATTTTTTTTTTCTATAAATGAAACTTACTAGTGTAATAACTAATTAAATAAATTATCAACTAGCTAATCGGTTTATCTCAAACTGCAGTTATTAAATTACATGCAGAAAATTGCTGTAAATTACAAAAAAAAAACTGTGGTAGCAATTTGAGTATTTCATGTGCTTATCTACTTTATTAAATAGTTAACGGCTTTGCAGCTAATAAAAATGTAAAACATGTCGTGTGTAGTGCGGGCCTGTGGCTGTAAGTCGGTGCCTATATTATTAAATAGACCATATCTTGCAATCTGTCGGGTCTGAATGGATAATAACGCGGGGTCCGGCCGACTCTTCTATTACGAATAGGACCTCACTCCCGCCCCCTGCCCTGCCAACAAGGATTCAAGCCAGTGCTTAACTCTAATTGCTTACGTGTTTTTGCAATTCGACTGATTTCGCCCGTATAAAGGGCTGTTAAAGCCTTTAAGCTCCTCTCTTCTATTGGTCGACTCTTACCAAATGGACATTTGCTAAGGCTTACCGCTCAGCCTTACATAAATTCTCGATTTTCATTCATAGACGTAGGTATTACGTTTATTTTTAATACAAACTAATGAAAACCCAGCAGGATTCACTGCCATTAAGGAGAGACTCCTACTCTTTAATGATAGGAATAAAATCCTAAACAAATTATAATTAAAATAAGTTTTTATTCGTACAGAGATTATGCAAGGATTTTTAAACGTGAAATACCTCTAATTAGATGTCTAATTTGTCTAGTAATAAAAAATAATTTTATATTTACAAGCTTGATGTTGTGTGCGTGTTCCAAAACATAATATACTTTTTGTTATAAACACATACTCACATAACGTGAACATCAACGTTATGTTGTGTATACACTTCGTGCGCAACTGAAGTATCATTGGCAATACAAAGAAACATCAATGCACTCCAATTTAGACTTCAACATAAAAATTTAAATACTACGCACATACCAAGATTCAAATGCCCATACCACTATCAGGGTGTCCGATACATTCATCATACCATCTTTTGAATAGCCCACTAAATTGCCCGACACACGCGAATCATCGATTTGCATATTTTTTTTCTTTGTTATCGATAACATTCTCGGTGGGAATGACTTTGTATCGAGACTTCGAGAGTTCGATACATTGTATCAATCGAGTAAAAAGTTCTTTATTAACTGCCATGCAATTTTCTCTAAATGATACTTTGTATTTGTATCATTTATCTCTGTATCATTGTGATTGTATCTTCGGATAATTGGTGCTAATTTTATAGCAGTTACCTGTTGGGTTTCGTTGTGTTTTTTTAGCCTCTAACTTAGGTATATGCAAGGCATATAGGTCTTGCCTTACCTACACATAATAACATATCATACTAATGTACCTATATAGGTATGTACATATTCTCATTAACGTTCGTTAAAAATATACACATTGACGCATTTCTATATAATGACAAATTAATGCAATCTCCCAAATCAAAAGTGAAATATTAAACAGGTTTACGTTGCTGAAACATCTAAATCGATACTCCACCAATCATACAGGTCAGAAGGACAATAAACCGAATATCTATTATCCACTGAATTGATTGTACTGTAAAACAAATACCAATTTACCTGTTTCTCAAACAACGCAGTGTTAAACAACATAACATAGTGTAAACGTTTGAGAGAAGTCGTGAACTCTTTTGGTACTGGTTGAGACTGAAGTTACAAGTCAATCGTACAAAAGATCTATAAGTAGGTAAGTTATTATCTACATAACTGAGCTTAGTTCTTTCAAAACGAACCAACTCACAATCTCTCAATAATTCACTAAATTAACTCAAACTAATCCAGTATCCCAATTGTATAAATTTCTTTCTAGCATAAAACAGTCCCATATAAATCCAAAGCTTTATAGATATATATATATATATATGTATATAAGAAAAAAACTTAAAATTAACGACCATTAACTGTCCAAAACTGTACAAATATTTACCTCGCAAAACATGTGGTCGGAAAAAAATATGTGAATTATTCTGCTGAGGCAGAACTACTGAGTAAAGAGGAGTAATAATAAATCACTGTCGTTGAAATAAAACGTACAAAACTGAACTCCAAAAATGCTACGCAATACAGACGCAAAACACAATCAGTACCTACGTTGAACGCAGCGCGATTTTTCGTGTAAGTTCTAAGCCAAACCGTGCCGCACCCCTGCACGATACAATGCACTGCCCAGCCACTCTGCTAGTACAAGCTCCTAACATTCACTACCAAATGAACCTGTTTGGAATGCGCTCAAACAAACTGCACTGAATCAAAATGTCAAAATAAAACATTATTATTATCCGCTAACTGAACCTGTGGGGTACGTCAGTGATGCAGTAAATGTCAAGAACGAACGCTATTCGAACTGTCGACTGAGTACTGCGGAACAACCATGGAAACCATAAATATTCCACCGACATTACAGTTGCTAGAACTCATTCGATTAACGGTGAAATCGATAAAACAATTCACTAGATATCTATGCACGTAACTGTATCGAAGTGGTGTGCATTGATTCAATTAGATTCAATACCCATTTAAGAAGATGTGTACAATAAACTACTTATTATCTTGCGATGCAGTCAACGCGCTACTAACAAATAGAATAAAATTCTCGTTTTCATTTACTTTGTTACATAAACGTGAGCAATTTAAAGTTACAAAGTACCAAATCCTACGATATTTCTTCTATCTAATCGAGTATGGAAACGGTTTTATACTCGAGTAACAGCCGGTACTACTTAAACCGCAATTGCTGTTTAATGTTAATCCAAAAGGCTTTCGTAATTAACTTCAACTTTACATTGTAAAGTACTATCGCCACGTTTTTGATTTATCTATAAAATGGCTGACCAGTCCCTTTTGTTCGAAAAGGTCAAGGCCGATAATATACACTTTGAAAATATTATTCATTGACGATTGAAAACAAAACAATCGCGAGAGAACAAAGATCCGCAAACGAGCAGTACGGTCAGTACAACACAACAATGTGTGAACGCAGGACATCATAAATCTTATGATGCAATGAGCTTTGATGAAGCGTGCTTTTAATTTCATCGAAATAATTAATGAAGTGCAACGAATATGCGTTTAATCATAAAAACAATGCAAGGTTACAATAAAATAAGCATCATGTACTATTACGGAATTGACACGTCATACAAAAACCAATATAAAGACAGCCTTACTTTCAAATCCATTAATTCAAAAGTCCATTCTAAATATGCTTAGCGTGCAAGTCGTCCGTATAAATATGAATGCCGAGCACATCGGCGGCGGCTACACGCAATGGGGCTGCAGGGATTCATAATCTTTGACAAAGAACAGGTCCCATCGTCGGAGATAATTTTTCGTAACATCACCTCGTAGAGGCTATATCTAAGATTGGATCTTGGAGGTGATCACATGAATTCTTGGGCACACCGCACAGGGCTTGTAGATGTTATCTAAACATCTTAAATTATTGTCCTGAGAGCAGCTACTCGGCTCTCATCTAGCGTTATAATCGCGGAGTTGACTAGAAAATTCACCTGAACCTAACGTTGGATGAGGCAATCGTTGCATGTTCGATAGTAAAAAACGTCAAATAGCAAACATCTTTTCAATTTATCTAGAACATTTGATTAGCATGCACGATAGTCACTGCTTCGTAAATATGTTTAAAGCGCATTCACTGCTAGAAATTTCGCAGTATGCGCGGGACTGCAGAAGATTTTCAACGTAAAAGTAATTTTTGCTGAGGTAGAGATGTTAAACGTCGCATATTCCAGAATTTAAGACATGCGTGTTGCCAAAAATAGCTCTCATTACGAGATACAAAACCGGTGACATCATGCCGCCACATCTGAGCCTCTCGTGCACAAAAAAGGCCACATCCAAGAAGTTTCGCAGCATTTTGTAAATGGAAGCACATATTTTGTGGTTTTATTGGTATTCGCGTTGAAAGCACGGCGGGCACTCCTACTAATGCTCGGCGTAAGGTCAAATTACTAGCCGACGTTGCACCGCCGAGTGCTTAGATAGGCACTAGATAGGCACTGTTCAAATTGCGTCGAATAAAAAATAGGTTTAGTGAGATTGCAAGCGTTTCCAATTGACTTTTACGTCGGGAACTCGAACGAGCCCTATTCAATCGGAATATACTATTGATCTTTTTTTTTTTCGATACACAATTCGTATTGTAATTGAAGAAAAAATTATATTCGTGATCACCATAAGTGCATAGTTTTATTCTAATTAGATTCGATAGACATTAATATCAGTCAGGTAGTAAAAAGGCAAGCAATCTTTCTTGAGGTAGTTGCAGCATTATAAGCTACATACCAAACAGTAAATAATTTCTGGATGATGAATGATCTGTATCAAGGCTTCATTAGAGGCCGTGACGTCATTGGCGTGCGAAAGATATAGCCTCATGCCGAATACGAATAAGGGCATAAGTGTTCGAGATGAGTCGTTAAGAGTGTGGAGTTATTGGCCATTTGCTTCGGGCGACACGCAAAGGGGCCGGCTGCAAATCGGCGATCGCTTTCGTTAGAACATCACTTTCGATATCGCAACTACCTCCTATATACGGACATTATCTAGGTCGAATGTGCAGAGTAAAGGCCGAATTGTAATTCCGACAATGTAGGTATCCTGATTACGAGTTTGCATTGATGGGTTTGGCTGCATTGTAACACTGATTCAGCAGTTTTGTAATTTGATCTGTGCTCTTAATTTCGATTGTATACAATGCACTTGCTTGCCTACAGATGAGATTGTTTGTATTCAATCTGATTATCTCATCAGCTATCTTTTCTAGATTAGTGTCTTCATGGGTTTGTAACTTGCTTCGTATTGCATCTACATGTCTGCGTGTAAAAGACTATTATGACATTCGAAGACTATATTTTATTATTTATATGTACGTAATGCGAAATATATTATTGCATTTATCACCAAACAAACCAGTTTTCATTCTAACATCTTCTCACCTAAGTCAACTAAAGCTGAGAAAATGTCAAGATAATCTACACTTGGTGTTGCAGCAATAGACGCATTATGCTCATAAATAAATAATTTGATCGTTTTAGCGGCACACCGCTGCAGCAAGTGCGGTTTACTCAGCGATTGCAACATGTATGGGTCACGGAGCAAAACACAAGCTTGTGAACGATTCGGCTTTAAAGCGCTGAAGCTGCTAAGTTATGTTATGGCGAAATGTGGCGGAGATAACTTATTGCTATGAGTGGTAATTTGGGCCATGGAAATAACAGTCTGTAAAAAAGCGATGTCCATTTCTGGATCATTCAAAGAAGTTTAAGTTCGAATTTGGAAGCCGTGGGTGCCTAATTTGTCTTTATCACTGTCCAGCTTTACCTGCTCCCTTTAGGAGTTCGGGTTTATAATGCGAACCCAAAAGCCTTAAACAGTTACCAAAAAGCGTACTTAAGTGGGCTAAACTTCTGCTAAATAAATGTAGGAAAGAAAGAATGAAAGCAAAGAAAAGGTACCTAGTTGATTTGTAACAGGTGGCAACTAACACACTAGACAACTTCAGAGCTTTTGCAAAACTTACAGCAAAACTTTTCTCTAACGTCAGCCCCATCATTCTTATCGACATTCCAAGAAAAAGAAACAATTTAATAACATCTACCACAAATCCTCAAAACAAAGCCACCATAAGAAAATGATCTAACAAACGCAGAACAAAGCGCTTTCCGATGCGCAGACGCAACGCGTGGGCGCGGCGCCCCAGGCGACCTATCTCCATGAACAAATTATAATTTCAAAATCCCCATCGATTTATGTGGATGCTCATCTGAATAAACCGGTGCTCTATTTTACACTCTGTATCTTACTATTGTTTTTCGTTACGAAGAGAAAAAAGTATTCGTGACAAGCCCTATCTAGGTTTAACAATGTCACTAAAGTGTAATAAAATTGCGCGGAATTATGTTTGGTAGATTATTTTGTGTTTATGTTCGGACAATATTTTATATGAATATTTGTGTCCTGTGGCGTTCGGAGATAGCGTACAGGCATTGAAAGCATAGATGGAAACGATTTTTGTTTTGAAAGCTGAAGACATAGAGTTTTATTTATTTTATAGTTTTCTCGTGGCTCATCTTATAGCTAAAAATCGATTATTATCGATTATGAAGGCCAAATTAGTATAGGTAATTATTAAAAATTGTAGATGGCGATAATTCCATTACCTTAAAACTCTAAAATCATTTTATGAAATGCTAATTTCAGAGGTTGTCGTAAGAATTAAGCTACAATTATAATTCACTTTTATTTTCTTCTTGAATTAGTCCCATGTGACTTTATTCGGCGCCGTCAGTCATCCATCAGTCACCACCTTATCATTAATAATTCGTCAATTTATCATAACTGCAGAAAATACAGAATCGACCGGAACCATAATCCCTGGCGAGGTTAACCTTAATTACAGTCTGATGAAGCCTGATTATTACATCAACCTCGGCAACAATCCGGGTGGCCTGTTATCGGAGACCGCACACTATTTTGTGGTGTTTCTAATGCCATCTTAAAGACCAATTTAGGTAAAAAGAGGTTAAACCTAAACTGTCTTATAATACAAATTACTTCGTGCAAGTATTTGTCTTTTCTAAGCACGTATTATGTCAAAGACTCGGTATTTTGTAATTTGGTCTATTTACGATTCAAGTTTGCGTTAGAATGTTATCGTTCAAAGATGTTCGTTTACCTAAAACCTCAATTTATTTGGTTTGTAAACTTACGTTGCATTCAAATGGTTTTAAGGGTTTTTTAGTATTCAGTTTCGCTTGCAAACACATCGTCATCCTAGAGGTCGTTTGCTTAAAGTTACTCTAAAGTATACAATAAGGCCCCTGCAAACAAGTTACACGTCACTGTCATATTTTTAAAAAATCTGCCACAAAATGTAAAACACTCCTTTTTCAAATGATGAAAAATTCTCGATTTGCAATGTTAGATTTAAATCGAAAGCAAAGAAACAAGAACAAAATACCACAAAACCATTGGTACAAAACATTTAGAACTAAGTTTATGTAACACGTAAATAATAGGTGTTCAGACTTTCTCATTACATGAACAACAAAAATCCTTTCGTAGGCGTTAAGGAGAAAAATAAGCTAGCGTTCTATAGCTAGTGCTGTAGTCGAGTCGTGAATCACTCGTATGAACCGACTGCGGTTATTCGAAACCATCGACAACTGGCTGCTTTAAAGGTCTACCTTGTATTTTAAAAACGGAATTTAAAAATAGAGCTTTTAAAACTGTTGTATTTAGAATGTAAGGCGATTAAATTCAGGCAACGAATACGTGTCTATTGTCTACTCTATCTTATTAGGTAAAATATAAATTATACCCATGTTATTTGCATGAAATGAATTGAAGTCTCGGCACTATCAATAATAATATTATCAAAAGGTTGGAAGTTTAGATGTGTTGTCGTTGGGGGTCATCTTCGGAACTAGTGGTGGCCTACCATGACGTCTTAAAGCAGTATTGTTTTAATCTTATTCCAGAGTGGGAAAGAGATGACGCTAGACGTACTCTGTAGCTCCGTCTCTTACCCACACTGGAATAAGATAATTAATATTTAAGACGTCCTGACCCCCTGATCTGATTCTGAAAATGATTTCTCTAATGGGAACTACATTATCCCCGAGTGTCCATTTATGCTATATTTAAAATGTTTCGAACATAAAGTGAGCGAAGCCGCGGGCAAGACCTAGTAAAATATAAAGTTGCGTACGTCTGATAAAAGATACTTAGATCACAAGATAGGCAGGCGACTACTTCTACACTTTATCTGTTCATAATTGCCAGAATCTACCAAGTTTCCAATTTCATTCGCATTTGATTATTAGAAACCGACAATACAGATATTTAACTCCATCGTTATGCTAACTCAAGAGTATTATTTGAATGATTTTCTATTCTCTTACCGTATTTACCTACAGCTTTTATTTGAAAGTTTACGTACGACATTACGACAAAACCAATTCTAAAAGCCCTATCAATACAAAAGCTTTTGTGAGCTTACGAGTGTTAAGTAACACGTTTGCCTTCATGAAGCTCGCAACCTCGTCGTAAGGAAATCACGTAACGGCTTACATACATGAGTGTTAATATTATTTGTACTGTCACGAGCACAAATATGTATACGGGTAACAACTTATAAATGTGATCTCCTGCTGTATATAAACAAAATAACACTGAAACAACCATTGTTTCAGTGTACTGGAGGGATACAAATGAAACTTTTTATAAAGATTGGTTATACATCAGACTAACACGTACAGTCACGTCTAATAATATTTATACACTTAGCAAAACTGGAAAGTGATTTGCTCGTGAAAATACGTTCTACGTTGAGATAAGACCTATTTCGTAATACTCGTAGTATGGCTTCCAAAATTTCATGTCCGTGAAAACGTAAAATCATAATCAATACAGTAGGAGAAAATCACTTTTAAAAGTTGCTGCGTGTATACATATTATTAGACGTGACTGTACAATAAAATGTATAAAAATGTGTGTAAAAATAGAATCTACGCGAACGTAGCAGCGGACGGAAGCTAGTTACAAGATAAGTCTTATTTCTAAATTACAATTGCTGTTTAACAAGGAAATCGCTTTTAAAATTTGCTATGCGTATATATATATTAGTGCTGGTGATTGTACACCACACGGAGGAATGAGCGCAGGTCGCACAGAATCAGTGATTGGCACACTTTGATTGGTGATTACGGACGATGAATCGGATTCAATAAATGATATTGAATGACGAAATGGGATTGCAGATGGCACGAGAAACTTTAATTGGTTTAGGAAAGTTTCATTGGTACTCACATGCAGGTACAGTGCCCCACACCATTACCTGACCATCTCACAAAGCCAAAAAGAGGCAAATGGGTCAGGTAATGCTGCTCACTGACTGTACAAGGGTTCTTTTTTGTTAGCATAATCTGTCCTGTCTAATTGTTAGACACTGCTGCTCTTCCTTGGTTTAGAAAAGGATTTTTTGGCACTTACTTTTAACAAAATATAGTTACGGACAAGTGTTTGTTTTTTGTAAACCTGATCTGTTCCACTCCTCGGCAAAGACCTCCCCCATTCCTTCCACTAATGAATAATACATTTAACAAAAATATACAAGTGCAGAGGTGAGCAGACCAAACAAATAATAGACGGATTTTGGGAAAGGTATGGCTAACTAAGATAGTCGCTGATTGAAACTTAAAGAAAAAAACGTCACTAAAAGACTTCAAGTAGGCACTTCAAACAGATAAGATTTTTTTTTCTCATGTTTATCATAGTCGTCACATCTAAACTAATACTTTAAAGATGAAAGATTTGATTGTTTGTTTGTTACGATTTAACAAAAAAAAACTAATAGACAGATTTTAAAAACTCTTTCGCAACTAGAAAGCTACATCTTTACCGAGTAACATAGGCTATAATGTATCAAAATTTTCGCAGACGAAGACACGGCCGAAAACTTACAACCAGTAAACATTCCATTAAATCTTAACACTATTACTTAATCAAAACTTATGCTAACGTTTCGTTTAGTTCATTTCCTACTAAATCTTCGCAACTTCGCTTAATTAAGACATAATTGTATTGAACTTTAATTAATATGTTAATGTTAAAAGTGAGCAAACCAAATACAGTGCTACGTACAATTGGTAATTGATTTGATGTAAAAACGCTCTATGGTTCAAGTTGTACCTACTTCCTCTCAATTTAGTGATTTGGCCTAATTTATCAGTTACGTAGTCTTCGTTATGAACGTTATGTATGAATGACAATCACCTATGAGATTGATGCGGTCAAAATAATTTAATATTTAAACTATATACTAATATCATAAAGTTGGACAGTTTGTTTGTTTGCTTGAACGCGCTAATCTCAGGAACTACTGGTCCAGTTTGAAAAATTCTTTCAGTGTTAGATAGCCCATTTATTGAGGAAGACTATAGGTTATATATCATCACGCTACGACCAATAGGAGCGGTGCAGCAATGAAAAATGTTGCGAAAACGGGGAAAATGTGACGCAGAGGAATTTGCGCGGGACAGCTAGTATTTTCATATACTATGTATGTTAGTAATTGTGGTCACACTCCAGGTTTGCTTTTGAGGACGGGAGTGATGTTATCATTCATATCTATACAAATAAATAAAGAATTTTGAAGTTTCTGTTTGTTATATCAAAATAACAGCTTTTTACTTAATGCATACATGAAAGTATTGTTAGACGGAAGATAACCGAAAACCTACTAAATCGATACAGCACAGCACTACGCAGGGACGCTATGTGTCACATCACTAATTTTCTCTCTTGACATTCGACGGTTTCGCGGCAATAGTGTTTCGAGTGTATTTTATGGTATAAATCTGGATTACATTAATAATTTGTTTAAAACTCTTTTAATAACTAATAGAATCAGAAGCGGGACAATTCAAACTCCCACAAAGTGTTTTGTTGAGTAAAATCAAAAGATTGAGGTTTCGTTTCGAACATCTTTGATAAAAGTTTTGTTTGCGCTACAGATGCTTCTAATGGTGTTGGACACATAATAAAAGTGCAGTGCACGTCGGTATTAACCCGAATTAATGCTTTATTGAACGCTTTTGTGACTTTTCTCAATGCTTTTGGTCAAGTTTAACAAGTAAATTGACCTTGTGCACAACAAACTTTTGAAGTGATTTTGGTGAACTTCTATGTGTAAGCTCATCTTCCCACTTGGCCAAAAGAAGGTGGCCAGTGCTCTAAGCATACTTCTGCACGTCTGCACGTTTGTTGCACATAACCTGACTATTTGGTGAGATTGTTTCATGCATAAACTTGACTTCAGTTTATTCAGGATGACCTTTAGAATAATGACTCTTAATTTGTAATCTATACTATAAATAACTAAGTGATCAAAGACACATTATTATAAGTAAATGTATTGGACTGAAAAGACTGAAAGTGAATTTATTATTTGCTGACGGCTCATACTGACTGAACTTAATTTCTATTATTTTACAGTGAATTGTACAAAGTGTAAATAATAGACAATTGTTTTATGATTAAGTGGTTGTGTGGTTACTGTTACATTTATTAATTTGAATCTAATTGTGTTCTAAACATGGGTCGGCATAAAGAGAGAAATAGTTCTCAAAGTTCTTCGTCTTCAAGTTCTGATGAGCCAGTAAGACATTCTAAAACTAAGAAGTATAAAAAGGAACTAAATAGGAAAGACAGCCGTATTATCGCCCTAAAAGGGTTAATAAAAGAACTTAGAAAGAAAAGTGATTACCATACTGGAACTGTATTCTATATTAGAAGCTTCAACGTCTAGGCCACCAGTTGTTCGATATGTGGGCCGAAATGATTTTATTCCACTATTTGACCCACAATCCTCTCCTGTCTCCATTGAACATTGGATTCGTAATTTAGAAGGTACAGCTAAAATGCATGGATGGGATGAACATACTTTAATCTGTAATTGTACTTCAAAATTAAGTGGTTATGCCAAAGGATGGTACGAGCAACAAGCTTCATACAAGATTAGTTGGGATGAGTGGAAGCAAAAATTAATTAAAGCATTTCCATTTACTAAAAATAAATTGTCTCAGATTAGAGAACTTGTAAACAGAGTCAGATTGCCAGATGGAGATCCAATTGAGTTTTATTACACCAAGTTAGGTATAGGCATGTCTTGTCAACTGAGTGACGACATTATTACTGACGCTGTGATTGGAACGCTTGGCAACAAACTGTGGGAAATTGGTGCTAAGTCTGCCGGTTGTTATGATACTAGCTCTCTTTTACAATATCTGGCTAGTATTAATTCTGCAGATTTAGGCAAAGAAAACAACCAACCAGGTACCTCCAAGCAAATCGACCAGAAGTCTGATAAATTAAAAAAATGTTTCTCGTGTGGTAGAATTGGCCATAAGGCTAGTAGGTGTTTTAGGAATGGACCAAGTACCAAGAAGTCAACCCCTGTACAAACCAAAAATAAGGTGGACAAAAAGTGTTCATTCTGTGATAGGGTTGGCCACACCGAAACTGATTGTTATAAGAAAAAATATCTGAAATATAACTAAACTATATTGTGCTTGCCTTTGGAGCCCATTCATGTTGGTTGATTATAAACTTAAACTGGTATTATTATACTACTTGCCTCCGGGGCCTGGTGTAGTTGTAACGTGTGCCTTTGGGGCCTGGTTTATTTATAATGCTTGCCTTTGGGGCCTGGTGTATTTACAACGCTTGCCTTTGGGGCCTGGTTTATTTATAATGCTTGCCTTTGGGGCCTGGTGTATTTAAAACGCTTGCCTTTGGGGCCTGGTTTATTTATAACGCTTGCCTTTGGGGCCTGAATGCGTCTATAAGACAAGTCTATGGGGCCTAATGAAATTTATATTGCTTGCCTACGGGGCCTGATAGCAATTACAAGTGTTGCCTGTGGGGCTTGAAGTTATTTTCAGAATTCTACCTGTATGACTCTTATGATATTCAATATGCTCTACATTAATGAAGCTTGCCTTAGGGGCCTTGGCAATTGTCAAAATGTATGCTTGCCTTAGGGGCCTTAGCAATTGACAAAATTTATGCTTACCTTCGGGGTCTCAGCATAATATCCATCCAAGTCTATGCTTGCCTAAGAAGCCACAGCAGTAATGACTGACATTGTTATTGCCTACGGGCCTCAGTAACATCCACTTTATAATGCATGTGCTGCTTCAGGGGCCTCAGCCACTTTATCTGTACCTGTCTTTGCCATAGGGGCCTTAGCAGGTTTACCTACAATTAAGCTTGCCTTATGGGCCTTTGCTATTACATTACGACCTGGAGTGCTGTTCCTGAGCAGCTGACCAGTCTTCCTGGCAGGATGTTCGTCGCGCAACTGAGCCTTACCTTCGGGGACCGAAGGATTGCAGGATGGCCGAGCTGTTAGACGGAAGATAACCGAAAACCTACTAAATCGATACAGCACAGCACTACGCAGGGACGCTATGTGTCACATCACTAATTTTCTCTCTTGACATTCGACGGTTTCGCGGCAATAGTGTTTCGAGTGTATTTTATGGTATAAATCTGGATTACATTAATAATTTGTTTATTAGAACTCTTTTAATAACTAATAGTATATACAATACTTATAACAAAAAATCGTTTTATTTTTATCTGTCTTTTTGTTTATACCAGCTGATCTCCGAAACGGCTGAGCCAATTTTGACGGGACTTTTACTGGCACATAGCTGATGTTATAAGGTGTAAGTCATAATTTTAGAAAAAGTGGAGTAATTAAACAAATATTTTTTTATTAAATTCCACAAGGACAAAGTGACGGGTTACAGCTAGTATCCAGTACGATTGATTTATTAAATATGACAACAACAGCTATGCCAAAACATCATTATAATTGTCAGTCAAGCCGCACCTAACAAATTCCAATTACGAATACAGTATGACATAAATGGGTCTATCATTAATGATTTAATTCTCATCACAATGCGAAATTTGAAACATTTATTACGTGTAACAGAATGCCATTAAAGTCACTTTATATGATTCATAATATTATTGCACTGGTTTCCAGTCAGTGTAATAAAAGAAAATCACTTTAGAGATTTTTTAATTCCTTTTTGCAAAATATTTGGATTTTCCCTATTTGTGCCCGGTTTATGGCAATAGGCTCGCCCCCTATTTCATGGGACTTTAACGTAACATATTAAATGCACCTCTGCCCAATCCTTCGGGGATAGTATCCGTATTATTATGTTAAGTACGCAGCAAATATTTAGTCAAAAATTCAAAATCCACTAAAGAACGCAGCTTGTCCAAAAAGCTTTTTACTAAACGAACCGTATCTCATAATTAGTCGAAGAGACTGCAAATAATTTTAAGGACTCGTAATCCGTTCCTTTTTCAAAAACAACTTCAAATCAAACACTATCACCCATCCACTGCTAACTTCAGTAGCATAAATTCCATCCACGGTTAGGCGAATAGGCAACATACAGTGAACTAAAAATAGGCCTTATCACAGAAATACTTCGGCATAATAAGACGAGTACTGCTTCCCATGGCTCCATTAGCGTGTATCAGCCGGTATCGAACCCCCGGCCTGGCTCATCGACACCTCGCCATGTCCCCAGCATCTTACGGGGCTAGATAAGGTACGTCATCTAAAAGCTAAGAGCGCTAGTAAATTGCGGCAATCAAGAGTTTGACGGGGGTTATGGAATTTGCATGTGTCCTAAGCGGAACGGGATGCTCTTGTGTCTATGATTTTACGGTTTACAGTTATCTTTGGCCATGATTTAAGAAGCTGCAAGTCGATTCGAAAGTGAATAATGTTGATCATCTATTAAGATATATGTATGAAACTCTCAGGTATTCTTAGGTATTTTATACAATAACATTATTAAGGTATTTACCCACACAGTTAAATAAAAATCGTTTTTAGGTACCAGATCTACACGTCAAACTTTCACATCGTCACATATGATAATAACTTTTTTAAACGAAGAATCTAGATGCGTAAATAGGTACCTACTTCAATTCCTTCTTATTTACTAGACATACCTTTAAAAAAACTGTCAAATCAAGTTCCATTCATAAATTTAACACATGAGTTAAATGTGTTTATAAAGGTAACCACGATACAGGAGAAATTTCCTAGTGGTATACAACGTTTTTAAAAAAAAAGAAAGAAAATAAATAGCCAGTTACTCACGTCATGAGTCGTATCCCCCTTGTGTATCTTCTCCTCGGTCTCCTGCACTCGTTCCGTGATGTTTCTGGTGAGCACGCGCTTGTCGTGACTCTCGCGAACCTTGCCATCAGGGTTGGCCACCACCAGTGACGTCACGTGAACCTTGGCCCCCGCTGGGGCTACCACCCCACCGATCAGGGGGCCGTCTACTTCTGTGGAGATAGGATTTTTAGTCATGTATATTATATTAGTTATATATGGATGAAGACCAGCGGTGAGACGACTTCAGGACATTTGTTTTACGGGCAGGTGGAGTATAAATGTCGATAGTCACTACCTTTTTTTTTAAAATCTAAGTACAATATCTAGTCTACCTGGTTGCTTAAATTTTTCACCTAAATTAATATACATAGGTACCTAAAGAAGCTTTGTCCGTTTCAAAATTCATGATTCTTTATTTCCATGAAATTTCATGCATACTGAACCTAATGTCGGTGTGATATGAACCAGTTTTCGAGGAAGCATATTGAAAAAATATTTACCTTCAGTTGGCGCCCCAATCGCTTCATTTTCCTCCACTTCCTCATCAATCTGCTCATCAGGGACTCGATGCTGTCAAAAGAGAGTTTATTAATAGGAGTGCAAAATATGCCATCTGTTTAATTTTTAATTTTCCATTATGCAAAATAATGTAATATGTTTTTTTTCTTCCTGACGTGTTTTTTCTTCAGCGCGCATTCTGAATAAAGGTTATGGTTGCATTGACCTCGATCTCAACTAATGGTAAACAAAGGATGAAAACTCTTCACGAATTTAATAAAATAATATTAGTTATACCTCAGTCTGTTGATAATTGGTGGTATGCGTGTCTTCATTGACGGAGGTAGATATCTTGGGCCCCGAGTCCTTCAGTATCCGTCCATCTTCTAATATGAGCTCGCGCTTGACTCTGGTCGCGATCTGACGGGTCGTTGTCACTTCGCTTTTCTTCCGTGTCACCCATTCTTCTGCAAAGGCAAGGAAAAATAATTAATAGGTATAAAATCATATCAAAACAGAAATTTTAATTAGGCGTATAAAGAATTAATAATTCTATAAAAAAAATACCAACCTTCTTTGGTTGTTGCTATTGTATCCCCCGGCTCGGCCTGTAACAAAGAAAAACCATTCGTAAATAAAAGAAAACAAACTAGAAAATGGAATAAGTACAGAAAAGAACTTTGGTTGTTTCGTACAGCGCCATCTCTTACCGAGTAGCTGAACATATATAAGTCGTAGTTAGTAGGTTGGTCAGCCATGAACTGTAATAGTACTCGGGGCCGTCGCTTGATGGCGCCATGATCGCTTAACGTAAAGACTGTCACCATTAAAATTCATACATTTTTACACTTTCCACGGAAAATTGCACTAAATCAGTCACAGTTCACATTTATTGTTTATTCGCCATATTTAAACATCCACACAATGTTCAATAATAAATAATGTTTGGGAAATATTACGATTTACCTGTACACAAACAAAAACACTATCAACTAAAATATTCTATGAGCTATTAACTATTTACGTCTAATAACTGAAGTAGCGAATACCGTGTATTCTAGCGCCGTGTTAATAATCGACTGAAGGAAAATCAAGGCTTAGCTGTAGTTTAATTAATGAGCCGTGGATTATCATTTTCTTTTGGCAAACAATGCTGTAGCAACGCGATGAGTATTCCGTCCGTATGCCTTTGCTTCCGTTGGGACCGAGCGTTATATTGAACTCTTCATACAATAAAATATTTAAAGGAATCCAACGGATTTCCCGAGAAAATTCAGTTGATTTAACTGAGTATAAAAAATAAAGTTACCTATAAATTCAATAATAGGGGTTGACTGCTTGCAAATAGCGATAAAAATATTCAGCAATCTTTTCATTTCCGAAAGAAAATTGATACCAGTTTTCCTCTTAATATTTTCTGCTCACCGGGTTCCTAAAGGCCAACAAGGCGTGTCTAACAAAATCATAGAACCTCTCATCTACATGCTATTCAAGTATATTCTTGATACCCTAATCTCTATTTGAATTTCACGGAAGGTCTATTTTTCAAGAGTATTCCTACATTATTAATGGTCTACGAAGCAGGATCTATTCAAAGTTACATAGTCTATGAATCACATTGATTATAAACGACTCGGAAAGTTTTTCCATTTGTGTTCCACCGGGGGAAGTAGAAAATATTGCACGTGACTGCAAAAGTTATTAGCTCGCCAAACGCGACTGTCGTCAGGAAAATATAAAGATAGGTAAGTAGTTACTAGGTGGTTGGCTAGTAAAATATACTTAGGTATCTACGTAAGATAGGTAGGCAGTTACTAGGTAGTTAGAAGATGTACCTACATAGATACATTGTTTATAGAATACTATTGGCTTACAAGATTGCAATGAACAATAGTAGCGTCTATAATAATGATGTTTTGTTCGTTTTTATTGTGTTTTAACACGTGTGAGCAGGTATAAATATATAAATGATGTTATCTCATAGGTACCAGAAATAGGAAAAAAACTACATTTTCTCTTTTTTATCCTAATGCAATACAAAAGAGAAAAATAATAGTTTTTTTACAAGGTTTTATTTTTTCATTTAATTATGATGTTGCCATTGTTTATTATTGACCCATAAGCACATAAAAACCTCAATTCTCCGTTTCGAACAACATCTGTTCATGGGATGAAATATGACGGAATTAAGGCGGAAACACACTTACGTGTCGTGGCGTGTCGTGACGCAATCGGTTTCATACATTTAATATGGTTAGGGACATATTTGCATGGCGTGTCGTGTCGCAACGATGTATGAAACCGATAGCTTCTGGCGCGTCACGACACGCCACGACACGTAGGAGTGTTTCCGCCTTTATTCTCTTTAATTCCATTCTCTGTTCCGTCGACATCTTACATTGTATTTTTTACGATACACAGCATAACTAATCGTACCTTTCAACACATCAGCCAGCTCCCAAAACATGTCACTCAAAGCCAATTACATATTCAATCCGATAACATCAGAAATATATCTCGTTCCATTGACCCGGATTCCGGGTGCAAAACGGTTCTGAATGACAAATTGTTACGGCACAGTGATATATGACCACTTTTGCCACTTACAAAGAGCCAGTATACAATGACATGCGGCAGAATTTCGAACTAAATTGAAGTGTACTGCATTTGACAGATAGTTTGACGTTAACCTTTGCTAGTGGCGCCGCTGACAGGTGTCAAGTTGTATTGGTAATAGGCACACATGTTGACGGTATCGCGTCTCAGCGGTCTATTGAGGATAATGGATAGATGTGCACTTAAGTGGCTTAACAGGCGTTTGTGTTCGTTTTGATGACATGTTTATCTTTCGTTGGTTATAGTATTGTTATTTTTGGTTAATAATATGTGGTGTGACGTGTTTAGGGGTGTAACGCAGAAACAGTTACAGTTTAGTTCATATATTTGATAATTTATCCATTTTACGTAATATAATTGCTTCTACGAAGTATCATTTATTTGAGTTCCTTTAATAAAAACTTCACTTAATAAATAACTTAAACTTAATAAATAATTCGCCAGCAGTTACTCAGATCGCGAACTGCAACGTAGTCCAAACCTACGTATGTCTTGGAGCTTTAATCTCGAATAACGGCGGCTGTATTGACGAGATAAGGAGACGTATGGCGATCACGAGAACTGCAATGGACAAAATGAAAAAAATATGGAAGAACAGAGACATTACCAAAGCCACGAAGACCAGGCTCGTGCGCACGTTAATTTTACCCATATTTCAGTACGCTGCAGAAACGTGGACGTTGCGGGAGGTGGAAAGGAAAAAGATAGACGCTCTGGAGATGTGGTGCTGGAGAAGAATGCTCGGCGTATCGTGGACCGAGTTCCGCACAAATGTCTCGATACTCCAAGGACTTCACATCAGGCAGCGTCTCTCCACAATAGTACAGTCCCGAATACTCACTTTCTTCGGACACGTTTCAAGGCGAGACAGTCAGTCCATAGAGCGGTTAGTCGTCCAAGGAAAAGTGGGCCCTCCACTTAGTAGACCGCGTGGAAGGTCTCCCATGCGTTGGACCGACCAGATCAAGTCTGCTGTGGGCGGTCCCGTGCACGAATGTACCCGGATGACTTCTGATCGGGCGAGGTGGCGGGAAATCGTGAGGCGTATTACATCTGCCGCAAGTAGTAGCAACACTTCATGACGACCACGATCGCTCTGTCAAGAGCGTAACGACTAAGAAGAAGAATAAAAACTTTCAGACCTAACCACTACTGTTGCAATGCATGACCCTGTCCATCAAATTATTGCCAGAGCAGCCAAGGTGTTCAAGAGGTGTAGAACACCATGAATCAAATGTCAATCAAGTAATCAACACAATGATCACACCTTGAATCAGGAAAGTTAGACTTATAATGAATGGAACCAAAGTTCCTGACTAAAACGGACTCAAAGGGTATCACAGACCTAAATGTTAGGAACACCTTCTAAGAACGATGACTGTCATTTGTCAAGCCGTGTATGTTCCATTGTGTGTGAGTCATGACAACTACTCACAGTTGGTAGGTCCTAAGGTACCTGCTGACGGATTGACGTGTGCCTGTCGATTGCCAATCAATCGACATGAGCACTGACATCAGGTTAAGCACCTGAACTGACCTCGCTATTGAAACATAATATGGAAACATAATTACGTGGCAACATTTATCAATACTCGACCAATTTGTCGAGAGATTTAGAATTTGTTGAGAGCAGCGGTGGCCCAGTGGTGGCAGCCCCGACTTACGAGCAGTAAGCCGTGGGTTGGATGGAACCCAGTACGTCGATTCTGTAAAATTCAGACAACAACTCGCATCTCACATCGCTATCCACTGTCACTTCGCGTAAAGTTCAAAATGACCTTATGACCTTACAGAATGCCAGTTCTTACGTCATCTCATACTTTATCTGTCAACATCTCCCTGTTAATTTACGTTAAACTTGCTAACACGCTCGTAAGGGTGGCGCTAGTGTAAATTCGAATTATCAACCGGGTTTTTAGAATGCCAATCAAAAAACTCACAGCGGATTCAGATTCGAAGTTCTAAGTGAGGTCTTACAGAATCACACTGCAGGAAGGCGCATTACTTTGTGTTATAATATTTATTTTTTCATCGCTGCCCTCAAAAAGGGTGAAGGAAAACATCGTGAGGAAACCGGCATGTCCTAGAACTAAAAATTGACATTGAAGACATGTGACACCTATCAACCCGCCCTGGGCCCGCGTGGTGGATTACAGCCCACTCCCTATCATAGAGAGGAGGCCTGTGTCCCAGCAGGCAGTGGGAACATTATAGGCTGATGATGATGATGATGACCAATTTGTTGGTGGTATGGTTGGTACAATGACAGCAAAATTACATAAAACGTTTATAAGAGTCGATATCTAATTGATATCTAACTGCCCAGGGCTAACACGACTCTATACCTAGCTTCCTACAGAAGGATAGGTAAGTAGGTCAGTAACAGGGACAGCTTAGATTTTCTCTGTAGTTTGATATGTTCATTAAAATTTTTAGTCCTAAATAATCCTGACGTTTGTATTCAGCTTTCTAAGCTCCTAACCCGTTAATTAATTAATCATAAACAGATATTTAAAACCCCATCATAAATTCAGACACACCTACTGACCTTACAACGTAAAAGCCTGCTATTTAACACTAATCTAATAACCAATTAATTTTAACTCTTATCGGTGTCCCATCGGCGACACAGCTATAAACAAATTAACACATTTGTGGCTCTCACACGTTGGCTCAGTAATTCTCTTGCCCTTATTCCAATTTATTTGGGGTCAACACCACAGCATCTTACTCCATACCTACGCATTTGCCAATAGAGCAGTGTGGATGAAGGCTTATCTTAATCCATCGTTACTTTGGACTTCCCATGATTTTTATATTTCTCCGGGTCTTCCCCTCCCTTCTAGTCACATTCACACTCAAAAACTACGTTTCTTACGACTTTTTCTTGATAACTTCACGTTGAGCTATAAAGATTTGAAATACTAACAAGTCAGACATATTAATTGGGCTAAGTGATCTGTGAAAGATGAACTCAAATTCGGAAATTCGTATTCGTGCGTAGTAGGTACTCGCAACCGGCGATCGTGTACGCATGACCAGCCCCTGTTACAAACGCGTCGATTCGATTTCGAT
This sequence comes from Cerastis leucographa, assembly GCA_963082945.1. NCBI lineage: Eukaryota > Metazoa > Arthropoda > Insecta > Lepidoptera > Noctuidae > Cerastis > Cerastis leucographa. Next base: position 10,211,711 of record OY720361.1, read on the forward strand.
TCGGAAAGTCGTATGTCTATCTCGCTAGCTTTCGTTATGGCAAAAAAGGATAGACATAGGACTTTCCGAATCGAAATCGAATCGAAGTGCTTGTGAATACTGGGGCTGATGTATGAAAGTGGACGAGGCAAAAGGAGTATGCAAGGATTGTACCAGCACGCGTAGTATGACCACTGTGGAAACGAGTATTGCTGACGGAAGAATCGACAAACTGACAGATAGACAATGACAGTCTGTCATTTTGTCATGCTACGCGTACCCCCATGGAATGCGTGAGTTTATGTTGGTATGTAAATAAAAAAAAACTCATTTTTTTATGACACCCAAAGTAATTCGGTACTATAACCACCTCCCCTATTAAATGGCGTGTAGTCCAATAATTAATACCACGTGTCACGTCCCCTCATAAGTATTTTTTTTTCTTTTCAGTCACCTAATAACTCATAACCGCTACTTAACACCAATCTAACGGGCAATTAATTAGCCCCTTATCACTTACACACAAATAAATTAACACATTACTAAACGTGTAGCGTAGTTTATCAAAACATGGCATCGAGCTTCTGAAAACTGCCAATACGGATAGACATTTCAATATTTTTTAAAAATTGACAGTATCAATCAATGCGTACTAATTTTTCACGATTGACAGACAAAATAATAAAATTCTGCAGATTTCCATTGAAAGCTTTAAAGTGGATATGGTTGATCCATTTTAAAAAACGTGTAACTCATTATCCTAACTAATATTATAAATGCGAAAGTAAGTTTGTTTGTTACCTTTTCACGATTAAACGGCTGATTGAAATTTGGCAAGAAGATAGATTTCAACCAGAGGAAGAACATAGGCTATATTATCACGCTACGACCAATAGGAGCGGATTAGCAATGAAAAATGTTGCGAAACCGGGGAAAATGTGACGCAGACGAAGTTGCGCGGGACAGCTAGTATTATACTAATCTTCTTAACGATCTCCGTAACTTCGACCCTTTGAAGCTAATTCCTTGCGTGCCTTTATATGACTGGGTAGACCAAATTTGCTTTGAAATGAAGCGTGTAATTAAACAGTGCAGTGAATTAAATTCCTTTCCTCCCCACCACAGTTCAGAAAACTCCACCATTTTGTTCTGTCACCTAAAAGCCCGCTACTTAACACAAATCTAACACCAAATTAATCACTCAATTATCAGCATCCAATCAGCATATGAACAAATTAGCACATTAGTAGGTGTCACTGCGGAGGCCGCGCCCTTGTGACCGGCGCAGCGAGACGAGCGAGGTCGGTGCAGTCCTGCGCACATTCAGATGCACCCGCGCCTCTGCGGCGCATTGTTTGGTGTTTAATTCGGTCATGGCTTTTGCACCCGCTTTTGTAAGATTGTGCTAGAAATTAATATGGGTGTTTTGTTATTGGATTTTCATGTTTCGTTTGATTCTACGTGTCATCATTATGATTTAGGACACCTTTTTAGGGTTCTGTACCCAAAGGGTCAAACGGGACTTTTTACTGAGACTTCGCTGTCCGTCCGTCCGTCCGTCTGTCACCAGGCTGTATCTCATGAACCGTGATAGTTAGCCAGTTGAAATTTCTGATTTCTGAACAGATTATGTATATATATATATAACAACAAATACTATCTGACTCGCACTAGGCCGGTTTTTTTTAATGATTCATTCAGCGACCAGTGCTACCTACTTGACAAATGCACATTCCAGTTGCACCATTTTCACGTTAAGCCTGAATCAAAAATCAAGTATTAATTGTGGTTGGTCATAAGATGCCAAACTATTTTGCTTAAAGATATTATAATGTCAAGAAATCAAGGAATTTATATGATTTAGCTTTGGAAAAATAATTTGAGGTTTTTAGTGCCTTTGGAACAAGTTTCTGATAAAAACCAGTCTATTTATCATTTAGATTGCCCCTTTGATACCATAATAGGTGAATACATGATTAAGTAATCCGTGGTAATACCCAAATGTTCCAAATTTGTCTACATGTGAATTGATTTCATCGGTAAATCTGGATCAGCCAATATAAAATCGAATTTAAGGAATGTTAGGTACATTCCTTAAATTCCTTTTTTTGTATTAGAAAAAATGGTGTCAGTAATAATATAAGGAATATAGATTACAAGATGAAATAATTTGATTAACGACCTCCTACTGAGCATTGGAGCATTTCAGGTTCAATCCAAGGTTCCTAATTAAATATAAATCCTGTTTCTTCTACAGTGCACGCTTTTAACCTTTCAGCACGTAATTATATTTATTGGAAACGAGTTCATTCAACTTGTTCCATTAATAAATAATCTCAATGTTGCAGTGGAATGACCTACACTAGGTATCGGTTGTTGCCTAAAGCACACCTTGATTTATCGTCACGAAATTGTTAAGATTACAAATTTGGTAGACAAATTGCTGTGTTCCAAATGTTTTAAGCAAAGTGCATTTGTTATCTATTAAACATGTTATTAGGAACTGTGATAGATTTTAATGAGGTAAAGTAAACCGTTTAAGTCATACCGTTCCATTATAGTTTAAGAAAATTTGAATAGGCAAAATTATACAAGTGAGAGCAGCAGTGGCCCAGTGGTGGCAGCCCCGACTTACGAGCAGTAAGCCGTGGGTTCGAACTAAGGCAGAAGCATTACTTTGTGTGTATTTCATCACCGCTGCTCTGAAAAACGGTGAAGGGAAACATCGTGAGGAAACCGGCGTGTCCTAGAACTAAATATTCGAAGACATGTGACATCTACCAACCCACCCGCACAGGGCCCGCGTGGTGGATTACAGCCCACTCCCTCTCACAGGGAGGAGGCCTGTGTGCAGTGGGAACATTATAGGCTGATGATGATGATGATGATGATACAAGGTGGAAGGCACACCGACGCGAAATTTTCATCGGAATTTAAAAACAAAACAGCTGTTCCATACATTTGGACCATACATGTAGCTTTTGCGGTTTTGTAGGAAACAGTCGATTTTTATTTTTATTTTGACGAAAATTTTCTATGTTGGGTTTTCAGAATGATTTACTGGATATGTGGTAAGCGTTTTCGCGTCGGTGTCCCTTTTACCTTATATTAGCAAACAAGAAAAAAATAGCAATTTTTTCAAAATACTCGTACTTATATTTGACTATTTTACGTTGGTTTAGAGGTCACAAACGTGACTGATGAAAATGAGGTCCCAGGTAGCCCAGCCCCCGTATTCACAAACGCTTGGATTCGATTTCGATTCGGAAAGTCGTATGTCTATCTCGCTCGCTTTGGTAATGCCAAAACAAGATAGACATACGACTTATTGAATCGAAATTGATTCCGAGCGTTTGTGAATAGGGGGCCAGGTCGCCGGACGCGTAAGTTTATTGGGTTTTTCTTATGGCCATGGAGTCTCGATTTTTGGGTGCCCGGTTGATGACAATAGGTTCTTCCCCTATCACATTATGGGACTTAAAGTTGAGTGGTAAAATATACGATATTAAAAATACCTATGTCTACCCCTTCAAGAATTAAAATCTCTTCTTCAGGGACCTAGACGATTGGCAATAAAGATTAGCAAACGAGCAACAGCCACTTTTCATTGACGTAACGAAACACTGCGATCAAAACACAACTCAGTTTGTAAAGCGCATACATAATTGACAGTGTAATTGTGTCAATCTATACTCTATTGATTGATAGTAGAGTCTACTGTCGTCACGAGCACCGTTAATTACAGCCAGCTGTGTCTGCGTGCACAGCGAGGGGAAATTTTAAATGACTTGTCAAGGACGAATCTAGTAAATTTTCCTCAAAAATGAAAAGGAACACTCATTGATCAGTGGGTGGGGTGCGCCAATGATAACAATGCTTTTATAATCTATACTCTCAAAATAGTGAAGGAAAACTTGCATGTCCGAAAACCAAAAACTCAAGATGTGACCACCACCAACGGCACCAACGCGCACTGGATCTGTGTGGTGGATTTTGGCCCACGCCACGAGACGACTTCAAGTAGTTTTCCTTAACCTCAGGGCTATCACGAAATGTTCACTCCCTTCTACACTCAACCCTAAAGCCTCATTTACACGATGCAAGAACTTGCATGCAAGTTTCATTACATTGCAGACTATTGACGGGCAATAAATTCAGTTAATCAAACAAAAACAGCAATGTAGTGAAACTTGCATGCAAGTTCTTGCATCGTGTAAATGAGGCTTAATAACTATACTTGCCACCACAAAATTGTTTCCCCGTTGTCCTAGTGACTTGGTAACAGGGTGAGAGATACAATAACCGGCGCATGTTGTTCGTTGCGTTGCTCGGGGCTATCGCTTGTATCGCACCCGGCCATCAATTCGGACATACGCCTCTCAGAAACAATGTGGTGTTTAGGACTCTGCGTACAATACAATATTTAGACTGCCGCTAATGGTGGGTATCGCCTTGTATATAGGGTTGTACGTTTTTGGATACGGTGATTGAATTTTAATTGATTTTATTTTTGTAGATACTAATCTACAGGATGTACCTACTACGCTTTAATTAAGATTTGTTTCCACAAGGACACCTATAGATTACTTACCTAGTTTTCTATAACTCTTTTTAAATGGTTAAATTAAATAAAATTTTAAATTAAATAGACATATTTCATTAATATGCCTTCATATCAAACTTGTTTATGAAATCATAGGAAGTACATTTCCTAACTTTTCATGAGTCTCCGAGATAAAAACACTTCTCAGGAATATTCTATGCGAATATGGTATGGGCATATGGTAGTATAATATGTCTTTATGTGATACGTGATAAATTCCTAAAAGCACAACAATATTCAAATAGGAAACTGACAACATTTCCCATACTTTTCCCACCTGCCTCTATTTTCCATTACAAGAAGACCACACACGAGTCACCCGACCTCTAGGCTAGGCAACCCTACAGGCCGGCACGGGCCGCACACAATGGGGGCTATCGCGAGCAATCTCGACGTTCCACCCGATGTAATGGAACGGGGGCGGTGTAACAGATCATAAACATTGACAGGAGACGTACTCAAGGTCCCCTCACTATCTACTTACTTGAACCGATGTCAGACTGTTCACTTTATATCTTTGACTTGAAGTGAAATGTCTGAAGGCCTTAAAAGACCGCTTTAGCAGAATCTTATTAGGATAATATGAATCATATTACTAACCGTAAAATAATCACAAATTGACGATTCATTATATGTTACCAACTAGCTTCTGCCCGCGGCTTCGCCCGCGTGTTGTTCGGCAATTGCCCACGTGTGTGTTACCCTCGGAAAATAATGTCGAAAATTGACATTTAAATGTTATAGATAATAGTTGTTGGCCGCGGCTTCGCTAGTGCGTAAGTGTAAGCCTGGGATAAATAGTTGTGTAAAAGTTTATGATTTTCAAAGTAATAAACCAGAGAATTTTTCTTTTTGATAAACATCTGAACTTTGACGGGTATGCAAAACAACACCTTGTATAGTTATAATAAAGAATCCTAAATGAATCCTAAGTGATGTTGGATTTTCATTCGAATACTAAATTATCGAAAAACGAAATCGAAGGAGCAGACATCCATGTCATTTTGTCGGTGACCTGTGAATATGAAATAGCACGAAAAGAAAATCTCCCGCCCGCGCCCGAGTGTGCCGTTCACTCGATTGAAGCGTCTGATATCGCATTCACATAGCTCACTTTTCGAAGTAATCAATCAAGATATTACAGGTACTTGAACAACGCAATATAAACAAAAGAATTTCGAAATTGTTTAAGTTTCAATGTGCGCTTTTTTGTGTTGCTTCGATTCTTATCAGTGTCCTACGTGGACTTTAAAATAGTTTGTGTTTAACTTTTGGTTTTTATTTTGTGTCAGATAGATATTAATCTGATAGTGAGACTTTATTTTTTTGGAATGAGGAAACAAAATATGACGAAAAAATTGATTATTTTTTAAAATACTTAACTAGTTTTGTTATTTCTCGCTTAAAGCTAGTGATAAAATTTTAAGGTAGTAAAAAGTATGTGCGTGTATTCATTATCATGTATACCGCCCATGGCATAAAATTTATAAATAAAAAGATAACATCTTAATTATTATTCATTAAGCTCCATCAATAACTCCACAAGGAAGTCAATTAATAAATAATGCATCGATAAACAATTTTTCTTTACAAACCTTTGTCTGGGTTCATTTGTGAAACGAGCCCAAAAGGTCAGGCCAAATATAGGCAGGCATTGCCAAAATAATACTGGTAGAACCTCTTGGTAAAAGGTCGTTGGCTCTGTACGTTAATAAAAGAATTTTACATGGTAGGTAGAAGTCTGGTGTTGCGTCAAATTGATTGAAGAATTGGGGCACAAATATTTCTTGGAGAACCAAATATCTTTTTTGTTAGTCAGTGTCCTGAATTTGCTGAATTCGTTGAACCTTTAAAACTTTAATAAATTAGTTATTCTGAAAATAGGATATCAGAAACACTTATGCACACCCTGACACGAAATGGTGAAAGCAACTCAGGAGTCAAAGTTTTTTCAAAGAGAGATACAATTGCATTGCATTGCTCCGAAACTAACTAGAGACGGCTACGTTGCCTACTCTAATTCTACTAAGCCGTAGCATCGTCAACGAAAATTAAAACAACACCTTTTATTTACGTACGAAGTCTTCATCTAATTTTCATTCGTGACGTTGACTTGTAACCCTTGATTTCCAGACAATATTAAAATTATACTTACAGACGAAGCTTGTTTGCCTTCAGTTCATAGCCCTATTTATTATTCGCAAATAATATTCCAGTTACCCTGTCAATGAGATTCCTCTTAGTAGTTGAACTCAAAATAGGTAACATTTACCACGAACCCAAAAAAACATACCTATCATTTTTCAGATAATTCAATAACACTGAAAAGGTTTCTTTACAAAAGATATAGATGATGTATAAATAATGTCAGTAAAAGGTTACTGATATTTTCGGCTCACATGAATTTGAGCAAATCCTTTTGTATCCTATGTTTTTTTTTTTTTTTTTTTGAATGGCATCTCGCAGTTCAACCTATGAGGTTGTCGTCTGCTTAACCGGACTATCCTGTGGGTGCCTTTAGAGTAAGGCCTCCAGCCAGGGCATAAAAACTTACAAACTAAGCAACTGCACGCTAAGGGCACCCCCTGTGGGGTACGAACCTCGGCTTAGGGCGTCGCTGGGGGAAGACTGCATGGGGACATGCTGGATCTGAATGGTATCATTATTTAGGGGCTGATTTAAAACTGCTGGCACAGCATCGCGGGCTGGCTCGAGCGAGGGTCGGGGAGGGCATGGACCGGGACGTCGCGACGGACCTCGACGGCGAGGTCGGAAAGACGGCGGTTTGAGTCGGAACTTTTTAAGAGTGCTAGTCTCTTTGCTACTCTCCTGGAGGAGGGTGATAGCATCTGGAGTGACAAGGGTATGCCTAGGACGGCGTACTGTACTAATGCGCGAGGGTTCGTAACGGGCGGCCGCTGCGATCAGGGGATTACGGTGTTTAATGGCGTTATCGAAGAAACGCTTCGAAAGACGTTTCATAAACTGAAGGACGGTGGGCATTCTAAGGTCTACGTGTAGACGGTCATTACGGACATAAAAAGGGGCTCCCGTGACTCTACGTAAGAACCGGTTCTGTAAAACTTGCATCCTATGGATGTACTTAGGCTTGGTGTGAGCGTACACGACGCAAGCGTACGTCATAATGGGGCGGATCACCGCGGTATAAAGGCGCAACTTGCACTTGAGTGACAACTTGCTTTTTGCCGAAATCATGAAATGAAGCCTACCCATAGCAAACGCAGCTCGGTCGCGAGCTGCTTTGATGTGCGCCGCGAAAGACAAGTGGTTGTCAAGTATGACTCCTAAGTACTTGGCTTGCTTCTCCCAAGGGATAGGCTTACCGTACATAGTGATCGGGCTGAGCGCGGGTGGCTTAATTTTACGCTGTTTAGAGAAAAGAACTGCCTGGCTCTTGTCGGGGTTCACCTCGATTCTCCATTTCCGGAACCAAGCGCCTAAGACGTTGGCTGAGGTTTGGAGGGTGCTATAGATAGCGTCGTGACTGCGGCCAGTGTAATAAATGGCCGTGTCGTCCGCGAACAGGGCTAACTGAGCCTTCTTGCTCTTGGGGATGTCACTGGTGAACAGAGTAAAGATAAGGGGAGAGACGACGGAGCCCTGAGGGACTCCGGCTCTAATGGGGTGGGGGGAAGACAGTGCCTTCCCGATGCGATAGCGGAAGGTGCGATCCGACAGAAAGTCTCGTAAGATGAGCACGAGACGGTCCGGCACTCCCAGTTTGTACAGCTTATATAATAAGCCGTTGTGCCAGACTTTGTCGAAAGCCTTTGCTATGTCGAAGTACAACACACCCGTCATCGCTCCTCGCTGGAAGCCAGCGCTCAAGTGTTCTACGATGCGATGGGCCTGTTGAATGCAGGAGTGTCCGGTCCTGAAGCCGAACTGCTCGTTGGGGATGAGACTCTTAGCCTCGGCGAAGTCTTTGAGTCGCTTATAAATAAGTCTCTCGTAGATTTTGCCGAGTGCGTTCAGGAGACTGATAGGTCTGTAGCTTGAGGGCTCAGACTTGGGTTTGCCTGGCTTGGCGAAACCGATGACAGTGGCCTCTTTCCATATTTGGGGAAAGGCGTTGTTGCTCAGGGCGCCATTGAAGATGGCCGCCATTAACACGACGAGCTGAGCGGGGAGGAGTTTTAACACCCTATTGGTGATTCCGTCGGAGCCGGGTGCTTTCCGCGGCTGAAGCTTATTAATGATGTCTTGCACTTCGTCAGCTGTGACCGAAGGCAGAGGATCATCAGGGTCTTCTACGGGAGGGAGGGCGGCTTTACGTTCGACGAATGCGTTCACCTCATCGAGATGTCGCTTGTCTACTGGTTGAGAGCTGGGGGAGCACTGGGACTCCAGGCTGTCGGCTAGGCATTCGGCCTTCTCAGAGTCGTCGAATGCGACGCTCTTATCGGGTCGGGTTGTATCCTATGAAGTTGAACGCCTCTTTAGTATTTTCAGGCGAGATTACAAAGGATATTTTTGATCAAATAAAAGAAAACTACTCTAACATAATTTATACGTAGTAATCGACTATTCAAAACCAATAAGTTCTTTACATCCAATCTTTATATGAATAGTATCTCGGACTAAATTCGACCGCTCATGAAATTGAAGGCAACCCCCTTTGCTTTCAACCAAGCACAAATTCAGACACCGCACTGTTGTTAAGAAATGTCACTTGAAAAAACTCAGGAACATAACATTTTTCCGACCTGGGAGTCGAACTCAGGGCTTCATGCTCATCGGGCCTGTGGACGGTGAGTAATGGGCTAGCTCACCGTCCGTCCGTCTTATGACGACAGGCCGTGTCGACAGCGCGTTCGTGTTCCACGCGCGCCTCAAGGAGATGTCAGCAAACCGGAAGGGGTCCGAGAGGGCCGATGCCTGCCAGGGTTGCGGGACTGTTCGAAAGAGATACCGTGGCCCTGGAACACAAAGGGCGAAGAAGGAACATGGATAGGTTTTAGTCAGTACAAGTCTGACACTACCTCCCGCTCCGCCCAGAGCGGGAGAAGTCATTTGATGATTTCCCATCTTAAAAAAAAGGGCTTCATGCTCAGCAGTAGCGTCTGCGATCAATGAGATGAAACCCGTCTCTTTAATAATCCGTAAAATTCACCAACATCAACAGTACGCTCATTATGCATAATTATTCCATATTTAAATTTAAATTACAAGTACAGTTAACTCATACGAACGACCCTGGCCTCACCGGAAATATAAAGAATAAAAACTCATTAAATAAATAAATGTCATCACGGATTAATTTAACCATCGACAATAATAAATAATTGAGTGATCAATTTATTTCTATATACGTAATGGTTGATCGATTCTTTTATGAAATTGCTTAACCCGTAAATAGTATAGACGCCAGTACATCAAGTTGCGCGAAAATGTCCAATTTTCCCAATCAAACTTGAACCTAATTCTTTACCGATAAAGTTGAAAATCTATAGATTTTCGTAGCTTCATGTGCTGGTCTCTGTACGTAATGGTTGATCGATGATTTTATGAAATAGATCAACTCGTAAATAGTGCCAAGCAGGTTTGAAACCGAGAGTCTTGTATTGTGAACGAACTAGCCCATCGACCGGACACCTGACCCTTTAGTAAAGCAAGGCCGTTCAGTCATTCGCTCAGTGGACTGACGTACTTGAGCTACAGTTTCATTTCACCCGTAAAATTTAAGCTTTGACCTGTTCAGTGTAAACAACGAAGTACCTTCGAGAATTTCCGCTTTGATGAAAACATGGAATATTGTTTTCCTAAAAAGTCTTTACGTCCTTTGTTCTCTGTTTATAGCCTTGATGTTATTCTTAGTATTCTTTGAATACTGGATATTGTTTTATTATTTAGGTCATCAAGACATACCACAGGAATCTAACATTGAATAACCTATAATATCTTTATAGAATGATGAAAGCATTATCAGCCAGATCATTAATACGGTATACATCATTAAAAAAAACAGGTTGCACTCTGTGCCGGCAGAAGTGAAAACTTGAATATTAACGTTGTGCATTTTTGATATTTTGGAATGGTTAGGGAATAATGTTGCACGAATTGCTTTTATCAGTATATAAGTACTATCATTTATGTGGTAAAATACAATATTCATTTATTGCGCTATCGTACACAAATATGACAATTTATATTACATTAAAAATGTAACACTTCAGAACTATTACAATCCGTCTTACGAATTTTACCTCTTCGGAGAAACCAAAGGTTTTGTGTGTGCATAAGATCCAGTTTTGGAAACCTCAATGACAGATGTCATAAAGTTCAAATTCCTTCATAACCTAATGTTAATCTGTCTTAAGAAATTTCCAGTTTTGGAAACCCAAACTCAATGACAGATGTCATAAAGTTCAAATTCTTACGTATTCACGGTGTATGGGAACTTTCCCATACACCTTGAACTTTATGACATGTGTCATTGCTAAATAGTTGTTCCATATCTTTTGACCGTGTAGGCTAATGTTGTATTATACGGCGTCGGTGACCCTCACACCCTGTATATATTTCTAAAGCTATGCACCAATATGGTTTATAATGGACTACCAAAACCAATCGCAACAACCACTTATCGAAACTACACACTACACCATACGAACGTATCAAAATAGCACCAACCATTCGGAATACGAATGTGCATCTAACAGCTAACAGCTCGAACCAGAGACAATGCACCGTGCGCCTGCACATAACAATATTAATATATCGCTATTACGTGACCGAGCGATGTACTTGCTTTGTCTTCACGTAACTCGATGAATCGATTCAAACATTCGATGATGCGTTCGATTCTATCGAGTTGCGCTTTTGTTTCGTTGAGTTTCCTGATGGACTTATGTAGGTTAGTTTTTAGTGTGCGTGTGTAAAATTGGAGGCGGACAATAATGTGGAATGTATTGATTGTACTAAAATACTGTTAGCTGCATCAAACTAGAAACCTACCCTGACATACTGGTACAACGTGTACCTATACAGGAAAATCAACGTGCATGTAGATTTTATGCACGGAATGCTGTACTAATTATTACTGACCCAATAATATATTCTGATTTATACTTTTCCTTTAACAAATCTAAATTTACACTTGTTTGGCAATATGTAGTGTATCTCTAGAGCAGCCATTCCCAAAGTGTTCTAACTGGGGCATACAGAGACTTGCAAGGGTATATGAAAGTAGGAAATGAAATTTGGCAGAACATGAGAGATACATGTCCAACTTTTGTACAGGTCGACACCAATATTTTGGTTGGACCTATGAATGTATATTTATTGATGGGAACAAACCATTAAAACAATTCGGGGACCACGGATCAAAAAGTCTTTAATCCACGCGTATCCAGTTACATTCATATCGTAAGACTAACAGCAGAGCCAGCACCATTTACTACAGAAAAAAGTTGCCAATCAAAACACCTGATACACATTAGGAACAGATTCAAAAATAGAATATGTCAATACAGCTATCAAGCAGACAAATTCGTATATGGTCACAAGCGGCGCTTGAGTGGCCATACGTCTCGGGTTTCGCACTGAGTCACCGCAAGGCGATCCCAGTTGCAAGGTGACTGCACTGCCCAATACGGGTATATTACAAACCTTCAACTTTTCAAAGACATTTCGTATTGAATAACATATGATTTGGTATGATTATGACACTTTTTGAGTCATTGACTTCATGCTTCGTTGAACTTATCAGTTGGGCGTTGCTATCGTCACATTACTGGACTGTGCCAATGGTGACTATCTGAATAGGTTTCCCCCGTAAAACTTTAAAACAATAGTACTGCTTAGTCACATTTAAGTGACTCTTAGGAAATGATGCGAGAGTGAGTGCTAATAATCATCTTTAGACTAAATTAACACATAATAGAACAAAATGGTTCTTTAACAAAGAACTGTGTTGTGGACTTTGAACCCACAGTAATAGATTCATCACAGTAGATACAAGTACATAATTCGGGTTGCACATAACCTTGGAGTTAGTACAGGATCAAAATGTACACTGTATTTCAATATCGTTATCTAATATTTCCTTAAAAGCAAGGGCGTGTTCAGTAGTGTTTCTGGTATATATTTTAATGGGACAGTGACTGATGATTCCACCTGGCCTTCATGACAGTCTGACAGGCTCCTTATTTCACTCACTATTGTGTGCTCCAAATAAGTCGAAGAACCTACGCCTTGGACACGAATGGTGTTGTAGAAATCTAATAATCTAAGTTACACGTTTCTGGATTGAAACCACTACCGGTACGCTTAAATTGTGTGTGTACTTCAGGAAACGAACCACAAACAGAAATGTAAAAGTAAACGGCTTTTACATTTATAGTAAACTAGCGACCCGCCCCGGCTTCGCACATGCAATGCTGATAATTAGCCATTATTTGTCGTAAAAAGTAAATGAGAAAAAAATGTTATTGTGGGATATCCATAAGAGATACACATATACCATAGCGGAGTTTCCTGTAGACCTTTTCAATGTGTACAATACTTGGTATATTATTTAGATAAATCCCGTAGGGTTAAGCCTGATTTTGCAATGTAAGCGGAAAAAATGTAATTATTTACGACATCACATTAGAAACCTCAAAAATAACAGTATTTCTCCACTATTCAATGGATGTTATTATACATATAAACCTTCCTCTTCAAGCACTCTATCTATTAAAAAAACCCCGTCTCAAAATCTGTTGCGTAGTTTTAAAGATTTAAGCATACATAGGGACATAGGGACACAGAAAGCGACTTTGTTTTATACTATGTAGTGATAGTGATTGTCGTTATAATTATTTTTGAGGAGCTCGTGGCTAAATAATAACAGCCGCACGGGTCGATCTTTAAGAGTAAGCCGTGATTGCCGAGGTTGATCTGTGGATGGGTGACCATAATTACATACCTCTGGGCCTCGAAAAGCACTTTAAGCCGTTGGTCCCGGCTGTCATTTGCAGATCATTGACAGTTGTTACGAGTAGTCAGAAGCCAAAAGTCTGACATCACGATACATCGTATTACCCAGTTACTGGGTGGTGGAGGTCAGATAGGCAGTCGCTTCATGTAAAATACTGGTACTCAGCTGCATCCGGTTAGACTGGAAGCCGACCCTAAGATAGTTTGGGAAAAGGCTAGGCAGATGATGATGTCGTTATAATTTACATCAGACGCACCATATGCAAAATCTTTACAGCTTTGACATAAGGTATGTTTTAATCATTCAATTTGCATCTAGATCCACAAATTTAAGATGATTCTGCTCAGTTATGTGAAAGGGCGAACCTTTTATATAATCTTAACGACTCAAGGCAACCGACCTTCTAAAGTGCCCCGAGAAGATTCTTGTCATTAGTTGGTAAAACAAACGTTTCTAACCGACTGTGGTGTTGCAAAAATGAGGGTAATGACTTCCCTGACTTATGGATATGATCATACATCCGTTGAGCATTAGAAGCAAAACAATTCGTCATCACAGAATCCGGTGTAAAGATTAGACGAGACAAATTGATAGTTTAAGCTTTTGTAAGATAAGTCGGCGCAAAAAGGAGTGCGATGTTTATATTTTCTTTGGGTTTTTTTGTCATAACGCAAAATTCTGGTAGCGGCCAAGTATTATATACAGTATGTTAGGTTAAACGAGGGACATATTGAGGGAGGGTATTCAGTATTCGATTCTCGTCCCAAATATGTAAAAACTATAACGTATATAGAAGAATTTTTAATGTTTTGTTTAGTGCCTAGATATTTTGGACTGTCCTAAGCCAGGTAAGTTTAAAGTATGAAGGGAAAATGGATTATACCTAAGAGCCATTGACCCGCTCACATGTTCTGCGATAGTATTAAGTCGCTAGCGCAAGGGTGTATACAAGTTGCGTGACATTTGCGAAAATTTTGGTATGGTTCTGTCTGTTATTTATCAGTTTTTTTTTGTTTATATTTTTATTAGTATCATGTTAGCATGTACTATTATGGGTTTGAATATGTCCCTCGTTTAAACTAACATACTGTATGACCGAATAGGTATCATAATTATAATCATCAAGTTACTGCTGAAATTGTAATGACGCGGACGATATACATACTCGTATATTGGGTGCCGCAATCAGATTCTAATCAAGCAGTTTTCTTTTGTTTTGGGTATCATAAGGATTTCATCCAGCCAGATTCAATCCAGTTATTACAGAGTCAAGTTGTACTAGGTTTTACCTCCAGCATCGCGCGAGATTTATCACTTGCGGACATACTACCGATGACCTGGTGAAGGTTGCGGGGATCCGCTGGATGCGCGTCGCACGGGACCGGTCAATGTGGCGACACTTGGGGGAGGCCTATGTCCAGCAGTGGACGTCTTTCGGCTAAAATGATGATGATGATGGACATACTACCAGGTAAAATATATACACATCACGCCTGTAATCCTCGAAGAGATAGGCAGAGGTGTAAATAATAGTATACGCCCATTTCGCCAGTTATTTTTTAAGTCCCATGTAATAGGGAGGGGGAGTGTATTAGCATCAACCGGGCACAAAACCAAATTCCATGGATACTGAAAAATTCGACCAACGAGGTTCATCTTGTATTATTAGTAGCAGTAATCAATCAATAATTCCAGGCAACAAAAGCTGTTTAATCTCCGTAAACAACTAAATATAAACATGAAGTAGTAACTTTTATTAGCGGTTCTGATACATTGCCGCGTATGATGCAAGCGTATATTAATGCTGGCGACTCCACGTGACAGGTTTTTGTCGTGATCTATGACTTACACGTGATATAGATGGAATTACATAATTATAGCGAAGTTTATGATGCTGGAGGTAAAGAAAATGTGAATCTTTAGTTTATTAAACACCTGCCTAACTTTGCCTACGCACTAATCCCTAACTCTTTGGAGATTACAGGTCTCATAATGAAGTCATATTTGACTTATCTAGAGTCAATAATGTTTATATCATGTCTCTTATCTAAAAAAGAAACTGGTGCCTTTTTGACGTTTCCATTAACATCAGTTACAAAGGTCTTTTTTAAAAACCTTTGTGCTTGACCCAGAAAGTACGGCAGTTGTTATGTGACCGAATATTGATACAACAAACACACTTCGTCGTGCGTCATCGAAATGCTGGCGTGACGATTTAGACTCGTTCCAGACTGATAGGCCAGAGAAGGCAAAACCCTGGGAGAGCTGGAAAGGAATGGGGGAGTCCGTGGCCCTGGAACACAAAGGGCAAGGATCTATGGCGATGGTGATTTTACTTGTCCATAGCAAACCCCTTTCCTTTTACCAAAAACTTTGAGGAAGGAGACACATACTTACTTATTAGTATGAAAAGTATGTGTAGGTACTGTGAATAAAAGACGCATGAAGTGAAAAAAAATACAACATTCACTGATGAATGCCGTTTTTGTCGTGAAAGCGAGCATGGGAACTTCTTTATTAGACATTGAAGAACGTTAACGTTTATTACACTTTTTTGAGAAATTACGCACATGGTGTAATATGAACAATCACTAACAAGGTTTTTCAAACTTAACTATTGTAGTTATTGTTACTTACATATCTATTTCTAACGTAGATAAACTACACGATGAGGCAGTAAAGATTATAGATAAATAAACGCATACTGAAGAAGTATTTAGTACATTCGCTTAGTAACTATCGAAACATTTGAATGGCTCCTAATTCATTGAGTAAGTATTGTCCATATTTAAATGGAAAAGAATTCTAAAATTAAACCAGTAATAACAAAAACGTGATACGACTCTCCAAAACTCATTCATAAATGCAAACTGCTCATTGAGTCATAAAAACCGCGTGAAATCTCTCACGAAAACTGACGACTTTTCAACTTACAAACGACCTTTCATCTAGTCAAATTGACTTAATTCGAGGTGATGTAGAAATGCGGTAGTTAGCTTGTTGGAATTTACATAAAACGGCGCTCCCACGGCGGCGCGGCGGCGTGGCGGCGCGGCGCAGGCGCAAGGTGAACCGGCTATTCTTAATTTGTCGCTGTTGGACCGATGTGCTTGAATGGTGTTGTGTAATACTACATACACACCGTCGTACATGTTATTGTTATTCTTTACTTAGTTTAGTACGGTAAATGCGGGTTTTTCCTTGAAAATTGTGGGATTTTTGCCGTGCATCCTCGAGAAGTAGGGTCGAAATTGTTTCGATTTTAACCATCTTGACTAGTTATAGATCAATTTTGGGATACTGGTAGTAGTAGGTTTCCGCCTTACTAAATACTAACCTTTATTTCATCTATTTATGGTAACCCTATATATATATATAACTTTACTCTATTTTAAGGAGAGCTCAACATTATTCATAAAATTCCCTGATCAGATGCTAGAATGATCGCAATAAGAAAATCTGACATTTGGAGCATAAGGTAAGAGCTAAGGTACATCAATCTTCCGCTATTTAGGGATAATATCGAAGTAAACAGACGTATACTCCTGCCCAACCTCTTGATAGACACATTACAACATACACACAAACCTATAATGTTTGTATGTTTTACTATAATGATACATCTGAAGTGGCATGATGATACCATACATTATATTTATTAAGTAAGCAACCTTTAAGTGAGATAGATTTACGACCAAGGCTGCACTGAACGTAAATTGTGATATAACGATTGTTATACACACATATATATGAGGTTAGGAGAATACCATATCTTGGGATATTGGTGTGAAAGACGATACCTTTGGCTTTAAAGGGGGTGAATATTTGGAAGAAGGAAACATACTCCCTAAATGGCTAAAAGAAGAAGGTTGATAATAAACTTCATAAGATTTTGAAAACACAGCAGCTACGATAGGCTTTAATAATCTTCTGAACCATTTTCGGTCACAACGGCAAATCTCAGCGGAGGAGGAGATAATATCTTCCTCGCCGATGGCCAAACCCTGGGCGCGGAAGATATTATAGTGCACAAGTGTATACGCAGGCACAGATGCACTCTCTGTTCCTTTACTCTCATAGGCCAGCAATCCGACACGACCGAAGAGAGATCAGGCGCAGGACCACCGGCTGAACGTGCTCTCCGAGGCACGGGGATATCATACCGCTGAGAACCTGATGGTTCCAGCCTATGGTGATCCGTAGGGTGATCGTGATCGTATTACACAGGTGCAAACGCCGCTTTACAAAAGAATGTTGTTTTTAACATTGATAGTGCAGGGATTGGCGGATTATGAAAGGCTCTGATCGTGAACTGATGACCTATTCGTGTACATTGTAATTATGTGGAGTAAACGGTCGTATCATTACCTCCCTCGTTGGTTCTTAAAGGTCTTCTTATCTTACGGATAGGTAGGTAGGTACATACATAGTTATATTATCATTTGCTGAATCACTTTATACGTTTTACACCCTTTGGAAAGGTTTATTGCAGTATCGTTTTATGTTTTATTTATATTCGACTTGATTTGGATTACTTACATCTAGGCTTATTGTTTGCTATTTCCCCGTCCTGATTATCATTTCGTATCGTGGTATCTTAGTTACTGTACAATGTATGTAGCACTGTAGTAAATACACAACAGCCATATAAAATTCGGGGTTGCGAGCCATGCGGGTGCTCTGCCTACCCACTGTGGCACGAAACGATAGTCATGAGACAACGGCGTAACGCGGCTAACAGCTAATGGGTCACAGGCATACGCGCGCGCGATTTTCATACGGCAGTTGTGTTATTGTTATAAAAGTGAATGAGTGAAAAAAACATTTTTCATTGGGAAAGTAGTTTGTTATCATGAGTACAATCACGTATTTAAGTCCATCATCTGCCTAGCCTTTTCCCAAACTATCTTGGGGTCGTCTTCCAATCTAACCGGATGCAGCTGTGTACCAGTATTTTACATGAAGCGACTGCCTATCTGACCTCCACAACCCAGTGAATGGGTATTGCGATACTCCTTGACAGCCGGGACTTAAAGTGCTTTCCGAGGCACGGAGGAAACTCGGCATGTAATGATGGTCACCCACGACTAACCTCGGCAAGCACGGCTTAACCGTGCAGATCGACCCATGCGGCTGTTAGTATTTAGCCACGAGCTCCTCCAATCACGTATTTAAGTATCGGTCACTAATTACCAGTCACCCTAATACTATATGTATGTAATGACTTGAAAAGATTCTAGTTATTATCTACTAATATAAATACGTTAGAATTAATTCAAAACCATTATTATTTATTAGACTGCCTCGTTGGTCTAGTGGTCTCAATCGCGAATGCTGAGCATGAGGTCCTGGGTTCAACTCCCAGGTCGGGCAAAGTGTTGGGGTTTTACATCAAGAACTTCTTAGTAGCGGCCACGAAATCTGTATTGTTGCTCGGTTGATGGCAATAGGCTCGCCACATTACTGGCGAAATGTGGGTGTACTATTAGATACATCTCTGCCAACCCTTTGGGGATTACAGGCGTAATATTATGTTTTCATTTATTATCTTTAGATTAATAGAAATATTTGTTTTATAGCCAAATGCTTTCTTTAATAGCTAAATGTTTTAAGATTACTTAGATAAACCTTTTAAATTTTAAAAGATTTATCTAAGACTTAGACGGATTGTTAAAACTTTAAACAATCCGTCTTTCAACATAAAGCTCCGTTTCATTTTATTCTGTTATTGAAACAATACACGGACATTTGATAACTTCCGAGAGTCGGGCCGTTAATTATCTCTCGCCAATTTACATTTAAATATATTAATTAAGTACAAAGCTACTTTATTACGCTCAGTATTAATTTGAAAAGCCATTCATTATTTATGAATTTCCAGTAAAATTGTTGATAAATTAATTAAACCTCATAATAAAATCATCGACCGTGGAAAGAACAATTTTCAGTTACCAATAGGTTTCCGGAATCGTATATTTATAACAATATCCGTAGTGCAACTTTTCATCAATTGTGTAATTGGCACGTTATGACTATTGGTATTTTTTTAAGAACTTTTACAGCTTACGGCATTTCATGCAAACTTTCAAGTTCTTATTTTCCGAAATTACTGAATCGATTTTAATGAAACTTTATACGCATAAGCAGGATACATAGGTCTAAAACGTAACTAAGAATCATTTCGAGATGCCTTTTAAAAAAAAAGATAATTGGAAATTTATGTTTCTATGGATAATTTATATTCGATTTTCAGTAACTTTTTAGACTATGCATCGTGCTTAGGCGTATGAAGTTTCATTAAAATCGAATCGGGACTTAAAAGTTTGTATGAAATGCCGCTCTTAATGTTTTTGTGATCGTTTTATTCGCTACTATTTGTTAAGTGATCTCCTTAAAAAGAACTGTGGCGTAAAATCTCAAGCGCGTAGTCAAGCTCACAGCCAAAAAAAATATCCGTGAGTAAATCAATGTCGTGAAAAATTCGCACCCAAACATCGCACAACTTAACTTTATAATTAGATCGATCTCAATGAAAAAAAATAAGCCAAGGTCCCTTCACAACAAACAGTTACACACGCAAACGATGCACGGATTGAAAGAAAAAAAAAACAAATATTTTTTAACGATGCCATAAAACCAACGATATATAAATCACGATAGTGGGTTTACATCACAAATTCGCCACTTATTTTATCATCACTTCACATATGCAGTCACGATTGGACTCACACACTGTTAACTACTGTCATTTACTACAAAAATGGCGTGTGACTGATTTGTTTTGTATATTTTTAATTCGGTCGGTGATAACTCGCGGGAAACGCATCGGCGAGAAGGCCGCGCGTCGGAAGCTGTGAACAAACTAAACTACTAAGCTATTGTATGCAGGTGGATTGTAGTACGTCCGTTTGCCTTATTATGGCCATTTTCCATTCACACAGTGGGGCAATCCGCTCGCTTAGTCCGATACATGTCGCAGTGAGCCACGCACTCCGCACAGTAGCGTTTCGGTTTCACCAATGTCTGCAAATCGCATGTCAAGGTGATAGGGAATTAGCATAGCGAATCGATGTTTAAACTCCGTGTGATTTTGCGCTATTCCTATTCATTTGTTAGCTGGTGTAAATTGATTTGTCAATGCATTTTATACTTTTGTATTTTCAGGATTTTCTGTACAATGTTTTTCTTTTTTCGTTTAAGGTACTCGTTTCTTTTCCAGCAATCAACATATACCTAGTATTAAGTTGTTACTGTATGTGGCCAGTATTATCATATTCCTGCTCTTCACCCATTCTTCTTGGGGTCTGCGTTTTCTTCTTCAAATTTTCCCTGTCAGACGTCTCGGAATCATTTACTCTTTTCTCTATCATATCATACCTCACTCAATCCATTCATCTTTTCTTTGGCCTCGCTCTCTATCCATTTACATTCATATCCATCACTCTTATAGTGACATGCGTTACTGTAAGTAAGCAGAAGTTACCGTCGCGGGAGACGCCCCGGGCGTCGGGGGGCAACCAGTGGCCCCCGGCCACCGTAGGATCGAGCCTGTGAACGGTGAGTAATGGGCTTTTCATCGTCCGTCCGTCTCATGACGACAGGCCGTGTCGACGGCGCGTACGTGTTCCACGCGTGCCTCAAGGAGATGTCAGCAAACCGGAAGGGGTCCGAAAGGGCCGATGCCTGCCAGGGCTGCGGGTTGTTCGAAAGAGATACCGCGGCCCTGGAACACAAAGGGCTAAGAAGGAACATGGGTGGGTTTTAGTCAGTCAAGTCTGACACTCCCTCCCGCTCCGCCCAGAGCGGAAGAAGTCATTTGATGATTTCCCATCCGCGAAAAAAAAAAAAAAAGTAAGCAAAAGTTTTTTTTTTTTTAACTATTCGTTTTAACTAATTTCAAGTAGTTTTCTGCTTAGTTCCTTCACATATCCACATCGATACTTTTGCAACTGCACCGATAGCAAACCGCTACTAATGGTTTCAAACACGAAATCGAATATGAAACGATGAGGAAATCCAGTTATAGGTAAATAATAAACACAAACATGTCTAATGGAATCGGCGACAATAGGAACCTCACGTTTTGCACGAAATGGCGATGCTAAGTCATACAAATATTAAGTAATCACGCTACTTCAAGGAAAGTGAAAATTGACATAGTAATCAAATGTATTGGTAGACCATAGTAGAGATCATCATCTAGCCTAGCCTTTTTTTTTAGCCTAGGATTTTCTCCTGTATCGTGGGTGCGTTTACAAACATTTAAACTCACATACACAAACAGCCAGACCCGGAACAACTATCTGTAGGCCATACAAATATTTGTTCCGTGCGGGGATCGAACCCGCGACACACAGCGCAGCAGTCGATCGCTCAACCACTGCGCTAACCGTGTCGTCATTTCCCAAACTATCTTGGGGTCAGCTTCCAGTTTAACCGAGTGCAGCTGGGTACCAGTATTTTACATGAAGCGACTGCCTATCTGACCTCTACAACCCAGGAATTAGGTAATACTATACCCCTGGGTAAGATTGGATGTCAGACTTTTGGCTTCTGACTAGTCGTAACGACTGTCAAAGACCAAATGACAGCCGGGACCAACGGCTTAACGTGCTTTCCGAGACATGGAGGAAACTCGGTATGTAATTATGATCACCCATCCACGGATCAACCACGGCAAGCAAGGCTTAACCTTAAAGATCTAAACCGTAGATCTCCATGGAGAAAAATGGGCAACAATGCTTTATGGACGACTCACTATAGGTACAACTCTGCTTAACCCTTCGATTATTATAGGGGTGATAAATTTTCGTGTGCATGTCCTTCAATCTCTACCGTCTAAGATCTTACGGTCAAAGGAAAATTTTATATGTTAATAGATATTTCTTACTGTTTTCCACGTCATTATGTCTGTTTTGCACGCTTGAATTATCTAACCAGTAAAGAATTCATGTTGTCATTGATTTGTTCGGGAAAATTCGCAGTTAATTGCAAATACATAGATTATTGCAAACATCAAACCTAAGTGTGAATTTTGTCACCTAAAAACAAACCATAGGTAAATGTGGATTTCGCTATTTCTACAGAATAGTCATTATTTACTATATCTAAGATGGCTACTGACTGTAATCTTATACATTCAACTGATCATGATAATATCATTCGACACTTAATTTTATTGCACTTTGTTACACACAGCGCCATCTATCCATACTGTGTGGAACTTACAGAAAATCGATAGTGTATTTTTCGTACAGTAAACGATGCCATGTTGCGCCGACCTCAAATAAAATGGGACAAGGGCAGGGAGATGATGATGCTGATTTTTGTTAGAGTACCATCACAGTTCGTAACTTTTCGGAACTATTGTTGTCGTTGCTAATCAGATTTTTGAAGTATAGGTATTTATTACAACAGCTTCCAAAATACAAGCTAGAATAACTTTGCGTTTCGGAAAATTCATGCCTTTTAAACAATCCGAATGCAACAAGCAACTGACACATCACAGACTGATATGCTTTAAGTTCCTGTATTTTAGTACCGGAATACAGGTACTTGGTTGTGGAGGTCAGATAGGCAGTCGCTCCATGTAAAATACTTGTATTCAGCTGCATCCGGTTAGACTGGAAGCCGACCCCAACATATTATCGAAAAAGGCTAGGCAGATAATGATTAAAAGAACTGTCATGACCATCTGCATCACTAAGTAGGGTATCAAGTATCCCAAAGGAACGCCCCATAACGCATCTTGTGTGCCTACTAGTCAACAGTACAAAGTAAATAGTCCAGTAATACATACGGTGGCTAAAGCCTCCTCGTAGGTGGCTGCGTGCAGAGGAGGCGACGCGGGTGGCGTCTCACGAGACACGGCTGTAATCGGCATGTCAGCGCATTACGGGACCACTGTGGGCAAAAAAAAGGCACAATTATTATTTGATCTAGCGCCCTAACTTACCGCGACTTCGTTCGCGTGGAAATATTGATGTGTACATATAAACCCTCCTCCTGAATCATTCTGTGTATTGATGAAAACCGCATCCGTTGCGTAGTTTAAAAGATCTAAGCGTACAGACAGCGGGAAGCGACTTTGTTTTAAACTACGTAAAGATAAAGAAGATCGACCTCTGCATAGTTAAATCAGAAGCTTAAAGGAAAAGTATATGCTTCAATTATTCCCACATGTATAGCCAATGGCGATAGTTTCAAGCCTAAAATATTTGCTTGCCCTTATAACCTACTACTCTTCATGATATTAGGGTTTCTAAACATTATGCTTGTCATAGGGGTTTGCCGGATTGTTGGCGTCTAGGCACGCTGTATGTAACGTAGTCTCAAGGGTCCTCTGTTGATTTTGTTGTCGAAAAGTTTAAAGTTTGAAAAAAGTTTATATGCAGGACATAGGTAATCTCCGAAACTAGACATCCGATTTGGAAACAGAGTCCACTGATTTATCACACAATCGCTGAGTGAAATAAGATGAACTCGGGGGAAGACGCTATTCTTTGCGATCACTCGCTGTCATTAACTTGATATAGAGCTACCAATTTATACTGGTTTCTTAAGCTTCTACTTCTTAATTCATCACAATTTTAATTTTGTGTTTTGCCATTTCTTTTTCTGTTTTTCCCTTCATGCGTTCTTTCGTTGTCACGACGCTTGAGTTACGTCTAATCAGTTTGTCTATGTCGACGCAATCTTCAATGTCGACATCTCTCTTCACTTTTTGTCCGTAATTAGCAGTACATAGAAAAAACGTTAACCTAATCTTGAAGTGCTGACATCTTACATGAGTACGCTCTCAAGAATTGCGATACATAGTCGTTTTACGCGTAATTGAATGATGCTTTAAACTGTAAAGCCGGATTTCACGCATTCATTTAATAGCCATTAGTAAACAAACCTCCATTCGTAGTCTTTAGAATAGAATGACAGTAAGAAAGACACTTGTTCAATCCAATGCTGTACCAATAATTTATGTTTGGAGGCTTCTAGCAATAGTTTGGCATACATTGCTACTCTTGCTCATAAATCTTGACTGGCCAATGAGATAAGAATAACAATGTAGCGTATTGCAAATTTGGAATATCTGGCTGTTGATCAAACGTTGGTGTGTTGGTTCACAATGGCTCTTGACCTTGGCTCAAGTGTGGCGTCGATGTGACGACTGTGTAAACACGCATTACCATAGTCGAAGACACCGTGACTAAGCGTGTACTGACATTAACAGGGGTGTATTCTAATGTCATGTTATGGTTATGTTATTGACTTTTTGTTCAGCTGTTATTGTAAATAGAAACCGGCCAAGTGCGAGTGTTACTCGCACACAGGGTTCCGTAGCCACAAACAATATAATAAAAATATTTTGAACGGTCGTTCATAAGTATATTTTAACCCAACAGCAAAATTACATTAACATGAAAAACAAATTTAGTTTAGCTGTTGTGCGCACTTGGCCTATTTTTTTTAAGTCGATTGATTCTGATTCTAATCAGTCCAAAGCTAAATTAACCTACCCCGTACAATCTTGTTCTAAATATTTGCATAATAAAATAATAATGCTGAAACGGCTTTTTTCCCACTCCTTGAATATAGCCTCCTCTCTGAGAGAGGGAATTGGCCGTTATCCACACTACGAGCCTTTAAAGGGTTGTGAATGTCACTTCGCTTGTCTTTGAGTTTTTGGTTTTTACTCTGGTCACTGGTGTTTGCGACAGTCCTGACGATTTCTTTCGTTGTTTTTGAAAGAGGATGTTTAGAGGAAACTTATTCCAATTCTACTTGGAATTATTTCCTTGACAAATTCCATTTATTCTGAAACGTACATGTAGTGCGGTAATGAATCTCTATTTGTACAATCTCCATCTATTTCAAGCGTGGAGCTAATTGTTCATGATCGATTAAGGCACTGCTGTGTCAAGGTCGATTCCGAAGGCCTCAATACATTTATCAAGTGCTTCATTGTTTCGGCATTCTTGTCATTCCGAACGATCTACCATAATTTGACTATTTTTTTATTCAAATTTATTTTAATTTATTTTTCTTCTACACCTTAATAGGTTATATTAATATATAACTCGTAAATAGATAGTGTAACTCCGTGTCATTTTTTTGTCCAAAGTTTCCTGAGTGTTAGAAAAGTTAGTCTTACTAGTGCCTCATTTAATATACAAAACTTTAAGTAGAAGTATCGCCATACAGGCAAAATTAAGCTATCGAATTTATGCATGGATATAAACAACAATCCTGCGCTTGTAACAAGAGTCAAAGTTTTTTATATGGAAATGAAAAAACCCCTAACAAAATTGAATAAAAAAATCGCCACTATCAAAATAGCTTTTGGCATAAATCTAACAATAAATAATATCACATTCAATATTTTATGTGACAACTGTCAAAAAAACCTGTCGAGTGACTCCTCAAGACGGACGGTCACATGCAAATAAAAGGTGTATTATAATCTGAAATATATTCTAATGAAATTCTACACGATGCGAGGGGTCATCGGCATCGATATCCGTTACCCTCTGGACGGCTGAATGTATATATCGAAATCGAATGCTTTGACAATACGCCCCTTGGCGAATTGATGTGAACGATATAGACATGTGAACAGTGAGACGTGAGATCGATAAAGTTATTCAAACTAAAAATAAAATTGTATACTGTATTCGATTACCGGAGCTCATAGGGTTGGGAAATGTTTTTATTGTTTTGAAATTATTCGCAGTTCGTATTATTGCGAATAATATCGATGACTGTTCTGATACGAAAAAAGTAGAATAATAACTGTTGATCATAAGTCTCGTTTACTCATTAGGACGGATTCTTGGGAATATTAATAAACAAAACCATGGTTACACAAATCAGCAATCAAAATCACAGTAATACGACACTATAATAGGCAATACACATTATTTTTCAAGTGAATACACATTATTTTTCAAGTGCGAGTAGATTATGAACAAGCCGCATACGGAATACTGTATTAAAATAGTCTGCATTGCAAAATTGGTCTGCCTTTAATTTTAAATCAAATCCAAAGAATGATTTACCTAAACAATATTTCAACCAAAACATCGAATTAATGTCCGAATTTTTTTACGATGCACCCAGAACGGCACTTAGCAAAGTCATAAACCCAGATTCATCTAAGTCTCTACTGACCCACTCAAAAATCAATAAAATGATGACCCGAACGGTGCATCATCTTATTATTATAATTCAAAAGATGGACATCTCAAATCAACTATGCAAAATCAAATAAATTCTCAATGCTAGGAAATCATATGACTTGATGTGACTTTAGCTATTTATGGATGCTTACGGAGATAAGTTTTGATCATTTATAAGAAACAGCTGATCATCACGAAATCGATATTTAAGGATTTGTATAAATTAATTAAAATTACCTCATTGACATAGAACTTAAGAAGCCACAAACGGGGCTGTCGAGGTCAGGTCTTGAATGAGTTTAGGGCATAGGGAGTAGCTTCCATATTTAGGTCTAACATATCGGACCCAATTCTTGAACGTTTCAATAGTTCAGTAGTAGCATTCAGGTTATATGTATAAGCTACCTCAACAACAATAAGATATTCAATTGTTTTTCGAGAGAACGAACGCAGCACGCATTTGTCCGCAAAAGATTTCATTTCCAGAAGAGATGCCACGCAGCCCTACCTAATTAATACTTCAAGATAAACATGTAAGTACACTCAATAACGAAGACATCCTTGATTAACGTCCAAGTAGGTCCCATCACCTTAAGCCAACCTGCTCACCTCTGGCATGACATCAAGAGTATCTTAGATCTTGCATCAACATTCCCCAGCCATCGCTTCCTCATTAGTAACTCACTCACGACACAACGACATAATAATGACTTAAATTGTGAATTAATAATGTAAATACAAACTACTGGATTTGAATTTCCTGTGTCTTCTCTCGTTTCGGTCTGAATTATGGGAATAGCTTTAGCTGCCGATGTAAAATTGTTAACAGTTTAGCAGAGTGATAGTGGGATTGATTGGTCAAAGCTGCAATGGAGGCTGTTTTTTCACTAGCAAAAAGCTACCTTCGAATTCATTTTTACGCTTCGAAAGCACGTGTTTTCGACCAAACAAAAAAAAAACTTTGAAAACACTTCATAAAATGGCACCGTAATTATGTAATTTTCAGCTTCGTCGGAGTGGCTGACGACACGTATATATTTCTAAAGACGAGGGCGTGTTGTGTTATTGATCCTCCTTTCGCTCAGCAGTCACACAAACCACATACTAGGCAGTCCTTTGAGTATAGACTAGTACACGTTATACTATTAGAACGATTTATCACAGCATGCTTGATTGGGTTCCGTACTACGGCTTAGTTCTCTAGTTAGTTGGATCCCCGCAGGGAATAAGAACACCAATATTGGTCTCGGTTAAACTGTGGTAAATGTCCTGGGCCTTGGGTGTTTGTGCATGTGATACTGATGTTACCTACCTTACCCGTAGGTAAGTTTCTGTTAAGGTCGTACAGTCACGAACACCTACTTACTATACACGTAGAAACATTCAATAGTGATGTTTCTACTACATAGTATTTTGGAACCAATATTATTTTAAAACAGTTCTTAGCTCAAAGATCACTTATCCACGTGAAGATCACTTTTGAATTTAGGTAAGTGTATCCAAAACCCAGCGACGCGGTGGGTCCAAAAATAGGTGGCGATGGCGTGACGATTTGGACTCGTACCAAAAGGATTGTACCCGAATAACCACAGACAGAGAAATATGGAAAAGGGAAGGGGGCCAACAGTGGGACTCATCAAGCTATTTTTTTTAAATATTTTAATTGTTTATTTTTATATTGCTTTTTTAAAGAATATTTATAAATGGAAGAAGCAATAATTATAAATAAATAAACGATACATATACAGACGGAGAAACACTGTACGGAAGGAAACAGTTTTTAAAGAGTGCGTAGCTACAGGAAACCTTTTTAAATGCTTTTTTATACCTACTTCATTATCCAGCATCAATACAGGCTATCATCTTCATATCTTATTCGATGGATATCAGTTTTATTTATAGGTCGATAATAAAGAAATAAGCTGAGCAACCTTTTAGTCCATATAAGGGTTGGTCATGAATCATTCGACCTCACTCGATCCGGAAAGGAAACTTGTTCTGTAATGCTTTCTTCTTTGCTTGTACTTCTTTGTTGACGTATGAAATATTTATTCGATTGTAAATGATTTTTAATTGTTTTGTACCCTCATCTTCTTTTAAACCTGGTGATCTACTTTTGAATGTGAGTGGTAAGCTAATATAATTATTTTCATGAATCCTTAGTTATGACTAATTATTTTAAAATTTTAAAATATTTTTTCCGTTTCCATGATTAATAGTTAAGTTTATTTATTAATAATTAGCAGGCATTAAATAAAAGCACAAATAATAATACATTAAAAGGAGCATAAAATACAAATTATCATACTCGTACATTAAGAATGAATCAATGCAATACAATTTTTGACTTATCATAATTATATCAACCAATAAATAATAATTAAACCAATTCAATAACCATTAATTTAGGTCATTTATAACCATTCATTTAGGTCATATAATGCCTGCCTGCCTGGTAATAAAATCAATAAGTGGTAATTTAATTATCAATGTGGGATAAACTGTTTCTGTAACTTAAAAAGCACTTGTTCTTTTCATTTTTGGCGGCACGGTTGGCGCAGTGGCTAAGCGATTGACTGCTAAACAGAACAAATATTTGTTAAGCCAAAAGATAGTTTTTTCGGGTCTGGCTGTTTGTGTATGTTTGTTTAAATGTTTGTGAACGCACCCACGATACAGGAGAAATCCTAGGGTGTTGCAACGTTTAATAAAAAAATACTTAATTTCTTTTACAACGGCAATAAGTAAACATAAATTCCAAAATTTCGCAGTATTAATTCAAAAAACTTAGTTTCTGACTATTTATTCGATTCGATAACTTAACCCTAAAAATGCAACACGCATAAGAACCAACTTCACGAAGTTTATTGACAGTCATCTGACGGCCTTCTTAATTAGGTTAAACAGTTGAAGAGCTGCCAATGTCGATACTATTTCGGAATAGTCGATAGAGTCGCACATACGACCTACTTTCCTTATTTATATGCTTTGCTATGATACTTATGAGTTTAGCCGTTTAACGGTTATAAGTAACTGTTTGGACATATTTTTGTAACAATGGTCGACTCGCAAGTAAATCTCTTGGCTTCGTTGGCATTTTGCGGATTTAAGGATAAAAAGCTTCGTTTTAATAGACCTTGTTTATTTTAAACACTGTTTTATACTATCACGGTTTATAACTAAGCTTATACTGTCACTTTCGGGATTTATTCGTGATTCTCAATAGCGTCAAAACATCGGGAGCTCACTATGCATAATAATCGGGAAAGATACCCCGTAAGTGACCATATAAGTCTTATTGCTTTTTATATTCAACTAGCTGAGCCCGCGACTTCGTCCGCGTGGAATTGGATTTTTCTAAAATAGAAGTACTTAACTCCTAATTACATCAGCTATCTGCCAGTGAAAGTCTTGTCAAAATCGGTCCAGCCGTTCCAGAGATTAGCCGGAACAAATAAACAGGCAGACAGACAAAAATTGTAAAAATTGTTATTTTGGTATATGTACATACATTTGATATTACAAACAGACACTTCAATTTTATTTATTTGATGAGGATGATGTATCAAGCGATAGATCTTCTTTTGATACGCGTTATTGTATTAACTGAGTCTGGATACTGTTAGCCTGCGTCATCTTACTGCTGGGCAAAACACTGTCCCACATAAATATAAAATATATCTATGGCCTCTCCTCATGACTTCCAGTTGTTTCGATCCAGGACCACTGCTCGTTGGTCTGGTCCAGCTCGTCCCGCCATCTTCTACGAGATCGGCCGCGACGCCTTCTGGCTGTGCCAGGGCTCCAGAAAGTGGTACTAACATTATGCAGAAAACTTAAACAAACCCTGTACCTACCTACCTTTATAAAACAATCAATCACGTTTAATGCATAACTTAACAAACATTACATTCTTATGTAACACATTTTCTATTCCGATTCACATTTAGCGAAGTTATGTGATTATTGAAATTTCATCGACCGATTTAGGTAACCGCTTATTATTGATGATGTTACACACAAGAGAAAAAACACGAAAGACTAGTAACAAACAAGAACATACTTAACATAACATCACGCTTGTTATCCCCAGAGGGTTGGGCAGAGGTGTACTCAGCAGAACACCCACAATTCGCCAGTTATGTTTAAGTTGCATGTAATAGGGTGCGAGCCTATTGGCATCAACCGGGCACAAATCCAGACTCCGTGGTTGCTACTGAGAAATTCCTGATTGAAAAACCCAATAACACTTTGGCCGACCTGGGAATCGAACTCAAGACCGCATGCTCAGCAGTAGCGCTTGTGACTACTAGAACAACGAGGCAGTCCGGTAACAAACAAGAATTTAATTCTAAATATTCCTTACTCACGCACTTAGCTGATTTAACAGACATGTGCCTACAATTACGACTTAAAAGGGGTTATCAAACCGTTTCGCAATTCTGGTGTTGCATCTTAGTGTTAAGAATCGTCCGTCCAAGCGTGTCCCTATTAATAATAATAATAATACCATTTATTTCAGGCTTCAATGGCCCATAGATATATACCTTATAAACTAACATATATAAAGAAGTTACAAATCTCATGTTAGTAAATATGACTTAAAACTATGTTAGTAGCACTTCACTTGTTCACACTTCACTTGTGCTGACTGATCAGTGGAACTTGTCCGCGGAAGCGACGGAACACCACGTCCTGCGGCCAAAAGTCTTCCTGCATCACGACGGGCAGATAAAAGTTCGGTACTCGCACCACGAACGCCTTGAAGTTGACGTTGCGGCGCGACTCCAGTAACTGCACCCTCGGTGTGTACCTCGTCTTTTGGCGCACGTACTCCACGATGTCCTCCGCTTCAGTGGTGTAATGCAAGCGGGAAATGTACACCGGGGTATTCGGCTTAGCGGCACGCAGGCTCACTTCGGGCTCCGCAGGAGCCTTGCCACAGCGGTTCTTGGGTGTTCGTGAATGGCGCTTCTTTTTCTGCACCGTCACGAAACCATCATTATCAGTCATTTTCGGCGCCTTTTCAGGCACAGGCTTATTATTAGAACCACGACTGGTTCTCAGTTCTCACAGATATGCGTAGGAGTCCACCGAAAGCTGCGTTTGCGCAAGAACTCCTCCAACGAATCGATCGCTGTACTCTCCCGTGAAATATCAACGTTAATTGTTCGATACAACAGACTAATTAACCGTGAAGGCTAACAATTTTGTTTGTTGTTCGTTCGATTTCAAACCGAAAAGTTTTGTTCATTGACATTTGTAAACAAACGCAAATAGGTACCTAAGTTTAATTTCGATAGGTCTTTGATTTCCATTAATTGAATTCTGTTTTATAAGTCAGTGTGAATGGATTTTGTTAATAATGACCCGTCTTTATGATAAGTTTGGATATTATTCTGATGTTATTTGGCACAAATTAATCTTAAATAAGATAAAATTATTTGATTCAAAGTTATAGGCAGGTATTATAAGCTGTTGCAATCATAAAACCTCGAAGCGTTTATATTGTTTTTGATAGCATCAAAGCACTGACACATATTACTAACCTGTTCTGTCTCACAAAGTAACAGATAAATATGTATCTTTGCATTCATATCTCATCATCTCCCACATACAATAGAAGCAACAGTCATCCCAATGCTCAATTTGTCATCCAAGCTTTCATACTGTATCCGAACACTTGTAAGAGTTCATCGATTTACGAAATCCCGCCAAACTCGATACTCGATACCGCATTCGGTATCGATAAATAATTCATGAGGTCTCGATCGCACAATAGGGTTTGCAGAATCAGTATTTATGGATCTTCATTCGGGTACAAAAATGTCGAAATAAACACTCGACGGCGGTCATTCTTACCAAATTTAAGGCTGATCGTCGAATGAAACCCCAAAACCTAATTCTTTTGAAAAATATATAATGTCTAATAGTTCGTTAGTTATTTATTAATCTGTAAAAACTTGTCAAGTTTTTCTTGTTAAGGCTTCAAACAAAAAAATGTAGACATGTTTATTGATAGTGACTAATAATAATATAGATGGATTTTTTGGGTTAATCTGCGCTTACTTACGCTTAACAGAAAAACAATTGTAAGTAACTATTCGAAAACATCCAAAGAGTATTTTTTAAGTCTTGACTGGAATCGCCATTTTATACATACTTTAAATTAATAGTTACAAATGTATCAATAATACCTTATTCTAGACGACTACGTCTCACATTAATCAGAATCGCACAACAAAAATACATAAATTTATTTCGTAAAAATGTTTGTGAATGAAACCTGTCAGTATACCAAAAGGAATTATATGCTTTTATCCCTACGGTAATCGATTATACATACGTGTGTTATATATGGCAACATTAATCATTACATATTATCTAACAACTGTTAAGTAGGTATGTCCCAATTATTTGAAATGATAAACATGTTTAACTATAATGACAAAAAGCATAACTTATGTAACCAAATTAATAGAAATTTATAGCAAAATCATTAAGTATTGACATGAATAGATTGAATTTAGATTAGTGATTTGTGCTGCATTAATGATTTATTGGAAATAAAAATATTTGCGAGTTGATCAATTGCAGATTTTTCGATTAGGTTTAAAAGTTATAGTTTGTTATTGTAATGGCAAACTATTGCAATATTCCTTCCAATTAGGCATTATTCATTTTCAATCAATTGATTTTTAACGTTAGCTTTAGGTTCCTTACATTATTTGTTTTTTAAAATCAAAAATATAAGGACTAAAAAGGTCGACTCTTCACGTGACCAGAGAGTCCGCCTATTTATTGGTCGAAGAATCAGCATTTCCATCAAACGTGGCAATGCTGCCAGCCTTCTAGGCACTATTTCTGTTCGACAGCGATGTGGAGGAATTATTTAACGTCCTTTAATGCTTTTCTTCTTTTCTATAAATTTTTATTATAATTTTAAGTTTGATAATAGAGTTTTGTCTTATTGAAAAAATAAATCCAGCATCTTTAACATTGACGTAAGACGAAGTAGGACTTATCTACTTGTACTTAGAATAGAGAAAGCGATGAAACTTCCCTAAGATACGGAAATGAAGTCACCAGTCTGCAAGTCCTCCTCAAAAGCGTTATTAAACGATGCCCACCTACACTCCAGTGAAAGTTATATTAAAATCGTTATAGCAGTTTCCGAGTTTGTACTTAATTAGCCATCTCCTATTCGTAAAGCCGTGCGCATAGCGCTTTGTTTCGCTCGCCAGTGAAAGTTATATTAAAATCGTTAAATAGCAGTTTCCGAGTTTGTACTTAATTAGCCATCTCCTATTCGTAAAGCCGTGCGCATAGCGCTTTGTTTCGCTCGAGTAAACCACATATACATATGTCGTTAGCATTACATCACGGTTACGTAAACGTTTTGACAAGCCTAGTCGTGTCATCTCTATTAATATATTATTCAAAACCAGCCTACAACAACCTCTGCAACGTTCAAAAGCAAATAACAGTCTCTTTGCGAACTAAGGTCAACTTGGAGTGGTGTAGATGCGTCTTTATTCGTGGGAAAACATATGACATTAGTATAACAAGTTCGGTTGTTTTATGCAGATGGAATAGATACAGGTTAGTCGGCTACACACGTTTTTCCAATTAGTTTCATAATTGCTTTAGCTCAACATAACAGCTAGATTTTGTTACGTATCCGTTGATAGATGACAGGCCTTTCATCATCTGCCTAGCCTATTCCCAACTACATATATTGAGGTCAGCTTCTAGTCTAATCGGATGCAGGTGAATACCAATATTTTACATGGAGCTGCTGCCCATCAGACCTCCACAACTTAGTACTGTGTAATACGATATCATGACATCACGCCTGCATTTTTCGAAGCATTAGGCAGAGGTGTACCTAATCCTACACCCTTATTTCACCACTTATGTTTAAAGTCCCAAGTTATAGGGGAAGAGCTTATTACCATCAACTGGGCACAAATCCAGACTCCGTGACAGCCAATGAAAATTTTCTGATAAAAAACCCAATAAAAAATAGCTCGAATCAAACCCAGGACCACATGCTCAGCGGTCGCGACCACCAGACCAACGAGGCACTCATACTTATATATAATTATTATGATAAGATGATGTCGAGGTAGTAATACGATTATTATCATATCTGCATTTTTTTTCAGATGGGACATCATCAAATGACATCTCCCGCTCTGGGCGGAGCGGAAGGGAGTGTCAGACTTGTACTGACTAAAACCCATCCATGTTCCTTCTTACCCCTTTGTGTTCCAGGGCCACGTTATCTCTTTCGAACAGTCCCGCAGCTCTGGCAGGCATCGGCCCTCTCGGACCCTTTCCGGTGTGCTGACATCTCCTTGAGGCGCGCGTGGAAAACGAACGCGCCGTCGACACGGCCTGTCGTCATAAGACGGACGGACGGTGAGCGAGCCTATTACTCACCGTCCACAGGCCCGCACCTACGGTGGCTGGGGTCCAGTGGGTGGCCCCCGACGTCTGGAGCGTCTCCCGCGGCGGCTGGGACATCATTCTGCCCTTGTCCCAAGTTGCTTGGGTTGGCGTAACACGATTTTTTCTTCCACTCTATTAAACCGTCACGCTGTCATTTACTCTTTTTTCTTTAATATCATTCCTCAAAGAATCCATCTCTTCGTTTGGTATATCAGTAGTAATTCAGGTATTTAGTCTGAACGGCCCAAAGCGAATGGACCGCGCCATTCGACCGTAATCAAAAATCGATATCCCTTAGTAAAACTGATTGTCAGACTTTCAGGCTGCCTCGGCAATTCGTTAGGCTTAATTTATGGTAAACCTAACCTTTGCCAATAAAAATAAAGCCTACTTCACATTGCAATTAAGATAAATTCCCACATAAATAAAGTCGAACAGTGTAACAATGCGACCGTTTGTTCAATTCGCACGTCCTTAAACGTCGCTTTTTGTAAACAAGGAGCTGGTTATTGATCTGTCAGTCAGAGAACAATGAAAATTAAAGTAATGTATTGTTTAGTGACCACATGCTAACTTTTGAACTTATAATGAGAAACAAATATGTTTTTCAGGGTTCCGTACCCAAAGGGTCAAACATGACCCTATTACTGGGACTTCGCTGTCCGTCCGTCTGTCAACGAACTGTATCTCATGAACCGTGATAGTTAGCCAGTTGAAATTTCTACAGATTATTTATTTCTGTTGCCGCTATAAAAACAAATACTAAAAATGGAATAAAAATAAATATTTAAGGGGGCTCCCATACAAAAAAGATTTTATAAATAATGATACGGAACCCTTCGTGCGGGAGTCTGACTCGCACATGGCCGGTTTTTTTTCTACGCATGGTACGCCGCACATGTCTAGTACCAGAACTAGTTTCCTGCCTAGCTTACCTACCTGGCACATATAACTAGTGCTACCTAGCACTTTGCCCTTTGCCTAGCTTAGTACGGAGTTACAGTGGAATAAGGCACCAGCTTGTAGATGTTCGTTACCACTGGCATGCGGCCTATACTGTACGAGATAAGCTCAAGCGCTTCGCATCATAAAAGCTTTTTCATTACTCATACTCTGAAAGTAGATCTGAAGTTGCCTGAAGAGCGGGTTGAAAGTAATACTTTTCAGCCCTATGGAGAATCGCTTTCAACTGACAGATGTCAAATTATAAAAAAAAACTAGTTCTATTTTCACATTTTTATTGAACCATGTTCCAACTTTCTATGCAGCCACGATGTAAAATTGAAATAACTTAAGTTAAGTATTGATTAAAGGATATTTATTAAAACACTTTATAATAATTTAGTTTCAACAGTTTTTTTTTATATACAACATTGATTTGGGCAAAATGTTTACCATTTTTTCAATGATAAAAATGAAAAATTAAGGCTGAATAGCTGGCTGGCCACAGAAAAAAAAACAAAACAGGCGAGATAGCGGCAAACGGTTTTACTCATTTTTTCTTTAGCTAATTCATGTTTTTATTTTTACTTTCCATGTACTATTCGTAATGAAAAGCACAGTGTTTACCTCGGGTTAAAGACTTATTTAGTCCCTCGAACTATTGCCCCGTCTCGGGACTAAATAATTTACTTTCACCCCTAGGGTAACAATGTACTATTACTACACGCAGCAATAATGCACCGAAAAACACTAGTTTAACGCGTCAAAAATCAAAATTATAAAGATAATTTTAAGTCTAAAAAATTATATTATTATTATGAGATATATTTATGAAAATAATAACATAACATCACGCCTTTAAACCCCGAAGGGTTAGGCAGAAGTGTACATAAAAGTACACTCACATTCGCCAGTTATATTTTAAGTCTCATGTAATAGGGGGCGAGCCTATTGCCATCAACCGGGCACAAATCCAGGCTCTGTAGCTGCTACTGTGAAATATAAAATGGAAAAATCAATTAACACTTTGCCTTACCCGAGAATCGAACCCACTACTTCATGTCTAGCAGTCGCGCAAGGCCAACGAGGCAGTCACAATAAAACATCTCCGAAACCAATAAGTACCCACATTAGCTCATTAACCTCATTCTGTATTCCAACCATAGTTTGACACCGAACAACAAAACCTTCAAATTCGCGAATTACGTGGGTTAATTTCCACTCCTAGGGTCATGTCGACCTTAACATTGCCGACGATTGCCGAGGACTTCCGAGGAATGACGACGACTGTCGCGACATACGCGCGTGCGACGAATATAGACATTAAGCGAATTAAGTACGGTTCAATGCCATTGTATGAATTTACCCGTAGCAAGCTTTTCATTCATTGTTTGTCTTCCATTCAGAGTAATGAGCTTTGCGTTCAGAGCTAAAGATCTAATAGTTATTACATACTTCTGTAATACGTCTCGTGTTTACGTAGATGATATAAAAATACTTTTCAGAAATAATAAGCATGAAAAACATATAAAGTTTGATAGCATTGAATTAATAAAAAGAAAATAGTACAAACAGATTCTCAATTGAACAGAAATGGAGAAGAAAAGTAGATATAGTGATAATCTCACGTTGCAAAAATCCCTCCTTTGCAAAATATAAAAACAATTTTCAAAGCACACACTGAAACAGAGATTTGAAATCCACCTTAGGCAAAATATTAGCTGTTTTATATTTAACTACCTAACTTGCGCTTCTTCGTCTGCGTCAAATTTTCCCCGTTTTCGCAACATTTGGCATTGATGCTATTTATCGTAGCGTGATGTTATATTGTCTATAGCCTTCCCCGTTAAATGGGCAATCCAACACTAAAAGAACTGTTCAATTCGAACCAGTAGTTCCTGAGATTAGTGCGTTCAACCAAAAAAATAAAAACTTTTCCGCTTTATAATATTATAAAGTATAGATGAAAGTAAATTTATCGATTGTCGTAACACACCATCAGGTAAACATTTAATTCAAGAATGACTAATACGATTGACTCAACCATGTACTAACGAACCCTTGAACAAAAACCATGAAATTCGCCAACACTTGAATGACGCAACCGACTTGCACAACCACGGGAGATGTTTCCTTGATTTGCGAATTTTTGAACAATAAAACATTCCTAGTCACATCGGTATGCTGTAACGCATAACCGACCTTGTAGACAGGTGTTCCTAAGAATTATGGTAATTCTAGACTTGGTTACAGTAACTAATGTGTCAAGGAAAACCTTTACTTTTTTATACGTGTCTGTATTATTAAAACTCGCAATTAGTTACTGTTAACTGTTGGATAATCTAGTTCAAGAGTTGTTAAATACTAAGTGGGTATCTATTCGAGAATTGACAACATATGATGGATGTACCCTAGATTTATGCCCGGTAAGTGCCATGGCAATAGACTCACCCCTATGACCGATAGGGCACTGTTTGTTGTAATGTGTGGGTCACTCTGCCTAACCTTTTGGGAATTACAGGTCTAATTATATGTTTTGCTATCTTTTTTGATGTTTTGACACATGAATTAAATTTTTTTCAACACACTTGCTCATAAAGTGGCTTTATGGTCACCGCAATTAGGCACAGAATGACACCCATAATCAAACTGTGACTTTTTCATTGCTACTATAACTCAAAACTATAACTCACTAGTGAGTTATAGTTTTTTTTTTTTTTTTTTTGGTTTAGGTGCTTTGTTCTTAAAAAAGTTTTTATTCAAAAAAAAGATCGTGTTCAATCTATTGCTTGCTCATTTCATGCAACTTCTTATTTAAATAGATAATTTTAACTCGTTCGTGTTTAATAAATAAAACTTTCACTCAAATATAACTTTTGTTTTCTCTGTAATAAAAGAAAACTTTAAATTCCCCATTTGTACGTGGCAGAATAAGCGCAATTTCCGCGCATAGGGTATGCGCGGAAAATTAAAAAAATCCTCAACCCTTTAGTTTGTGGCTGATCGCAATGCGCGCGCATAGGAATTTAAAACTGATTAATTTTTCCCGCCATAGCGAATTATTTTTCACAACTCGTTTTCACTGTTGAAATTAAAGTTATTTATTCATTAAAATGTCTACAAGTAGGTACTAGTTACGAAGAAAATGATTTATGTTGTACACCGCCCGATATAAACCCGATATGTGAAGCCCTGAACGTTATGGAAAGTTTACTACCTGAAAACTCCAAGGAAAAATATCTATTGTCTACTAAATAAAATGAGTATATATTGTTATTTTATTCACAAGTGTGTTGAAAAACGTCGTATGATACACGTGTGTATTGGTGATTACCGTCCTCGGCTCTCTTAAGACCCTCACCTAACGGCTCGGGTCTCAATGGCGCCTCAGCGGTAATCACCAACATTACACACTAGTACCATAATGTACTATATTTCTATCTTTAATTCAATTGATTATCACCCTAAAATAAAGATTTTTGTTTCAGAATAGCCTGCGGTTAGGCATATCAGCGTCAACGCTCAACACCTTGGTATCCTTTTCCATTAGATCATCAAATAATCACACTTTGCTAATTCTCAAGATCACAGTTTAGAAGTACTATAATTATCGGCGGTGTGACGTGATTTGTATGTTGAGTGGATTAAATAAAAGAAGTTTAGAAATTGAATAAAAAAAATATTGGAAATAAAGTCATCAAGCATGAGCATGTTTTCTTACAATTTGCAGTTAATTCCCAAACGACCACAAAGGTAAAGATCGCTACAGTACCTATTTTGCGGTCATTTAAATTTTAAGGTCACAGAGACACTTTTTTAATCATGCTGAATGTTTACAACGTAACACAGAGTGAATCGCTACCGTTTCTTATATTCCTATCAAACTTATTGTTACAAAAATAGTGAAACATAATAATAGTAATCTAAAGAACTATAATTTAATCATCTCAATTGATCATCGTCGGTGCGCATGAGTGGTTGAGCAGCAAAAACGTTGTCAAGGTCAGCGCGGTCACTTCGCGACCATCCTCTTAAGGTCGGCCTAGGTCTCTGTGTCACCAAGAAAACTTAGTACGCATGTACCATAATAGGAAATAAAGATGAGCGGATAGATTACCTGGTAAAATCGTAACTTTTTAATATATAAAATGCTCGTGTCGCGGTGTTTTGTTATGATGGAGTAGATTTGTATGAAATTTTGTGTGCATATCGGGTAGGTCTGAGGCCAACATCTATTTTTCATACCCCGAAAACACATCAAAATTTCTGCGCGAACGAAGTAACGGCAGCAGCTATTTAGTATCCTAACTAATATTATAAATGCGAAAGTAAGTTTGTTTGTTACCTTTTCACGACTAAACGGCTGATCGGATCTTAATGAAATTTGGCAAGAAGATAGATTTCAACCTGAGGAAGGACATAGGCTATATATTATCACGCTACGACCAATAGGAGCGGAGCAGCAATGAAAAATGTTGCAGAAACGGGGAAAATGTTGAAGTTGCGCGGTACAGGTAGTAATATTATAAATGCGAAAGTATGTTTGTTTGTTACTTTTTCACGCCTAAACCACTGACCATCCCGAAATTTTGCATATACATTGTCAGGTGTACAGAAAGGGACTTTGGGTACCTATCATCCCGAAAAAAAGTACTGTTCCCGAAGAAAACAAAAATAACGTTCTCAGATAATGATAATAGAATAGATGACGCCACGTGTCTTTTGAATCATGATTGAAGTTTTTTAGATACCTAATACATATTGTTACTCTAGTCTAGAGTGTCGTGTTGTAAGCAAAGTACATCCCGAATTGATTGTCCAAATGTAAATTAACGCAAACGAAGCCGCAGGCAAAAGCTAGGTGCTGTATTCATATATTGCATTTGTTATAAAATAAATAGTTGCTCGTGCATTGTTTCGTCCTGGTGTCATCAGCTGGATATATGATGCTAAATAGAATTTCTCACGAAATAGGTCTAGGTCAATTCTATCTAGTGGCTTCGGATCTTTATCCTTACTTTTACCAGTTAACCGAAATATTCTGCAGCATTTAGACTTAATTAAGATGGATGGATTTACAAAATGCTTAAACATGTTGCCTCCAATTTTTTACTGGAGGTAATTCTTATTGCCTTGAAACAAGGAAAGGCCAACGAAATGTCAAATCAAAATCGTATTGATTTTTTCCTCACACTGGAACGCATTAAGCCTCTGAAAATGCGTCCATGGAAGTGTTATTACGTGTAAAAGTGTTTGTAAAAACCTATTTGCAAAATAAACATCATTTATCTATCATGTATCTAAGAGTTTTACTACCAACTACTATTAAGCAAGAAACATATCAAGTTCATAAGTCTAAGATTTTTATAAAAAAAAAAAAAAAGTAACAAATAAGATACCCAACTACCCCGGTAGCTTGGACTCTACGTCGGACACCGGC
Organism: Cerastis leucographa; assembly: GCA_963082945.1. Classification (NCBI taxonomy): domain Eukaryota; kingdom Metazoa; phylum Arthropoda; class Insecta; order Lepidoptera; family Noctuidae; genus Cerastis; species Cerastis leucographa. The sequence continues at coordinate 10,253,245 of OY720361.1, forward strand.
GGACCACTATTTTTAATTATTTTAAATGTATTTATTTGTTTATTTTTTTAGGAACATACAGTACAGTTTCAGTACAAGGCTTAAACATAACTGGCGAAATGTGGGTGTACCAATGAGTTCACTTCTGCCAAGCCCTTCAGGAATAACAGGCGTGATCCCCAATGATGATGATGGGATGTTATGTTTTTTTAAGAATTATAATATTTTAAAACCAAAAATATGAGTTGAAAAAATGAATTGAGGGAGTAAAATAAAAATATTCAATACTACATTCCAAGCTAACTTAGTTATTTCTAACAATTTTCCGCTGCTCCTAACCTACGAGGAAAATCCACTGCATAACAGATTTCCGAGTCGTTCCGCCAACTTCCGCAGGATGTTCGGCGGAAGTGTTTCAGCACTTGTTGGTAAAAAGAAACTTTATAAATAAAACCTTCTGGAAAATCATATTCAGCAAGAATTGAATAGGACTTTTTTACGTACCAATGATTTAAATTTAATGATTTTCCCAACGTAGGACATTTACTTTTATCTATTTGTTTACCTTTCATGCGGAAAGTACCTTTGATATCATGATTTTTGGTACTTGATGGGTGTAAAAATACCCTCGACCCGAAGGTCGTTTGCTCTCCCCATCATTGAGATCATTATTTGTTCTGGACCATACTTGAGCACCTTCTACTTACGGACATATTGGAGATCAAAGTTTTAAATTTTTCGAAACTTTTTTTTTTAAAATACAAGTTTTTAATTTTGGAACTTTACTTTAAATACCTCCATGACCCCTGTACTGTACAATGGTTTTGAGTGCTACCGTAAATCGTACGAATCCCAGCAATATTTTTTTGCGTATAGTTACTCAGTTTGATGGTTAACGGCTTTGTGGAGCGTCCGTATACGCCTTGCATACCTACTATATGATAATAAGTTGAAGGATTCCTATTTATTATAATTATTGGCAATTCGCGTAACTAAAACTTCTCATAAGGAGAGCTTGTGACGAATATACACCAAGAAAATACAACTGTGGCAAATTTACACTTACTTTTTTTTGTGGCAAACTTACTTTGTGACGAATGTACAATAACCCATTCAAAGCCTTAAATTGATGCCTAGAAAACCTAAGAACCAGCGACAGTAAAATTCCAAAACCACTTAAGTATGTGAACTTGTTCTCCTCCCATGTTTGCACATGTTCCATATTATCTCGTGACTTCAAAAAAGGAATTAATCAATAGGTCAAATCAAAACGAACACCAAAAACCTTTCTTAAACCATAACCAATATTTTACCTAATATTTGCATGTCATTATAATGTTTGTGTACTTTGCCGCTAAGAACAGTAATTACTAAAACAAAACAGACAGTTCGAGTTAAAAACGGTCGGCCATTATTTTTTAAAGGAAATTCTTGCGGTCAACCGTCATCATCACGCATAAATAGATACGTCTCGTAGTCGTGTTTATGGTTTTAAGTGACTGTTCGGGCTGCCTCGTCGTGGGTTCGACTCCCAGGTCGGAAAATGTGTTATTGGGTTTTTCTTTCCGATCTTACTCAGTAGCAGCTTCCGAGACTGGATTCGTGTACGATTGATGATAATAAGCTCGCCCCCTTTTACATACCTAACTGGCGACCTTCTACCTCTGCCTAACTCTTCGGGGATTACCGTCATGATGTTATGTTATTATGCAAGACTATACATAATTAATTACAATCAGTTGGAACATCGATTTTCGGAACTTTTTGCTTGTGATTAAAGATACCATCGGGTTTTGCAATTAAAATTAATTTCGCGTTTGAATCATTAATCAAAGAACCAGGTACGCAATTTGTTTAATAATTTTATAGCAGGTACGCGATGGCTTAAGTCGTATCATTTGAATTTTATTGGTTTGTAGTTAAGTAGTAAGCCGTGGGTTCGAAAGTAAGCCATGGGTTCGACCCCAGGCAGGCGCATTATTTTGTGTAATTTATTTCATCACCGCTGCTTCCAAAACGGTGGAGGAAAACATCGTGAGGAAACCGGCATGCCCTAGAACTAACAATTCGAAGACATGTATCATCTACCAACCCGCACAAGGCCCGCGTGGTGGATTACACCCCGCTCCCTCTCATAGAGATTAGGCCTGTGTCCCAGCAGTGGAAACAATATAAACCTAAGCTATAGCTGATATAATCTAAGCTGACTCAGATAAGTTCGAAGTCTCCAAATAATCACTTAATAGAACATAAACAAATGAGTTAACTTTGTAAAGTGACTCCCAATTCGACATTCACAACAGCTAACGACACCGCAGTTCCCTTGCAGCACACTCCACAACTCACAAGGCAAACCGGAACCGCCAGCGAATTAATGAAATCGACGGTACTTCGGCACTGGCAGGGTATAATACATTCTCTCCTTAGTAACGAGCTGTTGCAAGCAATGCTTGATTCTGGTAGTAAATAATCAGCTAGCTGCTAGCTTCTTACATCGGCCGTGGTCGGAATGCGCTCGACGCCCCAAGCACCGGACGAGCGACTCCGATCAGAGCATTTTAAAACATACCTCCAACGGTAAATTAGGAATTCTAAGTTTGCGGTAGTTGGCGGAAAAATGCTATTTTTTTTTATTCTATGAACCAATATCTGTATTAGCAAGATCGATTAAGAATAGATGTTTTTTTACGGTCGATTACTATTTGATATTTTGGAGAAAGTTTTCATTTTTCATTTTATTCAGAATCAGAACTGATCATGAGTGGCACTGGCTAAATAATAACAGCCGCCTGGGTCGATCTTTAAGGTTAAGCCGTGCTTGCCGAGGTTGGTCCGTGGATGGGTGACCATAATTACATACCGAGTTTCGTTCGTTCGTTTGGTCCCGGATGTCATTTGTAGACCTTTGACAGTCGTTACGAGTAGTCAGATGCCAAAAACTCTGACATCCAATCTTACCAAGGGGTATCGTATTACTCATTTACTGGGTTGTGGAGGTCAGGTAGGCAGTCGCTTCATGTAAACTAGTACTCCTCTGCATCAGGTTAGACTGGAAGCCGACCCCAAGATAGTTTGGGAAAAGGCTAGGCAGATGATGAAATTATCATAACTTACCTACCTAGTTCGTTTACAGAATAAATGGCCGTAATATTTTATTTACTTACTGCAGCTTACATCTAACGATTTTCCAGCAATCATTGGCACTTTCGTTTTCTGCGTTTCGACTCTTTCTACAATAGTTTTTGTCATCTATTTAGCGTTTTCTAAGCTCAGCTTATTGTGAAATAAGCTTATAATAAATTATTCATACTTTTAGGGCCTTTTCATTGTCATACGTGTTTGCGCCCGCGTGCGGGCCAGGCGGCCATGCTTGTTGCGGGCCGCACGCAGAGCAGATTATTTTCGCCACGCCGGCGGATAATGTGTCTTAAATTTATCATTTCAGTGGACAGTCCTATAAACATGAACTGTGGTTAGACAAGCAATTAGGAGACGTTTGTTCAGAGTAAGTGATAATTGTGATTCTAGTCATTAGCGAGTCTAGTCTGTACGCGTCATGAATGAAAACATTCCTTTAATGTCGATGACATTTTATTACCTAGCCTATTCATCGTCATTTGGTTTTTTTTGTAAGCTATTCAACTCAATACTCGTAATAGGTCTATGTGATTTTTGACGTTAGCCCGATCTTTTAAAGAACTAGTTACATTATGTACCTATATTTTGTGTATCTACATATAACAGAAGCTATAAGATCAGCACTTAAAGAAACGAATTTAATAACTTAATTATTTCTCTAGTTATAGTCCTTTGCAGTTCTGGCGTTTAAAGGCGGGAACATACTTACGTGTCGTGGCGTGTCGTGACGCGCCAGAAGCAAATCGGTTTCATACATTTATATGGTTAGGGACATATTTGCATGGGCGTGTCGTTTCGCAACGATGTATGAAGCCGTATGCTTCTGGCGCGTCACGACACGTATGTGTGTTTCTGCCTTTAGAGTGACTAGTCTTGATTTTATTCTTGGTTGGTATAAATTAACAACTACTTCGACGTCAGTACAGGGAAAACCGATAGACATCACTAAATCCTATCAAAATTACAACATATCCTATCAAAATCTACCGAACAATTCCACTAACTTGTTATGTTGTTACTACACTGCACTAATTGCGAAATAATCTCGCCCCACACATTCAAAACTTAAGTTCTAATAACAAATAACTTAGTTCAGCATACACAGCATGATAACTTAATGCGTTTATAAGAACTTATTTCCTCCAACGAGTTAAGTAAAGAAACATGGCTTAGTATGACATAGTTTCTTAGAAAACGATCGCTTATCATGCACGGATGTGACTAACATAAGTCCTGTCAGAGTTTTTACGATTATTAGTCTTACTTCGTAGTTATGGACACAACACCACATGCTGTTGTCTTGTGTCAAATCCGGGCACACCACTATCGGTGTTATTTCGAGGAAAATACAGACTATAACCGACTGAAACTTTTTGGTTTGATTAGCTTTTTTGACATCTGTATCGAAGTAACTACGGTAAGAAAAACTATAGCTCCGATCATTTGGTATTATCTGAATAATCAAATAGCAGAACATTCTAATTAAACATTTAAGAACAGCTATTTACCTAAACAAATATGGCGCATATTTTTGCGTGTTTTTTCCTCCAAAATCTATAAAAAGCCACGTAAACAAACGGTCTTCTTATTTGGCTTATTATGATAGCGTACTAATTGCTTTTATTTTCATAGGGTTTTTTTTTTTAATTCAAAAGGTTATCTGCATGATTTATGTGATCTTATTAATGTGATCTGATTACTTATATACTTAAATAATTACGGTCTGAAGCCTGTTCTCTATATAAAACGCGTATTTGTTTATGTCAAAAGCAAGGTACCAAAAATAAAACAAAAATTTAATTACCAAAGTAAACTCGAGCGCACGCTCTTGACTTCGCACCTAATGTCAAAGATCAATGATCTGAAATGAGCATTATTTTATTATCTCTGATACAATACATATCAGTGTGATCGACAAAGATGCGCCTACGCACTTCTGACAGACAAACCGCGGCTATTATACTTCAATCTTATACTTATAATAACGCCTCCATGGTTTTGTGTCCCTTTTTTTGTTACTATATGACTAATAATTATGTCGAGAAATAAGAATAATAGTTCTATAATAATAATAATAGCGTGTGTCCATGATTATTATGTTACTGTAATGGCTCATTTATGCATCTAATGTATGTTGGGTTTATGTTATGTTCCGAAAAGTTATTTGATTTGTCGTGGATAAGATATTTGTAAATGACCTCTGGTAGTAATGATCAAGAAACGACTAAAAAGTAAAAAGTTGGAGCTAATTATTTACCTTTTATGGCCTTTAGTTCTATCAAGCCATTGCCTCGTTGGTCTAGTGGTTCCAAGCACGACTGCTGAGCATAAGGTCCTGTTCGAAAAACCCGAAAAACCCGATATACTTTAACCTCATGCTCTCATGCTTAGCTGTCGCGCTTGCAAACTCCAGACCATTGAGGCAGTCGACCTTAAGTTAAGCAGTGTGTCTTGACTTAGGTATATTCATTCATAATCATTACCTTTCCTTGTTTTTTTTTTTAACTTTTTCTTACCAATACAAGAACTTCTTGCTTTACAAACAATAAATCGAACAGTCGTCTTCGTACCACAATTGTTCACGAATAGTTTAAACATTTCAACAGCATTAGCACTCGGTATGCGCAAAGACAATGGCCAACACGGATAACACAACGGTTACAGCTGATCGGTCGGTTTGGTATGTTTCCTGTGTATGCGTAGGCATCCCTAAAAACTGTCGATAATCGATGTTTTTCCAGCTGTATTCGAGAAGTTAAAGTAAACATTTTTAAATTTAATTCATCCCAAAATCGATTGTTGTATTCCTTTGTGAGTCCACAACAGGTGGAGCTTTTTAACACAGAAGGTTCTTAAGCCGATGAGTAAATTAAATTTTCAGCATATGAAATTATTTGAAACATGAATGAACTTGATCATCATCATCTTTCCCATGTCCCGTGTTCTTTGGAGTCGGCTGGCGCAACTCGTTTTTTTCTCCCATTCGCCACGCTATCATTTATACCGTTTTCCTAGATATCATTTCTTACACAAGCCATCCATCTTTTCTTTGGTCTTCCTCTCCATCCATCAACATTTATATTCATCTCTCTTTTAGGCATTGGAAACAACCCAAATAGTTATTGAAAGTATTTCACAGCAACATAAGTATACATAATGTTGAAAATTGGGTACATTTTCGACGATGCTCAATACATTAATCGAACTATTAGCGAGTCTGGTATCGATACTTCTGTGTTACCATATCCCTAGCTCCAGCTGATCGATCGGTTCGGTATGTTTCCTGCGCCTGTGACGAAGGGCCGCGACTTCCGTCGTACGCGCTGACGAAAGCCGCATAAACTTTAATTGACTTCGTAATTATCAGCCTATATGGGCCTGCTAATAGACTGTGATGACATTGAACGGGAATATTGCCGTATTTGTCTATGGGTTTTATTAGATATCGTAGATTCTGCTGAAAATACGTTTGTTAGTATCCCGCGGGTGGCTATTTATAATGGAAATGGGACACGTTTTCTACTATCCTAAGGAATTATACGACTCCATAAACTTTTGTAGCTGTCAAGTTGATTTGTATATTGATATTATACGAGGAGTAAGGACAGTAAAGTTGTCACCAAAAAAAAAGTTGTTCCGTATAATTTGATTTTCGTATGAAACAGCAGATTCTACAGTTAATATCCGACGAAAAAAAAAGTGATTTGGTGGGTTTAGAATCATGCTGGTGGATGTACTATTAGGTACACTTAATTCTGTCTAACCCTTCAGGGATAACAGGCGTGATGTTATGTTATTCTTCCTTATATGAAGGAAACACATACCAAGCCTTTAAAACTATACATTTAATCGACTAACTGATTAATCCATGTTAATGAGTTTGCACATAAACTCGGTCTATAAACGCATCTTAAATGGTATGAATAGTAATAAAATGAAGTAATGTTCAGACCGTATTAGTAAAATATACTCGTAGAGGTTTGCATAACGATTAGATGCTCTTAGAATATGTTTCTTCAACATCCTCATTTTGTTCTAATGACGTTCACTGCTTGAAATAGATCTCCTTTAACAAACATTTGTAAATGCACACTTGTTTCCAATGGGGATAGGCTTCTGCCTTCTGTAGTTTTTACTACAGAATCCCATAAACTACGATCTCTAATGATCTTTTTGTGTCATCCACGTTCATACATCTGTTAATACACGCACAATAATTTTATGCCCATGTAGGCCTGTGTGAAATAAAAATATTTTGATTTTGTAAGAAAAAAACCCAAATAACATGTGACAAAGGCAGAAAGATGTTGATGATTTCATTGGTCTTCATTTTCCGAACTAACAATAAACTACGCATTGGTAAATCGCGCAATAACCTCTAATTAATTTCCTCTACCACTTGATTGTCTCACCAATAAACAATCTGATTAATTCGCAGTAATTCTCCGCTTCAGGAAACAAACATTACCATAATCACATACACAATGTGAAGGCATTATGTTAATATTTCCACCTAACCTGCCTGCGACACCTACGTCACTGAACATTGTGTCTCACACACCATTCATAAAGTCGTTATGTCATCCCTAACTATAATAACTACCTACACGAAAATGGAGCCGGAAAATGTTGCGTGAAAATGCGTCAGTACTCCTTATTTATTTATCGATAGCTATTGTGTATGTGCCCTTAATAAACGTAGACTTATTACAAATTTTGCTTCATCATATAAATAGGTACCAAGCAACAATTTTATACAATTATCAACCTCAACATATGTAATTGATACCATCTTCACACCACAAAAAAAATGTGTAGACTCATAATATCGTGTAGCCCACTATCTCATGTATAATTAAGTGGTTACAAACCTCTTTTCAATAAAAAAAACAACACACGTAAACTTCACAATTAACACTACAAAACGTCGGCACAGTTTTACAAAACTTTCAGTCACTACACTGAAAACAATTAAAATTATTCACAGATTAGTTAAATGGAGTTACACAAACTACGTTAATGGTGGCACTAACATTCCGACACGTACGGTTGATTGTTTTACGTTTTGCAAGGACTTTTCATTCAGAAAAATGTTGGAAACGTATTGGTGGAAATCGATGGTGTTGATCGATCGCACACGCGGTCGCGAGCGAGAGGGAGAGACTACACTATGACAGTGGCGGTAGCGCGCCTCGTGGACTGCGCAAGAGTGGGGGCCGCGAGGACCAACATGGAAAACTGCGTGGACGCAGCCTTAACAGTGACGGATTAAGGTAACGCGCGGCGTGTGCCGTCGCTTAACGTATTAGCTATGAGCCCGGAAAATTGGGTAACTAATTGTAACGGATTTTTATACTGTGTATCTTTTTTCATTTTCGCTGAGACTTTAATTTACTGAGTATTAAATAATGGAAATACGCGCTTATCTTGATGCAATAGACTATCGTTGTTTCTTTGATGTCAAAAGAAAAATACAGTATATCTAGGATTTTAATCCTGAACTGATTTTCATATTTGGTGCATGACTTTTGCCGGTTCTTCTGCATAGGAAACGACCAACCCGAACCGAGCATCTTTTTGTCGACGTTTTACAAGTGCCCATGTAGGCCTATGTGAAATAATAATTTTGAAATTTTGATTAAGACTTTTTAAGAAGGATTATTTATTTTATCATTTATTTTAGAATAAAACTTATTGAAGCTAGTCCGAAGTTCATGTAAAACAAAAGTAGAGGGCTACAACAACCGTCGTAGCTCTCATCCCTCTTTTGTTCCACGACTAAAAGGACCAAAAGCTTAAATCCATAGGTTTATCAACTTTTGTTACTCCACTAATCCGGCCCTGGTTTACAACTTTAATATCATATTTAAATTAACCGTCGGCGGTGTTTCGCATTAAGTATTGCTATGGGGAACAATCTGGTTATTCTACATTTAAAACCGGTTTTATTCAAAATCACCTTTATGGTTTTTGTTTTACCTGCGGAGCTCAAATTAATAGCGTTGATTCTATGAAAATCAATAAGATTATTATCTCATCGTTCCTAAAATACTCAAACTCATACCTACTTATAAATATTGGTTAGAAATAGTTGCATAATTTTAACACATGGATCAGTTTTTGTTACGAAAGCGTATTTTGGTTTTGCAATTCGCGTTATGTGTAGAAGATCTAAACATTGATACGCACAGATTAGGGCCCACACACATGACAATTCTGTCTATAAAAAAATATAATTGGTTCAATATCCCGCCCTCGATTGACTCAGCAAATATGTTGTTTTGCCTTACAACAAAGCACTAAGAAAAAAGACGTCTTACCTTAAAACGGCAGTAGCTTTAAACGCGACTTCAGTCTGCAGTGTACCAAAGTACATTTATTTGTATTTGCAGTAGCAATTGCAGGAATATTAACTTCCTGATTAAGAAATACCATTGTGATACAATATCAAAAAGCAGGTCTTAGGACAACTGCATAAATAAGGAACATTTTCAATAAACCCACAGATATACGGTAAACATTTCTGTGATTTCTAAGAGCCAGAACTGCTAAACAGATCTTTAAACATTGCTAATACGGATGTTTATTCATTAATCTTTACATTAGCGATGATCATTGTGTCTATGATAGTCATACAAACTTGTATTTCCGAACATAATAGGTGCCAACCTACCTACTCGTGACTCGTGTATAATCAAGAAATTAGTCAACACTACGCACAAGCTAGCACTCAATAATTCCATGTTTGGAGCTAATTGAATCGTAGTTTACGTCAATTGACAGCCATTGCAATAAGACTAGGCCAGAGACACCCCAGGAGAAACGTAAACATGATACAACAGAACTAGTACTTACCATGTTACTGATGTACCTAAACACATCCATATTCCCAGGAATCCTGGATTTGCTATCCAGGATTCCTGGGAATATGACTTGACAACAAGGGTCAATGGCCTCTCAAAAATCAGTGCAGAATCTCGCAGATTTATTAATATTTTTGAAGAGAAGTCGGCCTCTTAAACGTTATAATTCAGTCGAAGATTTTGAGACAAAAGTTGGGCACACTACAGCACCCACATTTCGCCAACAACATTAAGTGGTAAGGCGCTACTAAGCCTCTATTATTCATATTAACGCCAAACATTGTCAAAAGCACACCGGCAATATTCCCCATTATCAAGTGAACTTATAATAGACTAGGAAACTTGCAAAAGAGATACAATTCGAGACGGTCCGGTGGGAGGGACGGCTGCCCACCGCTCTTGTTTATCGCCGCGGCCCCAGATGCATGCCAATGAGGCGTGGGCGCACTTGTGCATAAACATTATCAACTATGTCATAATCCAAGTCGCCAACACTGTAGTAATGCTTCGACTCAATCGACTTGTCTAAATATACCTAGTCGTACATTTTGCTTTGTACGGTTCTGTTTTATCTGGAATGCGTGTTTTGAAAAGGTTTTGTTTCGTATAGTTTTCTTGCAAAATAATATTTTTAAATCTCGATATATTTTTGTATTACATTACAATAATCAATGCTCAACAACTGTGCAAAGTCATAACTAAATTTATGTGTAAGTTGGTTCAGATGACATCGTCGCAACGCAATCAGAGCACAGTTAATATGAACAAAACTAGTAAAATTTATGTAATTAAACGTCACCATCATCTGCCTAACCTGTTCCCACCTACGTTCGGGTCGGCTTTCAGTCTAACTGGATGCACCTGAATACTAGTATTTAACATGGAGCGACTGCCCATCTGAACTCCACAACCCATTTAGTACTGGATAATACGATACCCCTCGGTAAGACTGGTTGTCAGACTTTCGGGCTAATGACAGTCAAAGATCTACAATTGAAAGCCAGGATCAACGGCTTAACGTGCTTTCCGAGGCACGGAGGAAACCCTGTATTGTATGGGTGCATACCCATCCACGGACCAACCTAGGCAAGCATGGCTTAACCTGAATATCAGCCCAGAGCGGCTGTTATTATTTAGCCACAAGTTCCTCATTCAAACATTAAGTAAACGTAAAATATAATAATCATTCCATGTAAATAATCGATTCCTATAGGTACGCATTAAACATTACTTGCGGATTTGATTTGTTGCAACGATTGACGAACACTCTGTTTAATTCACTGTTATGAATTCATAACCAGTAAATCCAATAGCATATTCATGTTAAAGTAACTTTGTATGCAGCAACGACAACATTGCTACCAAAAGGAAGGAAGCTATGCGAGGAATGTATGACTTTATCGAAAATACTATTATTATAAAAAGAATATATTAGATATTTATTTAGAGAGGTAAAGTTTGTAAGTTATGATGTAGTGGGTAATCTTCGGAACTGATCATTATAATCTGGATCTCTTCAAAGTTCGAGTTAATCGGATTCTTCTAAGGAAGACTGCTCCATCCTAGGCCGCATCATCGCTTCATATCAGGCGAGTTGCGTCCATTACAAGTCTATTTTGTACAAAAAAAAACAACTGATACGATTCCAAAAATTCTCTCACTGGGAAGCTACATTACCCCCGAGTATCATAGGCTTTAAACAGTATGTTCCCGTGGTATATAATTTCCGGCCACGACGCTAGCGAAGCCGGCTGCAAAAGCTAGTCGATCATAATGTTTTAAAGTCGCGGAGGATTCCGAGGTTAGTGTCTGCTAAAATGGCGCTCAACACCCGATAGAATTACAATATATACGAAGACAGTCCTACGGATTCAATTAAATTGTGTGCTTACTAGTAAACGTCTTCCGGCCGGGGTCAAGCAATTTCTTACAGGTAAATAGGGATATCAAGTATCTAGGTACCGTTTGGCAATATCCATCAAGTCTGTACAGCCCACTCTCAGATACCGGAGAATTCTTGGCGTCCTAATGTCTTTTCCGCTCCACCACCTCCGCCTATTTCCTCGACCATTTGTTTTGCATTTGTCAAGACTCTTCATTGTTCAAGACTAATAACTTATTAATTATCATTGGAACAGAATTCTGAAACATATAACATCACGCGTATAATCCACGAATGGTTAAGAGGTTACCTTACTTATATTACACTCACATTTCGACAGTTAGGTTGTATTGTATAATAACCCCTATGTAAAAGGGTGGGAGCCTATTGCCTTCCACCGGGCTCAAATCCACACTCCGTGGCTGCCACTGAGAAGTCCCTGATAACAATTTGCCCAATTTGACATCATGCTGTGCAGTCACTAGACCAACGAAACAGAATTAGGAAATATTCAAAAGAATTAACTAATACAACCGCCTCATTCAAACAAATCACAGAGACAACATCACACCACGGCGCGCGCTCCAGCCAGCATCATAAATAAAATATCCATAAAAAATAGAAGGTCCATCTTTTAAAACGGAAATATCAAAATAGCGACAAACGCCCCGTGACAAAATGACCTACCACAAACATCCATTATAACAGCAAAGAATCACTGAACTGAGTCAGCGATCATTTTGCTTGGTCGTGGTCCTTTTGCTGGTCCTACAAATGGACATGAGGCATATCTTGATGGACTGTAACTAAGCGATAAGCTTGAGAAAACATTTCATTTGCAATTCCGAGACACACATGTTTATTTTGTATTTTCCTTACAGATTATGGCAATCTGCCGACAAATGCTGACGATGCTGAATGTTTTCGTACTTCGAGAGAAGACGTACCTCTATCTGTCTAACTATCTAATAATATATATAAAAATAAATCGTCGAAATGTATGTACGCGCATAATCTTCCGAACGATTGCACCAAATTTTATAATTCTTTTTTTTTATTACGTTCTTTATTGTCGGGACAAGGTTTGTATTTAAGAAAATTTAGGAATAGGCAACTACATTACTTTCACAAGTTATTATACCTTGTGATTGGGCCTGTACCTTTGCGGTTTTTTTTATATTTTTTGTTTTTTGACTTTCAAAAGTGCCTGTAATGGTCTAATTGAAATAAATGCTTTAAGTTTGAGTTTGCTTCATTGCCCGCTGGCAAATCTTGAGTATGGACTTCTGTTGTTCAGTAAGTGACCAACTTCGCGCACCGTAGGTTAGGACGGGTAAGATGCACATGTCGATCAGTTTACATATCTTATGATAATGTTTAACTGAGTGAATTTGAATATTGTTCAGTTTTTATATACATTCATGGCTACATCCAACTTGGTAACTTTCCCATTTTGCCAACTAAACAAAATACCAACACAAAAGTGCAGTTTGATAACTATTTTGATCTTCATACGTTTTCGTAGCGTGTATTCATTTCCGTTTGTTTGGCAAGTACAGTTCAGACGCAGGAGAACTACTAAAAAAATACCACATAAAATATGCAGTGCCGTCTTTAACCAATTGGAGGCTCGGGGCACTTTAGATTAATACCATGAATGTAATATTACGAAATGAATCAAAAGTGAACCTGTGAATCAACGGACAATTTTAATCTCTCTTCCAAAGGTAGGTATATATCGATCCTGGCATGACAAATATAATCGCGTAAAACAATAGGAACATTATAATAATCCTTTATCAATCCTGCATCAATGCTCAATGAACGCGCACCATCGACATCGCACAAATCGATTTTATTGAGGGCGTATAGCTATTGTTCAATAATCAACTAGGCTTAAATAAATACAATGCATATTTTTGTTAATTCGGATTGGAGTATTTCATTTCTGTAAAGATTTTTAGGTAGAGACATCTGGCTTTCTTAAATATGTTGAAGTGCGAAAAAGCTTTTAATACGAGAATAATTGTTTTTGAGCGAACAATTTTGACAAGTCAGTCATGTGTATTGAGGAGGAATGAGGAAAATGTCCAACCCGCACTGGGCCCGCGTGGTGGATTACAGCCCATTCCCTCTCATAGAGAGGAGGCCTGCGTCTCAGCAGTGGGAACAATATAGGCTGATGATGATGATGATGATGAGGAAATTGTCGAGAGAAAAGTTTTGAGTATGAATGTGGATAAGAGTAGAGGAAGACCAAAGAAATGATGGATGGACTGGGTGAAGGATAATATAGCAAGAAAGGAGGTGTCTGACGAGATGACGAGTAATAGAGAAGTATGGAAGAAGAAGACATGCTGCGCTAGGATGATGATGATGGGCTGGAGAACGATAGCGCAATTTTGTTCCTGCCGAAAAAGTCGGTGTAATTCCTACACTTGCAAAAATAAGGTAGCCACAACACAATGTTCTAGTCTGTGAATATTAATGTCGACATCCGTAATCTAACGTGTTCAAAATACGGTATTTGAAACATATAATGCGACAGTTTTTATGTCTGCTTTAGTTTTAAAAGGACATAATGACTTCCTGTGGCTATAAATCTCAAAAAGGTATTCATTATTCTGTTAATTGACACCAATAGGCGACGTTTCTCTTTTAAAAGCAATCAACTTTGGGCCTTTATTAGAACTACCTACATAGTAAAAACAGGTGTTAAACGGAGATTAAAGTACTTATCTGCCTAGCCTTCTCCTAACTATGGTAGGATCGGCTTTTAAGTCTAACCGGATGCAGCTGAATACCAGTATTTTACATGGAGCGACTGCCACAACCCAGTTAGTACTGGGTATTACGATATCCGTTTGTAAGACTATTCGAAATTTCGGGCCACTGACTAGCTATACCTACTGTCAAAGATCCACAAATGACAGCCCGGACCAGCTGCTTAACGTGGTTTCCGAGGCACGGAGGAAACTCGGTATGTAAAGGGCGATCATAGTACTGAATAAATTATGGTGCATTTAATAATCATATTTATTTTCTTCCTTTTCCATACATCTCTAACACCCGTAAGGGATTATTCATAAAGTACGTCACACGTTAAGGGGGGGGGAGGGGGTCGACGAAGTGTTACATTGTGTGACAAGGGGTGGGAGGAGTCCTAAGTTTCGTGACGTCACATTTCTTCGTTCAATAAATGTTCTACATTTAAGTGTTAAAATGCCATTAACATTTGAACTATTAACGAATAACTTAAAATATTTCCAACTCTATGTGTATCTGTTAGGATAAAATTGTTTTGTTGGCAGGTTCACACTCGCTCTACTAGTTACATTAAATGGAAATAAAACTAATTTCGGAAGTGCAGGTTTAATTTAATAATTTATAGATGTAAAATTGCAAGATATGACGTCACACTAGGGAGGGGAGGGTCTCATAAATGTGACCAACTGTGACAAGGAAAAGGGGGTGGGGTAAAAAATAACGCAATTAGTGTGACGTACTTTATGGATGACCCCTAATGTCAGTATGAACTTTATCATGTTCATCTACAACATGAAAATTTCTTTAAAAAAACAGTACGCAGTGTATCTGATTCTAATTGAGTTAATTAAAGGTTTTCTACTTTTCTTCTTAGGTAGCCCTTGCCTCCCATGTGCCTCAAGAATGAAGTAAATACCACTTAGTCACATTTTTCCCGGTGCATGACCATTTTGAATATAATTTGGGCTTGTAACGATGTCTGACGACTAATTGGACGTGGGTCGAGTTTTTATCCACACATGATATTAGACTTACTTGTTTATGTCTATGGCAGGTCCATTACAGTCGTATGTTTGTACTTTGTATCATCAGTGTATTTATAAAACTGCAATATTGTAATTTTGAATTATCTTCTACGTGTTTTTGGATACTTTGAGAGCTTCGAGGCTTTAGTAATAATAAAAATCGATAATCGTAATATCGTAAAGTTGTAATAAGGATAAATGATTTGATAATATTTTATGTTAGTTTTTTTTTCTTAACCCATGCTGTCCCACTGCTGGGCAAAGGCCTCCCCAATAACCTTCCACTCTCCAGCGGTTTTCTCCAATCTCTCACAAACGCCTCTTAGTCATCTTGCCAGCGTTTTCTTATGTTACATAAGTGTCTCATCATCTGCCTAGCCTTTTCCCAAACTATCTTGGGGTCGGCTTCCAGTCTAACCGGATGCAGCTGAGTACCAGTATTTTACATAAAACCACTGCCTATCTGACCTCCACAACCCAGTAACTGGGTAATACAATACCCCTTGGTAAGACTGAATGTCAGACTTTTGACTTCTGACTACTCGTAACGACTGTCAAAGATCTACAAATGACAGCCGGGACCAGCGGCTTAACGTGCTTTCCGAGGCACGGAGGAAACTCGGTATGTAATTATGGTCACCCATACACGGATCAACCTCGGCAAGCACGGCTTAACCTTAAAGATCGACCCGTGCGGCTGTTATTATTTAGCCACGAGCTCCTCCATAAGTATCTATAAAATAAAATACGAAATGTGTATTTTACAAGGTTAATAACTTCTCTATTCTTATCTGTAAACAATCTCCTATACCTAAGTAAGTACCTAACTAATAAAACAGTTTCGCAATGCTCCTACATCCTCCATTCGGAGCCATGTCTATAATTATGAGACATTCTCAAAAATAAAACATATCTGTTTAAATATATCTTTGTGTTAACTTCATCTAAAACGCCCACTAGTTGCCCGAGGCCCCAGTCTAGCCAATTGAAAGCAATAACTTATAATTTCTCGCTTTATTAAACTTTTCTATTAATCAAATCTAAAGTTAAAACAGTTATTCGAGTTTGATCAACGATAATAATATATAACTTTTTATATTAAAATGATTCTAGTAAAATTCATTACGTAGAAAGCTTTCGGGTTACCAAAATTCACAGGGGATCAGCTATTTAACAATACCTACCCATTTAAGGACACTTATTCCTCCTTGCGATATATTCTCAAACTATCAAATTTTCTTGTTGTTTAACTTCAATTATTTAAATCGTATTGTACCTGCCCTCACTAACTTGGATCGCACGAAAAACATATAACCCTGGAAGAGTGAACTCGCAAAATCCCGGAAGAGTGAATCCGCTAAATGTCATATTACGTTTTTTTTGACGTACATAGAATCAAAAATCTTTGCTTCAACTGACATTTACCGTCACCTGTCAAACAAGCACTATGTAAAGTTCTAAAACGATTCATTATCACTTCACTCTTGCAACAGCTACTGTTGGTAACGAGTGGTCAGATACCGCAAGCCTCGGGCACACTTTTGTAATCCAAATAAAGACATTCAAAAATTTTTAGAAGGGTCGTTTTGTTTTAGCTACTAATTGTAGAAGAACGTAGGTGTTAAACACTGTTGTAGTCTATAGATAATTTAAGTCTATAGTGCTAATAGTAAAATGTGCCCTAGGTAAAGTACAAGATTGCAATTTGCTGCTTGTAATTAGGTTCTTGTGGAAGTACCGTCTTTCTATCTTCTTTCTGAGGATGAAAGCAAAGAATTTTATAACAAGAGCATAAAACAGTCGGAAAGTGGCGTGTCAAGTCAACACACGGAAGAATACTGGTCCTTTTGACCGTAACCATTTAAAGCATTGCATATTTAATCAGCCTACTCGTATAACATTCCTACTGCTTGAACGAATTCCTATTGCCGTAATCCACCATTTGGTTCCAGTGCGAATTCAACCATGTTAGAGCAGCTGCTAATTGTTCCACAGTGTGCATACCTCCTTACATCTTAACCTTCTTACTCTATGGCATTCACAAGTGTATGTTGCTATAGTTTATTGCTCATTGTACGAGTGTTTGATCAGCTGTCGAAAGTGAGATGAGCACGAGTGTGACAACTCGGTGGCGACAGACGAAAGGTCAGAAGCACGGTAATGTTGGTATTTCATATTGTTTTAATAACGTGTCATTATTTTTGTTCTATTTGCTAAACACTCGGTAAACTTGCGAATTTATTTTTGTGAATATTGTGAATTACTGAGTTATTTTGGGGTCTTTTCAAAATGTCAGTAAAATATTTGTTTTATTTTAGATTGAGTTTTTTTGTTGTTTATGTGTAGAGCACAGTACGTAATATTATTCAAAATGAGAAGAACCAAGAACCAAGTACTTAGTAAATTTGTCGATCTACCACTTGACGCCTAGACATATGAATTCTGTTCAATAAATACTATCGATAGCCGCCGATAGCTGAAGTGAGACTGGGCTGCATCTGCCGTTATACCCAATAAGCGCTGGGCCAAAATGAGGAGCCATGATACAGCCAAGAGGCGTCGTTGAAGGTGTTGGGACGAGCTGGACAAAACCATGTACCAGTGGTCTACATTGGCCCCGGACCTGAAGAACTAAAAGTCATAGAAAGAGACCTTTACCCAATAGTATATACAATTTATATTAGACATACCTACGATCTATATAGCTGGGCATTTTTTATCATACAGTAATCGATAACATCGCGCCTGTTAGATCTCCGAAGGGTTAGGAAGAGGTGACCCATTAGGATGCTCAAGTCCCATGTAAAGGGGGGCGAGAATATTGCCATCATACAGTAAGTAGGTACAATATAGCCTCTGTTTTATCAGTAAACACCCAGAAGACACCTGTTCATGTCGCTATAATTATATTACAGATCAAATAGATAATATTGAATCAACTATGACCGTGTGTTCATTTTATATTTGCTCATGTCCTTGCGACTCCATATAGAGAGAAGAGTTTAAATTGGACAGACTAAACGGACGAAATCTCGCCACCTAAGGAAATCGACGTTATTAAAAATAATTGACAAGGCTTCTGGCTCACACAATCCATTAATTTATATTAATTTGAATACTTAATACTTGGTTTTTTCCAATCTAAGAAGATTATGGATTTTTGGTTTTATTTGCAGAAAGTCTTTTTTATTTACCTAATTTTTAGTTAGTTTGTTAAAGTTTATGTCTCTAAAGAAAATAATAAAATCAGAGTATTCTTATTCTTTAATAAAATATATACCTACACACAAATAATATATAGCTTATGTCAACGGCGAGCTTAACCCAGAATTGGGGTTTCTTTCAGCAAACCCTATTTTAACAGAAATATTTGCCAAAGAGTTTATTTTATTTTATTTATTTACCATGTTACTTGGTCGGCGAAACACGTTTTTTTTTCTTCCGTTGTCCATGTACTACTTGGTCTTTAATTTGATACTTCACACAACCCCTCCCCACCCGACCATTAAAAACCGAAAGTTTTTATCAAAAAGCACTATTAATTTACAAATCGGTTGAACACGAAATTCCAATAGGCAATTTAGAAAATGTTGACAAATTATAATATTCAAAGTAACTCGCTAAAACCAGTGTTGTAAGACCAGATAAATATTATTCAAAATACGTAACTTAACTACCTCATGAATTAACAGGTTTCAAAGCTCATAATTATACGTTAACTAAACAATAATGTAAAAACTAAATGTTTGCTTAGTGGCTTCGAGGGGTATCAATAATGATACCTTTTGACATAATAATAATTAGGGCAAACTATTAGGAGCAATTATTCGGTGTGTTAACGTCAAACCACGGCTTACCACGGTGGCGTTAAGCTCCATAACTAATTGGTTTAGTCATAGTATGGGTATGATTATAATTTTAGTGAAAACTTTGGGGGCTTCACTAAATGAAAGAATAAAGACCCGTTTTAAATAACTGAAGCAGGCAATTCTTCGAGGGCCGCTAAGGTAAGGTGATCTTCGGCCACGAAGGACAGAAATCATTTAGAGAGATCTGAATTCTAATATGATAAAAAAAAACATGTATTTCTAAGGTATTAATAAGCGAATGCTGATGAATGGTACTGAAAGTGCCAAACTCTTCGCCAAGTTCTGGGCTGACTCAATTTAAACTATCATCGACACGATAAGAAGAAGAATTTGCAAATGTTGGATCAGCTTATGAAAGCTGCAGCACCCTAAAAACGCCTTTAAGGGCCCAATTACACAGACCAGCTCAGAGCGGAAGCAGATTTTTTATCACTTTTAAAACAGAGTTTTGAATTATTGTGTTAAGGTTTATTTTTACATTTCACTTCTTTTATTATTAAAAATGCTCGAGAGCAAACCTAACGCGCTTAGTGTGAAATTATAAAGGGAAAGGGCGGGCGTTTTGGGGGACTGTCTCTTGTAATTTTGACGTTCAAAAAGTGCTGATTATCAGCCTAGTTTGAATAAATGACTTTTGATTTTGATTTTATAAAAGGAGCCTATCGGCTCCGATTGCGTGCTCTTTCATGCTCGCGCGGTCGAACGGCTCCGATTGCGTCCTCTCTCGCTCCACTACCCACATGCGCTGACAGCCGCCAAGTTAGCCGCCCAGTTCCAAGCGTATAACTCGAGCCGGCCTGTGTGAAAAGAAGAGCGCCAGCCGATGCTCTCCGAGCCCGTCTGTATGAACGGACCCTTACTGGTGTTCCACTTAGCAGCTTGATGGCAAAGAACACACCAGTGACAACGACGCGGTCCAAATGACAGCCTAGCCAAATCTCTAACAGGCACCTTTCATCGGATCCGTTGAGCAAATATTCTGTGCTACTTTGACATAATGATTAGAGCAAACCATCTATTATATTGAGCTGGTAATATATTCTAATATAACGGTACACGTTGTCGTTAAGTCTACGATTTGGCACAATGACTGTTATTAGACTTTTCCTGTTTGTTAATGTTATACATTCAAAAATGGTTTGCTTGTTAAAAATTTAGTACTTAGTTTTTTTATTTTAAATGGCCAGTCGCTTTTCAGCCTCTGAGGCTGGCTTCTGCTTAACCGGACCATCCTGTGGATGCCTTGAATTTAAGGCCTCCAGCCAGGGCATAATACTTAAAAACTAAGCGACAACACGCTAAGGGCACCCCTTGCGGGGAACGGGCCTCGGCTTGCGGCTTATTTAGTGGCTGATTTATAACTACAGGCTCAACTTCGCGGGCTGGCTCGAGCAACGGTGAGGAGGGGGTCGTAAACAGGGACGTCGCGAAGGACCTCGACGGCGAGGCTGGAACGACGGTGGTCTGTATTTGTGCTTTCGCTTTAAGGTACTGGTTTTCCTACTGCTTTCCAGTATCAAGGTGATAGGGTCATCGGGAGTGACTAGAGTATGCCGTGGTCGGCGAATCCTACTGATACGCGATGGTTCGTATAGGGCGGCCGATGCGGTCAGGGGGTGGGGGGGGGGTTACGATGTCTAACAGCTGAGTCGAAGAAACACTTGGAAAGACGTTTCATGAACTGAAGGATGGTCGGAATTTTGAGATCTACGTGGAGGTCGTCATTACGGGCATACCAGGGGGCGCCCGTAATTTTATTATAGAATTTCAGCTGTAGTTGTAACATTTCAAACACACATTTCAAGAAGAAAAATGAAAGCTAGGGAATCTTTACAAAATTGCCATTCACCACTTAGAAAATGTTCTTTGAAATGGAGTGCATCAGTGCATCCACAGATTCCATTGATAAAAAAGAACCTTGCTCCATTATGTTTATTACATTGATTCCTATGGCAAGGAAGCATAACCACATAAAGTTTTGACGTGTCTAGAAGTTCATTAAAATTGAGTGATTGTTATTAATAGAACGAGTAGCCTTATCGTGAGACTTCAATCATGTCCCGAATTTATATCACTAACGTACAAAAAGTTATTAAAGGAAATTGAAACCGATTAACGTCATAAGCTTAACACGTAATTGAGCTATCAATCAGAGCTGTTGCAAAAAAATATGCATTGCTATGAGAACCTACGGATATTGGTGAAATCCTGTGATTAATTGCGTAGCTTCAAGGAAAATCATATCAGACATTTCAAAAGTGTTGCTGGTGAACTTTATGGATATCTTTCTCTTTATCGTGTGGTTATAGTGCCTAAACTGGTGTCAGAGATTTTATACCGCCTGTGGGCCTCTGACTTGGCTTTACATGCCGTCGAGAAATATCTCTCAGGCATGCTGGTTTCCTCACGATGTTATATTTATATTATCACATGTTGCCTTTAGTTGCCTTGATAATAATTTGCCAAAATCCAAATTGCGTATGACGGCCAAATATGGGTCTCTAATAAATACATAATTATATTTTAATAGAAGGCCAGTCTATGACTCATGTTAACTTATAGTCCAAGTTTCATTTTCCATAATATTTATTAGAATTGGAAACTAAATATGAATGTTAGCATACAATTTTAAGCTTATAAGTCTATATTTGGAGCTATGTATGGCTGTATAAGAAGTGCCATCGAAAATGCCAGTCGGCCTTCTTCGTTCGACAAAACCTTGCGGTACACCCACTATATTTTAATAGGGTTGCTACTTAAATAAAGATTGGCAATTGTTTCCACAAAGCATGAGATAAGGAGACTTTCACACGCATTTATTGTCATTTAAGTCCTAAAATCGAGGTGGTCCAAAGTATTCAAGATTTTATGTCGGTCTTGAATTTGTGTCAAGTAGGTAAATCGCAATTCGAATCTTTTAGTCTCTTTTTATGTTCTTTCAGTGGCAGTTGAGTGGCATACTTTTGATAAAAAATGTATATGTTACTTATTTAATTGTCAATCAATACTTTTGTTTAGTCCATAAATAAATACCCGATTAAATAAAGCTACTTATTGTTACGAGCTGGGTATAGGACAAATTAACACACTACCAAATAAACACTAAAAATCTTTAATTAACTTAAAACAGTTTAAAACACTTCACAAACACTTAAACTTAATCGCAATTACAGAATTTATCACTAATCACTTAGATATCGCACTATTCGTTCACTTCGATCGCTTCGTTTCGTAGCCAAAATCAGACTAACTAACTTCCGCTAACCCGTCGCCTATTTATACGGCCGACCCATGTTCGAGAAACTTCCACAACTTCCGTGAATGTCTAGGTAGTTCCTTAGGGGAAACCCATCCTTCGAGAAAGTTCTACAACCTTCCCGAACCTTCTAGATGGCTCTATAGTGGAACCAATCCTTCTAGAAGGTTCCAGAAAGGTCCAGAACTTTCTCGAACTTTCTAGACACTTCCATCGTGGAACATTCTAGACTCGACCGTAGTCCTAGAATGTTCTCGTAAAGCAGTCGGCGTAACACTGCCCCCTCCTTAGACATGCTCGTCCCGAGCATCGTTAGTCCCGTAGTATCGCGCTAAACGGTCTACATGTACAATCTTAGGCGAACCTCGTGGACCCTTCTGTATCCGGTAGGTGACATCGTTGATCCTGGTCACGACTCGGTATGGTCCATCCCATTTTGCTTGCAATTTCGGAGACTTCCCCTTGCTGCGCACTGGGTTATGCAGCCACACCAGTGAATTCTCGTCGAACCCTCTACTGTTTGCCTTCCGGTCATAACGGGTCTTCATCCTCTCAGACATTTGTTGGCCGGATTGTCTGATATGCTCATAAACATCGTTCAACTTGTTACGCAAGTCATTTGCATAATCTGTAACACTGCGTGGAGCATCAGGGGCAGTTCCAGTGATTAAATCTGCAGGCAACCGTAATTCCCTTCCAAAGTTCGCGAAGGCTGGTGTCACAGTCGTACTTTCGTGGACTGCACTACGGTAGGACAGAAGAAACGGCTGTATGTGCTTGTCCCAATCCCTTTGCCTGCTTTCCACAACTTTTGCCAAATATCTTTCCAACGTTTGGTTGAAACGTTCCACCATTCCATCAGATTGTGGGTGGTAAGAGGTGGTTCTGGTTTTGTGAGTACCCATCAATCGGCAAGTCTCCTGAAATACTTGTGATTCAAAATTCCTTCCTTGATCACTGTGAATTTCCAAGGGTACTCCAAAACGACAGAACACTTCCTGAACCAATTTATCTGCAACTGTTGTAGCTTCTTGGTTAGGAATGGCGAAGACTTCTGGCCACTTTGTAAAGTAATCCATGACAACCATGAAGTACTTGTTTCCACTTTCACTCTCTGGGAATGGTCCCGCAACGTCAAGTGCTATCCGTTCCCAGGGGGCTCCAACGTTGTACACTGTTAATGCACCTCTGCTGCGTGTTTGGGGTCCTTTCACAGCCGCACAAGTGGTACATTTGCGACACCAGTCCTCCACATCCTCTCGACAGTGGATCCAGTAAAACCGCTCTCGGATCTTCAGTAGAGTCCGTTTTACCCCCATATGTCCGCCTGAACATCCATCATGATATAGCCGTAGAACATCCGGTACTTTAGCTTTAGGGACAACCATCTGTAGATGACACCTGTCCCCTCGAGCGTTTTCCCATTTACGGCACAAGACTTCATCCTGGATAACCAAGCTGTCCCATTGTGCCCAATAACTCTTTGTGATGGAACTCATCGCTGCCACATCACTCCACTTGGGCTTAGGAGCACCAGCTGTGATCCACTCGAAAATCGGTTTGATGTCCAAGTCATTTTGCTGAGCTTGCTGTAGGGTTTCCTTCCATTCATCGCTGAGATCTGTTCTAAGCATCCTCACGGTTGCTACCTCCTTAGTCTCTTGCCTGACACAGTGCTTACAATCTTCAGGACAAGGTCTTCTTGACAAGGCGTCTGCGTTACCGTGAGTTCTCCCACTGCGATGTTCAGTTACGAAGTCAAACTCTTGCAGTAGCTCAATCCATCTCGCCACTTGTCCCTCCGAATTTTTGAACTGTAATAGCCACTTCAAGGCAGCATGGTCAGTTCGCAGCTGGAATTTCCGCCCCAGCAAATATTTACTGAAATGCTGCAATGTTTTTACTACGGCAAGCAGCTCCCGTCGAGTAACGCAGTAATTTCTTTCCGGTTTGGATAAAGATTTGCTGAAGTAAGCAATCACAACCTCCTGGTCTCCTTTCCGTTGAGACAGCACGCCCCCAATTCCAGTATTACTTGCATCTGTGTCAACTATGAAGTCATTTTCAGTGTCAGGATATCCCAAAATAGGTGTTTTGCACAGACGTTTCTTCAATTCCTGAAATGCGACGTCGCAGCTCTCGTCCCAACAGAATTGTCGCTTTTCCTCAGTGAGCTTGTGTAAAGGTTTCGCAATGTCGGCAAAATTCTTTACGAACCGTCGATAGTAGGAGCACAAACCCAAAAATGCTCTGACCTGTGTCTTGTCTTTCGGAACTGGCCAGTCCTTGACGGCGACTACTTTTTCCGGGTCTGTTTGAACACCTTCCCCCGAAACTATGTGTCCTAAGAAGTTCACTTGTTTCCGGAAAAACGAGCACTTCTTCGGACTTAACTTGAGATTTGCTGTTTGGATTTTCGACAGCACTCGGTTGAGGTTTTTAAGGTGGTCTTCAAATGTACGGCCCACGATGATTATGTCGTCTAGATAGACAAGACATGCGTCTCCAATCAATCCGGCGAGTACTTGCTCCATCAGCCTTTCAAATGTTGCAGGAGCATTGCACAATCCGAATGGCATAACTTTAAACTGCCATAACCCCTTTCCTGTTGAGAATGCAGTTTTCTCTTTGTCTTTGGGGTCTATTTCTACTTCCAATAGCCACTTTTCAAATCCAGCGTGGTAAACCACTTCATTCCAGTCAGCGTATCCAGTGTGTCATCGATCCTAGGCAGTGGATAGCTGTCCTTTTTCGTGACGTCGTTCAGTCGTCGATAATCCACACAAAAACGCATGCTGCCGTCCTTTTTCTTTACCAGGACTACAGGAGAACACCATGGACTGGATGAAGGCTCTATAACACCGTCCTTCACCATTCCATCAATCATGGTTTCCACTTCTCTTTCCCGTGCAACAGGCAGTCTTCTTGGTCGCTGACGGATGGGTAACTCGTTGCCTGTATTAATCTTGTGCTGAACCAGTCCAGTTCTCCCTATGTCAGCATCATTTGTAGAGAAAATGCCGGCGTACTGAAGTAACATTTTCATAGCCTTGTCCTTTTCTCCTTCAGATAAATCGCAGTTTTCCAAAAGCGTTGACACGTCAAATTTTGCACAACGAATTTTATTTCCGGTAGGCCGATCTTGTAATGGACGCATCCAAGCTACTTCTTCGCAAGTGCCGATCAAGGTGCCCTTCTTAATCACTTGCTCCTTGTCACTTGGATTTAGTATGCGTACTGCTGCGACGTTGGTGGCTTTTACCAGAGTTCGTGCCGTCTTCCATGGAAAGTCATTGTTCGCCCTTTCTATCAGAACACTTCGAACTTTGTGTCCAGAATACTGAGGTAGACGAATTGGCACGATCGTTTCTGATCTGCTAGGAAGAACAATCTTCTTCAAGCAGTACACCTTCCCTGATGGTGCACCTTCCATGAAGACTTCCTCTAAGCCACATTTCAGTACTCCCTGATCAACGTCGATCTCACAACGATGTTTCCGCATGAAGTCCAAACCCAGGATACAATCGTCCACTATGTCGGCCACGATGACATTGTGACAGTAAATTCTGTCACCCAATTTTAACTTCACTTGCTTCTTGCCTCGGACGGTTATGTGCTGACCGGTAGCTGTAAACAATTGCATACGGTCGTGGTTATTGAAGTAGTCTCCAAGAAACCGACTTGCTAGGTGAGAATTGACGACTGTGTGAGAAGCTCCAGTATCTAACGTCAGTTTGCATGGTATTCCGTTGACTTCGCCTTTGATGGTCAGGCTGTTCCCGTCATGAGCTTGTGAGATCAAGATCCTCGGGGCTCTTTCAATACCAGCCAGCACCCGCCCCCCAGTCCTGGCATTTACTCGTTTCCCTGCTGTGGCTGGGCAGTCACTTCAGCTACTCTCCCCTGCTGAGATTGATCTTCTCTCGGTGTGCTTCGCTTAGGACAGCTTGACCGAAGATGACCCCTTTCTCCACAGGTGTAACACCTAGGGCTGTACCCTTGCGGACGGTCGCGTACAGGTGACGCCACAACCACCCTGATGCGGTGTGTTCGGTGGTCCTGCCTCACTGCCTCTACTTCTAAGGCATGGGCCAAGGCGTCTCTCAACGTCTCATGATGCCCAAGTCTCACAGCAGCTCTAACTTCCAAGTCACGTATTCCGTCGACGAAAGCCTGTACCAGATTCCCATTGATAAGTGCAGGGACAGACTGGTATGCTTTGCGGACCAGCTTTTCAACTTCCAGGGCCCACTGCTGCAGATTCTCGGCACTGCGTTGAACGCGATCCTTCAACTTAGCTTGGAATACGTGCTCCAGGTGCGCATCGCCGTATCTGGACTCTAAAGCCTCCAGCAGCTGCTCGTAGGTCACATCCTTGCCGAGCGCCTCAAGGATGTTTAGGGCCTGGTCTCGGAGGCCCAAGGTGAGCGCGGTCATGGCTTGCGCTTTGGTCCAGCCATTCGCCTTCATAACGGCCTCAAATTGGATTTTATAGGCCGACCACGAAGATGTTCCGTCGAATGGAGGCACTTTAAACCCACGTGCTGAAGGTGCAGCAACCACGGAAACCACAGTCCCATCTCCAGCCTTAAGTTCGTCTAAGGCCTTCTTCACACCAGCAATCTGAACCTCGGCCTCCGAGATACGATTCTCATGCTGGTGGACATGTTCCTTCATCACCTTAAGATCTTTGCCAAAGGTTGCGTGAAGATCTTTTATCAGGAGCATCTGTTCTTCCTGGCGGCGGACCTGCTCCTCTTTATCTCGCTGTAACTGCTCCTCCAACCGGTGAACTTGCTCCTCTTGACGGCGAGCCTGCTCCTCTTGACGGCGAGCCTGCTCCTCCTTATCTCGTTGCAACTGATCTTGCAACTGGCGAGTCTGCTCCTCTTGACGGCGAGCCTGCTCCTCTTGACGGCGAGCCTGCTCCTCTTGACGGCGAGCCTGCTCCTCCTTATCTCGTTGCAACTGATCTTGCAACTGGCGAGCCTGCTCCTCTTGACGGCGAGCCTGGTCCTGCAGTAGTGCCATTAAAACAGTCAATTCTGGCGCCGCAGGTGCTGGAGAAACTCCGGTTGAGCCAGCGACTGGCTCCGACGTAGGCGGGCACCAGCCGGTGTCTGTGTCGGAGAATCTCCAAACCTCCTTTGGTCCATATCTTGCTGTCGATGACTTCTGGTGCGGACACCGTCTATATCGTCTTTTGGTAGAATTGGCATAATTTATCCTCACTTCTGACACCAATTGTTACGAGCTGGGTATAGGACAAATTAACACACTACCAAATAAACACTAAAAATCTTTAACTAACTTAAAACAGTTTAAAACACTTCACAAACACTTAAACTTAATCGCAATTACAGAATTTATCACTAATCACTTAGATATCGCACTATTCGTTCACTTCGATCGCTTCGTTTCGTAGCCAAAATCAGACTAACTAACTTCCGCTAACCCGTCGCCTATTTATACGGCCGACCCATGTTCGAGAAACTTCCACAACTTCCGTGAATGTCTAGGTAGTTCCTTAGGGGAAACCCATCCTTCGAGAAAGTTCTACAACCTTCCCGAACCTTCTAGATGGCTCTATAGTGGAACCAATCCTTCTAGAAGGTTCCAGAAAGGTCCAGAACTTTCTCGAACTTTCTAGACACTTCCATCGTGGAACATTCTAGACTCGACCGTAGTCCTAGAATGTTCTCGTAAAGCAGTCGGCGTAACATTATTATAGAATAATTAAAAACAAATATTTACAAAAAAAGGAGTAATTAAAATAAAATAAACTAAATAAACAACAGGACGCACCACATCACTGTCATCCTGAAACGTGCCCAGAAGACTGGCAGCATACTTTGAAAATCGAAAAGACCTCTTTCAAAATATTTAAAGTTAAAGAAAGATGAAAGTATATCTGGTTCTGCAGAAGGAATAAACACACCATTAAACGCTACAACGGATATACAAATAATTTACAGGCCAGCTATTGAAATGACGAAATTCATTGCCCTACTTTTATCGTCAATTTTAAATAATAGCTCCTCGATATGCATACATAATTTATAATCGCTTGATTGGCTCCCAACCTTAGGGCCGTTGCAACCTGTTAAGGTCTAATTGCTGCCTTTTATTCGTTCATAACCGTTAATTTGGCCACCATGTATACATGAAGAAACTGGGTTACTGAAATAACTCACGGAAACTAACTAACTTCTCGCTTTTGAGATTGATTTACGATTGATTTAAGTTTTTAGTTTTCTAAGGAGGTTTTTAGGAAAGTGAGGGAACAAGGCGAAGTTAACTGGTCGAGCTCGAGTCATACTGAAAGCACTGGTACTAACATAAATGGATATGTGGAGGAGGTAGAGGAAGGCCTTTGCCCAGCAGTAGGACAACGCAGGTAATTTACTTATTTAGAAGAATTTGAAATTGATTAGGAAGTAGAAGGGTTAATTACCACAGCGATATTGGGTAAGTCATATTCATGTCCACAAACTCGCAATGCGTCCTGAATCAAAACTAAAATATCTCCTGTGACATCTTCTCCACAGAAGCGGTGCTTGTGAAACTACAGGAGACTGAAGGATTCCCTGAAGTTTTAATCATAAACAGATCCATACCAAACAGAGCAACATCTTGTCTAAAGGGATAACTTCCAACTTCTAGAAAATACGCAGCAAAACCATCGCGCAGTTATCGTTGATTTAACACTTAACGTTGATTTTAGCTGCTTATATCTAATAACGACTATTAAGCCATTGGAATTCAACGGGAGAATTCCAAGAAAATCTAACGAATTTATTATCAAACGAGACACTTAAATTGTGGAGTGCAAGAACTGTACCTGTCTCGACACCAAAGCATTTAAATTCTCTGAAACAACTCAAGCTTCGAATATTAATTTTGAAGCGAAGTGGAACCGACGTTACCAACATTCTACCTGGCTATTAATTACTCAATTACCAAATCAAACGTCTGATGAAATGGTCAATAACTTAGTTTTAGACGCATTTCATTGAATCAGGGACTTGTGGTAACATTACACCGTGTCCCAGAGTTGCGTGGGCCGTCGCTCAAGCTGCATTATAGACGTACAAAATTCAGGGCATTCAGACAAATTCCTATAAACTCTTATCGTTGATCGAGTTTCGTATAAATATAATAAACATCGTTAACCTGGTACTTAGTTGCGTAAGACGTGAATATTAATGAGGTTGGTACAAAATATTGCAGTATTTGCAATATTTAAACTGTTTGCTAATATCCGTTTGAGGGCATTAAACGGCCGTTATGTATCTATTTCTTACGGTGCTCATGTTAGGTTATAATTATTGGTAATAAATTATTTGATAAAATAAATATAACGAGTTATATTATACTGTATTGCATATTCTACGACTAGTCACCGTGGGTAAACGCAGAAAAGAAAGTGAAATTACCTGTGCCCGCCCATCGATCAATTGTTATATATTTTTTTCTTCATTATAAACCTTTTCTATGTTAATTCGGGTCCTCCCCAAATAAGGCTTGATCTGTTTCTATAGGAAAAGTGCCTAAAGCCTTTGCTTTCGAAAGAAACACAAGAAATAAGGGTACTTGTTGCACCATCAGCACTCTACGATACTCAGTGACAAAGCAAAAACACAAAACAAGTGAAACAAATTATAACACCACCTCAAACAATTGACAGCCACCTAAATACAAACCTGAACACCTCATAAATGTATGACAATGATCTCATTACTCCCACACACATAAACAAGTTATTGTAACAGATTGCGATGGCCTACAACAAGAGTCCATAACTAAGCTGTGATTATGTAGTCATGCCGAAAACACGTCGCACTTCAAGTGTTCCTTAAAAGGTGCAATCTGCACTAGGCCGACGGAGTAAGGTCAATACCGCGCACCAAAAATGGCAAGGGCCATTTGTATGAATGACATTTGACAGAAACGCTGCTGTGGTAAGTCTTTGACTATCCGGAAGTATGGAAATAAGCTTCATAAGGTCGAATAGGTGGTAAATACCATTACCGACACAGAAATCGATGTTTAAAGTTGTAGTAAATAAATAGAACCAACTATGGATTTTATCTTTTGAAAACCCGCTCTTCGAAAAAGGTGGGAAGGAATAACTAACATAACAAAACAACTCTTTAGGAACAGTTACGACGACCTATCACAACAGCCAAAAAGTAGAACCAATTGCCGGTACCGGTGAGACAAGCACAGTCACTCGTTGCTTTTATAAGCAGCTAAGCTTATAAAAGCAACGAGTGACTGTGCTTGTCTTCTCTGAAATAATTTTCAGTCTCTGTAATTTCATTTAGTCAAAATTTGTCACCATTCTAGTTTTATTTTTGCCATTTATTGTTAAAAACACACAAATATCTATAAATATATTTATTTATGTATTATATTTATATTATACATGTATATTGTATATATACATATATGAAGTAGATAACTTTACTATTGTTATTTAATTTTTCTTGTGGATTACAACCAGTGACTACCCCCATTTTTATTTTTATTCCATAATCTCCATCCAAAGTTTGTCTGGAAGATATCGCTATAAGCGATAAGACCGCCGTTGTAACCATAAAAATAGCAGTTTTGTAAACCTGCTATGTTTGATTTTTGGTGGACAATAAAGTTTTATTGTATTCTATTCTATTCTAACCACTTAAATCCTCTGCATTAAATGTGCATCAACGGTCTAGCACATTCCAAATAGTCTGAAATCTGTCTGTTGACATATTACTTAACACCTAATATTCTGTTCGATAGCTGTTCAATGTCACAGCGTAAACAAAGCACGCAAAAGATAAAACGTAGTCTGATGCGCGTGGGCAGGCTTTGTGTGCAAATTGGGAACAACTTGTGGCAGAAAAATATTATAAACGTTAGTCACTCCAACCGGTAGTTCTACTAAATTATCATACATGCTTCATTTGTGTGATATTTTGAAAAACAATACTATGAATGTTGTGATATTTTAGCTGGGTGCTAAATCTATTCAACCATAATAGATGTGTGGAGTTAGGCGCCTGTTCTACAAACCAAATACAAATACATATTCTAATGCAAATACTTTACAAGCATATTCAAAATCTGAATCTCAGTGTGAAAATTAGAGACCACCCTAGAGCTATGAACGCCACTATTACTAAAAAATAAGCTTAGAGCTAGCTCGTTAGTAACAGGAAACTTGAATGCACAGTTCTTATTAGGGTTAAGTACCCAAAGGGTCAAACGGGGCCCTATACTGAGACTTCGCTGTCCGTTCGTCCGTCCGTCCGTCCGTCTGTCTCCAGGCTGTATCTCAGGAACCGTGACAGTTAGCCAGTTGAAATTTCCACAGATTATCTATTTCAGTTGCCGCTATAACAACAAATACTAAAAACAGAATAAAATAAATATTTAAGGGGGGCTTCCATGAGATGTCAGCAAACCGGAAGGGGTCCGAGAGGGGCGACGCCTGCCAGGGCTGCGGGACTGTTCGAAAGAGATACCGTGGCCCTGGAACACAAAAGGCTAAGAGGGAACATGGATGGGTTTTAGTCAGTACAAGTCTGGCACTCCCTCCCGCTCCGCCCAGAGCGATGCTCACGAATACTACCTACTACGAGTATCATCATTACCATCTGGCTGTTATCATCATTCAGATGCTGTCAGCACCTCTCTTCCTCTCCTACTCTACTAATCGTCATCTCAGTAGTCAGTCCCTTTCTAACCATCTGATCTTTACTCTCATATTACAACCTGATAATAAAGTCATATCTCCACTCGACACGTCTACAAATTCTCCACTGTTCACACATGAGTCTATTTATCCGCGTACTTACGACCGCGTGAAGTGGCAACATAACGTAATTACATAAACAGCGTGGGACACGACGGGTGCTATCTTCACAATTATGTGCGTATTATTGTTCTCTTCGGCACTCCCACATTGCCAAGTTTATGGCCGAAAGTTTATGACGTGGTACTGCAATGTTATGCAGAAGGTTAAGCGTTCTAGATGGGTTTTTAGGTTTTTTTTTTTAAATAATACCTTGCCCCTCACTAGGAAAAACTCACATACACAAACAGACCCGGACTAATTAAACTGTAGTCCATACAAATATTTTATTTTCCGTGTGGGACCATCAACATGCACCGCAGCAGGCAATCCCTCAGCCACTACGCCAACCTTGCCGTCGAAAGGTGAGGTGAGGTTCTTAGCTCACGCACAATAGGGGTGGGACACCAAAGGGTGGCTTTGGTGACGGTCAGTTTAGATAGTCGCAAGTGGAACTTCATGCCGTGGCAGCTAGTCAGCTGATTGCTTGCTTCTTAAAAGAGTCCTTTGAGTCCGAGATATGACCGGAGACTGGCTCGTACCATCCTGGTAGAGGCAAAGAATGGGGCTAATAGAATTGAATAGTAAGTACCATCTACACGATGCTCACAGTACGCCGGGCGAATGTTTACTGCCGAGATTATGAATCTTTTCTGGATTGTGTTTAGTTGGACGTTGGTCGAAGGTCGATGGAACAACGCCGCGTGCAAGCATTTGCTTCCGTTCTACTTGTGTTCAAAGAGCCTCATCGCATGTTGCGATGAGTAGAACTTCTTATACTGCGCTTATGCTAAACAACATTAGCCAGCTAATTATTACAGATTTCGAGAAGTTGTTATATGTACAAATTAATGAACCAGTGATACTCAATTAGGTTCTCCGTTACTTTACAAGCATTGTTCTTCAACTGATGTATATCTATTTACAATAGGTACATTAAACTTCACTTAACAACACCTACGCATCTCCTAAACTTAGGTATACTCGACGAAAGCTTGTCCTATTTCATTAAAAACAAAATAAGAAATATCACGCACGAAGCTAAAACGTGTATCCGCAAAAACACAGTAAATGATCTCGTCGGAAGATGTTCAAAAGCTCGCAGCCTCTTGACTCTGTCATACTTGTACAATGTCAAATACCTCATGATCGCTACTTGCGCGTAATCAGTGGCTTTTAATCGGAGCGTGTGGCCCGTGATGGCCCATCATGGCCATCATGCAGGCGACAGCTGTATCAGATCGTCTGCAAACAAAGCGTTCGTCCTCGTGTAAGGTCGTTACTACTGACAGACCATACGTCTTCTCACTGTATTGTCGTTTTTGCAAATGGCAAAGAAAATAATCAATTTGCTTAACAAATGATGAAGTGTAAAACAAATGTTTTGTTGACGTTGTTGTTTGTAGCAGTTGGAAAAAATGCTGGTGAAAAACACTTGATTCATTTAAACACTGTTGTAAGCTTCCACGGTTTGTAACTACACTTACACTGTCACTTACGGGGTATCTTCCGTGATTATCATTATGTATTAATATCAGGAGCTCACATAGGTGTCGAATCATTTAGATCTAGTGGTAGTATAATTCGTGGTATAATTATAAAAACATATACTGTAACTCTGAATTCTTAAACTGCTTATCACGTGGAAATTTGCACCACGTGAGTTCTGTCTGCATCATTACACTACTTGTACAACAAACTCGCGGGAAATGGATCCGTTTAAGTAAGATAGGATTCCCGTGGCAACCTCGTGTCTAATACTTCATCAAATAAGCTCGTACCATCTTCGACTTTGTCTCTGTCATCTGTGACCTAGACTAGAGTCAAGAGCAAACCCATCACAAATAAAAATAAAAAATGCTAGTGAATATATGCCCTCTACGTAAGCAAAGAGCAAAATCTACCTTTGTCATTACTAAATTAGTTGGTAGAGAAAGCTACTACCTACCTTCTGCCTACTTTAGGAAGTTGTCTCTTTACTAAAACTCCACGATCAAGACAGCTAAAGAAGTAAAGTTGGCAGGACACTAAAAGGACTTTACTGTGATCGTTACGGTCGTTACGTCACCGAGGCATGTAAGTACTACTTAGGTACGCAGTAAAGCTCGACAAGGAAATGTTGGCACAGACACTAAATGGGTAATAGTGATTCCTTTTAGGACTGCCGACGTTTAATCTTTTGCGTTAACCGGACGTTATGGTTGACCAAGGCAGTATAAAACGTACTCAATCTTAATAAATCACTTTGTTTTTTTTTCTATTTTTGTGTTGATTTTTTTATAATCTTTAATCACGTCGTTTGTGTAGTGTTAATAGGTAGGCAGCTTTAATTCAAGACCTCGCTTATAAGATGTGAGTCACTACCTTTAAATAGAGAAAAAAAAATGATATGATAAAATAATAAATGAGCACGAGCATGTCATGGTTTACCTGTCAATATTCATTCCAACTTTGTTTTTTTTTTTTTTAAACGTTGCCCCACACTAACAATTTCTCCTGTATCGTGGGTGCGTTTGCAACATTTAAAATCACATACACAAACAGCCAGACCCGAAACCACTATCTGTGCAACTGTATGTGCCGCTGCCCTTTCGTGAAGTATGAAGCCTATGTAATATTATCTCAGCCATTGTAGTCGAATAGGTAAACGTAATTTTGAATTTATTTTTAGCAACTAGTTTTTGAAAGTTACCAAGCTTAGGATAATGCCATCTACTGGACGATGTAGTTTTAACTCCTCAATAATAGATGGCGCTTCTGCAAACTTAAGTGATTTAGCTATCTGTCAAGAGGTGGCGCCACCAACATTATTTTACATCCTTTTTGTTGTGAAATCTGTAGTATACCTTTCATCGACCATTTACGCTGTTTGGTTTGTAGGAACCTAAACCTTAGACCTTATAAACCGCATCGCTTGGAAATCTGGTTTTGAAATACTGCAATTTTATGATGATAAATAGGACGGACAAAAGCATTTATTGGTACCTATTGGTATTTTTTTATTGGTACCTATTGTATATATATAATTATATTTTATTACTCTCTTATTTTCCCACTGGGTGGATGTGGAAGTGGTAGGTAAGGTAATTATAATTGGGTACACCTCTGCCTAACCCTTCAGGCATGACAGGCGTGATGTTATGTTATTTTCCCACTGGAGAAGTATTAGGTCCCTACCTAGCACAAAGATCGGTGTTCATCTTCATTATGATGGTTAGAATGATATTATCTACTGCTGCGATTTTAATCACCGCAATTAGCCTTTACAAAAGTCTCATAAAACTTTATGCTTATAATCAATTAACTACTTACACAACTAATGATAACTTGTAGTAAAATAAGATTGCATGTAGCGATGATGAGGATGTTGAAATGGATGAACGGAGCTGAAGAATGGATAAGGTAAGAAATTAGTTCGATAGAGGAAATGGCAACAGTGACAGGATGTTTTATAGGAAATTGTTTTTATAGGTGTGCATGTTTGTGATAAACTGATAAGTGATAGGAGATCAAAAGTAAAAGGAGGTTGGATTTTGTTGTGTGAAGGATGTTTGGAAAATGCAGTCTGCATTTTGGCGAAAAAGGAAGAGCGTGAATCAGCGCCAATGCCGTGTTAAGTAGGTAGCTACTTAGCTTACGACAGGTAGAAGAAGAAAACAATTCATGATTACTCGGCATATTTTGCTATGACTTTTACTACTATTACTAAATAGAATATATTTAGTCAATTGTCACAGGTGGATTGATCCTCAGGTTATGGCGCGCTAGCCTTGTTTGGTATGTGAATGGGTCCACCTATTACATATCGAGTTTCCTCCGTACCTCGGATAGCACGTTAAGCCGATGCTCCCGGTGGTCAGAGGCCTGAAAGTCTGACAACCAGTCTTACCAAGGGCTATAGTATCCCAATAGTTATCCAGTACCTACTAACTGGGTTGTGGAGGTCAGATAGTCAGTCGCTATATGTAAAATACTGGAATTCAGCTGCATCCGGTAGGTAAGACTGGAAGCCGACCCTAATATAGTTGGGAAAAGGCTAGGGAGATGATGATAAATCGTAGATAGGTGGTTCACAAAATATTACTAAAGCATTGTTCTTTCACAATCATCATTTCAGCCGAAAGACGTCCACTGCTGGACAAGGGCTCCCCCAAGTGTCGCATTGAGCACGGGACCGTACGACTAGCATCCAGCGGATTCCCGCAACCTTCACCGATCGTTATCGATCCATTGTTGTTTAGTTCAAAATATAGGGTGTATTATCTTTTAAAATGAAAGTTAGCGAGCACATTCGGAAAAAGCTAGCAGTATCGTCTCAACGTTGATATTTTCCTCATTGTTTGTCCTTTTATTTTATAATTTATATATTGATATATATATATATATATATATATATATATATAGTTTTTTTTTATATAAATTTATAGTATTTTATATTTTAGTATGTCTTATTAATTATTTCTTTTTTTTACAGTTAGACACCTACCACTGTTTGTCTCTGCATCACCCAAAGGTTGACTGGTAGAAAATGCCTATGGCATTGAGTCCGCTCTGTACATTGTACTTGAAGGTTAAATAAATAAATAAATAGGGTACCAATATCCATATAAGCTGAGTAACATTTTGAGAGACGCTTAAACGTCGAGAAACCTCTGTCTGGTTAAGTAACCGTAATTCATTACGTGACCTTAATCAGGAAACAGGATTTATGAATTAACCCCATAGTAGGTAAAAAGTTAACTCGTAGCAGCCGCTTATAATTATAGTTATGACCCGGAACTAGGGTTGTAACATTCGTAATTTATTATCAGCGCATGTTGTGCTAAATAATGGTGAAAGTAACACCAACATTCACATGTCTGAGCATTGGAGCTTAGTAAATGGTAGGAGAAACGTACCGAGTCAACCTATGTAGTGAGTGACCTAGCGCTAGCAACTAAATACCTATATAGAAGGAAAACGCGTACTTCCTATATAATCGAGGAATAAGGTTTAATGTGACGATGCAGATTTGATTACGGGTGGTAGGGATTTTGTTTTGATAGAGGTTATAAACCAAATTAATGGTTATATAATTGGTGGTATATTGTGAACCCCACTGCACGGCTAATCATGGCTTCTTTTGTTACGGAAAACGCAGGCGCAGTGAAGAAGCCTACAAAGACAGCCTGAGGAACCTAAACAATCACGGTAGTAATTCTCCAACATGAAAACCCTAGGTTTCAAAACAGCATCTCTAAAATAAAAACTAAAATATTGCAACAGTTTATTATTCGCCAACTGAATTCGAAAATTAGGTTTCTATTTGGGCCACTTTTATCCGGCAGTGACACCTCCGACCGAGCACGGGCCTCGGTAAATGTGACCGCAGGTTTGGTCGGGGCTTAAAGTTATGCAAGCCACGAACGAGCGCAAAATGCCGTCGAAATAAATGCAAGCTTTACAGGAGAAGCAACCGAAAGCTTAGTTTTTTTTTATGTCTACAAAGACAAATACACTTCTTTTTTTTACAGATTCGGAAAAATGCAAGCATGGGTTTTGCCTTTGAGTGGCTTGATTACCTGAGTAATCTTTTGTTCGTTTTCAGTTCTAGGTATTTACAGTACGTGCTTATTACGGCGCGCGCTAATTGTTTAGTGTCGTTGTGTTAATTACATAATATTTAATTTTAAAATAATAAAATACCAGTAAAGGTCGCGCGGAAACCGACATGTCCTAGAACAAAACATGCAAACATATGTAGTATATGCCAACAGTATTATAATCTGCTTCAGTGTTTTATTTTTCAACCTATCCTTAAAAGTCCCACAGCAGGTTATTTGATTACATTTTGATATCTTGAACACAGCACCTTCACTTCACATCATCAAAACTCAATATAATGTTCGTCTCTGCGGTAGTTGAATAAAATGTCAAACTAAAGTTGTAAAATAAACACTTTTCCGTACATCGGATATTCAACGCGCAGTTGAGTGCATTTTGTTTATCCCGCTGACATACGAGTATTATTGAACGAAGAAAGTTGGTTAAATCAGCTGTAGATAAACATTGAAAGAGGTACTTATTTAACAGTTTAGTATTTATTAACAAAAAAAAACAAATGCATTTTATAGGAATGACAATACTTGAATATAAGTACCTAAGTATTTTACAAGGTATTTCGTAAATTAAAACAACAATAGCTTGTACTAGCAGCAATTAAACATCAAATCTTTTCTCATTTACTTTCTCTTGCCAGCCAAAGCGTTCATTTTCTTGTAAGCCAGGACTGCAAGGGCGACGTTTACGATGTAGGTCGATATACAGACCACGCAGATGTCGTTTAGAACAAAGGCCAGGAGGTATGCCAGATAGAAACACATCGGTATCGAAGTAGAAGCGATCAGAAATAGCATACGGCCCACCAGCACTTGGTCGAATGTGGCTGAAACAAACAAGGATTGGTTGTTAACCTACCGTTATCTTGGCTCGAAGATGAAAGTCGTGAGAAATACATCAAGGTAATAGCTTGTTGGGAGTCTCGGTGTACAAATACAGAAATCTAATAATATTTGAATTGAAAATTGAAAATACTTAGTTGCCTGGTTCAATTTTTGTTTTCAAAACCATTCTAGAATTAAGAGATCTAATTGTGAATCGGGGATTTTGATACCTATTCCATTTTATAAATGCATTTGTGGTATGGTATCCATTCGGGATAATCCCTTAGCCTTACGAATCCCGAGTCATGAACTCATGACTCTCATGAAGCAATTGAATATCTATTGTTCTTGACCCGAATTCGATTCCTTTGTTTGATAGAAGGGCGTTCATACAAGTACAAACTATTAACTATTTATTCTGTGCTATTACGATCTTACCACAGAATAAATAGTAAAAGTAATCTTAGCGACATCGAGAAACGTAAGAAAATAAATTAAGACTATACAATTGTTTTTTTTTATCAATATAACAATAAACACAGTTCCTAAAAGTTAGAAAATCTTAGAGACTAGTTTCTAAAGCTCTAACGTCATAATTGAATGGGTCATAAAATCAAATCAAGCTTAGAGCAATAACAATGACAGATTATGAGCACTCAACACAACAAAAGAGATCAAACAAAGCGGCTGTGGCTTATTTCAATATCAGACTGAAATAACACAATGCCCACTACAATTCCGAGCATTTACGAGCGTGTTTCACGGAATTAACATTTTAGCGAAGCAATAAAAGCTCACGCAAACCCTCTAAATATTCAAATAGAGAAACATTTTATTGTTATAGACTGTAATGCTATTGGGAATATTAAATAACTCAAATTCGACTTTCTTATTCGCCTCATTGAGCATATTTTAACAAATTCAGATTGACCCTGATTAAACACAAACGTTAATTAAGTTGCGTATAACTTTCGGTTATCGCACCACTAATAACTATGATAAAATGGAACTAACTGGCTCAAATTGGTGCGAGTATATTTTCCCTAAACGTGTAAATCATATTGGCACGTAACTCGTAACATTTCGCACTTCCCAGGAGTGTGTACCAATGTTAGCCTATTACGATAACAGTTATTCACAGCTCGTGAGCTACCAAATAAGCTTAGAGTGAGCACAAGCGCGGAGTTCCGCAATATTTTTCTCGTGATAAAGTCACGAAGTCGGCAAGGCAACCACGAACCGCGTTGATTTGCGAACTGCACGCCGACCGACCGACGCCGACGGTGCATCCTAATGCTATGTCGATTATTGGCATCGCGATTTTAATTACTTCTAGCCAACTGTGGAAGCAGTTTTTTATGCAACTTTTACGACTAACAGCCGACTCGCAACTTTATAAACAGTTTTATAAAGACATCTTTATTGATTTAATTGATTGATATCTTTGTTTCAGTATAAATTACAGTTTTACTGGCGATTCCATCTGAACATCATTAAAGTTGATAGCGTTTAATTTTTTATTTTATTTTTGTATGTTCACCGATTTCTCTGCCAATTGTGGACCGATTTTCAAAATTGTTTTTTTATTCGATAGCCTATACTCCTGAGGTGGTCCCGTTGACACATTTCAGAATCTGATCATGGAATCCCAGGGAAATCGAGGGCAACTCACAAATGTAATAGGCACATTCAATGCTTTTCACATACTTTCTAACGGGATTCAGATTTTGGTGCCTGGTAATTATCATCTCATGTTGCTGAGCTGATGATGGAAGGTAAATAAGTCAGGATCTGATGATGGGATCCAGGGCAACACTGAAATTTTGTAGGCATTGTTTGTACCAGTATACTTCCCATGTGATCCCATGGTCATCAGGTCAGAATTTGATGATGTGATCCTGGATAAATCGAGGGATCTCTCCAAAATTTATAAGTAGGTACCCATAATTTTTATGCTTCATCATCATCAGCCTATAATGTTCCCACTGCTGGGACACAGGCCTCCTCTCAATGAGAGGGAGCGGGCTTTAATCCTCCACGCGGGCCCAGAGCGGGTTGGTTTTTATGCTTGGTAATCATTATTTAATGTTGCTGAGCTGATGATGAAATGTATAGGTACTTAAGTCAGATCTGATGATAATCCCAAGAAAATCAAGAACAAGAGGAATTTATCAATTCGTCTGAATGTTTTGTGTGTATATTCAGCGATATCTTTGCCAATTGTGAACCCATTTTGAGGTTTATTTTTTATTTTTTGGAAGAATATTATAATAGACCGCTTAGGTCCCGTTTAAATTTGACGAAGATGCTGATCTACGCAGATATACAATGGAAGTCTTTTATAATAGATGGCAAATCTGTCGTGATGGCTACAATCGCTTTGATGTTTATTGTTTACAAAATATCAAAACAAAATATCACGCCTGTATGCTCTGAGTGGGGTACGCAGATGTAGTACAGTACACTAACATTTCGATACTTATGTATGTTAAATTCCATTTGATTGGGGAAAAGCCTAAAC
Source organism: Cerastis leucographa (assembly GCA_963082945.1). Taxonomy (NCBI): domain Eukaryota; kingdom Metazoa; phylum Arthropoda; class Insecta; order Lepidoptera; family Noctuidae; genus Cerastis; species Cerastis leucographa. The sequence continues at coordinate 10,294,807 of OY720361.1, forward strand.
CATGACATGTATTGTTCATCATCATCATCATCATCAGCCTGTATTCGTCCACTGCTGGACATAGGCCTCTCCCATGACACGCCACTGAGCACGATCCTCGGCCACTCTCATCCAGCTCTTGCCAGCTGCCTTGCAAAGATCATCGCTCCACCGAGTCTGAGGACGTCCTACGCTACGTTTACCGATCCGTGGTCTCCACATGTATTGTTATCAAGGTATAATAAATAAAACTTTTTTGCAAAAAAATAAAACCTACTTCAAAAACACAAAAAAAAACAACCAATGAAACAGAAATCACCGACTTTTGAAGCTAAAAGTTATTTTCCACTATTTGTATTTTTAAAGTCGGTTTAATTTTTTTTATTGACTTCGGTCAGATCTGAATAAAAACGACTGCATTAATGTACTTTAGATATCACACACAGATGTTTAAAAGAGTGGGTTAACGTCGTTAAGTTTACTACAGTTTTATTGGAAAATACTGCGAAACAAAAATAGGGTCGGATAGCTCTATAAACAACTTTATTAAGTTTTTTATACGTACTTAAAAATATCAAGAGGCAGTAGAACATTATTCCGTAAACGGGATTCGGTATCCTCAGGGACGAGTCTTTCGGTATAAATCCAAAACCTTTTGAGTACCTGGAAATAAATAGATACATACACGTTAAATAACGCAATAAAACTTTATCTATACAATAGAACGTCGAACTGCAATTCTATATTGTAATTGTTAATGTAACTACACATTATTGTATCTAGTATGTAACCTTCAAAACTTAATACCTAACGAATTTTTCCTTGTTACTAAATATTTCCCTGTGATAAGCAACGGGCCAAAATTACCACTATGTTGCGCCCTGACATGATGACACCGCGGCACCGCCAGCGACGTGGCAGACCTCGTAGAATATGGCGGGGAGAACTGGACAAAACCAACAACCAATTCTGACCTATACAACCTGTTTTTTTTATATCCCATAACTCTAGGATATGATTGAGACCATATCAAAGAATCAACTGGCATATGAGCTTTAAATATGAATTATTGGTTTGAATAAAAAGAATTACTCGTATTTATCAACGAAATTAGGTACTACTATTATACTACACTACTGCGAAGTTTGGCAACCTCGCAAAAGTAAAAATTCGTCATACTGGTGAAAATGTTTGACCTAAGTAAATTATGATTGATGATATCTCCGAAACTATGCATTTTTGGACCACCTATGCTAGCAGTTTTAGTATTATTTTTACCTACAGAATATAACCCTAGAGTTATGGGATATCAAAAAAAGAGGTTGTATATTATAGGATTTATTTCAACTTACTCCGAAGAAAGAACCCGTGAGCAGCTAGCATACTCCGAGATATCACATAGTGCTGAATACCCTGGTCGTGCTTCTACCGCCATCTCCACGTACAACGCGTAGGTGGACAGCAGGATGCCTAGAATGCAGCCCAGCACTATGACACGATCCAGGCGTTTCGGCTCCATGATTAACTGGAAAATTAAAAAAAACGACATAAGTATATGGTGAACTTTGGAAGAGACTAGACTTGACTAGAGTGAATTGAAATTGGTTAAAGGAATCAAGGGTTCGATTTAGAGGAAAACTGTTATTCTTTTTTTTTTTATAAAACTCTAGAAATAGTAGCTAATACCACCCTGTTCTGCTTCACTAGGCGATAATGCTGATATAAAATACTGCAAATAAAATATTTTTACTGGACTCAAGCAAGAGCTTGAGTGCTTAACATTCGATAACCACTGCTTTTTAAACTCGCGACTTTATTGCTACATCAGTTGTGGCACCTTTGATTGGTTTTCCTTCCTACCATTAGTGCAGCAAACCTTATTATATACTTAGATACCTACATAAAACGAATAGTAGACATGTGTCAAATTGTGCATACTTTATTTCCACTAAAAATCCTACGCTCAACTTTTTATTCAAGGTATGGCAACACGCACAGGTCTTGCCAACTCTATGCGTATTCAGTCAGCAAGACCTTTCTCTCGGGCCCCTCCGAATGTCAAGCAAAGGGTCACTATACACATTGATAGCCCCCAACGAGCTACATTTTTTAGGGGTCTGTGACTTTTAACTCAATTACAATAATAATTGCGTTCTTGTTATGTCGAAAATTCAGTGAAAACTGGAAAGAGCGTAGGTACATAACGAGAATTAAATTCTATATAGCTACGAACGTATCCGATTAACATCTGTCCATCAAGCTTTTGTTTGTGGTTATTTACTTCGAGACAAAGCTTATTTAAAAAGGTCAGAAGCGAAGGTCATTCGTATGGTCATGCCATACGAGAAACTTAGTTCAATGTGAATATCTATAAATAAATATTACATAACTACGTCTAAGATCACATATTCACAGCTCAAATTGCAAAAATCTCGACATTCATACATATACTTGATAAATAAATACAGTGATAAAATAATACGAAATGTAGTTCCAATTTATTTGAATTTTGATGATTTAATATTAATTCTTGAATCATTCATGTGTATTTAAAATGCGAATAAACACTGTGAGAATAATTTATTCGTTATTGATAAAAGTTCTCCTATTTTATTTAACCTTCATTCATATTCATAATTATTGAATTTCAACTTTTGCACGTAGACATTTTACGTTATTTTATTAATTTAGTCGTCTGAATGAGTCATAAATATATATATATATATATATATATATAAATTAAATAAATAAATTAAATATATAATAATTAAGTAGCAATGAATTTATTAATTGTGATACAAAAACAATAATAAGCCTAGTTTTGTAAAATAAATCAACAAAGTTACTAAAATAATAAGAACGATTCAAATTTTACCCAAATCCATTCACACGTTCTTTAGCGATGTACTTAAATCAATTTTATTTGAAAAGGGGACGCCGAAAGCTCTACACAGCAACAACGGTTTAAAAAAAGTAAAAAAAAGCTCCGCCGTTTAGTCCTAGGTCTGTTTCGCCACCCCTTCGTGTACACACGGCATTATAGCCGTACGGTACAGAAATTAAAAAGAAAATAAACAATGCAGGCCCGGCGGAGGTCTAACCTTTTATTAGCATTAAACCAATAAAGCAAACACTAATCGTGTTAGCACTCGAAAAGCTGGCCACAAAATGTTCTTAAAATAATAATGAAACATTTACGTCAACTTTCGCACTGAAGGTAACTAAAAAACCCGTTTTTAATAACACTATATTGTTTTATAGTACGATAGGTGTCATTATGTAATTATCAACATCGTTTTATTAAGCTGGCATTCACGAACCGACAGCTGGACAGCAGGTTGAAGGTGCACAATTATTAACACAAAACGTTTATTAATCAATAACAACATACCTTAGCTGCACAAACCGATAAGACTCACGAAATCAATGTCCAAGTCACGCAACGAATAGATAATTCTGTTCTTAATAAAACATTAATATTAATTTATGTTTGAGTAAATACTGTCATATCAACAGCAATCTTAATCACGTTTTTATATATATAACACACGATTGATTGATAACACACGAGTTTCGTTCATATTATCTCAAGCTCAACTGGATCTATAACACCCGTTTTCTTATGATTAAGTAGGTATTGTATACATGTATGTAAGTTTATTCACACGCTCCAAAGATATTATGAACTTTAGCCGATGCAAACTGGTTACAAAGATGTTGTTTCATGATGATTAATATTAAATTTGACTTAAAAAAAAATGCCTACGTCAAACTTTATTTATGTGCTCCTACACAAAATAATATGATTTTTGTGTTTGCCTTCGATAAATACGTAGTTTACGTACTAGTTATGTTCCTGGTTAACAATAAGCTAGTTACCTTTTCCAGTGGGTGATGTAAATGTGAACTCCTCATCATACTTGATTACTATGATTCTGATGGGTCATATTATGCTGCTTTGTCATTCAGTAGAGGGATGTGGCCAAACGAATAGTTAATGAATTAATATTCCACCTTTATAAGCAACCAATATTTAAAGCCATTTAAAAACTACTAAAGTTACCTCTGACGCAGCAAAATGCGAAAATGTAAAAAAAACGTGAAGGATAATCTATATAGATGATTACAGTAAATTACAGGATCAGTTTCATTTTAAGTAGTTCTTTATATTTATGAGCACTTACATAGCTATACCGTCACGCATAGGCAGATGCATAATAAGTACCGTTCACATTCCGTCGATGACCGTCATCGGCATACGGTTTTGTCCCATACTTAGCGTGAAGGAGCAAATTAATATGGCTTAATAAAATCAAAACAAAAGTATGGTTTCATGGGACTCGGACTGAGGGAAATTAGAATGAAAAGCCTTGGCAAAAGGCCGGACCTTCGAAAATAAAATCTGGAGATGCTTTCTTTATTCAGCAATCAAATAACTGTTATGATTTTTTTACAAATCCACTTAAGTTGCAAGGTCCGGACACAAGGCAAAGCCGGACAGCTTTAGACGGACCTTATTTATGATAGACCTAACAGTAGTTCTATCAGCGGTGGAAAAGTTAAAAATGTAAATTAACATGAGCTACCGTATAAATATCGATCTATTGAAAGTCGTTGTAAAATACTAAATGAAAGGGCTTTGGAAGCGATTGTCTATGCTCTCTGGTCACCTGATTTCTATATCTTAGTTAGAGCAGCAAGCAGAGTCAATTTGTTTAATAAGTATAAGCATGGGTTTTTTAATGGCTAATGTTTAACATAACACCAGATAAAGTAAATATAACCTTAAAAAAAAAAACATTTTTATACTGCCTAAAATAGTAAATGATCACCAGAAATAGTAAATGATCACCAGAATTAAAAACCTGAAAATCACAGCTCCGAACTAAGGCGTAGTCGACGGAGCCCCGCTACGCGGCGGGCTCCTATTTCTCTCTGCAGGGTTTAAAGTAACCTAACACGAAGGGGATGTCGGGGTCTTAGTTCGCTCGCTCACTAGACCCCGCCATCCCCTTCGAACCTAACCTGTCCGAGTCGGGGTGCCCAATATCCCGAGCTCGCTTTGCTCGCACTTGCTTCCTAAGTTCTTCTTGCCACAAAATTTGGTGATCATTTACTATATTTGGTCTTTGAATACAATTTTTATGGTGTTTAGTATTTTTTTTTTTTTGGTAACGTAGCTTAGTATCTCAAAGTATTTTTTGGTGCTCATTATATTTAATCCCTTTTTTAATTCATTTTTAATCTTAAAAAATATTCAGGGTCGAAATAAAACTAGGCATAGAAAAACTAATAATTTTAATTTATTATAATAGTAAAAGAAAAAAAAAAGAAAATGAAATCAAAATGTTGATTAATTAAAAGTAAGTACTACACGTTATTTTATACAAGGGAGACCGACGCGAAAACGCTTACCACGTACTCAGTACGTCATGCTGAAAATTTTCTTGGGTTATTAAAAAAAAAACCACTGTTTCCTGCAAAAGTGCAATACCTACAAGGTCAAATGTACATTGGGGACCGCAGATATTTTTTTTAATTTCTTGTGGGGTCGTTCAGAATGATGTACTGAGTATGGACGTGGTAAGAGTTTTCGCGAAGGTTTCCTTTACACCCCGTATAAAATATAGAAAAGCTGTGTTAGTGGATTTTTCAATATTTTTTTTTGTATCTCTTGAATTTGTTCTCGAAGTTCAACCATAAAATTTCCAAATATCGTATCTATTCAAAACGCCAAGCCGATATCTATCGATGTCATTTAAATTACTCAGTTCAGTGGGCAGCATAAACAACATCTCCCGCCGCTTTATTATTGGAATAAAATAATAAATGGTTAAAAATTTATTCCACCTCTGGATCTCATTAACATTGCATAAAAATCCTAGATAATATATGTAATTATAGGTTCTTTTTTAATAGGTAAAAAATTCAATCATATAATACAATCATACCTACATAAAAATGATTGACGGTAAAATGGTGTTGCATTGAGGCCAGGGCCAGAGGGCCTAACGGTCGGTGTCGTCATGAATGTCGGTCCTAATGGGTAAAAAATCACTTGTTCTCCCCGTTATTAGAATCATTTTTTTCGTTCTGGACCTGGGAACCTTCTCGTTACGGAAATATTCGAGGTCAAAGATCCAACTTTTTCCCAAGTTTTTTTTTATACTTACAAGTTTTTAAGGTGAAAGCGCCAGGGTAGGCCGCGAAATTCAAATTCTTATTTTTTCTACAATTTGCAGGTTAGTGTCGGGTTGTATGTTGTATAAAAATGATTTGCGACCGTAACAAATATAGCTTTACGGAGTTATTATCATTTAAATCATCAATACAACCTTAATTAAATCCCAATCAATGAATAAATCATGAAAAAGTCATTTAATGGCTGGCCTTTTTTTTGCCAAAGAATCAGCATTGCCATCCAACTTTTTCTATTGACAGCGATGTGGACGATTTGTTTTACTTATACTTAATTCTTTTACAATTTTGATACTTATACATATTTTTATAATTTTATGTCTGTAAATACACAGTATTAAATACAAAATATTTGAAGATATTCTGTTAATATATACAATAATCAAACATTTTGGAAAACAATGTAAACCAAGTTAGATAAAGATAGGTAATATGTTAAAAAAAGAATAAAAATATATTATTATCGATTTACATAATAAAAGCAGGCCGCCTTTTAATACATCAATGTTATTACTCAATAATTTCTGTAAAAACGCGGATTAATATCCTTCCCTTTCCTATTGTTGTTCGGGGCCAAAGAAATTTAAATCATCTAGTATAACAAAGTCGGTCATTAAAAAAATATATATCGAAAATCAAAACGAATCTAATTAAAAATTACAAAATCATGTTCCCTTGTAAGTAAAACTACATAAAAGATTATTTTTATTTTCAATAAAACTCTATGCCTACAACATAAATTCACAGATAACAAAGTTTTTTTTTTTAAATTATGAACGCAACCTATTACCCAAACGTCAAAATCAACACATGCACAAACTTCTGAAACTTCATTTTATTAGTTCTTCTCAAATGCCAGTTTTTGTGAGACATTTTGTAACACAGTGCTTTTGGAAGTAGAGGAAAATAAAGAAGAAGTTGAAACACTGTGTACCACAGAGTACTAATAGCTGGAAAACTCCTACTCCAAACAAATTTGTTCACGAAATACCAACATGAAAGATCAAAATTAGACATATCCTCAGTAATATGGATTGCAGTATCTAGTAAAGAAAATGTGGTGTAGAGGATACAAATAATAATAATTTCATTTGTATATTATAGGATAAGAATTAATTCATGTGGAAACTTGCAAAATATCGAAGATTTAAAAATAATATTTGTGTTGAAAAAGGAGACAACCTTACCAGTTAGAAGAGTACGACCAAGCGCCACATTGCCAATGACGCCCAGTATCGCGGAATGTCCGTGCGTTAGGTTGGCAGCACTGCTTTTAGTTCACCATCGCGACCGCAACGCAGCGTTGGCGTCGTGTAACACCTTTCATTGTATTGACTATTGACTGATTCTGAACACAGAGAATAATGTATAAAGTTAATTTATCGTATTATTGTCTTAGTTCTTGTTAAAATATATAGTAGTATGTTTTAGTTTAAGTGGAATAATGCCTCCGTTTACGTGAATGTGAAAGAAAGCAGCCCGTGGAGTGCTACGCGGCCATTTTACTTGCAATGCGGCAACGGTGTACGATCCGCCATTGGAAACGGCCAGTGTCTTTTTCTGAGTGCAAGATTTGTATTTCGTTGAATAACGCGGCGTAGAAACAACGGATAACCATGTGTGATAAAAGTGTAGTGCGGACTTTAGTGTAGTGAAGCACGGTGGTCGGGTGTTTCGAATAATGTGTGAACGATGGAAAACGAAGTGAAGCAGCGCAATCAGAGAAACAGGCGAAGGGAGCGGGCACAGCGCATGCAAGCACAGCGAGAGAGCAAAGTTAAGGATGGAGACAGCGGCGAGGACGAGTCTCCTACGAGAGAAAAGCCGCCTCGTCCTCCTGCCAGGAGGAAGAAGTCGCGGGAGCCGCTGGGAGAAGAGGACATCATCGATGGTTTCGCCATAATGGCATTTCGCACATATGAAGATCTCGAGGTGAGTACATAATGCTATCAAAAGCTTTGTACCCTATTTTGGAAACAGTATATCTTTGATAACAAAGTGACAAGCAGTAGATATGTATAATTAAAGATATTGCCTTGTGTTTTGCCTTTAGATACCAATTATAGTCTGCAAAAGAGCCACTAAAGGTTGTTTACATTTGCATAATAACCTACAACCTTGCAATTATAGTCTTTAGGTCTTTGTCAAAAATTGGATAATTCTGGTATTGTGATGACGACATTCTATTGTCGTCATGCAATAGTTGCCACCAAAATTGTTAGATCTTCTAAAAATTGTAAGCGAAATAGAACTAAATAAGTCTACTAGGATGTTCAACCTTCTTGTATCCCATTATAAAAAACGGCGCTCTGTAATCGCTTTGGACGTCGCCTCGGAAGTGCATTGACCCAACGAATGAACCCTGCGTGTAAAAAGTAGATAGTGAAATTTAGTTGTTATTTACGTAAATGAAAGTAGGTCTTTTTATACTTGATAAAATTAAAACCTGTATTCATGGAGTGTTGTATGTATTATCTGTACAAGTATTTAGCGGTTATGTAGTGAGCAGCTGACTGTGGACGGGCGCGCCTGTCGGATCGCGGAGCGCCGTGCTCGGCTAGCGAGGTGCAGCCGCGGTCTCCCACAAAGTGTAAATTTGGTCTAAGTGGCTTTCGCTCGTTTGTGCTCATTTATCGCGCCGTCCTCGAATGGCAATATGTTGTGTACGTTGAAGTCTCGTAGTGCACAATAAAACTACATTCCCCGCTATCGTTTTAAATTATGGCGACAGGCTTGCCGTTTGTGGCTCGTTGGAGCGGCGCGCGCGTATATGTATTATAGGCCCGAACAGGTTCCTTTGCTCCTATTTAATTCTCCACATGTGTGCAATGCTTATGCAATTTCTACTTACAATGGCTGTTAGTTATTTTTTTACTAGGTACATACACCCACTATAGATTATCTAGATACGAACCTAGATAATCTAAAGTAGGAATGCACATACACAGACACTTCTATAGCAATGACATTTTACGAAATACCAATAGGTGCTACATATACAATTATGTTATGTACAACAAATAAACAGTTCTTTTACTCATTGATAGAAGACTGATGTACCGTAAGTTTTTATACGGCAGAAAGTAAACTCTTGTTGTTGCTAATAAAAACTATTTCAATAATGTTTCAGGTAAGTAGTTACCTATAATACGTAGGTAATTCAAGTAATTGGCAATTCAATCTGGTATTAATTTATTACTCACGAATTATACCTACGACGTGGTTTTCCATGACATTTACTTATTTCATGTAGCAAATTATGCAACACATAAATAAACTTGTCACAAGTAGTAAAAAAGTAGGTATTGTATCGACTGTTCCCATATGCATGTTTAATTGTGATTATAAACCGTGTTTATACATTATAACGCAAAACTAATTCATTTTCTTACGAATTCATACAACAGTCACACGATAACAAACGAATGAAAAGTAAAAAGTAGGTAAAACTTCATTCGTTTTCTGGTTTAAATTCACGATACCAATATTGTAATAACAATAAGGTATCCATGTTATTCCATGTCTCGGGACCAAACTTAATTCCGACCGAACGCCCGAGTTGACGAAAAAACAAAGGTTTTTGTTGAAATGAAACATTATCGCCATACATGTTTTGTTAATTTTAGACGATGTAACGTAGCATTTCAATCTAAGATGCGTTTAAATGTGTTTAGAGCCTTTTTAATACCATTTTACTTGGAGATAATCGAGGAAATACTTGCATAAAATTCTTGAGGTATCAAACGAAATTGTTTTGAATCGCTATCGCAAGATAATAAATAATGAAATAATTAATTTACCGTATTAAAACTTATCGACACAACATCAGTCTGTTGATAGTACGTAATTTGAAATGTTTGTTTGCAATCGCGTAAATGAAATACGATGTATTTAAAATGCCTTTTAAAAACGTAAAGTTAACTAAATAATAATTAATCGTAATTCAATATTACATTGATTTATCGTTCCCAACATAAATCGTGGTTATGGTGGATTGAAGTACAGTTAATGGATAAAAACATAGTCGAGCGTGACGATGTCGTCTGTCGCCTGTAGAGCGGCGATCGACTCTTGAATACCAACAATTACCTTGGCGTTAACTTATTATTTTCCCACGGTATAGCTACATCAAGTTGCTACGGATTATTGTAATATATTGATTTAGGTATCGCATTCCCGTTTCGTTATTGTTATTCGTCAAGTGCCACTTATAAGATTTCAATTGGACAAATAAACACAAAACAGTTTCTTGACTACTCTTCTAAGAGTAAACAGAGTTATTTCGCGGATCTAAGACTAAAATTATAAATGTTGTAAACAAAAACTCTGACTAAAATTTCGACTATTTTAAATGGATTTTAAACCTGCAATTGTGAAATTAAATCTGAAATAAAGATTTATTTTCCGTAGTTACAAAAAAAAGCACAAGTAAACAAAAAAAAAGTACACCGATAACAAGGAAATACCCGTAAAATATAACTACATCGTGTTGATATTTAGCCGTATTTTTAAGGCGAAAGCATTTTTAAAAAGACGAACGTCACAAACTAATTTGAAAAGTTTGACAAGGTCCATCTACCTGATAAGCGATCGAGAAAAATTGGATGGGGCATGAAGAAGTTAGCGGTCGTAAAATATCGTAGTCATCGGATTTGCCGAGGGAAGCCTGCTTGGAATTAATTTTCTCCGCAGTTTTATATTGAAAAATGTTCTGAACTGTTTGAAAACATAATTTGTTAGAAAATCCATCTTTCAACATTATAATCTATGTTAGTTTTGCACGTAAAAAACAAATGTTGATGACTCAAATTCATGCGTCTTAATGAATATTTTTACACAAATTCAAAATTGAAAAGGATGATTACAAAATTAACAAGTCACGTTTAAACTCTGCAAAATGCTTTTACGTGGCAATCAAGACGGTATTACTGCAAACTCTTACTTAGTAAACCACCGAGTAATAAACATTAATATTGCTAATCTGCGAGAATTTGCCACAGAGCTGACAAGGGATTTACCTACCTACGTAATTTGTGAAGTAATTCGTTTTCTACATCGTTATCTCTTAAGCTTTTCGAAAGTAATAGGCAATCAAAATAGTGTCGTACGTATTATTATTAAAGATATAGATTTATTAAATCGCAAATACTGTTGAGTGTTTATGGATTATATATTACATTTCAAAGAACTCGTTAAGCTTCACATGGGCTACACAATAAAATGCGATAAAAGGATAATAAGTTAAACGCATGAATCGCGTCGAATGCACTCTCTGATAAGTCAACATATTTTTCTACAAAATCAATATCGTTCGCCTTAGAAGACAAGCCACAACGGTCTGGAGCACCGATGTCTCGGGGACACCGACAACACCCCTTTGACCCATCCCCTTGTAGTATTCCCCTGAGCACAATGTTAGCACGTTGCGACATAAATACTTACCTGAGTAAACTTTAAACTACATCGTTTCGCTTTTATTGCTACTCAATGAAACCACGTTTTAACTTTTATACAGGCCAATTTGATTTCTGATTCGACTGCACAGTATGGTGATATAAGATTATTAGTTAGGTTCTACTTTGTAACCAGCCAAATAAATTTGTTGTGTAGGCAATGAATAGGCTGCTTAGTTTCGTAAACACGGCCTGCCCATTCATACTTTATACCTAACACGCAATGCTAACTATGCGAACCATGTAATTAATGAAAGCTTGTTTGATACACTGAAATTTACACATTCTTTTCTAAGATATATTGCCCTCGTGACTAGTCGGAAGACTACAGATCTTATCGTAGGCAGGTATCTTAACGCGACAGTGGGTGGGTAGTAAATTGTACAAATTGAACCGAGCCGACGATGACCTGACGACGTCGCGGGAATTCTCGACCTTGACCGTAGTTGAACAGATAATGTGTTGATTGTTACCAGATACTTGACCTGTAATTGAGAAGGCAAATAATATCATTCTTATTATTATATCAGCTATGATATTTATTTATCAATTTTATCATGCTGGAATCAAAGACAACAAGTGGATTCAAAAGCCAACTCAAATCGTGACTGATTTTCGTTCAACAAGACAAGTTTTTAAATATTTTTATGAGTAACGATAATCAAAGAGCATTTCTAAGACTACTAGAATACCCTTTTCGCTCCCATACCAAATTATCCAAAATTATGTGACTCAGGCCAAAAATGCGCCTGGAGGCATTTGTTTTTCAATTTGCTGGCGAAATATTTTCACTATAGTCCTGAGTTGGCTTGTTGATTTTCAGGAAAATATTTCGTTAAATAAATAATGTTGTAAAATAATATTCCTATTATGAAATAAATATATGTATATGTTAACTCAATATTTACATGAAATAACAATTTACGACTACAATTAATGTCATGCCTCATTTACTATTCAATTCATAAACAAAGTAGGTAGGTAAGTCCTTTGATCGTCTAGAGGTGAATCAATACAATGCATGAACCTTTTAACATTAATTTGCACTAACAGTTTATTGCCGTTCCTAATATTTATTACCATACCTCTTATATTCCACCCCGTTCGCTCCCTCCCCACAGTCCCCACTCCGCGTGTAGTTTCAGTCTTTCAGTGCATCTGGCAGCAATATTTACTTGCGGAAGATGTTTGCTGCCGCAGCATACTTACGTTCCTTTGATAGCTATAAGTTGTTTGGATTGTGTAGAATTTTACTTGATATTATTGAATAAAAATATTGGGTTTGTTCTCGATGACATAGGTACCTTCAAAATATCTATTGCATTCTGATAAGAGATTACAGTGATATTGACCATCAATATTAGATTTTTAACCGACTTCTTAAAAAGGAGGTGGTTATGTATTTGACCAGCATCTGATTTTTTCCATGTATGTACGTACACCTATTTCTCCGTGATTACTGGACCGATTTAGATGATTGTTTTTCATTTGGTAGACAAAGCTTGTTGTGATCCCATAATAATATCAATTTTATTATCTTTGCTTAGGTACTTTTTGAGTTATCCTCTTTATTATGCATTTTGTCCTTTGACGTATGTCAACATAAAAAAAAAAAATGTACGTTGTATGGCAATACTTAACTTCTGCCCAAAGTAAAAGCCAGCCCTTGGGTCACCGGAACCGTCAACTAGGCGTTTCGAAATTTCTTTAAAAAGGCTCTGAGCACTCGGACCCCACGGAATTAGAATTTCAACTCCAAACGGCTCGAAATATAGTTACCACAAAGGTTACATTTACGCCGCTTGAGGTTCTCCTCAGCCGCAGCGCCAGCACAGCACGATGAGCTTGGAAGATGTGATGCCTCAAGAGTATCGACGCAAGTTGCGTCCCACACTAAAGGCCTACCCATCTTCCAAGGAAACATAGACATGCCGCCCGGTCTTTTGCCATCGTCGCGTGCCAAGCCATTGGGCTAAGACAGCTCAAACGCCGATGGTAACGAGAGCTCGTCGGATGATGTCATTTATGTTCGCGTGCCGCGCAACACGGCCCGCACTTCGGCTGCATGACAGGCCGTGGTGTCCGAGGCTTGACAGCTTCACCACAGTGACAGCGATGAGGAGTGCAGCAGGCGGCACCCAGACGTAAGGCCGCCTCGCTGCTTAGCGAGGTGGAAGGTCCTGTCGTCGAACAAAGTGGCTATGCTCGACGACGGCAGTGCGTGAAGTCAAAGACCCGACTCCCACTCACCCACAGCCAGCAGTCGCACACGCTCAGCAGTAGTAGCAGCTTTGTTAAGTAAATTGTACTGAACTACTTTGCAGAGCGGCTTGTCCCACCGTCTCTGGGAAAATGGATTGTCGGGTTGTTCAGTATTCGGGCAAGCGTGTTTCCAAGCATCGATGGCCTCGGAGAGGCACGGCACATCAAAATCAATCAGTGTGAAAGAAAAGTAAATGCAACAAACAAGTCACCGACTGCCGAAATTAAAGTGATTTTCCACATCTTAGTTTTTTTTTTTGTTTTTGTAAAAAATGTTTTTATTTTTGATCCTATTATCATTAAGTATTCACAAGAGAAAAGAGGTCCAAACTTTAGAGACAGATGATACTTGAAATTACACCTGGCGAGGTGAGACGAGGTGACACCTCGCCAGCTAGTGGAATATAATGTCAAAACAGGATACAAAAAAATATATAATAATGAAATAGTTCAACACAATGGTAATTAATACTTTATTCGATTTCAATTACCCATTACCGCACACAATGTAGAAGGAGATCAGATGGAACAAAGGAAACAATTTTATATTTTACGAATCTATGCTATATCTGGTCTGTATTTAAGCAACATTGTTTTCCCAGTGCAGGTAAAATAAATTTGCAAGCATAAAACCGACTATAAAAAAATATATTTTTACCGTTCAACACAAAACAATAAACACAAACTAAAATAACGCATGAAATCCAAAGGCATTTACAATTCACGGTATTATCTGCTATGAAAATGTGATGTGAAAACTGTTGTTTCATTGTTTTCAGTTTATGAAACATAAAACATATAAACCGTACAAACGAATTAACATTTAATTTAAATGTCAGACGGTATTTTCTAAGAAGCACAGAAGGCAATAAAACGAAGAAGGTACTAAGTGTAACAGATCAAAGGAAATAAAATGTCGTTCAATCCAGATTTTAATGGTAAATGTATTACCCACTCGAGAGACTCGTTATAAGATGTGCCAAGTGCCCCAAGTGGCAAGAATCGCGATGTCGGTGGAGAGTGGCGCCGACGTCAGGGGATATTCGGCGGCGGGCGACTGCGGGGCGGTCGCGACGTATCTCGGCGATCTGCCCGCGATCGACCGAGCAGCCTCTCGGCCATCGCGATCTAATAGTCTGAAGAGAGTCGCAAGAGCCAATGTGAATATGTCGCTCTGGCTGCCGCTACTTGTAATTCTACTTGACTACGCCGAGTACCGCTCGAGGGGCTCCCTTATCGGATTTAGCGCTTTGTATGCGTAACTTTCGCGCTATTTCAAATTTGTAAACTTTCTACAATTTTTCACCGATAGAACCACTCGAACTCAAGTAACTTAATAATAATATGAGCAATGAGTTATTGTAACTACTAGTGTCTCCCTGCCATATTTTACCTGATACTATTATGCTAGGTAACGTTAAGACTTTCCTATATCATCAACAATAGAACGCTAAATTGCTTTGTGTTCAAAGCTTTGCTTGCCTTTTGACAGTTCGTTTATAATAATGTTCATTGGGTTCGCTCTCTAATAACATCAATTAATGATATAATAACGAATAATTAAATTATAAATGTATGTTTCATAAACTGTTTTATCTGAAATATGAATATCTCTTCGTCGAGTACAATTATTCATTCTGTTATTTTATGATTATCTACCGTGAACCGTGTATTAGCGTTGAGTGCGCGACATAATATAAACATTAGTAACATATTACTCCATTATCGCAAATACACGTCAGCTAGAGCAAATGTTTACCGAGAAGTTGTTAGCTATGCGACGGCGTCGGTCGAGAGCGGACGTGTCTCGCTCCGTCTGATTCAGAGTGATAAACAGCGAAACGTCTGAGATATTGCCTTCGATATAATGAACATTGTCGATAGTATGTTGTTTCTATTACGGTATTGCCCGACATTGTAAATAACTAAGCATAACCGTTGTAACATTCCTTTTCTCGTTTTTGAAGTGAAACTTCTTATGCAACTTCCAACAAGTTTAACGCTACCATGGAGGGGGGGAATATTTTCTAAAACTCGCCAAGAGATGGCAGTATTACAAGATTTGTGACTACGTAGTTTTACTAGGTACGCAAGATGGCGTGCAAACAGTCATGCATTCGACTCTTCGGTGTGACCAGCCTTCGCTCAATTTCCATGAGTAGAATAACCTCGATAAACTTATGTAATAATAATAATACAACAAGAAAACAACGACTTAATATTTAGAAGCTCAATAAAATAACGAGAGTGAATGCGTGGCACTCGAACGCATGCGGGTAGTATTACGAAAATTCACTTCTTCCGCGCCGAGGGACCCCACGCACATTTTTTTTGTAAAGTTTCTCACCTGCTCATTAAAAGTAACAATCAAAGGCACTGAAATAACCAACTGTATTCTCTGTTTTCATTCTGCTGTCCTTCTTATCTCAATTTATCTCGGCGCAGCATGTCTTTTGCTTCCAAACTTCTCTGTTATCATCGTCATCTCAGCAGTCACCCCCTTCCTAGCCATATTATCCTTCATGCAGTCCAACTATCGTGTCTTTGGACTTCTACTCTTATAGACGGATGGTTCCACAATCCACATTCATATTCAAGATTTCCCTCACGTTATTTTTCGCATTCCCCCGCATCACATGTCCACACCACGATAACTGTATTTTCTGATTTAATATGGCTTTAAAATTCAATGTTCTACTGTAACTACCTCATGTATGTTCCTGCCCTTTTCCTATTCTACTTGGGGTCGGTGCAACACGTTTTCTTCTTCCATTCTTCTCTGTCAGACGTCACGGCATCATGTACCCCGTCGGCCGTGACGGCTCACAACAACCATCAATTACTGTTTCTACGCAATAAACTATAAATTTAATTACTCCTGCAATTCATAGTGAAACACAGTGGGATTCCTATTTAGAACAGGTAGCAAAGATTGTAATTATACTGCAGCGAGTCATAAACCACGGATCTTATTAGATGGAATGCCACACAATATTACTTTACATGAAAACTAGTCTTTATTCCCTAGACATTTGAGCGTGTGGCAGTTGACAAGCCAGGTAATCGGTTCGTGGCACGCGACATACATTTACAAACATTTGGATTATTACATCCCTTCATATTTGTTTTCACGCGCTACTATTTCGCCCCATTCAATTATACAGCCTATATTGTGGCTTTCTGTTTCACTCGCGGCTCTATTTAAATATTCATGCGTACATTTATTTTATGTTATTTACTACCAATAACATTCCCTACAACGTTGTTTTTAGTTTTGTTTGATTTTTACGTGTATTGTCTTATCAAACTAATATATACTGAAACATAGATTATATTTAATTCTTATCATTACCTGAGTCATAGTTTGAATTACATTCTAATAATACAAGGTATATCCGCTGCTTGATAATGACTATTAAATCGTCATCTTCCGTAGATACCCATTATTCGTTTACCTGCACAATAGAAGACTACAAATACTTCTTTTGTTGATCGTAGATTTTTTGTAAAGCTCCCTGTTAAACAAAAAATATTTTTTGTCACTTTTCTTTGGCGTAATTCTTACAACAATAATTGTTTTCTAAACATCACCAGCCCCCCTAGCATGACCGTTCTATCTCTATTCTACCAAGAAACGACAAGAAATCTTTTCTATACAACTTGACATTTCTTCTGCGCGAGCATGGCGCGCCCCGTCGACTCGCGTTTCTACGAAGACATAGACAGAAATTCTTTCCATAGCAGCGGGGACGTAGGTATCACGTGATGTTTATATTCCCTGAATATTATTACGTTAGTTAACAAAAAAAAGTTGCCAATTGCACGAGTTTTTCATTTTTCGTGGGCGGGATGGTGTTGCTGCATCCTGGATCCAGGCCTGGATCTTTTTCGCGAAATTAAACCTAAATGTTTTACATAACATTTCAACCTTTTGAACGTAACTCAACGCAACCACGAAACGTATTTCTCGTATTTAGTTTTTAATAAGACTAGTTTGACATTTGTCAGAAGTAATGTTTCTACCCCCAAATGTCAAAAGAAGAGAAAATATGGTCATGCTCGACGTTGTAGACTTGTGTCGACTGAAGAAAAGAAACATTTCTATTCTACATTCTTAATATCGCCATGCTTGGGACGAAAGAAATATCTGTCAAATTGTCGATTCTTCCGTAGACATAGCCCGTTTCTACGGCGGTCATACTAGGCCGGCCATGTAGGTCCGGTGTGGTTTCTTTTGAAAGTCCACTTGTTCCAATTATGTTTTTTTTTTTATAATAAATAGTGTAAGTCTTGTATTATGTACTAGAATACGATTGATGTACAACATCGCATTCTAGGACCAAAAACAATATTATATATTGACACAACAGACCTTAAAATAAAAGAAGAATAATAAATTGAATGTCACTAATTACTGTTGAACTGATTATTCGCAGTTAATTACGCGCGGGCGGCGCTACTTGTGGATGATTTAAATTATTACTACAGATTAATTTGCTGCTGAAAATACTGTTACCTGGGGCGAGTTAATTATTTCACTATCTATAACCGTGTTGGCTCAGTGGAGGCGTTTCTGCCACCCGCTGACCTTTTACGACATTTAAACCTTTCAGTAGTTTATCTGGCTCTATTTTTATAGATCTTAATAAATACCTCGGTTTAATTCGAGTTTGTTCATTCCTACAAATAACGAGAATATAAACGCCAACACAGGAAATTATGTTCAATAACATTAATTTATTTCGTACTTATATTTAGTATGAAAGTTTAAACAGCTTATGCCGAGACCGGGACCCGGGTTTATGTTATCCATAAAATTACATCTTGTTCAACCTATTAGAAAAGTGGTATAATCGTTCATTATCACGCAGCTCAGTATCTAATCCGCGCCGTGCTACCACGCCGCCGGCTTGTCTGATGACTTAATTAATGACCCGCCGTGTCGCTGTTAATTAAACAGCTCAGGCAAATTGAAGCTCATGCCTTTGCCCGCGGCTCTACCAGATTAAAAACAAATTGCAATTACAATGCGCACCACGCGACCCGGACTAAGTGTGATTACCGCACAAGGCCGCAAATATCCTGCGAAAAAAGGAGGACGTGCTTAACAACGTGACCTTATGGTGTCAATGTTTTAAGATTGCCCTTTCTATTTAATCACTTCATTACCAAATCGAAATGTCGATGGAACGTTAAAATATGCCCAAATATTGAAACATTAACACTTAATCATACATAAATTAATTATTAATGAGTGACCTGTCATGTAAAATACACTTAAATGATTTATGACAACAGCAGTTACGATAACTGATGATATTGGCGGTTCATTGAATTAAACTATACGTTATTGCTGTCACAAATTTGTTAATCTAGTTTGTCGTAAATTAGAAAAGTTGTAATAACCAATAAGTGCTCTGATAGCGGTAAAGCCCATTAACTAGCAAACAGCATTGACGACCGCTCGCACTGCCTGTTTAGCGGGGTAATTGAGCATGTAGTGAACATTTCCAGTCTCATCTCCGAATATAATTTCGAATTTATCCAACGGAAAATAATTCTGAACTGTAATTTCTACTGTGCGGATGACAGGTTATTTGTGAGCACAAACAAGCGTAATTTAATAACGTTATTAATACACTAACTACATAAAATACAGCGCATCTGGCAATTTGCTTTCAATCTTATAGATAAAATCAGTTGTTAGTCAGGTATAAATACGATTAGCTATTTTTGTTATTTAAAACGAAAGTCTTTATTGAAATAAATCAAAAGCTTAATCATATTAAAAATCTGCAGTTATTCAACGCTTCGACGTTGTCTCATTAATTATTGTAAAATTAACTGATTAAATTCGAATGACTAGTTTTTGTTGATTATTCGATATGAATTGCTTAATTAATGCAATAATATATTCATGAGCTGAACGTAACAAATTACTGTAGCTGCCTATTATGATGTTATTATTTCTTTATAATGGTGGTATCAGTACTGTCACATTAGTGATTAATATGTTGTTGGTGAGGCAATTACAGCAAATGACCGTTGGCTCGCCGAGGTGTGACCGCGTAGCAGCGTAGGTAGGCGATTACCTTGCGGCCTACTGAGTTATTGACCGATGCTAATTATTTGACAGCATCTTGTAAACACAGAACGTGACGTTTACACACTGTTAACACGTTAATTACTGAATCACGAGACCAGTGAAGCTTATTTGTTATTTTAACGTTCAGTAGTAACACAAATAGTGATAGCATTATGAACGAATTGTTGGGTATTAGATCAGACTGACTATATTGTAAATTGAAACAATGTAATGCTTGCGGGCATCTAGAATCCAGCTGCCTTTCCCACGGGGAGCAACGCCGTCGGCAGAAAAATAGCACGCCCGATTTCTGTGAATTCGTGATAACTTTTTTTATGAGGCTGAAATGAATTGTATAAAATCTTTTGTGGAAGTCACAAAGTTCTCGAGAGAATTTACTTTCGTCGCAGTTCTGAAGAGATTTATTCCTTGTAAAATGAAGTTTATCTTCTCCCTCTTTTATTATCTTGTGTGGGCAATCGAGTTTACTTTCTTATGTGAATTCTTTTTCCTAAGATGTCCGCATTCATTGCTCAATTTAATACATGCGTAAATACAAGTATTGAACAGGTTACTTCTATGAATATTGTTAACGAAGCTTAATGGCTTGTAGAATTGTCGGAAAGTAACAAAATTACCCTTTTTATTTGTTTCTATTGGTATTTTAACGAAGCAACTGCTACCGTAGTATTATGTTAAATACGTCGTTAATACAAATGGTGTAAGCTATCAGCTGTGGGTGTGGAGCGTGTAGTTTATTGTTATTATTTATTCACGTTGGGCGGTCACGGTAACACGTGTCGTTCTCCGGCACGAGCCATTTTACATCGTAGATCATAGCTAGATAGTCAACTCATAATCTGTATCGCACGTCTTGCTCCAGTCCTGAAAGCTGACTAAACACTCTCACACCAATTTACCACACACCCTCGAGCTATTTAATCGAGGGTGAAGGGGTTACGCGTGTACTATTGTTAATTCGCTCTTAAGAGCTTTGCCTTTGTGTTGTTTGGGCACAAACGTACAACTAAACTAAAACTATTATGACAAGTCGGGTTTCTTGTAGTGATTTGCAGACAACGGGTTTAAAAATCTTTTGTTTCTTTTAACAAGTAGTTTGATTAAAAATGGAAATTATTTAATAAGAACCCGCTTTGTCAGGATTATTAGCCTTTATTCAAGAGATACAGGAGGTTCTTGTCCCTATTAAATAATTATTTTACATTTGTAGGAACAAATGCCCTTAATGTAAATAAAATTTACAGGTTTGTAAATCTGTAAACTAATAACCGACAACGAAAACTAAATAAACAGGGATTAAAACTGAACACAACTGTTACCGGTGTCATGCATGATCCCTCTGATTTTTTTCTCATCAAATCAGCACCCCAAAGCGATACGAGTCACCCTCGGTCTCGCCTGACCGGTCGATCGAATATTTCGTGTTCAAAAATATGTCAGTGGGACCCTTATTGTGTCACCGCTGCCAAACATATCTCCCCTACAAATTGTTTAAACGCGGTAGCACGTGTTACTCGCACACATTCACTTTGTGATTTTGATATGAATAAAAAAAAGATTTCAGTTCTGTATTTACATAAGAAATCTGCACCGATTTTACGACAAGTCTTGCATTTTTTTATCCTCACGAGGTTATTTTGGTCTATCTCTTTTAGTGCTGGTGCGATGTTATTGTTATCATTGCATTTATAGATAACTAATTTGAGTGTTGCGATATGAAGGTTTGGCAGTATCACAAAGTCCACATACTCTGTCAAAGTAAATCAGGTTACAATAATACCTACTATCATTCTATTCGCTTAAATTGTTAATTTTAAAACCAGTTAACTAACTAATAATTAATTTTGCTGAAAAGTATAAATATATATAGCAAAATCAAGGTTTTCTTCTTGCTTGAAACCTGAAATACGTTCACACTTTCAATTACAATCTGAGGCATCTTGAAGAAATCTTTTAGTAAAAATCATACCGCAATTAAGATGGTCAAAATAAATAAATATCATTAGGATTGTGAGTGTTCTTTGGAAGATCGTAGACAAAAGAAGACATAATTTTATGTATTGTAAAATTACGGAATATTGTCAAATTTTTGTTGTGTGATACGTTTGAAGGGTATTTGAGATCAAAGGCAACCAAGGCGAACCTTAACCAGCCATGTCGAGGTGTAAAGGTAATCGATTGGAATAACGTCCATAATCTTATGCTTCCCTAGACATTTCACGGTTCTGCAATATAGACTTACATCAAACAAAACTTTCAAGATAGGTTTTATCGGTAATATTCCCAAGTAATTAAGCTAATTTATTGTTGATAATTGCTCCAAATGCCCTGAAATCATCCATCGTTGGGTTTTTTTTACGAGCTTTTAAACTCGCAATAATTTACCTAGACTGCAATAAAGATTATCAATTAAACATCAAAGTTAAATACTAGGTGCCAACACATCTAAAATTGTCGTTTATCTACAAAACACAAATGTTACTTATACAGTTACTTAACGACATAACACTCGTAAACTCGAGGAAACTTGTAGTTTTCTCAAGTCGTAACTAAGAAGCGGAATACTTAGTCAGCACATTCTTGCTCTCGTGTGTATTCAGCTAAACGGGCGTACGAGACTATGATTAAGTGGGACTATATAACTTGAACGAGAAAATCTGTACGCTGCTATTAGTACGGCCTTCCACATACTAACAATTTAACTTAAAGTTCCTCGGTGAACAGAAACGAGCTCCTGATTATTCAGGTTTTTGATTACATTGTTAAAGTCCGTGTATTAATATTATAATATTCATACACGGACTAGGCAACACGTGTCAAATTTGTTGTTAATTCATAACAGAATTTCTTTACTTAGTATACTGGCGAAATTTGAGCAGTACACTCACTTAATTATCTATCTGTCTAACCCTTCAACGATGACAGGTGTGATGTTAAGTTTAATAAATTTTAATATTATAATGCCTTTATGTTTGTTACCAGGCTGCTGTAAAATGCGCTTCTTCTCCTCGCACAAATGCCCTGTCGACCAAGCCTCGCTTGCCTTTGGCGGCGCTGGCGGCTGACCCCGGGCGAAATCATCCGTCCAACAACGTCAACTCTCATGTAAGTAACACCCATTATCTTGTCTTAGACTTGATGTGTATGCCAAACAAATGTCGTCGATTGCCGTCATCCTACTACCGAATTAACGGTGTGCAAACGCGATTTAGAACTATTGTAGAAATATTTAATGCATGTCTTGTTCGTGTTTGTTTTCAGTAGTTTTCTAGACATACACATTACGAGTGTACTATTTGTGCAAGAGTACATCACTTCGAATTTTAGTGTAGTTCGTGCGAATAGCGGCAAATTGTTTTATAGCAATAGTTTCGTTCCCAAAAACAAAGTCGGGCTTTGTTAACAGATCGTCCATGTTCTTACATCCGCACCTAAGTTAAATATGTCTGGTGATCTCACACGTCTAAATGCAGCGAATCTAAATCTGTAAGCCATCGAGCGTGCCTCTTCCGGGATCCGCTTTCTCGCCAAACTCATAAAACGTATGCAAACTGCCAATCGACTTGTCAACGCGCCTCGACTCATCTTCAAGTTGGCTTTTAAACCAACATCTGCTAAATGCATTATTTGTTTACTTGTTTTAAATAGTTTGCCAAACCATCAGGCATTGAATTACTGCAAGACTAAACTGAGTCCATTATGTAGTGATTGAAGCCACCTAAACTAACTTTATGTCTAACTTAATTGTACCGGGATTTTCTAAACACAGGGTATTTTTGGTGTGATGTTTGTTAATTCATCACTATGATAAGTAAAAAGTTTACATACATTTTCAATTTTCGGTTTTTTAATACTGATTATTAATTGCATTCCAATATCCTCTTTGCCACCAATGGATACTGAATCACATTATCGGAAAGAACTCATCAAAAGCCAATTTGGTTCTGATGCTGATTGGAGATGTGTTTCCAATTAATATAAATTGGCGGTGTTCAAATTAAAATGCTTTTTGATCTAATAAAACTGTTAAATATATGAATCCCATGATAAATTAAATTGAAGTTGGCAACAGAAATCAAGGAAATTCCTTGGAAAGTTAAAATTAAACCGAAAATAGACATGCCAAAATCCACGTCGAATGTGAAATTGTTTATTCATTGGGCCAGTCGGCAATGTGAAGCGTTGTCCAGCAACGGCACTGGCTCTCGACTATTTAATTGGCTCCTATGCCATCTTTATTTGATTCATTACATTTCCTGGTGGGGTTCACACTGGTATATTATTTACTAGCTTATGCCTACGGCTTCGCCGGCGCTTTGTTCGGTAATTGTCCCACGGGATCGTACGTCTGGATAAAAAGTAACCTATGTTTCCAGACTATTATCTATCCCAGGGCCAAAAATGAGCAAATTTCATCCAGCTCCATTCAGTATCGTTCCCTAAAACAAAGTGCAACTGCGTGAAACAGTAACAAACATTCATACATCCTCAAAAACTTTTGCATTAATATTATTAGTAGGATATTTGGCTACATCAGGCCTTATATCATTTTAATATTCTCAAAAAAACAACAGAATATTCGAACCTGGTTGATATTCCTTTCCGGTTTGTGAGAATCGAATATTTATTTCTTCACTCGTCGACGCGTGTGCTTGCTTGAGTTCTAAATAGGTTCACATTTCTGATTCGAAAGGAGCACTCTGAGCGGAATGTGAGCAGTTTACCCTGTGTGCTCCCCCGTGAATTTCGACAGTTCGCCGACGCCAGCCAAGATATGTCGCAATCCCATCCAATTTGCCTCCCGCCGCTCATGCTGTTGCTCGAATAAAGCGGAAAATCTTGCTCCGCAGCGCGCCGCCCACGGAATAAATTATGTCAGCTTCAATATGAAACTGTCGGAAGCGAAGGGCGCATATAAAACGTTAAGCTTAAAGCTAATCGTTAATAAAACATGCTTATCTGAAATTAAATGCAGATTTATAAAACGTATGGATATTAAAAAGAAAGTCAGGCCAATATTTACAAACAGCCGTCTCTATAAAGAATGGTGCAGTGCAGCAATGTGGTTGTTTTATTAGGAGTCCACTCGGTTCCAGTTTACCGACTATATCACGGTTTGAACAATATCTACAGTTGAGCGGGGAATGAGCACGATCGTTTGGCACGAGCTGGGAGCGCGCCGCTGCGGTGTCGGCTAATAGCTCTTCGCAGATTCAATTTGCTGTCGAATAGAATATAGCCTCCCGGAGCGCACTACGCGATCATTAAGTTACGCTCTCGTCTCCGACGACGAGCCAGTAAAATTTGCTTCAAACACCCACCACTCAAGCCAACTAGCTTCTAACTTTAATTTAATTTGCTTCCTAATTAGTTGAGCAAGTAATTGACTTAATGTGACCCCGCTTGGGGTAAAAACTAAATTAAGTTCTATGATTACAGTGCTTGCTACTTCGTGTGGAACTTTTCTGTAATTAACTATCATTATCATGAAATAATGGCAATGGATTTCGAAGTGTGGTGAATTTAGGCTGTCGGATGGTCCCCAAATCACAATTTCCATTAGCTGCTTAATACAATAATCGTATACCTACTTAAAAATACATTTTCCGTGACATAAAACAACGGATTGAGTTTATTTTTAACCTGACCGACTTATACAATCCTCATTAAAAACATACCAATATACCTGTACCATATACCTGTGTTTGTAAGTTAACATGAAATTGGTTGCGGCGGACATGGATTGCTTTCGACAGAAGAGCGTCCTTATTGTGTTGTCTCCGGGAAAGCTGGCGTATCGCCACGGACGCGACACGCTGCCAATGCCAAATGTTTTTTATTCCCCCTTTCTGGACGATATTGCCGTTTGCTTACGTAGCCCTCACTTGCCTTATCTTAAACGACAAACGGGTCGCATCGTTCATAGTTCAGCAAAGCTACATTTAAATTTTTTGCATACCTTTACTTCATCGCGTATTTTATTATCAATGAAAAATTACTTTCCGTGATAATATAACGGGAAATCTTGAATTGATTGAATCTTGACCTTTCTAATCTTGTAATGATGATTGCTTTATTACTTAATCGATCCTCTTTTATTCTATTAAATGAATATTATTAGTAAAAGACGACGAAGAGTTAGGTTAGTACTGTGAGTGTGGTTTCACGGTAGGTAGGTGCTACATCCAAGTTGATAGACCGTATTGGACTGGAGGTGGAGAAATCGCATCGTTGCTTAATAAATTAAGAAAAACCACATGAAGCAACATACGATAACCGCACAGTTAAAATATAATGTGTTTAAAATGGAACAAGGCTATGATAACATTACAATAATTTCAATTGAAATAAGCCACGCTCACATTCATTAACCACGGCTATGGAATTGATACGTTTATTTAACGAAGCGCTTTGCAAATTTAATGGATTTATTGGTAAATGATGTCTTCATTGAACTTTAATTGAAATGGCACAATGGTTCGCAAATTAACAATTCATGACATCCATTGAACCGTAGAGAATTTAATAATGTCATACAAACATGACGCACGTTAATATTTGTTCGCCCATCCCGTTGATTTTAATAATTATAAAACACAGCAGTCAAACTTTGCATAGCTGTTTATTTTATATCTACTATAAATTACGAGTTTATGAGGCTTTCGAGAGTAATTGGATTATTTACCCAGTACAATAGGGGTGAAGACTGGTTAAAGAAAACGAAATTCTATTTTGTCCGTCAGACAGGTAATACAAAAATATTAGACACGTATTTTTTGTTTTATCAAAATTACTTAGTTAAAACTCATTGATGTTGGAGAGTGGGGGCTCACTACGTCACAAGTAGGTATAAAAATTACCTACACGCGACGTCATGCGCCATTTCAACTCAATATATCTCCGTAATTTATGACCACGTGAAAAAAGAAAAAATACGTGTCCAATACTTTTCAATAGTCAACCCGGACAAAAAAAAAATTGTTATCATCCCCTATTGCATGTTATATGATTTAATATTAAAACTGTTTCTCAAAAACACCGAGAACCATTCCTAGAAAGGTTTTCTGTTGGAATTGGAATGGATTTTACTTCTGTATAAAGTTCCATTAAACAAGTATTGTGGCTGTGTTTGCCGAGAAATCTGTGTGATTTGTTCGGAGAACTTGAGCCCCAGACGAAATAAAATGTCAACAAGTTTATTTAATGCATAACGACACGACTACAGCTGGAAATTATGTTAGCAACCTGACATTGCATATTAATGCCGCACGGTAACCACGGAATATGTTTCGTAAACTAAAAATGTCTTTGACATTTAATACACTTATATTATGTTCCCTGTTCATTTAAATGCAAAACGCTGAAATTATTAGTACATACTTCTCTGCACTCCATTACATTTTATGTGCAATTAAATAGTTGGTTTCGTTCAGTTTAACGAGTCATAAATGCTGCTATTTTTTGTCATGCTATTCGCGCTTGGGAAAAAAAGGGCTTTGTGATCTTGAACCCAACACTTGCCGAGTTTAAAAACGCGGACTGCTGTGAAGGCAAAATACTAGACACCTGCAGAAGATTTTCCATGTACAGATTGAGGTTATTTAAATTCCTGTTAAATTGTAATAGATATCAATATTCCTATGCGACCAAAATACAACTATTCAAAATGCTGATATAATTCGCCCACGGCACCCTGGATATATTAATTCAATCACAGATTCGTCCGGTCTGCCGCACTGTTGTGGAACGGTCTGTCGCAAAATTCCATTTGGAAATACAACGGGCGACGCGCGCCGGCTTCGATCTGATAGGTTTGCTGTGATAGGATACGCCTAATCCACGTGTTTTTGCTGTAATCTCCCTATATATGAAGCTTTAACTTCAGTCATGTGTTGAATGTTTTGATTGATAATTTGTGTGTAAATATTGCGAAAATTTAAAGCTTTTATAAATTTAAATCCCAGTAGTGTCAGTTTATGTGAAATGCCATAGTTGAGGCAATAATAAAGGTGTACTGTCTAATCACGTTCAGACAATTTGTGAAAACGCAATTAAAAATCACAACTTGGCTCAGCATAATTAGAGCGCGGTACTCCGCACTAGACTAGTGTTGTGTCAACGAAACAAGAGGATTAACGTGCCGCCACATAAATAAATTATGCAATACGTCACTTAACTACACTGCACCCTTGCACCTCGGTGATACACCTCGCTTAGAACATAAAGCCCTATGGGCTGCTTTCAACCAATACTGTTACTATTGGCCTGTGTCATCCCACTGCTGTCCAAAGACCTCTCCCCATGACTTCCAAATCCTTCGATCCAGGGCCAATGATGACCACTGGACGTTATGTTCAGTTCGTCCCGACATCTCCTGCGAGGTCTACCGCGTCTCCTTCTGTTCACTGTGTCAGGGCTCCACATCGTAGTTATTTTAGGCCACATCGGGTCGGGCATACGGCAGACATGGCCAACCTAGTCCTACTTCAGCTTAGCGGCTTTTTGAGCAACGCCAGTAATTTGCTTTGGAGCGCCGTGTGGTGTTGCGTATACGGACAGTTAGTTTGACGCCTAGAATGCTGCACTCCATTGCAAGTTGGCCGACCTTGATTTTGGACTTATGAATGTTTGTCAAAGACAAAGTCCATGAATGGATCCATGGGTCAAAATGAGAAGAATACACAAGTCCATGATTTTTCGCTTCAGTGTCAAAAATTCTTTTCATAAGCCTTTCCTTTCAACCAATATCAACACGATATTAATTAATACAGTAGTTTACCACCAAATTACTGTTATAATATTAATATATTTAACACAACGTTAATTAAACGAACAGATCGGTACCGGTAGTAATATAATCTTCCAGCCGGAAGGATTTCATTGCTTATGAATTATCATCTGATATCCCGTATTAAGCTGAACCCGAAACTGCATATCCACTAGAGTGTCTGTTCATGAAAAATGTAATTGAATGATTTATCTCGTTGGTCACGTTTCGCCGCCATATGGACTTCTCATGAATAAGTAATGTTCGGCTGCGGTCGTTGTTTCAATTAGCGGTTGTGTCGACGGTCGGGCACGACTGCTTCCCGCCAGCCAACCACAACAGACTGCTTATACAGAAATCAAAACTATTGTTATGTTTGAAGATGCGGTATGCAGTTTCGTGGAATGATTGCCGTAGCGTTAATAGAAATTCGATATAGTGCCACCTGCGTTGATATAAAGTAGTATAATTATCCAAGTTTTCATAAGAAATATCAATGCCTTAGTGTTTTACCTTGCTGTAAATTTTAGATATTCTTCAAGTCATGACATAGATACGTAAAAATGTCTTCCTCGGTTGCCTTTTTTACTATCGCATTTGTCTTTAGTCTGTCCAGGAATTGGAATCGGTAATCGTTCTTTGTTCAAAGGTATTTAGCTTCACAATCACATCCTTGAAAAGGGATATAATAATGTACATGGTAAGGTCCAAAAGTTTCCGGCTTCGACTATAAAATTAAGGATTAATGTCCAAACAAAAATTGATTGGAATAAAGGGAGACTATATTATACAAGAATATAACTTTTTTAAAGATGGTTACAAAGAACAGTAATTTAGTGACATTTTAGTTTTGTATTTCTGATTAATCTAATGTGTGTAGGTCGGAAACTTTTGGACCTTACTGATATGTATACTTGTACGCATATGTATACATGGGCATATTTATTTATGCACAAGTATAAAAAATACTGTACAAAGGTGGACTTAATGCCTTAGCAGTGGCGAAGGGTCATAATTTTGTAAAGGGAAGCCGAAGAAAAAAAATCAAAATGAACTCGTAATCTCGTATGCAAAGTTTTGTGTCTGTGCTATTAAACGTTGAGGAGTTCCCTCGTGATAAGACGATCTAGGCTGCAGGATGAGTTCATGATACAAATCGTGATTATCCATCGAATATAAACTCGTATGCAAAGTTTCGTGTCTGTGCTATTAAACGTTGAGGAGTTCCCTCGTGAGAAGACGATCCTGGCTGCAGGATGAGATCGTGATACAAATCGTGATCATCCATCATATATGAACTCGTATTCAAAGTTTCGTGTCTGTGCTATTAAACGTTGAGGAGTTCCCTCGTGAGAAGACGATCCTAGCTGCAGGATGAGTTCATGATACAAATCGTGATTATCCATCGAATATGAACTCGTATGCAAAGTTTCGTGTCTGTGCTATTAAACGTTGAGGAGTTCCCTCGTGAGAAGACGATCCTGGCTGCAGGATGAGATCGAGATACAAATCGTGATCATCCATCAAATATGAACTCTTATGCAAAGTTTGGTGTCTGTGCTATTAAACGTTGAGGAGTTCCCTCATGAGGAGACGATCCTGACTTCAAGCTTAAGTTCTGTTTGTCATAAGAATGTATTGTTCTTAGAACCAAAGGTGTGTGCAAAATTTCAGCTCAATCGGACATCGGGAAGTGGTTCTAGTTTAGCTTAAACATGCAAACATTGAAGTAAAATAAAGCTTGTAATAATAGAGAATTTATCCTAAGTAGATAATTTTATTTTGTACCTACAAAGTGTCATATTCACAATGGCGAAAAAACTCCTTAAATAAAGATTAAAAAAAAACAACTAATCTAGTATCCAAACACGTTAATTGACAATTACTCATTCCATCTCGTTCTCCCCTACATACAATATTTTTCTTTCCCTGTCGTAACTCCAAAATCTTCGGCTTACCTAGTCCCTACAAAACGCTGCTAATTGCCGCGAATTCACGTGTCCGCGCTCATACGAATTTAGTTCTGAATTCTGACACCCGAGCACCGGCTTACTGGCGCCACATGTTGCTTTCTTTGTTGAGATGAAAAAATTTGGCATTTTTGTAATGTTTTCAATCCTATGATGTATTTAATGTCTGTTTAATGTGTACTGCGGTGTACTGTGATGTGATAACCACAGATGTGTACATAATTTACTATTTAACTACAGAAGACAGTAGACACTACGTATAGTGTCTTTTTCCCAAAGGGAAGCCGGCAGGAATCGGCTTCTTAGGAGCCTTCGGGCCTGTGCCTTAGGCATTTTCTACCAGTCAACCTTAGGGTGATGCAGAGAGAAAACATAGTAGGTGCTGCATAACAAATGGTAAGAAAATATTTACAAATAAAATATAACGATACATACATAAATACATACATATAAACATAAAAAGTAAAGAAAGACAAACTAACAACAATTTAATTATGAGATGAATCTGCCAGCTTCTTAAGTAAGTGTTCGCGTGCTTTAACTTTAAATGTGAACCGACTGTTGGTCAACCTGATGTCCAAAGGGAGCGCATTCCAAAAGAATTCGGCAAATCATATCAGGCAAGGCATATCTATCGATCACTTAACTTAACATAATGATTATCTAATTTTGATATTGACATAATTAAGATAAACAAAAAGCTTTTACTCAAATGACTGGCATTAAATCAAAGTCTACTAAGTAAACAGTAACAAAACCTAACATTTTGCACTTGAACAAACCTCGTGAATAGGAGTGGAAGCCCCGTGTTATTCCTATAATCGGGGCGCACGATAATGAGCGAAAGTAATTATGTGGCAACATCCCCCGTTACATCTCGGAAAGACACGACCCATTCAGGGATTAGAGGGATCTCGCTCGCCTACGACGGATTAAATTGATATGTGCGACGCTGCTTAACTCGTTTTATGTAAAGGGTCGGAAAGCAATCCCTTTTATTACAAATGCAGACATAATCTTGCGCGTATGTCTTTTTGTTGTCTATTATGGGAGCTGAACGTCTCAACTTTTATTGTTTTTGCCATTCCATAACCTACTTGCGATGCTATTTAGGAAGTTGTTTATGGCATCTGCTTAGTATTTTGACAATCTGCTTTTTATGTGCTTTGTGAATCTTGTGATGTAGCATTTTATTGCTCGATATAAAACTATTTATTTGTTCTTAGTATTTAGTGTTGTGAGTATGCGAATTCCTCTAATACGTATAAAGATTTTGTTCCTGTCGACGACCGTTCCCGGAAGCGGTGTCGTTTACATAAACCTAAACCGGCCGCGAGTAATGGCCTCTACACTCGTACAGTTCAGAGATACGACTTGAATTGCAATGCATTTAGTAATTTATTCCGTTTTTTGCTTACGAATGATTATATTGTGTATTTCAAACCCAAAGCTTATAATACAAGGTGTTGTTTTGCATCCTCGTCAAAATTCAAGAGGATGTCACAGCAGACATAAATAATCAATTAAAATTACGGTACCTAGTTAATTATTAATAAACGCAGATTTTTTTTGGTTGTTTAAGTTTGTCAGTATTTCAGAATAACCCCCTTAACGTGGTTTAGAGAATGAGAAATTATCGAATAAACGTTTGAGATTGTTTGTAAGTATGTATGAAAGCGCAGCTATAGGGCGAGGATCAGACGGGCCGCGTTTAAAACACGGTTGGTCCACATTTACCGATTTTCGGAAAGAGGAAAAAAAGTAAAAATTATCTACCCATTTTATTATTGATTTGGAACGAGAATCATTAGCATAGTTAGCTCCTTGAATTTGACGAGGATGCAAAACAACACCTTGTATAAAGCTGTTATTCGCATGAACCACTTGATTTAATTTAAACCTACTTTCACTAACGTCACTGTAGTACACTCGTAGTTAAAAAAAATAACTTAATTAAAGCACGACATTATTATCAGCTGTTTAGTATACAGTCTTTTTCGCGGATATAGGACGTTCAAGAAGTACAAAGTTTAGTGGAAATCGTACCTGTAAGTCCTCCCAATATAAACATTACTTAATGTTAAGACAAGGTGTAGTAAAAACGTCAACATGCGTGGATAAACTGGCGTTTGTCTAAACTCTAAGCAACGTTTAAAATTAAGGAGGTTAATTTTTAATCAAGCATCGAGAAATTAATCTTGAAGTTTAAACGGAAATTGCATTTAATACCTGAAACAAAAGTTATACATATTTTATGAAAAAAAACAAATTGAAAGTTAACAATCCGTAAAGTTATATAATGATTTGGAAGTTCATTGCAAAAGGGTCGTCGAAGTTATCCATTTACGGAGAGTTATACTCGTTTTATTTTCTTTTAGCAGTCTTGTACAGCGTTCGTCGCTGAGCATCACAGTCTCTTCCCCCGCTTGAACGAGCGCCTTTCGAACCCTACCGTAAAATAGACGCGAAATGTGATAAATGGAAAACTCTTTTTATTGTAGGAGCCTGGGGCACGTTACGTTATGGGTCGGCTCCACTCATCCCGCCCGCACCCTCGCTTTCCCGGCCCGTCTTATCAAGTTTTCTTATATCCTAGTTACCGCTCAATTTTGTGAGCCTTATATAAAAAGCTTTTCCTCTGCTCCCCTCTTTGCAAAAGAATTGCTCTTAAGGTATCTGTTTGTACACGAGTCTCTATCACTTAAGTGTGTAAGAAAGCTTATGATTTTCTTGCCCTGTTGAGTGCGGCCTGAAATTGAAATTGACCCTGCATTTGTTTTATTCAGGGTATTACGCTGCTTCAAGACGCTGGTACGTCGGATGACAGCGGACGGGCATCAGAAAGGCTAACGGGTAGTTCTGTGGCGCCTCGCGACCCCGATTCTTCCCGTGATCGTCTTAGTGACGTAAGTATTTTAATCTTACATCACATTACGCCCTAGTGCCCATTACCAAAAGCAAGTCTTGTCTTAGTGCATAGAACCTTCAGCAATGAACTCTGCAAAGCCCTTTCATATTATTTTTCTCTCGAAGAATTTCAAGTATGAAAATTCTTACCGAAATCATTTACATCCTGTTCGTTTTCACAAATATCGTCTATTTGTGTCGTGCTTTATAATACGAATACGTTGACTATAAATGAGGTGCATGTACGAATTCACTTAGTGTTGTGATTGTTATGCGTGTTAGATCGTGAATAAAAAGTATAAATGTCTTCTATTTTTTTGCATATCTTCTCGTCTCTCCTATTATTATAATTGGCAATATTGAAGATACAATTCTTTCTCTAGAAGAACGCTTTTTCTGTTTGCTATGTTACTTTGAAAGCATTGTGGCTGAGATGAGTGTTAGGAGAGACGGGACAAACTTCACCACCCCTAGTCACTCCAATCCACTCATATGTTCGCTTTCTCTCTCCTGCCTACAGGCCAGTAGCCGCTGTAGTTCCGGAAAAGGCTATATCGTGAGTATAATCAATGTTGTCCGTTTGCTGTGTAGACCTTTCTTTATTTATTTTTCTTCTATTTCACCACGCACGACTCTGTAGAACCCTTGCTGCTTGCATGATTGAGATAGAAATTAAATGTATTTTCTTCAGAATCTGAAAATTATGCTGAATAGATATCAAAATTATTGTCATTATGAATATCTAATATGACACTAACCCATAAATGAATCGGTCCATGAATAAATTGAATGAACTAAAGTGGAAAATAACCCTTGTCTGTTGGAAAAGACATGTAATGGCTATAATTCTCTATTACTGTGTGCAAATTTACCCAGATCACGCAACACACATAGACCCTGTTCGATATTCGGCGCGTATCGCAGCTAAATCACGAGATTTGTCGAGGCGGTGCCGTTCCGTACTACATAACATTACCTGCGCCCGTCCTGAATACTTCATGTTGTGTATTTATTTGAAATTGTAATATCTCAGCCTGATCCCTTGTTGTTTCCCCCGGCGTGAACTTACCTCATAAATAACGCGTAACGTATTCGTCGATTTATGTTACGATAATAGTCTTCTTTTCCCATATGAATTGGACTTTTCCGAGATTGTTTGATGGTAATGTGTAGAATACGTTCATCTCCTTCCAAACATTTCAGTACGATCGTATGTTCTGTTAACAACAATAAACAAGCTACATTAAAAAATCACCTCATTATTTTAAGCAGACTATTCGCATACTTAAAATTCTAAGCAATTTGTTTTAACATACTGTTTGGAATAAATTGCACGCTTGGTTTAGGTGTGAGTTTTATTATTAGAAAATAAATGATTTCGATTTTGTGGTAAGAATTATGCTGACAGCTTTCAGATAATTGCGGCTTTAATCTTCAGCTGCGGATTGTAGTAACAAATATATCTTAATAAAAGTCAACATGCATGAATTGAGCAAAGTCCCCCACTTCCTCTGAACGCCACATCTTGTACTCAACTATTTTTTTCTCCTTTTGCAGTGTGATAGCGAAGGCGACGATGACAAGGCAAGTACTTTAATATTAATATCACTTTTCAGAACTTCGCAGTTAATGTTTCTAAACGATATTTACGAATCGCGTTAATTAATTAAACCAGTCTTCAACTCCTCGACTCTTTGAGAGTTGGAAAAGTTGAAACAGAGCGTTGGAAATAAATGTCCGTGTAATGTAAGTGGCGAAGTTGCTCGTTCCCGGTTTATTACCCGGTCGGACTTGCCAGTACACAGTGATTAATCTCGCGGGGCGGAACGCCACGTTCTAAGCACCTGTTTACAAAATTGTTTCGTTGGATTGTGGTTAATTAATTGACTCTGATTTCTTTTCTTTTTTGCTTAGAACTATCTTGACAAACTATATTTATAGAACAAGCTTATCGATTGGATGTATAGGTAGTGCCAGAAGTTCGCTTTGTAGTGGGACAATTGTACATGCTCCAGGGGCTTAACTAACTCGTCAACAGGTTGTGAAATGCGAGTCAAAAGCGGCCAGAGTTTGAGTGTTGAGCGCTCTCCGACGCGTGTCGACGTGGCAAAGGGCGCTGATTACGCGCCGTCGCTCTGTTCAGTAATTACTAGATTGGCGCAGTCTGGAAGTGCCCGTAATTAAATACATTACACCGCCTTTAGCGGTACTAACCGCCGGCAGTTGCGCTTTAACATATCATGTTATTTATACCAAACCTGTTGACAAACTATTACGTTATATAGACAGAGTGTTGCTGAATTCGTAATTGATTTATGTATTTATTCAATTTTTTCGTTAACTTGTTCTAGAATTTGAATAGTTATACTATTCTGAAAAAAATATTAAAATCAAAACATACGGCCAAAGAAGCCGCATAATTCTTACAGCTGGTAATGTCTTAACACTAACTTTGTCCACTTCAAATACAGCCCTGTCTATAAAGCACGCTCGTAGAACAATCTGTGACAGCAGTCGTGCAAATCCGAAAGCTTTAAAAGACTGATACCATTGTTCGAGCGGCCGCAACCCCGACTCGTCCGTTCCCCTTAATCTAATTATCTGGCCGCTTCGCTGCCTGCTCCAGACAAAACACCCCACCCTCAATTTCTGTCCATTTTCTCAGGAGAACTAAGTATGAGTGTTTTATTAGGCAATCCATCCCTTGATGTTTAATGAAATCTCGGTTTTGCATTGGTATTTTGATTAACTCATTAGTCATTACAATTACATTAGTTTAGTATGTTTATTATATTACCTGACCATCATCATTTGCTTGGAAGACGGTCTCCTCCAGCAGAGGCAAACGTCCGTTCCTGTGCTTTCGCATACAACTCATTTCTCGCAAGGTTATAAGTCCACAATGTGTGTTTTTCACGCTTTGCGTTCCATTACGCGGAACAGCGCGAATTTGTTGCAACTCCAGAGCCCTTAGACCCCCATTAACTGGTATCAAGTTATCCAGTCTTTTCTCAAAATAATAAATAAATACAAGCCTATCAGGTCATACATATTCTATGAAACCTAAGCTGCATGTATTTAAAGCTGTGCTTCTCTACCTACGTTCAGCTTTGCAAAAAGCAACGAAGAAATCCCGAAGTGCCCATTTAAGTATAATCAAGTTTGAACATAATCCCGTAGTTGTCAAACATAATCGAATTATGAAGTTGAACGGCACAATAATGGCAGTAAATGGATATCTGAGAAGGAAATCAGACTCGAGTCTGTGTTGTGCCGTAGTCGATTAATTAAATTATCCCGTGAAGTTGACAGCGCTGAGCACGTCGCTCGGAGAATCGCAAGCTGGGAGCGATGTGTCGGTGAGAGCGGGTGCCGTGGTAGCGCGTGCCTGCCATTGCTCGCTACACTTAGCTAGAGAGCGCCACTAACTCGATCCGATTCCACTTGGGCTATTTGCACTCCGAGTTCAATTATGCCTCCACTTTGATATGCAAATCCGGTCGCGTTTGGCTAATTACGTAGACGCTTCCGTAACATCATTTCAAACGTCAACTTACTGTAGCTGCACGCAGACTTGTGCGTACTGCTAGAAATGGGGTGTCATATATTGTTCCTTTAAATTTCAAACTACTATAAGCAGTTAAATTTTATGTTAGACTTTCTCATTGGGCTACTTAAAAAAACTAGTTCTTCAGTGTCTGTTACAGTTAAGTTACTCCCCTCCTTGAAGTGTTCTGAAAACAATAGAGAGGTTATGAAAATAACTTGAGCATGAATCTGGACAAACTCTCGGAGCTCGGCAAACTGTTATTGGTTTAGTAGTAACAGGAGCCGGCATCGGGCGATGCAGGCGGTGGACCGGTCCGCCCCTGCATAACCACAATCCGTCGGGTTGCGCACTCGTAACTTGCCGTTTACAGCTAGTACAACAACATAACACAGCAGTGCATATTGTCATAATTTTGATCAGGTATTTTAATACATAGAATAATTTCACATTATCATATTTCACACTATATCTATTGCTGGCTTAGACTTTGACAAATAGGAAGTTAAATCAGTGTCGCAGTCTATACTTAAGCTCATCATCATTCATCAAATGGGCATATCACTTCTGGTCGATTTAAGGGGGTGGTAGTCTCAGTGTGGTGGGTAATCTGTGCAAACAGCCGTAAGGGGAGGCTGCCTAGAACTGTCACATTAATAAGCTCATGAATACTGATTGGGTGCCACCAGCCTTAAGTGCTATTATATATACTACTAATCTCGTTTATATTTCAAAACAAAACGTTTCAAACCCTCATAAAATAGCAAAAACTTTTATCATTTGTATTCGGTAGTAAACATTCATTTCTTTTATGCTGCATTGGGTGCCACTTGGAAAAATTTACCTTACGCAAAGCTGCCTCGGTTAATTGAAAGAGCTTCTTTCGTTTGGTGTAATATTTTACGGCACAGTCTGTGCCTCGTTGCGGTAATAGCAAAACGGTCTCGCTCCGACACACCAGTTTTCTTTAGTGCTCTCTCCTTGGGCGGCCGCTTACGACTCCTTTTAGAACTCGTTTTAGAAGCAACAAGAAAATAATTTAATCTACTCCACGGAATCGAAACATAAATTTGTTTTCAACATTATCTTAATCGCTACTTCTCTTTTATCATCTTTCAGCGTTGGCTTATTTCTTCAAGTTCTTTTTACTTTCATTTCCTTTGCAAAGAATGCCCTAAGAGTTTTTCAAATTAGCAATTACGGTGAAAATTTGATTTGAATTGCGATGAAATTGTGTGGGCTTCTGTAGATTAGGATTTTATTCTGGGAATATTTACTTTCATGAAGTTCATATTATATATTATCTTGCGAACCTATTAGTGTGTATGTTTGTTCACGAGTAAAAAATGTTGATTTGAATGTTTAGTGCAGTAGTAGGCCGAGCTTGGTATACCCACATGTACCGCAATAAATCGGCCGCACCCACGGCGACGGCGCTGCGGCACGCGAGATAAGGGTCACCGCAACGCCATTAAGTACTACAATGTCACAGTTCCGCCGATCAACTACATAAACCCCTCACCGCCCACTACACGCTTTATGACTTACTCGCACCTACTAACATTTCATCCATCAACGAGCCAACAACGTTTGCCTCGACACATACCGGTGTTATTTTAATTTAATACAACCGTAATTATAATAAACTACATAACTACGTGATTAACATAATGTTTCTAGAATGTTCTACTTTTGTCTTGTAAACGAGCATAAAGTGAAAGAACAAATTGCGAGTTTCCCCAGTATTTTCCTCGCTCGGAA
This sequence comes from Cerastis leucographa, assembly GCA_963082945.1. Taxonomy (NCBI): domain Eukaryota; kingdom Metazoa; phylum Arthropoda; class Insecta; order Lepidoptera; family Noctuidae; genus Cerastis; species Cerastis leucographa. The sequence continues at coordinate 10,333,757 of OY720361.1, forward strand.
AAATATATGTTTTATTAAAGCTCGGCATTTCCGAGAGCGAGGCAACCCTCGGGGCGAGGGTGGGCTGGCTCAGGGGGATGGGTTCGGCGGCGCGCCAGTGTATAACAGACAGTAGAGGGATATAAAACATATTTACGCGCCTATAAAGTACTCTCGTACGCTCGCTCCCCACCATTTTCTTTTGTTCCTCGCTCGCAGCCAATGATAATGCTTTCTCCCGTTCGGTTAAACTTATTTCTCAGCCGTCTTATCTGGCTTTTCTTCGGCACTTTTATTTATAACCGAAGTGGTGAAATGTAACAACGTGAAGTAAACGATTTTGGTTTCAGCTTGCTTTTTGACATCTTGTTTTTTGTTAAAGGATTATTTATGTTGCTTTGTTATTTTTATTTAAGTACGCATATTGTTTATGTAGTGGTCTACTTTTTTTTTAATTTACCATGCATTGTGTTGCGAACTAAACCAGCGGTTAAGTTAAGCCAATAAATCTGTTAAACATTTGACAGCGTGAATCTACTAGACCGTGACTAAATAGGGTGTCATTTAAACTCTTACCTACAAAATGTGATAAAAGTATATGAAAGTTGGCTAAAAGAAACTGTAGGGCACACTTAAAGCTATTCAGAACAAGCAGAACGGAAGCCAGAGTGTTAACAGCAAAGCGAGGAGCGTCTTAATCTTGCGCTACTGTACGGCTCAGAACAGAAACCCCTTGCGTAGGTGAGAGGGTGTAATAACAAGAGTCGCCCGTTCCCCGCCACGCCACCCTTCAGTCGCCCGCAGGCTCACCCGCTTGCAAAGTTCTACGGAGATTCCTATTACTCCGTCCGTGCTCCAGTCTAACCGGCTTGACTTAGATAAGACCTAACTTGCAACGATGTAAACTCAACCTTAAACCTTCGTTCTTATATTACCGAAATTGCAAGCCTTTGTTATATGCCAAACGTAGACTTATTCCTATCTCTTGGTCTTGTAAACAAGTAATATAAAGCCAACGCATTCCCATTTATTAGAATTCAATGGAATAGCATCTATTTTCAAATAAATATCAATGCTCTGTGCGATATTTATAAATAATTCTTGAAAGTGAAAGTGAAAAACATTGAACTGCTACTTTCGAAACGTGTAGGACACAGAGGCGTCGTCAAAGGGCCGTAATCATCCGTAGGCAGCCGAGTGTTAGCACTCGACGCCGGGGTCGGGATATCTCTCGACGGATCAGCAGCTCACTCGGGATGCACTCTGCGATTCCGTTTGTCACTGCACCCGACTGCGGTCTGAGCTCCCGCTCTGATAAACGCATGTCAACGTGCTTTGAATGCGGAGCGCATTTAACCACTAAAGCCAGATAGAAGCTTAGGTACTGCGTAGGGTATAATTCAGTGCTATTAGGGATATCGCAATGTTAGGAAGTGCTTTGATTATTTTATAAGCTGATCCCAGCATCATGCATTGCAATGCACTTTTACCTACCTACCTACTACTACCTATCTACCTAAAAAGCATAAGGAAACATTAAAAAAAAGATGAATCAAATCGGTTTAGTCGGTCTCAAGTGATGGCGTCAGCGTCACCAAGGGAAATAAGGATTCATTTTTAGGGTTCCGCCAAAGGGTCAAACGGGACCCTATTACTGAAACTTCGCTGTCCGTCCGTCCGTCTGTCACCAGGCTGTATCTCATGAAGCGTGACAGTTAGCCAGTAAAAATTTCTACAGATTATGTATTTCTGTTGATGCTAAAACAATAAATACTAAAAACAATAAAAAAATATTTTAGGGGACTGCCATACAAAAAAGTGTTTTTTTTTTTGCTCGTTTTTATAAATAATAGTACGGAACCCTTCGTGCGTGAGTCCGACTCGCACTTGGCCGGTTTTTATTATAGAAGATTAAACTCAAGACAAAGCTGGTAGTAATGAACTACCCTGATTCATTGACTAGCATTGACTAGGCTAGGCATGTTCTTGGTTTCCTACTACTTCAACGTTTTAACTATGAAGATTTTCATTACTGATCTAATTAAGAATTATAAAATACACAGGTCAAACTAGTAAACAAAAACTTTAGAATATAGCATGTCGTTATTTACTTCTAGTTTATAGCACCAACAAACAGTAAATCCCATACTTATGTCTAAGTCCGCGAAACGTAAATAATTATGTACGTATAAAAAGTCGTCGGTGAATTGTTGAATTAATTTTAATGTATCACGAGCGGTAATATATCAAGCGGAGCAGGGTACCGCGGGCGCGGCGCACGACATGTTACGCAGATAAGCCGCTCGGCTATTTGCACGTCGTCGTAGCCGTGTGTGCGGCACTACGACCCGGTCCAGCCGTAATTAGCCGGCCGCAAAGTTCGCCGAAATGTTACACGAACACCCCACGAGCCACGACTAAACACAACACAAGCTACCGTGCCGTACGCAAATTATAACAAGTCCCATGGAACCGATGAGCTTTGTTTGTGATGTTGCTTTGTGTTTGGAAATGCGACTTTACTTGCTTATACACAAAACAATCTTAAGTTTACCAAGCTTCGCTAGAAGCTCTGCTAGAGATACTTAGGTGGCCAAATTCTTTCTTGAAATTTCGAATTTGGCCTTTGTTTTTAGGGTTCCGTACCCAAAGGGTCAAACGGGACCCTATTACTGAGTCTTCGCTGTCCCTCCGTCCGTCTGTCACCAGGCTGTATCTCATAATCCGTGATAGAGCCAGTTGAAATTTCTACAGATAATGTATTTCTGTTGCCGCTATAACAACAAATACTAAAAACAGAATTAAATAAATATTTAAGGGGGGCTCCCATACAAAAATGAGATTTTTGATTTTTTTTTGCTCGTTTTTATAATGGTACGGAGCCCTTCGTGCGCAAGTCCGACTCGCACTTGGCCGGTTTTCTATTTTGTGACAAACAAAAACTATGTATAATTTCTCACACACTTTCTTCTTACACACATAGCTTTAATACAGCTTAAGTTTATTCGCAATAAGTTATAGAATCTAATTATAATAAACAGTAGCCCAAGTGTTCAAAGCTTTCTAAAAGATAACACTTAACGGTTCAAGCCTCAGCAGTCGTTATTTTCGTCGTAAATAGCTGTAGGTCGTTAGTGGCCCGAGGAACCGGGAAAACAAACATGTTACTCTACGAGTACGACAATGTGATAAACCACTAGAATACACCGCCCCGCCTGACTTTAACCGTTCTACATCCATTAATAATTCGCTAACTTTGCGACAACACCCAATTTATACATTCCGTCTGGAGTGAGATTTCAAGGAATTATTATAAAGTAATCTAAGTTAGGCGACCCATAGAGAGACGAGGGAGGATGACAGGTGTTTAAATATACCGCAGCGCTTCCCCACACCACTTTACAGATTGTATTACGTCCAAGACAGAGTCATTGAAGCGAGCTGTCGCCCGAGCTTACTGAACTTGCTACGTTAATTACTTGTTATGACTCGAAATGCATTTCATATCTCAGTGGTTAGGTGCATTGTCTGCCTTGAGGATTTGCCAACTCAAGCGAGCTTTGTTTATGTATGCTTGTTTTATTTAGATTGATTAACGGTTTATTTATGCGATACATTAACGGTGTCAGGATGAACAATCAGTACTTAACTATTTATTTGATAATATATGACTAGGACAGGATCACACATTTTGTTTTTTTTTTTTACATGCGAATCATGAAAAAGAATAGAAATTACTCTGAGATAATATTTTTGATTTGACATTGTCAATTTGTCATTATTGCCTTCGCTATCACAACACAAGCAAAACGCTGACACAGCATTGAATTTCAAAATCATTGCTCAAACACTGAGTTTACATCCACATAAACGTACCGGCCCAATAAAGCTTGTAAAGCTTGTCAGTGACCATATACGTGTTTATGTTGTTTGGTACGTCAGTCATTCATTATTCTTAATCCAAGCATGAATTTTGTCTTAGGATGTTGATATGGTTCAGAGCTAATCAATAATAAAGGCTAAATAAAAAAATAAAACGTGTCTATTTATTTATACAATCATTTTCTACTTGACTAAAAAGAAATTCTTAGAAAAGCAAAAGCATATTCATAATTTACTGCTACTAAAAGTAAATATTTCATTCTTCTAAACTCGTAAAAATGCTAAACGGCGTGATTATCTTGTTACAAAGTGCCAAATAGTGTTTATATTGTATTTTACCCCACTTGGGATCATAAATTATTTTCCTTATCGATGCCGACACGCCGTGCCGTTATCGTCCCATCTTACTTTAACTCGACTCCCACGCCTACGATCACGACCACCGTTTATAGTAATTTGTCGTCAAAAGCATTAATACAACACTTGGTTCTTTTTATTGGTGCTGTTTTTGTAGAATATAAATGTGTATTAATATGAATAGCTTCTTAATATGTGTACATTTCCATAGTTTTGTTTTACAACATATCATAAAATATACTTGTTGTAAGACACATCATTATTGTATATGAACTCCAAAGTACCATTCTGCGGCGCTTTAGTGTTCGTCGCGTCGGATTATTTCCCTCTTTATGCCGGGCGAGCGAGATGCGTCGACCACTTTGTTGTTTTATACTTCGTTCGAAGCGACTTTATGCATCGCCTCATTGCTCTTCGCCGTTTCGCTTAGTTTCCCCTCTCTATTTTCAACTCACGTTACTACGTAAATTTATTTTGAAACAAGTGATCCGCCGACGTCCTTATATGTACGACGCTGCTTTTGTGTATGTTTTATTTTCTCTTTGTGCTGGTTTTAGCTAAATTAATGATTTTGTTACGTGACTTAGGTACTCACTTATTCTGTCAATGTTTCCATCATTAAGCGTTGCATCTACCGGTAAAATCTAAAAATGGTAATGTAGTAAGGATTTAGGACATGTATTATTTTAATAGACGATTAAAAAACATGAAACGGATGAGGATATTAGAAACTCCCTGATTTTCCAAAATGGTTAAGTTTATAAATGAGAAAGAGCTAAGATCGTAATAACTATATTGTTAAATTAATAACACTATTGTTAATAAGAATTCTATGTAATTCTTGGTAATTTTTGTGTGTCATTTATTGCAGCACGGCATGTAATGCGATTGTTATAAATCGTTGTTGCATTCCTTTTAAGTACCAACAATCGAAAATAAATCATAAGTTTTGAAGAACTTGCAAACCAACGTTTGCATGCCACAAAATCATAACAGAAACAACATAAACAAAGCTCGAAAATCAATAGACAAAGTCTGTTTAATGATTTGCACAATAACAAAATACGATTGCGGAAAACTTGATAACACAAGCCTGAAGCCACCCACAATTGTCGGCATGCCGCGCGCCGTTTACAAACGCTCAGAAACAAACTACATTTTTATACGGAGAGCAAACAAAATGAGTTAGTGGTGCCGTAGAGTCGCTTTTCCCTGTATTTCCAACGAGCGAGCTTGAAAATTCGCTTTAATACCTTTGTTCTACAGGGCTTTACAGCTCTCATGTTTCGCAGAAATATTTTCCGAGCGCAGGTTTACTTTACCTATGTGTGAATATTCTGCACTCTATTTCGCCCTTTTTTAATATTCTTGTTACTTACAACATTTTTTGCTTTTTCAAATTGCCGTGATTTTGAAGGTTTTGAGTGAGGTTATTTCATTGCATTCCTAATTTATTGAAATACAAGTGCAAATTACTGGTTTTCAGCCTTGATGTTATGCATTTCACGCCTTTTATTGTGTCAATATCTCATCATCAAACTGCATTTCTGTCAATGCATTTCGCATATATGTAAGATTATTTAAATAAAGATGTTATTATTAATTAGTTAAATGCTAACAAAACGGGATAAAGTAATGAAAAGCACAACAATTGACAAATCTGTTTAAGTGTTTAAGGTATGATCGCTCCCATTGCGGAATTAAATAAAATGATAGAACCTCCCGGTTGAGTTTATTCATTACAACCCACGTCGGGTCGTCGGTGGGGGCGCCCACCCTCACTCCACTCGCTTTATGGATATAACCTCGACAAAATACCCCTAAAATTGCACTGTTTTTATTATGTTCTCTCTTTATCTCTTTTGGTTTGTTGCTCCTTTTTACGACGTTATTATTTTATTAGGGAATAAAGCAAATAATAGAGTCAACCGTGATTAACTACTGCCAATATCGAAATAGGTTTGAGCACGATATTTTATTAACAACTCGTTCAAAATTACAGAGTTTATTTACTATTACATACCTATGTCATGGAATCGTGATCACAAAAATGAGTTCCGTTTTAAAACTTAAATTATTGAGCAATGAAAAAAGGAAACCAAAACCTTTAAATTATTACAACACGCAGTCAAATGACGTGAAATAAAGTATCTAAAAGCTAGTAAAATAACCAGACTGGAATTAAATAATCATTGTTAAAACTGTCTGTGATGAACTGATGACACTTTGAAGTATCTGATACGATTTTTCTGTATGATTAAATAGAAACATTGTTTAGATGCCAAATAGTTCGCGAGAACGATAAAACAAAGCGGCTGGCAAACGACCAAGTCGCACAAAGAGACACGAGTGGATGGGCTCGCGATTTGCAACGCGAACACTGGTTACTACTCGTAGCGCCGTGAAGCCATGTCGCATCATGCCTCGCACGCCGTGCTTAGCTCAGATTTGCACGGATACATTTTAAATGGAGCCGCCAGATTGCACTCCCTTTGAGCTTTCTAAATGCGTTATGTATGACATTCAATTCAATTTGAAGCACAAAGCCTGCGTCGAAATTCTCTTTGACCGAGTCCTCTTGTGCAACAACGCTTTGTTGGCGAAATATGTAGTTTCAAGTTAACAGCCTACGTTTTGATGATATTTGGAAATATCTCTGCATGTTGTGCAACGTGTGCATGCTGTAAATATGTTACAACAATTTGCAGTTTGATTCTGAATGTTATTGTGACATAATCTGAATCAGTGTATGTTGCAAGTCGGAATTCAGATTGAAGAGTTGAGGCGCTACTCTAAACTTTGTTGGCAGTGTGCTATGTCTGCGGAATGTCGGACGTGTCCACCTGGTCCATGGGCGTGCGCATATCACCGCCTCCCTTTGAAGTAAAGAACACACACATGCTTCGTGTCAGACTTCTGATAAATAAACAAAACAAATACCTTGCGATGCAATCAACCTACATAACGAAGTAATACCGCTAATTGTTGTCTCGAACATACATGGCAAGCCTGTCTCCACTCAGGCTCCTACTATTGGTAGTAGCAGTTAATAAAAGTAGATAAACTAATTTAATGTTACGGTTTTCGTCAGATATTAATTCAACTGTTAAATTTTGTGCTGAATCAAGGTAACATTACACGTTCAAAGAAGTAAAAAAAATAAAACATAACCATATGTAAATTTAATATGGTAGGGTTAAGTCGTTGTTAATTAATTTAAGCCGAGCGAGGTGAGGCTCGATTAGCGGAATAAATTGGGCTTGCGGCGGGCACAATCCCCGGCGCAGTAAACAGCGCCGACAACAAAGGCAACTCGGCAGCCGCCCCTGCGCGGGAAAGGCGAGCTTAATGCTTACTCATTATTTATTCACATCTATAACGAGATTGTCAGTGCTCCCTGTCCCCGCCCGCTTCTCTACAGCTGCCCCGCTTGTTTTATCTCTACTTGTAGACTCGTCTTTGCCGTATTATTTACTCTCACTCATACTTAAATAATTTTCTTTTTCCTCGAGTTATAAAGTTATTACAATTCTTCTCCAAGTTCTTCCTTTCTTTAAAATTACGATCTAGTACAGAACGCTTGAATTGTTAGTATGTTTCTCGTGAATACGGTACGGTTTTATTGAAAAATATATATTTTTCCGACGTTGATATCGTTTTTATTTACATACACGTTGGCATTTTCTGAAAACTCGATACTAGGACGCGCTTGAACATTTACCTACTTTGGTGAATGCAGCATCATTATAGTTAATATAGACATGCTTTCATCATGATCTTTATAAATTTCGTTTGGTTATCGAAACCGTACAGGTCTATTCATAAACGTTTTCATAAAAAGTCATGTTTATTTTGTGTATAAGGGGAATTTCTGATAACTATAAATCTAAAAATTAAACGATTGTTTAATGTAACTAAAACCGTATGTAGGTAAACAAAGAACTTAGTTTCTCTTGAACGTATCTCTCAAATTTTTTTTGAATTACAAATTCAAAGTAATATTACACTAAAATTTATTCAAAAGATATGAAAAGCGTCGGAGCTCTTGCAAACAGCTAGATAATGCCGTCAGATACTCAACGTGGTCGTTGAAAATTTTATGTCGCCGTTCGCTGCATTCTCCTCTGCAACCCCACCCCGCATCTTTAATTCTACACCCTCTTCAACGCTCTTAGTATCTGTATACAAGGTACGGAGATTTAGTTGACTCTACGTTTTAATTACATTTTTGTTCTTTCGTATGAAGCCTAGTTCTATCCAAATCGCATATAAGTTCGTGATACTTTTTTAAATGAGAATTTCTCAACTTACTAAAGTTAAACTAAAAAAAATCGGAAATTCGGAATAACAAGTATTTCTTCCGTTGCTTCGATTGCTTTTCCGCTTAGGTAACTAATTTTTTCCCCTTCAGTATTTATGCTACTATATGATATATATATATTAAATACACAAGCATACTATTTATACAAAAAATAAATAATTTGGACGGTAGTTAGCAAAAGTAACGTTTTGTTTTCGATAACATGTCGTTCATCCTCATCACTATTCCGATTGAGCAGATACCGAGTCACATTTGTATGTCTAGTGCGTTACTTTGCATTCGCTTTGTTGTGTGTCCTCGTCTGTTGTGTAGAAACACTTTCAAATTTTTGCCGACGCTTTCTCTTTTACGATACTTAACAGCTTCGCCAACTACATAGTTTCTAAATGAGCGATCAAGATACCCAAACTAAAGACCCGAAGGAAACAGTAAACAGTTTAGTAAATATGTATATACATATTTTGCCTGGAAAAAATATATTTTTAAACAACAAAACGTTTATACAGTGAGGGAACGATACAAAAACGCAATCCAACAATACGTTTACCGCAAATTGAATGAGGCTCGAAATAAATCCTGCGGTCGTTGTCTGACTCTCAATACCAGTACCTCCCGTCGTATCTCTCACCCTTGTTTGTCGTTGTTGGGGTTTTATTCCAATAAAAATATCCATATGCTCGTATTGTTTATTTTTGATACAACAACTGATCTTTCAGTAATATAAATTGTGCTTTCTGCTATGATCGGTGAAAAAGATTTTATAAAAATTAAGGGTCGTGAAACGTAGCTTGATCGTTATCGAGGGCCCATTTTCTCTCCCTCGTTTAAGACCCGACCAAATAGGGGACCCTAAGGTTCAAGCGTCGTAAACCAAGCACTCTAGTGTATCGTAAGTGTTAATTACTTTTGTCACTCCACAAGCGGGCGGTTAACAAATCTTTTCGTTATATAATTCCACCGCTGAGAACTGTAATTTACATCGACTGACGCAACATTGTTTGGATAATAAATTATTATGCCTTGAAGCGTTCTTAACGGGCGGCTAAATCGATAAGCGTCGTTTTTATTGCACAATTAACAAGCAGTGCGAGGGGCGAACTGATTTCAATCTGCGTTATCAATGCTGTATCGCACAGTTCACGCTGAATGAGAACTAATTGATGTTGGTATAGGGAATCCGCGCTTTTACATAGCTTAAAGCCATCACACGTCTCTTTCAACGCTTTCAAAACTGCATGGGCATGTAATAGATGAACGTAACTCAATTTTAATGTATAAATGTGCACGCTATTATAAAAATAGCTAAAGATCTAAAAGCATCGATTTTTCACAATCAAAATACTACGCTTGTTTTCTCCTATTGAACAAGCAAGCATACATTGGAAAAAATTTGAGTTCATTTACCATGACAGATCGCTGGCAGACCCCTTCGGGGACCAAAATCCCCCTAGTTTTAATTCCCTGATGCAGTCAACTACATACACCGCACGCCGAAAACATTGATTTCCACGAATCGCTTTTAAATTGTAATTAAAAGTCAACTAGTTTACATGTCACTAAATGGAATTTCTTGTTTTGGTTTTAAAATAACACGACTCAACTCAAATACTGAAATGTATATTTTGTTAGGTTAAAAAAAATCTTTTCTCGTTTTTATTGCTACCGAAAGTGGGAAAACGGGTGGAAAAAATAAACAGCACGGCTGTCGCTCGCGAGCGAATTTCCGGCTCACTGCCGTTCGGGACGTTTCAATTTTACAAAATATAAACTTTTGCCCTCTGGCTCGTAACAATCGGTCCACTCCAATTTATCATGTGAAATTGAATGAAATCTAAGTCGTACTATGTTATGAATTTATGACACAACGTATGGATTGTAGTATGCCACAATGCGCAATATTATTATTTCACTAATCTTTTTTTTTTACCACAATACTGCAATATTTGATTTATTATTTTTTGAAAATTTCGGTATGCTTTACAATTTGCATCAAATTGTTTATTAGCTCAAGACATTGATAGCTAAATAGGCATCAACCCGCGCTTGTTACGGTGATTATTATTACAAATTATCCAAACGTAATTACTTTTCCAAATGACTGCACAATAAACGTCTTCTGTTTGTTTATCTCTCTTCCATTTGAGTATTTTTTGTCACTATTTATACAAAGAGATCCGTTCATATCGTTTTAATTTCCCCTCGGTATTATACGTTAATATTTTACGTGAGATCACAATTCCCCGCAATAATAATCTGTTCCTCTCGTTGGGGAAACTCTTACAAATGTTTTTATATTTATAGATCATTCTTCGGAGACGGTTACTGTAGACAAGTCGAGATTTATCTCGGTTATCCCGCTTTACTGTTTCCTTCTAAATTAAGAGGTCTTTTATACGTTTTTCTTTGCCGAATAGATGATTTCAAATTAATATCTTGGGGAGGAAAAGCTTTTAAGACTAGAGTACTTAAGTAAATTTGTTATTTTATCAAAAGAAAGATGTGTTTTTATTACAAATATATGTATGACGCATAATATTAGTGGTTTCTGGAGGTTTTTTGTGAAACAAAAATTGAAATAATGTCTTAATTCAACGTTTATTACTGACATATTATATTATTCAAAAACTACGGTAGGCTCCATCTGCAATAAAAAGGAACCAGTTAAAGGCAAGGACCACTTCAACCACGAAACATGTAATATAAATAAATTTATCAATATACAGTCAGTCGAGTTGATTATGGGATATTGGGTACCCTACAACGACTGCATTAATCGTTGTCGTAAAGCAATAAGTTATAAAACGAATATAAATAAATCGGTTTACGGCCGTTTTACTGCTTTTCGCGAATGTGTTATTGCTACGAACGAACGGACGCTATGCGTTTTACAGCATACATACCTAGCTACCTACCCACGTAATAAAACTGTACCACTACATATTGCATGTACATATAAATCTACATCTTACTGTAAAAGCCAAAACGAGATCAGGTCGTACTAAAATGGTACTAATCATTTCTACGATTGCTCAAAGAAGTATTAGTTCATGGCAATTTAAGCAATAATAAAATTCAAAAATGTTATTAACATGATCTGTATTATTATTTATTATCTGCAATAACTAGTATTGAAAGTTAAACGGGTTAAACCATTTGCGTGCCTGTAATCAGTTGCGCGTTAGCCAAGCAAGTTAACACGGAAAAGCCACCACCGCCGAAGGAAAAGATATCCCAGAATGAAAGAAAACCGTGGGTAATTAATAAAAAAAAAAACAGAAAAGACTGCTCGTGCTGTAAAAGCAGATCTTAAAATACATACACCGTGTAAATCACCTCATCACGAAGCCGTCAACCAAGCATTCTGTACATGAAACTAAGTAACTTTACGCAAAAATTATTGCTGGGAAACGACTTTTTTTTTTCGGGGGTGTAAAATCATGTTCTGTGGTAGAACTCAATATAACAGTAAAAGAGTTGGAACTTTGACCCCTAATATCTCCGTAACTAGAAGATTCCCAGGTATGGTGTAGAACAAAAAAATGATCACAAGGACAGGGAGAACCAGTGTTTTTCGGCTTCGTTAAGAGGTGTTTTACACCCTTTATAAAATAGAAATATGAATGTCAACAAATCTTGCTGGGTAATTGTTTACAGGTTGTTGCGCACATACGAATAGGATATTTGTAGTATTTTTTTTTAGCCTGATCATTCCCTCTCCTGGGCAAAGGCTTCCCCCATTCCTTCAATTTTTCTCTGTTTTTTGCCTCTTCTTGATTTTATTAACGAGAAAGCCATCCAAGGCATCCCGCCATCTTCTTCTTGGTCTGCCGCGACCCCGTCTAGCTGTCTCAGGGCTCCAGTTTTGTGAAATGTGGGCCCTCAGCTTTGCCGGCTGACATGGCCAGCCCAGTCGCATTTTAGTTTGGCTGCTTTATGAGCAACGTCAATATTCAGTTCTGCTGACTTTTTTGAAAATTTCCTTTATGAACTCTTTTGTCATAATTGGGGCATTATATAAAAAATATCATGGCCGTGCCACGAAATCGTAGCACATAATATCCTTTAAGTACAAGAAAAAAATTATTGTCTTGTCCAAAACATGTTTCACATAGTTGACCGGGATCGGTGCTACTAGTTTTCTATTAGTTTGAACTAGCTGTAATATCTCATATTTTAAATTTAGTCTTCCTCTAAAATTAAATTAGTTATGTCTCTTTTGACATATTTTCTCCCACGCATATTGGTATCTGTCGGCATATTACATGTGTAGCAAGATATATTCAAGAGACGGTATGTTGGGCGGGCGGCGGGCGGCGCGTGCGCGAGGCGCGGGGCGCGGGTTACAGCGGCCGACGACCGGCTGCGAGCCGCGCCGCACTCTCGCCCCGCACGCCGCCCGAACCTTGCGTACTCTGTCGATCATCGCCTTCTTTGTCTTGCATACGATCGCGATACATCGGTATTTTTGTGCTGTCGAACTGACATTTAGACCTGCCTTGGATACGTACCGCTCTCTGGATTACAGTGCTAAAGGATTGCAGTGACACTAGTGGAAATGCTTTTTTGTTAATGAGTTTGTTTATATGTCAAGTGCACTAACAAAGTTTACCATCATTGATAAACAAGTTTTTTTTTTATAGTATTTAAAATTTATTGTGACATATTGGAACAGTGAAAGTGATTATTGAATAGGTATGAATGTTTGCGTTAAATGGTGTACGTTCTTATAAATCGAAAGTTTCGGATTTCACCAGAAGTCAACTACAGTCACCATAGTGAGGATCAAAGATACTCCTAAGAACAATGCAGAAGGCGGCAGCAAAAAGGAAAGCAAGAAAAAAAATAGTAAACAAAAGGCGCAAGGTAACGGATCGGTGACAGGGAACAAGAATGACAAGACAGCTTCTGCTACTGTTAAGGCGGACAAGGAAGGCAAAAGACCATCACCGACCAAGGCTGTGCCAGAACAACAGGTAAAATCTTATGACAAGATGTCTAACACATTGAGGAAAAATGCTATGAAGAATTAAATGTAAACAACTCAATTCGATATTAATAAACATTAAATTTATCGATGCTGTCTCATAAATCAAATAACTATTTCGAATAGACGCCAGACAAATACATATATTTTTAATTCCTTGGTGTAAATAACGTGCATATTTTATCGTAACGCCTTACGTGACCGGCATCGTTAACATTTACCCCAATTTGGTGAGATTAACTTGAACAATGGAAACAACCTGCTATAGAATCCATATTTAATTTACACATATTCGCATTGAAAAACGAATGGAATGGTTATTGCGCTTGGTCACGAACTACCGAAACGCTAACATGACTTGCGTTTACCTCTGCTAGACTTTAAATAAATACTTTCGTACAATTCCAGTCAATTGTTTATGGCACTATGAACGACTCAATTTAATTGAGTCGTTCATAGTGCCATAAACAATCAAATATTTCGTAAAGAGTATTTCTTGAATTAGAAAAGTTGACAACTTATGTAAATTAGTTTTCATTTTTGTGTGTCCTGCTTATACAGGGTGTCTGAGATAGCCAAAATAAAATAACGAAATAATAAAATACGGTGTTCGTGAAGCCATTATTAAGTATTAAACCTATTTGGAGGCCATATAAAAAAAAACATACAGTTAAAGGCGAGTCAGCTGATTGGCAAGTAGCAACTATAATTGAGTCAATTAATTTACATAAGTGGTCAACTTTTCTAATTCAAGAAATACTCTTTACGAAATATTTGAAAGCAACTTGAATGTAGGTATAATTCATTGTTAATTATTCTTTGAACAGCACCTACTAAGTCTTACAACAGTGATCGCGTCGTTAATTTACAACATTACAGCCAATTACATAGCAGACTGAAAATACAAGAATAGGTACGTATTCTGATTATAATTACGAAGTAATCTTTATTAACAACGAAAGACTTCAATGAATAAATATCCAAATATTACAGTAATGAGAAAATAATTTTATTATGAAATTCTCACAAAAGATTTTCTAGTAGAAAGTAGAATTTCTTTTCTCAAACTATTATTTATATTGCTAGTCGCTTTTGAAACCCACGTAAATAAAATGGATAGCGATATTTACAAAAACAAATTACCTATTTTATTCTGCTATAATGACATTAAAGCCGTATAGAATCTGCAATCGTAGTAATAAATATATCTATCTTTTTATTATGCATTAAATGTCACAGAACAAAAATTAGTATGCAGCATTAAATTCAGGTCATGAACAAACAACTCTAAGATAGATATGCGCGATGAATACTTAGCGACTCTACGCTTTCCACTTTTTATGTGTGAGGCTATAATTTATTACTTCTTATGTTATCCAACTAACTTCTGCTGTTGACACATTAATTTTATTACTCAAACACAAGCGGGAAACAAATCAATTAAGAGTTATTACAAAACTTGTTTTACTTTGTGAAAACTAGATTATTTACTAATTACACGCTCACGTAATTGATTTTCTGCAGCTGAATTATAAACTATAATTTTAATTTCGGATCTACTAATTGTGAAACCTGTGAGAAATTAGTATGTATAGTGAATTCTTCATATTTTGCACATCACAAGAGAAACAACCTGCCAGAGTTACAATTACTATGTATGTATCAAATATTTTTTAAATAAATTCAAATTGATTTGATTGATGATGACTCTATATGAGCTATAATCTCATCAAATTTTGTGATTATGTTTTTAGGTAACCTGCAAACCGGAATTCTAAACCAATCGAATTTATTTACAAATCTTACTACATTGCCTTTAAAGATCGCAGGGGGTCACGGATCGGTATGCCTGAACTTTACTTAGAGAGATGAAATTCTCCTTGAATTTTAAGTCCCATCCTATTAAAAGTTTGTGAAAGTATTAGAATTTGGAATGAGGGGCGAAAAGCTATCACGCCATTTTTTTCCAACTCTCCCCATCTCCGACACTGGGGGAGGAGGCGGGGAAAACGGCCCTGAGGCTGGGATCGCCAGATTATGCTTCGCTGTTTTGAATTCAGAATACGAATTAATTAATTCAGAATCGTAAAGTTCATTCATATTAAAAGTTATTAACTTTTTATAAACGCTTGTGTGGGTGTGCAACGTTCCAAACGTTAGCTTATTTTATTTTTATTACCTTGAGTTAATTGCTTTAACGACTCTACTAATGGAATTTGATAAGGAAAAAAAAAACTAATTTCGAAACATAATTCAGCAACGCAAAGAAATAACTTCAAATTTTAGTTTGTGTAAATATTCTTAGTTTTATTTTGACAACGTTGACTAATGCGGTCGTTTACTTTTATGGCTGATTTATTTAGAGTCGCGTGTATTTCTCTTCGGAGGTGGGCTCAACGGAACTATTATTACTTGCGGACACGGCATCACTCATCGCGCTAATCGTGTTGAATTATTATTATCTTTTATGTAACATAGTTTTGACAGCCAGCCAAGGTTTGTCAACGTTGATGGACATCCCTTATTTAATAACGTACGCAAGATTAAAAAGAATACGCCATTAAATTAATAACTGAAAGTGTAAACTAAAAGTAATTTTTTAAAGTCTATTTATGACCTCTCCGAGTGTGCGTTAAAGAAACGTCATAACAATTAATTGTTCGATCCGATATTCGACGTTTATATTCTATTTAGACAAGTGGAAGGTGACAGAAAATGTTTTAATAGGCTGGCGGTGCTTTTGAATGTCTTTATTGTGCTGAGAGGCCGGACGCAAAGCCGCCGCGCCGGGCCGGGTGCCGGCTGACGGCACGACACTCGCCGCCCGCCTGGCACGCGCGGCCCATACTTGATTTATCACTCCATTGTTGCGGAGCGACGACCCACCCCCACCGGATAAGGCTAAACATTCAATTGCCGGAACGCACCCGAAACGATTTGTTCCCCCTATACTATCGATTGACTATTTCTTCCGGCTGCCAGTATTTAAAGGGTGTTAGAAGAAAGTTAAGTGAGGAGAAAGAAGATTTGTGGGTAAAAATATATGAATAAATGTTTATTGACAGCGATGTCAGGGGTATTTAAGTTACTTATCGCATGTACTTTTCGTACCGGGTAACTAAATATACGTACCACAATATTTTAAGAGAAGCCATTCGTCCCGTTGCAGTTGCTAAAAAAAACGGCCAAGAACGTGTTGGACCACGCACAGTGTATATTCAGACTAAACAGAACATTATTTTCCTATCAACATGAAATAAAATACAACCAATAGAAATAATAGAAAATTAAATCAACTGCGGCAAATCAGATTTAAGAGACAATGATACTTAAATTGTGTCCATCGTAAAAGGCGCGGTTACCCAGCTAGTTTTATTGAGTCGTTCTCGGCGCTAGCTCGTAAATATCACTGGGTAATTACTTTCCATTCCCTTTAAATACTTGAAACCCGCGCCGTAAAATAAATAAACTTTATTGTTTCAGTATTTTTTAGCATTTATTGTTTTGTTTAAACTATTATTTTTGTAATTGAGGGAACATTAAGTTGTCATATGCCACTCTAATTGTGATTAACATGTTTATGTTTAATTATAGGATTAGACAACTATTCATGTACTGTAGTGTAGGTTATTTGTTTTTTTAACTTTTTTAATTATTTTCTGCTTCACATTTCATCGAATGAATGCAACGCAACATACATTCATAAAGAGAGAACAAACTATGGCTTTTCCGGTTCGGAACCGGTTTCGGTTCGATTGTTTAATCCGATTACTGAGGGTTAAAGACTATATCTGATGAAAAAATAATGAATGTTGTCAATAAATACTTTTGAAAATAAAAAGGCACAAGAAAAGCTTTACTTTTAGTATCCTTTTCTGTACCAATGAAAAAAACCGGCCAAGTGCGAGTCGGAGTCACGCACGAAGGGTTCCGTACCATTATTTATAAAAACGAGCAAAACAAATAACTTTTTTGTATGGGCACCTTAAATATTTATTTTATTCTGTTTTCAGTATTTGTTGTTATAGCATCAACAGAAATACATAATCTATAGAAATTTCAACTGGCTATCTATCACGGTTCATGAGATACAGCCTGGTGACAGACAGACGGACGGACGGACAGCGAAGTCTCAGTAATAGGGTCCCGTTTGACCCTTTGGGTACCGAACCCTAAAAAAACGAGCTTTTAATGATGTCATAATATTTTTTTGCATGATAATAATAATGTACTTCCTTCTTTTGTCAAAGGCGCGAGGCGGTGTCTTTTCGTCGGGCTCGATTGTTTATTCGAGTCTTTTGTCATCGTCACATTACGTAACCCCCTTACAATGGCTAGTTACAGTTTCGAATAGGAACTATTTCAATGGGTAATAAATAATTGATAGCCTTTGAAAATCAATTATTATAATTAATTACACACCTACCGCAAACCGTATCATCATCCTGATGTAGCCTATTATTAAATTGAAATAAAAAAAAAATACAATATTCCAAACACCACAATTTAATATAATCAACTTTATAGTCATATCCACAAACAAGTAACACGTATTTAAGAATGTATAATTGTATGTCTTGGATGTATGAATACTAATGCGATCGTTTTACTTATAATTCTCATTAGCATGTCTTTGTGTCAGACGTGATTTCATCTTCATCTAATGAATACAAAAAAACCGAAGGCGGTTATTGTGTTAGGTTTGAACAATAGGCATACATATTGTGAATACTAATCATGTCGGTACATACATACGGACAGACGACCCAACGGGGTCGCATCGCTTCGCCTCGTTCCTCTGTTCTAGACTAAAAGCGAGTAACATCACACTCTTGCGGCTACGTCTTTCTATCTTTGTAGTGTATGGAAAAATTCAACGCTGGAAATTACTAATGAAGAACGACGAAACGATCATTATTAAACTACGCTTCGGTCTGATTAATAACCGTGTGGACATGAATACGTGTGTCACAATAGTCGGATTGCCGCTTACGTGTTCTCTACCAAAAGTACAAAATAATCTGGAACTGGAAATAAATAAACAAACTTAATCATGACGTTGCAAGTAAAGTAAATTGAGGCTTTCGCTGGATCAATCACATCGATTTAGTATGAATAAAATACTATAAGAAACAACAAAGCTAGCTTCATCATCATCTATAATAGAACTGTAAACATTCGCCAGAAATATATGTGTGTAACTCATGTAAAAGCGACGTCGACGTCCTGTCGCTAGTTGACGGCTTAGCGTTAACATTGTAACGGTCCGCTGTCGTCAGTGGCCACTTCTTATAATTTATTAACGACGCGACGTGGACACACGCGTCTCCGCCGCGACATGCAATCCCATTTGACGACTCACGGTTAATAAGAGCGTATTTGCACATTCTTGTGTTACCGTAACAGCTGTAATAACTTGTCATTCATGTAATTGAAGTCAATTATATGTTCCGTTTCTTTTTTGTTTTACATCAATGTAATAAAACTTATAGAAACTAATTATTGTCTCTTGATTTTGGTAACACACATTGTTCATATTAGCAAACAAGGCTCCTTCGTGAACACTTTATTGAAGTAGCACACTTGCTGGTCACATCACAAGACACCATAGTCAGAGTGAAAATGTATAATTCCTACAGTTTTCTTAAATTTTTAATCAATCAGGTGCGTCTATGCTATTAGACATTTATTTTCAAACGCGCTGTTCCAATTTATTTAGTCCTTCCGATTCATCCTCTTAGTTATGATTCTCAAAAGATTGCCTCCTTTTATCCACCATTCAATTATTTTAACTGTTTATGTTTTTTGATCCAGGCGAGTCCCGAAAACAGCAGAAATCCTTCTCCAAGGTACCACGATGCATCAATGGAAGATGTAAGTTCCTGGAAATTTTGATGGACGATTAATTTAAATTCCAACGTAACTAACAGAGATATTAATCGACATTAATTATTTTACAGGCATCGGACGCAGGCTCTCTGTTCCGGATGGCGGGCTCGGCAGCTACGGTTGGTGGCGCCAAAAATGAGCTGGTCGCGCGAGGCGGCAGCGGCGGCGCGCTTGCTTTGTCACGTGCGCCGGTGGGAGGCAGCGCAAGTCCCGCGCCGGCGCCGCTGCCGCAGCCCGCGCCCTCGCCCGCACCCGCAGCCCTGCCGCCGCCTGCGCTGCCTCCGCCGCACCGGCCAAACGGCGCGCACATTCCTGCTCTTGACGGTCACGCCGCCACACAAATACCTGCGCGGCCGGTCGGCGCCGCCGGCCCCGACACGCCCGAGCGGCCGGCCAGCAACAGCAAGCTGCAGCCGGGCGCGAGAGCCTCCGCAGACAGTCCTACCCCCGCCCCGCCCGCTCCCCCTGCGCCCTCTCCTCTCTTCCCCTCGCATACCGCCTACCAATCTCAGTCTCAATCGCACGCTGCCGCCGCGTTGCCTGACTACCGGCATACAAACCATGAAACGCGAACAGAGCCTGCAGAACCGCCCGGGGCGCCCCTGGACCTGCACACACATCACACAGCGCACCACACGCCGCGGCCGCCGCACCTGCCCAGTCCGGCGCAGGCCCCACATCCTAGTCTACAGAGCCGCGTCCCGCACTCGCAGGCGCACCCAGTGATGCCCGGCCATGACGTTCGAAATCAACCGGTCGCGGCTCAGACTCATCCCTCCGTTCCTACCTCGTTTTCGAACCGCGTCAATGGTGTGCCGCAAAGCGTAACACCACATTCGACGCCGTCTTCAATTCCGAGCTGTCTTCCGAGTCAAACTCTCACGGGACGGTCGCTCTCTCCGGCCGCGCCGACCTCTCGCCCCTACCCTACCCCGTCGATCGGGTCTAGTCATGTAAACTCCAGTATAAGTTCCAGTATTCACGGTCACTCAATAGCTTACCAGAGTCAGTCGAGTTTACAGAAACATTCCGTTCAACCTGTGTATGCGAACCGACCGTCGCATCTTGCACCCTTCAGCATATCCAACCACATTTCATCCAGTCATATTCAGGCTTCTGCAGCGATTCAACCTCCAGTCCCTCATATGAACCATCCAATAAACAGTCATTCCGTTACAAGTCTCTCCAGCCACCTTCCTGTTGTCAACCCCAGTTCCTTAGCAACGTCTACACCAAATCACATTGGTCCTCCGTCTACTATAGCTTCTATTACAAACACCACGATGTCTTCTTTCACCCCCAGCCTTAAATCACACCCGGGTGTCATGCCGCAACAGGCGACTTCTGTTGCCACGCCCATATCTTCTCATTTACCGAGCAGTCATGTGGATTCATTACCCACGTCAAGTTGTACTCCGACGAACGTGACCCCGGTGTCGACGAGTACCAGTGGCAACAGCAGCCATCCCCTCGCTCCTCCCGTCGTGGATTCGAGGCAAGCACCGATACCATCTTGCGACCTGCCTGCGCGTACTGAGAGTCCCATCGTATCCTCAACCCTGGCTTCCAATAGTTATCCGCCTCCAGCTGTGTACTCAGGATCTTCGTACCCTCCGCTGTACACACCTTACGCTGCCACAATGCAACACAGTCCTTACCTTCCACCCGCGGCTGCTTCACCAAGGAACTCTGCAGACACGGTATGTATCTGAATGTTATAACAAAATAACTATAAAATATGCCTATAATATAGTACTTATATACCAATTGAACATTTTAAATTACCCATTGCATAAAAGTAGATTGATTTCTGGTTACTGATGTTTTATTGTTTATTTTACTTATTTAAATTATATTTTTTTAGAGAACGAGTTTATCTGCGTCACCTTTAGTTGCACCGAAAACACCAAAGGGCGTACGGCCTCACACGCCAGGCTCCACGGGCGCAGCCGGCGCGGCTCTCTCGTATTCTCCGCGCGGACACAGTCCGAACAGGGAACGCGAGAGTTTCAGGTACGCAGCACACGCATCGTTGTTAGTACCCGTTCAAAACTAAATGATATAAACAATTCAATTTTTAAATGAATGAATGAGATTTTTTTTAAATCTAAATGATTTTGTGTATTTTCGCGGATATCGATTGTTTGGTCAACCGGATTTACGCCGTACGCCGGAGATCGTGCAATGCCCGAAAATGTCCCCCTCGCACACCTTCAATATTCGGTAAGTTCAATTTAATTCGTGTTGTTAGTACCGACTACTTTTTGTGAGCCCAGTGTACTATCACGCGATGATTGCACTAAACGTTTATCTCACACAACGATGTGGTTGATTTCAGCAGCAACATCAGCAGTTTGTCTCGCAGCACACCGGCCTCGTCGGCGGCGTCCTTGCCATCGCTTGCGCCATCACTCGTGGCGCCACTCGCCGCCCCATTAGCCACACCCTTAGCTGCCCCGTTGCCGGTAATATTTCAAATCGTTTGTTGTTCTTCAGATTTCTAATATTTGTGAGGCCATGGGCTGATAACGAGGTGACGATGAAAAGAAATACGCTAAATAAATGTGGGTACGAATACGAGCGATGGCACGAATTCATACATGCGCTTAGTTAATTCTTCCGTAAACGCTAACTATAGTCGATTTTATTACTTTAAAGGTAAAGGTTCGGACAGAAAGACATGAACTGTATAAACCTCAGGGTCCGCTGCCGGTGCCGCTGCCGGGCCCGCTGGCGGCCGGGCTGGCGCCCCTGGCGGCGCCCACGCCCACGCCGGCGGCGCCCGCGCAGCTGGCGCACTCGCTGGCGCCGGTGCCCACGGTGCCCAGCATCAGCTCCAGCGCCAAGCCGCCGGCGCACTGGGGCGTGACGTGAGTACACGACTTATACACAGGCTGTCTGATGATGTAGAACGCGTTATCTAACTGTTACGAGCTGGGTATGCGATAAATTAACACACTACCAATTAAACACCAAAAATCTTTAGTTAACTTAAAACACTACACAAACACTTAAACTTAATCACAATTACAAAACTGATCACTATTCACTTAAATATCGCACTAGTTGTTCACTTCGATCGCTTCGTTTCGTAGCCAAAATCAGACTAACTCACTTCCGCTAACCCGTCGCCTATTTACACGGCCGACCTATATTCGAGAAACTTCCATCATTCATTCATCATTCATCATCATCATTCTAGACTAGAACGAAATCCTAGAATGTACTCGTAAAGCAGGCGACGTAACATTACTATAATGGATATTCCGCTTGGAGAGCTTTATTTATGTTATGTGTATAATAACGAGTGTGTGTATCTTTTAGCAGGCCAACCGGTGCGGAGCGTCCCTCGGGCTTCGCTCCTGCTCCTCCTCTGTTCGGCGCGCCGCTCCCGCCGCCTAATCCTAATCCATTCTCTGCCGAATCACTCTTCCAAAGCAGTAAGTCATTAGCGCTTTTAAATTAAATCGCAGAAGATAAACAAACTGATTATCGTTTGGACTGTTTTTGTACGATAAATCTTATATGCCGAGTATAATCTGTTTTGAAAGTTTTTGTTGGAAGTATAGACAACCCCATTTTACCCTGTTTTGGTTAAATTATCAAATTCTCTCTAAATAATTAAAAATCATCTGTATTTAAAAGGTTCCTAATTTAATTTCACTGCTTTTTCAGGCAATAATTTCAGAATGGTAATTAAAAAACCGGCCAAGTGCGAGTCCGACTCGCGCACGAAGGGTTCCGTACCATTATTTATAAAAACGAGCAAAGAAATCAGCCCCCATAAAAATATTTATTTTATTCTGGTTTTAGTATTTGTTGTTATAGCGGCAACAGAAATACATAATCTGTAGAAATTTCAACTGGCTAACTGTCACGCTTCATGAGATACAGCTTGGGGACAGACGGACGGACGGACATCGAAATCTCAGTAATGTGATGTGGTCCCTTTTCGGAATCCTAAAAACGAAAGTGGAGGTTAAAAATACCTTAATTTTCAAATAGAACTAGCAATTTTGGTAATCTAATTTCTAGATTATGCTTAATACATATAGTATGTGGACGAATTGGCAGCCACAAATACGTTTTCTGGCACATTTGTTTACATTTTCATCAAAAACTGTTGGAACCTGAGTATACAAGTTACAATAGTGATTGTTAAAAGTGGTTGTTGGACATGTAGAGGGGTGCTTTACAGGCCCGGGTGCGGATCTTCTGCGGCGCGAGCTGGACAACCGGTTCCTGGCGGCCGCGGGCGCCGTGTCGGCCGTGCGCACGGAGATGCATCACCACCAGCACCAGCACCAGCACACGCACGTGCACCAGCACCCGCCGCACGCGCAGCACCACCCGCACCAGCTGCTGGTGCCGCACGCGCCACTCGTACGTATCCTCAGCTATACATAGTGTGCCACACCAGCACCAGCACCAGCACCCGCCGCACGCGCAGCACCACCCGCACCAGCTGCTGGTGCCGCACGCGCCACTCGTACGTATCCTCAGCTATACATAGTGTGCCACACCAGCACCAGCACCAGCACCCGCCGCACGCGCAGCACCACCCGCACCAGCTGCTGGTGCCGCACGCGCCACTCGTACGTATCCTCAGCTATACATAGTGTGCCACACCAGCACCAGCACCAGCACCCGCCGCACGCGCAGCACCACCCGCACCAGCTGCTGGTGCCGCACGCGCCACTCGTACGTATCCTCAGCTATACATAGTGTGCCACACCAGCACCAGCACCAGCACCCGCCGCACGCGCAGCACCACCCGCACCAGCTGCTGGTGCCGCACGCGCCACTCGTACGTATCCTCAGCTATACATAGTGTGCCACACCAGCACCAGCACCAGCACCCGCCGCACGCGCAGCACCACCCGCACCAGCTGCTGGTGCCGCACGCGCCACTCGTACGTATCCTCAGCTATACATAGTGTGCCACACCAGCACCAGCACCAGCACCCGCCGCACGCGCAGCACCACCCGCACCAGCTGCTGGTGCCGCACGCGCCACTCGTACGTATCCTCAGCTATACATAGTGTGCCACACCAGCACCAGCACCAGCACCCGCCGCACGCGCAGCACCACCCGCACCAGCTGCTGGTGCCGCACGCGCCACTCGTACGTATCCTCAGCTATACATAGTGTGCCACACCAGCACCAGCACCAGCACCCGCCGCACGCGCAGCACCACCCGCACCAGCTGCTGGTGCCGAACGCGCCACTCGTACGTATCCTATACACCGTGTAAATCACCTCATCACGAAGCCGCCAACCAAGCATTCTGTACATGAAACTAAGTAACTTTACGCAAAAATTATTGCTGGGAAACGACTTTTTTTTGAGGGGTGTAAAATCATGTTTTGTGGTAGAACTCAATGTAACGCACTCAAAACATTTTACTGATGAACGGATTGAATAGTACGGGGGTCGTGGAGGTTTTTAAAGTAAAAATCTTACATTAAAAACTTGTAAGTATTTAAAAAAATACTTGTCACAAAGTTGTAACTTTGACCCCTAATATCTCCGTAACTAGAAGGTTCCCAGATATGGTGTAGAACAAAAAAATGATCGCAATGACAGGGAGAACCAGTGCCTTTCGGCTTCGTTAAGAGGTGTTTTACACCCTTTGTACTCTGAGTCACAGTGTACACCCGCCCTTCCTTACGATCTTAAACTGGTGGGACGACATTCCATGCAGCCTGAGAGCGAAGATAATAGACCTTCTATTGTTGTAATAGACACGTACTCCCAAGTTCCTAACTCCAGGTCTCAGTCACCACCACAAAACCCAATAGTACCCCAGGTCTGACAGTCGCGATTGCGGCCACTACACCACCGGAGCAGATTCTTGAGGATGCCAGCTGTTTAACATGAACACGCACCGCGCACAAATCCAGTTCTATACACCGCGCGCCCCTCAAAGCCCAGCTTCAGCTTCAGCACTGGCTTTATTATACGCTACTCAGAGCGGGTTCACGTAAAAGCAGCTTACTCGTACGTTCCCACAACACTTGACGAAGTCATTCTCGCTCTCTCTCTCGTATACCTTCGCCAATTCACCGCTTACCGACCATTATTTCCAATAAATAATTTGACTCCAAATTGAGCGTCATTAGTAAAATTTAAATAATATCATTGTTTATTCAATTGTTTTCAGTTCAAAGATGTGAGCAAAATGTCATCGTTGTATCGCAGCGGCATCGGGCTTGGCTACCCGTACTCGTCGAGTCTCCTGCACCCCACCGGACCCTACGTGCCTCCCGCGCCGCTTACCACATACGCGCCTAAGGTGAGAATACTCATTTGTCTCATCGATATAATTATTTTGTAAATATTAAATTTTAAAATGAAAGGAAGTTCAATACTTTATCAATTCTTTAAGAATAACCAATTGATAATGCATGCACAATTTTAATTGCAAAATATTATTGTTTCTGGTTCTAGTCATCATCTAACATGTCAAATCTAACTTTTTAAATGTAGCCTATAATCCTTCTCATACCATAATAATTCATTTCTTTACTGACAATTTTCTTGAAAAATTTGCTTACGCTTACTTTATGTTTTAATTTGCTCTAATCATTAACCCTGCATCGCATAATGTTAACAGCCCGTAGTGTCAGCCGCAAGTGACTCCGCCTCTAAACCACCACCACGTCCCGCTGTCGCGGTAGGTTTCCTTCTTAGCACTACATTACATAATTCATGCATGCACCTGTTATTTCTATTTGTCGAACTCGACCTGTTCGCACGCCAGGACAGTGACGACGTTTTTACAATAAAACTTCTAATTATACCTCAACATGTTAAGAAAAAAAATGTGTTGCGCCGACCCAAAGTAACGTGGGACTAGGGCAGAAAGATGAATGATGATGATGTTAATTTGATCTTTCTGGAACAGAAAACGGGAAAATGGAATGCTATGCATGTGAGGATCGCGTGGGAGATCTACAACCACCAGCAAAAAGAGAAGACCGGCAGCGGCGCCGTGCCGGGCGGCGGCGACAAGGACAAGCTGCGCGCCTTCCCCGCGCCCGCGCCCCCGCCCCCCGCCTACCGCTCGCCCTACGAGCTGCCGCCCGCGCCCTACCTGCCGCACCACCCGCACCTAGGTACGCTCCGCCGGTACGACCCCGGCCTCACCGCGCCCGCGCCCGCCGCCTCTCACCGAGCTGTGCGCGTTTCAGGCGTGTCACCCTTCGGCCGGTACGGGCCCGGCGCCTACCCCGGCGCGCCGCCCTTCGGCCTCACGGCATACGGCCGTGACCTGGCGCTGTCCGGCTCGCTGCACGGCGTGCACCACGCGCCGCCGCTGGGCTCGCTGCACGACGCCTGGCGCACCGTGCGCCCGCCCGCGCCGCAGGCCCAGGCTGAGGCGCGGCGTGAGCACGACGAGCGCGAGCGAGCCAGGCGCGAGCGCGACGAGCGGGAGCGGCGAGAGCGCGAGGAGCGCGAGCGGCGGAAGGCGCGCGAGCAGCGCGACCATCGGGACCGCGAGCTGGAGCGCGCTCGGGCCCGCTCTCCGCTGCGCAACGGCGTGCCCGAAGCCATCAAGGAGGAGCGCAAGGAGCCGCCGCGACACGCGCCTCCCTCGCTGCCCGCGTACCCGCCGCCGCCGCCGTGGGACCCGTACCGCACGTTCGACCCGCTGCAGCACATGCGGTTCGCGCCGCTCGTGGAAGCCGCCATCCGCGCCGAAGAGGACCGCGCCAAAATGATGAGCGCGTACGCGCACCACCAGCAGCTCAAGTCAGCGCCGCTGCTGCACCGCGGCCTGCCGCCGCACGGGCCGCTGCCGCCGCTGAGTTCGCACGCGCCGCTGAGTTCGCACGCACCGCTGAGCTCCCACGCACCGCTCAGCTCCCACGCGCCACTCAGCTCGCACGCGCCTCTAGCCCCGCTGCCGCCACTGGCCCCGCCGCTAGCGCCTCTCGCTCCTCTCGACCTGCTCAAGAAGGAAGAGCCGCGATGATAGCGATTCGGCGCATCCGCCGTATCGCCGAGTGTGTACATAGAGTAGCGTAAACGACGTCGCAAGTGAGAGTACGACTAATTGAATGTATATCGTTTCGCATTATCGGTTTAGAGAATTATTTATTGTAACGTCGCTTACAGAACGATGGTTGTCGGTTCCGCGGGCCGCGTCTCGCCGTATGGGACAGTGTAGTGGCGAGACGGACTAGCGGATCGGAGAGGGTGGTGCGAGTGCACGCTTTCTCGACATGTGCAATATTGGACGAGAACACGCGGCGCTCGACGCCGCCGGCATGTACACTATTGCTTGTTTATTTACATGAAAATATCTATCGAGTTGTTATTGTGACCATTATTAGTTAATTATACATGAAAATTGCTGATTATTGTGAAGGATAGGATTATCAGAATCGCTATCAATATAATTATACATATTTATATATACTTATAAATAAACTGTAAATAGTAGTATGTAAATTAGTGTTAAAATATAGAATTGGTTTATTTAACGTCATACAAAAGAAAATCCCATAAATTATTATTGCATCGGGAGTTTAATTTTCACTTCCGTTAAAAATCTCAATGGTTTTTCAATTGTACCAGTGGAGTTTTATTTATTTATTTATACTCCTATTAGTGTTCACAATTTCAGGTATAGCAGTTATTTCATTTTAATGCATTTAAGATATGTGATATTATTGTATTGTGAAATACATTTTGTCTGACTTCAAAGTAGTGTCTTTTCTCAGGTATCTAGATGTAACAGTAATGCAATAATGGTTGGATTTGTATTTATCATAAATCATGTGTTCATTTCAAATTGTATTTGTGAACAAGCAAAATATTCTGAAAATAATAATTGTTTAGTGACCTTTATCATGACATGTACTAGTAAACTCTTTATGTGCCATTGAATCAATATTAAAAGGGCATTGAGTCAGACAAAATTGGATTTAGGATCTGTCATTACAGATACATCTGACGGTTTGTGTTTTTAAAATCTCAAGATTGACTCAGAATTATTATAGTTTATTCAAAATCATTCTGTATACTAAAAAGTAAATGAAAGCTTGGTGCGATTCAGAAAATACCATTAAAACTTTTGATTTTTATACCAATAAGATTTTTTTTACATCCCTTTCTCCCATCTAAATAATGTATGAAGCAAGTTATTTACTGAAAATATAGACCGTTATATATTTAGTGCTTGTCCTTACTGCTTCATCTCAAAAATCCACCCTGTATAGATAGAATGTTGTCCTAAGCAGATGGGCTCAGTAAAATTCCTACTTTCTTCTGACATTTTTTCCCGGCTCGATGTCGCGGCTATATTTTCCCCATCGGCACCTTCGGCGAAACACACTGTCCCGCGCTACGTTGCGGGGTGCGTGGCGACGGAGCCACGCGTGCGAGTGCGGGAGTGCACATCTGCATCATCATTCAGATTTCTCCGCACAAACGCGCGGAGCTGCAGTATAGTCATGCGGAGGCCTAGAGGCCTCATTTCACAGCAGCTTGCGGTGGTCAATGTATCAATGGTTAAATGGTTATTCATTTAGAACTCATTCAGGATGCTGCAATTATATAACTGCAGCATCCTGAATGAGCAGATAATACAAGGTGTTGATTTGCATTCTCGTCAAAATTCTGGAGGTTGTCACAAAATACATAATAATCAATTAAAATTATGGTACCTAGTTAATAGGTTGTTTAAGTTTGTCAGTATTTCAGAATAACCCTCACGTGGTTTAGGGAATAAGAAAGTATCGAATAAACATTTGAGATTGTTTGTATGTGTGAAAGTAGGGTTATCAGTAGAAAAGTTACCTCCTTGAATTCATCATCATTTTAGCCGAAAGACGTCCACTGCTGGACATAGGCCTCCCCCAAGTGACGCCACATTGACCGGTCCCGTGCGCCTCGCATCCAGCGGATCCCCGCAACCTTCGCCAGGTCATCGGTCCACCTAGTGGGAGGCCTTCCAACGCATCGTCTTCCGGTACGCGATGGCCATTCCAGAACTTTCGGCTCCATCGCCCATCCGTTCTGCGAGCAATGTGCCCTGCCCACTGCCACTTAAGTTTGGCAATTCTTCGGGCTACGTCGGTAACCTTGATTTTCTTGCGGATGTCCTCATTTCTGATTCGATCACGCAAGGAAACTCCGAGCATAGCCCTCTTTATTGCCCTTAAGCCTTCTGATGAGGCCCATTGTGAGCGACCACGTTTTGGTCCCGTATGTAATCACTGGCAATACACACTGGTCATAGACTTTCGCCTTGAGACACTGCGGTAAGTTGGCCAAAAGATACCACGCAACTTCCCGAACGCTGCCCAGCCGAGTCGGATTCGATTGACCTCTTTCTCGATGTTAGACCTACCCAACTGGACCGTTTGTCCCAGGTAGACATAATCGTCTACTACTTCGATTATAGAGTCTCCGATCTTGATAGGAGTGGGTGTTACATGGGCATTCAATATGACTGGTTTTATCAATGTTCATTTTAAGACCCACCGTTCCGGAAGCTCTACTGAGGTCATCGAGCAGTGTAACGAGGTCCTGCATGGTCTCAGCCATGACCACTATATCGTCGGCAAATCGAAGGTGAGAGATTTACTCGTCATTGACATTGATGCCTTGCCCTCTCCAGTCCAGAACCTTGAAGACATCTTCCAGTGCAGCGGTGAACAGTTTCGGAGATATGACGTCTCACACCTCGCTGCAAAAGGATAGGTTCCGAGGTCTGGTCCTGAAGTCGGACTGACATGGTGGCCTTTTTGTACAAACACTTCAACACCTCGATGTACCGATAGTCAATTTGGCACCGTTGGAGAGACTGCAGTACAGCCCAAGTCTCGATCGAATCGAAGGCTTTCTCGTAGTCCACAAACGCTAATCAGAGAGGCAGGTTGTACTCTTCGGTCTTCTGTATAACCTGTCGCAGCGTATGTTTGTGGTCTACGGTGCTAAAGCCTTTTCGGAATCCGGCTTGTTCGGGAGGCTGAAAATCGTCAAACCTACGCGCCAGACGATTCGTGATGACTCTTGAAAACAACTTGTAAACATGGCTTAGAAGTGAGATGGGCCTATAGTTCGGCAACCGGGCATTGTCGCCCTTTTTAAAGAAGAGTACCACCACACCCCTGCCGGCCTAGCATGACCGCCATAGAAACGGGCTATGTCTACGGAAGAATCGACAATTTGACATTATGATCACAGAGACATCAATGAAAATTTGCTTCTTGGTGGACATGATGAAGTCAATCTCATTTTTAGTTGCACCATCGGGGCTCTGCCAGGTCCACTTCCTGTGCTCACGTTTTCTGAAGAAGGAGTTCATCATATAGCCCTCCTTCTCCATAAATTTAGCCAGTTGGTCTCCCCAGTGGTTCCGACATCCATCCCCAAATTGCCCCACCTGCAGCTCATCCCCGTCTCGTTTGCCCAGTTTAGCGTTGAAGTCCCCCATGACAACGGTGAAGTCAGTTTTGAAACCATGCATGGCTTTGGAGATATCCTAATACATGATCTCTACTACGTCGTCGGGGTGTGCTGAGGTCGGAGCGTAGACCTGTATGACCTTCAGCGAATATCTTGAGGATATTCTGAGTATCAGGTACGCCACACTGGTCGACACACTCTCGATTTTCACCACGTTATTCACAAGGGACTTGTGAACGATATAACCAACATTACCCTGGGACTGCCGGGCACCCGCTCGGAAATAGAGCAGGTAGCCGGATTTCAGGATGATCGTATCCTCCCCTTCTCTTCGGACTTCAGATAATCCCACAATACTCCATCGCAACCTGCTGAATTCCTTCTCGAATTCCGTTATCTTCTCGTCGGTCCACAGTGTTCGCGTGTTATATGTTGCCAGGTCAAGTCGTCTGTATAGGCAGCCGGATCCCTTCCGAAGATTCTTTGGGCCCCTTGCCACGCCGCGCCGTAACCTCGACCGCTACCATAGTCGAGGGTAGACGGGCTGCCGGGTACAGTCGGCATCAGAACTCGGTTAACACTTATCAATATTACACAAAGTTTTGTGCTGAACATTTTGATCTGATGTAATATTGTTTTGCGAATGTGTGTTACAATTGATGAAAATATTGTTATGTCGCCACGCTTGGCAGGCGGGTTGGCGATCGCAGTACGGTTGTTGCAAAAGCACAGGGAACGCTGCTGCACATTCTCTGGCAAGTCCCTTAGTCGCCTCTTACGACTCCCACGGGAAGATATGGGATGGTGCCATTATTTACGTCGACACCTTACAGTACCTCGAATTTTACGAGGATGCAAAACAACAACTTGTATAAACCAAACATATAATAATTATCTGTTTAGTTTTTGTATAATCAAATTAGAAAAAATCGGGCCTATAAAAGATATTGGGTACATCCCTTTTTAACCGACTTCTAGAAAAGGAGGAGGTTCTCAATTCAGATGTTTGTATTTTTTTTTTATATGTTTGTTCGCGCATTACTCCGTCGCTTGTTACGAACAAGATCGACAAATGGGTAATTTGTTCAGAATAACTTAGATTTAAGAAAATATGCAGATACATTTTTCAATTACACGCGTTTATCAACTGCATCTTAAGCAAGTAGCTATCACTAAGTATATTCTTCACATGCTTCACGACTTTCAATTTCGAACATAAATCAATCGATATCTAGATCCATTTCGAAACAGTACCTCTCTGTCAAAATCCCGCGAGATACTGAACTCGGTGTGCCATACCTTGCGTCTTGCGCGGACCCGGGTGCGTGTTTCTCCGCATCTAGGCGCTTTCTGTGTGTTGCACTACGCGTGTTTTTTATACAAACAC
This sequence comes from Cerastis leucographa, assembly GCA_963082945.1. Taxonomy (NCBI): domain Eukaryota; kingdom Metazoa; phylum Arthropoda; class Insecta; order Lepidoptera; family Noctuidae; genus Cerastis; species Cerastis leucographa. Next base: position 10,365,978 of record OY720361.1, read on the forward strand.
AGATTGCAAACAACGTAAGAACACGCATTCCCGCGCTACGTGGTTCAGTGCCTTATTGAAACCCTACTTATCGAAGTCAAATTAAATTTCCAAATTTTCAACGTCCTCTGAATAAGTGGGAACTGTTCTACAGGTAAAGGTTCGGAAAAGTAGAGTTTAAGGCCAATATCATTTTAGTTTGAGGTACCTGCACCTATGAGCCTAAGGGACTAACCACACTTATTCAGCTTTGGTCCATAGAAAACAACGATTTTGGTATGAACTTATGGAGATGCGTAAGCATCTGTTCAGCTTTTCACGTTCATTCAGTTTTTGGGGCAAACAGATATTTAAAAATGAGGACAAATGTGATACCCTGCTACCCTGCACCTAAAATATAAACCTAGGTTTTTTTTTACATTTTTGACAAATTCAAATCTAGGTTTTGCAAAAAAAAAACAGACCTCTGCGATGCTTTTTCAGCGAGATATCGGCGATAACGTGTTTTTCACCGTTTCGATGGCGCGGCCATAGGGTTTTAGTCTTAGCTCCTAAAATTTAAACCAAGGATTTTTTCCTATATTTTTACAAATTCAATCTGTTATTTACCTGAATTTCAGGTCTCTGTAACGCGTAATTTTAGAGTTCTCCGCGTTTCAATGGCGCGGCCACGTTCAAACCTTTACAACTTTTTAACCAAAAGGATGAAAATGGTTTTGGAAATCAACTTTTACAAATTATTATAAAATAATGGCATAGTTTTTTTTTAACAAAAAGGTCATGGCCGCGTGGTCGAAACGGACACTATTTTGGTGTTCAATGGAAAGAAGCTCTGGAGGCATTTTGAAAGGCATTTTTTTTTTAATACTTAAATTATCTAGAGTGGAACGTGTAGTGCACTTTGCAACTAACTCCATCAACATGGGCAGTCCATGATTAGGAGGAGTCCGTAGTCACCGCCAGGCTTTTAACCTTATTTGCGTAATCTATGAACTCCAATCAGACTGAGTGCAACATCTAGCCTATTCCGCATATGGCTGCCGCCGATGATAAAGACCTGAGAATTCTTAGGATTGATTTGCAGTCCAAAGGACCGCGAGCACTCACTAAAATAAAATAGGAGAGAGCACTCCACCCTGAGGCACACCCACGCTAACCGATCAGATGAAGTAAATAATTCTTAACGTAGAGCGTTTTATAAAATACGAAAAAAAAAATCTCTTAACTTGGGAAACGGTGCGTCGTAGGACCATGCTTCTCAGAACCTAAATGGTTTTTATGTCTAAGGTCAACCTGATACTGCAACAAAATTGGGGTGTCATGCTCTGCCGCAGAGCCACCATTCTAGAAACCGGTCAATTATATCATAAAATGATGTACATCTAGCGTACATAATGTACGTATACCGTTATCGCTGTACGTGCATTAGGTAATGATAAAATTGACATTGATTGTGGCTCTGCTGCAGAGCATACTCTCTAGCAGAGCCACACATAACATGTACTCACGTTCTCAGGCAAGATAAACGCTACTGTTTTTTGATGAAAATGGTTGTACGAATAGTGTTTAATGCGTACGTGTCGAAAAATATCATTTTAAAACAGTGGTTTTATTTACTCTTTACTAAAATGTTCATAGAAAGCGCCTGAGTTTTTTGTGTTAGCTAAATGTTTTGATGTGCGTGTGAACTAAGGGACCAACTGGTATTTCGCAAAATAAAGATTATAGGATTTAGTAGTAGATGTGAAACAATTGTAGAATAAAACTGGAAATTTGTAAAAAAAACTATATAAAAACTAGTGTGAGTCTGTCTGGCGGGCCCCAACAAGATTTATCAATAGATCATAGCTTTTAATAAAGATATTTTTTTGTACCTGCGAGCTTATACTTCAGAAGATATTCGTAACATAAACAAACGTCCAGCCAACGGGCCCCTTTTTAAATACTACTCTTTTAAATCACACAATAGCATTAGGAGCTTGACACTATTATGTACCTCATAGATCCAAAATTTCGACTTTCTGTGAGCTATACTTCAGAAGATATTCGTAACTTAAACAAACGTCCAGTGGGCCCCTTTTTAAATACTATTCCTTTATATCATGCAATAGCATTAGGAGCTTGATACTATTATGTATATATATAGCCCTGTTGTGATTATGAAAGTAGGTATAATGTTTGAAAAGTGGTTTACGAGCGAGTCGCTTCATTAATTAACGAATACCTTATGAAGCCCAAAGGAAGTTGAAATTTTGGATTTTTAAGGTACATAATAGTATAAAGCTCCTTATGCTATTGTACGAGACGTACATCATTTTAAGATATAATTGACCGGTTTCTAGAATGGTGGCTCTGCGTCTGCCGCAGAGCCACCATTCTAGAAACCGGTCATGGGCATGACAAAAATTGGGAAATTTCCGGAAAAATAAAAATAGTAGTTATTTTTTTTTTAAACTCGCGCCATAGCGCCCCTAAGGCTACATTCCAACCATCAATGCTTCCATACCGGTTGTGCGTTGTTTCGTCGCTAATTGTTTCATCGAATTTCGTTTCACATAAATTGTTTCTCATATTATCATTTCATAGAATAATCAATACGCAGAATACCTACTTTGAAGAATTTTAAATCATCAATTTTTGTTTCAAATAAAGTTTAATGTTAGAATATTCATATCATAGAATAACATATCAAATATTCTTTATCCACATATTGTTTGTTTCACATAAAACTTATTACGAAGAATTACATTTTATCGAGTGACAGTTTCTAAAACTCATACCTTTGAAAAATACATACCCTCCTATAAAATTACAACACCGCATTCACAAAAATAATGCGGTTAAATTCTTGTCAAGCAGGAAAACAGTCTTTTTATTTTCACTAATGCTGTTCATGCCTGTTGCACGCAGCATGCAAGCAAGCATGTAGCATGCAAGCAAGCATGCAACATGCAGCGTGCAAGCAAGCATACAGCATGCAACAAGCATGGTTTCTGTCACGGCTCCGGCGCTGCGGGGCTTCGGTGGCCCCACGCGAGTTCATCGTCGCAGATGGTATTAACGATCACCACCGCAGCTTCAGCTTGCTGGCCGGCAAGCCGGCCAGCCTCAGCCGCGGCGGCAACCGATAGATACAACCTGCTCCTCAGCTCGCGGGCCACCTCATCCCTCCGCGCCTACGCGGGCTTAAATTACACTCTAGGGGTAGGGCAGACAAGACTAGGTGGAGTCTGGTTTGCAGCCATTCGTTTTTGTCACTAACTTTTGTAGTACAACATATTGACTTATAAGGACAATATTTTAATTTAAAGTGAATAATTTCGTTGAAATAAAATACCATGGAAACGTACATCGAACAAACAATATTCGTTAAAAAGTAATTCTACTGTTTGATAAATTGTTAAATAAAAGAATGTGATTATAAAATTCATTGAAGTGTATTTCTGTAAAATATGTTTCATTCAAGTAAATAGTAGTTGAAACAAAAATATTCGAAATAAAAATACGAGGACCAAATATTATGTGAAACATTTTCTGGGAAACGAAATTCTGCGAAACTTCTGTCTGCGAAACAAGGTGACACCGCTTCCATACCAGATTTAAATTAAACAATTTTATTGTATGCTCGCACTATAGCATTTATTACTGTAACTGAGGGTAAAATTTACATAAATATAAAATCATCTACTGTAGATTGAATTCATTTATTTCCTGTACCATACTTGAAGAGTTTTCATTCGTTTTACTTTCTTCTGTAATTGAAGAACTCCATAGAGCAAAGCTTCGGCTGTTGGTGGGCATCCAGGCACATAAATATCAACAGGAACTATGCGGTCACAACCTCTGTGAATCAAATATCGAAAAAGGATAAATTAACAACAGCCAAGTGCATTTCTTTTGCATCAAGTGTAAATTAACAAATTTCTCAGTACCAACACTAGCAGCCGAGAGTTTGGAGTTGTGCTTGGTAGATAAATAACTGGCGATTTGGTGCAATATGCACATAGTACTATAGGGTACACCTCTCTCTAACACTTCAGGTGAAAAAGAAGTGATTTTATGTTAAAGGGGTGCTGTGTAGAATTTGGTCTTGTGTTGAATAAGTATTAAATAAGTTGATTCCTTACCTTACAACCGAGTAAGAGTAATGGTAGTAACCACCACCATTAGCACAGCTACCCATAGAAATTACCCATCGTGGGTCAGGCATTTGATCATAGACTTTTCTCAAAGCAGGCGCCATTTTGTTAGTCAATGTACCAGCTACAATCATTACATCAGACTGCCGTGGAGATGCACGGAACACCACACCATACCTGGAAAATGAAAAAGGAAGTGTGAATTGTGACACTGTAAAAGAAAATACAACATAATCAAAGCATCCTTTTTTTAATTTTGCAAAATTAACTTGAACCTCAGTCCAGGCCAAGAATTTTTGAAGAGGATCAAATCAAATATTTATTCACTATGAGTAGTTAGATGGTACATAAATGTTACATTACATAATAAAAACCTCGTTTTCACAATTTCTACTATGGGAAAGCTAAAATATCATGAAACAAAATCAGTACATACACATAGGTTTACATAGGTAAACTTTTCATTTTCATTTATACAACATACTAGCTTAACTAGCTATTATTGCACTAATATAGTAGTGTTACAATAATTTTCTATTCTTCTATAACTAAGGTATTCCTGGGTAGAAACATTGATTAACCAGGTTGCTCGAGCGTACCACAAATTAATTCTTTGTCTGTATGTATGTATACAATCATAATAGGCCTAGCTTTTTCCCAACTATGTTACTATCGGTTTCGTGTCTAACTGGATGCAGCTGAATACCAGTGTATAGGAGCAACTGCCTATTTGACCTCCACAACCCAGTCAATACCTAACAGGTAATACAATACCCCTTAGAAAAACTGGTAGTCAGACATTTGGGCAACTGACTACCTGTGATGAAAGTCAAAAACCAACAAATTAAAGCAGGGACCAATGGTGTAATGTGATTCATGAGGCACAGAGGAAACTTGGTATGTATGTGGATGGTCCCATCCACAGCCCAATTTTAGTAAGCGCTGCTTAACCTTGAAAATTGACTTGTGCGGCTGTTATTATTTATCTACAATATTAGTACACTATTACTCTAATCTAACTTAAATTGTTTGTCCAGAATAAAGTACGAAGTTTATTGATGAATTCAGTTACCCACAGATATAACATTTTCTTAGATAGAGAAATATCTGAGCACATACTAGTATTGTTTTATCTAGTTACCTGTCCATGTCGTAACGAGGAGCAGCAATGTGCATCATCTCCACGGCGCAACAAGCGAGCCCAAAGGTCATGGGCCATATTGAACCCTTTCTACCCCAATTCAATAAGTCGTCAAGCCTGGCCACTGCCATCTCAGCCATGTTATTAGCATCTTGAAACGGCGAGTACGGTCGTGTTTCATTTGGCTTGGGTGCGGGTAAATGGGTTTGCCTTATCTGGTCTACGACGGGGGCAAACCCTCCCTTCTTGACAACAGACAAAAGCGTTGAAGGAGCTGTTGCTCCCAAAGCTTTAATAGCCTGCATCTTACCTGAAAAATTCGTAAACACAGAACCTCAGTTTATTGTCATCGCAACAAAACAAAGCAGATTTTTTTGGAACTTGTGTAGGCAGTGCACTTACAATATTAACGCATTAATCAACTATATTCCGTACAGAACTTAAATACGCAGTTTTACTTAAAACTAAATGATTGAAAAATCTTTCTATGAAGGTGCCAATTTTACGTAATTTGTGGTGCGTTCACCAATACTGAATGTTACTTGATAATTGAAAAATTGAAACAATTATATTAAAAATTGAAAATGACGCCAATGCTGTAATACAATTGATTTAGTTATTAAAAGAAGTACGGTACACAACAAACTTTGATTTGTAGTTGTGAAGAGCTTTGATTATAAATATAATTTCCCGAACGATTCAACTTACCTAACCTCGTAAACAAATTTTGTTATGTCAAACTCGAAATATTAAGGGACGTTTACACTATGGGCGATACATCTTTGTCGACACAGAAGCAGTGGCGCGGGCGATCAGAAGGGCGATGCATCTTTGTCGACACAGAAGCAGTGGCGATCAGAAAACAAAAGTAGAAAGCAAAAATAAAAACTCTCCGACTCGCATTTCAGAGATCCTATCTTCCTAGCCCGGCGGGCTGTTCTGCGCTGGGGTGGCTGCTGCAGGTGCTGAAAACCTCATAGGGCGTAAAAACAATAACCTATTTGATAGTTATGTGTTTTGAGGTTGAGTTTGAAACACTGCGGCCATGGGGTCCACCATATCCATTTCATGGTCAAAGAATCAGTATTGCCATCGAAAGTGGTACCAGCAAGGCAGGTAGTGGTGGTGGCTATCAGCCTTCTAGGCACTTTCCCCATTGGTTAATGCTGACAATTTTTTTTGGCCCTTTCTTTTCGCTTTTGATACAATCATGTACATTTTTTATTACTATTTTAAATAAGTGATTTGTGCGTAGAGGTATTTTTGACAAAGTAGAAGGTAACTTGTCCACCTGTTTTTTTTTCATGGTGTTTTTACGACAAAGTTACCATAAAAAAGGGCTAAAAGACAGTAAGCCAGTACTTGTTTTATTTATTTTTATTGACAGCTGTCAACATAGTCAGCTGAATATAGATAAGAGTTTTTGAAACGGTTCGTTTGAGAATTTTTGTTGAAGTTCTTGAGTTTTAGACAAGTCTCGAGTCTCTCCGACTAAAATATAATTATCTATGCTAGAGTCTCGAAAAGTCTAAAAAGATGCCTAAAGTAAGTACTTAATTTATTTTGAGATTTAAATTATAATAAATAGATTTTCTGTAAAATACGTTTAATTTGGTACAGGCGAAGAAATGGTTCAAACCAATGTTTGATTTCGAGGATGAAGACAAATCACCAAAGAAATTTAAAAGGGAATCACAAGAAGTCATTTTTCCTGAAGACAACGAGCCTGTAGAAAATAAGGTATGTTTGTAAATGCTTACTTAATTTGGTGAGCCTAAAACCCGTATTTAATAATTAATTTACTTCAAGGTCTTGGATTCAAACTCAGGCCAGAAACCTGTTATCATAACAGATCACAAACATTGGATGAAAACATTTGAACCTGTAAATGTAGAAGATTTAGCTGTAAATTATAAGAAACTGCAAGAAGTGGAAGAATGGTTGAAGACAGTGAGCAATAACAATAACAGTGATATGCTCCTCATTACTGGCCCTGTTGGCTGTGGGAAAACCATAACTTTACGGGTACTGGCCACTAAGTACAATGTTAGAATTGCTGAATGGATTACCCCTGTGGATATTGAAATTCCTTCTGAATATGGTAATTTCCCTCAGTTCTATTTGCTTCTGTGCATGTAAATAATTAGTTATTAATACTATTAGCATTAATAACTAACTATTTACATGCAACTCATTGTCAGCAATTAATTTAACTTTCCTCAGTGTATTTTGTTTTTCTATATTGCTTGTTAATTAATTTATTTATAATTACTTACACAAGATGAAAATGTGTGCGTTTTGGACAAGTGGCCGTAGCGTTTTTTTTTTTAAAAAGAAACTGCCATGATTTTGTAAAAGTAGATTCCCAAAACCATAAATTTGTCAAAGCTATGGTAAAAAAGTTAAGTGTGTGAATTTTGCAGAGCCATTGAAACCCGGAGAAACGCGCGGCCATGGAGATCTTTAAAAATACGCTTTGCGGAGACCTGAAATGCCGGTAAATAACAGAGAATTTGTAAAAAAAAAACAGACATGCAATGCATTTCAGCGAGATATCGGCGATAACGTGTTTTTTACCAATATATGGAGCGGCCAAGGGGTTTTACTCTTACAGCTCCTAAAATATAAACCTAGGATTTTTATAAATTCAATCTGTTATTTTCCTGAATTTCAGGCAACGCGTAGTTTTAAATATCTCCGTGGCTCGCGGTTCTCTGCGTTTCAATGGCACGGCCACATTCAAACCCTTGACTTTTTACGTCATGCTCCCTGGCGGAACCACCTTTGCTGTAACAAGTATAAGTTACATGAACAATTTTATGAAATGTCTATAAAATTCTAGTCCTATTAAAAAAAAGTCTATATCTCTAGTTTCGACGTAAACTTTAATTTAAAGTGGTTGCGCTGCGGAGTATCCTTCCCGGCGAAACCACCATGATATTTCTATTACTATAAATATTACAAGCTAATATGTAGTATCAAATAATTCTATAACAATTCTATATTGAACTAGTACCCCTAAATCCTCAGTATACTTTACATATACGAACAAAACGGTGCCTCAAACTTTGTTTTCGAAATAGTAGCTAAGTGCCTAGATTAAAGTTCTTAGCAAATAAAGGTTACGTCAAATATCAAACAATGTCCTCTAGGCGTTTAGTTTATAAGCATACAGATAAATTATTTTCTTGTTTCAATAGATTATTGTAATAAAAAATGATATAAGGTGAAACATCTGTGCATCCATCACTGACTAATACTGGCCACTGATAATAATTAAGCGATAAACAAATATTGTCATTATCCTTTACTATTGTCAGTAAAGTTCATCATTGGAATTTTATTTTAATAATATAGTAATAATAGAATGGTTATTTTCTTTTACACTTTCGTGTAATGGTTTGTCTGTTTTTAACCTACTTTACAAAAAGGAGGAGGTTCTCAACTCGGTTGTATTTTTTTTTTAAATATTTCTTACTTCAGTTCTCTGTCATTTATGAACCGATTTGTTTCTTTTTTTTTTTAACATTTGAAATAATGTACTTCCAGATTGTAACAAGAAGTATGATTTTCTTTTTTGTTTGGTGTGTAACTTGTGTTTTAATATTTAATATTTAACTCGATGAAATAGTCTATTTAAGTAGTTACGCCTGAACTAAAACAACGTCTTATTCATTTACAAAAAATTCAAATAAAAAAAAACCGAATCGGTTCATAAATGACGGAGAACTGAGGTAAGAAACATTAAAAAAAAAACACAACCGAGTTGAGAACCTCCTCCTTTTTGTAAAGTTGGTTAAAAATACACAATAAGCCATTACGCGAAAATGTAAAAGGAAATAACCATTCTATTATTATTCTATAATAAAATAAAATTCTAAGTAATTATGAACTTTCCTGACAATAGTAAATGACAATATTCGTTTATCACTTAATTATTATCAGTGGCCAGTATTAGTCAGTGATGGATGCACAGATATTTCACCTAATATCATTTTTTATTACAATAATCTATTGAAACAAGAAAATAATTTATCTGTATGCTTATAAACTAAACGCCTAGAGGACTTGACGTGTTTGATATTTGACGTAACCTTTATTTGCTAAGAACTTTAATCTAGGCACTTAGCTATTATTTCGAAAACAAAGTTTGAGGCACCGTTTTGTTCGTATATTTAAAGTATACTGAGGATTTAGGGGTACTAGTTCAATATAGAATTATTTGATACTACATATTAGCTTGTAATATTTATAGTAATAGAAATATCATGGTGGTTTCGCCGGGAAGGATACTCCGCAGCGCAACCACTTTAAATTAAAGTTTACGTCGAAACTAGAGATATAGACTTTTTTTTAATAGGACTAGAATTTTATAGACATTTGATAGAATTGTTCATGTAACTTATACTTGTTACAGCAAAGGTGGTTCCGCCAGGGAGCATGACGTGACTTTTTAGCCTTAACTTTGACAAATTTATGGCTTTTGGAATCAACTTTTACAAATTATTACAAAATAATGGCTTAGTTTTAAAAAAATGCCTTTGCTGCGCTGTCTAAATGGACACTAATAATGTCCTGTTTTGTTTCTAGGAAAATTTGAATTTAAACAAAAACAATCAGCCATATTCCTGCATTTTATATTAAATGCTGCCAATTTCACATCTCTGTTAGATGATAATAGTCGAAAATTGGTTTTGGTAGAAGATTTTCCCAATACCTTTTTGAGAACACCCTCGGAATTCACAGAAGTATTACAGTAAGTTATTTGAGTGTTGTTTCTGAATGACCATCAGAAGGTTAACCATGTGATTTCTTTTGATTATATACAGGCAATTCAGAGAAAGGGCAAAATCACCAATCGTCTTTATTTGTTCAGAAAGTCATACAGATAATAAGAATTCTGCTGCCAACATATTCACACCAAGTTTAAAAGAGCAGTTCAAAATACACCATATTTCGTAAGTATTGGTGCTATTTTGCAGCTTTGCTATGCATGCAGTGATGGCAATTATTAGCATTATTACATTGTGAGCACTTTATCTAAATGTCCTATTTAACAGGTTGAACAGTATTGCACCAACAAATCTCAAAGCAGCTCTAAAACGTGTTGCTGGTATTATAAGCAAGAAGCACACTGCAGTTTATAACTGCCCTACAGCCGAGGTGATAGAATGTGTGGTCAATTCTTCAGCAGGGGATGTCAGGTCGGCTGTACTAAATTTACATTTTGCATGCTTGAAAGGTAAGTCCAATCTCAATCCTTTAGGCGGGATTGGTCCATTAAAAAAAAACTATTTGCAGTTGTTCCAAAATGGAAAGTTTTGCTGTAGGGAGAAAATAGGATGCAAGAGCGAGCGAAGCGGCACACCGACTCAGCCAGGTTAGGCTGTCTACACACCGAAGCCGACGGCTAACGGTTCGTGCCGGCGGGCCGGGCTTCGGCGTGTAGACAGCTTTAGGTTCGAAGGGGATGGCGGAGTCTAGTGAGCGAGCGAACTAAGACCCCGCCATCCACTTCGTGTTTAGATGACTTTAAACCCTGCAGACAGAAATAGGAGCCCCCACGCATGGGGGCTACGTTGACTAAGCCTATCACAAAATATAGATGTTTACCATGAACCTAGAACAATAGGTGAATTTAAACACAGAAAGAGTCTATTCTACCCAAAAAAATCCTTTTTTTGCGAAAGTACAAAACCACTAAAATCGATATCAGTTTGTACCAATAATTATTCTCTTTTATTTATTTCTGAACATATAATTTACATTTTTAAATATTTCTATACATGTAGGGCTCCAGAGAAAGGAAGCTCCTAATAATACAAGCTGTGTCCAGGACTAACGCTTTCTGAATCAAGCCCTTCATCCAGCTGCCTACCGAGAGACTCATCAGATAATGGTTGATTTATGAACATATTTTACTATATGATTATTAATAAAATATAGTACAATATGTTCATAAATTGTGTCAGTGTTATTTTGTTTATTTTTGGAAACGATATATTGGACCAACATCCTGGGAATTTGACTAAACTAGACTTAGATCAAACGCCAATTGGACCAATCGCGCCTAAAGGATCTCAATCCCCAACCTATAAATACAATTTTTCGTTGGCTCTTATCTCACAGCTCAAATTATTTAATTTCCAATTATTGTTCTAGGAGGATCTAAGCAAAGCATGGACACCAGTATTGTACAAGAAAAAGAATCAAAAAGCAAGGGTATTAGAAAGAAAAAGCAAACTTCTAGTAAATTCATGTCATTAGGGAAGGATCAAACAGTTAGCATCTTACATGGAGTTGGCAGAGTATTAAATCCTAAAGGTATTTCTACTATAATTAAAATCTACAAACAATAAAAAACATAACATAATGACACTATTTTTTTTTCCAGTGATAGATATGGAAACGGGTGGTAAAAAGTTGTCACATTCTCCTGCAGATATCATTGAACAGTTCATAAGTCAGCCCATTTCATTTGTTAACTTTCTGGAAGAAAATTACTTGCCACACTTCTCAAATATTGATCATGTTGACAAAGCTGCATCAGCCATCAGCGATGCAGATTTCATGCTTGCAGAGTGGAGGGTATTTAACCTTTTTATTGCATTAATTGGTGTTGTGTATTTGCTGTATTAATTATGTATTTAATTTCACATAATCTTTACAGGAGAAAATGTGCCAAGAATATGGTTTGTATACTGCAGTCGCCAGTTTGATGCTTGCAAATAAAGCACCAATATCAGCATGGAATCCAGTGAGAGGTCCAAAAAATATGAAGATACAATACCCGTTAGTATAGTAAACATTATTATATTATATTAGTATTTATATTGCCCAAGTAATATAACTGCTTGACTTGGGCACTCACTAAATTTCAACAAGACAAGCTTCGAACTTGCTAGCGAAGCATGGAGCGAAGCATGATGGGGGAAAGGAAAATAGAGAAAATCAATCACAGCAAAATTAGAAAAGCTACTAAGACTCAAGATGTGGTGTTGAAATTAAGAACGCTAAAGTGGAAATGGGCTGGCCACGTAATGAGAGAAGAGAAATGGAACAAAGTAGTAACATTGTGGTACCCAAGAGAGGGAAAGAGAAAAAAGGGGAAACCATTCAGAAGATGGGAAGATGATGTGGTTAAAACAGCTGGAAGAACCTGGACTAGACTGGCGCGGGAGAGAGAAGATTGGAAAGTGTTGGAGGAGGCCTTTGCCAAAGGGCACACAGAATAAAAAGAAACCTATATATAAATAAAAAAAAAACTGTTTACTTATGTCTGATAGTCTATAAATAAAATATAAATAGTATTTATATTGCAGTAGTAAAGCCATTTTAGGTTGATCATGCACAAATATCAATGCCCTGCTTGAACTTGATAGCTGATTTACTGTTTTGTTTTAGGTCTGTTCGTGAGCTCCTGCTGTTAGAAGAAAACTATTTATACAAAGGAAAAATACTAGTCTCAGATTACCAAACATATTGTAAAATTATTGCTAATAAAACTGGAACCTGATACTTTGGACATTATTTTAAACTTCTTTATATTACTACTAGCTGTACCCAGCATGCGTTGCAATGCACTTTTTACTACCCACCTACCCTATCCGACCTACCTACCCTATCCTACCTACCCTACCCTACGCTACCTACCTACCTACTCTACCCTACCCTACCTACCTACTCTACTCTACCCTACCCTACCCTTACTACCTACCCTACCCTACCTACCTACCCTACCCTACCTACCTACCCTACCCTACCCTACCTACCTACCCTACCCTACCTACCTACCCTACCCTACCTACCTACCCTACCCTACCTACCTACCTACCTTACCCTACCTACCTACCCTACCCTACCTACCTACCTTACCTATCTACCCTACCCTACCTACCTACCCTACCCTACCCTACCTACCTACCCTACCCTACCTACCTACCCTACCCTACCTACCTACCCTACCCTACCTACCTACCCTACCCTACCCTACCTACCTACCCTACCCTACCGTATCCTATGTCCTTCTCCTGGCTCTAAACTACCTCCCTGCCAATTTTCAGCTAAATCGGTTCAGCCGTTCTTGAGTTATAAGTGAAGTAACTAACACGACTTTCTTTTATATATATAGATTTATGATGTAGATACTAGCTAGACTAATAAATAAAATACATCAAATCCTTAAAATATGTATATTATTTGTAATATAGGTTGAGATACATTTTGAATTGTAGAAAAGTTTTCTACTTGGCATTGGAAACAGGATCTTTGGATCTGGGAATAAAAATTGTCTGATTATACTAATACAATTTATTAGCAAACAAAGTCTTGGATATTACAAATACATTTATTGATACATTACACTTCACACTGTAGTAAAGTCATAGTCTGATACAGTTCATCTGGATTGATCACTCACTCAGTTGTTTCCATTTTGCAAGCTTTTATAAAGAAATATCTTGTTAAAACTTTATTGAAATATATGGTGCTAAGTCATAGGTACACAAATACTTACCTGCACATATCGCCATTATTATAAAGCCTACAATGTAATTACACTGGAATCGATCATAAAGATGGGAAATAGATTATACTTACCTCAGGTGTAATTTCTGGAGCATGTACCATTGATTGTTAAGTTTGAGAGCCTCCCATTTTTAGATAGGTCAAATCATCTGTTGTTTGTATTGGTGTATTACATGCATGGCGAAAGGGGTGTGTAGTGTGTTTGTATGTGTGTGTGGAGGAGTTATCGGGAGGAGGAGGAGGAGGACCTGGAACGTCGGCGACGAGGAGCCGCGCGGGGCGAGCGCGAGCGAGAGCGACGCCGCCGCGGCGGGGAGCGGCGCCGGGGCGGTGGGCTGCGGCGCCGGTACCTGCAAGTTACAAAGAAACATCATAATTATTAATATGGCATTACTAGTTCCTCCATTCCTCAAAGGGTTTGCTCCGAATATGCCAGGTTTTTAAAATCTGTCATTTGAGATATTGGAATCAGTGAAACAGGCCATAAATACTAACCGAGGAGGAGAGTGTCGCCGAGGCGGGGCATGTCTGGGCGGCGGTGGGCGCGGGGAGGGACGACGTGGACGCGTCGGTATCAACACCGGCGCCGCTGTAATTTCTTGACCGTCGATCTGGCCTGCAATAATAGAAGTGAGCATTCTGTTTTATAGCTTTTATTATAACTGGGCTACATCAATGAAAAACCCTTCCGTCTGTGGCTGTAAATATGATGGATGAATTTCAGTAAATATACTAAAACGATATTTAAAGGGCTTGCATTATTTACCTCCATCCATGTGCTTCATGGCATTCTCTGCCTCGTCAGCGTTACTGAACTCCACATATGCATAGCCCCGTCCATTGTGAGGATGTAGTCTATCCATGGGGAACTCTACTGCTTTTACAGTGCCATATGTTGAGAATATCTCTTGAACGTGATCTCTGGAGACATTCAAAGTCAAACGCCCTATATGTATTCTTGTGGGTCGTGGTGGTGGGGAGCGCTCACGCTTTTTGCGGCCAGGAGATCTGAATCGAAATACTCTGATTAATTTCTGAAGTAGGCAATTAATAGTCATACTTTATGAAAATACTGTTATTACTGCACGCGTAGCATTATAGTATCTGCCTACTACAGACACTTTATACTCACACTTATCATCCATATTCATACTTTTATTGGTTTTCCATTAGCATATTACGATTTGTTTCATTTTTATAAATATTTTCTTAGTTTTCTTTGTTGTGACATTGTTTACATCGAACTTGTCAGCTGTCATTTACTTTTATTTTTAATTGTAACCAACCAAACTCTCTATGAAGGTTTCATTTAGATTATATATTACTAAAAATTATTTTCATCAATTCGTCAGTTCAAATTGTTGTATTTTATAGTTAATTGCGAATATTTGCTGTGTAAAGATATTCTGAGTTATATTTCTAAAAATATTATGTGCAGGGTTTTTGACCATTGTTACTGGCTGTTTTTAATACTGGCAGGTTGCGTCTTACTAGAGCGCAGCAGTTTTGAATCTAAAAAAATGATTGGAAGAAAAGAAACGGAAGATCAGGGTATAAAAGGGATTTCTGACAGATGCCCTGGTTCGAGTCTGGAGTTAAGAGTCGGTTCAGTCTGGACACGAGAAATCAGTATAGTCTAAAATCAAGAAAACAGCTAAGTCTAGTTTGGAGTCAAGATCTGTCATATCTTGAGTTTTGAGCACAGCCTGGTGGAGTCAAAGAGCGGCCTTCGTTTATTGCTGCCGTGGCTGTTGCTAACTGTCTGCTGGAAGCTGCTTTGCGAACTGACGAGCCTGGCACTGGGGCTCATTACCTGTCTGCTGGAAGCTGCTCTTCGAGCTGACGAGCCTGGCATTGGGCGGTACGTGTCTGCTGGTGGGTCCTACCAAATCGCCCTGCATCAAGTTCGTCGTGGTCAAGCTCATCTTAATCAAGCCAGCTTTCTACGACTGCAAGTTTGTCTTCAGTTACTATCACGCTCAGAGATTTGCGGAGATATTTAAAACGTTCTCGGTTAACCTGCCCTTCACTTTTGTACTAATTTATTGTATTTTTCATTTCATCATTTATTAAATTCATTTTCCCCTAATTACTTTTTTAATGTATAAATCTGTTTACTCCTTTCATCAAGGAATAAGCAAGTTTGTTACATTTTGGCGCCTAACGCAAAATCAAGTCTTGATCTTAAACATATTCTCTAAATTCTAAAACAACTTCCACAAGAGATTATATTTGGTAACTATTTTTATCATATTACATCTCTTAATCTACTTATACTCTTAAGCACTTAAATCATATATTTATCTATATCATCTACGAATCTCATCAAAATAGGTTTAGTGTCGTGGGCTCGAACTATTATCGGCGCTGGTTCAGCGCAAAAGTATAGACTACCACACATGACAGTCCTTCAACGCTCTTGAATATTTCAAGTAGGCTATTTTAGAATCTTTCTTAATAATAACTCAGACTGTCTTGACTCTCTCTCTCTCCCTTTTAATTTTAGACACTTTATTTTTAACTTTTTTATCTTATACTTACTCATGACTCATCTCTATCCTCTTCCCTTCTTCTAACTGTAGAGTTTTATTCGGTCTATTTAAACTCTATAGTTTTTATTTTCTATGTTCTTTCATTGGTTCTTAAACCATTAAAAGATTATTTTTAATCTTCTTCTATATCTGATCTTATCAGATAACTCTTTGAAGTGCTTTTAGGTACAAGTTACCTAACCTTCTATTATACTATTTTCTTATCAACTCTAAAAGTTGACTGAAGCGGGTTGCGACTTCCTTTAAATAAGCCTTCGCTAATCTTCAACTCTAAAGGTTGATTGAAGCGGGTTGCGACTTCCTTAAAATAAGCCTTCGCTAATCTTCAACTCTAAAAGTTGACTGAAGCGGGTTGCGACTTCCTTAAAATAAGCCTTCGCTAATCTTCAACTCTAAAAGTTGACTGAAGCGGGTTGCGACTTCCTTAAAATAAGCCTTCGCTAATCTTCAACTCTAAAGGTTGATTGGGGTGGATCCCTTATTAAAAGTCTTTATATTTCATCTTATTATGGGTTTTAGACGCGAGCGGATTACAACTCCAAAAATAAGCCTACTGTTATTGATTTATCAGGTGGAGTAGTGATCATTGAATGTGAATCCTACCTGGCCTAACTTCGTAAGATGTCGGTGTGTTTGAATGAGTTATGAAAGTTTTGTGAATGTTGTAATACTTTAACCTTACCAAAATTTTTGTTCTAGTCCAAAAAATTTTCTCGGGGTCGTTGGGGAAATATAGTATCTGCCTACTACAGACACTTTATACTCACACTTATCATCCATATTCATACTTTTATTGGTTTTCCATTAGCATATTACGATTTGTTTCATTTTTATAAATATTTTCTTAGTTTTCTTTGTTGTGACATTGTTTACATCGAACTTGTCAGCTGTCATTTACTTTTATTTTTAATTGTAACCAACCAAACTCTCTATGAAGGTTTCATTTAGATTATATATTACTAAAAATTATTTTCATCAATTCGTCAGTTCAAATTGTTGTATTTTATAGTTAATTGCGAATATTTGCTGTGTAAAGATATTCTGAGTTATATTTCTAAAAATATTATGTGCAGGGTTTTTGACCATTGTTACTGGCTGTTTTTAATACTGGCAGGTTGCGTCTTACTAGAGCGCAGCAGTTTTGAATCTAAAAAAATGATTGGAAGAAAAGAAACGGAAGATCAGGGTATAAAAGGGATTTCTGACAGATGCCCTGGTTCGAGTCTGGAGTTAAGAGTCGGTTCAGTCTGGACACGAGAAATCAGTATAGTCTAAAATCAAGAAAACAGCTAAGTCTAGTTTGGAGTCAAGATCTGTCATATCTTGAGTTTTGAGCACAGCCTGGTGGAGTCAAAGAGCGGCCTTCGTTTATTGCTGCCGTGGCTGTTGCTAACTGTCTGCTGGAAGCTGCTTTGCGAACTGACGAGCCTGGCACTGGGGCTCATTACCTGTCTGCTGGAAGCTGCTCTTCGAGCTGACGAGCCTGGCATTGGGCGGTACGTGTCTGCTGGTGGGTCCTACCAAATCGCCCTGCATCAAGTTCGTCGTGGTCAAGCTCATCTTAATCAAGCCAGCTTTCTACGACTGCAAGTTTGTCTTCAGTTACTATCACGCTCAGAGATTTGCGGAGATATTTAAAACGTTCTCGGTTAACCTGCCCTTCACTTTTGTACTAATTTATTGTATTTTTCATTTCATCATTTATTAAATTCATTTTCCCCTAATTACTTTTTTAATGTATAAATCTGTTTACTCCTTTCATCAAGGAATAAGCAAGTTTGTTACAGCATGAACACTGTAGAAACGGGTTATGTCGACAGAAGAATCAATAAAATGACAGATTGTCTTTGTCTATCTGTCTCATGCTACGCATGCTGAAATGTACAGAAGTTAAAATAAGTGTTGAACAACACATATACCGTAACAGTAGTACGAGGGCGGCACTGAAAATTTCGGGAATCAAGGAACTGACACAACATTACTATTTAAAAATGTATTTATTGCTTTTCGAAGTAAGCTCCGCGAAATTTGACACATTATTCATACGATGGAACCAACCATTGAAACAACCATTCCATTCGGAAGTTGGGGTCTCCAAAATGGCCGTTTTGTAGGCCACAGCTTCTTCAGGTGATGAAAATCTCTGACCACGCAATTTATTCTTTATTTTAGGGAAAGTATAGAAATCATTAAGGCTTAGGTCGGGGCTGTACGGCGGATGGTCTAATAATTCTATGTTTTCTTGTTCTAAAAACTCTTTTGATCTGTGCGCGGTGTGAGAACTCGCATTGTCGTGATGGAGGATGATGCGGCGGTTGCAGTTCTCAAACAAATGCTAGCATACCATTCTGCATTAACCGTTCTTTGTCCTTCAAGAGGAATAGTCGCAACATGGCCGGTTTTGGAGACAAACGTGGCCACCATTTTTTTTGCAACACTCCGTGAACGTGAATGAACAATTTTTGTTGGCTTTAACTCATTTTCGAACACCCAAACTCGTGACGGGATTTTTGTTTCGGGTTCGTACGCGTATATCCAGGATTCGTCACCTGATACGAGGTTGTATACAGCATTTGAGGATCCTGCGTGGAATCTTTCGAGAGTTCTGACGCATCAAGTAACGCGAGCCGCTTTTTGCTCTTCACAGAGCGAATGCGGTATCCATCGGGAAAACAACTTTTTTACACCTAATTGTTCATGCAAGATTATTTGAATTTGACTCATGCCAATGTCTAAAGTTGCCTGAATTTCGCGGTATGTCACATGTCGATCTCTCTCAATCAGCTTACGCACAGCATTAACGTTTTCTTGGGTGACTGCAGTTTTTGGACGACCTTGACGGGGATCATCACTGAGCTTGACACATCCACGTTGAAATTCAGCAAACCAGCGATAAATTGTGGTTTGGGATGGGGCTTCATCACCAAATGCAGAAATCATCCGGTCAACACACTGTTTTTGTGTTAAACCACTTTGAAAGTCATAATAAATCATTGCTCTTGAATTTTCTCAAGTCAATTCCATTTTCTCAACGGCTAAACAAGTTTGACAAAACCTTGTGACAAGACCGAGAATCTTTTTTAAAATAAATAAATGGTATTTGATTTTTAAAACCAAGGAGTTTTCAATAAAAAGATTTTAATTTGACAGAAACAGTGGAAATATTCCATTCCTGATACTTTTAGTGCAGCCCTCGTATTATATTAGTTTATCTAAGTTTACAACATGTTTTGTGTTTTCTAGCATCTTCTTACCTATCATGTTTCTCCTTACTTTTCCCTTTGTCATTAGCTGAGGGAGCGGCCAATTTCTTCTTATCAAGAGGTGATCTGTCTCTAACTTTATCTCTATCAGGTTCACGGCGATCCTTCACGGGACTCTTGTTCGGGGAAGTTCTGAAATTGGTATAAAACAGTTTTATTTTATAGTGTTTTGCACATGATGATTATTGATTGATGCAGACGGGAGTAGTAGTTACACTAGCTACATCACGCATAATTATTATAAAATAATTAAATAATAATCTTAATTGAAGACCACACAGTAAAAGATCAAAAATAAATTTTAGATTTATATCTACAACTAGCTCACCCACACAACTTCATCTGCATCAAATTAAATTTAAAATTAAATCATGATTCAAGACTCGTGGCGCCATCTATTATCATAAACACATTATTGTTGTTTTTCTTGAGAACACTTTTTTTCGGGAGAAAAGGTACCCTATGTCCGTTTCTACATATACACCTGACAACATAAAATAAATGTAAAATTTCAGCATGATCGGTTCAGTGGTAAAAAACAAACTTACTTTCGCACTTATAAATGCCAAAGTAAGTTTGTTTGTTACTATATTGGTAGTGTCTGGATGGTGTACTTATACTTACTTTTTTTTAGGTCTGGAGCGGTCATTATTGCTGCTGCTGCTGCTCGATGAGCTGGATGATGAAGAGGAGCGCGAGGAGCTGCCCGAACTGCTCGACGACGACCGGGAAGATGAGCTACTCCCTGAAGAACTATACAAACACAAAATATTCTGAGCTAAAATACAACAATCTTTTGTATGGATTTCTGTACCGATTAGTGCTCCTAAGACAACCCTCTGACCAGCATTTTGTATGGAATCGTATCGTTATGAGGGATGTAAAGAAGATCAATACGTGTGTATAAAAAGTTCAGGAACATAACCTAACTAAATAACTACCACAAAGATTTTACTCTACTTAAGGAATAACTGTTCAGGGTAACATACCTGCCACTACTACTGCTGCTAGATCCTGAAGCACCTTTTTTCTTCTTGGTTTCCCGTGGTTTCTTTTTCTCTTTTTCCGCTACTGCCGAAGGCGATTTTGCGCGCGCCCTGAAACCACATTACACATTATCAAAACAGTTCAATTTGATTTTATATTATTAAATCGGTTCAAATACACACATTTCAAGGCGTTATCGCGATCAGATTGATATTTATTTTACTAATAATGCACAAATCAAATTATTTTCCTAGCGTCGCCGTGACCTGAAATGAACGAACGAAACGAAGTAAAAGGAACGAACCTTGATGAACCATCAAATGTATGAATGAATGAATGGACCATAGAGTAATACAGATGTATATTTTTGGAAGCGACTTGATCAAAATCATAGAACATCTCAACTGCCAGTTTATTGACAGCCATCCAAAAAAACTTGATAAATGATAAATGATGTTTATTTTGCAAGTAGGTTTTTACAAACACTTTTACACGTCATTTTTTTTTTAAGCTAGATGGGGCCGGTATTTCGTACCTGACTAGGTACTCTGAGAAGAAACAACCGAAACAAACTCAGAGGTTCCCTGTTAACTTGTTACTCTTTTAAAGTCCAGACATTGCTCAATTTACATGAGGACTATGCAGATTAGTATCTGAAATGGTCTTTTGAAGAAAGAACCACACAGATTTGAGTGGACCTGTCCAGTCAGTGCAAGCATTTGTCAGTTATCGTGTAGCTCGACTTATAACTCAAGGAGCTCAACGAAACGACGAACAATACCAAAGAAAGTACATTTGGGTAGGTCGCTTAAAGTACTCAAACTGCCAGATAGTGGTGGGAGAAAAATAATGTGACCTGCATGGTCCTCACATTTACAATAATTAAATGTAATTAATAATAATTTACGAAATTAATTTTACAAATCACGAATATCAATAAATGTCACAATAATAATAAAAAAGTAACTATGCATGTCAAATCAGTAAATGTCACATAAAAATAATAAAATATAAAGTAAATAAAATAATAATAATAAAATACTGAAATAAGTATTCATGTCACATCGGTAAATGTCACTTAAAATAATAAAATAAAAATAAAAACTGTAAAAAAATAAGGTAAAAATAAAAAAATAAAATGTCACAGTATATAAAATAAGGAATTAACAATGAACAAGCAAAGTTCGAAATTTCGACATTCACAGAGCAAATTTCATTGGAGCAGTTTAATCCCAAGCCTTTTTATCTTCGAGATAGTGATTAACATGATAGTAGGCTTTCAGGCATAGCTTCCGTTTTATAAACGATTTTTTCTATGTTAAAAACCATCACGTTATACAGTTTTAATGAAACTTTCTCAATTATTTTAGCATTTATGCGATTTTCTAGTACTAATATTAAGTATTTTTAACCCCCGACCAAAAAAGAGGGGTGTTATAAGTTTGACGTGTGTATCTGTGTGTCTGTGTATCTGTGTATCTGTGTGTCTGTCTGTGGCATCGTAGCTCCTAAACGGATGTACCGATTTTGATAAAATTGGTTTCGTTTGAAAGGTGTTTTAATCGAGAGTGTTCTTACCTATGTTTCGAAAAAATCTACTCAGCCGTTCGATGGTGATCACGTCTTTTTTAGTTGAAGGGAAATTAAGAACTTCCACAGGTCTGGTCGATTCGAAATTTGAAATCTTGTCACTTGTCAACATGGGCATCGCCAGGAGGGGTGGCTGCACCCCCCTAACCCCATTTTTTTTTTATTTAGCTGTTTCGTTTATTGGCGAGAAGTCGCGCAACACCGAGAAAAGTGGAAGCAATCGGGAGGCCTATGCCCAAGATTGGGACAGTCAAGGCTTAGATAAAATAATATAAGTTTAAAAAGCATGAAATAAAAATTAAATTAAAAATTTAAAAAACCCCCGACACAAAAAACCTCTAAAAAACCAAAAGTTTCTTTTTTTTTGTAATATTTAAGAAAAAAAAAAAACTTAATGCGTTACGAAATAATAAAAATATTTATTATTGCTATTATTTAACACTAACTTTGATGTTATTTTACTACAAAGATTTATATTATATTTTTCAATTTGTTTTGCTAATACAGTTATCATAATATACGTATTTTACCTAAAACAAACGGGTCCCTAGAAAAGTGACGTCCTATCACGCAAAATAAATAATCTATATATATAAAAGAAAGTCGTGTTAGTTACTTCACTTATAACTCAAGAACGGCTGAACCGATTTAGCTGAAAATTGGCAGGGAGGTAGTTTAGAGCCAGGAGAAGGACATAGGATACGGTAGGGTAGGGTAGGGTAGGTAGGTAGGATAGGGTAGGTAGGTAGGGTAGGGTAGGTAGGTAGGGTAGGGTAGGTAGGTAGGGTAGGGTAGGTAGGTAGGGTAGGGTAGGTTAGGTAGGGTAGGGTAGGTAGGTAGGGTAGGGTAGGTAGGTAGGGTAGGTAGGTAGGTAGGGTAGGTAGGTAGGGTAGGGTAGGTAGGTAGGTAGGGTAGGGTAGGTAGGTAGGGTAGGGTAGGTAGGTAGGGTAGGTAGGTAGGGTAGGGTAGGGTAGGTAGGTAGGGTAGGGTAGGTAGGTAGGGTAGGTAGGTAGTAAGGGTAGGGTAGGGTAGGGTAGAGTAGGTAGGTAGGGTAGGGTAGAGTAGGTAGGTAGGTAGCGTCGGGTAGGGTAGGTAGGATAGGGTAGGTAGGTCGGATAGGGTAGGTGGGTAGTAAAAAGTGCATTGCAACGCATGCTGGGTACAGCTAGTATAATATAAAATAGGAAGCGCTATAAATATTTAGATTGACTAAGCTAACCTTATAACTCGACGGTACCTATAGGATTAATTTTATAAAGAAAACGCAAGTAAGTAAAATTAATAGATACCCTCAAATTTTAGCATCTATCGATTAGACAGAGACGAATTTCTTCGCAATATTCAAGGGCTCGCTGGCTAATTCGTAGGTCGCAGTTCGGTGAAGCGATGGTTCGATTCCGGGTGGAAACTTTGAGTTCTTTAGATTGCATATCATTCCATTTTTATTTTCAAGGTATTCTTTACATTATTCGAACCTTGCCACTGACTTTGCCGCCGGCTTAACCGGTGGCCTGCAGATGCAGTTGCAATTTTTGCAGTAGTGTTGTGACTTTCGTCGTAGTTAGTCGTGTACGTAGGATTGGAAGATGTTGGACTATAATATAGTTACTGCAGCTGAAAAAACAACAAGGAGGCTTT
This sequence comes from Cerastis leucographa, assembly GCA_963082945.1. Taxonomy (NCBI): domain Eukaryota; kingdom Metazoa; phylum Arthropoda; class Insecta; order Lepidoptera; family Noctuidae; genus Cerastis; species Cerastis leucographa. The sequence continues at coordinate 10,389,793 of OY720361.1, forward strand.
AACAATATATGAATACGACAACACTACCACCGTATCGAAGCCGCAAGCAAACTGCCGCCGGCAACCAAAAGCCGTGCGGGCCGCAGGCAAAAGATGCATGTGCCGGCGGCATGGTCGGCGGCCGTGCCGGTGGCATGGCCGGCGACCGTGCCGCCGTAAAAACCATTTCGGCCTAACTCGGAGACTATACAGAAAAAAAAATGAAAAAAATTCCAAACTCGGTTAATCTTTACTTGCTATTTATTCCGGGAATTTTCCGGAAAACGTCCGGAAATTCCCGGAAAACGTCCGGAATTTCCATACATTTATATTTTAAAACCATTCAAATATGATAATATTAAAAATATTTTTAATGAACTGAATATAGGAATCAACATCAACAGCATCACTCGCATAGGTAGAGGTATTTAGGTACATATTATAATGTAAGTAGACTTTATAATTTATATTTTAAGTTCAACGCTATTGTTTTTAGCACTGGTGCAAGCACTAGCTTGCAGCACTGCGGTACTTGCCGAGGCATCGGCCGGCGAGTGCTGCATCTAAGTTGGTCTGAAATCGGATTCTTATATTGTTCAATATCTAAAAAAAAAAATGTTAAGTACCAGAATGATTAATTTCAATCGCAAATATTGATTAATCAGACTCATTATTTAAAGGGCATCAGGCTAGAGCTCATCGCAAAACGTCGAGTATAGAGCACCCCGACTAAATGGGTTGGGTTAGGTGAGAACTGTGTCAGCACAGAGTCCCGGGACGCGGTGGTGTCCTTCTGCGAAACCGTCATGCCGCAGAAGGAAGCTGCGGAGAGGGAGAGATCTCGAGTTCCTTCCCATCCCGCAGCAGACGCACCGGGCGTCGGCAGAGGGCGGATAACGCCCTCTTCCGGTTCTAAACAGGTCCAGGGGCGACGGATTCGGGGACATCCGTCGCCCCCCATCATAATAGACCCAAGACGGCGGCGCGTAGTGTTCCACGCGCGCCTCTCAAAGACGTAATGGGGGAGTTCACCTCACTCCCCCTAAGGACGAGGCCCGCACTGGTCGAGCGGGCCGGCACTAGTCCGGGGTAGCGGAAGTCACATTCGTTCCCGCTGTCCCCCAACGCAAGTGTGCGAGGGAACACCGGTGTGGTTTTAGTAAATACGAGTCTGACAGACCCCTCCGCTCTCCCCAGGGCGGGGGACATCCCTCGAGGATTTCCACATCGTCAAAAAAATAAAATAAAAAAAGTTGAGAACTGTGTCCAACTACGCGCGAGCTGAGCGAGCGGTACCGCGGCATCACCGAATGTTACATCTGTATAAGTATATGTAAGATGTAAGTAGCGTTTATGATTTATATTTTATTAGCTGATGCCCGCGAATTCGTTCGCGTGGAAGGATGTGTTTTTCCTTTCCATATACCTTGCTCTTGTATCATTCTGTCTATTTGTTGAGAACCGCATCAAAATCCGTTGCATAGTTTAAAAGATCTAAGCGTACAGACGGCGGGAAGCGACTTTTTCTGCAACAAACCACTCTGGTCATATATCGTTGTAAGGCCGGATTTTTCTTAAAATGTCCTCCGGAAATCATATTTATGAAACTGGAGATAATTGTATAGTTTTGTCATTTGGATATAAGGTTCCGAAACAAATGACAAGTTATTGTTAAAAAAAACGCGTTGCACCGGGAGTGCCGGCAGAAGTGAAAACTTGAATATTAACGTTGTGCATTTTTGTTATGGTTAGGGAATAATTTTGCACGAATTGTTTTAATTATCAGTATAAAAGTACTTTAATTTATATGTGGTAAAATACAATATTCATTTATTGCGCTATCGTACACAAACATGACAATTTAGGAAACATTGCCGGACGTTCACGTGACCTGACGCGAGTGTTACATTTTTTATAACACATTTGCTCGTAAAGGGTCTCTTATTGCACCAGTATCGTAATGTATCACATTACGCACTAGTGCGGTAATGTAAAGTAAAACGCACGGCTTACAATAATGCTCCGTCTAAAACGAACGGTACTTTTTTAAATCTTAGCAAAGAGTTTTTATGTCAGAAAAGTGGTCAACATTTTAAGAATAAAATTAACTTGGGAGATAAAATATAATAAATAAACATTACATTCTTTAATTTAATCAATTTTGACCATAAATTACAACCATTTATCTGTAACAAAACACAAAAATATTAATTTACTTTATTAGTAATACTGGCTGTTTCTGTGCCCTTGCTTTAAAAAAAAGCGCTAATGCGCGCGCATCGCTAATTTCATAATTTTTGAACAAGTAAAAATTATTCCGCGCGCTTTTTCTTTTTGCTGTTTTGTTTTTATTTGAAAATGTCGTCCGAGTTTTATTTATTTCCTCGCATATCTGTTATAAAACGTCGTATGACATACGTGCGCTTTGATAATTACAGCCTCTGCTTTCTTGTTAGCCCTCGCCTACGGCTCGGGCTAGCAATATCGCCTCGGCTGTAATTTTCAACTTACCGCACTTATATCATAATGTACTATTACACATCACAAATGTGCATAACGCCGCTTAAGAAGTTTTCACTTCAAAAAACAATACATGCATCAAAACCATCAAAAATCACGAGTTGGCGAGTCGATAAATGCAAATCGCCGCAGCGGCAGTGATTAGTTACCCAAAAAAAAAATGGAATCGGGGGCGTCGGCCACAGGTGCCTTGACCACTGGGGTCGTAAGGCACGGACCCTTATGAAATCCACCAGCATATTGTTGTTTCATGTAAAAAAATACTGTTTAAATATAAATACTTTTTTTTGCAAAAACAATCAAGTTACAAAACAACACAAAAAAGGAAAGTAACGTTTTTTTGCCGATGAATTCCCATCGGTCGTATGGCTTTACAAAGAACTATCGCTACATTATAGGTATTGTTCTCTATTATGTAGTACTACAAGTCAATCAGCATAAAACATAACATCACGCCTGTAATCCTCGAAGGGTTAGGCAGAGGTGTACCTACCTAATAGTACACCCACATTTCGCCAGTTATGTTTAAGTCCCATGTAATAGGCGCGAGCCTATTGTCATTAACCGGACACAAATCCAACCTCCGTGGTTACTGAGAAATTCCTGATGCAAAAAACCAATAACACTTCGGCTGACGTTGGAATTGAACCAAGGACGGCAAGGACCTCGTGCTCAGTCGTTGCGCTTGCGCTTGCGAAGACTAGGCCACTGAGACAGTTCAAGCCAAAACAATGACAACGTATGAATTAAAAAATATATATATGAAAACCTATTTGGTCGGTTCACCTGGTGGTACGAGACAATGCGGTCGACGATGGTGCATGTTGCCTACGTTACCTATGCACTGGAACTTGAAGAAGGGAGTTCTCGCAGCCAGTACCCCCTACCCCCGCACTATTTCCTCACGACCACCTCTACGATTGAGACAGCCTATTAGGCTGATAGGCTCCCCAGCAATAAACGTATACAGGCTGACATTATCAAGATAGTAGCATTAGTTGCCTGTATGTATTTGCTCATACTTATTTTTGCTAAGTTAATCTATCCTATCGGTTTCCTGCAGAGTATGTAGTGGCCTTATTCGTCTGCTTGAAACAATTAATACGTAAGACTAAGTATGTACGTAGATCGAAGACGTAAAAGTAACATTACCTTTAAGCTTTTAGATGAAGTAACACAACATTTAGGTTTTGAGGTTTACATATTTTTAGTAATTTAAAGTTTATGAGTATGTATATGGATTGAACTCAAACTCAAAGCATTTATTTCAATTAGACCATTACAGGCACACAAAGTAAAAAAAAAAAAAAAAAACAAAAAAAAAACGCGAAGCTACAGTCCCAGTCACAAGGCATAATAACTTGTGAAACTACTGTAGTTGCCCATTCCGTAGCGTAGATCTCTATGGAGAAGAATGGGCAAGAAACTCCATGGACACTCTTTTAAATCAAAATATGTTACAGAATCTTGGTTACATCATTCATGTTAAGAATTACAAATATGTGTCTTCGCAAAAACAACTGCACGAATTTGGATAAAATTAGGCACACATCCAGATAGCCTGGAAAGGATACTTTTTATTCCAGTAGTACGGTCCCGTGGGATAAAAGTGAACTTTTATTTTGTCACAAGAATTTTTTGGCATTTTTTTTTTACTTCAATTTGGTTCCTTTAGGTGAAAAACAGATACCGAAAAATTCAATTTTTAACTTAAGTTTTTCTCTACTGAAAAAAAAAATCTTCAGACAGCAGGGACCAACCTACTTTAAAGCTAATAAATAGTCGATTGATTACGTACTTGGGTAATCACTCTCAAAGACTGGTAGCCGTTAAGTGACCGAAATGATTAGCTATAGGCCTCCCGCTGGTCGACATGAACCGCACATTAGAGCAAAGGGGAGGCCGTGTTGCATTTACGAGAGTTCGCCCACCCTCGCCATTGTGACCTCTTCAGCCCTTCCTTATGATGGGAACTTGGGAGACGGTGAGCAAAATGACGTCAAACAAAACAAAGGAAAAAATCTTGGAAACCGCAGGCAGAAGAAATCTGTGAAAGTAGAGGAGCTTATATTCTCTACGACTTGTCGAAAAAAGATTATATTGACACCATCATTATAGCTGTGTAGCGTACCTGGTCCCGGTCCCCGGTCTAGTTGCCTCTGTCTTAAGATACGATGTAGCATTTTGGGGTAATTGCAGTGAAAGAGAAAAGGTATTCAGAGCCCAAAAATATTGCATAAGATCAATGACTGGCATTAACAGACAGCAATCTGTTGAATTAATGATTTTTTTATTCCTATGATTAATTCTCTAAAACTATTAACCTTTCCACCACTTTATATTCTGGAGGTAGCATTATTTTTTAAAGCGAACCTTAATCTTTTTGAAACAAGGATAAATATGACATCAAGACCGGCACTACTGAGATCCCAATACAAAGGTCTATTAATAAAGGCAGTTTTAAAACTGCATTATTAAGAAAGAATATTATGCATATGGGACCAGTCATCCGTACTAATATTATAAATGCGAATGTCACTCTGTTTGTTTGTTTGTTACCTTTTCACACGGCTGATCGGCAAGAAGATAGATTTCAACCTGGGGAAGGACATAGGCTATATATCATCACGCTACTACCAAAAGGAGCGGAGCAGCAATGAAAAATGTTGCGAAAACGGGGAAAATGTGACGCAGACGAAGTTGCGCGGGACAGCTAGTTTATAATAAAAATACCTAACGATATTAAAAATGAAGCCAAGCATTTTTTCAAGAAGAAATTAACTAAACTACTAATCGAAAAATGCTATTACCCACGCCGTCAGTGAATTCTTAAATTATAGTACTCTATGACATTGCGCAGTATTATTTTAATTTATTAATTTTGTATAATCTTATTATATGTAAGTACATACATGATTATTGTTGTTACGATGACTTTGAATTTTTTAAGTATTAGAAATTAAAACCTGACTACCTAATAATTATTGATTTATGTATATTTGAATTACTCATGATCATTATTTGTTATACTTATATGTTGCATGCCATACGGTAGAATGTACTGGATCTAATTATGCCAACAACACCATTATTTGTAACCTACATTCTTTGCAAATAAATTATTTCTGATTCTGAAAGCTGAATCCACATTAAAAAGTGCCTTGGTGATACCTACCTCGCTTTCGCGACTAACACATTCTTACTAGCACGCACTTAGGGTATTAAATGTAAAGTATAATTATCGAGAATATTGAGGATAATAATTTTTTCCACGTAGAATTCAATAAACGCTTTTGTATTTGAAGTGGAAAATTGAGCAGCGTAGAACGACCTATGCCTGAGGCTTATGTTAAAATACTTTTTTGTCAACTTATATTTGGTATTTCAAATTAATGTCGCGGTTTTTTAGGGTGTAGATAAATAAATGCATATGAATGAAACCTGCTTTCCAAGAATAGTCATACGTGACTGCCATCCTTCATAGGCGATTTTGTTACTGACGTTGTTGTCAGTAGCTTAGGTATTGAAACCTATGTGGGGGTCAGCAATTCAGCATTATTAGGTACTTCTATTACCCCGTCGTATATTTTACAACGGCACTTGAAACTATATAATATAGGTACATTGTGTGAGATTATGTATTTCTCACGATAAATTCACTATTACGGTTATTCTTATCGGATATTTAATGGCGGCACTTTATAGGTTTTTAGCTTTGAATATCAATAGACCCCGGGCGTGCTCATGAAGGCTTGATAGTCAAACTATATGATCACCACATGCCGATAAATAGTTGGCGGTAATCCCTGGATTTCATCACAATACGTTTTTATTACTATTGCCTCCTAGAATTATTTTATGGTATTTTTCAACCGGTAAGTATGCCTGGTTAATAGAGAAGGAAAAGTATTAAAAACTTTTTCAAAATTATTTCTGGCATATATCTGTTTTCTGACTGATATCTTACATAATTCGTAAGAGAAGGCTCCATAAAATAACAAAAACGTAGTTTAAATCGCAACAAAAAAAAACCTTACGTTTACCTACTTTCCCAGTAAAATATAAAATTATGCTGAGTAATAAACGTATTATAACTCTTACCTGTTTCATTCTTAAGCTAGTAATATTACTTTACTGAGCTTCCCACGCTTATAATAATTTTATTATGATTCATCTGTTACAGGTTTAAAGCATAAAATATCTTCTTACCTTATGTTGTTTGCAATAGCCACAAATAAGAATATGTTGTTACAAACTTTCTTCATTGTTTCCCCGGGCTAATATGATTTCGAAAATATTTAGTACCGCGCTTCGGATTTTGTTAATCTTTCTTTTGACCGTATTAAGGCGGCAAGCTATAAGATAAGAGTACAGTATTTGCATTGAGTAAATACGGGGTGGCAAGTTAGAAAATAATAAAATATACCTAATAGTTTAAAATTTAAAACATGATTTAGAGTGATGTCATTTTCTTTCTCGTATACTCTGGATACCCATATGGATATACCCATGGGAATGCATAAAAAATAACTAGTCCGCCATCTTTGATTTAGAATGACGTCACTTAGCTAACTACGTACGTATGCATTATCATCCTAACTAAACATGATGAAAAAATACAGTTCAATCGGAAACCGGGAAGTAGGTAAAATTTTATTTCAAGTTTTTTACATAGTTAATAAAATCTTATAAATACAGTTACTGGATGCTCATAAAACCCAGTAAAAAGAGTTTTTGTTTCATGAAAATAAGGCAGGCCACCACATGCTATACTGACTTCTGAGGAAATTTCATGCGCTCTACAACTTACCACGCTTCATGTAAAATTTTATATAAAATAAGCGAATTACGAATTTGCGTTTTCTAGTTACGAATCGGAAAACGCTCTCAGACTTGCTGGAAGGACGATATACGCAGGGCGGCTGGCTACAACAGCATGAAAGCTGCCGAGGATCGAGCAGAAACGGGGTGCGATTGGAGAGGCCTATGTCCAGCAGTGCACTGCTGCAGGCTGATGACCTTCACCCATTAGTGTATCACCACTAAATGCATTCTAAAGGATACTCTCATAAAGGGCGTAAAACATCCCTAGAGGGGTATTGTTCTTCCGGTCATTGCGATTATTTTATTTTCTAGATTTTGGTCTAGCTGCGTAACTTGTTTAGAAGGTGGGCCAAAATTTTAGTTCAAGCGGCGAGCCATATTGTAAATAAAACTTGCCTATAGTAACGGTGCATTAACTACATAGTTGTAAATTTTTTTGGACCATCGACAATATAGAGTAGCCATCAGGGAATGACGGTTTAACATGCATTCCTAGACCAAAATGGATCTCGATAAAACTAATCCAGAACAGATTTATTACTTGGCGCCTTGGTAAAGTAACTGCATGAGCAAAAATACAAAATAACTTATTATTTTTTCAGACAATCTAGGTATATGAAGAACGACAATGAGAAATAAAATGAAAATTCTTGGAAAATATTAAATGCATCTGTGGAAATATGACTGCTGTTGTGATAATTAGTGCTCCAAAGAAAAAAAAAATATATAAATAAGCATGGTCGGGACGTCATACGAACACAAATGTACCTACGCCTCGTGAGAATGTCCACCAATGTACTACGCATCCCACGGGATTTCATTGATGGGACGCTCTTTGTACGCATAATAAATGGTTTTCTAATGGGCAGTCACATTGCATCGTGGGGTTTAAGTTATTTCGCCTACATACTTATTTATGCTTTTATCTAGGTCGAAGAAGTTCCAAGAATTTGTCTAAAGGACTGTTAATAGTTTCGTGGAAAAATGAATGAAAAAGTACTGAATCTAAAGCCCAACTACTTACCTACCTAAAGTAAATAATGTAGATGATTTTTTTTCTTGTTATAAAATTAATTATTAGAAATAGATTTAATTTACTAACATTGACATTTGGTGAATTTACACAACCCCTGACCGGCCATTGTTGGAACTCTAGTAAATGACATTTCTGTGCCAATGATGAATGAGGTTTTTTTTTTTTAAATACATAATTGTCACTAGCTTAAAAGTTTATTTTAAACCCAATAAATAAAATGGTATGATAAGTTAAATAAATTGAAAACACGTAAAATAATGTAGATACAGCAATGTTGTAAGGAAAATGCATGATATTCCTCTTTTACTACTGAAATTAATGATACTTTCAGCCCCACTGTTAATCACACGTAGAACCATCCTAATCACCAAATACGTTCATTAAGGAACTCCTATGCTCATGTGTGCGTACAACAATATTTTTCAAAACAAACAACCTTGTGTAGCAGCTCACAATGGGCGGGTTATAAAGGCTAAGGCGGCGAGCTTATCGCCCTACACTATCGCTAGAGCTCTCGCGCTCCGCTACTGCCTCCGGTTACAGATCAAACTGTTGAAATAACTTTTATAAAAAAAGAAACTTTATAAAAATAAGTGTAAATATTGCAGTTCTTCAACGAAGTTGCTAAATAACGCGCGCGTTTTTTTGTATTTTGTGAGTATTTTTTAATGTACCTATTTTTCTATTAAATACGAACGGCATTATTTTTTAACCTATACCTAAGTGTGACGCTAGAAATGTGGTATTATAAACGAGTGTTATTTGTTTTTTAGCGCGTTACGAAGCAATTTAAATGGAATCGGCAAAATTTGGCTACGATAGGCAACAATAATATTATTGGGTCAAATATTCAGTGACCGATGAGTACTAACGTTCCAAAAGTTTAGAAAGTGTGATCTATTGTTATTATATTTTGGATAAACTATCAAATGTAAATTCAAAGCTTTGAACTTTAAACTTCTATAACTTAAGAATAACAGGCCTATTAATTATTTGTGTACTACCAACAAACCATATGTTTGTGCTAGGGCGTTATAGGTAGGCCTATAATGGCTTTTTTTATGAATAGCATATACATTTCAAATATGAATCATGCATAAATAAATTGCACCAGGTTATTGTTGGCATGGTTCACTTCACTGTGCTTAATGATTCTCAGTAATAGGCAAGGCTAAAGGCTAAAGCCTCACTAGGCAAGCGTGCCTCGAGGATAATAAAGAAGGCATACCTAGAGAAATATCGTATTTATTCTGAGCCTGTTATCGCTCTCTGCAGGACACATTACTTATTTCTGGAATTTAAACCCAATCCTTATGTAAATAATAATATAATAAATCTATTATTATACTGTATACCAAAATAAAAGAAAAAAACTACTTTACAACATAGGTGTCCTAAAACAAATGCTTCACTTGTTGCTTACACTATTGTAATAGTACCGTAGATGTTTTAAATATTCAAGATGATATCATTATTGACAAAGTGTACATCTTTATCAAATGTAGGTACTAAGTGGAACAGACAGAGGGTATTCATATATTATATTCAAGTGGATTAGGAATTTTATTCATATTTATATTTCCCGATGACGATTTTATGAATGAAAAATGTATATACAAGTTGTTGTTTTACATCCTCGTCAACATTCAGGAGTTTGTCACAAAAGACATAAATAATCAATTTAAATTACGGTACCTAGTTAATTATTAATAAATGCGGCTTTTTTTGGTTAAATTTGTCAGTATTTCAGATTATTATTATTATTTATTTATTTATTTTTATTTTTAACGTGGTTTAGGGAAAGATAAATTATCGAATTAACGTTATAAGGCGAGGATCAGACGGGCCGCGTTTAAAACACGGAAAATAAGAGAAAAAAACACCATCCTATTTTATTATTGATTCTGGTTGAGAATCATAGCATAGTTACCTCCTTGAATTTGACCAGGATACAAAAGGACACCTAGTATACACATAGATTCTTCGTCACTTTTATGTCAAGAAAATAGGAGGACAATCGTGCTAAACAACGTTTTGATTCTAAGCCGTTTGTTTAACGTGTTTTAATTAAAAGCTGCGACTCAAAAGCTCTGTAAACAATTTAGTGTAAGTGATCATTATTGAAAAAAGTTTTCTTACTTTATATTATAATTGCTTGATTGCGTCTACCCAAGCTTACGGTTACAAGTTGTAGATCGTTTTTATTATTTCACAAAGACGGAAAAAGTTATTAATTTAAATCAGTAATGGTAGTAGTATTCTTCTCATTTAATGAAAGGTCGCAATATCTTAGAGAAGTTTTGCCTTTTTAAATCGTTTTGGTTCCAGCTCCATACGATGAGATCAAAATTAACGCTGCTGAACTGCCCGTTGTTAGTTTTTGGCCCTTTTTGAAAACTGAAAGTCTGCCCCTGGCCGAAGGGCTACTGAAACTTTTTATAGTTTTGCATTCTCTCATCACCACATACCTACTCAGCTATTATGTTTTCATGCTGGTTATGTTTGTTGAAACCCTACCAAAAAGTAGCAAGTTAGTTGCCGTAGCAACCGTCATACTTTACCAAGTATGGTAAAATAAACTGTCTTTCACAGAATCTAATGTATGCTAACTAGTAGCTATAGTACCTATTAAGAGGTGACTCTAGTGAGCCTTTCTCCATACAAACGTATTCCGCTGTTTTCTTCGTGGATAATGCGTCTAGAGCAATGTTTTTTTTTCCAAAAAATCTAGGTCTTATTAATACATACCCCTATATTCTTTTTTTTCAAAACATAATCACTAAAAGAATTATGACTATCCAAAAACCCTAAAAAAAGCCCGTTTTTTCGCCATGTTCAGACGACCATCAGACAAATTAGATAAGTTTAAAAAAAAAAAAAAATAGAAGCATAGATATACTTTTCCCCTAAATTTTATGTAAGAATTATTTAGATCAGTTTAGTTTTGAAGAAGAAAACAGCGGAATACAAAACGTCTTTTGGTCAAGATTTTTGTAGGTAAAACCAGCCTGAGCTGCAGATGTCCCTTTCGCACTTTACGGGGGCTTGGTCGACCGCAGCGCGACGGCAATAGTTTCTTCAAATACCCACTCTTCAAATTCCTCGGGGCTAGAGTCCCCTCTTAATATCTTTGGAATTTTATGAAAGTCAACCAGCGATACAAAGGTTAATCAATAATTTACTGTCGGTGGTGTAATAGTTAACAAAAACGGAATCCAAAGAAACATAAAGATATGATTTATTCAAAACGAACTGACAAGAAAAGAAAGAGTTTAAAAAAATCGTAGGTAGGTGGCGGATACTTATTTCTATATCTTTTTCTCCTACGTTCATATAATTGAAAAATGTATCCATGGATGTCAGAAAGAGATAAACATTGCACGAAGCGAGGCGATTATTATCCTTGTTCAAAAAGAAAGACGTAGCTTGTCATTCGCTCATCAAGCAGCCTTAAACTCGAGACAAAGAGGATCACCAATTCACCACGCTTTAGCGCCCATCGAATTGATCTTGATACTTTTATTATTTTCATTTCTGAAGGTTACAACAATTCTAAAAAGAAAAGGTTAACAAAAAGTTTTAATGAGGATGTTTTCAATTTCTTCTGCCTTCTTGAGCATTTTTTTTTAATTAGTGGTATAATTTACTTGTTTATTAATAAATAATAAATTTAATTCAAAAACTTAAATTCCAAAAAATCTTAATATACTATATTTTACTACTGCCTTTTGTCGTTTCTAATATTTTTCAATCGACTTCCTCGAATTTTAGGTTCAGAACGCAGTATATTGCACAGCTACACTCGTGTCTTTTATTATTGAAGTGAAAACTTCTTTAGCGGCGTTGTGATCTTTTGTGATGGGTAAAAATGTAAAACTCGCGTCAGGCTCAGGACACGTGTTTTTATAACTATAAATTAGTCTAAAGTGGTTCATGGGTTCAATTATTTTGGGTTTAATTGTTTCCTATAGAGGAGGGTGACTATTTTTTAAAATCTCAAGGCACTGTATGGCCTTAGTATTTTATGAATAATTAAGAATATTTTAAGAATATTATAATAGCATATCATAATTATTACTGTTCTTATTATTATTTATTAATATCATCAAATTAGCCTTTTGTTCGTCAAACAATTGGTGATTAATCTCATCTCTACAATCTCCAGATGATAGAACTGCATCGCGCTTCCGCATAGACAGTCAGCCTATATGACTCTAAAATAAAGCTAACCGTGCTAGAACGTTTTTGGATACGAATATTATGAACTGAGTCAGTCCAGCAACCTAACCTAACCTGTTCCCAAATTATCTTGGGATCGGCTTCCATTCTAACCGTAGCTGAGTACCTACCAGTATTTGACATGAAACGACTGCATATCTGACTTCCACAACCCAGTAACTGGCAATACGAAACCCGTAACGACTGTCAAACATCTACAAATGACAGCCAGGACCAACGGCTTAACGTGCTTTCCGAGGCACGGGAAAATTATGACCACCCATCCACGGACCATCCTCGGCAAGCATGGCTTAACCGAGAAGACTAACCCAAATCAAACCAAGCCAAAAATCAAACCAAGCTAATCATATCTTGGATCAATAAACACAAGTATTAGGTTAATCACGGTTTATGAGATACAGCCTGGTGACAGACGGACGGACGGAAAAACCCGTGCGGCTGTTATTATTTAGCCACGAACTCCGATTATATGAAAACTCATACTATATCCAGTAAGCATGTTTTGAATATGAATCACATTTCTAACTATCGTGTTGATTCATGTTAAGGGTTCGTTATGTTAAGTGCCAAGTTTGAAGTAAATCAGCAACATTTATAATCAAATATCATGCAAATGTCAGAATTGGTCAAAGGCATGTCTCGCAGTATTTAAAAAATATCTCATTAACCACCAATCCCAATTTCTCTTGAAGTCACGCGACATTAACGCCAATTTGGAGACGATTGTGTCATTTGTCGTGCTTCAACGACCCGTGTCATTACTGTACAACCATTTATTTAATTCATCAATCGGCATGTGAAATGCCATGATGATAATCGCTACCTACACTAAGCGATGAGCGCCGCATGTACTTAAATTTTTACTATGCCTATAATGCGGCTTGTTCCCACTAGTTCTACTAAACTGTTCTATTATTGAACTCGAACTAAATTTTGTTCCCACTAGCTCTACGATTGTGTACCACCTTAAATCGTAGGACTAGTCAGAACAAATATTCCCATTAGTTCTACCGTAAAGCTAGTGAGAACGAACCATGAATGCCATCAAATCTAGTTTAAAAAATAACGAATTAAACTGACTTTGGTCTTTGGTAATAACGTGTTTTAAAAGGTTGTTCAAAACAAAATTTGGTTCCGAGGGGAGTCAAACTCATTTATTTATGAGCAAAATTTTAAAAGTAATTAGCTTGGAATTTTCTAATAAGGGAATGTATTCGTCTGGATGTTAGAAATATGGCAAGGGATATTGAGCTCATCGTTGGATTTTCGACTTTGGGAGCAGAGCTGCAAGTGTAACCGCGCGCTGAATGTCACTTATGGCATTTCAATAAAGCTAATTAATGTTTTTGGTGTACAGGTTTTCCCCGTGTGTGATGAACATCCAGCGATGATGTGCAGTCTCGTGCCGCTGTTGTTCCTGGCTCTCACGAGCGCACTCGCGGCTCCTGCCTTGTACGACGACTACACGGTGGGTTTAATTTAAACCAATCACTGAGGTGGAGGTGTGATAGGTAGTCTGCATTCGTTAAGACTAAGACTAAAGACCTAGGCAGATGATGAATGGCTTGTAATGCTTCTTCTATAAAGATTTGTATACATTTGTTCTTCCTGGAAACGCAATAGCTAGGTTTAGGACTAGAAAATAACAGGTCAGTGGTAGCGTAAAGCCATATAAGAGACTAACAAAGCATTATTTGTTTTTTGGAATCTCTCGGCCCTGTTATTATCTAGGTCATTTTGTTCACACGACGCGCTTTTGTAGGAGATGTGTGGGAGGAGCAAGCGTTTAGCGGACGTTTGGTCCTACAACATATATTTTGACCCGCGCTAGAGTACGAAGGCAGCCGATTAGATCCTCATTACAAAAGCCACGCTCACTACAAATGTCACGCCACCTGTCATGCACACTTTGCAACGTCACCGGTAGTTGAGTGACTTGTCCGAAGCCACTGCCAACGATATCGAGGTGGTTTAGTCTGATAAAAAAACGTAATTAAAAAAAAAAAAACATACGTCTAAAAAATATTGACACGGCGAAGAAGAAGTCCTGAATTAAGTTTCAGTGCATTTCTATTCCAAAAGTTACTTTAAACTATTATTTAGGTAGATATGTGTACACAAATGTGTATGTATGTGTGTATAGTGTTTGTACATAAAAATACAAGATACAGCTTTGAAAATAGCAGCTAATTAATTTTAAAGGATAATTTGGAGAATGAGATCAAAACGCTTTTGGACGCAAACAACTTTTTTCTTATTATTTTTAAGTTTATTACGACAAATGAACACGGTCCGACGGATGGCATTTAAAAGTCAATGTCCTTAATAACGGTCCAAGCAACATTCACTCATTTTATAAATTTAACTCAAATGAATAACTGCAAATATTATGGTTTATTTTATTAGGTAAGGAGTACTTGAACCAAATTAATATGTTCTATTAAACTGAGAATGAAAGTTACTCAATGAAGTTCTCTTCAAAATAATACTCTAATGCAACATGTAGAATACTCTAAAGAACGCAAAAACTTACTCATTGAAGTTGAGAATGTTCTCCTAGGTTTCGAGAATCGATAGAAACCAATCGATTATAATACACGAGAGTGTAGTTTTATTTGTCTTTGGCCTTTTTTTTAAAAAAAAGAAAAGATTCTATAAAATCCATACGAATATTTTAAATAAGCTGGTAACTCTGTCTGCCTGTGACCTTTTAATGCCATGAATAGAACGAATTTCAGCAAATGATATTTAGTAGACCATGACCAGGCTTAGTAATCGGAACTGCCTCTTTGGTCGAGTGGTTGCAAGCGCGGCTGCTGAGCATGAAGTCTTGGGTTCGATTCCCGGGTCGCACAAAGTGTTTTTGGGTTTTTCCATAAGGAATTTCTCAGTAGCACCCAGGGGGTTTGCATTTGTGCCCGGTTATTGGCAATAGGCTCGCCCACCATTACATGGGACTTAAGCATAACTGGCGAAGTGTGGGTGGCGAAGGTGTACTATAAGGTACATCTCTGCGTAACCCTTCGGTGATTACAGGCGTGATGTTATGTTGTTCTTTCAAAACAATTTCACAAATGTTTACCGCGCAAAACCTACCTACTAGCAGCACTAGGAAATGACCTGGTGGCCTACCATGACGTCTTAAAGCAGTATTGTTCCAGAGTGGGAAAGAGATGGCTGTAGACGTCCTATATAGTTCCGTCTCTTTCTCACACAGGAGTTACATTAAAACAACCCAGCTTTAATAAATCATAGTAACCCCTCTGTATCTTATATCATCTGTGTCACAGGAGGTAGTCCCCCAGAAGCGAGCGGCTTTAGTGCTGGACCGTCTGCTGGTGGCGCTGCAGAAAGCGCTGCACGAAGACAACGGACCAGCGCGGGTGTACGGCGAGCGCATCGACCCCAACGGACCGCGGACGGCGCCACTCCGGCTCGCTGACGATGAGATGAACGATTTGGTTAGAATAACAGCATTTTTTTCATTTACAGTAATATCTCACGAACATAATCGACCAGGAATTTGACTACTAGACTTTCTTTTAGCGATAAAGTGGATGGAACAGTCACAAATGAATTGGATTGACAGAACCGTTGATACTCGATACTAACACACTAACGACGTATAATTTATCTAAATCGGTTCACCCGTTTCGAAGTAACTTGGGGATATAGACGCGGACACGAGAGTCGACGTAAGTCGTACTTTCAAACTTTATGTGTACGGTACATCGGTGTTTAAAACTTCGGTGTTCAGTAATACAGGTAGGACAAACACATAACCCTCCTTTTGGGATAAGACGTAGTTGTGTAAAACAGGGCAGTTTAAAACTTAGGGATCTGTTGATATGTTAATTAAGAGTTTCAGTCTCCTTTTTACAGTATATTTTTTTAATTTTATTGATGTTATATCTGTTCCTTGTTATATTTATTTTCTAATTTTATTACTTTATCCTGTATCCTTCACACAAGTAGGTATATTACATTCTAAAAATGTTTTGTTTTGTAACTAGGTCTAGAAGTTTATACCTAAATGTCGATTACATTTTGTTAAGTATTTTAATTTAATTTAAAGTTTGCATACTGAAATAAGTCGGCGAAATATGTGAAACCTTTTTATTTATAAGACCATATGTACCATATTTCATGCAAATAAAGAATCTTGAATCTATAACTGATCATAGCAGGATCACATATTCCTTAAAGTTTATATCTTTGGCATTATACTGCGAATTCCAGCGGGACTGGTACAGAGGGTTTTGACCAGAAATTTAAGGCCACAGAAATGTTTTTTTTTTATCTGCGCATGATGGGACGTGTAATTCAATTTCATGAGACTTTATTACACCAACACATTTTAGTACCAATATGACCTTAAGAATAACTGATATTGATTCAAAGGTGCCCCGAAAACATCGTAAAAATAAATTTGTGTAACTTTTCATTGGACATTACGACTTAATAAATAATCTATATATATAAAAGAAAGTCGTGTTAGTTACTTCACTTATAACTCAAGAACGGCTGAACCGATTTAGCTGAAAATTGGTGGGGAGGTAGCTTAGAACCAGGAGACGGACATAGGATAAGGTAGGGTAGGGTAGGGTAGGTAGGTAGGGTAGGGTAGGTAGGTAGGGTAGGGTAGGTAGGTAGGGTAGGGTAGGTAGGTAGGGTAGGGTAGGTAGGTAGGGTAGGGTAGGTAGGTAGGGTAGGGTAGGTAGGTAGGGTAGGGTAGGTAGGTAGGGTAGGTAGGTAGGGTAGGGTAGGTAGGTAGGGTAAGGTAGGTAGGTAGGTAGGGTAGGGTAGGTAGGTAGGGTAGGGTAGGTAGGTAGGGTAGGGTAGGTAGGTAGGGTAGGGTAGGGTAGGTAGGTAGGGTAGGTAGGTAGGGTAGGGTAGGTAGTAAGGGTAGGGTAGGGTAGGGTAGAGTAGGTAGGTAGGGTAGGGTAGAGTAGGTAGGTAGGTAGCGTAGGGTAGGGTAGGTAGGATAGGGTAGGTAGGTCGGATAGGGTAGGTGGGTAGTAAAAAGTGCATTGCAACGCATGCTGGGTACAGCTAGTATCCTTATAAAAAAAACATCGAGACATAAATTACCACTTAATTTAATTAAAAACCTTTCGACAAAATGATCAAGCGTAGACAATCTTGATGTGCTACGCGCAACGTAGCATGCGTAGCTGTTTTCGTAGCAGCGAGGTAGGCTTGCTACGAATTCGTTGAATTGTAATAACGTAATGAATTACTACGAAATTATAACTGACTACTACGCAATATTGACAAAATGTAAAAGCTAAAGTGTTATTTGTTTGTAATACGCTACGTAGCAAATTCGTGGAATCCGCGTAGCCCCGCTACGGCTTTGTGTAAAATGCGAATGACCTACTATAATCATGAATTTGTTTCCTTTATCGATCACGGAAATATGTGAAATGAAGTAGTTGTGAAGAAGTAGTTGTTTCTAGTTTATTCTAAGTGTTGTTTTATTTAACGAGTACTAAGTACTACATTGCCAAATTCATAGTATAAACGGAGCCTTTTGTTCACAAAACCAGTGATTTACGACAAAAATTGACTAGGTACTTCGTTTATCTGGAAATGTACTGCTTTCCTTAAATATCACCTTAACCGTATAGTATTTTCCTAAACACTTGAACAACAACAATAGATCAAAAGCCAATATGTTTAAAGTTACAACGACGTAAAGGGTCAAAAACTTAAATAACTATCTTTTAGTAAGATGTCCGAACAACGCCAAGTATCGTTGATGTCTACACAATATGATATCGTTGTCCGTAGGGAATCGGGAGCGAAGGCCTATGGTTAATGAGCCCATTGACCGATCCTACGTGATGAGGCAAAATTATAATAAATGAGTTTAATTCAAGAGCAATGACCCATTCTGGAACGATGAGTCAATGTCTATTGTTAAGCATCCAGTTTTGTAAGGTGTCCCAAACGACTGTTTACTTTTGAGCT
Source organism: Cerastis leucographa (assembly GCA_963082945.1). Lineage (NCBI taxonomy): Eukaryota > Metazoa > Arthropoda > Insecta > Lepidoptera > Noctuidae > Cerastis > Cerastis leucographa. The sequence continues at coordinate 10,408,364 of OY720361.1, forward strand.
GTACTGCACAACTTTGACTGTCTCCATTTTTCAAATGCTTGTAAAGCGTTAATTTTCTATGTAATTTTAAACATCCGTAAATACTTAAAGTTCGATGTCAATTCCTGCGATGTAATCTATGGTTAGATCAACATTCTGCATCAAACTAAAAACCAACATAGGTCTAAGCTCACTTCCTAACTTAGAAGTCTCATACACGGCATTTATTTTAAGGAATCGGTATCGTATATCGTGTTGGTATCTACGACTCCACGTAAAAGGCACTTATTTTGCGAGAGTACTCGACAACGCGGTCAAGCGGCGCTCACCGCTAGACCACGCGGACAAGCGGCGCTCATCGCCCGACCGTGCGGGCGAGCGGCGCTGACCTTCCGACGACGGCGCGGACGAGCGGCGCTCACCGCCTCCTGACGCAGCGCAGCAGCGCACAGCCTCAACGTTTTCGCCGCACGCTCCGCCCGACAAGTCGATGCCCGCGATGTCGTGTGAGAATCGCATGAACACTAACATTACCGTCTGCTTACAGAGCGCGCTGCAGCGTCGCGGCAGCGGCAACGGCCGGGGGCGTGTCCTCCGATGTTACTTCAACGCGGTCACATGCTTCTAACCTTATCTATGTCCACTTATCAGTAAACTAAGCAAACTATAGTGTAATTATAAATAAGCATAATGTACTGCAAACTATGATACGAGGAATATTCTATAAGTACCTACATATAACTCTTAAATTAATATTAAAAATGTAAAATAGATATTTATTGTTGGGAATTGTAAGAAGCTTAAAACGTGGAATTATTTTAGCATGTCCAGTAATTCATTTGTGCCAAAATCTACTACTATCTAATATAGCTTAACATATAAGTTAGCCCCCTTATTCATAAACATCTTGGTGTTATTTCCTACTGCTCTCTCATTTCATTAATATGAAAATGACAAAGGCAAGAAATAGTGGAGTTTATTATCGCCAAGTATTTATAAATGAAGGTGTTAGAAATTGTGTATTGTATTATAGAACGTACTGTTTAATTATATGCTAAATATTGTTCTTGCCTTCCGAATTTATTCCCTGTAAATATCCAATAATAAAAATTTTGTTGCAATAACTTGTTGCCTTATTTGTGTGAAATTGCTTCCGTCGGTGATCTCCGCTTGGGATTAAAATGCATGCGAAATAGAGTTTAGAATGTTGAATCACCTACGAGCAGCCTTCGTTCACAGTGGCGGTTGTTCAACGCAACGATTTATATTTTACACTGGATTTTCAGTTCTTGTTTTCCCTTTGTTTCTTGTCGACGAGAGTTAAATATTTAAATGCACTTTTTTGACGTACTTTTATGCACTCTGTTTGATTCTCAATGCTCGGCTTAATATCAAGAGTTGAAAATTCAGTGCAGAATAAAAAAAAGGGTCGTGCTTTCGGGACTTACACAAGAAGGCCCTAAAAACCTCTCTAATTTCAATGGGAAAATTATTCTTTACAAATCACTAGCAACTTTTCAATCTTTTTTATAACATGACATGACATACGACTGTGTGTCCAGCACCATCTCTTTCCCACTCTGGAATAAGATTAAAACAAAACTGTTTTAAGACGTCATGATAGGCCACCAGGGGGGTTACTATGACGCTTAAAACATTATTGTTCCATTCCTATTCCAGAGTGGGAAAGAGATGGAGCTAGACAACCTGTATAGCTCCGTCTCTTTTTCACTCTGGAATGGAACAATAATGTTTTAAGACGTCATGGTACGCCACCAGGTCATTACCCAGTGCTGCTCGTAGGAGCGCGCTGTTGGTAAACATTTGTGACATTGTTTTGAAAGAACAACATACCATCACGCCTGTAATCCCTGAAGGGTTACGCAGAGGTGAACTTAACAGTACACCCGCATTTCGCCATGTTATGTTTAAGTGCCATATAGAAGGGGGCGAGCCTATTGCCACTAACTGGGCACACATCCAGACTCTGTGCAGGCTGCTTCTGAGAAATTCCTGATTGATAAACCCAATAACAGTTTGGCCATCCCGGGAATCAAAACCAGGAATTCATGCTCAGCAGTTGAGCTTGCGACCAAAAGACCAACAAGCAAGTCCAATGTTTATTCTATCTTAGAAACTAGCTTAGAGTACGTCGTTGTTTGTTAATTATGTTATTTTAACAATTTTGTAAAATGAAAATGGTTGCATGCCGAATGGTGAAATATGGCAGAACTCTGATGTATAACTTCTACTACCTACTTATGTATTACCCATATTTGCAAATAAATGCTATTCTATTCTATGCTTGTTGTTACTATTGCTTGTTGTTATTAGATATTGCTCTCCTACCATACCAACCGGGATAAACAGTAGTCTTTGAAAACACGTGAATATTCAATATTCTAATATTTAGGATAAAGTCAACACATTGAAACTGCCTAAAATATCACACAACATAATAATTAATTAGTTCGACCACCCATAAAAAATACATGTGCTGTTTTGATAGGATTTACTTTTAGTGAACCGTATTAATTAAATTCATTCATTGTTGGGGTATTCTCGTCGTTGACTGATATCCCGGTAGTTGTTGTAGGAAGTTAGTTAATTCACACCAAACCACTGTTAAGTTGAATAGTTTAATTACGTTAATACGTTTGTTTAGTAATCTGAGCCGCACTTGATACAATGCTATTATTGATCGACCCGCTCGTGGCTGAGTTTTAGTGACGACTGAATATAAGTTAAAATAAAATAAGTAAAGTACGTTTAGCGTTATTAATTACGTGTGCAGAAAGCGCGTGAGCATTATTGGCTCGTACATGCTCCCGAGGGAAAGATATGTACGCACCCAGATTACCAACCTGTGTTATAAGTTAAAGTTACATAGTTATAATGTTATAAGTTAAAGTTACATAGTTATAATGTTATAAGTTAAAGACAAAATCAATACATCATTCTTAAATAATTAATCATAATTTAAATCTTGTTCCAATTGCTCGTTGCGCCGGACGGTAGCTCTCCGAATGTTCATTTCGTATTTTAGCGTAGGCAGGAATCTCCTTTAGTTCTATATCTTCTATCCTTTCTTGAGTCTTGTTAACGTTGGCTGCAGTATTGTTCTTCTTACGCGCCTGAAAATATCTTCTTATTGCCAAACTATTATAGCAGCGACGATTCCTCCCACCAGCAAAGAGCTTATAGTGTAGTTGCCGATGTCGTGGATAGTTAGCTCGTTAGGTAGGCTCTTCCCTTTTGAGCGGTTATCTGGTCATCTAATAATTTGTGTTCATTAGATAAGTTTAGTTTCGGTAGCACAATCTTTGTGTTTTTGAATGTATTCCACATATCATTTGGTGAATCAATAGTAGGTACCTCCAAGGTAATTCCAATATTGGTACTGCTACTAAAAACATTATGTGAATAAATTGTGTTGTCTTTGTGCTGAAGTATGCAATCCTGACCTAGGGCAAGGAGCCCTGCTTTTGGTACAATGGTTGTTGTTATTCGATTTTCGCAGACTATGCGAGTCGTGCACTCGTTTATGCAATTATACAGCCATATGTTTGGTCTCTGTAATTTTATCCATTGGTCAGCGCATTGTTGTGATACCCAATCACATGTAATGTTATTAGCATTTTGATTGAGTATTTTAGCTTCGCAGGATGCCGTGGCTCCATGCAAGTTGCTGATAGTAGTTGAGGCGTGGCAGATATGATTGTCCGCCGTCATTGTTGTACACTGCTGAAGATCAATCTCTTCCATCTGTATGTAGGTATTCTTTACGAAGTTGACGCCAATGTATTGAGTTTTTGTCTTAATCACCTGACATTGTTTAGCCGTTTCCCATCTAGGTATAGCTATATTGCGATATAATGTATACTCGTCATCACTTAGTAATGGGATATGTAATTCGAAGAGTAAATACTGTTCGGTGAGCCGGGCTTTAACATAAATAATTTTGTAAATATTTTTAATGTTCGACCCATTGCTGTTTTTGATTGGTAATGTTAATCTTTTCGGTATGATACCGGCAATGTAATTGAGTTGTTCAGATAGCTTCTCCGGTGTGAATAATTTCATATCGAGATGGCCTCTGTAGATATCTGTCAATGCACTTAGGAGCATTTCTTGGTTTCTTCTCAGTACTGAGATAAGTAAACTAGCCGTTAACGCCCCAGCATTGACCTCATTCATTGTTTTCATTATTTGAAATCTGTTTTCTATAACTGCCGAATTATATTTCGTTTCGTTCACGAATTGTTGAATTGCTTCCAGTTGCTTCTTTACAAAATCTTCATTTTTCTTGATGACGTTGTTTTCTGCTTCGATAATCAGTGTCTGATTTCTTATGAGTTGTAATAAATATTGTTCGTTTGTTTTAATTTTGTCTATGTCCTGAGCATATTTTTCGGCAAAATCGCTGTCAAGGACACTAAATAAGGCTCGTGCAAGATTTCCTACGCCGTTGACGTAGCCTCGTCGCCTTCGCTGTTGATGTTGAGAACGCAACAATATGTTATACTCGTTCAGCTGGTTCATTTCGAATTTCAGTTGTTGTGACGTGGAGTGACATGGTTCGTTAGGCATTGTGTTGCATAGTTGGACTATATGATTCACGAACTCCTCTACCTTCGTCGTACTTTGCCAGAATGTTGACAGGTTATAGTAAACCAGGAGTTTCCATTCATCGTGAATAAGTTGAATATTTCCGACGGGGTCAAAGTACACTGGTTGGTTTTCAGCTAACCGAGTTATTTTAAAATGTTGCTGGGGTGCTGCCAGTCCATACGATAGCGTTGTAAATGCTACTAGTAACATCATAAGTAAGCTGTTTACCCCTTTCTCGGGGTAAACAGCTTACTTGAATTCTATTATTTAGGGTTACTCGAATTTTATTAGTGCCTTTCTTTGGCTCGTTGTGGTCCGTTTCTCGAGTTTCTTCTTGTAAATCGGCTCTTCCGCATGAATCCTTTATAGGTAGCGGGGCTAGTTTAGTTATGGGTCTTTTTAGTACCCCATTTTGTGTCTTAAGCGTGACTACTCGTACTAAGTTATCGCTCCCTGGGTGCAGTTCTACTACTCGTCCCATAGCCCATCTGCTTGGTGGTAGATTACTTTCTCTGACGAGAACTAGCTGCCCCTTCTGTATGTTTTCTTTTGTTTGTTGCCATTTGTTTCGGTTTTGTAGTGAATGAAGGTATTCTTTAGACCAGCGATCCCAGTAGTGTCTACGCATGAGCTCAATTAGTTTCCAGTTGTTTCTGATGTCTATCGTTTTGTTTTCTTCAGGTTCATTGAGTGGTAGTGTTAATGTTGGACCTCCCGTTAGAAAGTGTCCAGGGGTAAGGTATTCCAGATCTTCGATATCCTCTGATAATGGACACAGTGGTCGGCTGTTCATGCACGCTTCGATTTGTGTGAGAAGCGTTGCAAATTGTTCGTAGGTAAGCTTTTGTTGTCCGATCACCCGTTTCAGGTGTGCTTTCATGGAACGTACAGCGGCTTCCCATAAGCCTCCTGCTGATGGCCAGGATGGGGCGTTGAAGTGCCACTCGATTTGAAGGTCGTTGATCTCCTTAAAGAACTCTGAAGATTGTATTGTTTTAAACAGTTGGAACTCTTCTTTTAAAACTCTTGCAGCTCCGATAAAGTTAGTTCCATTATCCGAGTAGATATGTTTAGGGGTGCCTCTTCGGGCACACATTCTTTTTAGTGCTGCGATAAAAGTTTGCGTTGATAGGTCCGAAACAAGTTCGATATGCACTGCTTTTGTGCACATACATATGAATATGGCTATATAGCCTTTGCAGGTTTTTATCCCACGGCCCTTGTTTATCTTTACGTCCACATGGCCTGTAAAGTCGACGCCGGTGTGTGAAAACGGCCTCGATGGAGTGATCCTTTCTTTAGGAAGGATGCCCATCAACTGTTCATTTCGAGTTGTTGTGTATCGACGGCATCGAATGCATTGTCGCAGTATTTTCTTGACGGTTCGATTGCCGCTGATTATCCAGTAATTGTTTCTAGTGTCAGCTAGAGTTAATCTTGCTCCACCATGTAAGGTTCGTTGATGCGCCTTTTCAACAATAAGTTGGGTTAGTCTTCCCTCTCCTGGTAAGAGAATGGGGTGTTTCGTTTCCACTGGCAAGTTTGAGTGGTTTAGGCGTCCTCCAACACGTAAGACTCCGCTGGAGTCCAAAAATGGATTAAGTTTCAAAATTGTGCTTCAGTTGACAAGTTTTTCACCTTTGTTGAGGGAATTTATCTCATTTTCGAAATAATCCTGTTGCACTGATTTAATAATTATAAATAGTGTCTTGTTTAGTTCGTGTAAGTCCAGTTCAGAGCACTCAGTTGACCTTCTTTTGTTTCGTAATGCATCAGCGAAACGTATCACCAAGGTAAGTATTCTTGTAATACGATCTATGTTGCTATGTCGCTCAAGTAATGAATGTATTAATTCATTTTTGATGGACGTGGGTTCCGTACTATTAGTCGTGTAACAGTTTGTTAGGAAACCCTCGTTTGTGCTATAAGTTTCTTTAAAGATAAGGGCTTGTGTTTCCTGTTCCTTAAGCCATTTAGGGCCTTCCCACCACAGGGAAAAGTTGACCAGTTTGGATGGTGGGAGTCCTCTCGTTGCACAGTCGGCAGGGTTTTCGTTTGTCTTCACGTAACCCCAGTTGATCGCAGGCACGATGTTTAATATTTGTGTGGTTCTATTTGTTACATACTTTTCGTATTTAGTTTGACTTCCTTGAAGCCATGCTAGAATAACTTTAGAGTCGGTCCAGCAGGTAATCCTTAGATCGTAATCTTTAAGGATTTTTGTTATCCTTTGTAGGAGTTTCGCTAGCAAAACTGCAGCGCATAATTCCAACCTCGGTATCGTAGTTTTCTTCTTGATTGGTGCCACCTTAGTTTTTGCCGCGAGTAGTGTTGTTTCATAAGCGCCACTGGATGACACAGTTCGGCTGTAGATAACGCATGCGTAGGCTTTTTCGCTCGCATCACAGAAGGCCTGCAATTCGATCGGGCTATTGTTTTCGTTTTTTATCCATCTTGGTAAACTTATACATTTTATGTTTGGCAGGTCGGATTTAATTTGTCTCCATTCCTTTTCTATGGAATCCGGCAAATTTTTGTCCCAGCCAATGTTTTGACAGTCATCACTTCATAGTTTTTGAAAAAGCAGTTTTGCTTGTAGAGTAATTGGAGCCAACCAACCGAGTGGATCGTAGATCTTGCTTATTTCTGACAAAAGCCTGCGTTTTGTGTATGATGCATTTTTGTGGTTACTAGGTGCTTCACTAATAAAATGGAATGTGTCGCTTGCGTCATTCCATGCGAGCCCTAATGTTTTGCTGAACTCTTGTTGTTTGAAGTTAAATTCGTTATTGTTACTTTTTTCTTTCTTCTGTAGTTCTTTGAGAATAGATGGTTCGTTCGTGGACCATTTCCGTAAAACAAAACCACCTTTCTTCAGTAGTTCGCTTAGCTCTTTTTGGAGTAGCTTTGTAGATTCTATGGTATGATGGCCCGTGATGGCGTCATCCATATAGAATTCGTTAAGTAGCGCCTTTTGGGCCAGAGGGAAAGCGTTGCCTTCATCTTTGGCCAGCTGCTGGAGAGTGCGCATTGCAATGAATGGTGCGACTTTGGTCCCGTACGTTAGGGTACACAGCTGCATATCTCTCATTGGTTCTCTCTTGGATTCTCTCCAAATTATTTTTTGAAGACATTGTTGATCTTGATGGATAAGGATTTGACGATACATTTTCTCAATGTCCGCCGTTAGAACATATTTATAACTCCGCCACTTTATGATTAGGGATAGTATGTCCTTTTGTAGATTTGGCCCTTTTTCCATCAAATCGTTTAGGCTGTACCCAGAGTCTGTTTTCATTGATGCGTTAAAAACAGCTCGTAGTTTTGTTGTTGATGAGCCCTCTCTTACTACGCCGTGATGCGGTAGGTAGGCTTGTACTCGACCTTCTGATTCTGTCACTGGTTTCATGTGACCTAGATCGATGTATTCTCGGATGAATTCTTTGTATAGTTTAGCGAAGTGTTCTTGCCTCGCCATTTTCTTTTCTAAATGAAGAAATTGTGCTGTAGCTTGAGGTTTCGAGTTACCCAGGCTTTGTTCGTACTTAGCGTTCATTGGCATTTTTACCACATAACGCCCGTTGCTTAATCGCTGTGTTGTTTCTGTGTAATATTTTTCACAGAACTCGTTTTCCGCAGTATTTTCGGATTCCGAGGGGATGTCTTCTGTTTCCCAAAATTTTGTTATATTGTCTAGCTCTGTAAGCGTTACTAGACAGTTAAACTGCTTTGTAGCACCGCACAATATCCAGCCCAACTTTGTTTGTTGCGCTACTGGCGAACCATTGTTATGCTTAATTATTCCTCCTAAGATCACGTCGGAGTAAATATCTGCTCCAAGTAGTAGATCGATAGGCCCAGAGATGTTATAGTCTGGATCAGCTAACTTGATGTTGTGAAGATGCGTCCAGTCCTCTGTGTTGATCGTTGAGTTTGGCAAATTGTTGATGAGTTTACTCATCACTAACGCTTCTGTTAGGAATGTATAATCCGAGTGTATAGACTTGCATTCCAATTTTATCATCCCTTTACTCTTTCCCATTATAGTGCCAACACCAGTGACCGCAGCGTTCATTTTATTTCGAGGTAAGTTCAAACGTTGAGCAGCATTTTCCGTGACCAAGCTAACTTGAGAGCCTTGGTCAAGTAACGCCCGAAGGATGACGTAATTTCCTTCCTTGTTCTTGACTCTTAGTTGAAGAGTCGTTAAGAGTATCTCTTGTTCACCGTTAATGTGATTCGATGTACGCTCAGCCACCGTTGATGTGGCTGGCTTTGATCGTTGCCCTTTCAGATTATCATCATGGAGAAGGGAGTGATGTTTGTAGTTACACGTGCGGCATGTTTTTGTTGAATTGCATTTATTTCCGCCGTGACTAAACAAACAATTTTTGCACAAGTTTAGGTTACTTGTTGTTTGGTTTCGCGTTGCGACATCCATGTTCAAGAATGTAGAACACTGCATCAGCGGGTGTTCGTTTTTGCACAGTGGACATTTCCTCAGCGTTGCATGGAAGGTTTTTGTCCACTTTTCTGTGTCTTTAAAGTTCGTTGACTTATTGTTGTTATAACCTTTATGTTGATTATTTGTTGAGTAGTTTTGTTTCCCGCCATTCTTTTTGTTACGGGATGTTTCTAAAGTTATGAACTGCAATTCCAGGAACTCCATAAACTCATCTAAGTCTGGTAGCTCTCTTGAATGTTTCATGACTTTTATGTAGTCAGCGTACGTGATGTCATCCAGTTTGGAGGATAGTAAATAGACGATAAGTGGACCCCATACTGGAATATTGACGTCTATGTTTTCTAGGCCATTTAAACACTCTTTAGTTGTGTCATACAGCTTTTTCATGTTAGTAGAGTTTGGTTTTTCGATGGATGCTTGATTGAGTAGTGTGTCTATGTAGGATGTGAAAAGTAATCGCTTGTTGTCGTAGCGGTGCTGAATAATATCTAGGCACGAGTCATAATTCTCCGCACTCACAGGAAGGTGCTTGATTAACTTTTCCGCTTCACCTTTTAACTTTGATTTTAGGAACTTCATTTTCTGCGTTTTGTTAAGAGTCGGATTGTTGTGAATCATCTCAAAGAATAAATCCCTAAAGGAGATCCAATTGTTGAAAGTTCCGTTGAACTCTGGTAATTCCATACGCGGTGTTGTTTTTTCATAATGGGATGTCTCAAAGATTTTTCTATTTAGCTCTTCCTTTAGGTTGTCGTAGACTTGCTCCCAATGGTCGAACTTTGCTTCATAGTCCTTGTCGTTCCCTTGCAGTAAGTAGCTTAGTTCCCAATGAATCTTGTCGATAGATTCCCATTTAGATCTTAATATGTTGACTTGATCTTGGAGTTGCCACTTCTCTTTCATATCATCCAGATTAATTTTGGAGACCGCTCGCTTCAAAGCGTTAAAGTTACACATTTGATTACGTAACAGCGTTGATAAGTGCTTGTCCGTTTCATCCATGATTTGTTGGTGTACTCCAGTTGTATCAAATTGCGGTGTTCCAGGAGTTTCTAGTATTTTCGGTTTTGATATGCCCGAAAACCCAGGTTCGTTTATCAATTTGTTTCGTAGTTGATTCATAGATTGCATTGTTTCGTCAAACATGCTTCTTGTTATAATGAATATGTCCTGCTTAAAGTAGTCATGGTCTCTTTGTGCAGATTCATACTTCTTCAAAATTTCATGATTCGATCGAAATTCATCCCATAGGGATTGTAAAGCGTCGATTCGTTTGTTTAGGTAGTCTGTGGTTTTTCTACTCACAGTATCCTTTTTATAGTTTGTTTGTAGAGTTTTTATTCTCTCGTAGCTGTTTTGCTGTTTTGTTATAAGTTCCGCAAATTCAGAGTAGTCTTCTTTCGACATTGTTAATGGCTTGTAGTTGCTTGTGGTTGGCGTGTAGATAGTTGGTACTCACGAAGTTTTCGGAGTTGATGTAATCGCAGTGGACGTTATCCCCGCTGATTATTTCTTAATTGTAGCAGTAGACTTGACCTCTGCTGGTTAGTTAGTTAGTTGAAGCGGTAGACGTAATCTCCGCCGCAGTACTCGCCGTGGACGTTATGCCCGCCGATTGTTTCTTAGTAGTAGTTTGTAGCAGTAGACGTGATCTCTGCTGGTTCGTTAGTTTCAAGCGCTCTGTGTAGCTCACCCTCCTTTACGTTATGTGCAACTTCTCATTGCTACTGGTGAGACCCGCTTGTGGGAGGCCAATAGCACCGATTTGCTAACGTAACTGGGATATACCACACTAAGCACTCTGCTGATGAGGAGACACGACGATTCACAAGGTGATATGTCGCGTCGACCGGCTCGAAGGACCAAAAGATGTTGGGGTATTCTCGTCGTTGACTGATATCCCGGTAGTTGTTGTAGGAAGTTAGTTAATTCACACCAAACCACTGTTAAGTTGAATAGTTTAATTACGTTAATACGTTTGTTTAGTAATCTGAGCCGCACTTGATACAATGCTATTATTGATCGACCCGCTCGTGGCTGAGTTTTAGTGACGACTGAATATAAGTTAAAATAAAATAAGTAAAGTACGTTTAGCGTTATTAATTACGTGTGCAGAAACGTACTTTTGCTGTATGAGCATTATTGGCTCGTACATTCATAATTATGCGTTTGACTATTTTAGTTTCTGATGAAATAATAGGGATTAAGTAAATTAGTACCAAGCCCTAATTAGCATAATCTTGGTTTCATCAATTCTGGGAAAATGGTGTTGAGTTAGGTCGTGTACGTCAACAGTTACGTTTACAGGAAAGTAAAGTGAGCAAAACGGTCGGTTAAAAATTTCATTTTTAAGGTTATTTATTTACTATCCACTTTATACGTTTATAAAATTAGAACTGTTTAAACGGTCGGTAATACAATCCGAAAAAGTGCAGAATAAAAGCGCTATATAATAAACATATATATATATTAAACACCTCAATGGACCATATTTCACGAAAATAAAGATTTTTCTTATTCTTCTATCGTGTATGGGTGATATTCACGAAAATTGTACATTTGCTTCCCTCTCCGCGTCCAGCTCGATTATTTTTTATTTTCCACTTCAATAATAGCTCAATTTTATTCACCCTAATTCTAAAACTATCCAGAACTACAATTTATAATACTCAGTAAATAAGAGAAAGCAAGATATTATAATATATCTAATTTTAAAATTGTATTCACAGAAATTTCATAATAAAAATCATGTCCATTTTTACTTAAAGCAACATTAAAAATACTTTAAAAATAATCGAATTGTGTTAGTCTAAAACTTAGTGTTTTTTTAGTATGTTTATATCCATAACAATAGATTATTCTTTAAAATAAATAAAACAAACAGTAATTAATACATAATTTACATATTTAAATGGCAGTCCAATATTATACTCATCTCTGTTTTTCATCTCGGTTACAGTGTTTTACAACATTATTTCCAACATGGAAATAAAATCATCTACTGGCAACATTACGCAACAAACATTGTTAACAGATGGCGTGACTGTGGATTCGCCATTTTGTTGTTTCACTCAGTGCGATCAATTTTGTGCGTAACGTTATAATTCGACATTTATTTGTGACATTTGTTTTCGTGGTATATTTGAATTCGGTAATACTTTCCAGGTTTTTATATAATTATGAGAAAAGAATCGTGGTTGTTGAAGTGAAATCAGTAGAAGTAATTTTTTTAAACTAATTGATGACGGCTGTACAAAATATTTTGTAGGTTAGACACGTGCTAATTGTTCATATATGATATTTCTCCGTTACTTTTTTCTGATACGTAACAGATATGAAAAGGTAAAGCTGCGTGTATAAGGTGTTATAAAAACTACCTAAAAAAAATTAAGGAGTTGATTAATAATAAGGATGTTATGTTCCTACACTGTTGACATTGATAAATATCGATGTCACCATAAAATCCTAAGCTGGGATGCTATATTAATTATTAATATGTGATTCCTAAAAATTAATTTCCTAAAATAATCGTACTTAATAAAGCAATATTATAAGTCAATCAAAATAAAAGCTTTTTATTTACCTCCTGGATAAATGAATGGCCCAAAGACCCATTAAATAAAACTAATATTTATTTTTATACACTTGTAGTAGTATTATGTACTAGTCCTTAAAATTCCTATCTGTTATCTTGTCTGTTACATTAAATTTATTTTCATATCTTGTTCATATCCGTTACGTACAATTATTATGAATAACACCCGTATGGCAAATGGGTTTCGATTTTAAAGGCATAGTTTCGGTTTGTATCGAAACAAAATATAAACGTTTCAGAAGCCGTAAAAATAGTCATTAACAGAAGATGTAGGTCAATAAAGAAAATCAATAGTTAGTTTTACAAAAAAAACTGAACCTCCTAAAGACATTACGGTAAGACCTACACGTTTTCATATTAAGACATAAATGCCAGCTGTAAATTACTGCAAAGCTGACTTAATGAAAGCCCTACATTATTTTACGAATTACAGGACAGCTAAGTCCCACGTTATTTAACACAATGTACAGGAGGACCGACAAACACCTGTGATGGACAGATCCTTTATACCTGACGGAAGCCTGAGTGCGGACCGTACGTCCCAATAAAGAGTCCGTCTGGATCGCAAAGTGGATTATTCTAAAATTGAGTTTAAAGACTCGGAAAAGGTATTGAAATTGAAATTTAGACATGTAAAAACGTTGACGTAAATCGACTACAGATTTTCAAACAAATTTTCTAATTTGACGACAAAATAGGCTGGTCATGTTAGTAGTCATCATCATCAGCATATAATGTTCCCACTGCTGGGACACAGGCCTCCTCTCTATGAGACGGCGTGGGCGGTAATCCACCACGCGGGCCCTGAGCGGGGTGATATATGACACAAATGTCCTTGAATTTTAAGTTCTAGGACATGCCGGTTTCCTCACGATGTTTTCCTTCACCGTTTTTGAGAGCAGAGTCGTACTAGCAACCAAAGTGGTCGAAGCGGAGTAAGGGAAAAGGAGGACGTATTATTAAGAAGAGTTCTGTAGTTTCTACGAACCTAACCCATGAGCACAAGGCGTGGGTATGCTTGGGTAAAATAGGTTAACATCTGTTTTCAGAAACGAAAAATAAAACGAAAGTGAACCAATTGGCTTTTTTGTCATAGGTAGTTATAGAAAATTAGCGTAAGGCTTGTAGTTCGACCAAAAGGGACAACATTCTACTTTCCAATATGATAACTACTTATGCAGGACCATTCTTGCATGTCTTTAACACAATTTATTTTTACCCGTCATCCGCTTTCTTGTAGCCACTGATTCCGAGATCAGAGGCTAAAACTATTAATTATTTTTTTCTTGGAAACGAATCCTGGGATCCGTGGAAACAAATCGACGGGATCCGTTTCCATTTTAATCCGATTTCGGGATGGGTAGAGATACATCCTTTCTTACCCCTCATACACCTCCTTTCTTGCCATTATCATCGTTCACCCAGTCCATCCATAGTTTCTTTGGTCTTCCTCAACTCTTATATCCATCCACATTAATACTTAAAACTTTCCTCACGATATTTTCCACATACCTTTTCATCACATGCCCATACCAAGGCAACTGATTACCGCACAACTTTTTAGTCACCGGTGTCACTTTCAGACTTCTACTTATTCATACAATTCTTTCATTAAACTTAAAAAACTTTCCGATCGTGGAAAACATACACGAAGCTACCTATAAAATTCGACCACTTATATCGTAAACTGTTAACATCGATCATAAAACAAAACCAAAATGTAAAGTGCAGGCGGTTAATGGTGTAGTGTAATGGCCATATTATTTATTTTGGTCTAGACTTTGGTATAACGAATGCGTAGACCACATACAAAAACTAGATTGCCAGATGAATCTACGGTGTGATGTGGAGGTAGGTGTGGTACAACTAGGACAGGGTTTTGTGGCACAACCTTGTGTGGCCTATCCAAAGCAGTAGACTGCGAACGGCTATATACAGGTTTTTGAAAACACGCGGACAACCTCTTAAGGCGGAAACATACTTACGTATCGTGACGCGCCAGAACCAAATCGGTTTCATACATTTAATAAGGTTAGGGACATATTTGCTGGCGTGTCGTGTCGCAACGATGTATGAAACCGTATGCTTCTGGCGCGTCACGACACGCCACGACACGTATGTTTCCGCCTTTACAGGTAACTTTTTTACGGGTATCATTTAAGCTATCACCAATTTAATTAGTTTTGTGTTTCTTAAATAATAGGGTTTGTCCTCAAAATAGTAGATCTTTCACCTAAATGGAATCATCAAATAATATCAAAACGCTTACCTAAATATTAATTAAGAATTACTTGGAAATAATATCAATCATCAAGTAATTTTATTAGGTTTCAAAATAATAGAAGTGTCACGAAAATTGAATCATCAAACAATGTAAAAATGTTTCCATAAAACTCCAAACCACAGGTCCAAACTAAGGCGTAGTCGACGGAGCCCCGCTACGCGGGGCTCCTATTTCTCTCTGCAGGGTTTAAAGTAACCTAACACGAAGGGGATGTCGGGGTCTTAGTTCGCTCGCTCCACTCGCTCACTAGACCCCGCCATCCCCTTCGAACCTAACCTGTCCGAGTTGAAATAAGGAACTGATCTATTTATTTGGTGACAGATCTACCATTCTGAGCACAGAGCTATTATTTAAGTAACAAAACTGTTATTATAAGAACGAAGTTTATATTCATGTAATGCAATATAATTTTATTGGTTATCGATCTCTTATTTTACAAATATATTAACATTAATTTGATAATTCATACCTGGGAACAATTTTTGTTTATCTGAGAACGAAAATATTTCGTGGCGATAGATCTATTTATTAGGTGATACAACTTGATGACAAATATAAATTTTGGTGATAGAAAATATAGTTCCCCTTTTTTACATCACATTAAATAACTTTTGGAAATTTGAAAAATGAAAATTAATTTTCCCACACAAATTGATGATTTTGATTGATTGATCGTTTACTATGAAACTTGTTACATTTTTGGTGAATTTGAGTAAATTTCTAAAAATCATTGAAAAAAAGTAATTTGTGATGCTACCTGTCAGAGGTGTGTTTTCCATAACTCTGTATAGGTTATTATTAAGCGACCCCTCAAGCAAGCTCAACAGTCGCAATTATATCAACGAAGCAGTCATGACAAATATTATGTCCTACTTTTTTGAGTTGGATCCTAAGCACATACTGGTCTATCTGATCTTTATGATTAAAAAAAAAGTAATAATAAGTGTTAAGTTTAAGTAATAATTAGAAGTGACTTAATATAATCCGAAAAGACTTTTAATGATAGTACGTTGTTACACTTTTAGACTTGAACAAATCGTACAGACATTGTATTGTATTGTATACAGACATCTAGCGTCAAATCTCGGGATTTCGTAACGCGGGAGTAAACCACGAGATTAAAGAGACCTACAGCCATCTGATACCATTCTGTAGTACAGCAGTCCATTGAGTACATCCTGCTCTCATAAAATATTACGCTGAAACTAGATGGTGCCACTAGTCACTGGAATTATGTTATTCGGAAAACGGGGACAAGAGAGAGACATTGAGATTTTCCCTCGTAATATTACTTATGCTATTGCCTTTTCGACGCTCATCTCAACAAAAATTTCAAAAACGTGCTTATACTTAGGCTTCAAATTATGTAAGTGTTGCCTATTATTAGTGAAAACGAGCATCCGCAATTGTTCCAATTGCTTAATCGTTTAATCAAAATAATCCAACGTTAAGCAGGCTTTGTATTGAATCTCTAATTAACTTCAGCATAAGTCGTCTAATTAGACATGATTTAGTTTTCTCAACTCATGTTAGCATTTCTTGAGTTACCTGAGTACACAGTATGAACTCTGTTGTTTGACGTTAATTACTTGTTTGGTTTGTGATGATGTGGTCTCTTGCGTGTGACGAGGACACGAGCTGAGATTATTTATACACAACCAAGCTTATTATAGCACTTATTCTCAGGAGAGGGACGCCTCTCCTGAGAATAAGTGATGATATAATGCGAAAAGCGTTCTTTTGTATACCTGTCACTGGAATTTGCACCCTTTCCCTGATTTCACTTGATCCTACACAGTTTCCTGTTAGCCCACCCCCATCGGTTACGCTATCACTTTGTGTTCTTAACCACAGTAATTTGTCACTTTACCTCTTTTATTTTATTTTTGAGTTCTTTGTTTGGATCATCGATAGTAAGCAGGTATGTTATACTGGGGTTAGCAGGTGTCACGTTTTAATCAAAATTTTAGGATAAAGACTGGTTATTAGTAAAAAAGTTCGTAGTTCATTTTTGAACTACGAACTTTCCTCATTCAGTTTTTTTTTACAGACTTTTGGCATAGTTAAGTTTTCGTTGTTGTTAGTTAGTTTTAGTTAATCAAACCTACTCGTGCATAATCCAATAACTAGGTCTATTGTGTTTGATTAAGAGTATATGTTCTGTTTTGCATATACATATTTATTCACAAGTCCCCTCGTCAATGTAAAGTTCTAAAGAAACGACACCCAATGTTATCTAAAGATAGATTTTTTATCGCGTAGATGTCTGATGGCATAAAAGCAGTCACCCTTGAAGAGCACACCTCTATAGAGGCTGACGGTGAACACGTCGTTGCTCTGACAGCGTGTCTTTTCTTTATGGTGTGAACAAAAGTGGCTGTTCTGTGGAAAAGCTTCGCGTACCGTCACAGCGATACATGCTCATTTCAATTCTCGATAGCCACTAAATCACACGAGTTTTCGAATAAGGTTTTGTATGCGTAAGACTTTCGAAATTTCGAAAAAACAATCTCTTTTGTATTATGCTGGAAATGTACGTCTGCAATCAGTAAAGTAAATGGTGGTCGAATATTTATAGTATAAGAAATTTGCAGAATTCTGACTTCGCGTTGTAAAACAATAGTATTACCGCAACTAAAGTAAATTCAAGAAGGAAACCAAGTTATTTTAATTAATAACGAAACTTTAAGTAAGTTAATTAAAGGGTCATTTGTAGAACTGCACTCTACTCTGAACAGCGACGAAATTATTGGGTACGCTACGTTTTGGTTAAAATAAACGTGATGGAGTTGTTAATTACCGTAATTTGTATGAAAATATGGCCAAAGCCGAGACATAGCAGTTTTACGGAACAATTACATATAGACTGCTTTCAATTTTGCTCCTGTGCTGTAATATCAAGTCACTTGTGGCTATGTTTGTTTCATTCAATTGAATCGAAACCGTTATGGGTCAAGTTCCTCTTTACCAGTAGTTTATAAAGAACTGGCACCTACATCGTTACCACATTAACTTGACAAAAGTATGTAATACGAACTTTAAAAATCTCTTAACACCGAGACTAACGACAGAAACAAGTAAAGCAGAAAAAAAGGACCATTAAAAAGTTGTAGGTAATTAGAAATTAATCAAAGCGGACAGAATTGGGGGAGAATGACATAATCGAAGTGTGATTTAGTCATTTCTTTAAGAAAATATCGTGGAGTTAGTAGTTGATCGGGCAAAGTTGCTCAATAATCCCGCTTTAACTTTTTGCCGAACTTTTCTTAGTCACGATTATGCCTTTTACGTGTTTTTGCTTGTACTAATTTAGGGGAATAGTCGGCAGTTAGACGTGCGGGGTATTGAAAGGGGTCCTGGCACGTGCTCTAATAGCAGTACCTTGTTACAGCTAAGGTCACATCAATTTAAATAGGTATCTAGTTTATTCTTGATGATTTTTGTATTAAGCCAGTTTCAGGCAAATAGGAGCACTGTTAAAGATAATATTCAATATCGACGCGCGTAGCGGGTGGCGAAGCTAACAAAATATATAAATACTGTCGTGCCAGCAACACGAAGAAGTATATCTACTTGTGTTAAAAATATGTAACTAAAGCTATTGACTACCTATGTATTATTGAATATGTTACTTTTGAATAAATAAGAGAAAACTAACAAACAAATTGATTACTGATTCTACAACGCGTGTATCATTTTGTTGTTCTTTTTGTAAGGGTATATTTGCAATCGTGTGGCTTTGACCTTAATCCCGACCCTGTTTGTTTTCTTTGAAGCTAACAAATTTATCGTGTATTTATTAGCTTTCAGGGTTATTATCGTCCTATTCTGCATAAGTCAAATAAATATGGTTGCCTGTTAGATAATGTGTTTCTCAACTTCATCGACACAACAGTGTTCTACTTATTTCGCTGTTCGTTTTATATTTTTTGTGACAACAGAATATTTTCCACCGAACCTATTGGTAACCACGATATAATATATTTCCCGGTTCCACCATTCTATGAACTGTTATTTGTGAACTGATAACAATTAGATAGTTAAATAATAGATTTATGAAATAAGTTTTCCACACGTTTAGTCCTGACTTGTGAGTAACGATTTCAACTCTACTGCGGTCAGCGAAATGAGCAATAGGTACGAAATAACTTAAAATATTTGTAATATGAAAGCTTGCTCGATACGCAACAAATAAAACTTTAATATTGTGTTGTAAAAGTAAAACAATAACTACCGAAAAATTCCTAATCTAAAAGAAACTAGCCGTTACCTGTGACTTCGTTCACGTATTTTTTTTTGCGGATTTTTTTACGATGTGATCAGCCGTTTAGTCGTGAAAAGGTAACAAACATACAGAATAACTTTAACATTTATAATATTAAAGTATGGACTCAGCAAATAACCAAAGGCCAAAGTCAGACTCACTCCTTTTATTATAGTCACCATGCAATTAGTAACATTAATGTTTTAACTTAATTACTTCAAGAGAAAACTGGTTTCACTCTGTTAATAAGTAACATCAAAGTTTGTAATCTTCTAAATAGCGTGCCTAGCAACTTTCAATTCTACAGAAAAAATTAAACAAGTTATGAATCTAGCTTGTCTTAAAAATTTGTACCGGCTCGTTAAAACGATTAAGCTGTTCGTAAAACTAAATGTACTTTGATATATGTGTGTCTAGGCGTATTTATTTAGTCTGTATTATTTAATATCTAAATAAAATGTAAAAGGTGGTAAGGTAAACGCTGCATATTCAAATGCGGAGTAATATTTTAACAAACACTTAAAAAAAAGAAATAAAAAAAAAGTGTTCCACTATAATTATAATTTATGAGTAAAAAAAGAAAACACATCACCAGGGCAAACAGCAGTAAAATGTAGCTTTTGCTCTATATTTTGACACATAGAACACCACTTTATTGTAAGACGTCTCCCACGATACCTCACTTTTTCAACAGTGTAGGTACGGTTGTATGTAAAAACCTGTTTATTATTTGAATCCTTTAGAATTATTGTACTTAAAATAAAAACACATTTATGAAGAGATTTATAGAGTTAAATAGATCATCTTCTAAATTAATAATTAAACATTAAACATATTCAGAACAGTTGATATAAGTTTTACTTTTCATCCAAATCGGCCCGATTTCTATCAAGATTCCTTTGAGTATTTTTCGCTATTTCTCATGGTTTCGGATTTAGCCAACCACGCCGCCGAGTTGAAAAGATCACCCTGCAAATAAACACGGCCCGGAAAAATTTCCCATTGTAGTTTTAAAAGAAAGAATATCGTTATAAATTTTTTCAAAATAGATACGTATTTTTCACATGACTGTATCATGTGAGATATTAATGATTCAGCGACGTAGTAATAAATTGCAGGCACGAAGTGAGAGAGTGTATTATATAATGTTATACGGAATATCGCGCACCTGAAAGGTTATCCGTTACAAAAGATAGATACAAAAATGTCTTATATTTTATAGATAGGATCATAGGACACACTTAGGATTAGGTATGTTTTTGTTTTTTCTAGATACCCTTCCTGGTAAACCCTTTGATTTTATAAACTTTTTGCCGATATGTTTTTATAGTGTCGTGAAAATCTTTAGTTCTCATACAATAATTTTAAGGTTAGGATCATTGCTCTCTTGACACCAATTTAGACTTGAGGACATTATTGAAAACAAAATTACAATAGTTATTTGTGCAACAAGAGAGCAAAGTCGTTTTTTGCTGCGAGTGCTGATTTTGAATCCTGAGCAAGCGAGGGATGCAACGATTGAATCACGAGCGTAGCGAGTGATTCTAAAGTTGAATCCTGAGTGTGGCGAGGGATTCAAAGGCACGAGATGCAAAAAACTTTGCTCTCGTGTATCACACATAACTTTTCACTTCAGCAGCGAGAACACTTTAGGAGATTAAATAATAAACAGGAATAGATTGAAATAACTATTTATTGTGAATCAAAATAATTAACATTGTAGATAGATGATCGCCTCGTCTGTGATAAATCTAAAAAATAAGATAGCTACACCGTCTCCGAAAAACTGCTTGCGCCCTTTGTAAGTCTCCAATCGTTGAAGACATGGTATGCTTTCAGATATTTCTTGCGAGACTTCTCAGGTAGGAAACTTAATTCTGCATTAATAACTTGTTGTATTAACTCTTCTGGTGTTAAAATACTGTTCTCGTCGCTAGTTTCACTAATATTTTACGATTATTTTAATATTTTTAACATATTCAACTCTTTACGCCAGCCACGAAATTTTAATCCCGCTCTTTTATTTAAATTAAGGCGTGTTCGGAAATAACAACCATGATATTTTATTATTCAAAATATATTACGTAACATTATTGAAACTAGAAATAAATATTTATAGGTTAAATATCAGTTTTATTTGCAGTTAATACTTATTTTCGTTTAAATACAACAATAACTTAAAAATTCAATAAATTACATAAAAAGACATTTTTTCAAAATCTCTTTAGTTAGTACGAAATTCCGAACGTGTTCGAATTCAAAAACGGAACTTCGAAAGGGCTGGTCTTTGTCTCTCTCTCTTTCTAATGGGCGGGAAAGAGATAGAGCGTGAATGTTTCGAATTGTATGATTAACCCAAGGCTGAATAAGAAATTCGGGGCTTTCTGAAAAAAATAATTAAAAAGTTACTTTGTCTCACTCAGTGAGCAAAATCGCATTTTGCTCACTGAGTGAGACAAAGTTCCCGTTAAGTGACACTAAACCTGCTACTCTATTTAAAGAGGAAGGTAGGACGTCCATGCGACTCAAACGACGTCAAACATGTAACACTAAAGCAAGTGATAATTAAACAATACGCAGATGAACCCGAAAAACCTTGGTGTCTTGCGTTCGAACTCGAGACTTGGCAGGCCAAGGACGATTTGAGCTACACACATCAACAGTTCCACGTTTCAATATTGTGAAAACTGCAAAGAGGTATAAGAAGATTTTTCTATTAGATACGCTGCGTGGACGTGCCCGTCGGCTGGTATCAATTATCACGCAATATAAAGGCGCGTCACACGACACCGTCGAGGGGCTGATTGAGGAAAGCGATGCTCCGGGATGCACATCTGTCGAGGTAACGTGACTCTGTGGACTGGTACCCACACGGTTGTTTAAACTGGGATAACTTGAGATCCTTGATAAACTTCTTTTAGAAAGAAAACCAGGTAACTTTCCTTTACAGTTACACATATAATTGGATTGGTAATGGTTTTCAAATTGGCGGTGTTGCTAGCTTAATTGGGCATAACGCCCAATTTAATTAAAATAATTGTAAAAACTAGAAAAGTTAAAAAAAATACCGGCATGGGACAAAACATTTTGTAAATTATAATTACGTAACGTATGAAGATAGAATTTCAAGCGATGATGTGTAACGATAAAAAGGCAATAAAATATACTTCGCATTAAAAGGGTTTACAGGTGGCCACGTTAATACAAATAAGAAAATATTGTTCATAGCAGTGAGTGTTTTAACATATACTGGTTCCAAATTTTAGCCCTACAATAGAGTCCTGGGTTTAGATATAAATCCTATCCTAGTCTCGTAGAAATGCAAGAGGTACGTTCAAAAACCCTTTAATAATTTTGTTGTTTTAGGTACCCAGGCTCATTGACCCAGGGCTCTTTTGCGTTATAAACAATATGGTTTCATGTTTTCTGAGAAAACCCTGGAATAACAAGCCATACACATATAAAATAATTATACATACATACACCGTGTAAATCACCTCATCACGAAGCCGTCAACTAAGCATTCTGTACATGAAACTAAGTAACTTTACGCAAAAAATATTGCTGGGAAACAACTTTTTTTTTGGGGGTGTAAAATCATGTTTTGTGGTAGAACTCAATGTAACGCACTTAAAACATTGTGCTGATGGACGGATTGAATAGTACGGGGGTCGTGGAGGTGTTTAAAGTAAAAATCTTACATTAAAAACTTGTATTTAAAAAAATACTTTTTAAAAAGTTGGAACTTTGACCCCTAATATCTCCGTAACTAGAAGGTTCCCAGGTATGGTGTAGAACAAAAAAATGATCGCAATGACAGGGAGAACCAGTGCCTTTCGGCTTCGTTAAGAGGTGTTTTACACCCTTTATATAACTTCTAAATATCATGGTCACTGTACTACAGGATAGCTCGTTAACTTACGTAGAATATTTTCCAAGGGGAACCTACGCGATAAAAATATGTCATCGAGTACAAAAATATTAATATTTGTCTTTATTTCTGTTTAAGCATATTATTCAGTAGAAATCCCTTTTTAATTCCCAATAAATAAAATGCTTATATTGTTTTTTTTTTTATTATATTCCATAATATGTACATTATTTACAAACTACAAACAGATATAAAATAAAATGGTCACGTGAAAAGAAATAAAATTAAATAAATATTATTCTGGAATCGAATAGGGACGTACTTACTAAAACACCGGCCAAGTGCGAGTCGGACTCGCGCACGTAGTGTTCCGTACCATTATTTATAAAAACGAGCAAATAACTCACTTTTTTGTATGGAATATACAAATAAATACTTAAGGGGGCTCCTTAAATATTTATTTTATTCTGATTTTAGTATTTGTCGTTACAGAATCAACAGAAATACATAATCTGTAGAAATTTCAACTGGCTACATATCACGCTTCATATATACAGCCTGGTGACAGATGGACGGACGGACGGACGGACAGCGAAGTCACAGTAAATAGGGTCCCGTTTTACCCTTTGGGTACGGAACCCTAAAAACTACGCTAAATTAATACTTCTTTGAGCCAACAACTAACAAAAAGTCTAAAGGCTACAGATTTACTTAGCTAATTTTAAAAATCGTCTGGGTCTATTTTAACAGTATAATATATTATAGTAGTATATATATCAGTATATATAGTAGCCTAAACGGCGTGAACGTCAAAAGAGTGACAACATTCAAATCAAGGGCATCTTCTCGCTGACGACTTTAAAGACAATGTTGATATTGATAGAGAGCGTAGGGCATTGGCGGTCCGAGGTAACATGTTGGCCCAAAGATTCGCTCGGTGTAGCAGTCTAGTGAAAGTAACACTGTTTAAGGCATATTGCCAGAGCTTTTACACGGGAAAGTTTTGGGTCAACTATACCAAAAGAACGCTGGATGACCTACGCGTACAGTATAATAACATTTTTAGGATGCTGTTGGGGCTGCCACGATGGTGTAACGCTTCTGCTAGGTTTGCGCAAAACCGAACTGATGGCTTCCACGCCGTCATTCGCAAGAAAACCGCGTCGCTGTTGTCAAGATTGCGGGCGAGAGGCAACAGCATTCTAAATACTGTGGTGGAAAGTATTGACTCTCCGATTATTAAAGGTCTTGTGAGAAGGACAATCCCTAAACATTAATTTGGGGATGTCCTTTTCACAATGCTATCTTGTCTGTCTGTGTTCTTCTGTGCTGTAGTTTAAGTACTAACACTAGTATTAAGTAATTTTATTGTTTACTAACACGCTGGATCACTGTTGTCCGAAAATAAAGAACATTATTATTATTATTGTATATGTCGGCGCCTTTACAAAAAAGCTTCATATGATTCACGTTGCAAACTAAGCTGTGACCACAGACGAGAGAGAAGCGGTCTACAATTCTCTCTGGTGGAACGTCAAGTTGTTGCGGGCAGCCATATTGACTTGTGAGGTTGTCAAGGAAGGTAGCCGGTAACAAGGCGTTGACGGACCGCCGACGCCTGTTTTCCTAATCTAATTAAATCTGGTGCCACATATCATAAGTAATTCCGATGTGGCGGACATTAGCCTTTATACAAGGTGTTGTTTTGCATCCTCGTCAAAATTCAGGAGGTTGTCACACAAGAAATAAATAATCAGTTAAAATTAAGGTACTTAGTTAATTATTAATAAATGCGGATTTTTTTGGTTGTTTATGTTTGTCAGTATTTCAGAATAACCCCCTTTAACGTGGTTTAGGGAATAAGAAATTATCGAATAATCGTTTGAAATTGTTTGTATTTATGGAAGCGCGGTTATAGGGCGAGAATCAGACGGCCCGCGTTTAAAACACGGGTGATTCACACTTGCCGATTTCCGTAAATAAGAAAAAAAAAAAAACCTACCCATTTTATTATTGATTCGGGACGAGAATCATTAGCATAGTTACCTCCTTGAATTTGACGAGGATGCAAAACAACACCTTGTATATGTAACATACTACCTACTTGTGCATATCGTCTGGTCTGTAACTCGAAGTAAACGCAACGCAGCTGCGAACGATTTTTGACTCGAAAATATAACTCTCGGTATTGTCTAAAGTGGTTTTACAAGGTGTTGTTTTGCATCCTCATCAAAATTCAGGAGGTTGTCACAGGAGACATAAATAATTTTACGGTACCTAGTTAGTTAATAACGGCTGCTTTTTTTTGTTGTTTAAATTTGTCAATATTTCAGAATAAACCCCTTAACGTGGTTTAGGGAATAAGAAATTATCGTATAAAAGTTTGAGATTGTTTCTATGTGTGAAAATGCGGTTCTAAGGCGAGGATCAGACGGGCCGCGTTTGAAACACGGGTGCTTCAGACTTACAGATTCACGTAAATAAGAAAAAAAAAATACCAACCCATTTTATTAATGATTCGGGTCGAGAATCCAAATTATCACCTTGAATTTTACGAGGCACAACAACACCTTGTATGAAGTCTCAAATTGCACAAATATTATATGCAAAAGAAGTACTTTCAATTTTAAAACCGCCCGTATTTTTTGATTAGCCTAAACTGTCCCATTGCTGGGCAGAGGCCTCCCCCAATGCCTTCCACGTTCGTATTTACGTTACGTTTATTCCGCCGATTCGTCCCAAGCCCACTGATTGCCTAATAGTTAGTAAGTAACACAAGCAGCACGACAACACATTAGGTAAACATATTTACTACGCCAATTAACACGTTTTTGGACACCTCGGGGAATTCAATTTGGTAAACTTATATTGGTCAGAGGCAGTTAAATTAACCAGTAGATACAAATATTGACCTTCATTTCTTGATTGCTCCAGCGTCCCTGGACGGCTGGGCCTTGATTATTTAAAGTTACCCCGTTTATGTAATTATAATTCTCTTTACGACTCCCTTACGTCCGTTTCAAACATTTAACGAAACGGAGATACAAGCCAAATCTTCTTTTGTTTTGGCTGTGAAAACTATTACGATAAGCAAGAATTAAAAAATGTTATTATAAGCGAGCTAAAATAAAATTAGCTTTATACACGTTATTTTAAAAATTTCAGTGACTAGTCAAAAATATAAATAAATTATTATTGGAAAGTTACCTGTGAAGATCTATAGTTAACTATGAAATGGAAATGAAAAACAAAACATTAATTTTTAATCCATGTTTATAACAAAACAAAATTGAATATTTTTCAAATTGCAAACGTGGAAATCCATTTGCTTGCATTGACGGCTTCGCATCCGGTACAACCGGGCAAGCGGAAACTCTCCTTCGTGTCATAAAGGAAACAATCATGTTTTCCACTACAAATGTTAATTAAAAGAAAAATATTGTTTTTAGCGCTAGATCATCAAGATCAAGATCTCTACATTATTTTACTAAATGCAAAGAAGACAATTTTTTTTTGTTTCGATTCGCAAGTAAATATCGCATATCCCCTTATCGTTGCATGCTCATCGTTGCCCAGTCCCTAGAGATAACCAGTGTAAATGTCCTAATATTAAAAAGACAGTTACATTAAAATACCTGAGAATTATATTAGATGAAACCCTTTCCTTCAAACAGCATATGGAAGCTCTAAATAATAGAATTGGTAAGCTGATATACGTAATCAAAAAGCTACGATTTATCGCAGATCCAAAAATAATTAGGCAAGTGTGCTTTGCTCTTTGTCAGTAAATTTTGAATTACGGTAACGCTTCATGAGGTGGGGTGGGTAAGACTTTGCCATTGAAAGAGCTCAAAGATCTTCTCTCTCTCTACTTGCCGTCCTTTCCTTTTCCCCACAAACCTCCTGTATAAATCCTGTGAAGTGCTAACAGTTCGACAGTTATTTATAATGAGCACTGTACTAAATCAACACGCAGCACTTCCATACAGCACTGAATTTACTAAAAGGAGACGGAAACATATAGTTTGCCCTCAAATATGAAGATACAGAGAAGTTATTACTTGTGCTAAAAGTAAATATTGTTAGTATTTTTGTTATTCTGGTTATTTCAATTAGTTAGGAAGTTAAGATATTATAATTTTATACACCTTTTTACACATGCACCAATAAGATTAATATGATATGTGATTATTTAATCAATTAATGTTACCTCCAATCGCCTGAAACACAAGATTACCTAGTTCAGGCACAAACCATGAGTGAACATGACATAGATTTAAGAAAACTTGTATTCAATGTATACCTTATATTTTTTAAATAAATTATGATTATATTATAAGACAAACTTCTTGTGAGTAGTGGTGGTACTGGCCGGTTCTCATAAAAAAATAAACACGGGTGCTCCATAGAAGCTCGTTCTTTTGCTTGTCAGTCTTCGGACGGTAAGGTTATCAGTACCAGCGCTATTTTGCAGTAAGTTCGTTCCATATTTTACCACGGTGGTCTTCATTGTTAATTGCTGCTTACATTGAATATTACTTTGTGTGTTTAAAATTAACGGTTGTTTGTGATTGCTCGAGTTATGATGATTTATTGAGTTATTGTTAAAATTGAGTCATTTTATAATAAATTAGTTTTAGTTTATTTCAAGCTATTTCTTTTTATTTGTGTTTCACTTCTGGTCGCTAAAATCAGAAGTGGGATTCAGCTCATTTGCTCACAATTGTTAGCCTTGATACCTACACAAACAACCGTTGATTTCAAATATAAAATGTCATGTGACAAGCTAGTTAGGACGCCGCCTCGCTCTGGGGCTAAGCGTAGCAGTCGCGGTGAGTCGCGACTAGATCACAGGCATGGTTCGCGATCGCCTCTCTATAGACCACATTTGCCCCGTGTTACTACTCGTTCACGAGCACGCCATAGTAGAAATCGCTCGCGTTCGAGTCGTGAGAGAACTCGCTCACGTTCACGATCACATCGCAGTCGCTCACGTAATAGTGTCAGTAATAGTTCGCGAGAAAGGTCCAGGTTACGTACACATCATCGTCGCCGTAGATCGCGATCCCGCTCTCTTGATGTTTCTATGAAAAACGTGTTGGGCACTATTATGTCGCGATTGACCGCTATTGAGGAAAACGCTGCTAGTGGTTCACGTGTTACGCCGTCAGTTTTTGACAGCACACCCCCATTGGATAAAAGTCAAGTTTCCACGACCCAAGCGTTTGTTGATGCATTGGGGGTATTAACAAGAAACAAGTCTAACAATTATTATGTTTCGAATTTTGATCCAGCTGTGAACAATTTTGAGGTGTGGTGTAATGAAGTGGACAGAGCTAAGTATGTAAACCATTGGGACGATCTCGAGTGTTTCTCGCGCGTGGCTCATTGTTTGAAAGGTGATGCGAAAACCTGGTTAAACGAGTGGGCTACTAATTATCGTTCGTGGTCCAATTTTGTTAAGGAGTTCAAAAATCATTGTGTCCGCAAAAGATGAATTATGCTCAAACCCTTCATGAAGTAATAAACACGACATCCGATAAGTTTTCGACATACGCAGAGTATGCGCGTCGTTCGTTATTAAGATTACGTTTAGTAAAAGGAATAAGCGAAGAACTTATGGTTCAAATAGTGGTTCACGGTATCAGTGATGTACAGGTACGCGCAGCAGCTATCAATGCTGACCTAACGTCAGAAAACCTAGCTTCCTTTTTAGCTACCTATATAAAGGCTGTTTGCAAGTTTGATAATCGTAACCCAGAAAAATCTGCGTCATCCGGTAATATTACTAAAAAGAGAGTGACTGTTTCGCTAAGGCTCGGACTGAGTCTCAAGGTAAGAGCAGTCGATGACGGTATCACCTTGTTACGCGATGTCTGGAAGACTTTGACGGAGGCCGGGTTCTCAATTAACATGCGCAAGTGTTCTTTCCTTACCACCAATGAAGAGTACCCAGATCGTGTTATTGGTCACGGTCAGGTTAGGCCGAGTCCGCACAAGATCGATGCACTAGTTAATACACAAATTCTCAGTAATGTCAAACAAGTACGCCAATTCTTGGACCTTGCGGGTTACTGTCGGTGTTATATCGGAAGTTACGCAACAAAAACCGCATGTATCTCGCGTTTCACAAAGAAGGACGTCGGTCTGATTGTTTATGTAAAATTCAGTTAGTTTTAAATATTACGAAGCAAAAAACCACTGGGTATTCCGCTTTGTACCTGTTAATAGGTACTAGTGCGACCACTACTGTGATTCGTGCGCTGATCTGGGACGATGAAGCCGAAAACTCCAGTCGAAATCGAGAAGCCATAAGGGAACTCAGCAGAAGCCATGCTAAAGAATCTCTTGACAAAAATCGTCTATATCGATAGCCAAGACGTGAGGGTAAATCGTCAAAGACACCCGCCAAGAGTTTTTCAGGTTAACGATCAAGTTTTTGCCATAAAGTACTCTCAGTCTGCTGGGAAACTAGACCCTGGCATGAGGGGTCCATACCGCGTAACTAAAGTGTTACCAAGTGATCGTTACGAGCTGAAATTATTAAGTGGAGCTAGAGGCAACACAACTCAGGCCGCAGCTCAGTACATGGTAGCCTGGAAAGGCGAGTGGTGTCCTGAGAATTGTGCTGCATATTTTGAAATAGTTTCAACTGAACCGTTATTTTCTTTGTATGTTCCAGTGTCACGTGTATTACGCATGCGTGCGTGTGGAGGTGAGGCAGGTGCCCACTGATTGGAACGTGTGCCAGCGGCCTGGAGTGCCTGGCTTGGAACATGTGCCAGCGGCCTGGAGTGCCAGCGGCCTGGAGTGCCAGCGGCCTGGAGTGCCAGCGGCCTGGAGTGCCAGCGGCCTGGAGTGCCAGCGGCCTGGAGTGCCAGCTGCCTGGAGTGCCTGGCTTCGGAAGTCGTGTACTGTGTATGCGCATCGGGTGCTGTCCCGGAAGTCGCGTACTATGTATGCGCATCGGGTGCTGTCCCGGAAGTCGCGTACTATGTATGCGCATCGGGTGCTGTCCCGGAAGTCGCGTACTATGTATGCGCATCGGGTGCTGTCCCGGAAGTCGTGTACTGTGTATGCGCATCGGGTGCTGTCCCGGAAGTCGTGTTCTCTGAACACGCATCGGGTGTTGTCCCGGAAGTCGTGTTCTCTGAATACGCATCGGGTGTTGTCCCGGAAGTCGTGTTCTCTGAACACGCATCAGGTGTTGTCCTGGCAGGCGCAGTCCTGGTGAACTTGTATAAGTTCAAGTACGAGTATGAGTGAGATTTGATGTACGGGACGTATGCATACTCCTGAAAGCGAAGTGTTTTAATTTCAGTTGTGAAAGTGTATCTTTGTATGAGGGCCTTGTATGTGTGATGGATAACAGAATAGGCAACGGTGTACGTCGTCACGTATAATTAACCACTTGTTTCTCATACAGATTATAATGATGACGACCCTGACGATGTTGGCGAGCCTTCAGGTGCTCCTGCTAGTTCTACTGGTGCTTCGAGTACGGATAGGACCAAGTCCGACAGAAACGGCGATCAGACTCTCGCCGTACCTGCCAGTGCTTCGGGTGAAGAAGTCCCAGGTGCAGCCGAGGACGGTGCACGATCAGGAGAGGCCGTATAAGACAAACTTCTTGTGAGTAGTGGTGGTACTGGCCGGTTCTCATAAAAAAATAAACACGGGTGCTCCATAGAAGCTCGTTCTTTTGCTTGTCAGTCTTCGGACGGTAAGGTTATCAGTACCAGCGCTATTTTGCAGTAAGTTCGTTCCATATTTTACCACGGTGGTCTTCATTGTTAATTGCTGCTTACATTGAATATTACTTTGTGTGTTTAAAATTAACGGTTGTTTGTGATTGCTCGAGTTATGATGATTTATTGAGTTATTGTTAAAATTGAGTCATTTTATAATAAATTAGTTTTAGTTTATTTCAAGCTATTTCTTTTTATTTGTGTTTCACTTCTGGTCGCTAAAAATATTATATCCTTGCGAATATTGTAATCCCAGTATATATCTCGATGCTTTTTATATTACGAACGCCTCTAAATAAACAGCCAGTAGATTATTATGATATTTAAAAAAAGTTTTTATTAGTTCTGCGTTTTATTTTTATTGCTCGTAATTCTGTATGGCCATCGATAAAACGTACATGGTAGACTTGGCTGCTGTATGGTGCGCTCTATTTAAATCCCCATGGTACACCCTTAAGAGTTAATAATCAGACTGCCCAGAGTTTAAAGAGAGTAGCAAATTATGTTAGCATAAGTGCTAAACATACCTACCCCATGGAATATCAGTTACATAATTTAATACATAGTTAGTCTGGTATTATAACGTAGTAAGTAAGTTGTATTGTAGCGTAGCATATTATAGAGATTCGTTATTTATGGAACTTGTACTCACAATAAGTCATGTTCCTCGAGCGACACGTGGAATATTAGCAATAGGTCACCGATAAAACGACATTTAAGTTATGCTTCGATAATCTGCTTCAACGATAATCAACGATCTCCAAGAGACATTGAAGCAAACATCGCGTCATTATTTTTTACAATAAATTCGATACTTACATACATGATTAAAAACCAAAACCGGTAAATTAAAGTTTTTATTTAACTGCTTCTTTTATACACTTTGACTTGTACTTTTCATGAGACGGTCATCATTCTCTTGCCCTTATCCCAATTTATTTGGGGTCGGCGCAGCATGTCTTCTTCTTCCATACTTTTCTATTTCTTGTTATCTCATGAGACAACTCCTTTCTTGCCATATCATCCTACACACAGTCCATCCATCGTTTCTTTGGTCTTCCTCTACTCTTATACCCATCCACATTCATACTCAAAACTTTCTTCGCGACATTTTCCTCAATCCACCGCACCACATGCCCATACCACGACAACCGATTACCACAAATCTTTTTAATCCCCGACACTTCTTTCAGACTTCCTCTTATGTATTCATTTTATCCATTCGCGTTACACCACACATCCCCCGTCATCCCGTTAGCATTCTCATCTCAGCTACATGCAAATGCCTTTCATTCAACACTTTTGTGGCCCAATATTCTGATCCATACAACACAGCAGATCTAACTATTGTTTTATAAATTTTCCTTAAGTTTAAGGGGAATGCAGGAGTCGCAGACGGTAAATATTTATAACAGCCGACGAAAAATTTCGTGGACTAGAATCATGTACTGAACCCATTGTATACGTTTGTGTAACAATGTTCTTCCACCGCGTATAGTTGTTAAGTCGGTCAAATACATAAGTGGAACATACCAAATGGTACCCCGCAGAAAAGTTACGGTGCCATGTGAGAATCGCTTTAACATGTCGTAAATAGTAAGTGGATTGTAATGGTCTCAATCAAAGCCTCCTGAAAGCAGGAAAAATATCAGTTTCATTGCGTCTATTCATATTTATGATTGTGTGTTACTGAAGTCACAAAGAGAATATATTCTATTTATATGAAGTTTACTTACTGTATCTAAATCTGAGTTTAATATAAAATTATACGGTTAAGTTGGTTACACAACACATTTTTCGTTGGACATAAAAGTAACTTGAAGTTAAATTCATTCAGTACAGCAATAATTTGATTTAAATAAAGCATCTTCTTTACCGTCCAGTGGGTGTAGAAGTGGCTAAGAGATAATAATAATTGCAGTAATTATTTCGAGTCATATTTAGATAGAGTCCTCGGTACCATCTTCTTGAAACATTAAATAATCCAGATTGATAATGATGCCAGAGTTAAAAATATCTGTAGCACCTGCTAAACGAGAGCTACATGCATTAGATGATAATAAGAATATTCCAGAAGGTTTATATTAAGAAAACCATGAACAAAACAAAAGACAATAGCAAGAGTCGAGGATTAAAAAATATTCTCAACAACAAATAACGTCGTCTCCACACGTAACATTAAAACCCGTGATTAAAACGTTTGTAACAGGTCTTCTAGAACAAATACATGTGGCATACAGGTAATCTAAAGAAACAATTTCAGAAATGAAACTCCTGTTCGCTCGAAATTACTTTCCAGTTTTCTGTTGACTACGTTACGTACGTTGTTGTTGTTATACGTCACATTTGTAGATCTATTTTGTATTGAGAATTACAATGCTATTTCCTCTCGTGAATTACTTTTGCAGGCTTTATGTAATGTCCGCTTTTAAAAGGGACAGCATGTTTATTAAACTTTAATTTAAGTTACCTTAAGTTTTTTTTTCCATTTTAGATACCTACACAATTACATAGTTTTTCTTGTTTTGTAGATTTGGTAGTCACAAGTGCGCCTAGTGTCCCGGAATCGAATCCTTTACTCGAGGAAAGCAAAGTGTCTGGGTTTATTTAAGTAGCATATCTATCGAGAAATTCTCAGAACAGCCTGAAGTCTAGTCTCATGCTCTCATACGCTGGTGACAATGTGCGAATAGTACATACAAACCGCATACCTTGACGTCATCTATGTTATTTTTATTGTGCCACCCAAGAGGTACAGTTAGCAATATTAATTGTTTAGTAAATTGACACTATGACTGTCTGTCACGTACTCCTAATTATTTACCAAGTTACAAACACTTTAAACTTCTATTTTATGGTTTGATAGTCTGACAAGTTCTACAGTAATTCAGGAACAGACACAACACTACGCCAATTTGTTATTTCACAACGGGTGTCTCACGGCAGAGTTTAAAATTAAATAAATAAAAACCCTCACAGATTACCATTTTTTTTTGTATATTTGTAAAATTAAATACGGATTGTATTTTTACCGATCATTTATTTGAGATGAACTCTCGATTACGTCACACGCATTCACTCGTGGTACCTGCTCATTGCATTTTGCGTGACATGCCGGAGCAAGCCAAGATCAATTTGGATAATTTCGTAGCGGGTATTTTCTTTGAGTTCAGCCACGTTTGTTAGATTGGCTCACACAAACTTGGCTCTGGTTTTGTCGATATCACTGCAACATGCAACATTTTTTTTTTAACCAATAAAGAAATCCCTCTTCATTCACGCTCACATTTTACACACAAAATCCATTCACTATTCACAACAGTAAAACAAACAGTAACCAGAATATCAGCGGTTCATTCAACATTTTTTTTGCTTTTCCGGATTCAACCGCGGCCGGCAATGAGCATTGCGAAATGTATACAAAGCATTGGGAAATGTAAAAAGTTAAATAAGCCGAGGACTTTATCGTTTTCAGCTTCGTTGTGTCTTTCTGAATCCGTACAAATATGAAATATTAGCTGATCTGCGCAATTTCGTCTGCTTCACATTTTCCCCGTTTTTGCAACATTTTTCATAGTTGCTCCGCTCCATTTGGCCGTAGCATCATGTTATATATTTATATCGTTTCTCCTATAAATAGGGTATCCTACACTAAAAGATTTTTTCAATTTGAACCAGTAGTTCCTGAGATTGGCGCGTTCAACCAACCAACCAAACAACCAAACATACTCATCAACTTTTTAATATTAGTATAGATTTTAAGATGTTCCTAGAAGCAACTTTGTTTGTAAGTTGTGTAATTGTGTTGGTTACTTTTGCCAACCACTCTCAAGTCTCAGTAAAGCACAAGTTGAAGTCTTACACAACATCCGTTTTAATGTTAGCTTAGTAGCGAAATAAGGTTGTTCAAGAACTTTGCATACTACAAAACACGTAAGATTTACACACTACACTGAAGGAAATATCGATTTATTATGACGCACATTTGTGTCGCAATGTGATTTGTGTGCAAAATTCGGTACCACAAAAAGAATGACCAAAGGAATAAGTAAATTGGTACACAAGTATTTCGAGAAACATTTGTAATCCCACCAAAAACATTCTGTAATAAACTAGCCTAGTCTCGATGGAGCTGCTTGTTTATCTCTAAAAAGTAATGATATCTAGACAAAGTCGTGCCAAGTCTAAGGTTCCTTACTGCGATTTCTTTATTATAAGGTATAGTTAATGTTGTGTGACTTGGCCGTTGAACATTCTTTAAACGTTAGTGGGTACAAGTCAATTTTGTTTACACGTAATGTTATATCTGTTGTAACTACCTATGTTTGTTAAGCGAGATAATAGCCCATACTGGTATTGGTAATTGGACGCTAGTGTCATAAATGCGAAACTTTGCTTTCGCTTAACTTCGGAACTAAATGACCTACAGACTTGAAACTTTGGATTTTAAGTATGTGAATAATCACAAAATTTCTGCGATCTGGTCTTATCCAGAGGTTCTCTAATAGGGGCCTGAAAATGCGGCGAAATGGTTCGAGTAAAAGATGGTACGGCAGTGTTTGCTTCGCGCTGGACTTGGCGGGGGCACTGCCGTGCCCCCCGATCGTAGAACTTTACCGTAAAGAAAGTAGATAGTTCGCAACTATCTACTTGCTGGTCAGGAATACCCATTTGTAGCTGGCTGGCTGTGCGACTTGCTACTCGAAAGCTTGACGGAGGTGATATTGATGATGACTTCAAGTTGCTCGAAGGCTGCGCTGACGTCCATTTCGGGGTGTGAGGAACAGGGTGTAAAGTTCGTCACCCCCCATAGAAAAGGGTGGATCCTGTGACCAGACAGGTGTTATGTCTGGTGGGCAACTGCCCAACAGTTGTTGTCAGGTTTCTTTATATAGGCTTAAGTCAATGTAAACTTTGCTTGCGAGATTCAGACCATATTGGTTCTTCAGTTTTATCATAGATGGCGCTGTAGTACTTTTATTAAAGGTTGCTTTTTGTAGGTCGCAACAAACCTACCTTTAAAAGCAATCGAAATAACTTCTTCTGACATTTCCGTGAGACTATCCTTTGACATTTTTAAAGGACTACGAATACAGATCCCTGTATATATATAAAAACTAACGTACATTTTACATAGCTATTCTTTCTGGATTTTTACCATAGTCATTTTTAAACTCGGATTTCGGACACCTAATCCTCCTTAAACTCTACCTTGTAACATGTGTGTAACAGAGCGGTTGCAAAAAAGGTCCTCTGCTAGCCAGCTTGATCTTGAACAAGACTCAGTCCACGTGATTCGGATAAAGAATGTGGCTCCCAAACTTTATGTATAATTCTTTTTTTGCCACATTCTTTATCCAAATCACGGGATTACGGACCACTTTAATATTGATAGCAGGGACCTTAAGGTCCTAGATAAACATGGACACCAACAGGAGTATATCTTAAATCTTTAACTCACAATAATAATAGAAACCTCAATGTCATTTTTAAAGAACTATCTATAGATACCCTGCACGTATAGATTTGATCTGCACCTAATAGTTTTGGAATAAAGTGGCTGTGACATACGGACGGAAAGACAGACAGACATGACGAATCTATGAGGGTTCTGTTTTTGGCCATTCGGCTACGAAGCCCTAAAAAAGATCGTAATGATGATGGGAAGAACAAGTGCATTGAGGCTGCGTTAAGGGTTTTTTTTACACCCATTATGTATACTCATGCCAATCATGCCATCCAATTCATAGCCTGAAACTCAATTCCACAGCTGAGTACCTGTATACTTAAGTCAATACATTGAAATTTTATTTTAATCACGCTGTTAATATTGTATCCTACAGTGTTAATGTGCCTCCCCTTGGATACCCTTTTAAAGCACTTACGTTCCATTATAAATTATAGACCTGCGTGATGTAACTGACTGTTAAAGTTAAGTTTTAATTATAGTGTTATGAGCAGAAACGACTCGACATGTAAACAATTTGAAACGCTAAATAATCTGTTGTTTTGTATAAGAACTCTTTGGTTTTCATTTTTATGAACGTTGCATTGTTAGGAGAAATTTCTCGTGTCGGATTAGGAATTTCTTCTGTATTGTGGGTGCATTTACAAATACGAGTATTTGAACTCACAAACT
Source organism: Cerastis leucographa (assembly GCA_963082945.1). Classification (NCBI taxonomy): domain Eukaryota; kingdom Metazoa; phylum Arthropoda; class Insecta; order Lepidoptera; family Noctuidae; genus Cerastis; species Cerastis leucographa. The sequence goes on from OY720361.1 coordinate 10,445,320, forward strand.
CCAACAGCCAAACCCGGAATGGACTGCGCCAACCATGTTGTTATAAATATGTCATAAATATGTGGGGTATGCATGAGCGGATATAATATAATAATGTTTAAAATAAAGTACTATTAAATTAAAATTATCTTTAGTATAAGTTTCAGTAAATAGCGATTTTCTTGTCATAGCTTTTAGTACAAAGCAGTAGTGTTTTAGAGTGGCGACCACGATGCGGAAAATGAAGCGTAAGATGACTGTAAGTAAATAGGGAGACGATCAGGTACGGACCCCGGGGAACTGTTGGGTACACGTAGTCTTTGTTTTATTGAAAGTTTTTCGATTTACCCATTATTGCATAGTTACACAACCTTTGTTTTGGTTCAATGTAAGATGGAAACTGAATGATAAGGTTGATTGCGACACTTCCGAATCCACAGCTCATACATATCTGAATTACTCAAAATAAATAATTTAAAAGTCCATCAAAGGCCTATCGTAAGTCATTTTTGGGCGTTAGCCACTTTCTAACAAGCCGTACTATCCATTATCGATACCAATCCATTATTAATGGTCTAAATAATGTGTTATAGCAAAGCAAAAAACTGCACCTATAATGCAACCATGTAACTTTTTAATCTAAAAAGTGTTGAATAGAAATGGAAACAAAAGAGTCGTTTTTGCCACAGGCGACTTTATCATTTATTATGATCAAAGCACCAGCTTTTCGGTTGTATTGCGGCGGAGCCATGTACGTTCCTTCATATTCCTTGTAATGAAATATGTACAGGGTTTCGCGTGAACTTGAATACAGACCGAAATAAGTGACGAATGTTCGCACTTTAAAAACAGCGCGAACTGCGATGTTGTATTTTGTCACTAGTTTAATTGTACAATTAGTAAATTGACTGATTACAATAGATATTTGTGTCACACGATGACGGATGAAAAACAATTAATAACTTTAGCCTACGTGGACATGGACTGTATCATCCTTTTTTTAATAGCCTTCCCAAATCCATTTATGATCTAAGTCGACCTTTGTTGCCAGTTAACAGTCAGTTTATTGTGTTAACAGTCGAAAACACCCACCAAATCGTATACCTAGAATTACTTGGCCGAAATTGGCGGATCTTCGAATAAGTACCTCCTCGGAGCAACGTACAATTTATATTTAATAAATTGTACGTTGCTTCCTACACTAGCTATCTTTGCATTCTGCTTCGTTCTTCATTGACGTAAACTTCAGCTCTCGACGCCCTTATACCGCGACAACGAGCAATCTTGAAGAATACCTAATAAAGCAGTTGTGACGTTTTCGATGGAACGAGCTTTTGTAGAATGCAATAATGTACACTCACACAATAATGTCAAAGATCGAGTGACAATTAGTATGAAGAAAAAACAAAATATACGATTCGGATTAAGAATATTTTAAGAAAGTAGGTAGCTACCCGTTATTTTGAGATCATTAGAATCAAAGTCGGATAATAAAAGTTATCTATAATTTCCCTACCTTCTGTTTGGCTTCCATTAAAACTGTAAGTGGATAAAAGCTTCAGCTTCAAAGAGAGGATTCTTTAAAAATGTACATATTTATCCGATTCATTTCTAAAAGTAAAATCTATGAATCCTGGCTCTTGAAGGTTTACTTACTTCCATATATTATGTACAACTTCCATATATTGTGACATGGACTTATACGAGCATCAAACAGATTAGCTTTTACAATGTACCTTAATATGATTACATACATGTGTACTGTTTCAGATTGTATTAAAAGAGCTTTCCGTTTGAAGTAGGAATTGACTGAAATTCATAAAAAAAACTGTTTACAATATGTGTTTTGTGAGTATTACCAAGACACACAAAGTATATCCAACAAAAAAAAAATATCCTGCTTGTCTTGCATAAGTTCAAAGTAAGATAACTTTAGGTTAAATTAAAATTATGAAATGTTTCAGGTGAAAGCTATATACTTCTTACAGAAATCCCTAATCTCAAATGTGCAGCCTTTTTTAGTTGTAGTGCCAGTTAAGTTGCCGGTTAAGTAGTAGGGAAGTACAAGCTATTAATGCAGATTTCATGTGGTTGAATTCCAGTTCAAGCGAAAAGCGAAGTACGATAATATGTAGTAAGATAATTTTTAAGGTTGACTTAATTTGATTGAATCTAAGTAAACCGTCCTAATTAAGGTCCAAAATTTAACCTATTTCCTTTTTGTGGATTTTAGGTACTTTTGGTGACTCGAATTATCAGCCTAGCCACATTTTTCCACATTTGCCTCATCCGGACAGGTGATTAATTTTTCGTATGTCGAGTGGGTGTTTTAATAGGCCGCTCAGCGATCAATTCGATTCTAATATTAGACAAACTTTTATTACCTATCCGGACCCAGTGATTGGCTTTTGTTTGCTAATATACTCGTAGATGGCCTAATTTTACAGATTTATGGTTATTTTAGCGCAATTACAACACTCACACAATACATTGTATGTAAAAATAAAATACATAATTGTTAAAAAACAACAGACGGGCGTATTAATGTTTTACTAAAGTTAAAGTCAACGAACTGTCATTACAAAGTGTGAGTAAGCATGTTTTGGGTATCAAATTAAGACTATGGTCCCACAGTATATGCCTAGTGGAAAATACTATAGTCATACATAGCCTTTTCATTAAGTTGATTAATTATAAATTTAATAGCTCTAACATTTCCGGAAAAACCCTTTGATTTGATTAATCATAAGTGAATAGAAGGATTACGTATTTTTAATTTCTGATTTTTTGCGTTGAAAAACCCTTTGTTTTGTGCTTGTACTAAGCGGTCAACTTAGCGGTCCCCCGACGCTAAGACGCTTGGATTATTTTATTTTTGTTTTTTTAGAGGTTTTTTGTGTTGGGGGTTTTTAAATTTTTAATTTAATTTTTATTTCATGCTTTTTAAACTTATATTATTTTATCTTAGCCTTGACTGTCTTGTTCTCGGTGTTGCGCTTCTTCTCGCTAATTAAAGAAAACAACGAAAGTTATAAGTTAAAAAAACCCGAGCTTTTAGGGGGGAGCGGGGGGGATGCAGTCCCCCCCCCGGCGATGTCCATGGCTACAAGTAACGAGATTTCAAATTTTGATTCGACCAGACCTGTGGAAGTTGTTTATTTCCCTTCAACTAGAAAAGAGATGATAACCTTCAAACGGCTGAGCAGATTTACTCGAAACATAGCTAAGAACACTCGATTAAAACACCTTTCAAACGAAACCAATTTTATCAAAATCGGTCCATCCGTTTAGGAGCTACGATACCACAGACAGACACACAGATACACTGATACACAGACACACAGATACACACGTCAAACTTATAACACCCCTCTTTTTTGGTCGGGGGTTAAAAAATACACAATATTTTTGGCAACGAGGTGTAAGTTTATGTGTAACTTTTCCTTGAATGATTCTCGAAGCTCGCTATTTTCAATTGAATCTAGGTAATAGGAACAGCGGCAAGTGCAACCATTAACTGCGCAGTTCCTCTTATTCTTAGCTCGTCAATATTATCTGATAACTGAAAGTTGGAGAGTATTTTCTTGTTTACGCTAGAATATAGTATCAATACTTTATTATACCTTCCTAGAGAAGATAGAGGTATCAAGTTTACCCATATTCTGCTAGTTATGTTTAAGTAATATGTAATATTTCCGAGAATATTGCCACATCACCAAGAAGTAAAATAAGTACAGTTTAACAGTTGTGTGACAAATCAGGAGGCCTACTCTCTTTCTCCGAAACGTAACTTCGGCAACGAACGAAAATAAAACGTAGTTACGTTTGTGACCCTACTCTATATAATTTGCGGACGCACACAATAACATTCAATACATTCGTTCACGTTAATTGTCTGTGAATTCGAATTTCTTGTGTGCGTCCGCAAATTATATAGAGTAGGGTCACAAACGTAACTACGTTTTATTTTCGTTCGTTGCCGAAGTTACGTTTCGGAGAAAGAGAGTAGGCCTCCTGAATCGAAAAACAAACCTGAAACTTCTTCAAGATTGAGACTTTTGCACGAGTTTATATGTGTTTGACTTGCTTCAGATTGATTTCTATTCTAAAATGAGCTCAAAGTAAATATCAAACCGTAAGTCGGTAAGTATATACATAGAGGTAGGTATATAAATCGACATAAGTATGATGGAATTTTCTAATAAAGGAATATAATCATCTCATTTTCGGCCTAGACTTTTCCCAAACTATCTTGGGTTCAGCTTCCAGTTTAACCGGATGCAGCTGAGAACCAGTATTTTACATGAACATGTATTTAACATGAACATGACTGCCTTATCTAACCTCGACAACCCAGTAACTGGGATATAGGATACCCCTTGGTAAGACTGGATGTCAGAGTTCTGGCTTCTGGCTACTCGTAACGGCTGTCAAAGATCTACAAATGACAGCCGGGACCAACGACATAACGTGCTTTTCGAGGCTCAAAGGAAACTTGGTATGTAATTATGATCACTATTCGACAGACCAACCTCGGCAAGCACGGTTTAACCTTAAACATCAACTCGATCGATCGATCGATCAATAAATATAAATTACTAATTTAACATAATATAACATCACGCCTGTAATCTCCGAAGGGTTAGGCGGAGGCGTACTAAAAAGTACACACACATGTCGTAAGTTATGTTCAAGTCACATGTAAAAGAGGGCGAGCCTATTGTCATCCACAGTTTACAAATCTACACTTCCCTAATTGAAACAGAAATGACATTTCATTTTTAAGTCTTATCAACAAATCTTTAAAATCATTTTTTTTTGTTCCAGGAGCATCTTGAAATGAATGCATAGGGTACCTGAAATGAAACTGTTCATCTATTAGTCACGTTAAAGTTTTGAGGAAAATAAACTTCCTGAATGTATTTTTACTGACGTATATATAAAAATATCGGTACAATAACCGATATCTTCTTGCTACACGAGAAGAATGACTAGAGAATATATAGGGTACGTTGAACGCATGATGTTGATGAACTGCTGTTTATTTAGAGGTCTTCTACCTTTAAACAGCCAATGTCTTCAAGTCATGAATTGTTTTATCAATATAAAAAAAAGAAAAGTCCTGACTGACTGACTGACTGACTCATCAACGCCCAGCCCAAACCTTTGGACCTAGAAAGCTGAAATTTTGCACAGAGGTTCCCTTTATAGTGTAAACAAGAAATAAGGATTTATAAAAATTCCACCCTTAAGTGAGTTAAATAGGGCATGAAACTTTTATACAAAATCGTCACTTTTAAATACGTATTGAAGCGTTTTTGAGAATACCTACCTACACCTACCCCCTAAGAGGGAGAGTTAGATAGGGGTCGAAAGCTTATAATGCGGAATCCGTCATTTTGAAAAATAAATGAATACCTACGTATATATCGTCGTTTTTGGAAATTCAACCCCAAACGGGAGAAAAGAGGTAGAAACATTAGTATAAAAAAGTGGTCTGATCTGCTTGTAATTTACTATTTGTGTTTCTTTATTGAATTGATAAACGCGTTTTTGGAAATTCCACCCCTCAGACGACAAAAGGGGTGGGAATTTTTATTATTTTTGTATTAAAGTTTTAGAAGGTTTGTATGGACAAGTACGCTAAAAAAACTTCATATACATACTTTTAGGGAATTTGGGAAATTTGCGCGAATGTCTGGCTGTCATTGATTTAAATGAAAACTGTTTATCACATGGGTAGTTTTATGTTGCATGCTCCAGAGTGAGCTCTGCGAGTAACTTAGTAATTTATTTAGAAAGAAGTGCTAGGATAATTCACTATTAATATAGTTTTCCAGGAGTTAAATAGTTTTGTTTACTCAGAAAAAAAATTACTTAAAAATGTTATGCTAGCCTATTTACCTACACTATTAACTATATCGAAAAGCGTGGATGGATAACTGGGGCATTTGAGCTACGGCATCGTAGCTCGGGAGAAATGTATGAAATAAATTCTGTTACAACCCATTTAGGTCGCAAACAATTTGAAATAAAAAAAAATGCTTTGATAAACTACTTTTTTCTAACCAAAATGAATTCTTTGGCTTCTTATTTTGAAAATCACAGACTTTTACACAACTATTTAAATAGTAATTACATTTACGCGCTATCGAAGCTGCGGCCAACAACTATTTACTAGTATAACTTTATTCCGCGTTTATTAGTAAGAGGGACTGTCTTTAACATTTAAATTACTATTTTCGACATTATTTTGCGGGGGTAACACACGTGGGCAATTGCCGAACACCACGCGGGCGAAGCCGCGGGCAGAAGGTAGTATTACAAAAAGGTTGTTTTTGTGTCATAAATTATGTTCCGCACATTCAGAGATATACCTAAAGTGCATCCCAAAAAGTAAAAACAAAAGCGTCACACAACTCATCTTAAGTTAGGGGTCCAGGTGGACGCATTATTTATTGGGGGACGAGGGGCCGAGAGTTGACTAAACGATTTGTGAGAAAGTGTATTGCCTTCTTCGATTCATACTTACATAATCACCCCACTTTTAAATGGGGGTAGGCAGAAACTACAGAGTGCCACCGGTCACGATTTTGACAATCTCCTGTTGCGTCGTCCACGTTCATTTTTGGTCATACATATGTGGGAGACGGCGTAATAATAGACATAAATAGGTTTGTTCATTATATTCATAATCAATATGGCACAGTAATACTTAAACAATAATAAATAACACATTATCATATTCAGTAACAAAATTACACAGTAATGCAACCTAACAATATTCAATAACACATTATTATAATTTAAAATAATAACGGTTAACATAATACATCAAAGAAATCAAAAGTCAGCATAAAATCATCATAAAGAAACATACCTGACAGTTCAGAGCACCGTTGTGCCGTGCCCGCTATCGGACAGCTTCTGATCTGTCGAAAGACAGTGCGCCCCTTTTTATAGCACAACTTGCTTACAAAGTGGGGGAAAAAGTAGTCAGTTACAATACTATTATAAACTGGAGGTAGTTCGAAATAATAAATGACATTTTATTCATTTAAAAAACTACTCAATAATTTATCTCTCACACATAGATACACTGCGTTTGCAAATACTAACCTTAATTCATTAAAGAAAAACCTTTTGGGGAAATGTATGATTGATAATAAATATTTAGGGCAGAATTCAAAGCATTGACTCAAAGGGTCGATTGACACAAGTGTCACATTTGTATTTCACACAACAGGCTCATGAGCACTGTTTATGATACGTACGACAATTTCTTTGTTTCAATATCGAAAATAAGACCTGTGTTTTGAAAGGGGTAGGTAAAGGTGTAAAGCACACATTTATATCAGTTAAAACATGAGACTGCGGGCTGCTACTGACTAATTCAGAATAGAAAAGCCGACTTTGCCCGACTTGGGGACATCTCAGTGTGGATAAATCTATGGACCTAAAACCAAAAATCGGTGCCTAACTCGAGCAACTCCTGACAACGATTAAAATATCATGAACACTGGTATTTAACATGTAACAATGTTACTGATAACGTGTCTATGTCAGTTTCAAAACTTATAACGATCAAACTATCGAGACAGCGGTGAATCCACCTACAAAATAATGTTACAGATGATTCTGACCAATGCCCATGAAGGATTAGAACTTCGAAGATAGATACTTCATGGACTTTCCGAGAAAGACTAATGCTCGTTATGACTAACACCAGGCTCCAGTACCACCTTAATAATAACCTAGTAATAATATTAAATGCATAAATGAAATGGGTTTTCACCTCTTTAAATGTTTGTTCTCTAAATGTTATTCCTACGTTATATTAAGGTGCAGTCTAGTGTGGGTGGAAACAAGCATGTATTTATGATTTAAATAACTTCTACGTTTAATTATTTTAGTTAAATATGAGACTAGGTCGTCCAAGTGTTAAAATATTTGTAGAAATGGTTAACGAGGGATTGACATTTTTTTTTGTTTCAATATAAAATATTTATGTAACCATCGAACGAAATGTGTGAACAGCAAATATATTCAATAGAATCCATTAATTTGTTTGATTGGAGTTAAAATCCAATTAAACAAATTAATGTATTCGGGAAGGTATTATGTTGAACTTCTAAAGAAAACTCAAGGTATTGGGTGAATCATTCAAGTTTACACATTACGTTAAGAGAATAAAAGTATTTAAATTATCTAGTACAAGGAAAAAGGACTAATAAATACTGCTGTTTAGTAATTTGTTGTACATACCTACGTACTATATTGTTCCGTCTACAAAGAGCAGTTCTCAGTATTAAATAAGCCATGTGCTTATGTGTTGGTTATTATTAGACAAAATAATCTATGTGTATTGCGATTATCTGCTAGTGACAAAATTAAAAGTCATTCACTACCGAAAATTGCAGGAATATTTACGACTTAATGATGAACTGTTTTTGAAATTGATTACGAAACATGTAAACATATTATTTCATAAAGTTTGTATTTCCTTTATTAACTTCTATAACACTTACTTTACTTTTATGTTTTCAGTCTAAAATAATATTGTACACATTGTACATGCCGATACATATAGATGATATATACATACATTGTATATAGGATGACTGGTAATTAGTGACCGATACTTTAAGCAACAGATTGTACTGATGAAAACAAACAACTTTCCCAAAGAATCATTTTTTTTAATACTCATCATCATCATTCTCTTGCCCTTTTCCCAATTTATTTGGGGTCGGCGCAGCATGTCTTCTATCCATACTTCTCTTTTGCTTGTCATCTCATGAGACACCTCCTTTCTTGCCATATCATCCTTCACACAGTCCATCCATCATTTCTTTGGTCTTCCTCTACTCTTATAACCATCCAAATTCATCTCAAAACTTTCCTCACGACATTTTTCTCTTTCCTCCGCATCACATGCCAATACCACGACAACCTATTACCACACATCTTTTCAGTCACCGGCGCCACTTTCAGACGGCCCCTTATGTACTTATTTCTTATTTTATCCGCGTAACACCACACATCCCACTTAGCATTCTCATCTCAGCTAAATGCAAATGCCTTTCATTCATCCCTTTGTGGCCCAACATTCTGATCCATACACAGCAGCCAGCAGACAGTAGGTCTAACCATTGTTTTATAAATCTCCCTCTTAAGTTTGAGGGGAATGCGGGAGTCGCAGATAGCTCCCGTGATCTGCTGCCATTTCATCCATCCAATATTTATTCTGTGCTTTACACTATGATCTATTTCGCCATCGCTTTGGACGAGTTTTACTCATTCACTTTTATCACAATAACACAACAGCCGACTAAAATTCGCGCGCGCGCGCCTGTGACCTTTCAGCTGTTAGTCGCGTGTCGCAGTTCTATCTCACTACTATTGTACCGTGCAACAGTGGGTAGGCCGAGCACCTGCATGGCTCGCAACTCGGATTTCATACCACACAGCCATAGCTGTTTTTTTTTTTAACTTTGGGATAGTTGTTTGTTATTATGAGTACAATCACGTGATAAGTATCGGTTACTAATTACCAGTCACACTAAATACATGAAATCTTATTATTAAGTTTCTATATGCATTGTATTGTCCACTAATTAACCCAATACGATCTAATAGTAGACTGGCCATCAGTTACCGAGAAATTGAGTTATTGGGTTGCGAATGTCAGGCAATCACTGAATGTAAAATACTGATATTTAGCTGCATTCTGTAAAACTGGTAGCCATCCCCAAAATATTTGGCAAAAGACTGGGCAGATGCTATGAGTAGACTAGTATAAAATCATCATTCATTAATCATTGATTGCATACGAGTAAATCTGATGAAAGCAAATATTTCTTCACATTATGTATCACCTAATTGAAGTTTTTCTGCAACCCGATACAATCAGTTACATAATAAAATTATATGTACATTAAAAAAATATTTAAAATAGTATAATTATATAATTATACTGAAATATTAAACAGTCACCCATTTCTGAAATATGAAGGCCTTGTAAAAAAGCCTTCTTCCAACATTTAAACATACATAACATCACGCCTGTAATCCCCGAAGGATTTGGGTTAGGCAGAGGTGTAACTAATAGTCCACCCACATTTCGCCATTATGTTCTAGTCCCATGGAATATGGGGCGAGCCTATTGCCATCAACCGGGCACACATCCACACTCCGTGGTTGCTACTGAGATCTTCTTCTTCTTCAATCGGTCCCTCATTACTGAGGATCGTGGTCACCCGACCCCTTTAAACGGACAATCTGCCTCCATTGACTCCGGTCCAAAGTTGCCATAACCACCTGCTGAAATTTGCTTGAGGATATAGCCTCTTTTATTTGGTCGGACCATCGTGTTGGCGACTGGCCTCGTGCTCTTCCTTCGGTATTGCCAACAATGACCAGCTTTTCAAGGCTGCTATCTCCCCTTCGCATTATGTGGCCGAAATATGTCAAGATACGCTGTAGGCAAACTGTAGACAATTGGGCCTTGATATCGAGTTGGGAAACTATAGACACATTTGTGCGTTTGGCTGTCCATGGAATTCGGAGCATCCGCCTCCAGCACCACAGTTCGAATGCGTCTATCCTCTGTCTTTCTCTTGCTCGGATTGTCCACGTCTTAACTACTGAGATACCCAATAACACGTTTCCCGACCTGGTAATTGAACCCAGGACCTCATGCTCACCACTAGACCCACGAGGCAGAAATATCTAAACAGTTAATAACAAACCCCGTGTGCCACGCTATCAGTGGTTATTCCATCTCGCATCATGTTAATAACTCTCTCCAGGAAACAGGCATACCTACGTGATTCACAAGCGATAAAAGCTTTAAGAGAGCTTTGTCCTATTGAGGCTATTTGTCATTTTTATCTTGATAGTGTACACAAGCATTTAATCGGTGCTCGCCATTCAGTCCCCAAATTGTTATTAAAGCCTATCATGACATATTGAGAGATAATTTTGTCAAAGTGTTGATGTATTGCCTCATGGCTGCCAACGTCCCATTAACTGTATGTTGACCGTATGGAAATTGGTTAGTAACTACATTATTATTATCGTTTGTCTAGTGGTTGCAGACGGTACTTATGAGCACGAGGTTCTGGGTTCGATTTCCAGGTCGGGCAATGTGTTATTCAGTATTTCCATCATGAATTTCTCAGTCGCAACCCGGAGTCAGGAGCTGTACTCAGTCGACGGCAGTAGCTAGGCTCGCGCCCTATAATCATGGAACTAAGCAGTTATAGCTTAGTGGTGTGACCGTCAGACCGCTAAGTCATAGGTCTCAACTTGAAACCTATGACTTAGCCTCTAATTAATCAGAGGTGCGCGTTTGAACTTGAGACTCTCATGTGTGTATTGTATAATTATCAAATATTATGTGGAAAACATCGTGAGGAAACCAGCATGCCTGAGACATATTTCTCGACGGCATGTAAAGCGAAGTCAGAGGTCCATGGGCGGCATGAAAACTCTGACACCAGATTAGGTACTAACCGCAAAATAAAGAAAAAAAGAAAGACTATGGAACTTAACGTAACTGGCAAAATGGTACAATACGTAGGTAATGTAGGCATGTACTTACATGCCTCTGTGTAATCCTTAGGAATATTAAAGCGTGATGTTATGATAACTGTTTTGTTATTGCTGTATAATTAGATAAACCAGTGTTGAAACTTACAATGAAACTAAACAATAGTTTTAACAAATGGAATTAATTTTGTTAATTTTCTAAAGGACGTTACCATATTTTATCAAGAAGGACACCATGTTTATTTTACCCTATTTAATTTCTGAAACAATGTCAATCTATCATTTCGTAGATAATAATCTTCTGTTATGTATTTTATACACGTGTTGTTTGAATTCAAATACTCCATTACCATTATAAAAAATGTCCATTTCCTGTAGAACGAATACAAGATGTATTCAAGTCTTCATACTCATACGTAACAAGTAACAATTCCAACACTTTTACGATATATAACTCAAATTAAATTACAACTCATCGACGTCATTTTTTATTTCAAATTATTGAAACTGTTACAACTGTTAAATCTCCAAAGTAATTTGAAACACTCTTCTATCAGACCTTCTAGGTGAGCAAAATTATAATTCTAAACTAACAAAAACTTTTTTAATCAGGCTCTCCAAGGTTATGTAACTAGTTAATAAATAAATACTTTAATATCAAATTGAATTATGGATTATATAAATTTAAAATCTTATACAAGCAAAGCAATTAATTAAATTCGCAAATCAGTTCGGTTCGGTTTCAAAAGTCCAATTAAATCTCGTAGCTTCGTAGCACCGTGTCGTAGCACCGTAGGCCGCTACGGTGATACGGCGGTAGCGCCCTACGGCACCTACGCAAGTAAAACGCGGCGTAGCTTAGACCGCATCAGTATATAACCCGCGTCGGCACTTCGCACCGTTCATTTGCTTTCGTAAACCATCGAGGGAGACCACGGAAGCAGCACTTACAGCCTCCCGTACTAACTTGATAAGTGATCGTTACTAGTTCAAAGTAAACCTTCAGCAGTCAACAGCTGAATTTATTTCGTCGTTCAGAATTTAAAGGTAAGTTATTTATAAACAAAATAACGTTTGTTGAAAGGAAATTGTTTTTCTTTACCTTTTGTAGCGAACTTCCAAACTCAGATTATCGACATATTATTTTCAAATGCATAGAACGTGAATTGAAAATCAGTTAACTTTCTAGTTTGTGCTAATCTTTTGAACTAATTGTCAATTAAATTGTGATCGTTTTATGTGGGAAAAAGCAGTTAGAACTTTTTAACATTTCAGTGTTCATTAAAAGTACTGTGTTTTCTGATAGTGGAGCTAAAATATTAATATCATTAAGTTCCACAAAGTATACAGACAATGTCCTCACAACTGAAAACCTAATTAAAAAGTGTCGCTTCACTATTAAAATCTTAACTAGCCTGTTAATTGTAAACAATAGGAAAACTTTATTAATATGAAGTTAAAGCAGCTCGGTTAAGTGAAGTTACCAACTTCACTTAACAGCACTTTCAGACACACATAAAATACTTGGAACACTTCGACCGGGTTATTAAATAATCATCATTAATAATGCCGATATAATAACTTGTGTTTCGTATCAGTTTTCATATTTAAATACAGTTTCTAACAAGAACAAATAAAAGATATAACTTTTTGTATGCTGTATTATAATCTGTTTATAAATCAGTTATAGTTAACTTTTATTAGAAATATTGCCTTTTATTTAATTACAGTTTTTCCTTTTACGGTTGTAAGTCAATAATAAATTAAATATTTGTTTTCAACCGGTACTATAAACCTCTGCTTATCCCTTCGGGAAATACGTGACGTTATATAATATTCAACATCGAATTAATTGGTATTTGAGAAGTTTGGGCGGAAAAATATGTCGTGGAAATTGTGGATAAAGTAATAAAATATATATAAAAACCAAGTCTACTACTAATAGTAAAACAAGTTTTGTAAATAAAACTATTTCGTACTAATTTCGTTTTCTATTGTCGGCTCATTTTGAGCCTTGGACTAATTAGATACTAAAATATGATTTGAAATAATTTCGTTGGCTTTTACTTTGGCCAGAGGCTAAGTATTGCCATACTACCAATGCTGCCAGTCTATTGGGCACATTACCAGCTGACAGCGTTGAGGAGGAGTTTTTGATATTTTAGTTTGTGTTATTTAGTTATTTAATTTATAAGTTAGTTAATCGTTAGTAGTCGTAGTCGTATATAGTTAGGTCCAAAACTTGTTAATTAAATAATTTCGTTATTCGTTATTACGTAAAAGAAGTTAGAAGTTAAGGGAAGGGTTGGCAAATTCCCTAAAATACTAATGTACCGAATCTACTACCCACATTAATATACTTAATTCAATTTACCCAACTACGTACATTACATGGGGTACGTTAATCTTTGTTCTTATAATTCTGTTGTAACTATTTTGGGTAATTTAAAGGTGGTGATAACTGAAAACATAATATCACGCCTCATCCCCGAAAGGTTGGGCAGAGGTATAGTACCCATTACTACATCGAAATTTCGCCAGTAACTGGGTTCGATTCTTAGGTCGGGTAAAGTGTTTTTGGGATTTTCCTTTAGGGATTTCTCGGTAGCAACCACAGAGTCTGGATTGGTGCCCGTTTGGTGGCAAAAGGCGGACTTAAACAGAAATAGTGCTACCTTCTAAGTACTTAATTTGATTGCATATCATTTATTATTGTGACGAAACAAAAAGAAACCATTAGGTTACCGTAACTTCGTATCGTAGGGAAGACGCTAGACTCAAATTATTTTTAGAGCTGGAAATATCATTTATGACTAATAATATCTCTTTAATTGGTTCCTTCATAATGAGTCATTAGAAACGACACATATTCGTGAAAGATAAAAGCGCTCACAAAATAGGAAGCTACCTAAAATTAGCTTCCCCGTGAAAATTATAATGATGTCGGAATTTCGATTAAAATAATGACTGTTATATTCAAATAAACCTGAATATTAGCTAGGAATTGAATATCCATCATTTCTATAAAATTATAAGAGGAATTTGAAATAATAAATCCAAGGAATTTTTGATACAGATTACTTTGAGTATTTGATTCGGACACTGTTATTTTCTGTATTTGTTTGTGACAGCACTTTGCTGTAGTGCATATAATACAATTTTGTCATTATTTATTTTGCTGATACTAAAATATTGATTTGTGTTTCCTTTTATTTATTTTTTACATGACCACGATTTGCATTAATTTTGATTTACATTTGATTTGCATTTTGGATCTTCCTTATATATTAAATCGATAAATCACAAAAAGGGGAAGAAAACCCTGTACTTTGTGATGAATTCAATAAAATTCTTTTTCGAAAACATAAAATTACCATACTATGAACAACAATCGGCGTCCATCAGCGGTAGTGACGCAAAACAAGAATTCTTTTTTTAGCACGGTCGTGCCGCTGCATCCAAAAATTTGTGGTTTCACTCACGAGTTTTAGAGTACTGTACCGTTTTAGATTCTGTCATTGACAGTCTACAGAGGCACCATTTTGAAATAACTCATTAAAAAATTATGAAGTGTATTTAATGTTAGAATGTTGAAAAAAAAAACAATTATTTAAAAGAACGAAAAAATTACGAAGTCTATGCTCCCCTCACTGTTGTATTATCACTTTCTTTTGCTTCGCATAGATTTTGTAACATTTAGAACGTTCAATTTAAATATTTTTATTTTTGTATAAAAATCTGATGAACTAAAATATGATGAATTTTTAACAGTCATAGAACAAAATTTGTTGATTATGATGTTAGTAACATAGTCCTGAGAGGTTGTCGGTGTTTTACAAATAACCCTGTATATTTAAAACACAAAAGTTGTTTATAACTGTAATTATATCCTTTATAGTCTTGAAAACATCCAACTGATGTTCCCCATCCTCATCATCAGCCTATAATGTTCCCACTGCTGGGACACAGGCCCATGCCGATGTGCCCCAAACCTATTTAATTAGAAAGGCAATAATGCGAACATGGTTATGGTTAGACCACTAAAACAATGAAAAAAATACCGTAATAGTTAGGTTGGTAACGCATGCCGAGTACAGCTAGTAAATAATAAAGTCTGTACCTCCAAACAAAATGGTCCTGTATTGTTTTAGAATTTATTACGCCTTACAAAATTGTGATATTACTTTGAAGTATTTTAATATTATTATGAAATATTTCAGAACCTTTTACTACAAGTATGTTACATTTGAAACTTTTTTCTCTTAGCTATGTTTTTAATACCAGTTGTCTTGGACAACTGGTATTAACTTACTGGTATTTTGGTCTAGGCCTGTGTTGCCTGTAACGCCTCTCACAGACACACACTTCTCACTTTCCACTTCTCACAGACTGCCGGAACTCCATTTCTAATATAATTAACTGAAGGGATTACTTACAAGTTCTGTGGAGTACCCGTCTTTGTCTAACACCCTAGGTGCCTAGTAATTTCCGGCTTGCAACTGCAATACAAAAGGACCTAATTAACTAAACTCTGTAATACGTCTTGCCGTGACAACTTAAAAGTGTTAATTTTCTAAGTACGAGGCAGATGTTTAGAAAATGTTGTGTAGGCAATGATTTAAATATAATAACGTTAACGTTTATCGACGAACTTTTCAAGAAAGGATAAATAGCGATATTTATCCATATTTAATTAGTTAAGTCAATGGTTAATAACTTTGAAATGAAGTAAAAGGTTGAAATAAGGTTTCGAGAAGTAAAGACATAATTTTTGATAACATCTTACCAAGGGGTACGTATTGCCCAGTACTTACTGGGTTGTGAAGGGCAGTTGATGATGATCTATGGGTATACTTAATGGTTTATGGCCCTTCTTACTAAAAGTAAAGCGAGCTCTTCAATTGCTTTGATAAAATAACTGGCTTACCTATACCAACGTAATATAATAGAAAATAAATCAAGAACCCTTCAAAGTAGGTTACTCGACCTGTAATTGGATAAATCTGTTTTTCCCATCGATGTCCACCGAGTCCTTGAGCATAATACGTTTATGATAGAAACAGCAGAAAGGGTCTTCCTAAATTCGCATATAATATTGCTTGCTGACCAAGTAAAACAACAGGTAGACCCGTGAAATATGTCTATAAATTGATGTGATTTATTTATAAATCGATGAATATATTGAGCTCCCCATCGGTCACACATGTTTAGAATAATAACACCACCTCCAACGAAAGATTTTTTTGGAATATCAACTGTTTGGAGTCTTTCACAATAGTTAGTTATCGATGTTTGGAAAGCGGTTTTCGTTGAAAGTTCAGACAGACACAAAATATTACTGTCTGATTTTCTAGTATGGACCACCCGAACATTCGAGTATTACAGAAATAATAATAGAACTATGGAGATTATATTATTCCTTATAAGGCCAAAGAAGGACCTAAAATAACTCTTAGCCATCTGATATGAACTGTTGAAATAATAGAGGCAAGTGGGCTTGGATAAAGCACCATGTCATTATTCAATGAAATAGATTTGACGTATCGACAAAATTATACATATTTGTCCCAAACGTCTTACTTAGAAACCTTTTCAAGTCTTGTGAGCTAATGTATTAAGAGTGAAAAAGGTTCTTGTTTACTGAACTAAGTAGGGTCATGTTCTGAGAAAAAAATCTCATGTCTCCAAGTATGCTCAGTCGTGCATACTCACAAAGTGAATCATAATAAGAACTTGCGCAGATGTGCACAGACCATAAACCAACTAGCTTGTTTACGTCGTTAGTCTATTTCTTCAGAACTGTTTATTTGACTCAGAAGGTTATTCGTACGGCCTTCATCATCAATATAGTTTATTATCTCTCAACCTTATTATTTTAATGGCTCCTTTGGAATAGCAATACATAAAATACATTATATCAAAGTGCGTTGTAATTTGTAATTATTAAATTTTTATGTGTATATGTAAGATAATTAACTGAATATTTTGGTAGGAGTTCCTTTTAATAGCCGGCAATAAATTACATTCAAAGAAAATATAATTCCAATTATCAAATCGATTATTAAAAGTAATCTACTCAATGTAGGCCATATTAGTTATTCTTTTTCCATACGAAAATATTATCTACCTGCCCCTGTTTTTATGAAAACCCCTCTGCTTTTATAAAGAATTTCCTTTTTCCATTACACAAAAAAATTAGTACGCAAAAAGAACAGTTCAAAGGTTGCCTGAGGTGCACGCAGGCCGGTTCATTGGCGGCGGCGACCTCGCGCGTCCGGCCCTGGTTCAATTCATGGGCCAGAGCGAGAGGGAATGGGAAGCCGTCGCCTCTCTCTGCGCAGCAGTCATGCTAGCGAAGGAGATGGCGGAACGTGAGAGGGAGACACCCTCACGTCCCAGCCGCCGTGGGAGACTTTAGACAGTGCGTGATGGGCTGGCTCAACGTCCGTCCATCTTATGACGACATGGCAGGCCGTGTCGACGGCGATTTCGTGTTCCAGACGCGCCTCAAAGAGATGCCAGCAAATTGGAAGAGGTCCGAGAGGGCCAATGCTAGCCAGGGCTGCGGGACTGGGTCCGTTGATGATTTCCTATCTTTTATAAAAAGAGGCTGTTTCAGTACAAACTATCCCTGTTGAAACCTTCGCCGTAAGAGGGAAATGAAAATATAATAATAGAAACTACAAATATCCAAATCACAACAGCATAGGAATAAGGATATCACAATGCATGGCCAGATTGCATTGTGTCCTGAATTGCAGGCCGGAATAGGGATGATGACAGGGTAAAGAAAACGCAATTCTATTTTGTCCGTCAGTCAGTTAATATATATACAAAATTATTAGACACGTATTTTTTGTTTTATCAAAATATCAAAAAATTACTTATTTAAAACTCATTAAAGTTGGAGAGTGGGGGCTCACTACGTCACAACTATGTATAAAATTTACTTAGCCGTGACGTCATGCGCCATTTCAACTCAAAATATCTCCGTAATTTTACGATTACGTGAAAAAATAAAAAATACGTGTCAAATACTTTTTAATAATCTACCCGATAGACAAAGAAAAAAAAAAACAGTCACCATCCCTATTATTACTGTATGATATTCAAGTTTCAATCTTTTTAGGCAAAACAGGGATGAATAGGAATGATGCCATCGTTAATAAAAACCCAAGTAGTAAAACATGCGTAGATAAACTTAAGCACGTATGCAGTAACAAGTTATTCAAATGACCTTTAAAATGTGTCATTAAAAAACGCTAAAAGCTTATTGCACCCGAGATACTAATATTTAACAACATGCAAGACGGGAGCGCTTACTTTATGCATCGTCTTCGTTCAACTTGATCTGTTTGTATGATAATGCCATCTCGCTCTATCAATCTTGTATTACACGATAAATGCATATCTTCTTATTTCTTTACGAGGTAGGTAATAACATTGTAATTTTGTCGTTTACGAAAATTGGCTTATTACATTAATACAATAATATGATGTAACACTGTTTTAAACTTTCATGGTTTTTAACTAAACTTATACTATCAGTTACGGGATTTTTTCCGTGTTTATTTTAGAAGAGAACGAAAGCATGTTGTTCAAATTCTTTGACAAATCTTTGAAAGTTTCACCAAGAATTTACTTATCTAAGTTTGTAACTGAATAAGGATTGATGAAAAGGTGAATGGCGATCCCTCCAAAAATCCCGCTGGTTTTATATTCGGAGAAAATGTAGAAAAGTTTTTGGAGTCTTTAATAACGACTGTTCTGCGAAGAATGAAGATAATGATGTGTACTGAATGATGTGTAATGTGTACGAACTCTTATTACGTGTGTTATGAACACGCGTAAGAACCGTGTGTAAGAACGCGTTTAAGTAATGCGCTGTTACAAGACTGCGCGCTGTATTTTCATAGTATTATAAATCATCTCATTTATTAGCCAGAATTACATAATCCAAAACAATGTCAAGGTTTGTTTTCTAGACTTTCTTTACTATACATTTTTAGAACTAGTTAGGTGAAATTACTTTTCAGCTTTTAAAGTGTAGGTGTACACTGTATATGTACATTGTACGTACGTATTAAGTTACTTTTAGCTGGTAAAACTTGCACGAGCAAAATCTTACGCGAAAACATAACATCCCTGAATAAAGTATCTAACTTACAAATACCTTACTTACGAAGTAGAAACTTTTCCAGACGTGAACATTTTCTTTGTAGAAACATAACCTACCATTACAATATGGGTGAAAATAAGGCAGAAAATCACATCACCGACTTATACTATCACTTACGGAATATCTTTCGTGACTATAGATTGTTTTGAGTTCCCGATATTTCCAGGCAGTTGCAAAAAAAAAGCAATTAAAAATAAAAATCATTTATTCCAAGTAGGCCAGTTACAGGCACTTTTGAATAGTCGAACAACAATAAAAATGAAGCTACAGTCCCAGTCACAAGACATAATAACTGTGAAAGTACTGTAGTTACCCATAAGCGTAGATCTCTATGGAGAAGAATGGGCAAGAAACTCCATGGACACCGCTGAGGTATTACTACTAAGAGTAATATAGTTCAATGATGGACACTCTTTTATGTAAGTATATGATAATGCCTCTTTATTTAATATTTTTCCTGACGTTACTTTGCCTCTAAAAAGGATTCGTCCGAACACGACTAAAATTTATTAATAATAATAAAATTCCTGTTTCGGACGAAACTCAGCCGCCGAAAAACTTACAAAACCGGGAGGGAAGGATTACAAATAAACAAGTAAATGGTTTTAAAGATTAAACACACAAAATATTTACTACTTAGGCAACGATGAACTATGAAAAACGAAATTGTTTCGAGCCTGAATATTTTTTAATTCACAGAAATAGTTAGGCACTTGTTTAGACGCAGCATTTCAGAAACATTTTAGTTATACTTTATTTACTTTAGAACACAATTAGGTTTAATAGTTAGTAATTGATAGGTAAACAAGACAAGAACAAGGGTATATTTCGATATATTTTATAATATTTTATTGTAGGTAAATAAGAAATAGTCGAAGCGAGTAAAAGATAGTTGTAACCTTTACAAGTCCTATTTTATCATAATCATAATATTCTATATAAGCATTATATTTGTTTTTTTTTTGGATTTTGCGAGTCGGGTCTTTTGTATCATCCGATGTGCGTAGTTTCAGGCAGACCAGACAGAAGGCAATAGCCTTCACAGTACACCGAGAGTCTGCCGATGGAAATTACAACAATGGTTTTATTTTTTGCGCAGATTCGACATGTCTGGTACACTGTTCCTTTTCTCGAAGCGACACAATGTTTGCTCATATCTTGATACCAAAAAACGTGCGGTGTATCGATAAATAGTGTCTCACATATCCAATTTATTTGTCAAGGCGATTCCAAATCCTTAGGGTGACCGTAATTTGCGCGCTTTGTGATACGAACCCCCACAGGGATGTTACGAAGACGTATGAGAAAGGTTATACCTCAACCTTTATAATGGCTGCGAATATTTTTTCAATGTATGTGTATAAAAATATCAATTTAGTTGATCGTAGGCGGGATTTTTGATTTTTCATAACCCTCTGATGAGAAAATTGAATAATGGATTCCTTTAATGTTATTTGCACAAAACATAACCTTCTTCGGGTCTAAGCTTCATTTATTATTAGCCAGAGCCTTTTTTCAGTTTTTTTAGTATTAGGGCTGTTTCTGGGTATTTCATTCTATTTTAGAAATCGGTATGCCTAGTAAAAATAATCTGCTAGGTCAGCCCTAAGAAATTTCAGATTAACAAGCAAATTAATTTTAACCAAAAGATTAACGGTTGCTTGTTCTAAAATTAGAATCGAGAACGTTTTCCGAACCTTTTCCGAATACGTATAATCTCATATTGTACGTAGGTAAAACCGTAAAACACTAAAAACTGTAGGTAAAAGTTTAACAGAAGGTAACATTACGTATGTTCATCTAAAAATTTTTACTTCGGATTCTATCGATTACATGCAAAAACAGAAATAATCCCAACGAAAAAATAAACACGTCTTTCACGTCAATAAATTAATTTGTAGCATAATATGAGTTTATTTGTCGTGTATATGACGTGTTTGACACCGGTGAAGATCCAGGTAGTAATATAAAACAATGTGAAATCGGTGGACTGTCTGCCCCAGACTGACCGGGCCGGAACCTACGTACATGTCAATGAGGGTGTTACGTGCACAAGGAAAACGTGTTCCTCACATTGTCTACGTAACATTCGAAGTGGAAGTTAAATAATAAAATAAAGAAGCGGGTAATTACGTAGCTTTGCAATCGGCCGGCGGTTGACGGGTGACATATTGTCAGAAAGGTCCCTTTACTCGGGAAATTTCGTCTCTGGTTGTTTATGCCTAAACACCCACGAGGTAACATAACTTTTTTTTTAAAATTTAAATGCTCTTCTGAGAGTGCATAGACTGGCCAATGCCAGTTCCGATTAGAATTCACAGAATCAGGTATGAAAACATTTGAATCACTGACTAAGAATAACTGACTGAAATAAAACATAGAAAAAAATTTACTCGTTTCTTTATAGTGACCCAGAATTGTTTCCTGAAATGATGAATGAATCTGTATTTCTACCAGATTGAATAGTGTTTGATAATAATTCCAGTCCTAGTATTAAAATATTCAGAGCAGAAATATTAATTCTCTGCTTGAAATACTGCTTTGCGAACTGCTCAAATGAAAATACCATTAACTTTCGATGAAATAGTACTTTCCGATTCTCTTAGAGCTTGGATCTACGTACCTAGTACTTACAAATTATTTTATTCAGACATTATTTGAATATTGACATAGTAAACTTACATTTACTTTTGACATTTATATGTTTTTCTTAGTTTTTTTTTATATATTTTTTTTTGGAAATTATTTACTTAATACTATTGCATTCGATTTATGTAATTTTGTTATAAATTTGAATGTCAATGACCTCTATAAATATTTGTACGCCTTCGGGTATAACATAGCGCGCTTGTAATTTTTATAACAACTATTTAATGTACAGGCTGTGTTAACAAATGATTAAATGACTTAAGACTTATGACTTAAGACTTTTGACTTAAATGAAAACCTGAACATGACTGTGATAATTAAAGTACACAATAAAATAACCTATTATAAATATTTGCATTTGGTCCACTTTTACGATGCTGACGTATACTTTTTTCCATCACATTTATGACTTGGCTTATTCGTGGAGCACCACGGTATTTTTGAAAACGGCCTATTACTGAAGGGATATTCAAATCAAAATTCCCAAACCTGTGGCCTACCATGTACCAGTGTGGGAAAGAATCGGAGCTATACAGGATGTCTAACGCCATCTCTTTCCCACACTGGAAAAGAAGTAAAACAATAATGTTTTAAGATGTCATGGTAGACCACCTGGTCATGTCATGGTCACAGTATTTGTAATTAGGTTTTTGTGGATTTCCAGGACATTGAAATTATGAGTATCTATATGTAGGTGAGGTGGTAGATATCCTTATCCTTAAAGGCGAATTTGATTAATTACCAAATCAATCGACCCCTATCAATGGGGTGTCAAATTTGGACGTGTGACATAGATACCTACTTACGATAATATTGTGTTCAATTTTAATCACGTAGGTATTTTATACAGTCTTTGCTGGTATTTAATATCAGTAAATTCTTTGAAATACTACCTTTTGAAGTGTCTACTACTGCATAAAGTTAATAACGTTTCCAACGATAGTCCAATAATACATCACTAAACATTATTATAGGTGGTCCTTTGATAACGCGATAAGTTTATGATCGAAACTGTTGTGTATTTATTGCTGATAAAGCTACCTGGGCGGCTAGAATAAGCTGTGTTTGTTTCCATTACGTCTAACGAGAATATCGCGTCAAAGGCCTCCGACATAAACCATCTCGTCACTTAAACATTTTATGGGGTCGACCCTTAAGTAAGTGGTTTTACTACTACTTTTGACGTGACGAGGTCCTCACAAAAACAAGGAAAGTTTTTACCCCCAATACGTATAATAAACATCCACGCCTCCCAATTTTATAGTTGCCCGATTTTTCAGAGCAAAAAAGTTAACAGAAATTCGAGATTCAAAAATGTAACTTTTTAATTATCCCGGGTGTTAAGTAAACGAAATAATTGGCATCTAATTGACATCTATCCGTTGAAATGTAAGCGATGAAAAATCAATGTAGTATTTGAGCATTCAAACAACTTTGTGAAAATTCAATGTGACTTTGTCGCTATAACCGTGTATTCATTAGGGGTCTAATTAGCTGTGTAGGCAGGATAAATTAACTATCTCCTAAATACTCACGTTCCGCCAATACTCACATTCTGTCAAATATTCAAGAAACCATTGAATTATAAACTAATCTTTATATGGGTTTAACATTGTTGTATAATGTTGCTAGAGTATACGAAACCGGGTTTCGGTCCCATAGCAAAATCAGTTTTTACTTTGGGACCGAAACCGGGTTTCGTGTGCCCTAATTGTTGCATATTGTTTTAGAGAATTAAATGATTGGTCGTGATAATTAGCAGTTATGCAGCTTTGCTACTTACACGCTTGTACAATGATTTAGCGGCCTCTAATGCAACCGATAAACAAACATTAACGTACTAAATGAATACTCTAGCAACTACTGAACTTTCTGTACTATAAAGCAAAGGCAATTAACACATACCATTACGCCTGTAGTCCCCGAAGGGTTAGGCAGAGGTGTACCTAATATTAGTTTAAATTACATGGAATAGGGGGTGAGCCTATTGCCATCAACCGGGCACAAATCCAGACTCCGTGGCTGCTACTGAGAAATTCCTAATGAAAAACCCAAAATGGTACGTGTGGAGGCGGCGGCGACCTCCACTGCTGGCCGTGCCTGTGGCCAAAACCAACCTGCTGTCAAAAACACCCCTCACTCGCACAATATGTGTGCTAAACGAAGTGCATGAGAGACTTGACATATTTTCGTGCAATCTGAGTGAATTCGCAAAAGTTTTGTTGAATTATGTTAGTTATATTTAAATGTTAATATTCTGTGTTATGTTTGATTTTGTATTTAGATAGATTTTTAAGTATTAGCCGTAAGTTTATTTTTCAATTTATTTGGTGTGTGTTTGCAAACCACTATTGTATTGGGTTTATCCTGTAAAGATAGTGTGTGTAAGAAAAATAAATAACATTTTGCCGGACCTGGTAATCGAACCCAGGACTTCATGCTCAGTAGTCGCACTTGCGACAAAGGAAGTTAACTGATTTGCTAATCCATTTAGTCGTTGTTGCAGTTGGGAAAACCACAATGAAAGCGACCGCGTGCAACGTGTATCTGGCGATTGTCGCCGCCACCTTAACTTTACTCTTCGTCACGGTCCAGTCTGCACCAATGGTAAGTGAAAATCAACCCTAGGGATGCTCACTTTAAAATACAAGTTCTTAGTACAGACAAGTCGGGACGGATCGGTACTGGTGAAATAGTCCCATGCTTTTCGAATATAGAAAGTAAAAACTATTTTATCTGCTTACTGCACATTAAGAAACAGGTGCAAAAAAACTTCGGCAAAAACAAATTGGTACCGGGAAAACTGTATCTTTAAGCAAGCTATCTTATTCGGTGATCTTAGGAGCAATGTGGATCGTACCCAATATTAGTTGTTAAAGAAAAGATGAGTTAAGGTTCACCCATTCTTAGGACTTCGGTGCTGACACCATCTTCGCCGTAGTATCGGTTATATTTTAATTTGCTTAATGCATCTCGGACCTCCACTTCTGATGTGGGTGGTATATTTTCGGAACATTAATAGCTCGATATGGGTTGTGTTTATGAAGTATCGGACTAAAGATTCTTATAGAATTTCGTGCAAAATTCTAGGACATTATCTGTGTTAAATTGTTTAACGCCTCTGTTGTCTGTTAGACATGTGATCCACGATTTCTGGTTGGTGATTCCTTGTTTCAAAATCTTTTAAATGATAATTACTATTTTGTTCTATTGAAACACGAAATAGAGTACTAATGCGTTATCAGGCTGACATATTGACAACTCCCAATCAATATTAAAGTTACCAAAGTAGCTTTTAGTGCTAGCTGATAATAACATGATACATTATTAACAACTAGCCTTCCATTATGTGTCACCAAAAAATTTCTAATGGCTTTTACCTAATCGTAAAAACAATTTCAAGTGCTGTTAGTCAGGGTGACTTTCGTACTACTTAAAGTTTGTTTTAATTTTCTGAAGGTCTAAGACACGCTGAAGAAGTTTAAAAAGAGAATACAATACAGATTTCAATGTTCCAAAAATAAATTGAAAGTACATTTTTTTATTATTGACACGGCAGTCACTTCCCAGTCCCGAACATGTCTAATTATTACATTAAAAGTAAATTAACGTAAGAGGTTCTACAAAGACTGCTCTTTAGGTCAATTTGCTAAACGAAATTTCCAAGAGCTCATTTGACACTCTATGTAGCGGGCACTAGGAAGAAATACGAAATTATTTCTAAGACAGAGGGTGTTGTGAGGGAAAACAGGCTTATTTAATTACACAAATGAGTGTGGTCAGAGAAGGAATGTGTCGTTACAGAATAATTACATTTAGGAGGCTTTTTGAAGTGTGAGCAATCAGTGGGCGGGTTGTTGTGTGCGGGTGGGATTTAGCGAACCGTCTGACACTGCTAATGTGGAGCTAATGGTTCGGTGGCTCACCAGTGGTACGTATTAAGGCGGGGGCACGGTACTCAAAATAAAGAACAAACCAGAAGGCCCCTGCGATAGTTAATGCCTCTCGCGCAAAAACAAATTAAACAACATCACCAACCCCTCTTCTTACCACGAGCGTAATATGGCTAGCTTGGGAACACTTCACAATGTTTGGGAAAAGATATTCTAGTTTCAAAAAGGTTTTCTACTTGAGAAACAAAGTTAGAGCATAGCTAAAACTGTGTTTCAACAGTCTCAGTTGTATGCGCGTCTGTGCCTTCTGGTTTGTTCTTTAATCTGTGGTAGAGTACACAGACTCAGACGTGAGTGTTTGTTCAGGAGGCGGAGGACGAGCAACCGGACAACGGTCTCGTGGCGCATCCGGACGGGGACATGGAGATGTCCGGCACTTGGGATGCTATCAACACCGCTGCGTTGCGCAAACTGCTGCTGCAACTTGATGCTGAGGAGAGGTGACTATACTGACTATAAAAAAGTTCTTGATTTTCAGCGGAAAGATCTAAACGGCGTTTCAAAGCTGTTACGGTCAACATTCCATACCAAACAATTATGACACTGGACGCTCTTGAACGTGGATTGAATTTGCTAATCGAGTTTAGATTTCTGTTTCGTTGGTGAAATTCGCCCTTAGGTTCTTATTGACGTACAAATACTACCTACTTATACTTAATATTATGTTAATGACAGAGTACTGTTTCGTAGAGGAAATGTAACTACACCACAGTAATAATTTGAGGGTTATTTTACTGAATTATTTACTGTATGAAAATAAAAAACCTAATAAAGTCTGAATTCTTACTTTTAATCACTTGTAAACACTGTTCTGTAGTATTAGAATGTACCGAAAACTAACAACTGATGTACAACAAAGTGTGAAGTGTAGTGGCCAGTCTGTTAGTCCACGGCTTATGTTACTTTGTGTTTAGCTCCCAGCCCCCAACTTGCCGTCGATAAGTAGTAGGTAGCCGCCTGCTAACTAGAGGACTGGCTTTGCACAACATCGGGCCTTGTTCCTAAATATGTTTCTCACAGAACAGTGTTTTATAGATTGAATTAATTTGACGAAAGGATGACTCAACTGTTGTCACATTTACCGATATAGATATTTCAAATTGGAATGATGGTTATTTTTATTAATATTTTATTTTGTTTTTCCGGACACTGTACGGTTTACATCTAATTTATTGAGTTTTCTTGTTATTATATGCTGTTATTTAACTCAGAAAAAATAAGAGAAACTCTAAGAAAGTTTCTCTTATTTTTCCTGTTTATTGTTGAGTACCTAATAGGA
Organism: Cerastis leucographa; assembly: GCA_963082945.1. Classification (NCBI taxonomy): domain Eukaryota; kingdom Metazoa; phylum Arthropoda; class Insecta; order Lepidoptera; family Noctuidae; genus Cerastis; species Cerastis leucographa. Next base: position 10,472,912 of record OY720361.1, read on the forward strand.
AAAAAAAAAACAACAACTTTCTATGCGTGTTTCATCGACTGTAAAAAACAATGACAATATTACGTATAGTTCACGACAGATAAAACACATACGAGTCGCTCGTGGCACAATAATAACAGCCGCATGGGTCAATCTTCATGGCTAAGCCGTGCTTGCGGAGGTCGGTCAGTGGATGGTTGACCATAATACATAATGAGTTTCCTCCGAGCCTCGGAAAGCACGTTAAGCCGTTGTTACCGGCTGTCATTTGTAGGTCTTTGACAGTCGTTACGAGTAGTCAGAAGTCGAAAGTCTTATATCCAGTCTAAGCAAGGGGTTTCGTATTACCCAGTTACTGGGTTGTGGAGGTCAGATAGGCAGTGATGTGAAAACCAATACATTATAAATATGTAAGAAATATAATGAAGTTTTTAGAAAGTGGTTTTTCTTACGTGGTTATTTATATATTAATTTCATACCGCGCCATTACATTATGGGACATCTAAATACTATTTAGTTATTATATATTTTCTGGAATTAAACATTTAAAGCAACATAAACAAAAAAGAAATAGGTATTATGTAATCAGGATTGCATACCGCCATGTAAATACTAGGAAAATAAATTAGTATGCGTGGTTAGTGCCACTTATAAGGATTTATTGTGCGAAGTAGCTAGTACGCTTCCCGGCCAATTAAACCTGATTGATTCTAGTGCACACGCGTTGCATAACATAGGTAATTGATTTCCTTAACAAACAAATTAAATGAAGGGACCTTACAAAAATTGGCAAATGTATACCTATCAGAGAAGTAAATTGAGTTAATACGTAAATCGTAAGTACCATATTTCGTTTACAGAAGACTTACCACTTCGTTTGAAAGCTATAACTTTCATGATGATAGAAAGTAAGGGCCGATGACGATGAAACATAAAAAAGACTAGGTATGTACCTATGTAACGATACTGAAAGTGATTTGATATTTCCTTGCTATTGATGCCGAGATAACTACCAGCGTGTATGTATACTAATAATATCAAATAGTAATCTTTGTTTGTAGGTTTATATGGTAGGGGCATCTTCGGAATTTCTGATCCGATTCAGAAAATTCTTTCAGTAACAGAAAGCTACATTATCCCCGAGTGTAGGTAGGCAATAGGCTTTCTTTAAATCGTTCCGTACATAACGTGAGCGAAGCAGCGGTAAAAAGCTAGTAATTCTATGTGACACTTCATCCATAGTAGAAACTAGGTGTTCCTAAGAAAATGAAACAAAGCCTTTTTATACACGAACAAGTTCCGACTTAACAGAAGCTGACTTGCAAAGCGACCGCGAATGAAATTGCTTTTTTAATTCTGATTGATATTGTATATTTAAAGTCGTTTGTTCCTTAGATAATATTGTCGTGTGATCGTAAAGTAGTACAAAGTAAGATTCGATGACGTTTAATTGAATGAATGCCTTTGATTTGATTGCCTTTGAGGACTTTCTTTGTATTGGTGTTAAATAATGATTTCTTTATTGAGAATATTTGATTTTATTAATTCCCAAATATGAAAATCAAACCGACCAAAAAAGTGGGGTGTTATAAGTTTGACGTGTGTATCTGTGTGTCTGTGTATCTGTGTGTCTGTCTGTGGCATCGTAGCTCCTAAACGGATGAACCGATTTTGATAAAATTGGTTTCGTTTGAAAGGTGTTTTAATCCAGAGTGTTCTTAGCTATGTTTCGAGAAAATCTGCCCAGCCGTTTGAAGGTGATCACCACTTACTAGTTGATGGGAAATAAACAACTTTACCAGGTCTGGTCGATTCGAAATTTAAAATCTTGTTACTTGTCACTATGGGCATCGCTGGGGGGACTGCACCCTCCCCGCTCTCCCCTAAAAGCTCGGGTTTTTTTAAATTGATAAGTTATCTTGTTTTCTTTAAGTTTAAAAAGCATGAAATAAAAATTAAATTAAAAATTTAAAAAACCCCCGACACGAAAAAACCTCTAAAAAACCTAAAATAAAATAATCCAAGCGTCTTAGCGTCGGGGGACCGCTAAGTAGACCGCTTAGTACAAGCACAAAACAAAGCGGACCCCCGACGCTAAGACGCTTGGATTATTTTATTTTAGGTTTTTTAGAGGTTTTTCGTGTCGGGGGTTTTTTAAATTTTTTATAGACACAGGTCATAGCGTCGTATTGCAGAATTTAAAAAGACAATTGCATAATTGATCACCTAAAAGGACTGCAACAAATACTAACACAAATCATTTATTTTCTAATACAAATGCAAATCATTTATAACACAGGTTCAGAGGATGATACAAAAAGTTCATAAGGTACACTGTATATGGTATACAGTGTACCTTATTAACTTTTTGTGCGAGGTGTGCAAATAATATATGAGGAAAATTTATTACAAGATTAAAATTATTCATGTTTACCTAGTGGTTATTATAAATTACAACGTCATTCAGGTTCAAAATGGTCAATTTATTTCATTAAACGTACATAAGTAATAATAATGTCATGTGAAATTATAAAGAAGTAAATCAATAATGTAAGTCAAAGTAATTATATTATGCATCTTATTGAATTATTGCACAAATAAATTCTTTATTTAAAATACAATATCTTTATCTTCTAAATAGTATTTTACATTGTAATATTTTTTTTAACTAGGAAGGTGTATAATTTATTCTTAACAATTTGTTATAAATCAGTGATGCCATACAAATAATACTTTTATTGAGTAGTACTGCCATTTCCCCATACTATTTTTGTATTTTTGATTTTAAAGGCAGTCTTATAATAGCTTGGATTCGATTTCAAAAACATATTTAATTCCAAAATGTACAAGATTTTTAAATTTTTAATGGAAGGTTGACAGCTATCTATATGTAGCACTATCTAGATGGCTCATTGCTCTGATGCATTTATTTTGGGCTTTGAATACTAATTCCTTGTTTACCGAGTTGCCCAGAATATTACACCATATCTTAATATAGGTGCAACAAGTCAAGAATAATTAATAATATATCTGAGTAACCATGGAGTTTCTTGCCGGTTCTTCTCCATAGGAAACGACCAACCCGAACCATGCACCTTTTGTTGACGTTTTATAAGTGCCCATGTAGTCATATGTAAAATAAAATATTTTGATTTTGATTTCAAGTCCGTGATATGCCGTTAAAACTGCTTCTTTGTTGACAATTTTGGGAAGTTGTAGTTGTAGAAAGCGAATGAGGATTTATTAATTCTTTTACAGAGATTATTTAGAAGTGATTTCTATTACAAATGCAGGCGATCAAATTCTGATATTAGCTTGCAAGAATTATACTCTAGAAGACAGGTAGTCTGGTAGATATTAAGAACCCAGTGCTCATTCAATTTGTTTGTGGCAGGATGGGCAGGGTGTCCCGCTCGTGGCCGCAGGCGGAGCCCCGCGGCTGGGGCATGCGGGCGCTGGACGGGCGCCTGGCGCGCCAGTGGCGGGCCGACAAGCGCCAGGTGCGCTTCCGCCAATGCTACTTCAACCCCATCTCCTGCTTCCGCAAGTGAACGCCACCAACTCAACGACGCATCGACCCTATGACCTAGTTGTTTAGCATTCAAGTGATTTCAACATCTTACAATAAAATAGCAACCTAACATTTCAACGGCCAGATTGTGAAGCGCCCACGTCAACCAACATTGTCAAATTATTCATTACTATCCATAATTTGGCGGCCGTTTCGTAATGAGGTCGATGACCATCCCAATTTTACTGCATGAACATTCAATCAATGTAAATACATACTTATTGTAACCTCTTTAACGTCAGCTATTAAACAATACTTATTTATCTTATAAAATCATAAAAGCAAGCTTGTATTAAAGCGATTATTTTATACACATGTTTCTAAAGTACTAAATTTTACGTAGACCGTACTAAGGAAAGTTTTTCGTACTTATTAATATGTTTATGGATTATCCCTTCACTCGGTGAGTGTTCATGACATTAATTAACTACTTTTAAACATACCCACCCACCTTAGTAGATCGTGTCTAGTCATAGCGTATAATGTCTATCTAGGTCGTGGCAAATATATTTTAGGGTAACGTACTAATACTTTTCATTTGAAATCTTTTCCACTGAACGATTTAGTTAAATATATTAGTCTGACATATTGTTTCGGTAAAGACCTGCTCTATACATTTACATTATAATCTCTACATTATTATAAGTACTATTTATACATATATATAAAATCTATTGTAGATAAGTGTTATTATTAATAAAGATAATCAATGAAATAAACTTTTGTTTGTCTAATACATGTTTTATTTCTTTTCCTTTTGAAAATTAATAATTGAGTTCTTTTCTTACAATATACCTTATTATATCTTACAATATTATAGATAAACAGCCAGCAGTCGTCGAAAAAGCGAGAACCTACTTATGAATAAAATTTATTATATTATACGATGTACTATCACTTGTATCTACAGTTTATATAAGCATAAAACTTCAACACTATAAAAGTACATATCTATTCCGATTAGCACATTAAAATTGAATCGAATTATGATGAAATGACGCAATGATCAGCGTCACTTCACATTCAGCGTTGCATAGTTAAACGCACGATAAACGTGCGTTTCACTATACAACAAGAGAACAAAAAACTTAAGCTAAAATTCTGTCTACCGTTCACACAATTGAGTAAACAGTAAGACGAAATAGCGCATAGACATTTGTCATTTTATCAATGTTAACGATTTCAAGTGAAAAACGATAGACTAGCACATATTATTATAGTTCCATGGGATTCATATGAGCTACCAAAAAACTTAAGTCAATCCTATTAAGAACGTTTTAGAAATACGAAATGATTTTAAGACGTTTGCCACATGTCCAGGCACCCTTGACAAAATTTGGTAAATATTGCGACGATGACGTCACAAACACGCCACAGAGGATTGTTCCGGGATTTAATTATACTCCTACATTTCCCAAAACAATAGCAACCCGACATTCTAAAACAACCTCAGTGTGTTCCGTAGGCACAAACTTCTTAAGAAGTTAGTATGAGAATAGCATTACTCATTTAACAATTTAGTTTAATATTTCGGACGTGTAATCCAAGTGAAAGAGCCGTTTCTAATAGTCAGAAAGGTATTCCTCGAATGAGTTTAAACCACAATTTATTGCAGGAAAGAGAAACATCTCAATTCATTAAGATGTTCTTCAGTCTTTTGTTAACAAAGGACCTAACACAAAGTTACATTCGGACGATTCAACAGTTCTTTGTACTGAAAACTATAGAACTACTAGTTATTTTACTCTGTACATTAAATTCAAATTGTTCGTGTCGCTCTGCAGTCTACTCTTCCTCCGATCCGTTAACAGGGTGTCGTATAAATAGCAACATTAGCAACACAAATGTTCCGACGCGGTCCCAGTAATCCGTAGTATTCAAATAATGCTGAACGTTTCAAAATACCTTGGAGCAAACGAACTGCGTTTAATTCCCAAGGATGGAAGGCTATTAGGCATTGCGTTCATTTAAATTCATTTTTTTTTACCATCATACTTCGTATTCATGCGTGATAGCGATTCATACTGTTTGAATATTTATTCACTTGAACGAATTTTCTCATTGTAATATTGATTCCAGTCAGGTTACGTAAAATACGATACGAGATGATTCTTTTAGAGAATAGTCAATTAAAACTGGGAGTTAATTTAACAAACAGGGAGATGTCATCATAGCGGTACTTTTAACGGAGTTCGCTCAGACGAAAGGGTTAAAAATAGTGATACAAATTGTGCACAATATCGGAATTACCATAGGGACCGGTGCTGAACTTAGCGAAAAATGGAAATACTTTGAGCAGTCACTTAACCTAGTAACTTAAATAATAATCAATAAACTTTTACACAAGATACCTACAAGTATAGCGAACACGACATTTCCCAAAGTTAACTGTTCTTAATACCATTTACCACGTAGATGCACGAGGTTGCAAGATAATTCTATTAAAATGGAAGCTTGGCTCGGGCACTAACGGGTAATCTAGGATAATCTAGATTCCTTCATTCTAACTTTGCTTGTAACTAATTAGTTGGTTACATATTCATGATATATGTGAAGATATACACCAAAAACATTTTTTTCAAGAGTTAATTGTCTGTGAAATTCATATAGGTACGATAGAATTGTTATACATAGAGATGGCTGAATAAAGACAAACTAGAAAAGGTCTACTATAACATGGAATGATTTTAGAACTCTACTTCTGTTAGGCTGATGTCTCAATAGTGCGTAGCGTCGTCGCTGCGTCAACGCTGCGTAGTTTTACATATTTTTGTTTATAGTGACATGCCACATTATATGCGTGGCTTCGTCGCACGTGACTTTTCAACGGACGAGAGACGAAGCAGGGGGAGGGTGATGCTCTGCACTGTTGGAACTTGCGGTCCCGGTGCGACGACGAACAGTTCTTAGTGCAATCAAGGGAGATATTCATAATTTTATTGTCCCGACGTTTGTTTCGGCAGTGATGTAAAAAAAACAACACAGAACACATTTGTTCAGATCTATTGTCGAATGAAGACTGAAATCCGCACTGAGATGCTGCGCTACTGCACTGCGAGCATGCGTCGCTCTCTTGTGTTAGGACATAGTGCGTCGTCGCAACGCAGCCGTGGCATACAATGCTATGATCGGTCGCGACGACGAAACGCAACGCACTAATGAGGCAGGAGGAATATTTTTTTAACATTACTAAAGCCCCATTTAATTACAATGATTCAATGGTTCGTAAGTGAAATAGGTAGGTACCTTGAAGCAATTTTTAAAAAGTACTTGTCCTTAGATGAAGTGTAGTTGAAGATGCGTCGAGTATCTTAAAACATTTCTTCCCATTTTTGCATTCAAGTTCAACATATTAATTTATTTATTAATTGAAAGAAAAAAACCTTTATTGGTACATGCCACAAGTACACACAATATAAAAAAAAGTAAATATATAAATAAACTTAAAACTAAACAAGAAATATTGTGTGACCCCCGTCGCACCAAATAGCCTTTGGCATAAAGTCCACCTCTGTACTACACGCTTGAAATGTTCAATCTACACTATATAATATATGTATAATAATAATATTATAAAGAGGAAAGATTTGTATTTTTGTATGTAACGAATAAACTCGAAAACTGCTAGACCGATTTCAAAAATTCTTTTGGTGTTAGAAAGCTACATTATCACTGAGTAACATAGGCTATATTTATTACTAGAAAAAAATAGAGATCCTTAGAAATCCCTAATAAAACCAACCCCAGGTGTAAAAAATGAGCCATAAAATGTCTTTCATCGCATGCGCTGCGGAAAGTATTAATGATAGAACAAAAAAATGTTCTACAATATTATAGAACATATTAAAAGCAACAAAGAACTTCGTCAGCCTATATCTCCAACTATTGTAGTTATGTCACTATAACTACTTTTTTACATTTTAAAAGTTGATAGAAATGCCGATCAAAATGAGACCATGTTATCCATACCTTTATATTAACGCCTATTCAAATAAATTGTTTCGTGTTCAAGACTGATTCAATACCTGTTGATTACTTTTTGAATTATCGAAATCGGACATTCCATTCAAAAGATATTGCGAAATTAAAAATGTCAATTACACGCCGACGCGCTGCGTCGGTGTGGCTCCACGTAGAAAAGGAATATGTGCCGACGTTATTAAAATGATCACCTGTGTCAGTGGCAATCAATTGAAACTTTCAATTTGCGCGCGAATATGAGAGCACATTTAAGTTATAACCACGGTGGCAATTCCTAAAAAAAATACATAAATTAGGGGACGAGAACTCCTAAGTATTGTTGGATAATGAATTGGCTCAAACTTTTCATAGACTAGAAATTCTTATAGACACAATCTATCCCGACATCGAAAATCTTTCAGAAATAAATTTCCATTGGCTCTGTTCGAGAGCGATATTGTCACCAAGAAACGACTCAGTCAATATGATTATGGAAAAAGCACCCGGTGATTTTGAATGTTACAAATCTGTTGACACCGTGTGCAACATCGAAGATACCCACAAGAATTTTTATTTCCCTCACTCCTGCCGACTTGCCGCCCCAAGAACTAAAATTAAAAGTCTCAAAGTACTCCCATTATGCTATTGAGAAATTTAAGCCCTCCCAGTATGTGTTATGATACAAGACTTTTGATAAACGAATTAAGAGACCATGTGATTGTAGCAACTATCATCATGGGCCCCGCGGCCGGTCAGCTCACTCACATTCCGCGGATCCCGATTTGCCAAAATCTTTTAAAATGTTACAGTTTCCTGTAAATATATCGTTTGCCCTTACAATAAATAAATCCCAGGGACAAACTTTCTCGATGGTTGGCATCGACCTAAGGAAATAGTGCTTTTCTCACGGGCAATATTGTATGTTGCTCTTTCTCGAACAGGATCTCCTGAAAATCCATATGATTTTTGTTGTAGCCACCTACAAATACCACTGCCAACATCGTGTACACAGCAGCTGTTAGGTAAAAATATTACAAAATAAAAATGCAAAAACTTAAAATTAAATAAAGAAATTGAAAAACTACCATAAGTAAAAAAATTACACCCCCTAAAAATAAAATACATAAAACAAAAAAAAATGTAAAAATATAAAAAAAAAATTGAATAAAAATAGGTTTATGGTAAAAAATGTGAAACGTTTAAAAAAGTAAAATTTTCTTAACTTCAAGGAAAATCAGTTTAAAGGTTGGTCTTTGTTTTTAATTTTGAACATTTGGACAAATTAAGTCATGTACGTTTAAATTAGCATACTTATAAGTTAAATTATCTTTATTTATCCCAAAATGTTTAAAAAAAATTTGCTCCCGTGCGAAACCGGGACGGGCCGCTAGTAAATAAATAATTTCCTAGTTTGAATGAGCTAATGACAAAAAGAAACAAAAAAAAATTGTCGCGGGAACATGATGTGCATACAAAATAACACAAAAAAATAAACATTAAAAAATTATAAATCATATAAATATAATGCGTTGTATGTACACATAATATTTATTATGATTTATATTTTTTAACAGGATGGAACAAAAAGTTAACAGCTTGCACGTCGTGACTGCGAGAAGCAGGTTACCACTCAGCATGATGCTGTGCTATGGGGGCTCACAGTACAGCGCGAGTTTTCAGTGGGTACTCAAAATGTTAATTCTAATAATTATCACTTGTACAAGAAACGGAGATTATAGATTAATCTGCTTGTAAAAATGTTCTAGTCAATGGCGTTATAAGAAAAAAAAAAGAAGTTCGATCTCACGCTCTCTATCTCAGCAGCCCGTCATCCAGTAGGTTATTGTCCCTTGAATTAATACCACACCACGTGGCGGTCCTATATTCTGCCAACCTACTATGACTATACCTCCTAAAATAAAACGCTCTTTCGGAAGGTGAGTTATCTGTTGAATACAATAAGCATAATTTTCTAAGAAAATTAAGAAAAGAAATTGCAAAGGAAAAATGATTGCCAATCCATAAATTGTAATCAGACATAGTTATTAGTTGGGTGCGCCAAAGTTCACCTAAATTTTCAACTCCTACAATTGGAAATCCGAAAATGTTCTTCCTAACATTTTTCATCCTAACAATCACAATTCCTAACTACTCTGTCTCTAATGTTCTAATTCCAAAGCATTCAACTTCATAATGTCAGTAGCAATAATCATCTATTATACTTTCATTTGTTTTCCTATATTTTCTCAACATAACCATCTTTTACACTATTATTCAAAGTCATATCTTTTTTGTTTAGATTTATTTTTTATTAATTAAAGCGTCTTCTTAATTTTATTTAAAGCGGTGTGTACCTGCAAAAATATCCATAGGTTAGGTTAGGTTAGAACTGTGACCAACTACGCGTGAGCCGAGCGAGCGAAGCGAGCGGTGCCGCGGCAGCGGCCGGCGAGCGCTACCTCGAAATTGGTCGCGAAATTTTTCCAAGTATTTTTTTCATGGTGGGGGCACTATAAATATATATATTCTACCCACATATATTATTTATTACACTTGGTAAATGTTTCTTTCTGAGTATGAGTGAAAATATTTTGGTAATTATGTCTAGGGATAAAAGCGTTATGATAAAAAACAGTAGGAGTTGAAATATATTTACAATAATGATATTATTAATTACAATTTTCGGAAACATGAGTGTTATGAACAACGCCGGTAGCACTACAAATAGTATGAATCAAAACTTTAGGATGAAAAATTTTAGGAAGAGTGATCATTCGGATTACAAATCATTAGGAAGAACAATTTCGGGTAAAGAATTTTAGGTGAGCCAATATGGACCCTTATTAGTTACACGTGCCGATATGGGACGTCGAAAGACTAGTGTTTACTTATTTAAATGTGAACTATTTATTCCTCATGAATCGGAAAATCAGCAAATGGAGCCCATTTTAGCCACAGGGGTTCAGAGTGGTTGCGTCATGGCAATCAAATGTTGTTTATCGTATTTATTTATCTTGCTCCATTTCTGGGGACTCTGAATGGGTTAAGTAATATCCCTGATCGACACGATTAGATACTTATTTATGACCATATAATACGCTATAAATGGTCGATTCATGCTAAGAAAATGATCTATTACGTAAGAACAGGATTTTGCGTATTTGACATACGGTACTATAGCTTACAGTACAGTCATTGTAGAAATATAGCGCGTGTAGGTTTATCCTACACGCGCAAAGTCAACTGAAATATCCTGTGTAACTATCAGAACATCGTAAAATAGTTATCGCATCAAAAAAAAGTTTAGCTACGCCGTAGCAGCGCCTACGCGCATCGTAGCACCCGCATAGGCTACATGATGGGCATATGACATTCTATTCCACCTCCGCAGTTGCAGATTGATCATTATAATTTTACTGTAGCATTATGTAAAAAGCAGATTTTAAAGCAATACCTATTTCTGAACTATGTACCAGCAACTGACACGAAAGTAGTCTTTATTAAACGCTTCAACTTTGTTATAAAATAATTTCAAAGACGTTAATTATAAAACGATTATCTCACAATGAGTTTACATTTTAAGAAGAATTTAAAGTCGGGTAATAACTTTCCAAAGATATTTAGTTGGTGTTGAAACTAAGTATACAATTTTAGCTATTTTAAGTTGGTAATATATTTTAAATTACCTAAGTAATTGGATAAAATTCTGAAGTGAGCGAAGGTCCAATAATTCGGAGCACGGTACTCTCGAGACGTAATGAACTGGGTCTCTTTTCTGTACTGGTAAAATATGGTTCAGTATAGTTAATGGACGCTTCTCTGTGCTAGCGTTAGTGATATACAAAAAAAAAAAAACTCATGTTGTGATGCGATACTGGAAGTCATGAAAATTTTATTACTCTTTATTTGGGTAAGTATTTTTAAAGCTTGTTAAATAACACTCCTATAAAATAAATATTAAGAACATGAAACCGGAGTATAATAAAAATAACGATGAAAGCAGTTGAAAATTCAAGTGCGATTAGCAGGGATCGGAATAGGTAGAGTTTTCCTAAACTTCGAGGAGGTAAGTATTTTGTGGATAATAACTCCCTTTGATTTAACAGCTTGATTTCGTCACATAAAATCACCCCGTGATTTTATGCGGAGGTATTATCTACATGTGACTTACCTGTTCGAAGTTTAGGCAAATATACTCTACCTATTCTTATCTCTGGCGATAAGACACGTGTAGAAACTAAAGACAAGAAAATAATTGAGTTTAATTAAATTCGACTCAATAAGTCACCTCACTATAAATTTCCACAGGGACTTTTTGACGGCTGGTAAAACAAGCAACGTATTTTTTTACACAACAAAAATTGAAATGTTTCTCCTTTTAATATTTCCCACATGAAACATTATCAGTATTAAATGTTCCCACTGTTGGGGCTCAGGTCTCGTCTTGGACGTATGAGGGAGCGAGACGTAATCCATCATGTGGGCCCGGTGAGGGTTACGGGATGTCATATGTCTTTGTAATATTGGCTGTAGACACATTTTCTTCACAATTTTTCGATCGTCGTTTTAAATCTATTAATAATGAAATAAATTGTGCTAAGTTAAGTGCGTGCCATTATGCCTGCTTTACTGCTGCCTGGGCGCAAACCCACGACCTTCAGACTCGTAAGTCGGTGCCGCTACAACCAGAGACCCTAGCACGAACGCGCGCGGTGTCAACGTAATGTAAATTCGATGTTGAAATTAAAAAACTCGTTTCGAATTTATTCATATCTATAGATGATACTGATTGTGCTAGTTGCAAACAATTTAACTAAAATGCTAAAGGATCTAATTGTATTTTCGATTCAAAAAGGTCACCGGTGCTCCATCTATCTACCTACCCTTATTTTCGTCAGTGCGCTAAACATCCCCGTTTCTCATCCGAACAGATACAAAGAATACAAACACCTTTGCTTTTCTTTCCTCAGCCCTTGTTTACTTAGGCTGCGTGGTATGTAAGGGCCATTTTATGATTATCATTTAAAAATATCTATTGCGCATGAAAGAGTTGAAATAATCCCTTTTATACGTGGATTGGATGAGAATTTTAGCTGTTTGTCAAAACTTTTAATGATTGGACTGTTATGATGGTAGGTCACGTGTTCAAATTTTACTGAAGCTTTATTTTGGCTATGAAAAGTAACTGAACCACGTGAAGTTATGTAAAACATACAAATCTATTGTCTAACACAGGTACCCTATGTCCTTAGGATAGTTTTACAAATATTCGGGTCGGCTTGATTCAGAACAGTTCAGCGGCGGTGGTACAAGTTGCCGCGTCAGTGCCGGAAGCAAGTGCTCGCGCTAGTGCTGGAAGCCAGAGGTCAGGCCAGTTCTGGATGCCAGTGCAACGCCCGTGCTGGCAAGCCTACTCTCGAAGCATAGATACCAATAAGCAAGGCTTCTGGTAAGGGCAGCATTCCGTACGTTAGAAAGATATCGACAACAGATGACATATGATTTTGATGGGTAATAAAACAATTTTCCTTTTTTCACGTTATCCTATCCCGAGAATTATTACAAACTAGCTGTACCCAGCATGCGTTGCAATGCACTTTTTACTACCCACCTACCCTACCTACCTACCTACCCTACCTACCTACCTACCCTACCTACCTACCTACCCTACCCTACCTACCCTACCTACCTACCCTACCCTACCTACCCTACCTACCCTACCTACCCTACCTACCCTACCTACCCTACCTACCCTACCTACCCTACCTACCCTACCTACCCTACCTACCCTACCTACCCTACCTACCCTACCTACCCTACCTACCCTACCTACCCTACCTACCCTACCTACCCTACCTACCCTACCTACCCTACCTACCCTACCTACCCTACCTACCCTACCTACCCTACCTACCCTACCTACCCTACCTACCCTACCTACCCTACCTACCCTACCTACCCTACCTACCCTACCTACCCTACCTACCCTACCTACCCTACCTACCCTACCTACCCTACCTACCCTACCTACCCTACCTACCCTACCTACCCTACCTACCCTACCTACCCTACCTACCCTACCTACCCTACCTACCCTACCTACCCTACCTACCCTACCTACCCTACCTACCCTACCTACCCTACCTACCCTACCTACCCTACCTACCCTACCTACCCTACCTACCCTACCTACCCTACCTACCCTACCTACCCTACCTACCCTACCTACCCTACCTACCCTACCTACCCTACCTACCCTACCTACCCTACCTACCCTACCTACCCTACCTACCCTACCTACCCTACCTACCCTACCTACCCTACCTACCCTACCTACCCTACCTACCCTACCTACCCTACCTACCCTACCTACCCTACCTACCCTACCTACCCTACCTACCCTACCTACCCTACCTACCCTACCTACCCTACCTACCCTACCTACCCTACCTACCCTACCTACCCTACCTACCCTACCTACCCTACCTACCCTACCTACCCTACCTACCCTACCTACCCTACCTACCCTACCTACCCTACCTACCCTACCTACCCTACCTACCCTACCTACCCTACCTACCCTACCTACCCTACCTACCCTACCTACCCTACCTACCCTACCTACCCTACCTACCCTACCTACCCTACCTACCCTACCTACCCTACCTACCCTACCTACCCTACCTACCCTACCTACCCTACCTACCCTACCTACCCTACCTACCCTACCTACCCTACCTACCCTACCTACCCTACCTACCCTACCTACCCTACCTACCCTACCTACCCTACCTACCCTACCTACCCTACCTACCCTACCTACCCTACCTACCCTACCTACCCTACCTACCCTACCTACCCTACCTACCTACCCTACCTACCCTACCTACCTACCCTACCTACCCTACCTACCCTACCCTACCTACCCTACCCTACTCACCTACCTACCTACCTACCTACCCTACCGTATCCTATGTCCTTCTCCTGGCTCTAAACTACCTCCCTGCCAATTTTCAGCTAAATCGGTTCAGCCGTTCTTGAGTTATAAGTGAAGTAACTAACACGACTTTCTTTTATATATATAGATGAAAGTTTTCCAACAATCGATAGTCATTTGTCGAATAACTTAACACTAGGTACTCAAGCTCAACCGGTCAGCATGCTATGTAGTTCTAATGGGCCCCTATATCTAGGGCAGGCTTAAATGTTAGAATTCTGAATCTATTGGGATTCTAAATTTAGCACGCATATGATTTAAATTTTCCAGACCTCATACTTTGATTTCCTATACCAATTTATGGATTGAAATCCATTTCCAGACTTCTGTCTCTATGGTTAAATATTTTTTACCTGTCAGCTTACATGTCAAAGTTGTCAAACTTTTTGCGCCAAGAAAAGACAGACAAGAAAAGAAAGAAAACTTTTGTTGTCTGTGAACGCTCTCTCGTCTGTCTGTGATCTGTGAAGCTTTGTATTTTAGTTTGACCGGGCGCTGAAATTAAAACTTTTGTGAAGTCCTTCATAAGTTTTATGTCCAAACTTTGAACCAAAAATATCAAGATGGGAGACGATCTGCTTCCAGACAGTGCAAATACTCAAACTCAGACACAAAATTCTCAAATTGACTGGAGTCAGCATAACACTCCATCTTACATTCCTACAATATGGGGAAGATTGTATTCTACAAAAGTTGCTGTTGCTGGGAAGCACTGCTGGAATAATGCCCAATACCCTGAATACTATGGTAAGAATATCGCTTTTGTACATAGTGCCATCAATAGTTGAAAAATCCGTCTACCTTCATGTCATATTTCTCAAGCACAAACATTTCCTTCGAATGTTATTTTTGGTATCTAAGAATCAAGGTACCTGAAAAAGCTAAAAATTATAATAAAAAGAGCTTCAGAAATCCTTGGGTGATGAAACTTACTTTTGAGCTCACTTGTGGCAATCTGCTGCGGCACTTAATTTTCTACCTTTTGTTTTGTAGCATCTTTGACCAGTTTTGTAGGTTTTTGTGTTTGGTTTTGAGTTGATGACACCACTTTTTCTCAAAACTAGGATGTTTCAAAAAAAGTGGTGTTTAACAACCCAATCCGCTTTTTACTAGACTTCATCAAGTTATTAATTTTTTTTTTTTAATTTTCACAAGGCATTTGTTTTATACACAGATCTCATACAGCCAGAGTTTACTCTGGGAAGGGCCCTCAACTGCACCTTTGTTGTTAAAAAGGACATGATTAAGGATAATATTATAAAAAATGTCAGCAAACAACACTTTATTATTAAAAGGGACATGTCGTAAGTTTTTCTAACCTTTGAGTATTTTATAAGCATCAACTTTTTAACATGCTTCCTAAAAATGAATGCTTCTTTTCAGTGAGCCTCTATGCCCTGCTATAATAACTGATCTATCATACAATGGGACCTTCATCAACGGGGAAAAGATAGGCAAAGGAAAGTGCCATGTATTAGATGATAATGATGAGATATCAGTCACTCATCCCATTGTTAAAAGTTAGTATCATTAACTTATTTTAAATGAATTTTTGGAACTTTGAATAAATTAAACTTTTTTTTAAAATAAATGTGAAAGCATACTTGTCAAATGAATAGATGGAATAAGAAGTTTTTATTAAAGTGTAACTTTTATTACATCGTCTCAAACTTTTTCGTCTGTGTGTTGCATGTCGCGTGACGCTGACTGTCGGCCGCGGAGTAGGGATAAAGTGAAAGGCGCTCGTCGACGTTGTCGCTATAGTGTGAAAAAATGTTTCACTTTTACCATGGTTTCATAAAACCACACAATCCTTTTTTTGTTTTAAGTTTGTTTTTTTATTTTTGTTTTCAGTTTTTATTTTCAAAGATTTGCTGAAAAATGAGCAGGATCAAGTTCCTAAAGAAATATCAAAGAAGTATTATATCTCAAGGACACTGGGTCAGGGTGCCTGTGGCTTAGTTAAACTTATTTATGACAAAGTACATACTGCTTCATATTTTTTACTTTATAATTCTATTTATTAAGTTTAAGTATCAGATTTGAACAAATTCTTAATTTCAGATCAAATGTACAAAGTATGCCATGAAAATAATTAAAAAGAGCAGAATGACCAATGGACAAATTAACCATTTGAATGACCCAGAGAAGATAATGAATGAGATTACTATTATGAAGTCAGTAAGGCATGTAAGTATACTGCAAACCTGAAAACTTAATTTGTCCTACTGTCCTGCAATCACAGCTTATCTGGTTCTTCCATTTATATTCTTTTGGTTGTAGTCACTGTTGTTGAAAAAGTATACCACTTTACACGTCTTCTTGTACTTTTCTTAATACTCAATGACTTCCCAAATTTTAGCCTTGCATAATCGCAACTGAAGAAGTGTTTGACTCTCGCGAAGCTGTCTATATTGTCCTAGAACTAATGCAAGGAGGAGAACTATTTGACAGGATAACTAAACAGGGACACTTGTCTGAACAGTTTACTCGATTCCTATTCAGACAAATGGTACTAGCTGTGAAGTATCTCCACTCTCAAGGCATCACTCACAGAGACCTAAAAGTTAGTAAATTATTCTATTCACATTTCGTTTATAATTTTTTATTCTGTTTATTCATTTATACACACATTTTTTGTATTTATACATATTTCTTAAAAGACATATTTTTTTTTTAAAAACACAGGCAGGCATAATGACTGCCGACAGAAGTGAAAACTCCAAACAATGGAACTACGCGTAGCTAGTCTTGCGCAATACGTCACGAGCATGTTGAGGTCAACGGTTACGCGAACCCATAGGTTTTTCCCCTACCAAAAATCCCTCAATGCGGTTAGAGAAATTTACACTCCTCACAATGCGGGCCTTATCGAGGAGTACTGCCTTCCGAATCAGGCCCTTGATCCAAGCCAAACAATTACTTTTTATTTTTATTTCCCATACGTAAATTACAAAATGTTCAATTTCCAGCCTGAGAATGTGCTACTTGAGAGTCAGGAAGACGACACTCTAGTCAAAATAACTGACTTTGGATTGAGTAAATTTGTTGGAGAAGACAGTTTCATGAAGACCATGTGTGGCACCCCACTGTACTTAGCACCTGAGGTGTTGAGAGCAAATGGACAGAGGAGCTATGGCCCTGAAGTTGATGTATGGAGCCTGGGAGTAATTTTCTTTGTGTGGTAAGAATATCTAATTAATCTTTATTAAACCTCTCTCTTTTAGGTATTAACAAGTTTTTGATTGTAATCATAATGAAAGAATTGATTAACTTATTCCTTTGCAGTCTGGTTGGGTACCTGCCGTTTTCGGCAGATTACAAAGACATGACGCTCAAAGATCAGATCCTGACTGGGAGGTACAGGTACTCGCAGTCACACTGGCAAGGCATCAGTTTGCAGGGCAAACTGCTGATGAAGAGAATGCTTACGGTACAAGTTGGCAGGAGGATCACTCTCAATCAAATTCTGAACCACAGCTGGATGCAGGCAAGTGCTGTTTTTCCACTGGCTGCTTCTAAATATCATCCACATGACTCCTAAGTTGATTTTTGTTTTACAGGACAATGATGTAATCATTAGAGTAGAAAAGTTACTTTCCCAAAAACAAGTCATGTCAGGCATGACGCAATTGACAGTTTCGTCTTCTTGTGAAGATGATGAGAATGGCAATGCAGACACAGTTACTGTGATAAGGTTGGTCGCTACTGGAAAACGGGCTCTGAGCGATAGCTACACCTCATGTGAGCCTATTCCTAAGAAACTAAGAGTCGGAATGTCCATTGAAAAACATAATGATACTACTTCCACAAACAGCTACTGCTCTGATGATTAGATTTAATTAAAATCTTTGACAATTTATTAAATGACTGGTTCTAATAATTCTATTGTCATGTTTTATACAATTATGATACACAATTTGTGACTGCACATTCCAGTGAGCGATTTTGGATGTATGATTAATTAATGACGGGTATTTTCTGTGTTTAGAATACCATTTTATTTTCATTGTTATTTTTAATAATTAATATTCTAATTTTGTTCAGTAAGGACATGTGATATTTTTTAATGTTTCTCAATTTTAATAAGTCCAGGCAGTTTTGTTAAGAGATACTTAATTTGTAACATTAGAACTGCATACTTTAATTATTAGGGACAAATAAAGTGTGTGATGTGTCAACATATTTTATACATATGTGATGTGCACAGATTGTGAAAGCTTGTTTTTTAATTGTAATTAATGCATAGTTAAATGATTGCATTATTGTTATCAAGTGCCATATTATTTTTATGCCTTGCATTCAAATCAGTCTTAAGATATTTTTTGCTTTTTATCTTCATATGCATAACCAATGGCAAACAAGCAGTACCAAGTAAATTACTTGTACTGAAGTAATTGAAACTCAATGACTAAATACAGGCTGATTCCTAATAGTCATAAGATAATGTATGAATAACTATATTAACAACTAAGAAGACTTGTAAACTTAAGAACTCGCATCCGCCTCGGATACCACCGATTTAGTTTTACATCATGTTAGTCTGGATTTAGATATTGTTGATTGTTCAAATGGTAATTGGTTTTATTGTCAATAAAACAAATGTTATCAAAAATAAATTATATTTTTATTTCAATTCCGTGAGATGCTATATACACGGTTATGTACAAACAAGATTTAATGTAATTATTATATTATTTGAAAAAAATTTAGACAAAAATTAAATTTATTCAGTCTTCTATGATATTCAATACAGTTTAACTTTGTCTTACTACAAAGCGATGCTTGGAACAATAATAAAACTATTACCTTAAATTATAATCATATAAGATCATTAATCTATTAACATACATCTTATTCAGAATCAGTTGACCACTTGAATAAACGCTCACAACGTGACACTAAGTCGCGTCTTGACCATTTATAAAGTGCCAGGCTAGCAAGCAACTTCTTGCGACCATCGTCAAAGATACCAAACACAAACCATAGAGACAATTAAAAGGACAGAGTTAACAAATAAGCCGTCAATTTATCAGTTGGAATAACTTCAACATCTATTGTTACATTATACCTTAAAATATAAAGAAACTTCACCCATTAGGAACTTGATACGACAAAGATTGTTAAACTGCATGAATATTTTCATACTAGAACACTGTTCGAACTAATAACTACAGATTTTAATTCACTTTGATAAATCATACATAAATGTGATTTAAATTAACGATTAAATAAATTATTTGTGTTGATTTTATAACAAAACATTTGAGGTAATTAAAAACCCGACACAAAAGATAAATAGACATTACGGATATAATTGATTTTTTGTGTTATTATTTTATTATTTGATCAATTTACCTACTACAAAAACGGCTTGCATTAATTTATTATTTTAACAGGCACATGGCTTCATAATCAAATAGGTAACAGTAGGTCCTGTGATGCCTAGTTTCTAACTATTCACAATCACACAGTCGTATCCCAGTATAACATAACCAACCCTTTTTTAGCAATATGCCTTACGACTCAGTCTTATAAAATAATTGTGTTGCAACAAAATCCCTATAATTAATAAGTCCCCGTTAAGTATCTCGTCCGGAAATGACTTGCGAACTATAGGATAGTTATTGATTAGATTGCTTGCTAAGTTCAAATATACACAGGCGATAGTTAAATAATGAAAGCGAATTCAATTATAGTTATTGAACTAGAACATCGTACTGTCCCAAGTGTTCTTTCACTGTACTCTCACTTTCTTATCACGGAGGTAATTACATCCAATATAAATGTCATCACGTTTTTATTCACCTTCGCTGCCACCAACACCCTCCTGAGCTGCACTGTGCGAAGGCTCCCTGGACTGTGCGTCCGCTTCTGTAAATAAACTCAAATTATTACCAAATCAAATGTTCACACACACTTGTACAACAAATCAGTAAATGCATTTAGCTCAACCCTTTATGGGCTTTGAATTATGTGGCCTACCTAACATCCGCAAATTTATTTTATTTTCCAAATAGCGGCCACGTATTATACCTGTATTAATAAATAGCAGGCATCAATAGAAACAAGTTTTGTATTAGACAAAATCTTCTAAAGTGTCTCTTTCCAAGATATGCCAAAATAAATTGGTGGAAGGCAGGCCACGCTTTAAACAAGAATCTATTCTTTTTCCGTCAATAGTTTGAAGATGACAGACAGAATGAAGTTTTAAATACGCTTAATGCATATATAAATGTTAAAAAAGTTAAATGCATTTAGCGACTTGTGTGGTGCTAAGTGTTGGTAGTGCGCCCCGCCATTGTTACCAAAGCCATAGTTATGCAGATGCACAGTGCATAGCAAGCAAGCTTTTTAATTGCGTTGGGGGACTCACCTACCACGCTACTACATTAATTTTACCGAAGATACTGAAACAATATGAACAGTTTTGGTGATATGTTGTAGTTGACTAACTGTTGTTACATATTATTATGAATCTAACAATTCATGTTCTAGTTCTGAGAAAAATTTGGTAAAATTAAGCCAGGTAAAATCAGGCCTTCGGGCAGGGGCAGACTTTCAGTTTTCAAAAAGGGCTAAATACTAACAACAGGCTGTTCCGCAACGTTGGTTTTCGAGATGAAAACCAACGTTGCTGAAAGGGGCCTGAACCAAAACGTTACACAGGCAAAACTTTTCGGAGATATTGTGGCCTTTTGCTATTTTCATCAGATTGTGTCCATATTTTGCTGATTTCAAAACAGATAAAAAAAAGTATTGAACACAGTTTAAAAAAATTGGTTGTCTGTAAAGTCGGTTTACTGACGATAGTTGAACGTGACAACGCTATAGGGACGCGTGCCTCTCACTCGCTCTCATTGTGAGCGCATAACGTGAGCGGAGCGTAACGCAGTTTCTTGAAGTGTCACCCGGCAAACCAATTTATAAGACGTTGTCACGTCAAAATGTTATATAATTAATACTGACCCGCCAGAAAAAATATGCGATGTGGCTAAATAAAAATGTGTCTAATGAAACTGTCAAAGTACGCTGCGGTTCATATTACAGAGTGGTCAGAAACGTGACGAACATAATGTGTTTTTTAAGCGGTTCCCATACAATTTTCAACAAAATATAACTAGACAACTCGCGGAACATACATAGGGTATTTTCGGATACCCTTTGGCATCAGTAAAACATTTTTTTTCTTGGAGCCCCGCTTCTGACCGCCCAGTATATTTGCGACTGGCAATAATGAAGCAAAAGCTAAGTGGGTACCTTAGAAAAAAAAACTGGATAAGAGAAACCTTACAAAATTAAGTGGATACCTAAATAGCTATTTATTTATCTACTCACCGGCAATGGCTCGCTCGACTTTTAGTTTGTCTCTGACAATGTATATCGCAGTTAACAAAAAGAATACGCCACCAATGACTTCTACAAAACACGTCAAGAACAGGGCGTATTGTAACGACTTGAACTGTATATAGTTGGTAACGTCTTCCTTATGCTGTCCTGCAGGTGATAAACTTATTTTTAAAGCTTCTGATATCTGTAACAAAAAAGACAAATGTAAACGAAAAGTAGTCACAAAAAGAAAAACCATCGAATGACCACAGACGCCTACTCAGTTAGCGATAGCAATTCAATTTTGAAAGATTCTATTGCTATCACTATTTTGTGTGCAACATTTAGAGAATTTGCTACTTGACAATGGACATCTCAAATCATGCTTAGGTTTATTATGTGTTTGAACTACTTACCACTCCGATTAAATAGGGACTTCCAGCGTCGCCAAACATGTGTGATATCAAAATTTGGAAAGCTTCTGCTGTAGACCGTCTCGGTGGAACCACCACATACTGAAATATAATAACATTGTTAGCAGCTATAAATTAAACACTTATGTTTTGTATGCAACAACACAACACTACATTAAACTACATACTTTTATTGTTTTTACAATTACCAGTTCACTAACTACCAGTGTAATTAAAATGCATGCAACTATTCACTCAAAACGCACACGTAGTATGTATGATTCCTTTTTGATCGATTGAAACTTCAATTATGTACGTTAAAATACTGTTATTATTTTATGAAAAATTACCAATGACTCAAAAAGAACAAAATAATCAAATAAGCACTCTTATTGATATAAGCGCCATCTGTATTGTTTTTCAATTATTACTCGTGTTCGAGTGCACAGGATGAAATCAAAGGCACTAACTAGCGCAAGCTAAAACTAACAGATGGCGCTGTTACACACACACATTGAAATCGGTCCACCGGCTTGATATTCTAAAAATATTCCAATGAGACCACAAGTTCCAGAAATAGTTGATCACAACTTGGCAATGGTGAGCCGTCAATATGTGCTAATGAGTGACTGGTTTTAAATAATATAAGCATCATATATACAAAGCAAAAATATATAAATAATTTAGAATGATGCTAACACAAACCATGCTAAATTTTGCATGCACCAAAATACTTAAACAAAAATAACCAACAAAACCATACGAGCATTAAGAAACTTGCTAGCAACACAACACAAATAAAATAAAACCACCTCAATAGGCTGCCCCCGGAATGCGATCGGTTCCGTTAGCGCAAACAAGCAGAACCGACGGCAAGCCAGAGGCGTCCCTGCGGTCGGAGTCTCTTACCAGCAACATATCGGCTATTATTGCCCAGTTGAGATTCAGAGCGATTTGGCCTATAAATATGAGGGCGTACGGCGTGTAGAAGTAGCCCTCAATGAGGATGATCCCGAGCGTGAAGGCAGGTGCGGAGACGAGCAGGCCGGCGCCGCAGATGACGGGGTGCGCGCGCGGCCAGCGCTTGATGAGCTTCGTGCCCAGCCACACGCCCAGCGGCACGCCGAGCAAGCCCGCCGTCATCGTGATGATGCCGAACGTTAGCGATACCCTTCGTGCAAAGTATCGGACCAGTCATCACATGTACTCTCATACGGTATATCGCATCTCCAAATCTCATGTTACCGAGACGACTAGTTTGCCGATTGAGTCACGAGCATATTTTGATGCATGTGAACAAAATCATGCAAGATGGATATTTTTAATTCATTATGTATTGCCGATATTATGGCACATTCATATGCATGCTAAATGTATTGGTTAGATATACATATAAATAACTTATATCTTTAACTCAATACAGTATGATATTCGATGGTGTTACATGCATTTATGTGTATTAAATAAAATATTTCGAAAAACCATGTGTAAACTGACATGACTGAAGCTTGCAATAATTATGTTTTATCGAAGCGGCATTCTCTACAATTAGCATTATGATGAGATGATTGTATCGCATCGTGAATTCCCATACAACATGATTACGTTACGAATACAATGAAGTGTTTCGAAACCGCGTCATCTCATTGGAATATTTTCTCCAGAATCAGTTCGAGCCGGTGATCGATTTCTGCTTTAAATAGCTTGCATTGGTCCTCGAGCATGCAAGCCTGGTCCCGGGAATGTGTCCGCTCTGCGTCATGTTTATAATTATTAACTCTCAATGAAGAAGAAACTCTCTCAAGATAAAAATGAATAGTTTTTGGAGGTGACACATCTCGGGCCCGATAAAGACAGAAAGCGCTCACCAGAATGATATCGGCGACGATCGACCAGGTAAGGTTAAGGGTGGTCATGCCGACGAATATGAGGCAGTAGGCGAAGCCGACGTTGAGGTCCACGGTGACGAGCGCGAAGTAGATGATGGGAGCAGAGCCGAGCAGCGCGAACCCGCAGATGAGCGGGTCGCAGTCGGGCACGCGCGCGCGCAGGCGCTGTGCCAGCCACGCGCCCGCCGGCACGCCCAGCGCGCCCGCCGCCATGCCCACCAGCCCGAACTTGTACGACACGCTGCGTGCGCGAGTACGTTACTCTCGTATCACTAACATTTGCCTCATCATTCATCTAGATAATTTCAGCCGATAGCGTCCACTGCTGGACATAGGCCTCTCCCAAGTGTCGCCACATTGACCGTTCCCGTGCGACTCGCATCCAGCGGAGCCCCGCAACATTCAACATTTGCCTCGATTTCTCACAACGATGTTTGAGGTGCAGCTGAATACCAATATTTTACTGCGACTGCCTATCTGAACTGACCTCTCCCAGTTACTGGGTAATATACGATCACTATTATTATTGTTCTCCCATTTTCCTAATAAATTCCAGCTGGTGCAACACATCTTCATCCATACGTCTATAATATCACCCAGTCACTCTCGTATACTTTCTAGCTAATAGACTGCAATCTATTGCTAAACCCTAAGGTGACCACTTCCGTCGAGGTATTTCTAGTTAGGAAAAAAACTTCAAATCCAAACTTGACTGTTAGCACGCAGTAAGGTTCTGATCGACCTTCACGTATGAAGTTATGACTCCTTGCTACATATACAAATCAATGTCATACCAAAACTTTATTTTTGCAGCGGGAATCGAATACCGCTAAGCCTTGGCTGACGGGATGTTAGTAACGAAATGCGCTTCTAAATTCGTTTCAGGCTCGGCTGCCTATATTTTCATGGAAACCTTTTGTTTGTGACTCACCTGCCAATAGTAATATCAGCGCCGGATTGCATGCTGAGGCCCAGGAATATGAACTGAGGTCCCCACCACGCCAGAGAGCCTGTCACGAACGCTACGCATGTGAACGCGAGCGACGACAGCATGAATGATGGACTGAAACACGATATAGTAACGTGAACTTATAGATTTTATTTTTTAAGTTAGAAGTAATGTGTCGATTATACTTATTTAGTTTATTTAACCATTACATAACGCTAGTTTCTTAATACCCCATAATTATATGGGTAACAAAAAAAAATTGTGTCACATTATAAAAATTATTTCACACAAGGATAAAGTTGCAGTCGCGAGATAAGTATCAACCCATATTTCCTAGATTGCATCGGTTACTACTACGCGTAAAGCTAAGTTATACTTACTTCTTAATAAGTGCGCGAATGTCCTGTTTGTATGTGGAGGGCTTCATAGTACTGGCCTCAGCGTGGCCTCGGGGCGGGTCCTCCATGACCCAGTATATGAGAATTACAGCCGCGACGCCGAGGAACGGCGTGATGCGCAGACCCCACCGCCAGTCACCTGCCGCGGCGCCCGCTAGTGAACCCACTATATAGCCCAGACCACTGAAATTGTGAAAAATAATAATAAGTTTCTATAATCTGTTTCTATAATTGAAGGATTAGGCAGAAGTTCATATGCCCATACACACTCATAATTCATCGGTTATGGTAAAGTGCCAAGTAATAGAGGGGAGCTTCTTGTCACAAATCGGCACAAGTCCTGACTCGGGGCTACTATTTAAAAAATTCTGCTGGAAAAATCCAGGAATTTGCCCTACCTGAGCATCAAATCCAGAACCTCATGCTCAGCTGTAGCTCTTACAGCCACTGAATCAAAGAGAAATTTGATTACATTAAGTATGGGTTCCCCCGAGGTGCTCACCATAAAAGAGACAGATACATAGAAATATACAAATATGCTGTAAAGCATTTTATTTATTTGTCAACATGTAAGTGTACTTTGATATTTATTATAAGGAATGTGCTAAGTTAACAAGTAAGGAATTCGATACTTTAAAGTAATTTCATCTTGCAGATTAAGCAGTTTACTAACCTACTCAGCTATTCTATGACTAGGTACCTTTCCAGGCAATTCCAGGTAATATAATTTACATGATCGCATTTCACAAATGCAAAGCCAGTATGAAGGGACTGTTCAAAAAGAAAAGGTTATGCTTTTGACATTAGCCTATGTAGAAGTAGGCTCCAGTAATCATCATCATCATCATTAGCCTATAATGTTCCCACTGCTGGGACACAGGCCTCCTCTCCTATGAGAGGGAGTGGGCTGTAATCCACCACGCGGGCCCAGTGCGGGTTGGTAGATGTCACATGTCTTCGAATTTTTGGTTCTAGGACATGCCGGTTTCCTCACGATGTTTTCCTTCACCGTTTTTGAGAGCAGCGGTGATGAAATAAATTACACAAAGTAATGCGCCTGCCTGGGTTCGAACCCCCGGCTTACTGCTCGTAAGTAAGGGCAGCCACCACTGGGCCACCGCCGCTCTCCCACCGCCGCGCCGCTCGCAAATTATCCAGTAATTATATAAGTTAAATAGGTATGCTCGCAAAGTTGAAGCCCATCGTAAAAGGTGCGAAATTAAAATAACACCATCAAGCACCGATGTTGAATTACTTGAGAATTAGTCTAATTGGATCACTCTGGCTTGTAGGTAATCTAATTTTAACACGTATGGACTAAAGTTAATTTTAATGTCCAAGGTCAGCTTATTCATGCCTGTTAAAGAATCAATAACATTACAAACCACAATTTTGTATTGAGT
The DNA here is from genome assembly GCA_963082945.1 of Cerastis leucographa. NCBI lineage: Eukaryota > Metazoa > Arthropoda > Insecta > Lepidoptera > Noctuidae > Cerastis > Cerastis leucographa. Next base: position 10,499,800 of record OY720361.1, read on the forward strand.
ACGTGAGAACTTGTAATTTAAAGACTTCTTCATAATAACAGAGTTACGCATCCTACCACTTTCCCTTTAGGAGGAATTTGTAAAGTTTGCAATACAAATGCACTTAACGATTGTTTGTTTACCACGACCATACGTCTTGTGTGACACTATGTGCCGGGAAATGAAACCTATTAACTCAACAGCGCCTGGGTCAATTGCGAATATATAAATAAGTGGACACTATTACAAACACACGTGTTTTCCCATGCCCTATTAACAACAAGTTTGCGTGCACGCCGAAGCTTTCGTAATCGCGGGCCGACTGAGGTCTAAACACAAAAGGAATACATAATAGCTGAAGGATCATCTTTATTTGTCTTCTGTATCAGTTAATGGCAATCATTAACTGGAAATCTAATACAACTTCGACAGTAATAATGCTCCCCCATTCTTTTCAGCAGCAGACTTTTTCGAGTTTTTTTCGTTCAGAAAAGGACCTTAATATGAATAAATCCTTGGCTGCTTATAGATAATCATAACTTTACATTACCTGCCAACTGGTATAGCGAAGTAGAAGATAGCCAGCATTTTTGATCGTATATTGCCAACGAAAAGGTCGCTGATGATTGTGGGTGCTATCGTCGAGTACGACGCCTCGCCGATACCCACCATCCCGCGGAAGATGGTGAACAGAGCGAAGTCCTAAAAAAAGAAGAAACTAAGGTTACAGTCCTTGTCAATAAAAATAATATCTAAGGACGTTCAAGGTTGTACCTACTAGATGAGTAATAACATAGACGAGGCTCAGATCAGAAATCCGTCGGTGTCGGGTAAAAACAGATAGATGATGAAATTTTGGAGCCGGTTAGTCATCAAACTAAACACTTCGTCACGCTGATAGATCATTAACGTCATATAGAAATCGCTGAATGAAATACACAACTTACGCGAGCGAAGGAGCCCAGTAACGTGGTCATACACCAAAGACCCACTCCGAAGGCCATGATTGTTCGTCTCGAGTACCTGTCTCCAAAGTATCCGAATACAGGCGCGAAGATCATGTACGCGACCACGAACACAGTTTGAAGTAACCCTGCCAGGTCATCGCCGATTTTGAACTCATCTTTGACATCGCCCAGCACACCTAAAATTAGATAAAGACCATCATTATTCCCATATCGCTTGTTATTGTTTATCTCTGTTTTAATTATAGTTTTCGTTTTGTTTAGTCTCGTCAAAGGGGCGTTTATTTTATGCATGGCAGATACGGTCATACGCGTATTACCTGCCATTGTATGACACTTGACTTGAGCCCGGAGACCTAGATGTTTCGTTTCACAGATTCTAATCTGGGATAATAATATAAAATGTTGTGGCTTTAGTCAACACTAAACAGATAATATTATGAATTAGCTGAGTCAAAGGACTGTAAATAATCACACGTTTGAGGCCATACCACTGATTTACTATAATAATTAATGTCATAGTTCAAACATTAATAAAGCCATACATAAATTAATGCAGAGCTATTTTGTTAGCACGCGGCTTTCCGTTGTTTTTTAAACATTATGGAGAATGATGGCTAAGGATGTGGGTGTCTGCTTGAGTCACCAAAGCGTTTCCTACATGGAAAAGAAAATAACTAACATGCGAAAGATACTACGGATTTCATAGTTTTACAATTCCTATAGTTGCCAGATTCTCTGAATCTAACGTTATTTATCTGCCAAGAAATTGGGCTCGGTTAAAAACTTGTAAGCCAAAATATTTTTAGCGGCCTTGAAAAGGTGAGTGGCCTCACATTCGCAACCAGACGATGCAAGAACATAATTTGTGGCGAAGCGATGTTCTTGTTCAACCATGAGATAACTGCCGCAAGTGTGTACGTGACAAATCTAAGAGCTCAGGGAAATATTGATATAGAACTCGACGGGAAGGTGCGGTTTGCTTTGCCCCGCTTGCAAAATACGCTTGGCAGTTAGCACTGCCCGATAAACTAAACAAACAGACAAACATGAGGAATCTTTGGGTCAACGGATACGATAAAAGAACTGCCCATCACCGTAGGTCTACGTCCAAGACAAGAAACGTTTTGGTAATCGATTAAATTAACATGAAGCACCCAAGTTGATTCAATTACCATAAAATACCACGAGTCACGAAGTCTCACGTGAAGGAAATATGTAAACTGTTTTTCTAGTTACAAAATTGACTCTTAAATTGTTTTAGATTATGCATTTGAATGACCATTATAGACATTATTTCCATGCTATTTGTTTTTCTAGGTATTTTCTTATTAATTTTTTCTTATAGTTTAAATGTCATTATCTTATAAGAAAACAAGTATCCCTATATTCACTGAAGGCATTCATTACTATTTTATAAATAAATAAAAAAGGGAAATAATAGAAAAAACTGTCACAGGCCTATAATACTTTTTTTATCTTATTTTTCTATAACACAAAAATGTTATTATTATGAGTCGAATCTCCAGACTTTCCTGTAATAAAAACCCGTATCATTTTGACACCTCTATAAATCATTTCTTTTATTACAGAGTCCCTATTATTTGCCCCGTCGTTGTTTGTCGAAGCCCCTAGCTTTTATTCGGTCCACGTTCGAGTGCTTTTATTTTCTATACGTTTTGGTTTTATTTTGTAGTGCGGAGTGAATGTTCCGCTGTAACAGTTTACGTAGGTAAAGGTGGAACAATCAAGGTGAACAAAACTTATGTACGTCACAGCAGAACACGTTACTTAACCAACAAGTACAACATTAATGTTATCTGAATCTCCTTTTCATTTTACATACTTGAAACAAGATATTTTTCAATTCCAGCATTCGTTAGTATAATAATAAGTGTACTAACTACTCAAAATTAATTTATATAAAAATATTTTAATTATTAACAATATTAGATACTTAGCCCTTTACTAATAATATCAATAAAAGCTATAGAATCTAAAATAACGTTCAGAGTTAACGAGTTATTTTCCTTTTCCTCCTGAAAAAGTGGGTAAAAACAACATAATTGGATGGTGGTCTCATGGTGGGCTGATGTGACGTCTGCATGGACTGGAGTGGCGTGATATAAGGTCGCTGTGTATGACGCAAAACCACGGTCAGTTCACGGTCACACAAATTACTTACATGAGCAACGGCTAATTAATCAGATCCAAACTCCACACAGGCGAGCATTTTATGTATAAGGAAATAGTATATAGTACAATCTGGAAAACTAATTACGTAACTTGGGAATTTACACTTTAATAACATTGTAAAGGATAACTTAAACAATTGTTGCTTTAAGCCGTTGTGGAATTTATCATAGGTGTGGGTTTCTTGTACAACATGATAGTAGACATCGTGCAGACGTTTAATATTGCGGTTAAAAAGGAGAAAGTTTGACTGACTAAATACAGTATTGATCCGTCAGATTTATTGCCAAAAATTGGCACTAGACTAGACTTGCGTACAGAAAGGAAAGTGGAAAACTTCAACGTTTTATGTTGACGCTACAAGTGTCTGTAAGTTAAGAAAAAAAAAATGGACTAAGTATATCAGCAACTACGCTTACATTAGAACTAGGATTTTACTGATGGACTCCTAGCATTTGGGATATTCTTTATACAATGTGAAATTAAATTAACTGGTAAAACTCCACAGACAATCCGACAAAACTAAAATATATATTTTTGAAACTCATAATTTGATATTTCTGTACACTACACAGATGTTTCCACTTGATCTATGTTTGATGACGTGTACAAATAAATTGTACTTAACAAATTTTTACAGTTTTATTAAAATGTTGTAACTATGTGGACATTATGAGGTGTTCAACCTTTTATTAAGTTACAAACTATGCTCATACCTCCAATGGCGTCACACAGTGGAACGAATGTATGGGAGCGGTTGGACGTAGACATGTCCGAAAAAAAAGAGTAAAATTATGCCAAACTAATGATGCCATCTTATTCGATTACTTAATGCCTTCATAAATTGTGGTGATGAATTTCTTCATAACTCCCATATTTCGGGAGTAATTTGAGAAAATGTGAAATTTTACTATGAAAATGAGTGTATCGAGCTCTCTCCCTCCTGATTCCGGGCTTGTTTCAAGTAGCGGTCTCTAATATCATAATGCTATTACTAAGAGCTATATTTAATACTAAGACACATAGTGCGCCAAATGTGCACTTTCTGGGATAAAAGGAAATGAAAATTTAAAAAAAAAAAACGTTTTTTCCCCATTTGTATTTACTTTAAACCGCAGACAGACTTATTAAGAGGTCTATAAATATATTATATATATACAGAAATATATATTAACAAAAATATTCACAAGAACTGATGAGAGTATGACTTTTAAGTAAGTTGATAATAAATTACCTAGTTTCATTAAAAGTACAATAAATAATTAAGATGTAAGCTCTAATTTACTAAGTTACACATTTTAAAACAATAACATCATTTAATTATCTTCGTCATCATCATCATCATCAATTAATTCAAATTCAGAATCGATGTCCGCTAAATCATTTATGTTAACAAATTCGATATCACTTTTCTCAGAATCCGTAAGCTCATAAAATTCCTTAAAAGAAGATTTTTTTACAAACTTATTTCCTTTTGGACGGATACTTGTAACAAGTGGATCAGAAGACAGTAAAAGATTGTGCATAATATCTTCATTGCATGAGATACTGCTATGCTTTCGAGAATGCCCCTCTCTATATTTTCTAAAATCTTTATTTCTAGCCTCAGATGCCTCTTCGGATAGAAAACCAATGGGCACAATTGACATGTTCTGAACTATGTCTGGCCCATGCATTAAAATTTTATGAAGTGAAGAAGGCATATAATACCATGGGTATAACTCCACGTAAAGCTTAGCAGTATCAAAGCAGAACTCTCGGAATTTAGTTACGTTGATCTTCTCTCCTGATGAAATACACTGCAAGATCACACAGATTTTTCTTAAAAGCATAGCATCTATTCCGGTCAGTTCAGCAGATTTAGTGTAGTTTTCAAAAAATCTCCTTGCCGAGTTGCCATTGTTGGTGGATCCACTGCCTTGTTTCACAACATCGAGAAGTAAGCCCGTTTCTCTTCTTACAGCCTCTTGAACTCTTTTCTTCCTGTCATCAACTTGCCTTTTTGCTATATCACCCCTTACTTGCCATGATTTTATGTCTAATTTGTAGGAAATGTGTAATAAGCATTCCATTGAGCGAATCCAAGCGTGAAGGGTGCTTAAGCTATATTTATACATGTCCTCGTTTGCGTGTTTATCTTTGATTAACTCTAAATTATTCATTTCTTTAGGACAAGCCTTGCATATGTCACACACTGAAGCTGCTGTATTGGATATAATGGAATTAATTTTACCATCAATCATTGTCAACAGCAGTTGGTGTTTGACACTAATTCCATCAGTGATGGTGGATGGAGTTAAGGCTTCAATCTCTGCTTCGATTTCAGCCATCTCTCTCTGCACATTTTCTTTGGTTTCCTTTATAAACTTAAACAATATTGGCCGGCAAAATGAAGTGGAAGATGGTCGCTCGTTTTCCCAAATTGTTACACCTTTTGAGACGAGCCGCAGTGGTACAAGACTAATCATAAAATTACTAGCAAGATCGATTTGCTCATCTTCACTCGTCCTTTGATGATAAATGCTTTGGCTAGATGATCCGTCAAAACCCCATTTGCTGGTCAATACGAGCTGTTGATTGGGATCAACAGGGGTTTCTAACGACCTAATAAGTCTTCTTGAGGTTAAATCCATCAAGGCTTGTAATTTGATTTTTGCAGAGCTCTCTGTAACTGTGAGATCTTCTTTGGCCGGATAGCACTTAATTTTTTCTTTAACCAACATGTAGTAACTCGGGTATTGAAGAGCTCCTTCTTGAGTGTTGAAATCCCGAAGAGTGTTATAGCGCCATTTCGATAAGTTCATCGATACATAAAGAGCCAATGCCTTCAAAGGGGATATTTCCCGTACCTGAATTGATTTACCTTCAATGAAGGCTTTGATTTTTGAGGCCTCTTCTGGATTCTCCGTCAAGTATTTCATAACATAAGCTGTATCGCTTTGTCCTGCCTTTTGAAGCGCCCTTTCGGCCGAAAACATAATTTCAGCGCTGCTACTGCTGCATGAAAGACTATCTTCAGTGCGTCTTCTTTTTTGCCGGTTACTAAGGTCCTCAAAAGATTTACGAGGACTAGGATGTGTACAAGTTGAAGCATTAGATTTAGCAGGAGAAATTATGGGCTCGATGACGTCACTTATATTTTCTGTAGAAGGTTCCATATTTTCATTCTGTAATTCCGGCCATTGAATTGCAGCCTGTAGCCAAATCTCATGTTTCTTCCGAAACTTATCTGTGCTTCTTCCAGACTGTGTCCATTTTGCATAAATGCGGTAGCAAAATCGACGACACCAGTCTTTTAAACTTGTTTCAGCACTTTCACATAACTGAACACAACTGTTATCTTTTAAAACACTGAACAAATAGTTAAAGTCGCGTAAATCTTTATGTGCGCGTGCGCATAAAGCAACGTGAATATCAAGATTTGTATTAAAATTTGGAAAATACATTGCGAGATTAGCTTGGATACAACGAGGTGTAAATCAACACTGATTTTAAAGTTACTAATAGTGACCTATTTATATAAAATCCAGGTATCCCAGGTATCCTTTGTTAAATATTGCAAGGTAATTAGTTATTGTGATAATTAGTAAATGATGCATGCTAAATTAGTGTATTAAGAGCCATTTAGTAATTAAATAATAGCAATGTTCTTATCAGTAATCATTAGTGCATCAGTTTTATATGTAAACCTTAAGTCCCTAATTATATATCCTAATTAGCTTATATCTTCTCTAATTGGCTGCTCAGAAATGTTATTGTAATAAGGTAAACCTTTAGAAAAACGGTTTTAATCAACAAAATAAACAAAAAATAAAAAAATTGTGTTATAAAATAAACATCACTCTTTATCCCAGAAAGTGCACATTTGGCGCACTATGTGTCTTAGTATTAAATATAGCTCTTAGTATTAGCATTATGATATTAGAGACCGCTACTTGAAACAAGCCCGGAATCAGGAGGGAGAGAGCTCGATACACTCATTTTCATAGTAAAATTTCACATTTTCTCAAATTACTCCCGAAATATGGGAGTTATGAAGAAATTCATCACCACAAGTTATGAAGGCATTAAGTAATCGAATAAGATGGCATCATTAGTTTGGCATAATTTTACTCTTTTTTTTCGGACATGTCTACGTCCAACCGCTCCCATACATTCGTTCCACTGTGCGTCATGAATAAATGCATACACACGGCTCGTTGCACTGTGAATTGATTTTGATTAATTTATTGTTCGTCCCTCGTTTAAAACATGATATTTCCCCTGTGACTTCTAACCCTTCTAACCAGTGAATATCACCGGACAAATTAATCTCTTCGTTGAAAAAAATTACGTTGGCATAAGCAATGACCTGAAGTAAGAAAACTAACAGGATACTTTGATTAAAAAAATTAAGAAGATATAATTTTAACTACACTCGTTCTTCTGACATGGCCTGGAGTTAAAAATTAAGTAAGACATTCTTCTTAGTTCTATTCTAAATAGAACTAAGAAGAATGTCTAAATTTTGAAACTTGATTTAATAAACTGTGTAGGTCTTGTTTCCTGCAAGTTTATCAATACCCACTGCTTAACAAAATCTAGTTCTGCATTATTTTTTTCCTAGACCGGCTTTTAAGGAAATAACTAATGTTAGTTTTAGAAATCGTTTTGGAATTACCTACCCGTTACCTCTACGTCTAGGATGTTTTCGTAAATAAATACTTACATACCTACTAGTGACTCATGTGTACAATAGGAGTGCTTAATGAACCTAAATATCTAGGGTTATCTTGTTAGGTTTTGTACTTCTGAAGTCGACTTCACAGTAACGCTAATCGCTAAACGTATAAAATCGATAAGAAATGGACGGAGAGTGTAGTTTTATCGAATCGGTGTTATTGTTTGTAGAATGCCTTCATCATCAAGATTAGTGCGGTGACCTTCATAGCTAGTGGGCGTCGCATAGCGTGGCGCGTCGCGCGATCATACGGATACGCTACGTCATCCACGAGTGGCAGCACTAGCGCACGAGCACGCCCGTCGGCGGACACATCAGGGGGTCTACTCTCTAAGCACGAAGTCCGTAGTTTCGGCCGAAGTTACGGTTGTTTCCTACTCCTTATCACTTACGGATATAAGATTCGATACGGGCCCGAACTAAAAATTAATGACAACACAATTGGACAGTTGCCCTTACTCGCGATATGTTTTCAAAATTCATAAATCCAAAAATATTAGGGAGTAGGGTTCCTTTCGAAGTACAAAGCTATTTACGGACGGACCCGTATTTTCGTTGACGGACTTAGAGAGTAGACCCCCAGCTTCGAACATCACGCCACCAATCCGACCAATCAGAAACAAGAGATTCGTGGCGCGAACGCGAACCATTGCACAGCGGCTTGTGACGAACGATGGCAGCGTGCGGTGTTTTCTCGGTCATGACATTATGACGAAACTACACATTTATTTATATCTGCTAAGATATTTTTGCTGACCTACGTAAAAAGCTAGTTACATAACCTTGTTGAAATCAATTACTTACAATATTTACAATGAACTCGCATTACATAACATGGGGTGAAAAAAAGAAAAATAAAATTGTTAAACGCTTTGCCACATCATCGGCAAGGCAACCGACAAATAGGCCTTTGACTCTGTCCGTGACGTGACATGTAATGACATTTTCACGACATCGCTGTAATCGCCATTGGAAGAGATTGAATAACCGGCTTTAATTTCCGTTGACACATTCGATTACCGGAGGTGACAGGTTACACACCCTGGGGGTTCAATAAAATTTACAACCACAAATAGAAAACTCCGTTACCAGTAGGTTAAAAAAAAAAGTTTATTTAGGAATGAATGAGGATATTATATTTAATTGAATAATAGTAGGGTACCTACTGAACCAGTGGGGATAATTATAGCATTTTCCTTTTTATTAGCAATTGCCGCACCACCTCTAAAAGGGATTCTCCCACTACACCGTAACATACGGTTATAGCACCGTAATGGTATGGTGCGGTGGAATGGGCAGTCTCCTTTACAAAGTTGCTATTACTGCCCCATCGTCAAATCCAAGTAATTATTGGCAATTTAAAAATATTACACAGGGTGGTAAATCCACGACTACCACCCTGGTCATATCTTTTAATACTGTCCACAACGTGCCAATAAAGCATTAAATTTAAAAAAAAATCTAGCCCCATTATAAAGCCCAAACATTTGCGCTCTATGCCATATCATTATAATCTGTGATCGCTGATGAATGTTGAAAAAAAAACATGGCATGATAAGGCACATAAAGGAAAGACAATAGTTCAGGAATTCTAGCCAGACAATCATATGATGACTACCTATCTCAGGATGTGAGTACCCCTCTACCCTCTTAGCAGCTAGGCGCCAGGTAGAACTATGTTGTATTTATAGTTGGTTCACGCTTTCAGCGACAGCGCGTCTGCCAAGTGTGTAAATGGAGTACCGACATACCCTGGCGACAAGTGTGTCAATACTCACTTTATTATGTAACTTATGCTATTACAACACTTATCGCTACAACCTAACCGTTATTCGTTATTTGCTTGGTGTATGTTAGCATAGCACACTATGACTTGTCGATAAGATATTTACAAAATACATTCAAATAATAGTTATTAGTAATTTCTTTGAAAACTAATACATAATTTCTTCTTCTAGCTCGACAATAGCTAACTTGCCTGCCTGCTACACGGGTTACATAAGCGTCATTAAACTCGTCAAACATTTGCTTAACATGTAGTCCAGAGTACCTGAAGATAACGCGTTAGTAGAACATAGAATACGCTGACCACTTTGAATAAGTCCTATACGTTATGCATCATCATGCGGCCAATTACAATTTTCCTAATGAAAAACGCTGAAATTGTGAAATCAGTGAACAAATTAGGTTAAGGCCTCGCTGACAATAATGTATTGTTTTCAGTATTTCTTCAGCAGACTACTTACGATGCAAAGTTTGATTGCGCGCACTTAGATTATGTTGTCCAGTTATGTACATTCTACAAGCTGTAGGTACCTATTTTTCTTATACAAGATATGCGATGATGCGACCTAGGATGGAAACCGCTTGTCTAGAAGAAATCGATTCACACAAACTTTGAAGAGATCCAGATTAGAATGATCATGGAACAGAGAACCCGGCGATTGTCATGCTAATAACTCAAACCCCATTTTATAGGCAATAAATTATACATACTAGCACTTCGCCCGCGACTTCGTCCGCGAAAATTGTGATATAATAAAGCCTATGTTACTTGGTAAAGATGTAGCTTACTAATAGTGAATTTTTTTTTAAAATCGGTCCTGTAGTTTTTGAGTTAAACTACGGTTTAACTCAAAAGAGAATCAAACAAATCTTTCCTCTTTATAATATTAGTTTAGATACATTTTCATGATAAGGAATCCTATCGAATAAAAAATATGGTAAAACAGATAACCTGTATGTAAGGTTAGCGACAACAGTCGATTAACAGTGCAGCTTTTACACATTTTCTAAATTGACACAAAATTGTTCGTCAATCTTTTTGTAATGTTAAGTGTTATTTGAAGCTGACTGCATTATTAATAGTGTATGGTGTAAAAAGAATATCTAATGGAATAAACTCTTGATTCTATCAAAAAATACTTCTAAGTTTTGATTGAGTAATTTAAAATACAGATTGCAGGTATACCTATATCGTGATTATGTCGGTACATGGTATTGTGCAACGCGATGCAACAAGTGAACTGTCAATACCAGGAACCCGTGTAACCCAACCTGGACATATCCGCTTTCACAGAACGTCACACGTACAGGGAAAAATTATTAATGAATTAATTAGCGATAACAAAATTAAATTGAAACGCTAATATTAACATATTTTATTGACGTTACAATTTTTAGTTAACAAAGTTAGAAACAGCGTCGACTTTGTCTCTGTCATTTCTGACCTACACTAGAGTCAAGAGTAATACCCATCTAAAATAAAAAATTAAAAAGCCCCCGACACATAACCACTAAAAAACCAATAATAAATTAATCCAATCGTCGTAGCGTCGGGGGTCCGCTTTGTTTTGTGCATGTGCTAAGCGGTCTACATAACGATGGACACTAGCCTAGCCATGCCCATGGTGACAAGTAATAAATTTTCGAAACGACCAGACCTGTGGAAGTTGTTTATATTATATCCCTTCATTAATTAGAAAAGAGGTGATGACCTTCAAACGGCTGAGCAGATTTTCTCGAAACATAGCTAAGAACACTCTCGATTAAAACACCTTTCAAACGAAACTAATTTTACAAAATCGGTTCATCCGTTTAGGAGCTACGACGGCACAGACAGACACAGCTTCACACGTCAAACTTACAACTCGCCTCTTTTGTGGTCGGGGGTTAAAATCGGTTCATCCGTTTAGGAGCTACGATGCCACAGACAGACATACAGATCCACTGATACATACGTCAAACTTATAACGCCCCTCTTTTTTGGTCGGGGGATAAAAAAAAAACAAGAATACATCAACCACATTGAACAGTAAAAAAAAACCGCTCATAACTTTTATTAACGAGTACAAAAATTATGAAAACTGCCGTTTTATTATTATTCCTTCAATTAAGGTTAAAGTCGTATAACCAGCTACACTATTCTCATGAGTTAATTATAAAACCTCATACTTAAGACTCGACTAGACGAGACTGAGTAGGAAATATTGTTTTTAAATTGTCAATTGCCTGGTGCTCAGAAAGAGCATAAAAAAAGTTCAATAACATTAATATAATAATATCGTACTTATCAGTCGCAAAACTCAACTATAAATATAATAAATAAATAATAAAACTTATTAATCGCAAATGAAAATACTGGTATATTTTATTTTTAAGCCGGGGCTTAGGGTCAGTTCACACCGAGAGGCGACGCCACGCGACGATACTTGAATAAACCAGTGATTTCGCGCTGCGCCGCGCGGCGCCGCGAGACGCATCGCAACGTCGCGAGGCGCATCTCAAAATCGTAAGCAACACGACGCCTCGCGGCGCAGCGGAACGTGTCTGCATTCGCCACGTGCTCCCGCCCCGCACCGCATCCTCCCGCAGTCTACCATATCGAGCGGCGTCAAGCGGCGTCGCGCTGCGTCGAGCGGCATCGCGCTGCGTCGAGCGGCTTCGTGAGGTGCAGCGCCGCTCATGCACGCCGTACGTACCGACGACGCACCGCTGCGCCGCGCTGCGTCTTTCTACGCCGTGAGGCGTCGCGCGGCGCAGCGCTGCATGTCGCAACGTATTCTGAATTCTCACAACGAAATGTGTATCTTTTCGTGTAGAAAATAAAGTTATATATTGAATCGCTCTTTAAAAGTGTGCGCGCAGCGTCGCGTCTCGGTGTGAACTGACCCTTAAACGCGTCAAACTTATAACACCCTTCTCTTTTGGTCGGGACCAAAAAAGAAGGGTGTAGCGATTTTGATAAAGTTGGTTGCGTTTGAAAGGTGTCTTTAGTCCACCGCGTACATTTGTCATAGTGTTCTTAGCTATATTTCAAGAAAATCTGTTCAGCGGTTTAAAGATCCTCTTTTCAATTTTTTTTGAGCTTCCGTGTTATCATGCCATTAAAAAATTCATTTGCAAAAAGAAAAGGAAAACAGGGTGCGACAGAAGTGGCTAAAATAAAGATTGGCGTGTTTTTTTCCGGGAGGGTGAACCTCGAACCCCATTTGCTAAAGGGCGATTACGTCGACGCAACGACGATATTCCCACACTACGTTACCAAAGAGAAATGGCTCTTTACTTTCTCTATATTACTTTACGTGGCACTAGCACTATGCTGTTGGCAACCAATTTTTTCAACTCAATGTGACGGATTATGGAATTTCATTACTTATTTAAACAAAATATAAAGTACTTAAATAAAATTATAAAGTCACACTATAATGAGAATTACATAGCTGTTATTTTAACATAGAGGTAGGTCGTTAGAATAATATTGACGGAAAACGAATACACTCGCATGATAGTAACTTTCATTTACACACGTGCGCGTAGTAAATACTAGAAGTCCACCGCGTACATTTGTCATTTGTCATCAACAAAGGGAAAGGTTTGTTGATTTTCCTTAAGTCGTGTACATACCCTAGAAACTCTCCTAGCATTAGAAAAACAGATAATGTTACCATCCAGGAAGCTATAAACAGAAATGAAGCAATAGTAGCAAGTGGGATGAATCTCGACTGAGTCTTGAAACTGTAAAAATCAGACAAATAAAAATCAAAAGAACGAACGGAAACAGTGCGATTTATTGAATTGAAAAAGCAGTAGAAAAAAAAACAGCCTTGGAAGTTTTTATACTTTTTATAATATCAACGACGGAATGCCAAGCAACGATTATCATCACAAAATTCAACCGAAATGCGGTTTTAATTGCATGACGTCGTAAATTTAAAGACGTTGGAACAGGTAGGCCAAATAAGAAAACACGTTAATACTTAAGTATAAGAACAAATCCTCATTTTTTGCCAGCTCTTGCTGTTTTTCATCCTCATCTGTTTCTAATTTCTAAGGCCTTGAGAATTTTATTATATCTTTTTAATGCAATAATAATTATTCATTTTATCCGATGCCACCAAACTTAATTTGCTCGTAACTGGTTTCAATTTTGATTAGTACACACGGAAACAGATCAAACTACATTACCCTATAACATGGCCTCGCTTTGTATGGATTGACCGTACAATGAGAGATCCGAATAAAGTGGTTTTGTATAGTTTGATTGGTCGTCGTGCGTACCCATGATCGCACCACTAACCGCGCGCCGCCCCGCGTGGTTTTATGAACTCGCAAATCGTAACCAGCGTTCATTATCGGTAGTCCGTATCTACTGTAAACATTGATCCACTTGAAGACCCGGCTTGCCTGGAGTTGGAGTATGTTGCAATGCAACCACAGACATAAAAAGTCAGCACTTTTATCTTTAACACCGATTTTGGCAGACTACGCTCCGACTGGATTACTATCTAGTTATTTGATTACGTTTTAATATTTATTTACCTGCACCTAGAGCTCAAAGCAGACCACTCTGATTGCTTTACAATGATGTAAAGTAATCATCAATCAGAAAGAAAAATTAGTTAATAATACTGTTACGTTGGAAGTTTGATAATACTGTGGGAATCCTTATTCAAATTAGAATTCAAACGAAATTACATTTCATTTTAATAATCTAATGAATATTTATGTATTCCAATGATCTATAATAAAATAGATCCGAGATTGAAACTAGTTAGCTCTGTTTATTATAGCTTTAAGTCAGTGTAAGTAGATAATGATAAACTATTAATAAATGACATGAACCTTTTATCGTCTGATATCGTAAAAGTGGAAAGTTTTGGTCTTTTGGTCGAACCGATTGACTTTTATCAGATAGCCTCAGGGTCTACATTTTCGTATGGATGATCCGTGTACTGCTATCTTTACTAAACCATTAATTGTAAAAAGCGATTATTTCCTATCACACGCTGCACATGCATACGCCGACATGAATATTTTTTTTTTTTACTAGTCCAACAGGCCTAAATGTTATCGTCATCTGTTGGTATAGTATCTTTAAAGTCGGAACTAATTGGCCCCAAGTGGAGTCTCGATGGGCACTTGAAACGCCGATGCACCGGCAAGCGGAGCCGCGGTATCTACGTTAGTTATTATGCACAGCTGCATCGCATCAAATCAAAGCAACTACTGTTTGAACACTGGTCTTCCAGCCTGGGAGATCAATTGCTGTAATACAAAATCTCTATTGTCCGCAACGCACTCGGATCAATATGGTTCTCATCCACCATCCTATCGCTACAATACCTAAAATCACAAACACGTGCTTGCTCTCACAAGATAATTTAAGATGAAAACGTGAAATTTGCTATAGTGATACTGCAGAACAAAACATCAGTGGTCACCGTATTTCATCATCTAAACAAACAGATAAGGTTGAGAAACTGCACAATCAGGAAAGTACAATAAAAAGATGCAGTGGCAAAGATGATTTATACAAAAAAAGACTTTATTTTGATGAAGAAGACATAACTACAGAAAATTTAGTAGTTATGTCTATTTGCGAAACATTGTTGCACTGATGCAATACCTAAAGGACCAGAATAAAATTGAATACCGTAAAGCCGAATTCGGGTTACTTTGCTTGCCAGCTATAAGCCAGAATTTTCCCAGTAAATCCTCTTTGATCCTCGGCCACATGATACCGAAACCGCTCGATTAATGGCTACAGATTAAAACAACATTAAAAAGGATTGCTTTTATGCTTAGTCCTAATGCTTACCGCATCTGTCAATGGTCTATCTCCTTTTGTAATCAATTCTCTAGTATCTTGGTGAAGGCAATCAGTGTGAACGACAGACAGTCAGACTTTTACGATTTCTTGTGAACCTTAGCTTTGCTTGTGCCTTTGAAGAAATAGCGATGCGAGATGCAATTTTACGATTTACACCCAAGTGTTCACTTAAGTGACGCTATAAAAGGGTGGCTGGTGTCAATGTCAGCACTATCAGTATCTAAACGTAAAATCGTATCGAAATCTATTTTTCACGATTTAATATGTTTGAATCGTATTAAATTAACAGATAGTGTATCGTTTCTAATGTAATAACAGATATGATGTGATCACAAACACACGAAGTATAATATTTATAGTCGTGTAAGTATACAAAGTGGCATCCCTAAAAAGTAACCACGTTTTTAACCCCTCACTGGGCGCGTGTAAAACCAACAGCTTCTAAGCTTTCACATATTTTATTTAATAAACGATGTGCACACACCCGGGACCCATAGCTAACACAGTAAAATAGGGATCACACGAACCCTTTTCTAACTCAACGATTCGGATCGAAATAACATATTTTTTTTATTATCCATTTAGTAACATTTTTGAGTAACATGGATACCTACTAAGGACGTTACGATAACATAGAAGAACATTTTTCAATTGCATGCTTGATATAACTGATGAATACTAACTAGGTATAAATAAAGATTATCCAAAAGTTGTACTAAGTAAGTAATAAATATTCATAATATTAATCAACTTTGGAGTTTGGAATGGTCTCTTTTCTGAAGCTGGTAAACATAAAGATAATATTAAAGCAAGGCCACTAACCTACGAGACAAACTGTCTCAAGTCCAATACGCTAATACACAAGTGGCCAATAACGGTTAAACAAAATACAGAGTGTGACTCATTTTTGAATTATCATCAATGATTCGTAGATGATAAACTTTGTCAAGCAAATTAGTCATGCGTAAACATAGAACGATATGAATGAGATAATTAAACGGTAAAAAAATAAGCAAATACGACAAGTGATTGTTATCTTCATTTGTCTGCCGTCACGAGACACCAGTAAAAATACTTCATTAATAAATCATTCAGATAACGGCATACATAACAACATAATTTTTGATGTTACTCAATCCCGTTCCTTGGTATCCTTTCAAAATCTATTAATAACTTTAGTGAGCAGTGTGACTAATTTGTGGTTTCTCTTTAGTCTTATCTCACTGTAATCACAAAAGTAATAAATCGAGTAGGTAGGTACGTTTCATCCTTAAAATATCAATTGGCGCGTTTTATACATATAACTTTTATCTAAAACTGCACACCTGCTTTATTTTTATCTTCCGCAGCAATCATCATGATTATGCGATCTCTTGGACAAATTGAACCTCATGATTAGTTTTAGATTTTAATTTAGATAATAATAGGTATTTGTAGCGTGTTATTGCGGTGGTAACTTGTGGATTGCCCTTTGGGGAAATCAACCCTCCTGCGCCCCTCTAGTAATCGCGTCAATAAAATGAATATTGCTTATGGTTTTTACACACCGACGAACTTACTGTTACCACTCCCTACACTTATTCTTTTTTTTATATACTTATCGATCGGGAATCAAAACGATTAATAAAATAGTCTTTACGAAACAAATAAAAATAAACAGCTATTTACATACGCAGCAGCGTACATAAACATGTCCAATGAAATACCTGTCCTAATTCCACAAACATTCAAGTTATAACGCCTGTTCCATATTTAAAGGGCGACATTGTATTGGTTGAAGAATGAGGAGGGAACCCACGCACACGTGAGTAGACACTGGAGATTAGTTCTCTGATTACGTGACATCGACAGTGACACACCCTGGCCGCCGACGGTTCACCATTCATTCATAGAAATTTATTGACGTCTAATACACACGTTTTATCGTATTGATTAAAGTAGAACCATGCATTTGAATTCATTAGAGCATTATAAAAGTGGAGCCGGTTTATTGAATATTTCTGGAACAAGATTAACCTTATCTGAGCATGTTTTGAGTGTCTACTTGCGGCTCGCGTCAGTTCCATAAGGGCTACATTATGAATTCTCTAACGTTGAGACAGAAATTCAACCTGTCCACACTACGTTACATTTAAAAGCCTCTGCCCACGAAACATTCCATTCTATGAGTGCTGTGCTTTAAGAGGTCCTGGGTGGTTTTGAAACTTAAAAGTCAATGTTTGTTTTATTCATCACGAACGTTCCTGGTTTAACTTTAAATGAAATAAAATACGTAGTCAGGGTTTTGAATATATTTCGTAACAGGATTCCTCCGGAATTTTAAGTAGCGACCATAAAGTGCTTCTAAGATAAAAAGGATTATTAACTAATCTATTTTAGAGCCCGCTTTTGACGCAGGAAGATGTAGTTTTATTTTGACATGAAAAGATTAACCACACAACGAGCCTGCTGTGATGTAATATGGACTGAGCCATTTACAGCTACTTACTACTTTAGGCATTTTTTTTTTCTTGTCATGTGTGATGTGCGCCTTGTTGTTTTTTTAGTTGTTTCGTTATTCTAGCGATCCTTCAACATCCGAAGTTCTGGGTTGTTTTTTGGTTCCATATAATGAAATGTGGAACTATTAAAAATGACGACATCTTCACACTAAACACAACTGATTACAACCAAGTGTAATTTTACCTTCGTGAAATGTAGCCAATTGAAGACAAGAGATTTAGATTATTGTGAAATTTATATGGAATTAAGGACTTGTTAATACCTTCATCTCAAGTGATTGGTTAGTAATTATTTCATAGGAATCAGTAACAAGATAACGCTAGAGTGGATGCTCAACTGGGGATCACACGACAAATACTTATAGGGTGATTCCTAACAAGACCCGATGACGCTATCAAGGACTCTCGATTTTGTGCAGTAACAGACAGAATATTATTATTATAAATATATTAAGTAAGTGGGTCTTATCGTATTGCTTCGTCTATTCGTAGAAATGTTGTGTAAAATTAACTAAACCAAGCTATTAGATTTATAGCGGTTGCAGGTAGTGATTTCCACTAACTTGCCTAGCTTTAAATATAATGCACAGTATCGATATTCTTCGTTAACTAAAAAGAGAATGGCTATTAATCACGGAATATTTTAGTAACAGACGAAGTTATGGCATTCATGAAGATAAGATAATTTTAGTATACTTTTATGTTTTCGGCCCTTGACTAGAAAAATACCGGTGACGTAATCGTTTAAGTTTGCTGGTGAGATAATTATGGGTGTATGACTAAATCAGACAGCAGATGGAAGCGAGGGGTTAATGAAAATTACGATTAGGTGACTATTATTAGCATACCTCTATGAATCATTCGAAATGAATAGTTACGACTTTTCCAGAGCACATGGCTGTTACGTCTCTATTTGGACATTCATTAGACCCTAATTATTAAATTATGTGTCTTTCTATTAATAGTGATACACACTAAGTTCATGGCTTTCATAATAAATATGTATAAGGGGGCATTACTTATACACAGGCTCTAGCACGAGCGCGCGCTATAAACGTAACGTAAATAAGTACGTCGATTTTTAATCGAAAATATAATTATCCTATAGCATTTTAGTTAAATTGTTTGCAACAAGCACACTCAGTATCATCCATAGATATGAATACATTCAAAATATTAACTGTGATAGTGATATTTTTACGTTGCGCTCACGGTCGCTTGTGCTAGGTCCTCCGAAGTAAGTATGGCATCATTATTTTAATACAGTCACACTGCGCTATTTTAGGGTTTCGTCGACAGCTATAGGAAGGAACCCATATAATTCCGTCATTTCCGTTTGTACTGCACATAGTTAAGTAGTTGCTTGGAATATTTTAAATTAAATCCTATTTCGTATAAAATACGATTTACTTATTTTTACCTGCTGGCCGCAGAGAAAGGGGGGGAGGTACTTTATACTTATTAGTTTTGTTAGCGTTTAATTAATACCTACTTATTTAATTATTATTTTTAAATATTAGGACAATAGTCTTGGGTTATCTTCACACAATGCCTTTACGTGATTTAATTGGTGCTGTCCACCCGACATTATAGTTAATTAGGAAGATTAGTGGCGTGATCCGCTCGTCAAAGATATGGATCCAACATTGACGCGCGGGCATAGGTATCTAATGTCACTGACGCCTGAGTAAGAAAACAAACACGTTATTTATACCTACAGCCATTCTTAACACATTGTATGTCTATATTGTATATCAATAAGAAATAGACACAACTATAATGCGGAAGTAGATTGTAGACTTGAAAATTAAATGCATTTAAAACGTAATTAAGATTTGGTTGACTGTCTGTATGACCATCAGAATAACGCCTCGTCGGTAGAGTGGTCGCAAGCGCGACTGCATGCGGTCCCGGGGGTCTACTCTCTAAGCACGAAATCCGTATTTTCGGCCGAAGTTACGGTCGTTTTCTACTCTGTATCACTTATGGACATATTCGTTAGGGGCCGGTACTGAAAATGCATGACAAAACGATTGGACAGCTATCCTTACTTCCGATATGTTTTCAAAACTTATTAATACGTAAATACTAGGGAATAGGGTTCACTTCGAAGTAAAAAGCTATTTACGGACGGACCCGTGTTATCGTTGACGGACTTAGAGAGTAGATCCCCTGGGATCAATTCCCGGGTCAGCAAAGTGTTATTGGGATTTTCCATCAGGAATTTCTGATGGTGATGGGACTTAAAACATAACTGCAGAAATGTGGGTTTACTATAGGTACACCTCTGCCTAACCCTTCAGGGATTACAGGCGTGATGCTGTGTTATGTTTATAATGTAGTAATGTTTCAAATGCAATTTAGGTTTTTGATGGTCACCTTGCTGAATTCAGTATATCTTGATAAGATTTTGATAGATTATGCAACTAAAAACAGTACTCGAACATATAACTCAAGTAAATAAGATTACAAGCTTATCTTTTGTTACAAAAATTTAATTTAGATTCAATATTATTTATTTTCTTACTAATTTTTATGTCTAAAAACAATACTCTATGGAAATACCTGAAACTCTGACAAGGGTGTGCCAAGTGTCACCATAAATATTAATTTATAACAGTAGTAGCATGCTTTTGATTAAGTCCCCCTAAGTAGAATTACAAATACTGGTATTCAGCTGCATCTAGTAAGACTGCAATCCGACCCCAACATAGTTAAGAAAAGGCTATACAGATGATGATGATAAATCCGAATAAAAAAATAACTTGGTGAATTTGGTAAGGAGTAAGGCTCAGACAATAACTAATATCAATAAAAATATTAGTTTAAATATAGTAGCTTTGACATGTTTTAACAACTTCAACAATAATATATGTTCTATAGTTTCTGCATACTTCCCCATGGGAGGAAGGTGAGAAAATATAATATGGTAACACAAGACTGTTATTTACCATATTTTTTCAATCCATACTAATATTATAAATGCGAATGTCACTCTGTTTGTTTGTTTGTTTGTTACCTTTTCACGACTAAACGGCTTATCGGATCTTAATGAAATTTGGCAAGAAGATAGATTTCAACCTGGGGAAGGACATAGGCTATATAGCTACGGCCAATAGGAGCGGAGCAGCAGTGAAAAATGTTGCGAAAACGGGGAAAATGTGACGCAGACGAAGTTGCGCGGGACCAGCTAGTTAACCATAAATATGACTTCAATAAGCAATTGCTACACATTTAGAAAGGTCATTAGTGTCATATTTGTCACTTAGGTAAATGTTACACTTTCTTAAATTGCAAAAATTTGATTGCATAATTGTTAAGCTATGCAGTAATGAAATCGAAGATAACTTTTTGCTAATACTCACTTAAATGAGCTATTTAAGTTTGTATGTCTAATAAGTATGATTAAAATAAATAAACAATTTAGGACATTTAAAAAATTTAAATCTTGTAGTTACACAATTTAGCCTTCTATTAAAGTATTTTTTTGCGAGTAGTAACAAGTACAAGTTATATAAATTACTTCCTGCATTATGTTCTTATTAGAAAATGATGGATACTAGGTTCTAATTGGGGTCTCAGGGACGTGTTTTTTTTTTACTCAGTGCAATATGAAATACGATTTCTTTCAGTCAACAGATGAAAGTAATAGAAAGTGGTTGTTCAAATAAGTTCATCTAACTTACCAGCTAGGGTGAATCTGTCCATATAGTTGATGAGGTTTACGAAGCACAGTATGCCGACCGTCATGTATTCCACGAAGGTTACTTCACTCAAATTCTCTCTCCTCCTGCCTTGCTTCTCCTGCAGTAGCGCTGTCGCCGATTCATTATCACTGTTTATAACGAGCTGCTGGTTCGAAGTGTTTGGGGTTATGCCACTCTGGTCCATTTTGAACAACTATGAAGAATGAGCAACCACTGCTACAACTACAAATAGCTATCACTTTCAAGAACACGAACTTTGAATGCCGAAATTTTGATCTGTCCGAAGTTGCTTGCTTGTCAATAGAACTCCTTAGTTTTGTAATTTATGTATTATGAACTAAATAAAATAAAATGGCTATAATACAAATTAAAAATAAAATACTGTAGGAGATATAAATCATTAGGATCTTAAATCATGATTCGATAACACGACTCGAGCACCCGTGATGACAACTCAACGTTCGTGACGTGAATATTTTTAAAACTGCGTCACTGCGTCAGTACGAAGCTGTCAGTGTCACGTTGAATTGAACGATGAACGGATGATAAATTGTACACAGATAAATAACATAATTGAACGATTGAAGCATCCAGTGTACGAGTAGATAATATATTATGTACACGTTCACACCATTGGTTTACACTAATGCTGTTCAAACGGTTGAATTAAATAGGCGTGATTACGGAAGCTGTCACGAGCGTGCCGTGAACGTGGTATAATCATACATCGTATAGTATAGTGGTGCAAAGGACGAGGCACTCAATGCCAGGCCGAATGGTCTGCCAAGCCAGCAAAGCACAGTAATTGCAGAAGGCTGTTTGGCTTTTTAATGTTTAATTTGCAGGTAAGTTGAGGGAGCGCCAACCAAGAAAAAGCGCTCCCTCAACAGGAGCAATATAACAATATAGGATTCGATTTTGCACAGAATCGAGAGAATCTGAACATTTCAGGTGAAAATCACTCCCGGTGAGGTAGCCCCTTTAGCCAGGATCCAGCAATAGCAACCATAACAGCTGCTCGTTTGAATATTATCGCCAATATTTTCTACATAGTTCACCAGTAAAAAAAGTAGGCACAGCTCTGCTTTTAGAACTGTCAGATTTCAAACCATATTTGTATGCTTTAGAATGATGTCTATGAATTTATCCTTTATTTCAGCACCGTCTCCTACATTTAAAAATCATAATCTAAACTAGCTGATCCCGGCATGCGTTGCAATGCACTTTTTCCTACCCACTACCACCTACCTAGCTACCTACCTAAGAACCTTCTGACAATAACAAACAAAACAAAAAAAGAATTATCGAAATCGATTCGTGCGTTCTGGAGTTATAACGTCAGGAAGGAAAACCCGACTTATTTTTATATAGTAGAAGATTTATATAAAAATGAATGGCCGAAATCACTCCGCTACTGAATGTCGACGTATGTTAGTTCTAAAGTACAGGATCTCGATGTACGCTAGCTCGAAAGTTCACTGGAGCGAAGTATGCAAGGCCGACGTATCGTTAGTTAGAAAGCATAATTGTTAAAGAGCGAGCGAAGCGAGCTCTGGACTTGGACTGGCACCCCGACTCGGACAGGTTAGGTTCGAAGGAGATGGCGGGGTCTAGTGAGCGAGCAGAGTGAGCGAACTAAGACCCCGACATCCCCTTCGTGTTAGGTTACTGTAAACCCTGCAGACAGAAACAGGAGCCCCGCGTAGCGGGGCTACGTTTACTATGCTTTTAGGGTTTCTAACTAACGATACGTCGGCCTTGCATACTTCGCTCCAGTGAACTTTCGAACTGCCGTACATCGAGATCCTGTACTTTAGAACTAACATACGTCGACATTTCAAACTTCGACATTCAGTAGTGGAGTCGGCCGAAATGTATGTACGCGCATATCTTCCGAACGCACGCACCAAATTGGATAATGCTTTTTTTTTGTACATTATTGTAGGGACAGGTTTGTATATAAGAAAACTTTGGGTAGGTAGGGTAGCTAGTGTAGGGTAAGGTAGGTAGGTAGGTAGGGTAGGAAGGAAAAAGACAGTGCATTGCAACGATTGCTGGGTAGTGTGTACAGCTTGTAATCCATATAATCTGTTACCAGTTCATTCAATTTTATGTCAGAGAAACGTCAATAATGTCAACCAAGATTCGTAACGCTTACCAATCTGTCAAACGCCGCCGCCCGAATCTCTCTGACTGAAACTTGTCTCGTTGAAACTAATATTATCGGGTTTATTTTTTGCAATTAATATTCTATGAAATTTCAGTTATTTATTTAGTTATAACTGAAAAGTGTCTATTTTGATAACCATGATTAAAACACTCTTTTTCGTAGTTTTAATTTGTTTCACTATTAGTGTAGCTAAGAAGCCCAAACTTGAAGAAAAGCCGGATTGGGCTAAAAAAGATATTAGAGATTTTTCTGATGCTGACATGGAAAGGTATATAAAGCTCTTAGAATTTCTATAAATATGTGTAAAATTTTTATGGAAAATATCAAAATTGTATTGTAATCTCGCGTTTCTAGCTACGCCTACGTGGTCTTGTGGTATAGGAACACATCATTTTTTTAACAAATCAGGAAAATAATAATACCTCGCTCACTCACATATCAACCATCACATATACTTCCTATTCCTAATTTCAGACTTTTTGACCAATGGGAAGAAGATGAAGAACCCTTACCAGAAGATGAGCTGCCAGAACACCTTCGGAAGCCACCTTCCATAGATTTCACTAAACTGGACATGTCAGACCCAGGAAATGTATTGCAAGCTACTAAGAAAGGACAGACACTAATGATGTTTGTGTCAGTAGCTAACAAGCCTTCTAGAGCAAGAACTGAGGAAATAACCAAGATATGGCAGACTAGTCTATGGAGTAACCACATTCAGGTGGAAAGGTTAGTGACATTTGACTTAGTCAACAAGTCTTGTATATGATGGATTTAATATAAAAGAACAATCAAATCCAACTATCACCATGTGAAATAAGGAGATGTATAAACAGTTTCATAGCTTAATTTTTGTTATTCTTCTGTTTCAGATACCTTGTTGACGATGACAGAGCAATATTCATGTTCAAGGATGGAGCCCAAGCATGGACAGCTAAGGAATTCCTTGTAGAACAAGAAGAATTAAAGGAAGTTCAGTTAGAAAGTCAAACATACCCAGGAACAAAACCTGATGAGAAAAATAAGTCTGTCCGTGATGAATTATAAAAAGTAGTGTTTTTTTAATATTTTTATATGGTTACAGTCAAGTTTACAGCATAATTATAGGTTGTATATATTTTTCTTAAAAGCATTTATTACTAAAACACTATCTCAAAACTATTTATAAAACAACTTCAGATATTGATAGCTAAATGTCAATGTGTTTTTATCAGAAGTAGGTACATTATTTTCCTCAATGTGAGTCGGAGAACATCTATTGTATATTGTAACTTTGTAAGTGAATACTGAATATATTATTTGTATTTAAATACAAGCATTCCTCATAGAAGTAATGGTTTTATTCCTGATTAGCCTAGAATATCAGCTTTGTGGGTAAAAGAATTTTGAGTACTATAAGTATTACAAATAAAATAGAACACTGCCATATGAATAATGTTTTTTTATTATAGTAAAAGTTTATCAATGATTTGGTGGTGTAGTGTACAGTATTAGTGAACATAAGTATAATGCCAGTTTTTAAAATGACATACACAAATTAGAAGGCTCTAGAAAGCATCAGTGGCACGGTAATGCTCTTCATCAATTGTTGAGTAGATATGCCCTTCACCACACATCCATTCCAAGATATTTCTGAAAATATAAAAATGGTATAAATGAAAGACAGATCTCATCTCACACAGTTCAAAGTTAAAATACAGTGTGGATGTAGATACAAATCTCCAAAACTACTGATCCAATTTTAAAAATTCTTTCACTGAAAGCTACTGGGTTTCATTTTTGATGATTGACATTTAAATTCCATGCAAATGAAGTTGCTGGCAGAAACTGGCTGTTCATAAAATGTGTTGATTTTGTGCGAAAATATAGTTCTTCTTTTTTAATAATTTAAGAAATATTCAATACTAGCTGTCCCGCACAACTTCGTCTGCGTCACATTTTCCCCATTTTCGCAACATTTTTCATTGCTGATCCGCTCCTTTTGGTCGTAGCGTGATGATATATAGTAGTCGTAGCCTATGTTACTTCTAATACCTCCAAGAATATGTGTACAAAGTTTCATGATGATCGGTTGAGTAGTTTTCGCGTGAAAGTGTAACAAACAAACTTACATTCACATTTATAATATTAGTAGGGATGAAGAATTATTTCTGTCTGTTACAATACTTACTCAAACTCCACTTGTGACATGCGGTCTTTCAGTGAGCCATACATATCTTGTTTACTGATACCCTGTTCCAAGGTGGAAGCTCTTATCATGTTGAAAACCATCATTTGTCGTGGGTTGAGGCCGTTCACTGATGCACTGCTTTCAGTTACACCAACCATGGAATTTGCTGGTAGACCACCAGTGAATGTTGAGTTATTGTTTTCAGCCTTTTCCTGTAAAAATGTAGTAAAATTAGGTCCTTAGTAAGGTAAAGTAAAATAGTTAAACCAGCACCTTCGGTACACTTACATCAACTTAGATACTACTGAACATGCATTATATAGATAGATAAATTTTTCCCTAGGAAAAAGAATCAAATCATTTTTTTCAGCCTAAGTGCTGGATGTTTGGCACTGAAAGTGTTAGTTTAGCAGCAGACAATATTTGTTGTAGTATTTTCCAGACATGAGTAAATCAAGCTATTCTATGTCAGTTTTACTAAGTACTAAAAATTACCTTTTTGGAGTCAGCTTCCATTTTGAGCCTATTTTGGATACAGTGTAAGTAGTGGAATGTTATTGCATTTACATCTGTTACTGGCATTATTTTGAATGTCATCAGCACTTTCTTGCCTTTGTTGGCCTTCACAGTGCCATATACTTGTATGTAGTCATTCACCTGCACCTTTGGTGTGGCCTTATCCTGCAAAATAGGTTTTTTTGTTAGTTCATTATGTGGAAACGTAAAGAAATATTTATTTAAGCATTTCAGCTTTTGGAGTTGTACAGATGTGCAAAAATTTATCACCAGTTTGAACATCAAAAACTGGCCAAGTGCGAGTCATATTCACACGCACTTCCGTAGCACCAATATAATAAACATACTTTAAAGCTCATTCATACATTGTAATGTATTACTTTCAACAGTAAAACTTAATTTGTTTTTGATAGTATCTCAATGAAAAATTACAATAAGTTACTGTTGCAGTTTCATGAAAAATTCCCATATCATGAAACTAAACATCAAATCTTACTCTTGAACCAATTTTCATTGAAGGTTTTTTTTTACCTTCTACAATCCTACATCATTTCAGAATTTTCCTCCTTTTATTTTACAAATTAGAAGTGAAGTAAGTGTTTATCTTTCAAACAATAAATTAACTTTAAAAAAAACTGGTTTTAGGAACCTCAATGTCATTTTTAAAGACCTATCTATGAACTTACCACACAACCGTATAGGTACTATGTTTTTTGATGTTTAGTTACATGCATGGGGAGCCCACCGTTAAATTGTAAAGTGTTTTACAGAATACATCTACTGTTTCCATGGTGTAGTGTTAATAATTTCAGAATAAAGTGGCTGTGACATACGAACGGACAGACATGACGAATCTATAAGGGTTCTGTTATTAGCCATTCAGCTTAGTGTTCCATCCCTAAAAT
The DNA here is from genome assembly GCA_963082945.1 of Cerastis leucographa. NCBI lineage: Eukaryota > Metazoa > Arthropoda > Insecta > Lepidoptera > Noctuidae > Cerastis > Cerastis leucographa. The sequence goes on from OY720361.1 coordinate 10,527,238, forward strand.
TGACATAAGACTCTTGGTCCATTAAAGTTGATTTAGTATAACAAACATCCTAGAGGCAAATAAGGTAAGTACAAGTTAATTAAAACAAAAATCTTACATCTTCATCAGCTGCCTCTTGGTCCAGCCAAAGCACAGCTCTCATCCTGCCAGTTATATCTTGTATGGTGTATGTGATTTTTGTGCTTTGCATCCGGATGTTTCTCACACGAGCCACAATGGAAACTATCTGGATCTCTGTTCCCCATATCTTCACACCATCATCTCCACTGTGCAGAGCCTGTCTGATCACTATTGGAGCTGTTCGCGATGCTCTTCGACCCTGAATTACAAATTATATGTAGTGGTTTATGAAACTATGTTATAGCAAGAATAATGCTAAGGGTTCTCAAAGTACTTACCGGCTTTTGAGCCTGATTTGGAGTGTTTACATTTCCGAATTGGTTCGGCGAGTTGAAAAACCCTCCGCCAACAGCAGACTGATCTGAAACATGGTTTAGAAACATGATTTTGACTTGTTCTGAATAGTACTGTTGATGATGGTAAGAATTTATTTGATCATTTGAAGTGAATTAGTTTCTTATGTACATTCTTTACAACTTACCATTCCACATAGTAGGAATACAAAGCGAAACTTTTGATTTTAAAAAATAGCCGCCTTATCTGGTTTACTCTTAGAATTTCAAGAATCAAGAGTATTTCAAATTACAATCCCTTTTTTCGTTTTTTTGACGAGTTTCAACACGTCGTTGGAGAGCGCGGGAATTTTGATGTTTGACTTGACAGTTGACAGCAGTTAATTGACAAAGACAATGACAACTCTTGTAAGGATTGTTATCAGAGCTAAATACACATCTCTCTTCGGAAGTCAGTCAAGTGTAGTCAATACCTTATCGTGGAAAATCGACTAAATTTGTCAATTCACCTCTCTTTTATGTTTAGGTTTGTTTGTGGCCGTCGGAAAATGACAGTTTGAGATTGACATTGCCGAAAGTTTACGTTTTGTTTGGAAGTTTTCAAAAGTTCTAAACTAAAGAAAATACCTTATCGTTTTCATGATAATGTTGTATTTCTTAAAACAATAATGGCTTATAAAACGTTCCACAAAGAAAAATATTACATTACTTTTAAAAGGGGTTTCGAAGACTGCAAAAAAGATGTGACTGTAACAATTGACAAACTTTTTGAAACCGATACTCTGGTTGGTTTCTCTGTTCTGAAACTTTTAAACTATTAAAGCAGTGCCTAGTAGTGTTACGTAAATTTTGTAAATCAAAACAAATCGTTGTAAGTGGTTAATTTATTTAATTTCAGCGCATATCTTTATCAGATGATGAGGACCCCACATTTTTATGTGTTCTGACTATCACTCGCATGGACTATGAAGATTTAAAAAAGCAACAAGGTCTACTGGTGGATTTTGACAATTTCCCATCACAGCTTGTGAGATTGCTACAGCAATGTGCTTCAAACAACATGTGAGTAAAGTGGTTTATATGTTTAATGAGGTTTGAGTATTTAGGGATTACAGATAATTTTATGGATTAGCATTAGGTCCACAGAGTTTATTCTTGTTTATCGACCAACAACCTAGCTTCTTGTTACTGCTGAAATAATAGGTAAAACTATTGTGAATTTCTTCCTTTTCAGGTTTTTGATAATGCAACAGAAAAACCCTGTGCAGTATTATTTAGAAGTTATAGAGCATAATGAGTTTAAAAGACTTGTACATTTATCATTGAAAACTGGGCCAGCTACAGATGCTGACATCAAACAACATATGGCTGATACAATCATTAACCTCAAGGTAGGGTCTTAGGTAGTTAAATTAAAGTCAAATTGTTTTCTTAGAGTTTCGACGGCACATAGCTAAATTTGTTTAGCCCAAAATTCAGCCAAGCGAACTCCGCTCACTGATGCAGTCATATGATCCTCCAGTGCGTAGGTGACAGGGCATGCAGTGCAAGATGGAATGTGGGCCATTGTCTGTGGAGACACGCCGCATACACACTTGAGCTCTGAGCTGTCCATGAACCTGTTTTAAATAAATGATTTTATAAATGTATAAGACATAGTAATCAACATCATCAGATTAGCCCGGCCCAATCTGCTGGGTATAGGCCCCCCTTTTATCTGCTACACTTCCCATTTCTGTGCCTCTCTCATCCAGGTGTTTCCTGCAAAACTGACAACGCTGTCAACCTAACATAATAAGTTGATACAAAACTGTCAATATCTGTTGCTCTGGATACCTTTTACAAATTTAATTTGATGCAGCCTGCGGTAACACTATTTAAATTGGGTACCTAGTATAATTTTTAATAAACATTAATGTCCTTATTAAAAAAGCATATTACAAAATTAAGGACTATGTTGAAGATAAAGAAGTTTGGCTCTAGTTCCTGTGTGCTCATGCGGCTTCTCTGGTAGCTCATAAACAACACAAATTTGTGGATGTCTCTATTCCCAATTTTATTTTTTTCCATTCTTTTTATTCAGATGTTTTAAAATAGTTTTCAAATCATTGCACCATTCATTCATTGTTCAGAATAGTTACTGCACTGATGTCAACATTTATGTCAATTGTTTAATTTAGTCTTGTTATAATATTTTTTTTTTATTTACTGATTTTTTTGTGAAAGTGTGGATATTTTAGGCTTTGTGAATTCTTAGTTTATTTTTTGCTTATCTTGTTCTACATTTTGTAGTAAGCAACGACTTATTGTCGGGACTACGCTGTCCTCCCATACTTAAGTAGTAACATACAGATATTGTAAAACCAAAGATTATAAAAGAGTAACCATGAGTTTCTTGCCGGTTCTTCTCGATAGGAAATGACCAACCTGAACCATGCAACTTTTGTCGACGTTTTATAAGTGCCCATGTAGGCGTATGTTTAATAAAATGTTTTGATTTTGGAAAAATGATTTCAGAAAAGCTTGTCTTCATATAAAAGTTCAGCAATGAGTAATGAGGCAGTATTAAATGAAAAATGTATCAACATGGAGAGAAAGGTCCATGACCTGACTCATACTCTAGCAAGAATGGAAGAAGAAAAAGCTAAATATGAATTAGAGTTCAGAGAAACTTTGAAAAAGGAGAAGGAAAAGATGATACAGGTGATTATATACACACGTGATGCAGCATGTAACCCTCAGAGGAAAAGGCGTATGTATGGTCTATGAATAGAATAAACTTTATTGTATGTAAACACTCAAAATGAAACATAACGGTCTTACAAAACTGCTAATTATACCGCGATAAGACCGCCGTTGTAAATAAAGGACCTTTTGATAAACATTTTGGAATAAAAAAAGAAGAGGGGGTAGTCAATAGTGTACTACACAAAAAAAAAATAACAAGTGTGTCTAAGTATAATATAAATATAATGCATAAATAAATATATATATATATAAAGATATTTGTGTGTTTTATAACATTAAATGGCAAATATAAAACTAGAATGGTGACAAATTTTGACTGAATGAAATTACAGAGAGGGAAAATGAATTGTGACTAAGCTTTTAAAAGCAACAAGTGACTGTGCTTGTCTTACCAACACCGGCAACCACTTGAATTTAACACGAAACTCTGAAACGTGATCATATTTGCGAAAACCAAATATGAATCTGATACTAACATTTTGGAGTTGCTCAAGCTTATGGTCAAAATAGATTGATTTAAATTTAGAATTTTTGTTCTAAAGAGATTTGCCACTCTTAACCCTAATTTTGTTTCTGACTCATTTTGATTAGCCTACCAATTTAGTTCTTCTATTTGCTAAATTCTTTATGTTTAATGAATGTTACAGGAAAGAATGCTCTGGCAGCAAAATGCGGAACTTAATATGAAAACACAGCTCACTTCATATCAAGATAGTCTCAATAAGAAAGAAAAACAGATAGATGAAATGAATTCTCATTGTAAGCAGTTACGTGACAGCATTGCACAATTAGAAAATCAGCTAAGGTATATTTATGCATACATAGCATTATACATAACTAGCTGTCCCACGCAACGTCGTCTGCGTCACATTTTCCCCGTTTTCGCAACATTTTTCATTGCTGCTCCGCTCCTATTGGTCGTAGCGTGATGATATATAGCCTATGTTACTTCTAATATCTCCAAGAATATGTGTACATAGTTTCATGATGATCGGTTGAGTACTTTTCGCATGAAAGCGTTGCAAACAAACTTACTTTCGCATTTATAATATTAGTTAGGATTAATATTCCTTGCACTTCGGTTTCTTCTAGGCAAGCGTGCTCCACCCCACATCAGGCGAGTTCTTGTGGCGTAAGCCAACTAAGTATAAAAATAAAACTTCCTTTTGAAAGTTCTTGTGTTGTACCTTTTAAATGTTTTCAGTGAAAAAACCCAGTGCTTGAATATGTTGGAAAAAGAAGTTCAAAAATCACACATTGAAGTAGCTACACTAAAAGCAAAAAATGCTTCATTAGAACGGGATGTTATGGAAAAAGAAAAACAATATCATCAATTGAATTCCAAGTGTATTTATTTAGAAAAGGTAGGTATATATTGCTACCGTGTTTAACACAGATTAGCGATATCTCAGGAAAAAATAGTTTCCAGAAAAATTAAGTTTTGTAAAAATAGTTATCTTTTTACTACAGATTGATGCGTATTTTTTTGAGCTATCCGATGCTATATTTATTTTTGAGAGACCGCATCTGAGCTCAGCACTGCAAAAACAAGTTATTCAAGAAGAACAAAATTTTATTTGGATTTGATAATTTAATTTTGTTTATTTACAGACAATTAAGGATAACTCAGATGTAATAAAGGAATTAAACAGTTCTCTTCAAATAGCCAAAAAAGAAAAGGTTTGTAAGTATAACTTTTTGGTGGATACCATAATATACCCTTAAATAACATTAAACAATATCAAGTACGACGCGCATCCAGCGGATCCCCGCAACCTTCACCAGGTCATCGGTCCACCTAGTGGGAGGCCTTCCAACGCATCGTCTCCCGGTTCGCGGGTTCGCTGGATGCGCGTCACACGGGACCGGTCAATGTGGCGACACTTGGGGGAGGCCTATGTCCAGCAGTGGACGTCTTTCGGCTGAAATGATGATGATGATGATGAATATCAAGTAACAGGAACATTATATTTTTCCTTTTATAATATTTTCTGTGTCCACAGACAAGTTTAGAAGAAAGGTTGGCTTTGAGTGAATCTCTTGTAAATAGGCACAATGACGCAATCCAATCGACATCAGAACAGCTTTTAAAGGCTAATCAAATCATTTCAAAACAAAATGCCGACCTTATTGAAATGAAAGAAAAGGTAATTTATTATGCTCTTTAAATATTTATAAATAGTCAACTTAATTAGTTAATTTTATATTATTTATTTCCTGTGTATTTCTTTCCTGGGAAAGATTTCAACTCTTTCAATTTAAAATTTCCAGCTTCTATGCAGAACAGCAATAGCATTAGAACAAGAAAAAGTTATAGAACGGAGTAATAAGGAAACAGAAGAATTAAAAGAGCGATTTAGTAACACTAACCATTGCATGGAAAAACTGCAAAAAGAGTTAGACGATTTGAAGGAAAAGTGTGAAGCCAATGAGAAAGCTCTCAAGGATAGAGATGAAACTATCAAGAATAATAATATGGGTGAGCATTCATTTTATTCCTAGTACAGACACCAGGACATCAAGCTACCACAATCTGTCAAATTTATTTAATAAATTTTCAGTTTTAGTGTTAAAGAATTAGGTTCAAGGTTGATTGGGAAAATTGGACAGTTTCGGGTAACTTGTTGTGCTGGCCTGTACCTGCCTGTACCTTTCTCTTTAAGATGGAAATGAAGAACTCACTACCTCATGCTTTGCTATCTGCTTATTAGCCATCCAGTTTTTTTTTTTTTTTGGTGTGGCACTAGTTGTACTTTGTAGCCATCCAGTTACACACAATTTTGCGTGAAGCTATTATTATAAACAATCGGGCCCTCCCACAACATTTTTTTTTAACAAGATTCGTTCTTAAGTAACAAAGCTATAAGTTAATAACTGGTTTCAGTAATACAATGGCTTCATAAAAAGCTAGATAACGTGGAACCCACTGACTTGGTACAGAATAAGAGGCTTGGAATACAAACAGCAACAAGTTCGACGCCATACTTCCTATCTAGAAACAACAACCATACTGAATCGTCACACGGCATAACCGAAGAATCTATTGACTTTTATGCAACTTCGAAATCGTGAGTATTATTCATTGACCGTGTTAAGTATATCTTAGCAAAAAAAAACACCTTCAGTCTAATCCATAATTATTTTACCTCGCGATTCTAAACACGGTGAATTTTCCAAGAGGTTGTGGATGGCCAAATCCAACTTAGAGGAATAGCGAAAAATACTCAAAGTAATCTCGAGCCCGATTCTGATAAAACTAGAACTGCATCGTTGGATTTTCGAATATCTCCAAGACGCCAAGACGCACTGATTTTGAAAAAAATACACTGTATTATTACACCATTCGATAGTGTCGCTAATTAGGATCTAATTCTGGCAAGTAATGACATACGGCATAGTTTCGGATGTGGCTATCCACGCCCACTTGAAAAATTCACCCTGTATACTGATTGTAACAGAAAGGGTATATACATACTTAAGGGTGTGCTACAGACCATCAAACTCATGTTTCTCAATCAGACAAACATCATAATAACGCAAACAATATCAGCTGCCCCATATATTTGGGTCAAATAGCTATTGAATTTTGTATGGGGCAGCAGGTAATTTTTTCGCTATTACGATGTTTGTCCGATGGAGAAACATGTTCAGTTTGATGGTCTGTAGCACAGCCTTAAGTATGTATATACCCTTTCCGTTACACCCTGTATAGTATACGTCAGTAGTTAATACAGTATTATCAGTGGTAGCAACCCAACAGCGGCCTTATTGTTACGAAAATAAGGATCACAGTGATTTTGTCAGATATGCCTTGTCGACCTAGACAAATGACGAGGTCAGGTGTTAGGTAGTTGTAGGTAAATAAATGGAAAAACGTTAAAAATGCTGTTGTTTTGTTATATCTAGGGCGTCAAATTTAGAAGAGTCACCAGGTCCTGTAATCCAGAACAAAGTTTCTAAAGTTGGACTGGACCCGAAATATCTGAATCCTTCTGAAACGGACAACCAAACTGGAAAAGGTACAAGTGTTATTATGTTCTAGTTATTAAAAAAAAGTATTTCATTTTGAGCCTTCAAGACTAACTAGGCTGAAGTTCAAACTTTGATGTTGTCCACAGGTGCGAAAACGAAGCCAAATAATCCACCAAGTCAGTCAGGCAAAGAAAATATTAACTTACCTAAAGTAAACTACAGGGAAAAGAAATCTGCGCGAGGATCTACCTACCGGGCAACACCCGTCTCCGCCTATTTTCCGTAATTTTTACCATAATGTATTTATTTGTTATCATTAGTGCAATTAATATTATAAGTAATTCTATACAGTGTAGTGTCTGTGCTTTTTATCCTAATACTTGTCCTTATAAAAGCGATCGAATGAAAGGACGCGACGACGCATTTACCATTCACGGAAAAATACACTGTGATCGCTTTATAAGAGCCTATTCACACGACATATTTTTTCGGCGCAGACGACGCTTGTTTAACGTGCTTTATGATCATAGACATATAAATTATATGGACTTGAAATGTTTGACTATAGAAAAAACAGTTATACAAATACGAGGCATATCGACGCCAAAATCAGAAAAATACTGCTATCTCTTTTTAACTTTCATAATTTTGCGTAAGTGAAAAAGGATAACAGTGTTTTTGACAGTTACTATAATGGCAACCCTACATTTCTAAGTCATTGAAATACCTATTTGCGGCCGGGTCGCCATTTTATCCGCTCGCTGTTTGATACCTAAGTTGGGTACGTCAACTGTCAAATGCTCTTTAGCTGTGGTTAAAATTTGTGAATTCAAGATGATAAACAAAGGATTCTGAATTTATTGAAGAGTTTCAACAGTAAAGCATTCATATTTTCCCTTTTGCCTCTATTTTCAACAGTTTTACTACATGAAATCATTTTCTTGTTATTGAAGGGATAGAGTAGTGCATTCAGACATTTTTATATTTATCGATAATGCAATTTTATGGTTCTTTATTGGTTTTATGTTTTACTTTTAAGGCTATAAACAATCGGTGTGGAAAATATAAAAATTCTAACAAAAACAATAATTATTTGTTCTCTTCACTTTGAAGAATCGTCTTTCAACTGAACACTCAATAAAGTAACATTGCGTGACGATGCTTTACCTTCACGAACCTTATTGGTACGTACGTTTGAAACGGTCGCAAATCATATTTTTATCAAGATACAACCTGACACTGACCTGCAAATTGCAAAAAAACGTAAGAAAATTTGAATTTCGCGGGCTACCTTGGCGCATCCCCCTTATGATAACAGTATAAAGAAACCGTGGGGACAGCAAGTGAAGCAAAAAGGTCGATTAAAAAATTATTCGATGTAAGTAGGTATTTAACCCGTGCGCGATAAGTTGAGACCTGACTACCCCCGCCCGCTTCCCCCGCACTTCCCGATGGCGCCCGTATTGTACCGTGGCGGTACAAACACGCCCCTGTTACGTCACCGCGCTCAGGGTCTCAACTTATCGCGCACGGGTAGTACAAGTCGTGCCATTAAAGTTGAGACTTGACGCACCACGTGGTTTTAGCGGTATCTTTATAGATACCGCTGAGGTGATCCTCATGGATAATGGATACCCGCGAAAAAGCGGCGGGAGGCGTGGTCAAGTCTCAACTTTAATGGCACGACCTGTACTTACTGCTTTTCATTTCTTGTAATCGCTAAAAGAATAAATTCCAAGAGCATAAAATTAAAAAACCGACTTCAAAAAAGGAGGAGGTTCTCAACGGGCCGGCAACTAGATAAACTTGTTGCTTAAATTATACAATGGAGTGAAATCAGTTACAGAATACTAGGTCGATAAAAAACAGCATAATATATCTGTCCTCCAAGTTTCAACCTGTCTTAATAGGAAACATCAAAATAAGTTCTACGGTTTAACCGTGAAAGAAGGACGAAACTTTCAAACAACAACAAATGAAAGGTATATTATTATGTTAGAAAACTTGGGGTATTTTCACCCGTAGATATTGTACCGTAACATTATGAAAACATTCTCACAATCTTTTATCGATGTTATTATATAGAAATATCGATAAGGGCTGCCCTATTAGCCGCCATTTTATCAGCTCACTAAAGTGTAGGTATGCACGTTTTTCTTGTAGGTATGCCAAGTCCATATGATTTATATGTCTATGTTTATGATTCAATCGTAGCCAGTAAATTTTAGCACACGTTCAAAATTTTTGTGGCGCCGTAAATGCGCGTCATCCGCGCGTATAAAATATTATACCGCCGTACGTATGTACGCGCAGACGCAATGCGAACGCGCTTCTCGCGCACCAAAGACTACAATATATATATGGGCAAATTTTCGTGTCGCTTCGTACACAATTCCAATACAAACGCAACAATCTGTTTTTACGGCGCCGTGAACGTGCGTTCGTGAAATGAATGCGGGTCGTCTGTGCCATTAAAAAACTGGCCAAGTGCGAGTCGGACTCGCGCACGAAGGGTTCCGTACCATTATTTATAAAAACGAGCAAAAAAATCACTTTTTTGTATGGGTGCCCCCTTAAATACTTTTTTGTATGGGTATACCCCTTATTTATTTATTTGATTCTGTTTTTAGTATTAGTTGTTATAGCATCAACAGAGATACATAATCTGTAGTTTCAACTGGCTAGCTATCACGGTTCATGAGATACAGCCTGGTGACCGACGGACGGACGGACGGACAGCGAAGTCTCAGTAATAGGGTCCCGTTTGACCCTTTGGGTACTGAACCCTAAAAACGTTGTGTCAGTTCATTTAACCCCATTCAACGACTATTTCATGAAAGTCATTCAATGGGATTAAATTAACTTAGAGGGTATTGGTGATTTTAATGATTATAGCTCAGTAAAGTCATATTTTTACGGTCGCAAATCATATTTTAATCCATATACAACCGGACATAAACCTACAAAATTCAAAACAGGTAAGTAAAAAATTTTAAATTTCGCGGGCGTCTATGGCACATAAAACTCTATTATCACCTGTACGGCTATCGAGAATGTAGCTCCGGTCAATTCTTATTGTCTACCAAACCTTGGACGTCGTGTGTGTACGCGTAGCTTAATGAATGTTTTTGTTGTCGTTGGCCAGTATGTATTATCTGCTATAATTTTGTGCGAGAGAAACATCGATATTGTCACAATAGTTGATTGCTGAGTAGGGAACAGTCTTAGTACTTATTAGTTCCATGGAAATAGTAAATATTTATTATCTATATTCAAGAACTGAAGCATCAAAGGCGATTCATCAATGAAATGAAATGTACGAACGACAGAAGCAGAAGTGACGGACCGGATTAAGAAAATGAGAATACTATTGGGATTGGTCGGGTGGGGAAGGTTATCATTATTTTGTTTGAGTGATTCATTATTTAGTAATTTTTTACTATTTACTAAGTTCACCTCAATGTGACTAATTACAAAGAAGCGCCGCAATGTTTGAGTTCTACAAACAATGTTCGTGATTTGGACTGACTTTATGCTTTTTTGTGTAAAAAAAATAGTGTAATGTGTGATGTGCTTTGAAATAAGTTCTAACATAATGCCGTTCGATTTTCTGTGTTGTGTGCGGCCTGGCGTAGAAGATATCGTGGAGTTGGACTATTCGCACCAGTCACTGGTCGACTTCCCCACAGAAGTGTTTGTGTACGAAAGAACGCTTGAAACTCTGCTCTGCCAGAGTAATCGTGTGACGGAGCTCCCGCGCCAACTGTTTATGTGCCATGGATTGAAATATTTGGATCTTAGTGATAATGAAGTATCAGGGATACCTGCAGCCATATCTTCATTAGTGAATCTTCATCACTTGAATATCAGCAGAAATACTTTAACATCAATACCAGAGAATATGAAGGCGCTGAAGTATTTGGCATTCTTAGATCTTAGTGTTAATCCGTTGGAAAAACTGCCAGATGCTATTACAAATCTTACTGCATTACAAGAACTATACCTGAATGACACATACTTGGAATATCTTCCAGGAAATTTTGGACGGCTTGCGAATTTAAGAATACTTGAATTAAGAGATAATTATTTGATGATTTTACCCAAGTCACTTTCTCGGTCAACTGAATTACAGAGATTAGATATAGGACAAAATGATTTCCAACAATTTCCTGAAGTGATTGGAAGATTTGTGAAGCTTAGAGAGCTGTGGATAGATAACAATAGCTTGACATGCATTACATCTGTTATAAAACCATTGGATAACTTGATACATTTGGAGGCAAGTAATAATATGATAGAAGAACTTGCTCCTGAGATTGGATATTGCACTCAGCTGGTGGATATGACATTATCATTAAATATCTTGACACAGCTTCCAGAGAGCATTGGGCAGCTCTGTAACTTGGCTACATTAAAATTAGATAATAATAGATTATATTCATTACCAGAGAGCATAGGACATCTGGCAAATCTTGAAGAATTAATGCTTATGTGCAATTATTTAGACAAAATACCATCTTCTGTTGGACTACTGAGGAAATTGAAATATCTTAATATTGATGATAATATGCTGACATCCATACCTCCTGAAATAGGGAGTTGTTCAAAATTGTCTGTGCTATCACTACGATCTAATAAATTGACTAGAGTCCCTCCAGAAGTAGGCCATCTAACTTCCTTAAGAGTGTTAAACTTAGTAAGGAATTCATTAAGTTGTCTTCCGCAGTCCTTGTTGAATTGTGATAATTTAGTAGCCCTCTGGCTGTCTGAAAACCAAAGCAAACCTTTAGTGCCTATGCATTCTGAAGTCGACCCTCAGACCTATGAACAAGTACTGACTTGTTTCCTCTTCCCCCAAGTGCCTTTAACCCCTATTGAAATGAAATTGGACAATGACAAATCTGAAAATGTGGAGGCTAATTCTTCTGCCCGCCATATCAGTTTTGTTGACATGAAAGTTGCTCCTAAGGTTACTGAAAAACCAGGTCAGTTGAGAAGAGCCCCAACACCTTACCCAAAAGAATTGAGGGCACTAGCTAAGCATGCCAGAAATATACACAAGGATGGCACACAAGATGTTACACCTCCTATGCAAAATGCAGTTCATATCAAAGCTGCCAAAATAACACCTACTTTACAGCAAAGATTTGCATCTGATAACAAAATAGAAATGGAAGGTGCTGGAAAAAGTAATTTGGGAGGAACAATTAAGGATCCCATGAAAACATCTGTCTATGATAATCTTCCTGCTGAGAATGCATATGATAAACCTCTGGATCTTTCATATGAGCAAGATAAAAGTTACAAAAGTGTTGACCATGCTTTGTATCCTGAAAATACTGGGCCTGCTAACAGTGATTTTAAAGCTGATTGTGGTGAGAATTATCTGTTACCACAAAGACAATATAGCTCAAAGCAGACTGACAAATACAGTTCTAGACAAGATATGGAGAGAGCAAACATACCTCTACCTCCAAATATCTACAGAGGACATATAGAGCATAAAAATTATCAATTGCCAAATGATGTGAACTACAGAGCTGGCATAGATGACCCTCACAATAGATTGCAAAGGTTGAGCCTCAGTTCTCAAGAAAGGCAACCAGTTAATGAAGCCATACTGTCACCACATTTTAGTGAAGCCTCTTATAATAGCAGAACTATGATGGAAAGTATTCCTCCTTTTGATCCTATATATGCTAGGAAAGATCACATATGCCACTCTGTGTCTGAAAACAATTACCATGAAGGTATATATGACAGCGACAATTGCACGCGTGCCAAAGATAAGATTTATGGTCAGCGGAATTATGATGCCTATAATTATCACTCACACGGGAATCGCGATATGCCAAGTCCTAGGTTACACACTGTTAGTCAAGTGGTTAGTTCAACAACAATGCCAAATTTAAGTGGTTATAGTAATGTTTATCCTGTTGGTGTTGTGGAAAGTCATGAGTATTCACCAACTCTTCACCAGCCCCAACCACCAACCGCCAATATGTATGGCATAGCAGCTAGTCCTACGTACGTATCATCACAGTCTCCGGAATTATACTCCCCGACAGGCCACACTAACACGACTAATCCCTACCGCATGGCTACTACGCCATTGATATCAGATGATGGAAGTTACAGTCACGTGCATTCACCGACTAGCCAAAATATGTACGATCTATATGATGCCATACCTGCTTCATCTAATCCTCCGAGTGTGGTTAACCACCGACATAGTCCTAGCATTTCTGAGCCAGTTTACGGTCGAGGTCAACCTCCGCCTTATCACATTGCAGCTCCGTACACGAAACACGCTCAGTATTTCAATGGAACAGGAGGATAGTGGTGTCTTAAACACGGAAAACCACGACGTTTTCTGAAAACAGACTCTTGTGAACGTTATTAGAATGACTTGAAAAGATTGATGATTTAATTCCTGTTTCGTAACATTGGGTTTTGTTCTCTGCATGTGCAATTTAAATGTGATATAATTGTGTAAAATATATGTATAATGTTGTAGAAACTAATTTAAGGTGCTAAGGGACGAACAATATTTGTGTTGTTGGAAAATCTATCAAAGGAATATTACTATTTTTTAAAAGGTTGAATTTATAAAAAAAAAAAAAATTGTGTCTTTTCTAGTAATGGTTTTAATTAATGTAGCACGCATTTAGAAAATGGTAGGTACTGATTAAGTACGAATTGTAACAACTGTGTTGTTCCAAAAATATCTTTTGTAATTTAAGTAATTATTACATTCTGTCTTCTTAGTTATAAATACTATCTCGAATTTTATTATAGCCTGAACGGAATGTACTCGTCTTATATTTTACTAACAGTAACAGAAGTGTCAAAAAATATATACATTTATATCCACCATATTTTTGAGTGGCAAGGTGCTGTGCTCTAAACTATATATGGGCCTAGTTTCCGGGTAGGCTACAGCTAAATGTTGTACATACCTAAAGATTTATATGACGAGTTGACGACATCGTGTTGTAATGAATGTCTATGATATATTTTTGTAATTATGTGATACTTGTGAATTTATTGTTAAAATAATGGTTTGACTTAATTAATAAGTCCAATACATGAACTACGTATCAACACTATCAACCCTGATTCATCTTGTTCTAGGCATGACCGCTAATGGCACCAATACGCCTCAGTTTTGTAACATTTTCAATTGGCTTTCCATCCGATATTCTTATTTATTAATTAATCAACTCACTTAATTTATTCTGCTTCCTGGGCATGTACCATCCTAGCAGTCCCACGTAATTTATTTGAGGGGTTTAAAATCTTTCTTCACCAGTCATTCATCATCTTCCATATTATTTTGTTCACTCCAAAACATCAGCTTTACATATTTAATAATACGATAGGTACTCTTTGAAGCCTTCCTCAGTTTGCGCCGCTTCCCTATTAGTCATGCTTCATGGGAGCCAAAAAGCTAGTTACCTTTTGTGTCTGCTGCGACAATATTAATCGATCTTTGTTTGCGGTAGGCACATTAGCATCATGTTACAATCATGTAAGATATCTGCTCAATTCGTTCACAAATAGGCGTACCACGGTTACAATTAATTTAGCATTCGCTTTTCTTTCCACATTTCCATATTTTCTCAGTCGAATTTTTGCAACGCCATATTTTATATGCTTTTAAGGCCATTATTGTGTACAAAATTAAAATATTATACTAAGTACCTATCTATATTATATTAAAAGATTTGATAATATTTGTATATTTTGTATTGATACATTTACACTTTCCATTTAATTGCACAAATATTATTTTCTAGCTTTTTCTGAGCTGTCATAGCTCCTTTAATTGATGAACTTGCGGAATTATGTACTTAACTATATCTATGTCAGGGTTTATCATCTGGTTGGTAGGCTTATATGAAATACAGGTTTAATCTCGTTAAATTGCCCATTGATGTACTTACTGAGCTACCTACTGAATGTTAACTGTGTAGAAGGGACCTTAAGCTAAACAATGCAAACTGAGTTTTATAATAAACTACTATTGCATCTATTTCCCTAAAATATGTACCTTTGGGATAGTTTTTTATTAGAGCTCAATCTATCCTTTATTCACCCTGGCTGTATGCTAACTAAGCTTCTACGAACACCAGTGTCTTGTTGAATCTCGAAAGTTTTCTTTTAACCATTCCTAACTTGGATTCAGAACCGTTGTTATGGGTAGCCTCGGAACAATCTGAAAAACATTAAACGGGAACTGTTTCTTAGTTCATATTCTGAAACTTTTTGACTGAGACCTCGGACTCTCCAATTGTAAGAGTGTTACCTAAAAATAATTTCGTCCCTCCGTCCACGCGGCCTTTTTGGGTTTTATCATTTGAAATGGACCTTATTATTTTTTATGGTTAGGTACGCTCGCAAGGCAACTGGCATTCAACATGAACGCACATTTATTATAGTTATTTAGTCACTAAATAAATGTACCTACAATGTATAATTTACTTGTTATTGTCCATTTTATTTGACTTTACCTTGCAATTTGCCTCTGGCTTTTTTTTGTTCTTTTAGAAGCTTATTAAATAAAAATTGGTATCTATCCATTTAATATTACGTAAAATATTGTGACTGATTAGTTGCATAAATATTTTTTTGCCCGATGTGCCCGACCGAGTTAAAAATGTAATAACCAAGCACGTGGAGTTTATTCTAGAGCGAGATTTTTAACCGACACGAAAGCGAGACAATCGAGTTAATCGCGCTTTATGATAGGCTATCGCCGGACCGGAATACGAAAGCCGATTATGCCTTTCGACATTTCATACAAACTTTCAAGTTCTTATTATCCGAAATGACTGAACTGATTTTAATGAAACTTTATACGCGGAAGCAGGATGCGGTTCAGTCATTTCGGAAAATAAGGACTTGAAAGTTTGTATGGAATGCCGTACGGCGTAAACGCTCTTAAGCTCCGGTTCGAAATATTACAGGAACCGCGACATAACCGAAACCAGGAGCTCTGGCGTTATTCAGCACAAATAGTTAATAATGAGCTGTTTTAGTATTTATTTTTATATTTGCATATCCATGACAAGTGACCAAGTGCTTATAAAAATTATTTTTGATACACCAACGCTGAACTAGTAGCTTTGCTATTTACAAACAAAATATATCTATATGAAATTATATATTCAACCATTTTCGGCAACTACTGAAACTTTTCAGTTATCCTGTTGACATAGCTATCTAAGTTTTTATTTGATAAATGTTCAGTACCTGTGACCTATAAAAAATAAAATTACATAGATTATTTGTGTTATAGCTCTACTGTTAGCTAGTAAATGGTAGGTATTATCTTTATTATGTGTAGGTATAAAACATAGAAATAGAACAAACCCCCTGTTTTAACAGTGTCATTCATTAATAATTAAAAATCGATCATCTTCGATGTGTTGAGTATACTTGTAGCAGACCTGTAGATCCTTTAAACAGGACATTTATAAGATCTTTTGGCGAATATAATAGATATTTATGTGCATACGACAAAGTTGTTAGTTAGATAGATAGGTAAGCCGTAATGTTACGCTGAAAATAAAATTTGTTGATCCAATGTGTAACTAGGTAATTTTAGTAGATATAGAGATTTTAGTGTTTTCCTTCATTGTAAATTGCACATCTAAATTTTAAAATACACTTGTGTCATATTTTTGTTTGAGATATATTACAAATAATTGTATGTTTATAATATAATATTTATACTACCTACCCTTTTTAACTTGAAGCGAATTTCCAGTTACGTTTCTCGACGTATGATATTGTAAGAGGACGCATGTTACTGATGAAGATCCTCGGATCTCATCTTGTAGTATGAGATACTTTCCATGAACCGAGCCAATTTCATGAATATAATTTATTTTAATATTTATTTACAATTTATACGACTACAGAGTATACTGCTAGTTTTTTATCATAATGATAAATTCTGATAATATAAAAGAAAAATAATGTATCTAATTTTTAATAAAATAAACATTTTTTTTTAAATTTAAACAATTCAGATTCGTATTTTTTTCATGATACATGTACCTATGACACATTCAAATAACTGAATAAATATTTTTTATAAATGTTAGCTTATTTTATTTTACGACCTCTGTTGTATGATTTAATAATTCGAAAAATACTTAAAATATCCTTTGTATTTGCATAAAAATAGACCCTCATTCGGACGAAATTAAAATCTGACTTGTGGTAAGTTTGTGCGAGCTTATCCTAGCTTATTTAATTTTGTGCCTAACAATATGCAAGTGTTCAAAGGAAAATGTTTTACTTTTTATTTTTATGAGTAACAACGGAAAGCTCGGTGAATAAATAGTAGATGTATGCCACAGATACGTAATTAAATGAAAACTGTACTGACTTTTTCATATAAGCTCTGGTCAGCACACTATTTGAATTTTGTAAGTTCCTTTGTGCAAAGGCTAATTTAATAATTTTGAATATACATTTTTATACTTATAAATTTATAATAATATGATAATATCTTATAGGTACCTAATTATAAAAAGAAATCTAGTCACTTTTTATATGGTTAAGTAGTTTGTATTACTTACCTACTCTAAAATATTTTTGTGGTAATCCTCCAAATATGTTTAACATTGGGACCATTAAATCTTCAAAATTATAACTTGTTTACATTTTATAAATATGTCTAAGTCAACCTGAGAAATTGTAAGTACATAAATAATATAATTATTATGTCACACTTGTTAAAGTTTCGTAGCAATTGTTTCTCTACCTTAAAAAATGTAACTACCCTCAAATAATGTTTTGGGAGGTATAAGTAAATCATAAACCTACAATAATTTTATTAACATGAATTAAAGATACATTAATGTTTTATATAGTCCGAATTTATCTTGCTAATTTTTAAGGGGTTAGAAGTTAACAATAGGCGTAGGTATTATCTAATAGTGATAGCAAAAATATAACAATACATCGTTGCCTATACGGGCCATTTACGCTAAGGCACAGTTGAGTGTCATTTAATATACCTATTGTGTTAGATAAGTACCTACGTTAATACGTTTACTGTATATTACCTACATTCTATTAACTTGTATAAAGTTCGTAAAACCAAATGCTACATTTTCTCAAGACTGACGCTTAAAACATATCATTTAACTGTATTTTCTTGTAACTAATGCATTATTTTGTGGTACCTACATTGTATTTTATGTACATACTGCTCTTTGACTATTGTAAACAGTCTTATTTTACCAATGTTATAGTTCTATATTATAATATCTGGTTCTTACTTTGACGAAGCAATTCACTTAAGGCACAGTAACTACTCGAGCGTTAATATGTCACATTGTGAAGGAGATTATGATACTGAATTTATGTACATAAAAACTCGTGTCATATTAACGGTCGTATAGATAGAAAAGTAATTAATTTTACATATGCACATACTTCATGAATTTCAATACAGCTAGTTTTATTCTTCCAGTTATCAATCAAAAGCATTGTTACCATTTAAAATTAGTTATCCTAATTTATCGTTATCCATTGTTTCAAGTTGACAAATTATCATATTATTTTTGGTATTGTTTGGTACGTTCGGAAATCAATAACGACTCACGCCTACAGAAGTATCGTATTATGTTACAAAGACTAGTTGTGTTTATAATTTGTCTGCTGCACACACTTGACTTGAGATACTTATTCATGTTTCTTTTTTATATAAAATGTCTGGCTGGTAGGTATAGATTTATTCGAGAGGAATACATAAAAACAAAATAAACTATGCTGTATTCGTTTTGTAATATTAATATTATGCTAGATAAGTAACCAACAAAATATTAATCGGACCTTTTGTACCTCATACTCTCAGGAATGTGCAGGGATGACTGAGTGGTTATAATAAAACAAATATGAATAATTTATTACTTTAATTTGTGGATAATGCCAAAAAGTAAAATGTTTTTTGGATTTGTATTTTTATAAAACGAGATTTTTAGCTAAGTATTATTTATTAGCTTTTATTACATATTTACGTAATTATTTTAAGTTCATGCAGTCCTTGAATCATTCATATTTCAACAATAATTTCTTTGCTATCACGCCATTTAGCCACTCACATGGTGTTTTAGTAGTAAAATGTTGCTTTGTGTACACTAATTGATTTAAATTAAGTCGTGTAGGTACTTTTATATATTTTGTAAACACAGTTTACATTTCAATTTGTAATACAAAGTAGAAATAAAATGTTAAAATTTGAATGTAATAGTCGTTATATTTTATTTCGCAACCTCTATTTTACGCCGAACTGTGGGGACACGTTTTTCTAGTTACGACTACAAATTATAAAATGAATAAATAGACTTACAACTTCGTGTAGCCAAACACGCAATGCGGGAACGAGGTTCGGAAAACCGACAAACTTCATACTTGGAAGGAGCAACGACTTTTCTAAAAAAATGATGGAAAGGCATTAAACCCTAGAAAGATCAATTGACTCTATAGCAATAAGTATAATGACTTCCCTTTTTTAGTAAGACAATCCTGCTGGCCGATAAAAGATCAACAGACTAAAACAGCCTCTGAATGAAATCATTATCCAAAACAAACATCCAGGTTTAGCTCGAGTTAAAAATAAATGGCGTAGGCGTAGTACCTATTGACTTCGGTAACAAGCGAGGTTCAAATTGTTGAAAAACTACTTAGAATGTAGATACCTTTTCCTTTACCTAATATTTAATTTTATGCGCCGCTACTGGGTTTATTTACCTTGTAACTATGTAGATATTTATTTGATACCGGTAGAAATAAAAATTACATATATATTTGTTAAAATGTAGGTCAACATGCCTGGAGCTTTCATATTTCGAGTCCAAAGTTTCACCATTACTACAAAAAACACACCCATCTATTACTTTGGATATCTTAACGCAGGTGTGGAGAACTTAAAAGTAGGAACCTATATCTAATCAGTTCAAATGAAGACCTTCACGATCATGCATCACATTAAGGTACATGATATGATGGTAACAACATAGATCCTACCTACATACCCACTTAATGTAAAAGAGGTAGGCAGAAGTTGATACCTAGATATTTCATCTAGGCACGTTAAAAATCACTGGCACGTTGGTCAGCTCGTTAACGATCTGCGGTTGACCCAGTTCTGCGATCATTGTTCTCACTTCATCCGATGGTAAACAGTTTTATTGCTATCGTAAGTATTACTCCCGAATTGAGGATCAAATGGCTATACCTACCTAATTCTATCTATTCTGTTTTTAGGGTTCCGTACCCAAAGGGTCAAACGGGACTCTATTACTGAGACTTCGCTGTCCGTCCGTTCGTCCGTCTGTCACCAGGCTGTATCTAGCATGAACCGTGATAGCCAGTTAAAATTTCTACAGATTATGTATTTTTGTTGGTGCTATAACAACAAATACAAAAAACAATAAAATAAATATTTGAGGGGGCTCCCATACAAAAAACTGAGATTTTTTGCTCGTTTTTATAAATAATGATACGGAACCATTCGTGCGCGAGTCCGACTCGCACTTGGCCGATTTTATTGACTACTAAAACTTTAGTTAATTATACATACTGAACTGAGTACAGTGACTAAATAATAAGATGAGGAAATTGCAAATTAGAAATCAGCAAATGCGAAAAGCTTAGTTGTTTTTTGGTTAACTTTCGAAGGTATGTATACAGGGTTATTTGTAAAACACCGGCAACCTCTTAAGAGGTCATTCTACTCATCATTATGAACAACTTTTACTATGAGACCAAATCCGATATCGTGAAAAAAATAATCTGCTGTTCCCTACATTTTGACGAGTTATGTGAACATAAAGTACGGAACAGCTGATTTTTTTTTCGCGATTTCAGGTTTGGTCTCATAGTAAAAGTTGTTCATAATGATGAGTAGAATGACCTCTTAAGAGGTTGCCGGTGTTTTACAAATAACCCTGTATATAACATTATCTGGGAAAACCAACGGTAATCTAGGTGGACAACCACATTAGCTTTCCAACAGTTGGGTGGGAAGTGGATAAAAGCAATACCTTAAAAAAAGCTTATTGAATTACCCACTTTAAAAACCCTTCCAGTACAATGGCGGGGTCATGGAATATAAAACTTAAGGGACAAGGTGCAGCTATGATAGCAATTCCTCTACCTACCCACTTGCCTATTGCAATAAGTGGCTCATCCACTTACCTATTGCAATAAGTGGCTCAGCCACTTACCAAGTGGGTAATTCTACTGAAATTACTTTGGTACCGACCGACTCAGGAAATAACAACCCTCATAGATCTATGGACCGTTCACATTTTTGAATACTTTTTTCGAATGTAGTAACCGCCGAATATTTTAGGCGCTACTCTCATATCTTACTGTTCTTACTGAGTGCGGGCTGGTGGTGTTTGACGGCTCATATGGCTGATGATTCTATACATTTTAAATGACCGCCCCCGGGCAGGCTGTTTCATACAACAGGGGCCGAGCGAAACCTGAATGTGTACCTACCTACCTATTCCCCGGCGACTTGTTAAGCTGGTCAAGTCCGCTCAACTAGCTGGTCACTATATCTCACCATCTTCAATTTCCGCTATTCGTTATTACGAAATAATCAAAGAATAATGTACCTACTTTGTAGGTATGGCCGGCTGGTACCAAGCACTAGGGTGCCATAATCTTCCGTCATCTATAGAAAAATTGACCTGCGCCATACTCGAGGTAATGTAACGAATAATTTTAATCTAACAAAGTCATTTTCTACCGGCTGAAAATCATAGCATAGTTTAACCATTGCACAGCAGGGATCTGCGCATCAACTGTTCCAGAAGTATCCAAAGTAAGAGTAAAGTATTTTTATTTACAACTTTGACTTGCTGTAGGTATCTTCGGTTTCCCCGATTGATTAGTACTTATTAAACAGCTACCTAGGTTCTGGAAATAATTTCATTCGGTATAAGATTGCTCGCAAAAATTACGTGCTGCGTCCCTTTTGATTGGAAACAATGAAAATATAGTTTTTTTGAGACTATACAAAAAAACTGAGTAAGTGTTATAGGTATCAATTAGGATATTTTATATATTTTTTGTAATATCCAGTCAAGTCTTCTAAACATACAACCTCGCGTAAACATGACTATACGTAGCTATCCTATCAAGAAATCGATAAGTTGCGCGCGCCGACTTATCTTCTTGTAACAGTTGAACAAGTTCACGCAAATATCGTCAGCTGGCCTTTTAACATCACCAGGTTTGGTTCAAGTCTAACTACAGTTCTACTAGGTGAATAAAAACAAACGCTTATAAAATGTGTCTAAGAAATGTCTATAAAACGTAGCTTTTAATAACTGTAAAGCCTTGAAGTGTAGTGGAATCTGAGCGCAGTTCCTAATATAGCCCTACCATCATAGTGACAATTCTACGTCCATAAATAACTGGAGTAAGTCGTGTAGTGCAGTGTAACTTCGGTTATCTCGCCTTACTTGAATTTATGTTTTTATTACCTTGATGTACTAATTTAGATCATTACAAGTAGTTTTCTAGCTAACATTTTGTTTTATTATTTTTTTTCAACGCAGGCACCATGCCGGGAGCCAGGCATAAGATACTCGGGCATGTCCTATCTGGCTTTTGCCAAAAAATGAACCGTCGTAAGCCAATATATGGGGACTCCTTGGAGACCCCACTCAACCGATGTCTCACTACGTTGGACATCACTTTACTGGGTGAGTATTAGCCTGATACTATCGGTTGATATGTGTTTTCCTTCCTGTGGAACAATCTGAGAGGTCCCAAGAAAGTTACGGTTTCCGTTGCGGGTTTTCACAACCATGCAACGACCTCCTGTGACACAATGAGACATAATTTCCTTTGTATTGAGCTCATTTTTGTGTCCTGGCTAACAGAAGTACCTTATTCTATACTTGTATGTACATTTTATAGGGAGACCTCGCAGCGATCGTTGTGCCCGGTGGCCGAGATTCCCCACAAAATGTGAGGTCTTAGTAGTAGATGACGTCCATTAGTGGCCGTCGCCAGTTCCTTGGATCCGGGCGCCTTAAACCTATTTTGCTGCTTCCAGGTGTGGGGCACATGGTCGGAGCTGGTATTTACGTCCTGACGGGAACTGTTGCGCGGCACATGGCGGGACCAGCAACAGCCCTTAGTTTTCTGCTTGCTGGAATAACATCTACTTTAGCCGCTTTGTGTTATGCTGAATTCGGGACCAGAATCCCAAGAGCTGGCAGTGCCTATGCTTACACTTACGTCAGTATTGGTGAATTCTGGGCTTTCATCATAGGTTGGAACATCGTATTAGAATATATGATAGGTGAGTTTCTGCTACTTTAATATATCAATATAATTTACTTATTGATTCTATTTTACACATGGTAAGCTTAAATTTTGTTTTCGTTGCAGGAGCTGCCTCCGTAGCTAGAGCCTGGTCCGGTTATCTAGACGCAATGTTGGACGGTGCAATTAGCAACGCTACCATATCCATTACCGGAGAAATGCACGAAACTCTTTTGAGTAGATATCCAGACGTTCTAGCATTTCTTATATGTATCGTAGCATCCCTAATTTTAGCAGTTGGTGTTAAAACTTCTGCTTATATTAACAACGGTCTTACAATTTTAAATCTATTGGTTATATCCCTTGTCATATTCCTTGGTTTCTATTACGCTGACCTTGGTAACTGGTCCGAAAAGAATGGTGGATTCATGCCATATGGAGTAAGTGGCGTATTAGCCGGAGCAGCTACGTGCTTTTATGCATTCGTGGGTTTTGACAGTATATCGGCGTCAAGTGAGGAAGCCAAGGACCCGTCAAAATCGATCCCTATCGCCACCATACTTTCAATGGCACTTGTTGCTTTTGGTTATATTCTGGTTGCTCTAGCTTTAACTTTAATGGTTCCATATCAGACTATTAACCCTGATGCTGCTTTACCGGCAGCCCTCGGTGCAGTCCACGCAGATTGGGCCAAATATGCCGTTGCGGTTGGAGCGGTATGTGGTATGACCACGACTCTATTGGGCTCCTTATTTTCTCTTCCACGTTGTTTGTATGCGATGTCCGCAGATGGCCTGCTCTTCGGTTTTCTCAGTGATATCAGTAACAAGTCACAGATTCCCATTATTAATCTGATTATTTCAGGTCTGTCATCTGCTTTGATAGCTCTTTTGTTCGATCTGGAAAAGCTTGTGGAGTTTATGTCGATAGGAACTCTGTTAGCTTACACTATTGTTAGTGCTGCAGTGATCATTCTGCGTTACCGGCCCGTTGCTGCAGTGGAAGATAAAGGTTTCGGAATTCCACAATTGGAATCCCCAGGTGACCGGGAAGATAGTTCAGCTACCGGCACTCCGGGTACTGATGGCGGCTCTTCGTCTTCCGAGGTAGATATATTTCTTATCTAATGTATTCATTCATTTTCTTGAAGTTTTGATAATGTCTGTCTTATTTCAATTACAGATGTTTGAAGCTCTGACAGTGGGTCGTCTTCGAGCGCAGTACTCTTGGCTGGAGCCTCTAGCTGGTGGCAGGGCTCCCGGGGCTGCGGTCACGAGCTGTGTATACTTATTCACAGCTGCCGCAGCTGCTCTTTGCGCTCACAACCACTTCTTAGCTGAGCCAGCTGGACTGTGGGCGCTGCTACCGGATTTCGTTCTCAGTTTCATTATTGTGGCTTGTAAGTGTTGTTGCTCTTGTTGGCAGCTTCTTTCCGTCACTGTCTAACATGTTGAAATCAGGAACACAATTCTCTGTTTTTTTATTTTTTAGGTTTGGTGATAATTTGGGCACATCAACAAAGTCCGACGCGGCTGCCGTTCCGTGTGCCGTGGGTGCCGTTGCTGCCAGCCCTCAGCGTCTTACTCAACGTAGAGCTCATGATCAACCTCAACGCACTCACCTGGGCCCGATTCGCTATTTGGATGACTTTCGGTCAGTTACATACATTGTCGATCTCATCTATAGACATAATAATTGACGTGCCAAAAACTTTGAACTTTTCCATCGACTAATTATGTAGGTGTCACTCATTAAAAGTAGTCACATAACTAACTTGTTACAATAGTCGTGATGGGTATTTTTTTTTAGGTAGCTATTGTATATTTATGACTTCTTGTTTGTTTACTCGTGTTAACTACCGTAAAAGGTGACGAATCATTATAATGTAAAGATGGGCTGCCATAAGTATGGGTGCCTGCCTACTATCTATACAATGTGCTATTAAATATCCCTTTTCCGAATTATTCAAATCTCGCATCAGAACACTTGTTTTAATCTTTGATATTGAAAGGAAATTTTTAACAATTGTCAATAACCTGTACTGGCATGGCCGACAAGATTGTTCGTAGGCACATTATAATGAAGAGTACTTAAATAACGCCCAAACGTAATATTTCCAGGTCTACTCCTATACTTCCTATACGGCATCCACCACAGCAAGCTGGGTGAGGGTGTGACCGGTCTGCTGTCCCGCTCGGCTAGCGGAGGCGGGCATAGCGGCGGGTGGGGCGCGGTGGAGAAGACTAGCGCCATCGCGCGCCGCGTCGGCCGCTTCGCTCGCGGCAGCAAGGGAGACGACCGAAAACCAATCATCAGCGACGACGACCTATCTAGGCGCGAACCTTGATTCTGAATTACTTACTGTATGTATATATCTTTACTTATTTGAATTTCGAACATACTTTACCGTCTTTGACGTTTTCTTAGTCTTGCCAGCTTTTTAGAACTGATTTTTGCTAAAGTACTGCCACAAGTGGCCTCAAGTGTGGCCGTTATAATCACTGTGATCACAATTTACCGGGAGAATGGACAGCTGAGCATAGTTTAAAGCGCATCACCATATCTTATTATTCTTTAAATAAAGTTTATTATTGAGTGTTTATTCCTTAGGGCTTAAGCCGTAAAGTAGCGGGGATTAATGTAAATTGTACTTAGTTAGTACTGATTAATTAGATTTTGCTAAGCTAAGAAACGAAGATAATGACATCGCTATATTTTAAGGGGTTAGACGCACGCCAATTTGGGTGCTTTAATCCACCTAAAGTATTATAATATAAACAGTAGTTCAGTACAATCTATAGTGTGATGATCGTATTATAAAAATAAAAGTTATCAATAATGTAATAGTCGACAGATATAGAATAGTGAACCAATAGAATCTCAATATTCAAATATGTTATGAATTGAAAACTAAAATATACCAAAGAATCAACCAAACAACCATACCAACGAATTATTAATTGTTATAAGTTAAGGATAAAGCATTTTTGTGAAATTAGATAATAGAAAGCTTGCAAATCACAAGCAGGCGTCATAATTATGTATTTCATGCCATAAACATTATGGTCTAAATTGCAATGATCGACGCGTGCTCATGAAATGTAATAACTATTCTTATTTTAATTTAAGTTTAAGTTAATTTAAATGAACCAATTTGCTTTTATCAGTTGGTAATTAAGTATGTAGAACTATTGTATTGCTTTGTAGATGTGCCAGGAAAGAATTGAATCTCCAGCTTTGACTTCCTACTCGAATTTGTTCGAACTACATTTATAAAAATAAGAAAATCATATTCATAATTTAATGGTTTTTATTGCCAAACAAAATTCATTTTCACAGTGCCATTTTCATGTCAAGTATAACAGGGTCAATTTACGTATAAAAACAAAGTGCTGCGACACTGCTTCAGCTCAATTACATTGGGCTTGTCCAAAACAACAATCCTAGCGTAATTGCGTATTTTGAAAATATTGAATGAATATTACAAACAAACAGTGTGCAGCATTTAACTAATAAATGAATGATAAATGTGGTTTTATTATAAAATATATTGAGAAAAGTTGATGATAATAATTTGATTGTTATTCCAGATCGTAATGAAATTTATAAAAATAAATTATTTATTTAACAAATGCACAAAATGTTACTGATATTATATCAGTCCTTTCACAAAGATTTTATGTAGAAATGTTTCTACCAGAAATGCTTGATTATGTTTTATATAATTTATTTTAGACATAATCCTTGTTAGAATTTATGACAGTTGCAAGTTATTACTTAGCACAAAGTGTACTCTTATATTATTACGTAAATGTCTTCACAATTGTATGGATTTATAGTGTATTTATGGCGCCAATTTCATAAATAAACTATAGCATCGTTGTTAAAAAGATTGTATATTTTAATTGTTGATGTGTACATAAAAAAATATAAATAATACGTCACTGCTGCGTGATTTTATTCCCTGTAGTTTATTTTTACATAAAAAGTTCTTAGACAGTAAATATATAAAGAAAATTGAGAAAACAATAAAACATTTGTACTGTCGATAGAAATACAATATATATATTTCTTACTCATAGACGTTGTACGCTATACAGTAATACTTAAACATTAAGACATGGACGTAAACAATTTATAATAGACAACAATTCTAAAGTAATTACTTTAACATAATATATATATATTAAACAATAATCACACATCCATAAGGAAATTGAACTAAAATTCTTATTTAAACTACCTTACTGCTACCTAAATACGTCGACTGACGACTATATAAAAATTATATAAACTGTCATTAAATTGGAATAGTATATAATATATTACACCCTTTGTAGAGGGATGCGTACAATGCAAATACATGTTAATAAAATATATATATTATAGAAGGGGGCAATTTTATAAATTCAGCTCTGGCAAGAAGTAAGAAAATTTTAGGTAAAATTTAAAGTCTTGTATTATTAATTAATGTAGGAATGAGGTATAGTTAAGAAAAATACTGAGAAGCGGGAAAATCCCTGGCGATTGGCATGTCTATAGGCCGCTTTGTAGAGTTAGGTGATTTGAGATGCATATTAAGATTATGAATATTATACAGACCACTCACAAGTATGGAGCACCAACAACTAGATACGTAGCGAGTATAGTATACATATATTTAAAAAAAAAACTATACGGATAATTCATAAGAAAGTATTTTTATATCTAATCACAGACTCAACAGGCAAATGACATACATCCTGCTTCGAAGAGGACTGCACTTAAAAATAATAATATTGCGTTCATCTCACTCGTTTGAATTGTGCAAAATGCATTTGTGTTTCGTTCAGTGAAATTATTAATACTTTGTCACGCGGTCACAAATAACTGAATTAATCTTCAGAAGAAAAAACTTAAATACGACTTTGCTACCATAATAACTTATTAAATACACACAATTTTACTAAAAAAAAAACATGATAATCTTCATAATAATTAAAAGATAAGTTTTTGAGGAACAGTCCTATTGTATGAGTAAAATCAGTAGACGTATTTCCCTTGAAACATTTACATTATATACATATAATAGCGGAATTCGAGATTCAGTCTTATCTGTTGTATCGGTTAATTTGCCAAGCGGACGAGGGTAGCCGCTGGAGCTTGTTTATGGTCGGCCGGCCCCACTGCAGCCACAGGAAACCAACAATTAGACAGAGCACGGTTTCTATGTAGAACCCGTCCACCCGAACGTTGCATGTGCCGCCGTCTGATTTACATAGCTATGAAAAGGAAAATGCAATCCATATATACATAAGCATACATACCTACTATGTAGTTATCGGGGTTTTTACTACTGTATGTTTATTTAAGGATAATTGCAACAACCAATAAACTATAATTGTGCATAGGTATGTACTTCACTGTCATTATTTTTAGATTACATCAGCACTAAGCGTTTTCAAACGTCTTTCATAATGGGCACAGCAAAGTAGTGGAACTCTCTGCCTGCGTCTGTGTTTTCGAACGCTTACAGCCCTAATCTTTTCAAAGTTAGAGTGAACAGGCTTCTTCTGGGTAAGTTCGTAACATCGTCGACTTTGTCTCTGTCATTTCTGACCTAGACTAGAGTCAAGAGCAAACACATCGTAAATAGGGTAGTATGTACGTACAGTACATTCAATCTCGTTCGTCGACTGAATTCTAACAAAATATTCCTGTTTAATGATTTAACTTACCGACTCTTCCAACGCATTTGCACACACGTTGTCATCTGATGTTGAGCATGACTTGTACGTCAGATGGTCAATGGCCCAGAGCGCAAGAGTGTTGGGCCAGTTAGTGCCAAGGTTCGACATTGTGTTCAAGAAGGTCATGTAGGTGCCGCCCACAGCCGGGTCCGATACTTTGGCGAAGAAAGCCATCACAGCCACAAACATGCAATACAGGCACGTCTGAAACGATCATGAAGGATTATTGATATAACTAGAAAATATTAAATAGATGTCTTTTTTTAGGCTGGTGGATCTCAATTTTTTTTGTTCTTATGTATGGGCAGAATATGCGCAATATTCTTGCGCAAAACACAACATCCTCAAAACTTTGGGCACAAGTGCTTATTGCCTGGTGTTAAAACAGGTAATATGACATGAATAATGAAACATATACTTATGCCTAAACTGTTGTGAATCATTATTTATCTTTAAGGTGGAAGTTTAATCGCACTTTCCCATACATTTTTGTTTCTTGAAAATCTCGATACTTATATGCTTTTTGTAGAAGTAATGAAACAATATGATGTTATTACGAATTAGTGTTGTCGCAAAACCCTTCAAACATAAAGAAATAACAAGGTTTATAGGATTTCCAGGGCCGAAAAAAAAACGAAAAATCTTTGCTAGTGTGCGTGCTTGGAGTCACACCATCTACCGGATATCTAAGGAACTTCTAAAGAACAATCGAGCCCCTTGCATAACAAAACTCGAAATAATTATCTGTTGATACTAGATGGCGTGGCGTTGTCATTGTAAGTTGGTGCCAGTAATAAGTGCGTGGACTCGCGAATATTTCACATTTCATTCGTCAAACAAGTAGGTAGGTAGGTACTGGCTGCGACGTTTTTGTTTGGGTGAATTAGATTTATCATTTTTTAAGAATGAAGTTAAACATTCTTAAATTATGTCATGATGTTCAAACCTAAGTTTGAAAGTACCTATTAGGGATGAAATGTGTAATTCGGAGTTGGTTCTAATTTTACTGTGTGATAGGTAAAACTTATTAGTTATTAACAAGTAGGTATTCAGACATAATTCGTTATGAAGCCACAGCCTGCAGCACAAAGCTTATCTTACTAAACTTTAATTTTGTACGTGCACTTTTCGTGGTATATGTAATAAACTAATAATGTACTTACATTTTATAACACTAGCTTATGCCCGCGGCGTCGCCCGCGTGGATTTCGATAATTGTCCCACGGGAACATATTATCGGGATAAATAGTATCCTATGTGTTAATCCAGGTTACAAACTACCCGTGTGCCAAATTTCATCCAAATCCATTCAGTAGTTTTTGCGTGAAAGAGTAACAGACATCCATCCATCCATCCATCCTCACAAACTTTCGCATTTATAATACCTATTAGTAGGATTACATTCATTCATCACACTATTTACATTCATGAATGTAGGTACTACCTAATAAAACATACACGACGCGGTCAAGGTCACGTTGAAACGCCGTAGTTCTATCTATCTATCTATCTATATAAATAAAAATCAATTGCTGTTCGTTAGTCTCGCTAAAACTCGAGAACGGCTGGGCCGATTTAGCTGAATTTGGTTTTAAAATGTTTGTCGTAGTCCAGGGAAGGTTTAAAAGGAAAGATAGGGTAGGTAGGTAGGTAGGTAGCGTAGGGTAGGTAGGGTAGATAGGTAGGTAGGTAGGGTAGTAGGGTATGGTAGGTAGGGTAGGGTAGGGCATGGTGGGTAGGTAGATAGGGTAGGTAAAAAGTGCATTGCAACGCATGCCGGGGACAGCTAGTCGATCTATATAATAATAATAATAATAATAATTCATTTATTTCAGACACAATGATCCATAATTTTGTTAGTAGGTACACTTAATAATATTGTTAGTACTTCAAAAATCAGAGACAATAAATACACACAACACAATACCATTATTATAAATTTAGAATCAAAATAGTATATAAAAATTTACACAATAATTAAAATTAAAATTAAAACTACTAACATTAAAAGTTAAATAATTAAAAATCAATAAAATTAACAATAATAAAAATTACAATTTCAATCACAGTAAATATATATTAAAAATAATTAGTTAACTAACATAAATAAAATTAACACTACAATGATAACAAATTAAAAATGGAAATGGAAGCATTGAATTAGGACCGGACTACTCGTACATGCAGTTTTGTCCAATGCTCCATGAAGGAGCACTCCATGTCCATTCTCCCAGCAATGAGCTGCAGAAAGCTGTTGGGGCTGCCCCGTATGCGGCGCATCAGAGACGCTATTCTTTTGCGATGTATCGCTTGAAAGCCATCCACTTGAGCATCTGCAAACATACCTGATGCGCTACAAAAACGTGGCAACCCCATCAACATCCTGAAAGCGTTATTGTATTGAACACGCAGGGCATTGTAAGCCCTCTGCGTATGCTTCACCCATAGGCTGCACGTATAAAAAGACTGACAATACGCCTTGAACAAGGTTATTTTTACCTGTGCAGTACAGCGTGCAAACCTACGGGCCAGCATATTAGCTCTAACTGACAATGCCCTGCGTTCCCTTTCAATGTCTACGTCATCGGAGAGGCTCTCGGTGACCCAGTGGCCCAGGTACTTAAATTGTGCTACTCTTTTGAGAGCATTGCCGTCCAATGTGACCTGGGGTACGGTGTCATAGATCTTTGTCCCGGACTTGAAAACCATCAATTCACTCTTGGTCGTGTTATACCTGAGCCCATGGGCCTCCGCATAGCACTCGCACACCTTTATTAAGCGTCTGAGGCCATTGATCGATGGGCTCAGCAGCACCATATCGTCAGCATAACTTAAATTGTTAACAAAAACTCCGTCAATCGAGCAACCTACCCGAGTGCTGCTGAGCTCACGGAGCAGCCGATCCACGTACAGATTAAAGAGCTTGGGAGAAGTCAGACCACCTTGTCTTACGCCGCACTCCAACCTATACTCATCCGAAAGTGATCCCGCCCACCTGACATTGTTACGCTGATTGTCATACCAATATTTAAGGAGCGATGTGAACTCGTCGGGCAGATCAGTTTCACTCGATAACTTCTGCCATAGCTTGTCATACACCACCAGGTCGAATGCCTTTGACAGGTCTAGAAAACAGGCGTAGACCGGTGTATTCCTGCTGGTGTAATACTGTATAGTGTGCTTGAGACTCAATATAGCTGTTTCAGTAGACAGCCCAGTTCTAAATCCGAACTGAGCGTCATGCAACTTTAGATGTTTATCTACATATTTCTCAATCACACTATCCAGTACCTTAGCAATCACAGTTGCGAGTGATATAGGCCTGTAATTACCAAAGCTAGACGCGTCCCCTGTCTTGTTCTTAATTTTGGGGACAACCACGGTTCTCATCAGTGCATCCGGCAGGTATGAGTGTCCTACGCAGAAGGTGAAAAGCATGGCCAGCACCCTCGGCAGGTGACCGCCTGCATATTGCAGGTGTTCAATACTCAATGAGTCATGGCCAGGGGATTTTCCACGTTTCATGCCTTTCACCGCCTGCGCAACATCCCTACCTGTAATCCGTACGGTCGAGCTCCCGGTACGTACCGCATTTGACTCGATTCCCTTATTCCCGGTGGCAACAGGCGAGCAGACCTTAAAGTGCTCCTTAAACAGGTTAGCAATCTGATCGGGCTCACTACTACCCTCGACACTCACTGGAACGCCCGACCCTGGACTCAATTTACCGGTTTCCTTCCAAAACTGACCGAAGTTCTTAGCGGTGTGTTGTGCTGCTAAAATATCCATTTTTATTTGGGTCTGGTTGTTCTGACACCATTTCAGTTTAGATTTAAACGTAGCACGTGATTTACGCATATTTTCAAAAAGATGACCAGATGTGGGTTTTCCATTCGCGACCCACTCCTGAAACCAGAGTCGAGCGTCGCCATGAGCCGTTTTCACATGATGGTTCCAGCCAGTAACATAGGGCCTTTTCTTTTGAAAACTGTTTAATTTTCTATTACAGCAATTTGATGCTGCATTTTGTAAAATATTAACTATACTATTATACATCTTGTCAATAATAAATCTATGTTCTAAATTGCTACAAAACATATCTGCACATTTTATAAATTCTGGGGGAAAATCTACGTCACGTAGTTTGAGTGTACATTCTTGTTTGTATTGTTTTAACTGCGACAAATCCCTAACACCCCAAACCACACTGTTCTGTACAGTCTTGACATGTTTAACCCGAGGTTTTAGAGTATTAATGTCACATATTAGCTCAATAGGAAAATGATCAGACCACGTGATATTATATTTAACCTTAACATTTATAATTGACTGCTTCGCCGCTTCAGTCACAATAATGTGATCTAACCATGACCTAGTACCGTGAACATCACTAATGTAAGTGTATGAGTCCGATAGTAGTCCCAACAAGTCAATATCCGCACACACCCAGCGCTGCTCAACACAAAAATTCATAAGATGCTTACCGAACGGTGCACTCGGGTGAGCATTAAAATCCCCTAGTATAAAGACAGTTTCTACGCCACAGCTGTCTATCATTGCACTAATCTCACTCAAACAGTCCGTAAAATCGGCCATATTATCCGCAGCATCGGTTGGCATATAAACCGAAAACACTAAAAACTGACGGTCGTCAAGCACTACTTTAATGGCTGCGAGCCTCACATTTTCACATTCCACAACAGACACGTACGGGTACACACTCTTGCGCCACAGTATAGCAACGCCGCCATACGGCCTGCCCCGTAGCATCCCCGCCGACGTATCCACCGCTGATTTGCCAGTATACGCGAACTCCTGGTCAATCCCTCCTAGATATGAAATGTCATGGGGCATTAGCCACGTTTCTTGTAACGCCACTATATCAGCTGTTCGACATAACGATCTTACACAGTCAACCGATCTTGTTATTGACCGACAATTGAAACTGACAAAAGTCGTATTAATTATTGCCTTTTGTGGTTTGTCTACCATCATTAATTTTTATATTCCACAAACCTTCTAACAGAGACGCCCTCCGGCCATAAACTACTTTCTAAGAAAAGTGTAATCTTTGGTCTTGGAACATATATTTTAAACGCATTATATTGTCGCTGTATCCTCGCGTTGATTCTTTGTAAAGATACCTTAACCTGCGTTTTATTGAATATGTACTCAAGTACATCACTTTCCGAGGTACTTTTATCTACCTTGTTTAAAAACAAGGGTATTCTAATGTCAGCGGCCTTAAATTTTTCGTTAGGATTATTAAGGGCTTTGCCTTCAATAGTATGGTGATTCCTCAACCTTTTTCTCTGTATTAAAGTCCATTCCTCTGACTGCTTCTTATCCTTCCACTGTCCATCTTTAGCGACAATACGCGCTAATGTTTTATTATTCACCGGCGTTGAAGCCATTTGATGATTCATACACGCGCCCGGGTCCGTGGTGAGGCCCGCTCGCAGCTCAGGTGCAGGCAGGCATTCATTGTTCGAAACCGCGGTGTCACAACTGGCCTCCACATGCTGCGCCTCATTGGGGCATCGCACTTGTGTGAGCGGGACAGCGCCACGATCGATCCGTGCGCGCGACACAGTTGCCCCCACGCAAGTTTCGTCCGGTGCTATACTCTCAGCTGTGTCGTGAGTCATGCTATGTTCTTCAATGTGAGGTAGGCCCAACGGTCCGCTGTCCATATAGCAGCTGTTAGACATACCGCCACCGCCACGATTTTTATTTATATTCATGCACTCATAATTATTAACCAGAGATGCTTGTTTTAGATTTATTAGGTCTTGTTTTATCTCATGCAGTTGATCTGATGTCACATACGTGTCCTTTAATAATCTAAGGTCTTTCTGTATCACAAGTATGTCTTTTAACAATCTTGTAGCATCTATGTGATCGAATGTAACAGGTGGTAATTTCTGCAATTCTCTGGCTACAAATATCGGAGTTTCCTCGGGATCTGTCTCCTTAAAAACAGAAATAACATCGTAGAGGTCTCGTTGCGATCTTCCATCCCCTTTCCGTGTTATTTTACGTTTCTTTGATGTTAATGATTCATACAGCAAGCCCTTAGCGTCGTTGATGTCCTCCGCGGTGAACGATGATGAACAAATCCGCACAATGCTTTCCTCGTCCATGACATCTATTTTATTCTGAATAAACGCCAGGACCTCACAAATAACTATGTTACAATTACTGCACTTCACTTTACTGGATGTCATCGCGTTCGGATGCGCCATTCTCGGTACGTTCGCTCGCTGGCGCTTGCGATCGCAGACTCCATATAGAGTATATATCCATACTAATATTATAAATGCGAAAGTCACTCTGTTTGTTTGTATTTCTGTTTGTTACTTTTTCACGATTAAACGGCGAATCTGATCCTAATGAAATTTGGCAAGAAGATAGATTTCAACCTGGGGAAGGACGTATGCTATATATCATCACGCTACGATCAATCGGAGCGGAGCAGTAATGAAAAATGTTGCGAAAACGGGGAACATGTGACGCAGATGAAGTTACGCGGGACAGCTAGTCTATATATATATATATATCTAAAAATGAATCCCTATTTCCCTTGGTCACGGCATCACGCGTGAACGGCTGGATAGATTTCGATAATTGTTTTTTTGTTTTGTATGTTACTGACAGGAGAAGGTTCTCTTAGGTAGGTAGGTAGTAGGTAGGTAGTAGGTAGGTAGTAGGTAGGTAGTAGGTAGGTAGTAGGTAGGTAGTAGGTAGGTAGTAGGTAGGTAGTAGGTAGGTAGTAGGTAGGTAGTAGGTAGGTAGTAGGTAGGTAGTAGGTAGGTAGTAGGTAGGTAGTAGGTAGGTAGTAGGTAGGTAGTAGGTAGGTAGTAGGTAGGTAGTAGGTAGGTAGTAGGTAGGTAGTAGGTAGGTAGTAGGTAGGTAGTAGGTAGGTAGTAGGTAGGTAGTAGGTAGGTAGTAGGTAGGTAGTAGGTAGGTAGTAGGTAGGTAGTAGGTAGGTAGTAGGTAGGTAGTAGGTAGGTAGTAGGTAGGTAGTAGGTAGGTAGTAGGTAGGTAGTAGGTAGGTAGTAGGTAGGTAGTAGGTAGGTAGTAGGTAGGTAGTAGGTAGGTAGTAGGTAGGTAGTAGGTAGGTAGTAGGTAGGTAGTAGGTAGGTAGTAGGTAGGTAGTAGGTAGGTAGTAGGTAGGTAGTAGGTAGGTAGTAGGTAGGTAGTAGGTAGGTAGTAGGTAGGTAGTAGGTAGGTAGTAGGTAGGTAGTAGGTAGGTAGTAGGTAGGTAGTAGGTAGGTAGTAGGTAGGTAGTAGGTAGGTAGTAGGTAGGTAGTAGGTAGGTAGTAGGTAGGTAGTAGGTAGGTAGTAGGTAGGTAGTAGGTAGGTAGTAGGTAGGTAGTAGGTAGGTAGTAGGTAGGTAGTAGGTAGGTAGTAGGTAGGTAGTAGGTAGGTAGTAGGTAGGTAGTAGGTAGGTAGTAGGTAGGTAGTAGGTAGGTAGTAGGTAGGTAGTAGGTAGGTAGTAGGTAGGTAGTAGGTAGGTAGTAGGTAGGTAGTAGGTAGGTAGTAGGTAGGTAGTAGGTAGGTAGTAGGTAGGTAGTAGGTAGGTAGTAGGTAGGTAGTAGGTAGGTAGTAGGTAGGTAGTAGGTAGGTAGTAGGTAGGTAGTAGGTAGGTAGTAGGTAGGTAGTAGGTAGGTAGTAGGTAGGTAGTAGGTAGGTAGTAGGTAGGTAGTAGGTAGGTAGTAGGTAGGTAGTAGGTAGGTAGTAGGTAGGTAGTAGGTAGGTAGTAGGTAGGTAGTAGGTAGGTAGTAGGTAGGTAGTAGGTAGGTAGTAGGTAGGTAGTAGGTAGGTAGTAGGTAGGTAGTAGGTAGGTAGTAGGTAGGTAGTAGGTAGGTAGTAGGTAGGTAGTAGGTAGGTAGTAGGTAGGTAGTAGGTAGGTAGTAGGTAGGTAGTAGGTAGGTAGTAGGTAGGTAGTAGGTAGGTAGTAGGTAGGTAGTAGGTAGGTAGTAGGTAGGTAGTAGGTAGGTAGTAGGTAGGTAGTAGGTAGGTAGTAGGTAGGTAGTAGGTAGGTAGTAGGTAGGTAGTAGGTAGGTAGTAGGTAGGTAGTAGGTAGGTAGTAGGTAGGTAGTAGGTAGGTAGTAGGTAGGTAGTAGGTAGGTAGTAGGTAGGTAGTAGGTAGGTAGTAGGTAGGTAGTAGGTAGGTAGTAGGTAGGTAGTAGGTAGGTAGTAGGTAGGTAGTAGGTAGGTAGTAGGTAGGTAGTAGGTAGGTAGTAGGTAGGTAGTAGGTAGGTAGTAGGTAGGTAGTAGGTAGGTAGTAGGTAGGTAGTAGGTAGGTAGTAGGTAGGTAGTAGGTAGGTAGTAGGTAGGTAGTAGGTAGGTAGTAGGTAGGTAGTAGGTAGGTAGTAGGTAGGTAGTAGGTAGGTAGTAGGTAGGTAGTAGGTAGGTAGTAGGTAGGTAGTAGGTAGGTAGTAGGTAGGTAGTAGGTAGGTAGTAGGTAGGTAGTAGGTAGGTAGTAGGTAGGTAGTAGGTAGGTAGTAGGTAGGTAGTAGGTAGGTAGTAGGTAGGTAGTAGGTAGGTAGTAGGTAGGTAGTAGGTAGGTAGTAGGTAGGTAGTAGGTAGGTAGTAGGTAGGTAGTAGGTAGGTAGTAGGTAGGTAGTAGGTAGGTAGTAGGTAGGTAGTAGGTAGGTAGTAGGTAGGTAGTAGGTAGGTAGTAGGTAGGTAGTAGGTAGGTAGTAGGTAGGTAGTAGGTAGGTAGTAGGTAGGTAGTAGGTAGGTAGTAGGTAGGTAGTAGGTAGGTAGTAGGTAGGTAGTAGGTAGGTAGTAGGTAGGTAGTAGGTAGGTAGTAGGTAGGTAGGTAGTAGGTAGGTAGTAAATTTAGGGATTTCTGAAAGAATTGTAGATTTTGGCACAATCTCTTAAAACCTATGTCAGTAGTACTGACCCTAACAGGTAGGTGTAGGTGTTCTGACTCAGTACACACCGAGACGCGACGCTGCGCGCACACTTATAGAGAGAAGATACACATTTCGTTGTGAGAAAACGTTGCGCCACGCAGCGCTGCGCCACGTGACGCCTGTAAAGAAATGTGTATCCTTTCGTGTAGAAAATAAAGTTAAATTTTGAATCGCTTTTTAAAATGTGCGCGCAGTGTCGCGTCTCGGTGTGAGCTGACCCTTAGTGTTCCAAGGCTTTGTATATAAAGTGAAGATTAGAACTAAAAAGCTTTCAAGCTAGTGGAAGTTTATCTTTGAAATCTTGGTGATTTGTTGGTCAGTGGGTCGTCTAAGGGGCAGATTTTTAGGAGTTGAAGTATACGCTTAGGGGCACTATGCGCAGCAAAGAAAACAAAAAAATAAAATTTTCGGCAAAAAAATTTTTTGGGACTTAGTGGATTTTCCAAAAAAAAAAAATAGAAAATTTGAAAAAAAAATGGCAGTTTCGGGTTAACCTTGGCCATAAAAACCATTTAGGTTCTGCGAAGTATGGACCCAAGAGGCACCGTTTCCGAATTATGGGCCTCCGAATTTTATTTAATTTTTATAAAACTATCTACATTTCCAAAATGGTAGCTCAAAAGAAAATATTTTCTGGAAAGAAACTGTTGCTCTAGTAGAAAACTATGAGATGGTGTAAAAAAATCCGAGAAATATTGAGAAAAAAGAAAAAATTGAAAAAAATATTCTGTGTCGGTCGATCTTTCAGCTTGAGTATCGTTAGGGGCAAAGACACAAATTTTCGGAAAAAAAAAAACTAACAGATTTCGTCCGTTTTTCTTGCAGAAGCCTATTACCCTTGTCCATAGAAACTATTTAGGTTCAGAGAGGCATGGCCCTCCGACGCACCGTTTCCGAGTTAGGAGTTTTTTAATTTTTTTCTTGTTTTTACAAAACGCTCTATATTTCCAAAATGGTAGCTCAGATGAAAATCTTTTCTGGAAAGAAACTGTTGCTGTAGTAGAAAACTATGAGATGGTGTACGAAAAACCAAAAAAAAATGCATTTTTTTATAAGTCCTCGCGCCATAGCGCCCACACTCCAAACGATTTTGTTCTTTGATCTTGAATCAGTTTGTAAATATCTATCACATAATTTATTTATTATTTATTAAAACTTTATGCACAAGTATAAAAACACTGTACAAAGGCGGACTTAATGCCTTAGGCATTTTTTACCAGTCTACCTTAGGGTGATGCAGAGAGAAAACATAGTAGGTGCAGCATAACAAATGGTAAGAGAACATTTACAAATAAAATATAACGATACATACATAAATACATACATATATATGTACAATAAGTAAAGAGAGAGACAAACTAACAACAATTTAATTAAGAGATGAATCTACCAGCTTCTTAAGTAAGTCTTGGCGAGCTTTAACTTTAAATGTGAACCGCCTGTTGGCCAACCTGATGTTCAGAGGGAGCGCATTCCAAAGGAAGACAGCCTGGACAAAGAAAGACGACTTGAGAAAAGAGAGCGGTGAGAAGGACAACGTAGAAGACGATTATTGGAGGAACGAAGATTCTTACTGTGCGCAGAGCATAAATATTGAAAATAAGTAGTCACATAAGAAGGAGAAGTAGGCTTATTAAGAAGAGAAAATAGGGTAGTCAAAGCTCTCAACGCTCTGCGTTGTCGGATGGGCAACCATTTTAAAAGTGACCGATGTGCGGAGACGTGATCATACTTACGAAGATTAAATACGAATCGAATGCAGTTATTAAGAAGTCGGTAGCACACATCACCATAGTCAATTATGGGGAAGATTAGGGACTGTACAAGCATTACCTATAGGTGTGATGGGAGAATATTTTTTAGCCGATAGAGCGACCGCAATGTTCCGGTGACTTTCTTGCTCACAATCGCGACCTGCTTACGCCAGTCAAGGCAAGTGTCAACATGCAAACCCAGATCTTTGACGTCAGAGCTAAACGGAATAACCGTGCCGTCAAAGGTAACCGGTGGCACCGTTAAGCCATTCAGCCTTCTCAGGCTATGGGGGACTCCCTATAATAATAGCCTGGCACTTGGTTGGGTTAACCGCCACCCCGAAACGATCAGACCAGTTTTTGACAAAACGTAAATCCCGGTTTAGCTCCTCGATCGCACTGGACAAGCTGTCAACACTAGCCTGACAGTAAAGCTGTAAGTCGAAAGCGTAAAGATGATACACACACTGAAGCTCGGTAGTTATGAGATCTATAAAAATAGAGAATAAAATACCGCCTTGAGGGACGCCAGCATCAAGATCACACCAGCTGGAGCTAGAGTCACCAGCAAGAACTGATTGCTGGCGCCCCCGAAGATAGGAAGAAAACCATTCCAATACCTCCGGAGAGACCATCAGATAGGAGAGGATGGATAAAAGGACTTCGTGACTGACGGTATTGAAAGCATTGGAAAAATCAATTAAGACCAAAACCGAAACTTTAGTGTCTTGCATTCCCCGCCTTATATCGTCAGTCACTTTAAGGAGGGCTGATACGGTACTATGGCCGGGCCTGAACCCGGATTGCAATGGACTGATAAGGGAGTTGTGGTAGATGAAGTGGGAAAATTGCTTGTGAACACAGGCCTCGAGTACTTTAGATAAAAAGGGAAGGATGGAAATTGGTCGAAAATGGCTGAGAAGAGTAGGGTTAGGAATTTTAGGGAGTGGCCGAACATGGGCTTTCCGCCATAGAGAAGGGAAAACACCGGAGTAAAGGGAGAAGTTAACGATATGGGAGATTGCAGGAAGGAGCTGATCAAGAGCTTTCACAATCATGTGACGACTGATGTTATCATAGCATCTGATTACAACGATTGCGAGCAGTTTTGAAAAGGGGCGTGAACGCGCGATCCCTTCGTCGCATTGCCATTAGAACTCCATTGTTCATCCATGGGGCCGGTGAGCGCTTCAACTTGACTTTCCTGACAGGAGCGTGGGTGTCATACAACTTGACTACAACCGCATTAAAAGTATTCACTTTATCATCGACTGATGTGGCTTCCTCCAGGGGCGTCCAGTCAATATTGGAAGCATGCTCGATGAGTTTTTCTGCATTCATCCGCGCAAAGGCACGCCTGTACTGGAAGGTAGGTTTGGGTTTAGGAGGTTTAAGGACATACGACAGGAAAATAAGGTTGTTATGGGAAAAGCCAGGAGCGTCCTGTTGACCATGTGAGGCGACTAGGGAAGGATTAGATGCGAGAATCAAGTCGAGCCAAGTATCATCCCCGACAGTGTTATGATGCGTTGGTTGGAGAGGCAAGACATGCAGACTAACTGACTCGACCAGATGTAGGAGTTAACAGGATCGAGGGGAGTTGTGGGCAAGGAGATTGGTGTTGAAATCCCCCATGACGCTGTGATGTGCATACTCCGAACCTAATGATTCTAGGACCGATTCTAATTCGATGAAGTAATCAAGGGACGGGGGACAATACACAACTCCAAGAACAGTTTTAGCTCATAAAACACAAACTTCTAAAAAAAGAAATTCAGCCAAATTAGTAGTAGAGGAAGAAGTAGCAATAATTTTAAAAGAAAAATCGGCATGAAGGTAAATTGCAACACCACCCCCTCTTACCGATTCGATCATTCCGTAGGAGAACGAATCCTGGTAGAAAGTAAGTGGTAGACGCAAGCTCAGGTTATAGCCAGGTCTCTGAAATGAGGACGGTATGGACGTTATTGTTCGTAAAAGTATCGTAAAGCTCATTGTAGTGGCTGGGAATGCTCTGGGCATTGATGTGACAAACATTAAACAGTCGGTCAAGACTATGGTTAAAGTTTTGACGTAAAGTATCACCAAGGGTGTCTGTAATGGAACAAAAACTATCTTCAAGAGTGGCAGTAGATTTGTTAGCTGAGAAAAACGATTCATTATCGAAAATAGTGGTCATAAATACGAATAAAATATTTTTTAAAAAATATACTTGTAAAATTAAAATAACTATAAAAAAATAAAAAATAAACTACATGCTAAACAAGTAGGTACGACGGTTGCATCTCTGCACCACCCGCCAGCTAACATCATCATTTTAAAACACAGTGAACAACCAAGGAATGAAAATAAGTTACAATGAAATAGAAAAAAAAAACAAACCCAAAATAAATACAAAAGTACAGAAAAATAAAATTGTGGCATTCGGAACGCACCTTACGCCCTCAACAAACATAAAATTATCGTGAGCCGTAGACAGAGAAAACTATCTGTTTACGTCGTGAGCGTATCCGATCCTTGAAAACCCGATGTCAATGTCAAAGACAGTCATGTCATAATGGCATTAGCAATATGTTTTCAAAAAAGAAAAATAATGACAAAAACATCCTTGTTGAGGGTAAACTATTGTACGAATGTACGCAAGACATGTAACAATCCATCTCATGGTCGTGTGAGGAAGAAAGATAAAAAAAAAACAAAGTCAAGCAAAACAATGATTACGAGCCAAAACTAATCAAAGGTTATCATTACCAAACAGCAAAAGATAGCATATTAAAAGGTAAGTAAATCCTACGCAACGTAGGTATCTAATGCGTGAATTTATATATAGATAATATTTAAGAGTTTTGTTACCAAAAATTAACGATTATTTTTACTTGTTTTTAGGCTATCTCCAGAAGTTTGCACTTTGGGATAGGTACTTCAGCAGCAACGGACTCAATTCTTCAAACGATGAGATTTTATGTTTACTTCCATCGGGGACTTTTAATTACGATGACACCGTCCTGAGTCCAGCATGACCGCATAGCAAAGTGAAGCCTCGCCTTCCCAAAGATGGATTGTCGGGTCTTGGTCAAGAATTCCTTGACGGACACAGACCTGTCTTCGCTCTCCATACCGCAGACCTGTCGTCATAGTTGAAGAATCTTACTAAAATCGCTGCGTGAGCAAGCGTGATCCACCATATGCTGGAGCTGCCCGCTGCCGGCCCGCGGCCTTTCGAATGATGATGGAAGATCAACAGCTATAATATGTTTAGTTATTATTGTGCTTCATTGGTGTAATTGCTAAGTGTGGCGTTCCAGTGTAACATATTTTAAATAAATAACTAAATAGGACTGTGGTGATGCTTGTTGGCGGCACCTAGTCTGTGGCAGACCTTTATGGAGGATGTGGTTACTGATTAAAGGCCCAGCTTCTTGTTAATTAGATCCAGGATCACTGTGCTACTGACCTCTCCTTCAACCTTTGCTATGCCCTGAAAGATCAGTGCCTTCCGACGATGCCAGGTCTCCAATTGGTCAACCTGTCTGGCACACTCGCTGATCTGTCTCCTAAGCAGACTTAGCATGCTAAAGTGCTAAAGATTAGCTCCCTGAAGGTCCGAAACTCCTCAGCTACCCTCGCCACATTATCTTTGGCTGGTCCTGCGCACTGAATTTGTGCCTCCAGTTCGCTCATCTTCCAGACAAAGCTATCCTCAAGGCTTTTCTGTACCAATGCAATCTCATCAAGCTGTGACATGGTGTCCTTGTGACCGGTCACAGTGAAAAAAACAGTGAAAGTGAAGTGATGTGCTGGCAGGTGGTGGAAAGTTATAGCTTTAGTCACATGTGTGAGCTGCAAACGTGAGTACTCACTATGCAGAAGTTATACACTGATATTTTATAAAGAATAAGTAAATAAACTGAGTATTTCTAATTAAAATAGGTATCAAATCAATATTGGAGATACATTCTTTTTTTTACACCTACCCGCGCTATTATCTATTTATACATATTTATATATCTATACCTATTTATCTGTCAATGCTTCATTTTTTATTCCTTTTACCTATTTTTAACCAACTTCTAAAAGAAAGAGGTTATCAATTGGAAAGTGTTTTTTTGTATACTAATTTCATTCAGTAATTAATTTCATTGTAAATAAGCACCATGTGGCTATTTAGTATATTTTTAACCGACTTCCTAAAGAAGGAGGTTATCCATTCGACTGTGTTTTTTCAATAATAGACAGCAAATCTGTTGTGACAACATCATAACGTTACATCCCGCTGTAATGTTATGATGTTGTCACAACAGATTTATTTGGATATCTCCAAAGATAAAAAAAAACACAGTCGAATGGATAACCTCCTTCTTTAGGAAGTCGTGTCTTCTTCAGGAAGTCGTGTATTGTATGCTCTTGGGGCCAAAATGTAATATTCTATAAATTGATTTTCATCATATTACATTTTGATTTTTCATTTTGGTATGCAGATGTGTACAGTAAAACCAGATTTCGACAGTTAGTTATACATAGTATGTTAGTTTCCATTTGATTGGTGATAAGCAT
The DNA here is from genome assembly GCA_963082945.1 of Cerastis leucographa. Lineage (NCBI taxonomy): Eukaryota > Metazoa > Arthropoda > Insecta > Lepidoptera > Noctuidae > Cerastis > Cerastis leucographa. Next base: position 10,571,649 of record OY720361.1, read on the forward strand.
ATTACCATGATAATGTAACAATACATGTATTGTATTTACATTCATAGCAAAAATTTTAATAGGATAATACAACTAAATGGATAAATAAAAAACTTTTTTCAAAGAACAAAACAACTTCAAAAAAGTGTAATATAACTTTAGCTTCAGAAGTTGGTGGCAAAAAAACTGAATCAAACAAACAAGTAACCAACTTCTGAAGCTAAAGTTATTTTTCACTTTTTTGTTTTTTGAAGTCAGTTTTATTTTTTTTTGCAAAAAGAGTATCCATGGAGTTTCTTGCACGTTCTTGTCCATAGAGATCTACCTCCCTTTTGGAACGTGCAACTAGAGACCTGAGTCCTTGACACTTTGAAACACCTTGAAATGTGTGGACATTGACATTGTGGGCTTTATAGATTCCTAGATCCTTGGTAACTTTTTATCTTGGTCTATGTTTTGTAGTAAGCAAGAAATTATTGTCGGGCCTATGATATCCTCCCATACTTACGTATTAACGCTGTAACAAAAAAATATTGTAAAACCAAATGATTTTAAAAGAGTAACCATGGAGTTTCTTGCCGGTTCTTTTCCATAGGAAACGACCAACACGAACCGTGCACCTTTCTTGTTGACGTTTTACAAGTGCCCTTGTAGGCCTATGTGAAATAAAAATATTTTGATTTTGATTCAAAACTGCCTGTAAATGGTATTTAAATAAATGCGTTGAGTTTGTATCAATTGTATTTTTTTGCCTTATTATAAGTGCCTATATGACTTGACTTAGATTGTTTTTTTATAAACAATTTATTGTATTATGTAGTTGAAAGGTGGGCAGTGATATCCTCTTTGTGGAAATGGCCTTGACTTATGAATTGTAGGTTGTATGTTCGAACCCTGACAGGCTCTTTACTTTGGGTAAATGAATACTAATACTACTTGAATAAAAAGCATGACTTACAATAGTTAATTATATAATTAGAGTAAAACACAAAATAACCAAACAAATTGTGTAAAACACAACATAAGGAGTCTCTTTGAAGGATCGCATCCGGAACGAGGTGATCTGAAGTGGCAATGGACCGGCCATATTAGCCGTAGAACCGATGACCGTTGGGGTAGACGTGTTGTTGAGTGGAGACCGCGAATCGACAAGCGTAAGATGGGACGCCCTCAGGCTCGGTGGAGCGACGATCTTTGCAGGGTAGCTGGTAGCAACTGCATGAGAGTTGCCGAGAATCGGGTTAAGTGGCGAGCGATTGAAGTGGCCTATGTCCAGCAGTGGACTGCGGTAGGCTGCTGATGATGACGATGATGACACTTACACAACACATTTATCACAACTACTTTAAGATTCCAGAACCAGAACATAAGATTCCCTTGTAGAAAGAACTGTTCAGAACAGAATAGATTTTCGCACTTGAATGTTTATGTCACTGACATTTAAATATGTAAATCGCGACAAGCGACGTTCCGTTTCATGTTAGGTACTATTGATGGGTAGTTATTGTAAAAAAAAAATAACTAAAATAAAAACGTTGCAGTGGCCCATCTCGTATTATTTTTTTTTAACATTTTAGTCATAAAATAATGATAATCTAAGCTATCTGCATCTTTCCTAATTAAACGTTTTTGATGAGAACGCCATCTAGCGGTTCAGAAAGTAACCGTTTACGTGTGCATGTGTGTGTGTGCATGGTGTGTACATATATGAAGTGGAGACGACTTGGGGGAATCTTGAAAATCTCCGTTTGAGAAGAGTTAACAAGTAAACTGTATATGTGGAAAAATCAAGACAAAAGGCTAGTTTACGCAAATAGAATATTGTCCATCAAAGATATTTGCGAGACCAAATATCTTTGATATTTCCCAAATGCGAGACTGCAACGCCATCTATTGAAAAAACGGCGGCGGGATCGTCAGCGGAACCACCTTAAGCAGCTTTTATGAATAAAACCTTAACTATTTTAGCCCGAGGATCACATACCTGATGAAAGACGTAAAGCATCATCAAAACGCCTAGGTACGAGTACGACGGGCCGGAGTCGCCCAAGAGGCTTGGTGTGAGGGCCACGAGACCGGCGGCTAGCGGCCCTACTAGCAGTCGCAGCGGGAACGCGCGGAGCCATAGCGACAGCGGCGCTGGACCCGTCGTGTGTTTCGCTAAGAGCTGTAATATAAAACTTAATATTTGAGAAGGTATTACAAAAAATTGGCACATTGATTTTCAAAGGCTTTATGCTTTGGCCTCATCTGCTTTTTTCTTTCTTAAATATATGAAAGAGGTTTATGTGTTATTCAAACAGACTGGCGGGTATTCTGTCAGTAACTAAACACAATACATTTCAAGTGGACTTTTGAGCGTGAGCCGATCCGTCATTCCAACCAGTTTTCCAGACTTCGTTTGCAAGTGCAGTACACTATTACTGCATGGCATACAATATATTTTATTTAGCTGTATTCAGGCTTCCACAAAGACACAGGATGTTTTAATACTTACAATTGGCATTATAATTTGCACTGGGACCAGTGGAACTGCAAGCAGGGCCAAGTCTTCCCTCGGTACTCCAGCCTCTACGAGTTTCAGTCCTGACACCGCATCAGCTGCGCTGAACCCGAGCTGTAAAAAGAATAAGAACCAGATTAATTAATAAGCTGAAATAAGTGTTGTGAATTGTGTATGATTAAATTAGATATTTACCTTAGCAGTAAACAGGACCAAAGCTAAAGTTCGTACTGCTGGCAACTTAATAATTGTGTAAAGCTGTTTATAAGCAGTCACAACATCACCAAAGCCTTTAACATTATTATCTTTGGTAGTAACAGAATCGTTAGCTTCATGCTTGAACACTGCTATGAGTGTGGTGGTGACAATAAACACCCATCCCCAGAAGAGAAGGAAGCTGGCCAGAGTAACAAGACCAGTTTCTTCTGGCACGGAGCGCAGATATTTGTTGCAGAAGTATGGAGATTCCAGCGCCAGGAACATGACGTATCCGAGGAAGAATCCAGCTGTCTGACCAACAGTGTTACATGTTGAAGCATGTCCTACATTACACCTGAAAAATGTTAGACCCTGATTATTACATAGAAGTGATTATTATCTAATCCGATAACAAATAAATACTGATATATAAGAAAAATAATTTTATGTTTATTAATACTGATATTTAGGATTACACTGAAATTCAATTTCAACTATCTTGAATAATACAGTATTATTATCAGACATTTTGGTATGACTCTCAGACAGCCAAATGATCTTGTGCTGGAAAAGTCAATTATTTATTTATTTTTTATTTATAGCCTCTATCAGACATATCAGACATAAGTAAACAGTTTTTTTTTTAATATATAGGTTTCTTTTTATTCTGTGTGCCCTTTGGCAAAGGCCTCCTCCAACACTTTCCAATCTTCTCTCTCCCGCGCCTGGCGCTGGCGCGGAAAAGTCAATTACAAATTATTATTCAAGGTTACGGATTTAATAGTCATAATGAGTCAGTTGATTTAGGTGTATCTGTATGGGAAGTAGTGGAACTGACACAGATAATTTTTATCTTTGAGTGCATGGGGTTGTGTCCGACCAAAACAGGATTTTCAGCTGAAACCAAACCGTACCTTTGGCCGAAACCGAAACTTATTCAAAATATAAAATCGAGCATTCAACTAGTTATGGCATGTTAAAATCTAGTGTATTTATATTGTTACACACCTACTGTATACTTGATAAATAAAATAACTAATATTAAAGTATCTAAACCAAAATATTAACAATAACATCAAAAAAAATTGTTATATTAACAATCTAAAGGCATTCATGACAATTTACGAATAGCGAGTATCGGCGAGGCCGAAGTTTCGACTAATAATTGGCCGACACACCAAAGGGAAATCTAGTTTTGGCTGCAGTTTCAGTTTTCACCTTATAAGAGTATAAAACATTTTATTATTTACCTTTTAAGCATGGTAAGTGCCCATCCATCAACAGCTATATCTTGCGTAGCAGCCAAGAAGTTTAATAGAAGGAATGACATTGTTAAGACAATCATTGAGGGAGCTATCTCATTAGTTCCGAGCCAATCAGTTATACTGTATGACATGATGATCATCACAATTCCAATCAAGTATTGAACTGGTACAAGCCATGTTTTTCTTCGGCCAAATTCTGGCCAGAATAGAGCATCCACTATAGGAGCCCATAATAACTTCACACTGAATGGCCAGTTGACAAAACTGAACTCTGCCTGAAAAGTAAATAGTTTTAAACATTTAAGTAAACAACTTGTTTTAAACTGAATTTATAAGAAATTAGTTAATTTAGGTAACCTTACAACTTTTATTATTGGGTTATGTTGCTTGTTCTTGTTTTGTATGTGGAACAAAATTTGTAAGAATAACAACTACTGAATAATTTAACAGAAAGTTACATGTGCTGGCTAAAAAGGTTTCCAGTGACTGACTAATCCTACATAAGGACTAAGGCAGAGAGGGGTCAAGGTCATTTCTGTTTATATGTTGTACATAGAAACAAAGTGCAATTTTTACTGTTGAGTTTACCAATAAAAAAAAAACTCATTATAGTTTCTAATCACAAACCTATGCCATTAATAGTCATCATAAAATTTTATGAGGCAAACCCATGCAGATTGATTTGCAGCAGAAATATTGAACAACATGAATTGAGAACCCTGACCTGTTGGGTGTAAGTTATGCCGCGATTTTGAAGGAGCATGGGCACAGCTCCAGCCAGTCCTAAGGGTATACCCTGAAGGGTATACAGAAATAGCAAAACAGCAATATTGAATTCATCTCCCTTGATATTACTTCGGCCACCCTCTACTACATTGTCACCATTTTCAATTAAATCCTCCTTCTCAGGTGAATGCTTACGCTTTATGATCGGCATGACTGAGCCAAGTATAGCCTGAAAATTGATTATAAAATAATATAAATTCACATGACACCACCAATGTAACAAATACACGTCATTGAAATTGATTCTGTTCTATCATAATACACACCTTAATTTTGCCCGCAATTAATCAATTTGTTTATTAATTAATAGTCGCGCTGTGCCGGGAACTACGAAAAGTATGACTGACCATTCATATATTCCTATTAAATTTCATTTACCGTAAGAAAAATAATTTAACTAATAAAAGTGCAAGGTAAGTGCAAGCGCGTTTCCTACTTAACGTCACAAACGCGAGTGGGGAAATGTCAGCTGTCAACTTGTCTAAAATTCATTTTCACAGCAAGTCAAATGCTACGTCAATAGGGATGTACTCAGTTATTCAGTCACATCAGTGGTTTTTAATGATACGATCGCTCACGCCAATGATAACGATGATAACGGAGGCATTCTGAGTGAGCGCCTAGTTACTCACTAGTCACTCACTCCGAGCTCAATTTATAGTTACGTACTGGGTCGTATCGCATTTCAGTTTCAGTACAAATTGAAGTTTATGTTAATTTGTTCGACTAAGCCCTCTGAGTGGTCAGAATTGGCCTTGAGGAATTATTGTCCAAGTTCAAGCTAAGCTGCCAACATCGTCAATCATCGTTAGGTAAGTACTAAGCTCGTGTAAACCAGGCGTTAAAGGTCATGGGTCAAATTCTCAAGGATACGTCACTGTAACCGCATATAATCATAATTAATTGTGTACAAACTTAAGTATAAAGTCGCGCCAACGCGTGATCATATTGTGTTATTACTATTAGTTCTGTTAGGTATTATAATACGGTCTATAAAACGATCATAAAAAAATTACTTCTTACTTATTTTGGCCGTGGTTTTGACATTCCGACAGGCATGCAACAACAAGCGCTGTAATAACGAATTAACGATTAAATAAACAAAAATCTTCTAAAGTTAAAATAAAACACTATGCCGCATCTCCTCATACAACGGTCTCGCGGCTCGCCTCATATAATGAAGATTTTCAAGTTAAAACCCACAGAGATAAGATGAAGAGCTAATAAGATGTACTATCAACTAACTGGGTATCGAACCACGCTAAGGACTATCCTTACTTGCAGCGTTAAAACAGTTAAAAACTTTCTATTCCTTGGTCCCTTTTTTGTCATATTCTTATTGGTCGAAAAACGGTGCTCAAACATCTGGCATCTTTAACAGAGCCTAAGATTTTTTTTAAATAAAACATATTTTAAAAAAGGGTCACGTATTTTTTGTTTTTGTTTTACTCCTATTGGTCCGCAAACTATTTGTGCGGACCAATAGGAGTAAGGGTGATGTGGTCATCGGGTGCACGGGATTTTGTTTGAAAAGAGTGCCTATTCCCACTTTCCCAATAGTACCGGCGGCAGCGCATCGCGTGCTTGACTGTATGACAGACACCAGCCTTGACACCAGGCTATCAAGCTACAACAATCTGTCCTTTAATAGATTGTCGTAGGTTCAAGGTTTATTGGGAAAATTTGACAATTTCGGGTAACTTGATGTGCTGGGGTCTGTACAACATTCATTGCCGTTGTATGATGAATCCATGAGACCACGATGCATCCTGCGTCTGGTCCTGCGGTTTGCAGCATGTGGGTTAACTCTTCCACACAGTCCATTTATTGTAGGAATAAAGATAAATTATTATCTGTGAGATGAGTTTTGACATTGGCTTGACATTGACAGAAAAAGTTTGTGTTTTCGTGTTTTCTATCTTCTTGGCTTGTCATTGTCAAATCAAAATACAATCAAAATGTTAAAATCTGGGAACGTGTGTTTTTATGAATTTAATCACAATATTGTAACCTTATAATTTCTTTTAATGGGTTCTGTAACTCGCTCTTGTTTCTTAAAATGCTTGTTGGATTCCCATGCACCCATAAAATTACATCACAATGTTGAAACAATGATAGGTCGCAACAAATTAACAAAAATTAAGGATCCGGCTTGTTCTCGTCAGCAACGTAAGAACAAATATAGTTATTAAAACCTAAAGAAGATATCATCATCCTCTTGCACATATCCCAACATGCATGCCCATGCATTATTAGGGTTGCTTGTCTTGTCTTTCTTTTCTCAATCTTTTTTATGAAAATATTTTTTTTCTACGAAAGAGGAGCTCGTGGCTAAGTTATAACAGCCGCACGGGCCGATCTTTAAGGTTAAGCCGTGCTTGCCGAGGTTGGTCCGTGGATGGCTGACCATAATTTACATAGCGAGTTTCCTCGGTGCCTCGGAAAGCACGTTAGGCCGTTGGTCCCGGCTGTCAATTGTAGATCTTTGACAGTTATTACGAGTAGTCAGAAGCTAAAAATCTGACATCCAGTTTTACCAAGGTGTATCGTATTACCCAGTTACTGGGTTGCAGAGGTCCGATAGGCAGTTGCTCTATGTAAAGTACTGGTACTCAGCTGCATCCGGTTAGATTGGAAGCCGACCCCAAATAAATAAATAGTTTGGGAAAAGTCTAGGCAGATGATTTATTTCAGTGAAATACTTATTCTCTTTATTTTCTTTCTAGTTTCGCTTAAAGCAGACTGTGATGAATGTTTGGTAGCAGTCAAACAGCTGGGAGTAAATTCCTCAGGTCTTGATGGGTTTGCTCTACAAAAGGACCTAGAATATAAAGTAGAACATGGCTCTAGAATTGAAGTCTTGTTAAACAATTATATTCATGTCATAGAATTTGATCCACCACCAGATAACTGTGAAAAACCAAAACCAGACAACAAAAGGAAACTAGAAGAAGGGGAGTCTCCTAGAAAGAGGAAAAGCTTAAAGAAAGAAACTCCTCAAGTAAACGAAGCTATGGAAAATCTGTGGGAAGATATTGACAAAGGTGAACTCTATGTATTTACCTCAAAAGGTGTCAGACCTAGTCACAAAATAGCTGCATTTGATATGGATGGCACATTGATCAAAACCAAATCTGGTAAAGTGCATCCTGTTGACACCAATGATTGGCAAATAGCTTTCCACAATGCTCAAGAGAAGTTAAAAAGGCTTATAGAACGGGATTATAAGCTTGTGATATTAAGTAATCAAGCACCAATCGGGAACGGGAGGGTGAAGATAGAAGACTTCAAGAAAAAAATTGAAAACATTGTTATAAAGTTAGATGTGCCTTTTCAAGTATACTTAGCTACAGGTAAAGGATTTTACAGAAAGCCAGCTACTGGAATGTGGAAAATTTTAACAGAGCAGGTAAGTTACAGCATACTTCATACAAATGAATATTTTATTTTTTAACCAACTTAATTACTAACTGTATTACTTGTCATCTCAGCAGTCACCTCCAATACATTGACAAAGAAATCTTATTGTTTTTTTTTGTTTTAGAAAAATGAAGGTGTGGAAGTAGTTATGAGCGATAGCTTTTATTGTGGCGATGCTGCAGGCAGAGTCGCCAATTGGGCTCCTGGCAAAAAGAAAGATCATTCCATGGCTGACAAACTAATGGCTGAAAATCTTGACATTGAGTTCTACACTCCTGAAGAATTTTTCTTGAAACACCCAAGAGCTAATATCCCTATGAATAAGCCAGATTTTAACCCTAAAGAGCTTAGTTCTGGAGCTTTTAATACTGATTTGATTGGAAAAGAAATAGAAGTGAGTGTGTTGATTAAAAGAAATGAATAGAATTCAACATAATTTAAAACATTTAATACTGTTTTTTCTTCAGATACTGGTTTTGGTTGGGTTTCCTGGTAGTGGAAAGTCATTTTTGGCAAAACAGATTGAAACGAAATCTGAGCACAAATATATCACCGTGTGTAGAGACGTCCTTGGCTCTTGGCAAAGATGTGCTGCTGAAGCAACCAAAGTACTGCGGGTAAGTGCATAATTATGTGTAGTAAAGATACAGCAATAGGTTTGAAAATGCCAAAAAGGCTCATTATGTTATAGCGATATTCTTGAGTGTCTTGTGTATAACTAATTAGCCTTAAAAAAAAAACAAGTCCGAATACGGCTTAAACTTGCACCATTTGATACAAACATACCAATTAGCTATTATGTAATCTACGGTTGTTTCCAGCGAGGCAAAAGTGTAGTAGTAGACAGCACTAATCCTGACAAAGAATCACGCGCTCGCTGGGTGTCGCTTGCCAAAGAAATGGACGTGGGCTGCCGATGCGCGGTCTTGACGGCTAGCATGGCGCATGCGAGACACAACAACAAGTTCCGAGAACTTATGAAAATTAAGCACATTCCAGTCAATGACATTGTTTATCATACTTACAAGTAAGTGCATTCAAGTTATCTAACTTAAGGCTTCATGTATGATGGGAGGAAGTGAAAAAAAAATCGGCTGTTCAATACATTTTGACCAGAATTGACACATTTTTTATTACATTACATTTTTTTTTATTGCCAATGCAAAATTTCTATGTTCAGGGTAAGGGTTCAGCCCGCGTACCATGACGTCTTAAAACATTATTGTTCCATTCCTATTCCAGAGTAGGAAAGAGATGGAGCTAGACGACGTGCATAGCTCCGTCTCTTTTTCAGCGTCATAGTAACCCCCCAGAATGATGTACTGAGTACGAGTCGGTGTCCCTTCCACCCTTTATAGGACAGTAAATTTTATTTGCTAATAAAAATCATCAACCTTCTTTTTGGCTCCGTCGCCGTCGAATAAAAACTAGGGGAAATAGTTTTAAGAAGTGCCAAAAGTTTTACTTATAAATTTCGCTCTCACACAAAATGTGACTGATAGTTTGTTGAAGTACGATGCATCACGACACATGCACGTGTATCCAACTTTAACCTGTGCTAATGAACTAATGCTTTGATAACACGTGTCGACTACAATGGCGAGACAATGCCAAGACAGAGAACTCCATAAGTATAATCAAGGCGTTGATCTTAGTTTATCCTGTTACTTAATCCAACTTTAACTGCAGGAAATTGGAAGGTCGGGAAACAACAATAAATTCGTCACGTTCAGCGTATCAGTCCCAGAGTCCACCGAAACTGAGACAAGACGAGAGCTCACGTTGCTTTTCGTCTCTGCTTAGCTTTAGTAGAAATGGTTGAGCAGAGATGGGAGGAGATGTCTCGTATTTGTTTAAGCTAGCCACAGTACTCGCATCGCACAGCGAAGACGAGAAGCGACGTGAGCGGTTCGTCGACCGCACGCAAGCGCGGCAACCGTACGTCGGTCACCGACGTATGGTTGCTTGAGCTTTGCACATCTCCTCTCCGCTTTGAACATCACCGCACACCTTCGGTGGATATACCCTAGCTCCTAAGAATCTCTTCTCCTCTCCGCTTCGCACATCTCTTTAGTGGAGTCCAGACCTTACGATACTCAAGTACTTTTTGCTTTGTTTCAGAAACAAATTTACTGAGCCATCAACTAGTGAGGGATTCACAGAAGTAATTCCGGTTGAGTTTACTCCTATTTTCGACGATAAAGAAGCTGAGAAGGTATATAGAATGTACTTGTTAGAAAAATAAACTTTGAATAATATTGTAAATGCTTGCATGTTATGAAATAAAACAACTGTGATGCGATTCAGCATTTTTATTGCTAAATTAACCACGATCATCACTATTTCTATAAAATCGTGTAGGCCGTTTTTCTTAAAGTAACAATGCTAATCATACCTGCAAATAGTATTAAGTACCAATAAAAGGTTTAAAGTTCAAACAACTTTCAACTTAAATGCAATGTTATCATATCATGTCTATTTAATTGAAGTGTTTTTATGCAACATTACATTTATTTTATTAACTTGTTCAATTTATTTACAATTTTAACTTACGGCTAACATGAAAAGTAGTGAAAAAATACAAGGTTTTTTTTTGCCTTATAATTAGGTACTTACACGTGTTAATTGCATCAGGCAAAGCGTGCCCAACATAGCAATGGCGAGATGGACGGATGATTTTTTAACAATCATGTACGACATTTAAAATCTATTTTAAAGCGTATTTACAATCACATGATTCAATTTTGCAAATCAAGATCGCACCAAGCTAGCGTATAATATTGTAAAATCGCCTAGGTCCATTACACATACAAATGAGATCAAAAGGTTTCCTAAGTAGGTAGGTATTCAAAATATACTAACTGCTAGCATGAATACTCATAAAAGTATCTAGGCACTAGAATAAATTTTACATAAAGAGTTATTTATCCATGGGTTATTTTCCTTCTCAATGTGTGTTGTAACGCCTTGTATGTTACCCACTTTATAGTCATCCGCAGTAGCCTATAATTGGTACATTATGACTACACAAATCAGTTATAACAGTAACAAGCCCTTCACTTTGTTAGTTTAGGTACTGGGCCTACTGGTATAATAAAAGGTATAACTTTAGTAGGTGAATAGTTCTACGATCTAGCTAGCTCTATTTTGCGCACTAGAGCGCGTTATCATCAGCCCAATCATGGAAAAATCTACGTAGGTAGTTACGAAATTACGAATTTTATTGATTCCGATCAATCGACATGATGATGATGTTTATTATCCATTCAGCCAACCTGCATTAGCCAATCAGCCAACCTGCATTAGCCAATCAGCCATAGTGCATTAATCAATGGAGTCGTAATGAGATGATTTAGGGGGCAATGATGATAATAGCATCAGCCTGTTGTCATTCTCCGTCAGGATCGTCTTCCTCCGCGTCTAATAAATTATCCAGACTCGTATCCGAGTCATCTTCATGTCATCTGGAAACGAGAAACCTTTAAAGCTTTTAAATACAAAAAGAGGTCTTTACCATTTAGTTACTAGACTTTTTTTTACCAACCCTTTGAAAGTAGCTTGATAGTATGAATATTGGATATACCTCTACTGTAAACGGACCATGCACGAAGCCGTCAACCCAGAAATCTGTATATCAAATTAAGTAATAGGGGATAATCCTATTTTTTTTTCTTTGTCCGTCGGGTAGTTTATTGAAAAGTATTGGACACGTATTTTTTCTTTTTTCACGTGGTCATAAAATTACGGAGATATATTGAGTTGAAATGGCGCATGACGTCACATGTAGGTAAGTTTTATACCCACTTGTGACGTAGTAAGCCCCCACTCTCCATCTTTAATGAGTTTTAACTAAGTAATTTTTTGATATTTTGTTAAAACAAAAAATACGTGTCTAATATTTTTGTATTATCTGTCTGACGGACAAAATAGAATGTCGTTTTCTTTACCCAGTCCGATCCCCTATTGCATGCAAAAATTATTGCTTGGAAATGACTATTTTATGGTACGGTTAGACTTAATTTAACGCAGTCAAAACATTGTGTTGAGGATGCATCGCAAAGTTTGGGGCTCATGGAGGTATTTAAAGTAAAGTTAAGTACAGGTACAAACAGGTACAGGTAAAACTTGGAACTTTGACCCCCAATATCTCCGCAACTAGAGGGTTCCCAGGTATGATCCAGAACAAAACAATGATTGCAATGACAGGGAGAACAAGTTCCTTTCCGCTTCGTTAGGGATCTTGTTACGCCTATTATAAGGTTGTCTATGACGGATTTACCTGGCTATATACACGGTGTCTATGTGAGTCAGACGGGCGCCGCTCAGGGGTACAGTCGCCGACACCGGCCTCAACTTGCGTCTCTCCATAGCGCTGCGAGCTTGCTGCACTGCCAGGTCGCCGCACCAACGTTCACAACGAGCGTATATCACTACTCCTGGAATACACAGGATTTATGTCGATTTATATTTCATATATTATTACTCATGAAGTTTCTAACAGAGATGAGAGAAGTATTACCCTAATAAATTGGAATGAGAACAACATCATATGACAAAGCTGTGATTATAGTACGGTTGTATCTTTCAGTCGGATTAACTTGAGGACAATAGTGAGGAGAGAAAAATATGTATGGTATGTTATATCTGTCCAGAAAATTACGAAATTCATGAGATTGGAATTGAGATCCGTTATCCATAATAATGGTCCGAGGTACCTACTCCATGAACTAGAAAAAAAAAAAAATCTAAGTTAGAAATGATGTTAGCACTAGTAGCCCGTTTTAGTGGAAAAATCAGGGAATATTTAGTAAAACAACAATTAACCACTAGAATAAATTGATTTCTACGTCTAGTCATAGGTAGAGGAGCGAGTGAGACAGGATTAACACCAAGTGGACATGATGTACGGGATAGTAAATCTGGGACTAAATTGTCTTTACCTCTTTGATGATATTATCATCATGAGCTAAGTCTAGTCTTCTCCAACATATCTACGGGTCGTGTAATTGTGGTAAGTGAGCTAGTTAAAAAACGGGTAACTAACATAGGTATATGTATAGCAAGGGAGATTCGCAGCTGCCAATGAGAGGCAGCTTGAAGGTTAAAGGATTTTTTCTTCGAGACTGACCCTTTCCATGTTACTACGTTAATTATACCTACGTGTGATATACGTGTTCAGTGTAGTGTGGGAAAAAGGTCCTTACCAGCGCCAGCAAAGAGAGTAATAGCTGGCCAGGAATCTAGCAGTAACGGAGTCAGGAACAGCAGAGCAGTCAGCATAGTTAGTGGACCTTGGATACTTTGAGCCTTCCGCATACCCAAGCTATGCGCGGGCTGCCAAGCGCACATGAAGGTACCCGTCAGCCAGACTGCAATAGAACATAAATAAAGAAAGAAAATTGTTCTCATTTGGCATTAATAACACCTTAAAAATATACAAAATAAATAAACAAACAAGACTAATAATAAATATTTAAGGGGAAAAACAGAATAAAATAAATATTTGAGGGCAAAAAAACGAGCAAAAAATCTTTTTTGTATAGGAGCCACAAAAAAGTTTTTTTGCTTGTTTTTAGGGTTCCGTACCCAAGGGGTCAAACAGGACCCTATTAGGTACTGAGACTTCGCTGTCCGTCTGTCACCAGGCTGTATCTCATGAACCGTTATAGTTAGCCAGTTGAAATTTCTACAGATTATGTATTTCTGTTGAAGCTATAACAACAAATACATATCATCATCTGCCTAGCCTTTTCCCAAACTATCTTGTGGTCGGCTTCCAATTTAACTGGATGCAGCTGAGTATCAGTAATTTACATGAAGCGACTGCCTATCTGACCTCCTCAACCCAGTAACTGGATAATACGAAACACCTTGGTAAGACTGGTTGTCTGACTTTCGGCTTCTGACTACTTGTAACGACTGTCAAAGATCCACAAATTACAGCCAGGACCAAAGTATTAACGTGCTTTCCGAGTCACGGAGGAAACTCGCTATGTAATTGTGGTAAGCCATCCACGGACCAACTTCGACAAGCACGACTTAACTTTAAAGATCGACCCATGCGGCTGTTAATATTTAGCCACGAGCTCCTCTTTCATTGAAATAAATATTTTCTAAAAAAAGGTTGAGAAAAGGAAGACAATCAACCTTAATTAATACATGTTGGGATAGGTGCAAGAGGATGATCATATCTTCTATGGTTTTATATGGGACTTACAATATTTTTGCTTCAGGCGCGGTTTCTTAGGTGGAGAGACCTTAACATAAATAATGTTCTTACGTGGTATTCCCGTAGCGAACATGGGCACCCTGATGGCTTCATTGCAGAAGGCGACTGCGATCAGCGCATCAGCTACCAGTTGCACAACAGCACCTGCTGCCGACCAACGTGAGCCGCGCACGCATGGCGGAGACGGCGCACTCGACTGAGGGACGGAGGTCACCACCTTGGAAGTAAAAGATTGACGATTTACAACCAGAGAGAAAAAGGACACATTTACGTGAGCTAGGGATTTTCCGAACTAGGCATATCTTCCGTTGGATGTCGGCAGGGGAAATTTAAATTACGTATACATACGCGGTGTAAGGGACTTTGACAAACTTTTGCGACCTACGAGTCCAGTTAAGCACAGAATTTTGAAAGCTCATACATAATTTAAACGGTTATTTGAAAAAAATACAGCTGTTTCCTACAAAACTGCAATTCCTACACGGTCAAAATATATGGAACAACTCTTTTTTTTAAGTGACTGACGAAAAATGTATACCTTAGTACCTATGTCGGGGGTCTAGAATCATCTGGTGGATTGTCGATGTCGATTACATCATGTATTTTATTGGTAGTAAGGCTACAGCTAATTTACGAGGCCGAATTTAAAAGTAGGCTGAGCATTCTAAATAATAACAATACTGGGAATATGATATTCGCGTATGACGCGTACCTACATTCAAATCATACCTGTTTTGCCCACCGTATTCTGGACACGGCAAACAGCAGATAGACCTAAGACGATCATTCATAAGCATGTAGATTGAACAAAAATCAAGACTTCTTGAGTGTAGCTACCTAAGGTTTGGTAGTTGAATGACCTGATTCTGCGTTCAATTTACTTTCACAGCTCTAATGTCTTACTTGAATTCTATCCCTGTATTCCTTGACAACAGCGTCAATGTCTGTGGAATCATCTCCAGAGGACATCTCTTGCTCGCTGGCTTCGGCGTCAGATACTACGTCAACTTCAGCCGTGGCCATCGGCACACCACTGCTGCTGCTCGGGTCATTCTCTTCTGTTTGACAGCCTGCGTACTCATCAAGGAGAAGGCACTCACGTTCCTCAGTTTCTGAGAATAGTAATGGAGAAAAGTGTCAGACATGTAGCCTATCATATTTATAGGCTTTCTTTGAATTAAATTCAAAAATATTTATAAAGTAAGATAAAGTTCTCATTAGGAACTTAAATTAACCCTTTAGATGACGTGGGGATAAAATGGGTTCAAAAGGGATAAAATTTAAATTTTAGGTTTTTAAACATCCTATTAACCTTTCAACCGTCATCTAACTATAATGATCTCGGCAGTGGCACGAAATCAAGTATAAAATGGAAAATACTTGAACAGAAGACTGGCCGGGTTATTGTACATTCGTCACAAAGTAAACTCGCCACCGAAAAAAGTATGTGTAAATTTGCCACAGCTCTATTTTCATGAAGTAAATTCGTCACATATTAATTTTGATAGTTAGTACTGGGTACAAGTTCGTGATATAGCATGTGCAGGAGCGCAAGAGAAAAGAAGAAAGATGCATGGTAAGGTACTGTTAGTTCTCATTCTTTTTCGTAGGTTATCTTAAAGTTACAATTACAACCTGCTGTACTTTCATAATTTTAAAAATCATTATTTATCTTTCATTTAGAGCGCAAAAAATCATCCTATCCTGAAACAGAAGAAGGTACAAATCCTGATACCTACCTTTTGTCACCTTAGACTTTATACTCTCCAGAGTCTTTGTGTGACGAATAGCAGATGGGATGAACCAGAGCCCAGAGCGCTTGGTCTTACTCGCAGATGCTTTGGATCCTCGTGCGGCTTCTCTCCCCAAGCGCTTGTATTCAATATCTGCAATATGGCAATGCATACGTAAGTCGTAGATGAATTCGAAGGAAGTAATGCAACCTTGCAAAATATAGAACCAGTAACCTCACCCCCCGCTTCTTTTTGTTCAGCTGTAGGCACACATCGCATAATGATGAAATGCAACGCCTGTATCAATATCCCGAGCAAGTGGCTCGCATTCATCAGAGTGATCATGTGGGACAGTGGGCACGCAAACGCAAGTATCGCTGCCAAACTTCCTGTAAATAATAGGTACATCAATTAAGGCCTCACCCACACAAATGTGAATCAGGACTGTAATTTGATAATTCTAGTTAGTAATTACGTGATTAAGCGATAACCAGTTATCCTACAGAGTATCGCGGTTGGGTTGCTAAATGACATCATCCCTGATTTATTCCCTCGTTATTCCCAATTGGCAGGACGTCGGCGCCTAGCATTGTTGCGTAAAATCTCCTAATTATGAATAATACTGCAAATTCCAATTAGCATATGACTGAGATACGAACCTGCAGTAAAAACGGCTAGAACTGGACTGCCTGTGGTTGCGCTCTCATAAGTCATTGACCTTGTAAGCACCTTCCATTCTGGTGAAGCTAGTGCCACTAGGACAGTGAAGAGTAAGGGGCACAGTTCAGTTAAGGCTAGACAGATGCCAGCCACGGTCACAGCAGCCAGTACTGGACAGATCCAGCCCGCGGCCCTTGCCTCTAGCAGAGTGGTCACTGGCAAAGCTGCATCAATGCTGTTCCTGCAAGAAAATGAATAAATTAGGATGTAAACAGATACATACGATTATCTATTATTAGGTCCATTGACAGTAATAAGACGAAATGTTAGATACTACGTTTAATGGGTAGAACGACCTACTTAAAGGACACCTGATGACAATCCATTTTGTTATTAATTCTTAAGTAGAATAATATCTGCTTACCCTTTTAACATATTAGTGTAGAGGAAACACAACCCTGAAAGTACTATGGTGGGTAGACCAATCATGAGAAAGAGATTCTTTTTGAGAGTTCCATTGTCTTTGGGAAGTATCACATTGAATGCGTAAGATATTGGTGCACCTGCAGCAAACAGCTGTAAAATAATAAAAATATGTTCTTATTAGCTCCTATTTGTATTCATACAATCGTGTTGGTTGTTGGTGGTGCTTACCTCATACACAGTAATTGGTATTGGCATATTGATATTTGCAATATCAAAGTTAATAAGGCCGAATATCGCAAAGAATTGGCTAAAAATATACAACAGAATTAACAGCATAAATGTGAACATCATGCTTTCCTGAAACAAATAAAAATAATTTTAAACACAAAGGTACAGATATATTAAATGAATGGCGTAAAAGATTCGTACAAAGCTCGGGCCGGCTTTGCAATGCTATCACTAAACCACTTAAAAAGCTTATCGATTACGGCAATCAAGCGAAACTTAAAACTGGCAACGGAATATTTGAGTTGCGACACTATTGCAATTATAGACAAACAAGTGATCTCACAGAAAGTTACGCAACAAAATCGAGTCTATTAATTATTTGACAAGTGGATGTTGAGTATGTACCTCTAATCCGCACATGAACATCGCGCAGACGACCATTACGACGGTGACTCCGAGTACGTCAGGCCAGGGTTCCCCCAATGCTCTGGTCTCGTACCCGAACAGCCACCTTCTAGTCCGACCACCAGTCACATGGTCAGCTGTAGCACTCAAGATGCGAGCACAGATGGCAACAGCCACCAAATGTGACAGAAAAGACATCCACATGGCCATGAAGTCTGCGAAAGAACGCAGGTTCCGCTCCCGACGGCCTCTGGATGTTTTAGGTGGTGGAAGTATCTCAGCCAACTTTTTGAGATCTTTGCATGTGAAAGCTGTAATAAAATTCATGTCGTTTATGGTGCAAGTTTAAATTTATATGGAAACTATTTTTTGCCCGCGTCTTCCCTCGTGTTAAGGTCAGAAATTATTCCACGGAAAGGGTTACCGGGATAAAAGTATCCAATGATCTAAAAATATGTGCAAAATTCATTTTAAAATCAGATCAGCCGTTGAGGCGTAAAACTAATTATGTCTGTCTCACATCACATAGACACAGATAGGGAAAGGTGTATGAGACGATCCGTTGAGGTGAGATGATCCTTTTTTATTGCGACGAAACTATTAGCGACATCTAGTTGTTTTCATTGGTAAAACGTAGTCCCCGATATTCCCAAGCCGTAGTAAATCGTAACGGCCTCGTAAGTGACAACCAAATTTTTTGTAAAAATAAACAAAGGATTACGTGACATTGATCTAAGGTAAGGTTGACTTTAAGTTTATGCCAAATGTGATCTAGGTAGTCTATTGTGAAGGCTGTTGTATTATTACCTTTGTTTATTGCTCTATTTTGTTTTTTAATGGCGTGGTAATATAGTTGAAAAGATATCTATAGATTATGATAACGAACATTTAGTAAAAAAGTTGATGTTGGGGCGAGATGATTATGTTACTTTAATAGATTACGTTTTAATTTATTCATCAAATTGACATAGCAAAATGACATTTAATAGCCTGCACCCATACTATCCATACTAATATTATAAATGCGAAAGTCACTCTGTTTGTTTGTTTGTTACCTTTTCACAACTAAACGGCTGATCGGATCTTAATGAAATTTGGCAATAAGATAGATTTTAACCTGGAGAAGGACATAGGTTACATATCATCACGCTACGAGCAATAGGAGCGGAGCAGCAATGAAAAATGTTGCGAAAACGGAGAAAATGAGACGCAGACGAAGTTGCGCGGGACAGCTAGTTATATACAAAATAGAAGTAGACTTCTATTCTAATAACAAAAAATAATCGTGGTGAGTGGTCGGAAGACTCCATGATCCAAGGGCATAATTAAAGTGGATGTTGGTGCAATAAAATATTTAAGGAGGAGCTCGTGGCTAAATAATAACAGCCGCCCGGGTTGATCTTTAAGGTTAAGCCGTGCTTGCCGAGGTTGGTCCGTGGATGGGTGACCATAATTACATACCGAGCTTCCTCCGTGCCTCGGAAAGGACGTTAATAATTTGGTCCTGGCTGTAATTTGTAGATCTTTGACAGTCGTTACAAGTAGTCAGAAGCCGAAAGTCTGACAACCAGTCTTACCAAGGTGTTTCGTATTACCCAGTTACTGGGTTGTGGAGGTCAGCTAAGCAGTCGCTTCATGTAAAATACTGGTACTCAGCTGCATCCGGTTAGACTGGAAGCCGACCCCAAAATAGTTTGGGAAAAGGCTAGGCAGATGATGATGGTGCAATAAAATATTTAGGTGGAAAAAATACAGTTTTTACGACAGAACAGGAAATTGAGCTAGTGTAGCACATTCAAGATATGGAGACGAGGATGTATGGATTAACGCGACAAGATGTCTTAATGTTGGCTTTCCTCGTGGAATGGGGTGTTATTATAACACCCCTTTCCACAGAGAAAAAGCTGGATATGATTGGCTGAGATGTTTCCGTCAGCAGCATCCAGATATAGCCCTTCGTGCTCCTGAATCCACATCAACTGCCCGAGCACGGGCGTTTAACAAACTTGTGGTGGGCAGGTTTTATTCCGTGTTCAAATCCATTCAAGAGACGAGAAGCCATCCATGCCATCGAATTCGAATTCTACGGTACCCACCAAAAGTTTTTTTTGGTTTGCAAGACCTGGACGCAAACAGGTAGCACGAGTTACATCATAGCAGGTAATTTGTATGTCTGCTTCTGGAACTTTTGTTCCAACCATGTTTATCTTTCGAAGGATTCGAATGAAGATATAACTAATAGATGGTGCTGATGGTGCACCGCTGGGGTCCATTAATTTTGAAATTAAAGATATTATAGTAAACTCTGATAAGTTATTGTTTATTTAAACCTATACCAAAACCCAGGGCATTCCCAAAATAGGGGCAACATGATACCCAGGATCATCTTGCCCCTACCATATGGATCATCTTGGAAACCGGGGTGTACAAGATGATTCTTTGGTAGCGTTTTAAAAAATGTGAATTATAATATTATGAGAACATTTTGAGTATGACAACAGGTAGACAGGTAAATTTACTATTAATAAACGCTATCACATCTGCATTAAATTGATCGTCTTTCAAATTACAAGCATTCTCCCTTAAGTGAATTATCTCGTACACCTTTCCTACTTTTGCATTTATAATTGAATTCGATTGAAGATACGTGAGACTGGTGGACTCGAAGAACCGATGCGATGTGAATCCAGGATAAAACTATTTATTTCTAGTTTTCTCAACTTACTGGCTATAGTGATGAAGATGGCCAGTAACATGACAGCGGGTACGGCGCAGTAGCTGGAGTTGGCTGCAGCCAGCGGCGCCAGGAGAAGCGCTCCGAGCGTCCACCGCGCGCCGCACGCCTCCCCACCGCTCAGCGCGCCCAGCGCTTTGCTCATCTTGCTCCGCTCGCTTCGCTCAGTCATCTTCGTGTTTCTGTAAATGAATCACTGGCATGATTACATTGCATGTTCACGTTTGAACAACAACCTGGTTACTAAATAGATACATAAGTTTATTAACATAGGTATAAGTTATCTTTTTGTATACTAACCCATATGGATGTTGTTTATCCGAAATAAAGTTTTTATACACTTGCCATGAATGATTTTTGAAATCGGGTCAGTAGTTACGAATATAACCCCCTACATCAAAACTTTACAATACTCGCATAGATTAAACAGAAGACAAGCTAGTAAAAGTATGAGGAAAAAAATTATGCGCAATAATTACGATCAACCCCGACTGACAGAAATAGAAAACTAAAGGAAAACTATAAACATGCATAAAAAATGCAAGTATTTTTGCTACCGTCCATGTTTTCAGGAGCATTCAGGCTCTATCTAAGCCACTTATGAGGTAATGCGTTCAGATTACATGACTGTCATTTCATAAAGCAAATAACACTAATCTTATCAACAGTAATGTTGGAAAATTATATAGGTTCAGGCTTCCAATTTTCTTTTCATACTTCATGTAGTTTCTTTGACGTATCTGATGTTTATATTCAAACCAAATTGATTGTGCTCAGTGTTATTCGTTATAGAAACACAAAAATTACCGATTTAAATTGAGTAATCTGTAAAGTATAAAAAATATATAAGCAGTTTGGATTCGAAGAAAAACTATCGGCGAAATTCTTTGTTATGCAATTCTAATGAATTTAAAAATTATTACTAATTTGTGCCATACTTGAACATAAATAAAAATAAATAATTTAGGTAACTTACCATCGTCGCAGCGTAATTACGAATAAATAACACTTTCAATAGCAATCCAATTCCACGTAAACTCACTACATTTTCAACAGATCTTCTTAAAAAGCACAATTTTCACAAACGATTTACGTAATTTTTTACTCTTGTGGCATAGAATTTTGGATTTTTGTAGATGTTTTAGCCGAGTGTGCCGGTAAATAAGGTCGTGTTTTCATGTTTATGCGACAAACGAGCAGGGTAGAGCTATAGCTGACTCTGTGTTGTCTCACTTGCGATCGATACTCGGTATCGGCTGGGGTGACCATTCTCATGGAAAAAGGTTTCAAGCGTGGCGTAATTTTTTTGATAAGGGTGTTATTAGCGTAAACTTTGTAGCCAGAGACATAGGTACATACATAATTGTCATCATACTTGATATCGACTCCCTGAAACTGTTCAGAAAATTTTGAGGCAATACCTTGTATGGCTCTATAGAGTAAACGCAAAGAGCTTTCTGCCGAATTTCATCATCTATGTCATTCGAAACTTCACGTTATAGGATCAGTTGTATTGCTTTGATTTTCCCGGTATACTCCTATTGCATTGTAACTCCTTTTGTATAAATATTTTTTTTTTTTTTTTAATAAACGTTGCCCCACACTAGGAATTTTTCCTGTATCGTGGGTGCGTTCACAAACATATAAACTCACATACACAAACAGCCAGACCCGAAACAACTATCTGTAGGCCATACAAATATTTGTTCCGTGCGGGGATCGAACCCGCGACACGTAGCGCAGCAGTCGAACGCTCAACCACTGCGCCAACCGTGTCGTCGTCGTAAATGAACGTTCTGATATCATAGCGACAGTTTTCCACATTTATGGACACTCTATGCTTGTCTAATGCTATCTAATTTTCTAAGGCTTCCCTCTAAACGGTCTACTTGACGTGTAAACCGTGTCTGCTAAAATACAATCTTCTTCCTACTAATGTAATAATGCTGAGTAGGTGTAAGTACCTATGCTGAATTCGATATGTGAATGTTCGTTTTGTACAGAATTTAGAAACAATAAGCAAATACTGATATACTTAAGTATACAAAAAGAAGAACGGAGTTGTCAAATATTCGGTTTAAAGCGGTGATTCTGGTTTCCCCATGCATGATGCATATTATTATTTATAATAAGCTGAGCCTGGATTGTGTTGCAATGCACTATCTACCTACTGCCAATGTACTGCCTAGCTACTGTCTACTTACTTCCTAGCTGCTGCCAACCTCCAACCTAAAAACCTTCTAAAAAGTATTAGATATAATAATAAAAAAAAGCTGAATGAAATCGGTTAAGTCGTTCTCAAGTTATGGCGTGACTTAGGAAAATATAGGGATTCATTTTTATATATATATAGAAGATGAAGTCAGCACTAAGACAAGTGACGCGGCAAGGAAGGGTCAAATTAAACTTTATTGTTCTAGAAACTAGTTGAGGTCTCGAAAAATCTCACTTGCCACGTAATATAGGAATTTACAAACGTAAAAGGTTAATCCAATTATACGATCTGACTCAATGTTCCTCATTGCAGTTCACGGAAGAATTTACAGTCATGATCGAGTTTCAGACAAACATTTTAATTGAAGCTTGTTAACAGTCATGACAATGTGGATTATTTTGTTGTTTGGATAGTTCCTATCGCGTACGTAATTAACAGACGAGAAGGGCGAATCCACTGTTGTGGTCAGGTGGGCATGCCCAGAACTCTAATTGAAGTCGATAGTCTAATGTTAGTTTGATTTAATTTAAATTAAATGTTATTTGCAATGGTTTAATCAAATTAAAAAAAAAATAACTTTACCTAATCCCTTGTTTACCTAGCACAATCTTACGCGACTCGCCTGGTCCGCGTGCATGGCTACCGCAACAGTTTTCTACCGAGATAGTTTTCTTCTCTACGCAGGGTAAAATTTGTTGGCTAGCCTTAATGGCACAATAAAATAATATCTAGGCTAGCTCTCTTAAATCAGATCATAATCAGCGCATAATGTTCCCACTGCTGGGACACAGGCCTCCTCTCTATGAGAGGGAGTGGGCTGTAATCCACCGCGCAGGCCCAGTGCGGGTTGGTATATGTCACATGCATTCGAATTTTTAGGTCTAGGATATGTCGGTTTCCTCACGATGTTTTCCTTCACAGTTTTTTGAGAGCAGTTGTGATGAAATAAATTACTCAAAGTAATGCGCCTGCCTGGGCTCGAACGCGAACCTATGCCTTACTGCTCGTAAGTCGGGGCTGCCACCACTGGGCCACCGCTGCTCTCAAGAGTTAAACAATTAAAGACTATTTGTTTTAGACTTTGAAGACCCGAGAATATGGTGCCGTGTAGGTAATATTATAATCTGATCAATGATCTGCTATTACTTAGCGCTATCTAACCAGGAGGTGAATGTTGATGCCTTTTGTTTGGTGTGACAATTATTATTGTGTTCAGCTCCTCATCGCATTTAGTCAATATCAAATAACTTTCACAAACGATATTAATCTCATCGACGACGTTCGTATTCGTCTACTACGTAAGTCGGTGAGAAATCAACTTTGTAGGAGGTATAATCATAAATAAACTGTTCAATAAGATTAACACATCAGATAATATGCAGACAGCAGACTGTCAGCAGCATATGCAAATAGAAAATAATTTTACAGCGATAGTACGGCGCAAACAACAAAAGATCCACACTTCTTATCTCCGTTAGAATAGAGCATTGTTCTCCCACAGCCATGTTACACAAAGAATCACAGATTATTAGATGCCTACACTGCTTTTAATTAAAACCACATTAAAGAGCTAGAGCGAGTAAGCTGGAATGTAATGGTTATGGTCAGCTTTAATTTTGTATCAGAATTACGTTTTGTTAAAATCATTCGCAGTGGGTACCATAATAAGAATAAAAGAAATAATGTACTAGGCTACTTTCAATGAAAGCTAGGCTTAGCTAGATAAAACGTCAAGTCTGGAAAAATTAACTAAGAAGCCCAAGTTGTTTTCAACTGAGCACTTGAGTTGTAATCTTAAAATGTCAGCATCATATTTTGCTGAATGTGAACGTACTGATTTGGGATTTTATCTCATAACTGCCTGATGGCCAGCCTAGTTGGTCTAATGGTCCCAAGCGCGGACTGTTGAGCATGACATCCTGGGTTCAATTCCCAGGTTGGGCAAAGTATTATTGGGCTTTTTTCCATCAGGAATTTCTTTGTAGCCGTCCCGGAGCCTGCCCGGTTGATGACAATAGGGCTCGCTCCTTATTACATGAAACTTAAACATAACTAGTGAAGTGTGGGTGTACTATTAGGTTGACCTATGCCTAACCTTTTGGGGATTACAGGCGTGATGTTATGTTATTAAATGTTAATAATAGCGTAATTGTCTACCAACTCTTAATCAATCAACTGTCAATTAAAACAAGCTTTATTCTAATACTTGTATTAGTTATTTCAATTTGTCTTGAAAGACCGATCAAAGCATTCTGAGCGCCTTAGTCGGGAGGCATGACAGCCCGTTGGTGAGGTCGCTAGTCACCAGTACACTGTCTGTGTTTTTAGTTAAGTGCTAACATAGGTTAAGAATATTATTACTAACCCAATGGATCTTGGTCATCTGAATAAAAATGAATATTATTATAATTTGCCCCAAAAGCATCACTCCGGTCCAGATACATTAATTGACAAACTTAATTAAACCGACTGTCGAGTGAGGGACGGTTCTGTCATACTCCTACCTACCTCTCGTCTGGACCCACCGGGAAGAAAGTGTGTAGGCGTGAGTACGTTATAAATACTGGAATCGCAGCTATCCAGACATACTTCACAACAACTGAGAGCCCACAGGACGTCTGCTGCAAACAACTTTTCAAATATAGAATTATTTTTCGCGTCTTTGAAAAGTGTATCGTTGTGTGTGACAATGAAGTTACAGTACGTGTTCCTTATTTTTGGAATTATTTTGTGTTCGATTGCAACGTACGAGGCGTTCCCGTTTCGAGCGGGAAATATTGACTATGTGAGTACATATACAATTCTATAAAATAATAATGGCGTAGAAGGGTAGATATATGTGACATATGTGTACAAACAAAGGTTGGAAATTTGTAGCGTGCATAGCGTGTAATTTTTTAAAGTGCAAACATATACCGCTCTGTTTTAATAGTTTAAATTGTGCCATGTAATTTTTATAATATAATTAGTACTTTTCAGTATCAAACAAAACGAAAAACCTACCTATGCACAAATTCTTAATTTTATTTTCAAACTTAGCGAAAGTTTTATTCAACAGTTGTTTGAAACAGCGTATGTTTATTCAAGTTCATTAACGTTCACACTCATCGTTCTGGTACTTCACAGGGAATATCCCAGATATTAATTTAAACTAGGTCATGTTTCAATGGCAAGCGTACCACACGATATTATTGCATTCATCTACTTGGCGGGTGGCCTTTGGCCAGTTTTCGTCCTACACGGTATTACTTTAACATAAAAGTTAAATAGTCTAGACTAGGTTCCTAAACTTTAAAGATAACGGAACACCAACCAAAAACCTTTTATTAAATGGAACCCCATATTAAATGATTACAAATCAACATTGAAACTATATAAACTATATATAAACTACCAAACGATCGGATACCAATATGATTTAAAAAGACGGAGAAAACGTCTTTTAAAGTCCATTACAAAGGAGACGACTATTCTGTTTCGAATGAAGATGTTAAAGGATATTGAAACTTAAAAAAAAAAAAAATTTAAGAAATGTTTAATATAGTTTGAAATACATTATTCTTAACATAAAGTTTTAATGTGAAGAATGAAATTGTTTTACTGTTTTATGAATAATTGTTTTATAGTTCGGTATTATGTCGACATTTTTATGCGTATCTCTGGGGTAGCATTCCAATCTTGACCTGTATTTGTTTTGTGTATAAACGTAGGCTGAAAAGCCTGTTTCACAACGAGACGTTGTGACGAATGGGAGCAATGTTAAGATAGCCTTTTTGGCTATTTCAGGGTATTCACAACAACACCAACCCAAAACTCATTTAGAGATACATATTCAAATGTGTATGTTAATGTGGATGAACTTTGAAGATCTATGAACCCAGTTTGGGAATCCCTGGTCTAGACCATTTTTCTATTGACTGACATATAAATTAAGGAATAATACGATGTCTACGAAATCTCGTAGCGATGCTACGAAAAAAATAGGGCTTTTAAAATTCGTAGCAGTTGCCTACGAAAAATAATTACGAGTTGTTTTAACTATACTCTGTATTTTTTTATAATGTAACACCTTCCTAATAATTCCCAAGTGCATTATTACTTAAATTAAAATAAGAAAAAATAAGTAACGGTGAGGTTAACATTTTTACCAAAAGCAAGAGATTTTTATTTAAGTTGAACTTAGCAGTCCGTCCGCATAGTTCTAGTGGTCATCGCATTTGACCTATTAATGTGTTGTAGACGAGTTTTGTAACAAATAAGCTAGATACTTAAACATAAAGCGTATATTTTTATACAAGGTGTAAACAAAACCCTTCACAAAGCCGTCAACCAAGCCGTCTAACCAAGCATTCTGTATATTAAACTAACCCTACGCAAAAATGTTTGCTGGGAAACAACTTTTTTTTTGCAACTTTTTTTTGGGTGAAAAATCTAGTTTTACGGTAAAACTCAATGTAACGCACTCAAAACATTGTGCTGATGGATGCATTGAATAGTAAATGGGTCATGGAGATATTTCAAGTAAATTTGCAACCTTCAAAACTGGTATTTAAAAAAAAATATGTAAAAAGTTGTAACTTTGACCTCCAATATCTCCGTAACTAGAAGGTTCCCAGGTATAGTCCAGAACAAAAAATAAAATGGGGAATTTAGGGAGAATAAGTGCCTTCCTATATTTCTATCTGCTCTTCTTTGTAAAACTTACCTTGGGACACTTCGCATCAACGGTCCTATTTTTAACTATAACTATTTGACTTGTTCCAGATGGAAGCAATTCGTCGCATGCAGCAGATTCCTCAGTGGCACTGCATGAGGTATAGGAAGTTTCACCTGCATGGTCACTGCAGCCGCTGGCTTCTGACGCGGCGGACCTGATACAAGGGGATCTCGCATAGGCATTGGAGGTCTTGAAAACGATCCTTTGAGTCGACTGTGAAGTTATACGTTTGTCTCCTTTTCGGAATATACTATAAAATTTTATGATTGTGAAATATGCAGCTTGTGCGTTAGACTTGGGAAAGACGCCACTTATTTAATACGTATGTCATACGTACGTGTTTATTTCAAGGACGTTATTGGTTGTACTATATATCAGGTGATCTCAACATTTTAACGAGGAACTAGAGTGTCTAAATCCTACTAGTTTCGCAACGTATGTCATCCATCTATCATTCATTATTTATGATGACTATGTTGGTCTTGGTTGAGACACATTTTGTAAAAGTTACACATCTCATGAACTTTTTATTGACTTACGAAATTATTGACTGAATCTAGGGACCTTTCATTAATTCTAATTCATCAAAGTAGTAAAAATGACATTTACTAAAAGTATTTATCTGTATTTGAAGAGGTATGCCATCGTCTAAATGGCTGTAGAATTTTAGGAGTGTTTTAAAAATGTCTTCTAAATTGTGAATAGATTAAAAACATGTCAAAATTGTAGCAAAGTTCGGTTTGTCATAGAGTTTTTGGGAATTATGGGCAATCACTTTTGTATTTTGTAAAAAAAAAAAACACTATTAAACGTCGAATTTATGGCTAAAAGTTTTATGTAGTTAAGTACCTAGTTATAGTTAATTATTACCGTAGATTATGGATTACAATATCGTCTGTGTTCGTACGTTTGACGAGGAGAAGATAAATCTAATAATAGATTAACATCTTGCAGATTGATTATAATTAAAGTGCAGATCGATTAGAAGATTACACATTCTCTTGTTAAGTAAATAGTTTCTTGTTTTATCAACAAAAATCTTACCATTTTGTTTGAATTATCTTTGTAACAAAAGATGTTTGTTTTCCTGAATAAATAAAACTCAACAATAAAATAAAAAATCCTAATCTATCTGCTCTTAAAACACAAATAAAGGTTGAGGTCACGGTGTACAGTTAAGAGCGAAAGTATTTTTAAGTAAGACCTTTCACCGAGTGATTCAAAATAAAGAGACCTTTGGGGTCATCATGGTGGAGCTGTTTTCTTTCAAACTTGGTGATTGATTTTGGTATGACTGTGCCATTTTCTTCGTAACATAGCATATACAACATGTAACGTAATTGACGCACACCCTCAAACACCCCAATTAGAATATTATGTTATAATCATACACTGAATTTTTAATTTAACATGTATATGCATTGTTATTTAGTAAATTAGTTATACCAATTCTTGGAGAACGTTATGGTCTTACTACTACGCACACATTCGCACAAGCAGTTATCGCGCCGCTCGACACAACATAACGAAACTACGTCCATTTCAATTTGTTTTGACTGTACAGGATTAATATGACAATAATTTCCGTAGTTAAAATTATTTTTGGGATAAAAAATTACCTATATTAAAAATGATAGAAATCGATTCAGTAAACGATTCTGAACAAACTATTTTCAGGATGTGCGTTAATTAAGTTACATGTTGTATATTCCGCGGAGCACGTTTATACCTCGACCCATTCTCTTCTGCCTAAATATTGCGCCAGCAGAGAGCAAAGTCTGTTCTTAGATTAATAAAGACGTGCTTGCAACACCGCTGCGCGTAACCAGTGTGATCCCAACCTAGCTTGTTTAAGTACTTATAATAGAACTTATCAGTATTATCTACTTTTATGATTATATACTAAATAATAAAATTTAGCGAAGTAAAAATAATTAATTTGGTAGTAGTTATAGTAGTGTAGTTACTAATTCTGTTGTTACCAAAAATAAAGTTTGTCGGAATATTTGTTATTTTTTTAATTTGACCCAAGAATATTTGTTATTTTTTTAATTTGACCCAAAAATTTAAAAAGTCACATTTCGGATCGGATAAAAACTGACCCTTAGAAGTTACTCAACACACGTCCTTAAAGACGCATCTGTCCAGTATAATTGAGCACAAATTATACGAGATGGGCTGTCTGTAGAGAGCAATGGGCTCTTACATCGAGTCTAACCGATGGCTTCCTGTACCGACTGGTAACTGGGCCACTCCCAGAAAGTGCACACAACTTCTATTTGAGCACTCGGTGACTGGACCATTTCGTAATGAAGTACCTGAGAATCATATAACGTTATAGTGCTGTAACATTGGGAAGTAACGCGGTAAAGTAAGAGTACCTGCTCATAGTTAATCTGATATACTGTAATCTGACGCAATCAGGAAATGCATTCAATTTGTTGCTTAAATGTTATCTGCAAAACAAACTTTCAATGTCTGAAGTTATAATAATAATTGCATTGCGATTAAAAAACATTTATTCAGAAAGATTAAACTTTTTCAATAATAAATACCCACAAAGCGTAAAAAGCCATTTCGCGAAGAGTGCAAAGTAACAAGCGCAGGTAACAAGGTTCTCACATATTATTTTGGATCCGCTTATTTTATGAAT
Source organism: Cerastis leucographa (assembly GCA_963082945.1). NCBI lineage: Eukaryota > Metazoa > Arthropoda > Insecta > Lepidoptera > Noctuidae > Cerastis > Cerastis leucographa. The sequence goes on from OY720361.1 coordinate 10,601,800, forward strand.
ACAAAGTAAATAAAACGACAACTCAACGCGTTGTACATACGCTCATCATAGAAAACTTTGAAAAACTCCATTAATGTGATTATTAACAGTTATTTGGGCTTGTTTACAGTATTAAACATATTATGATAAAATGTAGGGACTCCACTTGTAACATACGCTTCCTCATCAGTCATAGAATTACGTGGCATCATTTCCTCGAGCTCAGGCAGTTCTTGCACGGTAGGTTCCCTTGGTTCCACAAGCACAATATTTTCTCTCTTCTTCCTTTCCATTAAGATATTGCTGATGAAGCGAACGGTGAAGAAGAAAAAGAGTTCAACGAAGCTGAGCAAGCTAGCTCCAACGAATAGTCCTGTTGTACCTCCAACGGACACTAAAATGTTTTCAGAAAGTTATGTAACATGCATCGCTGTAAAAGCTATAACAAGAAAAGCGTTCATCATCTGCCTAGCTTTTTTTTTTTCAACTATATTGGGGTCGCCTTTCAGTCTAAACGGACGCATCTGAATACCAGTATTTCACAACCCCTTGCTAAGATTGGTAGTCAGACTTTCGGGCCACTGACTACCTGTAACGTCTGTAACTGTCACTGCCACTATATGTTGACAGCCGGGACCAACGGCTCAAGAAGGCACGGACTAGACCCGGCATGTAATGTGTGATTACACATCCACGGACTAAGCCGAGCGTGCTTAGTGCGACTTAACCTGAAAATCGACCAGAAAGGCTGTTATTGTGTGCGTAGTCGCAGCGGAAAAAATTCGAATTTCTTAATTTCTGTTTAGCAGATATTTAGTGTTTGACGTCGTGTAATTGTGTATGGTAAGTACTTTGACCATCATACCATAGGGGATCTATTCAACAAAAACTGTTCATCCTAGCGGATTTTTTTTATGGACGCTTAAGAATAAATGTACATTCAGATTACTGAATGTACATTTATTCTTAAGCGTCCATAAAAAAAATCAACACATTTACCTCTCTTTACACACTAATTATAGTGTGTAAAGAGAGGTAAATGTGTATGTTTAAATAAAATTTGTGTGTCATAAACTGTGAAGAAAAACAAGTTTCTGCTGCGCTGACGTTTGGTTATTTTCTGACATTTTCCGCTGCGACTACGCACACGATGTTATTATTCAGCTCCTTGTAAAAAAAAACATTGCCTACATATTTATTTACCAACTAAATCAAGCCGACTCCTAACAACGTTTCTCTTGAATCTTTCAGTAGGTAAATAAGCGAGAACAATTTCAATGCGCGCCTTCTTTTTGTGAGCCTTGCCTTTAACCCTGAAACAATAAAGACCGATAAGAAATAAAATAAAGGCCAGAACCCTCAAAACAAACTGATAAAGAAATGGTAACGGTGAAAATGAAAGCTTTGCAAAATATACAAATAGAGATAACCTAAATTCTGACTGGGGTTTTATTTTTACAGAAGATAGATACTATGGTGCTAATATTCGTTAAAGGTAGAGTAATATTATATCTTTACTATTATTTTAAAGAGGTAAAGTTTAAGTTTGGATGTAGGCCGTAATCTTTGAAACTACTGACCTGATTCTAAAAATTCTTTCACTAATGGTTAGCTACATTATTCTGGGAGCGAAGACGCGGGATAACTTGGATGTGCGAAATGTCGTGTATGATTTCAAAAAAATCTTACGGGATAGTGACATCTTTGATAATGGTGATCTCCGTTTCATCACAGGATGGCAGACAGTTACAAGAAAGTCCAGGCCGATTTGCCCAGGATGGCTTCAAGGTAGTTAAGTGACTCGACAGTGTGTTGAGACAGGCCATTCCTGATAGATTACAACGGGTTTCTTCAGCTGAAAGCATTGTGAATGTTTTTATTAGTCTAGGTGCTACTCAAACTTTCTATTGTGATGTTTGGGAAGATCGAGTTTTGACATATTACAGTAAAGTCGTTCCCTCACCGTAACAGTTCACATCCGTAAGTGCGGAGAACCGAGCAACGCAATTTGTAACAATCTCTTGTTTAGGGCCAAAATCGGATCAAAATAAAAGTAACCTGTAACGATCTTACCAGTCGTTTAAAGGTCAAGTCATGTGCGCTACTCGCTAAACAAGTTCACTTAGATTACGGTAATAATTAGATAGTGTTTCATAACAAACCAGCTGCCAATTGCTTTAATATGGTCATATCGCAATAAATGGTCCATTTTTTACGCAAAATGAGAGACTAAAATTGTTTCGTGATTTCTCTTTTGTCATGGTATATGTTCACCAGCAGAAGTTAACGGCCACAGATCATCAATATCATCTTTGGTGATTTAGAAGATAGCAGTTATGTAAGAAACAAGTTTCTGAGAAAATACAAATATGATGTGGAAGTTCTAGGTGTGGTCTAAGTGAATGTAAGCGGTCTCACTCACTGGTGCCCAAAATGAAGTGGTCGTTGCATTGACAGTTTTCAAGTTGTGCCTGCTTTCGGCAGAGGACAGTGCAGGCGCTATACGAGTAGTGAGGGTACAGCCCCCCCTCGTTCTCGTGGTGGAACCGGCAGGCTCGCTGCTCCGGCGTCGTCTCCGTAATCAGGGGATCGTTCTCTATGTTGCGCACTGACAGGATACGGCTGTGTGAAGATACATTATTAGAATTCATATAAATTGTCAGGTGCAACTCAGTATTTACCAAAGCCATTCAAAAATTGCAGAGACAGTCAAATATTGAGGAGCGATAGATAGGACAAGACTAAGAAAAGCACTCACACAAGTCTTAGATTACAAGACTTGTTACTACTTAGTAACAAGTCGCTCTGTCGCTTGTAAGGTGGCGTACCATGACGTCTTAAAACATTATTGTTCCATTCTTATTCCAGAGTTAAACGGAGACGGAGCTATACAGGTCGTCTAGCTCTAACTCTTTCCCACTCTGGAATAGGAATGTTTTTTTACAATAATGCGTCATAGTACCCCTCCAGGTAGCATTCGTGTGCAGTGATCAAAAATGTTCGGGATCAAAAATTTTGGATGACTCACTTGATTCCCATTGCCTTTATTGTTGACACTTCTTACCTACTTACTACAAACTATATTTTTATTTTAGATTGTCTTAATTTACTGTCAAATACTTTCATCAGTATAGCATATAAATAAATGACAAATCAATTTAAATATTCTTTACGTACCGATATATGTAGCCTGGTTGTATCTTCAATGTAGAAGAATGCAGTGTAGTCACAGTTGGTACTTCATCCTCCCCCAGGGTATACATCTACATAAAACAGTTTATTTAAAATCGATGTAGGTACTTACTCGTAGTAAAATTTTCAGATTTCAAAACATCAGCGTACCTACCATTGTTGTCAAAAATGCATCGAATTTTATAACTCCGCGCAGATTTTGCAAATTATTCACCATTGGATATGGGTGAGGTTCTCTGAAACAAAATGGTACAGACAGAAAAGGAAGAGTTCTTTCCTTTTTTAGGGTTCCGTACCCAAAGAGTCAAACGGGACCCTATAAGTGAGACTTCGCTGTCCGTCCGTCCGTCTGTCACCAGGTTGTATCTCATGAACCGTGATAGTTAGCCAGTTGTAATTTCTACATATTATGTATTGTTTTTGATTTTTGTTTTTTTCTTCTACAGATTGTGTTGCCGCTATAGTAACAATTTTTTGTATTGTTCTAATTTATTGTTTTGTGTATCCATTACTGTTTCATGCAGATTATATTCGAACGCAATGTAGATTGTTACTGAATAATAAATAAATAAATAAAAATAAACAAATATTAAAAACAGAATAGAATAAATATTTAATGGGGCTCCCATACAAAAAAGACGATTTTTTTTCTCGTTTTTATAAATAATGGTACGGAACCCTTCGTGCGCGAGTGCGACTCGCACTTGGCCGGTTTTTTTAATAGAAAACAACACTACTTACTTTGTTTGTATGGAGTTCAAAATGAAACACGGGCCTATGTCAGTCTCTATAGGCTGGAAATATTCGCAACACGGGAATTCCACATCATTGTAAGTGCAGTTCTTTATGATCTTGGTGCAGTCGCTTCGCACAAGACTGGCGTAGTAGCTGTAGTTGGACTTAGGACAGAGGGGATCAGGGTCGGGGTTCAGATAGCATGTGCCTACTAGAACGTAGGTAACGCCACGGAAGTAGACTATCTCCTTTAGTGCATCCTCCAAATCCAATAGATGACCGGGAGGCCAAATTCTGTAAACCATACCACAGTAACATGGGGCATAAAAGAAAATGTATTACAATTATCTGAAGAATTATTTAACTTACGTATCAGACACGTTGAAGATTTTAGGATTATTAGCTATTTCACAAATGGCTACAGTGGGCATCTTCGTTTCCCAGTCAGTGTAGGTGGTCTCCAAGCCGAAGCTGATGGGGCTTAAGAGGAAAGCTTCAAATGCCGAGATGATGAGGAGCGCAGACCCGTACCATGATAGGATTACAAGCACCAGCCATAATATTCTGGCGGAATATTGATAAAGGTTAGAATCTAATTTTACATAGTTGTCTTTATTATTTTCGTTTATACATTCTCATAGATGACAAAAGTCGATTGACCTACTGCGGCGCCTTACCTTTCGGTGACATGTTTATTTTCATCTGCAATATAATGTATACCAGCAAACGTGCAATTTGCACAGTAATCTTTGATTAACTCCTTACATATTGTTGTTTTTGTTTTAGACATACTGAAATTTTTATTATTCTTTGTTTACACAGGTCCTTTAATGGTCACGGTTGATGAACGTATTATGGTCATTAAAAAGTAACACAGTAGAGTTTCATGTTGTGCAAATACTGTGAATTATTAATATTTAATTATGTAGGATTATGAAATGTCATGATTATACAGCGCAACGGCTAATGCCGTCCAAGGTCACTTCGTCCATTTGGAATAAAACAACCTTGTATATGTAATTGCTTTGTTTATTTTCAACAATGGATTCACATCAGAAAATCAACAAGCACACAAAATAATAGTGGTCTTCAAACAATATTGTACTCAATAAACAAGTGGCACTTTACACTAACAATGTTTAAGTACTTATAAGTATGTATATTTACACAATTAAATCTATCTTAGTCTTGTAAACATATTCGACAGGATAATTGGACCCAGTAACTTTTAAGAGGGGTCATCGTTCTCCCTTATAAACATAAATCTTCAATCAAAACTAACCATGTATAGGGTCAGCTGGTGGAATCACTTATATAAAGCTGTTTAGGTTTATATTGCATCGCCCCAATATTTTACATCGTCATATCGTCGTCTACTAGAAGACGTCACTTATGAGTAACTTACTGTTACCCTAGAATTTTTGGAAACCCCTGAATACGTAAAATAATAAAAACTAGATAACGTGTAAAACTACAAGTATTGTAAGAGATCTTGGTTGGGGAAGTATGATGAATCGTAAAACTGACGTTCGTTCCACTCTTCAGGCCAAGTTAGAGGGATGTGATTGTTTTGATGACCTTCTTCCGATGGTGGAAACCTTCTTCTTGGGATCAGACCCGCGTGTGTGAGGATTTTATATATTTCCTTGCGTGACACGTCATGAGCATCTCGTGCGTAAACCTTGAAAGTAAATATTTAACAGTCAATGTGACGTTACCATGAACCGGTGAATGTTAGGCAAAAGGGGTTTGGGTAAAAGTGGCATGATTATCTAAGTCTGCGGCCACTAATGAAAAATATTTCATTAGTAAGAATACAATAAGACATTTTCTTCTACTAACAATTATTTCCAAAATGCATCCGAGCCGAGATATACAGGTGAATTTTTCAAGTGGGTGGAAGGCCAAAGCTGAAACTATGAGGAATAGCGAAAAAAACTCAAAGGAGTCGCGAGCCGATTTTGATAAAAACTAAAACTGCATCCTTGATTTTTGGAAAAATCAATATTCCTGGCCAGGAATCGAACCAGTTAATTTTGAAAAAAAAGACATCCTGTATTATTACACCATGCGATAGTGTCGCCGCTAAGGATCAAATTCTGGGAAGTAATGACATACGGCAAACGAAAGGAAATAGTTTATTTACGATAAAATACATAACAGTATGCAAACTGTTAGTAGGAACAACACAACTTTAACATCAGATATTTCAGCTCCGATATAATTTTCGGCAAAACTATTTTAGGAATTATTTTATCATATATTCCACTATACGTTAGCAACAATAATCATTGTGGCCGCTGTGAAAAAAAATCATGCCACTGGTCCATACAAACTTACCCAATGCCCTTTAGTAAGAATGCCTTAAAAAAATGGAAATTCAAAGATTTTTTCCCAATGCTTTGAGTGGGTACACTGCATAACACTACACCTGCAATCTCTGGAGCGATTACCCAGACACAAATGCAGATTCCGGACAGCTATTGGGTTTCAGATGAAAAAGTCTAAAAACACCTGGCCCATAATCGAAGAATTAAGCAGTAACGTTTGCAACGAGCCAGTCCATTTCGTTAGTTTATTTTCAGCTGAATGGATTTTTTTTGACGAATTGGTTCAGATAACAGCCGAAATCGGCGATCGATACACCTCGTTGGGTCAGTCAGTATTTTTTAACTTCTAGATGCTTTAAGTTTGACCCATAATAGGAATAGCTTCAGTTTCGTGGGTGCGTTTACCATCATTTAAACTCACATACACAAACAGCCAGACCCACTACAACTTACTGTACCATACAAATGTTTGTTCCGTGCGGGAATCAAGCCCGAGACACGCAGCGCACCAGCCACTGCGCCAACTGTGTGAGTGAGAGATTGAATTTAGTTCTTACCAAATTCTCTCCTTTATGCAACAGGCTAGTCAGAGGCAGCACTTGCAGTAGGTGAGGGTTGCGCAAAGCTGGACTTCGCTGTGAAGGGTGCAAGCGATCTTCTTCCCGTCTAACTGCCAGGACATCGGGGTGTGGAGGTGGCAGGCACCTCACTAGGCACGTGCATGTTGCTATCAGGAACACCAATGACTTCATTGTTTATAACTGTAAATGTTTGGGAAAACATAGAGTAGCTTATTTTAGAAACATTATTTTGTATTTACTGTGAAAAAATGAAAAGTGAATCGTTCTGTCGGTGAACCGTTCAACGGCGAAACGAGTGTCGGAGAAATGTTTCAGAATCCAAATCACTGCCTGAACATTGTCTTCGATCTCAGACAAACGCAAAAAAAGAAGAAATTTGCAATATAGGTGACAGTTAATATGACAAATGAAAGTTTAAAGACATACGCAACCATTAGATTAGACAGGTAAATAATTCCGCCATCTTATATATTTGAACAATGCATTCTTTCGTATAAGTAAGTGAAGAGGCGCATTATTTTGTCATGACCATGTCAACTGCTTTTGCTATGAATCATTATATTTTTTTACGCTGACATGTTTAACCATAATTGTCGAGAGACTTGTCTTGCTACTCAAAACGTTGCATAGTTTAAGTTTTAGTTAAAGATTGCACACTTTGTATTGACTTCTTCCTATTTCACACATTTTACAAACGAGGAAATGGTGAAACTCAATAGAGGAAATCTAAATATTGCACACATAAATGGGTAGCTACAGTATGGCATGGGAAAGAAGCTCCAAAAAACATAGGTCTTTTCGATTCAATTTTTGTAAACTCCTCGATTATTTCTTGACGAGTAGATAGGTAAGTATTTCTATAGTAATTTTCTAACACACATGCAACTATTGCGCTTGACATTAATATATATAAAACTAATACTGGGTAAGACAAGTTATTGTAAGAGCAATCTACGGGTGACGGCTGACCGTTAGCAACTCACACGTGCTTTCGGACAATGCGTCAAGGTCAGAGAGTCAAAACATACTTTCAAACCATCGTTGGATTCGACGGACAATTCAATCGCAGTCGTTGGTCAATGTTCGAGAACATACAAAACATATAACATACATTTACGAGACTGTAATAAAACGAACCTCGTAAAATAGAATGGATGCTGGACGATCTTATTTGCTGTCGTTACTGTATTGCTACAAAATCTGTCAGCAATGGAAATGTTAAAAGCAACGAAATGTTTGTTTTGTTTTTGGTTTGGCAACTCAAAACATAAGTATGTTATTGCCAAACGTGACTAGGCAAATTTTTAATGCATCTAATCTGCAGGGAATGCACGATTCATTTCATTATGAAGGTTGCGACATAGGTCAACAATGGCATAGCGGACTTGTGTTAACAAATGTTTGCACTTTGAACGAAGTGTTTACCTAATACTATTTAAAGAGCTTTGACCCTGCGTTCACTACTCACTAACTCGATCAAAGGACATGGATGCACAAAGGGAATTTTCGTGCTTAGATTGAAACACAGGATTCATTGCATTGAAAGGAAAAATATGTATACATAGAATAAATTAAGAACGTGCACAAGAAAAACTTGTAAGTAAATAAAGAAATATACATGACGGCGTGATTAATTCATTCATAACATAATAGAGTTCATATCATAATGAATGATCTTCAAATTCGAATGTTGATCGTACATAATACTGCATCAAGTAAAGTAGACAACTTTTATTCGCGTGTGAGTGGTGATATATATTAATTATTCAACAATATAAAACAATAATACGTAAACCCTCTGGCCAACAATAATTAAAAGAAGTAAAAGAAAGATTGTTTTTAATTTTCTTACTAAAGACATCAACGCTCATAAATAATTTGTGTCCAGTTTTCTTGGTAGACTCGTTCCTTATTAAGTAAGTATTTGTCTACAACAATGAAATGGCATAAAAAAAAACTGAAAGTCATCACTTACCTGAAAAAAGTGTGAATCCTTTTTAATCAAACACAATGTGCCAAAACAGTTTCTCAAATATTTGTCACAAATACCAACCAACACTCCACTTTGGTCCATAAACACAAAACTTCGTAATTATAAATACTGCAGTACGTATCTATCGAAGCTGGTGTCTTTGAGTGAGGCTGACCAACATTTGCGATGAGGAATCGCCAAGAGAGCGGTCACCGGCGCCTGGGAGCCACCTCCACCGCGGGTGTTGCATCTAACCTTGGCTATCATAATATTATGACAATTAAGTTCTATTCCAAAACATGTTATGTGATGATATGCTGTTTTAGCACCTTACTAGAAGATTTTCAGGATATATGGTTATTTTTCTTTCATATCATTCTCAATTAGAAGTAGCAAACAAGTCAATTAATTAAAGATGGGCTTCGTAATGTTCTGTTTGGAAAGACGTTAATATATTACGACCAAATAAAACGATGTTGCAGTAGCGTGAAAAAAATAACCCTTTTGTTTCCTTACCCTATGAATGAAAGCCTTGACTTCAGTCAAATAAAATCTAATTACCATTCCGATTAAGATTTCAATCAAAGGTTTCAAAAAAGTATACAAGTAAATAAAGCAACGTGTGCAATGTACAGTCACGATGTTAAGTATTGAACCTTACCTGATAATGTAAAGCGATGACTCATCTAAATGAATTGCAAAATCTTAACAAACCAATAGTCTTTTTATATGAATAAATAACTTAATTCATTGCCGTTGTTAAATTTTGAGATACAAGGATGCTGGTTGTGCTCTACTAACTTGTAAAATAATTACAATTAGCTAGATTATCTATAAGAATCAACGGTTTTTACGTCAAACTTAAAAAGGAAGACATTCTTTTTTAAGTGATAGTCACTAAAATATTCAACAACTTTTGCCCATAACTGTGCTATTTGAGTGAACATCTTGACAAACGTTAATTGGATCGAATCGAACTTTATACCTCTTGAGCGGAACCCAACTGTTAGGCTGTTCATTGAATAAAAAGCCCAATAATAAAGCACAAAAGCTCATAAATATTTTGTATGGCCACATAGGTACCATTATATGATAACAGCTTGTTATAACGCTTTGCTATGCAGTAGTATTGTTGAATTACGTGAAATTATCGTAGTTATCGTGCATTGCATTTATTTTTCCGTAAAATGGGGCAGGGCAGATTAGCATGTAACATGCAAGCAAACATTATTACCTGAAGTACGTAAGGTTAATTGTTAAAACGAATACATAATTTATGTATCAACAGAGCTTACACGTTTCTACGTGAGTACCTAGTAGTTTTTATTCAGCATGACAGGATATAAGTGTGTGATTCTAATGCTAATATTGCTAATAAACGTAAAAGTGTTGCGACTTTTAATGTCATTCGTATTTAATCATATGAAATTACATGTTACTCTGTTGCGAGACTTAAAATCAAAGGTAAGCAATGAAATCGCAATTAAGAGTATTTCAAAATATTTTTATATCTCTTCAAGTAAAGTTACACACCTGTGTAATTTTCGTTTGATGTAATGTAACTTGCTTGTTATGGTAAATAGTTTGGTAAGGATTGAGTTACTCCAGCGGCCCTTGAAAGTCGCAAATTTGGAACGCCACGCCACTGATATTTATATTTGCGATTTTAATCCTTAGTTTGGAAAGAATTCGTCTGACCATAATACAAAATGCAGATAGGTATTTCAATATTTTTGAAGATTATCCTGCTGTTTAATGCAGCACTGACATACGTTGACACATTCAAGAGCTGCGAACTAGAGCCTGTACAAGCTGGCTCGTTGAAATGGCTCGCTTGATTGGGTTTATATATTATGTTTAGGAAAGTTTACAATTGAAACTGATGCACAATTTACTTTTAGACAGAAGCATGATACTACTCAAAGACATAATAAACAACAACTCTACAATTATTTAAAAATTATTAAGACTCGAAACGAATCTCGTGATGTGTGAATAATTAATAGTGTCAAAATCTATTTATACTTACTAAATATTATAATAACATGTGTAATCTGAATCGGAATGTTACGAATAACAGTTACATTGTCTCATGCAGATTAGTTTGCGCAAGAGCGCGTGACCGACGGAGCCTGCGCGGGCGCCGGCCGCCGGCGTCTTTCTGACGCGATGGGGAAAGGACGTCAATACTGACCACCTGACCAGATTCTGTGGATGTAATAACATGTGTTGGTAATGTTACAATTATTTTGACGTAATTTCTGCTCGACTGTAGATTTCGTTCACAAACTATTGCAGAGTTTCAAGTGCTGAACGTAGCCTTTGGATGTTTCGTTGTCCCAGCTGTAAGGTAGAGTGTATTAAGATTCTGTATACGCGATATCTATACTATTAAGCACATTTCAAGGCCTGAAAACTTCAAAAACTTTCATTGTGCTACCCAGAATGCGAAAAAAAACACTTTAGAAAAAGATTTAGCAATTATATAGTGCTTCGGGGACTATTGTAAAGCTATCTGAATCATCTTTTTTAGACCGCCATACATAAAACAAATATTATAAACATTGCAATATAAAATAGTAAAATTCCACGCAATATAAGTGAATGTGGGCGGAATCGGAGATGGCCGAATTGTTTAGCAATGGGTTTTGCAATTATGTTGCGAGTCCGATCGAAATGCCTACACCTATCATAGTAGATGCTCTACCTTTAGCCATGTGACTAGATTTCGTCAATGTTATTTTCCAGTTATTCAAAACCATTATTTTTCTAGGCCGGTCATTCTTGCAATAACTATAACGTCGGCTAAAGTCAGAATTACTCATGAACTGACCTTGGATCGTGATTTTTAAAACACTCGTTTTGTGTTTTTTTTTCGTTTTCATTGACACAAATAGTACAGCTATTCATCATGTTTTATCGTTTTCAAATCAATATACACCAATACACGAGAAGAATCGATAAATCACAGTAATTAACCTCACATCAAAGCTCGATGTTATCTTCAAATAGAATATTTAACAACTGCTATTTACTTTCACATTGAACTTTAAAAACAAATTATACTCATTGCTTGGTTCGTCTGGTTCTCGTTATATTTGTTTGTTATATTTAATAAAAAAACTGGTCGTACCGGCCGTATAATGGATAGAAATTCACAAAGTACGTATGATTTTGCATATCGGCGTCGCTTGCGCAGGAGATCTCCGGAACCTAGCCAATTTGATATACTGAAGGGGAGTATGAAGACTGTCAGCAAGGAGTATTGCGAGGAGTCTTCCATTTGCGGGCTGAAGCACCTTGTTGACGAAAATACTCCGTTCATTGAAAGGTATGTGGTCATACGTGAGAGTTACTGTGCGGAATCGTTGGGTTAATGCTTATGTAGGTAAGTACTTGGATTATTGCTCGTTGCTGAGATAAACTTGTCATGAACTTGTTCAGCTGGCTCTCGTGAGGTGTGTTACTTGCCGCAATTACTAATATCTTAAAGTGGAAAGGCTTGTTTATTACATCACTTGAGATAACTTACGTTAAGGTAGAAGGTATTAATCATACAATTAAATTAGAAAACAGGCATAAAACATAAGTGGTGGTGCGTCTGATTGGATAACTGTCATTTAACTGGCAAATCTATACCTCTAACTTATTTCTGTGGTTTTTATTTCAATTTTTGTTCACTTTCTAGCTCTACATTAAATTGTGTCTGACTTTTTGAAGGACAAGTACCTAATTGAGCTTCCTTGTTAACAGAATCATTTGGATCATAACACTAGTGGTTGGCCTCATCTGCTCAATATCCTTGGTTTGGCTGACCTTCGAGAAGTACAATAGCGCACCGCTAGTGACCACACAGTTGCCTGAGGGTCTGTCCGTGAATAAGATTATATTCCCTGCCGTCGGCATCTGCTCAAACAACAGAATCAGCAAACGAGCTGCAGCGGAACTCGCCAAGAAATTGTAAGACGACAGTCTTTAATACGATCATATTCTTTTATGGTGTGTTGTGTTCAAAAGAAATAGCCATAATCAACCAGGATTGGAGAACTAACTTAGTATATACATATTTTATATCTATTGTCGGCTTTGTTATTAATGAAGTAGTTCAATTATTATCTCCTTTATTCACTTTTACATCTTATTTTATACGTTTTTAAATATTTCTCATTAAAACATTAGAAAAACATTTTTTTTTGAAAAAAAAAAAACTTAAAAAACAGGTTTACGCCGGTGTCGGGAGCAGGGTCCAAGCTACAGGTGGTTAGGGCTATAGAGACAGGAACCTCTTCACAATGCGGGCCGTATCAAGGAGTACTGCCTTCTGAATCTGGTTCTTGAACCAACTGCCTAGTGAGAGCTTCGACAGATGTTCGTCAAGTCTTTTAGCCATCAGGCCATTGGCCGTAACGACAATCGGCACAATGATAGCCGAGTCCACATTCCATATGCTGACAAACTCGTGTGCAAAGACGAGTTCTAGTTTCATTAAAACTCGTTTTAGAAAATCAGGGCTCCAGGATCTGCTATTTGGCACATTTTTCTGTTTATCATATATTTCCGATTTTGTAGATTGAAAGCGGAGCGTAACAGAAATTACACAGAGAAAGATATGATGTCCCTTCTCTTCGGACTCGGACAGTTATACGGGCTTGGTGCAGTCAACTACAACAACGTGTCGCCAATCCAACTGCACGACGTTTTAGGCGAATATGATGTTCATGAGCTGATGCGGAATGTACGTCTTCATATCGACCAGAGAAGGATAAATAACCTAGTGTCTATATACCTTTAGAGTTCATTTAAATTGGCCCGCTCTTTTGTACTTCTAAACCCACAGCCATAGCGATAAATTAAATTTTGATGTATAGCGCAACCAAGGAATGCAGTTACTAAATACAATACGCAATCAAAGTTAAAGTCCTATTCAGGCTTACGAGTATCCATACTATATAATATTATAAATGCGAATGTCACTCTGTTTGTTTGTTTGTTTGTTTGTTTGTTACCTTTTCACGACTAAACGGCTGATTGGATCTTAATGAAATTTGGCAAGAAGATAGATTTCAACCTGGGGAAGGACATAGGCTATATATCATTACGCTACGACCAATAGGAGCGGAGCAGCAATGAAAAATGTTGCGAAAACGGGGAAAATGTGACGCAAACGAAGTTGCGCGGGACAGCTAGTTTAAAATAAATATTGATTTCAACCATACAAAGTGAGTATGTTTGCTTTTACATTAACATAACGAATTTTGACTGCAGTTAACACCTCGGTGTGAAGATCTATTGGTTCGCTGCGTTTGGAACACTCAGCCCAGGAATTGTCTAGATTTGTTTGACTTTCGTCTCACTATGAACGGTTACTGCTGCACCTTCAACTATTTGCGAATCTACGATACTCTCTTCCAAAGGTAGGTAATTTTTATGCGTTCTATAATAAATCTTCATTGAGTGATGATTTATCAATTAACAAAAATTTTTTTTTTGCAGTAAAACCAGTAACACAAGAAGCATTGACATGTATAAGTATGGCAACAAATCATTCTTTGATTTCGATCAGGGCCTCAAAGTATTGCTCCGACTCAATGACAGTGACGATTTCTTTTACAATATACCGTTGCAAGGGGCTCAGGTATTGGCTTAATAGATTTTAGCATATTATATGAATTTGGGAGCAGCTTTCGAGATTAATAAATGCCAAATGACATTTTTGCAGCTACAGTTCTCAGATGCATATGATTTCCCTGATTCACCAAGTGGAAGCTTCGCTATGCAAATCATTAGTCCCCGTGTAGAAGTAAGCATGAATATTAAAAATCGTTTATAGCCTCAGCACGCATCATGAAATATATTTAGTCGTCAGCTCAATGAATTGTAAAAATGTCTTTCCACTACGATGAAGCCATTCGCACGACTGAGCACCGCTTTAAGGTGTATTCTTTAAAACCCATTCATGTGTAAGTGTTAACGTTATAGATGACGGTGATGGTGACTGCTAGTTTCACAGAAGCGTCTAGAGACATCCAGCATGTGCCGATAAAATTGAGGAAATGTAGATTCTATGACGAGTCGTCGTATCTCCCGTTCTACACGTACAGCGACTGCATACTCAAATGTAGAATGCATTTTCTGTTGGACAATTGTAACTGCACACCGTTCAATATGCCGAAGATGAGCACTGCTAGAACGTGTGACATGAAAGATGTGCCCTGCCTTAGGACTTATTATTGTAAGTATGTCTATGACTCTTTATAAAATCAATATTAATTAAGTATTATATTATTACATATTTTTTATTGCGCAACATAATTTTATAACATAATTTTATCGAGCGAGCCTGGGTTTTGAAATCTGGCTCACACCTTTTCACTGATAGGAATCCGGTTTCCTGATTATGCTATGGTACCCGTGAATGCCTAAAATGCCGGAAAGTACTATGCAGTAACATCGAAATTCTGTTTAAGCAATCAAGAATCAATTAGTAATTATGAGAATCTTACAATAATCCACCTACATGTTACTTCAGCACAATCCATATCTGTACGGCCGAACGAAGACTACGTTCCAGAAGAGTTAGAGCTGGATGCTGTTAACGGAGGCATCGACTGCCCGATGTGCAACCCAACCTGTTCCAAGACAGCATACAGCTATGACTTCAACAATGTGCTCATATACCCGGAGTATCTCAACACTGTGCCGGATAGCGAGCGAGATGAATGGCTGTAAGTACTACTTGGATTCTGACGTTGGGGGCCGTCCATTAATCACGTGAGGCTTGAAAGGGGGGGTGAGGGTGTTTAGCGAAAATCACGAAATATCACAAGGGGGGAAGGGGGTGTAGTAAGATATCACGTGTATTTATTTTTTCGTCAAACGTGCGATTCTAAACCGAAAAGCGGCTTGTAGTGTGACCTTGACTTACCGTTGCCAGGCAACGAACGAAGCACCTGTTTTAAAGATAATATTCTAAAAAAAATAAGATTCTGTGTAGGTACTAAAAATACACGTGATTTTGTGTGGGGGCGGGGGGTTAGTCTTAAACCTCACCACGTATCACCTAGGAGGGGTTCAAAAATGCTAAAAAAAACATCACGTGATTAATGCACGGCCCCTTGGCAACTTTATGTAATGTTGCTGCCAACATGTTTTCAGCAACACAAAACATGTTGCATCAACACAAAACATGTTGCATCAACACAAAACATGTTGCATTACATACAACTTTTGTTTAACATATGAGAAATGAATGGAAATTTTGTATATTGAAGAGTTGGCCTCAAACCAGAATAAAATACTCAACGTTAATTAGGG
This sequence comes from Cerastis leucographa, assembly GCA_963082945.1. NCBI lineage: Eukaryota > Metazoa > Arthropoda > Insecta > Lepidoptera > Noctuidae > Cerastis > Cerastis leucographa. The sequence goes on from OY720361.1 coordinate 10,617,903, forward strand.
CAGAAATAAGTTATGTACGTAGCACAATTTGGATAGAACAGGAACAAGTATATAAAGGGTGTAAAACACCTCTTAACGAAGCCGAAAGGCACTGGTTCTCCCTGTCATTGCGATCATTTTTTTGTTCTACACCATACCTGGGAACCTTCTAGTTACGGAGATATTAGGGGTCAAAGTTCCAACTTTTCGACAAGTATTTTTTTTAATAAAAGTTTTTAATGTAAGATTTTTACTTTAAACACCTCCACGACCCCCGTACTATTCAACCCGTCCATCAGCACAATGTTTTGAGTTCGTTACATTGAGTTCTACCACAAAACATGATTTTACACCCCCAAAAAAAAATTCGTTTCCCAGCAATAATTTTTGCGTAAAGTTACTTAGTTTCATGTACAGAATGCTTGGTTGACGGCTTCGTGATGAGGTGATTTACACCGTGTATGTAGTATAGGTACTTGATGTTCTAATTCAGTGTTCCGCAAAGTGTGTTCCGCGCCCAATGTTTTAGCTGTACCAGCGCCCTGCTGGCCGAGTTTTGTACGGCGCACTCTAACTGCAATTCAATCCCATACGAATAAAACCGGCCAAGTGCAAGTCGTAGTCGTACTCACAGTGTTCCGTTCCGTAGCACCAAACAATATAATAAAAATAAATTCTACGCTCATTTCGCTTATTAGAAACCACAAGGGAGAGCGAGCGAAGCGAGCTCGAAAATTTTAATTGTTTTGACCGCTTACTCGCCACGCTTGCTCTTGTAGCCTACTTTCTCTTGAATCTTGACTTTGCCTTTAAATCGACCAAGTAACTCCTGTCCTGTATAAAGGTTCAAAACAATTCTAACATATCCAAGGTAGGGTGTTAAAATATTCGAGCTATATAGGAGTTACTTCGCTCGTTCTTGCAGCCTAATTTATCGTGAATCTTATTCTTGTTCAAAAGTCACCCATATAACTCATGTATGAAGGTTCGAAATAATTGTAACTTTTTTGAGCTCGCTCTTATTTTCCGCAGAATTTTTACTTTGTGTTAAAGTCGACCAAGTAACTCCTGTATGAAGGTTCGAAACAATATTAACCTGTCCAAGGCAGGGTGTAAAATAATTTCGAGCTTGCTTCGGTCGCTCTTGGCCTTTTGCTCTTAAAATTCTCTCCCTAGTCAATTAAGTAACATCTATTTCTGAAGAAAAGGACTGAAGAAAAATCTAATTCATTTTCTTTTAATAGTCTTTTCAAATAACCAAACAAAATTTGTAACTTCTTCATCTAACCAATCCGTGCCCAAACCTACCCGAACGCTACTGGCCGCGGCACACTGGTGTACCGTCATGGTAAGTTGGTGTGCCGCGGAAAATAAGATCTCTGAATTTGGACATTTACCGATTAACGAGCAGGAAGATCTGTTGGAAATGAAAAAGAATCACTTTTTTTTTTTTCAGAAACTGTTTTAGAACATTTTTGGCTTGGTGTTAAAAAATATACTCTGCTTACTATGCATGCTATTGCAATAGTTATGCCATTTGTAACGACTTATTTATGTGAATTAGGATTTGCAACTCTTACCACAATACAAAACAAATAAAAAGTTATCGCCGTTCAACGTCTGTGTCTTTTGTTTGTTTCATTGATTTCCACTCACTTCCGAAAGTAAAGTTATTACCCACTTTTTTGTGTTTTTCTTGGAAGACGGTTTTTTTTTTGCAAAAATCTTTATAATAACCCTTTGTGGTTGTAGTACCTATATCACACACATCCTTGTCAAGTAGGTATCAATTTTACACGGTAACTGGAAAAATACCAAAATCGATTGATTTACATAGACAAAATATAGATCGGTGGCCCAGTGGTGGCAGCCCCGACTTACGAGCAGTAAGTCGTAGGTTCGAACCCAGGCAGGCGCATTACTTTGTGTAATTTATTTCATCACCGCTGCTCTCAAAACGGTGAAGGAAAACATCGTGAGGAAACTGGCATGTCCTAGAACTAAAAATTCGAAGACATGCGACATCTACAAACCCGCCTGGGCCCGCGTGGTGGATTAAAGCCCAGGCCCACTCCCTCTCATTGAGAGGAGGCCTGTGTCCTAGCAGTGGGAACACTAGGGCTGATGATGATGATGATGATGAGATAGATTATAGATTTTTCGTGTATGGAGTACCTACAAAAATTTCCGATTTCCTAGGTGTATCTTGAACACAAATAGTTTGCGGAACACTGTTCTAATTGATATATTAGGTAATATTACCTAGTTTTTATGGTTTAATGTCGGAATAACACAATAATAGATAAAAGGCTTAGACAATTTATTCGCATTTCATTGATATCAAAACACTACATCAGTAATGTATAAAAAAGTAGACAATTTAAATAGACCAAGTACAACCAAGGAATATAACAAGCTTACAAAAATTTATTTACGTATATCAAAAGATTTATAAGCGCAGTTAGAAATGGGACACTCGTTTCGGAAAGTTGCCTTTTCAATTCGCGATTTGGGACTTCCCTCCTTTTGTAGCCAAAACTTCATTTTTCCGACAGCTGGCGTAGGCCCTTGCAGCTGTCCTATTACAGTCCCTTGAGCCGTATTCATTACCCATCCTTTAAGTCCTAGATCCCAAGCTTTCTTTTGAGTATGTTTCCTAAAGAAAACACCTTGCACTTTGCCGAAAACTTCAAAGTCTACACTTGTATAATTTGCGTCTGCCATACTGATAATAATGAATTAAGAAATAGTCTTTGAGCTTGCAGCTTACAAAATAGCCAACTTCACATTTTGACAGTTTCTTTGTTGACATCGTCGTTCGGGAAACGAAAGAAAAAGGCGTCGTTCAAGCCTGTGAGGGTTGTCATGGAACAAACAAATAGGCTAGATAATAAAAGCCATAACAAATAACTTCTATATAATCATAAATATGATTGGAAAAGTATACCTAAATGAGAACAAAGAGAATTCAGGGTATCTCACGTGGCCTATATTTTACTGAAACCATCTGCAAATGAAAGAACTTCAGAAAACAAACAGAGGAATATAGGAAACACTTTGTTATGCGAAGCACGTTGGTTACATTGAATACATTTGTTCTGAACAAGAACAATGGCGTTTGTTGCAGGCAAGGCGTGAATTTCACCGGAACCTCGCGAGTTCACGTCAAGTATGCGAGGGATGTAGCCGACTGCTACGGGCAGAATGTTATCATGAAGTGGTTCGATTTAATTAGTAAGTATTATTTGCAGGCTATGCAGTTCACGGATTCCATCTCTTGTTTCCCATATTCACCCAGTTTTATGGAAATGATATATGATCGTGCTTATTTTTTTAAAGAAAAATCCATTACGGTATCATTTAATGATAACAATCATCAACAGTTTTGTTGTTTTTTCCAATTTAAAACTTTTGTTTTTAGATTCCAAGCCCAACTTTCCAGGTATTAAAAATATAGGAATGTTTTACAGTGGGAAACTGTTTTAGAGTTGGGACTTAAACAATGATATTCCAATTAATTCTTCTATTTTCCTTTCTCCAGGTAATATCGGTTCCACCTGTGGCTTCATCACCGGCTTCAGTTTCGTTTCGGTGTTAGAATTTATTTACTTCTTCACCGTGAAGTTGATACGGGAGGTTCGATCGCAACGGCAACGCGGCAAGGGAAGTACTAAAGTAACCATAGAACCTCAGAGAACGGCACATTTCGAACCCATCAGGATATATCGACCGATATACTGGAACGAGGTCACGGCTTGTACTAGGCTGGCTCAGAGGTCCAATTGATTTTGACCATAGACTGAAGATATGCAGTGGCCTACTTAGTGTACCTATATTGAACGAGTTACAAATGCCAACCACAATCAGTAACTTACCAAAACTTTGTACATACCTAGAGGCTCTTGTTGTAGGGGAAAATATTTATTAGGTAATTTGTGTGTTGTGGGTAGAGGCATAGAACATAGTTGTGTAGTAATCAGCATTAGATGTTATCAGTATAATGGTTCTACCATTTGAACACCTGTGCCGTTCTCATTGTGATTAAAATCTATATTAGAACTTTGGCACCTGTCGTAATTTTACATCTCCATTATTTATTTGTTCTGAATCATGTATGTTATTGTTACGCACGTAAGTTGTTGTATAAAAATAAAAAATCTAAATGTCAATGGTTCAGTCATTTCACATCCTTTGTTCATGTTATATGTGATACTATGGTGTCAAAGGAATCCTGGAAAAGGTATTTGGAGATTTGGTGGAATGGAATCAAAAGTTTGCCGCAGACGACGTCCATTCATGGTTTTAGATTCATTGCTGATACTCAAAGAAATTGGGTCGAAAGGTAATTCATTACATAAATTAATTAAGTGCAGAATAAAATCATTTCTGCAAAGATAAACAAATTGAACAAATACTGTGTAGGACAAAGTGGCCTAAACATAGGACTGGTGTAAGAGCAGACTACGTAAATAAAAAAAATAAACCCATCAAGAAGTTCTTACTTCCATAAATTCTCGAAAATCGTGATTATAAATACTCAAATAAGTAGATGCGTTTGTTTCAGGATATTCTGGCTGATAGTCGTGGCACTATCCTGGTACGGATCGTCCCTATTGATTGCAGCCCAGTACGACGCGTTCCAGAACAATCCTATTTCGTTCGTCGTGGAGACAACCTACAAGGATTGGAACACTGAGTTCCCAGCAGTTGTTGTTTGTGAAAATGACAATTCAAACCGCGTCGAAGCCATATCGGATAAGTAAATCTTGTTTACCATACATTTATCGTGCAAAGCTCGGAAAAGATCTGAAAACTTAGTTGTTACTGAAACTTCAGCGTTGAATGTCGGTTCGTTTATTAGGAAATTAACTTACCTACGATTTGATTTAATGTACTGAAAACCTCTTGTTTTTAACTTGGTCAGTTTAGTAATTTTGGTATCAATAATAAATAATAATTAATATTTTATTATCAGGCAACAGAGGCCCAAAGATAAAATACACAAAATAATTTAACACAAAAATAAACTAATGGGTGAATTTCCCAAATGACTTATTTTTTTGTCTTCGGTGAAATTAGTATTTGAAAAAAGGAATATCGTACTGAATTATATTTTTTAGTATTTAATAGGTAGTTATTGGGTTGTGGCAAAAATATAATTTGCCTAGGACTATTTACAAAGGTTGAAATAAATTCATAAACCTCTATTTTTTTCAAATCGGTGCTGTCCCTCTACTTTTTTTACAAAAAAAAAAGCTTATACACTAATAGAAATAAGTAAGTTAAGTATATAACTTATTCTATTTTATAGAATATTAGTTTTGTTATTAATATATAGCATATTTTATTACATAATTAACGATTATTATTACTGAGAGGCACAAACGTACCTGTCCTGCAAAATGTTCTCATATCGCTGGACAAAAGTAATTTAAACCTAACTTTACATCGACGAGTCCGACAGCGTCCCCACCCCAATTTTATTTTCCTCGTTAGTGTGTGCTAGTGCGCAGTCAGGACGGATTTGTGTCAAATCGCTGCATATTCTCGCCAATAACATAAGTACGCCATTTCAGTTGCTCCCGGACAATTATTTTATAGTATCGGTGGTTGCATTTTTCTAGTGTAATGAGTAGTTTTATTTTTGTTGTTTGGTTATAACAGAGGTAGTAAGTAAATTAGCTTCATTGACTGTTATTGAATTTATCTTACATATTATGCATTTTTTCTAATTTTCGAAAAAGTGTGTTATTTCTCACGTCGCTGTTCTCATATCGCTGTAATCGGTGGTCTTTATTACCACCGATGTGATAATTTACACTGAAAAAATCAATCGGTGTCTTATATCTAATATCGGTGTTTTGATTCATGATCAACGTACAGTTTTGTCACATCGGTGGATTACTTTATCATATCGGTAGATCATTTTATCATCTCGGTGATTCGTTTTATCATATCGGTAGATCCCGCGTCATTTCGTAAGTAAAGTATAATACTATTACAAAGACAATGATATTTTTTTTAATTCATAGTACCTATAGTAAATATAAAAAAAAAGAAAGTAAATATAATAAAATAGGTACATAATTTCAAAAAAAAATATTTCAACTAAATTTCTAGCAACTCAGTTCTCTTTGGATGTGATCTACTTATAAGCACCTCAGTTCAGGTCGTCAGTTCTAAGTCACCCTTGTAAAAATATATAGGTACCTACTAACTATTTCCTATTTGATGTTCAAAGGTGGATAGATTATCATATCGCTGGATGTGTACATCATTTCGGTGGATAAACTTATCATACCGGTGTACAGAAAAAATAATCGGTGCCGGTTTGTCATATCGGTGGAAACCAGAATTCAAACTGAATTTTCTCCTTAGTCTTAAATGATACGTTGATGATATTAAATTTGGGGATATTTGATATCTTAAAGATTACATTAAACCTGAAAAATATACAAAAAAAATATAAATGAAAAAGTTCACCGATATGATAAAAAAAATGGCATTTGTTGAAATTCACCCTAATACATAATTAAACCTTACAAACCATAACTATACAAGAAACGTTGTCGGCGTCGTGTTTCGCGGCGTGGTGTCTAGTAACCGTCCTCGGAAACGTCGATATCACCTTTTGGCCAAAAGTCGTCTTTTAAGAAGGTCTGCAAATGTTGGGTTGGAACTCGTACCACGAATGACTTAAAGTTTATGTTGTGGCGCGACTCCTACGTTTCAACCCTCAGAGTCCAGTCGGTCTTAACTCTCAAATACGCCACCACATCCTCAATATTCGTGGAGTAATGTCGACGCGAAATATACAGCTGCGTAGTAGGCACAGCAGGACGCATCAGGATTTTGGGACCACACGGTGCGGTGCCGCATTGGTTGCGAGAATTGGGCTTCTTCTCCACTATTGTGAACCCCTCTTGATCAACTTAGCCCGTTCTCGGCAAGGAGCTACGGCACCGCCGAGAACGGACCGCAGTCAGGGCAGGTTGAGGAATCTATTGTGATTATCACAAAAACATACATAATTATAAACAATTATGCAAGGGGTTGTGAGTTAACTGAATTTGCCTAGCATTGAATTTGCTAATAACGACTTTTACTAGATAGAGTACCTACTCTACATTTCCTTTGATTCCAGGAAAAGTATCTTCTATCGTTGAGATACGTTTTTGCTGGATTATTTATTGCTGAGGGAGCTTAGGTCTCTTTCTTTGTAGATTATGGGGAGAAGATCACGATTTCAACATGGAAGAAGTGTTAAAGGAGCTAGCTTTTTTCAAAGGAATTACTTATTATACATCAGAATTTTGTAACTTGGTGGACCCGCTGCGAGACTGTATGCAGACGAACCTGACATATTATGCTAATCTAGTAAGTATCTACTTATTGCCTTGGTTCACTAACATTAGGCAAATCACAATAATATGTAATGTGTAAACAGAGAGCAACATTTCAACCCGTAATATGTAATGTGTGTGATGTTGATGTTTCCAAAATAAATTATTCAAGTAAATGATCTAAAAAGCCGTTTGATGAACTATGGATGGACTGTGTGAAGGATGATATGGCAAGAAAGGAGGTATCTCATAGTATGACAAGTAATAGAGAAGTATGGAAGAAGAAGACACGCGCCGACCCCAAATAAATTGGGATAAGAGCAAGAAAATGATGATGATGATCTATAAAGTGATTTATAAATTCTAACAGTCCGTCAATTACTTTCTTGATCTTGATAATCTTTTCAGGTGAGGAGCACCTGCGAAGAAACCTTAGCAAACTGCTCATGGAATGGGATTCCGTTCGAATGTTGCAAGTACTTCAGACCGATGGACACTGAGCTCGGAACGTGTTTTGCTATTAATACTTTGCAGGGAAGGTAAGGGAAAGTGTCGATCGATACTCGTAGCTATATAGAAGTACAGCATGTAATAATCTGTTAGGTACATCATTTTCTTCTTCCGGAATTTTGATTGTTTCAAATTAAAATCTTGGAGTTATTGATTCCTGTTGATCAAGAAGCACCGGTTCCTTGCATTGGTTGTAGTTTTACGGTGTAGGTAGCTACACAGTCAGGTGATTGCTAATGGTCTGTTTGCTAAGGACCGCTCAGCAGACCACAAAGACTACTAAGCTACCTAGACCTAGATACCATACCTAATCCGGCAATGACTCATCTTTTGGATAGGATGCTTATTACTTAGTTTGTTTGTTCCTCATAGAGAAAGGAATTCTCCAAGATTGGACATGGTGAGTAACCGCACGACAGGACCTGGAGCGATCAAATTCGATGTAATGGTGACTGCGAACATTTACATTCTAAACGAAGAAGAAGTGCCGACACTCACTACCATCGGCTCAGATGTATTAACAGTTGGACAAGAAATATTTCACAAGTAAGTAACATTTCCTAAATGTACGACAACATGTCGAAATGTGCGAATTCGACCATCGATATGAGAAACCATAATGAAATAATGACATCCCGTTTTGTGTTGCATCGCATGCAAGTGTCTCGTAAAACGATGTCTATCTAACGAGTTCATCAAATTAGGTGACACTTAACAAATTGAGTCCAAGGAATTTCACATAGACTGTTGTAATACCGTTAATTTTAGTAATCCTTTCCATGATTTGTAGGCGTTTCATAACCATACGCAACATAGAGAATGACGCTGGCGCACGCATGATATCGCCAGAAAAACGAAAATGTCGCTACACTGACGAAAACTTCTTGCAAGTATATCACCACTATTCGTACACCGCCTGCACTGTGCAATGTAGAAAGGACGCACAGTTGCAGCTTTGTAACTGTACTAATTATTTCATGCCGAATGTTCCGGAACATCTCAGATGTAATGTCAGTGGCATTATCTGCTTGAACAGTCATGTCACTGAACTCTCGGTAAGTCTCGAAAGATCATTAAAAAAAAGTTGCAAATGTAGGGTTGATGGTCGCGTAGTTGTATCAAAATTGCTTTGCAATAATATCGATACTGTATAATTTAATACCATTTCTTAATCAATTTGTTGGTAAGTTATTGCTTCGCTTCGATTGTTTAATTGATAATAACGAATAGCGACAAATTTAAATGAATATAATTAATGTTTTGAATGAAGGTCCTCAAAGCCAGCTGGTCGTCCCGCGCTGGCCTATCCTGCAACTGCCTACCTTCATGTACGGAGGCAGAGATCTCAATCACGAAGGACTTCAAGTTTGTCACCACTGACAGTTACGCGAGTGTTCAGATAGAGCTGGCAGTGCTGCCCAGTGAACGGTACAGGAGGAATGTGGTGCGAGGAGTACTGGATTTAGTCGGTGAGAGATAAGATTAAGAAAACGGATTAAGTTTTATATTGTTTGTATCGAACAGGTAAAGATAAGACTTTGGATGAGAACTAGCAAGTGCAAGAGCTGAAGAAACTTTCCAATTGTCAATCCTACCACGACAAGGACAAGGACATATGATTTTAAACGCAAAAACCTTGTATTTCCTTAATTTTATTATGCAATTTGGAAAACTTAAGGTGTATAATTTATCTATTTATTTCACAGTATCCACCGGCGGAACTGGCGGTTTGTTCTTAGGTGCCAGTATCCTCAGCTTTGTCGAACTGTTCTACATTCTGTTAATCCGTCCGTTCTGCGACATATACAGTCAGCGAAATGACGACCCCTGGCATAGGAAGTTTGGTATGCGACGCCTTCAAGATAACAAGTTTATCCCGAATTGGGGCTGGACATACAATGGGAAGGTCGAAAGCAAGGAGAAACCTGCAATTAAAGATGGTTCTCCTTAACTGTCTAATGAGGAGTCTATGAAAAGCCTTTTATTAGAGCAGCCATTATGTAGTTCAGTGCAAAAGTTACCTACGTAAACTACGGCACCAGCAGTTATTACGTATATATTTTTGTTATTCTAGCTATATTATTGTTATTTTTACACGTGATGGCAGCTTTATCTTGACAGTTAAATTATGTGTATAGCAACAGCTCTACGTGTGATTAGCTAAACAAAATAATAAAAAGTCCACATGAACATTGTACTCGTATTTATTTTTGTGCTTATCTAAGTGTATATATTATTTTGCAGGTATACAATATCTATCTGCGATTTCTTCAAAGATTTCCATGACTTTTTCTTTGTAATCAGAATTACATTCCATCATTTTCTTTATAAATAGTCCTTTATTTTTGGAGAGAATTTCATCAAACTGAGCATTATCACAAAAAAGTTCGGTAGTCAGATCATCGTCTAACCAAAACTGTGGTATAAGACAAGCACAAACGATGAGCCCCCATTGTCTTTGTTCTTTAGCAGAAGTCATAAATTCTTCTTTTGTAAATATTTTATTAATTTCGACATCATGGTTATTTAGTATTTTTGTAAGTTTTTCATAGTAGAAATTTAAAAATATCGCCATATTTTCTTCTCTAAAAGTTGGGTCTAAATTGCAACAAAGTAATAACATGACATCTCCAGCCGGTGGCTGGTACCTTATCGCTTGAAAATCAACCAGCACGCAATTATCTGGTTCCGAGCGGTCCTCTTCAACCTTACTGTAGTGGAACATAAGGTTATTATTCCATAGATCACGGTGGCAGATCACATTCTTCTGTTTAGGAGAAAAATCGCCTAAAGTCAAGGCAATAGACCACACGTCACGCCAATGACTCTCGATCAAATTCATTTCTGTAGAGTCATACTTTGAAAATGACTTCATAGCTTCTAATGCCCCCGTCATGCACTGACAGAACCAATCAGATGCTAGATGGTATCCATCTTTGGCTAGGGCGTATTCATGATACATTCCCCTGTATTTTCCCATAGTTTCCTTACGTTTCTTGTCTTCATAGATAATGGAAGATGCGTGAAGCCTAGCTAACGTTTTCAATGCTTGAAGTGTGTGTGCCATGTCGAACCTATCAAATTTATTCCGTAACTTATACTGTGCTTCGTTTAAATCTTCAAAAACCATTGCATCGTCTAAAGCTGTTATCAACTTCGCGGCCCATGGTTTTTGACCTGAAAATTATAACCATATAGATAAATAATCTCTCGTCCCCTACACCAGAAACAAATTGTACTCACTCACCCGTTATTTCAATGTTCTCCTTGATCACCGAATAGAAGAATGATTCTTTATCAAAAAGCCGCATGTCCTTCACCATTTTTGCTTTCGCTGCATTCGATCTGGAGATGGCTTTGATGAAGAAGTAAAGAACTTTTCTGTTTGACAAATGCACTTTCACTTTCCAATATTCTGATAGAAATCCCAACATTTTGTCACTAGCCGGATGAATAGAATAGTTTTCTATGATTATTTCTTCATTAGCGCGGCTGTAGGTAGCCAAAATTAATGTGATATCTTCTTCTGTAATATGGTTAACTTGGTCGTTAAGTTCAATTGCGGTAGTCGCCATTTTTGCAGTATGAGTCTATCAGCCTGTTAGCTAAGATTATTACTGCGGCAATTATGTAAATTTAGCGAGACAAAACATGTATAGTGCTCGAGGCAGAGTATCTTGTCGTTATACATACATTACAATATTGTTGAATCGCTAAGTAAATATTGATATCGTAAGCATGGTAAATTTGGCAGAGCAAATATAAGATAGATAGAGAAATACTATGTTGGTATAGCCAGCCATAAGTTGGAAAACAAATTAAAAAAGCAAATCAAGGGCCACTGGTTCCATTTGTCGTACCTACCACTCGAACGAATCAGAATCAGAAGTCGTTCAGTGTAAAATCTTTAAGTTTGGTTTCAATAGTTTTTATGAAATCTTTTGTGGAAGCGTTCGGCGGAATGTACCTAATGACATGATTTCCGTCAGAGTTCCTTTTGCGCAATTGCTACTTATTATGCATAATCTATTTCTTGGTTAAGAACGCGATGTAGCGTCTGTTGAATTTTTGTAAGCAACGACGGCTTTAATGCTTTTTGTCGATCCGCATTTAGTCTAAAGTTCTCACTATTCAGGTCTTCAATCTCCTGGTGAGCGCTCATTAGTTGCGATTTTAGTAATTGTATTTGGTCGGTTAAGTCCTCGGCATGCACTTTACAAACAGATTAAGTGTAGTACTGATCCCAAAGAGTATAGTAATATAGATGGACTGATCTCTTTCACCTCTACTTCCATTAACAGTTTCATATGGTCACCCCGATGTCCAATAATTTTGTCTGAAAAGTCCTCCATTTTCCAAGTTAAAACTTTTGTAAACCCACATTTTTTTGCGATGAAATTAATTTTGTCTTGACTTAATAATTCCATTTTGCACGTGTTTCTCTTATCATTAGCATTTTATTATCTATTCTAAACTTCAAGTTTTACATTGCTACATCCTCTATGGTTTAGTTTATCGGGTATAGAGCGTCCTCTCGCAGAATTTATTTAAGACCGATAATGTCAATTGATTGGATAAATAGCGCCATCTATTATCGCCATACATAAACTTATGACAAGTATAGTTATAACTAGTTAAAGATATCTATCGATCTACGCAATAATTTCTAGCCTTTTAAAGGCGGAAACATACTTAAGGCGGAAACACACTTACGTGTCGTGGTGTGTCGTAACGCGCCAGAAGCATTCGGTTTCATACATCGTTGCGACACGACACGCCATGCAAATATGTACCTAACCATATTAAATCTATGAAACCGATTTGATTCTGGCGCGTCACGACACGCCACGACACGTAAGTGTGTTTACATTTAATATGGTTAGGGACTTAAGGCGGAAACACACTAACGTGTCGTGGCGTGTCGTGACGCGCCAGAAGCATATCGGTTTCATACATCGTTGCGACACGACACGCCACAACACGTAAAGGCGGAAATATACTTACGTGTCGAGGCGTGTCGTGTTTCCAGTTGGGTAGGTCTAACTTCGAGAAAGAGGTCAATCGTCGAATCCGACTCGGCTGGGCAGCGTTCGGGAAGTTCCGTAGTATCTTCTCGTCCAACTTACCGCAGTGTCTCAAGACGAAAGTCTATGACCAGTGTGTATTGCCAGTGATTACATACGGAACCGAAACGTGGTCGCTCACAATGGGCCTCATCAGAAGGCTTAAAGTCACCCAAAGGGCAATGGAGAGGGCTATGCTCGGAGTTTCCTTGCGTGATCGAATCAGAAATGAGGACATCCGCAAGAGAACCAAGGTTACCGACGTAGCCCGAAGAATTGCCAAACTTAAGTGGCAGTGGGCAGGGCACATTGCTCGCAGAACGGATGGGCGATGGGGCCGAAAAGCTCTGGAATGGCGACCGCGAACCGGAAGACGAAGCGTTGGAAGGCCTCCCACTAGGTGGACCCATGACCTGGTGAAGGTTGCGGGGATCCGCTGGATGCGAAGCGCACGGGACCGGTCAATGTGGTGTCACTTGGGGGAGGCCTATGTCCAGCAGTGGGCGTCTTTCGGCTGAAATGATGATAATGAAACAATTAAACAAAAATAAAAAATAATAATACATGCCAATAGGTATATTGTATTATTGAAACACTATCGAAATATTAATAAGACCCTATTGGCTTTGGTTATTTACCAGACATGAGACCCTGACCGCTAGACATCATACATAGGTGTGACAATAAAATTAAAAAGGTTTCCTTAACAGCCTATATCTGCGAATTTTTGAAGCGATGCAAACGTACGATAGTATAGCGACACTGACCAATAGGGATGGTGACTCATTTTTTTTATTTGTCTATCGGGTAGATTATTAAATGGTAATTTACACGTATTTTTTCTTTTTTCACGTAATCGTAAAATTACGGAGATATTTTGAGTTGAAATGGCGCATGACATCACGGCTCAGTACATTTTATACCTAGTTGTGACGTAGTGAGCCCCCACTCTCCAACTTTAATGCGTTTTAACTAAGTATTTTTTTGTTAACTTGATAAAACAAAAAATACGTATCTAATATTTTTGTATTACCTGATTGACGGACAAAATAGAATTTCGTTTTCTTTACCCAGTCATCATCCCTATTGTCAAGCGTTCGTATTGATGCAAACGCACTGCAAAAATCGCAGTGTGTATAGACTATCTAACTTAAATGTTATATCCAGATCTTATATTAAACTAAATTATCCATTTAGTTAAAACGTAATTGCAAAAGGGCTAATGATTTCCAAGCAGTGACCAACAGTAATTTTTAGGGTTCCGTACCCAAAGGGTCAAACGGGACCCTATTACTGAGACTTAGCTGTCCGTCCGTCTGTCACCAGGCTGTATCTCATGAACAGTGATAGGTAGCCAGTTGAAATTTCTACAGATTATGTATAGTTATAGACGAAAAATAACCCTGGCCAGTATTTTTAGGAATAGGTATGGATTGACCGCGAAGGTTGCCAACAAATGAATAAAACTTCCCATTTTGCAACTGGTTGCGAAACTCAGTTGCCATGGCTGCAAAAGTATTCTTTGTTAGCAACTGGTTGCGAATAAGGAAAAAAAAAAACTTCCATCGCAACTGGTTGCCAAGAAAGAATAAAAAATCCTTTTTCACAACTGGTTGCGAAACTCAGTTGCCATGGCGGCCGAAAGGCTGGGTTCACCCTATAAACAGAGGGAAACAGAAACAAGGTGAATTTCATCGCCTTGTTTAAGAACTAGAGTTACGAAGACAAATTTCATAAGTACTCTAGAATGAACAACATAGAGGTACAATAAACTCGTCAGTAATTTTACAGAAACATGCTGCAAATATCCTTTTTTTTTAAATAAGTCCACTCTTTCCCACTGCTGGACAAAGGCCGCCCCCATGGCTTTCCAATTTTCCTTAACGTTTTTTCTTTTCATACTTAAGTAATTATTAAAAAGTGTCCGCTAGATGTTCGCGCCACGAGCCACGAGCCGGTACACATTTGCCTGTTCTGTCGTGTCGCGTCATAACCCCCTCCACCGCTCTGGCGCAATCGGTGGCGAGCAGTCGGCGCCACGACAGAACACGTTGCGACACGACACCATGCAAATATGTCCGTAACCATATTATATGTATGAAACCGATATGCTTCTGGCGCGTCACGACACGCCACGACACGTAAGTATGTTTCCGCCTTAAACTATGCCCCACCTGCTGGAATGTCCAAGGTGTCCGTTTACCTGTACCCTCGACGACCTAAATAACGCCTCTGACGCTGCAGTAAATGTGGCTAACTACTGGGACCAAACCATATAAAGGCGGAAACACACTTACGTGTCGTGGTGCTTACTGTCGTGACGGTGAGTGTGCTCACTAACGTGTCGTGTCGTGGCGTACTCTGGCGTTATTTCTGAACAGTACTTAACGAACCTCTAACGAAACAAGGAGTATTTCATCGTCTTGTGAACTAGAGAGTTACGAAGACAAATTTCATAAGCACTTTAGAATGAACAACGTAGAGGTACAATAAGCTCGTCAGTAATTTTACAGGAACATGCTGCAAATATCCTTTTTTTTTTTAATCAGTCCACTCTTTCCCACTGCTGGATAAAGGCCGCCCCCATGGCTTTCCAATTTTCCTTAACGGTTGCCTAAAAAGTGTCCGCTAGATTATCGCACCACGAGCCACGCGGTAGAGAAACACATTTGCCTGTTCTGTCGTGTCGCGTCATAACTTCACCGCTCTCGCGTTACGACACGACACGCCATGCAAATATGTCCGTAACCATATTAAATAAAAAATAAATAAAAATAAAATAAAATAAAAAATAAAATAAAATAAAAATAAAATCTTTTTATTTCAGACATTGGTCCATAACTTGTGTTAGTAAAAAAAACGAGTTCTTTGTTTCATTAAAATGTTATAATATCACTAATAAATTAAACAATGACATTAAAAAATTTAACAATTCCATAAAAAAAAAAAAAAAATACATGAAAGATTAAAGATACACAGAAAAAAAATAATTATTAAAAATCACATTCGAAATTACATTAAATGATTAAAAAGTACTAATTAATTTAAGTATCTGCCGCCCTCTGGGGCCCCGGGCACCCGCACTTGTGCTTGAACCCAGTGCCTCAGAAGGGGGCTGTCCAGCTTGTGGCTGAGCACATTTAGGATGGTGTTCGCACTCGCACGCGTTCGGAGCATCAACGTAGCGATGCGGCGCCGCAGCACAGTGTGAAAGCCATCTGTGTGCGCGTGCGCAAACATCGCAGACGCACTACAGCAGCGGGGGAGCCCAACCAGCACCCTGAACGCGTTATTATATTGTATTCGGAGAGCGTTGATGGCCCGCTGCGTGTAGTTGACCCACAGATTGCAGGTGTAGAGAGTTTGGCAGAATGCTTTAAACAGGGTTATCTTTACCTCTAAACTACACCTCCCAAATCTGCGTGCCAACATGTTACAGCGGACCGCCATCGCCCTCCTCTCCCTTTCTATGTCCCCATCATCTTTTAAAAACTCGGTGACCACATGGCCGAGGTATTTAAACTCCCTCACTCTGCGAAGAGCGACAGCGTTAAGCAGCACGGGTGCCTCATCCTCCAGTTTACGACCCCTGGCTTGAAATACCAGGAGCTCACTTTTGTTAGCATTGTACAGGAGACCGTGCACCCTCGCATACTCCTCACACTCGCCTATCAGCCTTCTGAGCGCGGTCCTCGATGGACTGAGCAACACCATATCATCTGCGTAACTAATGCTGTTGATACAGTGACCATCAATCGAGCATCCCACTCCGGTGTCCCTCAGTTCATCAATTAGCCCGTTCACGTACAAGTTGAAGAGTGAAGGAGATGTTAAACCCCCCTGCCTCACTCCACACTCCAACCCGTACTCGTCAGAAAGCTCACCAAGCCATTTGACCTGGTTAGTTTGGTGGTCATACCAATATTTAAAAATGCTTACTAACTCACCCGGCACCCTTGTATCCCTCAATTTGCGCCAGAGAATATCATACCTAACAAGGTCAAATGCTCTGGAGAGATCAAGAAAGGCTGCATACACAGGCGTGCTTCTGTCTGTGTAATACCTGACAGTCTGCTTGAGAGACATAACCGCACATTCTGTCGAAAGTCCTGGTCTAAAACCGAACTGCGCGTCATTTAATTTTAGGTGTTCTTTAAGCTGTCCCTCAAGCAGGCCATCAAGCACCTTAGCTGCTGTTGTAGCCAATGATATCGGGCGGTAGTTGCACTTATCGGAGTTATCTCCAGTCTTGTTTTTAATTATTGGCACTACCACCGTCTTCATTAGCTCACTTGGCAGGTACGAATGCCTAATATAGAGCGTAAACAACAGTCCGAGGAGCCTCGGGAGGTGATGCCCGGCATGCTGAAAATGTTCGATGCTGAGGCCATCGTGTCCGGGCGACTTCCCTCGAGTCATGCCCTTTATTAATAGACCAACCTGTTTTGCTGTAACACGCTCTGGCACCTCTGACACGACGACCCCAGCATCCCTGGTCAGCTCACCTTTAAGCGGGGACTCCACTTGAAAGTGACATCTGAACACATTTGCAATGTCTTTTGGTTCGCTGATGCCATTGATACTCACAGGGGCGCTAGGTTTTGGGTTCAACTTTTTTGTTTGTTTCCAAAATCCTTTAAAATCTTTATTGTTATGTTTGGTAGCTAAAATATTCAATTTTAGTTGTTCTTGATTATTCTGACAATAGTGTAGTTTGCTTTTGAAATTCTTTCTAGATTCATACATTTCATTATAAATATTGCCACTGTTAGGTCGACCATAACACACCCAGGTTAAAAACTTCTGCCTAGCCTCCCTATGAGCGTCACGAACATACTTGTTCCAGCCGACAACATGACGACCACGGTGCCGTCCACCACTATCCCCACGGCCCACATAGCTATCAACAGCAGCCTCCTGTAATGCTGTTACAATGTCACTATAAAGCGCGTCTATCGCTGCCAAGTGATCCTTGCCACGATCATTGCACATGCTATCACAACACTGTTGGAATTCATGAGGGAAGCCAACTTCCCTTAGTTTATCGTTACAATATTTCGAATAGTTTTCTATTTGGCTTAAATCCCTGTCTCCCCATTGAACCTTGTTTGTTTTGGTGAGCGGTGGCTTAATGGTTCGACAAACTGATTTTAAGTTACACTGAATTTCTACTGGATAGTGATCAGACCAAAAAATGTCGTAGCATACTTTTACTGAAGAAACCGTATTTAATGCAGCGTCACTAACCACACAGTGATCCAGCCACCTACGACTGCCGTGCGCTTCACTCACAAAAGTATAGGCATTTGAATTCAAGCCCAACATCTTTAGGTCGACACATGTCCAGTTTTGCTCATTACAAAAACTTTGAAGTTCATTTCCAAACAATTCCCCAGGATGAGCGTTAAAGTCCCCCATGATAAATACATTTTCAATATTGCTACTCTCAACTATTGACATTATTTCGCTTAAACATTGAACAAATTCCGAGAGATTGTCAGAAGAGTCAGTAGGCATATAAATAGAGAAAACCAGTATTATCTTTTCCGACACACACACCTTAATTGCACTTATTCGGTTACTGTCACACGGAATCACAGACACATAATCACACTTACTGTTTCTCCATAGAAGCGCTACGCCGCCGTACGGCCGCCCGCGTAGTATACCGCTTGTTAGATCTACCGCAGATTTGCCACAGAATCCAAAGTTGTTGCTTATTTTACCTAGTTCGGGTATCTCGTGGGGTAAGAGCCAGGTTTCTTGCAGTGCAATAATATCAGCAGTTAGGCAAAGCCGTCTTACACACTCTGACGATCTTTTTAAAGACTTACAGTTGAAACTGATAAACTTTAAACTTTCATTGTTTGTTGCACTATCCATTTTGAGCAAATTTTGCACTAGTATCAGACTTATTACGTCTGTCTGTATCTCGTCTGTCGAAATCCACGAAATGGCGAAACACTACAACGTCAGGCCACAAAGTGCTGTCCATAAACAATCCCAGCTTATCCCTAGGAACATACATTTTATACGAGTTGTATTGTTTTTGCTGCTTGGGTTCGATCTTATGTAATGTGATTTCAACGTTTGTTTTGTTTCTTATGTAACCCACTATATGATTCTCGCAAGTTTCTTTATGCACATTATTTATAAATAAAGGGACACTGATATTGGCAGCTCTAAAACCTTCAACTATTTCGGTGCACGTTCCTTTTTTACCTACAAATCGATTCCTGTACCTTTTTCTTTGTACAACTTGCCAACCGTCGTCTGCATTCTGCGTAACAGCGCTCTGCGGCTGGAGCGCTCGAGTCAGCTGATTGTTCGCTGCGCCTACACATACCGAGGTATTAGTCACCGCGCTAGTCAAGGCACCAAGTGTTTTTCTCTCTGTGAGCACCGCTGCGCGAAATCGAATGCTTCTGGCGCGTCACGACACGTAAGTGTGTTTCCGCCTTAAACCGCACGTCGCGTCGCGACGTGCTTTTGATTGTTATTTTATCGACCGACCGAAAAACAGTGTCGTCATTCATTCGCAGCTTATGTTGTATGATATAATTTCAATTTTTGCAAAGGTTCCGTGTCAGGTTTGTTTTATTTTTATAGGCTAACGCGGATCGAATCTTGACAAGAAAGCAAATGCGTAGATTTCGGCACATAGCAAGACAGGTCTATGCCCAGTAGTGGAGTAAGTCAGGCTATGGATGATTATTTCTTCACCTTGATCGTGTGGTTAGTGCCTAGCTTAACTTAATTGGTGTCAAGAGTTTTGCCGCCCAAGCAAGGTTAGATGCTCATCCTCATCCCAGACTTGGCTTTACATGCCGTCGAGAAATACGAGTATCGCTCGGGTATGCTGGTTTCCTCACTATGTTTTCCTACACCGGGTGCAGGCATAGATGATACCTAATAGCGATGGTTGCGTCTCGAACTTAATGTATAGATTACATACCTGCGCTATAGTGGAGCCGGCAAGATTATTGAAGTAAAAGTGAATGAGTAATAAAGAAATGTTTCTTTGGGAAAGTTGTTTATTTTCATGAGTATAATCACGTGTTTAAGGATCGGTCACTAATTACCTACTAGTCACCCTAGGCTATAACAGCGAGCAAAGCCAGCCCGAAAGTTTTTAGAACAACACCCCGAATTTATTAGAACTTCTTTTCAATATTGATACTGATTTGTAAGGACTACGGAGCTGCAGGTTTAAAGAGTATGCGCCCCGCGCCCTTCCGTCTCTCTCCTTTGGATGAACTAGCATCAATAGTTTGGTTCGGTTTGACTTGCGCCGCCACTCGCACCCTGCCACCCCAGGCCATGGCCCTTTTAGCCCTAGGGTAAATACGCCCCTGCAAGGGGGTACATGGACACTCACAAAAAAGTTTGTACAACGAATACGAGTTGCACAACAGGCCATGAGTCGAGCTATGCTCGGTATTACCCTACTAGACCGAATGAATGCATAACACGCACGGGCAGGGCATCGTCTTGACGTGGAGATGGCCAATGGAGTACAGTAATACAGTTATGACCGAATGGTGGCCAAGATCGTAGGAAACAGTTAGATGAGGGCACGCAACCAAGAAGCAGGTATGGCAGAAGAAAGGTCAGGCCTATATCTAACAGTGTGTGAGTCCGGGCTGAAATGATGTTGAAATTTGATTTATAATATATTTGCCTATTATGGTATATTAATACCGAATAATATTGATAATAGGTTTAAGAGGGGACTCTAGTGGGCCTTTCTCCATAAAAACGTATTCCACTGTTTTCTTAGTGGATAATGCGTCTAGAGCAATGAGTTTTTCCAAAAAATCTAGGTCTTATGCATTACGCATGTATTAACATGCCCCTATCATTTCCTTTTTTTTTAAACGTAATCACTAAAAGAATTATGACAATCTAAAAACACTAAAAAAAGCCCGTTTTTACCGCCATCTTCAGACGACTATCAGACAAATTAGATAAGTTTTTAACAAAAAAGAACCTTTCCTCTAAATTTTGTTATAAATATTATTTAGATCAGTTTAGTTTTGAAGAAGAAAACAGCGGAATACAAAACGTCTTTTGGTCGATTTTTGTAGGTAAAATCAGCTGTAGGTGTCTCTTTTGCTCTTTACGGGGGCGTGGTCGGGCGCAACGCGACGGCAATAGTTTCTTCAAATACCTATTCTTCAAATTCCTCGGGGCTAGAGTCGCCTCTTAATACTTTTACACAATGGTACTCTGGTCCCTGATTTAGGGCTAGGCTTACGAGAAGGTAAAATTTATAATTTTTAATAGAAATATGTACTACAGCTGGCAATACAAACGATAGCAACTTCTTTGATGATTTTATCTAGGTTAAACATACCTAGTTAAAGGACAAACAGATAGACAATATCAGTTTATTAAGTAGCTGGGTATACAAGCTATAACCAAGACTTATTACTTATTGACTTATTATTATGACTTATTTACCTATTCTAAAGGCGGAAATACACTTACGTGTCGTGGCGTGTCGCGATGTTACTGTCGTGACGGTGAGTGTGCACACTACGTGTCGTGTCGTGGCGTGCTCTGGCGTTTTTTCTGAACAGTACATTTCGAACCTTTGCAGCGTTTGAACGTACATAATATTTCTGATTAAATGATCCTTAAACTCTTTACACTTTGTTTCATATAAAACTTTTTGTTGACATACAAGTTCAATAAGCTCGTCAGACATTTATCAGAAACATTCTGCAAATACACGGTGTAAATCACCTCATCACGAAGCCGTCAACCAAGCATTCTGTACATGAAACTAAGTAACTTTACGCAAAAATTATTGCTGGGAAACGACTTTTTTTTGGGGGGTGTAGCATCATGTTTTGAGGTGGAATTCAATGTAACGCACTCAAAACATTGTGCTGATGGACGGATTGAATAGTAAGGGGGATGTGGAGGTGTTTAAAGTAAAAATCTTACATTAAAAACTTGTATTTTAAAAAAAAATTGTCAAAAAGTTGGAACTTTGACCCCTAATATCTCCGTAACTAGAAGGTTCCCAGGTATGGTGTAAAACAAAAAAATGATCGCAATGACAGGGAGTACCAGTGCCTTTCGGCTTCGTTAAGAGGTGTTTTACACCCTTTATAATGAGTGATTATTAAAAAAATGTCCGCTAGAGTTTCGCGCCATGAGCCACGCGGTATAGAGACTAGGGCATGCAAAAACCGGGTTGTTTTAAGTAACCGGTTTTTGGGGTTTCTTGTTTACAAAACCGGATGTAACCGGTTAAATCGGTATTTTCGGTTTTTTTTCAATATTTATCAAAAAATGTAGAAAAATATTAAAAAGCTAAAGCCTAATCAAAATATGTATTTTTTTACGTTTATCTTACCTATGTTTATAATAATGACAATTTGTTTGGACTTCAAAAACGACTAAAACTCCAGATAAAAGGATTTTTTTTCTTCATGCATAACATAGAATAAAACTTATTATTTAGGTAAACAACATAGTCTAAAAATGTAGGCCACTAAGACTAACATACAAAATTAGGAACATTTGGTAGGTAAACACAAAGGTCTAAAATCTCAGAATATACAGCAAGAATCCAAAGGGGTTTGAGTCAAAGTGGCATGATTTTTCTAAGTCTACGGCCACTAATTAGATTTCTTTACCTATTAGTAATAACACAGTCAGACATTAATTTTCTTCTAAGAATAATGTTTCCAAAATGCATCGGAGCCGAGATATACAGGGTGAATTTTTTAACTACTGGTAGGCCAAATCCGAAACTATGAAAAATAGTGAAAAACACACAAAGGAGCCAGGAGCCCGATTTAATAAAAAAAAGCTTCATTGGTTTTGTGAAAAACAATATTCCTAGCCAGGAATCGAACCCGTTAATTTGAAAAAAACACACCCATTACCCCATTCATTCAAATTCTGGGAAGTAATAACATACGGCAAACCATAGGAAATAGTTAATTTTTGATATGATACATAACAGTATGCAAACTGCTAGTAGGAAGAACACAACTTTGTAATCAGATATTTCAGCTCCGATATAATTTTCGGCAAAATTATTTTAGGAGTCATTATTATCATATATTTCACTATACGTGAGCAACAATTATCTTTATGGCTGCTGTGAAAAAAAAACATGCCACTGGTCCTTACAAACTTACCCACTGCCTTTTAAGTACTTAGATCTACACTACTACACTGGGTCAATGAGAAACAAAATGATGATATGGACATGGATAGGGAGCGCAGGACATTGTCGGTAAGGGGTAATATGCTTTCTCGCAGGTTTGCGCGATGCTCACGTGATATTAAAGTCACACTATTTAAAAGCTAGTGCCAAACGTTATACACGTGCAACCTGTGGAGCAATTACACCTAAAAAAGCCTGCAATTCTCTGCGCGTCAGGGGTTTGTTGGGACTTCCATGGCGGTGCAGTGTCTCCGGCATGTTCGCCGATCACAGCACGGACGGATTCCAGGCGGTGCTTCGCAGAAGAACGGCGTCCCTGCGGTCTCGGGTAAAAAATAGCACCGACACACTTCTGAGCGTGGTATCGGACAGAGTGGACAGCCAAATCCTGAGGCATTGGTCGCTTATGCATGTTCAAAATAATAATTATTTTAAATTTTACTAACATAGCTGTAAGTATCTACCTTCTAACATAACATGGAATGACTTTTGACAATTAATGTTTGCTTAGTCTGTTGTTTGGGAAAATTTAAGTATTATAAAATCAATAAGATAGATAGATAGATCAATAGGAGAAACATAAACTTGTTGTTCAATATTTATAGTGTGTAATTTATTCTTTGCTTTATTTATTTGACAAACATACGTTTTACATTTTTAAATATTTTTACAAAATTAAATACAAAAACATTTAAAAATATAAAAAATAGTAGCCCACCGGCATCGGGAACAGGGTCCGGGCTACCGGTGGTCAGGGCTCTTGAGAGAGGAACCTCCTAACAATACGTGCCGTATCCAGAAGTACTGCTTTCTGAATCAAGCCCTTGATCCAACTGCCAAGCGAAAGACTCCGCAGATGTTGGTCGAAGCTTTTAGCCATTAAGCCATTGGCCGACACGACTATCGGTACAATGACTGCTGTAGTCACGTCCCACATGTCGACAACCTCGCGAGCCAGATCTAGATACTTACAACAATAGTCCTGTCAGTGATGATAGGTCGATCCCAATACAACGTGATATTACCATTTTCGAGAACTGGGTCGGGCGCATACCTATAGTATGGCACTTCTGATTCCACAAGTTTGTATTTCAAAGCAAGTTGCTGGTGGATAATCCTGGCAACAAGGTTGTGTCTATGCAAGTACTCTCCGTTAGCCAGACGAGAACACCCAGAAACAATGTGTCGGATCGATTCTCCCGGACGGTGGCATGCCCGACATATGTCAACCGTGCCATCCTTCACAATGTGTTTCCGGTAGTTATTCGTCATCATAACTTCGTCCATTATTGCACAGACAAAACCTTCGGTTTCCCCGAAGAGGTCACCGAAACGGAGCCAGGATACGGACGCTAAGAAGTCTACATCGGGCCCATGTAAGGCCCGGTAAAATCGTCCGTGAAGCTCCTTGCTCTGCCATACCTCCCTGCGGTCATTAGTGTCTAATACTACAGGCTTGCGCCAGTTCTCGTTAGCCAAGAAGAGCGGGGTAAGTCCCTTGTCGACTGAGACTACATCTCGGTACATCCCCACGTCGGTTTCTAGAAAGTATTCCCTGAGACTGCATACCTCACGGTTGTGCAGGGTCTTCTTTGCTTTATCTATTATTATAATACTTATTTATTAAAAAAAGATATGAAAAAAAAACCGGTTTTAGTATACAACAAAAACCGGTTTTAAAATCAGTCTGTTAACCGGTTTTTTCGGTTAACCGGGTATCTGGTTTGCATGCCCTAATAGTGACACATTTGCCTGTTCTGTCGTGTCGCGTAATAACTCCCTCCACCGCTCTGGCGCAACCGGTAGCGAGCAGTCGGCGCCACGACAGAACGCGTTGCGACAGGACACGCCATGCAAATATGTCCCTAATCATATTAAATGTATGAAACCGATATGCTTCTGGCGCGTCACGACACGACACGACACGTAAGTATATTTCCGCCTTAAGACGTTATGTTAACATTAAATATCTTATCTAATAAGGTACAAAATATATCCAACACACAACGGGTATGGCAGGGCAAGGCATTTTATCTTTTGCCAGAACTTACACATTAACACTGAATGTACGACTTGGTCAATTCAAATCGAAGTTTGTTTCAAGATTTTTTGGAAAAACAAATCTCTCTACGATTTCGTCGAATAGTTCCGTTACCCTTATTCGGTATTTGTCATCTTCTTTAGCTATATCTATAAACTCTTGACTACGGCTCACTACGTTGGCTCGTTGTGATAGTTCGGGATCACAAAATATCTCCTCTCGTTTCTCCTTACTCATGGCTACGATAGGTGTTATGATCGCAGCCTGAGTTAGTCCAAACACTATACTTTTCTTGTATGCTTCTGCAAGAGTAGCTTTATCAAATATGTGCGTTACATCTACTCCTTCAGCATTCAGTTCTTCAGATAGCACTGCATAGTAAACTTCCATAAATTCATCTGTCCATTCATCTCTATCACTCCTTCTTGTATTGAAATATATCAGGGAAGACAAATCAAGCATCGGAGAAGTATATATAACAGTCTGAAAATCAACAAACAAAGCATGACATGCTGAGTTTTTATCCGTTCTGAGGAAAATATTATTGGTCCAAAGATCACGGTGCACTACTACGTTTCGATATTCTGAGCTGGGCTTCATAAGGTCCATGGCACATTCAAATAATGTAGGCAGAATCGATTCTACATATCGATTGAAGTTCGGTTTCGATTTATACTTGGAAAATACTTTGAGATAATCAATCACAGCATTCCTTCCTGTGTCCCGCCAATCTAGCCCCCTGTTGGGTTCTTGAAGGTAATCACTATAATGTTCCCATATTCTGTATGGTCTGCCCAATTGGCTACTTTTCCTCTCTTCATAAATGTATGATTGAGCGTGGAATCTTGCTAGCGTAGTGACGGTCACTTTAAGTTCTTCGAAAGTCATTGTGCCCTGGTGATGTGGCATCTTGTATCCAAGAAGAGAGACGTTTTCAAATACAAATATTTCTTCTTTGATAAACAGTGATTTAGGACGCCATTTTTGTGATCCTGTAAATTTTTGTGATAATTATTACGACAGGTATTTAAATGAATTATTGAAAAAAAAAACTACTAATAAGGACAACAGTACAAATAACGAACGAATAGGGATGCTGTAAATTAAATATCTTACCTGTACCATTTTGAAATTCGTTGAAAAGCGTGCTGAGCATGGCATACTCCTTTTTGAAGAATCCAAGCTCCTTAAGGTATTCCGCTTTCCATTCATCGTACCTCGGCATGCACTTTACAAACAGATTAAGTGTAGTACTGATCCCTTCCACCTCTACTTCCATTATCAGTTTCATATGGTCACCCAGATATCCAATAATTTTGTCTGAAAAGGCCTCCATTTTCCAAGTTAACACTTTTGTAAACCCACATTGTTTCGCGATGAAATTAATTTCATCTTGATTTAATAATTCCATTTTGCGCGTATTTCTCGTATCATTAGCAATGTAGAATCAAAACAAATAGTTGCTGTGTTTTATAGGGTAGGGTAGGTATCTAACTACCTATTGCAAATAATAGTATAATGTGACAGATAACGCAGAAAAACTTACTGTAAGGACAGCATGAAAAAAACAAGCGTTTCAATCGGGCTAGATAATACATGAAAATCAATTAAAAAAATTGTTTTTGTTAATATAAAATTTATTTAAAGTATAACCAAAAAACTACACACCAAACATAGAACTGGTAGAATGTAGGTCTAAGAAAGGTTCGTGCATTATTTTGATTAATTTCTTCTCTTTTACGGCTTCGTAGTTCGGCGTCCATAGTTCCGTAACTCTTGGGGCGTAAGGGCCGTTGAGCTTGGACTCGTCTCCGTCTTCATCATCACTGGAGTCTTGGTCTACATCCATGGGCTTGTCTTCTTGGGAGTCATCAGGCTGTTCAAGCTGTTCCATACCGGATAGGCGTTGTAGAAAGGAAGTACAGAGAAGACTCACGGGTGGGACCATGTGCGGTGACGCGAGCGAGAACTGAAACAAGGATGCATTCAAATAAATAGTGTAATCGGTTACATTTATGATGAAAAGGACTGTTTACAAAAAAAGAAGTAAATTCACTTTTAGTTTTCATCTGTACGTATTCGGTTATCATCGAGTAAATATGTTATAATTACCTAATACAAAGTTACACAAGAAAAACTGCCGAGGATTAACTTTAATAAAAAGTATATTGAAAAGTAATAACAAAAGAGTTTTGCATCATAACTATCAATTCAGAGATCAGAGGATCCGGAAAACGGAAAAGTAACAATTTTTATTCAGATTTATATGTTAGACTTATTCTGTAAATCTTCCTGAGGACTAGTAAGTTGCACAACATTTCAAAGACAAGTTGATAAAGGTAAATACTACGTCATGTTGTAAGGACAACAATAATAAAAGGTCATTGTGCTATCAGTCAACCACGGTATCGATACAAAGTGCGTTGTAAATTAATAATATAAGGCTACCGAGAAATAAGACTTTCATTTTTAAGAGAAAAGTTTGATTTCAGGTTTATGCTGGCTTCCCACGGTGTGTAGTATCGCAGATGTGCTCGCGTCCGTCGCTAAAGGCTTTGTTTCTGATTTTATGTGTAATAAGTTTAATTGAAAATGACTGGTAAAATTTAAAAGTCATAAACTTGTTGAAACGAAAACTTAACTTTTTGAGTCGGTGATAAAGTTGTCATTCCAATAGCATTCATATTTGTTCACGTGTCTGTTCCATAGTCTGTTTATCAACACACAATGAATTATCTTAACTTTTAATGACGCAAAAACGTTAGTTAGTCGCTATGTCTGTATGTTTGTTTTTATGTATGTTAAAACTCTTCTGCCGTATCGTCGTTCAACAGACGTATTTAGTTGTTCTTTATCTACAAGCGACGTGCCTTTGTTTGTTATTATATCGCTCGTGTGTCGGTTCGAAGCTAATGTTGTATGAAATTATTTCGATTTTTGCAACGGCTCCGTGTCCCGTTTGTTTTGTTTTTGTAGGCTAACGTGGATCGAACCTGGACGAGACTAACAAATACTCTTAGTGTGGTGTTTGGGACATAGCAAGAAAGGACTATACCCAGCACTGGGATAAGTCAGAGAGAGAGAGACCGATAATAATAGCAATGATTGCGTCTCGGAATCAAATTTAGATAACATACCTGCGCTATAGTGGAGCCGGCAAGATTATTGACATCGAAGACATTAGTGTCGGCAGTGGCAGGCTGCACCTCAGACAGTTGCTGTTCAGCTAACAGAGCGCTGAAGTTGGATGTGGGTAGCTTTCGGTGCGATATCACTTCCAGACGACTTTCTTCAGTCTGTTCCTTTTCGATGCAGTAGATCTCCTGAAAGAGTTCGTGTATTAAAGCTATGCACATATTCACTCAGCTGTTAAGAGATTATAGCTTTGTGATATGGAAAGCGTAGAGGAAGGCGTTTGTCTAGCATAGTTCAGTAAGTGTTTGTGATTGT
Source organism: Cerastis leucographa (assembly GCA_963082945.1). NCBI lineage: Eukaryota > Metazoa > Arthropoda > Insecta > Lepidoptera > Noctuidae > Cerastis > Cerastis leucographa. The sequence goes on from OY720361.1 coordinate 10,646,478, forward strand.
TCACTGCAAGTTTCGGGCAAGATGTAGTGCATATGTTACGCTGCACTCATCTTTGTTGAGCGTAACACATTTGACTGCTGACTTACATTAAGGGAGAGGATATTAAACGGGCCAAATTCGGATCAGCCCCCGTATTCACAAACGCTCGGATTCGATTTCGATTCGGAAAATCGTATGTCTATCTCGCTCGCTTTCGTAATGCCAAAACAAGATAGACATACGACTTATCAAATCGAAATCGAATCCGAGCGTTTGTGAATAGGGGGCCAGGTGCAATCACTGGACAATTAAGGTAGACGTTGGTGTTTTATTTATCATTCTATATAACTACCTTCGAAGGAAGTCATCTTTTTAGGAAGTCGAAGTTTTCGGAAGAAACGCTCAAGCTCATGGAGAAACGACGTGAACACCCACCTGTCACTACGTCAGAGTGGCATGCTCTAAACAAGAGAATTGGCAAACTTGTACGACGCGATCTCCGATGCTCCAACACTCGCTCAATAGAACGAGCGATTGAGCAAAATCGGGGATCGAAAGTGTTTGTCCAATCTCTTGGGAGAAGTCATCTGACGAAGCTGAACACTACAAGTGGAGTAGTCGTTTCTTCCGAGCCGGAGGTTCTTTCGGAAATTGAAAGCTTCTATAGTCAGCTATACGCTACGCGTGCATCTCAACCTGATCCCGAAAATGAGAAGTTCCGAGCTACATTAACACGCCACTTTACGGAAGACTTGCCAGAAGTCAACCTAGACGAAATTGCGATGGCTCTCAAACAGCTTAAAAACGGAAAAGCCCCTGGAGAAGACGGTATTACGACTGAGCTCCTGAAATCTGGTGGTAAACCTGTAATGAAGGAGCTCCAGAACATTTCCAATACTTTTCTTTTTGATGGGAGAACTCCAAAGGCGTGGAGTAAGAGTGTTGACGTGTTATTTTTCAAAAAGGGTGATAAAACTCTTTTGAAGAACTACCGACCCATTTCGCTCTTGAGCCACGTCTATAAACTGTTTTCGAGAGTAATCACAAACCGTCTTGCGCGAAGACTCGACGAGTTTCAGCCTCCCGAACAGGCCGGGTTTCGATCGGGGTACGGCACCATAGACCACATCCATACAGTGCGGCAGATTATACAGAAAACAGAAGAGTATAATCGGCCCTTGTGCTTAGCGTTTGTGGACTATGAAAAGGCCTTTGACTCGATCGAAATCTGGTCGGTTCTAGAATCTCTGCAGCGATGCCAAGTCGATTGGCGATACATCCAAGTGTTGAGAGGTCTTTACAACGCCGCTACTATGGCCGTCCAAGTCCAGAACCGGCAGTCTAAGCCTATTCCCTTGCATCGTGGTGTGAGACAAGGGGACGTTATATCCCCCAAATTGTTCACAAATGCATTGGAGGATATATTCAAGACGCTGGACTGGAAGAGGCGCGGCATTAATATAAACGGCGAGTACCTCTCACACTTGCGATTTGCAGATGATATCGTCATCATGGCGAAAACGCTGCAAGATTTGCAACATATGCTGAATGGTCTAGTTGATTCTTCTCAACGCATTGGTCTCCGGATGAACCTAGATAAAACCAAGGTTATGTTCAATGAACATGTCAGTCCGGAACCAATTGCAGTTCAAGGCAGTATTCTCGAGGTTGTTAAGGAGTATGTTTACCTCGGGCAAACTATGCAGTTGGGTAAAAACAACTTCGAGAAAGAGGCCAACAGAAGAATGCAGCTGGGCTGGGCAGCGTATGGGAAACTGCGTCGAGTCTTTACATCGCCAATTCCACAGAGTCTAAAGACGAGAGTCAGTGCGTCCTACCCGTCATAACGTACGGTGCCGAAACGTGGACACTCACGGTAGGGTTGGTCCACAAATTTAAAGTCGCTCAACGTGCTATGGAAAGGGCTATGCTCGGGGTTTCTCTGAAAGATCGAGTTCGTAACGAGGTGATCCGACAGAGAACTAAGGTTATCGACATAGCCCACCGCATAAGCACGCTGAAGTGACAATGGGCCGGCCATATAACCCGAAGAACCGATAACCGTTGGAGTAGACGAGTTCTTGAGTGGAGACCACAGATCGGTAAACGTAGCGTAGGACGTCCTCAGACTCGGTGGAGCGATGATCTTCGTAAGGCGGCTGGCAAGAGCTGGATGAGAGTGGCCGAGGATCGTGCTCAGTGGCGTGTCATGGGAGAGGCTTATGTCCAGCAGTGGACGAATACAGGCTGATGATGATGATGATAACTACCTTGTGCTCGCGACTTCGCTCCCGTTATGTACGGAAATTAACCCACGCGAACGTTTCAAACTCGGGGATAAACTAGCTTCCCGCAAATGAAAGTATTTTCGGAATCAGATCACGAGTTCCAAAGATTACCCTTTACACACAAAATTACAAACCTATAAACCACTAGTTAATTTAATTTGAGGCAGTACAACGTCGATATACTAATATATGCCTGATGTTTAATATTGTTGATATCTTCGCCATTAATGGTGCGTTTTAGACGCTGTTTACAGCATTTTAAGACTTCAGTGGGCCTCCACCTACTGCCTGACCATATTGCACCACCCTGCAAGCGTTCCCTTCCAACCCTTACAAAATTTTAAGAATTTCAGATAAAACCTTCCAAAATAGAGTTTTTCCAAAATTACGTTACATTATAGATGCAATAGTCTTCACCTACCACGCCTGTATTCTGGTCCGCGTTTTGTGCCCGGAGTCCAGGTTTGGGGTTAAAAATCAGTATTTTGACCAAAACCCAAAATTTTTGTTCGGCAGCCACCCCGTTTTATTTCATAGAAACTAGCCCGCGCGAAACCGCGTCTCTGGACACCTCACTCGCGCGTCTAGCTCAAATACAATTTGGCTTGGGTTTATCTACTGTTCAAAAAATGTTAAATGATTGTGTATACTTACAGAATTATTTCTCATAAGGTACAGTGTAATATCATCATCGAAGCATGTGCCAAAGGTAATTTGTTTGAACACGCCTGTAGCTGGATCCAGTAAGCGCTTCTTCGTTAGTATTGGTTTTGAGTTGTGCGGTGTAAACACATACACTGAAATAGATAAAAGATTATATTAGTTTATGACCCGATTATTCGTGACGTCACAGAATCTTCAGAATGTTCAGGTGAGTAGTAAGCGAATGCCCAGAATCATGAATGCGGACGAATTAAATGGAGTATGTTAGGAAGGTGTCTGCCAACCTCCATAGCATAATCTGACGCCTTCGAAGGTGTCAGTTGTATAAGATGTATGAAAAAAGCGACTCAATGATCTAGTAATCGCAAGCGCGACTGTTGAGCATGAGGTTCTGTGTTCGATTCTCAGGTCGGGCAAAGTGTTATGGGGTTCTATCATCAGGATTTTCTCAGTAGCAGCCACGGAGACTGGAATTGTGCCCGGTTAATGGCAATAGCGTCGCCCCCTATTGCATCGGACCTAAATATCACTGGCGAAATTTGGGTGTACTGTAGCGACCACAAAAAGCAACATACTACAAAAAGTACTACAGCGCCATCTATGATACGACGGAGGAACTAACATCAATTTCCTACAAGTCGCAATCAAAGTTTACATCGACTTCAGTATATACACGGTGTAAATCACCTCATCACGAAGCCGTCAACCAAGCATTCTGTACATGAAACTAAGTAACCAAAAATTATTGCTGGGAAACGAATTTTTTTTTGGGGGTGTAATATCATGTTTTGTGGTAGAACTCAATGTAACGCACTCAAAACACTGCTGATGTACGGGTTGAATAGTACGGGGGTCGTGGAGGTGTTTAAAGTAAAAATCTTACATTAAAAACTTGTATTTACAAAAAAACTTGTCAAAAAGTTGGAACTTTGACCCCTAATATCTCCGTAACTAGAAGGTTCCCAGGTATGGTGTAGAACAATAAAATGATCGCAATGACAGGGAGAACCAGTGCCTTTCGGCTTCGTTAAGAGGTGTTTTACACCCTTTATAGAGAAACCCGATAACAACTATCGGGCAGTTGCCCGCCAGACATAACACCTGCCTGGTCGGAGGATCCTCCCTTTTCTAAGGAGTATCGAGGAACTTTCCACCCTGTTCCTCATACCCCTAAAGTACTATTACCTAAACCAAGTTAAGACATTTTAGAACACATAACTATAAAACATGCCAAACCTAACAATAATAAACGAGGAGACATACCATCATTGTTTTTGGTAGCTACTGCCAGTTTACTGGAGAACCTGTGAGCGACCAAGCACGTTGGGTTGATTTGTACGAGCCATTTCATTGTCAATGATAATAAACTCCATACGGCCACGCAAGTTTCCGTCGTGCATACCAACTGGAAATAAATAAGGTAAAAATATTATCGGTATACTTGTGGCAAAGACCCATTCGACTTTATTACAGAACAATGTTTCTTCGTCGATCTAGGTTGAAAACATCAAACCCTTGAATTTTGAACTTTAATCTGACAATTTTGAGTTCTAATTACAAATAATAACGATAGCAGATGTCTAAGTGGTTTTTTGTCGTTGAAAATTTAACAAGATCTTGACCTTGGACTAATGTTCGAACTCGTTCTGTATTTAGATGGATAATCTTTATAATATACAGATCTTAATTGAATTATATGATACTCACGTAGTGTGCAGCGTCTCTGTTTCCAAACTGAACGTGTACCCCTTTAGGCCGTAACGCAGGATGAGACAACGTAGTACTAAGGTTACATAGATGCGTGTCCCACAGCGTCAACTTGCAGCCAAACCACGCGGCGATCAGAGAACCATCCTGTGATATCGCTACACCTCCCATGTCATACTCGCTATCCCTCCTCTTAGGCACTTTCATATTCTCATCATCACCCAAAGAATTTTCTTTGTGAATGTTAAACAATTTCCTAATAACATCATTTTCCTTCGCAACCTCTCTCAAATACGGCAAGTCCTCATCCCTGCCAGGCTTTTGTTTGACGGCATCTTTAAAATCGTTGAGAACACTATTTGAAACAAACTGACCAATCCCAGACGAGTAGTAACACGCAGTGAAACAATTCCACGCGATCTTTTTGCGATGTGTCTGTGAAATGTTTTCTTTCCTCCATATTCTAAATTTTTGGTCGGTACCGGCTGATACGCAAAAGTCCCCTCTATAGTTGAGAGCTAGAGAGACTACATTGCAACCGCCGTGGGATAGATTGACGCATGTGTTTAGTTGGAAGGGTAAGTGAGAAGTGGTTTTGTATTGTGCTGACCAGAACTTGAGCTTTTCCTCGGGGTATATAATGCCGTCGCTTCTGTACTCTGAAGTTACAAGCCATTCGCCGTTACCGCTGACCGCAGCGCATGTCACCTCTGTTTCTAATGGCAATAGATTCCACCTTTCCGATGGTAAATTGTTCATTTCTGTTATATCTAACTGCAATGTGAAAAATAAAAATGTGTTTTACATATTACAGATACAACATTATTTTCTTTGATACAGATGGACACGGATGTAATCAAGTAATCATAGCAGATTCTAGCACAGTCCACACGTGCTTGGTTACAATTAGATAACGAAGCCTTTATGCGCGAGCAGTAAGGGCGGTTTTTGCACATCATAGGTTACTAGTGAAGCATGTTGTGGCAATATGTCTCGCATTTATTTTTATAATCTAGACGAGGCTATGAGACAACGTCTTTAATCAACAATATTTTAGGTTGTTTTTGAAGTGAAACTTCTTAAGCGACTTCTAACAAGTTTAACGCTACCATGGAGGGGGAATATTTTCTAAAACTCACTTAGAAGGCAGTATTACAAGAATTGTGACTACGTAGTTCAACTAGGTACGCAAGATGGCGTGCAAACAGTCATGCATTCGACTCTTCGGTGTGACCAGGCTTCGCTCAATTTCCATGAATAGAATAACTTCGATAAACTTATGTAATAAAAATAATACAACAAGAGAAAACAACAAAATTTTATTTAGAAGCTCAATAAAATAACAAGAGTGAATGCGTGGCACTCGAACGCATGCGTGCAGTACTACGAAGTTTCACTTTGTCCGCGCGGAGGGACTCCACGCACAATTTTTTTGCAATTAATAGGTCAAATTTGAGTTTTAGTGCGATCATAAAAGATAATACATTTACAGAGTTATATTCAGTCAAATCATCGATTACAATTCACTAAGTTAGCGTTGTTAGCCTTGGCCTCAACATGGAACCTGATACTGACCTGAATTGCAAGAAACGTAAGAAATATTTGAATTTCGCGGGCTAACCTGGCGAAGACTGTATGTTTCACTGGTTGCGAAACTCAGTTGCCATGGCGGCCGAAAGGTAAACCTTGAGGTGAAACATACAGTCTGCTCATGGCCGGCTAGATGGCGCTGAAGTCAACAGCAACAACAGTTTTTAGTTTATTTTGTTTTGAAACACTTACATTGTAGAGCACTTTGTCGGTGGTAGTAGAGTAGAGCTGCAGATGTCCCGTGCGGCCCGCGGTGAGCAGCGCCTGCAGCGGCGCGTGGAACAGCAGCGCGCCGCCCACCGCGCGCGCCGCCGGCGACACGCCGCCGCACTCCAGGAGCGTGGCCACCACGCGGAGCTGTGCGTCCGCTATTACTACCGCTGAAAGAGGAACAATATTTTATCGGAGACTAGTTGAGTTATGCGTTGCAATGCCTTTTTTCCGATTTCTTATGAAGGAAATCTTCCCTAGCGTATGTAGACAGATGTACAAAAATGGATCAAAATCGGGTCATTCGTTTAGGGGTATCCTATCGGGTACGAACACCCAAACATTGATTTTTATATAAATATAGACAAGATATTATGATGTTCAACTTTTCGATATTAGATCCTGTACTTCATAATGTGTTGGTATTTTTAATTAAAAAAGAAACCCCGGCACCAAAAAACTGCAAAACGAAAAAAATAATATCAAAATATTGTTTCTTTACGTTTAATGTAAGTAGAAAATTTTAATCCAAGCTTCGTTGCGTTCGGGGGACCGCTTAGTACAAGCAGATGAGATACACACACAACTTTTCTCGGTGTTGTGTCTCTTCTCACAATTTAACGAAAACAGGGAAAGTTATGGCTTTTAAAAAAAATCCAGCGCCTTTATGGCGGGGAGGGGAGAGCAGCTCCACCCTGAGCATGGTGATAATTGACAGAATTTGAAATTTCGAATCGGCCAGACCTGTGGAAGTTGTTTATATCCCTTCATCAAAAAGAAAACAGGTGATTATCTTCAAAGGGCTGAGTAGATTTTCTTGAAACATAGCTAAGAACACTCTCGATTAAGACACCTTTCAAACGAAACCAATTTTATCAAAATCGGTTCATCCGTTTAGGAGCTACGATGCCACAGACAGATACACAGACACACAAATACACACGTCAAACTTATAACATCCCTCTTTTTTGGTCGGGGGTTAAAAAGAGGGGTGCTTTTTGGTTGAGGGTTAAAAATGTTTGTAACCTATAACAGTTTCTTTGCAGTTTAGCCGTTTAACGCAAACATGCATGCGTGAGATTTCATGTCAAAGGTACTTGGAAAAAAAAAAACAACCAAATTGAGAGTATTCGCCTTCTCATGAGGTAGGAAAATGATGGGGTTTGAGTACCCAAAATCAGGTAGTATTGCAATCAAACTTTACCAGGAACACTCAGCAGTTATAGTGAAGTATTAAGATATTCAAATGACACTTACCATTGTTAGTTAATGTCAGGGCGACATGACTGTTGTTAGTTGTGATAAATCTGATCATTCCAGGCAGACGAGGAATGAAAGCCTTCTCATTGGCCCTGTACGCTAAGTTACCAATAGTCCATTTGACTAGTACTTTCTCCATTCCACCAGTATACAGATAATTGCCTGAAATAGATTAAAATACATTAAAGTTAAGAATATGGTTAGCAAAAGAGGATTTTCTCATACTGCTGGGAACAGACTGCCATAGTATAATTTTTACTAGGAAGACCAAATCTGCAGCTACTGATGCTTATATTATATTACAAACAAGAAAAATAAAATAAAAATTACCTTGTAAGGAAAAACATGTAGCAAGTGGAGGCAAGAAATGCCAATGCAACACTTCTCTTGCAATTTGATTGTAGTTAAACAAGTTCCCTCTGATGACTGTGGCTCTGCCCAGCGTGTCTGTAATAGCTACGGCGTTGGCTTTCTGATTGGCAGTCACAGACATTATGCGGTAATCATTGTGGTTGTTTATTCTGTGAATAATCAAGGTATTTATAGGTAAAAAAAACTTGTACATATTTAAAAATTGAAATGCATACATGGCTTTTTACTTTCGTTAATGACAACAGGTCCGCACCGCCCCACAGTTTCATTCGCTGCTTGCCTCCTAACAAGCCTAAAAGCTTGGCTTGCCCTTACAACATTCTTCTCTTCATGATGTTGGGGTTTATGAACAGTCTGCCTGCTTAATGGGCTTGCCGTTTTATTGGCCACTACGCACGCCACTGGGTGGTGGTGTGATGTTAAATAGCTTATAATGATCATGGTGAACTACTATAAAACTTACCGAGTCTTAACATGTGGTCGCTGAAGATTCTGTATGAATAAGTACTTCGTTCCATTTGTAACTGCTGCATATCGGTCTCCGTCACACCATCCTAATGACACACATATCATGTCCCCATGTGTTGGCCTAGTTTCTTTATACTCATACAACAGTTCTCCTGTCTTTACTGAATAAGAGCAAAGATTTAGTTGTTTTTGTTTCGAGGAGATTGTGATGAAGCATTCATTGCTGTCTACCAAGTCAAATGTACGTACTTTTACATTGTCTGGGAGGCTCAGTTTCTGTAAGGAAAAGATTATTTTTGAAAAAGTGCATAAAATGACAGAACCTTTCATACTTTGTTTTATGAATGAAACTTCTGTATTGATGTATGTCTAGTGTCCAGAATTCCACATTCAAAGAGAATATTGACCTATGAGCATATTAACAACAGAACATATTGTCATCATCATCAATCTGCTGCCCTTCTTTTATACAACTATCAATGAAAAGCGTGTATATTCATTATAATCAGTACAGAGGTTAAATCAAAGTTTTGTTTACATGAAAACTTACAATTTCTCTAAGAACAGCTCCATTCTCCCAAGTCCAAGTCGTAACGTAGCCCGTGTCTGAGCATCCATACAAGTTATAGTCTTCACTTTCTGGGAACTGTATAGCAATAAGCTCATTTATTGGACTCTCCGTTTCAAGTGTACGGACACAGTCCCCTGTTTGAATACTGTACACTCTTACAATATTCTCTACGATAATTGCTAGTGACCTGAAATCACCATTAAGCTAGTTAGATAATTGATCATAAGACTAGTTACAAGAGGAATTAATAATCGCAATTCAACATACTCTCCATCCGGTGAGAAAACAGGACGACGTTCAATGATACTACGGCCTGCTTTTCTATGAAAAGTAAAATTAACTTCTTTTTCACTGACACCATTCGTCACTACACCCATTTTCGCAATTTAAACGGCAGCAATTAATTAGTAATTCTTAACACATTTAAATAAACACACGAATGTCGCATTCAAACATGAGTTAACCTCAATCTTTTATGTCATTTTGAAGTATAAGTATAACTCAATTGAATTTCTAGCATGGTTAAAGAAAGAGAAATGTTTTTTTCTACGAAAGAAAGAGACTGCCAAAATGATGTTATGCTTCATAACAGGATCCAAAAATTTTCAACACTGGGAGCTGGAACGCAAATAATTTCCGTTCGGTATTTTTTCCCAACATCAGATTTTTCAATATATTAGTTTTTAAACGTGTACAGCATCATCTGCCTGGCCTTTTCCCAAACTATCTTGGGGTCGGCATCCAGTCTAACTGGATGCAGCTGGGTACCAGTGTTTTACATGAAGCGACTGCCTGACTGACTGCTGACTTAGTTTCTAAACGTGTACATGGATGCCAAATTAGACAAATACAAAAGCATGTGTCAATGTGATTGTCAATTCGGAACAGCACGGAGTTTTGAATAAGCGATAATTTGTTGAATTCATTATTGAATGTGTGTTTCTTTCTCAGTTTGTGGTCCGTAGTATTTCCTAAAATATTACAATGTCTGCCGAAATAGCAGAAGTCCAACTACAAGTTCGGTTTATAACCAAACAAGAACAGTGAGTAAAGTTTGTGCATCCGGCGTGGTGAGGCATGGTAGGCTGATATAATACTAAATATTGTTATTTTTTTATAGATATGCAGTACCAGACAGTCCTTATGCAATTCAGAGTAACACTCAGCCGACAGATCTTAACACGTTGATAAATGCTTTGTTGAAAGAGACAAACCCATCACTAGAGAAGGCAGTTGAGTTTGATTTCTTAGTATGTGGAGAGCTGTTGTGTACAACGCTCTCAGAACACTTGCAGGAGAAAGGAGCATCTACAGAGGAAACATTGGAAATAGAATATTTGGAAAGATTTCCTGCACCGGCACCACAGGATTGTTTGATGCATGATGACTGGGTTTCTACAGTCCACGCACACTCCAACTGGTAAGTGGAAATAATTTTCTAAACCACATTACTCTTATATTGTGTATTTTTGGTTTCTCATCTTTGAAATGTGTTGTAATAATTGTATTTCAAATATTTTTTTCTTTCAGGATATTATCTGGTTGCTATGACAACAGTATTCATATTTGGAGTACTAAAGGTCAACACAAGCTTGCTATTCCCGGACACACATCTCCAGTTAAGGCAGTTTCTTGGGTCTCTTTTAATGATGATCAAGCAGTATTTGCAAGGTAACATGAATGAAATAATAATGGCGAATCACATTCTGTATAGATTGATATATCAATCAATAAACTCAGCCTGCCACAGTCCACTGCTAGACAGAGGCCTCACACAAGGTGAGCCACAACATCCTGTCCTCTATCTTCTGCTTCTGCTTTCAGTCAGACACAAACTCAAACACAAAGCATTTATTTCAATTAGACCATAACAGGCAAATTTGAAAGTAAAAAAAAAAACAAAATTAAATGCGAAGCTACAATCCCAGTCACAAGGCATAATAACTTGTGAAAGTACTGTAGTTGCCCATTCCCTAGCGTATATCTCTATGGAGAAGAATGGGCAAGAAACTCCATCGACACTCTTTTAAATCAAAATATGTTACAAAATCTTGGTTACATCATTCATATTAAGAATTACAAATATATGAGAATGATGTAGAAATACGGGCAAGTTAAGAGCGTCCAGAGTAAAAGATTAAATCAGTAATAAAAAATAAAAAAAACGCGTAGCCTTCCGCGTAATCGCCGATACATGACACCCTTAATAAGTATTAGTATAACTTTAGTTTAGTAAGTGGATCCACTTTCACTTTATACCAAAGGTTAAATGACCTTATAACAGTTCTTTCTAAAGACTTATTTTATTTCAGTGCTTCCCATGACCAGTCAGCTATGCTATGGGTGTGGAACGTAACCCGCAACTCAGTGGACTGTGTGGTCACATGCCGCGGTCATGACAAAGGTGTTGAATGTCTTGCGGTGTCAGCTGATGCCAACCGCTTTGCTACAGGCAGTTGGGACAACAATGTTTGCTTGTGGAGTGCTAGTAAGTTAAATGTAACGTATTTTGATTGACTTTATTTTGTATCCCTACTATAGCTATATGTGTTACAATTAACGTGGTTAGGTTAGGTTAGCTGGGCTGTTTCTGCACTTAGCCTCTTTATTAAGCCATTGTGTGTATGAAAATCCTCTTGTTGCTCCAGCTATCCCATAGAAAATGACATAACATTACTCTAACTTTCCCTTAAGGGTTATTCAGTGGTGTACCGATAGCAAACCCATATTTTGTCCGTAATGTATAAGTACCATGTAATAGAGTGCAATAAACTCTATGTAGAGCAGTGATAGCCTAGTAGTGTGACTGTCGGACTGCCAAATCATTGGTTTTGAATTTGAACACAAGCCACGCACCTCTGATTTTTCAGATTCAAGGGCATATTTTAAAATTGTCACTTGCTTTGGTGACGGAAAACATCATGAGGAAACCAGCATGCTTGAGAGATATTTCTTGACAGCATGTAAATCCAAGTCAGAGTCCCATGGGCGGCATAAAAACTCTGAACCCAGGTTAGGCACTAACCGCTTAAAAAGAAGAAGAAGAATAGAAAGCAAGGCGAGGCCATTAACTGGCCACGAACCCTGGCTCTCGACAGTTACTGAGAAATTCCTGATAATATAACCCAATTCCACTTCAAATCCCAGGACCAATAGCTTGTATGTCCACTAGACCTGGCAGGCAGGCCGTGTGCACCATACTCCATGTGTGCAGAAATCTTATCAAGATAGATTACCCATGTTTTACAAACTATTGTGCAACAGCATATTTGCTTTGATAAATCAATCATGTGCTTACAGGTTTATCAGATGAGGATAATGTACCAGCAAAGAAAAGAAGTAAACCAGAACATGGAAAGTCTAGGGTAAGTATCCAAAATCTCTCATATCAATACAGAGCTGAATTTTGAAGATAATACTCATAGAAGCTGTGTTGCAAGTAATGGACATAATTTTGAAAGAAGACAACATGTTCCACATCCTAAAAGTTTTCTTATGATGATCAGTGGTAAAAGGAGATTGCCCAACTGTGGTCCAAATGCTGCCCAGGAATGGGAGTACCCGCGCTGGGTACCTGGCACTAATCTATGTCTATCTCCAAAATATTTTTTAAATCTATCCTGGGGTTCCCATTTTATTCACCTATTTATTATGATGATATTATTTTGTATACATGTGTTCCTTTTATATACTGTTAAGGTTTTTACTCATTTTATGTCCTCAACTAAAGACATTTTGTATAATTGGACAGTTTTAGTACTTATTCCGTCCGTATTAAAAGTAATAGATATCATAACAAAAAAAACTGAAATGGCATGTTTTATTTATTTTAGAAACAAGGATTTTGAAAATCGGTCCACAATTCTTTTATTATACTGTCTAAAAAGGGGGCAGGACGTCTGATAGCATCTTGGTGCCTGCCCCCCCCCCCCCCCCCTAAGAAACACACTAGACACTATAATGCGCAACAACCACTTTCTTGGGCCAGTAAAGCAAGACAAGCAATATTTTTTATTGCCTTTCGTCCTTCCTCGTTTCCGTCAATCAGTTTAAACAACGTGGGTAACAAAAACCCATACATTTGGGTCGAATAGGTATTTTTTTTTTAATGTATGGGGCAGCTGATATTATTTTCGCTATTACGATGTTTGTCCGATGGAGAAACATGTCCCGTTTGCTGGTCTGTAGGATACCCCTAAGTATGTATACAGGGTGTTACCGAAAGGGTATATACATACTTAAGGGTATGCTACAGACCATCAAACTGAACATGTTTGTTATCATAAAACATGTTTTTCAGCGAAAAAAATATGTGCTCCCCCGTACAAAATTGCAATACCTATTCGACCCAAATGTATGGGGCAGCTGAATTTTTTTTCGCTATTACGATGTTTGTCCGATGGAGAAATATGTTCAGTTTGATGGTCTGTAGCACACCCTTAAGTATGTATATACCCTTTCCGTTACACCCTGTATACCCATTTTGTTACACGTTTTATACATGGTACCATCTTGTTGATGCGTGTCTGCTTCGTATATGTGCTCGTATTAGCTGAACATTACGTACGTATATTTAATGATGCCAGATCGTTGAGCTCACGAGAACGCTTTAGATGTGATTTAGAAGGTGAAACAGCCATCGTGACATGCGACGCTACATACATTTTTATACTAAATAGTGGCAACTTGTCGTTTAAAAAAAAAATAGTCTCTACAAGTATCGCAACTTGTTTAAACCATTTTGTTATCGTCACTAAGTCTTGTGATGGCTATTTATATTAGATGTGACCGGTCCTTACGCGGCGAGAAAGTCCGCATATTTTACAAAGCAGATACACATCAACATGTATATAATTATCTACTGATTGATGGATGGAAACGAGGAAGAACAAAACGCAATAACAAAATATTGCTCTTCTTGCTTTACTGGCATAAGAACGATTGGTTGTAGCACACATGTTATGTGTCTAGTGTGGTTCTTAGGGGAGGGGGGGCAGGCACCTAGATGGTATTAGACATCCTGCCCTCAGTTTAGACAGTACAATAAGAGAATTCTCGAAAATGATGACGATTAAATATTATTTTTAACCGACTTCAAAAAGAAGGAGGTTCTATGTTCAACGGGTTTTTTTTTTTATTTCTATTCACCGATTTGTCTGCCAATTGAGGACTGATTTTCAAAATTCCTATCTCTAAAAAAATAAAACGTGCCATTTCAATTTTTTTTTTTTTTGTTATGCTATATATCACTTCCAATAGGGACGGAATAGTAATAAATTGTAGAATTATACAAAATGTCTTTAGTTGAGATCATAAAAGGAGTAAAAACCTTAACAGTATGTAAAAGAAAAACATTTATACAAAATAATATCATCAAATTAGTCGAAAATCATTCAAAGTATCAACAAGCCTACTTAAAACTACAACCGAAAGAGAAACTTACACTCAAAACCTAGAAAAATACTCTAAATCACTCGACAAAATCTTAGAAACCGAAAATGACATACAAACTATAAGTTACCAACTAGAACAGCTAATAACAAAAAGTCTCAAACTCGAAAACAAAACAAAAACCCACGAACACAAAATACTGACTATTGAAACGTTGGACCTAATAGCTAGACGTGGGAAACTAATACTACAAAAAAACAAAACAAAGGAAGAGAAAAATGAATTAAAACAATTATTTAAAAAAACAAAAAATGCTATCAGAGAAGACTACAACACTTATAGAAAGACAATCATCGAAAAAAACCTCACAACGTTTCGAAGTTCAAAACGAGCCAACAAAGAACTGTCAACACATAAAATATGGATTCAGAGCCTGGGGGACGGTCAGAGCAAGGCAAGAAACAGGAAAGATGCTCTCAGGTGCGCTACAGACTTCTATAGAAGCCTCTACAGAAAGTCTCCAGGAGAGGAATTGGTCACTGATGAAAGCAAATACAAAAAAGGAGAAGACAAAGAACAAACCCAACAAACAATAGACCCAATAAGTGAAATGGAAGTATTCAGACACATAAAAACACTGAAAACAGAAAAAAGTCCAGGACCAGATAATCTGACTAATGAATCATTAAAAATCGGAGAACGGATTCTAATCCCATACTTGACAACACTCTTTAACCGGATTTTAGAATCCGAACAAATACCAGAACAATGGGGTCTTTCACACATAGTACTACTTTACAAGAAAGGAAACCCATTAGACATAGGTAACTACAGGCCTATTAGTATGTTATCGGCTGTATATAAGCTGTTTTCGTCGATCTTACTTAGCAGAATAGCACCGAACATAGACAAAAACCAACCAATGGAACAAGCAGGGTTTCGTCCGAACTATTCAACCAGTGACCATATCCACACAATGGACCAACTAATAGAGAAATACCAGGAATTTAATAAACCTCTTTATGTAGCATTTGTTGACTATTCAAAAGCTTTCGACAGTATTACACATACATCTATATGGGAAGCACTTAAAAATAACGACATACATGAAAAATACATAAATCTCATAAAGAATGTGTATTCAAAAAGCGTGAGTAGAATAAAACTAGAAAGGAAAGGTGAAGAGTTTCCTATAGAAAGAGGTGTGAAGCAGGGAGATCCGCTCTCGCCGAAGTTATTCATTGCGGTCCTTCAAGATATCTTCCAAAATATTGATTGGACAAACAAAGGGGTGTGGATACTAAACAGACGTCTAACCCATTTAAGATTCGCTGATGATATAGCTCTTTTTAGTGAAACTGCCACAGACCTAGAAAAAATGCTTCAAAACCTCGACAAAGAAAGCAAGAAAGTAGGATTGGAAATGAATACCAGCAAAACAAAAATAATGACCAATAATATTCAAACCCCAATAAAGATAGATGGAAGGGCGATAGAATATGTCAACGAATATATATACCTCGGAAAACTTATGTCATTTGACACCAATCGAAATGAGAATGAAGTAGACAGAAGAATAAACACAACATGGAAAAAATATTGGGCACAGAAAGAAATCCTCAAAGGAAATTACAATCTGAAGTTAAAGAAGATCATAATGGATTCATGTATCTTGCCCTCCTTAACATTTGCAAGTCAGACTTGGACTTTCACTAACAAGTCTAAAAACAAAATCCTCTCGTGCCAGCACGCCATGGAAAGAAGTATCCTGAAACTAAGAAGAATAGACAAAACACGAAATGCTGACATACGCAATAAAACAAAACTTACGGATGCACTGAAACAAGCCATGACACTGAAATGGAAGTGGGCAGGCCATATAGCTAGGTACCAGGATAACAGATGGACATTACAAACAACAAAGTGGCTTGGTCCCACTGGAAAGAGACAAAGAGGACGACAAAAGAAACGATGGGTTGATGATATCGTGAAAACGGCTGGGAAAAACTGGATGTACATAGCCCAAGACAAACAAAAATGGAAAAAGATGGAGGAGGCTTTTTACCCTACAGGGGCCATACAATAAAATATATTTTATAAATCTCTTTTAGTAACTAAGTTTGTAATAGTATGGATAAATAAAGCTTAAAATAAATAAATAAATAAATATCATCAAAATAAATAGGTAAATAAAATGGGTACCCCAGGATAGATTTTAAAAATATTTTGTATAAAGACATACATTAGTGTCAGGTACCCAGCGCTGGTACTCCCATTCCTGGGCAGCGTTTGGACCAATTCTCATATGAACATGAGCAATGTCCTTTATTTGGATAAGATAGCAACAGGAGGTTCAATCTATTTGCATTGGATATTTGCCCTGTGAAGTGACCAGCGTGTGGCTTAGGTGTAACACTCCAAGCAACTGTGCTTCTCTTCATCAATTCTATAATAGAAATTTGTGTTCTAAGGTTTATTGAATAAGGTCTATATTAGAGTGCAGCCTGTCATGCAACTTTAGCTTTAGTTTTAGACTCAAACTTTCTTGGATTCAAAGTTATAAACAATTTAATTATTTACTTAGGAGCCTTTGTCAACTTTGAAAGGCCATCGAGAAGCAGTATCAGGCGTGCAATGGATGGATTTCAACACAGTACTGTCCAGCGGATGGGATCATTTGTTGAAACTGTGGGACTGTGAACTTGGTGGCATCAAACAGGAGCTTGCTGGTAACTAATTTTCTATTATTTGGCAATGGTTCGTTTTTTTTTTAGAGAAAATGCACTTCTAGTGCGTCAACTGTGCGGGAATATTAGCTCATGTTTAGTTGATTGGTAGCTGACTGCCAAATTCCACGTCTTAGCGTTTATGCGATCTATCAATCGAATACATAGTTCGCTCGTTTGTTGGGTAAACCGGAAGGCAGGCTCTTTGACTGCGCGACGACACGTTCGGGTTCGCCGAATAGTGTTTAGGACACGACCTAATCTCTGCCTGGTCATCGCTTAGTACTGGTGCTCGTAGAGGTCCCTTTATTGCATCCTCCCTTTAGTGCAATGCAGTCGAAGTTTATCGGAAAAAATATCGAGTGTAAGCCACGACAGAACTGGCTGCTTTAGTTTAGCTTTTGATACTTACTTAACATCTTAAATACTTTCAGGTAACAAAGCATTCTTTGATGTGGACTGGTCTCCGCTGAACAACAGTATGGTGACAGCATCAGCTGACAGACACATTCGTCTATATGACCCCAGATCTACAGGTATTGATATGGTTTTATTCTTGTTATAGTTTCTTTGTTAAACTTACTTAACATCTAGTGGGGTATTTATTGATGTCAAATTACCATGCCTATGGACTTTCAGAATGATCTCAATTTAAAATTCTATGATATAGTGATTAGATTTGACAGACTAGGTTTGACGGACCAACCAGACCAGTTACTATCATGGCATGTACCTATCATAACCCCACTTTTGTGACAGAGAGCATCGTAAAGACTACGTTCACCTCTCACACGGGATGGGTGCAGTCCGTGCGCTGGTCCAAGACTAAGGACACATTGTTCCTCTCCGCTGGCTACGATGGACAAGTCAAACTGTGGGAAACTAGGAGGTAAGTGTTATGGCCAGGTACTGCAACTCTTAGATTCCTGTAAGATATTTGAACGAAATCAGTTAACTGTTTATAGTTAAACACAACATAACATCACGCCTGTTATCCCAGAAGGGATAGGCAGAGGTGTATCTACCTAATAGTACACCCTCAGTTTGCCAGTTATGTTTAAGTCCGATGTAATAGGGGGCGAACTATGCCAGCAACCGGGCACAATCCAGTCTGCTACTGAGTGATTCCTGATGGAAAAACACTTTGCCCGACCCGGGAATTGAACCCAGGAGCTCATGCTCAGCAGTCGCGCTTGCGACCACTAGACCAAAGAGGCTAGTCTTATCTAGATTCTTCTGTTAGAATAATCAGCCTGTAATGGGCCCAGTGCCGGGACACAGGCCTCTATGCAAGGTGTTGTTTTGCATCCTCGTCAAAACTCAAGAGGAATAAAAAAAGGAGAACCAAAGACATAAATAATCAATTAAAATTACGGTACCTAGTTAATTATTAATAAACGCTGATTTTTTTGGTTGTTTAAGTTTGTTAGTATTTCAGAAAAACCCCCTTAACGTGGTTTAGGGACTAAGAAATGATCAAATAAACGTTTAAGATTGTTTGTATGTATGAAAACGCGGTTATAGGGCGAGGATCAGACGGGCCGCGTTTAAAATACGGGTAGTTCATACTTACCGATTTTCGTAAAGAAGAAAAAAAAAGTACCTACCCATTGTATTATTGATTCGGGACGAGAATCATTAGTATAGTTGCCTCCTGGAATTTGACGAGGATGCAAAACAACACCTTGTGTAAAGGAATGAGACGTAATAGACCACGCGGGCCCAGTGTGGGTATGTGAATGTCACATATCTTCGAATATTCGGAGTTTCATCAATCGACACAGCCTAGTGCAATATAACTACTACTTATAAGCATCTCCCAAGTTGTGCTAACAGTCATGTCTTTGGATTCGTTTCAGTAGTATGTAACTTATTCTTGGAGACATAAGGTTCAAAATTGAAGCAATTCCCATATTTTCTTCCTATATATTTACGTTATTTATTTCATTTTCCAGTCCCCGCACGCCTCTGTACGACCTGAGCGGGCACGAAGACAAAGTTCTGTGCTGTGATTGGTCAAACCCTGCACTGCTCGTCAGCGGCTCAAGTGACAACACCCTAAGAATATTCAAAGCGAAACACTACGGCAGCGCGTGAGGGGTTAATTTACATTTTATGACTGACCAATACCTACTAGTGTTCGAAATACATTTTGACGTTTTTATTTTATTTTTTACAAAATATTTCGAGTTTTATTCACGATTGAAGCGTCCGTCTTAGGTATACGTCATGTTATTTAGATTAATATTTCTACTTTTACTAGCTGATAAGACCAATAAAAAATAAGTTGAATTTTATTCCGTTTCTAATTTTGATCTTACTTTCTCACAAACAAAAACACACCTTGTCTTCCTTTAAATAAAGCCGAAAGCCGCGTGTGAATGTCCGCTTTGATACCCATTTGCGGAAGTTGATCAATTTTCACCTTTATTTCGGTCGTGGAGGGCTGATATTTGCAATCACTGCTATTAATATTAATAAACATATTTTTTTTATTTGAAAATTTAATTAGTCGATAGTATTTGTTGTTTGGCTTATAGTAGCTCAGCATACTTAGCAGTATTCAACTTAAAGTTTGATCAAATCCTTAAAACATTAAATAGCACCTAGTCAATTGGGGAGATTATTTCTAAGGTTTCTATTAGATTATACCTACACTAATGTTTTACTCAACGAATAGAGATCGCCCTACGTCGATAGATTAGTGTTATAACATCAAATCAATATCGGATTTTGCTTGCATAGAGATATAGATTTCCAGTACAGACAAGTCGGTACCAATCGAAATCGGTAAGATAGTCTGAGAAGCAGATACAGGTATGCACATGTTTCTTTGTGTGGGAGACTGCGAGTGCATAAAGAAAGTATTTTACCCGTACCAGTTGCAGATGCAAGCAACCGTATTTCCCGTAGTTTTGTTGAGTTTTTGCTTGCAGGACAAATGCTCCACATAATATCAATATGAGACAAATCACGTATACATTCTACTTTTTTATAGTTCATGATCCGGGTCTGTTAAACATGACTGTCTTAATGCAGGATTGTTTTAACGTCACTCAGTGTGAGAAAGAGACGGAGCTATAGAGGACGTCTAGCGCCATCTCTTTCCCACTCTAGAATACCATTAAAATAATACTGCTTGCTACCATTAAAATAATAGTTGTGGCGAGTTCGTGTTCACATTGGCCTCCAGGCGTTTGTGCGAGTGTGCAGTGTTGCCGTGTTGTCAGAGGTTGAAAACATGGACGACGATCTTTTATTTTTAACAGATGTCAGGAAGCAATTCAGCAATTTCCCTCTATAACTTCTGTTCATGTGATGCCTGTGTTTACTTTGCCAAATCGGAAACGAAAACATGCTATCGTTTGTAGCGTCAAGTTCATACTGTTTGAACTTACCTGACGTCGCGAGTGAATCGCGCGCCCCGCGCCGCTAGTTCGACGTGAACACACACAAACATCTCACGCGTTTGATATTGCCGCGAGCGGGGCGCGCGCGCCTGTTGCCAGCTTGCTCGCTACTTAGACCGCACGTGCGTTTTGTACGTGAACACTGATATTACGCCATATGTTTGGTATTTCGTGACCGCGTTCGCCACCGCGCCCGCGAGTCAACGTGAATGAGTACTAAGACGTCATGGGAGGCCACCTGTTGCTATAAAAAGGTTTTCTTATAAATAAGGGAAATGGAAAGAAAATAACTAGATTTGGTTTCGCTTGTTTTATTCAATCATTTTGCTCTTACAAAATATGTTCAATGCAAAGGAACATGACTCGTCACAATAAAACATGCTTCTTAGTACCATTTTGATTTATTTATATTATATTTTAGATTCCATTCAGCATAACTATAAATAATGCGGGTCACATAAAATGCTCATAGCACAATATAGAAACTTGCAAACACTTTGTAACAAAATAGATACATAACTTTCCTCTTCGTCTTTTCTCTGCGAGAAATGCTTTTACACTATTATCATAGTTATGCTAAACCTCACACCATAACACAACGAAGCAACACGTCCCTTAAAAATAATCTGTCTTACCAACAATTTCATTTCATTTTTTTTTACATTTTATGAAGTTTTTATTTTTGCATTCATAATTCTATAATACTACCTAACTATATATTTACCTATACTATGCTACTGTCTAGACTAGTCTGCTGGGTAGAACACCACACTATATTAATACACATTGGACAAATACATTCGTATCGACACTTCCGTTTTTTTTTCATGTAATTTTCTTCTTTACACTTATTCAACTACATAACGAAAGAGATGAAAGCAAACGTTCTTGAACTGAAACTTATCTTGAATGTGTTCACTATTCTCTTAGACGTTAGTTACGCTATGGCGGCGGCGCGGGCTCGCGGCGTGTCGGCTTCAGTCCATTCAAATTAAATTATTTAATAAACTAACAAAGGAAACTACCCTAGAGCCGGCAGGACGCGCCCGCGCCGACTGCCCCACAAATATATTAAATCTAAGGCTCTATGCTATCTATCTTAGCGTCGAAACATTGTTTTCTATTCTATCCTATCTATAATTAAGCCTAAGAACTAATCCTAGCCGTCATTAGTTCTCGTGCCGTAGCCTTACTATTCACTGTATTACATATCCTTGCGTTCTCTTATAATTAAATGACTTATTTTTAAAAACATCTACTTAACGTTTCTAATCTTCGACATGATTTTCTGTTGAAACATAGTTTTGGTTTTCAAGACTTGGTTCCCCAATCGCATCTTTGTGCTCATCTTGTGTTTTTTTTTTTATTAATTTCTCACTACGTATTAAATAATGTAATACAAATCATCGTCCGTAATCTCAAAGTAAAGTATTGTTATCAGTTATCACACATGTCGAGAATGTACGAGTGAGTGTAACTAGGAACATCTACGTTTCTGTCGAGTTCAATTACATCATGTGTGAAAAATGCAACGATTAGCCAGATTATTTTCTTCAAGTTGTTAATACAAAATATTTAAACATAGTTTTTACATTATCACTACGTTTATGTATTACGGTAAGTTCGCTATTACCTGTAAAAATATTGTGTAAAGCACATGCAGCTGCTATACTGAACATACCTGAACATTACTTTAGAGGAAGCTGAAGGCACTACCATCAAATCAACTTATTATTGCTTAAATGGAAGGGAAGCATTAGAAAAATAATTTCGTGCTAAAATACTTTGCTTTCGACGGTGTTCTACTACAGAGGACCGTGCCACACTATAACTACAAGTCACTTACATGAATACTTCACGTGCACGTGAACTCGTTTTGGTACATGTCTTTACTCTAAAATACATATTTGTTTACACAACGACAATTCACGGAAACAACGATTTGTTTCTTGGAATGAAACTAAAACATTAGATCGAGAAAATCATAAGATACACTTATAAACGGTACGTTCAACCAAGGTTTGGGTGATTCTCATAACGTGAAATGAATTTATTTAATACATTGACATCAATTTTAAATGCAAAGTTTAGCGGAAATATCTATCGGAAGACTGCGTTTACAGGAAGCCACAGTGTACGTGGAACACTAAACGATCAATACTTAACTAAGTAGCACGCGCTGCGATGCTCGGTACTACATTGCACTTTATGGTTATTACATTTCACAAGTAAAGGCGGTTCTTATTCAGTACAATAAAATTTGGCTTGATCAGACGTCGTACGCGTCCTCGCCTGATCGTCGGAGTATGTGGTTCAGTACGTCTCACCCGAACGTTACAGAGTTGCCGTGAATGCGTCGAACCGGCTGTGTCAGCTCATTGCGATCGCGATCCTGCGATCTCGATCTTCGGTAGGTCATGAGGCAGTCAGCTAATACAACTACTGTCTGGGGCTACCTACGTGTTTGCGTTTTGTCTGTTCACACTCGAGAGTCGTGAGTTACCTTCTACGTGGAAGATGTTTAGCAGTACGTTACTAGTACAAAACTAGTGAAAATCTTTTGAGCTAATGTATGTACATTTCAAAAAGTAATTCAATACGGAACAACAGTACAGTTCAGCCTTTTCCTGGATAAATTAAAATGATTGTTTACAAATCAAGTACAGATCTACTTACTCGTTCAAAATCTACGTTATTCATTCAAAACCTGTCGTCAGCTAGTTTCAGTTCCTGTATTGTTTCTTTTAAGTCGGTTCACAGGTTTTGAATAAAGAGGTTACCGCTTAATTGTCAGTTAAAATACAGTTAATATATCAAACATTTAACTAGTCTTCAGTCCCTGAGTTGTATAAATATTTTCCTACTTCTTACTCGACTTTAATGATTTGTATACTTTGGTTCTGATGAAACTCTTGACGTGCCAAAATAGAATTAAACAGTTGCGATATAGTAGGCTTTTACTCGTACCCATCAACAATGTATATACATGTATACATATCCATGTATAATTTATATATATGCAATATAAAAATATCAAATTTCATATAAAGTCATAAAGTGTACCCAAAACCTACGTGATGGTACAAAAAGTGCTCAATTACACCAAAACGGTGTGTTTACACTTGGATTTCAAATCCATTTACATTTTATAATGTGGAAATCAATCGTGGAATTTTTGTTTGAGTTTTCTTCTAGTGGAATGTGCCGACCGCCTACAAAATAACAACTACAGTTGACTCAGTACATGATTCTCAAAAAAGGATCATTTCATTATTCACGTATTCAAACATGTGTTTTCCAACGTACAAAAATTTGTATAGACTCGTAAAATGTATAAATAGACTTTACATACAACTGCTTATTGCTAAATGTTGCCGTATCATCAGCACTGTAGTGCCACGAGCGCAGACGTCGAGTCGTGGGTATGCAGTAGTCGCAGTACACTTAGCTAGAGGCGAGTAGTCGCGGGCCCTACAGTCCTACAGTCTACACCGTGCAGTCCCTATGTTATGAACCAAAACGCGGGTCAGAAATATTTGGAAGTTACAAGTAGGTATACATAAATTCAGTCTGTGTTCGGGTTTGGCAACGACGTTATTGTTATTGAAGTTTGTTTCATAATCGCATCTAGATACACGCAGAAAATTATAACGAATACGATAATCCTATTTGTGATGAGAAAATAATGACTTTAATAAGGAATATTACTTAACGTACCTCTTACAAGTATTACATTTGTTCAGGGAGGTTGTTTATGTCTATTCGTGAGAGACGATAGTTGGCTGACAGCCCACACACGTGGCGCCCGTTGGGCCAGTGAGCCATACGAAAATGAATCGCGATCTTTGGAAGACTGCGCCAGTATGAATAGTTTTTTTGATAAATAATACTGTTTTTCATACATATTCATACACATATTCTGGGAACATAATGAGTTAGAGCACCATGCTAACGTATATAATTCTACACAATTCGCACTCAGGATGGTGATCCCTCGCCGAGGCCGGAGGCGCTGCTCCGTGCTCCTGTAGCGGAACTTAGTTTTGCTTTTACTACGTAGAGCTGCCTGAATTTATGTTTCCGACTTTAAAATGACGCAACGACTGTATTTTACAAATACCTAAACTCATCGGAAGATTCTAAATCTCCGGCTTTTTTATCGTACAAGATCTAATCGGTGTATCCACCATTACTAACCCTTACACACATAATCATTTCATTATTCTTTACAATTTTTGTTAATTTATTTTTGATTCCATGATATGACCTTTTCCATCTATCTTTCTATCCGATTCTCAGATATTGCTCTCCTCATACACTCCGATGAAATAAAAATAATTTAAATAAAATGACACAAATTATATTCAAAATTTCAATTTTTTTTAATATATACTTTTTTTTTATGTGATTGCACCATTTCTTTGATTTTAGTGATATTCATTGTTTATGTCATGCGTAGTCAAAAACCAAACGGTAACTGAACAGTTACAGTTCTGAGTATGACACTAGCAATCAAATAATATGATAAGATTTACCGATTTTTCTGTTCTGCATTGAGGACAAGTTTAATTTGTCACTTCATGCATGAAAACACTCTATGCTAAAATAAATACCTAACTATCTTAAATAATTCTGTCAACATGTACGAAATCTGCGCCTAAAATCTTAATGAATTTTCATAAAACAATAATAAAATTATAATGCAAAACACTTTTAAAATTGCAACTATATCTATACATCAAATCCTCTCCTCGAACCGTCAAAAGACCTCATCAAAACATCACAGCAAATCGAACGTCCAGCATAAAGCCAAGAGGACCAGCCAAATACGAAGCCCGTCGAGAAAATAAATAGTCGAGGCGATCAAGTAACAGGCTTAACAACTAGAAGAGACGCCGGCGGAGCGAGGGCGCCGCGCAGCGGAGCTTTCGATGAAGTCTATAACGGCCGCAAATTAAAACTAAAACAAATTAACATTGTAAAAAGTCACAGTTGCTTTGATTTTTGGCTCGTGTACAGCACGTAGTGTTGTAGCGTGGCTTACGGTCTACTTGGGAGGCGGGTACGGCTGGTAGGCCTCGTCGGGCGACGCCGCCGTGGACGCGTGCTCGCTCTCCATCGGCATCTGGATGATCGGCGGGGTGGGACCCGCGAAGTACTGATACGGGTGCGACGTGAAATACTGCAACACAACATCGTGCCGTCTCAGCGCTCTATCGATATATCATTGCCCCAGGTGTGTTAATTTTTCTTTTTTCCATTGAACGGTTAAACATCATCCATCTTTGTGTGTATTATTAATTTCCCATTTTTAGCAAACACGAGGTAACACCAGGCACTTAGTGTCGTATAGCAGAGTGGCAGCATAACGTGTGGCAGAGAAAGCGAGAGGAGCGCTAAGTGAGCGGTGGATCGTAAGCAATGGGACACGGAAGGTTAGAGCGTTCGATTACAATTTTACTGTGCACTCACGTATAACTCATTTTCCGGCCTTAAGCTGTCCCAGTTTACCTGGAAAACAGAGAATTATTATCAGCCTTGTATTGTTTTAGACTGAATATATTCTCGTAAACCTCTGACTCGATAGTTGCGTAGTTTATAGGCCGTCTTGAAGGTTGCTAGCCACCGCACTCCTCGTGTCCTTGCTTGGATGACAAGTGGCGCTCTGAAAGGTCCGCAATCGAGTTCTTGCGGAGTTGTAGAGTAAGACAGTACATGATGTATCTAATTGAGAGAAATGAGCCAGTTGCTTAGTTGTGAAATGAGTACGGTACACTTACGTATTGGCTAGGCACAGCGTCGATCGGTAAGTGTGGGTGCGCGGGGTGCGTAGCGTGGTGCGCGGGGTGCGCGGGCGGGATGAGCGCGGCGTAGGGTGCCAGCCAGGCGGCCGGGTGCGCGGCGTGGTGGTGGTGGTGCAGCTGCGGGTGGTGGTGGAAGGCCGCCACGCCGTACATGCCGCCGCCGCCGCGGTACATGCCGCCGGCGCACTCGCCGCCTGCGCCGCCGCCGCCCATTCCCCCGGCGTAAACACCGCTAACAGCCATTGCGGCCTGGAATTGTAGAAAAGAACAATAATTTCTTGATTTCGCTTCAAAATAAGTCGGTGATTATAAATTGACAACATTGCAAGCTTAGAAAATAAAATCATCATTCGGGAAATCTCAATTACAAAATCAAAGAGGTTGGCTTCGAATGAAGTTCAACTTACATTGGCAAAAGGTTGACAGAAACTCGAGCCTAGCATGGTCTGATTCTTTCCTAATCAACTCGGCGGAGCCAGAATATGAGAATCAGAATAATAATGTAATTATGCAGTTTCTTTTCTTTAGTTCAATAAAGAAGTTAAAACCGCATAGATAACGAGTTACATATTTACTTATACTTGTAACTCGGTGCCTCCGTTCTGATCAAACTTGCACAACTAACTCCACCAGAAGGCGGCTTACGCTAATTTGATCGCTAATGAAGTCTTTGAGTTACGTAAGAAACCGGTTCTTTACGAGACTAACCCCAAGTTATTTGTTTGATGGAATTAAAACTAAAGGAGTGTCTCATTGCAATATAGCGCTTATCAATCAGTATGTGTTTTGTAGACGAACAACACAGTAGTGACAGAATAGTCTTGTTGGTTTTACACATCCGAAACCGCAGATCCATTTGTATTGTTGTTGGCAGGTGGTTCGATTATTCCGACGCAACATCTACTTTTGAAGTACATAAGCCATATATTTGTGTGGTATGTGGCCCCAATAGGTTGTTTCAATTATGAATCATTTTGACATCTTAGAATATATAAGTTTTTAAACTGACATGGTCACTAACACTATTAATAACACTTACAACGGGATATTTACCATGTGTATTATTTATTTCGAGTTCCCAATATTTCGGGATATTTATCCGTGATCATGGCGTTTGCAACAGCGCCGAAATATCGGGAACTCAAACAAATAATACACATGGTAAATATCCCGTTGTAAGTGTTATTAATAATCTTAGAATATGTACGACAATCCTTAAATGTAGGGTTTGAATGCTAGTTACTGAATTTTTGGTATGGTTGTGGATGAATGTGAGAGTACGAAAAGGCAGGGGGGAGACTTCTGTGATAAGGACTAGAAGAGGATATGGAGATGATGTAAGCTAGAAACTTAATAGATAGCTGTCAACTGACTACCTGGGTAATGGAATCGGCGTTGTCCCTCCATGCTCGTCCGTTATTATCGTTTTGTTTGTTGTACAGCGCCTTTTTCTTGTTACCGCCATCGGCGAACTTAACTAGCAGAGGCTCCTTAGCTCCCGGGATCGGGTTGCCATTGAACATCTGAAGGAAATGGAAATGTGTTGTTGTTTGTCTTGATTTACGTTCTGATCGTTCGTGGAATATGCGAAACAAATAAGGGGTGAAAATATTGATCGACATCAAAAAGATCAGAGGGAAGTTTCGCATGTTTGATGTGCAAAAAATTTCGACAAAGCGACTCTATTGCAAAAAAAAGTGTTTTTCTCTATTTTAGATTAGTTTTTCCACTCACTTGAATAATCTGCTCGCACTTCTCCCTGGACTCCATCCGTGCAAAGCCCACACCTTTGCTTTGGCCGTGGGTGTCACGCAAGATTCGTGTGGACACCACTTGGCCAAACTTGGCCAGCAGTTGGTCCACATCGTTCTCCTTGAAGTGCGGCGGCAGGTTGGCCATGTACAGGTTGGTAGGATCCTGTTCTTGTTGCTGTAAATGCCCCGGAGTAATAGGTGAAGAACTTGCTCTCCAAATCTTCAATGTTTAAAAATTCAAAATGGAAGTTTCAGTGACATTATTAGAAAATTTCGAGCACCACAGAGGGTGATTAGCAATATTTAAAAAGTTAAACAAGTGCTGAGTCTGAAATACTTTGAAGTGCTTAGCACGTTCAGCTATTGTGGGGATTTGAGATTTATATAAGTACCATGTGACAAGCCCCGGAACCACTGTGAATGCTTTAATGTGCGCATATGACACAGACATACATCCATTGCATGGTTGCTTTTGCCACCCACCATTAGGAAAGCATTGTCATTCGGGGAGTTCATACATACTGTTTTATTTACATGTGTACTTGAGTGTGATGGAGCAGACTGTGACGTCATACGATATCAACGGCTGCATGACAACATGTCTTGTTTATTTTGTTAACTATTAATTAAATGTCTCTAAGCGTTAATTTAACGTGTCTGTGAAACTGTTCTTAGAATGTTAAAATTAGCTTGAAGCCCGCATAGAATATCTAGACACTGAAGCCAGCTCTGACGTAAATCAGCAGATTGATCTAATGTACTAATATTACGTAGGTGTTATCAACGACATGGGCATATACAAGTAGCATAGAGATTACGAAGCTAGTTAAAATCGCATACACACTAATTTAATATCGAAAGCATAGAAATACCCGAGCCCAGTAGCGATAATATAATTATACATTGTTATAACGCGGAAGCATACGACAATAGTATAGAATTAATAGGATGAAACAATGTCTGAAGTATAGAATTAAGTAAGCGTTATATTTGCGTCGATTTGCGTACCATTGAAGGGGTTACATACTTACAACACATTAGTGTTACATTGTTCATTTGTGAATACGCTGACACAAGATTACCACTCGTGTTGTTTCCCGAATGGACTACACAAATGAATGATCGTGTTCGGTGGTAGCTGTGTTAATACCGGGACAGTTCAAAGTATTTATCGCCCATATTGTCGAAGATCTAAACACAGGACCTACTTCTAGACAGTCAATCTATTGAATCAAACAATTAGGCATTATAGTAATGGCTGGAAAATAGGAGCTCGTCGAAGATTTCACCTCAAGTTACATGGATCGGGATGCTGATACTACATTTTATGCATAAATGTTAAATCTAGCAAAGTTTACAAGTTAGGGAACACTCTTTACTTTCAGTTATGTATGTTAACAGCACTTTTTGAATAGATAGGGGGCATAAGTACTAAAGCTATAAGTAAGGGAAGACGGAATAAAGGGTTGGATCAGTGGGGAAGGCAACTGTCTAAATGGCGAAGATTCCACCATTTTCCTAAGTAACGACCAATATAAATTAAATTATGAAAGGCTTTACAGCATTATACGATTCCAACTCCCGACAAGAAACAATCGTACTGCGCTTTAGGCACAGTTGCCATTCCTTTTGTTTTTAATGGCTTCGGGACATTCATTATATTTTTAAGGATTTTAGTCGGAACAGGAAGTTAAGAGTTAGTTGTCGTAGGTCTTCTTAGTAAAGGCGAAGGAGCAGAAGTAGAAGACGATGGGATGAGAGAGCGGACAAGGAGCAGGCGGTTAGTCATAATAGTATTACTTGCATGCACAACGTACACGGTTCAGTCTACGCAGGAACCAGATACCCACTTTAGCCATCTGGGCCTGAACACCTTTGGCTTGTAATCCTTTAACAGCTGCCTCAGCCGACGCGATCGTTTCAAAATCTACAAAACCGTAACCTGAGAAAAAAAGTTGAATTATTGTATAGTAGAGAGTTACCTCAGCCGGTGGGGACCGCTTAAAAAAAAAGTTTGTTTTAGTAATTTCGATGACTCATGCTTTTTTATGTATGTATGTTTGAACATATATCTAAAATTCCAAAGAAAGAACAGCTATGGTACATACATTTGATATGTAACTAATGAGCGCGAGTATATTGCCTACTCGACATTAGCGTGATGAAAATGTGACATCGAAAAAGGGTAACATCGTGATGAACATTAAAATTACTGTGCAAACTTCATATCGAGGTAATAATTTTGTATCATCTGTGCTTGGGTGCAAATATAGTGAACATGATAATATATCTACGATAAAAATATATAAAATAAACATTTAAATATGATAATGTCATAATTATGAATCAATCAAATTGAATGTATCTAGTGTTCGTGCATATATTGGAAAAAAGTCTCACCATAGATGGGTTAGTTTAATGAAGGTAGGTATATGGTATTCTAGAAAATATTAATATATTGTTTTAAATAATTCAATTACGAATAATCGTATCAATGCAACTCTATTCAAGTAATATACTGTAAAACAATATTTAAATACATACGTGAGATACTATGCACAGATTTATAACTAAATAGGTAGTACTTTACATGTACATATCTCGGTAACTCGCTATGACAGTGTATATAAAAGAGGACGTACGGTATGAATGTTGTTTACCTTTACATTTATTTGTATTTTTATCCAATATTGCTTTTGTTGAAATAATGTTGCCATACCTGAAAACAAAACATAAATTAAAGTTGGTAACATGATCGGGGACAGATGTTGTGTGTCGGTGATAAGCTTACATCTGGCACATTTGCACGAGGTCCTTATCGGTGGTGTTCTGGCTGAGGCCTCTGATGTAGAGGTTAGTGCGGCTGAGCTGCTCGCCCGCGGCGCCCGTGGTTGAGGCGGACGAGGCCGGCGGCGGCGGCGCCGTGCTCAGCGACGTGGAGCGTGTGCCGCCGGCCGAACCCGTGTTGGACGACGACGATGACGCCGTGTTGGCGGGCGACGCCGCTGTGGGCACGCGCCCGCCTCCTCCGCCGCATCCGCCCATTCCCGTGCCCGTGTACTGAAACAACATATTCACTGTTACCGTCACTGGACAAAGATAAAAGAGTTCTACGAGGCTTGGGAATTTCAGTTCCCGAAACTGCCAGAACCACCATACTGGACCACGACATAAAGTTCGCTTAGTGGTACCAATTGAGCTGAGCAGAATCTCTTATCATCAAAAAGTGCAGTATCTTTATTGGTGTTAGTTAAACTTGTTTCTTCCCATTACATAAACCAAAATCAACGTGTTGATTTATGAGTTATGACTGTGTTGAACAACTTGAACACGTTACATTACTATTTAATTAAATGTAGGCAACTCTGCGTGTATAATCGAGACATGATGTCGATGGCTGTAATCCCCGAGAACACGTTGTAGGTCTAGCTCGGTGTCGGAACGATTACGTTATATTCACTGGATCAAAGTGTTAATATGCGCGCTCGTAGCAACTTAGCGAAACGGCTGGTATAAGTTGGCGTGCGGAGCCCAACCGAGGCGACTTCATTGAAATAACTGTTCACAGTGAAACGCGTTAAGACGGCGACTATTAGTTATCTAGCCGACGAGTAATGAATAGGGAGGAGTAATGAGCGCATGCCGATTCCGAGCACGCACCCTTAATCGACTCGCATGCTCGATACCCGCCGAGTTAAGAAAAACCAACGGTACGGATTGCACGTGCTCCGTTCCGCCAACGAACGCTACAATTTGTTAATGGATGAACAGTTAGTTTGGATTAACGAGGAGGCTCGGGACTCCGGCGACTGGAAATAGCAATTTGGTTCGATAAACAAGTATTTAACATGAAAACGTTAATGGATATATTTTAGATACTCGTAGCGTGAAACGACGCTTTGATAACGCAAACATGAAATTGATTACAAGGATATCGTGTAATCTGACGGTATCATCGCTATGAACGAGGGACCATAACCCAGGGTTTTATTATGGTATAAAAATACACCCGGTTCAGAAAGGAGAACATTTCCTTAACGCTTGCGCGAAATTTACCTCTTTCAGTATACCTAACAAACGACAGAAAAGTATACTTGTTTCAGTTAATGAAAACAGTAGATAATTATTTGTCTTCACTTAGTTACGGTTACGTTTAAACCAGTCCACACAGACATACTACACTGGGTACTGTACGATGTTCTGCTATTTGCATTTAGTTAACATATTAATCCCATAAACTGTGCGTGTCGTTGACGTAACAACTCATCAAGTGGAGTTACATATGTGCTATAAACTTGCAATTTGTGTAATTAAGTTCAGCGTACACATATTATTTTTACCTTTTGGAACCTTTTAAGAGGACTTTTCCCGGGGTTACCGGAGGAATTTAGATTCGTAATCCAATTGGTATCTTGGTAGTAGACGACGGTAATTGGACCAATTTGTGTTAACTGCCGGAACGACCACCGCGGCGATACATGCGCCAACATAAAACAAATTAGCAAAATACGTGGTTTATACCGCCGACCGCTCGACCGTCGCGATCTCGATAAAGAACAAACGTTTTATGAAGTGAAAATAAAATTGGTTGCGTTTTTCATTATGGAAACTACAGTTCGTTAATTATTTTCGCATTGAAACTTGAAGGAAGTTAATAAACTATTTACTTAGTTTGTATTAACTTGGTCTGAACTTTGACATTGGGTAGACTAGGTAATGTTCCTAACTTGGTAAATTTGGCGACTTACGTCATGTCTCTCTCTACCCACATAGATGTTTTACAGAAAGGCTGAAATCTCCCGAGGTTCTTGGAATTTAATGTCTTTGTGAAAATTGATGTAGGTACCTACATAAAGCCAACGTGTAATCTTCTATACATTTTATGTTAAGCCCTCCTTTAACAAATGCTGAAGTGCATGTACAATTAACAAATAATGATTATTGTAATTGACACACTTTACAGTCCTACCAATCGTTAACAAGACAACTTTTAAGTGGCAGTTAAAAGGCAAAATGTCCGATTAGAGCTATTTAAACTGTGTAGTTCACAACGAGTTCACATTATGTCGGCCACCTGTGCAATTTACTCAATTTAACTTTATTATCTGCTCGGAAATTTTGAATGGATAATTAAGTGAGTCAGGCCGGCCGCCATGTAGTGTTCTCGCGGGAAGGAACAACCGAAGTTTGGTTACATTTCGGCTCATGTTTGGAGTTTGTTGACGGAAATACCAGCCTCTGTTACTGTGACCGAGATTTAACAGAGTTTTACGATGCCTTGTGGCTGAAAATAAATTGCACTGGAACTAGGCCTTGGAAGTAACTAGCGATTGTACAACAGAATGGAAGTTCTTAACGTCGAACTACCTTAATTTGAACAATAACTGCTCTACCATCACCATTCCATAGCCTTTTCCTAAATGTATAAGGTATAAGGTAAACGGTGCAACTTCAAAATCCTTTATCAACTTAAAAAAAGTTATTGCGTAAAAATCCTCCTTTTATACCTCAAAATAAATCACAGATTACATCAATACTTAACACGTGAATTTTCCCAAACATAAATAACAATTCTTTAAGCTTCTAAGAACCGCAAAATCATGGCGAAAGTAAGTTCCAATCAGTCTGGCTTAGCTTCGACAGGTGTCAAAATGTACCGGGTACGAAGTGACGGAACGGTGGGAGGTGACAGTTTATGACAAGTAATCATCACGCGTCAAAGTTGCGCGAACTTCGGCGTAAGTGCCTGCTTTGTGGGAACTTTGGCATGTTTTCTGAATAAATGATTTTTTGTTATTAAGTGTGTTTGGTAGACTGATCAGATATATTTCGTGTTGATAAGTATATTTGTAAATAACTAGGAGGTTTGTGGCTGAATAATATGCGTTGAGCTCCTTGAGTTATAAGTCGAGCTACACGATAACTGACAAATGCTTGCACTGACTGGACAGGTCCACTCAAATCTGAGCGGTTCTTTCTTTAAAAGACCATCTCAGACACTAATCTGCATAGTCCTCATGTAAATTGAGCAATGTCTGGACTTTAAAAGAGCAACAAGTTAACAGAGAACCTCTGAGTTTGTTTCGGCTGTTTCTTCTCAGAGTAGTCAGGTACGAAACACCGGCCCCATCTAGTTTTAAAAAAAATGACGTGTAAAAGTGTTTGTAAAAACCTATTTGCAAAATAAACATCATTTATCATTTATCAATAGCAGCCGCTCGGGTCAATCCATTACAAACCGAGTTTCCTCCGTGCCTCGGAAAAGCACGTTAAACCTGGTTCTAGCTGTCAATTGAAGATGTTTGACAGTCGTTAAGTTGTCAGCTGAAAGTCTGACAATCAGTCTTACCAAGGGGTAGCGTATTACCCAGTACCTACTAGCTGGGTTTTGGAAGTCAGGTAGGCAGTCGCTCCATGTAAAATACTGGTATTCAGCTGCATCCGCTTAGACTGGGAGCCGACCCCCCATAGTTGGGAAAAGTAACCGTTTTGTTAGAGGAGATTACAGCCCATAATCCCCGTTACAAAAAACTCACGTGGGTACTACTGGTACTCAGATTAACCGCGTAGAATTTTCAGGCTTTTAGAAAAACATAGCATGAAGTATTTTCTTAAACCAAAGCGTCCTCAAAGAAATGATTCCGAAACATTATTATATTTTTATTAACGTTTTCATGTTCCGCTCTTTTCTACTAAGAACTGTTAAGTAAACAAATTTCCCATAATCTTATTAAGTGTTTTTCTCAACAAATTCTCTGTTTAATAGTTTCGAAGTCAGTTAAACTTAAGTGGAGTGGGGTAAACAAGAACATTGTCTAGTTTTTCACTCCTTTTTTCGTAAACAATGTTTCCAGTGATGATTTTTATTAAACAGGGTCGAAACGTTCATGACAAGATCCTGAAAAATACTGAACCTGAAAACCAATAAAAAATGTCTGAAATCCGTATTACTCCGTTTATTCGTCCGTATTACTGTTTTTAAAGTAATTCTAGGTATCCCATACTATATCAAATGAATGATTGGTCATGGTATAACAAATGAATGATTTTGATATGTCTAGACAGGACAAACCAGTTTAATCTAAAGCAACTCCAATGTAACAGCAACATCAACTGTCCCAAGTATAGCCGCCGCGCCGCCAGCAATCAACATGGCAATAAAACACGCGATTTTAATTCTGTCCACAGTAAAATTTAATGATGTAACGTGAACGCACACGTCGCCCATCGGGACTCGGAAGCATATGACTGTGGGTGATGACGTCACGCGTCGCGCGTAGGAGGGCCGCGAGGGGAGCGGAGCTGTATCTCAAAGGTATGGGGTGGCGGGCGGGAGATAGCACTCAACAGTTGGTCCGGGCTCGATAGCGCAGCGCGTGCCTGCGCGGAACCCAACCACGTCACATGGCCGGCCAACACGCACACTTTATACAAACTATTGTAACTGCATTCGAATTGCCCGCTCACGTATCGCAAAACGTTAATTAGGAACATGAAATTGGTGTGAACCCATCCGTCTGAATTTTATAATGAGTTTTTTAAACGATGAAATTCCGGTTTCAATTTTGAAGCATCCGCGCGGCCACAGCTGCGTTGGCCGGCGAATTCACATCGCGGGATACAACTGATTCACCCGAAGCTCACGAAATTAAAATAAATCCCATTCAATCTATTTAAATTGAGCACTCCATTTGTTTTATCGTCGATTCAATCAGGAAATCGATCAATTCGTTCGCCATTTACTACGGCGAGACAGTCCACTTGATGAGTGCCTACGTTTATTTAGTTTGTGTGTAAAAATTGACTTTTGAGTACAGAATGGTCACTAGTAACGTTGTAAGGGAAATTAATATTACGTAACTAATTAATTTATTACTAATTAGGCTGAACTGAAATGCTAGTATAATTAAGGCACTACATTAATACGCCTGAAAAGGAGTAGTCTAACCACAGAGTAACTAACTAACAAAAGCAGAGACAAATAGGGTTGCTACTAGATAACTGAAGCGAGAATACGCGAGTAGATAGGCTTCATCGTGATGGACAGGTGAAATTAATTACCTATAGCATTCAGGCTCTCCCACTAATTAGTAAGTACTAATTGGTGCTTGCAAACTATCTGAACTGAAGAAAATATAGTGAATATAAACACTAGCTTGGCTCATTGATCATCCTGTGTTTAAGTCAGTAAAAAAAAACCAAAACCATTTAGAGCCAGAAAAACAAAACCATTGGCAAGGGCAAATGATTCAGAAGGTTGGTATGGACGCATTTAAATATCGGTAGCGGCCGCGGCCCTACCCTCTGTCACACCAACATTAACATAATTCAACAAAAAAAACACCACCCTTACCGGAGAAAAAATGATTCTTTTTTCTGCGCCTTTTGACCCGAGCTATTGTATATATAGTTCACAATATTGGACAAGTTTCACCGCCGACGCTACCCTACCCTATAAAAACAATTTGATGTAACTTACATTATGTTAAACATTTGCACTAGGAAGGGTAAGAAAGCGTAGACCGTTTCAATTATTTAAATACACAGCATGTTTAGGAATCTACGTTTATGCTTCATGGGAAAAAAATTGTCACAAGCGCATCATGATTAATACCGTTTGCATTAGAATAAATATAACCTTTTGAATTAGAATAAATATCTGTCAGAGCAGTGATAATATGTTTCCGCAGCTCACGAGGGCTAGGGTCCTTCACCTTCCGCCAGAGCCGAAATAAATCTAATTCCTTGGATGACAGATATCAGCAAGCCTTGTTTATTTATACTTTCACCCGACTCATGGGAGGGTGGCCCACGTGGGACGTGCTCAGCCCCATTGTACAGAAATAAACTATTATACTCACAAAGTCAACACATGCACATCACGTGATTAGATAATAACAAAACTGTATTATTTAGGAATATTCCGAGAACCTTTCGCACCGGCATTCATCAATCGTTGCTTGGGATGTTATTGATGACCCTGCCTCATTTATAAAATAGACGCAGTTATACCTATTACCATGTTCGACATTGAAAAAGGATCTTCTAAATATAAATTATACGGCAGCGAAACCTTCCAAAATAAATGTGGTAATTTCATTTACAAAAAAATTCTCCGCAGCGAATACATTTAAATATATCAGCATAATCTTTGAGTCCGTGCGTGTGAAAATGGAGAGCCCAGGAAGTCGAGCAGCTTCGGCCTAGATAATTTCTAATGGAAACGAGGAAAGGCATTACTACTTTAATCTCGACCGCAGCCTTCCTCGTGAACCTAACATATTAACATCACCGTAGTAAATAAAACAGAAATATGAGAGCATCCTCGTCGGCCATTGCTACGGAGAGAGCTACCGGCGGAATAGGGCGGTCTCGGGCGTAAAACGCATTAGAGTATTACAGTCAGACACTTCTGTCACTCCTTCGATAAAAACGTTGGATCCTTTAGTAAAAAACGTAACCTGTATTTAGGGCTGCCATATTTGGGAAGGGGCGCGATGAATCTAACAAGCTCCGGAGTTGTGACAGCCCTGACAGCTGACATATTCCGGTCATTAATCAAGCGGTCATAGATATATGTTACGTCTACAAGCTGGGGACGGCGAAGTCCAATCAAAGTCGTGTTCACTAAAAAGTGGGACAATAAACTGATTACTATTGTCACGGGGTTTTAGTGTAAAACACAGCAGTTCCACATATAAAAATAAAATGTGTTTTAAATCATCCACTTACTATTTTCACTGCGGAATCTGCTTGTTTGTCTATTTCATCATAAAATGCACATAAGTATCAGTTTTTCATTTTTTAACGCAATGTTTGTTACGGTAAATGAAAACACGAGGTCGGAATAAAAGTTAAAACAAACCTGCAAGCTTCAACGTAACGTTACAACGATGGTTAAGAATCGTCGGAACTGATAAGTCGACTATTTTATGACTACGATTACTTTATCGGAAAACAAAACGTTTTTTAATGTTCTTTTATTAGTACATACACATTTAAGTGTTGATCTTATCGAATATAGGAAACGTGACAAGTGGATTAGGAAAGACAATTGCTTAGAGCAATCGAAAACTGTAGAACATATTTATCGGTAATCCCACAAGACGGAACTCCTACAACGGATCTTTAACCACGATATAAAATTGCACAAGTAAAAGGAAAACTCGAGCGGAGCAAATCGCATAAGCGAAGTTCTTTTTCAAATGTTTCTCGATGTAAAAAAACGAGTTCAGTATCGGCGCGGAGACCATGAGATAAATCCTGAAGGAGACGCGTTGTAATAAAACACGTACGGTTCGGGGAGCTACATTTTATTTCGAAAAGCGATAAGGGCGCGAGAAATTCCTTTTACGAGATTCTTGTGGAGGAGGGTGGTGAGGTGCAGTCGCTCTTTGTGCAACATCTGGTTTGTGTCGCCTCGTAAACAGTAAGCTCTCTGTTCGATGACACTACTCACAAAACTGTGATTGTACACAAACAATCAGACAACTGTTTGTCAGAATTTTTTTATACAAAATCCGATTCGCATGGAATGCTCATTGGATACAAAGCCTGCATAATCATGAGCTGCAAGAATCCGATTTGTAAAATGAAAATATCGTAGCAGTTCTATCATTATGCGGAAGCAATGAGCGAGCTCAAACCCCATGACAAACAGAGTAAACTTCTAAATTAACTAGTTTTATGCAAATCACGATTTAGTTGTGTTGTTTTAAGTGCTCTGAGAAGACATTAATCACATAATATTGTTTGTGTGTAATGTATAACGAGCTACAGCCGTGGCGGGCGTAGAAATTGATGGAGCGATGTCAACGAGCCGACTTCGCGGTTAATTATCCAGTCCAGAGCCGTAAGCAATGTTGCCACGGAGTCAGGGGTTTGCCACTTGCTAACTAGAATTCACGCTTATTGATTTAAGCACAGTTTCTCAGGTTTATTAAGTAAAGTTGATGTTTACATTAAAGAAAGTTAAGTTAATAGTCACTTATTAGTTGAATGAAAGGAAAACGTTTCACAACATTAAGGAAGCGTTCGCGGTCCGGCGGACAGCGGAACCTCCGGCCGCCGGCGCTCGTAAACCCGATCGTAAACTTAAACACACCTCATTAGAACATGCAGA
This sequence comes from Cerastis leucographa, assembly GCA_963082945.1. NCBI lineage: Eukaryota > Metazoa > Arthropoda > Insecta > Lepidoptera > Noctuidae > Cerastis > Cerastis leucographa. The sequence goes on from OY720361.1 coordinate 10,685,793, forward strand.
AGATGGCGCCGGCTTAAGATTCTACTTTATTTATGGGATACTTGCGCTCAGTACAAGGAGACAGAATGGGGGTGCGATATTGATGGACGTATTTGGTGCTAACATAATTGACTGCGCTACGTCATTCGTAGCGGAGTTTCTGATGCGAATACTTTATCGATCTTTCAGCTGAGTGAGCAATTTTAGAGTACATCCCATCTGGTAACTTTCCCATTTCGACAACCAAACAAAACAGCATCACAAATACCATTTCAAAAGTGCTGATTTGTTACTATTTTGATCTTCATACATTGAGTTTCGATTTGTAACCTTTTGAATATGTGGGTGTCAATTCCCTTTGGTAAACTTTTTGTTTAGCAAGTACAGTTAGGACTCAGGAGAACTACTAAAAAAATACCACACGTAATATGCAATGCTGTCTTTAGCCAATTGGAGGCCCTGGGCACTTTAGAATAACGGGGCCCTTATAGAATGCAAGCGTGAGCGAAGCGAGCACAATTTTTTCTTTTGTTTAGTTGTCCAAATGGGAAAGTTACCAGACGGGACGTATCACGTATACTTCAATTTTATTCTACACGGAGTATTTTGTTAAATCCTTCGTGAAATTTCAGCGACGAACTCCAAAAGGAGTAATTAAAATGCTACGAGAGCATATCTAAGGAAGTATGAGACCACCGTAAATTTCGTAGCAATTTCGTAGAGGTTTTATTTACGGAACTTGGATTCCGTAGAAGACAATTTAAACAGATTTGAAAGAAATCTAAGTTTACTGAGAAATAAATATACCATGGCGACTGTGAAGTATCCGTATCCGTATATTCCTGATAGTATCAGGAATTAGATATCTTAGGACGATTCATGATGTTGCCATGAATGAAAACAATAGAGGCGCATGCGCAACGCTACGGCCTATAATACGAAGCGAAGAGCACGGGTTAAACTCAAGACGTATAAAAATAGTTAGTGCTCCATGATTCACAAGTACCTACTCGCTGAAAGAATGCCGGAAGATAGATAAACATAATGTATCGCGGAAGTTATTATTTCAAGACCTATTATGAAACGTATTATTAATATCGCATTGCATCGGGAGTTGTGGTAGATATGCGTTTCCAAGAAGACGAGTACTTAGTAAATTAACAGATGGGAAAGCCCGAAGAGGACTTGAGGTTGTGATGGTTATTATGTATTTTGTAAATATTTATGAGGCTATATATATATTTAAAATAAATAAAAATAAGAGTATTTACATAAACTAACTAACTAATATAAACTAAATTAAAAACAACAGGACGTTAAGGCGTCAAAATACTCCTCCACATCGCTGTCATCCGGAAACGTGCCCAGAAGAGTGGCGGCATTGCCACGTTGAATGGCAATGCTAATTCTTTGCCCAAAGAAATAGCCAGCACTCTGGTCTCGTGAAGTGTCAACCAATCGACGAGATATTTCCTTAAAAAGAGAATGCGCGCTTTGGCCCCATGAACCGAGCGTTTCGACCCCAAACGGCTCAAAACTGTAACTGCCATTAAGGTTACAGTATTTACGCCGTTTGAGGCTCTCAGCAACCGCAGCAGCAGCTATACTGTGGTTAGTTCTTATTTCTCAAATTTTCTTTTCTTTGCGGATTAGATTTGATGCTTCCCAAACACCTCATTCCCTAGCCCTAGTCTAGTTTTAGCGCTATTTTGGATACCTGAAGATATTCTACAAGAGATTTCTCTCTCTATATCTCCAAACAGCATCCTCTCGATATCTTCAGTTGTAGTATTGTCTTCAGTGATTACTATTTCAATGAGATGCTAAACACAGTAAACACCTGCAGATCGGGTTCTTTCAGAACAACGTGATTCAAAATCTAGTAATGATATAATCGTCTGTATTTTTGCTATATCTCTATTTAAGTGAAGAATGTTATTCCCAAAAGAACACACAGGCACCACCAGATCTCTCCATGCGTTATGTTAATATTGATTATGATTTATATATGACCATAAATTGAAGAAATGCTGCTGTCCTGAGGAACCTACAGTCACGAGCACCAATTCGTAAACACTTCATCATCTGCCTAGCCTTTTCCCAAATTATCTTGGGGTCAGCTTCCAGTCTAACCGGATGCAGCTGAGTACCAGTATTTTATATGAAGCGACTGCCTATCTGACCTCCACAACCCAGTAACTGGGTAATACGATACACCTTGGTAAGACTGGATGTGAGACTTTTTCAATACGTAAACACATAACAACTTAAACTAAAATTTTATGTTGTTGCGAACATAGTATTTTGGATCCTATCTCAAAGTTACAATCGTTATTTCTTGCGAAAATTGCTTTTAAATTTAGGAAAGTACATATTGATGCTCGTGACTTTACTCTGCGAGATTTTTCACCGCTTTTGGCTCACCTGAGGCTGATTGTATGGGCTCGCGTACGGCTGCGGCTGTGGCGGCGGGTAGCGGCAGGGCTGTGGCGCATAGGCCGCCCACTGCTGCGCTCCGCCGCGGTACTGCGCCCCCGCGCTCGCCATGCGCGCTGCGCACCCGCCTGCGCCTGCGCCCGCGCCTCCGTTTGCGACCGTCACGGCGCCCGTGCCCGCGTTGCTTGCTGAGCGACAACCGCCGCCGGTGCTCTGGGAACAATACAGAACAAATGTTAGTGCCGCAGAATGAACACCTGAAATTTAGCAGTGCAGGGTGTAATGGGGAAGCTCGGATTTATCCAGTAGGTATGGCTTTCATGCGCCCCAGGAGGTGGGCTAGTTTCACTTGTCAGTCGGTAATGTACCTGGCTTATAAGAGTGAATACCGTGTAGGGTATGTCAGCTTCTAAGGCACTAGTTATTTCTACGGTGATTTCTATATCTCCATGAATACATATTTTGTTAAGAGGCTCGTGCATAGCAATGGAATACGACTAGTTTTGTTAATAGTGATTAGTAAACAATACATTTTGCTCCATCGATTTTTTTAAAGCCTTCATATTTTCAAAAGCGTAGAACAATATACGGCTATTACTATAAACTGTACTATTTGCAGCAGGATAAATAAAGCCATAAGAAAATTTACATTTAATAAATGAAGCTGACGTGATTTTGTAGTCGGTACAACTTTCACTGCAAAGCGGCCATTTGTTTCGATAATGCATGGCGCGCAAACATATTCCTGTCGGTTACCGTAGCGGGAGAGGCAAGCCAGGCATAATTAAATTTTAAAACCATTTTAGTGCCTAATTAGTTTACCTACAATATTCGATGCTTCGTCCTCTTTCGCTAGAATTTTAGTTCGTCCTCCAAAATTAGTCTTCCGTTCGTGTCTCTTGGACGCCTAATAAAGATAAGTTGAAAGTCACTTTTAGTAGCATAGTTAAAATCATCTAGTAATTTATTTGATATTGGAATAATTGCCTCATTAGTCTAGTAGTAACAAGTTCGGCCATGGACCGTAGCGGAGCGCAGCGAAAAGTTTCTAACAAAAACAGACGCGAATCACAAAGCTAACTGGTTTTTGTACACAGCATCTTTGTGCAGTTATTGTGGTATTTAGTTCACATAAAATGCTTAGTTTAGAAGAAGACTACAAATAGAGATACGGCAATAGATTTTTTATACGGCAGTAGATTTTCTGTACGGGAAGTAGATAACATTTCCAACATTCAGATCAGCTGTTAGTTGGATTAAGGTTATTATTTAATGAGTAGCTGTAAAACCGGGAGCCTATCTGATGCGCGTATATCTCGGGGCTCCGAATGTTGCATCACGCCACTGACGTAGACATATGACTATAACAGATTGGCATCTGTGTGCCGAGAGCCGTGACGAAGCGTGTCTGCAGACTTTCGCAAACGTCTAGAATACCTTATACATGCACATAATGTACTACACAGATCTATGTGTAGTTTTGCTTGTGTACATGTACTAGTATCTTATCTGGCTAGTTTCTATTTTTGTCGGATTTGTAAATGCGTATGGTGAAAAATTTAACTATTTGTAATGTTTTTCAATGTAGGTATCCGGTAATTCAGATAAACTAATTGTGTAGGATGGTATTTACATGAACTTTAGACTCAAGGCTTGAATAATCATACAAAACTACTAAGTAATCATGATAATCACGTACTACCTCTTTTAACCACAGCTCTACACAAGCAATGAGAATATCGTAAACCAGAATCTATGATGATTGCCACCGACAATTTGACGCGAACGAGAATTAAATTCACAAAGAGTTTCAAGACAGTTTAACGTTTCACAATTCCCTGTGGGTGAGAATTAAGTTCAAAGGAAAAATTCTTAGAAAAGAAAAGAGATTCGCACTGAGGCTGAGTCGCTAACAGTCGAAGAACTTGTAGCATTAAAATCCTAAGAAACTACTTTTACAACAACACCATGGTAGCTGTGTAATAGAGTAACGTTATTTATTGCGATTCCAGTAATTCGTCTATCTGAACCGCCTACACAGAGCGCGGGTCAATAAGCACACAGCATACTGTTCTTGTTACGAGGACAACACAAGGAAGGATCAGATAGTTATTTAGTTAAAACATTTGCGCCTTGGACTATGATGTGATATGAAATTTTTGTTGTCTTTATTTGTTATTCTGAGCGAGTGCGTTCACCCAAAATGAGATTTATGGTGGCAATAACAATGTATAATTTCACCCAGCGACCCCCATCTTGGGGACTTAATTATTTGAGTCACGGAATTCGAAAAACCCACAGGGAAAGCCTCAAGGATCAGGGCTTTGTTGTAGTTTTTTTCTCTCTCGATAAGAAGCATTCTATACTTTTAAAACTATTTTTTGCTATTGAAAAAATAGGTGAGTATGTTTGTAAGGCGATAAGCTGGCAATCCGCTTATTGTGCGACGGGCCACCGCCAAGGAATTAGCGTTAAATGTATATTTTGTCATAGTAAAAGCCAAGACCTTATGTTAAGTTAATTCTGGTTCCGGTAGGAGATTAGATTATATCTTTATTGGGTTTTCTGTCTTACATTACGAGTAAACAGTAAAGGTTATTGACGAAGTGCCTACCTACGTACCTTGTGTATTGAAACATTGGAACATTTCCGAGATGTTATGTAAAGACTTACACTAAATTGTGGTCTCTTACATTAAAGTGAGTTACAACGTCGTTAAAGCTATGTTCACTAAAATGGTAACATGAATTTTAAGGTTCATTGTCAATTTTCTCGTGAGTCTACGTGTCTACGTAAATGAAGTTTCATTCCATTATGCGGAACTCATGAAGCGAGCCGTAATTTAACTTCGTCCAACTATGCTAGGTATTTCCGTAGTGATTTATGATTTGAAACGTCTAGGTTTTTCTTACTTTTATTCAGAATGGCCCGAAGTTTAAGGAATTGTTTGCTTTATGAACAAAAAAGAAAAAAAAGTAAGTAAAACTATAAAGTTAAGTTGGATTTGCTTACGGATAAAACAGTGCACGATTATATTTCTGCTAGTCTGAAGAAAACTGAAGTAGCAAATCTTGTGCTTACAGTGTCGCCAGAGAGGAAAACACAAACTCGGCGAGCCGAATAGCAGAGAATTGATACTCGAGCCAGTGTTCACGTCTTTTGCGGAGAGCTATTGCGTTTTCTTGTTGTCTGTGGAGATTTAGTTTTATGTTGAGTGGGGCTGTTGGCGTCGGCGGGTCGCGCCGGCTCTGTCTCGACGCCAGCTTGTTGCTGCCCCGTGCCGCGTGCGCCGCCTCCCTTGCCCCCCTCTCTCATCTCCGTTCCCCTCCAGTCTCTGTCACCACCACCACCACCACCCCCTTACCCACTAAAGATCCGCTTTTAATCTGGAATGGACACGCCTGTAACTATAGCCTCAAGGCCTTGGAATTGCTTTGTGATGTCACTATGCTGCTTAGTATTTATACAGCATCTATATCAAGGTTGCCGTTCTGCTTCGATCTAGGAAGTCTCAATTCATTAGGGATTTAGTCAATAATTGCTAATGTTTATTTTCCATACAGTTGTTTCCGGGGTTGTAGGTACAAGAAATTAATATTTCCTTGTACAATTTTTTTTTTTAATTTTATAGTGATATTTAGATGGAAGATCTACATGACGACCTTCAATTAAACACAACTGCACCAAAGCGTCTACATTTTCCAACCCACGACATAAAGTGATTAAAGAAACAGCTTCAAACAATACATAACGAAATTGTTTAAGTTAAACAAACGGCTATCTATTAGTTAATACTGGAAGTTAATTATTCATTGAAGTAGTACAAGCAAGACTGGTACGATTCAGGAAATTATATAACTTGCCTGTGAATAGATAGCGAACATGAGTGAGTCGGGATACAGCTATAATTCTCAGCAAAGATCATTCGCTTCGAACGAACAAAGTTATTGTCCATTCAAACTTCAATGGACATAAATTCGATACGACCAGGAATCAAAATCAAATTCAATTCTGTACGGAATAGTGTCTTATTACATTTCATGACTTTATTGTGTTTCGTCTTTATTTAAAGCGAAAGTGGATCTATTGAGATTTCTCTGCTCGTTTAATGGAATTACACACGGAGAGCACGTTAGCCAGTTAAAGTCAGCCTCGGCTGCGTGTCCAATAAGTTCGTACAGTCTTTAAAGTTGTCACTTTGAACGTTAGCCAATAAGAGGCAATAAAATTGCTCCCTGTAGCTACTCCTCGACTTTAGTAAGAGCGACCAGGATCAAATAAAGTGGGGTTTCACTAAAAGCATTGAACGACCACTGGTTTTACGCTCTCCGCACTTTATTGAGGGAATTACATTTTTGTGTCATCAATGTCTTTGTTGAGTATGAAGGATACTCGTATTTGAAACTTTGAGTCAATGCAGTATAAATTAGAAATAATCGGGAATAACAATGAAGACAGTCTGGCTAAGTGAAATTCTGTAATGAGTGGGCGATCACCCGACGAGGTCAACCCTTGCGACGACGATGGCTCTGCAAATTACGAACCGCCAGACGTTTCAACTAGTCGCAGTCACATCTTTGGCCTCCCCCAGCAGTCGACCGCATCAAATCCGTCCCGGCTCGTCTGATTACCGGCAGCTCACAGCGGCCCACAAACAAAGCCGCGATGACGAGCGCAGTTGTCTTCCATAAATTCCGGATACCGCTCCCAAATTGTTAGGCCGGCAGCAATGTAAATAATTTGTATCTACTATGACGCTACTGTTTCGACTACATCAATGGGTCCGATAGACCGTCACTTTTGAATAATGCGTTTTATTGAAAACCGACTCCGTTTTTTGTTCGACGTTTACATAATACCGGTGGAATAGATTACTCACAAACGTGACAAGCCTGACCACCTTTAAAATACAATTAGATTTTTTTGTTTTCTCTGCCTACAAAAAGTGCGGATTCGTGTACGGTGCACTAATAACTAGACACAATAAAAAGTTGTTACCGATGTAGACATAGACGGCATGAGTCATTGAATGACGCTAATCTCAGCAATTTCCCCGAACGGTGAATAGCGAATAACAAAAAAACGTCATCAGTCACTCCGTTCACTGAAAAAATGTTTACCTTGCGCAGGTCAGTTACGTTACGTTTGCGAGCTTGATATTATTTTATTTAATACAGTTTACATTCAGCAAATATAAATACCATTCTTATAACAGTGGGTGAAAATAATCATCGATTTCGTAACAATGGTAGATTACAGTGGATCACTATAGCACCCTTAATGCGAATAAACTCAGTGGGAATTCTGTCGTAAAGTTAGTCATCTCCGGTAGCTTAAAACAATCATCAAAACAAAGACCAAAAAAGTTGAATACGGTGAGTAACACAGTATGCACATTTCTCGGTGGCCATTTAGTAGTCACCCGATCCGCAGCGGTGACGCACTTGGCACATGCCAGCAACCTGACCCCAGCGCTGATCCGATCGCTGTTTGTGTCCAATATGGTACATGGAGACACCGACAGGCGATCATACACTTTATATAAAAAAGTTACAATATTATAAGCTCTCCGCAAGTAATACGGTTGTAATATGCATAGAGCATGGCTTGACTGCATTATTATGTGTGGTATAAAGCTCGTGCGAGTATTACAACTGCGAGGGGACATTATTCAGCACTTTTTGCTCTGGCTCTGGCTGGCGGCACATTTGTATGCGATTCGCCTCGGCGACGGCTGCCCGCGACGCGAGATTAGCGCCTGCCACCGTACACGCTGCGTGATTAAACTGTTTCCGCTTTGCAGATATTCCGTTCTGTCTCTATCTCTCACGTCAATGTGACCTACGAAGCTGCTGCGGTTAAATATTCATCTGCCTCACTGTTTTATACCACGAATAATTTGAGGTTTAATATCGCATGTGGAGCGATAACGGTGCGGTGCGTAAACGGCGTGCGGCGTGCGACTAACATAACAGTTCTAAACAATTTTGTGAATGCAACGTGTTGCATCGTAATAAGGAATTCCACTCCGCTAGCGGTACACTGACGCCAACTCCGGCGTACTGCAAAAGTGCCTTATGTACTTTGGCATTAATGTGTTGTTGCACACACACACACAGACAGCGCTACGTGTCGGTATGTGTGTCATCTCGGTGTAGTGGTGCGCGGCGGAATGCGGCCGCGTCCTTCGGCGTACGCCGCGCCGGATCATTTGCACACAGGCGCGCCAGTTCCTATCCAATCCAGGCAGACATTTTATTGCTTCCCAGCCATCATCTATATACCAGTAAAGTTCTGATAAGTTTAGTGAAGGCGGCCACTTGATGACTTCGTAGAATATCGCTCGGTCACTTGAGGAGGTTACAGCTCCGGTCTAGCGGTAGTGTTTAATACACGCTCACTTCACAGTTTACGTTAACAGCGCTTGCACATACTTGAAAATATTTAAACAGGTTTGAAAGCTTTGATTGTAAAATGCGCAGTAGATTTAAGCGGCGTGGTGTGTGCTTATGTAGGGTCGTGCAAAAACCAATCTTTATACAATCAGTGACATGGAGGCTGCTGATTGTTTCCATTCAGATTTTTTATAAAAAATGCAGATGTCCTATTAAGTGCATCAAATGAAAACTGTATAGCAAATATTACAACTACCACAAGCTACTTATTATTTATTATATAGTAAATTTGTAAACATTTAAAACTGCGAATTTGCATATCTATTTAAAAAGCCTGGGGCGTTCTATAACAATTTAAATAAACGAGTACTATGTTTATGGATTAATAATACCCAAAGCTGAATATAATTTAAAAGGCATCTGCCAAGCGAAGTTCTTGGGCCGAGAATGTTTTTAGATGACCTAAGTTGAACCATGTGCAATAAGACAAAAACAGTTTCCATTGAAGTCGTTTCAGCGGTTTCTTGGAAATTCTCGGACAAAGGATACTTGTAAACACATAAATACGCAACTGATATTAGGTGCAATGGCGTAGAATGACACAAAAGAACGCTACGCATAATATTCCTGGTATGCATGAAAACGAGCCTCTATTTTTAAAGCTTTTTAAAAATCTAGCTCGAATACTTACATAGTGGCTTGGTAACTTAGCAATCTCGTACAGAGAGTAATAATTGCCAGGCTACGAAGCGCAGTAGCCTGCATGCAGAATACATTGCGGAGCCCAAGCGAGATTTATTGTTCACTCGCGCTCAGAATGCCATAATGGTGTCGCCAAACTATGAGAAGAACGGGCTTGCGGCCATCGCCCAAATAAGAGTGTTACGCCTTCACTAGGAGCCATAAAAATGCTTTGTCTGGGTTCCAACAATATGTACAGCATGCATAAATAACGATATGGTACGTGGCCAAAAAAGTAAGTAGACAGAAACTATCAAGCTAGTTGAGGATGAAATATAAGAAAAGACGAATAGCCAAGAAGCTGCCGTCTATTTGTTCTCTTAATACCGTTCTATTTTTATAACATAAAATGCTTTAATATAGAGCAAGGGTAAGACAAACGACTTGGGGGCTCATAACTTGTTGTAATCAAAACGTCAAAATAAAAAATGATCTGGCGAATTTGTTTCATTTTAAAAGACGTCTTTTCAGTGACGCTCCACTTAGCTTACAATGATTAAAGAGTACAATTCCAGAATCATTTTTCAATTCACCATCCAAATGGATATTATGATGAAAGGCTTTCCTTGTGAATTTTCATCAAATCCGTAATATTGAAAGAACTACGAGTATGTGACATTAGTGACATATGAAGGGACGAATATGCCATTATAAGGGTTCAGGCTAATACGAAATCCTAAAAAAATGTAAGAAGCCGTCACGAAGGCGAAATAAAATAATCTCTTGAAAGGTGTAACGTGGTATGAGTACTAAAACAAAAGATTTCGATATAGATAGGAAATTGGTTTTGATGCGGATGGAACATGGATGGATTACTGCCCATAGTCTTTTTGGTGATGTAATGCATGTTTACAACAATACTTTCGAACATGTTACCCGCGTGCGGTGGCGTGTTACTCTTAATTGCACTCAATAACTCATTAACTTTACTTTCATTGACATGCCAACAGATATAAATTAGTGAAACGTGCGTACTTGTATGCTCATGATTACGTACATTTTTTTTTGTAGAGCTTCACTTACAATTATGTTTCAATAATTGCGAATAGAGATTGTCATCGATGACGAACATAACTTTAAAGTAACAGAGTATTGTCCGCAATTTCATACGAAAGCAGTAAAAAATAATAGGCAATTAATTTACGAGTAAAATGTTCTGAAACTGATGAAATGAAAACGTTATATCGGTGCCACTTTTCAGGTTTTGTCATAGATGTAGAGATTTATTTTGTTGCTACATGCATTTTTATAAAGAAATCGGTTGTGTTGTGTTTCGCATCTGCATCCAACATGCGTGAGTCATGATGGGCCGTAACTATTAGTCATTAGATAGGCTTGTTTACTATTTCATAAGTACAGAATGGGTTAAACATCAGTTGCTTCATTAATCGTATAAACTGACACTTTGAATGGCAACTATTAACTTCCTATTCAAGTACTTGAACAACCAAGTTTGCAATAGGTATCCGAATATCTTGTTCGAGTATCAACTTCTTGATTAGATACTTACTTAAGTAACTATTTCCTTATATTTCAGGCGCCAAGTGTTTATATGCATATTGTAGTCGACGTCCGTTCTATTTCAGTCAACAAATCGCTTGCCGACAGATGTTTATTTATTAAAACTGTCTGTACCCTAGCGTGGGGCAAAAAATTTCGTCGAGATAAGGGTTCAACAAAAGGAAATGACGAAATCCTCACTGATTGGGATTACCGACGTACTAAAAGCGTTGTAAATGTTGTAACAGATAACGTTGGGTCAGATCACAATAGAGGACCAACAATACATAAGTGTGAGCCGAAATGTGAGGCATAGTTATCGATTTCTAATCATACGCCCCCGCGCCGGACGGCAACACCGATTGTGGATGGTGTCACATCGCATGTTGCCATATTGAATGTGCCGCAGCCGTCGGTAAACGCAGATACGATTAGGATCTTTTGTTATGCTGTGTTTGTAATTCAAATCGAAATATGTAAACCCTGATGAAGTGCACTGATAAGAACGTCTTACATAAGACAAAAGTACCAGTCACAGACGCACTGAATTTTTAAAATCCTTAATGCGACTAAAGCAGCCATATAACATACTATACAAAATATACGTAAAGTCCTATTGTCCCATTTATATAAAACTCGGGGAAAAATATAATTTCTTTCCACTATTTATGTGTATGTAGTTTTCATTGTGTTTTTCCGTGACAATGCCTAGTGGAGCCCCGTCTGTTATCAATAGTGCCCGCTGGGCTAGCTCTATATACTCACAGCACATAGGTATACAGTTCGCATTGTACTTAAGGCTAGCCACCACAGTGCGAATCATGAAGGGTTGCAAGTACTCCCCATCGTTTGTGCAATTTAGCAGATTATTCCAATCTGTAGCGGGGCGTTTAGGTATTGTCTTTACACCTAATAGGTACCTAAGTATTACCAGAACAGTATTATTATATATATATTGGATGACCGCTAACATTTTGTATTATTGTTCTAGACTGAAAATGTATGCGTAAGTATGTTAGGAATTTTCCTTCATGAGACATACCCAAAACTGGTTTAGTAATGGCCAATTTTTAGGTAGGTTCGTAGTCAATTGAAATGTGTCATGGATATTTTGAAATATGATAGACAGTATCTAAAATAAGTGTTGAAGGAAATAAATTATTTGAACAAACTGATAAAAAAAAACACCAGTTATTATGTTATCAATACAACGTAATTACTTATTCTAATTAGGAGCTGATACAATCGACTCTGTTATTATCTGTCCGGTAATTGAATCCCGGGAAACTAATACCCGTTTTTTTCCATGTAACCAAAAACATGTGAGCTATCAAGTGATAGGTAGGGCACTGTAATTAGATTCTGTTATTGATAGTTACTCGAAAAATGTAAGTATACCTATTTGCTTTACTTTCATCTTTTTAAACAATATAGAGATCATTACAGATTTGTTTTGTTAGAAAATTTTAGGTCTTGATGCGCCATTATGTGCTTAAACGCAACATAAATAAAAAGTCCTACTTACCCCTCTTTTAAAGTTCTTAGAAACGTAATTTTCTAATACACTTCTTACTAAATACAATAGTATGGTCTGAATAGTGTTATTTAAAGTGGTAATGAGGGTGGGGAATGTCCGGGTCGGTCACGCGACGTCCGGCCCGCCTGTTTGGACGTACGGCCACATGGAAATGAGCCTTCCACCTAAATTGCCTCAACAATTTATTATATTTCACAATATTAATTTACCTTTGAATTAATTTGTAGAAAACATGATTTTAGATGATGAACTTATTTTTCTTGATGTATTTAATTGTGATTTTCCAGTTTATTGTGTACGTAAACGTGACGTTGAATACTAGTAATGACAAAAGTGGTTGAAAAACCAGTGCGGATATAATAGAGGCTGCAAACACCGTACTGCGTGAACACTACGCAGATGGCAGGTTCGAGTAATCTCTCGGGGATGACGCATGATTACTGATTGTCTCCTTTTGACAATGTGTTGTCTGTTGCATGCACAGCATCACAGCGAGGGGAATTAATTTTACCTTAACACACACGAAACCGTAATGAAAACGGAATTGACATGAAGGAAGGGAATGACCAAATCAAATGTGTTTGTGTTTTGTAACTAATTCTCATGTTTTTTGATAAAAATCTTCGAAATCCTATCTTAGATTTTTATCGGTTATGTGATTTTAATCTTGAGTTTTATAAAATATATAAGTAGTAACATGAGACGTTAACGAAATGTTAACAATTAAAATCTCATGTCATTTAAATGTGTTTTTGTAAGTTTACACGGAGCCGTTGTTTTAGTTTTACAGCTGCTATTTTAGTTTCAATTTGCCGCAGTCGGCTGGTATTAGCGTAGACGTGCATTTGCTTGTAATGTAAGGGGTAAATCAGTCTGGACGGTCTGTGGGGCGCGTGGGGTGCGTGGGTGGGGCGGCGGACTCTGATTGATGACGATGGGGCCACATTGTGCGTACGTTTGCCCATTGTCCGAGCAACGTAAATCGAAACAACTGGACCAGTCACACAAATGATCTCTTTTATTGCTGACGATTATCCTTCATACGATAACAGTGCTCACATTTTCAAGAAATTATGACGATTGCGAGGTTATCCTTTTCACAGCCTATAATCACGGCCCGACGTGCCCTAATACTTCCCGCAAATCTTAACATCTTGAAAAGCGTATTCGTAAAGCACATAAGAAACTTATTGAAAGAAAGAGGAAGTTTTTCCAAAAGCAATTGTTTCACAAATCATAAAAAATGTACCAATATCAAATATGGGTGTTGTGAGTGGAACGACAGTTTCCAAACAAATAAATGAACTGAAAGAAATTTCTCGAGAGGGTACAAACATGAAACGCGACCGAGTGCACGGCTGTGAGACTTGTCGATCGTACGACGTGCCATGAAATAGCTTGGAAAATAAATCCATTCCCGCGGGCTCGACTGCGATTCAATCAAGTCTGATTCACAATTTTGGAGTTCGTTTACCGAACCGGCGAGTGAATTGAGAAAACGCAACCAAAATAGCCTAGGGATTGAGAGAGAAAAGGATTTCGCATTTAGGTAATCGTTTTACGTCGTACAGCCAATTACCAAAATCCAGGGAAGTAGCAGATAATGCCGTTGGCTTACACGATCGTAAACAGACGGGCGCGCTCCGCAGTTCAATTTTATTTCCGCTTTTAATTCATTTAGAACTACATTGTAAGAGAGGGCTAGGATTCAGAGGGACCTGTCAAACACTCCTTTATATCTTTACTTAAAAGGCAACAGAGTCGTAATGCTTTTAGAGCAAAGAGCTTTTCACTTCGGATCTTAGAACTGTAGCTACGTATCGCCGTGTTATACCGTCTTCAGGAAAACGCGAAAACTGTCTTCGGCTGAAACGAGAGCTTTAGTGTAACGAAAAGTGCACTACGACGTAATCCTCTAGTTTTCGCGAAGTTGAGTGATTTTATACGCCTTTTGCAACTTTACTAGTAGAGTACTTTGTGCTGTTATGATAACTTGAATATATGTACGGTTTAGTTTGAATTGCAAACGACGATTATCCAATATCGAAACCGGTTCCAATCACACGGGTGTTTAAACCGCAATATGCCACCGTTATTCCTTCCCGAGACGTTGACATTGCCCAAATTAAACCCCAATATTGAATGTTACATTCCCTAATCCCAACGTTATCGAAATACACACAGAAACATAATTGCTTTCATATACAACTTCAAGTTTAAATTAATATCTTGTTATTTCAAATGTTACCTTTCGTGAGAAATGTGTACAAATGAGACGTTCAATAAGAAAATTGTAAGTAAAATTCAGTTTTTTGAAAATAAAAGCAATTTTTATTAGATTTGTAGAGAATGATTGCGTGCATTCTCTCCTTCAAATTACCTTTTACGCAAGAAGAAGAAAAACAAAACGATTAAGTTTTACATAGCGTGTTATAAATCGTTATAATATTATTTAGTGCGCCATGCTTGTATCGCTTCGTATAAATCTAACAGATGGTATCTGACCTCTCGGGGGATGGGGCCTGCTAATTTATTTAACGTAACATCCTAAGATTTATACTTCATGAAAGTTTACTGAGGGATCGTCTAAATATAAGTCTAGAAACGTATTTAGTGCTTTGTTGACTCAGAGTTTATGATGTGTGCCGTTTTATTTATATCAGATTGTATCTTTTTACTACAATCATTAACAACAATAACTATAAATACAATTCAACTTATTTTATTGTTTTACTTGTCATTTTTATTTCGTTTTCATTTGAATCTCCGTTCTTTTCGGAATTAACGAATCGTTATGAACTTCGCCGATCGTAAATAGGCATCAGCTATTCTCAAATAAAAAGGCACAAACTTGCACAGAGTAATAAAAACATAGACAGACAATGTGTCACTTTCAGAAGGCTGTCAGTATCGGTTTTGAATGGCGGAGCCGATTGTTTGCGCAAGGTGGAGGTCAGCTCGGTCGCATCGAGAGCTCTCCGGCCCGACGGCAATGCACTCCACTGTGACGTCATAACCTGTCACTATATTTGCACTATTTGACAGACTATTGCTACAATCAATAACTGCCCGTTTGTGTGAAATTCGAGCACGGAGTATTCAACTAATGGAGTGGTCATACGTCTTTTTCTTGACAGAATTAAACTCGACTAAATAGAAAAATAACCGTGATTGGGCGATCGCCAGTGGCGCATCTTGAAACGTCTACCGTATAATTCTGATTGATTGTTTCTGTACTTAGTTTGTAGAGCGCACGTGTACGCCCCCGCATTATCACTCTTGCAGCTTACTTCTCCATGGTGTTCACCGAAGGTATGATAAATGTGTTGCACATTGCTCCCCTAAACCCTTCCCAGGATATTTATATTCGGGCTCCTTCTGTCGTCACGTATCGATTCATTTGGTTCTTATGCGAGGTGGACGGTGACTAATGACATGAGTCCGGCGAATAATGTCGTCCATTTGAGCGTGGAATATAGTAAGCTGGCAAGAGACAAGAAGTGATGTACCTTGTTGACAACTTCGTTCCGATAATGATCGTTTGCGGAGGCTTATCGAAGGTCATTAGCAAGCTTGATATCTGTGGGTCATTAAATAAATATTAGGTTTTGTGGAACAGTCATCTAGTGTGATTGTGGTAATCTAGATCCGCCCACGGAATATGATACAGTACTATACGTAATCTGTGCACACGTACGTACATATTATATTATTACTTACCTACCTACGCAACAAACGAAAATCCCCCTGAAGCTAATTTTCTAAATTCCACAGTTCCCACAGTTAACCTCATCATGAAACGTACACTTTGTTGGCACCGAATTATTATAGATGCCATTACCATAGATATTCAGTTGGAAGATTTGCGGCATGCGATTACGAATATTAATATTTAGGTTAATTAAACTTGAAAGTTAAAACGGCTTGCTCGAACGAATGATCCGGTAAGATTGACTGTTTTGTTATAGGTTTTGCGGTAGGTAAGTATACTGCGTTAATTAAGTAAAAACCACGAGAGCACAAAAAGAGGTTATGATCCTTTTTGTGTCGGTGCTAATCCGACCCTCGTACCGCGAGCCGACCGTTCCACTGATGATAAGATAGGCGGACGTTATATAATCACCGCTACATTTAGAGATGTAATTCAGCATCAAAATCAAAACAGTATTCCATTTTCTATTTGAGTGTTCTATAACAAAGTTGTGTTTTGTCTGGAGGTGCACAACACGTAAATAACAAATTGTTCAAACGAAGTGCGGCTGAGTTTGGGCGGCGTTTGGGCGGCTCGGTCGTCGCCCGCCTGCCCGGCCGCCGCCCTCGCCCCTATAAATACTTCGACAAAACACAAAAGCAGATGCACTCCGCGAAACATTTTTAATTTTAATGATGCGACTTTTGCAGGAATCAGTTTCCAACGAATCACTAAAACGTTCGATGTTTATTTTGCTTGCACTGTCTGCGCTCCTAATAACGGTGTTTGCGGACAGACGTTGAACAGAATAGTTTTACGGTATCGTTGAGGAAATTTGCTTCTCTTATAAGTAGTGTTGCTAAGAAAACGTGAAGGATGAAAATAGATTAGTTTTTTAATTAATTTCAGTGAACCAAGTGCAATTTGCTTATTCCAATAAATACTTCTATAGTTCATTGGCTTACATTATTACTTATTTGATTAAAATTATTCACTTGATTTCTGAAGAATTTTCTCTACAACGCGACTATACCATGTTAATGGTACCAGCGCATCTCATTAAACCTCTCATTATGGAGATGATTGACTTATGATGGCAGTTACAATTCACAAGCCTAATTGATTTAGTTAGAGAACCATTTCTACTAGTTATTTTGTGTTCTAAAAACAGTAAATCGTACAATGGCTACAATAAAGATTAAACATCGTTACTCTTTCCATTAAATAGTCTGAAAGCCTCATTCAGTACAATCTCACCCGACAAGGAAGAAAAGTCAAGAAAGCACCTTTTAAATCGGCTCAATCAATTGAATAAACGCCGCTCCCAAATGGCACAAATCTGAGAGAAAAGGAAAACAATTAATTAACTCATTTCCCGCAATTAACGAGGGACGGACACGAAATTACTTAAGCATCTCTGGGTAATCAGCACCGGGCGGGAGATGGCGGAAGACAGCTTTCCTTTCCCCGCTCGCTCACTCGGCTCCAGCCGGCGATAGCTCCGCTCCGCTTCCGCCCCCTTTGTCCACCACAATAATACAGTTTTCGGTGAATCGAATCGAAAACAAACGACAAACACGCCATCTTTTATCGGTAGTTACGTGACGTACGCGTAGGTACGATATTTTCACTGGCCATGTTTGTATTAAGTTTGCGACTGTCTCGTGTTGACAATTGTTACGACAATGTAGCGAGTTATGTGGCACGTCTTGTCGTTTATGGTGCTGTTATATTATTTATTTTTTACACGTGTAACGGTGTAACCCTTGGCTTGGTAGAGAATAAAAGGTCCACAAAATGTGCATCTAATTAGCGTTCCTTCGCTTCTTTGTAAAGCGCTCAATTGACCTGCGAGGGTTGCATATAGACCGTGCTCAAAGGAGTGGTGTCAAAGAAGGCGCAGTAAGGCTCCCCACTGGGGGTCGAGGAAAGGCGCGTTCTGTGAAAATGATCGCGTTCACTGTTCTCGGTGTCTGTCGTGTTTACAAACAAGCATTTAATTGACGCAGGAATTCCAAACACCGCCGGTGTAAAAGGAAAACAAGCACCTCCCTCCCCGCCACTGGCGGTTACAAGCGGCTGTATTCTGTGAGCGAAATATTTTATTATAGAAAATACTTAACTAAAAGATACGTGTACCTACATAAATAAAATGGATGGGGAATACTTTATTCTTTCCTCAAAATGAAAGGATCCCTAAGCTTGGCAGTGATACTTGGGACACAATGATTTTGAACGAATTACGAAAGTATAAATATAAAACACGGTGTATTATTACATCCCAGTTTATAAAGCTCTTTATGTCTGTGGAGCGTACAGCATGCATTATTCACAGAGAAGAATAATCTCTGTACTAAATAATACAATGTACCTTGTTCACCGGGGGACGCGGGCTTCTTTTATTTTTAATGAAATCTCCTTGTTTGCTTAATTGCGTGCGCTACGATGATGTATTACGTTACAAAAATACAATATTAACTAGACTTCGTTTCTTGAACAATGTGTTTTCAGGGAATTGTTAAATTTAATAATAAAAACTGCAACAAAACTGAAGTAGTCTCCTGATTTTTTTAAGGATTCTGCAGACTGTGATACAGGCTGGCATTAGTAATGCGGAATTGTAACTTAATACCATAAAATGTTTCCTGAGGAAGTGTTCAGATAGCACAACACATGTGGAAGTCAAGTTAAGCTCATCCGATTTGTTAGGTACTTTACCTAATCGATTTTGCGACGGCGGCTCTGGCGAGTTACTTCGAAAGGTCTTGGATTTTATTCTAAGTATACGACATTCCTACATCGTTAATATAAAACGTTGTAAAACATTACATGCTCAACAGAAGAAAAAATATAATAAAGAACCGCACTGCTGAAATCTTTCGAGCAATAGAAAGCCTAATGAAATTATTTTTCTTTTTTCTTAGGTCGCATTTGGGTGGCAACGAAGGAAAAAACTACGCTCACTAACTGGACGTGTCGTGCGTGGCAAAAACTTTGTAGTGGAACGATGAAGTTTCTTTATTCTTACAGATTGATATCACTTTAACGTTTTATGTGAGTACATAATGGACTTGAGCCAAACCGTAAACAATATTCGAGACGCGGTTTTTATGAATGCCTAACATTCGATGGATACTGAAAGATTTATAGACGTCGGACGCCGGGATTATTTCTTGCAAATTCAAGACAAGCGGTGTCAGTTTGTCTGAATATTCATCTACTGAGTTGGGAGTTAATACCGCATCCGATTAATGTTGATATTTTACCGCATTTAGCTTCTGTTATTCAGGCGAGGGAGCTCCGAGCACGATTCAACGATTCGTTTTCGGTGGACACATTAGCGACTGTTTCACTTCGCTTAGTGTTTAGAATGGCTTTTTCGTGCGCCGGCCGAAATTAATTTAAGTTGAACGAGGTGAATATTAGGCCACATATTTCATGAAAGGATTAACGACCCCGGAAATTGTTTCGGAGTCAACGTCAGACTTCACTATGTTTAGTAGTGTTTGACGGGAGCGCGGAACTTTGAAGGAGGTACGTACTAATAACAGCATCATCTCATCAAGTATTTAACAGCGGCGCCTACCCTAGCGGCCACTCAAACAAAACTTAAATCGGCGAGCAAAGCCGCAAGAAAATTCAGCTAGCGGAAACCGCAGACCGTTTTAAGTAAAATATTAAATGCGCTGTAGGATTTGTTCGCGTACGGGCACAGGCCGGGTTTAATATTTGATGAAGCGCTGGCTCCCCGTCGACGACGTTTTGTCTGGTCCTTAATTGCGGGCTGATGCGTCCACGCTGTTCTCCCGAACTCGGCCGCCGCCGCCGGCACAAGAAAATATTAAAAGGTCCCGTGGCGCTCACGCGGCTTACTCAGCGGCCTAACTGTTTATTGCCAGCCTAGAGACGTTAACGCCTATAAACTTTATGTGTGTTCGCAATGCCGCCGTAAAATCTTGCAATATTGCTAAATCCCGCAGTTTTTTTTTTGTTAGATATGTACAGTGGATACAGCTGAAGTTTACAAAAGTAGTGCCGATGCAATTTTAACTTGAAATATATTACTTAGCAGTGCATCTTGATAAGTAACTTTTATAATCGAAATATTCTTTACACCGCGTGACTTGCAAATTCGAGAATATGGTTACAAAATCTTTATTTTTTTTAAGGATGGGAAATCATCAAATGACGGGATTCATTTGATGATTTCCTCCCGCTCTGGGCGGAGCTAAAGGGAGTGTCAGACTTGTACTGACTAAAACCCATCCATGTTCCTTCTTAGCCCTTTGTGTTCCAGGGCCACGGTATTTCTTTCGAACAGTCCCGCAGCCCCGTAAAATCTGACTTACTTACGACACTTGGGACGTTCAGCAAAATGTTATGAAGAAAGATTCTAGAATATATTTTCAGGAAGTCCATTATCGGTTACGAGTTGATCCAAGCTTTGGTTCCCTCGCATAAACTAAACGTAACGAAATAATTCAACCGTTTAAATCTGTTTTTAGTAGGCGCCAAAAAAGGTGATTTCAAGCCCGAAACGATTCATCCATTAACTTAATCCGTAGATGAATTTCAAATACAAATAATGAACGTTTACTTGACGGTTGAAGCTCAGATAACGACCGGATCCTCTCTCAAATGATTACGTTTACAGTACCGTATCGAGTCAATATAAAAATTACATTAGCACGTCATTCGTTGAAGTTTACAGTTGGATCGTAACAAGCGGGCGGCCACTTGGTCAGAAGAAACACACGCACTGTTGCCTTCAATTACTGCGCGTACGATATATGACGTCGTAAAGAGATCACGAAGGTTTCGAGAGACAGTTGTCGCAAACACTCGGGCCCGATACTGGCCGCTTGACAAATCGCTACACACATTCGGAACCGTTTGTTACACCGGAGAATTACCTGAGGTCCGCACTATCAACCCATTTCGGGTCCGACACGTTTCAATTCGCACGCTATAAAATACTTCTTGCGATTTACGGCGGGAGAGGTTTTGGATTGTTATGGATGAAATAATCCTAATGTTTGTGATCTCTAAAGAGTTTGGCTAAGGTTTACTATTTACACGCACTCTACATGATTAAGCTGAACGTGGAATTTATTGAATATCTAGTTCTTGGCTAAAACTAGAGTCGTTAACAGCAAAAAGCCTTAGTACATGATTATCTTACCTTAACTGAAACTCTTTTATTTACCACTAGATCAACAAGGCAACTTTTGATCATAGATTTCTTTAAACCGTGACCCATTGATCCCTGGATTTTCAGGGCTTCTGCAAATATTCGGTTAAGTTGCGATACAGTCTATTGAAAACATTAAGATACTTTTTTGAATATTCCTAGGAAAATATGATTATTTATTCCATTAAAACTACTCACAACATCAAGACGTGACGTTATAGCAAGTAGTGACGTTTACCAACGTCAATACGAGTATTTACGTCACGTGATAATAAAATAATGTTGGCACTTACTCGGTATACGTAGCTGTTACTGTATACGTAACTCCTTTGCGTCTGGCATAGCGAATTGTTACGTACCTGCAAAAAAGATATGAACATAAAGTTGGAGATTAGTAAAAAGCATTTATTGGTTTTCTTATATACTAAGGCACACAAAAAATATGAAAGAACTTAAATGTTATGTTATTTTTCACGTTGTAATTGTAAACCTTTTTTAGGGAACTCTTTCAGGAGTTTTCATGTGAATTGTTAATAATAGGTTAAAAGTTAAACAACTTGATAATTTTTAATACCTTTGTGTATCTAATTTACAATAGAACTATAACAAATTCACCTTGATCCATTTGTTCGCTCGTGTGTATTTCATAGGCTCTTAATTCCTTAATTTAATTTACCGGTAATCCATCCAAAGTTTTTCAAGATGGTTTTATTTTACATTTTTTTGGATATGGCTTTGAACTTTGTTCATAGATATTTATTAAATAAAAATGCGAAACCCATGTACTGTTTGAATAACAGTAAAGTTAGTTAGACGTTCGAATGATATTTTTAACATCCTATTAGCATAGAGTTTTAAAATTGTGATAGAGGTCTATGAACTAGCGGAAGGAGGAAGTAGAATTAAAATTCCCCTCGTACAGTACAGCCACCAGTAAAGTACTAATAATTGAATTATTTATGTGTCTGTGTCCGTAAATATTTCACGTAATGAATACCTATGAAGCCTTTACAGAAGGCAACTTTACATACAAACTGGTCACATGTGCTCGTTACATGACATTATTGGTGAGAACCGCGCTACTTAAACTTGACATATTTTGTACAATGTTTCAACAGTAAGTCTGCTGAGGGGTCTACGGGACCCCCACAAAAAGTATCAAGTGTCATAAAACCAGGCAATTTGTCAACACGTAACAATTAACAGTCGTAATTAGCCGAACATGGTGGCAAGTTATAAATAACATGGCATAGCAACCCGACGCTAATTCAAAGTAATAAATAAATAAAGTCACCCGTCTAATTACAAAGTGAAATATAGTGATAATGTTATACGACGCGAGTGATTACTTCATTGTAACGCCTCCTGGAACACTTCCCTCGATATCATAACTAATATTATAAATGCGAAAGTGAGTTTGTTTGTTACCTTTTCACGACTAGACGGCTGATCGGATCTTAATGAAATTTGGCAAGAAGATAGATTTCAACCTGAGGAAGGACATAGGCTATATATCATCACGCTACAACCAATGGGAGCGGAGCAGCAATGAAAAATGTTGCAAAACGGGGAAAATGTGACGCAGACGAAGTTGCGCGGGACAGCTAGTTATCTATAAAATTGTTGCCATTACGTGTCTTAATTAAATTTGGAAGATAAGTAATCTTCGGGGAAAACGTTCGAATGAAACGCCCAAGAATTTTTAGTCTTAAGAGCAGAGGAAATCCTAAAAATGTGAAGATAATAACTGAAGTTTGCCTGTTTCTAATGGTTATGCAACTTACTTAGTATGTTTACAACTCTTGTTAGCTAAGTAAATTGTTATTATCTTATTACAATTTAAGTAATTATAATTATATTTGGTTAACCCTTGATAGTGCTAATTATGTTTAGGTACACGTAATCATTTTGGACAAAAGTTCACGACCCCCTAGGACCTAAAAAGCTACGCAGATGATGACCTAGACTTTTACCAATTTATCTTGTGGTCGGCTTCCAGTCTAACCGGATGCAGCTGAGTATCAGTATTTTACATGAAGTGACTGCCTATCTGACCTCCACAACACAGTAACTTGATAATACGATACGATTGTTAAGACTGGATGTCAGACTTTTGGCTTCTGACTACTCGCAATGACTGTCAAAGATCTACAAATGACAACCGGGACCAACGGCTTAACGTGCTTTCCGAGGCACGGAGGAAACTCGGTATGTATTTATGGTCACCCATCTACGGACCAACCTCGGCAAGCACGGCTTAACCTTCAAGATTGACCCGTGCGGCTGTTATTATTTAGCCACGAGTTCCTCCGACCGTCTAGGTAACATCATTACATAAAATTTGAATTACTAATGAAACTTAAAGACGATAAGAAACTGTATAAGCTAATCTTGACAGTAAATTACTTACACAAATAATTCCGGATCGCCTGATAATAAACCCGTTTGGCTATAACATTTTGAATTAGTTAAGTAATTAAAACAGTTAGTACTGTAGGTAAATGGTCCTAGCATTTAAATATTTTGATGTTATGTGTAAATAAGCTGATTCTAAGATTTCTGAATTTCACAGATTCTGAACATGGTTTTTTTTAATAATCTAATCGACGTGTTCACTTAATCACTGTAAAAAATTATTTCTACACTTCATTAAACATTACATCGGTACGGTCTCAACCTCGGCAACCTGTATGACAAGGGGTTGGATAGTGCTTATTGTAACTACTATAAAAAATTATAATAATAAACAAAAAAAAAACGAACAGTAATATAATAAGAAGATAAAATAAAAATAAAGGTACAACTGTGGTTATCAAACCTTGCTTTTGACCGGTGATTTTAAAATACATCGCTGGTATTTACCCATGCACTTCATTTACCTATCAATCCGTATTTATATTCACCTTCGTGAATCATGAGTCACTAGTATACTTGAGCCTGCATACATCCACTTTGTAATGGGTGCAAAACAATTATGTTTCACACACAGTTACTAATTATAATTTCCTCAGCGCTGCCATTCGGAAAACTATGTTTAGAGTGTTCTATTTATTAATTAGTAGCTAAATACGCTGCAGTGAGCACAGTTACGTACTACTTAAATTAGTCGGACTTTATAAAATTTTAAACTAACTTCATTTCAATGTGTAACTGTTAAAATAATGTAATAATTTTAATTTCAGCTTGAGGCAATGCGTCGGTTGTGAATACAACATGCATCTACGTACTCAGAATACACTGCACGTTCTCCAATAACTTTTAATACCGAACTAAGTAGGTGGTCTGTACGCTGTAATAAAAATCATGCAAATCCTTGTGTTGGAATAAGATTCATGCCTGTCATCATCAGTATCTGCGTAGCCTTTTCCCGCACTATCTTGGGGTCGGCTTCCATTCTAACCGGATGCCAGTAATACACATGAAGCTACTGGCTGTCTGACCTCCATAACCCAGTAACTCGGTAATACGATACCCCTTGGTAAGACTGGATGTCAGACTTTTGGCTTTTGACTACTCGTAACGACTGTCAAAGTTGTACAAGTGACAGCCGGAACCAACGGCTTAACGTGCTTTCCGAGGCAAGGAGGAAACTCGGTATGTATTTATGGTCACCCATCCACCCCCCCACCTCGGCAAGCACGGTTTAACTGTTAATATTTAGCCTCGAGCTCCATGCTTGAATGACAGTTAATTTAGTATCCAAGTTGTGGTCGTGATGACATCTATCTATTGCTGGTAAGGACACCGCACATCGCCTTGGGCCCGCACCATTCAAGAATCAAGAACTCACAAAGCGCATATGCTAATAACATATTTGCAATTAAGATCGCGACGCCCACAAGGGAACGCCATTGTTTCATACATGTGAAATATGTCTACTTATTATTAATATAACGATTACACATTTATAACAATAAATGCAATTCAATCTTGCTCAATGTTAATGGTTTTGCAATTGAATAAAATAGAAGAGCAGCGAAAGCTTTTTGCGGACTTGAATAGCGACATTCGAATACGGAACGGAGCGGAATTTAATACTGAATTATGAAAACATTTCGTTGATAAAACTTTCGTTCCACCGCTGATACTAATGGAACAAATTTTCAAAGTAAAAGTTGTACAACAAGCAATCTCCTGGCATGGAAAGTTGGGCGAATTTCAGTGAGCACCGACCGGTGAGCATCACCAAAAGAATGTAATAAGGCACAGGTGCCGCAAGTTCTTTATTGGATTTCGCACGTTCCAACTCGACGTGTTTGATGGCCGGAAGATTCTTGCTAAACTCTTTGCTAGATATTAATTTTCATCCAAAATTATCTTTAGACTTGTCGGCAACTTAACTATTGTACGAATACAAATGTACTTCAGCCGTGGGAAAGTGGGTTACGTTTATAGCGCTCACCTGTTGAGCGGGCCCTCGGCTCCGTCATAACAAGATTTTAAGTTTTACTTACACTCAATGGAACCACCTGTATTATTTACGCAGAAATGAAGACCGACTTCCGATTGATATAAACGGTGCGTTTTCATTGTAAACATTAAAATAAATTACGTTGAATCGTATTCATCGTGCATCAATATCAAAACCGCACACACTTGTATCATTAAAAAAAACAGTGCGGGTCCGATGATGCAGCTGTGTCACGAGGTCATTCCGAAAAGTGTTTCTCGGCGAACGACGCGGACGGCGACTGAAAGGAAAAGTATAGGCCGCAGCGGTGCGCGCCGCCGCCGGTGCAGATCGTGTCATTGACACATGCAAATTCGAACAACGCTTCGGTGTCGGGTCATTGAACCCCCCATTCAATGACTGTCGAAAGTTATCCGTGAATACGACGGCGGCGTAGCCTACAAAGAGCTCCTGCACCGTAGCCGTCACACGATTTTAGCGTTTAAATTCATTCATAAATAAATCGAATTTACCTTGCCATCACTCACCCAACCAAAGGAGAACACTAAATTATGTGTCTAGTTCTTCGTTTCGTTATTGAACACTAGTATTCAAGGTAAATAGCGACTTGTCGCAAGTGTATAAGGTTGCTTATTTGACGTGTTCGATTGAATTCGACAGATGCTCTCCTACACGAGTTGCGTCTGGCCATTGTATTATTAGCATTGCGAATTTCGACAAGCACTCGGTGCTAGACGCCATTCGCAAATACAAACGGTTGGTATGCAAATTTCTTGTCTGTAGGACGACATTTACATCGTTTGTTAGGCGTGGCCTCCGACAGACAACTGTCCATAATGTATTTAATCATTTTTCACTGTTGCATCGCTACTGTAATGCACAATTTGTTACGCTTTCGTTGCCTTACGTGATGTATAGCGGCTGTTTCTCATATGCGAACTATCTTGGTTTGCACAAAGTCTTAGGTATATTGTCAGCACTCCATGTTATTATGTTTGCAAAGCAAGCATATGCGCACGGCTGGCGGCCGTCGAGATAAGCGAACGTCCTTGTCCGTTGTGATGGACATAAAAACTCTGAAAGGACGACCTAAATAAAGCGGAGAGTAATCCCTGATGTGTGCTATCATCGCGGGAGATGGTAATGTTGATTGTTGACCTAATCTATCACGTGACGTCACGGAGCGGGCTGCAGCAAGCCCGTCCGAGCGCGCGAGGTTAGACGGCGGCGTGTAAACTTATTGTACACACACGTACCTATGTATATGATTCATAAATACTTGGCATTTAGAAACTGTAGGCAGCCGTGTTTAATTTATTTTGTTAGTTTCTCTTGTTGATCGACGGATGAGAGAAGACACACAGTGTATCAGCTGTTTGTCGTCCTACACGAATTGTAGAAGTCAATTGTGGTAGTTAAATAGATTAGTGCTGCGCTTGTGAGGGTCCGGTTTACTACAGTTGCGAACGGTGATGTTTAACTGAACATGTAACTTCGATTGCCCCCAACCAGGAAGAAGCGTGCAGATAAATTATTAAATTCCACATTCGTTCACATAATCACCTCATTCTAATATACCAGTAGGAAGAAAGTGTACCTACAACATTTAACGTAATAAAACCGCTCAAAGCCGCGTAGCTAGCTAACATTGATTTACAGTAATTTAGTGTGAAAAGGAAATAAATACTTGTCTGTCAGATGTCTTTCACAAAACAATGACATGATTTATCGACAAGAGATAACTGTTTACACGTAGGATATCGAGCCGTCTGTGTTTTCCACACAGCCTGCTTGTTGTAAATTAGATAAGATTAAAGATGGTGGACTGCCTCGGGGAAATTAATGATAAATGACATTTAAAAGTGCTGTTGTTCATTTTGTAGAACTTGAAAGTGCTATAACGAAATTAGTTTGCTAGCATATTTGATAAGTGACAGTATCGATGGTACTCCCTTTCTTCTCCTAAAATTGTTTGTCCGAAAATCATTATCCATAACACGTTTGCTATAAACTTCAGTAACCATAATGTTCAAAATCCCGAAATTTTGTTTAACATAATTATCTTTAGTTCTAAAAGTATTCTGTCATAATATCAAGTACTATAATTATTGAATCTCCTAATTTTACAAGACGTAAAGTCATATGTCCTAAGTATTGTGTTAAATAATGTGTATTATTCCGAATGTTCATTTATAATATTTTTTTTATTCCTAAAACATATGCTAAAAATTAGGTTTTAGTAACAGTAACGAATCGCTGTAAATCCGACTCCACGCGTCTTGTCTGCCCTACCCCTAGAGTGTAATTTAAAATCGCGTAGGCGCGGAGGGGCGAGGCGGCCCGCGAGTTGAGGAGCAGGTGGTTGTAACTCTCGCCGCCGCGGCTGAGGCTGGCCGGCTGAGCCGGCCAGCAAGCCGAAGCTGCGGTGGTGAGCGTTAAACCCATCTGCGAAGATAAACTCGCGAGGGACCGCCGGAGCGCCGCAGCGCCGCAGCCATGACAGAAACCATGCTTGAATGATTGCTTGCATGCTGCATGCTGCGTGCTTGCTTGCATGCTGCGTGCCTGCTTGCATGCTGCATGCTTGCTTGCATGCTGCATGCTTGCTTGCTTTACAAAAACACAATCAAGTGCTTTATTGAGTACATGTATAATATATTTATTTATGTATAATAAAAAATAAAAAAATGTTCTACGAATATTCCCTTTATTCATTAATATATACAAATTTAATACATTTTTAAATATTTCTCATAAATAAAAAAAAAATAAAAAAACATTTAAAAATATAAAAAATTGTAGCCCACCGGTATCGGGAACAGGGTCCAAGCTACCGGCGGTCAGGGCTCCAGAGAAAGGAACCTCCTAACAATACGAGCCGTGTCCAGGAGTACCGCTTTCTGAATCAAGCCCTTGATCCAGCTGCCTAACGAGAGCCTCATCAGATGTTGGTCGAGGCTCTTGGCAATTAGGCCATTGGCTGATACGACTATCGGCACAATGATCGCTGAGTCAACATCCCACATGTCGACAACCTCGCGAGCCAAGTCAAGATACTTGATTTGCTTATCTTTCTCGGCCTTCACGAGGTTCCCGTCATGTGGAACCGTTATGTCAACAATCATTGCGCGCCGCTCTGATCGATCCACCACCACTATATCAGGCTTATTGGCTACAATAGTCCTGTCAGTGATGATGGATTGATCCCAATACAGTGTGATATTGCCATTTTCGAGAACTGGGTCGGGCACATACCTATAGTACGGCACTTCCGATTCCACAAGGCTGTATTTCAGAGCAAGTTGCTGATGAATAATCCTGGCTACAAGGTTGTGTCTATGCAAGTATTCTCCGTTGGCCAGACGAGAACACCCAGAGATAATGTGACGGATCGATTCGCCCGGACGGTGGCATGCCCGACATATGTCAACCGTGCCATCCTTCACAATAAATTTCCGGTAGTTATTCGTCATCATAACTTCATCCATAATTGCACAAACAAAACCTTCGGTTTCTCCAAAGAGTTCCCCGGAACGTAGCCAGGCTACGGACGCTGCATGGTCTACATCAAGTCCATGCAGGGCACTGAAGTAGCGTCCGTGAAGCTCCTTACTCTGCCATACTTCCCTGCGGTCATTAGTGTCAAGCACTGCAGGTTTGCGCCAGTTCTCTTTAGCCAAGGAGAGCGGGGTGAGGGCCTTGTCCATCGCGACCACATCTCGATGCATCCCCACGTCGGCTTCTAGGAAATATTCCCTGAGACTGCATATCTCGCGATTGTGGAGAGTCTTAGCGTTTAAAAAGCCTCGACCTCCACAACTCCGGGGGATATACAGTCTCATAACCGAGGAACGTGGGTGATGCATTCGATATGCCGTCAACAATGTACGGACCTTCCTATCCAGGGCGTCTAGTTCTGTTTGAGTCCATTTGAGTACGCCGAAAGTGTACATCAAAACCGGCATGACCCAACCATTGAAGGCACGCACCTTATTTCCGCCTGATAAAAGACTATTAAATACTTTTCTCAGGCGGCCAAAGAAGCGCTCCTTCAACGATTGCTTCATGTCAACAGAATTGATGCCCAGCGCTTCCGACATACCCAAATACTTGTAGGTTTCGGTTGCTGAGAGGGATCTAAGATTTATGGAATCTGAGAGCTGGGTTCCCGCAGATTCCACAATCCCCCCTCGCTTTACATGCATGACCGCACATTTGTCCACACCAAATTCCATCCTGATGGCGCTACTGAAAGTTTCTGTTACCCTCAGTAGTTCCATCAATTGCAAGTTGTTGGGGGCAAAGAGTTTCAGGTCATCCATGTAAAGAAGGTGAGATATAACTTGACCACCTCTCTTCAACTACTAATAAATAAATGAATAAATTTAATAACTACGAATATTATTATTATAAATAAACATTATGTAATTTGAATTTAGGACTTATAACTTTTATAGAAAACATTTTTATGTCTTTTGCATGTTATTGATTGCAATATTTATGATAAACGGATTTAGGACATATTATATTTAGGGATTTCAATTTTATGGCATGTGATATTATGTGATGTTAAGTTCGGGTGAATTGTCATTCGGACAAATGATGATTAGGACAAAAAAAGTTATGGCACTTTAAATTATGGATAAAAAAGTTAGGTGACACAATAGAGAACCAGTATCGATATCTAAGTTCAGCAGATAGGTTATTCCCATTGTAACAAAATTTATTTTACATTCTAATAATTTAGGCCAATCAAGTGTTTAGTTAAACGGGTAACCCTTCCTCCAACAAATTAAGAAAAACTTGTTTTATTGGGTGCTATTTTTAAACAGACAAGCACATTATTTTAATAAGAAATTAGTATGTAAACATGAGAGCATGTTTGCTGACCAAAGCATAGAGGAGGTGTACACAGCATAGTGCTGCGACTCGGACCAGACGGGTGCGGCCGCATGAGAAGCTGGCCAATGGCCGCATTCCTTATAGTTGAAAGTAACACGGTATCCGGCTGCGAAAAATTACCGTCTCGCTCGACCACCGGCCGGGGGATTCTGCTTCTTATACATTAACAAATTACGAACCATTCCTATCTGATAAAACATCGATTTAAAATAGACGCTATTAAATACGGAATTGCGACACAGCACTAGTTCACAGCACGCGACTGTGCAGATATTGTCCTATCAAGATGATTTAGATAAGTGTCAATGTAATATAAATGACGGCGGAACGTTTTATTTATCATCGAGTTCGACAACCTCTCGCTCTTTAAGATTGTATTTACATAAAGAATGATTATAATTTATTTGCAGACTGACTTTTGATTTGCAGACTGTTTCGAGTGGACTGGCTTGTAACAAACAGTACACAATTTTGAACTTATTCTATACATTTTGAGCTTTTATGTTCCTAGGAATTGTGTTTAACTGAGTGAATTCATGTTATTAAAGTTAAAACCTGATTTAAAATCTACTAGGGTCAAATACGATTTCAGAACTAACATTAAATCCTTTCCTTTCCATAAAATGTTATAAAACAAAAATAAACTATTCAAATACGTTTCCAAAAGTATGAATGAGAAATATGGCCGCTTTGCTGGTAAAATATCTGCGAACGAAAATTATAACTGCAACGAAGGTGTGCAATTCTTTTCCTGTTGGATAAGAAGTCGGCCGGCGGGCGGCACACGAGCTACGCTGCTACGCCGTGTGATTGCTTTGCGCGAAATTTTTGTTCGTCTGGCGCGCAGGTGTCTTGTCGTAGGCACAGAGTTGAGACTCGATGCTTATTTTTTTGTCTGAATAGCCTTCGACCCGACTCGCTGCCATTGTTTGTTTTGATCGTTTTTTTCAGTTCATCGTCTATAGAATTGAGAATCTGGCGTACCTGCTAAGACTTTACCGTCGGATCCTTATTTATGGGCACATAAAATAAAACGCTTTAAAAGAACACGGAGAACTTTTTAACGAATACTTTAGTTAGTGACATCAAGTACAAAACGGTTTACGGTTTTCACGTAAGAGTACACGAGATTTGTAAATCGTTGTCACTGGTATGGGTTTTATGATACCCGTCTGTCGTTCCCATGACACGAATTCGTGCCAGCATTTTGTACAAAACAGGTTGGTTCGGCAACACGGCATTTAGTTAACGGCCCTTCGTTTACGTAACGTGCTGTGAGATTGCTAAAATGAATGGCGTGGTTCCCTTGGCGGCGGTGTGGTGGCGTGGCGGGTGCTTGCGCTGGGCGGGCCTCTCTAGTGGTATTGCGTTCCGTTATCTTGCGGTCATCAGTCTCTCGGAACGGGTTGCGGGCCCCGGAGGCGATACACCGGAACTGTCGTGCTGTATACGGGCACGCGCGGCACGTCCGCGTGTCGCCGGGGCCGTCTGACGTGGCGCGTCACAGCGCGCGTCTGACGGTCATCGCAAAACACCACTGCACCGGTCCCTATCGTGCACGTAAAACGGCGTGTTTCACGACTCCGATGTTTTTGTTTGTTACTAAGTCTGTGTCCGCTTTAGGCGAACAGTGAGCACTGAGAGAGTTTAAAACCTAATCGGTCGTAAACTCAATGTCGAGTGAGCGGTAAACTGTAGCAAATTAGCTGCAAGTTGTCGCGAATTCTGGCAAAGAAGGCCGATTGCCGGCAGCGGCGGCGTAGTGAGCACACTTCGCCGCCGACTGGAGCAAATACCACGCGTAATTTCGCTGTGAACCTGCCGCTTTACTGAATGAGTCGGCAAGCAAAACGCCGCAAACTGCGTACAGTGTGCGCTGTACGGACACTCAATTTAAATTATACAGGAAGGCGAACTGAAAGTGAACAATCAGCTGCTCCCTGTTCGCCTAATGAGAACACAGCCTTAGTGTGACCATCATTCTCATCTAACAAAAACGCAGCGCTAACCCTATGGGCAATGTGTAGTCTGTTCACCTAAAAAATGGATTCAGGAAATTAGTCTGTAAATTTAGTGGAGCTTTCAAAGTTGTTCGTATGGCGCAAATCGTAACTTGGCATGACGGGGCAGAATCTTGTAGTTGTGATTATAACGCTGCTGCCAAAACAATTGCACAAAAAGTAGATGCTGATTTTACAATGATGTTGATGGGTAACCTGACAGTTAAGAAGGAAAAGACAATCGTAAGTAAGGATGAGTGCCCGAATAATGTGAATTTGACAATCTTTTATTCAACTCAATACATGGTCAAATAGCAAAGCAAATTAACAAAAGCAAGGGGACCGTCAGTTCCCCGAAGTTCAACTTATCACACTAATCATTATCGTACATTCAAAAACATAATGACGGTAATAAACTGTAATAATCAAACCATAAAAACTGAATGGAAGAAAGATATGACTACAATGGAGTATAGACAATTCAATCCGTGTAATTAATTCTTAAGTTTCCTACTGCATAGTACCCGTATGCGCGTGCCCATACTGCGGGCTAGAGGGGGAGGTGGGAGACGCAGGGTTTGGGGGGAGCTGTGAAGTTATAAATAATTTATACGAAAGATAACTGTGCCGCGTGCGCCTGGACATACGTGCACTGCAAGCGCCTAATTGCACTGAATGATGAAATATCAATAAATGTAAGAAATAAATTAAAAGTCGATGAGACTTTTTATCACACCTGTGTAGTTTTTACAAGCAGCCATAACTGATCATAATTATACTTGCTATTGATTTATTGCCTAATAATGGAAATAGTATGCTAAGCAAAGAAATAACCATAGCCAATGATTATGCTCGGAGAATGTTTAATAACACTAACGATGTGGTAATTTAAATTAAATATTAATAATAATAATAATAATGAAGGACGGGACGGTGGACGTGTGTCGGGCATGCCACTGTCCGGGTGAGTCCATCAGACATATTATTTCTGATTGTTCTCGTCTGGCTAACGGCGAGTACTTACACAGGCACAACCAAGTGGCCAGGATTATTCACCAGCAACTTGCCTTGAAATATAAACTTGTGGAATCTGAGGTACCGTACTACAAGTATGTGCCCGACCCAGTTCTCGAGAAAGACCATGTCACGCTGTACTGGGATCGGCCTATCATTACTGACAGGACTATTGTTGCCAATAAGCCTGACATAGTGGTGATAGACCGATCAGCGCGCCGCGCAATGATAGTCGATGTTACCATCCCGCATGACGAAAACCTCGTGAAAGCTGAGAAAGAGAAACAGATAAAATATCTCGACTTGGCTCACGAGGTTGTCGATATGTGGAATGTGGACTCTGCTATCATTGTGCCGATTGTCGTAACGGCCAATGGCCTTATGGCCAAGAGCCTCGACGAACATCTGTCGAAGCTCTCACTTGGCAGTTGGATCAAGAGCCAGATTCAGAAGGCAGTACTCCTTGATACGGCCCGCATTGTGAGGAGGTTCCTGTCTCTGCAGCCCTAACCATCGGTAGCTTGGACCCTGCTCTCGTTACCGGCGGAAACCTGTTTTTTATATTTTTAAATGTTTTTTGTTATTTTTTTGTAAGAAATATGTAAAAATATAAAAGATAAGATTATAGATGAATAAAGGAGATAATAATAATAATAATAATCCATTTATTTTCAGGTAACAACGACCCAGAGATAAATACCTTAACCTAATTATACATACTATAACAATTGTGTTAGTATAAGAAAAGAATTAAGATTTTAAGATGAAGCTGTCGACGCCTATGGTGGTTTTTCCATTATAGAAAACCATTTATACGGCTAACCGAATTGGTCCTTGATAATCACATTTTTAGCATCACTAGTCTGTACGAAGGTTAATCTTCATATTCAAAGATTAATCTTCGTGCAGCTTTCCGGAGGATTTACATATACATTTAAGTAAACAAAAGTAATAACAAAGGTTAACCCAAATAAATTAAAGTGGTATATCAGTAAAGTTTCTGTGAACAAATCTGTGGTTAACACCGAATGAAACTGAGCTACGTTGTGAAAACAGATTGTTACATATTCTGCTCCAAAATCTCCGATATTGAAAACTTTTGTTAGATTTTGTTGAAAGATTGTTTTCAAAGTGAAAATTTGATGAGTCACCTGATTATTGTTTCAACCCGCAGAATATTTTTTCAATAGAACTTGAAAAACAGTTGCAGTCTCACCGTGAATCGCTTTCATTTAAATTTTCGCTTTTACAAAGTTTCTTCCCCTTTTATTCCGCTCCGAGTAATGATGGTCGCGCCATAAATTGAATTGATTTCATTAATTCTATCTGTATTTTTTGCTATCACTGCCTCGTACTTTCAACTTATTAATAGGATGGTGAAAATATATTTGTATTATATTCCACAAAATAAATCGAAATGTATTATTAATTTGTGTTTTCCTGGAATTTAAACTGAAGTAATACGTATTTAAAAAAAGCTATTACGTAGAATATGAATTAGTTTAATTGACTAATTTGTTCTAGTGCAAATAAAATATTTATATACAATTAATTTAATTATGTGGTTCGGTTAGTCAGACAGGCGCATTACGGGCTTGATACACAAAAATCCGTTGCTTGTGGATAGGGAAATTACTGTGAAACCGTACACTAGCCAGTAGTTCTGCAGTCATCATTGTGTGTTGATAAACAGCAGCTGACCGAGGATGATGAATATTGGACATTCTGCGCCTAAACGGTCGGTAGCATTACATACACAAAGTTGCAACCGACGGTGGTCAACATATCAAGCACTTAGTGCCCACCTCGCTTTCCCCGATCCGTTTGAAACTTTATCCGGACCGTTTCCGACAAAATGCGTTTTTAAACTCATACGTGCTGTCCTTTCTGTATACAAAGGGATCCTACCAGTATACAGTGAAAACTTTTCTTCATATACCATGTAATTCGGAGATAAATGTTGGTCCTTCAGAAGTGCAAACTTTCTTAATAATGAAACGTTGAAAGCACACGATTTAAATGATTTAACCTGAGATTCTATTACGTAGACACGAGCTCGACACTAAATAAGGTTCTCAAGACTCAAGTAAGCACATTTTTGGAAGTTCAGCATTTGAAGACCGGTGCGAAGTGAGTAAAGTGAGTGTATTTTATCGTTGTCGGGTGCAACGAGACACTAAAGGCGACGCCATCTCACATAACACAATGCTCGCCGTACTAGGCTTGCCGCTGAGGTGGTCTTAGATCTTCCTGGAATTCCACTTTAATCCGCAGTCACTGTAACTGAATCGTGTTAGGATAAATTGTTTCCAACTCGACAGTTTGCTTTGAATTGGACTGTTTGGGTGTTTGCAAGCGAACGGTCCTATCCAGATCAATCTGTTTTACTGGACTTCTATATATTAAACTGATGTTCTTTTTATATTTATGCAAGATCGTGGTCTTGTAACTAAATTGTCTTAATCAGCACACTTCGCGAGCAGTTTTCTGCTCACGATTAGTACAAGTTGCACGAGAAACAATTTAATTTAAATGCTAATTAAAATATGTGCATGTAACGCCTTATTGAATCCGAAAACATACTTGTGTGAGCAAAAACTGCATTATTCATCTGAATATTTTACATATACGAAGATCACTGTGGCTGGACTGGCAAGTCAGACTCAGACGCGAATCATGCCCTATTTTAAGAGACTATTCATATGAGTGTTAGACTGCAAGATGGTCCTTGAGAATCGATTG
Source organism: Cerastis leucographa (assembly GCA_963082945.1). Lineage (NCBI taxonomy): Eukaryota > Metazoa > Arthropoda > Insecta > Lepidoptera > Noctuidae > Cerastis > Cerastis leucographa. Next base: position 10,722,332 of record OY720361.1, read on the forward strand.
GATCGATTTACATTCCGATTGGATCTCAGCGTGTATCGATTGAATAAATTAGATGTCAGATATACGATCGATATATTGTCAATGTTGGTTCACGCCTTCTTCATGTAATTTTGTTTTCATTTGATTTGTATTTCATAGTCCTTCGGAGTAATTGAGAGGATGACTGCAGTCCTCACTACAGTGTAATGAACATCTCTGCTGTACCATGCAACCATTAGACTTCAGCTATACATTTGTGGAATAAGACGAGACCATTTAGGTCCTCTGAGAGCACTTCATAATTTATTACAGTCTGCCCGAGCGAGCGGAAGCCCGAAAGTCTGGTCTAAACGAAGCACCTGAGATATCATATAGATAAGTATCAGACACTTATACCACCCCTCCGTCTATGCATGATAAATTATTCTGATATTCGCATCTGGCGAGATTGAAAGCGGATGTGAGTAAAGATAATAAACGCTGAACAGTCGTTTTAAATGTTCGGTCCACGCCTCCTTCGTGTATTTTCATTTCGCGCTTGATTCTGTCATAGCGTTGATAGCCGGGCGGTGATTTAGGCAAGTTTCCAACACGGGTAAGTTAACAAAGACCAATTTCGCTAATTAAGTGCTCGACGTGTGTTGTGAGTGCGACGGAATCCCGACAGACGCTGTTTGGGATGCGACGTGAACCTAATCCACGAGACTTCAGTTTCTGACTTCAAGTGCACCGTTGCTTTTGTAATTACTTATTTAGGTTATAGTATCTGCCTACTACAGACACTCTATACTCACACTTATCATCCATATTCATACTTTTATTGGTTTTACATTAGCATATTACCAATCATTTCGTTTTTATAAATATTTTCTTTATATCCTTTGTTGTGACATGTTTACTTCAAATTTGTCAGATGTCATTTACTTTTATTTTTGATTCTTACCAGCCAAACTCTCTATGAAGGTTTCATTTAGATTATATATTACTAAAAATTATTATCATCAATTCGTTAGTTCAATTGTTGTATTTTATAATTAATTGCGAATATTTGCTGTGTAAAGATATTCTGAGTTATATTTATAAAAATATTATGCGCAAGGTTTTTGACCAATTGCTACTGGCTGCTTTGAATACTGGCAGGTTGCGTCTTACTAGAGCGCAGCAGTTTTGAATCTGAAAAAGAAAATTGGAAGAAAAGAAACGGAAGATCAGGGTATAAAAGGGATTTCTGACAGATGCCCTGGTTCTAGTCTGGAGTTAAGAGTCGGTTCAGTATGGACACGAGAAATCAGTATAGTCTAAAATCAAGAAAACAGCTAAGTCTAGTTTGGAGTCAAGATCTGTCATATCTTGAGTTTTGAGCACAGCCTGGTGGAGTCAAAGAGCGGCCTTCGTTTAGTGCTGCCGTGGCTGTTGCTAACTGTCTGCTGGAAGCTGCTTTGCGAACTGACGAGCCTGACACTGGGGCTCATTACCTGTCTGCTGGAAGCTGCTCTTCGAGCTGACGAGCCTGGCATTGGGCGGTACGTGTCTGCTGGTGGGTCCTACCAAATCGCCCTGCATCAAGTTCGTCGTGGTCAAGCTCATCTTAATCAAGCCAGCTTTCTACGACTGCAAGTTTGTCTTCAGTTACTATCACGCTCAGAGATTTGCGGAGATATTTAAAACGTTCTCGGTTAACCTGCCCTTCATTTTTGTACTAATTTATTGTATTTTTCATTTCATCATTTATTAAATTCATTTTCCCCTAATTACTTTTTTAATGTATAAATCTGTTTACTCCTTTCATCAAGGAATAAGCAAGTTTGTTACAAGGTACACTTGTCAATGGACTTTCACAGTATTATAAAAATAGTGATGTTGTTCTTTATATTATTATTCTCTCTTTGTTTTTTTTTAATGAGAAGATAATAAGCAGTAATACCTACATGGCCACGGCCAGACAGCAACCTGGTGGCCTTTGAAAAAATGCAGTTGGCGCATTTTTATGAATTTGCTTTCTCGTATATAAATTGGAGAACAAAATCCTTTATGAAAGTTAACAGGTAATTTTATGAATAATTTATGATTGAAACAAGTAGGTTAGGAACAGTTTTTACTTTTAAACATTGAATAAGAATCGGGTATTTTTTAATCCTAGGAGCTGTGATATTTGGTCACGCATTAAGATTACCGACGGGAGATAATACAGGCGTCTACGTACGAATGCAACAATGCAATAAAATGTAAACGTAAAAGTGCAATGTTGTGTATGGGGCGCGCGGGCGGCGCGTGCGCGGCCCTGGCGATGCCGCAAGGTCAATGGCACGCGCCTCTCCCGCTCGCACACCGGAATTCCATATTTAAATCTCGTCCGCAGAAAAATGGCGGTCGACTCCATTCCGCGGCCGCGCCGTGTGTACGGAGAATTAATAAAACATGCCTCCCACTTTTTCTTATCGTTTTTTCCGAGTATCGTTAACAACTTGGTAACAGTGCGGTTGCAGTTTGCTGTTATGTTGTGTCTGTTCGATACTTGCATCCCATATATGTAAGAAAAATAATCGTAATATTTTATAAACACACGCTTTTAAAATTTTCTGCTACCTACTTATTTACTCGGTAGGAGTTCATGGTTAATTAGTAACGGTATTTAAAAACCCAATAAACTTTAATTGTTGTTATGCCTAAATGCGTTGCACGACCGTATCGCGTCGGTGAGTAGCAAACACAAATGTAGCGTTTTTTCGTAGCAGCGGCGCTACGTGGACGAAATGTGTAGACACGCAGGCCAATGTAGCCACGTAGGTAAATGTAGGCTCATGGTGCTACGTACGTATGTATATGTTACGCGGTAGCGGACACAATTAACTGGCGACAGTAAAGTGCAAGTCACTGGCAATCGGAGACCGCTCGGATTTCAGCACAAAAGCGTAGGGCGTCGGGAGTCGGGACGGCATGTGAATTTGGGGACTAAGCGTAGCAACCACAGCCACTAATGCGAATAACAATAGTTGGGGTTTTAGTTAAAGAGCAGTGTACAGACAGTTCATTTGTGTGGGCAGTTTTATTTATAGCTTCAATAAATACATAAACATGTATAGATGAGGCACGCAGTTTACAATGCTTAAATGAGTAATCTGCGGTTATTTAGTGCCTATACCTACGTCTATACAAGATGGTTTTAGAATGAGAGAGTAAACAGGATGCACCTACAGCTTACTAAATTATCTCCGTTCTCGTAGAGGAAACCTACGCCACAGTCTTTTGTTATTCAGTCAGACGTACCGTTCATCCATTAAATTGATCAAAATCTATCTAGTGGAAGAGCGGCGCGGTGGAATAACTTTGCCATTCCTCTCAAAAGTTGGGGAGCAAAAACCCTTTCACCAACCGTAAACGAAGGACGTGTAGTTCTAGTGGAGAGCTACAAAAAGGAATAAACACGCAGTCACACTCAAATTGAACGCACGCAGTAATGCGGCGAAATTAATTAATGTCCCCTTTCGTGGCGCGCACTGAAATGTTTTAAAAGCGCCTGATCCTTGGAGGGACGGAGTACGAAGTGCAAGTCACCGGCGCGCCGGCTGGCGGCGGGCGCGGTGGATTTACAACGCAATAAATTTCAACACAGAAACAGAGGAGCGTTATCTACTCAGCTCAAATGAACTGTCTCGCCGACCAAGAAACATCAACATACAACACTGAATCGCTAAATGCAGAAATCACTATCGCCGACACAACTAAGTATTTAGCGATGTCGGTTCTGACTTACCGAGTACTCCACCACTTTCTTTCTACCCGACGAAACAAAGGGCAGTACATCGCACGAGATTTAGTGCGAGCGTAAAATTAACCACAGCGAATTTGTAGTCCGGATTTACTGAGTTATAAATCTGAGTGGTGTCATTGGACAAAGTGGGAACTAGAAGAGCTGACAGAAATATTTCTTGTACTTACTTTTAACAGGTTGTTAACTCATGTTAAGTAAACAGGTATAAAGAAAATTAGTTAGTGAGCGAGTGCCGGAACTGCATGCTTCATAAATTTATTGTTTAACACACTTACACCTGGCGCTGCGCTTTAACTTCGCTGATGCCTATAACAACATATAGACATGACATGCTTTAGTGAAAAAACGTTTGTTTATTTTTACTATCCACGGGCAACAATATTAACTTGTTTGCTATTATTTATATCAATACTAACATTATTTCAGCGGAAGTAAATCACGGAAGGAGAATTGACGACGGCAGTTAAACCAAACAGCAATACAATGTGTTAAGCTCTACAAAAGGTAATGTGAGCAATTCGCACGCAGCTTGGGAAAAGATTGCTTATTTAATAATTATGTAAATGGTGAAGCCGTTTATGACGGTTCTAGTACATCCAGTCGGATCGTTTCCGCGGGCCGGCCTCGCCCTGGGCCATTCAAGTGTGTCCGCTCAGGAATGGGTGCGCTAAGTGAAACGATACCGGAGATGAGACACGCAGAGCTTATTGCCTTCACATTTCATAAAAACTTTGAGAGCCATCCACCATCTGTTCGTGTATGTCAACCTCATTCTAAAATACAGACATGTTTCTGCAACTAACCATCAAATATAAGCTCCGAATGAAAGTTTAAACCAACTCTAATTCATTTGTGGAAAAAGCCCTGAATTAGGTGCTACGAAAAAACGCTGAACGTACTACAAAGTTCAGCGGTCAGCGATACGAAATGTGGTGTGTAATCCGGAGGTTACGTTAAAAATTAACACAACGAAAGTACAACAAATGTTGACATGAAAATTATCATTGAACACAATCTCCAAATCTGTGTAACCGGAGCGAATCGAGAGTAAATTTAATGAAGCGTAGTGACCGTAGGGCCCTCAAACCTTCATTTTGGGAGTTTGTGTAATGGTCTTATCGACACTTTGATGTTGTCCCAAGAATTAAGTTTTGTTACTAAATAAATACACCAAAACCTCTTGCGAGTTCCATCTTAAGTACTTAATGATTAAAGGTTTTTGTATGATCTATTATATAAAATATTTCAGTGGTGCGAAGCTTTCAGCTTAAAAGTTCATTATAATTCATCCCGAACCGTAATATTGTTCAATATACCAAGATCTATAAGTGAAAAAAACTCTTTGTTAGCGAAGACATTTTGGTGAGAGAGTATTTATTGTATTCGAAAATTAAAAGGAAGATAGGAATTCCCTCGGGTGGGGGAGGTGAGGCGCAATCAGAGCTTGCCGGTGGATGGCAACCTTAAATACCAGACTTAATTGAACAGCTTCCGGGTTGCGCTAGGCGAACCTACATAAATATACTGCGCGGAAATATTCGCCACAAAGGTATTCCTTTTACACTAAACACCTACATTCAACAAGAAAGCGATCTTTTCACATAAATAATTTCAGCCGCGCTCTCGGAATTCACAAGATTCGAACATTTTGTAAAGATTTTTTATTTTGCATCTCAAATGTATCTTTGATAAAAACACTGTCTGGAGTGCATATCGTATTTTAAACGAGACTTGCATTTTAAAGTAGAGACATAAAAGAATAAAGGAGTAACCGCCAACTAAATCGTACTTTCATGTTTTTGGCCCGATCCGACTTCGAGGCACGCACACGGAAGCTCAGACAATGCTGAGATTTTTCAGTACTACTACAGTACTAAAATTCTCACATCCTTGGTTTCTCCTAATGCGCATGAAGATATATAAAAACAAAGGAGCATATTGCGCTCTAATTTTAGAAAACAACTGTACATTTTCATTTCTATTCAAAATCCTTCAATGTTACTCGTGTAAATATTTTTACTGCTTTTAAAAGCGAAATACAATGTTTAACCCGTTTCAGCGCTATTTAGTAACGAAAATTTGAATGGAGATAAAGCTTGTCTTGCGTTGAAAGATGTTCGCGGAAGCTTAAAATAATATTTTGGAGAGTCTCATCGCCCCAGCTCGCAGGCAGGAAATGAGGCTCTCTGTCCCGCCGGGAAATTGTTCCTCCCAATCATAACGCTCAGTGGAAACTCCCTGCTCTCAAAGACTTTAAAAATAATGGAACAGATTTGTCTTTCAGTGTATTACAGGCGAACGTAAACGCAGGCTTTAGTGACGGCTTTACGTTTTGTAATTCACTGGCTCCTTTGTCGCCGGCATTGGAAATTAAAAAGAATGTTATTCCTGTATTTACTATCGTCAAAAGACTCGTATCAAAGTAAAATATAGCTGCGATGGAAATAAGTAGAAACAGCAGATGGGAATATTTATCTAGTTTTTCCTGTTGGACGAATCAAAGTGAATGTTTCCCAAAAGGGCTGGCTTAGGTTGATGTATCGGACGCATCCGATTGAATTAATCACGGAAAACGTCGCTGTGTGCAACTGATAAATATAAGGCTGCCAACACGTGTGTACGTAAACGTCCGTTGTTGTGAATTTCAGATTAAAACATTTAGCTATATTGTTCGGAGGGATTGCCATATTGTGTCACACATTATTTGGTTTAATTTTATTACTCAAATTGTATTCTATGTAATTATGTATAACGACTCTGAACTTTCTACGATAAAAATAAAATGTAGACGAAACGGGTGTACCTACATTGTGAATGTTTATTGTTACTAGCCTAAACAAAAACGCAATAAATGTCAACTTTATGTTATTATTTGTTTCGTTTCAACATAAATATCAGCACTGTGTTTTCCCTACTTTTACGCGCTACTTTGAGAACGACTTCACTGCTGCACTGCCATGAAACACGCGTGCTAACAGCTGGTTAAGTATTCAACAAAATTATAGCTTTCTTGACATATTATTAGGTAAAGATAATTGAATAGTGGACTTAAAGGTCCAAAGCCAAATGGCACTTGAGCGACGCTGGGAGTAAAGTATACAAAAGCTGTTTATAATAAAACTTTATTATATGCAGAGACGCTGTAAAGCAAAACGGCGCACAATGGGTAGACAATATTAATTCTGATTTCCTCTGAACACAATGCCTTACTTAAATTGTGTGAGAATATTGTGCGTTTAAATTAATATCCAATTTAGTATGAATCGATCAATTTGGTGTCGCAATGAGTGCTATTTATAGGGCCGTCAATGATTGTAGGGAAGTGATGAGCCGACACGGGCTGCCGGCGAGCGCACAAAGAACCAATTGAGTGTGCTCGTCCAATCGCAGGCGCAGCTGACGTGGCGTGTGCGACGCGGCTTGGGAGCCCTATCCTACCGACGAAATATACCAAACCATTGAGGCACACAATTTAGGTACCTAAGTACGTGCGTGTTTCCCATTATATATAGATAGGCATACATAGCACGCATTCATTGCTACATTAAGAATGATAAGAGTATATCGAGACTCACCGACTCCACAGTCAAACCATTACTACGTATTTGTGGCAGAAACTGATGTATGAATACTTTTCCTTGCATTAATTTAAGCAAAATGGGAAAATCCGAGAGGAAAAGAAGTCTATATTTACTTAGAACACCGATAACGGGTTTCAGATCTCGTGTCAATTATCAGGAAATTTAATGGCGGATTTCTACGGATTGGCCGCTTTGCGGGTATTGTTTTTCTTTTCTTTCTTGGTTTCGCACTAATAAGTAAATTCAAATATCATTCCATAGAATTGGCAGTTGCAGTCAAAAGAGCAACAATTCAAGAACAATAACAGCTAAATGGACTTCAATTTAGTGAATTTAATCTATAGAAAATTAATCATAGAATCTGACTTGTAAAATGGCATGAGATAAAAAGGGCAAGTGAGTGAGTTCACATGGCCAGATGGCCACCAATGAATGACTCGTTAACGAGTCGACTAGGCGTAGAGGTGCCCCGCGTCGGTTCTCTAACTAATGTTACTATCCTTTAACTAAGTGAATACACCTCTATAGGGAGAACGTGTCGTGGCTAGAGGAAATTTAAAATAGGAGCAGGAAAATGGTTTGGAATATGCCTACGTGTGGGTCTAATTTTAGCTATAGCTTTGGCAGGATTATGTGAAATTCTCGCCACAATTGTGGCTGGATTTGGTGTGTACGAGTACCTCTAATGAGTTAACACTATTAGCATTTTAGTTTTGTAAAGAACGTACCTATCACAATTTTAGTTTTGTTTTAAGAGGAAATAAATAGTGTTGCAAACAATCATGTTTCAGTAGTCCATGCAATGTCTAAGTATACTAAGGCAAACAAATTATTCTTCACCAGCTAAGCTCTGTACATTCCAACGATTTATAAAACAACGAAGTTACTAAAACATTCACAAACTCGCTTGAAAAATCTGCAACGAATACAAAGTTTCAATCGTAATGCTCAAAGTCCCAAGGTATTGATGTAACGAATCAAAACGAACAAATTTAAAGGGAACCAAAGCGGATTCAAAGTTAGAGTGGGGGCGGAAGTTTTATCCGTCATTACATTAACGTGGCATCAAACCTGGTTTGTCCAACAAACTAAGTCCCATCAGATAATAGCGCGTAGGAAGGATAGCGATTTCGTCAAACAACCGGGATGCGCCCAATTCTCGCCAATAAACCCCCCCCGAGATATATCGACCTTAACGGAGGGCCGTTAGTCATGCAATCGCCACCTCTATACACCGCGTCATAAAGAGGAAAATCGGTTATTATATTCGACGCTTATCGCATTTCATGATAGATAGCTTTTGAATTGACCAGCGTGTTCTGTGCGGCACATACCATACATTCCACGCGCTTACACTGAGTCGATTGACTGATGCCGGAACTATTAATATGGATGTACTCCGATGTACTATTTGAATTGAAATGATGGCTCTTAATGGATTCTTACATGATTTCAGGAGCCAATGCTTTCATTAGTACCTATTGGTTTTATGATTTAAGATATTGGTTTGTCAATTTATTCATTCTATCCGTTACCAGCATAAAATTTTCAGAATAAAAGAACGGAGACTTGCCAGAATCGCGCTCCGTTTTGCGAGGATACAACAAATCCTGTTATTCTCGGTTAAATGGGATTTGAACAACTCAGCAGTTTATCCGCGGCCTTGTTGCTCGGTGACTGTTGCCTTATTATGCGTTTTTTCATAAAATGGCATTTATGGTATATTACACAGTTATTTGTTCATCGTTATCTGCATAGTAGTTTGGCGGTCGTGAAGCTACGTAATGCAACAATGACGGCATCGCGGGCCACGTGACCCCAGGCCGGGCTGACGACGTCGCTCGCTATGATTCACCGAGGAGCCACCGAGCCGCCGAACGCTTCACATTCCAGCCCCGGCCGCATAGGTAATGGGAAATGCCATATCGCAATAAATTCACAAACACTATGCTAACACTCTAATGCATCTCCTCCAGCGGTTTTCACCTCATACCTTCATCGTCTATTGCACGTAATCACGTAATCTTACCAGTCTGCTCGCTAATAACTTGTAAAGCGAGTTTACTGGCACAGCAACTAATAAATATTAATTGAAGCAATGGTATTTATTGTGCGATTGATTAATAAAGTTTCTAGACGATAGAGATATGTACGGAATGGCGGTTGCCTACACAGTTTCAATTCAGGCATTCCGTTGTTTTAAATCAGCATGCGGCCGCGCGGCGTAGCTTTCGCGGACGCACGCTGCAACTGGAATGGAGTCGCTCACGTACCGTTTCGCGTTTAATACGTTTCTCGTGCTGATTCATACCGAACCATAAATAAACATTCGTTAAAGATGATGTATTACAGAATGGGTAATTAAAATCTATGTATTTGTGATGATTAAAATGCTTCGCCGTTATTAAAGTGTACGATTATTCATCGTTGTGGTAAAACGATATTTCTGTAATCAATGACGTGGATGCGGTCAGCGTGACGATGCGGACTTGTGCACTCACCATACCATATGCAATGTCTATTTATTATTTAACGGATTGATTACTTTGATTGTTATAGATACTGGTTCTACAATGCAAATATTGAAACAGTCTGTGTATATTTCCTGGCAAGCTAAGCTTTTGAAATGAAATTGGTACGCACCACAGGGTAAACAACAATAGGTAAGCAGAGTATAATATTACTGTTAGCTTTGCATCGTTACTGAGCGCTGAGTGACCCACTTCCACTGGATAATAAGCATCGAAACAATGAATTTTGTGAAGCGATTAAAAATAGAAAGCACATTAAAAGTTCGGAACAGAAACTGGAGTTTGGAGTCAAGTAATGAGTTGCTTTATGACGTCATAAATGTTAGGATATACGTCATACCCAGTGGCCTACTGCATTAGTGTGATGTATGTGTCAATGAAAAGGCACATATTTGGCAGTTTTAGAATACACAGTGTCAATAAAACAGACAATACCAGCGGTCATGACAAATTTTTTTGTTAGTTAATTTTCATTTTACTGTTTTTGGGAAACTTAGTTTTCCAATTATTTTTATTAAGAATCCAATCCATCTGTAATATTCGTTTAGAAAACAACTACAAGTGCCTTTCACTTTTCAGCTGTTCAGTCACAAAACAACTCATCTGATAACAATAAGCAATCGTACGAAGCCACGTTATAAGCCACAGATGTAAAATCATTAAACGGTGCTACTAACGCTGTTTTTAATTACATTATCATTACAAATGAGATTTGCAATTTCATAGTGGGAATAAAAAAATATCTAGTGACATTTTAATTTACATCGGATGGCGAAGTTTTTAATTAGTGGTGGGTGGAGGGGTGACGCGAGGGATGAAGGGGTGCAAAGCCGCACGCGACGCTTTTTTTATAACTTTTTCCGGTTCCCTATCTTTTATCCAGGTGTAGATTTTGCGATTACAACAAACATTTTTTTTGCGAATTAATAAAACCCTTTCCCGGAAATGCGGATAACGTATCAAAATTATCGTTTAATCTGTTTGTGATTAATTCTCATGAAATGCTCGTTGTTAATAATTACTTATTGAAAATCAGGTTTTATTAAACCATATTCCACATAACCCAGTACTCAGTACTTACACAGAGTATAAAAAAGTTTTAGCATTTAATTTTAACGTTACATTTGTATAATTGTTACCCAAAACTACAGAAAGAAAGAAATCACGACATCGATAATAGTACACAATACTCACAACACTTATTGTACAACACACACTAGACAAACAAACAGACAGGCAAGCTATCATAACATAATATTGATTGCAAGATCAGCTCTAAATACTCACCGGTGCGTTTATGATTGTAGATAGTATATCGACAGCATAATGCTTTTAATCTTGATCCATAACCCTGATATCGATGGATTGTTTTCACACAGGGTTATAGGAAACCATTACGTGTTTTCCCAAAACCACAGCTAAGATTTCTCTGCTCTCCATACTAAGTGCTTTTATGATGTTTGTTTGACTAAAGTACCGCATTCACGCGCCACCACAGTTCAGTCCTAATATGAAAGTATCACGTGTAGTGTTTTGCAAAGGCTATCACATAGCAGTCAATAAGGTCGGTGATCGGTTACTCGGCAAATATTTGCGCCATAAGATCGAGTGGAGAGCATGTTGTGGTCAACACAAATACGATATCCGCAGCGGCGTCGTCGAATCGTCGCCTAGACACACATGCAAACTAATGCAGATATTATCTACAACGTAGGTACTCCTATATTCTATAAAATAACAACATTTACATACAAACAAGCGTGAATCATTGAATTGCTTTCCGTTTATGACTAAATCGAAGTACCTACTGTACGATTCCACGTAGATGGTATTCTACGTAAGTGATTTGAAAGTCAACAAATGATTGTTAGAACAATTAATTTCAATAAATGGTAACAAAGGGTGGCCGAGTGTCGTGCATGTGACGTCAGCGGCTGAACGTGTGAATGACTAAATTCGTTCAAATCGTTCATGTTGTACACGACCGCTAAGCCCAATCGTGATTGGCTGTCTTGTCAGGATAATGCGGGCGGCTCCCGATAGAGGTTATGAACCCTCTGATTTAATTGAAGTTCCAACGTTCAGCCCCCGTCGGCTGTGACATCCTCAGACCACTGTATTGTCCCCATTTCACCGACAATGTGAATGTAATAATCATGGAAATCACTTGTGGACTGGTATTTCCTTCTCAACGATGTTCAATCAATTAGATTTCAATTGTGCTTCAATCAGTTGTTTGCTTTCTTTTATTTGTCACTTGTTATGTAGCATTATGGGACTTACTGTACTGTCCTGTTACTGTCATTTTACGAACGAGTAGTAAATCTGTACATACCTGAAAAGGGAAAAATACATGTTACATAAAGTCTGTAAAAAGGTTGCGTGCATTAAGTAGAACTGTATACAATTTTGACAGACTAAAAGTCTGTCGTCGGAAGAAACGTTAAATACTTTGAAAATGCTTCGAGCGAGGATTGAGGCCGAAGGGATGGAAACTTCGTAGAAATTCGATGGTTGCTTAAAACTTAAGACACTCGGTCGTGTCAAACGAAATATTTCTCTCAGACAAAATTTTTAAGTAACTTTTTTGGCACTCATATTGTTATGACAAGAAGGAAGTGGCTACGTATTTCCGGAAATGGTATTAATTTCCCCATAAAATGCTTTCAGCCACGACATAATAATCGTAAGCACAAATTCTTAAGTTTCTACTCAATGTATGTTTTTTCGGAAACACTTTTCGGTAAAAACGGAACAAAACCGTTGCCGATTTCTTTAATCCATAGATTTAAATGATTGATGAATAAGCCTCCATAGGTAGTAAATGAACTATAGGCATTCTTATCTCTTAGCTTTGATTAGGTCATCAAAATTTATAGCAGTGCAGTCAGTGCACTCTTCGATGACTTATTCAACATACTGCTTGTTTGCTTTTTTATAAAGAGTTTTATAAGTGACAGCCATACACCGTGTAAATCACCTCATCACGAAGCCGTCAACCAAGCATTCTGTACATGAAACTAAGTAACTTTACGCAAAAATTATTGCTGGGAAACGACTTTTTTTTGGGGGGTGTAAAATCATGTTTTGTGGTAGAACTCAATGTAACGCACTCAAAACATTGTGCTGATAGACGGATTGAATAGTACGGGGGTGGTGGAGGTGTTTAAAGTAAAAATCTTACATTAAAAACTTGTATTTAAAAAAATACTTGTCAAAAAGTGGGAACTTTGACCCCTAATATCTCCGTAACTAGAAGGTTCCCAGGTATGGTGTAGAACAAAACAATGATCGCTGGGAGAACCAGTGCCTTTCGGTTTCGTTAAGAGGTATTTTACACCCTTTTTTATCACTAACTAGGCTATATTGCTTTTTGTAAGTCACTTCTAGCTATCTAAACATTGTTTGGAAGATGTTCCTAAACATCACGTTATTCCTCTCGAAATACGAAACTGTGAATACCGGACAAGAGTACTTTCATGATGACGTATTGCGTACTTTTTCATGCATTGTTTCCATAAGCTCACAGCGAGAATTAATGGCAAAGAAAGTTATGGTGGGTCCACGTTAGTGTAAGAGCTTCTAAATAACTTGTCGTCGGCCTCGAGGCACCTGCAAGCGACGCCTAATGGGCCCAATTATCGACGTCTTCGCCGCACGCCGAGAGCGCTATTACCCCTCCCAGGGCGAAGCCCCCTCGCTTCGCGCTGAAAAGATTCCAAGAGTCTTAAGGCACAGTAGCTGCACAATATTAGGAACGAAATCATAGAGCCTCGAGAAAAAGTGTTCGGTATTGGAAAGAAAGATTATTAATTATAGTTATCCAGAGAAACTTGGAAAATAGTGAAAATATAATATCTTGAAATCCCTACGTGCGTGGTCCAATAAAACTGTAACTTAAAAATATTTTCAGACAAATCGCGAAAGTTTTTCAAGCGAACTTTTAAAATTACTTGGGGCAACACCTATTGAATTGATTTACGATGTGCACTAAAACAGCACTGTTATTTGATGTATGTGGCTCACTCGGAAAGTCGGAATGCATGGGGCCGATTTGTTATAAAGTCGTCAAAGGTACGCGGAAGCGGTATATCATGACGTAGAGCGTTTACTGAAATCCATTTAATAAAATAGTAAAACCTACTTACTAAAAGACATGCAAGCTCGTATATGAACTAAAATCACTATTACAAGGTTTTGACAATTGAGTCCCCCTTGCACAAGCCCAGTGTCATTGCTGTTTTCAGTGGAGACTATATTAATACATCCTGGCTTACAGGATCCGCAGCAATATGAGCGGGGCGGATATACTCGAAAAAAAAACCGAATCATTTGCTTCAATTGTAGGTATGCGTTTAAGGCCAGTACAGTCAATGGAGTACAGGAATAGCGTTCAAGATGTGATCTCACATCAATCGTAAAACGTTCACGGCCGCGATTGTATGCTGCCTTATCATCGTCGTTGAGTTAGGTAACGCGCATTGTCGCACATGACAGACTGCGACCGTTATCAGCGTGGTGACATCCAGGCGCGTCGTGACGAGGGCTCACTACACGCCAGATAACACCATTTCTATTATTTCTAAAATTACTTTTATAATATCGGTCGAAGGTCTTGTTCAATTAGAATTTAAATTGGTGATTACGAAAATTAACATCGGGTCACTTGATATTGTAATCTTACAGAAAGTACTATCTGAACTATGACTTTGAAATTTTTTGTTTCTCATTGTTATAGCGCTTAAAATTAGCGGTGTACAGTGAATTCGAATACAATTCCCGACGTTTTGTTCTGTGGGGCCCTGCGCACGGCTTCGCGTTCGAGTATATAGATCGATTATAACTTACAAGACGGCTTCATACAGTTGATCGTATGAAAAATGAAAGTTGATGCTCAGATAATAATCAGACGCATCCCACACGTACTCTGGCGAATCGATAATTGCAGCGCATATGGCACGATTTCATACAACTGTTCGTCATGTGTTGTTGAATGAAAAAAGAAATACAGAACACTTCAAAATGTACGAGTATCATGTTTACGAATAACGCGTTGATCTAAACGTTCAACTTCTGCGCTCCGTATAATTTGTATCGCGAAAATTTTAAACACGATTTACTTCACCGGAATGATTTATTATCCGACTAAGCGGAGGTAAAAGGAAGGGAATAAACATTGTTTCTCTAAAGTTTCCTTCTTATAGCTTCACATTTATTTTTTCGCCGCAATTCCCTGTGAAACTACAGAATACTTTTCAGAAAACTAGATACAAATTCCAATTCAATGTCGAGAGACATAAATCATTTCTTGTAGCTCTCCGTTCCGTTTCTATAATAATGTGGCTATTATTAGATATATCTCGGTTATGAAAACCAACTAGTCCGAGCTACGTAGCTCATTTTTTTATTGTTATTTTATGTGCTACGCGTTAATTGGTTTCTATGAGTGCTATCCTAAACGTTTATAATTTATTGTAAAGTTTACAATCCGTTGTAATTGTTTTTATACGTGCAATGTCGGAGTAATAAACTTACAAAATAAACAATTAAACCTTCTTCTCTCATTACATATTAGAACAGCTTGAAGAACCGTCCCCTCCTCAAACGAAATGGCTCGTCTTAGAATTACGTGCAATCTGGTGTAATGTACACGGATTTAGTGTACCACATTCAGTTTCTATTAAGTTGCTCCAGATCTGAATGTTATAGTAGGTAACGCGGGATTATATTGTAACATTAAAGTAGGTGCTGTGTGTAGCTATACGCTATACTCGAGTGGCCGTAAATCGTGGAAATGCGCGTAAGTTATACCAGCGTTACAACAGAAAGATATTCCCACAATTTATTCCCTACATAATGGAATATGTGGATTTTATTGTAAAAGCCAACCAAGAAAATGGCTTAAACAGTCCCTTTAAACATACAATGTTGATGCAGTATAATTTATCTCAAATCAAAACAGGTATTTCGACAAGTTACCATCCTGGGGGATGCCAAAAATGGTCGGCTAAAGATTTTACGGTTGCTTGCATGCTGCATGCATAATTTCCGAGAGGAGATTTCTCCAAGAATTAAAAAAGTTTGTGTTGTATTCGGAAAGCCAGAATATTTAACTTGAATGAGTTAAGCAATACGATAAGTTTTGATCAAAGGTTCCGTTGAATATTTTTTTATTAACTTATTTGCGTCATAGGTATATAAACTATGGAACAAGGCGACTTGGTAACTAATATAAAAGTGGTTATCTACGCACCTCGCAAAGCACTTCTTATTTTATCGTGAATTGCAACAAATATTTGCGATAACGAATAATAAAAGTTGTGTGTTCTATGTCTGACGTCACACATTGTTCGATTGTGCCTTTGAGTACTCATTGCATTATGATATTGGAAATTGAATTCATCTAATTAGAACAATCGAGACTTAATTGATTTCAAGAACATTCAACAAGGTCCTCTCAGGGGAGTCAAATAAAATTTCTTCTCGTTCCTCCACAGCAAACAATATTACCTATTATATTAATTGAAAAATCGTACCTACTCGTTAACGAAACAATGTAAAATAATCAACATTATAAAACAAGCAAAACTGTGGTATCGCAATTTGGCATAATAATAGCATGATTATCGGCGCAGGTACGAGTATGTAGAATCCTTTATCGCTAAATAACCTTGCTCTACACGTGATGCAGGCCACGGTTGAGACATGGCCTCGTTGTTTCAACAGAGGAGTACGGACACTAATTGCCAACGACAGGAAGCCTTATATAAACCCTAGCCGAACGAAAAAACATGATGGTTGCGATATTGCGTCACTCTAGCTGTTGGCGAATAAAATAAGACGTCTATACAAGAAACGCGACGGAGCTGCGATCAATCTGAGGATCTAATAGCGGCGTCTGACCTAGCCGGCGCCACCCGGCCGACGCACCCCTACACTCAGTCTACGTAGGTGGAACGACTCAGCGTTTATTCAGGACTGTGTCTTGTTCAACCATCGCCTATATTGTACCCGACGACATGACATGACACATATTATTATGGTAATCATCTTCCCAGTTTGGAATAAATATTAGGTTATACAGCAAGTACATAGACGCCGATTGAGCTCATACAATTTGACCGAAACCTTTCTAATCTTATTCTGTTAATATCCTTTGCTCGTGTGGAAGACGATTGTTCTGTGTGAATGATTCATGACCGCGATACGCAAGACTGTAAAAAGAAAAGAAATGTTATTTCATGACGTAAGCACAAACACTTAAAGAGTTTGCTCCAGCATGACATACTTAATCATCGACAGTAAGGTGGTTAAAACACAATTCAATTAATTACATTACGCTGAATTATAGTCGATCACTGATTCAAAAATTCTCTACAACGAGACTGACGTTTTACAACCCAATTTTCAGTATTAGAACAACGTTTTATTTTGTGGAAAACCTGTGATTTTCCGAATGACGACACAACGAACAGTGAAACTTGAACATAAATAACGGTAACATTTCCAGTTACAGAAATTGCAGGCTGCACCTAGCACCTACCCATTTCCACAAGATGTAATTGGTGTCAAGTACGTATCGTACTTTTACGAGTGTAGTCGTAAATGTGGAAGAGCGTACGACTGAACGAACGGTACGTCTGCGAGACGTGGGCAACGTGTGTCACGGTGCATCCTGATGTGTGCGCGGTGAGAGGCTGTGCGTGCGCCGAAACTGTGACAGCGGTGCCGCGGTGTTGCGGTAGGTCAGGCGCTCGGCGGACTGCATTCCGTGCAGCCGGCGAGCCCGTAGCACAGCGCAGCGCCGCTCCCACTAAATATAGCCTGTGCGAAGTGAACGAACGCGACGCGACGCGCGACGCTACGTCGCCGACACGCCGCTTAGACGCTGCCAATGAAATTGCTAAACTATGAAAATTGCTGTGAACTACGCGGGATGTGATCAACACTGACTCACATCAAGACTACGAGAAAAACGCTAATCGAACACTTTTTACAACAAATTGTAGATGCTACATCAACTTCGTAGCCGTAGCAAACTCGTAGACAGGACAATTTTCCCATGCCCTCTATCTAGTTTGTTTTAAGCTTATTATTTTAAAAATCGATATTTCTATCACTTTTGAGAAACTAACGGAATATATCAACTTCCTAATTTTATATTGGAGAACAACACGTAAGTGCTACGCCTGCGTAGCACGTAGCACGTGTGTAGCACTTTTTGTTGGTCTTATAACGAAACCAGTTCAGGTTCAGTTATTTTCAAGTAATCCTCAATTATTTCAACAAATAATGACTTCAACTTTGCAAGTAAATGAGGATTCGATAAAGAGTAATTTAAATGTTAATTCGTCGAATTTCCACAAGTAGGTACATTCTTGAGATAATTCGTAGCCGCTTGTAAAATTGATCATAAGACTGAGTGCAAAACACTGTCGCAATGCGGCGTGCATGACTTTATAGAAAAAAAAAACAAATGTTTGCACAAGATGAGGCCAGACGAGCAAAAATGTCCGGCGACGTGTCTGCAGACAGTAAAGAACGGCCATTTATTTGCTTATCGGCCACATAATGCGCTAACCGTACATGATAACGGAACAATGAGTGTAAACCAGCCGCAGATACCTACATTAGTGTACACTCAGATATGCTTATCTCCCTGTGTCAATACTCTTTTGTACTGGCGATACGGGAGTCTATATACCCTTAATGCGCTCAGCATTCTTCGATGTTGAATAACCTGATGACAATGGAGTGACCCATTAGCCGACGATTTGGTCGTACGTTTTAAACAGTTATCAGTTGAAAATAAATGAGAATAGTCCCGTGTGCCTCTTATCATCTGAGCTAAGACGTGTTTGGTATGTAAACGGCATAATTGTCACAAAATATTTGGTATTTTGCTACGGAAATGTTGTAGCGTCTTCGGAATACATAAATAGGTATTTACCCTATTCAAATAAGTTTCTCTATGTAAGTTCGGGAATGAAAGTAAGGGTTCAAACTGAGTTATCGACAACTATAAATAACATTAAGGGTGCTTTCAGTTTGGTAATTGTAACTGTTTCGACGTCGGTACGTCAACAATACGTATATTGCGATAACAAGCTAGAATAGTGTTTATTAAAATTAACATTGACCTCACACATTGACCTGTGGCATTCCATCGCATTCTTTTGACCGGTCTTTATGTAACAGTAATTATATAAGACCATAGGTCATGAGACGAATGTACTTAAATGGATAATGAAGTAGAGATGTTTAAGATTTATTTTATTGAATGAAACCTAAAAATAAACTAAAAAGTACGATAAATGGTTATAAATGCCAATGTCATTATTGATATCAGACTACGGAAAAATGTCAGTATCCTAAATGTCACGGAAAACTTCAGGCAGGGGTGTTAAACATTTGGTCTTATCTGAAACATTTTTATTCCCTGTACTGATAAAAAAGATATGGTAAATGCATTCGAGTTATGAACGTTACTTTAACACTAGAATGTAGTTAACGTCATTACCTAACTAATCGTAATCGACGTCGAGTTTTCTAGTAAAATGGATAGTAAAGTACCTACAGCATTACGTACATACTGACTGGATAAGGTATAGTACTTACAAACACTGTTACCAAAACAACTCGTTAATTTAGAACATGCGATTAAAATTTATCACCTCGTCTGTCTAAACATACTTAGTTCTGTCGTTATAAGAAAAGGGCACTTACTTCGTTCTGGGATTCATACAACAAAACAGTTTTATAAATGTATTAGGTTTAATAATCAAATGGAATTTATGATAAGTGTCAAAAATGAATGTGAATTGGCTATTTGACTGAAAATTATTATTGGTAACGTTACAATGAAAATAAAAAGATTAGACGAGATTACAAGAATTTTTATTTAGTTGATTTTTAAATAAACTCGTAAAGTCATCATCTGCCAATCTGTAAGACTGGATGTCAGACTTTTTAGCTTCTGACTACTCGTAACGACTTTCAAAGATCTACAAATGACAGCCGGGACCAACGGCTTAACGTGCTTTCCAAGGCACGGAGGAAACTCGGTATGTAATTATGGTCACCCATCCACGGACCAACCTCGGCAAGCACGGCTTAACCTTAAAGATCGACCCGGGCGGCTGTTATTATTTAGCCACGAGCTCCTCGTAAATAAACTCGTAAAGTAATAGGAAAATATATTATATTTGTATTTTATATATTATTATATAACATATTTTTCTTCTTTTTATATAGATTATAATTTTATTAGAACTTTCTTTACGTTGCCACACAGTGAGTGGTAACTACCGGAATCCGCGTATCAGCACGACCTTCGCAAGAGCAGATTGATAAGAGATAACAAGTTTTGTTGCTGTACGTGTGAACTACCTGTAGGTACTGTGCATACATTAAATAATTCTGTTTTACTTTTCATTGTTTAGTTGTATTATACAATCGATAATAGCCTCATTGTTAGAAAGATTTTTTATGGTTCTTCGGTTAAGTTTTTCTAATACGTAATCATACGTGAGGAGGCATGCCGCAAATCTAATTAGTTAGTGAAGTCCCATGTTAGGTCCTCGTATAACGTAGATAAGTCTGCGATCAATAAATATTTCCAGTAGCGAAATATTGGTATTCGGGGGCATGTTGCGGTGGGCAATGGTAGTGGGGGCCAGACAGACGGCGGCGGGCGTGGGGCGGCCGCCGCTGGACATGCGCTTTGCGCAAGAGTGCAACGCGACGAAGTCAGCTGGCCTGCCGGCGCGCACCGCATGCAACCCGCACTCACCGCGCCGTTTCACTAATGCACCATGATTACATTACACTTCTTTAAATCCTCCATACTCAGATTTTTCCAATACGAAACCAATTTCACCTCAATACAGAAGACAAACGTGTCAACTTGAAACATAAAACGATTTTCCACGGACGGCTGAAACACCTCGACTCGTTTCCCATTTTCGCAGTAAACCGACACTGTTTATCAACACGCGCGCTGCACCAGCTCGCAGCGTGACGACACTTGACATAAGTCGTTGTTCCTCAGCGAAATCATCGACGTTTGGCAGCTGTCGGCGCTGATGTCCGAGATGCGTACTTGCGATCTATCGGGAGCGGTTTCGCGAGCGACTCGAAATAGACACAAAGTGATGTCGAGCGCGTGCATGCAGTGATCGATCGCACTCACCGTGCGCTCGCAGGCAGGCAGTCGTACCGGTCAGCTGAGCCGTCGGCTGCGCGTGCTGCTCGACTGATGTCCACTGCTCAGCGGCTGCTCACTGCTACTGCACTCGGACTTAAGATCCGAAGAAGCGCACTGGCTGCGGCTACACTGCACGCGGTTCAAACGAGCTCCGATCTCGGAATACGGAGAGGGCACAGTGGCACACACACGCGGATCGCGACTGAATACGTCAAGCAAAGGCAACGTGCATCGCGGCTCTCGCGTGCTGGCGGCGAGAGTGTCGGCGAGCGACTGAGACCCGAGAGGGGGGCTACCGCCGGCACCCGCGCCGCCCCTCGCCGCCCACTTCCTCCGATGAATGACAATAATGGAAGACGTTCAACTCGCTCGCAAACCGAATAATATGAATCATTGCATTAGGGTGCAGCCCCGCCCGAATCCAGCCCGCGAAACTCCGGTCCGCGCCTCACACCATCTATATTCACGGAGGGCTACCAATCTGCAATGTGTCCAAATTACCTGTTAGCCGCGCCGCACGTCGCATCTCTTACCTCAGAGATTCCTGTAAGACCCACCAACAGGCGTCCGTATGGTCACGTGGAGTCCGTTATGTAGTAATTAGATCCAGCAGTGCGTTGGGCCACAATGGGAGGAGCTTACAATTTGCAGGTTCTCATGGAGCCAGCGTGCGGCGGTGCATCGCTCGCTTGCGTCGCCACTAATCTTATCAGAGCTAATCTAATCCGGCGCGACGCCCTCTCTTGTGTTTTCTTCCAATTGTGTCCACTCGAGGTAAATTAGAGGTTTTCTCCCGGGAGTTCGCGGTAAACTCCGACAAAGTTCATTGCGCTTTAGAAAAATCTCATTAAATTGAATTGTATTTGTAGTAGCGATTAAAGCGATTGCATAAAACAATCGAGGTTGCCGTCTGCTTCAAAATAACAACTTAACCAATAAATAAGGTCTATTAGATTGTTAACCTGCCATAGTTTAGTCTGAAGTAGGTACATGGACATTATTACGACTAAGTAAAATGTACATTCTCCAGATATGGCTCACAAAAACAATTTTTAGGGTTCCGTACCTCAAAAGGAAAAAACGGAACCCTTTTAGGATCACTTTGTTGTCCGTCTGTCTGTCTATCAAGACCGTTTTTCTCAGGAACACGTCGAGGTATAAAGCTGAAATTTACATCAAATACTCAAGTCTACTGCCCCTTAGAACTGTAAAAAAATGAAACTTCTAAGCCAACGCAATCAAAAGATACAGCCGTTTATGCCGCAAATTTCCGCAAATTTTCGACACTCGCAAAAGAATCAAAACCTACAGGGTACTTCCCGTGAAGTCAGAATCTTAAAATTTGGTACGAAGTAACGTCTTACAGCACGGATAAAGGAAAAATTGCGAAAACCGTAAATTTTTTGTTCCATCATATATTAAAAATATTTTTAATAATTTAAAACTTTCTACACCTTTTCTCATGAACGCGTAAAGGTATTACACTGAAATTTATATCAAATACTCAAATCTATAATACCTTTAAGCTGTAACAAAATCAAACTTCTATGTCAACGCAATCAAAATAAACAGCAATTTAAGCCGCATATTTTCAAACTCGCAACTACTCACAAGAGAATCAAAACCTAAAGGGTACTTCTAGTCAACCTAGAATCTTGAAATTTGGCATGAAGCAACGTCTTATAGTACAGATAAAGGAAAAATTGCGAAAACTGTAAATTTTTAGTTACATCATATAATAAAAATATTTTTAATATTTTTAAATTTACTACCTCTTTCCTCATGAACGCATAAAGGTATTAAATTGAAATTCATATCAAATACTCAGGTCTATAATACCTTTAAGCTGTAACAAAATCAAACTTGTATGTCAACGCAATCAAAAGAAACAGCAAATTAAGCCGCATATTTTCAAACTTGCAACTACTCGCAAGGAATCAAAACCTAAAGGTTACTTCCAGTCGACCTAGAAATTGGACATGAAGCAATGTTTTACAGCACATATAAAGGAAAAGTTCCGAAAACCTTAAATTTTTGTTATCACATACTTTCATTTATTCTCTTCAGTAATTTTGGTTTGTACGGAACCCTCGGTGCGCGAGTCCGACTCGCACTTGCCCGGTTTTTGATATCATACGCGTTTTTATCTGGAACATCATTGAGGAAAACAAAATATACGGGGATAATAGTAGTAAGGAAATAAGATTATTTCCATCAAATCCCATCTGTGTTTTGTTTATGCGGTTTTCCTTTTTGGAATAAACCGAGCCCAAACCGATACTTACACGAAGTATGTTGGAAATCATATATAGCAATAATGTTAGTTTAATGACAGCAAAAGTGAATAAGTGGCCAGCCGAGCCTAAGAGTATCATAATAACCAGTTTTCTTGAGTCAGTTCTTAAAACTTGCGAAGAGAGACATGCAACAGATGAGATGTCTTTTGTTTTCTATTTCATTTACAGAGACGAGATTGTACTTAAAATTTTCGCTTTCGGATTCAAGGACTGAGCTTGCTTCCCTGTGATACTCCATGAATTCTTAACGTTTAGTAAATCCTACTAAATCAGACCGCGACTAAAATCAGGCATTAAGGCCTGAGTCCCCCGGCTTGGTGTCGCGATATAGCGAACTTTTATTTTTGTTTTGTCGGATCCTTAAAGTTCATCTCGTCTAGACCGGTTCACCCACGCCCACACCGCACAGATTTCTGCATCTTGCAACCGACCCGCCATACAAGTTACTTTATTTCCCTTTTTATTCTTTTGCAATACACGAAGATATTGCCTCTCCATCGCGTTAATAGTTAAGCGATTCATCGCATAAAACCGTGAAACCAACTTGTATCCCTCGTGTTCGTGATCCACGCTACTCTCCGCAGTTTATTTTAACCCTTGATCTATATCGCAGTTTAAAAATAATTCAAGTAAAATTTCTAACTAACTATTCACTCAGCCAAATAGATAATGTACACATTAATGTACAGCACGTTATCGTAAAAACAATATTTGTACAATATTTCCTAAAAATGTATATTTATCACAAGGATAGCTCGTTGCAGTTATTTATGTCTAGTTATAACATTATCAGTAACAAAATGACATCATTACGGACCATCGCCGTTTCCTCTGCTGCGATGTTATCATAATAAAGGCATAATTTCTAAAAGTTTGTAACTGTGTACGAGCCTTGAATGGTTCTGTAAGCGGTATGCAAATGTATCTACCTGTACTCTTATAGCTAGTCTGACTAAAGGTACTAATATGGTAAGGTAACAATCACAATTTTGATGCTTATAATGTTATTACGCCTGTAATATCGTCGACACACGCGAGAATGCTTTTCATAAAATTCGTGAAAAACTGAACAAGGTTTTTAACAACATACTGAATGATTCCAATTAGCCGTAATTTGTTGAATGGGAGACACTGAGGCCGCATTACCAGCTATAAAACAATAATGAAATTGACAACAAAACTGAATCCTTTGAATTCCGAATGCTTGTTCAAAATGCAAAAGATTTTGTTATCACAAATCATAAAGTGCGTACAAAAGATGATAAATCTAATAAAGTTATGACACTTAACAATGAGGGCCGCTTCAAACTGATAACTCTAATAGAATTGTCCTTCTAGGCTTCATAAAATCACACGGTCGCATTTACAATTCTAGTATTCCAGACTCATATGAATTGAAGGTCTGTAGTAAGCATTAACTGCTGGGAGGGACGACACTTGAGGTTCCCCAGCCATATAGCAGATAGACTAGGGATGTCCCAAACTGATCCTTCAGAATAAATTTCGTTAGAGATACATGCGCCAACAAATTCTTGCTATTCTTGTAAATTTGAATTTACGACGTCAAGGAGGGGACTGAATTTGTTCGGCATAATTTCTGTCTGCCTTTCGTTTAAACAAATCATATTTTTTGACTCCAAGTGTCTCAACTGAATTTGCTTAATGTACTTAAAATGTTAAAGGCTTCTATAAACTCAGATTTCTTGTTATTCCTCATTTTATAAATTGCACTAAAATTAACGACGACATACAAAGTAAGGGCATCGACTAGCACTAAAAACTACAAATTGAGTTATGCAAATATAGGCTGCGTATCAGACAAATTAAATACTAAAACCAACAACAAATATGGGCATGCGTACGGCTCAGCCATGACCGGGCAATTTATGCTTCATTAAGATGATTGTTAATTAAATTAAGTAGTTAAGCCGAGCTGTATTGGGGCAATTTATTTTTTGCAGGCACAATAGCGGTCCGTAGCAAATCCCCAATGGCTGGCGGAGTAAACGCTTATAGAGTCACAGATCGTTGTAAGGACGCTGACTGCGACAGTATGCAGGTAAAGCAAGGGCAACAAAGTAAGTAATTTTAATCCGTAGAAGAATGACGGCTGCTTTGTAACCCTAGAACGAATGCAGGGTTAAATAATGCGATCATATACAAGTTTAATGTTCAATATGAGATTTTATTCACGTTTGATATTCGCTTCGGTTTTATAGATCAGGTTGAAGTGTTAGTGATTGGATTGTCCTTTAATAACGAAACGTTTCTGGAATTTGCACCACCAACGTTTTATTAGAGCTTTTAATTATATTATGCCCACTACTTTTAGCTACCAATCCTGCCTTGAGATACTCATTACTCACTTTAAAATATTCCATATAATGTAATCATTATATAGAATGCTAGCACTTGCTCGCAGCTTCGCTCCCGTTATATACCGAAAATAACCCACGGGAATGTTTTAAATGTAGCCTATATGACACTTGGCGATATTTAGCTTTCCGGGATCTTACAAACAAATTTTACCTCTTCATAATATTAGTATAGATTGGACGATGATGATGATGTATGTATGAAATTCAATAAAAAACCAAAACCATATACCCCATGCTAAATTCTCATTTACAAACGAATTCGTAATTATTAGAACACAATATTTGATATTCCTTTTACGCTCGCGTTCTATCCGGCCGTGCGAGTTAATCCTGAAATCCTCTGAACTGAATTTCACTGGTTTCATCATACCTGAACGTAAGCCTATTCTTTGAGGAAGGTTTTGGTCTTTCGACCAGTAAGACCTGAAATAATATGTAGAAAATGTTCTAGTCATTGCGAAAAGAAAATTTTATTTTAAAAAATGTAACCAGAAAAAATGTTTCTGATTTTTCTTTTAATATTCTTTGTTTTTTCTATTAAAAGTTCATGGTACGTTGCATTGTGTTTGCTCATTTATCTTGCCCCAAAGCCCGGGTCGCATGCCACCGTTGACATTACGTTCATTTCTCAAATATTATTACTAACTCGTACAACTTTATCCAATAATAAATCTACTTAGCGAAACCTGAAGTCTTGAACGTTCTATTTTTATTTCATGCCAAGGTAAGCTTGCATGACTAATTCGTTGTAGCAGGTATAAAGTCACCCTGAGGAGGCATTTCGTTTTGGGTAAACAAAATTCTAATTTAGCGTCCATCAAAATGTGTCCAAATAATTGGTTACCTACTTTTATTTTCTTAAGGTAGAGCATGCAATGGAAGTTTAGACATTAAACTTAAGTTTTAACACATTTAAAGAAAACTTAAATTTCATAAGAAGAAAATAATCTAGTGAATTTCCTGTGAGAGACATAACAAAACCACGAAATTGGATTTCGCGATATAATCTAGAGCTGGTAGTGACAGGGCGAGCCGACGGCAAGCCGAGACCCCCGACCCGGCTTTTTGTCGCGGTACTACATCTACTCCAATCTTACATATTTACCTACATTTCACACAATTCTTTTCCTGGTACCGAATTAGAGGAGCTTGCGACGAGAATTCGCGGGACAATATTTCATTTTTGGGTCTCCCTATTTCATTAGTATCCCGTCTCTCGGAAATGATGATTGCTAATGATATTATGTTTTATCAAAGTTCAGATTTAGAGGCTCTGGTTCAGTATTAAGAGATTAATGTGGAGTGAAATGTTAATTAAGAAGTTGTCGGAACAATACCTATCTTTATGTGGGCAGAAAAGATCTTTATGTGACACAGAACGCAAGGACGTGAAACGTATTCTTGTAAGCTTATATCATATTGCGATCACTAATCCTTTTGCTAGTGTGGTGTTTACGGTTATAAGTTCTGACAATATTTTCCTCAAGACCGTTCGTAAAGGTCCAAAAGAAGCCCATCTGTTCTGAAATAAATAAATTTGTAAGATTCAGTTCTACAAAAAGCTTGTAATTTGTTCACGTCCATCCAGGCGTAAAAGTAACGATTAGTTGTAAAAATATCCGTTCCTCAGTGAAACGTGGATCGAGTACCATTTTTCCCGTTTTTATTTAAGTGGTATTGAATAGACTTTTTACAACTGAAAATTTCGTGCCGTATTGAATGTTTTTATATTGAATATTGTCCGTGTAAACGTTACAATAATAAAGGTGAATTTAAAGCCGCTATCAAAAAATACTCGCGGCTATTTTTCACTACATTTGACTCCTATTTGTTCGGATTTTGGCGAGCGCAACTGAATCACTGTGATTGCATTGTTTCTTTCACCGAAATCGAATTTTGTGGACAGTTTTTATACAAATACGGGATACTGTATTGTCAGGCTAAATGACTTTAATCGTTTGATACACCACTACTTTACTAGGAAGTTTTTTTTTTAATTTTATCGGGATGGAGTCGAAATCTACTTTGATTTAGGCTAAAGTCTAAGTTTTACTTTGCCATCCGTCAAACATCACCTCCAAACTACTTGGGTTACCCCATTATAACTTCTTTAGGACTTTTACCCTCATTCTAATTTTAGCCAACATCATATTTGTATGGCGCACTCACTCATGTCATTACGATGATATCTTTTATAGTTGGCCATGCCATTATTAAAAGTTAAAAGTTCGAATGGCAGAAAATATGGTGGAAAGACACCCACATGTGAGAAGTATATTATTGAGTTGTAAAAGAGATATTTATGTAACTTAATGAATACCTCTGTTGCCTCAGACAGAGAGTCAAACTTTAACCGTAATAAGTGTTTTTAACACTGTTTTTTAAAACAGTTTTAACAGAAAACACTTTAAAGTGTAACAGATACAATACTGTTACCGAATCAAACTGTAACCTTTTATATGTGTTAATATGTGTAACTGAAATACTCAATTATATTTTAGTACGCTGCGTTTACCTGTTACACTTATTAACACTTTTATATCTGTTACACATTTAAAAGTGTTACATATTTGATTCTGTTACCGATTCAACATGTAACACTTATAATTCTGTAACCTTTATAAAGCTGTTTTTGAGTCCCTGGCCTCAGATAACGCTTTATTGCAACGTCACATAATAAGTCATTAGTTATTTGTTTACGAACGCACGCTCCTTAAACGTATTTGTAAAAAAAGTTCCTAGTTAGTTCATTGGTAATTCCTGCCGCGTTTTGTCCGTCATGTGCCAAAATTCCGTGGCGGTTACGGAACAGACAGTAATTGTTTTTACCTTTTTCAGTTTCTTAATTCCTTTTATGTTATAACAGTCAGATTGCATATCAAAAGCTGACAAGTCGCGAAAAGAAATAGGCATTTTCTGTACTAGGAGTTTCATAATTTCTATCTTTGCTTTCGAGCATATTCTGACGTAACGTAGTCTTTTTGTAAATGCAGTAGGCATGTGTATGTGATGTGGTCCAGACTTCGAAATATCTCTCGAATGTCGGGAGAGACGTCTAGATATCACGAACTCACGGCGAGTGCCAAAACGAAGTGATAAGGTATGGCAAGACTCTCTAACATGGTGTATACAAGGTGTTGTTTTGCATCCTCGTCAAAATTCAGGAGGTTGTCACAAAAGAAATATAGGTAATCAATTAAAATTAAAGAAACTTGTTAATTATTAATAAACGCTTAATTACTAATTTTTTTGGTTGTTTATGTTTGTCAGTATTTCAGAATAACCCCCTTAGCGTGGTTTAGGGAATAAGAAATTTTCGAATAAACGTTTGAGATATTTGTAGGTGTGGAAGCGCGATTATAGGGCGAGAATCAGAAAGCCCGCGTTTAAAACACGGGTGGTTCACACTTACCGATTTCCGTAAATAAGAAAAAAAAAATGACCATGCCATTTTATTATTGATTCGGAACGAGAATCACTAGCATAGGTACCTCCTTGAATTAGACTAGGATGCAAAACAACACCTTGTATACATGTGTTGTGCCATGTGTGGTTCACTATGACCCTTGTTCAAACTTGTATTCAAAAAGGTTTTCATAGTTCCAAAAAAATTGTAATGTACCTTACAATACAGGTTTTCGGGATACGGTAGCAATATTTCCATCACGCTTGGTAGATATTTAATACCTACATACCTATTATTTGAATACAAAACCCAAAACATCATTATCTGCCCTTATCCCAATTTATTTGGGGTTGGCACAGCATGGCTTCTTCTTCCATACTTCTCTATTACTTGTCATCTCATGAGACACCTCCTTTCTTGCCATATCATCCTTCACACAGTCCATCCATCGTTTATTTGGTCTTCCTCTACTCTTGTACCTATAAACATTAACACTCAAAAAGTTACGACATTTTCCTCATTCCTATGCATCACATGCCCGCCCATACCACGACAACCGATTACCGAATACAAAACCCAAAGTACTGTGAAAAATTGTTGGTCTAGTAGTAGTAGTAGCTAATTAGCTTGACATGATCAATAAAGCCATATCGACTTTAACAAAACATATTAGATACGTAATACCTACGTATGAAAAAAATATCTCATAGGTAGGTACATAATATAATACATAACATAAAAGACTAATATGACGTAAATGATTAGATTATCTCAATTGTTATGGTCCATTCAGACATGGAAGTCTCATTCATCTCATATGATCTGTTCTAATAGTCCAATAACTGCGTGTGTGTCCATATTAACGACAACTAACATAACATAACTTACCATCACGCCTGTTATCCCCAGTCTGTTCGGCAGAGGTGTACCTTAATAGTACACCGTCATTTCACCAGTTATGTTTAAGTCCCACGTAATAGGGGGCGAGTCAATTGCCATTAAAAAAAAAATCGACTGATAGACGCGACGATACGAAGAAAATCGAAATCCAATACTTATTACTACTTAGTAACAAATCGTTCTGTCAAGTGTTATACGCCCGCTTGTCAAGTAGCATTTGTGTGTAATATATAAAATGTTCGCCATGAAAATTTTTGTATGAAAATATTTCCTATGTCCGCTCTATAAGTTTTTTAAATCTCTTTGATTGCGATCAACCGGGCACAATCCGTACTCCGTGGCCGCTACTGAAAAATTCTATCACTCAAAAATACTCTTATACTATTATATAGCTCCCTACCTTATACATATATATTCATACATGTGAAGGTTCTGTATGTAACCTATTGAAGAACTCAAAACTGTAGGTTGCATGGAGTGACAGAGGTCTTCCTCCAAACAGCTGTATTTAGAAGACAATACTATATTATTTATTATACGAACAATGAGTAGGTAAGGCAACGACGCCCGGACTATACGAGTAGGCACAGTCACGAGCATTATAGGTTACACGAAAACAACATTTAAATGGCGATTTCCTTCTAAAGAACTACTAAAATATATGGCGTTACGAAACATATTAAAAATAGTATGTTTTCCCCCTTTCCCTTAGTAACAATCGATATTTCAAAAGAAAATTGTTTTTGAATTCTGAATGTGTGAAATAATTATGATAGAGACTGCACTAACATGACTAACATCATATATCTACTGACTACTCCACACACTGCACTGAAAAAGTGATATGTAGAACAGGCACAATAATAAAGACTTCTAAATTCCGGAAATTATGCATGTCACCCATCGACAGTATGAAAGGTTGCTCCGCTTGCAACCAAGTTAAAACTACGTAGGTATTTTCAGTGCCTAGTTGTGGATGTATGAGAGAAATAATCGAACCATTTCTTTGAAACTTTTCAGTCACACCATTTCCGTGTTCCGTACCCAAACGGCGAAAAAGAACACTTGGATGTTCCACTCGAAATTTATAAGTGTAGTTACTTCCCGGAAGCTCGTAATGAAGGTATTTTAAACAGAAATTGGCATTTCTCTTTATCTTTAGAAACAATGATTCTTAAAACCTTATCAGTTTCGCACGTATGTGTCGTTCGTTGATAACAACATTTTATCAAAATAACAAAGTTTTAATCGAAACTGTCTCTGACGTCACACGTCACGAAGCGGCAATTCTCAGAAAATATCAACGGATTTCGTCATTAAGATGATAATTCGAGATAACAGTAATGACTTTACTTTATCTGTATCGTCAAGTTCGTCGACTCTGCGATTTGAGAGTAAATATTTGCAGTCTAATCGATTGTATCGATAACGGATACACTGCACTAATTGTTTGGCTTAATTGTATGGGCAAAGTCCAGAAATGGCCCTTGCATGAGTAGTAATTAGAAATTATTATCTTGTTCTGTTGGTATCAAGAGTGAAATTAACGTTAATTGGCTATGCGTAGGCGCTTTTAAAACTACAAACATAATGGTAATAATATAGTTAGCTTTTCCTAAAGATAATTTCTTCTACCTAAGCATTTCCGTATTAAAAATAATAATTTACATTAATTAAATATGTTAATTACATTTCGCCCTGATTATTTTTATCTAAAGTACCTACGCTGTGACTATAAAATTAATTAGAACGTCATAAAACGTTGATGAATAAATAAATATCTAATAAAAGTCCAATAAATACAAGTTTCATTACAAACTACCTCAACTATATATAACTTAATAAGAATAACTGTTGCAATTAACTAAGTCTTAATTTTATTAAAAACGTGTCACCATTCTATGAAAAATACTACAACACGGTACGGTGTTTCAGCCACTCTGTGAAACGTAATAGTGCAAAAGGCCGTAATTTACCTATTTAACAAACAGGTAAACCAAACTTAAATTCAGATAGCGCAGAGAATATAATAACTTCTGACAAATTACTACATTCTCTTCAAGATTATTCGTTTCAAGGAATCTTAAAGATCCACAACGGCAGTTAATATTTGTAAAAGGCGTTAAATTCTAATGAACTTTTCACCCGTAACTCTTAAACTATCCAAAACTGGCAAAGTTTAAGTCATCGATAAGCCTCCTTAGGCTTGTGAACTTTGTACCAATGACAAACAACTCAAACCGGTGAACTCTGTAAGAGGTTTAATACAACTCTTTTTGTTGTTCAAAGATTTCAAGAAAAGCCTCTTTCGTATCCTTTGCATATTTGAACATGCTTATGTTCGTATGAGGAAAAACATTATTTACAAGTACAGATTATATTATGGGATTTTTGGTTAAGTATTCAGCGAGAGCAGCAGTGGCCCAGTGGTAGCAGCCCCGACTTACGAGCGGTAAGTCGTAGGTTCGAACTCAGGCAGGCGCATTACTTTGTGTAATTTATTTCATCACCGCCGCTCTCAAAACGGTGAAGGAAAACATCGTGAGGAAACCGGCATGTCCTAGAACTAGAAATTCGAAGACATGTGACATCTACCAACCCGCACTGGGCCCGCGTGGTGGATTACGGCCCATTCCCTCTCATAGAGAGGAGGCCTGTGTCCCAGCAGTGGGAACAATATAGGCTGATGATGATGATGATGATGATGATTCATCGACATATGACCAGGCTGACAAAATAACAAATAGATAGGTTCGAGTTTAAAATATATTTTATCGATTTTCGATTATCAAAACTAATAGGTACTAATAATGTTATCGGTACATCAACGATAAAAGCAATAGGTTTGTTACGTTTGTTTATTCTTTCAAATTAAATGTTAAATGTTTTTTTTTATCTATAACATCAAATCATAAATAGATATAAACGGGGAAGTCTAACTTTATACAATTTAATTTTAAACTCCTCTATGTATTCCTCGTTGAATCATAAATGTTAACGTGTGTTTACTTTAGCCACCACAACGTCTCTATGACAACATTCTATCCTGGAGAAATAGTTTGCAGACTACAACGTTGCCAACTTGTAGATTAAATAAGATAAGAGATTAAATTCACCTCTCGTGTGTCTTCACTTAAGATTGTGTGCTTTTGAAGGCAAATATTTAGATAAAGGTATGTGACGAAAAGGTCAAACTGACTAAGTCTGTCGTGCAGACAGTGATTTACGAAATAAGAGTTTTTGTGTAAGTTGCGGTTATGTCCTAAGTTTTAGCACAAAAACAAAGGCAGCACAAGTATAGTGGATCAGGATCCATAAAAACATAGTAACAACAGTAATTTCGCTTCGCATTCCTTAGTCCATCTAAGAAGGTGGAACGGAAGGCGGCGTAAACGAGTTGGCGTTTTTCTCGGAACCCTCGGCACTAGCCACTAGTGGTAGCGGTACACAGCTAAAATGGAACGTGCGGCCACTTGCATCTTATGTATCTTATTATCGTGTACACACTTAGATTTCCGTACTTAAGGGCCCAGTCTAGTACATTTGACAGCCCGGTGAAATATTCGGTTTTTTTGACTAACGTTATCAATGAATAACGTTAGTCAATAATATTGGTTATATGCCTTATAACTTCGTATTTTTACATAAAACTCGCTCTTGTTGGGTAAATCAGGCGTTAAAAAGAGGTCTCTCGCGCACAACGCGAAACCGAGTTGAATTTCAGCACTCCTTCTTCATTCAAATTTATCGAGCCAATAAATACCTTTTTACCATTGCCGCTCGAAGAAGGGCATTTGGTTCATCGATAACTGTGAATAAAACGCTCTTTTACTCTGTAGTGAATAAACAAAAAATGAATTTGGAACAAGCATGAATCACACGTGGGGCATACTGAAAGTTTCTGGAGCTGGCTAAAAAAACATTCTTGGGACGGGATGTTACTTTTTAATTTGCGAGAATGTCATTTGTTTCTTCATTGTGGCGTCCTTTCAAAAATCAAAATGAATTTAAGTCGTGAACATTTCAATGATTTTTTATGATTTTCGCTGTGGCAGTCAACAGGAGTGTTGCTAGAGACTTATTTATCAGGATCCAGAAACTTTTATAATGGCCTAAGTACGAATTATGTAAACAAAAAGCAAATTAAACTTGCTGACAAGAATATAACACTGAATTTCGAAAACTGTCTGTTTTTCTGTCAGCATGCCTGTATGTCTGTCTGTCTGTTGGTTTGTCTGTCTGTGCAATGGTTGATGAGATATTTGCTTCCAAAGTCGTAAAACATGTGTTCTAGTATACTACCTACTATTAATTCTCTCGCAGTCAATGGTAAAAAGTAGACTAAACGACTCTTCAAAAAAAACTTTCATGTCGGACTTTGTATTCAGCGCTCTACATTTTTCTTTCTAAATTTAATTTTTAGTTACCTTTTTGTAATTATTTGTACAATATTCTCAATATTATTAATAATTAAAGGAAAGAGCGAGACACCCCTAGCACAAGTATTATTAATTACTTACTGGGGATGTCTCATTTATAATCCATGTAACTGCTTTTAGGACAAATAAACATTTTTTATTTTCATTTTTCAAAGCTTTAAGTGGCGATGGGACAAGGCTAGGATCTTACTAGAAACGTATCGAGTATCACTGAAAGTTAACGATTTTTATAAAACATTAAATTGTCGGCGGTTTTATTCATTGGCGTGGTAATTGTCTATTATTTCACCAAAATTACGAACGTGCACGTTTTTTCACAGTTTTTTAGTCTTCTGCATGTCAGTAGCTTTCATAAAGATTTTGCTTGGATAATAATATGAGGCCGTCGTATTTCTTAACCAAACCTGTCACGTTTTGCAGTGTGACCGTTTTTGTTTAAATCAGTGTCGCACTACCGTTTCTGCTCCGACTAAAATATTTTATAGAGAGCTACGTTTAGCAGAGCAAAGTGCAATAATATCAAAGGTCCGTATCAGCGCAGTGCACTTGCAACTTCTAACTTAGTTAAGATTAACCCTGGGTCCCCCAGCAACGGATGCTAACCAAATTGTATTACGACTCGCGAAGCTATAAAACTGACGAGTTTGTATCGCTTGTAATTATAAATTCAAGGAGGTAATTTATAAAACCACTCAGGTAGAGATTCTGCGGACATTAATCATACTGACTTATCACCATTATACGCTAATATGGACAGAAACAAAAATGCTGCACGCCTTACTTGTATCATTATGCAGTTAAAAATCTGATCATTAATAAAGTAATTTTCTCTAGCTCCATATTGGCTGCTTAATGTATTTTCAAAGCTAAAGCACGCAACATTAACATTGTAAATGATGTGCAGATGCACTCACGATTCCACGAAGCTGCGCCGAGCCTCGATCTTGAACGCATTACTCGATTCCACAACTCCGGATAAAATCATCTCCATACAATCTCACTAGAACCTCCCAAATCCTGTAAATCTTGGCCAAACTAACTGCGCATTATGAAGACGAAAGTCAGAAAATAAGGGACGCCGAAGGTGTTGATCCGACTAAATCCGCACCCACACCGACATAGCGCCACAGTTCGTTTACCCGCCGACCGAATGGAGGAAGATGGTTAATGAGAAAATGATACCACGAGGAGGAAACGACCCTTAGCTCTGACGACTCCCAGTCTATAATAAATCTTATCGAAACATTTTATTCGGAATTGAAAAGATGATTGAAAATCAGAAGAAATAAAAAAGAAACTCCGAACTAAAAAAACTTCTCACGACACACACACTTCACACGTTGGCCTCACAAGAGTGTTGTGTGTTGTTGTGCTCACGTAGACTATACAACCGCCCAAAAAACTCGCAGAAACAGGTACATCAAGGTCACTATCACTGGATATCGCTAGTAAACCGCATCTCGTAATTCTATTTCTATGCGTGCGCAGTGTGTGCAGTGGTCAAGCCATCCCGTGTTATGTTGCAAAATTAAGAGGATTGCCTTGACGGGCTGCGGCTAGTAATAAATGGAGACGATTTAGTTCGTTCGGGATGCCGTTTGGTAGCATGCGATGCGGTCACTCAACCGGCTCTAAAGCCCGTTACGTCAGCGGCCGCATGCCACAATTAGATCACATACGAGACTTGCAATGGCTAGACCAAACACCAATCGTCGATAGATATGTTTTAGTACCGTTAAAACTGGCTTTTTGCATCAACTGTTACGGCATTTCTATGATTTTCTTAGGCGTTACTTGTCGTAAACACTTGCGTAATGTCTGTTTAGTAGACTCACTTCTTGATGGCTATCATCAGACGCACAAACATGTTTTGCATGATGTACGTGAATGTTTTTTTTTTATATTTTAATACTTGATTATTTTGAGACACATGCCAGTAACACTGCTAAATTTAAGCTTGTGACTTAATTATGCCTTGATTTATAAAACTCTGTGAATAACTTAAGTGCTTGTTTGAGTTAGTAAGGGTAATGTTAACGAGCAAAATTTAAAATGCAATTTAAAGTTTAAGTACAAACAAGTTGTTTTACATTCCCTTTGGTAAGTCTCTGAATCTCGCAATGTAGTTTGTGGTCGGTCCATTCTAAGTTGCTCCTTCTTTGTTAAGTATTCGCAAAACTCGGCAGGATAATTGGCTCTATATTTAGATAGAACAGACTGCAGATAAAACATGGCTGTTTTACTAGAATTACGCGAAGAATTCTAGAAATAAGTACCGAAAAATACTTGATGTCATGTTCGCAACGTGACACATACAATTCAATATACGTTCCAATTATTTACTTTCACAGCGATAGTCCATAAAGTGGCAGAAAGCCTAATCAAAGACAATCGAGTCTCGCCGACGACCCACTACGACCCTCTACGCATAGACTAGGTATTGCAATAAATGATAATTGATTGCATCAAGATACTGGATATCTGTGGACGTCGTGTAACGTCATGTCCTGTTCGCTGCCACTAGATCGCCAATCATCCTGTCCTGGGTTCACACGCATCCAGTCAACTCCACTTAGTTAAGACACTGTAAGAGTGAAATTGTTTTAGTAATAAAATATAGACTCGGCGCTTCAGAATTTAACATGACCTACTCGTACTAGTCATTGAATATATTTTAATGATCATGAATGAAACAAATTCACCGTATAAATTATTGTGATCGTCAAATAAGTTGTTATTCATTTATTCAGGTTGTGAATCAAAGTATTCATGTTTCGGTAATCGCCAATCGAAATAGCGTAATATCTAGAAAAGTACGATAATTTGCATATCCAGGAATCTGGCGGATGTAATATTACAATATCAAAGTACTTTTTTTATAATGTAGATGAGATAAATGTTAACAATAGGCGTGATTCAAAGGGGATGGGAGAGGACGGTGATTACAAAGCGTCGATAGGTAGGTACGTGGAGAGTCTCCGGTGCAGGGCGCTTGTCTCGAGGACCAATACTCGATGGGCCCTCAATCCGGACTTACCTACTCCCGGCCTCGCGCTACATCAGCTAATACCTAACATTATGTCAACGTTATATGAATATTGTGACGCCTTCGTGCTAATATCAATTAAGAAACGGTAAAACCAATTGTAGCTCAGCGTTCAGGCGGCCACGCTACGACTCAGAACAGAACGATAAAAGAAAATGGATAACTTCTGCCACAATGTAGGTTTAACTCGTTATACTGTCCACTTAAAGTCAACAGGTGCGACCCTTTGCGGGTTCCGCTCGTAAAGGAAAAGCCCGAACTCTTATTTAAAGAAATACCTTTGGAAACTTGCCTTAGAGCTATCTTAGCTAAGAACATTGTCGGTTTGTTAAACAAGATGATAATTTAGTAAAAACCCCCGTCCTTTGTATTCTATTCACTGATTTATCGCACACATATTTAGCAGGTTACATGCCTGTACAGCTTATCCGAAACAGCCGAGTCGGCTCTGAAGCAAACATTTATCTAGAAAATGTATCTCTAGACATACCCTTACCGAGCGAAAACATAGTTAGAACGCCGTTCTAAATACTCATCTTAAGAATGTCGAATAATATTGCGGAGCTTCAATATTATTAATTGAAGCTATTATCTGCATCGGCGCTTCAATTAATTCCTATGTACCGAAATAACTTCGTCGTTCTATGCATCTTTACTGCGCCAAATAAGTTTGCATACTATGCAAGCTATACTTAGTTAGCAAATTCAGGAAAATATGAGCAATGAATTGCTCCTAGGTCACGTCATAATTTTTAATTAAATATAGTATAAAACCTATTTATTTATCGATAACATTGAATAGTTCCCCTTAAGTTTCCCTTTATATTTTTAACTTATACCTAATTATGTTAATGTGATGGATCTGATCAGAATGTTTTGTCTTTTTTTTTAATATTTTTGTCATGTTCCAATGAACTCTAATTTTGAAAATCGTACATCAAAAACATTTGGCCTTTTTAAGGTTTTATAAACATGCCAAGTAACAAATTTGGCCATCTCTCTGAGTATTTCTACCACTACGAGTTTATTTATAGAACACGGTAATGTCTTTATTAAGCCTAAACGGCTAGCAACCTGCAATTCCACAGGCAGCTAACAATAAGAAACACAAGTACGAGAATAAAAGTTCAAAATGAGTTTCAAGATGAATAGGTAAGAAAATGAATAGCAGTGGAGCGTATGACGCAG
Source organism: Cerastis leucographa (assembly GCA_963082945.1). Lineage (NCBI taxonomy): Eukaryota > Metazoa > Arthropoda > Insecta > Lepidoptera > Noctuidae > Cerastis > Cerastis leucographa. Next base: position 10,761,055 of record OY720361.1, read on the forward strand.
CAAGCCGCGGTTAGCAACTAGGCGTTCTCATGACAAATATCCTCGATGCAATGAGTTGGCCGGTCTGCGGCTCTGCGCAATTCTACACATGCAGCCACGGAGCCATTGTGTGCGAACAAAGAGCCGCGTGACACTATGAGGAGGATCCAAGAGTACCGAGAACTTCGAGGAGGAACTTAAAAAACTTGAATGGAAATATTTCGTCCGCATTTTCTCCGTAAATAAAAGACTAAGTACAGGTTGGCGAGCTTCATATGCACTGCGTATTTTTATTATCTGCTCGTCTATTGGATGTTCTATACGCTACGTATTCTCCATTTGCTTGTTCGTTGAATGGTTCTGCTGAACCTGGGAAATCCCGAGTAGTATTTAGGTTAGACATGACTAACTGATATTAGCCTACGGTTTTGATATGTTTTTAATGACGTAGCGGTATTCTTAATCTAATTGCGACTGGAAAAAATTAATTTGCTATCGTGAATATTTGTGAGGTTTATCATTGTTTAAAAATAAAAGCTTATCAAACACGACAAATGTACCTACGCTAAGTCCCGTACAAGACAACTCATCAGACATGTACGCACAAACGCACACGGCTTCTGAGAACAGGGATTTGTCTCCCCATCCAGTCCTTTTATTAGAGGTAGACTAGGTGGATTACGCGAAATGGATGCAGAGTACCATTCTACTCTCTACATCATACTGACGTCACCAATCTGCCTGCCAAGCTAGGATTATGTCATTATCCCCCAAGATCGTTGGTCGAGATCTATGGGGGAGAGCCTAGCAGACATGTGTGTAGGTATGTTTGGCGGTGTAAGTGGCTTCTCAAAGGGCGGCACATTTACTCCCATACGCACTTGCTCTGTTAAAGTAGTATCTCAGTTATCGAGTTCCACACTTAGCTTAGAGGACTGTTTGTCTTAGTAATAGAAGTGGAATTGTAGCTGTGAATTAATACAAGCTTTTGTGCATGTTTTAGCTATTTGATAATTTAGACTTAAGAGCGTTTACGCATTATGATATTTCATACAAACTTTCAAGTCCTTATTTTCTGAAATTACTAAACCGTTTTTAATGAAACTTGATACGCATAAGCAGGATACATAGGTCTAAAAAGTTACTAAGTTCTAAGTAAGTTACATATTCAGGCAGCTCCGACGTATATTTATTTTGTTGTGACCTTCATATATTTATGACCTTCATAAGGCCTGTAGGCCTAAGTCTATCTGCTGAACGTATTATAGCACGCACTTTTCCTTCAAAGGTAGCGTAGAGGCCGCGTACCAAACGCGTACAAGTCGTTGCTACGCGACTTGTACGCGTTTTTTATAGGCATTTCTGTAGCGAAGACGCCACGAAGAAACCGTGACTACACGGCACCTCGCTACGATCTGCTACGCGGCGTAGCAGTTCGTAGACGTTTCCGTAGCGCAAAAGCAGCGTTTCGACTGCGTAGGCGCCGTTAATTGGTACATTGCGTTAAAAACACAAACACTTTATATTACCCTAGACCAACGCCTATTCCACCGGTTTACAATTAAAATTAGGTGGTTTAGTAATTTCATAAAAAGACCATACATTCAGACTTTCATGCTCATCTGGTTCCATCGACAACCGCAACACAGTTTGACATATGAAGACTTACGAACAAAAAAAAATCTTCAAACCTCAGCCACAAGTCATTGACCTAAAGAGTTTCACACTAGTAGTACACCAGATCATTTTACATGTGGGAATAAGACGCGGGGTCCTGATCTCAAGACGGCACTTAAGCCCAGCCATTGATAACTGAAGCTCTGACCCTTGTTCTCTTATCACGCAGTACCTACATATACCTACAACACAAGGTCAATCAACCTGACGCGCAATTGCAACCAATTGTGCTAAAATTTATTTCGCTCTCACATGAGTCAACATTAACACGATGTTGACCTAATTTTAACATTCAACAGCAACATTAAGATACAACATTATCGTTATTTGGAACGTTTTGTTTGGAATTTCCAATATTTACGTTTGGTCGTTTTGTAGCATATAATATAATTGTAGTAGGTATTTGATCAATTAGGAACGGTTGGCTCCACCAGTCAATACAGTAAGACCCATTTACCTATCTATACAAATAAACAAAATTGAAGTGTCTGTTTATAATATTAAAATACCCGCTTTTTACTACATGCATATGAATGTATATACGGTGCATATACCATTTTTTTTATTATTTTTTTTATATTTGTCCGTCTGTCTGTTTGTTCCGGCTAATCTCTGGAACGGCTGGACCGATTTTGACGGGACTTTCACTGGCAGATAGTAACTTAGGCTTTACTTTTTTAGAAAATATTCTATTTTCGAAAATTCTAATTCCACGCGGACGAAGTCGCTGGCACAGCTAGTTGCAAATAAAATTTAAACTTCGACACCGAGCAAGTCTATTTCATTAATAAACTTACTGCAAAGTAACACTTCAGGGTGAACATCGACACCCCCGCCGCGGGAGACGCCCCGGGCGTCGGGGGGCAACCAGTGGCCCCCGGCCACCGTAGGCGCGAGCCTGTGGACGGTGAGTAATGGGCTAGCTCACCGTCCGTCCGTCTCATGACGACAAGCCGTGTCGACGGCGCGTACGTGTTCCACGCGCGCCTCAAGGAGATGTCAGCAAACCAGAAGGGGTCCGAAAGGGCCGATGCCTGCCAGGGCTGCGGGTTGTTCGAAAGAGATACCGCGGCCCTGGAACACAAAGGGCGAAGAAGGAACATGGGTGGGTTTTAGTCAGTACAAGTCTGACACTCCCTCCCGCTCCGGCTCCGGGAGAAGTCATTTGATGATTTCCAATCCGCAAAAAAAAAAAAAAAAAAAAGGGTGAACATCGACGTACAAAATAAATGCCATAATTATTTAGTACATCATTCCGGACCCCCCTCATAGAAAATGAATTTCCGATGAAAAATCTCCATGTGGCAGCCCCGCACGTAAAATTTTAAGTGGAAATTTTAAAAAGAACCACTTGTTCCATACATTTTGACCGTGTAGGTATTGCATTTTTATAAGAAACAGAAGATTTATTGTAAACCGGCCAAGTGCGAGTTGGACTTGCGCACGAAGGGTTCCAACCCATTATTTATAAAAACGAGCAAAAAAATCACTTTTTTGTATGGGAGCCCCATTAAATATTTATTTTATTCTGTTTTTAGTATTTGTTGTTATACCATCAACAGAAATACATAATCTGTAGAAATTTCAACTGGCTACCTATCACGGTTCATGAGATACAGCCTGGTGACAGACGGACGGACGGACGGACGGACGGACGGCGAAGCGAAGACCGCGAAGTCTCAGTAATAGGGTCCCGTTTGACCCTTTGGGTACGGAACCCTAAAAATTACCGTGAAAAATGGGGGATTCGTAATGACTAATGATGTACTAGGTGACTGTATACAACGTGTTCAGTACATGGTATTCGTGCGTCGATGTCCTTGCACCCTGTATAGTATTTCGACGAGCTGTGGTTAGAGCTTCTCGCCTCGTACGAAGTAACACAGCAACTTCACCTTTGAGCGGCTCGACATTATAGCCGGCAGCTGTTCAGGCTTAGACTCAATCCCAGCAACACGGATCGCGCCTAAAGTGGTCCTATTTTAGGCACATTAACCGCGGAGTTCGCCGTTAGAAATAGAAACATTGCCGGTTTTTGCCGAGGATCGATTGTCTAATGAGTCACAGTCGACATGGGACTGCACTTGGCGGGCCCGCTTCTCCCGTGATGGATGACAAATCGCTTTTAGATCCCACGCTACGATGTTTACGTTAGCCCTCCTGAATGACTTACGATTTAAATGCTCTTTCCACCCGATCTCGGCGAAATGGATCCCATTTTCTTTTTTATTAATGCTGCCAGTCCTAGAACACATTAAAGGAAATCTTATCTCGCAGTAGTAGGTACCTACCTATACATTTGTTTGTCACGAAAGGAAAATTTACTGGTCACAGATCAAGTTTATCTACATATAAAAATCTGCATTTCATTCCTAGATAACATCTAAGCACTTACGTATAAGTAGATTTTATGTTAATGGTTAGCTATGCTCAGCCAGCTGTCGTTACCGACTATAATATTATCTTCAATTTAAATCAAATCAAGTGGACTCAACTTTTTATTTCTAAGAAGAACAATCACTACAACCGTCATTAAAATTGTTGTGATCAGGTAGTAAGACCACTAAATTATAAAAGCAATTTAATATTTCAAAATGACGTCATGGCATTGCAATTCATTTAAAATTGTTAAGGCTCTTTGTGAAGCTAGGTTCCTAAGAATTTATTGCGTATCTGTTGGTTCTCCGAACGAACCGCTTAAGGATGAACATGTTATGTATTGTACGTCATAATCAGAAACCTAGTAAATGCAAGACGTAAGCGAAAGCGTAACCACACAGAAATATTAATATATTTTCTGTTCCAAAAATATATTTTAAGCAAAAATTTTAGTATCGTATCATCACTGCGACGACAGTAATCTACGAAGGCTGTTTTAAATATCCATCATGCTGATTTACCTATTTGCGTCATAGACAGCTGTCGAACAATTTAATTATAACTTGTTAATATATATTTACGAGCATTCGATAAGCACTCACACGTCTGCTGGGCCTAGTAGGACGCAGAGGGCATTGCCTCTCAAGGACTCTGAATGTTTTTTGCTTGTACCGGCTTGCTTTTAGCACGCTACATCATCGTGGGCGGACTCCCGATTGTTGTGACGGATGTAGTGCCAATAACCTTCCATTGTACTTCTAGTTTTGGCTAGCTCGGGATAAAGAATTAAAACCTCGGTTCTAATGAATCCGCCGTAGTCTCTCCGCTTGCGCCGGAGTACGTACAGTCGGTAAGTCAGTCGTGTAGGGAGAACAATGCACCCACGTTGCAATGCCACCCGCAAGGACTTTCTTTCCAACGTTTGACACAGATACAACACAAAGAAAACGTCATTTGCAACCAGCTAAAGGATCCTATTCTAGTCTATTTTTCTAGAAATAGCTTTTTCCAAGAATTGTGATAGTCATTTAACAAAAACAAGCTCTATTCAAAAACCTTTACGGTCCGTAACAGTCATTATAACTTGAAAAGACATCATATTTTTTGCGTGTTTTCGATCCAAACTTACAAGTTTTGGGACATAAATAAAGGTCTAGACATTCCCAAGTAGTAGGTACAAATAAATGTATTAAAGCAATGGGACTTACGGAACCCAAAAATGAACGTGACAGTCGTATTTCTGTAATCACATTAGGTAACGAGGAATTTGTAGAATGTTGTTAGGGTAGGCACTACTAACTTCCTTCAGCTACCAAGTGCGGAATTCAATAAAAGGGCCGAGAACAAAAAAGCGGGTTTCTGTTTGGTAAAGTGAGAATTATACGTTCCCAAAAATAAAGAAAAAAAACCTAGAGGCCTGTGTAAAGTAGGGATCCCTCTGCTGTAACTTTTCTTTGAGGATAAGGGAATTACTTACGACCGACAAGGGGAAAACAAACTACGAAAACGACAAAACATGTTGTGTTCGATACTACCCTTTTTGTGATGTACTGGAACACTGGAATATCGTCATAACTTGCAAAATATCGTTGAACTTTATACCTAGCTTGGACTTCTGAAATGTTAAAATATCTGTAATGTCGCAATTGTGAGGCTGTTATTTAATTACAGTAATTCAATGGGCACTTCGAACACAAACATCATCTAACTATATCCTTTGGTCGGTTTACATTCGCAATTCGTATGTTTGTTTTATCGGAAAAGTTTCACAAATTGTCAGACCAATATTTCTAAATCCCTGGCATCGGACCCACAAACTGTAAAGTAGGGAGGGAAAAATCTCACAAAAACTGTGTGCAAACTCGAATTAAATAGTCGTATCTCGTTGGTGACAGTGGGAATCCATCAGCGGTCTCGATTGGAACGATAACCACACCGCGCACCCCGCACCCCACTACGAAAAATAAATCGTAATTTGATAGCGCCCTCTAGTGAGCTTTAGCTCAGCCTGAAAAAATCAATGGGAAAAAAATGAATCATTCTACAAACAAGTACAGACAATGTATTTCAATTATAATAGGGTCAAGAACCCGCAGCTGTGGAAGCTAAAAATAAAAGGCTTAAAATACTCGAGCAATTAGATCTAAAATAAATAAATGGGCCAAGTTTAACTCGCACATGAACTGAGCATTATCGGCTGAAATGATAAAAAGTCATCATTGTTTAACAAAAACATTGTTTGTTACTTGGTAATGTTCGGGTTAACAATTAGTGTTCGTTATATTAGCTCGTTTTTTTTTTGGGATTGTTTAAATTTTTCCTTGAGTGGGTAAAATTTTCCTGACCAGCGTTTAACAGACATTCTGAATCAAAGTCACTGAAACTGAAGTCCTTTTAAAACCAGACTAAGAAAAAGTTAAATATCCTTGATGTCAAATTTTCAACATTAATTAATATCCTTTCAGACAAAGCTCCGAATAACTCACGACCTTCTCCATCCACAAGATTTATATGTTATCTTTCTTGTACTGATGACGTCCTAGTTATATCACAAAAATATATTATGTAAGCACATTATTATTTATTGTGTCACAAAACAAAAAGCTTCCCTTTCAGATACCGGAGCTGTTCACAATGCGTCTCTGGAGGATCCGCAATGAAGAATATTGTGATGGTAGATATGGTCTAAAGAGGAACATTTGTAATTTGTAAGTAATTCGTCAGTTATATCACCTGCCACTGCGTCAGTCTGCGTTCATTACTCACGCATAGCAAGCACCACTCATTCCTCGCTAGGAATTCTAGATTATAAATTAAACTAGTACCTATAGATATACCTATAAATAAATTGCAGAAGGCGTAAGGCGTTGGCTGGTAGATTGCGTGGGAGAGGTAGGCGCGGAAAGGGGGCACCGCGTACCACCAAGAGCCTGTATTTAAAGAAATTGAACACCGACAGTATTTTAATAGTCTGTTAGCTTGTATAAATAAAACATGAAAGGTCAAATTATGCTCAACATAAATCGAGAAGTGTAACGATTGAAGCTGTTACGCTGTGAAAATTAGATGAGGAAAAATATTTCCTCCTTTTTCTCCCAATTTATTTATGGCGTGGTTAATAATTTACAGGAAAATGTTGAGTTATTTATAACAAACAGGAATATAATGAGATTAAAGACGTAGGAAGGCACCGCTCACAATGTTTGGAAACGATATCCGAAAGGAAAGTTAAGTTGACAATTTTAATCGTATCAGCGCCGATTAATGCGACTTTTCTATGCGGCTTGTATTAACGTGACGTAACAAATTAAATACTCTAAAGTCATGAATCTCTAAGGTCCTATACACACGCTAGCATGTAATGAAATCAAAGTTTCCGTATAGGTAGTTCGTGTATCGCAAAACGTCGCCTCTCCAACTTGTAAGTTCTAGACTTCTAGTTACAGTGCTGAACTCCTGTAATTAAACTTTCTTTGGCGCGTCTTATGTACGCTTAAAGCTAATCTAGGCTAATACGTTTTTCAGAACTTTGGTGCAATATTTATCGATTGAAATTGCCTAGTTTCAGCATTAATAAAGCAGTGCTTTCGTCAGAAAAGCTTTCTCTACCCGAAAATATTTTCATGAAATGGACAGTAGACTAATTGCCTTATATTTTTTTGGATGGTATTTAAAAGTACTTCAATTTATTCCCATTTAATTTACCTAATTTTGCCTGTGTTCCACCAAATATACTGAATGTGCAACAAAATATGTTCATTTAAATATGTCATAACGAGCATCTATTTAACAACTGTAAAAAACTGCAAATTTGTAAAAATAGTAATACACCTAATTTTAAAAACAAGCATTTATTTTTTTAGTTTTACGATGTAGCCCCGCTACGCGGGGCTCCTATTTCTGTCTACAGGGTTTAAAGTAACCTAACACGAAGGGGATGTCGGGGTCTTAGTTCGCTCGCTCCGCTCGCTCACTAGACCCCGCCATCCCCTTCGAACCATACCTGTCCAAGTCGGGGTGCCCCAAGAAGTCAGGAATATTTGGTGCACGATCAGTATTTTTCGGGAAGGATAAAATAGTTATTGTTACAATAGAATATTTGCAGCGCACTACAATAAAAAAGTGTTATATCTTGGTGTTAATTTGGAATTTGTTTGATGTAACATATTTTGTTGGCCGAGTAGTTTAATTATAGTAAAACAATTAAACGGGTTTAAGATCAATATTTTAGAAATGCATACATAGATGTACCTTTAGATTTTTGGTGAACACAAAAATATTATCCTATTTTTTTTTAACAGCTATAATTATGTGAGGTAGTATTATAATAAAATTATCTATCAAGCCTATGTTGAATTTACTACTCAGCGTCTAATACTTTAGCGTGGTTTGCCAAATTACTTACGACTTAGGCACTCGTAATTTTCAACATCTTTATCAAGATAGCACATTCGACTTTTTTATGATCAAGGAGGCAACGTGGCACTTCGCAAATGATCCAGACAAATCTACCTAAATGTAGAACGTCCATCAAAATACCCAAATGTTTCCATTCGATTCTTCTGCCTCATTAGTTCACTTTATTACCGTCTTTACTAAGACTTATTACCAAAGTAAACCTAAGATATAGAGTTTCTCATTACGGATATTGGAAAAAAAAGGAAAATTTTAGGCCAGAAGAATAAATCTACAACTGTTTGTGACCGTTTCGGTTGCAATAAAAATAGCAAACCCTTTTTAACTTAACAGACATTTCGATCGGAATTTCAGTACGGTATGGATATTTGTTGTATCCGATTTGCTTTTGGTTAAGAGGCCACTTTCTAACAATAGATTTTAGCAAAGGCAAGAAATTCGCGAGCCATGCTCTGCCAACCCATTGTGGCACGGAACGATAGTAATGAGACAAAAGAGTAACGCGGCTAATAGCTGATAGGTCACAGGCGCACGCACGTGCGAATTTCATATGGCTGTTGAGTTATTGTGATAAAAGTGAATGAGTGAAAAAAAATGTTTATTTGGGAAAGTTGTTTGTTATCATGAGTACAATCACGTGTTTAAGTATAGGTTACTATTTACCAGTCACCCTATATACAATGACGATCCTGTAGCGTCATTAGATGACCAAACAGCCACTTTGGATAACGGGCTAAATGATAATAAAATCATTAAAAAAAAACATGACATTTAGGGAATAACATACAATGACATAACATTATCTAATTGACGAGAGATAACTGAACAATTTTATCTGCTTCAGTTTTCAAGTGTCGCGTAACAATGATCGAGATAGAATAGAAGTGTGCTGATACAATGTTATTCAAATATGTGGGCAATACGTGGGCGGGGGACATGTTATCAAACCTGGAACATGTTCCTGTTTATTGCATGCTGACTACCCTAGCGTACCTACTGACGCACGACTATATTATGTTTAATTATTTATATAAAGCAATCATTAGTACCTACCTACGTATCTATACAAAACTGATAGATTATCCTGGAAAACCTACGCACGATATTAATGATTTCAGATTACATCTGATATCAAAGAGGAAGGGTATTGCAGAGCTGTAAATTTACGTCACCCGATTTAATCTTCAATAAATAATTTATTTACACATTCATATTATCAAGTTGTTTAACAAAATTTACCGTGTTAAGCTACATAAAGTGCAATAAACATGTGGAACGAAGGACACAATTTTTCATTTAGGTGATCATATTAACCTTTAAATTATTTATAAGGTAAACGTTGATTACAATGTTCGACATATGAAAACGGCTGCAACAGGATGATTATAATGAGTAAGTGGCGTTTACACGAGCCGTCAGGCGTCATGAAAGGATCCTTGACCCCCGTAGTGGGTCGAAGTCGCCCGACCAGACGCTCGCTGTCGGTCGGCGGCGCCCTTCCACGACAAATAAATATCAGTGCACGCACACTGGCTACGAGCCTATACAAACTCGTAACAACATACCAATACAAATTCCAGCGATACATGAGCGTAATATTGTAATGAATCATCCTTCGACCCTTTTGTCCTAGCAATTTGTAGTTTGTATTACGCCGCTACGCCGTGAACATAAACCGCTTCGATCATTTCTACTGCCAAGGCATTAGAAAAATTACTCTCCGTCGGAAGCCATAGAATTTATTTACGGAGAAAGCAATGTACACAGACCCTAGAGCTCCCATAATATTTCAGTATAGAGAAGCTATTCTTTTCATCGTGCTGGCATTTTACCAAGCGGCTTTTTATTCAACTACAAAGCTGTGGTAGGGGGTGCAATCAATGCTCCACAGAAGGAAGATTGGAGCCTACGCGCTCGTTTTTATTTTTGCTTCACTATTAAAACGAAGATTTCAATTGCGTAGATATTAAATTCTATTGAAAAATGTAACTAAAAGCCTTGATATAATAGGAGAAGTATGAAAGTTGCATTTCTTTGCGAATTTATTTTTAATTTAGCTATGCAGCGCCTCGGTTCAATTTTGATGAATGAGTTCCTTTACAGCATTAACGTTTTACGTTTTATATTTTCTGCAATTTCCGCCTGGTCCTTTGTGGTGTATTTTTTTTAAATCATAAAACAAGCATCAATCTCTTTCGCTTATTTTCTTAATCCGTCTAAAAGCTAACCTACAGTTTTTATCAAGTTTGTTTAACAAAAATGCTTTGCGAATATCGTAAGAAGTATATATTTTATGGGTAGTTCACAAAGCGCCGCGGTTAGGTAAACACATTTATCAAAATATAAACCTTGTCAAATCTCAGTGTCAAACAAAAGGAGATATGTCGTAACGGTGGAGATGTGATACATTACGAGCAAATAAAATTATATTGCACGAGTTTCACTAATTTTGAACATGAACAAATAAAATAAATGCATATACGAGCATCGTAAAATTATTTATTTGGTGTCTTTAGTGTTCTTATTTTATGTTTTGCTATACACACGTCGTCAATTTAAGACTCTACTAGTGAGTTATGGTATTAAAACAGAGTAAGGGGAACCTGGAGTTTAATAACCTGAAATCTTCAACATGTATTGGGCAAGCATGTTGATCAAAAGTTGTCATGAAGGGAAAACGCCCTTTTCCTGCACGCAAGCACGGGTTGATTATTGTTAGTTAATATTTAGTAACTTTTCCACTTGAAATTTTAAATAATATATGTATAATTCCTGGTATGAATACAGTCTGCTTCTTTCGTGTCGGTGATATCGGTGGTAGAACTTGCTTAAATTTCTTGGTCCACGTTAAACGCGGCGTCTGTGGCGTCTTTTAGGTCCTCAAGTGAAGGTGTTGGAACACTTTGAACACTCCAGCAAGTGGGACATCGTAAATATGAAACGACAAGAATACAGTATAAAACGACAACTATTCAGATTCATTTTTAATAGACATTGTTAGGTAAGTTTTCGACATCTTGGTACATGTTCCGAGTTGAGGACTCGTGATCGTTCATATTTCATAGATAGGTTTGCATTTTACTGCTCCGCCTGTATGGTATTATATAAATAAATTTTATATAAGCAACATTCAGATAGTTATCACACGAAATTGATGATAAATTTGCCAACTTTCACTTGCTTAGATTTTGTTTCATAGACATCAGCCATTTACAGCCGTATCTATAGTCAAGTTAAAGTAATTACTTGAGAGTTTAATTAATTACTTACACACATTTTTTAGTGCAATAGACAAAAGTTTAAACAAAGTAAGAACGGTCAAAGAGAGCAAAGCTAAGAATTCTAACTTCAAACAATTACCAAAATCCCCACTTCCATACTTCCATAGGTAGGTTCTATTTGCTTGTTTGTTTGTTACCTTTTCACGACTAAACGGCTGACTGAATCGTAATGAAATATGGCAAGGGGATAGATTATATCCTGGAGAAGGACTAGGCTACTTTTTATGCCTGAAAAAACATGTAACTTTCCACGCGCACGAAGTCGCGGGCAGCAGCTAGTTCATATTAAAACCGTGTCTTAATAATGATTTAGTGCTCTTTTATTTCTTCTTTTGTATAGATTCTTTTTATTTACCTATTTTTTGTGAATGACTGGACATTGTGGGCTTTGCCATTTTTTTTTTGTTTCTTCTTTTAGTACCTTCTGTAGCTTACAACGACTTATTGTCGGGCCTACGCTGTCCTCCCATACTTAAGTACTAAGCTGTAACTTCAAATATTGTAAAACCAAATGAACAGAGTAACCATGGAGTTTCTTGCCGGTTCTTCTCCATAGAAAACGACCAACCCGAACCTTTTGTTGACGTTTTATAAGTGCCCATGTAGGCCTATGTAAAATAAAATATTTTGATTTTGACTTTTACTGTAGTAAACACTTTGACTTGTTTTTAGATACGGGTGTTAGACTTTAATAAACATATTTTTTTCCTATCCCACCTTTGAACACAAGCACAATGAAAAACCCCACAATGCGAACCGCGTCTAAAAAGTTTCCAACCAAAACACCGCCATCCAGACACAAGGACAAATTCAAACTTTTGTAATTAATGTTTTTCCTGTAAGAAAATTACTAAAACCTTTTGCGGGCCGCGTAAGTTGGGTGACATGGGTAGCCGGAAAAAAGTTCAAGTCCCATCCAAGTTTGTATTTAAGACGTAATGGAAAGTGGCACCTAAAAAATAAATGTAAAAATTTGAAAATGCTTTAAAGACCTAATTATGTTTTTTTTAACATTTGGGGGCTTTGTTGATCATATTTAAGCCAGTAAATAAATAACCACAAGAAAGTTGAACAAAACTGATGCCCTGAGATAGTGAAATGAAGTAAAAAAAAAACGGACTGAGGGTTCCGTACTTATTAAGACTATTTTTTTGTATGATTTAATAACAAATGTATAGCTTTCAGACTTTTCTCTGTGCTTGTAATATAAGACGATATTACATGCCAAATTATATAGTTCTAGGTCAACGGGAAGTACCCTATTAATTTTGATTCCCTTGAGAGTCGAAATAAACTTTTTTGACAGCGTCGAGGGACTGTAGACTTGAGTATATATATGGTTTTAATTTCATCTCTATACCTCCACGCGTTTCCGAGATAAAGGGTCTTGACAGACAGACACATGAACAACAAAGTTTGTTTTTGTTTTACTTGCATCGCGACCATTCGCAACGTACAGACGTGCTCGTTAGCAATATTTCATCAACACAATAACAGTGACCTTCTTATAATAACCCAATGCCTCGCCAGCAAAAAGCCTCCAGCCGGACTTCTCCATACCAGTTGTCTCCACGCCCGATATCCAAAAATGGATATCATCCATTGAACAGCAGTTTAATGAGGTTTGCTCTATTGCCACGGATGGCAAACTCAACTCGGAGCAGAAACTAAAAATAACAAACCTATGCCGCAAAGTAGGATCTGGTACCTCTCAAATGGCAGTTCTATATCAAGCTCTGAAACAGAAAGCCCTGCAAGCCGTCAAATTATCGATGGCCTAAAAGAAAAACGCACCTTGACGGATCAAATTTCGGAGCTGAAGCAGGTAATTGAGGTCTCTGGTACAAAGGGAAGTGCATCGTTTGCTGACATGGTAAAGAAGGGGTCAAATGATTTCGTTCGACCAAACAATTTGCTCTGTAGCCATTTATCCCAGCGATAATTTAAAGTCGAGTGATGAAACCAAAAACCTCGTACAAATAACAGCTTTTAATTAATAAAGGTAGTTAAATTTCACCTTTAAAACAAATATCACATCAGTTAAGCCTTCACACTGAAATGATCAAACGTGCGAATATTATCGCGTGTTTACTGAAATAATAATTGCGGTTACCATGGTTACGAGATGTCCGCGTCACGTATCTGTTTATGTTATGTTCACGATTTATTTGCGGAATAATCATGGGCTTGATAAATAGGGCTTTGCAATATTAATAATAGTTTTACTGATTAATCTATCGTTGTGATCTTGGATAGCCTTTTGCCAACTATGTTGGGGTCGTCTTCCAGTCTATCTGACCTCCACAACCCAGTTAGTACTGGGTAATGTGGTACCCAATTTACTGATTCATCCAAACATTAAAGAATCTAATTCCAATGAGACTAAACCTTGCTTGCACCACAAATCACTAAATTCTCACATAGGCCCCTAAATAATTATATGTATTGTTTAATTTTCAGCTGACTTACTCAAAAGACTTGAGAAGTTGTTGACAGAGATCTGCCTGAAAAAGCTCTGAAGGGAAAAGTTACCTTACTACACTATCCTATAAGAGAAACTAACTTATCTTACTAACTCGGGAAATGTTTGAAATCACGCTCACCCGATAATTAGGAAGAAGTTTCGGTCCCAAAAAATTACTTAAAGCCGTTTTTAGGATAACATGATCCCAATCTTAGGTAAGAGACCTAACAGAAAGTCAATAACTTAGTATTGCGGAAGCTATTAAAGCTAGACTGTAAATCTATACCTTTTCCACGTAGGTAGGCCATTGGAGGAGATGAGTTTACAGTTAGTCGCAATTCGTCAAGGCAGTACAAATTAATCGTCAATTCACAGAATCCTGATCCACCACTTCAATAGCAAAATTAGCCAATAAAGCGAAAACTATTGTTCAATTACACACAAGATGTTACACGTCATTTAGTACCTATCTGTATTAATGTGATAATAATTTCCTACTAATTAGTGCCGCTAGTTAGATCTTAATCCTCTATTAATAGTACATTTCTATTCAAATGCTTGTTACTGTTACAAGTAACGTATACGTGATAAGCAATTACATGCCGTTGGCAACAGACAGATAAAGAAATCATGTACCCTAAAAATGTATGCAAAAAGTCTATGTTTATAATGTTAAGTATGATGGAAGACCTAAACTGCGCTATGGGTCCATCAATGGATGGACGAGATCATTTTTAATACTAAAAAAAGATCTCGTTAGTTCAAACAGTGCCGAGAACATGGGCCACCCCTCTCCCACAATGGCCCCCAATGCCTCCCACGTATTGCAAAGGTTAAGGGCAAACCATTGTGGATCCGGATGCATTCTCTCCGCGTTCAATGAAGAATATGAATCTCTTAATATGTGTTTTCAATGAAACCATTGACGTCATAGAAAATACCTTGCTTCAGTATTACTTAGTTCTGCTATATGAGTCTCATTATGGGAGCAAACCATTTCAGCATAAATAAGTCCTTAGGTAAATTGTTTGCATAAACCAAAAGAAAACATGTTTCACGATTTGAAAAGCGGAAAAGTACGCTTCAAAGCGTCCATTATTTTGATCAAACAGTCCTATATTTCCTTTTGTCTTCAATACACACAGTACTTTGATCAGCACCAATATTTTTATCGGTAAACTACGTTTCATTACGGAACTAATATGACGTGCAAACAATACTTGATTCATCGCCCATTTATTGACATTGAAAACAAAGGCAATGCACTGAGACGCACGTGCCCCGTGCACTGAGCATCGTACAGACAGACGAAGAACAGTATGAGTAAACAATTTGAACTCGTTTAAATCGAGCACAGACGAAGATCAAACCTGCACAAAGACTTAAACACTTCAAAGTAACCCAACCAACTTGATACAACGGTTTATTCAAAACTTTTTAAGGCGTTTATTAACAATTTTAACGTAATTTGTTCCAATCATCAGAGCTCAAAGTTTTAATCCGATTATTTAATACTGTTTGTTCAGGAAATTGAAGCGGTTTCAACTGTTTCGTGACAGATTGTGTTGTTCTAACAAGTCGTCACCAGACAATGAGCATTCAAAAAGTGTTTTCTGAACAGATCTAGAAATAGTTTTGACAACACGCCAATGTAGCTATAGCCTAACAGTAGAGTTTGAGCAAAATCTTTTGTGCAACTTCGAACTGAATAAAGGAAATAATTCGACATTCTTGCCCCCGTCGAAGAATTCTCGTAGCAAACAGAATAAGTGAAAATTCTTTCCATGTCCAGGTTCCGTGCGAATCTCTGTATCACAAACATTGATTTTTAAACCAGACAGGGCGTGGCTAAATAATAACAGCCGCACGGGTAGATCTTTAAGGTTAAGCCGTGCTTGCCGAAGTGGATCCGTGGATGGGTGACCATAATTGCATACCGAGTTTCCTCCGTGCCTCGGAAAGCACGTTAAGCCGTTGGTCCCGGCTGTCATTTGTGGATCATTGACAGTCGTTACGCGAAAAGTCTGACATCCAATCTTAACAAGGGATATCGTATTATCCAGTTACTGGGTTGTGGAGGTCAGATAGGCAGTCGCTTAATGTAAAATACTGGTACTCAGCTGCATCCGGTTAGACTGGAAGCCGACCCCAAGATAGTTTGGGAAAAGGCTAGGCAGATGGCAACAGGGCTTGAAACTGATCCTTGCTCTATTATTTATGGAGATAGAAGGGGCTTAAGTGCATCGGGTATACTAGCAAACCGCAGAGATTTCAAACCTCCCCGTCTTTGTTCGATAAAAAACGTAGAATGTTTATATACTTGTCAGACACACTTTTCGAAGATTTATCAAATTCCTGCCCGTCATTATGTCGTTAACTTTTAATTAACTTTACGTCAGTAACTGCGTATAAGAATTGAACAGATGTTTGGAGCCAGCGTGTGCCATTATTGATGTATCAGATACTAATAGCTATATACGTAAACATTGTTCTATCTATATACTTATATATAAATGACACATTGGAAAACACGATGCGAACACGTGTGACTGTTAATTGTATTATAGGTTCTTACATACTTATTTATATAATGTAAGTATTATTGTTTACATGCGCAGTCATTAACTGCTGTTCATTGACCATTTATACATAAAAGTAAACATACCTCATGCACCTTAATGTGGATACAAAAACTTCAACATTGATTAAGAGAGTTTATAGAAGTTGCAAAGTTTGAGAAATGTTTTGTTTTCCTGTGAATTGAAAAAAGGTTTTGTTATTCGAAACGTTTGTGAAGTGTTTCTAAACTGAACCACTCTTTATTAGGCTTCCCTTGGATCGGCGAAAATCCGAGAGCGAGCTAAATCGTTTATTGTCCTGTCCCTTTTAGGCTTAGCGAGTTAACATTTTCCTTTCAAACATTTTTTGAATAATCAAACCCAGCTGTTGTTACTTCGTTTAGGTTTTGGGTTTGGTATTTTCGTGTTCGTCTACGTGGGAAAATGGGTTTTTCAGCGATGTGCTATATTTCTTATTACGTGGCGTCAATTTTGAACATGTATAAAAGGTGTAAAACACCTCTTAACGAAGCCGAAAGGCACTAGTTCTCCCTGTCATAGCGATCATTTTTTTGTTTTACACAATACCTGGGAACCTTCTAGTTACGGAGATATTAGGGGTCAAAGTTCCAACTTTTTGACAAGTATTTTTTTAAATACAAGTTTTTAATGTAAGATTTTTACTTTAAACACCTCCACGACCCCCGTACTATTTAATCCGTCCATCAGCACAATGTTTTGAGTGCGTTACATTGAGTTCTACCACAAAACATGATTTTACACCCCCCAAAAAAAAGTCGTTTCCCAGCAATAATTTTTGCGTAAAGTTACTTAGTTTCATGTACAGAAAGCTTGGTTGACGGCTTCGTGATGAGGTGATTTACACCGTGTATGTTTAATCAATAATAAATGAATGACTTGGGAGAATAATTTATTATTATCTAATAGTTTTCTAAGTAATCATTTGATATTTGAAAAATGTAATAATCAGCACATGAATCCTAATAAATACTATCTTTTTTTTCTTTTTAAAAATAAAAATATAATATGACTTGTGTAACCAATGTGTAGGTTACTTAAATAATAACACATAATAAT
Organism: Cerastis leucographa; assembly: GCA_963082945.1. Taxonomy (NCBI): domain Eukaryota; kingdom Metazoa; phylum Arthropoda; class Insecta; order Lepidoptera; family Noctuidae; genus Cerastis; species Cerastis leucographa. Next base: position 10,778,907 of record OY720361.1, read on the forward strand.
GTAGGTTATTTAAATAGTTACGTATGAATATTCACTAATCCTTCAAAACACAGGCAGTCAGTTATAATTTAAACAAAGATTTCAAAAAGTTATCATATTACTCTCATGACCGTTTGATTACAGCCCTGTTATGTGTCAAAGCACCTAATTTGTTTATACAGGGTAATTAATTACCGATACTTAAACACGTGATTGTTTGCATGATAACAGAAAACAACTTTCCCAAAAAACATTTTTTTTCTATACGCATTCACTTTTATCACAATAACACAACAGCCATATGAAATTCGGGGTTGCGAGCCAGGCGGGTGCTCTGCCTACCCACTGTGGTACGGAGAGATAGTAATGAGACAACGGCGTAACGCGGCGAACAGCTGATAGGTCACAGGCACAAGAACGCCCGCGCGAATTTCATACAGCTGTTGTGTTATTGCGATAAAAATGTATGAGTGAAAAAAACTTTTGGGAAAGTTGTTTTTTATCATGAGTACAATCACGTGTTTAAGTATCAGTCACTAATTACTAGTAACCTATATCTATAGCCTAAAAGATATTTGTAACATTGTAAAACTTATTATTGAATAAACCTATTATTTTTTATGTATTGCCATTCATCAAATTAAGTTCAGAGTTGATTAAACTCTACTATGAAGTGACTAGTTTACGGCTAATGACATAACCTATTATAAAGAATCCGGAATAGGCCTCTTTTGTTCTAGTATGCCATTAGATGGTCCATTTTTAAACCAACATACGTACAAATTACACATCATAACATACCATCATGCCTGTAATCCCCGAAGGGTTAGGCAGAGTTGTAACTCATAGTACACCCACTTTTCGCCAGTTTTGTTGAAGTCCCACGAAATAGGGGCCTAGCCTATTGCCATCAACGGAGCACAAATCCAGACTCCGTGGCTGTTCCTCCACGATGATCCAAAATCCTGGTGTCAGAACCCAATGACACTTTGCCCTACCGGGGAACGAACCTAGGACCTCATGATCAGCAGTCGCTTGCCACCATTAGACCAACAAGGCAGTCCTCACAACACCTCACGTTCTAAGTATTATATATATAGCCAATAGCGTCTTAAAAATAGGTAACCAACACAAGGTCGATGTTAAGACGAATCTTACACTACATTTTACAAATCAGAAAGGCAATTACCAACCATTTCTGAGTAACGTAAACAGAAAAGAAAACCCACCTATAAAAGCGCCCGTCCTTTATAAGTTCACAACAAGACAATACCCTTCCATGATGCGTTCACTTTTTGTAAATATTGTGACTAACATGAGATGATTTTCGTTTTTCTTCACTATGAAATCAGCGTGAAATAAAACAACAAATGTTACGCAAACGGAGTAAGCATACTCAGATATTTTGAGTCATAATACCATAATATACGTGCCAATTTTTGTGCTTTTCCGTTTATCATGTCGAGTGTAATGTATTGTCTTGTTTTTTTCAACTATCAAATGGGCATTCAAAAGATTGCTTTGCCAAACTAGGAGGTCGTGTGGAACGTTATTTCAATGGTCTCAGGCTCCAATAAATTATGCATATACAGTGGCATTTACTCGCTTGGACACAGAACACTGTCTTTTATGCAAAACACTGATTACGACTATCGGCAACATTATAACAGTCAATTATCGCGCTAGGCGTCTCCCCGCGGCGCCCCGCGGTTCAACAGCCGCCGCGATCGGATTTTAATAATGCTATTTATAGGCGAATTTTAATACATTTGTTTTTCACGCATCCCGTCTGTGCCTACGTGTTGTTTTGTACATGGTTGTTGTGTGTTCAAAGGTTGTGGAAAATCGACGAAAGCGCATTTTGGAACTAAGAATTAATTAGTTCAAAAATGCGCTTTCGTCGATTTTAACGTCGTTGAACTGAATCTAATGTACACTTTACAGTTTCCACTCACTTGCAACACAGTAATATTTATTTTAACTAAATGATAAGCACTTAAATATGTGAATCTTGACAAATGTATGCCGCTAAAATGCATATTACTTTCATTTTTTCCAAATGAAACGCTCTCTAGTGCAACACTGTGCATTTAGTGCACGTAGGCGCTTACTACATCTTCATCTAAACTCGACAAGAGCAATCTCTGAAAGCAATAAAATATGATCGTTTATAAACTTGTATAAGTTGACTATAAAGAGATTTTAACGACTCCACTAAGAATTCAAAATGGAGACACAAAAGGGCAGACTGCGACGCACTCAATAGTGAATATACAACATCGTTATTGAGAATATATTCACAGTTTTAAATGCCAATAAATCTCTTTAGATGTATTGTATTGGTATGCTGCATAGCTAAATAAGAATCTGTATCAGTAGTCCTATGAATTTTGAATATCCTAATTCTTTCAACAGTTTGTTAATTGATGAAAATCTTCATTGAAAATTATGAATATTATTGACTCTTATTTTAATAGATACGTAGTTACCCAAGTGCTCTCTTCTGTACAAACTTTAGTCCGCAAACTAAAATGATTACGTTAATCGGTACCTACAAAAGAAGAACAAATAGCTCGCCTTTTCCAGCCTTTAGACTCCAGTAATATTTTCACAGCCAACATTTTCAAATAAGCCCTGATAGTTTTGCGCTGTGAATCAGTCTGAGGCGGATTATTTTTCTTATTTCTTTTCAAGAAAGGCAGTTTTAATTTATAATTTAGGTCAAGTAAAAAATATACATAGCTATTCTGCCTAGTTAAGGCGGGCTCGTTTTACCACAGTTAAGCCCGTTTTATGTGTGTGTACATCATTGAGGGAGCTCATCGACAAACAAGACTGTTTGCTCTTTAAATGGGAAACGAAAATCATGTTTACTTTTTAGCTTTACAATTATAAAGTCACTTCAATATGTCAGCGGCGTAAACTCGCGTAGACGTCGCTTGACAAAGTTCATTATAATATATGTGATCAGTGTGATCACATACTGACGCGAGGGTAGGGTGACGAACAAGATGATCGAATGTCTTTAGTAAATTCCTGTGGTTTATGTTCCACGAGTCAGACGGAAAAGCCATGAGGCCTGGTTACTGAAATAGTATGTAAAATCGATGCTAGACTTTCGGAGAAGGGCTAGACATTACTATTTTATACTTAAAAGGCGCTTGCCCTCGGGTTCAGTGCATCATAGTTTCGTAGCTACCTGTTTTGCGACCTTTGAAATGTAACTCACGTACATTTATCATACCGCCCCCCCCCTCGTCAATCTGTCTAATTGGTCTAGCTTGCAAGCAGTCTCTCTTTACTCACGTTCTATGTTCGATTGATCCATGGTATTTCTACTTTTACTGGCCGTTTAAACGAAAGATGTGGTATTATGAGCGGTAACTACCGTTAACGGGTGTGGCTGCTATTCGCACGTGTTAAGGGGCAAAGACCTCGAGATCGGACCACACTTCGCGATCTCGAAAGCTAAGAAGGAAAATCTTAAAACAAACAAGCCTTCTGATTGTGTGAACTTGAACTCAAATGAAACGGGTGCTGATCGCCTGTGGGCTTAACGAGTGTGTTCCGAATGAGCGTAAACCCTACTGTTTAGTGTACTGTACAAATGTATCGTTTATTATTAGGGTTGAGTTACCCGAGCCTTAGCATTTTGGGCAAGTTAAATCTGAACAAAAACCAGTGCCCACCTAAAACCAGGCCCTAAATTGGAACATGGCCGCTAGATATTTCTAGCTAAGACTAATGTTATCAAAAATAGAATAGAGCTACTACGAGACCTGCTTTTGTGGTTGCTAATCTGTTGTTGTCGCTATTTTTTCCGATAACCAGTTCGATGGATCAGCAATGTGACTTTTTATATTAATAACTGTGTATGAAACGTATCGGTGTCAATGACATGTGTACACGTAATACAAAGAGTTTTTATCAGGTGCCTGGTGATGACGAACCATTGAATATAATTAAAGAAGAGTTGTGTATGTACAAAAAATACATATGATGCGTAGGTACGCATGCATGGAATGGTGTGATATCGGTCCAGAGGATATAAGCAGCATCATCATATGTCAATAAAAACAGCGCCTGTCAATCACCAACTGGTAAACTATACGTGGTGTTTTCCGTCCGTGTTTTCTGACGCGACGTTTAGTAGGACATAATAATGATGAAGAAGGAGGGCAATTTTCATAAGCAACACTTTGTTAGGAAGGTATATGATAGCCATGATGCCGAGCAACAAAATCTCATTCAACCAGTCTAGCTTTGCTTCGTAAGAATTCAAATACTGGGCTGGTACTGTACCAGACCAGTGTTTGCAATAGAACCCAACAAGTAAATAAAAACACAATGCATATTTAATTTAATACTCAAGTAATGCGAAACAAGGCGCCGACAAACGTCAAGTGAGCGACCAAACGACAACATTCGGTCATGTTTTTAGTCTTAATTGAAGCGAAAACAGCCCAAACTTGGCTGGCAGTGCTCATTAAGAACAACAAACAAGTAGCTAAGTACTGCAGCCAAGAGACACTCGCGAACTAATCGGCTTCTAGCAAGGACTGCCGAACTGTGTCGTTACTACACCGATTCTCCGTTAAATATCACGATTATTTTCCTTTTGATATTATATTGTAATATAAGTTTGTAGACAGCTTAATTTGTGACGAATGGGTGAAAAGAATACCCGAAATGGAAAATGCAATATTAATGGTAAATAATTATGAAGAAAACTTTTGAGCTTCAAAAGTCGTTCGAATTTTCAGTTAGTGCTCGTCGTTACTACGATGCAACCTTTGATCGAAGTTCTCTTCATAAAATTATAATGACGACGTCGAATGAGCTAAAAAATAAATATATATATATACATATGAACACAGTGCGACACTATACTATTTCGTCGTATATCGCTACATAAAAAATAATAATAATAATAAGTATCCTATCATTATAAATGCGAAAGTTTGTGACAATGTATGGATCGTTGTTACTCTTTCACGCAAAAACTCCTGAATGGATCTGGATAAAATTTGGCACAGGGATAGATAATAGTCTGAAATAGCACATAGGATTTTTTTATCACGGTAATACGATCCGGTGGGATTATTACCAACAACAAAACGCGGGCGAAGCCGTGGGCAAAAGCTAATACTGAATTAAACTGTGTCGGGTAAGTAGGTGTAAAGGTACACCAACCATTTTCCGAAGAGCGTTTTCAATCCCATATAATCAGGAGTGAATCAATTGCAATTTATAGAACATGAATTTAAACTTGAAGCTGCTTACAGAATATTCCTGAGTAATTGAAGCTTACAACTTAAAACTCCGCAACCACGAGAGTAATAAGGCGAGAGGGGAAATTATATATATTTTAATTTCATACAGCCACGCTTTTAGAGGCTCAAATGAAAATACGTGGGCACAAGGTAAAGCCTTTACGCCTTGTTGTGGTTTATATTATAATAAAAGTGACAAAGTGGATTCTGCGAGATATTAAAAATAGCTCCAACCATTAGATGGTTAAACAAAAATACCTTCCGTTCCTTTGACCGTATTCAAAGTTGGTGAACTTGTGTGAGTAAACCACAGAGAACTGAAGAAATAGAATTATCCCACTACATATTTACAATGGCTCTCATCAGAAGGCTTAAAGTCATCCAAAGGGCAATGAAGAGCGCTATGCTCGGAGTTTCCTTGCGTGATCAAATCAAAAATGACATCCGCAAGAGAACCAAGGTTACCAACGTAGCCCAAAGAATTTCCAAACTTAAGTGGCAGTGGCCAGGGCACTTTGCTCGCAGAACGGATGGGCGATGGGGTCGAAAAGTTCTGGAATGGCGACCGTAAACCGGAAGACGACGCTTTGTAAGGCCTCCCACTAGGTTTAATGACACGCGGGGTTGCGATAGTCGTGGAGAGAATCCGGCAACTGGGTCTCGAGGTGGCATTGCACAAGTCCGAGGCCATGTGCTTTCATGGGCCTCGGAATGCGCCACCGTCGGGATCCATACTGACGGTAGGAGGGGTTCCCATCGGCGTCGAGTCGACGCTGAAGTACCTAGGGCTTGTCCTTGACAGCCGGTGGAACTTCGTGGAGCACTTCCGACGTTTGGCCCCAAAACTGGAACGGGCAGGAGCTGCATTCAAGCGGCTCTTGCCCAACCTGGGGGGTCCAAACGCCTCCTGCCGGAGGCTCTACGCGGGGGTCGTGCGGTCCATGGCCCTTTATGGGGCCCCGGTGTGGGCACGTTCTTTGAGGCGGCGAGCCGCCCATTACCTGAACGCGCCCCAGAAGGTGGTAGCCGTAAGGCTGATCCGGGGGTACCGCACGATCTCCGGCGAGGCGGCGAGCCTCTTGGCCGGATTGCCGCCATGGGATCTGGAGGCGATAGTCCTCGCGCGCCTGCACGAATGGCGCGCGGAGGCACTACGCCGGGGGGAAACTCCGCTGCCGCGGCAAATTGTCGCTCAGCGGACAGACCTCCGGCACGATCTCATGGCGACATGGAGACAGCGACTGTCGCAACCACGTGCAGGGCACGCCACAATAGTGGCGATAAGTCCCCTCTTTGAGGAGTGGCTAGAGAGGCGGCACGGCGCCCTCACCTTCCGCCTGACGCAGGTCCTCACCGGACACGGTTGTTTCGGGAGGTTCCTGCACCGAATCGGGCGGGAGGAAACGCCCGGGTGTTACCATTGTGAGGATCGGCCGGAGGACACGGTGGAGCACACCGTGGAGCTCTGCCCCGCTTGGGCTGAGCACCGCCGTGTCCTCGTAGCGGCGATTGGCGGCGGTGACCTCTCGCGTCCGGCCCTGGTTCAATCCATGATCCGGAGCGAGAGGGAATGGGAAGCCGTCGCCTCCTTCTGCGAAGCAGTCATGCTAGCGAAGGAGGTGGCGGAACGTGAGAGGGAGAGAACCTCACGTCCCAGCCGCCGCGGGAGACGCCCCGGGCGTCGGGGGGCAACCAGTGGCCCCCGGCCACCGTAGGCGCGAGCCTGTGGACGGTAAGTAATGGGCTAGCTCACCGTCCGTCCGTCTCATGACGACAGGCCGTGTCGACGGCGCGTACGTGTTCCACGCGCGCCTCAAGGAGATGTCAGCAAACAGGAAGGGGCCCGAGAGGGCCGATGCCTGCCAGGGCTGCGGGTTGTTCGAAAGAGATACCGCGGCCCTGGAACACAAAGGGCTTAGAAGGAACATGGGTGGGTTTTAGTCAGTCAAGTCTGACACTCCCTCCCGCTCCGCCCAGAGCGGGAGAAGTCATTTGATGATTTACCATCCGCAAAAAAAAAAAAAAAAAAAAAAAGGCCTCCCACTAGGCGGACCGATGACCTGGTGAAGGTTGCGGGGATCCACTGGATGCGAGTCGCACGGGACCGGTCAATATGGCGCCACTTGGGAGAGGCCTATGTCCAACAATGGACGTCTTTCGGCTGAAATGATGATGATGATATTTGCATTGATGATAATTTATCATCATCGGCCTAGCCTCTTCCCAGCTTTATTGTGGTCGGCTTCCAGTCTAACCGAATGCAGACTAGTATTTTACATACCCATCCATGTTCCTTCTTAACCCTTTGTGTTCCAGGGCCACGGTATCTCTTTCGAACAACCCGCAGCCCTGGCAGGCATTGGCCCTCTCGGACCCCTTCCGATTTGCTGACATCTCCTTGAGGCGCGCATGGAACACAAACGCGCCGTCGGCACGGCCTGTCGTCATTAGACGGACGGACGGTGAGCTCACCAATGCCCCTTGGTAACACTTGTTGTTAAACTTACGGGCCACTGACTTCCTGTAACGACTGTCAAGGATATACAAATGACTTAAAGTGCTTTGCGAGGCATGGAGGAAACTCGGTATGTAATGGGTGGTCAACCATCCTCATACCAACCTTGACAAGCGCGACTTAACCTAATGATTGATTCGAGCGGCTGTCATTATTTAGCCACAAGCTCCTTCATGATAATTTTTATACAGTTGTATTTTCGAACACAGCATATCAATGCATCACCTACTTCTGTACCCATCCTGCATAACCACCTGCACCTGCCAGGATTTTAACTAAGTCTGTGTTAGAGTTTTGTAAGTGGCTACACACGGTGAATCAAATCGACACGAAAACGGAACTCTTATAGATTCGGTCTGTCTGTCTGTCTGTCTGATGTCCGTCAGTGTGAAACATTTTTTTTTAAATTTTAAATCTGTGCACAGTACACTAACTAAGCCTCGCTAGTCTAGCGCAATACGTCACGAGCATGTCGCGATTGGCGGTGAAGCGAACCCCTAGCAAAAATCGCTCAAAGCGGCTAAAGAAGTTTTCACTTCAAAATATCTACGAATATAAGTGGGATGTCTATCTGTAGCTCTTAAAAACTGATATCGAGTTCCTTAAATACATTATAATCATTAGAGTCCTTAAATACATTTTTTCCCACGTCAATGGTTGATGTTTTAATATTGTTTGGTTCTATGGAACGCTGTCTGTGCGAGTACGATTCGCACTTGGCCGGTTTTTATCATACACACCTTTCCGCACTTCAAGTGTAAGTCGTTTCTATCTTTTTTAACACTCTATGGGGTGAACGAACAACAGTTATGAAAGGAAATCTTTTCAAACCTGAAGTAACGTTCATAAGGAAAAGGCGAGAGTGATTTATGTTTGTAGCTTTCCTTTGTTGAGCCAATACGATTGAAAAAAATGCTTTACAATTTATAGATTTGCTGTATCAGAAATATTTGAGAGCATTACCGGATTACTTGTCGGTTATATTTATTTTCTCCTCAGGAATTTCGTGGAAGATCACAATATAAATATTATCGTGTGTTTAAGTATGTAGGTATTTATCTTGATATGAGTATGTACCGTATAACTGATAACGTTCGATTGATGAAGACTCGCAGATTTCTACATTCTAAAGTTATTTTTATCTATGTTACGTAATGTGTATATTCTGAGGTCGATCTGTTATTTCAGAATAGATATATGGTTTTGTGATGATATCTTTATAAAGAGGCTTTTACTATCAAGATTCAATATTAAGACAACACTAACAGCCGTGTCTATAAACAAGTCAAAGTTTTTTTTTTTAGTAAATATCAGTATTTAAGATAAGACTTTTAGTATCTGCTAAGCCACACAATAAAAATTGCTAGCCAGTAAACCAGTTAGTTAGGGTTTATTTTAGGATTAATTATTTAAACCTAAAAGAAACCCTAACTAACTGGTTTAAAGGGCTGCAGTGCCTTTCCGGCTACCAATTTACTGTAAACAGGGCCAGCATGATACTCGCAACCAATCTATTCCTGTAACCAGCGCGCAGCGCTTATGTAGTCTAGCCGAAGTAGAAAATAGACCTCAAACAGCGCTTGATTTACGCGTTAGGTAGCTAAGGTACCTTTATATATTTGGTCTACTACCTGAAATAATTCAACAAATCAGTCCCGAGTTATTGGGACCGAATGACGCAATTTTTTGTATTTGCCACCAATATTTCACTAACCTTTCGGTAACGTTACGTATTTCTCACTCAAAAGAGTGTAAGGCATGGCGTCATTTAGTATAAGGAGTGTAGCGACCCTTCCGTTCGGTTCCACATGACTGGCCGCCTTTACGTGTGCGCCCGAGCTTCGCGAGGATTTACAGATAAGTAATAAAACGTAATGCGTTTAAACTGAACGCAAAGCCTCCAACGGTAACATCCTATTAGTAGAGATTAATGTTTTATTAAACACACGCGCATGTAAAAGGGTATGCGGAATGTAGGTGTGCGACGCACAGTTGAAATGAGAACCGTAGATCGTCTTTTGTTAGGCCCCACTTTGTGTAATGTGCGTACCATTTCACACGTGTTGTTAATTGATAAGTGCTTATTATTTAAATTCATAATGTTATTGTTGTTATCGCATAATATAGGGCAGAATCGAGGAAATGCGAAGCTAGTTCTCATATCAATTTATAGTGATGTACTAACAAAACCGCAAATCGTTCTCAATTAAGAATGTTTTTCTGTGTTAAGGACATCAGAAACCTAAATCAGATTAGTTTCAGTGTTTTTTCAGGAAAATAATTAACTGTCTCATATTTTTTTCAAATTCCCAATATACTTTGGAAGCTAGATACCGGAATAATTCAACAAGAATTTAATCGATCATTTACTAAAAGAAATTACAACCTGATAACAATGTTGAAAATGGAAACGGTCATTATACTAAAAAAAAGTAAACGCGGAAAAAAAAAAGAAATATTTCCCGATAAGTAATCGAATTGATGATTCTAAAAAAAACAGGCAAGAATAAATAAACTAGATGAAAGCATTTTTTTTTTTAAATATAGCAACATTTCTGGTTTTAATTATGTTGTACATCTAATTCTGCCGTAGCGGATAAGCCCGACGTTTCTGTGGCTTAATTTAAAACTGTTTTACTTTACTCAGGTTCTGCAAATAAAAAATAAACTCACAGACATAAAGAAAATTAGTACAAAAAGAGGGGAAAACATTTTGATGAGTTTTCGCTTGTAATGAAAGCGCCGATAGAATGTTTTGTAGTAAAAGGAAAGTTTAATTACGAACACTTATGTGGTAAGGTGAGAAAGTATTTGAGTTTCAATCATTTTAATTAATGTTTGGCAGTAGATATAATATATCATGTGTTTGCGGCAGGGCAGGGCTGGGCCGGTGTGACTCGCGGCCCGCAGCGCCTGTTTGTAGCTTCTATGAAGCGCCAATTTAGGCGCCTATGTTTTTATGCTAAAGCTTTGTACATTGATTAATTTAAAGTGTGCATCTCCTTTTTAAGGAAATTTCTCGCCGACTGGTTGACATTTCGCGTGACCAGATGTGCTGGCATTTTTTTTCGACAGTGAATTTTGAAACATTGCCATTCTACGTGGCAATGTTGCCAGTCTTCTGGGCACGTTTCCGTATGACAGCGATGTGGAGAAGTGTTTTGACGGCTAAGCTTCCTGTGGTTTATTAAATTAATTTATATTTAGTTAGTTGGTTTATTTTATATTTGCTAGTCTTTTTTAGTAAAGTAGTAGTTTTTATAAATATTTAGTTTTAGAAAATAATTAATGTAATAGAGCATAACATAATAAAATCTTGTTACTAACAATCTTGCCTTGTCTATGGACTTTTTTGTCTGAATTAAATGATTTTATTTTATTTTATAAACATTATTTAATTATAAGGGTTGAATCGCTGTGCGTTTTCATGACGACCGTCTTTCAGCGACACAGCAAAGTTCAAAGTTAAAGGGTTACAATGTTGGTAAGGCTTAAGATTAATGTTAACTCCTATAAAAGTTCTTGTTTCTTTTTGTCGTAAGTTTCCTATTGTGATAAGTTTTATTCAGCGTTTTTTTTTTATTGAAAGGGCTTGGATTTGAAGACTTATTTATTAGTTTGACAGTTTCATGCACACTTGCGGTACGTACATCGTCTGTCTAGCCTGTTTCCAACTATGTTGGGGTCGGCTTCCAGTCTAACTGGATGCAGCTGAATACCAGTATTTTACATGGATTGTCCGCCTAACTGATCTCCACAACCCAGTTAGTACTGGGTAATACGAACCCCTTTGTAAGACTAGTTGCCAGACTTTCGGGGTACTGACTAAATTTAACGTAAAAGTTCTACAAATGACAGCCGGGACCAACGGCTTATCGTGCCTACCGGAGCACGAAGAGAACTCGATATGTAACGGGTGGTCATCCATCCACGGACCAACCTAGGCAAGCTCGGCTTAACCTAAAGATCGACCCAAACGAATGTTATTATTTAGCCACGAGCTCCTCCGACGTAGTAAATTTAAACTCTGTAATTAAGCGGGTGAAAGACTCATAAGTGTACCCAGTGTATTTTATACTGGTTTAAAAATTTAAGTAAAATAGTTTCATCTGCCCCGAATCTACGAATAATTGTTATTATATATTTTATAAGTTTTGTATTTATAAAATATAATTTATAACGGGTGTAAAAGACCCTTAACGAAGCCGAAAGGCAGTTGTTGTCCCCGTCATTGCGATATTTTTTTGTTTTTGACCATACTTTGGTACCTTCTAAATACTGAGATATTGAATTATTGGAAGATCCAATTTTCGCAAGTTTTTATTAGTTTCTAGTTTTTAATATCATAACTATACTATTACTATTCAATGCGTCCATCAGCACAATGTGTTGAGTGCGTTACATTAAGTTTTAACATAAAACGTGATTTTTTCCCAAAAAAAAAAGTCGTTTACAGCAATATTTTATGGCTAATCTCCTGGCAGATAGTTGATGTCATAAGGAGTGACTTAGACTACTTTTATCAAAAAAAGTTAAAACTTTATTTTCTACTTTGTCTTTGTCACTTTGCTTTTTTTAGAAAAATAATTAGGTACAAAAACTACGTACAAAAACCAAGCTCTTGTAATTGTGAACAAAATCCTTTATTCAAATAGGGAAGTAATAATTTCATAATAATTTTGCGAACTAAGGTCGCAGGCAACAGCTACGCGGCCCAGATTGCCGTCCGGTCCCAACTACCCTACGCTACGGTATAATTAAAAAATAACCTATCCCTAAGTTAAAGTAAGTAAGAAAACTGTTTCAGCAACTGTCCGTAAAAGAAACCTAAAAGCTTTCTTATTATTAGCAAATTGTTTTATCGTCAAGTTTGTTATTTATATTTAGTTTGAAAAACTTATTGCTTGTGCAAGCGCATCATGCCTTTTTCATCCAATGTTAAATAAGGTTTTTTTTTAAGCTGTTAATTAAGTTTCTTAAACAATTAAGTATATCGATTGACAAGATTGGGAAAAACAAAGCAATGCGCCTTAACGAAATACTTTTTTTTATCAGGTTGAAAAGTCTCCCGAATTTATTTGTAACAGTTGGTTTATCTTTCCCAATTACTTAAAAGTTAAGTAATTGTTGAAACTGCCCCTGTCATGTGATAAATTTCGCGTTCCGGTTCTCGATACAAGGGCAATATGCAAATTAATCGTTAAAGCTACAAAGGTAGAACGATTCCAAAAGATATTACAGGATTGGATGACCAACCAACTGAGTTGGTCATGTATTGGAAAGGAAAAACATGAACATCAAAGGATGTTCAATGATTTTTGGTTTTAACCAATCAGCAACGGCCTGATGCATCCTCATTTCAGTCTGTCTGCTTGCTAATCTAATGTCTCCCTCTAATTTCCAATGCAAGAGATGCTCTTTCTCACTCCAACACGTACCTGTTCAGTGGTTTTATTCAAAGAAACATAAAATAACATGACTAATAAAATGTGTAAACCGTAAAGGAAAATACTACAAAGTGAAAAGCCTTAATGAAAACAAATAAAATGGTATTCACTAACAATCATTGTTATTGAAACAATGTTTTTGAAATAATTTAATTGGTTGGTTTATATGAAATAATTGAACTGCATGTTATTTTGCGGTCAATTAAAACTGAACCCGTGCCATTTTACTGTGATATTTCAATTAAACTTCAGGAACATGACCTTTCAGTGGTGCGTAGGTGTACCTACCGATTAACCGACCGATTTAATTTGCAAATTGCACTAAAGCCTGCACACAATGCCTACACAAGCATAGGTACGTTGAATATAGCCTACGCCCACATAGCAAATCTTATTAATGGGAGGAAAATATCTCATTAAACACAATACTATGAATACGATAAACTAATAAAAGCCGGCCGGCGGCACAGGTTAACTTACCGGCGGAAATCTACTTCAAAATCAAGTGTATTTTATCTTTAAGATCGTATGCGTATACTGTTAACTAAATATTAACATCTAATCTTGTTAGAAACTTAAAATAAATCGTACTTTTCCATATCTAATCCGCATGTTCCGACTTCCGACATCGGCGGACCGCGTGTCTCTACAAGTGTTTATTTACCTATTTACGCGCTCGTACAGCGATCTCTTACAATACAATAATAAAGAGCTGATTGTGTCATAATAACATTAGCGTTCGTACGGAAAATCAACGTGGATAAGTTAGGAGGCTTCACGTGACGTAGATCGTAGGTTACACCGTGCTACGAGATCGTAGCGGCCACCATATGTTCGGACCACGCGGGCTCCGATCGATACGCGGCGCGGCGGGCGGCATGCACTTACCGTGGTCATCTTGAAGTTTAACTTGCGTTGCAGTGCGGTCTCGAGATGGAGAGCCATGGTAATAGCTTTTACGAACGATTAGCAATAGAAAGACCGATTAAAAGCACTATAACATAGTTTACTGAGCCGGCTCTAAGTTATAACTTCGCGTGTGACGTACGTAGCGACTTCAGCGTGGCAGATCGCGTGTTCACGCGGCCATTTTAGCCGCCTGTCAAAGGTTTTGAGTTTCCGCCGCGTGGCGCTACCGTCGCCAATCGTTACGTCTGCGCAAAAATAGCCGCCCGAGCGGAGAGCGGAGAGCGGAGGAGTGCGGCTAGCGGGCGAGCGGAGCGCCAAGGGGCGCGTAGGGCGCGTACACCGCCACAGGTTACGAGATTTTCCACCATCAATTGATTTATAGTACAACTTGTAATTGAGATAAAAGTTACACTTTCGATACGTACATGTATAATGATGGCAGTATTTAGGCTCTTTTTAATATTCTACATGCAAAATACATATCAGACAATACTGAGTTTCATATCGTGTGCACTGTGAACTTTGTGTACTTCGATCAAACTTACAATTAAATTGTTGGGGTGCGCGACACTTCCTTAAAGGGGTCGCCCCCTTAAAATATACTTTAAGTAAAAGCGTTAACACACTTTATTAGTGTTAATGCAACATGAAACTTTACAAAATGATTTCATTATTTTGAAAAGAGATATTGGTTTGAAAGTTGTCGATGAACATTTGCGTCATGTGCGTGCTACTTTACTTGCTCACAAATGAAATAAAAAGACATTTAGAAGATGCGAACAAGCTATTAAACTCGTCAGAGACACACCACGTGTCACTAAGTGTCAAATGCCAAGTGCCAAGAGCCAAGTATCACAATGGGAGCATGCAACGGCACAATATAAAGGAGTCGGCAATATATTTTGATTAGCACGCCATATATTACGCGACAGACATCAAAAACGAATTACTGTGCCGTTACTCGCGTAGTCGCGTGTGTCGACTCGAGTAACTTTTGGGATAAAGGGCTTTAGGGGAAACTGTTTTTATTTATCGTGATTGGCATTCGATTTCTGATTGTCTGCCGTCCTATATAAGGACACCTAGAAGGCTGTATTTCTTAGCGTGAACCATGTTATTCCCGAGATGTTTGACTACATTTGCACGTTGATCTGGCAGTAAAAGAAAACGAGATGTTTGCTGAATATCAACCGGCGCGGTTCGTAAAACTTGGCTAAGGAAAAGGGGTTAGTGTTCTGTTAAAATAGTATATAGGTGAACTGAGGAACTCACTGCATAATACTGCTACACGTTCGTTATGATATCTACAAGGTTTTTGTTTGCCTATAGGTATTTGCGTATAGCGCTGTTAAAATAAATGCTTGTATTTGGTTGATTAAAATCATGTTATATTTATTTATGTAAAACTGTATTTTTGTCTGCGATTTGAGTAATTATGTACTTCTTATCTTGAATTATCTTTCATATCATCCCATATCAGAATCCATAATATTTTCTTTGGTTTGCCTCTTCTCCTCCCCCTCAAAATCCTGACTGACTGACTGAGACACCCTAAACCGCTAGTCCTAGAGACCTGAAATGTGGAGGGTGTTTCTTTGTGAAGAGTAGGAAAACTGCCGAGGAAAATTTTCTGTTTTTTACTTCATGGGTGTCGTTTTCGTGGTTTTCCGGGTCGCTGACAATGAAAATAAGGCATGCATATCCAAGATGGCACCGCGGAGAACTTTCAGTTTTTCCTTCACGGGTGTCGTTTTCGTGAATTTCGGGGTAGTTTTTCTGGAGTTAAATATTTTTGTTTAATCTGAGTATTATTTATTTACAAAAATTGCTCATTTACACCATTAGCTATATCGAAAGGCGTGGATGGATGACCGGGGCATTTGAGCTACGGCAGCGTAGCTCGAAAGACATGTATTAAATAAATTCTGGTTCAAGCCGTTTTGGTCACAAACAAGCATGGTTATGGGGCGAGGATCAGACGAGCCGCGTTTAAAACATGGGTGGTTCAAGACTTACCGATTTCCGTAAATAAATAAAAATAAAAAAAATCCTACCCATTTTATTATTACCTACCCATTGGTCGAGAATCATTAGCATAGCTACCTCCTTGAATTTGACGAGGATGCAAAACAACAGGTATACTTTTTTCTAACCAGAATGAATTCTCTGGCACTGCACAGACTTTTACACAACTATTTATCCTATACTTACACTTACGCGCAAGCGAAGCTGCGGACAGCAACTATTATACAATCATTTAAATTACTATTTTCAGCATTATTTTGCGGGGGTAACGCACACGTGGGCAATTGCCGAACTCAACGCGGGTAAAGCCGCGGGCAGAAGCTAGTATGGGTATAAAATCCCATAAAACATGACTTTAAAATCTATCTAACAAGTACCAGGTAATCATATAATGGCAGGTGTGTACATCCCCGCAACCGTATGCTTCGCACCAGCATCAGCGAAATAAACCCAAGCAGAGTTACCGTCTGAATAAACTGCTATCAACTAGCGAACTTTAAATCCATACGTGCAACATTAATGAACGCGAATCACGTTAGTTATACCAACATCGGGTGTAGGTAAACAATTCAATCAGAACATCGAGTGTGTCATTTACTAGTGCCAGTTCTCGGTGCAATTTGTAGCGGTGAATGAAGCGTTTTGCTATAAGATTCGGCGTTTTCTTTTCAAGAGAATGGAAAAACAAAAAACGTGTTACGCGGACCATAGAATAGGACAAGGGCAAGAAGTTTATGTTTTCTTTTTAGCCCAGATATCTAGAAAATTCCACGCAGCGTTGCTTTTTACTTTACAAGATCTTGAGAGTTTAGGTTCTTTGGTGAACACGAGTTTAAGTCTACATAATTTCATTTGACCAACGGGTATGTCTGACTTTGCTCCAGTCCCAAGCCTTCCTCGAAAAATACCTACGTGAGACGGTTGGCATATTTATACACCACTAGCTGTTACCCGCGAATTACGTGAGCGTTAAATTATTTAAAAAAACAATACGTCCCTATTTGAATCGGATTTCGTTAACAATTTCAAAGGGTTTATTTTTTTTACACGGAACCCTTTTTTTTTTTCTAAAATAAAAGTAAGTAGCCTAGGTTACTCCCGTCCAAGTCCCGTCGGTAGCCCAGCGTTTCGGAGATTAGCCGGAATAAACACACAAATACTTTCATAAGCATTCAGTAAAGTTTTGAAATTACAGACACTTCAATTTTATAAAAAAAATAGTTTTGCTCTTGAATTTAGTCTAGGTCAGAGATGACAGAGACAAAGTCGGAGACGATGGAGCAAGCTTACCCAAAAGAAGCCTGCCAGTCTAACATTTCTATAGATACGAGCTAGTAGGTAACTTCCACTTATCTTTCTTCTAGTAGTTGTGGAACTTCCGCATTATTTACTATCCTATATACCTAATTTACGTACAGAAACGCTGGGCTGCACGTGGAAGCAAGCCACATAATTAATCCATTTATGTGTTGTTTGTTGATACAAAGTCGGAAAAAGTACCTATCTAACCAAAAAGGCAGTCAGATTTAACTACCGATACAAGGTCCCGTAAACAATGAACATAAAAATCTTCAATTTATTTTCACTTCTGCCCTTTTATCCTTCAGATTTTTAGACGCAGTACCGATAGTTCAGATTATAGAATAGGGACAAGGGTCGTATGATCTTATCGTCGCCATAGCCTTCCTTAAATATCGCGTCAAATTACACACATCGTTGGTTTTCACTGATCTAAAATTAATATTCGGTTACTGCGTCTATCATATTGACGTAGGTTGCGGAGCTGCGGAGGTAGGTAGTGTATGCCATTGTTTTGTTCTATGTAGGAGGGTAGGTCTGACATGGCCATAGGACGCCCTCGAAGCTCATAAATATTCATTATATTTTCAGGATATCAATAGGCATAAGGTTCCTTTATCTAAGGGATGGAGTGAATTCTAATGATCAAAAATGTTTAACCAACTGGCCCCATTTTTGACGGGATCAAGTATATGATACAAATAAAGGGTGTAAAACACCCCTTAACGAAGCCGAAAGGCACTGGTTCACCCTGTCATTGCGATCATTTTTTTGGTCTACACCATACCTGGGAACCTCCTAGTTACGGAGATACTAAGGGTCAAAGTTCCAACTTTTTGACATGCATTTTTTTAAATACAAGTTTTTAATGTAAGATTTTTACTTTAAACACCTCCACGACTCCCGTACTATTCAATCCGTCCATCAGCACAATGTTTTGAGTGCGTTACATTGAGTTCTACCACAAAACATGATTTTACACCCCCCAAAAAAAGTCGTTTCCCAGCAATAATTTTTGCGTAAAGTTACTTAATTTCATGTACTGAATGCTTAGTTGACCGCTTCGTGATGAGGTGATTTACACGGTGTATACCGTCAGTCTGTATCGATTTTGTAAAAGATGGTATACATGAAATTAAACAGTTCCCCGGAGATTTAGCTGGTATATGAAAGTCGAATGTTGATACTGAGTTCGTAATCAACTGTACACAAAATGCAAGGCTGCACAGTTGATCATGCAGTAATTTATCTAGGTTCTCGACTATTTGACGCTGGACAAGCTTATGTAGGTCTCAGCCGCGGAAGTTTTCTGGACGGTATTCGGATAGAAGAACTTGATTGCTCAACGTTAACAGAAAAGTCCCATGGAAGAGTGACATGACATGTAACGCATTAGATGAAATGGTTAGATTACGAAATAATTCATAGAACAACTTGACAACCTGGTTTCACAAATGATACACCAAAAAACCGATTATTCGTTGCTAAATATTTCATTATAGAAAAGCGTGGGGTGCTTGCTGTCAATTGTTATAATATTTTAATGAGAGATATTAGTAAAAGTAGAGTCGTTATGGAAATATCTTAAAAAGCACCCCACGCTTTTCTACAATGTTTTTTTAATCACATTATTCTTAATTTAATTTATCGAAAATTATTTTCTACTTTTTAGTTTGCTTTTCTATTAAAACGTTTTTTTATTATATTTTTAAACTATGATTTTATTATCTTTTGGCGACCCATCCGGCTTCGCATGAGCATCATTTTCTAATGAAAAAAATTGAAGCAACAAAGATTTATAAAAAAAAAACAAAATTTTCTTTCATACAAACCTTGTCCTGACGCACAAATGAGACCATTTTTTTTAATTTATATATACAAAGATAGAGGATGGATAAGTCACAGCTTCACAGCCTCTCTGAAAACAAAACAATACCGTTAATCCGACGCTATCAAACCGACCAAGTCCTATCAGTTTGTGTCGCGCAGTGCTCAATGCGGCGACGTAGTTTACTCTATGCCTGTACGACGACACGTGCATATGTTTGTATGCATGTCTGTATGTCTGTCAATGCAAACGGAAACTTAACTCTTTGGTAGCACTGCGCTTCAGTGCGCCGCGTCTTGAGGTATACAACACGGACTATATGACCACTGTGATAGTAATTATACATTAGTTTCATATTCGTGAGGGGTTTGGGGGAGACCGCAAATATTACTTGTGTGTCGTATGCATGTGTGTGTACAGGACAGAATAAATTAGCAGTGAAAGTTTTATTGTCTCGCTGGAAACGATGATGATTCATTCGCATTGTCCCGAAATAATAGGGTTTCCATGTTTTTATCGCCTCCTATATTCGACATTAAAGCCATTAACTAGGAAAACCCCCTAAATTAAAACTAGTTTAAAAGATCTTTTTTTGAACTTCATCTATTAATTACATGACTTGAATGTAAAACATACATAGATAATGTATGTGTTAATGTGCAAATGCAAGGTTATCGACATAGCCCACCGCATTAGCACGCTGAAGTGGCAATGGGCCGGCCATATAACCCGAAGAACCGATAACCGTTGGGGTAGACGAGTTCTTGAGTGGAGACCACGGATCGGTAAACATAGCGTTGGACGTCCTCAGACTCGGTGGAGCGATGAACTTCGCAAGGCGGCTGGCAAGAGCTCGCGGCCGAGGATCGTGCTCAGTGGCGTGTCATGGGAGAGGCCTATGTCCAGCAGTGGACGAATACAGGCTGATGATGATGATTATTGAATGTGTGAATGAATTGGTTTGTAATCTTGTTTTAAAGATTTCTTCAGACTTCAACGCAGTATGGATATACTGCGTTAAAGTGAAGTAATCTTTAAAAGTCCTAATCGGATGATTAGGATCTCGATTTTTTTTATATTTTTTTTATTTAGGTAACCAACAGCGATACATAAAAATATTTTACAAAATATGCGTGTTGCAGTTATTATGGCCAATTATAGGTTTCCCTGTTTATCTGGGATATGTGTAATACATGCGAACGGACTAATATCAGATATTTCCAAATAACAACAAAATAAATTTGTAATACAATACATAATACATAAGGTTCAATTTGACCACAATTTTGAAGGATTTTATAAAAAAAAAAAATTGGTTTAATAATAAAAAATAGTAGAAAAAGAAGAAGATTGGTTGCCTGTCATTTATCTCCGCGTATAGCTTTCAGTATGCTTTTTTAAAATGACGCTTTATTACAGTTAAATAAATCAACTTCAGAGAATTTCGAGTTATAAATTCGAGCAATGCGAGTCAGTACACAGTTCTTGGCATAGTTAGTGGAGTGCTTAGGAACGCGCAACAATGGCGTGTGACGAGTGCGCCTTAGGGGAGTGTTAAAAGTTATCTGTGCGACCAAATCCGGGCAATCAAGGCGTCCATTGAGTATGTCATACAGCAAACACATGTCGATGCCACAAACAGACACATCCCACTTACCAATGCATGCAATCCCTATTTTTGAGTTCTTTCACGATGGTCTCCAATGTTTTCACCAAATTTTCGGACGTGCCAACCATCAGAAATATCAATAAATCCTACCGTCAGCTAATATTTGCAGTGTCACCGCAACATTTCACGCTCGCAACACAAAATGAGATCAGGTTTCAATAACATTTTCTAATTGAATTTCACAGCTAACCGTGTCAACGACTGTTTAACGGCACACATTGATAAATTAAATAGATATCGCACGGAAATTATTGCACTGTATGTACTTTGTCGTCCTATTTAGTTCATAACTGTGGATTTCTTATCGTAACTTCACTCCTGCTTTCCCCGTTGGGGTGCGAATAGACATATACAGGCGAATAGATAGTTTCGAATCTTTACCCGCCTTTATAACACATCTGACTGACAGATGTCGCGTGTAGATTCATAATGAGAGAAGTAGTACCTGCCTATGATAGGATTTTTTGAAAATTCAATCGCCAAACTTCATAATAATTATAATTGAGGATCCAATAAAGAAACAGAAAACAAAAAAAAAAACAATAAAAATAAAAAACTTTACTTTACTTTTGTAAAGAACTTTACTTATCAAAACCTACCTTTGTATACCATTTTTTCTATTCATTTCCTCCTTTCTATATGTAGTGTGTACATAAACTGTTGAATTAACAAAGAAATCAGTCTGCTAAGAGCATCACTGAAGAATGTCTCATGAAATTGCTCACCTACCTTTGACAGGCCTCAAAGGCTGTTCAAGATTTATAATGCCCACAGGAAGTTGCAATAGGATATATAAGGTTCAACTAAGTTATATGACTCCCACATAAATATCGTACGAGACATCAAGAATTCAGTTTCAACTATTAAAAGTAAAATGTAAGAAACTACAAAGAGTTTTTTTTACAAAATATTATTCCCTCACTCCCACACTATAATTGAAACGCCACGTAACTTAAGGTCCTGAGTTCCTGACTGAAATAAAACAATTTTAATGAGAACACCCAAAACATGCTCAAAGGCTATGCATCATGTACGTCTAGGTCTTCACAGGAACACAGAACAATTAAACCCTGCGGACGAACACACGCCGACTAACCTGTGCAAATCCTAATATAATTTCATGGTGGCTACACCGTACCTACACAACCTGCCAGACGTACCTAGGAACAACTACGAATAGCTATAGGCACCTAGGCTACGTAGTACGTACGGTTGGCAACCGGGGGGAATAGTAATGTGTTGTTAACTTACAGACCTGTTAAATTGTATGCACGTCCAACTTACCTGATTTATAACCGTTACAATTGCTTTTGCTTTAAATTATTTACTATTACAGTTATAGTTTGTCTGTTTGTCGGATTTAATTTTCAAAATACGTAAAGTAATTGTATTGTTGTTTTTCGTTATAAATCTAGACTTTCTGAAAGTGCCTTTACATTTTATTTGAGCACTCCAAAATTAGGGTTTGTAAGAGCAATCTCGAATTAATTACAAAGGCGTTTAATATAGCAAGGATTCCCTGTGGAAGCCTGTAGGCATAAAGTTTCAAATAATGTTATTAACTAAGTGGGCCCTAAAGCCGTTATCTTAATTTGTACATTAGGTACACACGAATGAATTATCTCTACAACAAACAGTACATAAGTCAAAAGCGGAGAACAAATTACAACATACGTTCCTCGATAACATCAATTGGTATTGAAACAAATAACAAGCAAAACCAAATAATTCTCCCTCGTAATCTTGATTAGAACAACGGAACTCAAGTGCTTACCAAACTGGCCGCGGAAAGAACAATGCTCACTCGTGAGCCCTTCATTCTTGAACAACAAATCTTCCCTACTAGCGACTGTAGTTTGCTCATTTGGAAGAAATGAAAGAGGGCCCTTGTCTGAGCCGAAGCCTCCACTCTTTTGTTGGAAACGCGTTTGTTCTCAGTGGCCATTTCACTAATTGCGACCACCTCCATTGTCTTCGTATAAATTAGACGTAAATGTCGTCATCTCGTTATCTCCAAGAATTTTGAATAAACACAGTTTTTAGACCCGCGTACCCTCAGGTAAATGAGCTAGGCACAAACTTCGTACTAATGTATGGTAAAAGCTTTATTATATGTATGAGTGAAATTATTTTAAGTACTTAATTTTCAACGCCTCTCGACGTACAATATTTATTACCTTACTCAGTGTATCTTTCAACATAACTTATGTGGTAGGCGTTGAGTAGTTTATGTTTGTTATTTGAAATATATTTTAACTTGTTTGTATTGAAACGTAAAGGTATGAGGTACTGGATAGACGTAGACGGTGTGAAAATATACTACCTGGGTGTATTTTGGAGCATCGAAAGGGAACAGAAATCGATAAAAGTTTAAATTGTGCTCACTCATCGCGCAAAGCTACAAAAGGTTCCGACCTTTGTATGTATTCGTACCTATAATATAATAGTCTCGTCTCAAATGTTTACAAAGCCCTCCATACATCGCCTCCCCTCGCTTGTACAAGCGACTGCCGCAGTAAAATAATTTCGATGCAAGTTTTCATATACCACTACATTTCGATGAAAGGAAAAACTGAGGAAAATTCCATAGAGCATTGTATTTTTTTGTTTCAAATGAATAGTTGTATGTTGGAGAGGTTTACCCCCCGCAGACAAAACAGTAATCACGACGTACCGGCAAGTTTCGTGCACCCTTGTGTCTGGCTTAACTCAAGAACCACTGAACAGACTTTGATAGAGCTTACATTATTCGAAAACTTGTTCTTCGAAGAACGTTTATTTAATAATTTGGGTATGAGAGTGTCTCAACTTGTTAACTTACCGTGTATGTTTTATGAGACCTCAGTTCGTAGCGGTGGAGATCGTAGGAGTCGGGGAAGCAATTTTTACCAATATCCCAGGTTTATACGACTTTGAACATAGATATGTTATACTCAATGCAGTTATTGAAAAAGTAGTTTTCCGACAATAATTCACTACAAAGCCAGCACGTAAATAATCTCCCGAATACAAAAGGTCACGGTCTCATCGTTGTTATTTCTGTTTCCGAATTAAGAGCGGTATTTCTGTCTGCCCACCGGCGTTTCGCCCAATTAATTTGACAAAACGAAAACGTTTAGCGATATAAAGAAGGATAATTTTTAGAAGATATGTACGTCAATCGTAAGCGGTTTAGTTTTCGTAGACATTTAATTTAGTGTTTCCGTAACCTTTGGAAATTTTGGGGTCAAAATTCGCATTGTGATGTTTTAGCAGAGTCAATAAACAGACGGAGACAGTAAGTAAATAGACAGAGCAAAGCTACTTAAATCTTTAATACGTCTGTACACTATGGGCCAAACTGGCTATAGAATTTGTTGTATAATGGTTCCATTTATCGATTCTGCGGTACATTTTTGTCATAATCAATCAATTATACCAATAATTACCTCTCGACGGGAAGTAGGTAAGAGCAATTTACCGATTTCAATTCGCATGAACAAACCCTTTGTTATCAGGGAATGAGCTATAACCGTCGATTCGATTATTATTCTTACTGTCTGCTATTCTCAGAGGTTTTAGCACTGCCTAATGAAATACCTTTGTTAACCTTTATACTGGTAGGAGACGAAATTTATTATTCGGCATCAGCTTAAACTGCTCAAACATTTACATTGACTGAGATTCTACAGAATCGCGAATAATCTGAAACGACTTTCACAAAAGCACGCGAATTAAGAAATCTTCCATATATAATAAAATAGATATAAAAATCAATTGCCACATGTTTGACGGAAGATCACTTGAGGACGGGTCGACCATCCGGCGAGGCGGCGAGCCTCTTGGCCGGATTACCGCCATGGGATCTGGAGGCGATAGTCCTCGCGCGCCTGCACGAATGGCGCGCGGAGGCACTACGTCGGGGGGAAACTCCGCTGCCGCGGCAAATTGTCGCTCAGCGGACAGACCTCCGGCGTGATCTCATGGCGACATGGAGACAGCGACTGTCGCAACCACGTGCAGGGCACGCCACAATAGTGGCGATAAGTCCCCTCTTTGAGGAGTGGCTAGAGAGGCGGCACGGCGCCCTCACCTTCCGCCTGACGCAGGTCCTCACCGGACACGGTTGTTTCGGGAGGTTCCTGCACCGAATCGGGCGGGAGGAAACGCCCGGGTGTTACCATTGCGAGGATCGGCCGGAGGACACGGTAGAGCACACCGTGGAGCTCTGCCCCGCTTGGGCTGAGCACCGCCGTGTCCTCGTAGCGGCGATTGGCGGCGGCGACCTCTCGCGTCCGGCCCTGGTTCAATCCATGGTCCGGAGCGAGAGGGAATGGGATGCCGTCGCCTCCTTCTGCGAAGCAGTCATGCTAGCGAAGGAGGTGGCGGAACGTGAGAGGGAGAGAACCTCACGTCCCAGCCGCCGCGGGAGACGCCCCGGGCGTCGGGGGGCAACCAGTGGCCCCCGGCCACCGTAGGCGCGAGCCTGTGGACGGTGAGTAATGGGCTAGCTCACCGTCCGTCCGTCTCATGACGACAGGCCGTGTCGACGGCGCGTACGTGTTCCACGCGCGCCTCAAGGAGATGTCAGCAAACCAGAAGGGGTCCGAAAGGGCCGATGCCTGCCAGGGCTGCGGGTTGTTCGAAAGAGATACCGCGGCACTGGAACACAAAGGGCGAAGAAGGAACATGGGTGGGTTTTAGTCAGTACAAGTCTGACACTCCCTCCCGCTCCGCCCAGAGCGGGAGAAGTCATTTGATGATTTCCCATCCGGAAAAAAAAAAAAAAAAAAAAAAAAAGGACGGGTCGACCAAGTGGGTGGTTTTTGGGGTTCTGTTCCCAAATAACAAAAATGGAACCCTTATGGATTCGGTATTTCCGTCTGTCTGTCTGTCTTTCCTTCAGTGTGTCAAAGATCTTTTACTCTAAGACCATTATCACCACACAGTTAAAATCAGCACAGTAGGTGCCTTATATGAACCGCTACACGAACATGATGTGAAATCATGAAAAAAAAATGTAACTGTTTTTTTTTTTAAATCTACTTAAATGACTGTGTGTGTTGTCTATCGATAGCTCCTGAAAAATGTTATCGAGGCACTCTTAATAGTTTTTTCTTAAGTAAGTTGACAGATATTTGCTACCAAAGTCGTAAAAATTGTGTCCCCGTTTTTACAAACACTTTTCCGCGTCGTATTTTTTAAAAACTAGATGAGGCCGGTGTTTCGTACCTGGCTACTGTGAGAAGAAACAGTCGAAATAATGAATTGTCCATAGATGCAAAATTGGCTATGGCGAGGTAGGTAGAAAGAAGGTTTTAAAAATTTTTTTAGATGTCTAGATTTGACTTGCGAAAAAGATTGATAAAATTTGATATGCAACTGTGGGTTGGAAGCTCATTCAGTAACATATTTTCTTGAACGTTTACTAAAATAGTTTCTGTCGTTAGTAACAACCAGTGTCTTCTTTTTAGATAAACAAGTTGAGTACAAAAGAATGCTTACATTCCTCCTACCTTCTTGTGATTTTCATTATTAATAAATTATTCAGTCAGACAATAACTTACATTTGATATGGACCGGAACTTTTTTTTTGTAAAGCTTTTCATACTTAATAATTAAACTTTGAAAAGCTGTTCAAAGGTTTTGTAGTTGTTTTTTTTTTTATCTACAAGTACTTTAAGTATCTTTATCTGTAATATTTTTGACGTAAGGCCATGCATTCCCATTTTCTTCATTAGAAAATTGCACCCATGCAAAGTCGGGAAGGGTCGCTAGTAGTAAATAAAATTATATTTTAATTATTTGTATCTTTCCTGTTTCTACTACAACATGATTTTCGTACCTGATTCGGTAACTAAACGTTATTATTAAAAGCAATTACCTTTTACAGTTGTTAGGGGAAAATTAAACGTCGACCCCAGTAGAGGGAGAGAGTAGTTAAGTCAAGAAAAACTCTTTATTATTTCCCTTAAATCTCAAAGGCATTTAAGGGAAATTAAATATAGACCCAGTTCATTCCGGAAATCCTTATAATTTTCCTAAAAGCTGCCAACAAAAACAATATATTTCTTAAAATAGGATTGTCAAAAAGAATAAATTTTAGACGTAATATGCAATGTAATTGCAACTGTAACACGTTTGCGAACATTTAACGAACACAGCAGAGAATGACAATAAAAAGTTTAAAAATGGATTCGAAACGGTCATTACACTTTTGCTAAACAGAACTGTTACATTACACCACTAATTACATTGCATGTTGTACAGACCCCACGAGTTCAGCCACAATTTTAAACCTTTTATTGCAGCGAATGTTTTCAAAAGGGACCCTGAAGCATCGTCTGAAAGTCGAGGGCAATAAACTTTGCGTATCAAAATTTGAACTACCTGCGTAGGCTGAACGTAACAAAAGCTCAATGAGAACGAGTGTTTATGAATGATATTTTAGATCTAACTGTTTCATTCACTCTTATTATCCTGAAGAAGTCTACTACTGAACGTAGGCCTCTTCTAAGACCTTTTCCATTGAATTACAAGGAAGGTAATCACTATTTCTTCGAATGGAAAATAGATTGTGTGAATGGAAGCTGAACAAAATCCTATCATCCTGAATCAAAATTGTACCAAATACAAACATAACATAACATCACGCCTGTAAGCCCCGAAGCGTAGGCAGAGACATACCTAATAGTACACCCACATTTAGCCAGTTATGTTTATGACCTATGACATAGGGGGCAAGCCTATTATTACCAAAAACAAGACGTTAAAGAACTGATAATTTCTACAATCAGACCACCAGCGAGTTCTATTCAAAGTTTTTAGGTACTAATGTAGAAGGAAAACGACAAAATGAATATTTTTACGAGGTGGAAGCACAAGTATTGGACGCGAAGTCCCGGCCTCCCCGGGGCAGGCGCGCACACTTCACACCAATAGTGGTGAAAATACTCACACTACCACAACTTTTTTGTTATCTTCGAAGAATTCCATTCGTAAATCTATTTAAACAGGCAAAACGAGACGTTTTACTTTTACGTTATTTATTGCAGTCGTTTAAAAGTTTTAACACACGGCTGTAAAGCATATTTTTTTTTTGTATTTTTATTTGCTAAGAAGTACCTCTTACTAACACTAAAAAGTTATGATATTAACACAAATTGTAACCATAGTTAATTTCCGTTTCGAGTTCCCTATATTAATAAAAAACCCCCGACACAAAAAACCTCTAAAAAACCAAAAATAAAATAATCCAAGCGTCTTAGCGTCGGGGGTCCGCTTTGTTATGTGTTTGTACTAAGCGGTCTACTTAGCGGTCCCCCAACGAAAACAGCAAAAATTAAAAAAAAAAACTTTCTGTGGGAGGGGGGGTTTGCACCCACCCCTCCTGGCAATGCCCATGGTGACAAGGGAAAATTGGAATTGGAAATTGCTCATTTCCCTTCAACTAGAAAAGAGGTGATGGCCTTCAAACGGCTGATCAGATTTTATCGAAACATAGCTAAGAACACTCTCGATTAAAACACCTTTCAAACGAAACCAATTTTATCAAAATCGGTTCATCCGTTTAGGAGCTACGATACCACAGACAGACACACAGATACACATGTCAAACTTATAACACCCCTCTTTTTTGGTCGGGGGTTAAAAAAAGAGAAGAAGAAGAAACTTTTGTAGGTATAAAAAGCACACCTACATATTATGTTAAGAGCGTTTACACCTTACGTCATTTCATACAAACTTTCAATTCCTTATTTTCCGAAATGACTGAACCGATTTTAATGAAACTTCATAAGCTTAGGCAGGATGGTCTATAAAGTTAAAAAACATTTTCGAAAAATAAGTAGTGTTTGAGCTAAATTAGACCGATTATAAATTATCTATAGTAACAGAAATTTCGAATTATCTTTTTTTTTTAAAGAAAATGTCTTTTAATAGTAACTTTTTAGACCTATGTATTCTGCTTATGCGTAATTTAAATCGGTTCGGTCATTTCGGAAAATAAGTACTTGAAAATTTGTATGAAATGCCGCAGGGTGTAAACGCTCTTAATATTACGAACGGTTCTAATGAATTTGTTTGGTGCATAACTGTCCACAATATCGACACGCCACAGTCGACTGAACTCGTCTGCCCGACCAATCGTATGTTCACACATTGCAGGCCATGCTCTTTTCATACACCACATATGAAAAATCTCGGAAGATTCGTCCGAAAATGGGACCGAATAAAGCTGTTTCGACGAAATAAAGTCAAGGCCTGTGGTTGACAAAGTCTATTTTAAATGAAATTAACTTGTCAATTGTTTTGAGTTCGGGTACTACTGTTTGTTATCTATTACTTTGAAAGTTCCCTTACTAACTTAACTTTAGTAAACATCTAACAAAACCATGAGTAGAAGTTATTACGACTAACTTACCGCGACATGGTTTAAATATACCAAATACTATTTCTAAAACGGTGACGGAAACCCGCCGTAATGCGTGTCCGGCACGCACTTGCTCAATATTTAAACACATACAGAACAGTAAGTGTACCTAGCTGTGTTAGGCGTTGAAGTCAAACATAAAGAGTATCCATTGAATATAAATAATTGATGATATGTCAGCACTCACTCGTACTGCTATCTCCACATTCCATGATTTATGATATTCTTTTGACATGCAAAGATATAATGTATCAGTATCGAAGTTCAGCCATATTTATTGCTTCCAGGCATAATATTTATCAACTTTAGTTTTTGATAGAGCAATAGGAACAGTTTTAAACAAAACTAAGTGCACGAAGTTGTAGAGCGGATTTACCGGAAGCGGACGCGTCGACAGCGGCCGTCGTTTCAGGATCGCAACACGCTTTCATTCATCCCGCAGTTAAGTCCTTTCGGAGCCGACGCTGGTTGTACACGGAAACTCTACACTAGGCGCCGACCTCCTGCCTGTAGCGCTCTCTCCCTCGCACCCGCGCTACTTACGCCTCGACGACTGAAAAGAGAGAACAAAATCAATACTGTCTGGAACACGCCCACCGGTTCAACTCAGTAACTGCGCTTCCTCGCTGGAAATTCGATAAAATAAAACTGGGTAAAAATCATTAAATTTGTGTGTTGGTGTCAGAGATCCTATGTCGTTGGGTTTGTTGATCGCATCTGTGAGCAGCATCAGCTGGCGGCGCGGCGGCGCTGGCGAGAGGTCACATGTTCCGCACGTGGTCGGCTCACGTTACAATGTTTACCTGCGACCGCCTGACGGTCAGGTGAGACCGACGCTACGAGTGAGCTCGCGTAGCTATACCTACTCGGTACTACGCCGACCGACTCTCCGAAAGAAGCATTTAAGGCCAATTTTACTACTTTACCGAGTAAACTTTCAGTTAGGGTGCTCTCGCACAAGTTAAGCAAATTGTTTGCAGTCTCTCTGGGTAAACCCTCTTAGAATGTAATCTTGTCTCCATCCTCATGATAGCCATATTCAGAAGGCGTCAGAGCCGACGAGCCCGCGGCTACGGTTTGCATTTTTATCAACCATCGACGACAGGCAGCAACATTTTATTTTGCGTGTCATAAATATGGAACTAGTGAAGACGAACATACGCTGGGATATACAACATTTTCATGCAAACTTATCTGAAACTATGCATAAGTAAGCAGCAACGAAAAGAAAGCTTCCTCTTTGCTATAAAAATAAAACTTAGTACATGTTCATGTGTTTCCTGCATCACATTTTAGAGAGCGCTTTGTACTTTATGTACACGCGCGTTGATGTGAGCAAAAAGGTACTTACACAAAATAAAACAAACTTCGTACAGCAAATATGTTAGAGAATTTCCTTGACTGTCTTTAGAGGGACTTTAAAAGTTACGGAAAGTTATAATTATTAGCTGTACACAATATTTAGGTTTTAAAGCCCACTTGAAAGTAGGCTAGATATAAAAATATGATCATATCCTTCATAAGTTAAAACAGAAGGCAGCTTCTTTGCGCCCATACCAGTCACATTTTCACGAAGTGCTTACATGTGAATGGAATACGCAATGAGCTGTCCCCTTCCTTATAATATTTATACGAAACGTTAAGGATATCTCAATTTATTACGTTCCATTAATTCCATCAAAATGTTGTGGAAATAACCACGTGTTAATAATTCCGTGTTATGATTGTGGTCGCAAGCTCAGCTAAGTCTTCGGTTCGATTCCCAGGTCGGGCAAAGTGTTATTGGTATTTTCCGTCAGGAATTTCTGGTTTGGTTGCTGGCAAAGCTTGTCCCCTATGACTTAAACAAAACTGGAGAAATGTGGTTAAACACTGAAAAACACCTCTGCTTAACCCTCCGGGGTTTACAGACGTGATGGTAAGTTACATGACATGATAATGATGTTTTATTTATATATTCAGTAACAATCTACATTGCGTTCGAATATAATCTGCATGAAACAGTAATGGATACACAAAACAATAAATTAGAATACATGAAATTCAATTAGTTTAGATTATAAGAAATTAAATTAAATTAAAAGAATGTAAAATGCACACATAATTTAAAATGACAATGTTAATAAATGAATATTAATTTAAAATAACAATGTCAATACATGAATAGCAATTTAAAACGAAATGATGATGATGGCAGTAGAAAACAAATATGGTAGTGTGCACTATCATCGTCTATGTAATTTGTATGAGTAAAGAGAGAGACGGGTATTGCGGGCTCCGAAGGCAATGCTAACAGACTGCTTCCATAATTTGTTACTGTTGGCTATACGTTATTTGGGGACCCCTTAAATATGCAGACAGACAGTTTGTTTACTATGCGTATTGATAATAGTTATGACTTGGAACCTATAGTATATAACCCTTCTGTTTGAACGTTAACACACGGTATTGCAGCTTGGTTTGGGGGACTTTTAAAATCTGCTTTATTGAATTACCAAATTTTTCAGTTTAAAATTTTTTTCAGCCGGGATTCAACTTTCAAAGATCGCATTTTATGAAAATTTATGTTGAACTATGGTCAACATAATTTTTAAAAAAAATGATAAAACTAAAATAAAACGGCCAAAAAAAACAATTACTTATCTTAAATTATTATCAATTATCCTACTTCAAAATATTTCCTAATAAAATTCCTAACAAGCATCTAACACAAAATCTTGATCAAAAAGCAGACAGTAAAGTTTGTTTCACACTTAAATATGTCTGAAAATTATGTTTCAAAGCGCAATGCACCAAATGTAAAGTATTTAAAGTGATTTATAAGTATCCACGGAATAATTGCAACATTCGTAGATGGGGCTAGTTGGAGCAATAAATGGCTCATGGGGCGCCTTACAATCCACATCCAAGGGGCAACGGTTATAGTGAAACCACTACAACATGAGTTTTATCAATGCGTACTTACGTAGCTTTCGTGACCATTTCCTTTTCCGGGGTGTATGAATTTTTTAGGGGTGTAAAAGGTTTGTCACAATGAAAGTTATTTTTATAAATCGTTTTAAAATATATAATGTATCACGTCCGGTAAAGGTTAAAAATGTCTCCGTAAAATTCATTAGATCAACAAAGAATAAAAATTTTGGAGTGTCTGGGAATAAGCCGAAGAACTGTCGCATTTTTTTATTTGAATTTAATTTTATGTAAATATGTACATTATTTACCAACTGCAAATAGACCTACAATAATAATAACACATGTAAAAGTATCCAAATTAAGGGGAGTCAAAAAATTCGTCCACATCGCTGTCAATAGAAAAAGTGGCCAGAAGACTGGCCGCATTGCCACGATGGATAGCAATGCTGACTCAAAAAAATTAACAAACATTGCCATAATCTCACTAATTTCTGCCGGCACCAAAAAGTAATAGCTAACCAACACAATCACCAACCATAATCAAACATAATCAAGAAAATAATAAACAAAGCAAATAGCTGCCCCAACCATAGATTATAAACGTATTTGCAATTCAAAAACCTTTAGTTATCCGCCATTCCGTGCCTGAACATAATTAAAATTTGCCTTAGGTGACGTTCGTCATTAATTATTTAGCGTAGTTTGAACATCTTTAGCGGGTGCCAGTCGACGTGCAATAAATGGGGCGCAACGCCTTATATTCCTTATATTCAGAGGACAGAGTGAGCGCGTGCCCGGAATAAGTTACCGACAGCGCGCTAAAGGAACCCAGCGATACCCGTCTACATAAAGATTTATTCCCATCTGTAACTGAGAGGAGGACGCGACAGTTTTTCCCAATTATAAGGTGTAAGCGCCCCATTTATTAACATCTCGTCTAAGAAATCACGATCTTGCCGCTTTTCCTCCAGTCTCACGGAGAGTACGTTCATAGTTTGCTACAGTTTCCAAAAGTTTTAATTATTGCGCTAGCTAATAATTCCGAAATTGTACTACTGCCTCCTACTGGCGACATTTTAATGAGTACAAGGAAAATTAATTAATCGTACTTATTTTGCAGTGTGTTTCAGTTCCGCTGAATTCTGGTTTAGGTATTGCTAGGAATCGAATTTGGTTCTACGTACCTACTGCAGGGTCATTATAAAATATGTTCCTTCATCTATAACGTCTTAAATTCCTAGTAAAGGCTTCTAAAGCTATATTAAATATGCAAAAATCCTAGTTAAAGTTGGTTATTAAAAAGAATCTACGAACAAGAATATACGATACCAAACCTAATTATATTGCTGCGGGCCGTAATTAAATTCTCATATGAGCATCTCTATCATATCTGAGGACGTGTGTGGGGATATTCCGAGCAAATGTTACAGAACATGATAGTAAGAAAAAAAAAATGTGTCACATCTGGGGAGGGTTTGAGGGTAGCTGCAAACTGTATGTGGCAGGCGCGGTCGGAACTGGAAAACTTCGCCGTCCCGCGACCAACGACAACTTTCTTGTCCAACTCCACACGCCGCGGTGCACCGAAATGCCGACCGTCTTCTTTGTCATTAAAATGGTTTATT
The DNA here is from genome assembly GCA_963082945.1 of Cerastis leucographa. NCBI lineage: Eukaryota > Metazoa > Arthropoda > Insecta > Lepidoptera > Noctuidae > Cerastis > Cerastis leucographa. The sequence goes on from OY720361.1 coordinate 10,812,799, forward strand.
GATGTAATAAGCAATATTTTATGCCGGCGAATATATGCTCGTCTGGGCACGTAACAGGCATACTTCTGCGAAAACTTTTAAAGATAAATTATTGCATGTAATTAGTTATAGCAAGCGAAATCTCTTATCGTAGCACTTGCTACGACAAACTTTTTCGATGTGATTTTCATTTAGCAGTAAGACGAACACGAGTTTTGAAAGTCTCTATGACCGTTAGCTCTAAACATTAAACTTGATGGTAGTGCTTTAAGCATATTTTACGTGTACGCTCGTGTAATTCTATATCAGCTCTACCATAAAGCGTAGGTATGCTACACTTCCACATACCATTAGCAGTAAACACGTACCTACGAGCAGATAATAAAAATTAATACAATGCGCCGTAACTCGGTATGCATTTCAAACTCAAGCACAATGTAAAAACGGGACGGCAGTCTCTGTAGCCTTAATATCCGCTGTTTCAGACTCGTAACCGGCTAACAATATTGCATTGCGTACGCCACGCGCTAGTTCCGTACTTATCGCGAAAGTTTCAGCCGGCGGCCGCGGGAGAGGGGTGAAGGGGGCGCCGGTGGGTTGTGGGGGACAGGCGGGGCCCCCGCTGCAGTATCGATCGCGTCTGCTGCACGCTGCAACGCTGTCTTCCGCAGATCAGTCCTTATCGTCCGCCGGAACGAGCCTTCGCTACAGCCCCGCACTAAAAAGGCTTTGCGACACATTCTGCATGGAGACGCACGCACGCCGACTACAGGAGCTAGTAGCGAAGCGTGCGCTCACGCTTCACAGAATTAAGCTTGTTTATGGGAACATAAAAATTATGTACCTTTCGCAATACGTTTGACGATACATTCGACTAGTTATACGATTGTTTCGTTGGGAGATTATGGTCAACTGATCACTTCTACGCAAAGAAATATAAAATAAAACTATAATCTCAACTCTAAATACAAGTCTTTACAGAGAAAGAAACAGCAAAGCGAATAACACTTTGCGCCATACGAAACTTAGTTAAGAACTGTCGTGTACTAGCTTGCTTGACATTTCAGGCACTAAATTCATTAAAGTTGGGGCGGTTTTATAAGTGATGGTTAAGGTAATGGTAACAACACCGGTCTAACTATAAAATTTATAACGAAGGACCAAGTCGAAAGTTGCAAGCGTTGAAAATATTGTAAACTGCACTCGTTTCGGGCAAATTAAATGAAAAACGAAGTTTCGCCGCGTGGCGGACAAAGTTGGCCACTCAAGTTTGAAGCTCGCCGAGAGCGCGTGCAGACTACTCAGTATATACCCAGTACCCCGTTCTCCTCGCGCTACATTATGTATACACAACACCAACACACATAAACTTTTCACACTCAACGTGTCTCGATCATATTAGGATAAATATGTTTGAACGTCAGCTCAAAAGTTTTCCAACTATGGATTTTTATTTTCATATTATTAGTTCGAACTAACACTATCACACAATTTAGTTGCTGTTTACCACATATAATCACGCCTCTGATCCCGAAGGGTTAGGCAGAGATGTACCTAATAGTAGGTACTCGTACACCCAAATCATGCTAACTATATTTAAGTATCATGTAATAGGGGTGAACTTATTTCCATCAACCGGGCATAAATCCAGACTCCGAACTGGTACTCCGAGAAATTCCCAATGAAAAAGCCTAATAATACTTTGCCCGACCTGGAAGTCGATCCTAGGAACTCATAATCAGCCACAACGCTTGCGAGAACTAGACCAAAAAGGCAGTCCTGTGCTAGTTTTCATTTTCAGTTCATTGTTTCGGATCCACACAATCAAATAACCAAATTAACTATCTAACAGTAACCAATGACACAAACAATAGGTTGCTGAAAACTATTTACCAATAACCATAATAGGCACTTAACAAACTCAAGGAAAGCCCGCCGCCCGATGTGTACTTTGTAAGGGATTTATAAACCTGTCTGAGCCTGCATATTAATAAATGGAATAAATTTCCCCCACCTGGCCGCAAGTTCATAGCCCACGCAACAAACACTGTTAACTCAAAAGTTATTTAAAGTTGGTACAATCAAGACGGTTCAAGGTGGTAATACTTTACATCTTTATTTATGACTTAGATGTCTGGCTGTACTTTACGGCCGTTTTTCTTTTGATTTTTGTACAAAAATCGGGCGGGTCGTTACCAGAAATTACAGTTTCAGTGAGTGAAATCGATAGAAAGCGACAAATAGGTACGTACATACAGACTGAATAGTTTGGAAAAACGCCAGGCGGGGGCACTCGACCTCTGCACAGTGCACACTGCTTGCCCACTTCACCACTAAGGCACTGATGTAAGACACCACGCAGCTTTGTGATCGACTGTACCATAACTGTACCGTGACAGCGTGACTGTACCTCTCGCCAAGCGACGTGCCACAAACCTCACATTTCTTCAAAACTCTTTTTAGCCATCTTAATGAAACGCAGGTTGTATTGTATTCAAATTAAGTGTTTAATGTTAAAATTAAACGCATTCAATGCTTTTTAACCAACATTATGAGACAATTTTATCTTAAATAAGACATCAAAGTTTTCAAATATGCAGTAAAGTCATTAAAGCTGTACTTTTTGAATGTGGTACGTTACAAACAGTCAGTTATTTAGTTAGTTACAAGACTTCTAGCCACTTAGCGTAATACATTCGCCTAGTTAAACAGAAACAGCACAATTGAAGCGCGGGGAATACTTGCTACGACGCGCTACGCTGGAGCTACGCCAAAATGTGCATATGTTTAATATTATAATATATGTGTCATAATTACATTAGGCAAATAAATTACTATTTACTGTGGTTTAAATTTTAAATGCTAATAAGGAATCGCAGTTAAAGTATTTTTGTGTATGTTAGAAGCAATTTTTTTAGCGGAAGTGAAGTGGTCACTTGATGAATACACGTGAAAGATTTCGTATTCCGTATGCCATTTCAGTTTATAATTCGATAAATATATTAAAGTCCAATTAAATATTAAACCATTTTGCTTCAAGTGAACCTTCGTATGTGGCTACGAACTCAAAAAGGATTCATATTTTATTTGGAAGGTGATTCAAATGTATTTTGCAGTAAAAGGCGGCAGTCGTTAACGGTGACATCTCCAAATTTTATTTCTCTTCGCATCGTCATTGTGAAACAGTTTGCCGGTGAACGAGTGAATTTTCTCGTGTTAAGGAGAGCCACATTGGAGGCCCGCCAGATGGCTCTTGTGAGGAGGGCCCTCCACCGCCTCCGACTGACGCTAATTGCTACCAACTCTTCCAAAATTATCTCAATTATACTGAATTTATTAATGACTATTTATATTACGATTGTTTCGAACTTCGTTTCGTTGCACACCAGTTTTAATAGATCGCGAACAGCTTTTTTTAACAAGAGACTCGTAAAAATGCAAAACGCTTCAAAATATTTTTGATGACGTTAGTAGAATTTAATAAAGCGAATAATTGGAATAGCCGCGGGAATACTTCCTGATCGAAACGATCGCACGGATGTTTTCATAATATTTTTTTTTGAGTAAAATTATTCCGTAGTTCCAATGTGTCGTGTTCAACTGTCTTTATGTGATTACGTAGCAATCTACCATTAGCCCATAGTACATGGCACAGTGGGCTGTAACCAAGGGTCGTGATGTTGGAAGTAAGCCAGAACACAATGTCTGCACACAGTTACATTTGCACTAGGGATGCACTCGTCTTTTGGAATCAAGCTCTTTGTCCAACCATTTTATTCCAGAGGTTTTAACTTTCCCTTTGAGACTGACTACGTTACCAACCTCAACCTACCTACGCTTGCTCGGCTCCAGCGGACGTAATTAGATACTTTACCCGTGTGTAGAGGGACTTAAAGACGGTTAATTTAATATGATAATTACAACCCGTAACTTTATTCCTCAGTCGACTTTAAAGACGTGAGAAATAAACATGACGCGTGAATGTAGGTACAAAGTTTTCATCTCATGTCTGAGCAAACACGTAACGGTGTTAATTCCAAAACAAATTATAAACTCAAACATTTTCTATAAATAATGGAATTGAAAATAAATATCAACGTCTGTGTTTTGTTAACTTATTCTGTGTGTTTGTCCATACAATCCCTATTGGCTACCTGTGTTGTGCTGGCAACCGTATCGTTTTCATTTCTTAAGGAGCCAGACCCGATAACGTACAAAGGCTTTTGTAATACAAATGTTTTGTTTTTAATAAAAATGAAAACGGCAACTTGTTGGGAAAATCTTTTTAGGGAAAAGGGGATTGTACAATATTGGTACCCACATTGCTTAAGATTTTTGTTAACTTCCTATGAAAGCCATTGTTTCTTTTTGTCGTAAGTTTCCTATATTGTGATAGGTTTAATTCATTGTGAAGGGAAAGTGGTTGGATTTGGTGGCTTATTTATTTAATTTACAATTTCATGCAAACTTATGGTATTTTCATTATCTGCCTTGCCTTTTCACAACTATGCTCGGGTCGGGACTGGTTGTCAGACTTTCGGGCCACTGACTACTTAACGATTGTCAAAGGTCCACAATTAACAGCCGGGACCAACGGCTTTCCGAGGTATGGAGGTAACTCGGTATGTAATGGGTGGTCATCCATCCACGGACCAACCTAGGCCAGCGCAGCTTAACCTAGAGATCAACCAGATCGGCTTTTATTACTTGAGCGCGAGCTTCTTGCTTCTTTTTGGTTCAAAATAAATGCTAATACTAATGACAGATTTGTGAAAAATCTCGAAAGTCAATACACGATTTTTAATGATCTTTTATTCGTAGCAACTGTACCCATAGCGCTCTAAGTTTGAATCCACGACCAGATTCAAACCAGATAGGTGTATAACTTAGTGTAATTTATTTTACACCGTGAAGAAAGAAGATTTTCTTTCGTGAACTCTGAAAACAGTGAAGGTTTTTTTGAAGTGAAACTTCTTTTGCGACTTCCAACAAGTTTAACGTTTAATACTACCATGGATGGGAAATATTTTCTAAAAATCTACCTACCTAGTTCTACTAGGTACGCAAGATGGCGTGCAAACAGTCATGCATTCGACTCTTCGGTGTGACCAGCCTTTGCTCAATTTCCATGAGTAGAATAACCTCGATAAACTTATGTAATAATGATGTAATAAAAATAATACAACAAAAAACAACAAAATATTATTTAGAATCTCAATAAAATGCCGAGATGGAATGCGTGGCACTCGAACGCTTGCGTATAGTATTACGAAGTTTCACTTCTTCCGCGCGGAGAGACTCGTCCACGCACTATTTTTTTCGTGATGAAACCGGCACGTCCTAAAACCAAAACTTCGACGACATATAACTCTACCAACCCTCACTGGGTCTGCGTGGTGGATTACAGCTCACTCCATCTCATATAGTGGAGCCCGGTGTCCCAGTCGTGGGAACATTATTGAATGATTATAAAGGGTGTAAATAGACCCTTAACGAAGCCGAAAGTTCACCACGTCGTCATTGCGATATTTTTTTGTTCTGGACTAAACCTGGGAAACTTCTAGTTGTGGAGATATCGGTCAAAATTTTAAGTAAGTAGTAGTAAGTTTTTTTTTTTTTAAACAAGTTTTTAACCCACGACCAAAAAAGAATGGTGTTATAAGTTGACGTTAAGTGACGTGCAGCTCTGGTACTCCCTTTCTTCTCCTAAAATTGTTTGTCCGAAAATCATTATCCATAACACGTTTGCTATAAACTTCAGTACCCATAATGTTCTAAATCCCGAAATTTTGTTTAACATAATTATCTTTAGTTCTAAAAGTATTCTGTCATCATTTCGAGTACTATAATAATTGAATCTCCTTATTTTACATGACCTAAAGTCATATGTCCTAAGTATTGTGTTAAATAATGTGTATTATTCCGAATGTTCATTTATAATAACTGTTTTAGTCCTAAAAAATTTGCTATAAATTCGGTTTTAGTGACAGAAACGAATCGCTGTAAATCCGACTCCACGCAGTCTTGTCTGCTCTACCCTAGAGTGTAATTTAAAATCGCGTAGGCGCGGAGGGGCGAGGCGGCCCGCGAGTTGAGGAGCAGGTGGTTGTAACACTCGCCGCCGCGTCGCCGGACAGCAAGCTGAAGCTGCGGTGGTGAGCGTTAAACCCATCTGCGACGATAAACTCGCGTGGAACCGCCGAAACCGTGACAGAAACCATGCCTGCTTCATGCTTGCTTGCATGCTGCATGCTGCGTGCTTGCTTGTATGCTGCAAGCTGCGTGCTTGCTTGCATGCGGCATGCTTGCTGCAATAATGCGTCTGGTTCGTGATTGTGTTCCACCATTCCTTTGTTTAACAGCGTGTGTATACCATTTTCCTCTGAAGGAATCACTCGCACAATACATTATATTGTTTATTTTTTTTGTACTTTCACACACCCAGTAATATTTTTCGTTGTAGAATCGATTTTTGTCGTAAGTAAAGCCATCACAATTTAATTTTATGCCACCCTTGTTAGTCTTTAAAAGTTCACAATGCTGCATTTTCAATCATTTATTTTTGATACGTGTATATTATAAAACAAAAACGTATTTATCCTGCTACCAAACAGAACTACATAATAAGTTAGTGAACTATCTCAAAACAAGTCGGTAGAAGAAAAAATATTGCCCGCTCGTATCTAGAGAAGTTCATAGCAAAAGCTTTGTTATAAAAAATAGTTCTAAGAATATAATTATTATAAATAAACATTATGTAATTCAGGACTTATAACTTTTATTGAAAACGGTTTTATGTCTTTTGTTTATTATTGATTGTAATATTTATGACAAACGGATTTAGGACATAAATTATATTTAGGGATTTCAATTTTATGGCATGTGATATTATGTTATATTAAATTCGGGTAAGTTATAATTCGGACAAATGATGATTAGGACCAAAAGTTATGGCACTTTAAATTATGGATAAAAAAGTTAGGTGACACAATAGAGAACCGTGGATCTGTGTCTGTGTGTAGCATCGTAGCTCCTAAAAGGATAAACTGATTTTGATAAAATTGGTTTCGTTTGAAAGATGTTTTATCGAGAGTATCTTACCTATGTTTCGAGAAAATCTGCTCAGCCGATTGAAGATCATCACCTCTTTTCTAGTTGATGAAGGGATATAAACAACTTCCACAAGTCGTGTCGATTCAAAATTTTAAATCTTGTCACTTGTCAACATAGGCACCCTCGTTTTAGTATCCCCCATACACCCCCCTCCCCCCTAAAAGCCCATATTTTTTAATTATCTTGTTTTCTTTAAGTAGCGAGAAGAGCAGCAACACTGAGAAAAGTGGAAGGAATGAGGGGAGGCCTATGCCCAGTAGTGAAAATAACACAAGTTTAAAAAACATTAAATAGAAATTTAACTAAAATTTAAAAAACCCGACATAATATAAACCTCTAAAAAAACATAGGTAAATTAATTAATTCAAGCGTCGTAGCGTCGGGGGACCGCTTAGCACAAAGCAAAAGCACTTGTGTTTTTAGAGTTTTTTTGTGTCGGGTGTTTTTAAATTATTATTGTTTTTTAAACATACAGCTTTCCTGTAAATACCTCCATGACCCCTTTAATATTCAATGACATCAGCACAATGTTTTGCGTTGCAATCAATGTAACGCACTCAAAACATTTAACCTTAAATCGTGATTTTTCACTCCCGAAAATAAAGCTAAAATTTTTGAGTATGGTTACTTGGTTCGATGTACAGAATGGCGTAGAAAAAAACAACTTGTATGCATATATGCTAGCAGACTGTCAGTTGCTTGATGTTGCTAACTCCCTCAGGAATCTGAAAAAAATATTAATCTAATTAATATATAAAGTAGGTACCCAAATAATGGATGTAAAAGATAAGATAAGATAATTTATTAAAAAAAGTATTACATTAAGTTTACATTTAGGCACAGTAGTATTTTTCTCATACAATGGTATAAATAGTACTTATAAGTAAACTATAACTAAAACATATTCAAAAGTCGCAAATGATGTTAATTCAATTCAGATGTTTGGCAGCGACCTGCCCGATCTAGGTTTATTTAAACCTGTATTTCGGGAAAAACCGAAGTAATTGGCCGTATTAATAGAATTTATTTCAGCAAAATTAGGATTTATTATTTCCTATTATCCATCATAGAAAAAAACAACGACAATGCTTTCTATTCTCGCACACAAAGACGAACGTAAAGATCCACCCACATGACGTACGTACAATACATTACATTAGAAACCTATACACTTTGCGCGCATCGTTTTATTTGGTCCATGAAAGATGGAGGCTCATCCCACTTCGGAAGGAGAACACTTGACCGCAACAGATGGCTGGGCTCACCACCTATCTATACACGTTACATATACTTCACTAGCTATATATACGCGAGCGCTGAAGCCGTCCATTTCAATCACTTTTTTTTTAACCTTCGCATATTACTGGCCTGCTAAGACTCTCTTTAATTTAAGTTTTCAGCCTGAAAGGTTGGCTGAACTTAGTAAAAAGAGGATATTCCTGTATGGACAGCGACTTTACGACGCAATTTCTTTTTATTATAAAATCAACGTACCTTGCAGGTAGTCTTGCTGCTTTTAGTTTAAAAATGTTTAGGATAATGTTGAACGAAACAATTTCATCTAAAGCGAAATCTATTAAAAGTGATTTATACTTGATTTTTTATTTCGTTGTTGTTTACTAGACTGTGTAATCTTGTTCTTTATGAAAATATATGAATAAGAGAAAACATAAATCTATAAAGAAAAATTACATCAACCGTAAAGCGTCCAAACTAATTGCATTAAAGTCCGAGTCCAATTCAAACATCAAGCAGCAAACAGGGTGTTTATAAAACAAAATCTCCTATTGTCTATTCAGAATTGAAATGTAATATGAATACAAACGAGATGAAAATGAGGGCGTTCATATCTTCACACGTTGGTTCGCGATGAGACGTGAGCGAGCGTTCCGTTGCACGCAGCCGGCGGGTGCTGCATTTCCGAACGCATCGCCGTTCAATATCCGCGAGGATTGTTTGTAGAACCATCTCCCCCTCCGCCCCCTGCCCGCGCCACCACCCCGCCGATACCACTGCCTCTAATGGAGCCTGCAAGGGTGTCTCGTTTTAGAAATAGACTTCATGATAAAATGATATCCCTCCTTAAGATTTAGTTTTAAATTAAATTCTGTTGGAGCGTGAGTTATTGGATTCGTGTTATTTATTATTAAGTACTGCTAGACGCTTTGATTCTCGCACTAGAATGTGGGTATGTATTTCATAGAAAAATTAACCTCCGAATAAGAAACTTTTGAGATACCTATTCTTCGTCTCAAGGGTTTTTCCTGTCGAAAATACACGAAAGACATGGGAGTAATAATCCTAAATATTCTCAACAGTTTTTTTTTTTCCATCAAATTTTTAATTAGTTAGTTCTTAGTTTTGAATTAGGTACCTACTGATGATGATAATGATGTGCTACAGCCCTGCTGATGACTCCCAACCACAAAAGCACACGGTGGACACACTTCATCGTCTATTGCTCCCTTCACCCAAGAGGTCCATCAAGGTAATTAGTGATCCCTCGATGGAAATCAAAATGCGCTAATGTATGGTGCAGCCATCCACTTTATTACTAACTAACATAAAATCACCCGCTAGCAGGTACTTAGTTGCGGTGAAACCTAGCCGTGTTAAACCACAAACCAGGGTTTTGTATTATGAGCTTGTTTTTTTTTTTGTATCTCGCATGTAAGGGTCAATTTTCAGGTTCTGCTAAGGGATGAATGTTTAATTTCCAATCGGGGTGTAGTGACTTATCTGACGTGAAACTAATGCAGTATAAATAGATGATCTAGATGTCAGCAGTTTCTTTTCATCCCGGAAAAGCGAAAAACGTTAGTAAATTTTAGTCGGTAGAATACAGTGATCTAAGTATCTATACTTACAACCAAATTATTTTTAAAAAGGAAAAATGATTTGCGACCTCTAAAACGACCTACTATTTCATCAATTTTAGCTTAGTGGCCATCCATAAATTACGTCAGACGTTAAGGGGTAGGGAGGGGGTCAACGAAGTGTGACATTGTGTGACAAGTGGGTGGAAGGGGTCCTAAATTTCGTGACGTCACATTTCAAAATTTATTATAATCTAAGTGTTAAAACACGAACTTTTAACCATTACTTTACGAAAACCTCAAAAACATATACAACTATATTATATTATAGTACAACTATACTATTTGCATTTATCAAAGGGCGCCTAGGCGGTCGGCGCGTAACACTACTAGAGCGAGTGGTCAACAAAACAATTGGTGCCTTAAATTTACAGATATATAATTTTATTAAAAAATAATTTAAATGGAAATACAACTGATTTCGGAACCGCTCGCTCTGTTTTCATTCAATAATGACTAAATGTAAATTTGCCAAATATGTGACACCACACTAGGGAGGGGGGGAGTCTCACAAATGTAACCAGCTGTGACAAGGACGGGAGGAGGGGAAAAAAATCATGAAATTCGTGTGACGTAATTTATGGATGACCCCTTACGAACTTTATCTTCACATGAAACGTCTGAAAGCAAACTATATAGTACAAGTATCTTTAAATAGGTACGTCTCGAAGGCTGTGACGCACATAACTTGGAATTGGCCACCTGTATCATGTATTTCAGTTGACTCCCTCCCTATATCTATGGAAGAAGCAATAAATACTTGTGCACAGCCCGAAGGCTATGCGAATGCGCCCCCGGGACAGACGCGATTGAAATAGCGATTATAGAAAGAACTTATAATTGTGTTAGATCTACTGACATTTCGTATTCATAGATACCTAAGTTTAAGACTGAATTGATAAAAGTAGTAGGCATATAATAGTATTTTTTAAATACCGGTACAATAAATAGAGTACTTTTCCTATTATTTTAACCTTAATGTAACAACAGTAATGATTAAGATTTTGACAGTGTTGTAAAACTTGTAACGGCTAGGGCTGCGCAGGGCAGGCTGCGCAGGCCGTTAACCGTTACAGTGCCGCCCAACGTGGGGCACAAAGAGTCCTGAGGTCAGAGGATAGCTACCTTCAGATAAGCCAGCGGGAACGAAATGACAGAGCTATAGCGTCCCGTCAAAAACTAGAGTTGTACCGCGTTTCTAGTGAGGTCCCTAGTTACTTACTAATAGTGACATTTTAGAATCACTCGACTAATTTTAGTTGAGACCCTCACAACGCTACAGTACCCCTATATAAAATAAATCTCACCTACTCGCAAGTACCTACATAAATACCTATTTAATGTATCCACACCGTTCTAAGCCACAGTTCCGTGCTACTAAAATTAAAGAACCTGCTGATACCTAAAACACTACTTAAATACCCGCAAGTAGGTACATAAAAACCCCTACCAAGATATTTATTGATTAGAAAGTCAAGAGGAGTTGCAATTAAGTGCCAACATTTTTCTTTTGGCAGAAACACACGCTGCGTTTGGCATAAAAATGATGGACTCCAACTTTTACGACCTATTAGCTACTTTTATATAAAAGTCGTTCGTCTCCAATGTGTTCATGTGACCTTTTTATTAAGCCTTTCAAAATAGTAACTTTGATTTAGAAATATTAAGACACGTATCGTAAATGTACTTATGATTTTAGTCTACATCAGGATAGAAAAGCTTACAAAAGAGAATACAGCTAATTAAATATGGTCCTTCAATTTGTATGTGTGGTAGATCGCACTAAAACCGGGAACTGGAGTATTGAAACTATTCAGGATTTTGGTCCTTGGAGCCGGATTAACGTAGAGTACTTGATGGGCCACGCTTCTACGCCCACGAAGCTTATAACTCTTCACAATAATATGCTACCCACGTCTGAGTAAGTAACATAAATAGTGGAGGAAAAGTTTTAAGCCCTATTATGCGAGCAATAAGGTCAAGAGTGGAAATTCAAGCCTTGGTGACCACAAGGGTTAAATGGGAATTCGTCATGAGTTCGCAGAAAAAGAGATCTGCCTACATAATGTAATTAGATAAATAAAGCGACTACCTATTTCGTAGTAAGTATATTTCAAAGAGCTTTGCGGTCTTTGTAAGTAAGTATTGTAACCTGGTACCTACAGTCTAATATTTGTTAAACATTAGAAACAAACATGTGTCGACGTAATTACTTCACTGACATTTAAAATTATACATAAGGTAAGGTACCTACAATACAAAACATCTTTTAAAAGGCTTCACATGTATCTAAATAGACATTTAATTAAAAAGAAGCGAAGTACTTCGCGGAAAACTAAAACTCGACCACAATAAACTAGTCTATTAGAAGTAAGTAAAACAGAAAATGGCTGCGTCATCCTAACATTACCGCAGCTTGAAACGTATTTCATCTTATTCATTAAACCCCGAGCTTTTGAAACTACGATCAAAGGTTACTTACCTCTAATGGCTTCACAATTAATAATCCTTAAACTAACCCTACAGTTTAACTGTCAGCTTTAATAAACGTAGCATGTGTCTACAGTCTACAGCAAACTATGAAAATAACTAGTTCCTTGGTAAATAATACATGTATACCTTCGGCAGTAGGTACGTAGTAACCAAGTCGTAACACAAATTCAAGCTACATGTCTGTGAACTGTTCGTATGTCGCATGTCTCCATCGCAAACGCTGGTAACTTCATGCAAGTTATGCAGTCGATTTAGGAACTGTCTCGCGTAGACATTACTCGACATATCTACATGCTTGCTAAGTGTCGTAGTTATGTCGAACAACGCCTACATGCATTATTACCAAAGGTTCTCGTTCGCAATGGTCGATTCTGAAACGTTTTCGGTGTTCACTGAAAGATTAAATTTGGTTTTGAAAGAGTTTCGAGCTGAAGCTAAAAGCGTTATTTTATTACACACTAGCGACCCGCCCCGGCTACGCACGGGTGCAATGCTGATACTAAATACACTACAGAAAAACTGTGATCGTTGTATATAAAAACATAGCGGCCCGCTCTGGCTTCGCACGGGTATAAAATATATAGCCTATGTCATTCACTGAAAAAAATATTAAAATCGATCCAGTAGTTTTGATTTATTCATTACTGCCCGTGGCCCGCACGCGTTAAATTTGGAGTAAATCAATTCCCCTTTCCCTATACCATGAAGATTTCCTGCTATCTTTGGAATATCTAAATTCATGCACTACATTTTTACTTATTTACTTTTTACATTTTTACCTATTTATTTTATTTTTACAACAATTAATATATTACAGAATGTCTTTAAATACAACGTTCACAGCTTTCTTGTCATTAGACAATACAAACATCCCGCCCCTGCCGGCCGGTACCGTCGCGAACGCTACGTCCCGCAATTTTTAAATCTGTAATATCTTCGAAAATATTCATTTAAATCATATGCTGTAAAGAGCCATATAGATCTATATTAAATAAACAATTTATTTAAGGTATTTAATTGGATAAGGATTAATGCTGTATTGGTTAAAATAGTAAATGACAAAAAAATGTTATTGTGGGATATTCATAAGAGATAGACATATACCACCGCGGAGTTTTCTGTAGACCTTTGCAATGTGTACAATACTTAGTACATTATTTTGATAAATCTGGTAGGGTTCAGCCTGCGTTTGCAATGTAAGCAGAAAAAATGAAATTATTTACGACATCACATTAGAAACCTGAAAAATAACAGTATTTCTCCACTATTCAGTGGATGTTATTATACATAAAAACCTTCCTCATTAAGCACTCTATCTATTAAAAAAAAACCGCGTAGTTTTAAAGACTTAAAGCATAGGTACATAGGGACATAGGGACACAGAAAGCGACTTTGTTTTATACCATGTAGTGATTTTTTATTCAGCTTTTCGGTACGACGTGTTTGTTATAAAAGTAGTTCGATCTAATGGTGCAGCATTGAGAAAAAAAATCGTAGTAAAATTAGCTAAGCTAAACGATTCCATAATATTCTGAAAGAGTTCCACACCATTCGTACCCATTCCATTTTTATTACAGTCCTTCCGACGATTTTGTAATTGTTTTTCGTGGATTTCAACGATTATATAATCTACTATAAGTATTTCTATTACCCTAGATCACATTATAGCTCTGTGGTATGTTTTAATTAGTGTATTATTATATTATTATTTTAATGTCCGCAATTAAATGTACCTACTTTTGTAAAATTCGCACTCCCTAGCCACAAGATAGATACAAGTGATACTCAGTTTGTGGCTCATCGATTATGAATGACACATTTGTGTTTTGTTTCTTTTGGTACATAGTTCCTATATTTTAAAAACGATTCGTTTTGCTTACGGATGGTAGAATTATCTACGAGGCGTAACCCTAAAGCGTTCCTATAATAAACTTTTCGTAAGCGAACTTACCGTTGGCTTGCTACATACGGATGGGAGGATTAGCAATAACGATCCGTAAGCGCAAAGTATGGAAACGATGGTCTGTGGTGTTCCTATATAAATATCAAACGTCAGTCAAACTGTCAAATATACTGTTCGTAGTTGGTTTCGCTACCGGTCGCTTTGGGACGGTTTCCGAATGTTGTGTGGTATTTTTCAGGTGTAAAGTTAAAATTATTATAAATGTCGAGTTCAGAAAGATGTTACAAATAATTTCGGATTCCAGTGACTCTGATTCAGAAGAAAACAATCACCGTGTTAGAGTTTACAAACAAAGAGTGAACTATTTAACTACGTTGGATGATTTTGAGTTCCAGCTGAGATTTCGACTTGATAAACCGTCTGTTCAAGAGTTACTGCTTGAAATATATCCATATTTAAGAATAACGGGAGCCAGGTTAGTAAATCAACAGGTGCCTAATTAGTTAGGTGCCTACATAATACGAAGAATTGTTTGGCATACATTGTATTCCAACAGTGCTACCTTGAACTCTAGACACGTTTAAACGAATTATATAACAAAAACCTTTGTTTGTTTAAGGAATCATGGAGTAGCCCCAATACACCAGCTATTATTAACTTTAAGGTTCTATGCACTAGGACCAATGTAAAAAAGCCTAGATGATATTCCACCAGAGGTTGAGATTCCAGATGTGGATGCAGTGCCTATACCTAACAATAATGAGGCAAATAACCAAACAATAAGAGAAACATTGATAACAGAGTATTTTAATAAGTGAGTTATGCATGTTTTTATACTTATAGTTTGTGTGATTGATTAACATTTTGAGGTGTTTATTCAGTTTAGGGGTTTGACACTTATGTATAAAGGGGCCCTTGATCTAATCCCTAAATAGTAGTCCCTGAATGGTGCAAATGTGCAAGCATGATTGCTTAGGTTTGTAGATAATAAAATAAAATTACTCAGAGGCAGAGATCTAACAAGTCATGTGTACTTACTTAAAAGATTTCTTTTCATTATTTTCAGTTTGGTGTAAGAAATATTACAATCATCTTTACAAGTACTTTTGTGACACAAGATCATAAAAATTAAAAAGAAGCCAAAATAGTGTCTTCAATTAATGAAATAAAAGTGTACAAACTCTCGTGAGACATAATAGAATTTTTATATTCCTAAATCATGTTTTTAAAATAAAATAATATAAATGTGGATTACTAATTGTTTTATTTGTCATTTATTTTTCTTACATACCTACTTAATTTATCAAATTACAAATTGTATACTTACATCTAAAACCTAAATATCAGTAAGATTTTCCTTATTAGCTAACTTTAACAATCTTATCTCTAAATCTAATTTTTCTGTCTTCTTTTTAAAATATTCTGCTATAGCAAAATTTTTTTCCAGGCGTCCATCTTCAACTTTTTTCTTTTTGGCTGTAATTCAAAAATATTTGTGTTAATACTTTACACCTACTATAATAGCTGTCCTTGGTATAAAACATTAGAGAAAGACAAAGTATAAGTGATAAAATATAAATAAGTACCCTTGTTTTGAAGAGTTTTTGACATTGTAGGCATTCCATATAAAAATCGTCCTCCTGGATTGTTTCCCTCTACAACCCCTTTTTCTGGTGTCAACATATTTAATTTTCTCCTTTTAACTGAAAAATTAAATTATGTAATAAGAGCTACTAATCAATCTCCGCTATACCACTTTACTTTTTAACACATATGTATGTGTAGCGCAGTGGAATAATCCAAATTTTAGATGGATGGATTACAATATACAAAACTTGATGTAATTAGACATCATAATAATACCTTCATTTGTATGTGGAAGGAAATCTTCCATGGGCATTTGCACTGTTGCACTATTGTCACTAATCTGTTCTAAATCAGTGCCCACCTCCAACTCGACAAGCACACTACCACCACCGGACCCATCACCACCAAAGGGAACCTCAAAACCCATGCAGGTAGACCCCATCAAATTTGCCACTTTATCAAGGATTTCATCCGTTGGAATGAAATCTGCTTTTCCGCCACCAGTCTGCAATATAATAATTGAATTTATGATGAATTCTACTCCAAAATATATCTTACACTTGCATTTAATTAGACAATATTGCGAATTTCCCTTGAATGTATTTACAAAGTTGTAAGTACCACTTCATGCATCAATAAGTACATGACTGTAAGGATTATGTATTACATACAAATAATCAGTTATTAAGATGTAGGCATTGGATTAATGTGTATTCCTTTGCCTAGAGTAGGAACCTGCATAGAATGCTAGGTACTGAAACTTGCTACGAATATTAACTACTCCACCTTCAACCTATTAATGCGAATTTGTTGCGTTCTCTTCCTGGCTGCCTTTTTTAAATTGTCCCATTTAAGTTTAAGTTGCTCCTTTTGTTTTGGGAAACCTCCACATTTTGCGTTGAACACAGCTGCCAAGGAGACCCACGCTTCCGTCTTTTAACTTGTTTGATGAGGCGTTTGTTTCCTTACTTGTTAAAATAGGACAATTTTGGATTATCTCCACAAAATAAGAGACTTCATCTCTCGTCATAGGTTTTTTGCTCTTCTGTAAATAGGTAAAACAAATCACACATTATATATACAATATTCACTACAATTTCGCCATGTCTTAATTAAAAGATAACAAGAACAAGATTACTTACTGGTGTAGTATCCATTTTTTGTGATTACTAGTTTTGATTTAAAGATTATACCTATAATTAATAGAATTAGGAAGAACAAAAATGAAATTAAACGAAACGAAGCCGACGCTCTGAAATTGACACATTGACACTTTGACAGCTTTGAGCTTTGCGCGGGCGGGGCGTGCGGTAGACTCGGCGTCATATATAGCGTTTTGTTCGCACTTTAGCAACAATAGCAATTATGTTTAAAATGTAAGTTGTAAAAATCAATTTGTTTTTCTTAGCTTAAAAACCGGAGTACCTATAAGTAAAGTTAACATTATTTAGTATATAAATATCTCATAATGTTTCTGATGAAGTCGTAGTTTCTGAACTACCCATTACATATATTTTGTAATAACGAAACGCAAAGAGGAGCATTGAGGACCATCGGTTAACTAGTAACCGACGACTGTTCGTAGCTGGTAGGCTGGATAAAAACTTTGTGGAACACCAAGTTACGCCTCGTTATCAGTAAGTTGGAAACGGGTGGTAGATGTTATACAATGACGATCCGTTGAATATAGGAACTGGGCATAAGTACATAGATCCTGTACATATCTGGTAGGTAGAGTTACTTTTACCTTTACAAAAGATTCTGTAGTATTCTGTACTGAACAAGTAAAGTTGTTCCTTGAAGTCTTCTAATGATTTCATAAGTCGTAGGAGCTCGTGGCTAAATAATCTTTAGGTTAAACCGCACTTGCCTAGGCTCGTCCGTGGATGGGTGACCATTAGATATCGAGTTTCCTCCTTGCCTTGTCCCGGTTGTCATTTGTAGATCTTTTACAGTCGCTATAGGTAGAACAAATATATGAGAAAGAATATAGTACATTGTTACCCTAGGGGTGAAAGTAACTTATTTAGTCCCGAGACGGGGTTTGGTTTTGGTTTGCCAATAGTTCGAGGGACTAAATAAGTCTTTAACCCGAGGTAAACACTGTGCTTTTCATTACGAATAGTACATGGAAAGTAAAAATAAAAACATGAATTAGGTAAAGAAAAAATGAGTAAAAACGTTTGCCGCTTTCTCGCCTGTTTTGTTTTTTTTTTCTGTGGCCAGCCAGCTATTCAGCCTTAATTTTTCATTTTTATCATTGAAAAAATGGTAAATATTTTGCCCAAATCAATGTTGTATATAAAAAAAACTGTTGAAACTAAATTATAATAAAGTGTTTTAAAAATATATATCCTGTAATCAATACTTAACTTAAGTTATTTCAATTTTACATCGTGGCTGCATAGAAAGTTGGAACATGGTTCAATAAAAATGTGAAAATAGAACTAGTTTTTTTTTTTTAATCATTGAATTTGGCGGTCGTGATTTTTCTTTCGATATCCTTTTTATAATAAAAAACGTTTGTGATTGGAGATAAGTTGTGTAGATTTATGTAAATATTCATTAGATTAGTTAGTTTAATTGTTTTTAGATATAATTTTTCATATATAGGGTAAGTTTTTTATATTTTACTCTTCTGGCCACGGCCAAGTGGCCACAATGGACAATGAACCGCCTGATCCGGGGGGCACAGTCCCCTCGGTCGGGCAGAATATTACGATATATGAGTCCAGTATGGATACAGACTCGTCCATAAACAGATCGGAGCGGAAAAGGGCTAGAGCTCCACGCAAAATTTGTAAAAATTGCAACAAAAGAAGGCGAAATGGTCACTCAAAAGGAAACAATAATGAAATAAATTGTCATTGTGATAATGACTCAGTAGTCATATTCAGTCCACAAATTACATCAGACGTACCGGTTCACCAAGAAGCTACTCCGACGTTCACACGTTCACGTTCTGTAGATGGTCCCCAGACTGAAATTATAAAGTCGGATCTTCCCCAGAAGGCGCCACAGGTTGCTAGGGCTTTGTACGAAGCCACAGACCTGTCGCCATATGTCGTACATATTCAAAAAAATGTTGATGCACAAAACTCGGCTCAGACATTACACCCAATAACTTTAGGTCAGTTCCTTAAAAATCGCAGATTCAATAATATCATTAACGGTTCTCTAAAACGCATCGGTCGAAACAGAATATCAATAAGCTTCTCCCGTTACGTAGATGCTAACTCTTTTATAAATGACCCAAGTTTGGCCAAAGAGAAATTGAAGGCATTTGTTCCATCAATTAATGTGTGTCGCATTGGAATTGTTAAAGGCGTACCTACCGAATGGTCTCCGGAGGAAATAGTAGAAAATATATCTGTTCCTGCTGGATGCGGGAAAGTCATCAAAGCAAGGCGTCTGAACTATAAAGTACACGAACCGACCCCTGCGTGGAAACCATCCCAAACAGTCGTGCTCACCTTTGACGGACAAATATTACCAAAACGTGTATTTTGTTGTTATAATTCCATGCCAGTTGAATTGTATACATTTCCAACAATTCAATGTTTTAATTGTTGTCGTTTTGGCCATACAAAGGTACAATGCAGGTCGAACCCTCAGTGCTTCAAGTGTGGGGAGAAGCATTCTGCTGACACTTGTAGTATTGAAGACGAGAGTAATAGTAAATGCTGTCATTGCGGTGGCTTTCACTACGCGATCAATAAAAAATGCCCAGAATTTGAAAGGCAAAAATCTATTAAGCATTATATGGCCCATAGCTGCGTGTCGTATGCTGAAGCGTCACAGCTTCATCCACCAATTTCAAAATTGTATGCAGATGTGGTAACATCTGCCCCATCACATACCACTAATTATTTCAATTCACAACATTCGCCCCAATCACGTAACACACCAATTGTCTCCTCACATAGAAAAACGGTATTCCTTAAACCTCGGGATCCCCCAAAAACAACTAAGGGTTATGACCAGGTAGCTCATCAAGCATTAATAAATAATGAAGTTTCTGTGTCAGGGAATGGTGTTGCATTCCAAAATAAAACAACAACTAATAATGAGAGTCAAATTTTAAATTTAATAATCATGTTAATTAATATGTTATCTAAAAATAATAATATTGAACCGTCCAACGTTGCCACAGTTATTGAGACGCTGTCTAACTTATTTAATATTAATCATAATGGATCCAAATCTACCCAAGATTGTCCAGTGGAACAGCCCAG
This sequence comes from Cerastis leucographa, assembly GCA_963082945.1. NCBI lineage: Eukaryota > Metazoa > Arthropoda > Insecta > Lepidoptera > Noctuidae > Cerastis > Cerastis leucographa. The sequence goes on from OY720361.1 coordinate 10,832,985, forward strand.
GCAGCAATTTTTCGTCCTCACGACGTACATTCAAAGTCATTTCCGACGTAATTGACGTCGTAAATAGTCGTCGCATGGACGTACAAAATGACGTGTATATGTCATAGCCCCACGACGTCTCTTACGACCTCAGTAGGACGTCTTATAAAGACGTAATATGAACGTATTATAGAAACGTCAGTAGGTCGCCTCCTACAGACGTTAGTAGGTCGTCTTCTACAGACGTTAGTAGGTCGTCTTCTACAGACGTTAGTAGGTCGTCTTCTACAGACGTTAGTAGGTCGTCTTCTACAGACGTTAGTAGGTCGTCTTCTACAGACGTTAGTAGGTCGTCTTCTACAGACGTTAGTAGGTCGTCTTCTACAGACGTTAGTAGGTCGTCTTCTACAGACGTTAGTAGGTCGTCTTCTACAGACGTTAGTAGGTCGTCTTCTACAGACGTTAGTAGGTCGTCTTCTACAGACGTTAGTAGGTCGTCTTCTACAGACGTTAGTAGGTCGTCTTCTACAGACGTTAGTAGGTCGTCTTCTACAGACGTTAGTAGGTCGTCTTCTACAGACGTTAGTAGGTCGTCTTCTACAGACGTTAGTAGGTCGTCTTCTACAGACGTTAGTGGGTAGTCTTCCACAGACGTCAGTAGGTCGTCTTCTACAGACGTTAGCAGGTCGTCTTCTACAGACGTTAGTAGGTCGTCTTCTACAGACGTTAGTAGGTCGTCTTCTACAGACGTTAGTAGGTCGTCCCTGAAGACATTCGTAGAACGTCTCCAGAGACGTACCCTCAAAATGATGTCTAATTGGCAATTACAATGGATTTCATTGGAATACCACTTTACGCCTGCAAAAAGGACGTTTTTGACTATGAAGTTGACGTCATTACACCACACAGGAAAATGTTTTCGTATGTGCAATGATGTTAACATAGATCATTGACCAAAAGCACTTCACAATAATATTTATCATGTATATTGTAATAGCCAATCAAACGTCAAGCTGGACGGGATGCAATGCAAACAAGAAAAAACAGAAAATCGAATCAAAAACTAGATATATTAAAAAAAAAAACAGAAAGTGAGATCAAAAGAATATTTTTTTAGAACAACTCGTCCTAACAACAAAAACCTTCTAAGCTCTGTGGCTTCCCATTAAGGCTGATGCTCCAGGGTAGCCCGCAAAATTAAATTTTCTTACGTTTTTTGCAGTTTGCAGGCCACTGCTAGGTTGCATGTTGATTAAAATATTGGACGCGGCTGTAAGACGTATGTCGTTACGGATTTATAATCATTAAAATCAATACAACCCTCTAAGTTCAGTAACTCGAGGAACAACTTTGAGCTTCAAAAAGTAGTTCCTCGGGTTACATGAACTTGGAGGGTTGTATTGATGATTATAATTCTGTAACTACATACGTCTTACAGCCGCGTCCAATATTTTGATCAACATACAATCAAGCACTGGCCTACAAATTGCAAAAAACATAAGAAAATTTGAATTTCACAGGCTACCTTGGAGCATCAGCCTTGATCATAGTTTACATGGAGGACTGGGAAACAAGAATAATTACTATTTGTCTCTTGGGGAAAAACAATACATTTAGAAATAATATCATTTATAGAAAAGAGTTTGTAATCTAAACAAATTTCAGAGACTTTGAAAATACTAACCAATGCAGAATCATAAGGATATGTATAGTATGAACAAACATTCCTTTTCATTTATTTTACATCTCAGAATATTATGTACTTCGACTACTTTGCCTTTTGCATAACAATAACAATCAGCTACACGATTGGATTTGGCATACAATGCAAAACCGTCACATACGAGTTTCTTAAAGCATTCGTAAACATTGTTATCAATAGGCATTGGTCCTACACTATTACAATATGAAACAGCTGGTAACTGCTCTTCAGATTTTGGCAGTAATGGCTCCATTTCTTTTAATCGTTTAACAATTTGCAGTAATGGTTTGTTAGGTGACCTAACTAAATGCTTTAACATACCCAAGTAATTATCAAACGGAAATGCAGAGTAATTGTCCAAAGCCCCAAATAAACGAACATCATCACACAAATGACTTAACATATGAACATTATAAACTAAAAACTTCCAACCATAAACAGTTGCAGAGTGTTTTATAAACATTAGTAACAACTCGTGTGCTAAATTTGTGCCTATTTTATGGATGTGTTTAGGAGAAATGAGAATTGTTATAGCACAGTGAATCAACAAAAATTTTTCATAAAGTGAGATCGGAAGAATATTTTTTAGAACAACTGGTCCTGTATACAACAAAAACATTCTAAACTCTGTGGCTTTCCACCGAGCCAACTCATTGATGCTTCGTGGCCGCCTGTTAAACTCCACAGGAATACTACTTGCATTGTTAAGCAATTTTTCCGAAATAACTTTCACTAATCGACTACCTAAACGAACATTCAAGTCACCACTGACCCATACATTTAAAAGTTTTCTCATGACTCCTAAACATACGGCGTGCATGTAATCAATGGGAAATAATGCAACTAAATCTATAGGAAGGGCCGCAAGTGGAGATTCACCAAGGTGATGGTCTTCATCAGACTGTAAGCGAAACTGTAAATCTGTTCTCCTACTAGCAGATACAGTCTTATAAATTACTCTGCCTTGAATATATTCACCTGGTTCTACACATTTGTCACATGATGAGTATCCACCGTGTGATTTAGTGCATTTGATAAAAGCCCTAGCTGGTGCGTCGCAGACAAAACTATGTACTTTGACTGTATAATGAGTCCCTTCAAAATCAATTCCATCACTAAGTAATTTTCACAATTCTCCAACAAAAGGTTCCAAATACTGATTCAGGGGAGCAGGTTTAGAATTTCCACAGAATAGAGATATTACAAATGGCTGTGCAGACTGAAAGTTTTTTATCAACCCTAGTATGGGCCATAGTTGTATATTCGAACTTTTAAAAAGGGGCAAACCATCCACATTAAAAGACAAGAATATTTCTCTATTTTCAATGTTGTCAACTAATCTACGGTATAATTTTAGTTGTGCCAGTATTTGATGAAAGAGACCAATGTGCACCATTTCTCCAGTTTGCAAAGAGATAGTTATTATATTCATTGGTGTATTTAAAAAGGTTCTACTATCTTTAGGTAATTCAGGACAAATTGGATTTAGAATTTTCAACAGACTGTCAAGAGCATTGTGGGGAATTTTGTGTTTTACAGTGGCCCAACGTCTTAATTGAGATGGCAAATCTTTTGTACTATCAGTTTGTCAGGCATAGTCATATACATAATTATTTTCTACTGATTTATCAGATTTTGTGACATGTTCATAAACATAACTATTCCCTAAAGATGCATGCAAACTTGAAATGTTTTCAGCAAAACTTGTCTCAGAATTGGTTCTATATTCAGGAACACTTCTATAATCTGTATAAGTGGATGTACTTTGTAGAGATAATAAATTACTTAATGATGGCTGTAAGGTATTTCTTAGCTCACCAGACTGGTGTATCTCCAAAAGAATTTTTTGTTTTTCCTTTCTTACTCTTCGAAACATTTGACGCTCACCTACCACAGTTTTTTTATTGTGTGGCATTTCTATCATCTACATTCTACACTCATTGGATAGTTGATTGGCGAAATTGTGACAAGCGCTTTTTAGTTCGTTCCGGCGCATGCTTGAGCCACACTTTTATACTGTCTTCAATGTCTTTTTGTGTGGTTCCAGTACTTTTTAGGCTATCTGTAAAGAAAAAAAAGGTCAATAACATGAATACTATTCGAAAATGGAATGTTAACTAAGTTAACTATAAATTAAGCACTTACCAACAATAGACGCTTGAAGACGTAGCTCTGAAAAGGCTTTTTTGTTTGACCTTTTTCCATAGAAATTGTACTTGCTTGCCATAGAGTCAGATATTGCAACTTTCATAACTCTTGATACTTTATTGCTAATGCCCTTTCCACCAAGACTCTTAAAGTAAGCTACCTGCAAATGAAAATACAAAACAGAATTTGTTAACTAGTAAAAAAATGTTTGCTTTACATATCTATTGTAGTATGAGATATACAGCCGTTTAAAGGACAGACAGACAGACAAACACACTATAGGTTTAGTCATACGGTTCCTTTGACACATGTTGGGTACAGAACACTAAAAATACTACTTAATACTTGCGCTTATCATACACACTATTTTCCTAAAACGAGAATCAAATTTGGGCCCACAAGTATTGTTGATAACAGCTATCACATATCAAACTTCAACTTACCACATTAGCATAATTCTCTTGGACAGCCAATAATCGTTCTACTGTGTCCAAATCTTCCGGTGTTTCCAAAGGAAATTTAAACTCTGTCTTCGGCTGGCATTCTGGTTCGTCATTTCCTTTTTCTTGCAAAATTGACAGAATCATGTCATTTTGGGTTTTTATGTGTGCCAATAGTGACAGAACTTTATCTTGAAGACCTGAACGAATAATAATGAGAGTAATGTAATGAGGCTACATGGACAAGTTAAGCAATAGACAGAATCCAGTTCACCTTCTTTAATAAAAGTAATCAAAGTAAGTAACAATAAATATCAGTTATATGACACTTACCACATTTGGAATTGTTACAAACAGGAAGAAATCCTGGTGTGCATGAGCCAAGTTCAAGATCAGAGGAGCCTGGAAGTTCACTATTATTATTTGTTAAATGATAACTTTCTGATATCTCTTTGCTGACTCCGGGTGAGGTCAGAGCTTCGCTGTTATTGTTTGAAGCATTGGTATCAAATTTATTTGATTGAATAGCATGTGGTATCAATCCACTGTTACTTTTATTTAACCTCGGAGAGTGAAGATCTGCAATACAAAATATAGCTTTAAAAACAAAAGTAAATGTAATAAATAAAAAATAGTAGAAGGTAGTTAATTACAGCTGCTTAAGGGTGGAGGCCGTGTAAGATCACACTCATCTTCATCATCTGATGATGATACATATCTGTTATTTTTTTTTATTGTGCGTTTCCTTGCTGTAATTTCAGATTCTTCCTCCGTCTGGATATCTGATGTGAATTCCACCAATTTCAGCTTTTTCTTGGCCTTTTCCAACTGATCTAAAAGCCGAAACAAACATGTATTGGTAAAGAAGTTAACACAATTTATTTAATTGTAGGTATTACAAGGTTCATGGATGTCAGACAAGGACATTGCAATGGGTGGCGGTGTTTTCAAATCTCGTAGCTATGGAGCTACGGATCTTTGAAAGGCGTACGAAGGAATGCACTAACATACAGTAAAATTATCTTTAAATGCATTATAGACCACGGTCACATGATAGGCGCTAGTAAAAAATTACATTGAAAATCCGCCCGACGACCCACTGACCGAAATAAGTCTTGTCTTATTTACCTAGGGCTCGTGATGCGTGCTTGCAACATGTCGCGGGCGGCATCGGTGGCGCCGACTTGTTACAAACGACAGGACTGAAGTATCACATCGCCTGCGCGCTGCACAACACCAGCACCTAATTATTATACTAAACGTGGTACAATCAGGGTACAATGGTTACCAAACGAACTCACCACCACAGTGGCGTTCTAAGGAATGGGTTTTAATTGTGTAGAGGAGGCGCTTTCACTTAGAATGCTAAAGTATGATTTTGAAAAACTTACCTGTTTCATAGAACACCCTTTCAATTCCATACAGTGACCATCGCTCGTTTGGAGAAGCGCACTGAAGTAGCAATTTATCAAATGCTTTAACTTCCTTTGTTGGCGGCCAGTAAATCTCAGTTTTTTTTGGAGTTAACCACAACAGATACCGTTCCTCCTTCTTTTTCAGAAAACTGTACCACATTATACATACTATGTACTTCTTTGTAAGCCAATGTAAATTCGCAATTCAAGTTTCGTTCGACGCGACGCCAACGGCCAACGCTTTGCAGCTTTGCAGTTTGCACAGACAGTTCCCGCCAACTCAAAAACTGTTTTTTTTTTTTAATATTTCTATTCATGACCATAGATAATAGTCTTTCAGTCGTATAAATGGGTTTTAACCATGGAGCCAACAACCACTGGTTGTTGTGCTACGTAATCAAAAACTGTTGAAAGTGTTGCCAGATGACCGTCTCGCGTTCCCCTCAAACTTTCCCCGAAATCCCCCCAAAATTCAGGTTTTGATGAAAAAAAACCCCCACAAATCGCAAATTTTTTTTTGTTCATAAAATTATTACTAAATGAAAAAGAAAAACATAGTTTTCTTTTTCATTTAATAATAATTTTATTGATTTGATTTTTCAAGGCCATACAGTTTACAAACGATCTTATTCTATTTGTACACAAATCACGATTTATATCGTCACAGAGGCTGCTATCGCCGTAATAAACACTAAAACATGTTATTACTAAATATTATTTTACAATGGTTGAACTTACTTAATATTAAATGTTCAGCTACGGGGTATGTGCAAGTCTTAATACGGACCCACATAAGTTAAAATATTTAGTTTTACAAAATGTACGCTATTATTATAATATGTTATAACTAATATAGGGTAAGTAGCGGGTAGTTCGCAAAAAGATCACATATTCTCCGGCCGGTCGAGCGGCGTCGGCTATTAAGCGAGCTGTCGTCATGATGCATCACGGAGGAAATAGTGATGGGGCAGTCGGTATCGATTGTACGTACGGGCGTACGGTAATGTACTGGGTCTAGTTTTACCAATTGACAATATTATGATGTTACGGTGTGCTGGGTTTTTATACAAATAAAATTTACGCGAAGTTTTTAAAATGTAGTCTTTTATGAGTGGATACTTTAAACGGTCGTGTAATTTTCTAAGGTAATTTTTTAAGGTTTAATAATTTTATTAAAAATCTTCTAATTAAAGTGAAACTTTTATGACATCGTCTCAAACTTTTTCGTCTGTGTGTTGCATGTCGCGTGACGCTGACGGTCGGCCGCGGAGGAGGGATAAATTCAAAGGCGCTCGTCAGAGTGCCTTTCACTTTATCCCTACTCCTTGGTCTACCTACTTCGCACTATAGTGTGAAAAAAAGTTTCATTTCTACCGTGGTTTCATAAAACCACACGATCCTTTTTTTCTATTCAATAGGCTATTTGACAAATTTTGGAAAACCTAACTAAATTATTCCTTATTACTTAATAAGCACATCGTATTGATATTTCGGAAAAAATATATGTATTTCATAAAAAATAACAATGATAAAGTTTAAATTATCAAAACCGCGCGAAAAACGCTGTTGCTCTAATGGCGTTGGTCACGTGATCCGGGTGACGTCACACTGCAGTAAACATTTTGTAATAACCCTTTAAAAACAGCAGTGAACCCAAAGTAAAATTCATTTTTATCAGTTTTAGTGGTTAAAATGGTGTATAAATGGTGTGTAGTGCCACAGTGTACAAATACGTCTATAAATAACCCACAAAAATTGTTTGTTTCTGTTCCAACAAATCCCAAAAGGCGAAAATTGTGGCTAGAGTTAGCTCGAAGAGACCCAAACAGTATTTCATCTCATTCAAATGTGTTTATGTGTGAAGATCACTTTTATGTAAGTAAGCAATATTTTACTTTAGTGAGAATCATGTTATCCTAAGATATACAGCTGATCCATCTGTTCTGTAACCTTCAAAATATTGTACATAGGATGTTGTGACTACTCGAAATAGTAACTAAAAATATCGGTTTTTATAAAAGGAAATAAGATCTTTAGTACCTGATTTCCTATGCTGGCAGCATAAGTTGAGGATAATCCTTTTCAACTCACTGTTATTGCAGCACAACAACCCTTAGTGATGTTGTTTAGCTATACAATACAATACTCTTTATTGTACACAAAACAAACAAGAAACATTATTACAAAAATAGAGCGGTCTAATCGCACTAGGCAATTTCTTCCAGACAACCTTTGGATGGACATAATTTGCAAGAAATAAAAGACAGGTAGCCTAACCTAAAATAAATATTTTATGATGATCACACATAGGTAAAAGTTTGTAAATAAATAAGTCTTACTTACATTGCTGTTTTTACATTTTTAAGTTCTGCAGCACAGTAATCAGCGTTGTTCTTAAAGAAAAGTGCAACCATAAATGCGTCTATTTGAGGCAAGTTGCTGTTATCAGCTCTTACATAATTTGTCTCTATTTTTAGATTAGAATCCAATATTATGAAAATAGTTAAAACAATAATCAAAATCTATCAGAAAAAAACTTCAAAAATAGCCCAAAGAACGATTAAAACACTTATTAAACGAAATGCGCGTACTTTATTCAGTGATCGAAGCCGTGTTTACATGCGTGTGACGTCACCAGGGTTGTGTCCAATCACAATGCGTTCTCGTTACAGATAAAAGTTCAGAAATTATTACATGTTTATCGGTGAAATTTTAAAAAAAATATACGTATTTCAGTTTAAATTATAGTTTAATATGTTTTTTTATGCTATTATCTGATAGGATGACCACAATTTGTAGTATATTTTCAATGTTGTCAAATAGCCTATTCTTTTAATTTTCTATTTAAAGTCAGATTTTTGCGAAAAAAATATCAGCTGCCCCATACATTGGGTCGTATAGGTATTGAAATATTGTATGTGGTAGCAGATAATTTTTTCACCGTTACGATGTTTGTCCGATGGAGAAACATGTTCAGTTTGATGGGTCTGTAGCACACCCTTAAGTATGTATATACCCTTTCCGTTACACCCTGTATATGTATTAGTATGTACCTAATTATGTATATCAGTTTATATACATGATACCGACGTCAATATAAAAAGTATTTAATGACTCTGACTTTAATTCAGACGAGAGAAATAAAATCATCCCAACTTGTGTTTTTGGAAGTAAACCTAAAATTTTTATTTCCAAACTTTTATTGTACTGTTTTGTTGGCGTCATTTATATGTAGATTTATCCATGCCGATTTGTGCACTTAAAATAAATTTTATAATCTGTCAAATAAACAGACACTTATTTTTACACCATTTATGTTTCAACTTTTCAGATAAAGCTTTTTAAGTGTCACTCCGGAACGAAGAGTAACGAACAATAGCATCTCAACGTAACGTAAACCGTCTGATTTACTGTGTCTGTTTGTTTTAAAATAATTGGAATAATTCCATTCAAGTGTTACCAACATACCGAATGGGACACCAACATTTTGGGAATACCAACATTTTGGGAATTTACGAGTAAGTAGGCCTCGCTCAGTGAGTATTGAGTAATAGGATAGGAGGTTTTTCTACCGTGGTACTCGCAAACGTAGCAGTAAGGTTTGCATACTCTATGTTAGTCGCTCAGGAGTGGGAAAGATCAAGATAGTTGCTCATAGCAATCTGTAGATGTTTTTGTCAAAATTACTGGGTTCTGAGGAGAGAATATGCAAAATATTTTTACGCTAACAAAGTTCGCTATCTTTTTCTTACCCTAAACATTAACCTGTGCTTTTATTTTTACCCTGAATTAAGGGTAAATTACCATACATTGGCAACACTGCAAAGCAGGTGACAGCTAGGACCTGTGAGAATTTTAAATTAAAAATTACAAATTAGACTTCTTGATTTCTTTATATTTAGGTTCCTTGTTTATTCAACTTTACAACATCATCATCATCAGCCTATTAATGTTCCCACTGCTGGGACACATGCCTCCTCTCTATGAGAGGAACTTTATAACCGTATGTGTCATTTTGTACCTACCTACTAGGTACTTTGTAGTTTGCGAACCACATGACGTGTTTTGTATCGCCGCGGTCGGAAGCGGTCAAATTGCCGCGAAATCACTGGCGTTCGTTCGAGCTTGGCGTCTGCGTTAGGGATGAGACGTATTTACGCAACCAGGTTTTGAAACCAGGGCTTTGCTTCCAACCAGGGCGCCCTGGTACGAGTGAGAAAAACTTGCAAGTATTAAAGTTTTAGCAAGGAGTGGCCGCGCGGGCAAGTTAGATTAGAAGAAACCAGACTTGAAAGGTACTTGCATAGGAAATTAACCCTTGTCTTCATATGAATAAGGCGCACAATCGTATCTGCGAAAAAAAAAATACTTTGAAGTTAAAAGTTTTTTTTTTTCGCAAATACGATAATGATCCTTATTTGTAAGACGACATGGATTGTTATCCTATGCAAGTATTTGAAACCCTGGAAGTACAGGGCTTAGCGCGGGCGGCGCAAGTCTCGCGGCGCGGTTGCGGGAGCAGGGCTCGCGGCGCAGGCGGCTCGAGGCTTGCGCCGCGGGGCGGTCGCGGTCGGTTAGCGGCATGGGTAGCGCAGCCATTTTATAGACTTGTTCGCGCCATTTTTCCATACTGATATAGAAATAAGACACATAATAGCGTGAACGAAAGTATAGTATTACTAAGTTACGTTTCAAAACAAGTAAATATTTTGTTTTCATTTTGTTTTCGTTAGTTGTCGTTGAACTGACCGTGACGTACCTAATTCATTTCAAAGAAGTTATTTCGCGAGTATACCTATTAAACAATTAGAAAAAGTGTGTAAATAAATAAAACAGTTTTTTTGTGTTTTTGTTTTTTTATTTAATAGCGAGGAAATAAAACTCTAAATGAAAATATAGTCGCCATTCTATAAACATGCCTAAGCAGACAGTCTAAATATTATTCTGGCACGGTAGGATAGGAACTAGACCGAACTCTACCAAATACTTTCAAGTATTTTAAAACCTGGTTTTCGACCCAGGTTTTTTTGCACACTTGTACTGGAAAGCCCTGGTATTGAATATGGCAAGTATATTTCATGCCTAGTCTGCGTGGATTATGACGTTTTCTTTCCACCGAATATAATATACCTCCAGAAAATGTTCAGATAATGATTCATATTTTACATCAGTAAGACGTTCTTTTTCCACTGACTATGGTAGTCCAGATTCTGACCCTTATTTGACGTCAGCAAGACGTTTTCTTTCGGCCAAATATAGTATGTCCTCATAATGACCCTTATTTGACGTCAGTAAGACGTTTCCTTTTGGCCAAATATAGTACGTCCACATAATAACCCTTATTTGACGTCAGTTAGACGTTTTCTTTCCAACGAATATAGTACGTCCAGATTCAGACCTTAATTGGACGTCAACAAGACGTTCTCTTTCGGCCAAATATAGTACGTCCACATAATGACCCTTATTTGACGTCAGTAAGACGTTTTCTTTCCACCGAATTTAGTACGTGCAGATTCAGACACTTATTTGACGTCAGCAAGACGTTCTCTTTCGGCCATATATAGTACGTCCACATAATGACCCTTATTTGACGTCAGTAAGACGTTTTCTTTCCACCGAATCTAGGACGTCCAGATCCAGACCCTAATTTGACGTCAGCAAGACGTTCTCTTTCGGCCATATATAGTACGTCCACATAATGACCCTTATTTGACGTCAGTAAGACGTTTTCTTTCCACCGAATCTAGGACGTCCAGATCCAGACCCTAATTTGACGTCAGCAAGACGTTCTCTTTCGGCCAAATATAGTAAGTCCACATAATGACCCTTATTTGACGTCAGTAAGACGTTTTCTTTCCACCGAATCTAGTACGTCCAGATCCAGACCCTAATTTGACGTCAGCAAGACGTTCTCTTTCGGCCAAATATAGTAAGTCCACATAATGACCCTTATTTGACGTCAGTAAGACGTTTTCTTTCCACCGAATTTAGTACGTCCAGATTTAAACCCTAATTTGACGTCAGCAAGACGTTCTCATTCGGCCAAATATAGTGCGTCCACATAATAACCCTTATTTGAAGTCAGTTAGACGTTTTCTTTCCACCCAATGTAGTACGTCCAGATTCAGACCTTAATTTGACGTCAACAAGACGTTCTCTTTCGGCTAAATATAGTACGTCCACATAATGACCCTTATTTGACGTCAGTAAGACGTTTTCTTTCCACCGAATATAGGACGTCCAGATCCAGACCCTTAATTGGACGTCAACAAGACGTTCTCTTTCGGCCAAATATAGTACGTCCACATAATGACCCTTATTTGACGTCAGTAAGACGTTTTCTTTCCACCGAATTTAGTACGTCCAGATTCAGACACTTATTTGACGTCAGCAAGACGTTCTCTTTCGGCCATATATAGTACGTCCACATAATGACCCTTATTTGACGTCAGTAAGACGTTTTCTTTCCACCGAATCTAGGACGTCCAGATCCAGACCCTAATTTGACGTCAGCAAGACGTTCTCTTTCGGCCATATATAGTACGTCCACATAATGACCCTTAATTGACGTCAGTAAGACGTTTTCTTTCCACCGAATTTAGTACGTCCAGATTCAGACCTTAATTTGACGTCAGCCGGACGTTCTCTTTCGGCCAAATATAGTACGTCCACATAATGACCCTTATTTGACGTTAGTAAGACGTACGCTTCAGACGAATAAATTACCGACCTTAATATGACCTATGACTGACGTCACATATACGTTGCTGACGTCAGCTTGCTACCTGGGAGTCGCAGCATTGTGAATAAAAAATCTGATCTGTCCTACATATTGAACAAATACGATCCATTTGCAGTCGCTCTCTGTGAGACATGGCTTAAACCAGGATTCTCTTTTAGAATTCCTGGATATGCGTGTTTAAGAACAGACAGAAGCGATGGGTATGGCGGTGTCGCCATACTTATTAAAAATAACTTGTCTTTTCAATCTTTTCCTCTTCCAAGTCTCAGCGATGATATATCTGCTGTCGCTGCTATTGTAAATAAAATCTGTTTAGTATGTATATATTATTCTCGTCCCACTGTAAATATTCTTTCTGAAATAAATAATCTTCTGTCAGTTTTACCTAAACCTTTTTTGGTAATGGGTGACTTTAATACACAACATCAGTCCTGGGGTAGTTCTAGTTCCAATTACTATGGGGAAAAGTTATTAGAAATTCTAGACTATAATAATTTGTGTATTTTAAATACATGTCTCCCAACACGCCAAACGAATCCAGATGAGGGAATCAGTGCCCCTGACCTCTCAATCTGCACACCTGAGTTAGCATCGCTATTATCCTGGTCTCCGTTACCATCTTCTTATGGTAGTGATCATTACCCTTTAATAATTTCTTTTCCACATAAAAAACCAGATGCTTGCAACTCAACACCACGATTAAAGTATAGACTTCAAAATGCAGATTGGGATACATACAAAAATTGTGTAGAAGAAAGAATTCTTGCTTTAAATAATTCCTTACAACTAGATGATCCTCAGTTATTATCTAATCAAATTACAAGAATTTTAATAGAGGTGGCAGATAATACTTTCCCTATTAAGAATGGTGCTACAGGCAAAATTCCTTCACCACCTTGGTGGGATGCTGAGTGCACTCAGGCCATCAAAAAAAGAAAAGAAGCAGAAAAAAATTATGGTCAAACTATGACTCGTCACAATTTTGAGATATACTTAGAAGCTGCTCGCACAACTCGTAAGCTCCTTAAGAAAAAGAAATTCGAAGGTTGGCAAAGATTCTGTGCATCTATCTCTCCAGAAGTTAACGCATCTCTAGTTTGGCAAAATATTAGGCGATTCAGGTCAGCATTCAGAGACACAACAGCCTCAAAACTGCCATTAGAATTAGCCAATGAGTTTATGGACCAATTAGCTCCTCCTTCAGTCCCTGAACACAGATCTTTAATGCATTTTCCCTATGTTCCTATTCCTAATTCTGAGTTGAATTCTCTTTTTACACTAAGTGAGTTGAAAGGAGTCCTTTCACATGTTAAGGATTCGGCTCCTGGTGAAGATGGTATACCATATTCATTTATAGCTAATCTGTCTGACTCTGTTCTTTTAATATATTTAAATCTCATCAATACAGCTTTGATATCTGGCAACATTCCATCAAGTTGGAAGTCTCAAACAATTATCCCCATTTTAAAACCAAACAAACCTCCTTATAATGTTACTTCTTATCGACCAATTGCACTTTCTACAGTCCTTGCTAAAATTGTTGAACATCTCATTAAGAATCGTTTGGAGTGGTTTTTGGAAAGCAAAAACTTGCTAGCTACATCACAGTTTGGTTTTAGGAAGGGTAAAAGTACGATGGACAGCCTTGGTGTGTTTACAACTGATATTCGCTTAGCCTTCTCTTCTAATAACTCTGTAATTGCTGCTTTCCTAGATATTAGTTCAGCTTACGATAATGTCCTGGTATCAATCCTAGAACAAAAGCTGAATTCATTACAAGTTCCAACAATGCTGTCCAAGTTCATAATTAACATGCTTTCAGAGAGATGTCTAAATCTTCATATTGATGGGTATACATTTACCCGTTTAGTATGGAAAGGTCTCCCTCAAGGTTCTGTACTTAGTCCAATTCTCTACAATATTTACACTTCTGATTTGGAATCCTCTCTAAATGAGTCAGTACAAGTCCTTCAATATGCAGATGATTTACTTCTTTATTTATCTGGTCATTCTGTTGCAAATATTTGTACTTCCCTAACCTCTTCTTTATGCTTACTGAAGACTTGGCTAGAAACCAATGGTCTACATCTGTCAATTGATAAAAGCAACATTGTCTTGTTTACTAGAATGCGTAAGCCTCCTACAGTTACAGTAAGCTATAACAATATCCCTATGCCCGTTAAAAACCAGGTTAAATTTTTAGGCCTTATATTGGATACACATCTTACTGGGTTACCACACTGTGATTATATAGCTGCTAAATGCGAACGAAATATCAACATAATAAGATGTCTTGCTGGTGTTTGGTGGGGAGCACATCCCTTTTCATTAAAATTATTGTACAACACCTTGATTAGAAGCGTATTGGACTATGGGACTTTTTTGCTGGAACCTGCTAATGTTGCTGGTTTTAAGAAACTGGACAGTGTACAGTCCAAGGCACTTAGAGTGGTTTCAGGTGCAATGAAAAGCAGTCCTATTAATTGTCTTCAGGTAGAATGTGGAGACCCTCCACTTCATTTACGACGTCAATTTTTAGCTGATAGATTTATGGCTCGGTGTTTGCAATTTACAAATCATCCTTTGCGAAATAAACTTTCCATTCTCTCTGAAGAAGTAACTTCATCCACTTACTGGAGGTACAAAGCTACTCCGTGTTTAGTTAAAAGCTTTAGAAAATACAATTTAATAGAAGCTCCTTGTCACCAATCTGAATTTCTTCCTATATTTCACTGTAATTACAGTTCATTAATCATGTCACCAAATATACATTATAACCTTAACATTTACCGAGATGACGTATGTCATAACCTTAACTTCAATTTCACCATGGATAGAGACTGGAAGGGCTATCAGCTCTTGTTTACAGATGCCTCGAAGCATGGAAGAGACACATGTGTGGGAGTAGGTGTATACCATTCACAATATAATATCGTCCAAAAAATAAAGATCCCGCCCGAATCATCCGTATTTACGGGTGAATGTTACGGTCTATTTAAAGCTGTCGAATATATACTTATGATGGGCTTACGAAATTCACTCATTTTAACTGATGCAAGGAGTGCCTTACAATCTTTGGCCAGATTCCCTTTCTATTCTCATAATCCTTATATTATATTTGAAACACGTGAACTCCTATATAGGTGTTCTATTAAGGGGTATTCTGTGCATTTTGCGTGGATACCCTCGCATTGTGGCATTTTAGGTAATGAGAGAGCTGACCAGTTAGCTAATGATGCCGTATTGTGTGGAGACGTTTTTCCATACAAAAATAACTCCCAAGATCTGGCAGCTTTGCCCAAGGTTTATCTACAGGAATCCTGGGGTCAGCTTTGGTCCGGGCAATCAGTGAAAGGGAAATTTTACCGTACCATTCAGCCATCCATTTTTGTTAAACCTTGGTTTAGCAAGTACAAGCTAAGCAAAAAGATTACAACAATATTCATACGTATGCGATTGGGTCACGTGTGCACCCCTGATCATCTTGCCAGGCTTGGCATTTTGCAGAACCCTGCATGTGAATGTGGCGCTGAAGTGGGAGATCTGAACCACCTTATTTTTTCCTGCCCCCTTTATGACCACTCCTCACTTTTCCAAAGTCTTGTTTCCCTCCGAGTTCCTTTACCCACTTCTATCTCATGTATTTTATTTAATTTTAATGTAGAAATTTATAAAACCATGGCTCTTTTTCTTGTAAATAATGATATAGCTATTTAAACATTATTAATTTACCATGTATCTAGCTCTTAGTTCACGCATCGAGTCGACCTTTTTGTTGGGCCACCTGCGTTTTCTGTTGTATTATAATTCTCTGTTATTATTCCTTGTATTATAATTAACTGCTATCTTCGTAGAATTTATTATTTTTATTATTTAAAAACAACTAATCTCCTTTCCATTTCCAAATTCCCGTTTTATAAATATTTTATCATTTTGCGAGTACTTGATTCTTACGTTTTGTTTTCAACTAAAATATTGTCAGTGGCAATAAGCACGAATAGTGCAACGCCAAAACAAAAAAAAAAAAAAAAAAAAAACTAGTTTTTTTTTTATAATTTGACATCCTGTCAGTTGAAAGCGATTCTCCCTAGGGCTGAAAAGTATTACTTTCAACCCGCTCTTCAGGCAACTTCAGATCTACTTTCAGAGTATGAGTAATGAAAAAAAACTTTATTATTATTATTCTAGGTAGTCAGAGACCGAAAGTCTGACCACCATTGAAGTCTTACCAAGGGGTTTCGTATTACCCAGTACTAACTGGGTTATATAGGTCAGATAGGTTAGACTGGAAGCTGATCCCAACCCACCCAACCAATGATGCTATCATAACAACAGTAGATCGCGGGTCTCTAGTAATAAATAAAAGCAGGTATTCTGCGGTTCATTCTATTTTCGATCGGATAAATGCCATTTCCTCAAAGCAGATACAGTTGCATAGTACCTAGCAGTTTCTGTAGGTAACCTAAGTACGTAAATGTGTCCCGCTAGATTTCTTTATACCGACGATATAAATTTTGTACGTGCGTCTATTTCGTTTGTGCAAAGTCTTTAATGACCCGTGGAATCGTTTTTATGGTGTTTACTTTGATCAGAGAACAGCACCAAAACGTCTTTTATGACGCAATAACTTTGAATTCGACTCAAAATTGGAAGTTTTCGGAACATTATATCTAGGTAATACATTGTATTATAAATTCGCAATTCGAAACATTGCTCTAATAAAAATGACTTACGATATTCTTAAACTGTTAGATTTGACTGGAAGTGATACTTATAGTTTAATACTTCAGACATTTTCGATATTATACCTGACTTTAGGCAGCTGCTCAGCTGCCATATCTGAACCTACACGAGTTTTCACAACCAGTTATAGAAGAGCTCCTTTAAAGAATTTCATTAGGGATGTATAAGTACCCCTTTTACTGAGGGAGGCGTAATCTACATGGGGTTAATTAGAGAACACGATATTTCTCTACCTTTTTTTTAACCATCATCCTTTTATATCCTGCTTAGGACATAAACATTCGAAGTACGCATGTAGGGACCCTTTTCTTAGAATGCGACACACGGGAATTAAACCGGAACAATGAACCTAAATACAATACAAATACTATCAAATCCTTCCCTTTTTTAATTGATAGGCTTTTATATATAAGTAGAGCAAAATCATTTAAATAACGCCTATAGGTACAATCTGTTCAATCATCAGCATAGTTACCTCCTTGAATTTGAAGAGGATGCAAAACAACAGCCTGTATAAATGATAAAGTCTTATAAATCGAAGGACAGCTGCTAAAATTTTCGAGCTCGCTGCGCTCGCTTTCATGTTATTAGTTTCTTCTTGTAAAATTCATGTGTGGTTGTGGTTCAGGGGTTGTAGTTAAATAACTACAACCACTCCACCAAGATATTTCCTTTTTAGGGTTCCGTACCCTAAGGGACAAACGGGACCCTATTACTGAGGCTTCGCTGTCCGTCCGTCCGTCTGCTACCAGGCTGTATCTCATGAACCGTGACAGTTAGCCAGTTTAAATTTCTACAGATTATGTATTTCTGTTGCCGCTATAACAACAAATACTTACTAACGACAGAATAAAAGAAAATTTAAGGGGGCACCCATAAAAAAAGTGATTTTTTTGCTCGTTCTGTTACGGAACCCTCCGTGCGCGAGTCCGACTCGCACTTGGCTGGTTTTTTTTGTTTTTACTTTGTCAATTTTAGGGCGGCCGTGACCACAACCTATTTTGAGGGCTGGATCCGCGCCTGCACACACCTAACTTTTTGTGATGATGATTATTTCATGACGCACCCGCATCTCCTACGTGACATTGGCACAACAGTAACTATAGGTGTACCTACGTAAACACTTCAAATTTTTGGCCCAAATCCCCGTCACTTTCACAGCGAGAGTTCACTTCGATTGCTTGTTTTGGGGCACTTGCTTCGATATTCAGGCTGGCAAATATATTTAGTTTCCACTAAGATATTCTGAGTAGCGGCCTAGACTCCAGTAAAGTTGTTTGCCACTAAGATAACAATTCAACTTAATTGGCTCTTTCAAAATGATTGATTAGGTTTGGATAGGATCCTACATCGATTAACCTACATGGGACTAAAATAGCAGACTAAACCTGGATGTATTCGAATTAAATATTACCTTACTCTCTACTCAGTCTACTCTACCCATTTCGAAGAATCCTACTTACAAGCTTAGCGCTATACCTATGATCCGATTAGGTAGAGTGAGTCGTGAATTTTTATAATAAGGGGTTAAGTATTTTTTAGTCAGCAAGTTTGTCATGAACTAACTAGGCGCTTTGCCATTTTCGGGAAGTTATACGACTGTCCCGCCATCTATTGGTAGCCAAAGTATCTACAGCGGTGTGCGGAGATTGGCATTTGGAGATGTTACATGTTACCTTTACTTTTCATACCTAACAATTTTCAAAGTATTTTAGATCTTCATAGTTTTCTTCATCAACATTTTTTATTTTTTTTATTATCACTACTACGTGTAGGAAACGCGGTGAGTAACGGAACGCAGTATTTTGACATGACATGACACGCTATCAGTGTTGCCAGAAGGTTACATTTCTTACATTTTTCGTAACTTTTGACCCCTTCGCGTAACATGTAAGTAATTTTTAGATTGAAGGCAATTTTCGTAACTTTTGAGAACAACGAGATTTGTTACACTAGATTTTTATTGCAAACAATTTACGAACGCACCTAAAAAGTAATTCCACTCCATATCATACTCAGAGATGGCACTAAATGAAACTGCCATGACAAAATGAAACTTATTCCGCATGGATTAGAACTTGATTTTCCTTGAGCGTGTGCGCGTACGTTTCCTACTTAGCAAGTTCGCGCAGTTTCGTTTCGTACCTAGGTACTAATAGCTAAAAAGAGAAAATTTACATGGCTGATTGTGATTTGTTTTGTTGAATGTTGCGTTACGCAAGGTTGTATGGGAGCCCCCTTAAATATTTATTTTATTCTGTTTATAGTATTTTTTGACATAGCATCAACAGAAATACATAATCTGTAGAAATTTCAACTGGCTACCTATCACGGTTCATGAGATACAGCCTAGTGACAGACGGACGTACGGACGGACAGCGAAGTCTCAATAATAGGGTCACGTTTGACCCTTTGGGTACGGAACTCTAAAAACTAATGCTAGGCTGGTGGATTTGATGTTTTTTTTTGTCTGTGAAAAAACAAAAATTTTAAAAAGTATACAACAAAAGTATAAGAAAGCTATTCACTAGTACTCAATTTAATACTCAATAAAGAGAGATGACAAATAATCGTCGATAGTGTAAGTTTTTTTGTTTTTTAGGGTTCCGTACCCAAAGGGTCATATTACTGAGACTGTCTGAGACTTCGCTGTCCGTCCGTCCGTCTGTCATCAGGCTGTATCTCATGAACCGTGATAGGTAGCCAGTTTAAATTTCTACAGATTATGTATTTCTGTTGATGCTATAACAACAAATACTAAAAACAGAATAAAATAAATATTAAAGGGGCTCCCATACAAAAAATGCTCGTTTTTATTAATAAAGGTACGTAACCCTTCGTTCACGAGTCCGACTCGCACTTGTTCGGTATTTTTTTTTGCATTGAGGCGATTTTGCCTTCTATGAACAGTTCTATACATATTGAGTATCAGTAGTTAGTTCAGTGTAAAACTAACAGATGCACCACCTCTCGTGGATTTGGTTCAAAGTGTTCAAACTAATAGAAAAAGTTAGGTGCTAGACTAGATAGTAACAACTATGAAGATGGCGCTGCGAACAAATGAAACTAGAGTCTGTTTTATCATAAGATTAAATACACCATTAGACATCATAGATTCCTCCATATTCCGCCATTTTCCTGACATCAATTTGCCTCCGAATTCAAAAATACGAAATTAAATCAAATGTAACTTTTGCAGCAAAAATGTAACTTTTCAGGAAATGAAACGTAACTTTTGACTTAAGGGCCCTGGCAACACTGCACGCTATGTCATTCAGTCATTGTCATTTTAGTATTCAATCAATGGTATTCAAGAAATCATTAGGAAAAAAGCTTTTAAAAAACTGATTGAAATTGTTTTACTTTATGAGTGGAAGAATAATTAGTACTTAAGAAAAATCTACAAATGGGAGAATCCCCAATTGATAGGAGACCACAATTCGGCAATAGATACCTGGAAAATGCTGACGAAGTTTTCAAACATAACGCGTGGTACCGTATTTACTACTTTGGTTAGATTTAGTAAGAACTCTCGATGTGATAACAACATATTAGAACTGGAAAAAACTAGGTATCGGAAGAAACCTGCTGGTGGCGGTCGATACCTAAATGATTCGAAGCATGTTTACCTTTTTAATGCCTGGTACTTTTCAATACAAGTTTCTCATATTCAACCTAGGAAATAGTGAGTTGTTCTTAAAATATTTCTTATTACAGGGACAATGTTGACTGGGATGAAGAACAAGAAACGGCTGCAAAGGAAAAAGTTGGGCAGAATTCTCAAGTGACACTTTCTAAGGAATGTTTAAAGTCATTGGAAGATGAAGCTGACAAACACTGGGATGCCTTTTATGATATACATCAAAACAAGTAATGAATTTAGTTTATGTTAAACCCAGCAGTAGCTGGACCAGCTTAACATTTGAGCGGGTGGTTGGTTATTTAGAATGGTAAAACCGCATGGAACTTAAAAGACCTATTAGAGATTTTAAAACATCAAATATTAAATTAAAGCTGCCCAACTGCTTGAAGGTTCAAAATAATAAGTGTTTTTTTTTTTACAAATACTTAAATTATTATACTTATTACTTATAAGTGATAAGTGAATTTGAGTAAAACAGATTTAAAATATTCCAGATTCTTCAAAGATCGCCATTGGCTTTTCACTGAGTTCCCAGAATTGGCTCCAGATAACATGTCAGCCCCAGAGAGAGTATACCCTGAGGGCGAAAATAATGTCACACAAATTACTGAACAACCTAAGAGTGGCATGAATCGGACCATATTTGAAATTGGTTGCGGAGTTGGCAACTGCATATTCCCCATACTGCAGTACAGTCGAGATCCAAACCTTTTTATATATGGTTGTGACTTCTCCTCGAAAGCCATAGAAATTATTCAACAAAGCGAACTGTATGAAACAAATCGGTGCAAAGTATTTGTACTAGACGCTACACTTGATAGATGGGAAGTACCGTTTGAAGAAAACTCTATTGATATCATTGTGCTGATATTTGTATTGTCTGCCATTGATCCTGCAAAGTGAGTATAATTATAATTTTTATGACCACTACTCTCAAAACAGGACATGTGACATCTACCGATGCACATTGAGTCCCTTATGGTGGACTATGGCACACCTCACAGAGAAGAAGCCTGTGTGAAGCTTTGAGAATATTTCAGGCTGATTATGTGGCTGTGGCTTCTAAGTTCTATGCATCTTAACTTGACATCAATGCCACCAGAGAACAAAACCTGTCTATGACCTGCACCTGTTAATCTGTTATGTGTCAAGATTTGAGTGAGAGGTAAAAAAGACCTATCAAGTCTCAAAGAAAGAGCAGCGGTGGCCCAGTAGTGGCAGCCCCCACTTACAAGCAGTAAGTCGTGGGTTCGATCCCAGACAGGGCATTACTTTGTGTAATTTAATTCATCACCACTGCCCTCAAAAACGGTGAAGGAAAACATTGTGAGGAAACTGGCATGTCTTAGAACTAAAAATTCAAAGACATGTGACATCTACCAACCCGCACTGGTCCCGAGTAGTGGATAACAGCTCACTCTCTCTCGTAGAGAGGAGGCCTGTTTCCTAGCAGTGGGGACATTATAGGCTGATGATGAAGTCTCAAAGAAATGTAAAGAAACAATAAACATTTTTCAGAGTAATTTGAAGTTGATCACCAGATGCTCCAGGCCATTATTATTGAAACAAGAACTACCTTTTTATTGTTTCAATAATACCTCTATCCGACTGAGGAGGGTTAATATGTTTATCAGCAATAATATGTTTGTTTGTTCCTTTGTGGTGCTCTAGAGGCAAATTGCATGGGCTGATTTTGATGATTCTTGTGTTAATCAATTTGTCTTAATCATGTTATTATGAATTCCTTTCTTTATCATATAATTTTGATTCTGCTGCCCTTATCACAGCAATAAATTCTGGGTTGAGTTATTGATAAGATATCATCTTTAAATTTCAGAATGACAACTGTTAGCAACAACATTTACAAATACCTCAAGCCTGGTGGATTGTTGGTATTCCGTGACTACGGCCGCTATGACTTAGCACAGCTGAGATTCAAGAAGGGTAGATGCATATCTGACAACTTCTATGCCAGAGGAGACAACACAAGAGTCTACTTCTTTACTCAAGAAGAAATAACAAACTTATTCAAAGGAACCGGGTTTACAGAGGAACAGAATCTAATTGACAGAAGACTACAAGTGAATAGAGGCAAAATGTTGAAAATGTACAGAGTATGGATACAAGCGAAATATAGAAAACCACTATAACAGTAATAATAGTAATTATTTGTATTTAACTTAATGAAATAAGAGGTAATAGTAAATATTTTTTTTATTTTGGTTAGTGTCTAAAATATATGGTCTATTTTGTGCTAAAGTGAACTAGAACATACAAAAACGTCGTGAAGTAGTTAGTAATAGTATAAAATCTTTAGTAAAAATATAAATGATAAAATATTAGCATTAACAGTAAAAATATTTTTTTTAACTTTTTTTAGATTATTTAGCATTTTCAAATCTAAAGTTGTAGGGTCCAACAAATGCGTTCGTCACTTTATTGACAACTTTGATTGGAGGTCCTTCCCACGTAACTTTTAACTCATCAAATAATCTCTTCATAAGCGTTTCTATCTCTAGCTCAGCAATTCTTCTACCGATACAGCTCCTTATGCCGAAACCAAAAGGTAATGTGACCATTTGAGGTGCGTTCCCGTAGTATAGAGGATCGGATTTATCAGCCAGCCATCTTTCGGGAACAAAGTCATTGGGCCGTGGGTAGTATTTTTCCATCCTGGATAAGTATTCGTTTGGTGCTATTACATCAACCTAAAACGAAAGAAAAAATATACATCAACTTTCGAGTAAATAAAATTATATTTTTCCTACTCCTCTGCGATTCTTCTAAGATGATTTTCTTTGCGGGATCCAAGACAGTTTAATTGTTTCTCTTGGACTTCGCAGAGCAACATTGTCTCGGAGCTTTTTTGATGGTCGCCACTGTTGATTCTGGATTTCAGGTAGCAGTGATTTGGGACTAGTGTGGCAAGCTTGTCCCATAAAAAAAACACTTGATTTTTGAATTAAATTAAAAGGTTTTAAATCGCAACGAAAACTAAACTTTAATTGTAGGCACTAAAGTTTTATTAAATTAGCTTAACTATTGTGAATTCTTTCTTACCCCTTTAGGAATATGGTAACCACCCACAATGTGGTCTCTATCGGTCCTCCTCAAGTTGGACGGAACCACGTGCCATAGTCTGAGCGCTTCTTTCAAACAAGCTCTGAGATAACGTTTGTGCGGATCATCAGAACGTATTTCTTCCCGAAGTTTCTCTTGTTTATCCGGGTTTATCGCTAAGTTATAAATTACACTTGTAGCTGTAAACGCAGCCTGTAAAAAATATGTTTCGACAGTTTCACTCTTATGCCCTTGCAATAAGGTAGATACCACCTACACTTACCGTGTCAATACCAGCGAACAACATTTCGTTAGCCATCAAGACAGCTACCCTATCGTCAATAGCCAACAGTCTTTCAACTATACTCTTCTCTTCTTCAGGAATATCATAACCTCGTTCATTTATCCTTTTTCTGGCCTCGTCTATGTACTTTGTACTAATTCTGTAAAAGTTACCGTGTGTAGGTACTAAAAGTCTTTCGAAATGTATTTAAGTAATTGAAAGTTGTAAACTTACTGCCATTGCGTGTCATATGTCTTCATAATCTTCTTAAAAGCGGGTGTCGAGATGTATTTCCATACGCTTGGCAAAAATTCTAGTTCAAAAGCATTTTCGATAATGTCTTTGCCACACTGCATCAGTTGACGTCCTGGATGGTCCTCTGGTAAATCGTCCTTAAGGCATCCCA
This sequence comes from Cerastis leucographa, assembly GCA_963082945.1. NCBI lineage: Eukaryota > Metazoa > Arthropoda > Insecta > Lepidoptera > Noctuidae > Cerastis > Cerastis leucographa. The sequence continues at coordinate 10,857,546 of OY720361.1, forward strand.
TTCTCGACCCTAAAGCCACAAGGCCTATCGATTCTAACGACCACTTGTTCATTTCAAGCGTGAAGTTGTCTTCCAAATACGATTTGTCATCTTTCAGTCGCTTTAGCCTAGAATAGATCTAATTATAAGCCTTATAGTACAGTTAGTGTAGACAAGTACAGTTACCATCAAGCGGTTGGTAGCGAAATTTTGAATATCAGTCCGTAGATAGTTTATTTCAATATTTGTCTCAATTATTATCATGTTTATTTTTTGTGCAAAAGTTTTTCTGCAGACCAACCAACACAAATAAGTATAATGTATCATAATAATTGCTGACACATATTGCTGATGATTTATAAAACGAGACAAGAATGTTATCTAAATATTTAAAAAAAATGGTAGGGACCTCTGCACCGCATCTTGAGCAATTTCGTCAAGTCCCGGCGCATATACCTTTACCAGTTTTAGCTTCAACAAAGCTGGGTTGACTTTTGTGCGAAAATTTCGCCATTTGTCTCCTTGTCTGTAATACAGAGAACAGGATTCACTATGTAGGTATAGTTATTAATAAAATATGAATATAAGTAATCTCGTCAATAAGTATTACGCTGTAGTTAATCCGTATAGGCCGTCAATAGTACCAATCTTGGCTACTTCTCTGAAATACTCCAGTGTCTGAAAGCCGGGTCGCAGCGGATTTGCCTCTTGAGCCCTGTAAACCTTAAAGTAATACAAATTGTACGTAATTAATTTGTTAGATTACAATTCGCGCCAATACAGCAACTCGAGCATGGATTGTGTACCATGACGGCTAATAGAGCAGTATGGAAGAAGACATGCTGCGCTGACCCCAGTAATGGGATGATGAGGGACATGAGAACGAGAGGGAGCAAGTCAATGTTCTAAAATTACCTGATCTATATGTTCGGGTTCGAACAACATGACCATATCAGCTCTTGCAAAAACCCCCTGCATTTTCACTATAGGACCAAACTTCTTGTGCAAAGTACCGACGAGATCGAAAATGTTTGCTTTTGGTCCAAATTGCCCTGAAGATAATATTGTAAACACATTTGATAAACGAATTGTGATTATGGTTTTATCTATTGCTAAGAAGATTAGGTGGTAAGCGCTCTGTCCGCGGGAATGATTCTTGCTACGAAAAGTAGAGGCATAAATCTAAAAGATAGTGCATGTCGTTTTTATAAATCTGTAATCTTGGTAGATGTTTTTGAATTTTTAATTCTAGGACGTGCTGGTTTCCTTACGATGTTCTCCTTCGCCGTGTTTTGATCTATGGCCCGATTGACGAGTGTTCAAGGACAACGGCGAGTGGCGAAAACCTAGACAGTTACTTCTCTACTGTACGATCGGTTTACACCATGGTACTTAACTACTTCGCGAAACATTTTTTTTTCCAATGGGAAGTCATCAAATGACTTCTCCCGCTCTGGGCAGAGTGGAAGGGAGTGTCAGACTTGTACTGACTAAAACCCATCCATATTCCTTCTTAGCCCTTTGTAGTCCAGGGCCACGGTATCTCTTCCGAACAGTCCCGCAGCCCTGGCAGGCATCGGCCCTCTCGGCCCCCTTCCTATCGCTGACATCTCCTTGAGGCGCGCGTGGAACACGAACGTGCCGTCGACACGGCCTGTCGTCTTAACACGGACGGACGGTGAGCTACCCCATTACTCACCGTCCACAGGCCCCTGCCACCCGTGGCGTCTCCCGCGGCGGCTGGGACGTGAGGTTCTCTCCCTCTCATGTTCCGCCGTTCGCGAAACACTTGACCGATGTTAATCGGGCTTAATTGTAATTTTATTTTTTTGCTTTTTACTGTTCTACGCAGCCTACGCTGTCCACCCATACTTAAGTACTAACGCTGTAACATTCAAATATTGTAAAACCCAATGATTTTAAAAGAGTAACCATGGAGTTTCTTGCCGGTTCTTCTCCATAGGAAACGACCAACCCGAACCCATGTAGGCCTATGTATAATAAAATATTTTGATTAAAAAAAAAATATACCGATCACAGGCAGAAAATGGTGCATGGGACCAATTATTGGTAAAGACGAAAGTCCAGGTATCGATTTAAATGGTTTGGGCTCCTGTGCGGCAGACGAAGAGTAACTTCGGCGACCATTCCTGAAATAAACCATAACATAACAAGCGCCTGTATTCCCCGAAGGAAGGGTTGAGCAGAGGCGTAGATATAGTAAACCCGCATTTCACCGGTTATATTTGCATCCACCGGGCACAAAACAGACGTATGGATCGAACCATCTACCCCATGTTCAGCGACCTCGTGGTTACGACTACTACACCAACAAGGTTATAGTCAAATGGTAAAACAGACTGGTATTTCAGAGCAGTGGCGGCGTAAGGCGTGGGTGACGTGGGCCACCGTCTACGGCCTCGCGATCCGGGGGGCCTCACGCCGCGGAGGTTTATGCATTACTTAAAAGCATGATTCCCCCCAAAATCGTTAATAAAATAGCCACTTAAGGGAAATTGTGAAAATTATTATTTTTTACTATTAGACAATTATTAACTTTTACCTTTACGAGGCAGAGTGCTAAAATTTTCCAGCTCATCTCGCTAATACATCCTGTATCTTTTTCAATTCTGTACCTATAGGTAGGTAGTGTTGGTACTTAATTTATTCGCGCAGAGATGCAACAATTTTCGAGCTCGCTTCGCCCGCTCTTGCATTCTCTTAATTCTCAAAAGTTTTCTGCAGTAGTCGTATAAGTACCTACATAACTGGTCATGCATGAATGGTCAAAAGAAAATATAACCTATGCTCGCTCTGGCATTCAGCGTTTTTTTCTGTTTTTATATCTATATTAATAAACATAAAGAAAACCTATTAAATTCTAAGTGGGTGTTAAATGTTACGACCTCGCTACGCTCGCTCTTGAATTCTTACTTTTCTCAATATAAAACGAGAAAATCACTTATTTCATGAATCGCATCGACAAACGGCAACCTAACAAAGGTATCCGTGGTGCAGTACAAGCACTTTTTGGGACTTGCCGGTGCCCCAAATTCCTGGATACGGCCCTGTTCCCCCCCCCCCCCCCCAAGTCTGGCTGGGACCGCGCCTGGCTATCGAGGCAGATATAGCATCCAAGCTGGATTAAAAAGGCTATCATTAAACAATTCAACAGTGTAAAAAGCAGAATATTTCTGTTCCTTTTATTTTTTTGAAAATATTCTTGTTTCGGTCCGTAAGGTTCATCAGCTGGCGTACCGTGACGTCTTAAAACATTATTGTTCCATTCTTATTCCAGAGGGAAAAGGAGACGGAGCTATACAAGTCGTCTAGCTCCATCTCTTTCCTCCTATTTAGAGTACTTTCCCTCCGAGGCATTGAAAAAATCCACCCTGTACCTATATCTTTTTTGGTGTACAGTAAAGTTTTATTCTATATATTATTATTATTATGTAGAATCATGATCACTTAGGTAAGTACTCATTTGAAACCTCAGCTACACCTCAGGTAAGTCAATAAATAAGACACTTGTGATATACGAACTTTGATTGGAACTATCGAGATATTATATTAACATGAACTTCCTGTGCTACCTGCCCCACATATCTGATTGAATCACAGCTGGCGCAGGCGTAGATTACAAAATCAATACTCAGTATAATATATTAACAAACTATAATATATTAAATACTCACTGAACGGAGGTTTGCGCTCGAACCGCAAATAACGTATAACATTCGCTCAAAGATTTATTTCTCATGATTACTGCGTATATACCAAAAATAAGACTAAAACTCCAAAAACATAAATAGCATTAAGAGACCGCACGTGCGGATTGCCCCTGAGAACTGATTTGTTTAACCTTGTACGACGGCCGGTGTACGAATAGTAACTGATAAAATGATGTAGGTACTTAATTCGAGAACGACTCCAAAAAATAATCCGGCATTTCCGTGAGTACGAAAACTTTTATCTTCAAGTGTATCCTCACTGGAGAGCTATTTCTTGTAGTAGTTTCCGAAACAAAAGTTTATATTAATACAAAAACTATAATGGAATGTGAAAAGTAATAGAAATAAAACATAAGGTTCTAATTATAAAAATACCATCAGTCCATCTCCACCACACATCCTTGGTGGGACTATCGAGTTGCAAACATACAAAATAAAGTGAAAACTATGAGTAGAGGCCTCAGATCAAAGTGTAGTGGAGGGACACATAGCTTCGACAAAGCCCTTGGACTAGACCTTACCAGCGAGTGTACCTTATAATAAAAATCCTTTTCTTAAGATTTCTGATAAATTAAATTAAATATTTGAAATCGTTGTATTATTTATTGTTTTTCAAAATGTCTTGGGTGACAAACCTTAAAATTATATTTTTGAACACACCGACATTTTTTTAAAGTTTACAACACCAGATTAATAGGGTTGAGGGATTCAGCGTAAAAGTCGATATCGAAACAGTGCGACAGTGACTACGGACAGTGTTCTTTTGTAAGTTTTTTTTCATAATGTATGTGTTACAACTGATGGACCGTTGATTTTCCCAATTCTATTTTGCGTTCGCATAATTAATTTGCTAACGCAAGTAGGAACAATTACCTTGCTGGACTTTAATAATCATTTAATGTTTTATAGCTGTAATTAAGATCCACAGTCGTTATTTTTTGTTTTAATATGCTTTTTAGGGTTCATTACCCAAAGGGTCAAATGGGACCCTATTACTGAGACTTCGCTGTCCGTCCGTCCGTCCATCCATCTGTCACCAGGCTGTATCTCATGAACCGTAATAGGTAGTCAGTTGAAATTTCTACAGATTATGTATTTCTGTTGATGCTATAATAAAAAATACTAAAAACAGAATAAACTAAATATTTACGGGGGCTCCCATACAAAAAAGTGAATTTTTTTGCTCGTTTCTGTAAATAATAGTACGGGACCCTTCGTGCGTGAGTCTAACTCGCACTTGGCCGGTTTTTTTTTAACATAAAGTAATAATTAAACGAATAAAACTTGCATTATGTATTTTTTGCTTGGTGGAAGTCGTCGATAAATGTGGAAGAGCGTAGCAGTAGCAGTCGGCACCGGCACAACCTTACTGTTTGACAGTTCAAAATGTTTAGGTGATGGTGAGGTTAATGGTCGATACAAAATAGTTTAGATAAATATTTGGGTAGGGATTTTCATCCAAATATGAATAAGTCAACAGTAAATCATTAAAACGCATTCTCAAAATAGTTCTACGCTTATTCTTCTTACGATTAAGTTACACCGATGCTAAGTCTATTGTAATGAAGTTTCTTTGTCATGAGAATAGTTTCGTTAAAACTATCGATCGATTACGAAAGAGCTTTTAAGTTTTACATTGTTATAGATATGTGTGGCTTATTATAATTTAAGGATATCATATAATAAATAAGTATAGATATGTGCAGAGTGCTGTGTACATAATTAACGAGTGTGCGTGATTGTGAAGTTGCTAACGTGTTAATAAAATATGTGTTTACGTTCGCTTTTCGTTGTATTCACGCGTTCAATTTACTTAAAAAAGTCATAAAGCTAGTTAGTGTTAGTGTCGTCGCGTGTAATATGAGATACGTAGACTGAGCCATATCGTAATTTGTTCCTGTTATCACGTCCATGTATTGTTGCTCCTTCCTGTAAGTATTATCATATTTTACTGCATTAACGTTATTATAATTCAATCAATAATTTATATACGGTATGCAAAAATCACAGTAACAAAACAATGGATAGATACTTATTTATCAATCTGCACAGTACTGTTTATGTTTAGTTAAAATCAGCACATTACAATAGTCACGATTTTGCACCACACTTTAATAACAAAACAGAAAGGAATTTTGTGAGGCCAATGAACTTTCTGAGACTGTGTGTGTGCGTGTGCTGTTTTTTTACTGGTTTATTTAAGAGATATCACCTTATCTTAATCTTTGGAGGTGAGTTTCATCATTTGTAAACATAACATAGCCCACTTTACAATGTTACTGTCATCTGTTTACAGTCTCACTCTGACATTAACTAAATTTAAGTCCTCTGCTGTTCAAATTCGAACTTGACAATCCATTCCATAATAAAATTCTCAATGTAATTTATTCATTTTAGTTTCTAATATTTAAATGAGACATTAAGCCCCAGTTTATTTATGTATTCAAGATAAATAAATCAGCTGTTAGATAAGTTGAAGTTTATCTGTTTGTTTTCCAAGGTTTTAATCAACACATCTATGTATTTACTGCTACTCAAGTACTCAAACATAATATTGAATGTTGCTTTTATAAGTATTTGTCTCATAAAAATATTTCCTTTTTGTACCTAATTAACACAGCGGCTACCTAAAATCGCCATTAAATAAAACAAGATTTAAAAATAAATCATCATTTACTCATTTAAATCAAAGCACACACAAACATCACGGTTTGATTAAGTATATTATAATACTTAATCAAACCGTGATATAATCATGTCAGCCACAATACTGCAGAAAGGTTTCCTTTGATTAGCAGTATAAACCCATTTAATAGTGTAGATTACAATTATGAATGTCAAAACAATTACATAATTAGTTCAATTGGAGACAATGGGTTGGAACGAGAGCAATCTGCAGTGATAGGTGAATCATGAATATTAATGTTATGTGCACATTTACATCTTATTATCTTTTTGATAGCTAACCCAGTTACAACAATCAAATAATTATGAAATTGGACCAAGTGTAATCGATTTCATATAAACAAATCTGATATTATATTTTTTGTGTAATTTAAAATATGTGTTGTTTTTTATAGTTAGCTTGCTGGGAATTTTAATTTAATGTTTCAATTCCACTTAATATTGACACTGAAAAGATAATATGAAATATGTATTTCATGATCAAAATAAAAATAATTATATAAGATAAAATTAGTAAGTACCTTTAAAATTGCATTGCATTAAGCTCTCCACTACAATTAGAAGAGTCACTGATTTTTATTACCAAACACATTTTTAGGTTCCATACCCAAAGGCTCAAATGGGACCCATGGTTCTCATTACACTAACAATTTTCAATGCAATTTTATGTCAGCCTACTCTGTCCCACTGTTGGGCAAAGGCCTTCCCCATGGCTTCCCAATTGTTCTTAACATTTGCCTTCTCCGACCAATCCAGAATGAGTCCAGATTGTCAGTATTTTATTATTTACTTTATTTTATTATTTACTTTATTTTATTATTTACTTTATTTTATTATTTACTTTATTTTATTATTTACTTTATTTTATTATGTATTTGTTTGTGAACATAACAATTAGGGAGAAGATAAAACTAGTTAAAATTAACAACAACAATTCATTAACATACAACATGCATGATTGTGTGTAATATTAATTAAAAAGCTATTAAATTGTATAGATTACGAAACCATTGCATCAGAAAAAGGTTTTTGACACTAATAAAAAGGCACCTTTAAAATATCTCTTTAAGAATATGCCCCTCTTATATTAAATAAAGGTCAAATTGTTTTACAAAAACAAACTTGCTCCAATTCTTCCTTATTACACGATTATTGTATTAATTTTCCTTATGAACTTGTTAAAGGATTTGTACTGAGTCACTGTTTTTATTTTAGTATTAAAGTTCATGCCAATGGAGTGTAACTGTTGGATTAAAGCTCTCAATAATGAAGGAATAAAAACATAATAAAAACTGCTCTGCATATTAATTAATTGTAATTACATAACATAAATACTGTGGTCTACAAAAAAGAAGTAGTGTTTTTAGTAGGTATTTATTTCTGTGCTATATTTAAATATGTAGTAACTAAGAAGTTTGGTGAGTTTAGTGCCTAGCTTTTCGACTGGGTTGTTGTGTATTAAAACAGATACTGGACTCCCTATTTCAACCAATAAACACAGAGAGAAGACTGCTATTTCATGTCATTGTAACAGTGTACCCTCAAGTATGTAAATAGTGCTTCTATCGACTTTCTTGAAACTATCTGTTTCATTGTAAAACCCCTTGAAATTTAAAACAACAGATTGCCAACCATGTACATATATTTTCTTTATATTTCTAACTTCTCATGCACGCAATTCACTGAGTGCTAAATGTACCGTATTTTGCTGGGTGTTCCCTCTGGTGAAAAATTCAAATAAAACCTCGTTGAAATCTCTATTGCCCTCTCTTGTCTTTGCTGAAATCGATCATCTCATGCAAATGATTCACCAATGAGAACACACTCAGTTTCATCACCCGTAGTTTTTTTTTTGTTAAACATGTTTCTTATGTGCCAGTTCACGGCTGGGCGTCGGGATGGCCAGCATGAGCTCCACGCTCGTCGAGACCGTCTCCATCAACTATGAAGACTTTAACGAGAGTTTCCTCACCTGCGGCACGTGTTTATGTCAGTACATTACTCACATACATGGTAAAGTCCAAATGTTTCCCGCTCTACAATAAAATAAAAGATTAATATCCAAGCACATATGGATTGAAATAAATTAAGGGAGACTATATTGAACTAACAAACTATAGACTGGTACCCTACTATAGACTATCATGTGACTATATTGCCATGATAATTTTGGATCTCTGATAAATCTAATGTGTGTAAGCCGGAAACTCTTGGACCTTACTGATACTACGAAATAAAAAGTTTACATGTTGAATGACTCAGCAGATCATTGTTGCAAATTAAAAATATCCTAAGTTTATATGGGAAAGACAGAGCACTGTCTCTCCTTTGACTACTGGGCTAAGGAGACAGTAGTAGAATAGATAAATAGACATGTAAACTTGTTAGTTGAGTATCTTCTTATCATTATTTCTATTACTCTTGCTACTAACACTGTTGCTATTAGCATGTTTTGTAGTATGTCTATGTTAAATGTTATCATTAATATTCATTATAGCTGTAAGATACTTGAGCAGAGCTAATCAGTGCTTTATTTCCGTTAATGACTGTATAATTTACCGTAGTTATTGATGTATAAGTCATCATCTCTTTCGTTGCTGCAGTGCGTAACGAAAGAGCAGAAATTAATAATGAATACCTATTAGTTTTACATTGCTAACTAAATGAATACTTAAAATAGTTAGAATTTCTAATGCGTAGCATTAACAATATAAGAAAAGCAATAGTATCAATAACAATCATTATTGTTTAAATCTTTACCCATTTAACATTTACAATATGACCTTACAATAGCTCTGTTTTTTTCCCAGGCACTTACGATGGAGGAGAGCACACACCCAAGCTGCTGCCTTGCTCGCATACAGTCTGCCTCCACTGCCTCACACGAATAGCTGCCTCACAGACCAGAGACGCGGGCAGCTTTCGATGTCCTATTTGCCGCGAGCTCATCACGATACCGCGGGGCGGGGTGGCCGCTCTGCCGCCCTCCTTCCTCGTCAACCAACTGCTCGACTTAATGGCCCGACAGCGTCGGGAGGTCATACCACAGTGTAGTTCGCATCCAGGAAGAGAACTACTTTTCTGCGAGACCTGTGATTGCGTGTTCTGTAGACATTGCGCAGACGGGCCCCATAGCGACACCCCCTGCGACCATACAGTTGTACCATTCTCCATAGCCTTGAAAAGAATGTCCGAAATACTGTTGTACAGAGCGAACGAATGTCTCAGTAAGTTGGGCTCGGCGAGAGACGCCGTTGCTAGTGAGCTGAGACGACTCGAAACGGCGGCGACGGCAGCTGACGAAGCGATAGACCGACATTTCGCAGAACTGAAGGCTGCGATCGATAAACGGCACAGCGAATTGAAATCGGCCGCGGCGGCTGCTGCTACACATAAACGAAAACTGCTTGAGGAACAACTGAAATTGATTGATGCGGAGAAGGCCAAGGTTCGTAAACAAACCATAAGCCCATATCAATTTTTATCCCATATCATTCTAAACCTAACATCCAATCAAATTTTTCAGGTGGAAGCCGAATGCTCAGGTCTCCAGCAACAAGTGGAAGTCCGTGAAGTGAGCAGTAGGGCAGCTGCTCTCGGTGCCAGGCTAGGCGATGCGGCCGCTCTGGCAGAACCTCGGGAGAACGCTTTCCTTGCCGTAGACTTCGCCCACAACGACGCTCAGCAGAGGTTCACTGAGGCGCTAGCGGAGTTGGGTAGAGTGAGGACTAGTACTACCTTCCCTGGGCTCTGTACATTGCAGCTAGGTGAGTACAATATACATAATGAAAATGAATAAAAAAACTTGTAATAAATTAACCCTTTAACACTCAACCTAACTTTATCGGATCGTAAATGTTTTCTAAGGTTCAAGTTACGAATAAAAAAAAATGTATTAACAACCTTAACTTGACTGGCCAGTTTACTGGACGCTTTGTATGAGCCGTCTTATAAAGGGTTAAGCCGGTTATAGCCCCATTGCAAACCGAAGCCGAGAAGCCCTTGTATTAATTCGCAGTAGAAACCGGCATTGATCGTCAATTGTTTATTGCGTGCCGGTAATTTCAGATCATTAGGATTCCAAACGATATTTTCCTTTACCATAAGTCAGTGATGTCCATCAACTTAGAAAGTAGTACATAATTTATGCATTATAATATTTGCGTTGGTAGTTGCTATGCCACTATGTTCGGATCGTAGGTAAACAAATGGTAGTGTATGTGCAATTTAATATACAAAATCAATGCCGCAACCGCGACTTAATTTTTTTGGTCACGCGATGTCTACGAGACTTTGTAGACACAAAGTTGGGCATTATATAGGTTGATACTGTTAATTTTATATTATCTCTGTAGGCCCATAACTCACGAATAACAATACCATCTTTGAAGATCATGCATCACTGTCTGACCAATACATTTTCTTATTTTGAGCATGTAACTTTAAGGGGTGCTACACACGTTCGGCATATTCGATACGGTAATTAATGAACAATAAAACGGACCCGAAACAATGACGTTAGTGCCGATCGACAACCTACATTCGGCATCTTCCTCGCCTAATCACGTTTAAGTCGACTCACTCTACAATTCGGGCTAAGCCGAGAGATGTTTTCCCGAACAATTAATGTACCACCAGGGTAACCGCAGCTTTCTTTCTCATCATACGGTTATAATCAAATTTTTACGTCCTTTCAAAATGAGAATTATTATCTTAAACTCCGAAAATAATGTCTAATCTCTCGTTTCTAGAATCAGCATGTGTATGTGGTTTGGAAGTGGTTGTGGTTCTCCGTACGGTGGACTACCATGGGGAGGCGCGGTGCACGGGCGGGGATCCCGTCAGTGCGGCCGCGACCATCGACGACGCACCCCTGCCTTGCACCGTCACTGACCTTGATACTGGCCTCTACAGGTAAGATTCTAATTTCTAATGGCAACATTAACTGTCTTGAAATTAAAAAAAATGTATGCCTGTTAGCGGCAATTTTTTTTTGGGATAGACGTGGTCCCGCCAATTTAAATCAAAAAGCAAGTTATTTTATTTTCAGTTTAGTGACAGTATGGTTATGATTACTTACCATTTGCTGACATGCAAGTTTCGGGTTTGGCCGTCTAATTTTAGAATCAAACTGAGCCATAATTCATGAGCTCTCACGAAATGAGGTCACGCTCACGACAGAAACCCGCTTTGTTTTGACGATATGAATTAAATCGCGAAAAGTATTTACTAAACGTCACCCGTTATCAACCCAGTTAGTACTTGGTTATACGATACCCCTTGGTTAGAATGGCTGTCAGACTTTCGGGCCACTGACTACATCTAACGACTGTCTAAGAAAAGATCTACAATACACAACCAGAGGCAGAGAAGCTAGACAAACTTCTTCTTGTCACATTTTAGTTCACCGTAGGATCCCCAGTTCACCAGTTTGCCCTTGCATTCCCACCTAGCTTGTTCTTTTCTGTAGCCGTCCATAACTGTGAGTAACCTATTTCTGATACGACTTGACCAATATTATGTCTTGACTTGTAAAGAGACTGATCTGTTCCGGTGGTGCGTTTCAGAGTCGGATAGGAAACACCGACCTCATCTAGTTTTCAAACATAATTTATTACGTTGTGTAAAAGTGTTTTTTAAGCCAACTAACAAAATAGTACATTGTGTATTAAGGATGGCAAGTAAGGAATTACGATAGATGGTCTAGTAGAAGCCCGAAGTCGAAGATAATAGACAAGAATAATTATGATTTTAGACAAGTCAGCACAAATATCATTACGAAATACGTGAACTGATTTTTATGCGGATGGCGGGTTGTTTGCCCACACCACAGATTATACAAATGTTTCGTTCAGAAACGTTAAGGGCAAATACTTACCTAGGTATACAGCCATGACGGAGTGTAAAAAAATAAAATATTTTCGACGTTTTGATACAAAAAACTATCGATTATTTAGATTTTAGAAAATTAGTTGAGTATTTAACATGTAGCGAGATTGAATGAAATTCCTGTTTAGATAACATTTTAAGACAATTTTTCAATTGCGTGTAAACTCCTTGCTTGAACTTGCATGACATGTGTGCTGTCATGCTGTGCTGTAAATTAAAAAAAAAAACTTACCGGCCTAGGGTTTTATATGGGGCATTACAGCCAAGTTAACCTGTATGTTATGACACTGTTTACGTGCAAGTGTGATGAAATAGTATATTGTGTATTAAGGGCGGTAAGTAAGGAATTACGATCGAGGCTCTAGTAGAAGCCCGAAGTCGAAGACTGAGGGCTTTCTGAGTCGAGGTTCGTAATTCCCGTACCGCTCGTGAAACATACGATGTTTTTCATCACATTTGCGAGTTAATAATTATGAATATACACAAGTCAGCACATATTATTACGAAATACGTGAACTGATTTGCGGATGGCGGGCTGTTTGCCCACACCACAGATTATACAAATGTTTTGTTCAGAAACGTTAAAGGCAAATACTTACCTAGGTATACAGCCATGACGTAGTATAAAAAAAAAATCGACGTTTTGATACAAAAAACTATCGATTATTTAGATTTTAGAACATTAGTTGATTAATTAAATAACATGTAGCGAGATTGAATGAAATTCCTGTTTAAATAACATTTTAAGACAATTTTTCAATAGCGTGTAAACTCCTTGCTTGAACTTGCATGACCTGTGTGCTGTCATGCTGTGCTGTAAATTAAAAAAAAATACTTACCGCCCTAGGGTTTTATATGGGGCATTACAGCCAAGTTAACCTGTATGTTATGACACGTTTTACGTGCAAGTGTGATGAAAATAAATATAATGTATAAACGATACATGAAATAATTTGCAGGATTACAATGCGTCCGTGGAACGCGGGCGCGCTGTGCGTGCGCGTGCTGGTGTTCGCGCGCGGCGTGCGCGACTCGCCGCTGCGCGCGCACGTGGCGCCCGCCGCCGCGCCGCTGCTGGTGTGGGGCTCCCGGGGCACCGGGAAGGAGCAGCTCAGTCAGCCGGTCGCGGTAGCCAGGTATACATAAACATGTATCTGCGCGACTCGCCGCTGCGCGCGCACGTGGCGCCCGCCGCCGCGCCGCTGCTGGTGTGGGGCTCCCGGGGCACCGGGAAGGAGCAGCTCAGTCAGCCGGTCGCGGTAGCCAGGTATACATAAACATGTATCTGCGCGACTCGCCGCTGCGCGCGCACGTGGCGCCCGCCGCCGCGCCGCTGCTGGTGTGGGGCTCCCGGGGCACCGGGAAGGAGCAGCTCAGTCAGCCGGTCGCGGTAGCCAGGTATACATAAACATGTATCTGCGCGACTCGCCGCTGCGCGCGCACGTGGCGCCCGCCGCCGCGCCGCTGCTGGTGTGGGGCTCCCGGGGCACCGGGAAGGAGCAGCTCAGTCAGCCGGTCGCGGTAGCCAGGTATACATAAACATGTATCTGCGCGACTCGCCGCTGCGCGCGCACGTGGCGCCCGCCGCCGCGCCGCTGCTGGTGTGGGGCTCCCGGGGCACCGGGAAGGAGCAGCTCAGTCAGCCGGTCGCGGTAGCCAGGTATACATAAACATGTATCTGCGCGACTCGCCGCTGCGCGCGCACGTGGCGCCCGCCGCCGCGCCGCTGCTGGTGTGGGGCTCCCGGGGCACCGGGAAGGAGCAGCTCAGTCAGCCGGTCGCGGTAGCCAGGTATACATAAACATGTATCTGCGCGACTCGCCGCTGCGCGCGCACGTGGCGCCCGCCGCCGCGCCGCTGCTGGTGTGGGGCTCCCGGGGCACCGGGAAGGAGCAGCTCAGTCAGCCGGTCGCGGTAGCCAGGTATACATAAACATGTATCTGCGCGACTCGCCGCTGCGCGCGCACGTGGCGCCCGCCGCCGCGCCGCTGCTGGTGTGGGGCTCCCGGGGCACCGGGAAGGAGCAGCTCAGTCAGCCGGTCGCGGTAGCCAGGTATACATAAACATGTATCTGCGCGACTCGCCGCTGACTCAAATATAACCTGACTTCGCTTTGGTATGAGCTTCCCGTACAATGAGAGGTCAGCATATAGTGAAGTGTTGCTCGATTTGGTTGTCGAGCGTACTACCGCGCTCACTGAAGGTCGATCAATTTTTTACCCTTATGCTTCAGATCGTAGGTAAGAACTTTATATTTACATTTTAGGAATAAAGCGATCCCACACTGTATGTCGCATTTCTCAAATTATAATAAACTGAGGTAACACTGTCGTTTGCAGATGTCCGAAACGACGGGAGATCTACGTACTCGACGCAGGCAATTCGCGAGTGAAAGTATTGGACGACGAGACGTTTGCATTTAAAACTCATATCGTTAACGAAGGTATGCTTAAGACCCCGGTCCCAAAACTTGACTATTGTGTTCTCTCAAAAAAAAACCTTAAGTAGTAGTAAGTCCTGAATGTTACTGCGGCTGCTGAGAGCCTTAAACGGCATAAATACTGTAACCTTATTGGCAGTTACAGTTTTGAGCCTTATGGGGTCGAAACGCTCGGGTCATGGGGCCCAAGTGTGCGGCTACTTTTTTAAGGAAATTTCTCGCCGACTGGTTGACACTTCGCGTGGCCAGAAGGGCACTTTCTTTGGCCAAATAAATCAGCATTGCCATTTAACGTGGCAATGCTGCCAGTCTTCTGGATACGTTTCTGGATGACAAGGATGTGCAGGAGTACTAAGACGTCTCGCTTAGGCGTCTAAGTACTCCTATTGTTTATTTAGTTTATATTTTCGGTTTGTTTTTTGTTAATATGTTTTCATTTTTCTAAAAGTAGCTTTAATTCGTATTCAATAAATTTCATGTTTGATTGCTGTTCGAAAACGACTACAATACAATAATCTGTGGTAATGTTCCAGGTTTAGCAGGTCGGAGCTGTACAGGGATCGCGGTGACGGCTGAAGGCATTGTGGCTGTCAATTGGCGGACAAGAACTCTCACTGAGGTCAGACAATTAATGTTTACATCCTTATCATTTGTTCAAGTGCACCAAGTGTTTCTCACAATTCTTAGTAAAGGCTCTTCCAGTTCTAAAAAAACCATCGTGGCTAAGTAGCCACGATGGTTTTTTTGTTCTTAACTCATGAGTCAGTTACACACTAGAGTTTATATTGGCGTTGACCATAATTTTTATGTTTTTCATTTGCAAACACTAATTAATTAATAAATTAATTATGAACGTGAATTGAGATGTTGACGAAGAGAATCAATCTTCAATGTGAATTGAGATGTTTAATTGATTGGGATGTTGATGGAGAGACCTGTAATTGCATATCAAATTCTAGCTGTTGCCCGCGACTTCGTTCGCGTGGAAGTGTTGGTGTGTATGCCTAAGAAAAAGAAAAAAAAAAAGATATCCTGTGTCCTCCCCCAGGATGTAATCTATCTCCTTGCTAAATTTTAATACGATCCGATCAGCCGTTTAGTTGTGAAAAGTTAACAATCAGAGTTACATTCGCATTCATAATACTAGCTTATGCCCACGGCTTCGCCCGCATATTGTTCGGCTACGAAATCGTACTACCAGTAAAAGTATTCTATATGCTATTTCAGGCTATTATCTATACCTCTGCCAAAGTTCATCCAGATCCATTCAGTAGTTTTTGCGTAAAAGAGTAACAAACATTCATCCATCCTCACAAACTTTCGGATTTATAATAGTACTAGCTGCGCCCCGCGGTTTCACGCACACCGAGATAAAAGGGTAGCCATGTTAATTCAGGGTATAAACTATCTACATACCAAATTTCATCCAAATCCGTTCAGCCATTGAGGTGCGAAAGGATTGATAAACATACACACACTCGCTCACAAACTTTCGCCTTTATAATATTTGTGTGATTAGTACGGATAATGTCATACCTAAAGGAGTTCATTAACGGTAGCCATACCTGCCAAGCGATAATCTCAACCTGTTTCCCAGTAATGTACATTCCCACAATAATCCTTCCTACAGGTGACAGCAGACGGCACAACACTCCGCACGATAACTTCAGATCGTCTCGTGGAGCCGGTGTGTGTGGCGGCCGACGTAGTGACCAGACGTCTGGCTGTCGCGGACAACGGCGCTAGAGCCGTGTTCCTGTTTGATAGCCACGGGAATATCGAGAGAGAGGTATTGTAGTGCTCTTATATATTTACTACCTACTACCCGTGACTTCTTTCGCGTGGAAATTCATCGCCATATTCTCACTCCTACAAAATATGTATACAAAAAAAAAACATAAAAATCGGTCAAGCCGTTTCGGAGGAGTTCGATAACAAACACTGTGATACGAGATTTTTATTTATTAGATATAGATTTGAATATTATTTATTCATGTACGTATGTATATTGATATGTTATTTGGTACACCATAGACTACCTGCGGTACAGTATTGTCTCTCCCTCTTTTTGGAATGCATCCAAAGGTTGTCTTGAAAAGATCGCTTCTAGCAATAAGACCGCCCACCTATATACTACCTAGTGATAGTTCTAATGTGCTCTTTGATCATCGATTGAGCAGTGCTTGCTAACGAAGTACAAAGAGAAGATAAAATAATACATGGAATAGGGACGATTACTTTTACCAAAAAAAAACGCGTTTTTTTAAGATGGCGAGGAGCGTATACGCTGCTCTATAGCGTAGCTGTTTACATGATCAGCTATCAGTCAATTTCACGCTATTTAGCTCTATCCTTGACTGCTTCGCGTAGCCTTTAAGGGTGGGCAGTACAGTCGAATTGTCACATCGCTAAGATCTCGTTTAATCCAGCTTAAACGCTTAATACGTCAACGCTAGATACGGAGAGAGTTAACTGTGTATATAGATGATTTAGAACTAATTCCTCTATTGTATTATTTACAGGTAGGCAACGGAGAGTTGGGTTTAGTGGGCGGTCTCGCCTTGTCAGAAGACATGCTCATTATCGCAGACGTCGCCGTCAGAGTCTACGACATCGAAGGGAATCTCAAAAATGTGTTTGCACCAGTACCTAAAGGTAAAATTATTAAAGTGAAACTTTTATTACATTGTCTCAAACTTTTTCGTCTGTGTGTTCCGTGACGCTGACGGTCGGCCGCGGAGTAGGGATAAAGTGAAAGGCGCTCGTCAGAGCGCCTTTCACTTTATCGCTATAGTGTGAAAAAATGTTTCACTTTTACTGTGGTTTCATAAAACCACACAATCCTTTTATTTATAATTATCCTTTTATAGTACATTACGATATTAGTGCGTTATGATGGTTATAACATGCGAGGCGGAATTTCAGCCCGAGCCGAAGGCAAGGGCGTAATTGAGCCGAGCATGTTATAACCAATACGCACGTATATCGTACGACGTTTTTTAACACATTTGCGAGGAAACAGAAAAAAAAAAACATTTTATATTTTGTTCATTTCTAATTATTGAAACAGTTAGTGAAATTACAATTATTAAAATGATACGTAGTTGTAATTGGTTTTTTAATTATGTTTTTATTATTATTATTACTATTCATAATGTCATTGTTTTGTGTTAGGGTAAATGTTGGAGACGACGAAACTTCTTGAAAGGCGACAGAAGAGCATTGTAATTCGTCATTAGTTGTAAATAAAAAAATATCCTCAGTAGAAGTAGATGGGCGCGGCTCAGGGCAAAACTTCTTCGTTTGTGGCTCCAAATTTATTGCCTGAGTTATTTTGGCACTTATATTTGCTTTGTTTTGGATGGAATCTTCTACATAAGATTCTGCTACTGCGTTAGAACGCCACCCGCCATGCCGCTTTAAAGTCAATATATCAGCTCCCGAATCAGCAAGTAATGTAGCTGACGTTCTTCTGAAACTGTGCCGTTTAACAATCAGCGTCCGGCAATCCTAAAAACTTGGCGACTTCCTTTGGCATGGCACCGAATTTATTTATGCCAATAGGTTGCGCAGTACATTTACCTTTTTGGTAATTCTGAAAGAAATGATTATTTTTTGCCTTAGTCGTACGCAGAGCTTCATATTTTTTGACCACGTCATAAAATGGGCCGTTGATAATAAAAGATCGGGGTATTTTGTTTTTAGTGTTTAATTAAAAGAATTTTGCCTTGATTTTCAATGTCATTTGTGGTAATATTGTGAAGCTCTTGCCGTCTACATGCACCATTAATACCAAATATTACCGCAACCTGAAAAGAAATAAAAATGTGTAAGATAAGATATAGGTACTTAGCTTACAGACGGTCGTTAAAAAATATGTAAAAGAGTATGTACAGTAGGTAGATCAATACATAAAATAAGGAGGCAAACTGACCTTAGTTGCCAGGTACTGGCTATCTGGAGCATCTCTTAGAAACTTTTCGACGTCATTTGATGACAGTACCTTAGATTTTTCTTTATAAAACCATCAGAGCGTCTCTTTAAAAATGCAATGAGATTTGAATATAAATTAATATCGACACCATTTTTCATCTTGAGGGTACTTTTCAGCATCGAATATGTTGTCCACAACGAGCTAGGCTTATATTTACTAGCTAGTTCATTAAAATACGCCAAAACTACATTTTCGGAAAATGACTTGGCATTTTTTATGTTTTTCCACTTCAAAAAATTTTCATACGTGGTTATGTATCTGTCTTTGGATATTGACGGCAGCAAGCTGTCGCATGCGGTTCGCGCTTCTGTTAGTATATCCGGTGGAGTTGAAGTAATATATGGCTCTTCTTCATTATTGACAGTTGTCATATTTAAATTTTCACAATACAAGTACAAAGAAAGGAAATTTTGAGAAAAATGGCGCGAGGATTATTTTCTGCCGTAGCTGCGTGAAAATGTTGGCAAAGACGTTAGAGCACGCAGCCAAGTTTTTAAATTACCGAATAAACTGATTTTTTTATTTTAAATAAACTGAATCTGTGAATGCACACTGTTGCTTTCCCGCCATTTTAACAGCGTGCTAGCGCTGCCTACTGACTGGCGCGCGGCGATTAGTTCGAAATTTGAATGGCAACAGCGCGCGAAATGGCAAATAATACTGTTATGGAATTTGTATGGACTATAACTTAACTATTTGCTTTGGTAACACACGCGTTTTTTATGACCCACTTTACATATTTAAAACCGGTGGAATTACATCAGCTTTACGAGCAACGGTGTTAAAAATATCATAACACTATTAATTGTTCAGGTTAGTTGATCCTAGTTTCATTTTGATATCTGATTTTGAATCATTAAGTGCATTTTGAGTTGTGACATCGAGGTTAAAATTACAATGATCTTTATTTTAAAATAGACGTTACAATAAGGTTACTATTGAATCGCTGCCGTCTGAGATAGACTAACTGTGAAAGGACTATAGCCATTACAGCTTAGATGATCTCATGGCGTATGTATGTTGGCGGCAGGCCGCGGCGGGTACGGCGGCGTGGCGCTGGGCGCGCAGGGGCGCGTGGTGTGCGCGCGCGGCGTGCGCGGGCGCGCGGCGCTGCTGGTGCTGGACGCGCGCGCCGGCCGCCTGCTGGCGCACGCCGAGCTGGCGGACAGGAAGCCGCGCCGCGTGGCCGGCCTGGCGCTGCTGCCCGACCGCCGCGCGCTGCTCGCCGACCTGGCGGCAGACTGTCTGAGGTTGCACACTTACTGGTGAACCCAGCTGGCCAGTTGACGGTGAGTGTCTTTCTTTTGTCTGTACATTTGCAGAAACATGTAGAATCTCTGACAGTCGTTGAAAAGTCAGTGGCCCGAAAGTCTGACAACCAGGGAGTATCATATTACCCAGTACTGATTGTGTTGTGGAGGTCAGATAGGCTGTCGCTCCATATAAAATACTGGTAGTCAGCTGCATCGAGTTAGACTGGAAGCCGACCCCAATATAGTAGGGAAAATGCTAGGCAGATGATGACTCAAAATAACTAGTAAACATGGTAAACATCCCGTCATTAGTGACCATGTCAATTTAATAATCTAATATCTGTTTGTTTCGCTACTCTTAGTTGAATTTTCATCTCTCTCTGATAAGTCTTTACCTGAATGTTTTGCGAGTGCAAATGCACAGTGAGTAATAACCACACCGCCTAATAACTAAACGCATTTAAGAAAAATACACAATTATTACACATAATGAGAATTCGCATAAACATTCCGTTCGGTAATCAAACTTAGTACTTTAGTCGCAAAGTAAAATTCCACATCAATTTGACAACTAGGCAAAATAAATCATAAATAACGACCAACTTACATTTAAATCTGATCTTTTCATTTCCAGGTGTCGCGTAAACCGAGAGGGGAGCGGAGCGCTGGAGAGCGCAACGTAACGAATTTCATACTAGTCCAATATTATAACGGAGCATCGAACTGTTGGCCATATCCACGGACTGCGAGGGGGAGATACTTGCACCAAAGTCTTTAGTCGGCCGCGCGACGGCCACTGCGTTATTCAATACTATATTTTTAGTACTTACAGTATTTATTTCGTATTAAGTTATTTTCTAAAAGTTTTTGTTTGTCGATTTTAGTTCGACGCTTATACGGAATTTGACAATATTATGACTGATTTTGATTTTTATGTATTTTTTCGTTTTATTTACTTTTCGCCAGCTATGCGGGCGTCGAATCGTGGCGTTTATAATAATGTTAAATATATTGTGCACTCTGTGTTTAAGTGTAACTGGATGATCCACCGTGCAATCGGCGATATTTTTGAATTAATATTTAATTCTTGTCAATGACATAATCACTTTATTTATTTTAGTGCATCAAAAAATGTTGTTGGCGATTCTTACTTCGCTTTAACTAGTCGTAAGACGAGCGCATTTATTATAAAACTAACATAAGTTAGTGTTCGATATCACTACTCATCGACGAAATGAAAAATCTCACACATTCATATTGAATAACGACAATATAATTATAGGGTCACTAATTACCAGACACCCTATATATATAATAAAGTATGTATTTAGGGTATTGCTCGTATCCTATTCTAACAACTAATACAAACTAGATGATTAAAATAAAATGGAAATAATAATAAATCAGTCGTTTGCGTTACATATCCAGTAGCCTTGTTTGATACGCTTAACACTACCAACTATGCACTAGTGCATTGTTATTAGTTGGATGTGTCGATGGGATGCTGGCATCAGACGATACCGACAGTCCCGTAGCCTACTCTATAAGTCTGTGGCCAGAAATGACTTGTGATTAGCGTCCTACTGTACATACCACAAAGGAGGCACGGAATCGGCAACAGCGACCGTCATGGCGTCGCCGTGCTACGTGATAAATACTTCTATAAGAGCTTCAACATACAGATGTAATGCTGTATACCTACATGCATCATACTTTGATTTAAACTACAATAAACTGCGTAAAGATCATCAGCCTGTAATTCTCTAATCAGTCAGCTTTGTAAGTTACATCTGGTCCCACCTTAATTAACCACCAAGATAGTATGTTAGACAGTATGTTCTAACAATATACAGTTATTATGAAATAGCTACCTATGTGATCATTTAAAACTATAAAATATCGTATTATCAATAACGTCAACAAGACTTTATTTTACATACAACGTTTAAAACTCAAGATCATTATTACCTAATAAGTTAGTTGTTTTTGTAATAATCTCGAAGACTCGCTATGCCATATTTTTGATTAATGAACATTGTGATTAAAAAAGTAATTTAATCTTGTATATTATTAGAAACTTGCGAACAAAATAGCGTTTATTTAATTCTTAGCACATTACGTTGGAACTGAATTTATAGTAAAAAAAAAAACATCTTGATGGATTGCTCAATAAAAAATAATAACATCATATCATGCGGTCGAAGCAAGTTCTTTTATAAAGTTAACTAAAAAACATAAGTACTAAAATCACTAATTTATTCAGATTATACTAGTTTAAATAAATTTCTCTTGGCTATAGTTTAGTGACGTTGACTGTTTATTCAAGCTATCGTTATTTCGTATCAACTTTAAAATCTTATAAAATATTTCTCATTATAAGTTGGTCTTTATGTAATGTATAACTTATGATATTCGGAGGTTAAATGTGTGACTTAATTGACCAGGATGAATGAAATCTGTGTTAATTTTAGAGTCTCTGATAAGGAATATATAGGTCAGTTAAAATCGTTAAGTATTTAAGAACTGTATAAGTTACGCCCGGAATAAATATAATGTATTTGTCTACTACTTTTGATTCACCACATCAAGGAACCGAGACTAAATATTTATAAATGTTTCTTAGTCAGTGTTTTAACTTAGAAAAAAGTACAAATGCTAACAAGAGACGGGAACATTCTGTCTCTTGTTAGCATTTGTACTTTTTTAAGTTGTGCGACTGTGAAAATAATAACGCTGAGCCAAACTAAGTGCTTTAAGTAGCATCTATACATTTTCGGCCGTTGATAGGAACAAGATTTGGTAAGAAATGCATTATTAATTGCGGGCATAAAATACTGCAATCGTCTTCACTGAATTTATCAAACTTCCATACAAATTATAATCCAATTTTCCTGCAAATACCTAAATTTATTTCTTATCGTCATACAATACACAGTAAAAGATGTTATACTAAAATATTCATTACATTATTGTGTCCCCAGCAACTGGCAATAAGGCTATTACACCATGAATTCAAATTTCAAATAGCTATATAACGGTATTATCATGACAAATTACTGTATATAACTAAAGTCTGTTATTAGTATTTCAACTTGCACAATACATAAATATTCTCTATTGTTTTAACACCGCTATGACGACGTCACCGTAATTTTAACAACGGAATCTCATTATAAACGTAATTTTTCATGTGAAAAGTAATCAAGGCCACTCACATTAACATAACAATATGTATTTAAAAGAAATAATATTTAATCAACAACTGAACTGCTTTACCTCGTTATTAATATAACCTTATGTAACTTAGCAAACATTAAATCAGAAATATTATTTTTGGTAATATATTTAATAATTGCTTTATTTAGAAACTACCTATATGTTTGTTGGTCTCTAAATTTTTATGATTCATGGTGGCAAAATCCTTTGCTATAAAGCCTTATTTCATTAAAAGAAAGCTCACGAAATTATATTTGAAATGTGAGGTATTTGTCTTACTATGGTGTAAGTTAACTTATTGTAGTATTGTTAACTTCCAACGGAATTGTGCAGTAGGGTTAGATCTAGTCTGGTGTAAATACCAACGTGTTTTTCTATATCATACAATGCCAGTTAAAACTATAAAGTAACTGAAGGGTTTCAAAAGCGCTACATTTTATCAGCCGTATCGATGCCATTTTCCGACATAAACTATTGCTAAAGAAACCATAGTTAAGAAAATTAGCATGTGCGTGAAGTCAAAACGTGATTGGCATGTATGATTTAGAAATGCGCGTATTTAGTTGAAAAGAATTGGTGGAAAACATGATGCTGGAAAAGTACAGTTTGCAAATATGCGTATTTACATGATAATGTTGTCTGGAGAGTTAGGTTTTCTCTAGTTTTATGAAAATGTTTTGGATCAAAAATAAATTCTGTAATTGAAGCTGTAAATGTGACGTTTGCTCCCAAACCCATCATGGGTCTGGTTAGTTTAGGGTTCGTTTTCACCGCGAAAAATCGTCGCACTTTTTTGATGTAAGTAACTGAATAAAGGACTGTAGCAGTATTGCCTTTAAGTTTAAAATTCGACGCAGACAAAGCGAGCGCCAAATTAGTGACATAAAAAAGTGCGCGACGATATTTCCGCTTAGTGAAAAACTGATTCTGAAAAGCCATATTTCTCCTTTCACATCACGGCTAACGTGTTATAGTTGTTATTCCAAATAAAGGTCTAGTATATGAGAAGTAAAGCAAGCTTATCACTCGCCAAAATTCAGGAACGTAACCATCTCCTAGAACGAGAATCTCAAAATTACTCCGTTGATATGACTTAATTAAAGTTCATTTAGAATGCCATAGTCAGTAGGAAGTGCACACCAAGATTATTGTTCTCAATCATATATAATGTTACACAGCGGACTCCTTGTTGTAGCCGTCATGTTCTCATTCAGTTCTCGAATATTATGCTCGTTAATAAACCGCTTATTTCTAACAACACGTACATAGTATAATTATGTTTAGTTATTCGTCTATGCTTGGATGGATGACGTAAGTATTTATAAAGTTCCTTTAAGTTCATCAATCCACAATTGCATAACGATAACAGCTATAATTGTATGCAATCCTATGTTTGCATTTGACATAATCATTGTTTATTTTAAAGCACTATATTATAGCATCTATTCCTGCCCTGTTTGTTCATATACCCGCTGTTTACACTAAATACTGTTATTGCAGTTACCAGTCTTATATAAAATTTATCTCATTGAATGGTTAACGATTTTAAACTAAGGTATATTGTCTGTATGTTGTATTTGTATTACGTTGTGTGCTTGTGTTATCGTGAAAAATTTCAGCTTTAAAAATTGATAACCGGATTACTGTTTAGTGTTGTCTCTTAAAAACTGTTACATACATGCATACATTATGTCGTCACAACTCGCTTACACTGCCTTTATTTTGTTGAGCATTTAACTAGAAGATTACACTATGAAATCTACATAAGTATATCTGCTTACCCTTCTTAAAATAAATCACGATCAGTACAGTATCGCTATAGATAGTTATTTAAATAGAACAGTTCAACAGCAGATTGGTACAAAATAATAATAAATAGATACGATATGTAATTATTTTTTGCATTAGATGTAAACTGTTCAAAAGAATCGTAGTGAAGAAGTGTTCTATTATTTTAAAAGATGGATAAATCTATTTTGGCACCAGATCAACTATTTTCAGACAAAATTGATGGAATTGATAGAGGACTCATTTATTGATTGTATGTACGCCTAAAAGCTAAAGTATATTTATTTATCAGAAGCTGTGAATCTGTACTTAAATTATAATCACAGAGTATCTCAGTGTAATATAGATAACGTCACTTTTGTGCAAAACACAATAAAGTTTAATTAAAAACATTAAAACGGCTTTTAATTATATTATACGTACACCGCGCTATCTTTGAGATAAAGCTACATTGCTGTGGCCGAGTCTTAACTCGAAACCGTTTACCAACTTGATCGCAATTCTAATCTTGCGTAATTACCTAAACCGTGAATATTGCGTTTGGCAAGTTGAGTGAACGATAGCAAACAGATGTATGTTTAAAGTTAACAATTTACAAACCCACGTACCGTACGAATGGCTACTGAGCAACTCGCGTTGTTTTTCAAGTTTCTAATTTAAAAGGCTTATGTTTAACATAACACCAGATAAAGTAAATATAACCTTAAAAAACATTTTATACTGCCTAAAATAGTAAATGATCACCAGAATTAAAAACCTGAAAATCAAAGCTCCGAACTAAGGCGTAGTCAACGGAGCCCCGCTACGCGGGGCTCCTATTTCTCTCTGCAGGGTTTAAAGTAACCTAACAGGGTGCCCAATATCCCGAGCTCGCTTTGCTCGCACTTGCTTCCTAAGTTCTTCTTGCCACAAAATTTGGTGATCATTTACTATATTTGGTCTTTGAATACAATTTTTTTGGTGTTTAGTATTTTTTTTTGGGTAACGTAGCTTAGGATCTCAAAGTATTTTTTGGTGCTCATTATATTTAATCCCAATTTAAAACTTTCTCCGTTCTTAAAAAGGTCATTTGTTATTACTGTTAAACTCGCTAACTGAATGTTATGTTATTCTTAATAACGTATACTACTCGGTAACACAGTTGGTGCTTAATTGAAATAAAAAAAATGGGCGCACATGACGGAACCAAAGAAATTGCATTTACGCCAAATATCGTTAAAGCCATTGTTCTATTGTGTGCACGTACGATTAATTTGCTGTGACCTCTTTTTAAGCTGTGTCCACACATGGGTTTGGTTAGTGCGAATAATTTGTCCGAAATAATAATCGGGTAGTATTTCTAAAACACACTAACTACATGGGCGTGAAGATCAAATTCCGTTTTACAACGGATTTCTCATGCATTGTGGTGAGTTTACACAGTTCTCACGGACAATAATCTTCCATACAAATATTAATGCGGAAATCGAACCCACGACTAGCGCAGCCGCCGATCGTGCAGATGTGCTAAGCCGCCAACCTTGACGACTTAATAATTAAACTGCGAGTTAAGAGGGGAGTCTAAGCCCGAGGAATTTGAAGAATAGGTATTTGAAGAAACTATTGCCGTCGCGCTGCACCCGACCAAGCGAGCGTAAAGTACGAAAGGGACAACTGCAGCTGATTTTACCTACAAAAATCTTGACCAAAAGACGTTTTATATTCCGCTGTTTTCTTCTTCAAAACTGAACTGATCTAAATAGTTCTCATATCAAAATTTAGAGGAAAAGTAAATCTATGATTCTATTATTTTCTTTTTTGTTAAAAACTTATCTAATTTGTCTGATAGTCGTCTGAACATGGCGGTAAAAACGGGCTTTTTTTCCGATTTTTGGATTGCCATAATTCTTTTAGTAATTATGTTTTGAAAAAAAAGGAAATGATAGGGGCATGTATTAATAAGACCTAGATTTTTTGGAAAAAAATCATTGCTCTAGACGCATTATCCACGAAGAAAACAGCGGAATACGTTTGTATGGAGAAAGGCCCACTAGAGTCCCCTCTTAACAACATTGTTTATTACTTAGAACTTGGCTTACGAGAATTTTATATACCAAATTGGTTTAAACGTTTTATACTGTTTAAAGACAAAAAAAAACAACATTTTAAAAACATATACTTTTATTGACAAATTAATTATAACTAAATGCAGAGAGATTATCAATGGGAGAAAACACCAAACATTGCACGAAAATGTGTGCAAGAAATATTGTATAAAAATAAACTTACTCAGTTCCTTGACTTAATTGTAATATCGACTCGCATGCAGGGGCCGCGTCACTCATCGGCCGCGATCAATAACAATATAATTTGTACGTACCTATGTATTTACGTAAAGACACTGAACTATGACGTTGCGG
Organism: Cerastis leucographa; assembly: GCA_963082945.1. Lineage (NCBI taxonomy): Eukaryota > Metazoa > Arthropoda > Insecta > Lepidoptera > Noctuidae > Cerastis > Cerastis leucographa. The sequence goes on from OY720361.1 coordinate 10,884,920, forward strand.
TTGTGAAAACCGACCTTGGCTCTTACTACTTGAAAATGTTAACACTTCAGGAACTGCGACACAGAGCTAACTTCCACTAAATGTTCCTGATGATTTTGTTTAAAAATACGTATAAGTTAAAATCCATAAATTATATAATTTGTATTATAAATCATTTCCAATGCGTGTAACCTTAACGAACCTGAGGGGCACTTATGCTCCCCATCATTTCGATTTTTTTTTGTTCTGTACTATACCTAGAAACCTTCTAGTTACGGAGATATTGATTTCCAAGTCTCAACTTTTTTTTTAAAATACTGTTTTTGAAGATTGCATATTTACTTGAAATACCTCCATGACCCGTTTACTATTCAATGCATCCATCAGCACAATGTTTTGAGTGCGTTACATGGGGTTTTACCGTAAAACGAGATTTTTCACCAAAAAAAAAGACGTTTTCCAGCAATAATTTTTGCGTAGGGTTACTTAGTTTGATGTTCAGAATGTAAGGCTTCGTGAGGGTCTGTTTACAGTTTACACCTTGTACAATATTTGGTAAGGCGCAATATCGGTAGATCGTGTATTCAATTTTCAATTTTATTTCATGCCACTTAGGAGCGGGTATAATAATTAAAGTTATTGATGATTCCTGAAGTGTTAAAACTTGTACGCGTTTCGATGATTTGGTACTTTAAAAATGATTAACCATCAGGAGGAACACTGCAAGGACGAACTTGTGTAAAGTGCTTACTATAAGGAACCATTTCATAGGAGCTTTTGTAATATGTAAAACCAAAAAAGTAAAGTGACGCTGTCTCGGGCTGTTACGTTATAATTTTTATCAAATTATGTAGTGGTCTTACAATAGCAGTAATAATTATAATTGACATGCAAATTACCACTGCTGTAACTCGAATATCACGTAACAGACATTATTGGTTCAGTCATGCAATACAATGTTCTACAAATTCGTATTTATTATAATCCACAAGATTAATCAATATAATTTTGAGAATACTTTTGGACCGAGATCAACAATAAAACAATGTCAATGGTGACCAAATAATATGATAATCAACTTAATTATATTCCTATAAATATTATCGTCAGAGTTGCCAGATTTTAATGTCATCCCCTTAAAACCAAGAAATAATAAATTTAACCTTTTTTTTGTAACTTATCCAGATCATTAAATTAAATACGTTAATTAAAATAACCTATTCCAATTCTAAACCGAGATAAACCTCCATGTTTTTATGTTCGCCAGAACATAACAAACCGAGATAAACCTCCATGTTTTTATGTTCTGGCAACACTGACAATTACACAAATGTATACGTAATTATAAAAATATTATATCAAAGTAAATGCAGTTCCGACAAGATTGTCTTAGAGAACAGATAGATGGCGCTACTTTCCGAATTTCGCGAGGGCCTCTTTGCATTCCTGGATGGTCTTTTTCTGTCGTTCCACAGTCGCCGAAGTTTGTTTGGACCCCTGCAGCCTGATGCAGCTTTGTATGGTGGTGAAGTATCCACACACATTGTGCAGCACTCGCACAGCGCGGTCGCCGCAAACGAACAAGTATTTTCCGCTTGCGTCAAACTTCATGTAGTTTATTAATCCTGAAACAATAGCAAGGAAAAATTTGACTTAATTACGTTTGGGTACGGGCTAATTTTGATAAATAGCCGCCATCCTTATCACAACTCGTGCATTTATAGACGCTTTATGTACAAGATGATCGATAACGATACCTTGAATCGCCTATTCAATAATTCACGGCCTCCTGTAGCCTCGCAGCGGAGTTAAAAATACAAAAGTTGCACGTCCATTTAAACCAAAGAGTAAAGGCCCAACTTTTGTTTAGGTTTCGTTATTTATGCCATATAATTGCTAGTTTTTTTATGACACATTCAATCGATTGTAGTAAAGTCAGCTATACACGTAAATAAAGCCTACTTAAGTCATCGGCCAACATTCGAAGGTCTCCTAGATTTTTAAATGGTATTTGGAAACTCCATATTTGCAATTCCCGTTAAATCGAAATATTATAAGGTGAATCAACAAGAGCTTGTTTAACAAGAACTTTAGTCTATTTTTTTCGTGACGGTCTACCGTAGTCGCCAAGGTCTCAGCGTTATTCAAACGACATGACGACAACATAATCGAATCATTTTATAGCTCGATTAAAACTGTCTCTAGAGGCTCTAATGATTCCGCTATGTGAACACAATTACACGCGGTTTAATGAGTTTATCATAAAGTAAAAACAGAGGAAAAGAAATAACTAACGAAAAGGAAAAGAATAAAAAAATAATTAGACACCTGTAAAGCTCGTTGCGATGGGCAATCCCGAATGACAAAATGTTTCATTTTCAATTAACCATAAGCGATTATACCCTTTTATGAATTTATTCCGAGTTTCCTGTTCACCTAGAGAACGGAGACACCAAATGGGGATTCCGAGCGATATAATTTTCCCCGAAATTTTATTCACTCCGAAACCAAGTTGCTATATCTACTAACATTGCTATATCGTTTCCTTCGGAAGCAAGCTTCCTTCAATTATATCGATCCGTTTTCTTTAAGTTATGAATATTCTACGTAACTCCGTAACAAACTTTTACTTGGCCAGTAAAAGTAAGTCTTCGGTACTACCTACCTGTTTCTTTTGAATATTGAATTTCACTAGAACCCAAGAGGCGGCAAAGTTATCTAGAAATTTTATACCTGAACAGGTACCAATAACCCTATCGATTCGATAGGGTTATCCGGAGTCATTCGATAGTACCGGTTGAGGATACTTTAGAAACCGGGCAAGAACCAAAGTTTTAAAGATAAAATAAACTTACCGGAGTAAACATTTTCCACGGTATCGTAAAGTTTTCCAGTGTAGGTGTCGTAGAATTCGACGGAGGAGTCCACAGAGACCGCCAGTACTTCGGCGTTGGGCGAGAGAGCGATGCGCGGGGGGTTAGCTGTCTGTCCGTATGTGCCCGTCTCGAGAACGTGAGGGGACTCTCCTCGAGTGTACTCGACTGGAACATAAACAGATTTGTAGTAAATCCATACTAATATTATAAATGCGAATGTCACTCTGTTTGTTTGTTTGTTACCTTTTCACGACTAAACGGCTGATCGGATCTTAATGAAATTTGTCAAGAAGATAGATTTCAACCTGGGGAAGGACATAGGCTATATATCATTACGCTACGACCAATAGGAGCGGAGCAGCAATGAAAAATGTTGCGAAAACGGGGAAAATGTGACGCAAACGAAGTTGCGCGGGACAGCTAGTAACTTATAGGTATATGGAATTGTAAAATACTGGTGTTCAGCTGCATCTGGTTAGACTGGAAGCCGACACCAACATAGTTGGGAAAAGGCTAGGCAGATGATGAAGTAAGTGTTGAAGTGGAATAAGACTAAGAGAATAGTTTTGGCGGATAAGGCCAAGTCTGTCTCAAAAATATAAAGGCATAGACGACGTCCCTATTATGCGAATGTGTCCTGAGAAATTGAATAGCATAATTCACTTTTTACGTTAAAAGAAAATAGCAGCTAATGATTTAATTATTTACGTATGTGGCGATCCTTAACACTTTTATAATGTTGATATTGTTTATATTCGCTGTAATTTTCTAGTTCACTGTTTTGCTGTTATTTAGGTATTCTGTTCATACTATAAAAATCTATGCTTGAGGCAGTTGCCTAGCAACGAAAATTTTCCTAACAAGGTTGTCAGTTTCTTATTGAATATCCTAGAACTTAATAAAACTCTTCCAAGTTAAAATATCATCATCTTTTATTGTCTGCACGCACTGCAAGACTATTAGTGTACAAACCACTAAACGTATATTGCGAGTCGAGTGTTGAGTAGATGGATAAACGATCGATTAAAAACCTTATGAAACATCAAAATAACAACAAGATCAGAGACGAAAGAGTCTAAGAAAAGGAGTTGAAAAAGCGAAACTTCTAGACTTGCTTAGAACTTGCATAAATTCTTAAATGCAAACACGCTCAATTAACTAACACATAAATTCTGATTAAAGTGTTTAAAATTTAAATATACATGTTATTGAAGAATATTGATCTTAAAAAATCTATTAGACGATGTTATCGCAAATATTGTGGTGTCCGAATAGTCGATGTTCATTAATCATCATTTTATTAATATTATAATACCGTTAATTTTGTACGTCACTAGGCCTGAGAACACATATTGATGCGATACAGATAAACAACTCGACTTTAAATATATTGGAGTCATCACCATGTTTAACTAGTTACTCGAAATGGGTTTGCCGTAACACGTTTTCCTATAAAGGCATTATAAACGAGTAATAAAATTTAAATAAGCAATATATATTATGAATTGAAACAAGGTCTGGCGCAGTGTGGGATTGACCCATATGACGTGCCTGCGCGCCATTTGTGATTCCCAGACACCACGTAGTAAACAGATTATGATAGCTATGGACAATGTTTTCAACAATTCCCCATAACGTCAGTCATTTGATTTAATTATTTTGTCCACGTAAAACAAAACATCATGCCTGTAATACCCGAAGGGCTCGGCAGAGGTGTACATCCACATTTCGCCAGGTATATCAGGCACAAATCCAGATTCCGTGGCTACTTCTGAGAAAATATTGAAAGAAAAAATAGTGCGTGGAGTCCCTCCGCGCGGAAAAAGTGAAACTTCGTAATACTACACGCATGCGCTCGAGTGCCACGCATTCACTCTCGCTCTGTCTCTTTCTATTCCCCCTCCATGGTAGCGTTAAACCTTTAACGCAACCTTGTTGGAAGTCGTATAAGAAGTTTCACTTCAAAAACCCAACAACACTATGCCCGAGACCTGGGAAATGAACCCAGGACTTACTTAATGCTCGGCAGTCGCGCTTGGCAGCGCTAGAGCAAGCAGTCACTTTTATTTTTAGTCTCCATGCTTGCTAAATTTTTCAAGATGATACTAGGAACTATATCGTTCCGTTCCCACAGACAAACTGTGAAAACAGTTTTGTGGGGCTTAGTTTTTAAATGAAAGTTTGTATAAAAATTGTTTGATAAATAAATAAATAAATAAATAATAATAATAGGAAACAAAGGAAGCAATTAACGAAGCGGGTTCAATGTTTAATGGCGGCCGTGACCCACGACCTATGTCAACGTAAACTGCGCAAACAAATAAAATTTCGTAATAAAACCCTACACGGTGCTAGAACTACAAAACTAACCGATTTAGTGAATTCTCTAGTACAACTTTCCTCGAGAGAAAATACAAGCTGTTGTTTTGCATCCTCGTCAAATTCAAGGAGGTTACTATGCTAATGATTCTCGACCCGAATCAATATTGAAATAAGTAGATATTATTTTTTTTTGGAAAATCTGTAACTGTGTTTTAAACGCGGCCCGTTTGATCCTCGCCCTATAACCACACTTTCACACAAACAAACAATCGAAAACGTTTATTCGATTATTTCTTATTCCCTAAACGACGTTAGGGGGTTTTTCTGAAATACTGACAAACTTAAACAACAAAAAACAGCGTTTATTACTAGGTACCTACCATAATTTAAATTGATAATTTATGTATTTTTTGACAACCTCTTGAATTTTGACGAGGAAGCAAAACAACAACTTGTTTAAAAGTTGGTATTGCACATTTAAGATACTAATAAACATTAGATCGCAAATCTTATACACCGTGTAAATCACCTCATCACGAAGCCGTCAACCAAGCATTCTGTACATGAAACTAAGTAACTTTACGCAAAAATTATTGCTGGGAAACGACTTTTTTTTGCTGGGTGTAAAATCATGTTTTGTGGTAGAACTCAATGTAACGCACTCAAAACATTGTGCTGATGGACTGATTGAATAGTACGGGGGTCGTGGAGGTGTTTAAAGTAAAAATCTTACATTAAAAACTTGTATTAAAAAAAATACTTGTCAAAAAGTTGGAACTTTGACCCCTAATATCTCCGTAACTAGAAGGTTCCCAGGTATGGTGTAGAACAAAAAAATGATCGCAATGACAGGAAGAACCAGTGGGTTTCGGCTTCGTTAAGAGGTGTTTTACACCCTTTAGGTACGGGGTGGAAGGGACAGCGACGCACAATCGGTCACTACGTATTAAGTAGGTACATCATTCCAAACCCTCCCACATAGAAATTTTCATCGGCAACTGAACTGCTCGGTCCAGAAGTTCGAAATTTTACACATTAGTTATATGTATAACGAAGGTGAACACTAAGGAAGGATTTTTGAAAATTCGTCCCCAAAGGGTGTTAAATAGAGGATGAAAGTTCTTAGTTTTGCCGATTGGAAATTCCATAGAGGGCACGGCTTGTTACTTTTTATTTTGTGACACATCATTATGTTTTGACGGTGAAGAAAAACATGTCCTAGAACTACAAATTCGAAGACATGTGACATCTACCAACCCGCACTGGGCCCGCGTAGTGGATTACAGCTAACTCCCTCTCATAGAGAGGAGGCCTGTGACCCAGCAGTGGGAACATTATAGGCTGATGATGATGATTATGTTTTGTGTCATTGCATTTTAATAATGGTAAGAGAAATATAAACAATACATTTATTAACACTAAGTGTATAGGGAAAAGGCTACAGGAAAATATAACGTAGTCTTGCAAACAAATCGCAAATTGTACGGATTTGTAGAATTGTATTATACATTTACTAGTCATGAATATTATTTTTTGTAATAAAGACACGTGTAGGAGTAATAAGAAAAATCAAGCATTATGTATGTGACCTCCGCCACATACGCAATAATTTTCTGCCAATTAAGATAAATATTTTTACAGAAATATTTACAATAACATCAGCAAACAAGACACGTGGTTCTTTTATGAGTCCATAAATTGATGATAACAATTCATTGACTTGAATCAAGAGTGTGAGAGCATTCTGCGCAATAGAAACGTAATTAAATACTCTATGACACGCGTGACACTACCCATCAGATGATCTATGTAAATAAATTAAACTACTCCACGTACCTACTAAATCCTATGTAGGTAACATAACAAAGTAGTATCCAAAAAATAAATTAAGAGCTGAAGTTAATGACTCAATAAAACTGATAAAAGAACAATGAATTAACTAGTGTTCCAATTAATTTGAACGTTTATCAAAACAAACGAACACGACACTCGCGGGGCGACCCTCCGGTGATGACGTCACTTTCGCGTTACTTGCTTACTTTACATATTCTCCCGAGTCACGTCTCAATACTACATGTACTACGTAAAAAGCAAGTGATAATAAGGAAGCATTTGCGCATTAACATTACATGTCATACACTTACTCTTTGTATGATATAGCTTCCACGTGCCGTCCTTCGATATAGTGGCGATGTGTGACGTATCCACGTCGAAGGCAACGTCGTATACACCTGAAGAGTGACCGGTGAGCTCGAATGCCTTTGTGATCTGTTTGAACTCCCCGTTCTTTGTGAAGCACACCTCCATCACTTTGACGTCGGGTGTGAAACCCGTCGCGACCACAAAGCGGCCGCATGGTGAAACTTTGGCGGTGTGTGTCGTCACCAGGTACGTATCGAGCCTGTCCAGTTGCTGCCCTTTCAGGTCCCATATCACCATGTCGTTGTTTGAAGAGCAGGACATCATAAACTTGCCGTTGCTGGATATGTCAAAGCCAACTGCATCTACTTCATGGACCTGGGAATGCAAATATTTAGGCATAAATTTAGGTTCCTAATCTAAATGCTCTCTTTTGCGTTGTAGCCGCCAGAAAGAGGTCGCTGTAAGTGCTGGCACTGTTAAGCAAACTAGAAGTGATAAGAGGTAATACCAAACATGGATGTAAATCTAATATTTGACTAACGGATTATGATAGATAAGGCGGTACCTATGCAATAATGAGGTTGATACCTAAGTGTATAGGTTAACACGGAACTCGTATATTGTTGAATATTCAGTGTAGTCCTGACGCCGCGCATCATGTTTTATGTAAGCAATATACACATATGCGTGCGGAAAACGAACCAGAGAACCTTCCTGCGGCTAAAAATAATATTATTCGAGGCTGCGCGTGCGACGATCCGAACGTAGCTATACTTGAGCAATACAGCCAATACAATCGGCCACACAATAAGCCAACCATAAATATTGTTATAAGCAAGCCGTTATAGGCCCTATTGCCTTCGCGCGAAGATAGTGTAAACGTTTAACAGATGGCGTGAACCTTTTGATCACTGTACCGCCAACATAAAAGTGCCATTGTTCCGGTAGAAGGTCTTTTATAATTGTCCCGCAGACAGTTACAAGATATCTGCTTATTTAAGATTTATGTAGACGAAACATAGATTTTTCGGGTCAAAATCAACCGATTGAGTCCCAGTGTCGTGACCCGGATGACGAAAGTTCGAGTAATATTTCAGTGAGCTCTATTTTTGGCATTTTATGCACGCACATTGTTTATTAATAAAAATCTATAATTTTATTATCATTTCCAGTAAAAACCCATACCCGGTTCTGTTCGTTTTTTTTTCCCTTATCACATTAAGTATATAAAATCATCTCGAGAGGTTACTCAAGTTTTTGTGTTATTGTGTTAGTCCGGAGCGAACAAATCACATAATTAAATGGTCTGATACCATTTCATAATTAATTTCTCCATTTCATTAAGTATTGTATCATTGGGTTGTTGAATATTTCTGATGGCAGAAAGTCTAAATAATATCAGTGTGAACCGTTCACAAAACTGTTCTATAACCTATCATCTTTCAAGCTTCCTCAACTTTCACTACCGATCTTGCTAATCAGAATAAACTAGCAACCGAGTATCCTATTTGGCCTTTGCCTAAGCAACTGACTCAATATTATTGGCAGCAATAGAACAACAAAGAAAAAGGTTATTGAGAGCAACACTTGCATAAATGGCAACTCTACCATGTCAACCCGCTAACTAGTTCGACATTACATCGACCCCAATATTTATGTAAATGTTAAACAGACTAGAATCAATACTGGAAAGTAATTTATATTGTTTTTTACACAAATAGTATCGATTGTAAATATATTAATACTATCTGCGTCTGCACCTACTTTAAAATCATTTTTTCTTTAACAGTAGTCCTCATTTATAAGTGTGATTGCTCGTGTTCTAGATCACATAATAATTATAGTTACACTGATTCGATTTCATTATGAAACTAATTCAAAGCAACTGCCTCTTCAATCCTAGTTAGTGCTGTCTGTCTCTTCATTCGTTGGTTTATTTTACTCTTTGAAACTACATCAGCACTAACCAAAATTAACATCTGTTAACTGTATGAGCTCGTGACCTATTTAAATGTTTGAAAAACACACCACATTTAGAAAACAGTTTCTACTTGAACACGCCAGTAGGAGACACTTTAACAGAAAACAAGTTCATGATATGATGACGTTTTCTTTAGCGGTTTCTTTAATCATGGGAATTATTGCAGCATTGAGACAGTGCGGGGAACATTCGAGAGTCGCTTCATGCACCACAATTAGCGAAATCTTGTGATTGTATCACCGCTAACAATAGCAAACATACAAAAACATGACCCGTGTAAGATTTATAACGAACAGATTTTCATACAGATTCATACATCGTACGAAACAATAGTCATTTCATATTTTATAATATTTTTTTTGCAGGGGTTCATTGCCGAGCACACAAGGTTGTTAATTTTTATACAAAATGTCGAAATAAGTATATGCGGGCGTGACTGGCATTGTGCCTCCTACTGCTTTTATGGTGAATCCAACTTTTTATTCACAAGCGGAAGATAAGTTCATTAAAAGCGATATATTCTGTACGGAATAATTGATTATGTAAATTCCTTAATATGCGTTGCAACTTGAATCATGCTTAAGCACTATTAAGACTAGATAAATCACGTAGTTATGTTGTATATGTTCTGATAGTAAGCTACGTATGTTCTGTGTGATTAGAGCCTGCGTCTATGGAAGATTTAGATATACCATTATGTACGTGTACGTATTAGGTACGTAGGTGTAATACATGCGGTAACATCTGGTTTAAGTTAAAATATTTGTATATCATTGACTGACATCACGTTACTGAGCTTGCATCATCGCAAACACAAAAACAGATATATGTGCAACAAACAGATCTTTGTTCGTATTACAATGAACGTCGGCGAGTGATAAATAGTACGTGATATTGTCTACAATCGACACTTTGCTTCTCCACAAAGCACGTAACATTCAATATAATCTCATTTCCATCACAGATATATGATGTAACATTTCAAAACTGCAGGTTGTGTAAGCATTGCGTTTTAAAAAAGTGTATTTCGTCACCACCATTGAATTCAAAATAACAGTTGTTTTGAACAACGCCATTCCTGGCGTGTTTCACTGGGGAGCTGTGCCGGTCTCCCTTACGACTTAATTGGTCTGTAAATATTCTTTTGTGGCGAAATAAATACCTTTTCCTTTAGTCCTTCAAGAAAAGTAGCAATTTAAGGATGAAATATTCGGAATTTATGCGTTTAAAAGTCCGCCTTAAACTGCCGTCATTAACTTCAGATGTATTATTCGAAAATATACACAGCGTGGTCTGCCTTGAATAGCAAAGAAAAACAATGGAACTTATTTTTCTTTATTCTAGCATGAATACATTTTTTTATGTAAATAAACCATTTCAAACGTTTTATTGGTTCTGTTTTACTCATGAGGCAGTTATTAATTTGAAAGTAATATAATAAAGACAAAGCACACTTCGTTTAGTAGCACCTATTCAACGCGTCCATTCTACTGCTCGTTGTAAATAATGCGAGGATCAAAATCTAAATGATTTAAATATGTATTGCCTAGAAGTGCTTGTTTACCAGTATTGCAAATGAATTAATGAAATATTGCGCATAATAGCATGTGTGCCGCATCCCCGGCTGGCTGTGTGGTCGCCGTCTAATAATAGCGCACCCCATTTCTTCCCGTGGGCGTCGTAACTGGTGATTAAGGGATAATTCCGGCCGAGTGGGCCGCAGATACTTATGAACTCAAGTCATGTTGATAAAATCCGATTTAAGGGTAGTGAAGTTACTCAAACCTTTCAAACCACATCAATTGCTATGTCCTGAACTTCCGAACAGTTTGTTGGTTTACCACGAATAGGTACGAATTGAACAATCTGTGGGTGTGGCTCACGTATACTGCATACGCTTACGTATACTAATTTACTCATTGAGCGCGACGCTCGTTACTATTGCAACTACAAACAATAGGAAGCCCGTGGTCCATGAAAACAATGAATCTCACACTAGTATCAATTTCATTTCCACTATCCCAAAATTTAGAGACCATTAGAGCGTGCATTTCAGTCAAAATTAATAGCAACGGTGCAGTAAATGTGAAATTTTTGGCCGTCAACGTTAATAAGTGGGTGTGTTCGCTTTCGTACAAATAGGTATGTAGGCCAATATCGTTATAGGGGAACAAACACTCCACAAATGATTAACCATTGAGTACAATTCTGCAGCTTATCATTAGCCGTGCGACTTGTGAGTCACCCGCTGTAAATATACTTGGGAATCATTTGTTATATTCGTACGTACCCATAACAAGGAACTAACTACAAGGTTGATTGTGTTTTTGTGTCTTCATTATCTTTTCGCGACTCACTAAGTCATAAAGGACCCACATAAGTGTTTAACCGTCTGCCTGTCTGAATGTCGCAGGTACACTCTTTGTTTAGATATCGGGGTTGTTCCACTGCATATAATTTATTTGTATATAAATATTTTGATGTGGTGGTGTCTCACTCCGCAAGACCGCAGCGTAGGTCATGTTCTAAGAGTTTGCGAAAATTACCTTGTACGTCATCGGTCGTTTCTCCGAAACTAAATATTTTGCAGCTTCAGTCCTTACTCCTTAGTTAAATGACGTTGTGAATTGATTTTATTTCGTTCATTCTAGAAGTTTTTTTAAGATTTTTGAAACAATTACCTGAACGTCTTTTGTGTGAAACAAAATGTAAAAGTGAAAACTTACAAGTGATGTTACGTAAAATATTTCAAAGAGAAACTCTCCCTCCGTTTAACAATAAGGATTGTATGGTTCTGTTGACATATTTTTCGGGGAAAGCTAACTTCGTTTTACGTCATGCATCAAATTTTGACGCCAGAAATTAATAAGTTATGTAACAATTTTAATAAAATTAATTAGAAGCTGCTACTCTTCTATTTACATGCTCAATACTGAATTAATTCGTCTCAACAAGTAAAAGTAGCTAAAACAACATAATATACAAGATATTAACGAAGTTTTAATGAAAGACAAGTAAGCAATTAATTACTGAAGCCGCGCCTTTACTCGTACCATAACGCGGAACAACATCACGACTTGCATTCAACCTCAAGCAGCAATTAAAATACGCGTTTAATGATACAGTGATAGATTAATTACAGAATAACACGTTGATTGCTTCCAAAAATAGTTCTAGTTCTCATAAAGATTCATTATTACGTCACAAACACAATAACCTCTCGTAGCCTGACGTCAACACTGCTACGTGTCTTGAAATAGGAGGGTAGATATTGTATTGAGCCTTTGAAACCTTCGTCTAAAATTAGACGTTGGGTAAAACGTTGCTGTAGTCACGTTATTTATAAACATAAGTTAATTTCACAACTCATTGGAATATTGGTTATTTAAATAACCTCCCAATTTCGTTGAAGCTGATGAAATTTTGTGCAAAGGACCACTAAAAGCATCGGAGAAACCAAGTTCGTATATTGTCTGTAGTCGTATTTCCCTTGTATAGAATGAGGTTGCAAGATTTCAAGTTTGTCAAAGCTTATGCAAAGCTGAAATTTAAGTGAAATCTTTGACTTTTCATTAATCCAGTTCAGTTCTTTCATTACATTTACAGCTTTAAATTACTAAGTACTAAAATTATAAATTGTGTTTTTTTAAGGACGTTTATTTAAATAATTATTTTGAATGTGTGTACAAGGTGAATGAATTGATTCAAATTAATTATGTATAAACAGTAATTCCCGTGAAACTACTCGTCTGTTGTTATTCGCTCTGAATTCATGGAAATATTTAGGTATCAATAAAACAATGAGTAAGCCACTAACATACATACTACGAACATTTTCAGGGGCAAAATGTTGACACGATCTCGTATTGCACATAGCGTTATTTACGCATATTTTTACAACGAGTGCATGACTCATGCTCAGTACCTAGTCTTGAACTATGACACACAAAGACTTTAGCTTTACGTAATACAGCCAATGGATATTGAATGGTCTTTGAAGTTTGGCATCACGCCAATAAGATCTGGATTTGGCTAACTATGAAGATTTGTATCAATATCTACTAAAACTTGAACCGTATAGATAAATCTGTTTTGATAAAAGTAGATGCAGACGATTGAATAAGTCTATCCACGTGTGGGGATATATTGGAACGAGAGCAATTAAAAATCAATAAGCAGATATGCATGTGGGACATCGGAACTATTTCCGTGGTACGTATCTGCGCAGTAACGCCTGTCTGGTCGAGCCGATATCGGCCGGAGCCACACTGTACCAATATGTATTGCATTGTATAAACATGCAATGGACAAAGCTTTGTTCTCTTCGTCCTAAAATTTCCTTTATGATGTGTGTATATATATACTTGGTCAGAGTAAGATAGGCAATAAGACAATCAGACTGAAAATCTTATTGCTAAATGATATTCGGCTCTTGAACTTGCTCCCTGAATCATTAAAATCAACACATCGCCCGGTTACTCAACCAAAAATGATATTATGCTTATCTAATAAAGACATTAAATTAATTAATCTGAACGTATATACATTTTATTTGCCAACACGCTTAGTAAATCCTATTCTAAGATATAAAAGATGCTTCGATATTAGTAACGCAACCAGGGCGTTAGTCCTAAAATTAGTGGCAATCCCACGATATGACGCGAAATAATTATCAGTAAGATGTCAAGAGTCCCACAAATAAACAATGCTACTCTACATAAATGTGAAGTTAATCCCAGACAGACAGCCTGTAGCTGTGCCTCCGTTTGATAATTTCAATTGCACCGAGGGGCGAAAGCGGCGTTGACGTGACGGGGCGCACAAACAAAAAAGAAACCTTTTGTCACGTTTGCACGAAGAGCGTATGAATTTTCAGGCGGTAGGGTAGCACGGCATTATTGACTTTTACGTTGTACCTTGCTGTCATAAGTAGCGATGTTTTCATTCGTACACGTAACACTTCAACACTCCTTTACTCTTATACGGGGCATAGACCCCCACTTCGCCAGATTTATTTAAATCCCGTGTCATATGGACCGAGCATCTTAATGCGACCAACTGAAAACAAGTCAAGACTCGCTCAGTTTTTATTTGCAGTCCATTGATGATTATCCTTTTTCATCTCACCAGATAAACTTACCTTTTCTACCCACTTTCTCTGTTTCTGAAGTCTTTACTCTAAAGTTTTACAAGCTCAATTTATTCTACCAAAGACTCACCATGCCATTGAACTTTTTGCGTTCTTTGTGGCCACTTGTTATTGTTACTAAATGTAGAACAAGCAATTAACTTTACTAGCCGTTTAATGGTAATTTAAAAGGCTGAAATGTTTTTTGTCTGAAAGAGAAAATGGCCACACACACACACACATACGCGTGACCTCTTTAATGTACGTCAATTACCACTGAAATGATTGAAGCTTCTTCCTAGTTGCGCGACAATATTGATAAATATGGCTACCTGAGTCGGTCATTCATCTTCATTTGATGGACAGACGCCCTTAATGCGTTACCAGTTACGAGTTACGACCAACCTAAATGGTTTGGTTTTTATATCACCTACTCACTTTAAAATTATTACTTAGTGCAATAGGGATGATGACTGGGTAAAGAAAACAAAATTCTATTTTGTCCGTCAATCAGGTAATACAAAAACTTTAGATACGTATTTTTTGTTTTATCAAGTTAACAAAAAAATACTTAGTTAAAACGCATTAAAGTTGGAGAGTTGGCTCACTACGTCACAACTAGGTATAAAATGTAGTGAGCCGTGACGTCATGCGCCATTTCAACTCGAAATATCTCCGTAATTTTACGATGACGTGAAAAAAGAAAAAATACGTGTCACATACTTTTTAATAATCTACCCGATAGACAAATAAAAAAAAATGAGTCACCATCCCTATTTATTGCACTGCATTGATAACACGGTAACGGTTTCCTGCAGAGCTACGAGAATTAAAATTGAAAAAAAAAGTAAAACCCGACTGCGGTACAAAACTTGAAAAGCTGAAAACAAGCACAATTCAAATGAAGTAACAAGTTGGAAGCAAGCGGGACTAGTAAAACTAGTGACACTAGGTCACGCCACCAAGACGAATCCGTTTAGGAGTTACGAGGGAACAAAGAGACGGACAAACATACAGGTCAAACACAAAACTGAGTTCCGCCGCAGTCGGGTAAAAAAAAAAGGAAAAGATATTAAATACCTTTGCTGAAATAAACTGTAAGACTTCGAATTAGTATTAAATCTGTTTTATTTTCATTAGCAGACATGTCTGCCTTCAATCTTATTAGGTTATCCACCTTGTTTTTTCCGGATCAAGTTTAGGTACTACCAAAGTCATATTTTTTATCACAAGCGCATGTCTGGTGATGATAACATTGTCTGATGATAATATCTTCACTTATAGTATAAGTGCGTAAGTAACTCTGGTCTATTGGTCTGTCCCCTTTTCACTCCTGGATGAACATATTTCGATGAAATTTGGCACTCAGGAAGACAATGACCTAAGTTAGGACGTAGGATAATTTTTATCCTAGTACCTACAGGCTATCCGACCACCGCCACAGGCCACCGCCGCGCCGTACGGGTAAACCAACGACCAGAAGTTAGTTGTAGATTATATCTGTTTTTCAGTATCTGTCGATCTTGTATACATAAAGATACAATGAAAATCATTTCCTATATTTTATGATAATTTCGTCAAATTCAATATTAACCAAGAACACATCGGTTGTAGCGAGTACATTAGCCCACTTATTCTTCAAACAAAGGCTTTTTTTATTGATAATGTCTGTGTAATTATTTGCATGAGTACAATAAAGTTTTCCGGGGTAGTGAAAGATCTGTGAGTACATCTTTGTATTGCGGGTATGTTTGTTTGTTTGTTTGTAACATTATCAGTTGAAAACAGATTTCTTATTTTTTTATAATCGTATTGACTCAGTGTTATCGTAGCTCGTAGTGGAAGTGGCGCTGACTAATTGCTGTGATTGTGAAGGCTTTCATAATCAGGCGTGGATAAGAGACCTAACCGATCGAGTTTTCTGTGCGGAACAAAGGCATTATCTGGATTATCTGGAGACGATGAAAGTCCGTTGACAAGCCAGATTTAGGAGATAGAAATCACAGGTAAGTAGTACCTTGTACTTTGAAGTTTGTCACAGAAAATACCTGAAAATGATTGTAACATCCGTTTCGTCGATGACTTCTAGACTTAATCCCATCATCATTCATTGGCTGCATGGGCAACAGCAATCGGTTAAACATCGATGGTGATGATGATGATGATGTCGGACAGCATCATGCTGCTATACAATGGTCGTTTACAGTCCGAGCTCAGAATAAACCCTCATGGGTTGATGTACTGTACAACCTTCTTAAAAGTACAACCCATTAAAGTGCAAAATAATTAAGACGACGAGTGCCAAAGACTTTTGATTAAGAGATTATGAATGCTGAAAATGAGAAATAAAAGGATAAAGGATCATTGAACCTTTTGGGAGATTTATCGATCGATAATTAATTACATAATTAGAAACTAGAGTTCAGAGACATCCAATGGATATTGTTATTTTCGAGCCTGTTATTAAACAATAACATAAAGAAAATGGCTCTTCACAAAGGCGCTACACGCATATTACCATTATTACCATACTTACATGTTTCATTGTCATTCTCTTTGTGATTTCTATCATTAAAAGATGATCACAAGTGCTCACAACTGCCCTTACAAAATAAAACTTGATTTATTAGTTTATTTACTATTAAAGTTCGGGACGTTGGTATCAATTGTTGGTGACTAAAACATCTGTATACGTTGGATTATGAAAAGAAAAAATAGAGGTAAGCTATATCAGTGAGGATCACCCGCAGGACACGGTGGAGCACACCTTGGAGCTCTCCTTCTTCTCGTGTCCTCGTAGCGGCGATTGGCGGCGGCGTCCTCTCGCGTTCGGCCCTGGTTCAATCCATGGTCCGGAGCGAGAGGGAATGGGAAGCCGTCGCCTCCTTCTGCGAAGCAGTCATGCTAGCGAAGCAGGTGAGAGAGCGTCACGTTCCAGACGCCGCGAGAGACGCCCAGGGCGTCGGGGGCCACCCATTGGCCCCCGGGCACCGTAGGCACTGGTCTGCGGACGGTGAGTAATGGGCTAGCTCACCGTCCGTCTGTCTTATGACGACAGGCCGTGTCGACGGCGCGTTCGTGTTCCACGCGCGCCTCAAGGAGATTCAGCAAATCGGAAGGGATCGGAAAGGGCCGATGCCTACCAGGGCTGTGGGACTGTTCGAAATAGATACCGTGGCCCTGGAACACAAAGGGCTAGGAACATGGATGGGTTTTAGTCAGTACAAGTCTGACACTCCCTTCCGCTCCGCACCGAGCGGGAAGGGTCTTTGGATGATTACCGACCCGTAAAAAAAACGGGTTGTACTCCGGGAGTGCCGAAGTGAAAACTTGAATATTAACGTTGTGCTTTTTTGATATTTTGGAATGGTTAAGGAATAATTTTGCACGAATTGCTTTAATTTTCAGTATAAAAGTACTATCATTTATGTGGTAAAATACAATATTCATTTATTGCGCTATCGTACACAAACATGTCAATTTATATTAAACTAGCTGTCCCACCACGCAACTTCGTCTGCGTCACATTTTCCCCGTTTTTGCAACATTTTTCATTGCTGCTCCGCTCCTATTGGTCGTAGCGTGATGATATATAGCCTATGTCCTTCCCCAGGTTGAAATCTATCTTCTCACGAAATTTCATTAAGATCCGATCAGCCGTTTAGTCGTGAAAAGGTAACAAACAAACAAACAAACATACAAACAAACAGAGTGACATTCGCATTTATAATATCAGTATGGATTAAAAATTTAACACTTCAGAATTATTACAATCCGTTTTACGAATTTTACGGGATCCCTTCTTTTCGCATAATGTTCTTTGTCCTAATATACTTCGGCATAACGATTTTGGCACAATTTGTTTTGGCATAAATTTGATTCGCGTAACGTTAGTAGGCCTAAAAATTAAACTAACTAGGTTAAAAATTTAATATGCTGTGCAACAAAAGTTAGTGACAGAACCGAATTGCTGCAAAACCGACTCCACGTAGTCTTGTTTGTCCTACCCCTAGTGTGTAATTTAAAATCACGTAGGCGCATAGTGGCGAGGCGGCCCACGGGCTGAGGAGCAGGCGGCTGCGGTGGTGAGCGAAAGCCATCTGCGTCGATTTGCACGCGTGGGGCCGCCGGAGGCCCGCAGTGCCGGAGCCGTGACCGAAACCCTGCCTGCTGCATGTTGCATGCTTGCTTGTTTGCTGCATGCTTGCTTACATGCTGCATGCTTGCTTGTTTGCTGCATGCTTGCTTGCATGCTGTATGCTTGCTTATAAAAAGTTATGCTTTAGAACTTTATGTTTTAGAATATTATGCTGAATCATTATTATGGTTAGAGAAATTATGCTTAAAAAAATTATGCGTAAGCTGTTATGCGTAATTATATTATGCGAAAATATAATTATGCTAAACAAAATTATGCTAAGTTATTTTAGGTCCTAAAATTTTATGCAAATGGATAGGGAACCGAATTTTACCTCATTGGAGAAACCGAAGGTTTTGTTCGTGCATAAGATAATTATCCAGTTTCGGAAACCCAAACTCAATGACGGATGTCATAAAGTTCAAATTCCTTCGTAACCTAATGTCAATCCGTCTTACGAATTTTCGATCAGGACACGTGACCCGACGCGAGTTTAACATTTTTTACCCATCACAAAAGTGCACAACGCCGCTAAAGAAGTTTTCAAAAAGCTCTATGTCTGTCCCCACACAAGACGTTTCTGATGGGCCTTTGTTTACTCTTTTTGAAGAAAGAATCTCTTGGATTATACGCACAAAAATATCAGCATTCATTCTTGTTTTTCTTGCACAGAAAATTCCCAAGACGTCAAACTATATAAAGTCGCCAAAAAATAAAACAATTTATTCGTTGTTTGTACGATAAAACATCTCGACATGCCGCTTATGACGTTTCTTGTTTCGGCACTGACCTAATCAGAGCAATGTCATCACGCACATCATTTTTTGCATCATGCTATATTTCCGTAGCGCTAATAGAATGATTCACGGATCAAAAAGCAACAACGAAATGATTATTTCTAAGCAGTGCTGATTTATTAGTTTTTTCCATAGATAGTTATTATTAAAAAGAAATCTATTGTGCAATGAAATTTTATTTCATAAAAATTCACTTGATCCCGTTGTTTTTTATGTGAACTAAGTTGACTTGGCCTTGGTAATAAAAATCAGTCTGCAAAAAGGTTCATTGATATCCGAGAGAGAAGCTCGTGAGTCTACATGTATACAAACACAAAAAAAAACAACGAATTACACAACCAATAACTTAATAATAACTTTACAACTAATAACAGATTAATCACGAGACTGTTAAAGCCACATTGGCATGAGGATGATTCATATTAAAGCCACCAAAGCAAATACTTTTAAAAATGGTGAACAAAAGAAAACACAGATCCTCACATCTCAAAAAGCGTTTAGTATCGGTCACTTTAATAAAATGTAATGGTTGCGGTCGAACATTCCACGACCGACATACATGTATATTGAACTCTAATTTGAATTTTCAACACCCGCGGCCATTGCTCCTTGCATGCGTTTACACTATGACGCCCACCTATTTTCAGCTGCGCCACGCATTAATGTTTATTTCACGTTATTGCTCTAAATGTAAATATTTCTCTCCTATTCGACCAAATACTTATGAATGTGACTTTGGAGATGTGGTGCGAACAAACCCACTCCTCAACAGACTAGTCTAGAGGACAAACTAAACAGGGCAATGATACGCCAATAGGTCAATGTGCCTGAAACGATGAACCCAGATTATAAATAAAAATATTTGTTCTACTTATCAAGTTAATCCAAAATATCTCTGATTAGATAAGGATGTGGTTTAATACTAATGAAACATCAATTCTCGAGTATCCAACGATAATGCAGTGGCTTTATTTATATGCTACTCATGAAATCGTACACGTCTGTGATTTGATACATGTACCTAATCCTTTTTCACATAGCTATCAAAACAATGGTTTCACAGCGTTAGCTACAAATTTTTATGTAACTATTATGACACGAATAGGTACCTAACCTATTGACCCACTTTCTTGAGCATTAATACTATGTATATTTGAACAGATAGTACACGTACATATTGGTACAATGTGCTGCCTGTGCGCTTAGGCGCGTGTCGTGAGATGGTACGATGCATCTGCAGCCGAGATAACTAGAGATAACGACAAATAGCTCTTACATAACTTATAGTAGCATATAAGTTGCGTGTTTCGACGACAATAAACTGAGTAATAATAGACAATTACATTTACTGAAACTACCAGTAAAAGTATGCCAAGAAAATGCGGTTGCATAAACTCTATATGATGATTACCGAATATTAGAGACTCGTAAGATGTGTATGAATAATAGCTGCATCTCTGTAGAAGACATAAAAGCCGGCCAAAAGCGAGTTTTACTAGCACACAGGGTTCCGTAACCCCAAACAATATAATAACAATTTTTGGAACGGTCATTCATAAGTAATTTGCACTCAACAGCAAAACTAAATTTGTTTTTCATAGTATGTTAATGAAAAACAAAGTTACTGCTGCAGTTTGGTAAAAAAGTCCCATATCTCAAAAAGTAAATTATATCAAATCTTATTGAAGCAAATATTCGTTGAAAGTTTTTCTTACGGTCTTCTAACCTTTTTTACGAATTTTCCTCTTCTTACTTTAGAAATTAGATATAGATTAATTAGATTGACTTGAAAAAAAAATGGTTTTAGGAACGTCAATGTCATTTTTAAAGACCTATCTGTGTTTAGACACCCCACACTTATAGGTTTTAATTTTTTTTTTCATCAAACCTAGTTCTATGTATGGGGAGCCCCGTCTTAATCTTTCACCAAGTTTCAACTGTCTACTTCTAACAGTTTCGGACAGACAGACAGACATGATGAATCTATAATCCGTAGCCGATTAGAAAAAAACGGAACACTAAAAAAGAAGTGAACACCTGAGGATATGTTGCACTCGACAGATCAACGGAAAAAAATGTGATGTTTAAAATTCGAGCGATGAATAAGTCAACAAGAATTTTGGGGAGTCCCGTTTCAGGTAGAGACCACGGTTGAGACAGAAAGACTCACTAACCTTGTCGAACGTGATGACCGGCGCCGCCGAACCTATGGTGCCATCCTTTTTCTTCTCTATCTTGTAGACTACGATGTGATTCTCACGCACGGTGTGGACAATAAATGCCTTCGAGTCTGGACTCCAAGCGACGTGGGACGCGTGGTCAAAGTCGATGTTCACACGCAACGTTTTGTGTTCTTTCTGGTTTAGATCCCGAACGTCCCAGAGGATCACGGAGCCATCTGAATACAATACCTGGCGGTTATTAAAAGCTCTCAGACGAGCCTCATAATTTGCCGCACGTCTGCCACACCAAATTCAAAGAAATATAAAATCAATGTAAGGTCAGAGAACCTCTTTGGGTTCAACCTTTGAAACAGGGTCGAAGTCACCCCAAAATACTGTTATATGAGAGCGTTAACGTATCTTAAATTCTATTGTTTGTGAAAGTCTTATAGTTTGCTGTAAATAATGATTGAACTATCAAATCTAACAGAGTAGGTATATGTAATTTAAAAGTCAATTATTTTTCTTTTCAGTGGTCAAATCAAGGTAAAGTAAATTACCTGTAAGTAATATACCGAAAATATATACTGCATATACGTAACATTCTAGATCGGTATTGTTTTTGGATAACAAAACCCTACCGATTGTCATTTACACCTCACATTGACAAGCCGTTTTTGTTTCTGTGGTATTTGAGTCAGATTCGGCCCATTGTTAACGACATATTCGCAAATTATGAGTAACAACTTTAGTCTGTATTATGTGTACTAAAGACAAACTTCTGGAAATTAATCTGTGTTCATTACATCGTGTTTTATTGTTTATAAAAACTGAAGGTCATGCGGTTAGATGAATATCTGTATATAGAAATATTATAATAATTCAGGTTTAACCAACTTGGCTTCCCGCGAGAACTAATTATAAACCATCAATTATGTATGAACTCGTTCATTTTTGAATATGATTATGTAGCTAGTGAGTATTTACTTAAATATAATACTAATATTTTATTCAGACAACGATGTCCCTTGTTCTTTTTAGGAAGTATAAGTTTTGTTATGTACTATCAAAGAAGGTAAAATGAATTATGTATGCAACAATGAGTTTACCGGTAAAAGGTCAACGGACCACTTGAGATATCGAAACTGAGTCACTGTATCAAGGCCTCACGATTTCAGGCAACGCGAATTTAAGTTCCCTACCGTGCGAAAAATTAAGGGGCAACAATTTCATGGTTAGAGTTACAATACCAAATCTCAACTTAGAATGCTTACGTTAGTTTTTAGATACTATGAGCTATTATTTACACAGCAGCCTTGGACGGTTAGTAAGTTTATAAATAAATATTGTCAATTCAGGAAACGTTTTGGAGAAACATTGTTGGCTTTAATTGAAAAAGAACTATTAGGTATAAAAGCACCTGCCAGTGTGACCTACACCCAAATAATAGTATAATGTATCAATTAGTTAAATGTACTAGTTAGTTTAAACAGTTCTCTGTGCTTTAAAAGATGCAACACAACATCAATGCATATCCTTGTGCTTCGTTTAAATAATTCATGTCACGATGTGCCTTCTAGCAATATCCTAGTAATTAAAAGATTGTCTGAAGATCCGTAACGATCAAATAATTGATTGCTAGGATAAAATAGTTTTAAATTCGGAACGCGTTTAACTCTTTTCGTTCATTGGCCTCTTCGAGCATCAAGAACTAGGAAGTCTGTTGGTGGGCCAATGTAGAAATAAAAAATAACATACGATAGTCAAAACAATCATATATGATTGTTACGTAGGTACGTATATATTTTTGTGTTTATTTAAAATAATCATGACTGTTGGTTCATACATACATAATGAGCCCAGTGATTCTTATCCGAGACAAAAACTCGTCTGTGTCAGTAATACTCGTACCAAATTCAAGGTCCAATGGCATTGTCAGTCTGGTTGAGGCCAGCAACCATCGCGATTCTTTATGTAGGCAGTAGGTGGTTACATATGTACTAGGTACCTACTTCTACAACAATAAATTAATTTAAAGTTTCAATGATTTGGTTTAATGAGCACACCCATTATGAATCATAGGTTTAAATAAATGATTCATTAAGTTCAGTGACATGTAACATTGAATTTCCTCAAAATTGTATAAAGCTTGCACAGCAAAGTACTAAGGTACCGTCAGTACCGTGTAAGTATATGTTCTTCTTATACAAAGCGCCTATGAATAAAATATTGCATGGTGAGGTCCACGTAGGCGTGTCGGAGTGTGGCCGGTGACGAAACAACGCCTCATTTTGTGCAAGTATTATTGTGCAAGAGGTACCTATTGACGCGGAGGCGAGTCCGACGACGGCGCCATGGAGGCCAACACGACGTACTGTCAATACTATTATGCATAAGTCACCTCTACATACGAACATCGTTAAACCAATGGCTGCTAACATCTCAAGACAAAAACTTTTAACAACACACCAGCAAGAAATAATAAATACTTAATTACCATCCATTTTGACTTGTAACGAAGTACATTTTGTGACTGAAGGTTAAGAAAAA
The DNA here is from genome assembly GCA_963082945.1 of Cerastis leucographa. Taxonomy (NCBI): domain Eukaryota; kingdom Metazoa; phylum Arthropoda; class Insecta; order Lepidoptera; family Noctuidae; genus Cerastis; species Cerastis leucographa. Next base: position 10,908,995 of record OY720361.1, read on the forward strand.
GATCAACGATTCACAAACACCAAAATTAACATGAACATAATTGAAGAATTCTGTAAAGAACTTATAGTTTCTTCGATTGCAATAGTAAACACGCGTTTATCGAGGTTTCGTACGAAAATTACGAAACATCGACTGTAACAATCAGACAACACGAATACGATACGGAGGTTACACACAAACGCCAGCGATACAAACATGGCAGTATCATCTGATTGTGCTGATATCATTATCGGTATCACGAATTCATCGCACTGTACAATACTTACGTTTCTGTACGGATCTATTTTGGGCTGTTTCATTCGATCCGGTGCTGACGTGGCGCGGCTGTCGTCTGCTCTCTTTCGTGGAAGTGTGCCTCGCTCACCGGCAGATAACCAGCGCGTCATTTTTGTTTTTTGTTGATACTGAGAGTCACATCACAAACTATGCTATCATTCATAACAAGCCGTCTGTTATTGTGTTTATTTTAAATATTTGACATCATATTGTAGTATCTCGATCGCCAGATAAAGAAAGTAACTAGACGTAATGTACAGAAATCCTACTTCATATTAATTATATGTTACATATTGATTAGATAACACAGCGTGAAGCGACTATTAAGAATAGGTTGCGCTATCTGTTAAGGAAATCGTAAATGTAATACATGTCCTTAAAGATTAGCAATGAATAGGTGGTCCTGTTTGATTGGCACCATTTTCTATTAAATTAGCAAACATTATTGTAGCGCGTACTATTTACTCGACTTATGTATGATCTTTTAGTGATTGAATATAAACATTTTTGGGCGACAAGAAACGTAAACAAAACGCTCATACAGACGACCGGGCGGGAGGGCGTTGCTCTTTCTTAGCTGATATACGCAGCATCTTATGTATTTCTATTTTACATATATGTTTTTTTTAAATTTCAGTCGTACATTGTCCTACACTGGTAAACATCACACATTCATTATATTCAAAACACAAGTCTATTCTCCCCGATTCTATTTTTTTTTTTTTTACTAGGCGTAGTAGGCATTCCTAGTGGAAGACATTGGGTGCGCATGTTATGCTAGTTTCATCATTTATATTTTATGTAACAGCATTATGTAAACTGGCTTTGAGTGCCGGTCATTCAATTACATCTGATTAAATAAGCGCCTCTTTATAATAAAACTAGAGCATTATACATTTCGTCTTGAAGAGCTGCATTAAATCCATATATTATGATTAATACTCTCGTGCATCATATAGGTCAGGCGATCATTGTAAAAGCTTTTACTGGGAAGCCACATCGTACCGCGCTGACTCAGTTCTTGAGAATAACAAAAAAATATGCGGACGCCAAGGCTTAGTCATTAGGAAAATTACATCATTATATGATGTGCATTAATATTGATAAGAGTTGGGCATCACAACAACGTTAAGGAAGGTTCGTTTAAGAATCATAAGTTTCCTGCGAACTCGGAGATTGCGCACGTGTGATTTTCCCTGTTGTGTTTCCGTTACCCCTCATTCATGAATCAGTAGTAGTATTGGTATTATCTCCCAATCTGGGAATCCCTTACGTCAGACTAATATTTTATATACAGTGAGTCTTAACAGCTAGCTACGTTGAGACACCTACGTCATTATCAGTATTGTGTAGCAACTTATTATAAGTGTATATTCTGATAAATAATGATAACTAAGCGAGTGAAAAACTGCCGAGTTGCATAGCTAAACTAGCACTGGTTACGTAGCAGAGAAACCTAACACAGTGAAAGTTTTTATGGCTCTACCTACAGTGACACACAAAACACTACCACCATTTAATCTAACGGATTATTAATGTTGAATATAAAACGGTGTCACAGTTAATTTTATTCTGACATTTCGGAAACGTTCAGCTTAAATTAGATGCATGATGTTTTGTAATTTAAGCTAGTTATAAGAAGCTTTGATAATATGTACATACCCAATTTCTTTTGTGTGTGTGTGTTAGGAACAGGAAAAAACAAACAAAGTTTTTTAAGAAAAATATCACGTTTGTTGCTGTAATTGCAATTCGAAGGCACATACTGTTACAGTACGCGCAGCTCCGTCAACGTGACGAATTTGTCACTTAAAAATTGTCAGTCCTGAATCATTATTTCTTGTCCATAGAACAGTCGTCTTAAACTTTACTCAGTATTTAGGCGGCACTAATTAACGGGTCATACGGCTGCAGCATGGATAGTTGGTTCGAAATACGTGTGCGGTTTGCAATTGCTCGTTCTTCATGTACTTTCAGAAGCACTAGGTCCATAGCAGCTCGGGCATCTTCCAGAGGCGAGTGGCCAGCACTTCCGCGCTGCACGATGCGCCCCAGCAGCTCCTCCGAGAGCGCTCGCAGCGAGCGGCGCATGGGGAAGCCTCGCGCGTGAGGGTACAGCGCGCAGGTGTCCACCACGGCGCCGTGTAACAGCTTCAGTGCACGCAGGTCATTATCCAGGGCATGTCCGATTAGGATCGTGTCCGTACCCACGAATCCAAGTATGTCATTTTGTACATCTCGTAGCGTCTTAGTCGCGCGCGCCAAGTCGCGCGGCCTGATGCCCGAGAAACGGGTGTTGTGATCAACTACAGGTGAGCTCGGCTTCACTAGTGATTTGTATACAAGTCGGCCATCAGCGGCGATGACCGCAATACTAGCTAATTCCAGGCCTGCCGTTGTGTAACACATCTCTGTATCGATAGCGTATACCCCACCGCGAGGCGAACGGGCACGCACATAACCTTCGAGGGGCCCATTCATGCCTGGACGAGTGCCGCTCCAAACATGGAAGCGGGCTGAGCTGCAACCTCTGGCACCCAATGGCGACTTGCAGCAAGTGTATCGGCAATCCCCACTCACACGTCCCCAATGATAGAGACACGGTTCATCCTTTAGATATTCACCTTCGCGAGTCATGCGAAACATTTTATCACAACGTACACACAAATGTTCCACTGTATCCGCTTCTTCATCACTGTCGGAGCGCGGAGTCGAACCCAACGACCCGCGGCCGCTGTCGCCTTGTGAACCGGGCACAAACTCCGGCGCGTTCACGTCCCATGTCGTAGCTGGCAGAGGTCGAGGTCGAGGCGGCGGATTGATGTACACCACAGCTTTCGACGAGTTCGGATCAATCTCAAGCGGATAACCCAACGTCCACATGCGCTTGGGTGACAGCAGATGCGGTCGGAGTGCTTCTACCAGTTCTTCAGTGGAGATTCTCGACGGCGTCGACGGCGTCGGCGGCGCGGACGGGGGGCGGCGTCGATCACGCGGCTTGCGCCGGCGTGCTGCAGCGCTGGCAGAGTCCACCGACGCGAGGGTCTCTTCATAAAACCAATCGTGTAATTGAATACAAAAATGCATGTTTCTGTACTAGCTTGTGTACACATAGAGTCGAGATAGCGAGCGCGGAGCTGGAGGTAGAGATACGTGCTATCGCGCGCGCGGGCGCTGTACTAATGGCGCGATGGTGGGGCAGCCTACGCTTTATACGTTACGTAGGTAGCGCGCGTTCGTTAACGGGACAAGCCAATCGACCGGCCTATTCTCATTTTTCTAAACAATAAAAAGCTTGATATTTGTAAATAAGTGAAATGTGAGATTGTGTAAAAAGTGTCGCATTAATTTTAATGCGTGAGTTAACATTGGTAGGCTACTTCTAATCCTAAATGTTATCGAGAAAGTCCCGCACGCTTTGTTTACACAGATCAGCTGATGTTCCGCGTGGTGTTTACGTACAGTTTTATAAATAAAAACGACACCATGTGGCACTTTTAAGAAAAAATACTTTAAGAATGACATTTCTTCTACGGAATATATGAAATAATAGGTTATGGTTTAATTGTTTTAATGTTACATTGGAAATACCAAGAAGCAATAAATTAAATAATGATTCAGTCGTTATAGAATTTTTCGTGTAATGTTCGTAAATATGCTTTCTGGTGAAATCATTAAGAAACCAGTAGATGGTAGATAGGTAATACGTATAGTTACGTACAGACAAGAAGTTAATTGTGAGTGAGGAGTACGGGCGGTAGCGGAAGGAAGGACGGCCGTTGCCCTACCCTGACGCCGCTGTAAAAGCAAATAGTATTTAAAAATAAACTCTCTCTGTTTGTCTCAAGGTTTATTTATAAGCTTAAGGGCTCAATAAAGTACGGATTAAAGACTGACTTCATGTAAAGTATGTCTTCTTTGTGAAATATTATTAAGTATTACTTTTATGAGTCACATAGTTTAGGATGAAACATACACATGGTTTTTCGGAATATTTGCATACGTGACTAAAGACAGATATAGTGGTTGTTCTACGGAAGGAATTTATAGGACAAGATATTGAGGAAATATTGTTTTATGCTTTCACAATAAATTTTCGCATTATCAGCTTTATCTGGTATTTTACTTTTAATTAGGATATCTACATCATTTGAAATAATTAGGAATCTATAGATCTGTTTGTATATAGAAACTCGTTAATTGTTTTTGTTGATAAACAATCGCCTCAATAAGTTGTTTTTATTCGGATCAATAATCTGTAATGAACTTCACTGTCAAGCGCATGTGCACACGAAGGATACGGTATATAATCGCAATAATATGTCTGTCTGTCGGTGCGTAGTACATCGTGCGGTTGGTGTCTAGTAGACGTAGCGACATGTATATAGCACAAGCGTGTGAGCATGTGTGCTGAGCAGTTGTTTGTATACAGAAGCGCGTGTGGGCGCGGCGCGCTGGTCGCTGACACCGGCGATAACCTTCGGTGTCAAACGCGCATCGACTCGACGCGCCCGAACGGTACCGTGCACGATATAGTGATGGCCCGTGCGACCACTATAATACGTCTAAACTGATATGATTTCTACTAAATTCTTTTGTGTCGCAAGAACACAGCTTCGCAAGGCAGATGGTGCGATGCAACTATGGAAAAACTAAGAATGAGTAGAGCTACTCTTGGAAATGGAACCGGACTCTACACCGGATTGTGGCGCAGCTATGCTGCTTGCACCGTAAATTCCTTGAAGAGCTTTATACAGGGCCTCCAACAGCATAAAGTAAATTCATTAAATTTATTCAAATGACATTCAGTTGTGTAAACAAAACGTCTTACAATTTATTGGACAACATAAATGTTTTAAATCCATTTATTCCAATATTTATTATATACGATTTTATTTAAATTTAAAATAATGGGATTTTTTTCTGATTACAACAATTAATTGAATATTATTCGAATATTAATTGTCCACTATTTATTTATAAATATAGGCAGTTGTCGTCTATATGCTTTTGGCAGATTACCTACTTAAGAAAATGTGGGACGATCTACTCTAATGTTTGAAATGAAATTCTTTTTTTGTGGGTGTGTGCGTTGGTAGTATGCAAATGAAACCGATTATATATTAGCACTAGTAACACGGCATTTTTTACACGAACTAGAATACGGTTACGTTTATCCGATAGTGGTGAACATGTAAATATAATTGGGAACTATGTCAACTAAACTTCAGCGATGAATGATAAGATATCTTTTATCAACGAAGTGCCAAATATTAGTTGTTTGTTTATCGTTATTTAATAGGCTCATTAAAGAATATTAACGATGCGCTTCGAACGCTCTCGTTAACTCGTAGCGAAACGTGTTTATGTTACGTGCGAACGCTGTACAATAGACGAACCGGGACTGGAGGTATTCCCCATAGATGTCACGGGTTTACTTCAACACTACTACCATCTCCGTTATAAGAGAACTGTATAAATGGAATAAGTGCTTGTCTACGACGCCAATAATAAACGTAAACGCCTACTTTTGTTGTTCTACTCGCGATTGCGGTCAGTGGGCCACGGCAAACGATGAGCATTACCGGAACTTATATTTCAGTTACCTATGCCGAGTTTAAGACCTTGACAGTAAAAAAATATATGCTGAATGATTACAGACAGGCTCTACGTCACACGCACGGTAAAAATTTCCGACACACAGTGACCATATTGAGAAATAAGTACATGCAAGTTATTACGTTGTTGTCCCAAAAAATTAAGATGGGTTTTAAATATACGAGTATCGTATTGTCAAATGAAACATTCGATCCTGAACCAACTAACTGAAAACCAAAGTCTTGATTTCATTGTTTTTTTTTTTCAATATTGACTTTTTGCTGTGGTTTGGTGGTGCTTTTCAATGCCTTTTTGCACAATCAAATGACAACACAGATCTTTATCAGAGAACTCGTAACCAAGGAACCTGTTACATCATATCATAACCAGTTTAAGAATTGACCAGTTTCAATTTACTTTGATATCAGTAAAAAGTGTTTGTGTGTCTGTGTTTTGCTGTGTGTAATTATATATATGTAAATGACACCCTAGAATCATTCATTATTATAACTAAAACACAGTTTTATGTCAAATTAATTAATTACCTACACATCTAACGTTTTCATTGTTTCTGTTCCAAAATAACTGTGATAATGAGTGTGTGGGTCACAGAGTAACAACAAAGCGGGTGCTGGCTGATAACATCGCGCCACAGTGTTTTGGTGAAAGTTGTACATCATCGGCAGCTGACCACTGTCACGCAACTGCAAGTAGGCCAAGGAGTTTTCGTAGCCACTGTGACTAAGCCAACCGTATGAATGGCTCGCAGTTTTAAGCCATATGAATAAGCTTATCGATATTACATTCGCTGAACACAGTAAATATTCGAGGAAATGAGTAACAATAAGAAATATGTAATAATTGACAAAGGAAACGTAATAGAAGGGTGATGCAAAGTGAACAATAAGCGTCGCAATAACACACCCACTAATGTAAACAAATAGACAACTGGTAAATTCTCAAGTGTTTGTGTAACTTATAAACAACTGACGTGTAGAAGTGATTTTCTTAAGTAGGTAAACGATATCAGGCAGATTAGCATAAAATTAAAAAAAAAGATTTGATCTAAATACCTGCTTAAATGGCTTTTACGAGGTACAAAAACACTAACACGACTAGAGCTGACGCTAATAAGGACTATTGAAATAACGGTGGATTGAAGAAGACCAAACAAATCTGTTACAAACCGGAAAAATAACGTTTTCGGGGCACGTCCACCTACAGCGTTGACACCGTGGTTTACATACTACCTTATACGAGCCACGCATATAATGATACGTCTGATTTTGTCGTATCATCTTTGCCAACGAAACATTACATTTGCGAGATTATTCAAATCATTACGTGTGGAATAAAACTCACAATAAACAAGTTAATCTTAAACATGGCTTCGTTTTGTTTAAAGATTAAAAAGGCCGAGGATTGAACCTCGTCTCATATTATAAAGGACAGAGTAGAAGTATTTATCCTCAAAGATGTGTGTTCAGCGTAGCCTTTATATTTCCACCTACGTTATGCAGGTTCTAGTAATCATTATCGTACAATGTTTTTTATACTCATCAAAGTTAAAGATAAATGAGTAAATTGACGTTTGAATTTTCATGGACAGCGGATAATGATTGAGTAGGTAACTATTTGAAAACGTTTAGAACGCATCGATTACTATTTGCAGTACGTTTACTGCACGAGGTGCTGATTTTCAATTATGTAGAATGATTTGGATTTGTGTATAGATTCTAATCCACGGTTCTGTCTCTATCTGTTGTTATTTTCAGTTTAACTTTATTTCCCTGCATTTGAATATTTCCAAAACGTTTGTATTTTACCCAGTTTGCTTGGTATTAAAACATGGTTCTGAACTATGTTTTGTTGTATACTAAAATACAACAAAACATTGTTAGACCAAATATAGAACTAATTATATGTAATGCATCCGTTTTTACGTGGGACATGGTCAAACGCTACGCGATGTTACACCCTAATGAGTACCTAGGCATAAGGTTAGATGTAATATATTTCTGTGAATTACTCAGTACGTAGGATTTTAGCCCACACATACGCCTAAGTATCAATTTTGTTTTGTCTGACAAATAGCAATTAGTTGGCTACTATTATAGACAGATCATAGATTTGGAGATACTTATCATACACTCGGAATTCTAGCAATGGTATTACGGTAATGGGCAGTTAGACTTATGAGTAACTATTATTCTTTAATCGTTGGGTAAATGCGATTACATTGTTTATTTATCAAATGTAATGATTTATAAATAGTGTTTTAAGTCGCATCAAGACAGCGACCCGTCTGAAACTATTCGATAGTGGGAAACAACGTTTCCTACATTGACCGCTTATCTGTACGTTACTGCGCAGTTGTACGAACACTTTCATATCACCAATGTTTATTTTTATTACTACACTCTTAATAACGTTAATCGTACTTCCCTAAATACCTACTGAAGTTGATTATATACGACCTACTTAAATAAAATCTACATGTGTAAATGCTAATTAGGCTGTCGTAAACCAAACAGGTCGTGATGATATCCAAGTTTTGGGAAACCAGCGGAGTCCGTGAACTCGTGACGCAGAGTTTCATTGAGGAGTTTCACAAGATGGGTTTATTATAGGTTGATAAATTTTGGTGGGATGTTTTCTTATTTTTAGCTATGATAAATAACATTTCAAGGTGGAGGACAAACGAGGCGGCGACACGCGCCATCGGATTGCCCGAGTGTGGCGAAGCCCTGTGGCCTGGTGCCAATATGCGACACTACTCCAACGTGCGTCACGCTACGTAAAAATCTGATAAGTTCATAATATTATGATCATTTTTATTCATATACTATTTAGTTATGATGAATCGGCTAACACGATTTGGCTCCAAACACATCAAATTGAATTCATCATCATTACAATCGTCTAGAAGATTTTATTCTGTCAATTAGCCAAGCTGTTCAGCTTAGTTCTACTACAGTACGCAAATAACTCCCTATTTTCCTGATACTAGGACCTCCACGACTATGGCCTCTGTGGAGTGATAGTTACTGGTTGAGTGGATAGTTTTTTTCCCCATAGCTTTTTCTCCTCTTAAAAGGCTAGTTTTTAAGCGGCAAAAAACCCTCTAAGCGGTTTTTTACCGCCTAAAAATGTTTCTCCTTCGATTCTTTTAATGAAGATTATACAATTGATTTGCTACAGTTCAGTGGTTTCCTGCTAACTATCACTGAATTCAAAGGTACTTTTATTTAATTAGCTAAGCGTTAAACCGCGCCAATCACTACGATAATGTTTTTGAAGAGTAAAAAACTTACCGAAATGATTCCTTTTAAGGACAACCATTTATTTTAATTTCATTTCTGCTTATTAAAGGTTGAACTTATATACTTATATTATTGAATCCTCATCGTTCTTATTTTTTTCCTATCACGTCGTTTTCATTCATAAATTTAATTCGAGATATTTGCCGGTATATTTTATTAGCCAGTTACAAACAAACAACCGTTTTCAGGAGACTATCAAAGCGATTAATGATCCCAATATACATAAATTGTTATTGGCACTTAGACGGTTAATGTCGCCTATCCGCTTGACACAATCCCTCAGCTGCTTTTACAAGCCCCGTATCAAAAAAAGGGATCATTCCTTCCGTGCGGAAACCACGATGTTTATGTTATTAAATTAAGTATTCGTAATGAAATGTAACAGCACTACATTCACTATTTGTTTGATAACAGGTTATTTAAGCAAATGTGTAACTGCGGGCGGTGATTTTATGCTCGCTAGCGAAGTAAACGTATGGCGGTCATCGGCCTTGTTAGTCCATGAGCGGTGTTGTCGTCATATGCAAATTGCTTTGCGCTAATTTACAGAAGAGTACAATGCCATCCACTTAATCATCACGATCGACGTGTAAGATTAAAACCTCACGCATAGGTTTTACATAAATGTTTTTTTCTGAAATACTCTAAATTCCAAGAAAAAACACACTTCTCCAGCTTTACAAAGGGAAACATTAATATAATGTTACGATCCTGAACTAAACAGCATGTGGGCCACATTTGAATCTACACCAAATTGTTGCCAAGAGCAACACTTAGTACTTCATTTAGTTTTGACCCCAAATCGGTACAAGTCGTGAAGTAATCCGGTCAAACACTACAGTGGAACTCAACTGCTCAATTGATAAATTGTTGAGTACCATAATTGGGTCGTAGGTACATAGTTACTACCTACTTGTCGCCTTTTTCCCACTGAGTAGGTATTAGTCAACTGAAAAAAATAAGTGTAAGCAAAAAAATGTGTGGGAGTGAAAACTAGGTAGGTATATTATGAAACGTTTAGCTGACAAACCTTCCTGATACTTGTTCCTATGCTGACTCTAGACCTGTGTCGGCATGATTATACAATAAGCTTCATGTGCACACAGTACTGATTTGCCGTTCCCGGAAATGCACAGTTTCAACACCAAACTACGGTGTGTCTAAAAAATGCTACCGCGCTCTTTATACTTAAATATTATAATAAGTCTTCCACACAGCTAAGAAATGTCTACTTGACTGCCACGGAAAACGCAATGCTACACAATACTACGGACTGGAGCGTCCACAATACATCAATCTAAAAAGTGCTTATTACGCAGCTTACACGGTATGCCGTGTAGAAGCTATGCCATGCTACGCAGCTTCAACGCAATAACGGAGCTACAACGCAATGCTACGGAACGCCTACGAAACTCCTACGGCATGCTACGCAGCTACAACGCTGTGCTACGAAATGCCTACGCGACTGCTACGCAGCTTTAACGCAGTGCTACGAAACGCCTACGAGTTTACGACCCTAGCCAATGCGGCTTCAACACGATGCTACGGAGCGCCTACGCGACTTTAAAGCAACGCCACGCTGCGTTTATGTTACGCTACGGAGCGTCTAAGCGGCTTAAACGGAGTAAATTTGGGTAGCTTACATTTTGTCTCAATTGAAATCGTTTTGTGAATACAAAACCAGTCTTTCGTATTAGCCGTTTCCTGGAAAGTAGAATACCCTCATTAATCGCCAGAGAGTTCAACTAATGTAAATGAGCTTTGGAGTCGTATGAACTAACGGAAATGAGTCATTGTGACGTTAACAGACAATAGGTTAGCTACTGTTAGCGATGGAATTTTAAGTCTTGTATTTTCACACATTTACGTCTAACTGGTTAAATAAGGTAAATTGTTTCTTGAATTAACTAGTAGGCGCCCTCGAAACTACTGCAAAATGAATTTTTTAGACCACCAGCCACGTCAGTATATGAGGCGATCGATGACGTACAATGCCATTATGAACGGGGCGACTTTACATGAATTTTCCCCATTGATATTAAGCCGTAAAATGTATTTAATATGGTGTGCAAATTAAACATGAAACCTAACCAATAATTGAAGAGTAATTGTGTAAGTACAGTACACAATCACTATCACTACATAGTATAAAACAAAGTCGCTTTCTCTGTCCCTATGTCCCTATATCCCTATGTAAGTTTAAATCTTTAAAACTACGCAACGGATTTTGATGTGTTTTTTTTTAATAGATTGAGTGATTGAAGAGGAAGGTTTTTATGTATAATAACATCCATTGAATAGTGGAGAAATACTGTTATTTTTGAGGTTTCTAATGTGATGTCGTAAATATTACATTTTTTCCGCTTACATTGCAAACGCAGGCTGAACCCTAACGAGATTTATCAAAATAATGTACTAAGTATTGTACACATTGAAAAGGTCTACAGAAAACTCCGCGATGGTATATGTCTATCTCTTATGGATATCCTTTTTACGACAAATAATGGCTAATTATCAGCATTGCACCCGTGCGAAGCCGGGGCTGGTCGCTAGTTAAATATAATTCGATCCGAAATTGCAATTTTAATTTAATTACAACTTAGCAAGGAAAGTAGATAACAAACGTAGCTAATTATCATTATGATCCCTCGTATTGATTTTCTGACTAGTCAAAGCAGGTACATAGTGTTTATGTGCTGCAGAGGCTGTTATGTATTGCAGGTACATAATCAGAGCATCGGCGGTACAGCCGGAACCCGATCTCAAAGCTTATTACTGCGTAGAATCAATTATCTGCAAGACGAGCAGCTAACGTTCACATGGAAGTACATCGTTACATTACGAGAAGGATGTGTGACCGTAATATTACTATCCGTGTGACGGTGTGACGTCAAACATCTTATTCACCTCTCGCGGGATATTCTACAGAAACATATCCGTTTACCTCATCTTATAGGAGGAATTACGGATCTCAAAACAAGGAAAATTGCTAAACGCTCGTATGATATAATAATATACGTCACGACCAGATTATTAAGAAATACTACACGCAAGTTTACGCTAGTTAACAGACGATTTATGCGCATACTGGCTACAAACAAATTAGACATAAGTCTAGAATGAATAATCCGTGGGTTTTTTAATAAGCAGTTAATTGTAATGTAATAAATAGTGATGATAAGCCTTTTGATGAGCGTACCCTTGAGCACCAGTGCCATGTGAATATGACGCGAGCGCAGTCATCACAGTTGCTCAATCATTTAAACAGTTGGTTTCTAAACGGAAACACCAAGCTGCAGTGCCTTTGTACGAGTGTTATGCAAGCCGTTATCCAAGTAATGGGGCTGAAGGTCTTGCAATTAAAAACTTCAGTGGGCGAGCCGTTGGATTCGCACAACAGTCTTTTTAATTTAATTACAACAAAAAAGTAACTGTGAAAAACACCATTTTACGTGAATTCTTTATTAGATAAAAACGTTTATTTAATAAGGAAGGAAAACTATTTGTATTTTTTAACACTACTAATGGACATGAACAAACGTTCGGTTAAGTAACTTCGGAGTTGAGTAAACCGTAACCAAATCAACCATAAACGTAACTGTCTTACTGACCTCGCAAATCTTAACATAGCGTCTTTTACACGCGAAACAACGACTATGTATTACTACCACGTGTTCTTGTTTCTAAATAGGGAACATTTATATTACATAACATTATCATATTATAATTATTATTTATTTTTGCGCTTTGGCAGTATCATAATATAATCATTATTTATTTTTGTGTTTAAGACGATAAGTATAATCGATATAAAGGTAAATATTCGTGGCGGATGTGGTCCCTTGCCAACTGGCAGCTGAATTGGGTTACAGTATCGCTATGAATTCCTCTGTTTATTCACCATCTGTATGGATCCGAGTGCAGGATGACGTTAGCGGAAGTAACGGAACGAACCCCTTTGTTCTTCCATTTTAATTTGTGTGTCATGAATGAGGATTAGTCGAATTTACACGCGATATACATAATATAAAAGATTAATGTTTTGACACTATTATTTTATAACATACCTATTTCAAACTAACGGCCTGCCCCAGCTATTTGATTATTCCATAATTTACAAACGCGAACACAGAAACATTGCTACGAGGGTTCAAACTATTACAATAAACGTGAGAGGCAAAAATTGTTTACAAAATCTGTCTGTCTGTCTAAATATCATTATCTGCCTAGCATTTTCCAAAACTACCTTGGGGTCGGCTTCCAGTCTAACCGGATGCACCAGTATTTTACATGAAGCGACTGCCTATCTGACCTCCACAATCCAGTAGCTGGGTAATACGATACCCCTTGGTGAGACTGCATGTCGGACTTTTGGCTTCTGACTACTCCTAACGGCTGTCAAAAGATCTACAAATGACAGCCGGGACCAACGGCTTACGTGCTTTCCGAGGCACGGAGGAAACTCAGTATGTAATTATAGGTATTAGGTCACCCATCCACGGACCCACCTCAGCAAGCACGGCTTAACCTTAAAGATTGACCCGTGCCGCTGTTATTATTTAGCCACGAGCTCCTCCGTGTCTGTCTAAACATGACAGCAATATTTAAATATCCTTATCGAAAAATGGCAAATCACTTAAAAATAAATGAACAATAAGAAAATAGTTAAGATTTTCAATAGGATCTATATCTGTCATATAAAAGACAAAAGTATAGAGGTTGGCGCCAACTTACAAGAAAATAAAAATAGAAATGAACGCTATAAGTATCAAAATATTTTTACATTTCAATGTCTGTCTACCAAAGCAATCACTGGTTACTTAGGAGCCATTATTGCCTATTGAAAGAGGCGGTGACGCGATTTCGGCGGCCATGGCCTTATGCAAACGTGGCCATTTCGACAATCAGCTTCTAGCAACTTCGAGAAATTAGCAAACAAAATTGAGAGAAATCGAAGAACGCAAAAAATGACAGCTCTCAACTACGCGGTAAGCATGTGTGAGGTCAAATATCAAGAAAATTATCTTAAAAATAACATCTGCGTACGTTAAAATTCCGCATCGGAATTATTTCTAGGTCAATCGGAAATTAAATAAAAACTGTTATTGATGTTCCATCCTTATTTTCTCCTTTGAATTGCGTTGGCTTATCGGAAGGAGACTGGTTGAAAAACTTTTCTTTATTACCTACGTCGAGTTGCTCGTTTGAAAAGCATTTCCCGGCGCGGAAGTCGGTAAATTATGTTGTAGTATATTTATAGATAAACATCAACAGATAGTGACTCGCTAAGCAACTAACGGAAATAGAATCGCTGAAAGGATTTTATGTAACCATTGAAGATGGCGAACGTTTTTCCTTGCGACTTAAATCGTAGCGTTTCGTAGCAACAGTGCTACGCCTCCAATTCCCGATTTTGGTTTTAACAAAAGTTTTAGTTTGAATTTCGCAGTTAATTCTTGTTTCAGTATTCAGATCATTTTCAATAAATTACGACGCCGCGGTGTACTTAGGATGCGCCCGTCATTGAATGATTTTCCTGCTTCCTACTCAGTGTTACAGGCTTTGTTCTTTTCGATCGCCACGAATCCACTTTGTGTTTATTGAACAAGAAGGCTTCATTTTACATTCTTGTTCAAAGAGAATTTTAATTAATCATGTTACAAATTGCAACTTTACATAGCAGGTAATTTTACTGACATGGCGGCCTTTAAGTTGGTATTTTTCCTACCTGAAACTATTGTCGATAAATGATAACTGAAAATTGACCGAGTACAGTTTGTTGGTTTTAGTGAGAGAGACGCTAATTTTCAATGGCTTATGTTTAACATAACACCAGATAAAGTAAATATAACCTTAAAAAACATTTTTATACTGACTAAAATAGTAAATGATCACCAGAAATAGTAAATGATCACCAGAATTAAAAACCTGAAAATCACAGCTCCGAACTAAGGCGTAGTCGACGGAGCCCCTCTACGCGGGGCTCCTATTTCTCTCTGCAGGGTTTAAAGTAACCTAACACGAAGGGGATGTCGGGGTCTTAGTTCGCTCGCTCCGCTCGCTCACTAGACCCCGCCATCCCCTTCGAACCTGACCTGTCCGAGTCGGGGTGCCCAATATCCCGAGCTCGCTTTGCTCGCACTTGCTTCCTAAGTTCTTCTTGCCACAAAATTTGGTGATCATTTACTATATTTGGTGATCATTTACTATATTTGGTCTTTGAATACAATTTTTTTGGTGTTTAGTATTTATTTTTGGGTAACGTAGCTTAGGATCTCAAAGTATTTTTTGGTGCTCATTATATTTAATCCCATTTTCAATCGGTACATGGCAAAAATACAAGACAGCCACACTGGACGGAGCTTTGAACGGTGATTCGTAACGGTTAAGAGTTGAATGCCCAAGGACTACGCGTTTTTACGTTACATCGCTCTAATTTGAATGGCGCTAATCTAACTAGCACGCCAGTTACTTTTATTTATGCTTTATGATTCCTACTTCTAGCCTCGTGTGGTAAACATACTATAATTTTGTCAGAAAATCGGTTTAAAACCAAACCAAGTTGACCTAAATTATCCGTCACTAGTCGTCACCAGAGATTTTTCAATACAAGGTATGTTAAATAATTCCGCAAATAAATTCGCATAACGATTTAAAATATAAGTAATCGATTTTCATAGAGTTGTCACAAGAAATATAGTTTCTAGGCAGATGAGAGATTGATGACATCAATAAATCACTGTCGTATATATTTATCCGACTCGAAAGAAGAAAACAGATAGTCGCTTTCTATTTACCAACTAATAATTCTTGGCATTATTCGGTCGTATCAGTTGATATAAATATCAATCATCCTTTAAATGACGATACAGCTTTCAAAAATGTATATATCTTCAAGCCCTTGGCTTTGTACTTAAAGATTAAGTTAATCCATACTAATATTATAAATGCGAAAGTCACTCTGTTTGTTTGTTTGTTAGTTTGTTTGTTTGTTACCTTTTCACGACTAAACGGCTGATCAGATCTTTATGGAATTTGGCAAGAAGATAGATTTAAACCTGGGGAAGGACATAGGCTATATATCATTACGCTACGGCCAATAGGAGCGGAGCAGCAGTGAAAAATGTTGCGAAAACGGGGAAAATGTGACGCAGACGAAGTTGCGCGGGACCAGCTAGTTATCTATAAAACTACAAGTCTTGTGAACGTCCACGAAGGTCAAGCTCATTGCAAAAACCTTTTTTCAGTACATTTCAATGACATTGAATACGAAATTTTTAACGTTTTAAAACATAGATAGTTTAATCGTTTTTCTAGAAACATAACCTTATAGCACGTAGTCTTTATCCAGCTTTTTAATTTTACCACTTTAAACTCGCGAATCTCGGCTCTTTGAATACACAAGCAAGTCGTTAATTCTTATAAAAATAATATTTAAAACAATCTTAGTATTATACCATCACCAGTGTTAATAAATAAAGCGTAGCGGTTTAATCGTTATATTACAAAGATTGCCTGTCATGTGCATTTTCGATGGTCCATACGGTCGTTTGTTCGTAGTTCAGATGTAAAATAAACAAAAATATAATCAAAATAAACTTAAATAATACATATAAATTAGTAAGTAAAAAGAACTTATGATATTAAGACAAGCTAAACTATTCAAATAAATACGAGAACGGAATAAACATGCATTATGTAAGTGTGAGGATAACAAAAGAAAATAATGAGGGTTCTAAGAAAATCCAAAAATTATAACCGTTCTTCAAGTTTCCTAGGCTTATATTATTAAACCTGTTTGATAGATTCATTGGATGACAGCCAAAGTTCAAAAACCTGGGGTTTTATTATTTTGTTTGTAAGTAAATGTCAATGTTTTGTAAAAAAAACTTGATCGTAGTTACATATTTCCATGCACGCTGATGTCATGGTTTGTTTACTTAATTTAATGATATTAACGTCATTAAAAGCAGTATGCAAACTAGTGCATGGCTCGGTTCAGCAGATTTGCGTAATTGATACATCAAATACATTAACCGAACAACGACGCTTGAATACATTAAGTACAGGTTTTCCTGGATTTTATTTCTTTTCGATCGATTTCATGAGGTTTCTGAAAGTAATTTGCTTATTAAGCTTCTAAACTATTAGGTAAAGGAAAAAAAAGACGACGAAAAGAAAAATGCATATGTCTCTATTCTACGTGTCATAGAAAAAAAAAGTACATAGAAAAAATAAAGGTATGCAGACTTCATTGTGTGTATGAATAAATTATAAGTAAAAAAGAAACATCTGGAGTGGAAGTTGCCGTCATGGAGCCAAAAGTACAATAACTCTAAGACTGAAATTGACTGTGTAAATGTGCATGAAACCAAGGTTGGAACCGAGGACCTTCCGCACTTGGGGTGACGCCGCTGTTTGGAGACAAAAGACCTCGACGTTTTACTCTTTTCCTAGTTTTTGTAAATTCTTACGCCCTTGAAATCGACAATTAACTGACATGTTTTCAGTCAAACTTAATCGGCGCAAGTCCAATCTAACACTTCGACTCACTTACTAAATTACTAAGTGAATCAAAACTCTTTTTTTTTTAAAGAATAATCCATATTAAAATATGTATTAGCTTAAGGGTTAATTGATAAATCTTAATAAAAATTGATAAATCTATAATTAACAATTGCTCAAATTAAAATGAAGAGCTCTACGTAGCTGAACAATTTTCCGTACTCGTAGCGCCATCTGGCGGCTACGCTTAGAACGCTGTGAGACAGGTGACTCAAGCTAATGAATCCACACTTCACAACTAGATGGCAGTGTTAACAATGAACCAAACAGTCGCTGTCTCCAGTCTAGACCCTTTTACGAACTGTACTAGTCATTAGAAAAAGAAAGTAAATTATCTTACACTACAAATAGGTATAATTAATCAATCAGCAATTATTAAAGTGCGCCACTACTTGTTTTACCGGTGATAATTTAATTAAGATAAGTTCATTGAGTGGCGAGCGATATGCCGACGGACTGGTAATTATACCTAAATAGTAAAAACGTATTACTAGCAATACGCACACTACGCACACCGCATGGTCACCGGTCGGTGCTTATGCATAACAAACCGTGGCGCATTAACGTACCACGTGTTTTTTAACTCGATCGGATTACTCAACTAGAACAATACTATAAATCATAATACTAATGGAAGACGACTGTTACAAATGAATTAATGTTTATTTTCTTCGCAATTTCTTTTCCTTTATTAATTCAGTACCTTTATAGTATAAGCACGTAAAAGTATTGGCAATATTGCGTTTGAAATTTTAAGCGCTTATTGAGAGTTGGCTCGGATGCAAGGGTGAAAGTGGATCGACTTGTTTAGTGTGGCTTCGTCTGCACCCAGCGAGCTAGGCATTTCACCTAGCTTTCCAACATTAGCAACGTTCATCAACGCTAACAATTACGGAAATAACGATACAATACATAATAGTACACATCATGAAACTATGTTTATCCAATGACCAGTTAGCAAATTGAAGGCCATAAATTAGTTCCACATGTGTAAATATTACGTGAATAGTGTTTTGTTGTATCGTGCTCAAATCGTTATCTATTAGCTGTTAACGATACGGATTATATCATCGATTGTTTATCGCGCATTGTTTAAAGAAAATGTACAACAATTAACTGTATTATTTAGAGAGATATTTGAAAAAATATAAGATGCCTTATTCTGAATACAAGCAATAACTAAAATGTAAAATATTGTTTTAGTAATAAGAAGGCACAACACTCATACTGAGCTGTAGAAAGTGCGCAGTGAGACAACTTTCGCGACCGAATTCAAGAGAAAGTAGTCCGGTGCGCCGCGCGCATACATTATATCACTTTATCCGACTTTGGGATTATATCACAAGCAATGTTTACAAATAACAGTATGTATCAATATGTCCGATTTTTATAACTCGTTTATCATGCCGGCTTTAATGAACAATCGTGTCACAAAATAAGTGTGCTTTCGTTGTAAGTATACAATTTATTGTTGTCGCTAAGCGGAATTGCTCATACAGAGACATCCGCATCTGCGAAAAACTTTTGTTATTAAAATCTCAGCTTTCGCTTTCGAGTTGCGCCGGCGCAGCATCCACGGAAACTTTGTCCGTGCGCGCTAAATTAACATGTCCGCGCACTAAACACCTCCTATTTACAGAAACTAACAATGGAAGGTCACAGTCTGGTAATACATACAAATGAGAAGAACTCTGTCGTGGCGATAACTCCATGACAGTGTAGGCAGAGCTCTTTGTCTTCCTAGTTCAACTCATAAAACTGACTGATAAGATGAGAAACACTTGTAGACATTATCTTTAATTTTTTAACACAGTTCCCTAATTCTTTCGTGGTTTTATTTCGTAAGTTACGTATTAATTTTAATGTATCATTGATAATAATCGTAACCATAATTTTGCTGATATAAACGAATTGCGTATTTATATTACAGAGCCTACTGATAATTCTGAAAGTAGGTGGGTAGATAAATACAAGTGATAAATTAAAAAGGCATGTTAATGTAAACATTGAAGAGTTTTGTGATATCACTAACGGAATAATATTTATAAAGTTATCTTAAATATTTTTGTAAGCACTGATTACTTTCGACGAAATGGATGTACGAAGCTAACCTTCCAAAGAAAGTTCAAAACATTAGTGACATGAACTCTACTTTTACTTCTGAAATGCTCATTAAGAAAAGCCAGACGAATCCCGAGGTAAGTTTGATATAATCCTATCATAAAACTACCAAAACCGATAAATAAATCTAGTCTAATGCAATAAATACCAATTTGCCAGAGTATAAGAAACCACGGCTGTTTTTCAGGTTACTGTAGAAAATTCAGAATTTAATTTAATTTCGTGGTTCCCAAGTCCTTGTTTTTCTGTGACCCTCGCCTAGTGCAAACAGGCTTAATTTCCGACTAGTTCTAATTTTTCAGTTAGTAACAAAGAATAGACTAATTAAGTTACACGCGTCAGAGAGGCCTACGTTCTGATTCGATGACCTTAGAAACACCGTCATCGCTGATCTCATGAACACAATGCTTGTAACTAAACTAATAGACGAACGAAAACCTACGATTCACAAACTTAACGAACAAATTGTACAAAGAAAGATAAGATGCGACTATTTAATATTTATACAACGTATATGCAATAAACGTACAAAAAACAAATATAAGTACAAGGCTCTTCTTGGTGATTTTAAATGTACAAGGTTAGTTCCTAACGATTTCATCAACAATTCCATACTTTAAAACATAATTCGACATGTTTTACATAATACTAAGGAAGTTATGGGTGGATCTGATACGCCGCGGTTAGAGGTTAAAGGTTTGTCTCGTGCAAACAAAACATATGATCTTTACAAAATTTAACGATTTAATGATTTCTACTACAAACGTAAAAACAGGAACTACTATTAGAAGCTACTACATTCACTGCATAAATTAAAACGGTTAACATATCATAAATTGATTGTCTATTTCTGAATCAAATAAACTACAACAAACCAACTAAGTTGATGTCTGCTTAAGTAAATTACAAATTGTCTACATAATATTACCTACTTCGTCACCTCTAGGATGCGACATGCGAAAATGCAAATCAATTAATTCTTTAACATAAATTATATCTTGGACCTGTATGGTCTACAAAAATATCTAACGAACATACAAGAGACGCTAATACAGTCATGCCTTGTGCAATTTACTTTATATTTTATAATTATGTTGCATATGCAAAACATACTTAGTGATGATAAATCAGAAAATAACTTTCTCATACAAAAAAGCATGATTTTTTATTACAAATAAGGATGAATTTGCATCTAAAAATTCTAAATGTGAAAATTTATGTCATGGAAAGTAAGAAAATCATGACATTGACATACGTAGATTTTTCAAATTAGTCACCACTGCACGTGGTATTTCCAAATACTCTATGAGATTTTAGAATAGGACTTTCCGCGAGCTTGTAGTCAAACCTACCTAAAAATTAAGTATAAATAATTTATTACAGAAAAAAACAACCTAAACATTTCATTCACGTATGCCATATCAGAGGAACTACCAAGGATTCCGGCGGATGTCATATAGACATGACGCAAGCACAAGGCTTCCTAGAATCAACACAACCCTAAAAACGAAGTGATGTTAACGCATTGGGAAGTCACAATGAACCTTTTTTGTGTTACGTTCAGAATTTATGAGAACTTCCATCACATAAGTGATGAAGCAACAATTATCATGTAACAAGGAAACGAACGAAAATGGTAAAGGCATATCTTGATAGTGTCGTGTCAATTATTGAAAAAATCAACCGTCACAACTTGATATATTATTTTCTGATTTATCGATATTATTTCAAAGAAACACTGATATCGATGTCTTTATTAGCTGCATGTACAGGCCACACCCCTGAAGGAAGTCGAATAGCTAACTTTCTTGTGGTTCTACTCGCTGCCTAGTGCCCACTTTAAAGCATTATTGCAACCTATAATTTCGATATGTTATGGTTACGTGGTCAGGCGGTACCTAACCCCGTAAAGGGAAAGTTTTGCGATATAACATTCGTATTGCTTTTACCTTTCTGGGACTGGATTGAATTGAGAATGTTGGTATTACAGGTGAAAGATAGAGAACGGGAAAAGTACAAATTACATACATTCTAAGACTTAGAAACCGCAACGTCAATGGGGCTTGTCTACGGTAGTTGTTACCCGTTTTTAATCGTGAAAATCCCAAGGAAAATAACCGTCTAATTTGAAGTTACGGGTTTTTAACGGCTAAACATAACAATGGCGTCATTACATCCTCATTAGTAGTGGTTATCAATGATTGCCAACACGAAGAACGTAAAAAGTCCAGAAAGCATGTTCATTATCATTTTGTGGGTACATTATGATCGGAAACTTATCACATACCCACATATTAAATTCGCGCTACGTATAGACGTAATTAGATAAAGATATTATGGTATCAGATAGCCTGGGAGTGCCATGACTGTCGATGGATTTAAATTTCGGTAATTGCCATAGTGATGAGATAGTAGAAATCCCAGATTAGCTCATTTTTTCTGACCGATAACATAATCAATAAATGGTCCGGTATTGAAACTCATTTATCCACATGTTTCATAACTAATTTAATAGAATTGTAATGTTGTAACTTGATTTAATATACAAAATTGAGATTACTTTTCGTTTAAATACCCCTTTTAATAAATTGATGAAGAAACGTTTAGGATAATTCCGGCAATATCTAGGTTACGTGAAATATCAGATATTATTACTAGAGAAAAAAAATTACTACCTACAGCAGTTTTATTTTCTTTATCAAACGCGTAAACTCTACTGATTTCAATTAACGACTGACTACAACTTGTAGTACGGAACTGACCTCGTTTAACTATTATAGTAAAACCATTTCAATTCTGTGAATACGCGATAACAGAAATATAAATTTCAATATTCAGTATGACGACTGTATTTTCTATTAGCAACAAACTACATTTGAACGTAAATCCAACAGAAAATGTGTTAAATGCAAGAAGATTTAATTAATGCTGTAATTTGTCCATTGAAATGCACTAACCATTGCGCTTTAAGAAGATGCAAGCAATGATGTCAAGGCAGTCTTCTAGTTCTCAATCTAATGAGTCTAGATTATATTTAATTAATTGAAAATTCCCATAATTCAATGCAATTATTTTATTAAGCAAACAGTTTATTGTCTCATGCAGATTGAGTCATTGAAGTTGCATGTGTATTTAGATTGGCAAAAAATGTGGGGGCATGCACTCGCTTAATGAAATCAGTTGAGAACTTGAGAGTCGATAGGTCCAATGCCACCCAGAAGCCTATGCAAGGAGGCACTATATCACGCTAGCTTTAAACGAGTCTGTTTCAGAGGTCGGCGACGTCGCGTGGCTTGTCTGACAACTCGGTCATGCAGCCTGTCGTATAATTTAATGGCCCATTGTATTCTTTGACGTTTTGGCTTGCTAGTGTGCCTAGAGACTAAGATTCGCAAACTCATCGTCAACCAGCCATCTTGCCGGGCTGATTTCTAATTTCATATACCTACACTTCTTCCTTTCCAGTGATTTCACAGTAGTCATTGAAGGTAATCGATGTATTCACTAAGTATTACAAGTAATGCTAATCGCGTGCACAAGTACTACTAGAAAACAGGGAATAGTACCTGCAAAGTTCGTTACGAAACTTGAATAACACAAATGCATAACACGGTCACGGTGTAAACGCGAAGAAAGAATAAAGAAGTAAGTTATACACGGTGTAAATCACCTCATCACGAAGCCGTCAACCAAGCATTCTGTACATGAAACTAAGTAACTTTACGCAAAAATTATTGCTGTGAAACGACTGTTTTTTGGGGGGTGTAAAATCATGTTTTGTGGTAGAACTCAATGTAACGCACTCAAAAAATTGTGCTGATGGACGGATTGAATAGTACGGGGGTCGTGGAGGTGTTTAAAGTAAAAATCTTACATTAAAAACTTGTATTTAAAAAAACACTTGTCAAAAAGTAGGAACTTTGACCCCTAATATCTCCGTAACTATAAGGTTCCCAGGTATGGTGTAGAACAAAAAAATGATCGCAATGACAGGGAGAACCAGTGCCTTTCGGCTTCGTTAAGAGGTGTTTTACACCCTTTATATTGCAATTGGTGTGTATATTTTTAACTTTGTGTGCAATAAAAAATAAGAAGTATTTTTATAACTAAATGCATGGACTAGCTATGAACGTTCTCTATGCATAGTACATGTGAATAGTACACAGAATATGGAGTACGCAAAAATGTTGAAGCAGAACCTACCTGGGTTATGTAAAAAGTTATGAAATCTTTAGTCGAATCGTATTAATGTTTAACGAACCAACGTGAATTGTTAATTAACTGAATCTAATGGAAAATTAACAGTTTGCCAACAATTTAAACAAATAATAATAAACGTTATAGAAGGTCCGAAATTGCTGTACAGTGCAGCACTATTGATGTGAAACACATATTTGAAGTTATTAAAATTATTCATGGGTGTATCACAAGGTTCGATTTTGGGTCCTTTCCTCTTTTTAGTACAGATTTTGACCTACCCCATATATTTAAAAATCAACCACAAATAGTGTTGTTTGCTGACGATATTTCTTTAATATTTAGGATTAACAGACGTGCCACAAACCTCGATGACTTTAATAACGCTCTAATGCAGTTCTAAACTGGTTTACCGCAAATAATTTAGTATTAAATGGGAAAAAACTAAGTGCATAAGATTTACTCTACAAAATGTCAAATCAAGAGAAACTTGAATTTGCTGAAAAAAAACTGCTTACTTGGGGATCACACTCGACTCAAGACTACAATGGGGTCCTCATTTAACATCTCTTGCAGGACAGCTGAGTTCAGCAGAATATGCTGTCAGAAAAATCCGTCAATTTTCTGTTGTAGATACCGCGGCGCTAGTATATTTTAGTTATTTTCATAGTATTATGTCATACGGTATTTTACTTTGGGCATGAACTGCAGACATCGAGTATACATTTATTCTGCAGAAAAGAGCCATCAGACCCACGTAGGTATGTATAATCTATGTAGGCGCGATTCTCTACTAGAACTGTTTAAGGAAATTAACATGACGGTACCTTGTCAATACATCTATAAAAGATCATGTACATCAGGAAACATCTGCATTTATTTAGTAAAAGGGGTGACCGGCACCATTATAATACTAGAAACTGGGTCTAACTAGTTCAGCCAGGTTTCAAGTTAGCTAAAGTAGACTCATCTTTCATGGGGTACTGTTTAAAATGTTACAATAAAATACCTCCCCCATTCTACAACTGAATGAGACGAAATTTAAATCTTAAATAAAACGCACACTATGTAGGCAAGCATATTATAAGTTAAAGGGTTACATTGGTGATAAAAATGCTTGGCTCAATGCTGGTCCTGCTCCACAACTATAGGGGCAACTCATTTATCATGTGAAGTTATAGTGAAAGCTGCAGAGGATTGTAAATATATCTTTGCATTGCATAGATTCAATGTCTTATTTATTACATAATTGCACCCTCACTGAGCCACCATTTACTGAGTACCTACATATTTCATTGACGCGGATTTGTCCTGGCGGTTGAGTGAATGTTGTGCTCACTAATGTTTCGCTGATGGTGGCGTTCAATATGGTTGAGTTGAATTATGGCTAATACATGCGTCATGTACGTGAACGGGCGCTGCTAGTTGTGACTGGTCATCTCTTAGCTGCCACGGTATATTTTAATTACTTTATTTTTTTAATTATTATTTCTTTTTTTCTGTGGGTGGTCTTTACTTGCACGTATTTCTAAATAGTTTCACATATTTGTAATTCTTGACATGAATGATGTAGGATGTAACCATTTTTTTTTTTTTTTAATATTTTGATTTATTAGTGTCCATGTTTCTTGCTCATTCTTCTCCATAGAGACCTACGCTTTGGAATGGGGAACAACAGTACTTTCTCAAGTTATTATGCCTTAAGTGTGACTGACACTATGGCTTTGCTTTTTTTTTACTTTTAAAAGTGCCTGTAATGGTCTGATTGAAATAAATGCTTGGAGTGGAAAAAACATGCAAAACTGAGATTTGAACAGAAGAGTTTTTACAAAGTATAGGAAAAGGTAAACATTAAAATATTTTGTTTTAGCGAAATATTTACTCTGCAAAAATACGAAAACGAGTTGTCAGTTTTACATCTCAGGCCAGTAGTACTAGTAGCGAGCAGAAGCTTGTGTCATTTAAAGTATACAAAATAATATTGAGGATATTAAAAAAAATCAAGGTAAACACATTTTCGGTTTTATGGAGTTGCTACGTATTTTGTTTGTGCAATACGAATTTTATCTTATGTACCAATTTTTATATTGATAAAGATTTTCTAGATTTTAAAATGCTGCCAGCCTAGTTTTATTCTCATTTACTCGTAAGATTTAGTCAACCGAAAGGCCTATCAATAAACTAATAAAATATTATCAAAAGCATTATTTTATGGTTGGTAACGGTAGCGAAATCCAAATTGACCTAATAGACTTGACACTAAATTACGATAATAGCAACGTTACGTTACGATACAAAGAGGACAATGTAAAAATATTTTCAAAGCAAAACTAAAGTTTGCCAAAAAGACGAACAGCTCGTTGAAACTAGGAAGCGTATAAACTGAACCAAGGCCAAATACGACGCGACGACGAGATAATTCTTATCATTCAACATTTAGCATAATGTAGCTTCAGTAAAAAAGCAGATTTATTAAGTCATTATCTTACCTACTTGTTTATATTGTATTAAATTGGGCTTTTACTTTTTTAACTCTGAAGGCGAAAAAACAATGCTGCAACTGACTGGTAGTCTTGAGTCATTCGACATAAGATTTATTTTTATTGATGAAATATGGAATGCACTCATTAATTTAAGTATTGATTGGTTGAAATAGAATACTGGCAGTGTTCATTATCTATACTATATTGAAGAGTTTGTTTGTTTGGTTGAACGCGCTAATCTCAGGAACTACTTTTTCGAATCGTTTCTTTTTTAGACTTGGCTCTTCGGGAAAGGCTATATTATAACTTCACGCTACGCCCAATAGGAGGTGAGCATTAATGATTTATTTTTTGTATATACGAGGAAAATTTCGCGCAGACGAAGTTGTGCGAGTCAGCTAGTTAACTAATATAATTTTAAAATAAAAAAATATATCTGGTATTCCCTACAGTTTGAGGAAATAGGGTTTTTCGCTGATGATAACGATGATTAATACGAATGGGTTAGGTTTCGTTATGCAGTCATCGATGTCCCAACAGGCGATTTATTTATACTGCTCACGAGGTAGTCACGGATCGGGTATACGTTATACAACGACAGCGCGCGATGACGCGTGAAAAATGGCCATGGAGCGACCTAGGGCGACCGTCCTCGCGCATCCACGGACCATAACGACAGCTTCATATTTGTCCGCAAAACATTATCTATTGTTCCGCTGCGTAAATAGATCGGCAATAACTTATCTGCGAATGATAGATTAGAATCAGCAAACGTCATTGAATTATCGCTGATATATTGAAGATCGAGATGGTTTGTCTGATCAACGCGTCAGCATTATGCGTTATCCTTAAAGAAATTACTCGAAAATTAGTTGTTGTTGATTGTAGATCGCAATGATAACTGCATAATTTATTAATTTTAGTGTACGTACTTAACGGTTTTATTATCATAATTGCTACCTGTTTGTAATAACAGTTGGACGAGCTGCATTTCGGCATGTTTAACCGTTATGTTAATTGATTGAAATCCATTTCTTGTAATTTTTTTTTTCGGTCAGTACTTTTTTTTCGCTTGCTACATTTGAAGTATTACATAAATCTGTTGATGCTAAGAAGTCAAGTCAGATTGCTAATTTAGGTAGGTACTCTAACTTTTTGCCCGGTCCTTATGCAAATAGTATGATTTATGTTCGAATGAGGAGGTAATATTTAACTCACGAATTATGTATGGCCAGATACGACATGCATACATAGCCTTCCTTACGCTTCC
The DNA here is from genome assembly GCA_963082945.1 of Cerastis leucographa. Taxonomy (NCBI): domain Eukaryota; kingdom Metazoa; phylum Arthropoda; class Insecta; order Lepidoptera; family Noctuidae; genus Cerastis; species Cerastis leucographa. The sequence goes on from OY720361.1 coordinate 10,936,828, forward strand.
GCCCTGCGGCTGTACACCAACCTCTCGCTAATCATACATATCATTATTCAGCATCTTTGTCATTGCGTGACTAAATTATGTAATTCACTTCTTGCCAACATGTGACTGTGCGTCCAACATCTAAGCATGCTGTTTTAAAATTAAAATAAACTACGTACTACCGGCATGGTTCGTTCGCCCGAAATTTATTTCAGTTCTGTCTGTTCCATACATTCAGTAAATATTTCTCAATATTAATTACGTCACACACAATACTTGGGAAAATTGTTACATCGATTTTTTCCTCACAGGAGGCAACGATAAGATAAACATGTACTTGAGATTTGATTGTTCAATCAGATGGCGGAGCAGATGCACAAGAATAATATTTTCACGAATGGCACGTGCATTAATGTGTCATATTATTTAGTAGGTTCAGTTCTACTTTGGTTCAGTTCTACCTTGGTTCAGTTCTACCTTGCTTCAGTTCTACCTAGTTATGAAATGTAAACAAAGCCTGCGGAACAGGGTCGCAGACGATTGGGCGAGGTGAGCGACCCCACAATCATGGCGATGGCGATCATTCCGGTTAGCTTATCGGTAGCGGCTGCCGGCTGCCCAATACCGGCTAATCGTCAAAAGCTGCAAACTAGAGCGGCAAACTGATTTTTTGCCGCGATTTTTTACGCTGCCATCTTGCCTTAATTTTGCGGTCGCAATTATTATAATGTGAAATAATCTTGGCTTAATTACATAATTCCTCTATTAAATTAACTTTTTGTTTCAGTTTCGGTAAGAATCTTCCAAAAAGTTTGAATTAATAAACCTACTAGAATGGAACCATTTTATTTATCGAATTGTCCCACTTATTCGTGCCATGACTTTCTTGATGAACTCTATCGATCGGTAAGCAATTCAACAATTGAATATAATAGATTCAATTGGTCCGTCCATTGTCGAAACTAAACAACACTAAACATAGATCACTTACTTTACATTGTTTTGATGCAATTATTCAAAAATTGATTCGATGCGGCTTCCAATTGATGGCGGAAGCAATCCTCTTTTAAATCTTGATCAGCATAATACTTAATTGTTGTTAACATCTAAAAGTTAATGCCTGTTTATTAAAGCCATTGTGAAGAAATAAGAATGTTATTACTTGTTGTATTAGAGGCCTTGTTACTTCAGAGATGATCAGAATTATATGCGACTGCATTCTAAAATTAACGCAAAATACTTCGAGGGCCTGCTTATTACACTTTAGGATTCTATTATATTTTATCTTACCATCTAATGCATGATAAAACTATCAGGAAGCATAAATTGTAGTAAGTACTCTATTAATCATCAGAATGGCTTCTGCCACGGTTGGCAACTACATAATGAGTTAATTTTGAGTAAAACATATTAATATTTAAAATAAAGTTGACCCGTTATGATAATTTAACATTTGTGTAAATTATAAATATGATATTATTTCATACAGCTTTATTTGCGTTGAATTTGAATTTGAGAATATTGATTTAGAAAAGCTTAGGACTTCTAAATATAGAAATTGATTGAAGTGTAGTACGTTATGCGTGCTAGTGAGCTTATCTATCTGATACCAATTGAATGAACTGACTATCACTCTTATGTAGTATTATGCACTTATTAACATAACCGAGATTACATTTCATTATCTAAATACCACAACATCATCTAATACTACGTAGCTAAACTAGTATCGTATCTGACGTTATAAGCATCTTCTGCTCAAGTATAGGGAAATCATTGTGTAGCGCTTCTAATCAATTAGTACTCTTCGGCTAAGATTCGATTTCACACTAAGCATCCTATTAAGACTTCAGTTGGAAGTCGTAATGAACTTTATTTTGTTGGCGCCTTTCACTTGATTGGGAAATCTGATATTCGTTGCAGGTTACGCAACTGTGGACGTGAAATTATCTGTATAATATTTTGACCGTGTTTTCTGGATTGTTCCAGTAAGGTAGTGTATACACTATACAGCCTTGGGAGCGACTTCGACCGGCGGACCTCCAAATTACACATAACAGTGGCGTAGCGGAGTGGGACAAAAACGTGAGGCCTTGGCGGAACCACGGGCTCGCCGCTTCCTCATCCAGCCATTGGACGATACCATCCGAGCAATCAAAACATTTCACAACATCCGAACATTTCTCAAAATCTTCTATCGGACTAATCAATATTATCGAATGGCTGCATGATAAGCTTAAATTGATAAAGCTGGTACACATTGCTCTCTTTAATATTACAAATTCGTTCCAGAACATTTGTTGCAACAAATGAATTTAACATTGATTCTTTGGAATGTTAAGAGTATTGATGAGAGCACTATGTCCAAGCCAGACTTACAATAATATAATACAATTTAATATATTATGTAGTTACGAGATCGTTCATCTGAATTTCGGCAAGGGATTTAAATATGACATACAAATGCCATTTTTTTTTGGAATCATACATGTCGCTTCAACCGACTAGATTTTGATTAATATTTGAATTTATAAGACTATATTCAGCTTGATGAAATTCAGATTCGATCAGTTTATATAACACCAAATCTAGTAAGGCTAAACTAAGCACTTTGGAAATAAACAAATAGTATTACGTAAGGCATTTTGATTATTTTGAAAACACGAACCAAATCATCAACAACTTTATTTATAAATTCCAATCGTGCTAGTATTTCCTCACTAGAATCAGCATTTATAATTAATCAATTAGCTAATTTAGTATGACAAGAGAGTATTAACTGTATAACGGGCAAAAATATTTACAACAGTAATTCTAATGCTACGCGCTAAAGCACAGTTGTTAAACTTTCTCGTTAAACTTAGTCTTCGTCATAATGGCCTCATAATTCACGACAAATTAATTTTATCAGTATTCAAATATTCAAAATATGCCTGCATTCAACTGTTCCTTCATACGTTTACGCTCTCTAATATTTACAAGACATGCAAACACACCACACAGAGTATTTACAAACTTTTTTAAACATTTATAATTCATCTGATTTCTTATTAGGAATATCGTGAAATGAGGTCATTGGTTTTCAAAGGAAATTAAAAAACGTTATTGGCGTGAGTAACGTCATTAGTAACAACAATAAAGATGTAAAGTAACTTACCATCACAGGTAGCGGCCATGAACTTGCCGTTGGCAGAGAAGTCCACTAGAAGAACGGTGCCTGGGTGTCCTTTGAGATTCTTTAACAGCCATGGGTGACTGAATTCTGATTTTCCTTTCCATGTTGCGCGTTTCTTCGATTTACCACTTATCCGGGTTTCAGTCGCGGTCGCCTCGGAGTTTACTTCTTCTGCAGGAGCACCTGTAATACAAGTATATTGATTTTATTGAGAGGTACCGAAATAAACGACAGGCGGACCGCGCGCCTTAGAAAGGGTAATGAACTAAAGATTTTTGCACTCTATACGGCGTGTACCATAAATAAAAAAAAAAAGTGGTCTATTGATTTAATGTTAGTGCACAGCCAGTGACGACAGGTCATTCACTTATTTACAAAACGAACTAGAGAATGCGAATGATTAACCTGTTTTCCGAATTCCCAAAGAATCCAGCTATAATAAAAATCACAAAAGATTCAGAGGAGATGATGAGTAAAAATTCTTAAATGATGACGAATCTTGAAATACATGCTTAGTGCCACATAACGCTTTAAACTGCAAGTAGGTTGATGTGATGCTTATAAAATTACCGTTACCTAGTAATGATCTCGTGATGACTAACGGACAAAAATTTCTGAACAGATAATATACATGCCATATCTTGTTTCAATATTGCAAGCCGATAGTTTCCTCGTACTTGTCTCGTGTAGGAATTAGAAGATGACGTCAGTGACGCACTGACGCGTCATTGTTGTGGAGGCGTCAGCTAGCATTTGATTTAGTTTACTTTTACATGGTTTTAAAACTGAACTTTTTAAGAAACGTAGGTTTAATCTTTTTTTGAGCTGTTGTTGGTACGAGGAAAACTTGCTAGAGAACTTTCTTGGAAAACTTTTGTTTCGCTGAATACTGGCGCCAAAATCTTTACATTCTTCCTGTTCTATTTTTATCTTGAAAAACATTTGATCAATAAATTCGTACAAACACGATAAAACGAGCATTCTGTGAAATACGGCATTGATCATGGATAAGAATATAATTTATCAGAGTTCAACAAAATCTGCCTAATCGATCGCTTTTAATGATTCATTATTATCGTATAAGTAGGATGTATACTATGATATGTTTGGTGGCAATTCCAAAGGTGACTCGAACACTGTCCCAGACATTCATGGAGTTGAATGATCTAAAAATTCTTGTACCGTTTAATGTCGCAACGACCTGAAAATACCTACTGTTTTTAATTACTTAATTTTTTTTATGATTTAAATTAGCAATATTCAGCGCAAACCACTAATTGTTTCAGTTACAATACGCCTAATTAAACAAATTAAATGCCCGGTTGCCCGTTGTCGTGTGAAAATTAAATGATTTTGAAAGATTTTTAGGCTATTGTTTGTACAGTAAGCTGTTACCTAATTTGCTCACAATATTATCTGCAATAGATCGCAAATTCTAAATAATACAGCGGAAATTGAAGAAAGGTCTCGCTAATCCAATATGTTGTGAGAAAGTCTGCTTGCTTCCTTTATGAATATAACGTTTAAAACGTTCAGTTATTTTTTTATGCGACTTGGGCACGTTCAACTCATTCAAAGCCGTTTGGCGGCAGAATGGCAGATGTGTTGTTGCATTATGTTGGTAGAACGACTCGAAAGTTCTATGGATCCACATGTGGTTTGCCTTTGCAAGCTTAGCAACTGTACCTACTTTTTTTCAGATATAATGTATTTCTAGCTACAACTTGTTATGTTGGTCAGTAATAAAGGTTTTGCGTAAGTTTATCAAAAATCTGTATTTTGAACTTTTGAAATGTGTGTGTATGTATTTCATTTAATGTGTTAAAACAGATATTATTATTTTTTGTTTTAGAAATTTTGGTTGTCCAGAAAGTTAGGCTCACACATGTTCAGGACAGGACGGCATGATACGGAGACGCATGTTCGGGAAATAAGATGCTCAGCTTAGCCCTAATTACGTCGAGCTAACCCGAACATGATTCACCGAAGTTGATACTGATATTGAAAGGGATTAGCCGATCGGCACAAGCCGATCTTTCGGTTGGCTTTGTTTTTCAACAAATAGTGCCGAATCAAATAAGCGAACCTAAGTGGCGTGAAGCACCACCCATTAATAAAAACTAGAACATTAAAATGCAAAAATATAAAAAGTAAAATCGATGTAAACCGTTTGCTATTTATATCTTAGTGTGTCGAAAGTAAACGACTTAAAGCTTCTTACGTAAGGTTAATAATGTTCTCTTAAACGGCAAGAGAAAGTGAGACAGGCCATGCTGCACTGAAATAAAACTGATAGGAATAAAAAAATCGATTGAGTCAGTTATTTTTTAAGAACTGTACTTGCTAACTGCAACAAGATTTGTATTTTGTGGATCCAATCTCTCATTTAGCAAGATGGAGTAAGATATTTTTTTTTTTTTTAACTAAATAGGTATATTAGGTGACTATTGTCTTGTATTCAGTAAGAAAAAAATAAATTGTATTTTAATTATAAGTATGTTAGTATACGTGTAGGTAAGTGACCTGAAACTTGTCTGACAGTAAATAAATGTTAAAGTGATCTACATGACTCAATAATGTACATAACAAAAACATGTGGTAGATGTGACCTGGATTGTGAAACAATACTAAAATTAACATAAATATGAATCATAGGTATAATGGATAAATAATATTTTTCTTTATTTAACTGCACAAGCAAGTTTTTCTGTAATAATTTTCTTTCAATATTATTTGTTCAGCTGCCAAGTTTTATGTTATGCTATATTAAAACACAATTATCTAATGCCTGTACCATGTTGAATGTCAGACCAACTTTTTAAACACAACAATAAAATTAGGTCAATTTTGCAATCATAGTTTAATTTATAAAATGGATAAAATAAAACATTCTCTAGGTAATATTTAGACTCATAAATTGGCAACAACAGATGAATAAAAGAATGAGTCCATTTAAAATTTATAATAATAAATCAATTGTTTTGTTGTTGTGTTATTGTTTAAACTATTGCACATTTGCAAGATACCCACATGGTGCAGTGAGGTTATAAATATTTACATAAAAACATCCGTCCAAGTCATGGCATTGGGTTAATAATTATATTGAATGGATTCATGGTAAATTTTCCTTGTATTTACTTAGGATTTTATAAAAATATTTAAAAATCTTTACTAAAGATACTTACACTAAAAAAAAACAGAATTCATAGCACCTCATTTGTTCATGATGCCATGTTTTATTTTATTCTTGAGATGGAGAGGAGGCATGGTGTGAAAATAGCTTAAAAAATATTTTTTACAAATAATAAATTTAAAATAATGAGTGCACAAATGTAACATTGCTTGTTGAAAAGAAATGATTTGGTAGGTTCTTGATTGTTTTTTTTTGGGACTGTAGTTTAGTCACACTTCCTGTAGGATAGGATATGACGGGATTAAGGATCACATGGCACAATTCTGTAGTAGAACAAGCATGGTAGTATCTGTACCAACTTTTGTCATGTTTTCAATGTAAGTAAAGATGCTTCACTTTAAAGATATATACCTATCTATTCATAAGAACACACTTCCAAAGTGTGTCAGCTGCAATCTTAGTATACAGTTATAACTTCGTCCATTCACATCTAACAAAACCGCAAGATATTCGTCCAGTTTATCACATTTCTGCCGCCGTTTTTAACAAACGTATATCACCAAACCAACGTTCAATTATTAATTAAAACTATTGGTGTCATATTATCATTATTACTTCCTTAATTTAAAATGTATTTATAGTATAAAACTTACCAGAATCGCTCTCAGTTTCATGTTGTAGTGCTTCCTTTTTCTTGTTTTTGGAAAAGAACTTGTATACAAAGTGTATTACTACACAGAGTAAAAATGTAATTCCTCCTATCAGGAACACATTAGTGTTTAGACCGGCATTAATATCGCCCATTTTCACTAAAAATTATTTACGAAAGCGTTTAATCGTCACAGAATCAAAAATCACGACAGCTACGATCACGCGGTCACAAAGTCACAATAACTAACCACAGATATTTTTTACTTGACTGAATAGCGATTGAGTTCATTGAATGAATGAAATATGCGAGTCGTTCAACCAATCACTCTTTATGAACCGATGCGAGGCGAGATACAGCACAGGCTATACCGCATGGGCATGGGCGGATGTCGGAAATGCAAAAAAGTATCGATATTTTTTGAAACTATCGAAATCGATATTGATATTTTTATTAAAAAATATCGGTATGCTTTGACTGAGAATATTCGTGCTCTAAAAATTATTTTTTTTGGCCTAATCTACTTCAATCATCTTACATGAATAAATCAAAACAACCATTTTTTTTAATGGTTTAGTAATCAATCCAATATTTATCTAAAAATAATACGATACGGACGCCAGACAGGCAATTGAAGTCATTTGAAGTTGAATTTAACAAACAGAGTTGCCAACTCAAAAGCACATTATAAAACTGCAAATAGAGTCGACCAAAAACAAAAAATACATAAAATATAATTTGTTGAAAAGATGTTAAAAAAAAGTAATACTTTTTAGGATTATTAATCTTAAAACTTATATATGTTTATGGGTCTGAAAAAAAATTATCGATTTTTATACCTTTTCGATACTTGGAATTTTATATCGATACATCGATGTATCGAAATATTAAATATCGCTCAAAAGTATCGATATATTGAAAAAATAATATCGATATATTTTCAACAAGCCTAGCATGGGCAAAGAGTATAGTAAACAGTAATATAGATGGCCATGGGGCGCACAAGCGTATATTTTTAGCCTGCCTCATGCCTCGGACAACGTGGTGACGTACCAACTAGTGATGTGCCTGACGTCTGGTGCCCCGGTTTTAATTAAATTGCTTCGGAATCCCAACAATTATTTAGACTTACTAATTAGAAGCCGTATATTACAGAAAAACGCCAACTATTAAATGTGCAAGTATTTTTGGAAGCACTAGTATCAAGAGGTCGAAAATTATAGGTTAAATAAAGGCGGAAACATACTTACGTGTCGTGGCGTGTCGTGACGCGCCAGAAGCATATCGGTTTCATACATTTAATATTGTTAGGGACATATTTGCATGGCGTGTCGTGTCGCAACGCGTTCTGTCGTGGCGCCGATTGCTCGCCACCGATTGCGCCAGAGCGGTGGAGGGGGTTATGACGCGACACGACAGAACAGGCAAATGTGTTTCTATACCGCGTGGCTCGTGGCGCGAAACACTAGCGGATTTTTTTTTAATAATCACATATTATATTTGCAGCATGTCGGCGCCACGACAGAACGCGTTGCGACACGACACGCCATGCAAATATGTCCCTAACCATATTAAATGTATGAAACCGATATGCTTCTGGCGCGTCACGACACGCCACGACACGTAAGTATGTTTCCGCCTTTATTTAATAATAGTCCAAGATCCCAGGGCCGCCAGACGTCACGTATTTTCTGATGAATGAAATGTGGACGATTGAGTAGTGTTGGTATGTACTAAGAACGCATGCGTACCTGCTAGCTTGCTTAGACGGCGAATTTTCAGGTATCAGGTAATCAAGGTACATAAAAACATGACTTACTTCACGTAAATTCTGAAAGCTGATTTTTACGTATATTTTAGGCATTATCCTTAATAATATGTCGCCAATACTGCCAGACACTTTTCGTGGGCCGTTTTGCTTAACAGACGCTTTAAAGCTCCAAAAATTATGACTTAACTTCACGTAAATTCTGATGCTCCTTTTTTATATATGTCCACCAGACAACTATTTTAAAACCTTTTACAAGAAGACAGACCGATCCAAGGGGCCAATCATCCCCAATTCAATTTTAAGTCTCTGTGTGTAGGAGCGCGAGGGCATTATCTACGCGCGTGAGATTGAGTGAGATATGTTTTAGGATACAATGACTTCTCTCTCTCTCACTCTCTTACAGTTTTCTCATATCACTTAATTATTAATATAAAAAATCAGGAAAATAATTAAAACTTAACTTATAAAACAATGCTCATTTGACTACAATAATGATTGAATTTTATCCTGTAAGCTGTTTTGATAAATTCGAAAAACTTCAATTTTTTTTTAAGAATATTATTGTTAAAAATTCGATAGTGTTAACAAATTAATTGAATAACAGCATCTCTTAAAAAAAATACAAAAAAAGAAAAATATTAATCTCTCAACATTTCTGAGTAGTGCCTCTAATCTTCATTATCATCGTCATTGAAATTAGACAATTCATCAAAATCTTTTATTTTACATAGGCCTACATGGGCACTTATAAAACGTCAACAAAAGGTTCACGGTTCGGATTGGTCGTTTCCTATAGAGAAGAACCGGCAAGAAACTCCATGGTTACTCTTTTAAAAACATTTGTTTTTACAATATTTGAAGTTACAGCGTTAGTACTAAGTATAGGAGGACAGCGTAGGCCCGACAATAAGTCGTTGCTTACTACAGAAGGTAGAAAGAGATAAAAAAAACAAAGCCTACAATGTCCACACATTCAAAAAATAGGTAAATAAAAAGAATCTATAGAAAAGTAAAAATAAAAGAACACTGAATTAAACAATTGACACAGATGTTATCATCAGTGCTGGAACTATTCTGAACAATTAACGAATGTTGCAATGATTGGAAAACTATTCTTAAAAAAAATGAATAAAAAGAATAATATTGGGAATAGTTAGAGACATCTACACATTTTTGTCGTTAATGAGCTTCCAGGGAAGCCGCATGAGGAGAAGGAACTACAGCCAAACTTCTCTATCTTCAACGTAGTCCTTAATTTTGTAATATGCTTTTTTAAATAAGGACACGTTTGATGCAATTTTTAAACGTTCCATCGGTCAGGTGGCGTACCATGACGTCTTAAAACATTATTGTTCCATTCTCATTCCAGAGTGAAAAAGAGATGGAGCTATACAGGTCGTCTAGCTCCATCTCTTTCCCACTCTGGAATAAGAATGGAACAATAATGTTTTAAGCGTCATAGTACCCCCCAGTTCTGTAACTGACTTTGGCAACTTATTAAAAAAGCGTATACTGTTTATAAGAAACTAGCTGGTCCCGCGCAACTTCGTCTGCGACTCATTTTCCCCGTTTTCACAACATTATTCATTGCTGCTCCGCTCCTATTGGTCGTAGCGTGATGATATGTAGCCTATGTCCTTCCCCAGGTTAAAATCTATCTTTTTGCCAAATTTCATTAAGATCCGATCAGCCGTTTAGTCGTGAAAAGGTAACAAACAAACATACAAACAAACAAACAAACAAACAAACAGAGTGACATTCGCATTTATAATATTAGTATGGATGACTTGCTAGTTTTTGTTAATCCATATTTGGGTATTACAATTTTGTGTTTACTGCGCGTGTTTATATTATGGAAGTCGCTTCTAATTTTGAAAAGCCCTCGGTTTTTTGGGACATATAAAATACATTCTAGGATATAAAGTGAAGGCAGAGTCCGTATATCGTATATCTCTTTAAATTTTTTTCTGAGGGACTCGCGAGGACCCATTTTAAAGATCGCGCGGACTGCCCTATTTTGCAAAATAAAAATTGAATCAACGTCTGCTGCCGATCCCCACAGCAGAATGCCATAAGACATAATACTGTGGAAATAAGCGTAGTATACTAACCTAGCTGTAGCTACATCAGTTAACTGCCTTATTTTCCTAACTGCATAGGCAGCTGAGCTTAACCTCCCCGAAAGATTTCCAATGTGCGCGCCCCACTGCAGTTTTGAGTCGATAGTAATCCCTAAAAATACAGTTTCCGCGATAACATCAAGTTTCTTACCGTCAAGATTTAAATTTAGGTCACGTTACGTTTGGTAAAGAGAACTTTAGACATTTTGTTTTGTTCGCATTCAGTAAAAGATTGTTAGCTGCGAACCATTTCGAGAGAACAGTTAGACTTTCTTTGACATGTATGAGATCCGTATCTTTTCTATGAATTTCAAAAATGAGCGAAGTGTCATCATCAAATAGAATTATATCCGAAAATTTGGCCATCATATAAGGGAGATCATTAATATAAACAAGAAATAGGAAAGGCCCGAGAATTGAACCTTGTGGCACGCCCATCTTGACTATAGACCCGGAGGACGTCGCCCCATTTACATTTACTTTTTGCTGCCTGTTTGATAAATAGGAAAGAACAAGATCAGCAGCTAGACCTTGAATTCTGAAATGACAGCTGCACTCGACGGACATAGAAGTTTTTTAATATTAGGTCAGCACGAAAAATCTGCCAAAAAATTATATTGACCACATAAAATGTTTTTTTTGGTCTAAAGTGAAAAGCGGAATCATTGTACCAAATTTTCCAAAAGGTGGGGTAAAAAGCGGAAAAGCGGTGTATCTGACAACACTACTTGCGAGTGAATTTAGCTGTTAGTCCGAAGGGGGCCTTGAGATTGCAATCTGTCTCACCTGAGTGAGACACACGCGCATGAGGCTGATCTCATGCGAGTAGATAATGCCCTCGCGCTCCTACACACAGAGACTTTAAAATTGAATTGGGGATGATTGGCCCCTTGGATCGGTCTGTCTTCTTGTAAAAGGTTTTAAAATAGTTGTCTGGTGGACATATATAAAAATGGAGCATCAGAATTTACGTGAATTTAAGTCATAATTTTTGGAGCTTTAAAGCGTCTGTTAAGCAAAACGGCCCACGAAAAGTGTCTGGCAGTATTGGCGACATATTATTAAGGATAATGCCTAAAATATACGTGAAAATCAGCTTTCAGAATTTACGTGAGGTAAGTCATGTTTTTATGTACCTTGATTACCTGATACCTGAAAATTGGCCGTCTAAGCAAGCTAGCAGGTACGCATGCGTTCTTAGTACATACCAACACTACTCAATCGTCCACATTTCATTCATCAGAAAATACGTGACGTCTGGCGGCCCTGGGATCTTACTCTATAATCACTTATTATATTTGCAGCATGTTTCTGATAAATGTCCGAGCTTATTGAACTTGTATGTCAACGAAAAGTTTTATATGACACAAAGTGTAAAGAGTTTAAGGATCATTTAATCAGAAATATTATCCGAATTCGAAGAAAACATCATGTACGTTCAAACGCTGCAAAGGTTCGAAATTTACTGTTCAGAAAAAACGCCAGAGCACGCCACGACACGACACGTTAGTGTGCACACTCACCGTCACGACAGTAAGCATCATGACACGCCACGACACGTAAGTATATTTACGCCTTAATACTAGGTATGTATTTTTATTTTATTGTACTAGTGCAAGTATCCACGACAACACGGTTTTAAGAAAAAATATTCTCAAGCCGGCAAGATATAGATAGGGCAATTGGCTGTCGATTGATTGAGAGTAGTTTTGTCTACACAGGCAGTGTGGCACTTTGTTCGGTTAGAACGAAGAAAATATAATTTTATTATTGTTGGAATATTACGCCTACATGTTCCGATGGGAGAAGGGGACAGAATCCATTTCATAGTTATTTTGCCGATCAGTGTCAGTTTTTATTTTGAATAAAATATGATACGCGGCCGTAACCAGTATGGCTTTACTCAGTTTTAATCATTAAAGTCATCAATACAAGCCCTTTAAGTTCATTTAATCCCGTAAAATGACTTACTCCAACCTTAATTTATCGTAACTATAGACACTGGGTTGCTACCACTCTGGGAAGTCTGTCAGTGGTAGCGATCCATTATCTTTACACTTTTCAACCTTTTGCCTTGATAATAAAGATCACTGTGATTTTAATTATCATTAAACTAGGCAAATTCTGTGTAAAGGCTGTGTGGGCCGATGCCTGCCAGGGCTGCGGGACTATTCGAAAGAGATCTGTGTATATTGGGTACATATATATCTAAAGGGCATTATCTATCAAATTTCCGTGCGAAGATTTTACTGTAGGTATGTACATCATTGCAAGCGTTTGCGGTTTTTTGCCATGGCTGAATTTAGAAAATAATTTGCCTAAAAAGGAGTTGACTGCTGACAGTAGCTAAACCGCACTGCTACGCGCAGTTATCGTAAAACCGGTTCTAAGGGTCGTCACCCGTTCGCCCTTCTCACAGTAAAGAACTGGGTTTATCGTACCCGGTTATACTTAAAGAAAAACTGATTGCGCGACAATTTTTCCGCTTGGTGGAAACTGACCCTTTGACGCATGGTAAAAATGTGACCAATATGCGAAAGCAGCGATGCAGAAGCGTGTTTACTAAACGCGTCAGCATCGGTACAAACAGTAGCCCGAGGCGAAGGGCCAAAGATATACACTTAAAACTTTCAGCGCCCGCCGACAGTAGAATTATTGCTGGTTGGAGTAAACTTATTTCTTAGAAATCGCTCAATAAAAAAAAGACTTACGTCTAACGTCCGAGACGTCAATCAAATTATTCAGCAATGCAAACACCACTGTAATAACTTGAAATTAAAGTTACAATAAATTCATAAAACAAAATATTATGCGCAGAGGCGGAGGAAGAGGAAGCAGGTAAGTGATTTTTTAAATACGTAGGTTTTATAATGTTACTCAAGTTTTCATTGTAATTGGGTACATTATGTAGGGTTCAAACTACAGACTACACAGACTAGATATGGGAATCCTGGCTGGACAGGAATTTGGTCGCCTTCGTACAACGGCGTTGAGGTAAAATCATAGAGTACATATTATGTTGTCCCTACCAATTTTCTGTATTTTAGTAATGTGATGTGAAAGTGCGACTCGATAGAAAACGATGTAAGCCCTTAGAAATTTGTAGTAAGCTTAATTTATTCGAGGTCCTCGCTAGTGTTTCGCCTCAGTGCTAACTGCTTTTCTACGATTTTTATTTCTATTCCTGGTTAAAGTGGTTAGTAAGACAGTTTTTGTTGCATTGTTTTATCCAAATCATAATTAATCTTTATTTTTTTAGAAGCCAGTGAAAAAAATATGCACGTTATAAATTAAAACAAAATTTTTATGTCGAATCAAATCAGAAAAAGAACGCTTCCATAAAATTGTTGTCGTTATGTTGGTCAGCCGGTGAAATGTGCTGTCCCTGTCGTTTGTACATACATTACCAAATGTCAAACTGAGATAGCAGTTGGTATTCTAAATATAAATATTCTAGAAAAGTTTTCGCTCTTCAGTTGCAACCTTCGAAGCTGATTATTTGACAGCGAAGTGTCAGTTGTATTGGAAGTGTTGTTCTTGATCGAACAAGATTTCTGTGCGTGTAACCTCAAGTTTGTAAAGTTTGTAAAAAGATGCCTCGACGTGGAAGATCCGCTAGCCCTCCACCAGCCCCTCAGCGACGGTAAGTTCATTCTTAATTTGCATTGGGATTCCAACATTAAATTTTATTTCATCATGCGGAGATAGATAACCTATCGAGATGTTTTCAGGGCTGCACCTCCACCACCCAGCAGAGTCCCAGCTCATGCTCCGCCATCGACCGTTGCGCCTGCTATGGCCCAGCCTCAGCAGCCTTCTATGTTCGGTCAGATGGCAGCCACGGCTGGCGGTGTCGCCGTCGGATCGGCAGTGGTGCGTAATTTGTTGTTACGTAACGTAAACACGTCGATATTTTTTTGACCTTAACCCTAACCTTACAAAAATATTGATTTCTAATAGCAAATACCTGTATTTAATATTAAATTATACCTCTTTTGCAGTGGCATTAGTTTTGGCTAGGAGCCAAGCAATGTGAAGATAGTCACATGTTAGTGTGACGTTATCTGATAACATGACTCAGTTCTTTTGTTTACATGAATTGACAATATGCACAATAAATAATAAAATTGCATGTTTTATTTATTCATTCATTTTTCTAGAGGATCAGCTTAGTTTATTGGATGGAGAAGTTCTTTTCTGTTGTGACTAAAGTTCAGATTTCAATGGATTTAACATGTTTTGCTGCAGGGTCACGTGGCTGGTCATGCTCTAACTGGCATGTTTAGTGGTGGTAGCAGCAGCGAGCCTGTCCAGCAGCAGGCACCAGCACAGCCTGCAGCTCAGGCTCTTAACCAGAACCAGACTCCTCAGGGCCCTTGTGCTTGGGAGATCAAGCAGTTCATTGAGTGTGCTCAGCAACAACACGATTTGACCCTGTGTGAGGGCTTTAATGAGGCTTTGCGTCAATGCAAGATAAACAACCATATTTAAATTATAGTCTCAATTTATCATCAAGGTGCCATTAGATCTAAAATTACAAATAATGGTTTACAGTTTCTCACCATCTCTATGTATGCTGTACCGCATATGTGTACACAAAATCTTTTCCATAAAAAAAAGGCTTTGTCAAAATCAAGACATTATATTTAGATAAAAATAAGCGGCACCTTCCTAGTAGCTATTATTTCTGATAGTTTGACATTCTTCAACTTCATAGGTTATCAATTGTAGTTATTAAATTGTTAGCGACTTTTACTATTGTTTTATATTTAATTATTTTAAGACAATTTATTGTGATGTAGAATTCTTTTATCTGAATTTATTGATCCATTTCTTTTACGTAAATATACAACCAAAACTCAAAGTATTTGTTTTTGTTTTGTCCATAATACATACACCAGCAAATATAGGGGACCAACCATATTTTTTTTTTTGTTTCGTCATCTCATCCGCCCCGTCTCACCCACTGCTGAGGATAAGCCTCCCCTTTCTCCTGCCACACCTACTTCTGTGCGCCCCATATCCAGGTTTTTCCCGGGACCCTGACGATATCGTCGACCCAACTAACTTTAGGCTCGGCCCACCCAGGTTTTTTTGGCCTTACCCTGACGACGTCTTTCCCAGTTCTTTTTCTAATTACTCATTTGGGTTTACTTTCTACCTATAGAACATTCTGGTAAAATATGAGTAATATGAAAAACAACTCTACAATTTCAGTAGCAGAGCAGCACTAAGTGAGTGAAACGCACATCGTCTAGTCTCTAGTCTTCCACTCGTCAACCAAAGACACTATCTAGTATGTATGTACGTACAGCTACCTACATTAAGGGAATAGCTATTTGTTTTTATGTTATAGGACTTCTGAGGGGCAGCCAGGCGTCGTAGTGGTGTGTGCTCATGGGAGTTAATCGTATCCTCTAGAAATAAAGAAGAAAGAAAACATATTTATTTGGCACATGCCTTAAGTGCACCGTCAAATCTCTGTAGTTCAGTGGTATTCAAATACAGCAAATCTTAAACCAGCTGGAAGCGAAAGCTGAACCACTGTCCACTGTATTTTGTGTCAGAATTTTATACTGATATAATTATACTTGGCGTGCCTCCTGTTCGGTGTGGTTAAATATCAAAAACCTGACTACTTGTATAACAAACTTAGTTGGCTTAACTAATAGACGCGAATGTCGAACAAGACAATATTAGATACCTATGCTGGTAGGTTCAGTGTTCGTATATCATATTATTGAGACATTTAATGCGACCATATCCAACTTACGTTGCGATTCTATAACCTAGATACTGCCGTAAACAAACGTCTTCTGAATGTTTGTATTGTGCTTATTATTCTAGTAGGTGGTGGCAGCTTATTCCATATTTTGGACACCGCATAGCAAAAGCTACCTCTGAAGGCTGCTGTGTTATGAGACTGAGTCGAGAGCTGTACTAAGGTGGTCTTGTGAATGAAGAAAAAAAGAGATCCAACCAATCTTTTTCGAAGCACGGTGCACACTGTGCTAAAATTTTAGAATTTTCTCTTGATCTTTAAAGATACTTAATTACATTGTCGGAATTTCTGTTTGGATGGTAAAAAGAAGATGATGGTCGAAAATAATTCATCGCAGGTGGGGTGTTGAAAGTCATCGAACTCGCTAATTCGCTTAATAATTGCTCTTTTCTAACAAGTAAAATTGTACTTCTGCCCTACTTTCATTCGCCTCTCTGCTCTACTTAAATACAACTGTAGCAACGGCCCTGGCTACCGGCGGGCGGTCGGGGATCCAGACTTATGTTATAACTGCTGACCCGCGCAATTTCGTCTGCGTCATATTTTCCCGTTTTTGCATCATTTTCAATTGTTGCTCCGCTCCGCTCCTATTGGTCGTTAGCGTGATGCTATTAGCCTTATTCCTCGATAAAAGGGCTATCCACCAAAACATTTTTTCAATTCGAACCAGTAGTGCCCGGAATTAGCGCGTTCAACCAAACAAACTCTTCAGCTTTTTAATATTATATAGATTGGTAGTTCTTTTTCTATGCGAAGTAAATAATGTAAATTGCTCAGGCCAGGCAACCTTACCTACCTTGATTTAAAAATGGTCCCTTTTGCTGTTGTGTGTATTTGTAGGTGTTGAGTCTGTGAATGGGAAATTTATCTTTCTTTTTATAGGTAAGTACCTTGGAGTAGGAAGGTACTACCTAAATAAATAATTTTTTTTTAGTTCTGAATTTTATGAATTTATTGTTAAAATAAATGATCGAATTAAATTGTATTGCAGGCTCCAAATTATTTAGGTAAGCACTCATTGTAATCTGAAGTACAAGAAACATGTGTACCAGATGTGGTGGAGCTAGAAAGCAACAGCGGTAGTTATTAGCTTTTTATTTTGTATAACGTATTCATTAATACGTTAGTCAGAGCCCTAACGCTCAACATTTGGATGCAGTGGCACTCGTTATTCACGAAAAACACAGCAGCATGCACCTGTCCGAAGTCCTCCACCAATGATAACTCCGACGCCACAAAAGCGATCATTGTTTGCTGAAGCTGCATCGATCGCAGGAGGGTACTGCTGCGGTACGATCTACGAAACACTAAGTTTGGCTTGAGTCGTGTTGTTGCTGAGGTACCCACGCAATGGATTTTTGTTATGAGGTGTTCTGGTACCGGAAATATGGTGCTGCCACTGCAGCATGCGTGTTCCTGTTGGCCAACCAACCTATTATGCAGGTATGGGTTGTGGGTTCCTACTTATGTACCTCATGCCATCATGTTTGTTTGCAACCACATACCTGCTTTTATAGGTGTACCTTGTTAGGTAATGTTTGTTTGTATCACTCATTGCCCGAGCATTGTGTGTGTCATCATAGAGGACTGTTTACCTATCATATCATACATACATAGGTACAATCCTATTCCGGTTTGTAAAGTATTAATAAAATTAATTGCTAAAAACGTTGTTTCTCTCAAGACTATTTTACGTCGGAACGCTGTGAAATTAGAATAGTTTTCTAAAGATTCACACAGTACAGTACCATGGAAAACAACTTCTCTCAAACGGGTATAAAGATTTACCAAGAACTCTGTCCAATAAATTGCGTAAAAAGTGCAATTCTAATAGCTGATGTTCAAACTTCCTTTGGCACAAGGTGTTTTGTGTTTATGGAATGGTAAATATTGATAGTCATGGTTGTGACGCATCTTTACATTCTCTGGCTCCTAGTCAAAAAAACTCAACTGATGGATGAACAGATTTGCTGTTTATTTCAATATTTCATTACTAAAGGTCTGACTTACATACATTATTCTAGATTTTTCTGTTGCTGATGTCCTACTTCACAAGGAGTGAACGAATAAAGGATGAATTGACAGCGGCATCAAGCTCAGCTGCACTTTCTTTTATTTTTTATGGATTCTATGTGCACCTGACAGAAAAATTCCTGAACAACCACAATCTTATGTTATTCACATTTCTAGGGTCACGTGGCCGGTCATGCCATAACAGGTCTGTTCGGTCAACGGCGAGAAGAAGTGGTACATGCCCTTCCACGTGACTACGATATGGAATCTCAGTACCCAGCGGCCCCTGCGCATTCGAAATACATTAGTTCCTGAATTGCGCCACCAACCACGAAGACATATCACAATGTGAAGCGTTCAATGAAGCTCTCAAACAATGCAAGCGACAGAACCGTACGTCAAATTTAACACATTAGGCACTTTCAACAAATGGAGCGTATATCTTATCTGCCACTTAGATAAACCTCCTGAAGAGACATGAAACGAGATCGAAATAGTACATAAGTCACCATTTTCGTAAAACATTGCTACAGTTCAAGAACCACCAAGAAGTTGTATGATCCACAACGACCACAACCTTTCTGACCTTATCCAGTGTTGCATTGATTCGTCGCAAATTCGCAATACTCTGTTTTCATCTCCTTATCAACCACCCACTACCATTTCTTTTATAATAGGTAATTATCACTCACACTAACCAATCTTTCTCATAGTAAGAGTAGGTACGTCGGTATAATGATTATCTATTTATTTATCTAATTAACAGGGCAAGCTCGAGTCCGAATCATTCAAAATGTTTATAAGATATTTTTTGTTGCAGGAATACCGTAGCCAATCAACAGCAGCCAACAAAATCGCCACACCTAGACACCTTCCTTTTAACAATGAACATTTAACCCACTGACTTCTTAACAATAAACCTCTACAATTTTTTTTTTTTTAATTTAGAATCAAAACAAAATGGGGTTGGCATTCAAAACAACTGAATGCCACCTACCACAATCCTTTGCTTCATCATTATCTAACCTACTAGGTTAATGGGTCTGTTAATTAGACCCCAGATGGTAAATGCATATGCATTTGCATATTATGTCTTTTTTAAAGATAATGCATTTTATAATGCGATAATGCGTTTCGTGTATATTTTTTTTTGTGAAAATTGCATAATTTACGACATTCCACCGACACCCTCAAAAAAGCAAATAAATTCAAATAGTGCCGATTGACTTATGTGCATGTAGAACGATCGTTTTAAAGTTCTGAAAATACTTTATCTAAAAGAGGGCTCAATCATACTATTGATATAATTTCGAACAGTAATGCTGAATACTTCAAATTTTGAGATAAAAAATCGTCGAAAATATAGTTATTTCGACGATATATAGTTGCATATAATCCGGTCTCTACTGATAACAGTAAAAGCAGTGTTAAAAATAGAATAGAATAGAATAGAATAATACTTTATTGTACACCAAAAACCAAACGTAACGGGTTTACAAAAATAAAATAAAGTTAATTTTTTTTTTTTTCTTTTACCCGAAGATAAAACCTGTTGATTTTGTTTTGTGAAACTTTTTGTGTTATTCGTTTTAAAACTGGTGGTGGAGCTAGGAAGCAACTGGGGTAGTACTAGCTTTTTATTTCATACATATTATTTGTTAAGACGTTAGTTAGTGCCCTAATGCTCAACATTTGGATGCAGTGGTCGGTCCCGTTATTCGCGACGATATCAGCATGCACCTGCCCGGAGTCCCCTTCCAAGAGTGACGCCACCACGGCGATCATTGTTTGGTGAAGCTGCATCAATCGCCGGAGGTGTCACCGTGGGCACTGCTGTGGTACGATCCCCAAACATTTAGTGTAGCTGCTGTTGCTCAGTACGTCCGTACATACGTCAGGTACCGAAGCCATGTATTTAAATCGTGAGATGCGTGTACCGGAAATATATTGCTGTACAGTGCTGGCTGATCAACCCTTAAGGTTACAATCACATTATAAGCACAGATTTACGCTACGATCGGTTTTTTGGACACGATTCAAAGGGAAAGGAGTGGCGAGACGTGCTAGTGTTTACACATTCTCATTTCTTTCTAGTTTATTTCGTAGTTTGGTGTAGCCAAAAGCTACTCGAAAATCAATTTCGCCAAACTATTCGTCGAATGGCGAGCGAGGCGAATCACTAACAGGCCGACACGGCGTAAATGCGGTATCAAACTTCCTGTGACACACTGGGTGTTTTGTAGGAACGGTGAATGTCGATAGTTATGGTTATGTGACGCATCTCTACATTGGCTGCTAGTCAAAAATGCAACTGATGGATGAAAAAGATTTGCTATAATTTCATAACTAAATATGAGATGCTTTAACTCTGGCTATTAGCAGCCGCAATGCATCATCGAGAACTGGGTTGGGCGCATACTTATAGTATGGCACTTCTGATTTCACAAGGTTGTACTTCAAAGCAAGTTGCTGGTGGATAATAATGTTCTGTATTAGCCAGACGAGAACACCCAGAAATAATGTGTCGGATCGATTCTCCCGGACGGTGGCATGCAAGACATATTTCAACCGTGCAATCCTTCATAATGTATTTCCGGTAGTTATTCGTCATCATAACTTGTTTCCCCGAAGAGGTTACCGAAACGCGGCCAGGATACGTACGCTAAGAAGTCTACATTGGGTTCATGTAAGGCCCGGTAAAAGCGTCCATGAAGCGCCATGCTCTGCCATACTTCCCAGTGGTCATTAGTGTCTCCAGTTCTCGTTAGCCAGGGAGAGCTGGGTAAGGCCCTTGTCCGCTGAGACCACATCTCGGTGCATCCCCACATCGGCTTCTAGGAAGTATTTCTTGAGACTGCATACTTTATGGTTGAGCAGCCGGGTCATAGCATTTAAGAAGCCACGACCGGCACGACCCAACCGAAGGTGGAGGATGAAGGCGCGCACTTCGTTTCCACCTGACAAAACACTGCCTAGCGTAACTAACCTTATTCAGGCGGCCAAACAAGCGCTTCCTCAACGATTGTTTCATATCGGCAGTATTGATACGTAATGCTTCCGACATAGCCAGCAAATACTTGTGGTGAGAGATAAGATGTATGGAATCCGAGAGTTGCTTTCCCACGGATACTATAATCTCCCCTCGCTTCACATGCATGACTGCACATTTGTCGACATCAAATTCGATCCTGATGGCACTACTGAAAGTTTCTGTTGCCTTAAGTACCTTCATCAATTGCTAATTGTTAAAAGATTGGTGATATACAATTATTGTATAATTTTTGGGCTCTGAAATTTTTCTCTCTCTCTTTTACTACCTGATATATGGAGAAGGGGAATTCCTGTCAGGCTCATTATTCTTGAGTAGTTTGTGTTTTTTTAAATTATATTTACAGTGCAGCTAGATTCCTAAGCTATAAACGTTTTTAGGGCCACGCTTTCGGTGAAGGCATAACAAGTCTCTTCGGCGGCGGCAGTCGTTACCGAGAAGAAGTGGTACATGGTCTTCCACGGGACTACGATATGGAATCTCAACCCAGCGGCCCCTGCGCATATGGAATATAGCAGTTCCTGAATTGCGCCACCAATCACGACGACATATATTATCACAATGTCAAGCGTTCAATGAAGCCCTCAAACAATGCAAGCGAAATTATCGTAAGTCAAAGGACATCATTCAGGTTTCGAAAATGTTGTACCCGAAAATTAATGTGCCGTAAAAATAAAATACGGTTTGTTCAATGTAAATCTACCCCCAACATTTTTAGGGTTCCGTTGCCAAATGGCAAAAACAGGAACCCCTACAGACTTTTTGTCTGTCTATCCGATTGTTACAGCCATTTTACTCCCAGATTGTTGGCACAATACTGATGAAATTTGGAGAGTGGGTGTCTTCTATAAACCGCTACACAAATAGGACGTGAGTACGTGACACTATGAAAAAAAAAACATAAAATATGACTTGAAAAAAAAAACCATTAATATAACTGTCTATATATGTATAGATTGTTCTTGAAAATTGATACTGAGGTTCCTTAAATATCTTTTTAATTTTTGGTTGCAGGAACACCGTAGCCACTCAACTGCAGCCAACGAAATCGCCACAATCAACCTACATACCTTCCCCTTAACAAACAACATTCAACTCATGCTTCTAACCAATAAACCTCTACAAATATTTCATTGTTTTAATGAGAAAACATTTAGTTTGCCAAGGGCGGTAGGCAGAAACTATATGTCATTTTCCACGATCCTTACATCCCTTAATCCCTATGATTTAACATTACGGTGGCCGTAGGTAGGCGTGGACCTGTGGACGGTGAGTAATGGGCTAGCTCACTGTCCGTCCGTCTTATGACGACAGGCGACGGGGCTGCGGGACTGTTCGAAAGAGATAACGTGGCCCTGGAACACAAAGGGCTAAAAAGGAACATAGATGGGTTTTAGTCAGTACAACTCTGACACACTCTTCCGCTCCGCCCTGAGCAGGTGGGGTCATTGATGATTTCCCATTTGTAAAGGAAAAGGGATCTATAGCTCAGAATTGGGAGCAGTATCGATATCGATATTAAATGGAACATAGAGACCCAAGATTGCAACTAATCTTATATATTAATTATGAGAAATGGATATTTTATTATTACGAATTCTTTTGTGATTTTACCAGTGGCGCCATTCCACCCTCGTCCTCAGTAATGGTCGTTTACGTAGTACCAGCGAATGTTTGTTTTAGTTTTGATCCTCTGAGGATAGCTAATTTAAATTTATGAGGATATTTTCAGGATAATATTTACGTTCACGAGACGAAAAAACGCCTTCTTAAACTTCTACATAGACGACTTTTTTATAGTTCTGCATGTATTTTTATTCACTTCATTTTCTGATGATTACGTCCAGCTCTCTGTAAAAAAAAATATCAGTTACCAATTTCAAAAGAAATCTTAGTCTAAAAAACGGTAATTTAGAAATAAAAGACATTCTAAAGGAAATTTACACAAAAAAAGGCGCGAGTTGCGTTTTTTTTTTTAAGTTTCTTCTCCACATCTCTGGGAACTCAATAAAAAGCCCCAAGAAAATCCGACCACTATAAACTTCGTTCCTCCTTATTGTCTAATTGCACTCGACTAAAAGATAAAACTTATTGATTCTGTTTTGTGAATCCTTTCAAACATTAAAATAAATATCGCATATTTTTATCACAAAAATTATTTTTATAATATCCAACCACATACATATAAGTTTTAAAACTGATCGTGAAGCTAGGAAGCAACAGGGTTTAGATTTTTTTACTATTTTTGTTAAGACGTTAGTTAGTGCTAATGCTCAACATTTGGATGCAGTGGTCGTTCCCGTTATTCGCGACGATATCAGCATGCACCTGCCAGAAGTCCACCCCCAAGTGTGACGCCACAACAGCGCGGGCCATCATTATTCGGTCAAGCTGCGTCAATCGCTGGAGGAGTCACTGTGGGCACCGCTGTGGTACGATCCCTAAACTTTTAAGTAGTTTGACTTGAGTCTGTTGTTACTGAGGTGCCTGAGCCATGGATTTTTATCGTGAAGTGCTGGTATCGGAAAAAGGTCCTATAGTGCAGCAGCATGCGTGCAGTTTGATCTCGATCACCTAATTGCCATCATGTTTTCAACCACATAATTCCCTGGACATTGTAATACTATTACTATGTTTACTATTCCAGTTTGTAAGTAGTGAATAATCATGTGGAATGGTAAATGTCGAAAGTCAAGGTTATGTGACGCATCTCTAGAATCTCTAATGTCTGGCTCCTAATCAAGAACGCAACTGATGATGATACTAAATCTTTCTAGTCTCGTTGAGCATGAAGTTCTGGGTGAGAATCCCGGGTTTGGCGAAGTGTTATTGGGTTTTTCCATTAGGAATTTCTCATTAGCAGCCACGGAGTAAGGATTTGTGCCCGTTTGATGGTCATAGGCTCGCCTCCTATTACATGGGACTTAAACATACCTAACTAGCGAATTGTGTGTGTACTATTAGGTACACCTCTACGTTATGTCAATAATTCATCGCTGAAAGTGTGACTCATTATTCTTATGTACTTAAGGTATTTTTTTGGATTAGGACTTTAAAGGTGGATTTTGCACCAAGATTCCAGTAAAAAGTTCATCTATTTTATTAACGTTTTTAGGGCCACGTGGTCGGTGAAGGTATCACAAGTTTGTTCAGCGGTCGTCGCCGAGAAGAAGTTGTACATGCCCTTCCACGTGACTACGACATGCAATCTCAACCCAGCGGCCCTTGTGCGTACGAAATACAGCAGTTCCTGAGTTGTGCCACCAACCAACAAGAGATCTCAGAATGTCAAGCGTTTAATGATGCTCTCAAAGAATGCAAGCGAAGGAACCGTAAGTCAAGGACATCGGTTTCGAAAGTAGTTTTGTAAAAAAACGGTTTTCTTATGGGAAATAAACATGTTTTATTATTACAACGAGAGTATACAGAGGTGATCCAATGGTCAGGGCAAACTCTAAGGGCCTTTTCACATCTCCACGTCACGGCGTGGTCAACGTGGAACGGTGCGGTAACGTGGCACGGTACGTTGACGCACGACGCAGCAACGTTACACGTCGCCGTGCCTTGTAAAATTCTGTAATAACGTTATTCTGTAATACGTTCTTCAACAAGTGAAATCAATAAATCACAGTCAATATTCTCTGAAACTCAAAAAAAAAATCTTACAAATCACAACTAATCGCTATATGACAATGAAGCATTTACTGAGCGAGCGCTTCGAATCGACGACGTCGGCCGACGCGACGCGCCGTCCCATGGCGATGTTGCCGTACCGTGCACTAGCACGACGCGGCAACGTAACGTAGCACGTTACCGCAACGTTCCACGTTGACGACGCCAGTGACGTGGAGATGTGGACAGGCCCTAACCGCTAGTGTTCCGCAAAGTGTGTGCCGTGGTCATTAATTGGTGTGCCCCGATTAAATAAGGTTGTCTCTTAAAAAAACTAACAAAAAAAACTGTCAGAAAACACGCGAAAGATTTTTCATTTATATATTTGTTCTTGATGTAGGTACAGACGCCAGCACATCACGCTGTCAAACTTTAATAGATTTTCAATCTTATCGTTAAAGAATACGGTTCAAGGTTGCTTGGGAAAATTTGACAGTTTCGGGTAGCTTGCCCTGCTGGCGTCTGTACCTTGAACATAAAAAGTTTTCGGAACACTACTCTAATCCAATAAAAACAATCATTCGAAATGCTCACAAGTTTATTTTTTTGTTGCAGGTATACCGTAGCCACTGACCAGCAGGTAGAAGCATGATCACCGCACTAAACCTACACACCTTCCCCTTACCAAACACCGGTTTCTTAACAATAAACCTCTACAAATATTTTATTGTATTATTAAGAAAACATTGACAATTGCGGTAGGCTGAAACTATTGATCGCCACCCATCCTAGCATCCTTTATCTTCATATTTCCTCTTAAATCACCATGACTACCTACAATACAAGATTAACATAACGTTACGCCTGGAATCTTCGACGGGTTAGGCAGGTAGGTGTGCCTAAAAGTATATATCCACATTTCGTCAGTTATGTTACAAGTCCCATGTAATAGTGGGCGATCGTATTGCCATGAACCAGGCACAGATCAAGACTCCGTGGCTGCTACCGAGAAATTAGTGATGAAAAAGCCTAATAACACTGTCCGACCCGGGAATCGAATCTTGCTCAAGAGCCGCACTTGCGACCACTAGGCCAACGAGGCAGCGGCAAGATAAATACAAGACCACCAAACGTCTCCAAGATAAATACAAGACCAACACAACACACGTGTCCAAAATAAATACAAGACCAGCACACCAGACGTTTCCAATATAAATACAAGACCAACACACCAGACGTGTCCAAGATAAATACAAGACCAGCACACCAGACGTGTCCAAGATAAATACAAGACCAACACACCAGACGTGTCCAAGATAAATACAAGACCAACACACCAGACGTGTCCAAGATAAATACAAGACCAACACACCAGACGTGTCCAAGATAAATACAAGACCAGCATACCACGCATGCGTTCGAGTGCACGCATTCACTCTCACTCTGTCTCTTTCTATTCCCCCTCCATGGTAGCGTTAAACGTTTAACGCAACCTTGTTGGAAGTCTTATAAGACCAAAACACCAAACGTGTCCAAGATAAATACAAGACCAACACACCAGACGTGTCCAAGATAAATACAAGACCAGCCCACCAAACTTATGTCCAAAATAAATACAAGACCAACACACCAGACGTGTCCAAGATAAATACAAGACCAACACACCAGACGTGTCCAAGATAAATATAAGACCAGCACACCAGACTTATGTAAAACTAGAAGATGAGTCTGATACAATTGACGAAAGTCACTTCGCATGCTTAAATTCCTCTCCACTGTACTCAATCCTGACTTGACACTAAAATGGTCTGATGAATGATCGTTTGTACCAGAAGCCAAGAAAACACACGTGCCAAAAAATGCCATCGTCCGTATGTATCACCAATTCAAAATTATTGCACAATGATGTGCAAACTACTGGTGTATCCATCTGCTATTATTTGCTATATCTCTTTTCTCTTCTTTAAACCCTTGGCCACCCAATGCTGAGTGTATGTCTCTTGCAAATCTCTCCACTTTTGGCGGTTATGTGTCATGGCTATCCAGTTTCTTCCGGCCACTTTAATGAGATCGTCTGTCCACCTAGTCGGTTGTTATTTGCTAGCTAATTATTAGTAATTTATTATGCACAACACAAAATACTGTGATTTACCCGTAAATAAGTTGCTAATAATAAAAGCTTTTGTAGAAGATCTAGCTTAGGCTGTATCCCTAAATAAAAACCTTCTTTTATTAACGCAGCTCGAGGGGATTCTTCCAAAGCGTCCGTTTCTTGATCGGGATTGACCTCTACATCACGAAGATAGGCGTCGGGCAGGATTATTCCCAAAGGGGTCCAGGAGCTCAAAATATTTGCATTTGCGTTTTCAGAATTGAGACAGTATAGGATGTATGAGCGAAGCGATCTCGAAATTGTTTATATTCCGCCTCAGATGGGATGGTGCTTCTAATGTTGTCCCAGATTTCGGTGGGGGTATGAGAACCACCCCCCCCCCCCCACTGCCCTGAAGAAGGAGTACGAATGTTGTGATTTTGTTTGTATGCAGAGGGTAACCTCCGGAACTTACTTTCGCCATTTGATTATTCCGGATACTGTAGGCTATTCGTATATTTAATACAGGCTTTTCTTTTTATCATGGTACAACACGGGTGAAGCCGCGCACAGATGCAAGTATACAATAAAACAATAGATACAGTGTGTATATGTATAAACTTAAATTTTATTTACACAAAAGTACACTTGTGACGTTTTGCAGCATAAATATTCCAATTATTTCTTTCTAGATATCGGTTAACAAAACAGTTTCGGCGTTTTCATTCGAGATTTCGTTTTATAATGCTGTATTTACATATTTTAAATTAAATTAATAATAATAAGGTATTTCATATCTCATGTAATATTGTATTTTGTGCTCAACACATGAGACACGAAATACATGTCATAATTAAGATATTTCTGTATGTACAGAATTTATGTACACAAATAATAAGTAGGTATCTGATATTTTACAATTTGGCACATTACAATTTCTTGTGGTTCATCTAATATTCGTAATGCCTGACTTAACATGAAATTCTTTGGGCGTGCAAAACAAATATTATTATTGTTTTGTGAGATTACTGACCGAAAACAAATATAGTAACGATTAACTTTAATAGACTTGTAAGACAATATCAGCTATTGACAAAACAACATGTGTTGTAAAGTGATAATTTAATTATAAACTTTGACAAAACATGAGCAAACTTCATACGGAATAGCAACCGTGATCAACAACAGACTGTAGAGAAGGATAACATCAAGAATATACAGTATATCATAAATTCAACAAAATGTTTCAATCAAGTATGTAAAAAAAAGCTTTTCGTTCGATTTTAAAATGTGCATTCTCGCTGCAATGCGGTAGCATTACGATAGTTAAGTGCACAGAAATTTGAGAAACTTTCAAATATCGTTTATCTTATTTACTAATAATTCCATTAACAGTACATTTTAACGCTTAGCTAAATCAGTCTAATTCTTAAAGCGACATTAATATGTCTAACAATAAAGCTTAAACAAATGCTATACAAATCATACACTGGAAATTTTCAAGTACATTTTAAGGCCACCATAATATAACGTCAATTGTAATGCAAATCAATTTACATTCAAAATTATAAGTATAATTAGTAAATGTTAAAAATGACACAAACTAATTTAATGTTATTGGAATTTCTTCAAGTTGATTTACAAAACGAATTTTACAAATGTAATTATTCTAAAACAAAGGCGGTTCGTGTTATTCATATATTATATTTTACACTGAAAATAGAATGATAAATTGATATTTTTACATAAAACCTTCGTAAGTAAACATTTTTTATATGTATTTCAACGTTTGGCAAAGTGTCAATGTTGGTGGCAGATAAGACATTTTTGTTAGTCTGAAAAATACTATGTTGATTGATAATAATTCGATTTGATATGCTTTAACTGCTGCGAAAGTAAGTATTTTTTGCTATCAAATAATGACGTTGTAAGTAGGGCGGGCATACAAAACGGGTTTTCGGTTCCATAGTAAAACCGGGATAAACCGGATTTATATATATAGATAATACTAGGGGGACTGAAATCCCGTGTCGCATGCCTCCTAGTTGAAAGTCTTGGCCCAATTTATAATTATGTATAACGTTTAAGGTTTATTCAAAACGGATCACAACTGTGGAATACCTGAGTATATTACAAACATCATATTATTCAGCTGATTAACGAATCATTGGTTCTAAAAAGGGCACACTCATCTGTGTCCTAAAAACGTAGGTTAAATATTACGCACCCATGATCAATCTTTGTATATTACTAACATTTCAAAAGTTGATCACAAAAATAATGCACCACTTCTCAAGTGTTAAATTACTAAACCAATGTAAACGACGAGCCAGCGGACGGCAGCTCTAACCTCAAAAAACAATTTAAAGCTTCGCATAATTTACAAATGTAAATATTTGTGGCACACATCAATTATTTCAGTGCAATGCTAATGGAAGTGTAGGTGTAGTAGCATCGTATTCATGTAAAACCTAACATAACGAGTCTACCTATCAGCACTATATTTACAGGCCATCGACAAATTAAATATGACACATAAATCGCCCAGTACAATGATAGCATTCGTCGAGCGAACGTCCCCCAGGGGAGCGGCGAGAGTCCCCGAGTCGAGTCCGAGCGGTCACAAGCGCATCTCCCACAGGATGAGGTGCGCGTCCTTCGGGTTGGGCTCGGCGGCGGGCGCCGGCCGCTCCGCCGCGTCCGCCACCTGCCGCCAGTCCACGTACCCGCGCCCGCCCACCAGCGTCAGCACCGAGCGCCGCGCCGCGCCCGCGCCCACCACGTAGTCCGCGCCGCGCAGGCTGCGGGCGGCCGGCCGCGCCTCCACGCGCGACACCGAGCGCTCGGACGCGCTGGACTTGGCCGAGCTCGAGTCGGGCGTGGACGCGGCCACGGGCGCCAGCGCGGCGGCGCCCGACGCGCCCGAGCTGGTGCGCGACACGCCGCGCAGTGCCATGGACTCCTCGCTGCCCGACGACGTGCACAGGCTGGACGCGCGCGAGTCCACCGACCAGCTGGACAGGTCCAGGCTGCGCGGGCGGCCGGCGCGCATGCGCAGGCGCCGGTCCAGCGTGCTGACGCGGAAGGGGATGGCGGCGAGCTCGGGGTCGCTCCGGCGCAGCGCCTCGCCCCCCGACCCGCCCACGTCCGCCTCGCCGACACAATCCTTCACGAACATCAGGTCTCCGTACAGTCCGTATACGTCACACGCGTTCAAGTTGGCACACTTGGGCAGAGTCTTACTAAGTCGCACGTCACCCGGCTTCTTCCGCCGCATAACCGCGGACTGCACGCGCTGCGGTCGGTACGGGCTGGCGTCCTCTGAGATCCGCCTCTCTAGTTTCGGCTTGTCATTGTCTTCCTTGCCGTCCTCCTCCTTGAACTCGTGCAGAGTGTTCACGGTCTCGGCGAGGTGGCGGGCGTTAGATAAATTCCGACGCACCGTGTTGACGTCTACGTCTCTCGTTTCCGGCATGAGGTTGAGTAGGAAGGATACGGGTCCAGCGTGTGCGTGATACGAAGCAGCGATGTGTCCGCCCACGAGCGGCAGGCCCTCCAGTTTGGGCAGAGGCACGGTGACGCTGATGCCGGCGGTAGTGCCCACCCACAGCAGGCCCTGGCACGCCAGCAGAGCCGACACGTACGCGGGCTTGCTTCCCTCTCGTGCTCCGATGGTTTTCGCAACGTCAGCTGCGATGTCAATATTTTGGAGGTGTTCGAAAGTTTCAGCGTGGTAAAGGCTCACGTATGTCGAGTCGGAGAAGGCGGTCCAGAGGCCGACGCCCGAGTGCGCCAGGTATCTGACAGATCGGTCGCCATCACCTTTGAGTTCTAGGATACGCATGATTTCTGCGGTGAGCGCATTGATAGCGAACACTCGTCGCGCACAGGTGGCGTAGATGATGCCGTCGACGGGCAGCACGCAGTGCACGGGCCGGTCGCCGAGCTCGATGGCGAGCGGCTCCTGCAGCGCCCACGAGTCGTCGTGGTTGCGCCGATACACCGACACGCGCCCGTTGGCCAGCCCCACGAACATGGCGTCGCAGTGGTATCGGATTTGCGTGATGGACGCGATCGTCGGCACTTCGGTCAACTTCTCCTGCTTTTCTGGCTCGATTGCGGAGAAAATAATTATTTTCTTGTCTTCCGTACCGAGCCATACTGTGTCGCCGCAGAGCGTCGTCGCTTGTTGCACTCCGCGTGCATGTTCCATTGAGGTAACCTGAAACGAAGAATACGTATTAGGAATATAAAACAGCGCGACATCGTATCGTTCATGATTAAGTAGAAGCTTCGCTCTTGGGGTCAGCATATTGAGAAGAGCGCGTTACCTTGGTGTCGGGCAGGTCGAGCGTGACGAGCGTCTTGAGGCTGGCGGCGCGGTGCGTGAGCACGGCCACGTGCGAGTGCGCCGGCCCGCCCGCCGCCAGCCACAGCAGCGAGCGCGCGCGCCGCAGCGACGCGCCGCGCCCGCCGCCGCACGACGTGTAGAAGCAGCCGCACCGCACCTGGAAGAGACACAATGTCGGTTAGTCTAACCTTTGGAGACGATAAGCTCATGGTAAAACATGTTTTGTCAATGTTTTTAACATTAAGACCAACCGCACTATGTTTTTCACATACCCAATTACGTTCTCACACACTATGCATTCACGTTTCACCCTATGATATATGGCAACCCATCTTACGCGTATGGTAAAAATTCAAAATTTAAAGAAACTTGATTACATAAAAGTTTCATTAAATTCAGCAACATTAACACGTACGAAGATGTTACAACTGGAAAACACAGATATTGACACCTGCAGACCATTGGGAACAGTTGAATTATACAAAACATCGTTACTACTACGAAATAAAGGCGCTGTCAATAACTCGAATCGTTCAACAAACCTCAGTAAGTTGCCTCGAAGAATAAACCGGCGTGGCGGCAACGAAGAGCGGCATCTTATGCGCAGGCGCCAGCTGCGACGGGAACCTCCAGGCGGGTGAGTTGGCCGACGCTTGCGCCAGTTGCGCCAGCCTCAGCTCCGTGGCCCACGCCAGCCGCGCGCCCGGCTCGTTCGCACGGAAAGTAAGGGGTTCTTCACGACCTCGGATCGTGAGTTGGAGGCAGCAGGAATCTACCCATGCCATCTCGTCATCTTTTTTCTGTAGAGATGAAAGTTGTTAAAGTTTAGTTCATTATGACAGCGGTTTTAACATAAAATTACAGTTCGGTAAGCAGTCGATGATACTCTGAGATCTGGCTGTTTGACAAGGCAAGTGTTATCGTTCGTGAATATTCGTCACCTGTATACTGCGCTGGATGTTCTGCAGCAGCGCGCGGAAGGTGTCGGAGGCGAGCTCCGGGTAGGACATGCGCAGCGAGGCCGCGAGGTCTGCCATGCGGGAGACGGTCTCGTAGTCGTGCATCAGCGCGGACATCTCGCTGCAGAGGGAGTCGCCCGTTGATGTCGTCATACCGCTGCTCGAGTTTGATCGCAGACTTCCGCTGCGATTCATACCTGTCGAAACATCGGAGGTTTTATTTAAAAATTTGGAACGTTTTAGAACTTGCTACCATCAACATCTGGCTAGCCTTTACCCAACTGTGTTGGGGTCGGTTTGGGTCAGCTTCCTGTCTAACCAGATGCAGCTGAATCCCGGTACTTTACATAGAGCGACTGCCTTTTTGACCTTTATATACTTTTTTTCTCACTACACATAATTTATCTAATCGACATTGTTCAGTGTGATTAAAAATTCTTAATGCGATAGATGATCTAATTTATTTACCTGTTTATTTCTGGTTCATGTATCTATATTAATTTCTTGTTTAATTATTTTGCATGTATTGTACTTTTGCACGCCCTAGAGGCAAAACATTTAATAAATGAATATGAATATGACCTCCACAACCCAGTTAGTACTAGGTATGGTAATATGATACTCCATGGTAAGACTGGTTGCCAGACTATCGGGCTCTTCGGACTTCGGGGATCAAAAAATAAAATAATTTTCAAAATCATCGTGTTCCATACCTTGAGCAAGCACCCTACTGAGCGTAGGCGAGGTGCCAGTATCCAACACCTCGACATCCTGCACGGGATGGGCCCACTTCAGGCCCAGCCGCTCCGCGTCATCACTGCCCGCGCCCACTGACACGCACACTACGAGGTCGTTCAGTAGCAGCAGGCGACGCGGCTTGCACTTAGTCAGACCGCCGGATTGGTTGAACTCCTGTGTGGGGAAAAAAAGGTGTTATTTTGTGCAACTGTCAGTTAAATTTTCCGAGTTTTATGTTCACAGGATACAACAATGTAATTCAGGACTAGTAAATGGCAATTAGATTTCGGCTTACGATCTTCCATTTAATAGTCTATTTTTATTTTGATTTAGCATTTGAGAAAAAGATCAGTCAAAAGTTGCAGTTTTGTGAGTGTAATGTGTGTGATGTGGTAGTAGTTCGCGATGGACCAACGACCCAAAGGTAGCTGAGATTGGTATAGAGTAGATGCGGAAGCTGCAGGAGATAGTGTTGTGGCGCAGCCTGGGAGATTCCTATATCCAGCAGTGGACTGCGTTAAGTTGACCGATATATAAAAGATGAGGTGAGGCAGTAAATTTAATTCTATGGTTCATATCATGCAATATAAAGGGTGTACATAGACCGTTTACGAAACCGTAAAGCCTTTGCTCTCCTCGTCATTGCGATTTTTTTTTTGTTCTGAACCATACCTGGGAAACTTCTAGCTACAGTTTAGTTATAAGGCTTTTCTTTAGTTCTTTTATTCAGAAAAACATGTTAATTATTCGCCTTATGAAGACAACTTTGAGAACAAAGGTATCTTAAGACTCCAAGAGCGAGCGAAGCGAGCTCCAAAATTTTAACAACTTGGAAAGGTTAGAATTATTGCGACCCTTTTTACAGGTGTTAACTTGGTCGACTTTTGGACTAAGTTAAGAATCAAGAGAAAGTGGTCTGAAGACCGAGCGAAGCGAGCTCGAAAATTATAACAACCCTAGGTGGGGTGTTACTATTCAATGCATCCATTAGCACAATATTTTTTGAAAGCGTTACATTGAGTTCTACCGTAAAATGTGATTTTATATCCAAAAAAAAGTCCCAGCAAAAATTTTTGCGTAGAGTTACTTAGTTTGATTACAGAATGCTTGGTTGCCGGCTTCGGCTGAAGGGTTGGTTCACACATTGTAAATTATTTATTTATTTAGAATATGGAGGACTTACAGCTAATAAAAACAAACAAAAAAGGGAACAATAGTCACCAGAGAGCCAATGACAAATCCTCACGTATAGACATATAATACACATTTGTGGTATGAGCACAGTAACAAAAAACACACCGCTTTAATTAAAGTAAAGTTGCAGTACACATACTTGGTTTGAAATTATATAAAAAAAAAATGTATTGAGAAAATAATAAAAACAAAAGCATACAATATAACCTATCGCTACTTGAAAAATTTGAGGCATAAGCACCTTCTGGCCGAACAACCTTTAGCAAAAAATAAAGGGGAACTGACCAATTGCAGCAAGTCATCCTGTCGCAACAGATGTCTCTTGTCGGCGCGCGACGCGAGCAGGCGCGCGGCTCCGAACCGCGCCGCGCCGCCCGCACCTCCCGCACCCGCTACTCCACCGCGCGTTAACCGTCTTAGTGCTGCGCGGAATGCCTGGAATGAAGATATATACGTTAGACTAAATTAAGAATCTAAGGGACGACCTATGTAAAAATGAGCGAGTCAA
The DNA here is from genome assembly GCA_963082945.1 of Cerastis leucographa. Taxonomy (NCBI): domain Eukaryota; kingdom Metazoa; phylum Arthropoda; class Insecta; order Lepidoptera; family Noctuidae; genus Cerastis; species Cerastis leucographa. Next base: position 10,971,953 of record OY720361.1, read on the forward strand.
ATAAATGATTTGAATTTATCTCATAAACATGCTATGCACATTGTTACTGATAGGTCTGAATGTAAGTTGACCAGTTAGGTAATTAAATTCACCTCTTATGTTATTTAACAAAGAGACTTCAAGATTTTCATCATTATTTACATTATCCTGACAATTTAAGTGAGTACAATATTGATTATAATTTACCTGTGTCCGTTCAGCGTCTCGTTTCCTCTCGTTCAAAGCATCGGCTAGAGCTTCTAGCCTCGTCAAGGCACGTTGTAGGGAGACCCGGTCCGAATGGCCCGGGGGAGTGTGTTTTAGTAAGTCCTGAAAGAGTTAATAAGCCTTTACTTTTTAAACCTTCGCCCATGATACAGAGAGTTTGGAGCACTTGGTATTGGAAGTAAATAAACACATAACCAAGCCAAACAAACAGAAAAAGTAAAATTAGGTTCACTTTATTGGCCACTCGCAGCGCCAGCATAGCCACTTGTAATTTTGTTCTGTCATGACAATAAACGGTTTCTTATATTAACAAATTTCATTTTCGGTGTTTCCCTTGAAAGCTATTTTGATATAGTTCGTTCACACCAGTAATTTCCAAAGAGTTAGGCAGAGGTAAAACTTTATAAAACCCTTTTTTCAGCAGTTATGTTTCAGTCCCATATAATAAGGGGCGAGCCTATTGTCATCAACCGAGTATAAATGTTAACTTTGAACTGCTTTGTGTTCCCTAAGATAATCTGTGTTCCCTTATAAATCGGCTGGCTCCCTGACTATTAAGACTGGCCTAAGAAAGTAGCAGTAGACTCATCATCAGCATTTTCTTGCTCTTATCCCAATTTATTTGGGGTCGGCGCACCATGTCTTCTGTACTTTTCTCTTACTTGTCATCTCATCAGATACCTCCTTTCTTGCCATATCATCCTTCACACAGTCCATTTATCGTTTCTTTGGTCTTCCTCTACTAGGAGGAGCTTTTGGCTAAATAATAACAGCCGCACGGGTCGATCTTTAAGGTTAAGCCGTGCTTGCCGAGGTTGGTCCGTGGATGGGTGACCATAACTACATACCGAGTTTCCTCCGTGCCTCGGAAAGCATGTTAAGCCGTTGGTCCCGGCTGTCATTTGTAGATCTTTGACAGTCGTTACGAGTAAGTCAGAAGCCAAAAGTCTGACATCCAGTCTTACCAAGGGGTATCGTATTACCCAGTTACTGGGTTGTGGAGGTCAGATAGGCAGTCGCTTCATGTAAAATACTAGTACTCAGCTGCATCCGGTTAGACTGGAAGCCGACCCCAACATAGTTTGGGAAAAGGCTAGGCAGATGATGGTCTTCCTCTACTCTTATACCCGTCCACATTCACACTCAAAACTTTTCTCAGAACTTTTCCCTCATTCCTCCGCATCACATGGGGCATACCACGACAACCTCTCTAGACTATCGTGAAAATATTTGGATGTCAGTGGAGTGCCTATGGGTCCCTATTACGGCAAGCTAATGTAAGCCCTTTTGGCAAGCAGACTGTTCAGAAACCTTAAATTATATTGAGTAGTAAGTTTTAATGGCAAGCCAAGCTTTATGAAAGTACAGCAACTATTTGGATGTATTGAAATATTTCGTGATTACTGTTTGTGAGCACTAATAGGAAACTGATAGTGTCGAATTTTTGACGAAACATCGTTCAGACCGCTGTTGTTCGAAGGATTCATGATTTCTTTTGATTAAAATTCTACGAGACAGAATTTCGAGATCATGTCAATATTTATTAATAACTGTCCGTCCAATTTGTAAGACTAAACATTCTTCCTCAAAACTTATATTATTGGTATTAGAAGCAATGACAACTTTAGGAAAAATTGCGATTTAGTTTTTGATAACACCTGTAATCCTCGAGGGGTTAGGCAGTGGTGTACCTAATAATAATAATAAGTAACAGTACACCCACACTTCGTCAGTTATGTTTAAGTTCCATGAAATAGAGGGCAATCCTATTGCCATCATCATCATTCTCTTGCACTTATCTCAATTTATTTGGGGTCGTCGCAGCATGTATTCTTCTTCCATACTTCTCTATTACTTTTCATCTCATCAGATACCTCTTCTCTTGCCATATCATTCTTGCCACAGTCTATTGCCATCAACCGGGCACAAATCCAGACTCCGTGGATGTAACTGAGAAATTCGTGATGGAAAAAACCAGTAACAATTTGCCCGACCCGGGAATCTAACCTCGTGCTCAGCAATAGCGCTTGCGACCCCTAAACCAGTGTTCCGCAAAACTTTTTGTGCTCAAGGTACATCTCGGAAATCGGAAAATTTTGGAGGTACACCCGTAAATGAAAAATCTATCGCGTGTTTTGCTGCTGCTTAATAAGATATTTTTTGTCTTTTTAACGTTAACAGATTTTTTTTTTCGAGGAACACCAAATATTGACACTAGTGTTCCGCGGCACACACTTTGCGGAACACTGTCCTAAACCAACGACGCAACTTTTTCAATAATATGTACTAGCTTATGCCCGCGGCGTCGCCCGCGTGGAGTTCGATAATTTTCCCACGGGAACATACTATCGGGATAAAAAGTATCCTGTGTGTTAATCCAGGTTATAAACTACCCTTGTGCCAAATTTCATACCAATCCATTCAGTAGTTTTTGCGTGAAAGAGTAACAAACATCCATCCATCCTCACAAACTTTCAGATTTATAATATTAGTAGGATTATAAGCGGTGATATAAACACGGGACAAACACGTGCCTTCGGAGTGAATGAGTAAGTGCCACCTGTCATGAGAAAACATGTGTATGTTTGTAAATTCAATAATGCTTATGATGTCCGTTCCAAAGGTTGGATTGTTCAATCAATATCAGATTACTTTGACTGTTTTGTATTTAATAATGCTTAAATATAAAAAAAAACAATTATTACTTGATTGCCATAGTACCATAGTTTCAAGACTCAGATACTACACTATACAATACTGTATCGATTAGTGAATTATCTGCCTGGCCTTTTCCCAACTATGTTGGGTTGGGCTCTCCCAGTCTAACCAGATGCAGCTGAATACCAGAACTTTACATGAAGCGACAGCCTATCTGACCTCCGCAACCCAGGTATTACTGGGTAATACGATACCACTTGGTAAGACTGGTTGTCAGACTTTTAGGCCACTGACTGCCTGTAACGACTGTCAAATATCTAAAATTGACAGCCGGGACTACCAGCTTAACGTGCTTTCCGAGGCACGAAGGAAATTCGGTATGTAATGGGTGGTCACTCATCCACGGACCAATTTAAGCAAGCGCGCCTTTACCTGAAGTTCCATCCGAGCGGCTGTTATTATTTAGCCACTATTTAGAGGATAAATTAATTATTTTTTATACATTTAATATGTTAATGATATGTTTTGTACCTGTGAAGGTTAGGGCACTAAAAGCAGCAGAGCTAAGATAGGCTGCTCTTGCGTTTTTTTATTGGGAAATTCTAATTTCTACAAACATATTTCAAGTAGCTAAAAATGTGCATTAAACATTTGTGTGTGACGGGTTACCTATGTTTGATCGAAAAGAAATTGACAAATTATCACTTCCCAAACAATTTTCCGCATAATTTCATTTGCCAAATTATTACTTAGCAAAAAATCTCTTTACAAATAATTGTAACGCAAACGTAATGTTTGGCAAGTGAACGTTTAAACAATAACTTGTTTACAAACTAGTACTTTTACCAATTTTTATGTAGTCAAATATTTCAGTTGGATTAACACATTTTATACAAAACTAGCTGATCCCGGCATGCGTTGCGATGCACTTTTTCCTACCCACTACCTACCTACTACTACCTACCGACTACTACCTACCGACTACTACCTACCGACTACTACCTGCCGACTACTACCTACCGACTACTACCTACCGACTACTACCTACCGACTACTACCTACCGACTACTACCTACCTACTACTATCCACCTACTACTACCTACCACTACCTACCGACTACTACCTACCTACCTAAGAACCTTCTCCTGACAATAACAAACAAAACAAAAAAAGAATTATCAAAATCGGTTCGTGCGTTCTGGAGTTATAGCGTCAGGAAGGAAAACCCGACTTATTTTTATATAGTAAGAAGATAAAATAAGCCAAATATTTAGTATCGTCAGTTTTCAATTTACCATTTCTATTCAGTCAATTGCTTAGTTAATGACAAACATCATAAATCGCTCGCTCGGCTCGTGCGTAGGAGGTCACAGTTCTTACCTAACCTAGATTAACCATTTTTCTTTTAATAATTAAGCCCGTCTAACTAGTTCGGTTCTCGATAGCCTGCTATATAGAGATAATCAATTTTTCCATAATTTTCTAGTCGTTGCTGGCAGTCGCTCGGCTCGGTCGGCAGTGGTGACACCGGGCGTCCGGCTCCCTGTAACCTAACCTAACTTTTTTTTATATTATAGCCATAAATAACCTAGTAACCATAAATTTTACTTGTTGCAGACAAATTCAATCTTATTTTTGCCTTTATATTTTTTTTGCAAATTATTTGACCTAACGTTTATTGTCTTAAGATTCTATTCTATTTTTAATTATAGCAAGCAGAGCCGATGTCGACTATTCTGCCAATGTCGAAAGTGACTTGGAAATTGTCTAAAGATGGTTTGCTGTAATAAATCATTTGATTAAAGACTAAATGCCATAATGACATTATCTTTGGTAATATTCTGCCAAGTAAAAATTTGACCAAATGAAAAAGTGCGTGCTACTCGTAAAATCATTCCAAATATGTCATTGGTATACAAAAAGGTTGCTAAAATTTGTTTGGGTGGTGAAATTTTGTCAAAATCTTTTCGGCAAAACGGCAGGCTCCCGTGTGTGACCATAATGAAACACTAATGTTTTTTTTTGTCATTTTGTATGCACATCATGTCCCTGCGACAAATTAATAATTTTTCTGTCTTGCTTACCTTCAAAAGGATTATTCACGTACATAACACAAAAGACTGACAAATCTCATTTTCATTAAGAAGCGACTTATCATAATAACTATCCATAAAAAATACCTGCAAAAACATAATGAACTGCGGAAACCGCTGCACAGGTTTCACCATCAGCCCGAAGAAGGACAGTCGGTCATGCGCACTGATCTGCTTCACTTTGAAGAAGTCTGCCAGCGCCGACTTCCGCTTGGACTCCATCTTGGCCAGCTCCATGGCAACCGAGAAGTTGTTGATGAAGTCCGAGTATACGTCCAGCACTACGGCCTTTGAGAACGCGCTCAAGAAGACCTCGCCTGTAAAGTTGGGAAAGAGATAAGTTAGGCATATTTTTCAAGTCAAAGTCAAACCACTTAATTAAATTGGGCCATTAAAAGGCACTTCTGTACGTACAGACACCAGAACATCAAACTACCCGAAAACTTTCCCAAAATTTTCCCAATCAACCTTGTACCTAATTCTTTAACAATAAAGATGAGGCTCTCGTAAGTCAGCTGGATCAAGGGCTTGATTCAGAGAGCGGTACTCAGAGGACACGGATCGTTTTATTATTGTTAGGAGGTTCCTGTCTCTGGAGCCCTGACCGCCGGTAGCTTGAACCCTGTTTCCGATACCGCTGAGCTACATTTTTTTTTTGTAAGGAACATTTCAAAATGTAATCTATTTGTGTTAAATGAAAAAATAAAGGAAGTTTAAAATACATTAAAGAAATTTGACAGATTGTGTTGTAGCTTGATATGCTGGCGTCTGTAGGACATCAATCAATAGGTTCAAACTTTATGGCAGCTTTGGAAGTTAGCTGTGTGCGCAGGTATAACGGTTCAAACTTTATGTCGGCTCGGAACATCTAACATAAAGCTGCGTAGTACACAATTTTAGGTATCAGCGGGCTGCACAGGACGCATCGACTTGGCAGTATCATGTGCAGACCGTCACTCGCAGCTAACGTCCGAGCCGCCATAAAGTTTGACCAGAACAATACTTAATCAAAACCTGGTTAAGTAAGAAATCTGGATAGTTGAACAATGAAAGGAAAATTATTTTCAGACTATTATATGGCAATGAGCTTATAAGGTCAGTTAACCATGATCACACGACCGTGAACTTTAAAGCAAGTTTAATCATAATTTGTGTTTGATTTTATTTGTTTTTTTTTTTTCCTATAATAAGTAATATTAAAGTGCCTCTACCAATTAATTACATCCGTCTTTTTTTGCCAACTAAAACATATTATTGTAGCAAATTATTGATCGCTTTATAAGTTTATTTTTTTTGTAACTAAGTACATTTTAAGACGACATACGCATTATCACATACGGGCTAAATAAAGACGTGTAATCTTCACACACTGAGACTTTAAAAAAATCAATACTACCGCCCGCATCCGTTTGTTTACGAAGAAAAAAAAAACGAATATGCGCAGTTGTTGTAATCTTGATGCAAACATCTAGCTTCCCTATTCGCCAGACTATTCAGTATGCACGTTCTATATTTTATACTGATAGACTGATCAGACAATTTGTAAAACCGAGAGGTATGGAGATGAAACTTGATCTTATACTCGTCGGAGGTTCGACCAAGTTTCCATGGAGGTTTATTTGCGAAAGGACCGAAAGTAAGCTTCATTTTATACGGATCTTCATAATTAGTAGCCTCAAAGGAAGAATCCATTGCGTATGCTTGTCATACTGATTGCAAAAGCTATGCCATTTGCTCAGATTAATATTGACTAACTTTCATATTGAATATTCAATCTATGGGTCTTCACCAGTTTCGATACTTTGGTACACATGGCGACACATCAAAACATACACTTCCAGTATAACATGGCCCCCTTAGTATATACTTCCCGTATAATGACAGACCCGCAGAGACTGGCTTTGTATAGCTTAAATGGTCGTTGTGCGTACAATCATTTGAAGAAGTACTTACCAATTTTTTCATCGCGGTCCCACGTTCTCGCGCAATCGGCCAGTGCTGTTCGGAAGTGCAGATGGCATTGTAGAATATCAGGCAGTCGATGGAATAACGTCTGAACCTTGCTTGCGTTCAGGATAGCCGGACTGCTCTCTTCAAGAGGTTTCTTGTAGTCCTGTAAATAACAATGCGTGGTTAATCAGCACTTTGAAAATGACTTCTTTTTTATCCGTGATCGCCCACAATTCGCCGATTTTGGACAAATGGAAAAGCGTCCCAATTTTTTTTTTCTTGCTTTTTTCTTTCCCTAGCTTTTCCATTTGTCCAAAATCGGCGACTTATAAAAGGTTCATGCTATAAAGAGAAACGTGTCAGTAGTGTCATTCACTATTTTTTACCAGAGAATGCAATATGCTCACACAAAGTGCTTGTAAACAAAAGTATTTTAATTATAAATTCTCTGAAACCTCTACTAATCGTCTTCAGGATACTCCCGGGAAATGGCAAAGCCTTTCGTACATTAAAGAAAACAAAGTCACTTATTGCATATTATAATAGATTGTTCACGTGTTTGTCATAGAAGTTGATACATAGACATGAATAAAAAGTTGTTCGTCCCTGACTTACAGGTAATGCCTGTAATATAACGTAATTATACACATTAATGCACCGGCATTACCGCGTTCATTTACATTTAATGTCCATAGTAACTACTGATCATTTCGAGCATCACTTTTTGTATAAAACAAATGTTGTTGAACAAAATAAGCTGAGTCCAGCAGAGATTTTGATTTTGTTCTACCTTGTTAGAAATAAAAACTTTTAAGTCGTCATAAATTGCGTCATTTCTTATTGTAAGTAAGGCTTATTGAATGTTAATTGAAAGCAAAAGTTTAAAGATCTTATGAGACTGAGTATAAGGGACAAAACGTAGAGTGCAAGATTGCTTCCGCAAGCGTCATGTTTCATACTCCAGTTTGCCATAAACAAAGACAAACGAAGAATTCCATGTAGTGCATACTTAGCTCGTTATATTTCTCAGCCATCTACAGATAACTAGTTTAGATAAATATGTATGTGCATTGTTTTTGTTCCCACTGAAACGTCCTTCACGTACCGACGGCGACGTTTATATAATTATTTCTGGATTTTTTCTCATATATGGTAATGTTATCAGCTTATAATGTATTTATGACATAAGAAACCCTTTTAAGACCTGACTATTTTATTGTGCAAAGTACTCTGTTAGATGTGTGTGCATGTAAGCAGATCGTAACGGTTGCATTGTGCTCAATTTATGGAGCTAATGTAATTGCAAATGACGGCATTACATAGCAAAAAAGATTGAAAAAGATAGCAATAATTACAAGATGTACAAGGCCGTTACGCGAAGAAGATTCTCTGAAGCATCACTTATTTACTTTAGAATTGATCGTGAAATCAATGGGCAACTACAGCAAAGTGGGTTAAGGATGATTTTATACAATATTATAATTTTTTTAGTTACTAGAAACAATACCTACCAAATAATAAGGATAAATTGTGTCAAACCAATACTATGTCGGGTGCGTTGGACTGTCGGTAAATTCCCAATAATATTACTTTTATGGGTAGTGAGTCACTCACTACCCATAGAAGTAATATTATTGGCGAATATTATGTATTACTTGGGGAAAAAATGATAAGTCAACAACATTCTACATCAACTTATTTATTATTACTAGTCATGTTAGCTAATTGGGTACTAGATGTAGTGGTATCTTAGCTTGACATTTTTTAAGTATTTCTTTTTTTATCGTGTGGTAAGAGCTTAACCTTTGTCAGTTTTTATGCCGCTCATGGGCCTCTGACTTGGCTTTAAATGCCGTCGAGAAATATCTCTCAGGCACGCTGATTGGCTTAGGATGTTTTGACCGAGCAGGTGATATTTTTTAAATATTGAATCCTATGTGATGGAAAGGTCTTCCTTCTTCAGGTACCCACGGATACAGTTTTCATTTTATAGAAATGTTTAATGTATATAAATATAATAATATATTTAATTCAATGAAATGACAAAGTCACGGAAAGTAGGGTATTTCTAACCACAATAATAATCAGTTTGACGTTAATTGGTTAGTCATAATATTAATATTGTTACTGGTTTATGGTTCGTGATTAGTAAGTTTCCTGTAAAGAAAATCTAGCGCAGTCTTTTGTAAGCACAAGGATTTGCAAACTAGTATAGTTTAGCCTTTCTAACGAGGCTAGAACGTTTGTGCCTCCTGTTTCATTGAAAATCATATAGTTGAATACATTAGAAATGTCCCATAGTACAAAACAAACTGTATTTAGAACAAAAGCTCTAATTTACCGCATTAAACACAGTCCAGTGGACGTCGGCGGCATTTTCATTACAGAGGGACGACCTCGTACACTCCGCTTGCAAATAGTGCCTATTCAAATTGCCCCACTTCCTAATATGCTAATCTATGGCATGTGAATTGTGGGCGAAACAATGCTAAAGTGGACCAGACAGGTTCATATTTACATACGTTAGTTTAGTTGAGATTTTTGACATTACCAAAGCGTCGCGACTTCTGTTTTGCTATACGCCATTGTTGCCTCCGAAACTTAATAAAAATTCATAACCGTTTGTCTCTGAAGAAAAAAAGAAAGTTGCGAAAATAATAAAGTCTAAATACGGTTGTTTAGAGAAAGCTTCTCTGTTCTTTGTTTGTTCGTGAAACCTGTGCAATTATTGAAATGATAAATGTTAATCAAGCAATTGTAATTTAGTTAAATATCATGAGTGTCGATGGACTTATCTTGAATTCTTGACATCGTGATTTCTCTATAAAATATCACAGTCATTGTGTTGATATTAAGCAACTTACATTATTAATCCAAAACGTAAGGTGCTAATTTTTCAGCAGACGTTTTAAATCAATTCAACTGTTTGCCCACTGTACTATAAAGTTACGTAAGAAAAATACTCCAGTAGATATTCAACTTAACCCCTTCAACCACTTTCAGAACCAGTAATCTCATTAACAAGCATAGCGACATGGGCGCTAACGTTTAACACGTAATTTTGCAAGTCAACTGCTTAATTAAGTGCCCTGTCAAGTCAATCAGGCCTCCTCCGATGTAGAAAACAAAAGTGGCTTTTACAAGCACTATTTGCTCTACAAGTCACAAGTTGGGTTACGCAATGGGAACTGACGTTATTATGCTCGTATTATAATTGCTGGCTATTATGCCATCAATCTGAACGTGCTTCCTTCCCGATCACGAATTTCACCGGAGTCATGAGAAATGTCAGCGTATGTTATTCAAACATTGTGACTTGAGGATCTGAGATACTTACTATGATAGTAAACCGGTTCGTGTTATGTAGTAACTAGTATAAACTAGTTGGTATGTTGACAGTGTACTTATTTCGGCTGACCATAATTGGTCAACGTAAATATTTAGCGAGTCGCCGTGTACGTATAATTACAGATTATTTGCCAAAGATAAATGTGGTTGATTACAATTATTTACATTCTGTTTTGATATATGTATTTAGTCTCAGTAATGTTTACTTCTAGTTATTCACTAATTATCCTATGTACCGTAGTCCCTACTATTATCACACATCAATTACTCGAATGAGTGATGTGATGTCATTCAATCTCAATCTTTGCTTATTTACATTTGTCATGCTTGGAGTCGCTCCATTTGTACTGATGCAGCTAGTTATAATGCAACAATGGTATGAGTTCCGCGACGGATATGATGTTAGATACTTATAGATAAGAATGTGAACAATATTTACAACGAAACACGTAAGAGACTAATGAGTGTGTGAAGCAAAGAGCATGTTCATCTATGTAGATATACATTGTATGTCTATGTCATTTTACAGTCTATTCTCTGTACCAGCATGTGAATTTACTACCTAGATAAGATTTCAGGTATCGGTTGTTGAAGAAGAATTTAAAATGTCTTTATTTATATACTATACGATTTGACCGGTTATCCGGTAGCTATCCACTGTTTGTTCAGGTTAAATAGTAAGTAGAGGTCCTTACATTGATGAGCCTCTGCAGCGTGGCGACGTAGGAGTTCTCGCTGTGTATGATGGCGGCCACCACATGGCGGCGGCGCAGCTGCACCGGGCCCAACGAGTCCGGTGGCGCGCCCAGCGACGGCAGCGGCACCCGCCCGCCGCGCACCTCGCCGCCGCATGAGAACAAATCCTCCTCCAACTGAAAACGTCACGCAAACACTGTACATCTTCCACTACTTCACAATACACAACACAGAATCAAATTCGCTTCAAGTTTCTGATGACGCTATTCGAGTCGCGTGACTGTTAAATGAACAGAAATAACTTGTGCGTGATTATTCAACTGGCGCGCTGTAACTCGCGTTTCGAGGACGCTTTCCGGCCGCGCCGTACAATTTCTCAATCACCGAAAACAGTCGTCTTCCCGGCTTCTCGTCACAAATCGCGTCATCAGAACCACTGTCTCACTGTTAAAACGTAAACGTCAAAAGTAACACCAACCCGACCACGTGACTTACGTTAAAACTTGTCAACGAATACTGAGCCTTGTCATGGAGAAGTTTCATACACGACGGACAAAACATTGTTACGATCGTCTAGAAGCGTACTGGCATTGAATTATCTTTTGACATTTACGAATCACACGTTATTCACGTCGCCTCACTAAAAATAAACTGAAATAAGAAAATTACTATCGTGTACATGAATCCAATATGGTAGCTGACTGGTATCCACTGTGACATCATTATATCACATGTTAAAATAGATTATTTGTTTAGCGACTTAGACCTCCGAGAGGCGCGACGCGACGCGTACTACGATACACTCGTTACTGCGGTTTGTTGTTGACTGACTACTCAATGACCCGATCATGATTCATCTGTAATAAACATAATTGTGAATCATCCTATTTGATAAATGTTACATATTATAATACCCGACCACGTTTAAGGACAATTGAAGAGCTGTGTTCGGCATGTAATTCCAGAGATGTCAATGCCACGTAACAGAAACTCGCTGGGTCGGGTTGTACTTATTGATACGTCTACTTTTAAAATGCATTCCTTGTATATGCCATCACCATCAATGAATGAAGACCGGTCATTCATACAAACTGAATACTGAATAGTAAATACATTTATTATGAGAACTGTACAGTATACCTCCACAGAGTATTACAAACGGTCTCATTTGTCTATTGATAGAAAGCGCCGTTCGGCCGATAATGCTTTAGAGGTCCTGGAATCGATCCAGCGAGCGAGACCATTCCGAGTGCCAATGCGTTTTCCAGTGGTGAAATCAGAATAACAAAGGAGGTAAAAATATTTGAAACATCTTGATGCTAATCACATTAAATTTATAATAACAGCAAAACATTTTAGTTCTTCTTACGAAGAAGAAGTCCTTCATTCTAGAATTTAACTCAAGGCTCAATGAATTCGAACAAAACTTCGAGGTACTGTCCATTATTACAGCAATCGTTAGTGTCGTATAAAGGACCAAATTCTGGGAAGTAATGACATACGGCAAACTAAAGGAAAGAGTTACTTTTTGATAAAAAACGATTTTCCACTTTTTAGTGTTTTTTTTTGGAAGTCGGTTATTAAAGCTTTTTTTTGTAAAAAAGTTTTTATTTTAGCCTTTTCAGTGGCGGTATCTCACTAAAATCTTAGTTAAGTATCATTTTTACATTGTAACTAGACACCAGCACATCGTCCATAACATACGACAAAGGACAAAATGCATAATAAAGAGGATGACTCAAAAACTACCTAAGCAAAGATAATAAAATTCATATGGGCCCACCGGGCAAGCTTTCTCTACCAAATGAATGAAGAATCATCTAAATCTGTCCAGTAATCACGGAGAAATAAGTGTATACCTATACGTGAAAAAATTACGGTATCACCTTGTTTCGCAGACAGAAGTTTCACAGAATTTCGTTTCCCAGAAAATGTTTCACATAATATTTGGTCCTCGTATTTTTATTTCGAATATTTTTGTTTCAACTACTATTTACTTGAATGAAACATATTTTACAGAAACACACTTCAATGAATTTTATACTCACATTTTTTTATTTAACAAATTTATCAAACAATAGAATTACTTTTTAACGAATATTGTTTGTTCGATGTATGTTTCAATGGTATTTTATTTCAACGAAATTATTAACCTTAAATTAAAATATTGTCCTTAAAAGTCAATATGTTGTACTACAAAATTTAGTGACAAAAACGAATGGCTGCAAATCAGACTCCACGTAGTCTTGTCTGCCCTACCCCTAGAGTGTAATTTAAGCCCGCGTAGGCGCGGAGGGATGAGGCGGCCCGCGAGCTGAGGAGCAGGTGGTATCTATCGCTTGCCGCCGCGGCTGAGGCTGGCCGGCTAGCCGGCCAGCAAGTCGAAGCTGCGGTGGTGAGCGTTAATACCATCTGCGACGATGAACTCGCGTGTGGCCGCCGGAGCCCCGCAGCGCCGGAGCCGTGACAGAAACCATGCTTGTTGCATGCTGCATGCTTGCTTGCACGCTGCATGTTGCATGCTTGCTTGCATGCTACATGCTTGCTTGCATGCTGCGTGCAACAGGCATGAACACCATTAGTGAAAATAAAAAGATTGTTTTCCTACTTGACAAGAATTTAACCGCATTATTTTTGTGAATGCGGTGATGTAATTTTATAGGAGGGTATGTATTTTTCAAAGGTATGAGTTTTAGAAACTGTCACTCGATAAAATGCAATTCTTCGTAATAAGTTTTATGTGAAACAAACAATATGTGGATAAAGAATATTTGATTTGTTATTCTATGATATGAATATTCTAACATTAAACTTTATTTGAAACAAAAATTGATGATTTAATTTTTTTCAAAGTAAGTATTCTGCGTATTGATTATTCTATGAAATGATTATATGAGAAACAATTTATGTGAAACGAAATTCGATGAAACAATTAGCGACGAAACAACGCACAACCGAAAAAATTACATATAAAAAAATGTTAATAAAATGAAAACTACATGGCCAAACTATATTAAATTTTTATGGGACCAAATGGCAACTATTCCGCATCAAACTGAAGAAGAATCACGGCAAATCGGATCATAAAATATCTCAGCGTAATCGGTGTACATACATGAAAAAAAATACTAATCGAATTGATAACCTCCTATTTATAGAAGACGGTTAAAAGATGAAAAAGTTTTCAATTTTTTTTTTAATTATTAGTGGTACAACTGGAAAGTGCCTACCGTTACAGTTCCAACAAGCCCAAACACAGCTAAGATACATTGCCTTATTGTGGAGTTCCGAAGCCTGTCTCTTGGATTCATCATCAGATCTGATGATAGAATGGTTCTAATGAACGCAAATGCTTCACTTGTTTTAGAAAATACCAAAATCGCTGTACGTTTTCCTATAAAATTTGAAGAGTTCCCTCGATTTCGCCAAGATTCCATCATCAGATCCCGACTTGGTGACTATGGGACCATTTGGGAAGTATACCCTTTCCAACAAAAGAAGAATTTTTAAATCGGTTGGCAAGCGACGGAGTTAGGCCCGAACAAACATAAAAAAAAATTACAAACATCACCGAATTGAGAACCTCCTCCGTTTTTAAAAGTCGGTTAAAAATACGCAAAAATTCAGTAATAATCAACGAAACCTCAAACAAAATCACTATTGACGCCTCACTCACTTGTAAGTTCCAATTGTAATTTTTTTTTTGTTTACTGTTGCCTAAAAAGCAAAGAGTTAATTATAATTTGACTATGTTGTGAAAATAACTGCGCTGCGGGTGTTTTCAACGAAGTACATTCATTCAAATATGAAAAACATAAAATGTCACATTTAACTTAAGTTTGCCGCATATCATTACTTTCCAGAATATGATCCTTAGTAGCAACACTATCGAATGGTGTATACAGAGTCTGTTTTATTTTTCAAAATCAAATGGTTCTTTTCCAGGCTAGAAATTTTGATTTTTTAAAAATCCAAAATTGCAGTTTTGGTCATCCATGCTCACTTCAAAAATAAATTTGTTGTAAGTTGTTTTTGTCGGTCGTTACAGTAGTCGTAAGCCTGAAAGTCTGATAACCAGTCTTTCTATGGGGTATCCTTTTATCCAGTAAATGGTTTGTTTAAGGTAAGATAAGCATCCGACTAGAATGGAAGCGGACCTCCAATTCAACCTTTATAGTTGGATAAAGGCTAGGCCAATGATGAGTAGGAACTTGGTACAAACCTCGGGCAATTTGGGCATCTTGTCGGTCTCGTGTCCATGCATGTCGTACTGGTGCGAAGAGCCACGTCTCACGCTGAACCACCGGGCTAGTCTCCCCCCTCCCTCGTCGTCGGGAGGGGGTGCCGGCGGCGCAGGAGTCGCTCCGCCGCCGCTTCGCCATCGCTCGCACAGCTCACGAGCCCGGCTCAGCGTGTTGCGTAACTGACCGGTGCTCCTGAATCAAAAAAACAAAGAACATCGTTATTTCAGGTCTAGACCAATTTTAAGATCAGCATCTCTTATAAATAAGAAACGTCAACGGAATGTACCTAACTACCGGGTTCTATTAACTATGCAGGTGTTTGTGCGTCGATGGTTGTGGATATTCGCATCACGGCTGGCGAAACGTGACCAAGTCATGTGTTCTGGCAAATTGTCATGTTTGAACAGATGGCGTTAGGTGCTGTTGACGGTTAAGTAGGAAATGTGATGGTGATAAATACTAATAACAGAAGTATACAGGTAGTGAGGTAGCGGATAAGTAGGTCATATTCAATACAATGTATCAAAATAATAACATAGCTTACTAGTTTAATTTTTATTAGCTTTATTTGGAAAGTTCTAAATATCACTGGAGCGATCTTTTAATTTGTATAGAACCTTAACGAGTGGGTTTTACCTAGTCTGTGATGTAATTTGAAGGATATGGACAATTAGCTAACACGGAAGACGTACATGATAGAAAACAATAATTACTGGAGAAACTTGTAATAGAAACTAGAGCTGATCCCACTTTCTTTACAAGTCTATTACTTTCCGTAGCACAATCGTTAAGCTTTAGTTATGTAACATATTTTTATTTGCCATGCCAAATTACATGTAGTAATAAATAGGCTATAAAATAAAATGCAATTACTTAGTAGGCGACCGCTTGAGCGATATTCTTTAATGAATTTCCGCTAATCATTCAACGTTATCTAATCATCAATCATGTTTCTACAAGTAATAAGATTCAAATTAAGATGACAGCTGATGACACAATCGTCAGACGACAATTATATTAACAATAGAGCAATTAGTTAGACAGACTAAATACTAAACAAAGAATAAGTTGAAAGTTAGGACCAACAATGTAGCAACAGTTATAAGATATTTATTGAATGTTTTATGTATGAGTTGAAGTCGCGAATACATTAGAGCTTATTTGGTGATGTGTTGAAAGAGTTAATATTGTCTTTGCGGTTGCTTCACTCAAAGCAATCTGCGTAAGCAATTTTATGATGGAGGCGTCGACTTGGCTGGAGGGAACGCTACTGTTTTTGTTAGTTTTCTTTCTCAGTTATTGTTGTAATGTGGAGCAAAACATTATTCATTCCAAGGTCGTTTATTGTTTCTCTCAGCGTAGTTAATAATACAAATTGCACTAGACAATCTGTGGTACGTTCCTAGAAAATAATTATTGGTCGTTGAAAGGCACAAGCTCTTGTTGCGTTACCTCTAGATTATTTTATGTGATTTTTTGGACAATGAAAGAAAACACGCAAGAACTTGGATGAAAATACATTTATTAACATGTAACAACCACAGATCTGAGGCAATTTTAAACTCCTCTTTTTGGAAGTCGGTTAAAAACAATTTTTTTTTTCTGGTTTACTACCTGGGCCTGAACTATAAAATCAAGGCTAAATTTCCAAACAAAATGATAAGTTTTCAATATAAACTCCATTTGTTTCAGTTCAGTTTTCATGGTAGGTAACTAAAGAAAAGTTTAAGTAAGTAATTTAATATAATAATGAGTTTCGTATCTCTAATTCATCGAATGTAAGAAGGCCGGAAACTTTTTGGACCTACGAGATACCTTGACCACACATGTAAACGAATAATAATCAAGCAATATATATCGTCCTTCTAATTTGCTACCAAAAACGTGTGAATGCGAAATCTGACACCTAAGCAACAGAGTTAGATTTTCACGAGTGCCTGCTAGGTTTCGTGGGCGAATAAATATAAAACAAACTGCCATGCCATCTTGTTTCTGCTAATTGTGTTCGGCACAATCATCGCTTGATCCCAGGGTTAAGTCTGTGTTAATCGAAGCTTGGTACAGTCTGCTAACGAGTTTACGATTCTCATTTGATTAAGACGATTGGGTTTTAAACTTTTAAGGCGTGTATAAGATTCAATCGTTGAATAAGTAAAGTTTTTCTTTTGGGAACTTTCTGAATTAAATGCTTGGTGTTTTACAAATTGCAATTAAAAAAAAAAACCTCTATTCAACTAGCTTTTTGCTCGATCTATGAAGGATAAATTACAATAGTAGGTATATACTTAGTTGATACGAAAAATTAAGATTTTTACGAATTCATTGCCATGAATTTGTTAATGGATAGAGTACACCATAACATTAACAATTTATGATGGGACTTCCTCTCAAACAGTTAAATGTATGAGTAAGCGCAGGCGCATGCTCACTTATTTAACGCTTATGATTTGATGTAATGTCATCAGTAAGGACAAGAATATTTCCTATAATATAGTTATTACATAACGCAGTTATTATTATGCTTTAGGTCTACAAGGTCAAAGTAAGTCTAAACATCAAGAGATACATAATCAACTTTACTGCTGCCAATCTCACCATAGAATATAAACAAACACTATTAAATCATGACAGGTCTTAACTAATAAATAAGTATTATTATTGTTGATTAGAATCCTACACATGTTTAGAACAAAAGGTCGAACAAGAGATGTAAAGTATTTACAAATCATTGTTTCTAAACGAATATTAACTGTAGAATAGTGTCCGACCGAAACTTGTTTTTACGACCGAAACCGAAACCGAATTTCGGCAACAGTCTCAGTTTCGGCCGAAACCGAAACCGAAACTTCCCTAAAAGGTCCATGTTTTGAGGGAAAAATTAAGAAAACGTTATTATAATCAGTCAGTCGTTATTTTTTTTATCTCACACACATATTTTTTTTACACATGGCTATGCAGTCTTCGGCATAGGTACTTAATATTTAAGTAATAAACAAAAAACTAAACAAAATAAATCTCTTTTATCTTGACTCAACGCACCGACCATGACCGATCGCAGCGCGATAACTCCCGAATGACGTTTCGGTTTCGATCGTAGTTTCGGCAGGTTTGCCGCCGAAATCGAAACTTAACCGAAACTCGTTTTTTTTTGCCGAAACTCGACCGAAACCGAAACCAAACATTCGGTCGGACACTACTGTAGAATGTCACATAAATTTTTGAAGTTGCCGTGAAAACTAAACTTAAGCTTTAAAAATATTTTTTCAAAAACATATAAGTATTTGTTTCACATGTTTGGAAACCACATCGTCGATACACGTCTTTTTTTGGCTAAATAATTGTGTAATACAAAATAGTTAAGAGGACAATAAAGTAGAAGATGATTGTATAAGTTTCAATAAATGGAAGACAGACGACGCACTGTCTGCGTCCAGTCAGCTTGCTTATCTGTTGCAATGACCCGTTTAATTATTATAAACAATAATATTTTTATAGTTTATGCATCGATAAACCGCAAAGTCCAATCGCACGTACTGTATTTGTTTATAATTAGCATTTTCAATCATGTTTATTAACGCCTTCAGACAATGAAGGAAAACATACGCATGTCATGTGGAATCCGCGAACAAAAATGTAAATTAATTAAATGTCGATATAAAAGTATAAACAGTGCCACCTGTCGACTAACACTAAGTACTTTATACAACATTCCAGTCAGCAACAGGTTTATTTTAAACAGGACAATTTTAATTTATATTTTCTTTTCCCTAATTAATAAGGAAGAATTGAACATGCAATTGGATAGAACTTCACTAGTTAATAGTAGATGATAAGGTTATATCGTCTAAAGACGACGAAGACTACATAAAACTTATGCAGAATGATAAAAAGCTAAGATACAAACTGTATTAACGTCAAGTTTATTAGGCGCTTTCCATTAGGATAATCATCAATTAATTAAGATTTCCTCTGAAGAATAACAAGCGCAGCTGCATAAAAAATATACATACGTAATTGCGTATACTCATATATTTTGCATACAAAAAAACTTGTAAAACATAATGCATCAGGTGTTTACCATCCCAGGTTGTATTAAAAGTGGGGGAAACAAGTTAATGCTGTGTTCTGAGGCGGCTCGCACGCAACCAGACACTCTGTATGATATGGATCGGAAAGCAGCCATTATCAATGAGCTGTTAGCCAGAAAGCATAATTATTGCGGAAATCAGACTGAATTTTAATCTTTACTTCGTGTTATTGTCAGAATCATATAACATAATAAATAAAATTATGGATACTACTCAAAAGAAACCGGATTTCGAAAACAATCCCAAAAATGCTAGAAGGATTCTTTAAAACGAAAGCAACAGTTGGGAAATTCAAATCTAAAATGAATGATGTCCGATGAAAAAAGAGGGAAATTGAAGACAATTGTTGAAGTGGCAAAGACACACAAGGGTTTTGAAGATTAATATAAGGAGCAGGCGGCCACATTAGCCGTAGAACCAATGACCCTGGACGTAATTTTGAGTGGAGACCGTGAATCGGCAAACTTGAGATAGGAGGAGTATAGGCTAGGTGGAGCGATGAGAAATTCAATTAGATTGTCTAGGCATTTGCTGTATAGTTACTATCGTTATGTTTACGACAATCATACATACGTAACATTAGCTTATGAATCAGCAAGAGTAATTCCTACAATAGTACATACTTGGGTAATACTGATGTTGATAAAGCTGAATACACTTTATTAAATATTGGCGGAGTGCCAGTACTAAACATCACTTTTCTTATAAAACGCTATGACTGCAACGATGTACTTTTTGTAGCACAAATTCCCAAGTCACTCAGATTTCTTTTCATATATTTATAGCCCATTTTAAAAAAAACCGGCCAAGTGCGTGTCGTACTCACACGCACACAGGGTTCCTTACCACCAAACAATAAAATATAAAATATTTTTAATATTATTAAATTATTTTTACATGTAACAGCAAAACTAAATTTGTTTTTCATAGTATGTTAATGAAAAAACTTTTTTACAAAAAAGAATAACCGACTTCCAAAAAAAAACACTAAAAAGTGGCAAATAATTTTAGTTTCGGAAGTCGGTGAGTTGTTTGTTTCATTTACTTTTTTGCCACCGACTTCCGAAACTAAAATTATTTGCCACTTTTTAGTGTTTTTTTTGGAAGTCGGTTATTCTTTTTTGTAAAAAAAGTTTTTATTTTAGCCTTTTCAGTTGTGGTATCTAACTTTAATCCTAGTCAAGTATAATTTTTACATTGTAACTAGACACCAGCACATCGTCCATACATACGACAAAATGCATAAAAAAGAGGATGACTCAAAAAGTACCTAAGCAAAGATAATAAAATTCATATGGGTCCACCGGGCAAGCTTTCTCTACCAAATGAATGAAAAATCATCTAAATCGGTCCAGTAATCACGGAGAAATAGGTGTACATACGTGAAAATGTTACATATAAAAAAAAATGTTAATAAAATTAGAACTACATGGCCAAACTATATTAAATTATTATGGGGCCAAATGGCAACTATTCCGCATCAAACTAAAGAAAATTCACGCCAATCGGATCATAAATCTCAGCGTAATCGGTGTACATAGGTACATAAAAAAAAAATACTAATCGAATTGACAAACTCCTCCTTATGGACGTCGGTTAAAAAAGAAAAATGAAACATTTTTTTAACTTATTTGTGGTACACCTGGAAAGTGCATACCGTTACAATTCCAACAAGCCCAAACAAGGCTAAGATACATTGCCTTGTTATGGAGTTCCGAAGCCTGTCTCTTGGATTCATCATCAGATCTGATGGTAAAATGGTTCTTAATGAACGCAAATGCTTCACTTGTTGTAGAAAAAAATACAAAAAACGCTGTACGTTTTCCTATAAAATTTGAAGAGTTCCCTCGATTTCGCCAAGATTCCATCATCAGATCCCGACTTGGTGACTATGGGACCATTTGGGAAGTATACCCTTTTCAACAAAAGAAGAATTTTCCAAATCGGTTGGCAAGCGACGGCGTTATGCCCGAACAAACATAAAAAAAAAAACAAAAAATACAAACATCCGAATTGAGAACCTCCTCCTTTTTTAGAAGTCGGTTAAAAAACAAAGTTACTGCTGCAGTTTGATGAAAAAGTCCTATATCTAAAAAAATAAACATCATATCTTATTCAAACCAATTTTCGTTGACAGTTTTTTTTACGTTCTATAATCCTAAATATTTTCAGAATTTTCATCCTCTTACTTTAGAAATTAGAGGGGGGGGACACACATTTTACCACTTTGGAAGTGTCTCTCGCGCAAACTATTCACTTTAGAAAAAAATGATATTGGAAACCTCAATTTCATTTTTGAAGACCTATCCATAGATACCGCACACGTACAGTTTGATAAAAAAAATTGGGTTTCAGTTCTAAGTATAGTATAACCCCAAAATTTATTGTTTTTTTTTTTCTATTTTTGTGTAAAAATCTTAATGCGGTTCACAGAATACATCTACTTACCAAGTTTCAACAGTATATGTAGTTTTTATAGTTTCGGAATAAACTGGCTGTGACACGGACGGACAGACAGACAGACAGACATGACGAATCTATAAGCGTTCCGTTTTTTACCATTCGGCTACGGAACCCTAAAAAGAGGAGGCTCGCAATTCGTCGGAATCTTTTTTTATTTAACCCGTTGTAGTTGTAGTCCACATGTCTATAACAGATAATTCGAAGAAATGTAACTGCATTGTCTCTGCGTGGTGGATTATTGCATACAGAGAAGGCCCGAGTTCTAGCAGCAGGCACGTTAAAATTTGATTCTATGGTTCTTTTGCACGTGCTTCAAAAAGATATATCCTTGCACAGTCTGAAACTGGATCAAATATGACCTTTACAGTTGATAAAATACTAGATCTAAAAAGTTATTTCCTCCATCACATCACGAGTTGTAAAGCTAACAGGCATTTGACCTCAATTAGAGAAAATAAAAACTCTAGTCAATGACAAAACAATCAATGTTAATGAATTGCGTTACAGATTGGTTAGTTACTTGTTGAAAGTTTACTTTATTACTCACTTTGATCGCTATCTGTTGGTAATAGCTATTATTTTGTTTAATCAATATCTATTATTGCGAGGTTGATATGGTGTTTCTATGCTATTGGTTTGCCAATAGCTTTATCAACACTATTTCCACATTATACAAGTTTGTATTTTGGTCCCAAGTTATTAACGTAAAGAAAATTGGCTTCAATTTATCATATTATATTATCAAGTCTATAATTTCTGAAGGATAAGGCTCTAAAGTTTTAAAGTTTAAGCATACTTTGAAAGTTATGTTTAAGTTCCATGTAATAGGGCGCGAGCCTATTATCATCAACTGGGCTCCAGTCCTATGTCGGCGATAACCGATTAAACGGAATCGCCATCGGCTTCGGCTAGAAATCGAGCTTCTGTCGGACACTACTAGACTACATAAGGAAAAACCTAAATTATGTGGATATGTTGTGGTTTTCAACCGTGCACCCAAAATAACTACGGGAAAATACTATCTGTCATTTCTAACTGCTTATGGCTTAGTTAAAATAAAGCGAATAAACTAATTATTGTTTAAATATAGAAAACTACACGGGTCAGTCAGGATGACTCAGTTTAAAATAGATAGTGACTTATGAGCTGTTACTACCATCAACACGAATGCTAATCAGTGGCTGTGGTATGTAGGTCCTTGACATTATTTTTAAACATTATCTGCTTATTTATATATAGAATTTCACAAGTCATCTGTTTATCCGTTAAATTTATTTATTTATTATAGTTAATTAAAACGGTATTACACCAATTACAACAATTAACATAGAAACAGAAATCTAGAGTAATACATCCAGTTAACAACATTAAATGGTTGAAATTAAGTTAAATTAAATTAAAACTAACACGGAACAGTGGACAATAAAACATAAGTAAATATAGAAGTGTAGTCAAAAGTATTTGAATATCATAGGCAAGGGCTTCAGAAGTTGCGCCAGGGGGAGGACACTGCCATAAGTCTTGACATAGGCGTCCAATTTTACACAAAGATACTAGCACCATCTCTTACCAAATCCGCATAAACTTGAGATTTAGTACATTAAAATGACATAGATGGTGCTTACGCCAATTATCGCCAGTGTGATTAAATACCTTTTTGATTTGAATGAAAATTGAGTTAAAATAATGAATTTAAACTCTAAACAAGATTAAACCATTGATTTATTTAAAAAGCATTTTGGAATTGCGAATATTTTTTTTTTAGGTTTTGCAACAATATCATACAGATTGTTTACAAAATGGCGACTATCGGCGTGTGCGCATGCTTGTAGATCTCTCCCATTTTGTGTAATTTATGTGGTTTCTCGGTTCTGTCTTCTTTTACACTCAACTCGACCGCACTTTCTGGAGCTTTAGATGCAGAAAGTGCGGTTGAGTTGAGTGTAAAAAAAGAAATAAAAACAGAAACCCATAGAAAACCTATTCAATAACAAAGATATAGATATAAGTATATGTACGCACCTATCTATAGCTATTGGGATTAGTTCAACGGATTTAGTATCAGGTGGCGACAACGTTCAATGTAGGTGTCAAAAATTCGCTTGAGTGGGCTCTCTATTCCATCTATATTACTATACTCTTTGAGTTGCGCCTGCGCATAGGTCGTTTACTCGTAAGGTGTACGTAGTCGAAGTAAAGCGAACTTTTGGCACGTTTTGCTGCTATTTTGGGCATAATAAAAACAAAGAAAGACAAAGGGAAATTTTGGATGTCAACGCAGAATAATTATTAAGTTTAATAGCTTTTAACTGGCCAAAGCATTTTTTGATATTTAATCTGGTTCTGGAATAGTAGAGGATGTGGTCAAATAAATATCAACTTAGGCGGACTATGCTGGCTCTTGAAATCATGCTACTATCTTTCGATCTGAAGAATAAATTATTAGTCGAAATTATGGTATCGGGCGTAAAGTCGTTAAAGTTATTTCGCATTCGTATTTTGGCCTACTTATCAGTAGGCCTATTGGCTAGCTTAGCTTAGGAGTGCCACAGTAACCTATTTCCCACAGATAAGTCTAACATCTTGCAAGAAATATTTTAGTTTATTCCCAGAACGGCATAAAAAAATTAAGTGCTTGAGAGTATATATTCCTAACTAACGCAACATCTGGTAGTACGATATTAAGGGATTAGTCACAGACAGGACCATAAAGATCAACTTAAACGTTGCAAAGTTCACTGTGAACAGAACATTAACAGCGATTGGATCTTGAACCAAATGACAATAGACGGTATCCGTTAAAGCGTGAATGATCATTTTGTCGGGAGGCAGTGCCCTCTGTTGGCCTCTGGAGTTTGAACACAGGAAATTCGTGTTAATTGGACGCGCGCCGCTCGCTAATTGTCGAGCGAGACTGGACCACACCGCGGTCTGAGCAACGACGGGAAGTCGCATGCGCCAACTGTCAACACGCGCATGCGCAACATTATGACTCTCATCTGTCTCATCACAAATAATAATGTACTGCTACTGCGTTTTATGAGACCCTGGTACTGGATGAAGTAATTAGTCGACTGATGACTAAGCAGTTTTACGCAGATCCATTAAACTAAAATGCCAATGTGAACGTTGGGTTTGTTTTTTATTAATCTCTGAACATATAGCAAACTAAGGGCGATTTTCACCAATCAAATAGAACTTGATCAGCACATTTATTTAAACTGCGTTCAAGAGCTCTCAGTGTTACCATGGTTATCGCGCTCGGTTTCAACTGTGTTGATGTTTATAGTTGGTTTAGTAACGTCATCATTTGTTCCTTTTCTTATTAAAACTTAAGCGTCAACATTGCTTCGGTAATTTTATCGACAGTAAAACAGTCAAATGTGTTCCATTTTAGATCCAGACGCCCTCCTAAAAGGAGAGAATTGGTTCTAATTCTGGAAGTACAATCAATCACACTTAGTTTTGACACCACTAAACAGCTTTCTGCGTTTGCTTTCTGTACATGTGCTTATGTGCTACACAATTTGTAAGTGATACTAAAATTTATATTACTTGGAGTAGTTACTAATCAATTTAATGCTTCAGAATAATAATAATTTAATTGTTGCTAAAGATAATTTTTATTGCAGCTGTATCTTTTTAACTGTTATTAGTTAGCTATTAAATATAACTTTTTAACTACAACAACAATTAAGTACCTAGCAATTATTTTATTGTTAAGAATAAACGACAAAACTTAAGTATTACTATCTCAAACGACTGAAGTGCATCCGAGTACAATGACAAATCAATCACTACATTAACATAACAAGGCAGAATAACATTAATTCGCCAATCAAACTTATATATAATAAGTTTCAATTAACAACAATTAAGGAAATTAGTTAACTAAGGCACTTGCGCACGCGCCTATCTTCCGCGAATTACAACGAGACCTAAAGGTTAAAGGTTCACACACACAAACACACAACAGTAATAAGAGCAGTATACGTCCGGGGCACCGAATCACTGGCTCAAAAGAAACCGGATACCTGACATAAAAAAAACAATGGTTCGTTACCTGGAGTCCAGGGTCGAGTTGAGCCTCTGTGAGCGCCGCAGCGGTGTGTTCCGCACGGCGCTCACAGGCTCCTCCCAACTGCCGCCAGCTGACCGGTGCTCATCTGTGGGTAAATAAAAACAACATGAATTTTAAGTATGGGGGTTTTGACGTGTATGGAACTACACGTAAAGCGACTATAGCGTGTTTTTACATGAACATATTGAAGGTGTGGGTTTGCTTACTATTAACTCTATTAAGGGGGGGTCAAGCCGTGGGGGAGTACGTATACGTTGGTATTGGTATACTTAGGAATTGCATTTCTGTAAACAATGTGTACTGAAAACTGAATTTGTTTTGTTTTCAGGATGCTAGAAGCATTCCTTCGTAAAGCATTTTAAGCTAAACAAAATATTATACTACTGTCGGGTGTAATACTTCCACAATAATATTTCAACAGTGTTCAAATCAATACATAACTCAAACAATATCGGTCAAAAGCCAGTCAAAACATGATTAAGATTCCAAGAAAATTTCAACTGATTATTTATTATATAGCTGTTCGTTGGTCACACATCATAAACTATTGCTGATACAGTTTACTATTCCTTATCCAAAACATTACAGATGGAGACACACAGTAACTAACGTATGTTGTAACTTGTACGGATAATTTTTGAGTTAACCTTGAAATAAGTCTCGTAATTAAATGATAAGAGCAAAAAAAAACGGTAGTTTATACGGGGGCTAATTTCCATAGATAATTATTAAGTGAGGGGTATAGAAGCAAAAGCGCTTCAGTCCAGAAATGTATTTTATTACACTGAGCACACCAAATTGTAGCGATAAAAAATTGCAAAAATATATTAAAATCGTCACCATGCAAATCCACCTCAATCCTACATAAAACTCACTTAGAAAGTAACGTTTACATGCAAAACCGCTTCGATCCAAAAAAAATTAAGAGCAAATCCGCCTCAATCACAATCAACCAATCAGAAGCAGCCATTTCAAAATTTCTAAGATGGCGAATCAGTTACTTTTCATAGTAAGTTGACTGTGCATAGCGCGTGTTTGATTTGTGTTTTTATTAAATTACTTATTGTAATGGAAGAAAACATTACACCAGTTCGTTCAGGACGAGCACGGAAACGTCTGGTAAATAAAAATCAGTGGCGACGAGTGAAGGAAAAAGCAGAAAGGTAACAAACAATTTACTAATATTTTGGCCGTTATGAGAGGGTAAAGTAGGGTTTGCATAGAAAGCTTATTCTAAATTTTATTTCAATTTTCATTAAATTTATAATTATTGTAAAAAGCACCTAACGTACTAACATTTTATTCACGCTATAATAAACAGTTTTTTTCTGCTTTTGGTAATGGGTTTTATTTTCGCTTGCTTAAGGTACTCTGCAAAAGATCTCCCACAACTACCTGCATGTCAGCACAATAAAAAAAATATTTACGACTGCAAAAATATAAGTTTGACTGATGCTAAATATTTTCATGACGCTTTTTATGCTAATAAATCAAAAGAAGGTCAAGATGCTTTTCTTTTAAAATATTGTGAAGTAGCTGATGTTCAACGTCGTCGTCCCAGGCCGGGAACACAGGGGCCAGCACGCCAGGCGAACTACTCCACGAAATTATTTGTAAGGAAACGGAACTCTAATATCTTGCTCCACGTTTGTCAATCAACATTTTTGGGCATATTGCAAATACCGCGAAATAGAATCCGCAGGGTAGCGGAAATTTATAAAACAACTGGTGGTCTCGTAAAAGAAAATAGAGGAGGAGATCACACATCACACAAAAATGTCCACAAACTACAGCAAGTTAAAACATTTATTGAATCTTTTAAGTGCATAGAGTCTCACTATTGCCGGTCTTCTACCGAAAGGAAATATTTAGATTCGACATTAAACATTAAAAAAATGTGGCAAATGTTTAATAATCAAGCAGTGAATTCTGTAAAGCAGTGTTATTTTCGAAGAATTTTTAATACACATTACAATGTTGGATTTGGCAACCCAAGAACTGATGTTTGTTCCAAATGTACAGAATTGGACGAACAAATTAAGAATGAACAAAACTCATCAGTTAAAGCTAAGTACATGATAGAAAAAACAATTCACAAACGTAAGGCTAAAAAATTCTACGAATTATTAAATGAGCGACAAGATGGTATGCTCACACTTTCTTTTGACTGTCAAAAAAACCAAGTTCTGCCTAAAATACCGGACCAAATAACTTATTATAGTCGACAGCTGTATATTTACAACTTCGCTGTTGTTTTATCAGTGGAAGGAAAGAAACTTAATCGGGATACTGTCAATTTATACTCATGGAATGAAAATGAGTACAAGAAAGGAGCGAATGAAATTGCTTCAGCAGTATATCACCAGTTGAATTCATTGAGCTTTGATGGAATTCAAACTTTGCGACTTGTAGCTGATGGTTGCGGAGCTCAAAATAAAAATTCTATTTTTATAGGAATGTGCTGTGTCTGGTTAAGTAATGCTCCCAGTAATCTAAAAGCAATAGAACTGGTTTTTCCTATACCAGGTCATTCTTTCCTACCAGCTGACAGGGTGTTTGGTAACATTGAAAGGGAAATAAAAAGACATGAAGTGATTGTACAACCAAAAGAGTATCACAATATTTTTAACAAATATGGGACGGTTACCAACCTGGAGATGGTTTATGATTGGAAATCTGCCCTACATGATATTATTAAACCGCCTGGTCAATGGCATTTTCAATTTGCTCAAAGTAAGCGTTTTTTTATAAGTAGGATTGGTAATAAGGTAAAAGTTAAAGGGGAACTCCATTACACATCTGACTTTACCCAATTAAAATCTATTCTAAAAAGAGGGAAATCTTTCAAGGATGTTCTGCCATTGCCACTACCAAAAAATAATGTGGTTATTAAAGCAGAGAAAAAACATGATGTGAGGAAGTTGTTGGAGAAACACTATGGACCGCAGTGGGAAAATCTCAATGAACTCCAATATTACAATAATATTTTAAATAACAATAACAGTGATTTAGTTCAAGAGGATGAGCCTATCTGTGATCCACCCACAGCTGATTCAAATATAATGATTTAATTCTTTTTTTTTTACAATGAGCAAGAATATTATTTTATCTTTACTTTCCATAAATAATTATAGTACAATATACTTAACGTACCTTACCTGTAACTAATTTGTTAAGAAAATTAATTAAATTCATAATCTAGTAAAAGTTTGTTTTATTTTGCAATCGGTACCTTACGCTACCGCCATTTATTGACAGTTGATGAATTAAATAGTGACATACAAATTCGCTTCGATCCAAAGCAATGAAAAGCAAACATGCTTTAGTCCAACGCTTAAATGCAAAAACACCTCAGTCCTACACTATTTCATAAATTATAAAGAATCTATGTATATTTAATTTGCTTTGATTATTGTTATTTGAAAAATGTATTCTATTGAATGTACCAACATCGGATTCTGATAGAAAATGCAATTTATTACAACACAGTGGAAATTTGCGGTTTACTCAGTCTAGGTATTTTGTGACTGAAGCGCCTTTGCTTTTATACCCCTCAAGTGCGGTGTATAGGATTGGAAATAAATAGACAGAGAATAAATAGACATACAAACGCAAAGCGAATGTGAGATTCTTTTTTGCAGTAATATGAATATTATGGACGTAACATCAATTAACCAAGTTTAATTTAGCGTGAAAAGCAACATGGCAAATGGAGAAATACAGTGGGAATGTTCGATGCAAACATCGTTTCGGAGTTACATCGGTTCATTCGGCTCCATAAGTCGAAACGCTGATTAATTGGATTAGAGGCCTTGAAGGCGAGTGTAGGCGGCTGGGGCGACCACGTTTTGTAAATACGCCCAAGTAGCTGAGCACGAGACTCTCAAAAGACGTTAAAACTTTTGCATATGAATTCAATTCATCTTAAACGTGACCATGATGCATAGAATACTCAAAACTAGCATAACTACCTACTTAGCCTGTGTTTCCTTATCAACTTGTGTTTAATTTTGGTTATTTTATCACACTTTC
Organism: Cerastis leucographa; assembly: GCA_963082945.1. Taxonomy (NCBI): domain Eukaryota; kingdom Metazoa; phylum Arthropoda; class Insecta; order Lepidoptera; family Noctuidae; genus Cerastis; species Cerastis leucographa. The sequence continues at coordinate 11,001,814 of OY720361.1, forward strand.
TTGCATTCTTCGTGTCACCATACCGGTACATATCCATCACACCACGTTACGTAACCGCACCCTCTATTGCGAGATCAAGGTTCTTGTATTAATAACACGGTAGTTAGCACTGCACAATGGGTACACGTGTAAGGTAATTATGTACATATTACTATAGGAATGAGAATTAAATTGGCTAATTTTTATCACAATAAACACAATTAACGTCGGCCACGTGTCGACATCGCGATGTTTGATCACATACTAACCGAGACTTCTCAATGAGCTGGTGGTGTTATACTAACGAATGATAGTAAGTTATTTGTTAATAAATAGCCTCGGGCCGCAGGGAGGACCGCTGACCAGGGTTGACGACCCGTTAACGGCCGTTAATGGCTGTTAAATTATATATTTGCACAGTTTGTTGATGCTTCTGTATTATTCTCATTGTTTTTAATAAAGCCTATTTTTAAATGAGCTATATATTTAATAAAAATATATGAAACTGCCACAGACCTAGAAAAAATGCTTCAAAACCTCGACAAAGAAAGCAAGAAAGTAGGATTGGAAATGAATACCAGCAAAACAAAAATAATGACCAATAATATTCAAACCCCAATAAAGATAGATGGAAGGGCGATAGAATATGTCAACGAATATATATACCTCGGAAAACTTATGTCATTTGACACCAATCGAAATGAGAATGAAGTAGACAGAAGAATAAACACAACATGGAAAAAATATTGGGCACAGAAAGAAATCCTCAAAGGAAATTACAATCTGAAGTTAAAGAAGATCATAATGGATTCATGTATCTTGCCCTCCTTAACATTTGCAAGTCAGACTTGGACTTTCACTAACAAGTCTAAAAACAAAATCCTCTCGTGCCAGCACGCCATGGAAAGAAGTATCCTGAAACTAAGAAGAATAGACAAAACACGAAATGCTGACATACGCAATAAAACAAAACTTACGGATGCACTGAAACAAGCCATGACACTGAAATGGAAGTGGGCAGGCCATATAGCTAGGTACCAGGATAACAGATGGACATTACAAACAACAAAGTGGCTTGGTCCCACTGGAAAGAGACAAAGAGGACGACAAAAGAAACGATGGGTTGATGATATCGTGAAAACGGCTGGGAAAAACTGGATGTACATAGCCCAAGACAAACAAAAATGGAAAAAGATGGAGGAGGCTTTTTACCCTACAGGGGCCATACAATAAAATATATTTTATAAATCTCTTTTAGTAACTAAGTTTGTAATAGTATGGATAAATAAAGCTTAAATAAATAAATAAATAAATATTTAATAAATGAATGTTGACAGTACGAGGTCTGCACTCACTTAGCAGCTCTCAGCTGTCTTTCTAGAAAGAATCTGAAAGTTTTGAACACGCGCGCTAAATAAAATAATTATTAGCTCTATTCTAGACTTCGGAGAATATATTGTGGAACAACATAACAATCTTAGTTACTCATGTAACTTAATTTGCAAGTTAATAATTGCATAATAGATTATACATACAACTGAAGTCACCACTAATATAAAAGTGAATTGTTGAAATGCATGTAAAAAAGACGTCCAACCAAATTCATTGGTATTGGAATAAGGAGTGTCGTGAGGAAATTTTTGAGTGTGAATGTAGATGGGTATAAGAGTTGAGGAAGACCAAAGAAGTATGTATGTATGGATTGTTTGAAGGATGAAAAGGCATGAAAGGAGGTATCTGATGAGATGACAAGTAATAGAGAAGTATGGACGAAGAAAACATGCAGCGCCGACCCCAAATAAATTGGGATAAGGGAGAATGATGATAGAATGGTATGAAACAAAAACTAAGGAATCTCTTTAAAGCTACCATTATACTGTTCACATTTCCTTTATCGTAGTGATAGCCCTGCTTCCATTATTTTCTTATCATCATGGACGAAATTAAGACGTATACATCCTGAAGATTGCTGACCTATCTTCACTTAGATATTGTAATGGCGGGGTGAAAGATAAATCAGACTGACAAGCAAAGATAGCATTTTATAGACCAAAGTTTGAATTAAAAGGACCGACAGACGAAGTTTAAAATCTCACTCGGGACATAGAACAATGAAAATCTCACATTCTATTATAAAGGAAGGAATGATTAAAGTATTGATTATTGTTTTTTAATCAATCATAGCTGCTCTTTAATGGATTTTGGATGTTTGGTAATCAAAGGCAAGTGTATTCTGATTGATATTAAACAAAACAACACCGGAAAACGAAAAGAATTGTGTCTACATGTGTGGGCGCAACCGCGATTAGTCAGTTATATGTCCAAGTCCAAACACTTTTGAACATAATCTTTTCCAAGTTCCCTCCCAGTCTCAAAAATGCTAAAGTTATCTTGTTCGTATCTCGTTGGCAAATAATCTGTATTATAAGCTTGTTCAAATGACCGACTTTTAATCCAGGTCGAGATTACAGTTGTTGGCTCTTTCGTTTCCGTGAAATGCGAATTCATACTGGTGGCCGAGAATCTGCATCATTCAGGCGAAACGCAAATACTTCCATACTTCGCCAATAGACAAGACTTTTAGGCAAGATACTAATAAAGCACAGCTAAACAGAAATCGGAACAATAGTAACTGGGTGGAAGCCGATAACCTCATTAGATGGGATAATCTGATGCAGGTAAATGTAAATAGCAAAATAGCAGGTCCATAACAAGATTCGATTTATGTTTCGGTCAGTATAATCTGAGTATCGCAGTGGGTCGAGAATGGCGAGATCTGAGCCGCGCCGCGCCCGTCAGTCAGCCTCATTGTTAGGCCGCCTAGATATTATGATTCATGCGGCCATATTACAAGTTTCAGATAAGAATGCAGCAAATAGGGCGCTGCAGCCGATCGTTCAAGCCGACCATTATGTGCTTGACATAATTTCTGACGCATGGTGTGCGCTGCGAGAATAGTGTGTGTATGTGGGCTCATTCTACTGCACATCTCCAGCGTTCATTATTTCGCGCATTGTTCGTTTGACGTCAATTAAGGAGTCATAGGGATCTTACTCAGGAAATTACACGGAACAATATAAATTTGGATGAGCAATTAAGGTCAATCAAATGTGGTTTATTGGTTAGGTATACGATCATCGTTTCAATGTTTAGGCGGAAATATACCGTGAATAACTTCTACAGGCAATAAACATGCCCTAATAAGCACTGAATTTATTAAACACATTACAATGATTAGCTGCGAGCAACCAATTGTGTCTCGAATTTGTCCAGCTACCGCTCAAAGTAGATAAGGGCAATGGGTTGATAGAAATTGTTCAATTACGTTTATTCAGATGGTTAAGAATGTCACTTACAATATTGTTCGGAGTTGCCACACATGGGCGGCGTATGGGGCACCCGACAGCTGGTGACAACTCCTAAGCTAACGGTTCTATCGTCCTATATTATATTCATATACGAAATAGATTGAGCTGGTTATGATTCATAATACGATTCTAGGTTAACTATGCTTGCCAAAACATTTCGCAGGTTTATCTAAAAGCTGGGTAATAGCGCATGTCGTTGATGTTTGTATTTTTAGCCGTTAATAAATGTATAAGTGCAAATTAATGTAGGTTGCAGTCCAGCAGAGATTTTTACTGATCCAAGTTAATATTTAATTTGTTTGAAGTGAATACGTTTTTGATGATTTCTTTGCATACGAAGCCATGCGTATAGACCTTACCCTCAATCAATAATTCAACTAGCCACTGGCCGCCCACTGTTGGACATAAGCCTCACTCATTTTATGCCACAAGGCACAACACCCAAACCTCTATTTCCGCATCTACTTTGCCGACCCTATACGAATGAACCAATTGACCCACAGGATCAAATGTGTCGACAGCAACTGTTGCAACCACCATGTCATTTTGGCTTTCGATTAACAAGTTGTTTATTGTTGCCGAAATACCTCGAGCGTCACTATGTGATAATATGGCATAAGTTCTATTTTTAAATAGTATTTATAACAAAATTAGTAAACATGGTAAAATTAAATTGAAATTGCGCTGTAATATTTGAAGGAAATCTGTTCAGAGAAAACATTACATAATGTGCGTTATATTCTGTTTACCTATAGGTTTCAGCGGCTCCTCTATCAGCGGACATAGCTTGACTTTGTTTACAACGATTACCAACGTAAACTGCATTGTCGCACAACACCAGCACACACACAAAAACAACACAACTTTGTCACATATCTTCTACAAATTAATAAATGCATCGTTCGCTACGTGCACTGTACTGCACAGTCCCTTCAAAACTAACCCGGATTAACATAATTGGTGCTTGCGGCAATTGCCGAGCCTACCACTCAGCAGCCATGTTGAAAAATTAATACTAACATTGGCTTATGTCCAGCAATTATTATTATCAAGCACGCAAACAAAGCTAATTGTAAATATGTGCGCCTCCCGCATCAATTGAGCGCATCGGCGGCGGCACAACGGGGGAACTTTCAGTGACGGAAATAAACACAATTGTTACTATTTGTAGAAATGGCGAGTTCAGAAGGGAATATTAATCCTTGCGACAATGTAGAAAGATTGCTGACATTGTCGCAACCAGTCCCTTTTCATGGAATCTGAATATTATCGTAACAATAGCCGTTCATGCCCGTCATCCTGTCAGTCTTACAAATGGGCGTCCGAAAATAGTCATTTTTGCAATGCTGTTCTGATACGTATAGCCTCTATGTCTGTTAGTCTGCTATGATGCATTGTAAATTGCTCGCGATAACCGCAAAACCTAGGAATAGAGTAACCGCAAACGAGGAAACATTATCACATGTTTCATTCATTAAAGTAAACGCATTAAGTAAATCGGTTTTACCGAGACCATAATTCATGGTGCTAACCTAAATAATTTGAAGATTAATGTTGAATAACTTGTCTCATTTGAAGAAGGTTTCGATGCAGAAAGTTCAATTTATTATGATTTCAATATGAGCGTGTATGTTGTGCGACCGTATGAAGTTGATGTTTACCTACATTGAGTGTTTGTAGATATTGGTGGACGTGTCACAGCCTCATAGCATAGCTTATTTTACAAGGCATTACGTCATTTATCTCACAATTCAAGGCTAGTTTCAGTCAGATGACAAGCGATTGACGAGCGTCTTGCTATTTCATTTACAACTAAACAGCTCATAATAATGCATACCACACGCTGAGAAGATATCCGAGAGATGTAATAACACATAATAACCGCGTATAAATATTGCAGAACCGATCGTGTATAACAAATTGCTGGGCCGTTGCTACATGACACATGAATTAATACCAATGCACATCAAAATCAAGACGTATGCAATCACAGCCGTGCCAGCAAACAACACATCGTACTGATGCAGTACACAGTGGAGACCAGGCCAAAAATATACAAAAGCATATTGCAATGAGGCCAATGAAACTATGGCGATTGGCGAGCCGTGCGCTAGACTGATTAATCAATGTATAAGGTTGACTGACGACAGTGAGCGAATTTAAATTAACATTATTGAGCTTAATATATTTCCATAAAAGCGTGCTGCGGCATCTAGCGTAATTAGGCATAATAAGGCGTCTTGAGGATCAGGATTTTATATGGATTATGGATCTACGAAGTAAACTGCAATTTAAGTCTTATGAGATGCAGGTCGACGTCCATCAGCCAAACATCTATAGGAGTGACTCAGCTAACCGCTTGTTTATATGCTCTAAAATAAAAAAAAAACTGATAAAGTGTCGGGGATTTCTGCTATCATAATAAAACATAATCTAATCTATGAAAACAAATTCTAGTGCTTATAAAATTAGGCTGAGCTGCAACATTTATCTAGTCATACTTTGATACTCACTAGACAGAATAGAGTGCAGGCATGTCGTAGTGTTTGTTCCCCTAGGAAAATTATACAATGGTAACACATAAGTATGTACATACTTGATTAAAATTAAATTATTCAATGTGCTCGTCGCGATGTTGCGCAGAAAAAGCATGATCTTGGTTACCACACGTTTTATAATCATAGATTCTTTGATCAGCGTTTTGCATGTCTCCTTGGTGTATTGTTTTACAGGCGGCTTGCTTCCACTTCCATCCCAGCCAACTGCGAGTAACAACGCCGAAACAAGTACCCAGCACAACAACCATAATCATTGGCAAAAGGGTTTGTTGTGAAGAACTATGAATTTGCAATGTAGTTGGCTTGACCACACGTTTGCAGACTAACTGATTGGGATGCAACACGTCTGTTTACACGTTAACCGTCGCTATTGATTTAATCAAAGACAATGTCTGAGTACTCGAAACGTAACGGTTACTATGAGTGGGTGTTACTTACATTTAATGAGTACGACCGAGTCGCGGGGCTCGCACTGCACCTGGGTGGCGTTCATGGCCAGCAGCCCAACGCTGCCCGCCCCGCCACCCGCTCCGCTCGCCTCTCTGCAATCACAACATTAATTTAAGCACAACTTCACTTGTATATTTCCCGAAGGATGTTGGAATAATGGTTCGTCCCCTTTGCCATTAACTCTCCGTAATGTCCATGGGAATTTCCTCGTAGAAAAACGCAATTTGCCCTGACCTGAGCAAAGAAATCACGTCTTCACGCTTGGCAGGGCGTATTCATGATTTCTTTGCGACCTTACGCCACTGAAGGATTAAGTATTTCATCCTTTTTATTATGTTTCGCTGAGCGTACTTGTTTGCAATGGCAATGGCATTAGATAACCCTTCATATTATCACATAGTACCTTTTTCAGTTCAGAGCTGTGCTTTAGTTTTCAATGAACCACAGCTCGGATCGGTTGACTTACTGTTGGGATTCAAAACTACCTGAAACGTTCATAGTTTTCATGGACTAATGAAGCAGTACATAATTACTATTGCCTATCATTACTATGAGTAAGTATTACGCTATCACGTAACAAGACAGTCTGTTTCACAAGCGTAGCGATTGCAATAACTGCGCCACGCCAGGTTTTAGATTGACACCACGAAAATGTGTGAAAGTAGGCATTTTCGTAGGCTATTCGATAAAATCAATTAGGCGATAAGAACAATCATGTGATAACGCATTAATGTAGGCCTAATCGTGACACAGATAATGGGAAACTTTACAGAATATGTCACGTTCATCTTGATTGCTTACATTCATGAACGATAGTGATGTGATGTTACTCAAGAAATTATCTAAGAGTGGCTGGCATTTAGATGCAGATTCTCCGATGACTGTCATTTTTACCAAGTTCTACCTACGAGACGAACAAAAGGCACAAAGACAATACTTTCTGGTATAGCGAAATCGATTTTCGCGACCTCGAATACTATTTTAAGATTCTCTTATTTTTTGCAAACGATAAAGTATAGATTCTGCAGGTTCTTGTATGTAAACTAAGGAAATAGTTTGCCAGAAGGGAAATTTATTATATTATACTCAGCTACTACAATCAACAAATGCTGGGCGATGATGTCATCATCATCAAGCCTGGCAGGCGGATGTGTAATTGCAACATAGCGTCATCAGCGCACAAGTGGATGAAACTGTGTACCTGAATAAACCATACTACTTTGACGAAAGTAGATTTGACACATACTTTTAACGTCCCATAATCGCGCCATGAAAAATAATTACAAAAGCGATGATGCACAGAGTACTAATAATTCTAAGTTAATGTTGACTTACTAAGCGTTAGTCATCAGCTACTCCCATGAAGAACAAAGGAATTAAACATTGCGACTGTTTAAACTAGAAATTAATAGATACATATAGTGCACTACATGGATCGTTGAGAAACTTGCAAGAACTTTATTTCGCAATTTGGTTCAAACGGACCTCAATTTTTGAATGGCTCGTGAAAATTCCGAACCCGAAGTTGCAGACCGCGAGTGATTTATCGAGTACATTTTTTATAAACATATGGATTCTGCACATACTGCAGAAATGTTTTGATGTAATGTCCTACTCCTGAAACAAAAAGTTATTTACTCAAGTTCTTTCAAAAAATCAAAAATGATAATTTAGCAAGAAGTTGCCCGCTTCCGTGGGATTGTTTGAGGCTTTAATGATTGTTTGATGACGAAGTTTATAATATTTTAGCTTTCTTTATTTGAGTCAACATTTCGGGTGATTAAAGGTTGTAAACAACGTTTCAGTTCTCAGAGTTAGCACATATACGAAATTGAGAGACCGTGCTAAGCGGTGTCATCTCTGACTGCATCGGCAAGAACAAATGAGTGGAGTAGCTACTTGTGGTTTAAAGATCAAAGGTCTACATAACAAGTGACAGGGTTGCCAGTCTATGACGTAATGATGGTATCCATTCCCTTTCTTGAGCTCAATTTACCTATACCAAAGAACTATTAATATCAGCAGATCAGAAGAAAAGATCTCGAGTACCTATACTAGAGAAGAAGATATCGGAGTGGGCGAGAGGAAAAAGTACCGATTACTAGATTACTGATACAATATTTTTTTTCTAACCACCAATGGAACAGAAAACCATATCACGTGATACGTCACGTTATAATCAATTTCGTCAATTAAGCGAAATTAGATCCGATCTCATCCAATTTCGCTTATCATGCGTTCTTTAGATTGGAGTTCTAGTAATAGAGTAGCTACCTGATATACCATTGCTTAGAATCTCTTGGTAAAAACATTTGTTCTTTGTTGCTTCTAGCATGAATCATGTTATAGTGTACTCAAACAGACCATAGGACACTTTCTCCAGTGTCTTATGCGCCTGTATACCTGCATCACAGATTCAAGACCTCTAACGAGCTACTGGTGAATATGCACATTATCCTGACTCTTTACAGACTGTCTGACTATTGTTTGATATCGATGTGAATGTGTTTTCTAGACTCGTGGCAATAATAACAGCCGCACGGGTCGATCTTCAAGGTTATGCAGTGCTTGCCAAGGTTGGTCCGTGGAACCTTCCTTACTGAGTTACCTACGTGCCGCGGTAAGCACGTTAAGCCGTTTCCCGGCCGTGATTCTAGAAGATCTACAATCTTTGCAGTCATTATAGTCAGTGGGCTTAACAGTCTGACAACCAATCTTATCAAAAGGTATCGTTCTGAGTAAACCAACTGGGTTGTGGACATCAGATAGGCAGTCGACCATGTAACATACTGGTATTCAACTGCATCTGGTCGGACAGGAAGCCGCCCCAAACACAGTTGGGAAAAACTCTAAGCAGATGATGTGGATGTGTTTTAATTTATCCATTATTCATAAGTACATTCATTAATATTTCTAGTATTCAGTGATTTCTCCATTCTGATGAAAATTGTTAAATCCTGTGGATTTTTTTGGCATTGAAACTAAAAAATCTACCCAACTGAGTTTAAATTTTATTACATGTCTCATCTTTTGCACGCAACGCGAATTAATGTCATGAAAGCAATTCAACTGAATGGGTACAAATTGATGCTGATGAGTGCGCGATGTGCGATTAGCCTTCATAATAGCGAATGTAGGAAACCACTAGGAGGATTGATTTCAAATATGTGTTGTGTTTCGAACAAGGACGAATTAATAATGGACTTTATTTATAAATAGAAGAACTACTACCTATTGTCTTAGTGGTTCATCCTTTTACAGCAAATCAAAAAAGATCAGTAAAACATAAAGGTAAGCATCTTGCTAGACATTTTCAAACTATCTCGCAGTAGGTATATACTCTACTGCAAGTACTTTTGAGTCTTCAGAGTTATAGGTCACTCACATTATGCAGAGGAAAACAGGAAGGTTACCTTAATTTTGATTTTGAAAAATGCCTTAGAATCGGTTAAAGCTGATAAAAATAATGTTCGGGCAGCAATGGATTACTGGCCTAAATGTCCTTAGTTGAAAATTAAAGAAATAATAAAATTAGTTTAACAGACTGTGGTGATTAAGAAAAATATGAAGATGCTGGCTCCTTTATAGCATGAGTAGACAAGTTAAATATACTGAAATTGTAAACTTTTTAAATCAACCTGGAGAAAGTTCTGAAAAGTTTGAAATTAAAAATGAATTTAGCTAAAATGTGTGCTGCAGAGTTTTAGTTTTAATGCATATATACTATATCATATTAAAGTTACTCATTAAAGCTTAAAACACTCTTTACATTGCAGACAGTATCAGTGTGGGCAGTAAATTTAAATTAAACCACTGTTACTTAGATTACTTGTGGCTGACCATGTTATATTATTTAAATTTTTGATGTAGCCAAGCCAAAGATGATAAAAAGAGATAAAATAATATTAACAGAAGCTTATAGAAACATGAGCAGTGATTAATTATAAAAATCTTTATATGGTTGAATGGACTTGATTGGTGCTGTGGATTTGTGCAACTTCAGTTCCAACCTCGAGCTCAGTTTTGAGTATGGTTTTTTTTTTATACTTTACATAGCTCGGCCAGGTTGATAGGATAATACAGACCAAAGTCAAGTAATACCCTGGGAGTGGTGATATGAAGATTTGGTCGGATTTTGTGATGATTAGTGTCCACGAAACTGTGTGTTTGGGGGTTGAATGTGTCAGGTGTGGTGATTACAGTCTTTTATTTTTATTTTGTCCCACACTAGGAATTTGTTAAGAGTAGAGTGGGAGCATTTACAACATTTAAACTCGTAAGTGAGATTTGAATTTCTGGTTCTAAGATCCAGGTGAAGCTGATTCAAAATAAACTTTATAGCATTCATTTCATTTACCAAATTGTCTCATTGTGTATATGTGGAGAAGGTGGTTGATCTCACATTTACATAATTTCTATATCCTATCTATTTGTAATTCTTAATGTGTAATTGTTTGTTTACCCTAATAAATAAAATAAAATTCCTATAAAGTTGCACATCCAAGATCTTCTTCCTAGCCTTGGTTGACTTCTAGTCAAACCAGATGGATTTGAATGTACCAGGATTTTTAATTAATATACATACTGGGTAATACCCCTGTTGTCAGACTTTCAGGCACTGACTACCTGTAATGACCAAGGATCGAAGCAGAGTATATTTGGCTAGACTTCGAGGAGATAAGTACGTCCCTCTGATTTAACAGTTTTATTTGGGCACTTAAAAATCATTCCGTGATATTATCCATAGGTCCACTGCCTGCTCAAAGTGTAGGCAAATATAATCTACCTATTCCGATCTGTGGTAATGACTGTCAATGATCTACAGTACAAAATGTCAGCCGGGACCAACAGTTTTAAATACTGTCCGCGGCATGGAGGTAACTCAATATTATTATGTAATGGATGGTCATCCATGAACCAACCTTGCAAGCTTAACCTCACCCAACCCGTACAGATAAAGTTATTTTGCCACGAGTCCTTCACTAAGTTTATTTCTTTCTTTTTCATATGGATAGTGCCTTACTACATAAGTTCAACTACAAGCTAATCAAATATGGAGTTAAGTACCTCATTGTCTTTGTAAGTTGGTTGTCCATACACAAATACTACCTACTGTAAACACGAGGATTCCAAGATGCTTAGAAATCTTAACAATGGCTCTTTCTCAGTACATGTGAGCAAGTTCAATGGCAAGTTTATTATTTACATACCAAAGTATACTGGAACAGAGATACAGAAAAGGGGATAAAAATACAGGTTGATTGGTTAAAAAAAATAATTATTGGCAAAAGCCAGGACACAACCAAGAAGTACCTTATTTGAACATATGAGTTTATTAGTGGTAAATAAATGATTAGAATTTGTCTAAAAGTTATACTTTGGTATTGAAAAGGTTTGTTTCAATGAAATAACTACACGTAATGTTGAAAAGCAAATTGTGGATATAGGTCAAAGAGAAACCTGTTATAGATAACAGTAATACACATTACATTGTATTATGATACTGATACCAGTTTGAAGCACTTCAAAGATTATTGTATTACATAAAACTTTCATAATGACTTGTTTATCTTGGCATCTCAAATGATTACTTTCATGACTAGACATTTGTCCTACTCCTTTCATACAATAAAATTAAAAGAGTAACAACTTTAAAGGAACAATAATGGTTTATTTTATATTTCCTTTGGTTAACAAGGAAATAAAAAATAAAAGGTGGGAAAGACAAATAACATAATGGAGGGTGTGTTCTGAAACATGTGGACTGATAATAAAAGTGATAGAAATAGCATCTGTTTCTATGGTGGTTTATCAATTGTTCTGAAATAAGTGTTTTAATGATGAACAGAGATGAGGGTTACAAAACTGAGAAACTGGGTGGTCCACCATACAGAGAGAGGCAAATAAAATTAATTTACATCTAGTTAAATAATATTATCATTTACATGAATGAATCATAAATTCATAATACACAATGCATACACATTGTTTTATTATCAATAATCGTAGAATGATAATTATGTATGAAATAGGTTTATACCATGAAAGTACAGCTGGCATCGAGGAAACACTAATTAAATTAATGAACTCAATTTATTTGTAACAATTTGTGGAATAGCCTAATTTCAAAGAATTATTGTGGCTACAGGAAGTACCACATTAGTGAATAGTGTTGCCTTTTTATTTGGGTATAACAAGTAAACTTTTGTACAATACTTTTGTTTCCAACCTATATGAAGGAAAATAATACATAATAGGTAGACTGCCTAAACATTGAACATAAACAGGTGTGATGTTATGGTCATGTTTATTATTACACTGTTCAATAAAGGCTCATCTTCTCTCCTATTATTATCATTATTTTATTAACTTTCTTCACTTGTTTTCAGTTTTGGTGAAAGTATGTTTAAATATAACAAATAATACCACTCACCAACTTCAGAAGGTGCCAAAAAGTCATTTAATTTAATAACAGTCCTTCATCAGTGGCTTCTATCTTTACCCCAAGTGTTTATATATGGGTGATTCTCTGTAAACTCGCAAATGGCTGTCCGAACCGATTATTTTTTGAATAAGTAAATATTATAAAATAACAATCACTCTTTAATATATATAAAAGACTAAAGCTTTATAGCGCAGTGGAAATTATAATGATAACTATTTTACCTATTTTAATAGAAATTATTAAAGCCTTAAAAATACAGTCCCCTGGCTGTCCCATTCCTAGAATTCCCACTTAGAGGTAATATTAAAAAAAAAGTTATTAAAACTACATCACGTTGCCAATTTATATCTAAGAATAGAATAATTACTTTTTATTTCTTTAATAAAACAAGGTCTAGTTACGTATTTTTTAAATTTATTAATGTCATGTGAATGTTGTCCGGAGATTTTCCAAACAGTCCTCTGCCAAAAATTTAAAGCTACAATACAAAAAAATTGTTATGGTTAAAAACGTTGTTCAGCGTGAAATGAAACGCAATCAGTGTAAAGTTTGTAACATTGACGAAAACGGCGGCGGGACGTCATTTTGTTCAGTGTCCGACCGTCATCTGTGAGGAGATTATGTTTCTTGGTCGATGCGACACACAGTCCTCTGGTAAGTGATTTAATTTATGTTAATTAGTGTTATTGTGGCTACATATTAATTATTATTTCTATGATTTGTGCCCAAATCTGTTGCTTGCTTTGTAACGAATTAAGTTTCAATAGTTTTGCAAATATTGTGCAACTTAAACAAAATACACAGTCCCCTGGCTACAGTCCCCTGCCTGGTAATATGGCAGGGGACTGTCCAACATGCCAGGGGACTGTAGATTTCATGTATTGGTCAGTGTTTTAAAGTTTTATTTGTTTAAATTTGTCACTTGTCGAAGTTTTATAAATGTAGGAAACATAAGAGCTTATAAAGTTTATGTTTCGCGTTATTTACCTTACTGAACGTAAATTACGTTACAGGTTGATCGCATACAATTACATGCCCCCTAAAAAGAAAAAGTTATCCCGAGAGGAAGTATTAGGAAAAAAAGAGAAGCAGAGCGATTAAGATACCAATGTAGAAAAACTGATCCTCAAAAGTGTGAAGAGATGAAAGAAAAGGAGAGGTTAAAATACCAGAAAAAGAAAGAAACAGGTTTGAGAAAATTTGTGAAAGATATGACACCACGTGAACACAGGGCTGCCATACAGAAGAGGAAAGAACACAGTACTGTATACCAAGCTAAACAAATGAGACTGAACAGCGTTACTATTACGTTTATGCGTGAAAATACGCCATTATCAGATCCTGAAGCAGACACTCTTCCCTTCCCTTCAAGACACCTTACTCCAGTTCCAATTCAGCTCTCTGCAGCTCCAAGCCCAAGCCCAGCAATATGCAGTATTAGTCCACAGCAAAGAAAGAGCCAATCCAAAAGGCGAAGAGAAAAATATAACAAAAAAGGAAATGAAAAGATCACAGATTTACAAAGAAAACTAGAGAAATACAGAAAATGATTAGCGAGACTGAAAGCTAGAAAAAATAAGAATGTTGAGGACACACCTAAGACAAAGATGTTGAAAATGTTAGATGAGCCTAATAAGAGAAAAGAAGTATCATGGCAACTAAACTCGCTGAAAAAATTCCAGATGCTGAAATAGTTACGTGCAACTACACAGAAAGTGGACATGGTAAAGGCGCACCAGACGGCATCGGAGCAACGTGCAAATGAACAGCTGATTTTGTTGTTAATTCTGGGGGTGATTCTGGGGGTGGTGTATCAACAATATTGATCACTTTGTCAAATTAATCCAAGAGCGATGCCTTGGCGTCACATGTATCCCAATTGATGGTAGTGATATCCAGGCAATGATTGATAAAGTTGAAGAGGAAGCGTCCAATCAGAAGTGTTTCAAAGGCACCTTGAATGTGCATCAGGTTGTAGGTGTTTATTCCAGCTTCATCATGGGTCTCCCAACTACACGTAAAACCCTAAAGTTGAAGTCTTAGCTGCTTTTGCAACAGCGGGTCTTGTGAGCATTATAAGATAGGCAGTATCAACTTTGAGCTAAAACCGAGATGATAAAGGAGAAGATGTATTCACAGAGTCCGAACCGGAAGAAGACTTCGAATCAGCTGAATTGATACCAACACCAAACACACCTCCTAAAATGTTTGATGATGAAATAGCTTGAACCAGTGGCTCTCGAAATTCATTTTATAATACTGGAGACTACATTCTTGTGAAATTTTCAGCGAAAAATGTGGAATATTGTTATGCTGCTGTAATTAATGCCATTGATGAAGATGAAAATTACTTACAGGTTACTTTTCTGAAAATTTGTGATAACAAAGTGCAGACCTTTAAAATAGATGATAGGGATGTTTCAGACGTGTTGTTTGATCAAATTATCCAAAAGTTGGATAATCCTGATTTGATTCTAAAGGGGAAGAGAACATTTTATAAGTTCCCTACTGAAGTAGATGTTTACGAGCGCTAATATTTTTTAAATGTAAAACTACGCTCATTGTTTTCAAATATGGGCCTAATTTGATTAAGAAAAAAAAAATATTAGTATTTCATGAGACTGATTACAGCATTTAATAATTGAAATTAATAATGATTAAACTCTAAGTTAATCGTAGGTTAAGTACAAAATGTTCCTTTTTGAGAGTTTTTATTTTGTAAGAGAAGTTATTATTTTTGTTTTATTTTCTTAAGAAACTTAAGAAATATAAATGTTGTATGTGGATGCATAGATATTGGCATTAAAATAATAAACGATTGATAATAATAGTCCGACTTATTTCTATATAAAACAGTCCTCTGCCTCATCTAACAGTCCCCTGCCACATTCAAAACAGTCCCCTGTTGCATAGAACAGTCCCCTGTCGTGATTTATCACAAAATCACAAATAACTTGAAAAATTCCTTTAAATTCAATTGGCTTTCTTTCTTAATAAAAGTAATAGTTATTTTCCTAAGCAATAGTATAATAATTTTACGAAAATGATAAAATAATATGCCAGGACAGCATCTGTATGGGCCATTGCGAGTTTACAGAGAATTGCCCATATGTATTATTGTTCAACTGGTTACTATAGTTTGTGTTATTTATAAGGTTTAATGTAACATTAGAAAAAGGTATGATGGGGTTGAGATAAAAACCCCAAAATAAATAAAGAGAAAAAAAAAGGTGTCTGTATCTTACTTTTTACACTTGTTTATTAAATCATTTTTATGGACATTTCGAGAATGAGGTACTTAGTAAAAAAAAAACCAATTTCTTTATAAATCAGTAACTTGTTGTCAGTCAACTTAGGAGAGGTTTTTGTCCAGCAGCTGGAAGGCTGATTCAACAAACAAGTAATTTAAATATCTTCTGAATCATTTCCTTCCGAAGGTAATTAAGTCATCAAGAATGTATTAATTTGAAGTTTGTATTAAGGTCTTGTTAAGTACTGCCTATACTACTACTTAGTTCAGTGGAAATCCTATGACCCTGCTTTATATGCAAATAAGATACTTGCATAGTTTTATCAATTGTTTGTTTTTAGTCAGAAGCCTATCCCTTTTATTTACTTAGTTGATAATGTGCTTCCTTACTGTTAATGGCATTCAAGAACTTGCTGATAGATTTTGTCTGGACTTGTGGAGGTGTTAAGAAGAAAAATAATGAAACTCCAAAAATCCCATTCAACCTATAATTTATAAAGCATTGTTTTAATTGAAAACATACTTGTTTTTAAGTAAATATTAACAGTTCCACAAATCAAGTACATAGTGTGCAATTGTGCATAATAATAGTTGGAACAATGACAAGTAGGGGAGTTGCCTAACCACCACACTGTTATTGAATAAAGGGAGCTACCACTTGTTTACAATTATTAACAGTCTTTTTCGTGCCAGCTGGTGACTCTGTGCTGCAGCTAATTAAACCCACTGAGCTAGTTTTGCCTTGCATCCAAGATAATTTACTGAGCACACTCGAGTTTATTTATTAGTTCCATGTACATTGGTGCAAATCTCGTAAGCTTCACACGCTGACACACCGCAAGATATCACGTCTGACATCTGACACTGGGCTGGTCACCAGGCGTTGTCATCCGTTGTCATAATTTTAGGTCAAAGTACGATGAACTTGAACGCGCTTTACTCACCGTAAAATGCTTATTGCCGGCACTTGCTTCCCTACGGAATGCGTGCAGGCAGGGCCCGCATTCGCTAGGAAAGCATTACCCACTGTTTTATGCACGTTTGGAAAGTTTCCTCACTGGAAACCGGCCACGACAACAATCACTGGTCACACTGTTGGGTCCACGGGCACAAGATCTGACAATAACGTACTGAACAACTAAATACCACCACCTCTCATTTAATCCACTGTTTTACAGACAAAAGACACAGGTATCCATGCATCGAACACTAAAAAGTCACAAAGCACTGCAACAGTTCACAGACGGTTAGTTTTCAGTGTCGCGTACACAAAGTTCACACGCGTATCTTGTCTAATTAAAAACTTGATATTTTTTATATAAATAATAACAAAATAATATGAAAGGAACGTCGATCGCACCGCAAAATCCGAAAAACACAAGACGCGCAGCTGGCTAGCTGTCGCCTCTCGCTTGACTGCGGGGACAGCGGGTGTGCGAGCGGGGTGGAGGGGCCCGCGACCGCTTCTACCGCGCCCCCTATGCTTCCCGCCTCGTCTCGCAAGTCATTTCATTATTACGTTACGTTCATTTTATTTTATTTTGAACCTGCATTCGTCTGCGTTCTGTATCCTACTGCAAGAGAGATTATTATCAAAATGCACTTGGTGCTTGGAATTACAGGTGTATTAAATTACAGATTTATTGATCGAGATTGACCTCTTTAGAACTGTCTAAATGTCGTAACTAACAAGTAAATAAAGTTTAATTTTATGAGACAGTCATTCCTGAATGACTTTTATTGTATGTATTGCAAATAACTGTCCAGTGGGAACCATCTAAAATTAACCGAAACATCTAAACATTTGATTTTACAACATAACAATAGACACACGACGCTCTTGTTCCTTTGCTTCTTGCCGTGAGGTGAGAACTTATACAAGCGATCGAGTTATTTACTTGCACTGATCATGTAGATTGTAGATGCACCTTGTCGAACTATCATAGAAGCGGACGGGTGAGTCGTAGTCGGCTGCCTCGGCTGGAACGCGGTATGCGCGAATGGCAACATAAACAAGCAGCTGTTTTGTTGATGAAAACATGCGCAGCGTGCAGTGGTTGGCCTTCGTCGAGAAATTTATGCATATTTTCGAAAAAAATAATTTCACACGACCGACTTTCAGTTAATTTTCGAGAAAGTAATCCTTCATTGGCGATCTATCAAGGAGTGCAACGAGTTTCTCCTTTATCATTACAGGGCTCGGATAACCACCCCTGTGGCCTGTGGGCCTGTAATTACTGGTAGTTTGCCGGCAGATGAGTAAATGCTTTAAATTCTGGGTTGTAGGGAAAGTGAAGTGTTAATGCGACAACTTGATCATAGTGTTTCGTGCCTTTCTACCGGCGAACAGGGAAGGGATTCCGCGAACTTTGAGTTTGACCTCGCTTTAAACAATTTACAACGTAATTGGCTATTAAATTAACTATGATACGACGAAGATCCTATATATCTGTTCGCTGAAATTGGCTGTCAGCGAGTTTGGGACCATCTGCTTCTGTTTTTGCTCGCTAGGTAACAATAAACTTTACCCCAATTCATGGAACGGAAGTAGGGTGTGGTTTGGGTGCGTCCTTGAGTCGAGTTCAACTCATCATTGGGACTGAGACCGGAAATTTCTATCCCCATAATTTTGTTTTGGATTATAAAAAAACCTTTATTAAAAAAAAAAAAAAAAAAACAGGTAAACTATTTACACCATTACCTAGGTTAATAAAGTTCCATTTAAAGCTTTTCTTTTTTCATTTTATTGTGATACCATCTGTCTAAATATTCCGGCAAACCTGGTTGCAATCATGATGTCATATTAAATAATGGTACCTAATAGAGAAATATTTCAGATAAATAATAATATCTAATGTAAGTTCACACAGTTCGAACGGATATCCTTTCTATTTCGGTCCAAGGATAAATGCTAATGGTACCTGCCGGGTTGGATAATATTTCACCGTTTGTCAACATGCCTAACGGTTGTACAAGCATTAAACTTAGAGACACATAATGGACGTTTCTGTACCTTTATGTTCTGCAGTTAAACACCGTACGCCTACGAATGCCATAATATCAGCTAGACACCAGTTTATTTGTACGTTAGATACTTTAGAAGATAATTTTGAAACCGCAGCCTTTTCCGCAGAATACAAAACGTTTGAAAATAATCTAAACTTGAAAAATCCCGTAACTGTAAGTTCTAGCAGACTAGTAAGCTAAAAGTAATTTCCCAATGCGAGAATCCAATTATTTACACTTTCAAGATCATCTATTTTATTGGATCTTTCATACGCTGAGACTGCTAAAGACGCAGTTTTAAGTAACTTCCTACCTAGATACATGTGTCACATGTGATACTCTTAAAGGAAGTCCAAAAGAAAATTAGTGTAAAGGTTTTTGGCACAAAATTTTAGAGTCACTCTACATCGCTTGTACTGTTTACATAATAATTAAAGTCTTCATCTTAATTTTATACAGGTCATGTCTTAACTTATTTTTTCCCGTTACCAACCGATGTAGTAGCTTTTGGTCTTAGCTAAACAAATTGACTGTAATTTGCTAGATGTGTTCGCGAGGTAAAATACGAACAATTTGCATTTTAACATTATGAAGAAAGTTTTGTTTGTCGACTAAAATATGTTAGTAGTATGTGCTTAAAAGGTTTCTAGTTTCTACTTATAGGTAACCGTAAGTAGGTAGGTAAATATTTGCGAAATGTACCTTTTTTATTTATTTATTATAGGTTTACCAGCAGCTTCTATGTATATCATTATCGCTTTAAAAAGGTTTATTAGAGCTTAACCTTAAAACGAATAAACCTTTGAGTCAGAATACAGCCTAGTACCTAGTAGCTTTTGGTCTTAGTTAAAAAAATTGACTGTAATTTGCTAGAAGTGTTTGCGAGGTAAAATACGAACAACCTTCTAAGTATTCTTCTTTACTCTTTGTAGGTCCTATACCACCAGTACCTTTCTATCGGGGGGAAACCTTCAAAAGGTAACCGGTCTTTGGCGATAAAACCGGGAGCGTGGGATTTTTATCTCACTACCAATAGACCATTGACAAAGTTTTGAACGTGGCAGGATCACATCAGGTCCCGAATATAGGAGATCAGCTAATCGTCGGGAATCATCGTCAAAAACAAGTAAAACGATGTCTAAGTTCTGCAGTCACGATAAAGATTACTCCCTAATTGAAGCAACAATACTTCAATCTTCATTACAGAACCAAGTGCCAGCGGTATGGCATGGGACTACATTTTATTTATACCTTTACAAGTCGCATACTCGACGCGCCTTGCTCAAAATATCGCGTCGTGCCGGCGACTTCCGTCGATTCAAAGCCAACTACCACTCATGGAGTTTTTTACCATGACACTTTCGAACACGACATTTTGTTTATTCAAGCGTTTTGGAGAATAGTGGACATTAGAATAATTTTCATTTATTATTCATTGACAGCCCATTAAGCACGTGATTGTTTTGCTAATTCGTTTTAAGAATCATTAAAGATTTAATAGAATAATTAATTAAGCAGGTAAAGTAGACAGCGTGGTGCCAAATGAATAAGAATATTAAATTGGCTATATAGCATTGTCAAGACACGACAATGACAAAGGGCTTTCTATAAAGGTACTACAATAGGCTGACGTAAGTAACGTAGAACGCATCCAACTTTTTAAATCGGCATAGGGCGAAAGGAACAGGAAGCACAGTGAAAAACGAAAGGCAAAAAAAGAGTTAAGAGATTTGGTGAAGAATCTTGAACTGTGAGAAATTTGGACACAAAAGGAAATTAATAGCCGAGGGTAGAGATGGAATAAGTGCGTCATTTTCTGAAGTTTCTATCATTAGATGAAACATATCGACGTCCATGCAGCAGTGCTAGATAATTCTTACCAACAGTTACCTACTTAGCCGGATTATTGCAGCTAAAAATACCCTATCTGAGTTGTTATTATTGGAGCTAAAAATACCCTATCCGAGTTTTTAAATCAGTAAAAACATGGAATTTTCGAAGTATCCTGTAGGATGTAGCAATGGAAACACACCATGAACACACATCTTTTCTGGTAACTTTTTATGTTCATATTGTCCCAAGTTTTCGGCGGCAGACGATGACTTATCAGACGGTTGAGTGGCGGCATTTTGTTGAACTCTGCGCTTCATGTGTTTGTGTTGAGCTAAATGTAACGGATAGGACGTGACTGCTGAGACATATCTAAAAATATGTTACCTTTTGATATTTAGGTACACACTAGTCATTATGGTACACTTCATAGCGGGTAGGTGAATGTTCGAAAGAAGTTTACATTGAAACTTGTTTGTTTTTCTAATTAATTAACAACTTGTCAGATTATGTATTATCCAATGAACCTGGTTTGTCTAAATAATAAAAAAAAAAAACTCGTTTCCAATTTTTTAATAGAGATGGAAAATTGGAACGTTTTTTGTATAATTTGATTGGTCTCGTCTATTTAAAGACTTTTATTTTTAAATTATTTAAATTTAGAGCGGTAAATCCGGTTATTTTCAGATAAATCACTCAACCAATTAAAGGGACATTAGCGAATTGAATGGCGTGTATCAATAGAGAAGTATTGTTATGGGTTCATGGTGGCACGGACCATTTAACCTGCCTTATCAATCGGTAACGGTCCGCGCTAGGGGCGGAGGTCAATGCACCTACTTTGTTGTTGTTACCTTTTTAGAGCTCCCTGTTATCCGAGATATTATGTAATAAACTGATAGGACGTTTATGTCATCGTTTTCGTGTTATCGTAGCTCAGTGCTGCGTGCTGATCGTTTGATTACCCTAATTAAGTTAATCTTTATGATCTTTGCCTTAGTTAAGCGGTTGCTGAGAAAATTCAAAGTCATTTCAACAAAATCTTCAAAATTTTGCTATAAACTTACATAATTATAATAATTATAACGAATTCTAATTAATTCTGCAGATTTCTGCAATCTTAGATTTAATTTTGAGTTTTATATCTTTTATTCGCATATTTTTTTATTGTGTAGGCTGACATGTTTCGAATTTTTACATCATCGTGAACGGTAGAGTGAGCGACACCGCGTTTTTTGGACACTGCTGAAATACCTATACTTAATATAATATTATAAAGCTGAAGAGTTTGTTTGTTTGTTTGCTTGAACGGGCTAATTTCAGGAACTACAGATCCGATTTGAAAAATTCTTCAGTATAAGATAGCCCATTTATCGAGGCAGGCTATAGGCTATACATATATCATCACGTTACGACCAATAGGAGCGGAGCAGCAATGAAAAATGTTGCTAAAACGAGGAAAATGTGACGCATACGAAGTTGCGCTGGACAGCTAGTGTAAGATAATACACGGTG
Source organism: Cerastis leucographa (assembly GCA_963082945.1). NCBI lineage: Eukaryota > Metazoa > Arthropoda > Insecta > Lepidoptera > Noctuidae > Cerastis > Cerastis leucographa. Next base: position 11,024,215 of record OY720361.1, read on the forward strand.
ATATCCACCCATTACACAAGAAAGGACAGTTCACAGCTTCAACACTGCAATCGACAGAAGAACCACTCACTGATAACTGAGAATAGACTAGTAAAATAAACTTTGGAGACAGTTTGATGATGCATTGATTGTTAAAAAAAAAAAACATTTAATTTTTATTTAATGCTTTTTAAACTTATTATTATTATTATTTTTTGATCTTTCTATTTCTTCTCATTTAAGCGAGCTTAATAAAACCTTACACGCGGGTCAGAACCAAGGATGTAAGGTGAAATTTAGACAGATTATGATTATTATTATTATAGCTTTTTTCTTAGACTTGACTGTCTCACTCCTGGGCATAGGTCTCCTCCCATTCCTTCTATTTTTCTCGGTGTTGCGCCTTCTCGCTAATTAACAAAAACAATGAAAAAAAAACGAGCTTTTAGGAGGGGAAGGGGTGTGTGCAGTCCCAGTCCCCCCCCTGGTGATGCCCATTGTGTCAAGTGACAAGATTTGGCTAAATGCACAAAACGTGCGTGCCAGAAATAATAATAATAAAAAAAGTGACAAGATTTCAAATTTCGAATCGATCAGACCCGTAGAAGTTGTTTATATCTCTTCATCAACTAGAAAAGAGGTGATGACCTTCAATCGGCTGAGCAGATTTTTTTGAAACATAGCTAAAAACACTCTCGATTAAAACACCTTTCAAACGAAACCAGTTTTATCAAAATCGGTTGATCCGTTTAGGATCTACGATGCCACAGACAGCCACACAGATACACACGTCAAACTTATAACACCCCTCTTTTTTTGTCGGGGGTTAAAAACCAAGTACAACCAGCGACACAAAGTTTTAAATATCCAGTATAACCTGACCTTGCTTTGTATGAGCTTCCCGTACATGAGAGAACAGTGTAAACAGGTTTGGCATAGCTTGATTGGTCGTCGTGCGTACCTTGTTACACCTTTTGCTCTATCCAAGTACACAATGAACGCCGATACAAAGTTTTCCTAGCATGACCATAGTGTCACGAAAGCAATCGTTTCTGTAAAAAAATTAAATTAAAAATTTAAAAAACCCGCGACACAAAAAACCTCTAAAAAACCAAAAATAAAATAATCCAAGCGTCTTAGCGTCGGTGGTCCGCTTTGTTATGTGCTTGTACTAAGCGGTCTACTTAGAGGGGTAGTAGGAGGGGGGTACCTTCCCTTCAACTAGAAAAGAGGTGATGGCCTTCAAACGGCTGATCAGATTTTATCGAAACATAGCTAAGAACACTCTCGATTAAAACACCTTTCAAACGAAACCAATTTCATCAAAATCGGTTCAACCGTTTAGGAGCTACGATACCACAGACAGACACACAGATACACAGATACACACGTCAAACTTATAACACCCCTCTTTTTTGGTCGGGGGTTAAAAACCACTAACAAATTACATTCACGGTCTAAATTAAAAATCTTTGTAGTAAACAATTTACACGATCAACTTTCTGGACGGGTCCAATACGATACCCAGATTGCGCAACACGTTATTGAAAAGATAGAGCCTTAGGCCCACCTGTTGATATTACCTACACTAATTCATTGATAGTAATTACAGGTGATTTACATGTTAGTGTCGTTACGTAACCACACATCATTTCTATGCGTTCAATTTACCAGCTAATCGGACTTTTTAATTTATGCTTTAATAATGCACTTCAACTTAACATGGGAGGTGTGGCTTTGATCATAAATATGACTAATAGTCTTTCATTTTGATTCGCTTTTTACTTCTCATATTATTTATGGAAAAATTATGATACATTCACACCTAATGTAATACTTATTTTTAACACAGACCCAAACCGTCTGTATGACTAACACTTTGTTTCACACAACTTCAAAGGCACTTGCCAAAATTTCAACAATAATCAAACCGTTACGTTACAGACGCAGCCGTGAAGAGTTTTGAATCTCGTATTTGGTTCAAGAACAATATCTCGTCGCCCGGTTAGTGTAAGTCCTGTTAGCAGGCTATTACCCAAATGCATAAGCTTCGCTAACACCGCTATTGTATTGAAAATTTGCGAATATTCCGTAACACTATTACCGCGTTTACAGTGTCATGCTCAGTTTGGAGGCGATTGCGAAACATTGGTTATTGTCTCTAAACTCTCTAACCTAACCGACCGTATGGGCATAGAATAGAAATCCGTTTAGTGTACGCTCCCATGAGAGTCGTGCGAATTATAATCCGTCTCATTATGTAAAAGAAAATGTCCGCTTTCTTTCTGTACTTACAAAGAATCAGGTATCGAAAGTTCATCGGATACAATGGCCGCAGCCGATGACACTGCCGGCTTCTTATCGAGCATCGCTAGCTGACTCACTGCCCATACAATTCACTTAATTATTATAATTTTCATAGTCAAATTCATCCACGCGATAACTGGCCGGTTCGAGTGAAAGTATTCTGGATTAATCAGTCGTTCGTCTATGGACGCAAGTTCAATGCCTCGATTATGACTGTTATTTAAATTATAATATTCTTTTGCTTTCTTACGCGATGAATGGCGGAGGCGTTGCAAGGCAGGTGGGTGCTGTAACCGCGGCTGCGCTGCTTCGCTGGACGTAACACCGCCGTCCGCGAGAGCTTTCTAGGCTGTGCTATCTTCCTCTACCTCTCAAGTACATGTCAAAGTGTCAACTACAAGTATGGGCTCTCATAAATCCGGTTGTAATTAATTAAGATGTTGTTGGATAAGGATGTATGTTGTAATTAGGATCTCAGCAATGTGCTGCTATGCCGACTCCAAGGTTTCTCGGAAATGTTTTTACAGTGATTGGTCGCTGAGTAGTGAATGTTGGACTTGGGCGAAGAAAATAGTCTATTTTTTATCAAGTGTAATGTCTAGATAATGAGTAGCGATAAGTTAATAACATTGCTGCACGTTTGCATGACAAACCAATTGGAGAAATGGCAAATGGAAATAGTCTCGCTCTCGACTGATGTTATCACGTGGCTGGCTGATGTGCCTAGTTATCTAGTCGCAGAAGGCTATAGGCGTAATAGTGTCGTAATACTTGTAAGTTGTCGCAAGTAATTGGTTTAGTCGCAGAAAGTAAACAGCGGGTCTTTGATCTGTGCTTTATAACTTCGAAAATGTGTGATATGAACATTGCATAATGGAGTCTAACAGATGACACAGAAACCTTAGTATTAGGAGACGTGATTCAGTCTATTAATTCCATCTATTGGTTGAGCTATTTGTATTCTTCGTAGGAAATCCAGGTCGATGGAAATGAATACGTATATAAACTGGCGTCGATGGAGCGTGAGATACACAGCCGTTTGCCACATACCTTTCAGCGAGTTCATTGTTTTCTGTGTGTTTAGAATAACAGTTAGACATACAACTGGACAATGCTTTGATTTGTTTTGAGTCTAAGAAATTGTACGATATTCTTGACCTATTGAAGATAGATAATGTATATCGAGGTGTCATTATCGTTTAATTTAATTCAATGAGCCGGTATTATATCGGTGCTTGGCTGGAGAGTTAGAGTATCGCATTCAGATTTAATGAATAGTCGCAGTATATAAACAACCGGACACAATCGGACAAAAGGGATCTATGTATAACCGATGCTAATAAGTGGTCCGAGACCAGGACAGCCAACAATGAAACTCATAAAAAAACAGACCGGCCAAAAGGAAGATAAAATCCTTTTCGACTTGATCTACAACATCCTACTCCCAAGTTTTAGTTCCGCTACACTCCACCTACAATAAAATTGTTTTAGTTGTCGTCTTGTAACTAAGCAATTTAAGACAGCTCAATTTCCTGGCTGATCCAAATAAAGTCAAGTACAAACTACAAAGTAGTTTAAGCAAGGTTGTTACCGGAAGAAGATCAAACGACTTGCTTAGTTCATGGTAGACATTTCGGCGAAGCGACATAAAAGTTTAAGGACTGTGATGGAAGCTCTGATTGCATAAAGTCATGTAACGGTGTTCTGTGTGGCCTGCCGCATGCAATGAAGATAAGAGGGTTAACGGAGCGGGCACGGCGAAGGCATACAAAGTGTGGTCATATGGACGTAAAGCCCGACTGACATGAGGCCGGTGGTTCTTGTATGCCAGCCAATACAGTAAGCCAGTTGCCAAGATTGTAATTATGTTGAAGCAAATTGGGGTTAATATTTTGGACTTGCACATAGCTCGAGGTTTACGTCAATCAAAAGAAATGCCAACGGGCTTGCATTAGCTCGTATCCACAAAGGCATACAGACAGTTGTCGCTTACTGAAAATGCAAACACACTATATTTTTTAACTAGGAAGGAAGGATATCCGGCACAATGGTCCATCGATATACTGTTACCAAACCATTCGAACAGCCAATCAACCAGTGGGGCAGCAACCTGGTTAAAGTCGGGGTCAGCCATTCAAGCAGAAGGAGATGTTCTACCTCCTTTGCTGCGGGCAGCAGCGTCTGAGATTTTCAAAGATGTATCATACAGAACTGTTCCCAAAATGTTCCCAGTCGCTGGACTCGTGTCAGCCGGGCTTAACCACAAAAGTATACACCACAGTAAGTAACACTGACCACCTAACATTAAAGTGCTCACGTAAGCATGAATATGAGCTCGTAATTAAAGAAATCATGGCCGCTCGTTAGCCCACTTTATTATAGTTTTTTGCTTCGAGACCTAAATAGTTTCCCTCTGATTGTGTCGCAAAAATTGTAGCTGTTAAGACACCTTAAGATGGTCTCAATTTTAAATGGTCGTTGATGACTGTGTTTAATACGTAGGTAGTTATTTGTTAAGGTATGCTGATGCATTGGAGCAAGAGGATGTCTTTGAGCAAATAGCCAGCAAGCAGTCTTCAGAAGTCAATTAAGCTTAAGGCGATTTAGTCAATTTAGACCAGCGGACACACCTCAAATGCAGTTAATGTGGGAACATTAACTGCATTTGAAGGGGACTTCCTGGCGGTTCTCTATAGAGTCTATAAAACATTAAGAGAATCCGCAACTAGCATTTTTTGCATGTTTCAAGTTAAAACTACGGAAATCTAGTTAAATGACCGTAGAAGGCAGGTAGCTAAAGAAATGTGGGAACGTCGTAACGACATCATCCTGTTAGTTTATGTAACGCTAGTTGGTCAGTAGTACTGAGCTGGTTTCCGCGTGCTCGGTTGCCTGGTCATCCGGCCACCTCCGGGCCGCTCCGGGGCGCTTCGGACCCGGGCTGCTGATAAGAGCGCAGTGAAAGTGCCTCCCCAGGCCCAAGCCGACGCCCCGCACCTATTGTTGTGTGACGATGGTCACGCTCCGCTAATTTGAATGCAAGCATGTTTGTAATAGAATAATCTCGTTGATTGATAGACTTATTATATGATGATGAGGTTCCAGGAAAGTTCGCATTGTCCCAACATTGGAGCGGCCGCTGATAATTTGTCAAAGATATACCCATTACGGTTCGTAATTGAATGTTACATAACTTGGAAGACGTAAACTTATAGAGAAATTGTGAGACCCGCCTTCGGTCGGTTAAAAGGCTTTAGGCGTTATTCTCCATTCAATAGCGAGCATCGATATATATTTTTTAATTTCGGTCGTCGACCTCTCGGATTTTATGGTCCAGGTAATAAATTGAATCGATAATTATCGCAGTAACTTGATTTCTATGTGAAATCACTGATCGGCGTAGTGTGAAACGTTACCGGCTCTATCATAACTGCACCGCTCGTGAAGGTAATTCCACTATTCGTTTAAAATCTGTGTAAAGATGTTGATGTTTGTCTCTAATTGGTCGATTAGATGATTTATCTTTAGTGTTAGAAACTAACGTTCACGGAACGCATTCTGCACAGGTGAAAATAAAGCGTATGATGAAATAAATGTGGCTATATTTTTAGACGTGACGGTACCTATATTTTTAGCTGTCATTCTTTCAATATAAATAGTAGCAAATATTGGGAATAAGAGACATCAGTCTAAGAATTCTAATGATGTAACTATTTTTCTGTTCGATCATTCGAAATAAATGGTAATAAGGAAAGTTTTTCAATTATCTGCTTCAAGGGAGTGTTCAAATCCCAGTTGCTACTTCGTTAGTGGACTTAATTGAAATAGAGGTAGTAAGTAATACATGGATAGTTAGTCATTCATATTTGTACAGCTAAGTGTAAAGTAGTTAACTTTCACTAGATCAGACTGCTCGAGATTAGTTCGCCAAAAAAAGTTCGCAAGTGATTTCTTTTTGTGCTCTATATAGCGTAGTCACGCCTGCCATAAGTATTTGGTTTTGTTGTTTTGTACCAAGGTCAGAAAACCGGATAGCACTACAATACAGTACTTTCGTACTCGATGGACGAAAGCGAATGCGATGCCCCCTGTCCTGCGACAACTTTCTGTAAATAAACGAACAACTTTTTTGTCCTTTCCAAATTGAAATTTCGATGAAGCGTCAATTGTTCGCGAATGGTAATCCTGGACAGGTTCACTTTCCACGGTTATGTAAGTACTCGGTGATATCTTCAGGCAACGTAACATACGTCAAATAAAGGGTCTTTAATTAACGTGTAGGTGTTTTATGAGCTATCCGACAATGGTGAACACGTACATCGTTCAAACATTGCGCTTACAGCAAAATGAAAGTAAATGTAGAGCCTAAACGAATCTAAATAAAAGCTTGTTTTGTTTTGCGGTAGAACCAAACTGTAGAGGAAGCGTTTAAAATAAATACAACTTCCTAAACATGTTATGGCCTGAACAACTTATTTCGTTTTGTTTTTAATTCATTTTAATGTCAACCAGTTAGTTAAGATGTTTTTTAATGATACGTTCATGTGTAGGCGGCCTGTTAAGATGTATTGTTTCTTCAATGAAAAATGATCTAAGAAAGTAGTGAAAATGCTTTCAACCCACATAACAATCTTGGTCTACGTTGTAGCTGTCATAAGATACTCTCGAAATAAATGGAGGTGACTAGAAGGTGAACCAGCCCGACATGGAACAAAAAATAATAGTCACACTTTTTTGTCCTAAGGGCAGAACAGATGTCTTTAGTGATACCACGTGGCCTAGCAGTCAAAACACAAACATTTTAGGGTGTTTCTTAAAATAGCAGAGCAGCAGCTGAATAACTGGTTCTATTCGAACGATTTTTGCACGAAAGTGGATTTAAACGAAACATACTCCAAAAAAAAACTATCATCATCATCATCATCATCATATCAGCCGTAGGACGTCCACTGCTGGACATAGGCGTCCCCCATGGATTTCCAACAGGACCGGTTGGAAGCGGCCTGCGCCTAGCGTCTTCCGGCTACCTTGACTAGGTCGTCGGTCCACCTAGCCGGTGGACATCCTACGCTGCGCTTGCCGGTCCGCGGTCTCCACTCCAGGACCTACCGGCCCCATCGGCCATCGGTCCTGCGCACTATGTGGCCAGCCCACTGCCATTTTAACTTGCCAATCCGCTGGACTATGTCGGTTGCTCTCGTTCGTCTACGGACCTCCTCATTTCTGATTCGATCTCGTAGAGAAATCCCAAGCATAGCCCTCTCCATGGCTCGTTGCGCGACTGCGAGCTTCTCCATTAGGCCCATAGTGAGAGACCACGTTTCTGTTCCGTATGTCATGACTGGCAACACACATTGATTGAAGACCTTTGTCTTCAAGCACTGAGGTATTTTTGACGAGAAGACGTTGCGTAGTTTCCCGAACGCTGCCCATCCGAGTTGGATTCGGGAAAAAAACAATACCAGTGCCTTATTTTGAATTTTCGATCGCTTTGTGTTCATCAGAAGAAATAAACACATACACATTGTGTTGCTGTTTTGAATTAGTTTAACAATATCAAATTGTGTGACGGTGTATTTTAAAATTGGGTCACCTATTCATATAATAGTTGAGAATTAAATAAAACTTCAGAGCCTTGACACAATAACATTTAACTCTGGCAAAGCAATTAATTTGTCCGCGGCCGGTGGAAGCTGCACAAGTGATTCTATCACGATCCATGACAAATAGTACTTTGTTGACAATAGATCATTTCGATATTATTTAACGATAGGTACTGGTCCAGTAATACAGTACACTTATAGTATCGCCACACATAAAATATCGAGGTCTCACCAGCAAAAAGTTTCCTTTCGACTTCTTGCGGTTATTGGCAAACCTTGCTTTGTACTCGCATTCGCTATGGGAATTTTACATCACCGTGTATTTACTTTGATTATTACTATACAGTTATGGCATTATTGATCATTAATTAATTCGTAAATCAAAAGATTTTTTTCGCAATAAAAATAACATAAAAACAGGATGACCTTAAACTAAAACCTCTGGCTATAAAAGTTAAAGGCTATCAAAATTTACATCGTGTGCGTCCCAGTTATTGGAATAACAAAGTAGTGCATGTGGGTGCTTCGAAATGGCGTGTTTTATTGTGAATTTTGCGCGGTTTGCATTCGGCAATCTGTGGGAGCACTCAGCGGCAAGGTCGAGGTTGGCTTTAAATTATTGTCACTGTCGAGTCACTCGTTGCGTAAATATTCATCACTTGCAAAGCCGCCGCAAGCGCAACACTTTTGGGACAGTCCAAATACCTTGCACTTCAGGCATTGTCTTATAAACATCAGTGAAGAGACAATACACCTACATGTTTCAAGCACACATGCCATATTATATTCACAGCGGTGAAAAATTTAATTTTAACGCCGCAGCATAAATCTCCTTCATGTACAAATGTGCTTTATTGAATGACACGACATCAATCAACTCTGGTAATGACCCTCAATTTCACTTTTCTTTTGTATTTGGGTCGTTGTAAATTACAGATGATTAAAGAAATCATTGTGAACTTATTTCCGAGTAGGAGTGTTCAGATCAGCTTTTGTGCTAAGGCAATCACGTAAAGGCTCTATCGTCAAGGTAATGTTTTCGGTCTGCAAATGGCCGCGGAAGTGACAAAAACATTATGCAGTTTAGTTGACTTTGACCAAGGTGGCTAAAGTGACCTTTACTAGATAAAATCTTCTATTTGCTTCGCCTAATGACCGGTAAAATATGTATGTTTGTTGTAAGCTTCTGTATTCATTAACAGTTTCTTTATTCTACGAGAATGGCAACGGTATTACCTACTAAAGAACACAAAGCATTACGAAAAGTGCTAAGTAGTCACAGGCGAATGTTAGTTAGTTTATTGCAAATTGAATATTTACAATCGTAAAGCAAATGTGAGCGTAGGAACAGATTACTTTGCTTGTACACTGCTAAATGCTCGAGTCAATATTGCCAAATAGGGCTGTCAAATATGCGTGTGCGCAGTAATGTAGAGCGCGGCAAGCGACAAAGAAACAAGGTAACCGCAGCCATTGGCTGACTACCTTGTACACGTATTTTAAATGTGTATTATTTTTACACATTCAATATTGGTCATATATTTTTATCGAAGGTTAGCTCAGGAAGTATCCAGAAACATTTATAGTAAAATTTACTATCTAATCTATACTCTCACGTTTTTCCGCTCATGAAAATGAAAAAAAGAATACGTAGTTTTTCAAAATAAGTTATTATGTTATTGCTTCAGTAAGCAATAATACACACAGTTTGTTAGAATTGTCTTACAACAAGTTCTCAATTCCATACATCTTTCAACAGTTTTGAGGCCTCTTCTATCAGATGAGCTGTACGATAATCGACTGGAAAAAATACAATAAAATTGGCAATATACCATATCTACTGTGAATTGTGAAATTGAAATTAGCTACATCGAACAGTGGGCGAAATAAACCTGTTCTCTTTAGAACTTCTTTATTAGTTGGTAAATGTTGACATTATCGAATGTTTTTAAAGTGGTAACCCTGAGGAGCTGATGGAGTGAGAGGAACATAGTTGGCGCGCAAACTTCTTACGGCTTCTGACGCAATATTAACTTGCTGTAATATAGTCGATGTATAACAAAATAACCCGATATGAATTGCTGCTGCATTCCACGTCTTTAAGAAGCAAGTAAGCTGTCATACTAAACGATTTATACCCACTTAACTAAGATATCAAGTAAAACACAAAGGGACTGGAAATATTCAACACGTCCGTTTGTCATTTTATTGAGTTGTAATAATAATATACAGTTTATTTTATACAAAATGTTGAAATAACCAATTTATTATTGTCATAACTTTTACATATCGCAATTGCTACTCCATAATTAAGGGGTCTACAACTCTACACGCAAGGCTGATCAGACGTTAATCGACAATTTGCAAAGCGATTTAATGTTCACTCATTTGTCAAAACGTATCGCTCATGTCCACTAGTGTATAATTACATCAAGTGTATAAACACAGAGACGTGTTAGAGTAACGAAATTAGAATCTTAAATACACTAATGCATTTAATCTTAAATTCGACCTAACCCACAACAACTTTAAACGTTTGAACTGACTGTTTATTTAAAGCTAAAAATAGGAACTTAAATTGCCTAACACCAGTGTTTTTTCGTAGCCAACACTAATTTATTAACCGTGTTTCCTCGAATAGCAAGTTACTTCCAGCACCGTTCTATTTGCTGTGTGAAAATATGCGTTCGAACCAATCGATCAATAAGCAAATATTTTCCCATTGTCGACTCCTTTCGGTGTCTTGTCAATGAATTCTCATGAGGACCGGCAGAGAACTGTTGCGCGGGTGCAATACCGAGTGTTTGTAAATGTGAAATATGCGCAGTCAGATGACGTAGAGCCTTGCTCGTGAGATCTCTGCTTTCGCAGTATAATACCGTATGTTCATGGTGCATGCATGACCCTAAATAATGATATCATTCAGATCCAGCCTGTCCCCATGCTGTCCTCCCCCAGCGACGCCCTTAGCCAAAGCTCGTACCCCACAGGGGATGCCCTTAGCGTGTAGTCGCTTAGTTTGTAAGTAGCTTATGCCCTGGTTGGATGCCTTATACTCAAGGCATCCACAGGATAGTCTAGTTAAGCAGACGACAACCTCTTTATTTGAAAGGGGAGAGTAAAACAAAGGTGCATGCATGATAATATAACAATGCACAGATTAACGAGATACGAAACTTGAGAGTGTTGAGTTAAACGCAAATGTTTGCATAATATCGCGGAAAATTAGCAGGCGCTTATTAGGAAAAATGTGCAAGCACGCGTCACTGCAAGTAAATATTGACAGAAATATTTGATACTTGTACGAAGAATATATATAGCAGAAGCACTTGATTGCAGTTAACAGAAAGGTCATGGTCACTATGTGTTGCATAATGTAGAGAACCAAGCGCTGAACGGCCTCCTCAAGTGTACGATAAATATTTTGCTTCATGTAAGATTATTTGCATGTCGAAATAAATAAACTTAAATGTGCTCTTTAATATATCAAGTGTACTACAAGCGTCGTGGTCAGTAACTATAATTTTGAAGATTGCTTTTAAAATTATAGTAAGATACAGCGATGATTCTTGTGACTGTGTTTAAAGTAATGGATAAGAATTGATGCCCATTTCGTATTGATTATACGCGTGCTTGCCTTTTTCTGATTCTTTTGGTCAGGAGCTTTTGTGCGTTTATTAAGAAAGATTTCAATGTCTTGGCCATCCTTTACATTGTCAATTTATTTTTATTGCTTTTATAAAACTTTCTTATCAACAACATTCTAACTTTTTTCGACCACTCCTATCCAAAATCTTCCAAAACATCTGAAGTCACGCTTTGGTTTCGATGAATAATAATATGACACATCTTTTCAACGAACGCATGGTGTAGGTAGGTGATTTTTAGAACGCAGTACAGAAACCCATCGATGTGACCCTTACTGATCATTGAGGCAAGATAAGATAATAGGAAATAAACGAGAGATCCCACCGCGAACTCCTTGGGTGGCCCGGCGAGCTGTAATATTGTACGTACTCGTCCATTATTAAGTGATCTACAGCGGGGTTTAAAAACTTTAATAGCTGCATGCATTATGTATTTTGTCCGAGGTCTTATTTTATTGGCCTTTGAGCCCAAGCCCACATGAGACGACTCCAAACTGTCTCAGCGAAAGTGTGTGAACGTCGCCGGCAACGTCGCGATACTTGGCAAAATTTCTGGTATTCCATCAAAATACTCAATACTTTGCAACGTGATCGATCGAACCGTGGGTGGTATGTTTTAGTTTGTAATGACATTCCAGGCATAAGTTCCGTGAAAATCGATAGTGACTTTCGCGTACTGATTTCGAGATTAGATCTTTCTTAATGATGTTCGTTTTGTAAGAATTGTTTTTTTTTGTAGCATCATTATCGTCACGTAGGTATTCTGTGTCTAACGCTGAACATGGACATTCTAATGACCTCTAGAATTGACGATCAATAAGTGTATTGCCAAAACTGAGCAGACAGTAGGTGATTGCAAAAAAAAAACAAGTAGGCTCTATGAATCTTCAACCCGACGAAGGGACGCCCTCTTGACAAAATCTTTTACCAAACCGATGACGGAAATACAGAGGAAGGCCATTTCTTTCTCAGTACTTTTTTTGGCCTTTTTTGTATGATGTTGAACATAGCTATTTTCAGCCCAGTACCTGTTGAAATATTTCGCCAAAGGCTTATCTTTATGGTGGGCTCGGTGTTATCATTATTTGTTCGGCCTACATTTGGACCATAACATTACCAATCCGTTACCTACCTTATCTCTATGCTGTTAGTGTTAGCACTCAAAGTGTTACGGCGAATAAAAAAAGTACAACATTGATTATGGATTAAGCAGATATTGAGAGCAACATTTTTAAATATCATAGATAGGTACAAAGTTTCATGTTTATTGTTACAGGACATGAAGGACAAAATGAGGTCTTGAGTTGGACTCTTTGGATTCGTTTGCAACCAAAATGTACCAAATATGAAAAACGGGTCAAGAAACTCATCTTACTTTTGGGCCATGGTTTTCCATTGTTTATTTTAGTGAAAATACCAACATTCTTCTGTCCTTCATTAAATTAACTGCTTACTCAAAAACTTGCAAAATTGTTAATTAACGAATTACATACATAAAACATGAACCATGATTTAAGGTAACATAAAGGCGCCGATCTATCTTCTGTGCCCCTCGCCTGATGAAGACGTAATGAGGCAAAACTGTGACACGACCAGCATAACTTATTTAAGTACATGTAAACTTAATTAAAGGTTTCACGACGAAAAACATTCTGCTTAATTTTAGTGGCATTTCGCAATTTGCCGACCAAACAGATGGCTAAAAAAAAGGAAAAAAAAGGAATTGGCGGCCTGGAGTACAGAGTTGTGCTTGTTTGATGGAAAATGACTTGTCACAGAAATGTGGGTAAACTATTGTGTCTAAAAGCTTATAAACAAGTAAACAAATCCGTCTTAATTTTTCAGTAAGTGTTTTGTTTTTTTGTCGGCCATTTCCGTCATTGCAATCGTGTTGCTTTATGATACGCGAGGTGTGTGGTCGATCCTCCCGCGCAAACAGGTTTGTTCGCTGCGCCTGCGCTGTAAAAAGGCATTCAAATTTTAACGACGCGCACTAACAAGCCGCGCTGAACTCTCGGCTCAGAGGAACTTTTTCATAGAACTCCCAGTTCACTCTCCCATCTCACTTTCCGTAGCACAGTTATATAGTGATACAATAGTAGCGTTACGTGTCGTGTTCTTGTCGCGAGCGCAACGTCACATAAATAATCTGCAACACTTGGAACCGATGTTCTCTTGTAAATAAAATGTATTCAACTGTCATAGCCGTTGTTGTATCATTTTAAGATGACAAAATTTTGTTTTTAGACGAATACCTACACATACAACATTATACTTACTTATATAAGTAATGTTTCACTGTTTATAATACACAGGCTTCAAGAATGCACACAAAACGTAAACAAACTTTTAATGTTCTTTAATGTTATGAGTACCTACTGCAACACCGAACAAGATCAAACAAATTGTATTGCAGCTATAATTACGGTTGAAATTATTCCACGAACACACCAGTAGATATACATTAACTACTGAATAATGGGACACTATTCACATATACCGATATACTCGTTAAACGCGGTATTACTACTTAATGATGTATTCATTATCGGTCCATGTCTAGACCTATAATTTACCATCGAACTAAAAACGCCCGTCGATTTCTGTGATTACAAGTAATGGGCATTTCTGAAGCTTTGTATTCGCAACGGGTCCATACTCCATTCACAATAATTGTAGACCATTGAGGCAGACGAATGGGAATGACAGTAATGCAAATCTTCAGCGATGCTTCACCCATCAAGCATTCCTGAACAGCGAGCGGCGAGGGTACTCGATCTCTGTTCGAAGTGCTCGTACAATAATAAGTAAAGAATGGCGTTCCTGTCCGCCGGTCACGTGGGCCTGGGGGCCTGAGGCGAGAGTGGAAGCGTGGGCGGTGAGCGCCCGCGCAGCTCCGCTGTGGGCCACTATTCATATAAAGATCACACTTGACTATCGTGAGAATACACCGTGGCTAGTTTGTCCTTTATTATAAAACGATTTGAGGAGAGCGTGACAGTCTAATTGAAATGATAGCCCACTCAATCGATTCAACTGTAACGTTATAAAATTACGGTTTGGAATTTAGGTGGTCTATTTGCAACATTCTTTGATGGTGCTATATTTAAGCAATCCGTTACGGTCATTTTTGAGGTAATTTAAGTCGTTGATTGTTTAATTACATTCGACATTTAAGTAAGAAATGAGATGGAGATCATGAATAACGTAAAACAGATGAATGAAAAGAATTCCTTCCAGATCTCTTGACATTTTGTTTTGATTGAAATATCAAGCTGTTTATTTAACAGCAGTGAATAAAGAAGAACATAATTGCGTCGAGTACAGTGTTTATACTTGAATACGAGTTCAATCACAGAATCGTTGTTTATGATTTCGTACCAAATGATGATACAACTCGTTTCCGACCCGTCGAGAAATTGCGATGATATAAAGGTATTATTAATTAAGAGAGAGATAATGTGATACATAGATGGTAAATAATTCACTGAGTTAATAAATATGTATATTATGAATGGCAGAAGCGTGGAGAGGTTGATTTGTGGCAAGCGCTAAGCTCATCAGGTAGTCAACCGGCGCGGCGTGCTCTTGACCTCCAGTCGATGGTGAGTCATAGCCGGTGGAGCTGTCCGTACATCCACCATGCTCCGACAATATGTGGGAACACAGCGACCAACCCACTGGGGACATTTATTATTTGATACTCGAACTCATGTCGAGAGCCAAGTGTAAAATTAATCAAATACTCAAACATGCAAAGTAATTTAAAAAGCTACAAGCTTTCCTTACAAAGTTTGACCTCTTTATGAGTAATGAATGGTTGTTTATCATTAACTAATACAAGTTATTCGATAGGCGTAGCTAAAGAAAGTTAAAACGAAAGGTGTTTAATTTATAAGCCCTTAAATCAGCTTTATTGCTCTCTCTCCCTTAAATGTTTCTAAAACAAAATCTTACGATGCGTATGATAGAATTTTTTACGATTGCATTGGTCGTAAATATTTCACTTTCTCTAATGTTTGGGATCAAAGCTGATG
The DNA here is from genome assembly GCA_963082945.1 of Cerastis leucographa. Taxonomy (NCBI): domain Eukaryota; kingdom Metazoa; phylum Arthropoda; class Insecta; order Lepidoptera; family Noctuidae; genus Cerastis; species Cerastis leucographa. Next base: position 11,039,788 of record OY720361.1, read on the forward strand.
TTGCAATAAATACGGTTGCATAAACCAGAATATTTCTTTAAAGTAATATTGTGGATGGACTAGTCCATAGTATCGGAGAGTTAGATGAACCTTGTTGACTTTGGAACAAGAGTAGAGACTTTTTGTTCTACATATCCTGTGCAGCTTCGTCTCATTTGTATGTGCGTCGGGGCCAGTCGTGATTGTGTAGGTTTGACTGACAAATAGCCTCGTGCCTCGTGCCTTTGTCGGCAACGCGTCGACACACGACACATCCCTCATTGTCCACATGTGTGTATACCTTCACTCGTTCCGGGGAAACGCGTGTACACGTCGCCTCAGAACATTAAACCAACTCTTAGAAACTACACAAGGCAAACGACTGCAGCTTAAGTTATTATGACAACTAAATAAATTATTCCAGTTTGAAATTGAGTTTTATTGAAGCTGTTTGTATTTTTATTGTTTAGATTATCTAGAGGTGATCATAGCTTTTTAGTCCACACAGGAACAAACATAACACACGAGTTTCTAATGTAATGAATGAGCCGTGGACTGTCTCTACAAAGCACCGTTAAATCTACTTCCAGTGTTTCGACGAAACATTTGCTTTGGCCCAGTTTCGAGAAGAGGGTCCCCTTTCTATTCATTGATAAATTCTTGAATGATCGACAGCTGTTTTGTAGATGTTACATCATAAGAAAACTATGAGGTAAGTACTGTTTTTTTGTGGTATTAAGGAATGCTTAAGTATTTTCGCTTTCTCATTCTGAACTTCACGGGACAAAGAAAATTCTTGTTGATGAACATGCGTGGCGGTCAAAAACCTGCCAATATCTCATCGTGTAGCGGTACACGGGTACAGTGGAATGTTTCCCGCGGCCTGCATTTCGCCACGTTATTAAAGAGCGGCACTGGGTTCGGCGCAATAATATTTACACGCGGCGCTTCTGCGAACCTGTGGTTTCCGGCGTGTGCGCACACGGCGCCGCCGGACCGCTTCACACCCGCGTCCGCCGGACGACGTTACTACTATTACTACTCACTCATATTAAACAACACTATAAAACTTTATTGCTTTCTCTATTTACACTTATAAAAACGTTATACGACATATATTTGTTAATGATGACATTATCGCGTCTTTTAAACTGCCGCTACATTAATTTGAGCTTTATATTCAAGCGATCATCGCTCGACAATTGAGTATACTAGATTTTCGTGAACAGATCGCTTACAACGCTCACTTGATCCGTCATGCTTAAATTTTTGAACGAATTTCAATAACATTTCAGCAATAAACTTCGGAATACTTCCTCTGATGGTTCAGAACACTGCCCGGTGTGAATACCAAATGATTCATGCGTATCATACATGATAATAATCCAGATCAAAGGATATAATAATACAAGAGGCGTATTCAAGGATTCATGGTCATTCTATAAACGTGTTATTTGAAAACAACAACGTCATATGCGAACGATTTCTTGGCTTTGTGCCGCCTTCTCCATGTTCCAAGATCTCCAACCTATTGAAAACGAGAAAATAAATGTGTAAGCTTTCCTGTGGGGCTGTCTAAATTTATGGTATTTGATGAATGTAATATATTCTTCATTTTATTATATATCACGTTTTATTTTAAATTTAAGTAAATAATGTGGATAGTAAATTGCCTGCAGAAGTCGCTGTGAATCGAATATTTGGAAGTCATTGACTGCGCGCCAGACACTGAAACAGTCCGCTCCTTGAGAGGCATTAGTCATGGCTACCTAATCTTATTTTTACTTTTACTATTGACCCTGCAGTGAATTAATAACATTTATTTTTCTCGATTTCAAGGGCTTCGTTGGCTATAAGAACTGTATGAGATCATGTTTTTTCTGCTATTTTCCATTTCATAATTGAGGGAGAGACAATTTTATGATATACCAAATCAAAAGAAACAGAACCGGTAAGAATCTTTTTCATTAAAGTGTGATGAGAATTAATTTACAGTTTTTAATCGTTTAAAATTTAACAGTCTAATTTTAAATCAAAATGGAAAGTAACCATTAGTAATTTGCTTCTGAAAACAAGAATTGGATTTTCCCTGTGATAGCAACCACGGGATAATCACGGTTTATCTGCCACATTGGGAAGTTTGGCAGAAAAACCAGGAGGCTATAGATAATTCAGCAGTCTAATTTTAAATCAAAATAGAAAATAACCATAAGTAATTTGCTGCTGAAAACAAGAATTGGATTTGCCCTGGGGTTGCAATTTTCCAGGAAAAACTCCAGTCTATTAGTATATTTTAGGAATGAACGAATCTTATCGTCGCTACCAGAACAAAATATGAATGTGTTCTAAAAACAAAGAACACTTGGCTAGACATTTGATTGACGTTTCTAGACTAAAAGATGTAGGTACTTGGAATGAAAGGGACAGGTCACAGGTTCTGCCACATTGAGTGCCTCGTTGGTGTGGTGATCGCGAGCGCGACTGCTAAGTATGAGGTCCTGGGTTCCATTCTGTTCCCATGTCAGGCAAAGTGTTAGGTTAGGTTACCTCCCGGTTTTTCTGCACATTACCCGGTTTTGTGTTTATTTATTTATTTTACTATTTATGTACGCACAGTAAAGAAGACAGGTAAAAAAACATGAAGTATTTGATTTTTTTTTTTTTTAACACTTCAAGTACAATGTACAGAGGCGGACTTAATGCCAGAGGCATTTTCTACCAGCCAACCTTTAGGTGATGCAGAGACAAACAGTGGTAGGTGTATGACTGTAAAAAAAAATATATATAAGACATACTAAAAGGATATATAAAGAACTATAAATTTATATCAAAATACTATAAATATATATCAATGTATCAATTGTAAAATAAAAGCACAAACAATGAGGAAAATTTCAACGGTGTGACGAGACTGCTAGCTTCTTCCGAATGTACTCGCGAACTTTTATTTTAAACGATAGATGATTAGTTGCCATCCTGATTTCCTGGGGAAGCGCATTCCACAGAAAAATAGGCTGGACGAAGATAGACCGGTGAATGAAACCTGTGCGGCGAGAGGGACATTGAAGAACACGGTTTTGCGAAGAGCGCAGACTCCTATTGGGGTTGGAACATAAATATTGAAAGTAGGGGGCAAGGTAACTAGGGGAAGTGGGATTAACAAGAAAAGAAAACAAGGTGGTGAGCGCCCTTTGCTCCCTTCGCTGACGTATGGGCAACCACTTAAGAACAGACCGCTGCTCAGAGACATGATCGTATCCACGCAAGTTGAAAACGAATAGAATGCAGTGATTTAGAAAACGGTCAAGTTTATAGAGGAGATCTGCATTCAGGTCAAAGTAGCACACATCACCATAACCGATGATAGGAAAAATTAGAGACTGTACAAGCATTGTTTTCGTAGTCGATGGTAAAACGTTTGTCAATCGGTACAGAGCCCGCAACGTTCCAGGAACTTTCTGGCTGACACAAGCGACTTGAGTATGCCATTTCATAGAGCTATCAATATGCAAGCCTAAATCCTTCACATCTGTGCTAAAAGGAACCACCGTGTCGTCAAAAAGAACTGGTGGCAAGCTTGTACCATCCAACTTATTAAGATTGCGAGAACTCCCAATGATGATCGCCTGACATTATAAGGGTTAGCCACACCAAATTTATCGGACCAGGGTTTTTATTGCCATCATCCCTATTTAAAAACTATCGATCTAATCTGGTATTTCGTCAACCCTCCCCTGACAGTACAACTGCAACTTATCGGCATACAGATAATAAGCACACTGAAGCTCTGAAGTTAGGAGATTAATAAAAATAGTAAACAGAAGAGGAGAAAGAATACCGCCTTGAGGTACACCAGTTTCCAAATCACACCAACGTGATGAGGAATCCCCAACATGAACTGATTGCTGACGTTCCCGAAGGTAAGAGGAGAACCATTCCAGTGCTCCGGGCGAGACCATAACATGGGATAAAATGGCTAAAAGGAAATCGTGTTCTATCGACCCAATGAGCTTTAGGACGGCTCTGGTTTCTTTGGCCTAACTTTATAGTTTATTAATAGGCTCGCTTCCTATTGCATGGGACTGAAACAAAGCTGGCGAAATTTGACCTCACCTCTGGCTAACCCTTCGGCAGCCGTATATGTCTGTTACATAGAGTAGCTTCAAATAGTTTCACACGGCGATTCAAATAAGTTTTATAATAACAAAAAACCTGATCCAATCAAATTGTTTTAAGTTTAACACCTTCATCGTTCCGCATGGCGGAGGAGACTCCTCTTACCTCACTAACCTCACGTAATGAGTCCGTGCCACTTTTTGTTTTCGCAACTATTTATTAATATTATTGTTACCAACCTACCTACTTTGCCCCTTTGTGAACGGGCAAGTGTTACATGTGTATATGGATAACTAGAGTCGTCGTACGACCTACAAACAAACTATATAAAAGAAAAGTAAATCAATCATCATTTGATATTAATAATTTTCCGGTAGAATGTGAATGTATGTCATGTCACGTGACCATGATAAATCTATAAACGAACATTTAAGCGTTTACGTTGAACTCAATTCCTAGAGAAGGTACGTTACCTACGCGTAGGAACACATTCATATTGATAACGGCCCCTCAGAACAATGCGTGAGAGAGAACATTACGACAATCAGTAAGGTTAATTCCAGTTTCTATAATTAACGATACGTTACGCATGGCGCTCGATTCTTTCCTTTATACAGAAAAACTGGTCAGTCTTACTTGAGCAAACAATCTCGTTCGTCATTACAGCCGTGAAAGTACTATGAAAGTTTAACACGTCGTCGTACATCGCAGAAAATGATTGATGATGTTCTACTACTGTTCTACTAAATTGTAACCATGTGATGAGTCAATTAAGACTATCAATTAGATAACAAACGCCTTTCGTTTCAATCAAGAAGAAATTTATTCGGTGAAATAAATGATAGGCATGGAATTTATAACTAGTTTTTTTACCTATTGCGCAATGGTGTCATAAAAAATATAATTTTGCAGTCTAAATTCATGCGGAAATCGTATATTTGTTTTGATTGATAGGAGTGGGCGAGTATCGAAAGATTTCGTTTGTTCATCGACATGTTCACTTAGATTAAGTGTCTGAATAGACAAGAATTTTAATAAGACAGGCCGTCACGCTTCGGAGAAAACAGCATCAGAGACCAGCCGCTGTATCGTTATCTCACCTCATCGAATTGTCACCTAATTGTTGAATAACAAAACTGATGTTTCGTAATGCTTGCCTTATTAGAGAACAGTTCGTGCGAACCCTCTCATAACTATGACGGGTGATAGACTAGCTGCCCGGTGTCCGATTGTCTTGTCTTGGACGTTTTTTGCATTTAGATTGACGTTCTGACGTCATGTACCTTCAAACTGAAAGCTTGTGCTACCCATATAGAGCGCGGACACATAAAATATTCCTGCGTAAAATCGTATTAACGTCTATTTTCTCTTGCGGTTAAGGGAATTATATTTCAGTGTTATTTTTATACTTACCGAGAAATTCGCAAGTCGCCAGAAAGTAGCAGTCCAAGAGAATTTATTCAATTACTGCCTTTATACAATCATTACGCGCTCTATAATAAAGGGGTAATTGAATACAAAACCGTATAATTGGGGCCAATTTAATCTCAGTCATTCAGAAAAAACCGTAGCACCAATTAAGTTGCGCGACGAAGTGTATAATAATCGCAAGTTCAACGGCGCTACATTGACATGGAATCCACTGAGTGACTCATGCTCATGCGCATACTTCGCCCCGCCCCTTCATGCACCACACACTCCGGTCTATCTTAGGGGCAATGTACAATAATCTGCCACGAGGAACTAATGAATGACGGTGTTGTAAGGCCTCGAATTGAGGCCTCATACAACGTGAACGGGGGCCGCATTTGCCCAAAAAGGTCTTGGCCTAGACATTATTTAAACTGTATTTGGCACACCTCTACATTCTAAGGTACAAGGACTTCGAGAATATGAAATATTGCGAAATATCAAGCGAGATAAATATCTCAGTGAGACAGGATAGTAGTTAATATGCGAATACGTATTCTAACCCTCGAACTTGAACTCTGAGCTCCGTATAAAATTGCTAAAGGAAAAAGTACTCGGAGATAAAGCAATTATCCTTTAAAGTGCAAAGACGCTTACAATTCACACACGAATTCGCGTGGTCACGTGTGTATTATCCCCTTAGCACGTCTAAACACGCAATTATTATCTCACTGGGTATCGGGCCCGACCGCGACTCCGCGTCGGAGCCGCCGGTCACGTGGTCGGCATTCGCACTGGCTAATTTTGGAGCTTCACTTGCGCGCAAGCGTCCGTTGACTTGATGCTCCGGACGTCGTAAAACCGGACAGGATCCACTATATAAACTGAGGCTATGAAACAACTCGTTATGACATACATACCAACTTATACTTGCCAGTCAGGTGCACTGTGCACGAGTATCTTATCAAGATCTGGTTCAATATAATACCCTTTTGTAGGTGCAACGTGAGTTGTCACTTATTAGCTAAAGTGGGGCTCTCGGTGTGTGGTCACGCTGATTTTAGAGTCCATGTTAGGAAGTAGCATCGTCAGCATCTTGAACATACTTTAAGCTATATTTTACGAAAATAACAAAGGACTCACCTAACATGTATATCCTTAACTTACGAATCGCAAACATTTCCTAAATATTATACAGCAAATACTCGGAATCGGTTGCGCCGCTAAAATATTCATGTCATGACTACTGACATCATAACTTATGTCGTTGAAACATCGCCGAATAAATGGCCTTCCATACTAGATCGTACGCCATGGCTACAAATAGTTATTTTTAAACTCTGAAAAAAAAAGGAAGTCGTCGTACACACGCATGTTAAACATTAACGGTCCCCTGCGCTAACGCAGAAACCATTAGCAACTACGGAGAGTCTATAACAATTAGTCAAGTTGCACGTGCAGAAATAAATGACATTGATTGATATAATTAATGAAATAAGTATAGGCATCAAGGTCGTGGAAGCCGTTAACATTAATACAAAGATTATGCTAATGACAGGGAGTAACTTTAAGTCAGTGGGCGATGTCGAGAATGACTCAATAGAAGTGGGAGGGACAGCTGACACGAAGGCCGAACCTGAGGCTTGGTCATCGGCTGCCGTTCACTCCACACGTTGTAACCTAACTGATAATAAATATATGCATTTTATTAATAACCCATACAACGAAGGGGTTGTCATAGAGATAAGTGAAAGGTCAGCAGACACAAATTGCAGAAATACTAACCCACATAGCTAAAGAGTGACTAATCTCATTCACTGGATGTTTCGAGACACAGCATCTATTATTGTAACCAATGTAATTCATAATGTCGTCTGCATTTCTATTTATATTTGTAGTAAATTTATAAACATTATTAATCGATGCTGTTGCTACTATCTTCGGTGTACCAGCTTGTTTCTCATATTTGCCCGGTTCCTTTCTTAGAAGAAACCCCTGACAAATCAGTGAATAATCTTAATTTTATGCATTTACCGAACAGTAATCGCACAATCAACAGAAATTGAAAGTTTGGTATGTACTTCTATATTAAGTGTGTAATAACACTTGCACACTTAGTATGTATTGCCTATTTCGAAATTTATGTCAATTTATGGCTTTGTAGGTCATATTGGGTCGAATATCCGGTTATCGCTATCTTTCAAATCGGTATTGAAATAAAAAGCAATAAGTTGATTGATGTGTTCAACCTAAACACAGATCGGTTTGGATCCAGACTGAGGCCCGCCATTCAGTTGACCCGTTCAATGGCCCAGAACAGCGCTCTGGCATTAACAAATTGCGAATTGTGTCTCAGCGAGTCTCACGCCGCATGTGTGCAGTTTCGTTATCGTTTAGGACCTTATAGAACGAACTAATATATCTGTAACGTGATCAGTGTGATCACCAATAATGTTATGCAAACGTGAACTTTTGAACTCTTTATGTTCATCAATATCGGCAACCGGTATCTGCATCTGTAAGACCTTTCTCATTCAATTGTCATTGGGTTGGGCCACTTCCCATACATCAATCATAGAAACAATAAAATACATTTTGTTTCATTTCTCTTTCAATAAATAATGTTAAGTAGAAGAAGCTCTAGAAATAGAGCACATTAATATGCACTTGACATCCGCTCTGTCTGATGGAGCGATTGTTTCTTGATCTGCGTAAAATAAAACTCGGTGGGAGTACAGTTAAACTGACATAGAATCAGTGAGTCACCTCACTATCCATAAAAACCGGTGCTTTACTGCTACGGAGTCCGACTCTCTATTTTGAAACATTCGCAGATATAAGTCAAACACGCGTAGCTTCGCTCGCCGACATTGAATGATACCTTTAAATCCTCGCTGCGATATCGTTTATGGAGATTAGATGTTGAAGTTTCAGGGCTGCCAACTAACCACAAGCAAAATGACACAAGTTTTTTCAACATACTGCTTTTAAACACAAGTTTAGCAACTGCGGTCCAAGTAAGGCGGGTTAATGAAGAAGACATTATTCAAGAACATGACCCATGTTATTGTATAGCGAAAATGAGCCAAAAAGTGAAAATTAGCGTGCAACATACAAAGCTGTCGCGATGGTCTCTAGTATTAAATACATTCCGTTAATAGGTCGATTTTAAAATGACCGTAAATTCAAATGTCCGTTATAGTGGTTATTAGGTTATTTAATAGATCAATAAAATGAAACAATTGGAAATAGCTGCACAGGCAATAAAATTTTATAAGTTTGTTACTAATTCATTGAACTTGAAGTATACACGACTCCAATTACTATTGAGGTCACAGTTTAGAATAATGCGAACTAATCGTGGTTGGTTACCTGTTGTAGATTGGCTGTACATAGTCTGCAGCAACCGTAATCGATGGCGAGTGACTAACGGGCGGATTCCTTATAAGAATGCTTCGGGTCAAATCAGAGGTTGCCATCTGAGATTGGTGTCAGTATTCCACGTTTTCTCCTATATGTCATCCATGGCCCCTTTGCTTCATTGTGTAGACTTATCAGCAGTAATAGGTGCCTGGAGGCTACCTTTTCGCATGTACAAATAATGATATAACGACAGATAAACATGTAATAGGTAATATTTTAAATGAACTGAAGTGTGTATAGCACCTATAGGTAATTTAAGTACTTTCTATTTCAATCACGAGCTGCTGATATAAGTTTAGATATAACTTTTGTTGGGCAATACTGTTTATTGTACATGTGTGTTTGTTAACTGTGCCACATAGATCCTCGGTTATTAGTTGTTACTAACTTAACTTACGGCTTATTTCGATCCATTGATGGACTGTCGGTTAATATAGTGCCAATAAAATCGAAAAGATGACGGGAAAAACCTGAATGCGTAAGGCACAGATATTTGTATAGAATTAGATCCTAGGTAGTTGGCCCCATGCGAAAATAATGTTTCTCGAGCTATACGTATTCAGCATACTGACAAATTCTTAATTTATTTGAGTAGTTATATGGACATGGAGTTGTTAACGACCGAAAACGATGAAACAAGTAATTAGAATGAACAGCAGCACTAATCGATGGTGAAATGTGGTGGGTGCGCCAGTAGGCTTCCAGTCTTACAACAGCTGTTGAGTTCCGGCATTCCTAGGACAGGTAGTCGCAGGTAGAGCTAGCCTATATCGCCTCGAGAAACTGTACTGTTGGTAGCCGGTTTTAGCAATTATGATGATTTACTCGATCTCACTCAGACTCAAAACTCTGAGTAAGACTCTGAGTAAAAGAGTATTGTTATAATTATGTCAAATCATCAAGACAGAAGTATTGATGATGATGATGATAAAGGAAGACCTACGCTCCTGTGTATCTTTCTAATAATCCAATACTGAACACTTGAAAAGAATATTTTATGGACCTCCTAAATCAGTCCTTTAAGGAACAACCACACGAGATGGGCATTGCCGTTTCAGCTGCCGAAAGTATTTTCTGTTCAGTCTCTGAATCGCTCTCAAATACTGCAAGTCTAAATTCCTCGATACCCATGTTGTAATCAATACCAATAAATATGCCACAAATCATTAGAGTTTACAGCAGTACTATTCAATCTAGTGGGTGTGCCAACAGGCTCCCTGTCTTACAACAGCCAGCTGTTACGTCAAAACATTCCAACTGTACGCAGGCTGCGCTGGCGCAGGTTCAGGCAGGTAGTCAGCCTACGTGAAGTATTGTAGGTAACCCGTTTGTCTCGGAATGCGTGGGAATTTGGGAAGTGGGAAGGCAAGCAGGTGAACCTTACCTAGTTCTGTTCTATTCGGGTAAAAACATTTGTAAGGTTTTATTTAATATACTCGTTTATATTTCATTATTGTTTGGGCGTGTTCTGCATGTCTTTTATGTTTTAGTACTGTGATGGGAATAGGTTTTATCTTCCTCTTGTCTTCTTTACTGTAGATTTTAAGGATCCCAATAAGGATGTCTTTAGTACATATAAGGTTCCTAGATACCTAAAAATCTACCCCTTATCTACCTAACAAGTATGTGGTGGATCTTAAAATGATCTCGATACATCAAGAAGCACTGCAAAGATCGCTTTGATCTTAAATATATTCTAGTTATACACATCAAGTTATTAACAACGACATGTGTGACGCAATAAAATGATTCCCCAAATAGTTAAAAAAATATATGAAAAAATTAAAGTGTGCTTTGCATTGATTGTCATGTATTAAAAAAGTTTGTTTACGAAAACAATAATTTCAGTCTTTCAGTCCAAGCTAAAAGCTACTCCGTCTCAACTTGAAAGTGCTGCCATCTGTACGTTAAGTAAACAAGTGTTTACTTAGCTGCCATCTATCGGAGTTTTATGACATCAGCAAGTTTGTGGGCAATGTAGAGACTGATGTTTCAGGTAGTTTCTGTTTCGGTCGAAAGATGTAGATGTTTATAAAACTGAAGTCTCTGAAGGGGTAGGCAGTAGCTGTTGTAATGCTCTAGTGCACACTTATTTTTTTACTAGTTGGAAATTATTGGTATTCGCCTTTATCTATCTACTTTGTTGCATACAGATCATTTAAGTTGATCGTACAGCTGAAATCTAAGTCAAATATTTTATCTAGTTTCATTGAATTAAATCACATTTTTCGTATAGGTAATTGTGTTCCAGAAAATAATCTGAAATAGTATTTCAGTTGTATTTTTTCATTGTTTCGGATCCAGATGTTTTCAGGCCCTTTATTTTGTTTTGGGATTTATTAGACTGACTAGGTATGTCGAAAATATTAGCAAAGAATTTAAGAGGTATTTTGCAATAAACTCCTCAACGGCAACTAAACATTTGTTTTACAGATTACTTACCTACCAACCTTTGCTTTTGTATACTAGAAAAAACTAAAATACTTTTCCAACAATAGTAAAATCCCTCTAATAGAATTCCGTCCTCCAATGTCACTAAATAGAGGTCCTCAAACACACAGCTTTGAACAATGTGCCTGATAGATGGATGGATCGGTTGAATGGAGGCGTTATAAATGACCGCCTGACAACGACGCGAACCCCCGACGTAGTGGCGTGTATAGTCTGTGGTCTGGACTTCGGGAAATAAGAAAAACTGGCCCACCCTGGCCCAACACACAATGGTGGCTGAAGAATTGAATTACCTATGTTTTATACAAAGGATTTTGAGGAATTGTTGCCCTGTTGTTGAATGAGGTTTTCTACAATTTAGAGTGGAAATAAACATTAGATACTGCTTCGATAAATATAAGGTACTTTATTAATAGTCTTGAAGACAAGAAGTACTGAAATATTATTAAGTATTGGGAAAAGATACTTCTTCTTAAATATTACCCAGATTTAGTAATAACGTTATGTAGGGGTCGGGTCGGTTATAAAACTAATAAGATTGAATGTAGTTACGACGGGATTCTAAAATACCTACCTATGTCAGTTTATTATTTATCTATTTTTTTATTTATCCGAAAACTAAATAATTAGGATTCAATGGGGGTGCGGACTGGGTAAAGAAAACGACATTCTATTTTGTCCGTCAGACAGGTAATACAAAAATATTAGACGCGTATATTTAGTTTTATCAAAATATCAAAAAATTACTTACTTAACACTCATTAAAGTTGGAGAGTGGGGGCTTACTACGTCACAAGTAGGTATAAAACTAACCTACATGTGACGTCATGCGCCATTTCAACTCAATATATCTCCGTAATTTTATGACCACGTGAAAAAAGAAAAAATACGTGTCCAATACTTTTCAATAAACTACCCGAGGGACAAAGAAAAAAATAATAGGATTATCCCCTATTGTATTACTGGTGCATTTACCAACTAGACTACTTATATGAATTGATGAGAATATTATGTCGATGCTACATTTGACCTCTGTAACTGATATACATGATCAATAATACAGTAAAGTTCAAAGCTTTTTATTTTTCAGGTTAGACAGCAAAATATATTATAGTCAGATACGAATAGACCGAAAACGTGTACCGTTGCCAAAAAAAGATAAATTGAGCAATTTATTCGGTGTTCCAGCTTAGGCCGGCTTTGGCCTTTAAAATATAAACCTGTCTAACTTCAAAGCAAATGACAGGTATTATAACGATATGTAAGTAATCACTGTGAGTAAGAACTTGTGTGCGTATTGAATAAATTCGGGTTCATAAACCTAGAAATATTTCAAATATGATGTGATTGGCGTTAGCAGAGATTAATCAATCATCAAAATAAGTTTTACGCAGTTAAAGTGTTGAATAGTTTACCGTTCTTTGCATTTAGAGATCTCTCTCTGTAGGCTCTAACTTTAATACTTGTTTTCACTAGCAGTATTAGTTTCGAAGAGCTTCTCAAACTTTTATAAAATGCGTACAAATATCCAAATGATGGATTTAAAAAGTTTCTCAACTTCATAACATTTTGATGGTGTGAGTGAGCCTGGAGTGATTTTAATAAGGCTTTAAATTAATAAATGGATAAAACGAATGCTGCCCAAAAAACATAAGCTAGAAAAGGCGTGAAAACGGCATCGCACGTGTTAGTGACAGCTTTGACAGAAATCCGTTTCGGCCGCACGCGTCTATGGTATGTGCTCTTTTCCATTAATCTATTGCTCAGCCCATCCGTCAACTGACACGCGACTAGACCGTGTATTACACCCCACTGTAACAGCTTCAAGGGCGCACAAAGAAATCTTTAGCGGCAATTTTTTGCGCAGATGTTGACAAGGGGAATTGAAAATGTGATTAGATACGAGTGCTGAGCGCAGTTACACTGGAATAACTAATTTACTGTTTTATTTTGGCATCTTTTAGATACTTAGAAACATAGCATTTGGAACCTATATACTGCAGTTCGTTGATTGATATTAGTTTATTGATAGAAACATAATTAGGTACACATCTTAAACGAAAGCTTCAATAACAGCTGCATTTTAGTTAGGTTGTACAAAATATACATTTTAATCATCTAGTTTAATGAAAATCCCGATAGAGCTTAATAAGTAATAATACCAACACCGCATTCTAAACAGATTCCCTGGAATATTGCAACCTATATATTATATATATATTGCTAGTTGCTTTGTTTTCATTCACCTCTTCAAAATATTTTCTTTATGTCCTGCATGACTTTCCTAGAATCTGCACAAGTTAATATCAGATTGCAATAAGAAACAAAAAATCTTATTTATTATATAGAGAAGCGGTAATCCGCTGCGATGCGGTGTAACAGACAGCTCTCAAAGACGTATCCGAGTCTTATCTGTTAAACGAAGAAAAACTAAGAAAAATAGAGTAAAACAGTAACATTTTCTATTATTACTGTTTTATTTTATATACCATTTATGTTGCCATGTTTATGTTGTATGATTGCGGCCTTGCGGGCTTTGTTTGGGAACCAGCAGGTGTGTCGGTGTTTGTTTCGTAAGTATTTGTCGGAATATGTCTGCATTAGCGAAGTAATAGCTGTGTTATTGATTCTTTGTATGACAGGGGTGACATGAGTAATGATTGTTTGCCGTTTTGTAATGTTTTGTTTAAGCTTTGTCACACGCTGTTTAAATTCAAATGTTTTGATATTTGATGCTCATTTGTTTTCTGTTTTTGTACAAATGTTTGTAACTTTGGATCTTTTTTTTTCAAATACCTCTACAATAAAACAGGATGGACGGGTTTTCATCCTGAAAAATGTGCAAGTATTTTAAATTTTTATTCCCAAGATACACGCTCGTTTTATCAAAGGTTTAGGCCGCGTAAATGCACTATAGAGGCAGTCTGATCTGGGAAGCCAATCGGATGAACGTCGGATCGTATAACGCATCAGGACCGTGGCCGTCGGATTGGGTAACAAGCTGCCTAGTCTACCGACGTGTTAGCCATTAGCCAGTTACAGCCTATTAGTCTTGTATAGGTTACATGAAAGGATATAGTGTAATTAGTAACACCAAGTTGTGAAGTTAGTAGGTATAAGTATACAACACAAGGCGGACTGTGGAGAAAGGAGCAGTAACCAATCATAAAACGTGAAAATTGTCGTTTTTCTAGCTGATTGTACCATGTTACCATAATCTGTAAGTACAATTAGTATTCCCCACTTTTTTTTTTGTTTTCGTCACATCGAAATGTGACGAAAACAAAAATAAAAGCTATAATTATTATTTATAACAGCCATGCCAGTAGAAAAACCCGCCAACAACTGTCGGGCAGTGATCCATCAGAAATAACACCTATCTGATCTGAGGATCCTCCATTTTCTACGGAGCACTGAGGAACTTTACATCCTGTTCCTCATATCCCGGTAACAAAAGAAATATTAAAACTGTGATTACACTGACGATATTTTTATTTGTTCCTCCCAAACCTCAGCATATTACCGGACGATGCAATAAACTGCATGAACGCGGACATTACAAGGGCAGTCTGATCACAGGGGAGTCCAAATGCGTTCAGTAAATACCACACGATACAACGCATTCGACGATTAGGTCCACCGCAGTATTATTACGTGACTCGCTCCCAAAACGGACAGGCAATCTCTATAAAGAGGTATTTGGGACCCTAATTTACACCCCCTTATGTAATATTGGCGCGGTTATGGAGGTCCGACGGGGTACCCTACCCTCTCAGGATCGTTGTCGATGGTACCTTCGTGTAGTGCATGCTTGTGTAGGTCACTAAGTTCCTCTAAGATCGTTGTGTGCGATTTTGTGTAAATTATCTAGATTTCGGGGAAGATTTTTAGATTTCCTAAACTAGCTGCTGCCCGCGACTACGTTCGCGTGGAAATATGTTTTTCAGGGATAAATTATACATTTAATCCTTTCAAAAACCGCATCAAAATCTAAGCATACAAACGAAGCGACTTTGTTTTATGCTACATATGTAGAGATAAGCATTTTGAGGTATCATCCAGAAACAGTACCAAAATATATTGTGTTTCGAATATAGGTAAGCTTGTCAGTGTCATCCTCATCATGAATTTAAGAGCATCACCATATTGGTAATGTAGGCAGCTAAGTGTAATTTCAATGACCTTTATGTAAGTATCGTAACCGCCATCTTTTTTTACCGTAAGCAGCTGAATTTATACTCCTTTCTCGAAAATCCCCTTTTATCATACCCCGAAGAAATTTGTTTGTAATATTTTCACCTTCCCGCAGTAGTTTATTCTTACCCTACGTAATATAAGTAGAGATTTCCAACCTGTAATAGGTAACAAGGTGCTCAAGGCATTCGCAGCAACAATATTTGTGTAGCGTGGGTGTGCAAATGCCGCGACCTTTGCGGAAGTCTGTGTTTGGTGTGATTTGTTATAACTTTCCTTTTGGGAGTCCAATGATAACAGCATGGGTAACGGTTCTTGGAAACTTATTTGCTAACAATATTTTGTTGTTTTTTTTCGTTACTGTGTTGCCAGTTGCCGTTTCACTCTACGGTCGAGAACTGTATCGAAAGCTTGACAGTTTGTTTACAATATTCTACAAGTTTAAACTGTGTAGAAGGTTCAAAAAAATCCTATTTAATGGTCCACTAGGATCAGGAAGAGTCAGTCGAATTCCGTCCCATGCCCAGCTCGTTACAAAACTAAGATAATAATTACATGTGAAAATTTATCATGTTTTCACTCTTTAAATACTAAACGCATTTCGAAGAAATTTTGGACATCAGTAGACTAAGACCTGGTTTGGAACATAGGGACATGGATTTTTTTTATCTGTTGAGTTCGTTCCCATTGGACAGTGTAAGAGTAAGACGGTTAATGATTTCTAGATAGTTTTAAAGAAGATAATTGATTTGACATGGTAACTAATTAGAAGGTGTCCTTGTTTAGTGTCGACAAGCAAAGCGCCTGGTTTCACTCATCGAGTAAATACAATACAATACAATCCTTTATTTCAGGCAACTAAGCCCATATAACACAATACATATATAAGCATAAAATCACTAACTATAAACTAATACATACTTTATAAAACTAAATAAACATAAAAAATAAACGTAAAAGTACTTAAGTACTAACTAGCTCTTTGTAATAACTTATGTATCAAGTAACTGTGTAAAGCTGTCAAGCATTTAAGTACTTTTTATTCTGTTCTGCTTCTTAATTTTACTTAGTGACGTTACTGTATCCCTGCCTACCTACATACCTATAGGGTAAAGGCATATCACATTTTTTCTGGATAGATAATATGTTGGAGGACTTGGAGGTATACCCAAAGGTATAGCTTTTAGCCTTCCAATCCTTTTATTAAAAGCCCTAAGGCCTTGTCCTTGTTAGAATAATGTGAAGACATATGAACGCTTCGGTTGTTTCGCACTTGTTCGGACTAGGCGATTCGACAGTGTTTGTTAAAAAAACAATTATCACACAATAGGGGATCGGACTGGGTAAAGAAAACGACAATCTATTTTGTCCGTCAGACAGGTAATACAAAAATATTAGACACGTATTTTTTGTTTTATCAAAATATCAAAAAATTACTTAGTTAGAACTCATTAAAGTTGGAGAGTGGAGGCTTACTACGTCACAAGTAGGTATAAAACTTACCTACATGTGACGTCATGCGCCATTTCAACTCAATATATCTCCGTAATTTTATGACCACGTCAAAAAAGAAAAAATACGTGTCCAATACTTTTCAATAAACTACCCGATGGACAAACAAAAAAAAAAGGATTGTCCCCTATTATTGGGTTCGTCTCGATCGGCAAACTCCGTTCGGCATTTGCCTTAGTTCAATAATGTTCGGTTAAATGTCCATTTGAAGAAAAGCCGCTCTCGCCGACCCGTACCGCCCAAAAATGTATCTGCTCATTTTTAAAACAAAATCCCGTGAACACGAAGACCGTCATCTGTCTATAAGCGCTTCTATAGCGGCTGGGTGCTGAAAGCAAGAATAGTCACCCGGTTGTGCCGAGTCATGCCGACCCGAATGTTTTATGAGTAGCACCCCTAGAGACTAACACGATAATACCTAGATCTTTAAATAACATCTTAACCTTGAGCAGGTACTCAAGTTTTCCTTTAACAACTAATCAGGATTAACTAAGGCCAAGTTAGACATCTAAGTGGTTGATAGATGTAAACGGATATTAAGATGTGGGCCGGATATTAACGATCGTATCTTCATATTTTAGCTGCGAATGTTTGGGATTTCGGGAGGGAATGCTTTTGTGAGATGTAATGTAGTACGTTACAGTATCTAGTGGGTGAATTTCCCAAATGACTTTTTTTTTTGTCTTCGGTGAAATTAGTATTTGAAAAAAGGAATATCGTTCTGAATTATATTTTATAGTATTTAATAGGTAGTTATTGGGTTGTGGCAAAAATATAATTTGCCTAGGACTATTTACAAAGGTTCAAATAAATTCATAAACCTCTATTTTTTTCAAATCGGTGCTGTCCCTCTACTTTTTTTACAAAAAAAAAAGCTTATACACTAATAGAAATAAGTAAGTTAAGTATATAACTTATTCTATTTTATAGAATATTAGTTTTGTTATTAATATATGGCATATTTTATTACATAATTAACGATTATTATTACTGAGAGGCACAAACGTACCTGTCCTGAAAAATGTTCTCATATCGCTGGACAAAAGTAATTTAAACCTAACTTTTCATCGACGAGTCCGACAGCGTCCCCACCCCAATTTTATTTTCCTCGTTAGTGTGTGCTAGTGCGCAGTCAGGACGGATTTGTGTTAAATCGCTGCATATTCTCACCAATAACATAAGTACGCCATTTCAGTTGCTCCCGGACAATTATTTTATAGTATCGGTGGTTGCATTTTTCTAGTGTAATGAGTAGTTTTATTTTTGTTGTTTGGTTCTAACACAGTTAGTAAGTAAATTAGCTTCATCGACTGTTATTGAATTTATCCTAGATATTATGCATTTTTTCTAATTTTCGGAAAAGTGTGTTAGTTCTCACGTCGCTGTTCTCATATCGCTGTAATCGGTGGTCTTTATTACCACCGATGTGATAATTTACACCGAAAAAATCAATCGGTGTCTTATATCTAAGATCGGTGTTTTGATTCATGATCAACGCACAGTTTTGTCACATCGGTGGATTACTTTATCATATCGGTAGATCATTTTATCATCTCGGTGATTCGTTTTATCATATCGGTAGATCCCGTGTCATTTCGTTAAGTAAAGTATATACTATCACAAAGACAATGATAAGATTTTTTTTTTTTAATTCATAGTACCTATAGTAAATAATAATAATAAAGAAAGTAAATATAATAAAATAGGTACATAATTAAAAAAAAAAAATTGCAACTGAATTTCTAAAAACTCAGTTCTGTTTGGATGTGATCTACTTACATAAGACCCTCAGTTCAGGTATTCAGTTCTAAGTCACCCTTGTAAAAATATATAGGTACCTACTAACTATTTCATTTTTTGATGTTCAAAGGGTGATAGATTATCATATCGCTGGATATGTACATCATTTCGGTGGATAAACTTATCATACCGGTGTACAAAAAAAATAATCGGTGCCGGTTTGTCATATCGGTGGAAACCAGAATTCAAACTGAATTTTCTCCTTAGTCTTAAATGATACGTTGATGATATTAAATTTAGGGATATTTGATATCTTAAAGATTACATTAAACCTGAAAAATATACAAAAAAAATATAAATGAAAAAGTTCACCGATATGATAAAAAAATGGCATTTGTTGAAATTCACCCTAGTGATTAGAGAATGAATATAGTTGCATCTAGTGAGATGCCACATCTGGTGGCGTACCATGACGTCTTAAAACATTATTGTTCCATTCCTATTCCAGAGTGGGAAAGAGATGGAGCTAGACGACCTGTATAGCTCCGTCTCTTTTTCACTCTGTCATAGTAACCCCTCTGGTACCTGCACTTTTCATTTTCCTTAGAAATATGATGCTGAATTTCTGAGCTGCCGAGGTTAGGTCTTGGGTTCGATCCCCAGGTCGGGCAAAAAAAAGGGGGTTTTTAGGTCAGGAATTTCCCAAAAGCCAGGTACCCCCTACATACTACATCATCTGCCTAGCCTTTTCCCAAACTATCTTGGGGTCAGCTTCCAGTCTTCTCCAGCTGCAGCTGAGTACCTTCTTCAGTCTCTTCCAGCTGCAGCTGAGTACCAGTATTTTACATGAAGCGACTGCCTATCTGACCTCCACAACTCAGTTACTGGGTAATACGATACCCCTTGGTAAGTCTGGATGTCAGACTTTTGGCTTCTGACTACTCGTAACGACTGTCAAAGATCTACAAATGACCAACGATTTAACGTGCTTTCCGAGGCACTAATGAAACTCAGTATGTAATTATGGTCACCCATCCACGGTCCAACCTCGGCAAGCACGGCTTAACCTTAAAGATCGACCCGTTGCGGCTGTTATTATTAAGCGAGCTCCTCGGTTTCCCCCTAGGTACTACATGGAATTTAATTGGCGAAGTATTGATCTGTACTAAAGGTACACCTCTGCTCTTCCCTTCAGGAAGAACAGGAGTTATGTTAAGTTTTCATGATGTTGTAAGTATTGAAACATAACAAATCACCTGTATTCCCATAGTCAAAGTAGGCTGTATGTTAAACTAGAAACTCCTACCATGTTTGCAATCATCAGAAGCATGTTATCATTAGTGGGTAATGACATTTCATAAAGAAATATAATGAGCAATCTGGACGATAACTAGGGTAAGTTATTTCCGTGTATCATTAATTAACACAAGTTTCCTCGTCATAATTAACAGCACTTTATTACGGCACTCATAGTATCAACTGGAACTTTTGAAGGTAGATAATTCCTGAAGATATTGTAAATCCTCATAGTCGTAATTCCATTGATTAATTATTACATTATCTTCTTTTAAGCATCATCCCCCTTCAAATTAGTACAAAAATATAGAAACATATTTAGGTACATAAATATAACAAATGTCTGCATCACAGGAACAAAAACAGCGAACACGTAAAACTCAGTTCCAATTCGGAAAAGCTCTCATTTAAGTGCTTTCAGCGGATATAATGGAATAAAAAGTAAAATAAATACAGACTTGTCATTCCAGTTCCGTTAACGAAGCGAATAAAACTGTCCAACCCTTTGAATAAACCGTGGAAATGGCTCAGAATAGCCTATTAACACTCGGTGACAATCTTGTAGAGGCTTCTCGGAGCGAATGATAATATTTTTCTCTTATTCCAAACAGTCCGACGCTGGTCCTGTTTAATTAGATTAGACTAATTGAGCTGGCGCCAATTGTTCGCTTTCAAAAATAAAATTGAAACAAAACACGTTTTGTGGCTCACCCCAGCTTCTTAACTTACTGTTATTGGCTTTGTTGTTTTAATTTACGACGCTATTGTCTACGGAATAGATGTGTAAACAGTAGGAAGGGGAACTGGCTGCCAAATTATGCGACATCTACAACATTGTAACTTTGGTACCTATCTAATAATACCCTGCTTAAAAATTTCCAGTTTAAAATTTTAGAGTAGTCTCCCCTAAAACTTTGGCACCTCTGCATACTGTGTTGGTTTAAAACTCTGAAAAAATGCGGGTCTCTCGAAACATTTCGTGAACCTAACTAATTATGTGCCGGTAACGTTCATTAGCTAACTTTCATGTTACTGGTTTATTCTGTAATGAAATAAAACTAATTAGGAACTGAGTTTGGGAACACTTGTTGAGTACTATAATGTTCGACGAAGTATTGTTTTTTTTTGTTAGCGTTCTGCTTTGTTGTTCTCATGGTCGCAAGCGCTACTGCCTATCCTGTCTTAGGTTCGATTTCCAGGTTGGTGGAAGTCATCATCTGCCTAGCCTGTTCCCAAACTATCTTGGGGTCGGCTTCCAGTCTATATATCCAGCCTGTATTTTACATGAAGCGACTGCCTATCTGACCTCCACAACCCAGTAACTGGGTAATACGATACCCCTTGATAAGACTGGATGTCTGACTTTTGGCTTCTGACTACTCGTAACGACTGCCAAAGATCTACAAATGACAGCCGGGACCAACGGCTTAACGCGCTTTACGAGGCACGGAGGAAACTCGGTATGTAATTAATGTTGGTGAAAGTGTTATAATGGAATTTTTCTAAATCGGGATTTTTGTTCGACTAGAAGCAATAACAGGGTACTCAAAACATGATTGGCGAAATATGGCTGTACTGCATGAACACTTCTGCCTAAATCCTTAGGGAAAACAGGCGCTATGTTATGTTTTTTGTTATAATCTGGGGGAATAATAAGCCGATGGTCGAGTACTCGAATATCTCAGCTCGGAGGGAGGGAATATAAATATTTTCCTTTTACTGCGGTCCCCTGCGCTCGGCAATTACAATTGCAATTAAGTTAATTTGAGGGTTCCGTTGTCCGACGACCTGATGTTTTGAGTATTATGTTTCTTAAGTGGTTCGTGAATCGTGATGACCGCCGTATTTTGTTGGGCTTATGACCTTTCTTTTTGGTGGACTGAAGCTGATATTTTTGGCAGGTAGTTATTGGAGGAAAAGATAATCGTTTATTTGAAAGGAAAGGTTTTTATCCAAGTAAAGGTTAGTTATTATTAAAGTTTCTTCGTTTGGCTGCAACTCAACTGATGTGAAGCGAAGGTACAGGATGAAGCACGCTTACCCAGTAGAAACCGAGTCACTCGAACTTTGAAGAGATCCAGGTTATGATGATCGGAGAACTGAGAAGCCACCAGTGAATCCCACATACTGGCGGTTCGTACAATAAATGTGATAGCATAGAGCTTTGTTCGGTTCGTAGAACTACAACCACACAACGGTAAAGCTTCGCAGTATCTCTGCTCGTCTGATGATGGAATGGGGATGGGGGAATTAAATTATGTAATTCCAAAGTACAAATGTAATAATGCTATGATGACACTGATGAGAGCAGCGGTAGCCCAATGGTGGTAGCCCCGACTTACGAGCAGTCAGCCATGTGTTCGAACCTAGGCAGGCGAATTACTTTGTGTAATTTATTTCATCACCGCTGCTTTCAAAACGGTAAAGAAAAACATCGTGATGAATCCGGCATGTCCTAGAACTAAAAATTCGAAGACATGTGACATCTACCAACGCGCAATGGACCCGCGTGGTGGATTACAGCCCAGTTCCTCTCATAGGGAGGAGGCCTGTGTCCCAGCAGTGGGAACATTATAGGCTGATGATGATGATGATACTGATAAATGGCCTAGTGTTAACAGACCGACTTGAAAGTTGAAGGTAGTGAGTTCGATCCCAGGCAGGCGCATTTCATGCCTAGTGTTCTTAAAACAGGGAAGGAATACACCATGAGGTATGTACTGGAACCAAAAATACAAAGATCACTATCTATCAACCTTGGTGGATTAAATCTTTTAGATTATCGCCCTCTCATTGAGAAGGTTAGTTTCCCAGTAGCGAAAACATAAATTGGCTTCTTATGCTACGCTATTTATAAGAGTTAAAACATGTGCCGAGAAATTAATCTAAATTCCCAGTAAAAAAATCTTGTATAAAACACATTAGAATACATCCCCTAAATGAGAATCAGTAACCTCTGTTCTTGTATGTAAATATATTAATTTCTGAGTCAGAACATGAACCCACACGGAGTTGTTGTCTGTTGTTCCGTAACATTATAACAACAACATGTTGCTACACATAATAAGCAAGCTCTTGTTTTGTTTCTACGCAAATTATGTGGCTTATTTCAATTACCTAAAGGATGTGTAACGGGTGTAACACCAGAGAATCGATTGTTCTCGTTCTCCCCTTCATTGAGAAATACTTTGTGTTTTCGACCATGCCTGGAAACCTTGCAGTTACCACACAGTTACGGAAATATTGAAAGTCTTTCCAACTTTTTCCCGATTTCAAGTTTTCAGTCTTTCCCAATTCAGGCACTGTTATGTATGGAGGGATAATGTTTTGTTACATTTAGATTACAGTGTATCGGTACCTCTACCTACCCATTGCATGTTTGACCATGATAAATTAACTGTTTAAAATAGCTTCTAATTCATCATGTGTCATTGTTATCCTAATAGGAATTATCATTCCTGCTGTAGATAATAGGTAACCTAAACAGTAACTAACAACTTCGCAAAGAAACCAAAACATCACTTCCTTTCGATTTCACTACTTGAACACCACACTACCATTACGACACGCTCATATCGGATACAGTATAGGCACGGGAACAGGTACTTACTCTAAATTGACTGTCTACGTGTAACACTAGTCATGGCTGATAGCCCCCATAACCCCCATATCACTTTAGTTGAGTCATAAAAATCCAATGGCGCGACTATTTGTGACTTTTCCGACTTTTTCGCCGATTCTCTGGTAACAGTTACGCGACAAATGTAACGGGACAGAGGTTGAGGACTCTTTCGTTTGTTGACAAATAAAGAATATATTGGATTTTTTGTTGGATGATAAAATATAAGGAAAAAGTAACGTTTATGTGTGCCCTTCATATGTACACATCAAAACAAAACGTTGTTCTCTGAAATGTATATACTATATTTTATATACACTTATTCTCTATTATATGTGTGTACGTGTGTGTAATGTCCTCTATCGATCATTACGGATAAATTGTCTTTCCTATTCATAAAACATTATTTTTTTTCGTAGTTATGTAGAAATGTTATATTCAATCTAGCTAGGATTTAGCAATTGATAAAGAAATTGTACCAAGTGTGTATATCCTACATGTGACACAATCATTCTTAATCTATCATCTTATTTCACATTGGTTACTTTCTTATGAAGTATTTAGATAAGAAATACTATCAATAACACTTGAAACGGGATATTTACCATATTTACAATGTGTTTTGCGTTCCCGATATTTCAGTGCTGTTGCAAGAGCCATGATCACGGATAAAATGAAATATGAAATATCGGGAACTCAAAACAAATAGCGAACATGGTAAATATCCCGTTTCAAGTGTTATTGATAGTGTTAATGACCATCTCAGTTTAAAAACTTATAAAATATGTAACTCTTCTTGTTTCGGAGGATAGACTCAAACAATATCCAAAACAATTCATATTAAGTAATGACTTACTATGACTGACTATTTAGGTATGGTGTAATTCTACTCAAGAAAGAGTGATCTGTTATAAGCTCTGCTAGCGTGGATTTTAGTAATCCATTGTCCCGCGGGATCATGCTACGGGAATAAAATATCCTATATGTTAATCCAGGTTATAAACTACCTGCCTGCTAAATTTCATCTAAATCTGCTTAGTCGAAAAACATCCATACCATCCTTCATTTCTCACAAAAATTCAAAGATTTTTACAATGACTCATTTATCAAACAAATACTTTACTTAAAGCAATGCCAACCGATTCATCTCCACATCCTGACTAGCAATCCCGCATCTCTTCAATCACTGCGAGAATTAACGAGAATACGCGTATGACGTATGTATTACGTAATTTCCTGTGAAGGCGAGTTTCCTACACCTGCGCTGTATCTACTTTCTGCAAAGTTGCCAGGCGTGATTATGAAAATCCGTATACTAGGATACCAGTGTAATCTGCATAACACAGAATGTTTGAATATGGTAACACTAGACGGGATTCATAGCCGCTGTTGTTCAAATCAAAATGGTAAATTGTATTCTCCTCTTTGTCTGTGTAAACAGTAAAATTTGATTCTACATTTTTAGATGTTTCAACGAGGTTTAATGAATCTCTAATCTCTACTTTTATGACTGTTTTTGACAAAGACGGCTTTACGACTGTACATCAATTCTCGCAAATTAAAATTAACCAGTTAAGTATTCCGTTCAGTCAATCAATTCATCATTTCATTGTCATATTTTAAGATAGACAGAAATGGCGAAGTTGGTAGTAAACATGTTACCTCACAATTTCTATTCCTGTAACTGTTATCAGTTTAAAACAAGTTATTCGAACGGCAGTAACTGATGAGTCTGACGCGTCACTTTTGTGCACTATTGCGATCTATAAATCCGGCACGTAAGGGTGCAAACACATTGGACAAGCCCTATAACTGTAAGCTTGAAACAAAATAAATTCCACCGAGCATACAAAGGATATAAATAAGTTGAACGCGAATACAAAAATTTGTGTCTGCGCTATTAACCATTGGGAAGTTCTCTCGTGAAGAGACGATCCTAGCTGCAGGATTAAGTCATTTCTTTCATAAAAATGTAATGTCACTAGAAACAAATGTGTGTGAAAAATTTCAGCTCAATCGGTTGGGGCGAACTGGTTTGAAATTCAGTTGCAAGATTTAATACATACTAACAAACAAACTAACACGGCAAGTTGAATAAACTGCTTATAAAAAGTCTTGCCACGTTGGCGTAGCATGAGAGAACGTTGAAGTGAACGCGTAGCACAAGTGACTTTTTCGCGTAGCAAGCGCGTAGGCGCGTATGTGCGTGCAGCATGTGCGTGGCATAAGTGTTGCTGATGTGAAGAATTATTTTCTCGTAGCAAAATTTATCGACATTTACCTTTATAGCGTCTATAATGGTTACATTTTGCTGTGATTCAGTTACGACAGTAAAGCAATTAAGTCGGAGCGCTAACGTTAGTGGTGACGATAAAAATGGCTGCTGACCGCAATGGACGCATCTATCTACATGCGGTAAATCACAGGTAGGTAGGCTAGCAAAAATAATTATTGAGATATTTTGGTTTCCTCGCCTAAAATTGCCTGAAAGCGTTACTATTTTCCTCTTATTTAATTGCAAGGCTTTTAGAAACGTCGAGCTCCAAATAAAGTTACCCAGAATAAGTATTTATTTAAACCGCTCTCTTGCATCAGAAAACGATTAATTTACCCATTCATTGAAATATATTACAAACAAATTGTTTCCGTAATTGGAAACCAGTGTAAGAAGCTTCACTGTAATTGACTTGTGTAATTTGGTAAATCAATTTTAATTTTGTAATTATAAGTAAGTAAGCTTTTTGCGTATGGCTTCGATTCGCTCACATTTATTTTGATTGGGTTTCATATGATACTGTTCTGAATGGTAATCCGCGTCTTCTTTGACTTCTGAATGTATCTGACATACAAACGTCGAAGAAGACAATTATATTATTTAGGTTATACGTCTATCGATAACCAAACATAACGTGTACAGGCATCACTATAAACAATAAATCGATGCAATACCGATATACGGAACATGTCTCAAAACTTTCCTCCTCTGGATTTCTAAGATAATGATCATGTAATTGTGACAAAAACAAGCTAATGCGACATAAGATCGGTTTATCGCGATACTGACAGCGCGCCATTTTTCACCCCGACATAACGAAATGTCAGTACCAATGCAGACCTTTATCATTGTCAATAAAATGGTGTATAAATCAAACAAGCCAGCGGGTATATGGAACACGACTGTGTTACACGATATCTGGTACATTTGTTACTGCCGTTTATGTAGCCGAGTTAGTCCTAACTGCGAATGATTTGCTTGAAATAGCTCGGTAAGCAAGTCGAAAGGTGCCGCTTCTGAAGTTTTGTGAAATGGTTCACAAAACATAACCTCTAATATAAAATTCTCGTGTCGCGGTGTTTGTTACCAAACTCCTTCGAAATTGCTGAACCGATTTGTATGAAATTTTGTGTGCATATCGGGTAAGTCTGAGAATCGGCCAACATCTATTTTGCAAACCCAACAAAAAAATACCCCGCAGCAGCAGCTATAGTAAAGTTATAACATTCCCATCGCTGGAACACTATGCTCCCATCCGCTAGAGAGAGTGGGCTATATAATATGTATACCCTATTTATGGCCTAGTGAGGGTCGGTGACCACATAGTCTTCTTATTTTTGGCTCTCAGACATGCCTGTTCCCTCACGATGTTTTCTTTCATCGGCTTCAGAGCAGTGTTCATTAAATTAATTCATAAAAAATCACCTTTCCGGGGCACCACACTGCTCCAAAGTACACATAGAGACCTGTAATACAAATATATTTGAATGAATAAGAAAGGCAATTCCACAGTTATAATCTGCAATTTTAAATGCATCACAATGCTACTCGGCAAGTGTCGTGTCCAAGAGGTCGCGACTTGCAGGGCCTTTGACTGCAGAATTCCTTTTTAGATTCCTGCCAGTGCTTTGTGTCTTTTCTCCCGGTAATGCAAATCAAGGGAGCTCCGATTGCCCCTCGCAGCTCGCCATTCAACGAGTTTAATAAAGCGCCTGAGAATCCTAGAGTGAGATGAAAAATTCAATTAGATATTTTTACGTTTTCCCTACTTATTCCTGTTGTCCTCGAGGGCAATATCGCCGGGTGAAGCCATTGTCCCCGAAAGGAAATATAAACGAACTCATTTACACCAACCACTAGCAATTGTCGTTTCATATTGTTTGTGCAAGCGCAACCTGTTAATACCCCGCTCTATTGTTTTTCATAACGCTATGATGTTCACTACTTTTACTGTTATACAAGCTGTTTTTTTATATCTCATAACTCTAGGATATGATTGAGACCATATCAAAGAATCAACTGGCATATGAATTATGTTTCAATTATTCTTTTTTTTTCGTTTTTTCGTATTTTCTCATCTTTAAATATGATTTTTTTTTGAATAAAAAGAATTACTCGTATTTATCAATGAAACTACTACTATACTACTGCGAAGTTTGGCAACCTCAAAAGTAAAGATTCGTCATACTGGTGATAATTTTTGACCTGAGTAAATTATGATTGATGATATCTCCGAAACTATTCATTTTTGGACCACCTATTCTAGGAGTTTTAGTATTATTTTTACCTACAGAGTATAACCCTAGAGTTATGGGATATCAAAAACAGGTTGTTTATTGCACTGTATTTATATTTGCATTGCATTGAAATAGTAAGCCAATATTGGCTTTTGGCTTACTATTTCAACTGGCTTATTATTTCGTTTGTTACAGTAGAATAATATTTTTTAAATCAGCTGTTCTTCGTATGTTTTTCTAATTCTAATTAAAAGAATGGAGAAAATATATTTACGGGTCAAATTACGCTTCGTGAAAACCTAATTTTCTTTTTTTCCTCGCTTTCACTTTCATTAATCCGTGCGTGCTTAGCTAACTAAAGTATCAAAAGCTCTTCTATCTCCGTCCTTTAGGAACACAAACAATTGTATAGAGATGAAAATCTTAATACATTCATTTGATTAAAAGAAATTCTTTGTAGCAGCTCGTTCACAGCTCGAATTCTAATCTGCCGATTTAGTTTGAGGAGTGAATTGAGCGGGATTCCTCCTCGGTCGGGCGCTGCTTTGTCCGGGAGTCCGCGATGCAAATCAATTGAGTGCTTGCGCCGCCCCCGCTTCATAAAGCGATTGCACGAATACCTAGCCCCTAGCCCTCAACCTCCTTGCACTTTCTAAGAAGACTAGAATAGACAGAAAATTGCACTGTGTAGAATGTTGGAATATTGCACGCTCCACAGAATATAATATTTTATAGGAAATATAAAACTCTTGTGGATCGGTGAGACAACTCAGAAATGCTTCGTTTTACGAGCACCATTCCAGTTTTATAACTAGGGTCGATGCAAACGCTGCTTTATTCATAATAATATAGACACTTATGTTACGACATATGAATTGATAATCCGGTTGTAAAAACATAAGTGGTTCAAATATTGGCACCTTCATATGACGAATATGTTTAATTTAAGATTTGTATGTTTATGGTGTTCGATAAAGCATATATATTTTGCGCCCAAAAGAAGCAATTCTAATAACATTACGTAATAAAAAGTGATCCCATATTGCAAAGGTTTTATTGCTTTCAAAAGTAGCATGGTATGTAATCTCCTCATACGGAAATTTCATCACTTTGAATTTGGTGTAATTTATCAAATTGTTCGGCGGGAATGCACATGCACCCCCGGCTCAGCTGCGTGGTCACAGTCGTGAGGCAATTTTTTATCTCCCCTCTTTATCCACACGTCAGCATTGCGGTCCTTGGGGAAAGAATCGGAAGGGCGACGCTGAGGGTAAGACGTCGTATTAGTATTGTGGTGGCGGATACCAATTTTATGTGTAAGATTGCCGATAAGCGGAACTTTCAGCATATCTATGCACTTTATTTGAAAAACTTGTAAATTGCTAAGTGGCGACAACATCTTATCTCAGAGCATTTCGTGGTTCCAACTAAAATTGTAAATCTACGGCGTCGTGTGTGGCATGACGCATGTCGTATGTCAGGGGATTCAATTAGCGAAATGGTATAATTAACTGAAAATCATTTAAGTCATTTCAATATCGTACTCGACAATGTCCTCGGAGGCTGAGGCAGTGGAGCTTGTAATTAATTTGCAGGTCGCAGGTAATTCATTAGGCAGAAATCGACCCGCTCGACACCAATATCGTAATTATTTCTAGGGAACGTCGCTGCACGCCGCAGCTCTCCTAATTACATTCCCTAATTGAACTATAACTAATTTGTTTGCGCTTATTTGCGAGCGCATATTTTAACGTATTTAAAGACATGTAGGGACCCCTTGTTGCTTCATTAAAATTTAAAGGATTTTGCAATTAATTTGTGGTTATTTATAGAAAACTTTTATAGATTGTTATCTTTGTTATTCGTATAAGTTGTCAAAGCTGTTAATTGGAAATATTGATTGTATTTCAAACTCAAATGAATTCATTGCATTTATGAGAAGAGTCACAACTGACTTGACTTAATTCTTAACTTTAAGGTTTTCAACTTCGCAAAAAGAAAAGCAATATCACCAACAGACAACCCAGTCACTACCCCCTAGGGTACAACCAACTCAAAGAAAAATATCATCAACATAAAACTTTTAAAACTCACTAAACGATATGACCTTCCCGAATAAACATGGCTCTTAATACCCATACATTTTTTAATGATTAAGGTATTTTATTAAAACAGTGTTTCATGGTTTCCCAACGGTCGTATAAAATGAGAGTGCTCTTTTAAACAGCGAGAAAGACCCATGTAATTATAACAGGAGGCTTTTTAACATTTTTTAACAGCTTTAAGGGAATTTCAAGTGGATTTTCGTCGCGATTTATACAGTGGTTTGCATTTAATTAAAGTACAAATCTTTTAGCTTCCTTTTTGAATATGTCTGATGGTTTTTTGGCTGTTGAATATTTATGGGTTTGTCAATATTGGGGTGTAATTGCTGTCTTTTTCCCGACTGGCGGAGGGTAGTGTGTTTATCAGCATATATATGTATGTTTGTTCTTTTGTGGCATTCTAGAGACCACACGCATGGACCGATTCTGATGATCCGTACGTCAATTTTTAGTCTTAATCTTGCGAGTGTCCCTAAAGATATGACAGTAATCAAAAATCAGTATGGCGACCGCCAGACGCCATATTGTGAAAAATGAAAGTTAAGTGGGGTATCATTGAATAGGTATTTAAAAATCATTGGGTTTAAAAAAAAATATTACCCATATAATTTTTCATTTCGAATTTATATATGATTTAAAGTTGGTCACTCGAAATGACAAATCCTAAGAAAGTGAAAAAATCAGGAAGTTAAATACTTACTCTGTGAAATTTTTTACATTATTAAACTGAATATCAAGAAAAACTCAAAAAGCCGACTTTTTTTTTGCTTTTTAGTTTTATTATTACTTTTTTATTTTGTCTAGTTTACAGGATTAGATCAGAACTTTCATAGTTGAAAAATGTATTAAGGATATATCAACCTATTGGCGAATTGCTTTTAGGCACTAATCGAGAATGTTGGATTTCTGAAAAGTAAAGAAGAAGCCAGCAACTGCTGTGGTAATAATTCTATCAAGTGATTTGATTACTGAACTAAGCCTCTTGTTGTTTTGTTCTTTAGAACCTAAGTTAAAGAGAAGGAAACTTCGAATTACGCAACTACCAAGTAATTCAAATTGAGTTGCTTTCACTGGAAGTCACGTGTACGAAGTTTTGCTTAGCTTTTCGAAACGGCTAGGCGGTTGAAGAAAATAGCGAAATAAATTATGTCTAAATATAATTTCTTTAAGCTGTATAATATTTACATAGTAAAATATTAAATACTTATATTAATTGGGCACGGATGTTTGGTTGATTTACGTGGCAATGCTGCCAGCCTTTTAGCCACTATTAATTGAGAACGATGTGGAAGAATTTTTTGACGCCTTCACTCTCCCACTTTGATATTTGCACTTTATTTATCATTATTTTTAGATCTGTAAAAAATGTACATACTTAATTCAAATAAACGATATTAATATTAAAAAAAATACTTTATGTAATCGTGTACCAACAACCCGTGTTCCTGTTTACACTTTCGCCGGCACGTTTTTATTTCAGCGACGCACGTGGTCGCAAATATATTGAAATAAAGGGACACGTGACACGGCCACCTTAGAAACGTGACGTAAAAGTTGTAAGTAGGTAACTGAGTTTATTTTTTTGGAAGTGTAAATGGCGTTTGTTGAGGGTTGGTTCTTATCGAAAGTGAGGAGGTACTTTAGGCCGATGAAGTATAACTTCGAAGGGCCTAGAACGAGCGGGCGCCGTAAACGTAACGTAGGTACCTCATAACCGATTTTGTTAGCCTCTTGGCCAAAGGCCTCCCCCAAACCCTCCACCCTTCTCGATGTTTTTTGGCCTCTTCTCGCCAATTGACGAGAAAGCCATCCAAGGCATCCCGCCATCTTCTCCTCGGTTTGCCGCGACCCCGTCTAGCTGTCTCAAGGCTCCAGTTTTTAACCGACATCCAAAAAGGAGGAGGTTCTCAATTCGACTGTTTGTATTTTTTTTTGTATGTTCACCGATTTCTCCGTCAATTGTGGACCGATTTTCAAAATTCTTTTTTATTCGATATCGTCGGAGGTGGTCCCATTGACACCATGTCAGAATGTGATCATGGGATCCCAGGGCAACCCTCAAAAATAAACACATTCAAGGTTTTTCACATACTTTCCATCGGAATTCAGATTTTGGTGCCTGGTAATCATCATCTCATGTTGCTGAGCTGATGGAAGGTATAAGTCATTTTGACATACTTACTTGACTGATTTGGATTTTAATATGATGATTTTGACATGATAGACAAATATTGAATTTAATGTAATAACTTATTTTATTTAATCTGTTACTGTATAATTTAATGTAATGAATAATATTATTATAACGTATTGTTTGTACGCCCTGTGGGTAGAATGTAGTGATACCTGTAAAGATTTGGCCTAAGCTTGTTAACACCTGTAATTATCGACACCTACATTGACAAATAAATGGATTTGATTTGATTTTGATTTGAAGTCAGGATCTTATGACTGGAATCCCAGAAAAATGGGCAACACTCAAATTTTATGCGCATTTTTTGAAACAGTTTAGTTCTCATGGTCATCAGATCCTGACCAGATGATGAGATCCTGGAAAAATCGTTATTTTCCACAATTTGTGTTTATGAAGTCGGTTTTATTATTTTGACAAAAAGATTTTTAGTCATAATTATGCGGGCCCACAGTTTCGCCGGAACAATTATCCTTACGGCATTTTAGTTAAATTGTTTACAAAAAGCACAATCAGTATCACCTAAAGATATGATTAAGTTCTTAAATATTAATATTATTAAGTAATATGTTACGTTTACACCGACCGGGCGACCGCTCATGCTAGGGCTTCAGTTCTTTTAATCTGTCTTCAGACCAATGCTATCTAGTGTTTGGCATTATATGTATGTATTGTATAGCGTATAACAAAAACAGTTACTTTATGGAAAGGCCCATCGGGTAAACGTTAACTAGATGTGATGATGATGAAGAAAAAAAGCTGGCTCGCAATGGCAAAAAAAAGCCCAAGACCGAGAGAAATGGAAAGCTTTGGAGGAGGCCTTTACCTGAGAGGGGTTCCAGTGGAAATAAATAAGTATCTACCTGCTTAAAATGTTAATGTTTTTATTAAAATAATTGAACTACACAGATTTTATTTCTTTACTTGTTACGAGTATGTATAAAGGTAGCTAATTGTTTTTCTTACTGGCAATAAAAAGTTTTTTATCTACATTATTATTGTATAGCGTATATTTATGTTCCACATGTGACTAGAAGTTTTCTTTCTGTGTACTTAGTGACTTTTTTAGTTCTCAAAATGACCATAACTGATCTCTATAAAATATCTCGCATATCAAACTATACAAAAGTGATCACGAAGTGTCTATATTATTTAAAAAAATACCATTTAAAGATAGCTAGTTGACTACCTTGCTGCCAATAAATATAAGCACAAAGCAACCACGCCTTGTAACTTTTTCCAATTTCGCTGACCACGATATAGAACAACAGTTGCTAACATAAGCAAAAAGTTATAACTACACATCGCTGCCACCGACGTACGACAGCGCTTGATCGCTTTTGCGTCGCTCGTCGTCGAACTTGCGAATTGTCTCAAAGTACTTTAATGGGCTGGCGAGACTAGTCTATCTCCAGTATCTACAATCTTCGTGTGTACTGGAAATCGGTGGTTCCCGATATGTTTAGTTTGCGTTCGCATAATGTGAATATTTCAACATAATCTTCAGAAATTTTATGGAAATAGGTGAAATACGTTTATGAGCTTTTTAACCTTGAAGTTTGTTTTGTGGTTTTCCGGCAAGAAGTGAAACAATTTTAGGTGAATTTGATATTTTCCTTGTGCTAATAATAACTTAAGTCCCGGATGTTTAATTATAAATGATTTTTCATATTCCGCAACACACGTTCTTTGAGGAAATACTTGCCTAACCAGCAGTGGATGTTATATGGGGTGACAGGTAATTAGTGACCGATACTTATAAACACGTGATAATATAAAGATACTTTTTTTTATACTCATTTACTTTTATAACAATATTATAACAGCCATACGAAATTCGCTAATTAATTACTTAACTACTTTTCCTATTGTCAAATAACAGAACCCTCATCGACCTGCAGTAAATCACTAGTCTCTATAGAGATGTCTGTATGGCCATGCAGGTATTGAAAATCGATATTTTAAAATTCTATTAAGTATTCCCCGAAGCAATTTTTTTTACGGATGTGAAATATTCAAATGACCCCTCCCGCTCTGGGCGGAGAGTCAAACTTGTAGTGACCAAAACCAATCCATGTTCCTTCTAAGCCCTTTGTGTTCCAGGGCCACGGTATCTCTTTCTAACAGTCCCGCAGCCCTGCAGGCATCGGCCCTCTCGAACCCCTTCCGATTTGCTGACATTTCCTTGAGGCGCGCGTGGAACACGAACGCGCCGTCGACACGGCCTGTCGTCATAAGACGGACGAACGGTGAGCTAGTCCATTACTCACCGTTCACGCAGTTCATCCATCAGTCCTTTGGTCTTCCTCTACATTTATACTCAACATTTACCTCATTCCTTCGCATCACATGTCTATACCACGAAAACTGAATACCACACAACTTTTCAATCACCGGCACCACTTTCAGACTTCCTCTTAAGAACCCACTCAATCCTTATTTTATCCATTCGTGTTACACCACACACATCCTCCTTAGCATTCTTATCGTAGCCACAAGCAATTACCTTTCGTATCCCTTTTGTGGTCCAGCAAACTGATCTTTACAAGACAGCACTCTAACCATGGTTTTATAAATCGTCTTGAGTTTAAGCGGAATGTGTGAGTCGCATCCAGTTCCCGTGCCCCGCCGCCATTTCATCCATCCAGTGTTAAGATCTATTTCACAGTCGCTTGGCACGAGTGAACCGAGGTACCGAAAGTCAGAGCAGGCTGCGAGGTGAGCGCTAACTAGCTTTGTGGCTCCAGAACTGGAGTGACCGCCAAAATCGTAGAACATGTATTTAGGTTTTACTTCTGCTGATTTTCAAAGCCAACATTCTCTTCTTCTTCATTCTCAACTGTCACGTTAACTGTGTTATATATATACAGTTAACGTGACAGTCAGACTGCCTCGTTGGTCTATTGCCCGCAAGCGCGACTAATGCGCATGAGGTTCTGGGTTCAATTCCCAGGTCGAGCAGTGTTATTGTGTTTTTCCATCAAAAAGTTCTCAATTACAGCCACGGAGCCTAAAGTTGTGCCCGGTTGATGGCAATAGGCTCGCCCTATTACAAGTTAAGCATAACTGGCGGAATGTGGGTGCAGTAATGGGTACACATCTCTGTTAAACCCTTTGGGGATTACAGGCGTGATGTTATATTATGTGACAGTCAGGGTAACCGAAATCCTAATTTTCTTACATTTTTTGCAGTTCGCAGGTCATTAATAAGTTAAATGTTAACCAGAATATGATCTGCGACCGCGTTTAATATAAAACTTGCGTAAATAAAACCATTAACTAAACTCCCTTTCTTATTAATCTACTATGTCTTGAAATTTTGACATTCAGTCCAAAACTACGCTGGCACTGACCTAGAATTTGCAAAAAACCTAAGAAAATTTAAACTTCGACCCTTTCTCGCTTCCTGGGGGCGCTCCCTTTATTGAATACTTTCCCTAAGTCCCGAGTTTGCTTCGCTTGCTCCTGCGCTGAATAAAAGACCATTTTTATATTCACTTTAATATAAAAACATATGTTTTTGCTTCAACAATATCCAAAAAAGCACCTTTCAAAATTTCACGTTCCGTCAACTTCGCTAGCATATGCCTCAAAGCCTGACTTTCACTACTATACAGTGGCACCATGCCAAGTTCGGAAACTACCAATATACAAATTAAACTCTAGATTCTCACCTATATATTTCACTCACCGTGGGTTGTTACCAGGATACTAGTGTCATTATTACCCATGTTATTATGGACCGACTGGAAAGAAAATTTCACGTGCTTTTGGGGTATGAGGAACATGGTGTAAAGTTCTTCATATCCTATAGAAAACGGAGGATCCTCCGACCAGACAGGTGCTATGTCTGGTGGGCAACTGCCCGACAGTTGTCGTCGGGCTCTTCTATAGCCTTAAGTCCATGTAAACTTTGCTTGTGAGATTCAGACCATATTAATTCTTCAGTTCGTTCATAAATGTACGTGTAGTACTTTTTGTTGTAAGTTGCTTTTTGTAGGTCGCCTTACTCGCCACATGCTCTTACCAATGTCCAAAATTCCTAATTTACTTTTTCTTTGTATTGAAGTGATTCACTACCTAATTGCTTTAGCCGTATGTAAATCCCTTAAATAGGTAGGTATCTTATAAAATCGGGCTGTCGTAGATTTCTGAGAAGCATGTAAAATGCGCACAAAAGCTTCTTTCAATTTATTGGATCTGGGATTATCCCGCGACCGAATAGGTACCTATTTTTTATTTGAATACCCAATCGGATTAACAAATAAATTATATACGTAGGTACTTGTGCGTATTATGCTTATGTGGATTTAATTTAGAATTAATTTTTATTTAGTAATTAAGACTAAAACTGCCCACGATCCTTTTTTTCATACCATTCTTATCTTATCTTATTATACAGGCTGTAGTTTTGCATCCTCGTCAAATTTAAGGAGCTAACTATGTTAATGATTCTCGACCCGAATCAATAATAAAATGGGGAGGATTTTTTTTTTTTATTTACGGAGTTCGGTATGTGTGAACCACCCGTACTTTTAACGCCATCCGTCTGATCTTCGCCCTATAACCGTGCTTTCACACATACAAACAATTATAATATTCCCTAAACCAAGTTAAGGGGGTTATTCTGAAATACTAACTTTAAACGAAAGCAAAAAAGAAACGTTTTTAATAACTAGCTGTCCCGCGCAACTTCGTTTGCGTCACATTTTCCCCGTTTTCGCAACATTTTTTATTGCTGCTCATACTACATCTATTGGTCGTAGCGTAATGATATGTCCTTCCCCAGGTTGAAATCTGTCTTCTTGCCAAATTTCATTAAGATCCGATCAGCCGTTTAGTCGTGAAAAGGTAACAAACAAACAGAGTGACATTCGCATTTATAATATTAGTATGGATAAACTTACCGTTATTTATATTGATTATTTATGTGTTTTGTGACAACCTCCTGAATTTTGACGAGGATGCAAAACAACAATTTGTATTAAAGGTCACCGAATCGAAAAAATATTTCATGACAATCAATCATCACTTTGAGAATATATAGCGCACCGTACGGTAACAAAAAACTTCACTATTTATTGATAATGCAATATGCAATGCATCAATATCTGTTAAAGCAAAGCTTTCAGTATCTACAAAAACTAAAACCAACTCCCAGGCACTAGTTACTATTTTTGCTTTGCAACGCTGGTTTTGCCACCGGTGCCGCGGTGGGCTAATATTTAGAAAGAGTTTGCAATCAGCCAATTAAGAAAAATACTATCCGTTTGGAAGCATGAAATCATCAATTAAACCCACGAGTTTAATTTTTTCAAACCACATATCCGTATCCGTAGACTCCGCAGTTAGAATTTCTGCATGTTTGGGTAACTCAGCGTGGCGCGGAACATTGAATCCAATTAAACTTTTGAAACAAAAGTATTTACTCTGTTCCCGACGATTCATATTTAGGATGGGTTGATATGGGAAGCACTTAATTCAATGGATGTCTGTTTCAACAACACACCAGCATATTGTTAGACACTTTTTACAAATTGTACTGACATTATCGGATATCGGTCTATTAGGAAAATTAAAAGTAAAGTACCCCTGCCTAATGTAAGTATGTGTTTTGGAATCACTCGTTGATTAATCGTTCTATTGATGAGTGTACTGGGTTAATAGCTCGTGGTTAATTAATTAATTGATTAAAGTATACCAACAACTGTTCACATTACTAAAGCTAAAACGAAAAAAATACAAGCATTTTAAACTTTTTACAGTACAACAATTAGATACTACTTGAAGGTGAAACCACATGGCCAAAATTTTATTATGTTGATTTACAGCTTGGCTTAATAACCGATGAAAACCTATTAACCATTACTATAGTCAGCATATTATTGTAATAATAAAGGGTTCTCATCATCATCTGCCTAGCCTTTTCCCAAACTATTTTGGGGTCGGCTTCCAGTCTAACCGGATGCTGCTGAGTACCAGTATTTTACATGAAGCGAATGCCTATCTGACCTCCACAACCCAGTAACTGGGTAATACGATACCCCTTAGTAAGTGGATGACAGACTTTTAGCTTCTGACTACTCGTAACGACTGTCAAAGATCTAAAAATGACAGCCGGGGTCCACGGCTTAACGTGCTTTCCGAAGCACGGAGGAAACGGACCAACCTCGGCAAGCACGGCTTAACCTTAAAGATCGACCCGTCCAGCTGTAATTATTTAGCCACGCGCTCGAGGGGCACGTAGGAGCTCGAACTCGAACTCGTCGGAGCTCGAACGAGGGTTCTATATTCCACAATATATAGCAAACTTTCTGTTGGTCATTGATTTTGTAAACGAGGCCAAGAAGCCTCGGCTAAAAGTAGACTACTTAAATACTCTTCCCACGATGATCGGCAAAGAGGCTTAATTTTAAACGAAGCCTTCACTTGAATAAAATATGAGATTGTTGCATACCAATCTTGAATTGGTGCATATCAATAGGGATGATGACTGGGTAAAGAAAACGAAATTCTATTTTGTCCGTCAATCAGGTAATACAAAAATATTAGATACGTATTTTTTGTTTTATCAAGATAACAAAAAAATACTTAGTTAAAACGCATTAAAGTTGGAGAGTGGGGGCTAACTACGTCAGAACTACGTATAAAATGTACTAAGCCGTGACGTCATGCGCCATTTCAACTCAAAATATCTCCGTAATTTTACGATTACGTCAAAAAAGAAAAAATACGTGTCAAATACTTTTTAATAATCTACCCGATAGACAAATAAAAAAAAAATGAGTCACCATCCCTATTGGATCTGTGAGTGAAGAGAGGTGATTATAGCTACTGCGAAAAAATCTTTAGGAAACAGAGACACTGATCTTTTGATGAGTGAAAAAAAAGTTTTTTTTTATATGTGTAGTTGTAGTTTATCAAAGTATTGGTTGTTATCCATACAAATAAATAAAATTGAAGTGTCTGTTTGTAATTTCAAAATAACAGATTTTTACTGAATGCCTATAGGAAAGTATATACGGTACTTATAACTTTTTTTTTTAATTTTTGTATTTCTGTGTTTCTATCTGCCTATCTGTTTGTTTGTTCCGGGTAATCTCCGACACAGATGGACCGACTTTTACTGGTACATAGCTGATGTTATGGAAAGTAACTTAGGCTTCTTTTATTCAAGAAAAAGATTATGAGTTCTGTGAAAAAGATTTAAAACATTGTTGACAAGATCCGATTATAATAGCGAAGTCGTATTAATTATAATAATTACACGCGGGCGAAGGTCGCGGTAACCAGCTAGTGAAACATAAAATTAATATTATTACAGTCAGTCAAAAGCACAGGTATTTTAAAATTACACATTTTTGTATCAAGCTCCAAATATTCGGTATATATTTACCCAACTCGCTACAATATGTTTTGTTCGGTTGACTAAACTTGATTTTTGTTTTAAAACCTTTACCGTAGTGTCTCGCTCGAATGCAATAAAATAAATTCACTCCATTCCAACAAATATTTACGTACACTGCGTGCACTGAGAAGCTCATGATGGCTAAAAAATAAAAGCCGCACGGGTCGATCTTCAAGGTTAAACCGTGCTTGCCGAGGTCGGTCCGTGGGTGGGTGACCATAATTACATACCGAGTTTCCTCCGTGCCTCGGAAAGCACGTTAAACCGTTAGTCCCGGCTGTCATTTGTAGAACTTTACAGTCGTTACAAGTAGTCAGAAGCCGAAAGTCTGACATCCAGTCTTACCAAGGGGTATCGTATTACCCAGTTACTGGGTTGTGGAGGTCAGATAGGTAACCGCTTCATGTAAAATACTGGTACTCAGCTGCATCCGGTTAGACTGGAAGCCGACCCCAAGATAGTTTGGGTTATAAGGGCTAGGCAGATAATGATGATGATGATTTACGCACACTGCGTGGTAGGAGACACTAAAATTAAATACTCTGCGTTGAATGAATGAACACAGAACAGGGACAATTGGAACTATGCGTAACCGTTGGAATACCTCAGAAACCAATGCAATAAACATCAATTATCCGGTAGTTAATTACTAGTAAACTTGTGAGACTCCATTTAAATCGTAGTTGCTTTATAAATTGGTCTCAGTTAGGTATCATGGTAGTTTGATCACTAAGTTGTGGACCGCGGTCTCTGGGGCGTGCGTTTCATCTCAATTAAACAACTCATGTCTACTGGATCTGCTCCACTTCAGCAGTACATAATTGCGAGACGGGCAACTCTCTACACAACATGGCTAGATTAGAATTGCTCCCCAGTGCTACATCAAAGAAATATTATCGCAGAAAGTGCTATTAGTTAAGAGTAAGACGTTTTTGGGTCTAAGGGCCATTGTAAGCGTTAAGAGGGGTGTTTATGAGACTTCTCGGTTGGTTTCTTCAAGGATATATAATCAGGAGCGAGAATGATCTTGACAACTTTATATAAAGTTTTTTATTCAGGCTCTTGATCCTCTCTTTTTCTTTAAATGTTTCAATATAAGAACTCAGCTTTTCGAGTATGATTTGACTCTTCTATTTGTCGTTAGTATTTGTAGCAAGTAAAGTAGGTCCTCGAAATATGTATACTAATATGTACACTTGAAACCTTTAATAGATATTTTTCTTTTTATATTTATTAAAATAATGTAATTGGAAAACCCATTTCAATATAGGTACTAACGAAAATAACTCGTCCAAAATAGGTTAACTTGCTAAAATAACGTTTGCCTTTTGAAATATCGACACAATTTATTGGCTACAATATTTTCAATTTTTTTCAGTGCGGCATTCAATACTAACAATTTATTATGAAAGAGCAACCAATACCATAGTAGTTTGAGATTCACAAAAGGAGGAAACGAATAATGGAAACATACGGAAATTGCGCACGGGCCCGAATTAAATTGTATTGTTATTCAAAAAACGACCGTCGGTACTACAAAAAGGGAGAGTTGAATACAATCTTCGAGCACACATTTTATTAGTAGGCTTCACATTTTACGAGCGGACTCGAAACCTAAATAAAAAGAGGATTCTTCATATGAAGTCCCTTTGTCATTTTTTTACGGTGGGCTGTCAAAAGCTTTTACGATTTCATCTTTAGTCGGTCGGCGTTATGTGCGGCGTCTAATACCTGAAAATGAAAGAAAACCTCTTATTATAATGATGACGAAGTTGCTTCCAATATCACGGTGGCTTGTTCCCTTTTATCTTACTAATGAGCCTCCGGTGTTATGGATTTTTATCGGATTTGTTTTATCATTTATCTGTTTGTGTGTATTTATACGATATGATTTTCTTTTGCTATTATTTATAAGGAAAATAAATGTCTTAAATCGTATGTTCTTCTGTTATATTTACTTATGTATTAGCAGAATAAAATGGGATATTGTTATGGGCTGATAATAAGGGTAGAAGCCGAATTTGCTAGTCCACAAATAATGGAATGACCGAATTATTATTAAGGCACCTTCAAAGCGTTGTAATTATGACAAGAATAAAAATCCCTGAACACACCGCGCTGCCTTAATTAAAATTATATTTTTGCACAGTAACTTTTTATTTTACTTTATAGCGTGCACTACTAAGTTTGTTACGTAAACATTCAAAGTTGGAATATAAGTCATACAAAAGAGGCCAGAAGTATTCTTGCAAAGTATAAGTTTTCATCAAACTTCTATGGCTCGGTGGCGAGTGGTCGGCAAACAAATTCAATGACCACAAAAAAGTTATGGGGCAAACTTCATCAGTGCTCTCTGCCCCGGGGATAGTTCAACCTGAAAATATTACGTAGGTAACACCGTGGAAATACATTTTCACTTCGTGCTACATATTTTAGAACACAATATTTTTCCTCTCACTAACCTATTGGTTTCTATCCTTCCTTATTTCAGTCGAATCTTCTTGTTTTAAATAACAACGTCAAGCAAAACGATTCGTTTTCGTATCTAAAGGCCACGCATGAGATGTCCAAGATAGAGCTGTAAGTAGTTCATAGCTTAGGGATTTAGAGATTCGAAAGTAATGTTAAAATTATCGACCCTATCAACGTACTGAAGCACAACAATACATTCTCTAATATGAGCACAGCAGAACAGTTATGTGTTTATCAAACAAACAGCTATAAGAAGAGAATGGGGAATCCTCGCACGGACGTGATTCGAGCTCAGAAGATGGCATAAATGGATCGTGGAGCATTCGTTCAAGCTGGGGATTTGTCGAGATTCCAACTTCATACCCCCAACAATTATTATAAATATTGGCAATGTAGTCGTCCCCTATATATTCGTTCCTACCCTGAAATATAGACAAATAAA
The DNA here is from genome assembly GCA_963082945.1 of Cerastis leucographa. Lineage (NCBI taxonomy): Eukaryota > Metazoa > Arthropoda > Insecta > Lepidoptera > Noctuidae > Cerastis > Cerastis leucographa. The sequence goes on from OY720361.1 coordinate 11,082,658, forward strand.
CATTATCTACACTGAAAATCTACAATTCAGATCACAAATAGCTCCGTTTCGTGAAATAGATGGGCCCATTTGTCTACGGCTTTTTTCTGAGTTATTCAATACAAGAATCATTCGTTTTTAGTGAAAGTATACATCTAGTGATTTAGAAACGGATCGCGAACCAAACTTATGAATTGTCACACATTTATCATGGGCTACGTTTGATAGTCCGTTTTATTGGCTATATTTTTGACGATAGGCTTCTAGAGCTTTCGGTGAAATGTGGAGACTTTTATTAGTCTTTTAGTAAAACACGAAGTTTCCCGACATTGGCTGTAAAACTTTATTCTTGCAGTCTATTTTGGTACGAGATATTATATTGGATGAAGGTTTTAGGATTTATGTTCTGTGAACTGATAGCAAAATGACTTACGACAATGTCAGTTTTATGGAATGAAAATGCTGGTAAGGGGCGACTACTATTGTTATGGTTTTAATTTTAATTACCTAGAGATCACTATACAAAATAGGTATTACCTATAGGATCTGACGAAGGACCGAATACCATCGATGTGACATTAAAAAAAAAAAACACCGTTCTGAGATAGCCTTTTAGCTTCGTACAAGACCAGTTTAGTTTAAGAATGTCGTCCTTTATTTTTGGTTCCCGTATTTTTATTAAATTTTCTCAGTATTGTCCTGTGCAAGTCAAATAAATACTTTTTCTCTCTTTCTTTATAGTTTTTAACCCCCGACCAAAAAAGAGGGGTGTTATAAGTTTGACGTGTGTGTCTGTGTATCTGTGTGTCTGTCTGTGGCATCGTAGCTCCTGAACGGATGAAGGGATTTTGATAAAATTGGTGTCGTTTGAAAGGTAATTTAATCGAGAGTGTTCTTAGCTATGTTTCAAGAAAATCTGCTCAGCCGTTTGAAGCTCATCATCTCTTTTCTAGTTGATGAAAGGATATAAACAACTTCTACGGGTCTGGTTGATTCGAAATTTGAATTCTTGTCACTTGTCACCATGGGCATCGCCAGGGGCGTAGGCTGCTTACCCCGCCTCCCTCCTAAAAGATCAGTTTTTTTATTTATTTATCAGTTTATTGTTTTCGTAAATGAGCGAGAAGAGGCGCAACACCGAGAAAAGTGGAAGGAATGGGAGTATGCCCAGGAGTGGTACAGTCAAGGCTAAAAAAAATAAGTTTAAAAAGCATGAAATAAAAATTTAATTAAAAAATTAAATAACCCCCGACAGAAAAAAACCTCTAAAAAAAACAAAAATAAAATTAATCCAAGCGTCGTAGCGTCGGGGGACCGCTAAGTAGACCGCTTAGTACTAACACTAAACAAAGCGGACCCCCCTAAATTTTTAATTTAATTTTTTGTACTACATTTGTGGTTAAATTACCTAGCTAAAGTAATGAACTGATACGAAATCGTATTACAAAGTTGTAACTTGATTAAGTTGTCCTATTACGAATTTCGGTATTCGTAACAGCATTTGGAGAAGTGTTTTCATTCAACTCGAGCGCACTGTACTACAACTAAGCAGTCTTTTCACTACCCTGTATATCTGAATTTGAAAGGCAACGTTCTATACTAAGTTTGAATACTAAATAAGATGCTTTTAGTGAGACGCTTAGGTAATTTTGTACCTCCGTCGTGTGCCAATGGAATCGTAACTATTCGAGTTCTTAATAAAATTCACTATATATTCAAATTGCTCTTGTAAAGGCCAGTCTACTGTATTGGATTCGGTAATGTAATCAGGCGATCCTCTGTTGTCTGATAGAGTGATTGGTTTGCTCTGAAAACCTTTCGAAAATCCTTTTATTTGGTAAAATAATGACGTATCCCAAATGGACCTAGTCCGTTCAATAACTGACGATAATCCCGATTTGGTTCTCCAGAGAAATCTCGGTTAGCTAGTTTAAAAGAAGAAGGTTTGTGTAAGCACTAACCCGTTCTGTATACTTCAAAGAGCATATTAAACCAAAGCTAGGAATGACTGGTGCGGCGTAAGAGCACACTCCCTGCGGAACCCTAATAAATCCGCTGTGACCGGTGTTCATTAATTTGCTGCTGTCAAGCCGGTATCTAAAATTGTTGATGTTTTGCGCATGTTTGTGGCACAATTTATTGGTCCAATCATTCGTGGGCCCTAAAGTTGAGCGGTATACTTGCTATGATTAATTATTATAATAGATTTTCCCTGGGTTAAATATCATGTAATAATACTCTTTGGGTTACCCGTTAATCTGGGTATTCATACAACCAAATATGAGGTAGATTTAAACAGAAACAAATTTTAATTAAGGGCTCGGCGTACGAATTAAGCAGGATCTGAAGTAATTTCCCAATTATTTTATAAAACGGCTGTAATACAGGCAGAAGTATACAATTAAATTAAAGCTAGTCGTTCAAAAACGATGTAAAAAGTACATAAACCTTTCTCGATCATTTACAGTACATTATTTTAGTGCCTCAGTACTTAAGAGCCGGGGTATTCAGGCAACACTCTTAGAGGCACTAGGTCTGAACAGCTGATTGGATCTTACCTCCTCCGTAAAGGAAATGAAGCACGTAAACCGTACCCCAGCAATAAAAGAAAATAGCATAATGTGCTATACCTTTTACAAATTAAATTGTGGTGTTTACTTTGGCTTCTCCGTACCAGTAAGCGGTTGGAAACTGCGAGGGGCAGACGCTTCAGGGGACTAGTCTTTAATTGTGTCTATACTCCAGGGAGTTTATTTGATGCTAAGCGATTTCAGTTCTCGAAAGTTCGAAAGCTTTAGGCTCTAGAGATTAGGTTTTAACATAGTGTTATGAGAATAGAACATTCTGGTCAAGTCTGTATAAGTAATGTGCAAACTGAAATACGATTTCTATTTTATTTTGAGCTCTTACAGTTTTGTAGTGGAAACTTTTTTCACTAAAGCTCCAAAATAAATAGCTGTAAATAAACATAATACACCAAACCGAAACTCGACGAATAAAAAAACAAAATAAATAAATTGGAGCCGTCACAGGAGTGGCAGGAATAAAGTTATTTGACTCAAGTATTTTGCTCGAGCCATGGCTCCACCGCCACTCTCAGAGTGTTTTCAGTGAAATCACGAAGCGGATCTCCAAATTCATGGCAGGATCCTACTTGCCGGATATCATAACAAACGTAATAAAAACTTTTCCGCAAAATATTAGTTTTTCGGACCATCAGAGTTTACGGAGGACTGAAAGACAACAAGAAATGGTTCTTCATTTATTCCTCATTTTTAAGTTAAATAAAACTTCGCTTTACTATGATCGACGTTCTGTTAAAACCGGCTAATATAAACTTTTAGGCCCACTCATTATTTTTTCAAGAAATCGGAGTAATATTATAGATACAAGAAATAAAAACGGTATTCCTGTTAAAAAGTTTTAGGATGGAGCTTTTCGGATGGTATTTCCTAAGTGATACTTTCTACATTTCAAGTGCCTATAGAGTGGTGCCCTAATAGATACTACGTGTTGCCATTACGGCTAGTGGTTACAATTTGCGCCAGGAGCTTTTACCTAACTTAAAAGGGCTCCCCAATTCCCCATCAAATGGGCGGTATATCGAAAACCCATTCGAGTAATTTGAGGCGAACCGAAACGACATTGTCGCTTAAGCGATTCAATCCTCCGCGACCGCGCCGGGACCTACACGACGATTTGAATTTAAGCAATTTTATGTAAGCGGTAATGTCACCGTTGTGAGCGTTTTGACGCCAATAAATTATATTCGCTTGTTCGTTTACAGCCTGTTGTTTACACGGCGGACGAGCGGCGGATGAGTGGCGGCGACGCGCGACGGGCCTGTGTTTACACGAACATCGTAGATGACTGATAATCGTTTTACGGCATTCGTTTATGTCACAGATAAGGTTCGGCAATCACGAATCCGTTTGTCTCTTTGTGTGATTTCTTTCGTGTTCCATGTTTAGTGCCGTCTCGGATTGATAGCAGCCGTCTTTACGACTGAACTATACGCGTCGTGCAAAACTTTGTAACTGATTTGTGCTTTCAGACGGAAAACTCTGATATAATGCATCGTTTGTGTGGAACTATTTCGAAAACAAACAATGAATACTTTCTGCACTCCTCGGGTTGCAAGAATGGGAAAAATACATAGTTTATATTTTTTGCAATGTGACCTAGTTGGATGTTTGACTTTCATGTCTTTGTCTCAAGGGACTTCCACGCAATTTCAACTATAATTAAAGTGCATCAGAGTCGAGCTTGTAAAGTAATGTTACAGTAAAAGCAACAGGAGATGAATAAATAACTGCCATACTTCATGCTAGAATAAAAAGTTGCTCGTAGATTTGTAGTTTCATGTGTTATGTGTTTCAAACGTAGTACATATACCTACAGTGGGGGTTCACTATTGAGTTTGAGACTTTACTGTTTACTGTACGTAGTTGTTTAAATAAAAATCGTTATTATTTTTAATTGTAAGAAAATTTCTAACATCAGTAATTTCGTTTCCTTGCTACGCTTCGGTGTTACAGCTATCCACATTTTACTGTCGTCATTCCCGCAGCGATAGCGGCTCAGCAATCGACACTGATATGTCTACACATGTATTACGTGTGTAAGGGGCTTAAGATTTTACTTGCCGAAGAAATAGTTAAACTACACGTTAACGAGTTTACTCACTCGTGTGCGGCCCGCCTAAAGCGGGTGCAGTCGACAAACTTTAAGTTGCATTTAAATGTGAATTTGTTCGTACAGAACTTGTATTGTGACTGTTGCTGCCGTTGTAACCGTCTGGGACTTAAATTGACAAATTGTGTTGTAAGATTTTATTCTTTGTTTTACATTCTGTTTTGTTTCGTATATTATTGAATAGTAACCATAGCTCGTAGGAGAGCGAAACATATTATTTCATTCATGTGAGTTCTGTAAAGTAAACAAACCTGGAACCTAGCTGATCGTAGATTTTGATCCAGGATTTAAATTATTATGGGCTTCCTCAATCCTTTAATTGCCTCTTTTCAAATTGAAGTTGAAAATCAGATCTTCAATCACTTCGTCAAGGATCAAACGAATATATTTCTTAAATAAATATGTTATATCAATAAAAGTCAATAAGTAATTAAAGAGAGCAGTTAAACTTGATCCAGTTATAAGCTTCTTATTCTAAACAAATACTTCATCAACTCAAAAATAATTAGGCAATGCTCCGCCAATACCGGGTTATTACGTTCAATGTTCAGAAACCCGTGAACTTTCGTCAAATCAATCATAGACCGGGCAATCAATAAGAAATTTATGGAAAAAATATTGGAGCATTTTTTCGTCAATTTACCGCGTCAATCGTTGACGTAAATTAAATTGCGCGAATTAATATACGTTGGTAAGTATACATCCACGCCGTAATGTTGGGGCGTACCTCCTTCGTCGTGAAAAATGGAATCACAGCAATGAACAATTTGTCATTTTAATGTTTTCGTGTCCGCAACCGGTACGTTCACTATGGATAGACAATTTATAACGCGTGTCATATCCCCTTTGTACGGCAAGGCGAAATATCTAGCTGTGAGGAGAGGAATGCAATTTGTTGGCGCGTATATAGCGTGCGAGTACCGTGCGAACTGTGTACGTAATTGTAACGTTTTGCTGCGTACACATTTTGTAAAGATCTTCCAAACGCGACGCTTGATTCATGTTTTGTCGTATGTTTTGCTCAGAGTTTACAATTTATTCGTTCTTCTTCTACCTTCTTGATGCATTCATAGAATTTGCTAATTAACTTTTTTAGTGGAAATTACACTTAGAAAATACCATTTATTAGCCAAGGTATATTTTTATATGAAACTATGCAGAGAGTGGAATTAATGAGTTCGAATTCAGTAAAGTGCAGGATCCAGATATGGCAACGATTTTACATAAATTTTAGTTTTTCTTGCTAGAACGAAACCTAGTACACACAACTCCGTTAAGTTCTTACCCCCCAAAAGACATGTGCGTTAAAATCCGTGTTGGGCCTAGTTGATTTTTGTATTTTGCAAAAAACAAAAAAAAAGTTTTTGTGAGTAAATAAGTTTAAGCTTGTCATTTTTTTTTAAACCCTGTCTTAATTGTATTTTTCAATAAAACGAACGTACAACGTTAATACTTTTATTGTGTGTAACGACTATAATAAGCTTAACATTTACAATTAGTATGTATCTGTATCTTAAAGTTTAAATCGAACGGAGGTTTCAAGACCGCTTGACGTGCAAGAGGCAGAGGAGGTTCAAATGTAGGTGTTCAACATTTGCTGTTTGTCATGCATTTTCCTATTTTTGTTTCAGCATTATTTAAGAAACATAAAATACTATAATATTTATTATTGCTACTATTAAACTTTTGATCTTATTTAACTACAAAGATTTATTTTCTTTTTAATTTGATTTGATAATTTACAGTTATCATAATATACATATTTTGCCTACTGACACAATCGGGTCCCTAGACAAGTGCCATCCTCACGCAAACCATAAAATAGGAAGCGCTATTAAAATATGAGTTTGACATAATAGAGTCTAAGATTAATTTTATAAAGTAAACGTAAGTAAAATTAATGGTTACCTTCAAATTTTAATATCTATCGATTGGACAGATACCTAAAGATAAAGTGACTCGGGCGATACTTATTACCAATTTCATCAAGGGCTCGCTGGCTAATTCGTTAGACCGGTATTCGTAAGACGCAGTTCGGTGGAGCGATGGTTAGATTCCAGATGGAAACATTGAGTTCTTTTTGAAAGTAATGTTGTAGCAGTATAACATTTTAAAACTGGAGGGGTAAGCACATAATAACGCTGTCTGTACCACAATAGCAACATAGGTACATAACTGTAACAATAAAACTTTCCTTAAATTATATTTTAGTAGATTTATCCCGAACCCAGTCCGAGACGTTCACAAGATAAGCGTAATATTATACCACGAGGCTACTGAAATTCCCACATCATAAAATTGGACTCGCGCCGACGCCATAAAACTGATCATTTATTTTTACGACATCGATCCCTAAGTTAATAATTGTGTCGCCATAATTTTTTCCAATTCCCATACATTTTACTACGAGGTTTTTTTTTACGAGGGCAACGCACCTACCTGTTAGAGGATTTAGTTTGACATTTTGATCGCTTATTACGTGTTTGTTGACTGTAAAGAAGAAAGCTACCGAGTTTTTATTTTAAAATTTATTTCAAACTTTGCCTCGTTAGTCTAGAATGCTGAGCGTGAGGTCCTAGGTTCAATTCCCGGGTTGGGCAAACTGTTATTGGGTTTTCCATTAGGAATTTCTTGGTAGCAGTCACAGAGTTTGGATTTGTGCTCCGTTGATTGCAATAGGTAAGCCCCCCATTACATGGGACTTAAACATAACTGGAGAAATGTGGGTGTACTATTTAAGTAGACCTTGCCTAACAGGCGTGATGTTATGTTACTTTTATTTTAAACACATTTTTTAGGATGAGGTGTTTTGTAATAATATTTGCTGAGTCGCCTGGATTTTGCGTCATGAATGAAATAAAAGATAAAGCCAAGTTGTTTGTGTCTTTTACGATTTTTGTCCGTCTCCTTGATTTACCATTGCGGTATCAATTCAAAACGATCCAAATCCTAGCTATTATTATTTTCTTTGCTTACAACTTAAAGCGAATCAATTCTTAATTCAAACTATCATATCTTCTCACAATTCATCATCACGTTACGTGTGAACTCGTAAAATATACTACACACCAACGACACCGGTTTACAGTAAGTAGTTCCCGAGACGCCTTTAATGATTCTCCCTCGCTCCTTAACCGTTAATTAAGCTTATTAATCCGAAGGCACGACCACCTTGTTTTCCTTAATTGGTCCCAGTTTTATTTCAGAGCTGAGCCTCAGTTTTCACTATGAAGTTTCTATATCAATTGTGTCTTTTACGTGAGGTTAGGTTATGATTTACGGAATTGTTCTAGTAACAAGTCAATGTGAATTCCGTGAAGTCCTAGACATTCTGGTTGTCATGATAGAAACTGTAACGAATCAACCTGTAGTCTGTCGGGTTTGCTTAAAGTTAATATCAAGGAATTGCTGAACAGAGGAAAGCATTGTGATTAGGAAATCGAAAAACACAAACAAGAGTGGCCTATTCGAAGTTCACATAACACGGGTCGACAGTTCATTTATTGTAGTAATTCAATGATGCAACGGAATAGAATTATTGGATATCACTGAATAAACTAATGGATCAGTGAACAGATATTGAAAGCACGAACGAATAACGAACTAAAATCCTCTGCACTGTACAGTTCCACGAATCGCCGACACAAAGCGAATTAACCCGATTTATTACATCAAGTTGGTGCAGTGCTGATGTGAAGCAGCAAATCCAATGATGGTTTTCTATTTTACTCACCAGTACAAAAGTAAAGTTAATATTGTTTTTGAAATATTTCATGCAAAGTGAGAGCAGAAGAAAGAGAGGGCAATAATAGAATTATTTTTCTGAGCATCCGCTGAGCCAGCAGGGGTCGTTATTCAATTTCAAGGGAGGGAAAATACGAGGCGATGTTTACCTGTGTTGCTGCGGGCCATCCGACCGAATCTTTTTACCATAATTACCTATACCGATGTATTTTTAAGTATACGGACCCCTCTCAAAGATAGCGAACTTAATGAATTCGGTGCGAGAGAAAATCTCGCTCATTTCGATATCCTACGTGATATAAATTTTATTTTTACGAATGCTGTATACGCCGGCGGCGCGCGGCGTGATGCTAGATCGAAAACCATTTTTGTCATTTATTCGCAATAATCCAATATGGAAGCGGGTGCGCGTGATCTCATTGACACTAAGCTGGGCACGGGTTGATATCCATTATTCATGGTGTCCAACCCGTCGTGAATAATATTTGATGCGGTTTTGAAATGGCATACCGTTAGAGAAACTTCAGTTTCGGAGAATTTACTGGTTCATTAGAGGCGATGGGCTTGTTGAGAAACTCGCTGCTTGTTCCTGATCTCGGTAACAGGGTGATGTTTCGAATTTCAAAGGAATGAAAGGCTGTCTGTTATGTGAATGTGTCGTGTTGTACATGGAAGGCTTAATAGTATAGGTTAGCGTGAATGCGTGTCTGAATACGATATTATGAAAGACGAATTTAGGATTTTCAGTTGGAACAGTTTAATGTGAGTGTTTCTAATGAATGGACACCAATTTCTGCGTATTACACCACGTTGAGTCTCGTATTAACGAAGCCGATCGTTCAATCAGTTCATAGGAGGAAAATTAATTAAATTTTCTGGTTAGTAGGTAAGTGTGGGTTTCATGTACTCGATCCTTTTGTTAAATTTGTTGCATGTAATGTGTAGTATAAATGTGTGAAAATAAGAACAATCTCGGTCGGCGATCACTTACCATAATGTGTAGCATTTACAACCCTCATAATATAAACATACAAAAGACTTTGGCAGCAAGAAACGGAAGCTTAAGCTGTAGAAAATACGTAATCAGCGTTTTGGCACCGCTGTACACCATTTTTGGGAGGAAAGTACAGACTATATGTCTCATTTAGCGTGTATATATGTATGTAAGTGCGTAGATATATGTTTGATTCTGTCTTCAAGGGAGCCTGTCCAGGGGCGACTCATTTTAGATAAGAGACCCGCGGGTTTCTCGCTTCCTCCCTGTTGACTTATTGCGTCTATCGCGGAATCGTCGCAATGCCAGCCATGCCACTGGCAAATTGTGTATTTACCGTACGAAATATATGTGCGATATTTTGAGGCTAATTTACTATTTGAGAATACGGCCAGTTACCTTATGTAAATTGTTTTTTGTTGAATGTTTTGGAAATATAAGATAACTTTTGCTTGGTAACTGGGAATGGAGAAAAGAAATTTGGGTAAACGTTATAGTTTATTTTATTTGCAGGTTCTGAGAAACGACGAAGTTTATTAATTTCGCCGTAGATTTGTCTATTTCGCGCATGACTGTTTTTGTTAAGGTACAGATTTATTTGCTTAGACTTAATAATGATGTTTCATCCCTTTATTTTAGCGTTAATCTACTTTCATTCAAAATTCTTTAATGGTAGAGAATTAGAGAAAACTTTTCAACATTTCACTTTGAACATTAAACTAAACAAGAAACAACCGTTAACTACCCTCACTGAGCGTATCAGTGTACAGATATAATTAGGTACAGTCGGCATCACATTAAGTTAGCTCCCAAAGCTGGAGCATGTGGCTGCTACAGACTACGGAGTGACAGCCGGCCCTTAATGCGGTTAAACAGTTAAACAGCTTTAAGCCTACTGTAGCCAGTGTACCGTTGGCTAACTTGTACTAGTAGCTGAGCTTAGCTCCGCTTGTGGTTCCGTCTTCATTATAGGACTAAGGAATTTGAGTTTATAATGTAGGGTTGAGAGGAAAAACCAGTGGCTGTTTTAGAGCGGTGCTTTATAGTATTAAATAGTTTTCATGATTGTAGCCTTATTAGCTCTCATGCATAAGGCTAGAACTAAAAAGGCCTATAGGCTTTTATGTGGGGTGATAAACAGGACCCTGGTTAGGCTCATGAAAAATAAAATACTCCCATTGGAGAAAATTTATTTAAAACGCGGTTGCGGATGTTGCGTTACCGCACCTTTGATCTTTTATTACTTTCATTCAGTTTTGAAAATGTAATCTACTATATTTTGTGCTTATAATTTTAAAAGTAAATACCTATTTACTTACTTTATTGTTGCAACTTCTATCAGGAATGGTAGAGCCCGGATATGGTATGGCATAAATTGATACCTTATTTTATCTTCAGATTCTATTTATCAGTTTAAAATATTAACCTCCTAAATTCCAGACGGCGATAAACTCCATTAAAACCTCCCTTACTTTTTTCGCCTTCATTAAATTAATCCAAGTTAAGTAGATTATTTATAGCTTCAGAAAATAGGTTGGTTGCGTGTTGTGCACGTGCTGTGCATAGTAATTAATCAATTGTTTTAACTACCAAACTTCAAGCTCATACCTCACTTAACTATAAGATTAGTCGAGCTTCATTGCCTCGATGCTTTTTGTGGAGATCGAGACTGTTGATTCTGGCTTTGGGTATAGTGTGGCGGGTTTGTCCAAGAAAGCACAAACACGATTAGCATTACATCACCTCATATTTATTAGTTGATTTCAATCCAAAGCAGGGCCGTTACGGTGCGTTGCGGTATGGAGTTTCGTAGAAATAACACAGCTCGAGTTGAAGCGATGCTGATTTTGTGCTGTACTTACATCTGTGCGTTGACCTTTACCCGTATGAAAGAATGGGCGTGGTAGTAGTTCATCATAATAATTACATTCTCCTTGCCTTCTTTATTAATAACACTTATTTTTTAACTCCATTCTTCCTTTGTTTTAGTATTGTTGCTGGATTTGGGAGTGCAATCATCGTAAACTTATTATAGCTGGCATGACAAATTGTCCAGTCGCTTGTCGTCACTTTTTATTTTTGTGCTTTTGAAGGAGATAAAAATAATTTCTTGAAACTTTTGAACCTGAAAGAAATCTTTGGTTTGTTTGGTTATTTGTACCTTTCTTCCAAAAATGTTTTGTGTATCTATCTATATCTATAACAATCGTTTTTCCTGGCTTACTGTCGACGCCCAGCTGAGAAAAAACTACATAAAAATGAAATGAGTACCTACTTAATAGGAAGTCTGAAAGTGGCGCCGGTGACAGAAGAGTAGTGTGGTAATCGGTTGTGGTGGTATGGGCATGTGATGCAAAGAAAGAAGGAAAATGTCGAGAGGAAAGTTTTGATTATAAATGTGGATAGGAATGGGGATAAGTGTAAAGTAAAACCAAAAAAACGATGTATGGACTGTGTGAAGGATGATATGGCAAGAAAGGAGGTGACGACGAGTAAAAAAGAAGTATGGAAAAAGAAGACATGCTGCGCCGGCCCCAAATAAATAGGCATAAGGGCAAGAGACAGAGAGAGAGAGGGTTAGAGGTCAATCGTCGAATCCGACTTGGCTGTACACCGTTCAGGAAGTTGAAGTGGTATCTTCTCGTCCAACTTACCGCAGTGTCTCAAGACGAAAGTCTATGACCAGTGTGTGATGCCAGTGATTACATACGGCACCGAAATGTGGTCGCTCACAATAGGCCTCATCAGAAGGCTTAAAGTCACCCAAAGGGCAATGAAGAGGGCTATGCTCGGGCCTTGCGTGATCGAATCAGAAATGAGGACATCCGTAAGAGAACCAAGGTTACCAACGTAGCCCTAAGAATTGCCAAACTTAAGTGGCAGTGGGCAGAGCACATTGCTCGCAGAACGGATGGCTGATGGGGCCAAAAGTTCTGGAATGGCGACCGCGAACCAGAAGGCGATGCGTTGGAAGTCCTCCCACTAGGTGGACTGATGATCCGGTGAAGGTTGCGGGGATCTGCTGGATGCGAGTCAAACGGGACCGGTCATTGTGGCGACACTTGGGGGAGGTCTTTGTCCAGCAGTGGACGTCTTTCGGCTAAAATGATGATGATGATGATGATGAAGGGCAAGAGAATGATGATGATGAATTAATGATGCTTTCAGTCAAATCAAGATTCTTAATTATCAAGAATTATCGAATTAACTGAAAATAGTTTTCAAATTAAATTCCTCAACAATAAACCCATGCCTATACGTTTAGGAACTGTATTGAAGTTATGTATAGCTTATTAGTTACTATATACGCAGCAATTAATCGCGGTGATTGCTCAATAATCTAGTGCTTCATATTGTATTCCAATTACAGGTCCTTTGTGTGGCATCGTGTTTCAGGAACATGATAACGGATCGTTTGAGACCTATATGATAAGTGTTTTAGGTGAATTTGATTCATTGACGACTTCCTATACTTAGGTAAATTAGATGGGTAAGTTAGATAGATAGTTATGTACTCGTACAGATCTGACTTAGATTGTTAATCACCGAAGATTGTTTATGGATTGGCGAAATCGACACAAAGAAGACTAGCCTATCTTTTTGATCACGGCTAGTATTCTGTCGCATTATACATTTCAAAAATCTTCATCGGAAAGCTGGCTCTTATCGCATTAATCAGAATAATAGTTCAGATTGCAGTGTATTCTACATTAATTTTTATTTCTACGTTGAAGTCGTGTATTTTGATATGATGATTGTAAGCATCCAATGCTGCAATTGTGTGTGATTAATTGTTTTTTTTTTTGGAAAATAGTCTCTCTGTAAAGGTTTGGTTTGGACAAGCGCATAAATGTCGATTCAAATATCAAAGGAATGATTAAATAAAACGAAATACAGGAAAATGCCACATTTAACTGTAAATATTGTACTTTGTTGACCGTGTGTATTCGGACTGGACCAGTGCAGTGCCATTTACGAGCACCTACGAATATAATTAGCTCGACAAAAGTTTCCAGTATTGTAATAACCTTAAAAATACAAACGATTAAGTCCTCTGTATAAATATGATTTAAATACAAATTAGGTTGACTAAGTCAATTGCGCGGCGACATGAGCGTGGATTAAGTTAGCCCCGTTTCTAGTACAAAGGCCAGGCATGACAATGACAGTTAGCTCTACTTGTTCACATCCACCACCTTATATTGCTGATAGCATCCGCAAACGCCACGGGAAATGCAACCTTACTGAGACAACAATAAGGCGGTCAGCATGCAGGATGTTGTCAAATTTAAGGGCGAGTTTATCATGGTGAAAACACGCTAAGCCAAGTTTCAGCCGACCTCGAGTTCTGACGAGCTTTGTAGCTGTAAAGAGAACTTGTATTAATTTCCACTTAATATCGTTTTGTTAATTACGTTTCTATCGGAGCATAATGCTTGGAGTTTAATTGAAGTTAAACGATTAAGTTCGGATCACGCTAAGCGTAAACATTTAGATTGTTTACGCTTAGCGTGAGATGTTCATTACGCAACTATTCTATAGTTAGGCGCTAGTTCGTGCTCAGTGGGTCACGTAAGGAGCAGATTTGCTCATCATCGCAAATTATCTCAAAGTACCTAAGCGTTCATTATTGTTTGGATACGTGGGTAGTTGTTTATGCTAAAATGATAATTATGTTACTGTTATTCTACATTGTTTTAACTTTGATAGCTTTAGCTTATGTTCCAGCCTGTAAGCTCAAACAAACAGTAAAACCGTAATATCTTTCAGCGTTTGTTATTTATACGTAGATTTATTAATAAAGGCACACCCTAGACTTTCGAAGTGCTATCTTGCACAATGATCGAGCAAGAAAAAGAAATATGAAGATCCTTGCCTATTAGACGAAACAAGTACTTTAGGCGCAAGCGTTGTATATTTTGCTTTACGTTCGCAAACCATATTTTGAACTGACATGCCAATTGCAAAAAACTGGCCAAGTACCTACGAGTCGGACTCGCGCACGAAGAGTTCCGTACCATCATTTATACAAACGAGCAAAAAAAATCATTTTTTTTTTGTCCGGGACCCCCTTAAATATTTATTTTATTATGTTAGTATTTGTTGTTATAGCAGCAACACACGTACGTAATCTGTAGAAATTTCAACTGGCTAACTATCACAGTTCATGAGATACAGCCTGGTGGACGGACGTACGGACGGACAGACAGCGAAGTCTCAGTAATAGGGTCCCGCCGTTTGACCCTTTGGGTACGCAACCATAAAAACGTAATAAAATTTAAATTTCTCGGCCTACCCTGGCGGTTCCGCCTTAAATCTCTACTACCGCCAAATATGTACCCTCAGTTCAATTAAACAATATTTCTTGCACCATAACTTCAAACGCTCTCAAAACTAGATGCTGAATAAAATTAATAAATAACAAATGGCGACCTATTGTCGGGAAGTGATAGAAGTCGAGTTTGTTCACAAACTAACTTAGCGCGGCGGATATTGAAGTTGAGTAGGAAACCACTCCGTAACGGAGTCGCACCAACTGTTAACTACGTTACACTCGGATGTTTTGTTTGCTTCTTCTTATTGTTGCAAAAAAAAAATGAATTGAAGAAGTTATACTTTTTTATTTCGTTGATGAAATAACTGTTTAGACTTTCTTCTAAAGTGCAAGGAAAGGTTTAGGTTTTTGTATTTTATGTATAATCTTAAGATGAGCTTGTGGCTAAATAACAACAGCCACACGGGTCAATCTTTAAGGTTAAGCCGTGCTTGCTGAGGTTGGTCCGTGGATGAGTGACCATAATTGCATACCTAGTTTCCTCCGTGCCTCGGAAAGCACGTTAAGCTGTTGGTCCCGTCTGTCATTTGTAGATCTTTGACAGTCGTTACGAGTAGTCTGAAGCCAAAAGTCTGACATCCAGTCTTACTAAGGGGTAGCTTATTACCCAGTTACTGGGTTTTGGAGCGACTGCCTATATGACTATAGGCAGTCGCTTCATGTAAAATACTGGTACTCAGCTGCATCCGGTAAGACTGGAAGCCGACCCCAAGATAGTTTGGGAAAAGGCTAGGCAGATGATGATGTTTAATCTTAAACCTGCCTTTAACAGCTTTTTTCCTAAGATAGGCCAGTGGTTTGACCGTCGGACTGCCCAAACATAGGTAGGTCTCGACTTCAAGACACACGGTTCTGATTTTTCGGATTCAAGTGCGTATTGTATAATTTTGATCACTTCGCTTCGGTAAAGGAAAACGTGACGAAACCAATATGCCCCAGAGATCTTTCTCGAAAGCATGTAAACACGAAAAGCGAAGTCGAAGAATGAAACCAGGAAAGAAAGAAACAAACCAGGTTAAGAACTAACAACACGAAAGAGCCTTCCTTTGCTCTTTCAGTTCCCGTTAGGGATTTTCCAAAAAACATTTTGTATTCGTAGTCCATAAATGCCCATAAATGTACACTCTGTGCCAAATGTGTTGCTATGACTTACTCTTATAACAACAGAGCATTAAAAGTCGTGAATTTATACCTAGAAATGAACATTATGGAAACATTAGTGACCAAGTTCGCACAAAATCTTGTTGTGTTTGTGAGCAATACATGGCCCCTAGTGACACAACAACAGAAGCCCATATTTCCTAACATCAACCGCTGAAGGGCGTTTTCATTCCTAGAACCGTGCGCCGTAATATCCTCATTACGTAAAGATATCAATATCAAACGTAATTTCAGCGTCGGCTGCGACAAATCTAACAATCATTCCCATCCAATGACACGACAGAAACCCCTCATTTTTCCACAAGACGTATTTTTATAAAATTCCACCAAAATTAGATCACATTGCGTATCCGCGGACATAAAAAGGGTTCACAATATTTATCTAGGGCGCATTAAATAACGGTAGCATTGGAATAACAAATGCCCACCGTTGGGACCAACAATAGCCCGAATATATCACGACTCAAGCGCTAGAGGGCCGCAATTTCCGAAAGAGCGCGCGAACGGCTATGTCCGTAACTTTAGTAAAGCCTCGGTTTAACTTGGTATTGGCTACTAAATATTTATTGAAAATATTAATACTTATTGATGATATTTCCCCTTCATATAATATAGATCTGCATTGGGGAGAGGCGCTGCGACATACATTTATTTTATTTCTGGTTCACACTTCTCGCGTTAAATCTTGAGCCTGGCATATGTTTATAGGTATTAACTATTCAAGATTCAATAGTTCTACCATAAAAATAAAGAGTGTAAATCATCCCTTAATGAAGCCGAAGGGCACTTGTTCTGCCCGTCATTGCAATCATATTTTTTTTTGGACTATACCTGGGAACCTTCTAGTTACGGAGATGTTGGAGGTCAAAGTTCCAACTTTTTCACACAAAAATGAACTAGTTTTTAGGGTATGTATTTTACTTTAATTCCGTCATGGCCTGTTTACAAGTTATTGCATCCATCAGCGCAATGTTATGAGTGCGTTACATTGAGTTAAACCGTAAAACGAGATTTTTTTCTCCCGACCCAAAAAAAGTCGTTACCAGCAATCATTTTTGCGTAGGGTTACTTAGTTTGACGTACAGAATGCTTGGTTGACGGCTTCGTGAAGGGTCTGTTAACACCTTGTATGCATATTCAAGAATTTCTAATCAACATTGATAGTACAATAATTGGGCTGTTGCCGATTGCCCCGAAACTAATTTATCCTGTGGTAACACTAAATGTGGCTAAATGAGAGGAGCTCGTGGCTAAATAATAACAGCCGCACGGGTCGATCTTTAAGGTTAAGCCGTGCTTGCCGAGGTTGGTCCGTGGATGGGTGACCATAATAACATACCGAGTTTCCTCCGTGCCTCGGAAAGCACGTTAAGCCGTTGGTTCCGGCTGTCATTTGTAGATCTTTGACAGTCGTTACGAGTAGTCAGAAGCCAAAAGTCTGACATCCAGTCTTATCAAGGGGTATCGTATTACCCAGTTACTGGGTTGTGGAGGTCAGATAGGCAGTCGCTTCATGTAAAATACTGGTACTCAGCTGCATCCGGTTAGACTGGAACCCGACCCCAAGTTAGTTTGGGAAAAGGCTAGGCAGATGATGAACACATGAAACCATTAAAATACATTATCTTTTAGACAGATAGGTAATATAAAGGGTGTAAAACACCTCTTAACGAAGCAGAAAGGCACTGGTTCTCCCTGTCATTGCGATCATTTTTTTGTTCTACACCATACCTGGGAACCTTCTAGTTACGGACATATTAGAGGTCAAAGTTCCTACTTCTTGACAAGCATTTTTTTAAATACAAGTTTTTAATGTAAGATTTTTACTTTAAACACTTCCACGACCCCCGTACTATTCAATCCGTCCATCAGCACAATGTTTTTAGTGCTTTAAATTGAGTTCTACCACAAAACATGATTTTACACCCCCCAAAAAATTGTCGTTTCCTAACAATAATTTTTGCGTAAAGTTACTTAGTTTCATGTACAGAATGCTTGATTGACGGCTTCGTGATGAGGTGATTTACACGGTGTATTTAACCAGTATGCAAAAGATAATTATTTACGTAATTTTAAATATAAAAATAAATTAATAATTAAATAAATTATGTTTAAAAATAAATGGAAATACTATATATAATAGGTATGTATCAAAATGAAAACGCCTTATAATTTTAAGCTTTGTTCCACTACTGTAAATATCTAGTTTTGATCAATAGTTGTAACCTGCGAGCGATCAATTAAACCAAACTAACTTTTTACTTACAAATGGCGCCGCACCGGACTAATGATTGACTGAAACTAACAGTTCGGCCGATCAACGGTTCGGCTATTAATTGCACAAAGAGACCATGAGCATAGACAAAGAGACCGATTCTAGTTGGGAAATCCTTACCATAGACAAGAAGCATCACCTCAACAAGATTAATAAACAAAAAAGGTTTTCGTTTTACTTTGAATGAAAGAACAAACTTGTATTACAAGTCCCAATTTGGTTACAAAAACCGATACAATAAGTTTTACTGTACATACATTTACAGCGAAAGGTTCGTTCGAAGCCGAAACTTCTATCGTAGCCGACGAATTTCGTCGAATACGACCTTCACTGGCAATTTTCTCTTCGTGCCGATGTTTTTCCTAAGATAGATTACTTTCGAAGATGCGGATTATATGGCTAAGTAATGTTAAGTTAATATCGGTATGAAACCCTCCACGTAAAACTCCGTTGCTACTTTTCATGTTATTTTGACTCAACATTTTTTTTACAAGCGTAAACGAAGGGTTTCTCTTTGTTTGTTAAAATACTAAAGAAAATGTAATGAAATTTAATTTCACTTTGCAAACGGCAACTTTCACTAAAGTTGGGAACTTTTCTTGTGGTTACACTTACATAGATTCATTTGTTGGCTAAAAATAAATAAGTTTCGTTGTTTTCAAAAAAATTGTTTGTTTTTTTGCAACATTTGGATAATATTTATTATTTATACGGTATAATATGGTTGGATGAAAATTCTGAAAAAATGTTGGATTGTAGAATGTAAAAAACTTTAAACGAAAATTTGTTTGTATAAGATTTGATGATTAGCTTTCGAGATACGGGACTTTTTCATCAAACTGCAACAGTAACTTTGTTTTTCATTGACATTCTATGAAAAGCAAATTTAGTTTTGCCTTTGAATATAATACAATACAACATATGAATGAGTTTTCAAAATATTTTTATATATATTGTTTGGTACTACGAAACCCTGTGTGCGTGTGAGTATGACTCGCACTTGGCCAGTTTTAAACAGATGTAGTCAATAATGACTGTTTTCCATAAGGTAAACTTCAAATCGTTATCCTATAAACCCTAGCGAGGGACAATGTGGAGCTACATTATCCCTGAATATCATAGGCTATATTTAAAAATGTCCCATGGTATAATTTCGTGACTAGTTGGTTCCTTAAAAAAATATGAAAAAGAACTGCTTTTAACTTTGACGGCACGGTTGGCGCAGTACGGGTCGATCTTTAAGGTTAAGCCGTGCTTGCCGAGGTTGGTCCGTAGATGGGTGACCATAATTACATACCGAGTTTCCTCCGTGCCTCGGAAAGCACGTTAAGCCGTTGGTCCCGGCTGTCATTTGTAGATCTTTGACAGTCGTTACGAGTAGTCAGAAGCCAAAAAGTCTGACATCCAGTCTTACCAAGGGGTATTACCCAGTTACTGGGTTGTGGAGGTCAGATAGGCAGTCGTTTCATGTAAAATACTGGTACGCAGCTGCATCCGGCTAGACTGGAAGCCGACCCCAAGATAGTTAGGGAAAAAGGCTAGGCAGATGATGATGGCACGGTTGGCGCAGTGGTTGAGCGATCGACAGCTGCGCTCCGTGTCGCGGGTACGATCCCCGCACGGAACAAGTATTTGTATGGCCTACAGATAGTTGTTCCGGGTCTGGCTGTTTGTGTATGTGAATATAAATGTTTGTTAACGCACCTACGATACAGGAAAAATTCCTAGTGTGGGGTAAAGTTTTAAAAAAAACTTCCATATCTAGTCAGTTTCTATATAGAATTGACCAGAATAATGTTATGCCATGCGCCTATATGCCTAGAATCCATCTACTTAACTGTCTAAGTCACTTAATTAAGACAGTCATAAGCTGCAATAACGTACAGTAAACCGCATATCAGTGGTTACAAATTGACAGCGGCTCTATTCAACAGTAAGGGTGATATTAGTAGTGCAATAGGGATGATGACTGGGTCAAGAAAACGAAATTCTATTTTGTCCGTCAATCAGGTAATACAAAAATATTAGATACGTATTTTTTGTTTTATCAAGTTAACAAAAAAATACTTAGTTAAAACGCATTAAAGTTGGAGAGTGGGGGCTCACTACGTCACAACTAGGTATAAAATGTACTGAGCCGTGACGTCATGCGCCATTTCAACTCAAAATATCTCCGTAATTTTAAGATTACGTGAAAAAAGAAAAAATACGTGTCAAATACTTTTTAATAATCAACCCGATAGACAAATAAAAAAAAATGAGTCATCATCCCTATTGCTTCTACTGATCAGCGGATGACCTTACGACATTACACCGTTGGTCGGCAATGCAAGATGTCAACAAATTGGTACCATCTTGACATGCTAGATTTAAAAGTTTGTTATGTTATTGCGTATGCAAGATTTGACTGGGGATAATTAAACTTTTTTTTTTTACCGATGTGAAATTATCAAATGACTTCTCCCGCTCTGGGCGGAGCGGGAGGGAGTGTCAGACTTGTACTGACTAAAACCCATCCATGTTCCTTCTTCGCCCTTTGTGTTCCAGGGCCACGGTATCTCTTTCGAACAGTCCCGCAACCCTGGCAGGCATCGGCCCTCTCGGACCCCTTCCGGTTTGCTGACATCTCCTTGAGGCGCGCGTAGAACACGAACGCGCTGTCGACACGGCCTGTCGTCATGAGACGGACGGACAGTGAGCGAGCCCATTACTCACCGTCCACAGGCCCGCGGGTTAATTAAACCTAATCTACTGTTAAGAGTTGTCGCAGTGCAAGGTTATTATTGCTTTAGATTCAACATAACATCACCGCTGTAATCCCCGAAGAGTCAGACAGAGATGTACCAAATACTACACCCACAGTTCGCCACTAATGTTTAAGTCCCATGTAATAGGGGCGGGTCAATTGACATCAACCTGGCAACCAGACTCCGTGGTTGCAACTGAGAAATTCCTGATGGAAAAACCCAATAACACTTTGACCCGGGAATCGAACCCTGGACCTCATGCTAGGTAGTCACGCTTGCGACCACTAAACCAACGAGCCAGTCAAAAACTTGAATTTGTTTTTTTGAAAAATTGTCTTCAGTCTTGTTAATTAATATTTTCATACCTACGTACAGACTTTCTTAGATAGTTAAAACACCGTTTCTGCCGATTATTTTTCTGTTTGGCTCTACAAAATAATGTAGGTTATTGCATTTATAATTTATACCTAAATATAATTATTTTGTACATTACATTAATTAAAGTAGCTATTTATGAAACTGCCAACGCCAAATATCTTATCTAAAACATAAAAGTTCATCATCATCTGCCTAGCCTTTTCCCAAACTCTCTTGGGATCGGCTTCCAGTCTAACCGGATGCAGCTGAGTACCAGTATTTTACATGAAGCGACTGCCTATCTGACATCCACAACCCAGTAACTGGGTAATACGATACCCCTTGGTAAGACTGGATGTCAGACTTTTTTTGGCTTCTGACTACTCGTAACGACTGTCAAAGATCTACAAACACAGCCGGGACCAACGGCTTAACGTACTTTCCGAGGCACGGAGGAAACTCGGTATGTAATGATGGTCACCCATCCACGGACCAACCTCGGCAAGCACGGCTTAACCTTAAAGATCAACCCGGGCGGCTGTTATTATTTAGCCACGAGCTCCTCCTTTAACATAAACGTTATGGGCACCAAATATTCGTACCACTGAAACCAAAAAACGTTATTTTCACGTTTCCTTTTAATTGTGCTGTCAAATAGAGCTTTTTTAACAAAGGCAGTCCTCACAAAGACGAGTAAAGCCTGTGTGACGACAACTCGTTAAAATTTTAATCCGCTCCCATATAAATCTGATTGAAAATGCACTGACGTACGGATCGTTACGCGCAAACAACGGACAGAGAAAATATTTGGTGCCACGTTACGTGCCTCCCAATATTTTTGATCGGTGAAACCATTTATTTTCAAAATATACAAGGTGTTGTTTTGCATCCTCGTCAAATTCAAGGAGGTAATCTAACTATGCTAATGATTCTCGACCCGAATCAATAATAAAATGGGTAGGTAATTTTTTAAATTTATTTATCTTCGGAAACACTTGTGGTTCACCTCCCGTGTTATAAACTCAGCACGTCTGATCCTCGCCCTAAAACCGCACTTTCACACATAAAACAATCTCAAACGTTTATTTGATAATTTCCTGTCCCTAAACCATGTTAAGGGGTTTATTCTGAAGTATTGACAGACTTAAACAACAACAAAAAGTAGCGTTTATTAATAATTAAGTAGATATCGTAATTTGAATTGATCATTTACGTCTTTTGTGACAACCTCCTGAATTTTGACGAGGATGCAAAACAACACCTTGTATAGGTAGGAATAAAGGTGCACATAGGGTTTGTTTGAAAATACTGTTACGTTTTAAACTTTCATTTCCCTTGATTTTAACAAGATCTCTGCTCCCAACGTTTTAATTAAATCAATTATCGCGATGACCGACCTCTGATATCTACCCTCCATCATTTTGAGTCTGCATGCGATAGGTAGGGTTGATAGACATCGTTTTATTTCATTACCGTCATTATATTAGTCTGGTCGGTCCGGCCGGGAGCATTTTCACAAAAGGCCAACCCCAAAGGTTCAATCGGCAAATTGCGCATACGATTCAATGAGGTTTGAACGATGAACGTCTTGGAGACGAGTTTCCGGAGCAGACGGCTAGATGGCGTCCCATCACGTCTGCACATGCAAACTGTATCGTAGGTACCTAAGTACGGTATTCACGAATCTGAGGTGTTTTTGTAGTAATCATTTTCAGCTTGAGTGAATGTATGAATCGCACAGAAGTATTTTTGTTCAGCAATTTTATCTGATATCGATGCGGATTTGAAGATGATTTTTCAGGTCGGTTTTTCTGATTTCGATTCTTACGTATGTTCACTGAAGTGTCAGTGAATATAAGTTTTTATATAATATTTGAGGTCCCATTAAAATAGATGGACAAGATTTTAGAAATCATTCAGTGCTACAAAATAAGGACAATGGTAAAAAATGCAGAAAAACGCACAAAACTCTTCGAAATTACGAAAAAAAAACAGCTAACGGAAATACACCAAAAACGTTGTTGTTTTAGGTCAAAATAAAATCACATTAATCATTGTTTTTTTTTGTTTGGATGTCTTTGCTTAGACGCACTGGACGCTGTGTTAACATTTCGTTTGTCCACCTATTTGAATTGGAGTAAGGTTCCAGTAAAATATATCTTTTAGCAAAAGTGATCTCACATTTTTCTGCCTCAAAATGTATCCTGACGGCATATGAGGTCTTTAAAACGAATAACCATTAATTCATTAAAATTGCGGTCAAATTATAACCTCAGTGAGTGTAATAATTCACTAATTATGACAAAACTGTGCCAAAACACTACTTTCAACCAGGTTTGGCATAAATATGGTGTGTTAAAATTTGTTCAAATGGCACTATTTCGTGGCGGCTTGCCAGCCAGCTCCATTCCAATAGTTAAAGTTACCAAGGTTACTGTAACTGTGCTATATGTATACTGTTATAAGTAGTTAGGTGATATCAAGTAGATAGATGTAGATGACCTACAGGTTATCACAAACGATGCATTGTGGCGTTTATGTTCGTAATTATAGAGTAGAAAATCAAATTATTATACCAGTTTTTCCAATAATAGGATCCGCTTAGAGTCCATTTATTAATCGGCCGATCTCGAAACAAACAAAGGTAACATCAGAATAAGTACCTCTTGTAAGATGTTATGAAATGAAAGTTTCAATACTTAAAACAAGAAAGCTGAAACTTAAAAGTAGTTCAAGCATTTAATTAGAAGTTTCAAAAAGATCTGCAAAGGTGGTTTCATTGGGATTACACCGTCTACCACTTGTCTTAAAACAGTCTTTGTTTTGGTATACCCGGACCTGAAATGGGATTAATCTGAGCACCTACCTCCACTTCCAATCGATGAAATAAGCCCTCATTCTCCTACCACGGCAATTTAGTCTCAAGAACTGTAGAAGACTATGTACTTTTTTTTCTTATAAAAGATTTTAGCCACTGAGTAACAAGTTAAGTATTCTCAGAAGCGAAGCTTGATGATTAAGTGTATAGTTTACGTAGGGCTTATGGTTTTAATGAATCAATATTAGGTACTTAACCTTTTAGAGATTTGTTTTGCCTTTTTTTTTTTTTTTGCGGATGGGAAATCATCTAATGACTTCTCCCGCTCTGGGCGGAGCGGGAGGGAGTGTCAGATTTGTTATGCCTGCTTGTAACAAAGAGAAGAGGCGCAATATCGAGAAAAGTGGAAGGACTGGGGGAGGTTTTGCCCAGGAGTGGGACAGTTCAGGCTAACTTAACAAAAAAAAGGAGACTGTTATTTATAGTTACACTTTTTGGGACTGCTGAGCATGAGATCCTGGTTTCGATTCCAAGGTAGGGCAAAGAGTTATTGGGCTTATCCTTCATGAATTTCTTACTTTCAGTAGCGGCCACGATGTCTGGATTTGTGCCCGGTTGCTGGCAAAAGGCTGGTTCTCTATTACATGGGACATCCATACTAATATTATAAATGCGAATGTCACTCTGTTTGTGTGTTTGTTTGTTACCTTTTCACGACTAAACGGCTGATCGGATCTTAATGAAATTTGGCAAGAAGATAGATTTCAACCTGGGGAAGGACATAGGCTATATATCATTACGCTACGACCAATAGGAGCGGAGCAGCAATGAAAAATGTTGCGAAAACGGGGAAAATGTGATGCAAACGAAGTTGCGCGGGACAGCTAGTAAAACATAACTGGCGAAATGCGTTTCTCAAGCAAGACTTTTTTCTCCGGCTAACCCGTGTTTCCCTGATGCTTTGGCTGTCATTATCAGTGGCAGTAAGTCCTATTTCTCGTCCTGAAACACTTAGTTACTATGAAATCTAAAATATTTGGTGTTCATATCAAGGAAAAGACGCTTCAGGGTTCATATGAGAAGTAATACAATAAGATAGACACTTCAGGCGGAACTCATACAGCGAAGTATCCTCAAACACTCACACGCCACAGATAATACGTAACATGTCAATTCAATGCTGTAGGTATCTGTGATTGTCACGACAAGTGATTCAACAAATTGCGCATTTTGTCGTTGTCTCAAGGGGAGTCGTTACGGTATTATTCTTGTGCAAATAGCAGCGAGCAGGGAGCAGCGGCGGCGGGCTCATTCTATCAGTTTCCGGAACATCAACCCCGCTCCTCCATACGATGCTTTGTTTCTGACGGCCGATGTCGGCAACTTTCACACCGACACGTAACTAACAACCCTCTACGTAACCTGATTACCACTCCGCACGTATCGAACAATCTAATGTACTGTATGATATTGTTTTGACCCGAATTTAATGAAGTGTAACGGTTTGACATACGGACGCTTTAATACGTTATTGTTTCCATTTAAAATAATACGGTCTCGATCCGAGTTCGTGATGCGGGATGAGTTTATTTTACGTGGAACCTAATTTAATTAAGGAATGTATCTGTTGTTCGTTTTAACTTTGATTTCAATTTTCGGATTGAGTTTAGACAGTTCGATTAAATTTAGTATTTGCTTTGTATCGCCTCGAAATTTTCTCCCTTTAGGTTTGTGACGTAAGACGGGTCTATTAGGAAGGCTATATATAGGCTGTAATAAAGGCTATAATTCTTGCTTCGTGAATAAACGAGATCCCAGGCGGGATATACGAAGCCTCTTTTTACATTTAATCAAGAGGATCGCTTCGCAGCGATTATTATAATTATTATCTTGTACTAATATTATCCAACTAAGACCATGAATGAAAAATAATTTAAGTTGAAAAGGAGATCTTTTTGTAAAAGGCGCCTGTTTTAAATTGTTGAAATATATATGTAAAAAAAAAACAAAGCCTGCCGCGCCGCCTTGAATAAATTGGTAATTCTGCTTTCTTGGTGGCATGAAAAGTAATTTATAGGAAAATTCATAAAATTAATGTCGGGTTGTTGGCGTATAGGCATTGTAAGAAAATGCTCGCTATATAACTGAAGCAAATGTAGATCAGCCACTGTATCAACTCGATCTACGAAATTTTTTCAAAAGGCCGACAGTTCAGTTGCGGGAGATTGATAGAATAGACATGAACTGAAAATATTAAATATAACGTAATATACCCTAGTCATAGGTGAAGAGAAATACAGCTCATTTTTTACGCTACAAGCTTTTAATTAAGTCTCAATAGGAGTGTTTGTCTGTTTAGGTCAAATCTTGCACTTAATTTTAAAACAGTTATCGCACAATTGATTGAGCTGTAAATTTGCATGACACGTTTAGTTACGATGACAATGCATGGCTAGCCAATTGACGTCTTTCAAAATCCACTATGGCGGGCCTTGACGGAATAGTTATTTTTTAAGCATCCCCATGATTTGGGTATCAATTAAATAGGTTTACTAAGAAGAATGCAAAAAAATGACGTCACACTTACTTACTTTAATTTAAAAGCTTGTCCTTAAAGCTGTTTTTTTTATATAAGCTTGTTTCTTCACAACCTGTATGTAGCTACTCTGCTATTATTACATATTTATATATTTTCAAGAGGTATTTCCTATGAAAACTTTACTTAAGTATAACTGATTGTATGTTGCGACATTATGAAAACGATTTAATTTTTTATAATAAAGTAGTGTAAATTAGGGCTTGGGTAGACCTCCGTACCATTAACTAAAGGGACCATATTTGCTAAAAATAGTCCCAAAGCCGACATTACCTTTTAACCAAGTAGGCTGAAGTAGGGTATTATTTATGGCGTCTGGAACTGTTTATAACTCTACGACATTATTTGTAACGCCCACGTACTTACCGATTACTTATATTGTCTTGTCCCTATCTCTTCTATGTAAGATTTTTATTGTAGGGGCAGAGATTGGTACTATAACATAATAACATATTTAGGTATAAAGGGATTTATTACTTAGAATGAATGTTCTACTTAGTTAAGTTCTTGATCTTTGTGGAGCAGGGAGGTTCTCTTGATCCATTTGACATATTTTTTGTGAAGGTGAGTAGTGAAAATAAAAGTCAATTAAGGTCGAGATTTTGCTAATCTCAGATGGATGGAGCTTTGGGTTAAGGTGATTTCCAACATTATTTCTACCTAAATTTGCAAAACAAGAAATTTTTTATTTAGTACAAAAAATTCGAATTCCACAAAAATTTACAAAACATAGGTACTTCTTAGGTGAAGGACGGACAAGAATCAGTTCTCTAACAGGGTAGGTAGGTATCGTGGGTTTCGGTGGTTCTATGTTCGTATAATACTAAGTTTGAATGAAATACGTGTAACAGATGTTTCATAGCAACTAAAATACCTACATGTTACCTGAACACCCACTAAACCATCATGTTAACGGTAATCAGGTTCTGTCCCATATACCTGCGTAGATAATGTAATTAATTAAGTATCAGAGAGCCAATTAAACAGACAAGTAACGACATGTTGCTTTGACCCGCCCCGGGTGCCGCCATGTCAAAATTTGTAAATTTTCCTCAAAGGGATTTCAAACTCTTTCAATTTACACCAATTAGTGAAAACACGTGGCTTATTATCTTAAGATTAACACTAATTAAGACCCTATGGTGCTCGGCAGAGACCTCAAAGCGAGAGCTTTCCTTTGAAAACATTGCTACTTAATTAAAGCTCATGCTGTTAAACGAGAAAATTATATTAAAAAAAATATTATTTAAGAATTTATACTCCGAGCTGCATTTGTCTGAAAGAGTTCCGTCTGTTTACATTGCGAGCCGTGCACGTGTTTTCAGTAAACTGACTCGGAGATTTACGTGTCTAATTATTAAATATCTCGTTACCAAGTTTTATTCTTTTAAAAGCAAATAGCTTTAAGAAAAAGCAGACAAGTTTTAATGAGTGTAACATTTCCAAGAAATGTAAGAGAGAACTTTCGCAATAGAACACTTCATTGTCTTTTGAAAAAAGTAATTTCATTTAAAGTGATTTATTATTAGATTTTATGTGCTGCTACATGTAAGATGATACTAAATGTCTCTATGGTACAAAGTAGAATTCAGAAGACCGTTGCCAAAAAGATAATGAGATTTGCTTATACGCATAACTAATGCTATTATCAAAGGGTTCGATAAAACACAAGACCGTAATCAATCGTGTTCACTGACCCGTTAGTTAATTTAATTAATGATTGTGCTTTATGCCCTGATCTAAATATGGTATTAATTCAGTTAATGTTCACTGTCACATTCGATTAGTGGGGCAATTTTATGTGGCTGATTCGATCTAAATGCGTGCGATTTTCCGACGGAGAACCGAGGAAAATATGTAATGTTTGCTTCTTTATCTTTCCACTTAAGAGCGTTTAAGCCTTACGACATTTCATACAAATTTTCAAGACCTTTTTTTCCGAAATGATTGAACCGATTTTAATGAAACTTCATACGCATAAGCAGGATACTTAGGTCTAAAAAGTTCGAAAAATAGTGTAACAGTTAAATTAGGTAGTTAGTTAACAAAAATGTAAAACAAATCTTTAGATGTCACATATACAAGGTGTTGTTTTGCATTCTCGTCAAATTCAAGGAGGTTACTATGCTAATGATTCTCATTCCGAATCAATAATAAAATGGATAGGTAATTTTTTTTTTTCTTTTTTACGGATATCGGTAATTGTGAACCACCCTTGTTTTAAACGTGGCCCGTCTGGTTCTTGCTTTATAACCTCGCTTACACACATACAAACAATCTCAAACGTTTATTCGATAATTTCTTAGTCCTTAAACCACGTTAAGGGAGTTATTCTGAAATACTGTCAAACTCAAACAACCAAAAAAATCAGCGTTTATTAATAACTAGCTGTCCCGCGCAACTTCGTCTGCGTCACATTTTCCCCGTTTTGGCAACATTTTTCATTGCTGCTCTGCTCCTATTGGTCGTACCGTGATGATACCTACCCTACCCGACGCTACCTACCTACCTACTCTACCCTACCCTACCTACCTACTCTACCCTACCCTACCCTACCCTTACTACCTACCTACCCTACCTACCTACCCTACCCTACCTACCTACCCTACCCTACCCTACCTACCTACCCTACCCTACCTACCTACCCTACCCTACCTACCTACCCTACCCACCTACCTACCCTACCCTACCTACCTACCCTACCTACCTACCTACCCTACCCTACCTACCTACCCTACCCTACCTACCTACCCTACCTAACCTACCCTACCTACCTACCCTACCCTACCTACCTACCCTACCCTACCTACCTACCCTATCCTACCTACCTACCCTACCCTACCCTACCCTACCGTATCCTATGTCCTTCTCCTGGCTCTAAACTACCTCCCTGCCAATTTTCAGCTAAATCGGTTCAGCCGTTCTTGAGTTATAAGTGAAGTAACTAACACGACTTTCTTTTATATATATAGATTAACTAGGTACCGTAATTTTAATTGATTATTCTTGTCTTTCGTGACCACCTCCTGAAATTTGATGAGGTTGCAAAACAACACCTTGTATAATATTTATGTCAATATAATCCATATTACCTTTTTAGATTTAAGTAAAATTTATATTATATTCAGATTGTATGATTTATTAATAATATTCTAGAATTTTGTTGTTGTCACTATGGTGAATGCTGCGTATACCTATAATAGGCGTACATACCAGCAGTTTTATTTTAATTTTATTGTTTTTTGTAATAAATTGTATGTATTGCTGTTGGTGTACCTAATAAATAAATAAATAAATTAGACCGATTATAAATTATCTATAGAAACAGAAATTTCCAATCATCTTTTTTTTTTTTGTTTAAAAGACATTTCGAAAATGTTTTTAGTAACTTTTTAGACCTATGTATCCTGCTGATGCGCATTAAGTTTCATTAAAATCGGTTCAGTCATTTCGGAAAATAATGACTTTAAAGTTTGTACGAAATGCCGTAAGGTGTATGTAAACGCTCTTAAGTTATAAGGGTTAAGTTAGAAATATGGAAACTACAGTGTTCGTGGAAAATGGGAAAGTGTGCTGTCACAACTTTTATACTATTGCTACAACTTGGAATTCAGCGCAATATTGCTGTGACTAGAGGGTCAACACACCTTTATAAAGAAATATGTAGCAGCTGAGCACTAAGAATCTCTCAGTCGAAATACTTAAGAATTATTTTTAGTTCCAGTAATTGCTTTAGTTAGGTACCTTTATTGTGGAGGTCGAAATGTACCGTGTCGTGTTGTATGGTAGCAACCAGCAAAGAGTATCTATCGAAATTCGCGGAATTATTATTTTCGGGCATTCATAGAAAAGAAAACCTTACCATCATTGTCAATCTCGTGTTTCATAAATCAATTAGGCAAACGTTTGTGTTGACAACTAATAATCCTCACACGGAAAACCATCAAAGATTTCATCGTGCTCATTAATATTTACGTTCGAAAAACACATTAGCATTAATTTTAAACTAAAGGAAGACATCAATAACGAAATATAAATAAACGAATCCGGAATCAAACATGGGAAAATATGGACCGCACCGTGCACCGCGTCACTTGTCCGCATTCATGAGGAATTATCTGATTAGAGATGTAATTTCCTGTGTCGCTGACGATTGGAGCGTCATCGTCATCGTCATGACGTCATCAAACACAACAAAAAGTTTCAATTATAAGTTTTTGATGCATAGAACTGCGGTAGAATTCTGACTAGGAACGATTCTCTAAATGTTTGACGTGAGAGGAACAGGGAAATTAAATAAGCTGTTGTCAAAAGTTTATTGTCCTACAATACTCGTATTTTGTAGAGGAGGTTTGGAGTTTGTTAGAAACATCGTTTAGGAAGTGTTTTTTTTTGTGTTTACAACGAATTTTAGTTACTTAGTTGTACAATGGATCTCGTGGTTAAATAATAACAGCTGTTCGGATCAGTCATAGTTTACGCAGCGCTTACCTAGGTAGGACACTCAGTATGTATGGGTGGTACCATGGATGGATGACCACCCATACATACTGAGTGTCCTCCATGCCTCGGAAAGCCCGATAAGCCGTTGTTCCCGCCCGTCATTTGTAGATCTTTGACAGTCGTTAGACATAATCATTGGCCCAAAAGTCTGACAACCTGTCTTACCAAGGGGTAACGTATTACCCAGTACTGACTGGCTTGTGGAGGTCAGATAGGCAGTTGCTCCATTTATAATACGCATCCAGTTAGACCGAATGCCGACCCCAACATGATTGGGAAAAGGCTAGGCAGGTGATGATGACTTGTACAGCACGGATGTAGATCTTTTCGCTAAAACAAAAAAAAAATATGTAGGTAAAAACAGCTGCTATTCTATCATGCAGGGCTGTGGTCACTACATCGTTCTTTATTAAATGAAAATAAAATTCTATTAACCTAAACGGAACCATTTAACCGTCCATCTAAATCTGTAGTCGCCCCTTCGAAATGTGTTCAATACATCTTCATTTACCCTCGGCTTCCTCAGTCAACAGCCAGCGATACACCTGAGGGCCAATTGTTTCGCAAATTATTCACATCGTCCCTGCACCCGGGTTGACCCGCTCATAAGCAACTGGGGTCCCTTTCAATTATGCGGTCACGTGTGTAATTCAGCTAATGATACCATTCCGTGACTACCATTCGAGTTTACTGTGCCATTCGCCCGGTTCCGAGGTGTTAAATGGAACTTACATGTTTAGCGAACGTGATATCATCTCCTGTACACTTTGTAGTAGCTACCTGTGACGTCGATGCGGACCGCTGCTATTAATATGTCACAGGCGCTTATTTGTTGTCAACTTCTGGCTTGACTGAGTGGAAATGTGGAAATAAAGTGAGCGCTGGGTAAATAAGATTTTACGTTAGTTTTGTGCGAACTAAAACATAAAATCAGACGCCCCAGATAACGTTAAAAGGCTACCGGTAGCAGTTAAGTTTCTTTCGAATAACGAGATTCCAGAAATTATCTCATAAACTGGAAGGAAATCTTGAATCGTGACGTTTTACTAAGAATTGAAAACGGAATATTTAAAAAAATATACGAGTAAGTTCGCATTAAATTAATAGTCGAGACATTTTTTTCTGTTTTTACAAGATTTTACATAGTTTTTAAAGTGAAACTTTTATTACATCGTCTCAAACTTTTTCGTCTGTGTGTTGCATGTCGGGTGACGCTCGGCCGCGGAGTAGGGATAAAGTGAAAGGCGCTCTGACGAGCGCCTTTCACTTTATCCCTACTCCGCGTTTTATACCCGTAATGGAATATTATTCAAAAAAAGTTTTTACGCCTAAGTAGGTACTATGAATGGTCCATGGAATGGTACTCAGCTGCATCCGTTTAGACTGAAAGCCGAACCTAACATAGTTGGGGGAACACTCACTGCTTGCTGCTACTGTGAAATTCCTGATAGAAAAATACAATAACACTTGACCCTAAAAAACCTGCCTGACGAAGGAGGCAGTTCTGCGTCTATTTTTTGCTTTACAAATGAGTTTAAAGCTAATTCCGTCCAGCCAGCCTGAATTAAACCATAAAAAGATTTTACGGTCCGGTTCTCACCTCCAATTTACTTTTAATTCATATGGGACAGGTAAATTATGCTGTTAGGACTTAGCATAATATTTTCCTATGTACTGTACCTGACGGCTCTTTATAACGTTACACGCGGGTTGACATTTAAATTAGGTAGGTAGGTTGGTAGCTATTTCCGTGGAAGTGCATGATAAATATTAAAATAAGCCGCGTGTAATAAAGTGCGGTACTTGTGGTAGGTGCCTGTAACTCTCACATTAGAGTCTAGTTACGGAAGAAATGGATGTTATAGTCAGTCTTACATCAGCAGGTATAGATGCGAGGTGGAGTACAGAGCCGAGTACGGTATGAACAGTTTAAGTTTGTAGTTCATATGTCAAACTTGGTGTAGGTATTTATTTCTGTATTTTACCGCCTGCACAGACTGATATGTTGGTAGGCAAGGTTTCTGTCAGTAGGAACATTCCAAGGTGCTTATTATTATAATTTATTTTCAATAGTCGGATAACAGAAATCCATAGTGTTACTAAAATATCTTATTCCTAGTGTTTTACATAATAAATAACAGTTTGAGTTTTAGAAGCATTTTGCACAAAAGATGAAAAAGTTTTTAATAGCTTAAATACTTACCAGTAGGTAAGTTCCGGACCTTATCTGGGCCCCGTCTATTCACCCACATATGTTAGGGTTGTTTTTCAGTCTAAACGTATACAGCTGAGTACCAGTATTTGACACGGAGATACTGCCTATCTGACCTCCACAACCCAGTTAGTACCGGGTAATACCTACGATACCTCTTGGTAAGACTGGATTTCAGACTATAGGACGAAACGCCCGTTGGCCAATAAGCTTCCATGACCTTTCGTGGTTACAGGCATGATGTAATGTTCTGTTAACCACCTTCTGAATCATTGAAATAAATACGCTACAAATATTTAGCTGGTCTGGCTCGTTTTATCAAGGCACAATTGGCTCGTGCCGTTGCAATTTAACATTGATTCGTAGGGGGATTCCCGATAATTTACTCCCTATTGCTGATTATAAATTTACGCGTACACGTCGCGGTATTGAATATTATATCTGTTATGTACAACTAGCTGTTTTGTTGTTTACTTTATTGTCATTGATAGGTAGGTAAAAGTAGATACATACTTTTGTTGAGTGTGAGAATAGAATAGAATTGAATAAAACTTTATTTTCCACAAAAAATCAAACATAATGGGTTTACAAAACTGCTATTTTTATGGTTACAACGGCGGTCTTATCGCTTATAGCGATATCTTCCAGACAACATTTGGATGGACATTATGGAATCAAAATAAAAAGGGTGAGAGTTTTAGTTTAAAAGTAAATATCTTTTTAACCGACGATGATATAAAAAGGTTCTCAATTCGTCACGCATATTTCTTTTTTTTAAGTTAGTGTAGTAATTTCTCGTGCCTGGTGGAGGCTCGCTCCCTATGATATGGGACTCTGGCATGACTACGAGTCGGCAATGGTTCACTTCTGCCTAACCCTTCGGGGATTCCAGGCGTGATGTTATGTTAGTGTAGTAAAATGTATCGTAAAATTACTTTACGCGCCTACTCGACAAAATCCAGAATTTATGTAGCTAGTCTAAGTCTTAGATCCATAAACGTAACTCAGCGCATGCATTGGCTCAGACATGATTCTGTCTCTATCTCTCAGATGACAGTTGTGCGACAGCGACAGGAAGATTGCTAAGCCAAAGTCAATGCTAAGTAACATTTATAAATCTCGGCTTTTGTTTTATCCGCACCCGTTTAGTCCTCAAGCAATAAAGAAGCAACTGAAATGATCCGGCTTTTATACCTGATTTAGTTATTGACCCGTTCCTGAGTTTCCTGACCAAGGTTTTATTTTCTCGTCGCGTCGGTCTAAAACTTGACGGATTACCGTGATAGACGTACCTTCCGTTAGATTAGGATCCCTAGCGGCCTAGATACAAAAACCTGCCAACCGTCGTCGTCGGAAAGCATTTTTTACACTTGAATAGGTACACAATTTCGTTTTTATGTAGGTATGGTGACATTAACTGGAATGTGTAAGATTTTTGGCGATTTGTTGTATAAGGCAGTAAGTATTTTTTTTTTTTGTAAAATGTTGCCCCACGCTAGGTATTTCTCCTGTATCGTGGGTGCATTTACAAACATTTAAACTCACATACACAAACAGCCAGACCCGGAACAAGTATCTGTAGGCCGTACAAATACTTGTTCCGTGCGGGGAACGAACCCGCGTCACGCAGCGCAGCAGTCGATCGCTCAACCACTGCGCCAACCGTGCCGTCAGTTTACAATGTAAATGTTGGTCTTATGGACACAAGAGCTTACTGCTGAGCGTGTGGTCCTAGGTATGGTTTCCAGGTTGAGCAAACTTCCATAAGGTAGTTCTTAGTAGGAGCCACAGAGTCTGGGTCTGTTACATGGCCCTGCCTAGCTTCGGGGATTACAGGCGTGATGGTGTATTTGAAGCCGCATTTGACAAATAAAATTGAAAGATTCCTAAAACAAAGTAAGTAGAAGTACGTTAAGTAAACCGATTTTAATGAAACTTAATACGCACAAGCAGGATTCATAGGTCTAAAAAGTAACTAAAAAACATTTTCGAAATGTGTTTAAATAAAAAGATAATTAGAAATTTCTGTTTCTACAGATAATTTATAATCGGTCTGCTTATGCGTATGAAGTTTCATTAAAATCGGTTCAGTCATTTCGGAAATTAAGGACTTGAATGTTTGTATTAAATGTCGTAAGGCGTAAACGCCGGCTCTCAAGTAGAATTACGACTATTACGACTTATAGCTTCCAGCTTATGCTTTTGTCTTCCTCTTAAACAAAATCGAATCACCATTGTCCACAAAGTCAAAGTCAAAGTCAAAGTCAAAGTCAAAGCATTTATTTCAATTAGACCATTACAGGCACTTTTGAAAGTCAAAAAAAAACAAAATAAAACGCGAAGCTACAGTCCCAGTCACAAGGCATAATAACTTATGAAAGTACTGTAGTTGCCCATTCCGTAGCGTAGATCTCTATGGAGAAGAACGGGCAAGAAACTCCATGGACACTCTTTTAAATCAAAATATGTTACAAAATCTTGGTTACATCATTCATGTTAAGAATTACAAATATGTGAGAACAATGTAGAAATACGGGCAAGTTAAGAGCGTCCAGAGTAAAAGATTAAATCAGTAATTAAAAATAAAGTAATTAAAATAAACCGTGGCAGCTAAGAGATGACCAGTCACAACTGACAGCGCCCGTTCACGAACATGACGCATGTATCAGCCATCATTCAACTCAACATTCAATTCAACACAAGAACTATCATATAACGCTCGATAGTCAAACAGCGTCACAGACTGTCAGCCCCACTATTATTCCAGATTGGCTTCCTAGGTCACGACGCAAAGCTTACAGTTTGCTTTGCAGCTTTACGTAATGCAATTATTGTAGCAATATACCAGGGTGGCACAATATCCTATGCAGACTGCAAACTGCAGTCTTCGTAGACTAACTTGTTAACTCAACCACTTCGGCTTTAGTCGGCTAACTTCGGGTATATTCGTGTATTGGTAATCCAATCTATGAGTTTATTATTATGTACTACAAACTGTTTATAGAGGTGTTTTAATGGATTCGAGGTTTTGGTAATGAATTGGTTTTAGATTAAGTTGAATGGATCGGCGAACCTGCTTTATTCCATTCATGTTTTAATCTATCGGTGAGTAGATAGATTTAAATGCGTATGTGGTGAACTGGTGATACATCATCATCTGCCTAGCCTTTTAACAACCTTGTTTGAATCGGTTTTCAGTTTGATCGGAGGCAGCTGAATACCAGTATTTTTCATGGAGCGACGGCCTATCTATCCTCTAAAACCCAGTCATTCCTGGGTAATACGATACCCTTTGGTTAGACAGGTTGTCAGACTTTCGGGCCTCTGACTACCTGTAACGACTGTCAAAGGTCAGACATGCAGCGAGTGCGTGGTGATACTGGTGACCCACGTAGATCGATATACAGGTGATGTTTTCATTTTATTTATTTGGTAATACAAAATATTTCAACGAATTGTATGTAACCATCTTCGTTGCTTCACAAAGTATAACACTTTGCTTAAATACTTATTTCAAGTTATAATTACGAATGCTTTAATAGCAAGGGGAGCTATTATTACCCATAAATTATATTAAAATTAAATTACGACATAATCTTATCGCTGTAGCCTTTAATTCACTTAATGCGCAATAAGAAATTATGTCCGCTAATTCGTTTTACGATAAACTTATCCTAAAATGTATAGATATTTCGTTTCAGTGATATCCGTTGCTGAAATGGAATCACCTCGCAGCAATTACATTAGCCAAATTGTATTTGAATGAAAGTATGAAAGCCTCAGTCGCCGCAATAAAATGAATTTCATTTCTTTGAGTGAGCCTGGAGCCATAATTTTGTGCCGTGTTTATTTATTAGAAGTTGGTACACCTTTTTAAAAAACGGTATATTTTTGATTAAAGATTATTTTTTAATATGAGATTTACTTTTTAATTTCGATTTGGTGTAAAAGGAAGATGAAAGCGAGGAGGTTGGTTATTGTTTTCCTTGTTTTTGAAAACATTTAATTAAATAGAGATTGTTTCATTCATATCATTATACTTATAAAATTGCGTAGAGGTTGAATCTATATTATCTCTTCATAGTGTAGGTTCTCATTAAAGTGTTTAATCAGCAAACAAATAATAGGTGATATTATTAGATTGACACACAAAGTAAATATTATTACATTCATAATCTATATACCTAACTTTACTTCATCATCATCTGCGTAGCCTTTTTCCAACTTTGTTGAGGTCGAGTTTCAGTCTGACCGTAAGCATATTTTACATGGACCGACGGCCTATCTAACCTCTTAAACCCAGTTAGTCCTGGGTAATGCGATACCCTTTGCTAAGACTAGTTTTCAGACTTTCGGGCCTCTGACTACCTGTAACGACGGTCAAAGGTATATAAATGACAGCCGGGACCAACGGCTTAACGTGATTTAAAAGGCACGGAGGAAACTCGGTATGTAATGGGCGGTCACCCATCCACCGACCAACCTAGACAAGCGCGGCTTAACCTGAAGATTGATCCTAGCGGCTGTTATTATTTATCCACGAGCTAATCTGATATACAGGAGGAGGAGCTCGTGGCTAAATAATAACAGCCGCACGGGTCGACCTTTAAGGTTAAGCCGTGCTTGCCGAAGTGGGTCCGTGGATGGGTGATCATAATTACATACCGAGTTTTCTCCGTGCCTCGGAAAGCACGTTAAGCCGTTGGTCTCGGCTGTCATTTGTAGATCTTTGACAGTCGTTACGAGTAGTCAGAAGCCAAAAGTCTGACATCCAGGCTTAGGAACCAAGGGGTATCGTATTACCCAGTTACTGGGTTGTGGAGATCAGATAAGGCAGTCGCTTCATATAAAATACTGGTACTCAGCTGTATCCGGTTGGACTGGAAGCCGACCCCAAAATAGTTTGGGAAAAGGCTAGACAGATGATGATGAGCTAATCTGATATATACCTTTACTTTTTCATAAACAAAACCATCAACAACCATATTACCAAAAATCCAAACGAGGTCGAAAATAAAACAAAAAAAAATGTCCACATTTCTGCGTAACATTTTGTTTTATCAGTAGGTGAGGGTAAGTCCTCAGAGGGGTACGTTTTATCTCTTCCACTACATGGCCCTCCCCCGGGGTGTTTGTTTCTCGATTGATACGTATTATGTGACATCTAGTATCTAGTGGGGCGAGTGCGCGCGATGGGGAAATCAAAAAGAACCTTGTTTGTATTAGGATAATACATCTAATGCAATTACGGGTATTCTTTGTCTAATCTTCGATAGTTGACGGTCTTGTACCTATTTGTTTTTAATATTGAATACGGGTTTGGGATTATTTGTTTGGAGAATTGAGGTATCTTATTGGAGAATGGAGTCCCACACGACTAAAGCAAGCATAATTGCTTCTAACTACTCTCTTATTAATATTATTGGATGCCTTATACCTTATACCTTTTCTATATATAATATACACTAGTGACCCGCCCCGCTTCGCATGAGTGAAATGTATATTTTTCCAGCCAAACTCGATTTCAGGCCAAACTAGTTTGTCCTAGGCCAAACCGGTTTACTGGCTTATCTTGTCAACATATACTGACCCAAACAATACATCTACAATGCGCCCAACTTGGATGCGGCAACGCTCGTTAAGCTCGCTCGGCTCGCGCGTTTATGATCACAGTTCTAACCTAACCTAACCTAGTTTGGCCTAGGACAAACAAGTTTAGGCGGAAATCGGGTTTGGCCGGTAACATATACATACTATAATATGCGTGTATGATACACATAAACTTTTCTCTTGAATCATTCTGTCTATTGATGAAAACCGCATCAAAATCCGTTGCATAGTTTAAAAGATCTAAGCGTAAAGACAGCGAGAAGCGACTATGTATTTAACCGACTTCCAAAAGAAGGAGGATTTTATTTAAATGTATGTTTGTTGTTGTACCCATATCTCCGCCAATTATGGGCCGTTTGATGGTCTGTAGCACACCCTTAAGGATGTATATACCCTTTCCGTTACACCCTGTATATATCGCATTTCAGATATTTGTGCCTGGTAAAAATCATTTCATGTTGCTAAGCTGATGATGAAAGGTATAAGTCAGTCTCTGAGGATGGGATCCCAGGATAATTAAGGGCAACCATGAAATTTTATGAACATTGTTAAAAATCTACTACCCATGTGGTCCCATGGACATCAGGTCAGGATCTGATGATGGGATCCTGTAGAAATCGAAGGAACTCTCTAAATTTTATAGGCACACATAGGCATTATGCCTGGTAAGCATTATGCTGTTTGCTGAGCTGATGATGAAAGGTATAGCTCAGTGGTCGCGTTTAAATTTAGAGCTGATCTGATGCTGATCTACGCAGAACATCCACGTGAAATTAAATATTACTTCCCTATTTGACTTTGATTGTTAACCATTTCAAAGGTTTTTAGTATTTTTGCACGGAACCCTGATTCTTTTTCAAAAATAAAACATACTAGCTTCTGCCCGCGGCTTCGCCCGCCTTTTTTCGGTAATTGTCCCGCGGGATCACAGTACCGGGATAAAAGTATCCTATATGCTATTCCAGACTATTTTCTATTTTTACTAACTACCTCCTATTCTACCAACTTACCCTACCTACCTACCTACTCTACCCAACCCTACCTACCCTATCCAACCCTACCTACCTACACTACCCAACCCTACCTACCTACCCTACCCTACCCAACCCTACCTAACTATCTACCCTGCCCTAGCCTACCTACCCCACCCTATCCAACCTACCTACTACCTCCTACCCTACCAACTTACCCTACCTACCTACCTACTCTACCCAACCCTACCTACCCTACCTACCCTACCCAACCCTACCTACCTACTCTACCCAACCCTACCTACCTACCCTACCCTACCCAACCCTACCTTCCTACCCTACCCAACCTACCTAACTACCCTACCCAACCCTACCTACCCCTACCCACCCTATTCTTTCATTTTTCTGATATTATAATGTAGGTAGGTAAGGTTACCACGCTCAACTATCTCCGGGTAAACTATGTTCTCCTAGTACCTCAATCCCGACCACGCCGCCCCGGACACGCTCGCCAAGAACATAACGCGCCAGGGCATCACCAACTCCACGCTCAACTATCTCCCGGTAAACTATGTTCTCCTAGTACCTCAATCCCGACCACGCCACCCCAGACACGCTCGCCAAGAACATAACGCGCCAGGGCATCAATCATCAACTCCACGCTCAACTATCTCCTTGTAAGCTATGTTCTCCTAGTACCTCAATCCCGAACACGCCGCCCCAGACGCGCTTGCCAAGAGACCTTATTATACCAAACTGCGCCCCGCAGTTTTTTTTTCGGGTACAAAGTAGCCTATGTGTTAATCCAGGGTATAACCTATCTACATACCAAATTTCAACCAAATCGGTCCAGCCGTTTATGCGTGAAAGAGTAACAAACATCCACACATCCATTCTCACAAACTTTCACATTTATAATATTATATATAGTAGGAAGTAGGATGACTACGTATTTACAAAATCATTTGTTACTAGGACAAATCGTTAGTCAACAACACAAAACCAAAATATCTTTATATCATCGGTACTTTCCTACTTCCCTTCACAAAACTCTCAACTCTTTCGTATTTTAATCCGAGCCTCGGAAATGCGGCAATATTTATCACGGCGGTATTAAATAAGGGTCATAATAGAATAACAAATGCGTTGCTGTCGACCGACATGAAAATACCTCAAATATATCTTGCTAGAAATATTTCTTGAAAACTTTTCTAAAGAAATACATGATGTTACCTACCAAGGTACACGTAGGAAATTATATGTATGTCTATTGTTATGACGTCTCCGGTCTGCTGGGTTTAAGTGCTCGGTTATGACCGGTCGAGCAAGGAAAGTATGAATTTTCCGAAGCCCAGGTCAAGTTGGGTTGTATGTCAGAATTATGAGAATTTGTTCCGTGAAAATTGCGGGTATCTACGACAAATATGATGATAAGTAGGAAGGTATTTCCTTTTTGTTGATAGCTCCTTTCCTGACCTTATTTGTAAAAGGTAGAGGAGGCCGTTTTTACTTTTTAAACAGGTCACAAATAGTGCTTAATTTTTCGGAAAAAATATATAAAATTTTCAGTCCAATTCAATTCATTTTGGAACGAAGTTCCTTATCGCGCGTTGTGAAAGGGGGCTAGACGGAAAAAAATCTTACGAAAAGTTGTCACGACACTTTTTGCTATAGTAAGCTATTGTAAGCTTTATTTCTTTAAAATAAAGTTGTAATTTCCTTAAATTACGTACAATTGGGGTGTGTATGTGAGTAAGGATAGATATGATTATTATTTTGAGTGACCGAACTACAAAGTACAAATTCGGTTGTGCAGTTAAGTAAGACGTATTGCTTCGAATTAAGCATTAATCTTCCTTAAATTAAATATTTTATTTTTCGCACACTAACTTAAATCTAAAATGTATTGATTTTATGTACGTGAAAGGAACCTCGTTCCATCCGGGTGTCCCTTGACACCTCTCAAGTTT
Organism: Cerastis leucographa; assembly: GCA_963082945.1. Classification (NCBI taxonomy): domain Eukaryota; kingdom Metazoa; phylum Arthropoda; class Insecta; order Lepidoptera; family Noctuidae; genus Cerastis; species Cerastis leucographa. The sequence continues at coordinate 11,124,625 of OY720361.1, forward strand.
TTATTTCAGATAACCATCCATACATATTTCAAAAATTATATAGATGAGAACTAACACAAAAAAAAACAATGATAACAAATAAATATTCAATAATGGAAACATTGGATTAGGACTGCACTTCTCGTACATGGAGTTTTGTCCAATGCTTCATGAAGAAGCACTCCATGTCAATTCTCCCAACAATGAGCTGCAGAAAGCTGTTGGGGCTGCCGATGCCGTATGCGGCGCATCAGAGACGCTATTCTTTTGCGATGTATCGCTTGAAAGCCATCCACTTGAGCATTTGCAAATAATACCGTACCGATTAAAGTACCTACTTTTGTGTGAAAAACTAAAGAGTCTAAAGAGTAGAGTCTTTCTATAAGTCATATTTTAAAAATGAAATTATCATTAATAAGTTAAACATATAATTATATATATCAAGTTATGAATAAGCGTCAATAATAGGGGATCGGACTGGGTAAAAAAAAAGACATTCTATTTTTCCGTCAGACAGGTAATACAAAAATATTAGACACGTATTTTTTGATTTATCAAAATATCAAAAAATTACTTAGTTAGAGCTCATTAAAGTTGGAGAGTGGGGGCTTACTACGTCACAAGTAGGTATAAAACTTACCTACATGTAACGTCATGCGCCATTTCAACTCAATATATCTCCGCAATTTTATGACCACGTGAAAAAAGAAAAAATACGTGTCCAATACTTTTCAATAAACTATTCGACGGACAAAGAAAAAAAAATAGGAGTATCCCCTATTGCCATGATAATTATCAAAGAAAATAATTATCTTAATAATTACGAACCCTGCTTTTAAGCGGTATATTTAAATCAAAGTAATTTCCGCTCTCCTCTTTGACAATTACCAGTTCTGCTCTACTGAGAAACGGGTTGGTACTAGAAGTCCCCCATCATCTTGTATTTTCACGCACGTTTTCCTTTCAAGTGTAAGCAGGGGTTTTTCCCAGAACCCCTTTATAAATATTGATGTTCAATTCCTGCCGGTTCGGTGCTTAATACCAGGAATGACAAACGAAGACACGCCCTATCTTCGTTTTAGTGACATTACATTCCCCAGAATGATGTTCTTTATCGTTTGTAGTTTTGAAGCCTTTGATAGATTTATTGAAATTGTATGTTTGTACAATATTTTTATATTATAAATGCGAAAGTAACTCTGTCTGTTTGCTTGCCTGTCTGTCAGTTACCTTTCGCGCCATTACAGCTGAACGGACTTCGAAGAAGGCACAAAGGTAGACCAAAACCTGGGGCTAGGACTATGGATACTTTTTATAAAGACTGTCCATGGAGTTTCTTGCCCATTCTTCTCCATAGAGATCTACGCTTTTGGATGGGCAACTACAGTACTTTCACAAGTTATTATGCCATGTGACGCGGATGGTTTTTTGACTTTCGAAAGTGCCTGTAATGGTCTAATTGAAATAAATGCTTTTAAATTGAGTTTACCAGTTTTTCAGAAGTATGTTCCAGTGGGATTATTTTGACAATCCACGTGGCCTTGCCACCGGAAAAACCTGTTGCTGTAGGTGTCAGTGAATAGCCAAAGCTATTCGTCAAGTAGGTACGTTTAATAAACCTACTACAGAATTTGGACAGAAGTGGCATACTATTCGTTAAATAATGATGCCAACCATGACCTGATACTTATACATTTAACTGTTTCTTGAGTTTAAAAAGGTGTTTTCTATTAATTTCCGGGAATAACCCTGTTGTTTGTTATTATTTTCAAACCTGGTATACAACTTTGCTGTTTTCGATGATTCCCGTTTGAAAATTAACAGAATTTAATTGAAAGTGTTTTGTCTAACTTTAATGAAGTTAAACATTAACAAGTTAAAGTAAATCTCAAGTTAAAATTACAAATTATAATATTTCTGTAAGTTGGCTGTGCATGAATAAATTTTGCATAAGCAGTTAGGCCACTGCGTACTTACTTCATCTATGGCTTTTCAGGTACTTCAATTTAATAGTAACTTGAAGTATTTCGAAACTATATAAGGCATGAGATGGGAAGCTTTTTTTTTACGGATGTGAAATCATCAAATGACCCCTCCCGCTCTGGGCGGAGCGGAAGGGAGTGTTAGACTTGTACTGACTAAAACCCATCCATGTTCCTTCTTAGCCCTTTGTGTTCAAGGGCCACGGTATCTCTTTTGAACAGTCCCGCAGCCCTGGAACACACTTACATTTACCTTACGCTTACACTGACCTTGTTGGCGATGTTCTTCAGAACGGTCAGGTGCGTTGTAGACCACATGGACGAATGTGGACCAAGCAAAAGGAGTATGTAAGGATCTAGCAAGTGGTGCTATGTAGTTTCTGCCTACCCCATATGAAAAAGGCGTGGGTTCATATACTTTCATCTATCATTGAAATCTCGCAGCAAGCGGTTTCCTTAATTGATCATACCAGATTACTGTTATTCCTCTGGATAATTTCAGGCAAATTGAAAGTCTGTAATAATAGGACCTTGTCTAAACTGATTTCATTTTCTTTTTCCTTAACAATCGCCCCATAGATTCCCTACAAAAAAATTTCATTTTATTATCTAATACCTGCCGTCGAGTATCGTACTGTGTATAAAGGCAGTTCCACACAATGTTATCGTCATAGATTTATCAGCGTCGGTGATCGCTATAACGGTAAGCTTGGCGATTCGTCGTGCTTCGATGTGTCTCGAGTTATGAAAGCCTAGTACTTTGTTTCCAATGGATAAATATAGTGTTTGTTGTGCAGGTTTGCCTGTCAAAACTAAACCAAGAAGATTCCAGTTCTCTACAGAACAAAGATTATACGCAATGGTTTGCGTAAGAACTATGCTTACACGTTTTATAAAGAAAGGGCCAATGATAAAAAAAAACTAAAAGAAAAAAAAAACTAGTCTAATCAAGATCAACAATTATGAGCGTAAGTTGTTATTTTTTGAGGTTTCTATGTAGTAATGGGGAAAAAGGATAACTTTCTATCACACCAGGGTCTCACAGTGGACTATGCAAGGCCATAATTGATGAAATATTTGAAATAGACAAGGTAAATAGACCGAAATCCGAAATCACCTATGAATATTTTAAAGCACCTTATTGATTTCACATTTTATAAATTTTCAACAGTTTCGTAGTCACGGCCAGTGTTTGAAAGTGACTACTTAAGCCACGTTTGAGCATCGTTCATGCTCGTAGCAGCTACGAGCGTAAGCCTATTATCTCATCGTCTACGAGTTTATGCCTACGAGCCATTTGCTACGGTTAATTTTTTACAACTTGAGGGAAAGGCTAGATACCTACTTTGTTTTTTCGTAGCAGATTGAGGCCTATATCGAAAACATAAAGTGGGAAACTGACACAACATCTTCGAGAATGATCCAAGCTTTAGCCAAGAGGAACCTAACCCTGGTCATCTCAAAGTACATTTTTGAAGAAAGGCTACAATAAATAAGGGTTGACACATTCCGAGGGTTAGCATAGTAAATCTGTAGGCAGCCGATCCTATTGTGAGTGTATTCTGGGTCCAAAATGTTATTTTTTCATGACTAGCCTAAGTAGAGCGTTTAGGGTTTCGTATTTAGATAAAAGCCTTCGAATTTAACATAAAAGTATGTGTTTTTTCGTTCTTTTTGGTAAAGTCATTAAAGAAAGTACTATTCGCTTGCTTACAGCTGTGGCTCTGAGGAGGACATACGTCTCCCCAAAAAGAATAAGAAATGAGTCCCGATTAAGGCTTAGATGTACAAGTAATGGTTACTTTTGCTTCTAGTCGTGTACATTAAGTACATTAGACAGATTCTAGAAACATATTGTTCCGCTGTTAAAGTTAAAACATATACATGTATTTACGTTTATGATTTCTGATAATATTATTTTCGACCGGTGCAGGTGTGACGGTTAATTTTCATCACAATTCACTAACTTTTCTATGATATTAGAACAGAGTGGGGTACGAATGTTGTGTGTTGGACGAACGAATTTCGGAGGGTAATCTCAAGAACCACGGCACTTATTTGAAAAATTCTACCAACATTTGAAAAGTACATTATTCCGGATGGACAAAGGCTATTTTTTATCTGGGCAACACTAATTATCATTAACAACAGCAAGTAATAATTCTTCCACGGAGCACATCGGAATGTAGAGGTAATTCTAATTAATTGATTGATTGTGTAACTTTGTTCGTGTTGTTCCTTTAATTCGTTCCCACTTGTTTCATTGATTGTCTCAATCCTTGAATGAGAAGCAATATTTAACCTTTTTCTTGATTTATGGCTGACTTGAAAATTGTATGCATGACTCAATGGGAATGCACTTTTAGGTTTGCATTTGTTCAATGCTTTGATCCAGGACGTAAGTGTTGACGTATATGTTCAAAAGTTTAATGTTAGTCATAGATATTCAAATCGTCTTCGAAGTTCAAACTTTTTGGTAGAAAATCATAGATATTTCATATCTCAGATAGATACAATATCATAATATACTATATAATATAATATACTAACAATTAAGTTTATCTCCGATAATCTTGTCAAAAAAGTGCAGCAGCAATGTGAGCTGAGTATGCACTTCACTATATTGTTCCCACTGCTGGGATGCAGGCCTCCTCTCTATGAGAGGGAATGGGCTGTAATCCGCTGGGATGCAGGCCTCCTCTCTATGAGAGGGAATGGGCTGTAATCCACCACGCGGGCCCAGTGCGGGTTGGTAGATGTCACATGTCTTCGAATTTTTAGTTCTAGGACATGCCGGTTTCCTCACGATGTTTTCCTTCACCGTTTTGAGAGCAGCGGTGATGAAATAAATTACACAAAGTATTGCGCCTGCCTGGGTTCGAACCTACGACTTACTGCTCGTAAGTCGGGGCTGCTACCACAGGGCCACCGCTGCTCTCAGTATGCACTTGCTCGTTTTGTATTCATCGTGATTGATTCATCAACGAACTACACTGCAAAAAATATTGCTCTTCCAAAAATCGTAATACTAGCACAATGATCAATTCTAACACTGTTTTATATTCGAATTAGTGCTAGGCAAACGCGAGCGTGTTACGCGGAGCGTGTTTATTGGCAAAATGTTAATGGAGTGAGCTCGCCGTCCCGATATTGTTGCTCCTGAACGCATGATAGAAAGGCACAGAAGTCCGGTGTCTTTCAGTGAAGGAATTGTGCAGACACGCTTCACGTAATACGAACGTGCGAGATCGCAGTACGAATAACATGTGTTTATGTGTGCGTGCTCCTGTTTTCGTTCGTTGTTCGAAACCAACCTTCTGCGATATTTTGAATCTGGAATATATGTCCGAGTCCACGCGATTCCGCCCGATACCCGACGCATGACGCGATTCCGCTAAAATGAATAGTGCACCGATTGAGTTTCCACTTTGGATAAAAAAAGGCCCAGTTTGTTTATCGTGAGCTGTTCAATTTAGAGATGTTCGAGTCTAAAAATGAGAGGTGAACGATATAAGGGCCCATTTTATGTCTTAAAATTCTTATAGACTTAATACAATTATTGTTTATTATTATCATATTATCTGGTTGGCTATTTAATTATCTATCACATGATTGCATTCAATATCACAGCGAGTAGGCTATGAGCCATGTCGAGCTTAGTATATTAGATCGGAATTAATGTTCTGTGATGTGTTAATGTCAACCGCTGAATGTTAGGTGCAAATGCTGCTACATTAGCCCCAGTCTACATTAACTGTTCTGTAAATCATACCAATTGCGCAATTTGCACTTAGGTTTGATTATTGACATGCGCGCACGCAAATAGCATCACGCAGCATAACGGCGAATGGACTCGTTAAAAGGGAAGGAAGCAAGCATTTATGGGTGTTATTGTAGGGGATGAAGCATAGTGATAAATTTTTCAGGTTAAAAATATGTTAGAATCTCCTGATAGTGGGCTGTTCTGCTATTATACAATTTAAAATAACAGAATTTGTAGATGCCGCGTAATTTTCTTGAAACCTACCAAAAGATAAAACAAGCCCTAAATCTTACAAATATTCCGTCTAAATTGCAGCTACAACTCGAAAGGTTGTTACAAATGAATACTTTACGGCACGACTAACAGTACAAAAGCAGCTAGAACAATGCGCGCGACAAAGCTAGTATCAGACTGTACAAAACTACGTTTCTATTCAATTTGCGATTTTCTATCTGTACTCGCGGAATTTTTCATCGGTTTGTAATCCAGTGCAATCGCGACGCGGACAATCTGTTCGGGTCGGGTTCGTCCACAAAAGCTCTTTCCGCGAAAATATTGGACGAAACTTCGGAGATATCTGAGGCCAGAATAGATGGCAGTCTATTTTGCCATATTTTGGTTTCGATATTTGAAGTTGTTTAGTACGGACAAATGAAGTTTCGTGTGGATCGGAACGTTTAATCCTTTGAACCTTTCTGGTGAAATTTAAATTGTAATGTAACTGAGTTATTTGAAGCCTAAAGCTACGCCAGTTTAAAAGGCTGTCTCGTTCACGAAGGCTGAAACTAATTCAGAGGTCAATGTCCCTTAGTTTTCAATGTCTCTGAATTGGAGTTCTCTTTTATCAATCGAAATAAATTCAAAACATCCACTCAATCTTTTACTAGGCCGTTACCGTCCTGCTATCTCCTAAATAAGCCATGTTTAATTGATTGTTTGCCATGATAAATTGAACGCTATTTTTAGAGCATTCTCTGAATATTCTCTGCTAATTGCTTGTTGTTGTTTATTTAGTTTATTTTTGTGCGCATTGGCAGACAACCGTTACACTGCGGATGTTCGTAATCCCCTTGTTTTAGCAACAAAACTACATTTATTCCGATTTTAATCGCATACGTTTTATTCGCGTTATTTTGATTGTAGATAGCCGTGTATTGCTTTCGGCGAGACTGCTATCAGATAGTGTTTTTTTGAGCTGGAAATTTAAACGCCCACATCCGTGTAGTTTACAGCTTTAAAAATAAATAACATTGTAGATGGTTCACACAATCTACGATATAAGTCTTATATTAAATTGTTATTTTTTGCACCTGTATGTCAAAAGCAGGTGACTTAAGAATTATGTCAGCAGCAATAGGCAGTTATGTAGCAGCAGTAATGTTTCATAACCAATTATGTAGCAGCAGTAATGTTTCATAACCAGTTATGTAGCAGCCGTAATGTTTCATAACCAATTATGTAGCAGCATTAATGTTTCATAACCAGTTATGTAGCAGCCGTAATGTTTCATAACCAATTATGTAGCAGCATTAATGTTTCATAACCAGTTATGTAGCAGCAGTACTTAATGTTTCATAACCAATTATGGCGACTAAGTAAAGTTTATAACTTACATAACATCACTCCTGTAATACCCGACAGGTAGGGCAGAGTTGTACCTAATAGTACAAATACGCATTTCGCCAGTTATGTGTGAGTTCCACGTAATAGAACAAATTTACACTCTGTGGCAGCTACTGCGAAATTTCTGATGGAAAAAACTAATATCACTTTGCCCAACCTGAGTATCGAACCTAGGACTTGACGGCATTAATCACACAAACCGTTTATACTATTAAGCAGTAATTAGACTTATTAACTACTATTAAGAGGCCCATATTTCATGACGTTTACTTGGTCATTTGTTCAGACAAACATTCTTGGCCGTAACAATGTTACATCAAGCCACCTAAAGTCAGGAAGGCGATTAAATAAAAACGACAGCGATACAGATTCGAAGGATGTTAATCTAATCTAATTTAAAATTAATCTGCAAGATGAAAAGCCTGCCTGAGGGCTTGCCCGGCCCGATGCGGGCGCGGGCAGGGCAAGGCAAAATGGAGATGTTCGGTATGCCCGTAAATTTCATTAGGGACAACGTTACCACTGAGCGTATTTAAAAGTAAGTAGCTTTATATATGTGACTTTAATATATTGGAATTGCGATCCCTCCGTAGATATATGGATATATCGACGAGATTGATGTCCAATTTTGTAATTTGTGAAATTCTTCATCTTCTTTATTCTTACGGTATTTTGAGTTATTGTTTAGCGAAACGAAATTTAAAATTAGATTTTCTATTGATTTTATCGGTGGAAACGAACGTGCTTAGTTTACATAATATAGCATAACACAATCCTAGAAGGATTTGGCAGAGGCGCATTGATGAGGATAGTATATTCTCACAGGAGTATATTGTGTTAAATAAAAGCTCCGTCATCATCGACGCGGAAAGTTCTACCAGTCCATTGATTGGTAACCATAATCTATACAGAGAGTCCTGAGAAACCACTTAAAATCCTTCTCTCAGTAATTAAAAACATTGAACATAATTACTGCTAAAAAACCTGTTCCAAAAATTCAAGTGTAGAAATTTTACAAGAATACAACATCAGTTCAATTTGTCGCCAGCGAAACATTGATAAAGTCTCGACTAAAATCTGCAGTGCCAGTGACTCCAGTCCCTTGGGATGCTGGTGTCGGACCTTCGTTGGGGACAAACACGCCATAACTCTAACTAACCATCGATGGCTGATTGATTGATTTATTACTGTGCCATGAAATTGTATACTATGGATCTGATATCACAGAACTTTATGGCAGTTACTGTTACGTTGCGCATATTTTATCATAGATTATCTATATCTCAGCTTAACTTCTGTTGATCAATGGCCGTCAATTATGGACCAGTCATAGATCACAGAGAGGCAGCCCTGTCAAGTTCACATTGACACATGTAATGTTCATTCCAAAGACTAGAATACTTATACCAAACGGGTTCATTCTTGGAGATGGGTTGGTGAGGACAGTGTTCATATTGTTTTCAGCATATAGACACAGCTACTACCCTTATAAAACCCTGTCATTGTTTCTTACGATATTTATGGTGCAGAGTCTAGGCTATGGCTTCATCTATAACGAAATCCTACACAGTACGAGGCATACTCGAAATTCCTAATATTAGTGGGTCGTAAAAGTAAGTTGAAAACTTATCAAATATTCACATAGTCGGCGCGATACGTCGCCGTTGAAAGCGAAGATAAGGATTTATGACTTAATAATACTTTGATTATTTCACAGATTCGAGGAAGTTGAATTTTATGAGGCATACGGCTCCTTATTTAGGCAATAATGTCTCGTTATTACCATCCCACAATCCCGTGAAGGCGATGGATCAATACTTTATGTGCTCAGCTTCGGATAAGGGGAGATATCCGCTGCTTTCTGATCGGAGGACGTTGAAGCGAAGAGTAATGCTTATCAAACGCGTTACGCCGAAGATAGGTAACTAATTTATGTTTGTCCTTTCGTGTTTGCCTCTGAATAAGATTAGGTGTTCTGTTATTCAGTAATGGCTTAGTCTTAGACAGATTATACATAATTCTTTTGATTTTGTGTGTTTTCTTTGTTTTTCTCGAATATACTTATAAATGACATCATATTTTTCTTATACGATAGTGCGAGCGAATATTGGCGATAATTTGATAACCAAGTTCACATCATACAGGATACTTTGATATGATCGATGATAGTGTCGATATCTCTATTGGGCTATAAGTGTACTCATTCCGCGCCTGATCCAAGTTGTTGCAATAGCGATCTGTTTAGTCTAGTCTAGTCTGAAGTCTAGACTTTACCTTGTGATTAAATGTATCTAGGTTTTATTGATACCTTCTCATTGACACTTGAAAAGCATAATATTGTAAACAATACATACAGTTATGAGCACTAAGCACTTTCATGGGGTACTGTTTAAAATGTTACAATAAAATACCTCACCCCATTCTACAACTGAATGAAACGAAATTTAAATCTTGCATAAAACGCACACTATGTAGGCAAGCATAAATTATAAGTTGGGGGATTACATTGATGATAAAAATGCTTGGCTCAATGCTGGTCCTGCTCTACAATATCCATAGAGGTAATCTGGATCATCAGAATTACCAAGTGAAGTTATTGTGAAAGCTGCAGAAAATTGTAAAAATATATTGGCATTGTATAGATTCAATCTCTTAGTATTATATAATTGCTTAGCACATGTGTGAGTACTATGTACTGTTAAGCCACCATTTAATGAGTACCTACATCTTTCATTGACGCGAAATTACCCTGGTGGTTGAGTGAATGTCATGCTCACATAAATGTCACGCTGATAGTGGCGGGTGTGTCGGGTCGTTTAGTTCCCTTCAAAATGGTTGAGTTGAATGATGGCTGATACATGCGAAATGTTCGTGAACGGGCGCTGTCAGTTGTGACTGGTCATCTCTTAGCTGCCACGGTTTATTTTAATTAAGTACTTTTTTTTTTATTACTGATTTAATCTTTTACTCTGGACGCTCTTAACCTGCCCGTATTTCTACATCGTTCTCACATATTTGTAATTCTTAACATGAATGATGTAACCAAGATTTTGTAACATATTTTGATTTAAAAGAGTGTGCATGGAGTTTCTTGCCCATTCTTCTCCATAGAGATCTACGCTATGGAATGGGCAACTACAGTACTTTCACAAGTTATTATGCCTTGTGACTGGGACTGTAGCTTCGCGTTTTATTTGTTTTTTGACATTCAAAAGGGCCTGTAATGGTCTAACAGAAAAAATGCTTTGACTTTGACTTTAACTTGTATACACATAGCAACATTTGTAATTTTTGACTATTTTGGAACCCATACAATTATGAAATATGTAGAACTTTCATCAAAGTTGCAATCGTTAGTCTATGACAAAATCGCTATCGAATCTTGCTAAGTATATATGTATATTAGTGCTCGTGACTACATACCTATGCAAATTCTTTCCTCACTAATATTTTCTCATTTTTATCTTTTTTCAATGGGGTAGGCACAGGCCCGTCTTTTACCAATTGGACCAATTGGAGGCCCTTGGCACTTTAGAATAATGGGGCTCTTGTAGGATGCAAAGCAAGTTTGAATGTTTTTGCACCCCGCTTCACATAGGTTAGGTTATCTTGTGACAGTTCACACAAAAATAACAAGTGTTTTTTTGGGCGGAGAACTCTACATTGAAATCAAACAAAGAAAAAGGGTTTAAATTTCCATAAAATTGGTTTTATTTGACTGATACTATTATGCCATTACTATTTGAATATGATTTCGGGCATGTGCCCAGCGCGTCTGGCGAGTAAATGGCGTAATCTGGAGGTCAAATTTGAACCCTTATATTTTCCCAGAGACCGCCTAGGATAAGTTAAATGTCTTTTGATAGCCATTAAGTATGAGATCTTACAGGAACTCAGGGCCCCCTAAGTGCGGGGCCCTAGGCACTCTGGCCTAAAGTGTCCAATGAATAGATGACTCTGGGCAGGAAGACACTACAGATAGCCACCCGCTGCGTTTCTTATATACTACGTTTCCATATATTTATATACTCACAATGAATACTACTTATATACAATATGGTATATTGTATAAAACCTTATATTTTTACTTCGATAATAATCACACGTCGTTCAAATTTGGTACCAGTTACTGCAGCAAAAGTTACTTTTTAATTATGGTCGTAACTTAACCTATAAAACAAATGAATAAGTTTATAATGCGTGACGCAACTTTGTATAGGTAAAAATGTTTTTATTACACCTTTTATTTGGTTAAGTTTTACCGCTCTGTTGGTTCAAGTTATGGGTTCTAGCTGCAAGGAAAAATCCCATAGGAATAGGAAATTGTGAGTTCTTTTGTACATACTTGGCTAAAATCAGTACCAAAACAAAAGCAGTACCTATCCAATTTTATCACTTGGCTTTGTTACGAAGTTCAACGCGAAACATATTATGATTAATTGACGAGTTTTGTACAATACACATTTTTTTTTTAACATAGTCAATTTAAAAAAAAAAACGGGCCAAGTGCGAGTCTTACTCGCACACAGGGTTCCATAGCCCCAAACAATATAATAACAATATTTTGAACGGTCATTTTGTTACTAAACTTCTACTCAACCGCAAAACTAAATTTGTTTTTCATAGTAAGTTAATGAAAAACAAAGTTACTGGTGCAGTTTGGTGAAAAAGTCCCATATCTCAAAAACTAAATATCAAATCTTATTTAAACCAATTTTAGTTGAAAGTTTTTATTACGTTCTACATCCCAATATTTTTTCTTCAATTACTTTAGAAATAAGGGGGGGGGGGGGGACACATGTTTTACCACTTTCGAAAGTGTCTATTTTTCAAACGATTGACTTTGAAAAAAATATGGTTTTAGGAACCTCAATGTCATTTTTAAAGACCTATCTATAGACACCCCGCACGCAAAGATTTGATGGTTTTTTTTTTAGTTTCAGTTCCGTGTAGGGAGGGGATATCCTTAATATTTTTTTTTTCTTTTTTGTACAGAAGTCGTAAAGCGGTTTACAGAATACATCTACCTACAAACTTTCAGCTGTGTAGTCTTAATAGTTTCGGAATAAAGTGGCTGTGACATACGGACGGACAGACAGACAGACGGAATAACGAATCTATAAGGGTTGCGTTTTTTGCCAATTGGCTACGGAACCCTAAAATGGAAGTACTGGCAACCAAAATACTGCCTGATTAAAATGACTATTATCAAATACATAGGATCTTTTGTTTTTGGTTTTTGGTGGAGTTCAGCGTTTTCAAATCCCTCAACATTACATTTTGTAGTAAATAAGCTTGCATTTGGGCGTAACTCGCCTGATGTGAAGCGATGACGTGACCTATAGTGGAGCACGCTTGCCTAGAAAGCAACACACCCAAACTTTGAAGAGATCTAGATTATCATGATCGGAAAACAGAGAAGTCGGAAGTGAATTTAACAAACTGGCGGTTCGCACAATAGATATGGAAGCATAGCGTTTTGATCATTACTTACCTTTGTCTATCATACAAGGTGCCTTCAGGTGGCCTACCCAGACGTTTTAAAGCAGTATTGTTTTAATCTTATTCCTGTGTGGGAAAGGGATGGCGCTAGACGTCTTCTATAGCTCCGTCTCTTTCCCACAATGGAATGACGTTCAAATAATACTGCTTTAAGACGTCATAGTAGGGCCCCAGATCCAATGTTTAACAGGGACGGATTAGAAAACATGAGCTGCTGTGATAGCCGAGAGTTGTTACCGTCGGACTGCCACGGCATAGGTCACGAGTTCGAACCCAAGGCACGCATCTATGATTTTTGGATTCATTTGCCTATTGTATAATTATCACAAGTTTTGGTGACGGTAAACATCGTGAGTAAACCAGTATTCCTGAGAGATATTTTTAGCGGTATATTAAGCCTAGTCAAAGGCCCATGGGTTGTATAAAAACTCTGAAACCAGGTTAGGAATTAACCATACGAAAAGAAGAAGACTTTGAAGGAGCCAAAGTAACTTCCACTAATCACGAATAGCGTCAACCCGTACAAAAAACGTAGCCTTACTTCAACTGTACCTAACAATTAGTAGGTACTTTTACCAAGTACCTATTAGTACTTTGCGAAAGTAATTAATGTGCACTCATGCTTCGTATCCCGCCGTGAAGCTATGTCATCAAACTCAAAATTGAATTTGATAAAATTTCCGCGAACATGTTTTCACATAATCGCGTCCTCATTGACACTTCATACGGCACGTTTAATGACTTCTGACTGAATTTAATAGCCCATTAGTTAATTACTCACCGGGCCTTAGTCAGGCTCTGAGGGCTTTTGTCTACGCTTCACAATTAAAATTTTAATTAAAACATTGATAACATTTTATATTGTAACTTATGGTTTTAATGTTGATGGGAGGTACTGCTCTAGTAATTATCGTAAACATGGTGTGGAAAAATCAGTGGTGTGACAAACGAGAAAAAAATTCCTGTTAGTCACACTGGTGTGATAATCTGGTGTGACTACGAGTCGGCAATGGTTTGATTCTGTCTTTGAAATTTAAGATTTATTGTAATGTAATCTCTTTAATGTCGACTTATACAAATTATAGGCCTGGAAACACTGCAAAAAAATGTATAATTGAAGTATTTATTGATGTGGAGTGGAGGAGCTCGTGGCTAAATAATAATAGCCGCACGGGCCAATCTTTAAGGTTAAGCCGTGCTTGCCAAGGTTGGGCTGTGGATGGGTGACCATAATTACAAACCGATTTTGCTCCGTGTCTCCGAAAGCACGTTAAGCCGTTGGTCCCGGCTGTTATTTGTGGATCTTTGAAAGTCGTTATGAGTGGTCAGAAGCCAAAAGTAGTCGTAGTCGTAGGGGTATCGTATTACCCAGTTACTGGGTTGTGGAGGTCAGATAGGCAGTCGCTTCATGTAAAATATTGGTAATCAGCTGCATTCGGTTAGACTGGAAGCCGACCCCAAAATAGTTTGGGAAAAGGCTAAGCAGATGATGAAGATGAAGTATTTATTGATAGGTCGCAATGCAAAGGACAAATTAAGTAGATAGTCTTCCAGAGTAACATAAAATTACATTACCTATAATAGGTATGTTGATTCAACTCGGTATATATGCAATACGTTATCGAAAAATATCCTTTGAAGCATTCAATTTAAAATATTCCGGATATATTTTTCGTTTTAAAAGCTCAGATTCGATCCGATAGTTACCTGCATACAGACAAAGTAAAATTCGACTTATCTATAAAGTAAAACGTGAAATCAAATAATTTTCTTCTTTTGGGAGCTGTTGCTATGTGTAGCCGGGTTTCAAATAAAAAAAAAACCGGCCATGTGCGAGTTGGACTCGCGCATGAAGGGTTCCGTACCATTATTTATAAAAACGAGAAAAATATCACTTTTTTGTGGGCCCCCTTAAATATTTATTTTACCCGTTTTTAGTATTTGTTGTTATAGCGTTATCTGTAGAAATTTCATTTGGCTAACTACCACGGTTCATGAGATACAGCCTGGTGACGGACGGACGGACGGACGGACATCGAAGTCTCAGTAATAGGGTCCCGTTTGACCCTTTGGGTACAGAACTCTAAAAACAGCACACCATCGCCAAGATGTGTTTTCAGAAATATGTACTTACTTTGACGTTGAGAAAAAAAACAGGTTTACAAAATAAAACTTTTTACACAAATGAAAACCAAGCTGAATAAGGATTCAGCTGCTGCTTCTTGTTGGTTATCTTCTTGATACATATGTGGTCAAGTTCAATCTATACTTGACAAACAAAAGAATATCTTTTTAACCCCCGACCAAAAAAGAGGGGTGTTATAAGTTTGACGTGTGTATCTGTGTGTCTGTGTATCTGTGTATCTGTGTGTCTGTCTGTGGCATCGTAGCTCCTAAACGGATGAACCGATTTTGATAAAATTGGTTTCGTTTTCATGTTATATTGTTACAGAATCCTTACCACTACAACTTCTTCATTTACTCTTTTTCCAATCTATTTTGAGGTCAGCTTCCAGTCTAAGCGGAAATAGCTGAATATCACCACTTATTTTACATAGAGCAAGTGCCCATTGACCTACACAACCCAGTTAGTACTGGGTAATACGATACCCCTTAGTAACACTGGTTGCCAGCATTTCGGGCCACTGACCACCTGTAACGACTGTCCAAGATTTACATATGACAGCCGGGACCCACAGCATAACGTGCTTTGAGAGTCACGGACGAAAATCGGTATGTAATTATGGTCACCCATCCACGGGTCAACCTCGGCAAGCGCGGTTTTACCTAAAGATCGACCCGACCGGATTATTCAACTACGACCTCCGACTTATGATTTATCCATCCAAATAAACAATCAAAGTACACACCACACCACAGTAAACACAACAAAAAATCCATCAACCATCAGTTTATCCACGATAATCTCCTATGGACAAGCCCGATACAATTTTAATAAAGGCTCAGAAATATTAAATATATGTAACGGGTAGTATCATTCGCATCGTGTGCGCGGCAGCCATGCGTGTAATGAAATTTTTATTGCGACGAATTCGCACTTGAATTGATGCGATGGGATCGCGTTAGTACATTTTATGTGACTATTTGAGACCCTTGATGTAATAATATTACCTTTTATTCACGTCTAGTGACCTGGTGACCTTGGTTGAGTGAGTGACCTTGTGTAGTTCTGATTCATATATTCATCATCATCATTATCAGCCTAAAATGTTCCCACTGCTGGGAGACAGGCCTCATCTCTAAGAGAGGGAGTGGGCTGTAATCCACCACGCGGGCCCAGTGCGGGTTAGTAAATGTCACATAATATCTTCGAATTTTTAGGTCTAGGACATGCCGGTTTCCTCACGAGGTTTTACTTCACTGTTTTTGAGCATTCTTATATTAGACATAACATAACCTGTAATCCCAGAAGAGTTAGGCAGAGGTGTACCTACTGGCACACCAACATTTCACCGGTTATGTTTGAAGTCCCATATAAAAATGGGCGAGCCTATTGCAATAAACCGGGCACAAACAAATACAGACTCCGTGGCTGCTACTGAGAGATTCCTGATGAAAAACCTTTGCTCGACCTGGGAATCGAACTCAGGACCTAATGCGTAGCAGTCGCGCCTGCAATCATTCGACGGCACGGTTTCCACAAAATCTGTATCTTTGTGTATAAAACCGATCCGTAATTAAAAAAACCGTGAAAGAAAACGAACTGCTAATACTCGTAGTTCCACAAATTGTAAAAGTAAAACAAAGGAAATGGGTGCTTGTGGCCATAGTTTACAATCTCGTTTATGGTTTAGTTTTAAATACCATGCGGTTTATTGTTTACGTAGTACCAAGTTGTAACAACATATTGCGTGTTGGACTGTTGGTTGGTATTCCTACTTTATTGGTTTAGAGATAATTGCTTGGTCTAGTTGCTTTATAATGTGTTCATTGTTTTTGATATTATTATCAACATATTTACATTTTCGTATACGTTTAACTTTAAGTACACTACTTTACTAATATAGTTATTTTGCACTTCTGTAGCAGTTTTATCATTATTATAGAATCAGCTACTCGTACTACGTATTAATATTTTTGCTAGGTGTAATTTTACTTGTTTGATAAAATCAAAATATTTTTATTTCAAATAGGCCTACATGGGCACTTGTAAAACGTCGACAAAAAGGTGCTCGGTTCGGGTTGGTCTTTTCCTATGGAGAAAAACCGGCAAGAAACTCCATGGTTACTCTTTTTTAAAATCATTTGGCTTTACAAAATATTTAATGTTGTTGTATTTTGTGACTTAATACCATCGTATTGGAAGCTTCTGTGCATAATTAGTGATATATAAATAAATAAATTTGTAGGTCTATGCCGGTTTCCTCACGATATTTCCTTCAAATTCCTGCACCGTTTTGCGAGCAGTGGTGATGAGAATAGATTAACGAAAGTAAGACGCCAGCCTGGGTTCGGAACCTCGACTTAGAATGCTCTACGTGAAGCATCTTCATGGCATTAATTGCAATAATTCCGAATTTAAGAGTTCATGGCTCGCCGTTGCGTTTTTACACCGAAATTAAACCTGTCAAGAACAATCACACTGAAACTGTGTGGACATGTCAGTGTTTCCGACTTCGCTTTGAAGGATACCGCGGTTTCACCGTTGTAAATTTAAATTCGAAAATATATTCGACTGATAAAATAAAAACAGTTAATATTGGTAATACGTTGAATTAATTTTCAATTAGATGTTTGTTTAAATCTGTATGTGTAATAAAAACTATAACACCCGTATCTATGAACAAGTCATAGTGATTACGTACTTGAGTAAAAGTAATTATTTATGTACTTTTTTATTTGCGATGGGTTTGCTCTTGACTCTAGTCTAGGTCAGAGATGGCAGAGACAAAGTCGACGATGGTACGAGCTTACCCAAAAGAAGCCTCTTCACTCTAACTTTAAAGATTTGAGGGTTGTAAGCTTTCGGAAACACAGACGCAGGCAGAGAGTTCCACTCTTTTTCTGTGCGCATTATGAAAGACGTTTGAAAATGCTTAGCGCGAATTGGTGGAATAGCAATAAGGTAGGGATGGTAACTTGCAGTGCGTCTAGATGTCTGATGGTAGAAGGGGGCCGTTGGGATGAGGTCGTGGAGTTCTTGGGCACACTCACCGATGTACAGCCTGTAGAAGACCGACAAGCAGGCAACCTTGCGGCGATAAGCCAAGCTTTGAAGCTTGGCATCCACCAATTTTAGACGTGAGTCTAGACTGCACAATACTCTTCGGACCTCTTTAATATGAACTGCGATCTCCGGCATCGAAGAGTCACATCGAGGTACAGTTGGTGGTGGGCACGCCAAAATAGTGGCGATAAGTCCCCTCTTTGAGGAGTGGCTTAGGAGGCACCACGGCGTCCTCACCTTGCGCCTGACGCAGGTCCTCACCGGACACGTTTGTTTCGGGAGGTTCCTGCACCGAATCGGGCGGGAGGAAACGCCCGGGTGTCACCACTGCGAGGATCGGCCTGAGGACACAGTGGAGCACAACGTGGAGATCTGCTCCGCTTGGGCTGAGCACTGCCGTGTCCTCGTAGCGGCGATTGGCGGCGGCGACCTCTCGCGTCCGGCCCTGGTTCAATCCATGGTCCGGAGCGAGAGGGAATGGCAAGCCGTCGCCTCCTTCTGCGAAGCAGTCATGCTAGCGAATGAGGTGGCGGAACGATAGAGGGAGAGAAACTCACGTCCCAGCCGCCACGGGAGACGCCCCGGGCGTCGGGGGGCAACCAGTGGCCCCCGGCCACCGTAGGTGCGTGTCTGTGGACGGTGAGTAATGGGCTAGCTCACCGTCCGTCCGTCGGATGGGAATGTCAGTACAAGTCTGACATTCCCTCCCGCTCCACCCAGAGTGGGAGAAGTCATTTGATAACTTCCCATCCGTAAAAAAAAAGGTACAGTTGGTGGTTGCTTGGAGTCAGCGTCCAGAGGTGAATTGTTTGCAAAAAGAGATGCAAATAAATTTGCTTTGTCATTTGCAGAGTGAGCCAGCGACCCATCAGGTTTCTGCATTGGTGGTAAAGTGGGACGACAGAAATTCATTTCAACCGCTTTCAACAGGGACCAGAACTGCTTACTACCCGGAGGGTGCTTGTTTGGCCCCAATACGCCCGAAATGGTCAAAACGTGCCCTACGAAGAACCCGCTTGCAGAACTTGGCGGTAGAATTACAGGGTCTTTTCTTCGCGCGAACCTTACGTGCTCTAACTTTTCGGTCACGGGCCTTGATCCAGGCTTGGTAGGCAGACTCGTTTTCGGGCCTCAGCGTGGCGCATTCTGCATTATACCAAGGCCGGGATTTGAGGCCGAGCAGGATATCGGAAAATGGAATAAAATACTCCATACCCTGCCAAATTACGTCTGCAATCACGTCAACACAGCAAGAGGGGTCACGAGGAGAAGCACAATTCATTCCAATCTGCTGACTCGTATCTCCATACTCATGCCTCAAGGGTGGAGAGCAGGTAGATACGGATTTCACCAGGCAGTGGTCAGACGTTCCAAGCGGGGCTGAGACCGATACTGAATGACTGACTGTTGTCAGAAAAAGGTCTAAGCAATTGGGTGTTTGGGCGTCAACAACCGGTACCCGCGTTGCAACAGTCACCAGCTGGGTTGGATCTAGCTTATAAAAGCAAACTTGCGCGCCTCTTACTCAGCATGGTCAGTTTTCTGGTACTGAAAAAACCACTCGTTATGGTGGGCGTTGAAGTCCTCCAGAAAAATGAATTTCGATGTTGGGTACCGTTGCTGAGCTACGTCAGTCGACTCCACGAGGGAATTAAACAGCTCTGTTGCCTCCTGGTCACCACTGTGCAATCGGTTTATGCCGATGTAGATAGACTTCTCCACGCCAGTGTCCACAAGTAGCCAAATGGCAGAAAAACCCGATTTCTCAAAGCAACGGAGACGATGGCAACAATTAACGTAATCCCGGACGTACACACAGACCCCAGCCTGCTTCTTGAACTTATGTTCCAGAGAGTAACCCGGGTAGTTGAGGTAAGCCACGTCAGACGGGGTTGTTATCTTCGTTTCCGTTAGGAAAAACAGTTGCGGCTTCTCGGTCTCTAGGTGATGATGGACCGGATCGAGATTGGAGTGCAACTCCCTGATGTTAGTGAAGTGCACTTTTAGTGGGAGGAAGTGCAGCCGTTGTTTTACCTTATTCTTCTTTACTTTGGTCATGCTTTGGTAAGTTAAGAGTGGTTAGGGAAAAAAGTAGAGCTGTTGAGGCGCTGCTCAGTGAACTAAGTGGAACACTAGAGCTAATCGAACCTATGGGGAACTCACATGGAGACTGCGGGGACGCCCGAACTCCCCCGATTTCGCGAGTTGGCGGGGCAGCCTTTGGCACCTGGCTGGCATGCTACTTGGGCCCCCCATTGACTGCGGTCGGCCAACGGCTGGCACCGTACCGGTTCTAAACAGCGCAACTGACAAATTCCTTCTCCCCCAAAGGCACTGTCACTCCCGCCAGCGACGAAGCACAGTAAGCTGCTTGGCGCCGGACTCGGGCGGGATGGCTGACGCGAGCCAGGCGGCTCCTTACGGAGCCTACCACCGCTTAAGATGGATCGTTCAGCCGTACTACAGGCAAGCCTATGGTGCCATTGCCCGGGGTTGACTGCTAGGAGGTAGATCCCAAACCACCCCAAACGATGATAAGATTTTTATCCTGTAGAACTGCCATAAGTTAGAGTTCTTAGCTTTGCTTTAATTGAAGGTCCTTACTTCGTTGAAATTCTTGTTTATAGCATAATTTTTTTTTACATAATTATTTACTATAACTTGACTATACACGGTGTAAATCACCTCATCACGAAGCCGTCAACCAAGCATTCTGTACATGAAACTAAGTAACTTTACGCAAAAATTATTGCTGGGAAACGACTTTTTTTTGGGGGGTGTAAAATCATGTTTTGTGGTAGAACTCAATGTAACGCACCCAAAACATTGTGCTGATGGACGGATTGAATAGTACAGGGGTCGTGGAGGTGTTTAAAGTAAAAATCTTACATTAAAAACTTGTATTAAAAAAAAATACTTGTCAAAAAGTTGGAACTTTGACCCCCAATATCTCCGTAAATAGAGGGTTCCCAGGTATGGTGTAGAACAAAAAAATGATCGCAATGACAGGAGGAACGAGTCTTTCGGCTTCGTTAAGAGGTGTTTTACACCCTTTAGATACGGGTGCAAGACGTTTTGAATAGGAAATAAAGATTAACTGTCAAACTATTTACTAAAGTAATTTTGTACTTACTTAGTAAAATTTGCACCGCTGGACAACGCTAAAACCAATAAAGCGTTTTCAATATCAAAATCAACATGAAATCACTTTCCGATTACAAGAATTAATTATTTCAGAGAAAAAATATACGCGTCATCAAAGGCCAAGAGCACACTGTACGCACTCCTTCATAATAGTAATCTATCTCTGCCAATACTCTCCTTATTAATGGCGTCACAAGACAAACGTATTGGATGTACAATAGAACAAACATGGTGTTGTTTGCGTGCCAAAGCCGTTCAGGTTCTATAAAGCAGGGTGATGTAGACACGGCTTTACAATAACAGTCGCTCGTATAGAGCTGCTGAATGTGGCGTTATTGTTTTTTTTTTTACATTGATAAATAGACTGCCTCATTAGTCTAGACGGCATGAGGTCCTGGGAATGATTCCCAGGTCGGGCAAACCGTTATTGGGCTTTTCGATTTCTCAGTAGCAGCCACGGAGTCTAGATTTGTGCCTGGTTGATGGCAATAGGCTCGCCCCCTATTACATGGGTTTGAAACATAACAAAATGTGGTCGCGCTTTTAGGTACACCTCTGCCTAACCCTACGTGAATTACAGGCGTGATGTTAAGATGATAAAGAAATTATAAAGAATTTTTCCTTTGTCAAGATGTAAACAAAAGTAGGAACAGAAACTAAAGTTTACTTAGTTATGGCCCGTATTTGAATAGCTCTCTCATTAGTGTAGTTTTGACATCTCTTGAAATATGTATGAAATTCTGAGGCGCCATATGGTTATCAAAGAACATTAAGGTTCTAGGGTGTTACGATCCGGAACACGTTTTGTTTCAGTCCCAAGATTCCACGAATTACAACCTCTGTATTACTTTGACAAATATTTTAAAAGAAAAAATTGAGTATTCTCGCCGTTTGCTGTAGAAAAAACTAGCTTTTGTCCGTGGCTTCGCCTACGCGTAGTTCGGTAACTGTCCAACAGCATCGTATTACCGGAATAAAAGTATCGTATGGGTAATTCCGTTTAGTAGTTTTTGCCTAAAAGATTAACAAACATCCGTCCTCACTAACTTTCGCATTTACAAGATTCCTTCAATAACATAAGTATAACTTCAATGAGTTCTCGTTTATCCCAAGACGTATCCAGAAACACGAGTCGCACATCGGTGTAAGTCGTGTCTGTCCGGTAATTGATGACACGCAATAATTCATCGTTTGTGTGGAGTCTCACGCTCGCCCAGCGCCAGCGCCCCCTGCCGGCCACGCTCTAATGTTGCCAGCTTATGGAACAAACATACCAGACTCCTGACACTCTTGTTCAAGAAAGGGACACGACAACACATATCTTTTTATTTAGAACAAAATAACTTCTGCTTTCTTTTTCCTTCGGATTGATGCGGTCTAATGATCTGGATTTATCGCGACTACGTTCACACGTTCGCTCATAGGTCGTTACAAAGTTCGCGTGTAGTATGTCTTGTCACATTCAGCGCTATATTTCAATGGCAAAAATAGGCACTGTAATTTTTTGCTGTTTCCACCGATTTAATCTCTACATTTTTCCCTGAATGAATTTAGAACTTGAAATGTAATTAACTTAAACCTGAAATAATCCGACATTTCGTTTACTTTTCTCACAGTCTGATGAATTCTGAATTAAACGTCAAACACACAATTTTATCCCGATTTAGGCCTATTGACTCAACAGAATTTTCACGAAACGAAAAAAATGTTTTAATAACGGAGTGTATTTGAAAAGAACTCGTGTTAACTATGGGGTAGAACAGTCAAATGGTTCAGTGAATTATCAATATCGTAGTAATCCATTAGGGTGGCAGGTGGATGGCTTTGCAGCGTTTAGTCGGAGTAAGGGTGTGTATTGGACAGTGTAAACAGTCCATTATTGCTCGGTGAACGTGGCGTGCTGTTGACATTTCAACTACAGTGTACTGCTACCTTGTCGAACTATTGAACTTCATTGCATACCTGCAGTTGCTGCGTCACAATATATATTATTATGCTGGGTATGGATGCCACGTGCATAAACACGGTTATAAACGCTGCTGTGATATCTGGCTTGGTTTTGGTTTTTCATGAAACATGATTATGTAAGTACGCATGTCAGACTTTTTCGTTAAAACAACTGGAACAGAGCCTGTCAATTTTCCACAAGAGATTCTTCTACATTACAAGTTATCATGCCCTGATAATAAGTAACTGAGCTACCTAGTAGACTAAGTAAATTAGCAGATTCTGGCCTAATCGAATTTGGGATGACCTTATAATTGTTCATCATCTGCCTGCCCAGCCTTTTCTCAAACTATGTTGGGGTCGGCTTCCAGTCTGACCAGATTACGGATATTTTACATGAAGCGACTGCCTATCTGACCTCCTCAACCCAGTAACTAGGTAATACGTTACCCGTAGATAAGACTGGATGTCAGATTTCGGCTTCTGACTACTCGTAACGACTGTCAAAGATCTACAAGTGACAGCCGGGACCAAGGGCTTAACGTTCTTTCCAAGGCACAGTGTTCATCAGTTCAATAAAAACAATAGTCACAATACGGATCATCATCTTCCTGCCCTTGTCCCATTTTATTTGGGGTCGGCGCAATACGCCTCTTTCCTCCATTCTCCTCTATCATTCGTCAAGCTATCATTCACTCCATTTTCCTTCATATCATTTTTCACACAATCCATCCATCTTTTTTTGGTCTTCCTCTCCCTCCATCCATCCACATTTATATTCGTCACTCTTCACTCTATATACTATTTCACACTTCACGTTATATTCAGTCACAATACGGATCGCTAGTTTTATAAAAATAAGCAACATATTTACTTTATACGATATGAAGGTTTATTTATGAATATGAAGATTTCGAGTTTGATATAATAATTTATGATTTCAAGCGCCGAAACTAAAACATGGCTTTATTATTCTTGAATAAAACAGCAAAGGGTAGGTAACTAAAATAGACAACTAAATTTATGAAACCTAGTAAATTCTATTGTTAGCCTAGGCATACAAATTCATTCAAATTGTCTTTGTTACATTACTTTCTGTAAATACTTATTTGAAACAAAGGGAGGGTTTTACAGCAAATAGAGAACTGGTTAATTAAGGAGTGGTGGAGTCAGCTCTGTTATTTACCTAAGCAGGTTCACATAAAGAAACGATTTAGTGCCGCAACCGACACGCCACGAAACACGCAAAAAACTTAAGAAGAAAGTTTTTTAATTAAAACTTGAGGTGGTCACGTATTTTTTTCTGTATCCACGAAATCTTCAAACTACTCGGCATTTATAAAGTTTTCAAATTGTAATCTATGGCAGGTACTTTAAATGGAAAATATGGCAAAATGTTTAAGAACTCTGGACGCTTGGTGTTGTTCGTTTCTTATTCTACTTGTTCCCTTTCGTCGTGTTCAAAGTCAACGGATTTTCCGCGCAATGAATTTCATTTCGGCTGCTTGGCGAGTGAAGAAGTCTTCTTTTGCCTAAATAAAATTATAAACTGAAAATTTTTCCTTGTTTCTGACTTTTATGAGCATCTCCGTTTATCAAAAAGTTGTTTCAGTAAACTGTACTGTAAACAAACTTTTTTAATTCGTTTAAAAGTATTGCTCCAGATTTTACGTCACACCTCCACGGTTTTACATCAAATTAAAAAAAATACACCTCGTGTACCTGGAAGCTCTCACTGCTTTCATGACCGACATTTTAAACTCATGTAGGTACCTACTTGAATTTAAAATGTCGGTCATTTTCATTTTTAATAATTCCGCGTGCATCTAAATATATTTTTTTAGTATCTTTTTAGACCTATGTATCCTGCATAAGCGTATGAAGTTTCATTTAAATCAGTTAAGTAATTTCGGAAAATAAAGACTTCAAAGTTTGTATGAAATGTCGTAAGGCGTAAACGCAAACGCTCTTAATTTTCCTTGGCGCCATCCTTTTTGTTTGTTTTTTTTTTTTTGGATTTTCATTTCGACCTCATTTTCGTTATCAGCAAACTCGGAAAACCACAAAAACGATACCAATGATGGAAAAGTGGAAGGTTTTTCTCGGCACCATCTTCAATTTTTATTTTGACCTCATATCCGTAGTCAGCGACCCTGAAAACAACGAAAACGATACCCATGACGGAAAATTTTCGTTGGCGCCATTTTGGTTTTACGTTTTGACCTCATTTTCATTGTCAGCGACCCTGAAAACCACGAAAACGACACCCATAGAGCCATTGAGTCGCGCAAGTATAATATAACGTGCTAATACTTCAAAACTTAAATAATAAAAAAAATTAACTTTTTGTCGTTCGACGTTTGAACGACGAAATACGTATTCATATTTAATTTTATTATTTTTACTTAAGAAATAACGGATACCGCTTATAATCTTTCAACCCCTATCGAACCCTCTTAGGGGTAGATTCTCAAAAACGCTAAAATACGTATTTATTTATTTCTAACCAGAAGCTTGTATATAAAATTTCATGCTTCTAACTTTAAAAATGACCGATTTCCATACAATCGTTCGTCCCTTGTTTTACCCCTCTAGGGGTGGAATTTCGAAAAACCCTTTCTTTGTGGATACCTACTCTTCACAAAGAACACACCCTCCACCTTTTAGGTCGCTAGGACCAGCGGTTTAGGCTGTACTTGGATATTTCAGTCAGTCCGTCAGTCAGAATTTTATATATAAAGAAATGAACGTGAAAAAATATACGGAGAGACGCGTTCCGGACAGTGAAATAAAAATTCTCTCTCAGGTTTTCCGAACACAGAAATCGCCGGTACTTTTTTTTAAAGTGAAACTTTTATTACATGCATCGTCTCAAACTTTTTCGTCTGTGTGTTGCATGTCGCGTGACGTTTTATACGTTTTATACCCTTAATGGAATATTATTGTATGTCTATAGTGTGAAAAAAAGTTTCACTTTTACCGTGATTTCATAAAACCACACAATCCTTCTTTTTTTAATGTAACTTCAGAGTAGGTTCTAAAATCGATCAACAAAAAAACGATCTCAAGTTTGGCAATTAAAACATTTTACTTACACACTTGTAACTTCCAGGCACTTGAAACTGATCGTAACATTTTAGTTTATATTTTCTAGTGCTTGAGCGATGTACGCTGGGCAGTTTTTTCCACATTTGTCTTTGGTATAGCACTTTGTTTGATTGTATTTAAATAAATACTTAGATTCGATATTGCAGGATCGTTTCGTTTGAGTAGTTTTCAACAACAATTCAACAATTTTCTTTACGATAGTTATATTTTCAAGCAGAAGATTTTTGTACGATAGTTACATTTGCAAGCCCCGGATACGTCCTTTTTTTTGGTTTTTGCTAGCCTGAATTGTCCTTCTTCTGGGCAAACACCTCCCCACTATTCCTTCCCCTTTTTCACGATGGTTTGCCTCTTCTCGCCTATTAACGCGATACGATTATTTAATAAATTAAACAAGATAATCTATTTTCTTTAATACCTAAATCGACCTAATTCAAACTCTATTTTTAAGGAGCTAGCGAGATGAAATAATATGAGAAGAAATGTGGGGACAAGCTCTGAGGTCGAGGTATCTTATTAAGGTTCAACGATTACATAGTACATTGAAATTTATTGAACATGCGACAATTTATTCATTCTCTAACCCTTAAACCGTCACGTTATATGTTATAACATTTTAGAGCCCCGTCGACCAGGTCGTAAGTTTTCAGACGACCTGCGACCTTTGCTCGTAATATGGCTGGTTTACGAGTTCTCGGATATCGTCGACTTACTTTCTTAGCACTTAGGGGTACAAGTTAGTAATTGCATCGCACACTTTGTATCATAACCTGAAGGATTTTGATAGGAATACGTAAACCATTGCTGCGTACGTTTAAAAAAAATCTTCTGCTTGAAAATGTACTTAACTATCATAATGAACATTGTTGAATTGTCAAAATACAATAAATTATAAATAAATGGGCATACTTACATAAACTCAAGCCTTTTTCCCATGGGGGTAGGCAGAAACCACAGAACACCTGATACGATCTTTACATACTCATTTTACCACTAGAAAATAAATAAAGTAAAAAAAAAAAAAACTCTAAAAAATGTAGCATTTAAATTTTCTATTGGTCTCTTAGAAATAATATAATTTTCACCACATCACCGGGATACTATGAAAGCTCATGACAGTTAAATTAATGATACTTTAAAGGCAACAAGTCTCTGCGTACCTACTTAATTTATTTTCCTTCGGTTGACTGATTCTATTGATCTCCTTTATGAAGTAGAAAGGTATTCAATAACTTTTAATTCGGTATTTTTGTGGAGTAAATAGCTTTATGTAATTTAATATTCATTAAGAGATAACGTTGTGGATTTTCTTACATTGTAAGAAACAAGTAATTAACTATCTTATTAGGTTCTGATGTAGGTTTCCTAGAAATATGTTTGCTACTTTCTGCGGTGAACGGTATTTCTATCGCTTGGAGCCAAGCACAAGGCAAAGTTATTTTGTTTGAAAATTGCAATAATCCACAATTGATCGTAAATAAATTGGTTTTCTAGTGGTAGAACTTAAATTTATCTACAAGCACCTACCAACCATTTCCGATGTAAAAAAACAATATACGAATGTGATTAAAATGTGTGAAACTAAATAACAATACAATACTGGTTAAAGCTTCATTTATGTCAGACACAGGTAATAAAACAAACTGGAAAAGCTATACATAAAGCTTTTTAAAAAAAGAACGCATTCCCTCCACAATTAAAACTGTAAAGGGTTAGTTCGACGATCTCGCTGGCAAAGTATAAAAATAGCTTAAACTGAAGCTGCTTACCGGCGTGACATGTTCAGTAGCCGTAAACGGGTGCTATCCGGCACTCCAGCATGGCCGCACTTAGAGCGACCGCCTCGGGACTCTTGACATGAATTAAAAATGCACGCTGCATTAGTGTTCCAATGGCGGGCCGCTCCCCACGCTCCCCACTGCACATGTGAAATGGGACCGGGAAGCTACTCCAGTATCATGTCGTTCGCTACTCGGGCCCTGCCTTTGATCTATTAATGCTGGCTTGTAACTATTGCGTTTTCGTCTATCAAGTTTTTCTTTTTAATTAGGTGATCCTGACCCACCTACCAGTAACCAGCATGAAGTAAATGACGTTTAGTATGACAAGCTAACCTTCCTGGTTACCGTGACGTCTTAAGATGGAACCGCCAGGATAGCCCGCGAAATTCAAATTTTCTAACGTATTGTTTTGTCACTCCAGTGTGAGAAAGAGACAGTGCTATACATGATGTCTAGGGCTATCTCTTTACCACACTAGTATAAGACTAGGAAAGCCTGGTACTAAGGGGATGAGGCCCACACTTTACAATGGGTGAAATAAGCTGTAAATGAAAATGTTGACAAAACAATAGTATGTTCACGTAAAATGAAGCGCCGGTAGTCGCTTGATGAAAATCCTTTATATTTAGCAACATCGCCTAATAAAAGACTGGCCTCAATCCACTCGTTTCACAAGTAGATTTAGGCGATGTTGGTCGTATACATAGCAGCCGGTTTTCCCCAAAGGGACTCAAAAGGTAAATTGTGATTACTTTAATAAACCCGAGCTTTATTAGCGTTTTTGAGGCCGAACATGACAGGAAGATAGACCATTGCTGTTTATTTTGCAAAACTCTTGTTAAGACTGTATATTTCAATCAATTTCTACAGAACTGTACCTGTATAAAACTATGCAAAGAATCTAAACTCCAACATACCCGTAATACTGCGAGCCAGTGTTAACTATCACTTAAATGATGAGGTGATTATAGAATGGTACACCGACACAATTTATACAGCAAATGATCAATCAACAAATGTATCAAACAACAAAACTAATCGAGGCGGAACAAATGAAACATGTTATCAACGTATTAAAACAAACCGTTCGTTTTCACGTTCCATTACCAAATTAATAAACAGACACTGCAAACAAAGGACGGATACGGAGGGATATGAAAAACGCTTACAAAGAGCGAAAAAAAAATTAAGCACCTTACCAAAGGCGCGTGGGTCAACAAAGATAATTTTCCCGCAATAAATTGAAGTAGCGTCGTGGTTAATTACCGTACCTGGGTTCCGGAGATAGAGAACAAAAATCAGCAGAAGCCGCCAGCCACAGATAAGCTCACCATAATAAAGACTTTAAAAGAAATTAGCAGTCGCTCATTAAATGAAACTTTCTGTTGCATTTTATGTGGCCGTGCGGATTAGCGCGGTTCGGGTGACTGACGTAACTGAGCGAGTTTAAAAATGGAAGCCTTTTTGTCGCTTCATTTTCCATAGACGTAACTTTGCTTTTTGTTCATGTTTGTTCTGTCTACGGTGAAAAGACTAAACGACATCTTTTGTGCATGAACGTGACGACATATTTTGAAAATGTGTGGTAGAATTTTGTTTGTTGATTTTATAAAACGTTTTGTTTTATTTTGATTGCCCAACACTTTCTGTAATAATTTCATTTAAATAGGGGTCATATTTAATTGTAATTACCTGAGCATAGTAGGTATATACATATTGCTATTAAATTTTTGGTTCGTGTTCATAGCTAAAAGAGGCTACTTTTATATACAATAGTTAATCACTGAAAATAACTTATTTTACACTGCTGAAACTTTTGACACGAACATGGACACTGCCTATAAACAGACCAGGCAAATGAGTTTCCCGCTGCATATTTTTAGACCCTTTCATGCCGTGTATTTAGCGGTGGTGTTATTTATTCATAAGTTATTACGTTACGAGATGATGTATGATGGCTGTGTGATGGACGAGTAATACAGGGTGTGATGCATCATGCATAATCACTTAACAAGATACAAAACTACCACGCTGTCGTGTTTTGTGTTCTTTTTTCGCAAGTTTACCTTGATAAATAGATGAGTAAGAAAAATTGGTCTACATTTCGGAGCTTTTTTTTTCTCAATTACTTTGTTCGTTTATCAGGCCAGAGTTCGTAGAAGTTGCAGCGTTTCTATAGTTCTACTTTTGCTTGGATAAGTTAATAATGGACTACCATAAATTGCATAAGTAATTTTATCAAAAATCTGAGGAAAATTTAAAAAAAACTTAAGCTGCTATTAACTTGGTTCACCTCGATCGATTTTCATACACACCGTCAACAACATTTACGTGAGTTGTGTTCACTTGTGACTATTGTTCAAGCTTTCCTGTATACCAACT
The DNA here is from genome assembly GCA_963082945.1 of Cerastis leucographa. Lineage (NCBI taxonomy): Eukaryota > Metazoa > Arthropoda > Insecta > Lepidoptera > Noctuidae > Cerastis > Cerastis leucographa. Next base: position 11,155,024 of record OY720361.1, read on the forward strand.
TAATTAAAAATATAACAAATGTTTACCCTTATCAATCGTCCGGCTTAATTATAAAAGACTAAAACATTATTTCGACAGTAAAGTTGACTGAAACAAATATATTAAAAACAGGAAATGTTTAGTATTTTATTAAAGTACTTAATTAATACCGTTACAAAGTTTTGGGATTACATAAATGAAGAGGGTTTCAGAAGCTGAAGTGATGAATTCTGGAATTTATTTTTCAACCTTTTCCCACGAATTGTAAAGATTATTCTTGTCGAGAGTTGGAGGTTTACCGATAAAATGAAACTTGGAATTCAATCTGTTTATCCTAGTTTCCTAGTACTATAGTTATCAATGTAGTAAATAGAAGCTTACTGCAGATTAGCGTCGTTGAACTATTTATTAGTGCATCAAGTGTTTATTTGCGTAGCAACTAGGTCATTGTGAAAACATTTATTTAAGCAGCTTACTTAATTACTTAAAATATTAGAAGAAAATAAAAAATATCAGTTCTTCGAAACTGCATAGTTTAGAAGAAAATGAAAAATAGGGTAGTTTGCGTTCTCTGAATAAAAAAATAACAATATTCGATATATTTTCCCGTGAATTTTAAAATTTTCGGAACAGTGGCTTTGTTCACAATATTTAATTTTCAAACCAGAAGGGTAACATGAATATTTCAACATTTCGTTTTGCCTCGCGTAGCACTCATTTTACAGTTCACAGAAACAAATGTAAGAGCAAACCAATTTTGGGACCTATTCTAACCGTCTAGGCGTCTACTCTGCGAATTTCTATTTTGATTTAAATCAAATGCTAGATTTTTTTTAGTTGTTAATAGAATAGACGTTTATTGACAGAAATTTCTATATTTACGTTCGTATTTCGTTCCCACATATGTTTCCGCTTCAATGAAAATTCGAGCTTTTTTTGTACGCAACGAGAATCCTGGATCAATAGTGTTGTAAAGGACGATAGGCACGCTCATAATTCTTGTGGAGCAATAGTAAGTTGAAGTGTATGTGAACGTGTGCATTAAACTGCATCGCGCATTGTGAGCGTCGGAGCCAGCCGGAGTGACCGCTGGGCGCGCCCGACGCCCGACCAATTTAAATTTATTCGTGCCTCTTCTGCCGCATCGTTAAAGTCAAGGGCGTGCTTAGTGCCAGAACCCATTAACTTAATATATGGGTATGAGCAATCGGCTTTTTGTTATGTTCCCCAGTCAAACGTTACTCCTTCTCATTCGTAATTGCTAAATGGCTCGTATTACACAAGTCGTTACTGTCAATGGGAGGACGCTGTAATCAGTGTTATTTAACTTAGTATAATAATGAAAGTCTTTGCTGCCAAATGAAATATTAATAAATAAAGAACAAACATAAATTGTGACTCGCTGAAAGTTTATCAGAGTATTCATTTATGGATTTTTTAACGTAAATAGTCAACAATTAGTGCATTTGTTTATTTTAAACTTGAATGTAAATAAGAACAGTGTCCAGTGATATCTGCGTCGGGTTGATTGCCTCCACCCGACTGAGCTCGCCATACATATATCTATTTTCCAACATATGTAAATTTTCAACAAGCCTTTTCGATTCGACGGACGCGTCCAATTCGCTAGTGGAATGGAACTGAAATTGGAAAAATCGCCGCGAGCCATGTTTGAAGTTATCTGTACTGCTAAAATAATACTATTATGGTCCTGAAAGTATTTTAATAAGAAGGTAATAATTTTATGGACTTCGATAAAATGTCTCTTTTTTCTTGATTTTACATGGTAATAATGGGTATAAAATACAAAAAAAAAATGCTTCGAACAAACCTTCCCACAACGAATTGAATTTATGATCCTGCAATTGAATTTGAATTTGATTCAAAAAGAAAATGCATCGGATTCTATTGTCAGTGGGTAGGTTGTTATTTTCCGCAGGTGGAAAGGCTCACTTGCAGGTAAAACTTAAGCCATCATAAACATGCTATTTCCGGAAGGAGAAACCAACATAGTTAAGTTATAATTGCCCTTTCTTTGTACAACAAATTTTAGACAATGTCGTTAAAATTTCTTGAAAAAAATTGTCATGCGAATTTCCTCTATTTTCATTTTGAACTTTCAAGTTCTACTACTAATTGGTAGTTTATACAAGCTGTTGTTTTGCATTCTCGTCAAATTGAAGGAGGTTACTATGCTAATGATTCTCGACCCGAATCAATAATAAAACGGGGAGGTAATTTTTTTTTGTCTTATTTACTGAAATCGGTAAGTGTGAACCACCCGTGTTTTAAACGTGACCCATCTTTTCCTCGCCCTATAACCACGCTTCCAAACTTACAAACAATCTCAACCGTTTATTCGATAATTTCTTATACCCTAAACCACGTTAAGGGGGTTATTCTGAAATACTGATACATAAACAACCAAAAAAATCGGCGTTTATTAATAATTAACTAGGTATCGTAATTTAAATTGATTATTTATGTCTTTTGTCGAACCTCCTGATTTTTGACGAAGATGCAAAACAACAACTTGTATATGTATTGTAAAGTTTACTAAGTAACGGAAGAAGGAATGGGAATTTGAATAAATTAATATTTTCTCTGAAACCAAAATCCTTTGAATTTTACCCGTGATACATTGAACTGTACTTTACAAAAGTAAATAAGGTAAACGGCAAGTTATGGCACAAAACAATGGACGCTTTAAAAATCGAAATATTTCTCAATATTATGAATTTCATAGATTGCTTATAAAATCTAATTACAATCAGCCTTTTCGTTAAACCTCCAGACCCAGGAGGACTAATAATGTTTCAAGGAAAGAAATTGTATCCTTTTAATCTTGTTGTACCATATTATCCTTCATACCTACCCTTGTTAACAATGTACACTCAAGCTTATTTATTAAAATTAATTACAAGGATACTTCAGCAAAAAGAATGTTCATTTTAAAGCATTTTGTTAGGCGGTACAGCGGGTAGGTATTCCTGGCATTCGCAATGTCTGCCTTATAATGAAACTGTACCTAGGACATGGGTGCTTCAGACAGACTGTCGCGAGCTAAAATAAACTTATATTGGCTCTGCTTCATTGTAATGCTTAGAAAATAGAACCGTTTTAGGAAAAGATTGCTCTAGAAATGTTCTCATTTGGTTCGTTCAAGATATTCCAGTGATATTTTATGAGGTGCCTTATGAACTCATAGCAAAAGTCAAAAAAGCTAGAGAATTAGTTGAAATCTTGACGATAACAGAAAAGGGGATTGTAGTTTTTATAAACTCTCTTTATGGATAACTTGAGAAGCAAACAGTTTTCTCTTTTTTCAAGTTAATATCAAGAATTTCATCTTCAAAATACACAGTAGAACAATTTTATTCACGAAAAGTAGGTACTGCTACAACCAATTAGTGAGAAAATCCCTCACCTGGCGAATGATATTTTACTCGTACGTGTTTCTGGTTATATAAACAAAATATTGACTCCAGAATACACGAGTTTGTATGCATTAGGTAAATCGTGGCTTCGTAACGGGTAGTTCGTGGTTTCAAATCTTACCATTGTACTGACGTTAGTTAGTTCTGTTTAACTTAGCTTAAACAAACTATTATACTTCGGTTAAGTATCTTGTTATTATTATGTAAACAAATCACCCTATGGTTTAACTTTAGGTATACAGTAAAAACCACAAAATAAACTGTTTTGATCGAGTTACTTTCTAAATGCCCTAAGCAATTGCAAAAACTTTTGGATGTGAAATTACTTGTTTGTCAAAACTTAGAATATAATTCTTGATTTTTTATAGGAAGTTAATGGATTTTATTGAACATTGAGTGCCTAAAATATTAATTGAATTATATTTGTTCCCTCATTTTTTTTTCACCTGCGCGGCGTTATCTTCAACTGTAACTAAGTAAAAAATCTTAGAAGTTATATGACCCATTTCTCGCTTTCACGTTACATGTTAGGTGTGGATGACAATGCATGTTTAGCTAGGTGACGTCATTCTAAATCCAATATGGCAGATGAGTTATTTCTTATGGGTATCCATGCAATGAAAAGGTTTGCTGACATGAATACGGGAAAAAAATGAAACGTGTTTTTTAAACTTTATTATGTTATATACTTTTCTGTTATCGCTATAGCTGATAAACTGCCATTTTGTCTGGACATTTAGGATACCGCAGCAGCCTAGTAGTCCCATGTATAACCAGCCTAACTTTTAATATGAAAATACCATAAACATCAATAGGATTAACTCAGTGTGATGCGAAAGGCTGCGGTCACTGAAATACAACACAAAGCGAAATGAATGCAAACCGACAGTGTCACTGTGAATGTTAGTGTTAGTGTGATGTTCAGACGCCGTATATCAGTAGTTCCATTCTCTAGTTCCATTATGGGACTACTGGGATTTTTCAAATACTCCCGTGCTATGTTACTATTGTTTTGCATGAGTTCATTGACAATAGCTAGGTGGCTTCGTGTTGCGAATGCTATTTAAATCTGAATATAACATAACGACCTGTTTTCCCCGAAAGGTTGGTCAGAGTTGTACTAAAGCACTACAGAACACATCTATATTTCGCCAGTTATTTAAGTTTTCAAGGCTAATGCCTACAATGTCTTGCGCGTCCAGTATAATAACGTGATCAGGGGTCTGTTTGGGGTCCCTCGATATTGCAGTGCATGTTTGCTTACGCCAGCATATAGATGACTTCTACGCAATTATGCATAAATAAGTTGCGTCGGTGGTGCGACGAGTACGGGGGAGCCCAAATAGCGTCCTCAGGATGATTGGCGAGAGAACCGATACTGTTCTGCTCAGTAGGTTCAATGAACTCCATGTGTCGCGAAAGCGATGAGCCTACTGTGCAAGGGAGACGGTGTGTCTAGTTTTCTTATTTTTATCCCGACTTATTTCATTAGGTTATGTAGTAAACAATCATCACTCTGAACCACCCCGCATGTAAATTTATAATCAGTAATTTAAAAAAAAATAACTGCTCGATACATTTTGTGCTTGTAGGTAATTCAGTTTTGTAGGAAACATATTTTTTTTAAAGTCGTTTTAGCGTTGGTGTCCCTTCTACCCTCATCATCATCATCAGCCTATAATGTTCCCACTGTTGGGACACAGGTCTCCTCTCTATGAGAGAAAGTGGGCTGTAATCCGAGAGCCCAGTGAGGGTTTGTAGATGTCACATGTCTTCGAATTTTTAGTTCTAGGACATGCCGGTTTCCTCGCGATGTTTGACTTCACCATTTTTGAGGGCAGCGATGATGAAATAAATTACGCAAAGTAATGCGCCGGCCTGGGTTCGAACCCACGGCTTACTGCTCGTAAGTCAGGACTGCCACCACTGGGCTACCGCTGCTCTCTTCTACCCTGTCAATTAGGTAAAGGAGAAACTTCGGTTTAGAGAACGTGTCTGGTTCATTGAAGTGAGGTTCTAACCGAAACTAGGTACAGACGAACAAGAAAACTAGACCGAACCTGGTAGGGGGTCACTGTCTTCAATCACAGCGTCTTACGACAGCTATTTTTATAAAATTGGTGTCATTGTACATCAGTTTGTAAATAAAATTATATCGTCAATGAAATATTTATCCAGTTCTCATACAATTATTGAGAAAATAACAGCACAATGTTTCCTTGAAAGTGAAACAAAGAACAGTGTTTATGTGTATTTCATCACGCGTCACTACAATAATCAATTCAAACTAACGTTATAAATGTTGCTCTTATATTTATATAATTTATGACCGATTGTTAATCATATTCGGAGTCGCGGGTGGTCGGGGCTTCGGTGTCCACTATAACCTGACAGACGGAGAAACGAGGAACTAAAAGTTTAAAGTACTGATTTTGACACTTCCCATTGCAACTAGCGCCTACACACACTTTCAATTTATACTGGTCGCCCTGTAATTAATTTGACGTTCATGAGTGCTATATTGTTTGTCGTACGTTATAAATTATACAACATATGTATTTATAATGGATTGAAATAATCCTTTATGTGTCATTACATTTTGTTCGGGCTTTTGTGAAATGCTTCGTGAATGCTGAGCTGGTTTTACGACAAATCTGTTTGCCTAAACATTTGTTTTGTGCGAGTTTTGGCGTTCTGTCAATTTATGTGTACCTAATGCGGAGAAGTTGATTGGTTATGATGAAAATTTATATTTTTTTCTTATTTGAGGTCATTCGTATAGCCTACTGTCAATAGAACCTACAATTTAGTAGAGACGCACTGTTTTGGAAGAATCTTTTGGCGGTTTTTTATTTTTTTTTCGGGATGTTGATAGTGTTGAGTAACGGAAGACCAAGGGAACGGTGAATGATGATATGGCTACAAAGGAGATGATTGCTGAGATGACAAGTAATGAAGTATGTAAGAAGACATGCTGCGCCGACCCCAAATAAATTAGGATAAGGGCAGGAGATGATGATAATGGATGTTATTGGAAAACATTTGAGACAGTTTATTTAAAAAAAAGAAGATGGTGGCTTCTGTTTACACCACGTGCCTCAAGATACATGTAAAGAAAGAACCCTTGGCTCAAATCGGATCATTCGGCGCCATTTTGATTCGCCAATAAATACATGTTAAGAAGCAACGCCTTGTCAAAGTCATTCAAACGCCAAAAAACCTTGTAGCGCTATACATTACTTGCGGTCAATGCTTATCTTTGCAGGTGAAAAGTTGTGTTGAAAACAAGTGACATACGCTCAGTCATCTGGAAGCACACGCGTCACCGAGAACACGGTAAACGCTACGCCACAAAAGACACAACTGCACTTCACATGTCAATAATCAAACTGTTTACTTTAGAAAATGGGAAAACGCAGGATTTTTTTCTGGAAAAGTTGTAGATACTAAACGGATAGATATAGTGTAGAGATTTTCTTTGAAATTAAAAATCTGTATTATAGTTTGTTCTTTTTTTGTTGGGGATAATTTCTGGGAGCATGAATAGTTAGTGAGGTGATCTTGTCCAATACACTTCGTTTGATTTCCAAAATCGTCTTGTGAAAAACATGATTAACAAGTCTTTATTATATTCACGACGAACACACAAAACTGAAAGCAGAAAACACGAACCGGATATGCTCAACTTAGTTTTACAAACGACCTCTTTCATCACATTTTTAATAAATACATTTATTCATCAAAAGGGAATTCCAATATGGCTATATGGCTATATTTAGTACAAAATAACCGGATAAAAGGGCAAAAAGGCAATGGCTATGACATGACAGGCCTAATTTATTGCACGGCCGATGTATCCGGTGGCCACGTGGGCGGCGCGCGCGCCGATTCCTTCACGGCGTATTAGCGCGGGAAATTAGTGCGGGGACAAACCACCCAGTGTTGGGACACAGAAAATAGATTTCTGATTAATGACTGATATTAATCTGGTTGAAAGTGTGTTTAGTTTGGTTTGTAAGTGTATTTAATGGTCTGTGTTCGCGGTTTAGACTTTGTGATTATCTTGTAATGTTGAGATTTTGTTTTCTGATTCGATGATGAGAAGAGAGCTTTAGTGGTACTATATTTTATTTTGCCTCATGAGCTCACTTAATACAGTTTTACAATTTAAGTGTTTGAAACGTGTCTGAAATATTGTTGTATTGAAATTGCTCTTCGTAGGTTGGGTTAGCTGGGCGGGTTCCGCACTTAGCCTCTTTATTTTGAGCCATTGTACGTGTGAAAATCTTTTTTTTTACTCCAACCATCCCAAGTCATCCCAGAAACCTTACCTTTTCAGGCTGCTGCAGGCTTCCAGGAGCGATTCCGGCGATTGAAGAGTGCCCGTTGAGCTGCCACGCTTCTGCACTCCATGAGCACGTGCTGTGGTGTTTCTTCTGCCTCCATGCATCTTCTGCACAGAGGGCTGTCTGTCACACCTATGGTAAACAGGTGTTTGTTTAGGGGACAGTGGCCGGTCATAATACCTTTAATCGTACAAATTTTGTCCCGTTTCAGTCTGGGAATGCTGCAGCGGGCTCTCTAAGTCTCTTTGATAATTCTGAAACTGCACTATTTGTTTGCCTGCAGGTTACACTGTTTTTCCATTCCATTTGGTGTCTTTCCTCGATTTTCTTAAGTAGCCATGATTTTATTTGGGCTTGGGATATGGGCAGCAGTGTTTCCGGACCGTATACTGTTGTCTCCGCTCCCCTTTTAGCCAGTTCATCTGCTGCGTCGTTACCCAGTGAGTTATTGTGCCCTTTTACCCATTGGAGAGTAACTTTGTTAGTGTTCGCAATGTGTTTGAATGCGTTGTGATATTCCAATACGATTGCAGAAGTAAAAATATTGTTTTGAAGCGCTTGAAGCGCCGATGCACTGTCTGAGATGATTCGAGAGCGAGGCGAGTCACATTGATGCAAAAATAAAGAATGTCAGCATATCTTTTGGTCAGTGCAGAAGACTTGTTGGTAAAAAATGGGGTCTCAATACAAAGATCACACTTTAGCTGTGCACATCAGTTGTCAGACCTTCTCTAACCTATGGATCAGTTGTATGGTGGCCCAGAACACAACTGACCACAGTAAAAACGAAACACCAGAGGCTACAACGCCTGGCGAGCATAGCAGCACATCCACCGCTGTGGCACGCTGACCATGATTAGCCCGCGGTTTACGCATCCGATTCGGCTGGTTGGGTCGAGGCGGTGGTGGTGGTGGTTTCGGCGTTTTCCTTGCCGCAGCCGTCTCCGTGGAGGTGGGTGGCTCAGGCTCGTGCTGCATTTCCGCTTCTGGGTTAACTGTCACGTTGCGTGCTTCGCAATAAAGACCTGTAAAAAATTAAAGTTCCTTAACCATCTACCTACCTAGCGCTACATACGTAAAAGTAAGACAAAAGTTCCTAAGACAAGCAAACCGTGAAGTCAAAGACACTAGCACTATAATTTAGACGGTAGCTGATACAAACGGGGTCGGGTGCAAGGCTTGTTAATTTTATGTCTTGCTGGGAACTGACACACGACCCGACGACCCGCACCAAGAGATTTCGTCTCACATATTTCTTTATTTCTTTGGAAATGTACGAAACTTTACTTTTCGAAGGTTGACGGCGTTCCTTCAAAAAGAATTGGAAGGCCAATGGGAAATTCAACAATTATATTATCAGTTACTCAACACTTGCTTTCGAATTCTATTAAACGCAACGCTAAATGGGACATTGAAACACTCGCTCATGCTGTGCCTAAAATATGAATGATGATTACACAATTAGTGTGTCAATCGTTGAGGTCACTTTTGAAATACGACGTACCTACAGCGTTTCTATTTTTATTTAGAAATAAAGCAATTGGATTGAGAGAGTTGGACGGAGAGTCAACTCTTGGATAAAATTTATAGTAGCTCTTGTTATTAAACTCTTGTTTCAAAGTAAAGTCTGCTCAACAAAGTCAATTTCGCTGAATTCGGTAGTCCAATAAACCATTCTAAGGCTTTTTGTTCTAAATAACAACGGATTTCCTGAGAAATACGAATGTTTGGGACCCCTAGGACTCCAAAGTTTCAAGCCTGGAATGGCTCTTACATACAGTCGTTTGTTTGCTGGCTCGCCGTGACCGGTAATACCGGCGCCGGAGACCGGAGTCGGCTCACAGATGTTGCACGTTCTGCCGAGGATTCCTGCCACATTCTACCCTACAGAGATGTTTGGAACACGTGATCGCGCAATCTCATAACACGGCCGCAACAAACTTGCTCACACGATTGTTGCATACGAAAATGATACCTATGGTGTGCGTACTAGCACATAACATCGGTATTATAAAAGTTTTCATGGGCACAAGTTGTCACATAGGGGAGGATATTGCCGGGGGATTATAGGTCTTATTGCTATCGCGATAGTGTTTTGATTAAGGGTTTGTGCTTGGCAAAGAGTAGAGCAATATTGGTGTAGGTGTAACAGCCGCCGGCACTATTATGGGGGTCAATAGCTGTATCCGTCGACGATCGATGCCGGAAGCCGCTCGCCAGTACCTACCGGAAGTAACGATGCCTGTCGATGGCGAATTTATTTTTTGACTGACATCGGGGGAGAAAGGTTTGTCGTGTACCGCTCGATTGAACTTAAACAATTTTGCGAAATGCGTTTATGCTTTACACCTTTTTATTGGTTGATTGAATTATTTCTGCACGAACGCCTTACGCCGAAGAAATTATGCGGTGTTTGTGTTTGATGTTAAGGGGGAAACACCTTGGTACTTGCCTGCAGCTTATTGGCTTTTATAAGCTTCGGCGAGCAACTTAATGCATAATAATTTGAAAAAGTAACTAGAAAATCGTAGCTGAACCAAAAGTTAGATAAAATATCTTGATTGAAACCTCTTAACAACAGTGAGAGATTAATATTCGTATAACGGTTCCATTTGAACTTAATATTTGCTAACCTAATATCTATGAAAATTATATTAGCAATCTATCTTAACGTTAAACAAATGAATGGTAAGAAAATTCAATTTTTCCTAAGAAAGTAAATAAGATTTATAATAACGAAGAGACCTTCCATAAATTAATGAAATATTACGTCGTTTATTAATTTTCTAGTTTATGAGACTACAATGAAGGTTCTTTGTATATCTAAATTTAATAATATTGCTGTCCAGATTGTCTGAATTCCCACATCGAGCTGTAATATTAGGTTTTCAGCTGCTAACATGTTAGGGATCGAATTAGTAAGGCAACTTACTAAGATAAGATAAGATTTATTTGCCTAAACATGTGTGCACATACAATAATAATAATTGCATGCAGGATAACTTAAAGAGGTGTTGGTTGGTTGGTTCAGACATGTGTGCAAAAAAACTATGGCGTGCAAATGTTTAGAATAACAATTGTGATTTTTTAATATATCCTTCAATCCAAGAGAAGGCAATTTAACACATAATAAATATGACAATGTTTTAATAATGTAATCTATGACTGTAAAATTAGCAACTAGTACGTAATAAATTTCAAAAGTAAAAAAATTAGAAACCATTTATCAAAGATCGACAAAATATGACAGCCGCGACAACGGCTTAACGTGCTTTCCGAGGTTCGGAGGAAACTCGGTATGTTATTATTTATAATTATTGATATTGGCACAGGCATAACCGTGCGTCTCCATTAGCCATGTTTTCTTAGCACTGAGCGGCCGACTAAACTAACATGGATACTTAGGTCGCACTTACTGACACCTAAATACTTTGATTTTATTTTGTACTTATTTGAAATCGGTGTTAGTGCTGGTTTAGGTGGTTTTTAGTAACTGCCACTTTTGTAACGAACTTGTAGCAAAGTAAGTGAGTTAGTTGGTACTTAAAGTAGAACGAGAACCGTATTATAAAGTTATTTCTGCCAGTATTATAGTAGAGTTTTTTTTTAAATATTTTCATTCTGCTTGCAAGAATTGTGTAACCCAAGTTTTTTTTATATTTTTATTAAACACGAAAGGTAATAAAGAATAAAGTAAACAAACAGAATTTCCTCGAGGCCCATATTTTGTTACTTCTGTCGTCGCTTCGTAACAATTGGATAAAAAAGTATCTTGAGCAGAAAATGTCCTTACGGCCGGCCCTTCACTTGCAACTTCGGAAACCCAACGACACTCCACCCGAAGTACGTTACACCGTCTGAATATTAAAACCTTTGTAGCTTTTTTCATACATAGGTATTAAAGACTCTTAAAAACACAGTTCTTTGGCGCTCCTCATCAAAACTGGGCGTTCAAAGAAAGTACCTTAATTTTTCCTGCCCCACAATACCTCGCAGCTGTATTGGAAATGTAGCCTTCCCACTTACGAAACAAAGTTGACTTTAAGTGTGGCGTAGGGGGAACATAAGTTTTCTGTTAATATAAGCCAGCGCGATGCTAAGTGACGGAAAATGAGGTGCGACATTTGGTTGGAGAAGAGTCTGCGATACAGGCCGTCGTTTGACCCAAATTGCGGCACTTGGCCGTCCACTTTGGCGTTTAAAGAACCCAGTTCTCCACTAGCGTGGAAATGGTTTTTAGCAAAACCATTAATCACATAACTCGCTCGTGTGTGGATCACGCGTTTTAAATAAATAATGAGGTCTAAATTGCTGTTGGGAGCGAACGTTGTAGGTATCGCTGTTACATATTGTTAAAACCTAAACTGGGTCGCAGCTTTTTCGGAGCACTCGTATTTTTAAATCTAGTTTTTTTTTTAAGGTTTTACGGTTTAGTTTGTACGTATATTTATCGAACTTAATGGAAAGTACATTTGATTACTTACTTACTTTTCTAAGTTGGGGCGAAAGACAGTTCCTTGAACTGGTGTTGTTAAAATGTGATATTCGTCAGCTTCTCCACATCAAAAGTTCTTCTAAAAATTATGAAAACAAGTTGGTGTAAAATCATTTGGTTTGTAATAACTGCCCCAATTCCAACATTTTTTTATTTATTTAAAGTAATTACATTAAAGAGGTGTTACTACCTGTACCCGGTCAGTCACTGTCAGTACAGTTACTGACTAAACTCGCCAAACTTTTACGTTTGATGGCGAGAGGCGCTCTTTTGTATAACAATGAACCACCTTAACTATGTACTGTACTACTAACTAATTATATATTAAACTTACTTACTATATTCTGTTATGGCTAAATCTTATATAATGTATCTATTTCTGGCTGCAATCCTGTATAATGATTTTAATTTTGCCTTGAGTGATCCTTTACTAATTTTTTTTAAATTGAAATAATACCTAAAGTAAATAACACATAACATAACTTTACACCTGTAATCCGCGAAGGGTTAGGCAGAGACGTACCTAATAGTACTTACCGCAGTGGCTCAAGACGAAAGTCTATGACCAGTGTGTGCTGCCAGTGATTACATACGGGACCGAAACGTGGTCGCTCACAATGGGCCTCATCAGAAGGCTCAAAGTCACCCAAAGGGCAATGGAGAGAGCTATGTTCGGAGTTTCCTTGCGTGATCAAATCAGAAATGAGGACATCCGCAAGAGAACCAAGGTTACCGACGTAGCCCGAAGAATTGCCAAACTTAAGTGGCAGTGGGCAGGGCACATTGCTCGCAGAACAGATGGCCGATGGGGCCGAAAAGTTCTGGAATGGCGACCGCGAACCGGGAGACGATGCGTTGGAAGGCCTCCCACTAGGTGGACCGATGACCTGGTGAAGGTTGCGGGGATCCGCTGGATGCGCGTCGCACGGGACCGGTCAATGTGGCGACACTTGGGGGAGGCCTATGTCCAGCAGTGGACGTCTTTCGGCTGAAATGATGATGATGATGATGATACATAATAGTACACCCACAATTACGCCGGTTATGTTTAAGTCTGATATGTAATAGGGGCCGAATCTATTACCAGCAACCGAGCACAAATCCAGACTCCGTGGCTGCTAAGAAATTCCTAATGGAAAAACCCAATAACACTTTGCCAGACCTAGGAATCGAACCCGGGACCAAATGCTCAGCAGTCACGCTTTCACCCACTAGAACAACGAGGTAGTCATAATAAATTAATTGTTACACTTTATTTATAATTCAGTATTCAGTATTATAATTCTTAAATAGTAATAAAATAAATAAAATTTAAGTGTCTGTTTGCAATATTAAAATAACCGCTTTTTACTATATGTATATGAATGTATACATTCGGTACATATACCAAAATTTTGTCTGTCTGTCTGTTTGTTCCGGCCAATCTCTGGAACGGCTGAACCGATTTTGACGGGACTTTCACTTGCAGATAGCTGATGTAATAAGGAGTAACTAAGGCTACTTCTATTTTAGATGAGAAATAATAAACTAAATAACTTTTTTGTTAAATTTCACGCGGGCGAAGTCGCGGGCACAGCTAGTTATAAATAAAGTGTAACACTTATGGCAACCCGACCGATCCACTTCGCAGATCTTATAAAAACAAAACGATTATATTATCTTAATGGAGTACTACATCCAGCCTTATGTTAACTGAGAGCTTTCTCGGTATTATTGTAGCCTGTTTATTTAAACATTGAGGCTGATATATGTCGAATTTCAAAGAAATGTTGTGTTCAATCAGTCAATCAAGAATAAACCTTTGTATCTTTGTATTAGGATAGTCTTATTCAATGTCTTATTTGATTGAGTTTACTTTGTAGAAACTATTACCTGCTTATTTTGTAAAGACGAATTTTGACGAATTTTGTACATTTTCTTGAAATATTTTGTACGTATTTAATGTGCGATACAAAATAAAATAAAAAAAGGAGGAGCTCGTGGCTAAATAATAACAGCCACCCGGGTCGATCTTTAAGGTTAAGCCGTGCTTGCCCAGGTTGGTCCGTGGATGGGTGACCATAATTACATACCGAGTTTCCTCCATGCCTCGGAAAGCACGTTAAGCCGTTGATCCCGGCTGTCATTTGTAGATCTTTGACAGTCGTTACGAGTAGTCAGAAGCCAAAAGTCTGACATCCAGTCTTACTAAGGGGTATCGTATTACCCAGTTACTGGGTTGTGGAGGTCAGATAGGCAGTCGCTTCATGTAAAGTACTGGTACTCAGCTGTATCCGGTTAGACTGGAAGCCAACCCCAAGATAGTTTGGGAAAAGGCTATATAGTCAGATGATGAATGTGTGATACTGATACTGTTAGTCTTCGTCAAAAGTGCAGGCAAAAGCCTCTCCCCATGACTTCCCATTGTTTCGATCCAGGGCCAATGTGGACCACAGGGTTGGTCTTGCCCTTCAACTAAAAACCAAACCTATTTGGCTAAATATAGAGATTAAAGTCGCTTCTTAATAAAATATTGCCTTGACAGTAAGCTCCTCTGTGCAATGTACTAACTTAGTCACGGTATCGAAAAGATTAATGAAGCTGCCTACGTTCCGGCATATTATGTGAAATCCAGGACAAAATGTACGGGAAGCTTAGTAAGTAGTATAATGAACTTTATAATTAAAAGGATGTAGGTAGGGATCGATCTTTTGTAAGGATTCAAGAGCTTTGGACGAGTATAGAGTTTTTTTCAAGGATTTGCTTAGTATTGAGAAGGCATATTACTTAATTAAGTTCAACCTACAGAGGTTTATTTCTTCTTAACGTCAATTTTTATTCTACGATTAATATTAATTTAAAAGAACTGAAAAGTGAGGTTAGGTTAGGTTAGATGTGTAGGACGTAGGTACTTTCTCGAGAAGATCTCCTGCAATGCGATATTATGGTGAATTTACATGGATATTTTTATAATCTGAGTAGCATCTTTACAATGCGGATGGCAGCTATGAAACTATAATGGTGCTAACATATCTGGTCCCAAGCAACGTCATTGGTTGAAAATCCTGTAATGTTATTTTTTTTATCTAAAAGTTCACCTCATTGGTCAGATTGCGACTTAGCAATAGTCGTGCCATGTACAATTAGCTTATAATGGCCACCATTTATATTAACATAAGCAGTTGTTTTAGGTACAAACTTCTATTCAGTTTAAGGTTTAAATGTATAGTAGACGATTCTCCATTGCAGTATCCACAATTCAACATACTCAAAACTGCAATAAATATGCAGAATAAAAAATAAACCTAACCATTCTATCTGCCGTCATTCCCCCTTGAGGACCGACCAACCTCCGAACCTCCAACCATAAGCGATAAAGTGACATTTTCTTTTGTCATTCTTCACTACGCTAATGACACGTAGACCTATTGAGTCAATTATCGAACGTTTGTCGGAATATGCCGTTGTTATAGACTGTGTTTATGAGGCTCTTGAGCCTGAGGTAAAGCGTTTTGCGTTGTATACACGGCGATATATCAAGCTATACATACCTAGTATAACCTGACCTCGCTTTGTATGAGGTTCCCGTAAAATGAGAGATCAGCATATACTGGTTTGGGATAGGTTGAGTAGTCGTCATGCGTACTGCCCATAATAGGCGTCTAGAGCAGGAAATAGGACATACTTTATAGGCGAGATGAGGCAGTATGTTTGTAAGATAATATGTGGTGCTTATTACAATACCAACCAAAGGCTTTCGAGCACGCCATAAGATCCAATAAAAAGCATGATGCTTTGGCAATTCTTCTGCTATCCAATAATTCTGCACGTCTCGAATATACATAAAAAACTGGCCAAGTGCGAGTCACACTCACCATATTTACCACGTAAATAAAAACTATAACATATCTCCACACAACTGTAACATATTTACCACGTGTATAAAAACGATCGAATTTTTTGAATATTTTTTTTTTGTATGGGAGCCCCCATAAATATTTATTTTATTCTGTTTTTAGTATTTGTTGTCATAGCGGCAACAGAAACACATAATCTGTAGAAATTTCAACTGGCTAACTATCACGGCTCATAAGATACAGCCTGGTGACAGACGGACGGGCGAAGTCTCAGTAATAGGGTCCTGTTTGAGTACGGAACCCTAAAAAGAAGCCCATTACAAAAACCACGTACTGGTTTGTTCAAACTGGGCAGAAAAAACCCAATTCAAAAGACTGATTTTACACCGCACGAAAGAAGAAGCACGCAAAACGCTTCCCGCACCGCTTTCCAATACCCACAGCCATATTTATACGTTCATATTTGCATACCATGTTAGAACGAGCTCACTAACCGTGTATTGCAACTTGGGAACGTTACAATTGCATCCGAATGGTTTGAAGTAGCTGTGTTGTGTTTCTGACAGCTTGCAGTCGCTCGATATGGACTAAAGGTAGTTTACACGCAATTATATTTAATTGACTGATAAAAGTGCTGTCTCTTGATAGTATGTGAAGTACTTAGGATATTTTGAGGACAGACTGGACAGTCAAAAGGGGCTCCCGTGACTCTACGTAAGAACCGGTTCTGTAAAATTTGCATCCTATGGATGTACTTAGGCTTGGTGTGAGCGTACACGACGCAAGCGTACGTCATAATGGGGCGGATCACCGCGGTATAAAGGCGCAACTTGCACTTGAGTGACAACTTGCTTTTTGCCGAAATCATGAAATGAAGCCTACCCATAGCAAACGCAGCTCGGTCGCGAGCTGCTTTGATGTGCGCCGCGAAAGACAAGTGGTTGTCAAGTATGACTCCTAAGTACTTGGCTTGCTTCTCCCAAGGGATAGGCTTACCGTAAATAGTGATCGGGCTGAGCGCGAGTGGCTTAATTTAGCGCTGTTTAGAGAAAAGGACTGTCTTGTCGGGGTTCACCTCGATTCTCCATTTCCGGAACCAAGCCCCTAAGACGTTGGCTGAGGTTTGAAGGGTGCTATAGATAGCGTCGTGACTGCGGCCAGTGTAATAAATGGCCGTGTCGTCCGCGAACAGGGCTAACTGAGCCTTCTTGCTCTTGGGGATGTCACTGGTGAACAGAGTAAACATAAGGGGAGAGACGACGGAGCCCTGAGGGACTCCGGCTCTAATGGGGTGGGGGGAAGACAGTGCCTTCCCGATGCGATAGCGGAAGGTGCGATCCGACAGAAAGTCTCGTAAGATGAGCACGAGACGGTCCGGCACTCCCAGTTTGTACAGCTTATATAATAAGCCGTTGTGCCAGACTTTGTCGAAAGCCTTTGCTATGTCGAAGAACAACACACCCGTCATCGCTCCTCGCTGGAAGCCAGCGCTCAAGTGTTCTACGATGCGATGGGCCTGTTGAATGCAAGAGTGTCCAGTTCTGAAGCCGAACTGCTCGTTGGGGATGAGACTCTTAGCCTCGGCGAAGTCTTTGAGTCTCTCGTAGATTTTGCCGAGTGCGTTCAGGAGACTGATAGGTCTGTAGCTCGAGGGCTCAGACTTGGGTTTGCCTGGCTTGGCGAAACCGATGACAGTGGCCTCTTTCCATATTTGGGGAAAAGCGTTGTTGCTCAGGGCGCCATTGAAGATGGCCGCCATTAACACGACGAGCTGAGCGGGGAGGAGTTTAAACACCCTATTGGTGATTCCGTCGGAGCCGGGTGCTTTGCGCGGTTGAAGCTTATTAATGATGTCTTGCACTTCGTCAGCTGTGACCGGAGGCAGAGGATCATCTGGGTCTTCTACAGGGGGGAGGGCGGCTCTACGTTCGACGAATGCGTTCACCTCATCGAGATGTCGCTTGTCTACTGGTTGAGAGCTGGGGGAGCACTGGGACTCCAGGCTATCGGCTAGGCATTCGGCCTTCTCAGAGTCGTCGAATGCGACGCTCTTATCGGGTCGGGTGAGGGGAGGCATCGAAGCCGGTGGAGCGCAACTTGCGTTGCAGCTGCCAGAAGGCTAGGTGGGTAGGCTCGAGCTCGCTAAGCGTCTTGTCCCATTGATCTGAACGATGCTCACTAGTGCGCTTCTTTACAGCACGTTGTAAATGACGCATGTGAGCTTTGTTCGCGTCGCAGGGAAAGTTGCTGTAGGCACGGATGGCCGCGTTCTTCTCGGTTATCAGTTCACGTACGTCAGCGGGTAGTATCCAGCGTTGATCGCTCAATGCTGGAACTTCTCGTGAGCAATCCTTCAGTACGGATTGCACGTGTTCTGTAAACAAGTTGATGGCGGCCGTCGTGTCTGCGACTGAGACTATGTGGCCGGGGATGGACTCCAGGTGAGACGACGTGGTGGATTTCAGCTTTTCGCTGACTTTCCTCCAGTCGGTTATCACTTGGGTCGGCGGGGGCTGGCTGGGGTCAGAGGGACCCGAGCGGGGAACTAAGTGCATGAGCACTGGTCGATGGTCTGAGTTAAGCTCATGTAAAGTCTCGATGGAATGCAACATAAGGTTGACATTCTTGAGTAGCGCTATGTCGAGAACGTCCGGACGTTGGTCGGGGTAGAAATACATAACCTGTCTCTGTGTATATATATATCTGTGTGATTCAACTGACTAACTATCACGGTTCATGAGATACAGCCTGGTGACAGACGGACGGACGGACAGCGTCCTGATACTATTTTGGTAGTCAATCTTCCAATTTAATAAGAAACCAAAGGATATTAGACGTATTAAACAAAAAGATTGTGTCTTTATAAAGAACAAAAAGATCACCCAAACTTGGTGCATTCTTACTTTTATAGAACACGTCACGAATACGTAGGAAAAATCTAAAATTTTAAGTGTCGTTCCCGTCCCGAGGCAGGCCTCCGTTGCCTCAGAACTGGTATTTGATCTGGCAACCAGCCAGCAATATGCCTAGCGACCGAAAAACTATACATCCACCTATGGAATTTTTATAACCTAGATAAACTTTATGCCATGTCGTTCGTTTTTGAAGGGTGGAGGGTTTAAGGAGTTTTTTTATGGGTGTTTTTGCAGACTCTCAAACCTTACAAACTGCCAATGCAGTAGCAAATTATCTGATAATCATATGTACTATTTATTTTGATTCTGAGCGTACATCCACATTTCGCCAGTTATGTTTAGGTATTTTTTTTTCTCGATTCTGAGCGGTAACTGTTAATTCTATACAACCATTATCGTCGAAAGAGTAACTACGCAAATCGGCTGTATATATATAGAAAAATTTCGCTCCAATTAGTGACGTTCCCACTGCTGGGCATAGGCCACCGACTTGTGAGAGAAAACAGCCTGTATTCCACAACAAATGCCCGCGCGGGTTGGCAGCTGACACATTTTTTCAAAATTTTGGTTCTTCTTCGAGTTGATTGTTGTTCTGTATAGGCGTCCACATTTTGCTATATATCAGCTGTAATAACTCTGAAACGCTAAGAGAGTAATAAGTTTATTTCTATAAACATTTCCGTAATGTTAGCGAGTCCACTTAATCTTCAGTTTGTGACTTGGAATTATTCGGAGGTCTTAACTTGAAGCTTTTATTATCCAAACGGTTTACGGGGTACACAACTTTGATCATAATATCAACAAGTCAAATAACCTACTTTCCTACTTTTGTTTTATGTTTACATTTTAAGGGAATTTATTTTATATAAATGTTAAAATGCGTGTTGACCGATATTTATTTGCTTTGCTTTATTGTTGTAGGTAATTGAAAATTCCAAACCAATGTTTATTGTTGTCAACATAAATGTTTCTGATGTTACGCAAATTGTGTGGTTTGTTCTTTAGACGGAATTTAATACTTACCATTAAACTAACAACGTAAATTATTAAAATAATATCCTAGGTCGAAAACTTCGTTCATTATAAGCGGCAACAATTCAAAGACTACCATTAGGATTCTAAATGGCGACAAAACGTTACATAATAAATCAATGTAATGTGGCGGGATGCTGCTTAGTTACAAGTATGTCCTGCGGCCTAGGCATCTGTAGCAGGTGATACGGATGAGATCGTAAGTCGTTCACAAACACAGACACACATTCGAACAGTCGATGATTCAAACGATAGCATACGCTTCACTCTTTGTTCAATTTTGCCTCAGATTCGGTACCTTTCACTCAAAGTGAAAAGTCTGAACGCAAAATCAATCTAAAGTTAAAAACGGTGAACAAACTTGAAAAAAAAAGATGGAGGTGGAAAACATACCCTATACATTTTTTAGAAAAATTATGATAATTATGTTACATTTGAAACAAAATGAACGCAGCAGATGAGAGTTTATCCCAATGTAGTTTCGTCGGTGTCGTGTGAATATAGAATGAAACAATATTGAACCGTTTCCCGAGTGAACTGTTCACTGGAGTAAAGCTTGATATCGGGAATTATTTTGTGACACAATGACACAAACACACACGTCGTCACTCCCCACAGGTGCACATTACACACTAACACACTTAGACACACACTGAACATAGTGTGGAACAATTTGCGTGAGCTAGCGAAGGAACCGACCATAAAGTTATGCGAGGTGATAGCGCAAGTTATTGTCGCTATTGCAGTATTTAATGTCGGATCTTTATCGATGTTAATTTGCTTTGCATTATCGTTACTAGAGGATGCATAAACCGTCAATGAAATGGCATTGCCTATATGGGTTCTTTTTAAATATATTATTTATGTAGAGGGTGTGGAAATCGAAAGTCAATGATTCATTTATTGAGGATGAGCAGAATTTGACTGTATAGCGTGTCATTTATTGCTTTCAGCTGGTTGTTAATGCCAATAAACAAAGCATAAAAAAGCAGCCTTTTCAATTCCTGGAAAATTCATCACGTTGTTTGGGAAACGTATTTTATATATGAAAACCAATGTGGAAACACTTTCTTTTTTCAGCTGTATCGTAATTGTTTTTCAGTAGATTTAAATAAATGTCGATGTAAGCACACTGAAGTATTTCATACAGTTAAATTTATTGTCGAAATACAAACTGTGAGAGCTACCTGAATCCCTGTGACGCTTTGTGGTACAATTAAAATTTTACGATGTGAAAGCTTTTGAACTTAACTTTGCCTTTACTGTGTTCTATAATTTAGCCTACATTTTGTTACTTAATACTGTCTGATATTTGGGATGGTTTATAATCAATGATTGGTCGCATGATGTTTGGTACCTACTGAGTCATGTTACATGAATGTTGTTAACTGTGTTGTGGAGGTCTGACAAGCAATCGCTTCATGTAACATATTGGTATTCAGCTGCATCCGGTTAGACTGGAAGCCGACCCCAACTTAGTTGGGAAAAGGCTTGGCAGATCATGAGTCCTGCATGAGAGTACCTTTAACCCTTTTTTTATGGGAAATCATCGAATGACTCCTCCCACTGTGCGGTGCGGAAGGGAGTGTCAGATTCGTACTGACTAAAACCCATCCATGTTCATTCTTAGCCCCTTGTGTTCCAGGGCTACTGTATCTCTTTCGAACAGTCCCGCAGCCCTGGCAGGCATCGGCCCTCACGGAGTCCTTCCGATTTTCTGACATCTCCTTGAGGCGCGCGTGGAACACGAACGCGCCGTCGACACGGCCTGTCGTCATAAGACGGACGGACGGTGAGCTAGCCCATTACTCTCCGTCCACAGGCCCGCTACCTTTAACCCCTGAACCAAATATTAATGAAATTGCCGTTTTGTTTGAAAAAAGTTAAAGTATTTTTTTTTTCGAACTTGTTTATTTCTTTTATTCAAAGTAATCACCCCTGCAATCAATGCATCTTTGCCAACGCTGTGGCAGTTTATGGATGCCCTTCTTGAAAAAATCAGCTGGACGGGAGACAACAAACTCTTCAAAGGCGTTTTGTACTGCCTCTCGGGAATTGAATTTTTTTCCCGCTAAAAAGTTGTCCAAATTTTGGAAAAAGTAATAGTCGGAAGGCGCAAGATCTGGTGAGTATGGCGGATGAGGGAGAGCTTCCAAACCCAACTCATGCAGCTTAGAGACGGTCTGTTGTGCAGTATGGGGCCGCGCGTTGTCGTGAAGTAGCAGTGGAGACGACCGATTGACCAAAGCTGGTTGCAGACGTGCGAGTTTCGCCATCATTGTGGTCAGTTCTTCAATGTACACATCTGCAGTAATGCTCTCGCCGTTTTGTAAAAAGCTATGATGAATCACACCAGCACTAGACCACCAAACTGTGACCATCACCTTTCTAGGGGTCATTTTTCGTTTTGCACATTGCTTTGGTACCGAACCAGGATCTAACCAACTTGCTGAGCGCTTTCGATTGTCAAAAAGAATCCATTTTTCGTCGCACGTAACAATTCGGTTCAAAATTCCTTCATTTCTGTGCCTGTTAAGCAGCGCAAGGCAAGTCTCGACGCGTACGTTGCGCTGGCGATCGTTAAGTTCGTGGGGCACCCATCTATCAAGCTTCTCTTATCTTATCTTGCCAATCTGTCGCAAATGGACCAATATTGTTTTAATGCTAACATCAAAAGCTGCTGCCAGCTCAGCTGTAGATTGAGTTTCATCAGCTTCAACAATCACCTTTAATTCATCATTGTTGACCAAAGTTTCCGGACGACCACGAGGTTCATTTTTCAAGTCAAAATTCCCAGAACGAAACCGAGCAAACCAATAACGGGTTGTGCGTTCGTTTGTACAGTTCTCTCCGTAAACGTCGTTGATGTTACGGGTCGTTTGTGCCGCGTTGGTGCCACGACGGAACTCATATTCCATAATTACACGAAATTTCAAAGTATCCATTATGAGGAAAAATGTTGAAATGTAATGAAAATACAACGCTAATGAATAAACAAAAGACTGATTTTGTAAATAGAATGTCATATTTTTAAAACAAAATTAATTTGAATTTAGAACTCATAGCCAATCAAAACTTTTTTTTGTTTGAAAAAGTCTGTACTGCAATACGGCAATTTCATAGGTAAAGACCTATTATTTTACATAAACATATCGTTTAATTTCTCCTAATTTTTGGGGGACTGAAATTAATATCGAATACAGTTGTTTACTACTGGGACAAAAATTTGATTATCCGTTGTTGGCTGTGTGTTGAACAGTAAATAAACAGTCGGAAGTCCAATTAGATTCCTTTGATGTGCCTAACACGGAACAAAATGCTCCCAAACCCAACCATTTTAATTAGCTTTTATTACGTGACTACAAAATTAAGAGGTTGTGTGACATGCTCTGTGTCGACTTTGAACTTCAAAGTTTTACATTATTCTCAACAAGATTTATTTGAGTATTCATGACGACGAAGTGCGTCTTTTTGCACGTCTGCTATGCAATTTAGGTTGACTGATTGTGTATTGTCATAATATGTACTGAATGTAAGCTCAATTGTGGTAGAAGCGCCTGGCCCGCGAAATTCTTTTTTTTTACTTTTTTGTCAGTGTCAGTGTCTTTCAATGCGCCGTTTGATCGTAGTTAACTCTACAAGGTGTTCTTGCATCCTCGTCAAATTCAAGGAGGTAACTATGCTAATGATTCTCGATCCGAATCAATAATAAAATGGGTATATTATATTTCTTTTCTTATTTACGGAATTCGGTTAGTGTGAACCACCCGTGTTTTAAACGCGGCCCGTCTGTCCCCGCCTTATATATCCGATTACGCACATACAAAAAATCTCAAACGGTTATTCGATCATTTTTTATTCCCTAAACCACGTTAAGGCGGTTATTCTGAAATACTGATAAATTTAAACAACAAAAAAAGCTGTGTTTTTAATAATTATCTAGGTATCGTAATTTATATTGATTATTTATGCCTTTTGTGACAACATCCTGAATTTTGACGAGGATGCAAAACAACATATTGTATAATGAGTTCAGTCTTCTGTTTTTTTTAATCTCTCATGACATTGCTAGGTTAGTGATGAATTTTCTATAAGAATGTTCTGCTTAAACTCTTCGCTAAAAACACGCGTGGTATTATGTTACTAATGACTGCATGTTTTGCATCTAGCAAAACACTACCCGGGGTACATAAACCACTAGAGAACTACCGAACCGTGCGATTTAGATCCCCTCTAGTGTTTGCAACCCTGCATCCACGTAGTGGAAGTTATTCATACCTGCACAAGTGTATCTGGAACTAGTTTATGCTTCTCTCAGCAAAAATGTAGCAGATGTGGGTACGATATTTGAGGGAAATGGTTAAGTA
The DNA here is from genome assembly GCA_963082945.1 of Cerastis leucographa. Lineage (NCBI taxonomy): Eukaryota > Metazoa > Arthropoda > Insecta > Lepidoptera > Noctuidae > Cerastis > Cerastis leucographa. The sequence goes on from OY720361.1 coordinate 11,179,431, forward strand.
ACCTCACGTACTACATATACTAGCTAGTGCGGAGTTGCTGACGTCCTATTTGAATTTGCTACTAGAAACTTAAAGTGACGGATAGGGAGGAGTTATGGACTGTCGGTTCAGCGACGCTTTTTTGTCGCGGTTTTCATTGGGATTCTACCAGCTCTGCACGCGTAGCATGACTGCCGTAGAAACGGGCTATGTCGACGGAAGAATAGACAAACTGACAAATTGTCATTGTTTATCTGTCTATATTTTAATTCTTCCGTAGACAAAACTCGTTTTTACAGTGGTCATGCTACGCGCCTGGTATAACAATTGGAGGGTTAGTCAGATTTATGCTCAATAAGGTACTTTACCTACGGGCAAAACTTACTTGAAGAGTTTCTGGTGGTTTATAAACTAGGTAAGTAACTGATTCATAGAGAATAGGGATGATGACTGGGTAAAGAAAACGAAATTCTATTTTGTCCGTCAATGAGGTAATACAAAAATATTAGATACGTATTTTTTGTTTTATCAAGATAACAAAAAAAATACTTAGTTAAAACGCATTAAAGTTGGAGAGTGGGGGCTAACTACGTCAGAACTAGGTATAAAATGTACTAAGCCGTGACGTCATGCGCCATTTCAACTCAAAATATCTCCGTAATTTTACGATTACGTGAAAAAAGAAAAAATACGTGTCAAATACTTTTTAATAATCTACCCGATAGACAAATAAAAAAAAAATGAGTCACGATCCCTATTGATCGAATTCGGAAGTAAACGTTTAAAATCTAACCTTATGAGTCTTATAACCTGGTAATAGTACATTATTTAAGTGAGCAGTAAAAGATAGAGCAGGTCCCAAAATAACCAAAAGTAAATTAACTTTTATTTCAGCGAAATAAGTAAACTAATTACTGTTTTAACAGCCACTTGTTACGAGAATAACTTTATTTTCCTCATCATTGTTAACTTCTCAGTTTCGCCCACAGTTTTGTATGAGATATGAAGTAACAGATTCGCTAAGGTTACAATTCTTAGATATTTTCTAGACTGAGCTAGTCTCCCGGCAAAACTATGTTCTTAAAAACACCTACCTACGTATACCCCCGCAGGTGGCGGGCAACTGATGCAAGCAGTAATAATATAATTAAAACTTTTCAGTTCTTGCAAACCGTCTCTTGAGCCACATTATGCAACTTCGTCTAACTCTTTTACCCCATACTACTCTTTACCCCTGAATGCTTGGCGATCTAGTCATTTCTTGTAGGAATGTTAGTAATAGGAGAAAGGACAACCAAGAATCAAATTAATCCTCCATTTTCTCTCCTAAAAAAACTAACAAATTGGACACACATCCCGAACTGACAAACAGAGAACAAATTGGGAACTCGCATCAACTTGCGAACACTGTTATTGCCTACTTTGATGTTAGTGTTAAAAACTAATTTGGCCAGCGGCGAGGGTGAGGTCGGGAGACCTCGGGCAAAGGTCGGACTATCGCAAGTCAGATAATGTTTACTTAAGGCCAACTTACTCCGCGCAGATAGTGCCTATCTCCGAGGATTCCCGAACAAAAACAACGCCCGGAGGCGTTTATTGTTACAAGCCCGTTCATTATACATAGTTATGTCTACTTTGTTATATTAATTTCGTGTTGCGGTTTTTGGGCCGAAGCGGAGCGGTTTAATGGTAATGCTCCATTATATTTAAGGTTATTTAACGCTACTGTTCCTTCTTGTTTAGCAGATTAGTGGGCAACGCGGACTTGTTTATGCTGCCCGTTAATTTGGAGCCTTAATTAACTGAAAATTATTTTTTGACGTACTGAGTGGTAATTAGACCTCGCGCTGGCTTTGGTAAATTGTTGGTTGTTAATTCTGTGAAGCTGTGGTATCTCCACGTATTTACAGGTTTGTTAATAGTTCATGAGCTAAGCAACTTGATAATAAGTAGATCGAGTGGATGAATAATGATTATACTCTATTGAAACAGAACATGTGGTAACTTATTTAAGAGCTCTCAGATTACACAATATAGCTAGTTTACTCGAAATTAATCTCTTTATGTAGACACATAAAGTTATATGACTAGTCACTACGCAAATCTATTTGCAGAAACCATATACACATCCCGCAAATCCATTATAAAAGCCGCAACAAAGGCATTTCAATTAAACAAACACGATAAGTGTGCCGCTCGTATCCGTGACAGACAATTATTAGTGCTAACAAACGATACGGCAGAGCAAACAGATTTCTGTACATCCATCAAGGCACTGTCAATATCAATGTCAATACATACGGCAATCATCCGATACCTACGCGATCCATCCGACGCGAGAATTCATCCGACATGAGGTTCCCTCTATGCCTGATTCTAATTTATCGGGGCGAACATTCGTTCAAACAAACAATTCGAGACATGTAATGCCCGCCATCTGTATGGTATGCTCAAATCCCTGCACGCTATATTGATATTAATTGGACGACACAGAAACCGCTCGGATGGGACTAACAACAGATTAATAAAGGACGGGCTCGATTGTAGGAATTCCCTTTGTGAGTTTGTAATACACGCGTCAAACAAATCCGAATGAAGCAAGGTATTTTAAGCTATTTTTATATCTTTCGGTATATTAATTCACCTGATCAAATTGAATATTTTTGATTCATGCTCCGCTGTTTTGTTTATATTATAAAGTCAAATGAGATGAGTAACAACTGTGTTCAAGATCACTTAAGAAATAATCGATGAGCCCTCAGACTTGGATTCGACCTGTCCGATATTTTGTAAGTGGAGTAATTTTCTATTACACTGGTTTTAAGTGGTCTTGAGTCCTTAGGTAAGTGGTCTCGGTGGTTTAATCATTATTCACTGCGGTCCAGCAGTAAGTTCAAGTAAATGTATTGCTTTTTGTATTGCTGGCAACTTAATTAAGCAAGGACGCAGGACTCTCCTTGCGCTCGAAACTTTTTCAACGAGGTATTTTAGAATGTTGAACCTGTACTTTCTGTAGTCAATGGTTTCTTAATGCGATAGAGACGCTCAACTTCTTAACGTTTGTGACTTGACTCTGTAATTTCAATTGGAACATTCAATGAAACTATTTCTAGTTCAAGGAGCATCTTGTGCTTGATTTACGTTCCTGGAAACCTCTTTGACACCGAATTCATCGTCTTTGAACCTACTTTGAAAATTGATCCGTATTCAAATTCACATGGTACCACACTGCTCTCTGCCTTTCATCGTTCGCGATTTTAATAAACAATAATTTTACAAGCAGCTGTATATTTCATGTATTCGAACAAAGAGTATGTGTGCTCTGTTTTTTATTTTTATTGGCAATTAAACAATTAACCCGTCGAGGGGCACAAAGGAATGGAGGCTCCCCACTGTGCGGGGCGAAATTTTATACTCATTGAAGGCGTATTGTGGTGAATTTAGGGTTTGTTCTCCGGTTCGCGAGATGAAAGCTTTGGACCTGTGAATGAGTATTCCCATAATATAAAATAAAAATAAGGCAGCCTCACAGCTGGGTTCTGCATAGGTACCTAAACTAGGTCGCGTATATGCACTCTTTGTTATGTATATTTTGCTAATGTGAGTGTACAATTTCGGTATTACGTAGGTAATGTAGAGGAGTTGGTTTTTATGGTTTTTATAAAATAAAAAGCAAACAGTTTTTGTAATTTATTTAATAAAAATCTCTTTTGACTTGAACACGATCACTAAATTACAGACAATTAAAGAAATATTATTTCATGTAACATTGAGATTATTTTACGTCGTATCAGTCGAGCTTAGAATAATAATAGTTACAAGTAAGACTCCTTCACTGACTGATAAAATGAAAATTTACATTATATTACTACTTATGTACATTGCTCTTGTGACATTGATGAATAAATATAAATTATAATCTTGATCACGATACAACGTTTCACTCTACGCCTGTCTTGTCTAGGGGCACATCAGACTAAAAGGTCATAAAGTAGTTATTTTTGACGCTACAGAGAGCGCCAAACTTGTGGCTCAGTTCTGGGGGCCTACTCTCTAATTCCGTCAACGAAAGTACGGGTCCGTCCGTAACTAGTTTCATACTTTGAAATGAACCCTACACCCTAATATGTTCAGATTCATGAGTTATGTAAACATATCGGGAGTAAGGACATGTCCAATCGTATTGTCATTCATTTTCAGTTCTTCCCCCTAACGAATATTATATCCGTAAGTGATACGGAGTAGGAAATGACCGTAACTTCGGTCAAAACTACGGATTTCGTGCTTTAGAGAGTAGACCCCCTGAGCCGACACAATTAAGATTGCCATCGACACGCTAAGAAGTAGTTATTTTTTAAGAATCTTTGTTGCTAATCAAGTTGTTACTTAAACATTAATTTAAATGAGCATGTGATCTGGCTCTGAAAATTAACTTATGCTAATAAGCAAACTACAGGAATAGTATTTTTTTAAACATGTAACATCTGTAAATCGGAAGCCAAAAAATAATACAAAATCATGAATAATTACGGGCAGCATATGGCGTAGAGTGAAAGCCGTTCATTTTTATTTATGTTTGTAAATCAGCACGCATAGTAATTCCCATATGTCAAATCTGTACACGTAAAGCCGGCGCTCCATCCGAGACTGACTCCAGCTAAGCGACTGCCTCGAATACAAACGACGCCTCGCGCCTCGGTTTGAGTACGCAAATGTAATGGATCAGCGACTTAATACCAAAATACTACTTTAAAGGCATGTGTTCCAATTCAACACAGCAATAGACATCCACGAATGAGTTACTCCGTTACTATTATACAATAAATATCCCACAAAAACAAAATACAATTTTAACTGACATCTTTATTTCAAACTCTTATTACGAGGACACTCAACTGTTCACGAGAAATGCATGTAAAATATATTTAAAGCGACGATTGTGACTCTTTACGTACATTTATATCTATTTACATAAATTAAAAACCAAAATAGTGCACCATGTTTTTCGCATGTATTTACAAAATATACAACTATGTACTAACAATTATTAACATTTTTACCGAATGAGATAAACGTTTAAAACTTTATGAAACAAAAATTTTACACATGTTTGCTTGTTGGAAATAAATAGAGTGGACCGTATATTCTTCGTAGCTCGGGTCATGAAATTATGTATTTACATGGTCGGTAAAGAACGTAGTGACAGATGTTACAGCAATGTTATGTAAAGCACCATGTTTTGCGCAAAAATCTGTAGCTTTTAGAATTATAAAATTTTCTTAGATCGAATTTCATTTATCTAATATTTCTGATATAGAAAAGTTGCAGATAAACGCCAAATTGGTAGACAAAACTGAAGTGTTAGCTAACATGGCAGCTTCGTATCATGTACAAAATCGGATTCAACTTTGTCAGCCTTTTCATGTACCTATTAACTACTAAAAATTGATAAGTAACAACAACGTAGTCATTACGTTTCTATGAAACGATCGTTATAACAATACAAATAATTAATTTAGGCGTTTCTATCACTTCAACGTATACTCTCCTCGTAATCGTTTGTCCTACAGTAATTCAACGTCTGTTCACTATGTTTACACTGGATACACCTACGAACAGTTTGTCTTTGAGACTCGCTGAGGTGTCGACAACTTAATGGTGCCCATTTTTGGGCTCAAATGGAATGTTTCTTCTTGAATGTAACACGATTGATTTACGAAATATTTCCCAGTCGCACTACGTCACTAGCTTGGTGTTCAGCGGTGTCCTGCGGTGTTGAGCAGACCCTCGGAGGAGTTGGAGGCGGGAATTCCGCGGGGGCCCGGCCCCTCAGCTCTGTGCTAGGGAATCCAGCGGCACCACCAGTTTTCCGTTGGAGTAGCTATAACAAAGAAAATCTATTGAAATTACACGAACATTTTTCACTTCAAAATTTAGTTTGCATTTTTTTATAAAAGTTGTAAACTAGTTGCTATGTATGTTTAAGTTAGGTCAACGAACGAACAGTAAGTAATAAGTAGTTATTAACCTGTATGGTATAGTGGCTGTTCTGGATTTAGCTCTGCTTGGCCTACACGCGTCATCTGCAACCAAGACATTTCAATGTGAACGATTTAAATTGTATCTATGGTCTTCTTTGTAATGAGCGTTTGTCTTGGCGGATAAAACGGAAACTTTCCGCTTGTTCATAGTTTATATCGTATCGACGAGGTTTAATTAAGTGGTAGCGCACGCTATTGTCTCGGCTCTTGCGGAGCAATACTTATCTTAAGCCGAAGTTAGCAGAAGTAATATCTGCGATACCTTAATGAGGGAACTTTGTATCGACTTCGTTAATCGTTTCTGACCCGACCGATTCGATCTGTTCTGCCTTTATCATTTTAAGTAGTTTTGTTTGTTTAAAATTACATTGTTTAGTGTTCATTTGTGCTGTGTATAGTTGTGAGATGAAAATAAAAAACAAAATAAAATCAGATGTACGAATTTCTCTATACGAGATAAATTTTGAAATGGACGCGCATTTGCCAATTCCAGGACTTAGTCATATAATTTATCATGTAAGTTACTGGTAGAAAGTTATTTGTCGAATGTTGTTTGAGTTCCCAGCTAATTGGGGAGGAAGCCAGTGTACTTTCTGCCAGCAAAGTGACAAGTGTGTTGGCGGAGAGCCTTACCGTAGAGCGGCTAACATCGTTGTGAGAGGCACGCATCGCATTTGACGGGCTCGGCCCGCCGCTTGCCCTGAGAGCCCTGCGAGCCGGACTTACGCCGGAAAGTGTACCTAACGAGCAGACCTGCAATGCAAAACGCCGCACCGTTAACAAAACAAACAACTAAACCAAAATGAAAACAACAAACACAGAGCCACGCGCGCGCGTCCATCTGAAAAACGCCTATGGGCGAACGAAAGCGGGCCAAAATAAAAAAAGAAATGATGCTCTCAGGGTTTTCATGACTTGATACCGCTAGGATTCATTCACGTTTTATGGGAGAATGAAACTTTATGCTTTATGCATTTCTGTACAGGATTTATGTTCATACTACGCTGTGTATCGTGGAACTTCCTAAGTGGCGACGACGAATGTTTGGAGTATGTGCTTTATGTTTTAAGTTTAGTTTGAGCTAAATACAGAAGTTATGAAGTCATTATGAACTAAGACAATGCTAACATACTAAGATAAAACAGCTACTTAAACGTTTACATGCAGAACTAGAAGGTGAAGAGAAAAAAATGAATGAAGGAAGTGATAATAATCTTACCAGTTAATCCAGCTTTGTTGATGCTATTGGAACTAGAGAAACCCGATATTTTCTTCCAGGCTTTTTTGTTCCAAAACCCACTAGCTTTGGCGTCTCCACAGCTCGAGCTGCGCGGTGAAGGTATATCCTTGGGGCATCGCAGACCACACTCATCGGCGCCTAAGATGCGCACGCCGGCCCCGCGCGTGCCGTACGCCACAGCGGGCAAGTGCGGCACTGATCCCGTTGGTTTCCGACGCAAACTACCTACATAACTTGCCCCGCTACTGCTGCCACTAAACCCGCTGTCTAAGTCTGGTGGATTACAACTTGCCGGCGAAAGTAACTCGTCCGTGGGACCAACTCGCAACAATTCCTCGATATTGTCTCTGTCTTCAGCGCGCTCCGAATCGGGAGATTCGCATTCCGGCATGAGCATTGCTTCTACACTAAGATTTAACTCTCCCAAAATTCTTTTGTGTCTCGATTCTACCCGACGAACTTCCTCCTCAACAACGCTTCGATCTAAAGAAACTAGTGACTGTCGTGGAGCGTATCGATGTTTGGGGCACGTCCTAGATCCATCGGTAATTTCTTCATAAATATTTTCTTCAGTGCCGTACCTCGTCACGTAATTATGTCGAGATGATCGATCTCGTGGAATACCACCCCTTCCACGTTGACGGTTTACCTTCCTTGATGATGAAGGCATTGATAAGTGATGGTCGTAGTAAGCATACGAGTAGTCGACAGGTTCAAATCGCTCCATTGTCGCTGCGATATTGCTCCTGTTCCATGTCTGTGGGGGAGGCTCCCTCGATAAGTTTACAGCGGCTAGTCTCGCTGGGAGGATTTCATCCAGGTCCCTGGCACAGCGTTCATCAAGTGACTGCGCGCCATCATCTTCCTCTCGTCTGTGCTTCCTGTGCGGCCGACGAGTTGTTTGTGAGCGTGCGTGCGCTCGGTCGCAATCTGATCCATGGCCATGATTGTAATCAGGTGTGTGGCTACGAGTGTAATCAATAGGCCTATGTTTACAATCTAGCGTATGGTGATAATCAGGAGTGTGCCTCAGGCTGTAGCTCGAGTTTCCTTCAAAGTCTGAGCGGTCGTAAGAAGGGCTGTCATCGGCATTGCTAGTATGAGCATGAGGGCAGTCGGCTGCGATACCGGATTCTGAAGAGGGGTAGTCGTGAACCTCTGCAGTGACGAAGGACTGCTGCACGTGGTCGTCTGGTCGCGCGGGCTCGGATGTGGCATGGCGGTGGTGCGGGCGTGGCCGCGTGCTCTCGCGGCAGCTGGCGAAGGTCCGCTGCAGCGCAGGGGCGTGGGGGTACCGTCCACAACGACCGTCGTACACCGCCTCCCCGGGCTCGTCGGGGCTCGGCGGCGCGCTTCGTGATTCCATGGTTCATCGTTTCATATCCAATTAGTACCTGTAAAAAATGAAAGACCATTATTATTTGTCGGAACATTAGAAATAAATTTGAAATATTTTCTTTTTAATAAAAGCCACGGACCGACACCGCCGGCGGGGCCGAGGGCAATGAATCCGAAATTACGTGCTGCGTGATAAGGGTAGGGTAAGTGACGATCAACACAGCAGCCGACGTCGATATATCATCATCAGTCGCCGGGTAATAAATCGGGGACTTTGTGCCGTGTTTACATTTTATATGGCGGATTTTTAGAAGCTTTGTTACTTGGTGATATGTGACGTAATGTCACGTCTGCTTTGTTATGGGAATTAAGAGTGATGAAGGTATATTAAAGACAAATTGTAGTTGTGTTTTGTTTATTTTTCATTATAAAAAGTCTAAAACTGGTTAGCAATGCGTAGAACATATCACATTAGAATGCAAATTCTGTATATACAGTAGCTATCATAACCGAATTCAAAATCAACATTTTTATTGCGTCTCGCTCGGATGTTATTGCACGAATTCCAGACCAATTTATTACTACATATAACGATAAGTGTCCGTGAACTAGTGGCAAGGGCGGGCGTCGGGACGCGACACCCTCGGTTGCCATGGCGACGGGGCCCCGCGGTTTATCGCGCTTCCGCCCGATATTCCTTGCATCTAAATCATCATCAGCGCTGGGAAGCGGATCGTAAAGAGCCCGTTGACCGTCCGCCCGCTATAATTTGTTACATAGCGTGCCATCGCATCACGCGGGGTTTGGGCTCGCCTCTATTGCCCAAACGACGGTCTATGGCCTAACTTTCGCTCTATGGCAAATTTTCGGGACAGATTTGTGTCCTTGTGAACAAAATATTGTTCGACTTCGAAAATTTTCGTAAGCGCTGCAGGTGCGATCGTCACCCTCTGTATAAACTAAATATTGATCGATCCAATGTAGTAGGTACATAAAAAATATATTTTACTGTCGATGTGGCATACATTTAGTGACAGAACGATACATTACCATTGCGTTCTCATACTGCGTTGTAAGCTCATTTTAGCTCCCCTTTTTACTTCCCCTAAGCTTAAGAATATATTACGTTTTGTGAGGGTTAAAAAATCATGCAATGCACATAACAGCGTCGTAATTGCAATGAAATTTATTAATGTTACACAGTATAACTGACACTAATTGCCAACATTAATTTAGGGGATTAAAAACGCGTATTAAAAACTTGACATTGCGCTGTAATGGTTACACTAATGCATTTTGTAAAGCACTATAATTATTTTGATTATAGGATGAGCATGAGTTTGTATTTTTGGGTTTTAGTCAAGTTATAGGTACCTCCTACCTATAGAATTAAAAGAGTCTGCTACAGTGCTAAGTTGTGAACTTTAATTACTAACAAAAATATTATTTGACCACAGTAATGAGAACCACAAGCGATTTTAATGCAGTAGAAAAAAAAACCAGAGTAAAATTAACTAATTCACCGTTAGAAAGAGAACCCGATAGCACCAGCTGTACAATAATCACCATCCATCAGGAGGCGATAAAATAATAAATGTTTTCATTTTCTATGCACCCCACGACCGTCATTTTATATAATAAGTTTTTTGTACTGTGGACTCATGTGGTCGACACCTCCCATACTAATGCCAATGATATTGTACGAACGGCTACCAATCAAGCTATGCAAAACCAGTGTCAGTAAACAGTGACCTTTATTCTCGTTATCATAAGGTTTATGCCAAAGGTTAAAATAAATGTGGAGGAACTGTAATTCATTTCATGAGTTCATGACTGAATTTTTTTTTTCTACATTTGATACCGTTATTGACAAATTGTTGATTTAATATTTATATGTAGAACGTGTGAGTTAAAATAAGAAATGAGTACATAGGAGGAAGTCTGAAACTGGCGCCGGTGACTGAAAAGATATGTGGTAATCGGATGTCGTGGTATGGGCATGTGATGCGGAGGAATATGGAAACTGTCGTGAGGAAAGGTTTTGAATTTGGATGGTTATAAGAGTAGAGGAAGATCAAAAAAATGATGGATGGACTGTGTGAAGGATGATATGGCAAGAAAAGAGATGTCTCATGAAATGACAAGTAATAGTTCTGTATGGAAGAAGAAGACATGCTGCGCCGACCCCAAATAAATTGGGATAAGGGCAAGAGAATGATGATGATGATGTAGAACGTGTGAGTTAGGATTAGTTTTAGATGTATACAGATTGTGCTTGTACGCATCTGGTAGTTACGTTACGGCTTAACAAAAATGTTATTAACCACACATTAGAAAAACATTTTTGTTAAGCCGTAATACTGTTGAGAAGATTATCTTTTTCTCCATTGCTTGCCATATAAGTCGTCTTATATTCTTTGGTTAGATATAATAACACAACTAGATAGAAAAAAACAAAGACCACAATTTAGACACAAAACTTTTTACTTTTAACTTTTTTTTTCTTTAAATGAACATAACTATGAACTAACTAAAGCAAAATTTCAGGACTTACAAATATTTTTTTTGTATACAAAATTCGCTAACTAATTCAAGTCCACAGTCAGTCTATTGAAACATCTCTAAGAAGCTCCGCAGTTCAGTGGCACCACACTGGGAACCAATTATTTATGTATCAAGTACCGTCGCGCTAACTGCGTGGTGAGCTGGTGACTCACTAGGTGACGACCTCATGAAAGCTTGTCACGTTTTAATTTGTTGTTACTTAACTACGATCTAAGATTGACCGGCTGTGGTGGATGCAGGCGATATTTGTTAATTTTTATGTAAGTAATGTTTTGTCAGCTGGGATATTTTAGGAAAGCTTACAGACCAATAACATTATAAAAACAATGATATGTACCTGTAACTAAATTGCTACTTACAACTTCCTAAAAGTTGGCTCTTTTTAACCGACCTCAAATAAAGGAGGAGGTTCTGAATGCAGTTGTAACTTTTTTCGTTTTTTTTTATGTTTTTCACCTCATAACTCCGTCATTTATTAAACATTATTTTATTTCTATGAGACCAATCGGAGAGTATAATTCTCTCTCCGATTGGTCCCATAGAAATTTCATCAAAATCGGTTTAGTAGTTTGGTTTTTGAATCAAAATAGCTGGAAAGAATATGAAACACTATATCATGCAAGTAAACGAAATTGCGTCTGTGCAATTTTTGTAACAATTGTTATTAATTTTAAAATAATTTGACAGTAGGTAAACGGAACTGCGAAGATTTCATATAATAATACCTAATTCGAGTTAAAAGAATGTCCACGAAGCTACTCGCCCATTCTTCTCCATAGAGATCCACGGAACTTTGGAATTGGCAACTACAGGCATTTCAAGCTTTTGTGCTTGGTGACTGGACTGTAGCTTCATCTTTTTGTTTTTGACATCTTAAAGTGCCCGTAACCAAGCCACGCTTTTGTTTTACAAGCTCGTTAAGCGTTTAAAAAAGCCGTTCTGCTGCCGGAAAACAATTTAAAAACAATATTCTGCCATATTTGTGTAAACATGTCAAGAAATTCTCGTTCAAATGCTGTTCAGTTTTTTTTTATATAATACATTTGTATGATAAGATAAGGCCTACACTAAGTGTATTTACATAGATAAGTAATATTATATCGTAACGCCAGATGCGGCGTTGAATTTGATTGCCTCAAGAAGATAGGTCACGTTCTACTAGTTTACAAAAACCCTCTTTTTGGGTTCACAGATATTCATATTTTCTTTATTGATACTGGATGTTTGATCAAGTTAATATATTCTGAAGGAGTAGAAGTGTGGCTCCAAAAAGTTTGGAAAATTCAGAAAATGCATCGAAATTAATAGTCTTAAAATCACTTCCAGCAATAAGGTCAAATTTAAATGGCATTATCACGCCTGTAATCCCCAAAAGGGATAGGCAGAGGTACCTATACCTAATATTACACCCACATTTTGTCAGTTATATTATGTTTAAGTCCCATGTCAACGGGGGCGAGCTTATTGCCATCAACCGAGCACAAATCCACACTCCGTGGCAGATACTGAGAAATTCCTGATAGGACAACCGAATAACACTTTGCCCGACCTGGGAATCGAACCTAGGACCTCCCATTCCCACAAGAAGTCCAGAAAATCAGAAAATACATCGAAATTAATTGACTTAAAATCATTTCCAGTAATAAGGCCTAATGTAGTTTATTCAAAACTAGCTGTGCCCGTAACTTCATAGCCTAAGTTACTCCTTATTATATTAGCTATCCGCCAGTGAAAGTCCCGTCAAAATCAGTCCAGCCGTTCTAGAGATTGGCCGGAACAAACAGAGAGACAGAAAAAAATGAAAAAATGTTATTTTGGTATATGTACCGTCTATACATTCATATGCATGTAGTAAAAGCGGTCATTTTAATATTTCAAACAGACACTTCAATTTTATTTATTTGTATAGACGGTAAAGACTGTATATAGAATTATTTAATACACAGTAGGAGCTTGGTACAATAAAAACAAAATCATAAATAATTAAACCATAGTTCTCGTTAGTACTGAAGTGGGTTATGCAGTTGATTGAATATTACTACGTAATGACTCCAGCCTTATTTTCAGAAATAATCCCTTGTACGTTCAATGGCAACGCAGTTATTGACCCATTTGCGTTTTAATTGGTGTAATATTTCCGATGCATTTATGTTATTTTAATATCTTTCCGATTTCATTCAATAAACAGAGAATTTTCATTTGTTTTCTATTAATGGTTCCTTCAGTTATTGAAATTACATCACATGTACTATTAAATATTAAATTAAATCTATATAAATATGAAACCAATCAGTTGTTTTGTTTTTATCAATGCCTGAATGAGCATCCCTTTCAGGAATTGTTAAAAAGTTTTAAAGGCCATGTTTTTTTTGTCTAAAACAAGAGTATTGTTTTAATTACCCCTATTAGTGTACAATCGAGGAGCTCGTGGCTAAATAATAACAGCCACACGGGTCGATCTTCATGGTTAAGCCGTGCTTGCCGAGGTAGGTCGGTGGATGGGTGACCATAATACCTTACCGTGTTTCCTCCGTGCCTCGGAAAGCACGTTAAGCCGTTGGTCCCGGCTGTCATTTGTAGATCTTTGACAGACGTTACAAGTAGTCAGAAGCCGAAAGGTTGACATCCATTACCCAGTTATTGGGTTGTGGAGGTCAGATAGGCAGTCGTTTCATGTAAAGTACTGATACTCAGCTGCATCCGGTTATACTGGAAGCCGACCCCAAGATAGTTTGGGAAAAGACTAGGCAGATGATTGGAGTACAATCGTCAGACCAATTGCAATGTCAGATCTTCCCAGAGTGGGAGAAAGCCATAATATGTGATGTATTTCGACAAAAGTATAAAGATCTAAAGTTTTTAGTACGTGCGTTAAGTAAAGAGAAAAAAATGTTTGATTCTACCTAAAGCCATTTATAATGGGTGCAATGAAATCCAAGATGACTCGTTAAAACAAACGCAGTAAATTCCGTTTAAAATGTTCGTTAAATCACTTTTATTTAAGAACTCGACAAAGACCGTAAATATTATGAACAATACGTTGGAAATTAATGTTTCTGTTCTAGAAAGCTATATACATTTAAAATGTATTTTTTAAGTACTCTAAGTTAGTAATTTGAATTATCTACAAGTTTTTTTTTCTTCTAGCAGTAAGAGTTCTGATACCTCATTACATTTGTGTAATATAGCTCAATTTTAAGTTAGTTAAGTACTATTTAATTTCAGCGTTAAACCACACTCAATACTGACTCTGACTCGAAACTTTACTGTTTAGGTAATTTCTGTTTCTGTTATCTGAATGTTCAATAAGTATCCACATGTATAAAGTGAGTGCCCAAAGTGGTACATTTTACAACATGTTTAAGAAAGCTATTACACTGAACGCCGTCGTTCACAGATTTGAATTCAAAACGAGCTGAGCCTTTTTCGCGACGATTCTGTTTATTTTATACTCCATTCCCGAAGTGCTTGGATTCGGGAAATAAATAAGTAACAAATGAAAGTTTAGTTAAAAGCTAAGATGAAGCAAAGCCGAGATAAGCGCCAAGCCGATTGGTCGACGAGAGTCCATTAATAAAGATAATGATTCTTAAGATGAGTCTATTAATAGTCACTAATTCCATGATCTTATTTGTGATGCTGAAGCTGATGTAATTACTTACATCAATTATAACCAGCGGCAGCGGTCGGAATAGAGATGGTGGGTAAGCAACGAAATTTATTATTACACTTGTGCATAAAATTCCACCTCGTTGAGTTTAATTTCTTCCCGTATTAATTCCTATTCGTCTAAATTACGTAGTATATAAATAAGTAGGGATATTTTCATTTATGTCGGCGCAATAGTAACCATATCATGCCTCTGTTCGCTCAGAATGTAATTAAAGAGACTAGGGTTGAGCCTTCGAAACTATTACTTACAAATGTTATAGAGAACAGTTAATTCCGGTACCTATCGGCCGGTTTATGTGACACTCAACGCAGAACGGTTTAAGTGCCCTTTGAGAGAGATCTCCGCGTTTTATTGCTAAGAAAGTAGTTAATAAAATGTGCGAAAATATCTCTGCAGGACGTAACGTTCACAGTTTATTCGACTACTAATACTGCCCTTAAGTAAGGGTAATAGTTCTTTAGAAGATCACAGTCTCTATCAGTCTTTGTTTTTCTATACTCTTATAAAACCACAATGTTATTGATAGAAATAAAATTTATTTACCCACCTTCGTTACAAATTGATTTACAAATTGAGAAAATCACATGTTAAATTAAAATCTAAGACAGTAGTTTTAGAATGTAATTAAGCTAAAGTAGTTTATTAAATTTATAATTACGGTTTTGTTTAGTTGTTAGTCAAATTGAATCTGATATTATTTTATAATGTAATGAATTTAAATACATGGTTGTAGCGTTTAAACTTACAGCGTTTTTTTTTCTGGTAATAAATTAACTGTATTATAATGTTTCGCTTATCCTTTTTCCGCCGTCATGGTTGTCTGGCTTTCGTGGTTTTTGCAAGAAGTAAAATGTTGTGGTAAAGCGTTGTATAATGTTCGAACTAACAACGATAAAAAGACTGTGATATGTAAATATTCTGTGTTTCTTTAAGCCTTTAGATTTAAAAAAGGAAGAGTGTTGATATTCTATATTTTGGTATCTGTGAAAATATGTCGTAGAAATACAATTATTTCTGTCTTTAATTTGGGTCTAGGTAAAAATAAGTTTTTAGAAAAAAAATGCATAATTTTCATGTTTTTCTTTCTGTAATACATACACATTTACATACAAACACATGTCTTTGTAAAAACAAACGT
The DNA here is from genome assembly GCA_963082945.1 of Cerastis leucographa. Taxonomy (NCBI): domain Eukaryota; kingdom Metazoa; phylum Arthropoda; class Insecta; order Lepidoptera; family Noctuidae; genus Cerastis; species Cerastis leucographa. The sequence goes on from OY720361.1 coordinate 11,195,405, forward strand.
TTTGACAAGTTCAAAATGTTAACAAAACACAAACTCGACTTAGGCACCAACATTTTAATTTTGGACCTTGACGTTTTGAGTCGAAAGTTTAAACTCAATTTTATCAGGTACAGTGAAGACCAAAATTATATATTTCATGTCTTAGGATACTAGATAAAATCGGGACTTGTGAACTTGTGTAACAAAAAATAATTATGTAGTAATATGTATAATCAGAATCATTGTAAATTGTTTTTTTATTGAAAGAAATCTTAGTTAAAAAACAACGCTTATGCTGGTGTTGGTACATGTTTTCGCCCTTCCTTGTACATTCTTGATTCCGTGAATTCGCTATCTGTCACCAGGTCGGGTGCCTCGTTAAAATTCAGTAAAGCTAAGAACACATTACAAACGAATAGGCACACTTCGTCTTAACAATTATAGCCCAGTTTATACACGCTTTGCAACCGAAAACAGGGACGCGCCCCGAAATACTGATATGTAAGAAGAGCTATTATATTTGTTTAACGAAATTGGGTGTGTAATTATTATAATAAAGACTCTTCGTTTCTGTAGAACTTGGTTGAATTTAAGTTACTGTTTGAGCTTGATACCGTAACTTGTGTGCGCAGTGGGAAGGAGACACCCACGTAAAAAGGTTTTAATTTATTTAGTTTGAAGCCGGCGTGTGTACTGAATTTTAACATGAAAGAATATACCAGGCTTTATAATGTACGTGGCAATGTATGTTTTGTTGGTAATTAAACTTTACATAGTGATTTCGGAATTGTTTCATTAAATGAAGAGGGTCTAACCGGTAAATGATGTCGTGACGTCTTACGGAGGAATGGTATGTAAGAAAATAACGTGTTGCGCCGACCCCAAGTAGAAAAGGATAAGAGAAAGAAGATGATGAGTGATTTCAGAATTCGAAGCTAATGGGAAAATGATGCTTCGCGAATTTTGGCATACATACATATTTCGGCTGGTCTACAGCCGGATCTTTGATAAACTCATAGAAATTACTAGAGGCGACACACACCATAATGTCCCCATAAAGGTACTTACGATGTAAATATTCATACACCGTTCGTAAGCAACACAAACAGCTCAGTGAAAGGGAGTTTAAGAGCAAAGTTTACATGGTACGTAACCGTAGAATATATTAACATTGAAGTAAGGAAAGATATTCGCACTCAACACGTTATTATTGTACGTGGCTCAAGTGGTATCCTTACTCGGCGACTTGCAGTTTTCTTAACACTCTAGGGAACATGGATATTTGTGCGCTAGTGGTCTTTCACATGTGGTATTAGAAATGACGTAGAAGCTTGATGCTAAGTTATCTAGATTAAGTAGTCCTGGATGGTATAAGAAACTTATTATTTTACATGTAAATTGTTTCAAAAATAATCTGTAACATAATTAAATTAAAGTCGCTTTTCAACTCTGTAGGTGGATTAACCCGTCGTGGCCGTAACAAAATAAATTTCAATAAACCAGAGCTTAATTCGCAAAATACCTTACAGTATTTTCAAATCCCTAGTTCCAAAGACTACGAACATTGCAAAATCTTTTCGATCCAAAAATAGTTTTTCAACATTTTATACAACGTCTCGGATTATGAAATCGTCCATTTATTTTACGGCGAGATTTTCCTAAGGTGGGACGCGTGACTACCTTCAATATTGCTCCGTCCCCGTGGCTCCCAATAACACATTTTTAAGGATTTATGTCAGGATCATTTTATATGAAAGGGAAAATATTTCCGAAGCTCAACGATGGAATTAAGCTTTACAAAATCTGTCTTTCATCTTTAACATTAAATATGTATTGGGTGAATGTTAGCGCGATTATCGTCTGCCTTTATAGGATTACAACATTTATTCTCCACTACGAGCTATTAAATTGCAGTATAATATTATATTGTGAGATCATTTCACTTTAATGTTAATCCGGTTTCAGACATCAAACCACAAATTAAATAGCATTATGTTCGTTATTTATGTTGAGAACTTAATTCCAAAACTGTTTATTGTATGTACAATCCGTATTGTTGAAATCCAATTGTCTATTTCAGTCCTGTTCCCATACCCAGACTATCGTATCGTAAATTACTACACGCAGACAAAATTACTTACACGAATAGCCCGATAATATGTGGCAAGTACGTTTAAAATTAAACTTTGTGAAATTCAAAGTTTCTCTTAGATGTTCTACTACTTAATCCGATTGGTGTCAATTGTTAAATTGCTTCAGTGTGTATCCATTGAAATACCACTAAATCTGAGGGCACATCTAAGTGAAAATTTGTCGTCAGTTCCAAGGAAACGAGCCGGCGAATTGGCTACCAGCCTATAAAACGTAATGTCACATTCATTTGCAATTCAAGAGTCCTCAGTCTGTATTATGCCTAATAAAATTTACATATTTAAATTAAACTGAGAAATAACAAGATACTGTAACCATCATGGCGCTTAGATTGCATGGCCGTTTGTATTTTTAAATACACATACATACTTTCATATCTTCCGAGTTTTCATGACATTTTTAATTTAAGTGACGACGAACAAACGGAGTCTCGTGATCCCGGCTGTGTGAAATCACGCCCAGAATAAATTAGTTTGCGCGCTGGATGAGAACTAACTCAAACAGCTGACTGAAAATAGTAGTGTTATGGTAATGTCTAGCTTGTGTCAGCTTGCTCACGTACTATCAAACTAGCATTCTACTCGAGGTGCAAAAATGAGAGGTCATTCGCCTCGACTGGCTTGCATAGTAAACAGAGCTAATTAATCCGGTATTAGTCACCACGAATGGCATTCGATGCGTCTCCGATACGTCGGTGGTCACGCCTCACCTGACAGACGAAGCTGTCTAATGACGTTATCTTAGCGTACACATGTCGAGGACTGACTAGTTCATTCAGCTGTAAATGTGTGGAATTCAGCACGATGTTGCTGTACCGGTTATAAATCAGACCGAAGCCTACGCGATGTCAAATTGTAAAGCGCGCAATATTCATGATTGTATCCGACCCTTTACAATTAGCCTATCTATACGATGGTATCCAAAGAGAAATGTGAAGAGCTTTTTTTTTAATTCCCTTTATGAATATGGGGTTTTTTTTTATCCTCACAGATACGCCAACCCCATCGTATCTTCAAACAGTAGAACATATACACAATTACACTACACTATACTAAATGGAATTTAAAAAAAAAACCGGCCAAGTGCGAGTCGGACTCGCGCACGAAGGGTTCCGTACCATTATTTATAAAAAACGAGCAAATGAACTCACTTTTTTTGTATGGGAGCCCATATTTATTTTATTCTGTTTTTAGTATTTGTTGTTATAGCATCAACAGATATACATAATCTGTAGAAATTTCAACTGACTATCACGGTTCATGAGATACAGCCTGGTGACAGCCGGACGGACAGCAAAGTCTCAGTAATAGGGCCCCGTTTGAATTTTTGCGTACGGAACCCTAAAAATCGAGGTTCACTGCTGCCAAACTACACAATTGTTTTGCTACATCTGATTACGGGCGTGACTGATTCATCTGACTTAAACCTATATCGAATGTGTTCAATGTATGTTCTCTTAGCAATTCTTCTCTCTCCTGTGAGAAGCTTTAAAAAGTTATTCACTCGTTCGATGTAAAGCTATGTTCATAATTAAATGAGTGGCGCATTATAGCAGATAGGCAGGTTACGTCATTCGGGCTGGCGACCTTTGCCATCAATCAGTCGGTGCAATATGATAATGTAGATAGCTTCTCTGTGATACCAATGTTTGTCACATGCAGCGTTCAATATTTGTTGTGTGATGGATGACGCTATTTTGGTATTAATATCGCCGATTTTCATTAAAATTGGCTAGATTTTCAGAGGTGGAAATGCGTACCTAAGTAAACATTATAAGACTAAATTCTGAGGCAGACATGGGCCACTTGGGTTTAATTTTTGCGACCGCCAGCTTGAACTAATTAGACGTAAATTCCTTAGCATAATATAGACCTTCTTACTCGTTATTAAATGTTCGTAAAATTTGTTTAACAATGCAAAGCTACGCTGAAACGTTTTCTTTCTAATCCTTCATCAACTTTGGGTTCCAGCTTATCTAGCTGAAATATACCAGCTATTACACATTTTGCCCGATAAACGATATGTTGAAATATATGACCCAATCTTCCGTTACCATCGCAGCTTTCGAGAAAAACACCATTCATGTTTCATAAATAGGCTAACATTGAAAGTTATCGAAGAAAATATCGCCTAACGCCCCAGCACGCTGATAAAATATTTTAAAACATATTAAATTGAAAAATATGGTGACATTTTATTGCTTATAATTTGAACGTAAAGAAAAGAAAGCTCAGAATATTTTAACATTATACAAAATTGTTGAAACATTTTTATATGACTTTAATATTATTTTGAAATAAGTTTTACAACATATTTACATGCAATAAAATGATGAACTAAACAGTACCCAATGCATACAATTGTAATAGTAGATTATGCACCAAGGGGATAAAGTAGTGTCTTATGTAACGGGCGCCGTATTGAATCCCGAGCAAAACGAAGGATTTTAGCGTTAACTCCCGAGCAAAGCGAGGGAGTTAAGACAAGAATCCTGAGTGCAGCGTGGGAATCAAGGTCGCCCAAGACGAAGGCACCTTTATCCCCGAGGTGAATACTATACTTTTCACACCATCTACGAGAGAATAAAAGCAGTAGTACTAGAATCAAGTATTCCGGAGTCAAATCACTATCGTCACTCAACATTTTTGTGAGAATTTGCAATATTTTAAGTAATTTGTTGTATAACAATGAACAAAGCAAAGCAATTTCCAGTATTCGCGCCTCTTTTTAATTTGTGTTCTATTTTTCTTTTAATTATTATTCTATCTCGTGGTGGCCAGTTCGATTTTTGAACAATTAATTTTTTTGTGCAGATAATAATGGTGAATGCGTGAATATTCGTATGCGATTTATGTTCCAAATTCAAATCACATTATTGACCAGCGGGTCATAATGAAATTCAGTACAATATTATTGCCCTGCTAGACCTCAGGTCTATAATGACTTACTTTAGGTTAGGTTTGCATGACATATAATTTGACATTATCGAGCAGGTGGTGTGAAAAGAAAATTTAGTCAGGAGGCAAATAAAATGGTCATGAAAGCACGCTAGTAAAAGACAGGTAATAATTTTACAGAAGTTTACGATCCAATTACGAAATAGTGTGATGAGGCCCGAGTTTATTGCAGTGCTATCGGCGATGTGCCGGTGGATACCCCCGAGTGTACTTAGCTGATACCGTTAATTTTAAGTGCATGCGACAGTAGGTGAAAGTCCATAGACTTATAACTCACTACGATAAAGCTGTAAAGATAAGAGAAGCTGACTATTTACACAAAGTAGGTACTACATTTTAATGACAAGGAAGGTTAAACAATAAGGACAATACTTTGTACGAAGCCTGCTAAATTATATCAGATAATGTCCGGTGTTAAAAAAACTTTCGTAAACTCGTTCCAAGTTAAATCTGATAAACTCGAATTAATAACCACACGGTAGTGGGTTAATTTCATTTTTATAGCATAATTAAAAGTTAAAATATTATTAATTAGTCGATTTTTGACTCAATTAACAACCGGAGTGTTTTTATTTTTATTAGTGGCTCAACCTAAATGAGTCAATTTGGACACTTTAAAATTTTATAAGAGTAGTAAACTTTGGACAAAACAAACAATATAAATAAACATGACCGGTCTAAATTCGAAACGTAATTAGTGTAATGGAGCCGGTGAATCCGGGTTGTATTTTAAAAGCCGTAAAACCGTGGGGCGGTCGCCATAGGCCGGAGTCGGGAGTGGCCGGCGGTGGTCGGTGACATTCGCTTTTACACTGCAAGTCACGTGGACTAATGAATCCACTCACCTTCACGTCCGAACCCACCTTTGTAAATAATTTAATCAATCTGTTTATTTTGACACTTTACAAATTAAGCGGTGATGCTTCACAAGCTGATTAAACGTCACGAATGACAGGCTTTTAAGTATTTAAAGTTTAAATAAAATAAATTATGAATGAGTTCGCGTTTACTACAAAACAAATGAAGAAAACGACTGAATCCAGTGACGCGGCATTTTGAGCTTTGGTGGATAATATTTTCAGGGCAAGATTTAGATCCCATAGAAGTACTTCGTCATTCATGGATCAACGATAGGGTCGTCGTAACCTCTTTTCGCGTAGTTTGAACATAAAAAATGTTATCTGTCGAGCAAGGGAGGCATGCAAGTCATGAAAACAATCAAATAAATCCTCCAACGGGGTAAATGTTTATGTGTGGAGAATTTATTACGGGACTGTGGGTTTGTAATAAAACTAGATAACGATCGCTGTAAATAAATGACCGTTTAGAGATATTAAACGTAATTAAAAATAATGTTTCTGGTTATTTAACAATTCATGGCAATGTGATTATTTTGTTTTCAACGAAACGATTCACACAACTAATTGAAATTTTAGTCAAATACTTTGCAGGTTAAGGTAGTTAATTTAAAAATAGGTCGGTTATGAACTCCACAGTTATCGCATTAAAAAATGCGGGCATTACCCGCATCATACGCGAGACCTGTCTCGACACAAACAGTAAAGCTCTAGTAAGCGTTACAACCATTAACGTGCCGTCACAGTGCAAGTCACCAAACTAATGAATACCCAGTTTTTACTGTTCAACGTGAATTTGCAATCACCCCTTTTGCATATGAAGTTTAAAGTAATGGCTTCGGGGAAAATTTTACGGACGACGACTGACGGTCGGTAGGTAGGTACCACCAAGCACCAACTACTATACATTTCATAATGACTGTAAGACCATGCGAGCACGTTCACAAAGTACGGTTTGAAACATTACGACACATTTTACTTTAGTGGAAGTGCAAGCCGCGGGGAATATTTGGATGAAGTATTTCGTTTTAATGATTTCTGGCATTTCTATGAATTTGCTTTAACATTTAATAAACACTGTGAAATGGAGGGTATTTCAGATCAAATTGTGGTTTATTTATTCAACTTTGTTTTGTACTCACAAAGTTTTCAGTTCTACGAAATAGAAGCTTTGTCCTTTGACATTCCATTAAGTAAAGTACGTTGTACTGTAAGTACTGTTGTACTCTGCTTCTCGGTACTACTGCTACGCGCTACTTTTATACGATTTTTTGTCGAAGCTCGCAAGCGGATTTTCGGGAAATATTTTGTTCATTTTTACGCGTGCCATCGGAAATCCTTCACAAAACCAGGAAAGCCTGTCCGAAACAATTCATATGAAATACGGAAGATCCCAATTGTATTCTACGGAATTCCAATAATATACCGTGAAGGGTTCCTATTTTAAGATCTTCTTTTCCATTGACCTTTCATTCTCGCGACTATATCAATCGACAGAGTTATGGGAAGCCGACTGTACCTGCATACTTAAATATATCTGGACTTCAGACAGGAGACAGACAAAAGTGATTCAACTGACAACGGCTGTACTTCTCTAAAAATACATAATTATCATCATTTCAGCCCGGAATCACCCACTATGGGGTACAGGCTACCCTTTTTTTTCCGACACACTTCCCTGTTCTGTGCGTCTCTTATCCAGGTGTTTCGTACGTACGTACAATATCGTCAACACAACGAGCTTTAGGACGGCCCAGGAGGGCTACTCTCTTTCTCCGAAATGTAACTTCGGCAACGTAAACGTAACGTCCGCAAATTATATAGAGTAGCGTCACAAACGTAACTACGTTTAATTTTCGTTCGTTGCCGAAGTTACGTTTCGGAGAAAGAGAGTAGCCCTCCTGGTTTCTTCGGCCTAACCTTGGCCACCACTCGGTCAAAGCCTTGCTCCATCGGCCATCTCCGCGTCTAACCAAGTGTCCTGCCCAGGCCCATTTGAGGCGCACCGCCCGGTCCCAGTCGTAGACTTTCGTCCGACGGCGAAATTCGGTGTTACGCGCTCGATCTAAGAGGGTTATGCCGAGTTATGGCTCGCTCCATGGCCCTTTGTGCCACTCGTTCAGTCTCCTTTGTGAGCGTCCATGTCTCCGCACCGTAGGTTATTGTTGCACTGAGGGATCTTTTTGGACCGAAAAATATTTTTCAGTTAACCAAAAGCCACCCATTCGAGCTGTACTCTCCTAGAATTCCCAGATAAACATAATGATCAACCATCTCAAGACGCTCGTTTCCAACCATAACAGCTGAGGCCGAGTCGTCCGGGATACCTGACATCACCTTTGTCTTGGACATATTCATTCTAAAGCCAACTTGTAGGAAACTATCAAAAAGTTGTTTCAGCATGCATTGAAGGGCTTCCAGGGATTCAGCGAACCGCACGAGGTCATCTGCAAACCGAAGGTGTAAAATACATAAATTGAGTGAATTTGTTTTAATTTTTTTTTAGTTTTTCTGCTCTATATTTGCCGGAACCTTAGTTACAACTTTTAATTGTTTTTATTCATTCGTTGCGTTTAGGAAGGCATTCCGTTAAGGTTTAATTTGTTAATTACTGAATGGCGTGTTAATAAACATTACAAGTAAATGAAAACAGACAGGCTCGTTTTGATACAATGTGTTAATTATTTTTTTCCTTCGAACATTGTTAACAAAAATTATGGACAAGTAATTAATATTAAAAGTTTTAGAAATGTCCTTTATTAACCTTAGAACGAAAATAGCCTCTGAAATCTAATTTATTTCTTGTGCTCACATACCTAATTACCAAGGGTTTATTCAATTAATGCTTTAGTTTCGGTAAGTGCCAATGGCTTTGGGGAGTCGCCGACGCATCAATCATTTTCTCATCCACTTTATGTCAACTTCAAATTTTGATACTAGGATGATGGATGACCGTTTCCACAATGTCACCGCACGGCCGTGGAACCCTCGGTTGTGAAGTAACAAGCACTCGTATGAGGAGTAGCTGCTCTAGACTAAATGAAAAATCGACAATCGCTGCAGAGACCATTAACATATAAATCAACGTTCATAACTCGTAGACTTTGGTTTACGACGTAAAAATAAAAATGAACCGAGTGGTCCCCGTCACCGCTCCCGGCGGTTCAGGCGACGACACAAAACGAACAAATAAGATTTCTTCCACCACGACTGGAAATACTTAAGACGGAATTGTTTGAGAATTGCGCATTGTTGTCGTTTGTATAAATAAATCGAGGAAAGTTTAAGGTTACGTTGTTAAGCGTTGTTTTAACGTTTATTGGTATTAACTGCGTCCAAAAATATTTGTAAACAGGTTGTATGTCAGTGGAATGGAACAATTTCAGAGCCAACGGGTCTGGTAATCAGACAAAACGGTCAATTACTTGTGAAATAGTACAGTTGTCGCTGTGCTCGCGGCGAAGCGGTGGCGAGGCGGTGCAGCGGTGTGGTGGCGGGCTGGCGGGCGGTGGCGACAGGGCGCGCACGATCGCACGCGTCGCTCACCGGAAAAATGAACCTCTCATGAAATTTAATGTGGAAATGTCTTGAAACGACGCCAAACCCGCGCTTGAATTATTTATGATCCGCTATTTTAATGGCGTCCCCGTTCGTTCATTACAGTAAAAGTGTTTCTTAATTTCGAATGCGAAATAGGTGTTGCGATTCCTTATTATATTTGACGTTATGAGCGAAATAAAACGTTGCCAATTATTAATTGTCCACTTCTTTATTATGGAAATGCATTCATTGTGGAGTTCACAGGAAGTGTTCTGTCTTCTGTCTGCTTTTTGCGAGAATGTAATATGTAAATATATAAAGTACAGTTATTTATGGTGATTCTGTTTTGTTTTTGTCGCGAAATTCCCAGGGGGAAGTTAAATGGTGGTGTGGCTTCAGTTAAAGCCAACTTGCAGGTTTGTGATGCAGTTAGGATTCCGTGGATTCGCTCAACTGACAGGAAAAGTTGTTCCAACTCACATAGTACTTTATAAAGCTAAAGAAATAAAAGAGCACCAAATTTTTCTGTACCGTCGGAAACATACTCGTATTAAAGTTCGTGAGTCAAATAAAACCTCTTACTTTTGTTTTTTATGTAAGGAAATATAAAAGAACTCGCATTACATAACCTTGCTATTACTTTTCCCCTCATAATATATGTAAATGAATACAACAATAAAAACAGTAATTTGATTAAGTACTAATCAAATATTCACTTTGTTATTATTGGAATTTTTCCCGTAAACCTTTGTAGTTGCCGTAAAATATTAGATAACTCATATTTTTTCCATTTATCCACATTATGGATTTATATTATTTTTAATATATTAAGCAATAACTTAGCTAGATATGGTAATTTATCATAATCAAATCGCCATGTAATTGATTACTGTTGAACATGAACCGTTCCTGTAAGCTACTGCCGGCCATTCTGCGTAATATTGCTATAATCAACATGCCTCATAGACTGAATGATGACATTAGTGAGTACACAGGTGCCGCGGTACCCGTGAATAATCTAGTAATTTCAGGACACCCACAGGGCACGTTGAGGTGGTCCATTCTTATAAAAATAACACTAAAGATTTTTCTTTTAAAAAAGTATTCCTTTCACAACCTTACTCAGTAGTTTTGCTGTATAAAATGTGAGTTTCTAGTCCCTTGCGACGTGAAGACGACAATGTAGACACCTCAGAACTTTATAACGACGGCAAACAAGCACAGTGTGGGCAGTAGTCCTGTCCTGAAGCCAGGAGACGCCTATTGTCGCGCGATCGATCGCAGTAAATCAGAGCCCACGCAACAGGCTGCCTCGGAATACGACCATCAGCGAAATATACCACAAATCGTAAACACATTAATAGCATAACTTATACTCCACATTGTGAGGGCGTCAATAAAATAAATAAAGCTGTTGCCATTTGCGTGCTATGCGCCACAATGCAACTTCTAGCAAAATTTGCGTGAAACAGGTCAATTGTTTTATGTGCTACGTTTTTCGAAAGTTTTATTGCTTTTGTTCTTTGTTCGTTGCTGATTTTAATTTTTTTTTAATCGATTTATTTCTGTCACTTTCATGATAATTTTGCAACGTAACGAAATGGCAGAAGTTTGTTAAGCAAGAGTCATCATCATCATCAGCCTATAATATTCCCACTGATGGGACACAGGCCTCCTCTCAATGAGAGGGAGTGGGCTGATCCACCACGTGGGCCCAGTCCGGGTTGGTAGATGTCACATGTCTTCGAATTTTAGTTTTAGGACATGCCGGTTTCCTCACGATTTTTTCGCTCACCGTTTTTGAGGGCAGCGGTGATGAAATAAATTACACAAAGTAATGCGCCTGCCTGGGTTCGAACACACGGCTTACTGCTCGTAAGCCCCGACTTACCACTTACGACTTACGACTTGCCACCACTGGGCCACCGCTGCTCTCAAGCAAGCAAGATTAAAATACTCCAAACCATCAATTAATTAAATAAGAAAAATCAATAAAAAAAGGTACTCTCAATAACACCAAACTAAATACTTGATAAATTCAAGTCGGTAGAAACGTGGGGCGAACAGTCGGCAGCATGAAAATGTTATGTAAACAGCGGAGTATATCTCAACTGTGGCCCCGGGTCGTCCTACTGAATAAATAACGCCAAAGCAAAAGCAAACTCAAACAAAAGTAAATTTATTCACCAAATACGACGATTAATACACGATCTCACGACAGATTTATACTCGTGCCCAGAAGAATGAGTACGACAACTGTGTGAGCATTAAGACGAATATTATTCGTAGATATGTCGCGCGACAAACGGTCTACGGTACGGTACGGTATTCTTGGTAGTGATAAATCAATCAACACGTGAAAGTAATTTTCTTTGGTAAAAATGGGATTCTACTTAGAAAATAATCTCATCAGGAAAAGAACAAGTCACTGTTTTGGTAATTTTCTTTAAACACATTTGAAATTAATCTCAAAAAAAGCATAACTATAGGTAGTCTTGTCGATCGAGTGTTCTAAAGCACCGTTTGAGAGGCTTTTGTACGCTCCAGGACTGCAATAGACTTACTTGAGAAAGAACCTCATTAAAAACATCTTACTGCTAGTGCTCACGCACGACCGACAGTTTAAAAAACAAGAAAAGCTTTGAATTTAAACGGTGTTGTATGGCATGATTTGAAATTATAAATCTAACATGAATAAATGCCGATCAAAAGTGTCGTGAACCTCTGTCTTACCCCTCTACGATCAAAGAAGTGATAGTCCTTTTCATTATTTCGGTCCTTCCAAATTTGTATAAGCATTGAATACGAAATTCTGTCAATAAGCATCTTAATAAAAAGTAAATAAATAGAAGCAGTGTTGCTGTCATAAAGGGAAAATCAGCTTTGGAGCGGAAATTGAAGTTCCGTGGCTGGGGGCGCGGGCGCACGCCGGATACTACGCCATTAAGTTCACTTCCAAAGCTTTATACAGTTACAGTAATTATTATTACTTCATTTAAAAATCAGTGATACTATCATTTTCACTTTGAAACTGAAAGGAAGCAAAAGCTTGATGTATGAAGTCAGTATTGCGATGGAAATGGCATTGTAGTCTCGATTGTTACAGTTATGGTCTTTTCGATGTTATTCAGTAGGAATTTAGACCCTCTTTTTTCAGTCCATGCAAAAAGTCTTTTCTTTTCGTTTTATATCGTGTACAACAAAGTGCGAAATTTATACCGGACGATATCCCTATCATTCGGTATTTTCCCACTTTGTTGTACATCGATTCGCAAGCTGTTACTATAAGTTCAGTACATGATTCTAGATCCACCATTGAATTTTTTACTATCACAGTTTTGCGTCGTTGTGGAACCTTACACCGTGTATAACATTCCTAAATTCTTCCTGAAAAGCAAGCAACATTTTCGTACGTTAGCTCTCATTTAATTGAAATTCAATCACTCAATTGTATACAATAGACGGACAATAAATTAAATTGAACCACTGCCTAGCAAACGATTCACTATAACAATAAACAGAGAAATTGTTAACAGTTTGACGGACAAGCTACTAAAATTATCATCTGCCTAGCCTTTTCCCAAACTAACTTGGGGTCGGCTTCCAGTCTAACCGGATGCAGCTGAGTACCAGTATTTTACATGAAGCGACTGCCTATCTGACCTCCACAACCCAGTAACTGGGTAATACGATACCCCTTGGTAAGACTGGATGTCAGACTTTTGGCTTCTGACTACTCGTAACGACTGTCAAAGATCTACAAATGACAGCCGGGACCAACGGCTTAACGTGCTTTCCGAGCAAGCCACTAAAATAATGATTAATATATTATACATCACTAACAGATAGTTACTGTTTGGATATTACAGAACACAGAATAACAGATAAAAGTTCTCACGTAACGGCCCATGATGTTCTTTGTTTTGTCTGGGGCTAAGACAAACAAATTTTAAGGATACGCATCCCTGAGTCCAACATGTGGTGTTATTTCTATTTAAATTTTGTTGGAGAACAAAACACAGAATAAACTTTCTGTGAAAATAACATACACGTGTGCCTACCGGGCCGTTTCACAAATAACTGAGCATTGTAAAAACTGAAAATAATTTATTGTTTGCATTGAAAGAATTATTCGTTGATGCCTTTTTTTGTCACGACGGAAATGCCCAGATGTGTAAGTACTTGGCAGTTACTACAAATAGGTTCTACTACCACTGAATCAGCTGTCGACCGAAGTGATGATAGAAATTTTGTCATACATAACATAGTAATATACCTAGACCTACATAATTATGAATACGCAAAACTCCGAAACTGTACGATAGCCAGGTTACCCTTAAATATTATTTTAGAGGTTATTTTGCAATTTACAACAGTAGTTTTGGTACAGTCGTTATAATTTCCCACTGTGTTTTTTTTATTCGTTTTAAGTTATTCTTGATTTCTTCTAATTTTCTACTCATGTTTGGAAGTAAGTTTCGCTTCATTTTATTCCATATCTATGACATAATTTTTCGCTGAATTCCCAAATTCCAACTATATTGTGTTTCTTTACACAACCTGTGGTTGTGTAAAGAAACACAATATACTTGGAATTGCATAGCATGACTGCTGTAGAAACGAGTTTTGTCTACGGAAGAATCGACATAATGACAGATAGACAATGACAAAGTGTCAGTTTGTCGATTCTTCCGTCGACATAGCTCGTTTCTATCGCGCAGTTCGTATACCGCAGACCAAATCGCGTAACGTCATTCTTGGAACACAAAATATAAATCCTTATTATACGAAAATCTGCAATAATATTCGTATTGAAATAACAATTCTCAAGAACTCAGATTAAATCAGCAAATCTCGGATAACATTACCTGAGGCATATCTGCTTCTCGAATAATATTAGCTTTCATTATTAGTGTCAGTAACTGAGTACGTCATATTGTGGTGCAAGCGACAATGGATCAAGCCGGATTGTGATCAGAGGATTTCGCTCTGTCAGATGTCTGGATTATCGGAGAGCCGCAACTGTCATGTCTGCGTTTGTCGTGACGTCAGAATCAGGTCGTTGCATAACTACATTATTATTGATAATTTGGTTGTGAATATTGTGAATTAGACTGTAAGCTGACTTAGCGATGCTGAACCGGACAACTACGTCGACAGTGATGAGTTCAAGCAAAAAGCAAAATCTATTTGTTTCGGAAAATAAATATTTATAAAAATAATTTTGTTTAACTAAATTCTAGTAAAACTTTTAAAGCTTCCTACGCAAAATCTAAAATTGGGATAGGTCGAAGGTTAATTATTACAATTCATTTTAGTGTTTGGTTTCTAAACCAATTTACTGTTTTCTATAAAAAACTTTCAGAACATTGATCTCAGAGAATCAATTGTTGTTGACCGAAGTAAGTTTACAACGGATGGATGGCAAAAAAGAATTTAATAAAGTGGCATGTGGAATGCGCTCAAAGCACAATAAATCGCAATGGCTCCTCAGCTTAGTCAGGCTTCCCTGACTAAGCTGAGGAGCCGGAGTGACTTAGGCACAAAGAAAGCGGTTTATGGCGTAATCTCGAGCGGCGATGCTGGGGCACGCGTCTTGGCTCCGGCCCACATTAAACCCACATTAGGTCTCCATCGATTACGACTTGACATTTTGTTACGCGAAGGTTATTTTACGTGATGTCGCGAAAAATGTCTTTTTTGTGTACATACCATACCAGTTTGTGTGATCATTTTGTTTCGTTGATCTTTTCCGAGTTTTTGTTTAGATAACTTGATTTTATTAGGCTAATTTTCAGTAGTGAAACAAACGCTGTTTTAAGCTGTCACGATTTATATCTAAACTTACGGTTACGAGTAGCTGTTGTGAGCTTCCCATGGTTCACAATAGTTGAAAATCACGGAAGATATCCCGTAAGTGCCCGTGTAAGCTTAGAAGTGAAACAGTTGCGTACAAGCTAATATGAGAATCGAGATAACGTGCCTTAGCTCTAGAACTACTAAAATAAGCATCCAGTTGAAACAATAATAGATCGAATTGGAACCGGCACTGTAACTAGACCAAACAATAGGTAGTAACTTAGATGATCAAATTTTGGTTTACAGAACTAAGTCAAAATACGCAGTCAGTTGTTTAGGTTTCAAGTAGACAGGTAATTCAATTCGACTAGTTACTTGTTATGTCAAAGTCAAATATTGAAATTGTTACTCCAATAATATTCTCACCTTATCGGCTACATTTCGATTCTTTATTGATAAAGCTATCGAAATTATAACAAAGAAGTTTTAAGAGAAATCCAATCAAAACGTTTTTAAAGCTAAGAATTTTCAAGTACAAAGTTGTTTAAACTCCTTTTATTTTTACTTATCTCATAATAATAGGCTTTTTATTTTATTGAACACATGAAATATTCTCGATAAGAAACAATCTGAAAAATATTTAATTACCAATTTGCGTGTAGAAAGACGAGCAGAGCGCAAACATCCTATAAATTATTATTAATCAACTTGTAATATTATAAGAGCGCGCTTGTTTGTCTGCAATATCAATATATGAATACTGAATCAATTAACGGGACTTGCCAGTTTTAGATATATTATCTCCTGGTCCAGTAATAGAATATATTTTATCCTGCCCATAAATTACCTACTGAACAATAAATAATCTCGAAAACAGAGCACTTGGTACTGGGCGTCGCCCTGGGCCTGGCCCTGAGGCAAAAGGCACTAAAGGCAGAGATGATAATAATTTAGCGAAGCGTATAACTATCACTCAATAAAGCTGTGTAGTGGCGCGTACAATATACATCACAGGGTCTAAACAGATTCGGGCCACTTGACGGGCTTCGGCAACATTCTCAGCACAAAGCAATGAAAGCGGCTTAGTTGAGAGAAAGGGGATTAGAGCATAATCTGCAGTGGAGCGGTTGACATACGGCCGGGTGCCCGGGGCGAGGCGGCGAGCCGGCGTGGCGGCGCGGAGCCGGGCCGTGGAGCCGTGGAGCCGTGTGTCCACGGCAAATACGCGGCGGCAACAACCACACAATAACTGTTATCGAAGCACACAGACGCGATAGTTGACTCCATGGGCTTTTCCGAATAGTGTTAGAAGAGGAGCTCGGCTTGTTTTCGTTAAACAACGAAGAGATAGGGCTCAGTTTCGTATGCTTCTAAAATAGCTTATTCGAATGCAGGAGGCCCTTGACTCTTCAGAGAGAATATTATAGGCAAATTATGCCATGGTATGCTGCGTTCAAAATTGCGAGTTATAACTATTTTGTTGTTTAATTAAAAGAGACTAGGATAATAAAGTCATAGAATGTACCACTGAATATTGATCTTTGTTTATATGTACTTACGTATAGTAATTTTAAAACTAGCTATTGTTTGTCATTTTAAAACACTGCTTTGTGGTTGTTGATGGTGGTTGCTACTTTATTATTATCGGCATTAGTCGTATCAAGTCGTATGATTGGCTATTTCCTACGTATGTATTTCCAATTAATCTAATTGTTTTTGTGGTCATGGCGTGTTTGTTTACAGTTCATTTGGTGTTTAAAATATAATTTCATTATCAGCATTATTATAGTGAGTATTTTTCTTATCTTGCTGTAGAATTAAATATTAACGTTTACGTTTTAAATATTAACGTATTAACGTTAAATATTAACGTTTAAATTAATGAAGAGTTTAAATTAATGAAGAGTTTAAATTAAAGAAGAGTTGTCTTTCTAAAGTTGTTTGGGTTTATTATTAAAATAATACTAATGATGACTGTATTATTACTAACTACTTACATACCTACCCATACACACCATACCATATATACCTAAATGTATTAGATACTGATAGTAATAAAATGAGAAATGCGTACAGTCTTTAGATTAATTTGCATTCTAGATTCGCAGTTATCGTGAACTAGTATGCGTATCTAGTGGATCTCTAGAACTAGAACCTCATAAATTTCATGAACTGATAGCTGGATTCTACAATGAAGTGATTTAATAAGGGCCAGACTAACATTATTCGGAGAGTTTGCGAATAAATCAAAGTTGTACACTTGCCCCGCATCAATATCAAGTGGCTGTTCTCAACTTATTTTATATTCTTCTCCATTAAGTTTGACTTCAATGTAATATTTATTATTTATGAAGTTGAAAGTTTTATGTTTTCGAAAATCCTCTTGTTTCAGCTTTAATAAAATACCTGGATAACTTTGTCAGGAATTACCCGTAAGGACCATTATAACTTTTATGGGTTTTTTAAAAGTTATTTACTGTACCAGTGTTTCGCAACATGATAATGAACTTGAACCTTTTGTATTTCGTTTTTTTTTGAGGCGGGTATTTCTTAACTCTAGTAGGTAGGTCATAGAGAGAAGTATGAAACAAGAAGATATGCTGCGCGTACCCCAATTAATTTGGGATAAGGGTAGGAGTGTGAAGATGATATTTTTTAACTCTGAATACAATGTCAAGTAATTTATTGGTTTTCTCAGTTGTTGTTAATAAAATTATTCGCATGAATTACAAAAGTATAATTTTTTTATTTGTAAATTGTAATAGAGCAAAACCTCGCAATGAGCTTATTCTAAACACGAAAATAATCAAACAAACAAAATACCTTATGACATGTTTAAGTTGCACTCTATCCGTCCAAATCTGAAAAAAAAAGAAAAGAAACAACGTTAGACATAATGGAAGCAACGACGACATAATAAAACTGAAATAAAAATGTCGTAACGTCAATATGACGAGGAAGGCATACGTCAACTGATTAGTGTGTCCTGAGCGTGTGAGAGCTTGACCGCCTCAATTGACCGATAATAGAGCCGACACCCACATGCGGGATTATTGACTTACAATAAACGTCACATATTTCTTAATAAACAAACACGAACGCGTCACTGTGACGACGTTGACAGCCGCCTCAGTGAGCCACCGTCATTAAAGCACTTTACGTATACAATTACACCTACACAAGGTGCAAATAAATCACCGCTTACATACCTATTTACTCTTTATTTACATCCCGTGGTTGATAACCTGCTGTCACATTGACTATAATTACGTCTACGTGTCGTAGCATAATTAATAACCCACCACAGATAATTTATTGAATATTCAGTCAATTATGAAGTAAATGTTTGTTTTCAACGGATTATATTAGACGTGTTTGAAAGTTCTACGATTAATGTGACTGGCTGTCGAGACTATCAAGCTAAAATATTGTGGAAATATTAAGCAAACTGGAAAAAAATGATAGACGTTCGCATTTATTATTGTTCGGAAATTAAAAACCTGATAGTCATAATAATGAATATAAATATTGTTTTAATATTATTCATTAGATGGTATAATAAAATTATATAAACGGTATAGGTAATAATTTAAGTAACTAAACGCGTAGAAAAATAATTAAATCCGAAAAGAAACAAATCTTTCTCTTGAGTTGAGCTCTCGTATTTCGGATATTAGTTAGTATTAGGGCATCGGAAATTCTGTTAAGCGACCTAATTCAGATAATCCTGAAGCTTTTGTAGATTACTGCTCTACCCATTGTGAACTCAATCCATTTGTTTATAAGTACGGGGGACTTCAATCATCGTAGGATCGGAATCGGTTGCTTTATTACATTATTCATCTGCTCGGCGTCCAGACGACAGTCCATTAGCATTTTAAATTAAGTAATGAATTTACTAGGCAGACGACCTGTGGAGGCGGCCTAAACTTAAAACCGTACGTACGGACGAAATTAAACATGGATATGAAGCCGATTGTGGGACCTAGTCCAACCTATATTGTATATTTTGTAGGTGCCTGGAGCAGCTCTTGTAATACCAATACAAGTTTCTACTCTGCATCTTAAATTCTGTAGTTTTACTCATTTTTTTCTGCTGTTATAAAAATGTTAACTTCGAAAGTACTAAAATTTTTCTTTATTTATTCACGCGTAATACACAACACATTTAACATATACATATTTGATGGCAACGCAATCGCAAAATTTCAATACACAATTCGCGTACAAAAATTCTTGTATGTTGAGCGTAGAATTGTAATATGAACAAAAAAAAACTGTGCCAGAACGTGATACACATCTATGATAAGTGTTTGTATAGCGGCCTGATTCGTTGTAAAAAGCCCCGTCACCTGACTCACGGCATTATAATTACGCCGGCGGTAAGTACATAGATAAAGCTTTTTTTTTAATTTTGTTGGGCGAGCCGACTAAATTTTGAGCGTAGGTTAATCCGCGCCCACGCTGCGCACGAGACTCTAATCGTTCATTTGGATTACGATTATGTAGACGAATATGCATGAGGACGTTATCGCGCCATTGATTTTAAATGGGATAAGCCGTTGAGACGACTCAGACCGGTCCCAGCCGATCATCAATTAGGGATTGTAAGCTGGTGTGAATCATGTTTATAATTCAACAACTAATACGGTTTCTTGACACCTGCTGAGCGAGCTTACATCTAGATATATTTTCTGCTTGTTATTTTTTATTGCTTCCTCCATAAAACTGTAGCACATTATTAGCTCCACAATTTCTTTAAGACCTCCAAAAGCTGGCAACATTCTTGACGGGCGAGCTTTTTATACTTTTTGTCCACATTTTTAAACGCCCAATTCTCGTTAACTATTCAACGAGGTGACTAAACGATTATAATATTCCGTGATACTTGTTGGAAGTGTTTCGAAATAATTAGCTTATTTATATTCCCTTATAAGCTTTCTTTGATACGTCTGGCTTTGCTTGTATTTCGTGTTTTACTTTCACAAACTGGACTCAGTTCGTAAATCGTAACTTGACTACGTTAACTTACGATTTACTTTGAATTGCAAGCAAGTCGAACTTGGGATTTGTGTTATGTCTAGCCTTTGTAGGCGAATAGTCGATCAAGATATGAATACGTCTTTGATAACAGTTAATAAACTGAACCTATATCAATTCAAATTGACTTACAAATTCGGAAACCTAAAACAATAGTCCGAGTTTGAAGTATGACCAACTTTTGCTCATTTTAAGTCTACAAAATTGTTTGGTTTCGATTCAAACTTTGTGTCTTTCGTCTGTATTTCAATATCGAAGTTCAAGAATCGAATGTCACTTCAGTCAACGTAGTTACGACTATAATAATTGTTGCAAAAGAGATTTGATGGCCGAGGAGTTTTTACTGTCATCACCAAAGTTTATTATAATACATTTTATGCTTATAAAATGTCACTATCAGAAACTGCAAGCACGTAATCCTCGTCATTTGGATTGAATATAATTGTGAGAGCTTCATTTATCTTAACAGGCCGATGTCAGAGGCAGATCTGAAGTACAAAGGGCCTAGCTACATGTGAACTTGCTCGGGGGCGTTGACAATGGCACCGGGTCCTAACAATAAGAGGTCTAAAATTTCATCGTGTCTTCTACGGAGAGATCGGTTAATGAATTGGGTCCATTATTTAGGCTGTCAAGCTTCATGTCTGCGACGGATGTGGTACCGAAGAGAGATCCTATCTTTAAAGTGTTCGTGATAATCCTTGAATGAAAGATTTTAGAAATTCCAATGATTTGAAATAGGGATAAATATTTATGAACGTTTAACTTAAATGGCTTTCCGCCAGCCACTTAACTGTTTCATTTTAATAAGCTTTAAGTAGATAAGTTGGTGCCGTTTCACTTTACTAGGTAGCTTGCAATCACATTCTGTGAGCTCGAGCATATAGCATTGAAACTTTAAATAATTATTTTATTGCTCAAGAAGTCATTACATTCTGAAATGGACACATCACACATACATACATAATTACATACCTACTTCATACTGCAGCATTAAGTATTCAGAAAATGTTATTTTGATTGAAGCTCTCAAAGATGTCACACTTAATTACGTTTAATGTCGTCATAACAAGAATCAAGTACTTTCAGGTTTACGTCGCTAACTCTTGACTTATGTCGACTAAGTAACGCCTTATTTTAGGCTCGTATTGCATTAGTCGTAACGTCAGGTAATTACGCCAGTAAAGGGCCTGTTCCGTCGGCGTCACCTGTGATTACAAGCTCTTTCACCATAATTAATGGTGTGTTTTTACCTTATCTTATCACCTTAATATGTGAGATAACTTAAGGTCTGTTTTACCACTTAAAGATATCTTCAAGATAAGAAAATCCCAATGAGTTTTTGTAAAAATCGAATGGCTATCGCTGACAGGGAATACTAATTGATATCATTAATTTTATCGGCCGCAAAATATTCTTTTTATGTTCACCGATTGTGTTATAATCTGGTGTTTTCTTAAAAGTAATGTTGTAACGTTTTAACGACTTGAAGCTTTTAGGGGGGATTGCGATATAAACTAAAAGGAATTATTTTTGCTACCATTAGTGGGAAAAGCGTGGAAACGACGCGACACAGTAACAGACGTTGGCAACAGCCTGGACAAATCTAGGAATTCGGAAGCCGATAATGGTCGACAAAAACAACATTATTGAACAACGTAAGGACATTTATTTACCACTTCAAGCACGCAAATGTACAGAAACCATTTACTACCGAGACATTTTGTCTGCTGAGATGACGAGTAGGTACTAGAAAAGTATGGAAGAGGAAGACGACGAAATTAATTAAAATAAAGACAGGAAAATGATGACGATGAGGAAAAGTTTTCAAATAAAAAAAAAAAAAACGGGTTGCGCTCCGGGAGTGCCGGCAGAAGTGAAAACTTGAATATTAACGTTGTGCATTTTTGATATTTTGGAATGGTTAGGGAATAATTTTGCACGAATTGATTTAATTATCAGTAAAAAAGTACTATCATTTACGTGAGTAAATACAATATTCATTTATTGCGCTATCATACACAAACATGACAATTTATATTACATTAAAAATTTGACACTTCAGAACTATTACAATACGAATTTTACCTCTTTGGAGAAACCGAAGGTTTTGTTTGTGCATAAGTTAAATAACCAGTTTTGGAAACCCAAACTCAATGACAGATGTCATAAAGTTCAAATTACTTCGTAACCTAATGTCAAACCGTCTTACGAATTTTCAATCTGACGATCGACGCGAGTTTAACATATTTTACCCAGCACGACAGTGCACAACGCCGCTGAAGAAGTTTTCACGTAAAAAAATTTACTAAAAACCACACCAAGTCTAAATTATATCATCACTGGCTGTAATCCAGCGGATCCGGGTACATTGCGTAACGCTGCACAATACATTAGGCGGTGCGTGACAAACCGTAGTAATGTCACCTGCTTTATTTCAATTATTGCTCAAAGTAAGGTACGAATGTTGAATACCCTTACGTGACCAAACCGGGGTGTTTCCTGGCTTAAGGCTTGCGCAGACGAGGGGGTTTTGCCCGCAGAGTTTTATTCCGCTGAAGACTTGCCTCTGATTTCACGCACACGCGGTGTGCCAGAATATTTCCGTGCAACTGTGCATAGGTAATTCAGTTTCGAGCCCCGTTGACTTAAATTCCGGGTACGGTGATGCACATTAGCACCATAGGTACTTCTATTTTGTTCGAACGATTCTCGTTCTCTCTATACTTTTATTCCATACAGTGGCCTATTTAAATGGGCCAAAAGTATCCCGACAAATATCCCTCGTCTGTGCAGGCCTTTATTTGCTGAATTAGAACAAGTTGAGTAATGTATCCACATTGATGTTTAAACGGCTCTTGAACCTTTGATAACGGATCTAATTATACAGTCTTTAAATTTATAGACTTGACAGCGACTGTGATAGCGTATTTCAATCATATTATTTCCTGCTTGATTATTATTTGTGGGGCAATTAGATAGCGTATCCTAAAACATAATGTTGCTTCAAGACGTTAAAATAATAATTACATCTGTGTTTTACATTATTATTATATGTGTTTACGTTTTTTAAAATGAATGTTATGTTTTTATGATTAAATAAAAATAGTGCTGATAAACGACTAGTCGTTTAGTTACATAAATATTTTATTTAATAACAGTTTAAAACATTCGTTTTTGTAATTTACTTAATAGTTTCCTAATTCTGAATAATTAACCGTCTCATAAAAATGTAAATGGTATCTCTGTGAGTTACGTATTACAAATTAAAAGCTGTATAGGCTTAGTGTCTTGTCCCGCCATATCGGATACACAAAATAACTGTTAGCATTACTTTTTTTGAATAAATTGACTGCAATAACTTCTCAAATAACAGGTGGCATGCATAAGGTGTGTTTAATGTATTCCGTTAGTTAATCTCACAATAATAAAATACGAAACATTATGTGGCCTTAAGAACTGTGAGGGGCCAACTTCGTAATTTACCACGAAACAGAGGCCACCGTAATCTGTACGAATTGCGTGATACGAAAAAAAATATCACTCGTTTTGTTTCAATTATTCTTATCCACGTTAGTCCTAATATATGTAAATCGCCCATACAATATACATCTGTGATGTTTCACGTATATTGACGGAATTTTTCCGCAATGTTTCGTGTTCTGAAAATATTGTTACGGATTTTACGCACGAAAATGTCGGCGACACATGATAGTAACTGTCACGGCACGTTGACACTTGTGTCACGCGGCTTAAATACGAGCTCCTGTAATTTTCACTTTATAAATGTCATGCAAATAAAATTGCATTACAATTTATTATAACTGTATTTATTGTCATTATAGCGAAACGCAAGTCTATTATTATATTGATCCGGTTACGACTCAGTTCTCTTTATTACATTTTTTTGCGGTTCTCTAAACAAAAAATATGGCTACTCCAATTGTAATTGATAGTTTGAGAGTTAATTGAAAAAATATCAATCGTTATTTATTGAAGTGGATCGGTCACTGTCCGATATTAATATTTATAGAATGGCTATTATTCTGGTAAGTACTATTAACACACACTATAAGATATTCGCCTGAACCTCTTACCATCGGCTAACGGCCATTATAATTTATCACGTTTAAAACTCTTCCTTACTGCTACTACTCATGCAGCATGTATGTTCGGTTAGATATTTAATCTCAATTTGTTTTTGACAGAGACACAATACCAAATCCCCCAAATTAACTGCACTTTTGAACTCAAAATTTTAATGAGAAAGCAATTTACGATCAATCAAATTAAGCTTATTTCGCACTGACATAACTCCAAGAAGGTCTCAATTTATATTTATCCATCAAGCTTAGGTATTTATTATAAGTGAATCATGAGTGACTAAGTGACTTTATCTGTTTGTACCTACAGTATGCAAAAGAACCGAGTGTGTACCGATAAATCGCGACCTCATTTTACATTCCCCCACGAGTGCGATTCAGTGCGAGCCAATAATAAAGTATGAGCCACTCCACCATCGACGGCCCTCAAGTCTTTGAGCAGCCTCGCAATGAGGAAACAAAATGAAAAGCGAGTTATTATTTCTCACATCCGAGTATTTACTCGCCGCAGGTAACACTGGCCCTTTGTCGCACAGAAATAAATGAATTATAAAAATCGCTTTTGTTTATGTACCTTTGAATTTGCACGCAATTTCTGAAAGTAAATAATAAAGCGCTCTTAGCTCTTAGTCCGCTTTTTTGTTTGAGAGAAAACTTTCGCCGGCTGAAAATGGGACGGCAAGAGGACACAAGTAGTAACAATATATGTAAAAGGAAACTTCCAGAAGAAAATATTTGACATATTGCTACGTAGCGACGGTTGACGATCCTATGTAAATATCGCACCGAATATGCCGAAGACTTGAAATTCTGTCCACATTTCTTTTATAAGTTTTTCATACGGATAAAGCTTCTTGCAAACCATAGGCTATTCGTGAGATGGATACCAGTGAGGTAAAGGATGGTTCAATCTGTCAAGTCGAAGTAATGAAAATAACATAATATTATGAAGGTCGGTATTATGGGTTTCACAGTTGTTCTTATAAGTTAGTATTCCGTCATGCCTCGGAAAGCACATTAAGACGTTGAACCCGGCTGTGATTTGTAGATATTTGACAGTCGTTATAAGTAGTCAGAGGCCGAAAGTCTGACAACCAGTCTTACCTAGGGATATCATATTACCCCGGAAAAATTGCGTTGTGGATGTCAGATAGGCAGTCGCTCTACTTATATAAAAAACTGGTTTTCAGCTGCATCCGGATAGACTGGAAGCCGACCCGAACATAGTTGTGAAAAAGCTAGGCAGATGATAACTTATCATCATCTCAGCCTATAATGTTCCCACTGCTGGGACACAGGCCTCCTCTCTATGAGAGGGAGTGGGCTGTAATCAACCACGCGAGCCCAGGGCGGGTTGGATAACTTTTAATGTGTTTCAATATTTTTACCGACCATATCTACAGGCTTACTTTGTATTATAAAGGAGTTCAACATCCAAACGTATGTTCCTACGTGTTTTATGTGAATTATCTCCATACGTTTGAGAGACATTATTATTCTTTCCAATTGGCACGCAATTTATAAACTGACAAAGTACCTACATACCTAATCATGTTTCTTGTACAAAAAGTTTTCTCTTTAAGAAAATTTCTTTCTCCTACATCCCTTTTCAAGGAAAATGTGTGCGCGCGAACAAATTTGTCTCCCAGCTCACGTTCAGCACAATTCCGGGAATGTTAGAGATACGTAATGCGTTGGTTTTGCGCATATATTTTTATATTGACATGCGTATATCTCTCATTTTCTGTAAAAATAATAAAATACTCACTCACATCACTGGCCTGAACCGTGTAGTCAGTTTGTGTAAGTTCTTGTTTACAGATCTTCATTTGTCAAAATAACCTGCCACAATATAATAATAAGCTAGATCTTCAATCCTACTAATATTATAAATGCGAAAGTTTGTGGGGATGGATGGATGTTTGTTACTCTTTCACGCAAAAACTACTGAATGGGTTTGGATGAAATTTGGCACACGGGTAGTTTGTAACCTGGATTAACGCATAGGATACTATTTATCCCGATAATATGTTCCCGTGGGACAATTATCGAAAACCACGCGGGCGACGCCGCGGGCATAAGCTTGTATTAAATACATAATTAAAATCTTAACACACAGCGTCTGCATGTACTAACTTAAAAAGGAAGTGTTTTACTTTTCATTCATTATATCGAACAAGATATTAAATACCCTTCCTGAGCGATTTAATTTTCTAGAAAATAAAACCCTTCTTTCAACCTTGTAACAGATCCTGGTCCTAGCGCTCCTTAGCCACGCTCGTGTAGGCAAGACGAAATAAAAGGAAAATGTTCCAGAAAATTCCGACATAAACATAAGTGTTATTGCAGGCCTTTACATCTGAAATCATCTTTCATTCAAAATAATGATCCCATAATTTAAAACGAAATCTCAGACAGTAATTGTTTAAAATTGCGCCTATGAGTTTGTTTATTTAAGAAATTTCTTTGTGAAATAAATTATGATTTACAACCCCTGACGGTAGGGGTTGTCGAGACAGCTCGAATAAGATACGAAGGGTCAACTTTGTAGGGTGAAATCCTCTGTACAGCAAAAACTCGAAGTGAACCGACTACGATACTTATGAAGAATCCTGCTACAGCAGTTTTTGTTCACGCTTTGATGTGAGGAAATACAATTTTATCGTTCGTTTAAAGAATCCTGTCAATTCAGATGATATCCTTTACGTGTAGTGCCTATTTCTCTGATGTTTATGATCACTTGAGATCTACAAAGGCTTTAGGTGTACGCTATATTCGTAGCGATAGTGTGAAGGTTAAAGGTTTTAATATTATAGTATTTACCTGTATAAAGGATTGAGTACCTCTGCCTAGTAATGAAAAAATTGTTCGAGCGTTTATTGACACTGAAGAAAGTCATACCTTTCACAAAGTACATAAGAGGTTATTTAATACAGCTGTCACGCACAATGGACTAAGTGCGGAAACCTAAACCCCATAAAGAAGAAGGGGTTATTTTCGAAAAACCCTAGGACACGTAATTCTTCGTTTTTCATCAATTGTGTTGTTACCATTTATCGTTTTAAGTTGATTTGATCAGTAGATTTTTCCATACTAACTTCAACGTAAACTTCTTTTTTCACCCCTTTAGGGGGTTCTTTTGATAAACCTATGATGGCAAATATTAATATGTGTATCCTTAAATTAGTATTGTTTCTATGTTTCAAAAGAATAGGATCACGCATTTAGATTTTTGATACAAACTTTAATACCCTGTAGCTGCCGTCATGCATGGATTTGGGGGTTGTAACCTGGCCAGGTTGATTCCTTTCATTACAAGAAATCTATTGGTTTGTAGTTTTTTCGTTTCGATTACTAGGTTTAAAATGCCACCATCTCGTTCGTTGAGTAGTATTATTAGTGAACGAATAGGTATTAAATACAAACATAGCCGGGATATTCCATAATATTATTATTGCCATATTGTTTTTTTTTTCACTAGCCAGGTTACCCGCGATAAGGATTGGAAGGATTATAACGACAATGCTGGAATAAAGAAACTCAAAAACATACATACATACATGAACCCTGAAAACATAACACTCTTTTTTTGCGCATTCGTGTAAAAATATGCTTACTCGACAAAAGAGACATATTTTTACATGTTTACTTCATCTGTCCATATTAGCTGTTGAACCGATGACCGTTGCGTTGCGGTAGACTTGGAGGAGACGACCGCGAATCGGCAAGCGTGAGGTGGGACGCCCTTAGGCTTGGTGGAGCTAAGATATTCACAGGGTGGCTGGTAGCAACTGGATGAGATAGATCTAGATCCAAGATGACTTTTGGGTTATCTTGGATCTAGATCTATCTGTCGCTGCACCTGTTCGCCGAATAGCTCTCTGTGCAGTTTACCTGCCACCTCCTGTACGGACTTCTTATTTGGAACATTTCCTGGACAATTGTAACGCAACATTGGAACAGCTTAATGATTCATACGTATGTATTACGGGTGACTTCAACTTGGGTAACATTGACTGGAAAACTACCGGTAATTCAAACGATAAATTCAAACTGCCCAGTAATAGTGAAGCTTTGTTAGACTTTACGTATGTCAATAAGCTGACCCAATTTAACAATATTAATAATGCCTCTGGTCGCATACTGGATCTTGTACTGTGTAGCCATTCGTTATGTAATGTGAGCCAATGTATTAATGCGATTTGTAATATTGATCAGCACCACCCACCTCTAGATATTGTAATATCCCTCAATAAGGAACCCAAACTTCCATATAACATTGTTGAGAGTGGAAGGCCTAACTTTCGTAAAACGAGTTACATCCCGATCCGTAAATATTTAAGTGAACTCGACTGGGAGGAATTATTTGATGGACAGCATGGTGTTGATGAGATGGTACAGATTTTTTATGACACTATTAACACAGCTATACAAAACTGTATATTTACTCGCGTGCCGAGGAATAGGAAATACCCGCCATGGTTTAACCATAATCTTATAAAAATGCTAAACTTAAAAAATAAAATCAGAAAACGTTATAATACTTACAAAAACCCTATGGATAAAATCGAATTAAAAATAATTAGTAAACGATGCGATGACTTCGCAACTGTCTGCTACAATAACTATTTAAAGAAATTAGAAGATGACCTTACAACGAACCCTAAATTATTTTGGACTTATGTTAAATCCAAACGAGGCGGTTGTAGCACTTATCCTATTTCTATGACAGATGGAATTAGGACATCATCAGATGGCACAGATATTTGCGAATTTTTCGCATCTTACTTTTCTTCTGTTTATAGCCCGGTTCAGGGTAATTATAACTTACAAACCGCTAATAACTTAAGCAATCTTCAAAACTATAGCTTGTGCTTGTCTAATCCCACTATAGATCATGAAACCATTTATAAAAAGTTAAAAAATCTAGATTGCAGTAAAGGCGCTGGGCCAGACGGTATACCACCTATTTTTATTTACGAGTGTGCAGCCGAGTTGGTCGCACCACTATCACTTATTTTCAATAAGTCCTTAGCATCTGGCATTTTTCCTTCAAAATGGAAAGAGGCAAAGGTTGTGCCTATCCATAAATCAGATGATGATGATGTAGTGTCTAACTATAGACCTATTTCAATTGTCTCGACTTTTGCTAAAGTTTTTGAGTCTCTCATCTGCCCGCACATTCAAAACCATCTAAAGCTGTACTTAAGCGAAGCTCAACATGGTTTTGTTGAATCGAGGTCTACAGGCACTAATCTTGTACTGTTTACAGAACTGTTGGCAGAAGCAATAGATTCAGGTTACCAAGCCAATGTCATATATACAGATTTTAGTAAGGCATTCGATAAAGTCTCACATAACATACTGATAAAAAAATTGCAAGCTTACGGTATCACTGGATCATTGCTTTCATGGCTGAGTTCGTATCTTGTGGATCGATCTTTCTTTGTAGTGGTAAACGGATTTCAATCAACTTCGCGTTATATCTCATCTGGCGTGCCGCAAGGATCTCATTTGGGTCCAGTTCTATTTAATTACTTCATCAATGATATTCCTTACTGTTTTCTACATTCAAATATCTTTATGTACGCCGATGATTTAAAATTTGTTAAAATTGTTAAAAATAAAGACGATGCCTATGAATTACAGAGGGATCTAGACAGGCTTGTTCAATGGTGCGATAACAATGGAATGCACCTTAATGCACGAAAATGCTATCATGTCAAATTCTCTAGGAAGCATACTCTAGTAGAACATAGCTATTATATTAAAGGTGATAAAGTTGGTGAACTGGACACAATAAGGGACCTTGACGTTTCATTTGACAGGAAATTAACTTTCATTCCACACGTAGACAGCATTATAAAAAAGTCTTCTAAAATGCTGGGTTTTGTCATAAGAAATACGAAACAGTTTAGAAGTTGTAAGACAAAAATAATGCTTTACAATTGCTTGGTTCGAAGCGTGTTGGAATATTGTAGCGTGGTTTGGCGACCGCACTATGCTGCACATTCATTGCGTCTAGAACGTGTTCAAAAGCGTTTTCTGTGGCATCTGGCGCTTTCTAGGGGCATAGCTAAGAAAATACGTTCTTATAACAATAGATTGAGACATTTCAAAATGATTTCCCTAGACAAGCGCCGACGTCTAAATGACGCGACGTTTGTGTGTAAAGTTATGGCTCACAGGATTGACTGTCCACAAATACTGAGCACTTTCAATTTCCGTGCACCTTCAAGAATTCCTCGCAGCCAGATAACACCTCTGCGCCCACCGCAAAGAAGAACGGTTTTAGGCTCCAATTCTCCTTTCGCGAGATTTTGCAAGGTGGTTAATAGTTGTAGCGACATAATCGATCTGCACTTTAACTCTTTAAGCCAATTAAAAACCAATATTTGTAAATATCATCTCAATTTGGATTAGACATTTATGAAGTCTCGTGTTTTCAATAATAATTTTAGATTAGTTTACTTAAGTTTGCTTTTTTCTTTTTCTCTCTCATTTTCAACTTATACTTAAAGCATGCGGAGTTTACCTATAAGTGATTGTTACACTATTGTACTCTATTATATTGCATGTTACCTTTAGCATAATACCAGTGTAAACAATTGTTGGTGAACCAATAAAAAAAAAAAAAAAAAAAAAAAATGAGAGTTGCCGAAAATCGATAAAAATAGATTGCGATTGAAGAGGCCTATGTGCAGCAGTGGACTGTAATATATAAAACATCCAACCTAATATTTAATTTGTATACGAGGAGATGGATCGATAACCACCTTAATGATCATCACCGCATTTTTTATACCATTTTTCTAACATCACTGGTAATTAAGGGTGCTTAAACACATTTGACGGTGGTTAGAACTGATGGTCGTCGCGATACGGACAAAACGCTTCCTGACCACGGCTAGGCGTCTCACTGGCCACTGAGCGCATTAATTATGATCTACGTTGTACTAGATTTAGATCGAAGTCAGATAACGTGTGATTAACTACCAACTGTTGGTTTTCGTAACACAATACTAGTAGTTACTAGTAATTTTAGTCGTTATTTGTTAGCGATCGGCGACTGCTGCGATGTGTCAACGGTCGCGCGCCGTTCATTTGTTTTAATGAATAATGCTCGAGCGTGTTCCTACTCTGGATTTAATTAACGTGGCGTTTCTGATATCTTGAGTATTTTAGAACGATTGTTTGAAACTTGATTTTCTTGAGCTTTTCTTATGTATCGTGAAATTCTAGCTACACTTCGGTAAGTAAATAAATAGAGTTCTCTGTAGCCATTTGTTTTTAGGGTTCCGTACCTCGATAGGAAATTTTTTCTCAGGAAAGCGTGAGGGTATCAAGCTGGAATTTCTATCAAATACTCAGGTCTACTGTGCCTTGGGGCAGTAGCTGTGAAAAAATCAAACTTCTAAGCCAACGCAATCAAAAGATACAGCTGTATCTGGCGCAAATTTTCGACACTCGGAAGGGAATCAAAACCTACAGAGTACTTCCCGTGAACTCAGAATCTTGAAATTTGGCATGAAGCAATATTTTAAAGCACATATAAAGGAAAAATTCGGAAAACGTTGAATTTTAGTAACATCACATATTTTTATTTATTCTCTTCAGTAATTTTAGTTTTTACCTAACCCTCGGTGCGCGAGTCCGACTCGCACTTGGCCGGTTTTTGTACTTAGATTGTATTTCAATAAGTAAAAATATTGGTTATTTTCTCTATTAAATTACACTGAAAGTCACTCAAGCTAAAAATAATTATATCTCTCAAGTATACGACTGGTTTCGTTTATCTATTTCTACTAGATTTTTCTAAAAGCTCCAGTATAAATATTTTTATCGGCCTCCTAGATATTCTATTTATTAAAAACACATAAATAACGAACGTTCGCTTCACATTCAGACACAAAATTGTTACTCAGAAATAATGAATTCCTAATAAAGATAATCCATTCCGATAACGAAATAGCTAAGAAATACCTACACTCCTATTTACATATACAAGTTCTTCCATAAATTATCGTGGTACAAAATGACCTTCGAGACTCCAGAATAGGTACGATTTATATCCGTCTCGAGTCGTTTCAGTGAATCAGGATTATGGCAGCGTTTGAAAACGTAAAAGTCGGTGGCTTCTCGGCGTCTTCCGGTTTAACATATTCGTTTAGCCCGGGATATTAGGGGTGGTGATTAATGAACCATTCCTTCAAAGGTGCCTGAGCCTAGCCACCCTTCTTCCTATAAATAAATTACACTTGAATATTTTGTTAGTTAAAGATATCTTAAATTTTATTCCGTAATAAATTATAATTTGGTTATGTTTGTTTGCTTATCTAGTAACCATACCTTGTGCTTAAAAATTGTTAGCAGCAAGAAATTAGTTTTCTTTATTTCAAAATCTAAGTCCGGAAAAAAACATTTCTGTATTCTTTAAAAGCTAAAGTCATAGGATGTGAAAGATTTTCACAGGACAGCCAAGTTTCTAGCTGGAAAAACTAATTTAATAAAAGGTTTTTTTCTGTAAGGTTATCCTTATTTAATTATTTAAACACTGTTTTATTTCCGCTAGACAATAGTTTGAAATTGTTAAATTATTGAAATACAAATTCATCAGCAATGTAGAGCCAGTTTAACTCACATAACTGCAATTAAAACTATCATGAATTGGTTAACGACTGTGTGACGTCACTGAAACAGGGCTTAAACTATACTTTACATAATCGTGCTACTCCACAGCAGTACAATCCCCACTACTTCAGCTACGCCACGTACGTAGCGTGCATTCGAAACATAAGCATTTGTTACCGAAAGCTTTCCTCACTGGCTGTCACTGGATAAATTGAAAACCATTTATCATTTATCATGCAATACATAAGGAGCTCAACGCTATCATATTTTTACATGTCAACATTTACGTGGTTAATACAATATTCGATTATAGCACCTATTTATACTAAAGTCTAAACATTAATCTACCATACCCAAAATAAAGGCTTAGCATTATGTAAAATTAGCTGTCAAAAAGTTTTTCGATGAAAACCACGTTAGACGTAGGTTTTAAATATTGTTGAACTCTATTATAAGGCGCATAAATGTTAAAGGTCGTAATAAAACAAACTTAAACAATTATTGTAGAAAAAATCGAATTGGAGGTCATGTGCGGTATTAGTTTGAGTAGACAGGTACTTACTTAGTAAAACTTTAGAAAATACAATGAATTCATGTTCGCGTTAAATTCCTACACAAACAATAACAAGAAAACACATTACCGTAGTTGATGAATACCAGAAAATCTACACTTTCGTGGTACTTGAAGCAAATAACAACATTTTCCGCGAAATACAAATAGCTAACTTCAAAATAAAAGCCTGCGATCGCGTGTTTTGTTATTTGATACAAAAACCTAACAGTCGGCATTTCAAAATGTAGTAAGATACCATCCGTACAAACAGAGAGGCGAGCGTGGCAAAATGTGCAATATCTCAAACAAAACGCCCCACTTCACGTTCTCAACAAAATGAAACCTTACTGAATGTCTGCTCAAATTAAGCTTAAACATTTTCTCTTTGAGAAAAATATAAAACACACCTCCCTCTTTTAATGTTGCGTCTTTAGTGATTTACAGGATAAGGGCTTCGTGTTACCGACCGTATTTCTGATAAAATTACTTTAAAGCAATAAACTCTAATAGAGAGTGACAATCAACGTATTGGGATCAAATATCAACGACTTGTTTAATTGGTCGAAAGTGTTTTATGGAATTGTAGCTTCACAATAAGAAGTCGTTAGATACTAGTGAGTTCGTTAATGGACCATTAAAGAGCCCTATAAATTTAAGTTAATCATGACTAATTGGACTGACAGAAGGGGGGTACAGTCACATCTAGATCGATACTAGCCGGAATGTGCGGGTGGTCTCGTGTATGCAGCCTTGAGCTTTTATATTATAAGATAATACCTACGCGACTAAAAGGTTAACCACATAAAAATTAAGATAATACCGGTATGCCTAATGGAAAGCTAAATAAAAACGTCGTTAATACTATCTGTTATAGAACTACATTCGTGCCGACCGACATAAAACGCGACAACGATACAACAAATATTTTAGGCGTTTCAACAATTATACTTCGTGCTTTTGTTTTGGCTAAGAGTGATATCGAGGGCCGATAGAATCACCAATCGAGTGGATTGTACTAAAGGATCTCCGTTTTGGTAAAACCCTTCATTAAAGTTATCTACGTAGGATCTAAGCTCGAATCCGTGTAATGTAATCGATTTCGGAACGAGAAGCCGCGCAGGACTAAGTGCGGTCACAAATTTACATATAAATTCGGGATTATTTTAATTTAAAACGCATTTGGAAAGTTTATTAGCATATATATGAGGGTCCATTACCGTTTCTTTGTCGCAGTCAGCTAATATAGCAGTTCAGTGAATTTGTACATTATGAACCGCGAATAGAGCGAGGGTCGTCTCGCTGTAAACACATCCTAGTGAACAAACACTGCACTCAGCCCGAGTATAACGCCACTTAATAAAATTAAGCAATTTGTCAGTGCGCTGCGCCTTTATTTGTTAACAGTGGACACATTAACTTAGGCTCATTAAACAGATTTTCATCGTGAAATTGAATTACTTACTGCGTTAATACCAGCCGTACATCACCCTTAACAAGGCGTCAGGGATTAATTCGTACCCACTCACATTTGTCCGTCGAATTAAAAAGCAAATAAGCTCTTACATCGAACATACACAGTTTTTCTTCGAAGTCTCTCGGATAATCGAATAAAAATCACAATAGACACACAGCGAAAGAATGAAAGGAAATTGTATCGTTTATAACAGTTTACGTTTAGCTAACGTCATAATGAACGTGTTATGTGTAACTGGTGTATGTTATAATGTTTCAATTCAAAGATCAATAACGCACCATTTAACATAAAATAATTTACAGATATAATATGTCTTAACTTCAAAAGATACAAATATAGCAGGAGAAGCGACATTAATTAGGTACTTAGGCTTTATTCTGTGGTGGTGTTAAATCAGTGATGCGCTAAAAGACGCCTGTGATCCGGCTTCCGAGACGCATCTTGAATGCGTATTTGTTCTTGTTGCGCTAATAGCTCGTAAATATTTCAGCGCGCAGGGCGGACACACATGCGCCTCCAGACAAATGGACGCTTATAAAATATATCGATACCTTTAGGCTCAAAGGGCGTATCCACCAAAACACAACTTTTCAGGAGAGCCAAAAAACAAAAAAACAAAACAGTTTTCCGACATAACTTTTTTGTGCTTATAGTTATAAAAAAAATACAAAAGACAAAAGTTGTTAGAATTTTGAGATAAAGAAGATCGTATAAAAATATATAAAGTTAATCTAACAAATAAAAAAAAAGACTTCGTATACACCCTAAAAAAAAATATAATGCAGTCGGTTACGCCAAAAAAAAAAGCTCCTACGCAAACAGCTAAGGGTGTAATAGCGATTCATACGAAATCAAATAACAATTCATGATGTAAGTTACAATCTCTTTGTATTATAGTATCTAACAAACGATGTAAGCTACAAACCTTTTGTGCAATATGTAGTGTAAGTGATGGTTGTGGTATTTCTCATCAATGATTTCTCATAGGTAATAAAGTTGATTTTTGCCGATCAGGTCAATTGCTTAATAGTTTTAGTACTACACCTACTCATAACAACTGTATGAGAACATAGCATTAAAAAATAAAAGAATTAATATTGTATAAATAATGGTTAATCATAGAAATTAAATTAGTGATAATTATAATCGTCTATAGGAATAGAAGGAATGTATTACACTTTTTATCACTTATGCATGTAAGAATCTAATATCCGTTTAACGTTATTTGAATGTAATATGACAAGTTTCTTCTGTCCTTATAACCTCTCATATTTATAATACTTGAAAAAAAAAAACAGTTTCTAATAAAGCAAATCAAATATATTATGTACCGAATTAACGATGTCATAATTGACTAATAATGTTGTGACCAATGTGGAATGTAGTGATTGTTTTTTTTCCTGGCTTTACGATGTTTCTTTTGTAATTTTTGTGTTACTTTTATTGTAAAAACCAATTCGACACAAATGTAAATTTGTTGAAGAAATAGATAAATAAATTGTGAAATAGAAAAAACGTAAAAAAGTTAAGTGTAACGAGCAAGCATACGCATCCCGAACGACAAGGATTTAAACATAAGACACTTCCTCTGAATCTTCGTCTTCGTCATCTGTTTCAGGTATGGTATGTGTCGTGCACATCATCAGTAGAACGGAGCTACTCTTCATGATAGATCTTGGGGATTGTTTCATTGTCACAAAGTCTCTTAAGGTCTTTATACTTCGCTACTGATATCGATTCCTTGTTTTTGTGTCAAAAGTCAAAGTCAAAGCATTTATTTCAATTAGACCATTACAGGCACTTTTGAAAGTAAAAAAAAAACAAAATAAAACGCGAAGCTACAGTCCCAGTCACAAGGCATAATAACTTGTGAAAGTACTGTAGTTGCCCATTCCGTAGCGTAGATCTCTATGGAGAAGAACGGGCAAGAAACTCCATGGACACTCTTTTAAATCAAAATATGTTACAAAATCTTGGTTACATCATTCATGTTAAGAATTACAAATATGTGAGAACAATGTAGAAATACGGGCAAGTTAAGAGCGTCCAGAGTAAAAGATTAAATCAGTAATTAAAAAATAAAGTAATTAAAATAAACCGTGGCAGCTAAGAGATGACCAGTCACAACTGACAGCGCCCGTTCACGAACATGACGCATGTATCAGCCATCATTCAACTCAACCATTTTGAAGGGAACTAAACGACCCGACTGTCCTTTACCTTTTCCCTTACCTTTGCTAACTCCTTTCCTTTGTGTCTTCTCAAATAATTGTAATTGTTCCTCTGCCGCACTCTCTTTCATGGAATATTTTAGTTGAACTTTATCTTGATTCTTCTTTTTGAAAGTAGCCGTTTATTAGTTTAGTGCTTTGAAGGAAATATTTTTTAACGTGTACGTTAAACTAAACGTAAAAATTTTTGGTTAGCCAAATCTATTAAATCTAAGAAATCTGAATATTCCATGACGTTGACATGGTAGGGTCTTGGCCGGGCTGCTACGAAAAAGGTCGCCCATTGTGATGGACTCCAAACAATTATTCTTTTCACTTCTCTTTCGACCGAGGAGTAAAAAGTTTATCTGTATGACTTTCAGATTTATAGAAGTCTACAAAAAGTGATTGAAGACAGCCAACACTGTTTTACTGTTTACTCAAAAGAAGCAATAATTGTATTATCCGTAAGTGGCTTAAGGTTCTGGTGAAATTTAAACATTTTATACATGGCATTCTATTCTTCAAGATGCGCTTTTAATAACTCTGCGTCCTGAGGATTATTCTCTTCCTTATTGTTTTCATATGTTGTGCACAAAACGCACTTATCTTTTTCAGGCGTATGCACGCTTATGTTATACCGTAGAAATATCTGCCTAAATATAGCCTCACTCACCATTTCATGGCTATCTTTTTTGCAGTCTTTTAAATAAATGCGATAAATATGCGCATTTAGAAGGGACTAGTATTATGAACTCGGAAAATAATGGTTATATTTGGGGAAGTAAAAAAACTCTTGAGGCAAATACATTTTGTTGTTCTTTTCCGACTATAATGAGATGGAGTACAGGAAATTGATCTATCCATTTTGTAACGAAGTTTTTAGCAGCTTCTGCATAATTATCTAGAGGTGGCATTTGGTTTTCTCATATCTTTTTTGGCCATATTGTCTTCTTGAGCGTTCTTAATTGTATATAGTGAGAATTTTTGGCTGATGTCTAAGGTGGCAAGTAAAAACCTTTGCCAGACTTGTCTGTGATCCTCTAAGTATTCATAAGTGGTATTTCTGCGGCTTTCCGGTGCACTCGTCCTCTTTTTTTATTGAAATATAACGGCAACAACTAACTATCCAGACACGTCTGCGCTGATTATTCATACTCCAAAAATTATTAAATAAAGAAGTTCGTTTTTCTTCCGTAATTTCATTGCATTTTTTGACCCATTTGCCATTTGCATGCATTTCAGTGCATGGATTTTTTCTTATTTTTTTTCTCTTCTTTAACAGTACCTACCTTTTCTTGTTTCGTGCAACTTTCCTTTTTCTTTTAACAGTTTACGTATATGTCTTTTTGATGGTGATTTAGGGCCGAACAATAGCATAAAACTTTGAGTGTAGAGAGTTCAAAATGCTTTCGTAAAAAATAGAATATGCGGACATATAAGTCAAATTGTTAATTGTTCAAAAGTATCTGGATGCGTAACCACCGACCTCTTTAAAACTTTGGGATGATTCTGGCTTCGCAAAAATTATAATAGGGCGTATATAGAGCTAAATTGTAAATATTTTACTTTATTTTAGGACGTAACCACCAAACTTGATCAAATCTCTGGTTGTATAAGACAAGTACGCACAAAATTCTAAAATAAATAGGGGCGTAAACACCAAAAGAGACAGGTCACAGGATACACTTCCAAGTTTATAATTTTGTGTACCTGTTACGACGTTTGCGGTTATGAAAATTGAAATATTTTCCATTTACGGCCCAAATTTAAATAAATTCAATGTTTAGCGATCCAAAAATTATGGCTGTATCCACCACTTTTTTGCGAATATCGAAATTTTAAATATACCAATCGAAAGAGGACGAAAAAATAAGTATGACTGCATTCAAATCTCATTTTGGCCATAATGGCGGTTACGCCCTTTGAGCCTAAAGGTATCGATATGTGCCCCGTCACTTTTAACATTCCCATACGTTAGTTCGTTACGCTTCCTACGACTGAAATAACAATACTGGCCCATTACAACAGTCCCCAGTTTTAAAAGTCGAACGGAAACGCCCGTGCCATCCATCACTTTTGGCCAGCACTTGACAAATGACAGCTGTTTAAGCATACTTAACTCGAGTTTAAACAATACAAAGTAATGAACTCTTCAAATGTAACACGAAACGTGTAAGTTACTGTTTACTGAATCTTCTTTCCGAGCAGAGTTGCTCATTGGCTCGTTAGGGAGCGGTTTGAAAGGGTGCTCCGAGTATGTTTCAAGTTCGAATTCTTGACATCTCGACGTCTTTCCGTACAAATAAGAACGTTCTTGTTTGTCCCGGCATTCTTGAAATATACTTTCTATTTCCGTTCACCTTTGTCGTGTTCATTATAATATCCTAATGAATTAGGCATGTAGAATAAAGAAATTCTAGTTTTTGACAGCTATAAAGAAGAAAAACATGTATTGTGTTAAACAAAACAACAAACATTAAAACCAATAAATCCTTCTCAGATTGAGACCTAACAAGGTATACAGAAGGCGTTTCACAAAAAGAATTTGAACAAATAATGAGTGAGACAACCTCGGGAACACGTTGTCACAGGAGACAAGTGAGACAAGGTGGGCGTACTTGTGAGTCGTTCCTCATTCGACGCCCCGAGTGGGGTCTCCAGTCTAACACATTTTATGGGGCTCCGGATTAGTCGCGTGACACTGCTGCCCCACGCGCCGTGCGTGTTTCTAAGACAGGCTAGTCAATTATCGAAACAACCAAGATGACATGTTTTTAACATAATTGAAGACATCCACAAATTAGGCCCTTGTCGCATGTAAAAAGTGTTTATCTTTGGTTTACTTCAGTGGAAAAATCGTTGCATTTTTTAGAAAAAAAATCTCAATTTAAAAGCATTATTGTGGCAACAAAAAACAAAAGCTCTGCGTACGTCAAGTAAAGGAGGTCGATATAGTCTGCGGGATCACGTCTCGTCGCCTCGACTATGGGAAAAGTTCTCTTGCGGGACGGGGGATTTATTTGTCAACTTTGCGCTGATAAAACTTTGTTTGACATTTGATTGTGAGGTCATGCCCCGCTCCAGCTTCCTCAGATAACTTTCGAGGGCTCCCTTTTAGCTTCAGATTAATTTCTCTCGGTAATATTGACGTTGGAAAACTTAGTTTTATCATTTTTGTATAACCCCTTCTTCTTGTTTTAACGAAATTTTGAATAATGCGAATGTAAAGGACCAGACTAACTTTCAGTTTCGGTGCAAAAGTTTAAATTCAAAGTTTTATGAACAACAAATCTTTCTTAGAACACCGGGAGAAGTAGAAAGACTGGGGAGGACGCCTTTTAATAGAAGTGGGACAGTACATATTAACAAAATCAAAAACTCGATATTATCAGCGTTTGAATATTTTGCTATTAAAATAAATAAACTGGAAAATACTAACAAGGGAGAAAACAATCGTTTATCCCGTAATTTTAAAGTTAATTAAGTAAATAGATTTAAATGGAAGGGCAAGTGACAAAGATTAAGCGATGCAAAAAGCAATTTAGCTAAACTATTGGCAACAATTTGATTCTAAAAACAAAGCACTTAGGTTTAGTTAAACTTTTTCCATCAAGAAGTTTGGACAACAAAACTTTGTAGACGAGAACTTGATTCGGCAATCAAGATTAATTTGTTCTGGCGATGTTACAAAATAATATGAGGTATTAACACGGACCACCCCAAAGTTCAAAATAATATTTCACAGTCAGTTAACGATCTATTTGGGTACCTGTGTGAGATATAGTGTTCGTTCGACGGCGTTGCTTCGTCGGTGGGAGTTAACCTCAAAGGAATGCCATAAAGGCTCGGAAGTTGACAAATCTCTTGACGTTATTTCTGTACTAATTAGGGGCGGGGGCGTGGGCGATGTCACTCGACTGACAAACGAACACGTACGATGCTCGGTTCTCAGGGATAAATTCATTTGTTGATCACCTCTAGCCATTGGTGAGCACTAAAAAGTGAAGTTAAACACAGTCGTCACGTACAAGTGATTGCCGACACACGTTGGTTTTATATTGAGATAATTATCTTCTTTTAAATTATTGTTGACAGCGTATACGTGTTGATATAAAAAATTTGATACATCAAAGTGGTTTTTATTTATTATTATTGTTAAGGATGTCCTTGGATGACGACATTTTTTGTAGCCATGTTTTCTAATAGACAATGAACTTTACTTAGATCTTTAAGAAACTATATGTATTAGCCATTTTCCTAATGAAAATTATGTAAAGATTTACAAATATTTACCTGGTCCAAGACGCGAAGAGATAAATGGCGCTTAATGATCTGAAACAAAAGACAAACACTGTTAGAACTTTGATTTACAACCTCTACCTTTTATCACAACCCTAGCAATAATACTAATTTACATTATGTAAACCTTTACACGTAATGAAACATTGAAAGGCGAATAGCGAAGGTGAAAGGCGAAAAGCGATGTTTTTTTTTTCTTTGTCAGTATTGGACAAGTATTTTTTATTTTTTCACGTAATCAAAAAATTACGGAGATTTATTAAGTTGAAATGGCGCATGACGTCAAGTTTGAGTAAAATATGAAGTTGAGACGTAGTGAGCCCGACTCAATGAGTTTTGACTAAGTTATTTTTTGTTAATTTTTTAAAACAAAAATACGTATATTTTTGTATTACCTTACTGGCGGACAAAATAGAATTTGGATTTCTTTACCCCGTCATCATCCCTAGTGTAGGTGTAGTGGAGTGATGCACCTCTGGA
This sequence comes from Cerastis leucographa, assembly GCA_963082945.1. Taxonomy (NCBI): domain Eukaryota; kingdom Metazoa; phylum Arthropoda; class Insecta; order Lepidoptera; family Noctuidae; genus Cerastis; species Cerastis leucographa. The sequence continues at coordinate 11,237,481 of OY720361.1, forward strand.
GGTGGAGCGATTACGTCACGAACTGGTATCCACGAAACGGAAACAATCGCAGCGGCAAACCATTGCAACGATGATGGCGAGATGATATTTTCGCACTGCCAGGGATAGACTGGACCAGAACGGCCCAAAGAAGAGAAGGATGGTGGATGCTTTCATCCAGAAATGGATGACCCATTTATAGGTTAAATTTAAAACATATACAATTGTGAATTGTAGGGAAATACAAGCTATTTTTTATTTTATACATAGAAACACCTCTGCGCAAACCCTTTGAGGATTACAGGCGTAATGGTTTATTATATAACAAAGAATATTAAAATACATGAATAGCAAGCTGCAAATTATTAATAACTTGATTAAAATATCCTGCGTAAATATTACGCAAACTGGAGCCGCCAGCCAATGACAGAGGCCCCAGCACGAGCGCGCAGTGTAAACGGTAAATACGTCTATTTTTTAATCGAAAATTCAATTATCCTTTAGCATTTTGGTTAAATTGTTCGGAACAGGCACAATAAGTAGGTATCATAAACTCAAAAAATTATGAAAAATAATAAAATACTAGCTGTCCCGCGCAACTTCGTCTGCGTCACATTTTCCCCGTTTTCGCTACATTTTTCATTGCTGCTCTGCTCCTATTGGTCATAGCGTGATGATAAATAGCCTATGTCCTTCCTCGGGTTGAAATCTATCTTCATGCCAAATTTCATTAAGATCCGATCAGCCGTTTAGTCGTAAAAAGGTAACAAACAAACTTACTTTCGCATTTATAATATTAGTTAGGAAGTTAGGATTATAAGTAAAACGACCATTTTTAATTTAAAAAAAAACTTCGTATTTACGTTACGTTTACACCGCGGGGTTGTGTTAGGATCTCAGGGGGGTTACTATGACGCTTAAAACATTATTGTTTCATTCCTATTCCAGAGTGGGAAAGAGATGGAGCTAGATGACCTGTAAAGCTCCGTCTCTTTTTCACTCTGGAATAAGAATGGAACATTAATGTTTTAAGACGTCATGGTACGCCACCAGGTCATGTCAACGGCTCCGTTGCATTTAAAATTTATGTTCATGTAAAAACGGTACAATTTTAAATTAATTTAAATCAAGTTACATTCATTAACGCATTTCAGCTATCCCTTGTCGGCTGCAGTTCTGCTAAAAGCATCATTATTAACACGGTTTAATAATCTGATTAATAATATAATTAAATATTTAATATAACATCTGCCTAGCCCTTTCCCAAACTATCTTGGGGTCGGCTTCCAGTCTAACCGGATGCAGCTGACTTTGAGTATTTTACATGAAGCGACTGCCTATCTTACCTCCACAACCCAGTAAGTAACAGGGTAATTAAATACGTTACCCCTTGGTAAGACTGGATGTCAGACTTTTGGCATGTGACTACTCGTAACGACTGTCAGAGATCTACAAATGACAGCCGGAACCAGCAGCTTAAAGCTCGGTATGTAATTATGGTCACCAATCCACGGACCAACCTCGGCAAGCACGGCTTAACCTTGAAGATCGACCCGAGCGGTTGTTATTATTTAGCCACGAGCTCCTCCTAAAAACATTTCAATTGTAAATAATTTAAGCATACTCAGAATATGCACAAAACTACAATGATGCGATAAAGAAAAACATATATTGTCAGTTTTTAATTTATTGAATAAACTAGATTTTTTATAAGGTACTTAAGAAAATGACTGTCCATTGCCAAAATAGATGAAACCGCAGTCTAATAATATATTTTTCTCTTTGCCAATCAACTTGACTTCAATGATGACCAGCAAAACGTGAAGCCGAACCGAGCCGACCCGTGGGTTACAAAGAAAAGCAATTCATGTTAATCCCAGAATACATTACACCCTCCGCTCACAGATCGTATTCACATTTGCTACGGTTTTTTAACCGTCTGCCTACCGGCTACCGGTAACTGTCCGTTTTTTTAAGGACGTAACCGGTCGGCTGTGGCTTCTGCTTCATTCCCACACTGTTTTTATCTAATCTGTTAAAATTGGAACCTTATTTTGAATTATACTTAACAGTCTAATTAGGCTCTTTATATTCTGTAAAAGAGTTTGCATGTATTCAATTTAAAATATGAAGCCAACGTGCAGTTTTCTGTAGAAGTTTATCAAATTTTAATAAATAATAGCAACTTGCTCTTACATAATTAATGATTTCTGTTTAAAATTGCGACCGAGCTGAACACGCAATCCTTCATTTTGTAAGTAAAAGTTATTACTTTACCTTTAGACTAAAATTAAATAAATGTGCTGGCGACTCCACCCATTCAAAGCAGTTTTGAAGAATTATGGAGACCTTTGTTTTCCATTAAAGTGTCCTACTTTACTTTAAAGATATATTTTTAATTTGTTTATTTCTACTTCTTATTCTTAGCGTGTCGACCGCAAATCACTAAATTTGTTTGGCCCAAAACTCAGCCAAGCGAACTCCGCTCGCTGATGCAGTCTAAGATCCTCAAGTGCGCAGGTGACGGGGCATGCAGCGCAAGATAGAAGGTGGGCCATTGTCTGTGGAGGCATTTCTACTTAATTTTGCAAATTAATAACTACATAAATGAAGCAAACTGCAGCGAACAAAAAAAAAAAACAAAAAAAAACTGTGATATAAATATAATCACAATTCCGTTAACGCACCACCGATACAACAGGAAACAGATACTTATGAGATACCGGGAACAAAGGGTTTTCGTTTATTACGAAAACATAGTTTAGAACTTTAAATAAACTACAAATAGATATAAAATTATAATGGAATATGTACAGGTGGCCTACCATGACGACTTAAAACATTATTGTTTTACTCCCTTTCCAGTGTGGGAAAGAGATGGCGCTAGACATCCTGTATAGCTCCGTCTCTTTACCACACTGGAATAAGATTAAAACAATACCGCTTTAAGAGCGTTTATACCTTACCGCTTTTCATACAAACTTTCAAGTCGTTATTTTCCGAAATGACTGAACCGATTTAAATGAAACTTTATACGCATAAGCAGGATACATAGATCTAAAAAGTGTTTCTATAGGATATTTATAATCGGTCTAATTTAACTGTTATACTATTTTTAGAAAATGTTTTTTAGTAACTTTTTAGATCTGTGTATCCTGCATATGTGTACGAAGTTTCATTTAAATCGGTTCAGTCATTTCGGAAAATAACGACTTGAAAGTTTGTATGAAGACCGGTAAGGTATAAACGCTCTTAAGACGTCATAGTAACCCCCCTGGTCTCGAAATGTATAAGGAATGAACTTTAAATTCTAGCTATTGTTTCAGGAGTGTGTGAATTATTTCTATAGAATATACGCTGTCTAAAATATGTTGTCAGAGCTTTGACATAAACCATTCTGAGTCTGATTAAATTAGTCACTGTGGTCTGAGTTGCAAACTATGCAGCTTCAATATTAGATTACGAATAATAATGTGAAGAAAAACTTACGAAGTTTATTTGATTAATATTCTTTTACACTGTGACTGAAATAAACGTCACCTGATTTACTGCCCTCTAAGACAGCTTAAAAACCATAAGTATGTATTATTATACTTAATGGTGATCCTACATCGACTGCTTAAGATGGGACTCTAGTGGGCCTTTCTCCATACAAACGTATTCCGCTGTTTTTTTCGTGGATAATGCGTCTAGAGCAATGATTTTTTTCCGTGTATAATCGTCATACTAACCAAATAAATTACGAGCTGGTAATTAGTACAGATATTATTGAACTACATGAAAACTTTTGAGTCTTTTCTATGCACTGATACAAAATTGAGAATTTTCATAAAAAAACAAAATAGCGAGTCAGTTATATTTTGAGAAGGTGGAGTTAGATTTATTCTTCATTATGATCAGAAATAATTTCCGCAAGGTCTACAAGATCATCATACCTTCATTTTCTTAATTTTTCGAGCAGGTTTCTATGCTAATATATAAACTTAACTTTTTTTAATAAAACAGAGTATTCTATTATTTACTAACAAACATAAAACATGGCATCTAAGCATATTATACATATTTATTTATACATCCACTTTAACAAGAATACGCTGAGAGAATACAGTGACAAGTGCTCTTCAGTGTACGGAATACCGCTCATTAGATCCTATTGCGCCCTCTAAATTATACACTTTACAACTTTACCTGCCGCGTACGTTTTCAAGCAGCACTAAGCTCTAGTCATCTCATCTTCAGAACATAAGCCATTCACATCGCGCATAAAATACACCATGTTAATTATTTCTATAGTGTCTTTGTAGCGAACGTTTGTCAAGTGCGTAGGCGGTTACGCTGCGTAGACGCGTCGCAGTCACTGCGATAGAACTTCGTAGAGGTTGCGTAGGCGTCTACGAGTCTGCGGTAAGCTGACGTAGTGCATAGGCGCAACGTGATTGCTTGTTAGCGTTGCGTTTACGCGGCTTTAGTGTTGCACATGTTTTATCTTGTTAATTGAATGAAACCTTATTCTTGTCGCCGAATTAACGAAAAAAATTACTTGAATTAAAATAGCACCAGATTTTCTTTAGTGTACTATAAACTTTAAAAATGTTAGCGTTATTCCACCTGTATTTTTACGAAGTCATAGTTTCTGCAACATGGCGTTCTTAAAGGAGGTCAATCGGCAGTCGATCCTTGTAAAACTAGGAGCTCGCCAAATCAGAACCAAACGTGCGCATAACATGCAGCACGTGACCAGTTTTATTGAGCAGAGTGGACTCGGACAATAAGCGGGAAAACGATAGAACATAAACAATATAGCACAATACTATATACCGATAATTGGTAACAACATCTCCAATAAAATCGCTGTAATTTGAAGCCATAAAACACAAGGAAAAATTAATTTTGATGAGCCTTTATCCGACCAGAGCTTTGTCTGGAACAAATCAAGCCACTAAAGGACTTCGTCTATGAAATTTTATTATCTGTACAAAACTATTAGAGAACTCATCTGTTATATTATTGAAAAATACACATTAAAATGACTAAATATAAGGTTTGTTTTTGTTAAATAAAGTTGCTAAAATATAATATTGACTCTGGTTAAAACGTTAAACAATTTTTCATTTTGTTTTGTCGACGTAATTATTAAACAAACTCAGGCACGGGGTAATGTCGAAAACTTTTTCTAGAAAGGTTTCGTTGTTCTCATTTTAACATACAAAGCCGCTGGCGGCCGCTCTTTAAAACGTATATATTCACTTTTGCTTGTAAGTTAAATCTCATTTAACAGATAATTCTGCTATTGTTTTTAATTCATTCATATATTAGGGAGACCTGTTAACCACCTGGAAACTCTGAACCGTCTGCGGGCTTGAGTGGGAAGATATGTAACTCCAACCCCACTGGGTTGAAGGTTCAGCGTCTGGGTGCTGGTGTGGGGCTGTGTCACAAGCTGTGCTCCACCTGCTATCCTGTCCGATGAGCCCCAAAACATGCAGCCAAAGCGACCTCTTCGCTTCCACCGACGAAACCGTGCAAGTGGTGGGTTTCGGGCTAATCCTACTAGTATTATAAATGCGAAAGTTTGTGAGGATGGATGGATGGATGGATGGATGTTTGTTACTCTTTCACGCAAAAACTACTGAATGGATTTGGATGAAATTTTGCAGACGGGTAGTTTATAACCTGGATAAAATTATCCTATGTGTTAACATAGGATATTTTTTATCCTGATAGTATGTTCCCGTGGGACAATTATTGAACTCCACGCGGGCGACGCCGACGCCGCGAGCATAAGCTAGTATAATATAATAAAAGGTCTAAACAGACTCGTTACGAAGCCGTCAACCAAGCAACTGTACATCAAACTGAGTAAAGTTCTCAAAAATTATTGTTGGGGAACGACTTTTTTTGGGGGGAAAATAATCACGTTTTACGAAAACATTGTGCTAATAGATGCATTGATTAATAGGTAATGGTGGTATTTTATAGTACATTTACAAAATTAAAAACTTGTATTGAAAAAATTTTTTTGAAAAATTGGAACTTTGACGTCCAATATCTCAGTTACTAGAAGGTTCCCAGGTACTCGTATGTTCTAGAACAAAAAAAAGATCGCAATTACGGGGAGAACAAGTGCCTTTCCGCTTCGTTAAGGTTCTGCTAACACCCTTTATAATATCGTGCCACCGACACGAAGTAGAAGAAGATTTGTATACAAACAGATACTAAGTCCCCTTTCAGCCATTTGCACACCGAAACGTAAACTGCACCAAAGTTCCACTGATTGTATAAGTACGCCTAATCTCTGCAGCGAGTAAGCTTCATAATGCCGACTTAGTGGCAATAAAAGGCTTCTACAATACAAGAAGCGGTCTCAGTGAGGGCAATGGCTAATTAACTGAGTGTATGCTCAGTAGGAATTAGCTGCTCAATTAGAATCACGTTACGTGGAACAATTCACCGCTAACCGGTCGTGGGGCTCCGATGCGCTTGGAATAACAAAATGGCTGTACGCACGAGATCAAGAAGATTGTAGAATTGACGCTTCGGATATTTATTGGATGGTATCGATCTTTTTAACAGGGTTATTGGAGATATATGTATTTGAATGTCAGCGGTTCTCTTGTAAGTATCTCATTTTTTCGGTAGTATTTTCCGAATTAGTGTGAGCATGCGATAGTCGCACATTTTTTTTTTTAATTTTGTGCTTTTTTTTATTAAAATAAATTGCTAGAATAGTACAAATGTCAAGCAATTACAACTAAAGGGTAACATAAACGTAAGAGTAATAAAACTAATTTAAATCAATGAGCAATCTATACAGCTTGTATTGATTGCTAGCCAGTGCCTTGCTGTAATATTATGAGAAATTATTTCTAATGCCTATAGAATGTTTTGACTTTATTATCAGTGAGGCTTGTTGTTTTATTATGAACTTTGCTTTATAGATACTTTATAAGAACACAATACAAAACCATCTCCATCTCACCAAACAACAATAAAAGTGAAAAAATAATAACAACAACAGTAAGCCTTCCAAAAGTTAATTCTCCGGAGTTATATTTAAGGACGCAATAACATTTTCTTGCTTTATTACTTTACTTCTGGGAAATTAGCTATGTTTATCTGTATGGCAAAAAGCTGAATAATTCAAAAGGAAATTAAATTTTGTTGTGTACACCATTTAATGCTCACGATGAAATTAACTGGAACCGCGAAAATTTCATACACGAAAATTTTGCTCATAAATACATTTTCGAACCGCCTTTTATGTTTCGGTTAATTATCCTAAGTGTGGAGAAGATATACGGTCTCAGGTAATAAACAAACTTTGTATCCGTTTTGATTTATAATATGAGGACTTAGGAAGTTTGGTCCCCATAAAATCTAATCTCCACTAAAACATGGAGGTAGGTACTTTATAAGGTGAAAGCAGAAGTCTTTGTACAAACCTTTATTTATCAGTAAAATAATAAAAGGACATAACCTTTTCATCGAACCGACCACATACGACCTTGTTATCACATTGCTAACTCTATGGCGCAACCAGTGGAACTTATTGGTGAACATCGCAACCCGAAAATCGTGATCAGACCACCCACGGCCGCTGTGAGAAGGCAAATGAAATAAAACAACGATAAATAACAGTGCCCTCGCATAATTGATCACAAATTAAAACTCGCGCCGCGTTCCAAATGTTAAACGCCGACGTCGCCGTCGCCGAGAGCGAAATTAGTATCTGCATACACGACCCACTCACACATGCTCACCACAGGGTTGTCCCCCGAGAATGAGACCGGAATTACGTCCCTGTATGTTTTGATTTGTCATTCGAAATACAGCGGGATATATTATACTTTAAAACCGAGTTTCCCTGTAGAATTACAAAGGCTTACTCAACGCAGAATTCCAGTACAGCTTTGAATCAGTAATCAAGTCGTTCACGAGCAATCCTTGGCACACGATGTATTTATTGTCCCATGAATATTTACAAAGTGCATACAGTAAGGCTTGCTAACCCTAACAGACACACACAGGCGCAATTTACGACGTCAAACAATGGGTCACATTCAGGACAATATGTCCCTAAAAATAAATGGATTTTGTTTAAGACATTCAGTGTTTTATTATAAAAGCCGCTTATTGTTTTGAGCTGTAAAATTGTTACTAAACCATAAAATGGACATAAACAAAACGGTTATAAGTTTCTTGTAAGTATCGTTATTACTTTGTGGAAAGCTTTTATGGATATACGATATACTTTTGTCACATGTGAGTCTGAATGTGGTACTTACGATATGCACATTTATTTGAAAACCACAAAATTGCGTCAGCGTTAAACACTTTTAACAATAAATTGGGATATGGTAGCCGACTACCTAAAAAGAATAAAACAATCTAACTGATTCCAATTAAATAAAACATAAACAGATAAGTAACTAAATACCTAAATTAAAATACCAAATAATAATGCCCATTCCAATACGCTGCGTTAGTGTAATTTCGAAGAAATGTTATTCAATTTAGTGTTCTGCAAGAAGGCTTATTCCAAGAAGGTCTGCCATTAACTATAAATAAATTCTTCATCGAATCGATTCTATAGTTCTATCGAACCAAAACGTTTTCTGCACTCAGTTATGGCACTTAAAGTATTATATTGAAACAGAACAAAGCGAAGAAATTATGTTTTCTAGCTACTTAGTGATGACTAGGTAGCTAGAAAATCATAGGTAACGAGCAAATTGCGATAACTTCACGCCTGTGTTCTCCGAAGAGGTTAGGCACAGATGTATATAGTACGTGTTAAAATAACAGACGAAAATGTTTTCATCAGTTATTTTATAAAATAGAAAATCCCTGTGTATACCTGTTGACACTCTTAAGGATGTCGAGAAAACTCTCTAATACTTTGGCTAACCTGGGATTTGAACCTAGGGAACGCTCAACATAAGTTACTGAATAAAATAATCAAATTGGTCCTAAAGAGAAATGAGATACGTTTGAGACATCTTAGACTATTATATCATGTCTTCCGGCAAGAATCCCCTCTACGACGATAAGCTTGTTTTATTATGGGGTGCAGACGTCAGAGAGCAACGAATGTTATTACGTTCAACGTTATTGAGCTTGCTTGTTTTTCTTGCTAATTGCCGATTTTAATTACTCTTAACGTAAAAGTTCAAAGCAAAGAGGAAAATGGTCAAAATTTTAGATTCAAGTATGTATTTAATAAGCCACAAACTCTTCGAGACCTTGATTGACGTAAACCTGTCTTTATTATCATCAACAAAAAGGCAGAAAACGATAGAATACTGAATAAAAGACGTCGATTAAATCGATGTATGGTCAGATTACTTGAACATTCGATCAATCACTGCAGCCGACCGCACTGAATGGCTTGTCCCAAGTCGGAGGCATCTTGGACCACATTAAAATTCATTGAAAACTTGTCTAATATGGTGGTACGTGACGCGATTGCCAGTACGTTAGCCCCGCTGTTGGCTGGATATGAAAATTTAACATCGATTCGAGTCCATGTAAGATGTTATAAATATGTAATGGTTGAGCTGACGCGACGCGCGACGCACTCACGGACACTGAACGGTGATGTGTTTATTTTGCGTTCCGACTGCTAATTTGAATCCGTAATGTTAATTAATCCTTTTGATAGCTATCTACATACAACACGTGAGCAGCGTTTCGCATATAAACCGCAATGACTAACAACGCTAAACGGATGTTCTAGATTTTTTGTATCTGTGTAGGCTCGGATTACTACCTACCTACCATATTTCTACATGCGACTAATGAGTTACTTCACAGATATATGTCGTAGATTTATGGGCAGCGGAAAACGCCCGCATTTATTCTTAATTCCCATACATATTTATATTCCGGTGTGTCCTAAATAAATAAAATATGACATCTAATATTTGCTTTCAACACATCATAAGTTCATAAGTCGAGGTTGTGAAATGTTACATTTGACCGAGCGTGATGTTCATAAAAATAACTGGAGTCGTAAGAGGCGGACGTTCCTTATCTGCACATAGTAATATGTAGTTTTATTTTAGTTGTGTCCTTGTTGCGGCCACCGAGAGCATCATTCGCGTGCCTATCTCGACTACAAATCAGTACCTCTGTGGAACTGCCAGATAAAAACTTTAAACACCAAAAGGAATCTTAATCCGTTGCGTTATGATTCGTTTTTGTCCGCATCAGATAACAAAGGTACACTACTGAAGTGCCTCGTTCTATGCAGTCCACCAAGGCTTATCGAGCTGTGGCAATCTGCGAACACTATTTTGTTATTTTTGCAGAAGTAATGTAAATGAGGGAAGAAATATTACTGGCTTTGCCATTAAGGGGGATATTTATGGGCTGAGCAATGTTTTCCTTGGTGGTGTTGAAATTATTAATGGCGCATTTCACTGCTGATATAAAAACAGTAGAGTAGTGCCTATTTACTGAGCTTATTTTCTTTTAGGTGGACATTGCAGTAAGTAAGGGATAATAAGGAATCGTCTTCTGTCTATTTATTTTTAGATTTCCCGGCCAGAATTAGGAACAGCGTTTATTGAATCTGCGCAAACTGTCTGTCTCGATTTCGCTCAGACTGTTTCTTTTTCATTTTATTTGGTGCACAAACAGAATGCAGTGCTAACAGCTGTTAACGATGTGTGCTATTCTAAACAACTACATTTTAATTCAAGCAAAACGTTTACGTTAATTAACATAACGTTAAAACGTTATGTATGTCATAATTTGCTAATAATAATTCCAACCAGTTACATGTTAAGTTATACGTTATTAAAACAATATGTAGTTTAAAATCAAGTTAAACCGATTGTAATAACGTTTTCAAGCTTTTTAATGCAAATATCCAACTCGTTTATACATTTTAATTTAATATTCTCAGTAAAAAGGATTATCAGTGCAGTTCAATACTAGTTATTGGATTCCGTTTTGATCAACCGACAAATATCATGATATTTAACAAACTGATATTTAAACTCGTTATCAACTTACTATATCGCTACATTATTTAATCGGAAGTTTCATCAATTGTATTGACTAAAACAACAGTGCATTGTTGATACAATCAATTAAATATCAATCTGAAATTCTAAATGTAACAAAGTATTATGAATTCTGTTTATATTGACGCGCTGATCACATAAACCGCTAAATAGATATGAATGAGGTTTTCGCATTTTAGAGTTTGATTTGAATATTCTATTGTCATGGTGGATGACGTCGACAGGCGAACTATGTAGGTTAATAGTTATGACAGTTTATAATTTTGTCTATTCCATCATATCGTGAAGAAAGTTTTGAGTATAAATGTGGATGGCTATAAGAGTAGAGGAAGACAAACGAAACGATGGAAGGACTGTGTGAAGAATGATATGGCAAGAAAGGAGGTGTCTCGCGAGATGACAAGTAATAGAGAAGTATCGAAGAAGAAGACATGCTGCACCGACCCCAAATAAATTGGGATAAGGGTAAGAATAACGATGGAATAATTCTGTCTATGCTTGTGAGGAGCTCGTGGCTAAATAATAACAGCCGCCCGGGTCGATCTTTAAGGTTAAGCCGTGCTGGCCGAGATTGGTCCGTGGATGGGTGACCATAATTACATACCGAGTTTCCTCCGTGCCTCGGAAAGCACGTTAAGCCGTTGGTCCCGGCTGTCATTTGTAGATCTTTGACAGTCATTACGAGTAGTCAGAAGCCAAACAGTCTGACATCCAGTCTTACCAAGGGGTATCGTATTACCTAGTTACTGGGTTGTGGAGGTCAGATAGGCAGTCGCTTCATGTAAAATACTGGTACTCAGCTGCATCCGGTTAGACTGGAAGCCGACCCCAAGATAGTTTGTGAAACGGCTAGATATCAAAAGCACAAGCATTTTTCTTAGGTCCGTATATTCGAAATTATAATCAAAATCTTTTCTTTATCTTTTCTTTTTTCGACTTGGGAGAATGAAAAATACATCTAAACTTTACATTATCCTCTGTTATGGCAAATACTGTAAAACCGAGACTTCTTTACTTATTGAAGAAGGCAACTGAACTCATGTATATTCTATCGCTTGAAATAAAACTTGCAACCACGATTTTGCATTCACGACAACATAGTATTAGGAGCTTCTTTATCAAAGCATGAACTTCCAATACGTATAATATTCTTGTTTTGAATAACGATTAGCAAAGAAAGAAAATATAATTATTTATATACGTCAACCTAAGCACAAACCCAGTTATAAAAAAAATAAAAAAATACAAACATCCGAATTGAGAACCTCCTCCTTTTTTAGAAGTCGGTTAAAAATAGGTAATTGGGAAAATTGGATCTAAATTTAAAACAAAAAATACTGATAAGATTTTGATTGCTAAGATTCAATAATGTTATAGAAGACTCGGAGGTTACTGTAATGGTATAAGTAAGGCTGAATTACACCTGAAAATTTTCCTTAGGTACATAAAAAACAAAAAAAACTATTTAATGATAAACCTTACCGCACCTATTGAAGTAAAGTTGTATTTCCGTTTCAAATATACCCAAAAATGTACAAAAATAGACTGAGTGGGTAGCAGCTTCACTTTTACAAGCTACAAGTAAACACAATTTGTTTGCTGAAACAGCCATGATTGAATAGTAGTGGTTCTTCCTCCGCCATGTTCGTACCATCGCATGTAAATATGAAATACCGTTTTGTATTCACAACACACTTGCGCCGTGGTCGCTGGTCACTAATGCACTCGTCTATTCTGTATTAAAGCATTTAGGTCGCTCGATTCCCTGTATTTAGCTTTTAACTCTATACATCGGTCTCTCTGCAGAGCTTATAAATGATTCGTGCACTGGCTCCCAGCGCAATGTACATAAATCTAATAATTTCGTGATTTACTACGTATTATAAACTAGTATAGCGTTTTCTATTGTTACTGTTGAAAACAATACAGAACACGAAACATATGAAACGTAAGGTAGTTGTTTTTCTGAACATTAAAATCTATAAATATATATAATATAACACAAAGGCCGACAGTCAGCTCAAATCAAAGTAAAAGAAATAAGAAGATTAAAACTCAACATTTTCGGAGATAATAACAGCTATTAGGCTGTAACGGCACAGACAAATCTGCAATATGCTAAGTGATTATGTTCCCTTCCAAAATAAATGCTAATCGAAAACATTATTCACGTCTATAATTTAATTCTATAACAAGCGCCGTAATATTTTTTACTTGAAATCTCGTGAACTGTAGGAGATCGTGTTTGGACGTTCGCATCACCTTTTCATTACAAGAGCCTTTGTTCGGGTACCAAAGTATTAGTTTTTTGTCTCGGACCACCGACAAAAACGTTAACGGGCTCAAAGAGTCCGCAACACGACCGGCAGACGTCGGTTTCTAACGAGCAGTATCACAACATGTACACAATTGTACAAACAAATCAACATTAACCTCTCGACCTCAAATCTCGGAGATCCCCCACTCAAGATTACTTCTTCACTCTTGCCCGAGGGCACTCACTCATTTATTTTATTATGTTAATAGAATCAAATTTAAAATTAAATCAGGAGATGAAAAAATGACTGCCGCGCTTATAATGATTAAATACGCTTCACTTCCTGCCCCTCTCTTTTTATCCACGTAGGTAAAAAGTACGTTTGAAACTTTTATTCAGGGTCGATGAGCGAGTGATTTTAACGAGCTTTTATTCGCCGGCTTTTTTATTCAGAGTTAGAGAGCTATTTTTATGAAACTAATGAATGTCAAAGAGAACTTAATTTACTTTCATACGCGATCGATGCCATTTTAATATTACTCTCTGATATCAAACCAAAATGGAAGCGTTTCCTTTGAAAAACATGAACGTGGTCGAATGCGCTTAATTGTAAGCCTGTATTATTGGAGATTATAAAAGTAATCTGTTCTATATCGGTCATTGTTAATCCGATGCTAGTCACCCCTGTAATGAGTTATGTGATGACGGACCACGTTCTACAAAATGGTACGCGTCGTATTTGAAACTTGATCATAAGTCAATTATAATCGCATTATATGGCGTCTACGTAAACCGTGCGTTAAATTTAATTATGAAACGTTGCTTCCGAACGAAAATGGTGGGTTCACGAGGCGGCGCGGACAAGGGAATTATTTGAAACATCATAAGTTACACGCGTGGGCATATTTAGTCACGGCTTGGGTACTTGGGTACGTCCTACAGCGACTATGTCTGCTTAATAATCGTGCTTATAGCGTTCCCGTCGAAACTATTCCTCTCGTACAACCGGTTTCGATGCACCGAGTATGGTCACGATATAACCGCTTAGTGTGGACATGCCTTTATTTCTGTTGTGAATCGATGTTCGTGTTATTGAGTGCCGAAGACCATCGGTGACTTGATTTTTTACTTGTACCCGTCTGAGCGGTGTAAAATTCGATTTAAGAGACACTTGTCATAAACAGTTCTCACCGTGGGATTATGGGATTTTTATTTTTTACTATAAAGAAGTTTTTCTTTGTAGTTTGTGAGTTTTTCGTGTCTTTTTTATTGCCCTCTCATAAATAATAATCAAAGTCTAAACGTTCTGTTAATGCTACGTAGGAACCGGTTGAGTTGTTATTATTGTACGCTGTGATTTAGAACGTACTCACATAATGGGTGCGCATCCATCATCGTCTATTTGTACCTACCTACGTATCGTTTAATTCTGTCGTGTTCCGAGTCTCCGACCCATATAGACGCGAATGGTAGATTGTTACCACTTAAACCCGGCGGCAACCTGTACTTTTATGCAATTAAAATTTATTAATTTCAGTCGAAAGCTTTTATTTTTACTGTTCGTTAATGCGACGCTGCCGGCCGCCCCGCTCTCTGCAGCGAACGATCAGCTTGTTTTTTAATTTTACGTCGTGTTATTGGAAAATAACATTTATGAATATTGGGTTTACACGTGTAATTGCATTTTGCTGGGAACGTTCCGTAGTTTTTTCGTCCCGCCGGAATCAACCAGATGTTTATTTTGAATTAAGAATCCTAAAGTAGCGATATCCAAAGAAACCTTAAGTGACAAAAAACGTTTAATCTTATCTGAAGATTTCTCATACTTTGTTAAATAAAAAGTGAACAGTTACGAACTTGGAAATGCTTTTTGTAATACGGTAACACTCATAGTAAGCCGGCAGATTGACAAGCGTCCGCCTAAAATGGCCGATCTCGTGTGACGCGCTCACAGCCTGGAGAGCAGTCATCCGCTGGCCGTTTTTTACCCGATGTTTTTTCAAGCACAGGTGAAGCGGCAACCCACACTTAGTCGGCGTTAACCTGTAATCTAAATTCATTTCTCGATCCGACCCACCAGGGCCATATCTCTGTTTTTATTATAGGCTTAAGGCCCATTTGCAGGTTTTTTTACTCTAAACAAATTATCAGTTATTGTGGGACTACAAACGAGTACCTTTCGGATAGCTGGCGATCAGCACAAAATATTGGAGTTTACACTTGAATTTTCAACAATAACGAGAATCGACAAGGTCGTAAAGCATCGTCTGAATCGATTTGCGTTCATTGAGTCGAGTAATTGCAATGTTTCGTTGAGGAGTTGGAATTTATTTTGCTGAACCACGAAAGCGCTTCATTGTCTTTATTACGGGTCGGCAAAGGTTTGTTAAATATGTATTAGTCGCCGGTCTATGTCCCGCCGAATAACGATACCGACGTATGAATTATTTAAAAAGTAAGTACCCATAAAATATTCATTTACCGGTACTCTTTTGGGTACGATCGTAGTAGGTAGCTTACATTTATTCTGGGTGACCAACAACACACGAATAATAAGATGCCTACATTTCCACAGTTCATAGACTTATATAAGACTCATACTGTATACCTGAGTATACGTTTCAGAATGGTCTACCTCATTGGTTCCCCAGGGTGCAGTGAGAGACGACAAAAGGCATAAGTTTTGCTATTATTATTATTATTAATTCATTTATTTCAGACAAAGTCCATACACTTTACTAGTTAAAAATTAAAATTCAATAAAACACAATCCACAAAAGTAAAAAAAAAAAAAAAACCCAATCATACACATTAGAATTACAATCAATGTCACAATTAAATTAAATATATAAATTAAATTTAAACATTACACATAAAAAACAATCAACAACAAAATTAGACATACACAATACAATAATAATCGCATGTCAAATAAAACGAGGAGAGGCGCTAACATGAAGCTGCATCCACCTCTGTATCAGGGAAAGGTCCCACCGCTCGGACAACACCCTCAGGAGACTGTTCGAGCTGCTTCGTAGGCGACTTAATAGTGAAGCGCTCCGCTTCCTTATGATCGCGAAAAAATCATCGGTCCGCGCCTCAGCAAACATAGTCGAAGCACTACAAAACCGCGGAAGCCCTAACAGTATCCTGAAAGCATTGTTGTACTGCACGCGCAGTGCGCTGTACGCCCGCTGGGTAAAGTTGGTCCACAGGTTGCAGGTGTAAAACGACTGACAATATGCCTTAAATAATGTCACTTTGACAGGGTTAGTACAACGCGCAAACCTGCGAGCCAACATATTACACCGGACAGACAGCGCCCTGCGCTCCCTCTCAATGTCCAGATTGTCACACAAGTCATCGGAGACCCAGTGGCCCAGGTACTTGAAATGCTGTACCCTTTTTAAAGGAAAGCCGCAAAGAGTGACAGGAGGTACAGATGAGTAGCATTTGTTACCGGCTTTAAAAATCATGAGTTCACTCTTTTTAGCATTGTATCTGAGCCCATGGGCCTCCGTGTATGCCTCACAAATGCGTAAAAGTTTACGTAATGCACCGATCGATGGGCTCAGCAACACCATATCATCCGCGTAGCTTATGTTATTTAAACACACTCCGTCTATGGAGCATCCAATATTAGTGCTGCTGAGCTCACCGATCAGCCGGTTCATGTACAGGTTAAAGAGGCGAGGCGAGGATAAACCCCCTTGTCTCACTCCGCACTCCAACCCGTACACGTCTGACCGCGCACCCGCCCATCTAACGGTGTTCTGCTGCTTACTGTACCAGTACCGGAGCAAAGACACAATCTCATGTGGCACGTCTGTTTCACACTGTAGCTTCTGCCACAGCTTGTCATAACACACCAGGTCAAAAGCTTTTGAAAGATCTAAAAAACATGCATATACTGGTGTGTTTCTATCCGTATAGTACTGAACAGTTTGCTTGAGACAGAGGATAGCACTCTCAGTTGACAAACCGGGTCTGAACCCAAACTGAGCGTCATGCAAATGAAGGTGCTTCTCCAACTGTCGGTCAAGCAAACTATCCAGCACCTTAGCTATGACAGTAGCAAGCGCGATCGGTCTGTAATTGGACAAATCCGATGAGTCACCCGTCTTATCCTTAACAATTGGCACTACGACTGTTTGCATTAAATCATCGGGTAAAAAACTATGACTAACACACAAGTTAAATAATAGTGCAAGGACTCTTGGGAGGTGTACGCCCGCGTACTTCAAATGCTCGATGCTAAGACTATCGTGACCTGGGGACTTGCCTCTCACCATCTTCTTTATAATTTGGGCAACATCTTTGGCGGAGAATCTAATGTTAACATGTCCAGGGCGATCGTCAGCCTCGAACACCTGCGACGCGGGCCCAAGCGGTGACGCCACACTAAAATGCCGCTGAAAGGCGCAGGCTATGTCCCGCGGCTCATGCGCACCACCGACACTCGTCGGAGAGCCCGACCTTGGATTCAATTTATGGGTATTTTTCCAAAAATCACCAAAGCTTTTATTGGCATGATGTTCCGCAATGATGTCCATCTTTATCTGGCATTCATTATTTTGGCAGAACTTTAATTTTTCTTTAAATAATTTTCTCGATTCACACATATTAATATAATCATGGCCAGATCTAGGACGTCCACAAGATACCCATGTCTGAAAACAAAGCCTGGCCCTCCGGTGAGCGTCACTAACATGCCTGTTCCATCCTGTAACGTACTTAATCTTGTTGCGCTTATGCTTAGGTGCAATGCAGCTTCTCTTAGCGGCCTCAGTCAAAATATTTACAATATTATTATACATTATATTTATTATCATTTTATGGTTCTGATCACTGCACATTCCATCTGCACAATTACAAAATTCAGATGGGAAGTCAATCTGCTTAAATCTAGAATTACAGTAACTAGTATATTCTTGTATTTGATTACTGTCCCTAAGTCCCCATTTTATATAATTGAAAGTATATGGACTAGTTATAACTTTAGGTTTGACAATATTCACATTACATTCAATCATTAGTGGATAGTGATCAGACCAGTATGTATCGTACAGTACACACACATCCACAACTGCGCGCTGCGCCGCTCCTGTCACGACACAGTGATCGAGCCATCGCTGGCACCCGTGTGCGTCACTCACAAATGTATAAGTATCGCTAGGCAGCCACTCAATGTCTAAACACGACCAAGATTGTTCGGTGCAAAAAGTAAACAACTCATTAGCGAATAGCTCACCTGGGTGCGCGTTGAAGTCACCGAGAATGAACACAGATTCCACATCATTACTTTCAATAATCGCGTGTAACTCACTAAGGCACTCTGTAAATTCGGTCAGATTTTCTATTGAGTCAGTAGGCATGTACACTGATATCACTAGCATAGACCGGTCTTCAAGCACTACCTTTATCGCAGCGAGACGCACACTCGTACACGCGATCACAGACACTGTTGGAAACGTAGCTTTCCTCCACAGCAAAGCGACTCCACCATACGGCCTTCCTTTAAGCACTCCAGCTGATGTATCCACGGCAGACTTTCCAGTAAAGGAAAACCCGTCATGAATGCTGCCCAGAAACTGTAAGTCGTGAGGCAAAAGCCAAGTCTCCTGTAGTGCCACAATATCCGCCGTCTGACAAAGACCCTTCACACATTCCACCGACCTAGTGACACTCTTGCAGTTAAATGTAACAAGCTTAATTGTATTATCCATTTACTGTCGATAATGCTCCATTAATCTCCCGGTAGGTAGGTCTGTCCGCGTTGCGACTAAATTCAACAAAACGGCGATACAGAACCCCGTCGGGCCAAAAGTCATCCGTCATAACAATATCAAGCTTGTATTTAGGCACAAAAACAATAAACCCGTTGTAATCCTTATTTGATTTCATATTCATTTTCTCTAATTTTATGTCTAAGTTTGTTTTCTCCAGCAGATAAGATTTTATATCACTTGCAGACGTTTCTTTAGATACATTATAAACATAGATCGGAACTTGAGTACTCGCTGCCTTGAAATTACTGTACGAGTCAACTATAGCCTTCCCTGTATTTCCTACAAAGCGGTTTCTCAATCTGTGTTTCTTTTTCTGAACCAGGGTCCATTCCTCACTAGTCAGTTGAGTTTTGGACGTTGGTTTCGACACTCCGTCCTGCACAACATCAGAGAAACTCCTATTGTTGTCGACGCGTGACTGTTGACTGGTTCTTGGGTCAGAATTATGCGCACAGTGTACGGCAGAAGTCGCAGTCGGTAACATTGTGTGACTCACCATCGCATTAGACACACCGCGATCAGCTGTTAACTTTTTACTCGCAGGCGACGCCGTCGCTCCGTTCATAACTACGCGCGGTGTTATTATCGCGCTACCCACATCCGACGAGACATTAGACCGGTTTTTTAAGGGTGTTGTCGTAGGCTGTTTTTCTGCAGATTTATACGGTGCGCCACATACGGGAGATAAACCCATAGGTCCACTCTCGTGCTCAAAGCTCGATAATGCACAGGCACCTCGTCTTACGTTAATGTTTCTACAGACATTGTTGACTATAGACGCATTCTTGAGTGCTTCTACTTCTACTGCTAACTCCTTAACCAGGTTCACTGTAGCGTACTCCTCAGAAATACGATCTATCTCGCTTCGCATCAGCAACAGATCCTTGAGAAGTCTCGTCACATCTACGTGGTCAAACAAAACCGGGGGTAGTTTTTGTAAGTCCCTAGCGACAAAGATGGGGATTTCTTCGGGATCCGTTTCTTTTAACAGACAGACAATATCATCAATGTCCCGTAATGTTTTCCCCTGCCTCTTCCTTATCTTCTTGCGCTTTGTTGTCGGAATAGAATCAAACAACAAGTTCTTGGCGTTCAAAATTTCACTTTCCGAAAATGCACTGACACAAATGCGGGCAATACTTTGCTCGTCCATCACGTCCAGTTTATTGCAGATAAATGCCAATGTCTCATTTATGACGACATTGCAGCTAGCACACTTTACAACATTAGTAGCCATTGTTTACACAACGACATCTAAGACCCGAGCAGACGAAAAACACACAGCGCGACTAATCGACGGCGCGTGTGACGCAAGACTGATTAAATTGCACTGATTAAATTGCATGCTATTAAAATTGAATGGACGCCTGCATTCACCTGTACTGCCAAGACGTGGTTGTTCTAGAATTGTAGGATTAAATATTTACAAAGAAAATATATCTCTTGTATTTATTGTTGGTAAAACTACAGTTTTGGACTGGTAATCGTTTCTTTTGTATGGTTCTTGACATAGTCTACTGCCTGCTGTAGCTCTCTTTTCGCGTTTTCAAACCCTTTGTATGCTGATAAGTGTAATTAAACGAAATTGTAACACAAAAGGCATTGTAACGATCGAGTCACGCGAAAGAAGAATGCTGCGACATCCATTACAGCCCATTACATTGCTGAGAAGGCGTCAAGCTCTACAAAAAGTTACCTAATGCCGCCTGTTCGTCATTTGAGAATCATTTTACAGCCATAATAACAAGAATTACAACTATTAAGTTAATGTCCATGATGTTCCGTGACCACGACCGGAGAACAGTTTTGCTTGATTTTTAAACTTTGCCACGGTAATACAGAATAAGTAGTTCTAGAGACATGTCCAATATGTAGGTACTCGAGGGATGAAATTACCCGACACTGTGTTGCTTTTATTTTTGTAATTTGGTCCATGATTATACGCCGCTCTTACGTGCAGCTGTTCCATTTTCCGCAAATGTGTGCGTGTACCTACTTTTCTCCCCCTAAGTACTCGTACAAAAATTATTTGTGACTATATGACCGTGACTGTGACATTCATTGACCAGCTAATTAAAAGGGAATGTATCATGTTGATTCCTTCTATGCGTTGCCTTTTTTTTTTTTAACGGATGGGAAATCATCAAATAACTTCTCCCGCTCTGGGCGGAGCGGGAGGGAGTGTCAGACTTGACTGACTAAAACCCATCCATGTTCCTTCTTAGCCCTTTGTGTTCCAGGGCCGCGGTATCTCTTTCGAACAACCCGCAGTCCTGGCAGGCATCGGCCCTCTCGGACCCCTTCTGATTTGCTGACATCTCCTTGAGGCGCGCGTGGAACACGAACGCGCCGTCGGCACGGCCTGTCGTCATAAGACGGACGGACGGTGAGCTAGCCCTATGCGTTGCCTTAGGAAAGGGATGTGGCTAAAAAGAATGTTCTCTTGATGCAGTGAAGTGACATGATATTATATGTACAGTCAGACCTATACCAACCTGTTTCTAAACTATGGTGATAATGAAAATAATATAAAGTAATGATAGCAGTACGTGTTCAAAGGTTGAAGTGACGTTATCATCTAATCAAGAAAATAAGATAGAAGGTCTTCAAATCTCAGGCAAAAACCCACGGTCTTTTAAATGGTTCATATCAATTAGAGTCGGGTCTTAAGCGGACAAGATGAGATCACCCACGATCAGTTAACTATAATTATAAACTTATTTATCTTCCTAAATTAGCTTTGAAAGACATGACAAGGACAAGTACTTACCTACCTATCTACCTACACTCTTTTGGGATCAAAAGGTTAAAAAAAAACATGGTTTTATTCAATCAAAGGACCTGTTTGGGCTTGAGAAACTATTCTTTATGGGAGATCGGAACGCCTATGACCAGCGGCTATACAGCCAATATTATCGATGATGAATAAGAAAATAAATTAGTCGATTTTCCTTCTTTTTACTTGTTTCTGTTCACATTAATGTCATTAGTATTACACTAAAGTTATAAGTTAAGTCTAAAATAACCACGGCGTTATTATTCTGAAACCTACAAAAGCATTATTTTCAAGGTTTCCCAAAAAAAGGAAGCTTGAAATTTGAACATTTCCTTCAACAAAACGTTACATAGAACGCCCACTCACAGGACAATCGTATTTTAAAGCAATCTATTCACCAAGGGGCCACGCCTGAATAACTGGGCCCAGGAACCGCGAAGGTTACATTATAAAATGTAAATAAATTACAATAAATCAGCAAGCAGTCGCATGGTGCACCTGTTCCGAGCATGACGCATGGGAGCCTTTGTCTCCGCAGCTTGTTTTTATATCGCTAATATAATATTTTGTGTTATTCTTGAAGAAATACCTTGCTTGATTGAACGTGCTCGTGCAACACCAAGAGCGGATTGATGATTCAGGTGTCTAAAAACGGTGCAAGTGTGCATTACATTTTTCAACCACGGTTAGAACTTGAAATTTTGCTCTAAATAGCCTGTTGATGCCATGCCAACGGTATACGTTAGGGAATGTACTTACGTCTTCATCATCTGCCTAGCTTTTTCCCAACTATGGTAGGGTCAGCTTCCAGTCTAACCGGACGTAGCTGAATACCAGTATTTTACGTGGGGTGACTGCCTATCTAATCTCCACACCTCAGTTTGTACTGGGTCCCAGGTTCAACTGGAGTTGTTTGTTGTCAGAATTTGAATGAATTTTAACTGGCCACTGACTACATATAATGACTGACGAATACACGTATGCGAAGTAATTATCAGTCCATACGAAATTAATAATTCATACTTGTTAACAGAAGCTACGTGCAACAAATTATAAACATAAATTAAATTCAGTGAATTTCGCCAACGATTAATATTAAACGAAGCCGTAATCAACAAAGTTATGATTATAAATCAGACAGTTAATTGTTTTAAGACAATATTGCCGGTTATAAAATTAAAACGTTATTAAAAAGGTTCGCAGTTAAAATAAAGTATTACCAGCTAAGGTAGGATTGAAAGTTATTCTCGTTTATAAGCCTAGTTTTTCAATGAATCCGAGCATGTTTTTATAATAACTGCACATGGTAAGTCGTAAAAACCTGTATGTTCTAGCTTGTATGGTCATCAATATTGCGGCAGTGTACGTCGTAAAGAAGTAAAGTTAAATGTTACTACAAGTTTATATGCATCTCTCGTTACGAGGGAATTAATTCTTGGTCCATTCTAAACTTTTTACGCAACATATTGAAGCTGACTAATGCGCCGGCGATCCACCGCTGATGGACGTTAAGAAGCACAATCTTGGGAAAACAAACTAACGGAGCGGTCACTGATTGGCTCGTGGCAGGTACTATATTCACCGTCTCTGTCCGCCATGCCCACGCAACTTCGTGCAACTTTCTAACTAAGGTAGGTAAGTAATCGCTAATTTGAGATGTTAAACAAAGCGGCGTGCAACAAAGAGTGCGCTCGACCAATCACGGCCAACAATCAGCTCTGGGCGTGGCCAATCTCTTGCTTTAATCTTTACACGCCGTTAACAAAGCCACGCTCGTACAATTCGCAAAGGAACGGAAAATAATTAACGCAATGAATGCTAAGACGCGAGCATTTTATAAAGAACCCTCATATTGTGAAAAGAAACGAGAATTACTTGCATCCCAATTTATCTTATGTACTGGAAAACCTATACAAATATGCTTATACCATCTTTTAAGACCAATTACCAAATATTTAAGGCAAATATACTGAAACTTGGCTTTTCACGAAATAAGAACACAAAGAGTTGAGCTATTAGTAAGTAAATCTAATAAAAAATACATAGGTAACATCACAGATTCAGCACGAATCCGTTATAATGATCACTATATCTATATGTTCTACTATTTATCCACAGCATCTATGAAAATCGCAACGAACAGACTCTAAAAGGGATTAAAAGACTACCATAAACCTAACAAACGTCGATAGCAAAAGCAAAAAACCATTGAACGATTCCTCGGAGTCTGCATACGGTTTTATGGATTTTAAATCACTCGCGCTTAATCCCAACTTCATTCTAAATATTTCTGAACCTGCAGTTATATATTTAAACCTGTTTTATGCGAGCCAACGTCATCTGTGCTAAACATAGGTAAGCATTCTATTTAAAAGGTAATTTCATCATAGCGAGGATCTAAAACTTTATCGCATGTAAGTCTTTCAATTTCCATTTTGCTCTCATAAAAACTTTGACAAGTAAGTTAAATCTGTAAATAATAAAATAATAATACATGCATACCATTATTGGGAAAATAGCGAGATGATTCATCTGTTCATTGCAATAATGACTATTTGGCTTCATGATTAGGTACCTCCCATGCACTTTAAATTAATTTCAAAGAGCAGTGAATCGGCGGACAACCGGCCATTAACTTTTGATATTTCTCACTGATACAATAATAAGCACCTAATAAGCTTTTAAAACACAAATTACTGATGTTGCTCAAAAAGCCGCTAAGCTGAAGTGGGACTGGACTGGCCACGTCTGCCGCATGACTAATGGCTGACTTGCTGACTGCTACTGGCTGGATGACTAATCTGTGGGTCAAAATAACCACTTTCTAGAGCCCTGACACAGCCAGAAGGCGTCTCGGTAGACCTCGTAAAAGATGGCGGGACAAGTTAAACAAGACCTGCGACCAGTGGTCCACATTGGCCTTGGATCGAGACAGTTGGAAGTCATGGGGGGAGGCCTTAATAGCCCAGCAGTGGGATGACAAAGGCTTATAGTATCAGTATCAGGCTTTTGTACACCGCCCACGCTCATCGAACTATCCATGTCGTTTCCCTGCCAAGTGTTACTTTCTTCGTCAAAAACGACATTGATCAGTCCTATTTAAATTTTAATTATATAATTTAAGTAAACAAACTCTATAAATATTTAAATCAATGCAATTCAAAACTCGTTTCTTCATACGATTTGAATTCAAATAAACAGTCTTAACGATAAATTGTAATGATAGTAGACCATTAGAGCCAAACCTACCGTAATCATTGGACGAGCCGGACTACTAAACTACAGGTGGTATTTAATTTTGTGGACCATCTGCTTCAGAGCCTCGGGTGAATATAATGTAATCATATTATTCTTAATGTCTTCCATCGAATAGTATTTTCCCTAAAAGAATTCAACAAACATGTAATTCTTTAGTAATTCTATTTTTATTAGGTGGATATGAAGATTGTTTGATATAAAAGTTGATAAAGTTGTTTGGTTTTGTTAGGTAAGTAGGCACTTAATGTCATGTCTCTAATGATAAGGAAATCTTGTGGTAAAAATCTCATTCGTGATATGTTTTGTGATAAAACTTTTTCATGCTGAAAGCTTCTAAGAATACCTTACTAACATTACTAGTTACTATGTAATATTGAGAGACCGAGTTTTTTATTAAACATAAAAGCTTTCAAGAAAATCAAAGAGTCAAAGTAATTTAAGCACATAAAATATTTAAAAGAAAAACCCAATATAAACCTAAAGAAAGCGATGAGACGAAACGTTTATGTAACACACTGAAGCGTTCTTAAAATCCTCCATATCAACTCAATCTGACCTTTATTTTAACTGAATCATATAAAATAGGATTTCGCAAACGGACATTTCTATTTGTTGAATATTTAGTAGGCATTCCAAATGGCAGAACCCACATAAAATAAATGGCCGAGATTGACCCGTGATAAATCTTTGGAGCGTTAATTAAGCAAAGGCTTTTAAGTAGGAATAATTTTGTAACGGCCCTCGACATGACCCTGAATTTAATCATTTAATGTCAGTTACTCTGGCTTCCCGGCTTGTGTTAACAACGGATACATCCTGTATTTCTATGACTTTTGTATGAGGACACCGAAGAAATAGGTAGTATTGTCTTTTTAGTGCAAAAAATACCTTTTATTTTGATTAAACTTATCTGCCTCGTTAATTTATTGGTCGCAATCGTGACTGTCGAGCAAGAGATCCTGGGTTTGATTCCCAGGTCGGGCAAAGTGATATTGGGTTCTTCATTCAGTTCCTCAATAGCAGCCACGGAGTCTGGATTTGTATCCGGTTGATGGCAATAGGCTTACCCCTCAGTACTTGGGATTTAAACACAGCTGGCGTAAATGTGGGTGTGCTATTAGGTACACCTCTGCCTAACCCATTTAAGATTACAGACGTGATGTTTTGTGATTTTTCTAAACATATTTGTTTTGTAAAACTGTAAAATAAACTACTTTGGATCAGGAAATTATAGATTTGAAAAAATATACGAAACAATTTTCAAAGGTCCATTGACCTTTGAAAATTGTTTCGTATATACTATATACTATACTACTGACTGTTTCTTCTCTGATATTCAATTATTTTATTTGCGTAGCTACTACATATCTGTTATCGTTACGGAAATAATAATGAGGTAAATGATCTCTTGTCATCAATGAATCCTTAGTAATTTTTCATTCATTTGCTTCATTGTAACTGGATGGCTTTACGTAGGTAGGTAAAGCTTATTCGCCACGTTCGGTACTACCAATATCAATGAACAAAGCGTATAAAGCGTGATATTTAATATGCTGTAAGTTAATATTCTGCGTATAAAACGACAGTCAACTTTTATTTTATTTGTGGTTACCTTCTGGTCGATTGAATGCTCTCTGATACTGCGCCGACACTCAATGGATTTTAATGGGATGGCCATGCATTAAATTATTATTAGTTACATACCACTATAAGAGTGTCTGGAAACGCGTAGGAGGCGACACTCGTAAAAAAGGAATTAATTTAATATAGAATGGGCTTAAGCTTCTCTCCTCATAAATCGCGCCATGAGAAAATATTTAATGGCGCCATTTATTAAGATATCAGCAATTCTTGGCGCATAATCCGTACGAGTGAGAATGTAACGGGTAATATATGAGTAGTAATCGAACTTCCACATGAATATTTATCAGCAATATTTACGCGCGTCGACTTGTGATTGATAGTACAAAGTGAAATATTATTATGCGCGCGGTTCGTTAAACAGAAAACAAATGTGTACCAAATAGACCGCACCCGAATTACTCGCGCATCAGACTTGCTCGGAGGCCCGGGGATCATTAATAAAAATTTCGTTAAGGCAACAAGTTCCGCAGCGCTGTGACTAAGCATTACCCGAAGCCCTATAGAAGCGAACCCGTTGTAAACACGCCTCGAACGTGAAAACCTACTTAAATGGACGCTACTTCCCATTTTATCTCTGACAGGGTATTGTCAGAATGTTAACGCATCATTGTCATGTCACAGTTTTAAAGAAGGTTTTTTTAGACGGTCGGTAACTGTATGTTAATATCGGAGGGCGGTTCCGGCTGACGAAACACATGTCGTTGCTGCGGCTATTGTTGAAAAAAGTCGGAACCGACTAGCTACATGCATGGTTTAGTGATAACATCGACAAAGGTCGTTTTAACATGATACATACATATTTTACATTCGATTTCACGAATAAATTACGTGTTTATTAAACTGTTCGAGTGCCATGTTTCTTTTTTACATTGTAAAAAAAAATCCACGATGTTTTACATTTATAAAACTATTTTGACCTTTAAGTTTATAATCCGCTTGTGTATAAATTGTTCCCAAATTACTGCAAACAAAAGTTCCTTTATAAAATATTTAAATTGGAAAGGTTCGAGAGCTTGCCGCAAAACAAGGACGTATTAAATTCCTAAAATAGTAACTTGGAGTTACAAAGATATTCGTGGCGTAAAGTTTGCAGCCAAAATTAATTATAAACGAAAGCAGTCTGCTCTGCTTAGCTGGCTTTAGCAAAAGACATTTTGATATACGCCGTGGAAAAACTTTCTCGTTGGTCGAGTGTTGTCTCCTAAAATAAAACAAGAAATGTCGCAGCCGTAGATGCGTCCCACTCCAAATTAGACGCTTTTTTTAACACGAACACGCGAAGGTATGTGGTGCATGTATTGCATATAAGAACGCCCTTGATCAATAGGAATGTTATATTGTTTTTTCCACAATAATGAATAGGAAAGCCTTATACTAGTACGATACATTTGCTTAATGTTGGGTTACCTAACAACGATTTACCGTCTTATACATCTGTTTAATTCTTTCCGGCAGTTTTTCCTAAGCCAAAGCAATAAATTCATTACAACTACCTCAAATGCTTTCAGTCGTCACTGAAAACCGAAGTAATAAAAATCGTATACTAACAGAGCACGCCCGAGTTTCGGTAGCAGCGCGCACCGCTTCCAGTCACCGCATTTCTGTGGTATAAAGTTGTTCGGGCTTTGAAAAAGCAAGACCAAATTCCTGCCGCGGAGAGAAGTTAGATCACGCCTGCACTCAGCTACTACTTTTAACTAAATTGAAGTTGCGGGCAAAGAGTGCACCAGGGTGCACGTGACGCATCAGTCCGTCTGTCCGTTTGTACTTCTACGTGAGTGGATTGCAGTGGACTTCTTTATTCAATGGCGCGGATGCATTTTCGAGGACGCTTGTCGTTCGCGGTTGATCGGAATGACAAGTATTTGCGGTGGCATCGCGACGCCAACTCAACCTTTGATGGCTGTTTATTGGCACGAGTGCTGTGTGATGACTTGAACAAAGTCTAGAAAAATCATAAACTTAAACACAGTTTCGTTTGACCTGAATGTTTCTACTGAAACATGGACTGACTCAGAAATAAATCCGTATAGTTAAGCTTTCTTTTTATCTTTTGGCCTACAGCTATCCATCTTGGGTTCTATCGTAGAAATATATATATATATATATATTATAAGTAACGTTTACAGTATAAGCCGTAACTAATATCAGACGTTCATAAGCAACTCCGGCAAAATATAGCTACTTATGAAAGCCTTAAATCATACTTAAGGCCAGAGAAGACTTGTTTGCCTGAAGCGCTGCTGATAGAACAGGACCTAATTGAAACAGGACGAATACCGTTAATGTTTTAAAAAAAAGTAACGTAGATACAATAAAACGTTTGATAGTTTACGTTCGTTAGTAACTCAATCCGTCGGTAAATAATCAAGAATCCTTGTCAGAAACAACCTACCATGTTATTTTATACAGACAAATGTACTTCATCAGAAACCAAATTACTGTAATTAGAAAAGTTTACCTAACGAATGGACAAACCACAAGGATATCAACATAAAATCCGAATAACAGGCAATTTAAATCGATACCAACTATACGAGTTCACCGATTTTCAATATTATTACATTACACATACTGAAACCTTACATGCGACGCCTCGGGAAGGTGAATAAACTCTTCAACCCGTATCCTGCCATTTTGGAATACTGAACAAATACTCGATACTTTGATTAAAGAAAGAATACTATTTATTATGTATGAGGTTCACAAAATGATCAAATTTCCAGAAGTTGTTCGCGTAAAGTTGTTTGTTATCGTTTGGACAAGTACTATTCCCTTGTGGGCTCGAAGATTTCTAAAACCCCGCGTGGCACGGAAAGTTACAATAGAAGTAGAACGATCTAAAAACGTACAATTTACTCGGATTTGTAAATACTTGCTTTTGATAAAATGTTTATTTTGTAACAATAAGACTGAAGAGACGGATTTCAAATAAAATATCTTGATGTTTATACAGCTATTTCTAGAAAAGATTACATTTGAAAAGTCTATGACCCACGGCCGAGCTACGAGCTACGAGAAATGTAGCATTGCTACGAGGTTTATTCATTTAAGTTGCTACGATTATTTGTAAGTAACCAAAATTCAACAAATTATTTTAACGTAATTTCCGTAGAGTGTTGAGCTGTAATCTAAGTAAAGTACCTCCATCTGTAAGTACTTTACCTAAAATGTTGGTGAAGCTAAGTACCCACACTAAATGGCCGCAAGGGACTCACCAAGTGACACTAGAAACCACTTATGGAGCTATCATGGCGTATCTACCTATCACGTACGGTACACTCAAACGTTATAGTGGACGCCTCGAAATTAGACGCATCCGGCGTAAGCGGTGTATTGTGAGGTGTTCAAAACTACATTAACGAATCAACCAGCGGAACAATACAACGCGATAAAAAATATTTAAATTGACGGTTACTGTAAGTAATGGTGCTGTACTGTTGTTAAGGAAAAAAACGATTATTACCACTGTCCACCCCCTGCTTGTCCACCCCTTGTGGACAGTGTCACCACTTTAAGAAATAATTCCTTAAAGGAAGTTTTTGATTAGTGTTTTGGGAACTTTTACATAGTTTGCAGCAGAGTTAGGTTAGGTTACAAAGATTGAACAGGAGTGGTAAATACCAACTGTGACATAGTTAAAGAAAAACTGATTAGTGAATATATCGTAACTATCAGCCATTGAAATCAGCAGCTATTAAAGGCAAAGTCCAATGCTCGATGAATTCAAAAATTTCCGAAAATATCCGACAATAGAGCAAACTAAATGTTCGCATAGTTCGGTCCGTGACAGGCGACGGGCGAAGCGCTGCAGCCGCCTAATTGACAGGGCCGGCCAGCCGCAGCTACACAATACAGTGCCACTATTTTAGCTAGCTACTAATAGATCGATGCTTTTATGTGCTACTCTGCCCAGTGGCGACTGCTCTAACCATCTGTCTATGCAGCTCTGAATTACTTTGTCGAGTTCCATCGAAATGAGACGCATAGTTAAGAATACCTTCACTAAATTCCGTTTATCCATGTAATTGGACAGTTTGCAAACATTACGGAAAAATAATAGCACCATTAATAAAATTGCTTTTATGCAAACACTATTCAGAAATTATTAATCTTTCGACGGTTACGTCAGCAAAGCTCTTTGGCGAACGTTAATTTCCGACAATAATATTTAGGTATAATTGACCACCCACGTTCTGCGAAACAAAAAAAACACGACACGCTGGTTTTGCGAATTTGAGGAAAATATTAAATTATAAACATATGTGTAACTGTAGGGATTCAATTTGTGAAATTTCTTTATTATTTGCTTAAAAGGACTAATGCATTGAGTAAGACGGTATTGTGGCAACAGGCGGCCAAATGCGCGGTGGCGGCTTGAGCCCATGAGACTGCGAAATTAGTAGAGCCGTGTTACACCCCCCCCCCCATCCCTAGTCTTGCTTACGTCACACCCTGCACGTGAAGCCTTCGTTACAAGTGGCCGACTGCAAGAGATGCTGCTACGATTCAGAGATATATTCAAAGCTTTGCGCTATGATTGGTAGGATGTGCCAAGAACGAAAAATGAGGAAACTTACAAGCTTTGAAAGCGTGTAGGTTGATAAATGTAGTAGTCTCCTTGGTTAAGTTGAAAACTTAGTTAGAAGTCGTAGTGAGCCGAACATTTACAATTGGAGAATTTAAGCCCAAGACAAAGATAAAGCTCTACGGGACAGAAATTCAACACAAAACAGTCGAAAAGAAACGGTACCTACAGAATTTTTCAGAGAAAGGTAAGGTAAATACAAACATTGTTGAGTAATTTAAACCTAACAACCTAATCATTCACAGCCGTCCGATCCGTTCACAAACGAAGTGCACAACAAACAAGCGCGTATTCAGAAATGATTCACAGAATATGTACACAGAGTAGCGTGAGCAAACTCTAAAACAATTACCTCTGTTGGCACTACCAATAACAATAACATTTATCAAATTATTCGGGCGAGTAACTCGAAGGCGATACGGGGAGACGGGAGGAGGGAGAACGAGGAACAAAATTGACAAAGCAAGCAAAAGGCTTTCAAGGCTGGCTCGCGTGTTGCGACGTGTTTGCATCAGTAATTTGTTTGTTGGCGGCAGCACACGGCTGACTACATTAATGGATCCGAGCACAGCACGCGAGCGACCAGACATGCCACTCAAACAGGAACACGGGTTATCTTCAATGTCTTGCTCAAAAAGAACAAAGAGAGCTTTGACGTGACGCTCACTCATGTTGCGTTGTGTCGACTTTTTGGGGGCTTTGTCTGATCCGGTGAACGGATTTGTATGGTGACAGCTCAGTTATCAAAGGTAAAAATACTTTAGACGGATTCTATATTAAATTTACTGGATACTTGATATACGATCGTCAGAGCGCTGGGTGTTAACTACAGAATATATTAACACTAAAATACCTTCCACGTTGGTAAGTCTCCAAGCGACGGAGTATGGACTGAACATATAAAACTAAAGTTAAACTTTAACTGTAACTCCATAACTCGCTCTGTATCGACTCTGCCGCGCAACTGTTTCATCTGTTTGAATAATACCTAGTTAAATATAATGAATGTTTTATTCAAACTTATGCAAATTCAAATTATTCCGTCTGCAGTCTTCAAACTCCGCCATTACTGTTTCTCTACAATTACCTCGCCAGAACTATTTCTGTGTCGTTTCGTCTTTAAGAAAATTGTGCTTGATTTTAATTTCAATAATGTTCCATGAAATGTCAGTATAACTTATTTACAAAATACGCCATATTTTATTTACGTAAAAAAGTGTTATATCGAAATTGTTACATATCAAATTTTCTATTTCTATACCTAGTTAAATATTTTTTTTCTACAATATTGCATACGAAAAAAAGATTTTTTTTTTTATTATTTGAGCAGATTGCACTGCCACTACAAAGTACATTTACCAAAGTCCAAGCTTAATAAGTTCTATCAATATCTCCCGTTCACGTCCTTATCGCGTCTAAAATTCCGGGAGATTGTCATAATTTATTTTTAATGCCCACGAGCCAGGCACAGGAAAGCCATATCCGAAGTGTTATCGTTTAATAATTGTCGCCATGCTTCGGCAAGAGGACGGTACAGTGTGGTATAACCAGGCTAAGTAAAAAATAACCCTTTAACGTAAAACATAGTGCACACTCTTGGAGCGTGTGTACTTGGTGGTGTTATCTAGCACGCCATGCCTGAACGTGCAGTGCCGGGCCAATTAAACGGACTGGTTACCAGTACCACGGCTGATCGCAAACAATAACTAGCTGTCACAAGCCGCATGCTACGATGTTACTTTAACACGTAAATAGCGTATTTATTTTCAATTGTGAATGTGCCATAATATGATATTGTGAGCATTAAATTGTTTGAAATGTATGATAGGTTTTATTGCATTCAATATTGCTTTCTGAACGCAACTTTAATATTTATTGCAGTTAGTTTTCTGCACTGTAAAATAACTAACGCTAAAGGTTATTTAGTTCAGTCTATTTTCTATATTAAAGACCCTATTTTTTATTCCATCTTTAGACAGTAGTATCAGTATTCCTCATTTTTCTCTATTCTTGGATTCACTGTAACTTGGTACCTGCATGACAAATTAAAGCCCCTTATTCACGGTCCTTCTTATTACCTATGCAGAGGTACAAAAGGCGTCTTCTAGCGCATTTATTTAGCGGCTAAAGCATTATCGTGTTACACAATAACGCAGTTTCTAGTAGGTATACTGGTATAAGTTGGTAGTCGTGTCTCCCGCCCCTCACTATAAATCCATCAGGTTGGCTAGAGTTTAGCACTTGCCGCCGTACTTCCGTTCGTGTAGATATACGTCACGCCAGTGATTCAAGAAGTAGTAATCTAATAGTAGGTAGTATTGGCTGTTTATGTATGTGTATCGTTTACATGTTTGTAAGCGCACTCACAATGTAGGAGAAATACGTATCTATAGAGAGGCAAAATTATAAAAAAAAAAAATGTTATGTAGTGTCGTAATAGAGGGATAAACCAATGATCGTAGTAGTTAAGTATAACCATTATATATGTATCAAGATAACTAAAGTACATAGGCTAGGCAGCTACTGCTGGTAAATACGTCTGCTCCTGTGACAGAGAGTGGGTCGATAAGATATCCAAGTTTTCTGGTAATTAATGATTCATTAATTCCAATTTAAAAACGTGCTGAAGGAATGAGTACTAAACGAATGCATCCTAGACCGATTAAAATTTTACAAATTTAATTGCCTTCGGAAACGAAAAACATTTTTTGTTTTAATGAATTTTGCTGGCATTCTGAGTGCCCACTGTGTATTCAATTGTACCAACTACTCAAGTTTCTTAGTATATCTTAATTAAAACGCTATAAAATAACATTGAACATTCCTGCCTGAGTGTTGACAACATTTTATAGCCGTTTTTATTGAAGCAGGTGGAAAGTTTTATTGAAATGAATTGAGTGTAATGTTACCGTGTGTAATTAAGCTAAGTGCACATAAATTCAACTTAAATTTTGCAAGTTAGGTATCAAATAAGAGCTTGTTTAGGACTTTTTTTGTTCATTCTGTTATATTTTATAACTAATAGTATAACTAGATGGACTAACCCTTGTTGAACAGAAATGTTCACCAAGCTCTTATTTGAAACCTTGCAAAATTTAAGTTGAATTTATGTTTTATGTGACAAAATAATTTTGATTTGTTTTTTTTTTCATTTTTTCCTGGTTTATTGACTTCCGTTAGACATTATTAAAGAATTAATGACACAGTTTAGTGTAAATTTCTTGAGAAAATCTATCCCAGCTAATTAAATTAGTTCCAGGTTAAGGCCTAGCCTGCAAAACGGAATCATAACATCTAAGTTAGTTCCACAACATTAGATATGTTAAAGACAAGTTTGTCAAGTGTTGACTGGTGGACGAGGGGCTTAACGTGGCTCCCCTCATTATTTATTCAACGAGAAACCTCAGTACACTGTGGTCGGGCCTTAAGTGGAGAAACTTCACACTATGATTTAATAAACGTGGACGTACATCGAACAAGCAAGACTGTTTTGTCATGGTAATGATCAAAATTACATAAATTATGTGGATTTATTATAATTTATTTATTTCATAGTGTATCATATCCTGTTTTCCTCCGTGCAAGCATTTGATGAAGTTAGTAGCAGATTTTGTCAGGCGTTGCCTACATGCCTGATTACATTAGTTCTTTATTTTATGATATTTAAACGAAATAAATAATTATATAAAAGCTCTTACGAAACCAACTTTATTTTTTCACTTAGGATTTAACGATTGCAGCATCTAAAGATTGTCGAAACCTGACTGAATTCTTTTCATTAGTTGGGTTCTCGAGATGGCTTTTATGCCAGTGTTCTTAAAAATCCTGAGAAGCTCTTTTCAACAATAATTACTCAATAACGAAGCATTGATCAATTCAGCGAAAACTGCCTTTGTTTAAATTCGTTGATAATTATGATTCATTGTTTTGATTTGAAACAAAGACCGGTGGTAGGAGTTTAAATAACTTAGATTCATGCAGCATCTGCTCTGCGTAACAATAGGCAAGGTAGGTTTATTTAAGTTTTAGTTATATGTATGGATATTTTACCAAAGTAAACAATATAACCTCTTCCATCAACGTTTCTAGACGGCTACTTACAATTCGTTTCATACATAGTTTAATGTCCTGTAATGTCCAACTGCGCAGAACAAGATAAATTATGGTATTGTCTGTCGAAACTTTGACCGTTGTTTTGCTCATATCAGAAGTAAACATACTCAACTATGTACCGAACCAATGATATATGTAGATTACTTAAGTAGTAAGTACTTACGTAGAAAGAAATGTACTTTACACAAAGGACAGAATGTCAAAGGCGAAAGTAATATTTAGAACGACCTTCGAAGAAAACTTGGTACTTTTATTATAGGTATATTCTTCAAATAACGCCCTTCTACTTTTTCACAAAACTTCACTTCATAAGTTTTTGAGAGTGCTATAAATTCAGTCGAATGCGTGCAATCTTTTTTGCTAGTTTTTTGTAGGTTTGTTTTTGTCTGTGACGTTTATTTGTTATTAATAGTCTTACATTATTTACTTCTTGTTTTTATTATGATTACAATAGGCACTAGTGGTGGTAGTAGTGTTGTATCTGTTAATCTTTTCTATGTACGAGTATACCTAATTTTAGTTTACCATTCTCTTAATCTATCTATCTATCTATATAAAAATCAATGCCACTTTTCTTTGTAATTTTATAACTCAAGAACGGCTGGGCCGATTTAGCTGATTTTGGTTTTAAAATGTTTTTCGTAGTCCAGGGAAGGTTTAGGTTAGGGTAGGGTAGGGTAGGTAGGGTAGGTAGGGTAGGTAGGGTAGGTAGGGTAGGTAGGGTAGGTAGGGTAGGTAGGGTAGGTAGGGTAGGTAGGGTAGGTAGGGTAGGTAGGGTAGGTAGGGTAGGTAGGGTAGGTAGGGTAGGTAGGGTAGGTAGGGTAGGTAGGGTAGGTAGGGTAGGTAGGGTAGGTAGGGTAGGTAGGGTAGGTAGGGTAGGTAGGGTAGGTAGGGTAGGTAGGGTAGGTAGGGTAGGTAGGGTAGGTAGGGTAGGTAGGGTAGGTAGGGTAGGTAGGGTAGGTAGGGTAGGTAGGGTAGGTAGGGTAGGTAGGGTAGGTAGGGTAGGTAGGGTAGGTAGGGTAGGTAGGGTAGGTAGGGTAGGTAGGGTAGGTAGGGTAGGTAGGGTAGGTAGGGTAGGTAGGGTAGGTAGGGTAGGTAGGGTAGGTAGGGTAGGTAGGGTAGGTAGGGTAGGTAGGGTAGGTAGGGTAGGTAGGGTAGGTAGGGTAGGTAGGGTAGGTAGGGTAGGTAGGGTAGGTAGGGTAGGTAGGGTAGGTAGGGTAGGTAGGGTAGGTAGGGTAGGTAGGGTAGGTAGGGTAGGTAGGGTAGGTAGGGTAGGTAGGGTAGGTAGGGTAGGTAGGGTAGGTAGGGTAGGTAGGGTAGGTAGGGTAGGTAGGGTAGGTAGGGTAGGTAGGGTAGGTAGGGTAGGTAGGGTAGGTAGGGTAGGTAAGGTAGGTAAGGTAGGTAAGGTAGGTAGGGTAGGTAGGTAGGTAGGTAGATAGGGTAGGTAAAAAGTGCACTGGAACGCATGCCGGGGACAGCTAGCTAGTTACCTATCAGCATTGCCATCCAAAGTGGCAATGCTGCCAGTCTTCTTCCTATTAACAGCGATGTGGGTTTTGACGTCCTGTAATTGATTTCTCGTTTTGATACTTATATATTTTTTTATTATATTTTAGATCTATTTACAGTATGTAAGTTATGTTCATACTTTCATAGTAACGAATAAAAATATTCCGATAGTTCCTTCGAAGTTTGCTATAAATAGTCGCAAAGCTTCTGACAACCACATCTGAATAGCTAATATTTTTACTACGGCATAATCAGTTTCAATGTAGTTCGTGCCACCACGAGGAAAAGAAAACCAGTAGGCACTTTAATGAGAAACAGATGACCAGTTATTCGATATCGTTAATGTAGAAATGGATTCATAACTTATTTATGACTCTATATTATACATTTTGTAGTAAAAAAATTATAATATATAATGTAGTGTCCACATTTTTGATAAATGTTACAAATAAATGTTGGTCAAAAATTTACGTTACCATAAAAATCATCGTAAAGTTCGTCGCATCTGTTAATCTTAAAGCTTATGCATAAATTCGTTTTTCAAACTATTAATCTATGGAATCTTATCTCTATGAAATGAGAATAAGAATTTACATATTTAGAACAGTTGGTGGTACATTAAAAACTACTCAAAGTTGAAACTGAAATCCTCTAGCTTTTTGAGTGTCTGTTGGTATTAGCATAACATCTGGTGTTACAAACTACACTTTGTCTTCACTCATTTTGTGGATGGAATTTACTGAAGAGCGGTCAGTTACACAGTAGCCTGGTTTAAAGTTGAACGTCTGTTTTGTTGTTCAAGAATCGAGTATAGTTTTTTTTTGGTATCAAAAAGCATTCATTTAACAAAATAACATATAAATTATGATTCAATAAGTATTCTGAACCACTACAGTGGTTACAACATACAACTCATTTCAACGTTATATAATATTACATTTAAATCAACTTTCAATTAAACATTTATTATTTTAGTTACAGAACAAAATTTGAACAGAAAGATGAAGTTTTAAAAACTCGTAGCGCTTTCGTAGCACTACGTAGCAAACAACACAACAATGTTTTTAATCGATTTCTGTTTCTTCAATATTCTTGGCCTCTCAAAAATTACTTAAAAAACTACACCTACATAAACCCAGGTATATCAAAATAACTAACTATATCCACCTTTTGCGAGTGCGGGCGCGGCTCGGGACAAAAAACATAACATTCACATGTCACCGTAAATAAAATATGGTTGTACAGTGCAAAAGTTTTCGCGCACCCCTAAATATTCCATTATGGTTGAAGTATAAATGGGACATAAATTCGAGGAGCTAAGTTGTGACGATTACTCAGCGGGACACAAAGCGGCGTTGTACTGGTTAAGGGCTACCATCAATATGCATTTCTCAGGATTTGGCCCAGTTTTTAAGGCGCCCCGGTATGGTGAAATGGATTTTTTCTATGATACTATACTATACTGATTTCAATGTCATATAGAGGAGCTCGCGGCTAAATAATAACAGCTGTACGGGTCGATATTTAAGGTTAAGCCGTGCTTGCCAAGGTTGGTCCGTGGATGGGTGACCATAATTACATACCGAGTTTCCTCCGTGCCTCGGAAAGCACGTTAAGCCGTTGGTCCGGGCTGTTATTTGTAGATCTTTGACAGTCGTTAAAGTAGTCAGAAGCCAAAAGTGTAAAATCCAGTCTTACTAAGGGGTATCGTATTACCCAGTTACTGGGTTGTGGAGTCTCGCTCGGAGTGGTCGCTTCATGTAAAATACTGGTATTAGCTGCATCCGGTTAGACTGGAAGCCAACCCCAAGATAGTTTGGGAAAAGGCTAGGCAGATGATAAAACATGTTTTTTAACCTATTCTGTACCACTGCCAGGCAAATGCCTCCAATTCTTTCTTACTCTGTCGGTGTTTTGCTTTCTTGGGCCAATCAGTTAGGAATGATTGCAAATCACGCCAGCGAATCTTGGGCCTATAGAACATACAGTATTTAGTATAAAATGGTTTCAATTATGGCTACGCTTATAGAGCAGTGGTGCCCAGTGGTACCGCCTACGAGTTAGGAGTTTTAGGTTGTTTGTTCAAACGCAGGCAAGCACATTACTTTGTGTCATTTATTTCACCACCAGTGCTCAAAACTATGAAGGATAACATCATGAGGAAACCGGAAAGTCCTAGAACCAAAAATTCGAAGAAATGTGCCATCCAATAAATCACACTGGCTCCACGTTGTAGGTTCATATATTGTGACCACTGCTGGCCCACTGAGGCCTATGTCCCAGCAGTGGTAACATTATAGGCTGATTTATACTATTACCTAAAAGTAAAATTGACTTTCATTAAAAAAAAAACTGTGGTATTATTATACAGGTGGGTTTGGAAGTTTCAAATAGTCCATGATTGATGAAGCGCCACCCCTGCTACAGTCCGGTCGAAAGTACCAAAAGTAATGACCTTTCCCATTAAAATAAATATGGTGTGACACCATACAGTCATGATTTCAATGTTCCATTGTATGTCTGAACGAAAACATTTGTTCTTGGCTGTGAACCAAGTTTTAAGTCAGCGTATTATGATTTATGGAGGCTAATTTAACAGTTTTTGTGAGAAATACAATTTTATTTGAAATTAATGGTGGCTAGTCGCATTAAAATTGATGTATGAAATATTTCTGGCCGTAAAACATTGTAGTTATTACTGTTGTCTTAAATCACTGTGAAATCTTCTGTACAGGCTAAATCTTAAATGTTAACAAACGGTTAGAGTGATGGAACTCCTGATGTGGGCATTGAATGATGATCTTCTGATGAAATATCTTAATTTATTCTCTACAGAGCCTCTGAGAGAGCTGATGCAAATAATGCCGCTCCTCGCCTGGTCCATTGCAATCGCACAAAAAGCTATTTGAACGTATCTAACATAAAGCAAAAATGTCGATCAAAGTTAAGAAACTTGATTAAGATACCCTTTTTCCTTATTGCTTTATGTATGTTCAAGTCAAACCAATCAAATTGCTCAGCTTTTTCGGCTTCCAATACATTCACTGTAAGTTTTACGTACCCCATTGCCTTCCATTAAATAAATGTTACCGTTTATTTTGTCTCAGGCATGACTAACAATAGTTATTAGTTTCTTTCACGAACTAAATACTCTATTGTGATGCAGGCTGGGACACTAAATCTCCACAGTTAAATACGGCAATTATTCAGGCAAGCCACAAAGTTTCATTGTGCGTGGCTCGCCGTGTTCTCTCGCTCCATAGTAATATGCTCACTAAATTTGGATTTTCATGCCTTGTCATCCGACATAAGTGTTTTAATGCGCTCGGTATTATACATATTTAATAGCATGTGACATTGATGAGATGACGTCGGTATCTCCATTATTTATGCTATTCAGAGCATCTCCAAGCATTACTTGAATTCGATGACTTATTAAAAATTCCGTTTCAATACAGTCCGTTAAAGAAATTAAACCACAAGAAGCGTAAAGGAGGTACTCGCTCATAGAATTGGATCCCCTCGGATCGATTGAAGATAAGACTTCGTAACCAGAAAAACGTCTCGTCTAACAAACTGTAACCTGCCAATATTAAACTCACTATAATGCACGGAAAAAAATGAGCACAGAGATCTCGGAGATGTTTATCGCATTAATATAATACGGCATTAAGATTACAATGGGTCGGCTCAAGAGAGGTCCAATATAAGGAGCTCACAGGCTCCGCGTGCTTTGTTGTGAAAATAACTTTATGCCTCAGAAAGCGGGGGACAGTATAAAAGCAAGCACGGCTTTCAATAAAGCCAATGGACGTTCCTTAGATGTTATACGCTCTTGTTCATATCCTTTGTGCAATAATGCAACGTTATTGTGACCTCATGATAATATTACTGCGCTTAAAAGGTTTAATAGCAATTCAGTTAAGAATATTTATGTAGTCATTTACAATGACATATTGTGCGCACTGACAGCGTATTACTTAAGCAATGACCGAAAACGGTAACACGCAAACAGCACTCCAATACGCTTAAGGTAGGAAGGGGAACCGAGCATAGCCGAGCTGGCACAGGCAAGATTGCTATCAAACAGCGCCGCCCTCCTTATAGTAGCAGACAATCGCGGCTCCGCAATTACGAACAAGTTATTTACAGCCAGACCATACGGAGATATTTTAAGCTTATTTCCATCTAATCAATTGATTCACGCACGCGGCATTGCACGCTTTTAATGTTCTTATTTAGTCCAATCGGTATTCCGGCTCGGTACCGAATAAGGCAGGGCCACATTAATCACGGCGCAAGTGCTCCAGCACCTATCTTTATTTCACTTGATAACGATGAAACTTCAAAATTGCGCTCTTTATTTACTCCGAAAGCTCGTAGGAGTGAAATCGTAAGCACGATCGGCATGAAAAGATCGAATTTATTAGTTCATAAGTCATGAGGGTTAAGTAATAATCGTCGACAATGGGCAATAAAGAGTTTATAGGCAGTAAAGTTCGATTCCCTCGCACGTCGGGGCTCGGAAGTCAACTGCACGAAATTCAGAGTTATAGCCACCTAACTTACACACCCTGAACTTAACTCAATAATCGATTTTCAATGTAAACAATTTAATTACATTGGAGTATGTGTCTCTCGTGGACTCGGCTTTCGTGTCGTTACTTGGAAACTTTTGATTATACCATTAACACGTACATTTAACGACTTGATTGAGTTCGAATCAATAATCTTTGTCAAGAATGTAATAAAGTACCTTCTAGAATTACTATTTACGATGTTTGTTGTTAAATAACAAAATAATTATTTACGTGACGCTATAAACATTTTACGTCGATTTTTATGTTTGACATTAAATTCCGAAGTGAATGTTATCTTATTTTAAATATAAATGACTGCACCGTTTGCCCACAGAACTGTTCTGATGCAACCCGTTTAGAATTATTTGAAACCAGTCGCAGTCGTTGAACGATTTCGTTAACGAGAGTATTACTTACAGAGCAGTCGTTGCGCCTCGTTTAATCGTAAAAATTATTTAATGACAACTCCTCATCGACTTTCATTCAGTATTAAGAGATATAAATAACATTTCAGTTATTTATAACCGAACACAACAGTACCGTTGAGAAGTTGAGAATGTTGCGCTTGGTTTGTTGCAACGGAAGATTAATAGTTATTATCACAGACAACTACCTGTTATGAAATGCTGGTGTTTACCGAATTGTTTAAAGTAATTTGTGTAAACAAAGTGCGAGGCCGTCAAACAATGGTTCGGAGGTAAAGCACACAGCCCTCGGGTATAGCATTACAAGGAATATAATCTTACCGTGGCTGGATGGCAGCGAATGTTTAAAATAAACAGTGATGGACCGCGACCGCGCCTGCGCCTGCTGCCTCCTATCAAAACATTATTGTTTTCATTGCTCGCCCTGCGCTGGACGTGGCTAACCAGAACCAGTTACCGACATAACCTCAGATAGCCCGCCATCAACGTTATTTGAAATTTAAAAATAAAGCAAACAAAACACTTTTAATATACCATAACTAAAGTACCGACGAAGAACTTGTTAGAAATCTGTTTACATTGCATTAACCATTCTTTATAACGGAGTTGTGTTTGAACAAATTAATTCACACCAACAAAGGTGTACGTAATACTATTTGTTGCTAGATAACATAGTTACGATAATATATGCGTCTGCTTATGGGAGAGAATAAAAAGCTCACACCTAAAAGTTTGTTCAGTCGTGCAGTGAAGGGACAACAGCTTTATAAGAAAGCTCCAAAGTTTCTTAACAAAGCCAATCCACTGCGAACAGTATAAAAACGTAATTGGTATCTTCAAACGCGTTTCACCGAAAATCAATCGGAGATATTTTTATCATTTTTCTTTAGAACTACAAAAGTTCATTGTTAGCTAACTAGAAAGAAAGAATTTTCCTTTTTGTTCACCTCCGAAACGACCTTAACATTACCTTTGTAGAGGTTAAGTGTGCAAAGCGTAACAGTTTATCACATTGCTCTGTTTTGATTGCCACGACCACTTCACTATATGACGGAAGGCGGCGCGGCGGCGCGGGCGACAATGGAATGTATTACAAGTACGCTGTCACAGCCGGTTTAAGCTCTTACAATGATTAGCCGAAATCCAGTCACGAACTGTTATTGATGGGAATCGATACAGAGGACCCGAAACAAGTTGAGATGCATATACCCACGGATATCGTTTCTTGACATGTGTACCGTCCTAATGACCTCAAATACCTATCTGGTTGTAGAGCAAACAAAGCCGTTCTCAGAATCAATGACTTATACATGGCAGTTACACAAATAATGCATTATTCTGTTTTGTTTCCCGAAGCGGATGCGTGTCCCAACCAGCGCAACTCATTCATTTTCATTAGTTCCCATTATGTAATCAAAACACTAAATGCAACGGACGCATCGAGGAAGCAAACCGTATAAGGTACAATCAACCGCAATAAAGGGGGTTGCCAACCGAAGACCTCCAAAAGCCCTATTAAAACCAAAGGAGTTTCTCACATCATAGCACCATATTTGTCGGAGAATAGAAAAGAAAACAAAGTTTTTATTCTATCAAAATGTTGCGAAAGATCATTGTTACATTTCACTTCCATAAACTGACTCTTTATGCAGCAGTAATAAGATGTAAAATCCTTCACCGGATTGCGCATATTTCACTTTGTTGGGCTCGTAAAGATTCGCTTACCTGCTTGTTTGTTGTGAGTAGAAAAGGGGCCATCGGGCGAACCTTTTTTTATCATTGAATTTTATGTGTGGGAATTTTAATGTGCACCCAGAACGGCACGTTCTGCTCGTCACAGCTGGGCCGCAGTTGGTGAGGATTCTTGCAAAACACGTGTCGCTGCGGTCATAAAATGTCTAGTAACGCTTGCTTTAACGCCGGAATAAAGAACATATTTCTGAATAACGATAATGAAATGAACATTTTCTACGGTTCTCGGGTCGTGAAGGTTATTTATTGTTTTATCGTAAAGCCGCAGCTGCATGTTTTCAATTACTACCGGATGATTGATGTAGTAGTGTAGTATCTTTCCACACTCGAACAAGTTTATCGCCGCCATCGATAGCTCGGCTAGAATTAATATTATTTGTGGGCCCGCAGACGCAGGCGGCAGAAAGCGCAACGTCATCGATCTTACACTCAGCTGCGGCTCCTCGCTGGACCCTTGGAATTACTTCAATCATTTAAAATAAACACGCCTTCCTCGAAATGTGTCGAGAGAGGTAGCTATTGGTCCCATCATACCATCATAAAATCCACTTTGATTTATGATACACTCCGTGATCCTGCCTCAGTCGTTTTTGCATCTGCCGGTGTTTTTTTTCGGTACAGTGCAGGATAT
This sequence comes from Cerastis leucographa, assembly GCA_963082945.1. NCBI lineage: Eukaryota > Metazoa > Arthropoda > Insecta > Lepidoptera > Noctuidae > Cerastis > Cerastis leucographa. The sequence continues at coordinate 11,281,812 of OY720361.1, forward strand.
TGAAACTTTTTGATTTATTTAACTCCACGTGTGGTTACATTCTTATCTAATTAATGACAATTACAACCCCATAAAGTCTAATCATGAAATATAACATTTAATTCGTTTTAGTAATCAACTAATAAGAAGTAACTAATGTTTGAAACAGCTGGAATTCTAGCAAGAAATCCAACGGGCGGCGCACAGCGGGACGCCTCGACAATGCCAACCAAATTAAAAGGAACCGTAAACGTTTCCACTTGAGCCTTGCTAAAATTTATTGCTCTGAGTTTTTTCTCTTGTTTCACTTGCTAATGAGATTCGAATGCTGCAGCTGTATTATTCGAGATGTTGGACGAAGATTAAAAAAATCTTGCTGAGAGTTTCTATTTACGGTATTGCAGGAGAAAAGATGTTTACCGCAAATTCAAGCCCTTCGTTTTGTTTTTTGTTCACGTAATACTGTTTGTTTCTCAGCTGAATGGGACGAACCGACTTAAAATATTCTCCCGGTACGCATATTGAAATTTGCGCGAGTAGACGCGAGTAGATTATGGTAAATAGATTATGGTAGATTAGATAATGGTAAATAGTTTTTATATATAGTAATTTACCTTTTTGTACCTACCTTTTACTTATGACATTAAATATATTCAAGAGATTATTATATTTTTGCATTTTAGATAATAGATTTATAATAATTTGACAGGATAACATTTACAATAATTTATATATTAACTATTTACGTTCTATTGACATAATATTTATCATATGTTATTGATTTTATTTTTTTGTGAATTTTACTGTTTGTCATAATTTATTATTTTTAGCTGTAATTAATTAATGTACTACATAATTCAAACACAATGCAAATTGTTATGTGAATAAATAAATAAGATTGTAGAGCGTCTTATTGCAAGCGATAGGTATGATGAGAAACGAGAATCTTGATTTCAAATTCTATCTAGATGTTATAGAGTTGGTATTGAATCGGAGGCAGTTCAACGCGGGTGGTCCTAAGGCTATGTCGGCTGAGCGAAGCAAGAATGCAAATTTCACTAGTGTTGCTGGCCGGTATGTTCTTGAACTCTGTTGTAACTAAATGAAGGCGGCTAACCATAAGCTCGACTAAGAAATTACTAATTAAGAGCTCCATAATAAGGCTTTAAATTATACGTTACAAACTATTGTGGTACGGGTGTATAATTATAAGCTAGCAAATCGCCGATTGAAAAATATGATAAGGTAAGTAGTGTAGAGAATTTTGTTACGAATGCACGACACGACATTGGGGGAGCTATCGGTGCGATCGATGTTAAAAAAAGAAAATGGTGTGGAACGAATGATGGAATACGAATTAAGTGCGGCAAACTAGATCCATGGAATAAAAAGGCGCTCTTTTGATGGGCTGACGGAGCTAAGTACGGACAAAGGGACAATAGTGAAAGAGCAAAGTACCGGAGCGTGGCGATCCAGTGCTTGCTTCCGGCAACGTGGGAACGCCTTTTATGGCTATCGATAATTTCTAGTCTGATATTCGATATTCATAATCCTCCTTAAATAGAGTTTGCGTCCAATCAATTTGGTTTAGATTATAGTATTAAGTGTATCGACCTGATCTGTGAGTTTATGTGAACTATTCTTTCAAAGATTATCCAAAATAAATCAACTATTTATTTCTCGTATTCAAAAAAAAAACTTTTACTAGTCATTTTAGAATATTAGAATATTGAATTCAATAATCATTGAATCTATAACGAAAAAAAATCTGCAAGACTTGGAACATCTATTTCATATATTTATTCAACGTACGTAATTTTGCCCAGAATAATTGACATTATCGACGAAAAAATCAATTTTGATGCAACCAAAAATCCCCGTCCTATCTGCACCATCAAACAGATCATAACAAATGAATTTCCTAACTAAATTCCAATTCATGTTTCGAACGTCTGTCTACAGAAAATCTAAGTGCGAGTCCAATCCTCGTCCGCCCATCGCTACATTCCCAAACAATAGTTCATCAAATGGTATCGGTTCACTCGACGTGTCATTTCACGGCCCATCGGCCGTTGTACCATTTAGCACTTCCATTTTCTTGACGAGAACCGCTTTTCTACAATTACTAGTTTTACTACCCTTTCACAATACCGCTTTAGTACAAAATCATACTGTTGCTCATGTTCTATTAGCATTGTTATTATCCAGCGGGTTTCATGACCAACAGTGACAAATTGCGTAGCGTAAGTGGACTTCAATTTCATTCATGTAAACGGGCTTCAAGTACCATTTACAATATTGCTTTCGTGTAATTTGCTGTTTTAGTCATTCGATGCTTTTATCGCTATTGATCGATTCATCGTGAATATTTTTTTATTTGATTCTCATTCATTGCTGTCGTCTGTAAATTTTCTATAAAAACTATACCGATTCTTTTTTCTACACCAACGATTGTAGTTCCGATAAGTGTGTGATAGGACATTTAAAAGTGAGGGTTGCTCTTGCCAAATACTACCCCAACGTCGGAAGCTCCTCACAGTTTCGGAAGCATGATTTATCGGACAAACTTACGCCATTACTCATCGCACCATTCGTTACTCCAATAAAAAGAACGTCTTCCGATAATTTATTGGGAGGAGTATGGATTTTTTATTATACACATCTATTTTAGAGTGCACTCTGTCGCACTGTTATTACTTCATAAATAAAAGATTTGATTTACTATATCCTCAGAATGCTATTATAACTTTTTGAGAGGTCGTATGATAGTTACTTCCTTGCTATGGCTGGTTTATCCTTCATGGTGTAATCGCATAGAAGGTATGTTAAGTTTTCTTGAAATATTTGAGGCTCTTCAAATATCTACTACTCGTAGCCGGTTCTGCGGGACAGCTGATGCGGTGAACAGGTGAAACATTTTATCACTGACAAGAGCTCAAACAAAATATACAGAGACCTTAAAGCAATAAAAACACAGATGTTTGTGCAAAATAAGATTATGCATGCGGCAGATGTAGCAGACATTAAACCAAAATTGTTGTTCAAGCGACTCAACTTCTCGTTGGAAAAATAAATATGTGCGTTGCCTCTACCTACATAATGATAACTAATTTCTACTTAAAAAAATAAATAAAGGCTAATTAAGAAAAATAAATATTAATAGTATACAATACCTTTAAGGGTGCGATCATAAGTTGTTGATCTTCAATCGGGCGAAACACACAAATGTACGAATAAGAATAGAGAGTAAGTTGTAAAAGTTTCAACTTTACCAAATGACTAAATAACTGCAACTAGCAGCAAACTTGTCAAGTAAACAGACGCGGCACATAAAACACGACTTCAAAATACAGTTTAGTTCACTAAACAAGACGTAACACTGACGAAGATGAAAATTAAACTTCTCAAAAACTTACACTCACAGTTAAGTTAAACTCACTTAGAAGTTAGGTTCTAGTTAGTAGGACAGTAACACTGTGTCCATAGAGCGAAAGCTTCTCAAATGTCCAAATAACACTGCACAATTATAATGTCGCACAAGGTGTAATCACAAGACCGGGCGGACCGGTCGGCGGCGGCGAGTGACGGCGAGCGACGACGAGCGGCGGTCGGGTACGTTCGGCGGCGTGGAGTCGCGGCGGCCGCGCGAGCCTCTCTGCCTGCATCACAGAAACCCTACGGCGCGCGCGGGGGCCGCCGATAGACGAAAATGGCTTCACAAGTTAATTTTTTTCTCTTTCCTCCTTTAATATTCCGCATATGCCGTGCGCGGCCGGCGGTGCGAGCGCATGCGTCCCAACCCCGGGCCCATGTAGGGGTTGTAATGTAACGCGATGCACCCGCACTTTACATAACTTATTGGGCCGTTTATTGAAGCCACTGTTTAATACCCTTTCCATGTCGGCTTTGTGCGTAGCTTCCTCGACATTCGTGTTCAAAGCGAGAGATTATTAATCCTCGTTCAAAATACTTTCATCTAACAGAAGCTGTTCATCAATCTCAATGTAGTGTTAGTGCTGTTTGCACGTGAACTTCCACCGAACAATGATGGGTAAATTGTACATAGTTTGTTTTAATTACCGCTTACTTCTTACACGGCGCCTCATAGAACTTTAAAATGATGTTTTAATATAAGCTCCACTATACTTGTTTGCTAGTAAAAGGGATTACACGAAACTACTTTACCGCCGACTCTTTTCAACCGAGAAAGACTTTTCATTATGGAATTAGTAGTGAAGTAAAATGCTTTAGATTCTCTCCATAAACAATTTTATAATTTATGAGGAAATCTCTTTATGAACTTATTCTTTGTCGGTTTATTTCGAGCTTTTAGTTGCTTCATAAAAACTGAGTGGGGAAATGTTGCCGGAATAAATTATTTATTGCTCAGCTCTTGGACACCCATTAGCACAGCTATTACATTTTATTTTAGTTCAATGACGGATTGAGGAACTTGTTTTATAATTTAGATTATGAGGATCCTGTTATAATGACAGTCTTTTAGTCAAACATTTGAAGAGCCGTATATAGATACGTTTCGGAGACAATTTTAATCACAATATAGGATCTATAAAAAAAGAAGTTGACACTGTAAGTTATCAGTTCCGATCAGGTTTTTGGAAAGGAAAGATGAAAAAGATGTGTTTTTAAAATCTGCATAAAGGGTTTTTAATTCTTGGCTTATTTATACACATACTTTATCAGCTTACCTTTAACACACATCACACATCTAGTTTTCAGAAACGGCTGAATGAAAATAAAACATCGAACAAGCTCGGCATAAAAAGAACATCGAATCCAAATTAGATAAACACAAAAGCTCTAAAAGACACGTCACACTGAGCCCCTAGTCACATTATACACTACATTCCGAACGATTCTCACACAATAGTACGGGGCTTTTAGGTTTGAACCTTGCATTAAATATAAACAGCGATTTTTTTCTTGAATCGTGTACTTGACCTTAGCTCTCCAAATAATAAAAAAAAATTAAACATTTTCCAAGGCCGGATCAAGGTCAAAAAGACGAAAACGCGTTTTTGTGAATAAAAACGTGGGCAAAATTATTAACAGGACGAATTTAATTATTTTAGGTAAAGAACTGGTGACAGTAATATATTTTTTCAGAATTAAACATTTTCATCCACGGAAATTTCGATAAAAAAACATTTACGTAATTTTTGGATTGTACTTGAGGCAAAAATATAAACAGCGGTTTTTTTACATAAAATAACTTAAATTAATATATTAAACCTCCGTTAAAAAAATTAAACAAATTTGACTCACGGAAGTTATTAATATCAGTTTTTTTACAATAGCGGTCGGGGCAAAAATGTAACAGGGTTTAATTTTGTTTAACTTTCATCTAAAGGCTATTTCTAACCAATTTACACGAAAATTAAACACTTTAAAGCAAATACTGAAAAAAAATAAAAAAAATGTTTACGTAAAATACGTTTGCAAGCTTCATTCTTGTATTTGGTGCAGCGCTTTCATAGGAATTTGATCTTTCCGTAATAGAGATAAGGTGTAAAATCGCGTATACGTAACAAAACACTATTAAGACTTACAAATGTTTTGATGTGTTCCCGGTTGTCATACTTTCAAGTAAATATCTGGTTCCCTAGCACGAGCGCATGGTGTAAACGTAAAATGTCGATGTTCACGTTACGTTGTTCGTCAGAGTCATCCATATATACGAAATAAATTATGAAATATTGTACGTAATACAAGTATTTTCCATTTTGAAATCGACGTATTTACGATCCGTTTAAATCAGTTTTTAATCAATATAAAACCTGACACTGCTGTGCAAATTGCAAAAAGCGTAAGAAAATTTGAACATCACGGGCCAAATGAAATTTTTCGTCGCGCGCGATATTTTTTTTTTTCATTCATAATGTTAATGACTAGCTTTTGCCCGCGGCTTCGCCCGCGTGAAGTTCGGCAATTGCCCACGTATGCGTTAACCACCCCAAAATAATGTCGAAAATAGTCATTTAAATGTTATAGATAATAGTTGTTGGCCACGGCTTCGCGCGCGCGTAAGTGTAAGTATAGGACACATTTTAATAGTTGTGTAAAAATCTGCGCTTTTCGAAGTAAGACGCCACATAATTCATTCTGGTTAGAAAAATGGAATGGCGTTTTTTTTTTAATTTTTTTTTGTGTTGTTAGGGACCTAAATGGGTTGAACCAGAATTTATTTTATACATGTCTTCCAAGTGACGATGCTGTAGCTCAAATGCCCCGGTCATCCATCCACCTAGCGATATAGGTTATGGTGTAAATGAGCTAACTTACTTAACTTTCAATATTTTAAATTAAAAAATACTCAGATTAAACCAATCTTTTTAACTCCCGGAAAACTACATTATACTAATGAATTATCCTAGCTCTTCTGTGTAAATGACGTTTGCGGTGTTTCCTTTTGGGGCTAAAATTACTAAGATACTCGCCGAGCTCACTTCGGAGCACGCTACATAAAACTGCACACGTGAGAAACAGTTATCACTTAAATCAATGCCAGCCATAGCCTAGGGGAGGATATTGAGACATTGCGTATTTTAATTTTTATTATTTGCACCTAGAAAATGAGGTCATCATTTTCGTTATCGGCGACCCTGAAGTCCACAAAAACGACACTTGTGAAAGAAAAACCGAATGTTTTCCTCGCCGTCAATTTGGTCAGCAACCCCAAAAACCACGAAAACGACACCCATGCACGAAAAACAGGAAATTTTCCTCGGGGCCATCTCCGATTTTTTTTTATTGCCAGCGACCCGCTAAAACCACGAAAACGACACCCGTGAAGCCATTGAGTCGCGCAATTGTCCAGCCCTCGAGTGTCGGTCACGCAAGTGTCCATGCGCGCAAATATCTTTTCGCGTAAATGGATTACCGCAAGTGTCCTTCCCACAAATGACCCAGATTCCCTAGAAGTGTGTACTTAAATGAAGTTTTTTTAGCGTATTTGTCCACACAAACGTGCTAACACAAAAAACAATAACAAAAAAATGCCATCCCTGTTTTCGTCTGAGGGGTGGAATTTTCAAAAAAATAGATACGTGTTTCACGTCAATTCAATCGAGAAACACAAATAGTGAATTTCAAGCTGTGAAAAACTTTGAACCCCTATCTCACCCACTTAGGGGGTAAATTCTTAAAAACTCTAAAATACGTATTTATTTATTTCTAACCAGAAGCTTGTATATGAAATTTCAGCCTTCTAACTTAAAAAATGACGAATTTCCATACAAACTTTCATCCCCTATTTAAGTCCGTTAGGGGTTGAATTTCAAAGAATCCTTCCTTATTCCTTGTCTACATTATAAAGGAAACCTCTGTGCAAAATTTCAGCTTTCCTGGGTCATAGGTTTGGGCTTGGCGTTGATGAGTCAGTCAATCAGTCAGTCAGGACTTCTATTTTTATTTATATAATATAGATATATATAACTTTGTAAAGCCATTTGTTGACCCTCTAATTGCAAAAGAACAATTTGAATTTCGCAGGCTACCCGTCCACTTCCACCTTAAGTATGTAGTAGCTATCTGCACTGTAATGGTGAAATAAGTAATATAATTACCTCACCTGCATTTAACATGTTGGGAAACTGTGTTGCTATCGTCCTTTATAAAATAACACTATTTCTGTATTTTTAGCCAAAGAAAACGAGGTGGGTGCTACATTTTTTCAACCACCCTGAAAATAATCCACTCTTGAAATAATCATTTAGGTTTCGAGATATGGAACTTTTTTATCAAAACAGCAGCAGTAACTTTGTTCATCATTAACATACTATAAAAGAAAAAGGATTGTGTGGTTTTATGAAACCACGGTAAAAGTGAACCTTTTTTTCATACTTTTGACATTTATCTAAAAAAAAATGGAATAATATTGCATTAAGGGTATAAAACGCGGAGTACATAAAACCGACCGTCACGCGACATGCAACACACAGACGAAAAAGTTTGAGACGATGTAATAAAACTTTCACTTTAACAAATTTAGTTTTACTGTTGAGTGTATGTTTACAAATTAATTAGCGTTAAAAATATTTTTATTATATTGTTTGGTGCTACGGAACTCGGTGTGTGCGAGTATGACTCGCACTTGGCCGGTTTTCTAAATGAAGATTTAACGTTAATGACGATCATGTTTGTAAACAGTAGGTATGTCGCCACTGACCGACTGATGGCTTGCCGTTTTTATTCCTATGCTTTTACAATTACAGAGTAACACAATAAAACCTACTTGCAAAATAAACATCATTTATCATTTATCAATAAAAACACACCGACTCTTAAAAAAGAACACAGTCATACGCATACAATGAACGCAGCGCTTATCTTGGATACGCACACTAGCACACGCTGTACGCTGCTCGCTGCTTAGCGCTGACGTCACGTTCATCGTAATTTATTTTTTACTTTTACTTTATTAAATAACGCTCTAATCTGTTTAATTTTGGGAGATTAAGGTTTGGATTGATATATATCCCATTATTAAATGAATTTCAGTCCTGTTACATTTTTGCCGTAAGTAGTATTCAAGATTTTTGGATTTTCTTGATTTTCTGTGAAGTCCGGAGCAGAATTTGTTTAATTTTCATAATAATAGTTAGATATGTTGATAACAATCACTTTAGCACTATTTTTGTCCTGTTAATATTTTTGCCTTAAGTACGAAGTCAAATTATATGATTTTTTTTAAAAACTGATTGTTCCGTGGACGAAAAATGTTTAATTTGCTGACCTACTCGTAGCACTCAATCTGTTCTACAATACTCCAAATAAACATACCTGTTTATATTTTTTTCCACCAAGTTACAACATATTAGACGTTTTCTTAAAAAAAACACATACGCGGAGGTGAACTTTTCGCGGGATACAGCATAACATACTCTCCTGTCCATACCCTACACATTCAATGAAAAAAATCGCTGTTTTTAATTAATGCAGAGTTGGCCTAATTTTCGGCGTAAATTCCCCGGACTACAAGTAAAATAACAGTTTTTTATCGAAGCTCATGAGCAAACATCCGATTATTCAAAGTTTTTGCATTTCGTCCACGTCCAGTGCACACGGAGTAGGACAGGTACAGAAGGCTGTGTTACTCGTTGACAGTGAACAGTGCGCCGAAATACGGCCGAGCGAATTAGCATACAGTTCCCATGTGCACCGTCAATCGGCCGCGTCCGCTATTCCGCGTCCCGCCATGCTTTCGTCTTTTATGTTATCAGCGTACTAGTATAGCTAGGTACGCAAAATAGTGATGGTAAATTGCTTATAAAGCTTTTTGTTGTAGGTACAATTTTATCAATTTCAGTTTAACAATAAAACGACACTCTGACTAAAGTCGAACCGTTAGAGTATCCAGTTATTATGAAGTGAAATAAATACTTATGAATGTTTAGGAGTACATGTCGAGTTATTGACTGGGTTTATCAGTTTATCATCGTTTTTATTAAAAACGTTTTATTTATTGACATAATAGATACGATCTTTAAATCAAATAGATTGCAATATTAAATTTCTCACTCTGTGCATTCGAAGTGTGACGTTAATGTCAATAAAAATTACAAAGCGTGAATATTTATTAAATGCTAATGATGAGAAAGGTTTAATTAATGCTTGCACTGTAAACGTTCATATTCTATTTGCATTTAAATAGTTATAAAATACACCAACAGCAGAACTTGAAGTAGCATTGAAACAAATTTTCGGTTCTGCGATTTTAACTTTTGTGCCATATATTTTGAGTATCATTTCGCTTGTCACATTTTGTGTGTGTTTAGTTCCGGATAGGCTTTGATCACAGCATCGTCTGTAAGCTAAGATGTGGCCTAAGATCTAGCGCGCTTGCCTAAAAGATGCCTATTCACGTTCGCCCTAAGGCACTAAGGTAAAACCGTTCCCGTTTCATTCTCTACTTTTTGTTTTTAACAGTTGCTAGTTGCAACAGTTGTTGTAGTGGTGTTCATTTTAGTATTTATCTTTTAGGGTAAAACATAACACAACATCACGCCTGTTTTCACCGAAGGGTTTAGTAGAGGTGCTCCTATTAGTACAACCATATTTCGCGAGTTATCTTAAAGTAATAGGGGGCGAGCCTATTACTGGGCACAAATCTCGACTCCGTGGCTGCTACTGAAAAATTCATAATGGAAAAACCCAATAACATTTTACCCGACCCCGAAATGGAACCCAAGATGTCATGTTCAGCAGTGTCATGTCATGGTCCGCTTGCGACCACTAGAAATAAAAAAATTGTGCGTGTAGTCCCTCAGCGCGGAAGAAGTGAAACTTCGTAATACTACACGCATGCGTTCGAGTGCCACGCATTCACTCTCGTTATTTTATTGAGCTTTTAAATAATATTTGGTTGTTTTCTTGTTGTATTATTTTTATTACATAATTATTACATAAGTTTATCGAGGTTATTCAACTCATGGAAATTGAGCGAAGGCTGGTCACACCGAAGAGTCGAATGCATGACTGTTTGCACGCCATCTTGCACACAAATCTTGTAATACTGCCATCTCTTAGTGAGTTTTAGAAAATATTCCCCCTCTATGGTAGCGTTAAACTTGTTGGAAGTCGCATAAGAAGTTTCACTTCAGAAAAAAATATTTAATAGTATTAAGTATTTAATTTAAAAATCTTGAATTTAACAAACATCTTTGCTTTGTCACGATAACTCTCTGAATAATAGTGGTGGATTGCTTTTTTTATATATCCGCTTTTACTAATTTTAATGACATACTACTTTTTTAATATGGGACTATTTTCCTAACCTTAATTTCCTTTACCGATGTCAAAAAAGAACTTTGAAACGTTGCCTGCGACTAATCAGCGCACTCCCAAACACTTTTTATTCTTTCACCGAATAGACGGATTTTCATCAAGGCGTCCAATTTTCCGAGATAGAGAGAGATAAACCATTTTATTAGTATTTCAGTAAACAGTGTTTATTTTATTAAAAAGGAAAATTCGTATAAATTGACAAAAGAAAGAAAGTCACTAACGAACACAATTATAATAACAAAGGCTAAATAAACGTTGACCTAAATTGGGCTTTAAACATAAAAGAACGCAATTCCTTCTTTTGAAAGTTTCGTAAAATCACGAAAAGGCATTATGAATGTATTGTTGAGGTGCTAAAACGTAGTTTCGATATGCATTCATTGTGGTCTCAGGCCTGATTGTAAGATTGCGTGTGCCGACTTGATAACTAAGCTGAAAGCGCACTCTGCTATTAAAATATGGATATTCCGTACGGTAGCAATATTTCTTTTTAATTTATCTATGGAAAAAATGAGCTAGAATTATTTATGGTTTATTAAAGTGATGCATCACCTTTGCAGCTCTTTACCGAGCAACTGAAGCTATTTAATCGAGTTAGTTTTTGTTGAGAATTCTTTGTACACTTACTGATATAAGGCTGGTGATACTCATATAAGGCTAATTGAACCGTACTCAATTTACAAACTTGCTGATTTGTACGAGTTCTGTTGAGAAAATGTGAATTTACTTCATATGGTTTGTGGGAATACGACATTTAGCGCTCAAGCCTCATTACCTTATTTAGGTATCTGAATAACTGGTACAAGTATAAGTGAATAATGAAAACGTTGCGAAGAAATTCTGAACCTATGCATGCTTACTATGTGTACGAACTATCTCGAGCGCAAACTAGACTTCAGTGCCTTCCTATTAGGGGGTTTACATAACATCACGCTTGTAATCTCTGAAGGGTTATGCAGAGGTGTACCTAATAGTACATCCACATTTCGCCTGCTATGTTCAAGTTCGATGTAACAAGGGGGCGAGCCTATTTTTAGGGTTCCGTACCCAAAGTGTCAAACGGGACCCTATTACTGAGACTTTGCTGTCCGTCCGTCCGTCCGTCCGTTCATCCGTCTGTCTGTCACCAGGCTGTATCTCATAAACCGTGATAGTTAGCTAGTTGAAATTTCTACATATTATGTATTTCTGTTGCCGCTATAACAACAAATACTAAAAATAGGTTAAAATAAAAAGGGGGCACAAAAAAGTGATATATACAAAAAAAGTGATTTAAATAATGGTACGGAACCCTTCGTGCGCGAGTCCGACTCGCACTTGGCCGGTTTTTATTTTATTTTATTTTTATTTGGTTTATGTGTCAGAGATGACAGAGACAACGATGCCATCAGCCGGGCCCAAATTCAAACTCCGTGGCTGCTGCTCAGAAATAAATGGAAAAATCCAATAACACTTTTCCCGACCTGGGATACGAACCCAAGACCTCATGCTCAGCAGTTGCACTTGCGACTACTGGACCAATGTAGCAGTTAAAGCATCCAAGCCAGGTGATTTATTTTTCTCTTTTACCTTTTCTGTCGCATCCAACATAGTCTTTCCCAAAATTTTCCTCGCCGAGCCGGCATCGTCTGGTTGCACGTAAACACAAATGCCATTAACAGCTGACTAAGCGACGCGACGCCTCCATTTTTACATAGCTATGGCCTTTATTTTTCCATTTCCGTTCTTATTAATTTTTCACTTAACTTTGCTTTTAGTCCGTATTTTTAGACTTAAAAAGCTTAAAAGTCCTGTTAAAAATTCATGGAGTGCAGTATACAATGTTTTGTGAAAAGCTCATTTAGAATTAAAATACATTTAAGCTACAATGCAAAATTTCGTCTGTAACAAAGCAAGATTGTAAAGTACAATCCGTATTTTCACAATTAACTTTGAAACAACGAATTAGTTTAACAGAGACTGCTTTTCAAATTATCGTAATGGGGATCTGTGTAGTCTGTACACATAACATGGCCGCTAATGAACAGTACACAACACAAAGTTGTAAGAAATTCGTTATTAGGTACCAGGAGTCCAGGATGGGTGAAGTTGTAGCATCTAACTGGTTATTATGGTGGAAGGCCATAAATTATTACTACTTGTGCACTGTTACCGTCCGGTCCCGCGGTCAGATGTGTAATTATTGTACACAGCTTTAAGTGGGTAATATGTATGTATGGATGTTGCAAGCAGTCGTACACAATATATGGGCTACGCAAAATGCATGTTGCAAAATCCTATACGTCGTTGTAGCTGTTGTTGTGTTTATGTTCTTTATGAATTTTATTAACAATAAAATATACTGTCCTCCCTTAGAGATTTCCACCTTCTATGAAGTGCCCAATCTCAAGTAACAAATTTACACGTAAGGACTCCTTGTACAAGGTGTTGTTTTGCATCCTTGTCAAAATTCAGGAAGTAACTAGTTCAATGATAAAAAACACTGCTTTTTGTTGTTGTTTTAATTTGTCAGTATTTCAGAATAGCCCTCTTAACGTGGTTTAGGGAATAAGAAATTGTCGAATAAACATTTGACGTTTTTTGTATGTATGTAAGCGAGGTTATACGGCGAGGATCAGACGGGCCGCGTTTAAAACACGGGTGGTTCACACTTACCGATTACAGTACCTAAATAAGAATAATTACCTACCCATTTTATTATTGACTCGGGTCGAGAATTATTAGCATAGTTATCTCCTTGAATTTGACGAGGATGCATAACAACACCTTGTTTATTTAATCATATTCAACTCGACAAGCTTGGCTAACACAGTACTTATGCCAGCAATTATATACTGGGCTATTAATAAACGCCTACTATTTACAGTAACATACTCAATTAATTAAAATTAATTCAACAGTAACAATGTTAATACCCCACAGATAAATACATTCAATTAGTAATAAATATTCCTATCTTTCAATTCCACTACTAAAAACAACAGTTTTAGATAAGGTATCAATTAACTTCATAAATAATAGTCATCAGAGTATAGTATAGAATTTTATGAGGTCTATTTTATAGTAAAGTTTTATTGGCAGATATCAATAACGATTGCATATATTAACGTCAACGACAAACGACTGTAATAACTAGTTCTTGTAACGTGATAAAGTTATCACCTCATTCAGTAGTGGAGTCCACGGAGGCTTGAAAGCTGGATGTGGCACAAGTAAACCTTCTTGTAAGTTCTCATATCCTTGCTCTCTGCGTTTTCCTACAGCTTTGTTTTCCGCACCTCAACAAACCTGAGAGTTTGCATAGTGTCAAGCGATGAGGTTTCTTCTAGACAATTATTTACTTATCATCTTCGACCGCGTCATCGTTTATCATTATAATAGAGACTGGACATTTGAATAACCGTGAATCTATCAATTTATGAAAATAAACCAAAAACTTAATTTTTTTGCAAAAAAAAAGCTTCTAAACAATGGATCAAATATTCCAAAGTTAGTGATAATCGTTTTTTATTTACAATCTAAATTAAAAGAAACTAAGAGTTTCTTTTTTAAAATTGAAAGTTTAATTCATTTCAAAGAAAACAAGTATTCGGCTTCGTTAAACAACTTCAAAGTCATTGCCTTCAGATCAAAATCAAAGCATAACTAACAAAGTTAGGTATTGTTTAATTATTAAAACCAATTAAACTTATCGAAACTATGATTAAACAACTGCATTGTTAATGTCAACGCCGCAGAGAAATTTAATTTGAATTAGTTTGGAAAAGGCTGTTTCATTGCAAAAAAACATGGGTAATTGAACCGATTACTAGACCACTTAGATACAAAGTAACTACTACAAAATCAAAATATTTTGTTTTACATAGGCCTATATGGGTACTTATAAAACGTCGACAAAAGGTGCACGGTTCGGGTTGGTCGTTTCCTATCGAAGAGAACCGACAAGAAACTCCATGGTTACTCTTCTAAAATAATTTGTTTTTACAATAATTGAATGTTACACCGTTAGTACTTAAGTATGGCCCGACAATAAGTCTTTGCTTACTACAAATGGTAGAACAAGATAAAAAAAAATACTAACTACGAATTTACAAAGCCTACAATGTCCACACAGTCACAAAAAATACTACACTTAGGTAGTTCTTTACTCCTTCAAGCTGGCACAAACAAAATAACTCATACACCAATAAAGTGTGAAAAGAGCAATTCCCCGAGGCCATTTCCTGTATAAATCCTGTAAGGTCTAGTGAGGTGTGAATAAAGTAGTGTTACTGGATAGCACCTGATTAGTTGTCTCGCAACGAGCTGCAAAAATAAACCAGCGTTACTTTACATAATTGAATTACATTTGAATACTGCAGTTTTCTTGTAGGCTAGATTAGTTGGTGTTGAACATAGGCTCGAATACCATCGTCAAGTAGTCTTTTAAACTGGTAAAGTGGGTAGGGATGCTATTTATAGATGTGTGAAGCGGTTCAGATAAACGTTGGAAAGTTATTTTTTTTTATGCTGATGTTTATCTGATCTATAACAGATTAATAGTTATTTTATGGAAAAGGCATTCCATAGATGTGTGTAGATTTTTGAGTTTTTAATAATGCAAGGGTTTAGTATATTATTATACAATTGTAAACGATGAGGATATATCATGAAGATAATGCACAAATAATTAATACGTGCTCTAAAACTGACTACATTCGATCGTTCTCATATGAATACTTACTCAAAAAACACAGACTATTCCATAAAAGAACTCTTAAATTTCAAAATCACAAGAAGTCTGTTTACTATAAAACGCAAGGAAGATGAGCAATAATTTTCGTTTCAGTAGCTTTACCTACATACACACAAGTACGCAACTTGCCTGATTGATAAAAAATCCACCCCTCCCGACATGATGATTTTATAGCTTATTTGATTACCGGAGTATTACGGAGCGGAACAGTGGAAATCCCATTAAAATCCGTTGCGCAAACAAAATGATTTTTGATGGTGTTTTCGCCAATATTCACAGTCTCTGAGAATGTTCATGTGCGTAATCTAATCACGTACTGTGTCGTGGCAGATAACAGCTTCTGTAATACACCACGGTAACACGAGAGGAAGACTGGGAAATTAATAATATGATGGTATATCTGGGTCTAGAAGCTTATTTACTGGACAAACGTGCTGTAAAAAAAAGTTGAAGATATTAAGAAATGAGCTATTATTTTAATGAACCAAAAAGTTTTAGGTACTCCTAACTCACCTATTTTCGGATTGCTAAGTATTCATAATCTCGCACTCCTACGGGCAGTTTCTCCAGTAAAATAATCAAATCCATCAAATAAAAAAATCTATTAGGATCCTTTGGTGGAGATTAGATTCAAAGCTAAAAGTTTCTCTATGCAGATTTTGTCATGCAAACGAATGGACAAATCCGATTTAAAAGGCTATAAAGAAATTAACAAACCAAAAATCGGATGGCAGAATATCGCACACATACCAGTACAGAAACTACATAACAAAGCCAAACTGAAAGGGCGAACCAACGTCAATTTAACTCGTCTAATATGTGTAATAGGCATCATGAGCCATTCTCATCAATTTATCTTTAATTTAGTCCAAATTTTTTTGAGATATGGTGAAACAGGGGCTTAGACCGATTATTCACATACAAATACACAAACCGTATGTATAAACCTGTTTGTAGAGCATAGTTCAAATTCAAATATGTTTATTCGTGAAACATAGGTAAAAGTAAGTATTTGGTGTTATCAATAAAGTTATATCTCACTATGTGCGGCAGCACTTTTCATTGCACATACAGCAATTTTGGATGCCTTGTAGCGTACATAATTGCAAATAATGTTTACACATTAAGTAGTTATAAGACTAACGAAAACATTTGTGAATGTAAATATACAAACGTATAATGTAAATTAATCCAACCCGAGTGTGTTTAGAAAGCTAAACACACACGTTATAACATAATTTCAGTTGACAATCAGTGTAAGATGTAGAACACAATATTTCCGTTCAATTACAAGCTTTTTGTTTATCACTAACAGTGTGAATGGCGAGGGTGTCTGCCCAAGTTTTGTGCCATAAAGGCGACGATGACGGCAGGCTCCCTTGTTGATATTCATGTCGGGAAAGTGGCCCGTGCCTCCGTCGCAGCCGCGTCAGCTAAATTACTTTATTACTGCTGTCTATAGGTAAATAGCTACAATACTGCTGTTACGAGGTACTTGGGGTTAGAACTGTATACTTCTGTTTTAGAGCAATTTTGTTCGAAAGAAGAGACTGTTTTTGGTTCTAAGCACAGCTTGATTCAATCTAGCTAGACCTTTCCATCTTTCGGAGAAAAAAACACAATAATTGATAAGGTAGTTTTATTAAGTTAGAGTAAAACCTCCAGCGGTTATTTTGTACATACATAAAACATCGAAAAGAGGCCATATTCAAATATCTCTTGATAAATGTCACCATTATTATTTTTATCTGCGGAAGGGGCGCGCTCAGGGGGATGTGAACCCCACATCTGAAGGGTTCACATAACTAAAACTTTGCTTATTAGTGAATTGAAGCATCTTGAAATAATATTTGTGAAATAATATTTCCATGTTTTCTGGGGCTCCTGAATAAATGTGTAAACGTTATGAAGATCAATCATCACACGCTTCGGCCATGTCTTAGATAAAAAACCATTTGTTTCATAATTTGAAGCCATCTACAAACCAACCAATTACTTTAGTTATTTCTCAATGATGCTAAGCTAAAATGTTCACCATCCATAAACGGAAAGTATAATATCATTAACACAAACATACAAGTCGAGTCTAACAACCCCATAATCACATAGACTGAGCGAATAATATATCTAAAGGCGATATTCGCAACCGTTCATAAAGCGTATAAATGTAAATGAGAGACCATGACACAAGAATAAAAGATCCAAGATGGACGAATCATGTAGGCAAATGAAATCGTAAGAATGTGTAATGAAACCACGAGGCGAGCCGATGGACACATGCAGATTTCTACAGAAATGTATTATTATACTCCTTTTCGTATAAATCATTGAATTGAATATTTAAAAACTTCTTTACGCATAATAAATTGATTTGCTTTTCATGCCTGTCTTAACCACGTGGATAACCACGAAACAGATTTTAATGTGGTTTTACCTCATCAATACCTACTCATCATTTAGAAGAGGGTTTATAAGGAATTAAGAAAATTTATATTAAAGTTACTTATAAAAGAAGCGTGATGTTTTGTTAAGTCAAAAATACTGGGGCGGGGTCGCTAGTATATTTGTAAAGTTTATTTTTAAGCTTCACCATTTCTAAAGCTTTTACTAGTTTATAGGTACAACGAGCTACTCGTAGCATTGTGTTGGAATTCAATCAAGTTGGGACGAAATACTTGTAGACCGATTTAACCAAGGAGCTTAATATGTCAGTCAAGATTTAAGGCTACATTGAAACTGTTTATTGCTGAAAAGCTGGCGCTTGACAGACCAGTAGAAGACTGAAGACTACGAAGTTATCAAATTTAATTACGGTTACAAACAGTAAAAAGAAAATAAAAACAGAGGCAATCAAAAGGACTTTCGGCACAAGTGAAAACTCAAAACAATGGAACATCTCTGTACTTTTTTTCAATTTTTAAATCAATTAAGACGCTATCTATTGCAATTGTCTATTGCAATACGGGACGAGCATGTCAAGGTCATCGGTGACGCGAACCCAAAGATTTTCCCTTACCAAAAATCGCTCAACGAGGCTAAAGTTATCACTTCTAAAACTGCCTGCGAAAACATGTTTCTTAATGTTTGGCTGCTGTTGTAATCTGTGACAAGCTTTTTGTCATGAAATATAAGTAATTCCTATTTTTCCAAGATTCCTAAACCACGAAAAGAAATAATATGTATGTTCGATGTCCCAGCAATACTAATGGCATTAATAGTTCCAATATTTGTGTTCCTACTTTAGCTCTGACAGTTATTACTGCCTTTAGTTGGCAACAAGATTATTACTGTATCCCCAGCATGATTTGTAATAATGGCTTATATTATTTACAAACAGAAACTCATATTTCATACAATAGCCAGTTAGCCGTCACCCATCAAATATTATTTTCGTAGAAGTTAGTTGACAACAAACATAAACAAGTAAAGGAGCCACTAAATGAAATTGCAAATAAACGAAAACGTCAAGTTGTACAAAGTTTAGTGCTTTCCTCACAGTTTTAATAAACAAACAAAGAAATAAGGAAAGTTTTGGCCGGAGGGTACTTATTGTTTTGCTTGACCTCGATAACCGAAATTAGAATAGCGCGGGCCAAAACAAATTTATGAAAACACTGTGACGAATATACAACGTGTTTTATTGAAGAGACGGATTTAAAATGTTGTCCGCGGCTATGAATAGGACAATGCAATCACTATTCCAAATTGGTTTTATATAAATTATCATAATATTATTATCTTACTTTTACTCAAATGATTAATGATCATTGCTACATGCTTCGCCTTTGAAAAGCTTTCAGTTTACACGACAAAAGCTTGCTTTTGTAACAAAATAAACCTACAATAACATCCATTTTTTGTTTACGAAAATGGTCATTGACTGATTGAACCCGAGACCCGTAGCACGTAGCGTAGCAGACAATCGCTACGCCACTGCAACAACCGTACCGTTCAACTCTTCGTTCCATGCTACGATTTGTGCTTCGCTCCTGCCAGCTAGTAGGTTGTAAAAAAACCACTATGTTGCTTCAACTTACTGGTTTTTACATATCGTATCATGACTACAATAGGCAACAAAGAACTAACTTTTCCTCTTCATACAACTAAAAAAATAGCAACACAATGGTTCCGAGAAAGCGCAAACTAATGACAAGATCGCCTATCTCGTAGGCTTATTTTTCCCACCTAAACCATTTCGATTTGTTGCACTCATTCACTCAGTATTTCAGCGGCCATGATTGCCCGTTCGCGTGAGCGCCTCTGATAGTTTCGTGGCCGCACAAAAACTACCGGTTATCTGTACGAAATGAACGATCGAAATGAACCATAGATGCATAAATAATATTATATGTATGCTCACAATGTTAAGTAATGGTATTCGTGACCGGCGCGGCTATTCTTTTCAACGCAGCGTTTGTTGTTTGATGTATGGCGAGTTTATTATTAAATTAGACAATGCGGTGACAGTCACAAGATTTATATGACTGATTTATAATACAGGCCTCTTAGATTGAGATACGGGTCTTATGTTATTTTCAAAACACAAGGCGTATTCACATGAGCGCACTTTTCTCTATAATAATTTGACGAAGCTTCAATGTACTTTTTTTTACTAAGTTTTTTTTCTTTCTCTAAGCTTAAAAGCATACGTTAATGGTAAATGATGCTTAAATAATTCGCCATTAAATAAAAAACACCCAACTTAGACTATTTAATGGTGTGCCTTAAAATGTCTTACGCAAGACTACCATTAAAGTCTTCGTAGCTTAAACTTAACGAAATATCTCTGGGCAATTTACCTAAAGGAGAAAGCCCATCTTCCCTATATCTCTGGGCCTACATGTTACAGTCATGAAATTGGTCTTATTTCTTAAGATAACACACCTAGTATTATGTCACTTAATTTTAATGAAATTGACAGTTTGTATTCTGAGATTTTTGAATTTGAATTTATGGCTAAAGTGAGGTTAGAAAATGGATTAAGTGACAAGCAACTATACAATTTAATCAGAAATGATTATTATTTTACTGGTTTGTTATACAATCACAGTTACTGGTAATCGTTTTACGTGTGATTAGATCACAGAAAATACGAATTTCGTAGTAGAACACATTCACCAGTGCAAGCACAACAATTGACAACAAAGCGAATTAATTGACGTTTGAGTTCATGTTTGACAAATGAAAAAATACATGTCATATATTTTTAAACCTGACACAATGTCTTTTTAGTCACGTATCCATAATTAGCTAGTTAGAGTTGTAAGTAAAACAATAAAATGCATTTTTCACAGTTTCATAACTGTTTTTTTTTTCTTTTTTGGGTTTTCGTTATATTATAAAATGACGATAATTTTGCAATAAAACAGTTGACTGTAACGCGTAGGGCCAAAAGTGGGCATTCTCGTTTAACCAATTACTGACATTATATTTTCTTAGATGGTTTAACTAAAGATCGCTTTTACTAATGTCAAAGCAAGTTGCATTGTCGTCCTTAATTGTAAATCAATAAATGAAAATAACAATCTATAGTTACTTATTACAATAAAGTTATAGTGCAGGTAGATTAGTTGGTATAAATGCAAACATGTGTATGTGGTTGTGGGTGTGCTGCCAAAGTTTGTAACTCAAGACCGCCGTAGCCGGAAGGATTCAAACAACGAAAATCAACGAACTTCGTTGCTAAAAGTTGTAAAACAAAACTTTGAAAAGTTGCAGGAACAAGAACTGCGCACGCTCTAAAACTTCGCAAAGTTGAACTGCCAACGTGAAATGTGCTTTTACAAAAATAAATGCAGAATCGTAAGTAGGTATTAATCTGAAAAGCCAGCCGATCAGATAAGTTCCCGCGTCCTACCTACGAAGGCATTGTCACAGTTGGCTGAGAGTCCGGCGCGCTTGCCAAATATGTCGCAACAGATAGCGTGCCGTTGCGTAGCCCCCCGCGCCCGCGCTACGCCACCGCCATCGCCCTCGCCCGCGCTTCGCCAAAGATTTACTACTGAAATTCTGTCACACTCCCTTCCCAACACGACGCGCCGACTGCACGTTCTATACCAACTCAGACTTCTATACAACATTCCGGGAAGTTCGCTGATTTATTTTCAAAATTTTAAAGAACTTAACAACAAATATTTGGTTTCTTGTTGGTTTGGCTTTGTACAGTATTTTCCGATTGAAGAATTTTGACGTATTCGGTAATACAAAGCAACTTGCCATTGCCATATTTCAATCACCGAACCTGAAACCGTGGCGAGCATACTGAATAGAACAGTAGGAAACTTTTAAATGCGGTATAAAAACATGGAAATATGCAAGGGATGTGATTATGGACCGACACGGAGAACGGCTGATATGCAAACGGAAAGTTGGTGTGTGTGGTTTTAAATTCGGGAAAGTTTTTTAATTTGTTCGCTCGTTTGGGCGCGGTGTGACGAGCGCTGTGAGCTCTCCGTCGCAGCACCTAGCTGAGGTGACGGTATCATAACATTTTCCGTCGTCCCCAGGAGCTTGGTGCACGGTCGAGTGAGCACAAAAGCGTACGCAAGCGTCGATTCACCTATTCCGCAGCTCGACTACGTGCTCTCGGTAAATTCACGCGTCGCCTCATTATTTCGCTTCGAGTCCGCTTCCTTCTAAATAAATGTTATTAAAACGCAAAAGTAATATTTTTAAAACGTCAAGTGTAAACGTTTCGTTGGGTTAGTGCGGCTCGGGCGCGTGCAATTAGGATTTGCACGTGTACTTCGTTTTGTAAATGTGTTTTAAGCTTTCCAGAGGGTTTTTTTAATCTTACGACTTTCAGGAGGAATTTAATAACTTTGCCGAGTTATAAGCGTGTGTGAAGCATATGAATTTACTTACGTAAATGATATATTATAACGGCGAGAATGTATTACAACGTAGTTTTAAGCCAAGTGGATGTTTAATTTTCACAGTTCCTAAATATTTTGTAATTGTTGAAAAGTACCCGGTTATTTTTTTATACAGTAAAACTCATAATATTCCAGAGAAAACGAACTTTGAAGTAACGGTATGACTTTACCTGTAGCTTACATTAAATTAAAACCTATTCGTATGCGGGCCGAACGTTAAACAGGCCAACTTTCACAGGATTCGCCACTGTTATGAAACTCCTAAAAAGAGCTTGATTGAGACCAAAACTTTCTAGAATAGTAATTAGTTTCCTTCGTCTGAAAACTGTGAGATTTTCATAACCGGTTCATAAACTTTGATAAAGTTCAGTGAATTCGGTGGCTCTTGTTACACTTGCGAAGATTTGGAAGGCTTAACTTGGACCAACATAAAATGAGAGCTTTTGAAATCAATATCTGACTTGATTCTCTCCTCAGATAAAAGAATTAGCTTCTATAGCTTCAATAGAGTGAAGTTCTTTAAGGTTAGATCGAAGATACGAATAAAAGTCGATAAAACTTGCGAACTTTTCGAATAAAGATCTTCGCTTCGGCACAGATGACCTAATTTTTCAATGTTGTAAAGTTTCTTTGGGGAAACTAAGTAGTATGGCTCAATAATATCTTTGTAGAGGGAGCTTATTACGTAAGAAAGACGAACTTAAAATTGATATAAATTTAATTACTTTAAAACATAAACAACCATTAATAAGCGGTTCCGTATTTGCTCTTGGCTACGGATGCCTAAATATATAACTGTACAGGTACTTACCTACAAAGGTAACACAAACTAATAGTTTGATAAATCCGCCAAATTTTCCGCCGAAATTTGAATTTCATAAATCCGCCAGTTCAATTTAACTCATGTTTTTGCTTGACAATTATTTTGCGTTATAATTTACACTTTCCTTTGAAAACCAATCAAATAGCAATAGCGAATCGCGAATAGCGATTGTTTTGCATCAGGGGGCCTACTCTCTAAGTCCGTCAACGAAAATACGGATCCGTCCGTTACTAGCTTTATACTTCGAAATGAACCCTACTCCCTAATATTTTGAGATACATGAGTTTTGAAAACACATCGGACAACGGTCCAATCGTATTGTCATACATTTTTAGTTCGGTCCCCAAACGAATCTGGTGTCCGTAAGTGATAAGGAGTAGGAAACGACCGTGACTTCGGCCGAAACTACGGATTTCGTGCTTAGAGAGTAGACCCCCAGGGATTTCTCAGTAGCAGCCACGAAGTCTGGATTTGTGCCAGATTGATGGAAATAGGTTCACCCCCTATTACATGGAACTTAAACATAACTGCCAAAATTTCGGTGTACTATTAGGTACACTTCTGCCTAACCCTTCGGAGATTACACGCGTGATGTTATGTTATTAGTTGAAGCATTTTCAGAGACTAGAACATTGGCGCGATCCACGTGAATGTAAGGTAGTGGGTGGAAATCATGATATTGTTAGTACAAGCGGTTCTATTATAAACGTAAACATCAGAAACGGTACCATAATGTTATATTCCCTCTATTAATATACATAGTGGGCCGGACCTGTAGGCGATCGGGTCAAAAAAGCGCCCATGTCTCGAAGCGTCCATTTGGAGCAAAAACCTAGGAGGCGCTTCCGTTCGCCGACAAAAGGAAATTCAATAAGAACGAATTTCCCGTGATTTACGACCACTATTTCCTCGTTAAGGCTCCGCCGGCCCTCGAGGTGTGTTGTGCTGCACGAGATTTCGTAGTAAAGACAATTCAGTTAGTACTAGATATAGAGAAATACCTAAGTGCGTTGGTTTAACCTTTCATGTGACCGGTATGTTCTTAGCTAAGGGAATTGTATTTTTATAGAAGATATTCTGAGAGAACGTGACGTTGTATCTCCTTTCTAGTTCGAATTGGCGTTAGGTTAACTTGGTATTTTAAAGTTTCCAAAGATTATTTTAAAGAACTGTTCATGTAGATCAAAGTATAAAGCTCTCGTGAAAACTCACTTATCTAAGTAAAACTGTAGATATAATATGAATTCGTATCCGAATAGACGAATAAATCCTTTGTAAGTATAGAAATCCCTAACAAACAAAACATTTTCTCATATAATTTTCGCAGAAAAACGAAATAAATCTGTCCATAAATAATAATAATAATAATAATAATAATAATCCCCCTAAACAACCACACGTCCTGATTGACCATCTAATCACGTGGGGGGCGGACACACGAATAAGAAATTACTGGCGTGGCTAACGTGGCTCTGGAAACCCACTTCAAAATGGAGACTCGTTCAAAGAGAAAACGTATAGGACCGCTGCCCGGGGGCGATCGCCGGGGCGCACCTGGAGCTGACGCTGGGTGTCACAGCATGCGAACCGTCAGCGGTGGGGAGTTGAACAGGCGGGCTCCCACCGACAAAGATACTACAGCCGAAATCATTGACGATGGTGACAGACTGACGGACAGGACAGATACCCCTGTAGAACCGTATAGTCCAAGCACAGTCTCATACACACCTTCTAGGCGATCATCACCATCCATACCATCGTCACCTACACCATTATCACCTCCTATTATTAGTTTAAATACTGTTTCACCCACTCCGACCTTGAATGCTGCGCGGGGGGTATCTACCTTTTTGCCCGCGTCCACCAAGGCTGGAAAAGCAAGAGTTCGCATGAAATGGAGCAAAGAAGTAAACACATTTATCATGCGAACTTACCTACACATCACTAAATTAGAGACTGACATGACCACCTACAGACAACAACTACATGAACTTTTTACACGTCGATATCCAGAAATTACCGTTTCTGAGCAAAGGATTTCGGATCAAAGAAGAACTATCGTTAGGAATAAACTGTTGTCACTAGAAGAAGTAGATAGGTTAAAAGAAGAAGTGCGCACACAATTACACCTAGAGTCAGTAAATGAGGAAGACACTAACAATATCCTGGTAACACAAAACACAATCGAAAACATTCAACAAGAACAACCACAGTCGTACGTTCAATCAGAACCTTACAGACAATCTCAACCAAATGATCATCTATCATCACAGACATATTTACAAATCACACATACATCCACACAAACCGAAAATGTGACCATGATGTTAGAAAATGACATTGAAGTTCTAGCAAATATAAATCAAAACCCGCCCACAGATACGCGTATACAAGAAATACACGACAAATTTAAAGCAGCTCTCACTCAATACTCGGGGATGGACCCGACCGCTCGACCAAAACTACCCAAGCTCAGGTACACACCAAAACTTGTTCAGCTCGTTCATTTATTTAATAAGAATATTCTCACTCAGTATATAAGCGAAGAAACTCAACTCATAGACGTGCATACCCTGGTATATTGCACAGCATTAGTTATTTCCGAAGAACTCAATTTTAAAATCACAGAATACACAGGCAATACTAGACAATCAAATGTTAACAAACCTGCATGGCAGCAGAGGCTTGAAAAAGATATAGAAAAACTAAGAGCAGACTGTGGTAGACTAACCCAATATATAAACAACAACAGGTCAAACAAAGTAGTCAAAAGAGTAGAAGTAATTTTCAAAAACAATGCTGTTCATACTAGACACGAAAACAACAACAGAAGACCAGAAGAATTTTTAGATACAATAAAACAGAAATTAGCCCTAAAAGTCCACAGGTTGAGAAGATATAAAAAAGCACAAGAACGTAAAAATGATAACTCTTTGTTTGCTGCAAACGAAAAGAACTTTTACAGAAAATTACAGACACCACAAACTGATACCAACAGAACCGGAAACAACATAGAACTACCAACAACGGAGCAAATAGAAACCTTTTGGGGTGGCATATGGGAAGAACAAGTGCATCATAAGGAAACATCTGAATGGATTCAACACGAAGAAGGTAAATGGAGTTCACTTGAAGAAATGGAATTCATCGAGTTATCTGAGTCTGATATAAGTAATGCTACAGCGAGACTACACAATTGGAAATCCCCTGGTATTGATAAAATACATAATTATTGGTATAAAAAATTAGAGTCATTGCACAGCATTTTAGCTAAAAATCTAACAGATATTATTTTAGGAAAACAAAACATTCCAGAATTTATTGCTACAGGAATAACTTATATGTTGCCAAAAACCCAATACGCACCACAGCCATCCCAATACAGACCGATTACATGCCTACCCACAATATACAAGATCTTAACGTCAGCAATTACTTCAAAAATCAATAAACACATAGAACAACACAACATAATAGCAGAGGAACAAAAGGGATGCAGGCGAGGACACATGGGATGTAAGGAGCAACTAGTCATAGATTCGATCATACACAAACACGCGGCCACACAAAATAGAAATTTACACTGCACCTATATAGATTACAAAAAAGCTTTTGATAGCATTCCACACTCTTGGCTTATCAAAATATTACATATATACAAAATAAACCCAAAAATAATAGAATTCTTGCAAAATATTATGACCCGATGGAAAACCACGCTTCAATTAAATTATCGCGATAACGTTGTCACAACTCGCCAGATTGCTATAAAAAAAGGTATTTATCAGGGAGACTCCCTGAGCCCTTTATGGTTCTGCCTCGCTCTAAACCCCCTCTCTCATCTACTACAGCGTTGTCAGGCTGGATATTGCCTTAAAAAAACTACAGAAGAAACAACTATCTCTCATCTTATTTATATGGACGACATTAAATTATACGCAAAAACAGAAAAAGAGATGAAAAAACTAATAGATATCACTACCGAATTTAGCAAAGACATAAACATGCAGTTTGGACTAGATAAATGTAAAACAGTACATATAATAAGAGGTAAAATTAAACCTGGCGACTATGCAATCAACACTATTGACACAATTACAGCTATGGAATCCACCGATTTATATAAATATTTAGGATACAGGCAGCTCAAAGGACTAGATCACACAACAATTAAACAAACATTGAACACAGAATACAAGAGAAGGGTGGGCGCAGTATGCAAAACTCAACTCTCCGGAAAACATTTAATAAAGGCATTGAACACATACGCGATCCCAATATTAACATACTCGTTTGGAGTGATCAAATGGTCAAAAACTGACATCCAACAAATAGAGAGAACGACACGCACTACACTTACTAAACACAATAATCTACACCCTAAATCTGCAATAGAAAGGCTTACTATCAAACGGCAAAACGGAGGGAGAGGTCTTATCGATATCCATTATCTTTGGCAGAAACAAATAACTAGGTTGAAAACATTCTTCCACAGTAAATCTCACACAAGTAACATACATAAAGCTATAGTAATGAACGACAACAACTACACCCCACTAAACCTAAGCGATCAGACAGATACACGAAACACCAACAACGAAAACCCACAAAAACAAAAGTTAGAAGATTGGAAGAAGAAAGTGTTGCACGGGCGACATCCCCATGATCTTGAACAACCTCATATAGACACAATAGCGTCAAATAAATGGCTTAAAATTGGTTCTTTATTCCCGGAAACTGAGGGCTTTATTATTGCGATACAAGATCAGATCATAAATACTAAAAATTACAGGAAATTCATCATAAAAGACCCCACGATAACTAACGATAAATGCCGCAAATGTCACACTCAACCAGAGACCATCCAACACATCACAGGAGCTTGCACAACACTCACACAAACAGATTATACTCACAGGCACAATCAAGTAGCAAATATCATCCATCAAAACCTAGCACTCAAACATAAACTCATTCAAGACTCAAACACTCCTTATTACAAGTATATACCACTACCATTTCTAGAAAATACCACTCACAAACTCTTTTACGATCGCGGCATTTTAACGGATAGGACCATTCACTACAATAGACCAGATATAATCCTTCTAGATAAAGTAAATAAAGTCACACACCTCATAGATATAGCCGTTCCTAACACACATAACTTACAAAAAACAATTTGTGAGAAAATTAGTAAGTATGCAGAATTGAAAGAAGAGGTGACCAGAATCTGGAGGCAAGAAAAAGTGTACATAGTACCAATAGTAATCTCCACTACGGGTGTTATACCCAACCACCTCCACAATAGCCTCAAATTAATAGACCTCAAAGACTCAATTTACATTACACTCCAAAAAGCCGCGATTTTAAACACCTGCAGAATAGTAAGGAAGTTCATGCAAATCGAAGAAAATGAAATTTCTCCTCACAACTCACACACACACACGCTACGTTGACTTGGTTAAGACCCGTTAACGTAGCTTAAACTAGCCAAAGAGCTAAGAAACAGAACATGTTTTCCAAAATAATAATAATATCTTTATTCAGAAGCAAAAATGGGTCAAATACAAAATATAATCTTAATTAAACAAAGTAAGTCTCACAATGTTCGATGCCTGTACTAGGATAATCCTGTATCACAGGCTGAAGGGGCTCTAACAATATACTAATTATAGGACAACAGATTTTTAAAACAATATTTAACATCTTAAAGTGATCTAATTAGAATCATTTGATATAGTAAACCTAAATTAACGTAAACACTAAAACACGTAATAATAACAGGGAAAAATAAGCGTCAGCAGAAATATAAACTCGGTTAAAGTCCATGGATCAAAAAATACCGTCAAAACACTCTTGTTTGTTTTCGATTATTGCAGCTAGCGACTAATATACGTAGACAGCAAAAACTTGATGAGTAGGTCAACACAGTAGTCTGTTATTGTTGTGACATCGACAGGCGTATCAATGCGGAAGTCTGACCTAGAGTATGACGCTTTACGCGTCCCCATAGTCGATCGAGTTGATGTACCTGTATTCGGCTATTTTTCTAGCAGGGCACTCAGCGTCTCCCGTTTTGTGGTTATTGGGCTTTTTAAAGCGCGAGCAAGTTGCACATGTAGGTGACAGCGCTTTTTTCTTGCAATCGGACAACGAGTGCCCTGCTTCTCCACAGTGACCGCAAGTAGAGTTGACCTCTCTGCATGATTTGGCTGCATGACCATACTGCTGACATTTGTAACATCTGGTGACAAGTGTAAAATCTCTGACAGGGCAGGAAGTCCAATTTATAAAAAGCCTTTCTTGAGATATTAGGGCTTTTCGAATCTTGCCTGGAACCTCGATAATGTAGTTACAGGTCATCGCATCTTTCTTTCCCGATTTGTGACTGAACTTAACCACGGTCAAAAAGGACTCCATTGACATCTCTGGAAACTTATCGGCTACATTCTGCTCGTAAATGCACCTCAGGACATCAGTATCACCCAAAGAGGTCGGTACTCCTACGACCGTAATCCGCGGTTTGCGCTTTTTGGGTTCATCGGCTGTAAGTCCAGATGTTGACAGGTGGACTGCTTGCTTTAGTTTATCAGCATCCTGTTTGGTTTCAGTGCTGATTATAACACCTCCATCTTTAGTTTTGCGGACTCCACGTACATGCAGCTTCATTTGATCAGGGCGTATAATTTGTTGCACGAGGTTTTTGGTGTCGTCACTCGACTTTAATTTATCGCTGGGATAAATGGCTACAGAGCTCAAATTGTTTAGTCGAACGAAATCATTTGACCCTTTCTTTACCATGTCAGCAAACGATGCACTTCCCTTCGTACCAGAGACCTCAATTACCTGCTTCAGCTCCGAAATTTGATCCGTCAAGGTGCATTTTTCTTTAAGGTCATCGATAATCTTGACGGCTTGCAGGGCTTTCTGTTTCAGAGCTTGATATAGAACTGCCATTTGAGAGGTACCAGATTCTACTTTGCGGCATAGGTTAGTAATTTTCAGTTTCTGCTCCGAGTTGAGTTTGCCATCCGTGGCAATAGAGCAAACCTCATTTAGCTGCTGTTCAATTGATGACATCCATTTTTGGATATCTGGCGTGGAGACAACTGGTATGGAGAAGTCCGGCTGGACGGTTTTTGCAGGCGAGACATTGGGTTGCACTGGACTACAGTTTGCCATTTTCCAACAGGTTCACTATGTAAATGTTTTCATTATTTACTAAAACTATAAACTAAGCAAAAAATTAAAAGGAGGTCACTGTTATTGTGTTAATGAAATATTGCTAAAGAGCACGTCTGTACGTTGCGAATGGTCGCGTTACAATCAAATGTTAAGTCGATGACCCGAAATAGGTACGAAACCGCCCAAAGCGCTTAGCTTTACCTAACTAGAGGCGAACTAAACTTGTCAATAAAATGTACCGACCTCATTTTATTGCGGGGACTCGACCCGGAAAAAAGAGTTTGGTAATCATTTTAACGTTCTATATTATAGCTATTTGTCTGATCTTTTCTGATCTAAGGCCCATTTCATGGTGATGTAACGATGTACTGAATGAGGAAAATAGTTATTCGTAGAATACTTAGTCGATTAATGCGATCAAGGCGGCCAGCAAATGCTAACTGAGAGGGCCGCAATTTTTTATTTTATTTATTAGGTACACCAACAATATATACTATGAATATTACAGAAAAACAATAAAATTAAAATAAAAGCGCTGGTATGTACGCCTATTATAGGTATACACAGCATTCCCCATAGTGACAACAACATAAAATTCTAGAATATTATTAATAAATCATACAATATGAATATAATATTAATTTATTTATTAATATTATTAATTATTAGGAATAATCATCGAACTACACACATAGGTTAATGAATGGCAACTTAGCACTAGCTTGCAAAGACAATAAAGAGGCAGATAATTAATATGCGTTGATTTTAAACTTTATAAACTTACACGACCAATCACTAAATATATTTAGAGCTGAATTCTATCATGTTCAGAGCATTCATAGAGACAAAATAAAGTTTTAAATTGGTTTAGCGTTAAATGTGTTTAGGTATTGATTTCTGTTGCAAGCAAGCCTTACATGTGATGGCCTCACTTTGATCATGATGTGCAAAAGCAAAAGTACGCAAAAAACGGAGACAGACATCTAAACTAGTATAGACTATAATATATAAGATAATATATGTAAACTAAATAATAAAATAATATATAAACTAATATATAAGAGAAAAGATTTGATTGATTGTTTCTTATTACGATTTAATTTTAAAAAACTACTCGACCGATTTAAAAAATTCTTTCTACATTAGAAAGCTACATCTTTACCGAGTTTCTTACTCGGTAAAGATGTAGCTTGAGGGTTATATTATATCCAGGGCTGCGGGTTGTTCGAAAGAGATACCGCGGCCCTGGAACACAAAGGGCGAAGAAGGAACATGGGTGGGTTTTAGTCAGTACAAGTCTGAAACTCCCTCCCGCTCCGCCCAGAGCGGGAGAAGTCATTTGATGATTTCCCATCCGGAAAAAAAAAAGGGTTATATTATATCACAATTTATGCGGGCAAAGTCGCGCGAGAAGTGCTAGTTCTAAATTATGTGTAGACACATCCTGCCAATCTATCTCGATAGTTGTCCCCGTTTCACTATCGATCTGTCATTTCTTTGCAGTTTACTCTTCTATGTACATAGCGCAACTCAATCAAATCGCAAACTCGATTAATTTGTCTTTTAGTCGACAAAAGCCGTCGCAGAGTCAGTGCAATCGACTAATCGATCGCTCGAACATCCCTATTGAAGCTTTATGCGCTGTTTTCATAAAAGCATTTATATAGGGAATATTCGCAGCATGGAATATCCGTGTTGTTCTTGTAAATTCACAGCAGGAAACTTGACCCAGTAAAATTTCCGTTTGAGTTAGTAAAAGTTCCGGTTCATGTCATACAAGGTGTTGTTTTGCATCGTCGTCCAAATTCAGAAAGTTGTCACACAATACATAAATAATCAACATTCAACATTTACCTACCCATTTTATTCCTGGCTCCTGAAATACAGGTACCTACTCTAACCTATTATAGCTCTTGAGCCAGGGTCTCAACAAACTGTAACCTGTTGTTTTATGGCAATAAAGAAATTTATTATTATTTATTATTATAATCAATAAAAATTACGGTACCTAGTTAATTATTAATAAACGCTGATTTTTTTGGTTGTTTATCTTTGTCAGTATTTCAGAATAACCCCCTTAACGTGGTTCAGGGAATAATAAATTATCTAATAAACGTTCGAAATTGTTTGTATGTGTGGAAGCGCAGTTATAGGGCGAGAATCAGACGGGCCGCGTTTAAAACACGTGTGGTTCACACTTAACGAATTCCGAAAATAAGAAAAAAAAATACCTACCCATTTTATTGTTGATTCGGGACGAAAATCATTAGCATAGTTACCTCCTTAAATTTGACGAGGATGCAAAACAACACCTTGTATAAGCATGGTTGGAAGTATAGATACCTACTACGGCGATACATTTTTATTTTACAGAAGATCTCTTTAGCATGGGTAGCGTGTTAACCAGTAACTGGGTTGTATTGTGTTCAGCCGCATCCGATTCCGATTAGACTGGAAGGCTGGAAGCCGGCCGATGAGACGAAAATAATTTCGATTCTTAGGGTATGCTAATGTCGTCCGTCCGTCTCATGACGACAGGGCGTGTCGACGGCGCGTTTGTGTTCCAAACGCGCCTCAAGGAGATGTCAGGAAATTGGAGGAGGTCCGAGAGGGCCGATGCCTGCCAGGGCTGCGGGACTGTTCGAAAGAGATACCGTGGCCCTGGAACACATAGGGCTAAGAAGGAACATGGATGGGTTTTAGTCGGTACAAGCCTGACACTCCCTTCCGCTCCAGAGCGAGAGTATACCATCCGAAAAAAAAAAATTGCATGCTAATGTACATACCTACATCAACCTGCACAACCTTTGGCTGATGCGACCATAATGATGACTCTAGTTTATTTTATTATTTCTAATATTTGACAAAAAGAGTAAGCACTTCTTTTAATTAATGGTATCAAAGAATAGTTTATTCCTCTCGGGATTGAAAGCTTCTAGTAGGTACCTATGTGCTTGTCTTACTAAGACGCTCCTGTTAATCCGCTAACATGTGAGAGGAAAAGTTCAAATAAAGAACGCTGAAATAGGTGCAGTAGTGCAGGTCTATCTTGTAGCAGTTTATATCGAGAGTACTTTGTGGAAGTGAATGTTTCTAAAATGTTAGAACAAAATTCTCAACAAAGTATCGCCAATTACAGTCTCCGCAACTCACGAATACACATTGAAATTACACAAGACCGCGACAAGATGGCTGGAGACAAATTACACCGCTCCCAAAACATTGTAAAAATGTACGCAGCCGGAAACTTCAGTGCGACCAAATAATGGGGGATAAGAACGTATGTGACGTAATTTATGTGTAAAATTTTCTCGTAAAAACTTCGCCCGCCGCGTGTTCTATGTAGCATCGAATTTTTCGAGTGGCCTCTCTCTATCGGCGTGAGTATCATTAAGTCACGATTTTAAAACGATCGCCCTTATTTTTTGTTTTGTTTACTAGGATACTCCATATTTTGTTCCTTAAACACGCTCCTGGGAAATCCTTTGATGGCCCGAGAGCCTTAGGTACTCGAAAACCTTTGAGCTGTTTCGTTTGTGTGACGCGTAACAAAACACTCTTCTAAGTATTTGATGAAAATGAGGATTAGGACTTGAAGATGAGATGACAGAGACTAATAAGAACAATGGAAATTAATACATGAGATAATCTAAAGCTTCTTCTTTTCGAATCATCGGTTGTTCTTTTATAGGATCACTTGGACCCAGGAGGGGTCCATGTTCAATCGCAAAATCAATAGCGGTCTCTATGCCCTTAAAAGTGTAAGTGCTTTATCACATCACTTAAAACACTCTTAGCAAATGAAACACGTTTTTCTATAAATGATCACAAAACAAACAGGTTTCATAAAGGAATATTAGCTTAATAATTCATGTTGCAGTAGATAACCTAAATGCAGCGAATATCCCTCGCTTCGGACCGGTGACTATGGCGACGGGCCTTCAGAATTTGCTTTGAGCACTAATACCATGATACAGCGACCAATCTGCTAACGAAGTGTGTGATCATAGCAACGTTCCACAGCGCAGCAGTACCTACTTCGTAATAGTGCTCTAGATATACGGAAACTGAATTCATTTGTACCCCTTTTTTGTTAATAGACCTAGCAATCTAACCAATAATATAACCTACCAATTAGGTACTGTAAAAAAAACTTTATTAATACAGCTTAAAGGATACTTTAACATCTATATTTTATACAAATCAGCTAAGCAATCAGCTAAGTTAAGAATTCAAAGACGGAATAAGAACTCGAAATGAAATTCCTAGGAAATTTTGATTAAAATTAATAATATTAGCCGATGACTAAGAATATTATGCTCATGCTATGCAAGAGCAAGTTACAAGAACTTTTAAAGCGTTTCGTAAACATGCTGTTTCGTTTCTAATGTACTCATATTTTCACAAGCCTTTTCAGTGGTTAAAAAAAAATACAATACATTTAAGACTTTCCATCTTCGCAATCGCCGACAGAATGTCTAGGTCCTCACGTGCTGGGTTTAGGACTGCAGAAACCAAAACCAGTAAAAATACCGTCTAAAAACATTTCTAATAAGATATTCTTGCAGGATAATCTACAAATTCGGGGAACGTGCGGAAGACAGACGTTGTCGCGCGGCGGCGCATGCACGCGATCTCTTGGCAGCCCCTCCAACACTTAGATTTACATGGCAAATGTTGGCGCTAACATAACTGCAGAAACACGCTAACTGCGGGAGTACGGGACATCGACTCACACTGCCTTCGGATTAAAATTGCGGCTCCATTTGTTTGTAGTGAGGAAATCAGTGCTGTTACGAATGTCTTTGTGGCAATTTGGCATTTGATTTTCGTGCTCGGGAGCTTAGCTATTTACGTTTATAAGGTTCTATTTGCAACAACAATGTTGTAGCTACAATACATTTTGGTGTGGATGGCGTTCTTAATTACACACCTACCTTTTGTAGTGCAGACGATCACGTACTAGGAAACTACACTACAATACTGCAATAACTTAATTACCGGCAAATTGTTCACAAATATGAAAATCATGTTTCCAGTTAATTGAACCGGGAACATTCCTATTTCATTTATTTGGAAACATGATTTTCGATGACTTTCACAAAAATAAGCAACACATTTAACCTAAAACAGTAGAATATGATGAATCGAAGATAAGTTTAAACGTAGCACGTATGTATCTACACACTTTTCTGCACAGAAATCGTGGCTAAGAGCGCTTAGTTTCACTAGATCCGTCATAAAGATAAGTACACACTAAAAGCTAAAGCAATTATCAGTGGAATAATCGTCAGTTTAACTAATTTAACGCAGTGCAAAAGTAATTGTGTCGGTTTGTGGGGGACCCTAATCTGCACTCATAAATAGTTGGAGCAGGCAGGCCCTTCGTAACCGCAAGCCCGGTTCTAATCGCAGTACGTAGGTACTGACTAATATACTTGTGGATATCGTGACTGCTCATTAGACAAGCAGTTTCGATTGTATCTTTAATTAATTTGTTATTGGCTATTATATCTAATTTTGAATTCTGCCGCTTTTGTGCTCCACGCTCCAAATAAGTCCATTTAAATATGTAATAAGTAAATTTTAACAAAATTCTATAACTAAATCATTTCTCTTGCTGTAGGGGTCATACATTATAGAATTTCGTTTAAGTTAGTTTGTGCTTTTTGTATTAGTATTCCAAAAGGATTATTGAAATTAAGGTCTCATGGATTCATAGTATATTAGAGGACTGGCGTCTTTAAGAATGAATTCCAAAATAAGTAGCGAGTTATTTACGGATATGACCTTTTCCGAACTGTCACAAAATCGTTGACAAAAAACCTCTTTCGATCACCGTCAATAAATTTAAAAATTGCAGGTATCAGAAAAACTTCTTACTTAAGGTTTACTGAAATAAAAATACCAAAATAGCCGGCAGTCATGAATTTTTAAGACCGGTACTTTTCAAATATAACGGAGCGTATCAATCATGTGCTGTAAAGCAATTGAAGTGTTGTTCCATGGCATGAATAATGTTAAAAGCTTCCCCCTACACTCTTCAGTACTATCGTCTACATGCTAGTACTCAGCTCACTTCTACAGCCCTCCCCCTCCCCAATCCTTCATAAAATTGCATTAGCTCGGTTTTATACCTAATGAAATAAAGTTTTATAACCTTTCCCGCCTGGCAAAAGGATTTCTGTTTTGCTATAATAAGTAGATATAAAGGAACATAGAGATTGCTGAAAATCCTTCTATCCTGATTCTTCTCATTGCTTTTACCGTATACAAATTAGAAGTGAACATGTTAATCCTCTTTGCTGTGGGGTTATACAGCAAGTAAGCAATAAGAAAAAATAACAAAAAAGGTTCGCTAAAAGAAATCATCTGATTTCGTCACATGACAACGTAGTGACTCTACAGTGAACTTATAAGAAAAATAAAACTTTGTGTTACCGTAACATACACGGCAATATTTAAAAAAAAAACACTAGTCTTCATAGTTTGAAATTTTATGTTAAGTTACAAACTTATATTTTTATTTAAAATGTACAGGACTTATAAGGGCAAACAAGTTACTGTTCCAATTCCCACAGTTTAGCTAACAAAATTAAATCTAGTCGTATGCTGCGAAGGTGATTTATAATGAGCAAACCGTAAGTGTCAACTGCGAACACCACAGTTTCCAAAGCTTGCTCAGATAACTAGAATTGTTTATTTAAATCAGCCTGTTTACTGGATGACAAAACATTTTGGCACCAGAGTTTGTAACAACATTTGTTGACATCGTATGTTGGCTATTTATTTCTAGATTATATAATTTTATTCCCTTACATTCAATAGTTTCCGTCTATCTAAAGTAAGTTTGTGCCGTCTTTTGCATTACAGATACTGCAAAGTAAGGTATAATTTCCCTTTTCCACATATTCATGTTCTCTTACAATTCGGTTTTCAGGAGTCAAACTCACCTCGCCATCTTCGCCTTGCATTCATGTTTCTAAATTTGTGTCAAATCGCAGGGACGTTCTAAATTTAAACCCACGAAATGATAAGGAGGAGCCGGTAAGCCAACCCACCTCAACTGACACTAACGCTTTATTTCCCCTAATAATCTTTTCACTATAACATAACAACATATACAAGATCACGCAAGTTTTCTCAGTATGGGTATTGCATGGGTTGTTAAATCACGACGGCTTAGCCCGGAGATGTCCCTCTTTTCTTCCAACTGTCCCTTAGGACTCGAGATAAACAATGTACAGAAATCCTTTCTAAAGCCTACAGCGGTATCTGATGACTTATTTCGTCTCTTTTTATTTCGCATTTATAAAGAAAAATGCGATTGTGTGATGAATCTTGTTCTGCGTATTAAGATCGTCTTAAACTTCAAAAGTTATGTAAAATAATTTTCATGATAATGAAATTAAATGTATTGACATTATTAAATGTATATTCTTCAAATATTACTCTATATACTATTTATTGTGAACTTCTTGAAAATGAAATCAAATCATAAAGAGAAGAACCCGCTGCGTCGCCACAATGCGTGTTCAATTTGGGTGAAACTTTTGCCATCAAATCTCTAACGAGCCCAAAAAAGGTGAAAACGACAGATTTTGTGGGTAGGTAATGTGACAAATGTGAAATGGAGTCACAGACGATCCCTCTGGAACGGGAATTCCCGATAAAAACCGCTCCATTGTCCTGCCCTTCTTATGATTGATGCAGTTTTCGCGTGTCGCCGACATCGCCCCGCTCCCGAACGCGCGGCACGTTTGTCTGACAACATAACACAAGTGTGTGCACTGTGCACAATCGCCACACAGACTCCGTCTCTAGCTGTTTCCACGAAACTTAAATGTCACTGAGGTTTGTGAATGTTAGTCGTAAACAACTTTGTTACCTACTGTCTCTGTTAGACTCACACTAAATTATTGTATTATGTGACGTGAATTTATTGTTGCTGGTTATGACATAATTGGGTATTGGAATTACAAACACAGGGTACACCAATGGAAATACAAACTAAACAATTGCAAAATTAACGGACAATTTGGGATTTATTGTAATGCCATTCAATCCGCATGGAGATGTCTGGAGCAGCCTCCCGCTGAGGGTCGGTAACAGAACGTAAGCCGCTCTCAACAATTGCTGCTTTTGAACTCATTAAGAGAGGATTAACGTTGACTTTGAGCGATCGCATCTATTTGAGAACGGCGACGATCAGATAGAACAACGCGCTAATCAATTACTATTCGTTCAGATTCCTTAACACCGCGTAATTAATATTGGTAACCCCGACAAGAATACTAAATAATTTACTCCCCTGAATTATTTCTGCGAAAATATAAAGATACTGATGAAAGCAGAACGGATGTGTGACTGTTTATTTTTTAAACATACCAGTTTCAAAGTTTCTGGGAAACAAAAGAAGTCAAAAACAAACATAGCGACACCCCACCGCACGCACCGCCTGCGTCTCAGTAGCAATCGCAAGATAAACAAATAGGGAGAGAAACTGTATTCGAAGGGATACCCTACCCTGTATGCTTGCAACTTAAAAAGCGGCTACAAAGTCGTATCTTCGAAGTTAGATTCTATCTGAAGCACTGGGGAATAGGCTAGGTACGCGAGGCTCCAGCCAGTGTCAATAT
Organism: Cerastis leucographa; assembly: GCA_963082945.1. NCBI lineage: Eukaryota > Metazoa > Arthropoda > Insecta > Lepidoptera > Noctuidae > Cerastis > Cerastis leucographa. Next base: position 11,320,857 of record OY720361.1, read on the forward strand.
TGAATCAGCACGGTTCGTGTTTGTGAGAGGAATAAATTGCGGCCAGCCACCGGAAACTGTTCGCGTCAGACGAATAATTTTCTTATCTATCTTTTTTATCTTACTTTCTTTCCCTAATAATTTGAAAGGGATCGCGGCGGTGCGTTATTTTTAATTTCTGTCATATTTATTTAGTGTTTCACGATTTTTTATGTTTCGCTATTTCCTGCTTAGGAATTCATGTAATATATATGTATTGGAACATGGTCCAAAATTGCTGAGCAACACCGCTGTTCAGTATTAGCCTTTATGTAGGTACATTGAGCCTAGTTTGGCACGTACCGAAAATTAAATCTTAGTTATCAATCCTGAATGCGAACGTGACGAGACAAATAACATTACCTTCCATAAAGCAATTTCTAGACAAATACGAGAGCTTCCACTTTACGATAATAAAAAGTAGATGCACTTTATTCTTTGAGAGCTAAGTGCGTTATTGCATGACAATATTATTGGGGCAGTGTAAGAGCCACTTGCGAAAGGAAATTGAAGGCAATTCAACAATCTCAAGGACGTAGTGCCTGATAATATACTTTACTGGCTCTTTGAAGTGTCCTCAGAATGCCGTGTATTCCCTTGCATATACAAGTTATATGACTCTTACTTTTATGTAAAAACCCGTTTCATTGAAAAGGGCGAGGAGATTGGCGTCGTTGAGTGAATATGAATAATATATACTTTCCTTTAAATTTATTCGTCCGGTCAAGACGCTCTTACGATGTAGATATTGGGTAAACATTCATATCTTCGCTCGTGATGAAAGGGATCTTTGTTATCCTACGTAATTTAGATTTTGTAACGAAGACTTATGTGGAATGACGTTGATCGATCAACGAGAAAACAAAATACTAAAATATTTCTCTCATTTTACCCTAAAACTATCTTCTAGTTTCTTCACTTTACTGAATTAAATAGAAATAAATGTGATCTCAGATTACAAAAAAAATGGATATAAGATTATAATAATCTATAGGTACATACAAATAAATAAAATTGAAGTGAGTATTTGTAATATTAAAATAACCGTTTTTTACTACATTTTGTTACTACATGTATAATTATGAATGTATATACGATACACATACCAAAATTTACAATTTACAATTTTTTTTTTTTTTTTTATCGCCCGGAGCAAACTGACAGACAGACTAATATAATCTCTGGAACGGCAGGACCGATTTTGACGGGACTTTCACTGGCAGATAGCTGATGTAATAAGGAGTAACTACTTCTTAAATTCCACGCAGACAAAGTCGCGTGCATAGCTGGCAAGATTATAATAATGTAGTCTAGAATTTATATCGTTGAATCTATAGAAGCTATTGAATTTGAAAAAAGAGCAATGACAAATCAGATAATTCATTTGTCTGAGCTCTTGTTTCAAATTCAATATCTTTTTTTAACATGAAACCTAAAATTGGATACCTATTGTGATTCCAAATTTAGAGAAAGATATTACAACTTTTTTAAGCAATCTTAGGAAAAGTAAAGGGCGGACAAAAGAGCAAAGACTTTAAAAGTCTTGTCTGTTGTCTTTTATAAAAGTTATCATTAAGTGGGTAAATCGAAGAAGAAAATGAAATTAAAATCCGTTTTATTGTTGATTATACAGGGTGTAACGGAAAGGGTATATACATCCTTAAGGGTGTGCTACAGACCATCAAACTGAACATGTTTCTAATCATAAAAAAATTTTTGCAGCAAAAAAAAAAATCTGCTTCCTATACATTTGGGTCGAATAGGTATTGCAATTTTCTATGGGGCAGCAGATATTTTTTTTGCTGCAAATTTTTTTTTATGATGAGGAACATGTTCAGTTTGATGGTCTGTAGCACACCCTTAAGGATGTATATACCCTTTCCGTTACACCCTGTATATTCGTATAGCATAATAAAGGCTAAACGATCGCTGGGTGTATCACTTCCAGGGCATTTGATCCGCTATAGCGCCATAAACGGGGAGGTTCGTCCCTCCCGCCTCTTCCAACGGCCACTAAACGACAGATAATACACTATAAACAATTTGTTATTGTATTCAGGCACATACATACATCGATAAAATTATTCACAAATGGAACTTTCCTTCCGAATATTACAAAGGTTTTTGTATTTCCTGCAAATTGCGGCCTTCGCTTAAGATTAGGATACGAAAAGGTCTTATTTATGTCTCCTTGTTAGATTTTTCGGTGTTGCTGTAAGGCTTTTATTCTATGTATAATGGGTTTTCCACATTTATGCAAACGATAAACGTAAACGAGTCGTTGGTTCTTAATGACTTTCTATGGATGTCCAGTACAAACAAGTAGGATAAATATAAGTTTTTAAACTGACATGGTCACTAACACTATTTAATAACACTTGCAACGGGATATTTACCATGTGTATTATTTGTTTCGAGTTCCCGATATTTCGGCGCTGTTGCAAACGCCATGATCACGGATAAACTGATCTGATCTGTTTCTACAACACTTCATGATGTAAGGGTTTTTGAACGGTGGGGCAACCAGTGGCCCCCGGCCACCGTAGGCGCGAGCCTGTGGACGGTGAGTAATGGGCTAGCTCACCGTCCGTCCGTCTCATGACGACAGGCCGTGTCGACGGCGCGTACGTGTTCCACGCGCGCCTCAAGGAGATGTCAGCAAACCAGAAGGGGTCCGAAAGGGCCGATGCCTGCCAGGGCTGCGGGTTGTTCGAAAGAGATACCGCGGCCCCGGAACACAAAGGGCGAAGAAGGAACATGGGTGGGTTTTAGTCAGTACAAGTCTGACACTCCCTCCCGCTCCGCCCAGAGCGGGAGAAGTCATATGATGATTTCCCATCCGGAAAAAAAAAAAAAAAAAAAAAAAAGGGTTTTTGAACGGTCTGTTCGCCATATGGGCTTGTCGTATTGTTGGGCCCTAGGCACGCCATCATAGAACATAATATTGTCATATCTTAATAGTTCTACGGTGAATATGAAAAACACTGTAACAATAAGTTATGTCACGGTCTCAAATTCTCAACTCATCGAATCAAATCAAATCAAATCAAATTGTTTATTTGCAAGAAAATACATGGTTTACAAAGGAAGATCTTATAGCCTTAAAGCCTGCAAGCAAGCGTGCAAATTATTTATAATTAAAGTATCACAATTATTATAATTATATTAAGAAAAAAATATATGACAAAAATCATGCAGTTTCAATTATTAGTACATATTATTTATGACATTCTTATCATTATAATTATATAAAAAATTTAAAAATCACAAAAATTACGCCGTTTTAATTATTAGTACAAATTTATATTATTACGCATTATTATTACATACAAATGTCCTTAATTAATTTATAGTAAATTCCTTAACTAGTAATCTATCAAATATTTTTATGTTCTAAAAACTCTTTTATGCTGTAGAAACACTTTTTTTGTAACCACTCTGACAATTTTGTTATAAAAACATTACCCGAAAACACCACCAAGCAGTATAGACATTCCCAGTAGTATGTATAAGTACATCGTTTACATCGAGACAGTTCCTGAACGCCATGGCAATCGTCTCGCCCATAGTTTCCGCGACACATCACTTTATGGTAACCCAGAGACGCTGAGCACCGGTTTAATGTCGTCTGCATATCGTAATGTGCAACAGACATACAAGTATGATAGGATATTTTTATAGAGGTAAACATTATACATGTGACAAAAGAGATGAAAATAGGTATGCAGTAATCGGTGAACAGTGATGCTGTTCACCGATGACTGCTGCGGTAGAAGTTTTGTGGGTGCGTTTACAAACATTTAAAGTCACATTCACAAACGTCCAAAATCAGAACAACTATCAGTAGGCCATCCAAATGTTTGTTACGTGCGGGGATCGAACCGGCGACACGCAGCGCAGCAGTCCATCGCTTAGCCTCTGCGCCAACCGTGTCGTCATGTATTCTTAAGTGGAGACCGTGGACAAAACGTAAAATAGAGCGGCCTAGAGCCTAAAGCGCAGTTTCCACCGCGAAAGGGTAATGAGCGGGAAATGCTTAAGCGGAACGCATTTTTTTATAGTAAATAGGTTTATAATATTTCCACCAACAAAGAGTTGTTCATTTGATTTCCACTGCAAAATGAAAATGAGATGGAGAAATGAGCGGAGTGAGCTGAACGGAAAATGAAAAACGATTAGTGAATTTCCACAGAGAACGAGTTCAGTTGAAATTTTGAGCTGGTTGCGTGTGGTCGTGTTGTTGCGGTGTTGTGCGAGCGCAGCCCGGGGGGGCAGACAGCGAGCGAGTCCGTTCTGAACTTTTCGGTGCAGGCCTTGTCGCAGCGGACTCTTTTCAACTTCTTTTTACTCGTTCAATCCGCCCCGCTCACCACTCTCTGTGTGGAAACGCTACTATGTAAATTGTTATTGCGAGTTGAGCGGAGTCCGTAAGTACTCCGCTCCGCTCCCTAGGACTGAGCGAGCTCATTTCTACTCTTTCTACACGCTCGGCTCTTTCCGTCCGACTATTTGTTGGTGGAAATACAAGTATGCAGTTTGCGCTTGCGAGTTAATATTCAATTTTATTCAGATGACCAAGATCCATTGGGTTAGTAACAATATTCTTAACCTATGTTAGTACTGGTGACTAGTGTACAGGTGACTAGCGACCTCACAAACGGGCTGTCATGCCTCCCGACTATATGGTTAATGGTTCAGTTTCGCTCGCGGTGGAAACCGGGCTTTAGTGGAGCATTTATGCTGGCAGCTGGCAGCACCTGGATCTGGGTTGCTAATAATCGAGAAAGGGGAGGCCTATGTCCAACAGGAGACTGTTGTTGGCTGATGATGATAAGGTTCACCGTTTAAAGGTATTTGTCATTTTAAAACCCCTGCCTCTTTTGTTGACCTGACAGTATTTTAACGTTTACATTTATATTAAAGGACTTTTGATAAAGAACCTAACTCGAACTAATACATATAGGGAGTACTGTGGAAATTAGTAGCTAGACTGTTTACATAATAAAACAGGTCAATTTCTTGGTACTCAATAATATTTTTGGCCTCATGTATTTTCCGATAGTAACACAAATCAATCGGATTAGCTAATAATTTGATACTATTTTGCACCTCGCAGAAAAACAATGAATTGGGTCTCTTCTTGGAACAAGAATTTGAAACTTAAAATCCTCTTGGTTTTATAAAATTTTAACACATATCTACAAAAGCTAAATTTTATGTTTTCAATTACTTCAAGCATAGAGAGAGAACAGATGTCCTACAGCGCTACAAGGATCTATTATTGCGTGGCCAAAATTGGAACTAACGTGGCCATCGTGTTTTTCAATGCATTTCACAAAACAACTTTAACAAACGATCTTTGTAGCTCTATAGTAACACGTACATCTGTTGCTCCGGACCGAATATCCTGCATTTTGTAAACAAAGGTAGCTCGTAATAAGGTTTTCCATTCATCATTTGGCACAAAGCAAGAGACGAGGCCATCGGATCCCTACGGTACAACTTTTAATTAAATAGAAACACTCTTACTCGCACTTGGAAATTTGTTTCGTCTTCAAGATAACATTGTCTAGCTGTAGAATGGCCGCGATGAATGAAGTTCTAGGACTCCCAAAGTAAATGCTCAATGCTACAGTGGTATTGAAATTCGTTCAATGAAAATGGTGGCTGAACTCAAGATAACTGTTCCTGTCCCTACTCAAGACTTAATGAATACCAACAAACGGTTTTATGCTCCGTGCACTTTGATCAATAATTTGATCGAAGTCTGTGCACGTTATTTTTATGAAATATGTATTATAAGACAAACTTCTTGTGAGTAGTGGTGGTACTGGCCGGTTCTCATAAAAAAATAAACACGGGTGCTCCATAGAAGCTCGTTCTTTTGCTTGTCAGTCTTCGGACGGTAAGGTTATCAGTACCAGCGCTATTTTGCAGTAAGTTCGTTCCATATTTTACCACGGTGGTCTTCATTGTTAATTGCTGCTTACATTGAATATTACTTTGTGTTTTTAAAATTAACGGTTGTTTGTGATTGCTCGAGTTATGATGATTTATTGAGTTATTGTTAAAATTGAGTCATTTTATAATAAATTAGTTTTAGTTTATTTCAAGCTATTTCTTTTTATTTGTGTTTCACTTCTGGTCGCTAAAATCAGAAGTGGGATTCGGCTCATTTGCTCACAATTATTAGCCTTGATACCTACACAAACAACCGTTGATTTAGTTTAGTTAGGACGCCGCCTCGCTCTGGGGCTAAGCGTAGCAGTCGCGGTGAGTCGCGACTAGATCACAGGCATGGTTCGCGATCGCCTCTCGATAGACCACATTTGCCCCGTGTTACTACTCGTTCACTAGCACGCCATAGTAGAAATCGCTCGCGTTCGAGTCGTGAGAGGACTCGCTCACGTTCACGATCACATCGCAGTCACTCACGTAATAGTGTCAGTAATAGTTCGCGAGAAAGGTCCAGGTTACGTACACATCATCGTCGCCGTAGATCGCGATCCCGCTCTCTTGATGTTTCTATGAAAAACGTGTTGGGCACTATTATGTCGCGATTGACCGCTATTGAGGAAAACGCTGCTAGTGGTTCACGTGTTACGCCGTCAGTTTGTGACAGCACACCCCCTCTGGATAAAAGTCAAGTTTCCACGACCCAAGCGTTTGTTGATGCATTGGGGGTATTAACAAGAAACAAGTCTAACATAATTATGTTTCGAATTTTGATCCAGCTGTGAACAATTTTGAGGTGTGGTGTGATGAAGTGGACAGAGCTAAGCATGTAAACCATTGGGACGATCTCGAGTGTTTCTCGCGCGTGGCTCATTGTTTGAAAGGTGATGCGAAAACCTGGTTAAACGAGTGGGCTACTAATTATCGTTCGTGGTCCAATTTTGTTAAGGAGTTCAAATCATTGTGTCCGCAAAAGATGAATTATGCTCAATCCCTTCATGAAGTAATAAACACAACATCCGATAAGTTTTCGACATACGGAGAGTATGCGCGTCGTTCGTTATTAAGATTACGTTTAGTAAAAGGATTAAGCGAAGAACTTATGGTTCAAATAGTGCTTCACGTTATCAGTGATGTACAGATACGCGCAGCAGCTATCAATGCTGACCTAACGTCAGAAAACCTAGTTTCCTTTTTAGCTACCTATATAAAGCCTATTTGCAAGTTTGATAATCGTAACCCAGAAAAATCTGCGTCATCCGGTAATATGACTAAAAAACCTAATTCTTACGGCTCTAGTAGGTCTGAAAACAAATATTTCCTTTGCGGTCAAACAGGGCATTATAAAAACAAGTGCCCCACGAAGAATAATGTTAATAATAAAGACGGTAGTGGTAACAATACTAAACCTATCTGTTCTTTCTGTAAGAAGTCAGGGCATAAAGAGAGTGACTGTTTCGCTAAGGCTCGGACTGAGTCTCAAGGAAAGAACAGTCGATGACGGTATGACCTTGTTACGCGATGTCTTGAAGACTGTGACGGAGGCCGGGTTCTCAATTAAAATGCGCAAGTGTTATTTCCTTACCACCAATGAAGAGTACCTAGGTCGTGTTATTAGTCACGGTCAGGTTAGGCCGAGTTCGAGTCCTAGTAATGTCTGACAAGTACGCCAATTCTGAGGCCTTGCGGTTTACTGTCGGCGTTATATCGAATGTTACGCAACAAAAACCGCATGTATCTCGCGTCTCACAAGAAGGATGTCTTGAAAAGGGGTCCTGGTCTGATAGTTTATGTAAAATTCATTTAGTTTTAAATATTACGAAGCAAAAAACCACTGGGTATTCCGCTTTGTACCTGTTAATAGGTACTAGTGCGACCACTACTGTGATTCGTGCGCTGATCTGGGACGTTGTAGCCGAAAACTCCAGTCCAAATCGAGAAGCCATAAGGGAACTCAGCAGAAGCTCCGCTAAAGAATCTCTTGACAAAAATCGTCTATATCGGTGGCCAAGACGTGAGGGTAAATCGTCAGACACCCGCCAAGAGTTTTTCAGGTTAACGATCAAGTTTTTGCCATAAATAACTCTCAGTCCGCTGGGAAACTAGACCCTGGCATGAGGGGTCCATACCGCGTAACTAAAGTGTTACCAAGTGATCGTTACGAGCTGAAATTATTAAGTGGAGCTAGAGGCAACACAACTCAGGCCGCAGCTCAGTACATGGTAGCCTGGAAAGGCG